>CM036559.1:18068580-23068580 GCA_020745775.1 Theristicus caerulescens | reverse complement strand
AGGGATACATGTATTTAGTTTCATTCCTTCCCTTTGCGTGTAATAAAAGTAGTTTTCACACAGAGCATGAAAACATTGCTGCAGTTTAAGCATCTTGTCTCTATTGTCATTAGATTTTACTTCTCTGCATTTACGTACCCCTTTTTTCCCCCTACTTTGCCATTGACTTTTGTGGCAAGGAGCTAATGTAAAGAAGGTGGTTCTGAAAAACCTACCCTGTATTTCTTAAGCATCAGCTCAGTGAATCTTCCTTTGAGCTGCAAAGCCATTCCGATATTCAGGATTTTAGCCAAGGCAACAGGGCAAAACTCTTCTCTTGCACAAAAAAAGAAAAAAAAAAAAGCCAAGGGACTTTTAATGATCAAGCAGAGATGATAGGACCTTGGCATATGAAAAACCCTGATGTAGTAAATCAAAGCGGGCTGTCTTGAGTGTAGTAATATTTTTATGCTAATAAATTAGTGTCATAAGTGATTTGTCAATAAGATGTAGAATATGCTATGAAGGAAGTCAGACAATATTTTTATTTCATGTAGAAAAATAGGGTGAGGTCATAGCAAAATCCTCAACAAGATTTTTTTCTAAGAAAGATGTTGGTGGTCTGACCCACTGCACAAAATTTGCATATTTAAATTCTTATATGCCTGAGATATCTTATATACCTAAGCTAGATTTAACCATTTAGAAGAGTTTAGTGAGAACTGTTAAGGTAAGGAGACACACTGCTGTAGTGGAGAACACTCCAGTCCAGGGATGTGCAGCACTTCTGAAGCAGTGTCTCCAAAATTTGCTTGAAAACAGCTGCACGTGTGGGTAGGGAGAAGCTCATGGCCCATTCCACCATTCCACCTTTCTTCTCATAGAGATGGACCTCACAGCTGCCACTTTCAACAAGAACTGCATGCCCGAGTAGTAGAAACAGTAACATCTGTCCATCACCATTGCCTCACACACATACCATACCATGCTTGCGTATCTCACCAGCACAAACTCTCCAAACTCTTGTGCTAATATAATGCAGACAAGAACTCTTGGCACACAGCCGTGCACAAAACAAATGTGCTGTTTAAAGGGATGTGAGGCACCAGTCCTGAGGAACGAGGGCAGGAAGGAATTTGAACCTGGGCCTATGATGGTGCACTAAAGGGTTCAGGCCAGTCCTGTATCACTCAACTGCTGGGCTGGTTGCTCCTGGCAGTGAGGGGCTACTGCATCCCTCAGCCCCATCCATGCACTCAGGCAGTAGTCCTTCATGCTGATCACTATGCCAGCCCTCAAAAAAGCTATCCTTCAGGCTACACAGTCACCTATACTCCTGCACACCAACCCTTCCAACTCCAGTCACAGCTAATTCTTTCTTTGCTTGTCTTAGATTTACTTTCTCATCCATAGTCAGTTCATTTCCATGCTTCAACCATCCGACTCTAGAAAACACTACACACTGCCTGGGAACTGATGAAGCAGCTACTCTTCCCCCTGAACCTGGTGCAGTCCAACACACCAGAGACCTGTTTTCTTTTCAAACTACTTTTGTATTCCCAATCCATTTTGTTCCACAAAAAATCTGCTCCTTTCCTTGAGAAAACTGCACTCATAAGGACTCATGGGAGTTACTGTGTCCCTGAGCATGCAGGGCCCTCACTTCTCCTAGTCCTTGCACAAACTATACAAGCTGCCCTCTCTCATGTGCTATTAGTCCAGCAGAGCAAAGGCCTCTGACTTGGCAGGATGAAGGTAAAGGAAAACTTTTTGTTGGGGAAATCCAAGGGGCTGAGATTTATTCTTTATCCTTTGATCTGTATTTTTCATGCCAGGTCCTATTGCATACAACCTTCCTCCAGTACTGCTTCATGCACACAAAATTACAGGTGGAAGTCCAGTCTGATCATTTGGCACTGCTCTCTGCAGTGATACTAAAAGAGAAACCCTTAGGAAGGTCAAAGGTTTATCAAAACTCTGAAGATTCATATTAGTGCAACATTGATGTTGCATGTTAGTATCAGCTTAAAAGTGGTATGTGGATATAATGCCTCTGGAACTTGCTGGGTCAGCGGCAGCAGAAATGGTAGCTTTCTGTTAATCTACCTAACAGGTATGATACTGAGAAAAGAGTTTCCATCTCTCTCAACACCCAGACAGTTTGGAAGGGTAGAAAGCTGCTTGTTTGCCATATTCTTCATGGAAAAATTTTATGCAGCTGCAATTATCTTGATGCAACAAGACAGTCTTCTGTTGGCACTTGTTTTGCTACTCATTTGGAAATTCTTGTAGATATGTGTAAGGTATGTCAATATTAATCTCTCTTATGCCAAGAGGTTTTTAAGCTTTCCCACTCCACTTTCAGGTCCTCAGCACCTCTTCTCAAAATCACAAGCATCAAAGAGGAACTCATTTCACCCAGAATCTGTTGTAAAACTAATCACAATTGTGATGCAGAGTTGGAGATTTTTATATGCACTCACCCTTGGAAGACCATGTCTACAATAGCTGGTTTGTGAGAAACGAGGGGGAACTCTCTCTGCTAGCTAACTGTGCCTGTCCGCCAATGCAGACTGTGTATCTGCCAGCACTGGGCTGGTAGATGGCTGTCCCATTTGCAACATGATGAAGGCAAATACATACTGGATGTACCATTCACACAGATATACCGACTGCCTTATCTTCACATTATTCTCTGTATTGCTAATCTGGGATAAGACCTTCTTCTCTAGTAGTAAATCAGGTTCTCTGCAGTTTGGACCCGTTCCAAAGGGGTTAGCCAAAGCACGTCAGCCGGTGACTCAGAAGCAGGTCTCCAAGGCAGAACCCCAGTGCATCCTTTTGTTCATTGTACCATACGTTTTCAGAGCCGCCTCTGCATTGTGCCCTGTGATTGTAATTTCTTCTTGTGGGTTTCTGATTTCAGCTCATGATTCCTGGGCAGACGCTTATTCCTATCTCTGGCTGCTGACCCTTGGTTTGACTTTCTGGTCCCTGATTTTTTGGCCACGAACATTCGGCTCCTTTCCCAGTTCTGGACACGGGCCCTAACCTTTGGGCTGAATAGCCCATGCTCTAGTCTGTAATCCTAGAAGGCCACCAGGTCATCTATAGTAGACTGTACTCTAATTTATTCAATAACAAATGAAATCTAGCAGATAAGTTATTTTTTATGACAACTGCAGCTATTTATTTGTAACCTGGTCTTCTATTAGTATTTTGCTAGATTGCTAAATGTGAACTCCTTTCTGTTAGTTATCATATTGTGCTTAATGGCCATTCTTTCTCTGGGGAGAATATAATCATATCTCAGGCAGTGGAGTGGGTGAACAGAACTGTTAGCATATATACAAATTTCAAATCGGTGGCTACAAGTCCAATAAATTACACCAGAAAGGCAATAGTGTCAGAGTATTATGACATATCCATTTCATTTTTATATGAAATATTATAAACATCATTGATATGCTGTACACATGGTCTGCTTTTTCTTCTGGGAGTTCATAATGTCATTCCATCACACATGACATGAGTGTAAACATACACTCAAATGTAGTCACTGAGACCTGTTATAGTCTCGTGACTGAAACTCCATGAAAATATGAGATATAAAGTTGACAAAGTATGAAGGAAAATTTCCAGATGAAAGAGGAAGAACTGAAGCTTATAATGTGCGTTAATGTTCAGGTGGAAGAAGGGTCAGGTTGCTTTGGCAGGAGAACTAATGGAGAACAAATACAAAGCTGAGTTGTAAAATGAACTTAAGTTATTACTTAATCAGCTATAAGTAATACAGAATAGGCAGTAATGTGGATCTGAGTGAAAATAAAACTGCTTTTATATATATTATATATGTTACATTGTTTATACACAAAGAGTGTGTAACAGACATTTATATAGACGTTCAACAGAACATAAAAATCAGAAGATCTGGGTGGATTTTATTTAATTTTGCTCATCAGCCAATTCAGGCATAAAAAGCTCCATGTTGATGCAATGTTTTTGCTTTGTAATATTTTGATGGAGTTAGGTATCTAAAATCAAAGTAAGAGAAGTAGGACAGATGGATTATATATGTCAAAATATGTGACAGTTGTCAATCTAGGAAAAGCATACATGTTGTTTTGCTTTAGCCTAAAAACAAATTACATTCCGCTGTTCATTGCTGTTTCATAGAAATGTGAAGCTTCCTTAGAGCTTAAATCAAGACCTATCAACATGGAGACACTTAGATTAACTTTTTTATTAAATTATACAGACATGCTTGCTGAACCCATGTCCTTCTGCCCTTTGACAAGAGAAACTGTCCTTTACTAGGGTAATTTCCATGGAAATACATATTTATTTTTTTTTTCTGAAGCAGGCTAGCTCAAATAAGGGGTAGTGGGATGTTTGTGGAATTCAGCTAATGGTGACTCATTGAGACTCTCCTTTGCTTATTATAAGTGAAGAGGATGGTAGAAGAAGCAAGTTTAGTGTATTGCTTTGGTGTCTTTCTTCCAAATCAGTCATGTCTATTAATATGATTTTATATACTTTTGTTAAATTACCAGTTCAAAGAAAGAAATCTGGTAAAATAAAACAAGTGACTTCTTCAATTTGTTGCTCAGTTAAAATTTGTTAGCATAAAAAGCTAGAGCAGAACAGTAGGGCATAGCTTTTATCTAAACTGAGAATTTTTACTGGGTGTAAAGCTCTTTAATGGAACTGCCCGTGAACTCGTGTGACATTCACCATGTGTAATGACATCTGTTTTTTTTTCAAATGAATTAAAAATGGAAAGTACTTCCAGTACTTCTTGGTAAGTACCAAGAAGTCAGATCCCTTGGTACTGCAGAGGTCCTTTCTTCATTAGAAGCAGGTAGTTTCCATTATTCATATTGGGTAGCATTTCATTTAAAGTCCCACCATTACTTGAAAAGCAAGATATTAATGAGATGTTACTGGAGTGCTGTCTTTTAATTTGATACTGTTCGATCCAGCTGTTTTAAAATTTCAAAGAATAAAGCTTCCATTACCTTACATGAGAGAAGCTTTTTACAGGCAAGAACATCTAATTCTTGCCTAGTTTCCCTTGATAGGCAATTGCCTTTCTTAAATCTTCACCATTTACTTCTAGGTTAATCCTCTTGCTTTGCTTTAAATAATTTCTCTGATTCCTTGATATTCAGACATTCCAGTTAGTTATATATAGATATTTTTCATACTACCCCCATCCACTTAGCTGGTGAGTAGCCAAGCAACACATACTTAGCACTTTTAATTTTATCTCATAAATCAATCATTGTAGCTCCAAAATCAGTTACCTTTTTTTTTCTTAAACCATCATTCAATACAAAGAGTCCATTATGTATGTCTTTGAATAATATATTAATTGTGTGGTTTAAATTAATAAAAAATGTTACACAATTAACTTCATGAAATTGCTCACTTTGAAAATTGTACAACTACAATTTCTATAATAGTAGCTACAAGATGACAGCATTAAGCCAAGCACTGTCGCTCTGAATTGTCACCGGTAAAGCAGAGGCCTCTTAAATGTGCACTTATGATAGAGAGAAAGTGTATTCCTTGTTACAGATTTATTCCTTTAAGTACTTTTTCAAAGGTTTTCACCTTGTTTTACATTGCCATGCACTTATGGTGTAAGGCAAGATTACACCAGTGAATGGCTTTATTGTACAAAAATACCACTAAAGATTTTTTTAGAGCTAGATTAAAAAAAAATTATCTTTTTCACTGTGCTGTATGCTCTATCATGTTGTTTAAAAAAAAAAAAAGAAAATAAAAATTACTTCCCTACTGATTTTACTCTTTTGCTCTTGGCAAACACTGTTCTTTTTCTTTTGAGATGGAGATAGGGATGAAATGAATAGCAGAATCTACAAGAAAAGAAAATACGAATCAAAACCAAAAAGAAAAATGTTTATATGTTGATAACTATTTGTTTCAAGTTAGAAGACTAAACTGAGATCCAGATTCCATAGGCTAGACAGAGTGCAAATGTCTCTAAGGAAGGTATTGCTGTATTACAGCGTGCTTAGATAAGGCAGAGGAAGAGTTGAAAAAGGCATTACCCTACACTCAGATCTGGGATACTGAGGTTCAGAGAGACGAAGCAATTTGGCCAGTATTACAGAAGTCGGTAGGAGAATCAGGAGTGTAAGCTCCTGCCTCCCAGTTGAAGCTGATCTACAAGACCATATTTATTCTATAATCTGTTTTTATGCTCTTATCTATTTAATCTTCCCCTCATACCAATTTTTATAAGTATGTCTCCACAGAGAACTCCAGCATAAGAAATGTTTCTGCAGATGAACCCTGAGGTTTTATAGTAACACTGTATAATCATTATGTGGGAGGTACTTGTAGTTAAAATGGTGCAAATTACCATTAGAAGTGAATCATTTCAGCACAGGGAAGTAAGGTTAGCTATCTGCTTATTGCCGCCTTTCCATCGTTCACCATCAACAGCAGCGGCTCCTACAGTGTTACGTAACGTTACATATGTTTAGCCAGATTGCAGGCTTCTGCTGGGGGGGACACACAACAAACACACCCCCTCGCCCCCCTTCTGCTGTGAGCCGGAGGAAAATCCCGAGGACTCCCGCTTGGGATTTTCCCATATTGCTTTCTGGGCATGGGAAACTTTGGCCCAGGCTCTGTGCCTCTGTGCGTGTACGTATGCACTGGTGGGCAAAGCCCAGGGAGGGAGGAGATGCTGACACCCGTCACCCGCCTCCCCTTCCCACGGCCAGGCTCCTGCAGCCCCCCGGCACGGGGGAGCCCCTGGCCGTGCTCCCCTTTTTCTTAGTGATGCTGCTAAGGAAAGGCTGTACATTGGCTCCTTTCTCAGCTTGCCTCATGCCTCTCCTTTCCATTTTTCCCTGTTATTCCTCTCCAAATAAAGGGGATGGGTTAGCATGGCCCTCCTGCCACCTGGCAGGTGGGGATATCCACACACAAGGGCTGCCTGGTCAAAACCAGCATCTTACAGCCATCCTCGACGTTTGCTGCGTAAAAATAAACCAGGGGAATTATCCCATGGCTTATTGCTGCGGTATGGAAATACACTAAAACGAACGCCCAGGCGTGGAATTAATGGATTTGGTACCCTACCATTCAAAGTAAAACACGCCACTAACTGCCTTAGCGCAGTGTACCAATTATTTCACAGGTTATTTGTCTAAACTGAAGATTCCAGCCCTGCCTAATTGTACTGTATATGAAACTCCAAATCTGCTACAGTTCCAGGTTTATAAAATAGCATTATATAGAATATAGGCCTATTAATTTTACAGTCTAATTTCTGATTAGATTTTACAGCACTTCTGACAAACTGCATAGATTTTACCCATTAAAAATGATGACAATTCAGTTCTGTCATTTTAAGTGGAATTAAAACCAGTATTGCCAAGTATGATAATATCCTATGAAAAAATGGACCAACACTTATAAAAAAATAATAATAAAAAAAATAATCCCAGCACCATGTTATTTCTGTATAGGAAAAGTTCATTTGCCAAGACAGTGGGACTAAATGTTACCTGTTAGTGCAGTCAAGAGCCTGTGGGTCTGACAGCTGAAGCCAACAGAAATTCTCCATTCAGGCTGAGCAGGTTAAATAACGTTTTCTAGCACAGCTGTGTAATGTGTCTGTTGGCAATTAAAAGACCCTACTAGAGTTGGTTAAGGAAAAGTTTAAAGTAACCTGTTTTCTATCAGAAAATAGTTTTGTTAAAAATGAAAATCTCTACAATGTCTATGTCTTGTTTTAGAGGAAAGGAAAAAAGGTGGGCTTTTTTTTAGAGGGAAAAAAATGAAACACTGAAACAGCCTTTTCTTGACTTTTTTTTTTTAGATACAAACCTAAATAAACACCCCCAAAACCAAAAATGGAAATGTTGTAATATGAAAATAAAACTTCCATTTTCTTTACTGTCAATTTTAAATTTGGGGAAGGGGCTTATTCTGATTTGAAACAAAGCCAGATTCTGAAAAGAGACATAAAATGACATTCCCATTTGTGACATGACTTTCCATTTGTGTTTGTAGATGCAAGGTATATTGTTTAGCTCTTATTTGCTACACTAATCCTGTTGACTTCACTTGAAAAGAATGGCACATTTCCCACTAACTTTATTAGTGACAGGATTGGGCCTTGATGCAATACCTCATGTCACAGCAGCAAAACTTGTTGCCAATAGACTGTCTCAAGGGAGGAGATTTCCAGTAACTGCTCCCTGAGAACTATTCTAAAAATGCATCTTTTTCTGTCCAGCCATCGGGATAATGATATACTCCATCCCTAAAGAGAGGGGCACTGACTGAGCTGCATTGATGGCACCAGAGGTCCCTGCTGGCTTGTTCACTGAACAGAACTGGCAACTGACTCTGAAGATAAAAGTTCTTGACGTTTTTCCAAGCTGGTGGAATGGAGCTGAGTGACACTTTGAAATAAATAGAGGAGGGAATAGTATGATCTTGAATGACAGAGGAGCTTTCATGAAAGACTTTCATGGGGGAGATGTGGGATGTACTCTTCCAGGCTTGAGTTTAAGGGATTTGTTGACAGTTGGATAATGTGCATGTTTGCTACTGCTAGTATTAAATGCAGATGAAAACGAAGGGAAAAATTCCAAATGAATTCTTTATTCCTACTTAAACGGTTAAAACCAAAATACAATGACATATCTCTTTCTTTCCTATAATTGACTCTCAACAAATTGCCAATCTCTTTGGAAATCTGGTAGAAGAACGTTCTCTCTCCTGACAAGGAAATGTACTTCATGCAAAACGTTTGTCATTTGTCTGTTATTATAATTCACGATCTTATCCTTCATTCTTTTGCTTGTTTAAGCAAACAGTAATAGTACTTTTAACCTGTGACTTCAAAGGTAAAAATATTGTGAAGAAGTCCCCATTCTTTTTCTTCTCATCTCTGATCTCAGCCAAAGCGTTTGAACATCAAAGCAGGTCTAAGTCTGGGGCAAGTTCTTAAGGATCATGTTACTGGAACGAAATTCGTTGAATTTCCATGTTCATATTCAACATGGACCAGAACAAATATTAATATTCCAGAATAGTTTAATCACAACAATTAAAACAAGTTGCTGCTTAATCTTTTTGCTCAGTACAACGAAGCTCACTCATTCCATTGTACTGCTGTGAAAAATCTTTGACTTCTGTCAGTCAGAAATTGCCTGAAAAAAATTCTAACCCAGGAACTACAAAGCAATTAGAAATGTAAAATAAATTCCCCAAACAAAGAATGTTGCCGTTTTAATTACAGTATCACACTGTCATGTAAGAGGTTAACACTTAAAAAAATGAATCTTGTACCCTCAATCTATTACCTCTAAGCAATTCTCATTTTCACATTAATTTTTGTAGGTTGTCATCTAAATTAAATACTTTTCAGCTCTGTCAGTTTATCTCTATATGTATTCTCATTACAGCAGTCACTAGAGCCAAAGTATTTTAATCTTCAGTATAATCCCTGTAGGACCATATTCTTAGCTACAACTTTAGGGGTTCTACAACCGGTCTTTTTCTTTTAAACAGCAGCACTCCTTTGTACAGCAATTCTTGCCCTTGTAAGGACTTTCGATAAACAAGTAAGTTTTGCAGTCTGTTCTGACATTACCTTCATTGTCAGTGTCTAGATAGTCATAAATCCTCCCTTTCCCCATTACTCACCTTCTAATTTCTGGGTTCTTGGGAAAGTTTCTTATAACATTATTCTGGTAGGTTTAATTTCTGGTCATTTAAAAACCAAATCCTGGGGACAAAACTCTTAAAATTTTACTTTTTCTTTTTAACTGATAAGAAAATATTGAACATAAAACTAAATAATAAAACATGTTAGCCCTAAAGCTAGATCCCTCCTCAGATCAGCGCAACCATACTTGAGCGCGCAAACCTGAGTGACCACAAGAATCAGCAATCAACTCTGCAGCGGAAATGCGTGCCATCGGGAAGGCCAGTAAGGTGGGCCAGCAACTCGGCCACGCAACTGCTTCTGACCTAGGTTATGGTATGTTTTGTTATGGAGAATTTTCACTGACATCAGTAGCACCACCTAAGAAGTAAGGTACTTGTGTGAATAAGGTTGCGTGAAAAGATGGGCTGCTGTTGTTTGCTAGGGTGGGCTTTTGGGTTATTTGTTTATTTATCTAATAGTTAATACTAAAGAGTGCTTAGTCCAAATTCTTACAAATGACTACAAGGACCAAAATAAAATTAAGCAGCTCACAGGCAAAACACCTTCACAAGCCAGAACTCCTCAGAAAACAATGCAGATCTTGTGCAGCTTGTGGCATACTCAGACCATTGCCAGGCACAGCAGCCCAGACTGCCTCGGTTAGTCCTAGTCCCCGATCAACCTGATGCAAGGGTGATTGCACATGAGGGCTTCCTTCAGAAGAAAATCAGAGTTTGAAAAGAAATAGTGTGTATACCTAGGTGTCATTTCAATATGTAGGATATACCCGTAGTGCACAAGCACCTGGATTCAGGAGCTGAAAAGTGCTTCTGAATCTGTCAGTTGGGATACACCAACTCTTTCTGAAAAATATAGAGGCTACAAGCAGAAAGCCATCACCCCGTGTCCATACAATAGCTTTAAGAACATAAGTAGAGGCTACATGGGTTTACAGCTCATTTTTTCTGCAGTCAGTGATAAAGCTTCCATTAACTTAACTTGGTAGGATCAGCCCCCTGACGAGTATCTCTTAGTAATAAGTCAAAGTTCATGAAAAACTTGGTAGGGCAAGAGCAGTAATAGCTTAAATAGATTTTGTGGTGTGTTAGTTGCCACCGTGAGAGAACAGCAGGTATGAAACATGCATTAGTCTGTACAATACATTGCCCTGGAAACAGAACTTGCTATACAAGATGAAATTTGATAATCGGTCTCATCGGCGGATCAACAAGCTGGGCATTAAAATAATCTAGTCTAGGGAACATAAAAGCATGAATGAGCAATAAGCAAAGCACATTTATTTCAACTAATAATAGGAAGCCTTAATCTTTTGATTGTAATACTGAAAGAAGAGCTTGCAATCAAAAACCACGTAAGGTTTTTAACCAATGAACCTAGGTTGAATTTTAAAGATGGGTTAGAAGTTCAAGTGGGTTTGGGTTGATGGCAAGAGCCAGCCATGAACAGCTGAGTTTTGTCTGATTTTAACTGAAGAAAATTGATGCTCATAGAGGCTTTTATAGTCACCAGCTTGTCAATATGGTAATAGCATAGTTTGAAATTGCTGGTTTGGTTGACAAATAGATCTGCGTCTTGTCGGCATAGAAATGAAACCCAGCATCATGCCAATGAACAACCCTGAGCACAGGCAGCTTCGGGTTGCTGAGTAAGAACAGGGCCAAAATGGAACCCTACAGAGCACGAGAAATAAATGCTCTAGGAGAAGGACACAAATTACCCTTGAAAATATAATGCAGGTAACTGTTGGATAAATATGATTTAAGCCAATTTAGAACTGTGCCAAACAGGAAGATAAAGTCCCTCAGGCATTCAAGAAGAACATTAAGATCTAGCAAAATGAGAGTAGCTGGAGAATGAGAACCTGTCTTTAAGAGAAGGTTATGTCTCATTGCTGTCTTGCTGAAAATTTTAAATAGTAAAAAACCCACCCAAAATATCGAATTTGATTCCATACTCACTGAAGCCAACGGCAAATCTTTTACGTATTTTGGTAATGCTGGATTACGGGGATGTAAAACAAGACAGTTATTCACAGAGGGATTTTATGCTTTGTGTTGTGTATCAACATAGCTCTTTTTTCAGTATAACAAACAGAATTTGTGTATCCTGTTGCATCTCTTGCTTTCTTTTGGATTCCAGCAACTAAGTAATGCTTATTGTTACTATTTTTCATTTAACCCCAGAAGAGACAAGAAAAAGACAACTAATCATAATAATTGGGTGAAACTTTCTGCAAATCTGATTTTTTTATCAGTTTTTAAGAATTTGAGAAAACATTCAACAGGTTACTTTTTATCTTCTGGTTAACAGATTTTCTCTCTACCAGAAGCATTCTAGCAGGATCAGAAAACATTGATGAAAATGTTCACTGACATTTCAACTCTCAGTGAAGAGATAGGGGAAAGAAGGAATGAAAACATGTAAGTAAGAGAACAGCTGTGCAATAGGAGGAAAGGTTGAATATCCTTCTCTTTTGCACGGTCCGGACCACGCAATTTACCCCACAATTTTTTTTTTTTAAATAGAATTTTTTTTGGATGTGAAGGTGGCAACTGGGAAAAAGCTGATGAGTCATAGAAAACAGAATTACATGTCTTCATGTCATGATTTACACTGTGTTTTACTCATAAATCCAAGTACAGCTTATTACTGGAATCGCAGTAGATCTCTGATAGTGGGAAAGAGAATTTCCATAGAGAATAGTGAGAGTCATAACACAGTAAATTGTTTCTGCCTTTTCTTTTTCTTTATAGAAGGGAAATGAACAAAATTTATTTACAATTGAAGGAATAACTCTGGAAAACATATGAAACTGTTTTTTTCAAAAAGCCAAGAATTCATCTGAATTGTTGCTTCATTTATTAGCTTTCTTTAAACATCCATATGAGCAACATCAATCAGATAGCATGAGTAGAAAATTACAAATAACTAGTACATAAAGTGGCTTGGGAGAGGTGAAGAAATGTTTATGGATTTAATGAATTTATATTGTGTTGACTTGGCAAATTTAACTGCTTGTTAATTATTTGTTAAATAATTGTGAATAGTGATCACCTTTTCAAGAGTTTAAATCTGCTCTAGACAAACCACACAGACATCTTTTTTTAAAAAAATACATTTTTTCAAGTAACATTTTTTTGTACATTTCTACTGCTAAACAATGCTTCCGGCCAGTAAAATATTTAAGCGTTATTAGGGATATAGAACGTAACACACTTTACAAGATACCTGTAAGGAGTCGTGTGAGTCCTTACGCTTGTATTAAGAAAGTTAGCAATAGTGTTAAAAAACTGATGTATCAAGAGTTCCAATATCATTTACATTAAAGAAAGGATTTTAGTGAACGGAGTAATTTTAAATAGTTTGTCAGAAAAACATGGATCCGTTTGTATTTTGTATGAGATGAGAGTATCCTGCTTAAACAAAATAACAAAACAAAACAGTAGGCACAGCATCAGGTTAGACAAAATTCAACATGAAAACATTTCAAATATTTCTTTGTCCTGCTGCTTGACCATCTGATTCCTCTGATGGGGGAGGAAGTGAGAAGCAGGAATCCCTAGGAGTACAAACTTCTCCCTCTGTAAGAGGGGCTTCCAAGTTCAGGCTTCTTGGAGTATTTTATCAAGACAACAACACTAAGGTCCTGGCTTCCCAAATAAATTGTACAGTAGGCAATAATTATAATAATATTGGGGGACTTAAAACGTTCTCAGTCCAAGTAAACATGAAATAAAACTTTCAAACTATTCACAAAATGTAATTATTTTTCTCTACTCAAGCTTTTACTTTGAAAAAGGTGTTTTGGCCATTGTCATGCAGCAAAATGGATGTTGTTCAAATGAAGAGCCTAACCCAGAGCTTCTCTCTGTGCTAAGCCATCAAAACTCAGAACGAATTTTCTTCTCCACAGAAAATACTTTCACATATTTTTTTATTATATATCAGACAAGAAAAAAGAGATGCAATTATTTCAAAATTAGAATTATATATATAGAAACAGGTTATAGTATCTGCTCTTTATATATGGAAGTATCCCCATGTTTTTACTCTTTGACTTTCAAAGCAAGAGCAATCTTGGCTAGGCAGTTCTCTAAAATATATGCAAAAAGTGGCAAGAGAAATTTCCCAGCTCTACGAGGGGATGTAACTTATGTGAACGTAACTGTTGCTATCTGGTTTATGGTGAACTGAATCACTCCTATGCCTCTGCCAGCTTTATGTCACATGTAAAATACTGGTACGATGATCAACAGCATCAAAGCTGGATTTGTTATATATCTAACATTTAGGGAAGCAAATGTCTCCTAATAAAACGTAGATATTTGTATGCTAATAAAAATATGCAAAGATATATAGTTGGATCAGGTATAAAAGCACAGATAATATGATTCTGATAAACTAATCACATAAAATACAATCAAGCAGAAACTTCCCTAAGCTTACATGGCCCAGTTTTGATTTGAGTTCTTTAAGTTTTTTGATACACAATTTAAATGGATTTTCCCAGTAGGTATCTATAGGTAAACAGAAGCAGTAATCACTTGTGACTAAATCTGTGATGTTAGCTAGGTAAGCACCTATTTTTTTGAGACTGTTTAACCCTCGGAACTGCAACCATGTTTTCCAAACAGTCACTTTTAGGTACCTAGCCAAAGAAGCCTGATTTTTTTCAGAATTTCTTAGTTGTTACTTTTCTGAGGGCTTTCATGAGTGATGTTAGGAAATGTTGGGTAGTAGTTCATGTTCCTTCTCTTTCCATTACGTTTTTGTGCATTTGAGACAATTGTTAAGTGTAGGTTTTTCCAAAATAATAGTTTTTTCTTTTCATTATAAAACGAGAAAATCGTAAAGATCTTCCATACTTTTGAATTCCAGTAATCCTCTTTCCTTCACCTCTCCCTCCAACTTTCATAATGAAAAAAAGAAAGAAAACAATCAGCTACTTAGAAAAAAAAATTACAAACAAATGGAAAAGCTAAGATGCTACTTTGGTGTTTAAAACACTGGTATGGTATTATTTCATCAATAAAACATCCATTCTTATGAGGTGTGAGGTATAAGGACTGAGCTGGCTAAAGTAAGGTACCCTGTGCCATATTAGAAATTTGATATTTACTTTACACTCTGGTGTAACTGAAATCAGATAAAATAAATCAGGACTTGCTTTTCCTTTTCCTTTTATTTGTTGTTAAATAAAATAAGCTATTTTTAATTATTTTTCTTATAAAAGAAGAAAAAGAATAAAGAAATGAAAACTTTGACTTACTGTAACTCAAGTAAATGTTCCAAGTTAGTGGATAGGCAGAACCATAGCTTAAGTGTATTAAAATAACTTGTAGTTTATATTATTGGTTTTCCATCAAAGGTTCTCTTGTTCATAAGCTAATATGTGGGGAGGTAAATATATTTAATAAAAATACATGAGATACATAGTTCAGCTTAACACAGCAGTTTCATTTACTTGAGTCAGAGCACTTAAGATCATTTGTACTAAAGAATATTATTACAATTTTAATATGTAATTAAAGTGTTCATATATTGTAAAATACTTGCCCAGTACCTGTATTATTTCAAAGGGCAAACAGAGGACACTTTAGCTTCGTTTTTTTAGCTGCTTCCTAATGGTCCTTTCCAGAACTTTATTCATTTGCAGTGGGGTACTGGCTGCCAGATCACCGTATGTATAATTTGTACATACTGTTCATTTTATTTCAGAACATACTGTTTCAACAACATGCCTTGTGTCATCAGGAGAACCACCACAAAGGGTTATCCAGATTTCATGATAGCCAGCCAGAAAAATGGGGCTGTGAAACAATATTGTTACTGAGAGTTACTTCTCAAGGCAGAGTGTGAGAGAGGGCACGATACTTCAGTCCTCCTTCAATCTGCTATTGCTGACATGGGGAACATCTTTGTCAAAGAAAAGAGGAAAAGACGAAGTCTGAAAGGAATATGCGTATTCTGAACAGTTTCGGCTACATGCATATAGCCTTCTCGAATGTTATCTTTGCATCGCTGTCGACCCACAAGCAGTAACAATGTTTTCATAGTGTTATACCTGCTCTGCTGGTACTTTCTCGTGTCAGTTTGGAAGTAGTGACTCCAGGCTGGTTATTTTCTGGACATGCTTTCACACTATCAGGAACGTGACTCATCACAGTAATGTTCTCAGGAGTATATTTTTCATGTTTGTTTCTGCGAGTGGGATGAAATTGCAGAAAAGTCACAAGTACAGGATGTGTTCTTCTGGCTAAAAACACCAGTATTTTATTCTGGTAAAATATTAACAATTACTGTGAAGTAGTCATCTCAACTCAGCACGCGCCCGTTTGATTCTTCCATGAAAGGTGTTACAGGGGCTGAAGGCAGTGTTTATTTCCTGCCACCTAATATAAGACCCAAAGTGTCAGTTCCTGTCTATGGTCAAAAAATGCACACCCCCACCCCAAAAATGCATATGGGAAAGTAAGCCTCGCCCCAGCTCATGCCTCAGAAGACAGACAGCGCGCCAGAGGCATGGCCCAGACTCACCAGATGCTGCAAGCATATGATTCCTCCATGAGAGTTTATATGGTACAGCTGTCTTTAAATGTTTTTGTAATTGAAAAGGCTCTGGCATCTGGTCCTTTGCTTATTACTCTTAGATCAAATAGTCACGATCTGAAGTCTACTTTTAAATAATGCAGAAAAAAAAAGAACTTGAGGCGCTAAGGGTACATTTCTCTCAGATGACCTGCTTCAAAGTACTTGTAAAAATATAAGTAAACTGTGTAATAAAAAAAAAAAAGGCAGCAGAAAACAACTCCAATAAGGAATGATATGAATTACGTATGTATACAAATACCTTCATCATTTTAAATGTAGGTAGATAAAGCAACAGGTGGTATGTACTCTTGATATCATTCAGTTCTATAAAGAGTATATTACTCTTCCCTTTACACGTCGTTGTGTAATTCAGCTCCACCTCCAACAGTTGCAGACTTGCTGCTATCGTGAACAAAACAGGATATGTGCTGTGGTGCACCTGCAGGAACCCTTGCCCTGGACCAGTTTTTCCCCTGATAACACTCACAGGGTTCCCATTGATTTCAGTTAGTCCTAGATAGTACTCCTGAAGAAAGGCAGATTTTTCCACCTTACTACTTCAGATTTATGGATGAACACTGTTACATGACTATCATTTATTTAGGCAAACCTGCTTTGAAGTCAATTATTGAATAAATAAGAATCACAATGATTCTTTTTTTTTTTTTAATTTGTTTTGTGGGCCTGCATAAGCTCTGGAATACCAGGTGATTTAATCCTCTGTGAAGGCACCTTCGAAATAGTGGGTAATCTGACATATTACATGAATTGAACTAGGCTGAGTCAAGGATGGAATTTCATTATTTGTCTGTGTAAGACTGACAAACTATTTTAGAGGAAGATTTAGTCTGGAAATGAATTTCTGTAAAGCTAGCTAGCTTCTCGACCACATCCTAAGCCTTTCATATCATGATTGGATGCCATAAAGCAAGGCCTTAATTATTTTGATTGAAAAAGGTAGTTTCAGAGCTGTTAGCTTTTTGAGAGGCTGAGATAGCCTTCAAGGAAAATCAAAATAAGAGGAACTGCAGTTCTCCCGAGCTCTTCAAAGCACTTTAAGTGATTTAAAAATAGGCTAGCATTAGCTTAAAAATGTTTGGGAATCATGTAGTAGCATTTTCATTTTCTTCTTGAAAATAATATGTGACTTGTTACCACATGACACAGACCTATGTGTTTTACTTCAGCAAGACAAAGTTTGTTACTGGAACTGCAGCTTTGTTCATCATTTTTAAATGTGTTATTGTAATCATCAAAGTGATCAAAGAAAAAGTTGGGGAGTACGTCAACAATTTATTTAACCATTTTTGAAACTGTCACACAGATTAATTTTGTACTTCAAGAACATCAGAATCACAATTATATTTTGATTTTGATAGAATTCCTGCTAGGTCAAAACCATACCTTTCTGTCTTGAGATTTTCAGTTAGCAATTGTAAAGGGTGTGTGTGTGTGTATATATTATTATATATTTTTATAAACATAAAAAGAAGTGGTTCACTGATATTACCAAAGTTCGGTACCAACAGCTTGGTGCTTGCAATTCTGGGAATGAGTTCTAATATAACCTCTATAAATGTGTTTTTCTCTTCCAAGACCGGTCCAAAGGTAGTTTACGTTTTCCCGTCATAACTGGCCTTCCATTTACAGGCATCTTATAGCGATGAATTCCCCTTGAAGAAAAAAATTGAAAAAAATGTCCCCTTTTGTGATGTCTGTAACAAAGTGAAGGTACAGACACCACCCACAGATGGTAGATAGGTAGGTATATCAGTAGATGCTCATCTTTTACGCTTGGAGAGTGAGTGTGTGTTTAGGTTTGGTTGAAGACTGCATGGGAAGAACCAACAAATCAGTACTTTCACACTTCTTGAGAGGCTGATTTCACTGTGTGCTGGAATTTTTCCTTCACTTGTACAGAGTATTTATTTCATATATTGTTTGAATTCTCATAGTTTAAGTAAATATGAGCAAGTGGCACAATTCAGTGTGATATGAATATCAAGTGTTGGAAATAACCTGCTAAATCCATACATTGTAGTATTTAATACAGTCTTAGTTGATTGTATCATATCAAAACTTGCGTCCTCAGGCAACTATATGTTACCTAACAACAATCATTTGAACAAATATTCCACATGCACATTTTTTCTGTTGCTTGTCCAAGATTCCTCATTTTGTAGGTCTCTTGTCTATGCAAGACGTTCCCTAAGGTTAAGAATGAAAGAGGTCTCCACTACAGACACTCTTGATTGAAATAGCAGCTAAATTGCTGCAGTAATGAGAAAATTTCCTTTTCCCTAGATAATTCAGCTGCTTAGCATTGAAAAATTTTTGAGATAAAGATTCTTCGTGAAATAAAAAAAAAAAAAGATAATTTCTTTACAATCAGAATTTGCTAATGAGCCTACTATGGAAATGAAGAGCAAAACTTATTGTTTTAATGGAAGTACGATCAGGCTATATTATGAGATTTACACTCTCAAAAAAAGAGACTGTTGCATACACACTGTCACATGCAGTAGCTTTAGAAAATGCTGCTGTGTTTCTGGAAGAAAGTGGTTAAAAACACATGATGATGAAGTTAACCTAAATCTTTCATTGGCTTAAAAAAAATAGGTCAAGTAATACGTTACCAGCTCCGCTGTAAGCCTGTACACAATCCGTACGTTCCAAAGTAAAAGAGGTTTTGCTTAACGTTCCTACATCTTCTTTCATTCATGGTCTCTCTAGGTTAAAATATTTGGCTTTTCACAAGTGTGACTCCCTTTTGCTTTCTTTAAAGTGGAAATTTGTATGTTCTTTAATGACATTAGTCTTTTACTAAAAAGATGCTCGAATATACAATTTATAATTATTTTACCTGAGTTTTAGAACTAAAATGTTGGCATATGTTAATGCAGATGTTACCAGACAATTTAAAAGCGACTTGTAAACAAATTTGTTTCTCTTTTCTCAGTCTTTAACTTCTAGAAGTATCATGAAGTGTTTGGTAAAGCATTTGGCAAACACCATGCAAAGCGTCGAGACATTTGTCAAACACAGGCACATAGAAGATGAGATGAAGGTCACAGGCGCTTTGTAGCTTCGCCTGTGCAGCCAAGTTCAGTATCTGTCTCTGGATACTCTCTTCTCTGATGGGAATGAAGTCTAAAGGACAACTTGACGTTGTTTCTGACAGCAGAGGTTGTGGGGATGCCACCGACCAAAATGGAGGGCTGACTCTTCTTGGAAGCTCTGCCCAAGGCTGGCTTTTCTCCCAGACTGTATTTATTGCCACGTGGGCACACAGCATAGCTTTGACGAGCCGTTTTGCCCCCGATTCCCGATCTGCCTCCGCGGGGGGGGGGGGGGGGCAGACTGGGAGGCAGGGGTCTCCCCCCGCCCGCGGCAGCGGGACGCCCGGGCGCCCCAGCTCGGGCCGGGAGGGACGCGCCGCTCACCCCGGCCGCCCCCGGCCTGGCAGGCCGAGCCCGAGGGATAACGAGACCTGCGGCAGCCGTGAGGGCAGGGCCGGCCCCGCGGCAGGGCCGGGGGAGGGCGGCCGGGAGGGTGGCGGGGCCTCGCCGGCAGCCGCCGCAGGTGCCGGGGCGGCCGCTGCCCTCCCCCGGCGGCGGCCGCCGTTCGCGGGCGGGAGCCTCTCAGCTTTTCGTGCGAAAACAAACAGAAAGTTTGTAGCGCGTGTTTTTCGAGAAAAGGCTGAAAACATAAGCTCTAGAACGACAAGAAACGGTAACGCTGGAAGCGCCCCCCGTTATTCTACGCGAGCCAAAGGAAAAAAAAAAAAGAGGTGTTATTTTTAAGCCACCGCTGTTTTCATTAAATACGGGTCCTCCGGTGCTATCGCTCTAAGTTTGTTTCCCGGGGGCCCTGCGCCTTCAGTTAGATTAATTAGAGAGGGCAGGAGGCGACGCGACTTGCGTACGTGCGACGCCCGTAGCGGCAACCTGCTCCGCAGCCTCCGTCCCCAGACCCCGCGGGGGGGTGCGGGCGCATCCCGCCTTCCTCTGCCCTCCCCTTCCCTGCCCTGCCCTCCGCTCCGCTCGGGTTGGAAAAGGGTTAAGAAACTTGGCCGGGGAGATGAATGGCGCGGCGCGGGGAGGGGCCGGGCTGCGCCGCGGCGGGCGAGGGGGAAGGCGGGGAGGATCGCGGCTGCGGGTTAGGCTTTGAAAGTCAGCCTCACAGGCATTGCAGCAGAGCCCCGAGCCGCGGAGGGGCGCGGAGAGAAGAGGAGCGGAGCGGAGCGGAGCTCGCCGTGTATGTGCGCGGGCCTGGGCGGGGGGGACAGACAGACAGACAGCTAGCTAGCTAGCTAGCTAGCTAGACGCGGGGAGGCGGGGGGGGGAGACGGCGCGTCGCGTCCTGTCCTGTCCTCCGGCCGGGGGACCCAGCCGCCCAGCTCGGCTCTGGGAGCCGCCGCCGCTCCCCGGACCTCCGCGCCGGGACCGGCAGCCGGAGCCCTCGCCCGCTCTGGGCGCCGGGCCGGGCGGCGTGCGTGCCCGCCCGCTGCCTGCGCGGGGGCCGCCGGGGGAGCCTCTCCCGGAGACGAGGCCAGCCGGCGGGCACCGGGCGGCCGCCCGGGAGGAGCCGCCGCTGCCGCCGCGGTGGGGGGTGCGCGGCCCCGCTGCGGGGTGAGTGCGGCGCGGCAGCCGAGCTGGCTGGCGGGGGAAATGGCCGAGCGGGGCGGGCCGGGGCCGCGCTGCCGGCGGGGAGGCGGCGGCGGGGAACAATGCCGGGGGAGCCGGCGCGGGCGGCCGCGGGGGCGGCTTCCGGTGGCGGCCGCTCCTCCGGCACCCCCCACCCCGGGGCGAGCTGAAAGTTTGCCCGGCCGGGGTGGGCTTGGGGCGGCTGGAGGAACGGAAAAGTTACTAGTCTTTACCCCCGAGACCCGCCAGTCTTTTCCCCAGCGCCAGCCGCAAGCCTCGGTCCCCGTTTCGGAGGGGCACCCTCCTCCTCCCGGTGAATTATTTAAAGAGCCGCAAGCTCGGTGCGCAGCGGCTGCGGCGGCCGGGGAGGCGGCGGCGGCCGCCCGGAGGTGCGGGGGGACCCGGCCCCGCCGGCCGCGGCCTCGCTCGCCTCCCGCCGCCGCCGCCGCCGCCTCCCGCCGCCCAGCTGCTCCGGCAGCAGCTGCGGGCAAGGCCACGCTCCCCCCTTGCCGCCTCCCCCCCGCTGCTCGGTGCTGCCCGCTCCACCTCTACCTGCCAGCGGGCTGCCCCTGCCGCGGGTGCCTTTTCCATCGCCTCTCGCTGGTGGCACAGGCTCGGCTGCCTGCCTCCCCCAAAGATGCCTTCTCATCGCTTCGGGCTCCTTGGGGACGTCGCTGTTTCCTTTGTAGACTAAAGGTTACTTTTCCAGACGTGCTTTTGTGTCCCTGAAGCCCTTTAAAGGTGATTTTTTTTTTCCCTTCTCCCTAGGGAACATGCTGTTTGAGGCCGTTCTCTGTAAGTGTCAGTTGGCAATTAAGTTGGAAGGTAGCGAAACCTAAAGAAACGTGGTGTCGGGGCATAGGCAAAATAAGGGACAGCTTTGTAGCATGCGAACAGCCTTGTGTTTGAGCTGCACCTCTCTCTCTCTTCTCCTGTATCGTGGATTCTGATGATTTATTCGGTTTTTAATTTAAAGAAGAAGTCAGCCAAAATGCTCGACACATGTTGAAGATGTGGAAAAAATGGTGGGGTTTCTGGCTTTGGGATTATGTTGATGTTAGGAGAGCTGAAGTGGAAGTTGTCCCCTTCTGCCTCATCTCTCTGGAATCTGGAGTCTGTGTTATTCCTTGTTTTATTTTGAGGGGACCTGCCTGCAGTGCCTCACAGCTCACAGGCTGATTAGAATTTAACTGAGTCATGGCACTATATATGTTCAGAGATACTGTAAAGCTTTATTTAACAAAGAACGCGAATCCAGTCTGCGAAGACCCGTGGGGAGGAAGCAGTCCCTTGTGCGAAGGGGGTGGTGTATCCCTGCGCGAGTGGCAGAAAACCTTTTTCTTTAATGGTCAAGTGCAATTTACTGTTTCTGGGGCTGACTGAGCACACTAGAAAGTGACACATTAAGATGCCATATGAAAAAAGCTTTCTGAGCTGAGGATATTTTGTGGTTAAAATCTGATTTAATGGCATCTGACTAAGTGTTGCTATATGGGTAGTAAGAATTGGCATCTCGGAGAGCAAAAGTTCTTGTCCAGAACGGTGTTGAGGCAAGTTTGGGGCTTCTGCTGACTGGGGCAGTTGTCTTCCCAAACTTGTGGTTGAGAAATCTGACTTGTTATTTTTATCAGCGATGTCTTGAGATAGAGTTGACGTTGACTCCAAAGCTAGACAGCAAGTTTGTCATGAGTGAAATGCATACCTAGGGGTGGACGTTTTTGGTGAGTGGGATGGGAGAGGTAACAAGTCGTGACTGCGTGTTTCAGGTAGGGGTGAAATCTGACCTCCTGTTAGACTGGCCTACGGTTCTGAGTTATCTCAGGAGCAAGAGCTGTGAGTGGTTTTCAGATTTTTGTAGACCCTGCATGCACAGAATGCAAGATGCTGCCAAATGCCAAACCGTACTGCATGGATTTTTTTTTTCTTTTTTCTATTAGTCTTGGGGTAGAAAATGACCAGATGAAAACATGCTCTTCCTCTCTGCTCCCTGTACTTGTTTCTTTTTCTAAAGTGAAAGATGTGCTAATCAAAATCAGAGGAAAATAAAATAAACAGAATTTATTATAGTCATAAAAACTGTGTTGATAAAGAAGTAAAAGTGAACTAATGTTTTTATATTGCAAACCTAAATGGATGATTTAGACACTGGCTGTATCACCTACAGTGTTTGATAGCTGTGTTTTAGGGTGAATCTGTTCTGTAAAAGGCATCAAGGAAACTTTTGGTTTATTTTTTCTTTTTTAAAGTGATTCAGTAAAGGTTATAGAACTCAAACATGAATTAACTTTATGGTGATCATATTTGCCTGTAGGTTTTGCTTAATGTGGGATTGGTTTAAAAGAATTGACAAAGGGTTGCTTGCTTGAAGCTTGTTTTTTCTTTTCAGTGCTAACTTTATTTTTCTGGCTTTGAACATTGGCAAAAGGTTTCTGTAATACCATCTGTATTATTGTTAGCCGTGAGAGCACTGTTAATTTTACCAGTGACAGCACAGGACATTACTACATTAAAAGATAAACTATGTTTTGCGTTGTGCCGAGCACATGTATAAACTTGCCCTAGGCAAAGCCAGGGAGTTGCATTTCCCACAGTCAGCTGTCTTGCTCAAGGATTGTGCATGACACCTCCTTGCAGGGCTATCAGAGAAGACATGAAGACTATAATATTTGTTAATTTTAGAAGAGCTCTTCAGAACTTGTCTGAACCTCAAAACCCAAATGGCTTGTGGTTTTTTTCCAGTATGTGAATGTATAGGGAGCGGAGGGGGTCCAGAAGAGAGACTGGGGAGAGCGTGGGGTTTCCAGCTGGGCATCTGGCGTGGGGGCACAAGTCCCTTGGTGAGTGGGGCTTTGGTGGCCGACCTCCCGGGCCGGGGAGGCTGGGCTCAGCCAGGCTGATCTCCTGGCTGCTGGGTGACACGTGCCGAGCGGTGGGCTGGGTTACGAGCAATAGGCGGGATAAATAGGATAACTATCCAATGGATTAGGAAAGGATAAATACCCTTTTGGGACAAGAAGTGCAAGTTTTGAAGTATAAATCATTACTGCTCAGCAGGGGTTTAATGACAGGCAAGTGGAAAGATAATGTAGGTAGGGAATGAAGCCTGATCAGGAGGAAAAGGTATGAAAGAATATGCATAAATGTACAAAAAAGATAAAAAACCATAAACTCGACAGTCTGTCTAAACCGTCTTACACTAAAGACAAAAAGGTTAATGGTAACAGCGTTTGTGGTTTGCTCTTTCTTCCTGCCAACAGGCCAAAACGATAAGAACAGTAACTATCTGAACTGTGCTGGGCTGCCTATGGCAAATATCAGGAAAGTATTTAAAAGGCTTGTGGCGTTGCTTTTGGATATTACGCTGTTAGGATTTTGCTAATTGCATTTGAAAATACCGAACTGGAAAACAACGCGCTATGGTTGGCAGGCAGTACTTTGGGTGGACATCCGTGATCATGTAAAAACTTTCTTGCATTCTCTGATGGGAAGATCTGCCTCAGGAAAAGCGGGCAGAGGGATTCTTTTGGTAAAGATGAATGCCTACGCTTTAGTGTATCTGGATTATTTATTTCAAATACTTAGAAATGTTAACGGACCTATTTAGCACTTGAAAGAATTAATTTGGTAATTTATTTGGCTGTCTGTTGCAGGTCACTTGGCTTGATGGTTGAAGAAGGAGAATAGGCACTAAGACTCATGTAAATAAATATTCACATGTAGAAAGGGGAAGAAGTAGTTGCTAGCCATCTTCGTTTGGGTCAACCCCCTCCTGGCATAGTCTTCTCATACCTAAATTGTTATTGGAGCTCATTGCTCCTGTTTAATTGCCTGTCTTGAGAGAAACTCTGTTTTCCTACCACTTATTTCTAAATGCTATTGCCTTCAGCAGAGGAAAAGCAATTTTGCTTATAGACAAAATCACATGAAAAGCAGAAGCTACAGATCTTCTGTTAGTCACTGGTTTCTAAGAAGTTTGGTGTAGAAAAGCAGCTCAGTGTTGGGGAAGACTTCTGGTGGGCTGCTCTTCCTCCTCGCGAGAAAGAAAGTTGTGAGGGAGTCATCATGAGAAACCAGGCGCTAGATGTAAAATGTGTTTCAGTCTTGACTGAAACTATTATTTCAAAACAAATAAGGATTTAATTTGCCCCAAAAAGTGCTTAATGTTGAAATATATCTAAGTAATACGTCTTGCTCGCAGAAGAACAGCATTTTTGTTCTTATTTGTGCTAGGCTGATACTGGTACTCTGATGCTGAGTTTTTTTTTTTTCACATCGAACTTTAAGATTCACAACTACAAGCTTTCTACTACTTCTCTGTGCCCCACTCCACTATGAAAATGGAGTGGCAAAGGAAACTGAAAAGGCTTTTTCAGTCATGTAGAAAGCAGGGCTCACCTCAGAGGTAGAAAGAAATGATCATTCTTGCCCCGGGAGATTGCCCTGCCGATGTTGTTCGTGTCATCACCTATCCCACTTTCAGCAGTTTACAATATGAAACAAATCAATATTCAAAAAAAACTGTAAGATATGCAAAGCAAGTGATCCAGATGTGAAGTTTTTGAGAATAAAGTATTATGCTAGAAAAGCTGGCTTTTTTTTTTTTTTAAGTATTAAAACATTATTCAAGAAATACGGAATTTTCCCCAGAAATAGCAAATTCTTTTGTTCTCTTTTCTCTGAACTCTTATAAACCTTCTGTAGTCGCTTGGAACAATGCAGAAAAGAGTGTTTAATGCTGACCTAAAGGAAATCCTGTCTATACATTGAACCTTGATGGCAATACAGTGTGGGGTGTTTGTTGTTTTTTGTTTTGCTTCCCCCCCAGATAGAAATCTGTCTTCTCTTGGGAGCAGGAATACTTAAATAAAACCACTTGTCAGTAGTGGAAAACATTTTGTCTACATCTATAGTATAGAACAGAAATACTGGAATTAATTATTTTTCTCAAATTACGGTGACTTGAAAAGGTGAATATATTTTTTTAAAAGTACTGCTTCCTTCTGCTCTAAGGGACCTCCTGTCCCGTTTTTCCTTTGGTCACAAAAGATTCCACATCCAGCTTATTTCCTCTTCCAGTGAAATGAGGTTGGGAAGGCTTTGAACTATGTTTATTACCACCTTCGTCACTGTACCCCTCATTTCTCTGTTTATTTTGACTGCAATGGTAGCTTTATCTCCCCCCCCCCCCCGCAATTGAATCCAAATGTTGAGGATTGCTACCATTCTGTGGTGCAAACTGGCTTTTTATTTTGTGAGATATGTAGGCGAAGGACTTGAAATAGTGTCTGCATGTAGTATTTCAGGGTATTTACTTATTTTTTGACTTAATTGGATCTATTGCTTTTGTTTGGTCTTGATGCTGGCAGCCTGCTTCTGTTATCTTTCATGTACCTGAAAGCTTTGACTAGGTCTTTTTTGGATGATGACCCATCTATCAACACCCGTATCTCTTTTTCCCCGGTAGCACATTGCAGTGGTCAGTTAGGGGTTTCCTCTAAGCTGGCTTTAGCCCGAGTGATTTTGCAGAAGGGGAAATGCTCTGAGCTACCCCCAATGCACACACTTCCCACTCTGCCCTCTCCACCCTGCACTCTCGTAGCCACCTGTGGGGTCCTCTGTGCTGGAGAAATTCTGGCTTTAAAAGGCTTTTCTACACTTTTTTTTTTTTTTTTTTTGTAAGACCAGAAGCTAAAGGTGAGCCAAAGAGGATGGGAACTCTCCCTCTGCCCAGCAAGAGGAGGGGAAAGTTGAGCCAAACAGGGGAGGAAGTCTGTTTTTCTTTTTTCTTGTATTCTATTGTAGTTAAATTTGACTCTTTATGTATAATAAACTTGCTGCTTGGGTGGTTACTTGGTGACAGAAGATTTAACATAACCTTTAATAATGAGGCTCGTCACAAGAACAAGGCTGAAATAGTACAAATAACAATGATCTAGGCTAGCTGTAAGTTTGCATCTTTTAGCAAAAGTTCACTTAGGAATCAGAGAAGCTCTGAGAAGAATTTTTAAGGTGGTGCTTGTGATGGATAACGTGTTCTAACTATAATATTCTATACTATTTAATTCCTAAATATCTCAAAAGCAAATATAATCTCTACTGGTTTAGGTTTTTCTAACTAATTTTGTAGCGTTTAACATTACATTCACCAGTTATACTATGCTCTGGTCTTTTCCTTGTGTGTGTGTATATATATATTTAAATTACTAGGGGCTTTTTAAAAAATATGATTTTGACATTCATAGGTGCAAGTTTCAAGTGCTAAGCAGTAATTGCTACATAGGAAGGAGGGCTTTCATGTCACAGCTGTTTTTTTTTTGAATGAAAGGAAGAAAAAGAGGACCGTGGCTTTGAATCACAGCTGAACGTTGATTTTGTTCTTGCAGAAATACCATCCAGTTAGACAGTACAAGTCTAGACCATGCAAGTTGTTCAGACTTGTTTTACTGATGGTTCCTTTCGCAAAGATTTGATTTCTGAAGTTTGGAGCTATGGTTTTCTTCTGAAATAGAAATGTTATTTGCAGTTCTTACTATCCCAAATAAAGTATCACTTTCTGTTACATCAACAGTAAGAAAGTAGATAGAAGTATATTGGATAGGAAAAACTGGTATGCAGACTTTCACAGGGTGATTTCTGCTGTTTTTTTTCAGATCAAGCATGGAATTGTTGAAGAAGAAAATTAATGCATCCTTGGACTCCTGAAGGAAGAGCTTTCCTGATGGGACCACTTTCAAGGTAAATAATTCATGTGTGTTATTTACCTTGTCTCTTTGGTTTGGGGTTTCTTCTTTGTCTTGCCAGATCTGTCATACAACTATCTGCCATGTATAAGTCTTTTAGGATTATAATATGTTTTAAAGTGATAAATTTTCAAGTTAATCACTCTCCTTTAGAGTAAGACTTTCAGTGTGTGCTAATTAAAGAGAAATAAGCATTTTGGAAGCCTTTGAGCTTTTTGTATGGAATTTGCTGGTAAGTCCTGAAGATTTAGCCTGCTTGTTTGGGAGGTAGTTGCTAAGTAGAGAAGAACCTGATTTACATGTAATTTCAGAGTGAAAGAGAAGACTAAATAAAACTTACTGTGTTACATTCTCTTTTTTTAAATAAAACAGATCCAAACTGAGCTTCTGTGGCAAGGGACCATCACAGTAAAACTGTTATTAGATAGTACATTACAATGGCTTGTAGACATTTAGCACCACTGTCATTTTGTTCGGATCTGCTCCCTTGGTTCCCATTTCCTAAATCCTATTTTTCTTCGATACTGGGGAAGAATTCCCCAAGTGTTGTCCAGTGATTGCTTATGTATATGCACTTTGGTTTGTGAGTAATTTTATCCACTTGAGTAGCCCCACTGTACTCGGTGGGCCTACATGCATGCCTAAGAACTTGAGAATGCTGATGAGCATAAAGAATACAATTTGGGCATGTAATGGTTGACAAGCAGTTGTTGTTTTGTTTCTGGTCTCTCCTAGGACTCATTTGCATTGCCTCCAGTGGCAACTTTTGTGAGTATTAGTAGGGAAGGTCTAGAAGCTGGAGGCAGTTGTACCAAATCCCAGCCTGCAAAACTTCTAGCGTATCTGTTGTAATGGCACAGATTGCAGATGCAAGGATATAGTTTTCTTTTTTTTTTAATAAATCCATGTGTTCCTTGGCTTTGTTTGAATATAGCATTGATCTGTGTGCTGCAGTTTGAGCGTCTCCAACACAATAGAATATAGCAAAGTGAAATTGTTAGAAAAAAATCTTTGCTTTTTAAATTGAGGAGATTTGGATTTATCCAGACTCAGTGTTTTGGAAACAAAGGGAAATCAAGATGAGGGATCCATTTTTTTCCCCATGATGTTTCCTATTTGACTCCTCAAAAAAAAAAAGTCTAGCATTGCTGTAGCACTTCTTAGTTGTCTGAGCAATTGTATTTACAGGAAAGTTAACTGTGTTACTTGCTGGTCTCAGATTCAGCAAGATAGGCACTTTGGAATTAGAACACAATTAATTAATTAGCTATTTAAAATTTGAGATTTGTTGTGATCAGCAGCAGATGGTCACTTACACAGAGTTAACAGAACTTAGTAGACAGTGGCTTTTGTGGCAACAAGCTTTTTGAAATCTTTCACATCTTCAAATAGTTAAAGTAATTCAAAGCTTTGTTTCAAGATTGTCACATCTGCTTAAAAACAATTCTATTTAGTCAGAGTTGCAGAAGTGTAAGCTGTAAATAAGGGTCTTGCACCAAATATTCAGCTTGTCAGTAAGGCGGTTAAGCTCAAGATTTCAGAAAATGTGTTTGTCAGTACATACATGGCTGGTAATCCTGATACGCTTTGCATTCTTTTTTCCACTTCTAACCAGCATAATAAAACAATTATTGTTATATGTGCTATGTTTTGGGTTGGGTTTTTTTTGGGGGGGGGGGGAGGGCGGGGAGGGAAGAACGGATTTGTTCATTGGTTATAAGCACTAATTGTAGAATACCTGTCTTGGTATACAAGCTTGCATTGCATACTGTTGTAAATAATGAGGAGTGCAGTAGAGTTGTGTCTTTATCAGAGATTTGGTTTTGTCATTTTAATTGGATTTCTTGTTTTAAGTGAGAGTTCTGGACCATTAGCGTGGTCTTTCTCCGGAAGAGTACTGCTTTGCAGACTAACTGTTGATCTTGTTGATGCTATGCAACCTTCATGAAGTAAGTGTTACAAGAGGGGAAGTTAGTCATACTGTCTAAAGCTGAGCTTACATTAAAGAAAAGTCTGTAGCATTGAGCGAAAATTTATAAATTATGTCCTTATGTTAAGTTTATGCAAGTTTGAGAAACTTCAAAAGATGTAACTCATGAAAAGATACATATGAGAATTAACAACTAATAGTAGCTGTTGTCAAAAGAACAAGGTGGTGACTCAGTATGAGCAAGGTTGGCAGAGGCAGCCTTTAATTCTGGAGGAATTGGTCACTGTAAACCAATTACGTCTTATTTTTAATGATAGGTTTTGGAGAACAGCAAATGAATGTACTGTGATCTTGGCTGATAGTATGTGCTCTTCTTGTTTGATGAAAACCCAAAAGCCTGAGGATATGAAGTTGCAAACAGAAGTGTCACTTTTTTTTTTTTCCTTTCTCCTCTGAAGAGGAAAAGGCAGGCTAAGAAACTCCACTTCTTTGCTGTGACACTGATTAGTGTTTGGATATATTTTGTCTTTGGGAATGAAGATAGTGCTTCCATTTTGTCAGCCTAGGAAATTTGGTAAAGGGATTGGTAACTTGCAGGGTAGAGAAATGTCCCCTTGTTCTTTCTGTAGCTTGGCATTTAATATTTTACAGCAAACTTTTAAGTTTAACATATTTGAACTTGTACTAGATAGGGTTAATAGGCTAGAACAAAAGGTCAAAGCATAAGGCATTAGGCTTAATTAAGGGAGAGCAGGAGTGGCGGGAGTATGTGACAGTTAAATGGGTTTCCCACAGACTAATGTCTGTTACAGTGCAACCATGCCTCAACTTAAGTGGGTTATTTTGTGCAAAGGGCAGCAGTGATTAGCAGTTTGACATGCCAGACGTTTCTGGCCAATCCCATCTGTTTTAGAGGTTAAAAAAGCACACCTTTATGAGCTGATAGATTGATTTGTGTGCCCGTCTGGTAAAGATTAGAAGTCCAAGGCCGCTGCTGTAAATGCCAGTTATAGAATATTGTACTTTCTTAGTTGCTCTTTGTTTAAACTGTCCACTGTGTTGTAATGGGGCTAAGAGCTATAAAAGCGGCAGTGCAATATGAAGAACGTGGCAGGGCTGCTGCGGCAAGTGTTTTGAACCAGAAAGGTCTGGGAGGAACATTTCCTCCTTCATCGGGTTTGTTTTGAACGTGGGCCTGTAGGCTTTGGTTGTCTTGCAGTGGTTTGCTTGGAAGGGCAATCTAGCTTAATGCACTCCTGTGTAAGGCTCACACCCTTTTTTTTTTTTTTTTTTTCCTCCAATAGCAGTTGCTGTTAATGTGCTTGTCCAGAGGTTACGTGCCTCTGTATGAGCAGTTTTCCAGTTCTGAGTGTGGTCGGCTAGAAGAGAATTTCAGTACTTAAAAGATTTCAGTATTTATCTTAACTTCATTATGCTCTCTGTATCCTTCCCATTCCATTGCTTAACTGGCACGAGTGCATATTTTGTTGTTGTTTTTCCTTTGTAGCTCTCTGGATAGTTTTTCTGATTGCATCATGAGGTTGCCTTGTAAGCCTAAAATAAAATAGGTAGCACAATAAGTCTTGACTGTGTTTCCTGTCATCTTCATGACTTTGTAAAGTCAAAGTTACATTACTAGTGATATAAGACTATTAATAAATCGTTGATGCAATAAAACTGTTTTTGATAATGTTCAAGGTTCATACATAGTTGAAGGTGATTATCCTATTTTAAAATCAAGCAGAGGTCAGGCTGTATTGTAAGATAACGGACTGTGGCCCAAATGATATGTGATAGCTTCAAGACCCAATGACAGTCTTACTCGCTTTAAATAAATACATGATTTTAAATTAAATTGTTAACTATAAATGTATTTTGTGGCAACTTACTGATTAACTTCCTTTGTATTTTCTGAAAAGCAGTGAGATATATGTGCTTACTGAAAATTAATGCTTGAAGCTCTAATTTTTAAAAGACCTTGTTTAAGTTTTCCCTATTCTCTCCTCTCCATTCAAGCAGTGACACTTGTAGCTCAATAGAGCTGAGAAATAAAAGTGCGTGAAATTCACATTTGGCACCTTGCATTAACACTCCTACATTAACTTTAAAATTAGTCACCTGTCTAAAATTTCTTGTTTTTCTCCTTGCAAACATGATTTTCTTCCCCTTGCTCTATTTTTTTTTTTTTAAAAGAATATAGTAATGACTTGATATTAATACTATAAAGACTGCTCCATGTAGCTGAGCTATACTTTTGCTGTAACAGCTGTGGCCAGTTCCTGAAGAGATTTACTAATTTGTGATTTATGAGCAACTTGTCTTCACCTTATCTAGCTTTGTAAGAGCCACCTTAGTTTTTCTTTTGTACTTGTGAAAATCTCTTCCTTTTACTTCTGTTTGAAATGCCCAGAAATATTTTCAGTGTCCTTTAGGATGAGCCAGGCAACATCATTATCTTGCAGTTTATTTAGTAACATGGAGCCGAAATGGGCATATGCAGCATCATGTTCTCTATGGAATAATATCTATTTAAATGATTTGGATCTAATACATATTTACATGAAAAAACATCTTGCCCTTCTCTGTGGGGAGAGAAGGTGAACAAGCATAAATTTTATAATACTCATTGCTTCTCTTGCACTAAATCATACTTAAATTGCAGAAGGTTGTTGGCTTGAGAGTTGTGTAAAAAGTGCTTGGCTAGTAAAGTGAGGGTGCAGGGAGATTTATCTAATTTAATACTAAGAAAATGTTGTCAGCTGCAGTGCATTGATATGGGGTTGTCTAAATCCAAAAGCTGTACTTTAGATTTTTGTATATGCATGTTTGTAATATCTGCATGGTTATAATACACAAACTATAATCCTGAAACAATCCATTAGTGCAGTGTGCATGTATGCTATATTTTGGCTAATTTGATTGCTATTGATCATACCTGAGCCATTATCTAATATCTTGGGAATGGGATGGACGCTGTGTCTGCTTTTCTGCTGTTTCAGGGCAGACATACTTTATCAAGTTTCTTGCAACAGTCGTTGTTAAAATCTTTATAATTGCTGCTGGAGTGTAATTAGCATTTCCTGCTCTAAGCGTAGCACAGATTGAATAATAAAGGTTTTTAGGTAGCATGGTAAAGATTGTATTCAGGACTAAACACAGGATATTTCCTTCCCATATCTTAAGGATATAGTCTAGCTTTGTTGGTGAGTGGAAGTCTAGGCAGTGATTTTTATTGCGCTTGGGCTCCTCTCTGAGTCTCTGTGGTTCGTGAAGTACAGTAATGTGGAATCAGTATGGTGGCTTCTCTTCTACCGTTCCACTTTCATAATTGGATAAATCTCAGCAAAACTATTTAGTTTAGCATTGCTGTATATAACAGGGTGCTATACCAAATATTCTGTAATAGTGATTCTGCTGCATCTTTTTTAATATCTCTTCTTTTGTATTGTGCTTTTCAGTTAGAATATTATAAAATATTTGTGTAAGGCATTCATATGGCTTGATTGGCCATTAAGCGTTACAAACAATTCTAAAATGTCCATCGTTTTCAACTTTGAACAGTCTTCAAAAAAAGAGAGGATGCACCCAGGCTTTGGTGTTTTGGAGGATTTGCTTTTTTTCATGTAATTGATGAAAAGGCAAGCACTTGGTTGGTATCCCTGACCCTTTACAAACTGGGTAGAAAGGATGTTGCACCATGCTTGTGTGAACTGGCCGACTATGGATTTGTCCTTATTTTAGATTTCCATACTCTTTGACCTTGTAGTTGTTGACTTTGGTCTGGAACAATTTCAAAGTCATGTAAATGAATGTAATTAAGGTATTGCTTATCATCTTGGAGAGTTCACAGAGATGCTTATTGGCTAGAAAGGTTTGTTTACTTAATATGGAAGGTTAATATAAGGTTAAAATTTACTGTGTAAAATGGCTTCATAATGTTTTTATTTAGCAGCTGAAGAAAATAGTGCTTGAAAAGGCAAATAATAGTTTTATTTGACCTCCATGTGTTTCCTGTAGCTTGCTTTATTGGGAAAATTTATCTTCATTGCATAGTCTCTTTACAGTTTTCCTTTCTCCTCATTCTACAAAGGGAACCTCTCAGAACTGTTTGTAGGCCTTTGTGTAGGAAAGGAGCTACATTAAGGAAGGAAGTGCAAAAATATTTGACAATAATTGCTATAAGTAGTCCATCCACTTCCACTTATGTCTTTTGTTCCCCCACCTTCTTTTTGCCAGAATGGGATTCATGCTTTGTTCTTCGGTGCTGCTTCTGTCTTCATTCCCACTGCTGCTGAAATAAGGTGAAAAAGCAGCGTAAAACAGCAGGGAAGAACACCAAGCTACTGGTTTCTGCCTTCGTTTCTCAGGCAGTAGAAGGAACAGGGGCTAGGCCTCCATTTTTTGTCTGTAGCCCTCAACTTTGCGTATTGTTGTTTTGCTTATCATTTATGGAAAAAAATTGCTTGCTTGAGTGTTGTTTTTCCTCCACTCACTTCTGAGTTTTTGTGGTTATCAAAAAAGTGAGTACATGAGATATGTCATGTTAAAAAAAAAAAAAAGAAAAGAAAAAAACCTCTTTTCCTACACCTTTTTCATCTTGTGCTCATGACCATTTTTCTAGAAATGCAGCTTCCAGCTGGAGAAGCAGACATCCTCAGTGGGTGGTGGTGTCCAAGCAAGTGTGTTCTGCCAGTCCTGTACTGGGCTGAGTTTGGTGGTGAAGGACAGAGCTGAAAAATTGGAAACAGCTCTTTCTGCACAGCTCTTTCTGGAACCATTTACGCAACAAGGGCTGCTGACTATGTTGGCCTTATCTTGCAGAGTGCTTGCTTTTGTCATTTCTTTCTCATGTAACAATAGTAGTATGTGGCCTCCTTGCTGTTGAGGTAGCTAACTTTCTTCTGCTCACTAGAATTTTATTTGCTAAATTAATTATGGAACAATGAGAATATCCTTTAAAGGCTGATTAATTCAATGAATAGTCTTATCTGACTGTTTCTAGCTTGTGGAGATACCCTATAATAACTCATACCCAAGAGCATCCTTCCCCTCCCATTTTGTAAGAGCTGAAGGCTTCAGGTTCTAGTCTGTGCTTCCTAAATGTGCAGCTAGGACAATAGCTTGATTTTTCTTGAATTCATAATAACAATCATAACTTGAAGTGATCTAAAGGTGCTTTCAGAAGAGAGATAAGCAAAATCTCTCTTGGGCGAGATGTGAGAAGGAGGATAAAAAGCTGAAGTTCAAAACCAGAGTATAATGATCTAAAAGGGGTGGGGAAGAGGAACACCACAGATAAGTGTGAAATCCTTCACTTTTGAAATCGGAAGGAATGGCTCCGTTAACTTCAGTAAGGCCAAAATTTCACCTGAATTCCAAGATCATATGTTAAAGTCCTAGAACTCCCTGAATAATGGAGAAGAGGTGTACGATTATGGGGTGGAAAGGCAAAACTAGCTGAAAAATGTCCTTTATCTGTTACTTCAGGCCCTATTTATGGGAAACAAGGGAAGAATCTATGCACCTTTGCCATTCACTTTTGTTTAGCTAACATACTAAGAGCAAATATGCTCCAAACTGCTCAACAGTAGCCATGCAGGAGTGCAAAATTTCTTGAAGAAAAATTTCCCCTTGTGTCTGGAGGTCAAGATGATTTCTCAAGAATCAGTCCTGGTCCTCTGAACTTATTGGTGTTTAATTCTCTGCTACCTTAAGTTTTATCCTGCTACAAAATAAATGCAAAAGGAACGTTTAATAAACTGTGCTGATAGCATTTTGTAACCTCTTTGCACTCTTTCACATAGGTTTAACTGTCGAGATGAAAAGATAACAAGGTTGTGCAGGCTCACATTTACTGTTTACTGAACTCTGGTTTGTCTTTGGATTGCAATATCAAACATGAAAGTTTGATGGTGTCTTTTGCACGTAGCTCTTCAACAGAGCTGTCTTGAGTGCTTGCTCACAAACTTTTTTTTTTTTAAAGCTAGTTTGTCACTTGCCCAAGGCTGTCTCAGCACGCATGTGACCAAACTGGTTTTTGATCTGAAATGCATAAAAGGTCACTTTCCCAAACTTTATCTTTTGGACCTCAAGTTTTATCATTAGTTATTTTCTACTGTGAATTCCCTTAATGGAAGAAGGGTTTGTTCAGTGTGCTTTTCAGGTTTTCAAGGCGATTTCAGTTTTGCATTACCCTGCGCTGGTTTTGTTTTCAAAGTATTGTCATGTGCAGTAGGGGAGATGAACAGTATTTGGACACTACTTTTTGGGTAATACTGGGTATTTTGGGTTACAGTGCTGTATGGTTCCTCTAGTTCTGATGTCTTCAGAGCCTTGCCTAAACAAATTCCAGCTGTATTTTGTCTCAGCAAAACTAAACTTAAGCATTAAAGCAGGTCTTAAAATATCCTCTTTGTGCTGATGATCACACTGTTTCTGTGGCTCCTACCTTATGGCTCTGTTGTTATTTTTTTGAGGAAAATTGTGCATGCTTCACAAGATACCAGGAGCACAGAAACAATCAAATTTCCTCTGTTGCGGCCTTTTGGGGATATTGTAGGCCATTGCTGTTCTGCTACTTAAGTAGATTTAGAGCCTCAGATATCAGTTACTCTTTGGATAATGGATTGTATGAATTTAACATATAAGCATGCTCGTCTCCTTTTCCTGTCCTCCTTAAAGGTCACTGTACAGGAGGGAAAGTTGAGTCATGGGCTATAAACACTTTATATCTGCTATCTGATCTAATTCTTCGTAGCTTATTGCTTGGTGCTGTGGCAGGTGGACTTTGTCAGGTTTATCCGCGGCGGTGCTACTGACCCTGGTGACCAGGTCCCTTCCCCTGCGGAAGGTCCCTTCCCCTGCGGAAGGTCCCTTCCCCTGCGGAAGGTCCCTTCCCTGATCCTTCCTCACCTGCTGCCCTTCCTTGCTGAGCGCAGAGACTCGCTTGGAAATGCAGCTGCTCCATGTGGAGCGTGCAGCTTATTTCTGTGGAAAACTTCCCTTTTTTTTTTAAAAAAAAAAAAAACCTTGCCCGTGTCATGTGGTGATCATCTGCAGGATTCAGAGAACTCTGAAAAAGTGCCCTGGATTGTTGAAATAGCAGTGGTTGGTTGAATAATTCAGAGAAGTAACGTAAAATAGTGAAATATTCCTGAATATTGCAGTTATTGTGCTTTGGTATCAAAACTGTAGGCAAGAGAAAGACTAGTGGAAGGGCATGTGACAACGGGTGTATCAGAGCCGGTGATACTAGGAACATCAAATACTCCTAAGACTGGGAGGGAAGTAATGGACGGGGTCCATTTTTCAGTTTCTGAACACCTGTCATGCTATCCTGGGGGTGAAGCACATAATATGGGGGTAGCTTTATGGGTGTTGTGTATTTTGAATTTGTTTTTTGGTTTTGTGGGGGTTTTTTTTGTAGATTTATTTTTTTAATCCTAATTTAGATTCCATATTTAAAACCCCTTATCAAATGACCTTATACTTTCTCGTTAGGACGAACTAAGGCAGAGGGCCACCTTATGATATATTTGAAATTGTAGTGATGAAGTTTACTTGTAGAAATTTTAGAAAAAAAAGCAGTGATAGAAGTCCTCGGTGGGTAAGTTGTAATTATTTTGTATGCTTTCATATCTTTCTGATGAGTGGAGCCTTACTCTTTCTGGGTAAAACAGGTCTCACTCGGATGGATCAAATGCAAAATTTCTAAATGTGTTACTTCTAAAAACCATTTCTGCAAAAATGATGTTTGGATGCTTCTTGTGATTTGAAGGGTACAAATAATGCAATGCTTTTCAGATATAATAAATACAAATGAGTTGGAGAAACAAATGCATGGTTACCTTTCAGCCTGCATAAATAGCCTTGCTAATTAAGGTAGGGGCAGATAGCCCTATGATTTTCTCTTTTGATTTAATCACTAGACTATATAAACAAATGTGTAAATATAAGCATATTCACAAACTGACTTTTCTGAATTCTGACTCCCCATACACACACTAATGGTGTGTTCCAGCACTGTATTCTGGTATTTGTTATTTACAAGTGAGTCACTTAAGATACGTAGAAATAACTGGTAATTACTAAAATGAGATCATAGAGGAGAAGAAAAAGGTATAATATCTTCTGTATACTTTTATTAGCTCTCTTTGGTTACCTTGCGTGTGCTGTTTAGTCTTTGCCGATTGGTCATGTGTAATGTGTGCATAAAACATTTTCTTCTGGAAATGCAGAAGTGGTTTATGTTGAGCTGTTCAGTGACCTTGGTACAACCAGGAGGCTTGTCTGCCGTTGGATTTGACCAGCACTGAATATTTTGATACTTTTTGTGGTCCGTGGGCATTACTTCCTCTCAGTTTACAAGTACTGTTTGCCACTCCTTAGGACTACATGCATAAGTAATATAAGTCTGAACTAATCTCAACTACATTTTTGGAGTTATTTGAGGACCTCAGTTTCAGGTGGACATATTTTATTTAAATATTTTTGTATTAGATGCTCTAAATATACTGGAAAGCATTTTTTATTTAAAAAAGAAAAAATGTCTTTTTGTGCCTGTGATAATACCCACTGACATGTGTTCCCCCCCCCCCCCCATTTATGGAATAAATGTGGTAATTTATATTTTAATCTATTCCATGGCAGTAATTTGCAGGCATCATCTGTAGCCATACTGGTGGAGCAAACTGATTAGAAGCAAAGCTGTGAAGAGAAATTTGGCCTGCCTTAAGGGTATATAGAGGAGAAGATAGTTCTGTCCGAAGGCAGAAGCCAGTATTTTTCTCTGTGTCCTCTGAATGTAAAGGAAAGTGTGAACGGATAAGCTGGAGAATAAATGAGTTGGGTCTAGCAGTTGGCATTCTTTAGAGATGTGGTTTTGGGGGGAAAAAAAAAAAAGCATCTCTAATTTCTGGGAAGGCCTCCTAACGTGGTACACATAGGAATGTGATAGAGATATTAAGACTTACTAGGCCAAAGTACTTGGCACTTGAGGACATTGCTACTTGTGTCACTGGCACTACCACTTGTTGGAGAGTTAAGGCTATCGCCACAATTTGGCACCTTAACTTCGATGTGACTTGCTTGATTCTCCGTCTCTGTGGGTGAGGGGGGAAAGTCTTCATGAAATAAATGTTAGTTAGCAGTGTGCGGATGATGGGAATTTTGATAATCAGTTCAGGCTAGCCTGAGTATCCTTTAATTTTACAACTTGTTAAACACTATGTGCTACCATCATCGCATGGGACTTGCAGAGTCTATTCTGCACACACACAAGCCACGCACCCCCTTTATTGTCCTTTTTTTAATATGATCATTGCATTAATAGCTTTAAAGCTTGTTTTTATAAAATACATTATAAATATATATTGTGCTGGAACTGCTCTAAGCCTGGTAGCCAGTTGAGGGCATGAACTCTCGCAAGTGGAAAACCAGCAAAATGTGATGTGTAGCCAAAACTGTGTAGTAGTTCTAGGCAGCAAAATGAAGGAACAAATCCATGCCTTACCTCCCAGCTCTGGGGAGGGACTTTAACATCCATCAGTGGCTGCTTGAGTTTTGGTCTGCAGATATTGCTCGTTGGTCAGCTGATGTAAAATAGCTGGTTAAATTCCTCCCCCGACCCCCTTTTAATCACCATTACAGGTTTTTTTTTTTGGTTTTTTTTTTGGTTTTTTGTTTGGTGTTTTTTTTTTCCCCCCCAGCTGTTTGCATGTGGAATGGGAAGAGATGGCTTAGTTTAAGCAACTTACTTCTTCCTTAAATTGTTCATACTGCCACCACTGGTTGTCTGAAGTCTTTCTTTCCTTTCAAAAGATGTGTGTTGTATACAGGCTTTTAGGTATAAGACCCTTCTAAATAAAAGTATATAAACAGACTTTGGTTAAAATTGTCACATTTGTGAGCTGTATCAGGCATAGCTAAAGCTATAGAAGTTGAATTATATCTAGTAAAGAGAAAACTGCCAGAAGGTTTAGTTATGTATTTATACTATAGTTTGTGGTGGGTTTATTCTTTTAAGAGGTACTGTCAAACCTAAGCCTCGGCTGGCTACCTGTTGAACGAAGGCGGGTATGCCTGCCTATTCTATTTTCTGTAATGTTTGGGAAACAGTGCTGTGTTTTTCTTCTTTTAAGCTTTGCAGCATTTAATGAGATGGCTTTATGTGACCTACTGTGACAGAAAGTACATATAATAGCATGCATGCTGTAGGAAGTTACGGATCTTGGCCTGTAAGTGCTGTGCCGTGTTCCTGTATACAAGGGTGACTCTTTCCCCATTTTGGTTTTTCTGCTTCTAGTGGGGAAGGGTGGGATGCAAACCTGTGGCAGGCTGACTTCCATGTCCTTGCTGCTTCCAGTAGTGGAACAGACAGGCTCAACAGGGATATCTGGGCAGAGAGAGGGGAAAAAGTATCCAGAGTCGAGTTTAAAAATTAATCTAGGAAGGACATTCTAAAAATAGATTAGAGCATGTGAACGTATACTTGTGAGAAAGAGAATGTAAAAGATTTGGTCCTAAAAGAGGCTTTTTAACGGGATAGCTGTATGCATCTCTTTCAACATGCCAAATTGCACATTTGTGATGCTTAAAAATATTTATTCCTGTTAAGAGGGGAAACTTGTCTTGGTTTGCTTTCACTGCTTCCCGCTCTTCTTGTAAGCTTCAATACTGAGTGAGAGACCATCAGACTAAAGTAGAGCACACCCAATTTGGGGGAATAGCCCTACTGCCTGCAGAAAGTCAGCTCTTTTTAGAGGTAAAGACTGAGTTTGTGACCAAACAGTTAACACTTTTTTAATATGCTAACTAACATTTATTTTAGTTATTCCTTTTAGTAGCTATATTGCAGTAAATGTGCCTTTTCCAAGGAGGACAGTGACTCCCTTAAACATACCGTGCACTGATTCCAGGGGCAGCTCAGCATGTAAATTGGTGAAACTGTAGGGTATCCTGTGAGTTGGTGGTTTGGTTATTGTAGTTTCCTTTTGCTGGAAGGAGCAGATTATATCCAAGGAAAAAGTGATTTTCCCCCTCCAAGTCTAACTGTGGTTTTTGCTTCATATGCTAATGATTGTTTTGTAGTACAGGAGCACAGAAATGGTAGCTGGAAGTAGCACTCCATTGTGTTTTGGAGTATAAAACCGCATGCACACACTAAAACAGCCTAAGAATGGGACTGTTAAAATTTTACAGGTGTGGGCCTAAAACATGGGGACTTAAGTTGGCCTGAGCATCCAGAAGTGAGGTCTGTGGCAAGGGTATACCCCATCTCAGAGCCCTGCAGGCTTATGCCAGCATTCCTGGGTGGATATTGAGTCTAGCACTGACAAAACACCTGGTTCTAGTTGCATGGAGGCATTATTTGACAATAGAATACAACAGAATATAAGAAAAGATGCTGCCATAAAACCAGCAAGAATGGCAACATCTTCCTAGCAGTGCACTGTATTAGACCAGCCTGTGGATTAGTCAGGGACAAAACTAAGACCAGGTAAGACAACAGGTAACCCTCTCACCAGCCATAGTCTTCAATCAGAAACAAATAGAGTAAATATCCTTATTTTAGTTTTCGTCACCTTCTGTCTTCTTGCTAGACTTAGAGATTAGAAGGCAACAAGAACCTGACCTGTGCTTTAGTTTAAGGAATTGAAGTACTTCTCTTACTTGACCTCTTTAATACAGAGGCGAATGCTCCCTGACCCGTGTATGTGGCCGATGCAGTTAGGATTCAAAGTTGTTATCCATGGGGGCTGTCTAACCTCTGCTAATCAATTTCAGTTTTAAACCAGTGTCAAATAATGTGAGATTTTGCTTGCACAGAAGGGTGACATTGTGTGTGTGAGGGAAAGCTTGGGAATATTCACTTAATTAGATATGGAAATAAAAGAGAGTAGCAAGAGTGAATCCTCATCTATAAAGACCAAGTACACAGATTGATGTTACAGCTTGGTTTCACTGAGCAGGGAAGTCCTATCCCTGGCCCATCAGTCCTGCCATTTCACTGGTACAGGCATAGACAGTGGTATTACCCTGTTGGGAGCAGTTTAAGGAGGTGCAATTATTTGTCCTATTAAAAATATAAATGTGTCTGCTGTCTTCGTTACCTGAGCCAGCTTACTGCAGGATCAGGAACGAGAGTGCTGTTACTGATCAAAGCGTCGGGAGGAGGATGTGCTATCTAGGGAAAGGTTTGCGCAAGGGCATAAGCAGAAGCAAAATGGGGGACTGGAAGTGATTTTTTTTTTTTTTTTAATTTTGTTTTATCATTGTCCACCCCGAGGCTCACCCGAGTCTATGGGCAGATGATCAAGAACAGCAGCAAGAGATGGATAAACAAAACACAAGTTAGGTATGTTAGGTGATTCTCTGAACAAGAAGAGTATTTCCTTCCAAGAGACTATCAGTGTTGGAAGCTTTCTGGTTTCCTTTCCCTCTTTATTTTGTCCTTCTTTTCCAATTTTATTTATTTATTTTTAGTACTTCTCCAAAGTAAAGAAAAAACATAATCACATATTTAAGTAGAGGATGTTTTTGAGTCAGGCTTATGAGATATTCTACTCTAGTTTTGCTAAAGGAAGTTTTATTAAATCGGAAGTCTGACTCATACGTGTTGCATTCTTTCATCGTAAAATGCAATTCTGTACTATGGTTAATAAGTGACTGTTCTAGCCTAGTATTGTATGAAGAGGCACATATCACCACAGTAACTTCTGAATGCATTGGATAATCTAAACTAATTTAAACAAAAAAAACCCAAAACCAAACAAAAAATAAATTGAATTTTAGGGAGACCACTCATTTCCTGTAAGTTTTGTAATAACAGGCCTTAAATTATTTACAAGCTTGCCTACAGGATAAAAAAGTGGAACAAACTTATGGAATTGCTATTCCAACAAACAAGCCATTCTGTCATCCAAAAGTATGCTATAGGCAGAAATAGTAGGTATGCATGAAAATGTTAGTATAATTTGGATAAGAAGGCATCAATCACAAGAAGCAGATCTAGTTTTATAAGTTCATGTTCATGAGACATTTCTGACTCAGGAACACGAAAACATTCTTAGCTAATAGCCAAACTGAATTAACAGTAAGTAGACAAACTGGAAAGATGCTCTTTAGTTTACCACTTTATAGGTTTTATGTTTAAAAATAAAAAAGTAACTTTTTCCCCTAATATTAAAGTGTACCAATTTATTTAATAGCTTTAAAAACATACGCTGTTTTAACTGAAGTAATATTCTTAGGGAGGCGTGGCAAAAGCAAGCACTGTCTGTTTTTCAAGTAATAAGGTATTCCATGTAGGAGTTAATTCCATACTTGTTAAATTTGTCTAGAAATGCTGATAGCATGTTCATAGAAAAGTGCTTTGAAAGACTATAGCTTCTCTGCTGCTGAAAAAAACGAGCATTTTGTCTTTTAACCCCCTAACATAAATTATTAACGACTCATTGTAACAATTCTCCTGAATCAAAATGAGATAAATATCCCTTAAATGCTCTCCTCCTGTTTTTTGTGTGCATATGGTATGGAAGTATCACTTGCAGCAGTAGGAGAGAGATGGGGGTAGGGGGCTCTAGGATTAGATTGAGCTAAACTAATAAATCTGTGAGCAGAAATGGGCACTTCCAGAGGTGTATCGCAAAGGGAGACGTGGAGTTGCGTATGCTGCGGTCTCAGTATTGCATTGCCTGTTCAGTGCAAATGCACTGAATTGAAGAAGCCCTTTCTGCATTTCTCCTTTTTAGCCATTTTAGGGGGCACTGGATAGTCCTAGTGTTTGGGTTCTCTGCTTGATGCAGAAGGGCAATTCCAGGCTGTGCAAAAGCTGAATTAAACCTTGGCCTGTTTCCCTATAGATTGCTGGGGTGTAGCTGGCTGCCACATGTGATGGGATTGAGCAAAGGGCACTGAGATCTGCAGATCTGGGGGCATTTTTCCTTTAACACAGGAGTTGGACTTGCTGGTTGGTATTCTTGGTTCCTGTCATCAGTCTTTAATCTGTGCAGCTGTCGTCTGCCCTAGGAATTTGTGTACGTAATACCTGTTCAATATGCAGCCTTCCAGAGCTTTGCTCTGAAAACTACCAGAGACCTATCCTTATATGAATGAAAGAGCAGAAAAGGCATGATTGGATATTTCCAAATCAGAAAAGCCTCTTGAAAAGTATTAATAGGTTATCAACATTTTGTTGACTGCAAATATGGGTATAGAATCATAGAATATCTCGAGTTGGAAGGGACCCATAAGGCTCATTGAGTCCAACTCTCTCCTCCTCGCAGGACTACCTAAAACTAAGCCATATGACGAAGGGTGTCATCCAGATGATCCTTGAACTCTGACAGGCTTGGTGCCATGCCCACTTCCCTGGGGAGCCTGTTCCAGTGGCTGGCCCCCTCTCGGTGAAGAACCTTCTCCTGATGTCCAAATGGGTAAGGGAAAGATCTGCTCTAGCTTGTAATCACTGGGAGATTTCCCTGGCTTTCTCCTGGTAATACAGGCAGACTGTGGTGATTCCTTTTGGGCTTATGTTGAGAAATACTGTGTACTTCTTATTACAAGTACTTTTTTAGGGTTACTTTTGACTGTTGCCATATTTGAATGTTTTATGCCTTACCTGAGTCTGGAACAGCAGGTACCGTATAGAACGGAAAAAAAAATATTTTAAGGCATTACGTCTTAGGTTCATTTTTTGTTATGTATGTTTGTTATTTTTTTTTTTAAATGGCATCGGCTAGATTTGTAGAAAATGATCCTTGACACAGAAAATTTGGACAAAGTGTTAGGTATCTTTACTGGCTAAAGAGCTTGTATTTGGGTGGGGACAGAGTCTTTTTGTGTTGTCGTTGGACTGAGCTGTCAATGGTCCACAGTACTGCACATGCTGTAATTGCCAAGTAGTTGGCTTGACTGATAAATTACGTCTTCCAAATATTGTTCCTCCAAATATTGCTTTAAAAAGTATATTTTGACACCTGTATTCTTAAACTTTTGAATAAAATAATACAAATATTGTTGGACTTGCTGTAGACTTTTGGTTTTCCAGCTGTGTTTGGGTCGAAGTGTAGCTATCAGGTTGTATGCTAAATATTAGCTCAGGGTCTGTCACTTGAGCTATTGTATTACAGCACTGTAAAGAAGTTTTCTAACACAACAAATGGGCACTTAACCCATATTGGGTTTACAAGGAACTTCAAAAACTACAGTCAGACTCTAATAAAGTTATCTACAATAAAATTATTTTTTTGTGGCACTTTGACATGTAAAAAGCATCAAGATTCAGCAGGGCTTAAATGCAAAGGAAAATATTGATTACAATTTGGAAACCTGCTATGAGTTATGGACTACAACTATATATTTTCGTCTTTTACTCTTTAAAAATTAATCTGTTCCTTTTATCTCTGTTGTATAAAAGGCTGTGTTGTTCAAGCTGTGTGGATAAGTAAGATGAGCCCCTGATTGTTTTCTGCTCTAGCTGTAGCTCTGGAAAATATATTAATTGCAAAGGCTCGTGGAGTTGCCTGTTCTTTACATGAACTCATTATGTACCTTAAATTTTCTTCATCTACTGTAAGTAATATTTTGGAAATAAACAGAAGAGTATGTGGAAGGAGATACCCTTCACATGAGCAGTGGTTCCAGTATCTGACCTTCTTGGCATTGGCCGTGATGATAACTCTGGGATTGAAAATGTGAATTTGAATTCTCTTCCTTGTTTGTATTGGTAAGGTGCATTCTCAGAATTACTACCGTTCCTAATCAATCATCTTCCCTTAAAAAACAAAATAAAATAAAATAAAAAATCATCTGAGATCTTTGGTATCAGATGAATCTTTCCAGTTTTTAAATCTTTTATTCCAGTCTTCGCCTCATCAACAGTGATAGCTTTGACTACTTTGTTACTGCGTGGTGTGTCTGTCCATCCCCTGTCCCCCCAAAAAACGTAGTGTATGTTTCTTTGTGAGTGCTGATCAGTCTTGCTACTGCTTTCTCTTTCTCCAGATGCTTCCTCAGCACTGTTACCTACTTTGCCTTCAAAAAAAAAAAATCACCCTGCAGTTGTTTTTATTTCATTTAATAGTTTAAAAAACAGAAAAGAAAAAAAAAATCCTTTTCTTTGGGAGTGTTTTGTTTGGGTGGCTTTTTTTTTTTTTTTAATTCTGTTTTCATCCAGTACTCTTGTGCATGGTGTTCTGAAGCACCCATTGACTTCTCTGGGTAACTGAAGAGTCCACCGGTCTTGTGCTCTTGTGGAGAAAAAGACTACTTGCTTTTCCAGGTCATCTTTCCTTTCCAGTTGAACATTGCATGCACTTTGCATTGAGACTATGTGGAGATAAAAGTAGCAGCAAACACGGAGGTAAAGCACTAAAGGCAGGTAGTACTAGTTTGCTAGAAACTGAAGTGTTTCATCTGTCCTTTTATATAAGCGTTTTGTAATTTGCTGTTTTTCTGAGGTATTTACAGCCAGCAGTCTCCCAGCCTGCTGCATCAGGACTTGGAAAAGTGTACGTAAGGGGGTTCCATGTCATGGTGGCAGTCCCTGACTTTGTGACCTCTGCGTGAGGCTCCAGACCAGGCTGCTCTCGAGGCTGCACTTGACCAGTGCTACGAAGCTTCAGTTTGAGGAGTAGGCAGCTGCCTGTCTGCGGAGAGGGCATGGGTGGCAAGAACATGCTCGGGCAGTTCTTCAACAGCTGCGTTGGCTTCCTTTTGGCTTCTGGGTGCAATTCAAGGTTTTGGCCTCGATTGCTTTTAAGCCTAACGTGACTTGAGCTCTGGCTGAGAGGCTGCCTGCTTTTTTGATCCAACATAGCAATTAATGTCAACCAGGATACTTGACCTAGATCATCCTAGTTTTTAATGTCAAGTAGACATTGGCAGGAAGTTCTTCGAGAAGGACTTTTGACTGTGGAATGTGCTCCCAACCTGGTCTGGTGGAGTCAGCTTGCTGAGCGGGCTCAGCGCCAGCCCTATCTTATTTCTTTGCCTATGGAGATGAGGAATTGTTCAGTGCTTCTCCTGTTCTCCTTTGCCCCTGAAGAAAGGCAGGTTAATGTGGGTTTATAATCACTACACTAAGATTTTCCACTTGAGTCATGTGGGAAGACAAGTGAAATATATTTTAAAGAAAAAATAGCATACGTGCTTTTATGCATAAAAGGGCTTTTTTCCCTGAGAGAATTTAATTGAACGTTTTGCATGAAATGAAAGCAAAAGACATTTCCTCGCACAGACCGGTTTGAAAGTATGGCAAGTTAAATTTAGATAAGTGCTGTTTTCTTTCAGCTTTGTGGAAGACTCTACAGTTTGCTGCCAGGCACAGAAAGCTTCCTTCCTGCTGGGAAAGGAGATTTGTCAAACCATTAAAACCATCGCCAAGTTCTTAAGCTTAAAGTACCCTCCCCAAACCTCACAGCTGAATAGACTGTAATAGGGCCGCTTTACCCCACGAGAAGGTGTTTGATGCTTTTCTTTCCTGGCCGTGCCATTCTGATGGGGTTGGCCAGTTCAGCAAAGAAAAAATGTTCAGGAGCAGAAGTAGTTTTGAGAAGGAGGGGTTTTGTCCAGAGTGCTGCATGACAACTGCACACCAAAGCCAGAGTGAACTGTGGGAATATAAATACAGTCCTAACTGGCCTGGAAAAACTCTGTTCTCTTACACCTACTGTGAGATGGCTGAATGTTTATTGGCAAATGCTCAACAGCCAACTGAGAAGACTATGGTTATAGAAGGATATGAGGGAGGAAGAGGGGAGATAATTTTGATCTAAAGCCCTAAACTTCAGTTCAGGGAACCGGGACCAAGTGCTAACAGTACAGCTACATCATGCCTCTTCTTGCTCAGGTGGGAGACTGCCTGGTCCTACAGGCTGAGAGAGTTCAGCTTGCATGTCTGCTTTGGGAAGGATAGAAAAATTCTAACCACCTCCCTTTCCTGAACACGTTTTAACCCTTTTCTAGTCAGTCTGGCTTCTGGAGAGCTTTGGGAACATCTAGGAGAAGAAAGGAGAGGAATTAAAGAGAATAGAAATAAGGAAAAAAGTTACTTGTTTCTGGAAAAGCTTAGGAAACAGAAGTAGAATTAGAGAACTTGAGAATATTTATAATTTTAGTTCTTTACTATCCAATAAAAATGAGAACTCTCTCAGGAAAAATGAGAGGTTACAGAGATGATAAACCTGATCAGGTGGCTTGATTCAAAGTCAACTGAAGATTCACTGGTTTCAGCAGATTTTGGATAATACTTTTTTCTTTTTAAAGTGTAGAACAAAAGAAAAAAGGCTTAAGAAATGGAAAACTTAAAGGAAGTAAGGAAATAAACTAGAGGAAAATATATAGGTCATACCTAAAGGGAAAGATCTTTTGGTAAGTCTTTTTTGAAGACTGGTAAAGAAGAGAGGCAGTTTCTGTGCTAATGAGAAGAGTTACTACCCGGAGTGAGGCAATTCTTATGACATCTGAGGGGAAAAGTACTGAAGGAATAAATGCAAGCTGCTGAACATGTTGAAATAAACACGCCAATTGGTGTCGTGTAACTAAAGGCAGTTATGTGAAGGACTGGTGTTACCCACTAGCAGGCATCCACTGTATTGAGTGGGAAACTCTGAGAACTTACACGATCAGTATTTAGTTACTGATTCTTAAATGGCGGGGATTAAGGTGGTGCTAGGACATAGTGTGGGGTTTATCTCACCTGTGTTATAGATGTCTTCCTCTTGAGTGGAAGGTGAGGGGAAGGCTCTATATATATTCAGCAAAGAGAAACAGGAACCCTGTAGAACTCTTACCAGGCAGGGGACAAACAGGTACTTTTAGGGTGTGATTCATTTGACCTCCTTTAGACCTGTGGTATAGAACGAGTTCAGTGGAAGAGCCTAGTTCTTCCCATGGGCTGTAAAGGGAGAATAACATGACCTGTTCAGATGCAGACACCTACACTGTAAACATCTTTATTTGGTCAAGTGAATTGTGGCTTGGCATCCACATCTAAGAATGAAGAGACAAGGGTGCTCTGTTATTATGGTTTGCGGTTAAGTGTCAGATGCCCTCCATCCTAGTTGAGTAAAAACTCAACACCTTTTCAAGATGGAAGCTGGCTTTCCAGGGCCTCCAGAGGTCTGCCCAGGTAGGGCTAACGATTTATGCTGAGGCGTTGCAAGGGTATCACCTCTCTGCCATGCCTTCACACACACCCCCAGGGAAGCGTATCAGGGGCAGCAGAAGCAAACCCACTGCGACTCCTTGCTCCTCTTGTGTTGGTGTATGTGGACACCAGCGCTGGATTGAGCTACAAGACTGGGTCCTGCAGCATCACTGGTGAGAAGTGAGCGTGTGTATGGTTCACCCAGCTCTGGAGCAAGAAACGCTTTCAAAGAGCTGGAAGTAGTAGCCTGTTGGATTGCCCCTATCTAGCAGTGATTGATTTACAGGTGAGCGTGTGTAGATGTGACAAGTGGTCAGACGGTGAGCTCCACAGGGACACTACTACTGGAGAGCAGAGTGTACGTTCTGGTGACAGGCTTGGTGCTTACCTGTAAATCATCTAGCACATGTTTGGTGGGCCATGAAAAGTAAATGATTTATTGAAGCTGGTTCCTGGGTGAAATGGGAGTGTTGCGCTGTATCATTAAATAGGGCCACATGAAACACAAGAACTCATGTTTTGTTATTACTGAAAGTCAGTAATTTTAATCTTTTGTTTGGACTATAAGTAATATGCAGATGTTACTATTCTCTCACTTGTTTCTATCATATCCATACAAATCTGCTTTTATTACTGAGATTTTTGTTTATGCTGCAGAACTCCCAAATAAATAAATACATGTATCTATCTTTTACTTGTAAACTCTATTTAGTTTTTTTTCCTCTCAGTTTTTCCCACGGTTTATTTGGAATACCAGCATATTATATGGTGGCTGCAGTATTATTTCTCTGGGTATGCAGTACAATGGATGTCTCTGGAACTGATTTTTGTAAAAAAACAAAATAAAAAAAGCTTTAATATTCTGTAATTGTGAAATGTGTTCAAGTTAAATTTTTCAGGAAATTTTTGATAGGGAAGTTAATAAAAAAACCCTGTTTTGATTTGATTTTAAGTTGTGTTAAAATTCAAGGCACTGGACTAATCCTTTTTTAAGAAAAGGAGGGGTGTCAAATTTAGCATTATGACTATTATGAATGATTTTATTAAAGTACGTTTTAAAAGGTAGTCTTGTTGAGAGTGTCTTTATTGCAAAAAAACATAAACAGATCATTCTCATTATTACACCTATTTTCTTAAAATGCTCATTGTCTCTGTGCAGGCTCATTTTATAATGTATGCATCTGGTAATGAAAATAATAATTAAATTCTTTCACAATGAAACTGTGATTGGGGGGAGGGCGGGGGCGGAGAAAACTCAAGTAATGCTAGCAGCCGGGTTCATACACAGTAAAGCTAGCTAATTGACTAGTAAGGCTGATTCTTAACCTAATGTATTTTAAAGCCTAAAGTTATATTTTAAAGCAGTGGTTCTCTTTTTCTAATTGGCACTCCATGTTTGGAAACACCACTTTTTCCCCCCCCCCCCTCTTATTCTTCCCCTAATTTTTTTCCCCTTTCCTGCCACCCCCCCATGTCGTCTTCTCCACTGTCAAGTATGTGTTTTGACCTTCAGTCATTGAGGAATTGCTCTTGTACTGGGGCTGTGAGTGACATAGGCACTGACTTGGAAGTGTTTGAAGAAGATGCTACTGACAAGGTTGGAGAGGTCTGAGAGAAGGTGGCTCTGTTGGTCCAAAAAGTGCACAGGGTGACGAGCTGTGCCGTATTACCAAACCCTAATAAAGTCTCTCAACCCTGAGAAAGACAAGGATGTAATCTAGATCTGAGTAGCAAAGCCAAACTGATGTGGATTAAGATACAGCTATTTGGGTGAGTGCGTGCGCGCTGATTGAAATGTAGGAAATAATGCAACAGTTGTGTTGCAGCATGGCTGACTAAAAGTATTTGGATTAAATCTGATTTACTTTTTTAGTTCTTAATCTCCCTGCTTTTCATTTTGTTATTGCTTATGGCATTTGTTTGTTTGGGATGATGTGCTTTCTTCATGGTTTCTGTCTGTTGTTTTCTGAATCTTTGCTTTTCCTTTGAAATGTTTCGTGGTTTTTTTTTTTGTTTGTTTTTTTTTTTTTTTTTTTTCTCCCCCTCCATTTATACTACTTGGCCCAACAGTACCCCTAAGCACCCTTTACTTTCTTGTATATCCTCTGCATCTCTTTCAAGGCATATTCAAACAGGTCTGCTCTTGAGTTAGGTCTTGAAAATAAGAGGAGCAGCATCAAATGTTTTGAGAGCTTAAGACAAACTTCTGACAGTGCCTAAGCTCAGCATAGCCCCGGAGGTCTGTATTCAGGTCGTCTTGCAGGCACAGATTAAAGCTGAAATAGTCTCACAGCCTTGGACTGTGTAGTGATTTCCCCTGTGTTACCAAGGTGAGGAAAACGAGGTGGGAAAGACATCAGACCTGGCTGGGTATGCGGGTGTCAGCTTGGGGCAGCTGTAGTACCAGGGAGCATCCTTTTCAGGATGCCTTTCAGTTGTACCTGAGGTCTGGGGTGGCCTGAGTCCATATAAAATGTGATTTTTGGGAAGGCTGCTCTGATCCATGCATGAGTGCTGCACATTGGGTATGGTGTCAGTTTTTCCTTTTTGAGATTAATCATTGTAATGTTTTAATAAAATGGATGTACAACCTACTTCTTTAATAAAGGCAAATGTTGTACAGTTATTAAAGACCTAAAAGATGCTCTAAAATGATGACATATAATATTAAGACTTACCTTGCATGAACAAAAAGCAAAGTGGCTGTTTTTGAAGCTGCTGCTCCATCATTAACTTGGAAATGAATCTTGGTCTTTCTTGAACTCATTTAAACTTTCTGTTTCACTCACCATTTGTAGTAGTTTATTCCACTACCTTTAGCATTAAATACTTCTGCAGGACCTATCTATCTACTTGTATTTTCAATCAGTTGCTTTATGTAACTTTAAAAACCTATAAGTCATCTTAGAATATCTTCTTTCCTGATGAGAAATCAACCTGAATCCTTTAACCTCTTCACTACAAATGTCTGAGGTCATGTATCACCTTTCTTTTTTTGTCTTTTCTTGACACCTGTATCCTTCTTTGATCAAAAATGAGAACCAACAATTTTTCTTTTGTTTGCCTGCAACAGCTCTATCCTTCAGATTTTTTTAGTGTGGATTATTTAAGGTATACTCCTTCTCTTATCTTCTCCCAGAGTAAGTTTCTTCCAGAAACTCACCAAAAAAGAAAAATTTGGAGATGAAAAGCAGAGTTTGGCATGTGAAAATTTGAGCTTCATTGGAGAATTTGCAACTATGCATGCCCATTGCAAAAGTTGTGTTATGTGAGACAGAACTTGATGGAAATCTGTAACCCTGCAGTTTGGTTTCTGCTTTTCTCTTTGGCCATTACAAGAGAAACAAGTAACCCAGGGGCTGAGCTGTGCTGGTGGCTGCTCTGGAGGGGTGGACCAGCAGATGTTCTTGTTTACATCCACAGAACTAGAGTTACGGTGTGTTACATCTAACTTAAGGGGGAATATCTTTTACGGGGACATTATCAAGTTCAGGAGGTTAAGTCTTACTTGTTAGAACTTTTTAATTGTTTTAGAAAGAACATGGAAATGTTTTGTCCAATGTACTTCTTTTTGGCAACAAATTAGGGGGAAATGACAGGAACAGAGAACAAGTTAGGAGAGAGTACGTGCCATGTGCAGCTGGTAGAGGAAAAGAGCTCACCCACTTCTACTGTATAGTGATAGACCCAGAAACCAGAGTGCAAATCCATGTCCAGGTTTGTACTCTGCTTTTAGTGAACCCATACAGACTGCTACTTAGAAACTGAAACCCTGACTACTCTGATGGAGGAGCTCAACTGTGTAAGTACAGAAGACGACTAACCAGAGGTTTTGGGCCTTCCCTGCCATTTTTCTTGTGGGAGTTGGTAGTGTGGTGTATATAACGCATGTAACACGTAATCAGTATTTCTCTGTTGGTGAATGACGTTGTGTGACACTTAATGTCATGTTAGTGATTGTAAGAAAGTATGATTTTAGAAGTTGCTTACATTTAAAGTGAAACAGGAAATAAATCTAATAAAGCAAACAACTGAGAAGTGGAAAGTTGTTTTCTTGATGGGTGGATTAAAGAATGTTCTACATGTTCTTTACCATTGTGAAAGACTAGTAAATCCTGTTTCCATGTGGGTTGGTAAATTTTTATGAATAATTGGTCAAGCTCATTTAAGTATACTTCCCCCCTGCCACCCGATACTCAGGTTTCTAGAATGAATTGTGGTCTTGCAGGACATCTGATACAGTTCATCCTCAAAAAAACATATTGGGAAGGGGTTTTATTTATTTTTTTTAAAGAACAGAATCCAATCCAGTAGCTCTGTTCCAAAAGCAGGTATCAATGAGTCTTTATTGTTCTTGAAATGATGCTTTTTCTCATTTGCATTCATTGATTTCACTGTCTACCTAAGGAATGGGAAGATCACCGTATTTCTGATGATGGTTGGTTGGTGTCTGTTGGATTTTATTTTCTATTTTTTTTCCTCATCAGTCATGGTCATTAATCTGCTTTTGAATTTATGGACTCAATTTTGCAAGTTTTGTGTTTCTGTCCCATCCATCTGTCGTGTCATCCTTGTGTTGTGTCATGTCTGTGTTCCCTCCTCACCCCCAACTAACTAGTGTGATTAGATTTTTTCTGCTCAGGTTCAGTCACTGTTGTCTTTGGTACTTACAGAGCCATATGCTTGTTGTAACGTTTGGTAAAATAGAGAGGACAATTCTATAGGCGGAATTATTTTTCTGTATTTTTAATTTTGAAACCTCCTGCTGATAAATGGAAAAACTGTGGCTAGAAGCTTACCTGACTGTTATTAGAAATTCTAGCCCTTATACTTCAGTAAAGTTTTTTAATAAGGCAAAAACTAACTTAGTGCTGTTACTTGTATCTGATGACAAAGAAACATCTGCTTGAAGAGCTTACAGTGACCCAGTTTAAATAGTCTGAACTGTGCTAAAACCAATTCTACAGTATCAGGGTGGTTTTTTTTTTCCCCTCATTTTGAAAGAATCAAAGATAAATGTCTTGCACATTAAGGAGATGAGCTATAATAAAGCATATATGGATAATATGGCAGCAGTCCAAGAGCATTAGTATGCATGCCCTGATGGAGTTGTGGTGGCAGCTAGCAGTCACTCTCTACTTGCAGTTAAATGTTACTCGGGGAGCATGGAGAGCCTTCCCCAGTGACCTGTACCTGTTTTGAAAGGAAGAAACTCACCACAGTTTAAGGCATTTGTTGCCTGGATTGGTGTGAAACCTGTTGATTAGGAGAACTAGTGCCCAACCTCTCTAGGGAAGCAAAATTTGTTATGGAATGTCTGGACTGCAGATGACCATGTCTGTAGCTGTGTGGGTAACTGCATTAGGATGGAGCATGTATGTGTTGTAACAGAAATGTACGGGTAATATACAGTCATGGTGACGCAGGACTGGAATGCTAACAGATATGTCTGTTAATGTATGTGAATTTTGCTCCGCGTGACAATTGCATGAACACCATCGCTATTGCATGATAATCTATGCCCATTTTTTTGATAGAGAGGAGGCCACAGGTTCTTACGAAACACAGTGGTGGGAAATCAGATGTGAGTAATTCCTCTAGCTCTTGCCTGCTTCCTTCCCATATCTAATTAGCCATTGGGGAGGACAGCAAGGAGTGGGCGACGGGCCAGATAAATTGTTACAGTGCATTGGATCTGTCCAGCAAGCTGCAGCTTGGGCATTCCGGTTTGGATTCCAAAAAAAAAAAAAAAAAAAAAAAAGTTTTATATGAATTTCTGACCCAGCTTGCCTTGAAAGACACATTAGATGTTGATGGTTGCTATCTTTAAAGACCAGGTTCTTTCTCTGTTCTTGAGTAGAAGGCTTTTGGAAGATCTTTTTAGTTTCTTTTCCATGATTATCTATTTATTCCCTTTGCTTAGGGCAGGAGTAATCTTTACTGCTTCTCTGCATTATTACATGCTTCTTGCAAGTGTTCAGGCTTTTACTTTATTATCCTTTGGAGACTCTTTCACAGAGAAATGAACCTTGATGTCAGGTGGTAGTGAGCATGAATATTCCAGAGCCAGATTGCTCCTGCTGTGGAAAACCTCATACATAAGAAGAGAATTAAGGGAAGGAAATTTTCCATGAGGTTCTTCCCACAGACGTTTCTCATCTGTTCTTTATAGTCCGGTGGTGAATGCGACAGATCAGAGGAGAAGGCTGCTTCATGAGCATGGGAGATCCTTTGGGAAATGTCAGGATCCACGACGTAGAGCTATTTGTATAGGTGAACTCTACGTACAGCTGTTTGATTTGTGGTCGTCTTACACTTTTGGGGGGTACTATAATGTTAATTTTGCTCTTGTGAGCAAATAAATGTGGCCCTTTTATTTTTTCAGTGGTGAATACTTTGTTGATTGTTGATGTTTTGTTTGATGCTTGTTAGTACTAACATGCAAAACATTGCAAGGAGGAAAGGTTTAGGGGTTTGTGTGGGTTCTCTCCCTAATATGGCTGATCTGTTAACCACTGAAAGTTGAAACAACTTTTAGGGTAACATCTGATATTTATGTATACAACTGTTTTATAAAGGATGTAAGTTATATTTAGAGTAGTAACCAAAACATTCCACCTCCTTTATCTTTTTGAAATCAGTACTCAGTTTGCTTTGTCCCAAATATTGCATATTCTGCTTATCCGTAGTTTCTCAATAGTAGTTCACTTGTACAGCAGGAAAGATGAAATAATGGAATAATGTTGTTTTTCATTATTTTGGATATTATGTACATTTCTAATAGCTCAAACCATTTTTGTGATTTTAATGAAAGTTCGGAAAGCTGAAAAAACTAATTTTAAGTTGCTCTTTGGTTTTGTTTGAGGAAAATAATTGTTCTCACGGTATTTTAATTTAGCAAATCTGTGTTTTTATGTAGATTCATGCCTCTTGAAGAATGTGTTTTATGTCTGTGTTTGGCACACAGACGTATTGTTAGTCATCCATAAATGAAAATAATTGAAAAGTGACAAAAGGCCTTGTAAATGTTTTGAAATCTTTGGATGTGTTTAAAAAATTTGTGAAAGCCTCATATTTCTGATTCTTTAAATCAATCAGCCTGGGGATGGTGGTGGGCACAGTTGTACTTCTGGCAAAATGTTAAGAATTAGATGATCTTGAATGGACTGTTTTACACTTTGAGAAACTGGAGTTATGTTTTGTGGTGTATACTAAATACAAACTTAGTGCGTCTTCTGAAAAAGCAGAATAATTTTAGTGTGCTCCATATATTCCTAAGCTGGTAGTTTGGCAAGATCTGCTGTAGTTTAAAAAATTATTACAAGTATGGAGCTGTTGTGCATTCATTTTATTGAGGCAATGTGTTTGGTTTGAGGGTTTATGTTTACTACAAGACAAATGAGAGGCTTTGTTTCTAAAAGGGTCTATCTAGTGTTTCTTAGAAAGGGAAGAGAATAGTTCAGGCTAATTGCCTAAGAACTTTCTTTCCCTTTTTATTTTTTATTATTTTTCTTATTAATTTTTATGTAAAGACATTACTGGTTCTGATGACTCTGTCCATACCTAAGCTTACGGCACTGGCTTTGACTAGGAACAGGATAAATCTCACTTGCTTCTACTAAAGTTTCTGTTGACTTTAATGTGGGATTTAATACCACTTCTGAGTTATACGGTAGGAAATAGTCAAGAGGTCTAAAACTTACAAAGGTATTAAAGATTCATAAACATTTGAATTTCTAAGGTTGAAGAAAGAAAGAGAGCCTAATATGTTGCAAATTTAGATGTATGAAGTAAAGTAGGAATCCCTGGCTTGAGCATAAGGCAAAGCACCTGCAATCCTAAATTAAGAGTGTTTTAAAGTGAAATAACAAAATAGTAAGAGAATACGTGTGGTAGATGGATTTCTGACACTCCTGCTAGCTGGAGAAGAGAAGAGGTTTGAGTCACTGTATGACCGAGGAATTAGTACGGTTGAAGATAAAACAAAGCATGTTTGGGAGAAGGAAATGCAGTTGGCAACTGAGTACCCAAATGCATTTGATAACCTGAAATCACTGCTGACTACTGTTGGCTTCAGCTATTTGGTTGGACACATGGCAACAGTATTACAGTGTGATCCTTGCTGGAACTGTACAAGTGTAATTAATTCTTCTGTTAGGCTCATCTGGTTGTCAGCTTCTTACTCTCTTCTTAAAATGGCCTGGGGTACTAGGATAAAGTATGCATGTCTAATGTAGATGCACACACATGGAAATAAAGTGCATGTATACAAAAGATGGTTGCCTGCCAGACACTTCCAGTTTTTCAGTTTTCGTAACTGGCTGTATTTTCTGTAATCAGTATGCTGCTCCTTGCTTTGTAATGATATATCTGAGATTTCCAAAGACAGTAGAAGAGTATTTAAACAGCAATATTTGAAGGTGACGGTTGGCAATGAAATGTTTCAGTGGTGATACAGAGACTGATGTATTTGTTTAAAAAACAAAACACAATGTTTGTTTGTTTGGTTTTTTTTCCCCAGGCTTGTGATATTTCTTTAGCAATCAGGTGCTGACAAAATAATAATAGTTAATACAGCACAATCAAAATTGTAATATAAGTGCTTACTTCCCCCCCCCCCCCCACAATCCCACATCCTTAATTATAAGAAGGAAGAAGCGATACAGAAGCCTAAGGAGGTTGGTTGGAGTGATGAAAGAGGAGGACTGGGGCATAGGGAATCTTCTTTAACTTTGTAACACATAATACAAACAAATTTGTGGATTTTTTTTTTTATATTGCAAATTATTGTTAAATGTAGGTAGCTCCCACCCCACCCCCCTTTTAAGTGCAAATGTAGAAAAGGTTGTGTCTGGCAGAGCAGGGGAAGGAGCTCAAGGACTTAATTCTATACTGGATGCCTTCAAAGGCTAAGAGTGGGAGGTGTAGCTTAGACTTCGAGATTGCAGAAGTTGAAACTGATTTTTACATCATGTTTATACCTTCCAGATATGGGTGGCTGCAGAGATTGAAGGCTAAATTAGAGCCTACAGTAATAAAGGTAGCCAAGTAGAATTATTAAGAGACAACTGATTAAGGCAACTTTAAAGGATGTTTTTCACCATTTAAAGATGTTTCCAGACATCACTTTGCTCTGAAATGCACTTTAAAAAAATTCTCTGCTCTGCAGACAGCCAAAAAGCTGTGCTTGTGAATGTTAAAAATGACCTTGAGCAGAAGAACTCAAAGGTTGTTGGTGGCTTTGTACTGAATAAAATAAACTGGCACAGCAATGAGAAAAACCTGCATTAAGGTTCAGGGCCCTGATTCAGCAAAACGCACTTAATCTTAAACATGGATACAGTCCTTATTCTCCTGCGAAAGCTCATGTAATTCCTGATCAGGGCACAAGTTAAATACTAGAATAAACCATATTCATGGGTGTATGTAATATGAAGTGTTGATAATGTCTTTAGATAGGTGTCTGAGATGTCTGAAGCAGGAAATTACCTCCCCAAAATGAGTAGTGCTATCTGAGCAAGTAGTCAGACTCGCTTTTTTGAGATGTACCTTGTGAAGAGGTGTCCTCAGGTTTGGAAGTTACTGCTTTTGGCAAAACATCTGCAGAAGATTGTTGCTATGAGTATTTGAGAGTTGTTGGGAGACCTAAATTAAACGTCTGGTTTTACTAGCAAGGTGCAGAAGATGGCTGGGTATTAATTGAGATCTCAGTAGAATAAGGTTATTTCCCTTGTAACCATATAAACACTAATAATCTATTAAGACTTGTTTTTTCTCTGTGGGTATGGAAAGAATCACTGTATTTGATCACTTCAATCTACGTTATTCAGTACTTCTTGCCCTTAACTGTTACTCTTAAGCAGTAGTTACAATATTAATTTCTTATATGCTAGTATAACTAGTATATTGCATACTGGTATGAGAATGCTAGCTATATTAAGTACACTTGAAACTAATATGCTAATAAGGCTTCCCTACCTTTGTTTCTTTACATCTCATTTCCGTGACTTTAGTTAAGATGGGTAGAATTCATATAGACAATTAAGTAGACATACCTAACACTTCAAAACAGTATTCATCTTCATTATTCAGCTGTTTTTCTTTTTCTTTATAACAATTTGAAGATATAGCTGTGCTAATGTTTTATCTGTTATTTCAGTACTTAGTTTGTATGAGGTGGTGTATTTCATGAAAGCATACTTATTTTTACTATATTAGTACTACTAATATATCAGTATATTAGCACTATAAAAAACAATTTATCAAATTTTCCATTTAGTCAAGTTACATAAAATAAGTAGCCCCCCTTACCTAATTTGCACTTAAAAAAAATAATTGTCATTGCTTTACACTACAGCTATCTCATAAACAGCGTAACAGAACGTATAATAATGAGAATCATAATTTACAACTCCTGTCTCTAGAAAATTCTCACGTGCGGTGCTAGACCGAGGGCTGCTTTGGGTGCTGCTGGGAAGTTAGGTCAGCAACGCTGGGTGACATGGTCTCAGGAAAATTTTTCAACGGTTCCTTGTTAATACTGGTACTGATGGGAGTATCTGTGTTTGTTCCCAAGAGAATGTTTTTGTCAATAGCATCTTTGCTTTAGCAGATATGGTTTCATTTAATAATGGGGTCCAGGTGGGAAGAGAATACATTATGTTAAATTCCACCACCTTTATCCCTTTTTTTTTTGCTGCGCAGAGGTACACTGTGTACAAAATAACTGCCTTATGCTTGAAGAATTAACATTGTATGGTCAGAATCAGCAGTTAGAAAGTGGCAGAATTAAGGTTGCGTGGACAACCTGTACTTGGATGGGTTGTAAAACACTCGTCCTGTCCATTATAGGGCTTGCACATGCCTGTGTGGGCATGTCTACGTAGGGAGCCAAGCGGATAGAGAACAACCTGCCTCTCTGCACTTGCCATCCATGAGAAATTGTAGCCACAAAGACCACTTTTATCAGGTGGTTAGAAATGAATGACTGTCAGACTTCACAGATGTGACAGCGTGATGATGGCTGTGTTTTGGGTGTATTGGCCTGCAGGCTGCCGCTGTAGCTTTTGAGTCGTGGCTAGGTGCTGCGTAACCGCACTCACTGCTTCTGTCTGACGTTCTCAGGACAGCCTGATTTGGAAAGTTTTTGCTGGACTGCTGTGGCCCTGGAAGAAAGCTGCTAATTTGTATTTTTGGGTTTTGGCTTCTACTTTTGGCAGGGCCACACAATGTGTCCCATACTTGGCAGCAATGACTACCTGGCTTGAAAGCTTTCGTTGCGTCTTTAAATCACCCTGCTCAGCTGGAACATTGCAACACGAGTTCCTGGGTTTTGTTTTGGGGGTTTTCACAACACTTGATGTTTGGAAAAACCTGTAATATATTTTTGTCTTGTTACACGTTGGAGAAACTGAAGAAACCACGGATGTTGCATGCTCAGCTGTGCATACTGTGAAAATACTTCTTGGTATTTTCTGCTAGGCTAACATGTAACATGTGAACTACTTAAACTGTTCTCTCCTAATCCCTTTTTCTGGTAACTCTGGGGAAGACTGGAAAGTTTTCTAGGAAACACGGCATAGGACCCAGTACTCCAATAATTGTGTAATAGGCTAAGTGACCAGATTTTTTTTTTTTTAAACCACAGTTGGCTGCCTGTATGGTGCCCTGTCATTCAAAGGCCACAAAAAGGACACATTTGTGCAGAAAAATCAATGAACCACATGCGTGGATCTGCTCAGTCTCCCTTTGCCAGAGGTCCCGCGGCGGTGGTGAAAGCAGCCGAGGTTGCCTGCCACCTCCAGCCTCCCACTCCCCTAGGGCTGGGGAGCAGAGGCAGGCCGGGTCTGGAGGGCAGAGCAAGCCTTGAGACAGCTCTGAGTAATCCCGGGGGTTGTTCTGACATCCAGGCACGGCGGGAATGCCGTGGCCCTCTGTCCAAGCATAACAAATGCCTTGGAAACCTTGGTAGGTCTGTGGAAAAGCCTGTGTGTGGTGTGAGTTCCTCCTCTGCTGATACAGAAGGCACTGTCACTGACATTACTGAAAACTAACCCTTAAAATTGTTAAAGCCTTCTAACAAGGAGGGTATTTTGTGAGAAGAGCCGCAGTTCTCGGGAGTGACAGAGTGAATCTTATTTTAGTGGGACGTGGAGGGTAGTGTTATAACAGTTGTGACATAACTGCCAAAGCTGCGTCCTTCTTCGGTAAACTTAAATGTGTTTTGTTCCTGTCTAATAGACTATAGTACTTAAAAAAAAAATGACTGTACAAAACCAGACTAAATAAATGAAGCCATCGGTGCTCAACCAGAGAAGAATCACAACACCCTCTGCTGGTATGAGTGGCTCCTTCTTCCTCTTCTCCTCAAGGACTTGCCTGGCAGATATCCTGGAAATAGTAAAAGACAGTTCTGAAGTGCGATGCTGGCTCCTCTTGATTAAGCTGAGGTTATTTTAACCCATTTGTATTTATTTTTTCCTGCAGAAATTTGATAGTTTAATCCGACCAATAACACCACCACTGAAACAGATGAGGAGAAGGTGGTGATGGCTTTTCTCCGCTTTCAGATGTGGGAATCCATGTTACTTTCTAACTAAGCGTACATAAGGGTACTCCTAGTTGGCAAACTCGTCCTTACTGAAGTTGGAATTGGAGGTTCTGTGTGCAAATATTTTTCTGAAGAAAGCGTCCGTCCCTTCGATGTGGTGATAGTTCCATTCGAATAACGCTGCCAAATCCTTTGGGTAAACTTGTGGTTTCACAGGGTAACCATGTGTTCCTAGGGCCTTTCCTAGAGGTTAGCTCTGAAGTTTTTAGAAAGCCTCTGTGTCAGATGATGAGCAGTCAAGAGCAGGCAGGCTGGGCGATTAATTTATTTATTTTTGTTTCCCCAGTGCGTACAGTCATGCTCTCAAACTCTTGGTAGGCCTGTCGCATATTAATATCCTCTCCTCTGCTTCCTTCTTGGCTCAGGATGACTGAGAAGGAAATAAGAGGTTAAGACGAGGAGTGGACGCTTTTTAATTTCTTCTCGTAAAACATGTCTGATGCCTGCCAAAGCAACCCTCTGCATGTTCCTGACCCTCCTCCTCCTCCTCTTACCTGCCTCGCCTAAGTACACACACCATATGGTGGTAGGTGCTGCCACTTTCACTCTGGAAAAAAAAAATCTTCACCCACAGTATTTACAGAGGGGCTGGGAGCGTGAGGCGCGGAGCACCCCTCTCTCCCGCCTGCAGCTGGAGGAGCGAGCCTGCAGAGCCAGGGCATGTCCCTGCGCTGCTCTCAGCCAGGGCGTAGCACCGGTTGGAAAAACGACAGGTTCACTTTGGGGGAAGGCAGAGGGACGGGGATGGCCGTGTGGGGAGCCAGCTGAACGTTGGGTGTTAGTAACAGCGGCGTTGCTAGTAAATGGTTGCTTACATAATTGCGTTATGAAAGAAGGCTGCTGGTGGAACCGCGCTCCTCTCCGCGGCTCGTGACAGCGTCCCCGCGGCACGCCTGGGATACGCTGCCTCCTGCGCGGGAAGGGTTAAGAGGAGACAACATCCTGTCAGAGACCTTGTTTTTAATTTTGCCTCACACACTGGCACAGATCCGGCTAAGAGCAGCCCAGATTAGTTCGGAAAACCTTTGAAGAGATTTAAGATGTCCTTCAGCCAGTTTGAAGGTTTTTGTCTTGCAAATCCAGTACAAGGGCGCCTGCAGGCATCTCGACCCTTGCTGTGCTGCTGATGCAGCTCAAGGTCACGATAACCCGCCCTGTGACATTCAACAACACACACACAAAAATTATGCGGTGAAACTGCTTCAGCGTTCAGCCAACCAACAACTTCCTCAGTTCCTCACTAAAGGAAGAAGTGTATATTTTTTTTTCTTTTTGTCTTCTTTTTTATTTTTTTTTTTGGCTTCGTAGATTTTTTGCTGCAGGAAATAATCCAGGATTTCTGGTGTGTGTGATGACAAGGTCATTTCTTAATTAGAACACATGTAAAGAACAAAGCTAAATGGCTTCAAAACAGCTTTGTAGTTGATGGAGAGGATTTAAATTATTTAAAGAGATAGTCACCCAAGTATGATGGAAACTGAACTCTAAACACATTAACTCTTTCAGTACTCTGCGGTTTCCATATGGTACTCAAAAGAAAATGTCAAACTTGATGAGCATTACTGCAACTGCTGTTAAATGAACATTTTTACATCTATTTATAGTTAGGGTTGTATTATGCTTTCTCTTATCAGAGTTACGAAAGCAAGATTTTTTTTTTTTTAAAAAAACAGTGAAATATTCCATGCTGGCTAGAGATCAAGAGATAGCCATAGGAGATTGCTTCTTGGAGATCAGTGACTTAATTTCTACCACATTTCATATTTTGGTGAATGTATTAGCATAAATATACGTGTGTGTGAGTACATGTATGAATTACAGTGCAAGTATACAGGTATCATTTCAGAACTGCTGCTGGGAGAAATCTGGACTACTGTCCTCAGTACTGAATGTGGTTGCAAGGCGTAAGAATATAAAGAAGGTGGCTTTGAGATTAAGGAATGGGGAATGAAAGGAGAGAATTGACAAGATAAATGGCAACTTCACTTAGTTTGAAATGACTGTGAGCTGGCTGGAAAGAGGAGGTGGCATCTTGGAATTTGAATTTTGTTCCTCAGATTCGTTTGTTTCTTTTGACTCAAAGCACCTGAATGTAAAGGCATTGGTACTGCTGTCTTAACCATAGTTCGAGGTGGTTGTATGTTAATTATCCATCCTTTTAATCTTATCCTCCTATTTTTTTGTGTTTTCTTGTTCTGTTTTCTAGACTTCTTGTTCTGTAAATGCCTGGGGGCTGGTAAGGTGGCCACCCCTCTGGGGTTGCCTTGGGAGTGCACAGCCCCAGGCGCCCGCTGGCAGTGCCTGCCCCATGGCTGGTCTCCTCCCGCCCAAGGGGCTGTGACCCCAGCGCCCGCCGCACCACGGGAGAAGCCGGGTTTACCGTGGTCTCTAGGACCTGGCTTTTGGTACCAGCACGCAGTAACTTTCCAGGTGGGCTGCTTAAGAAAATAGTGAGGGGAAAAAAAAAAAAATTTGGAAATTGTTCACCAAGGGAACAAAAGGCCAAAAAAAAGCGTTGAACAGAAACTTTGCTGGCAAAGTTAGGGCTATACGTATGCTCAGAGGTGTCGCTGCATGGTGCATCGGAGAACTGAAATGTGGAGAAATAAGTCTTCCCCCTGTAGTCAGAAGTCTAGCACTTAACTCAGATTTAAGTGTTTCAAGCGTAAAAGACGTAAAATTTACTGAGAGTTTATCACTTGTTGTTGTTCTGGGGTTTGTTTTGGGTTGTGTTTTTTTTTTTCCGAGGGTAAATCTTGTTCAGCTGGAACAGGAGAGGCAGCAAATGTCAAATGTCAGGCTGAAGTGGAGTACGCTTACTAGAGAGAGGTTGTGCTGGCTCCGAGGACCTCCTTGTGAGACAGGAGGAAACTGCATTTGCCAGGATAAAGAGGGAAGATCAGGCGCTACAACTTCTTTCCTCTTTGCGTTGCTTTTTTTTCTTTCCCGGCGCTATCTGGCTCGGACAAGGCTTGTGGGAAGAAAACGATGCAGGAAAACAGGCTCCACGCAAGAAAGATAGATAGGACGGAACTGATGTGCTCTGTGAAATCTGTGCGTTCCTGCCCTTGCCTGGGGTGTGCTGTGCCCTTAATATTATGGGAGACCTAAGCTCACCTGCTAGTAATTTCTAATTTACTGTCCTAATTCATCGATTTGTTATCACTAATTGTACTTCATTTACTTCTGTGTAGTTTCCAGTACCTAAAGGGTTGAAAGGTTGCTGTAATTGGCACCCGCAGCTGCTCTTTCTTTTGACAGGGGATAATTTTGCAGCCTATGCTTTGTGTGACAGCTGCCTAATTGGGCATTCTCCCCTTGTAGCAAGCCTGCCTCCTCCAGCCTCCCTGCTGACAAATGGTGCTGGATTATAGATGAGGACACGCTGACCCGTTCGACCTTGCTGAGACAGCGGGGAGGGGCCTCCTGCTACTTGAGGGAAGCTTTGGGTCATTTAAAGGACAAGGTCATGAGCCAGGTGGGGAAATGACATGATATCACATGACAATAGCCCGATGACACGGTCAGTATGTCAAGGACAAACTCATCAGTATTGATTAATGCTGCTTTTTCCTGGTCTCTCTGCGAAGCCACTGATATTTCAAAAATATTTTGTTAATTTATTCTAGGTAAAGTGCCAAACGTTATTTTGGGGGTTATTTTTGGGAGTATTTGTGCAGTGTTTTCTTCCCAGTACAGATCACATGCAAAAGCAGTGTTGTTAAAGCCCCGCCGATGATAATTTATAGGGTTCATCTCGATGTTTTTGGTAAAATGTACATCTGCATGTACTGTAGGGAGAATGCCAGGAAGGATGCATGATGGGGCAGAACTTAAGGAGGGGGAAAAACCCTGCTTCTAAATTTCACCATTTCACTTTTCGCTCCTACTCGAAATGCACGTGTATGAACCTTTACGAAAACGCATGTATCCATGTATGTACAGCTGACTGGAATGTGGGAGAAGTGTTTAAATAAAAAGAAGCAAAGAGAAAAGTTAAATATAAATTGAACATTTAAAGAAAAAGTCTTACATTAGCTCAAGGGTGATACTGTTAAGATACTACTTGCCTGTTTTAAAAACTAATACAGTATCCAGCTATGCCAGGCAATAAAAACCTGCTAAGTGGGTTTTCGAAAATGTTGTGAATACAAGTGATAATATTTTGAGAGCATCTTCATGTTGCATTTCTATGCTAATAAACTTCAAGGTAAATGAACAGCTTGTTTGACATTTGCTATGTTAGACAATAATAAAATGCTTTATTCTGGAGTAATTAGACTTGATAGATTGATTATGTTAAGAGGTAAAGAGAAATACAATCAAAAAGAAAACTCTCTCAAAGGGAGTTATTGCCTGTTTTTGAACTTTAACGGTATCGTTCTGTGGTAGCCGATGCCTAATGGGGTGTGTCTCACATGTACGTGTGTGCAGACGCGTGCACACGCACACACGTGTGCACACACGCATGTCCAGACACACGGGGCATGCACCGAGTTTCTGAAACAGCCTGTTAAGCCGGGAGAGGAGCGTTCACCTAGGAGCATGCTTCCCATTCCTGTGAGATCTGATTTGTTGTTGGAAGCTGTTGTGTCTGAACCTCGTCAGTTCACCAGGATGTAATTTTACTCCCCTGAGGTAAAAAGCCGTCAGTGGTAAAGTGTGATAAATTAGTTCACTCAAGTAGATGCGCGTGCGTGCATGTGTGTGTATGTGTTTAATTCTGACCTTGCTGTGCATGTGTTTAGCTGCTCTCGGTGCCCGAGTCAAGCCTGGTGGAGGTTTAATCCTGTGCCCTTGTACACGTATACTTGATTAGTAGTTGTGGTTATCTCAGCAGAAGACATTCCGCCCTCCTCCTTGTATTGGTCGGGACCCGGGCATTGGGGAGTCAAGTCGAAGGAGAAAGAAAAGAGATTTTGCATTAGTATTCTATGAAAGCCTTACTGTCTGCAGAACAAATTGATTGCTACAGTGTACCTGTGCTTGGCACCACTGCTGTGAAAGAAAGGTATGGTTGTAATCTGTTTTATTGTATTACATATTGTGACACTCCAGGAATGTTTAACATTCGGCTCTTCTGTGGCACATGCTAGGAGTCTAAGTAAAGAAAAATATGTGAATGAATGAGAAGTATGCGAGGCTGTCGTTATCGGCAGCTTTGTTTACTACAGCGAACTAAGTAGCCCCTGCTAATGAGACAAATTTATTGTATGTGCCAATGGCAACGTAAGGAGATGGATAACTGAATTCTCTGTATTATACTCAGTTACTCACATCTGTGTCAATAGTTGCTACGTACCTACACAGATAAAAATCTAATTAACCTTTTAAGGGGGTTTTGGTTTAGCTTTTAAACGTGAAATGTACTTGAACATGGATGTGTTTTCCTCTTTAAATGAAAATGTGGTGGATTTTCCTAGTTTTTAATCAGCTGCACTGGTCCTACATGGGGCGGTGTGTGTGTGTGTATGTGAGGGGAGGTATAAAAATACGAAAATCTTTGATGTGCTGCTATGATAAACATAACAAGAACAAAGCTGAGGAAAAGTCTTACAGGATTTGAGCTTTCATCTCTCCCTCTCCCCCTCTCCTCCCCCCCCCCCCCCCCCAATAATGTGTAATTATGCACCCATCTTTTAATGAGAAAGCTAGTGCTCTTTATTTCCTTAACTCAGTTGCAGACGTTACACACTTGATTCTCTGGTTTTATAGATGCTCAGCTGATGTCAGTTGTGTGTTTGATGGGAAGTATGAAGCACTCCGTTAATAAAATTCAGGCTGTTTCACAGAGAGCTGTGCTTAGGGCTTCGTTCTTGGCACAACTGAAGTTGTGTTGGTGATTATGTGAATGTTTGCTTGTGGTCACTCCAAAGCATCTGAAGTATCTGCTCTTGTCATGCAGACGTTCCTGACTAATTAAGTTTAGGACAGGTGGCAGACTCGTCCTGGGCATTTAAATCTGCATGTAAACCTAATCTAATAACTTGATGAGAAAATGAAAATCCATCTTTCCTGGTACGTTATCACCATGCACAAGCCACGGAGGTATTTGTGAAATCCTCTCTCTACTCTTTGTCCTGGCAGGTGACAAGTAAATGAGTTGCTTTAAGGAAATGAGGGGCTTGGAAAAGGCTGCATGCTGAAGAGCAGTCATGCACTATAATAGTTACTTCCGTCATATGGCCTTGCCGACTTAAGATTAACACTTTATAGATGTGCAGTATATTTATATGAGCATACCCTTGAGCTTACATTTTACACCTTACGAAGAGTGTGAATACAGCCTTATGCATGCAAGTCGTTGATCTTTGAGATCCTTTGACAGCTAAGAAAATTTTGAAGAACGCCAGATAGGGAGGCTCTGTGATTTGATCGTTTGTACTCAAATAATGATGACTTTAATTACAACTAATTAGTCAAAACTTATTAATTCAAAGCAAATATTTTGTGAGTGAGCTTCTTCCCCCAGGATTTTTTTTTTTTTTGAAATATTAACACGTGTTGTAATGGTAACAAAAGTTGGTAAAAAACAGTTGCACAATTTACACAGCAGATCTCAAGATCAAGGGACTTGACCATATCTAACAAGATTTTGGAAGTTAATTGCAGTAATACTGCAGAAATGGTTAAATCTTATCTTAAATTCTGTATTGACTTTTTGTAGATTTTAACCAGTTAGTGACAGGCATTTGAGTTCTGAAGAAGGTGTGAGATAAATACAGGGCAATACTGCATTTCAATGCAATTAACTTTTGTTCATAAATAATTCAACCTATGACTTTAAATAAATGATTAGAGGAAAAGAAAATGACATGTGATTAAATCCAAGTCCTTGAAAACATTTTACCAGTCAAGATTGCTGTGACTGCTTTGAGACTTCTTATAATTCCTCTTTTGAGTAGGGCCAGTTCTGGGAGTTGTGGGGTTTTTGTTTTGGTTTGGTTTGGGTTTTTTTTTGTCAATTATTACCTCATATCATTATTGATACACTAGATTCTTTAGATCACAGTTAAAAGAGGACTGGTGAGTGTGTGTTTTTGATATCTCAATTTTCCTAGTGCCATGGAATGTATCAGCTTGGATAGCATGTGATTTTCCTGGTTTTCTTCTTTTTTTTTTTTTTTACATGGAAAGCAGAAGGATGTTTGGAGAATTAAAACTTTTTGCTGCCAACTTTACTGAATGAGCATGCCTGATAACACTGAAATCTTGATGAGAATTTTGGAATACAATTCAGTCTGGAGTGGACTGCTGTGTTTGGAGGGGAAAAAAATAAACAAACAAAAATACAAACAAAAATAAAATTAATCAGATTTGAAAAACATTCTTACTTTACATTGGAGGCATGCAGTTCATTCCAGCATTGGTTAACTGTGTAACACTGCCTTTCCTCTGGAAATATTTAATCAAGTTTTAAGTAAGAGTTGGTGCTTGAGCGTATCATCAAGTTGGGCGGATTTTAGAGGTGAATTCCAGTTTGGGTACGTTTTTGAAAGGTAGCTGTGCCCTGCTTGAGATTGTGAAATGCCTGTGCCCCATCTCCACCCCCTTTCCTTCTGTTATTGTGCTTTTTACCATAGTAAAGAAAAGAGGAAGTTGAGGTGTTGCATAACTTCTCTAAGTAAATAGATTTTCTGTGCAGATACTGAAGGCAGCCTTAACTCAACCAGTGCTGTAGCTACCACATTCCTGCTAATGCTAAAGGCAGTTGTGTAATTAATGGCCTTGTGTACTGAACTGAGACCGCTGCGAAACCTCTGGAGGGAGTTATTTTGTCTATTGTGTTGGTTAACTTTCCCTGAAAATTAAAAGTGTTGCTGATACTCCATTGGGGTAATGGGGGAGCATTTTACAAGGCCTGATGAAATACGCTCTGGCATCTTTTTCCTGACCACCAGACAAAGCATCCGCAGCAGCAGAATCGGATTGAATGATTGAAATGAGCTGTTAATAAAAATGTGGTCAGTCTCACTTGAGGGGCTGAGTGTGGTAAGATAAGAAAGTGGAAAGCTGCACTTACAAGTTTTTGTGTGGTTTTTAAGATGTTCTCGTTGTAAAAATCATGGAAAGAATTGGGACCTGGTTTTGGTACTAGCACAATTGCCTGTTGCAATCGTGGTGAATGATCTAGAGTAGACAAGATTAATAATCTTCTTTGTCTGATCTGTTCTCCTGAAGCCATTTGAAAAACCTGGGGCTTGTTAAAAGTTCCAAACACCTTTTTTCTTTGTTTGGATCTTTCCTTCTGCAGCATGAACCATAGGTGGCACTGACTATTAGCAGTTGCAAGGTTTGGGATACTTCCCTCTTCCCAGACTTACATGGTTTGTAAATCCAATGGTAGCCACTTGATCTATTTTCTCTCACTCTGGCAAAGAGTACATGTGGCAGGTATTTGCAAGTTCTACAAATAACTTAGTTCCTATACTTATTCATCTAGTGAGTTTGGTCAATTTGGAAACTTCCAGCTTCTGAAGCTGGAATTTGAGTTTGTGAAAACTCATCAGGAAAAATGTTAATATTGATTATTAAGGGATAAATATTCTTCCTGTGCTTTTTGGCTCTGTTTAAATAGGAGGCAAACTCATTTCTGCAGGCTTAGTTCTAGTTACTGGTGTGACTTGCAGAGGATGTTCAGTCAGGCTTGGTGTAATTCAGGGTTCCAGAGCTGGGGCACCACGGAGCAGTTCAGCACACGCAAAAAAGCCTCCTGTCTGGATTCACTTGCTACTGCAGCTTCAGTCACCTTTCTTTCATAGCTCTGCTTCTAGCATGGACTGCTGGACTTCTGTTTTTGCTGGTGTACGTATGGATGAAGGCACACCCTGTTTTCTAGTCCGTCTGAGCAATCCAACGCTGTGAATGTACTGCAGCTGAATTAGGCTGGTAAAAAGCAGGTTTTGACAGCTTTCTAAAGCAAGGAAATAAAAATGGACCTGTTTGGGAAGGAAGTGCTTAGATATGTGAATATGCATTTATACATACTTTCACATATACATGTGAAAGTTCCTTACTTCAGGATAAAAAGGACTTTATTGTTCATGGTTAGGAAAGAGACTGAAAGTGGGCGGTGGATCAGAAGAACCACTGCTGCAAAACTCTATCTGCTGCTGCTGTGCAGTCATCCTTCCAGCTCCAATCAACTCAGCAGTGCTTGCCCAGCTCATTAGGACTGTTTCAGCATGTGAGATCTCTGAGAAATAGGAAGTTTGTGGAATTATGTTTTTGATCCTAATGCCATCATTCATCTTCTCAGTTCAGTACTGACACAGTTGTTTTCTTGGGGAGAACGTCGTTTCAGCAGGTATAGTGGAAAACCGGTATTGACTGTACTAGATTGATGCACATCTTCCCCTAAGGGTGATGGCAGTGCTGGTAATTTTTCTTATTTTGGAAGATAAAGGCATTTACTGTGGTGTGCAAGTCCTATTCCTTTAGTAGTCCCCATTGTTTCCTCAAGTTTAGTGTACTCAATTGTTGTTTTGTTTCACCAGTAGGAAAAAAAAAAAACAACAAAACCCACACCTACAAACTGTAGAGACAGAATGTCTTGTAATTAAAGGCCCAAACTGAGATTTAGAAAATCTTTCTTCCTTTGCTATGGATATGGACTTCAGGTGACTGTGGGCAAGTTGCTTAATCTTCCCCTGTGCTCACTGTTCCTCATGTGTAAAGTGGAAATACTCCAAAGGACTTCTGTGATATGTTCATTGACATTTGTAAAGTGTTCTGTTTTGTTCAAAGACAGAATAACATTTTTCTTGCAATTTTGACAGTGCCCAGTAGCCTCCAACGTGGTTTAGACCTGCACAGTGCACATAGTAAGAGGTCCTGGTGAACAACAAAGGAGTGAAATTACTATGATCAGTCTGTAAAGAGCAGCAGCCATCGAACGTCAGATATTTAGATGTCAGATTGAAATAGGTCTTTGGTAACTGAAATGCCTCTTACCTGTCATTAGGTTGTTTGTGGGTGGGTTTTTTATGACCTCACTTTATGTATAAGTAATATGGAACTGAATTCTGTAGTTCACTGAAGTCTGAAATAGTTTGGGATTTTCTTTTCCAGATTCAAGTAGTGGATGGATAGTCTATGAAAATCCCTTCCATAGTTAGGAATGTTGCCTACTGTCTGCAGCTTGGTGGTGGAGTACGTCAAGGGGTTTTTTTTAATTAGAGTTTTTAAATGATGGTTGTATGTTGCATTGAGAAGAAACAGGATGCTCGGTCAACTTCAGACACTTTCTTCTTCTCAGCTTTTCTACCTGTGACTATCATTTTAACAAAGAAAATAATTTCATGCAAGGGTAGTTCAGATGCGTGTTTTGTGTAATTTGCAAGTGTGGACTCTTGCACATAGTTACAGCTGACAGAGTACACTCAACAGAGGAGAAAGTCTAAGATCAACAGTTCCCTGCTCCTAAGAGCATTTCTTCTGTTTCCCATGATTTATGAGGTCGCTATGTCAAAGGTTTTTGTAGCATTCAGCTAGTCATAATGGAGTGAAAACCAATTAGAAATTAAAAATGGCTGGATGAACTTTACTATGCAAAAATTAAACTCGTAATCAAATTTGCCAATCGAACAAAGAGAAATGTTTAACAAGAGAGGTTTTAGTGGCAGTACCTAGAGCAGCAAAGATTTTGCTTACATATCCCTATCAAATAGTCTGGGTTTTTTGGATGTGCATTAGGAAAACTGTCATAAACGGTATTACCTTTCTCGTGATTGATGTCTGTGAGGAACATGGATCGCGCTTGCTCTTGGAAAATATCCATTTGCTTTAAAGTAAGGTAATTAGAGGTGAATACAAGAATTCATGGAAAACTCGAGAAAGGTGCTTTCAGTAATGTGTTCAGATGTATTAGCAAAAATGAGGCGGCTGTTATTCCATGTTCTTTAGAGTCATTCATGTCTTACCAGGCAGCTGACAATTTACATTCAGTGCACACTTTGCTTCTCATATGTAGAAGTGAATTACAAGAATAGTTTAGTCTATTAATGTTCATTTTGGAATCTTCCCTCCCACCCCCCAATATAAGTGGAGCTTTTGGTCTGAATGGTGATGGATAGGGAGTAACTTACTGATTTTTTGTTTGTTTGTTTGTTTTTCCCCTCCTTCCCTCCCTCCTGCCCCTTTCTCAATAGCAGATTATAGCATCGAGATGTTTTAGATCTTCCAGTCCTCCCTCTTGTTCCATTGGTCAAGATCACACAAAAAATAACGTAAACCCCTGAAGATTTTGACTTCCCATCCATACGCATTGTAACATGATGTTTATTGCAGTTCAGTGGAAATACTTCCTACAATGGTGGAGAAATACAGCTGATGTTTTAGGAAGCACACTACCTAGAATTTCATCTCTGGCTTTATGGTTTAATGAAGCAGGTTGCTTGTATCCTTCTACAGAGTGCAGTATCCTACATAATCTGCTCTTCTTTTTCTTACTGTTCAGGACTTCATGCTTGTGAGACAGTGTCCCAGGCAGCTTGGATAGCCTCACTGTCTTCACCTGCCATTCGCACTTTTCTTCCTGAAACCTACTTTTTCTCTACAACCCTTCCTTTCTGCTTAGTTATCCCCCTATCTTGTCTTAGTTTGTAAGCACTTTGGGGTTGTACTCTGAATTTACGGGAATATAAAATGTTTTACAATAGTAATTATGCCATGCAGTGTTTCCCAGCAAATGTCAAGCACAGACAGACTTGCTCTCATAAACCTGGCAGAATATAAAGGCGGCAAGTGGAATTTGCATCCCAGTAGGTTATTCTTGGTAGGCCAAACTGTTCACCTTCAGAAGTGCTGCAAGCAAGCTCTGGGTTACATGATTTAGTAAAGAGATACCAGAGGGACTTTGGGATGAAGTTGGGTTAAGTCTTACTTGCAATGAAACTGAAATTGGAGGTAGACCCAGTAAATCCAATCCCTCCCATTTGAAGAGTGGGAGGAGAAATGATGTTCAAAACAGTGGAGTACTCACAGAATTAAGTCTGCTGTTTCAGCTCAGAAGGTTATTTCATCAACGCAGCTGAGACAAAGAAGGTGTCCTTTGTTTCCTTGAAAAAGGTCTGGGTTTATGTTTAACCAGTCCCTGGGACAGGTACTTTCTCTGCCTTCACCTTCCTCCTCAAAAGTTTCCTTGTTCAGGTCATCTTTGGCATCATGTGCTGTCATGATTAGAAATAAATAAATATTGTTACTCTGAAAATAAGTAAGTTTTCCTAGGAACAGTGTTTCCTTTCCTTCACTGGTCTTTCTGGTCTTTCATCCATCTGCACCGTCTGAAGTGAAAACAGATTGCAACAGAGTAGGGATATTGTCATTGTACCATCCAGAGAAGGGAAAGAGCTTTCACTAGATTTTTAATAGCAGCAGCTCAAGAGAAGGGGAGCCCTGTGATGCTATATTTTAGCCCTTCTATATTCTATTTTAGCCCTTTCGTACCCTTTTCTCCATATCATTAATCTTTGTGTTCTGTTGATCTTCTAGTGTGTATCACTCTTTCCTTCCCCTCCAATCGTACGTAGTAAAAGAAAGGTATTGGGTGAAAACTGTATTATTACAGCAACATGTATTATTGTACTGCAAAAACAATAAATGCTTTTTTTCTTTTGTAAGAGGAACGGCAACCATACTTATCCTGGAGGCCAGTGTTGCTCTGGGGCTTCATTAATTGTTGTCCAGCTGAACTAGTGCTATGTATGTACTCTGCATCTCACAGGTGCAGATGTATTTATGTTACACTTCATATAGACTATGAATAGGGAAAGGGAATGAAGAGTACAGTGTGATCTGTGAGGAAAGGCAAGCAGCATACATCATTTGTGTTTTGGCTTGTGGTTTCGCAGGAGGTATTTTGGAGGATTTGGATTAATTTTTGCTACAGTGATTTACTGTTGGAGGAGAGGAAGAAACAGCCTCCAGAGCATAGATGATCTTCGCCTGGGGAGCAGTGCAGAAGCATAATGCAATTTCCTGTGTGAGAGGTGCCTGAGTATTACAGTAAAAACGAGTGTTTGTGGAAACAAAAGGGTGAGGAAGAAGGACACAGTAAGCGGTTAGGCTATGTGGGTAGAAATGAGAGAGTTATTAGTGTCTGTAGAACTCAGAGGAGAATTTTTAAACTTAATCTAGAGCAAGAGAAAAACAATTGAAAACTTGAAGTAAAGGGTTATATGGTCAGACTGTCTTGAGGGGAAGGATTACAATAACAACTGTTTTGTGTAGTGTGGAAGGGTTGTTGGATGTCGGTAATGTTACAGAAGTGTGGGTTGTAGAAGTAGGGAGCTGAGAAAAGGCTAAATGAGAGTAACTTAAGGATAATAGTGAGAGAAGATGAACAAGGTTTTAGAAAAGCAGACTGCAATGTCAAGGGTGTGTTGTGTGGTAGTGTTTTGGGGTTTTTTTTAAGTCATCATGGGTAAATGGATAGCGGGAGTGTCAGAATAAAGATAATCTCTGGATTACAACTTTTTTTGATAAAGTGGATAGTATTAACCAGGCAAGGAGACCTATCCCCTCTCTCCTGGCACGTTACATTTACCAGCCTGCTCAGCTCAGTTTCACTGATCAAACTCTGATACTGTCACGAACTGACCACAAGTATAACCAACTTCGGGGGGAAAATTCTATTTTAGTCTGTTGATACCTTGTTAAGTAGGACAGGCTCCCTTTCATAAGCTAATACTGAATTAACAGAATGACTTTCCTGTTACAGTAGAAATAAAATTGTTTTCAACCATAAGTTTCTGCGTCCTGATTATAATGTATTTATTTTTGGCAGGGCGGAGTGAAAAGCAGATTCACAAAGATCCAGCATTGACGCTTGAAAGGTATGAGTTTCTGCCCCTGAACTTGGGAAGAAATGTATTAACCTGTATATTTTCTCACCCCAGGCATGGAGTGGTAACTTTATCTAATGCACACAAGCTTTGGTCCTTAACTCTCTTAAGAACTGCGAGTCGGAGGGTGGTTTACTTCACATCCCCAGATAGTCTTTGATCGCTTTCTCCTGAGATTGCTAACTAGGGTGCCAAGCTAACAATCTGCTAAAAGTTTCCTGGGAAGCTGGAGACATGATCACCTGCCCACCAGAACTTCTGGCCTTTTCTCAACAAATGGATTTTAAATTGTATGCTTTTAGAGCATAAAGTCTCTTTGAGAAGAGTGGGGTTTGGTTTGGGTTTTGTTTCTGCTTTTTTCCTTCTGGTCTTCCTTTGTTGCCCTGTTTGGCTTGTACCTTCCTGCCCAGTGTGATTCAGTTCTGCAGGTACGTATGAGCCTGAACTGCTGTTGAATGAAATCATATTAATGTAGTCTTCAGTGAAGTTCTTTCGGTATTGTTCACTGATGAAATTTAGCAATAGGGGTTGAACGAAAACTTTCTTCTTTACCTTTATGACAGGATTCTTATAAAGACACTAAAAAAGAGAAGAAACAAAAAAAATATAGTTTAGTAAGAATACAGGCAGTCAGTGAAACTTATCTTCATGTTACTGACAATGCTTTACTATGTATTGATTCAAAAAATGCTGGAGTGAGTTACTGATGGTGTATTGAGCTGGGAAATGATTCTTCCAGATGCATCAAGGAAAGATGGCTTTATATAACACAGAGGACATGGGTTGTGACCTGTCAGCCATGCTTAGATCTCCACTGTGGCAGATTAAGCTGGAAATAATACTTAACCAGATCAGCTGAATCGATAGAGTTGTGGTTATGGATAATAACTATTAGATAATGACTTTATACTACACACTGCATAGTTTAAGCTACTTTGGTGGAGCTTCATTTGTTTATTTTCTAGATTCATGACTTTTAGGTCTTTTGTTTTATGACAATTTCCCTCTTTCTCCATACTTTGTCAGTAGACATTAAGTGAACACATTAAAACTGTAATTACAACTTTGAGATATTTCTGTGGGTTCTTTTACCCCCAAAGCTGAGACAAGATTTACAGAGGGAATTTCACCACCTACCTCTCACTGCCTTTCATTGTTACCGCCGGCCAATTTTGTTAGATGATGAATTGGTATCAGACTTCCAGCATGTGGGAAACCAGATCACCTGCTATGGTTGGTGCGTGTTGAACAACTTGAGGAATGGGAAAGCTGGACTATCTGATCTTGCACATCTTGTTTGGAAAAGGAAATCCTATGCTGTGTCCTGAATTATAGCTAATTATATTAGGAAGAATATTCACATTTTGAATGTGAACCGGTTTGCTTTTAATAGTCATGACACTTAAACTGGTGATGTATTACTGTTTTTCAGTATGATAGTTGTCCATCTATAATGCATCTAATTCTGCAACCTTAATCTGTGTTGCATCAGATGCCTCTCTCATGCACAAATCTGCATGTGTGCATAATCTTACCATTATTTTGTTGTCCTGTTAAAATCCATAGATCTACTTATGTTAGTAAAAATAAGTAAAAAGAAAGTAAAAAGTTAAAGGACATACTATTAAACTGTTCATCAATATGATATTTTAACATTTTTAAAAACTTGATTTGATATTTCATACATGTAAATATAACCACAGATGCCAATGGTTTTTTTTTTTTCCTTTAATAAAAAATAGTACCTTTACAGAATTGGGCATTGGCAGTCATCCAGCACTTCAAAATAATCCATTGTTGTGGCCTACTTGACTACTAAATTGACCAGAAGTACTCTCCCCTTCCTGCTAGCTGTCATATTCATTTTTGTTGCTGTATTGGCTAGTCATTTATTACAGTTTGTCATTACCCCCTTTTAAAAGACAGCGCACTTGAAATTGTTTATGTTAGGCTCCCTGCGTGGAAAGCTTTGGCTCTGCCTGTTCGAGTGCTCCAAAGAGGAATGGAATAGAACTGGGTTTCAGATGTTTTCTCCATGGTGTCACTGTAAGAAAGAGACCAAAACCGCCACTGCGCACTAATAGCATCCTGCCACATCTCTGCCGCTTGAAAAGCAGGGGATTCGATCCAAAATTCAGACCTAGCAGAAACCCTCGGCTTCTGCAGGTTATATATGTAAAGAGTGTAAACTTGTATTTAACCAAAAAAAAAAAAAAAATAACAACTGCTGCTGACTTGTTTTATTAAGGGCTTGGTTATGATGATTAAAGAAAGTTTTTAGAGTGTAAGCATGAGAGAAGACCTAACGTGATACTGAATGAACAGTTATTAACTGTAATATAGTTCAATTAAAGTAAAAGTTTTTTCATGCATTCGAATTTTCATGCATTAGTAAGCATAAATAAGCTATGTGACTCCAAATATACTTGCTTTAGAGTTTGAAGTGTTGGGTAGCTACACTGCTAATAAACTAATGCGTGTCCTAGAATGTTTTTGGTTGTGAAATGTCTTACATACACATTTTCATGTGTGTTTGGTTCTCAGAGTAAGTTGCTGATTTTTTTGTGGATGTTGAATGTCTGTTGTTGTTGGGTTTTTTTTAATCTTGAATCATAGTCATCACCTGATTATTTTTTTTTTTCGTCCTTCTTAACACTTCAGTGCAGTGGGAAGCCTTATCAGCCTTTCACAAAGTAGGGGAGAGAGAAATTCCACTTGGAAAAAACCAAACCTCACCTTTTCTCCCATTTTGCTGAAAGGGTTTAGAAAAGGAGGGACTAAGGAAGAGCAGAATTGTATTGTCCTGAGGTCTACAACTTAACTCGATTTGATCTTAAACCAGTGACTGTTTTAAGATCTGATGAATCACTATCAGGGCTAAAAACACCTACACTGTTGCTCTGAGGAGCTCGCATCCCAGGCTTCAGGAGTGATTTGTATGTGGCTCTAGTAGCTCAGGCGATACTATAGCTTAAAAGGGTGACAATCTAATTCTTGTGACGGATGTTTTCAAGAAGGAGACAACTTTTTAAAACTTGCCTTATTTTTTTTGTTGTTGTTTTCATTTAAGGCCTCTTCATTAGTAGCTGAGCCAACCCAATCACACAGGTAGAGGGCTGCAAATGTAATACCTATACAAAAATTAAGTGGAGAAAAATCAGTAAACAAATGTTGAAGCATAGCTGAAACAAGATGCAGGAGGGTGTGTGATGGCATGAAGGTTTTACTGGCAATGTCTGAGATGCCCACATAAAAGTGAGTTACGCAGGTCACCCCAAATGAGTTCCAATAAAAGCTTTATACCAACACGAACGGTCCTATTTATAGACATAGCTCTCTGTCTAAATATAAACTGCTCCCAGTCATGTCTAGACTAACATCAGAGCTGTGCTGGTGTTGAAAGTGGGGGTTCAGAAGTAAGAGTACAAGCCACACTATTCTTTAAATTACTACTTATTACAATGAGCATCTGAACTTTGTGGCAGCAGTGCACCTTTGAATGTCATATGACGTTGTGTCACCCAAGGCACCTTTTCTTCCACTTGTTTAAGTGTCAGAAGGTACGTCTGGTGGACGTGACCTGTAAGCTAAATATTCTTCAGCATGTGTTTAAAGCTTTGAGAATGCATCGGTGGGTGGATGGGTGGATGGATAGATCAGTAAATGACTTTCATTGCTAACTGTTTTCAGTAGCTGAGTTTTAATGAGTCTTTCAACTGTTGCTACTGTGTTTAATCTGCTCACTTACTCAGCGTTCAGCATTAAAGAAGCTTTGTGTTCTGCGCAGACCTTGTGTTAAGTGTTCTTTTTTTTAAATTGAGAAATATATGTTGTGCACACAGGTAATTAGGATAGATAAGCGAGTGTTGTGTTTGGAAGTGCACATCCAAATATACAATTGCTATATTAAGATAAGTAACTTGGACTGCATGAAGTTACAAACTGAGGTTCTGATTCTCTAGCAGTGGTCTTACTGTCATGTCCTATATTTGTGAGTGGGTTCTCCTTTTGGATTTGTGATTTTATATGTATCGGCACATAGCTGAATAGAGTGCAAAGAATGGCAAAAAGTGTCTTCCACTTCCTTTTCATTTAACATAAGAGTTCTTCCTTAGTTTATTTGATACACTGCCTAACATCTCTTGTCAAAATAAATAAGCACAGGGCAGCTGCTCTTAAAGGCAGGGAATACTTAAAACATGTAATGTACCAATGTGAAGAAAATGTAGTGGTATTTCTGGTAAGTGTACTAAAAAAAAATATATCCAGGAGCTTTGATCAAATGCCAGCTCTTACATCAGTCCTCTTTGTAATCTGTCTTGCTGATCTGTGACCTTGACCTTGTGTTTGTGTTTGTATGTCAAATCTATTTTAGGGATGGACAAACTAAGTTCAGTTTAATAGGATTTATATTTCAGCTTCACAGGATGCCTCAGTAAAATATAAAAATTAAAATATTTGAATCAATTATTCTATTTCCAGTCATCTTTTCAGATCTCAGAGGGCTTGAATACATTGACTTCCCCCCTGCCCCAATTTGGTTTAGGAGATGCTCCTTAAAAAGGCATCTCACCGATGAACTCTTCTAAATTCAGCACAGATGATCTGCCTGGAGGTGGGGCTCCCTCTTGGAGAATCTCACCGGTGGTAATGCTCTCATTTGACATCAGTGCGGTTCAGCACGGAAAGCAGTAGTCCCTGCATTTTGTCCTTCCTCATGCCACTCTCGTAGTCACGCGTTCCCACATGGAGAACTGTGAAACAACCACTCAGCAGTATCTTTGGGGTTTCTTTTGACGGCAATGAGGTCCTTAGTCTGACCTGCCTTGTAGGAGCTTTCTCTATGCTTGTGTCAGTGCCAGGAAGGTGGCAGGTGCAAGTGGCTGCAGATCTGTAGACCAAGACAAGGCTACACATTTTGGCAGCAGCTTCACACTTAGATCACACAAAAATTCTTGTGGAACCATGCTTTTGTATACATTTAAATGTGCCGCTTCTGAACTAGTTTATTACTACCATTGTTCTTCATGGCGACTGAGACGGCCTTTTTTTCTAGAGCTCGAGCTGGAGCTCACTAGCAGCCAGTTAGGCTCTGATGCGCTGGTGCCGCTTGCGTTCAGCAGGGCTCTTGAGCACAGGCTTAATTTTAGACATATGCTAACATGGCAGTGAAGTTGGTCAGTGTAACTGACACTTTGGGCATATGGCTTTATAAAGGCTCAATGAGGTTGTTGGTTTGACAGGCACTGTGAAAGATAGTCCCGAATTAGCTAATACTTACGTGCAAGTATGGAGTAATAGATTTATTTTTAATAGGTCTTTTATTTTGAGGGTAATGTTGTATGTAGAGAATCACACACTTTCTTCATAAATCAATCAGACACCTGTGTTGTTTTGTTTTATACAGTTTTTAAATGGGTATGAGCACCTGTTTCAACTTTCTTGAAATTAACAGAACAAGCAGTAACAATAAATAGTGTTTTCTTGCTATTTTGCAATTATTTCCTTCATGTAGCACTCATGAAAGACAACTATAAAACGTATTCATAAGAGCTCTTTCCTCTTAAAATGCTTGTCATTTTTATCAACATAAAATTTGAGAAATTACTTTGAAGCGTATGCCCTTATATTGAGGGGTAGTTAAACACTTCTTGCCAGTCATCCGCTGTTCTACCATGGCTTTGTGGTAGTGAATACAGTTTTCATCGGTTTTGAGCTAAGTCAGTATTTTAATTGTTCTTATTTGACTTATGGCTAAGGTTGAGTTGCAGCCCAATTCCTAATGTCTGAGGGCTTTATTAACTAACTGATCATCTCTGTATATATCTATATGACTTAAAAGGCTTTTAGTATTTTACTTAAGGATTTGTGTTATGGATGTTTTCAGATTAACTCTGGAATAGTGTTAAGATGAGGACTTTCTGTCACATTCTTTATAGGATGATGTTAGCCTCTTCTCCCCAGGTTTTGCTAAAGTTAGTTCTTATGTTGTATCTTTAATTCCGCTTGGTTTTATTGCTGCTTTGGAGAGAAAAAAAATCTTTTTTTTTTGTTGTAATTTAACTAGTAGAGACCTTCTTGCTAATGCAGATTTTTCCTTTCCCACTTAACTGAAATTATATGAGCCTTTTCTGTGTCCGTAGCCTTTAGAAACATCATCTACGATAAGCTGAAGTCTCCCATTACAATATTGTCCTTCCACTCACTTGGGGGAAAAAAAAAAAACAAACCCAAAAAAAACCCCAAAACCCACCAACCAAATCATCTGGGTCTTTAACATGGATTTATGGGGTTTGACGTATAATTGAATACTATATGGTTGTGGTCCTGTACTTCACCTTGCTATGGAATTACTGTGTATTCGTGTTCGGTTAGCTGAAACCTGTTCTGTTGAAAAGTCTAGAAAGTGGCTCTCATTCATAACTAGCCATGAGACACTTGGTCCCAAGTGGAACACAATTACTACTGTCAATAAAAGCTGTGCATTACTTCTCAGTGCTTTGTTGCAGTTTGGCCTCTGTGAAACCAATTCTTGATTAAAATAACAAAATGACTTACTACGTGACAAATAACCTAACATGTACAGTTATTCCAACAAATCCAAGAAATACACAATTTTATTGTAGTGCTGTCGATAAATGCCTATATCTTTAGATCCCTTCAAAAACCAGAAGGTCAGAGTTGTGTGGAAATGCATTATCTGCATGCATTGATCGTAACACAAAAGCATGATTGTCCAGAAGAGGACATTGATTTCTTTGCTGTATATTAATCAAGTTTCATTCTTGGGGAGTTGATGTAGTTAAACGCATAATCAGTGATTTGGTTTTGTAGGTGTTGGAGGGAATGGGAATCTGGTTGTTAGTTTTCTTTTAATTACTTATTTATAGGCAAGTGGTTTACAAAGGTTGGAAAGATGCATCCTCTGTCCATTCTGTTGTATCTTCCAGTATATTGTCCACATCTCTATCCTGAAAACAGGTCCTGGTATATATTTTTCTGCCTGTTTGCTCTTGGTCTCTTGAATAAGAAGGCTCAATTAACCAAAAGCCTTGCTGCTCACTGTACTTCGGAGCTTTGATCAACGCACTACTAGTTGAGATTTAGTTGAGATTTAGTGATATGTGCTATTTCTGGATTCCTGTCCTTATTGGGGATGGGGTGGGGTGGGGTGTAACTGTTCTGCCTTATCATTTAGTTTCTCCCCTTTTTGTCTTCAGTAGCAGAAGATCATTGACCAGTGACTCATGGGGCAGTTTTACTTGTAAAATACTCAGTTCCTTCACAGGTGGCGTTTGTAGGTTTAATGTCTATGCCTCTTCATACTACAACTAGAAAAGAGTTGGCAGAGAGTGTGTTGCTAAGATCATGTCTGAGTGTTAGCAGATCTTGATCAAGAAATGAACTCGAAGATGCCCTTTACAGTACTATTACAGAACAAAATAGAAATGTTCGTCCAGTAGTATTTGTAAGAAGAAATATATATGCATGGGTCTGTGCTAACGAATTGACTGAAATTTCTGTGAACCACTCGGTTATAGGGGTAAATCATATGTTATATGAACAGGGTGGGGTTTTCCACATCTAAGAGTGATTATTGTTGTGATGCTTAATTCTTTTACTTGTTAGAATAAGTAATACTTATTTAAGGTAGGCTGACATTAGCTATTGTTTGAAGAGTGCCAAAAGCATGAAAAATGGCCACATGTGTGATTCGTCTCTGAACTTAGCAGAACTTGTTAGCAGGAGGTTTTGATATGCAGGCCAGATTTGGATTAAGCTGTGTACAGTGCTTGAGTGTGGTTGTAAACCTTGAGAGCTGCTATTAAGGCTTTCACAAACTCAGCTTGTATGGCACTTGTGTCTGCCCCCATTTCCCCCTCCCCATATACTTACTTCAACTGCTGGAGCGTGTCCAAAGAAGGGCAACGAAGTTGGTGAAGGGTCTGGAGCACAAGTCCTATGAGGAGCAGCTGAGGGAGCTGGGGTGGTTTAGTCTGGAGAAAAGGAGGCTGAGGGGAGACCTTATTGCTCTCTACAACTACCTGAAAGGAGGTTGTGAGGTGGGGGTTGGTCTCTTCTCCCAAGTAACAAGCGATAGCACAAGAGGAAATGGCCTCAAGTTGTGCCAAGGGAGACTTAGATTAGATATTAGGAAAGATTTCTTCACGGAGAGAGTGGTTAGGCATTGGAACAGGCTGCCCAGGGAAGTCGTGCAATCACAGTCCCTGAAAGTATTCAAAAAACGTGTGGATGTGGTGCTTAGGGACGTGGTTTAGAGGTGGACCAGGCAGTTAGGTTAATGGTTGGACTCGATGATCTCAGAGGTCCTTTCCAACCTTAATGATTCTGTGATTCTATGGGGGTTTGCTTGGTTTTGGGTGTTGTTGGGTGAGGGATTTCTTGTAGTTTGAGTGGGTTTTTTTTCTTGGGTTTTTTGGGGGGGGGGGGGTTGGGGGGTTTGGGGTTTTTTTTTCTTTCCTCCTCCTTACTGGTAGGTTTGTGAAGTAAGCTTCAAAAACATGAGTCGCCCGTAACTCAAGCAGGAACGTCTGCCTGCGGCCTTGTGTAAGCTGTGCACTGCTCTCTGGAAGAGGTAGCAGAGATGGGTTGAGTGCCAGCACGGGACGAGTCACAGCAGACCAGCGCTGTTTTGAAATACCCTACTTCTCAGGGCAGGCTAACCTCCGTGGGGTCCCTTGCTGCCGGGCTAGGCTTGTTCTGGCACCTGAGCTGTCTTGGCTCTCTCCTGTCAGTCTGCAGTGCAGACATACCTTTTTCTCTGAGCACCGCCACTCTTGGGTTGCTGTTGTTCGTGCTCGTACTGTCCCCCTCTTGCGGGAGAGCCGTGTGTCAGAGCTGGATGGGCATTTCTTCGCAATGTGCTTCCCCAGGGCTGGGTAAAAGCTGCGATGTAGCTTTTGGTCTTTCACATGGAAATGCTTTGCTGCCAAGTTGGAGGCATTCTGACTTCTGCGGCTCTCCTCGCATGGGTGCAAACGTGCACAGCCTGCCTGGCTGCCTCCCTGAAAGGCTCTCTGCTTAAACATGAAAATCTCTCTGACATTTCCACACCTCATTTAAGCAGACAGTGGAAATATTATATTCCCCCTTGATATATATTACGTATCATCCCAAAGCTCCCCGTTGCTGTGAGGTGGTATTGCATGGTCTGGGTGAGTCACAGATTCCCGGACTGTGAAGAATCCCATGTGAAATCTGAGGAGCGGAGGGATGCTGAGATGAGGTGTCCGAATCCCCCTTTCCACACCCCAGGAGGGATATGTAGGAACAGCTTCCCCTTCCTCGTGTGCCTCTGGGGCCACGATTAACAACAACAGTAATTAGCATTTACATTTTAGCAGTCTCTTAAAAGCCAAAGTAAATCTAAATAGTGTCTACCACCAGAACAGTTGGGGTTTTTTCTTCCCTACTCAGTTGTTGGTTTGCTAACATTTCAATCCAGTGGTCTGTCAAATCTTATTCTCACAGGAAAAACTGTTTCTTGTGTCTGCTGTGCTGTTGGTTCTGTGTTCCTGGCGATCTTATGTGACTTAGGACTTCTCAGTTACTCAGTGTTTGCGTGCTTTCGTAAAATGGTAGATTTTGCATCTCTTTGAGCTGTTGCGTCGGTTTTCTGGAATCGGTTTTCTGCAGTATTTTTCAAAATCCTACCATTTAAGCTGCTGAAATCATCAGAAGGTTTTGATTGGGCTGGTTTGGGTCTATTCCTTTCCACTCACTCCCTTTCCCCCCCCCTAATATGGAAAATAACAACACCCCTTTCTGTTCTCTAAAACTTCTCTTAAGAAAAGAAAGTAAGGTCAGGACTGTGTTTGGCAGTACACAGCTTAACAGAACAATAGGGAAAAGGCTTTTCCATTTCACATACTTGTGCAGGATTTAGCCACGAAGGTATGGCTGTTGCTGACCCTGCCGTTATCCAAAGAGGGTATTTTTATAGAGTGAGTGATGCTGCCGGAGGGGCAGCAGGACCGTGCCAGCCTGGAGGGAATACCCCTGCCCGGGATGGGGGACGCCGGCTCGGTGGTGGGGTCAGGGCCTCGGGAGCCCCTCCAGAAATCCTGGCAGCAGCGGGGGCTCCTGCTGCTGCTGCAACGTGATTCCCCGTGTGCCCCCTCCTGACCGAGCTGTTTAAAAGAGATAGGCTATCCTTTCCATGTTTAAAATGTCTTTTGGAGTCAGTCACTAGGCCTAACGAAGGAGTGAATAACATGCCAAGCTCCTGGGAAGAATCCTGTTTTTGGTTTCTCAAAGCAATATCCTACGAATGCAGGAGAGGAGCTTGATTTTTTTTTTTTTTTAAAATGAATTTATTGTAAAAAAGGCTTGTTGATTCCCAAGTTCTTTCGAGTGCAATGATAGACGAATTCACCTGTTTATTGCTGAATTTTGCTCCACTATCTGATCACTTTTGCTTCTTTTTTGTCTTTTTCTAAATAATATTTGCAAAGGGAACCTTCAAAATGTCTTGACAGGCTGAATCAGAACTGTGAAGAGGTCTCAGCTGCTCCATTCATCTCAATAGATTTCTGACATGAAGCAGGGATTTAGCAAAGCACTTAGAATACTTGATTCTCTTAAAGCACATGCTTAAGTGCCGTTGAAGTACCTGCACATTTGTGCAGCTCTGTGGATTTGGTACCCTGGCTTGTTGAATCAGGCCTGTTTCACTGCTTATAACCTAAGCAAAAAGAGACAACTGAAGTGCTTATACCGCCACTCTGAATACATCCTTCCTGCCTGCTAAAATCACAGAAGTACAAATTGAGCTTAATAACAAAATAATTCTGGGACAGCTAGTCTCATTTTCCACACTCCTCTTTCGTTCGCTGCAAGATTCTGCTGCAATTTCCAGTGCATCTAGGAATTTTGCTGGAGACCTTAATTTCATTGTGCTCTGCCACATTTCACTGCAGACAGCTATAAGGATGGGGAATCATTTAAAATCCAATGTTTTAGGTACTTACTCAGTGCTATCCCTGGAGCTGTTGAACAACACACAGTCTTTAATATATTTATCCTCAATTATCTTTCTGAAGTTTGCATCTATTATTACTCCATCTGGGAAAACAGGGTAGAGAAAAGTAAAACTAGAAGTCAGACAGCCTGTCTGCAGCACAGCGAGTAATTGGACCCCTGGATCCCAAGCTGCCACTGTAATCACTGTACTGCATTCCTCAAATCTGTAATAATTAAAATGACTGTCTGAGCCATTGGTTGATGTGGTGGGCTGTAGCCCTTACATTTGGGAATATGAGAATGGGAAGGCAGTGAGCTAGTCAGAGACTTTTTCTGGCTCTTCCAGTAGTTTCTACCCATTAGAACACTGAATTTATTAAATATGTAGAGATTTTAATTTCACAGACCAGTTTGATTTCAGCTCTACAAATTCATGTTTTGACTCATCTCAACTTAAAAATGGAACATAAAATTACTGCAGGAATTTAACAGTCATTAAAGAACTCTGAAATGCAGTTAATAAAAATGTTTCATCTGTGTGTGTATATATATATACACACACACACAGGCATCTCCACCTCTATTAATCACTCTAACAATGTGCATGAGTTTGGATAATCTCTCTTTTAATAAGTGTTCACATGGGCTATCTGCTAGCCATTGCTGATTTCCTAAATGAATACCTTAATGGTTTCTATAAGATTTTTTTCATAAGATCTTGAATTAAGACTACAGAAGAAGACACCTTGATAATACCAAGTTTTATGAGCTATCCCCATTAGATTGTGTAGCCCTCCTACTCGAATAATACTGGTCTAGTGTTATTAATTTACTGTGGCTCTGTGTTTCATTTAGCAAAGGGATTTAACTACAAATACTAGTCTGGGATATTGGAAAAATGTGTTATGGATGTCATTTTGCTAGTTTAAATTGTGAACTGTTCTTAATTTCTTAAATGGCAGCAGCTGAATATCTATTGGGTTAAGTAGGAGGCTGCTGCTTGTTTAGAGTCTCCAATTAGGTTTTACAGTTCAGGCATTTGTTAATTCAAAGAATTCTTTAAAAATAAATAAATGCATATTCAGGAGTAAAATGCCATTGGCTCAGATGTTGTTGTGGTTTAACCTATTAAAAGACATGTTCTTAAATTTCATTATTTTTTGCAGCAGTAATACTTTATGGTAAACCAAAGGATCTTAAAGTTTATTATTGTCATTCTTTTAAAATGTGTGTGATGGCTAAGTATATTTGTAGTTTGCAAACAAAGCAAAACAACTGCAAAAGTAAAATTAATATTCTGGACATACACAGTTTCTGTAGTTCAGTGTAGATTTTCATGTTCTCTCAGCTTCCCTGTTCTGCCCCCAGTTTCTCCCTAGGCACGTTTTAAAAGGCTGTAGGACTGATTTCCCATGGTATGCTCCACCTGGGGAGTGTCTCCTTCTTGCTTTTCACCTGTCTCCCCAGGTTACAGCATTTGTGCTGCAAATCCTGCTGCTGCTTTAGTTCCATCTAGGCAAACGTGGCTTAAGGAGCTGTGATCAGTGCGTGTTCAAGGAGGTTCTGCAAATAGTCTCTGCAAAACAAGTGTTTTATTTATTTGTTAGGATACTGAGGTCTGGGAGAAGATAGTTGAAACAAACAAGAACAGTGCATATACAGTAGTCAAGAAAGCATGTCAACTTTAATTTATCAATTAATTTTATCACAATTGTTAAATATAATTTTTAGGTCTAGAGACTCATAGATATTAGAGGTTAACGTTAGAGGCTCATTGCAATAAGGTTGCTTCAGCCCTTACTGGGAAATATGAGATGTATTGCTGCAGGGCTTCTCCTTTCTCTTCCTTCTGCCTTATTTCTTTACGTTCTGCTTTTTTCTTTCCTTGGTTCTGGTAATTTCTGGAATAAAATTTAATAGCAAGAAAAATTGTTAACATTTCAATGGGTCCAGGGAAATTCTCTGGTACAGTCTATATGTTTTTAAAAGGTTGCTGAATGGTTACCTTAGTGTCCAGCTAAACATTAATTTCCAAAGCTGGTTCAGTTTCCACATGACCACACTTCAGGTAGTGGAAGAAAAGCGTACTTGGTTCAAAACTTGCTGGAAATGCTTAGTTATGAGATTGCCTTCAAACCCTGAAATTTACTACCTGGCTTTCCATCACAAACAAGGTGTAGGTTTAAAGACTGTTTTTTAAAATGTAATTTCAGTTCTTGACAGATGACTTCATCCATTTGTGTATTGTATGTTAGGTCATGTGAGGTTTTATAATGCTGTAATACCTGTTGCAGCACTCAATCAGAACAGCCTTTTCAGAAGGATCGCTGATGTCCCATTCCTTATGTGTTAAATGCTTTTCAGATTTCATTCTCTTTAATGAAGGCTCCTTTGCATCAACCCAATTTCTGGAAAATTATCAGTATTTCCTTAGCACTGAGTAATTAAAAAAAAAAAAAAAAGTGGCAAAACACTTCTTAGAGTAGTTATTGTATGTAAACTGTCCTGGCTACAAGTGTCATCATCTGCAACAGGCTTTTTGAGTACCTGAGGGATTTGCATAAATGCACTGTCTTCTTTTTAATTACCCAGAGCTGTGATGAGAAAAGTTTTACTGAATATTGGCTTAATGGTGCATTTATTTGGGACTTTATCTTAAAGGTGACCTGCAAGGCTTGCTTTTATCAGATAGTAAGAAATCTTGAAAAAATTTCAATTTTATTCTCTTCAACACAAAACACAGGGTATCAAGTGCCACTTGCTCCTTTTTAAGAACAGTTTGCTGTCAGCTTAATTGCCTTTTGAAATATGAAAACGTGGTTGCAGGTAAACAGTTTATTTTTGGAAGTTGGTAAACTGTATTTTCCGGATCAAGTGCATTCCCAAATATTTGAGGAAATAAATCTAGCTGTATTGATGTTCCAGTTGCCAGATACTTGATGTATTCATTGGAAACATTGGGTTTTTTCCAAGGATTTGTTACTTCTTATTTTAATCTATTTTGGGTTGAAACTCTGCAAAAGCCCACCCAGAGGTGCATGGGTTTTTGAAGGAACAGTAAGGCGATGGGTAATTTTTAATTAGATGAATCCACATTTAAATTGTAGTCATATATTTGAACGAACACTGTGTCTTCTACAGGTAAGTATGTAAGTGCTGGTTGATATAGATGTGTATCTCTGAGAGAAGTACTGAGACCCCAGCAATAGCTACCAACTTTTCATTTGATATTTAGATACACGGGTATACACATTTACACTACAATGCATTGCTGGTATCTTAATTTTGGTTTTTTGAGATAGCTCAGTTTTTTAAAGTTTCTCTAATGACTTAAAATCTAGTAAGGGAGTATTTGCCAAGGGGGATATATTGGCTGTTAACTTTATGGATATTTAGTTGTTCTTCTGATTCTTTACTTTTTTCAGATCTGATATTTTCCTGACTTGTGGTTGCCTGTAGCTTTTGAATTAAAAAATAGCCTCTGGGAAATCAATCATAAAATATTCATTCACTTTAAGGAGGCAAGGACTTCATCTGTGTACATCCTTCTTAAACTTGTAAATACAAGTTTTCTATGGGCTTTTAGCCTGTGAAAGTGAATTGCAGAGTTAGATATGTAGAAAGACACTTAGCTTTGCTCATGTTGAACATTTATGCCAGTTGAGAACTTAATGAGTGAAGGAGTAGGCATGTGAGGTGTAATGATCTCAATATTGAACTGTGGTGACTGAACTGTTCATGCTATCATTGACCAGTAATGTAACTAAAACAGAAGAGATGCATCTAGCATAAGCGCCATTGCTGTGCTTTTTAAAACAGCTTTTTAGAGCATACTGCCTCATCCAAGGAAGTACTGAGTAGAGATGTTCTACACTCTTTGAAAATAACAAGACTTCAAGGAATACCTGGGGTTTTTTTTACCATTATATGTTTAATACATGGAAAGAATGTAAAGGTAAAAATCCTTCAGCGAAGGAAGGATTTTTATATCAGGATTTATGTTCTATCAGGAACATAAGCATCCTTTTCACCACTCCTATCACATGACTCTTCCAATGACTTGTGGTAGTTGGGAGTTGTAAGAACAACAGATTTCCTCGGTGTTGTGGTATCCTGCTAGATTTTGCATTACTAGATAGTCCTGGGCAGCAGTGGCAACTTGGTTTCTACTTCTAGTGATACCATCTACCTGCCAAACAAAAATGTACTCATATATGATATGTATTTACATAAGAAGAAGGAAGGTTGACGCAACTGTGAAGTAAAATCAAATGTAATTTTTTTTAAAACTGTATTTAGAGTGCTTTAAGATTTTCCTTTCATGGTTGCTATTCCTTATTTTGAGCTGTAGGATAGAGAAATTCGATGAACGCTTGTAGTTAGCTATGCTTATGGTAGTTAAGTTTTGTATAAAAATTTCTGTCTCAGACTTGTTTTCATGAAGTTCTTTAAATTAGTTACTATGTACTTTGTTACTTGACTTTTAATTTCTTCTGGAATGTGGTTATTGCTTATATATCCTGAATCTCTGTTTAAGACAATGTGTTTTTTTTAAAAAAAAAACCAACCAAACAAACAAAAAAACCCCCCAAAAAACCCAAAACCTTTTATGCAATTAGATCTTATCCTGAATCTTTTCTTTCTTGACCACTTGTTTTTTGTTTTTGTTTTGTTTTTTTCACTTAGGTATTTTGTGTGCTTGGTGGAGATGGAAAAAGATGAAAAACAAGCTGGCTTCCTGGAGAAAGAAGGCGGCAAATACTTAATGGAACTTTATTACTATGGAACCATGTTTTGAGTGCTCCTCCTAGATATCCTTCATAAATACTCTAGATATTAGCAGATTGATATGATTGGAAACCTGGCTCATCAAATAGTATACACTGGAAGAAGCCTGCTTGGAATATGACATTTTTGTATTGTTTCTGAAAGTCTGTGAGAAAACACTATAGACATCTACCTATTATTTGCTAACTCTGCATCTCGATTCAGCTATAGCAACACTAGTCTTTGAAGTGAATAGAACCAGAGCCCTTTTGGAAACTTTTATTGAACATGACTCATGGAGAAGAGCTTGGCTCTGAGATGCACCAGGATTCTGTTGTTCTAACTTACCTAGAGGGATTACTAATGCATCAAGCAGCAGGAGGCTCAGGTACCGCAGTTGACAAAAAGTCTACTGGGCATAGTGGAGAGGATCAAAACTTTAAGATTTCTGGAAATATATTTCCCAGCTGTCAAAGTAATGGTCCAGTTCTTAACACAAATACATATCAGGGATCTGGCATGCTGCACCTCAAAAAAGCAAGACTGTTGCAGTCTTCTGAAGACTGGAATGCAGCAAAGAGAAGGCGGTTGTCTGATTCCATTGTGGATTTAGATGGAAAAAAGGAAGCCTTGTTAGCTGGCATGGTTGAAAATGTGCCTAAAGGCAAACAGGATAGCACATTACTTGCCTCTTTGCTTCAGTCATTCAGCTCTAGGCTGCAGAGTGTTGCTCTGTCACAGCAGATTAGGCAGAGCCTTAAGGAGCAAGGGTATTCCCTTAGCCATGATTCTTTACAAGTGGAGAAAGATTTAAGGTGCTATGGTGTTGCATCCAGTCACCTGAAGACTCTACTGAAGAAGAGCAAAGCAAAAGATCAGAAGTTGGACAACAGCCTGCCTGATATAACAAAGAACCTGCCCAAAGAGAGGTTTATAGAATCTCCTCATGCGGTGCAGAGCGGACCTAAAGTGATAAATGAGCCACTGTCCTGTGCTGCAAGATTACAAGCTGTTGCAAGCATGGTGGAGAAACGATCTAGTCCTGCTGCTTCACCGAAGCCCAGCATAGCATGCAGCCAGCTAGCTTTACTCCTTTCAAGTGAAGCGCACTTGCAGCAGTACTCCAGGGAACATGCTTTAAAAGCACAAAATGCAAATCAAATAGCAAGTGAGAGACTTGCAGCTATGGCCAGATTACAAGAAAGTGCTCAGAAAGATATTGGCCAATTCGGTTTAGCAAAAGGAATGACAAGCCATCTCAATGGTCAGACAGGATCATCAACCAAAACAGTATCTAGCAAAAGCAATATGGCACCATTTCAGAGTTCAGTGGGAATCATGCATTCGCCTCCCAAAAATGTGGGATACAAAAGTACTTTGGAAAGGAGTAACCTGAAAACCTCTCCCAGCAACAGTTTGCTCTTGCATCTACTGAAAAGCCAGAATACCACCAAACATGTAAAAGGGCATGAACAGAGTGAGAGAGCCAGCATTTTTGAAGACAGCAGCACACCAACAACTATTGATGAGTATTCAGACAACAATCCTAGTTTTACAGAAGATGACAGCAGTGATGATGAAAGCTCCCATTCTAACTGTCTTCCTATAGACCTATCCTTTAAACAGAGGACAGATAAACCAGATGCAGGTCCACCTGCATCACTGGATAACCTGACCCAGTCCTTGCTTCATAACTGGGATCCAAAAGTTTCCTGTCCAGAGAACAAGGAAGACAAAGACACTCCGAAAGCTTCTAAGCTGAATCCCCATCAGAAAGTAACACTACTTCAGCTGTTACTTGGGCATAAGAGTGAAGAAAAGGTAGACAAGAGTAATGACCCTCAGGGACCACACAGTGCAGCTGATGTGGCAAAATTCACTGTACAGACTGGGAAAAGGACTCCTGTTACTGACAGTCCCAGTGCAAACCGAATGACTCCGTTAAGCACTCCGCCTTTGCTGGCTTCTGCGAAAGCAGACTCTCCTATAAATCTCTCGCACCAATCATTAGCCATCAAGCGTAGCTCGCCACCGTATGCCTGCAGCATCCAGACGGACAGGCTGGTGAATCCCGCATCTAAACATTTGATAGACCTTTCTAAAAGCAAAGAAGTTCAAGGAGCCAAGCTGAGCAGGAACGATAGTCCCCAGAACTCTTCGGCTTTCAGTGCCAGCAAGCTGCTGCAGAACCTCGCTCAGTGCGGCATGCAGACTTCCATGTCAAGTGAAGAACAAAGAGCTAGCAAACAGCTGCTAGCAGGGAACACAGATAAACCTGTTGGCTTGATTGATAGATTGAACAGCCCTCTGCTTACGAATAAATTGAGTACGCATGAAGAAAATAACAAAATATTCAGTTGTCAGCCTGCACCCGCTGAACAAGGACTTCCAGGTTCGGAAATAGAAAATCTCCTTGAAAGGCGCACTGTCCTTCAGCTGCTTCTGGGAACTCCCAATAAAGGTAAAAGTGAAAAGAAAGAGAGGATGCTTTTAAGAGATGAAAGTTCTCAAGAACAGACAGATAAGGCTTTGAATGAGCAAATATTGACGGTGAAAATAAAAACTGAACCATCTGAAGAATCAAATGTTCCTTATAATTCAAATGCACAACAAGTGAGAGAGTGCAAGGGTAACAAATTTCAAGGATTTGTTCATTCACTGCAGAGAAACACAGCTGCTTCTCCAGCATCCGAGGAATTGAAATCTGAGCCTCTTTCACCTCAAGACTTCTCTTTTTCCAAAAACGGTCTGCTAAGTAGGTTGCTGAGACAGAATCAAGACAGTTACTCTGCAGATGAGCTGGACAGAAGTCACCGAAACAATGAGCTGACACACCTTGAATCAAAGAGTCTTTGCACAGTACCGAAGAAGAGGAAGCTTCATGCTGAGCCTTTGGAAAGTCCATTAAAAAAGATGAAAAGTAATGTGTCTGATGCTGCAAGCAATCACGCTTCTCCCACCGAGGTACTGTACGGGCCTTTGCTTAACCAGCAAGAACTGAAATTCGGCAGAAGTGATGCTGAATTTAAATATGCTGTAAGTCATGGTTCAAATAATGAAAGTGAAAATAGGAGTTGGTCTAGAGATAGTAAAGGCTTTAATGTGTTGAAACAGCTGCTTCTCTCAGAGAACTGTGAGAGAGATCTGTCACAACATAGGAGTAACATACTAATGGAGGGCAAGAAAAAAGGAAACAAAAGCAGTGCAACAATTAATAAACCTGAATTCAGCATTTCTTCAGTAAATGCATTAATGGGAAGCCCTGTGCAACAGAACAATTGTGTAGACCATAGAACATTTCAGTATCCTGTAGCAGTAAAAAGTCCTGCCAGTTCCCCCTTCCCTGAACATTTGGGGAGTACAGTATCTAGACTCGAGTCCGACCAGTTTAGCGTGTGTCCCATGCCCAGTGAAAAAGGGCCCATCAGATGGGTGATCACAGGTGTGGACAAGAATGATTATGAAAAAGACTCTCCGAGACTGACCAAAACCAATCCAATATTGTACTACATGTTACAGAAGGGCGGCAGCTCTGTTAGTAGCCAAGAAGCACATGACAAAGAAATCTGGAATGAACCTTCATTTGCTGATAGTTCAACTCATGTTACAATCAAAGAGGAGTTGACATCTGATGCAGAGCTTAAAACTCCTTTTAGTAACTTAAGAAGCCCTTACAACAGCCATATGGGGAGTAAGACCTCTCATCAACATGGTGTGAATGGAGAAGTGCATGGACTTCTGGAAAAAGTGCTAACAATCAAAAAAGAGCCAGAATAAACTACAGCCTCCTCAATGAGTTTACAATTAGTGGTTTTGAATCTTTGTTTAAAAAAAGAAAAAGAAAAAATAAAAATGAGTACGAACTTGACTACTGTATAAATTGAGCATGATTTTAGAAAAGCATGGTCTAATTGAAACATGTTTTCATTTGATAAACTTTTTATTTTTCTGGTGATGTTATTTAAAATACATGTAGATAAAATTTGCTTTACAATAGATTGTCACAAGGAAACTAGAAGGGTTGTAATTTGTACAAGACATTTCTGTATGCATCAGATTAAGTTATGAGTACTCTTTGATCAGAGTCTTATTTGGATCTGCAAGTTTTTGGTATAACATAAAGTGTAAGCGTACAGCCTAGGTGGTGGTAATGCTGCGTTTCCTCCCTCCCTGTAAAATAATCCTTATTTTTTGGAAGCCTGAGCATAGAGACAGTGTACTTTTTTTTTTTTGAATGTTTAATACATTTTGTGAAATTTTAAGAATAACTTAAGAAATGGAGCAGTCCGTCCAAGGTATTAGCTCGTCATATTGGAAAACCTATGTCAGTGTTAATAATTGAAATGCACTGAAATGTATTTTTTAGTGCTTCCAAAATTTTTATTGTTATTTTTAAATCTTGTTTGTGGTCCTGCCAGAATAGTGGTGTAAAATCTATTTTTCTTCCTTGTCCTGCTCTTGACAACTGCCTTCCTTAGAATCCTTAGCCATAGTTATGAGTTACTAGTTACGATTAAGGGGTTTTTCTAGGTTTTTATACAAAAGACAGATTTTCATAGGCCATGCAAGTACCACATGAGTCTTTTTGTCGGTGTATTCCTGTCACTTCTCTCCTTAAAAGGGGAAAGCCAAAATGCCTCTTGGAGTAGTGCAATTAAGAAAGCTTAGCACATATATTTGGTGAGGAAAATGGTGGAAAGTTTGTGAAGCGGATGAGCGGAATTGTCTGTTTAGCACCATCCTGCTTCCCCTGCGAAGGAATATCAACTGTGCTAAAGCAGCACATCAGACTTCCACTCAACGATGGAATAGGATTTTAATGAAAAATGTGTTGGCCTCTTCCTACAACCAGGGAAAAGAATCCATATTCTGCCAATATTTATTACTCTCTGAACAGCTGATGCATGGTTTAATGCACTACCCTTTCACTGCAGAAAATCTGGTTTTAGAATAATTTTTCAGGTTGCACTGAGGATAAAATTGTGGTTTTGTCATGTTCTGTAATGGATAGTGGGACATGTCTGAGAAATCCTCCTCTGCCCTTTTCCTCAATCCCCACCTGTGCTGTGATTTGTAACATCTGGCAGTATCAGCCTGAGATGGGAGTAACTGAAAATTGCGGTCAAAGCTGAGACACCTTAAAAGAATTGCTGGCTGGGGAAGAGCCACGCGGCTCTGCTTTCCTGTTAACGCTGTCAGTGTTAACTCCATTTGCAGCCCTTATTTCTCATGGGGGAGGAGGAGGACAAAATCCAGTTCCTCTAAATTACGTGCATTATTGGCAACCATACGTTTTGCTGAACTTTTTACTCCCCTGAAAAAGATGCTCTCTGTAGCTTCTAATTTCACCGATAATCCCCTACGCTATCAGCAAACAGCTAAGTAGTTGGCTTGCACAGATAATGAAAGCTACACTCTGTTTTAATTTTGACCGTTTTCAGCATTGAGAGCCGATGACATGACAAAACTGCTGTTTCTGTCCATCTCACGTTTGCATAGCAGTGATGAGTGATGGGGCATTTTGCTCTTTTCCTTTCTGGTTTGGTTTCAGAGATCCTTTTCCCAGACTGCTGGCTTGCCGAGACAGAGCAAGCTGTTGTCCCCCTCTTGTCCTCTCCCCCCTGCCTGGGATCAGTTTCCCTTCTTTCCAGTGCAGTCCCTACTGAAAGGGACTTCTCCTGTCTGCCAGCTGGAAAATGCACCACTATTCTGTTTTACTCCCCTTGGGGACACCTTCTTTTAGGGAACACAAATATTTGGCAGTATCTGATATAAAACATTCCCCCGGTTTATATGAGAAATAACAGAGCGATTTAAAGATATATTTTTATGTTATTTGGGTGAAGCGTAATATATTAATGGGCTGTACAAAGAAGATTTATATTTTAAAACCTTCACACAAATCTAATATCATTTTAAATGTCATTGTCTGAAGTATAATATAAAAATAAAATTTTGTTTGTCTTTAATATTGCATTTATAAGTGGCCCAATGACAATTCAGATGTCTCATAGAATAATCATTAACGAGATAAAGTATATTTTGGATTGACAGTGGAACTGAATTCTTTTTATATGAGTCAACCCAGCAGAAATATTAAAAAGATGGTATTTGTTCCATCCATTAAATGTCTCTTAAAGTCTTAATTGATTATTTTTCTTGAAACAACATGTATATAGCTAGGAAATATATACAATATAGAATAATAGATGGTCCCCGGAGTAAATACAGGGCTATAATTTACTTGAAGGGCTCCACAGAAAAATGCAGCTTGAATGGATGTGAAATAATCTGGTTGAAAAACTTCAAAACAAAGTTGAGACGAAAAGTAGGGAGGAGAGTCTAACCCTAACAAAAAGTAATATTGGAGTCTAGGAGTATGCTTACCTATGTATTTATTCTATGGTAGTCTATTGCTATAATATATACTTTTGAATATTTAGTTTTTAAAGTTTTATAAAACATTTAAGTTAAAATGTTAACAGTTTGACCAGTTAATGATTTAGCTTTCTTTTTAGCTGATGGTAATGAAAGGGTATTACCATTCTCACAGACGTCAGTAAACTATAATACACAAGAATCTAAGTTTAGGACATGTTGTTCATGGAAGAATCTTACCTCTTGTAGACATTGCAATCTCAAGCAGCACGTAACATAAGGATGAGGCCCTTGAGAGAGGGTAGGGCATGCCAACTGAATGCGTTTCAGACAGCTGCTAAGAGGGCAACAGTCTTCCATGTGAAATTCTCCAGTATCTCTGATGTTACCCCTCCCTAGGGAAGAGAGGTCTTCTTTAAAATCTACCCCATCCACATTTACAGCCTTTAAACCTGAGGACGTAAGGCTTTTTCATCATTTATCTTGTAGCATGGGTAAATAAAAAGAAGTCGCCATCATTCTCCTTGGGGACTTTTCCCTCTGAGTTGTTCCATCAGAAAACGGGGCTGCAGGAGCTGCACTAGCAGAAGGACCGGTAGGGCTGGCCACATTCTCCCAAGCACCACAAAGATCCTTGATTTCCACCAGTCCCTGTAGATGAATGGTGAACCAAGGTCATCTGTTGAGTAATGCTTGGTATTCTCAGCAACTCCCGTCTCCTTGGTTCGGTAGACGTTTACTACTAGGATATGCATTTCAGCTGTCCCCAATATGCTCCCTCAGTCTGTGGGAGTGGAAGCTTCAAAGATAGCTCTGCAAACTCAGGAGGCTGAAGTTTCAGCTAGGCCTTTAGACTATAGCCTTGAGGAAGAATGGGGCCTTGTCAGATATTGGCAGCAGCACTCATGTAGGCAAAGAGGTGCAGGACTGATGGGTGCTGTTGTGTGATCTCACCATCAAAGGAGCAGGGAGGGAGGGGAGGAGATCACATCCCTGTTGTAGCTGGGTGAGACTGCTGGGGGAAAGCTGCCTCCACCTCATGGAGCAGTGAAGAAGTGAGGGATGTGTCTATACCACGCTTAAAGTTGTAATTGCAGCCCCTTGGGACTTATACCTGAGTTAACTTTAACCTCACTTAACTCAGAGCAGTTGCAGCAGCAGCAGTTGGGTTGCTAAGTGCCCAATGCCTTGCTCCAGCAGGCATCTGCTGGCTCATGCTGCTTCACCTGCTGTGGGGGTGCAGCGCTCAAGCTAGCTCGATTTGGGGATTGACTTGTAATTGCCACGCAGATATGCCTTTTCTTTCCAGAGGAAAGTGTACAGGACTGAGATGGCCAGATTTCTAGTGTCTGCTCTGCCAAAGTCTGAGGAAATGATGGGGAGTAATGCATGACTACAGAATCAAAGCTCTCTTGCTGGAGGGCTTCTCTACTGATACCATGTAACCATATGGCTCAGTTTGAGAAGTTTACAAACGTTACGAGATCAAAAGGGAATTCAGCCATAACTTTCACTTTTCTTAGCCATTTACTCTTAGTAATGTTTTTAAATTTTTAATTTTCAAATGTTTTTAAAAGAAAGAAATGAACGGTTTAAATTTTCCCTGTTAAATGTTGGTGAAAGTATTACAGCTCTCATTGACGTCAGTGACATGATATTACCAGTTTGTTCTCTGCCACATCTTACAGAGGAGTAAACTGGTAAGTATATATTATATATATTTATATATAATGTAAATATATTAACTTGTTACACCTATAATATGTTGAAATTGGTTTTTAAAAGGTGATGTAAATAGTGGTTTCCTTAATGAAAAATACATATTTTGTATTGTTCTAATGCAAAGGAAAAAAAACCTTTTAATCTTTTTTTGTTGTGTATATTCCATGTATAAGTGTAAATATGATCACATAGGTTTAAAAACTTTTGCATGTATGTATACAGTTGCAAGTCTGGAAGAATGTATAGAAAAATACTTTTATTTAAAGTTGTGATTACCTGCTGCATGAAAAGTGCATGGGGGACCCTGTGCATCTGTGCGTTGGCAAAAAAAAAAAATGTCTTAACAAGTCAGGTCAGTTCAAAACACAACAGTATTCCACTTCTGGACATGACTTCTGCTGTGGTATTTTAGCTTTGTGAAAGAATGTGCTTCAAATCAAAAGGGTCTGGGGGAAAAAAAAAAAAAAAAAACGCAAACCTACTTTTAAAACATGAAGTACTCATACAACTATAATCAGTCATGTAAGTTCAGAACTCCATTTTGCGTAACTGAAATATTGTACCAGGACTATTCCGTCCCTGTAAAACAACAGAATATTGATTTTCATTGCCATACATAAGAATTTGGGATTTTACCACAACCAATTTTATTGTGATGTGTCTTCAGTAATTTATCTAACTGGTCTCATTTTTTTATTAGAAATTAATTTCTTCATGTGATGTCACAAAACTGTACATACTGCAGTGTGAAGTTTTTTTAAATCTTTCAGTGTTTACTTCCTGCAGAAGATTTGAATAAATGAGAAAAATGCATTGTCTTGATGGTTTTTAAATCTGCTTTATTTTATGTGTATTTTCCATTATTGGAGTGTTAGCGGGCTCTTTGCATCAGTGCTATTAATATAAATTTCTGACAACAAAAATATCTCAAGGAACTTAGGGACACATAGCCTTCAACAAGGCTACTCACTGGAAATGGAGAGTCGCGGAGCTGGAAATGAAACAATCGAAATCAGATTAGCAGCTTTACTTTACAAGGCACTATATTATGTTTTATTCAGATAGCCTTCTGCTTATTAACTTGAAATCAGTGACCATAAACTGGAAACCTTTAAATGGGAATTTTCATGAGAAAATCATTTTAAACAAATGCTGAAACATTTTTCCGGTCCCCTGTGCAGGGCAAGAAAGGTGTGTTTTCCCATCGAAATCTACTTTGGCCCCCATTACAGAAAGGACTTCTCAGTTTTGTTCAACTTAAGTTCTTAAGCAAAAGTGTGGAAAAATGAATGCAATTTGCTAGTGAAGATTATACAAAGATTTAACAGTGCACTTGCATCATATACAAGCAACTTTTAAGGTAGGTTATGGCATTAGTGCAAATGGTGGACTGCACCATTAGTGCAAGCGCTGTTTCTCCAGAGCATTTTTCTTCCAAGATGTGCAGGCACACTGAGGCTGGAGCTGTACAGTTGCAAGCAAGCACTTGGGTCATGACTGTCTTGGGTAACAGTAACAGCTATTTTCATGAATCATCGTATGTTTTCTGATCTCTCAGCAATAAATAGGCATGCATGAGGTTCTTTGGAAGCTTTCTGGAAAGCATAAATTATAATTCATAAAGTTAATTTAAAACCAATAATTCCAGCTCCATAGATCTCAGCTAGGGCTTCATAAAGTATATAGCTGAGCATTTTGATTATTTGGTATCCTAAATGGAATAGGACCTGGATACTGGCTGTCTTTGGGTATCTCTTTGGATATGTCGTCTTAAAGTACGTATATAATGCCAGCAGTGATACTCAGCTGTGCTTCAGAGCAAAAAGACCCCTGACCCAGCTTCTGCATAGACTCTCCTCTCTGTAAGTAGGCTTGCCCCCGATTTGGCTAAGCCAAAATACAGCCACATGAAAAAGCAATATACCTAAGGAGCTAATCTAGTCTTCTAATGGCAGTGCAGCTTGGAAATAATTTCTGAAATATGTGCTTCCTCACTGATACGATTCCTTTGGTTTTGATTCTACCAACCAAACAAAACCAACAGTATGCCTTTATTTCTCACATGATGGTGCCCTAGGACGGTTCCTTGGGGCACCTGAATATCACCGGGTTTTGTTTTATTACTCAGGGGGAGTTCAGGCTCTTGTAACTTCACTATATTTATTCAATTTATTGTGCTGTAACACCAAGTAAAACTTGCTTTGTGTCTACCAGAACAAACAGGCCTGCAGAGCTGAGCGTATGGTATGCTAAACAGCCTGTGGGGTGACGAGGATGTTGAACGGGTGTCAGTATTCTGAGAGACACTTCACTCCGATGAGCATTAACGTTTGCTTAGTGATTATAATAAACTCGCTCAAAAATGCCTCAAACCGCCAGTGAACTCTTTACAGACAGACCCATGGTCATGCAAAATCTTCTTGATCTTCAGTTTGTTCCTCACGAAATGAAAGATGCATGTGATGTTGATCATTTTTCACAAAACAGCTGCTGGATAAAGAAATGAAAGTTTTTGCTTCAGAGATTTCAACATGTGGGGGAAAAAATAGCAATTGTGTTCACAGGACTTGGCAGCCCAAGCTTATGCTCCTCAATGAAACTAATTCTAGCATTTTGGGCATCAAGAACAGATGTGGACTCTGATAGATCATTTGCAGGCCTATGTGTTGTGGAAGACTATCAGAGTAGAAAAACTTGTTGCAGTAATACAAACACGTCTACACCTGTGAAAAGTAAAGCACATTATTCTTCATTGACTCTAAACTTTGTCAAGAAAAATGTCATTTTGAAACTGAAGAACACAATGACAATATTTTTCTGTATGACACAGCTCACTGCATTAGAGATGAGTAACGCACCCGTGGGAATGTCTGTAGGGACTTGACGATGAGCCTGAAGCAGTGGCTAGGACACGCAGGTAATAATTGTTGATAATACTTTGATTTCCTTTTGATTGTCAGAGTGACTCAAAGGGATCATGGCACAAACTCAGGGCATGAAAATCCTCTCTGCTGGTAAATACCAATGCTGCTAATGAAAGTGCATATGCTGATCCGAGCTCACAGCAGCCCACTTTGATTTGGCTTTTTAGGGGCTGCTTGCTCTTAATGAATGAAGAGTTTTGTCACTATTTCCAGATTACTTTTCTGATTAAACTATTCAGAACTTAACTGAATGCAAAATGAACGTTATTTACTTGCCACTGTGCCAGTTAGATAAGCTTGATGCCTGCCTCCACAATTAAACTCAGCATGTGCCTTCAGCGCATCTTGGTGTGTTGGGGAAAGACGCAGAAATAACTGTGTCCTCCTTCACAGTATTAGATGATCTTGATTCTCTTTGCCCTGTCTAGTCTGGTGAGGTGAGAATACTTCCTCACTAAATGGGAAGCAAACTGGGCTAGTCTGTAAATTAGTGGGGGCTCTCTGGCCCCAGTCTTTACTGAAGCTGGTGTTGACTTTTAAAGTCACACCCTTTTGCATGCTCAGATATTCTTTTGAAAACTTCAGTACAGACCTCAAAGGTGACTTCTGCAAATGAGTTGTTGGTAGCCACTGGGACACAGTGACATAGAATAGAAGGTGCAAGTCCAAGGACAGAGTAAGAGAAGGAAAATAAGAGAGAGGGAAATATTTATGGATTTTTTTTAGCATCCTCAGCATGGTCCAGCTGGCAGCCTGTTACCTGCTCCCATTCTGTCCCACCACCTGTTTCCCAGAGGGAACGCACAGCGGTGGTGCGGGCAGGTTGCTTCCCAGGGGGCAAGTGCTGCCATTTGCATGAGGTCTGATGCAGAGAGCTGGGAGCTGGTGGCGGCTGATCTTGCCACTAACAAAACTGGCAGCTGCTGATGGAGGAAGAGAAGGCACTGAAATCCCCCGCTGAAAATGTTAACAGTCCAAAGAACCATCCTGTATTTTTACATGGCATAGATTTGCAGTTATTAAGTTAGAAGCAGAAGGAATAATTGTCTAGAAACAGCAGCTATTGTATTGAATCCATCCCACTCTCTGAAACTTGCATAGAAGGTCTAAGGATAAAGCTAGTTACATAAAAAAATGACTTTTTATATATCCAGTGGCTTCAACAGTTTTTTTTCATTGTCTTCCCACATCTGCTTAGCGCTTGAAAACTTGGTTCACTTTAGTAAGAAAAGTGCTATTCCAGTTTTCCTGTCATCTTTGTCTCTCTTTTTACATAAACATTTATGTTGTGCTTATACTACAACAACATGGCTTGCTATCCCTTGTTTGATTTCAAACTATGTAACGCAGTACAATTCTGCCTGCAAAACGTCTCCTGACAGTACCAAGAACCTCCTACGTGGAGCAGAAGTCTCCTCTGACCCAGGCTAACTGTTGTGCCTCACTGCTAGGATGCCTGGAGCGGTAAGTGGTAGCGTTAGTGATATGAGATACTGAGCACTGTATAAATTTCCGCCTGGTTTAGTTTTTGTATCTCCCAGTTTGGATCAAGGGGGATACAGAAATTTTTGGCAGTACATAGAGCATGGGCTGCAGAAGTAGCAGCCAGTTTCCAAGCATCTACTATATTCATGTTACCCTGCATTAATGGCGCAGCTGTGCCAGTGTCACCCTTTGAGCATGTGCCCAGCTGGCTGAAAGCAAACGTGATTACACGGGAACTGAGATGGTGCTGTCCGTTTTGATGTGGAACATGGCTGCCTGTGGCACGGAGCCCCGTGCTTTGCAGGGAAGTGGAGGGTTCAGCATACGATATCAAACTTTTGACAACTGTAGAAACATCTGTAGGGCAGGGTAGAGCTCCTTTTTTTGAGGAGCCATGCTGGATCCTGGGAGTTTGCTGATGCACTGGTTTGCATGTATTTTTCTGGAGTGGGAACCAGGAGGGGAAGAATCAGATGAACAAGAACAGTGCTCATGGGGCTCCCTGGAGTGAGGAAACAGATCAGAAGGCAGCGAAGTGTGGAGACCTCTGTCCAGAAAGGTGTCAAGGCTAAGAGACAGTTACAGTAGTAGATTGGTCAAAGAAGGAGTGCTTAGAAAGATGCTCTATGTCTTTTCTATCTAGTATGCACATTCCTGATGTTACCTGAGACCTGGCAGGGATTAAAAGATGTACCAAAAAGGGGAAATATAATGGAGCCCTGCTGGCTGCAGCTGCTGCTCAATGGGGTGGGAGATGATACACAGTGGCCAGCTGGGTAGATGGCAGCATCCTGAGCCTGGGGGGAATGATGACTGGGTTGGGCTAGCTGAAAGAGTCCAGGATAGGAGGGAGATGCAGGAAAGGACCTCAGGAGGAGCATTGTGGTACCAGGATGCCTTGCTTTAGCATCTGAGCCAACAAGGTCAGGTTACAGAGCCAAAATGATAGGGCTCCTGTAAAAGCAGAAGTTCCTGTTTGCTATGTTTTCTTTTTCCATAGCAGAAGTTACAGCTGCTACATCATCACTGTTTACTCAAGCTCATCAGCACTCACTGCAGTCTTCCTGCCATGAGCAAAGGTTGCTCTTGCCACAGCACCTATATACAGCATAGATGAGATCTATGTTACTATCAGGTGGTGCCTGCAGCCTGTCATGACTGGTTGTATGCCCTACCACCATCCTTACCAGGAGAAGAGGGATGGGCCCCAAATTATGACTAAGGAACCCCAGGTTTGCATTGTGGCTGACTGTGGGGTTTCATGAGATTTCAGGTGGGGCGTATGGCCATACCGCATGTCAGGATTTCTCTGTTAAATACACCAAAAAAAGACGACTTCTTGTTTTAGGGAGACTTCAATGCTAGTGGAATATCAGCTGCACATGTATCTGAGATAGACAAGAGAGTATAATTTGTCCCATATCAAGTTTTGGTAAAATGCATAGCATGTGGTTTGGCCTTCCTATTTAGAGCACCTAAATATGAAGACTCCCATCAGATGAGAACATCCCTGGAGATGATGGAGCTGCTATGATCTGGTAACCTGTCTGTCAGAAATGTCTTTGCAAGTGGTGGATCACAAAGCAGAAGGTAAACTCCGCAACTCCGGTCTCTTTTGCTCCCTGTCTGCATCGGTTATTTAAATTGCACTCTGTAACCCTGCCCCTGCTTTGGTCATCTCACCTGGGACCCTCGAGTAAAACTAGGTTAAAATGTACTCTCAAGAGAAACATTTTGGAAATATAACTCATTTACAATACATTAAATGAGCAAGTTTAAAAGCCAATGAGAATGAAGAAAATGAAAGAAAGGTTTCTGAAGCCAGAGAGTGACTGAAGTGGAAGCAGGGCACTGGCTGTGACTGGTACCTGAAACCGGTGAAAGCTGACCTCAGGCTTGCGATTGTATAGCAGGTCTAACCCCTAATAGGCTTGGACAAGTAAATAAGGCCTTGCAGCAGTGAAAGTGCCTTATTGTGACTATGCTTGTGGGACCTGATGACAGTGTTTTTTCTCAGCCAGGCTACACCTCACTGTGTTTTCCTCAACGTGAAGCTCTTTCACTTAGGCTTAGTTCCAGTGTTCAAGATTTCAGTGTATTTTTAGCATGTTGTTTGTTTATCATCTGCCATATATTTCTTATATCAACAGCAGGGCAAGTTAAACATGGGGTCTCATGTCTAAAATAGCTTTTCTTGAAGAACACAAACACAAACAGTGCTGTTATACTCTCTGATTAGGTTTTTGGGAGGGAAGGGGAACTTTTCTAGGAAGATTAAAACAGTGGAGAATCTTTAAAACTGACTGTCTCTTCAGCTAATCCAAAATGTTCGGATTTATGTGCAAAATAAGGAATTTTGGTGCAGGGGATTATTTTAGCATTTCTTTCTGTGGAGAGAAATGTGAATGAGCATGTATATGTGTACCTAAACACATGCAGAAGATGGGTACAGTGACTCAGGCAAACAAAAGAAAAATTAAGAAAGCTGACAATGCAGGGGCTGATATTTAAAACAGTAGGGGTGTATAGTGAGCATTCTTGTGGAGTAGCCAGTATTTATTAAGTAGAGACTGAGTGGAGCTATACAAAAATATAATGAGACATGCTTCAAGGAATTTGCAGCCTATTACAAACTCAGAAAAAAACCACTGCAGGCACATAAAGTACATTAAGTGCTGGTACAAGTTAGCAGTAGTGAAGGAATCTGGCTGAGGTCATTGTTGAAAAGTATTGTGAAAGGAGTAAGTCTGGAGGAGGGGGGGGGGGGGAAAGTCATCTGAGGTGAAATTCTTTGGAAGACTTAAGTGGACCTGGCACCAGCTCCTCTGCATGGGGTGGGTTTTATCCTTGACGGTGGGGAAAGATGACTTCCCATTTGAAGAGGCGGTCGGGAGAACGAGAAAAGTGAAGCAGGTTGAACTGGAGGGAAGGGTTTTACAGTGGGACTGGAAGGCAATGAGAGGAAGATGAGAGCAGGAAGGGAAAGAGGGAAGAATTTGGATGTGTGGAACTACAAAAGAGCAACTGAGCTTGATTTGGAGCTAGTCAAGAAACACTGGTTACAGATGGTACTGAGCTGGTTTTCAGGAGTTGAGTCAAGCCAGAGCATTCAATATCTTAGGAACTTTGGAAAAATGGTAAATAAAACAAGAGCAGAGGAGGAGAAAGATTTATTTAATTAATAAATTCCCTACCCAGGCATTGGTATTCCTTATTTCGGGAGGGAGTGGTGTTGTCTCTTAACTTGAAAGAAGAATGATTATCTATGGCCTGTGTCATGGAGGTGATCAGAAAAGGAAGGGGCCAGTCGCTGTGGGGTTCCTCAGTGATCCCTTAAAAAAAATTCCATGAACCCAAGAATAAGTATGACGAAAAAAAAGGAAGATCAAAAGGGGTGAGAAAGAAGTTACTTATTAAATTGCCTAGAGAGAAAAAATAGTGCAAAAAATCTTGTTTAAGGTTTTAGATTAAGAAATCTAAAATGTGCACTGAGGTGTTTGGCTAAAAGCTCTGATGTTCTTGGAAATGCTGCTGGTGCCCACGCCAACACATTTACAGCTAGCGTGGGTATGTCTGCACAGCCACAGCAGCAGAGCAGTTCTGGGCTCTGCAGACATGCTCTCAGGGCTTTGCATCAGACTGGCCTTGAGATTTTACCACAGAAGTGAAGTGTCATCTGGATCTGAAAAATGAGCAGTAGTGAGGTAAAAACAGGAAAGGCTATGTGGTGAGAGCTGACTCCAAGTCCCTGGGTGCTCCCTTTGCTTATACTTAGTTGCTTTTAACTAGCACAGAAGTATAGTCTGATGTGTGGGTGGTCCCCGCACTGCAACCCAAGGCTAGTCTTTGCTTAGTTAAAGGTTACTGCTGACAATACCATCTTATCACTGCAAGCTGAAAAAAATGTAATGGGACTTCCCAGTAGTGAATTTGAGGGATCTTTCCTGATTTCTGGTTGCAAGAGACACGAAAATAACAAATTACAGCTGGTATAGCATAGCTATCGGGAGGGTTTCAAACCAGCCGTGGTTTTATACAGAATTTGATTAAGTAGATGACCTTACCTGCTCTATAAATTGTAAAAGAATCTACCCACACCTTCTCTTGTTCCATAATATTACTGTGTGCTCATTGGGGCTGCACACATACAGTGGAGCCAAGCAGCTACAGGTAGCAGATGAGCCTGGTTGTTCTCTACAACAAACTATGGAGAGAAGAGGCAGATGGTCTTTCTTCCAAGTCTTCAGATCATAAATTTCAGGAAGGAATTCTTTGTCCTTTTTTAAAATGACCCAAGAACATCTTCTGGCCTTGGATCTGTTAAGCTATGAATGCCTAGCCTTTGCCTTTCCACTGTGAAAACAAAGCAGGCTTGCTTCTTTTGGGTGTGATCTTTGGGTCTTCTTTGATGTAACTTAAGGAGTATCAGTAACACCTCACCTCTGCAGACTGACCTTGCTTACCTTTTTTATGGAGAACATTGAGACTTAGACTAAACAACAGTGCATTTAGGTATAAATTTAGGTAAACTGTATGTTGTTCCCCAGATATCTGACTATGCATTTGGGGGGATTTGCCATTATCTTCAGTTTCTGCATTCCTCAACTCCTCAGTTCCGAGCAGGGGTTCTGGAATTTATGGCCTCCTGTGTTTATTTCATAACAGTGCGGACACTTTTAAGTCAGTGAATTCAACCACCCTGACAAAAAATTTGCTTTTTCCAGCTGTCTTTTCCAGGGATGCTCAGAGTCCCTGTGGCCCTAGTAGAAAAATGTCTGCTGTTGAGAGACAGTCTCTAAAGATTATTCATGTACCACAAGTAAAAGATGCAGGAATACTTGATGAAATGAAAGAAATATTTTGAAACAATTTAGATTTAATTGTATACAAGATGACTTTTTACCTATTTAGCATGCTAGTTAGTGAGAATATACCTTCTGTGTGTCTCCTCAGCAAAATCTGTTTAGAACAACCCGCACAGATCTGGAAACAGAAACTTGCACTTGGGGAAAAAAAAACCACATCTGTGGACTGCTGCCCCTGCCAGATTACAGGAGTTTATTACTCTTAGGGGAAAGCTTAATAGTCTGTTAATTGAGAAGACAGAAGATCTTTTACACTTGGCTGCACACTATTATTAGGAGCATAGCAATAAAGGGAGCAAACCTTAGCCTACATATTCAAGTAAAATTTTGCAAAATAAGTTTAACAAGATAGTGATGGATTATCCATGCTACAAGGCGCGTGGTTCTCTGCAGAGCACAAAAGGGCTAATAGTAATAAAAGCGTTGATTACAGACAGGGATTCTGCTGATTTGTGTTATTGCCATGGACGAGTTGTTAAGCAAGCCACGTGTTTCTTCAACATTGTGTGAGGGCCAACACTGTGAGAAGCGCTGGGGTGTTTCTGGTGCTTCTGACTTAATCCACAGGTTGCAGAGTTGCAACTCCATAATATCACAGTAGTGTGGAGTCAGGCCTAGCTTGCACAAAATTACCAATTTTTCCGAAATCTCACCACTTTTTAAACTTCGAATCCAGACTACCAGATCAGAGTGAACATTGAGTTCCTTGAAGGTACAGAACAGTTTGTTCCAAGGTTTTGCTCGCTTTGTATGCAGGCAAAACTGCTGCTTTTCAGAGTGTGATCTGATGGTACTGTGATTCACACATAGTAGCGCTGGTACCATGACAACTCCAAACTCAGCCGTGCTTGTGAATTTCAATCTCAGCTCCCGGTGCCAGCCCCATCTTTTATAATTCCCATGGTTTGGTTTGGTTTGTTTTTTAAATGGTACAGTGTCACTCTGAATTGCTTCTAAGATTTTAATGCGAATTGTTACTGCCCCAACATAAACAGAGAAAAGCACACTTAACATTAAACTTGCAAACACTTCTGGGTCTTACATTTTTATACCTGAGTAAATTATGGCTCTGTAAACAAGAAATTATTTGATAACCTCTATTGTGATTGATTCTTATCAACTTAAAAGAAGTCAGGCGTGCGACCATGAAATTTCGATCTCAGGCATGCCTGTGAGTAGCTCCTGGCACTTGCATGTGGCTTTGCCTGAGCCCACGTCTCCATTCCAGGGAGACACAGAGGTCTCTTGAAAAAGAAACTGTGGGCCTTTGAATCTGCATATCTAAATCCAGTATGTTTCCAGTGGATCTGTCATATACTGTTTGGGAGAAGATTATTTTAAAGCAATGTTTAGAGTGTCTGCGCTGGGGAACACAGAGAGCGTGGAAGTGTTGTGAAGCAGGGGTAATATTTCTTTTTATGTTTGCATGTTTCTTGTCACTGTGATTTAGAGATGCTACCACAGGTTTTAAAAAAGGGTTTTTTTCACCCAGTGGCGTAAGTGAATTTCAGTACAAATACTCTTGTCCTGTCCTTTGGGTATCTGCTACAGGAGAGAAACTCATTATCTAGGAGTACTTACACTAACACACGGGACATACACCAGTCTTTCCCCCAAATTTGAACAACACTTGTGTTTTAATCAGACTGTCACCTGTTTTTATAGACAAGCAATTGGTTCCAGTGCAGAAGGCAAGGAGGTGGAGGCAGGCACAGCACCGGGGTCTGTTTCCTTGTGGGGGAGATCCCACAGCCGGCCCTTTTGGGAAACCGGGTGTCTGAGGGAGCGGTGGGCAAGCATTCATAACGGGTAGATTTTTAAAACTTTCTGGTTTGCTGAAGAAGCTTCTGTTTATGCTCCTATTTAAAAAAAAAAAATCAGGACTGCTGTGCAGGAAGGGTTTGCATCTGGCATGATGCGACAGCTATGCTGTAAGGAGCTTTTTGTGGCTGACGTGCCAGAGCTGACAAGGGTTTTACGAGGAGGGGGATTTTAAGTAAAGAAAACTTACTAACTTCTACTTCTGCAAGCATGCAGGTGTAGCTTGAAGCACAGGAGCCAGCTCTGTTGCTGTACCATATTTGTCTCGACTGTCAGGTTATGCACCTGGTTGAGTCCTTGCTGATGCTAAATTCCCAGTATTTTCTTCTGTGAAATTGTTTGTTTAAAAATACATATAGTCAGGGCTATTGGTGTAGATTGGCAGTGCTAGGTTAACGGTTGGACTTGATGATCTTAAAGGTCTTTTCCAACCTAAACAATTCTATGATTCTGTGACTGCTTCCCCAGAGGCAGGCGCAGCACCCACGAGGGCAGGGCCCTGCCGACCCCACTGCACCGTCCCCGTCAGGTTGGTGCTGGCACCATGGCGGGCCTGTCACTGTCCCTGCCTCCCTCATGGCAGGGCCCGTCCGGCCCCATGGTGGCCATGAGGGCTGGGGCTGCCTCCAGGCCACCCCTGCTCCCTGCGGAGATGGTGGCACCAGCCTGACCGGTGAGGCCCTGCCATGCCCTACTGGAGTGAGTGGCCCAGGCGATGTCCCCAGCATCCCTGTGCCATGGTGGGAGCAGGGAAAAATAATGTCTGTTGAGCTCTCAGATGAGGCACTTCTCCTTGTTCAGGAGGAGCAGAGGGCAGGGGCCCAGGCAGTGTGTATAGTGGTGATATCTGAGAGCACTGGAAGATATATGGAATTTGCTTGCAAGACGTGCACCATCCACTGACATATCTTTATAAGTCCCAAAAGGGAGGGGAAAAAACCCACAAAAAAAACCCAAGATGAAGAAGAAGAACTTTTCAAACCTTTCTTTCAAACACATTTTTAAAAAATGCAGCAGATCTATTGTGTCTCATGACAAGTACTGACTAGCCTGAAGTCTCCTTGGTACAAATTCTGTCAGCTCTGCCAAGAGCTGAGGATTATTTTGGGCTCGTCCGGATCATGTCAAACCCGTTCGCACCCTCTTATCCTGGCACCAAATGTACCGATGTACTGCTCTGGCTGGGTCATGCTGCTGCTCTGACCCAGTCAGGTATGATGGAAACATAAAAACCAAACAGGTGCCCGATGTGGGGATGTGACGCAGCCGGCATTTCCTCCCAAGTCCTCCCGTCCTGGGAGCAAGAGAGAAGCTCACCGTGCCACCCCACAGGAGGGGGCTCCTGGGGGCCAGAGTTCACAAGGGCACTTGGGGATTGCTCAGAAATGAGGAGACGGGGCTTGAGGAGAGTGGTTCTGCTGATGGCAACTCTCCTTCACCAATGACTCAATAAAATCTCACAGCCAGCTGAATCATCACCGACATTGTGTCTTTAGGTCTTGCTAGGACAAAATTGAATACTGTAGCTAGTATGGCATCTCTACCGTGCCCAGCTCTACGAGCTACTTAACAGAGTCAAGGTGGTCTAAGGAAACGTGATGACTGCTAGAGCTGCCACAGAGAAATTTGGAGTAAGACACTACCAAAATATAGGAGACAGTGCACAAGCTGATACTGGCTTCCTGACCAAGGGTTTCACAGCCCCTTTCTCTCTGAGACTGAGATCTGCTGGGTGTAGAGATATGGTGATACAGACAGTCATCGGTGTCACCAGCTAGGGAGGAATCTCAGCCACTCCACAAACCAAGCGAGTGACAGAGACTGAAATGCGCCCAACGAAGGGAGGGGAAGTTTCTGTGTCTGAAACTGCTGTTCTTTTTTCACATTGGTGAAACTCAAGTCTGCACAACTATGTCTGCAGAGAAGCATGAAAATTCCTTGCAAGAAAAACTTGTGATAACAGTTGGCATGCTTCACAGACCAGAGCCACCGACAGACGGCTCTCAGGAAGTGAATGGGAGCACCGCATGAGAATATTAACATCTGCCCACCAGGAAGGAAGCTCTGGGGCCACGTTTTCCAACAACTGAAATGAACTGACAGAGTTTGGGCAGCTGCCTTTGAATGTGGAGCGTTTAAAGATTTGCATCTCTCTTCTGCAGTTTGACAGCCCAATCATGTGTAATACTCCTGGTGGCTCATCTTTCCCCATGCGCGTGGTTTCCATTGCTGCAAACTGACTGGGTGCTCTGATAGCCTGCCAACTGTTGGGATTTTAAGGCAACAAACAAACACTTTGCAATTATTCTTTTTTGCATGTGCTTTTTTTAATATGTTCAGATGTGGAAGTACTTAACTGCATAATGCCCCAGATGTCTGAAGGCCTCTCGGGGATGAGAGCATGCATTGGTGATATTGTAGGCTGGGACAGTGCTTTTTGTGTGCATTAGGAATGACTACAATTAGTAATGGAAATTTAGGACAGGAAGCCACCTACCTAGAGAAGAGATTGATGACAGACGGATCCATGCACAATAATTCTGCAAACGAAGCAATATTTAACACTCAGATGAAATGAAGATAAGCCTGAAACTCAGCCACTCAAAAAGCAAGTTAAAGTAGGTCAGTGAGTTTAGACCCAGCACTGCAGTTTGAACAACTCACAGAAAGTATCTGCATATTTTTCAAAACATAGGCACTGCCTAAAGCCATTGCTTTGCAGCAGATCCGGAAGTCGACTCAACACCCAAAAGTCTGATCCAAGACCTTCCAGTGCTGCGATAACATAGAAAAGGAGACTAAATCATCATCCTTTTTAAGAAGGGAAAAAATTTAAAAGGGTTAAGCTTTAGCTGACACGCGCCCTACTTCTCATATGAGCTTACTAGGAACAGCAGTAGGAATACATCTCTGTGAGAGCAAGCCAAGCATGGAGCTTGGTTTTGGCTTTTGGGTCACACCGTTATGCCCCACCTTGGGGTTTGTGTGGTGCCACAACACTTCCCTCCAGCTCAGTCCTGCCCACCGCCAGCTGCTTTGTGCAAGGCCAGAGACCACCTACAGCCAGGGCTACCAAAAACCTCCCTGTACATGACAAGGTTGATTCAGTGTTAGAGCGTGGAGAAGAAAAGGTAGCCAAGTATTCAGCTTCCCCTGGGCAATGTAGCTTAGTACCATGGAGGTAATACCTCTCTGAGATCCCAGCAGGGCACCCAGAAATGCAACAGGCTGGGGCAGTCCTATCAGAAACAACTGCACTGCTCGCCATTAGGAAAGCATGCAGCAGGATCACTGTTTCCTCACACGGGTCCAATGCTAGTAATAAAAATAGAGTTAATGTTAACTCGTTACTGGGGAAGAGCAGCAGCATTAGCCAGTTACTGGGGCTGGCAGGTGTCTTCTCCCTTTTTGTGTTGGTATTTCTTCTTTCCTGAAAACACAGAAACTTCTGGTTCTGGCATACTGTTTCTCTGCAGATTTTCAGCCCAAAACAAGAGAGTTTGTTTAAAAAAAACTAAAAAAAAGAAGAAAAAAGAAAAAACCCAACCCAGAATAAAGTGACACCACGTAGCTGGCTACAATCCTTAATCTCTCTTGATAGCACAGGAAAGCTTGTACAGCCTTTCACAGTGAATGACTCAGGTTGGTATTTAAATTTATTTGAGAAGAAATCAACTTAAAAATATAAGTGAAGACTGATGCAGTTTTCTAGGTTAGGTCTGCCTTATTTAGTGAGCCTCATTACATGTTCAATGACATAAAACCAGGTGGCAGTTGACACACTAAACCAGTCTAAACAGGTCACAGTCTGCTCCAATGTCAATCATTTGCCTGGGGTCAGGAAGTAAAAGTAGGCCATGACTTCATTTCTAAAAACATCAGATTCGTTTTTGTTCCTTGTTAGTTTTGTTCAACTCTCATGTTGAAATACAGTGGTCCCACGCATCCCATGTAAGCAGCTGAACCTGCGACTGCATCTTCAGTGGGCAGCCGCTGCACAGGTTTGCTGCTGCTCCTCACCATGCGGTGTCCACCCCTTCCTTTTTTGACTGCCGAAAGGGTGGTTGTTTATTATCCCTCCTGCCTCGAGCAAAAATCATTTCAAATTTCACAGAACAGCTTTTTTAAACAGCTCGCTCTATGTATGCTGAAGGTATGCACAGTCACAAAACATACTTACTGGGATAAAAGTCTTAGCTAATAGACTGGCATCACAATCCTTCCTTTGGTGCAGCTCTGCTGATTTACATCAGCTGATTGATACCTCTGGTGCCTCTCTTTTCAGTTAGCAGGGTAATTGCAATAATATACCTTTTTGCTAAAATAGAGTTTTCTGAAAATATATCATATACAGCAGCCAGCCAAAAGCTGATGCTGTGTGAAAAGAGAGCTTTTGTAAAACTGCATTTTCTATGAAACAAAGGCATAGATTTATTTCGATGGGCAGCACTTAACTGTACAATCCTACCAGCTTCATTCCTTGGTTTCCTATCTCCAAGGAGTTACTCCATAGGAAAAAAATTAATATTCCTTGAAGTATCAAACCCCCAAATACAGCATTTTACTTTCTTTTCACCTCCAATCCAGCTGTAAGGCTAGTAATTAAAGAGCAAGGTTCTCCTTTTCAGTCCCATGTTAAAGTGCAGTGAAAGCAGTGGTGGTAGATCAGCAGAGAACTGGCCCAAGATTTTTCCACTGGGGACATACCCCTGTCTGGGTTTCTTTTAGTATGCAGCACCACTTTCGCTGTGTGATACTTCATCATGTCAGCGATGCTTTCACCAGGTATTTTGGAGGCTTTAGTAATAAAAACATAAGCAACTGCTGAATCAAGTGAAAATTCATCACAATCCTTTTAGATAAGATGCTGAAGAACCCTTGACACGAGTCTTTTGGTGATAAATTTCTATTGTGTATTAAATAAAATTACTTAGAATCATATTCCAGTTTTTAATTCCAGCCAGCTGTGTGGATCATCAACATTCCTAAAGGATCTGAGGTAAATTCAATTACTGAGAAATGTTTCACCTGATATAGAAAAGTTGAGTGGTGTGCATTACATTATTAGATGTTTGTTTATTGATTTCTGAGGAGTTATCCTATTATAGTTTTTTAATCCTGCTAAAGACTGCCTCAGGTTTTTGAAAACACTTTAGGTCTGAACAGCCATATTGAAGGAGCAATTTATTTGGTCTTCATGTGAGAAAAAAAAAAATCAGCATTTTTAAATTTGTCACCGGTTGGAAACTAAGATTTAAATTTGACAAGGGTCAAATCTGGATTATTTGGGATGTACTTCTCAATACAAAAGACTGAACAAGCAGAAAAATTCTGAGAGACAGTTCATAGATGGAAAAAATATTGCTGTGCAAATGTTAAGGGAGAAATGTGCTGGAAACTGAGATGGAAGCTTTCCAAACTCTGATACGTACTGTAGCATAAACTGGATTTTAATGGTATCTTCCCTTAATTGTTATCCGTATCACAATTCTGTGTGGATCAGTAAATTCAGTATAATATTATAATATAATAATATAATAATAATATAATAATATAACAGTAATAATATAATAAGAGTTCAGCATATATATAGCTGATGCGTTAGGGAAGTAGTTTCGTTCATGATCATAGAGTGATTTGAGAGCCCGCAACGGAAATGCCACGTACTCTTGCTGTTATTAGGCAGGCATGCCTGGGTTGACTTCAGCAGATTTGCAGCTTCTATTGGATATGGAGATACTAACTTCTTTCCCAAAATTACCGCTGTTGAGAGATGTGTGAGCTGTATCATGTGTCTCGTGTCAGTACCCAGTTAGAGGCAGCTGCTTGCTGGGGTGGGCAGCAGGAGAGAAAGGGCTCTTCAGGTCGTAGGCTTCAACTACAGCTGACAGAGAGTGGCTGAGTAAGGCCTTTGAGTTATGACCCTGAGTCTGGAGGAGATGAGTCCTGTGCTGCTTAGTCCTGATGCAGTTTTCATCCAAAATCACTGTTCAGGGGCTTTCCACAGAGGATATGAGTTATTGCCAGACCTCTTTTAAATACTTGCTTGTCACCTGCTGCAGAATGGGATACGACAGTGCCATCTCCTCTTCTTCCCTGTTTCCAGCAAAAGAAATTCTCAGTCAAACCCAGTACCACTCCTTTTAGCCACCCATGTGTTCTCTTGTTTTGTGGCTGGTTCAAAGTACACCTTTACACACTAGAGACCAAACAAAATGAATTCTCCAATTCCATATGTCTGAATACAAACTTGAGACTAAGCCATAAGCAGTTAAAACCAAAACCCAAATCCTGGGACCCAAGAAAGAGACTTATTCTTCACAGTTCTATAAATACATTCTGATTTTGCAAAGCAACATAGTGCTAGTGCTTGTCATTACCTGGTAAAATAAATATACGTGATCTGTTTAAAAAAAAAAAAAAGTACTTTTTAGAGTTGTATATGAATCTCCAAAGCATGCTACAGCTGGTTGTGGGAATATTTGGTGGGGACTGCAGAGTAAAGTAAGAACATTTTCCCAGTGGAATTGTTGATTACTCATTTTTCTTGTTTTCCTTCATAGGAACTCTCTCCAAGGTTATGTATTTTGGGATCATAAGTGTAATTGTATCCTCAGAGCATATCAGTTCAGTTTATGGAGAGAGCATCATGGCATGTGTCATATGAATTCACTGGTCAAATGCTATCTAATGCTGGTCTGCATTAGTTCAGATTATCAGTAGTTTGTAAGTGTAAGACCATGATCTTTGTTGTCAGTTGGTAGATATCTAAAACAGAGATCATCGAACCTTTTTCTCAGTTATCCTGCTGTTGACAATGTAGGCTTCTTAGTGATAGAAATGAAAAGTGTTCTATTTTGTTGATTCTCTTGAAGATCTGCAGAAATTAGTAGTGCCCTGTTTTAAGTTTCAGAATAATTGGAAAACAACCAGTCATCTTCTATTTACAAAAGCACATTTTCTAGAATAAAACCAAGAACTCTGCCTTCCAACCACAGCTTAGCATCCAGCATTGAGAAATCAGTGTAAGTTTTAATAAGGTCTTCAATGAAATTGAAAGTTTCTGTTAACAGAATGTCACAGCTTCTCAAAGTATTGCAGCTGTATATGTTTTCATTGTAAAGTATTAGTGGCTTGAACATAATGACAGTATGAGGAGGAAAGATATTCTACTGAAAAATCTATTTCTGACTTCAAAGAAACTTAAATGGAAGAGGTAGAAAACATTAGTTCACTGATCGCTTTCTCCAGAGCCCTTAGAAGTCAATGAGAATTGCTGGATTGGATGCAATCAACCACAGCAAATGTGAAAGGCTGGTATGAAAATACCCTCATAAGCAAAAAGAGATTATGTCTGATGGTTGTGGATGCCAGAAAATTACTTTCCATGGGGATTCTTAAAAACATTACTTTTTCAACAAATAGATGTAGAAAATATTTCATACTGTGTTTTATACCTATTTTCCAGGGTCCATGCTTTTAATTGCAGCCCACTGATTCAACTAAGAGTGAGGAATTCTAACGTGTTCACACATTTCTCTCAAAATTGTTAAGTCTTCACATAACTGAGATAGTTATTAAGTTACTTTTATGTATGCAGATAATCTCCTGAAACTCATTATGCTTGTGGGCAAGTTACTTTAACTGCTATTGAGCCAGGTTGCTGTTTATTTCAGTTCACATTGTGTAAGACTTTCGTTTCTAGAACTGCTGCAAATCTACACATTTTGATATAACCAGTAGTGCAATCTCCAATTAAGCAAAGGGACTGAAATAACCAAGATTTACATTGATAGAGGAGTGTAGAAAAGTTTCTGTCTTGTAGTACTTGGCTCTAGTGAGTTTTATTAACATTTTATTTCCCTGTTGTAGCCAGGTGATATTGATGATCCGCTGCACAATATAAATTAAACAGCAGCTGGTTGGCTCCCACATTATTCTGTAGATGTCTTTAGTATAGGTATTTCAAAATTCAGCCTGGTATATCACTTTCCATATGTTTCACACTGAATTCTCAGGAGAGGGATGTCTGCCTTAGCCTAGACACTTCCAGTCACACCTTCCTGGTATGGAAAGTCCTGGTTCATATTTTAATCACAAATATACTTTTTCTACATCTGCACAAGCATTGGCATTTACCATTCTTCTTCTAGCTGCTTGCCATTTGTTCACTGGCAGTATCAATATGGGTGAAAATAAAAAATCTTTAGACAAAAAAAAAAAAAGATTTGCCACTATTTCAAAGATTCTATCAGAAGCAAGGTCATAGCAAAACACCTCAAGTGAGCCCGATGGTAGTAGCATAAAATATCCAGCAAGTATTCTGTATACTAGGGAAAAAGTGCTATCTCATTTTTTTTCTAAAAATAAAAAGAGATTTTTAGTGTTTACAGATTACTTTGCCCTGATTAGCCACAGATCTTACTAGACTCACTGGAGGCACCCAGTAAGATCTCATGTGTCAGGATTGCAGGTGAAAGCTTAGAAAATGAAGGATTATAATAAGGTCAGCAGCAAAAGGCCAGAAGTACCTTCATGCTTCCCAGCCAGTGGGGCAGTGAGCCATGCTGTACAGGTGGTGGGGGCAAATGCTTATTTCCCATTTGCTGTACAGTGTCAATACGCCGATACATGCTGCTAAGCCTGCAGCTTAAGGTTTCCTGTTCAGCAGAATATGTAGTAGGGCTGTGGCTGATATTTTCTCATGCTGCCTCATTTTTTTTGTGCTTTGAAGACTAAGTCAGCCTAAGAGAGAAAGCAAATTATGAAATTTTCCCTGTAAGGGTGTTTCTTTTTCCCAGGGTTACCTGTACGAAATGGCATATTTGGGTGAAGAGGCAGTGGAGCCATAGCAGCTAATTTGCACATTGGTGAGTGAAGACTTTTTGATTGTTTCTTGTCTGGCTGATGGACCTATGTACCACCCCTTCATGACTGAGCAGCCTTCTTTAGGGATCTCACCATTATCTATGTTGAGGAATAGAAAAATCCATAACACACAGTGCATACTTTACCTCATATGTATGGGAATCCAAAGCTGTAGTCACGCTCATGAAAATGAGTACAAACTGCTATTCCAGCCTTCCTTGAAGAAACCCCGAGCACAGCTGCAAGGGCAGCAGTGTAGAAAAAACAGCCAGAGCATCTTAGAGATGCCTCACTTGCCTTATCCAAAACACCAATCGGCTGTATTAAAAGCCGACCTCAAGATGGACCAATTAAAGTTATGAAGAGATCAAACAGACCCTTTCTGTCTAGCACAGCTCACATGTTAAACTTCACAAGAAGCAGGAATGTTATAAATCCTCATGTAGCACAACACCTTTGGGAAACAGAAGATGCGTAGTAGAAAGGCTGAGGACATGCAGTCCTGTACTAATACATACAACACCAAATACATTTCTGCAAAGATCTCTATATGGCGTCCCACCATTACTAGCTTTAACTCCTTTGACACATCTTGGAGTAGCATTTTTTATTGGAAAAAGAAGTTGATCTTGTCAGCTGAATAAAGTCTTTAGTCAGCCACCTCTCATCTCCTTCATGCAATGATTAATGTGATCAAATGGAGATCTTATATATAATAATGCTACAAGAAGATAGGTCCCCAAGGATGGTGGGATAGCTGCTAGCATACTTACGTGTGGAAGCAGAAGGCTGTTGTGTGTTGCCCTGTCACTATTCACCTGAATATGTGGAAAAGGGGAACTGGTGGAAGACTTTCAGGATGCTTTAATTGCATAGCTGTGGAAAAAAAGAAAGGTGATTGTGCATTATGTGAAAGCTATCTGGCATCTTCCTCCAATTTATACTCTGGAAATTATTAGTTTGGGTTTTTCTTAACATGAGTTCATCTTTCTGATAGTGATGCCTCATGACCAGGCAGTTTCTGGACTGTGTGTGGCAACACTGAGATAATTATGCTTGGACAGGCAAACCTAGAAAAAGCAGAGATTAGGAAGAATTCAGTACTAGATAAGATAAAAGATTCATCTTAGTCCAATATTTTGGCTTGGAGTGGTTATTAGTGCATGTTGAAGGGTGACTATAAGACAGAAAGCATACATTACTACTTCTCCCTGTATGTCCTCTCAGCTTCTAGCAAATCAGCATCTTAGTATTTCTTGGAATCAGAATTCATACTCTAAGTGTTACTAATTGGACTAAACTATTCAATTTTCTTGTTCAAGACTCAGCAGTATGCAAGTCCTCAGCAATCCAGGCTGTTCTGATAGACTCTATAACCTCATCTGCTCCTTTCATGATGACATAGAAGCCCATAATTCTCCATTTTAAAGTAGTTTCTTGCTCCCGGTAGAGTTAAACAAGGCTCTGTACTTGCACCTAGCCTATCCATTTTTCTGTCTTTGGTAATGCTTCCCAGAGCATGATAAAGGAACGCACCTTTGCTAGAGAACTGAAGGCCACCAGCTTAACCTCAGCAGACTGAGAGCCCAGCCCAGGGAGGAACCTCCCAGAAGTCTTTGTTCATTGATGACTGCAGGATTGCGTGCCTGTTCACTGGAAGTCATCAGGCTATCCTCAGTTGCCTTGCTGTCATCCAGAGACATTTGTCTTACCAATAGTATATAGAAGACAGAGGTCATTGTATGAGCTGACCCAAGGCAGTTATTCAGCTTTTTCACAGCCACAGTTGATGAAATAAGGTTCCAAGTGATTGACATGTTTGCCTTGGTAGCACTTTCTCCAGGACAATATATGAGGATGCAACATCTCTTTGCTTTTGGGAAGAGAGCTTGTTTTGATCATCAACAAAATCATATTTGGAATGAAGGATCTATTATCCAATGCTCTGCTGAGGCTCTGATATTTACTTTCTGCTCTTTTCCACAGGTGCTGCTCTGGGATGGTGTCCAATAAACATCCAGCAGTCAAACAACTCCATCAATGCTGATAATGCCAAATTTTGGATGTCCACTAGCATAGCTTTGTAACAAACACTGAGCTTCTAACTTGCAGCAGCCTTCCATGTATCAAATCTGCCATGGCAAGATGCCTTCTGGGCTTGCAGCATCCTCAAAACTTGTCTTTTTCGACAGCTTCTTAGTATAAAGAGGATCACCTTGAGGAAGATACTTGAATCTTTTAAGGACACCCTGAAAATCGTCAACCAAATTGGTAAGATTAATACTACTGAGTGTCAGGAAAAGGCTTTGAATTCAGATATGTCCATCAAATGTTTTGAATGGAGCCTCAGTGTCTGTGATGAAGCACCCAGCCAAGCTATTGGCCAGAAGAGAAGAAAGACTAATCAAAGAAAAGCCATAATAATGTTCTAGTTACCTAAAATTTGCCCATTTGGCCTGTAACCATACCTGTTCATCCCAGGCTGGCTTGTTTTGACATTATTGTTTGTACAGATGGTGAAAGTGAAAACAGCTAGAGCTGACTGGCAAACAGTGATTGTCAGTTCTGTTGGACAACTAATAAAATATTGGTTAAGCTCCATGACAGAAACAAAACCAAAATTAATGTAAACCTTCTTAATATTTACAGCCCTTGTATTGTTAAACTTTGGAAGTTTGGGTTTGTTTTCACACTTTAGGAAGGTCCCTTAAAAGAAAAAAAAATAATTAAAAAAAAGTGGTAGCACTTTGTTTTCCATTTCTAGAATAGACTTTTCTGATTTTCATTTTTCTCAGTTACTAAATTAGAAGTATTATAGTTGATCTATCTCTCAGTCTATGAAATTTCAGAAATGAAGCTTATTCAGTCACAGGAGCATATTACATCAGCAGAGACAATGGCAGTACAATAGTACCTCTTCTTTGGCTGTAACATGATTCCTGGGCTTGACCTGTGGCTCGTTGAAGATAAATTGAGAATGCTCAGAGTTTATTCAGACCTGAACAGGGATCTGAATTAAACTCAATGCACAGAGAAAGATAAGATTTCATTTTTTTTTTATCCAAAGATCTTGAAATTCTTCTAGCAGCTTTGCCCACTGAGTCAAAGTCACTTTTCATTTAGCAGTTTTTAGATTCATAGCCTTAATAAGAATATAATTTATTTTATCATTACTGGTTTAATTGCTTAGATTATGATGCTTCTTAATGTGAATGCATAGAGTGTAGTTACAAACTTTCTCACAATATTTCACAAAAACTTAGCAGGTATTTCATGTGTTAGAGACAACTAGGCTGAATGTATATTTTTTCCTATCTGAGTAACTTCTGAGTAATTTGTGAGAAGAGATACAACACTGAAGTTAGAATCTGTAAAATACCATGACATAAAACCCCCAAGCTTCTTATCATAAAAAAGTTCAAGCCTTATATTTTTGATGCATGTCTAAATTCTATAATGATTTCAGTCTACAGATTTGAAAAAGCCCAGAAGACTGTATCAGCACCTTATCAGTTTCAGTGCATCCAATGTTTTGCTTAAATATGTCTGCCTCCGTTGATATACTGCCTAAAGGCCAATAGAGTAGTTTTACATTTAGAACAAGTTCTAAAATTTAAATCAGGAAAAGACCTTAGCTTCATTTTCTATCAATCAACTTTAGAAAAATGTCTACAGAAGCAATGATATAACCTAGATTCACAGTTGCAAAAGGATTAATAGTAAAATTTTGTATTCAAGGGGACAAGAGAGGTTGGTGTTATATAATATTTCAAAACTGCTGAACAAAGCAACTTGATAATGGAGGCAATATGAAGTGAAATACCCAAGGTTTAAAGAAACTCTGATGGAATGATGCTGTTAAAGTCACCAGGAATGCTGCATCTCTGGAGATAGGCCTAGCAAGGAATTAGGCCAACGAACTGAAGCTCTCAGCTTCATCTTTAATGGATAAGCAGCTCCTTTTGCAAAAAATCAGTGTAGCACAGTTAAATTGAGGCTCTGGTAATTATAGTAGCTGAAGTTCCTGTGTTAGACCTCTTCCACACTTTCTCCTATTTAACTGTTTATGCTGCCCTGCTACCCTGCCCCTCTACCTTTTTCTCCCAAGCCTCCAACACTAGAGATGGCTGGTTAGACATGGCATCCAAGAAAAACCAACTGGGCAGCAGTCAGGCAGTAAGTGGCATTATGGTAGTATTTCACCTCTAGAACAATAAAAGCTATGGAGTACAGAGAAACTACCAAGAGCAGTCTCAGAGCACAGTAGGGTTAATGCATCTCTGCAAGAGAGAAGCAGCAGAGCATGGAAGTATATAGGGCAAAAGGTCAAACAGTTTTTGTTAACAGATTTAGATGTAGCTTATGGTCTGGGTTTTTAAGTGTAGTGCAGTCAAGAAGCAATAATGAAGTTTTGGAACCCACCTATAGTATTAAAAACCCTGCAGGTCCTTAAAAAAGATAGACTGGGTGTCACAACACTTACTGAGCCCAGAAGAACATAAAGCAGAGAATGTAGCAGAATTACAAGGAAAGATCAGTGCAAAAGCCAAAGACTGAAAATCAAAGATAGAAAATATGTGGGAAAATCCCCAGAGATGAAACAGGCATGCTGCTGCTGTTGCTGCCTTTTCCAGTTGTCATGGTTTAACCCCAGCCAGCAACTGAGCAACACCCGGCTGCTCACTCACTCCCAACTGGTGGGATGGGGGAGAGAATTGGAAAAGTAAAAATGAGAAAACTCGTGGGTTGAGATAAAGACAGCTTAATAGGTAAAGCAAAAGCTGCTTATGCAAACAAAGCAAAACAAGGAATTCATTCACTACTCCCCATCGGCAGGCAGGTGTTCAGCCATTGCCAGGAAGGTGGGGCTCCATCATGTGTAACGGTTACTTGGGATGACAAATGCCATCACTCTGAATGTCCCCCCATTCCTTCTTCTTCCCCCAGCTTTATACGCTGAGCATGACATCATACAGTATGGAATATCCCTTTGGTCAGTTGGGGTCAGCTGTCCCAGCTGTGTCCCCTCCCAACTTCTTGTGCACCCCCAGCCTACTCTCTGGTGGGGTGAGCAACAGAAAAGGCCTTGACTTCTGTGTAAGCACTGCTCAGCAATAACAAACATCCCTGTGTTATCAAGGCTGCTTCCAGCACAAATCCAAAACATAGCCCCATGCTAGCTACTATGAAGAAAATTAACTCTCCCCCAGCCAAAACCAGCACACCAATAAAAAAGAATGGTAACCATTTTTCAGTTGATTTCCATGTGACAAGATGACAAAAGAGCGCTTGGAATGACTATGACAAGAGCCTATACGCCCAGAAACCTTACTAATTCATATATTGATTTTTTTAGAAATAAATTCTAGCCTTTCATATGTCTGGTAAATGTAAATCAGTAACTTGAATTACTAGCTGCTTACTCTTATATGCATACAGTGATGTGATAGTCTTAACTAGAGGGATTTGCAACCTTATTACTTTTTATCTCATTTAGAAAAGTATAAATTGGGTGTTGAAACTGCAGTGAACCTTATTAAATACCTTCCCTACCCCCACTGGTTGCCTGAAGTGCACAGTAGTTCCTTCTTCTTGCTGTAAGAGGGATGAAAGATTTAGAAGCTCAAATCTACCCGAAAGGCAGCACACACATGCAGATCTGAAGAGGGTGCTTTCTCATTTGTAACAATGCCAAAATTTTATTGTGATGCCTTGGAAGCTTCTCTAGGTATTGATTCTGAAAAATGATGGCACAGGTTCAGCCCTAGTGAAAGCAATGGAGTCAGCTTATCCAGCTTGCTTTTGAGGACTTCAGCCATCTATCAAGCAAACATAGCAGTTTTTGCATATCCAAACAAATCATTCCTGTACAGAAAACTGTACAGGACTGTACAGGAATGCTTAGCTTACTCTCAAAGGTACTTATCTAATGTACATTTCACAATTAACATTTTTTTTCCTCTCAAAATGAATGCTCAGTGACTTTTTGCTTTGAGATTCAGTTACTGTGATTTCAACCTTAAACAACTGATCTTTATTACCAGAGAGGCTGCCAGCCCTTTCATTATTAGGCACGGGGCTTGTCACGTGCTCCTTCCATTGTGCCTCTAGATCTTTTCCTTCTCTGGCTCATGCTGCGTAACCTCCTTTCTCTCCTACGTCACAAGCGCTGCAATCCTTTTCCTTTTCTGTTACATGCACAGCAATAATCTCCTGCTAACGCACCAGCTCTGGCTAAGAGAATAAGCCCTGTCACCTCCAAGCTCAAGCAGCTTCCTGAATAATACCACATGATGGGAGATTACATGCTTAAAATGTATTTCACTCTTAGAGTTTTCTTGCTGGTTGTAAGTCATTCAAGCCCTTCCTTGCAGGTTGTGATGTTGCCCAAATCCCTCCCCAGGCCTATAACCCCGTGATCCACTGTCTAGTATGACCTGACTCCGTATTTGACCTTCTAATGAGTCTCCAGGTTGCTGGTGAGGGACTTGCCTTCTGATGTGCCTTCAGCTCCCAGGGCTGGCACTTTACCATGTCCCTCAGCTAAGACATTGCAACAATAATGCTGTGCCCTGGTGCAGCACTTACTTAGACCCCCAAAATTGCCAAGTCCTATGCAAAACAAGCTGCATTTTGCAATCCTACTGTCTTAGAATGTAGCTGATTATTAGCCACCTTATTTGCTTCTGTAATGTTGTAGGTATCTATGTATGCGTTCGTATTTATCTAGCTGAGATTTTCACTAAGTTTTCAATAAATATGGTAAGTATAAATCTTCACACAACATTCTTGGAAAGAAGGCAAGTAGACTGATATATCTCAATAACCTAATATACACTAAGGATGGGGTCCCTGAATAGCTCTGGTACATAAAGTCTAAGTTTGTGTGCAAGTACTGGGGTACATAAGTGCTGTTTCATAAATTTCAGTATTGAAACAACTTTAGAAATTGGATGAAATGTTTCTTCTCATCTCTTACCATTTTTAAACTGTTTCTTTTCCCTGGACTCTGAAGTCTGGCAAACAGGTACTCTAGGTTGCAGAGTTCTGTAGTAAGGCTTTGACACATCATGCAGTCAGAGATCTGTTATTTTCTTGTGCACATAATCTCATATGGTTTGTTTGGTTTTTTTGTTACTGAAACAGAGTGATGTAGTGAAGCTGAAGTTGTGCAGGCTGCCTGAGCTCATTATGTGCTCTACTACACAACTTTGAGAGTGATATTTTGCTCTGTGGTATGCTAGCTGTAAAATGACGGTATTAGTTCTTGCCTTCTTTAGTAAGCCTATTTGAGGTGAGATAAGTGTGAAGGGATAATTATACATTATTACTATGATAACATCTTTTTAATGTATGGTTTCATGCAATACTTCCTAAAAATCTTATTGCTATGCCACTGAAGCAGTCATTAGCCTTTTCCCTGTTAAACTATGATTTTTCATTTTTTTACAAGACAGCATGATTTTTCTGATGTAACTGACTGTCTGGCTGGGGACTTTCAACCAATGCTGAACTGAAGGAGAGAGAATAGGTTTCTCTTTCAGCATGCTTTTCTTGGCAGGCACATGAAATGGATACAATCTGGAATTATATAGAAGAGTTTTAGGGTGGAATTACTTTTCTTTTTATTTGGCTAGCTAAAATTTGCTGTCCCGTCAGGGTTAATTGTGTAGCTAGATATTTTCTAGTGAGTACCTAAGTAAGTCAGCTGTCAGTCTTCCTCATAGCCTCATTATTCTTTTCGAGTCTGCTGTAGAGACACTTTCATCGATCCAACATAATGCATATTTTCACATATGAACAGAAATGAATTTTCTTTCTATTGCAGAGTTGTGATTTTTTTAACCTGGGTGTACAAGTTTCTATATTTAAAAAGTGTAAGTGTATTCGGAGGTAGTAGAAATAATTGATCACAAGTAGTAATGTAAGGGACGACAAGAGCATAGAATTCTTTCTTCTTGTGATTTCAGTTTGTTGCTACCAAGAATCTGTCTAGCCAAGAGACAATTATTCCTGCCCTATCACATAGCTATAAATAACTGAAAATTCAGCAGCATTTATTCACAGAGCTGGAGAGAATGCTAGGCACAGCTTGGTTTAGAGGTATTTTCTGAGACATAAAGCTTTTACCTGAGTTTTGCTCTGAAGTTTGAGCCTGTAATGGGTTATATGTGTAATTTGTAAGGTCATCAGGTAGCAGAAGGTTGGAAAGGGAGGTCTTGTCTGTTTGTCGGTGTCTCTAGACTAGAACATGGCACAATTCAGGACACCAGAGTTAAGTTGTAAAGTTACAAGGTGGAAGCTGGACTGTGGTCTCTATGCAGTGCTGAGTTTTATTATCCTTAGTGGGATATATGTGAAATACCATGGCTTATTTAAGCTTGGGTAACTGCTTAGAAGCATTAGTAAAACATAGGCAGAGCATGCTTCTTTCAAGGTGCCACATGAGCTTGCACTTGAATTTTATGGACTCTGTAAGGTGCAGAAGCTTGATCATCTATTCTGACAGATGTGTGGAAACTCCACGAGTTCAACATAATTTCTTCTTCATTTTATATGGCAAAATCCATGACATGGGAAAGGGCTGTATGGTTGAATGAATCATAGCATACAAGAAGTCTGTAACTGAGATCTATTTTTCCTGACTCCTACTCCATGGATATGTCTTCCGTTACTCCACTGTCATGCTCTCATAGCGTGCCATCTAGGCTTTGTTACTCATACAATAGTGTTATGAAAGAAACCTAATTAGAAAACGGAAATCTCCTTTAGCTCTGTTAGAAATTTATATGAAAGGTAGTGAAAGACACTGTAACACCAATACCATAAGTTTTTTAAAATACATTTTATTCCTGGATTTATTGAGAAATTATATTAGTAGATTTGGAACATCAAATGAACACTATGTAACGCAAGGAATAAGAAGCTGACAGCAAACAGTAGGACCGCAGACAGCTAAAGCAGAGTGTTAATTGTGGTTCAGGTTTAATATTTAGAGGGACAAGCCATGAACAGGAGAAAAGGTAAGAAACGATAAATACCATTTTCAGCCAGTCAGTACTTAAGTCCCTGATTTGCTGAAAGACATCTGGAATGTTACTTGAAGTCTCAGTTTTAAAATTAAATTGAGTACTTAGGAGCCTAAGGCCTTAGGAGCCTAAGGCAAACACAACCGTGCATGCTTAAGATGTTACTGCCCACCGCACGGCCATCCCCCAAGCTGAGTCAGAAGAGCAGAGGTACCTTGGAAGAGGTATGAATTGTCCTAAATTGCCTCAGTACAAAGTTAGTGGATTGGCTTAAACTGCTGTTCAAGGCTGCTTAAGCATTAGATAATTGACAGCTATTGTACTTATGGTACTATGAAGCAAGTAATGGTAAACATGTTATTGTTGGTTTATGAGACAGCTGAAATATATTTTAAGCAAATAATTTAATAAAAGCAATAACAATAGTCAAACTTCTTAACAAGTATGCAGAGTGTACCAAAGACTTCAACAATTCTCAGAACAATTTTTGTGCTGTAGTGCTTAAATTTTCAATCAGAATTGGCAGGAACAGTAAACTAATTAATGCTGGATTACAATGGGATTCCTACAAACATGTATATGACATCTAGATTAATACCAAATGAGGCCTTCATGATTAATGTTGCCATGATGAACACCAAAGGTATTAATAAAGATGAGACCAATTATTAGACAGTGTCAACCAAAAGAAGATAGTTCAGTGCAAAAAGATGATGTTCAACATGAAAAAAATACTGTGTCACCCCTTAAAATTCATGATAGCAAAATGATAAGGATTTGACTAAAACTGAAAAGCCCAGACTGTTCTTTTAAAAATGCTGCAGCCTGATCTCTGGTGAGGCAGGCATAGGTTTCTGCTGCTCAAGGGGCACTCCGCATGGTTTGACAGAGGTGTATGCTGTACACTGTATTCAGCACGACCAAATTTGGATCCGCCCGAGGACCATCGGTGGCATCGTTATGTATGGAAAAAAAAGCATTTCTAAAGTCTGCCGAATATGATTTCCTTAAAACTCAAATAACAGAAGAAAACACCCCAAACCCTGATTCAACAGCCATGCAGGTGGCACGTGTGGGTAGTACATGAGGAAGTTTTTCTTACTAGTTTCTTTGCATATCATCTCTCTGTAGACTTTCTTTTACCTCAGTAGCCTTCTCACCTTTGTGTCTGATTTTCTGCAGTTTATTTAAAGGATTAAATTTAATTGAAGTAGTAGATTATCTGATGATTTAATTTAAACTATAACTTACTATAACCTAGTAAAGTTTGCATGTGTGGAAATGAAGTGTATTCTTAAAATATGCTCACATATTTAAATTACTGACAAATGTTAATAGATTTTGGTGGAGTCATGTGGCAGATAATGGTGATGAACTGATGGAGCCAAACCAGACCTATCCACTGGGCGTCATATGGTGCTGTAAGAGGAAAGACAGTGTTTGGAGGTTGTTTGGAAGGAGAGAAGTGCAAGGATACAAGAGAAACTGATCCTATACACTGAGGGGATCGTTAGAGATGAAGGTATAGGGAGAAGGTCACAAAATTTCACTCACTTTTCCTACCCTGTGTATGAAAACTTGAACTCAGTTAGTAATACATATCCTCTACAATGGCACCCAGGGCAAGGAGAGGGCTCGGAAGGTTGGTGAGGAGTCAAGGGCATGGCTTGGAATGCACTCTCTCATCCCAGTTCACAAAGTGAACATCCTGCCACTGCCGATGATCATCAGGTCATGGTGGCTCTAGCCTCTATTTATTGCAATGGTATATTGTTTGTTGTGTAACCACACGGGCATGATATATGTAATCTGCTGTTAAAAAGAAAAAATATATAAGTTGAGGCAAGGATGTCCCTGTGCTGAGCTCCAACTGGACACCTGACCCAACCGTCCACTTGTCCCCTGCAACCCCAGACAGGGTTGGGGTGTGGATATATGACCAATTAACTAATAGCTATCTAGCCCCTGCTGTAGGCTTATCAATAGTTCACCTGACAGTATCGAACTGCACAATTGTTTCTGAGAACCTTTTTGCCTACACCCAGCATTATCAGAATACAGTATTCTTGACAATTTTTTCCCATTTCTCCAATCACCAGTGAAAGCACAGAGACCTCTATGATGGTGAGTGAGTGATGGGAGCTAAGGCTCCTCGCAAAGGGAACTGCCAGGCTGGAAAAGCATAATGGACAACCAGACAAGCTACAATAAAATAAACAGTGTGATCCAATTATAGTACTATTTTCAGAATATGTTTTTAAACACCTTTTACTATGTCACTGAAAAATGAAAGTGATAAGAAAAATCTTCCTGCCGCAATATCCAGAAAGGTTAGAATGACTTACATGCAATTAGTACTTTATTTGATGAATGTAGCTGTTCTCTGTTCATGGAATAGCTCTGTGAAGTCTGCGATGAACTTTTGTTCATCTGTTCATTTTTGTTCATTTGTTGTTCAGAATTATTTGACAAAGCCTTACTTCAATGTTTCTCATTTAAATCAAGCTTTCTGTGAGATTTTGATTTTAGTACTTGTTTCTGAAGTCTTGTTAGTTATGTGTAAAAGGTAAATTATGCTGTATTGAATTATCCTCTGATTGTACAGCTGGTGCAGGCAAGACACTCCCCCAGGCTTGTAAAATCTTATTTTATTTTTTTCTGTAAACATCTTCCTTTTCAGGCAATTTAAACATGACTACATAAGTATCTGTACAGTTTACACTGTACAGAAATTGAATTGGAATAAATTTTAAAACATTTTGAAATAGTAGCAGGCTTAACCCCCATTCAACAAATCTGAACTTCATTCTGTATAATAGGAAATAGAGTCTGGGGCATAGAGGAGAATGAAGATATGAGACAGATCATCATCAGCTCCCATAAACAGCTCACCAGATAACTTCTGTGCACTATTGCTGCAGTTCAGCCAGAGAGACAACATTAGTACAGGGGAGTTATTTCTGAATCAGGAAACGATTTTTTCAGCAAAATCCAGATTTTCCCCATATATGCTTTTGTTTTTTACAGAAAGTTCCCTTTCTTTTGAGAAACTGGAAACATGACACAAATCTGCATTTTTGTCAAAGGTGATGTCTTGCCATGGAAGGAAAATGGCAACATATATATGGTGACAGGGCAAGCCACAAATGGACACTTTAGAGCCTTCCTTATGTAGACTACAGGAAAGAAGAGGTGCTAGATGAGCTTTCAAAGCTGCAAAGCAGCTATGTAAACCCTCTTTATTTCAAACTGGTGTTGAGAACAAATGGCCTAATTGTTTAAGCCCAAATTCACAGCTGAAACAGGTCTGCTGATGCAGCTCTGCTACCAAGGCCTGCTGGTGGTAGTGTCGTTAAGACCTGAAAAAATTGGTTTTGCCACCATAGCCAGTTCTGACTCCCTGAGTGAAATCTACCAACAAAATTAAATCTTTATGCAAAAACACTCTTATGCTTGTTGCACCAGAGGTTCTACTGTAAAAATATTATTGAAATGAAAATTTTCTCTCTAAACTACAGTGGTGTAACAGTGAAAGATTTTTATGTTAGACTATGACCTTTGAGAAATCAGCAACAAAGTTTTATAAAATTGAATGGTGATGCCTTTTTAAAGCATATGTTTCAACCCAGAAAGGAGGTTTCCAAGAGCTTGCCTTGTGTTGAACAACATACTTGCCAACTGAATAACATGGTACCAAGCCCAGGACAGTAAACTCTGCTGAAAGGTAAGATGTATTGAATCAGGTTTGGAGTTGTGCCAGTGTGGTTGCACCCCTCTTAATTCACTTGTATCATGGACAGAGCAAGCTCACATTTGCCTAGAAGGTATTATGTGGACATACAGTAAGATGCAGCTGTAACAATACATTTAAAAAAAAAAAACATAGTAGCAGTAGAAACGTTCCCAGAGAAATACTGGGGTAGAAGGCATGTCTGAAAACAATAGCAGATGGGATGATAATGCGACCACTTTAGAATTCCCATAATGTTTAGTGGTCCACAATGAAATAATTTGACTTTAAAAAAATCAAATGTCAGTGGATTTTTTTCCAACTCACCACATCCACTGACCTTTGCATTGACTGTTCTCTGTGAGCCTTTGAGATGGAGCACACGCAGCATGTGGAGTCCCATGTCATGTCGGTCATCATTCTCCACTTGACATTTCTTGTGTTCCTAAGTTGATATGTTCCAGATTAATGAGGCATTTGTTCTCAATCAAGAAGCTATTTAAGAATACACTTTTAATTGTAATGGGTTGTATATGATTAATTATTTCTACATGGCTTGCTCATATTTTTGGATAGTTCAAAGCAGATTTTTTTTTCCACTGGGTACTGCCCAAATCTTTTCAATGTTCATACTAGTTATCACCCCATAATTTATGGAAGTGAATTGTCTTCATGAGGGGTTGTGAACTTCTTTGAGAAATTTGCCTGGAGCTCTTTGCTGTAATGACCTTCAGTGTTCTTTGTCTGTAAAAGGAATAAGAGGGCTAACCCACAAGTTGGTTGCAAAAGCTGTGTGTTTAAGTTAATTTGTGTTTGTTTTTTTTTAAAGACTCCATTGTTTTGGGACTACTCATGTCACAGTTGGTTCCGATGAGAGTATGTAGCCATTTTAGTATTGTTCTGTGCTCATCCTTCTGCTTTAATTGAGGTCTACTCTTTTAACTCAGCTATGTCTTTAGAAGAAACTGGGTTTCAATGGCCAGTACATTCCAAACTGGACCAAGTTGTTCCCTACATGTGTGTTCCCTGCATGGGGGAAAAGGGAAGTGCCATGTGTTTTCATTTGCAAAGCTTGCTTTGGACTTTTTTCACACCCTGAAGAATTTCCGTTTGTTGCTGTTCTTGAAAGGACAAAAGGCTCAGTACTTCAGGGCTCTGGGTTTTGAGGGATTATTTGAAAACTCTGATTTTATTACCTTTCATTTCTCTCGGTTGCATGGGACATAATTTTGGCAAGTGTAATCATGGATCTCATGGTGGTCAGCACACTAGACTGAGCTCAGAAAAGAGTTTGTATTTATAAAGGAAGAAGAGATTTTCTCTCCTCTGAATTAGTAAGTAATTAAATTAACATTAACGCCAACTTAATCCTACCCTTCCCTTAAAATCTGTTGTATGTGGCTACAGAGATTTCAAATGAATCACCTGTAGGAGGATTCGGGCGCAGAGGAGGCACTTTCCCTTTTCACATCACCTTTGTCTGCAGCTGTCAGATAGATAATCTGATCATCCACTCACAAGATGCATTATCCTTTTATTAAGTGGGTCCGGTCTAGTAAAATAGTAGCCATGAAAATGCTACAATAAAAGAATAATAAGAACCCAAAGTGCTTGTTAGAGCTGTCTGTAGATAGCAGTCTGCTATTCACTGCCTTGTGACTGATTTTTTACAAGTTTCATGTGAAATGTACTGTGGGCAACTGGCATCCAGCTATTTTTCTTGGCTGTTTCCATTTTAGATGAGCAGGGGCAACATTATGAGGAAAATATTATTTGTTCTAAGGGACCCATTAGGTCTAAACTTAGGGGCTATAGCATCAGATTATGTGCTGTCTGTGGGTGGCTTTTTGTAGCATATGGTGATTGAATCTATGTTCTCTCCCTCTCTTCTCATACAGAATATGTCATGAGGAGCAGCTCCTCCAGAAGAGCTTTCTCTGTAGGAAAGACATCCAAATTACTTTGATTTTTCCTAGTATCTATCATGGCAGTACGTTCCTGCAGGGCAAGGGACAGAGCTTTGTCAGTTAGGTTTACAGTAAAAGGGCACAAGTGGTGCAGAATGACTTAGCAGAGAATTAAAAGGAGGAATTGCAAATGAAACGAACCGTAGAGTTGTGACAAAGTGCAGAGATGATGAAAACAGCCAATAACCACCCCTCACCACCCCCTAAGTGTGGTGTGTCATTCAGGGCTCTTCTCACAAAAGCCAGTGACTCATTTTGGTGAAATTTCAAAGGTTAGCACCCTTCCCCATTCCTCAGTGGGAGGTCATCACCCTTGATGCAGAGGCAAGAGATCTGAATGTGTGATTGCACATAAGCTACCACAGCTCATGGCTGATTTGTTTTAATTTAAACTGCTGCATAGTATATTAATACACAGAGCAGCAGAATGAAACAACAGGAGAGTAAAACACACTTGACTGTTTCGCCAGCCAGGAGGGCAGGTGAGAAGCATAGTCCTCTGCTCTTCCCAGTGAAACTTGATGGTGCTCCTGGGTCAGAGCTCTTGTTCTAGAAAGCACTTCTCCTATCCTGGTGGTCAGAGGCTGAATTTGCACTCAGAAGTGCTTTTGTATGGACGCATGCATGTGAAGTGGGTGAGATGATGGCAGAGATGAGTAAAGAAACTCTCTGAAGTACTGGTTTTGAACTCTGTGGCTACAATTGCACTATCAAAAAACCCAGCAACCCAGCTTCAGGAGACTACAGTATGTGTTATCAATTTTGCCCATGAAGTTTGTTTTACTGCAAAGAAAAATAACAACTTAATTTTTATCCTGCAGATTAAGACACAACAAAAGCCTGTTTGAGTTAGCATGTAGAAAGGCAGAGCTGAGACATGGAACAGCTGTAGTTAAAGGCAAAAGGGCATATGTGGAGACTGACAGAGAAGCAAAACTAAACTAGAATAGTTCGTGTCTTAGTGAAGCTGAAAAAGTATGCTCTATTTAAAATGATAATTTATGGAGGTCTGATTGCCAGGTATTCGATTTGGTCCTGGAATCAGTTGAACTCAGACTATATTTGTGAAACAGTCATGCTTTGCACAAATATTGTCAATGTCATCTGTATTGAACAGTCTGCTTTTTTTTTGGTATTAAGCGTAACTATAATTAGTTGAGTAAAATGGCAATTATGTCCAAAAGGGACCTCTTCCAATAAAAAATTGTGCTGTGCTACCTATTGCAAGTCTCGTAAAGGGTTTCGTAATCAGATTCAGTCATCCCTTCCTCTCTCTGGATGGCCTGTAACCTACAGAATCTGTTGTTAATTTGTGAGTTTGGGGTTTGAACAGTTTGCTGAGAAGGTCATGCAGAGTTGATGCCAAGCACCCTCTTCGGAGAGACTGATGTAAATACAGCTGAGCTGGCCCAACTAGACCCTCTCATAAGGTCATCATCATTAGCTGAACTTTGGGACCGCTGGACCTAGTAAACTAATTCTGCCAAAATAGTAAAACTTTCTTACTGAACTGAACTTGAAACAGCTCATGTGTTGGAGTCAATAGCTGATCGCATAAAGGAGAGAGAAAATGTTTCTCAGAATATTCAAGGAAAACTTATCTTTGCTCCAGTCTTCATCTGACAGTGTAAACAAGTGACCAAAACTGTAAAGGAGAGATGCTTGATGAATGATAGGTTAAATGGAATAACAGGTCATGTAAAGTCTGTAGGAGAACTAAAAATCAAAAGGGTAATTTAGGACAAGCTTCCTATAGTGAAGATCTGGAGGTCCATTGCAAAGCGCGTATTATTTTATAGACACAGTAGTGAACATTATTCTATGAGAAATGTCTGGAAATGCAAAGTGTGGGTTATATCCCAGTGAAAGAAATTCTAGAGCTGAGTTACATTTAAAACTTCATTTTTCAAAACTGAATTGTCCTCCAAAGCATAGGTCGGGTGGAGCAGGATGAGAAAAAAAAATCTTCAATTATGTTGTGAGAGTCAGATGGTCAGATCTAAAGCATGCTGAAGTGAGAGCTCGTATTGATATTGGTGAGGTTTGCATCAAAGAACAGAGTCACAGGTATTGGTCAGAGCAACACTTTCAGGCACACTGTGAGATTGTTGCTTGCGGATACAGCAAGACTGAAATGCTGAGCTTCAAGTTCTTTATAAATGAAGCAGGACTGAACTGTTCTGGGAATATTTGAACTTTAATAAACTGATCTTTAATAAAAGGACCACTCACACCATGGCAATCCAAAGCTCACATTATGAGAAATTCCCTAAGGACAGTCCAAATTAGAATTGTTGGGTTTTAAGACTGCAGTTATCCCAAATTCATGCATAACAATCTATTATCTTCCAAGCCAAGGGCATTTCCTATTTCAGTTTCATAAATGCTTATCCTGGCCATTAGACACGGGACAAATACTAAAAACAAAAGTAACATTTTTATCGGCCTTTCCTCTTTTTGGAAACCTTTTGACCCACACCAATTAGTATCAGTCTCTTCGCACCTATTGAATACCCCTCAGGGAACTCCCACAGCACAAATCTGAACTGTGTTATATAAAACCAGATATATTTTAGATTAACTGCTTTGTATATTTTCCAGCAGCATAGCTGCTAAAAGGTCAGCATGGGGATCTTATTCTTTAGAGAATGAAGATAATGAAAACACCTATACTCGATACGTTCACCATTGACAGCACTGGTGAACCTGAGCCTGTGTGAAATAAACTGCAAAAAGTCCTGGTGGAGAAACATCTGCTGTAAATGTTTCAGCAGGGAAAAGATATTGTCTGGCTGAAAAATGCAGGACAAATTCACAAATGCAGCATGTTGCTGTTTAACAGATATACGTGGCCTTAGGGACCCATGTGGCTGCATTACTTGTCCAAAGTTCAAAATAAAGAGAAAAATAAGTTTTGACAGTCACTTCTGAGGGAAGTGATAACAGATCAAAGGACTTTCTTTTATTGCGATATTTTCATCATTATGGAAAAGAATCACTTTGGACTTTAGCTGCTGTTTGAAATCTTTACCTTTTAATAAGTGAACTCTGTAAATGCAGCTCAGAGAACAAAGGTTTCTCTTTTACAGTTAAACTTTTAACCCTTGAGGTTGAATTGGTGGAGACCAGAGGGAAAATCCACTGTGTTTTCACTGAACTTTTTACCCTTTGAAAAAAACTGAACAAGTTTAAAGTTCATACACTGAGCAAGAGGTCTCTACTGGGGATTTCTGGTATTATTAACTTCCTGACCTCAGATAATTAAAAGGGAAGAGCGGAGGCAGTGCAGACTTTGACTCAACTTTGAACTTTTAACCTCCTGAGGAACATTTTTAGTGTGCAAGTGGTACACACAGTAAACTCTCTTATTAACTTTCTTTAACCCATGGACACAAAAAATGTCAGCAGGCCAAAATTATCCTTTGTCCTTTATGTCATATTTCTATTTGTGTAGCACTTAAAACTCAAGGGGGGTATTGTTTGGATACAAAAAGTGACAGAGACAACCATTTTCCAGAACCTGGCAAGTACAGTAGGCAAGCAAAAGGGAGAAGCAGCCATGAATCTGTCAGACACTGCAGAAGGGTTTGTAATTCAGGCTACATCATGTTTTACCTTTAGGACATACACCAATATTTTAGTGTTGCCCCTTAGCAAAATTTTCCTTACAGAGTGGAGGCATTTTATCTCTATTCAACTGGGCTTTACTTCCTCAAGCATTAAACATAGTGATACTCAGCAGCCCAGGAGATTATGGATTTATTGACTAGGAAATAATCAAACAAGTAGCATTGTGAATTCTGTATTTGAGCACATAAAGTGTACTTTCTCATGTCTATAACATAAATGAAAGAAAAACAATCTTTTCTTCTTGTCCCAGCAAGGTGAAGATTATCTGTGGTCAGTGGTTTGTCAGGGATACTATTTGATATGAACTAGTCTGGGGAACAATGTGGGAAGCAGTAAAAGCTTCATTTAAACCTCCTAGCATTAGTGTTCTTGGGGTGTAAAACAGAATTATCGTGAATCCATGTAGTCGGAGATAAAAGAACTTAGCTGAAAAAAAATACAAAGAATATTGAATGAAAATATTTCAAGTAAGAGAAAGCTGTAAGCTTCTGGGGCAAAATCTCAATAATTAGTATCCTCTCAATTTTTTCACCATAAGAAAAGGAAGAACACAAGGGAGTTTATGTCTTATGGTTTCCTAGATGTTTATTGCGTATCATGGTGCTCCCAAACAGAGCAATCATTTGTCTTCTCCACTAGGAACTCAACAGTGATCAATGTAAATTGTAACATTCATTTCAGTTTTCCTTACATGCAGAAACACAATCAGAAAAAACTGCAAAATGTCTTTTGGAAGCAGATGTGTTAGAGCATGAAATTGCTGCGTTAGGATTATTAGAAGATTAGCAGAAAAATTTTGAGGCTGGATAGATGTTATGGTAAGTATGGATGTGTACATCTTGAAAGTTTTGAATTTGGAAGATTTTTCAAACCTCTTGATTAAAGCCAGCTGAACACTAAAAAAAAAAATCCCTTTTAAAACAAATACACAAATCAAATAGTTATTTCGGGGTTCATCCTATATGTCCTGGTGAAAAGAATTCTGAAAGATACAAGTCTTGAAAATTTTGGCAAAAATGCACCTTTGCTTGGAAAGGCACCAAATTAGCCTGGTTTTCTATTGGTTTTCATTGTTTTTCTACTGCTTAAAAATGTTGGTTATATTACCAGATAGTGCAATGCAATTCAAATAGATCTGTAGAGTGAAACAGTGTGGTAGGACCCAATATTCGTGCTGTATGCATGTGGAGGGTATATTTCAGACTAGCTCTGGTCTGATCCCATGAGCCAAACACCCATAGTGGCAGGAGCACATCATGAGTACTCCTAAGGTTTATTCTCTGGTCTATTTTTAACCTGGAAGAATCTATTTTATGTGCTCTGTGACCTTCCAACAGAGTGAACCAGAGGGCAAGGTGTTGAGGTGATGATGGGTTGCGCTTCCAAAGTGCCCTCCTCTTCTGGACTGAAATGCCTATGTAGATGCACCTGGTGCCATTGAAACAGGGAGCAGGAGTTGGCCTCTGTGACCAGATCACACACCACACTGCAAGCATCCTCGTGGTTTGTAATTGGTGATGCAGGCACAGGCTCACCCCTGCAGCTGCATGGGGGTGGGCGTGCGCATACTGGGCTGTGCCTATAGTGGGCTTGGAGGAGTGGGCATTCTTGGGAAACCCACAGTTGGATCCAGTGGCTGGGGAAGAGCCATCCCATAGCTCTCCTTCCATGGGTGCATCTATCAGGGTCGATGTGCAAACAGAATAATAAAAGGCCATTTAGTATTGATTGTTTGCTACCACCAGCTGGGGTCGTCATCTGTGCCCCTTAGTAGTTTTCACAGTGACCCACACTGGGATGTGTGGGGACCAAAACTGTAAGTAGAGGGATGCTGAACAACTGCCTGGGCCCAGTGGCCAGAAGCACTTGCTGTTAAGCCTCCACAGAGGTGTCCGATATTTCCTGCTTGGGGTAGGACTGTCGCAGCAAGTCTGAATTAAATATGCTGTATTGAATCTGAAAGAAGTGTTGTCTATGAAGTCCTGACACAGAAGAGCACTAAGGCTACTGTTTATATGCTGGAAAAGTGAAATTATGAGTATACACTGCTATTTGTCAAAAAACATAGTGGAGGGAAGAACACTTGAGTTGCTACATGTAAGAAAATTAATAAATTTTATTTTTCTTAAACGTAAATTGAAACATGAATCTTCTTACGTGATGCTTTCAACTGAGCAGTGGGTCTTGTTGAGCCTTGGCCAGCTGGGTGCCTTCCTCCTGGATGGGGACAAGGCCTCCTCTTCAGGGCGCAGTGAGAGAGAAGGAGTGATATGCTTTTAAAAGCCAGCTTCCTCTGGTCCGCCATTGGAGCTGGGTGAATCCTTTCATCGTGCCTGGGCCTTGGAAACCATGGTGAAGTCTCACGCTCAGGCTGAGCTGGTTCATCCCCTGCCACACCAGCAGCACCAAGCAATCTGGAGGCTGGACAGGGTTTCCCCTGCTCCCTCTGCAACTTTTAGCTCTGAAGATTTTCCAGGTTTTCAACCACAAGGTAGGAGGCTTCAAAATCTGATCACTAGGCCAAAGTGGGCAATTTTTCATGTGGATGGCAAAAAGCACTCTTGGAATAAAGGCCCATGTCCTCCAGACAAGCTTAAATTCCTACTGCAAAGTACAGAATTAGTAAGAGCACCTCTACTAGCAGGTTACCCAGATTTTCTTTTTTTTCAGCATAGACACAACAGTTCATTTTTCCCTGATCCAGATCACTGAACTGTCTGAACTGTTTTAGCGCAGAGGTTTTCCAAAAAAGCATTTGGCTTGTGGTATATAGTTGGCACAGAAAATTTCAGCTGGAGCTAGACAGGAGAAGTTTGGCAAAGTTACAGGCAGTTGATAGCAGGGTGTTTATCATAACAAGCATTGGGAAACCTTGCTACCAGCCCCTCCTGCAATCTCACAGTTCCTACATAGAGACAGAATATGTAAAGTCAGCATGAGTGTGTACACATGTGAGCGTGTGGATGGATGGAAAGTGTCAACGTGCGTGTGAGTTTGTGTACTGCAGAGCTACTCATGTGAGAAAGTAAGTACCAGAGCCTGTCCTTAGGCATGGATTAAAGAAGGCAATTAGACACATGCTTAGACACTGGGGGTGCCTTCCTCTATCAGACCTTTGCAAACTCATCTGTCCTTGTGCACCACTGTGCTTGTGGAAGCACAGAACTTCTGCTTTCCCTTAGGTTTCAGCATTGGTGGGCCGGCATCGGCTGTTCTCTGTGGCAAGACCCTCGGCTCTGCTGATCTACATTTGCTGTCCCTCAGAGCAAAGAGCAGTCTCATCTGTTTTTGCAGATTTGCCTCCTGAGCATGGAGAATATGTTCAGCTTGTATTGGAGATGGATGCAAGCAGGAAAAACGTAGCAACAGAGATACTTAGCACTCATATAGGGCTCTTCAGGAAGTCCAGTTAATCCTCACAGTAACTATGTGATACAGAAAAATATCGTTGAGACAAAACTGCACTGTATTTTTTCCTGGATGGAGCATACAGGTATTATAGAAACAGATAAAATATAAAGCCAAAAATTATCATCTGTATATAGATGGAGAGCAGAAGTTAAATGGTTTACCTGGACTTCAGGATGAAACTGTGTCAGGATAAGGTTTAGCAAGTCAAAGCCTTGTTCTCAGTCCTGCACCCAGCCCATAAGTCATGACCTTTCTCTCTTGCTGAATGTAGGTAGCTTTTCTTTTCCCTGCTTTCTGCGTGGGCATGTGATGGACAGAGTTTATAAAAATTGGAAAGCAAAATTCTCACCTGGCCCTGCACATTGAAACAAGAATAAAAGAGGGATCCTGGTAAATGTCACAACCCACACACTCTGCCCTTGAGTCCTTCAAAGCCAAATGATCAAGGCTGAAATGTATTGCATGGAAGGAAGGCAGAGGAATTAAAAACCTGTTCCACCTTGCAAAGGGATACTTACAGCTTAAATTCTGGCCAAGGTGAGGGATGGAAAGGAGATGTAACTGAATTACAAACCCTTCTTCGGCATTTAGGGGGGATAGCACCCTACTTAATAGAGCTAAATGGAAAGGCCAAACCTAGCTCTAAACACATGCAGTTAGTCAGGGTAACAGTAACAGTGGTAAAAACTGGTAGTGAACACATCCATCCTTTTGTCACATGGTTCTGCCCTGCCTGCAGCTGCCCTTGGCAGGTCCAAGCATGGCTGCGAGTGTCCAACCAACGAGTTGAGAGCCAAACACCACATCTGTAGGTGGAACTGGATCATATTAAAACTTTCCCCTGCAGCATTTTTTTTGCTGATGGGCCATTTCACCTGCTTCACCCGTCAGACCAAGTGGATCGTGTGGCCTTGGGAAGACCCTGATTTAAAGTGCCAGACAGGAGGAGTGGTTGCAAGAAGGATGCAAGGAGAAAGCTCTGCCAACAAAAAGGGGCCATACTGGGGATCCAGAAAGTGATTCCTTGACAGCCTGAAATCAGGCTCTTCTGAAGGTGTACATTCATGCCCTCACTGTGTTTCTCAAAGGTAAGCTTGAAAAATCTCACCTTGGGCTTATTTTTGCTCCTCAGCTGTTGCTCTCTTAGATTATACATAAGTCTATAACATGCAAAGATTAGTCTGTAGTGAGTACTACTTATGTCAGGTTGGTTGATGGATGTGTGTGTTTGTTTTTCATTATTACTTTATGACTCTGCAGCGAAGACATCTGAGCATCCACAGGGATGAAGACGACATGATCCCTGCTGAAAAGTGCTTGCAATCAAATTTGAGACTTGATAGTGAAGGATGTCAAGACAAAGTGCTGAATAGATATAGGCCAAGCAGGAGTTTTATTAGCAAAACAGACTGCATGCTCATCAAAGTCTTCTTTCTTTACAGTGAGTTGGTAAAAGTTTTTTTGGTTTTTTGGTTTTTTTTTTCCAAATGTAAGTAAAGCCTGTGGGGCTGATCCATTGCTATGGGTGTTAAGAACAACCCGTCTGAAGTTTGTGAAGCGGCCAAGCAGATACTGGTGAGCAAATCAAAGGAAAATTTAAATTTAAGATCGAAGCTCATCCTATAAAGCTGAACTTTTCATAAGCCAACACCATGGTAAACAACTTCTCTCCTGTTTGCTTTTTTTGTGCCATGGCAGTTTAAACAGAAGAGTAGCCCAATCAGGTTAACAATTACATTTCAGGCTTTGTTGGCTAAGCTGGCTACTGGCAGAGAAATCTTCCTCCCTTGGATGGTATTTTCTTGTCAGAAAGGGAGAACATATTACTCTCCACTGGATAAATTATAGAACTTTATAAAAGGAGGGACACATTAATAGTCTTTCTCATCTTCATGTCCAAATTGCTTATTAGTTGCTTAATTTTTTACTTTCAGCAGTGGGACTTCTCACACAGAATAAAGATCAAAATGTGTTCTTGTCTCATGCCTCGTGCCTAACCAAAGCCAGATAAGAAAATATATTACTCCTTATGTTCCTTGGTGAAGAGCTGTGAGGCAAAAAGACACGTAACTTGTCTTTATTTTAGAAGAATATGCTACTGATCAGATTTTTGTTTTTATAAAATTTTGTTTTATTTCACAGTCTCATCAATATAAAAAAAATACATCTGTATTTAAGGCATAAGTGCATAGCCTAATTCATCTAATAAAATGCTTTTCCTTGGACACATTTCAGTCTGTCCACTGAGACAACACAGTATTTTTCTCTGATGTGTAAGTGATGCCTTACATGTTATTTTATTGTTATTTATGCTTAAAAACTTTTCAGTGTGCCTTATAGAATATTGCGTACATAGGATACCTTTAGTATTCCTACTGTCAAGTATTAGAATGAGGAACTAAAAATAATATATAAAAAGTAATGTTAATAAGTAGCTTATATTTTTAAGGGTTTTGTTTGGTATTAGGAGTACAGGGTGATATTTTGGAAGTAGTTCAGGAACTTGTGTTGATCTAAAATCTCAGCCTCAAATCCTGCCTTACTGGCTACAGGACCATCAGAACTGCTGGATACTGTGCTTATGGAGTATGTGTTTGTATGATGTGTGGGATTTTGAATGTCTGTTACTCATCCCCAAAGCTTCATTTTTTCATGTGCCACAAAAGTCAAATCAAAGCATGAAACAGTGGTCTGTGACCATGGTGAAGATGTCATAGAATCAGTGGTCACAAGTAGTACAGAAAAGATGATATCGATTCCACACTATTGAAAAATTGCTCCTAAGTAGCTCAGAAATTTATGCTTTATTTTCTCTTATAAAGGACCCTTATTATATTCTAGAAATATATTGTTAAAATGGATTAATGTTTGTCCACCATCACATATTGTCCAAGAAGTCAGACAAGAAGCAAATAAAAGGATCGGTGAGTTTCCTAACTTCTCACTGTTTAAGGAAATCAAAGTAAATTGTAGTAAACATTTCAACAAAATCAAAAAGTGGAGCTAAGAGTCTGACCCAGTGAAAGAACATCAGGAATCATTATCTGGCTCAAATTCTGGCTGTACCCCAGCTTTCCCCCCCAAGAAATGCAGATTCACTCTCTTTTTAAAGCACATTACCATCTAAGCAAAAAAATCCTCTCATCTTTGCTAGTCACAGTTGTAAACTTGACGTGCTTGCTTTATTAGCTGATACACACTATGTTTAACAAAATGCATTTGTGTTGTGCCTCAAGATGTTCTTGTTTAAAAGTACCTTGTTCCCTGAAAAAGGGTAATTTTAATGTCATAAGAAATGTCACGTTTTGTTTCTAACACTGATATACCTAATGTAAACAGTCCTCCCCAAGGAAGAAAGGGGAAAAGTAAGAATGCAGAAAGCACTGCATGAAAACTTTGTTAGGACCACGCCGAGCCTGCCTTTTCTCGCCGGTGGCAATGGGCACAGCACCATGCTCTGCTCGAGTGTACTGCCATTTTCTCCTTTTAGGGTAGCAAACCTAGATCCGTTAAGTTCACGGTGGCACAGGAGCTCCAGCCAGTTCCAGGAATCTACAGCCGCTCCCTGGGTCAGCTCAATGTTGCTTTCATCAGAAGTGTCACTGCAATGGGGCAAAGTTGTTATAATGAGTTTCGGGAGGCATTGACATAATCAGGTCAGCTGGAGGTGCATAAACAAGGGAGGGGGGAACAAAACCCATAGAGAAATGTATCTCTTTCCACCCTGTCCCTGGGAGACAGGAAGCAAAAAGCCTTTGCTCTCACCTGCTGGTGTGGCATCCTTGCTCCCCCCTTTTCTCTGTTTGGCTCTAAGGTGTTTTCTTCTCTGCAACCTGACAGACCCAAGGACATTTTCATCCATCGCATGGATCTTAGGCAAATTTCCCCTTTCTTCTTCTTGTTATAGTGACAGGCAGATTTTTTTAACAGGCTGCTTAATGGCTAGGTACCCCCCACAGAGTGGATGTCCGTCAGTGAGACAGAGAGAAGATGGGGTCTCTCTGGGGGCTCCAGGGCTGCTGGGGAGGGGAGAAGAGGGAACTCGAAGGAATACTGTACATTGCAGGAACATCTAGGGAGCTTGTGCCTCTGATGATGAAAACGTTACTGGGCTTTTGTATTTTCTCCTCTTGTGAGCCTATTGAAAGTTTTTCATGACAACTGTGAACTGAAGAGAGCCAGGAAAAATACCATGTTATGTAATTTGCATCTGGAGATGGCACATACTAATGCAAACTTTAGTCAGTCACAGAGCAGGCTGCTATTACAACTGAGGCTGAAAAATACTTTTTCAGTTAAAAAAAAAAAAATCTAAAAGTGTTGAAATTACTGGAGAATCCTCTTTTCTGATGTGACACTAACAATATCAGAAGTAGGGCCTGCAGTCCTGTCTGGGAGATGAAGCACTGTGTATATATTGGGCATTTAGAGTACATACATGCTAACATGCATGAAAATTTTTAACGCAATCTCTAGCTGTATTACTTTAAGATAACTGATTTCATGAGGAAGAAAGATGGCAGATTTTGTCCTTTTTGCTGTCACTGTTGCTGAGCAATTCACTTTCCTTTGGAGGGTGAGGGCTTGGGGAATATGAAAAGGAGTCTACATCAGTCCTATCTCCATTAAGCATCCAAATTAATCAGCAAAGGAAGAGGCTGGTGTTAAGAGGGAGGTGGGAAACATGTTTTGTTCATGAGAAGTTGAATTTTTGTGATGTGCTGCAGCACGGAATTGTGAGAACTCATGGATTAAGGGGACCAGTTTTAGGAGGTCCTCTTGGGAAAAGTTTGAGGTGCTCTAAAAAGAAGATGCAGTTGGCAGGTTAGATACTGTGACCTTCTCTTTACAGCAGTGCAGAGCTGAAGTCTCCCTATGGCATTAGTGGGCAAAGACCTGCAGGGGTTTTGGATAAGACTGATGTTCTTGTAAGTCCAATCTCCCACTGCTGGCAAGAGAGTGGCAGTGTATTACTCTCTGTATTTGGGTTGTTGCCATGCTTTCTACCTACTTACGCTTCACTTGCAATTTTGGATAAGTGGAGTCATCATCTTCATTTTATGCCCCAAGCTTTTGGCTGGTACAGCTGTGTAGTGTTAACAGCTGCTGGTTTTCGTTACAGAAGTGGCTGCATTTTAGGAAGAGGCAATGAGATTTCTGCTCTACAGTTTGTTGAACCAGTTTGTGAAGCACTTCGTAGATTCAGGTGTGTAAAAAGTACTTAATAATATTGATCTTACAATAATAATAATTTGGTAAAAAGAGATTATGATCCATGTTTTGATGTGCAATTTACTACTGATTCATTATACAACCTGCAGAAAATCTTGGGCTCATGTTACTGACCCTCACATAACAAAACCCCAGGTCTAGAAATTAGATTACTATTCTGCAGCTCAGCGATTAATATAAAAAAATACTCTATCAATCACTTGTATTTACATTCTTGCTGCAAATCAGGTCACCCTGCCCTTTGAGTTCTGTTTTCCAGAGAATGGGCCAACTCCATTCCCAGTGTGACTCCCTTGACTCCAGCACGGTTGCACAAGAGATGACTGTAGCTCATAAAGTCTGCAGAATAACTCTATTTTGATTAGGGATAAAAAATTAGTATTTGGGTGGAGCCTTATTCTTGCTGGCATGCTAGGTGTTTTTTTTCATTGACATGGAGCTGGAATAGACATTGTTTACTTAAAAAACCAACCAACCAAACAAAAAAGTATGCATTTTATCTGCTTTCTAGCCATTGTACAGAAATAACCATAAGATTGTAAATGACAACACAATCAGGAGTGAAAATAAATGTCATATCTTAGCTATGTATTGCTCTGTAATACAGTTCTTTGCTGAACACATGGATACAGTTCTGCTGCAAACACAAGAAAGGGATTGGGTCCATTTGGCTCACTGCTTCCTCTCTGAGCTGGGAGCGCTGGGTCTGGCTTGGCAATGAGAGGGGACATGCTCACCTGCACACCCCACAGAGGAGGTGCAAAGAGAGAGCCCAGTGTGGGTACTAGCACCAGGAGCCTGCCGGGAGAGGCGGGAAGAGGCAAAGGGGACTGGAAAGCCCTGCCTGCCTTGCACAGGTGGGACACTGAGCAGGGAACTGCCTACCTTGAGCGTGGGAGGGTATGAGAAAGGCATGGGGGAGAGGGATGGTGCTAGCTGGGAAGACAAATATGAGGAATTAGAGGCTTTCTGGAGAGTGTGGGATTGAGGGAAAGGTCAGACGAGGTGCCTGGAGAAGAGACGGTGGGACTTTTTTGGCACAGAGAGGAGAAGAGATGACTGGAGTCACCCATGCCGTGTAGCAGGAAAGCTTTCAGTGGACGACTGATTTAATCCCTCTGCCTCTATATAAGAGAAACTGGACAAGACAGTCGTCTTTCTGTTGTCTCATCTCCAATTACTTTGCCATAGACAGGGACCTGCAGTGCCCCAGACTGTGTCTGGTGGCAAATAAATAAATCTGATTGACTAGCACTGTGGACGTTAATTCTCAGGGAGTAGCAACAGAGTGGCATTGCCCTTTGTACATGCAAGGGCCAGGAAAAAATATACTGTAGCACTTTTCCTCCTGATGTTTAGCTGAAAGTAACAGTAAAGACCTCAGCTCCTCCCAGCAGGTCATTAAGCCCCAGGAAATACCCTGTTCCTCTATCATTATTGCTTAATTATTTTCAGCTCTGTAATCTAATTTGCAGTTTGACTCTATGTTGATTCTAGCTGTCGTATCATAACCTTTCCAGTACAGGAAATGTGACGCAGGGTTGGCTGCACTGACGTCTAAATCTTTTGGTGAAAAGGGCCTTTTTCTAAGCCTGCAACTTCAGGAAATAACTCGTTTTCTAGAAAGCCTGAAACCTTTATCATTCTGGAGATTTCACTTTCTCCTACTTTCTTTTAAAAATGTTTTACAGAGTCTACAGTGCAAAACTGAGTAATAAAAGGTCTTTTATTGAGTATGTGCCATTACTCTTTTAGTTTTAAAGCAGGATGTTAGAGACATATGTCACACAGAGGAGCTGTTAACATATTCCTTTTATTTTAATTAAATATAACAGATGCTTCAGGTCGTCTAAAAAACAAGGAAATAAACTCATAGCTATGCAGGCAAGCTGTCTGAATATAGGAATTACAAAGGAGCTAAATTAACAACTGAAACAATTTAAAGCTCAAAGTATTATTAAATACATGCTGTCTAAAGCAGGTAGTTTTATCTCAAACAGAAATCACTGAGTTTATGCAATACCTACTACCTACTCAGTTTCTTTAGAAATCTCCAAAAACTAACAGGAAATTAGAGCTGTAGGGAGCCATCTGCTTTGAGATACATCTCATCAAGACTCTCGTTCTTATGTCTGGAATTGTTTGACAAAATACAGGGACAATATATACAGTTCATAGTACGTGATATATGAAATGCTTTTGAGCTCAAAGGTTCTTCTGGATGCGTATTAGTCAAGTGAGCCTGCAGGAGGGCACTTAATCTGAAATAAAGCAAAAAGGGAAAGAATGTGGAGGGGTCTCTGAAGCGTAAGCCTCCACGAAAAGCCGTCAAAAAGGCACGGAAGGAAATCATCTAGACTAGGAGATAACAATGGGGGAAGCATATGGAAATCAGTGACCAGCAGTCCAAGGACTACATTTTGGGTGAATATCCTTAATGAGTAGGAAGTATTGCAAGCAAGATGGTTGTATTTTGTTTTTCCTGTAGCCTTTTTGTTTCCAGCCCTTGGATACATACTTCTGAACCTTGGCTTCAAACCAGCTTAAATAAACCTTCCTATTGTTTTGCTACAGGTCTGTCTTGTGTCAAGGTGCACCAGGATGAAACAGAGGGCTTGAGCCTGCAGCTTGAGGGGCTCAGGGCATCAGAGGTGCAGAAGAGAGGTGGAAGTGCCTATACTGTGTGTATGGAGGGACCCCGGAAGGTCCATGCAGATGCTCTGAAGCTTGTGTTGCCACATGTTGGGTTGTGAGGCATTCCCCATGGCTGGTGGAGGAAAACCTCTTTCTCTGCAGTGTATGGGGGTACATGGGCCATTTCACAGCCTATGGGGATGGTGAGGCATCCCTATGTGGTGCTTGTGCCCTGAGTAAAAACAAGGGTCCCATCTCACTTCAAAATCTCAGGATCAGGGAAAAAGAGATTTCTACACAGTGGAGACGGTCCGTTCTAGGCTGCTGGATTCAGCTGTGTGGGATGACTCTAAAATGCAGCGTGCTGTTCAGCCTTCCCTGTATTAGGGATGGGGATTATGAGAATGTATAGAAGAGTTATTCCTGCTCCTCTCTTCTCCTCCTTTGTCGCATACCTCTGCAGAGCTCTGTGAGCCTGCAAGCTACAGCAGCCCTTCTGCCAGGAGAACTGCCGTTATCCGCACAGCAGGGGACTTCAGGGTCTGGTGTTAGTACACTGAACTGGTGTGTGCTAACTAACCATTGCAGTGAAAAATACAATAATACTGTTGAGTTGTCTCAGAGCTGTTGTTCAAATGCATGTGTGTAGAGGGGGAGAAAAGAAAAATTGCAATTAGCCTCCATATCCCCTGTATAGCAAAATGATTGATGTGGTGTCCAAATCACTTCCTCTCTACTCCCCAGCCCTGTGTCAGCAATATAGGTGAGCCCCCAATAATATAAAATAGTCATGGCATTACAGTTGCAAAGCTTTTCCACCTGAACAGTACTGTAGCAGCTAGGCCTGCCTTTTGAATTAAAAAAATTATTCTGGTAACAGAGTTAACAATGAATTCAGTGTAAATGAGGCTGAAATGGATGTGTAAATAAGACTCCATTGTTATACAGAAATGTTGTACTATTCCAAGTCCCCTCTTGTTAGTACTAGGGGAAAACATTCTTCCAACAAATATCTTGAATATCGAACTCTGCTTGGCTGATTCAAAATGAATAGGCAGCTTTATGGTCTCAGCCTGTATTCAGGTTTAGACTTAAAAATTCTGACTGAAGTAATTGGAAGACCTTTGATCCATTAGTAATGCAGGATCAGATCCTGTCTCCAGGTAAAAGACATAACAAAAGGTAAGGAAATGGCAACCTCCCCTTTCTTCATCATGCAGCATGGTGACTCTTTTCTATGATCAGACACAAATGTAATGATTCAGGAAGAAAGGGCTTAATGCTTAGAAGAAAGGCTGAAAAGAGAAGATATGCAAATGACAGCTAGAAGAAGGGAAGAATGCTGATGTAATTGGAGTAGACAAAGGATGTTCACTTTGTGACACATTTTGAGAAACATCCAGGAACATTTGTTATGCCAAAGCGGGTTCATGGTTCAGTGGAAATGCCATCTTCCAATGGGGAAGTAGGCAGAAGAGGCAGCACTCTGATCAGACAAGGGAACAAAAATAGTTCAGGGTTCCAGAGCGGATAGTTGTATACAAGTTTAGATATATTGTTATGATAATAGTCCTGCCAAGTGTGCACAGCATTTTCCTTTACTGGTTGTTCCACTGAGGAATGACTGCATACTAATGCTGTTCACTAACAGAGGGGTCTTTTTAATTCACTTCATAAGCAGTAGTGTTCAGATGATCTACCTCCTCCTCCTGTAGTTGGTACTTATGAACTAGAGACTATCTGTGTTTATTTCTGGATTTAAAATACATGATAAGAAGGCATGGTGAAGCCTGCTTGTGCCTTAAGCAATGTCTGATGACATAGGAATTATTCAGATTTATCTACTCAAATGCTGGCAGATCTGCCACAGCAGTCTTATATAACAGTATGCCATAACAATTGGAGTCCTTGGTTTAAAGAAAAGAAGTTTGCAGAAGTGGCTTTTTTCTTAAACTTTTTGTTAGAAGAAAAGCTTCTCTTTCCTTACTCAAGCTGCAACAATTTCCACAAACTTTTGAGGTATAGGGAGGCAAATTACAATAGAGGTCAACAACAGAAGCCAGAAGAAGCACTTAAACCATTTGGTCTGACCTGAATGACATGCTTCATCTGGCTTATCTCTTGGTGATCAAAGGTGTGTGTACTTGCATATGTATATGTATACATGTACACCCACACATACATATATACAGTAGTATAGGAACTATACAAGTAGTCTAATCTCCATATACATGTGTGAGTGTATACATATATATGTGTATTTTACTTTGTTCAAAGGTGAATTATGTTCCTTTAATTGTCTGGACTGAAACTATGGGAGAAAAAGTATGTTTGCTCTTGGGGGCATGAGCAGCTGAACCTGCTCAGAGGTAGGCAGTCCCAGGGAGGCTGGCTGGAGAGGGAGCATCCCCTGAGCTCTCTTCAGAGGAATAGAAACATTTTCCCATGCAACAACAGGGCTGCACAGGGTTTGCACCACTCAGAAGAAGACTGAGCAACTGAAATCAAGACCGAAAGCAGGACCTGCCTGCAAGAATAGCACAGGCAGCAGAGGCAGCACTTGGTAAACACTTCTAATACCCATCTCAGTGGCTGAGGTTTTTCTCTACCTAAAAAGTTAATTCTATTTTTTTTATGTTTTAATAATACCTGGGGTTTTGGAGCTTTTTTATGTTTTAGGGTAGCTGAATAGGTCTAGGCACATTCATCTCAATGCTGTTGTCTGGCTTGGGCCACACAGTGCTTTCTGATACAAGCCCAATAGTTTGTATTAAATGATGAATAACTTCCATATGGGCAACCAGTGTTTTCCCAAAGGCATCGGAAGGAGGAGAATCTACCGTATCCCTGCACAGAGTGCTGGCTGATTTCACTTTTAACAGTATGTTCTTTATTCCTAACTGGGATTAGTTAGGCTTAAGATCTCAGCCTTTGTTTTTGTTGTTATGACTTTCTTTGCTAAATTGGTGAGCCCCTAAGCTACAAGTACCTTCTCCCCAGTAAAGTGATTTTAACTGCAATCAAACCAGATCCTGATTTTGTGGATAAGAAAAAGAGATGAAATTGTCTCTCAGTGTAAGGCATCTTCTCTTTCCCTAATGTATTTTTTGTCTCCTTTCTGTGTTCTGGCTTTAAAAGGGAAGCATTAGACCTGTATGTAGCATCCCGGAATATATCTCATCAGTCTGATTCACCAAGGTACATTCATTAGCCCTGCTCCTGCTGACTGACCTCTCTTAGGTGCATCCAAAGATTGTATAAGTCTTTTTTTTCCAAGGAGATCAGGTTGAACTGCTGTTCACTGTGATCCAAAATCTTCAACAGAGATACAACCAAGGTGTAGCATTAAGGGCTATGTGTGACTTTTATTTCTTGTTTCTCTCACTCAAGAAATGAATTAATTGCTATAAAAAGTTTTAGTAGTTTAACAAACTTTTGTTATACAGTAAACAAGCTATTTATAGTTTATAAACTATATATAGATATTTATCAAAAGAAATAATATTGTGGTAGGTCACTTGTTCTTTTGCCAAGAGCTTTGGTATGTTACTATTGCTTGATATAAACCTGTTTTTGCAAAAAGAGTTATAGATGTAATTGGCATTACTATGGCACAGCACAGCCTCTGGTGGTTTGATTTTCCAGATCTCAGAGAGACCTAGAAGTGTCTGCAGGTGGTACATTCAGCTAAGTTGATTCTTCCATAAGGTGATCCTCTATATCGTCTTGCCCTCTGAGATATGTAGCATATTTTGTGTTACAACTGAACCCTCAAGGCCTTGCAGTTTGAGCAAAAGATTGCCTTTACCCATGTAACTAAAAGTTTTGCATGATGGTGCTTTTACCCTGTAATGCATTCTTCTGCAAACTCTTTCCAGAAGCTTCTCCTCTTCCTTTTAAAGAGGAAAACACCTCCTTCTGAACTTCTCATCTTTCATACAAAATCTTAAGCTGACTCACAAGTAACTAATAGAGGCTTCAATGTCCTAAGTTAGATATCCACTTAAATGCTGCATTATTCTTTAATAGGTAGTTTAATATCCATTGGTTCCTTTGTTATGAGTAGAGTGGGAAAAAGTATTCTATACACTTCCCTTCTCTTTTCTAAAGTACAAGCAGCCGTTGCTGGCATCACTTTCAGTGTTTTGGACTTTGCTTTGTGACAGACTACTGAAGATTTTTCAGTGGAGGTACCTGTGGACACAAAGGCAGATTTGGCTGAATAAATTTTCTCATGGGACACACATCTGGTAAAAGCTGCTATTTAATTTACAGTATTATTAAACTGATATTAGGTGTGGCAGAAACCAGCCTACGATGTGTCTACTTTGGGGAAAAGCTATCCATTTCATTTCCTTTATGAATCTGTCTGTGCCTGTGTATGTACAGGATATTCCTGTGCATGTAATACTTAAAGAATTGATCTCTTAGTAGGAAATATTTGGCTCTGAGAGCCTTAGAGCTGAAAAATTAAGTAAATCAATATATTGCTTACTAAACCAAGAAGTAATAGTTTGAAAACAACATTTATTCATTCTAATTTGCACATTTGACCTTGAATATCTATCTAAGGCAAGCAACATTCTTAAGAGGTGGTGCCAGGATGTAGGTTTATTTCTTATGATTACAATTCTCAAGGCTGCTCTCAACCGTGTTTCTGTATGGTAAGCCAAACTTATCCTTGGAGTAAGACCATTTTAGTCAACGGATGCATTTGGCCCATTAACTTTAGCCTGCCATAAAGTCAAGGGCAAAAAGATATTCTTATGCAAAGCAGAATCACTGTAGATATGCTACTAATCACGGAGGATTAGAATGAAGATATTCCTGTCCTCATAGCACCTTCGTATGGCTTTTTAGCCTTTTTTAAATAGCAAAATTACCAGGATTTTTTTCTTTTACTTCTAAGAAGAAATCATACTTCCATCTATTAACACAAAGTGGTGAAACTTTATTAGAAATGCAATTATGTTTCCTAAATCTTTTAGTACTTCTGTGCGTGTGATTGCTAAGCAATAGTAGTTCTAATTACAATTTCATAAACTGCCTATGGGCAAAACGGTAAGCTGTATGGGAACTTTCCAGTATCACTGTTTGGGCTTGAACATTCTTATGAATTATTTTAAACCTACATATTTCAAAGGAAAATAAGTTCAAAATATCTATGTAGGACTGAAACCCCATTCACCTTAATCTTGTATGTAGATCTACAGGAAATCAGTGGGACCACTTGGTTGAATATTATATCAATTATCTGTAGACTCTTGGATTTCATTTTAAGTGGCATTTTATAATATATTTTTATAATAGGTAATGTTTTTGCTGAACAATACTACCAATATCCTTCCGGTATTCCAAAAACCCCATGACAGTGAAGTATTTCATTGGCAGAATTAGAGGGATTTTCTCCTTCCAATTTAAAGACTCTTTACATTTTTATTTTGTTTAGGCTCATCATGATTGGATTTTAGCAGCAAATACTTTATAGTGTTTTTTTTTTAATATACATATATATGAGAGCAAGAGATTTCATTCATAAAGAAATGCAGCTCATCACTATATTTAATTACAATGTTCTGAACTGAAATACATAGCCAGTGGGAATAGGACTATTGATTAAAAACTAGGGTAGCTTCTGTTTAGTCTGTTGGAGGCTCTTTTTTTTCAATTACTGTGTGTAGGAGAGGTCAGTCTGATTGCATTATAAAATTAGGTTAAGAGACAGTATTTCTATCACTGAATTGCATGTGATCTATTTCTTAAGAAAAGATACAGTAGAATACTTTCATTCTAAATTCAGAGCACTTTGCTGTGCCTGCCATAAAGAGTTTTTATTTTACCCTTCAAATTCATCATTGCAAAAACAGAGATGCCTACAAAACAAAGAACAGTACAAACTGATATTCATATGAGTGTAAATAATCTGTTTTGTACTACATATTTGCCTTCAATTTTAGGGAAATTTGCTATGTAAATTACAATGAATGTTTGGGGAGCATAAAGATGCAGAAGGAGCATCACAAGGATTTTATGGAAGGGGATCGCATAATAATATCTGAGAATTATATATCTTCTCAGGGAGAGCAGCTCTTATCTCACAGCCTAGTTGAGCTGTCTGAGCATCCCCAGCAGGGAGGCAAGTGGGCTGAGAGTTGCTGAGCTCCATGGGCATGGGTTGCTCCACATTCATCAAACAGGTGGCTCCTCTGTGGCAACTGTTTTTATTTTGTATTGCAGCCGGGTTTGCATTTGTCTGATGAAATATGCTAATTAAACAAATGTGGTAATGTTGATATATGAATAAAAAGCATAGTAAGATTTTCCAAGAAGATTATCAGGTTTTGCTTAATGCTGCTTCTCAATGAGTTACAAACTGTCAGAAAACAGAGTTGGAAAGGATCTTGAAGGGTCATTCCCCCTGCCCTGACACTGGATAGGTCCTACCTAAACCACCCTGACAGATGTTTGTCAGGCCTGTTCTTAAAAACTGCCAGCATGAGGACTCCATGGCCAGCCCAGGCAATTTGTCTTTACATGTAGAAAAGCTTTTCCTAGTGTCAAACTGAAATTTCTTTGGTGCAATTTAAGCCCATTATTTTTTGTCCTCTCCACAATGGATAAGAACAGTTTATTTCCTTCCTTTTTCATAGCAACCTTTTACATATTTGAAAGCTGTTATCATGTCACCTCTTAGTCTTCAGTTCTCTAGACTAAACAAGTCCAGTTCTTTCTATAGTCTCTCAAGGGTCATGTTTTTCAGGCTTCTGATCATTCAAGAAGTGTTTGGTGAAACTCCCACTGACTTTGGGAACTGAGTTATATCTGCACTGTAAAAATCTTGTATTCGCAAAGCATCTAGACTTCATATAGCCATTTTTACATAAGTGCCTTGTAATCGGCTTTTATGTCTAAATGTGTTTGCTTAAAAAATAACAATAGTACATCTTAGCAATGACCTTGTGTACCCGCACTGGTGGGAGCACTCAGCCTTTGACTTTTGTGTTTTAGAAACATACGCGGGACAGATGGGTATCTACTATACTCACATGACATAACATCTGCTGGTGAATAAAGATTGTTACAAAGACATAAAATAAAGCAGTGAATGTGTTTGCAAGTACTCGACCAGTGTTGCATATACAGTAGTGTACAGAGCTCGTGGAAAAGAAGGCCAAAAACAATTATGAAAAATGTGTCCCTATTCTCCTTGAACAATTAAGATATTTTAAATGTTTCTGCCATCTCTGCAGGTATATGCAAAGCTGAATGAAGAAAGAGTATGAAATAAGATCATCAGTCATCTAAAAGAGAAAATGCTGATGATGAAAGTAGAGGTCCTCTTCTCTTAGGGTTACTTACTTTGGCTGCCATTTTTTCCATACCTATTTAGATGTCTGCAGTATTGAGACTGCATCTAAGCTAGTCACTGTACAGTGCCTTTTTTGAGTGGTAAATAAGAACTTTTAGGGTGCAAATCACCTAATCATATTTAGGTATCTATTTCTGGATGAGATGAATTGCTGCTGAATCTCTTTTTTCTGCTCCATTAATTTTAACTGAGTCTAGGTGACTAATTGAAATGAGTAGACTCTGCCTAAGTTGCCAATCACGTCCTTTAATGGGATTTTCTTTAGAGCCTGTAGGGTCTAGGGCAGAAAGTCCATGTTGTGGCCTCTTTAAAAGAAAGCACTGAAAAGATGACTAGCAGTCACTGGGAATTGAGTTGTATGGCTCTAATTCTCAGCAGGCAGATGATCTGACACTGGCATGACTCTAAGTGGAAGTCTGTCATGGGTGAAACATCGTTCTACAAAGGAGAATCATACTATCTCTTTCCAAAGGGAAAGGGGCAAAGTGTCAGAAGCAAAAATGAGTAAGAGAAAAAGACCTTCAAGGACTCTCCAGAGAAAGATAGCAAAATAAAGGAGGACTTAAGAAACAGCTTTGGTGGAGACACTAGGAGAGAAGCCAGATGTTTAGGAAAGAGCGCTGGGAAGACAAATGAGGATGCTCCTATTTTAGCTAGTTCCCAGGGCAGAGGAGCCATAGAGGAGGTAGGAATTTCTTCTGAACTGCTATTTCCTACTTACTTCCAAGTATTATCAGAAGACCAGGCTATATAGACTGCAGGAGTGTTGATAGCTGCTGGAAAGGAAGAGCTGGGACAGAAATTGCAATTGAGGGATACATGCAATGTTCTTTGTTGGGGAGGAATGAGATACACCTGAGTTTGTACTTCAGTGACTGGAAAGGGTGTGAGGAAACAGGGTATCTTCATGCTAGAGCTGGAAAACTAATTGAATCAAGTTCAGCTGAAAGTTTGGAAGTTACTGGGATAAATAGAAGAAAATTGAAGCAGGGTGCCTGAAGGGCTCTCCTATGTTACAGAAGGGACAACAGCCTACAATAATACCTTTGTCCTGAACCCTGAGTTGCATAAATCATCCTCCCTCAGGAGCAGCCTTGGAGAGTAGTGGTTTCTGGGAGCTGACTCTAAGGTATGACTCTTTCTATGCTGCTTTTTTTTTTTTACTCTTGTTTCTGTGGTGCTGATTACCTGTCTCTTTAGCCAATTATATTGTACTTCGTCCTGGTTCAAATATATTAGTCAGACACTATGAACTGAAGTCAGACCCCTGCCCATTCCTTCTTGCTGATGTTCTCTGGAGGGACAGCAAATTCAAGAGCATCTGTATGTGCCTAGATGTGAGAGTAGGTAACTCTGACCGGAGTCAGGTATTCTTGTGCTGCTATTAACTTCAGCTGATAATTTTTTATCCCTAAACAGAAACAGGAGTAGGTTCTGCTTATTTACATCACTTTTATGCAGGCTTTTATTCATGAATAATGATGATGGTAAATATGACAAGCTAAGTATCCCACTAAAGTACAGCTTTATTCAAATCTAATGTGTGACTGAAGAAAAGTTTGTTCCAGTTCTGGCTTGTCATTCTGTTTTGATTGGTAAGGGTATGATACAGAAATTTCTCTAAGTTTTGGATTGCTACCTTTCTCTATCTAATCATTGGGTAATGTCTAATCTTCAGCTAAGTATGAAATCAAAGTAAAGATTAACAGATTCTTCAATGGTACTCCCAATTCAGGAAAACTTCAAGGAATAGGAGTTTGTGGTTGGTAGCAATACATTAGCTTCAAGCTACAGAAACAGTTAGGTAATAGCTGATGTCATGTCAGGCTTGACTTACAGAGGGACTTTCCTGTCTGAGGCAGACACTGGGCAGAGACTGGTATTCAGACCTGCCCAGTGACTGTGTAACCTACCCTGTCCTTGACTCAGGAAATATTTGAGTATTCTGTACAAAACGGACAAGTGAGACTGACAACAGTCTGTCTAAAAATAAGTGAAGGTCGGTGGTGATGTCATCTTCAGGGAGATCATTGAGGTTACAATCCCAACTCCAGACAGAGACCCTTGTTTCAGGGGTTTCCCACATCCCAGAGATGTATTCCAGTCAAGCTGAGGGAAAGAGAAACAAGGACTAGTTCCTGCTCTTCCCGGCAGCACAAGTAGGACTGTGGAGCACTCCCTGAAAGGGAATAGGGCAGGATGCCTAAGTCCCTGCATGTTTTCAGGAATGTTTCCTGCTTCAATGTGCCCTGCTTCCATGTATAGAGTCCAAGGGCCTACTGCCAACATCTGCAAGGCTCAGGTTTTAGGTTGGGTCTTGTTTTAGTTGCCTGTTAAAGCTGAGCTGACATCTGTTAGCTGAAGTCCTTTGTTGACCAGACTTTTGTGACCAACATTAACGTGTTGTTGCTTAAGGTGTAGCCTCATAAATGTAGTCTTAGGTCAAGAAGCCCCTGCCTTTCCCTGGCTCTGCCTTAGTACTGACCCCACAGTACAGCTAGGACTGATGCTGCAGTTCCTCAGGACCAAGTGAAATGACCCTGTTCAGTTCTAGGTTAGAAAGGCATTCAAAACATACCCATGTAGCAGCACATCTTAGGTACCCAGGGAGTAGGTATGAACTGGGGATGAGAACAGAGGTGATGGAAAGGGTGGAGGGGGTGGGAGCTACATAAACTGGCCTTGTCACTGATGTCCAAATGTCGTGGATGTCCCAGTTTCACAAAACCACACTTGCAAGTGCAGGGTGTTCAGGTGTTCTTAACTTATGTTGTTAAGGGCAGTGAAAAATAATGGTGTAGGTTAAGGTGTTTTTACCTTATGGTTTCATTCTCATCCTTCTTTTCTTGACTTTTCTGGTATACTGATCTTCTTACAAGTTTTCCTTTCCTTCATCTCCAATTACAAATATTTCCGAACTGATTAAATAACAACACTTCTATTTTATGTTTCATTGATGTGAAGCAGACCTGATTAAAGGATAGGTAGGCAAGGACAGCACAAAATTTCTCAATGTGTCTAGCCTGCAATCGCCTCTGTAGCAAGTTTCCCTTCAGATGTTTTACACAGTTCAGTGATGCACATGGAAAATTATGTTGCTGTAGTTAATAACCTTATTTTTTCTATTAAATTTATAACCCTTACTGGGAATTAAATGTGAATAAGTCACTTGATGTTTTTGCTCTTATTATAAAATCCATATGTTTCCTGAGGTCTCCAAGCCTTGTCATTTAATCTGACTATAGTGATAATCGTTTTTGGAGAAAATGGCTATCTGGTGAATAACCAACAAATTTATTACTGCCTAAAACTATAGAGGACATACTTGTTTCTGTTGAGATAAAAGACAATCCCCACGTGCTTCTACTCAGTATTTTTGGCACAATCCATTTGCGTGTGTGTGTGTCTCTCTTTTTTTTTTTTCCCCCCTCTCCAAATCTTGATGTTGTTTATCACATCTGACTGACATAAGTGATATTTGAGGGCATTATGTTCAGGTCTTTTTCAGTCTTACTCCCTGAAACAATGACTGGAAAAATCAAGTGTCTTTCAGAAATGCTTCCTAAGTATCAGCAACTTTCCAACACTAACCAACATACCTACCCTTGTTCACTGTCATGTAATCAATGGTGCAAAGTCCAGCTGGAGGCCAGTCGTTAGTGGTGTACTCCAGGGGTCAGTCTGGGTCCAATACTGTTTAACATCTTCATTAATGACCTGGATTCATGGGGCAGAGTACACCCTCGGCAAGTTTCTAGGTGATACAAAACTGTGAGGAGCTGTTCATAGACCAGGAGGTTGTGCTGCCATCCAGAGGGACCTCGACAGGCTAGAGAAATGGGCCAACAGGAATCTAATGAAGTTCAACAAAGTCCTGCACCTGGGGAGGAACAACCCAGGCACCTGTACAGGCTGAAGGCCAACCAGATGGAAAGCAGTTCTGCTGAAAAAGGCCCTGGGCTTTGGTGGACACCAAGCTGACCATGAGCCAGCAATGCATCTTTTCAGCAAAGGCAGTCAACAGCCTCCTGGATTGCGTTAACACCAGCATTACCAGCAGGTAAAGAGAGGTGATTTTTTTTTCCCTGTGCTCAGTCCTGGTGAGACACATCTGGAGCACTGGGCCCAGTGCTGGTCTCCAGTACAAGAGAGACAGACATATTGGAGCAAGTCCACTGGAGCATCTGTCATATGAGGAGGGGCTGAGAGAACTGGGACTGTTTAGCCTGGAGCAGAGAAGGCTCAGAGATGCTTCCTAAGGCTCAGGAGAGTCTGATGACTGTGTATAAATACATGATGGGGGTAGAGGGAGTGAAGAAGAGGGAGCCAGACTCTTCTCAGTGGTGCCCTGTGACAGGATGAGAGGCAATGGGCACAAACTGAAATAAAGGATATTCCATTTAACATGAGAAAACTGCTACTCTGCTGTCAGGGTGGTCAAACACTGGAAGTGGCTTCCCAGAGAAGCTATGGAGATTTTCAAAACCTGACAGGACGTGGCCCTGAGCAACTTGCTGTAGGTGACCCTGCTGTGAGTGGGGCTTGGACTAGATGATCTCCAGAGGTGCCTTCCTGCCACAGCTGCTCTGTGTGAGTCTGGTTCTTGCATGAGCTTAGCAGAAGCAGTACAATAGGCTTTGTCTGGAAGCTCTATCTGTGGTCAAAGCTGACTTTTTTGTAGATATGTTTTCTTGTTCCAGCAAATTTGCTTGTGTTTCCAGATGCTCATTGTTTTATTTTCCAAGTTTAATCCTAGTGTAGGAGTCAATTATTTTCATCTCTTCTTTGCTCTACTTGACTCTCAAAATGATTTAATGAGACCATTAATAACTGTGCAATATACAAATTAATGCTTTTCACATCCAAGACTTTGCCTAACATATCCTGTGGTTCTACTTTCAGCAGGGCATTCTTAAAACATATAGACTAAACACAAGTTGGGGTTAGCTGTGCTTGCAAAAGATGAGCTTGGATCTCTCAAACACAACAGAGCATCTTGGTTAAAGGTCAAGGTAGTTTCAGGACATTACTTATGTATGTTTGTTAACCATGGTACAGCTCTGAGTAAACAGCTTATTCTTTAAGCTCCTGTCCTTTTGTGTCTCCAACAGAAGAGTCATATAAGGGCATTGGGGTTGGTGCACCAAATACTAAGCTAATTCTGGTGGAGCATCCTCATGCCATCTTGTGTACAATTTTTAAACTGCATCTTGGTTGTTGCTTTCATGCACAACTGCAAACTGACTGGTGAGTGCAGTTACTAATCCCAACTAATTCTTTTTACCTTCTGTTGTTAATTGAGTACTCTAATGCAGGGAAAGTCTCTTAAGTCTAAAACCCCACAAAATGCTTGTATCATTAAAACAATGATGTTTTTCTCTCCTGTCTTCCTTTGCTAGTCTGGTTGCTTTAGGACAATTTTAGTAACACCACCTTACACAGCTGATTTTCCTTCAAACCTGACTCATTTTGGAACTGGTTGATTAACTTGATAAGCTCCACAGGCACTTTGTCTCAGCCTACTGATGCTGGGAGTGAGGTGCCTCTGGGTTGCATGGGTGAAGAAAGCCTGTCACTACTTGGCTTTGACAGGACTCTTATCAGCTACTGACAAAGGCAGTGTGCATTGAAGATCCTTGTCAAATCTGTTCTTAAAAATCTCTATCATACTTTCTGGCTCTTCTTGAGCTACCCATATTTGGCTGAAATCCTTTTCATTTTGTACATCCCCTTGACTTGTCTGTTCTTGAATCTTGTCCACTTCTTGGCAAGTTTTGCTTTAGCTGTCTTGTAGCTTTTTTCCATATCTCTGTTCCATGATTTAGCCAGTCAAGGCAAAAATATTTCCTCTGATACCTCAAGCAGAGGCTGCTTTCATCTATCATTTTCATAGCATGTGAGCACTCATTGAATTATTCTCCTTATTTACCACTAGTAGCATCATTTTGTGTGAATGATGCTTAAGGGATGGCCTTGACCAATGTTAATCAGTATAGATTCACTGAGTGAAGGACCAGGCTCATGTTACTTTCCTAACAAAAAATGTGAACTTGGAGTTATCAACATGATGGTTCCTGTAGGTACTTCTCACCCCAGCCGAGCTGTAGATGGGAGGGCAGGGGGAGAGGGAATTTGCAGTAGTGAAAACAGGAAAAGTAAGAACAGTAAAGCAAATCCCTCTGGCAGAATGTACTCCCTCCTCTTCACTCCTCCAGTTCATCTGCTGTTTTGTCCTGTGTATTAGCAGGCACAGAGTTTACATAAGGCCAATCCATCCACTTCTGTTTCTGAAATTTATCTCATTCTTAACTCCATATTGTGACCTATTATACCTACCTACATCTGCTGAGCTGAGGGTTCACCACCTTTAACTAGGTTTTCATATTCTTCTCATCATTGTTATGGTTACCGAGTTGGTCCTTGGATACAAATGCTTGTGGTTCAGATGCTGTAAGTTGCAGAAGCATGTAAGCCCAATGTAGGAAGGTATCACAAACTGCCAGTTTTAGAAGTGGGTTTGCTCCTTGCATTTAGAAAAAAGAGATCAAATTATCATGCCAAGATCTGGCAACTACCCTTTATCAAGAAGGCTATTTTTGTTTAAGGCCCCTTTATCATGAACTAGCTGACATAGGGAAGTCTACTTCTGTAAGCGTCTGAAAGTAGGGGGGTGGTGGTGGTTGTTGTTTGGCAATATTAGAACAATGAAACCAGTTAGCAAATATCACAGTACTTGAATGGTCCCACAAACTGAAAAAGAGAGAAAGGAAAGTACATGAAGAAGGAAAGAGGGTGTTTGTAACACCCAGTTTAGCAGAAATAAAACAGTGCATTCTCCCTTCAATCTGTAATGCTGCAAGTCAGCAGTGCTTTCAAGCCAACTGTGAATGGAGTTTTAACTAAAGTGATTGCCTCACAAATCAGTGGGACTCCCAGGGCAAAATCCAGAGCAACTCTTTAAAAATAAATTTCAAAGTGATCAAAGATGCATGTGTCTTACACTGTTCACCAGGGAGGAGTCTTTCAATAGCAACCAGAGTTAATGCAGTCATGAACTTGAGCATCTTTCAGCAACTGTCTTGCATTTTTCTGAAATTATCATCCCATGAAAACTCTTTCAGAGTAATTCCTTAACCAAGCTTAGTAGCTGGAGAACAGCCATTACATCTTCATCCTTCATCTGGTAAAGCAGCAGAACATTTACCAATGTATACACAGCTGAGAAATGCAATTTGACTGGTACATTAAAGGTATTTGGTGATGTTTAATCTTAACATAACTGCTGCCCATCAGGGGTGCAGTAATTTGCTTCACAAAGCGCACAAGAGAAGACAAGACCCTTAATGAGTTTTGGCTGAGCTGGGCACGTTGTGCACAGTGTTGTTCAAACTGTCTCAGGCTTCCTGCCAAGTAATGCAGAAGAAAATGCCGTAGAGTATGCTAGCTGTCTATCAACCCCGCAGAAAGTTTTCTCAAAGACAGTCTTTGATTTGTGAGTCAACCACTATTAAGCTAGTATCAAAACCTGCTCTAGAAGCAACAAAATGGAGCACAGTTCTGCTCTTACTTCTAGTATCAAAATATTCATCTTGAACTTAAGGTTCTAGGTTATTTTTACTGTGGTGTATCTCTGGAAGCCAGAAAGGGTTTGTGGGGTGAGCTATGGGACTTAGTTTCTGAAAGGATGGGAATAGATGCTGGGGAAAGAATATGGGGAAAGGTTGTGACCATCTTGCAACTGACCTTATTGAGGGAAATATGAAGGGCTGTATCTTTACAGGGCAAGCCTCACATTATAGGCTCCTAGCTTGACTTACTTACACATACTGGCACATACCTGTAGTGTGAATAGCAAGTTTGCAGAGAAGTGCTGTGACCTCCCTCTGGTTCCAGTAGTCCACGCGCTAAACATGGCAGGTAGCCTTGCTTGGACCAGCTGATGATGGCATATTGGCTCTCAGGAAGGCCTAGGGACTTTGCATTGTGTTGCTACCAGGAAAATGTCATTTAGCACCATGCTATGCCCACAGGAGCTTCATGGGCAGGCACAGTGTCAGCTTCAAAGTGACAATGCAGTGCTTCCTCCATTGGATGACAAGATTGCCTCTGTGTCTAGTCTCTCAGAGACTGTAAGAGAAGTCTTTGAGGCAGGGATACTAATGTTTAGGGAAAATGCCAAGGAATCATCGCAATAGCTGCCCAACACAGCCCTCAAATAGGTGCTGAGTAGTCATGACAACTGTAGTGATCAAGCATTAGCATGGGACAGCATTCAAAAACTGTTTTGCAGGCATTAAATAACCAATCAAGCTATGGGCTGGCAATTGCAGAGCTAGTAGATGACAAAAATACAGCTTCTGACTTTGAGGAACTGACAAAAAGGACACTAAGCCACAGGTGATCACTAAAGATTCAGCCTAATTGCAAAGGATATGCATAACAATGTTATATGTAGTAGCTGACTGCTAGGAAACTATAGTTACTCTACAGAGTAACCTGGGTCTCTGAGAAGTATATTATTAAAGACCTGCTTGAGGTCTTCAGCGAGCCAAGCTGACTGAGGATTTGTAATGATACCAGAAGGATATAGACTCTCAAAAAGGCTTTCACATAGCAGCCTAATAAATTTGTTGTCTGAATATCCAAAAAGGCTTTTTAGAGCTTTGCCTCATCTGAGTTTGCATTGTTGTAAATATTTAAGCATTTATAAGGTTTGAAGTAATGGGTTTGGAAATGAAGACATGAATTTAACACTGCGACTAGATTTCTAGGGCAAAAAGAAACAGAAAGCATACCTCTGAGGATGGAAAGCTCCTCAGATATTGCTTCAGAGTGGGTCCATATGTAGTTACCAGGAAGTTTTCATCATTTCGCCCTTTCACTTTCCTGACACAGTATTCTTCTTTTCTTACCTTTCTTCATTTATCCCTGATTCCTGTTCTCAAACTTGTACCACTTTCTCTCCACTGCAGATTTCCTTCAGTCTCCATGCTCTCTACAGTGCAAACACATGATGAAGCTACTGTGGCTTGACAAATGATGTGGCACCAGCTGTGCCACCACTGTGCGTTCATAGCTGACGGCAAATGCAAAGGTAAACCTCTGCCGTATGGCTGGGAATGCACAACCAGAAGTCGCATCAGCACAGCTGGCATGCTGTGACTTGGTCACAAGTCTGGAATCCTGGGTTCCTATGTGGCAGCCTGTATTCATAACATGCAATGTGGAAGTTAGCTTACTAAAAGCTGTAGCCATAGTAGCCTATGCGTAATAAGAGTTGCTGAAATTCCTGTAGCCATAACACTCTCTGAAGTGGTGGCCTCAGGTGGCATGGGTTTTGTGAGCATACTGAGGGAAAAGCACTACCTTCCAGGGAATGCTCACCAGTAGTATTCTTGTGTAGAAAGGTTGGAATATGATTGCAAAAGACTTGAAATGTTCCTTGAGTCTCGCATATACTCATCTTGCCGTATGGTACACATATGCTGCAGAACTGAAGCTCCTCACTCTTTAAAGCTTATGCCATCACTATGTTGCCATTAGAGGGTCCTGAGCTACCTTGGAGGGACAGTGTACCTCACTGGGCTAGCCTGGTACCAGGACTGTGTAGCCCTGCCTGGGCAGTGCTCTGCAGAATGGGAATTTGCTGACTGTGCAAACCAGCCTGGTGGAACGCTGCGTTAACACATTTATATTGCTCCTGGTAACTGAGCTAGCTTGTTCAGGTCTGATTTTAATCTTTTACAGTACACTGTCTTGTATCAGTGGAGAGATCCTCTCAGTGTGCTTAGTCTCACAATCTCACTGAGATCATCCCATTTTTAGGATGGGGGGAATTATGCACGAACAATCAATGCCATAGTGTCTGAGAGGTTTGGGATGAATTCTCTGCAAGTCGTTACCTCATTTGACCTACAGAGTAAGCCTACAGAGCTTACTTTAGACAGTAAAAATCCCAGTGACAATCTAGTGCCATATCCAAGGCTGCAAGTAATTTCTTATAATTTCACATTCTCTTCTTGAAAATTTTATTCTTAACTTCTGGCACAATGAGAGACATGCACTCATACACCACATCCAGTCCACTCTCTGTTTCAATGGTTCACTTGGTAGGCAGCTCCTTCAAGGGTATTGGTGACAATATGTTTTATAGGCTGTGGGTTTTTCTTTAAAAAAAAAAAAAAAAAGAGAAAAAAGCAATGACAAAAGTGAAAACTAACAAAAAATGAAAAATAAAGAAAGCCAAGATCAATCTTCTTCCAGGCTTTTTTGTTCTTGCCTCCCAGGGTGAGCAGGACTGCTTTAGGACTCTCCTTTTCTCCTTGTCTTGATATGATTAAAGTAGGAGTGGCAGTGTGTTTACAGAAGACTGGAGAATGTTATGAAGATCGTGCTTGGAAGGGAGGGTCAGTGTCATGTTAAGGTGAGTCTGTGGCACAATGAAAGTCTCATGTACTGCATGGGACAGAGGGCCTTACTTTAGTTAAAGTTATTAACCCGCTGGGAGAAGTAGATACATGTTTGTGAAATGGAACTTCTGAATTACTTCATGAAAATGCTTCTAAACTATTGCCAATCCCATTTTCAGACTCAGTAATTCCCAGTTTCTCTCTGTATTTACTGTTACAAATTCAAATGTCTTTTGAATTTGGCTTCAAAGGTACAGATCAGTATGCACCCAAGCTATTAGTCCTATACATATGACTTTCACCCCATTCCCTGCCCCACCACACCGCTTGTGACTTCGAGAAATTTTAAATGTGCATTTGGCATGCTTTCTGACCTTGACTTTTGAGCATTCAGGCCAAGCACTCAATCATTTACCATATAAGTTCATACCCTTGACATACCATGAGTAATTGATCTCAACTTTCAATTATTATGTTAAGCTTATATGGATTTAGAAGGATGAGATCCTTCCTAATTAACCTCAAGTTTTTTGATAAGATTACACTCAAGATTGACATTGACAGTTCATAATTTATCTGAATTTTAAGGAAGCTCTTCATAAATTGCCAAGCCAGGGCTTCAGTATTACTATAGAAATAGATTTCAAAACCCCATTAAAAATGCTGAAAACAGGAAAGAGTTTTGTAAGCAACTATAACAGGGGCGGAAGATGTGTTAGACACCCACAGGGGACAATGTTTCAAAGAGCAGTAAGAAAGAACCTGAATAGAAGGCTGTTTTTCATGGTAACTAATGTGAGCTAAACTTTATTGATCAGAACAAATAACGAAAAGGTAACATAAGAAGCAGATCTGCAGGTGGCAAAACTCACGAAGCCTGGTTTCCACGGACTTTGTGCTTGGTGGTTGGATTCACTTGGATCTACGAAGGTCTTTAATGAAAGCCTTTCTCTGGGATGAAACCCTTGTAGTGTTTCCCATGTGAATTCTGTGCTGTAGCCTAACGGGTAAATTCTGTTACGGCTGTCCCACTGTGGCGGTCCTCTCTCCACCCAACTACCTTCCTTTGTGCCTTTTTTTTGTTTTTTAAACTTAATGTCTTTCAGAGTGTTGCCCTTTTTCAAATGTGGTTCTGCAGCTTCCAGAGGATCAGCTGGTCAGGGTCAGATACCCAGTTAGCATTACTCTATTGAGGCCAGTCAGGGTTGAATTAACGCAAAGTCAATCAATCTTCGCTAATTCACACCAACTAAGGAGTTAGCTTTAAAAATGTAATATTTTTTTTTAATGTATTTCTAAACTATTTTAACTAAAAGTATGAGAAACTGAGGGTTGCCTAGCTGCTATACACCAACAGGATCATATTCCTGCATGACTTTATACTTGCACGGCTTCCAAAAATTGGAGAAAATGTTGTTAGTAATGTGACTGAAATAGATGATGCTATATGAGACTACAGGGAATGCAATATTTTGTATGGAATGGGATGAATGAGTACAGGCACTGAATAAACTAGGAGGGTATTTCAGCAGCTGATTATACAAGAGCTGCAAGTACTTTCCTAGCAACAGTGATGAGACTTGCTTTGTGAAGCAGGACATCAGTGTTCTGTTAGGGAGGAATTAATATGGATTCAGATAAAATGGACATTTTCATGTAGTGTCATTTTTATTTGAGACTGATTAGTCTGACCTTCACTATCTTTCTAAAGACAGTGCAGTAAGTTTTGTTGGCTTTTTTTCCTCTGGTCTCACTGAGATTAGAGCATGGATTGGCAGTTAGGCTGGCCTTGCATCCTGCAAAAAAGGCAGCAGAGAATATTAGCTCACAAGTATTGAGAGAAGATATTTAAACCCTTCCACACAGATGTTGATAAGCAGAGTTATTGATGGACAGCTGTTTGCAACATTATGGTCATGTATTTGTAGACCTAAGGGAATCAGATACCAATGTCCTCATAACTGCTAGCCTGGTAATTATATATGACAGTCTTATCATACAGTATTATCAGCATTTTGAAAGTATGTCTTGAAGATGGGGATACAATACTCCTCTACAGTTCAGCATCAGACAGCAAAAAATGTTTAGTGTGAAAGATAAATTTTGAGATTCCAAATATATAGGGTTAAGACCTCGATAATAGAAGGTAAAGTAATTTTAAAAATGTTATATAAGGAGAAAGATAAATGTATTAGAACTGTTATAATGGCCCTGCAATAGACCTAGAAGAATAGAAGTCTTGTAGTGATGCCATCCCCTTTAAGGGTTGGTTGCTGTTCTCCATAGTTTTATTGATTAGTATCTTTATCAATGAAGACTTTCACTGAAATTAATAGGATTAAATGGTGGTGGAGCCTGACCCTTGAAATTTTAAGAATATCTACAACATTGCCAGTTTCTGCCTGTGCAAGCCTTTATATGGTCCATTTTGCTGTCATATCTGAGCACATCACAGCTTTTTTTTTTTTTCTTTTTTTTTTTTTAGCCAGTTCTGGCTTTACCACTACAGGGTCTCAGTGAAAGCAGTTTAGAAAACCAAATATGTCACTTAAGTGAAAAAAAAAATCAATAGCACACAAAATTCTGGGAAACCCATTCTCCAGGAAACATACATATATATTTTATCTTCTTGACTACGTAGCTCAATTATCAGCTATGCCAACTTCTGTTACCGAGACACTTTCCTGGCTCCCCAACTCATTCCTCATCAATTCCTGATGCTCTCTTTTAAATGGCTGTGTAGTTCCCCTCCCTCCTGCTTTCCAGCCAATATTATCCACTTAAATTTTGACACTTGTTCTCATCCTTAGTTTTACTCTACTTATAAAGTGCTGCCATTGATTTTGATGACAAAATACTGTGATTATCTCTATATATGTTGAATACGTAACAATCCTTCCCATCAGGAGTAAGATACTAGTTAGTTGAACAAAGATATTGCTGCAAGCAAAGCCTGTGTGTCCACATCTGAACAAGAGCTGGATTTCAGCAAATTCTTTTCCTCTTGAGCTGTGCTATACGATTTTAATAGGGTTTATTAGCGTAGCAAAGTTGGTATTTATCACCCAGTTTTGAAGATAGCTGTAGGACAAACCGTGTCACTTCCCCCTTCCAGTTTATTCAAATGAACTGGCTCACCTGAAAACGTAACTGTGACAGTTACAAGTGGATCAAAGCCTAAATTGTTTCTGGAATAGAACCTTGAATGGTGTAAAGAAGCACAGTACCTCCCTTATCTGCAGTAGACTTGCACATACATCTGCACAGGATCTGCTTTGTTGCTAATGTGGATGGTGAAATTCTTTGGGGGAAGAAATCAGGTTACCAGCTGAATGGCACAAACATGCTGCTGGTCAAAAGCTGGAGACTGTAGTTAAGTTAGAAATATTTTAAAATATCTCTTCATTGGTGTTTTATTAAAAGGTCATTTGGAATGTTAAATAATGGGTGATTTTTAAATGCAGTACGTGGATATGAAATGGATAATGGACATAGACTTGTTCATGGTATGGAATATGCTCACCTAAAGTGTTATTTTATTTCCCTGGATGGACCCATTATAGTATTTGTGAAATGAATATTCTCTCCAAGTTTTTATCATCCTCTGTAAATTTGCCCAGGTGAATTTGTAGTTAAGCTTTTTAAGGTAAATAAGTGGTTTTCTTGGCATGTTCAGGAAAGCCAAGGTGCCAGATGTATCCCTGTCGGAGTTGTAGATCTGCACCTCTTCAAACCAGCAACCCAGGTGTCTACACTAGACTGACAAAAGATTTCTGAACTGTTCAGAGGCTGATGGTGACTTCAAAAAGTGACTGCCTGAGCTACTTTCTTTTTTCAATTGCTGTAATGAGTTTCTGATTTTAATTTAGCAGAAACATAAAATTCAGTACACTGACGGAGCATGTCTAAGGCTCTTGACACAGATATCTTCTTTATCTGCTTCAGTTTTGGAGTTGTTCATTTCCTCCTTCCAGAGGGGTCTTGAAAAAGGCAATAAGTGTGTTATCAAAGATCTACCTGGAAAAGGCAATAAGTGTTATCAAAGATTTACCTGAAGAATAATATGCTATACTGGCCTCAATTAGAGAATGGGCATCAGTTTAGTTCTCTTCAGATGAAGCATTTCTTCCATCCTTACTTATGAACAGGAACAAAATTGCTGTTTCATCTCCCTCGTGGTATCTGTGATATATAAGACATCTCAAAGGAAATTTACATCAGCCTGTTATGACTTTATACCTCCCCCATCAAATAATGGCCTTGAGCATGGAACAGAGACCTGAGGGAAATATGACAGAGAAGGAAGAGAGCCAAGCAATTAATAATATTTATAATACTTCCTACATGCAATAACCTATGATAAGGTTAGTTCCTTTTTTTTCCTTCATTATTTCTTTGCATAAAAGTTGCTGCATGAAGTCAATATGAATATGTGTATGAAAGAAGCATGGAAAAGACTCCTTGTTTCAGTGTGTGTGTTCTGATTTTGGTAGAAGTTTAAGGGTGTTTCTGGAGTATAGGAAAAAATGGAATCAATTTAATTTATACTGTACACTATGAATACCCAGGGAATCCTTGTGCTCAGTGATATCTAGGTCTTGCACTAGCTATTAGTACATAACAGAAAACTTGGGTATTTTGCTGACAGCAGGCACATTTGCTTAAATAAGATCAAAGAATTGAAAGAGAGACATAATTACTACAAAATTTATGTATGACAAAAAGAACTGTGTGAAAAAATGTTTTGTGTGTTCAGTCAGGTGTAATTTGCTCAGATGTAATTAGTGGGTTACCAGACCATCACATACATAATACTGAAGGAAAGAGACAGTAGGAAAAGCAAGAGGGATCACTTGAGAAGAATATGCACATTGGATAGCACGTTACTTTCCTTTACTCGATTTGCGTTAAGGGAGGTGCTACTTAGCATAGTGAGGCCAGAGGCTGGCTTAGAGGACATAGCTGCTGATGTAAAAAGTCAACATGTCAAGTTACAGTACTAAGTGGAGCTGATTTTATGGTGGGCTTTTCACACAGGTGAGATTACCTAGTTTTTAATTACTGCAGACAGAACGTCTTAACATAGATTCACTGGAGGACATATCAGTTGTCATTTTGTTGGTTTCAGTAAGTGCTCTGAGGTCCCAGTTGTTACTGTCTGTGAAACATGCATTGTAAATCTTATCCTATGTGAATATCCTTAGTTATTGATTCTTCTGTGAACTTGGCAGCCCTGTCAATAAAGGAAAAAAAAAAAGAATTAAAAGAAAATCAGTGTCCTTGCCTTATGCAATAACCCAAACAGTTCTTGGGAAAGAGTCCAGTACAGGCATAGTAGCATGGCTAATTAAAGCAGTAACATCATTACTATCCTAATTCAGTAGTGTGTAGATATTGGGTCTATGTATATAAGAGGCACACTGCAATTGTTGTGCTTCTGTTGCTTGGTTTATATTTTTCTGGAATTATGTACAAGCCAGGGTAAAAGTAGGAACACTAAACCAGTCAACCAATATCTGAATTAAAAGGCATATAATTTTTAGGGAAGACTTTTTATAGTGTCAGAAAGAGCACAATATTATCAGGTTATTTGGGCACTAGAAACCTGAGGAAGCTGTTCTGAGGTGGCTAATGTGTGGGTTCGGACTTCTGCCAATGAGCCATTGGGATCCATAACAAGGCAGAGGATTTTTGAAAACTTGTTCTCTTGGATCTGTACAGAGAGATTAATGCCTGTGGGTTGGGTTTCTCTCTAGTCTGACACTGCACCCTGTTTTATTACTTTACATTGTAACTCCAACAGAGCAGTGCCACTGCTGACTGAATGCTCTTGTCTGTTGCAAACTGGGAATGTTATGGAGAAAAAGATTTCCCCCCCACCCCCATAATTCAGATTTCATTAGTTAATTGGATGCACGAGTACTGCACAGAGCTACAGAATGACGCTGAACCTCTGCTCCAGACTCTGTCCTAATTTGTATGGAGCAAGATTCTCACAGTGTTTCTACTCAGAGGTCATAGGAAAAAAGATATGGTGCTGAGTGAGAAACATGACGCTCCTTTTTCAACACTATTAAAAATTGGAAAAATGAAAATTTCAACAACTCACCCACTGCTAGTGTAAATAAAATACTATTCGTTGTGTCTCACACTAAGCACATTTAAGAGAAGAATTTCAACTGTAATGTGTATATTAAATAGCAAGGGGCAAAATGTGCCCTCACATGATACACTGACTGTGCTGAAAGACTCACAACCAAATAATTTTGGCCCCTGTTAAATCACAGTAGAACCTAAGATACCACCTGCAAAAATTCAAAGCAGTGCAATCAGCAAATTGCTATCTTACTTGGGTTTGAAAAAGCAAACCATCAAGACTGTAGCCTCATGCTTGCAATCCATGATTTAATAAGCATTTTATCACTCAGGACAGTATTGTCATGGTTCATCCACCATTGGTATGGAGAACATAAAAATAGCTATTGACACTGCAAACCTAGTGTGAGCTCACCTTACTACTTCAAGAATATTATATTCATTGTGGGCTTATGGAAGGAAATGAACTTTTGGATTTTCTCATGAAAACATTGCAAAAAATGTTTAAAAATCCTAAGTGCATTGGCACTTTACCTTCCAGGACTGAGACTGACTTAGGAGTTCTGCTGATCTGCAAAGAAGTGCCCAGAGCCTCTTGGAGAGGCTGATAGCCTGCTGTCTGAAGTAGTGATAATGATCACCAAACTCACAAGGACTTAGTCATCCATGCCAATGAAAACGGACAGAGTAATGCCTTTTTAACCCTTTATTGTAGGTTTCTCAGAGGTGCTGTACAGCACCATACGTCTCATAGGCTATCCTCAGAACTGGCCCTCTGAGTTCTGATATCTCGCATATGGATACAGGGACATGCAGAAACTACCCCTGCTTTGGTCAGATATTTGCCCCATGTTTTCTTTTCATCAAAAAGCAAAAGCTGAGCACACTTTTCATATTCACTTCTCTTCAGAGGATCTATGCTGCTTAGAAATTCATGTTACCTCCCTGTCAGAGAAGACGACATTAATGCTTATTACTTCTTACTAGTAATGGAAACCTGGTTGGGCAGCTCCATAAGGAGAAAATGTATTTCCCAGCTGTTCTTTATTTATGTATTTTCCACTAGAAAGCCTCCAGTGTTTGGGAGTGACCCTTCCTGACATTAAAGTGTTTCTGATGAAACTAAATAGTGTTAAGCAAAAATGTTACAAGGTATTTGTCCAAGTTTCCTACTTATTTTGGTTACGCTTTAGAGGTCACCTTTTGGAGTCAAAGCGCAGAGCTGCAGCAGGACAGCAGAGGGAGATAGTGCTCAAAGGAGGAAGAAAGGCATAGGCTTCCTCCACAGCACCCATCACCAGGAATAACCCAGTGAATAATGTTCAGACCAGCAGCAGCCCTCCATTAGAAAGAAATAATAATTACGCTTAAATTAATTTGCTCTCCTGTGGATGAACACTGGTGTGGATAAGTGGCAGCATGTTGCCTCCCTGCACTTCTCCGCTGGCCAACAGCAGCTGTGGCCTCCTGAAACAGCCCCAGTAACTTTGCCGGTTGTCCTGGCAGTAAGCCAGTCGCCTTGTTGGTGATTCCTCTCAGGTAGTGACCTTGCTGGGTTACAGAAGCATGCTGTACTGACTTTATTAAGGCGTGACCTTTATTGAGAGTGTGTTTAGTGCATGTGTTGGGTCTATAATTAAAATGCTAAAATATGGTTCCAGGAGAAAGTTTAACAGATTATTATCTTTCCTGCACAGAAGGAAGAGAGTGGTAGGACATATCTGTTTAAAGTGACTGTGCAAATGACATTTTGATGTTCCATATTTATAGTACACTCTACCAGTAACTTGCATATTAAGGGCTCGATTATACCAGTCCTACCCCAGAAAGAGCTCAGAGAATGAACCTGAGTCACAACCACCCTCTCCGGCCACCTAGCCTTCCTCCTCCCCTGCTCGCCGTGACTGGGATGCCATTTTGACCAGGGTAACATCAAAGCCTCATTCTTCCATGCCAACCTATTTCTCTGTGGCAGTGTGGCTCTTAGCTCCGGCTTTTCAGGTAAGGCAGAGCAGGATCAATAATGTCTTATCTGAAACCCAAGCTTTAGTTATAACTCACCTGTCCCAATATGAATTGCATTGGGGCATGGTGTTAATGATGTGAGGACCAACTCCTGCTCCCTCCCACTGCAGCATCTGTCAGTGTTGGGAGTAATAAGCTCTTGGGTTTCTCAGCAGAACAAATTTGAGTCTCCTGCAGAATTTTTTCTGTTTTGCTTTTTACCTCTTTAGCTTCCTTATGGAGATTTTCAGAAAAAAAGATAAAAACAAATTGCTTCTGTAAGTTTTAATCCAAGTGCAATTACAGACTGCCAGTCAGCTGACCTGTTAGAAGGGGGTTGTGGCGGGGTTATTGATGGTGCAAAATGTCTAATTGTCTTTGTGAAGCTGTCTTTGTTGGTGGTAGCTCTAATGACTTTTAGTTGATGGGTGTCCCTACTGCGGACCGTGGAGCAGGACCCCTGTGCTGTGATGCCGGCATGCGTGCTGCTGTGCTTGGTGCAAGAGGGACACAGGACTCGGGAAGGTTTTACTGAGGGTTATAAAGTCCTGGTGGGGATGGACACCGCTGGTGCCAAGGTAAAAGCCACCCCTGGTCCTCGCATTACCAACACTTTAAAAGTCAGAGTGATAGACATAAAAAATGCAACCTGCTTTGGCAGTTGCCTAACAATCCCTCAGCGGTGCTTTTTTTTTTCTCTTTATTTCCCCCTAGTCAGATAAACATTGCAAAAGCAGCCTTGCCCTATAGTATTGTCATAGCTTTTAGCGTAAAATTTCCATTGATAATAAATTACGCCCTGTACCAGGACCCTGCTGTCAGGGCCCTGGCAGTGCCCCCTCGCTGGGGCTCGAGGCCAGCTCAGCGCACGCCACAGCGGGCAGGCCCGTTCCCCCAGGGCCATGGGGGAGCATGGCCAGACAGCCCTGCGCTGCGGGCAGCACGCAGCCAGGGCCCACCCCAGCCCTAGGAGGGCTTTCAGCTGGGCTTGGACCAGGCCTGACCTCCAGCCCTGCCCCAGTCCCATCCAGTCCGAGGGGCTGCCTTCTCAGCTGAGCCTGGGGCCTGCAGCGATGCCTGGGGGCGGCCGGGCTGTGGCCGACCCTGGTTACCGTGCTGTGCCCGGCCCGGCTCGCCTTGTGGAGCTGCGGGATGGGGCTGGTTGGCCTCAGAGAGAGGGTGCTGCACCCTGAGAGTGAGCCTGGGCACTCCCAACCCCTGAGCCAGCCCTGCAGGGCCTGGCCCCTGGGCTGTGCATGACCTGCCCCCGCCCCCGAGCCCTGTCTGCCGTGGGGGCTGCCCCAAGGCTCCCGAGCTGCCCCGGCTCCCAGAAGGGGCCCCGTCCCCTGTGGGACAAGGCCACCCCAGCTCCCAGCTGGCCCCAAGCCCTGGTGAGGGGCAGGGGGTTACCCTCAGGCCCCTGACATGCATGACAGGACAGCTCCCAAATTATGAACGCGTTCATAAGTTTGGGCTTTCCCAGGTTTTCTATGGGCTTAAATATTTGGGTTTAATGAATCCAACATACCTGGCCGAAGCCAAATCAGAACCTGTGGCAGGCTCAGACCCATACACCTTATGAGCTTAGCAGGAAAGACAGTAATGAAAAACAAAGTTGAGCGTAAAGAAAAGAAATACTTCTTTTTTCCCCTGCCATGTGGAGCTTCTGAGAACATGGATTTATTGTCCTGTATCATCTTTCTTTGATACTGTTACTCAGGCATCAGCTTAACTAGAGCTGTGGCAGCTGAAGGAATCTCTGGTTTGCAGCAAAATGTCCAGCTGGGCTCAGGGTGGCAAGTCAGAGCCAAAAGTCGTTAATTTACAAGCAGATTCCTTTAGGAAACAGCCCCAGAAGGAGTCTTTTAATGAACACTGTAATTTTGCCGTTTCTCTTTCTCACTTGGAAAAAGGCATTCTCAGGTGTACAGTTCCTCTTCCCTGAGCAAAAGTGTATTGCACCAATGTTCAATCTCAAATGGCTAGCCCTCTGCCTCGTGCTTTGGGAAACAGTGGGTCCTGGCCAGAAAAGCTACAAAAGGGATTTTGTTTCTTGGATGAATCTCCAGAATTTTAGATCTTCTCTCTCCATATTCTCCCCTATCCCACCAGCGACACAGGGTTCTTCTGCTGGGTTGTTGCATTTCATCTCCTATGAGAACAATGAAAAAAAATGTGAATGGCACCCTCATCTACCAGCGAGTTGCATCATCACTAAGTTGTTACTCAAAGTATCTTGGAAACATTTTCTGACTGTTTCACGTTTTGCATAGTTCATGCTAGCTTTTACCAGAAAGGACATTTTAAAATTTGAAGACCGCTTTTGACTTTAACACCCAATTTGATTGTAAATTTTAAATTCTTAGTAAAATGAGACACTAAGTCTTCAGTGATTTCACCAGGGGAACAAATTTTCTCCTGTTTTCTCACAGAAGGTATCTGCACTGGCTGGAAAGAAAAATGTGGAAGATAAGTTAGAAACTAGGTGACAATAAGGCAGCAACTAGGCAGCAATGAGATACTGCTCTAATAGCTAAATTGCTAAATGCTGTGGTTACTATATACTCCTCAACATTAATAAGAGCTCCACCTTCCTATACTTCTGACATACTTTGGTTTATTAAGACCTCAGAAAGTGAATTTCTACTAGGAATTTTTGCATGTATTTCTACAGCAGAAAAAAACAGCTGACCCCTGTTTAAAAATCAAATTGACTTACAGTTGGGAAAGGTTTAGTGCTCCAATCTTTTGTTGAATAATACTGGATCATTTCTCTTTGAAATCTTATCTCTATCTGTGTGTTTTGGGTTTTTATTTAGTGGAAATATTTATTTGAAGAGGTCAGTGAGGACATTATTGGGAGGAAGTGGGGAAGGTTGTTTTAGTGGAGTTCCTGCTTTGGTTAACAACCTTTAGATGTGAATGCTTGTCTGAACACACAACTTCTGGGAGTTCGTTCAGCCCTGGATAATTATTCAGTGGGACACATCTGGTTCTTACAGAGTCAGCACTCCCTCCGACTTCACTGGGACTAGTACTGCAGGATTAAGCCCCACATGAGCTAAATAGAGAAGAGAGATGAAGCTGTTTTGCTGAGGCAGACAACAATCATTGACAAAATAAATCCACTGAAGGAAGGAAAGAAAATATGACTGCAGCATTATGTTAACCTTTGGGAAACTACTGTAAGGTATTTTGCCATTGTAAATGAGAGAGGTCTTCAGAAGGAGCTAAGATACATGGGGCATACAGAATTCCTTGGGTATTTTTGTCATTTAGCATTTTTTTTTTTAATGTATCTAAGTAAGCAGGGATTTGTGTGCTTTATTTTCATATTTTTGCTGGTGTGACTTGTGTTTATTTCGGTGTTTGTTGGGACAACTTTCTCCAAGGACAGCTATATCCAAACAAAAAGTTAAAAAAAGTGAGGAAGAGAGTACTTTTAGATCATAGGACAAGGAATGGGAGTGAAAGCTTCTCTAATGTCAAAGGGAATGTGAAAACATGCTTGGCTCTACAGCTGAGATATTACATTTGAAGAAAAATAAGAAAAGTAAAATACAGTGCATGCTTCAGAATATGATTTGTCATTGGAAATGGTGTTATTGAATAGAACTGAGGTCATTGAAACATGAATGGTAAATTAAAGGTTTATACAGACTATACCAACACCATCCTATCCATTAAATAAAACTGGAATTGCAGAAGAGAGCAGGGCTATAAAGGAATGTTTCAAGAGAACTGATAATTTCAAAGATCACTACAGAAGAAAAAAGATGAAGAACAATTCAGAGGAGAAATAGTTCTAGATGGGTGAAGAGAGCATCTGCTGGGTGCAAACCGTCTGGGAAGAGGAAATAGAGGTTATTGAAAATATGGATAAAGTGAGAGAAACTGCAGCTTGTATGTTGAAGAAGCTCATGAAAGAAGAAAATACATGTGAAAATTTATAGCAGCTCACAGTACTTGATGGGGGAGGGGGCAAGACATGGGGAGCAGGGAGAAAGATGAGCCTTGAGTGTGAGGAAAGCTGACAGTGGCCTAAAGCATACCTGGCAAAGCTGAAAGCTGGTGCTGGAGAGGGCTTTCAGTGAGAAATGGAGCTGCTGAGGGCAGGATGAGAAGGGAAGGATGCAGATTATAGGACAAACCAGGGGTGAAGCCAATGGAAGGAGCCAGGGGAAATGAGATAAAACGATAAAGGGATTTGGAGAAGAGAAAGATTATATGAAAAGTCAGAAAATGTGGGAGAGCTTTAAGGAGATAGTGTCCTTAATTTTCATCCTACAACCCTGCAGCAAGTATTACAAAGGAGACATACCAGAAATCTTTATTCATTGGTAATCTCTAACTGCTGTAATGGTCCCTTGGAAGTTTTGGCAGATTCCAATTTAAAATAGCTCTAAGATACACTGACATGAAAAAGACTCAACATAGCTTCAAGAGATCCTAAAACTGCCCTAGCTCAATGAGGAGTCTTCACCTGCAACTCGGGGTCTGGAGCTCAGCTTTGTATTTCCGTTTCTCCCAACAGTTCCTGGTTGTATAACCTGTTGATCCAGTGATCCTCTTCCCTGAACAGTATCACCAAAGGTAATGCTGGAGGGAAAGAAACCAAGGCACAACTTTAAGACCTGAGTTTCAGTAACTGCTGCAAGACCTATGGACAGTGGGCTCACCATCTCTTGATGTTTTAGTGTGTTTCTGGCAGTTATGTAAATGTGTTAATGGAGGGGCTCAATACATGGATAGCTTAATGACCATGGGTAGTTATCTGGCCTAAACAGGGGGTTCCCTCCTTAGTGTAATGGCTCTTTCTGGCCTCACCATTTATCAACCTGAAGGTACCTCTGGTACCTGTGGCTTCTTTGTGCCTACTGGTTCATAGGACAGGCTGTTTTCAGAGACTCCAGGTGATGGATTATTCTTCCAGGAGAGTTAGATAAAAGTCCCATCTCTCAAAGTGATGTTTATTAGGAGGTTTTATGCATCTTAAATGAGGAGGAAGGGCATCAGATGTTGCAGGTGAAATATATCTTGAGCTCAGCTGACTGCAGCTGGCAGCATTTTGTAGTTTTGAATCCAGGCTGCTGTGTGCTCTTCAGGTGGCAACAGTGCTATAGGTCTGAACGATATATGCTGGCAGATATGGTGTCAGTAGGCGTGATGGGAAGGGGGCGCCCATTTTACGAATGTTGTGTGTGCCATGCTCCCTGGGAAGTGAAAGAAAGTCCTGCAAGGAGCACTGATGCTATGAGTGACTTACATGTATTTATCAGGTGTCCAGAGATACAGAGAAATAGAGAGGTGAGTCATGATTTCCAGAGTGTACCACAGTTTGGGTATATTGATATATCCACAGAGCTCAAGGCCTCAAACTAAATATGTAGGACTCAAAGGATCCTTTTTCTCCGAGGTTCTAGGTGAATCTAAATGATTCCACACACACAGCTGCCATCAGTCAGGAGGGCTCAATATAGAGCAAAAGGACAAAAAGGAAGGACGAACAGCTGGTTATGGCTACTTAGAATATGCTTGTGCAGTACAAATCTCCTTTTCCATACACTTTTTTGGGGAAAAAAAAAAAAGTCTGTAACTAAAGTCACATCAGAAGTCTGACTCAGAGAGCCTAATCATGTAACCTTCACTTACTCTGGTGAATAATTCAGTGGGATTGTGTAAGTAAGTTAACAAATTCTTAATGCAAGTAGAAGAAGAAAAAAGGGAGAGAAATAGAGCTGGAGATAGGTCCTCGGCTGGCGTAAATCACATAACTGAAGTCAGTGAGAGATACCTGCTTGCACTGGTTGCAAATCTGACAACATATGATTCTATGATTTCTGAAGAACACAGGAGATAAAATTATTAAACGAGAAAAAACCTGTGGTTGTGGTTATGGCGTGTTCCTCACTGGCAGTGGATGGACAGAAAAGAGAGCTGGATGGGTAATTATTCATGAATAATGTAAATTATGAATGTTTCTTTTTCTGTTCATTTCTTCATGAACTGTCTGTGGAAGAGGTCACAGTTTTCTCAACTGTTCATTACTTTAAATTATTTGTCAAATTTTTCCAGCAAATAATTCACATTTTAACTCATCTGCAAGGAGCATAGTAGAAGACTTCTGAATGGGTGTGTGGGTCTTTTAGGGTCTGTGAATTGTCTTCTTTCCTCCTCTCACATTGACTTCTCAGGGATTAGGTCACCAGCATGAATGATCATAGAATCATAGAATGGTTTGGGTTGGAAGGGACCTTAAAGATCATCTGATTCCAGCCCTCCTGCTATGGGCAGAGACACCTTCCACTAGACCAGGCTGCTCAAAGCCCCATCCAACCTGGCCTTGAACACTTCCAGGGAGGGGGCATCCACAACTTCTCTGGGCAACCTGTTCTTGTGCCTCACAACTCTCATAGTGAAGAATTTCTTCCTTATATCTAATCTAAATCTATCGTCTTTTAGTTTAAAGCCATTACCCCTTGTCCTATCACTATATGCCCTTGTAAAAAGTCCCTCTCCAGCTTTCTTTTAGGCCCCCTTGAGGTACTGAATGATGGATGCACAGCAAAAAATTAGGATTTAATAGCCATGAGATATACCTGCTTTTTGATTTTCATAGAAACAGATACAGTTCCAGCTGGGAAATATCAGGTCCTGAAAGGCAAAACTTCTTCCAAGAGGGCTCTGGAAGCCCTTGTCCTGGCTGAGTTCACTGAAGTGTTAATGAAGCAAGGAGGGACAGAAGAAAGTTCTTGCCTCTCTAAGGGAGGTTCTCAATAACCAGCTTTTAGTGCCTGAACCTCCTTCACTACAGTCAGTGCTATTTTATGAAAATCAATAGTCAGTTCAAAGGCACAGAAAGAATTGTGTCATTGCTAGTTTTCAATCTCACTTTAATATATGGAACTGAGCCACTTCAAATGGTCTGGGGCTGGTTTTCACCCACTGAAGTTACAGGTTAACCAAGCTGCTGACATAGATTTGGTGCATGTTCCCAAACTGGGATCATCTTTAAAAGCCTGTACGCAGCTTGTTTACAGCACTGGAGCCTCTGGTCATAGCAGGTCAGAGCCTGCCCTTTCAACAAAAACAGCTAAATCAAGAGAGTATAATAAAAGCACTGGTGGTTTCTTTGAGCCAAAAGACGGTAGTTTAAAACAGTCTGAAATTTGTAGCCTATGCTTATCAGCCCTACTCCCACATGGAAATCACTGTGTCTCATTATAACAGTTATAGTTCTGTCCTGTCTAGCTAGTTACGTCAGCAGGGAAAACACCATGAAAACAGGCATTGGAACACGTTCTAATGTTGACTAGGAATAGAAACACAGACGCTTGTGCCTCTGGAAAGTGATGACCCAGATATTCTTCCACTGTGAAATTTTTGGTCAAACATATAAATGTAAGATTTATAACACCTTTATTTGAATTCTTATGGTTTTTACTGTCACAAGTTGGGATGATGTCATAACACAAATGATGCAGCTACCAAGTGTATTTTGACAAACCAGCCCTTAACAAGTGAAGATTAATGAGCTATTCCAAAACGGAGCTTTTATATGTGCTGTTTATACAAAAGGAGTATTAAAATGAATAGAATGGGCTGTCTGCCAAAGTACTGATGACATACAGAATACCAAAATAAATAGCTGATGATGCAAAAAATGCTGAGAGAGAAGTTTATTCAAGCACTGCATCATCACGTGTTTGTATCATTGCTTTGGAACTGTTGTCACGCCTCTTCTCAGCTGCCTGTACACTCCCCATGACTGATTCTTGCCACTGTTACTATGGGGCTGTTAGTCCTGACTCCAGTGTATATACAAGATAACAGGGAGTTGTTCTGTCATGGTAACAGAATATTGAAAAATAATTGAAAACAACAAGTCCTGTATATTTTAATTGTGAAAAGAACAATATGTTTACCAACCTGAGTTCTTAATAATCATTTTCTAAATGTCATTCTTCAGCAGGACTCTTTTCAAAGATGCCTGGTATAGCCTAGCATTAGGAAGTCTCTCTAAAATGACTATTAAAAGAATTACTTCAAAAAACCCTCCACACAATAATAAACCAACAAAGAAAACAACAGAAAACCTGAAAACTTCAACATTTATATAATATCTGCCACCCAAAGATCTCAAAACTTGCTAGATGTGGTCATTCTGAACATCCTTAATTTGTATTTTTAGATACTTCTTTTTGTTTGAATACTAAGCAAATTGCTCAGATTAACTACTGTGTTCATATTGCAACAGATACTTAAGCATCCCTGTCTTCTAATGTGTATATATTTTTTTTTCTCCTTCCAACACAGAAATTCCTATACTTTGGAGGTTAACCATTGCTACTATTGAAAAATATTCAGTATAATCTCAGGACAGCTTGGAACAGGACATGAGATAGAACCCCACAGTTGGTGAAATAAGGATATAGTGAGGTGATATACAGTTACATGAGCAGGAATTCTCCAAGGACATTTTGACAAAGTCCTCTATTGCTGTGAAAAGCGGCACAAGATTATTTATGATCACAAGTGGTCAGAATTTTTTGCATGGTCAGAAATAGGATAAAAATAACACACAACATTTTTGTTTTAACAGTGTGCTAGTATGGAAACATGCTTTGTATTATAGTGCCATCCTTATTGGAACAGATCAAAAGCTTATTGATCTATCGATTCTTCTACAAGCAAGTGAACTACAAACGTCCAGGGAACAGTGCACCCATCACTCTGAGCTTGAGAAGCAAAGTCTTATGATGCTCTTGAATATACTTAAAAGTAAGAACAGGAGATTTCTGAGGGGAAACAATCACAGTTCTCTGTAGAGACTGGAGGGTGTGTGATGATCAGGATCTCCTCAGAATAATAAGGGAAAGCCGGAAAGGGGAATCACATTCTTGTTGGTGTGGTATTTTCCTAATCACATGCTCTTAATGAAAATTATGTGGCAGGGTCACTGAAAATCAGGTTAACCATATGGCAAGCACAGTGGTTGCTTCGTAATGCGTGGGCTTGTTAAGGATTAGAAATCTGTTAGAGAACAGATTTAGAATTCCATTGAAGAAAGTAATGAACTGCATTTCAGTGGGAGAAAGTAATCTCAGATAAGCAGAGAGCACAGTCAGTTTGACAGTATGTTGAAGAGGTTCAAGAGGTGAAGTAAAAGTCATGCAAAACCACTGAGGACATACACTGAGGTGAAGTTCTTTTATTTGTTTATTGTGCTGTAGATTTCTTGAGGAGGAGTTCTGCAGATGAAGTGCATGCAAAATCAGATCTATTAAAAGCAACTCTCAAAATTCTGAACACATGAGGCTAAAGAAGTACTTAGCTAAGAAGCAGATAAAAAGTCTCAAAGATCCTTCAAATAAATATAAGAAGCTAGTGAATTATGTTGTTTCTAAATGTTCAGTGAACTATCAGTAGATCAAAATTATACATTAAATGACTCCACAGGGTACACAGAATCTATAAAAATAGACAAGGAGATATTTTAAATCTCCAAAATCTGAAAGGAGAACAAGAAGAGTATCCCTAACTTTTATTTTACAAACAGAATCCAAACACCAAAACCCTAGAAGTCATGTCTCCCCAGCTATAGAATGAGCTGCTAACACCCTAGTCACTCTGGCTGGATTTCCTCATTTATTTGGATATGACACCTATGCTCCCAGTGAAACTGCATAAATATGTTTTTTTCAAAACAAAGAGCCGTACCACAGAAATCAGTAGGCAAACTGTGTCACTTCAATATCACTACCAAGCTGCCCTGGATTCCAGACCTGATGTGTCATAAGAATTTATTTTCTCTGCATAGCATGTATCTTGGGCCTAAATTAGCTGTCGGCATAGGTAGATACTTCACAAGTAGCGAATTTTTACCTTTTGTTTCTCTGTGCTATGGGAAGCATTAAACTCTATGATGGGATGGGGCATAGTTTGCTTTCCTCTCTGCCACCTATCAGCAGATAAAAAACCGAGCCATTTCTGGGTGTGCCCTTGTTCCTACTATTTCAGAGTTCATAGTGAATACAGAAAACTGAGAAAGGCAAAATATTTTGAGACATAATCTGCTGTTTAACTTGAGTAGCATCTTAATTAAGATGCCCTTCTGTAAACAGACCTATACTGGGAAAAGAAAGAGAGGCTCTGCAGAGAGTAGGGGGATGTCAGACTTCTGTCCGTACCAGCCAACAGGCAGCTCACAAACTGTCTGACCTGGGATTCAGGGGTCTTAGGGGCAATGTTTGGCTCTGATTTCTGTGTCACCTCACACAAATTGTTTAATCATTACACATTCCTGTTCTGCATCAATAGAATTGATCTGAAGTGTGGAATTCCTCCACCCTGGAGAACACATGGTAAGAAAGTATTTATTCTCAAGACACTGAGGTCAGTGTCACGCACAGGCCTTCTTGCTTGGTGTTTTTCCCCGTTGTTTCTCATAGCCAACAGCAGATAACTTCTCATCCCCTCGCAGGCTTTTTTCTGGTTTGGGGGTTTATTTTGGGTTTTTTTTGGGGGTGTGTGGTTCTGGTTTGTTGATTGGGGTTTTTTAACTTATACATTGATGCATTCTTTTCTTTCCATTCGCTTTTACCATCAGTTCTTTCAATGTGTTCTCTAATTGCGTGGTCTGCCCCACTAAGCTGCAACTTGGAATCACTTTCAGCATTCAGCTTCCTGCACTTGTGCATATACACTGCAGTGTTTTAATCAAAGCTGCTTCTCCACACCTGTCTCTCCCCACTGCAAAAGAATTTCTCTTCTATTTCCATTCTACAGTCTTCCTGACTAAACAGTTTTTCTCTTCCAGCTCAACTGAACCCCATGCCTACAACCTCAGTCACTTTTTTCCCACCTTGCATCCCCTTTTGAAACCTTCCATACCCCTACTCTTGATTTTTCTGCGCACCTTGACAGCAATTTGTTCCAGTCAAAACTGTATATGCCTTTCTCCCATGAAATGACAACTTGACCTCCCTGGCCCATCCCAGATTGCCTTCCAGTCTTTGTAATTGTTCTGCAAGTGTCATCTTCTCCCCTGATTCAGATGCAAGTTCCTGAGTTGTGCTCCTTCTCTAATCACCTCCAGTTGCCTCAATACCATCTTATTGTGTCCTCAGTCTGCCTTCTGTCTGTACATTTTCCCTCCTTTACCCTGTCCTTTCTCTTACTATGCTTGAGCTTTTATCTTCACAGTACAATCATACTTCAGTCTTTCCTATCTTAATACAAATTGCATATGCACCCTTAGCTTTATGTACCTTTACGTTCTCCATTTTCTTTCTCCTTTTCATTTCTGGGTAATTGAAAGTGCTATTTAGAACTCTGAAGGTCTACTTTTCCAGTTATAGCCTCACTTTTCATTCCCTCTTGCTCCATCAGACCTCTGCCACTGAACTTACTAAAAACTTCTCTTGAAAGTGCCCAGGACTGTTGCTCAGGGTTCATTCTTCTTGACACATCAATTACTTTCATATAAAGTATCAAACATATCAAACCTTTCTCATGATGACTCTTATTCTTGGGCAATGATCCCAATAAATATCTAAAAAATTTTCATGTTTATTATCATGCTTCAAATCTTCCCTAAAATTCTCCTTGTCAATAAAGGCACTGGTGATCCAGCTCCCCTCTGTCATGCTGACCAGTACGGTTTCATATTTCTCCTTGTGTAGATCCATGTTAACTATTAATGTCTCCTGTATTGTTCTTGTGAACAATAACTTGTGACAGTAACTGTATTTTACTCTGGATCTGTGTAGCCTATAGCCCAGTCAGGTCTTGCTCCATAATTGCCACTTTAAGTACTACAGCAATAGTAATAACGTTAATAGTAGACAGAATCCTATTGACATTCAGCACTGTAATCAGCGCCTTAAAAAATGCTTATAAATAGTACAGAGAAATTATTGGCAGGGAGGTCAGATGTATCCTAGGTTGTTTGAAAAAAACAAAACAAAATTAAAGTCCTCTTAATGAGCATGGCTTGAGTTTGATTTTCTTGGATTAAATCAGATTAACCCAGTAAGCGTCATTCATAGCTTCAGATCCTGATTCAGTTATTTCTTTTCCTGAAGCTAAAAGATGGTTAAGTCCTTCTTGTGTTGATTCAGTCTTTTTCACCAGTGACAAGCACAGATTTAAGAGAATAGTTTGGCAAAGAAGGAGTTAAGAGGACAGGTTGCAGCTACCTGATCTGAGTGTTCAATCAGAAGGATAATCAGCCATGGTGAGCTGACTCTCCTTTTTATACTAATAGAAAGGTATGTGGGCTAAACTGTTAAAAAGGAGTAGTCTTTCAGAAGAGGACTCCCAAGAGACGAGGATGGAAATGCAGGTTTCTCTGGACTGTGGCCAAAGATTTTACTGTGAATATTGGATTATGCAAGCTGTTATTTATGTGTGGCAACGGAACAATCAAGACCTCCCTTAGATTAATGTTTTTCTGCTGTCGCATAAAGCTAATAACACTTGTGTATCTCTCAAAAGGTATTTAAGTCTTGCATATATGTGCAGCATCCTCTCCATCCTTGCTTTGAAGGGCTTCTTGGAATGTGCTCCACACTTCATCTAGTTTGTCACTACACCATTAAGAAAAAGTGCTCCTTCTGTCTGACCCAGTAAAACCATTACCAAAACAGGGTTCTGTAACTATATTTCTCGTGCAGCTTCTCACCTGAGCCTTGCTGACTCCTAACTGGTTTTGCATACTCCGTTTCTTCTACAGCCATCTCCTGTTCTTTTCAGTGGTTGGTGTCTCCAGCAGCTTGTCAACAGGAGCTGTTTATTTCCCAGCTCTCAACTACTTTGCATTTCTCAACAAGGTAGTCTCACAGACTATCTTAACATGAGCGTCAAAGTTCAAATGTGATCATCTCTTCATCAAACTTCTAATCTGAAAAACCCTGACCCAATATGTTTGTATTTGTGGAGTTAATCTTCTATGTCTCCCTATTATCATCTGTTTGTATTTTCAGTGTACATTTTTGCTCTCTAAGGTACAGTAGAACACAATTTTAGGGATGACTGGTGTGTTTGTATGGTTATTTCCAGCTTTTTTCTTTATGGCTATTATTGTGTATTGATTATCAGAACATAATGGTGGATGGAGTTTTGGTAAATTAAAAATTTCCCTGTAGTCCCAGATATCAGTGTGAGTGGAATACACAGGGGATATCGCCCTTGTAACAACAGAAATTCAAGGAGGAATTCTCCCTTGAAAGGTTTCCACTATCAAATCTCCCAAGACATATTTTCTTTGCATTTTGCCAGTCAGGCAGTTAAATTTTCCCTTCCCCATGTTTTTCTGAAGCTTATGGGAAAGTCACAATGAAACTCAAAGGACTTGAAGTTAACCTCACCTAGGGAGCTTAAGTATCCCTCTTGGCCTTTCATATCCATCTGGTTTTGCTTTCAGGAGGAGTACAGGCAGAAGACATCTCCTGTAAGAAAGGACTGATACATTTGTACCCTTACATGTGCATTCTTCTGGTGGCCTGCGGTTCCCACATGCTCTTTGTTCCCTCAGTACAGGGAAGTTGTAGCTTTCAGCGTGCTTCACTGCCAGCCAGACCCCTCCAATAAAGGCTTTGCCTTATCCATACATCCTTCAAAAATATAGCTTTTTAGCTAAATGGCAAAAGGATAATCACAGTCTCATAACTAGTCATTAAAAAAAAACCCCTTGAATTTCTACAAAGCATTTTCTGCAGACAAGGCTGTGACTCAAGGTTTATAGGATTTCTTGGTATGAAATTTTTGAAATTTGTGAGGTCATATAAAGTGGTGTAAACGTGAAGACCTGACAGAAGGAAGGATGCCATTTCCATGCATAGCATCTTGCTACCAAGACAGGACTATCTAGGGATTTACAGTTCTTCATACACTGAAAATGCACTTCAGTCTCTAATATCCATTGTTGGGTCTCCATCTCTAATGAACAGTACCTTCAGGCAATATTTAATTGTGTAGTACAGTAATTTTGTGATCAAGATATAAATTCATTACAGACTAGATTGCGACTGACAAACTCATTTCACCTATGACCTAAACTGAATATGAACTGAACTCTTCTCAGGTAGGAAGTCAATGTATAAAATCATTTTCAACTCATTGCCAGGGGATTTAGAGTGCACGTTTTTAGTGGTTTAATCTGGGATTTAAACTCAAAGCCACTTACTTGAAGAGCTGGCCAAAATATACAGATAAAGCATATATTTTTTCAAAATGGGATCACTTCACAGGATTTTAGTGTTACCAGAACAGTGCTTTTGATGGGGAAAGACAAAATGCTTAATTTTTCTTTTAGCATTGGAATACATGGATGTAACATTTACCAGAAATATGTCTATATGCTGTGTTCTTGACTATACATTAAAATGATGAAAGCTAAATAAATGTCACAGTGCTCCCAACATTTATGATTTTGTATATTTCACTGGTGATGACAAATTTGGCACTATTTTAAAAGATACTTTCCATAAAATGGAATACAGACAACCCTAATGGCAGATGTTGGGCAATATCTTTTTAAAACAGATCCCTAAAAGTTTGCCATGAGTGGAGAGTCCAGCTGGAAGGGAAGAGAATGGCTATCTCAGATATTTTAATATGTTGAAATTGAGCAAAGCAAAAATTACATTTATGCTGCACAATTAATAATTTTTAATAATCATTAAAAATCTCTCCTCAACAGAAATGAAGGACTTGCTAGCTTCATGCCTGTGTGAACAAAGACCTTTCAAGAATATTCCACTGCTATTCTGTAAGTTTATTGTCTTAATAGATATTCCTATTGATCACTGTTTGCTTTACATTTTTTCACTGCATATTTAAAATTGACATATATTTGAATACTTACCATTATATGGTCAGTAGAGCTATTCATTTAATAGGTCAAATAATCATTGTATTTCACTAGGTTGCTGGGTTTTAATTCATTTAACATTTTAATCTTCCATCAGTTTTTCCTTTAAGAGGATTTCAGTGCATACACAGGATTTGTATAAATCTGTGCAGTAAATTTATTCTTTTAACAGTTTTATTCTTTCATCAGAAATTCATTTAAATGGATTCTACTATATATCACATTCACTGCCAGTGTGGCTTTAGGTCAGACTGTAATTGATGCAAAAGCAATGAGGTATTAAAAGAGAAAGGAAATATCTGAAATTGGAAAGGGTTCAAAAAGCGTGCCATTGTAAGGCCATGACATTCTTCAGATATGATGGGGATGGGGGACAGACGACTAATAAGCCATTTTGGTCCAAAGCCTGGTATAGTTGCTAATTTCAGGTTTTACTAAAGTCAGAATCTGTGCTAAGAGGATGGTTGCCTTTAAAGCTTGAAGGGGCATGTCAACTCTAGACAGGGTATAAATGTGGTCCCCTCTATTGTGATAAATAGGTCTAGAAGTATCAAAACAGAAAAAAAATGAGAGAAAATGCTGTCTTCTTTTTCAGTTTGTTCATGCGATGCCTTTGACATATTCAGCTTTTTTGTTTTGATGATGTAGGTTGCTCTGTTGATATGGGATAGACAGAGCAGTAACTGTAATACGTGCCTTTTTCCAAGCTTTAAGGTAGCTTGGTAATGACAAAGAATAACAGAAAAGAATGAAGCTAAAACTAGTAAAGGATTTCATGTATATGTGCATGAACAGAGAGAAAGGAAGTACAGGAAAAAGGAGAATGATGTGAATAATGTAAATATGCTAAAATTTCCTACATACAGAAAGATAGTAGGAAAAATTTAATTTCTGAATTTCTACATGTCATCTACTATCATTTAATATATGCAGCATAAGGATATACTTTTCAAAACATTAAGCAAAATTAATTGTAAACTTTTGATGAGGTAGCTAAGGTGTTTCACTGCAGAGCTAGATGTGTGAGTTCATAACCTGTTCCAGATTCAGCCCCAAAGCTGTCTGTTGCTAACTTCACTGACAATAGCTTCTTAGTCATGTGCATGAGGAAGTCAAAGTCAGTCAGAAATGCAACTCGCTTATATGATACCTTCAGTGCTATTCGCTGCAGAAGCTGGTGTAACTTTACTCCTCTGGAAACAAAGGGTCCAGGATATATGGGGTAGCCTATGGATGTCTTATAGTATTAGTGCATTCAAACAGTTAACTTGCATGCCCTCAAAGTAAATAGAAGAAGAAAATAATGTTTTAAAACTGACAATACACAGGACAAAAAACAAAAAAATTCCAAATAGCTGAGGAAAATTAAGAAAATTTGAGAAATGTGCTGGGGGCTAGAGTCTGTAATATTTATGTATGTGTGTAAGAAAGACTATGTGTCCTTATGCAGTCAAATAGTGTCATTAATTTTAATGGAAAAATTTCCAATAAAACAAATTTATGAGTACATCTCTATTTTTTTAAGGAAAAACATAAACATGGATCCTTTGTTTTATTTTAAATGTATGGCCTATACAGTATATCCTTGTCAATTTAGAAATTGTTCTTTTGCTAGAATTGCCAATGGTTGGAAGAAAGTTTGGAATACAAGTAGGGTTTCAGCACTGATGAGGAATGGTTGATTAGATCAATGAAGAAAGATATAATGAAGGGTCTGTTGAATATTACTGTGCTTCTTATTTTAATTCAGTGAATAATTACCTATAAAAATCAATGATTTACATGCAAAACAAAAATCCAATCTTACTTGGCAATTACAACAGTTACACATAATTTTCTTTGTTTTTCACAGAGATCTTTTAAGTAAGAGCTAGAAAGCAGGGTCCTGGAGTAAGGCTCAGCCCAAGCCTAAGCTTAGGGGAGAAGTTAGGAGAGAGACAAAGTCCAGTGCTGGAGTAGGGCTGCAAAGGGGATGCCAAGGGATGTGGTGGGCTACAAAAACCTTACTCCCCTGATTTTTTAGTTCTGTCCATGACCGGTGTTGCCAAGTCAGTGCTGAGCAAAGGCCAGCCCTTAGGTTGGGGTTAGGGTTAGCATTAGCATAGAGACAAAGCCTAGGACTCTTGTTGGAGTCAAACTGCAAAGGGGCTGCCAAAGGGGGTGGTGGGCTAGATGAGTATTAATCATCTCCTGACATTTTTATCTAGCCATGCACAGGGGATCCTTAACTAAGGTTCAGCAAAGACCAAGTAAACAGGTTGAGGTTAGGGTTGGGTTTAAGGTTAGGTTTGGGTTTAGAGACAAAACCTAGAGCACTCATTGGAGTGGATGTGCAAAAGCTATACCAGGGAATGAGGTAGGCTGCAAAAAGATTTCTACCCTGACTACTTTTTAATCTGTACCTCTGTACCATGTCTGGGGGTCTTGGGCTGGTGCTGAGGTAAGGCCAAGCTAAACAGCTGGGGTTATGTCTAGTTTTAGAGAGACGCAGATTCTTGTTTGCCTGTTGCAAAGTGACTGGAAAGGAGCTACCAAGGGCAGTGGTGGGTCAGCACCATGATGCTGGCTGGCTTTTGGGTTAGGGTTAGGAGAGTGGCAAAGCGTTGAGCTTTCATTGGAGTCTGACTGCCAAGAGAATGCTTGAGGGAAGGATTAGTCTGCTAAATATTTCTCTCGACACCATTTTCATCTGGGCCATGGCTGGTATCCTGGGTTAAGGCTCAGCTCATCCTTCCCTTTAGAGTTATGGTTAGAGTTAGGAGAGAGACAAAGCCTATATCCCCCATTGGAGTATGGCTTCAGAGAAGCTGCTAAGGGAAGGGATAGGTTGCCAAAATATTTATTTTCTGGGCCACTGCTGTTCATCCTTAGCTGAAGCTTAGTCCATATCCGCCATTAGAATTAACATTATAATTAGGCAAAGTGTTAGGGGAAAGACAAATCTTGGGCCTCTGAGTGGAGTGAGGCTGCATGGGGGCTGCCAAGGGAAGGGATAGGCTACAAAAACATTTATTCTGTAATAACTTTTTCATCTCAACCATGGCTTGGGGTCCCAGGCTATGGCTCAGAGCAGAACACATTTTAGGCTTATGGTTAAAAGTAGAGTGAATATTAGTTTTAGTGTTAGGAGAGAGACAATGCCTAGGTCTCCAGCTGTAGCGGGGCTGCAAAAGGGCTGGCAAGAAGAGTGGTATTGTGCAGAACAATTTCTCTCCTGACAGCTTTTTTATCCAGGTGATGGCTTCTGAGTGTGGGCCAAGTCTCAGCCAATCCTGATGGTTAGGGTTAAGGTTAGAAGAGAGACAGTTTGCACTTTCTTCACTCAACCTGATAATCAGTTTTTCCTTTTCCTTTCTAAGAGAGCTCTGTATTTATAGGATATCCTTCCATCACATTTGAAGTTACACCCTTAGACTGGCGTGATGGCTCTGTATGTCAGGGAGTGAGTTCCTTCAGCTTTCTGCAGTCAATTTACTTTTGACAACCAAGAAATTTGATTTTTATAATGAGGCATAAATCACAGGAAAGGGTTGTCTATAATGGACTTCAGCAGAGTTAGGAGCAAGAGTGCAATAGTTCATATCAACAGGATTTTATAATAGAGAGCTGCACAGTAAAGGACGTACTCTTCATGGAGAAAGAGAATTTAGAGAAACTTGGGACAGCTAGGTAATAGTTACACAGCTTGGAGGTTTAAAAGCTGTTGTTGTCTTGTTATGGTCCATTGTTGTTCTTGGTGTGGTACTTGGTTTGATATATAAGAATACCACTGAGCCAGGAGGCTGGCTGAAAACAGAAAAATGGGGTGAAGTGCAGCATGCCTGAAACAGCAGCGGTATGTCTCACTGCTTAGTACACTGAGCTACATGTTTGTTAAATTGAATTATACCTTTAAATTAATTCAATAGAATGTGAGACGAATGAATTATAAATAATTCTCAGTGAGGCTATAAATATGGTTTGATAGAACTTAGCACCACAAATAGGAAAAGCCTATAAAAATGTATTTGCATGTTTACATATCACTCCCCTGTGGTGGATTAGCAAGCAGAAAGAAGTCTAAAACCACAGGGGGAAGGTTTAAATAGGATGATGCAGACATTAGTGAATGATTAGCAGTAATTTCACAAAGGTGGAGGGTAAGCTGCTCATTTTGCAGAATCTCACAAATGTGTTTTGAACGATTAACTAAATTTGCTTGGCAAAAGTTTAATTAAGGCCGCCACTGATTAACCACAATTATTTAACTCAGTGTATAGACTGGCTATACATGCTATGTGGAAAGCACAGCATTAACCAACATGAAGCTGTTCAAGGGTTCTTGGGCCCGTCTGGGCTAGCTACCCCTTTGACACCTCATCTCCAAAGAACAGAGGGAGTCACTCAGAGAACATTACACAGTTCTCCTGAAAGCCCTCTGGTAGCCTCTGACAGAGTCTTCTTAATAGACTGCATATACATACACAGCGTACATATGCAGCCAGCTCTGTGGGCCAATGCATGAGAGAATAGGGTCAAATCCCTGTCCCCTTTGGTGAAATCATGGATGCTGCTTTCAACACTCTTGACATTTCTACAAAGCTGCAGAAAACAGACCGGGTCTTGTGTCTGCAAGTGAACTCAAGGCAGGGAATGAATGAAGCTCTCTTGTATCTTCCTTTTCTCCTGATTCCTCTAACACCCCCACCCTCCCCTTCCTTCTTGTTGCTCTTGTTCTTTATGAGCCCGAATGTAATCTGTCCCTGGCTGGTTACACTAATATTTTCAACTGCTGCTTACTGTCTTTTATGGGTAATACTATTTTGGCACAGTTGGACACACTCATGAGAACAAGTGACATCTGTGTCATTTAATTGTTTTTTTTTTTCTTGTCAGAAGGAGGAAAAAAGACTAGTGCCCTTAATAATAACTTATGATTAGAGCTGATTAGGAAATAAGTATTTCCTGGAAAGCATTTTGAGGTGAAGCACAAATTTTCCTTTAAAAAAAAGAACAAAGAATTCTTTTCATAGTTTTATCAAAACCTTCTTACCTGTCATTTTACTCTATTGTTAAACATTCTCCCAGCTTTTCATATCATACATTCTGGTTTCACAATGAGACTCTGGTTGTTTGTATCCCAAGCTCCAGTGAAGAGGTGTTGATTGTCAGATAATGGTAGGCCAGGTAAATCTCTCTGATGGCTATTGAATGCAGCTCTTCCTTCTAAACAGTTCCATGAATGTTATTAAAAAATTAGTAGGAAATATGGTATACTTGCATGGTAGACAAAGCGACATGTAAGTTAAACACTGTTTATTATTATTATTGTTCTTCACTATTAAGAAGACCCCTACATCTCCATCAGGATTTCTGTGGCTTCATAAGACTTGACAAAGATGTCTTATAGAAACAGATCCTCCTGTGACTGAACCCCCTGCTTGCTTTTATTCCTAAATCACACAGTTTACTTGTGTTCCATGCGTTGGCTTGGTGCTCCACAATATATTTTGAATACACTTTGAATAGTTAATATTTTGTATATAGTTAGTATTTTATTTACATCCCTCCTATATTATGATGTTTGCAGAGTCATAGTGTTATTCAAGCAGTAACTTTGCACATCTCAGAAATCCCAGCATTACTTCATTAGCAGTTTATATGAATGCTCAGTTCCAAAATATCTCGGTTACCTTGTTTACAAAGATTTCCAACCTAACACACAAATTCACTAAAAGGTTAACTAATTTTATTGTTCCATTAAGAAAACCGTGTGTCTTGCTCTGTATTTGTATCCGAGGCCTAAGCTTAATTTCTACTATACCAAGCATAGTATTTCTATTCTTTTATCAATAAGTTATAAAAACTAGCTAATTTTTAGCTAGCCATTTCAAAAGCTTTCCTGCTTTCTATTTGTATACTTCTAAATCATTATTGCATAGAGCAGTACAATAAACACATAATCACATAGAATTATAGCCCCAAAAAGTAAAAAAAAAAAAGTCAGGACTGGAAACCATGAATTAGCTTTGGATCAGGTTATTGAGAGTGTTCATATCAATCTGCTTACATGCTTTGTTTGTCCTCATAGCACTTTGAATATTCATATATAATTAGCTGTTCTTCTCCTATCAGTGTCTTAAATAAAGGACTAATGATGTCAGGACAGCTTGCTTTGGCATTTATGAAACATGTTATGATCTACCTGTAATGGATTGTAGTGTTAGCTGGAAGAGCATATTTTTAGATTGCTTCATTTTCTGTTATCAGAAAATCTGCCAGCCTTAGCTGGAAGGCTTTAGCAGTTCCCTTACTTCAAGGAGGCATCTACAATGTGTCATGCCCTTGAGAAGCATCTGTTGTTTAATTTTATGAAACGATGTTCAGGTTAAACTGCAAAAGAGTAGCCAGGTCCTCCTCCTCTTCCTTTTTTTGTTTCCCCCTCCTGTTCTTCAAAGTCCCCTGGGGTGCGCAGGGACCCGCATGCTGCCTCTGGGGAGCTGGCCTGGGATGGAGGCAGAGCCCCCCAGGCTGCCCTCCATGTTCCCGGGGAGGACGTTGGGACAGGGCTGAGGAGGGAAGTGGGGGAGCAGGCTGCTGCCAGCAGTTCCTCCTATTCTCCGACCTTCTCAGGCTCAAGGTAACTCATTCTCTTGCCTCTTGAGGCATCAGCTTTGAAGTGAGCTTTCCTTCCCTCCCGGAGGCAGGATTTAGACCTGCTCCTTCCTTCTCCTACACGATCCCTTGGATTACTGTCAATATTGATAATATCACACTAGGTACCCAAAGGGGCAAACTTAAGACCACATGAACACCTTATATTCAGGTATTTCTATTTTTTCAAGAGCTTTCTGAAACTTGCATCTTTAGAGTAGCATAGCTGTGCCACTTCACTATTCTTTCAACAACGTGCAACTATAATTTAGCCACAATGGCTAGTTTTCCATCAGTAGCAAGCTGCCTTCAACTTCATGTGTCACTTCTCCCGCTGGTGAGCACAAATCCAGGTTTACCCACTGAGGTGCTCTTTGCTCACCACCCCACTCCACACCGCACTGGAGGAGCGGATACGTGTGGGTAGGGAGGTGAAAATGGGAGCCTCTTCCTTAGCAATCCCAGCAGCTGGCATGTGGCAATGAAAACCTAGAGAAAATAAAATGAAAGGGTGGAGCTTCTTACTGGCATACACAGGGTGAAACAGCTCTGTTTCAATGTCAGCAGGCTATCCTCTGCAGAGCTGGGTTACCTGCCCTCACAGAAAAATCCACAGACCCTTTTTCTCCACCCTGAATTCAGGAGATTCAACTCCAGTGTGACAATTCAGTAGTCCTAGAAGCAATTGTCAAGTCTCAGAGGAAGTGCTGGATTGCTGTAATCTGGTTGTGAGGTGACAGACGTTTGTTTAGCTGGGTTTAGGCCATCAGGTGGGATGGGCTATATTCTTTAGGTTAGTCCCAGGACATAAGACAGGTAGCAGGATGTGGTTTTGAAATTCAAAGTAATAAAGGGTTACAGAGGAACTGTTTCTCTGGGAGAGTGTTTTGATGATTTGTGACTGGCTGTCTTAGATGCTGCACCGTGGCTGAAGATTCTTCAAAGTATCTGCTGCTTCCTGTAAGAATAATCTCAATTTTGTGAAGGTTTAACATTAACCAGCTGTTCCACAACCATATGGTGACCTGAGCAAGACACTGGACTGACTGGATTTCTGTGGTGTTATCGAATGTAGGTTTTTATGGGGATGCAGAAAAATGCAAGATAGAGAAGTTTATTAAATCAGTCTCTCTCTCTCTCTCTCAGTATTCACTTCTACTCTTGGAGCAGCTGCTTACACTCAGCGTCTAAACTGAGTCAGTCAGTTTACTCCAACAGATACTAAATTAGTCCCTTTATCCATAATGATTAGACAGCAGCAAAATGCACATCTGATAAAATGTGGAGAAATCCAATACAAAACTTAAGCTTCCCTCACAGAGAAAGAAATGAACCCTAACCATGACTGAACAGGTTAATGGCAAAACTGTACCAAGCAAATTCATTCTGCAATATGAAAGCAGAATCAAAGACATTAGGCATGGGCAATAGCATATTTAAGGTACAATAAAGAGAGTGCCTCAAGTCATATTTGTCAGCAACTATTCCTGCATAAAGAGTGTCTTCTAATTAACAAAAGATTACAATTGAGTTAAATCTTAACACTTTGCATTGCAGATTTTCTGTAAACAAAGTGATTAGTTTGGCTTAACTCTCTATTCCAAGCAACCTTTATGAAAGGTCTACTTCACTGAAAACATTCATCTCTTAAATTCAACAGTTTTATCTGACCTGGCTTCCTTAAACATTTTACTTTTTTTACAAAGATTAAAAAATACACTGTGGAGTAAAATTATCTCAGCTTTGAAAATACGAAATTGCATCTGAAGCAGTGCTTCAGTATGTAGTAATTTACTATGGCAGCTCTAAAGCACAGATGGGAGAGTATAGAAAGAGGATTAAACTGCTTTCCATATCCTAAACTTTATCAGGGATAACACAGAAAACTGTGTCATTCATTACTGCCTGAGGACTTCTTAAGTGTTAACAATTTATCTAGCTGATACATTAGAAAAGCTAAGAAGTATTTTTTTCATTAGCAATAACAGACTGCAGCTAAAATGAAAGTCAAAGTTGCATTGCAAGAGTTTTATTCACATGCCAAACAGAGGAAATTAATTGCTTCACCTGGCAATATTGATCATAGTACATCTAAGCCAAAATCTAAGTGCATGGACCCAAGAAATGCACTGCTGAAAAATTTATTTTTCTGAGTCTTTATTTCTGAAAAGGCTGGCATTGCTGCATTACAAATAAAGAATAACAAGACACTATTTGTGATACTTCATGGCATACAAGGTTTGTCTTCATACACCATGCTTCACATCAGAAAAACAAAATAGTTTAGGATTAGATGAGATGTTTTAGGATCAGAACCTATTAAAATCAAAAGAAACACCCTCATTAACATTTAGTAGACTTTGGATCAGGCCTATGCAAAGATTCAGCTGATAATACCAATACATGCAAGAGATTACAACCAAAGTCTCGTTATCCCTTGTAATTATATCACCCTCATGTTTGTTTTCACTTGTATGCTTTGGTATTTTTTCTAGACACTTCTGTTTAAGCTGTGCACTTAGATTTAGCAGAGGTTTATGACTGCATTAGTTTTTCAATGATTTCTGAGTTTCTACAAATCCACAGTTATAATGCTCAACTGACAAGTTTACTGTGATCTTCTGTAAAACAGAAGACATCACACAGTTCTTGTTCAGTTTGTAAATAAACCCATTAATATAACATGGATTTTAATAAGAAAGAGAGCAGCAGATCTATACTTGCGGGTTTTCTAGACGTTATTTTAGACCAGTTTATGAAATCCAGTATTTATATGTACACATATACTTCTCTGCCTCAAGACCATACATTTCATCCTGAAAGTGGTAAGTTGATTTAAAAAATTTCCATAAGATTTCTCTGTCAAATTCAGTAGGACTTCTGTGTGAAAGCCTGGACCTCTCATAGACAGCCGCACTGAGTCTCTCTGTTATGTGGTATTTTTGTCTCAGTTTCCACTGCAAATGTTTGCTACAGATCTGTTTCTCATCTCCTGGCTTTTGTTCTATTCATCTTTGCTCCCATTGCCTTTTTGTAGGCTGGACTCTAGCTTATCTTCCACTACTAGGATTAATAAAATATCAACAGGTAATGTGCAAATGTAGGATACATTTTGAAAATGGGAAAACATCTTTGGAGTACTTAAGACCACATGAGCAGACATACTGCTCAGTATACTGAGATGTTTGGACAAGAATGGATGAGTATCCTGTCTCCAACAGTGACTGAAATTGTTATTAGTCATATTCAGCAAAATAATTCCAGCCCTCATATTGTGTTTTTTCTTTTTGACTATCTAATCCCTTAATAATATATTATGCCTCAGTTGCTGTATGTGAGATAAATAATATGTCTTCTTTAAGTAAGTGCAAACTGACACCCAGCAAAGCTATGGCTGTGGCTAACACCACTCATAGTAGCAGTAAGAGTTTCCAGTTTGGGGCTAGGACATATGCATATGCATTTATCCTCTCCTATTCAATTTTCACATAGTATCATCATTTTCTCTTAAATAAGATTCCCTGTATCCACTCATTCCGACTGGGTTTTTATAGCAAGGTGCTGTTGACAAAATGGTCTGACTTCCCTGTGGTTAATGCTACAAACAGCAGCAAGTTGCTAGTAATCAGCTCATTGCATTTGGCTTTCCCACTGCCTTTATGAAACGGCTCCTTCCTCACCCTGACAGTTTCTCTCCTCTAAGTTCCCAGAGACTGGAGGAAGGAGATAAACAGTGAGCAGAGGGAGCTGGCAGAGTAAGAAGATGCATGTCATCCTTTGTCCCTCCAGAGGTCACGCATTAGAGATAATAAAATTAGAGACTGGCAATTGTACTATATATACTGCACAGTTTACAAACTAACTGGAGGATTAAACTGTTTCCAGTTTCATTCTGAGGACAAGCAAGTATCTTCGCTGGGTGCTCGGGGCACAAATCTACAACTCTGGCATGTGGTTCAGATTTCTGTCTTCTGCAGACTTCTTGCCTGAGTACCTATAGCCAGTCCTCCAAAACATTTTATTTTACTTGCTGCAACAATTTTCATTTCTGCTCCAGTGAACTAAATTAATATTTAATGTTTATTGGAGCTGGGGCTGGGGAATCCAATTGTATCCCCTGTCAAGTGACTGCTCTAGCAACCAGGCCAGAGAGTCATGTGCAAACATATGCACACACACCCCCCTCCCCTTAGCTCAACTCGTATATAATTAGTCTGTATAAAGTAGAACAGTTAATTCAAGGTTCTGGAGAAGGAGAAAGTCTTTCACCTGCTGGTTGGAGAAATCACATAGAAGAGGAGAACAGAAACCAAGACGACAATTTGAACCCTAATCCCCTTAGTGAGAAAGGATGCTGCAATCGCTGGGCTGCAACTGGTGGGCTGCCAGGTAAGAGGTAGCAGGAGGGGCAAGTCCTATCCACTCCTTTACCCTTATTCTCTACAGAGCTTCTTTGGGTAAGTTTGCTCCAAGGAAAGTAATCAGATTAATCACAGAGGTAACACAGGAACATGAATGCATAAATTATAGATCCTGATTTAACTTAAATGTAGGGTAGCTGTCTAGCTGCTCAATATTGTCAAGAATTCTGCAGTATCTGGATTTCTTCACAGACAGACTTTACATTTCGAAGTATCTTTGAGCACCGTAAGAGTGAGGAAGCAACTTAAACAATAGATTTGAAAATCAGTGGTTTGGATTCAGACATTCCATCATCAGTGACTGCTAGATGACATGTATATGATTACACTATTTAGTGATACAGACAATAAGCTCAGCTGTATGATAGCATAGAATAGAATGTGGAATAGTACCACATTCCCTGTCATAGGGGTGTTCAAAGGATAACTGTGCTCAAGATTGTTAAGTTCTAGATCTGATAATAATGGTACCATGTGAGTGCCTACGATGAAGGTGGGAATGTATGTCTAGGAGAGCCATCTTTGAAGTCCTCCTTATACACTATACCGGGTAAAATTGCTTCTAGCAGTTGGTAGCACTAAACCAATATGTGTGTGATTCACTAAGCTATTCCTGATGGACATTTGGAGCTTATTCATGGACATTACTTTCTGCGTACAGCAATGTTTTCTTTTGTGTGTTATTAGGATAACAGGTTGTTGAACCACATCTGGATTCAATAGAGTTAGAGTAAATCTTGGCTGTTCCATGGTTATCCAGGATAAAAAAGTCATCTATTCCATTGAATCCTACTTTGAAGAATTTGAGTGAAATAAGAGCAGGGGGAGTCACAGGGGGATGGGTCACTCTTTGATGTACAAGTCTTTGAACTGTAACTGTATCTGTTGTCTGTACCCTTTTTGCAGATCTCTGGATGCCAGTCTTCTTCAAGAACTGTCCTGATTGTTCCTTTTTCTCATAAGTTAAAAGAAGTTAGGTTATCCAGGTAGAAGTTCGTATGCAAACACAGAAATACTGCTGTGCCATTTCCCCTCTGACTCCCCTCTCAATCTGTCTATAATTCATTAGGATGATATTAATTCTCCTATTGAAAGACTCTGTTCTACCTAAAGAAGAACACTGAAATTTCCTCAACAGTGTGGGTTTTTTTTTCTTTGCTGTTTTTTTCATGTATGTTCCAGTTTTCAAGTTATCCATCATAGGCTTTTGCTGAGTTGCTTAAGGTAATCACGTTCTACTAAATCGGGGCAGGGCGGGCCGGAAAGGTTACCTACTCAACCTTTAATAAAGTTTCAGGAATTGCCAACTCCAAGCATCTTGTTTAACCAGGATGGATTTAAATGAGTGATAATATCCAGTTACTAGCTCTGAGACAATTTGGCAGTCTGAGGTACCACGAGGACTCAGCTACAGCAAGCAAGGCTGTTCTCCACAGAAATGAATACATGCTGGTATGCTGCCAAGGTTATTCTAGGGCTGCAGATGGCATCTACAGTTCTCACTGTATAAGCCTGGATTTAATGCGACTGGTGCAGATAGTGTCTAGCTGATGCAACTTTTTACTGGCATGTGATAATCAATCAAATTTAAATTTTGTTTTCCCTAAATATTTTAGAACACACTGACATACTATGTGGTGCTCCTGCAACATGTCCTGACAGCAGTCTACAGACTTCTTCCCCTTAACATCAGCCTCTTCTGCATATCTGATTACCTTGGTAAAAGCCAGTAACAGTGGGTACAGACGGGGCATATTTTGCAGGTACATAAAGGCATGAGTTGCAATAGAGCATGAGGACTGCCACTTCTTTTAAAGGGGCCCTAAGAGGCAAATGCAGTTCGTCTCTCACATGGCATGGTATGTTTGTAGAGGTGAAGGAAAGTGCTATAACACATGGAGAGGCAGTAAGACAGTATAACAGGGTCATGGATAGTCAAAACTGAGGACACTCCAAGCTGGAGGCTCTGCAGTCACATGCACAGGGATGTAAACAGCTCAAATTGCCACTGTGTCAGCTGATGTATCCTTGCCTCTAAAAAAATAGCACTGTCGCAAAAATTAGCTACACAGGTGAAACTGTTTGGTGACACTGGATGAGCTGTCATAACTCAGATGAAAAATATGAAGCTTTGTTAATATCTACCAACTAAGGGTCTATCCAGAGTAACTTCCAAAGAATATAAAGGGTCTGTCCAAACAGTGTGGAGCTGTTAAGCTATGTAAAACAACAAGGTGGGAAGAAGTGCTCTGTGTCACAGCTTGTATTTCTCGTTGCAACATGAACTATTTTATGTGGTTGATTCCAGCTCATGGCTATATTTGCAGCCTTAAAGTGTCTAGACCATTGTCTTTTAAGCAAATTTTGTACTTCCTGGATGCATTGGTACTCACACTGCAGAACTGGTCTAGAACATTAGGTTTTATCGCTGTGTTTTACTAAGTACAGATTGAAACCTAAGTTGCAGAGTGTTAGAGAAAAGCTTTATTTGACACAACAACAACTGTGTAGCCTTTAACGTATAACTGATATGAATTGCTGGTCTTCTCTGGTTGTATAAAAGAATTGCTTTTTTATCAGGAAGATGGCTTTGAAAAGCTAGTAAGTCTAAATTAGAATTAGTGTGGTCAAAATGTGGTGCTTGTACAGCAGAATTTATTTGGAGTGATTTGTAAAAGAAGGGGCTACAGGCAGCAGGTACATATCTAAAATCAGCTAAGGATCCAAGAGATACATGAAAACTGAGTGGGGAATTTCTGAGTCCCTAATTTTGATTTCCAAACAGGTGAGACTCACACAAACCTGATAAGAAAATTAAAACATAAGCCAGGAGCTCACCAATGAAATTGTTAGGATTTATTTTTTCTATTCTAGATGCTATTGTGCCTTTGCTGTCTTCCAGTGAGTTACTCTTGATTTGTATGAGAGTGAGAGCAGAGACAGGACCCAAGAGTCTCAGTGTAGACTCCTGAAGGACAGAAGAATATTTTTAATCTGGTGTTGTGTCTACAAATATAGGCAGATGCAAGTCTGAATTGGCTGGCTGGGAACCAGCTCCAGCCCAGAAAACTGCAGATAAAATAGTGATATGAACAAAATAGTACATTCTGCTCAGAGGCTTCTCATCTAGGTGAGCCAGCTGGCTCTTTCTGTTTCACTTGGAGCTTGGTGCTGTCAGCAGCCCTCTGTGGGTGTCTCCTGGAGGTAAGGCAGTGTGTGGGAACAGGAGTGGGTGCCTATGGCCACAGGCAGTGGGTGCAAGTTAGGTTAGAAAGACTGTTTTCAGGCTGTATCCAGCTTAGCGTATAAATTGGTAGAGGAACTCTGATTTAAGTTGCCAGAAGTGCTCAGATCGATAGATGGATTCCTTTTGGCTTCATTTAGCTTTGGATCAGGCTCTCAAGGAAGAAATAGATGACTAAAGCCCTTAACCTGAATTCTCATAGGCAAAAGCGGAGAGGCAATCTTTCTTGCAGAGTGGATTGGAAAACCTCTGCTGGCCTTTCAAAGTTCTGTTCTTAAATGTTCACACAAGGCCTGGGTGGCTACAAACTTAGAGGGCAGCGTTGATTGTTTGGAGCTGTTTCAAGCAGGGTATGCTTAATAAGCCTGTCATCTTGATATTAAAAAAAGCCATCAAAGTAAAAGGGAAGTGGGGTGATGGGAAGCTAAATGTTTGCAAAACGGGTTGGTTCTTTGAATTTCCCAATCCATTACATAACAAAAATGCATGAACTGTGTGATTAAGAATACCAAGTAGTAAGTACAGAAATCAATTCTGTTTAGTGAGGATTCAAATCCCCTTGAGGCTTTAAAATGTTTTTTAAAGTCTAAGGAGGTGGGGGGGTGACATCTTTTCTATAAATGCATAGAATTACTAAGCACAGGGGATTTATTTAACCAGGAAACTTACATTATTGAGATTAGACATCTCGTTTTCAAGGTGCTCCTGGAAGATAATGACTCCTATACCCATAATTCACTGTAGACGTCAGTTTTGTCTGATAATACATAAATTGGCCTGATGATAGAAGTTAGCTGTTTTCACTCTAAATTGCAGTATAGTGCTAGATAGCAATAGAGAATGTGTGGGCCAGATTCACTGAGTTTCAGTAAAATTATAGAGCAGAGAATTTGGCCCTCCCATTTAGGAAATGCACATTTCCTCTCTAGAACAGAGATGTAGTTTTTCCTTCGATTAAAATATAAAGGCTCTGAAAAAAATGTAAATATTCTGGGGCAAAGGAAAGAACAATGTGATTATTTATCCTAGAAGGAATGTTAGCTTCAAGGCATGGCTGAATGTTACAATGAATTGTATGGGAAACACCATGTGCTCTTATGATGTTATGATTAAATGTGATCAGTTAGCAGAAGGTGCACGAAATTCTGATTGCACTGAATTTGATGGGAATTTTGCCAGTGACTTTAATAGGCACAGACCTTCCCTGGGATTCTGGAAATTGTGAAAGCATTTTACTTGCCTGTTTGATTTTGAGTTATAGAATATTGGCTCTTTGTGTCTATTTGCTTGATTTTCTGGGCTAAAGTAAATGTTATGGCTATTTATGCTGAGTGAGCTTAAAATAATCTTTAACTCAGCTAAACTCTGTTGCAAATCCTTGTTGCAAAGGTGTAAAAGCTGCTGTGTTGAATTGATCATTGCATCTGTAAAATCGTCTTTTCAAAGGAGGAACGGAATACTGCAATTTGGCAGGGCTGAGGAGGCTTGTGAAGCTTTTTCCTTACCAGTTTTTAATTAGCTGCTGAATGCAAAAGGACAAAATGAAGAAGCTGTCTCTAAATTGAAGGAGATTCTAAAAGAAAAAAAATCAATAACGTTTAAAGAATCAGATTTTTAGTTAGTACTTCATGGGTCCTTTCCAAACTATTAAGTAGATGTAATTTAGAGCCAGTGATTGGAACATTTGATTCAGGAGTATCAAATATTAGTAGCTCTGTCTTAGAGACACTATTGTGTTTGTGGTCTGAAACAGAGCTTCTACCATTTGGAGTATCTTCAGGGGATGTTCATGACAGAAAATGTTAAACTTGTTTTATAATAGCAGTTTACTAGGTTTAAATAGTAGCTTCTCATAGAGCACTCGGTCATGGGTTGTGGGTCAACAAGGAAAGCGTTCTGCACAGAACTGCTTTGTCATCTGCGTATTGTAAGTAAACAGAAGGAGGTGAAATGGGGCAGGGGTTTTATCCAGTGTGCCACATACATGGTTCCCTTCACATGTTAGAGAATATGTGGTGTATTGAGTAGGCACTTGCTGAAAGTAGACACACAGTATCTTTCCAAAGAAATGGGAGAGTGTGCTGGTTTTGGCTGAGATAGAGTTAATTTTCTTCATAGTAGCTAGTATGGGGCTATGTTTTGGATTTGTGCTGGAAGCAGCCTTGATAACACAGGGGTGCTTCTGTTATTGCTGAGCAGCACTTACACAGAGTCAAGGCCTTTTCTGCTTCTCACCCCACCCCACCAGCGAGTAGGCTGGGGGTGCACAAGAAGTCAGGAGGGTGCACAGCCAGGACAGCTGACCCCAACTGACCAAAGGGATATTCCACACCATATGACGTCATGCTCAGTATATAAAGCTGGGGGAAGAAGAAGGAAGGGGGGGACGTTTGGAGTTATGACATTTTGTCTTCCCAAGTAACCATTACGCATGATGGAGCCCTGCTTTCCTGGAGATGGCTGAACACCTGCCTGCCGATGGGAAGTAGTGAATTAATTCCTTGTTTTGCTTTGCTTGTGTACGCGGCTTTTAGTTTACCTATTAAACTGTCTTTATCTCAATCCACGAGTTTCCTCACTTTGTACTCTTCTGATTCTCTCCCTCATCCCACCGGGGGGAGTGAGAGAGCAGCTGGGTGGTGTTCAGCTGCCTGCTGGGTTAAACCATGACAGAAAGCCTAGAGGAAGCCTCTAACTGACTTAATTTCTGATTCTCCCACTTTCCACCAGTATAGCCTCTGGACCATAGTAGCAACGCACTATGTTTACCTTGAGCTCATGATAAAGTAATAATTCAGCCTTTTATGTGGAGTGAATAGAGAAATGTGACCACTTAGCATATCATTAGTTATATATTTAACACTCATACTATATCAGGCAGTAGCATTGTTGCTCTTAGTTGTAAATCTGTATGAAGATGCTCAGATGACAAATAGATGATGATCAGAGGAGAAGTAGATGTACATTTCCATTAAGGATAGATATGCTGTGGGAGGGAAAAAAGAAGGGAGATCAACCAATCATAAGCTGTTGCATCTTATTTAGTTGTTACAGTAGGTGTTTCCTCACAGTTTGTAATTTATCCATTAGTCTAGGACTGGAACCTGATGGGTAATGTCATCTATAGTTTAGGCCTATCAACAAACTTGACCCTTACAGATGGCTGTATCAGTGAATTAGCACAGGTCTAAAATGTTACCTTTTCATAAGAGGAGTCTTAACACTCTAAGTACTCAAAAACATGTAATAACAAATTTGCAGTCATTAGTCTTAGGGTCTTAGTGGCTTGCATCCAGAGTATCTGCAGCAGTGTTTTGGGATCCCAGTTGAAGTCTTCACTGAAAGCTATTTCTTGTAAAGCTCTTAGCCCAGCAGTATGGAAATCAGAGTGGGTTAAATTTCTCTGTTTCTCAAGCGGGATATTTGAACTGAATATTTTAAACCTGACTTGAATAACTTTCACCCAGTACTGTCACCATAATGCCTTCAGTCTAGATATATGCAGGGAGCTGATACAAATGGAAACAAAAGGATGAATGCACCAGGATATGAAATGAGAGCAATTGAATGCTGGAGGTCTGCCTTTCAGAGAATGAAGGAAGTCAAACAAGCCATCTGGGGCATGCACTCAGGAGGCACGTCCACAGATTCTAAACCAGTATGACTCCCAGTTTCAATCTTCAGCTCTGTATTTGCGAAAAGCCTGCCTCTGGTTTTCACATTTTACTTCAATGGAATAGCACCTAGCTCATGAGATTTCAAGCCTGATGTGATGAATTGCACCTGTCCAAATGGTGAAGCAAGAACAACTGAAACAAGAGTTGGCCCAATGCCCTAGAAAGTTTCCAGATGAGCATTTATCTCTCTTCACAAAAGGTTGTCTTGTACAGCTCTGCATTTTTGCCTTCCTACATAGTTGCTTGCCATATATGTGTATGTCTGTAACTGTACATACAGGCTACTTTTTATCTTTTAATTTGTTTTTCTTCTTAAATTATTCTCTTTTCTGCATGTCTACAAATATAAGCAAAATGAAAACTGAATAGCTCAGTATAAGATCTGTGCTTTCTTAGCTACTTTTACCTTGAGGATCTGTGGTATAAAATTAGGAAACAACTTCTTAAACGTTTCAGAGTAAATATGCATAGCAAAACCCCCTCAAAAGCAACAACCCAAAATCAAGAGATTAAATCAGTCTGTATGAAAAACACAGTCTTCTGAGTTACTTAGGTGTTGATTCCTTATTATATCATGTCATTTTACTAGCTCTTCAGTCTTTCTGGAGTTTTCCAGATAGCTATTATTGTAAATAGGCATTAAAAAAAAAAAAAGTAATTCTCCATAGCTGGGATAGGGTGCTTTTGATCATTACTTTCATAGTACTTTGCACATGAGGTTTGTCCTGCTATTTCAGTTTTTCCAGCTAGAGAACCTGAGGCACAGGAAGGATAAGAACTTGCCCCCTCACCAGGAAACTAGCAAGTGAGCCACAGAGCAAATGCAAGCCCATCTGTGGCAAGCTAGGCCTCTCAGACGTCTATTTTTATATAATCACATTAGGAAAGTGTCACTAGGTGGTAATTGACAAAATCTGTTAGAGTTCCTCAAGTTTGTAGGAAGAGTAAATGAGAAATTTCTTGTTAATTGGCTTCTAAACCATAACATTTTTCATTAAGCTCTTCATAGCCAACCCTACTTTTCTAATATGTGAAACTAACCTGAAATCATAACTGAAAAGGAGGCCTGGGAAAACCCTTCAAAAAAGACTTTTATATATTTCACAGTAAATAGGAAAAGTGCAAACTGAAGGTCTTTTCATTTTAAAATCTTGAATCTTATCTGGCCTCTGGTGTTTGTCAGCATGCCTTTGTGTGAGCCTTGTTTGGGTTTTGTTCAGGGTAGAAACTAACTTATGTTAAAATGTATTTATCCTGCCAAAATATGGACATTTCAAATTCACTGGGGTGCAAGACCAAACTGCAAAATTACTAGAATAAATTGAAATAGTCAGAAGTATGAGCAATGAAAGAGATGCTTGACATTTACAAATATGTTGTATTCTTGAGCTCTGGGCTCAAAGAAAGGAAATCAAGATCTTGGTCACAAAATGACACTACCTGTTCATTTGTGGTGAATTTCAGCTTATCTCTTTGGTACCAACTGCTGCTTGTTCATGTAACCAAATATCATAGCATTCACATAAGAGCTATGGGAAATTAATTGTGGGTTGGGAGGCAATATCATACCAAAACCAGTCTAATTTCAGGTATTTCATAATCTGAAACAATTTGAGACTCACAGTGCTTTCAGCATTATTTCTTCCTCAGACTGTTCTACTCCACTACGGGTGATGGAATTTTGCTGATTTGTACCAGTTAGTGACATAGGCTACTGTTTTTCTTTACAGTTGCTTATCCCTCATCTACCTGTCCATATATGCTGTAATACCTCTGATTATAACCCATGGATCAGCTTTGAATACTCCCAATTTTTTAATTTCCAGTTTTGCCATGTTTCCTAATAGCAAAATTGGTTTAGTCCTAATCTGCATCATCAAGCAGTCAACATGTCAGACACCAATTTGGTAATTATTCTTTAGTGTACAGGCCCAGAGTGTGAGGTTTTAATTTGTTTTCTGTTTTTCATTTTGTTAATAATTTGATTGTGGCCCACAGGTTTCTTTTCCAAGGTCCCTAAGTAAGATGCTTCCATTCAAAATGTAGTCAAAAAGAATTACTGAATTTTGTAAATTAATTCATCTGTATAGAAAATCAGTGTTTTCCAAGAATTTCTGTGTGTCTTTTGATAATCTGAGTAAGCTGAGAAGATTTGCCTTGGAGTTAGCTGTGTGTTCCAGTGGTCTTAGGCAGAAAGAGTTTTATTTCTAGTAGATGATAAACTAAATGGAAACAGCAGCCTGCAAGAGAGCATTTCCTGAGTCCATCATAATCATTCAGACCATGCTTTTGTTTTGTTGGTAAACATTGTTCTTTAATTCAGAAAACAGTTTGTATTGGCCTGGAGAAGCCTGTCTCATTTGATAATGGGCTCTGAATCCAGTGGATTATTGCAGGGATTTTATCTTGCAGTAATCTCCAGGGAGAAATGTACAAACAGCTGGGAGAGCAAGGAGGAGCTGCATTGTGCAGCAGGAGTTTGTGGAGCAGAATTGTGGGGTGCTGGAGTGGATCTCAATACCAACATGAATCTATTCTGTTTTTCTCTGGTAAGTGTACACACAAGTGTTTTTATTTAGTGGGTTGCTGAGTTGATAAACTGAACTGGTGGGTGTGTGTTTAGATTGAAAAAAAGTCAAGGTGTTATACCACAAACTGTGCAAGGGTTGTATAACAACAGCGAGTCTCTCTAGCATAGATGAAAGAGTTTATGTATGAGAAATTATACATAGCAAAATATGATTCAGTAAAAATAAGATGAAGCAAAAAGCATATAATAAATGTACTGTGCACTATCTGTGACTATTACAAAACCATGTAGATTTAAACATGAGGCATTTGACCCCAACACAGTAAATGCCTCATATGTTATGTTAAAATTACTGATTATATGTATGCTATACTTTGCTTTAAGCTAGTTTTTCTTGAGATAATAGTATCTGATTTCCTTCTTAAGTAGTTTGGGAGAACTGCTAGAACTTTTCAAGCATTAGTTTTCTATTAGCCAAGCATGAATACATAGTCACCAGGGCTAATCCAGTCATATGGCAATATTTACTCACAGACAGAGGAGTTGATTTAATTGTTTGGGTTTTTTTTTTTTCACTTTCTCTTTTTATTTTTTTTCCCCTCTTGCCTTGCCCCATGACAACTGGTCAGAATGAACAGGTAAATCAGGATAGGAAATCCATGGAAACTGTTTCTGTTTTCAAAGCTTAACCATCTGCCAATACCAATTCTCAGTATTAGTAATGGTAATCAGATGAGTATATTTGCTGTGTTTACATAGCACAGTAGATCTGTTTGCCCATTTTTCATCTTTTGTCCAGATATTTAGTATATCTTCCCCATATTTTTAGAAAGGACAATAAAAATCAATATTCAAACTGCACTGACACAAATTCAAATAGGGGAGCTGCTTTACATAAACTGTTGTTTCTGATTGTTAATGCTATTTTAGCGCAAAGTACTGGTGTTCCCCAGATCATAAGGATTAAAACCTGTTTTGGAGTACTTAAAGCAAAATGCAGTGGTATTTTAGGATTCTGTGACAAGAGTCACTCATAAAAAATAATTCCCTGGGAATTCAATGACACTTTTGATCATAGTTTAATGTGAATACCTGTGTATTTGTTCAAAGTTAATGACAACTTTGTGGTACAGTCTATAACAGCTTGAAAAGACTCATTTCTGAAGTTCTTTGGGACAGAACTATTCTGTCGATATTTTATTGTTCCATTGGGGCAGCTTCTTGCTTTCTATGTAGTTCACTTTTTAAAAAGGTGTTGAGCCTTGTATCAGTTGAGAAATCAGCATTTAGACAAAATGTGAGGTAGATCGTGTGGCTGAGAGCAGGTCAAGTTGCAGTTTCTCTGTTAAACTGGGTATGTAGCAACTGGCGTTTCTGTGAGGCAGGTAACGTCTGCAGTAATAATGGATGGTTCAGACAAGTGAAAGCTAGTGCCATGATAGTTTCTGTAATGAAATAATTAGTTCTGTTTAAAGATATGTTGCTAAGAAGATAACCTCTGTTCTTTACAAGCTTTCCATGGAAGCCATTCTGTCTGCTTTGATAATCTTTTGAGCACCTAGCAAAACACCTCACAAGTTATCAGAATCTGAAGATAATTCATAGGTCACTAATGTATTTCATACAACTCAGAGCCCTGTGCAGTCCTGCCTATGCATGTGACACAGTGCAGTTTCTTTCTGTAATCAGATTGCCTGGCTTGGAAATGAGCTAGTGATCCAAGTATGCACACTAGCTACTTTTACTCTGTTGGCCTGTGACTGTGAAAAGGCTGGCAACAAAGTGGTTGAAGTATCAATATTTTTATCAATGTTTTTCTCTTCTCAGTATTTTTCTCTTCAAGAGAGTCAAGTCAGAAATAATGCACAGCAACAAAATAATTAGGCTTTAAAGACAACTTTTAAAGATACTAGAGGAGCCAGTTCCTTAGTAGATGCAAATAGCCACTGATGAATAGAAGTCACTGCTGATTTACATCAGGTGAGCATCTGGAGTAACTGCTAAACCTGAAACCATGGAAGACATGTTTAGACTATCGGCAGACAGAACAAAAAGAGCTGTCCAAAAAAATAGTATTCTCATGAAAGTATTTTCCTCATGTAGACTGACTGACAAGATTTCAGACTGCAATGACTGTGTGCTTGTGTGTACATGTGTGTGTACATATGCATATATTTTTAAAATACATTGTTTTATAGCTCAGACAGTAGTTTTCTACCCTACGGAGTACAGTGGTTAAAGTAAGCTACAATCTGAAGGAATGATGAGAATATTCCATTTAAAACCAGAGTAGAACCAGACTTCTGGCTGATCCAAAGTGGTGGAACACTGTGGTAGTTAAAGGAACATCAGTTCATGCTGTTGGATTTGACTCACTTTGGGTTTGCTTTCATACCTGTCCATAAAACTGAGACATATTTTTAGCATGAGAAACACAGCGTTATGGGCCAGTCTAGCAAGCGGTGACATTGAGGCTGAAGGCACTCAAGAGTCACAAGATGGTTGTAAGGGCTTTGGAGCCTGGACTGGACTCTGCCCTTCCCAGGGAAGCAGACAGAAATTACTCCAGTCTGTTGCCACCTTTGAAGCCCTCTGTTGCCACCTGGGAGCCCTTTAATCTCCTAGTATGAGTGCTCCAGCATGGGGTGTTTCCCCAGCAGTACTTTGTGTCCTGAGTTGACTTCAGAATGATTTGGTTTCTTAACCGAGATTAATTTTGCATCAGACTCATTGCCTTGGTCTCAAGGGATTTGCAGACAAATTAGATTTGCCTTCAAAACCTTGTGTCCCTTTTCCATTTACGAAATGATCGAAAGCATAAATGTTGCTTCTTTTGTAGACATATCATGTTAAAAGGTCAACCTTAGACCCTGAATTTGCAGTGTCTTTTCCATCTTATGGTGCTTAGCATGTCAGACAATTAAATCAGAACAATACTGTTTGTATTATGGACAATATATAGAGAGGTGCTCAAATCAAGCATTGCTTCTGTATGAATTGCAAGAAATTATGTCACCAAACCATCTATTTTGCTATCCTGCCTAATAAATGGCAGTTTCCTATATATCTGAGAAATAAAAGATATTATTGAATCATCAAGTCCTTTAGTTAAGGTAGATGGGTTTTTTTACATTATTTTCCTGAATCAACTGTCCAATATTGAGGATATACACACTGGGGTTAGTGCCAATTCACCTGGAACACTACCAGTTAATCCTGTCTTGGGTTATTCTCATTTCTGATAGGGTATACTTTTACTGGTTTAGTAGCATTTACTCCTGGAAGCAGCAGACGTGTCTCCTTAGATGGGGTCATCTTTGACCATGGTTGTACACTCAGCCCAAATAACAGGTTTTTCAGATATTTCTCTACTTTTGGACCCACAAGGAAGACAGAGGCTCCAACTCTATTGAGAAAGTACACACATCCAGGAACAAGTCCAGGCATTGAGCCTCCTTGGCATGCAAGAACCTGTGTCTGCCTGTCAAGTAGGGTTTTGATGGTGTTTTAACAACTTTGCTGATGAGTCGTTTGGATGTCTGTTAGTTGACATAAGACAAGTGTGGGCCAGGGACTGTTCTGGCAGGGGGCACCAGTGCAGGTGATCACGTTACAGTACCGTGGTTCATTCTTGTCCATCATTCCATTTACTAAGAGAGGTACAGCCAGATGTATTTCTATTTCAAAGAAAAACTGAATTTCAGTAAAGTTTCTTTAAGAGAGTGGATGTGAGGGGCATGAAAGTCTTCCTTACACAAGGCAATATTTAAAGGCTAGATCCTACCTTCTTTGGCAGTGAACAGTGGCATTAGTAATGGAACTAATGAAGACAGGGAAGAATTTCAGATACCTAAGAGGTGCCGACATTTTGTATACCTGTGCAAAAAGGGCAGTAGGGAAAGGTTACAACACTCCTAATCACAGGGTTGCTCAGATCAGTTATTCAAGTTGAGCACTGATCTTAGGGTTTAAGCCAAATAAGATCCCTTGCATTTGTCTATTTGTCTTCCATATGGTAGCTTTCTAACCACCACTTTTGCTAGTAAAACATAAAGTTAAGTACCGAGTGAAAGTCTAATCGTCTTAGCCATTTTTAGTAGCATTGAACTATTTATATATTTTATTTTGATAGTTGGTTTAAAGATGTGCTGACAGCACAATGTAAAATACATTACATCTAATGTTATAAACTGAAACAGCCCTTGGCACTAACTAATGTTTCTATGGTGTAAGATGCAGAGAAAATAAGTATTAATAAAAGTGGTGCAATAGATATATTACTAATTAGATAGAGCCTCCATATGTTAAAGAAAACCTAGAGTAAATAGAAGGATGTTAATGCTGCTGTGGCTATTGGGGCATGATGTTACTTAGAAATGGATTTGACTTAAAAACATGTGTTTTAACAAAGAAGGATTACCTGAATGTGGAAAGACCATTCTCTGAAGTGTAGTGTGAGCAGAAGAGATCTGAGTGGTTGAGCTCTGTAGTGCTTCCCATGTAATCATCTTCATATACTCCTTGGTTGTTTTAGCTGGATTGCTATCATCCCACCATACACAGGAGTTCACATTGAAACACTGAGCTGGAGAATGACCTGACTGCATTACTAAATGCACCTCTCTCCGCCTTATGATCGATCTAGTCTCTGCATGCCATCATAATAATATGCAAAGAAAAGAGCTACAGACAATTATTTTCTTCTAGATCTGAACTAAGACCTTTTCTCCCATAAAAGGCTTTCTCATCCCATGGAGGAGAAAGGAAATGTACTAACTACTCCAGAACTAAGTTAATGTTTTCTTCTGCTATCTCTCATATTGCTCTGTGCTATTTAGTGTGATCGGGGCTACTAAAGGAGTTGATAGGTGAAATGGAAAACTACTGACATTATGGGTTTTGGTATAAAAGTAGACCTAACTTAAAAAAAAAAAAAAAAGGGAAGCAAGAAAATTTCAATTTTGCTTAAATACTTTGAGTTGCCCTGAAAGAAAGTTATTTCTTTCAGTATTTACCTTCGACAAGGGAAATATACTCCTTGCAAAGAAAACTGTTTTGTAAACTGCAGGTGTATTTTCTCTTTGTTGGATGCTTTCTTTCCAGTCTTTTGGGCTTTCTTGTGCACACTTCCTTTCTTGCACTCACTTTCTTGGCTGTCCTCTCTCGCACCCTCTCTCTCTCTCATGTGCGCTCACTCTTTCTTGTGCCTGCTCTTACTCGAGCTTACTTTCTCATGTGCTCTTGCTTTTTCTTGTGCCCTCGCTCTTTCCCACACTTTTGCCCTTTCTTGAGCCCATTCCTGCGCTCACTGCTGCTCCTCTGCTGCTTGAGCAAGCTCTCTTATTCTCACACTCTTTTTTTTTTGGTGCTTTCTCATTCTCACACACCCTCTCGTTCTTGCATGCTGTTTATCATGACCCATCTCAGTCTCTCTCTTTCTCTTGCACTCTCATTTTCTATCACTCTTTCTTTCTCTCCCTTTCTCACACACACTGCCTTTCTCATGCTTTAGCTCTCTCTCATATGCTTTGTTGCACAACCTTGCTCTCTTGCACATGCTCATGCCTCCTCTTGCTCCCACGCCCTTTCTCATGCCCAATGTTTCTCGCACCTTCACACTTGCTTTTTCTCACATGTGCTCTCTCTCTCTTTCTTACTTGTCCACTCTGTCACCCTCTATCTCTTTCTCGTTCTCTCTCACATGAACTTGCTCTTTATCCCATGCTTGCTCTTTCTTGCACATGGTCACAATCTTTCTAATGCCCACTCCCCTTCTCATGACCTCGCTCTCTTTCTCACTTGCCTTCTTGCACTTTTCTCATGCCTGTATGCGCTTTCTCACACCCCTTTCTTGTTATTTTGCACCCTTTCTTGTGACTTTGTTCTCACTCTTTATCACACCCTCACTTTATTGCACATGCTTTTTTTCTTTTCTGCCATGTCTTTCTTTCCTGCACACTCTTACTCACATGGCCTCTCTCCCTTTTTCTTTCTCTTTTGCTCTCCCTTCCCCTTTCCCCCTCTCCCCTTCCTTCTCTTCCCCTTCATTCCATCCTGTTATCCCTCTTTCAATCATCCTTTCTCTCATGTACATGCCCACTCTTTCTCACATGCTGGTGCACTTGCTCCATGTCTCGTGCCCTCGCTGTCCTCACAACCTCATGCCTTTTCTTGTGACCCTGCACTCACTCTTTCTCACATACCCATGCTTGGATTCTTGCACAAGCTTTTTATTGTGCTCTCTCACTTCTCTTGTGCTGTCTCTGTCTTTCCCTCATACACTGTCTCTCTCCCTCCTCTTCTTGAGAGCTTTCTTTCTCGAAAGCTCTCCCTCCCTTTATTTTTCTTGCTCTTTCTCTGTCACAGTCTCTCTCATGTGCTTGCTCTTTCTCAGTCATTCTTTCTTGCATCCGCTCCTTTTCTTGCACCCTTACTCCCTTTCTTGTGCCCTTTCTCATATGCCTACCCCATTTCTTGCAACCTTGTGCCCTTTCTTGTGACCTTGCTCGTTCTCATGCCCTTGCATGCAATTTCGCATGCCACCTCTCTCCTCATGCAATCTCTTTCCAGCACACTCTCTTAATTCACATGCTCTCTCTCTCCCTTTCTTGAGTGCTCATTCTCACTCACTTACTATCTCTTCCCTTTTCTCTCTCTCTTATGCACACTCTCTCATGCCCATTTTCTCATATCTTCACACCCTTTCTTGCAGCTGCATGCCCTTTCTCACAACCTTGCACCCTAACAATCTCACATCCTTTCTTGCAACCTCACATTCAGTCTCACAACCTGATGCTTGCTTTCTCAGCTACACTTTATTTCTTGCACTGTGCCCCTCTCTTTCTCTTTCCACCTTTCTCTCACGTGTGCTCTCACTCTCTCTGTTCCTTGCTCAATCCCTCCTTCCTTTTCTTGCATGCTCACGCCCCCACTCTTTCTCCTGTGTTCCCTTTCTTCTATACACTCATGCTTTCTTGGGCACTCCCTTCTCAAGTGCTCTCACTTTCTCATGCTTTCACTTTCTCATGTGCTCACTCTATTTTTTGCACTTGCATTTTCTCACATGTTCGCACATATTGCACCCTTGCCCTCACTTTCTCGTGTCCACCCTTCCCCCCACCCTGACACTCAGTCTATTGCTCTCCCTCTCTCTCTCTCCTGTTTCCTCTCTTTTCTCTCATTCTCTCTCTTACTGTCTCCTCTCCCCCCTCTTTCTGTCATGTGCACTCTTTCTTGTGCATGCTCACTTTTTCTCATGTGTGCTTGTTATCTCATGCCCTTTCTCTTGACTCTGCACTATTTCTTGCAACATTGCACCCTTTCTTGCAAACTCATGCTTGCTCTTTCTTACCCACTCACACTAGCTTTCTTGCGTGCACTTTCTCTTTTGTGCTCTCTTTCAATTTCCCATATTCCCCTGTTTCTTGCTCCCTCCCCCCCTTCTTTCATCCTCTCTCACTCTCTCTCTTTCTCCCTCTCTCCATCTTTATCTTTCTTCTTTGTGCACCCTTGCTTTTTCTTGCAAGTGATCATATTCTTTCTTCTGGCCACTGCCTTTCTCACATCCATGTTTCTCCTCACACTCATGCACCCTATCTTGCACCTTTATGCCTTTTCTTGCAACCTCACTCTCACTCTTTCTCATGCCCTTGCACTCACCCTCTCATGTGCATGTTCTCTCTCCCTTCCACACTCTCCCTGTCTCTTGCACACATGCTCCCTCTTTCTTGAGTTCTTGCTTTCTCTGTTTCACTCTTTCTTTCTCTTCCCCCCTCACTGTTTTCTCTTTCATCTTCTGTATCCTTGTCTCCTCCTCTCTATCTTCCTCTCTCTTTTGGTCTCTTTGCATCTGTCTCTCCTTCCGTTTCTCTTCACTCCTTACCTCATTCTCTCTTATGTGTGCACACTTTCTCATGTGCACTTGCTCTTTATCACACACGATCATGCTTTTCCATGCTCACTCACTCTCTTATGCCCTTGGTCTTTCTTGCACTAATGCACCCCTTTTCGTGCCCTTGTACCCTTTCTCATGGCTGTGCCCCCATTCCCGTAATGTTACCCTCTTTCTCATGACCTGGTACCCTTTCTCACAACTTTGTTCTTGCTTTCTTATGACCTTGTCCTCACTTTCTTTCTCACACCACCTCTCTTTCCTAAGCACTCTGTCTTATTAGTGCACTGTCTCCCTCACAATCCCTACCTCACTCATTAATGCTTCCTCATTATCTGCCTTGTTCTTTCCCTTCTTTCTCTCTCTTATGCCTTCTCTCTCTCCCTCTTTTTCCTCTCTCTCTCATTCTCGTATAATCTCTTTATTTCTTTCCCTCTCTCTCCTCATATTCTCTTATCCCTTTTTGTCTCTCCCTTTGTCTCTTCCTCTCTATCACTCTTTAATGTGCTCACTCTTCACCTCCCTTTCTTGTGTCCTTATTTGTTTTTGTACCCTTCCTCATTCTCACAACCTTGTTCTTTCTTGCATGCTTGCTCTCCCTTGTTTCTTGTGTGCTGGCTCTTTTCCTTGTGCTCTCACACCCATCCTTTCTCATGCTCACTCTTTCTCATGCAAACTTTATGTCCCTCTTTCTTGAGAGCTTGCTTTCTTGGGGGCCCTTTATGTGTCTCTGTGTCTTTCTCTCCCTCTATCTAGCTCTCCTTCTCACATGCACTTGCTTTTTCTCACAGCTGATAATGCTCTTTCTTGTGACCTCACACCCTTTCTTTCAATATCATCCTTGTTCTTTCTCATGCTCTCACACTAATTTTCTCATGCGTGCTTTCTCCTCTTCTGTCATACTGTCTCTTGGTTTCTGGTGTGGTCCCTCTCTCAATCTCTTTTTGAGCTTTATCTCCCCCCCTGCCCCTTTCTTCCTCTTTTCCCTTGTTCTTCCTCATTCTTTCTCTCTTTCAGACACTATCTCTTTCTTGTCATCTCTCTCACACACTCAAACTCTTTCTTGCACACTTGCTCCTTCTCACATCAACTCTCTTTCCTGTGCCCTCACACCCACCTCTTATTGTGCCCTCTCTTTCTTGCACATGGTCCTGCTCTTTCACCCACTTGCTCCTCTTCTCACAACCTCACTCTCTTTGTTGCACCTTTCTCATTCATTCTGTCACTCATTCTTATGCTCTCATGCTCACTTTCTTGCACTCCCTCTCCCTCTTTCTTGAGAGCTGTCTTTCTCACAGGTGCTCCTTTTCTACCTTGCACACATTTGCTGTTTCTCACGTGTGCACTCTTTCTCACAAATTGTCCTGCTCTTTCTCCTGCTTGCTCCCTTTTTCATACCCTCTGCCTCGCGGCCTTGCACCCACTCTTACGCCCCCTCCCCCATTCTCATGACCTCACCCCCTTTCTCACAACCTCACTCTTACTGTTTCTCATGCCCTCATGCTCACTTTCTTGCACACACTTTCTCTTTCTTGCACAATTGCTCTTTCACACGCCATCTCTTCTTCATACGCGCTCCTTCTGCATGATTCATGTGATCTCCCTCCCCCTTTCTAAACTGTCTTGTGATGTCTCCCACTCTTTCCCTCTCCCCCTCCCTCACTCCCCCCCCTGCTCTGTTCCTCTCTGTTCCCCCTTAATTTTCTCTCATGGGCACTCTCTTTCCCACCTATACTTCCTTTTTTGTGCCTACTCCTTTTCTCAGGCCATCACATTCTTTCTTGTGCCAGTGCTTCCTTTCTAACACCATCGTGCCCTTTCTTGTGACCTCACAACCCTTCTTGCACCTGTGCACTCTGTTTTTCTCATGCCCTCATGCTTGCTTTCTCATGCATGCTTTTTTTCCGCATGTCATTTTTTCCCAGCACACTCGCTTTCTCACATTCTCTCTCTTCCCCCTTTCTTGCACTCTCTTTCCCTTCTTTCTCTTGCATGTGCTCTTTCTTGCACCTTTGCTCATGCACACTTGCACTTTTTTTTGCACACTCCCTTTTTCAAGCACTTGCCCTCTCTCGTGCTCTTGTCTTTCTTGTGTTTTTGCTTTTCTCTGTGTGCTTGCTTTCTTGTGCTGTTGTGTTCTCTTGCCCTCAACCATGCCCCTTCTTGCACTCACCCTTTCCTGTGCCCTCATGCTCACTCTTTGTCATGTAAGCTCTCTCTTTTTTGTGAGCATGCCTTCTCACGTGCACTCTCTCTCTTTCACTTGTACTCTCTCATTCTCTCGCGTGTGCACTCTCTTTCTCACATGCTCACTCTCTTGCATGCAGGTTTCCTTTCTCATGATCTCTCCTTTTCTCATGCCCTTGATTTTTCTCACACCTTCACTTTCTTGTGCCCTCACACCCTTTCTCAAAACCTTGTGCTAGATCCTTTTCACATCCTTGTGCTTGCTGTCTCACACACATGTTCTTTCTCCATCCATCTCTGTCTTTCCTCCTGCATCCCTGTTGGACCGAGTCCAGAGAAGGGCCATGAAGATGATCAGAGGGCTGGAGTACCTCTCCTATGAAGACAGGCTGAGAGAATTGGGGTTGTTCAGTCTGGAGAAGAGAAGGCTCTGGGAAGACCTTATAGCAGCCTTCCAGTACCTGAAGGTACCTTCTAGTACCTCCAGCTACAAGAAAGCTGGAGAGGGACTTGCTACAAGGGCATGTAGTGATAGGACAAGGGGTAATGGCTTTAAACTGAAAGAGGGTAGATTTAGGTTAGATATAAGGAAGATATTCTTCACTATGAGAGTGGTGAGGCACTGGAACAGGTTGTCCAGAGAAGCTGTGGATGCCCCATCCCTGGAAGTGTTCAAGGCCAGATTGGATGGGGCTTTGAGCAACCTGGTCTAGTGGAAGGTGTCCCTGCCCATGACAGGGGAGTTGGAACCAGATGATCTTTAAGGTCGCTTCCAACCCAAACCATTCAATGATTCTATGATTCTATGATTCTTGTGCTGTCTCCCTCTTTATTCCTTGTGCATTCTGTTTCTGAAGTGCTTCCCCTTTCTTGTGGCCTTGCTTTTTTGGTGCCCTCCTTCTTTCTTGCACCCTCATTCTTCCTCGCACATGCTTGCTGTTTCTCACGCAATCACGCGCTCACATGTTTAAGTGCTTTATCCCACCCTTGTGCCTTCCTTTCTTGTGCCCTCACACTCCCTGTTTCTCATGTGGTCTTTCTTTCTCATTTGATCTTTTACACACACTCTTTCTCTCCCTTGTTCTTTAGCACTCCTTCTCAAATGATCTTTCTCTCTTTCTTGATCTCACCTTCCCTCTTTCTCTCTCACTCTTCCTTGCCTTATTTAGCTTTTGCTCTTTCTTGCTTTCTCACTCTTTCTCTCTCCCTCTCTCTCCCTCTCTTTCTGCATGCTTCTACTCTTTCCTCATTCATGCTGACTTTTTCTTACACACTTGCTCTTTCTGGATATTGGCAAGCTCTTTCTCATGCCCACTCCTTTTCTCATGCCCTCACTCTCTTTCTAATGCCTGGTCTCTTTGTTGCACCTTCACTTTCTTTCTCACAACCTTGCACCCTTCCTTGCAACCTTGTGGCCTTTCCTGCAACCGTGCACTCGCTCTTTCCCATGCCCTCATGGCTCGCTTTCTTCCTCATGCCATCTCTTTCTTGCACCTTTTCACACATTCTCTTTCTTACACACTATTTCTTTCTTGTGTGTTCTTTCTCACATACTCTTGCATGCATGCACTCACTCTTTCTTATGCCTTTGCTCTCTTGCTCACTTTCTTGTCCACGCTCACACACTTTCTGGGCATCCCCTTTCTTTCTCACACTCTTGCCCCTTTCCATGCCCCCACTCTTTTTGGTGCCCTCCCTCTTTTTCATGCCTTTACTTTTTCTCATTCCCTGGCTCTTCTTCACATGCACTTGCTATTTCTCATGCATATTCTGTCTCTTACACACACTCACATGCTTCCTCATGCACTCTCACCCTTTCCTGTGCCCATATGCTCACTCTTTCTCAGGCGAGCTTTCTCTTTCTCATTTGACCTCTCTTTCTCATGTGTTCTCTCTTGCCCTCTCTCACTCTCATTCACTCTCTCTCATGGTTTATCTCACTTGCCCTCATGCATTCTCTCTCTTCCCCTTCCTATCTCATTTCTTTCTTTCTCGTCTTCACCCACTCTCTCTTCTGTGTGCTTGCTCTTCCTTGTGTACTCGCTTTTTCTTGTGTTCTTTCTTGTGCACTTGTGCTTTCTCATGTGCTCCACTTCTTGCATGCATCCTATTTCTCATGCCCTCACTCTTTCTCATGCGTTTCCTATTCCTCATGCCCTCACTTTCTCATGTGCACTTGCTCTTTTCCCGCATACTTACATTTTCTTACACAACTGCTCTTTCTTGCACTCTTGTGCTCCATCTTTCTTACAGGAGCTTTCTCTCTTGTCTGAGCTCTCTCTCATGCTCTCCCTCTCTCCCTTTATTAAGTACTCATTCTCACATGCTCCCCCTTATGCTTTCTCTCCCTTTCTCTCTTGTTGTCTCTCCCCTCTTCTTCTCTCTTCCCATCTCTTTCCCCTCTCTCATTCTTGCTCTTTCCCTCCCTTCTCTCTTTCACATAGGTTTCTTTGCCTCTTTCTGTCTTCTTTTCCTCCCTTTTCTTACTCTCCTCCTCTCTCTTCCTCTCCCCTTTCTCTCCTTTAACTCTTCTTTGCCCTGTCTTCCCCCTCCTTTTCTCTTTCTCGCGCTCTCTCTTTCACATGAGCTGTCCTTTATGCTTCCAACTCTTAATTAAAATACTTTCTTCACCAAAATTCTGTATTATTCCCTATTGAGGGAGAAGTATATGGTTACATTTTACATTGCAGAATCCTGGAAGTGTATAACAAGGTTTTAAACTCATCATTTTTGTCTAGAAATGCTCAATCCACAACTTCAGACCAGGAGCCTGAACCATCATTGCTACATGGCAACATAGTTACAGTAAGAAAAAAGAATATTCTTATGAATAAATGTAGTTGCTGTCAAAACCCAGGCTCAGCTGGCTGTTAGGAGCACAAGCCATGTGTAGTGTGCTTCATAAGCCATGCGTCACTTTCCCAGGAAGCATTAACTCATTACTTCCTAGAATAAATTCCAGTATATAACTCAAGTATTTTCAAGAGGTTCAACTTGTAATATTTCTCCCACAACATTTATCTTGGCTTATCAAGACTCCAGTCAACTGAAGCAAATAAAGATCCATAGATAAACATTGTGGTTGCAAAAATTAGTCACGTCTTTGAACTGCTGTTTCACCAGTCAATAACATTGCCTGTAAAGCTCTACATATTAACAATATAACTTCAAATATACATCTGTGTTTATCTTCTGTACCAGGGGAACAAATGCTTTTAAATAATAGTATGCCATGGTAATTTCGATTGTGTTGCTCTGCTGTAAGTCATATTGCTATAAATTTGATTTATTCCTTAATTAATGCAGTTAAAATCAGTAATCAAAATTAATTGGAAAAATATTCAGTGCAGATCAAAGTGGCAACATCTAAAATCTAGGATCATTAGTTAGAGTGTCTTTAGTTTTACTATCTGCTTTCGTTTAACTCTCAAATTATGGATTGGTAAAGTGTATACGTAATCCTCGCTCTTGGAGTTGTGGGATAAATGTGAAAATCTTAGTTTTTGTTAAAATGTTTATATGCTTGGTGGTTGGAGAAAAAGAACCCTTACATGTGCATTATAACACAGAGTTCAAAAATTTGAATGCAAATGGAATTTGGTTTTAATTCTAGTGATTCTCATCATTTTGGGGGCCTAAATCATGACTCTCAAATTGTGGGAGCTGGCAGCATTGTTGCTGTTCATTTCTAAGGAATAGGATTACCTTTCTGCGTCAAATCAACTTTTTCTCATGAAGAAGAAGTAGTACTAACTATAAAACATTTTTATAGTTTATATAGAAATTTTCATGGTTTATAGTTTTCATAGTTTTCACAGGAATTTTCATGTAGTATTCAGGTGGAGATATACACCTGATTTTACTCATTCTGAGCAGTTAATGTTCATTTTTGCTGTACCCTCAGCTTTACCTCTGACAAGCTGTAATACCGTGAACTCCAGCATTTGGGTACTTACAATAACCAATTTCTATATGCTTTTTTAGAGAAAGAAGTAAATAAAGGATTTCAAAAGATAGGGGAGGAAAATCACTCTTTCTATTTTGTAAACCACAGAAACTGCTTGATTTTTTAATTACTATTATTTTAATGCGTTTACAAGTGTTCATCTTTGAAAATCTGTTTAAATATATTTTAGGAGGGCTCAATGGACAGCTTGTATGAGCCTGTCCCAGAACAACAAGAACCCAAGGATACACCTACTAGTGACAGCCGGGCTAGCACTCCAGTGAGCATGTATGTAAACTGCGGACCACCTGATAGGTCTACATCTTTGGTAAGTAAAATTTAATGGCAAAGTATGCAATGTATTTTGCAAAAAACTGTTACTCTGTATGCAGGCACATGTGTGTTCAGCTGGCTTAACCAACAGTTTGAACTATTTAGGCTCTTCAGATCCACTGTTCAAAGCTCATCTCTGTAGCCAATGACCTGATTTCTGTCTAGTCTTAACAAGCACACTTGAAAAACAAGTCATGAGTTTCTATACAGCTAGCAGCAAAGTGAGATTAGTGCAGCTTCACTGTAAGAGGGAATTTCTCTGCAAGTAATAGCATATGAAAATGCTGGGTACAGACATTAGTACTGTAGAGGATATACTATTGGTGGGTTTGGTTGTCCTTTTTACTAGCAAAAAAAATGCATTTCTGAAGTGTGAGTTGTATGAATTTTGGAACTGATGGCCGCTGGAATAACCTTTACATTTTACAAGAGCTCATTAGGTAAACATGTGAAGGAGGTTGTCTTCTGGATTTTTTTCTTCCTAAATAATGTTACCCTACTTAATCCTTTATTATTGGTATGTTATTGGTATAATATATCATTGAGGCTTTGACAAGTACTTTAACATAGTATATTAAATTTCATAATCTTTTTCATTTTAAAATCTCTGCTCTTTGCTTTACAATGCTCCCTCATTTATAATGACTATCTCTATCAATAGCAACATACGATGCAGTCTGGTGAAGGAATAAAGAGAAAACAAGGATGTTCATTATTCAAAGAAGAGAGACTGTCCTTCCTTCAGAAATTATGCTAGGCTTTACCCATGTGTGCTCTGGGTTAGGTACTGGGTACCTATAAGACTGCTGGGCCTATGGTGTTGCAATATCGCAGAGCAGGTTTGCACACAGGATTTGCATGGAGAGAGTGCTGGGGCGGGTAGGATAGGCGAATGGCCGGGGAATTGTGGCATGCACTTGTTGAATTCCTAGAGGAATAGAAATAACTTGCTCTTCTCAGACACTTCTGCTGCAACCATCTCACTCGGCACGTCTCTTTCTTCCAGATAATCACCTCGGTTCTTTATATAACGGTCCTGGTTTTGAGAGTGTAGCAGTGCAGAGATCTCAAGATGATTCCTCGTAGCATCACCACAGATCTATGAGCCTGGGCTCTGCAATGTCCCTGCATTATAATTTTACTGTAGTAGGTGGTAGATGCTCTCCTGTGTGCCAGGTTTCTCCCCATCATCAGATGGCGACCTTGTTACTATAAAAATGAGCCACCTCTACTCTGTTCCAGCTAAGTGTGTTTAATCATGGTTGTGAAATATGGCTGTAACCTGATCCTAGCACACTTGCAGTATTTCAGTTGGGTGAAGCTCTAGCTATTTGGCTAGGGCTGTGTTATACAACCATACTGAAACATGCCATTCTACTAACAAAGGTAGACATTATAGTTCAGCTCCTACATCTATTCAGTCTTTTTCCCTTCTGCTGTGACTACAAACCAACTTAACAGTTAATGACAACTACACTAATATTTCTTTGTCCAATAGACATTTATCTGCTAGGAGCAGCATTTAGACAAAGTAAACCAAAAACTGAAAGCAGATTTGTTTTCTGGTTTGTGCCCAGCATGTGACATATGACCCCCTAATATACTTCGCAATAGGTAATTACTAGAAATTATCCTATATCTTCTCAAGGTATGGTAGACACACATCCCTAGCACCAGGTTTTCACAATGTGTAAGACTAAGAATTAAAAGTGCAGTGATAGTTTACCTCAGGCTTTTCGTTTCTTGATTTTTCTTGTTTTGTTCTGTTTTCTGATTTGACAGCATTACTTCAGACTCTTCGTTATATTAGTATAGAGTTAGGCTTCATAAATTTTTCAGCTAAATAGAAGTGATTAAGCTATTCAATACAGAACTTTATTTTCATTGAGACAGCCTGGAGAAGCAGATTTGCTACTAGTGTAGGATTAGAAAATCCTGTATGTTAATCTGAACAAATTGTGGCAAAACATTTTTCACACTGCTCAGCGCTGTTTTTGTGGGATGGCACTGCATAGTCCATGAAGATATGTGTACAGCAATGAATAGAAAAATCTAGCACTTTGGTTTCTGCTAACTCTTATCATACATTTCTGACTTCCTAAAGGAGATATTTTAGTGAAGGCACATTTATTCATCACTAAATTTAAATTTCATCATCAATAAAAGTAACAGTAAACGGGTAAGCAAACTGTTGGCTCACTAGATATTAACAAGAAGCTTCCTAACACTGGCTGTGGGTTTTATTTTGTTCTGTTTTGAGAGAATATTCAGCTCAGCACTTAACTAAAAATAACAGTTGGATGCTGTGTCACTGTGCTGGCTGTAGAATCAACATGATTATTTATAAAATACTCTCTAGAAATGGAAAACAAGATTAGTGATGACGTGTCAGCAGTAAGACCTATGGAAAAATGCCGCTAAGGCCAAAGGACTATGTGTAATCTTATCTGCTATTTCTAGCATGTGAGTTATTAGACCTACACCTTGGATGAAGCCGTTAAGCTTATTAACTGAGCCCATTTGTACTTCTCTCCCATTTTTAATTCCGTCACTTGGTTCCAGGCTGCAGGGAGGCCCCCATAGCATGATAAATTCAGAACATTATTGGCTCCCTCAGGCCCTGATTCAGCCATCTATCATTATTCAGTAATACACATACTTAAGTGCACTGCTAAGTAGGCATGGGCTTGAGTGTATGTTTAAATGGTCGGCTGAACCATGACCAGCAGCCTGGCACAGCACATTTCTTTCTTAGGAGGCTTTGCCCCCTTCCTTTTTTCTATACAACTTTGGAAATCAACAGGGCAGGCACTCAAGGTCTGCTCCCCTCAACTTAAAAAAGGGAGGCTAGTGCTAGAGGAAATTTTTCTTTATACTGCAGCAAGGTAGTTATTTTCTTGCAGTTATCTTGTCTGTTGTGATTTGTCCTAATCATAGCTGGGCTGTGACATCCTTCTGGAGACGTGGGAAATATACAGTACTGTGGTCACTGAAGCTGTGCAGGACATAATTCAGTGAACATACTCTTTGGGCACCTTTTTGAACCATGATTATTTTTGCTCCTGGCCAAATATCTGCCTAAATGGCACATCCTGGATGAAAAATAATCTCTCTTTCATGTACACTGTTCTTCTCCTTCACATAACTTAGAAGACCTGTTTAGTATACAAAATATTTTGCCTGGGATGTTCGCAGTCCAGGTTCATACAGTACAGTCTTGTGCCTGTTGTACACACTCCTCTCGGGGAACTGGCCTGTTAACTTTTTGGTTACTTTGCCTGTTGCTCAGCTTCAGTAATATTCTCAGACAGAAAGAACAAAAATAGATTTTTGGATTGGTTTTGAACCTTATACATAGCAAAGCTGAATCGGATCTTCCTCAGAAACAGTTGGTAGCCAACAGTAATGAATCATATAGGTGTTCTTTGCCTTAACTATGCTATTAACTGGGAAACTGAATTTCTACCTCTTGTAGCTTGGTGTTACAGTCTTCAACCTCATGAGCTGTCTTAAGCTTCTCAAGAAAAGAGTCTTCAGTATTAAAACTATTTTCATATATTTCCTGTCAGATTGCAATCACCAAATGTCATGAGATCCACATATTTTTCAACTGCTGACCGTGATATGATCGACTACCCTGTATATCAGAAAAGTGCCAAATAATTTATCAGTCTTTCTAAGTTATTGCCAGGAAAATCACAATCAGTCATGATACCTGCTTTAATCTGCAGTTGTACAATTGGCATTTGATTCCAGTGAGGGAAAGAAGAGGGGTAGTTATCTGAAATGATCATTTCCCTGTTTACAAGTCTTAACAGACTCCTGTCTTAACAGACACAGGAGCTCTAGCTTTTTCAGCCAGCTTGTAAACACCAGAGGGACTCATTCAATTCTTTAATTCAGAGTTATTAGATAAATGCAGGGAGGAAAGGACTTTATTAATAATTTCATAATGCTGAGTTTCCACATGTGCAGTTTGTTGTTAGGAAACAGATTGTTCTTATTTGGGATAGGGAAGGACAGAGTTGTTCCCATAAACAAGGTAATTATGCACTTTGCAGAATGTGGAGAGTAGAGTCTAGATGAACCTTAATTTACATTCTAAGATAAAACATGTTTTTAAAACTGCTTAATTTCTAGTTTCAGATTAAAGTTACTTATGATTTTAAGTGTAGTCAAATACTGAAAAGATACTTAAAAAATAAGTACAAATAAGAGTAATTTATTCTTGTACCCTAATTTAGCCAGCTGATTCAGACATAGCAGTAAGAGGTGTGTCAAATAAAAGGTGTCATTTTTAAATGGCCATTTAAACCCACCGTCATATTTCATTGTGGCACTGCATCCCATGATATCCAGTGGATGCACATCAGTATCACCTCAATGTATGATGATTTAATGCCATACATGCATCTTTTGCTGGATTTTAAGAAACTGAAGCATTGGTTTCAAATCGTGGAGTGAAATATTAAACGTACAATTCTATGTTTCATGTTGCACACCAGGTGTTTGGCATGTGAAGATATGAATTAATACTCTTTCCAGGTATATGGCCACACTGAGGTTTAGAGAGGGCCCTGTCTCCAATTTTTTCCCTGGATCATATACAGATTCTAACTTACAATATCCTTTGGTCTCTGACCTCCATGCATAATGCTTCCTTTAACAAGCCTCTGAAATCAAATTTTTGATATTTTTTAATGATATGTTGACATTACCCTTTTAAAAGAGCCTTAAAATCACTTTTTCAACATTTTTCAACTTCTCTGTGTGCCTGTGCACTTTACCTAGTCATTTCTTTAGAGCTATTGAAAAAATTTGTCCCAAGACTAAAATGCTGAATTTCTTTTCAGCAAGAAATTTATCTTACATTGCTTGCAGTATTTCAAAGTAGATGATAAATTCTGTACGCTCTTTTGATCTGCGCACAGCATCTGTGAACAAATCTACACATGCAAAAAAAAAATTCTGTGGAAATTGCATACAATTATTAGCATTCACAAATGTCCAGGTGTTAACAGGACCTCCTACGCTCAGCTAAAATAACATCAGTGCATTAAAACAGCCTTTTCTTAATGCACTCTCCTGAAGAACCTTAAAAAAATCTGTGATGGGTTTTACTGAGAGGAGGGGAAAAATATAAAATGCTCAATTATGCACTTACATCATTTTATGTAGTACATGTTTTGGCTTTTCATCATGCAACCTGGATGACATTTTTAAATTACTGTGGTCAGACCCATGCAGATGTAGAAAGTATTACACAAAGGAAATAAATTAAACATAAGAATATGAGAAATAGGTCCATACACTGAAGTTTTCATATTTATAAAATAATGAATGGTTTTATGGGTTTTTTTTAATGTCTCTCGTTGCACAGCAGATTGAAGCGGCATTCATCATGGGCATTTTTATCCCAGTTTCTGCTTTCCAGGCTGGAAGAAATAGATATGAAAGTGATACAGTGCTTTGATATTCTGTCTCAGGAGATATCAAAATAGTATAGAGATCAGAGATCTCTTCTGTCCTAGCATGACATCGTCAGGTTTTCTTAAAGTTAAAATTAACTTCAAGTCCCAGGGTAACTGTGACAGCAAAGATGCAGTGAGATGTTTTGGCATCACTTGCAGAGTGAGGCACCCTTTTGTTCACTCTTTTAACACCCACATAACTCTTCTCTTCCTTCCCACATCTTGTCAGGGTACATATCATCTGGGCCCTGTGGGCTGTGTGATCTTGTCTCCAGGCTTGACTGATTCTGATTTGGTACCCCTCAGAGCTTTGCCAGGCCAACTTGCACAACTTTCAATTTTACTTGCAGAGTTTCCTGCTCTCTTCCACATTCCTCTGCATGTAATGGGGTTACAGAGTCTGCGTCCTCCTGTGTCCCTCAGAAAGCCACATCCTATTGTAATGTGTGGGTATTTTATCCTCATAAAATTTAAAAGAATCATACTACGGAAGAAATATGATATTCTTTCTTGGGGTAAGAGTCTTGTTCTTTGGTTTTTCAGAGGTATTACAGTTGTCAACTTCTTGGGAGCCATGGATATCGAAGCCTCCTAAAATCAGGACACATAACTACATATATTCTCTGTTGCACTGTTTCGTCCACAGCTTCTACTGTTCAAAAAAAAAAAGACTGGAAATGTTAGTGGATATTAAAAACACGCATCAAAAGTACATCATTCAGTGTCTTTCCAGTGAGGAAAATATTATATTTGGATTAAACATTTTTGATTTTCATAGACTTTTTTTCTCTATCTTTTTAAAAGGAATTTCCTGACTTTGAGAACACAGTGACCAAAAAAAGAAAGTAAGTTGAGACCTGTTCAAGGTCTACACAGTGCCACTATATTTGTCTGTACCTTTCATCCTTGTTGTTTTATTAATGTTTTCCAATGTTGCTTTAATTCTCATAGAGTACATGTATTAATGTTGCAGCTGGAAAGCAAGCAGCAAGCTTGTAATGCATTACTAAAGCTCTTTTGCCATGATTTTTTCATATACATAAAGATTTCTTCCAAAATATCAGAACTAGGACAGCTAAAATCAAATGCAGTTAATCTGAGCTTGGTTTAACCATATGTCTGCTTTTCTGAAAGATTGAAGTGGTAACCTATTTTATAGCATGTTTGCACCATTGACCTGATAATCTCCTGAAGAGTTTTTTGTTTGTGTTTTTAATCCAAGTAAAAAATTAGTTTGCAAAATGATTCAGATAAAGCAGGTCAGACTGTATTTTATCAAGTATATTTGTGACAGCAGCATGCTTTGCATCCATTCGTTAAGACACAATGCTATGGTTTGGGCTAATGATTAATATATATTAGTAAGCAGAAGAATTTATTTTGAAAATTCTTTTTTGGCTTCAGGTTGAAGGCTAAGCATTACTGAAGTGGTCCCCTTCAGATGAAATCTGAAATCCTGCCTAATGGAATGATAGAGACAGATTTCATCTGTCTGGCTGTGACAGACATGAAAATCCCTGGACATTTTTTCTTTTTTTTTTTTTTTTTTCATTTTTAGGTGGGGCTCCACTAAATTCAGAACATCAATGTTATCTATGTCTATTGCTGAGAAATTTCAAAATAGATAAAGATTTCAAAGAAAATCAAGAGGTCTTTTGTCTGAAGTAACAGCTTTAATCTATTTCTGGTCATCTGATAAAAACACTAGTAACTTATCAACGGCAAACACAGGGATGTATGCACTCAGAGCTGTAAGATCTCAGTTATCTGTGACCAGCCAGCGCCCTGTGAAAATGCTCCCAAAATTGCATTAATTAAAGTATGGACATATCTCTATTATTCTTGGTTTTCTCATCATTCTTTAACACTTCTAAGGAAGGCAAACTACTGTGTAGGCCTTACCCAAGTTTTACGGTACCAAGCTCTACCAAATATGATGCAATCACCTAACTGCCTAAGAGCCTCCTCCTTAGATCAGTACTAAGTCTGCCCCAGGAATAGAAATAGTAGTCTATAGCTACAGTGTCAAAACTTACAATGCAAATAGAACTGTTCTATTCTAAAACTAACCCTATTCTAAATGAATTATCCCAATTTAGAAGGGTTGTCTACGTCATTTGACTAATCAATATAAAAAATGAGTAAGCTGGATGAAAATAATTTCACTCAACATGAAAAGATTCTGTAATGAAAATTATTTTGTTGTGAGTGTCCAGCCATCACTATCCTGGCATGATACCCCTACTGATAATGCAGAAATTTTCACATTGGCCTTTTCTGTAGACATGGAGAAAGTGAATGAGGAATTACCATTCTCTTTTTCTTACAACAGGGCAACAAGGAAGCACCAAATGAAATAGAGTAGCAGAAATAAAATGAGCAGAAGTATGCCTTGTTTAGACAGTAAGAATTAAATTATGGAACTGTGGAAGCAAAAAAATCCAAGTAGTTTCAAAAGGAACTAGTGCTTACAGACCAGTCCTTAAAAAAAACACTAGTTCAGTTGCAATCTTTTCCTCAGAAAACCCTTCAGCACCTACATGCCTGAAGTTGGGAGATGGATCTCAATTTTTGTGCTCTTTCCCTTCTGCTGATCATTGTCACAGATTAGAGAGTCTCTGGTCTCATCTAGTATAATCCTCTGGCTTCATCCTCTAGCTCATAAATTACTGTCCATTGGGTTTTTTATGTATAAAGTGAAACAAATTAATTCACAGGGTAAATCTTTGTTAATTCAAAGATTTCTTTTTCTTCTGTTAAGTTAGTATATTCTTTAAGTCCTCATCTATAAACCACTGACCACAGATGGAAGCATGAGTTAGGACTATTCCTTGATGTAAATGTGCAAAAAGCTCAAGGTTTATTTGGGTAATATAATGACACTCACAATCATGGGAATGGTATGTTCATATGTAGCTCTTTGGTTCAATCCATTATTATGTTGCCAAACTTCAGACCCTAATTTCTAAAAGTTGTAGATCATGTCTTCAGATCATGTCTAAAGAAAAGTATCTCTTATTTTCTTCCTGATGGGCTCCCTGATTCAGTCATGAATTCTTCATTCCAAGAATGAACTTGAATAACATATTTTTACAGACTGAAAACTCAGAAGCTTTCAGAGCTTTGTGTGGCATGTGGGAGTAGATGACTGGGTGAATGAGAAAAGCCAAGTAACTCCAATTAAAGTCAGTAGGAATTGCACAGCTAAATCCATGTGCCCTGCTTTGAAGAATTAGGTTGAAAATATCCATATTTGATTAAATGTGCTTTTGCTTTTCATTATGACTTTCAGCTAATGGTAAATTCTTTTAATTCTTTTAGATCCATCCAGAAGTCCATGTCTGAAAATGAAGCATTTGGTTAGTGACTGCTTAAATCATTTACTGTATACTTGCTAATCTCACAGAGCCAACTTTAATTAAGGGTCTGATTTGCTTTACAGCTGTTGGAGCAAATGCAAAGGAAAGGAAAAAAAACAGTTAAGCTATCAATATATTCCCCCACTCCCCGCTTTCCACAGACACATTTGTAAGTAGATATTGAAAACAAACTAGTTAAACATAGAAACCAAACTGAGATTTAAAAAACCTATTATGGGACAGCATGAGAAATACTCAGCATGTCCAGTGTTTCTTTTAATCATTTAAAAAAAACCCCTGAAATATCTCTGATCTAATCAAATTCAAGTCCCTGCCCATTCCCATGTTAAACCACTTTGCTTCAGCTTTCACAAACGACTTCACCAAAGAAGAAAATTTTTTTTCAACCCGTCCTGACACTGCATACTATTATCCACACTTGTGATTCAACAGGTTCTATTTTGTAAATCCTCTGTAGGAAATAATCATCAGTTTCTTAAAAAGTCAAAATTACTATTTTTTTCAGTGAGAGCTTCCTGTCAACATTCTATTATTTATTCTCTGGAGTTTGGGTTTTGTTATATCTAGCCCTTACTGAGTAAAAAGGTTATTATATCTGCCTGTAAGAATGCAGCTATATTTCATAACAATATGTCTCAGATAGCTGAAAGTTCCCCTATGTTAAGACTTCATTCTGTAGCTCTGCACTGGGAAGACTTTCATGCAGAACAGTATCATTTGTTCTATAGCATCCAGGCTGTAATGAATTCCCAGCACTTGACCGAATTAACAAGTGCTTTTATAAAGAAAATTTTCTGACATAGAGTGAAACCTAACATTAAAAAAATCACAACCAGAAAGCACAAAAACTTAATATTTATCAATATGCTGTGAAGCATGACTGCTTTGAAGTTCACTGAGAGAACAGGAGAATGGCCATCTTGTTCTCAAAGCCAACCTAGTTTCTCCCATTCAAGCTGAGACAGTACTCTCCTTGGAGCGTGTGTGACATAGATGTGGGCATCTTTGATGTTATTTCTCGCTAACACGCTGGCTGGTTAACTGTAAAATTATATAATATTTATACAATTCCTGGAAGCAAAATAAAGGCACAGATGATCTGTGGGCTCCTAGGTCTGAAAACCAGGGTTAAGATAACAATCATTCTGATCATGTTTTAACAGTGTTAAATGAGATATTAGACAGCAGTAAAAAATGATTGAACTTGAAGTCTGCCCACAATAAATACCATCCATCCATCAAATTTCCTATATTGTGAAATCATCAATTCATTTCTGTGTTTGAGCAGATGCTACAGGGTTCTGCAAGCTTGTTTGATTTGCATTCTGATGCTATTTTTATAGACTTTCCTGTTATTTCACAGGTTTGCTATGAATTCAGGTGACTGCTCTCTGTGCTTTTACTTTAGACAGGAAAAATGTGAATGGCACACTTTGGCAGGGTTCCAGGAAGCCGGAGAATGATTCGTACATCAGAAGGCACTGTCAGCTTGAAGGTAATTGCTAAACGTATTTCAGCTGATTTTGCATTTTCCACAAAGTATTTTAAAGGGCACCTAGGAAAATTTCTCATTTTTCATCAATAATCAAGCTAAATAATTTGTCAGGTCCTTTTGAGACTTATCTTGTCCTCAAGGGGAAAAAAACAAAGTAGTTAAAATGAAGCTTACCTTAAAACTGAGAAGCTAAGAGGAGACTCTGTGAGCAATTCAGTCTGTAGTCCACAGGCCAAAGAAGACTTCCACTACAGTAAATTGCCATAGTCATGTTGTATAGGGCTTGCCAACTGTAATATGAACCTATAGTAGGAAGCCATGTTCCCTGTATGCTTTATGCTGCTCCAGGTATCCAACAGGGAAACAGTAACTTTTCCCAGAAAAAAAAACTCTTGTGACAGGTGCAAAAGAGAGTTGGCAAAATTTTGTAGGCAATGCTCTTTCTAAACCCATTTTGACCAACTTTATTGAAACTACCTTACAGCTAATATATGGGAAATTGCTAGTGAAACTGTTTAAGAGTTGATCACTATAAATTCATTAAAACAACTATGAGAAATAAAAAGTGAGCAGTCACCTTGTCTATTTAAACATAAACTGGACTTTTAAAAATCAAAATGCTTTGATAATTTGTTTAACGTTGCTTCCAGGAATGGAATTTGTATTTGTACTTTTTAAAGTCAAGGTAGATCCATTATAGCTGTCTAATCAGACCAAACCAGACAAGGTTCAGCAGAAGGAGAAACCAAGATATGTGACATTAAAGTGGATGCATGTTTTGTTCTCTACTTAAGCCAACAAAGTGGGAAGATGGCCATTGTCTTAACTTTTAATATCTCCTGTATAAATGGTCCACATATCATCCACTGTTAGGAGATTCCACTGTTACCCAGGTATGCCAAAGAAAGCACAGGACTGGATTTCATTCACTTCACAGCTTGAAGATAAACTCTTAAATGCTTGGAAAATAGATCTGAAATTGCAATACCGATAGTATTTGCGCATGTATCGGCAAATTGGGTTTCTTGGAACCGGAACCAGAAAGAAGAGATGACAGGAAAATTTAGAGGCACTCTGCTCTTGTGATGAACTGATGAGGGGAAAAAGGACCTTCAGTGACTCTCATTGGCTTGCAAGGGAAAAGGTTGTAATGATAGGTGAAAGAAAAATGAGGCATTTCTCTCCAGACAAGTCTTACTTTTAACAAAAAACATTTTGGAATGATTCCTCAAACTACTCCAGAGGTTGTCAGTTTGGAGGTGGAAAAAGGCTGAATGAGAAAACAGAACTTTTTGACCTTCCTTCAGAGTCTTTTCTACTCAAGACTTTTTTTACCCTTTTAAATATCCAAAGCATGCAAAAGAAGCAGTGCACATTTTAAAAGCTGACAAGTGTTGTAATTGAAGGGCAGGGGCCCAGAGGGAAGAGGAAGCAAAGCTGGCAGCTAAATAAAAATCTCCCTTTCTCCTACAGCAGTAAAATTATTTGAAGGGAAGTCCCCTTCACACAGTGGTGAAAACCATTGCAAGGAGATTTACAGTGTATCGCTATTGATCAAGATAATTTGTCACTATTGATCAAACCTTTTTCTTAACAGAGATAATCCTTCAAGGTCTGCAAGTCTGTTGCATAATATGAATTTCTGTTAGATATAATAAGCCATGTGTGGTGGCCAGCATAGACTTCCCTGCTTACTTCAGAGCTGTATTCACAGACGCGATCCAAATCTCACGGAAGTCAGTGAAAAGACATCCACTGATGCTGGTAGCCTTTGGATTAGGTCCTTAGTGCTGCTGTGTGTATAACCTCTACAAAAATCAGTTTTCCAGACTGATAAGGCAGTAAAAACATATACATTCCACAGACACAATAGAGGGTATACTTTTGCTCACAAGCCCAAACCCAAATTGTAAGTACCAGATTTGCCAGCCTAAAATATCATTGTCAAAAAAGTTGACTATGCAAGTCACAGTCATTGGGCTTCCATGAAAGAGTATTAAAAAAAAAACAAAACCAGAAAAGAGCTGACACCTCTCAGAGTCAGTGGACATAATTCTCCACTGCTCCTAATTCACTCCACAGTAAAGTGACAGGTACCCATTGCCAGACTAGGAAGAAAAGAACACTGCAGCTTACATATATCTTTTGCATGTTTGTTTTTTTTTTTTTTACCCATATGTCCTATACTGTATTTCAGTGGATTGGAGAGCTAATTTAAGCAAGATTTAAGAGTACTGCAGATGCATGCTATTATTGCTAGCAAAGGAGATCATGGTTGGGGGGGCAGGATCACTAAGGTTTGCTTTAATAACTTGCTGTTGTTCATTTGGATTTGACCAAAGTTACATTAAAACAATGTCGCTGTAAGTAGTCTTTGAGGCTGAGGTCATTATATGTTGCCCCACAGTTCTTTATGATTCAGCTGCAAACAGCTACCAAATAATACTATATATATAAGAGGACTTGTGGGTACAGGACTGAACACTGCAAGATTTAAGTTTTAGAGTAGCCTTACAGAGCAAAGAGGCACAGTGTGCAGGATGCCTGCAGGAGATGAAAGCAACTTAGCCTGAGGACCAGAAACAACCCAGTTACATGAAACTAGTGTTGCATAAGCACTGCTTGTCATGAGTTATGCTGCTTCTAGAAGACCAGCTAGTTCTATATTTAAGTAAACAACTGGATTGTCAGACACCTGGCCCTCAGTGACTTCAAGAAGATTTACAGGTGCTTGAGACATCTTAAAATCTGGTCAGTCATGTTAGATTTTGGAATATAACATACTTTTTGGAAAAACTTTTGGTTTTATTGTAACCATCAAGTCTGTAGGAGAAAGACACTGTCCTATAATCACAGAAGCTCTTACAGAAACCTCCAAAGGCAAACTCGTGCAATAAAATTTTCTGTGACTCATTTTTCCTCTTCCTGTTGACACACATGGCAAATAAAGGAAATTGTTTGATGGGGTTTTCGATGCAGCTGACCTATGGTTTCAAGGAAGAACTAGGATATGAAAAGAGTGTTTTTGCTCTTTTTTGTCTGATGCCCAGATTGTAATTTGTGAGTTTTAACCCAGTCTTACAACACCTAAGTTGCAAAATTATAAGGAATATTATTTGTTACTGTGTTAGAATTTTTGTCTGCAGGGGATTTTCTTTTAGGAAAAATAAGAATCCTAAAAAAGTCTCTTGATTCAGAATTTGCTTTAAAAATAAAATATGAAAATTTATGTGCTAACTTGCGGCCCTTTAATTGTTTCACTCACATGAGTTTAGGGATTTTTTGGCTAGCTTTACACACATTGTGGGCTCATTTCATTCCAACATAAGCATAGACCTTTTGAGGACTGGGATTTTACTTACCTCTTTGAATATAAACTTTCATGGTCATGTTCAAACACTTTTTTTCTTGTGATAGCTGAAGAATCTCAGTCACTTGGAATTATTCACTGAATTAATCTTTCTTTTTCTGTTGATTGTGGACAAAACAATGCAATCAGTCTCACCTGCCTACAGTTAGCCTTTGTGAATCTGTATGTTAATGTCCTTTTGCAAACAGGAGAATTACTGATGTTGTAAGGTATTCCTCAGCAGCAATAGGGAAGCCAAGTCAAGATTCATGAGAAAAAAACCCCAACACATTCCTACTGATTTCTAGTAACTTTGGAAAAATAGGCTAGCACTTTGGGCTGTGATTAGCAGATAATTTTTCTTTTGTTTTTTTCCTGCAAAATAACTGAGTGCCTCTGATATCTGCGTTGATGGAATCTAATCGCTAGGGCCATTCTACAGTAGTATAATGGTGGATGCTTTGCCTTAAGAGTGGAATTAAGAGTAGACCTTTCAAAGTAGACTTACTAAAAGTAAACTTTTCAAAGAGTTGTTTGACCTATTATTGCTCTTTGTTGTAATGAAGATAAATATTCTTCCCATGCAAAACATTAATTTCTTGGAAGAAATGGGATTATGTTCATCCTTTGAAAGCAATTTCTAATCTAATCTAAGCTAAACAGATCTCAATTGCAACAATCATTTTTGCCCAGGGCCTTAATTTTTTATATGAATGTTCTACACTCTTCTGCTGTAAATTAGCAGGGCAAGAGGAAGCACTTTGTGGGATGCTGGATTAGTAAACTGAGGTCTAACTACAGATGAAGTAAGCATGAATGAGTTTTCTTTATGTGAGTCAGTTTGCCAATTTGTTCTGTAGTCTTACTTCAAAGCAGTTTGAGATAAAATGCATGCTTAAATGATATAAGATTAAGTTCGAGAGTCAAAATGTCAGCTCAAAACATCAAGTGCAATTCAAATGATATTCCTCAGATTAACTTGAAACAGGACATTTTAAAGCATGTTTTGGTTTTTTTTGTCATAATTCACAGAAGATAATATTATCGGTGATGGAATACATTTGCTGCAAGGAAAGAAGATAGAAGAAACCACATGCCAGGTGAAAGAACTACTCTTCTTCTCAGAATCTATAATTTCATTCAAATAAAATGCACATTTCTTGTTTCCATTTAGTATTTGCCTAGCCTAAACTTCATACTCAGTATGCCTGTGTATTTTAGAAGCTGAGTTTAAAAGAAGTCTCTGGTGCCTACCTGAGTTATGCACTATTTTCATTATGCAGACCATATGGGGTTTAATACTTAGAAAACTTTTTCTTTCCCTGAGCAAATACATTTCTGTTAAATCGATGTACTGGAATTGTGTCTAGCAAGACCTATACTAAATGTTTAGATCAGCCTTGCATGATCTATATTGGCATATGTATCCTAATGCTTTTTGAATTTCTATAAACATATACCATATCTCCTCTTCATAATACTACTTTAGTTATCCCGCTAGTATGAGCAATTCTGACCCTTGGGTTTGCAGAATAGTAATAACATAAAAGTAGGTAACAACCCATCAGCTGGTGAGCAGCAGAGAGGTGGGGAGAAGGCCTTGTAGCTCTGGAACTAGAACAACCGGCATTTGCTTTTTATTTCACTTCCAGTCCAATGTTTGCCCTGATAATATGTTACTTAAAGGGCCAATTAATATCTTTTGCAAATCAGTTTAGCTCTGCTGATTTCACACGATACAACAGTTTACCCAGTTTGGGAATCTGACTAAAAGTGTCTAACACACACCTATATATGTGTGTGTGTCTAAATGAGGAATTAATACAATAAACTATTTAAAAGCTGAAAATCTGGTAAATTTTCCTTTACAGAAGAACATTACATTCAAGGTGAATATTAAACTTTATAAAAGGCTCCAAGCTGAGTTTCCTCTGCTGTTTCTATATGATGTCAGGAGTCCTTTTGGATATTTAAGATAAAAGAAAGAAAAAACTGTACATGCATCACCCTAAAGGCATCTGAGATAAGACAGAGAGCTGTGAAGACCCAGACTTTAGGCAGTGCTCAGCTCCAGTGTAGGCCAGAGACACGGTCTGGCTTAAAAAGAAGACAAGTCAAATGATCTGTGTATCGGGGGACAGACGACCGTATTGGTGACTTTACAGCGAGTATGTTCCAGGTTTCTCCTGCTTTCCCTCGGGGTTTTATCTGTCTCTGTATTTTAGTTTGTTCCCATGATTACCTCCTCTCCCTGCTGCCAAAAAGGAGGTGGGGAGGCAGGAAAGGAGAAAAGAACTCTTTTCTGCATCTCTCATTCTCTTTCTCTGTTCTCTTCCTCTCGCCTTCTAAATATTAAGAAGACATTATTCTTTGATTTCCCACAGCAGTTCTTCCTTTGGTGTGAGGGACCTCCAGCTCTGCCCCTATCCTGCCATGGCAGCCTCTGGGCTGACTCCTGGTTAGGATCCTGGAGGCCATTCCCCAGACATGACAGAATATGGAGGGGAAAGGGAAGAAGAAATAATAGGGAATAAGGCCTATGTTTGCTTTAAGTATAAGTTTCCTTAAAATCTCTTAGAGCATCTCCCCATGAACCATCTGCTCCATTTTAAAAGCAAAGCAATTTTAAAAGCAATTCTGACTTCTCTAATTTTTTGAAGAGGCTTTTTGGGACACATGACTAACAAGCTGTAGAGACTTGGATACCCTCCAAGCTTTGGTACCAATTTAAGACTTATTGAACTTGGCTTTTACAGCTTGCTTTTTAAAAATTTCATTTTTTTATTACATTATTTTGAGTTTTAGTGATTGTTACCTCTGGCCTTCATTATCAAGATAACATTGATATAATACCCACTCCCAGAGAGGCTGTGTAAAGTCTGTCTTTGGAGATACTCAAAACCTGTCAGGACATGGACAAGGAGTTGGAGCAAGGAGTTAGACTAGACAATCCCCAGAGGTGTCTTCCTGCCTCAGCTGGTCTGTGTGAGTCCGTGATTCTGTAAGACACGGAACAGCAAAATTTACAAGCAAGAGTAAATAGAATAGGTGAACATTTTAGGTTTTTTTCCCTCTCTCTCAAAAAAAAAAAAAAAAGAAAAAAGAAAGTAAATAAGCTTCCCTGAGTGCTTCACAAAAACTTTAATCCTTCTCCATTTCCTAAATAGATGCTCATTTCATTGCACTCATTCTGTAAGTGCTGGAAAACAGGGGCTTGGAACAGAAGTACAGGTTGAGGAGCACAGCATGAGCAACACTGTAATAATTGTACCTTAACATAAAAAATAGCTTTACTTTCTGCATTTATTTTTCATATCTTTGTTCATGTTTGTTCATGTCTAGCAGGGCTCCCTTGATGGCTCAAACCCTTTGTAGCATATTGGGAAGGACATAAAATATGAAGTAATACAGTCTTTGGGCTAATACATTTTCAAAAATGTTTCATGCCTCATTTCTCACGTAAATTCTTAGGTTGCATTCAGCCTTCAAAGTGTCATTCATATTCATGAAGAAAAAAGGCTAGTGTTCATTACTTTCACTGATAAGCTATAAGCACTGTCAGGCTTGCCCACTAGGGACTGCATCAGTGCCCCAGGGAAAGCGTATTCTCATGGTGTTCCTAACACGAGGACATTGTGACCAAGAAATGGATTATGGGCAGATGATGAAAGTACATATAGTCTTGTCTTTGCTTAGTTCTCAGGATCCTCCCATTTTCTCTGCATTGTTAATCCAATTCAAACTAATACCCTTGAGGCTCAACATCCCAGGCAAAATGAGATGAACTGAACAAGACTCTTTTTAGAAATGCATCAGTGACACTTGCTCCTCAGCTGGGGGGCTGCTGTTGAGGAAATCTTCTGTGGCTTTCCTGCTCATTGAGAAAGGAGACCCAAGTTCTAGGATGAGACCCAAGCATCCCATGATATAATGCCTGTCTCTGCTGCGGTACCACATACACTGTGATGACTCCAAGATGTTACTGAGTCCCAGATAACTAAGGAAATTAAGACAGCTCAATATCAAACCGATTTCATCAGTTGGTGTATGTCAGCCATCGCTTTTATATGCATACAGTACTGGGTTGAAAGACTGCTGAGCTCTCAATTTGTATTCAATGACACAATACTAATTATGTTTATTCATCTTATTTATGTTGCGGTTTTTTACTTTACTTTTCTTACCAACTAGGTGATAAACTATGAGCAGTGGATTCCACCACGAGTTCACAATTCAGGTGTGGCTGGTAACAATGAAATGGTGAGTTGCCATGAAAATTGTTCATTTTTTTCATCAGCAGCTAGCAGCCCAGAAGAACATGCTGGTTTTGTAGGATTTCCTTTACTGTATGTTGCTTCCCCAAAAGCTGAAAGATCTTTACCCATATACATTCTATTAATCATATCTCTTTATCTTTTATAGAATATCTTCTTATTGCGCTGTGATTCCCAGGAGAAAATTTGCCTATAATCCTAGCCTGCTTAGTTTGATTCTGCAGTCATTTTTGAGTAGCTGGAGTACCAGACTAAAATAATGGGAATATTTAAAGGTCAGATATGTATGGGCAGGAGCACATGAAAGAAGTTTGTACAGCGCTTCTCTATATACCACTTGGCTGTGACTTTAGTGACATTTTTTGACATAAAATTTATCCAAATTCAGTGTGTTTTACAGAACTAACTCTTTGCATAAATAGAGCAGAAAGTTCTCTGTCATCATGTGCTATTTTAATATTCACTATGTGCAGCAAGGGTATTACTGAAAATTTCCAAAAATTTCTATGGTAAAATAATGATAGCACCATTGACACAGTAAACATACAGTAATTTTTGTCTTCTTACTATTACACCGTACTCTGAATTTAAGTGCATAGGTAATCATGATTAAATCATTGCAGTTCTTTGGGAAAGGCAAGCCAGTTGAGGAAAAATCACAGAGATTACACTCTGCCATGACTAAATTCTTTATGCTGCGAAGTGACATGCTGTGCAAGTACTTTTATTGAAATTAATGCAGTTACACCCAGGAAAGAGAGTGCTCAACAGGACTGAGATTGCTGGAATCTGACCAAGAGTGTTTTACACTTAGCTTCCAAATTGCTGTATTTCTGTCACCAGGTTAATCCTCATAACATCTCAGTGAGCAAAGATTTCTAAGGTATTCAGAATATCTTAGGATAAACTGGAAACAGTTTATCAGACACAATTTGGGTCTTTTTTTTCTGTAATACATTTTTATAAGTGCATTTTAAAATGTATTTTTTTTTGTATTCATGCACACTTCATGCAAATTATTTGCAACTAAAGGGCAGCTTGTGATTTAGTTTTTTACACAATTCATTTTTATTTGTGGTGTGACATGATTTTGCATTACTAAAACCTGTTAAGCAGAGAAATAAAGAATATTCTTGTTCATGGGGGAATTCTTTCCTTATAGATAGATAGCTTTGCTTATAGATTGGGCAAAACACAAACACAGCTACAATATTCAAGTGAGCAAATGCTCTGACCCTAGAACATAGAAGGGGGGGAAATTTAAAAGTTTTTAAATGTTTTTTAAATGAACACCTTTTTATGAGTGGAGGCTTACTGCTCTGTGCACTGGTCTTCAATATTCCCCCATAGTTCCTTTTGGAACATCCCCTTCCTCAGAGAAGGAAGGTACTGGAAAGCAGCATACTCCAAATTAGTGTACGTTACTGGTCCAGCCAGCAGCACTGCACATTCTGTCACTGCACTTCCTTCTCTCATATCCTGGACAGCGGCAGCTAGAGATACCAGAGTCCAGATAACACAACCAGCAAGCAGAAAATTGCCTGAAACCAGAGCATAACATTTAACCTTTTCTTCTCACTTTTATGCATGCTTTCACTAAGCTGTGGCTGAGGGTTGCCAGGACAATACTCCAAAACTGTGAGACCAGGATGGTCAGTTCACCTTATAGTCTGTCTGGTTTCTACACCAAATAATGTTTTACCTCTGTTTGGGTAGGCAGCTAAATTTCTGGATTTGAACACTTAGGTAAACCAAAATAAAATACTGTAAATTTAAAAGATGTCCCATCACTAACTGATACTGCATGAGCTTTTTTCTCTATAAAAGGGGGTTACTGTATTTATTATTTAAGCCCTTATGACATTTCACTAACAATAGACTCCACCAAATGAGTCCTTTTAAGGTAAAGAGGATTACAGTTTGCCATTAATAAAATTATCTGAATAGATTATCTTCCGTTTATCTTGATGTCTCCATGATGGAAATCCCAGATTGTAACTCAAAGTCATCATGTTGCTTTTGTATCATTACTTATAAGTGAACAAATGATTATTACTACAAGAGATCTTACATTAGAGCAAAATTAGCATTTTAAACCCACTGTGATTTATTTTGCAAAGACATCTCACAATGAGAGAATGAAAAATTACACCTTGATTTCTCTCTTTAGCTAAGCTAACACTGCAGTTCTACTGTCTCAAATTTGGAAGTGGGGAGAGGGGGCTTGAAATACAAATCAGAATGTGACTAATCTAAGGATGCTCAGATTTGGCCCACAGTGGATGATGAATACTTGTATACAAGCTGTAAAAGAGCCCTAAGCTGACTAGAGTTTTAAGGTGGATCCGCTGAGACCTTGATCTACAGTGAAGATCCTCAAGAAGACCTAAAGTGTTTTAAACTCAAAACCACTAGGTTTTATTAGTCTGCAAAATAAAATAATTAATTCTTCAAATGGCAGACTGAAAGCACCTAGGTTTTGTCTATATTAGTACCTAGCATAGAGTAATACGTGAGTATCGGTACAGTAGAACAGTTGGTGCATATGAGCCGATGTCCACACTATATGCATTATGGGGGATCTACCTGTGTTCAGATCCTCTCTGTTGGACAGCCAATAGTAGCTGGAGTTCATCAGCTGAACTTCTGGAAAGCATCTTCCATCTTAATTTCATCTGCTATGAGTTCAGTTTGTGGCACTTTGAGACCAAAACGCAGCTTACAGGGATAGCTGTGAAATTCACTTCAAATATATGCCCCTGATTGAAATTAAAATACTAATGTAGCCATAACTTACAAAAGACACTGGAGACATGAAAAGGTGTTTGCAATCAACTCTCTGGCTTTCTGCTACGTTCCTGTGGTTGAGTCCCAGTTCCCAGGACAGTCTGCAGTCTTCAAGGAATGTAACATGCTGCTGAGAAGAAGGGAGTCTAAACCCAAGTGCTGTCCACCATGGGAACCTCTGCATTACTCACTGTGTTTAGCAAAAGGAGGACTCCTAAGGTCCTATCCTTAAGGAAAGAAGTCAGCATAGCTGACACCTTTCATCAGAACAGTGCCTGAAAGAATAAGATGATAGTTTCAGATTTTTTTGTGTGTCATTTTATACATGCGGGTATATGTGTATTTCCCTAGGTCATGCTTGGTTCAAGATAATTTCTAATATTTTGTTAGTCCATTGGTCTTACATGAGGAGGACATACCAGATTCTGTAGGCTATTAAATCCCCATGGCAATTTAGCTGGACCAAGATGAAATGGTGGTGTAAATCATTCGGTACAAACCCTTTCAAGGTTTGAAATCAAACATCTGAATGTACAGGGGAACATCTCACCTATTCTCACTTAGCTTTCACTAACTCTCTGCTTCAACTTATTTTAACACAATTGTCTAGTGACACAAAACTAACTAAATACACACAAAAATGTCCTTTGCTTGGGCATAGAAGTCTTGGACTTCTATTTCTGCTTACAGAATCTCATGTCTTCATAGAAAAATTTCTGAACCTTTGGCACTTGAAGCACAGCCATCTTTATAAGTATATATCTGTCAAGTGAACAGTGGTCTTTTTTTAAATCTGAAATTCACATACACCCTCTCCCTTATCATTGCTGCAGGGGATGGTTGTAACTTGTAATACGTGAATGCTGGGGCTTCAGATGTGCTTCATGCTAAGACTTTGCAAAGAGCCTTCAACCCAAATGAAAGCTGAGGAGTTCAGAATCTATTGAGACCCATCCCTAAGCAGCCTGCCCACTATACATTAGACTGTGCTAGCAAACTCCCTAATGACTTTGCCTCAAAGGATTATGCATATGAGGAAGCAGAAAGGATCTATGATGTGTGACCTAATTGTTGGGGAGAGTGCAATAAAGGTCTCTGCATTTCTACCTTCTGATAACATCAGCACTGGCACTTAATCCACTTGTAATATTGCCAAAGATGCATCGCCACAACAGGCCAAATTTGTTATCAGTGTAAATAGGTGAACATCCACAGAAGCCAGACAGTATTGTTCCAAAAAGTAGCCATCGGTGAATTGCGGTTTTACTAATTTCTGATGTATTTACTTTTTTTGTTTCTAATGAAAAGAAGATATCCTATGTGAAACACAGCATATGTCTATGGAAGAGAGGCTATTTGCTGTCAAAGTATGAAATTTCTCTCTGAAGCTCACAGAGAAGTTCAGAGTCAGACTGGAAGTGAACTCAAGTGTTTCTGGACTGATTTACATGATAGCAGCTGGTTTAACATAAGTGAAAGCATGTGAGATGGCTGCACGTTCACAAAGTTACTGCTCTAGGAGCCTGTAGTACCCAAACCCTGAATTTCTCCAGTAGGACGTTGTTGGAATGCACAATAACAGATTTGAATTGTCATTTACATTATTGTCATTTAATCTAGGAAAGGAAATAAGGTCTTGAATAAAGGAAGACATCAGTATTTCAGAACACACTCCCATACACATTTAAATGCAGTAGCTTGCCACATCTGGGATTTCTGTGCATACCTAAAATGCTTGTGGATAATGTAGTAGATGCATATATTAAAATGTTTTCTGGAACTAATCTGGAATTAGGTATTAAGTAATACTGCAGTACTACAGAAAAATAATATATAAACAGCAATATGAACACTGATCTAATTTTGATGCCTCTTGAGACTTGCTTTTTTTCCTTTTCTGTATCTATTGGTCCCAAGCAAGGAAGTGCCTAACTTTTAAAGCATTGTGTAGATGATTAATTCTTTGAATCTGGGACTTTGCAATTCTCAAAATAAGCACCACGTTACCCTTAGTTTTTATTTGTAGGGTTTGAAAGCTTTTAACGTCTTTGTGTTTTTGCCAGGGTACAGAACTAGATGATAAAGCAGAGTCCATGGGAACATTAAAAAGATTGCAGAAATTGGTCCGAACCAAAAAAACAAGCGCACAAAGCTTGGAGGATGTCAAACACGTTTTGCTTCCCCTCAGTAAGTAAAGCATCATATCAGTGTTCTTTCCAACATTTGGCAAATGACACTGTATTGAACATAACTGTAAACAATCCTGTCCTGGTCTGTCATTCACCACCCACGATTTTCAAACCCCAACTGAGATGTTACTGTGATACCACTTTAGTTCTGACTTCCTCATAGTGTGAAAACCTGTTTCCTGTCACACTAGCTTGAGTTTTGTAACAGTATATCTTGCAAGTGGGGATTTTAGCTAAATAGAATTGTATAACAGTGGGGCCTCCGTGCTGGGGACAATTTGGAGTAGTTCCTAGTTTTGTATCACGTTTCAGATTAGAAAGGCAAAACTCACAAATGCAGAGATAACTTTCAGTGTTAATCCATGAGTCAGTAGCAGCTGTGAGCGCGAGGTCTGCAGTATGATAAGCAAGTCGGCCTCTCATCATACCTGACTGCCTAGGGCCATGAGACACAGGAATACTAAACTCATGCTGAGCTCAGGTTGTTTTCTCAAGTCTCCTACAGATCACCGATCTGACTGTGCAGCAGTTCTTCATCTGAACTTCTTTTGCCAACATTAATTTAACAGTGCATGCATTTGTTGTACAATGCATTTGTGTATATGATCATTTTTAAACCAATACTAGCAAAATGAGTTTAAACTATCTGATGAACTACTGCTCCAGCCAAATCATTGCTTGGGCTGAAACACATGAGGAAATTTAGATTTCAGCAACTACTTTAAAACTACAACATACATACTGGGAAGGGGTGGGAGAGGAATTGTCCAGAAAAGCTTTCCAAACTTTTCCACTATTTAAGCTAAACTCATGGTCTCTGCAACTATGCAGCAATATGACATTTAATTAGCAACTTTTCATGTTCAGTGCAGAACCAGTACAGTTTTCCAGGCTTTTGAGGAAAAAAGACAAATTCAACAAATGGAGAATAAATCTTGCTTTTGGCTCAGACGTCTGACCCAGTACAAAATCCTTTCCATCTCCCTAATTATCATTATTATTTGGTTTTTTTATGGAGTCCTTGGCTTTTTCATTATATAGAATGTAACAGACAGCATTGAAGAAAAGAAGTGTGCTATTTTCTCTATGAATTGCAACATATTATAACAGAAGTATTTGCATTTTTAAAGATACATTAGAAGATGCTTATCTCTCTGAAGAAGACGAAGAAGCACTAACTTCTTGCATGAAACTGACAAAACCTCAGGAAAAGAAGACCTGGAAAGACAACATGCGGAGAAAAGAAGAGACTGAGACTAGAGCAGATTTTATTTCTGCATCTCTGGGCCGCTCATACACTTCCAGACTTAATAACTTAGGAACTATCTCAATTCATTCGGAAACCGAATTTCACCTGTGGAGTGACTGGAAGCCATTTCCTGATAACCAGCTCTGTCCTTGTGACTTCTTGATTTCAAAAATAGAAGAATGGGAAAACTGTACTTGCTCTTCTCATCAGCCACATCTTACATATTCCCTGACTGATATGGATCTACAGTACTCCTGGGTAAGTGGAAGTGGTTTCTTTTGTGCTGATATGCATAAAAAGTGGAAACTTTTTGCTCTGATTCAGCATTAAAGAGATGCTGTCATCTTCCATGTGGTTATGAAATGCAATAATCCAAATTTAGATTTCAGGTAAATGGATGTGAATGCATTGTTCAGGCTAACACCAGGGGTTCATATAGCCCTAGGTAGTTCATTTTTAACCATGCAGACATCAGCAGCATTGAGACAGAAGGCTTTAGGCTATTCTGTTTCTCATCAGACACACTGGTTTTTTCATCTGTACATTAAATACTCATCCTTCCAGGCTTAGAAAACCTTCTGGAAATCTGGGGTAAGTCATTAAGGGCCAATGAAGCCAGTGGGCTTGAATCAGGCCCCTAGAGGTCACTGCAATACTAGTAAAGGACACTAGAGTTATTTAGACAAATATCAGAGGTTGAAGAAGCATTGGTGTTTCTGCCTTCTTGGATCAGCTCAGCTGGTGGAGCCTATTTTTGCAATTACCTTTGTGGCAGCAAGAAGTTTTTAGGGCCAGACACAAAGAAGTAGGGTTTAATCTTGGTCTGAATTTATCTTTCTGCATAGCTATCTGGAGGAGGCATTTCTGTTTTAATTGCTGGCTTTTTTTAGAGGGCTATTTAAAACTAGAAAAACAAAAACAAGAAAAAATTTAGTTGACGAGATATGCAAAATATGGACACTGCAATGAGGCTTTTCTCCGTCTGCTCACTGGGCACAGCAGGTTTTCTGGCACTCCACGGAGTGATAAGCACATGGAGGGTGACTGGTTGACTCAGATATATCAGGGAAGAAGTAAAGAGTACCCTCTTTCCCTTTATGCCCATTCCCTCTACCGTGCTCCAGGGACAGAGCTGGTTCTCACTGTGCAGTAAGGCCAGCCCCCAAGAACATGCACCTAAACCACAGGAGGCAAGATACCTGCTGAAACCCACCAGCTGAGTGTTCAAATGGAGACCTGAGCAACCATAACCTTAGATCAGAGAGTCTCCTGCTGAAAACAGCATTTTCTCTAACGTGTGCTCATATATCATTAGGAAAGGTATGCATGGATAGATGTGTGGGTCAATATAGCAACCACATTTCTGCATACATGGAAGTAGTCATTCAGTTTCTTTTCAATTCAGTAGCTGGCATAACAACAGGCAGTACCTGAAACTTGGGATTTATCTAGCTGAATGTATCCCAGAAGATTTTCCTGGGATTTGACATAGAAAACAGAAAGGCTAAAGCTTTGATTGATGGAACTGTAATTAGGAGAGAAAGCAAACTACCCCTAAAAAAAGCTGAGAAAGGTGCAGCAGTGAAAGCCAGGACAGCCTCAGCTCTGCAAACTCCCAGGGAGAGCCCCTGGAGACAGACCTTCAGGGCAGAGTGTTGGCAGAAATAGGCTGGGAGCTGTGAACAAAGACTATGCTCTGTCAGGTGGGTCGTCCTGTCTGCCAGTAAATAGGACTCTCTGTAGAAACCGAATTGTGTCAGGGATGCTGGGCTCCATCATATGCCTACTCCTAATGAAAGCAACTTTCAGCATCCCAAGCTACAGCTGAAGTCCCAGGGCAAAATAGTAATAATAGATGTGTCGGTCAGATTTATGAGAGCATAAGTGTCAATTCAAATAATTTTATTCCATTTTGTCACAACAGGCTGTTAACATTCTCTACCCTGGTGAGATTTGTCCTACCCATGTTACTATTAAGTGCCAGCAAGAGGTTTAGTGCTTTTGTTTCTGCATTATTGCTTATTTTGCCATCTGCTTTCCTGACGGGCTCCCTCACGTTAATGTATCTCTGTGGGCTTAGTGTCTTTAGATTTAAATTACAGGCAATGGCAAGACATCTCATTCTTTGCATTTGCATTCTACCAGCTGGCTCAATTGAAGATTACAAAGACTGGATTTTCAGTTCTGCTTTTTAAGAATCAAACAAGCCGACACTGGTGGTTTTGCTATGAGGGGATCAGACACTGGGGATGATGCAGATGTTCTTTCTGATGTTGATTTACTTATTAGAGTAAAACCAATATATTCTATAATACTCTTTCTGATTCTATGAGTAAAGTATCACTTCATTTTCTTAGCTGATCTTGGCTTGGCTACTACTCTGTTGTCTTGCTGCAGCATGATGTGGAGGCGACAGCCTGAGATATGCTACTGAAATGCTAGTTGGCATGTCCTGAATTGAGGCAAACAGGCAAAACTGGTAGATGCAAGACTCTGCTATTCCATCAGCAATCTGTGGCTGATCTGGTTTGGGGGACAGGAAAATATATAGGTTGGACACATATCCAGACTCATCTCAGCAACATACGCAAAGCTGATTGAGCCTAGCCTTAATTAAAGCTTGAATTGCAGATAGTAAATTAAGTAGTGCTCTCCCGTAATCACAAGGAAAAAGACCTCTATCTCTTCATGACAGATTGCTGTTTAGAGAGACAAAATATGAGTGATCCTAATTCCCTTCCTCCAGTTTCTTCTTTTGACTCCTTTCTTCCTCTTCCTTTCTTCCTCCTCAGCACTTTACACAGCCTCCCTTATGGTGCTTCGTATTGCCATTGTTTGTTTCACCCAAAACAATAAAAAGGCAGACAGAGATCATCCAAGCTGGTTACCTAAACAAGAACTGTGAGAACAGACTGCAAAAGTCACATCCATCTTCAGCTACAGCAGGCTCACCAAACTCCTCCAGCTATTCTTCCTTCAGCCTCCCCCAGTTAAGCGCACAATAAACGCCTGTGTTAGCTGACTGCCTCTGGCACAGGGACATTGGAGACAACTCAAACCTCACCCATCTTGCCCACCTTCATGTATTATGAAAACATTTTAGAAGTCTGTATTTCTGTCCTTTAATTAAATACAGAACTGAGTGTGCTGCGTTACCAGTTTATAGCCACAGTGCCACCGTTAGCAACTTTGTGCAAAGTTAACTTAGACATAGGTCATTTTTTCCTGCATTGTTCAGCTGTTTACAATATAATTAGTGGTTGGTCAAAATTTTGCTAGGGGCAACACAGAGCGTTGCTTTTTTTGGTGTGTCAAGATTGCCATATGAAATTATTGTTACTGATATTCTTCCTAAGGAGATGTAATTTGTAAATAGTTCTTCCTTAGAAAGTAGAATATATTTAAGAAAATACTGAATACTTCAGCAAAAAGAAAAAAATATGCCTGGATAAAGAAACTACTATGCTGCATATTTTCATATTACCACAAAGTATATTGGGGAGAGAAATGAGTGATCCAGGCTGGTGTTTGTAATGTTATGAATCAGCTGACAATCAGGCAGAGGATGGAAGAAAAGATTGTCCAGACACCACTTTAACAACCACTTGACCTTAATGTGAAAGGTTATTGGGTTTTAATACTTCTTTTTATTCCTCAAGCTTATCCCTGCAGGAACAGTTCAGCTGTCTGTCCCAGACTTTTTTTCTTTTTTTTTTTAAATTGTGGTTACTAGAAGCTGCTACTCATATGCTAAGATCGTCACTACCCTAACAAAGTAGTATACTGAGAAGTGCCATGTCCATATGACTTTTATACAAGACATTTCAGCCTTCTGTTGCTTTTACTCAATCTGTGCAATTGCATAAGACTTTTGCAACCTCATGTAAGGCATGAAAAGTCTAGAGTCAGAAGCTTGGAAAGTACAGGAGCTTGATGGGCCCTGAAAGAGGCACAGAATGGAGCACATAGTGGGGTCATAATTGAGGGATCCTCTTCACAAAAGGGTTCCCAGGCTGTCTTGGACAGCCTAAGACAGAGAGAGAAAAGCTGATGAGTCCCTTTCTCCTCTCCCGCAATACTTTAACATGCTACTTCACTGGCTGACCCATCCACTCTCCCAAATAACTGTGCAATATGGAAGCTGTGTTTGTAAGATGACACAGGCACCCTTCACAGGAAAGGTAGAGGAGACCACATCTCCTGTTGGAGACAAATCAGCAGAGAGCTACTGGAAGTGGGTTTCTCTTCTTGCAGTCTCTTAGAAGCATGGTTAGGTTTAACAGAAGAAGGATTTAGTCATTGATACCACAAGAATATTTATATGTTGCAACCTGTGTTTGGTATTCAGTGAGAATGAAAAGACGAGGGTCATTTCCCAAGACTAGAGAAGACCTGGGATTTTGGTGAGGAGGAAGAAAAAATCTAAGGGTGCTGCAGAGCAAGATATCTTTTCTCTCCCATTTTCAGGTTAGGAGGAGAGTAGAAAGCTTCAAAAGTTTGGTTTCTATCCAATATAAATGCATTACATCATTGTGGTGGAATGAACAATAATTTTGGGAAAACTGCAAGTGACTTTATGCCAATGCTTGTGTTCATTCTCTCTGTATTCCTCTCAGGAATGTCTTATGGTCTTATTGTGGTTACATTAGCCCTGCTATTATGGCCATGGTTCTCTGCCATTTCAGTAATCTTGTGGCTTTTTGTTTTCCTCCTGGTCTGACTTGCTTTCTTGCCAGACAAGCCATTTCTCAGCATCTCCCTTTGACCCTTAGTAGACATGTCTAGTTGACAGTCATTTGTTTGTTGAAGAAACACTCTTCAGCTCTATTTTTGGACTTTTTCTTGTCCTAACTTTTCCTGACATATTCTGCTTAATAGGTTCTGGTTCCTGGTTGCCCCATAACAGCCTTGCTTGCTTGCTATGATTGCTCTTACCCTGCACTTTGTACTGCCTTTGCTGCTCCTGATCATCTTGGTTCTCAAAGAGGTGTGTATATTGCCTTGAGGTTTACACAGGTTATTGATCTCTTGCGATACCAGTGACTGATCATTGTTTTCTAGGTTATCAGGGTGGGGAGGAAGAGTATGGACAGCTAGTAATGAACAACCAGGATAGAGAGTGCTCTTCTCTAGCAAAATGTGCTTCAAAGCTGAAAGCTGCATTTGACCATTTGCACAGCCCAGAGAATGTCTGCAGGAAGATTTCCATTTCATTTCAGCCAGCAGTGTCTCCTGTGCACTAGGATGCTGTGGGCTTTAATGGACTTTCTGGCTGCTTAATTTTCTTAAGCAATTTGACTGTTTTCTGCATATTTTTCTTTATTCAGCTAATGTCTTTCTGTTGAGAGACACTTGAACATGCCTTAGAAGAGCTATCTCAATTACATTTTGAATCCTCATTTGGCACAAATATAGCACTAAAAAGAATGCCTGGAAATCCCCAAATTGCTTTTCAGAGACACCAATTTTCAACTGCTCTGGTCACTAGCTGCTTCAGAGTCAGTAGTAAGCGGTCCTTTTAAAAGCTGTAGCTCTTGTTCCTATTTCAGTGACAAGGTAAGCAGCCAGATCCTCAGCAAGTATAAATCTATTTTCTGCTGGTGTTAGGAAGCCCTGTTCAGCTGTACCCAAGCTGAGGCTCAAAGTCTTTGCCCAGGGAAGAAATGAAGAGCAGCTGAAAGGGTGGCAGTAAACAAAGCAGTCAAGACCATGATGATGGGTGTTCAGGTGATAAGCTGTGGCTGAGACATGAAAACAGGATTTGTTTTCTAAGATATGAAACTGTCTCCAGCTGCTTCTTTTTCATCTTATCATATCTTCATTTACAAGCCCCCTGACAGGTTTCCTGTTGCTTTTTATAACTAATTCTAGCTAATTTCACCTGTTACCCTGCTCTCCCCATCAGCCCACCAGCTCAGCCCTTCACCCTGTGTACACAGCACCTCTCTTGCAGGGTAGAGATAGCTAGAAACTCCCCCCCCGCCCCGTGCTCCCCAGACTGCAGTCTTCAAAGATACATGAACTGATAGACAAAAAGGAAGAGTGCCACAGCTAAATCTAGCACATGGTTAAATTCAAAGGCACTCACTATTTCCCAGTTCAAACCTTGTCCCAGAATCTTGTGAAAGCTTATTTTGAATTTTAAGCCTTGTGAGGGGGTGAGGATTGAGATATATTTATATATGTCTGTTGTAGTCAAATGCAGGTGAAATTTGAACAGCTTTTATTTTAAAACTGGGGAAAAGTCAAGATCCATGACTGAATTTTCAGTATTTACTTTTCCTGGAAATATGAAGCAAAATATTAACTCAGCCAAGAAAATACAAACACTAGTGAACTTAAGAGCACTCATTTTCCTGATTCTTCAGTGTCTGTAGACTCTTACTTTGTCTCCTGTCACAGGGAACTTTATTTAAGAAATTATTACATCAGGAAGTTGGTAAATATTGTATGGCTTGCTTCAGTCAAATATAAAAAGTGAGAGAAAATCACCCCTTAAAGCCCCAGCTTCATCTCCCAAGCTTTGTGCTTGGAAGAGAGGAGCCTGGGAGGGCATCCAGCCTCGCTATAGCTGCACCATTGCACTGTGCTGATAGCAAATATCTGCCACTGCCATTCTGTGGTGACTTTTACTACTTCCTGCATAGTAATGTGAAAAATTTAGAAATTTAGTGTCTTCATCTGTGGTGACTTTGACCATGGAGTCTCAAAGCAGGTTTTAAAAAATATGAAAAATCTGATGCCACTGCTCTTCACTATGGTAACTCTTGTCCTATTTTATATTTTTAATACCTTACTGGAATTTTCATAGCTATATAGGGAATTATGTCACATTTTCCATTAATCTTAGAGGCATGTATACCTAACTCTACTAAAAGCTTAACAATTCCAAACTTTTCCCTCCGAACATTGCTGGACTGTTCTGTAAAGTTGGATTGCTAGTACTTGCTAGTATATATAAGGCAGAATGATAATTAAGTGAATTTATTTGCAGCAAAAGATATTTTAAAATACCACAACATCTTTAATATGGTTACAGATAACTGCAGAAGAACATCTCAATTCACCTCAGCAGATTTCATGGGTTTGCTTCTGACATAGCTGTTAGGTACTGCAGAGCTACGGCTAGAGAGAGAAATGAAAGGTTATTTTGGATTACTGTCATGAATGTAGTATGACAGGGAATATAATTGTTGAAAGTGCAGGGAAAATTGTGCATTTCATAAACTTATTCTTTGTAAATGACATATGAATTCTTAATAGAAAAAGGGAATGCTACCTACTTCATGAAGCATGATTAAGAGTCAAAATATAATTAAACTAAGTGCAGTTGTTGATAACAAACTGTGTGATGAAAGGATGACTTCTTGTTAGCATCCTTCAGAATTGCCAAAATTATGCACTTTTGCATACCAAAAGAAATAGATTGTATTGTCTGTCTGCTGCTTTATATACTTACACTGCGATAATATTCTCCTTCTGTGGGTCTGCTGTCAGTCCAGTATTTTATAATTGACATTTTTCTTCTTGTTTTTTTATATTAAGAAAAAAAATATAAAAGCTATCATTTCTTCCCATACACCATACAAAGCAAAACCAAGTATGCATTACTCTGCTTGAGCAGTGCTCCTGCTGAATGAATCAGCTAATACAGGCTGTGTTTTGATCCTGTGTTGTGCTAATGCATTAGCTGCTGGTCCTGGCAGGAACATTTTGACCAACGAAGCCATCAGATGCCTTGGGATCTGCCTATCCAAGACTGCAACTTTTTAAGTGCAATTCATCTCCTTACACAAAGTAATGCAGTTTTACTTCTGCATAGATTCGCTTTTGAAACCTAAACGTTGGCCTGATCTTGTGCTTGTTGAGTTGGTGACAAGCTTCCCGTTTGTAGTCAAAATGTTTAATCTTCACTGTGCTTGCATTAGCTCAGTATACCTTTTATGTGTGCTCATCTTTATTCAGGAGAAAAAGCAAGCTTAGCTTCAGATTTCTTCAGTGTCCCTGATGAAGTTGAAATTAAAGTGCTACTCACGTGACTAATTCGGTAAGGATTTTGAGGCTAAGGATTCGGTAAGGAAGACACAACCTAAGATGACTCAAGGATCCTTACCGACTTTAAGTTACACGAATAGGTAGGTGGTAGGTAGCAGTGCATACAACAATGCCTGATACTCCTTGTCTTCTTCCCTACCTAATTCAAATGACTTTTCTTTGGGGGAACATTAATCTTCTGGGAGTTCTGAGCTGGCTCAGGAGCTGATTATGTTTGCTTGCTTGTTTTGTGAGTGTATATTGAGCTAGTTATTCTCTTTGAGAAGTCATTTTTGTATGCTTTAAAGTGTTCCTGTAAAGCCTATTTGTGAAATAAGCCTTGCATAAATCAGAAGAAATTAGTTCTGTTTTCATCTCCCTCACATAGAAACATAGGAAAAGTCACTTGATATCAGTGCTCAGCAATGGCATAAATGGAAGAGTGAGGATTTTCAGTGCCAGAAATGCATTAAGATTTCCAGGGCTGCAGCATTATTATAATTAATGTGTTTCAAAGTCCAGTAAAAGAAGTACTTCTGTTGTGACATTCTGCAAAAGCAGAGTATGTCTTGCATAATTTCAAACTTGTTTTTAGAAACTGAAAATTGAATTTGAATACTGGGTTTTCATCCAGATTAGAAAAAATAACTGTGGGTAAAATGAACAAGAATAGGGCCTCAAAAATAAGATTGGAAGTGAAACAATGGACACACAGTGGACATACCTCTAATTCTGCTATTTAAATACTTTCAGGTATATGAACAGATCATTAGAAGACAAAGACCAGGGCTTTTCAGAAAGAACAGGACAAGGATTTTTATCTGAGTATTCTCCTGTATTTTGAAAGGAATTCACCTATGGTAATGAAATTTCTGGACTGACTTTCTGTAGACATTTAATTGATTGAAGAAGTTCACCTTCCCTAATACATAAGGAAAGCAAATTGAAAACTTGAACATAACATAATTCTTGCTGGAAGTGCTTACACTCCGATCCATTCAAAGAAATCTGGCTGAATATTTTTTTGTGAAAGGACCAAATTAATTAGGTTAAATGACATGAAACTTCTCGTTCACTTCTACTTACAACTGACGTTTGATAGCATACCACAAGAAATGACGACAGTGCATGGGAAATGGGAAAATCAAGAGTTCAGATAGATTAAGATCATGAGAGAGAAACTTTTGCAGATATTTTGAGTGTTTCTATATTTAGTTCTGGATTGTGTAGGTGTTTCAATACCTAGATTTCCTTCCTCACAGATCATCCTTGCTTCCCCTAAAAATTAATCAGCGTGGCAATACAGCAATACATGTGGCCTTAGTTACGACAGGGGACTAGTGTGTTAGCTGCCATGCTAGCTCACAAGACAGTACTTGTTCTCAGATAAATACAGATGACAGCTTACATCCTATGGCAAGATGTGTACAGGTGGAAAAGGGCAAAATCAGTTAATTCTGGTGGCCATTTTAAGATAGGCAAGATATCATTCAGATTTTTTAGTCTGAAAGCCTTGAAGTCAAACTCCCAAAACTTCACTTGCAGCTATATACACTCAAATTTTCTGCTCATCTAACCACAGGGTCAAAAACTGAGGATTATGTGCAGTCTATGATCAGCTGCAAACTAAATAAGTTTTAACACAATTTCTTAGCATTTCACTGAACTGTAATGACAAAATAAATCCTTATTCCAGTTCTTCATAGCAGCATAGCTTCCTTAACTCTCTGAATCATGATTCAGTGATTAAGGATGTAAATAATGCAGATTCAATTCCCTGCTCTTCTACAGACCTCTTGTGCGATATTAGACAAATCACTTATCTTGTCTGCCTCAGGCTTCATTTGCAAAATGGGGACAGTATGTTATTTTACACATCAGATGGTTGTTGCATGAGCAAGAATACACATACCAACTTGTGCACCAGAAGGGCAGGAGTTCAAACAGTTTATTTGCAGGCTCTGACACCTCCATTCAGATTCATCCTTTGCACTGAACGAGACAGACATTCAGTAGAGAAAATGTGGTAAATATTAAAGCTGCATCATTAAAACTGCATCATAAACCATACATGCATAGGGGTGAGATTCAGGTATCAGAGATAGCACTATTTCTGCCTTCCCTTGGCTTTAAAACTTTGTTTTCTTAATCATCTAATGAGTTTGTGTGTGCATGGTATGTGATGGTGCTATTTTTTAGAGTTTTAGGTATTATTATTTAGGTTTATAGGGGTGTTTGAACCAAAGATGTTTCAAACATTTTTGTGAACTTTCACCTCCCAAACTAGAGGAGCATAATATCAACCTTTCTCTTCACCAGTGTGTACATATATTAAAAATACTACTTGCTGTAAACTAAGAGGCCTATATCTAGCTTTCAGAGTTTTGCTGCTCTTGGAGTGAGACTCCTCTCCAGTTTGCTCTCTGTAGCTCAGTAGAAATTTTAGCAGATCATGGAGCTGTTGGAGGGAAAAGTTTTGTTGTCTTTTCATCAACCTCAGTTTTCTGTGGCAACAGCAACTCAAAGGAGACAGAAAACACACAAGGTAATACGTGTGAAAGAAGTAAAAAGGATCAGATAGGTGAGAGTAAGAAGTAAAAAAAGACTCTCTAGAGAAGTGGCATGCAACGAGTGAGTCAAACGCTCATATACTTTGTGGGGAAGTGAGAGGGGAGGGAGTTTGATAATACAATGAAAAAAGATCAAGATTGGTGGACGGAATTCTGAAGAAAAGTGGGGTGTTTGTGAAGAGGCAAAGTATCCATCTCTTTTTCCACAGAGCACAGTTTCAGACACAGCCGCCCCTTCCCATTCCCTTCTCTCCCAAAGACAAGTTACTGACACATAAGTAATTACCTTATACCTACTGAGTACTGTGGCTGTCCCTGTAAGTGCTTTTAGCCCACAGCCTGAGATAAACCATGTTATCTTAAATCTTTAATGAAATAAATTCATGTGATGGTGCTTCATTTCATCTTGGTGATGGGCTAAGAGCATGTTACCACCCCGTTAGTGAGGCTCAGCTGACCTAGGGCAACTTACTCAGTTGTGACCATTTAGCCGTAGCCCAAAACATCCCATAGAGCCTCAAGTGAGGCAAGCAGGGCACTAACCATGATCGGCACAGGGTGCAGCAATCACCTAGCCAGTCATCCCCGGGGAGGGACTTGGTGCCAAAATCCAGCAAGTGCCTCCTCTTCTTTATGGGGGAGCTCAGCGTGGCTGCAGCTTGCCCACCCTCTGTCACCCCTGCACTGGAACAAGTGGCTGATGGATTGGGGTAACCACCTACAACTGCCAGACACACATACAGAGCAGGAGCCAGACCTCCCGGCAGCAAGGTTCAGGCCTGGAAGTGAGCTTGAGAGCAAATCAACCACTCAAGTCTCGTTCCCAGTGTTCTCGTTCCCTTCCCAGACTTGGCAGGTCTGCTGACGGAGCTAGCCTGACCCACATCCTGCTTGATTTTGAAAGTATTGCCATTAATGTTAGCACCTGAATCCAGTGTTGCAGCAGATAAGCCCACAGCTCTGGTACAGAGTGTTTTAAGAAAAGAAAATCAAGTGTAAGATTGAAACTAATCACCTGTTCTTGATGATGAAGCATTTTTGTGTTTCTTCTGGCTATCAATCAGATATCATATCAGTTAGATGAGTAGAAAGAAAGTTTTAAAACCAGTTACAAATAAAGCCATCTTGTCCCTCTCTGTCCCTTCCAAATTTTAATTTTCACCCACTTGAAACCATGTTCAAGGAGAAAGGAAGAATAGCATTTTCCTCTAGAAGCAAAATGAAATCGAAGCCCTGCAAGTGAATACGCAGGATACCACACTTTATTCCTTTTCATGTTAGCATTTGCACAGGAGTCCTAACGCTGTGATGGCACAGCGACTTGACACTCTGACATCAAGGAAGAAATTCAGCAGGAGATGTTTACTGGTGAAAGACGGCTCAAACTACAAAGAGTTTCCTGAGAGCAGGCTGCGCATTAGAGTTAATCAGAATTTACTTTTGTTGATCTTGATTCTAATAAGAGATAGGCAGGCAGACATCATGTACATACCTTGAAAAAATCCCTTGCTGCACTGCCAGTGCTTGTGTATTAAGCTGGTCTTCTAAATGCCGAATGAAGCATGTCATGTTTTGTGTACGAGATTAAAACAGAGAGCCTAAATTTATTTTTATATCAGTTCCCTTTATTGAAAATCTCGTATTTGGGTTTTCTGAATAGATGTGCAAGGCAACTGTCACTATTTATCTGTAAATGCATTTCTGGCAGGCTGAGCTTCAGCTGGATAACTAAAACAACAGTCAAATAAACCTGCAAATTATGTGGGATAAAATGCCCTTGTAGCTGATTAGTAATTGCAGTGTTCACTAACAGAATCCATTGAGATGTTCTAGGCATGAACATTGCGATGTAGCTTTGAGCTACATTTTAACATTCACTCTGAGAAACAGCGTGCTGTTCACTTACATGCTTGAACCCACAGCAGCATCCTCCTGCCAGTTACTTTCTGTTATTCATCACAGACAGTAAAGTGTATTCTGCTTACAATAAATTGTACAGGAAAACCACCAGTGACGCACATATTTCTGTTGGAAATTATTACACGGATGCTGGATAAGCCTGTGGCTGTGTTTTACAAGACACCAACCTTGCTGACTTTGAGTTTTCCCAACAGGAATACCTAGAAGATATAGATACAACTTTGGCTCTTACTCTTCAAGGTAATAAGAAAGGGATTTTTTCAATAGGTGAAAGCCAATCTCCTTGAGAATCTTTCTGTCACAATAGTATAGATTTTTATTAGCGTTAGTGCTAACCTGACATAGTGTGGGCATGACTGATCTGTTCATCTACTGCTAATGCAAGAGAATGTGTTGGGATCAAAGTTTGAGATAAGTTCTTGGTACTTAATTTTCCCTTTAGGCCAGGCAGTGTTGGGAGCATGCCAAGGACACAGTCTGAGGGCCTGGCAATGAGACACTTTTTCTTACTCACAGAGTAGCAACTGCTTTTTGTACTAGACACATCTTTAAATTCAGCAGGAGCTCTGGTAGTGATGCTCTATAGCCTGTCCCTGCTGTATTTCTTTGTGACTCCATTGACCTTAATGGCAAAGGATTAGCATAAGAGAAGGAAGAATCACGAAAATATTTTTTCAGGAAGAGAAGGAAGCCCAACAGTCTGAGAGAGGCCGAATTTGCAATTTCTGGGACTTAGCATGATGAGGGTATTCCTGCTGCTCTGCACCCGGACGGTTGTTTAAACAAGCTTAGACTCCGCTCTGTTGTTGTTCCCTCATACCATTTCAGTGGATGTATGGCATTAAAAATCTCACCAACATAAATTACTTAGCAAAGATCAAGTTTTTGAAGCTAACTTCAGATGTTAATTATTAGCTTTGCTGAATAGCCAGTTTCTGCAGGCTTCATAAGAATTATACTTTGTACAGGATAGGAGTCTTCTTGATATAGTGTCAACCCTCTGCCAAAACAAGGGTGTAAGCTTAAAATATTCTTTAATCCCACCTTGTCTCTCGAAGACTCCAAGTTTCTGTAGCTTCTTGATTTTTTTATTCCTGATAAAAAGCACATAGGAGCCTATTCAATAGGAAATAACACACCCTGTTGCATGAAGCCCCTGATCATTTTGGACCAATTTGCAGTACTAAGTTCTGGATGCTTGCAATGATGAATTTGCAGTGAGTGTGGGAGTTTCAAGCATCCAGCTCCATTTCCCAGCAACCCAAAGGAAAATCACAGCCTCAATCTTCGGGGCTAAAATTAAAAGTGTTTAGTTTAAATAGTTATAAAGACAGCCCAGCCAGCAACATCTGGCTTCTTTCATGGGTTGTTGGCAGGGGAGGGAGGGCTTAACTTCATTTTTTCATGCTTGTTCCTTTTAGTTTCTGTAGAGTCTTTGCTGTGGTAGTTTATGGAGAGAGCTCTGCTGAGGAGTACCAGTGACTGTTAACTGTGGCTGGCCGTGGCTCAGATTAGACCAGGAGAGGGAAGTATCTAGCTATGTTCTGGCCCATAATTAATACATATGAGGAAATTGTGCTCTGCTCATGAACATTCCTTGAGGAAATAAAGCTTAAATTTGTTAAGTAAATTATTCACTGCAAATTATTCACACAGCTCCACCTGCTATTCTGAGATTTCTGCAATATCTAAGGGAGCTAGATCATACAGGGAGAGGCATGGCCATAAAAGCAGAGGCTGAAGGCATGATTCCTTTCTTGTACAAAATACCAGTCTTATTTTAATTAAAATAAACGGACTAACACACTCTGGGATTGCTTAGCATTAGGGAAAGCAATGTACAACCCCAAGGTATCTCTGAGTCTCTGGTTAAACTTGGACCAGATTTGTCTGATGGACAATGAAAAACGAGTAGCTAATATGAAAAAAGTCTCATTTCATTTGCTTTTTGACAAGTGGCCAGTGTGATAAACCCTTCAATCTACTTTGCAATCTACTTTTTAGTTTTATCAGAATAATCAGGTATTGAAAGGATAAGTTTACATTTGCAGTTTAGCCTGGAAGTGATCTCTCCTTTCAGGGCTAGGTAACTGGATGGAGCCACTGAGGGGATATGGCACTGTTGTGGCACTTGATATTGTGTGGGAGGGAGGCACATAAAGCACTTGAATATCCAAGACCATTCATCATGGTCCATTCATTAAAACTGAATAATGATAATAATAAGCTATAAGGTATGTTGCCTTTTATAAATATAATGACAGTGGGAATCATTCTCATGGGGTCATCTTAATTATTTTTAAGTGGATAGCCTTTTTCCCCATAAGACTTCCCAGAGAGAAGAGTGACATTGCCTGGGCATTTCAAGATGAAGGAGTCAATCCAAGCCCCATAAAATTCACCTGAAAAACTTCTATTGATTTCACTGGGGTTTGGATCAGGTTCAAAGACCAGCAAGGAAATGGAATAAGTTACCTGCAGTCATGTCCAACAGAAAACTAAGCATGAGAATTTTTCTTTTAGTTTTACATAGATGTTCATTCCTCTTTGAAAAATTAGCTTCAAATACAGAGGATATAAGCACCAAGCTTATTATTAATTTTTAATTCAAAAGAGCTCCTTTTGAAATGTACTGGTTAACTAAATTAAATGAACTTAATGTTATATATGTTTGATTTTTCTTCACTTTCTTACTTTTTAAAACTAGCGTGGGTCAACTTTCCAAGGGCAAGAACATAATCAGGTCAGCTTTCAAGCTCCTATAATTTTTCTGATATGTGGATGAGGAAAGGAAATAGATATGGGTGGGTACTATATCTCTTGAAATGGCCTCTTTCTTCCTGTTTAACAATAAATATTCCACAGAAAGGAAGCTCATATATTACTCTTCAGATGAGTTCCCATTTTATTAATCATGAAGATTTTAACAGGGGCCTGAGACAGGAAATCACAGTCTAATGATCAGCAGAGTCTGATTTAATCCTCACATTCGGATCAGACTAAAAAGAAAAACAATATACTGCAATGTACATCTATGTAGATAAATAACCAGGTTTAATTACTATTAAACATACATACAGCTTTTATAACAACATATGGCCCTACTGAATTACTAAGGCTAAGTAAATATCCATGGTAAAACCTCATTATGGTTAGAAACTTAAATGGACTTTTCAGGTGTTGTTATCAGATATATGAAAGAAACATATCTCTCAAAGTTTATAATTATTATTAATTAATTATTGATTATTAACAATAACCGTGATTAGGAGCTCTGATTGATATGTCATTATTAATAATAATAATAAATTCAACTGTGTTCTAGATGAGTGTAGTTCTACTTAAAATGTGAAGTGAAACATCTTGGTTAATGGGTTGAGGTTCAACACGTACTCCACTGCAATCGAACAACCTAGAGAACAATCTTGCATTATATTTGGCAGAATTTCAGCACCTTAACCCAGTTCCTCCTCCTCTTCTTACCAGCCTGGTTCTTAGAAGGTCTGGAAAGGAAAACCTCATTAGACCATTAGCATGCAATAATTATTCTTTCATCAGTCAGTCTCAGTCCATTCAGTTGCCCATCCATTAGAATCCAAGGTGGCCTCCAGAACTTTTCTTAAACATTTAAATAGAAGTCCAAATAGCAAACTGGAATGGGAATTCATCTGATGAGCGGTGTCTTATGCCTCCTTGGAGTATTCATGTGACAGAGGAAGAAGAGAGCAATTCAGCCAAGAGATTACCTGCCTACCTAGCATTGTCTCCTCATAGATGCTTCAAAAAGTTAGAAGACTTTATGGGACTGGGAAAGGTGATTCTAAGAAATAAGACCTGTGCATTTCTTACCAGCTTTCAACCATCGGTTCTTTTGGTTTTCAGTTTCGATGGTTTCTTGTGTTAGCTTTCCTTGAAATTTGAGTTCAACCATATTACAAGAATGACAAAGAAAGGTAGGTCTGTGGCACTATTTGGATTGTCAAGGACTTCTGAATTTTTATGTGGTGCAAGAGCCCTCCACAGCGACTTGCTTTTTAAAAAGAGCTTTTATCTATGCAAAACTTATGAGGAAAAGTTGCTTAGAATAGATTTTCTTGAAAAATTTTTTTTTAAAAAAAGTTATCAAAATTTTGAAAAAAAAAGAAATTTTACCAAAGTTTTTTCTTGACATTCTTTAACCTTTTTCTCACAATTTACTTAGCAATAGATTTCTTTTTCACTTGTATTACTGTTAAATTAAGATTTAATTGAAGCTGTGTGGGTGGCCCAAAAGTTTAGGGTTTGAAATTGAGAATTTGCCTCCATCTTTCAGCAAACAGTTGGGAATTTTTCAGGGCTACAGGTTTTGTGGCCTGTGATTCACAACAAATAAGTTTCACTGAGGATACTCAAGACTTTTGTTTGTTTGACTTTGGCAAATAATATCAAGCAAAATGAAGCAGAAATTCAAAGCTATCTTAATACCTCCACTTTCATTTAGCCTCTGGGCTGGTTTTCAAGAGGATATAAAGGACTTTTGTCATTCTCCTCTGTGTCTTTGTTGTAAGCCTTCTGTTAGACTTGCTTTTTCTCCCTGTGACTGTCACCAAATCAAGGACAACGGAGAACTGAAAAGTGCTATTTCAGGGAGTCCAAATTCTCTGATGAATGGCAAAAAAATTATTCCACCATGCAAAAGAAAAAGATGGCTCTAGAAAACTTCCTTTCTCTACCAACAGTGACCTTCAATCTCATTGCTCCTATTGCATTACTGTAGAGCTAAGAGAGAAAGGGAGACATTAGGGACCAGCTAGACGATGTACCACAGCACAGTGCGAATCTGCAGGGGGATAATATCCCTAGGTCTTCTGAACAGCAGCATACCTTCTTCACATTCGAGTCCCAGCAGAACTTGAAATGAAGGGTGCAGTTAGTGCCACAAGGCTGAGTAAGGGAAAAGGAGAGAGGAAGAGGATGATTTTCTTGTGGTTGTCCAAAGTTTTACTAAGGCCTGATGGTGACACAGAAGGAGATAAGTCTTAAAGCATTTCTCACTCTGAACCCTTTCCTCATTTTCAACTCATCTCCTTAGCGCACCTCTCTCTCTCTTTTCCCCGTCACTTCCTCCCCTCCTTCCTCACTCCCTCCCCAAACAAAGATTTCAGCTCGCTCACCCGTGCCACAAAGCAGCGGTGTGAAGTCACATCCTGATAGAAGAAGGAACTGCGTAACCAATGTACGCTTGTTCAGTACGCTTCATTGTACTTAGTTTGGTTACAAGCTGGTAGCAGTAGCACATCAGCTGGATAAATCTGAATTAAAAATGTTGAAGAGAAAACCATCTAACGTGTCTGATAAGGAGAAAAGTCAAAAGCCAAAGGTAAGAATGTTTAATTTTCATTGTCAATGAATAATAACAGGAATTCTTAACAATTTTTAAAAGGAGGATTTCCTTTTAAATCCTAGCTTCAGGTTTTCCTGATATGCTAGCAAGTGCCTCAGTGGTATAATCTTAGGAATCTATTTGTATATACTCACTTTATAAAAATAATGATCCAATTCAAGGAATCATCATTGTGAAGCTGCTAGAGCTGTGCTAAAGAGTCCTGGTACTGGACTTTGTCTATCGTTAGATGCTCTGCATGGGTCTTTTAACAGAGGGGCTCACAAAAATCCCCTCCCTCCCTTTCACCTATGATAAACTGATGATGCCCCACAAAAGAGTGTGATAATCAGTCAGGAATTAGAAAAGCTATTAAATTTGTTCCTTATTTTAATAAATTTGCTTCTTCATCATCATAACCAAAGGAGGTGAGGGTACTTGGCAATCAGTGTTTGTCATCTTTATTTTTCTGGGAATTATTAGACTTTCAGCCTGAAATAAATACTCTGAATAAATTGCTAATATGCTACACTGGACACTTTCCACAATCTGGAATTGCAAGAAAGAAAGTGAGAGTTTTGCAAGATGCATAAAGATGTGTCCTGTGCTAGAAAATTTTCAGTCCCTGGACTGGGTGCAGAATGACCTTTGCAAGTGTATTGTAAGCCTGAAGAGAAATGGCTACTGCTAGACCTGAGCACATCAGTATCCATTTCTATTTCAATTTGCCGGTGCTGAAAATTTAAATAAGAGATTAGAAAAGCCTTTTAGTATATCTCTGCTCTCAGTTACTCACTGTCTTCTGGCTTACAGACCTGTCTTCTCATTGTTTGGGAATACACCTCACTTTGTGATTTCTGGGTCCTAAATATTATTGCAGACACTATTTCAGCCGGAATGTCTTCTGGTTTTACTCATCATTGGCTTTTGTGTATTGCACTTGCAGTTTTAGACTATGATTCATTAACAATTAAAATTAATGTTTTTTCCATGGATTTGAAACAATTCTAAATCCATTTTCCCATGGATTTAAATGGGTTTTTAAGCATTTCACTAGTTGGTATGATATGTATTTTCTTCTGTTCAATCATCATACTGTGTTTTAAAGACAGGGCAGAAGTATAATTAATATCTAATTACACTATAGATTAAGCAAGAAATGACCATGAGAGACTCTGTGGATGGGCTTTGCTTTCCTGTCTGTTAAATAATTTCAAAAGCAAGTTTTGGTCATTCCTTCTTCCAGAATAATATATTCCTTAACAACAGTCTGATTTTTTTTTTATTTTTTTTCCACACAGTTAGTTATTCATTCATGAATGCACTCCATGCTATTAAAATGCTGGCATTGTGGCTTCTCAAAAATATATATATATCATGGTCATGGATTTGATTCACCATATGTGTAAAGCAGGGATAAAAAGAGTCTAACCACTTGACTGAGTGCCAAACCTGCTGAATTTGCTGTGCTGATTTTGTCTTATTGTAAATGTTTACAAAAATGGAAAGGTCTTGGTGAAGTGGCTCAGGATGTCTTTCTGCCTCAGTAGTATGCTTTGAAACACTTCACCTACTGTAGTCCCACTTTTGCACAGAATTGTGTAAACTTTCCACAATGAGAATGTTTTTACTGAATGTGCTATTCACAAAAAGGGCATGAGAGGAGACAGCCCCACGTCACACAGAATGGAAATCTTAGCTTGTTGTAGCATGTTTTGAAATATGCCCTGTGGAAGTAACGCAAATACTTTAGTTGCTTAATACTGAATGAGGTAACATGGGGCGCAGATCCTTGCCTCCCAACAGAAGTTACAGGATTTCACAAGTGACTTCCCTCGATCACTTCCTGGCTGCCCCTGCTCTGCACAGCAACGTTTGGTACCTCCTCATACTCCCAGAGCAGGATGCCGTTGTCACTGTGGAGGTCTTGGGCTACCTCACCCTGCCTTTCGGCACCTTAGATGTCCCAGCGTCTCCAACACATCCACACGGGGCTGACATAAGACCTATGGGAGAGCCATAAAGTCTGGAGTATTAAGTGAAAACCAGGCTTGTTACCTGAGGCCCTCGAAGAGGACACCAGAAAGATCTTTTTAGGTAACAACTGAATCTTACCCACAGTGACCAGCTGTCTTTATCACAATTGAATGAACTTCTGTGCATTAATTCAAGTGTTTCACCAGGATTTTCCTTTTAATCCTTTTGCTTTTATTACTTTCTAATGTGAAGCGTATCAGCATCCAGTTGTGCCTTTTGATAAAGACAAGGGAATATCATGCAAGGCTGGTGTTAAAACCCTTCTTGAGGCAATTCACTGTCCCTGTATAAAGCCTCTAGTAGTGGTGGGCAAGTCAATGACCAATGCAGGACTAATACAGATTTTCAGTATCTAACTGCCAGTTCTCTGTGTGCAATGCATTTACTTTACTTTATTGATTACTGTGGTGCTTAAGGGACTTCTGCGGATGCATTAGGTGCTGCATAGACAAAAAGTAGCATCTTACAGCTCTCAGTGTCTGCTATGAAAGGGCTGATACTTGTCCATTGCCAAGAAATAGTAGTGTTGCAGTTTGTTTCATTATACAGAAGGATTTCTGTAGTGCTGCAGTCATGCTAATAACTTCTTTGCATATCTGGCAGCTTTTGCATATGCATGGATATGCATATAACTACTGTATGCTTTGTATGTAAACTAAATAAACATTCATTGCTAGGCAAAAAAAATCTACACCTGGTGTCATCCTAGAGAAAATAGGGAGAAAAATGTGAGAGAAATGTTTTCAAAAGACATACTGGAAGGATTCTGATCTTTTGCCAATGTTTGTCATTATAGCTGCACATACTGCCATGGAACTGTACATTTATACCTTGTACATCAGCTGAGGACCCAGGTAGTTGAACTGTAAAGGAAAAGTCCTAAGACTGAAAAATACCCTGCTTAATATTGAAGAAATTCAACCAATTGAAGGGCTAAGCTCTCTATTTCTAGGCTGTCTAATCTAACCTATCTGTCAATCCAGGACCTTAAATGACTTTCTATCACAACAGAGCCTGTGCACCTCCCGTCAGGGCATCCAGCAAGAGGCAGCTCTCTCTCAGCACTTCCTTCCAGTCCTCACCTGCCCCCCTTTCTTTTTTCTCAGACCAGACTTGCCTTGGTTTACACGGTATAGCTGTTCTGAGCTGCAGTATTATTTGTGGGCAGGTGAGGTCAGACAAATAAGGTGTTGCACCTAGCCCTGAGGTTTGTGGTCATGCTGATGGCCGGAGTCAGCCCAGCTCCGGCAGCTCACTGCGGGGAGAGCATGTGTCTCCTGCACTGCTGGAGTTTTAGCTGCAGAGCAGAAAAGTACTGTAGCAAGTGAGGGAAGGATGCTTTTACTAGATGTGTTTCAGCTATGAGTTTGTGCAGTCTGTCCCACCACCCCTTGGAGAGCTGGGGAGGAGAGCAGTTGACTTAGAGGATGAAAGTTCCTCTAAGTCAACTGCTTAGATTCCCTAAAATCACCTGGATTTTAGCCTCTTTGGCCCTTATGACATTATAGATGCCAGTGTATCTGGGGAGTGGCATGAAGCAGATTTAGAAAGATGATAAGAAAAAACATTCTAAGAAATTATGCAGGATCTAGTCTTCTCTTTTTCTTATGCTTCAGGCAGCACCATATCCTGGCACCATACAAATGAAACACCATTACAGCATTTCGCAGCTACTCTGCATTCCACTTTGCACTATTTTACACATTCAATCAGGTGCAAATGACAATAGAAGTTGCGAATAATCTGTAAAACATCCCTGCATTGTCTTGCCCACTTCACGGGATGTAATGTGCTGGGTAGAGCCTATTTCTTTCTCTCTCTCAAATTCCTATGGACATAGCAAACTTGAGAACTGCCTGATGATTCTTGGCTTTACTTCAAGCTGAAGCAAAGACTACTTTGTGCCACTTTTTCTGGCTTGACTGAAGAAAGTCTTGTGTCATTATTCTACATGACAGTTGATCTATGTTTATGCTAAAGGTTTGAGACATTTTTGTTTCCTTATTCTGCTTCCAAATGCACTTGGTGCTTGAAATTCAGCTTACTTCTGGTGTGTAAGACAATTCAGGGTCAATGCCTGTGCATTTTGTTTAGGCAAAAATATGTCCAAGCTTCTAATTAAATCAATATTCGCTTACTTAGGTGATAAACTATTATTTATTTTCAGGGTTATGAGAAAATAGTGTCAAATCCAATGGGAGGAAATATTTTAATGTGCAACTTTGTTCCCTAGTACTATTTCATACCAATAATTTTCCTTTTTATAAGCTTTAAATGAAACCCTGCCTCCACGGAAATCAATGCACATTTTTGCCATAGACTTGAGGCCAGGATTTCCCCTTTTTATATATTCTTCACAGAAGGCCTGATCCTGATTTTGATAACACTTAAATGAATAAATTAGCTGTGATCCCATTGATTTCAATGGGATTTGTCATCTGAGTAAAGTTTATTGCTTGCCTAAGTGTTTGGAGCCTGTAGTGCAGACAGATGCTATAAGCAAGTTTTTTGTGCTGCTTTTTTCTTAGACAGTGGCTTGTGACTCTCCAATGGCAAATACTTATTAAAGAAAAGCAAATAGAAAATAGGTACAGCAAACCTAAACACCAAAAATAATTCAAGACATAATTAGATCTTCTGTAGGACAAGATCTGCAGTGAAGAGATTGCTCAGTATTAATGAATATTAACTAGGATTTATCCTTGAGTGGGGAAAGCTGAGGGTTTTAATTTTATTTCAAAGGTAAAGACCGGTAGAGTTCTGGAAACAGCAAGTTTTATATTCTTTTCTTTCCCCCTGAAATTTTGAGTGCATAATAAATGAGCCACTGCTAATGTCACAGATGCTAGTTTTCACAACCATGACTGAAGTGATGTTCGTTTCCATTTGCATTTCATTCTAACAATGATGAGAGGTGATGAGCTGATGATAAGCTGTTTTCACCGTACTGCCCGCTGTGCAAATTTATGCTTATAGGCAAAGATGACACATAGTTCTGTCATTAAAGGTCTTTACTGCATTGCCTCTTGCAGAAAGACTGTTTGTCAAAATCCATTTGAACTCTTAAATAAGCAGAAACGGATGACAACATCTGGGAAGTAGTTTTAAGAACCTGGTTTATAGTGGAAATACCTATGGGCCTTTATCAGGGACAGTTCAGAGAAAGAAAAAATGATACTTGTAATAACCATGTATGTGTAGATGGGGAAAAAGGGGATTGCAGGTGACACTTCAGACGGTATTTCCTGTCTCCCTCAGGCTTCATAAAAAACTAGAACAAGGTTAGAGTTAACCTTGGATTATTTTTCTTGTGTGAGTGGAAGGCTCTACAATCATATTACTACTCCTCTTACCTCTGGTATTTTTTCTTCATTTATATTATCATCTTGCTTCTTGATCATCAGCCATTTATTTTTTTTTTCCCAACAGTAGTTTCAGAAAGTTGTTTGTGCCTTAACATATGTTAGCCTATCTCTTCTAGTAAGGTCTTGAAATTTGAGGAATTTTGTTTTCCCACCAGAAAGTAAGGGTCCAGGATCTTTGTGGAGAAAGAACAGCTGTCTCTCTCCTGCCCCTTGCCAGAAGGCTGATTAGGATGTCCAGACTTCACATTTTGATGCTCAGATCAGCACACAGGCTTGTTGAGGGCTTACACAACTCTAGAATAGCTCGCGTGCCAAAGGAAAAATGACATCTGTGGCCTGGTCCGGTCCTGGCTTCTTTTGTGTGTTCTGTTGACTACAGCACCTTTTAAATGTTGACCAACTTTGTGCAAAATTCAGGTCATTTCTCATTTCTTCACTGTCTTAGTTTTCCTTCACTAGCCAGGCTTAAGTACTTAATAGCAGAATATTTTAAAACAAGTGAGAGCAAATTTCCTGAAGGGAATATTTCCACATTAATATTAATTTTGCTTAGAGTAACAAACCCAGTTTGGTTCTCTGTTGATTTCCTAAGCAAGCAAGAGCATTTCAAGATGAACCGCCTTCTCTGGCCATTTTTAGAAACCAGACTATCAATCAACCACATCATTTATAACTACTCTCTGATAAATACTGTAGCACAACTACCAAGGTGACATAAATCAGCATTAGTTGCCTTCTAATTCTTTAATTAGCTTTATAGAGCAGTTGACTTACTTCAACATTGCATTTCTAGGAAACCCAAAATACCCCAAATTAAACATTGGCCAGGATACCTGTCATTGCTGGAAAAAAGCAGTAACTGTGTGTGGGCAGGACAGGCAGAGGATGTGGCCTACAGTTTTCTGTAGGTTTCAGCACTCTTCTAGTAATCTGTGTCATGGCATAAATCCAGACTGAGGTCATTATAAAGCCATCGCTGGCCAGCTGGTATAAGCAATTTGTGGGTGGCTACAAACACTTTATCCAGAAGACTCAACCCCTCAATGTGCAGGCAGAAACCTCCCGGCAATATCCACTGCAGAGAAGGAAAATAAGAAGTCTTCTAGGCCTCTCTAATCACAATATCCCTTTACCTTTATCTTCTGAAAGCTTGCAACAGAGACAGCAGAGTTATTTCAGTTCTTAGAAACAGTTATACTCTCTTCCACAAATTAGCAATGTCAGTGGTTTTGCTCTAGACATTTTTCTGCTTGGCACCAGGCTACAGATTATATATGCTCCGAATATTTAGCAGGTCATATGTCCTTTAAACCACCCTAATGGAAAACTTTGTTTCGTACACCAGATGAAGGCATCTGTGTGCACGTGTGTTGATATTCCACAGGAAGATGAATGACCACCTACCTTTTTCCCCAAGTGAAGTCTCTCCTGTATACTTGCTTGCTCTTACCTTTCTAGCTTTTTATATCTTATTCCACTTACAACGTGCACAAGCGCATGTTCTTCCTTTTTTTGTTCTTCCCAAACCTGAGACAGGAATTCCAGCCTAGGAAAAAGTCTGAAGATTTTGAACTGCTTCAGGGAAGCTGCTTCTTCGACTATACATATTATACACCATACTGCCACTTTTTTCCCCATACCTCTTTGGTTTATTCCATGGATACACAGAAAGCTGGATAATGACTTCACGTGCACGCAGTCTTCAGACTGTTTAGTTGCCAGTTGTAACATCTACTGGCATCTCTCTGGTAAGCTGAATGTCAACAGCAAAGTGTCTGTCATCTCTAACACCACCCAGCATTGAGGATAACAAGAAGCTTTTTCTGGGAAAAAGATCTAGTGATCCACCTAATGTTTTGCACCTTTATGTCTTCTGAATGGAGGTTTAGTCCCTTTCCTACCCTTTTATGTCTTCACCTCTTTTATAATCTTCACAAGAACAACCAAGTAACCTCACACTCCTGTCCTTGATTTCCATGGGAAGCTGAATGGTTACTTCCTTGAGAACCATAGGAAGTTGTAAGTTCCTCTATTTGGTCATGCTGACCTCATTCAGAAGGTGTGGTAGGTTTGCTGTTCTTTCAGGTATGTTGAAAGGCAAGTGAGATATGGGGCTACTGGAATACTTGAGTACTCAGTTTTAGTTTTTTCTGCAGGGTTTCTCATGGCTTCTTCAGGCAGAAGAGCAGCAGTATAGGAGTGCTGTTCAACCAGAAAGCATGGAAAGACTATGGTGCAGTTTCATGTCTTCTTTTTGCCATTATGTCTGAGATAGAGATGGAGCTTTGTCACTGACAGCCTGCAGCCATGAGATAAAGAAATAGGCTTCACTTAGCAACAGCACAGCCAAAAGCATATGTGTGAAGATGAGATGACAAAGTGGCCAAGACAGCTGAATATGCTCAGGCAGCTTGACTCTCTGCTGCCTTCACCTGTGCAGAGTGGATGCTGAGCTTTATCACTCATTAATTGCTTTCACTCACCACAGCTGCACCGTTTTTCTCCTATACTTCTGTCTGTCTGCCTCCTTTTAAGGTCAGATGTTAAGTCCAAAAACTGCTTCACAGAGCTAGAAAGGGGATATGGTTCATTGATGGATGAGCAGCTTAGAGCCTGTGTAGAGGGTGCAGGAAATGACTGATGATGGTAGAGTAGGCAGTCAGCTCTAGCCACAAGTACATGGCAAGGCTCTTCTGATATTGTCTGTTGGGGTGTTTCCATTATTTTCTTTCTGTCTCTATAATGGAGCTTATATTTGCCTGATTAATGTCTCTTTGGTAATTGTGTCTACATGGGTAAAATGTTTGGAAACTATGTGTTTGGGATTTGGTTAGTATCTGGGGGAATGGGAAGAGCAGACATGTTCCTACCCATTCATGAAAGCTTAAACACCTTGTAGGTGGCACAATTTGGGCTTCACATAACACCTCAAAGCCCTCACTGCTCTCTGTGCCTCAGTAGCATCATCTCATTGGTGTGTGTCTCTCAAATACGCGTGGTTTTCATGGAGCAGGGTTGGGGTGAAAAGCTTAGTCTCAATTTTGTTGTGTGTCAAAATGAAAACATGTTTCAAACGTCTAGCATGTTTGTTTTTCATGAGATGAAACTGTAGTTTTCCACTGAGATGTGATCGCAATAACCTCATGCCACAGAGATAATCGAATGGAGAGAGGGGAATTGATGTGCCCCTATGTCCTGGTGTCAGCTGGGACAGAGTTAATTTTCTTCCTCGTAGCTGGTACAGTGCTGTGTTTTGGATGCAGTATGAGAATAATGTTGATAACACACTGATGTTTTAGTTGTTGCTAAGCAGTGCTTACACCAGTCAAGGACTTTTCAGCTTCCCATGCTCTGCCAGATGCACAAGAGGCTGGGAGGGGGCACAGCCAGGACAGCTGACCCAGACTGGCCAGAGGGCTATTCCATACCATATGATGTCATGCTCAGTATATAAACTGGGGGGAGTTGGCTGGGGGGCAGCAATTGCTGCTTGGGGATGGGATGGGCATCGGTCGGCAGGTGGTGAGCAGTTGCATTGTGCATCACTTGTTTTGTGTATTCTTTTATCATTATTATTATTATTGTTATTATTATTAATTTCCTCTTCCTCTGCTGTCCTGTTAAACTGTCTTTACCTCAACCCATGGGGTTTACTTTTTTTTTTTCCCCAATTCTCTCCCCCATCCCACTGTGGGGGAGAGGGTGAGCAGGCAGCTGTGTGATGCTTGGTTGCTGACTGGGGTTAAACCACAACACCATACTAGACTAGTACCATTTGCTGTACCTTGTACTCGCAGTGAGCTGTTGATTGTACTCATTTATTTCTGGTATAAGAGTGACCTGAACAGAATCAGGATGCTATCTTGTCTTCAGATGACTAGATTTTTTTTCTGGGATTACAGTTATAGAACTTATGCTACACCACCCCCCCCCCCCCCGAATTTAACGTATCATAACTTCTGCACTAAGAAGTATTCTTGCGCAGTGCTAAATCACTAGGAAACACTGAGCTAGAAACCTTCGTTCAGCTTCCATACTGGTTCAAACCCAAAAGCTTATTGAATTTATTTTATGAGTTCAAATTTCCAAGGAGCATATTTTAGATTCCTAGGCTTATGTTGTGCAAGCATGTCCAGTTTTTGAAGCCTGCGAGGCTGCAATGAAATGCCATGAGTGCTTTCTTCAACTGGACAATAAGGATAACTTTGGCCCATTGATGGCAATAAGGCAACACTGGAACTCAGCCTTCTGACAAGGGAGGATACATGAAGGGGAAAAACATGGTACCACTGGTCATCATTTTAAAGGAGTCAAAAGTTAACCCACTGTAATGAGTATAGTCTTGTTTGTTTGTTTGTTTTCTAAGATAAAAATAATGTAAATAAATGGACATATAGATTTGATGAAACACTAAAATTCACAGTGACTGATGATAGATACTGCACTGAATTTTGCTTCTCTGCTGTAGTGCATCTCCATTAAGGCAATTTCAGCTAATCTCACTATGGATTCATTAATCAAGTGTAGTCAGGATGTCTGAAGGGAGATAATGAGGGGGAAAAATTAGCCTATTGTTTGGATCTTATTCTTCAGCTAATTAGTTTGTTTATCATGCTCCATAATATTTGTATCCCGATAAATAAGTTCGAGTCGCAATTAGTTATCATAACAGATGACTAACACATCTTTATCTACTTACAAGTTCAAAATTATTCCATAAATAGATCAATTAACTTCGTGTTCTCTTTACCTCGCATGCCTATACAGATTTCCAGCCTGCAGTGTCAGTTAACAGTGAAATGGAAACAAGGTGGACCAGTAGGATTTTAAGATTTTTTCCTTTTTAGCTAAAGGTGCAAGCATCCACAGAGACAAAGTCCTTAATCCTACATCTTTTTCTCTAAGCACTACCATCCTAAATGCATACTGCATTATCAGCAGTCTCTTAGTGCCTTCCAAAATCTCTCCTCTAAAGAGCCTAAGAAATATTTGTTCATTTTTTACTCATTTTTTACTCATTTAGGATTACATACTGTATATCTGCCTCACATAAAGCTGTCACTATATTACTTTAACACACACACACACAAAAAGAAGTTGAGGTTCCAAGAACCCCGTGGTGTTGGAGACTGCTGAAGATGGGAATGTTTTAAGCTCTGTGATATTAACTGCAGCACTCAACCTCAGGTGACATAAAGCATGCAAAAAAGAACTTTCTGTCAGTTTTATTATTTCTAAAAAGGTTCCCCTTGAAAGAGAAGAGTGACCTTGCTCTGCTGAGCTGACATATGCCACTGAATTAATGGCTAAGCTTTGCTGTAGGGAAGCTTGCAGAAACATTACAACTCCAATGGCTGAGTTTGCTGTGAACATTAATCAGGGGAACCAACATGATGTATCAAACACTCATTTAAAAGTAATAAAAACTAACTCTCTTTCTCCCCCCTCCCCCCAAGTTTCTTAGAATTAGCTTATTGTTGGTCATTACCTGTTGTCAAGGATAAGACTGCAGGACAGCAGTAAAACTTGTATAAGGGTTTTCTGAAGTTTGCTTACTCTTCAGAAAAAACAAACGAGCTTTTGGGATGGTCAGATTTAACTGTGACCCAGAGGCTATTTTTTAATCTTGTTTCCCTCTGGAAGGTCATTTGAAGGAACACCTTCCACTGAAAACGTGCCTCTCCCTAGCAAGGAATGCAGAAGCTGCCTTTCATTCTCGGTGACTCCCTGGGAGCAGGACCTGCTCCCACGTCATGCATGAATGAAGCGTAAGATAGGCAAGGAGGCTCTCACTGCCCTTGAAATAACCCCTCTAAAGGATCTTGTATGGCTGTGGTACAACGGTTGAGTCGCGGAGGCTCTGACCAAAACACTGTCACACCACGCAGGAGTATTTTCTGCCTATCCCCCGCTGCTCCGCTCCGGGGTTGGCAGGCGAGCGTGCTGCAGTTGGCAGCTGTGGCCGCTTCTCAGGCATGCCGAAAGGAACAGCAAAGCGCTTGGACACGCTGTGTCTCCCCGCGCTATTCTGCATGCGGTCTAGGTATAGCATGACGAGGCGGTAGGCTCCTTATCGCCACTTCTGCTCTGGCGTGGGAGCATTCGTGGTAGTCACATGCGGGAGATTCCCAGCTCCGCTGGGGAAGCGTGCCAGCTGCCCCACTCCGTGTGTGCTGGACAGGCGTGGGCCTCCCTTTAAAACAGCCCTTGGGGGCCACAGGCTTCTTGGCTCGTCTTTGGGCATATATATTTTCATCTTCACTTAAAGCCCATTCTGCAAACATGCATGTGAGTAATTTCCCTCGCATGAGAAATTCAGCTGAACCCTGCAAAGTCAGGACCTAGATAACACACAGTATTAATAAAATCGCGCTGTATAAGTAAGCAGGGAAAGGACTTTAATTCAAGCAAGGTGATTCGTTTTTAAAATATGAGAATTCATCTGTGAATTCATCTGGTTCAGAGAGGAGAAAGTTTCAGGAGAGGAAAGATGTTGGTATTTAAGGGATTAAAGATCAAAGCCTGGAAAGCTTACGTAGTGTTTAAGCAGTCTTTGCTCAGACAGCGCTCCCCGTTACCGCAGTCACGGTTCTGTGGAGGGTGGATTTCCAGGGTTGTCCCTCAATGTTTCTGCCCATGTGTAAATGAAGGGTAAAAAAGGATAGCAGGGAGGCAGGAGTGCACATCATGCCAAGTCCTTAACTGTCATTTTCATAGCTCCTCTAAGTTTGTCACACATCCTTAACCTTCTTTTAAAGTCATTTTCTTTTCATGGTTTTGTGTGCCACTGAAAGTCACTTTTAATTAAATGTCATATAAATAATAAAGTCTTAATTACATAATTATTGCAAATACCTGTGTGCGCACTCCCAGAATTGGACAGACTGCCAGAAGAGCACTTGGAGTGACTTTTCTCACTGGGAACTGAGAGTGCTCTTTAGCAACTGGCCAGGTACCATGGTGCTCAACATTCAGGGCCAATGTGCATTTAAAGGAAGAGGAGTCAGATCCCTTCCCCCTTGCACATTTTGCAACACTCAGTTGCAAAATCTTTTGTAGTGTTAAGATCAACATTTCTTAAATTGCTTCCTTATTTAGTTCCTCACAAACTTGTCTAATCAACACAGCATATTTTTTGCCAGATGAAATTGCCTTTTTGCTCAGACTTCCTACGTGGCTTGCCTCTTCCTGAGGAAGACTTACAGACCTTGCAAACCATCTCACCCTTGTTTAACTTCATGAACAGCAGTTTCCCCCTTGCTCGCAGCCGTGTTGGCACCTGCCCTGTGCGAGGTGCCCTTTGAAAGCACTCGAGAACCGAGTTTCTAGTGGAAACTCTGACGTGCAGGCTGTGTTATCAGGAACTACGTATTTCGTGTCAGCATTGCTTCAGGCTTGAGAGAGCGAGGCTGGTACCAGATTGCAGTACTGATAAAACAGCCGCTCGGTGTTTACTTTGGAGAGCAAAGTTTGTTGACCTGGAGGAGTGTTAAGTACGATTAACTCATTATTTTATACAGCTTCAGCCATTTTCTGTCATTAAAATTAGGGTGTTTGCTCTGAGGCTTCATGATGGCAGTTTCGTTCAAAGACCACTTTGCTCCCCTCTCTCCCCACCTCCATGCAGTTACTGAATACCAGACCACGATAACAACCACTCTTTTATAGAGTCATTTTTAAGCCAGTTAAAAATGCCGTTTCAGTAGATTGCCCTATTTGAGTTAGGAAGAACAAGCTGTATCTTTTTTATTGCTTTTGACTGGCAAAGTACAAGGTTTAGGCCATGTTTCATGTGGGCTATAATGTTATATTAATAGCTTGGTTAGTGGTCAGAAGTTCTATATGTGTAACTAATGTGTAAATAGGAAAAAATCCCTGAGGTAGGGAAGTCATGATGTCTTCTTTTTTTTTTTGCTTCTCTGTTACTCTTCAGAGAGTTACTGAATCTTGTATGCAAATTCTCATTCTTTATACAGAAGTGAGGGTTTTTTTGTTGATGTTGTTGTTTTTTCATTGAACATCCCAAAAGCTAAAAATTGCTATCTTGCCTTCTGGGAAAGGAGGAGACAATTTCTTTGATTATCTATTCAAGAAGATAAGCTAGCAGAGTGGCAATATTCATCCCTACTTTGGTAACTCTTAATTTTATTCTCAGAGTAGTCTCCTCCTTCTGAAGGGACTAGGAGCATCAGAGAATAGAAGAAATGAATCAAATCCTGAGCTCCACTTATCTCCATCGATAAAAGCAGCAAGCACAGACTGTCCTCTTGGGAGATGCTGTGGCTTCTTCCAAGGAGAGAGGGAAGAATACAAGTGTCTGTGGCAGGCGAGGAAATTGGGCAGCATGCTGAGCTCCCCTTTTGTTACTCTTGGTGACTGCATTTGCCCCTATACAGCTTACACAGTCTGGGTAGTCTAAGGATGAATGGAAGCTAAAAATGAAAATGCATGGAGGAATTTGAAGAGATTTACTTGTGCGAGAGGGTCTGCACAAAGCCATTGCGTCATGCTGGCCTTAAAAGTTATTTTGAATAGGACTTGAAGCAAAACATAATGGGCCAGAATTTTTCACAGCAGGGAGCCAGATCTCTGAGTAGTGTGAATTGTCCAAAGGAAAATATGAGATGAATATCACCCATAATGATTATTTAGCAGGATAACTGCTGTCAGTTTTGGCTCAAAGGTCGTCTTTAGACATGGAGAAGCTCTGACTAGTTTATCATAACTAACTGACTTCTTCTATGACATGCTCTACAAGGGAAGGATGTTTTATAACAGAAAGACATGGATTGCAGAACCTCTTCTTGTTGTTGTTTTTCTATTTGTATACCATACCATTTTCTGGGGAAAATGATAGGCTATTTACAGACAAACCAGACCACCAACTGCAGACTGTCCAAATTAAAATAAACAGCAATTACATAGCACTTACCCCTTTAAAATGGTTATTTAAAGTTCCTGGATTTCAGGGAATTGAAGATATAGGAAAAGATGGAAGAAGGATTTAAAATACTGAAAAATATCTTTGATATTTTCTATTATGCTAATTTGGTATACCGAAGGGGAAGGGATGAAAGTTAATGCATTGATTTGCAGAAATTATTTGATCGGTCCTTGTGTGGGAAGATAAAAGTGTTTCTCCCCTGCCCATGCCTCCATTAGATTTTACTGAGCAAATTCATATTTGCTTAACATATCTATTGGTAGCTCTTGCATGAATCTAGCCAGAAAAATCACTTAACTTTATAGGATGCTGAATCCTGGTAGCAAAAGTCAATAGCGTATTTTCTCCTAGTAGCTTTGCATTTACTTTAAAAGCTTCCCTTCACCTGGAAATAAGGCCTGTGTGTATCTTCACAAAGTAGGTGTTCCCTGACACTAATGCAGTGACTGACACTACTGAAAGTAATAGTCCTGTTCCCTTTGCAGCCCAGAGCTCCTAAATCTGCTTTTTGTTATCAGTATAATGGGGTTGAATACATTTTTAAAAGGTGGTAGCTATTGATTACTTAATGGAAAAAGTTAGTTTAGAGAATTGCTGAAGCAGCCCTATTTAGTGCTCTCCAGTGCAACAAGACCATTATCTAGAATAGTGGAACTCATCCTGTAACCCTTATTAATATTTAATAGGGAAGAAGCAACGTTGAAGTACACTACAAAATAGCCCAAGGCTTCTGCACATGTAGGATATAAGGTTGTTTCAAGGGTCAAAAAAGAATAACTGATTTCCCTGTGCTCAAGCTGTTTATAGGTAAGACCAACAATAAACAATGTTTTTCCTCTTGTTCCCTTTAAAGTATTTACAGCACATCTGCACTTTAATATACAGTTATTCCTACTAGACATCTTGAAGTGATTGAATGCAACAGAAAGGTCAGTGTGTGTTTAGAGATCGCTGTGTGAGACTATTTTATACTTTTCCAATATTGCTGTGAATTCCAGCCTCCCTCTTTCTGTCCCTTCCGCTCCATGCTGCAGGGCACATTTGGCTGGGTTGACAATCCAGTGAAAGGTGTTAATCCTGTCTAATAGAACCATAATCCTTGGGGCTGTGTTTTTATATCATACTATTGAGCTAACCCCTTGTCACAGGATATTGTTCATCTACTTAATAGCAAAGTTCTTTATGGGAATTTCAGATAAAATTAAAGTGTACAATCCAAATTGTCCTTTTCAATTTCACAGGGTAAAAACAAACAAATAAACCACAATGTTTAGCCAACAGAGATTTTCTGAGAGATTACAATCAATTAAGAGGAGAGCTGTGTGATTTTTTCTTTCCTTTTTTTTTTTCCCCTCAGTGAATAGTAAATGTCATTTTACTTGTCCAAAAATATTCACAAATCTGGGTCAGCTTCTTCAAATAACCTTTGGCTGGAAATGTTTTTCAGGTTAGATGTGCCCAGAAATGTAGTGAAAAAAAAATGACATTATTTCTTTTTCTCTTAAGCTGCAGTGGTTAGAACATGGACCCAAAACGTGGGTACACTTTCCTCTTCCATCTGGCTGTGCTCAGGCCTCTCCCACTGCTACGTCCACATTTTTTTTTTTTTGAGGGGGGTTGCTGGTTAATAAATAAGTGTGGGAAAACAGGGAAATGACACAGCAAGGAGCTTTTATTTTCAGTTGTGTGCCAGGGGATGCTGATTTTCACCTTCTCAAATTGAGACTTTAAGACAAAGTATTTGCACGTGGTTTCCCGTAGCTTTTCTTTGTCATATATTTTTCCCTCTCTGCAAACTATTTTTAGTTTAAAAGTGACTGTGTGTAAGAGAGAGAGGAGCTAATATGGATGGTAACCCTGTGATTTACGAGCAGGGACAGAATAAGATGGGGTTCTTCCTGGATGGAAACGCCCAGGGGAGGTATGTGTGTGCTCTGCGTAGCTGGTATCATTTTGATGAACTCCTTCCTTAAGATCACGGTTGGGAAGCCTGAATGCCACCTCGGCACCCTGTGCGGCATCAGGAGCCTGACGCTGTTACTGATGAGTCCCACAGAGGACTAACTGCTGCCAGGAAAGGAGAGCATAAGGAGACAGAGCAGCAAGCAGCAGCTTGGTAGCTGTGGGCAGAACAGGTACGGAGACGTACCAGCACTCAGAAACTTGCCAGCAGCTGAAATCGTTACTTAGGTCTTGGCTCAAACAGGTCTTTGGCTTTCCAGCTTTCCGGAGGACGGCACTCCCGCAGTGTTGCTAACCCTGCTGCCTGGGTAGGGGACTGGGGGACGGGCGCAGCAAGGGCAGCATTCCCTGCAGCGCTCAGTGTTTGGGCAGTTCTGCTCCTCTTCCCATCACCGAGAGATTTCCGGGATGGAGAGCAAAGGGAGGTAGCTGGAGATGCCAGGGGAAGGGAGCATGATGGGTGCTTTAGAAACCCAGGGGGAGATGAAAAGATGGCTCGTGTGGCTTGGGGGGAAAGCAAGCAATGGAGCACGGAACTGGTTAGGCTGAAATGGATGAATAAACACAGGAAAACCTGTAACCAGGTAGTCTGAAATCACTTATGTGTTTTTTCCCTCCAGAGGGGATTTTGAATACTCAGAAACATACTGAGCTGATATTGCATAGTATATAATAGTAAACCCTGCTTCAAGAAATCTGACACTGCATTAAAAGACTTTCACTTAGTATGGAAGAGTGAAGAACTTTAAAAAAAGGAGTCGTTCTGGATTTAGCTTTGAGTATTGGTGAAGATATAAAAACAAGCTCTTAAATACACTGTAGAGTTGATAAATGTCCGAATTCTGGCTATTATTAGGGCCACACTTAAAAGCACTTCTGACTTGTCATCAATGCCAATTTTATGCAGTTTGCCACCATGGGCAGTGAAGTGTCGGACAACTCTGCCTGGGCACGTCTGGCAGGTATTTCTGTGTGACCTCTCTTGCAAAAATCTGCGGTGCCACTTCCCTCCTTGCCATGTCAATTACCCACACACAGAAAGGGTGAAAATTAGAAGGAAGTAAAAGCAATCCATTCGTGGTCTCTTAATGCACAGCTCAGGTGATGCAGCCTTTCTTACGTGCTGTGGCACAGGGAAAAATTGTACCCGTGTACATTTAAAAATCAGATTTTCAAATTGGGGGACTGGGAAGAAAAACACAGGGTCCGCCTGGTTATTCTGTTACTCCCTCCACAACATATGCATTTGGAAAAAATGTATTCATAATCCTCAGTGGTCCTTGCTGACTCCTGTTGGTAAAGAACTGTAAACAGTCTCCCCAGCTGCAAAAGTAAACTGTATAAATTGCCACATTTGATACTACCATAACTGACTCTAAAACTTGTATAATATTTATGGAAACACCTTTTTTCCTAAGCTCACGGACAGCAATCTTGCCTAGAAGTAACTCATAGATACCTGTGTATAATTAATGTGAAACTGATGCAGAAGAACTCAATCATATCCATGATCTAGTTAGTATTTGAAGCAGTATTGGTTTTCCTATTCATTTTTCTGCTTCTGGCTGTACAGTCACAATTTTTTTTCCCTATAGTCACCTCCTAGTTTGTTTCTGGCTGGATGTGGCAGTTCATGGGCCACTGATCTGGGAGGAATTTTTAACACAAACAGGTGACTTGACAGTTGCATTTAAGTCTTAATAACAGAACAAAACACCATCAGTGAGTCAAGGTTTGTCTTCTCCTTTTTTACAGCGCACAAGCAGCTTTGGAAGCTTTGACCGTTTCAGGCATCACTCGATATCAAAGACAGATGATTCAGCTGAGGTCTGTATAACACAGAGTTTTACTTTCTTCAGTTCACTTTCCCACGACAGTTATGCAAAAACATTGGGAAACTATTGTGTAAATTTTACACCGATGAGAACTTTGCCTGTGTACCTAGATCTGTCTGGGTGATTGAGCCCTTGCCAAAATGAACAAGAGAATCCCACCTAAACTTTGGTACTTTGATGGGAAGATTAGAAACAACTTTTCAAAAAGGCGAAAGTGCACTTGAGGTTGGTGCACGCCCAAAGTAACCAGCACATGTATGCAACCTACAGATGTGTCATTTTTGTTTTCAAGAACCTGCATAAATCCCCTCAATTCTTGTTTGGATTAAGGACAATAAACAATGGGAAACAACATTTTCTAGCATAAAATATATTTTCTTTCTGTCATTCACACATACAGTGGTGTGCTGCAAACCTGTTTAAGTACATGATTCACCAGGAAAATGGCTATAACTGACTTTTGTCATCCTAATTGCATTGGTGTCCTTAATATTTTTCTGTAATTCCTATTCCACTATACTGAATTTCATGTTCATGGTAAGTTGTTGCTTACTTTTTTATTCCAAATCAGGTATCTGAGTTGGAGACTATAAGTGACATTGGAGATGCAGTACAAACTAAAGCAGCAAATAATGGAGGAAGTTTGAGTAAGAAGATGAGAGCCATTTCCCTTACCATGAAGAAAAAGATGGGTAAAAAGTACATCAAGGCACTCTCTGAGGAGATGGTAAATACAGTTTAAGAATCTCATATTTAATGATAATACACGTGAAGTAAAAATGTTACATGCATTTTTCCTATTCATGTTTCAACTGTCATCAGTCATGACAATCCATAAAAACATGGTAACACATACTGAATTAAACCAGCTTTTAGTATGTATCCTTTCTTTCATGCGCATGTTAATGTATGCACACATGCACATATACAATTAAAGCATCACACAGTAAGGACCCAAGATAGCCACAGGAGTTTTACATCATTGCATTTTGCTTTCTCATCAAGGAGCATTTGTATAAGCATCACAAATAAATCTCCTGATGTGGACACAAGGGAGTATCGGATGAACCCCATCAGCAGTCTGACACTCAACCTGTACAAAATGCTTCATTAGAAGAATTTATCTTTCAATACAAGAACTATTTCCAAAGTCCATTTTGTAGAGGTCAGCCAGCATCCTAGAGCATGACAACTCATATGCCTTATCTGCTTTTACTTTATCTAATCTTAGCAAACCTATCTTTATTAAACATAAAAACCATATCATTTTTCACGTAGTGCAAACCCTGTTTTCTCAATATGTTGTTTCAGTGAGTTCCAAATTTAAAAAAAAAAAAAAGAGTAAGGAAAAAGGACTTGTCATACTTAATCATCCTAAAAAATCTAGCTAGTCTGCATCCTATCTCATACATGTGTCAATATCAAATAAGTAGGGAAAATAAATATGAAACTTCGCAAGTAGAAAATAGTGTTTCACAGGATACCTTTAAACAGCTTTTGGAGGTCAAAGACAAGGATTCCTGTTTCATTAGTTTAGTTTGTATTTTTTGCTAAAATTCCAGAGGTTACAGTCCATGATTTTTATATTATAAGAAAGAAAAATCAGAATTTCAACATTTACCTTCTGCACATTTATAGCAACAATTCACATGACAGAAACTCAATGAATTATCTGGTTGGACACACATGTAGCATAATCGTCATTCCTGCAGGAGATGAAGACAATCAATACCGGCCCACTGATTAATCTATGGCTTACGCTGCTGACTGGTGTAACAAGCATTGTCCTTGTTGAAAACCAATATAATCTTTTATTTCAATGCTACGCCTTATACATATCTGTATAAGTGACTACTTCATACATGCACTGTCATCTTTGCTTGACTTCATCAGCCGACTGATGAATAATTAACATTTCCCCAAATATAACATAGCACCCTAAGATGTGATGAAATCTGCTGAAGAAATTCCTTCCTTTGAAAGCTCATCATTATTTCATTTAGTTGTTACATTGTTCCTAACTTACCTGTGATTGAAATATGGATCTTACTATTCTGAATAGGCTGTGATTCCTGAGGTGTGATTTACTGTTATAAACTCAAGGGGCCAATTTCATATGCCATTAGATTTTCTGAGAGAAACATGCATCTGTTAATTCTGAAATGCACTGGATTTTGAGGCCAATGCATAGGTTGGGCAACGTGGCGAGCGTGATGCTAGAACACGCTGATGCTGTACGTGTGTGCAAGCTGTCTCCAGAACGCCCTGGCTTGGCTGCCAGCCTGCCGCCAGGTGCCCGGGATTTTCAGAAGTTCAGTGCAAAACACAGCTGCGTCAGCTAGCACTCCACCATGTGCTTCCAGAATTAAACTTTATATTTCCTTCTCTGAGACAACCAGAAAAAACACCTTACCTGGCTACCTGCGAATTTCCTGTTACAAGCCTTTGTCGCTGCTGTGGTATATTGCAGTCTTCTGAGATGGAGAGTCAGTTTAGCTGCTTCAGTGGGAGTGGAATGAAGTGAGTGGGGCAGAGAGGAGACAGGGGATTTTTCCAAGATCATAAGGTGCTAGGTAGGGGTGGTGCTGGGCATCCCTAGTACCAGGCATCAATTTCTAAAATGCTTTCTCTCATAGAGTGGTTCTTAATAAAGTGTAATGATGAGTTAATCTCCAATGATGATTTAAAAGAAAAAAGCAAATGTTTGTCTAAAATACATCTCTTGGTGGTTAACATCTGATTTTTGTGTTAAAGAATGAAGAAGGAAAAGATGACAGTGATCCTGGCAGTGGAATACACACTGAGAAGGTCTCCCTAAAAGCCAGTGACTCTATGGAAAGTCTTTATAGTCTGAACAGTGGCCAGAGCTCATCTAGTAAGTCCAAGATATCCATACTTCTTATGCAGTCACTGGATCAATATTGCTATTGTTTAAGCCTGAGGTATCAGAGCTGGTGATCAAAAATGTGATAGTAGAGAGCTCTTCAGTCTGGCAGACAAAAGTGTCATTTGATTAAATGGGTGACAGCTAGGGTAGATATACCTCTCTCCAGAAATAAGCTGAGTGTTTTTAAGAGTGGAAATATTAACTGAAGCAAAAAAATAACATGGATTATAGGGGATGTTGCTGGTATATATGCCATAAATGTTTTTTGGCGTTATCACTGCTATGGTGCTGGCACCCATAGGCTTGCAGTCACTGGGTGCAGCCACACAAGCATCCTCTCTGGTGTAGTGGCTGTGAGTCCATCCTTCGCCCTGCAGATGTGAGGCAGACAAAGTGAGAGGTCTCTCTGAGATGATGGGTGATGGAGGCCTGACCCGGCGGCTTCAGCTCATGATGCAGAGAGACACAGCCTGCTTCTCCGCAAACCCACTGAAAACCCTCCCCCAATGGGGTAGTCTCAGTTTCAGGGCAGATGAATCTCTGATGAGAAGTGGAGTTTGCCTCCACCTCTCTATCCGCTGCTCTGCTGTGGACATTTGCTGGGCAGCAGGCCACAGCCATCCATGATGACGTTGCTGTGCCATCACTGCAGGCACCACATGAGCCCTAAGTAGGGACTCGAGCTGCAGTCCAGACCATTTGCACTTAGTAGTTAATCTGGCCCTGAGACGGAGCTGTGCACTTAAGCAATCACCTCAAACAAAACCATTTTTATGATCATTTTCTATGATGTGATTTGTGAAAATTGTATATGGGAGTTCACTTTCAACACACTGCTGCTCTTATCTAAAAACATATTTGGATGGGATATTGCAGAGCTTGCTCAAAATTGCTTGAATTACTCTGCCGATATTTTATTGCTCAACTTGGATAAAATGACAGGCAGAAATGTTGATAAGATTAAAATTTCCCTCTGCAATGCAGGTTCTTTTGATGTTTCAGCTAGCTCTGTAATGAAATAAAATAACTTCTACAGTACTTGTTTTCATTTCTCTGAATGAACAGGAGAAGCTCAGCAGAATTAATTCCCTAAATTGCACTTTTAGAGTATATTTTATTAATCTGCAGAGGTAATATTTCAAAAAGTCTGTAAGTAAAATGTGTAGTCTATTAGTATCATCACCAGAAAAACATTATTGTAGGGAAGATGTTAATGAAAGATCTCCTACCTATTTTCTTCGGTCTCTGTAGTATGGTTTTTATTGAATGTATTTTTCCTGGAATGTGTCAAACCCGCACAGAGTACACTCTTTCTCTAATTCTGTGCTTTTGAACACTTTCCTCTGGGCTGCTGTGCAGAACTGCATGTCTGGGCATTTGGTGCAGGAGATCTCTCAACTTGACTCTCTTTAAGGTGGGGTGACCAGCTGCTCAGATGGAACGAGCAACAGGGACAGCCTCCGGTTTGATGACGAAGTCCCTTACAGTGGGCCCTTCTGCGGTCGAGCCAAAGTTCACACCGACTTCACTCCAAGTCCTTATGACACCGACTCTCTGAAAATCAAGGTAAGGCAACCACCAGGATTTCTTCTTTTCCAGTAAGAATGGCAGGGGGACATTTCTTACATGTGAAGAATATGTTTATTAATTAATTTTTAACTGTTAAGCATGTGTAATACTCCAAAAGCAAGACCAATCTAGTTTTGCAATGCTTCTATAAGGGTGTAGTTCAGACAATGCTGCAAAGCCAACTGCTGCTAAAGGCTTTTTAAGGCATAGACTCCAGGTAGGTACCTCATCATGGTATCTACCTGGATGCCACAGCTTTCCTCAGAGTAAAATACATGTTGCTTCCCAGATACTAGTTCTGGAGTAAGAAAAACTCGAGTCTCATGGGGTGCGAAGTTGCCTCCCCAGCTTTTTCAGTCACAACTAGGATATATCAAAACTCAGTGGCACCCATTGTCTTTAATGAAAACAGTTCGCCTTTCCATTAAACTTTTCTTTAAGCCTGTCTTTGAACTATGAATTTTCTCTGGCCCTGACAACATGGCGAGGGCTCCAGACGTGGGCCCAGCTGAATGTTACTAAAAAAGCCCAGCCCTTTTCTTCTCCTTCTGTGCACAGATACATTCAGTATCGTCATCCTTCAGACTACTCATATCTGTAATCTGGACTTCTTTCTTTTCCCTCTTTGTAAACACCTTCATATCCAGATTATATTCACACTTCAGCAGCTTTTCTTCTTCACAGCCTCTTCTTTTTGTCAAAATTCTCACCTGTATCTCACTGCAGCCTCCCTCTCCTCCTCTCTGGCCTACATTACAGCCAATGCTCTGCCAGTCCTTGCAGTCTTCACCACTTGCCCTCCACTTCCACCCACACCTAGGGCATTTCTTTCAAAACAGTTTAACTGGTCACAAAATGGCAAATGTCTGCTGGCTCATATAGGTTCCTTTTTTAGTCACTGGGGCAGTGTGTTTTAGAATGATAAACTAATACTTACGGTTGAAATCCCCTAAATTTATCCCACAAAATTTCAGTACCCTGAATCTGAATTCAAAGTGCATCTGCAGCTTGGCTTAGAGCCACTGCCTAATCCTGATCTGCATCCACGTCTGAAGTTCCTGAGCTTCCATGAGTGTGTAGAATAATATGTGTGCTTATAGAGCTTTAAACAAATGTTTGTTTAGTTTCCATTTCAAATGTGCTCATAGCTCTGAGCTCCATATTCTAACAAAACCAGGTCACTGGAACACAGTCAATTTCACACTTGGGGTTGTACCAAAACTAGAGTAACCGCTTCACTTGCAGTTTCTTGACCAGACCAGAAAAGATTCAACAGTCTTGGAGTTGTTAACAGATATTTTAACAAACTGAGTTTGATTTTTAACTTCATAACAGAATGCCAAATGACGTGCGTATGTGGGGATTTGTTGGGTAACTCTTTAAAGGACTTTCAACATTTTTGTAAGTTCTGTGGTACCTGCTCAGAAGAGAGGACTCAATTCTGAGGTCGTGGGAGCAAGTTGTGTAGCGGGTATGACTTACAAGGGAGCCTTTTTACTACGAGAATTACTCAGAGTGACTGTTTTGTTGAGCTGAGACCTTAGTTCCCATAGTGTGGCTGTGAACACCTTTACCAAAAAGCCATCTTGAAGTAGCTATATGTGGTCACTTTTTTGCACTCACATTTGTGAGTGAATGCACAAGTGTGGAGAGCTGAAGCCTTTAGATTTGTTTGCTAAGGCTCCTTTTCTCAGTCAATTGTGTTAATAATAGTGGGAAAATTTGTCAGTACTTTGGGAAAGACAGACAGGAAGATAGTAAGGGAGTTAAACATTCTTTATTGCCTTTGAGAAAAGTAGCCAGTGTGTTTTACTGTAAAATGGGTAAGAATCCACCGTTCACATAGTTCAACTATCAGTTTTTGAAGACCCTTGAGATGCTGGGTAATAAGCTTATTGTGTAAATGGTTTGGCACACATTTGGAAAATAACCTCACAGTGTTCCCTCGCTTTTTGCCAAAGCTATGCCCACTATCCATGGCAAAAGTTGATTGCTGATGCAACCTTATCCCTTTTCAGGGACCAAGTGGAGCACAAAAATGGTGAGAGGGGCTGCTTATGCTCACCTCTCCGTTGCAGAGGTTTGGAGATAAGGACTAACTCCATTTTCTGTAATTATTTTGCTGGGATTTTATAAAAGCAAAGGAGCTAAATCTAAGTAATTTTTAAAAGTTCCTTTGAACTGACTAGTTAAGATTCTGTGCTGTCTGTGCTGGTTTTGGTCCGTAGAGGAAAAGCTACATATAACAAACCAGATGGTTTTTTTATTGTTCTAGAAAGGAGACATTATAGATATCATCTGTAAAACCCCTATGGGCATATGGACAGGCATGCTGAACAACAAAGTAGGAAACTTCAAGTTTATTTACGTGGATATTATCTTGGAAGAGGAAGCTGCACCCAAAAAGATAAAGCCGCACAGAGGAAGCAAAAGGACCAAGCCTAAAACGTTACAAGAGCTCCTGGACTGTGTCCACCTGCAGGTCAGCCAACACATTTCCCATCTATATTTGAAACGTTTCATTTCTGCGTGCTCAGGTTTGGATGTAATTTACAGGCAGAAGTAGAAAGGCAGGTTTCAGCCGTTTTGACATCAGCAAAGCAAAGCAGCTTCGTGTCTGTCTTTTATCTGATGTGAGTGGCTTATAGAACTGCATTTTACCACATCATTTGGTTAGGCTAAGAGACTCCATGAAAAGCGGCACAGTGGTTACTTGTCAAGTCACCGTAACCTGACTGCAGTTGTGTGCCTAAGTGTAGGAGGTGTGTGACTGTGGACACCTCAGGGACAGGACTGCAGTCGGACTCCAGTGCCAACATTTAGAATTTGGGTTTCTAATTTCCTGTGATCTTTAGGGAGCAATAGTCTTTTTGCATTACGCTCATGTTACGCCTCTCTCCCTCTCTGCAACCCTAGATCTCAACTGACTGTCAAAGCGTAATTAGGTCATGATTTACAGGTAACATTTTTAATAACAGTTATTGCTTTGGTCCTGATGCAAACACTCCTTTCCCTGGAGTATGCGCAGTTTCATACTGCATCGACACACAGCTCAAGGGGCAGCACGTGTGACACAGCACGGCTGAGGGCTCCCTCAGCTTCTCACCCTCGCTGACATTTAAGGGCTCCTTCTGTGCAAAGGCAGAGCACACCCTACCTCAGAGGCCCTCCTGGACCCAGCACGGGAGGCACTCAAGGGGTGACCCACAGAAGTCCAGACTCTCGACAGATTAAATAATTTCTGGCAGAGCTCTGTCCTGGTCCAATTTGCTTCTGGACTCTGTTAGACAACTCAGGCACAGATGCTGGGATGTCCAGGAGGACCCACAGGCATCTCCATCTCTGTTGTCCCTTGCTCTCCAGCTCTGGTTTTATGCCAAAGCAAGTCAGTCAGACTGGAGAATGGAGCCCATTTCAACCTGACAAAAACGTAAAAGAGAAATTGTGCCTACTCCTCTACTAAACATAGTGCTTGTTTACATGAGAGGATTTGCTTGGTTTTTTTTGTAGGAATATGCCTCAACCCTCTTGCTAAATGGCTATGAAACTCTAGAGGACTTAAAGGATCTACAGGAGAGCCACCTGATTGAACTAAATATTTCAAACCCAGAAGACAGGGCAAGATTTTTATCAGCAATTGAAAATCTACAGGATTATGACAGTAAGTGTTTAAGCTTTGTTAAGAGCCATGTGCAAGTTTTAACTGAAGAAACACATTTAAAGAAATAGTGATCCTCACACTGATCTGTTAAATGATTTTTCTTTTAGATATGAAACATGGACTCAGATGGTTTTCTTATTTGTTCAGACAGGAAACTGTACATCTATTCTAGATATGTATATGATTACTATACTAGCAACACATGAATTATTTAAAATTTCTTATTTATGGGTCCTACACTAGAGATTGGTAGCAACTATTGCTTAAGAACAACCCTATTTATGGTTGGGGACCCAAACCGCAGTGAGGTTAAGTGACTTTCCAAAAGTCACAAGGTCTGTGCAGAGCAGAAAATAAAACCTCTCAAACTTTGCACTAGTATTTTAACCAAAATAGAGCTTATTTCAAATAGCTGCAGTAAAGAATTTTCTTTAAATTGTTTTAAACAGCATTTTGCAGAATACAATATTTCCTTCTCTCAATTCATCCCACAATTAAATCTTTTCTTTTATAGGAAGGTTTTGTCAAAAAAAAAAAAAAAATGCTAATAGCTGGTTTGCATTCTTTTCTCAGAATGAATCTGACTCAAGTTTCTGGTGAGCTTCCAAAAGCTGATCATACCGTGTGTGTATATGTATGTGTATTGATCACCACTACATTTTCTTCACTTGTTCCTTTCACTGGGAGTGGAAAAGCTAGGATACAGAACAGAAAATACTGTTCTCATGATATTTTAATGATATTTCCAGCCTGACTTCTAATTTTAAATAATTTATGTCAAATTTCTAGAAACTACAGCTAAGCATCCACTTAATTAGACACTCAGACAAAACAGGAGATATTTTCCTCTGCATTAATATTCGTGCATACTCACCCCTATCCTGAGCAGTCATTTCATCAAATGTGCACTCGCAATTGAGAAGCATCTGAAAAAAAGAAAAGGAGACTTGGAAAAGCAATGTCTCCCTGGGATATTTTATTATCAATTCTTGTCAGGTGTCCACTTTTTATCTCCTCAGTAGGTAGCTTGCCAATTCTTACTCCAGCACATGTACATATGTATGCACATACCTGTATGCACATACATACCCTATGTGCTTCAGTACATAAATCTCTCTGGGTTTCTAAGCATCTCTTTGGCTTCCTCATCCGTTCAGCTTTCCCTGCAGATGTTCTCTAATCTCCCTCTTTGTGTCTTTGCTGACGTTATTTTTTACTGTACGTTTGGGCTTTTTCGGGACCCCATCTGTACATGCAGTCTTTCCTGTTCTTAGTCAGCTTCCAGGGAAAGGTCAGGTTCTTGCAAACATGTTGGGGAGGCATTAAAAGGGTTTTCTTTGCCCACCAGGTTCAGTAGTTTTTTCTGGTCTACAGCTTTGTGAGATGACAGGCTAGAAAAGGACTCTTGAAGGGCTGTCTATGTAGAAGTAGTGATTGAAAGAGTGAATCCAGAAAAAAAAGGGTTACATTTTCCAAGAATTGTATTGTAGGGATCTAGCTGGAAATCATCTGAAAATATATTTTTTTCCCTAGTTTGCCCTTAAACTGTGTATATTCGTGTATACTTCTTGGTAACTAGCCTTGCTGCACTTTCTGCACCATTTATTGTGTACATTTTTCTATATCGATATTTAACAAAAAAAAATTAATGAAAAATGCTAGATTGTAATTTTGCAGTTTTGCATCAGTGCGAAAAACAAAACCAAAACATAATGGTTTTTAACAGACCACACGAGTGTCAAACTATCCTGGAGTAGTGAGGATATGGTTTACTATTTATATTCCTTGTGTAACAAAAAGCATAGCAAGCAGTCTTAGACACCTAACCCTTTTAGAAGATGACACCAAGTTTTTCTTTTTCTGAAGGTGTCTTAACACTTAATATTCTACATACACCTGTGCAAGGACCAAACCTAACAAGGACCTTACATGTCCCATACACTGAAAATTAATAAATTTACCTTAATTATCTAAATAGGGTTGTTCCTAATTGGCAGCATGGGATTAAGTCACTTCTCCAGGCAAAACAGTGTCCCTGATATTATCTGTATGGTAGTCTAATACTTTAAATTCTTGTAGTGGTTCTGGAAATAATAACATTAAATCTTATAAAGTGGCCCATGCTTCAAAATCAGTGATGACACTGTAGTCTTAGATCAAGAGATGAAATTAATATTTGCTTCCCATCTGCTTTAGATAGGTATAGACAATCTTTCTAGTATTCAAACTCAATAAAATAATATTCCCAGAGTTTATGAATACTCACAGGGGCCAGAACCAAGACATGTATTTATATACCATACATTTATACACCAAGACATACATTTATATACCATGCCAGCTATAAGCATTCATTTAAGTCTAGTTCAGTTTCATAAGACTTGTGTATATTTTAAGGTAAGCCACACATAAATACTTTCCTGGTTTGGAATACTGTCTTGTATCAGGACTGAATCAAATCCTTGCTTTGTCTGGTTGCCAAAGGTTCATAGTATTTGTCACGTGACTGGTAGGGACAGAACAGAATTTAACAACCTGCTCTAAAAAGGAAGATACTAAAGACTAAAATTGATAGAAGATATCTGTTAAGTCGTTATAACGAAAGATAGGGAGTCAAGATGATCTTGGGGATAGCCTCAGCATGAGTCTGACTTCGTCCGAATCATTTGACCTCTTTGTCCTTCTGTCAATCCGATTGGAAAATTGGGCTGAAAGAGCTGGGTGCTACTGTGAAAGTGAATTCTGCATCTAAACTGAACTTTCCTAGGTCAATATTTTTTTTTCCTAAATGGGCATGACTCAGTCCAGCATAAATGATTCTTTAATTAAAATTGATTTCTGCATTGCTTAGAAGTGAGCAGCATAATTATCCACAGCTACAAGGTAATCTGTTTACTGGCCAAGAGTATTCCAGATATAAGTTCAGCACTCTTCCAGGTAAAAGCTCACTCTTTTTATAAGCTTTGTGAAAAAATATACTAAGGCCATAGACTGTATTTACTGTTCTAACCTGTGTGAGCTGGCACAGGCAGAACGCAGGAACAACCACAAAACCACAGATGAAATGCAAAGAGTAAATTTATTTTCATTACCTGGCCAACCAGGGGATCCCTGAAGCAGCACCCAGGCAGAGGCACACAAGCAGGAACGGAGACATCCCAGAGCTCGGTCCATGCTAGAGGATCACCAAACCTGCTGTTTTCGCTTGTATTTCAGGGGTTCACACAGGAGTAATTTACCACTGTGCTCTTTCCCACGGCAGGGCAGGAATCTCAAGCATGTTCGATAGGGTGCCTCTAAGTCTATCACAGGCCTATGTTATCTAAACACAAATGTTCTATTTGTCCAACACACAAGGCCAAACAACAATTAGTATGATATATCTGGTTTTCAACACGCCAACTGCAAGTTACTTGAACGTGTTTACAATCCTCCTTGCCAATCTTCCGTTATTTTCCCACATAAGCCCATCTTTCTCACAGAGCTTGGAAGACTTCCATGTCTTTGCATTACATTCGTGCTTCCATGAAGCATGTGTTTGATTAATGGATGGAGTCTCAGGTACAGTCCAGAGTTGAAATGCAAGGGTTTCTCAGTTTTTGTGACTCTGCTATTATTCAGAACAGCCAAGCGTGCTGGAACATAGCCTCATTTTACTAGATTCTATTATAAATGTAGTAAACCAAGACTTAATATTTCTTCATTGTGATATCTGATATTGTGAAATGTCCAGATTTTTTTACAGGACTTTTACTTTCTTTTTCTTTCCTTGGCTTTTTCTTAACATTTACTGTATGTTATACCGAGTGATTTCTTCATGCTGCATACCTGTGACTATATAATTCATGTTGCAGAATAAACAGTTATTGAGTTTCTAACCAAAAGACCTGCAGCAATAGTTTCCACATTATATGCTTCTTAAAGCTGTCGAAAACGTAGGATTTCTGGCAGTGAGTATTTTTTCATCTTACATTTGATTTAGACCTGAATTAATTTGAAAGAAAAAACTTTACCCATCTTACAGCAGGAATTAAAAAGTCAGTTTTATTTAGCAAATGCTACCACACAGTGTTTTTTAAGCAGATTTTGCTTCCTGGTACTGCACTATCTCCTTTCTACCTTTCCTGGGAGTCCAGGCCCAAATTCACCATCTTCAAGTACTTCACGTAGCAAGGCTATCCTAGAACGGCAAGGTCTTGTAAGCACCTCACAACCTTCCCCCCCTTCCCAGATCTCTTTTTAGATTTTCTATAAGTTGATCAGACCTACATATTTGGGACAAAATGATTGGTTTCCATGAATTCATGGCTGGGGAGGAAAAAAAGCTCTTTTTCATAAAGTATTTCTTAATAGTTTTCCATTCTGCTCCCAGATGGCTTCTAGACAGGAGATGGATGTCTGTGCTCTTGTAAGATGCTATTTTTAAAGTGAAGCAGTTGCTGGATGGTTAATGAATAAAGTAAAAAAAGAAGTTTGGAACTTTTTTCTTGACCGCTTCCCAGGACACACGTTTTTGTGTGTGCAAAATAGCCTTGATTCTCTTCTCACTTAGATGATGTAAGTCAAGAGGTTCATTCCTGAAGTCCAATGGGTTACATTAGTCCAAAGCTATTCTGAGTTAAAGAAGAATTAGACTTCATTGGATATGTGCATACAGTTCATTTTATAGAAAAAAAAAGGTGCATATGTGCAATTGGGGGGTAATATTTTACGCTTATCTCCCCAAAATCCACTTCCTTAGCTTACTTTTCATATTTAAGTGCCAGATCATCCTCTAAATTCCACTGCCAGTACCAGATAAGGTTTGTTCCTTATTTATTGTACTTGGACAGCAAGATAGTAGATATCTGAGGACATGACTTTCAGTTCTCAGTTGTATTCCTTACGTGAGGACCTAGCATCAATAGTACCATTTTACACTGAGCAGTCCCTTTAAGTATGTGGGATTACACAATATCATGTCAAGGTCAAACAGTGCTCAAAGACAATTTCCCCTTCTGTACTGTGGTACAACTCATTGACCTGGACATAATATTTCCAGATTTCCCAAGGAAGCTCATCCTCACATGAGTATTAGTATTTTTCACCTTTTTTCAGGCACATCTGTTTGCTTCCAGGTTTTAGAGAAAAAAGAAGCTTCTCGTTTCTGTTTTCACCATAGACTGTCTTCTCACATCAGTTCAGTATCCCTCCCAGAAAAGCTATGCCACTGACTTCAGTGAGTGCAATTTTTTAAGTTGCATGTCTGTAAATATCCATAAAAGGTTTATTCCTTTGGGTCCCCAAAGTATTGTATGTGTGTACAGAACCACTTCAGGTTTCTCTGCTTCTTTTTTGAGAAGTATCTCCATTTACTGCCTCAAAATAATCCTTTCTGAGTTTGATATGTTGTGACTTTTCATTTCATTTTAACACTTAGGTGGTCTAACTGGTTCAGGCACTACAAGTTGATACATGGCCTTCATACATACCCTAGGAGGTCTAATATCAGCCTTGAAGACACACTTTGTTCTGCTTAGTTATAGTATGGTGCTGCTCAGTACATCACCGCTGCACCTTCCAGGAAGGCAGGGAAGTGACTCAGCCTAAAGCATCGTGCTCCTAGCCCAGTTCTCCTTCTGGGCAAAACTCGCGAAGGCCAACTCTCAGAGGGCACATTCATGAGGTACGGCTTGCTGCTGGGTGACCCTTTTTTCCCCAAGACAAAATCCAAGCTTCCTGCCACTCATCTGGTTTAAACTGACATAACCGCACAGGAGTCAGTGTGACCTCTGCAGATTCTTGAGCTGACCTGCCTTAAACCTAAGCTTAAAGTGCTTTCCTAATCAGGAATGTAAACTCATTAAAAAAGGGGAAAAAAGCTGGTGAAAGAAAAAAGAGATCTATCCCTGCATGTGTCATGCACATCTATGTATTTGAATAACAAATATTCATTTCAAAGATCTAAATAGCGAGGAAGATAAGTATGCATCACCCATCTATTACCAAGGCTAAAGGCCTCACATTTTTTTCAGAAGTCTGAATATAATCCTACCGTCTAAAGTAGTATTAGAATACATGTGTCAAAATGATGCATATCTTGGACTCTTCTGGCCATATCATAGACAACAGTGACTGAAAGCTATTTATCTTATATGAAACTGCTTTACTGTAGAAAAATGATAGGACCTCCATTTGTTGATAAGACAGTTACTTCTGATGATTCTGCAACATGTAACGGCAGTTTAATTTTATCAATTCCTGTTTCCTGCGCATTGTATCTTTCTTCTGATGTCCAAAAGATTAAGACAGCAAACTTACCTTTACTAATGTGGAACTTGAACATGTATGTGTTAGAGGAAGGAATTAAGTAGAACTGAATGTAAGAGCCAAAAGCTAAAAAGAAAAAAGAAAAAAAAAAAAAAGCATAGTTTCTTTTCTCGTGAAGCAACATCTAAAGTTGTATGCTACGTATATTTATAACACTCAGTATCCTGTTCAAGTGGTTTAGTAGTTACTGCATAATATTTATGGCTGCTTTAAAGAGAGAAAAAAAAAGTGCCAAAGTTTGCTTTTAGTCTTCTTAAATATGGGGGGTGTGTGGTGTTCTTCAACTTTTTCTGCTCAGAATGAAAAATAGAAAATATAATATTTTTACTGTCTCAAACACCTGAAGATTTTTGGTTTTCAGTTTTTCATGTAAAAAATTCTTCTAGTCTTATGGGAAGAGACAGAAGTTGTACATTTCTGCGTATTTTCTAAATAGAAATATCTTACTCTCCTAACTGACCTAAATTCAGATTTTAAAAAAATCACAGTTCCAGGATTGTCTGTGTCTTTTTCCCTGAAACACACAAGGGAAAGACATCACTACAAAAGAATTTAGAATCTGTTTTTCACATAGGAACTACTCAGATTATCACAACTAGTTACAGGGTACTAATACACTGACTGAAACTGCATTTTCTTTTTAATCCACTAGTTACTTGGTCTTCTTTCCATTGTAAAACAAACAAAGTGGATGGAGGTTCCTCTTTGACCTTGAAAATGTAAACAGGATTAACACTTTTTAGGTCACTGCTTGCCAGGGCAGCAGATGATGCTAGAGAAGCTAATAAAAGTACCAGCAAGCAGCATTAGGCTGATGAGGGGATTAGAGCAGAGGGCAGGGGAGCCCTGCCTGCAGCCGCGCGGGAGGACTTTACCCAGCCACCGGCTGAGCTCTGTCAGCCCACAGCGATCGAGGCCTGGGTCGTCTTGGCGCTGGTGGGATGGGTGCAAGGAGCTAATGACACAGTTTAAGACAAGGCTTTACTGGGGCATCTGCTGTTATTTGTGCTAAACTACTACTGTTGCTACTAATAGCAGCAGTAATACCTTCACTGGTGTAATGCATTTTGTAATTCCTTCCTGACTTAAATCAGAAATCAATTGGACCCTATGTGATCAAATATTTTCCCTGAAGAGAGATAACATTTGACACGACAAACTGTGTTCTGTAAAGTGAGAAGCAGATCAAACAGTTACAGAAAGGTGTACTCTTTCACACAAGTGCAATTAACCATTAATTTATTTGGGAGCAAGGTGAGACTTCTATTCCTTGGAAGGTATTTAAAGTAATATTTTTTTTTTCTTAAATACATCAGGTTATGCCTATAACCTCAGGCTTAATGAAAAAATTACTAAGTAGAGACTTTGGATTCTTTTCTTCAAAAATCAGCTTGGTGTATTAACTTAATTAGGCAGTTGAAAGTTAGAAAATATTAAACAGAATTAATCAGTCCAAACAAATCTACAAGATCTACTTCCATCAAGACCTAAAAATGTTTCTCAATATATCAAAATGCTTTGTGAAATAAGTTCATTGAAATCTCACGCAATGAAGAAAGGTACTGACTCTCCTGCTGTTCCTTTTCATTATTTTCAGAGTGAAACATTTCAATTTTTCATTTCTAATTTATTCTTTGTTATACAACACAAAATAAAAAAAAAAAATCCAAATTTAAAATCTTTCTTATCTTACCAAATCTTACAACTTCCAACAATTGAAACAAATGTCAGTATGAATTTTCCTTGTAGAAATTTTATAACTCTGGGAGCTAAACTAGATTTAGATTTTGATGAAGGATAAAATCCTTCATGTATTAGGACTTCCACTCTGCCTGGACTTGAATTGAGACAGCTTAAATCTGTCTAAAGATTCAAAGCTAACTATTTAACCATGGAGTAACAAGTTAAGTGAAATAAGAGAACTTTCTTTGCAAAAGCAAAAAGGTACCATTTTTCTGAAGGGCTAAAATCTGGGGTAAACCCATCTGTTTCCTGTGAGATTTGTTCCTTATACTTTGTTTGGAAAGCAAACCACAGTTTGAAGTAAAAATACAGCTACAGGAGGGCAATAACAACAAAAAAAAAGTAAGAAAGGGAAAGATTTTATATTTCATAGCTTGTTTTCTCCAGAAATTTACTGTGAAAAAATATCATGTATTTCACAGCCAGAGAATATGAACACTCACTTTAACCACAAGATATATTAGATTCATGATATACAGATATATCCTGTCCGCAAGGCACCAGCTTGTTGAGCTTTTTTTGAGAGGTCTGTCGATACTTTTGCTGAGTTGCAGTGTTTTGGCTTTGAACAGATTAGTCATACAGCAGCTAAACAAGGACAAATTACCTGCAAGATAATTTGCTTCTACTTAGTTTTGAAACAGTGTTCAAAAACCATACAGCAGAAGTTAGGCATCTTAGGTTTTTCTGAGGCCTTTCTGTTTTGGAAAATAACCTTTTGGATATCAAGCTAAGCTTAGGAAGTTTCCATCAGCCACCTACTCCCACTGAAAAGTCCAGTGCTTTAGAAAACCTGATTACCACATCTTTACGCTGAGCACTTCTGAAGACCAGTGCATTGTATCTCACTACACAGTGCACAGAGTAGGTAAAATTGTGGGGGTTACATTCAAAAGACACAACATCTATAATGCAGTGTGTTATAAACAAAGCGCAGTAGGCTACATGATTAATTGCATGAGCAGGCTCTGGAATACATGAATACGGGAGAGGAAAAGCTGCCATCTCTACTGTGGGCATGGTGACCACGCATGGTGGCTATCGTACCTGTGGACAGCCTAAAGGACCTCAGTCTAAAGGATGAGGCCAAAGTCTCCAGCATTCATCTCTGAGCAACGTACTGCAGGATCAAAGCCAACCTCAACATCAACTTAAATGTTGTTATACTCATGTGATCATATTTTTAGTTCTTTGATGCTGAAGTTTCTGTTTCTGATAGACAAAGATATTGATCTAGTCATGTGTACATTACCAGCTCTGTTTTTACAGTTCTTAGAGATCAGTCAGGTTGCTATCTCAAACTCTTTTTCAGGATACCTATTTTGACAATTTTTTTCTTTCTTTTTCTCTTCTTTCTAGTTGAACAACAGCAGAAAAGTGAGGGTGGTCAGGAGATGCCGAGCTTAAGCCCTCAACATGGCTTTGACAAATCACAGTTAAATGACTGCCCAAGAGATTCTGGCTGTTACATCTCATCAGAAAATTCAGACAACGGTAAAGAAGAAGCAGACCCAGAAACCCTGTCTGACATGGTGCAGTCAATAACAATCACTGAGTCAACCTGATTCAGTCCTGCTGCTTTTCTGCAGATTTTCAGAAAAGACAATCAGATTTGCTGGTATGATGGCACAGAAGCAGAACAGAAAATATTCTCAACACTGAAAATCTACTTCTGTCTGATGTATGATGCTCTAGACTGTTTAATATGTGGACATTTGATAGCTAAATGTTAGCTGATAATATGTCATACTTTTCTTTTCAATGAATCCACAGACATTACACTGGAAAAGTTTATACATCTGTATTTATAAATATTTGCACAGCAAATGCATTTTCTGTAATAATAGAGAATTGTTGTAAGTAGTGGTACATAATCTGCACATGTTCATTTCTGGAACTGTCCAAAATGTGAATATTGTAGATATTGTAAAAAGATATTTCAGATGTGTTTTGCTGATATTTGTATATAATGTATTTTCATTGACATATCATCATAATCAAAAGGTGGATACATTCATATCCTACTTTGGAAAGTACCAAGGTAATTCTCATTAATATTAAAGATGTTTCATACTATTCTTCTCCAAAACAGGCTCTAAAGTAGACTGTCACCTCCTACACTTTATCCTGGAGGTACGAAAGAACTGTAGTGTGAATCTGAATCAAGCTCTCTGTGCTCACTATCTTTTAGAAAACATAGCTATCTGAATGGCTTATGCACTGGCAATTTCTTTATTGTTATTTTCACACGTGTTCTCATCCTTCCCAAGCATTATACAGAGAATGCAAGCTTGGAGCAAAACAAACCCAGTGTCAATACTATACTTTTATGATCATTTTTTGTGAAGCTCTTTCCTTTTGTGCGTGGTGTGAAGTTTGTTAATAAAGTATTTGTTTGTACACAAAACTCAGAAGCTAATATGGTTATTGTGCACTATTATCTTTCATACGAGATTTTGTTGTCATTTCCCAGTACATTTTCCACTGGAATACACATTTTAACTGCCTGTCTTCTTTTAGAGTACTTTCTTCAATAATAAAGAGAATCATGTGTTTGAGCCCTTTAAAAACTACTTGATTTTTAATGTGGTCATTACATTTCAAAGACTCTCTGTTCTAAGGTTAACACAGTAAATGGCAACTCCACAGAGCATTTTTATCGAGAATAATAATCTGTGTATCGAATCAACAGAGAAACTTTTTGCTCACTAATTAATCATACAATTTTCATAATTTAAGGCATTTTGCATTTGTGTTAAAAAGTTTCCACATATTGCTGACAGCTTAAACGAAAATCACCTTCAGAAGAAATGAAACATGGAAAGCTCCACCCCAAAAAGAATATTTCTGGAGAAGCTAAAAAGAAATGGAAAGCTTTTCTCCCTTTTTTTTTTCCCCAATGGAAATGGTTTCTGTAGTTTTCATGACCCCTCAAATGGCTACTGCTGGCAGACTCCTAATACACAGATCTACTTTGAAGGCTATAGTACCAAAGTGGTGATTTTAGAAAATTGCATTAACTAGATTTCAAAGATTTGGAGTGAATAAAGTCTGTTTAGAAAAATAAGCAGGAATGGGAGATGCTAAGATTTGTTTCTGGTTTTAACTTACTTTTTATGCTGGCAAGAATCATCATCATTTAGCAGCAATGACCCCGTATTGCCAGGCATGGTGGGGATGCAGAATCCCTTACCCAGATGACGTATGTGAGAGCTTATATCAAGCAGCTATATTTGTTTCTTAATGCTTTTCTAACCCGTAGTGTGTCATGACATGCAGTACTGACTTTACTTACTATGTCTTTAATAACTTCTGAAACAATGTATTTGGGTTGGCTTCTACCATCTCCTCATTCTAGAGAAGGACTACAGTCAGCCTGAATTCCTCTAAGAGGGACTTATCTGTTGGCTTTTGCAGCAGAGGCGTTTAGTTTTCAGGTTGCTTCTGTCTAGATATCCGTAAAATTGCTGAACCTGTAAAAATATGTTGAGGTGAGTTTAAATATCATTATGACTGTCAAGAAACAGATAAGTTAGCTGGGTCAAGGACTAACAACTACAGAGACCAGAGATGGACCGTGATACAAATACTCTGAGAAATGTTTATTTGCATAGGTTTGCAAATGAAAACAGGCCTCCATAACTAGTTACAGTGAGACAGGCAAAGCTTTCAACAAAGCAAAATACCCAACAGCTGCTACTATTTTACAGGAATCAAACCCTGTGTAACTTGGGCTGATGGCAAGAAGATAAAGGTGTAAGGTTAACTAGTTGGTAACTATGGGCATGAGCTGTGGTTTAACCACTCCTGTCTCTAAGGCTTTTTCCAAAGGGCTTCTCATTTAGAAAAATGTGTCAACTGAAAGCTTGTTTGTGTCAACTGAAAGCCACACCACCCAAGTCACAGAAGGCAAAGGCAGAGACTGAGAGAATGAAGAACTGGCCACTGTAGGAGAAGATCAGGTTTGAGACTATCTAAGGAACCTGAAGGTGCACAAGTCCATGGGACCTGATAAGATGCATCCGCGGGTCCTAAGGGAACTGGCGGATGAAGTTGCTAAGCCACTATCCATCATATTTGAGAAGTTGTGGCAGTCCGGTGAAGTTCCCACTGACTGGAAAAGGGGAAACTTAACCCTCATTTTTAAAAAGGGAAAAAAGGAAGACCTGGGGAACTACAGGCCAGTCAGTCTCACCTCCGTGCCCAGCAAGATCATGGAGCAGATCCTCCTGGAAACTATGCTAAGGCACATTGAAAATAAGGACGTGATTGGTGACAGCCAACATGGCTTCACTAAGGGCAAATCACGCCTGAAAAATTTGGTGGCCTATTACAATGGGGTTACAGTGTTGAGGGATAAAGAGCAACTGACATCATCTACTTGGACCTGTGCAAAGCATTTGACACTGTCCCGCATGACATCCTGGTCTCTAAATTGGAGAGACACAGATTTGACTGATGGACCACTCGGTGGATAAGGAATTGGCTGGATGGTCACGCTCAATGAGTTGCAGTCAACAGCTCAATGTCCAAGTGGAGGTAAGTGACGAGTGGCATTCCTCAGGGGTCGGTACTGGGACCGATGCTGTTTAACATACTTGTCGGTGACATGGACAGTGGGATCTAGTGCACCCTCAGCAAGTCTGCTGACGACACCAAGCTGCGTGGTGCAGTCAACACACTGGAGGGAAAGGATGCCATCCAGAGGGACCTTGACAGGCTGGAGAGGTGGGCCCATGCAAACCTCATGAAGTTCAACAAGGCCAAGTGCAAGGTCCTGCACATGGGCCAGGGCAATCCCAAGCACAAATACAGGCTGGATGGAGAATGGACTGAGAGCAGCCCTGAGGAGAAGGACTTGGGGGTGTTGGTTGATGAGAAGCTCAACATGACCCGGCAATGTGTGCCTGCAGCCCAGAAAGCCAACCGTATCCTGGGCTGCATCAAAAGAAGCGTGACCAGCAGGTCGAGGGAGGTGATTCTCCCTCTCTACTCTGCTCTTGTGAGACTCCACCTGGAGTACTGCATTCAGCTCTGGGGCCCCCAACATAAGAATGACATGGACCTGCTGGAGTGAGTCTAGAGGAGAGCCACGAAGATGCTCAGACGGCTGGAGCACCTCTCCTATGAAGACAGGCTGCGAGAGTTGGGATTGTTCAGCCTGGAGAACAGAAGGCTCTGGGGAGACCTTATAGCAACCTTCCAGTACCTGAAGGGGGCCTACAAGAAAGCTGGAGAGGGACTTGCTACAAGGGCATGTAGTGATAGGACAAGGGGTAATGGCTTTAAACTGAAAGAGGGTAGATTTAGGTTAGATATAAGGAAGAAATTATTTAATGTGAGGGTGGTGAGGCACTGGAACAGGTTGTCCAGAGAAGCTGTGGATGCCCCATCCCTGGAAGTGTTCAAGGCCAGATTGGATGGGGCTTTGAGCAACCTGGTCTAGTGGAAGGTGTCCCTGCCCATGGCAGGGGGATTGGAACTAGATGATCTTTAAGGTCGCTTCCAACAAAAACCATTCTATGATTCTATGATTGTTCAAGACATTTGCAACTTCCTGCGAAGGCAGAGCAGATTAGATCTCAAACTGAGAAACTTCCGCTGTCTCAAGCTATTCTGAGAAAAAGAATGAGGAAATTTCGTACCACAAAGAAAAAAAATGCGTGTTTCCTACAAGAAGCGTACCCAACCTTCTTTCGTCTCTCAGTGGTCTTGTTAATCACACTAATCATGGATTAAACTGTTTGTAATAGCACAAACAGTTCTCCAACTGGCTTTAGTGCTGGGTAATCTGAATAAAAGATAATTTTAGGAACTGTTGGAGAAAAAGTCTGGTGGATATCTGAGCTATTTTTGAGGAATCTTTAAAATGTCCCAAAGACAGGGAAGAGAAGCGAGCAGCAGAGGTTTTGGTCCTTTCTGTCACTTGCTCAATGGTGTCATGTCCCTTTTCATTTTTATTAACCTTCCTCTATGATTAAGGAGGACTATAAGGTTTGTAAGACTCTTATTTGGAGATAACCGAGAGTCCACTGTTCCCTGCAGTTACGAAGGTACAAAAAGATGCAAAACCAGTCAGTAATAGTAGAGGCAAAGCTAACAGGGCTAGCCCTGCTAGCCCTTAGCCGGTGGGGATTTCCTCTGCCGCAGAAGGCTGTGGTGCAGGTGCAGACACTTCCCCCTGGGGCTGCGGCACTGGGCTGGCTGCTGGCACGTGTGCTGCCATCTGCCCGCGGCAGAAAGCCGGTAACGCACACTTAGGTGACCCACAGAAAAATTCAGGTGGTGGTGGGCTCCCTTGTCCCCGGGGAAGAACCACCTCTGGTCAAAGTTAACATCACTTTTAGCAGCATTGCCCCATGCTCAGCCCCATTTGACTGCTGTTCACAGCTGGCATCACATGAAAAGAGGGCTGCTCTGCTGTAAAAGAAGGTAGCAGAGTGCCAGACCACAGCTCTGCGACCCACACAGACTAGCCTGCAGGTCCTGGGAGTCAGCATCCTGCTCTCCAGGGTTTCTAACAAAACTTCTGACAGTCAATGGGCATAAATGCATCAGCGTAGAGGCTAGCAACAAGGAGGGTTTTGCATTCATTTTGCTGAAGTGTGAATGTGCACATAAAGCATAACACAGAACATGGGCATACCTGTGGAATTCTGAGGAGACTGACCTCCAAGGGACTCAACTAATTACTGGCTGCCAGGTGGACTTTGCAGTGCTCGCATAACCCTCTGAGCCCAGCTGTCCAGCCAATTTTCCACCCACTGTACCGCCCCGTTATCCATCCCATACTTCACCAATACTACCACTGAGTGGCCAGTCTCTCCTGTGATGTGAGAAAGTCCACAGCTCACTAGGTATGATATAAAAGGGGCCTTTATACCATAGCGCTTGCTCCCAGATAGTGACAATTAAAATAATTTCTGGCATTGTCAGGGGATCTGCATCACACTGGTGGAGCCATTAGAAGAGAAGGCTGGTGCAGAGGGCACAAGGCAATACCGAAAGAAAAAAGGATACCTCTGCTGCTGGCAGACAGGCCAGTTTCTAGATGTCACTAGGTTCACAGGTTGAGTACAACCTGCCCCTTTCCCTGGAAATTAGCTGTTCCATCAAGACAAGGTCAATACATTTCTTCCTGCCCACAGATACATACGTGTACATACAAATCTGTGGAGTCAACGTGTAAAGCAAGACATGCACTGACTTTCAGTGCATTGGTTCACATTAGCAGCTTGGTGTCTGTCCTAAGTCAGCCTCAATGGCAGTTTTGCAACTGAGTAACATGTCATCATAGACGGCTGAGCCTTCTTTCATGTCAGAGGGAAGTAGTTCCATCACATCTAGTAACAGCATGGCAAACCCTCTGCTTCTTTTTCACAGCTTGAAGCTGAGGCTTTCAGTTACGTTAGCCACTGAAGAGGCTATTTGCGTCACATGGATGTCTGCTTGTTGTGTATGCTGTACTACTGCTTTGTGCAATGGCACTCTTTGGTCAGTTCCAGGAATATGTTACATAGGATGGTATAAGCATCTTCTTTTGGTCTAATGAGTTCCTGCATGAGGTGTTCACTTGTGTCCCTGATCTTTGGTTCCTGGCAGGCGATGAGCAGATTTTTCCCTACAACTCAGGGGAGAATGTGGAAGAGGCTGAAAAATGGCTGGGTAGAGCATTCAGTTTGTATGTCTCCAGTATTTGTCTTACCTGATGAACCCATCAGCCCGTAGCTCCTTGTCTGACTCTAAAGTCCTAAGGGTTGGCCAGAGGGCTGGCACTAGTTAGCGTCCTTGCCACAGACTGACAAGCAGCCAGTGATTCTGTCAAGCTCCCTATTTTACCTGGTCCTAGAAGAAGGGCTTGTCTGTTCACTGGAAGATCAACAAAAGTCGTGTCAAATCTTCTATTTATTCCTGTCTCAGAAAGGCCAGGAAATGCCACTACAAGCACATGGCAAAAGGGAACGGGGGATAGTAATACATTCAGGGAAACAGAGCTGTTGAATCTAGAGAGTCACATCATGTATGCATAATAAACAGCAGTCATTGCAATGAACCTGAATTTCTTGGGTAATATGCATTCTCTAGACGGAGGAAATAGGTGGGAGGGGGTCCATGATAGGCTAGGGGGATCTGAGATGGTAATTTCATTTTTTGTGGCTAGGCAGAATTTGGTCTGACACCCGTAGTTACCTCTGCTAGGCATGAGATCTGTCTGCTGACAGCAAGAGCATAGAAAATCTGCCTGTGCCAAGAAGTCATGCACAAATGAGGGACAAGAGGGCTGGAGAGCAAGTGGTGTTCCTTACCAGTTCACATACCTTGGCTGTTTAATTTAACCCTGGACAGTGTCCCACAATGCATGTGTTCCCTGGGCAGAGCCCACATGTCCTCACCTCCTAATGCCCATTCCCCATGCCAACCAACCACATTAATGCCCTCCTACTCACTGGTGCTCTGATGTGGGGCTGTGGCAAACCCTGGGCTTTCTCAAATGATCTGCATTCAGAGATCTGAGATTTCGAAGTTTGATCCTCCATCGCTCCTCCATTCCTGCAGTCAGTGAGGGTTAGATGTACTCTTACTACCGTCCCATTACTTTCCCATCAGAGAAGCTGTGCAACCCAGGTTTTCCAGAATTCCTGACTCCTTTCCTCAGTCATGGTTTTGTGAGGTGTTCTCCACATATGGAAGGGCTCTCTTGTTGTGTGCCATACATGGTTTTTTAGGGTGGAACATCAAAGGTGTAGACATGTTGTGCAACTCAGCATTAGGACATGGAGACGGGTCAAGAGCGTGTGGGGCCATGGGGCAGTTTTGACAGACTATGGGCAAGCTGGTTGACACTGTCTGGCTACCAGTCATGTCCATATTGCCAAGGGAGGAAGTGGGAGGACTTCAACCGGAATCATACCCAAGCCTTAGCTTTCCTGCAGAAGGAGCCAAACTCTGTGAATCATAGCTACCTTGAGTGCAAACCAACATAGCCAGCCTTTTGCCACTTCTCTGTGAAAAGAAACAAGGTAGCTGTAAGTTGTGTCTGTGACACACGTTATATCACAAATCTCTCTAAAATGTTCACCATCATATTGGAGAGCAGTCCCTTGCTAGCTATCAAAAAAACATCCTCCAGGAAAAGCACTTCTTAAAATACTATTGGCAATAATCTTACACTTTACAGAGTGCAAATGTAAAAGAAATGAAAACAGAAAGCCACTCATGTGGGGAAAATATGCTTTAGAGAAAAATGAATACAGCAAAACTGAGGAACTTGCATGCTTTCAAAGAAATCTCTCTGTATATTACCTAACTACTTTGCCTCCTAAGTTTGCTCTCATCTCTAACATAAGAGTTGAATGACTAGCATCATTCTTTGTGCTGGCATATTAAAATAAAATGCAACGTACTGGAAGAACAGTTATTTCTCTGTAAATACCTTTGTGGTAAAAACACAGAGTAAATACTTATTTTACCACCTCGCCTATCTGTCTAGCTACATGGCTATTTAAAGACAGCTGAAGTATTAGAAGGAGCTGGAAGATTATTAGTGTAACTGATAGCTCTGCACCACTCAATTAATGCTATGAACATGCCTACAGGACATCTACCTGTCTTCTTAGTTCTGCTTTATTTTTAGACAAAATGTATTAGCAATCTTTGATCATTTTAACTTTGTTAAGCAAAACGTGCTTTGTAACCTAGAAAAGGCTTCCATCTGGGGCTTTGGAGGGGTTGCTTTCTCATTTTGCTTTCAGAGCGAAGGGAAAGCCATCATTAGTAGAAGTGGTTGTGTGACCAGTGACTTTGTCAGCTATGGCTTCCCTTCATTAGAGAAAAAAAAAAGTGAAAATTGACTGGTTTGGACTGAATGTATAGACATATGTAGAACTCAGTTAAGGGATCAAAATACCATACCATATGTTGTGAAAAGCATTGAGACTACGGCTATATTGGGCAGGCCCTACAGGTGGTTAGTGAGGTCTATGAAAGGAAAGACAATGTCTGAGTGTCTAGGAGAACAGGACCCGTGTATGAGAGAAGCTGTATCTACTCTGACTTATGCTTTTAATATAGCAGTGAATGTGTGTTTAATACAACACCGGTTTGCCCTGTGAGACAAACCAAGCACCTATAATTCTTGCTTAAACTCAGTCTCTGCAGCATCATAATTTCATGTTTTACTCTGGAGAAAGACCTAAATCTTGCACAACTGGCAGAGAATTTAGACATTATTTGCTAAAAATAAACAAATTTGTGTGAGATGCAATTCAACAATTTAAGATCCTAGATAACAGGATTAGCTACAGACTGTACAGTACTTCACAGTTTCAAAATTGAGTACAGGGGATCATTTAATTAAAACCTATTCAACTGAAAATCCTATTTATCTGAAACAAATGTTTGTCCTATCTATAATATCAACAAACTATTCACATGAGCAACTAGCAATAAACAACAGAAAGATGCACAATGAATGTCAATTAACACAATTTGCTTTCAAATAAACTTGCAGTTTATGTATACAGCATTAGTACCGTCCTGTGTATCCATTATAAAGGTCAATTAACCTCGATTGTAGCTAGTCAGCTATTTCTAAAACAAAATCAGCATAAGATACCTTTTTTTTTTTTAAAATCAGCATCTCAGCAATTCAGTTGCCTGGTGCTGAAGAACTTCTAAACTGCTAAAAGTCTTTGCTAAAAGTTTTATGTTAGGAAATGACCAAAAAAAAAAAAAAAGAGAGAGAGAGAGAATGAGATTGGCTGAAATTGGTGAGATGTCACAGTGAGGCTGCATAAAGCTTTTAAAAATATTCCTTATTCAGCATATGATCATATGGATTCAGAACAACAAAGAGCTTTGGTATGTGTGTGCCTCAAAGGATGGAAATCTTCCTGAGTAAAGCTTTTGATGCATACACTAATCCAAGACTACACTAACAAATCTCTTGAAATGGAAATCCTTGCTGAAAATGGCCCGTGCACTTTAAGCGCTATCAAAGATTTTTTTTTTCCCTCTCCCCTTTGGCTGCAGAATGTCAGCATTTATGGCAAAAGTCAATCAGGTGCTCACTTGTTCTGCTTAATCAGGAAGAAATGGTACCATGTGAGCACAGGGAGCTCTCATCTGGAATTGCACAAGCATCACTAACTCAAAGGATCATCAATGTTGTAGAAAGCAAAAGCAAGTGAAGAAGTCTGACATATTGGTCTGTGAAGAAGGAATATGCATGACACTTTAGATGAGAATATTTGTAATCACACTCATGAGAATACAGGTGAATCACTGGACTTAGAGAAAGGCTTGTTTTTTCAGACTTTTCTTAACCTCTTGGTGTTTGAGAGGCAGTTTAACTCACTTCTTAAAAAATAACATGAAAGGCAGTGGCTGACATCATGAACCACAATTCTGGCCCTACCAGATGCTTCTACAGTCTTTTTGAAGCTGATAATAGTTATAAAATTACTACAGTGATGTCCTCTCTCTTTAAAAAAGAAAACATACGAGACTGTACAAAGACCTAGGGGGGAAAAAGATTGCTTTCTCGGAGTGTACTAACAAAACTTCATTCACAGAAGGTTAACAGGGGCTCTGTGCTTTTTTTGTCCTTTATGAACTTCGTCTTTGCTGCAGGCAGACAGCGTTCAGTGCTAGAGTATAATTTTCCCAATGCTACTGCTACTGAAGCTCATGGAATATAAAAAAATATGCTAAAACTTGAGAACGTAATTATACCGGACATAAAACTGTAGGAAAATGTTTAGTTTTCTGGGTAAATTCACCTGTGTGCCTAAGGCCTATGAAACACTTGCTTACTATTGCAGCCTGAGAACTACAGATTCTCTTCACTACATTAGAGTATCCTGACCCCCTGCTCCTTCCTACTTCAGTGCTTAAGCCTTCCTAAAGGTGATCTTTACTTACCACTTCATTGCTATAGCAAATATCAAACTCCATTGCACTGTTTAACTTACTGGGATTACATCAGTAAAAAGAGTAACTATTCTTCATAACAAAGTAACAGTCACATCCCTGTCTGATGGGTATGTGCATTCAGAATTCAGCTACAAACATGAACGCAGTTCATGACTACTGAAGAAGCGAAAAATTTTCTTTTAATTTGTTCACATTGCTAAAATAAGCCCTCCTAAAAACAAGTCAGTGTCTGAATGTTAGCATTACAATTTCAACATGAGACAGAGCAAAACCAGATGCTTGGCTTGGCTAGCTAACGATGAATGGTTAATCTGTATGGACCAGGCTAGAAATCTTTCTCTAATCCCTAAGTTTCATGTAAAAAGAGAAAATGTGCAGTTATTGATTCAGGATGTGCTAAGATGCTGCAGTTCATTCAACTGAAAAAAAACTTACTCTGATTTCTCACTAGTTGAAAAACTTTGCAATGAAACAGTTCCGTACCCCCATAAGAACTATTTGCTAGAGGAAAATGTGCCTCATAAATCATGGGGTTTGGTCTGGTATCGTTATAAGGAATAGACCATCTGAGTCAGCCAGCTTGGAGTAAGGTAATACCTCCTAAAAGGCATCCTGAACATCATCAGGGTCTTGTGAAACAACATTTTGATTAGCTAAGTGAAAATGAATCACGAGTGTTGGCATACAGCTATGCTATCGTTTTATTCAAAGAATGATCAATTGCTAGCAGAGTGATGAAACATTAAACAGAAAGATCAATTCAAGACATTATATTCTTACAAGACTCCTAGATCCTCTACTCAAGACCTGATAGTTTCCACAAGACTTATCAGACATGGATGATAATTACAAAGATATGGTAATTGAGGGCATTAAATCAAGCGTGTGAGCTAGATCTGCTGTCACAGCAAGAACTTCTTCATTGAGAACTGGCAGAGAAGGATTTTCTTCCCCCTCGACTGGCACAGCAGGATCCTCATCCAGCCACTGGCACAGTAACAGGTTCCACTTTAAATCTATCCTATCTATACCCTGTTGAAGTAATTCAGTTAATTGTGTGCATCAGTCTTTGGAGAAATCTTTCATACTGCTAGTTATGTCCTTGGATGAGTATGGTAGCAATCAAGCACTGCGGTGGCACACTGCTGCCTGCTAGATCTGGAATCACTGCTACAGAGCCAAGAGTCCACTTAAGCACCAAGGAACCAAGAAGCCCACAAGATCATCTAAGCTTTTAAATGCTATAAATTACTCAAGAAGGGATGTGCTGTAAGCATAAATGTTCACCATGGCGCGAAGCACTATATAGGAGGAAAAGCTAGCCAGAGTATGACTTGACAATTTAAAGAATTTGATGTTAGTTTATTAAATTTCTTTTTTTAGCTGTAGGGAAAAAGAAAGACAGACAGAAAGACAGGAAGGAAGGAAGGAAGGAAGGAAGGAGACAAGAAAGACCGAGTAACCAAAAGAATTGCAAGGAAGGCCAGAAAAAACATTCACCCAGACAGCTGAGACGCATTTCTTCTACAGACTGTGCCAATATTGACTTCTACATAAAGTCCTATTTTTTTATAGAAAAGGTTAACCTTCCACAATTTACTTACTCATGAAATATAAGGTGAACAGAGACACTGATGCAAATGATCCAGTATATTAAAAAATGCATTGAGCCAGGAAACATTCAAAGTTCTGTTATAAATTACATTTTAAGGTCTGAGATAGTGGCTGTGCCAAGCCCTATTAACTGGAATAGCTGGATTTAGAAGGAATCTGCTTTTGGGGTTGGTCTCTAAAAGATAGAGAGGCTTCCTGTCCCACTCATCCTTTAAAGATTATTTTAAAAAAAGGTTATAGGTAGCCTATCACATTGTTAGGAGCTCAGTAACAAAGTAGATATGGACAACTAGAAGTATATATTTCCAAGGAGCAAGGTGGAATAACAACTGTTTGATCCCTTCCTATCCTATTCTATAAAGGTTATCACTACCATTTATAAGGGTGGGAGAGAAAGAGGCTAAGTTGGCTTGGTTAGCTTTTGATATCAACTGAAAATGTTAGGCTGTGGTGTTCTTCTCCTATTGCCCTCAGACAGCAATCAGAGAAGTAACCAAAGACAAGCAGGAAAGAACTGAGTTTATACGCTGCTGATCTGAATAATAAAGTTTTTCCGCTTCTCTCTCTGGCCTGGGACACAGACAGATAAGTTCACACCCCATTCCTTTATTTTTAACTACTATTCCACTGAGTCAGAGTATCTGTGGTAAGGCTGGGAGTTTGAAAGAGCGGGAGCCTATGAACAAACTCCCCCAAACTTCCCACTGACTGGGGAGCTGAAAGGCCCGTAGGTGTTAGGTCCTAACTTAAGGCTTGATTGCTGAAATAGCTCACGTGGGGCAGTAATACTGCGCCAGCGCTCTGTGCAAACAATTTTATTCTGCTATAATGCAGCAATTCTTTCCTCTTTATGAAGAAACTAGGGTTGTGGGGGAAGGTTTTGTACAGGAGATCAGTTCCAATTAAGCCCCAAACAATTACAATACTCATGCACGTATTTCTTGGAGGAGGCAGATCTTCACAAAGAGAAAATTGCTAAAGTCCAGAATCAGAGCTTAGAAATGGGATGAGTCCTTCTCTCTATAGGACTGTCTCTTAGTAGTTAGGTTTACAACTTGCCAGCATTTGCTGAGATGAATGGAAAGGTTTTGGTACAAAGTGGGACAGTTTAAAATCAGTTGCACTTTTCCTTTAAATATGAGTAATGTGCTAGCTGGTGAGAAGTGAAAGGGATAAAATCAGAAAGGTGGAAAAAAAAATCTTTCCTTGGGTACAAGATCTGATATAGAGATATTTGCTATGTAGGCTGTGCTGAAAACCCTCTAACACTTTGGAGGGGCCATTCTGGTCCTGCTTACCTGCTGTGATTGAGGCAGAACAGGGTTAGTGTTGGGACAGCAAGAGAAATTCCCTGGGAAATGGATTTCCTTTGACAGGTGCATTGACCCTGGCTAACAAGAAATGCCACAGAGATGCTGGATCTGAGAAGAGGTTTGAGGAGACCTTGCTCCAGTGTCCCCACTGTCAGCTTATGTGAATCCAGTGTCCCATACCTTTGCAAAGCCAAAAGAGACAGCACACTATGCAGTCACCTGGGTTTGGGTTTCACAGTCCTTTGCTCAATATGTGAAGCTTTTGTGAGGGCCATGCAAGTTCATCAGCCAAGCATGGAGCAACCCAGACACCACGTCCTCACATGTTCAGGCACTCTTTACAAGCCGCAGTATTTTAATACTGTATGAAGTAATACGCCCAGCCAAAGCTGGTTTCTCCCACTCCTGCCAGAAAGTAAATTAGCAGTAACAATTTTTACAACTATACTTTTTCAGTCGTTTTAAAGTCAGTTGGTAACTTATGCGGTCACTTTCTTAGTAAGAAAAGCACTTGTGCAGTGTCTGCCATATGTGCTCTAACTATCTGGAATTTAATAATTCTTTTTAATTTAACTGAGAAAGATAACTCCTCTTGTGTCTAGTCTCCTCAGGAGGTGACTTACTTCCTGTGTAATTTCACTTTGTGCGGCATGAAAAACAACTATGCTGTTCATCATTTCCTGTCTTCTCATTTTTAGCTCTAAGGTACAGAGCTCGGTACTGTTGCACATTATGCCAGAGGTCTATTAAGCAGCATACTGGTGCACCGATCTGGAAAAATGTAGCAGTCAATGATGCTGGCTGCATTCAGCACAAGCCTCGTAAATTGTGGGCACGTTCTCTGCATCGCTTAAGAGGTGCTGAGGTAAAAGAGAGAAGCTGTGCTACCTGCATTCATGATTGATTGCCAGCATCGAAACATTCCCTCAGAGTGTGCTGCTGCTCCTTTGCCACCTTTGCTCCAAGGGGCATGTCAGCAGGGGAGGCAGAGACGAGAAGGAGAAAGAAGGGCGCAGGGGATGTGCCCAGGTTACACCACCGTCCGTCCATATTCATTGTGGCTAAGGCCTGGGAGATGCTGCTAGATGCTATATGTCAGAGCAGCTCCCTGGCTGCTTCAGCCTGGCTGTGGGCTGGCAGCCAGGCAGGGAGTTAGGAAGCCATAACCAGTTCCTCACTCTGCTTCAACAAACGTGGACTCAGCAAAGCTGAAGCTCTGGCCCAGCACCTTTGCTGAATACGGAGCCTGGGACATGGGTGTATTTTTACCACTTGCGTTCTCCCTTGAAGTCTGAGATTGGAACATTTATGCAGAATTCATTCGCTGAGTTTTTAATTCTTTGCAGGCAAAACAGTGCGTCAGCAGGTATTGTCTTGCTCTCTGAAAGAAGTAATCATCTTCAGCAGCCCTTCCAGTCGGAGGGTCTCCAGGGCCAACTCCAAGCTCTGCAAAGTCAAAGGGGATGTTTGAAAGAGAGGGCTCTGGATCCAGCTCCAAAGCCTGTCAGACATTTTAGGTATGCCACATGGCACTCCTTGGAAAGCATTGCTGTCCCTGTATTATGGGCATAAATTGTAACACAAAGAGGCCCAAGTTTTGCTAAAGGCTCCTATACAAAACAGTGGTGGCTGCTATTATGAGTGATATCCTGTATTTCTCTATGTTCTAGCTGGATCATGTACCTCTGAAGGTATCAGTACCTCAGCTCTCACTGATGTGAGCTGGCACAGAATTTGGAAATAATCTCCTAGCTGCCATCTGTGAGGGAGCTTCCAACAGTGCCCGCCTGTCTGCCAGCCCCCAGGGGCAGGCAGCCCCCAGCTGTGAGGCCACGCTGCCCGAGCAGCTCCCGTGCTGCCGGGCAGCCCTTGCAAAGTGGCCTCACCCCTCAAATCTTCTGCACCAAATGCCCAAATAGGTATCAGGAATGATGCTCAAGCAAACCATGCACGGTATTGGCACGAAAACAAAATAAAAACCCTTGCCTTGATAACTGTTTCTGAATCAAGATAAATATAAATATATCCTCCATTCACTGGGTGTGACTGAAAAAAATTAATGTGCTCTTCCTGCTCTGACCCTGCTATTGCTGTCACCAGCGTGCTGGTGGCAGCCATCCTCCCCTCCCCAGACCCATCCTTCCCATCTGCGTGAGGCTCCCTGTGCAAGTCTCCAGAGCTGCAGCAGACTGGAAAACCCAATGGCCAGGCTGCAAGGCTTGACTCCTGGCAGGCCAAAAGGGCAATGGTGAACCCTCACCAAAAATGGTGGGGTGCCTTTCACCCACAGGTGGGCCCTCGGCAGCGCTGCCCACACCCTGCTCTGTGAGCTGGGCTTGCAGCAGCCGTCCTGGGCTCAGCACTTGGTTTTACCTGAGAAATAACATTGAACTGCGTGGTGATGTGGGGAGACAATAGTGGAATCGCCAGCCTCATGCCTGCACGAGAAGGGCATCCCCGCTGAAACCTCCTCACCAAGCAAAACCTCCTGGGGGCTCTCGCAGCCCCGGGTCAGGGCAGCGCTGGTCTCCATTCATGGCACACGGGGAAAGCGTCCCGGCTGCAGGGGCGGCCGCAAGGGCACGCGGGGCACGGGCGAGGGGAAGGCACGGGAGGTCGCAGCCCCCGGGCGGGCATGGGGAAGGGAGCACGAGGCTGTAGTGTGATGGCTCGCGGTGAGGAGCACCTGTGGGGTGGGGTGAGGGACCGCAGAGCCGCCTGGACCTCCCCAGGACCTGGCAGCTCGGCTGGCGGGTGCTCCTCCGTGTTGTAAGCAGATGAGGAGGAGAGTGCCTCTCCTTTGGAAAGGGGGTAATTAAGACGCTGGGACTTAATTTATTTGTCTTTGCCCTAAAAATGTTGCATTAGAAAGCTCCTGTTTTCTGTGGTGTTATAAAGGATAACAAATGGATGGAGAGGCGAGAGGACCGAGCTCTGGCAGATGAGGCTGAAGAATACCTCATGTTAAACAAGCAAGATAATTATTCTGCTCTACTTAGCATCGGCTAGGCCTCGTTTGGAGAACGGCATTCATTTTGGGGCACCACAATTTAAAACAGACAGCGAAATTGGAGGGAGTTCAGATGAGAGCAACAAAAATGATTAAAGAGTTAGTAAATAAGACCTCTGAGAAAAGGTTACGAGAGCAGGGCCTGCTCGGTCTGGAGGAAAGAGGACTGAGGGGAAGCATTACTGTCTACAAATATGCAAAGGGCTGTTACGGAGAGGACGTAGACCAATTATTCTCATTAGAGAACAAGGACAGAACAAGAAGTAATGGGTTTAAGATGCAGCAAGGGGGAATTTAGATTTAATATTAGGCAAATGTTATAACTATTGGAAAAGTTAGGCAATGGAACAAGCTTACAGGGAAGATTGCGTACTTGCCATTACCAGAGAAATATGTGGCTGAGATTAGAGACTCGTCTGTCAGGGGTAGGCTAAGGCTAATGAAACTCAGAACCCTTCTCTGGTGCACGGGGGGATGTTCCTGAGCCCCTCGCGGGCAGACGACGAGGGCTCGCAATAAACAGAAAGCTATCAATTCAGAGGAAAATGAGAGGTTTGTGTATACGCATGTGCACAATGAAAGAAATGGTCTCGGTATTCACAGCCCTTATTGTTACTCCATGTTTTGTCCCAAAGCACCATGCCTCCACATCAGTCTTCCTCCAGCGCTATGGAAGCCATGACTGGGACATCAGTAAAACTGTATATACATTTTTTGGTCCCCATCCCGCAGTCAGTTTCCCACAGGATGATGAGCTCGGTAGGAAGCTCAGAGAGCTTGATTTACAAACAAAAGAACACACAACATGGAAGTTACCAGGCTACTGCCATGGATGCTACTGTGACAGCTCCATCATTCTCACCCCTATGCCTAGTTCAGATACAACTGCACAACTAAAACCAGGTTCTTCCTACTCAGTGATTACCTTAAGTGCAAGCCAGAAATCATCAAAGGTGCGAGCAAGGAACCACAGAAGTTAATGGAAGCACTGAGTCACTCCTACTACCACCTGCAGTGTTTGAACACTGTAGAGTCTGCACTGATAAATACCACTTTCCTGCTATGAAAACAGAGTGCAGACAAATAGCAGTATCTGAAATGCAAACTTTCTCTTATATTTAGATGATGACTACCACTTCTGTGAAGTCCTAAATGCTTTGAAAATCAACATAAGCAACCGTTGTGCTTTAGAAGTTTAATAGCTATCAATACGTTTGGTGAATTTTTTCTAAAACGTGAATTTCACCTTTTGTCATTAAAAGAACATCCAGCCCAAACCAAAAAGGCTCATACACTTGGCCCGCTCTGAATCTTTAAAGGCTATTCTGATAATTTGAAATTTTGGACTAAATAATACAATTAATTGCAGGCAGGCAGTTTATGTACCACTTAGCCTAGAGTGAGGTTTTATGCTGAAGTAATAAATTCATTTGAAACAGAAAAAAAAAAACAGGATGGAGCTATCATAAACAAAGTGTCAGCCCAACTGTGAAACACTGAAAAGGGTGACAGTGTAGTCAAGCGCCAGCACAAACTACTTATTTGCTAATATACTGTAGTCATGTGGAAACGCTCCTCTCCTTCTTGTAGGTCAGTGCTCTGCAGAGGTTATCACCACTGACCAAGCTCTTTGTAACATTTTTTGAGGCTATTGTAAAGGCGAGCAAGAAGCATGTGTTGATAAAGAACTGATTTGAAATGTCAGCCTTATGGGAGAAAGTGCCAGCAGAGCTAGCTGGCTTTTTTTTTTTTTTAGCAAGTACAAGAGAATTAAAACCTTCCTGGTCAGGAAGCAAACCCTGAGGAAAAGGAGCCAAAAGTCTGACAGGGCTGTGAACCTCATAGCCATAGCAATAATTTCACAAATGACTAATAATAAGGAGTCGATAATCCAAAGGATGATCTCTGAAGTGAAGAGCACCAAATTACTTCAGGGAGAAAATCAATTATCTCCAATGCAGTTTTGTGGCTGCACAGCCTACAATATGCAAATGCACAGAAGTTACCATAGCCACAGAAACCTGAATATCAAACTTAAAAGAAAAAAAAAACCAAGGAATTTTACAAGAATCCCTAAAAAAATATCCTCCTCATGAATGGATGCATATCTGCTTTATTGATGCAGCTACAATGTTATTCTAATATTCTTCATCACAAAGGCTGACAGCCGTCTAGAGATGTCAGCTTCTATGAAAGAGATGCTGCACTGTGGTGAAAGCAGAACGGGGTGACTGGGTCTGAGAGGCAGTACAGAAATCAAATTATCATCAAATACTGTGGGCAGATTTTTAACATCTTTTCTCTTGCTGAGTGGTGCCTCACTCCATAACTGGGTCACTGAAATTAATGGAACTACTTGCAAGTAAAACAGTACTCAACGTGCCTTAGAGCGTCAGAGTCTGACCCACAGTACACATTCAAATGTCACCTTGTATTTTAATGTATCCCAGACATAAGGGGTTTTTAAAATCATTATTAATATAGAAATAGATTCCTTATTGGGATCAGGCTCTTTTTTTCACTAGAAGCACAAATGTCTTAAGAGGAGACGTCTGAACATTTGGCCACTTGTCACTAAAAATCCCATTTCCATGCGTGTGTAATCCACGTTCCCTGAAGATTTTGAGAGCAAGGAGCTTATTGCTGATGAAAAGGGAGAAGCGCAGCCTAAGGGCTGCTTGGGAACTCCAGATAGATGGAGGCCTCCAAGGGGAGGGTGCATTCCTCGAGCATCTGCTGGTGAGCCAGGAAAACGACTGTATGGGACAGACCTCATTTACATTGCAGTTAAGCATTGGGTTCGGGCACTTTGGTTAAAACGCATTTAACCTTTGGATTTAAGGATAATAAAATACTATTATCCCTGTTGGGGGATAACTGGCAAAAGGACTGTATCAATTGTGCTTGGAATGAAGAGTTTCCCTGATTACAAGCACCACCTTTATGACCACACGAGGGAAACCTCTGAAAAGGCTGGGAAAGAAATGAGACAAGAAAAGTTTCTTTCAGAACAGCTTATTTAGGAACAAGGATTTTTCTCAGCCTCGGTGTATCACTGGTATTTTCTAAAAATGGGAACAGAACGGTGTCACTTCTGAGATGTTGAAAAGAGCTGAAAGTACTTGGACTCAAGCCATGGAGAAAGAGCAACCTAATTGAGGGACATGGATAAAGACCTCCTGGCCTTATTACATGATCTGAGACAAGGGACAGACACTTCTCTCAGGGTTTTTAAAAAAAAAAAAAAGCCATGCGAGATCTTTGTGCCCCACAGGTTAATTTCTCCAATTCTGGACAATACATTTTTAGACATAATAGAGAAGATGGAAAAAGTATTTGCGAATTGCCTCAGTACTTATGGCTGTGAGAGACGGTCTGGGGTTAAGACTTCACTTGGAGGAGGAAGTCTCACCTAATACCATTTCACTGTTTCTCAAGCTTATTCTTGACCCCTCTTATACCTGCCGATAGTGGGCTCTTCAGAGACACTCGCTGCCAGTGAATATGTGGGGCTGAATAACACCTTCAGAGATAACTTCATTTAGTGTCCCACGCTGCTGGGATAGGGCACTAAGCTGAAGTTATTTAAATATTCTTTAAAAAAAAAAAAAGTAACTCCTAAAAACTTGAATATAGACCTTAATATTACCTGTAGTACTTTGCTGAAAGCATGGTGAGTTATAAGAAGCTGCAAACTTGTCCAGTCCAAAATCCACTCAAGAATATGTACTCCCCAGGCCAAAGATTTCCTCCAAGGATGGCTTAGGTCAGCCCATAAAGTTCTGGGCTTTCAGACAACCTCCCTGCTGGGGTGTTGTTGCTGAGTTAATTTTCAGTCCTGAATTTAACAGACACTGCACCAGCATAAGCATGAGCACTAAACCTCCACTGAAAGAACTCTTCTTTTTTCATTGGGTGTAAAGTACAGCTGAGTGATCCTCAAAATAAACATTTATGGCAAAAAAACCCAGTCAGTTGTGGCCAAGCCAGCCAGACCAGAACTACTGGGTAAGCGATGGCTCAACTACACTCTTCACTCTTTTGGAGCAGCACTGAGTTATGCACATTTGCTTGCTATAGTATATGATGTGTTCTAATATTGAAAACATGGATACAGAAATAAATACTAACAGCAAGATGTAGAGACTACATACCATACTCCATGCCGCTGGGCATTCCCTTGCTTAGGCTCATTAGTAACAAGAATTACCATACTAGAGAAATACATTGGTCTGCCTGACACAGCAAGTGAAAAGAGTTGTCTCAGAAGGAGGCACTATGAAATACTTGCGTATGTGAATTCTGTGAAGGCACTTATGGCATTCACGTGCCTTAGAAAAGTTTTGTCCTACCACCTATTTCGTGCAAGTTGGCCAATACTCTGCAACTTGAAAATCACTATCCTTTCTATCAGCTTCTGTTCTTACTCTTATTGTCAACTCGAAAGTCCAGTCTGAGGCACCCACAACATTTAGCCTTTTATAAGACAGATCTCATCAAGAATTCAGTTCACCAAATCTTGACAAGAACTTTTTTTTCCGAGTAGCATAGGGAGTATGTGTATATATCTATCTCTCTCTCTCTCTAAAGATAGCAAGGGAGCTGGTTGCCTTAGTAACAGGATATTTCAGCCATTGTGTTTAGTATTTACTCAGCACTGGAAACGTACACTGTATTGAGAAGAAATGTGGTATTTTTATTAGTCTACCCCTGTGTATATGCCCATCAGCAGCAAATGCATGCTGTGTAGCTTGACTTTCCATTTCTGAGCTATGTGAAACCTCTGAGAAGAGAGCATGCAGAAATGAAACCAGGGCACCTGGTGCAATGTATTTTTGTTACAAGTATTTTGAGAGAAAAAACTGTTGTGAGAGTTTAAAGCACTGCACTAAAGATATTCCTTGTCTCACAATTGTATCTCCAGCAGCAGAACAGACGAAAGGCATTTCTATTCCATGCTTTCTTATTCTGATGAAAAAATCTACAGAAAATTGTTATGAAAGAGGATATTTCTGCAGTGCCAGTTTCCACAACTGTATTAATGTGCAGAACCAATTTAACAAGAACTGTTAAATGCTGTTTTACCTGACATTTGTGGGGAGGAGTGAGGGAATAGACATTTAAAGGACTGTTTCAAAGCCTGCTTCAGTCTGGGAGAAGCAAGGCATCAATTACAGCTGCATCAATTAAAATGCAGGAGAAATTAGAGAGAACAGATCCATTTAATTTTGGGTCCAGCCAGCACACCAAAAGGTTTATATCCCTTCTTTTGCAAACATGCCACGGGATTTTTCATCCTCCCAGCAAGACACCAGAGTTGCCTTTGGATGCTAAGGAAAAATCTACCACCTCCAGCCGCCCAGGCCCTGCAGGTGCGCGGGGCTGAGTGGGGACAGAGTGCCACCTACCACGGCACCGAGCCCCGTCCTCCCCTCTGGGGCTGCACAGAGCCTGCCATCAGCCTGCTCCGAAACCACAGCTAAAACTCCCCTCGGCTTTGATGGATTTTGGCTCAAGCCCCAAGGACTCCATCAGCCCCTACCCGCTTGGCTAGGGAGAGCTGACGGGATCACAGCATGCCGCCGGTGGTGCAGGAGCCTGCCACTCGGGACCTCACGCTCCCAAACAGACAGGGCTGATGCTGGAGAAGACTCAGTTGCATGAACTAACCTGGCGGCCTGTTTCTTGTAGTAGTCTGGGCATTACTTCTTGCTCCTAGGGTAACCCGGCTATTGCACCAATGAGAAATCCACTCCTGGGCTGCTCTCTCTCATTATAATTTCAGATGGCGTAAAACACTTCTGTATTACATCAATTTAATATCTGATATGGCCTCTGTCACGGTATTATATCACACCCTCACAGGATGATGGACTCCAGTCTAATACGGCTTTTCCTTCTCTAACTACTGCAATCCTCTACCCATTTTGCCATTCAGATGGAACAGAGCCTGCTCAGATAGAAAAGCAGAATGTTATAGTCACATAGAATAACTTAAATGTAATTGCAGACAGAACATTTATTCTATATTTAAAAAAAAGAGCTGGAAAATAGACATGGAAATGTGCAACAGTGGTGAGAGCAGGTTGAACCAGACAGTTGGGGTGGTTAAAACACTATCCAACACACACAGCCTTTTTCTTTCATCATGAACAGTTTTCTCCCTGATCCTGACTTTCTCTATTTTGCTTAGCTCTAAATATTGTTGCATAGATGGGTTTGCAACGGACTTTTGGTTAACTACTGAAAATGAGCCAAGAAGACTATGTTACCAGGTGGCATTATCGGACTGCGCGCCCCCCTCAGGGGGGCAGGCACGCGATTTCCTCATGTTCTGTGTGCAGGGCCCTCCCGATGCTCCGCGAGCTGGAAAAGCCGGCGGTGCCACACAGCACGGGTGCAAGGGAGGCTGCAAAGCACCCAGCTGGATGGAGATCAGCAGCAGGAGGAGCAGAGATGTGGATCAGTTTCCAGCAGCGATCACTTCCTCCAAGTCGCTTAAAATGTTTGTGATTAAAAATAAAACTGGTTTTTTTTTCTGTTTCTTTTGCCATCCTTTAGTACTGGATAAAGAAAGCTTCATGTTTCTATCAAAAGAGGGGGAAAAGAAGATAGATAATATATGTTGTTCAGAAATGGCATAGAGGTGGTAAGCTGATTTTCCTGACAGGCCCTCCATGAATTATCTCATTAAGATTATCGCAGGCTGCAAACTAAACCACATTTTTCTTAGGACTGCCTTTTACAGCAAGAGCTCTGCTCCTAACTGTTTATCACACATTTAAGCTAAAATCTATCAATCTGCACTAAAAAAATTAGAGTTCTTCTGAGACCCAGGGAAAGTTTTAATCTAGTAAAGCCTTTTGTCTAATGAACTTTCCAGAAAAAATAAATAGGCTTTGCTTGTCCTCATCAGATTTTAGGGTTACACAATTCAAAACTAAAATATATAAACCAGTCACACAGAAACAGGCTTATCCATAGCATTCTTACCCACACACAGAAATCAGAATGAAGCAACAGAATGGCAACGAATTACTAGCCCTCAGTGATTGCAGGTAACAGTCAACTCAGTGCTGTTTTATGGGAGATCTGCTGTACGAAATCAAATTACCAAAGAGGTTTAACTATTTGGCTCCCAATCACATACCCTTTGGAACTATCCAGACATGCCATATTTTCCCTATATTGAGCCAGAATGTGTAACCCAACTTCAAAAAGCTGCATGTTACTGTGTCCATACACAGCACGATACACAACCATTGTTTTGCTTTACATGAATGTAACAGCAGCAAGGATGCAGACACTGATCTTTCAGTTCAGATTATTTATTTCCACTGAAACCTTTCTTTACCATTTGTTTTTGTTTTACTTTGCTGAGATACAAATACTGCAGGTATTGTAGATATGTAGCAGTTGCCTAACTATATTCTTTTTGAGTAGCACATCATTATATATCTGTATCTATCCTACAGTTCTTCTGTCATACCTAACTGATTCCGAAATGACAGCATGGAAGACGGTTACTGTAGCATCGGGCAGACAGAGAAGGACAGGTAGCACGTTGTATTGTTCCTTGGATCCTTCTCAGCAAAGTGAGGGTAAAGTATTGATGTTGCATGATATGAACTGAATCTACGTCTCCTTGTGAGAGAAAGGACGGCTACGGTGGGAGTAAACAGGTATGCGGAAAAAAAGGAGTAAGTTGTTCCTGCAGCTGAAGCTGTCAAGGTCCTTAGGAAAGGGAAAATCTGAAAGAATCGACATCTGTCAGCTCTGCTCACTTTAGGACTGACTGACAGCAAGAAAAGAGCTATTATACTGCGATGGGAAACATTTGGGGCTTCTCCAGAACATATGAAGAGATGCATTCTCTGCCCCAACAATTCAGCAGAAATTAACATACTTCTATTACATCTTTCTGAGACTGCAAAATCCTTCCCTCACACTGCTGGTTAACTGTAATTATTGCTACTGTGGGAGCACCTCAGCATGCCGACAGCCCCAGCCCCCTTGGTGCTATGTGCTAAGAACAGCAAAAAAAAAAGCAGTCCTGCCCAATGAGACTGTTTGCACAGCGTCAGAAATGTTTCTCAGAACCACGACATAAACATACCGTTGCATTTTTATCAGTATTTTATATTTGGTTAAAATATGCTGAAGCTTAAGGGCTCAGTGCCCACAAACATGCTGGCACGCAGATTTCGCATATCTTGTAAAGTCTACTACTGTACTGGTGTGTGTATATGCAATAGCTGATTTTTCAAATAGGCAAAAGCATGCACTTGCATATCTGAGTAGCAGGACTGAGCCAAAAGCATGGCAATGAATTATCGGCTGCAAGAAGGTATTGATGCAGTCCAGCAGACCTATACACAGCACAATCATTCAAGAAGGCAAGAGAAAGCTGGCATGGGACTTTTATTTTATTGTGATTGCACAGAAAGACTCATTTCTGCTTCTGTGGATGGATCATTTTCCGTAGCAGTGCACACTTCTTCTAGAACGGCTCTAACTTCACAGTATCTGCTTCCAACAAACTTCTCTCCAGGCTAAACAGACACTTGCCACGCACATGACAGTGCACGGGGGAGTGATGCTGAGAAAAGAAGACACGCTGTAGCTAACATCTTTGCTTGTCTTGTAAGAGTAATCTGACTAATGTCGGAATGATTCCATCAAGATTGTCAGAAGTAGGTTTAAGAGCCCTCCAGGTACGTTGCAAGCCTTGGCACAGGCAACAACTAATGCGAAGTGGATGCCAATTGACCAGAGGTTCTGGGAAGGTACGAAGCAACACTAAGGACCTTGACTTAGGCTGATGACACTGAGTTGTCTTCTTCTGTGTTCTCAACATTTCTTTCCCTGTTTCAGATGGACTAGAGTATGGCAGAGGCATTGTGGGATATGCTGTCAAGTGCTATTGGTTTCACGTATCGCACTCAGAAATAAAACCAAACTGACTTTTATAATGCTGGATGAGCTTGCTCACATCTTAGTTGTATTTGAACTACGCATCCATTAAACTGAAGTATGCTGGATATTTATACAATAACGACGACTCCGGTTCCTGCAGGAGAGGTACGTACTATGAAGATCATTAGGAAATGCCACTACCACTTTGCGCAAACAGCAATTATAAATGAGGACCCTTCTCTCCCATCAGATCTTTGCTGACCCTCCTTAACACAGATTCCTTTCCTTAAAAGAATGGAAGAAGGCTGATGTTGTCGTGAGCTGTCTGGAATGGTGTTTGAGACATCTTGCTTCAAACTGTATCTGCCCTCCAGGCTGCTTCTCTATTCTTGAGTCGCTGAGTCACTGAATTTCTGTGTTCCTCCACTTCACACTGTGTAAAGAGGAATACATGCTCTTACCTATTATTTCGCCTGTAGACTTGGATTAGAAATAATTTGGGCCAGGGACTAGCTCTTCTATGAAAATAAGTGTAGCATAGTTGCTCCTGGAGTACCATAACACTACTTCTAAGTGATAACTGAAACAGATGATCTGTGCCAGTGGAAAGATTCACCGTAAAGGCCCCAAAGTTCGTATGCAGTGTACAAACCCACTGAGGTACTGTAGGTGATACCTTCAGGAAAAGAACAAGTGTAAAACAGATATTCTGATACTAAAGCCTCAGTACCCAACAAAAAGAAAAGCAGGACTTTTCTCTATGCACACATATTGCAAAACCTCTTCTCCTTTGCCTGGGGAGCTCGCTGTTAAGGCAGCTATATTTGAGTGCATTCCTCTGTTTATCCTTTTGTTGTCATTTATAATACACAAAATTGACAAGCCTGACTGACATCTGTATGGATTTCATATACACAGCAACAACATGAATGAGAAAATGGCCTCCTGGGAGACTGCTGGGAGTCTTGTTCATTATCATTATCACTATCATGATTCATGCAGATGATGAGACTCCCAGCCATATCCTCCTCCTTGTGCTCTACGCTGCACTTTGCAGCACCTTGCTGTCACCGAACGGGTGGACAAGCAATCAATTTTCCTGCCACCCCTGGAGGTACTGTGGTGTCATTCTCCCTGCTTCCACACAGGACACCCGAGCTGAGCAGAAGGTGGATGATGGGCTCCAGACATCAGGGCGAATCTAAGCCAAGACACAATTCAGCCCCACTAATCCAGGCTGCCGGTGGCTGGGGAGAACTCAGCAAATCTCACAGCTGCCGTTCAGCTGTTGGCCTTGCAACACCTACCCAAAATGGCACTTTGGTGAAGCGGGAAGAGAAACTCTCAGTTACCAGACCAGTAAGTGCCAAACCTGCTTTGTCTCTTCAATAAAAGGTCTCTGCTTTTTTTTTTTCCCCACACCACAGCAAGCTGTATCAGCATGCAGACCAACTGAAATTCAAGTAGAGAAGTGAGAGAGACACCTGTGAAAATCTCATTTCTCTTCCAGACTGTTTTTCCTGGACATCTACTGGGTTACGTTATACTGTTACCACTGTAACTGTATTCGTGAAAGGGGAAATAGTAATTTCATTGTTAACCTCGAAATGATTTCATGAGGGTTCAGAGAAATGGGTACATTAAGGCAATTCAATAAACTGTAATGAAAAATGAGGCCCCGTTTTCATGACTTACGCCTTTACAAGAATTTGGATAGCGATTGCAAAAGGTTAATATGCTTTATATGAATCTGCAGGTATCTGTCAAACACTGAAGGCAGTCCAGGAAAGCAACGCTGCATGGCAGAGACATCTGCTGGGAGCTTCTTGCACTTGTCTCACGCCTCGTGCTTCAGCTCTCTGGGGCTGCGAATCCTCTGAGCAGCCCCAAGCTGCTCCTGCTGCCACCGGCTGGGGAGCGGGTTTCTGGCAAATGAAGAATTCAGGGCATTCCTGCCTGACGATAGCCAGTCAGCCACTCAATGGGAGCCAGAAATCTCTAAGCTATACGCTGGAATTTAAATGGAAACTTTTGCATCTAAATTGAAGGTTATACTTCTCTTCCAGCTGCCCGACATTGAACTGTCTGTCAGAGGAAGACTGGGAACTGGTGAAATCTTTCCTTTCCCAACCGTATACAGCAGAAGATCAATGTTTTAATTAGGGAAAGGAACTATCAGTGAAGTTCTCTGTAAGTTTGACAATGTGATTGCACTAAGGCTAAGAACCTACTTTTACCTACATTAAAAACTGAAAATGAGGGTTCAGATTTTAGCACCTAAATAAAATGCCTCCCCTCTCACAGAGACATTGACGACACTTCCCACCTAAGAAATGGATCCAAATCCCTCTCCTCCTTCCTCCTTCACAGTAGGAAAACACAGTGTGATCATACTGGGTTGCTGGGATCAAACCATGTTCTGACTATACCCTGGCCCCCTGTGTTTTCATTTTGGACACTGGCTTGAAAATTATTACGACAGTGTGGAAACCCTAGAAAGAGGAAGCCCTGTTTTGTACGACAGCAGAAAAGAGGATGCTTTGCAAACTCAATTCCCTTTTCTCCAACTGCGGGGATACAGCTGATGCAAAGTATCCTACAAATGAAAATGAGCTGTATTTGATTCCACACACACTGAATGCTTGAACTGTGTTTAGCACATCACAGGTCTACAGTTTAAGCGATACTCCCCAGTGTAGCAGGTTTTTTCCTGCAGACACCAGTTCACATCTGATGGGAGACCATTTTAAAACCAGCCTCTGCTCTTACATTGTAAGAATAACTCTCTCCCTCAAGCTACTTGCAGACAAAAACATGTTTACCTCCACCTATCAAAGCACCAGGGGAAAACAACAGCCCCTTGAAGGAAATTAATTCCCGAAAACCTTTTGAAATGTTCTAAACAGCTTACTACCAGAGTGAACAGATGCACTAATAAGGATAAACAAGCACTTGGCCCAAACCCTCGGAGGGAGTTAGCTGCACGCCCACCTTCCACTCAAGCCAGTGGCAGGCGAGTGTTGAGGGCCCGCGGGTGGTCGCCAAGGGCTGGTTGAAGCCACACAGCCAGCACAGCCTGGGTATCCAAACCAGCAGACACCAGAAGCTGTTCAGTCCTAGTAGCCCATGTCACCGCAGCACCTCGCTTGCTTACCCTAATTCAGCTACATCCAGTGAAGCTTTATCACAGTGATGAGCTTTTTAAAAGGAGTTGTACGAGTCTGAACTTGCACTGCCCACCCTCAGGTGAGGACATTAAACACGGCAGTACGCACCTTGCCTGCCATTACAGGGAATTGGCTAAAGCACATTATTCCAGGAAAAAAAAAGGCCTGCCTTCCAGTGTCAGCCCCTAATCACATTTATGTATTTCCCACAAAGCAGTCTATGGGGCAGGGGCTACCCATAGCTTTCCCCTCCTAGCCAAACAAGCCTCTCCTTTTATTGACCAATCAGTATTTAATTATTCTGTGCAAAATCAACCAATTTTCTCCGGAAACACTGAATGTTCACTTCTGCTCCCGAACAACCCGCTCCTGGGTGTAGCACCCCCTCAGATAAAGGAAGAAAATGGAAACAGGTCTCACCCTCCTGAACGAGAGCTCTGCGAGGGCAGGTAAGAGAAGCTGATCCAGAAGACACTCTGGTAATGCCAGAAAAAAAAAGGGAAAGCTCACTAAGATTAGTTCTGCCAATTTTGTAGATGCAAAAGAAGTCAGGCATCCCTGTGCAGAGCCCAGGAGTATCCATGAGCAGGTCCTGATAGGTCATGGAGAAGACGTGGGAAAAAAATTAGGCACTTCTGGACTTCATCTGAGCATGGGTGCTAAAGATCAAATGCTGCCTTCAAGGGACTACAGAGTACGTAGGGTGGGTCCAGCCTTCAAACTACACAACAGCCAAAAACAGCTACAGGGAAGAAGGTGGCTTCTGAAGGAGTTTCTGGCATGACAGACCTTTGCTGCGGGGCAGAAAGCCTGCCGCGATGCTCTCCTTGATTTGACTCCCAGGCAGGTGCCCTGTGCTGCGTAATTCTGCAGGGAACAGCCAGGCCTCCAGGGAGTCAGAGTCAGGTGTGGAGACCTTGACTGATATGCTGAATTCATTAAGCAGCTTTGCTTTGAAGAAACAGAACGGAAGCTATACAGGAAAGGGCGTTTGAATTCTGTCCTTCAGCAGGTACGTTATCCAGTGATCCTGATGTCTTTCAGAGTTTTAACCTCCAGGATGAAGGGCAGAGCCTGGCCTATGCTTTCAAAAAGGATGAAAACTCTGAAATGAGGTTTTACATCAGTATTTTTAAAAAACATCCCTATGTATCTGCATCCCGCAGTGTGACATTTCAGATGGTCCCTATGTATTAAAGCATCTGGTTGCTATCAAATATCAACATTATGAAAAAAATCCAGTTTAATCGTATGCCCTGTTTTCACTAGATCTTTTTTTTCCTGCTCACCATCCACTGACAGCTGCATAAAATACAAAGTGCCTGAGCTTGAGTTACACAAGTGAAGAAACACTGTAAACAATGATTACAAGTTTTCCCCCACTTAAATAACTTAAGAATGACCACAATTACAATGGTGCCACTTCAAGAAACATGGTTAAAGTATTCAACTCTGATGTATGGAAAAGAAATTAGTTAGATACGTAATTAGAAAACAGTCAGATCATGAGTCATTAAGAAGGCTGAATGGCTTAACCTTCTCTTCCCTTACCAAGGAGTTTCCACCTTCTCATGCAGAGAATAAACCACATCGCTATGTTAACAATAAGTGGACGATTTTTTTCTATTAAGTTAAATTTTTTTACATACATTTTTTCCTATTAAGTTAAAATGGTGCTGCTTTTTGCATAAAGAAGCAGCTTATAAGAAGTAAGCTCCTGCGAAATTACTTTTGGATTATGTGTCTTTCCATCATGAAGGAGAAATAGAGGTGCTAGAGATGGTAACTGCAATAGAACTTAGCCAAACTTTTCTTCCACTATGCTATTTGTTACTAGCTATTCATTTATGAATATTTTCTATTAAAAAACATCTAACTTAAACTGCGTTAAGGAAACATCAGATTCTCATCATTAATTCCTGCCTGAAACAGAAACCTGATCTGCAAGAACCTGAAAATCCATTACTCCTTAGGAGAGCAGAGCTTAGCGAGGGACAGCTGACAAGAAGCAAACCCACATTGTACTTCATGTTGCGTTTCTTGGATTAATTACTACTTCTGCTCCTCCAGGACACACCTGAGGGGCAGGTTTCACCTGCAGAATTCTCCTTACTTGGCTAAATGTCAGATGGGCACGAAGGAAACCTCCCCCCACCATCGACATGAAGAGGTAAAAGCTGCCACGGCTGTCTCACTGTTGAACCACTACATTCAAAGGACGCTGTAAAGTTGCAAAAATGCGCCAGAGCGCTTCAGGGAGAGGAGATGAAATGTTTTTAAAAGGGAAAGCGTAACCTCAGCGCAGGAGACCCTGGTGCCCTCTCCAGGGAGGGCATGAGAGCGGGTGAAACGCCACTGCCCTGCTTCGGCTTGACGCCGGGGACCAAAACCCCTCCCCAGCCCCCGGACGGCCTCGCTCTGGCGCCGGGACAGGCTCCGGCAGAAACGCCAGGCCCCCGAGCCCAGGGTTTCCACTTCACCACCGGACCTGCGGTCTCTAACGCCTCACGCCGGCCGGAGGGGGCTCGGAGGGCGGCGACGGCAGCGGCGGCTGCCGGGCCGGGCCCCCGCGCTACCTCCCTGCCCGGCACCGCGGCCTGCCGCCTGCCCGCGCCCCCGGGGAGGAGGACGGGCGGGACGCCAGGCGTCGTTACCGCCCAGACACCAGGCCGCTGCCCCGCCGCGATGGCGGCCATGGCACGGCCGCGGCCGCCGCGCCGCCACCCACCGAACTACCGCTCCCAGCAGGCACCGCGGCCCGCCCCCCCCCCCGCTGTGCGCATGCGCCGGACGGGTGACGCGCTCCCTACCTGTTCCTCCCCCTCTCCTGCCGCCCCGTGACTCTTCTCTCAGCCCATTGGCTGGTGTCCGCCGGAAACAGCCGCGCCCCTGGGCCTCCTGGGAGCTGTGGTTTCCTCGCCCCCTACAGCAGACGAGCGCCGTTGGGGCGGGCGGGGCACGCGTACCACCAGTCCCGGCGTCCCGCGCGGCGCGGCCCGGCCCGGCCCGGCCCGGAAGGAGCGGTCAGCAGTCGGCGTCGGCGGGCGCTGCCGGAGCCGGCGGGCAGCGATGGCCGGGCAGATGGCGGTGCTGGGTGAGTGCGGGCGGGGGCTCCGGGGCCCGGGCCGCCCCTCGGGCCGCTGGGGGGACGGTGCCCGGGGGGCGGGCGGCGGTGGGGTCGGCGGAGCGCTGGGGAGCCGTGGGGAGCCCCTGCCCCGCCTGTGGCGGCCTCCGCCGGGCAGGGCCCAGGCGCGCCTCGTCACCCCGACTCAGGCGGTGGGCGCCGACCGCGGCTGTGCGGTTTCGCTGGGGCTCTCACAGGCTTTCTGCCAGCGGCGTCGCCCCGGACCGGGTTTTCAGGATGGCGGGGTTGCCGTGGCGTGCTCGGCGTGTCCCTCTGCCTGCAAAGCCGCAGTGCTCAGCGGTGCATTGCTAAGAAATGCCGTGGGAGATTCGCGGCCAAAAGAAAACCTGCTCCTTCTCACTGGTCTATTTGAGGTGCAGCTGTGACCGCCCTTCCCTGCTGGGGAAAAGAGCTTATCCACTCTGCAATTTAAGCTATTTAGATTTTTTTCTTGAGACTTTGTTTGTTTGGTGGTGCTTTTTTTCCTTTTATATTACATTTTGGGTTTCTTGCTTTGTCTGTTTGTTATATGTAAAATTAAAAAAAAAACCAAACTACTCTGACCTTAAACTAGTCTACCCCTTGATTTCAAGGCACAGAAAAGGTTCAGAGGTGTGGGAAGGTGCTCTTTGGGAGCTATGACTGAAATAGGAGGAGTTAGCACGGTTTTGCATCTTCTTATTTTTAGACTTCCAGTGAAGTTGGAGGAGATGTTTGAATCAGGATGTTTTCATTTCGCTGTGATTTTGTGCAGCCTCATTAACTAGATGTCCCTTAGGGGTCATTCATAGGCAATTCCCCCCAAAATGCTAATTAACCTATATTTTTGAAGTACCTTGTGGAGAGAAAAAGAATTATTACAGGGTGGTGATATTTTCTGCTTTGCTCTCTTGGGCTTTTTTTTAACCAGTTTAGTATTTAATGCCTAAGATTTTTGACTCTTCTAACTGTTGAATTAAGAGACCTGAACTTGCTGGCGACCTTTGAAGAAATTGAAATCTAATTAGGTAGCTGAACAGGCCTCAGAGCATGAAATAAAACTGCATGAGGTGTAGTGTATAGTGCTGTGTAATTTGCATTGGCTTCTAAGTTTGCAGCAGCAGATACTCTAACCCCGGTTTTTAAAAATCTGTGTTTCAGGTTCGGCTATTCTGGCTCTCTTGTTAGCTGGCTATCTAGCACAGCAATATTTACCAATGCCTACACCGAAAGTAATTGGGATTGACCTTGGCACGACTTACTGCTCTGTTGGTGTCTTTCTTCCTGGAACAGGGCAGGTGAAGGTTATTGCAGATGAAAATGGGCACAACAGCATACCAAGTATAGTCTCTTTCACAGACAGAGACGTGTATGTAGGATATGATGGCCTAGAACTGGCAGATTCAAATCCTCAGAACACCATATATGATGCAAAAAGATTCATTGGGAAAATCTTCACTTCAGAAGAACTGAACAGCGAAAGTAGCAGGTATCCTTTTAAGGTAAGTAGCCATCTCCTTCACTTCTCTCCAAGCAGTAAGCTGTAGGATGCTTGAAAATGCAGTAGGTGACCAGCTTGTCTCACCTGGAATCATTTGGCTAAATCTGATATGCCTGAAAACTGTAAGAGGTATCCAGAGAGGGGAGGAGGAAATGGTTGTGGAAGTCGCATACCTCTGCGTGAGAGCTGATTTTCCAGAGAACCCTGTCCTCTACTGTGAAATGTGTTTCTGGGTAACCTTCCAGGCCCTTCTCTTAAAGTATAAATTTCAACGTGAAATTCTAACTGTGCTCTGCTGAAATGTCACTTTTTCCCTGAGATTAAAAAAAAAAAAGACATGCGTAAAAGTCACATTTTCTCTGTCCCACTGCATTTTTTTCCCTATCGCTTTTCTAGCGCTTACTTGACCAGCAGCAGATCTTGAAAGCTGCTTTTTTTATACAAAAAGTATTGCATTAGTTTAGCATGGTGCAGTACTTGCTGAAAAGAGATAAATTTTCAGGTACTGCAAACAGTCTTTGAATTCTTTACTTGTTAAGAGAAGCTGTTCCAGTACCAACCTGTTTGCTTCCTTTCAGAAGGAAGAACCTGTGGGAAGCTTTATCAGTAGGGTAAACCTAATGATTAAAAAGCATTGCTTTTATCTTTGAATGTGGTGTTGAAGTTGATTACGCAGGTCTTAATTTCTTTTTAATTTGTCCTACCTGGGCATGGTGGGTGTCACTACTGTGGATATACTCTGACCCCTTGAGTTGCATGTTTTGCATAATACTCGTAGTCAAGGAATAAAAGTGATTCAGGAAGTGGCAAAAGCACATTCATATTTTTCCAGAATAAACAGACTATATGCGAATAAAACATTTGGCAGGAGCGGGTGGGGGAGCATAAGAAAAAGACTTCTCACCTGAGGGTTGTGTTGCTTTTTCCTCCAAGATTTTCAACAACAACGGATCAGCTGAGTTTTCTGTGACAACTAATGAAACTTTTCGCATCACTCCAGAGCATATTGGCTCTCAGCTGCTACTGAAATTGAAGAGAATGGCAGAAGACTATCTTGGCATGCCCATTTCGAAGGCAGTCATCTCTGTGCCAGCAGAGTTTGATGAAAGGCAACGGAATTTTACCATTAAGGCAGCTAACCTTGCAGGTGATCTCTCTCTCTTCCAGTGTTTTTCTGTGAAGCCTTAAAATTATCTTTAGGTCTGTTTTACTAACAGTAAAGTCTTTGAGGAGGATATAGAAACAGTGAATCAGTGATAGAGAACCTCAGAATGGATTTTTTTTTTTTTTTTACAGAGCATTACCAATTGTGAGGAACAGCAGAGAGCTCTTGGGTACCAACAGGTGCAGCTGACTAATGTAGACGTAGATAGCTAGAAGTAGTAAGTTTTACTTCGGGGGAAATAGTCTTTTTGGTAGTCTCCAAATAGAGAGACTATTACAGAGCACCCATGGACAGTAATTTAAACAGAAATAGAACATGTGAAATAAATCTCCTTAGGAAGGTTTCTCTGGAAGAAATGTGTTTGGGCAAATCATGGCTCATGACTTCACCCTGACGCTGAAGTAGTATTACTTGAGACTTAAATACGCAAAAGAGTTCATTGAGTATTATTGCTTAGAAAACTATTTCCTTTAGATCTGACATTTTACTTAAGGTAAGTTTGGTTCCAAAAAAAAAAAAAAAACCTAATGGTAAATGTCATTATGATGTGAGAACTGCAGTTTTCTGAAGTGTAGCTGACTTGCTTGGTATCTTTTCTCTTTGTAGGGCTAGAAATTTTGCGAGTAATCAATGAACCCACAGCTGCAGCTATGGCTTATGGACTCCACAAAGCTGATGTGTTTAATGTTCTGGTGGTGGATTTGGGTGGAGGAACTTTGGATGTGTCTCTGCTGAACAAGCAGGGAGGGATGTTCCTCACACGAGCCATGGCAGGTGAGAAAAATCCTTTACTTTCTCAAGGAGTGAAGGGAAAGAGAAGGTGCACCTAAAGTCACTGTTAGAGGGGGTTTTTAAAACATACCAGCCTTGTCACAATTTGTTCTCCGAAAGTGTTCTCAGCTGCCTTTCATGCAAAATGAAATTTGTGACTGCTTTCAACAATTAAGATCAATTCACAGGTTTTGGCTGACTCCAAGGAATAGGTTGTGGTTTCATTTTATCCATGGCTGTTAACTTTTGTGCCCGCTAGTAAAAGTGCTGGTGCATATTACGATTACTTTGATTGGACTTTTGGGGGCTGGAGGTTTTACGAATCTTTCTATTACCTTTGCCCAGGCTGAAAATATTTGCCAAATCATAGACTAGTGCTTTAGAGCATCCTTGCCTTGTGGTTGGCTCCAGCTCAGCTGGGCAAGGTTTGGGAACGTGCATGCTGTTAACCCTGAAGTAAGTATTGTGATATAGATATGCCAGAATGATTCATCTCTTGGCAAAGAGTTCTGGCAGCAACGTTTAGTAAAACTGTAGTGAATACACAACTGCTTTTCAGGTGACCTGGCTTCAGACAGGTCTGAGGTGCAGTGCTAACTATCTGCGTCGCCTTGAATGAACAAGTTTTGATGTGAGCTGCTGCTCAGTCCAGTAAGAGTGGAACAGCAAGAAACATTCAGCAGCTTCATTCTGATTTATTTAGATGGAGGTCTACTAAGTGAATTTGTGTTTTCAGTCAAAACAAAACGGTGGAAACTTTGAGAGTATTGTTCAACACAGAGTAAAATCTTCAGGCCATTTGCTAACTGTTGAATGGAAAGCATGAACAATTGTTTGAAAGGTTTTGGAAACATGCTGCAAGAATAATCTTTCAGAAGAAATTGGTTATATATAATACTTTTTTCCTTCTCTCTCTCTGAAGGCTAATATAAGACATACCTGTTAACATAGCTTGAAGTTCACTGCTTGCACTTTATTACTTTCTTCTGCTTTTGGCAGGGTATACACATACTTCAGTAGCATGTAATTTTTCATGTGGGTGTATAAAGATGATGAATAACTTGAAACCGTTAAAACAATCCCTATAAAGCTGTACTGTGGAATTGCTAAGAGAAGAATCCATTCTGGGCAGAGAAATTTGAAACTGGGAATTTTAGCTGGAAAAAAATTTGCTGTGAGAGACTGCACTTCAGTTACAGGGTTCCAGCTAGAAATTAATCGTTACGTATTTTCTTCTATAGAGAATACCTCTGAGTTAACAACTGCTGCTTTTTTCTGTTACAGTGTAGAAGAGTAGTTCCAGGGGAAAAACATGGAGGGGGATAAATTCTAAAATGGTTGCTAAATAAAAATCTGGAAATGACTATTCATCATGCGTTCTTCAGTGGACAACAATTATGTCTGTTCTCCCAGCTCTGTGATCTCTTGCTCTATGCTTATGGTCCTAGTATCACTGTTCTGGCCCTGGAGAACCATCTCCCAGTAAAAGAGAAGATGCGTGCTGCTTTCTGAAGCTTTGAAGGTGATGTGTCTGATGCCTTCTTTTCTGATGTTTCAGGTAACAACAAACTTGGAGGACAGGATTTTAATCAGAGGTTGATGCTGTATTTATATGATCAGCTCCATCAAATGTATGGTGCTCTGCCAACAAGAAAAGAAGAAATACATCGCCTCAGACAGGCTGTGGAAGCAGTTAAATTAAATTTGACTGTTCATGAGGCAGCTACGCTAAGGGTGTCATTGACTATGCCAGAAAGGAAGCTTACAAAAGAACTTCCAGAAAGTGAGGTAAAAACAAACCTTGTGCTAAAAGGCAAGCCTTCACAAAAAGCAAACGATCTGAAAAATCTTGGAGACACTTCAGAAGTAGAGAACAACTTTGTCAAAGTTGTGTTTGAAACAGAAATCTCTAGAAAACTATTTGAGATGTTAAATGAGGACCTTTTTGAGAAGATTCTTGTGCCCATTGAACAGGTGTTGAAGGAAGGCCACCTACACAAAGCAGAAGTGGATGAAATTGTGTTAGTTGGAGGCTCCACCCGGATTCCTCAAATACGCAAAGTTATTCAAGATTTCTTTGGAAAGGAACCTAACACCTCTGTAGATCCCGATCTAGCAGTTGTAATGGGCGTAGCTATCCAAGCAGGAATTGTTGGTGGGTCCTGGCCTCTCCAAGTCAGCGCTATCGAAATTCCTAATAAGCATTTACGGAAGACTAACTTTAACTGAGTATAAACCCTTCCCCATTGCATTCCATCTCTCCAAAAGTGTACTCTGATGGTGCATACTTACCTGACTGGCAGTGGAGCCTAATCTTAGCCATATTATATGAATTTTTTTATCTGTTCCAGTTAGGTGTTGCTGGATGCCTAACTGTTAAAGCTAGATGTTACTTTAAAGGTATGAGTGGTTTTTGAAGTTCTGAAATGTCTGTTTCCTTGTAGATTGGATATTGATGAAAATGCTAGCGATGACACACTCACATTTTCTTGCTAAATTTTATTAGCAAATCCTGAAGAGGTGTATGTTTAAAACAAAGGGAGTGTGACCAAAGGTTAGAGGTAACGTGGTATGGTACTGTAGGTATTGCCAGGGTCAATGTATTTACTTTGGAAGAATGTGAAGCAGTGTTAACGCACATAGCACTAGCAGTGTTGAGCTTAAATTTATTTATTAAATTGAGTCATTTGAGCATTTAAGCACCTTTCTAAAAGGCACATTGCAGCTTGAATGAGACTTGGGCATTCACTTGATTCTTCTGCTGTTCATAACAGCATAACGGTATTACAGAGGCTACATGGCAAATTGTCTCATGTTTCAGCCGAACTGTATTAAGAAACTTAGCTCTTGCTAATGTAGAGTTACTTCATGTGTCTGCAAGGGTTTACTTCCCAATCTGGTTTTGATGGTTAACATACAGGTGCTGCTGTCATACCACTGATGTTCTCCACAGAGAACAAGGGTCTATCGCCAAATATTTATACCTCCCCCCGCCTTATTTGAAAACTGCAGTGATTTCATGTATCTTAAAGCCACACCTATATATCTTCCCTTGAATTTGGCCAACACGAATTTAATCGTTGCGCCACTAGAAGTGTGTGACGTCTTTCCCCTTGAGTACCCCAAGCCGTACTGTTTTCAGGGAGAAAGTGTGGGACAGAAGGGACTGCCTGGATGAAGTCTGCTTCCTGTAGTCCAAGTAAATGAAAATTCACCCAACTGTTTTGTACTTTTTAGCTCATATCTCTGGTTTACGTTTTGTCATATCCCCACTCTAAACTGAACATAGATGAGAGATTGTAGCGGCTGTTTTGGGAAGGAAGCAGTGTGTAACTTGGGATTTGAGGCAGTGCTTCTTAGGACTTTATTTTAGGCAAATAGATTGCTACCCAGCTATCTAGCAAATGCATGAGGAGAAAAAAAAAATTAATGATCTGAGAAAAAAGAAATTAATGATCTGAAAAAAAATTGGTGACAGTTCTGCTCTTTGGAGGGTTAAATCGATACTTAAAGGATGGTTGAATTCTTTTATCTGTGTAGAACTTTCTCTATAATCGAAACACTTCATTCAGCTAAGACTGGCTTCAACATCCATCAACCCAGTCTTAATCGGGTAAGCACTAGCAACAGCTGGTTCTAAGCATTTTCTTGTATGCTCCAGAATAATTTTGTTTGTATTAAGCTTGCCAAGATGAAGTGTGGGGCTTAGATTTATTGTTTAACCTATGACTGTATTAAAATAGGCTTATTATTCTCCTGGCAGTAGGCCTGATTTATGGCACTGCCATAAATCAGTTGTGCTGATTCAGCTGTTTGCATAGCTATTGTCTAAACATATCTCTGAAGTAATCCAATTAAAATCCTCTTAAACTGAATCGTAGTTGCACACAACCATTCCATCAGCATTGTTTCACTTCACAGAGGATTCTGAAAATATTGCTAACATCTGTTTAATTTCCCTGAGTTGAAAACCAAAGTGGTGGGGGTTTTTTATTTGAGGGTTTGTTTGGTGTTTTTTTTTTTTTTCCCTTTGCACCTCTTTGAAAGAGACCCTGTCTCTAAGTCTGTGTGGAACTTCCAGGAACATGTGATAATGTGTTCAAAAGAAAATGTTGCACAGTTTTAAAGAGTGAGCGGTAAGTCCTGCAGTAACTCCTGCGTTGAAAGAAGTGCCTCTTCAGTGAAATCATGGATGAATGCCAACATACAGTACAGTTCTCGTATGCAGTTGCTATTTGAGGCCTTTGCTTTGCAGATATAAATGTATGTATTTAATTCAACATATATTCCAATGTCTTTGGAGTCATTGTGGCCTTTTCTTCCGCCCTGCTGTAAATTCATCTCAAAGTCTGCTGAAGTTACAGTAGGTTTTAGTCTTCACTTTTTTAATGCACTGTGTAAAATGAGCAGACCTGTGTAAAAACAGAGCCACATCGCAGTGAAGTTAAACTATTAAAAGCTTTTTGCAATTTTGGGACAAGTACGGTAGGAGTGTGGGAGTAACATTAAACTGTTAAACTCTCAACACAAATAAATGAAGTACTTTTTTTCTGTTGCATACTCTTCACTCTGGAGGAGTTAAATCTTCAGTGTTAATCTGGGAATTGTAAAGGAAGGGTGAGTTGTTTACTTGTTTTCAAAAAAAATTCACAAAAGGGTATTTATTCAGATTTCTATACAGATTTTTTTGTTAGTAGAGAAGTTACTGTACATTGGGTAGCTCACAATGCATCCTTATTTATTAAATAACTGTTTTGTGAATTCTGCAATCAAGTTATTTATTTTGTGTCTTTTGATTTTAGTACTGTATTTTGGCACAAACCATTGAATTTTAAAGATGAGTCCACTGTACTAAGTGGATATTTCCAGGTAGGCGCATGTACTGCTTACCAAAAGTCTCTCTTGAAGCAAATTGATATTTTAAGGCTGAAATCTTTCTCCAAACAATCCTTGAAATCGGAGTATGGTTGCCTGTGGTGTTAGGTGTGTAACAAAGTCATAGAGCTAAAGCTTGTTTTGTTAGTTGAAATTCTGAAAGTATAAGATACCTCACCAACTATATGTTCGTGAATTATTTCCAAGTGCAGATGTTGAAATGCATTTTATAAATAACCTTTTGAATGTTTTTAATAAAAGCAATTTCTGTCCCTTGGATATGTCTTGTTTCAGTTTCTCAGGGAAATACTGTAACAGCACTATTTCCCTCTCTTCCTTGAATTCCGTTGTAGGTTAGAGATCAGGTTGTAATTCCTCAACTTGCCGAGGGGTTGCTGTACCCGGGTGTGACAGATCTTCTCTGGGAAGTGGCAGAGAGGAGTGTTAGGAACTGGGGTGGGAGGGGAAAAAACCCTTTCTCCTCAAGCTGCTGTTTGGGGTGGAAGAATGGGACTGAGAAGACAAGTGCAGGCTGGTAGGAGGAAAAGCAAGGAATGACTGGGAGGAAGGAGGAAGCACTAACGGGGCGGGAAGCCCTGGTCCAAGGGTTTCTCTTGGACTCTTTCTCAGGAGTCCCAGCAGATGCTGGCCCATTTGGGGCAGAGCCTTTCACAGGCGGTGGGTGCTTATGAGGAGCCCCACAGGATGAGGCTGGGACCTGGAGGCACAGCAGAATTGCCGGTTGGAGGGAAAAGTGCAGGAGCGGCGAGGTGTGTGCAGAGTGGGCCTGCAGGGCTTTGCCTGCACCGTCAGGGGAGCTAGCTGGTGACATTGTGTTTAGTGGGTTGGGTACTGCAAAGTCTGAATTAATATTGAACTTCAGACAGCCAAGTAGTTCCTCTTTGGTTCTTAGGGTGAGTCTCTTCCACATCAGGCGTGTGAGGAGAGCAGAGGCTGCAGACCCTGGGTGCCTGTCTTACTGCAGCACGGCCTTTTCCTGCCTACCTGAAGCCTGTTAGATGGTTTACTTTGGTAAGCTGTGGCTGCATGAAAACATAGCAGGAGCATATTACGCTGCTTCTGCCTCCGCTGCACCTCCTTTTTCAAAGTACAGGTATATGTGAGGACTACAGCTTGCTGAAAGAGAAGGAATGGCTGTTTGGCTTTTGCTGATGCTACTCCACCATTTTCTTTTCTCTCAGACTTTAAAATTATTCAGTCTGCAGCTTTTCTTAACTGTGGTCTGAAGGCAGTCTGAAGCTGTAAGGCTATGTCAGCCCACCAGTTAGCACAGAAAACTCTCCCACAATAAAAAAAAAAGTAAAATTACCATGCACTGATGCCAGTCCTCAGACTATTTTCTCTGGACCTTGCAAAAGGAGTTGGTCTCCGAGGTACTGAAGTCTATCTCCCCTAGCCTTACGCCTGAAACTTATTAATCAGTTTAGGAATGGCACTCACTTCAGTCCTTTCCTGTTCCTCCTGCGATACTTGCAGGGAAGGGTGGGTTTGGAGGGGAGCATGAAGGTGGGTAAGGGATGGGGACAAGGCTGGGGGAGCACAGCCCCAGAAGAGCCTGCCTCTGGCACTCTGAACGTTGCAGGGAAGTTAAATGTTGGTATGAGAAGGTTCTGCTCTGTTGGGAAGGTACCGTTGGCCTCGCTTGGGGGAAAGAAGACGAAAACAGAGATTAAAAAGCAGGAAGCTGTTCTCTCTCCTGAGAAATGTTCTGTCACACCCATCTCTCCAGGACTTTCAGAAGACAGCAGTTACTTGGGCAGGGCTGTTCCTAGTCTAAAATCATTACATGCTTCTAATAGTTTTGTGCAAGTGATAGTACATTTCGTTGTGTTTTGTACCCAGTTAAACTAGATAGTACTCTGTAATGCAGGAAGACAGGCTTGCTTTTTTACCTTCAGGAAAGGATAGAGAAATCACTCACTGTAGTAGAATCACATCTTTGAGGAACTCCCTGCAGAGAGCCTCCATTGCTTCTCACCACCTTTCTAAAACAGCAAATATGGTTTGTTGCTATCAGGCAAGAAATTAAGATCCTACTCGATATTAATCAGGTGTCAATGTTAAAGTAATATAACAAGGTTGTAGACTGAAACTTTATTCATGTACTTAGATTTTTTTTATTTATTTTTTTAAAGCAGTTGATGGGGATCTTTCTCTTAGTTTTTGAAGACTGAGTTGGTATTGAATTTGAAGAGTTTTAGGAACTGTAATAAAAATGAGAATTAATATTTATGTGGCCTACAGAAGCACAGGCATGGTTAACTGACACTGTCAGTAACTGTATATAACCTGTCCTGCTGCTGTAATTAGTATTGAGGTTTGCATTAAAAGCTACTAGCAAAGAGATAGCTGCACCTGACTCCATTTTTCTGGGATTCTTTCATGATGTGATTTTGTAATGCTCAATTACATACATAAGAAGTGGTTTTCAGTTATTTGAAATAATTTTTCAGTTATTCAGAAATCACAAGGTCAAAAGGAAAATTAACTTAATGTAGCAAGTTTATCGCCTCAAGAATTACCTTGAATAATACACATGCAAACATGCATGTCCTAAAAATCAGCACCAAGTGACATCTGCCTGTATGTCTACACAATAAGCAGTTTGGGTTTTTAATCAATTTGCAATCATAATAAGAATGTATTAACTAAAAAGGCATAATGTGAGAGCAACTTAATTAAGTACTATTTTTTAACTAAAACCAGTGTGTGAACAGCAAGATTTATTTTTTTCAATCTGTCTTTACTAGTGCAACAGTTAAAATACGCCATGAAAATTACGGCTTCATTATGTTGTTCCAGTGTCAATATGATCAAAATAAGTCATTTGTATAAAATCAGAAAGGTATTTTAAGAAACCTGATCAATATATACAGATTGTAGTTGTAGCAAGCAGCAGTGTTGTGAGGGGCTTTTGAGTAAGCCCGGCATTTTATAACATCAGGTGTGCCACACATCCCTCTAGCGTTTACTGGAGTAAGGAATTCTCGTCTTCATTAAAAATTCATTCATTAATTTTCTTTAACTTCTTATCCCAGCCTCTGCAACCATTTCAGAAAAGGCACCTTTTCGTTGTAACAAATTATGTGGTGTATCATATTCTAGAATCCTTCCTGCATCCAGAACAAGCACTCTACAATGCAAAAGCAGAAAGGTTACAGGAGAAGAAAAATCAGCTCTTCAACCATATATTCAAGTCCTAATACAGATATCTCTGTGTAATGGGAACTCTTATTTAGAAAAATATCATTGCAGTAGGTAATTCATCGGTTTCTAAGCTAGGAACTCCTATATTAAAAAAAGTGTTTTGAAAATGGCGTTTTTGCTTAATTGATAACAATGCTACAGTATAATCCATTTACTCTAGAGAACTAAGTGGTCTTAATAGTAGCTTATAGCTGTATTAGCAGGAAAAAGATTAAATTAATTCTGTAATTAGAAGGGGGAAACAGAACACAGGCTATTAATATTGATGCTTAAGTCTTTTGTGATACCTTGGATTGTACAGATACAAAGATACTAAGGTAAAAAGTGTTGGGAGTGTAAATTTTAGTAAGTCTGAAAACTGATGCATTTAAAGGAAGACATTTGTTTTTAAAATGGCTTATTAAAACTTACCTCTCTGAATCCATGACTGTATGTAACCTGTGGGCTATAGTTAATATTGTGCAGTTGTGAAACTCTCTTTTGATGGTGGACTGTACCAAGTTATCTGTTTCCATGTCAACAGAAGCTGTCGCCTCATCTAAGACCAGGATTTTTGTCTTTCGTAGCAAAACACGGGCCAGACAGACCAGTTGTCTCTGCCCAACACTGTTAAAAAACACATTTGAGAAGGTCAGGTCAGGCACACTGAGGAAGGGGAGAACAATATAAAGCTGAGATCACTGCAGAGCCTATCTGTTCTTTCTTAACAGCACTTTATACTTCTAAAAAGACTAGTGAAATATGTTCACCTTGTTTTGGAAGTTTTGATTTCTTCTTGCTCAGCATACCAATAATAGTTAAGGTGTGACTTTTAAACACCTGTGGCTGAACTTTGTAGTGTAAACCTAGTCTTGCCTTCAGCTTCTACACTCACATTATAATGGCAACTCTGAATAAGCCAGATAGATTGAATGCTAAACCACTTTTTAATAAAATTCAGCGTACAAGTTTGGATACTCCTATATGTTAGCTGTGGTGTATGCCTTCTAGGAACTTCCTCCTGAAAATGATCTGTCAAAAAAATTCAAGCTCATATTCAGTACACTCCATTTAAGACCTGCCCCTTTGCTGCTGAAAGCTTCAGTATTTCTCTCCTAGAGCTTAGAGTCCTTTTATTTCAAGCATCACCTTCCTTACATAACTATGGGTTAATGTTTTACAAGGAAAAAAATGTGTTGCTTTGCGTAAGCAAAAAAGCAAAGGCACAAGCTCTCTGCAGTTTTGCCTTCCTTCCAGGTTTGGTGGTTTCAGGTTTGTTTTGGTTTTTAGATTTAAATAAATGAGCACTTTTCTATCCAAATCTAATTACGGGTGCATGAATTGCCCCTCCCTCCCCCAACTCCTTTATACCTACTCATATACTTGAGCTGAAAATAGTCTACTTCCTTGGCTTCCCATACAGCACAGGCCATAGGACTTCATACAGTTGTGACCAGTTGGCCACCTCACAGAAACTCGTACTACCCGAATAATGCTACTTAGACTGACAGGAGAAGTGTCATTTTTATACTGATACTTTCCGAATTAGACTCTCTGGAAGGAACACATTTTTACAGTACCAGAAAATAACCGCAACAGCACTTTCTTGTTTATATACCTGAGATTTTCACCACCTTCTGAAATCTCGTGAAGCAGCTTCTTTGGGAGTGACTGGACAAAATCCTTTAAGTCACACAGTTCCAGTACCTCCCACAGTTCAAGATCAGAGTGTTTTCCAAGTGGATCCAAATTTGACTGCAGTGTCCCAGAAAACAAGACAGGGTCCTAAATAACAGCAGAATGTGAATGCACAATTTCAACACAAACTCTTAAGTCGTCTGCCATAAATCCTTACATTAACATAGGGAACTGGGACAAATAATTTTGAAAATGAAGCTTTGCAAGGTAAATAGTAACATTTTGAAGCTGGTGGATGAAAAGAAAGACAAAATCATATGGGGTCTCAGTGTGCTCAGTTCTTCATTAATGTGAAATGTGAAGAGCAGAAGATTTCTTATGCATTCTCTGTGCTACCAGTTCTATGGCTGACTAAAGACCTGCCCAGCATATGGCAACTGCAACAACATAAGAATTATTGCTATTGTCAAGTTTGTGAAGCACTGGATACTACATTCATGAGCACTGTTAAGAAAAATTAGAAAGTTATGATTATAAGTCAAATTTTTTTAATTTCCTACAGGAAAGGTGACATATTCAGCAATAAGAACAAAAGCATTTGTTGCATAAATGTTTATTCAATGAGCATCACTAGCTTCTGTGCACTGAATACAGCAGGGAATATCTGGAAAAGTAAACGTAGACTAGTAGATGCCAGGATGCATATGGGTCACATCCAGCACTTATGACTGTAGAAACAAGCATTCAGTAGTTAAGTCTAAACACTTTTTTGGATGCACACAAAAGCCTTTTTTTTAAAAAAGGCACATTTAAGAAGTCAGTACTTGGCAACATATGAATACCTGCACAGATTTATAAACAGACCTGATCTTTTTAGAGGCAGTGAAGAGACACCTTGTCTAAGTGCAGTCACAGTGGTTGTGACCCAATAGGTAGACTGTAAAAGGCCAACGACATTCACTAGCAAGTTACAGGCAAGTGGAAGAGTGATAATTTTGAGGGAGCTAGGTGACCAAAAAGGACTGTTAAAATGGTATGAGATCTTGTCCATATTCTTCATTTAAACTTCATGTTACTTACATTAGAACATCATTAAAGTAATTTGTAAATCTGTACTTTATTATGATTGTTAAAAAAAATTTGTATGAGATATATTTGACTGATCTGAAACAGTGTGTGTGCACTGAAAGCTTTGCTATCTTGCCATGCCCTTTTTTCTGTCCCAGACTTTTATTTTCATCCAGTCCCATTCTCCCAACCTATGCAATTCAACACTCCAGACTCCACCTACTCTCCACAAGCTCCAGTCTCCATTTTTCCACCCTTCCAATTCTAGTTTCCTTGTCTGATCCCAGCTTGTTAGTTCACTGAACTTTCCTATGCCTCTCTCAATTTAGTTGTGGATCCAATATACCCCCATCCACAGTAAATCAGACCTGCAACTGCAGTTGAGAAAATACTGTGTAATTTACAACTGTCAGACGTTGCGCAGATTCATAGAGTATTAGCTGCTTAAACGAAGAAAAATGTTACAACCGAGCATGTATGAATTGTTGTGTTTTGAAGCCCTGCAGCATAATCAGATTTGGTTTAGTATTGTCATTTCTGACCCTAAAGTTATATCAAATCCTGTAAATTTATCATTCCCTGAGCAAATACATTTCTCAAAGGAAAAACAGCCAAGGATCTGAAGGAATATATACATAATTTTTTCTATTCAACTCATTCTTGGAAAGACCCAAGCTATTTTGGCTTAAATATTAGCCTTGTCTCCATGCACAGGCTATGGTAGAGACACACAGGAAATATTACCAGGGTTAGAGCTCCAGAAAAGTTAGAAAAAAAAATAGACCTTCCTTTGGAAAATGTCAAATAAATTTATTATAAGTGATGTTAAGATCATCCATGTACAAAAATGGTTTTATGAATGGCATTCAGGGAACATGCAAAAAGTCTTCAGGTGACCATAAATTTGTGTTCTAGGTTTTACTCTATAGGCATTTCAATTTAAATCAGTTTACCAGCATGAACACAATCCTAATGATACGTGAACTAATCTTGAGTTTCCTGCCCTGTTCTGAAGTAAGCAGGGATAGCTTTACATGACAGACCATAGCAAATTAATTTAAATATATATTACATGATTTGTGTATACATCCCTTTATTCCCTACATTCTTCAGACATAACTAGAGTTACTTTAAAATATTTTTGCCTTCAGGTGGGACTTGAAAACATCATGTGTAGCTATACACATACAGATTCTGGAGAATATGAGTTATTCTAGCTAAGACTGTTAAACTGAACCTGGCATAATAAAACCTAATGTCATACTTGTGGTCTCCCTGTTTTGAGGCTTCTTCCATACAGTTGCCAACATGCAGTTATGACATTTTTCAGGATAGCATTATGCCAGCAGTACTGAAGATTACTGTCTAATCAAATAGCTAAGATTCTCAAAAATTCTATTGTAAAACCTGATAAGCTGTAACAGCACCTGTTTTCAAAGATCTGTAAAATTCTATTGGAGTTTTATGCCTCTGTCTCTTGGCAGCCTTTGGACTTATAATTTCTCAAAAAAAAATGAAGTGTCTTGTGTTAGTCAAAAAAAAAAAGTTCTCTCTAAAACACAGCTCACCTGTGGAATAATGTTAAGATTTCCACGTAGGTCATGGAGTCCAATAGTTGATATATCAATTCCATCAATAATTATTTTGCCTTCAGATCCCTCTAGAATTCTAAACAAGCAATTAGTGAGTGTAGATTTACCAGCTCCTGTTCTTCCAACAATTCCAACCTGAAACAGAAATTTTTCTGATAAAGACTGTAACTTTCCATGCTACACATTCTATATGAAAAATGATTAGCGAATTCAGTTTCAACTTTCAGTTAAAAACTTCAGTTTCTTTCACCAACATGCAATCCTATAGGTGGATAAAACTCACTTTTGGAACACGTGACTCAGAATCACAGCTCTCCCTCAGAAGGTGTACAGCCTATGCCTGGTTCAGTGGCAATCCTTTCCTTTTCCCCTCCCTTTTGTCTAGCACTCCTCAGCTCAAACCAATGACTGTAAACTAGGTCTTGCTTGGTGTTCCTTGATCCCAAACCCAAAGTTGATTAGCACTAATCTGGCAGCGTATTTCTCTACATAAATATTCAGCACAGTGGACAAGAGGTTTAATTTCAAATTTGGATTGTCCCTAAAACTGCCAAATTCATAAAACATTATCTCAGTTTCTTACAGGGATAAGAATTTCTACATAGTAGGAGAAAATACTTTTCCTTTCCTCATTTGTTTTTTCTTTAATGTCTTATCCATGACACCTTCCCTGTTCAACATCATCTTGCTGTATCTGGTATTGGAGTCTTCTCATATGAAATCTTTTTGAAGTAGAAAGTTGGGAAACAGAATTTTATACCTCTGATTTATTTCTTGTTATATACAGTACCTTCTCTTTACTCTGTGTCTGAAAAGAGACATCATTCAGGGCTAAACCAAGATCCTTCCTGTACTGAGCTTTGTAGTTAACAAACTCTATTATTCCTCTATCAGGCCACCCCACTGGTGGTCTTTTTGACATTATCCACGGTTCCTGGAATTAAAACCATTGTTATTTCAGTATATGACAGTAAAAAATGTTACAAGTTAATAAAAACATTAGGAAAACTACATAAAAATCCCAGCAAGTTTAGGATAATTCCAATGCAATATAAGGGAAGGAGAACCTACTATCATGAATACTGGGCAGAAACATTCCAATTGGGTTTTTTAGGGGGTTTGGTTTTGGGTTGTGGTTTTTTTTTTTTTAACAACATGTTATGCACTCATTTTAAAAAGTAAAATCAGTTTAGCTGGGTAGTTGCTAATAGTCTGGTATCTGTTCCATCAGTTGACAGGAACTGAATTTAATCTGATGCCTAATCTCCCAGATATTTAAAATGCATATTTTATGAGAAACTTTTTTTTTTAAGGAGTAGGAGAGATCAGAGAGATGTGAACAAAGGTTAAGAAACATAAACATGGGGGAAGGGTAAAAGAGAACGAAGATGTACAAGACAGTCTTGTTTCCGAGACAGACCAAGGCTCTCATGCTTCTGTACTTGACATGGGCACTACTTTCAGAAAAGCACAATAACCAAGGCAAATTGGTTTGAAACAAATGTCTCTCCAGATATGAGGTGAGTAACAGTTAGGGGTCTGACAGGCCTCTCTTCTTCTCTTCCCCTCTTAAAACACTCCTCTTGGTTGCACATAACAGAGAGCTGTAGCTGCATTAGTTTTACTGCAAAATCTATTGCTAAGAAGGCTGTAAAGAAATTTGCTGGTCAAAATAGGAATAAAACTGCTATGACTATAAATGGAATGAAGAAGCTACATATTATTCTCAATGTAAAAAAAAAAAGAGAAAGTATTTAATAACAAATTATACCCTGCTATTACCACTCACCAATATTAAAGTCAATCTAAGTTTTCTATACACATACATTAAATATTCAAGAAGAACATTCACCATTTCAAGAAGAATGCTCACCTCTTTATCCATTTTTGCATATTCACAAACTCTTTCAATTGAAACTGCATTGGTCTCGATTTCACATGCTTTACGCACCCAGAAATTTAGACTCTGAATTATCTGGGGAAATAGTTACATCATAGAATGTAAAAATTTGACTCTACTAGAATACAGCATACTGATTTCAAAACTCACCCTGAATTTAATCATCTCATAAGCTGGATGCTTAATCACAGAAGCCAAAAATTGTACAGAAAATGATGGCACACCAAATGAACTGTCACTTAGAAAATCACTGATCTCAGTGTTCCTCTGAGCACTTCCTGTCTGCTTTCAGACTGCCCAATGGCTATTGTAATTTTCACTAACATAACAGCTCCAGAAATCTGAAACTATTTCAGGATCAACAGGAAGTGAACAGTAATTGTATGACATGTTGAAAGGAAAAACATATATGGCTCATACTGTGTGTACATTATTGCACTACTCCCTAGGTAAAGTAAGCTAGCAATACAGAAAGAATTTTCAATGGAGATATGTATTTGGCCTACCAAGTTTGCCAAATTTGTTGTCTTCAAGCATTGGGAATGCTTCTGCAGACAGAATTGGTACCACTTCCATGGTACCAATTCTGTGGTTAAATATTCCCACTTCTATAGGAAAAGAGTGAGCCAAAAGAATTCTGAGAGTCAACTGTTTTGAGATGTTGTATGTAACTAAATAAAGAATTATGTCAATTTGACATCAGATGAAGGTGAAAAACTGTGTGATACCTGTGACTGTCATCACCAAGTATACAATGATATAAAGGAGATTGTTCTATCTCTGAATAATAGAAAATGGAACTCTTTTGAGTTGGGGGTGATGTGGATATGCCACGACAAGTAATTGTCTATATATTTTTTTGTATTTCTATTCATTAGTATCTGTCAGCTGTGTTTCTGAAGCACTTAGCACAGTGAGAATCTGGACACCACTAGACTCCTAAGCATCACAAGATTAAAGAAACTTGGATGCTTAGTTTGTGTATACATTATACTAAAGATTTATTTTAACTAGCAACTTATCAATATAATTTACCTTACTTCAAGACATATTTCAAATGTGGCTCTCACTTACTACTTTTACAAGTACAATGCTAAAGTCAATGATTTTACTAAACTTTTAAGTAAGCATTCCCACATAACATTCAGTAAGTGAGCAAGAACAAGAAATCAAATATGAAGCATAGTTGTACATGACCAGGCTTCTTATTTGGTTTAACAAAACACTTAAAAATAAACCATACCTAGTTTGATTAACTTGATTTTTAAATATGTTTTAATAACTAATATTTAATCTAAATTCAGAAGTGGAAAATAATTAATGTGACGCTTCCCAGAATTAATGGAATTCAAAGGAAAACTCTGTTCTGCCCATGAGATTTAGTTTCATTGATGCCACCATGTATATTCATGTACACAACTTCATTGTATGTATTCTTCCCTTTTCATATGCAATGTGGTAGCACCAAAAAATTTATACCGTTACTTACATTTAGAGCATAGGATATTGATAAACCCACTGTAGAAGAACTCACTGTATTTCCAGCCAGCACTACAAACAGTGCAGCAAAGAACACCATTAAATTTCCCAAAAATTCAAGCCTGACAGATAGCCACCTGTAGGAAATCGAAGCAAAGAAAAAAGTGAATTACCTACAAATTTTTTTTATAGTATAGTGAACATATTGCTAATATAATACTCTTTGAGATCATTATATTAGCAATTTACCCACTTTACAAAAGAGATAAGTACTACCATTCCTGGTTTACAGACGGACTGGGGAGGGAATATGACATATCTAAAACTGGTAGCACCGCTAAAAACAAAATGAAGGTCTCTCAACGCCTGGCTAGTTCTCCCTTCACTCATACTGCTTTCCTGCTCTTCCTATCTGGAAAAGATTCAGGTATATGACTGAAAACCAAAACTGAAAATCTTCTTGCTAATCTCTGCCTGTAACTGAACTGAATCACAAAGGAAGGAGAAGAAATGGACTTAAACCCAAGATTCCACTCTCAAGACCTGCCTGTTGCCTGTAGGTACAGACACCAGGTTACTTCCACATGAACTACTGAAATATAGATCCGATTTGTTCATAAACTTGTAAGAGGAAATGTTAGTTGAAATGTAGTACAGTCCATGCTCATGACGTATTGGTAAACTTTTTTTTTCTTTTTTTTTCTTTTTTAAAATATTCTTATCCCAGACAGCACATGCGTATTTTCTATAAACCTGCTAGTTTCTGGTACATAAAGAAGAAATCATCCTAGTGCTTAGACATAATCTATGCATTCATTACAAAGAGTAGTGGATAAATTGCTCTTGACCTTCTGTTTCTCAGTGGGTTTACTCTGACTAAAGGTAAACACTTAGTTGTGGAATTCTACAGAAGGTCTCAGTTGCAGATGCAGAACTGCTGTAAAGTACCTGTTTGAGATGACGTTGTTGTAGAAGTAAACTAAGTTCTCATACACAACATCATTATTTTTTCTAATGAATCTCTCTTGGTGGCCAAATGCTCGAACTGTTGATCGACCTGCAAGAGTCTCACTGAAGTGGGAGATCACAGGAGAATGCGATGCTCCTGCTAGCCGTCGAATTTGTCGTGAACTCGCTATGTAATATCGCTAATAAAACAGTACAGACAAAACAGACATTTTAAGTTGCTACAGTTTCTTTTACATTATTTAAAATATTTGCCATATTTATTTCCAGTTAAGTAATCTGTTAAGTAAATCCTGTACATTTTGAATATGAAAAAGCTGGAAGTGTCTACACAGAAAAAAAGCTATTCACAAACAGTACAGAAAAATCTGTTTCTTGGGACACACCAACATTGTAATGCTGACATAACTGCAATATATAGATTACTGGCAAGGTTAAAATACAAGAACATTATTTCCAAATTCTGTAGAAAATGGGCTATACCACAAGAGGTGTGTAACAACCAACTAAAACTTCCACGTAAACTTTCAAATTAGAATGCCTCACTTCTTTCTCAGATGAAAGTCAGCCTTTATTTCTTCCATGTAATGATGTCTGTATTTAAATTCCTTAGCAGAGACTGAATCCAGCCACTCTTTTCCTTCCTCTGTATTCGTATTTTAAGAATTTTTTTAAGGTCTTTAATCACAGACTACACTTTGAACATCAAAGCAGGAATGCAGCCATTAGTCTTTCAGCAACATTACATTTTGGTTTATCAGTAGCATAACTGACATTCTAGACAAAAAATAGCACAGGTAGTTTAGGCATCACTCTAATTTACATCTGCTGTTTCAGGGTTACCCTTCAACTTTTAACTTTCACTATAACATACATTCCATTTTTTCAGGTAGCTTCATCAAAATTTGTTGGTGGGATCTATATCAATATTGTATCTTCCTAAGGAAAAGGAAAATATAAAGAGAAAAACCTAAGTCGTTAAAAGTTCCCAAGCATTACAGGATATATTAAAGAAGTGTTCTAATTTCCTTTCAAGAAGCCTGAAGATTTTTTATGAAAGCAATTTCAGATGTGGTATGTATGTATGTATGTATGTATGTATTTATTTATTTCACAATAAGGAATAATTTAAGCCTGTATCCTTGATTGTTTTGGACATTTCATCCATATACATCTAGAAAACCTTATAAAAGTTTAATGAACTTACTTGGATAGTAAAATAAAAGTATCCCAGGGGAATAATAACCACTATGAATAGTGGTGAGGCAGATGTGATAACCAGAATGGTTCCAATAACATCTAGCGTACAATTTAGCCAAGTTCGTAAGTAGTAATGGAAACGTAAGTCCACTATAAATAAGTCCTGCAACAATGCAAAGAAGAATCAAGATTTTGTGAGTAAATTTCACTAGAAACTTTGAGAGAGCATGCCTTAAAAATGGAATCAAACTAAAATATCTTCAATAAAAATTAGTAGGATCCCCCTCATTATATCCTAGTGAAATATATTCATATATCATTATTATTTGTCTAAAAGTGAAATAGACATAATAGCTTTTAGACTATTCATGGTATGTCAGAGAAAAGGCTCAGAGTGTGCATAGTCAAAAAGAGACAGCTCTTGCTATTTTGCTACTCAATAGTATTTAGCCTATGCAAAGCATATCAGACTGAAAAGGAGGCCAGGAATTCAAATCCTAACTCTTGTATACTCCTGTTAGTAATTCTAGAAATGTACTGAAATATTACTAATCTCTTACTGTACACAGTAAAGCTTTTTCAAACCCAATTTATAATATATTGCTACCAAAGACCAGGGGCTTGAGTGAAACCTAAATCAACTGATCTTTTAGTGTATTACACAACCATTCTTGGGCCTCTTTTAGAGAACACAGCAATCAACAGTCACTGTATTTGAAGTAATCAGTAATGCGTTGCAACAATCTAGTTATGATGTGTGTGGGAAGTATTAAAGTCATAGTAAATAACAGTTGTTTGTGTATTAGACATTCCAATTAAAGCCAAAACACTACAAAAAATAGAAAATAACATTCACTTAAGTCTATATCTCTCTGAGAATGTGAATTTAATGTATTAACTGGTTTTGACAATAACATTTGATTCTGATATGTAATATACTATCAAAGAAAAATATATTTTTTAAAAACAGATCAGGTTTAAGTCTGATAAACTTGTTGCACTGCAGGAATGGTCTTTGAGGAATGGTCTCTTAATGATCTTGGATAGGTTCTATACAACTTCTACTAATAATATAGTTTGATGATTTTGTAAGAAAATAGCTTGAGACAGTTCTTTAAGTTTTTATGCACTGAAACAGTTTTCTGTTGTTAGATATTGCATTCACTTACTTTGATATCTTTAATTTTTCAACAATACTAAGTGGAATTAAATCTGTAGTCACTCAAGCTTCATTTTCATAAAAGGGAAAATATGCACGAGTTTTCCCTTTACCTTTGTGAATCTATTGATGATCTGACCAACTGGATTAGTTTCAAAATGCTGAAGAGGAAGGTGCAACACACTGTCTAACAGCTGATGATGCAATGCCCGAGAAGCAGACAGGGATCCCCTGGTGAGCACATAAGCACCGCAGCAAACGAAAAGACCTTGTGAATGGATAAATTAAGAGACAGTATGAATGGTTGGGGAGGGAAAGGAGACGGAGCTTGTTTCTGTCACTGTTTTCTACCACAGTGAGCAATCCAACAGTTGCACTTCATATCTTAGTTTTACAAATGCACATATTTGTATTCTGTTGATACATCTTACTACTTCATAAGTATGTTTTTCCTGTAATTAAGTCTCTCATGCTAGCATGCCACTACACATCAACACTGATTTCCTTCCTCACTGAGATGCCAGCATAACTTCATTAGGTTACTCTTGGGTGTCCCAAGAATTCACAGAAGTATCATAAAATTAATTTTTTAATTTTTAATTTTCATTTTTCTTCTGCATGCCTGTATATCTCTTCTCCTTCTCTTCTGCCCAGGTTAAACTACTATACTGTGTTGCATACAATTCTGTTTATGAAACAACCAGCATTATTTCTTTACTAATACACATTCAGGCAGATCAGACTTGGGAAATGGTAAGAAAACAGTCATAAATGCTCATCCTTGCCTTGTATAAATCCCAGAAGCCCGTAAATACGAAGTTTATAGTTTTGTGATTGTTTCCATTCTGTGAAATCATTAACTTCTTCTGTTTCTGCAGTCCAGGTGCTAAGCCATAGATTTTGTCCAATGGCTAGTGCATTTTGTCCTAAATAAGCAGCTATGGTTAGCCACATCCATCGCCAGTTGAAGGCTTGGAGGTATTTCAAAACAACTGACATTTTCATCTAAATACATTAAAAAAAAAGAGAATATATAAAAAAAAGGAGTTACTCTTAAAGTTGTTTGTTAGCACTGTTGAAGGCAAATACACATTATATAATAGGAATTGGATACATTAAATTCAGAATAAATCTAAAGAATTTCTTAATTAAATCCGATAACTTAGGTATATAAAATCATACTGTAAAAAGGTTTCCTCTCCCACTACACTCTGCTCCTTAATGATACATATCATAGGCAACCTTGCTTGTGACACTTTCCAATATCAGACTTAAAAAAATCTTACATATGTAGATTATACAAAACAAAAACCCAACCAAAACCAAAACAAAACACCAACCAAGCAAACAACCAAGAGTGCAATTCCAGGGCAGTTTGTATGAAGCAAATCTTACTCTATTCATCAATGGAACTAGAAACTTTAGAACTGCCACTCTGGACTACTGGAGCCAAGGAGGAGAAAGTTTTTATCCTTGGTGTAGATGAGGACTAATGGGGCCAAACTCAGCTAGGCCACTTGAAAGGTAGAACTGGTAGGAGCAGAATAATGACAGATTCTTGGATTTCATTACAGGGTCTGGAGTGAAATGAGCTCTAGTTGGCACAAATTCTTCTGTCTCTTCTGCAAACTCATTTTTTTCAAGCGTCTATTTCTACCATCTTGCTAGAAATTCATACCTTCTTCCCTTCTCCTCCCCCCCCACCCCCCCAATTCTTATTTTAATTCAACTATAGCTTCCCAGGAAGTTTTGACCTTCTCCACACTCTGTTTCACTTGTTCTTTTCCTTCTCCCTAGCAACTGCCAGATTTTTTTAATGGAGACTGCAGAAAGTGTACTTCTAACATAAAACAATACTGCAGCAGTATTTGCATGCAAAATTTCTAATCTCTGCTCCAGCACACAGGTATTTAAACTTCCTAAAGGTAAGACAGGCAGAATGTTTTTCTACCAGAGTAAAAGCTTTTTTAATCTTCTTCTTTCTGAATTACGCAAACAGACTGGACCTAGATGTGATATGAAAATACAGCCAGTAGCAGATCATCACAATAGAAAATCTCAGACTATATACTTAAAATTTGGTAAAAACCTGTAAGATTTATTTTAAATTCAGTAATGCATTGTCAGGCAACCTTACGAAGAAACAGAAAACTGGAACTGCAAAATAATACATTTTTATAAAAACAAATGTCAAAGACTTTTCTATTAGTGATACTTACGCCACCAGTGGCAACTTTTTCTTTATTGTTAGTGAGTATTTTCCATTGATCAAACGAAGAACTGCAAACAAGAAACACTTTCAAATCTTCTTGTGAATCATCATACAAAGAATATATCCATTTATTCCCAAGCAAAAATGGTTACTATAAAATCTTGTAAATTTTTCCTATGGAGAGACGAACTATCCTCAGCTGTTCTATTTCTGTTGTTAGAATGACATCATGGTCAGAAGACAACACTAGGTATGGCCTTTTCATTTCTTGTATAATTGTGTGTAGATAAAACTGAGCTTGCCCTGCATAGATGTCAGCTAGATGTAAGACCGGCCTTTTCTGAAGCATATGGTGCAACTTGGGTCTCAGCCCTTGTCTGGGACCAGGATTAGGGCTTACTATTTGACACATCCAATTCTACTACTTCTGGTCCAGAGTAGTTAATCTTAAGTGTCCTGCATTGTCTGAACTTGCTAGGTTGAGTCTCTTCTACTTCATCTTTGCCCTGTCTTCTACCACTGCAAATATACCACTACAGTGCTTTACAAATTGATCTAGGAGGTCATTCAACCATTTGAAAGCCCAGAAGTTTTCTTTAGGGTGGAAAAAGACAAATCAATGTTACAGGGGAAAAATGAAGAGCATAAACAACTTGTTTATGTTGAAGACATAAAAGAAGACAAATTGCTGCCAGGGAATTGTGGGTGCATCCACATCAGTGACTTCAGTTGGTCTTCTGAAAGTCCCCTTCATTCCTGCTTAATGTACTTTGGTTCACACAGTGAAGCAGTCCATGAATTGGACCTTCTGAACTCATGCAGAACATCATTAACTGGATTTCTTTTGTATAAACTGAAACCAGAAGATGATCTCCAGATACAAGCTCTCCAGCCAACTGCTAATGGGCATTCAGGTTTAACCCACGTTTACACAGTGAAGGATAGTGGCACAGCCTTCAGCACTTAGGGATGTTCTAGCATTGCATCAGTTAAGCAATGGGTAATTTTTTTTTAAAAATACTTACTCTTTACGTTTCAGCAGTTCTCTTTGTTGCAGACTCCTGCCCAGTTGGCCCTCTTCTTTTGAAGAACTCACTGTAACGGAAAAAAAACAGAAAAATCTTTTCAGTATTATACCATGAGTAGACAGGTACAGTACAAGAAGGTAGAAATAAAAAATGGGGACAAAATGATGAATGGGGATACTTTAAATTATGAAATCCTTAAGTCAACCTAGTCTCGGGACAGCTACTACACAAGACAGACACATTTATGACCAAATGCTAGAACTGTGACAGCAAGTAAATATCCCCCATGAGCCTAGAGTCTCTTTGGAATTCTATTCTTGCTTAGCGAAAGTACTAGTATCCCTGCAAATATTAACATTAGTGTTTATCTCAAAGTATTCTTGCATCATGGCTGGAAAACTGAGCTTGCTGTTCTTTGTGTGTTAATGAAAGGAGTCAACACTTTCTTCTTCTAGGAATGGATTTTTTTCTTCTTTTTCATATTTGATATTAATTTTGTCAACAGATCTGTTAAGACAAAGATGTTTTCTACATCCATCCATCCTGCTGAACGTACCTCTGCTGTACAATGCATAATGTATCACAACACATTTCATGCTGTTTCTTCTCCTCATTACTTTGGTTCCTCTTCCCTCTCTGTGTTACACTTCATGACTAATACAGGTCTTCTTACATGTCTACCTTACACTTTCATCCCAACACAGCTAACTCAATACTGCCCACTGCTGCATTTTGCAAATTTGCTGTTCTGTCTTTCCACTGCTCCCTGTCAAAACCAGCAAATATTTAAGAGTGCTGGCTCCAGTATAGGGCCTGAATTAATAAGCCCACCAGACCGTGCATTGTACTTACTACAGGCTCAATTTAGAGTTGCTAAGCTAACTGGAAACCAGCATTATAAACATCTGCAGTCACTTATCTGTTACAGGACTCTTCTGTGTCATGTGGAGAGATTCCTCTCTCAAAATTAAATAACGACAATTAATCTCCTCCTGAAGTACATGATGAAAACAGGTCAAACAGACTGCACTGTCAATGTACCTGTTTCTTTACCACAACTCTATAAAGAGCACACATTGAACAACTCAGGTACAGAAATTGAGTCCCAATCCATGTGAATAATTTGTAAGCATGCTTTTTAAAGGTACTATGCAGTATTTGTTTGTTTATGCTGTCTACTTGTTGGCTGGAAGTATTTCATAAGAATACTAAAAGTTTCATTTATTTTTTTCTCCTACAAATGGACCATATTCTCCTACTCCTTCTGCTGAAGGAGAAATGATTACAGCAGTCTAAGGTGATGGAAATGGGAAGTGTCCAATATAAAACTGGACATAATCATTGACACTGCAAGATTAATTTGAAATGTCCGTAAGTTATTTATTGGGGGATAAATCCTTAGCAGCATCAGGTAACTTTACCAGGTAATTAATACAGTATGTAAAAGTAGAAAACAGCTGCACAAGGCAGCTTTATCATACATTCATTAGTTGAAAGAGTAAACCATTTGATCTCAAGACATTAAAGTCTGAATTTTTTTCGGTTTATAACGTATAATTCTGTACCAAAACGTAGACAGGAATGCTCTACATTTTCCAGCAATGATTCTATTCATTTCCAGGAAGGGGAGGAGGAATATTTTGAGAAGCTTGAATGAAAAGAAAAAGTACTAAGCACACACAGTATACAAATTTTCTCACCTTCCACTGGGGTTGTCTCTTCACTTGTATGCTCTGCACTGAAGACTTGAATAAGCTCAGCAAAATTAGCTCTCTTTGAAATGAGTTCTTGGTAGGTCCCCATTTGACTTATTCTGCCCTCTTCCATGACTATTATAAGATCAGTGTGAGGCAGGAGCGTTAGGTTATGGGTCACCAATATACGAGTCTGAAACACAATGTTTTCCATTTTACCATATAAATACAAAGCATATAATAAAAGTAAACATTATATTATGATAGCTGGAATGATATAATGGAATTTTTCTGGGATTTTGCTCATTTATTCGTCTACTTTATTATTGTTATTTATTGCCTACTTTACTACATTACTCTTTTAATTTCTGATTGTAATGTCAAACTTTATGCTTATAGCTACTTGCTATTACTTGTACTTACCCATTTCTTAATGTGTATCTTTTGCTCAAGAATGGTTTAGATTAGGTTGTAAAGAGAAGAGGTAGATACTACAGCTTTTAATATACTACATGTAGTTTGATAGTCTCAATAATAAAATCTGCTTACAAGTCTACCATTACTAGAGTTCTTGCTTCTGCGAGATACTTACAATCCATGGAGCAGGTAAATTAAGAAAAGGGAGAAGGGAGAGAGGGGAAGTGAAAGACATTTACTTCATAGTAAGTAACATATTCATAATAGTAAGTATTTCATGGTAAAACGTGTTTTGCAGGCATCAGCCAGTGGGAACAGTCTGTACTAATTCATAACACTGAGGAGAGAATTTCTACCAGCTATCTTACCTTCCCACATGAACAGTTTTTAAATGGGAGAAGCTATTCCTTCTCATTCCACTTTCCCCTAGGAATTCCTTTGTTCAACAAGAAGCCTTTTTTTCTATAACCTATTCTGGCTATAACCTGTTTACTGCAGTGAAGCATCAAGAGTAACCACAAAGGGCTCCACCCTGCCTTCTATATGCAGATCACAGCACTCCTCAAAAACTGCCAGTAAAGAAGAAATGAGCAAGTATTATATGAATCTTTCAGGCTCCCAGGTCAGGCCAGCTCTCAATCTTTTTTTTGGTCTGTGCTATGTCTACCCGACAGATTTCAAATTGGCACAATATCAGCTGTGCTTTTTATCTAGCCTCTCTATTCAGAACAATTTTTATCAATGCATTAGGTGAGAGATGTGCTTTTGCAGAATGACTGAGACTTTTACTGTGTGTGTTGCATTGTACAAAGCAATTCATCCCCAAATTGAAAGGAAGCCACCCTACTTTACCTTGCTTTTTAGGAGACCTGAAGGCCCAATTAGCTTCTCAAAAAGATGTTTCCCAACATGTACATCTACAGCAGACAGGGGGTCATCCAGAAGATACAAGTCAGCATTGCTGTAAACGGCTCTAGCGAGACTCACTCTCTGCTTCTGCCCTCCACTTATATTGACACCCTAAGAAAAGAAAGCCAAAATAATCCACATTTAAATATGAAATACTAAAGAAGACCAATTTATCACACTCAGTCTCATCATTACTTTTTTTAAGGTAATCAAAGTAAATTATATAGTAGATATGAAAATAGAAATTTGGATTTTCAAGTAATTAGAGCAAAGTTTGGGCTCTGGTGATTAAATTCCCGCCCCAAAATGGGCAAATGCAAGGTACTTCGGAAAAGTAAAAAATAGCTATTATTTACAATCATACAGGCATTTTTACAGTATAGAGGAAACCCTTGGAGAACAGGACAGAGCTGACTCAAACTTCTGTATAGAACAGAGCCATTTTAAAAATTAATAAGAGTTCAGAGCTTGAACAGAAGTTAAGTTCAAAGTAAGTAAGCTACGTACGGAGGTGGGCTAGATGTACTTGGCTGAGCACTGATTACTCATCAGTGTAAATTATCAAATAGATAATACATAAAAACATAAAAGCCGTAACTTAACTTATTGCATCATTTCTGACATCTCAAATTCTCACCCTTTCTCCAATCTCTGTTTGGTCTCCATTGGGTAACTGTTCCAAATCTGGCAGTAAAGCACAAGACTCTAAAACAAGTTCATAGTATGGCCTATTTAGATTTGCACCAAAGAGAATATTTTCCTGTAAACTGTCATTTTGAATCCAAGCCTGCTGAGAAACATATGCCACTGGACCCTAAAAAGAATTGGAAACAATTTTTTTACTTGGGCTTTCTGAACATAAAAATAGCATTTAAAAATACATTTGAAATTCCAGCTTTACCTCAAAGTAACCAGTAATTACTTTTAAAACTTGAGCATTATTAAACTGTTAAAATTTTGACTGTCAGGTAATAAAACCAATCTGTTGAATATTCCCGTATAACAGCTTGCCTATAATTATTATAAGAGCACATACTTTGAATAAAACTGACAGAGCTGGGACATATATCGAGCAAAGTCTTTCAGGGAAAGATCTCAGTGACAAATGGGCATCCATTGTAAGATTTATATGCAGCAAAATGGGTCTGTATTAGGTGTATATCAAAATACAGTTTGATTGTTTGTATTTTTACATAACATGCTGTGGAATGTGTCAGCCATTAGAAATTAAGGTTACAGGATAGGAATGATAACTGGAAATGCTCCTAGATCTTTTCTTACATTAAGCTACGTGCCCTGTGAAAATCTATTAATTTTACAACAAATTGATAGTATAGATACACTAGTTGGGTATATGCCTTCCTTATTAGATTCTACATAGCTGATCTTTTTCTGATTAATTATCACTCTCAGATTCGTAATACCTCATCTTCATATTCTTCCCCCAACAGTGACAGGATACTGTCCTAGATATCCACAGGAGTGGATTCTTGTTCAACACTTATTTTCAAGGCTGAGACACTTTTTTTTAATGTTGCTACATCCACTTGCAACCCGATTAACTGATATCGTGCTTATCCATTGATATTTATTGGCTCAAGCACTGTAGTCTGTCATCAGAGGTTAACTTCCTTCATATCTATAACCTATAAGAAACTTCCCTAAACTCTGTTGTGTGATGGGGATTTTCATTGCTCTATGTAACTACAAGAGAAGTTAAGCTACAGGGTTTCCCATCCCTAGGAGAGCCAGCACCTTAATTCCATCTCTGCCTAAAGTTCAACTTTTCCCTCTATTTCCATACCCTGTATCTTCTCTACACACAAGCCATTGCAAGAAAGATGATCATCTTCTACAATAGTTTATAACTGCTCCGAGTGGGTCACATTTGTACCGCTGTTCAAAATCAGCAACCATTAGATGTTTAGGCTCAACATATGACTTAAGCACTTACGATTTTTGCACTGAATGATATAGATTATAAAAAAATGAAAATAGCTTTGCAATCACTTAGGTTGAAAACAAAGAAAATTGTTACACTGTTAACAAAGTGTCACTGTGTTACTTTTCTTTGACAATTTAAGAAGCTGTAGCTACCCTTGCCAATATTTCTACAACCATAAATAGCTGAGGAAGACAAACTGCACTTTCAAAAGCAGTTCTGCTTAATTTAGGTATTGAGGAGTGGGGCAGGGCAGAGGGACACAGACAGACAATCTTACTCTTCTCTGAACTGTTCCTTCAAGTTTCTCCATTTCTCCAAGAATAGCAGAAAGAAAAGATGATTTTCCAGATCCAACCTGTCCCACAACAGCAACTAAAGAACCTTCAGGAATGCTGACACTCAAGCTGGAAATATTGAGGAAGACAAATTAGTTATCCTCTTTGTAAATACTCCATCATGTATGGGTTGTGGTCACTGTAAGAAAGAAATACTCTATTTTACCCTCAGAACGATGAGAAATTAGTACTTAAGTTTGCACATCTTTTGACTATTTACCGTTCAGAAACTTGCAATAATGACTTTAAGTATAAATTTATTTGTCTGCAAGTTAACAGGTTGTGCTTTCATCTGGTCACAATAAAATCAAATGTGAGACAGTCTAACCAATAGTCAACCAGTGGTCTTATTATATTCTTCTCAGGCCTGTGGTTCACCTTCCATCTTACTCTGACAATCAACTGCTAGACTTCTCATGTAGCATCTGCTGTAGCCAATGTGTGATCCCTCTTAAGGAAAAAAATAGCCGTTTGGGTAAATAAAAGCTGCCCTTCATCATCTGCATATTTTGATGTCAAAATAAGTACAACATGTACTCATAAACTTCAGCATACAAGGAGAGGCACTTGCTGTATCTGTACTCTGTGCTATCTGGATCTAAGTGTGTTCTGATTTGAAGGCCCTATGCTAAGCATGGTCCCTTCAGACTGGAGCTTGGAACACAAATGAGGCAGAGAAAGACTGTACCCAGAGACTATACCAGACTTTAGTGAAGTCTGTACATGATGGTGAAGGCAGCTCATACCTCGATACTATATTGCAGGCTATGCTGGCTGAGATGTGAATGCTCAATACCATGTTATACGAAGTGATCCCCCCAGCCCTGACAGGAATGGGGGAGACAGAGTGGTGAGAGGGTTAGACTGGGTGGGTTATAACCTCTTCAGCTGCCTTAGTAAAACGTAACAGCTGTATAGAGCTTTTCAAATAGGTTCGTCATTCCACTCCAGAGCTCGGTTACTCCATTTCCTCATAACCCTCCAATGTGCTCATTGTGTAGCAGTTTAAGCATAGCTGAATTTACACCTAACAAATACCTTATTAAGAAACGACAAACAAAAAGAGGGGTCTTTTCAGGCAAGAGAGTCTACTGTGAGAAAAGCAAACTTTTTGTTTGTGTGCTCTTTCCAAAGGAAGCCACAGCCCAATTTTAAGATCAGCATTCAATGCAAGGCTGAGTAAACTACCTTAGCTTACTTGAAGGCAATATAAAATGCTACACTGACAAAAGGGCATCTTGCCAGTTAACGCTCTGCAAAATGCAATTCAGGGAAAATTGATATTGCAGTTAAATCTCCCTTGTGCAAACTGAGGGGAAAGGTGGTAGGAAAGAAGGAATGAAGAAGGAATGAAGAAGGAATGAAGAAGGAATGAAGAAGGAATGAAGAAGGAATGAAGAAGGAATGAAGAAGGAATGAAGAAGGAATGAAGAAGGAATGAAGAACACTGGCTTCCCATAGCACTTATACAGAGCTCTGTTGGGGAACATGCACTTTTATACGGTTCCTCTTGGAGCATCAGGGAGACCAGGTCAGATTTGACTTTCCAGAGCACACTGATCACATGGGATACTCTGAAAACAATAACCGATGTTCTTTTTGGTACGTAACATCATGAACTAGCCTGAATCAGAATACATTAAACCTGAACAAAATCTCTATAGATATCACATTCTGCCAAAGGAACTCATAAAGATAAGTAAGAAATATCTTACTTTTTTAAGACTGGCAGGCCATTTTTTTCCCAGCGGAAAGAAGCACCAATAAACCCAACAGCATGATCTGTTGCAATAAAGAAAAAAGAGCAAAGAGTTGCTAATCCATCCCCTTAGTTGAGTTTCTTAATGTTTATCCATGTAAACTCATGACCAATTAAAAATTAATAACTACTGCTTACTTCCACTGTAGTTTGTATTGACATCCTCAGGGTTAAGATCCTCAGCACACAGAAAATCCTCTAAACGGCTCAGAGAAACTTTGGTCTGCAAGATGAACACATATCTGTAATATTTATAACGTGCTTGTGCTCCCTAAATTTTTAAATAATATTTAAAAAGTTCTAGATAATATGGAAAGACATATTCTTCGTCTTATTTGAAGACAGACAAAAAAGGTGTTTAGGTATTTCAAAATTATTTTCCTTAAAGTACTAAACAATCTGAAGTCATAAATAAGTGTATTTTTTTCCTAAGGATCTGCTGCTTGGTAGTTATAAAGTATCAGAACATGCCTGATATATCCAGCGTTAGAAGACAGAGTTAATCCTTGAATGTCTGGTTTCTCTGACTCAATTAGTTTGTTTTCATAAACCTGTAGTGAAAACACTTTAGCTTTTTTTTTAAGAACTAGCGCACAGTAACTCTCTCTTCATATAATGAAGACAGACACCATTTTACTGTGAGTGCATCACAAGATGTCCATCATTGTGCTGTGACAAAATGAGATGAACTTAGGCTTGTGCTAATTTTTAAGCTATTAGAAGTAAACCTTAGGAAAGGACACGGTTTTGATCCATTATGCTAACCATAAATGAAATCAAATCAGGATGAGTATCTGCTCACAGTGGTCCGCTTCCTTACAAAAAGCTGAGTTGTGTACAAGCTGTGACAGAGTACATTCATGAGCAGCTTGTATAATATACCCATAATAGAGTCTTAAAAGCTAGAAGTTCCCAACTCATATGGTAACCCTACTGGTGTACCATTAGGACTGAAGGTTTCTGATACGGTATCAGCAGCAGTTCTACTCCTTTTTTCTCTACTTCCTTCAGTGGTGACTTGAGAAAAACGGTATTGTAGAGTCCACAATTGGTCTCCCCTACTTGTGACCAAGGGCTCCAATACATAACAATGGCTGAGTGATTTAAACATGTGCAGCCCAAATTGTTCATACTTTATCTTTGGTGGACTATGAAGAAGAGAAGTTGAGAGAGTAGGAGCAGAAGTCGAGTCTAGTCCACCGAAGGAAGAAAAATGAGAAACAGAAAGCTCAGTCACAATTAGGTGTGCTATCCAATCTTCACTCAACTTAAAAGACTGAGAGACATCCTTTAAACAGCCTTCATGCTTCTCATTCCATAAAAATACTGTGCAGTTTCATCTGAATAAAATGTAACTTAAAATAATTAAATGACATAATCACTCCTAGAAACAGATGAAACATGACAGTACAAACATCAGCCTTTTACAGCACTTGTTCATAATATGTTTACCTGGGCTACAGCAGAGATCACAGACGGTAAATCAAACAAAGGCAGTCGTAAAATGTTAAATAAAGAAATAGATGTAAAAACTTTAGTTGCTGTTAAAACATTCTCTTTGTCCAGATGAAAGAAGACTCCAAATGTAGCCAATGAGACCTTTTAAATAAAAAAATTAAAAAGATAAATCCAGAAGCAAAAACACACTATAACTATAATTTATCCATAGATGCTATTTTTATTTGCATTTGAAAGGTGTAGGATCCCATTTCTGCTCATGTATAAACAGGGACTCTGTAACTGCTGCACATGGAAATTATTGCATAGCTGCAATACTGAGTGCAGGAATACTATAATTTTAGTGAGCAAAAAACATGGCTACTGTGTTTCACCCAACCAGATACATATGAAACTATATGAATAACTTTCCTATCTCAGGAATTGATTTCTTAATTTTGAAAACACTCAAACATGATGTTTCAAGAAATTCACTTTTTTTCTTTCTTCTTGCTATTGCTATGATATTGGACATAAAACAGAATTATTTACTGCAGGTATTTTTATTTTGATCACTTGGAATTTTTTTCAAAAATCCAGTCAGCAGTCATTAGGGAATAAGCTGGGCTCTTATACAACAGATACTCAAGCCTTCAGAATTACCCAGAAAAGCCTAAATTTAACAACCTGTCCTGTGGGGTCTCTTCCGCCTTTTGTTGCGTTTAGGAGCCCTAAACTAAACTAGCCATAAAGTAGAAGGACTCCTAACCAAGTCCTAAATAATAAGTTGATTATTTCACTGCATTTAATTCAAACTTTGAATTTTTCTTGCTCACTGCTTCAAATATTTCAATTATTATCAAGTTTACAGACTGAAGGATGGCCTTACTCCTCCCTTTCACCATTCCTAAAAAATATTCTTCTTCACCTCCTACATATTGTGAGTTAGGCACTAGAAGATGTCAGTTTGTGTAATGCAAGTTAATGGTGGTCATTTATCCCTAACGAAGGTTCCAGTTTGATCCATAGAATCATTTAGGTTGGAAAAGACCTTTCAGATCATCAAGTCCAACCGCAAACCTAGCACTGCCAAGTCCACCACTAAACCATGTCCCTAAGTGCCACATCAACACATCTTCTAAATACCTCCAGGGATGGAGACTCAACCACTTCCCTGGGCAGCCTGTTCCAATGCCTGACAACCCTTTCAGTGAAGAAATTTTTCCTAATATCCAATCTAAACCTCCCCTGGTACAATTTGAGGTCATTTCCTCTCATTCTATCACTTGTTATTTGGGAAAAAGACTGACACCTGCCTCCTTTCAGGTAGTTGTAGAGAGCAATAAGGTCTCCCCTGAACCTCCTTTTCTCCAGATTAAACAACCCCAGTTCCCTCAGCTGCTCCTCGTAAGACTTGTGCTCCAGACCCTTCACCAGCTTCATTGCCCTTCTCTGGACACGCTCCAGCACCTCAATGTCCTTCTTGTAGTGAGGGGCCCAAAACTGAACACAGTATTCAAGGTGCGGCCTCACCAGTGACAAGGGGACAATCACTTTCCTAGTTCTGCTGGCCACACTATTTCTGATACAAGCCAGGATGCTATTGACCTTCTTGGCCACCTGGGCGCACTGCCAGGTCATATTCAGCTGGCTGGCTACCAACACCCCCAGGTCCTTTTCTGCCAGGCAGCTCTCCAGCCACTCTTCCCCAAGCCTGTAGCATTGCATGGGGTTGTTGTGACTCAGCTGCAGGACCTGGCACTTAGCCTTGTTGAACCTCATACAATTGGCCTCGGCCAATTGATCCAGCCTGTCCAGGTCCCTCTGTAGGGCCTTCCTACCCTCCAGCAGATCAACACTCCCGCCCAACTTGGTGTCATCTGCAAACTTACTGAGGGTGCACTCGATCCCCTCATCCAGATCATTGATAAAGATATTAAACAGGGCTGGCCCCAGTACTGTGCCCTGGGGAACACCACTTGTGACCAGCCACCAGCTGGATTGAACTCCATTCACCACAACTCTTTGGGCCCAGCCATCCAGCCAGTTTTTTACCGAGTGAAGAGTACACCTGTCCAAGCCATGAGCAGCCAGCTTCTCCAGAATGCTGTGGGAAACAGTGTCAAAGGCTTTACTAAAGTCCAAGTAGACAACATCCACAGCCTTCCCCTCATCCACCAAGTGGGTCACCTTGTCATAGAAGATCAGTAACCTGATCCTTGAACCTGAACCTTGACTAACGTCAAGCAGGACCTGCCTTTCATAAACCCATGCTGACTGGGCCTGGCCCCCTGATTGTCCTGTATGTACCGCATGATGGCACTCAAGATGATCTGCTCCATAACCTTCCCCGGCACCGAGGTCAGACTGACAGGCCTGTAGTTCCCCGGATCCTCCTTCCAGCCCTTCTTGTAGATGGGCGCCACATTTGCTAACCTCCAATCAACTGGGACCTCCTGGGTTAGCCAGGACTGCTGGTAGATGATGGAAAGTGGCTTGGTGAGCACTTCCACCAGCTCCCTCGGTACCCTTGGGTGGATCCCATCTGGCCTCGTAGACTTGTGTGTGTCTTAAGCAGTGTAGCAGATTGCTAACCCATTTTCCCTTGGATTATGGGAGCTTCATTCTGCTCCCAGGGGGCTGGGTACCCCGAGAACAACTGGTCTGACTATTAAAGATTGAGGCAAAGAAGGCATTAAGTACCTCAACCTTTTCCTCAGCCTTCATCACTATGTTTCCCCCCACATCCAATAAGGGATGGAGATTTAGTGTCTGAGAAGGGATAACTAAAAATTACAGATCAAACGTGCATTCCTTTAAAACTTAAAATAGGAGGAGTAAAAAGAAGGTAGTTGATTTCTATGAAGTAGAAACAGTATGATTAAAACAGTGAAATGAGATTCAGGAGCTTTGGATTTGGTTTCTGACTTTCTAACAGAGGTCCTTAAAAGCTTGGTCAATTTATAATCTCTATCATTCTTCTCCAGTCATATACATAGTATTAGAACCTGAGAATTCAAATATATTGTGTTGATAAATTCAATGTTTTGAGATACTGTGAGGCAACATTTGTGAGCCACTCAGCTACTAAAGCAATAGGGAACATGAGAAACAGTCCTGCATGAATTATGATCATTATAAAACAAACCATAAAAGGAATACACGTCAATGTTAGCATGGAGTAAGTCGTCAGATACCCAGATGACTTCAAAACATCCACTTCACATTCTCTAATGCTCATGACCTTCCTTTGATACGCAGGTTCCCATGCATAAAGTTTGAGGATCTAGACAATCAAACAAACATATTTTAATAAAATAAAAAAGCAGTGACCATGCTTCAGAAAACAAGCTTAAGCTCCACATGTCATTTTCAAATATTCAGCAATGCCAAACTACAAAAATTTGAATGTTTTACAAATGAAAGCAAGACCTGAGATAACTCAAAACTAGGTTGTTCTTATGGAAGATATACTCTGGTCACTCTTAATTCTTCAGATTTCAGCTTGTCCCTTATGTATCATAAATGATGAGCTGGTTTATTTCAAAACAGGATAAATAACAAAAATGAGACAACTTTAAAAAGTGCTTTTCTTCTATGCTAAAATTTCACTCTGCTAAAGGTTTTCAGACATCAATTAACATATTTTACATTCTCATTAAAAATGTGGTAGTAAAATTAATGCATCGTGGATAGTAAGTTTTTCAAATGAAATTAAACCAGTAAATATTTTCCAAAAACACTTTAAGCACATTATGTTAAAGCATTTTCTCTTTAAACTTTTATCATTATCAGCTGAAATATTACTCATAAAACCTTAGTTTTTTAAATAACTTATTTTCTATCCTTACAACCTAACAGAAAAAACAAAACCCGTTTTAGTTGTGGCGTTACCTTTATTCCATGCAACATTTCACTTAGTAGCTTGACTCGTTGATCTGAATACCTCATTTGGCTTTTCTGGTTAAAAGACAGCAATTTTTTTTATTTTTCAATGAGCAAAAAAAATTGGAAAGTAAAATATGCAGTGTACTGTTGGCAATAAATACCTTTTATGCTATTTTTACCTTGCTGAAAAACATACTAGCACTGCAGTTATAACATTTTCAGATATATATGTAGTAAAAAAAATTCATTAGATAGGATAAAGGATTAAATACATTAAAATATAATTTTTTGCCTAAAATATCATAAAGAGTGCATTTCAATTTTTGTCCTTTTTATTTTTATTCACATTGAATTAAAATCTTAACACGCTTCCCGTTCCTGGGATGTTCAGGAATGATAATACGGTTTTAATCTTCAAAATCACAAAGTAGGTAAATACAGACTCAATAACAATATAACACTATATGCACACATACATGAATATATATGTAACACCATATGGATATAAAACACTGTATACATATGTATGTATACATACAGGAGTTAGGAAGACAGTTTCCTCTATTATCAATTAATACGTTGTTATTGAAAGAACGAATCAAAGAAACAAAAATTCTTCTCACTCCTACGCTATACTCAGGCTCTTCTGCATGTCACATTTCTAAAATACTAATTAACAGCCTCTTTAATGTTTTGAGCCTTATTCAAATACAGCAACAAGTTGCAAACTTTCAGAGAGAATTATTTTATTGTCCTTTTCATTTCTTCTCTATCTCTCATATCACAATAGGGATCTAAATGCATATGTAGTTGCTGCACCTCACCTGCAAACAAGGTGAGAGGGTTTTGAGGTTTTTTCCCAATGTCTCTAAACTGTCACAGCCTTACAAAAGAATCAATGGAGACCCAGAGTCTTCACTGCATGTTGCACCATCAAAGGCAGAGTAAGACAGAGACAAATAATTGCCTTGATAGCAGTGCAAAACTTAAGGTTGTAGTATTTTTTTTCAGTGGAGCTCACAGAAATTGTCATAGTAACAGGCAATACAGTGCCAAGAGAACTGTAGCATCAGAGATGCAGAAAAGAAGTCAGAATGCATGCAGTACCTCTATGGGAATTCCCATAATCTCAGGAGAATGTGCTAAATTTGAGTGAGCAGCTTAGCCTGAATAATAAAAGTGGAAGAGGGCCATAATCCTACAAAATCCCTTATTTAATGGAATTAACTCATGTAATATGCAAAAACATAGCTGTTTCCTAAATTGAATCATACAGTAATTTTTACTAATAGAAAAGTATTGTTTCAGTATAATGAAAATGTAGGTATACAAGCTCAATACTAGTTTAGCTAACAAACATATGGCTTTCTTACTGCAGTTATGCTTCCCCCCTCAACAAAAAACAGCTGTGGCTTGGCGTTGTTTATTTGTTTTGGGTTTAATTTAGATGTATCAATAGTATTCTTATACATGCATAATTTACCCCCCACTTCATTCCTATATTATGACAACTTAATCTCTCCTTACTATGCTTATTTAAATATCTCACCTTGAGTCTTTTTACTCTGGCTGCAATGAGCACATTTATAGGTATAACCAAAAGAAGCACTGCAACACCTGCTAGAACTGAGGGGCCAAGTTCTTTCCAGAGAAAGACGACAGCCATGATGATCTGAAAAGGTGCTGACCACAACAGGTTGATGTTTACAGTTAGCTCCATGAGTTGCTGAGCATCTGTTGACATCAGGTTAACAATTTCCCCAGTTGTATAGTTTCGTCGTGAGGAATTTGCTAAAGTTAAGGCCTGCAACCAGAAAATACAGAGGTCACAAAAATCAACAATTTTAATGGGTTTAGCTGCCCAGGAGAAGCTAAAAGGACAATAATTAGAGCAAAGCGGAACTCAATGAAACAGACTTGCAACTCTTTATAGTAAACAGGCAGGACAACATGCCACAAAGAGGGCTCAGAAAGCCTCAGCTTTGGCGTAGCTTAGAACCTTCCAGTGCAGGAACCAGCAACAGCAGGCTTCACAGCAAGCACACGTATAATCTCAGTGTGGCAGGCAGATACCGCAAGCGCCAGGTGTCTTGGGACTGCCACCCAGACAAACATGTACACACACACACTCTCTCTCTCTCTCCGTCCGCCCCCCTCTCTGTTAGGGCCTCACATTTTTCCGCTGTGTCACCAGCAACTCCTGCATGTAACAAGACAGTGCTGCAGCAACTCACTCCACAATCCATCCCATGTGCAATGCACAACCTGATCTGATGCATTCACCAATCAGCTCTACTCAGAGAGAGGAATAAGCTGCATCTCTCCCTTGTAGCTGTGGAAATTTGCCAGGAGACATGCCCACCCCAGCTGGAGCCTCTGTTCCCCTGTTGACGATCTGACGTACTGATACACCTTGATATGTGACTTGAGAGAATTAATTCCTTTATTTAACTGATTTGCAACTTATAAGTAAAATTTTGTGTACTGGTTCAGAAAACACCTGACAAGCCTATGTCAAAAGACCGGTTTGACTCTCTTGAGAAAAGCGACTGTATTTTAACTTAACAAAGACAGTAATTTATTTCAGATTTGGGTTGTTTTTTGTCTTCCTTAACTTGTGCTTAACAGTTAAATACTGCAGTAAAAATACCCATGTGCCATGTTCATAACAAAGTAAACTAAAGATGCAGCTCTGAAAAAATAGCTTCATCTCATAAGCCACATATAAACAGTGTATTAAACATTTTTATGTTTTGCAGGTCAGACAGCTACTTTTACATTATTAGCACCTGCATCTCTTGTAGCTAGCAATGCTGCCACCTCAGCATATCTTCTTAAAGGTGGGATAAGTTATAGACAGATTTCCACAGCAGTTAGCCATCTTTTAAACATCTGACAAACAATGAACCTACTGGGTATTCAACTCAACAGAAAATCAATTTCACTAAAATCAGGGGGGAAATTTCAACCTCCAAAGGGGACAATATGGCAAACTTCAGCTTCTCATATTCACTACTGCTACATAGTAAAAACAGTGATCACTATACCCTTACTTCTTCCCAGACATCCAACCTAAAAAGTTTTCCCAGTTCATTCAGTGAATTTGGGAAATTAACCCATAACCAAAATAGGAAGCGTTCAGTTTCTACATATCTCTCCAATATTATGTCTGTACAAGTGGCTGACAAAAGTATGTAATTTCAGGATTAGAGCCTTATAATAGAAATGCTGCTGAAATTCCAAATTACTATAAATAAATAACCATCAAAATGTAAAGTCAATCTGTTAGTCTGTCACTGGTGTATAACATCCTGGGTTTTGATAATGCTGGTAACCATATTATCTTTTAACACTGAGTGTTTATTTTATTTTTTGTTTTGAAAGAGAAGTGGAAAAATACATGATTACCTTTTTGTATATCAGGCCAACAACTGCAGTCTTGATTTTGACTGCAGTAAGCATGTTGTTACGCTGGTATAACTGATGGAGAAGAGTTTGTGAGAGAACTACAAAAAACAGGGCAATAGCATAGCCATATCCACTCCCATATGAACTAGGATGATTTTCACTGACCATTATCATTGCTCTGAAAATGAAGGAAAATAAATTTTAAATTCTGTGCATTAAGTCAACAACCAACAATAAAAAGTTCAATAAACTGACATACTGGCAGCTTGTTTAACTAAGTCCATTTTGGACCCAGATATGGCAGAAGGTCACAAAGAAATACCATGTTAAAAAAGGCAGGTTTTATCTGTGTTGTCCAATTTGTTAGCTTAGAAACAACTCTCAAATACTATTCTAGACATGAATGTGCTATTGCTGAGTTCACTGACAATGGAGTACAAAAAAAGAATGGCATAAAAGAAAAAAAGAAAAAAATTAATTAGATATTATTTGTACTTAGAAAGGTTGCAACTACCAACCATGGAAGCGAGACAGAAAAAAAAAACTAGAGGAAAATTCTTATTTTTGTGTTAGTAAAAGGTATCTTAAATAACCAGCAACTGTGATGTCTTCAAACAGATTTTATGGTTAATAATTTTGTTCAGGATTACACTGATTCAGGGTATAGTTTGGAGGTTAACAATAATTCTGTTCGTTAACTCTTTTCTTTATAAACACACAGGTATTCGACAAATTCTTAATACCTCTGTGGTAAGGACAATTTCTGAAAACCACTGCCATCAGCCTCATGGTACCAACAACATGATAACAACAGAGTCATTGCAGTTTTCTATTAAATGCTGAAGCTGCAGATATTATTATATATTTAAGTGCCTTTTTTTTTAAAAAACAAGAGACGGAAAAATACTGACAAAACAGCAGGAAAGTTAAATATTTTGGTACTCCATTTTTCTTAACATTTGATTTATATTAAATACTTAAATACTATACTGTGGAACTGAACCTCTACTGGTTTTGTCTTAGTCCTTTGGCTAAGAAATTCCTGATCTCTGTGAGCTTTCTCTCATTAGATCATTTTCAGATAATCACTGGGAGGCGGGGGCAGCAGGGAATAAAATCTTTACACATCTAAGTTGTTGCTTAGTTTGGTTTCGATATTAGTAACCCTTTAGCTTTATTATTATGTTACTCTCTGAACATAAGGTGAAACACATTAAAAACTTACTTCATTATTTGTGGACTCATGAAAGCCAGAATGTCAGCTGTGACTTTCAGAAATGCAACTTTAATCAATAAAAATTTAAATGTTTGCCATAATGGCAAAATCAAAGATGGTTTATGGACACTTATTTTCTTAAATAGCACTCTTCGGATGTAAGAAGCCTGCAAGATTACAAAAATATGTACAGAATTAAGAGAAAAAAAAATTTTCTAACTTCATCCACATTTACAAATGTAAAATATGTAATATTAGAGTGTCCGTCTAAAGCCATCACTGTACTTATGATCTGAAAAAGTGCATTTCCTACAGTTAGAAGAAAAGCTTTGGGGTAAGAAATGAAGTTTGGTTTTATTTAGTCTGGCTAGTAGTCTTTCAGGAAAGGATAAATATCATTTCTAGGGTTGCCCCAATCATCCATAAATATAATTAGAAAATAATTTAATCCTCAAATGATTATCACAGGTCAAAAAACCTGTATCAGAAAAACAGAGGTAAGCTTCAACATAAATGCATTATCATTTATGGCAGGCTTACAGCAACTTTATATTTAAGGTTGAATAACTCTTCTATTTTTTCAGAATATTTTCAGTTGTCAAGTAACTATTTTTTTCAGTTTGAATTTAGCTCAAACAATTGCAAATATTCTTACAAGGGCTCAAAAAAAAAGAGTTAGCCTTCCTTAATTATCACAATGATGAAGGACACGTTATTTTTTACAGATTACTTGAATAATAAAAACAGTACCTGAATTAAAAATCATCCTTATTGAAAAATATGTTTGAATGCTTTGGTAGAAAGAGCTTTGGGGTGTATATCATCAGTGGAAGAAAGGGCAAATCTATGAATAGATAAGAAAAATACCGAAGAGATGCAGTAAGGTCAGACTCTGCAGGAGCCCTCTTCTCAGTAAGTCATTAAAAAACAAAAGCTACACTCCTACTGCACTTACAGGTTAGGTCCTCTCTCCTGTAACTTCCTAACATTACAGAGCTCCTAGTGCACTTTAACTACGGCAACAAAATAATAACTGTGACTGAAACCGTCAAGGATTTACATGAAAATCACACAGGTAACTCAAGCAAAAAACAGAAAATATCTGTAAACCTCAATATTGTTAAAATTAAAGAAAACTGAAGCCTGTTTTGTGTGGTCTGTAAGCCAGAGCATCTACTGATAAGCAAGCTGATAATAGATTTCTCTGCTTACCTGAAATGCAGATGCAAAGATAAGACACCGGGAAACAGACAAGTTCAGAGAGAAATTAGTCGGACAGTTTTGACAAAGATGGTAATTAATCACCGAAGTAAAAGTCACGGTACACTCCATATCACCTCAAGTGTTAAAATGAAACTCGATATCTTTCTAAAAGATAAGTTGGAACTGAAATGATTTAGAAAAATCCTACAGCCATGCTAGAGATCACTGATCACAACACTGAGTGGTCTTTGCAATCTACAAAATGTAGGCTGTTCAATAAACAACAAGATTTTAGAAATCATCTCCAGCTTCTAGAGTCCTTAAATTTAGAAAAGGATATTGCCTATTGTCAGAGTTATAACTACCGTTAATCCTGTGGTAGACTTCTGGATTTCTTTTCTCCATTGCTTTTCAAAGTTAGGACACACACTGTATGGTGAATCACTTTCATTCAGTTCAAACAGGTCATTCCTCTCCAATGGCTTCTTATAGCCTATAGATATCAGTCTGAAAGAAAGCAATTAATTTAGACAGCATGAAATACAGCACACAAAATAAGCAGAACTACTAACTCAAAAAGTTAATTATATAATTTAGTGTATATAAATAAACTCTATAATCAAAATAATGTATGTAATTCTATAAAGGCTACAGACTAAACAGTGGAACATATACTTACAGTCACCTTAAATACACTGAAATTCACCCGAAGTAAGAAGAGCCCAAGCAGACTGTCACATCTGAACAGCAAATTCTGAGGAACCTTTGTACCTCAGAATCTGTCTACATTTCTGATCCCATATTTCCTTAGAGGAAAATACACTATTTCATAAACAGATGTGTGTAACATCATTACCCACTGACTTTTGTGATCTGGAATGAAATAGCTTTTCTGTCACAGGACTGCCTTATGCTGCGACTCATCTTTAAACAAGGTAACAATCTTAAACTACTGGGTTTCAGCACAAGTACAACAGAAGTTTCCTTATGGTAGATCTTTGGCTGTTAAAATTTTGTTTTAGCAAAGTGCTTTTACCCCTTAAGTGTCAATAAAAACTAAAACTGGTCTTAAAATGGCAAAATAGGGCTGATGAATACACTGAACCTACAGGAACTCATTTGAAAGAACAGTAGATGATTGGGAATTTTTGATGAGCATGTCAGACTTATGACAACTCAAAGCAAACCGTGCCATACCATTTCTGAGGTGGGGAAAATGCAAAAGGATTAATGTTGACAATGTCCTCTAACTTAAAGAAAGCTCCAAACACCTAGGAATCAACCAGAGACACATGTGTAGACATGGGAGTGTGTGTCCTGTCAGTGGCAGCTCTAATGCAGCTCTAATGCAGCCCTCGAGCTGCTGAGGACTTCCCTCCCTGAGGGCTGCAGCACAAGTGCAGTGTCTACTTTCTCTAGTGAGCACTTCCAGTGTGTCATTCCTGTGCCGGTCAGTGCCAGCGCCGGGCTTGGGCCTAACGTGTGTGCCACTGTGCTTATCACAGGACAGAAAATAAGACTCAGAAACACTTTTTTGGAGGTTGTAAAATTCTGGTGGGGGTGGACCTCACTATCCCCAAGGGCCACCCAAACATCTACTGAAGCTAACGTTAATACAAAGTGAATTTGCCTTACGCTTTATAAGTTAAGGCAAAAATAACACAGCTTCTCACTAAGAGCGCCAGCTTTTGAGACAGATGAGGAAAGCAGACCAATTGGTACTTGAGTGGGAACTGTTGTTTAAGAATTCTGCATAACTCATCTCAGTGCTAAAACTCACTGCTGCCAGAGGATAAACAGATTTACTGAATGCCCTTCACACTGTAATCTCCAGATTGCCTGAATTCTAAAGAAATATAATATAGCATTATGGGTTTATTGTATAACAATTAATTTGAGACTTCCTCATTTAGATTGCAAGCACTTAAGGCAAGTATATATTAGCCATAATTTATCATGTTTGCTTGTGACTGGAAAGAGGGAACATATGTAATGTTCAGAACGTTAGTTTAATCGCATCCAGTTAGATATTTCATGGCTAAACAAGCTCCCACTGAGTAGAACTGAAATCCTTTTTTTTTTCCCCCCTCTCCTTTTGTTAAACATTGTGGAATTGGTTAGAAAATACAAACAATAGCCTAGCTTGAAAGTTGGGGTGAACATTGTGACATAATGAACAAATAAATGTCATATAGAAGCGCTGCAGTCAGTATACTGCATCACTTTCTAGAAAAACTGAAAATTTTTATTTATGATGTAGCATGTAAGGACTGGTAAAAACCACAGCTGCTCTGACACTGATGGTGAACTCCTAACTTCAACAGGACCAGAGTTTAACCAAATCCTCTGAATCCTTGAAAAAATCTGATTGTTTTGTCTCAGCTTATTAACAGCAAACACCATTTTCAGTTTTTCCTTAAAATTAGTAATATTGAATAAAGCAAGAAACAGTTATAATATTCTTAAAATGTTTTTTTCTCACTTTTAGATTTTTGAGGTGTATATGTCTGATTCAAATGATTTTTAAAGAAGAAAAAAGAAAATGTTAAAAATGAGTAATGGTCACAAGACACAACACATGGAATTATTTGAAATAACATCCAAAATACTAAGTGACAGGAAGCTGCATGACTTGATACAGTTGAGCTTTCAGTTCCTGTTTTTCAGTGGAAAATTTCCCAAAAAGCAGAGGGACTTTATTGGTGTTTATGAGCAGGTGATAACATGCAGCCTGCCATAAAAGAAGAAAGAAAACAAGCATGAAATTGGCTACTTGGAAAATACCTTAAATGTACTATTGAGATCTTGCAAATTGTTGTATCGCTATATGGAGTATAAAGGAAACCTTATTTTAATTTTTGTCTCTTGCCAAACTTTACACAGACAGATAATAAATAAAAAAGGATAGCCTAATTTGGCTTTTTATATCCCGTTGTCTAAAAATATTGTCTATTGTGCTTAGCTATCAAAATATTAATGTTTTAAATAATGCCATTAGATAACACATAAAATGACTGTTACTATGTATAAACAATACTGCACAAAACATTTGAATATAACTTCTAAAAGTTGTAAACTTTATTTTTGTACAAAAAGCTAACAGTAATCTCAGGCTCAGGTTCCGGGTCAAGCTAGAATGATTGTGTGGAATGTAAGTGCATGCTCTGTAATTCTGTGAGCATCAATGAACATCAACAAGCAGTTTATTAAATTCTCACCTGCTAAACCAGGAATATGTTAATTTACTGAGGAAAAAAACATTTTCTTCAGGGCTGCGTTTCTGTTTAAAAAAAGAAAAAAGGAAAAGTAGCAATGTTACCTGAAAGACTGAAGAAAAAGTTGGGTTTTTTTTTCTTTTACCAAACATGTAGCTCTTGAGAGTTATTTAATTCTGAGCTATAATAAGGTCTATACTTACACTTCTTTGTCACCTTCTCCCACCAATACACTCTAACACAAGGTATGAAGAATGAAAGAGATCTACAGTCTCATGACTTACTAGAACAACTTAACTTGCTGTAAAAGGATATTAACCACCACCTTAGCTTGATTTTACACTGTTTACACGTACCCTAGAGTATGATCACACCAACAGGTAAGCATAGGAGTTGGACTCAATGATCCTAATGCATCCCTTCCAACTTGAGATATTCTATGATTCTATGTCCAATACAAGCAAACCTTCCTTAAATCTTTTGACAGTTAAAATCCTGTGGGTTTTTTTTCCCCCATTTGAAAACCTAGCTATTGGAAGTTATCAACTGCTAATACCTAAAGAACAGCAAACTCCTTTCAGACCTTAACAAATAAAGTACTACTAACATGTACTGTACACATAGAGGAGGAGAATATGAGGCTTGTGCACTGCTGCCAACTTCCTAAGTCATTGGAGATACATGTAATAGAGGCAAACAAGTATGAACTCTCCCATACTTCTTGAGGAATGTGTATCCACACCCAAGAACGACTTCAGCACACCTAGGTAGTAAATTCTGTCCCTCAGTAATTGCCATCTTAAAATGATTTCTAACAAAAGATGCAGTTACAGTTCTTTTCGGTAGGTGGTGTAAAAACCCACCTGTCAAAAATGTACGCTGCGGGTGCTCCGAGATCCTGTATATTTTCCACAATTTTTCTTGTACTTTCAGTGAAAAGCCAAATGATTCAATGATAATCCAAGAAACAAATACGCAACAAATATGTACATAAGAAACTTCCGTAACAAACACATCTTCTTGTGCATCTACTCGCCCTTCACTATCAGATGTAAACGTTTGCCACAGCCCATGATGATTTCTGAATTTTACATCCAAACAGCACTGTTTGCTTGAACTATTTACTACTGAAGAACAAGGTAGACATCTTGGGCATGAACATTCCCTGCTCAAATCCTGCTCCTATTCCTACCTGTGGCACAGTTCCTATCTCCTTAAGAAATGAATGATAAGAAATATTGAACGAAACCCCGGCCTAAAGATTACTCCCTCCTTAGAAATTCAAAGGATACATCCCAGGACGTATCAGCTGTCATCAGATGGATGTTTTTTGACACAGGCCTAACACAAAACCTACATGAAATCCCATCATGTTTAAAGCAGCCACCCGCGGCTCCCTCCCGGGGCAGCAGGCAGGCCCTGGCGGGGAGGTTCCCCGCCCTCAGCCCCGTCAATAGCGCCTCGGCCCCCCTCCGCCCGGTGTCACCTTCTTGCCGGTGGGACTCGGGCGCTGGTAGAAGCCGCCCTGCTTCCCGCGGGAGGCGGCCATGGCTCCCTCCCGAGGCGGACGCTCCGAAGGGACTCGCCGGGCAGCCGGCGGAGACCGTTAACGGCCGCCCCGCGCGCGCGAGGGGAGAGGCGTTGGAGGCGGCCGTCGGAGGAGGAGGAGGCGCGGGGAGGGCGGCGCTGCCTCAGCCTCAGCTTCTCCGCAGCTTGGATCCAGCCAGGCCCGTCCCCTTCCCCGGCCCCGGGTCGCTCTGCCCGCCCGGCCGGGCCGTAGGCTGCGGTACCCCCAGGGCCGCAGAGCTTGTGGTGAAATGCACTTTGTGGCCTAAAACGGGCCCTGCACGGTCTGCCTGGGATTTGCGTCTCGGTGGTGGCGGCATTTAATGACAGGCCCCATGTGTGCTGTACTAGTGGGCGGCATTCAAGTAAACCGAGAGGGCAGGAGAGGGAACGGTGCGTAGTGGTGTGTGTGCGTCCTATCCTGTGACTAAACGTATAAAAAAAGTTTTTTGTTTGTTGTTTTTTACTAGCTCTTAGCTGGATGCGTGCTACTAGAAGTCTACTAGCACATCAGAAAATGACAAACGACAACAGTACTTTCATCTTATTAGAGTTGGGCCCACAGAGTGAGCTGCTTCGTGACACCAGCTGTGTCTCCCGCTTAAATCAGAGCACTGCAGTGCTGTTGCTGCTGAACAGATCCGACTTAAAACTCTTTTGGATAAAACTGAGAAAGCACATGCTTGCTGTCGACAGACCTACTCCACTTGGGACTGGCAGCTGAAATGCCAGCCTGTCTCTGGAACCAGGCTGCTGCAACACTGGGAGCTCCAGCAGATTGCATACCAGATAAGCAAGTTTTGACCTTTGTTACTTCTCAATACTTTTTAGTTTTGCTTTTTGGAGGCTTCATACAGCTTGCTCACTAGTATTTAAATGTAAAGGTAGGTAGGAAGGAAGCTATAATAGCAATTTCCATTGCTATGTTTTTTTCCTGAACATAAAGTTTTTCCAAAAGTTAATAAAAATCAGTATCTTGATTTTACTTTATAGTTAGTATGGCACCTCCCCTTTGACTCTTGTTGACCTGGCGCATTGCCACCTTAAATGAGAATGCATCACTGACTGTAGCGATACTGATTTGTCTGAAGTTTGGGAGACTGTAATGGAAATAACTATGCACTGCATTCCATATAACAAAATACAGAGAACCAAGTCTAAATGCAAGACCTATGTGACAGCAGGGAAAACAAGGTCTTGTGGCCAGCCAGTAGCATGGCAAGTGAAAGACCAGAACAAAATAACAATGATTTAGAATCAGAACTAACATAGAAAACATTCATTTCATATTCACAAAGAATTTTAAAAAGTGACTGACACAGATGGGGGGTTGAAGAAATATTTGGTCAAGGCCAAACTCAAGTGTTGTTTTTGTTTCCAGTGTTTTATTTCCTAAACATGGTAACAATGTAATTAAAATATCAGTGGGGCCCTGATGAAAGTCATGTCTTAAGTTAACAGATGTACAAAAGACATTTAGTTATGGCTAGAGTAATTTTAGCACATTCCCATGTGCCCAGCTTTTCTTCTTTTAACACACTGACAAGTTTTAGGTAAGCAGATATTGAGAGGTGTTAAAATCCGTACCTCCCTCCAGAAAAAAAAGACTGGGAAGAAAGAGGGTAAGAAAAAGTATTTCTTTAGAAGAACTGTATTGATATTTTATCAGCCATATGCAATATGATCCTCCTTGACATTCCTTTTGTAGAGTATAATTGCATAGAACAGATTATCTTATCTATCCGTTGGGGAAGTCTGATAAGAATAGATTACCATAGGGCTGACTAAGCTTCTCTTTCTGTAGGCTAACTCCAGTTTGGGCATCTCTCTCTTTTCTCTTTTGTCTGATGAACTTCACTTCTAATTTAAGCTAATGTTAACATATTCTTCCTCTATTTGATTATATTTAAATTTCTTTAACATAGGGAACAGGTTTAAAGAAATCCAGTGCATTTTACTTGTTAACTTTTTCCATTACTGTGGCAACTTTTGTGATCAGTGACTTACTGGTATAACATCAGCAGTATCTTCCAACATAAGTTAGATTACATGTACATAGTTTAGTCCTAAAGTTACGGGGGGGACGGGACGACACGACACACAAACCAAAAAGATAAAAGGGAAAGTGTTTGTGTGAAAAGATAGAGGGGAAAAAGGGAAAGGGACTGGGCAGACTTAGCAAGCTTCTTAAAACATAAGGCATAAATCTTATTTAAGGCACAAACCTTTATTATGTGAGTTGTTTCTAGAGACAGTTGAATTCAGTTGCTAATGACATTTCAAGGGTGCCATACTGTGGCGTTATAAGAATCTCTCTTAGGCTAAAGTAATCCCTTTGGGAAGTTAAAAGCAGTGTCTTGAGAAAGTGATTTTATTAGCTGTGATTTATCTTATCAGACAGAAGAGAAATCGTTGCAAGCTAAATGTTCTTCCATTTCTGAAACTCATTTGTGCTTGTAAAACACATCACCTTTAAACCAGTAGACCTGGGATATTCTTTCTCAATACCGGTATAAGGATGAAAAGTATTCCTTTCAAGCAACCCAACATTATAATCAAGAAAACTGAGTTTAATAAAACCAAAATCCTTTCTTACTGTGCGGTTTGAAGCCTACATCTAGTCTGAACAGAAGACTTTAAGCAATATTAAATAGCTGAAAATTAAGTGTTTTGCTTTCTGATATAATAGGATCTTAAAAGTGTTTCACCTGTACTTGGTATTGTATAAGACAATAAGTCTGTATCTGTCTATAGGTTGTTGGTGCCAGTTGTGAAAGATAGAAAATAGGTCATCTGACTACTTTGATTCATCACGATATGAGATAGTTTATTCTTCCTCTGCTAAACAAGGGAAAAACTTTTCTTCTGAAGAGGTAGTACTAACTCCACTGACTCATGCTTTTGTGCTATCACTTAGATGAGATACTCATTAAATTTTTCATCCATTTGTTACAATGAACATTTAGATTCTCAAATAAGCAAATAAAACATTGGAGAGTAACATATATATGCATATAGTTCTAGTCAGTACATAACTGCAGCCATAAAGTACATACATTCATTTGAGTATTGATATATATGTAAGTCTTGTAGTTAGTGCAAATGCCCATATTTTACCTCAAGTTTATTACTGGAAAAAAACAGTTCCAATAACCAGACAAGGTGATCCTAACTGAAAGTAACAACAGAGCTAAATTAGAAAAAAGAAAAAGTTGTAGGTGTTGATACTTCAGTGACAAGCACACCTCTGATGTGACACTTAGAATTTCTAGCCCGCTCACTTCTTCAATGGCTCCAGAAAATTCTTAACACCATTCACAAAAGTACATTCCATGAGTGATGAAAGTGATACATATGCTTCATGAGTGGCTGAAATGATGTATTTTCATAAAGTTTCTGTATTAGTGAAATAATAGCCTCCCATGATTCTTGGGGGGGGGACGGGGGACCAGCTAGTTTTATTCCTTTATTAGGAAAACTTTATCTTCTTAAATGTTTCCTATACCTTAAATAGTACTTTCCTCTTTAAATAGGTTGAGATTAAATAAAATATCAGTATACTTTATGCGTAACACATTTCAAAAATAATATGAATCTTGAACATTCCTTTCTTAATAAAGTGCAAACATGAAAGATTAAATTTCTCTCAAATAAAAATAGCAAATATAATAAAAAAAAGATGGATCCAGTTACACAGCATTAATGCATCTTTTTCTTGGCTTTGCGCTTCCTATATTTTTGGTCACGCTTTCTTTGTCTCATTTTGTCATCCTCAATACTAGTGTCACTGTCACAACTTCGCTGTTCTCTCTTTCTTTTAGAGGTGCTTTCATCCACCTGGCGCACTTCACAGTCACCTGAATGTGGCAGGGCCAATTCAAAAGAACTCTGTGCAGACTTAAAGTTTGCAGCTTGATTCTGATAGGGAGTAAAGGATAAATTTGAAGGCAGTGGCGGAGTCATCTGATAGTAAGGAAATTGTTGACCCATTGGACTCTGTACTGTGTACTGCTGTGCTAAAAAATGGTTCACCTAGAGAAACAGAAACTTGAGTTGTTAGCACTGTAAAGAGGAAGTTCTGAAGAGTTTAGTTTTGCATGCATTACGGCTTATACAAGGAAAATACTAATAAATTATAAAATAACAGAACATTTGAGAATAAAGCTTATATATTTTCTTATATCAACTGGTATAGTTGGAAAAAGTAGACAATTTTTTCATGGCAAAGTTAGAACAGAGACAATCTGATTTAAGATTAAACTGCAAGTTAGTCCTTGTGTAAGGTAATCAAACATGGCATTCCTTTCATTTCTTCATTTATGTATTTTATAAACATTTGTAACTGCAGTGCCTATTGTTAATGTAAAGACATGCACATCTGCAATTTTTTTTTAACGGTTTAACTAATTTTAAATTTAATGTGGAACAAGGCGTTCCAACAAGGTATAGTGAATCCATTGATCAAAGCACTTGGAACAACGCAGTAAGTGCCCAGCTTATTATTTAGTGCCCTAAAGTATTCCAAGAGTCTCTCTCATACAAAATGCACAGCCCTAATACAGAAATAGAATTACAAAGGTCAGAAAAGAGTGGCTTTCTACTGACTGGCAATAACCAGAAAAATGATGGGGAGCACATCTGAGTATGTTGTATGTGCAGGCAGACTTCAAGTGAGTAACCTGCCTGGCTCACCCAAATAAAGGTGAGGGAGATGTGTGAAGGCCTACACGTGACGAGATCGCTTCTCCTGCTGAAGGTGCAACAAGCTATCACTGGAGACATACTGCAATATCATCCCTTCTAGCAAGCAGAAAATGGGATGAAGTTGGTTGTGTGTGCTGGTCTGCTGAGTTTGGTCTCTCGGTGTATACGTACTGCATTGTTACTGAGGAGCAGGTTTATCAGCAAGCACGGGGGGGAGATGGTACACTCCCAAGCCTTCCAACCACAGTGGAGGGGATGGGAAAGTTTGTGCAAGCACCAGCTCTTCTGAGGGCACAGCCTGGAAGAGGGGAGGCAGGCCACCAGTGCAACAGGGAACAGACCTTCTCCATTTTCCTGCCCAGATTGCTGCTAGCTGGAGTGATCTATCCAGACTTCACCCCTTCGACAGTGACAAAGGGCTGGCCAGTCCCCAGTCAGACTGGGTGGCAGCAGTACTGTCCACAGTTGGTACCTCACATTAAGTGCTGGGCTTCTCCAGTCCTACCGATCCATACTCATGAGATTCAGAAGCTCTGTGATGTGTTTGGTGAGTAGGGTTTGGCCCACAGGTTGCCATCTGAAGAGACGAGTTCCCTTGCCTTGTGGAATATCTCAGACAAAAGAGATTAGGACAAGAATGGCCCAGTGCACCAGAGTCTGTTAGATGGGAAGTTGAATATGGGTTCACGCTGTCTACTGCTGTGAAAGTAAATCATGAATGTGAGAACTGCAGGGGCATGTAAAGGTTCAGGCCAGAAACCCTCAAACTGTTGCTGCCCTAACTTGGGAAGTGGTGATTTGTTGGGCGAGTTTCAGGTTTGGTTTTAGGACATTTCAAACTTCTGCTGGGCATTTCTGAATTGAGTAGAAGAGCTAAGAGGTTCCTAGACTGAATTAGCTGTATATGGAGAAGCTGTTGCTTGCATGGTTGTTATTTTACTAGGTTAGCTTGTCTCACCAAGGGGATTTGATTTGAAACACAGTACAGGAGAGAGCTCCGTCTGTAGACTTGGACATTTTTAGCCTCCCTAAGCTATATACCTTTAATTCATTCCTGCAGTAAGAAAATGGTTTGGTAGATCCCCTGTTATTATCATACCCTTAAATGCTAAAATAAATAGACCTGATACTGTCAAAGTTAGCAGTCTAAACCACATTTTGAGGCATTAAATAAGCACCGCTGTTTACAGAAATGCAGAATACATCCAACTTCATAAAAAAGCTCCCAAATTTTTAACTTTTAACACAAACTCACCATCTTTTGAAAGCCTGAGTATTCATGAGGTAAACTATTGGTCATTGGAAAAGGAGTAACAGGAAATGGAGGATTTCTGTAAGGCTCTTGATGATACCTAGGAAAAACAAGCAAACATACAAAGCCTAGATGTCCACCACATACTTCTTACCAGAGTGAGACTTAACTCTTGGGCTATAATGAGAATATCCAAGAGGAGAATTGAGATATTAACAACTGGACTTCCATGAAAAAAAACTGATAAAACAAGGAAAATACATCCAAAGGCTCAATTAATGAGTAATCCTCACAGGTACTTAAGTGCAGATGCAAGAGAGTTCTGGATTTCACCATGGGAGTTTAGCTTCCACAGAGTTCTGTCACATTTGTAAATAACAATGTTGAAACATTGAAAAACCCTCATCTGGGGTGGTCAGACTTCCATTAGAACAGGTTTATACCTGTGCATTCATATGTGCATGACAACTGCTTGTACATATACACACAAAAAATACAGATATAAACTCAGTGGGGTTTAAAAAGATTCTCTCTATTGTCAGATTTTTTCCCCCTAACAACTGCAAACATTGTTAGTACAAACACCATATTTCAGTATTTTCTCATGGTCCTGTATCTTGCAGAAAAAAAATAAAGAATGGGAAATTCAAGCTAACTGAACCTCTGGCAAGCTAAACAACCAAACGTTAAAATTAACTACAGCCCATTGCAAGTCATCAGTAAGGATGCAATTAAAGCACGCAACGGTTGTTTTAATGAAAAGCCTAAAGATTGCTCTACCACATCAACTAATTTTCTTAGTAAGATTTTTTTTTTTAAAAATAATCATACAGTTCATTCATAGATGAACTTTGTTACCTATATGAAGATGAATATAAGTCAATATAGGTCTCGAAACCATGTGTAGGGCTGTTTAGTTCTGATGAGTGAGAACTCCCTGTAAATAAGACAAGAGCATAATGACTGTTGAGTTATGACTATTCAATTAACAAGTTAAAAACACAGGAAGTATTCTGTGTCATCTGTAGTGTGCTAGTATATCTAAGGTAGTATATAAAGGTAAGGTGCCATTTTATGGCAGATAATCTACAGCATCGTTTTACTGCTTGAAAACGTTCATTTATCGTTTATTCACTTACAGAAGCATCAATCAGGGCTGTTGAAGTAATCAAGAACAGAATAACTCCCATTCAGTTACAGACATGCAAGATGCTTCTGATTTTAGGAACCTCAGCCATTCTACTGAAACCCAGCAACTGCTCTGTACAGCCTTTGAAGTAAGGAGTGGCACAGTGCATTGTGGGAATGCGAGTCCTTAATGTTTGGCTTGCAAATGCTGCCCGATCATTAGCTTTCTAGAAGGTTTATTTTCATAAATGTAAAATGAAGAATGTGAGTCTGATTTGACTATATTCTTCAAACTACAATCCCTTCCACTTAAAACAACAGCTCTGATAACTCTGTGGCTTTAGTATAAAAACTATCAAACAGCTTGGTAGCTGCTGCACTTACTAAATCAACTTTTCCTTCCAGACTGCAAGTTAAAGTCACACCCTGATTCCTAAATGTAATCTGGAGTGAAAAGCTGTGTTGCGCTGTTTTCCATAGTGTGGTCAGAGCTGGCTTGCAAGTTATGCTGTTCTGAACCAACCTATTGTATTCTCTTAGTAAATAAAAAATACAAAGACTAAATCCTTCCCTATGCAAAAGCCACAGGAAGTTTTTGTTTTGTAAAAAAAAAAAGGACTGTAATTTGTTCCAACTATAAATCATCATCTTTGTAAAAGACTGTAGGACTCAAAAAGAGTCATTAAAAAAAAATTACAAAGACTTAAGCTAAGCATTGAGACTACTGAACGTACCAAACCGATACTGCACTTTAATTGGTCTTCCATACAAACGGATTCCATTCAGCAAAGCTATTGCATAAGGCACTGATTCTTTGTGCTTAAAGCAGACAAATCCAAAAGACTTAGGTTTTCCTTCTTTGTCCTTACAAATCGTCACTTTGGTTAATGGTCCAGCCTGAAAGAAATTTGTATTATTTTCTCACAGAAATAACAGAGATTGACACTTCATTCTGTTTTGAATATTTCATAATGATGAATATTTTGCCATAGTCAGAAACAGTGTACGTTTCTCAGTATAAGATTCTCTACTTAATTTTGAAAATGTCTCTCCACATTCCCCAAGCTCAAATTCTGAGCGTTCTACAAACAAAAATCAGCTCCACAAATGTTAAAAGCCAAGCATCAGTCCATGGGTGATGTTTAGTCTTTAATAATCAGATCTTTTTAAATTATTTTTAAAATATAATGATGATAGCTGCTGCAAGAGGGAAGCCATTTACTGACTCTACAGAAAAAGTTATCTTATGCATGTACAGCTGCTAGTATAATTATTACAGAGTTTTTTTGCACAGCTAACATCACTAAGCAAATTGATACTATCACTATGTAAAAGTGACCTACTCCATTAATATGCTTCTATTTTATTCTTGCTTAAATTCCTAAAATGGGCAGCATCAACACTGTGGCAAAGCAAACCTGAATAGAAAGTAGTGCTTCTGGAACCGCGAAAACCCAGAGTTTTCTGTACTGCCTAACTCTTATGGCAAGGAATCAAGACACACTATCACCTCATCAGAGATAACATACTGTTGCTGCCCCTCCCCCAAAAAACCCCCAAACCCCACCAACAAAACCAAACCCCAAACCACACCCTTTGGCTGAAATATCTTCATTGAAAAGTTCCATCTCTGCCTACATGTACTATTTTAATCCTTGCATAGTACTTCTAGAACCAAATTAAAGCAGTGATATTCCATAAATACTGGCTCCATTTTCAAAGAAACTGTCATTTTCATAATAGATATCAAAGATGATGAATTTTCTCTACACAAGACGGAATCAGTGCATTAGTCACCAAATCAACCATTTCTCATCAAAACAAACTATGTGTCTGTATGGCTGATTTAGCAGAGTGAAAAGAAGTGGCCAACAGCAGTCTCCTGCTACAGCTCAGGAGTGTTAAGGATGCAACAACTTAACTTTAGGAAGACAGAATATCCAGATGAACAATGAAGTGAACCTAAGTTACAAAAAATTCCATCAGTAAAAAAAAATTACTGAATGTCTGCATTACTGTAGTAGATGGAGAATTCATTGTTCTGAATCAAAAAATAGCACTCATCAGTAGGACTGGCTTCCACTACTACTACTGATACAATACGTACTTTTCAGTAAAAGTCGCTCAGAAGTCATCTATAGCTTCAGGCAAACACAACTTAACTCATAACAGCTTTATAGCAATTAAACTGCATAAACAGTTAAACATTCAAAATAAACACATAGCATATGCTCAAATGAAGAAAATAAGCCATAGAAAGTAATCTACTTTATTATTCTGCATTTTCAACGATTACTGTCAAACAACAAATCTGCAATTTATTTGCTGTGAGCATTCAGAGTGATGATGTGGAGCCATCTCCCTTATTATACCCTCCATGTTGTCAGACTGAAGATATTAAGGATTGTCATCTGTGATAATAATGTCTGATTGCTGGATGCTTTTGACAGCTGTGTATAAACTAATCCTCAATTAAATAAGATGCTTTTGCTGAAAACTGAAAACACTCCCACCCCCCAGCCCTGGTGAAAGTAGGGAAGTCATACAGACAAACAAAAAGGATCAAAAATAATGTACCATTTTTTATTATTGGTGCAGAGGGTGATCAGGCTATACAGCAACAGATACTACCTAGGCTGTCCTGTGCAGGGAATCTTCAAGATGTTGATCTCATCTTTCCAAATATCTTGATGTTTGCTGGTGGGTTTTTTTGTTGTTGGGTTTTTTTGTTTTGTTTGGGGTTTTTTGGTTGTTTGTTTTTAAAGAAGGGATTTCAGTAAGATTCTGAACATGCTTATTTTTGCTTGAGTTGCCTCCTTAAGGCATGTTTGTTGTTCTGCACTATGCTGCAGTTTTTTTAAAAAAAAAATCTCCAGTCTTCTGATTATTATTTGCCTAACGAGGAGGATCTGGTTCTTCAAGAACTAGAAGCAACAAACTCAAGTCGTTTGCAGATCAGTCTTTTAATTATGTGGTCTTCCTGTTCATAAATAAAAATATAATAGTTTAGAAGTAGTAATAGATACTTGCTCATAATTTGATGGAGGAAAAACAACAGGTCAGGAGTGCATCTTTAGGACTATGCCACAGCAGGAATATTGAACTGTATACTTTCCAATAAAGGACAATACTGCAATGAGAAGCATATGCTGTTGCAGCAAAAGACACAGAAACCTGAGTGAGAACAAGATGAAGAGAAGGAAAAAGATAACTAGGTGTTACTGGGATGACCTAAAGACCCAGATAAAAGTCAGCAGTTGGATGACTGCTGCAGGTTATGCAGAAGAGTCATGCAAAACTGCATTCTGAGAGCATCCGCTTATTTTTATCGCTGTTGTACCAGAATTTGTATGGCATTACTCATGTCCCCTGGTAAGATAAGCTTTCTTAACCTAACATTTAAAGTTAAACAGCAGACTACTGTTTAGTATTGGAAACAGGTAGGAACACTGCATAGAAAATAAGGGGGAGGAGGAGAAGAAATAACTGTTTCTTAGCTGATTTTTGGGAAAAGTTAAAAACTGAAGTTAGGAAGAGATAGGAACAACTAAAAACCTAAAGGCCTAGAATATACAGAACAAAAAGGCTTTTCAATATAAATGGGGTAGCATGCTGAGGTCTTGCCTAGTTAACAAGACAAATAGCAGATTAATCAGTGGAATAAAACTGGCGAGTAGAAATAGTTCCAATTAGCACATGAAATAGCAAGAGAACAGATGATTCTGCCCACCTCTTTTTTTGCACTCTTTATTCTGCAAACTCACCAGAAGGAAGCAAAGTTCATTCTGAGACTGGGGGAAATTGGTGGATTGGTAGAAGGAAGTTGTCACCATGCTGTCAGTTAAACTGCCCAGTCAGAGTCTGGGACCTTTTAGCTCAACAGAGGCTGACTGGATCCCGCCAGGAGGAAAAAAAAACAAAACCACAAAACAAACGCACCACAAACAAATTCAGGAAAAGGCCATAATCAGCCGCTACTGTCAATCCATCTTGAAATTTGATGCTTGCATTAGTGATACAATGCTCCCTCCTCTCCACATCCTCCCCCCCTCTTTTCCTTACTACTTTCAGGTTAATAAGCCTGGCTTAGCCAGACAAGCTGTCAACGCGAGACTTCAGCATCTTAACATTTTCTGTCTTTGTCATTTTCTCTCCTCCTTGGCATACCTTATTTCCAAAGAGAATTAAGCTCAGGTTTGAAACAGGTCTAGCTACTTTGTGTTTTCCCACCACCTCCCTGAAAATCCCGCCGATGGAATTTTTAATACCTTCTCAAGCATTAAAACATAAAACATTTTGATATAAAGGTCATTTATAGGTGGAAGTCCAGAGCCCCGCCTGCAGATGATTCCTACTGCCTCTTGCACTAAGAGCTTCAACCTTGCTCAACACATTTTCAGGTTTTACACTAATTTTTCATAATCAAATTATTGATCAAAAATTCCTTGCTCAGAATATATTAAAAAAAGCGTAAAAAAGATTTTCCCATGGGGATTTTAAAAACATCTTTAAATTATTAACTTCCTCACTAACTCGGGGCCCCTCCGCGGCACCCGAACTTGCACAGGCGGGAGGAGACAAGACCGAGGAAGGGGAGGCGGCCGGGACAGGGGTCGCTCCCGTCCGCAGCGGCGGTCGCGAACAGGCGGAGCACGGGAAGGCGCCTGCCCCCGCCGCCCCCGGCCGCCGTACCCGCGGCGCGCTGCCGGCAGGCCCCGGCCCCGGCCGGCGGCTCGGCGCTTTCCGGCCGCTCGCAGCGCTTCGCTCCTGCGGCGGAGGCTGCCGTGGCCGCTCCCCGGCGCGGAGCGGCGCAGCGAGCCGCAGCCCGGGGCCTCGCCTCGGCCCGGCGACAACGCGGCGGCCGCGCCCGGCTGGGGCCCCCGTCCCGCCCCGGGGGCCCGCCCGCCACCTGCAGGAAGAGCTCGTAGAGGATCTCCTCCCGCACGCGGCTCTCCAGGTTCCCCACGAAGAGCGTCCGGCCCGCCTCCTCGGGCCGCCCCGCCGCGGACATGGCGGCCCCGCCGCCGCCACCGCCGCCGGGTCCCAGCGCGGCAGCGGAAGAGGGAGGTGCCGCCGCTGCCGTAAAGCGCCGCGCCGCGGGGCGCGTTGCTAGGGGGCGGGCTCGGTGTCCTAGCAACGCGGGAGCGCGGCGGGCGAAGCGCCCGGTGTGAGGGGAGCAGCGTGGCGCGCGAGCGGGGGCGTCGGGCGGGTGAGGGGCCGGGGCCAGGGCCGGGGCGGGAGCACCGCACCACGCTCAGCGTCTCTCAAACTCGCTATTAAATAAAACGTCGGCCTTGCCGCAGCTATGCCGTGAGCTCGGGAAGCGGCCGGGGGTGCCCCTGCGGTAGCTCCTTTTCGCCCAGGCGCCTCGAGAGCCTCCGGTGCTCCAGGCGTGGGCACGGTAAGGCGTTGCGGTAGTTCTTGATGAAGCATGCAGGTAACGCGTCGGATGGCGTGCGTTTCTCCAGATTTGAAAAGAGCTGGAATATGATTGCTGTCTTTAAAGCTGAAGTTACACACACATTGTAACCCACCCTTGCGTGGTTGCGACAAACAGGATTCAAGCATGTACGCACATTTAACATTCGGTATATATTTTTAAAGTGTTATTTTACAAAGGAGCACATCTTCAGAAGTCATCCTGTTGACAGCGATGCAAAAAATACTACTTTTTTCTTTTCCCCAAGCATAGGTGGTGTGCTTTGCCTCAATGCCCGTTATTTTCAAATGCAGGCTTAGTTACTGACTTGTCAAGTCTATTTAGAAAGGGACTATCAATTTACAGGAATTACAAGCCTCAGCGTAGAATACCTAATGAGTCTTAAATTTGTTCCAGCCAGTCGGGGTTTTTCCCTTCGTAATCTTTAGACAGCTTTTTTTCATAGTTGAACATACTGCGTTGCGAAAGCCAGGTGTGATTTCATCTCGCCTGAAAGGGAGCAGTGCTCTTAAGCTGGCGGTTAGACAGGAATTTTTCTGGAGAAGTGGCTTGATTCGTAAGAGAAATGAGAATTGTTATGAGAATCGTTATGAGGATGGGGTTTCCCAAGATTACAAAATCTTCAGGGGCAGAGACAAGATTAGAAGGGGAAATAACATTTACATGTGACCACAGATCAGGATATCAAGTCTTTCATAAGAATTCGATCTTAATCTTGAAAACCATGCTGTAATGTTTTTAGCTGTTGTTTTATCAGAAACTTTTGAGGGTAAAATGAATTGTAAAAGTGCCATCCTGTTACCTGTAAATTGTAGTAATCTTGTACTGTAATGAAATGAAGTTTTTATGGTTTTTTTTCCAGCTTGAATACTTGGCCAGTCTTGAGGGGTTTTTAATAGCTGGTGGGCTGTGGGCTCCCCCAAAAGCATCAGGGTTCGTTCAGGAGGTACTACCGTTACGGTCCTGAGCACTGGGGGGACAGTCAGAGTCCTGAAGAGGCAGTGCCGGGACCCTCCACTGGTTTGCATAAGGTACTTTCAGAGCAGGTAGCTCTGAATTTTGGTGCGAGAAGAAGCGTATCCTTGTGAGAAAAGCAGTGAACATAACCATATGCAGTGAAGCAGGATGGGCAGTGCCTGAACTTCAAGGGTCTCGCGTCTGTTTGTGATAGTGTACCTGAACCTCGGCATGGTCTTGAAGGATTTACCTGGCAGTGGGGTATCAGTAGAAACAGCAGTGTAAACAGTAACCATAGTTAAGACTTACGAATTTCTGAGTGACATAAGTGCCACTGTTGGTGAACAAAGTCCCCTTGTCATACGACAGAGAGGTCAGTCCAACAAGCCCTAGTTCAACATTCTGATTAATACCGCAAAACTTTCTGGGCGTTCATTTAGTAAAGGAGTCCTTTCCTGAAACTGAGTTCAGAGGGTTGTTCTGTCGACATGGGTAGCACTGTACTGTACTTACATGTGAGCTCGGCTTATTTGTTTTCAGTTCAAGAGGGAACTTAAAATTTCCTTTCTTTTCCTGATTCGTGTGTATAAGAACAAGTATTTATTCACAACTAGTGGCATTAGATATATGTAAAGGTACATATGTAAGATTTTCTTCTAAGATCAGGTGATTGGCTCTTGGATAAGTGCAGCAGATATTTTACTAGGGCTATTACCAGTTTGTTTTTAGTGGTGTTGAGCTCTCCATGCTTTAAGTGGTATATGGATGCGTACTGCATACTGAGTGCATGCTGAGGCTGCCTAACAGGTGATTGCTCGGGTGCACTAAGTTTTTGTTGTAACAACAATCTATATTAAAAAGGGGGAAAGAGCCCAATTGACACTATACCATTACTTTTCTACGTAATACGTAATATCAGTAGGACTGTGCTTTTATAACAATAGTTGAACAAAGTGTCAAAGATTTGAGATGAAGAGGGAATGCAAAGTGATAACAAGAGCTGCCTTAGTGAACTTTACTGAGAATAGGGTGACAAATTTGAGAAATGGAAGCAAAAAAGTAATAAAAGGTCACTGGTTAAGCTCAGTCAATTGTCATATGGTTGGACATACTGCATCTTCTTCTCCCTGTGGCTGCATTCAAAGGGGAAAAAACTTTGAAGAGATTTCCTAAAGGCTATCTGCTGCAGGAGCTTGTGTATCACAGCTTTGTTGAGCTGCTCAGAATCATAAAGCCAGCTGTAGAGACTGATCACTTAAAAGAAAATAATGAAACACACTCCCCCTCTTAACTGTTGTGGGTGGAAAAGAAGGAGACTTAGACCTTATGTTTAGAAGCCCTGTGAAGCATACGCTATGCAAAAAAATATTCCTGGGATGTGTCTCTCGTATTTGAGTGGTTATGGTTTTTCTGTCTCCTGCAGTGGAAATAATTGGGGGCCAGATAGAGGCAAACTGAGCATCCAGATGGCTCACTTGAATAATGCAGAGTTTGTCTGCTCCTTTGCCTCACTGTGAACGCCAAGAAACGGAAGTTTGTCCTCTTGTATCTACCCAGTGAATCGGTTTGTAAATAAATGAGCTTCACAAAAACAAATGTTTCCTCATCTGTTTTGTAGTTGGGGACACAGAGGGAATGAAGTTAAGTTACATACCCAAAACACCCAGCAAGTCAGTGTCTGGGTGAGACTTCTGGGGCTCTAAGCTCCATCTCTGTCCCACATAAGCACTTTCACAGGCCTCCTCTGGATTAGATTAGAGAATGACTCCTTGGAAAAAACTCAGAAGATAATTTTGTACAAAAATAATCCATAGATATACAGTTCTCAGAATTCTTTTCAAGTTCTTACAGAAAAATCCTTCTGTCACCAGAATGACTTTTGGTTCTAAGTTTCTTTTGCCCATCTCAGCGCCTCTAATTGCAGTCGAATGACACACTTAAAAAAAGACACACAGTGGGCCTCTAATGTGATGTACCTCTTCTTCCTAAATTCCACACGCCTAACAGAGTTGTCAGTAATATATAACATTGATTGCTTACATGTTAATCTGCTGATAGCCAGAGAAGGAAATAGATTAAAAACCAGTCCCAACCCTTAAAGACCAGAAACCACCCTACCTACTGAAGTCATTCAATAGGAGGAGTCATGAATTGCAGAAGCTTGAATACAGCTTTGCTTTCTGCTTCCTACTCTACATGTCACTTACTTCATTAGTGGCATTCAGTTAAGTTAGAAGTCTAGCATACTATAAGGAAACACTAGATTTGCCACTTGTCTGTGGATATTACGTATTGCTTTTCTCCATTTCCACATGCTGAAATTGTGTTTCTTCATCTGTTTGATATACTGGGTGAAATCAGGTAAGAACCATTAGCTTATTCTTTGCGATGTAGTCTCTTGGCTTTATTCAAGCATAAAAAATTAAAATTCCTTCATTTAAATTGGCCAAAAGATGAAACCTTGTGAATTATGCCTACTGGGGCAGACGATTAGTAAAGAGAATTCTGTCGCTTTGAAACCAAGACGTGGGTTTTCACTTTAAAGTAAATAGAACAAAGCCTGATACTTTATCTCTGGCTGTACTTTGCACGGAGACACACTTAGGTATGTGCACTTTGTAAGAAGTAAAAAGGTAATTGTGAAATAGTTTTAACACATTAACGTAAGTTTATTGTTTATTGCTGATTTGATAGGTTGACAGATTTTCAAGTTATGTGTTATGCTTTAAATAATAAAATTTAGTTACAAAAAACTTAGTGTGAGCTTAAGGTTTTCCCCTTTTCAACCACAGAAGGTGCTTACAAACGTACACAGGAAAGTTAAAATTGTATATTAACCGAGTTAAACTGCATATGTAACTGCCCAACGCCTATCTGTATGTTCTGACTGTACAGAAAAGCGTATGTGAGTACTCGCACAAGCGTGCACAAAGGGCAGCTGGGTATTCCTTCCAGTAATCAATCAGAAACAGGAGTTTGAAAAACCTCCCCTCAATGACTACTCGCTAAACGATTCAAAGTATTCAATCTATAAATCTATTTATAGTGCTTATCTAATTCCACAGTAAAGACAGCATCTTTTCTTTTTTTCTCTATTTACTTCTCAAAGAATAACTGCTGTCATTTCACAGCCATAAGTAAACGAGTTTTTTCCCTTTGACATTTCCCAGCTAGATTTCCTCAGTTAAAAAGATTTCCTTGTGATAGATTTCTCACTTCCATGGACCAGACTGTGTCTCTGTTTTATGTCACTGTCACTCCACTGGCTTTAGAAGAATTAATTCTTATTTCCACCAATCAAATTATAAGAAATCGAAACATTTAAATGGATATAGAGGAACACTTCAACAGTATCTTAGCATGAATCTTTTGTCTGTTAGATATGTAGGAGTGAATTGTAAGGATCGGTGATTAAACTTGGATTTAAGAACAATATTAGGCAAAAATGAAAGAGTTTCATGTTGTAGCTTTGAATCTGAATAGCAAAAATTTAATCAAGTAGCTGTTTTTTATCATTTGGTTTTGTATATGACATTTGTGTAATAGAATTTCTATTCTAGTTTTATTGTTGTATATCATTATGTGAAAACTAGAGATTAAATGTGACACATTCTATTAACATCTCAGTATCATGTCACATGTATGGCATTTTACCAGGTTCTTGAGTACCGTTTTCATTAAATTCAAGGCAACTGCAGCTGCTTAATTTCTGAACTTCTTAGATAAGTCTCAGCAATGAAACTGAGTTGCCTTCCTGTATCACTAGTTAGTTAATAACCTGTCCAGTAATCAAAGTAAAAGTTACTTACATTATTCAATGTCAAAATGAGGAGAACGGTGATATTTATTTTGAAATATAGGTAATTCTAACTTTTCTTAGACATAATGTAGCTATGGTCATAAGGTGATGATAGGCACGAAACTTTTGTGTGGATGATTTGAGACAAGAAGTTTCAGGCCATTCTAACACTCCGTAACTTCAACCCTGATCCCGTTTGCAAATATCCATTATCTTTTTGTGATGTCCAGTCCAGAAATGTCTGGTCTAGTCATTGTAGATACATGGTTTGGCCTAGAGGTGATACATCTAGTTCCCTAAGTGAATTAGTGTCTTTATCACATCTTTACTGCATCTTAAGTGCTGTAATTCATATTGTTCAGCTTTGTTTAGATCTGCACTAGAGTATCAAATACATTTTTCAGATACCTTGTAACCGGCTCCGCACTTGCTCTTTGCAGCTCTATAAACTGGTGAGGGCTCACTGTCTGTCTCAGATGTGCAAACGGTGGATTCAGTTCTGCCAGCTAGCCGCTTGCTGGGAAAAGGAGAAGAGCTAGAACTGCCTCTCCCATAACTCAAAAATTCTGAGAAATTCAAGTTACTTTTTTTATTATTTTTAAGGAACTGAGTAGGTACTATTTCTCTTCCTACTTTTGCTTTCTAGAAGTCGACTGAGTCTTGTTTTACAAAGTTGTTAATAACAGGAAAATTGAGAAAGGTGCCATCAAACATCAGACAAAAGCCTTGTGTAAAGTTGCATAGCCCACTAGAAGTCAAGAAATTGGCCCAAATTTCTTTGGCCGTACATCAGCTAGCACCATAGCGAAGGTGAAGAGGCCATACAGAAGAACTGTGACAGGCCTCGGCATTGTGCCCAGAATCCTGAAATGGCTTATCCACACAATGTGACCTCAGTAGCCAAAGGATGCTTTCTAAAGTGTTAACTTTTGATATTGATAAGCACACAGGGGAAAAATTAAGTCTTTTTAGACTCTTTCGAAAATCTCCATCCTCTTGCTGATCCTGACTGATCTACAGCTTAACCTTGTAGACCATAACTGTCCAAGTACAGAAATGCTAAATAATACAGTTTTCTTGCGCCATTATGTACATTGACCTTACAGATTCTTATTTTTTCAAACTCAGAACAGGATCCTTCATTTCTTCTTTCTTTGTTTCTTGGTAATGGTGATCCAAAACTAGGGAAGGGTTCTGGATCATCCCCGTACTGTCAGGCAACTGTTTCCTATTGCTAGATCAAACAATAAGGTCTAAGGCTTGGCAACTTTGACATCCTGGCCCAAAGAGGAAGAAACAACCGCAGCGGTCTTGCTCTTTGTACAGCACGCATGAGTTGTGAAAAAATTCTGAGAACCTAAATTCGATGGTTAAGCAAAGGATCTTATCAACACTGACTACTAATTTGTATTTGTTATGGAGAAAATGTATGGTTTGGGAACAATTAGAAAGGTTAATTTTGTATTTGAAGGGTTCAGAGGAGCATAGTGGTATCTGCAGAGCCATTAGTTAACCTGTGTGTCCTCGTTCAGCGCACGTTCTGGCACATCATTCCAAAGATCTGGAGTGAAGAAAAAGGAAGTTCTTCACTTTTAGTAGAAAAATGCGGGGAAAAAAGTGAAGAGGTGGTATTTCAGGTGGTCTAATTCATCAAATGATTATCTAACATTTTCATCTTTTTCAGATGAGGAGGGAAAATGTCCTGAATTCACAGATCTCAATATAGGCAATGCTTTGACTGGGACAGAACTCCGAGTCCAGCTACTGCTATACACAAGGGAAAATGCAAATTGTTCTGAGAGACTCATTGAACATAATGTTACTGCATCTGAGTACCTTAATACCTCCAAGAAAATTGTCTTTGTTATTCACGGCTTCAGACCAACAGGATCTCCACCAGCATGGCTAGATGACATGAAGGAGCTTTTACTGTCTTCAGAGGATATTAATCTCATTATAGTTGATTGGAATCGTGGTGCTACAACTGTGAATTACATAACTGCTGTCGAAAACTGCAGAAAAGTTGCAGAAATACTGAAGAACTATGTTGACCAGATGCTGGTAAGGCAGAGAGTTGCATCTGTTCTCAATAAGTTTAAATAGCATAGTCTGAGTGGGAATGGATATTTAAAACACGTCTAAAGAGAAGCCCAGTGAACAACATCAAATGACATTTCTTTACCAAAGTATTTACTAACTTTGCATGCAGTTATTACTGCATATCTTTAAACTCCACCTGAGTTCTTACTTCCCTTTCACTGAAATATGCCTGAGAGTGCAGCTGATTTCTTTAGCCAGCTGGAAGTTTTAGGTCTTCTGGAAAGAGTGAATGCACCAGTGAGGAGGTGAAGTGAGAGATGTCCAAAGAGTATGCAGCATTACAATTTTACAAAAACATTACGCTACTCTTTTTACAATTAAACTACTATAATTAAATATTTTAAATGAAAAAGAAATCACTGACAGAGATATAAATATTTGTTCAAAAATAACATAAACTTCTTGATTCTAGAGGGAGTTGCTGAAACAATTGATGTCAGTGATCTTAACCGGGCTTTAGATTTATTGCTTAATGAAATTAAAAAAATGTGTTATCATCTCATTTATGGCATTGTTACATTTATCACTTGATTTTTCTTCTATTCTCACCACTTCTTTTCCCAGCCATTCTCAGAAATTTTGAATGCTGTGCAGTAAGAAAATATTCATATGGAATTTGAGTAAAAAATCCAGCATTTTTGAGAAAGGATGAGGTGAAAGAAGAGAGACCCTATCAGCATCTGCCCTCTGGGACTAAATATAGTTGTAACAATTCATAATTATGACAGTAAATTTATTGTTATGGAATAGAAAAGTAAAATAGGACTATAAGAACAGTCTCCAATGCAGAGTGGGTTAAAAAGGTGTATTTTGCAAATTTCTTGGTGCAGATTTTTGGTTAATTGCTGGTTACAGATCTGCCTCGCAAAGCAATGACTGCAGGGCATGCTTGGGCCGACCTTTTTGTGCGCGTCATCAAAGTGATGGTGGTGGGATATGTTGTGTCCCACAGCTGTCAGTTTCATACTTGCAAGCTGTCACAAGGCCTTCGTTAATTCATTTTGAGATGCATTAACATTTCAGATCCCACATATCATTCCATCACTTTGTAGGGATTCTAACAGGTCTGCTGATACTATTTCAGAGTTCTTCGGTAGGTTTTTTTTTAAATACTGCCTGCTTTGTAGTACGGGCATCTTAAGGCTTTCCTCAGGTGTGCATTTGGCATCATTATTCAGGAGATCTGAGGCATAAATGTTAATGGTATTATGTTTTAAATTTATTTTATTGGAAGGATAAGGCAGGGGGAGATAGATTTTTTTTTCCTAGTTCATAGTTTTGGTTCATCTTTCTTATATCTGGTAAATGTCTTCCTCTTCCCTCCCCGTGCTCCCCTTCTAACTAGTGTCACAGTTTGGAAGAAATGTGACTCAAGCTTCCTTTTTACATTTTTCTAGTCAAAGAATTTCATAATTACTGCACTGTTTAAGTAGCACAGAATGTCACACTGAAAAGAACTTTGTAATTTCCATTTGTTTTTAAAGTTAGAGAGTTAGAAATATAACTTAGAGTACTGACAAAAAGTGAAGACTAAATCAGTCTACTGATGTCTGTTCAGTTAACCATGTGTGGGCTTTGGTTTTTTTTCCCCAATAGGTAGATGGAGCTTCTCTTGACACTGTGTATATGATTGGTGTTAGTCTTGGGGCTCATATAGCTGGTTTTGTCGGCCAGAAGTATAATGGCAAAATTGGCAGAATTACAGGTAAGGCTTTTAATCCTGATACACGTATTCTAATGTACCTTGTATTGTTGTCATAGCTGCGAATCACATAGATGCTAGCACTGAAATATCAACAAATGAGAACTGATTATTTAGTAACATACATGAGGCAAAATGTATCCCTGACAGAAGTTTAGAAAATTGTGAAAGTCTGCCTTCAGGACATAAGTTACAGCTGAAATTTTCCAACCTGTTTACTTCTGGTCTCTCAAATGAAAATTGAGTGCTACATCCAAATGCCACTGAAGTTAAATTACATGCCACCTGAATTTCTGTCTAGTTGATGGAGCAAGTCAGGTCCCTCTGAAGGGAAGTTCAAAAGCTCTTGGTCAGACCACAGGAATCAGGCACATTATTATCCCAGGAAAATGAAGAGTCGTTGATGAATAATGCTCAAATGTCGTTTGTGTATATATCTGTAGAAACAGACCCCAGGATCTGTAATGATAGTGTTATTTTCATTTAGGTCTTGATCCAGCAGGCCCTTCGTTCACTCGAGAACCACCAGAGAGGAGACTGGATCGTACTGATGCACAATTTGTTGATGTAATCCATTCAGATACTGATGGTAATGACGTAGCCTTAACTTTCCTATTTCAACTTGAGGAAAGGCAGGAAAGCAAAAGAGAAGGGATAAGCTGCTTCAATAACATCCAAATAGTGCTGCAGAAGTATATTTTGTGTTATCAATCAGGTGGATTCCTGTGCTGTTGCTTTCTAATAATGTCTATACTTTTGAAATCATACTCTATGTTATTATGCCTATTCATCAAGAAATTGAAACTCAACTTTGCTAATGACGTAAGCAATGATGGGCTGTTTTGTTCAGTTCTGACATGAGTAGCCATGTTATTGAGTGAGTGAAGTTTCATGACTGAATCTGAAAATATTAAAATAACTTTTGTGTCCAACAGCTAACTGAAGGCATATGTAGATAACCATATAGTCATCAGTCCATTTAACGTCATGCAAAAGTAGCAATTACACCACTGTCATTTATGTCTTCTTTGTTATAGCATATTCCTTCTGAATATTAAAAAAACCCAAGTCTGCACATTGAATAAAGGATGCCTATTGCATTAATTTATGATACTGCTATTTCCAAAATAGTTTAGCATTAACATTTTTTGCTGTGCTAGTGTGTATGAACATAGAGGTTGTAAGCATGTGATTATCAATGAATTAGTCTCTTCTGAGACAGCCAGTCTCAGCTGTATCATGTTAGTACACTGCAGATCCACTGCTTAAAATTCTAAATCATATTGCTGTAAGGTTAAAATGAGGAACATTGTAAAGTCTGATTCATCCATGCTATAATCTGGTTTAATTTTTTTTCTCAAAACCATAAGTAAACCTTTCAAACCTACCACGCTTGTCCCATTATTTGTGTAGTTTCATATCAGTTTCTTTAATAATATTAAAAATTAAGCATTTTACTATACAAATTTATATGTGAAGCTGTAAAATACCAATTTTTGTAATGTTCCAATTTTGTGAATAAAGGTAATGTGTGGTAAAAAGGAAGGTAGGTCAGATTGAGCTGAATTTTACTCATGGTCTTTTATAGGACAGATACAGATTTTTCTACTTTGATATACTGCTTATATTAGTGTAGCTCAGAATCCAATGTCGTGCAAAAAATGGAAAATCTTGCTCTGATGAAAATTACATTGAGAAAAAATTTTGGTTGCTGGAGAGAACATGAATTTCATACATTTCTTTGTGCAAATAATGTTTCAGCTACAGCACTGGATAGTTTCTTCTGTTCTTTCCTTTTTCTATTGTGGCAGTAGGAATCTTACATGAATTTGTATACATTTGTGTTCAGCATTATACATGTGTAAAATTTTCTTAAAAAGAAAAAAAACATGGATTTTAACTCATAGCATGACTTCCATTTACAGAACAAAAGAACAGTATAATTGCAAACATTTTCTTTAAGACCTCAATGTTATTTTGTAATGAATGTGTTGATAAATAATTGACTGCATAATTCTGTATATGTTTTTTTGATTCATGATGTTTTTACTTTAGCACTAGGTTTCAAGAAACCTTTAGGAACCATTGATTTCTATCCAAATGGAGGAATGGATCAGCCTGGTTGTCCACAAACAGTATTCAGTGGTAAATAAAAATGTGTTCAATTAATGGGAAAAGAGTTTGAGATCAAATCAAAAAAGTTTAAACTGAATTCAATGGACACTGCACATATTTGGTAATGTGGGAGCTGAGGGCATTGTATTCTTTGTTTTCCATCCCCACTCAGCAAATGAGAAATAACAAAGACATTTGACATCTTTTTTTCAAATCTTCCTGTAAGCACACATATTCCACCATACCATTATTATTGGTATGATGGAGTTATATTGTTATGTTATACATACAATCTGCTTATAGTGATCATTATTTTTCTGTGTTTATATATGGCTAGGCATGGGGGAAGACGTTTGTGTCCAAGTGGTTTGGACAGGATCACTTGCATATGACACTGAAGGCAAGGCTTTCAAGTCTTCACTGTGGCTTAGGTTCCTCCTGGTTGGCAACGATGAACTAGGTTTTGGACAGGTCTTTTAGGCTCTAGGATGAAAACAGTTGGATGACATGATCTTTTGCTGCAGAATTTTGCTTGTTTCAACCTCTATAAATCTTAGACAAGCTTGCTGCCCGTTGTTTTTGTTTACTCTTTTTGGATATGTTTATGCCTGCCTATGTTTCTATTACTAATCTGCACAGTGCTGCTACGAATTAGAGGTGCTGCAAAAGCATAGGGCTTCCACTAGTGTGTTGGTGAGTATGGGAGAATCCCTTAAGGCTCAGGATCTTCATCTGTACAATTCTCATAGTTTGTTTTGCTAGTAGAGGAAGTAATTTCTTACCCCCAAAAAACAGAAAGAAGAATCTCTGAAGTATTCCTCACGGTAATTTTTCTGCTGAAATGTTCTGCACTGGATGCAACAAGCCAAATTTTAACTCAGACTCATGCTTTACAACAAAAACTTCTGTAAATTTGATAGGACTTAGTAGACTATTTCTTACATATAAACGCCTGTAGACTTTTCTCCATACCTGTAATATTCAAAATAGTCTTCAATTTCTTTTTGTGTGTGTGCATCCATTTTTACACTTGGTGCTCAACTAGCCAGAGAATAAAAGCATGGCTAACTAAGAATGACTCAGGTAAATGGGATTACTTTGATAACACCTTTTCTTTTATGAAGAAAAGTAATTACATATTCTTCATGTATTTTGTTTTTTCTTTCCTGAAGGACTTCGGTATTTTAAGTGTGACCATCAAAGATCTGTCTTCCTCTTCTTATCATCTTTGAAAAGAAGATGCAACATAATAACATATCCTTGTGACTCTTACTTGGATTACAAGAGAGGAAAATGTGTCGATTGTGAAGCTTTCCAGCCAATGCCCTGTCCAGTACTGGGTAAGCGTTACGATATCTGCTCTGCGCTGGGTCAGATTTTCTGGGAAATCCAGACTAGCTCATTCTGAGGCTACTCCAGATATCTGTCATATCGTGTTAAGGGATCTGTGGAGACTGATCGCGTACAGAACTGCATACTGTTTAGTGCAGTTTAAAGTTTATGGCTTTGTCTGCTTTATAGTTATCTCTGTTAGACACAGGTGCTGAATGTTCCTAATCTTTGATCATTATGCTTTCCAGTCTGAAATGGATTCACAGTGTATTTCCTTTCTACAGAGAAACTGCTTTTACTTAGTTCATCACTTTAGGCTTTCACAGTGTGTTATCATCCCTAGAGTACCTGTGGGTTTTATTTAAGAGTAATAATGTTTACAGCAACTTCATGGTTTATCTGGCTCTTCTTTTGGAATCAAGCTTTTATTTGGAGGGGTTTTTAGCTGTTTAGGGTTTTATTGCTTTTAGAGAGGATCTGGGGACAGTCTGAAAAGAGCTACAATAGTGTAGTTGGCAGGGTTTTTTTAAGAATGAAATTTAAAAAATATTTAATTAGAAGTTAACTTTCAATTTCTGCCTTGTCTTTTTTACATCCTTATATTATGATGTACACCCTAGATTAGTTAGATCAGGTTTGAAGAAAAAGAATAGACAGATCTGTATGCTATTTTATAATAAAACTCAACCATAATGGGACCTTATAGTAGGGCAGAAAGACTGCAGGATTTCCCCAGCATGGTTATTAGCCATGCCTGATGCACTTACACAGAATGCTCGAGCTAGAGGTGGAGAAATATTTGACCAGTCAGCTGCCACCTTTTTTTTTTTTTAATAACCATGAAACCTATGTGGAAATGGCAGGCAGCTGAATCTAGGAACTGAGAGGAGAAGCTGCATCCTTCTGCTGCAAGCTTTCCTGCTTGCTGCCTTGCAGTGGCAGCTCTGCAGCCTGGAACTAGCCCTCATTGTCCAGTCTAGGTAAAGAAATCAAGAGGGACATAATAGGATCAGCCTTTTTAGAAACAACGACTGTTATCAAGCCCCAAAGACAAGAAGCATAGAATTGTATAAAACAAAAGTTCTTTCTACTTTACATCCATAAGTTTAGGAAGTTTACAGAGTATCTAACATTTTATTAAATAATATCCCCAATTATAGACCAGAGGGTTTACAAATATTTGCTTTAATGATTCAAAAAAGAGAGGAAGAAATTTTACCTGATGTGAAGATGTTCTGTAACTGTTTTCTGCAAATACGTGGGCTACTTTTTGGGGTTTGGTTTTATAATCTCTGCAGGAGTTTATAAGCACTGTTTTTTGGAGTTAGTAGTCTAGAGTAAATAGATCCCAACTATTACATTATGACAATTTTAGTGATACTAATATATTAGAAAAATGAAATACTTGCATACTACATTCTGTTATACTTAGGGGATTCCTGCATTTTCAAAGTCAATTTACTTTCTCAGAGAATATTTGAGAAAATTAAAGTCAAGTCTGTCACTTTGGGTGAGTTTCTTTTGTGTAATTATATGTGTATCATGATTTTGCTAAATGTCTGAAATATTTAAACTTTGGATTTCAGGTTATTATGCTGATAGATGGAAAAAACTGTTAATCCCAAAGAGTTCACCAACAAAAGCTTATTTTGATACCTCGGATCAAGACCCATTCTGCAGTGAGTGACTAAATACATATGTAACAAACTCTTTATGAAATGTTATGGCTGTTATTTGTTAGCTGATCTGGAGTGAAGGCATGGTAAAAGTAGAAAGTTATTGTTAACTGCTGTGTAAAATGGTGTAATAAACCATGAGCTAAGTTTCAGTTCACAGACTGGAGGAAGAAGAAGAATGATTCTGGCAGAAGAGTAAGCAATATGTGAACTGAGAAAGAAATGTGACTTTAAAAGTCATGGGATGGACTGCCAAGAGGAAGAAGGAAGCCAGAAAATGAGAATCAAGTGACAGGGAAAGAGCTGGACGGAGAGAACCTGCCTAGATGGGATCATTGCTGCCATTTTCAGAGAGCAAGAATGTGAAGCAAGACCGCCCTGGGTGGGGGACAAAAAAGAGACACCTCTATGTTCCACCCCAGGAGGAGAGCACCCCATGGTCTACTAAAGCTACTCCAGCTTTTAAAAGTCCATGTCTCCCTAGGAGTAAAACACTGGAGGGAAAACATAGCTGACTGTTTCAGGGTTATACTGTATGGGAATGAATTCTCACGGCATGGGCTTTCACTGCAACAGTTTAGATGTTTGCCTATCCATGTAGAGGTCCAGTTTAGATTCTCATCCAATTTCTGGTTTTATTAACAGACTTTACCACCATAAGCAAATGTTAACACAGTCTTCTAATTGGTTATGTTTGTTTCTTTGATTTAGAGGATGGGGATAGGCTTCTGCGGAATTCCAGTGAAATCAAATTTTCCCATTAGATTTTTCCATCATCTTGGCAAAGTTTTGTGACCAGGGACTGAATATCTCTTTTTACAGTGGTCATCATGCTTACTTACATCACTGTTTCTTCCAAAGGGCCAAGGACAGGTTAACAAAGATGTGATGGATACATAAAATAACTCCTATTCCCAGTGATCTTTCAGCTCAAGCCAAACCTGCTACTGCTGTTCTCCCCTGCTCCTGTTTGCTTGGGCTTTGTTCTTCCATGCTCTCAAGGCTGCACAGACGGCTAGGTCTGTCTCCTCATTCATTCTTCTGGCAGAAAATACAGCTTTGCTTTAACTCTCACACATATTAAAATCTGGACATTCATCAAAAATCCAACCAGGCAGAATTCTGATGATGGAAAGAGTACAGTGCAGAAGGAAAAGATTATGTATAGTATTCTGGGACAGGGGTGGTAGAAGAGAGAAAAGAGGGGGAGAAATATTACCAAACATGGGAGGAGGTGCATGGAGAGCAATAAGAAACATTGTAATGGCAGCATAAATTTAAGGAAAAATATGCAAAGTCAAGAAGAGAAATGGGTCTACTAAACCAGTCTGAAAAGCAGGGTATTTATGAACTAAAACCTTATTTTAATTATTAGATATTTGAAAACATGAAGAAAAAGAAGTAAACAAGAGGTCTTAAAACTAAGTGAAACTGTAAACCTGAGCAGGACAAGTTTTTTGTAGGAGGTGAGGCTTGGCCTTTCAGGAAAGAATGTTAAAAAGCAACAAGCAAAAAAGAAAATAGTTTGAATTGGCTTCCTTGCTTTGGGAGTAGTAAAGTTGTGTTTCCTCTGGATAGCCATAGCACGGTTACAATACTGGTGATGGTTACCGAAGTGAGGTAGAAGGCCAGGTCAGGGTTTCCAAAGGCACAGGAGAGCAGGTCAGCTCCGTGCCAGTGCACGGCGGGTGCCAGCCCCAGGTACCCAGCCTGTTTTCCTGAGGCCGTGGGCCCTCCAGGGGAGGGGGAGAAGGGGCTGAAGCGTGGGAAAGCAATCAAATCCTTCTCCTCTTCCTCAGCCTTTCCCATGCAGTTTTTCTAGTATCCACAGAGAGGTTTTGGCAGGTCAACTTCTCTGAGGGAAGGGTGCTTGGAGGGCCTGTACTGCTGCACCTGCTCAGGCTGAGCAAGCAAAGCATAGGAATAATGTCTTTCTTCAGCTTTTACCACCTGGCTAATCTGCTCACCTAGCTAAAGGCCCACTTTGCCTATACACAAAGCTTGTGCCAATGCTGTTCCTCCCCTCTCCCTGCCAGTGTACCTCAGCTGTTTTCTGGACATGTCACTTCTGCGGGTAATATGATAGTGTTGCTACACCAATAGCTCAAACATCCCCTCTTTGCAGAGCTTGCCAAAACTTGAAGGTGCTAGTCAGGGCTTGATTTTGCATTTTTCCTTAGGCACATCAAAGTCTTCATGCTAATTCTGATGGTAGCTTTTTGATGCAAATCCATTCCATGTAAGAAATAGAGTAAATGATACACTAATTGCACAGAACTCCCAGTAGCCATTTGGTAGAAGCTAATTTTTGCCAATAGCCCCCTTATTCTGCTTTGAGCTGGTAACTTAGAAGTAAAGAGTCACTATTCCCATCATCAACCAGTGAATACTTTTAACAGGATGATAATAACAACTGTATCCTGTTGAGGTCATTCTTTGAATCTTATTATTTCATATTTCTTTTTGCAGTGTATAACTACTTACTGGATATTACTACCTGGAATAAAAGCATTAGGAGAGGTTTCATTAAAGTTAAAATAACAGATTATGCTGGAAACACAGTAGAATCAGAGACGAACAGGTATGTTGTGCTTTGTCTTTAAATCTTTTTTATCACTTTATAGGACTAATTTTCTGAGTTTCCTAAACCTTTTAACTTGTTAACATGTTAGTCAAAAAAGTATCATGAGGTCGTTAAGACTTGGCTGCGGCTCCTTTTCCTGGACATGGCTCAGTGTCAGAGGCAATGCTCCTCACACTGAAGTGATCCTCTCTCCATTTATGAACTAGCCCAGGTCCTTGCATGGTACTGGTTTGAATCCAGTTCTAGATGTCCTTGTTCTGAATGCTCGAAGTTGATATGTCTTACAAGATTTCTGATCTTAATAATAATGCTTAGTAATACTGAATATTACTCAGCTAACAAAACCCTGACTAGAAATAATATTTTTCTTTAGTGAAGCTTCAACATTTCAGCAATATAAAAGAGTCAAAATACTAACTGGATTTTACCAAGACCTTGACAAAATATCGAAAATTTCCTTGACCTTTTCTACGAAGACATTAATAGGCCCAAAACACAAGCTTAGGATTCTCCAGATGAGGCTGAAATCTCTTAATAATCCAGAAAGGTAAGTGTTTGTCATGTATCAAATTTGCATATCAACTAAACTGCTCAGGATGTGTACTTCCCTCTATTGATTTTTTTAATCACACATTCCTAAATGCAGGAATATCCTTCTCATCCTACCTAGGATGAAATTTATCATGTAGAAGAGCTGCTTTGTACATTAACATGTAGTGCACAGCACCCTCAGTTTGCATCTCTCATACATGTAGATGTCAACAAGCATGCTGCTTTTTACAGCAGGCTGCTGCTGCTGTCTGGTCACAACGGGTTTTCAAGGACCACTTATGTAGACCAGCCTGACTTACACCTGCATGGTTAAGTTCTCTTCCAGAAGATAAATTTTATTAAGCACCTTTCTGATTTTAATCACATGTCTGTACACAGCTTTTCACACTCAGATGTGAAATGGAGCACTTCAGCTGCTTGTGTGACCAGAATAGGTTTTTGGTCTTCTTGATGGTGGTAAAGACCTTCCAAGACGAAAATGCAGTCTATGCTTCCTACACTTAAAATGAAATCATCTGCATTTGTTGATATTTAAGTGTCATTACTAAGCTTTTATTAATCATTTCTGGGTTTAAATACTTGGGCAGTATTGCCATATGTTCATTTTTTAGATCTCCAGAGTTACTTGTACACTAGCATTAGTAATTAAATTTTACATTTGCATTTTGTGAAAATAACATATTACATGGAATAGGTAAGAAATATCCAGGAGTAGCAAGAGTACTTTATTTTAGAGTTATTAGGTTAATTTGCTTCCTATGAACAGCAGATTCAACAAAGTCAGAATCTAAAATAAAATCTAATAATGGCTATCAGTAAGTAATGAGTGGGAATAATATTACGAGTAAGTCTTAAGTCAGTATATTTTGTTAACTTGAGAAATGACATTTAAGGCTTTCTGATTTGGTATATGGTAATTGTCTAGTAACAATTGGGTATGATACTTTGTAAAAATTATGAAACCTTGTTAAATTAATCTGCTATTTCATATTTACAGAGAAGGAGAGAGTTAGAAAGAAACAGAACAGTAATCAAAATATTGCCCTAAAATATGTATACATTAGACTGTATTAACTTGTTGAAGGCCCTAAGTCTCAAGCTCTCAGGTGAACTGGCATGATTTTATTTAAAAGCATTTGGTGATGAGAGATAGTCAAAGCTCTAAATCGTATTGTAATTTTTTTTCTCAACCCAACGGTGATAAATCAGAAGATACATTTCATGCAAGCCTATCAGCATTCAGGACTTTTTCAGATAATGATCTAGCAAATAAGGAAGACTTTCAGTGAACATCCCGTACTGGTTTTGAGTTTTCATTCCTGTTACTCTGACTCTTGTTAGTTTTGAAGTAAGATGCACTTGATTTGCTTTAATATAGGATCCACTAAAGTCCTCCACACGGAGCCTCATCAGATGGCAGTCATATAGGCACATTAGATACTTTTAGATAGCAGTGGAAAATAGTGTATTGAATCGGCACGTAAAGGTAATTTAAATGCAGATGTTACAACACTATTGGTTGGTATAATTACATAATTGCTTATTGTAATTATAACTACCTATATTTACCTTACTTAGTTACATATAATTACAACAATTACTTGAATACAGGATAATCAACTAGAAACTACATTAAAAATATTTAAATTGTTCATATAACATAGTAGTAGGTAAAAACCAGGGGACAGGTGCAGGGATAAAAGGCAATAGGCGTCTCAGTCTCCACAGATCTGGGCTAATAGCAGACAGTGGGAGTTTGGGGAATATCACTGACTATTGTCTACTGAGCTGGTCCATTATTCACACAGATGGTGTGTGAATGTGGGAGTGCTAAAAGGTACATATAATTTTCAGACTCTTCTGGTCTCTGAGATAAATCGTTCCTGCTCACCCATAAAAACAGAAAGCTTTCCTAACTTGTGTGTGTCCAGGTGTCAGTTCTCCCAAAAAGCTTTTGAACTCGTCAGTCAATTCAAACTCAATTGATGGGGAAAGTGAATGTCTCAAAGATACTTAGACCAGCCACCTTTGTTTTTTTTAACCAAAACAAGAACAGGAGTAATAAAAAATAAGACCTTATTAATACCTCTACTGAAGAAGAGAGTATGGCATTCCCTTGCTTTTTAGTAGACAGCACAGAAGCCGCATGGGGTGAGGGATTACAAAAGCCTCACCTAACAAAAAAATTGTGTGACTCCTTGTCAGTGAACTGGAGAACCTGCTCCTCGCTCAGGGCTACTCTCCCGTAAGGCATTCCTGGTACTCAATAATCACAAGCTTAGATGGATTGCACTTCAAATGAGATACAATATGTTGGAAAACATATGTTTTTATTTCTAGTATTCATCATTGTGGTTTGTCTAAGTGTTGTGTCCCCTGTGGTTAGATAGAGCCCTTCCCAGGTGATGACTGCTGTTGAACGGGCTGTGCTAACACAACGTGCTGCTGTGTTGCAAACACTGTTGCAAATGTGCTAAAATACAGCATCGTATTGCTATGTGAGATATTGAAAGTCAACTCAGGAAATGGATGCGTATAATAATCTTACATTGTTCTGGTTGGAAATTTGTCCTGTGAAGTCTTCCACAGTCTTCTATAAGGACTTTTAAAATGCTGGAAATTTCTGTGCTTTTATGTCTTTTTTTCTCCCTCTACAAAAATAATATAGTAATAAACCATTAAATTCAAATCAAAACAAATTGTGGATGAAGGACTGGATGAAATTCTATGCTTTGCGTTACACAGAATACCAGAATTTGTCTTGATCGTCTTAGTCTTAAAATCTACTATCTTAGCTTTGTGGGGTCCTTAAAGGGCCTCAGATTCTTAATAGAAATCTGACAGTCCTTTCACATACAGATGGGTGGAGCCTTGACTGGTTGGAAATCTCACACTAATGGGCAACAACAGAAGTGCCTGGCGGGATGTTCTTTCTCAGGCTTTGTCCTTTAGCTGGTTCACTGTACACTACATCCCAGTCCCAGGTGGATGATGTTGTATAGCCACATCTGTGAGTGCGATACAAAATATAATTTTAAATAAAATAAGTGTCATAGCTGGTATGCCCTTAGAGGTGCCATCAGAGGGTATGCTACTCATTTGCCTGTTCAAACCAGCTCTCACCGCCTATCTATAGTAGCGCATGAAGGGCAGAGCTATGACCTGCCTCTGCCCTAAAAGGCAGAACATCTATGTTGACCTCAAAAAGTAAGATTTTTTGTGTGTGTGACTCCCTTTGTGACCTCTGTACGTGCTCATGTAGTATTATGTAGTTCTGAGATTTCTAAGTGTTTAGATGACAAATTACTCTCTTGCATGAAACATTCTTATGCATGCTGCCATTGCAACTGAAAGAGTTACAAGATATTATGATGTGGTTTTCTACTTTCCTCTGTGGAATGAAAGCAGAGAAACTTTCATACCTAGGGAACCCAAAAGAAATTATTTAGGCCCAGTGTTAACAGGAATTGGGCTGTTCTTGGACCATTGTTCTAAAGAATTAATTTGAAGGCAGATTAATAGCTTTAATGGATGAAGTACTGCATCTTCATATTTCAGACTAATGTGATACACTTCTTACTCATGCCACTTTGCACCATCCAGCTGATGTCCTGGTTGTTGTTCACAGTCTGGCAAAACTACTCTAGTGATGCGTAAAATAAGATGTAAACTTAGACAAGAAGACATTTCTTCTTGTTCTGAGTACCGTCTCTGAGAGGTGGTAAATACTGGAGGTTTAATAATTCAAATACTGAAATACTTTTCTATTAATGTTAACTTTTTCTGTTGTGCACATTTTTTTCTTTTTCTACTTTTGTAGGCTGCAGCTGTGCAGATATGATTTTGTACTGATGGAGAACACTGAACTGACCTTCAAACCTATCCCTTGCCCAGAGAGGGGTACATGAAGAGAGAGCTTCTTCTAACTTAATTTCTCTTACAGCAGTGACATTTTGATTCTTCCTCAGGATAAAGACTGCAATGAGAAAGGAAATGAGATAAGCTAGATTTATTTTCAAGAGTCTACCTGGTAATATGCATTACTTGCTTTGAGTGCCTTAGGGTGACATTAATTGAAAAGTTCAGATATCTATGTATTTGGGAAATTTGAATAAAGTAAATGTATCATGGTAGAGAACATGCAATGGTCTATTCGTTATTATTTGTTAGCAGTGAAGCAACTACTGAATTAAATATGAATTATCTGCATAATCCTGGCACATTATTTGTCAAGTCATACATATATTTAATTATTTATTATTTATAATGGCTTTTTCATGGAAACATAATTATCTGTCTCCTAAGTGAATTTAATATCCTGTACATGTGATCTACAGATCTAATACACAGCAGTTTTGCTGTGCTGTGTTCATTGGATAAATGAATTCACATTTTCTCATTATATAGTATCTCAGTCTCTGAGAACTGGAACAATAAGATTTGTGGGCAGATATGTAAATTTGCTATTAAAATAAATTATTTTTATGCTCATTGTAGATGAATATTATTGCAACCGTTCAGATTTTTTTCTATTAAACCTATGGACAGGGCAGTGATGTTTCAGACATGAAGCAATTCTAAAGTCTATTCTGAAGAGAATAACTTAAAGATTAAATAAATGTATTTTCATTCTGTTTCTGTTTGGGCCTCTTGGAATTAGAGCTGCTGCTCAGGTTGAGATTGATGACAGCTTTTCACCTATTGGAATGGGGGCAGGAGTAAGCCCTACATAAAGATTTCCTCCTCCAGTTCAGAAGAAGGTTTTCCAATGCCAGATTGCCTTTCCTGATGGTACTGATTGAGGAACAGATACATATATTTTTCTTCTGTAAGGTTGTTTTATGTATTTAACCCTGGTTTCTTGTGTAAATGAGTCTTATGCATATATTCTTTTCCTTTCTTTCCTATGCCCCCTGTCCCTGCTTTTCACAGCAATACTTGGTTGAACCTATTGACAAATTTCATCTGAATGTCAGAATGGGCTGTCCAAAACCTATGAATTGTAAGTTTTATTGAAAGTCAACAGCTGGGTTAGAAGGAAGATGGAAGATAGTGTCCGAAGGAAGGGAAATCAAGTTATAGCTTTGTCCTTGTCACTGCATGAGGCAGCTCCAGCATGCTGGTTAGTATGTGCAAAGCTCTGAACCAGCCATTGCACATGCTTTTACTTGTCTAGACACACCAAAAAGATACAGAACTGTGGACAGACTTGCTCATGGACTAATGTTTTAAAAAAAATATTTATTCTATAGAAATGGTAATTTCATTACCATAGGTTTTCTCAGGTAGTGTTTTTCTAAGCTTTATCATCTTATTGTGTACTTTGTTCCTTTCCTCTGAGGGAGTCATTAGGAGATACACAGGAAAAGACATTTTTATGTGCTTATAGGCATGTGTATGGAGGGGTGGGGTTTTTTGTATTTCTCCTCCCTTTTCTTTTAAACTGCTGTTATTCTGCTTGTTTTCATTCTGCAGGTTTTTGTCCAGCCTTGCTCTCATCACCCCTGGCTTCCCCTTTACAGGTTTCTGAGCCTCCTTTCTTTCATCACCTTGCATCCAAATGCCTGTGCCTTATGTCACTTTAAGAAAGCATAGTGACTTGAGAGTAAATTTCAAATGTCTTGAACTAGAATCTTTCAATGGGTGACACAGATGTTGAGGCACAGAAATGTATCAGATGGCCCCTTAAGTTTCCTTTTAATGTTGCTTTCTACAGCTTCTCTGAAGTTTTATATTTTTATATATTTTAAAATTTTTTTTAATATGTTTTATATTCTCGCTTTCTTTTTCATTGATTTTATGTCCTGCTGAGAAGAACTGAAGTACAGAGGTATGGATATGATTTTTGACTATAAACTTTTATTTTGCTTGAGATATTCAATTGCAAGTTAATATCTGGAAAAATTAATGAAATTGTATTAGCTCTAAATTGCGAGCATAAAGGGTAGATATACCGCTCTTTCCAGTAATGGAACTGAGTGCTTGTTTATTACCACAGCTATTATTGATGTAGTTGTCAAACGAGTGGGTTTTTTCCCCTGTTTTGTGGATTGTTTATCCATATGAGCTTGATTTTCAACAGCTTACTCTATTAAAAGACAGAGACACATAAAAGTCCACCTTTTCAGCATTTGCTGGGGTTGGCATTTACACTATGAACTATATCCTTTGCCATTTACTTGCTCCCCAAATTAGGATAGAACTCTGGTATTGCAGCCCTTGGAAAGGAGAACTTGCGCTAATATATGCTTTTAGGCAGTAGTCGTAACTCATGTACAATGGACTACTAGCCTCATGCATCCTTTATCTATCATGTAAACATACTGGCAAAATGGTGGCTACACAGGCAGGGATGATATATTGAGTTGTGGGTTAGAGCATAAGACGTGAGCAAGAAAATGCGAAGAATTGAGGATTGAGATACCTTCCTAGAATTTTGCCATTATAAATGCATGGAAAAAATGTAAGGTAAGGTGCTGTTGAAAAGATACAAGGGGACATATAGACATGACTAACAGTGTTGCACAGTGGTGCAGTATAAGGGTAGTAATAATATTTTCACACATTTTAAACATACCTATAAAAAGAGTAGGACAGGAATAGTGATTTATTGCCTTGATTTGGGTAAACTTTGGGTAAAAAGGAAAAAAGCAGTGGGCTTGATAAGGAGGTTCCAATAAAAAACATGAGACAGAACCTTTTTTTTTCTAATTTCCCATTTTAGTTGGTAATTTCCATTTCTTAAAAGGGACTGTTCCAGGCAGTGCATTTCCAGTGCATAATTGCACTTCTCAAGTGGCTAAGCACTTGGACTGTAGCCTTGTGTCTCCCAGCACCAAGAAAAATGTGCTGTAATTGTTTGGAAATGCATTGCTTTTTATGGCTCACTGCCACATGCTACTTTGTACTAATTCTGTCAGCTCCCTTGAGCTCAGCAGAGGATGCCACAGTCAAGCAGAAAATGAAAACCTTCCAAGAAGTTCCCTGTTCTGACGCAAGTGGTGATGGTAGTTCAGTGGAGCACACTTCTTCTGCATCAGAGCTCAAGAGGGGTTGGAGTCAGCACAGTACTGTTTTGCATTCTCTGCCAGAATACAAAATATCCACTGACATTTTTTATTTTACTGCAAAAAGGTGTACATATGTTTTCACTGGGAAAATTCAGAATGAGCTGAAAACCCCAAATCAGTTTCCATCGAGAAAATCTAAAATGGGGAAATAGCTCATTTCAGACTAGTTTGGCTTGGAATGAAATATTTGCTCTATAGAACTACCTTAAATGCTCCAATTTTCTCCTGGCTCAGTATTTGGCAATAAGCACTGGCCTGTGGGGTGACCTAGTGATACTGTTGGGCTTTGGTTTTCTTACCTGTAAAATGGAAAATTGTCCAGCCAAAAAACACGTCCCAATTTGTAATGGTAAATTTTGTTAACTTCATTTTAGAAGTTTGCTTGTATCTTATTTTTAATCATAAGGAACAATCTCTATACATGTGAACAAGGATATATCCCATGAGTAAATGTAGGCTCTGTAATTAACCAGTCTATTGTAGTAATACCATAGGGATCCTGTTAGTATATACTTGCAGTAATGAACTCTAAATTATTTCTATATCAAATGCAACAAGCTTCAGAGATTTAATGCAGTATTTATATTTAGTTTTTAGTCACAGGGAGATGAAATTGTTAAGTGACAGGTTTATAAAACTAATATAAGCTTGTTTTTCCTTGTTAGCTTGTGTTAGACCTGATTTGTATTTGATAATGTCATCTTTTCTTTTAACCATACTATTTCAAATGACATGACAGTGAGGATATGTCAAGAAACTCATTAAGCACAAGTAATCACTGGAGTAAGCAACAGGTTACTTAGACAAAAAAATAATGTATAATATAGGAGATGTTCACTACATCACTCTCTTAATTCACAATAGGTTGAAATGGTCTAGATTAAAGATATGTAAAACAAGACCATTTGCCATTTTATTTTGGGATGGCTTTATTGATTTCAGTGATGCTATATACAGTTAAAGCTGTGGTTTATGATCTCTGCCTCAGATAAGGATTGATTTCACATTGGGATTACTTATTTGTATAAGGTAAAGTGCAGATATATGTTGGTGGAATTAATGGCTAAGTTTATGTACACCTAAATGGAAAGCAATTTAGTAAGGAGATGCTGAAAAGAGGTCAGGTACCTTTTTAGGAAGAAGAAAGCCCTGTAAAAACGTCTGCTCTTTTTATATGAATTTTGTAAATAGAGTTATGGGTTACTTCTAAAGGAGCATTTCAGGGTAATTAATAATCACATGAGACATTAACATCTGGATGGCAAGTGATGGACCAGTACAATGCAGCTGATATGAGTGAGGAAGGAAGGATTAAGAGGGACTTAAAGAGGTACTAAATCAGGATTTATGCTAAGTCCAGAGTCACCTACTACATTTGACAGCTGCCACTGACAGCACTCAGTGGAAACCTCAACTTATTTTTTCACTTTGAAGTTTCCAAGATTTCTTCTGAGCATATCAAGATGTGTGCATCAGTCTTAGTGCTGAACAGTTTGACACTGCCTCCTAGCTTATCAATATCCCAAGTCTAAGCATGCTTACACCTCCCCCTTCAGACTGGTGGGTATGCCTGGTGCACATCTAATGCTTTGAACTAAAGTCCACACAAAAAGTTGAGACAGACTCTACCTTCTGTTAAAAAAGTGTAAAGAAAATGATATGCTGCTGCTCCCTAGCAGACACAGTTTATGGTTAAGAGACAGTGTCTGGAGTACAAGTTAGTTGTCTGTGGCATAGGGGAGCTTTAGGTCTACATCTATGGATTCCCAAGGGAGTTCTTGTGCCCTCATGCTCTAAGCCCTCCTGGGCTGGGCACACTTTTCCCCCTTCTCTTGAAGGTGTGCCGATGTGCAGAAAGGAACCAAGATGATAGAGAAAGCACAGGTGAGCCCAGCAAGGGGAGTACGCAATGGGAGAGGGACTCTTGGGTGACAGGCCTTACTTCAGGGGCTGTTAAATGGCCAATGTGTAAAATAGGCTAACTCTTAAAAGTCTGTGTTCAGTTGGTCTCAATTCCAGCTGAACTGTCTGTCCTTTCTCAAAAGGTGAAGAACCAGCCTGTATGCCTACTGCCACAGAGCCCTGGATTCACTGCAGCTGCCAAAGAGGGTCTGCACTGTGGCATCAAAATCTGGTTTTAATTTCAGCCCTTGCATCCTTCTGTGTCCTGTAGGAGTGTAGGAGTGAATCATAGAATGGTTTGGGTTGGAGGGGACCTTGAAGATCATCTAGTCCAATCCCCCTGCCATGGGCAGGGACACCTTCCACTAGACCAGGTTGCTCAAAGCCCCATCCAACCTGGCCTTGAACACTTCCAGGGATGGGGCATCCACAGCTTCTCTGGGCAACCTGTTCCAGTGCCTCACCACCCTCATAGTGAGGAATTTCTTTCTTATACCTAATCTACATCTACCCTCTTTCAGTTTAAAGCCATTACCCCTTGTCCTTATCACTACATGCCCTTGTAAAAAGTCCACCTCCAGCTTTCTTGTAGGCCCCCTTCAGGTACTGGAAGGCTGCTATAAGGTCTCCCCTGAGCCTTCTGTTCTCCAGGCTGAACAACCCCAATTCTCTCAGCCTGTCCTCATAGCAGGGGTGCTCCAGCCCTCTGATCATCTTTGTGGCCCTCCTCTGGGCTCGCTCCAACAGGTCCATGAAACACTGATTAAGAGCTTTATGACCTAAAAAAGTAATGTGGTAGTTTTCAGATAAGCTCAGCTCTTAGGTCCCTGACCTGCTGTGACTTCAGTGCAGCTGGATACAGTGGTTGTGGCCATCAAGTAGCGTGGCCTAGGAGGAAAGGATGGGTAGCCTTAACTGTTGATGTGAGACTTGATTACTCACCATATGCTCTAGCTCTAGCGAGCCTTCAGACAAGCTCTGTTCTGGTCCCACTGCTGACTCCCCAGTACTGCTCAGAGTGCATCAGGTGTGCTCCTGGAAGGCATCTTTCAATTTAATTTTATTTGAAAGCAACCTACTCTGCATGCTCGGAAACTGCTCTGCAATGTGAACTAGGATGTGGTAAGTTGAGATGGTTGTTTCAGAAGCACAGTCCCGATTGATTCAAACTAAAAAGCTTATGCAGCTACTGCCAAAATGCTATGGATAAAGGTATCCATACCGTGTATGTATCTGAAAATAGGAAGATGACTCCTGTTTAAAAAGTGGAATTGTGACACCTGTGGTGGATAATATTTCTACCATACCTCAGAATACCAAACATCCACTTGCTTCCTGCTTGACTGAGTAATGGAGGGGTGGTGATTTTTATCATTTTTATCAACTGCATGCAGTTTACACATTAATTGGATAGTGTATTTAATCATCTTATATCTATGTTTCTTACATTGTTCTGAATATGAATGTAAGGAAAAGGGATAATGGTCCTACCAATACAATGTACAGAGAAACAAAGGATAAAGTGTAACGAGATGAGAAAAATGTGTGGAAGAAATGAAAAAGTAGTCAGAAGAGGGCAGCCTTTTCACATAAACTATAAACCAACAACTATACAGAAAACATCTTAAATTAGTCCTTTCACTATAGTTAAGCATGCCAGTGTGGGGTTAATCTTGTTAAGGGAACTGCAACATGCACAAAACTTGATCACAACAAGAATGCTTCTCTTTTGTGCAGAGGCCTGGCTTTGTAGTTCAGACAATAGAGTTAGAAATTATTTTAAGATGAGTCAACAAAGGGAAATGTGATAATCGTTTTGGGTTTTCTTTTGTAGTTGAGGGCAAATGAACTTTGAATATTTTGGGTATTAAGGGCAAAATACACTTGCTTAAATATTATTGCAGAGAGGTAAGCCAATATTTAGATTAAGAACTAACAAAGCACTAGTAAATTAACCAAATGATGCTTTATTAATGTATTCTTAATCATATCAATCTGTCTCAGTATTTATTCAAATACAATATGTACTCATGAAGGCTGTTTCAAATAGTGAAATTTGTATCATAAGCAATTGGCAGACTACACTGGTTTTATACAGAACTTGTTGCAGTCAGTAGACTCCAGCTACAACTAGTTTGTAAATATTCCAGTGAATATATCACTCAGTGGAAAAAGAGAAATCCTAAAATTTGAATGAACATCATTTGTGACCTGATACAAGAGATTATGGAGACGTGTTTGTTTTAACTTCTGATTCCTGAGTGGAAGGAGTGGCCTTGTGGCTGTGTCTCTTTGCAGGTAATTTAGCCCAGAGTAGGTCAGGGCAACGGAACAGGAACTCCCAGACTGCCTAGGGAAGGCTTTATGAAGATCACTACCAGTGTAAGTAAGCATACTTCATAAAAATTTAACACAAACATAACAGTTACATGCATTATGGATCAGTATCTAGTGGAACTTTTCCACATTAAGACCTTTCCTCAAATCTCAAATTAAAATGTCCAGCATCTCAGCAAAGCTTAACTCAGCCATTATTGACAACTGACTTCAAGACCAGAGGCGTCTCACGGCCAGCAGCTCAGAGCAGGAGCGGAGGGAGCTCTTATCTCATCTACCTGTAGATACTCAATCTGCTGTCTGTGGAAAGGGTAAAATGTAAAAGATACAGGCCAAAGAGGAAGACTGTAGTCAACTCTGTATCTATACCTTAAATCAGCAGAGTTCCTTGAACATACAGGGATTTACACCAGTAAACCAAGTGCTTTTGGACCCCCTGTTCCAAACAGTGTATCTGTTGTGCTCTAAGAATGGGAACCCCACCTGCTAGCTATGCAAGACCATGCAATTTGAACACATTTTGTCTGTTCAAAAATAGAAAGGAAAGGAAAAAGCAAGTCAATTAGAGGATTAAGGGTCTTGACTTTCCAGAGACTTAATATGCTTGTGTATATTTAAGATTGGAACTTTGCCCATTTTGAAGTGCTTCTAACTCAGGTTGTTATTTCCTTTTAGCTGATATGTCAATGAATCCCTGCAAGATGTAAGATAACACAGCCACTTCTTTCAAAAGTCTTTAGTGAATTAGATTCTGCAGCATTTTATCAAAATGGTCTGAAATTAGAATTAGGCTACAGTGATTTTCTTATTTTTTAAAGAACTGACTAGCAATAGCTCATGCACATAGTGGTACTAAGTTTTTCCTGTGTTAAAGAGGAATTTGTTGCACTCAACACAGAAATAATCTCTTCAAATATATTTTTAAGTTGCACAAACTAGGAGTCTAATTGAACTAGCTTGATGTTCAAACTTTCTTTCTACCTCAGAATGTTTTCTTTGTCAATTAGGAGGAAAGTTTCATGAATCAAAGTGAAGTCTTGTGGCCTTCTGATGGGCGAGAGGCAGTGGCAAGTGATTTCTAAGAATGAAGTAAAAAACCCTGGGTAGTTGAAATAAAGAAATGTATGATGTCAAAGCAAGGCTAGTTTGGATTTCTCAGTGTTTCAGAACAAAGTCAGATGTTGGCAAAGCCAATGCAAGGGACCCCAAACCTCTCATTTTTAAAAACATAAATCAGAAATATCTCCAGTGAAGGAAATTAGAACCCTAGAATTATGTTGCTGGAAAGGCAGCGGGAATGAAGGAGGTGAAATCACAAGAATCACCAACCTTATATCTGAATATATACTGATGTAATTCTGTAACTCCGAATCTATTTTAACATGTGTTGAACGTTAAAAAAGTCCCCATATTTCCTTAAGGTTTGGAAATCTATCTTGAATAGAAATGTGTGTCTAGGCACTTGGCTGAGTGAGGACTCAGCTTCAGTTAATGAAGTTTTTAGGGCTTGATTCAGTAAAACATTTGAACTCCAGGTGATTTAAGTGATTGGTTAAGATGAGAATTAAGTAAGCACTTAAACAGGAGCCTACCTAATTGCAGTCTCAAGCAATTATGTATTTTTTCTCAAAGATCAAAGATTTTCTTAACACTCAAGACTGTCATAAAAGATTTAGTCTGTGTACACTATGCAAGTCTATGCCTTTGTTTCAACTAAGAAATAAATACACAGCATAAGGAAGGAGCAAAGGGTGTCTAAAGGCTCTACCAATCTTCTCCCTCCCATCCGTCTACTCCATGCTCATACATGCTTTTAGGCTGTAGTTCCCAGCCTTCAGGGAAGTCTAAGGGGAAGGCAGAGAGTTAATGATAGCACGGCATACTGCTCAGCATGAGGTGCATGCATTGTCATGTACTGGATGCCAAGACACACCCCTATTCCTATAAAATATATCAAGACATCTTCACTGTGGATGCAGAGCAGATGGGGCTTTAGCTTTTCACTTCTTATTCAATACAGTTCTTCCACTTTAAAGCATTTGATTTCCAGCTAATTTTTCTGAAAGGAACAGAGGGCTGTATGAAAGGTGTCAGGAACTGTGCTTATGGTTTGAAGGTGTTGTGGTGTATATAATACGTATTATCGTATTTTAAGATAGCTGAATTTTGGATATTTCCCAATGTTTTGACTAGCAAAACACATGGGATCCTGGTAGGTCCACGTTATTAAAGAGACACATATAAATTGGAAATTTTCCAGAAACAATATGACTCTGCCTGTCTGTTAAGATCTGTCTCCTTCTGAGCCTGGTTGAATTGGAGGTAGTAGACTTGTATACTTGTCTATGTATATGCATGTAATAAAAGCTTCAGCCCTCATATAGGTTATTGTTAACTTCTCAATAGGATCCCTAGGCCACCCTTGATTATCAATCAATCTAATTTTAAAAAGTGGGCTATTTTCCCCTTTCTCATTTTGCATTCCTTTCTTTCTCAAATAAAAGAGGAGAAAGACTGTTCTGATCACCAAAATTGCCCGATTTACTTTGAAATCATATGTCCTTATTGTGGAAAGAATCCTTTAAAAAAAGTTAAACTAGAACCATTTTTAAAATAAATGTAATAAACTTATAATACAATATATAATGCTATAGCATATAGCTCTATCAAGTGAAGGACTTGTGCTGATTTCTGTTGTATCTGGTCCATGTGCCCTAACTTCTGTGGTCAAGAAGAATTGTTTTTTTTCTTAATGTCTCTGAATCAAACTTTTTTTCCCCCCTTACTATTACTGTCTTTCTGGTTGTTCTTTGAGTACCTACATCTATATTTTATTAAATATGATAAACTGAGGAAAGAAAAGGAATTTCATTGAATGAAATGAGGCCAAGAGTTTCACCAACTGTTCAGCAACCCACACAAAAAGACTGTGGGCTGTTTGGTTTTTTTTTTGAGTGGGGAGGCTTGGAGAGGTCAGGGAATATGTAGATAAGCATCTTTCTTGAAAAAAGAATAAACAGAGGCTTTATCCAACATGTGCAAGCAGGTGCTGAGACTTGAACAGAAGCTGACCTCAAGTCCTTCCCTGAGGACTGACAGACAATGCAGAGCAATGTGGACAAAGCGCAATGAGTCACTGGGAGAACCGGCAGATCCCTGCTGGTAACCCTTTAGACTTTTGACTTTCCTGCAAATGTAATTGCTACCCAATCTACTGCAGCGTATTTTCATTGGTATCAAAGACCTACTGTTTAAATTGCTCCAGCTAAACTATGTCACCTTTACTGGGATAGATTAGGAAGCTTGTAGATTTGAGGACTTTGTAACTACCAGGACAGTGGTGACAAGTCTCAAAGAATGGAGCCAGAAAATAATGCAAATCTTCAACCTGATCAGCAGTGTAAAGTGAGAGAAATAAAGAAAAATGTAGGAAGTCTTCCAGAAGGAGAGATAGGCAAAAACAAGCTCTGGAACGTGCTCAGGGAAAAGGAGGGAGATTTTTGGGTGCAGTGTTATCTGGGAAAAGAACTTCGAAGGAACCTGTCCCTCGGGGGGGTCTTTGTTCATAGACATAGTTGCATCCTGGGCTGAGCCAGATGGAGTTAATTCTAGTTCAGATGAGTGGGTTTTAAAGTCAGAGCTGGATCCTGAACTGTCTGTCAGCTGAAGAAGTGCTGCCTCCAGCAAGCGCTGCTCTCCACCCTGGTACACTCTTTACTGGGAGCCATGCCACCCAAACTTGGCTCAGCCAGCACCTCCTCCTTCCCCTGCCCACTCAAGCACAGAACAAGAAGTCCCCATCCCTGGAACTGCCTGTGAGTCTGGCAGCTCACCCGTTCCTTCACCTCCCTCCAGCAGCGATTTTTCCTCCCAACAAAAACAACCCACAGGACCACAAATGTTAGTTTACTGCTTGGTTCTTAACGGTGATGCTCAGTGACAGGATAAGTTTTGTGCTTGAAAAATAGAAGTGTCCATCTCACAAAAACGATCCCAATGAACAATAACATTATTGACGTTCTTCAAAGCGTAAAGAAAAAATGAAGCATTACAATATCTACTCCTGAACGGCTTTCAGGCTGCAATTGAAGGACTGGAGCAGCATGATAGCTAGTGCCAATACTCCGCACTCTATGCCTTCTCTGCATATTATGCAGAAAGCTCCAAGTTTGTTAGCTTGCAAGGTACGGTACTTTTTTTTGTTTACTAAATCTTGAAGTATTCAGCAGAGTCAGTGGAAAGATTCCTGCTGATTGCAATGGGCTTGGATCAGCCTCCCCCAAAAAAAGAAAAAGAAGAGGAGATTATATCAACTTCAAATCTAAAGCCAATTAAGGGGGAAAAAAATCTATAAACACCTGCCTACATCAGGTACAATGTTAATGAAACTTTGAAAATGCAATCCATTTAAAAAAAATTAAGATAACTAGAGCTTTTTCAGTAGTTTTATCCCATTATCTACAGGGCCATAAACATTGTACTTGGTTTCTGTCTCATGCAAGACTTTGAAGAAGATATAATGCTTTGTGGCATACAAATCACTAGAAAAAAGATCCAAGATTGAATAAAATAAGCTTGAAATGATTCTCTAGATGGAGATGCAGCTTTTGCCTACAGTGTTAATATATTACAGTTTGGCATCTCTAAAATATAGCTGTGAAGTATGCTGTGAACCTGCTAATTAATGAGACTCTCTTCCTCAGACATTTCATTAACCTAAACTTTTTAGTTTTCTGTAGATTGAATGCATGCATGCCTGTTTTTAACCTTTGCACAATGGCTCCTAATGTTATAATTAATTTATTCCCACTAGCAAGAGGAGAATATTGGGTTATAGAAGTAATTCAAAATGAGTCATGCATAATTTATACTGATCAATATTGTCGAGCATAGTATTTTATTTTCTCTGATGACTTTTCATTTTATGGAAATAATGTATTGTCAAAAATACAGAACTCTAACATTTAATTTATCATTTAGCTTTAAACAATACACAGGCAAATATTGAGAAGGGTCCAGAGGAGACATGAATATAAAGAGTTAAAAATACCTTGCTTGCCCAGGTATTTTTGCTTGCCCAATTACCCAGACTATGTCCAGTATCTTCTAACAGCACCCTATGTGGATCCCTTTTTATTTATGTAGCACAAAAACTGAATCTGGGTTTTTTTGTAGAGAGGACACTTCTGATCCTTCTGTTACACCTCTGCCTAGAAGGTGAGAAAAATCAGCTGAGAATATTATCCAAGAGCTGGAAAAAGTCATGTCATGTGCAGGTGGGGACGGAGTAACGACTACACCCAGTTCCTTTTGACCCTGACGCCCCATCACTGCTAAAGGCCAGTTTTGCTCCTCGCTTTCCCCACCTATTGGATCAGAAGAGGAGCGTGTTTGACAATTCGCGCTGTGGACTGTTGAACTCTGGGGGGGATTGAAAGGGAGCTAGGGGGAAATTTTCCCTTTCCACAACACTGGACTGGTCAAGTTTCTTTGTTTTGTTCTTCTTTGCTTTTTCTCCACCCATATCCACAGCAGGTAAAGAACCACAAGGGTTTGGTTATCTGATAAACCAGGCTGGAAATGGGCTGGCAGAAAGAGGGTGAAGTGCATTAAAATACCTCTTCTCTGTGAGACCGCAGGGTAACAAATAACAGTCATTAGGTCTCCTTTAGTTTTTAGCCAAGGAGGGACTGAAGGACTGCCAGCATTTCAGTGGGCTGATGAGCACCCTCTGAAATAGGTTGGGGCAATCATGGGAGGAACGATTTACTGCTGAGAAATGATCCCAGATTTAATGAAGCTGCAGCCTAATTAAACTATATCCCTTGCATCTTGTCCTTCTTCCCTTTTACCTTATTTTCTTCCTTCTTGGTGTTACTGCTGATGGCATCACTTTGCAGAGCTCCAGGAGGGGAATTTGCTACCTGCATTCACAGGCACCCAAAGGTTGTATGTCAGGTTGCAACGCTGATGTTAGGTGAAACAGAAGTACTGTTCTGTAAATAACTCACCTGTGAAAAACCATCAGTTAATTCACACATTTTCCATTAATGGTTAAGGTTCTGTTTCCTGTGACAGGTGCAGTACTAAATATAACTAGCTGGGTACTTCTTCAGCACAGGTATCAGTTGATGTGAATTTTACTACTGATTTAATTCCTTGTGAAACTAGATTTAAGTCCACGTGAGAATAAGGCCTTTATTTAATGGGCAAAGAAGGCAAGAGCACTCCATGTTTGGGAAAATAAAAGATACTTTTGTAGCAGGTAATTGTTTAAAATATGGTAATTAGGAAGTTAATATGTTAGTAAAAAGGAATGTGAAGGAGATGGATTGATACAAGTTAGAAAGAGGGTGTAGTAAGTGTTATTGATGCAGGCTGTTGCTCTCTGTTTTGCATGCCTATGATCAGGTGAGCACAGAAAGAAGACTCTCAGTAAATTGCTAGGCAAAATAAACCCTATTTTTCTTGTTAATGTAGCAGGTTAATATTAAAGTATTTGGAGTCAATCTTAGTAGTGAGCAGACCTAAACTTCTTAATTTAAACAATTGATTGTAGGTGCTCTTACTCTCTCTCTCTCTTTTTTTCCCCTGTAGCATCTTTTGTGAAGCAATGTCTTATGTGGTGCCTATATAGTAATGTCATCACAGTTTGAGAATTTTATAACAAGAATGTTGTTGTTATAGTATCCTCCCCCCCCCGCCCAGTTTGGTAATAAATAGTTTTTCAGGTATTCAGTTATGTACAGACTGTTTTGAATTCATGGTATTTTTCAGTGTGCAGATGGCTTTGGTTTTCCTGCTTTAGTATTCATTTTGTTATTCCCCTTGTGATTGTTCTGGCTTAATTGGTGTTTATTATATAGCTCTCTCCTAATTATATACTTGCATATTGCAAAGTTTAGGGGTTTGAATGTCTCTTATGTGCCTATTCTGCAGCTCTTCATAAATTTTTTTCAATATGCTTTGACACTGCAGTCATTCCAGAGAATATCATTAAAACTATCCTTAATGTCTTTTAACTTGTTAAGGGTGGCACTTCAAGTTTGTTTTCTTTGTCATTCTTATTCCATACTTTCTTGCCTAACACTTTGGCAAAGTGAAATGAAAATTGCAGAACAGCAAGAAGAGTAAGCAAGCCAGTAATTATCTACTTTGTATGCTTATATTGTGAAGTATTCCATCCTGAGTGGTTTGAAGATTTATGGATGCGTGCTTATTCAGAAGTATGTAGGGTTACAAATTTTTTTTCTCAAGAAATGGTCCTGTGCCTGCATTGATCTGCTCAATTCAGATCTTGTCTTACCTTTTTTTTTTTTTTTTTGAGTAATTAAAAATGAAAGAAGCTGAAACTCCTATCTAAGGGATGCTCAAACTATGGTTTCACAACATGGCTGAATTGAATTGGGAAACAGACTGGCTTGAAAATAACAGCAACAAAAGCAGAAAAGAGCTTTTGCAGACCCAGCTTAGTTCCCAGATGTAGTTCATAGCATACCCTCACAAACAGTTATTCTAACTTAGTTGAGGCCCTGGCTACTGTTGCTACAGTTACCTGTCCCAAAGCTAGCTAGTTTCAAGGTCAGGCTACCACAGCTGTTGAAGGCACTGTAACCCTTCTTTGAGTTAGGAAATCCCTGCTGTGGTTAGAGCAGTTTGCAGTCTTACCAGTTGAGTCAGGCTCTCTGCAGATCAGTCTCTTCAGCACTTAAGCTTTCTCATCCAGCTGCTTTTCTTAAATTGAGAAGCTGATCTGAAATATCCCATCTCCACTTCTTCCTCCCCCCCACTTTCCTCATTGTAATTTATTGCTTTCTAATTTCTGCCAGCACACTGTTAAAGGGGTAAACTGATCAATGGAAAAATCTGTGTGGTAAAAATAAGCTAAAAGACATCTCTGAAACATTTTTAACCCAGCAAATTACAGAAGTCTCTGTCATTGCACTGACTTCCAACCAGTTGTATGGGATAACTCAGGGAAGATGAAATGGATTATGAGAATGGTCTGGTTTTACTGCAAGAAATAAACACGTTTTAAGGCACACCTTTAGTCTGTATTTTAGGTTTTCTTTGAAATCATTACAGCTAGATGGTAAATAGTAGGAGTTTTGTGAATCAATACAAAGATGCCTGGGTATGTGGCTGTCACAGTGTTTTCATTACAGCAGACACAGGAGGCATATTTCCAAAGAATATAATATATCTTCTTGTCTTCTGTGGTGTCTATCCTGAATATTTTCACAACTTTTTTTCCCATCTGAAGATAACATTCAATTGTTCATGTTTGTTTTAGAAAGAGAATATGAGTAACAGAATATTTCAGTTGTTAAGACATGTCAGTAGGAGTTATTGCTGCTCAGATGGCATGTAATAATAGGGAAAGAACATAAATCCAGAAAGAAACAAAATAAGATTTTAATTTCAGTCTACCATGACATTTCAGCATCTTCTGAAGCAAATTACAAAATTTACCAACAACAAATTTCAACTAAAAAAATATATATATCTACAGGAATTCTTATTGAAGCCAATATAATTATACATAAATATTTGCTTTCTTGCTGAAAAACAGTTTAAACTGCCACAATATAGCTATGTGTATAAGTAAACAAGAGCATTCAGCAATGGTCTCAGAATTTTCCAGTTCAATATACTTCATTGTGCAAGTATCTATGATTGGTTCAGTTATCTATTAAAGTAATCTGGTTATCTGTGTAAGTTATGGCCTCATGACGTTTTTCCACATCCAGGGCACTGCAGCTAGTAGAGATGACAGTAGACCTACTCCCTGAATTTCACTCTTTCCTTATTAGGTGCTTTACTCGTTAAATAAATTGCCTCCATTCCTATGTCCACACTTTCCATATGTGAAAGCTCTCAGTATCAAAGCACTCTACCCTTCCGCAAACTTCTGTTAAAATGAGTAGGAATTTTGTCTGATTGCAATGCACTGGGAGGGCCTTATCTGAATGCTGCATAACAGTTCTTCTTGTCTTTCAGGCTTCCCAGATTGAATTGATCTGCAAGAGTTTTCTTTTTTAAGTTAAAAATGAGCACATAACTTTCATTTTTTCAATTATCTGTAATACATCGGAGGAGTTTTAATTTCTGAAAGAGGAAGAATGCAGAAAACATTAATTTTTTTTAAGTAGGCATTCCTTTTGTCTTATTAGAGCCACACAGAGTGTCAAAACAAAAGGAACAGAAAATATAAAACACATTCCAAGAGACTGATCATTATAATCAGTTTTTTTGAAGCTGAAGTGCTAAAATTATCAATGCAAGCAATGACTAGCTCTGATTACATCCATTTGTGTTAAGAATTCATAAGCAGTACAGGTTTATGAACATGAACAGTTTAACTAAAGAAGTTCACATCAGAAGTAATGTAGCTGATACCCTAAATTTATATGCTTTTGTTTTATCTAGTAGAAAGACAGACTTTTAAAAAATAAAATATTTTAACCTACAGACAAAGAGAATAGATGATAAAGAATGCAGCAGAGCTGGAGAAGAATTCAGAATTTGGGAGAGTAGGAAAAATATGATCTATGTAGATACACTATAAATATGCATGTGTATGTGTCTGTGGAGAATACGATTCAATGGAAAATGCTGCAGGAAAAGGCAGTGGAAAAATCAGCAATGTTTCATTTGTGTAATCTTCTTTTATTGTTTTCTTCTATAGAGGAAAAAATTCTCCTGTATTCTGGAATGAAGTAGTATGTGTTTGGAAGGAGTTGGGAATTTGGGCTCATTTATAGAAGGCCAGGGAAAAAAAAAATGCAGCATTTTGGGAACACATTCTGATTCTCCCTACTGCTACTGATGGTGCCAAGTTTCCTTTGTTACTGATGCATTATGAAATGGAAATCATAAATAACTAACGGTTTGTAACATTTTCTTCAGGGTGCTTCCCAGGGCAGCTTTGTGGCAAATCCTGCAGGAACAAATCTCCATTGACTCTGTTCCTTCCTCATGGTGACACCTGTTGGCAGCCAAAAAATGATATGATTTAGAGCTGCTGAGACACCTGTTGTTGCAAGAGCTGTTGTTCTATGGGCTCAGGATGACTGCAGGGAAAAGAGGCAAGGACACTAAAGGTGCTTGCTAATGAGCATATACTATATATGTGTATAGCTAAATGTAATAAGCTGTAAGCTGTTTGTGTCCTTTTGTAAATTAATGTACCTGTTCATTGATTTGACTGAGTCAAATCCCAGTCCAGGTGTTGTCCCTCCAAGGGGAAAGGTGCTGTCTTGATGGATGTCTTTTCTGTCTCCCTTGCAAAGGGGCTATTGTGGTTTACAGCAGTAGTGCCAGCATGCCTACATGCTGTCTCCCATTATTTTCATATGGTCTGTTATGCATTACTGTAAAAGTTACATGTAACTATTTGGTAAGAGCATGAAATCATCCCGATTTCAGGTCCGTGTCCTAGTTTCATATAATAATTTTCATATCAATCATAACTTTATTTCAGCAAGCTAATAATATACCTAGAAATATCAGGTGTATATATAATATACTATATATCAAAAAAGTCTACAGAGGTGCAGCTACCAGCAAAACAAAAATTTATGTTGCGTATGGGTGAGCGATATTAAGGCCTCTGTTAACCTACGTAGGCCTATAGCAAGGCTTTGGTAGTCTTTTATCTGGTTTCAGTGGTGCTTATACCTGCAGTATCACCCTGTTTGCCAACACTGGGAAAAGATTTTCACCCTCCTAGTCCTATATCCCTGTGTCTAACAGTTGCTTTAGCTAGCTGAGTGAGGAAACTAGATCAAAACCATGTTTGAGAGGTACCCTATTGCTCAATATCATTGCTGGTATTTTTTGCCTTGGGAGCCTCATCAGATGCCAAAATTTCCAGAACAGGCTTTTCTGCTCTAGGCTAGGACAATAAGGAGCAGAAACTCCTGAGAGCAGTTCAGATGTCTATGATTAATACTACATTATCTCCTAGACTTTTTAAGGAACAGGGGGAGATAGCACTACTGGTCCCCCAAGGAAGGAGGGAAGGGCACCCTACCTTTTCTTGATGTAATGCTATCAATGTTTCTATCTAGGACTATCCATAACCGGGGTAAAAAAAATGCTAGTGGTGGAAAGCATTGCCCAGTATTTAGGGCAGTGGCCTAGGAATCCAAAAATGAAGATTCAAACTCATGGCCGTGGACAAAGTGTTCCCCTTCCTCTGCCTCAGCTCTCCATCTGTAAAATGAAAAACAATGGTATTCCCCTACCTCCCAGAAATGTTATAAATGCATTAAGGCTTGTGAAGCACTTGCTATTTAGTGACAGGGAATGCAGAAGTATAGAAGATAGAGTTCCTTGTGAAAAAAGCTTTTTGCTATTAAGGAATTCTCCATAGCATTTATTTTACTCCTAACAATCAGTTTTACCTGACAGTGTTTAAGTACTAGAGCTTTCAGAGATGTCTGCTTTTTTTTTTTTTTTTTATTACAAGTGCTATCACCATTTTTAGGTTAGACCAAGCTGTGCTAGACTTTATGCCAAATTAAAATGTTTACTTTCTAAGATTCCTCTGCGTTCTCTGCCTTTTGCAGTGCTCAAACTTATAACTGGACGTACTGGTAACATAGATGACCTACCTCAAAACGAGGTTTGTGAAGGGAACCTTGTCTTCCCCTTCCTCTCACAGACTTGCCAGCTTTCTTGTTGCTTGATCATTCATATCTTACAGGGAAATATTTTCATGGTTTTACTCGGAGGAAATTAATCAGCACTGGTAATGGGGAAATCGGGCCTGTGGCCATTCCCACCTCAGAGGAGGGAGTGGCTGGACTCAAACCACCCCTGCTGAGCTGGCAGGAGAGCTCTGCCATTCCTCACCACCTCCGCTAACTGAACGCTGTGTCGGGGAGGAGGTGTCGTTAAGCTGTCATGAACAACACAGAATCAAGGCTTTAAAAGCCTAATAATATACTATACATCAGCTGGTTTCACTTGGGCGAAAAAAATCAGTGTCCAGGCCCTGAGCACCTTGAGGCCTGCCATCGGCCCAGCCCCGGCCTGCCCCTGGGCCTTGCTGGGCCGGGCAACACCCTCAGCCTGACCCCGTCCCAGGGGCTGCCTTCCCGGCCAGGCCGGGGCCTGCAGCGGGGCCTGGGGGTGGCTGGGCTGTGGCTGACCCTGGGCACCTTCCCCAGCCTGGCTGGCCTCGCTGGAGGCTGAGGGAGGTGGCGGGTTGGGGAGGGAGAGCACCGCGGCCTCTGCCTCCACGACGCCCAGCACAGTTTGATCTACCATGTTTTATACTGTTTCCATGAATTATAACGTCGCGGACTTCCTTGCAAATAATATTCCCAAGGGCTTGATAACTTCAGGAGGATATATTCATCCTGCCTCTTCTTACTAGGTAACAGTGCCTCGATTTTTTTTTTTAATATTTTTTTTTTTTAAATATATTTCCAAGTGGGGGGGAGATGGCAGCCAGCGGGTGATGAACAGCTCCCTTGGCCCCGTGTGCCTGTCGCTGGTAGGAGAGACGTGTAGTTCCTGCCACCAGGCATCGGTGCACCTGTGTCGGGAACAGCACGCCGCAAGGTGTGAAGAGCCTGGCTCCTAGCTCTGGCAGAGACTTAGCAGCCGAGAGCAGGGCCATCTCAGCTACTTGCCACGATAGCACTTTATGGCACGTTTGCTTTCCAAATCCTTTTGGAATGAGAAGGAAGAACGTTTCCACACCTCTGTGCAATTACAGAGCTGCTTCTGTAAACAGGTGCAGCAGAAATCATTTCTGATGCTCGCAGGATTTGATGCGTGCTCTGGTGGCCTCTCACCTGAAATCCTCCTGATGGGATGTTCTCCATCGGGAATACTGAATAAGTAAAGTTGTCAGGGTTCAGTCTGCTACCATGTGGATTTAAAAGCTAAATGGTACAATCAAATAATGGCTTAAGGCAGGAGGAATTGTTTTGAGAGGATTGTTTTGGGCCATGGAGCCTGGTTTACTTTTGTCTCATGTTTCAAGATTGTTTGGTAAATTATTTCATGTACATGAGACTTTGTACTGCAATGGGCACCCAGCTCATCATTTATGTGATTAAATAAATAGATCAGAGACCCAAATATGCTGAAATGCTGCTCCAAACAATATGCAGTCTAATACTTCCTATAGAATTAAATAAATGTAAACCTGTCACTTTAAATATACGGAAATCTCTTGACTTTAATGACACAATTGCAAGACTTTCCTACAGCCACAAAGCACATGACTAATCTGGAGTGAGTCTTTGAAGTGCAAATTGTACATTTCCCACCAAACACTTGAAGTAAAAGATAGGAAACATCAATTCACACTACTGACAAAAAAAGACTCCAGTTTGTCACAAGAAGAAAGGTTTTAAATTTGCAATTTTCATCTACAAGATAAGGTGTTAATGAATTTTATATTTTATCCAGATGGGTATGTAAATTTCTTCTGAACTTTGTTACAGAGCATCTATTGTGCAACTACTAAAAAGGGTGGAGACTGTAGTCAGTTGGGGGGAAAACCATCTAATTTACCTTGTGTGTGTGGTTTTTTTTTTTTTTTTCCCTAGTTCTTTCATGGATTCTGACATAGGAGCCTTGTCCAATGCTGTGATTGAAATCAGTGGAAATACATCTATCTATCTTTTTTTTTTTTTTTTAAATATGTTTCAGGTCAGGCCAGTGTTGGAAGAGGCAGAAAAATCTCCTTTTGAGTTTAGTCAGAGTAGACAATGTCCAACACTCTTACCAATTCGGGTTTTTTTAGATAATAAACCACATTGAATAAATTAAAAGGCATTTCTTGGGGGAGAGGTGGAGGGTTCCATATAAATGATGTTGATCCTGTGATATCAGTTGCCATCAGTAGCACACAGTGAGTGTTCATCTACTTTCTCTGTAGAAGCAGAATAAGAGCTGTAGAGCAAGAGTTAATTTCCTAAAGACAGATCTATTTTAACAACGACAAAAAACCCCAAACTGCAGAACTATGATGTACAAAAGATTTTGCTATAAGGCCTGACCTCTGTATAAGCTGAAATATCGCTTTACATCAAGAGTAGCTGAGTAATTTGCAACAACCTAATAGAAATCTCAAACTATCCACAGTTAGAGAATTGCACTTATGTTTAAGTGGAATACCCTGTATTTCAATTTGTGCTGCCTATTGCCTCTTGTCATGTCACTGGATACCTCTGAGAAGAGTCTGGCTCTGTCATCTTTACACCCATAAAGCCTATATAATTATCATGAAAGTGTTTTAAGTATTTGTAGCTCCAGATTAGAGTAAGGTGACCAACTGCTTTTGTTCTGGATTTATTCCATTTTCTTATTCAACTCTGTCTCTTAGAGTTTTATTTTGATGTATGAAGTTGTATTACAGGAATTATGCAATACGAAGTTGAAGCCTTTGTTAAAATGTGAGGAGCAATCAGCTTTACAGAACTATTCCCCACAGCTAAGTCCTAGAAACTATTTCATATCTGAAACACATGCACTTTAAGTCATAGGTGGCTGCGTACATCTGGCTCTTCATAGTAATGCAGTCCCTGAAACATTTAAAAAATTTTGCTCTGGAAACACTCCTCAACCATGAATTCTACCTCCAATTACTAGGAATTTTTCAACTACAGACCATTTTCAAAGTGCAGAACTGAGTCCAACCTAGATCTATCTCATTTATGGAATAAATCACTATGACGAATTTCATGCTTGGCTACAGCAGCACAAATGTAAAGTAGATTCATTGAAGTCAACTGGGTAACTGCAGATTTATGCTGCCATTAGTGAGAAGTGATTTGCTGGAAACGTTTGCTTTTTTACTCCCTTGTTGCTATAGTTTCTATACCAATAAAATGCGTAATAGTTATTATTAGGCCTTAGTGACATTCTAACAATTAAATTGCAAAGAGGCAAAACTTGCTCAAATCAGGCATAAACAGTTATTTTAAGTGCTTACTTCCTGTAGGTAGTAGGAAACTTGAGTTTCCTAGGAGGATGTAGGTTATGGTGTCAAGCTGTTTCTCTGTCCAACCATTCCTTTGAAATGTAATTCTTCTGTTAATGAAGATAGTATGGTCTTAGAGACAGTAGCTTCTGCATTTTGTGACAGTAGGTGCCACAGAAGAGTCAGATACTATTAGCTCACCCCAAGGGAAAGAAAGGCTGTGGGGTGAACTTGATCCTTACTAAGTACCAGAGAAGCCACAAGGGAGAAAGATGTTAGTGATGCCCCACTCACAGGAAGACTTCTTCCAGAATTCAGATGTACACATCAGAGAGCTCAAATATGAAACAACATCATGCAACACTTGGTTTCATGAGCTTTGTTGTTCCTGTAAATCAACAGACTGGTAAATAGTAGCTTCTCTGAGTTAATATTATCTTCTTGGTGTAGCTGGGGGAAAACAAGAGCATATCAGAGGGGCAGCAAATCACTGCAAATTGCAAAAGGACTGTTTGGATAATCCATTCTTGCAAAATTATTCTTCCTATTCTAATAATATGTGCAAACGGTAGGTTTCCTAGCTGCCAGCAGCACCGGGTTTGGGGGTCTGTTGCAGGACAGGGTAGTGGAGGAAGGATCCTAAAAAACTTCAGCCTTCACCTCTTTTTCAGGCCCAGGTTTATGGCAGTGGCCATTAATGACGGAGTCCATTGGAAGAAAAGGGCAATGGAAAAATATTTTTCAGGCCCATCTGAAATAAGTTAAATATCAACTTTGACATGGGCATCTCAAGAGTGGTGTTGTCCATTAGTATTTATCACTGTAATAGTTATCAAGCCTGGTAATGCTATACTTTTTCTGTGACAACTGCTATCTCTATTACAGCAAATACAATGGATCAACCCCCCTGCATCAATTCAGCAGATTGATAGTGTACTTTAGTTTATTGCAATCTTATTAGTCTGCAATGTATATCTGCCCTTGTGGCTACCTTCTCTTCTTTGGAAAAACACTTTCAATCTAGCAGTTTATTGTCTGATGCACTTCTTAATGTCATATAAAATTGAATTTTAATAGACACAGTTGGTAATAATCAATGACCTTTTAGGTAGGAAATATTGTGCCAATAAATGGTTACAGACTATTTTGCCTGAAATATCTGCAATGATCTTTTTCTTTTTCCAAGTATCTGAATAATTCCTCTAGGAATTTAATGAGAACTTCACAGGATAGTAGATAGGGCAAATACTCTTTCTTGCCTTTTGATTGTGGTATCTGGAAAGAAGGTTTTTGCAAACAGAGCAAATGTGTAGACTGAATTGTATAATTTTGTATTAGGAGAGACCATATACAGCCTCATCACATCTAATATAAGTTGTGGCTGCACTGAGATTTTTTTTTTTTAAAGTGAAATTTCCCATACCCCAGCCACCTTGCAGTGGGTTTGGCTACACTGAGCAGAGCTACAGGTTTGCCTGGCTGAGCGCCTCCCCTGAGGTCCCAGATGAGTTAATACAGCTAAGACTTAAGTCTATGCTGCTATGGTTAGATTATTACAAACACCTAAATTAACTAGGTTAAAGTTACACATAGTGCAATTACTGTTTGGATTGTGTTTCAGGCAGACACTAGAAGAAAGATTCAGCTATGGGTGTCTATACTAGAAATATCAGTTTATGTAAGTGGAACTAATTGTGTGAATTTAGCGGTGGGTAACTGCCTTTCTCAGGGAAACGATTCCATTACTTTAAAAACTGTTTACTAAAAAGGTAACAGTGGGATCAGCTTATATCATAAGCTGCCAGCTGCAAAGTGTTAAGCTTCATTAAAAGCTTGGTGTCCTGTGTAGCACATTTGACTTATGTGAATGGTGTACTATGAGACAACTTAAGAGAGGAGGGAATTGCTCTCCATATGATGTCCTTCGATTCTGTCCCTAAGCAAGGACCTTGACTGAGCCTGGGGAACAGGTTACTGGGCAGGCAGGCAAGAAAGGATACAGGAAGAGAGAAAATACATAGAATAACTTAGCAGGTGCTATGGGTTGACCCCAGCCAGTAGCTAAGCACCCATACTGCCACTTGCTCCCTCTCTCCCTCCTTCCCTCCCCGTGATGGTGTGGGGGAGACAATGGGAAGAGGAAAAAGTGAGAAAACTCATGGGGCACAATAAAGACAGTTTAACAGGTGAAGGAAAGGGGGGGGAGGGCAAGACAAGCAAACAAAAAGTGATGAAAAAGCAGTCATGAACCACCTCCTGCTATCAGACTGATGCCCAGACAATCTCTGAGCAATGGGCGCCTTCAAAGCTAACCTTCCCCCCTGTCCCAGCCTCTTTTTCCTGTACCCCGGGTTTTATTGCTGAGCGTGATGTTATGTGGCACGGAACATACCTTTGGCCAATTTGGGTCAGCTGTCCCAGCTGTGTCGTCCCCCCTGCAACTTCTTGCCCATCCCCAGCTTACTCATTGTGGGGACAGAGTGGGGAAAAAGAGAAAGGCTTGACTCTGTGGAAGCCCTGCTCAGCAATAGCCAAAATATTGGTGTGTTATCAACACTGTTTTAGTCACAAATCCATGCAGGCTGCTGTGAAGAAAGTTAACTCCATCCCAGCCAGAGCCAGTATATCAAGAAAGCATGGTCAGGGTAAAAAGAAAAGATGGGCATCTATGGTGAGTTTTTGATGTTCCTAGAGTAGGAGAAACTTGGTGATATTTGTCCCTAATTGAATCCTGTATAAGTAAAAGAGAAGTTCAATGCCCAGTTTTTGATGTTTTCGAACTCAAAAGTATGAAGCAGACGGGATTTTAATTGTCAAATGATCAAGTGAAGATGACTTATTTTCCAAAAGCATCTTGCAGATGCTGAATATTTTTAGGTTTTACCTGCGGAGATCATTCTTCATGTTCAACGTAAAGTAAAACATTAGCTGCAAATGAAAACTGTTGAGAAGTATGGCTTATCCTGCCTATGAGGGTAAAGATTTTTTTCTTTTAAAGGAAACAGCCAGATTTATAACAGTGTGCAAGTCCAGAAAAAGATGCCTAAGATCCTTTTTACACAAGACATGTAGGTTATCTATTTAGGATTCTGCAACAAATTCTTCAGTGGGAAAGATGGTTGGTATCTTTTTTTGCTGTTTAGTTATAAAAGGTGTTTATAGTGCTACATCCACTACTTATGACAGTCTAGCACAAATAATTGTGTGATAATTAATGGCTTGCCAAAAAGCTTTTCTTTTTTTTTTTTTTTAAAAAAACAAAAATTTATTCAAAGGGAATTTTAAGCAGGCACTTTCAATGCTCAATTGAAAGTATATCTTGGCAGACACTATTTATCTGCCCCACTGCTTGAAATATAATGAACAAAGTTTGATACACTGCAGAGAGAGCATTGAAAAGGAAGTGCAAAACATCAAATGGAAGTATCAAAATGCACTGAACTCAGCAAAATGCATTGAAATATGTCATATTACCGGTAAGGTGACAGTGGAGGGAGGGTTTCCTAAACCGGCAGTAATACATTTGTAGCCAATGGAATACTGATTTTCCGTTGGAGACATAATCATGCACTTCAGGAGAGCGATATAAATCCAAATGAGACTATATTTTCTAACAATAGACACTTCTGAATAAGGGGGGGGTTGTCTAAATGTACTCCAAATGTTAAGGCCTTGCAGTTATTTTTAATGAAGTTGAATCTTGGTGTAGAGTTGAGGTTGATTTATTTATTTATTTATTTATTTATTTTTGTGATGGAATAACATTGATGTTTAAGGACTCTATCAAGTTACATTTGATATACATGGTAACCATGACCTGACAGTGATGGTTTGGTCCTGCAGCCCACTGACTGAATAGATTTCTCTTAGTTTAATTACTATAAAGGATGAAAACAATTAGCAGGATCAATTCTGTCCACCTCTTTGCTTACATAGATATAAACTTCTGGACTTCTGCCTTTTGGGTGAATATCATTCCTACTATGACTGAAAACTGAAGAATGTCCTCCTTTGTTTTCTCCATTTTTATTCATATCAATTGCTGTTTGTTAAGTGGCAGATTAGCTATCAGGAATTCTGTGTTCCATGACAGCTTCTGTTATTATTGTGGGTTTTTTTCCTTTGTTTGGCTGAGTTTTTTTTCCTTAACTTTCATTGTAACTCAGCATCTCTGTATTTCACTTTCTTGCTTAATAACACATATCTGTCAGCACTGTTGTAAGGTTGAAATCTTTAACGTTCATAAGGCATTGTGTTACATTGGTAAAATCATGGAAATTATTTTATGTTAGTATAATAATGAAAGTAATGGCATCATAGAAATAGAAGCCTCATTCGTCAGGATTCAGACTCGGATTAATTGGCATATCAGTTAGGCTTTTTGAGTTGAAAAATCTGACTTAAATACTTTTCTTATATTCAACCATATCAACTCTTCAGAGCTCAGTTTCCTGTTTTGAGGTGTGGATTCCTCATTGTTTGCCAAAATGTGAGAGAATTAAGAGGAGGTGTAGATGGTGGGATGGTTCCTGGGAGCTTGGGCAGTCTATATTTGACTCTCATGTATATGAAACTGAAATGTAACTTTCAGAGGAACTAAAACTGAATATGAAAGTACTAGAGAAGTTGCTTAACAAACATCTCTTTTTGATCCTGCCTTACTCTAATAGCAGAGGGACACTGAGGTGAAAGAAGAACTGTTGCTAAGAGCGTAAAATTTAAATTGCACAGTTCCTTAAGAAAAAGAGCAAAAACTTTAACATACCATCACCTGTCTTCTATAAAGAATAGTAATAACTTTTCTGTTCCCAGCATATAGTAAGAAGAGAAATGCAAATAATAGAAATAACGGTTACTTCCTCCACCACTGCTGCTCTTTGTTGTGGTTGTTTTTTTCTTTTTGTTTGTTTTTTTTTTAATTAATAGACTAATGGGCATGAGTGGTATGGACACTGCCATCCATACCCGCTGTAGCAAGTGATGGGTACTTGCTGAACTGTAATTAATTTGTACCACCTCATTCAGTTATGTTTTCAACCAATGCTCTTGCCTTCTGTTTCTTTTACTAGCCGTAGTTTTCAGGAGCTGTTTTCCTTGCCTGGCCTTCACTCTACTTTTTCAAAACTGGGCTAATGACGTGCAGAAAGGGACTCTCTGAGTACTTGCTGCTAAAGCCAATATACCTTTAAATTTTTTGTAAAATATAAGCAGTGAGAGCATACTTGAGTCAACCTGAGTTAATATTACTTCACAAGAGGCAGAATTTAGCAAAATAGAGGTTTGTCCATCTGTGTAAAAAATCCTTTTCCCCCACACTAGCATTCTAGTATTACTATGAGCCTTGCATTAAAATTATAGCATGATTTAGCACTTGAATATAGCAAAATATAGCACTTGAAATGGAAAGATTAGTTCCTTACCAGTTATAATTTCAGCTACAGCACCTTTAGCAATAAACCATTCCTAATCACTGGACTTTGTTACCATTCTGTCATTAGTAGCATTCCTTTTGTAGGGCTGTTCCTAGGGTAATGTTGATGAACAGTGTTTTGAATACAGCCTTTGGGAAAGCTTATATGTGTCTTCTATGTGCTTGTGCTACAAAAACAAGTGTGTCCATCTCCTACTTGTTCTGCTTTTTATTATTTTCATACTTCATTTGTATTGAAAATAGTAATCTCCATCCATATGCACCTGTGATTACTGCAATTTATACAGCAAAATAAGAATCCAGGCATGGTTTTAGACACAATCAACAAAAGTACTGTAGCAGCTTCTGTGGAGCTGAGAGAGTTGCATGAGCCTGTCTAATCTAATTTCAGAGTTCCAGCTGCTCTGAGGTCAAGGAGGATGGTGAGTGAGATGGAAACAACAACAACAGCAGCAGAAAGTAGGAAACCATTAACTAATTGGAAGAGAAAGGTGTCCATCTTTTGGTCAGAGAGAAACACCAATTAAAATATGTCAAGGGTAGAGCCGAGAAGTTGTTGGGAAAAGGAGAATTAAATGCCTTATCAAACACTGATGTGAAAGGGAAGGTTAGAAAAATTGCTTGAGGCAGTACAGAATTATTTTTGACACAAGGGGAGGAAATATTGTAGACTTATACAATATAGCTGAATACTAGCTATAGATAATGATATTAGTATAGCTATAGGCCAATGTTAGAAGATGACAAGAAGCTGTGAGAGTAGTTTACACAGTAAATTAGTGAACTGGGGAAAGAGTATTTGTGTTTTCCCTGCTCAGTCATCAAAATCTGCAGCTATTTTCACAAGGTTTCCATGAAGATTCCTCCAGCTTTAAAATTTCATAAGTATACGCTCACAAGAAAGAAGGGTAAAGTCTAAACATCCTATGGTTCTTCCTTTTGCTTGACCAGAACCTTTTCTTCATGAAAAGTGAATTGAATACACTCAAACCTCTCACAATCCACTCAGCATACTCTTGAGGTACCAAGTGGTTCAAACATAAGTGGCTGCTGGGTAGGGCTGAGGATGTAAGCACCAAAGAAGAGCAGAGGATTCGTTCTTTGGTTCATTCTCAGAATTTTTCACAAACAGTTATGTTCTGCCCTTTCCCAGAGCAAAATATGAACTTCCAATTCTTTTTTCTTCAAGGATGAAACAGCCAGATACAAGAAAAGGAGGTGAGAAAAGCAAGGAAAAATTCAGGAAGAGGAAGATAAACTATCATACATATAAAGCGTGCATCCTCCACACTGGAATCTTCAAAAAAGCCATTTAAGACTTCAGAAGGTATGGATACTGCCAAGCGTGTGATTCCATGGTACTTTCCATGGTGCGTGTGTTCTTATTTTTCCTTTCAGAGGCTTCCCTGTCCAGTGTAATTTAAACTGCTCAAATTACAATGTATTATAACAGTCCCTGAAAGGCTACTGTGCCAGGCAAGGAAAGCAGCTTGTTCCAGACTGAGTTTCTAGATCCATCATCAGTACCTGGGGAATACCCAGTTAGTTGTTTATATTCATGGCTGTCTGGCTCACCTGTCCTTGTATAGGGAGAGCATAGGTGCTACATGACAAAGTCTAACTCAGGACATCCTTGTTTGGGTAGCCTGCCCAGTAGGCTAGTCACGCCTGTCCTGACAGTAGGCTAGTTCAAAGCAAGAATAGCACACTGCCTTTGTTTGTTAACGCCAAGGCAACAGTCAAGACACTATAGCACAGAAATCAGTGTCATTAAAGTGATTTTTACATACATTTTAAGGTCCTTTGATGTGCAGCAGAAGGAAACTTTCAGAAAAATTGTTTCCATATATATGCTTGTCTACTTTTAACATGAACTTACAAGAATATATAAAAGAGAAATTTAAGAAAAAACAAAACAAAACAAAACAAAAACTCTATCCCATTAAATTGCATTAGATTAATCTATTCCCTGGAACTTATATCTATTTAAAACTTTATTACCAACACACGGAATCTTCTGTTGCATTCTAGCTGTATGTCTTATAAAACGCAAATGTAATCAGGAAGAAAATGATAGGAAAACTCTTCATAAAATAGCTATCACTTGTTTTTGGGGTTCTTTCTCCTGAGCTATGGAATGGATGGTACATTGCTTGGTCAAATCTAAGGAGAGCAAACAAACTGTTCTCCTCCTTATTCTAATCTCCCTAACCAGTATATTCATGCCCAGTAGTAGAAATTTCCTTTGGAATTCAAAGAAGTTATATTCATAAAACTTTCTGGGAAGTTGCATAAAAGGAACAATATTGAATCATCATTTTCAAATCAGAAAGTGTGTTTCGGTAGCTTTCTGACCAGTTATGTCTCAATATGTTTTCAATGATGCACTTCTGTTGGTAAAAAGGTACTTTACAAGGGTAGTTAACAAACATGAAAAGTATAGTATTTATCACTGTCTGGCTTCGATTCAGAAGAAGGCATGCTTTTAAGTTATGGGCAGTTTGTAGGTAATAAGCTATATTTGGTGTAGATCATCAAGTAAATACTTTCAAAGCTGCACAAAATCCTACCTAATTAAGTGAGATGTAACTTCTCTGCAGCCAGCTTCTTCCTGTCAAGGTGATTACAAAGTGTTATGGGATGTGATGTTATTTTCCATTTCATGATGACTGGTTCCATTGGTTTTGTCTGCCATACACAAAACATTAATCTTTCTGGAGTATATATTAATCTATTCCTATGGTACCTTCTTCAAAGCTTTCTATTGATTTATGCTTTTGATCCGTCATTTACAAGTAACTGTTCCAGCCCTTATGATTTTTTTTTTAAACTATTCCCTAGATTCCTGTTGCTATTGATTTTTTTTTTTTCTACTTTTGTGTGTTATTTTCCAGAATTAATCCTTTTTGCAGCTTTTCTTTTCTCAATATGTATAATAAGAAAACCTGGAGCAATCACTTGTCTTTCTAATAAAGGACATAACCAGTTACTGTGGTGTTATATTTCCAACTCTTCATCTTTCAGAAAGATATTAATGATTTTTGAGTACATCTATTATAGAACAGTAGCAAAAGGAGTTGAGGTTTCTTTGAATATACTAGGTCATTCTCTTTGTTGCCTTGACCTAAAAATGGTTTATAAAAATAATTGAAAATCTAGTTTCACTTTTGGGGGGATTCTCCTCACCCCTCCAGTTATATTCCCTTCCTCCTCTTCATCGTCCTTTAAAACACCTATTTCTACCCCTTTGTAATTCTGCAAGCAGGCTGGTGGCCTGCAGTGTCTCTAATGGAATACCACACTTAAAATCTGTGCATAATATGTCAACAAAGACAATTGCAGGTCTGTAAGGGTTCAGGTGAGTTGCAGGTGTTTTGATGGCTTAAAAGCCAACAGAAATGCTTCATAAATTGGTTCTTTATTAAGCTGGGAACAATAATTATAATTTTTATTTTCCAATAAAGCTCAAGCAATGCTCAGGTACAGAGTACTATACTCGTCTGTGCTCTAAAAGGCAATTGGAAGATTGTTCTCTTCATACACAGCAAATAAAAAGATTTTTTTTTTTTTTTTTTTTTGGCATCTATGGGACATACGAATATTATTCTTTCCTGTGCTTGGAAGGAGGGAGCTAGCATGACTTGCCCTGCACCAAAGGAAGAAAGTCAACTTCCCCAGCCTAACACCAAAACCAAACAACCCTCCATCTCCTAGAAATGTGGTTTCACATATCTGGAAGTGTAAGTAGTGCATCTAATAATAGTCTGGGGAAAAAAAAAAATCTATTTCAACTCCCCTTACTGAGTCTTCTACGAGTCCTTAGATTCTTATGTGTGAGAATCTGGTCCTAGCAACATTGCTGAGGTTTCAAAACACCCCTTTGAAAATACAGAGGAGTGGAAAAACAGATATGTTGTTGTTGTTTGTAATAAACATTACATGCCAGAATCCCAATCACTATTTTTGGGGTGATTTATTTTTCCTAATCCATTTCCAATTGGGTTACCACATACCCAGTGAATAATTGCCTTTATTGAGTGCTGCTTACTGGAAAGCATCAGAAATAGCATGGCTTCCTTCCTTTCTTTTGATGCATCTTCGTATTTTCAGTTCTACTGTGATGGCTAAAATCACTCCCCTTCCACTACTGTAAGGGTGTAATATCTGCCTGAACAACCCTTTTATTTGGAGCAATCATCAGTCTTTTCAGTTATGATTTTCACTGCCTGTCCATCTGTTCCCTGCAATGTGTTTTCCCTGCACAACGTGACCTCCGCGACTGGGGGAAGCCCCGAGGTTCTCTCCCTTGCAGCGGCCACTTGCATTTGCTCCAGCACTGTGCTCTGTCACTCAACCTGCAACAGCCACACTGGTGATGGCTGTGCCCTGAAGAAGGCATGGGAGAGGTGTTCCTTTAAAAGGAACCAAAGGCTTGTTTTCTTCTCTGCTGCTCAAAGTTTTTTACCTCTGAAGCAGCAGAGGAAATGTTTGAGGTTTGGGTTTTTTTGTTGGTTTGTTTGTTCATTTTAAAGAAAAAGTATCCAAATATTCATTTAGTCGCTCTGTAGTTTTAGGATCAGATTACTGGCTGATACAAAAACAGCACTGAGCTTTGGTTTTTTTTTTTTTTTAAAGGAATTTTGCTACTAAAGAGCTGAAAAGACGAAGAAAGGCTTTCAATTCAGTTGGTAGAACGCTCATTGTTTTTAGGGAATGGGAAGTGAGAAATAGAGTTATTTATGAATGCTACTGGTCAAAATAGATAAAACTAAACCTTTGTTTAAATCTTATGTGCTGAGTCATTGTTTGAAGTTATGAAAAAAGTGTTCAGAAGCAACAAAAGACAGGTAGATGCTGTGATGTTCCCCTGGAAATAAGATTCTCTCAGGCATCAAAATGCTTTTAATGCTCATCAGCGGGGGGGGTGATGTGGAAGTGCTTTTTCATGGGGGGAAAAAAAAATCCACAGTCTCAACTTCACATTTAACAGCCTTGCTTTTGGTATGAAAGGCATTTGACAAGTGAACCCATTACGATAATCAGGAGTGCTGCTCTAACAACTGCTGTCAGGCAAAGAGCTTCTGTTCCCTTTCCTCTCTTCCTACTCCTTTACTTAACAGCTACATTCAGTGAAGAGACTCAAGCTGTAAATAAATAACTCTTAAATAAACTGGAACTTTGGGGCCTGGCTTTCAACTTCTACCCTTTCATGTCTCTTCTGAAATAAAAGAAAAAAAGACTTTTCTTTTAGATTCTGATTTTGCATTAAAAGAAGTAGCTACATGAATAAAAAAGGCATTACTACTAAACATAAGCTTACTGCTTTAAATGCAAGGATATGGTAGGGTAGAAATGCCCATCCAATGTGACCGCAGCTGTATCACCATAGTTTAATGTTACATAGTAATGAAATAACCTACAATGTGTTGTATGTGTATTTATTAGGCTTATACAAGACAAGGATTATACTGGTACAACTATTTTGGCAAGAAAACCGTGCTCTTACCAAAATACTTGGGCTGCTCTAGTAAGTATGTACAGATTCACTTATGTATGTGTAGGTGGGTTCCAACTGCAATACTTTGAACTCTGTCCATTTACAGATTACGGGCTTATTCAACATGTGGTTTTTGGTTAAGCACCAATTCCAAAATTGGTAGCTGTGAGAGTAATTAAGATCATTTCTTACTGTTGAACATTTTCAAAACAATGTAATTGAGACCAAAATTCAATTTCTTTATTCCCTGCAGTTTTATTTGTGGTTTTACTTTCCATTTGGAAGTGGAGCCAAGGTCACAGAATATCTCAATGACCTACAGTCAATGGCTGCTAAATGTCATTCCCTTGAATACAATTACAACTTTAAAAAAAAATGCATTGTCCATTTACTCTAAATGCATCTTTGATGGTGTCGTGGTTTAACCCCAGCCAGCAACTAAGCACCACGCAGCCGCTCGCTCACCCCCCACCGGCGGGATGGGGGAGAGAATTGGAAGGGCAAAAGGGGAAAAACTCGTGGGTTGAGATAAAAACAGTTTAATAACTAAAGTAAAATAAAAAATAGAACAGTAGTAATACAAAGCAAGCGGTACACTGTACAATTGCTCACCACCCGCCGACCGATGCCCAGCACATCCCCCAAGCAGCGATCGAACCCCTCCCTGGCCAACTCCCCTGCTTATATACTGAGCATGATGTCACATGGTATGGAATAGCCCCCGCCCAGTCTGAGTCAGCTGCCCCAGCTGTGCCCCTCCCAGCCTCCCATGCCCCTGGCAGAGCATGGGAAGCTGAAAAGTCCTTGACCAGTGTGAGCACCACTTAGCAAGTACTTAGCACTACTTAACAAGAACCAAAACATCAGTGTATCATCGACATTGTTCTCAACCTAGACCCAAAACACAGCCCCATACCGGCTACCAGGAAGAAAACCAACTCCATCCCAGCCAAAACCAGGACAGATGGATGCTCCTGTATCTTGGTGATAGATTCTGCCCCCCCCCCCCCCCCAACTCAATTGGATGAAGTCTTACATTGTTGTAATAATCAATGGTGATATAAAATCAATTAGAAACTGGTCTGGCATTATGAAACTGAGATTCTGGGTCAGATTCTAGGTACAAAATAATCAAAGTGCTTAACCTTCTACACCATAAGGTTTAGGCACTAATTTTCACTTGAAAGCATGATTATATTTGTGATTAGGCAGCACTGTTAGTAGTAGTATAACTGCTTTTGACACAATTCAAATTATCATTCAAAGTTTTAATTGTTAAGCTAAGTAATTGGAAAAAGGTAAATAACCTCTTAGTTCATCCTGGTAATCCAATACTTTATTTTGTACTCATGTGACTGATATCACAATGATGGGTTTGCTCTTATTTGTGCCACCAGTTTTCTATTGGATGTGTCAGATGCCCTTCAAAATGGGTGCTGCCTTTGGGCAAGTAGAATGTAAATCTGGCTTTTAAGTTGAGGTTAACGGGGGGAAGGAAAGAGGTTAGTAGACATTCTTCTAAAAAGAAAATGTGAATCACAGTGGTGATGGTAGTGACTTGCATGTATTTCCTTATAGGTTTAATTAGAGATGTTGTTACATATATGGCCCATTCTCCATCCTCCTCTCATTCTGTTGACATAATTCCTACCTTATGCCTACTAAAAATTGTTTAATAAAACTCTGATCCTGCTGAAATTACTGCCAAAACACCAATTAATTTCAATGTGCCAAATGTTTATACATGAATTTGAGACTTTATGAAATTTATACGCATAGATATGCATTAGCTTATTGAGAGGAAAGACAGTTGCTCTAGCTGATCTTCCTGTTTTGACTACAGGAAGTGATTTCCTGCTCTTTTTGCTACCTATTAATATCTTTAAAAAAAACAACAACAACAAAAAAAAACCAAAACCAAAACAAAAAAAAACAAGAAAACCCCCCCCTGCCCAAAAAAAACCCCAAACAACAACAACAAAAAAAACACAACAAAAAAAACCTGCAACCTGTCTAGAAAGATACACTTTATAGCAGAACTAGGATGACTCTTACAAGAATGTTCTTGAATAGACTATATGTGTTTAAAAAGACTACATAGCGCACAATTGGTACATAAGGGCGAGCTCTGAACAGTCAGCTGTGGATACCTATCACATTTAGACTCTTACCCTCTGAGAAGACCTGAGCAATAAATGCTACTGATCCTGAGTGGCTGGGCCACAATGATAGCAATTTTCTAGATTTTATTTCCCTTTCTCTCTGTTTCGTGTATTTCCAGTTCTATTTTGTTTCAGCACAAATGGATGCAAAATAAAAAAAAAAGAAAAAAAGGATGAAAGCCATCTACTTAACACTGTTTAGGTGATATGGTTAGAAATGTAGATTTTCTGTATAGTTGTTGGAGAGGAGCTTTTCCTAGGCAGTAATTCAGATGACATCAGTTAGAAGGTGTGAATACCCACTCAGAGGTTTACATTTTAATTAGATACTTTGTACTCCATTACTGAAACACCTAGAAAAGGAAATGCATTGTACTCTACAGTAACTAATATTTTTGAGCCTGGATTACCACTGGAAACATAACATAAAGTTGGTATTGCTTGGAGCACGTTTTTAGGAGGGAAGCTGATAAGTTTGTATGTGTGGACAAATAGCTGCATTACTTTGGTATCTTTCTCCCTCAGGCTTCTTCTTTTATTGTTTTATTCACATTCAAATCTTTTGCATCTGCTTATATCATTCCAAAACCAGTTCAAAGCCAAGATTTGATTTTCAGTATTTTACTTGGCTCTCCCACCAATCTGTTTAACCATTTATTAAGTGTCTATCACAGCAGTCTCTTTCTTACCCTGTACACATATTAGGAATCATTAGCTTTGTCACCAGAGGGTAAGCATCCACATGGAAAAGCTCTGTAATGCACACAAGGTGCAGTTTATTGACATTACATCATATGCCTTGTTATATTACCAAAACAATTAAGTTATCTGAGTATCAACGCTGCACGTACACATCACATCATTTTTAAATCAAAGCACTTAGAAGCAAAGAAATGAATAATTAAGAACACATAAAACTTATGCTGCCCACACAGTAAGTACATTATTCTTATCAAGATTTTTACCTTACTAGACTATAAGCTCTTCAACGAAGGCAGGTTTTTGCTGTTGCTGTTCCACACTTGCCTACTCTCTAACATAAAAGGGCTGTGTCTGTTCTGTAGCGAAAGAGGAGGAAACTGAGGAAGATCCTTTGTCTTAATAATAATATGCAGTTCATCTAGTAATTTTAATTCTGATCTAAGCTGATCATTATTCAGTCCCTAATAATTTATGAGTATAATTGCTTGACCATTGTTTAACTTTGATTTTTACTACCTGAGCAAAAATTTTCTCCTGTGAAAACTGCACTGAGACCATAGATGCCAAGAACTCAGCCTGTATTAGAGCAATCTTACCCTCACTGCTGAATGTTAACCATAAGGATGTTTTTGACTGTCCTGTAAAATGAGCATACCAAACTGGCCACTACCCTAAACAAGCCTCCTGACTGTGAATTAGTGGTTAGCACAGGGAAGCAAAGAAACCCTTCTCTGCCGCAGCAGGATATGTCGTACATTACTTCGTGCAGTTGGTCCCATTCAGTTCATGACTTCTGCCACTAGAATTTTAGCTTTCTTCTTCCATGCTTCATCTCTCAGACCATCTGTATAGCAAGGTGACTTATGAGTCTGAAGCCATAGCAGCCTGGATTTTGACATGATCATATCCATAGTCATGTACTAGTACTGGATATGCTCCAAGACACTTTCACTAAAGAGGCCTGTGTCTTCACTGCACAATCTGTGATGAGCCTAATTGACACACCTGCTTTCAGGCTGTTGTTGGGAAAACTTGCAAGACGCGATTTTAAGTGTGTTACTACTCTGAAAACCTTTTTCTAAGCTTATGTTACTGTCTACATCTAAAATCCTGAGATTTCAAAGTCTATCTTTCCTCTGGTTTTGCTCCATTTTGCAAAACACTGTAAATGCCTGGCATTAGGTTTTGCCATATGTGTATAACTGTGTGTGTGTGTGCGCATATATATATAAAAAATTTCTTAGCTAACAAAAAGAAGCTTAGTAGAAAAAGAAGACATTTTAGAATATACTTTAAAGAGTAAAAATCTTGGGAAGGCTGTGAGGAATTGCATATATAACAAAAATAATAAAAATTGCATATATAATAAAAATAAAAATAATTTAAAAAATCAGCTCAGCCTTTCAGTTTTCATAGTCCCTTTACTTTAAGGCAGAAAGTGTGTGAAATATCACAGTTTAGCAGTTATTTAGAAATTTGAGGTTTTTTTCATAGGATTTCCATCCATTCAGCCTGCCATACTCCCTTCCATTTCCACAGCTGTAATTTGTATTCTCATGTCATACATGTATTTAGAAAAGGCATGCACATAAATAGATCATATAAATTTTGATGAACTGAAGACTCATGCAGTACTGGTTTAAGATTCACCTTACCTTTCTCTTGTCTGTCTTGATCATTGATGAACTTTCCCCAAGCCTGCCTTTATTTTTTTCCAAACTCTAAACTATTTCCACCAACCAGCAAGAAGTGGGTTCTCTTTTTTTACTCTTTATATGAATTATTAGTAATGAAAGTTTCCTTTCTCACTGTAATATATCAATATTTTTTCCAAAATAACTTAGCTCTGCTCCTGTTGCAACGCTTAATCTATAACACTGAAACAAAGCTTGGTTGTTGTCCTGGAACGCTTATTCAATATTTCACAAACTCTGGAGATAAGAAATATTTAATTTCTGGAAACTTTTGTTTGCTGAGATTTACAAAAGGTGAATCCTCTCCCTTCTGCTTGAGAGACCCTAAAATGTGAATTCTTATCCCACTTGCTTAACATTCATCTCTGTGTAGATAAAAGGTCTAGTTCTATTCTCATGCTCTTTATTGACTGTTCCTCACAAAACCATGCTTCTTTGTTTTGGGATATTACATTCACCATAGCAACTTTCTGAATTTGGAGGACCTCAAATCATATTTCAGTGTTGGGGTGAGGTCTATAAAAGCTTCCAGAGTTGATGGCCAAGCTATTGCTTGTAGCGCCATTGAGGGACTACGCTTACACCTAAGGAACAAGGAGGAGGGAAAGAAATGATCTGAGGAGGAAGATGATCCCACAGGTTAGGTACACTCAGATCTGGAGTCATGTAGGGTCTGGCTTTATGTATGTAATCCCAATTACTTCTTAATCTGTCTGTCCCAATGTCCTCAGTGGCAGAATGAGATAAATAATATTTATCAGCCAGTGGCAGTGGATCACTAATTAGTCAGAATACGTGCAGTATAATATCATTTATGTGTATTGGTAGGATATGAGCGATTCTGCAGGCAATCACGACCTGATGCCTACTTTCAGCTGGTGATGGCTGGCAGAAGCCACTTGGCAAATTCCCAGGAGGACTAACAGGCAAACTTCTGTGTGTGATGACAACTAACCATTGGGCTGGTTTGCCTGGCAGCACGGTCGATTTTCCACCATTGGAAGTATTTCCTTCCAGAAGGCGGGTTTTTGCCGGAGCCGCGCGTTAGCCGGACCCGGGGCGGGGCGGGGCCGGGTGCCGCTGTCCGCGGTGCTGAAGCGCGGTGGCGGCCGCTTGCCGGCTCCGCCCGCGCGGGCGCGTTTCCCGGGATGGCGGCCTGGAATTAAACTAACTCCTCCCTTCGGCTGCAATAATTGCACGGCCAGAAGCCGGTAGGAGCGGGTGCCTTCCTCTCGCTCTCCACGGCTCCCCCCCCCTTTCTTTTTTTTCCTTTAACAGAGCAAGTAAGCTAGCTCCGCCTGGGCTGTGCAAACTACCGACCCCGCACACCGGGGGCTTTCATTCCCGCGGGATCTGCCCGCCGCCCTTCCCCGGCAAACTTAAGGCACGCCTCCGACAGCTCCTGGGACCGTGTTTCGGGGCTCCCCGTGCCCCCTCCCGCCGCCCAGGTAAGAGCCGGGGGGCTGCGGCACAGAGAAAAAAAGAGGGGGGGGGGGAAGTGGAATCGCACGCTTTCCTCCCCCAAAGTTTTACCGGATCTGGAGCAACGGCCGGGGGCGGCTGGAGGTGGGGAAGCGGGGTCTGCCTGGGGGTTGGGGGGGGGGGTGTCGGAGGGGGTGCGGACCCAAGGGGCAAAATACATCTCGGGGCAGCGGGGGTAACACCAGGTGCAAAACGGTGCTTTGCTTCCAGTTAAGCTGTTCTGGGCATCCCTCAAAACCTTAACGCCAAAGCTAAGGGAGGAATCAGTAAAGTGCTGGTGTGAAGGAAGGGCATAGGAGTTTTGCTCACTTATCCTCTTTTACATACAGTTTAATGTATAAAAGTGGCAAAGTCTTTTATTTCAAATTATGAATGACAATATACAAAGCAGTTTAGCTCATAAAAGGTATTAGAGAGTAGTGTGTAAATTGGAAATGGCAGACTTCCTTTATTAATTTGGAACTAGCATAACATATTCAATTTTGTTGATGTTAATAGTAAGAAAAAGGCTGGCAATAAAAATAGTTGTAATTAGCTTTGGGAGAAGAAATACAAATGCAGATGAGTTTGATGGCACTTCAGTATAGGTATGTTTCACCAAAGAAAACCCAACCTTGTAAGTTTAAGCTCTCTGCAACCAACACAGCAGGAGGCCTTTCTTTTGCAGTTTTCATAACTTTGGATAAGAGGAAATATGTCCATTGCATACCTATGTGTATAGATAAAGAATTTATGGTCAAGAAGGAACATAAATACTCAAGACAGGTTCTTACATAGGCCTTTAGGATTGCAGAAATAGTCTCTAATTTTATTGTAAAAAAAACTCGGTCAAGAACAGCCAGGGTACCAGCTGTAAATTAGGGGAAATAACTATTCTGCTGGTCAAAGATATGTCTCATTATTTAAAGTTGTTGATACTGGGTCACTTATTTGAGATTTAACCTACAATATATATATACTTCATGAATTAAAATACTTGTGGAAAATCGACCCTATTTTATTCCTAATGTTATGGAAATTAATAGTGGAAATTAATTGTGGAGTTACATGTTACGTATTACATTTCAAGTACTTCTTTGCAGCTGTACATGTTTCACCATTTCTCTGGCATTTTTATACAGCTGGAGGTAGCAAGTGCATAGGTGGTTGCTTTTGGTCATTACACAAAGTGTAAGCCAGAAGTACAGAGGCAATTTTTTTAAAAGGATTAATTCACTTGTGTCTCAGACTGGGTGGTGAGAAGTAGGTATGCTCTGCTGCAGTTCAAATCTGATGCAAGTAGGTGGTGTTTACCTGCATTTGCCCATCCAAGACTCCATCAACAATGTGAGTCAGAGAAATAAGAATGGTTAATATAGATACAGTATTTTCATAAGGTTATTGATATAACTAACAGTTACTATTTACATTCAGTTGTCAGTCTTACTTGGTAATGTTAATAGCCCATGTGCAATTAAAGAAAACTCAAAACAACAGATGTATAGGTTTCTTTTTAGTTAATATGTAGAAATTGAGTGTAAATGTGTGTTTTTCCTCTCTTCAATGACCTTCACCTGTATGCAGAGGACTGCCACCTGATCTACGTGTTGCTCAAGCATCTGATAAATTACTTACAATGTGCTGCTTCCCTGAGTAGTTATGAAATTCAGTTGCATGTTTTTCTCTGACTTCAGAATGAATGAAAAAATATCTGTGCTGATGTCAGTACAGCTCTCGAAATCAGCAGAGAAAAATGTTTATACTGAGGATTCCTTTATTCCAAAAGTCCTAAATTAAGCAGGTTGCAAACAAACATTGGAATAAATATGAAAAAATCCCACCAATCCTATATCCAGTCATATAGAAATTATAAGGAAAAGAAATAACTTTATGGATGAAAGCCATTTCTTAGTATGTTTTTACTAAAATTCAGTAGGATTAATGTTTTCAATGTAAATTTTTGTGCAGGTTCAAGGACTAGGTGGGTGCTATTACCTTCCTTTGTCCCTCATTGACTAGTTGTTTGTGCTAAAATTAAGTTTCCCAACTGCGAGAGGTCATCAGGCTTTTCACAAGTAGCAACTGAAATTGCCTAGCATGCCTACAAAACTGGAAGCCGAGTCATCTATTTAAAGAATGTTTTGAACTGGTGTTTTTCTTTGTCAGTTAACTGAGCAGTGGAGAAACAGTTTATCTGACATCAATTCCCTTGGAATATGTGGGGTTTTCTGTGGAATAAGTGATCTTAATGAATGTGGGGAATTGGCATCAGATTAAATCTTTTTCCATGATTCAGCTCATTGAAAAAACCTAGTAGTGCCTTCAGCTCAAGGGCTTTGCCTTTAGACATTGAAGGTGGAGAACCTGTTACAGGGTCAGCTAGAAAATAAAAAGAACAACAAATGACCACTTATGAAGTCTCTATTGATGAAATATTTTGTGAGAAGGAGAAAGCAGTCTGCACCTTTGGGGGTGAAAAAACCACTGGAGTCCAAATACCTGTTCATCTGAGTATCACAGTCACAATATTTAATTAGTCTCTGATATGCTACTAATGCATATTTATCTTACTATGAGCGAGAAAAAAAGTCTTTGCAGAAAACAGTAGTAGCCTTTACGAAAGAAGGAAACAAGCGATGTGGCTACAATTGGAACTGAGACAGAAGTCACCCATACTGGACAACACGGAAAAGCATAACTTGACATCAGGGGTTAAACTTAGGTGAAAGTGGAAAAATAATGGTAGTCATTGTCCAAAAAAACCTCAGTCAAGGTGTCAAAATGAGATATTGCTTTTATTACACTCTACTGATGCTCAGGCATTGATTTTTCTTTTATCTGCTGGTCTGCTTCTCAATCAGCAGAATTTCTTCATCAGCTCTACGTGGCACCTCACAACTTCATGGGGTTTGACTGGGAGTCATGGCTGGGCATCTGGAAGGTAGCATGCTCTTGGCTATGGGGAAAACGTAATATTAAATACTATGTTGATTTTCACAGTATAATATTTTCACCTTTTCTTACCTGTTTTAAACCGTGATGTGGAAAATAGCTTTACTTTCTTCACTAGGACAGCTTCCAAAACCCAAGGCCTCCAAGAATGCTAGTTTTTCTTTTAAACATAAGACAAACGCCCCACAGCAATAAATTCAAAGTAACAGCTGCAGAAGCATTTCCTTCCCTGTTCACCCCGTAAACAAGAAATTTCTGTCACAGAAATACAGTAGCTAGAGCCTAGAATCCATGATATAAAATATTGGATGAACGATGGATTTAAGGTGACACATTCTCAGGAAGCTTGGTCAGAATAAAGACCTCTTCAGCTTACAGACAGGTCTTTTAAATCACTAGATGCAACATTATTATGCATAGGAAAGTTATTCAAAGAATTTCTTCAGGTTTTTAAAATTTACTAGCTATCGTGCTTTTTATCCTACAGAAGCCCAGAGAGCTAAACTCTGGGGAGATCCTTTAAAAGAGATGTAAGTATAATTCCAATAAATATTAAAAACTGCTAGACTACTCTCAAAACACTTTTTGGTAAATTATGCACTCTGAATAGATGAAGGTATGATTACTGGTACAGGTGGAACATTAACTATCTCATTCCCCTGGGGTTTAGGGCTACTTGGATTTTACATACTCAACATAACAGGAAAAAAAACTAACCAACTGTTCCTATCTCTGTTGGTACTACCACTCAAAAAATTAGGCGAATTTTTGACCTTTCCCATTCTTCAGAGTTATTCTGCCCTGGATTTTTTTTTCAAGTTCATCAAGATTATTTTAGGTTAGACATGGGGGATTTACAAGAATAAGTATGCCAGTGTTCCTTGATAGTGGTGGTAATGTAAAAATATGTAGTATATGAACAACACTGTAATTTAATAAGTTATTAAATCATGATCAGATCTCTTAACTATACTATGTGATGCCTCACTGGAGTGTATTCAATAGATCAACTTCCAGCTCATTCAGTTTTTCTAAACAGTCCTGTACAATATTATTATGTACATTTGTATCTGTACAAAAAAAGAAAAGCAAAAGCCAGTAGGGACTAAACTTGCTCTCAGGCACATTTGGAAATCCTATGCATATCAAATAGCACAACTGGGACTTATTTATTATTCATATGTTGGTGGTTAGGAAAGGTGGCAGTCTTTGACGAACCTACTCAGACTTTACCGTGCTGCTTGTATGCACCTGAGCTGATCCACAAATCAGGCTGCCATCTCCCATCCCTTAGCTGCTCTCCATTAAGATTTGCAAGTCTGTTGACTGCTGCAAGAGACTGAATAATTGATTTCTGCAGCCGTGCTCCCATGTTGGGAAAGTTGTAGCGTGGTTTTGCTTCTGCGCTCCCAGGAACGCATGGGGCTGCATGCGTTCTTGAGCAAGTTCTAGCAGCGATTTACCATTCCCGTTTGTGTATGACACAGCCAGATATTTCAGAGTGGTTTCCAGTCATTGAATATACATCATGACACTCATGCAGATAGTTATTATGCCTGCTGTTCTAGTGGGAGTTGGGATTCTTTTCCCTTATTTTTTTCTGTTGAGTCACAGCAAAGGGTGCATCCTGAAAATTCTCCTGATAAATTCCACCTCTGAAGAGATGAAGTTAGGGTTAGAGCTTGTTAGCTGAGCCATAGTAACTGCCTTCATCCTCCTAGGCAGCAGGCTAAAATGTGTCAGCATAAGCATGTTAGCACTGAACCATCTTTATGTTGCTTTGGTCACCTTAGCAGGCTTGGAAGCCCTGCTTCCAGCCTCATCAGACCAAAAGGCACTGGTGGAGTGTCTCTATGCTAACTATGCTTCCTCTCTCCACTAAAAAAAGTGAAGAGATGCTTTAGTCAAAATGTTTAAGGACCCAGGAGGAAACAAACATAAATTACATCAACCTCTGTGCACTTCTGACTTGTTCTAGAGACAAAACAGACCACAGCGGCATGTCCAGGACATGAGAAGCGGGCAGGTGATACACATCACCTTTTATTCCTTCCTTTTACAGAAATTTAATTATCTTATCTAGGTAGTACCCCCCTTTCTCCTTCAAAGTATACCAAAAGAAAACACATCTTAAACCTCACCACTTTCTAATGTAAAGGTAGGGTGGGAAAAAGAAATCAGAATAATGGATGCTTCAGAAAAGCACTTGTGTTTAAGCAGTGCATTTTGTCCCTACTCCTTTTTCTCTGCTCTGTTTGTTGTGGACCCTCATCTTAGAAATGAGTATTTCTCACAGGTTTTTTTATTCTAACCTTTCAGTAATTTCTCCATGTGTGTCTGAGATCAAAATTGTTATCATCTGAATTTAATTTAGTACACCTTTTTCTGTGTGATGGGCTGCTATTTCAGAGGGCACAATCCCACTATTAATCATCATAAAGAAAATGCGTGAAAACAGTCCAAAATACGTGTCAAGCACTTCAGTGTGATGGATGCACAATAGATGGCACCATTATTATCACTCAGCAACTTGAAAACTTTTGGTCCTCACATTTTCTCCCTTTCAAACATCATTAACTTGTTCATGGGATCCAATACTTTGTGAAAAATATGTTACTCTTCTACTCACTTTTTCCTCATCCTTCATGCCGTGTTGACAGAAGCAGTTACCTGAAATTTCTTAATGCATTGTAAGTTTACTTCTTAGTGTATGAGATAGCAAAGCAAACCAAAACAAATGGTTTTATGGGACAAAAGTCAATTATATTGATTTTGATCTGTTAATGCAAAAGCGGGTTGTATGAATGATTGTAATTAGGAAACTTATGTTTATTGGTCACAGTTTTATTTACTCCTTGGTTTTGTTCTCTTTCAGAAATCAGAAAAACTTAAAGACAAAAATACCATAACATCAACTTAATGTGGATAATATTCTTCTTCTTTTAGGATTTTTACAAAAGTGATGCACTGTCCAGGTTCAGCGAAGCTTACAACGCTTGGAATAAACTGGATCCGATTTTGTATGGCAGGGGGCATGTTACAACTGATGAGAAAACGTTCATAGAGCCGCACAAACTAGATATGCTCAGGTGTAAACTTACAGCATTTCAAGTACTTGCTGGTAAATGATGTTACCTGATTATGGATGCACTTGTCTGGTAATAGGTGATGATAGCTGTACTCCTGTTTGAGTAGAGGGGGAGCAGGGCTGGATGCAGTCCAGCACAGAATGGGGAGGGCTATGTGACTTTGGAGTCCTTCTCTCATGTGCCAGGCAATACAAACCATATCAGATGCTGCTGCTGGTGGTAGGAGGACCTGCTCTTTTTGTAAACGGTCTGGTATATTTGGCCCTAGGGTAAGTTGCATGAAGTTGCATGTATGTGGAAGGTGTAGTAAGAAGGAAGCTTACCTTATGCACTGGTAGCACAGCAACACTTGCTTTCTGCCCATCTGGAAAGCCAGGCACCAGCGTCTTGCTGGAAGACCTATGAGCTGCCCATTCCCTGTGCCTGGAGCCGTAGAAAGACGCAGTGTTTCATGGCTACGACCATGATACCACAGCTCCTTCCCATTTGTGCAGCCCGGTCTGCACATGAGCAGCAACTGGCTATCCCTGATATGCAAATCTAGTGAGACAGACCACTGCAGACCGCAAATTTTCCCACATTCAAGTGATATCTTCTAACCACAACCTGCAGGAGACTGTACATAGGGATGTGTTTTGAATGTGGAAATTGAGGATTATAAATAAATAGGGTTGCAAGCAAGACTTCTGCAACTTTGGTGTAGTTGGCTATTTCAAACTTATCCAAAGTCTGTTGATATTGTGTAACGTGTTACATACGTATGTTTGAAAGGTTTTTTTTTTGTTTGGGAAAAAAATAAAGGGAACTAAGCCAGACGTTCACATTTCACCATGCTACATTTCATTTTCTTGCAAGAAAGAACATACCTGATTTAAGACATTTCTTTTTGTTTCTTTATGAGATCTTTGATATTTTGTATTTTTTCTAAAGTGTTCATCTAAGGATAAATGCCTTGCCTAGGAATCTTGGCTTCTGAGATTGAATTTTGCTGCTGTTTTGTAGAAGGATTGAAACTGTGAACCCTGAAGGCAGCAACACCAGAAGAGAAAGAAAAATTGATTTTTATTTGGTCATTTGTGAAGTAAAACAATATTTTTGAGTGGTGGGTGGCAACAGAACTGCTTTCAACCACTTGTTATAATTTCCACAACTATCTTCTGTAGTGATAGAGCCAATTCCTGTATCAGATACTATCATCTGAAAAACAGTAAGAAAAATCTTAAAACCTAAACTCATCCAATAATTAAACTTTCTATTGCAAAGGAATTTTTTACATTTTTGAAAAAAAAAACCTTTTCAGTATTAATGAAATTACCAGGAAGGTCCACAGTGTTTGATAAAATTGAAATTGATAGGTTTCAACACACAAAAGAACTGAAGAAACTATCTTTCTAAAGGCTAAATACCTAGGTTAAAACATATTTGCCTTCATTCAGGTACCATTAATTCACAGTTACAGTATGCCTGTAGGTAATTTTTATTTCTCTTAGCACAACACGTGTTGGTTTTTTTATAGCATTAGTCTGATGTTAAAAAAATTCAATTTTAAAAATATTACAACTCTTACATTTTTCACTTTAAATTTTAATCAGAGAGTATGGAGGAATCAATAGTTACTTAAAGTTGGAAAGGTTCTGAAAGCAAACCTGATTATAAGTTAGTGAATTAATGATTTAGTATGTTACTGAATAATCAATAATTGCTAACTGATGCTCTGACTCACTCTTACTAAATATGTTTTGGAAACTTTGGAACTACATCACATAAGTTTCTGGCGGGCGTGCTTAACTGAAGAAATCATCCTGACATAGAGAGGCACATGTCCTGCTATCACCAGAAGCTCCGTTCTAGCAACGGATGAGGGAATGTGCTCCAATGAAGAGCTGGAGAGGAAGAGGTGTCTGTATGAGTGTGACTATGCACCTTAGCCTATTTTATACTTCACCTGGAGGCAAGCTCTCTGACCTCCTCCAGTAGCCAATAGAGGACACAGGGTCTACTCTGCAGTGGATCCCAGTGGGAGTCTAATTTTGGTGCTCTCCAGTGCCCTCCCAGAGGGTCCTCTTTCTTTTCACTGGCTATGCAGGAGGCATAGGAAGAGTTGCCTCCTAAATTAGGAGCCTGGTGTTGGTGAGAATGTTTGCTCCAGCCTTCCCAGCCCCTTCAAAACTAAGTATTTCCTCCTCTTCATAAATCTGTCATAGTGTTGGGAAGGTGGAGAAAGCTTTTGCATGCTCTGCTGCCTCATGTACTCCAATCCCACTTTTGCAGAAAGGGAGGAAGATGACTTTCCCTCTCGTGCCATAGCACTGTGCAGAAGGTATGCCTGCAAGGTAGGTGGCTTGTGAACCCTTTTAGGTATCTAACTTGAGCCCCAGCTATCTCCAAACTGACAGGTATATCTGCTTATCTGTTCTGTTTTCCTCCACCTGGGCTCTTGGAGATCTCAGGTGAGAGTTCATGACTTCTCACCTTCTATGCACAAAGGCAATGGCCACCAGCTAAAAATGAGGACCGGGAGTGCTCTAGCCGGCCTATAGCAGCACTGAAAACCTCTGATGTGGTATGGATATTGTTACGCTGCTCTTGTATTGCTTCTGAGTTTAAATAGGAAAAATCTTATCATTACTGTTCATTACATTGCATAAACAATCCTGATACTGCAGAGAGGTCCTCATCGGATAGTATCTGGTTCCACAGATGGCCCTCAGGGATCTTGTATTTATAATGTCTTTGGTAATGCACTAACAGAAATGAGGTTAAAAAATACAGTCTTTCTAACAGGCAAAGTAAGACATCAGTGATAAATTCAATTATTTTAAATGCATCAGACCAGGTTCTGATTTCAGTTACATGGATATAAACAGGCCTGCTGGTACCATAGGTTTCTGTGCATGTAAGGCAGATCAAAATCAGGCACGTAGATTCTCATTCAGCAAAATGCATCTGGTTTAGACTTGGCAATCTGTATTAGCAAAAGTTTTAGTCTGTCCTTGGCATTTCCGTAGGCATTAATGATTCCCAATGATTATAACATTCAAAATACTTTAAGGGATGTTTTATGGTTTTGGTGGGGGTTTTTTTGGTTCCCTCCCCCCTTTTATGTAACTAAGCATTTCACATACCTGCCCAAACTCTTGTATCAGATTTCCATTTGAGAGAGATACAGCTGTTGGGACACATGACCTGTTAACTCTTTAATGACCGCCACTGAGAAAGTAATTGATGGTGGTTTTTTTTTTTTTGTTCTTCCATCTATCTCAAATCTATTTTATGAAAGCAGTTTAATGCGATACATTCAACAATATGCTGAGTATCACATAAGCTATGTTTTTTTTAGGTATATATTTGCTATTACTGTCTTCCTTTTATTAGGCACACTTACAAATTTCAAATGTACAAGAATTCTTGAAGGAGAGGGAAAAGTGGGATTACTTTCTAAACCTTCTAAACCTTTCTAAATTTCACAAAAGAAATTCCAGTAGGGCAAAATATACGTTTCAACATCAAGCATATATGTGAGTCTTCAATTTTCAGACTGTGGTCTGAACAAGGAGTTGCTATCCTACATGGTGTAGCAATTTGCCTTACTTTATCTGACATATTTTTTTCTGAAGATGACTGTTCAAAGAATGTATTTATAGCTATATAAGCTGTAGGCTGTAGTGTTAGCCACAGAGTGGTAGCAACAGATAAAATGATTATTTCAATATTTTTTATAAATAAATGGATATCTTTTTAATGCATGAGTGAAAGGTATACACAGGGAGGCTGTCTGTATTAATAATGGCCTGAAAACCCATTTATCCTTTTCCACTATCTGTACCAGATATTTCATTGGTGCTGTATGGAGAGGAAAACTGTACTTTAAAGTGACTAAATTCTACTTCATCTGCAACAGTGACTTTCACTTTTATGAGGCAACAGTGACATTTCCATGACTTACCAGAAAGCTGGCATATTTTTGCTTGTCATTTACCAAACATTTACCAAGTCTATGCTTGCGTAGACTAAATATTGCTTTAAAAAATGTAACTTTGTAGAGAAATTTATAAATTAATTATACTAAAAGGGTACTTAAGTCCACATAGTTGATATACTCAGTGATTGAGACAAAACAAAAGCAGGTAAAATAATCCAAGCAGTAACAGAAGGAAAGCAAAATAGATGTAAGTTACTGCCACCCCCAAATCAAATTCTGTAAAGCCTATGGATTTTAATGGATCATGCCACTGAGATAGCAACAAATCTCTGGTAATGCAACTGCAAGCCTCCTAGCTTTTCATACCAACACTAATTCAGCAAAAGTCTTGTCTAAAACAAACTTCAAACTTTGTTACAGTCCTTTATATGAGAGATTTATCTGTGTTCACTGATTTCCTGCCAACTGACTGCACCTGGTTCACTCTAAATTAGTTACAGCTAATTGTCAACAAATGGCAAGAAGGTCCTCTTGCCATTTTCTCTTGGCTGTGAAGCTGGCAAGTGTAGTTCTTGTAGCTGTTTTTCAGGTAGAGTACTGTTATGTGCTTAAGTTCAGAGATAAAAAAAAAAGAGTAAATAGTGGTGATGATTGATATTTTTCTCTGTACTTTCTGGTGCAGGAACTGTTGTGTGAGCACAGCTGCATTAAGTTATGTTGATGTGCTCATTACTTCACCTGAGCCCTGGTTGGAGAGAGCATAAAGGGTGTGGGGGTTGCCTTGTTTTTCTCTCCAGCAGTGAAGGGAGAATGGTTGGTTTAGAAAATAGAGTAGAGAGAAGGAAGATCTATAGGTAAGATTTTATATCTTTGTTAGTCTGGTGGTTTTCTTTCCCTCTGATACTTTTCTCTTCTAACAGGTTGGGGGTGTGTGTGACAAAAATAGATTTTCCCTGGAGAGTTGGATAGAGTGATTAAGGTTTTTGTCCCTTGGAGGATCTGATTTGTGTATATCTTGGCTTTCCTTCAATAAGTCATGCAACAACAGAAACTTAAGTATGTTTTTAAAATTTGGTTTGTGTTTTTTTTTGTTAAATGTAATTTCTTGTCACCTCTTTCACAGGATAACTAAAGAAAAAAGAGGGCGGAAAAGACGACTTCTCTTCCCCTCTGCCTCTCCTGATCTGTTGTACCTGCTGTTCCTATTAATTCAGCATACTTATGGCTTGATTCTCTCCTTGGTCATTTTATTCCTGTATTAGAAGGGCTGAAGCAACACTGGTGTAAACCCAAATGATATAAAGGTTGTCATAGACTTGCCAGTTAAGCTTTTTTATGGTAGTGTAGCCTCTCTTAGAACAATTGTTCTCTAATTAAGAAATGCGTTTGCTTGAGATAAACCTGTTTCCCTGCACCTATTGTGTGGAAAGCGAGGTTCAGGATTCAGAGATTTATGTTTTGGGTTCTGAGTCAGTTTTCTGCTTCTATAATGACAGCCTCCTGTTGAATCTTCCTTGACAAATGAAAGCTCTAGTTTGAACTTTCAGTTACATATGTGGTAGTGGCTTTTCTTTGCTTCTTTTCCTTTATAAATTGTCTCATAGAGGACAAGAAATATGACAGGAATGGTATCTATCAGGCTTAGATTCTCTCCCTTTCTGCAGTCCTGTGTCGTGAAGCACGCAGCTTCATCCTATCCCCTGCACCTCCTTCTGCCTCGCTCTTTGTCTTTCTTCCATGGATGGTTGCTTCAGTGCAAAGAAAATGTCTCTCTGATCCAAAATAAAAGTTCACAATTTTTGCTGCTTCTGTTCTCATTTTGAATACTATGGACCTTGACCTCTAGGCTTCCTCCTAGTAAGATGGCCGTCATCTTCCTCTATTCACTAGTTATGAATGTTCAAGCAAAAACCCCTTCTTAAAAGTTAGATGTTTCCCTGTGGGGTTCAGATAAGGCATCTTAATGCTTTCTTAGCTGTGATATTTATATTACAACTAGCAGGGCTGTAGATACAAATGCCAGATTTTTATGGAACTCTGGCTTTCTGTAGACACAGTGAAAACAAAAATTATCTTAGAGATTTTAATTAATAGTAGTAAAGTAGGTAAATAACTAATTGAATACCATCTGTTTGCTTACACTGAGAATCAAAAATGTGTCTGTTAGTTTGGGGAAAGAATATTAATGAAACAGAATATCTCTTTTCCAAGATACTGTTTTTACAAAACTATTTCTTTGACCTTGCAGTGGTAAAACATATATTTTTAGGGCATTGATTCATATTCATTGTTCTATACTTTTGCTTTGGGACTACCATTTTCAGTCGTTTGCTTCTCCTTCCCTCTTGGGGTTAAACAGCCCGAAAAAGGCAAGGCAAAACAAACAAACAAAGTGTTGTAGCATCCCTTCCTCTCTTCCCTCCATATGCCTGCATGAGAGGGGAAGGGGAGGAACTGCCGAGTGCTGGCTGGGGAGGGCACTGTTTTGCTGAAATAACAGCTGTTCTAGTGGAGCCTAAACCAAACTCATAATGAGAAAATCAAGGTGTTTGCAACACTGGGGAATTTTTCTGTGCAGAAAGGCTAGTTTCTGTAACCAGTTCTGAAGCAAAAGCCAATTTTAATTCTCAACAACTACGTGAGGAGATACCTAGTGATCTGGGTGAGTAGCTGGAGCACTGATCAAATGAAAAAGTGAAAGTCTGAAAGTTTGAGTGTCACAGCAAACAGGGAAAACAAACACCTCATTCCCCCCTGCCCTCCCCCCTGCTGCCCAACCAAGCAAGCCAGAAAACTCTTGTAGTTTCCATTGCTTTCTTTCCCTCCATATGTGGGGGTAGGTGGGAAGGGGGGAAACTCATGTGTAGTATTCTTCTACATGACAGCCTGTGTAGTTTCACTGGGCTTTTTATTGCATAAATAATACTGGGGGTTTTTAATTGTATAAAGCAGAGATTATTTTTTTATTGGAGAGTATAGATCAGAATTGAGGACTAAGGATTACTGAGTATAATTTCAGTTGAATCTTTTGTTATGGATGGCTTCTGCATCTGTGGATTTGTTAAATATTTTTGTCAGTTTTTTTTTTTAAATGAAACTTACAATAACAATATTTAAAGTATGCTTAATCAGCCAGTACATAAATATTCCCTTCTGTTATAATTTTTCCTGTTTTTTAAAAATTATTTTTATAAATTTGTGCAACACTGTTAACAATAATACAGAATCTCATAATGGAAAAACACAAGAAGTTTTAAAAATAACATCCTTTTTAAAACAATCTAAGGAATTGTTGCAAGATTTTCCACATGCTGGATGAATTACCTAACTGTTCATATACCAATTTCTGTGATATTTACTTGTGCTTTAGGCTAGAAATTACAATTTTTTTCAGCCAGGGTCCAGCCAGGCCTGCGTAATTAATACAGTTCTGACAAATTGGCATTTGATTAAACAGATCTTTTGAAGAAGCTGACCTGAGTCAGAGTCCTAAAGAAAGGAGGTGAGGGAGAATAATAAATAGGTAATTGTGGCATATGTCAGTGATGTGGAAACTGTGGCCACTGGAAGATGTAGTTGGTCCAGGAAAGCCCGCATTGAAATGCAACTGCTGGCACAACTCAATGGTATAAAAACCCAAACTTTTTAAAAATTCAAGTTAAACATTGACTAAGGGACTTTGCCTCAGAAGAGCTTCTGTATTACACAGCAAAACTTTAAAATGACTCAGTGAAGTGCTGCTTTTTCAGGACTCCTAAACCTGGCAGGATTGGAACCTGTTTTTTTTGTGAAGTTTAGGACCTCTGTATGAAAGGTAAATTCAAGCATTTTCAAAGCAACTTACTTCCATTTTGTAGTAGCCTATGAGGTAACAGTCTTGAGCAAACAGTCAGGGAGGTTCTGAATGAAAAAGCATTTTTACCAGTGAGTATTTATTAAAGTAGAGTGATAGATGTGTACTCAGGAAATTTGTGGGGATTTTTTTGTTTTCCTCCACCCAAAGATATATTTCCCAAGGGTTATAACTAAAACATTCAATAATATTTCTTTGTATAGTATCCAATAATGCAATGGCTGGAAGACAAGGAAGCAGCAGAGTAACTGGACAGACACACTGGATATTAGCAATAATTCTGATGCTGTGGAGTCACCAGATCAGTGGTCAAGGACAAGGTAAGTGAAGACCTTTTACTACAATTTTCCATTTGCTCAATATTGCATAGCATTGGTTGGAGAAATGAGGGTGTGTGATGAATTTCTGAACTTGTGTGAACTGCTGACAAGAAGTAAGAATATCAAAATCTGAAGTACTTCAGTTGAAAAGTCAAATGCTGTTTGGAAACTGATGTTTCAATGCCTTATGGGATTTTCCAGATGCTTGAATCTGTTTTCTTGTGCTCTGTGATTGGAGTGTGTCTTGAAATAAATCTCCCATTGTTATCCATTGTTGGCTCTCTAGGTGTGGAGAAGTAGCTGTTTAAGAGATTATAGACATGGATGCTTTGCATTACTTAGCTGTGATATCTGCAGTAAACATGCAATATTCAGAAAGCCTTTTGTTGCAGTGCTATAAATATTTTCCATGTTGTGTTCCTGTCTCACTGATGGTGGTGCAGAATAACAGCTATAAGAATGCAGACAGGAGGAAAAAGAAGTCTTGCTTCTTGGGTCTTTAGTTTTCAAAAAAGAAGCATTATTGCCTGTTTCTGATCTGAAGACTGTATGTAAGGGCTGGTAATAACAGGCTATTGTATTTTTTTTAATATATTTAGTATAAAAGATGCTTGTATGTTGTGTCGAATTGGGGGAGGGGGAAATCTGTAAGTCATAATTTTTGGTCATTGAAATTAAAGGGAAGTGGATAGGCATTCCTTTTTGGCGTATGTCAGGCCAACTTTAGGAAATAGATGTTACAGGTGAGCTGAGATTTTCATGTCCTTAATTTACTCTCTAAAGTGGGGAAAATGCTGTACTTTTTCCAACTACAGGCTATCTGCTCTCTATTACTCTAGTCATTGACTACAAGCATGATGCTGGCTAGCGTATGTAGTCTGTGCTAGGTCCATTCCACTGTGCAGTTTGGGCAGAAGTAGTAGTTCTTGGCTGTTGGAACGATAACTGCATTTAGTCTTGCTTGGTGAAGTTGTAGGCATAGAAATTGGATGTAAACTGTGTTCCACAATTCTGCATGAAACTTCTGCAGAACTTAATGTTGCCTCTGCAGATACTAAAAGCCAACCTCACAGCCCATAGAGCACTGTTGTAGGATAAGGGTCATGAACATTTTGTAGCTAATCACCAGATATGCAGAGGAGCTTTTCTGTGATGTAAACTGTCTTTTTACAAAAGGGTGAGTAGGTTTTCTGGAGATTTTTTTTTTTAAAGCTTCCATTTTGACATTATAGTTTTTTGACTTGGAAAAACAGATCTATTTGAAGACTTACTTTTTGTGGTATTGTGCTAAAATGTAACGGGTATGGTAAATTTTTGTGTTTTATGAAATACTGGTGAATGCTATTGGAAAGAATGGAATATTGGAAAGAAACACAGAAACAGTAACTTGAAACAGTTTGTTTTCAAAGTGGACAATGTGAGGGTGCTTGTGCTGTGAAATGTACTTTCCATGGTTCTAAACCTACTTTGAGTTTCTGGCTGATGAGAGGTATTGAAGATTGCAGTCTTCATCTGTGAGCTAGTCTTTCGGTCATGTAGCTCTAGATGTTTCTGTTTTCTAATAATTACCAAAATATAGCATAGAAAAATGAAACCTTAATAGTGTGACAAAATATTATGTTCTTGTTGAATGTAAAATGGCTTCCTAAAATTTGCAATAACTCTTACTGGAAAAGGGATGTGAACTTCCATCATACTATTTTGCTTTAATTTTAAATAGTTTTGTGAGGTTGCTATGCAGCTTGTGAATATTGAGAAATACATTTAAGCACGTCCATTGTAATAAAGCTGGCTGCGTTTCAGTCTTGGTAGACTTTGTACTCTGCTGTGATGAAAATTTAGTGTAGACTTTTGAGCATACGTACTTATTGAAACTGCTGATGACTGCTTAAACCTTCATTTGAGAAATGTGAATTTTTAATTCTTTGGCAATGTAAATTAAAAGCAAGGAACAAATATTTTCTTGGTATAATTATATACACAGGGTATTTGGAAAATGTAAAATCTCTTTAAGTTGTCAGATATATCGCTAATTTTGCTGTGGATTTCTATTAACATTTTCTTTTAAAGTAAAAAGCAAAGCCCTTTGGGCTTGACTTGCAGGAATCCGAGAAATGTAAAGAACTTGAGTAATTTGACTAAAATTATAAAGTTTGAGTATTCAGAGTCTATCAGGACAATAAAATGAAGAAATAATTATTCTGTGTCTGGGCATTGAACCAAAAGGGTTTAAAAGCCATATGGCTGCATTTAAAGAAAACAGCTTCTGAGTCACATAACTTCAGTGTGAGTGGGTTGCTATGGAAGTTAGAAAGAAACCAACATTTGTTCCACTTCCATTTCCAATCTGAATAGTAAACTCAAATTAAAAACCCTTTGTTCTTCAACAGCTATTTCTATATGTTTCTTTTTACACATTAACTCAAGCCGTCTCTGTCTTTTGAGATCTGTGGAGCTGCATCTTGCTCTATTTATGTGTTGCTTACCATTAGTTACTTCAGTCTACCCAGTAACTGTCAAGTGGAGACTGGAGTATGGAAGAAACTGCGTCTCTTTTTATTTTGTGCTCTTGCACGTTACTCAAATGTGTAATTTTAGAGTTTTTCACCCATTCTGCTTTTCTCACTTACCTGAATATTACAGGTTCACTCCTCTGTCTCCAAAACAACCCTGGCCTATATTTAATACTCATAAGTAACTTTAGAAAAATATTTTATATCTCATTGACCCACGAGTAATCTGAAGAATGTTTTGAAACAGTTACGCTTGTTTCAAACTTAGAGAAATCATGTAGTTGGAAGTCTTAAGTTACCTGAACAGTGAGCAGACAACTACTGTTCTGTGATATTCTCAAACAGTCTTAATATTGATATTTAATTTTAAGACAGAAGATGAATAAGGAGTCCTGGAATCTAATAATTTTCAGACTTACAAAAGAAGTGAATGTTTCATAATATGTGGAATTTCATTGCTGCATTGATTAAGCAGGTGGTCTCTTTGAAGCTCTGGAGATGCTGGATAAAAAGGTGTCTGCTCTCTGAAGAATGCAGCAGTAATGCTGGTGTTCTTGGATGCATGCTTCCTGCAGAAGATCCTTTCAAATCTATTTTCTCAGAGCTGTCAGCGTACAGTGTTGACAGGTTGCTTTCTTTAATGATCACGCATAAAGGCTGTGCAATGTGCTACAGCCAAGAGGCTTCAGAGCTCGAACTGAACATGCTACAAAGCAGTGGGTGTTGCTGGCTGGCTGAGCTCTGACCCCCAGCCTGCAGGAACTTCTTTTTCCCCCAACACAGGCCTATTTGGAGAAAATAATCTTAACTTTTGAATTGAAACAATGTTGTGGGGGATATTTTTGTTTTCTTTTTGTGTCTGGTAGCTTTAATCAATGATATAGCAGGTTATGCTCAGCCAGCATTACAGCTGACTTGGAATACACAGTAGTATATATCAATATACCTTTAGAAAGAGTAAAAGGAAGTCTTTGCTGGACTTCGAAGAGTCACATGATTGATGCTTATAGCTGAACACAAGCATTCAAATTACTTAACTTCCATTTCCCCCCCCCTTCTTTTTTCTGTATGTGTTGCTGAGGAAAAACAAATATGCCCCAAAATGTGTTCCAAAACCAATGAATAACAATGTCTTTTTCTCAGTCCTGAAATCCTGAGATTACTGTGACTTGTTATTGGTGGGAAGGTAGGCAGATATGTGGGATTTCCTAACAAACTTAACCTTAGTAACTTGTTTTGACTATGGATAGGATGCTGAAATATTGTGACAATTCTAATTACTTAGAAACTGAAAGATTTAAGCTTTGGTATCGATTTCTAACCACTGCACATTGCTGTGGGCTAAAGCAGCTGTTTGTAAGTAGCTGCTTCTTGCTCAGCTGTTTGCTTGTCTGAGGAGGTAATGAAAGAAATATTTCATATATACGGAGTGTGTATGTGCATATGTGTACACTTGTATAACTCTAAATTTATAAATGACTAGTGACTTTGGCTTAAAACATAAAACACCAGAGAAGTCAAATCTCTATGTAGAAAGCAAGTCTCAGAACTGGTTCCAATTTCACACCTCAGCTAACCCTGATGCCGTGCATTGGTGCTGTGGTGCCATGGCTTGCCTCCAGCATGGCCAAATCTGCCAAGTGCACGTGTGTAACCTGGCTTGTGACTTCTGATGTGAAGATAAGCAGGTCTGTGGTGATACGGAGTAGGATCCAGGTGGCATCGCTGCCCTAGGGCCAGGGGGACGGATGCTGCCCAGACCAGTCTCGTGCGCAGGGAGCTCAGCTAGCTAACGGGTCACCCAGTCCCTCCAAAGCCTGTGGCATAACCTAACCGTGCATGACAGTTTTGCACACTCACAGGAAGAAACTTGAGATCTGATCTGGGTGCCTGATGTGAGGTGAATTGCAGGCTTTTGTTTTAACGTTAATTTCTGCTATCTGCATATCAGTTGTATTACGTCAATCTTTCAAACTAGCCTTTAAAAAAACAATGTGCAAAGCCACAGGTAATCTATAAATGCTTTTTAAAGTGTATAACGGACCTACAATGTAGCTCTCCAGAAAAGGTCCTGGGTGTCTTGGTGGGCAGAGTGTCAACTGTGAGTCAGAAGTGTGCCCTGGAGGTGATGAAAATGAACCACATACTGTGTGGCATTAGTGGAAGTATAGCAGGCAGGCTGAAGGTAATGGCTGTTCTCCTATTTTTTGGCACTCGTGGGGCTGTATCTGGCATGCTGCATTGAGTTTTGGGCCCCTCAGTATGAGAGACGTTGGTAAAATGTGGTGAGTGCAGCTGAGGGCCACCGAGGTCATTGGGGGCTGGAAAACAGATGTGCAGGAAGATGGAGCAAGACTTTCCTCAAAGATGCACAAGAGCAATGGTCGTGATGTGCAGCAAGGAAAATTGCAATCAGAGACAAGGAGAGGATTGTTCACCCTGTGTGAGGTTAAGCACTGACCCAGGTTACCCAGAGAGGCTCAGGAATCACCGCCCTTGGAGATATTCAGGACTTGATAGGACAAGGCCCTGGGCAACCTGACCTAAATTGGAAGTTGGCCCAGCTTTGAGAAGGAGGTTGGATCCATATGCCTTCAGAGGTCCCTTCCAACCTGATCTTTGTCTATGATTATGTGAAAATGTTTGTCTACAGAACAATTGCTCTTTTAAAAATAAGATAAATTATATGCTTCCTAACAAACCAGCAATATACTGCAACTCACAGCAACTACGAAGTTACTGATTTCAGTAAAATCTTAGCCCAGTAACTGTCTGGAAGAAGTTACTTTTCCATCTCTGTTTAAGAAGCAACATATCAAAAAAGCTTTTTGCAATTTACAGGCAGGTCATCAGATTAGTGAATTAGAGCATCAGCTGCTGGGCAGGTTTACACTTAACATTGCTTACCATCTTCCCTCAAAAGGATTGTCACACCTTGATCGTTTCTAGCAGACCTTTGATATTCCACACTTCCTCAGACTATACCAGCGTGTCTGTGTGTGTCCCATGTGAAATCCTACTCAGAATTTGCTGAGATGAAAAGATAGTTGCAATTTCTGCTCTCAGCAGGACTGGAGTAGCAGTTGATTGTGTCTGGCACACACAAGAAGAGCAGCTATTCCTGGAGCTGGTCTGCTGATCCCTCCCTGGTAGCGCAGCAAGAAGGCAATGCCCTACTCTGGCTGGGCAAGGGCCGGGGGAGGGGGGGAAGCTCTGTTGTGATTCCCCTTGAATCTCTGGATAACCTCACTTCATCTCATTAGAAGCAGCAAATACAACATAAACACCTTCAGATACTGGAGGAAAAAAAAATGCAAAAGACTGAATAGGCTTGCAGACTTCCTGGACCGGGTCAAGTTGAATTGCTGTTCCTAGTTTGAGTGTCTCTGTACTCTGGTGCTCTGAAATATAAAACTTCTTTTGGCTGGCAATGTAAATGGGGAAAGTTGCAACTGTTCCTTAAAAATTATACAACACTTGCAGACATATTATAACATGTCTTCTGTGCATATATAATATATATTTTAGAAATTTATTGCATTTTGGAGAATACAGGTACTAGGGTAGGTTTCACATGATTAATCTGGCATTAATGGGACTATCACAAGAAGAGAAAATTTGTGGAGCGAGTCAGTGCCCACAAATGCCACAACGAAGTGGGAATCCTAACACTGTGTTCTATGTTACTTATGCTGGAAAAATTTCTTTTCTGGAAACCAAATATTTGGGATAGGAGAACCAGGGAGAGAGGTATTGCCTGCAGGAACCCCTGTACGTGTTTCTGAAACACTCTGCAGTCCCAGCTTGTGCCTCAAACTCTACTTAAATATACTGTAGAACTTTCATTTAAAGGAAATCATCACCTACAATTCCTATCTCCTTTTAGGTAAGTAGGTACTATTGAAATATATATGTACTTTTAAAGTCTCTCCAAAGATTATCAGAATGTGTTGTAGAATGTATTAAATTGTTTTAAGGTAATCAGTTAATATCCTTTAACTGAAACTGAAGCTCATTCCAACAAAATAAAACTAATCTGTACTGCTCTACTGTGAAGCATCCTATTGCAGAGAGCTGGTGAGCACTCACTTGGGATTCTGTGTCGAGTCTCTGATAGACCTGCTCTTTGATCCAAATTTAGATTAAAGCCAGATGACAAGCCTTAGCAATCTTTGCTTGTACACTACCACCTGTTATATATTCAGGTGGTGTAGTAAGAATAATTGGGGGTAGGACAATCAAAGCTCTACAGGCATGTTGTATTACATTGCAGTTGTTCCTTCTTTATTACTGCTTCCTTGCTGTGGAGTTCTAGTAGATGTTTGAGTTAAGTCATTATGAATGGAGTGACAATGGGGCTAGACCTGTCTTCTGTATCCTCATTGTGGGTGTGTAAAGGCATTTAGAGACATTTGAGTGATTTCTGTAGAAACAACAAGCCCAAAGCCTTTGTTCTTCAGACAAGGTGTACCATGCTAGAAAGAATAGGAGGCATGCGTGTGAATGATACACCTAAAACTCATGTTCTCACTTCTGCCTATGCGAATTTGATGTTACTTTTTATAGGTGGAAGGGTAAGGTGGCTTCTATATATCTATGTATAAAAGAAAAATTCTTGAACTGTAAAGAGAAACCTTATTTCTGGCTCAGCAGTCTGTGTTGGAGGGGTGAGGGGAACTTAGCTTTAATGAAAGAAGCTTCAGCCTTAATACAAAGTGACTGCTGCATGTCTCATAATAAAGTTCTCAAAATACATTTGAAAACACACTATCAGCATGTACCTTTACCCTATCAAAGTACCGGAAGTTTTTTAAAGCAATTGAACGTGATTTAGTACTTAACCTTTATCTCTCTTATTATGCAGCTTTGCTAATGGATAACAACACTATATTTTGAAAGGAGGATTTGTTTTGTTTCTTTTTAATGGAATGGTTAATCTTAGCCACTTTAAAATTGGCAAGTAGCCTTTAAAAAAAAAAAGACTGTTAACCAATAATATGTTACATTTTTGAAAAAGAGGCCTGGTTGTCTTCATTTGTCTAGGCAACACCATTTGCAGAAACTCTTGATGGAAGAAGAAACCAATAGAGTGTTTCTTTAAGGTATTGTCTCCTTGTGTGTATTCCTGCTGCAGGTATTGGCTAATTGAAAAGCAAAATGTTTGCTGCCTGCTTCAATTTAGCTACAGTATTAAAAAAAAAAAGCGCAATGGCACATAACATTTTGGAATGTGGCTGAACTCCTACATGAGCTGTGGAATTTAAGTTTGTTCAGAAAGCATGCTTTGCTTTCAATTAATTATACTTCCATTTGTCATAAATCCTTCTTCCAGGCAAAGATGCTGTGCAAAGTTAATGCAATCTACAAATATTGTATTTTTTTTTTTTAGAATTAATCTTCATTAACTTCTGCAAAAAGGTATAAGATATTAAGCATGCAGACATTCCACTTTGTGGCCAATAATCAGAAAATATTTCATGTCATGCCTATTTCAGAGACATTCAAGATAAGTCAAACAATATGCAGTTAAACATAACACATCACCATTAAAGATTCCACTACAATGTAATTTTCAGAAATCTTACAACAGGATGTAAGAATAATTTTAGCGTTAAGTACAGGAGGAGATAACTTGAGCAGACCACCTGTTATTAATGAGGAAGTAGAAAATCTATGGTAATAGTTTATGAAACTAATAGGTGTTAAGTAAGTAGCTAAGGATAAAAGGGTTCTTGTTACTGAAGTGACAAAAACATAACTTTTTGGTATGAGATAATAAAAGGGCTTAAATTCTAATGAAAACTGTGTGAACTATCTAAGCGTAAATTTAGGTTTTCCTTATGAATAATTTACATAAAGTTGCCTAAGGTTATTTGCATGACTGTTTTATGACCTGAAAAGTATCTGCCTTTTCTGTGGACTGCATTTTCTGTAGCTGTTTTTCCCAGGATTGCTAGTCTGCATCTCTGAGGGGGTGAAAAACCTGCTTTCCCTGAAGGGTTATTATGGGGAACAAGAAATGAATTGTTTCATATTGGGCAGCAATACATAGGAAATTAGACCTGATGTAGGAGATGAGACCTTTATTCTTCAGGTATTGTGTTCATGTTCCATACACAGAGTGCAGGTATTCTGTTGGTCTTCAGTTCTCCTAGCTTAGCAAACCAAAGGTCAATGAGAGAGACAAGAGAGGTAACGGAGAGCACGTACAGGGTGTAGTTTTACCTTCTTACTAGAACTTGCATTGCAAAAGTAGATGTTATATTTTTATTATATGAAAAATTAAGAGAAACTGAAACAATCACACTGTTAAACTCTTGACTTAATGGTCTAATACAATTCAAGATCTAGGAAATTTTTTAACATGAAGGATGCTAAAAGGTTAGTTATGGGCTATGAGTAGCTACATAGGAAGAATACTTCTGATAGCAGGTGTGTGGTTTGTGTGGGGTGGATGGTTGGTTTGTTTTATGTAGAAGATTCAGTGTGTGCAATCTGCAACAGGTTAAATCCTCAAGAATTGATTTCCAGGAAGCTTTAGTTTTGAATAATGAGAACTTTCTAATGAATGTATGCATAACTGAGAACCTCAGATGTCATCTGGAAATAAGATTTGATGCAGGTAACCATGGGTGCTGCTGTGGCACCCACTGCTCTAGATGGGCCAGAACTTGCCTTGTTGTGTAGGAATTAAAAATTATCCTAGCACCAAACTCAAAAACAATTTTTGTATTCCTTTACAAAAGGTAAATTTACTACTAGAAAACATGGTATGAATAAAACACCACTTGATATAATTTAGAAAAAAGTTTCACTTGGTATCATTTGAAGTAAATCTTTCATTTTTGAAAATATGGTGTTCTTGATGTTTTAACAGAATGTATGAGGCTTCAAAAATGTTCTTGGCAGTCACTGTTGTAGTAAACTTCATAAAAAATAATAAAAATTGGCAGTAAAGAGAATGATAGAATGCATGTAGTATAAAATGCTTAATCCTGGAACCTGTACAAGTACTAAGTGTCCTAATGTATATTTATTGAGATACAGCTTGGAGTTTTATTTATGTTGCATTTTAAAGTATTTCAGGATTCAGTTGTCTTTCTTTGCCCTTTTTGTATATACTTTATTTTAAAAAGTTGCCATACCCATAAACTCTCAGGTCTTGGTGAGTTGAAATAAACATCTAAAAGGATATTCTGGCAAGAAGCTCATAGTTCAAACAAGCTTATTTAACATGTTGGGTAGCTGAAGTAGACTTGTTTTTAAGCAAAATTTCTTTTACTTTTCAGTTGCTGTTTGGAGTTCACTTCTTCCAATGTAAAAAAAAAAACCAACAACCAAACCAACCAACCAAAAAAAAAAAAAAACACCCCAAAACCCACACCAAAACCAACCAAACAAAAAACAAAAAACCCAAAAGAAATCCAACAGCAAAGTCATTTCAGCCTCTTTAAAAACAGAACTCCCATAAATAAGTGCTGTGAAAGCTTTGTTAGAGTGAAAATACCAAGCCTGGGTTCCAGCAGTAGTAGCTACTTTGCTACAAGTCCAGCATTTGCCCATCTTCATGCTCTCAGCTCCTATGCTGACTGGGTGACACTTGGGAAACAGATATTCATTTTTCATTCTGCCACTTTCTGTTCTGCGTTTAGACCTTCGCTTCTCCAGAAGGAATATAGCCCAGCAAAGGTTTTGGAATGGCAAACCTTGACTGAAAAAAGCTAACAAGTATTTCAAGAGTTGTTTTGACTATTGGTAACAGCAACCCCAAATCTCAACTTCGAAAAGAAAAAATCTGGGGAAAACTTTCAAAATGTATCTGCATAAGTAATGGTTAATAACTAATAAATTGTGTAAAGATACAGAAGAGGCAGGGAGAGGGAGGAGAACTGAGAAGTGACGTCCTTGAGATGAAGAGTGAAACAAGGTTAAAAGGTCATCAGTAGCACTCCTAGCTCTGCTTTGAATAAAATTGAGAGGGGAATGGAAGACTATTTAACTGCAGGCATGTAGTAATATAAAGGCAGGGTGTCTTATTCAGTATCTTGCATGTAAATTGGTTAATTGAAACTTGCGTTGGGTCCCACTTAGGCTATTTCAGTGCTCACTCTGGAGGTGAATTATTTCTTGAAGGTCTTGAATCTTTCTGTATCTCAACACCAGTTATGGAGTCCATCCAGTGATGGCCATCTAAGAAAGACTTTTTTTTTTTAAAGAAAATTATATCGTTTGGTTATACTTACTGGATGACATTTTATTAAAGTGAGGAGGTTCTCATTAACGCTTTGTTCAGGGAAAGTGGTCTTCAAAGGATTATCTCAAATGTATTAGATGAAAGTGTTCAATGACTTGCAATTTCACTACAGTGTTTCATTCACAGTTTAAAAATTGCCAGCAAATGCACAATTAATTACATAACAATTTAACTTTGACAGCTCATTTCTGGATCAGATAAAATAAGTCACAGCTTTCTCATCTTGTTAAATGATGTTTCGGTGCTTTGTGACTATGCTTCATAGTTGTAGGGTCATATCATTAAAAATACATGGGTAAGAATGTTGTTTCCATTATCCTAATATGTAGTAGAAAATGCAGATTATTTCTTGTCTGTTTAAATCTATTACTGTGAAAGTGAATGTTTTTAATTTTCTCAGCTTGCATTAAAGGTAGGGAATAAATAGCATCTACTAGAATTTTTTTTATTGCTAAAGTTCAGGAAAATGATATCAGACATATGTCTTTCAACTATAAGTTAAAAAGAAAAGCTTATTGAGAAGAACTGAAGTTTTATTTTGCTGCTGAGAAATACTGTATTGTATAGATAAAGTCCAAGGCATGCTGTCCTCTTTGTTTTATCTGCAATCTGTGTTCCTTTCAAAAACTCCGGCATCGATCATTACCAGTAATAAATCCTATGAATTTTCTTTATTATAGAAAAGTAGCCTAGGGGAATTTTTATCATGTATATTGTAATACTGCAGATACATATGTATGTGTATGTGCCAAGCACTTTCCCCTTACTGCCTGCTGGTTTGATTTGCTACAACATTTTATTATTTATTAATTTGAAATGAATGAATAATTCCATGTACATGAGATGTCTGTTCCTGAAGTGCACATTGGAAATCTGTCTTCAATAGTAACAGACTCGAAAATCCCCTGGTATAAAAGGGTTTCTTTTTTTGCTTTAGAGTAGCATGAAGTTCCCAAGGGAACTTTGAGAAATGCGAGGCTTCAAGTTTCACAATGTTTATACTTAGCACTGTCCCCCTGAATTTAAAGGTTCAAGAGCATTGCATGAAAGATATTTCACATTTTTTTTCCTTAAAATCTCATTTGAAGCAGCAAAATGTGTAAGAAGTTTAGTTGTATGTAGAAAGTGATCAGGTGTTCTCAGAATAGCTGAGGTTGGAAGGGACCTCTCAAGGTCATCTGTGCCAACCTCCGCACCCAACACGGGCTCAGCTAGCACAGCTGCCCAGGACCATGTGCAGACACCTGTGCTGTACAAATATTTTGGAGATGTAGAATTATTATTGCTCTCTAGACTATCTTAAAAAGATGATGAGGAGGGCATTTGCAATTCTAGATGTAATTTTGCATATTAATTTATGCATGTGTGTGACAGGCAAACTTAGCCTGTGTTGGTTGTTTTACTGGGCTGTCCGTCAGCTGCAGAATGAGTTTAACAAATATGTTCGCTCATGTACAAATCGGAAAGCAGATGCTGTGCTTGAAGTGCCACTGTACACAACATGAGCTTATACATGTCTGTTAAGAAAAATAAAAACAAGTATCACAGGTTTTTGTGTGAAACTGCTAACTTCATCTGGCAGGTCACGACTTGAAACTCAGTGGCAGCATTGTTATCCCCCCCCCCGCCCCATTGCTCCAAAGGTTTCTCTCTCTTAAAGACCCTGAATGTTGGAGTAATGTGTTGTGACGAATCCTTTTAGTTCTCAATGTGCTTAAACATGCTGAATTTGCAGCACACAGAACCTGTCCCTGTTCACCAAAGCTGAGTTAAGTGCTCTAGCTCTATTCAAATGTATGAAGGCTAAGACTTTTGCAATGAAGTATAAGAATAGTTTGCTGAATTGGCAACTTATCTGATGGATGTTTAGCTTGGTCAACAAAGGCTCTACAACCACAAGACAAAAAATTTAAATTGTATGTAAAAGGTCTCTATTTATTGCATGTGGCTTTGTGTTAAGGGTTACTATTTTTCATGGTATAAGTATTAAATCCAGCTTCAATAGTCATTAACATTTGTGTTGAGTTGATGTGCCTATTTCTTCTATGGAAAATAACTTTATCATTTTGGCTACTTGATTTGTCTTGTTACCTGTTTACATGAGAAATTCTGCTTTCCTTCATTCAAGCCCTTTTAAAGAGGTAGTTTCATGATTCTGTGTGTTAAAGTTGAAATTGAATGGCATGCAGGGTAAATGTGATGAGGGGCATCGTGCATACAAGCCATGTATAGCAACACCTGTAAGCTTTAGCTTTACGCAAGCTCTCAAATAAGACGGCCAGCTTCACTTTTATTAACAAAGCAAATAAATTAATCCTAAGTGTTTCAAATTGGCTACATGTCTGATAAGAATATAATCCAACAGAGAAACATTTGACCACTTTTGGCTCCTCTGTTATGTGTATGGTCTTTCTTCACATCAGCTCTGAGTGAAAGTAGTATTGTGATTTATGCTCTCTACCACAGCCAGCCCATAAATCTTGCCATGCTTGAATCCTGTCTAATAGATTCTTTGGTCCTTTACAAGGTCAGCCACTGAGAAGGCCTGTGACTTCCTAATGACAGGTTACATATGTTTGAAGTAATTTTTTTCCTCTGAAAAAGAAGAAATTCTGCATATTCCTCAGTGTTTTCCATATCTGATATGCAGAATCCTTCTAGAATCAACATAAAAATAGTAGCATTTAGCACATTTCTTCAGGAATATCTGTATTTTAAAGTGTACGTAACTTGGGGTGTGGGGTTTTTTTGGCTAACCTGGATACAAATCATCTAAATACATTAGTATTGTGAAAATGTTACTAAGCAGTTGGTTAGAAAAGGTGGTTCTTGCTGAGGTGGTGCTGGGAAGTAATACATTCTAATTAAATTCCACAGAAAAATCCAGAAAGCATTTCTGTGAGGATGCTTTACAAGCTTGCTGAAGGCAGCAGTCTACTCACTGTAAAAGCATGAAAACAAATGGTTCTAATTCTTCTTGTTTTCACAGTAATAACTGTCATAGGTTAAAATAGATATTTCCATTAGAGCACTTGTATTAGGTTAGCTTAGCTTATTGAGAAGTAATAATGACTTTCCTCCAAGGATGAGGAGGAAAAAAAAAATCAAATTAATATCAAAGAAAGTTGCAAATACTATGTATTTTACTATGTAAAAAAAGACAGAAGTTAGTCAAGTTTGTAGTGGAGATACATATATTAAGGATGGTGATTTTTTTTTTTAACTTTTTCAACTTATCAACACCTAGGAACTTTCTTGTGGAATTACACAAGCTTCACATCCATAAATTCCTGTGTAGCTTAGATTATACAGTTCACATAGATCATATAAAATGTATTAAAGTTTAAACCTTTTTCACTAATCCCTTGGAATTTACATTTTTTTCTAATCTCCAGTATGTCCTCGCACCTGGAGTTGAAAAGCACTGACCTAGATCATCTGACAGTATCTTTATGATTTCCAGAGCTGATGATACTTTAATTAATGTCTAGTATTTTCCTCTTTCAAGGCAGCAGTGAGAAAGCCTTGAAGAGGCCTTTGGGGGGAGTGGGGTGGTATATGGATTTATAACCCTTCTGTCAATGAGATATAACTGCAACCTTCCTTTCTGGCTTGGAGCCAACATATCCTAGGCTTTTTTGCTCTGGATTTCTATATCGACTTTTTGGTAAATCCACTGTGATACCTAATAACCAATTTATGTGTAGGTGTAAACAGATAGACACAACCAGTGAGTTGTGCAAATGGCTATCGTCATTCCTACATGCTGTGTAAGGAACTGCTTGGTTTTTTTTTCCTCCCCTTACGGGGCAAAAGGAGCTATGTAGCTATGATAAAACAAAGTTTAACGCTATTTTTTTGCCTTGGGAGTAATGTTTTGATTATAAAGTGAAATAAGTAGTGGCATGTGCTGTCTGGAGGCTGGCTTCAGGCCCACTTTTCAGAGAAACTTTTCTTTGTATCATGCTGAGAAGTCTCACGTACAATAAAACATTATTCATTTTATTGCATTGCATATATGCTGTAAATGGTATTGATAGCTCCAGGCAACAGGAAGAATTTCATTTAAGAATTTACATAAAGATTATTTAAATAGTTTATGTATCTGTCTTCCTCAGTCAATGTGCAATGTGTAGGAATACAGTGTGGAGAGTTTACTTACTCTTCTACTGAAATAATATACAAGTACACGTTACTTTTATTTAATAAAGTTAAGGTAATAGAGTACTAGTAATGATCTTACTCCTGTTTCTTTCTGGGAAGATATTAAATGCTGTGTCCTGCCTTCTAAATGCACAATATTAATAGAGAAACACCATTGCCTAAGCAAGATGGTAGTACCTATTGTAACAACTTGCCCAAGTTGTGAATAAGGCACAATATTTGTGTCTCCCAGGTTTTCAAACCAAATGAGTCTGAAAATAGTGGCTCCTGGCCTTGGGCGCCTAGGGATGTCTCCTTAAGCAGAAGCATGTTGCTTGTTGTTTTTCAGTGGTGCCCGAGACCAGGGTGTCCCTGTTGCTCCCTGCAGCCAGCATCTCCAGCCATTATGCATGGCTCCCCTCCTTTCTTGGCAGTGCCGGCATCTTACTTATTCATTTTGAGGGAATGGAGAGGTGCAAAGACATTGAAGCCTTTCTCAACTACAGCAGCATCCCTCTGGCAGCAGTCGGAAGCCACCTGTCTGAGCAGACCAAAGCTGCATGACAGTGGCTTAGCTCCTGCTGTAGCTGCCAGTGCATCCACCTTCCCAACAGGACATCTGCATGGTAAAACCCTACCCTAAAAGAGGGTAGATTTAGATTGGACATAAGGAAGGAATTTTTTATGATAAGGGTGGTGAAACACTGGAACAGGTTGCCCAGAGAGGCGGTAGATGCCCCATCCCTGGAAACATTCAAGGTCAGGTTGGACGGGGCTCTGAGCAACCTGATCTAGTTGAAAATGTCCCTGCCAATTGCAGGGGGGATGGACTAGATGACCTTTAAAGGTCCCTTCCAACCCAAAGCATTCTATGATTGTTTGTGCATAGGTTTTCCCCCCGGGATAGCACAGGGCTGCCAGCACCATTGGGGTGATATGATCTGGTGTACAGCTGGGACCCCCACTGCCCCCCCGGAGCTTCCCTAACCCCTTTCTCACTCACATACATGTGTCTTGAAAATGTATCTTGATGTTTAATTCATAACGTGAAGCTTGCAATTCAGGGAAAGTAGCTGCCTCAGATTTGGAGCTGGAAGATCTGCTATATCAATTTATATACTTAAGTTAGGCAGGGACTCAACATCAAGCATTTTGGCAGGGGACCAGCTAAGCATTACTGTCGCATTTGATTCTTTATTAGGCACTGTAAATGGATATTGGAGTTCAGAGAAAATAAGATCTAGCATAAATACTGGCTTAATTTGTGTATGTTGAATAGGTTTACACCAAGCTTTGGCTTGTTTACTTTCAATTAGATACAGTATGGAAAAAGATTTATGTGATAATCCATACCAAAGGGCCAGTTACTAATGAAGACATTGGTAATTCTATGAGTAATTAAATTTCATCTGAGCTAATTACTGAGGTATTCTAATTCAGAAGCCTCTAGCTGCAAATACTGAAAATCCATTTATTTAACTCGGCTTTTACTTAGTTTGTTGCACATTCAATTCTAAAGGATTTCCCTCAGGTCTCCTCTTCTCCTCCCCTTCTTGCTGTGGGTGTGTGTTCACAGACACTTCCTTTCTATTTAAATTACAGTAGAAAATGGTCATCTATACATCCAAGTCCACAATAAAGCAAGCCAGAATCAGTGGGTTTTTTTTTTAATCTTTGACTAGAACAAAAAACTGTTTTTGAGGACAATTGAATCCATATACCACAAACCTTGTGTTATTTTTCCTGTCATTCTCTCTACACATATTATCTCCTGATGTATCATGATATGTAAAGCTTATTCTAGCAGTTATAACATGGTCTTATGTGACTAGAGCTGATAGCAGAGCCTAATGGGAAAGGAAACTTGACTTGTTTATAATCAATTCAGAATTTGGTTGGAGTAAACTTAATGAAAAAATCTTAAATAGCTAAGGAACTGATTCTACTTGCATTTGAGCAAAGCTTATAGAGACTTTATTATACTTTTTGATGACATAATTAACATGATCACTTTTTTCCCCTCTATTCCTTTTGCAAAATAAGGCTTTACATAGCCTTGGGAGCAAAATGGAGAACATAGCTTGTGTGCTAACTTTCGTTCCCAGGTAAAGATCCTTACTGGAAATTCTCTTTCATAAGCTCTCTATAAAGGGTTTTATTTACATGGTAGTATCTGCAACTGTTTATGTTATTAGAATAGTGATTAAACTTTGTTATGTTCTAAATGTTTGATTAAAAATTGTTTGCTGTGTGTTCTATAAATGGCAGTATTTTCTTACACGCAGTTCTAATTTCTTTATCAGCATCACCAACAATACTCTTTGGAGAATAGCTGTTCCCAGTTTAAAAAATACCCAGAACTTTTACAGTGATTTCTTGATTGCCCAATACAATGTTTAAAAAGTAATATTTTTTTTTAAGCTTGGAAAAGTTGATATTTTAGTATTCACTATTATTATTCAATCAAACTGCTTCATAGACATTTTCTGTGATCAAATCTTGCCTTGAAAATCTACAGTCAACTGTTGACAGAATGGAAAGGGTTTTTTGTCATCCATTTACAAAGTAATATTGACCCAAGCACATCCTTTTTTAACTATGCTCTCCCTTCTTTAGTCTATCTGGTAATTTATCTACTCTTTTGTCTCACTACCATTTTCTTTATTTCCATGTTCTCTGTACAGGGTCTGTCATTCCTGTAGCATTTGGCAGTCTGCAACAGTATTTTAGGTTTCACAATTTTGTTACCTAAATATAAGCAATTTTAAGTGAATTCCTTTTATGATAGATCATGACTTATCTCCTAATTAATGTAGGTTCTTTCTCTGCCATGACCAGACAATTGTTTTACTTACTATAGAATGCTTATTTTCTGTCTTTGTCTACTGTCCTTTCCCATTCAGTGGAGTATTTTTAGGGGGAGATTGACTACTCTATTCCTACACCTGTCTCATCAAGAGGTGATTTTTTTAGATTGTCCTTCTTACATCCTTGACAAGTATCCTAAGCACCTGACCGCTAAGTCAAAGGCAGTGTGTCATTTTCCCTTTTATGAATTGTGACTAAATCCAGATATTTTGTTTCCCTGTGCTAAACAATAAAACTCAAAATATAACACTTGTTTAAAGCAAAATTAAATAAATCATATCAGTTTAAACTATTAAGATATTCCTTCATTTTTGGTTTTTCTTTCATTGGTTTTGCTGTCACATTGGGAAACTGGATATTTGGTCAGCCAAATGGATATTTGGTCAGCCTGGCAGAGTGGGGACAGACACTTTATCACCATGACTATGGGATGTATTGCTGCTGAGGAAGTAGAATATACATGAAGATGTTTGACTATGTTTTGCTGGTACTGGATGATCTCTTATTTTGAAGAGTTATAAAAGGCTGCCAGGTATTTCAGAAGTATGCCAAGGCTCAGAAACTGAAGCTGAAACATTGTTAAACTGAGTAAACAAAACGAGTACTAAACCAGCATGAATAAATACCTAAGTATTGAAACAAAATTTTTCTTTAATAAATACTAAGCACAGCGTTACACAGGACATTAAATTTTAAGCAAAGCCTGCATTTTCTTCATACTAGTAATGGTATTTTCAGGTAGTATCTTGCGTGAAAATGTTTGCCTATAAAGGTGATGCATAAGAAATATTACTACCTTGTCACGTGTGTCTAGTCCCAGTTGGAAGGAAATCTGTGTTTCCAGAAACTAGAAATTCTCAAGATCTGGTTTTTGAAACAGGTTGAAATCATTCCTAACATTACTGATGCATAACTTCCATCAACACTGCAATTGGAAGCCCTGCAATCTCTGCTAGAAGCTACTGCATCTGATATAAACCCCCAAGGATCTCCAGGGCATCCATGTTCCCCAGTGGCCTGATGCTCCTGGAGGACAGCTCCTTTTGTGTCTGTGCAGTGAGGCATCCTCTTGCCTCTGTCATAACATGGGGGACCTCTGTCCCTGTTGAGGAATTGTACCCGACTCTAATGCCAAATGAAAGGATATGGTTTTGTGTTGCATATGGTATTTTGTTTGGCGTTAGAGCTGTGGGAAGTCTGTGTGAGAAGTTGCCTTGATGATAACGTAGGCTTGAACTTGAATTGTGAGAATTGCCAACAACAGTCATTTAGCAAGTTAAAAAGAAATGCTACTCAACTTGTTTGCTATGCTACTTTTCATAAATAATTCAGAAACTGGAATTTCAATTTTCAGACTTCTCTAACACATTTACCCATTTATTCACCTTTCATCACCTTAAAATCCAAGCAGGTTAAGAGCATTTTAATGCACTTCTAATATGTGTATTACCTGGAATTTTAGATTGAAGTAGAAAATGGGTCCTTGTGACTGTTGTAAGTGATGTTCAGGGGTTACTTTAAGGACGATAAAATTTGTTCCATTTAGTGTGTGTTGTGATCGAAATATTTTCCAATTTAAAAACACATCCTCCAAAGATCACCTTCAGTTCTAGAAAGTTTATATACCATATGCTTCAACCTGCTCTGGAGACAGTTTAGTCAAAACAAATTGTTTCACTACTAAAGTAATCATGAAGACCACAGCTCGGTACCTTTGAACAGAAGGCTGGTTCATAATAGTTGTGCAGTGAATATGGCTGTGTGATCCCTGCAGTGCTCAGTTGTTGTTGTTTATATGTGGCAGGTGCTCAGACACAGAAATGATGGGCAACCATTTAAAAGTCTTAAGAGAAATAGTTGCATAATCTGACTGTGCAGACTAATTGATTGTAAAAATGGCTTCTGTTAGTTTGAATTAGTCCTCCTGCTTCAAATAAATACTTGTTTCCTTCTGACACTTGGTAATTGAAGGATGAAAACTAAAATGATCTGTAGCAGCAGCGTGCTCAATGTTATGATGCACTGGTTGCTCCTAAAGTTAAGTGAAGGTGGAGTTTCTTGCTTCTTTTGTAAAAAGAGGGAAAGCAGCAAAGATCAATGTTGGCTCACCAACTAGTGCTCCAGATAATTTGGAAAATTAAAAGTGATTGTAAGCATGAAAAGGTGATGCGTTGTTATTTGATGTATTTGGATAATGAATTAGATATGAACTTTAAACAATAAGTGAAAGTAGAGTTGCAATAAGGAGGGAGGGAAAAGGGTCCAGTAACTGGCAAGTGGGATGTAATATTGTCGATTAGTAGTTAAATATACTTCTCTTGAAGTTAGCTCTTCTCTTTAGGTATCCTGTAACTGGTGGCTGAAAAAGGCAATACTGGAACACATCTTTGTTTCACCTTATTTTTTTTTTGTCGTAATAATCTATGTGTACAAGTGCTTCGGAAGTATAAAAATGTTACGAAATGATCTATAACAAAGTGGAAAAGAAGTGGAGGTAAATTTCACAAAAGCATGTTTTCATTCTAAAATCTTTATCTGTGAATTTATTATTTTCTTTAATTTTAACTTGTTTTTTTTTTTTTATTTAGAGTATAGTCATAAAACTAACTAAAAGTGACTGATAGAGTCATTTTCATTCTAAACACCTGTTTGCTAAGGGGAAAAATAAGAGATAACCACTTTAATGGTAAGATCCTGATCATTCTTTGCCAGGCATGGAAACAGACCATAAAATTAAGGGGACCCTCTTTGTTGACTTCACTGGGACCTTCTCAGTTAATATTAACTCACAGTCACTATAAAATTATTATACTGGAAATAAAGTGGGGTTACCTTCATGGCCTTGGTTTGAAAGGCTTTTGATAGATTGTCACAATGGCTTCCCTTGCATTTAATATGTGTGTTTTAACATATTAAGACTTAAGATTTATCAGCATAAAATTAATTCAAGTCACAGGCTTATAAATGAAATACAGCAAGTATAGCTTTCTGATCAAGTCAAGTCAGTGGTACTAAAACGCATGCCATGTGGCAGTATCAGCATTCCTTAGGTGGTGTATCTTTTTACAGGGAAATTATTTTATGTATTTTGTGGAATTCAAAACCAATTACTGGATATATTTTTGTACAGGAAAATATTGTTCTATGAAGCATTTTTATGTGATGCTTTTTGACCTGAGGTGCTACCTTAGAAATAAGAATATTACATTGCACCTGTCTCTGTGGAGATGTGGAGCTCTATTGCAGTATGTACTCCAGTTTAAGGTAGAAAGAAAGCTGTCATGTACTAGCTATAGAGAAAAGACCATTCTTCAGTGCTTCTAAGCTTGTCTCCTACATGTTTTTATTGTCTTCACTGGAGCTAGTGACTGTCAGATTTTTTTTTTCCTTTCCCCTCCTAATGCAGAGCACTTCTGAAGAAATTTAAGCTTTTATTCAAATAAATTACAGTTGGGCTTGATATAGCTCTGTAGTGCCAGGTTGCATTTGGGTAATTTTCTCATGCTACTACTTATTTTCCTAAAATGTTTGCACCATTTCACAAAAGCCAGAGGGTGAGGGAAGGCTTTTTTCCTACTTCATTAGCGAGTGTCTTGTTCTGCTTTTCTCTACTGGATGGGCAAGGTTGACACTAGTATTAGAACAGACTTAATCATGGAAAATACTTCTATCACAGTCATGGCTACAACTGAAATATAAGCACAGCAAAATTGTACTTCTGAGTGGTAACATTAGTTATGTTGTCTGATATATTTAATGTTATAGGTCTGTGCCTTTCAGGTACATAATTTAAATATGTAAATAACTGCATTGTATAGGAATAAGGTAATACCCCTTTGAATAGCTGTGATGCTTATCATACACATGGGTGACAAAAGGTGAGCTCCTGGAAATATTTGAATAGAACTGTCTTGTTATCAGCATTCGCAAAATACTCCAGAAATTCCCATTTTAGAGTCAATTTAATTTGAAAATTTAGCTATTTCTATTTTGGTTCTTTGAAATGCACAGAGAATGGAAAATTTCATTGAAAGCAAAGCCTTTTGTCTGAATTAGTATCCATAAAAACTAGCAGATAGCTAATAATTATCAGATGAGTTGTAACAAGCTTTTGAGACAAAACTGAAAACAAAAGAATACAGTAGCATAAACTAATACATAAGAATTGATTTAATTTCTTTTCCATGTCTCTTTTCATCTTGTTCTATTGAACGTATAGTTTGCAACTTCTAGTTTTTATTAAAATAGGTTTGAAAGTTCAAAGTACATACTTTGCATACCTTGGAGAGAAAATTAATTTTAACTTGTTGAATAAATATTTAATGTATACTTTTATTTTTCTGAGCTAAGACTTCTGTTTCAGTCCACATTGGTAAGCAATTGGTAAGGTATATTTCAGTAGTATTTTTGTTTGAAGACTTCTTCAGACCAAATCTTTCTCCACTTCTGTAAGTCAGTACTGTCTGGAGACTTCACATAATGTGGTGCTGTCTACTGTGAAAATAAACACACACCCAGCTATTAATATAGAAATCAGAATGTGTCTTACTATTTAGGTATCTGGAGGATATTGCTACTATTTAGTAGCAAAAATCTATAAAATCATATTATTTTGAGATGATAGAAAATACACTCAAATCAATGCTTTAGTGATCTTGGAACAAATTTGGGTCTCACAATCCCTTCTGCTGGCATGACTGTGGGCAGTAAGGCCTCTCATTGCCTCCCTCAACCCCCATGATTTAAAACATACCAGTTTCAGTTCAGCTTAAATGTTATAGTTCACCTTGAATGCTTGAGGTATAAGTAAACGTGAAAATGTGAGGGCTGTTTCATGAGCTGTTTGTCCATTTGCTCAGCAAAGAGAGTGGGGACAGCTGGGAGAATTCACCCCATCAATCATTTCAACCATGTTGTCCCTGTTGGCAATTGAGAGCCTTTGCTTTCCTTATATATTTAGTTTGTGCAAACGTACAAAGTCACCACTGTTCACAGCTCAGAAGAGGCTGAATAGTTAAGGATTCAGCTGCAATTAACCTTTGAGAGCTGTCTATGTAATTCTCATTTATGTCTTTAAAAAAAAAAAAGTCTTTATACATCTCATTAATTTGGTTCAGTTGCTTCTATTCAAGATGATAAAAATGTATCTGAATACATGCCTCCAAAAATCTGTTGGACAGTTCTATTTTGCATGTGTTTTACAACCAGCCTACAATCTTCTTCTATAAAAGTCACATAAATAAAATGAGAGCCTTAAGAACACGCAAGTCAATATGCTCTGGTTGGATGGTGGGAGGATAATATTCATGTTAGTTAAAGCACTCATAGAATCTTTGCTTTTTTGTTCTGCTTTTCAAGATTTTTGTGTTTGGCTTTCATCACCAATTCACAAAGATTAGTTGTAGCAGAGGTAAAGCTGTGAAGACAAAATACTTCCTCCAATATATTGCATTTATACAAAAAGGTTAAGGTACTTACATTGCACGTATTGCTATAATAGCAGAATCTGTCACAGATCCTTAAGGTGTTTTTTTCACAAGATCCCAATAAGATGGCAAAGTGAGGTGCAACTCATTTTACAGAGGGGGACTGAGAAACTAAAGTTATGTTTTAGAAGCATGTTTTCTTTTAGAAGACGTGCTCGATTTGACTCAAAGACTCTAAGGCAAGTTGTTGAAACCCATTATGACCACACTGTAGGTCTTGTTTTGTCTTTGAGGAGAGGTCTTGAGACTTTTATTAGATGTTGTAGGCAATGCATTTGGAGATTTCCAAATACCGTTGTATGTTGGTACTAGCCCAAAACTGAGCCTCCTTGCAAGCTCCTTCAGATACAGTCTGGTTTTTCTTAAGCCCCAAAGGCCCTTCTGTCATTATGTTAAGCATGTCATCTTAGAAATGATGGGACTATTTCAAAGATTGATTTTGTTTTTTAATTTATTATTTAATTGCAATAAATTTTCTCCTATGGTAGAATCTGTTGCTTTATGCTACTAATTTGTTCAGTCTCTAAGTACAGAACTTGTGGTCTTTGAAAATTCTGTTTCCACATAATTTAGGTACAGTCCATTTGCCTCACTTTGACCCCAACTTACACAGGACAAGGGAAAGTTGTGTTATTGCATAAATGTTTAGGAATATGCTGAGAATACTTTCAAAGAAATTAGTGTTTGGGGTTTTTTTCTACATAAGGAGCTACTTAGTTTGCTTGCAAAATTTCCTTTTTACTTGTAACTTTGTAGGTTTGTGTCCTGCCTTCAGATCTTCTGTAAGATCCTTTGCTTACCTACGTGGACTGAAGCTGAGGCCTAAAGGTCTCTCTCACATGTGTATTCCCAAGACAGAAAGTATGTGAGGATTTTTAAATTTTTTTTTTTAAATAAAGACTTTGTGAAATGTGAAGGCTCCCAGTTGAAATCAGTGAAATCAGATGTTGACCTTTGGATTTGTTATGCTGCCAGTTATCTGATTCTGTTTCTTTTTCCCCTTCCACTTGCGTGCCATCAATAGTACAAACATGTTGTCTGAAGTATGCAATTTTGCTTGCATGCTAGGTATAATGTTGGCAGAAATATAAGGATTTTTCCACCCGTGGTACATATAAAAAATATGCTGTATCTATTAATGCATTTTGTGGTAGGGATGAATTCAAACTTTCAGTGGAGCTTTCTATGCCAACACTTTTGAAGAAATAGATTTTTATGAAATATTATCTTAACACCTCTTCTTTAAGGACCAGACACAAGCAATTTGAGATAGCTATATTCCTTGCACTTGTCTATAGAAAATATGCAAGGTTTATTTAAAAGAAAAAACTGAATAATTTAATTTCCATTAAAAAATGTGTGTTATTTATACATTACATAATATGAAATGAACTTCAAATAGGAAAAATTATCTAGAATTCTGTAACCTGCTTTTTGTGCTACCTTATTTCAAATTATTTGTACATAATTGCTACTTTTTTGTATAAATTTCAGTGAGTTTACAAAGCATCTACAATGAATCATTCCCTTTTGAATTTCAGATGGCATCCAAGCTTGGTAACAGAAGGTACAAGGGATTAATATTTCGCTGCAAAACAACAGTTTGAGCAGGTGGTACTTGATGCTATTACACATATAGGTCACTTGGGAGAGTGCTTCATCACTGAACTGAATATTAATTAGGACAGCTTTCTCAGCCAATTTTTTTAAAAGAAATACTTCGGGGGGGGGGGCAGAGGGGAAGAAAAACCCACCAAACCTACCAATGTCTGGAGTCTTTGAAATTAAGCTTATAATTGTAAAAACCTGCTATACAAGTTGGGATTCAAATTTTTTTTTTGCACTAATTTTGTGATAAATAGGAGCTACTGTGAATGTCAAGTATAATCTGGGTGTGTACCTAGCCTTTCTTCTTAATTTCTCCTCCTGAACTTTTCTGTACCTATCTGCCTGGATTTCAGACTGTCCTGTTGAAATGTCTGACCACAAGTGCTTTGTGACTTCAAGCTGTAGGTTTGCATAGGTACAAAGCAATACTTTATGAACTTTTTGGCTTGAAATCCTGAAAAGTAATATGGGATTAATGTATCTGAGTTGAAAAACTAAACTGTTGATGAAATCGGAAGAGAGAAACAGCTGACTTCATTGTGTGAGTTGCAGAATGTAAAATCTTTCTTTGACTTGTTTTTCTGTACCGAGTCATGCTTTAAATAACTTCTGAATTATTCAGGATCTTGTTTTAAAAGGTGTAAGGTAACTTTGCAAGATGCTTAGATGCTCTGAAACATAGTATTAATCTCTCTTGGCCATGCCTAACATTACCATGGCTTAAGTCCTCTGAAATTCAGAAATCCACCAGAAGAGCTGATGGAATTCCCTGAAGGTAATGCTAGTTATTGCCTCTGCAGTGCCTACGGTATGGCAGCTGGCATTGATATGCCATATCAACATGCCTCTGCTGCACTGTCTGAAACTCCTTTAGGAGCTTTGATTTTTCCCAGGGCTCTGTTTGGGAGCTGCTGGCTGTCACAGCTGCACGACAGTGATGAGCAGCAGGATTTTTCCCTCTGCCCCAGGCAGAGGCACGGGGACTGCATTGCTGTCTTGTGGAGCAGGCTCTTGGAGGCTCTTCCACTTGCAGGGATGAGGCGTTTCACTCAGAAAATGGGCTTAGAAACTGAGGAAGGAGAGTGGTCCCGGGAAGGGCAGGAGCCCTGGTGTGAGGCTGGGATGTCCCGGGAGGCAGCTGCCCTGTCTTGCCTCCCTTTGCATCCCAGAAAAATGTCCTTTCAGGAGACGCACGTTTACCTTCCTGCTCACTGCCTTCTCAGTTGAAAGCTCTGCTTCTATTTTCCCCCTGGCCCCCACCAGCTTTTAGCATTGCCCTTTCTATCCTTTAAGGAAAGATCCTGGTGCAGTGTCTTGCACCTGTGTTTTCAGGCTGGTTCCTGTGTCAGGCAGCGCATGTGTGGTTTCACCTGCTGCTGGACATTCGCATTAACTGCCTTGAAATGCCTTTTGGAAAGGTCGAGCATTCAGTGAAAGCGATGCATGCCTGACGAGATGCTGCATGCTTTTTTTCTTTAATAGCATCTTCCTTCTGAGGCCTGGTTTACCATCACGAAGTGGTGAAGTACTGTGAATACTACTGCTTTGACATATTTCCAGCTGCATTTGGGTTAAAGTATAACATCACTTTATGGTTACTGCCATGGAAATGGGTGCTCATCTTTCCTGTGTAGCAGGCCATTCCCTGAGTCTCAGCATTTACTCATTGAAAGCTATCAGTGAAATGCAGGTTTTATCTGTATTGGTAATATAGTCCTGTGAATATGAACATATTTCCATTTTGAAAGCTTATCTTCTTAAGTTTATTTTGTATTCCTAATTATGTTTGGAAGGGGGGAAATTTCTCTGTTTTTTTTCAGTTCAAAGATGAAGTTAAATGTTTTATTAAATACTTAAGATAAAAAAAGAGTTAACAGTTGACTTCAGTACTTAGCTGGAAGAGGTTTTTCTTTGCTGCTGTAAACACCTAGCAATGTGTGAGGTATCCCAAGCTGGATGCAGACTAGAGGAAACAGATCTAGGGGAAGAAGAAGAAAAGCTGGGGTAGAAATGAATTTGAAACTGACTCGGAATTGGATCCTACCCATACATAAAGAATAGTAGCCAGATAGCACTCTGCCAAAGATACCTGGGATAAGAAGGTAATGCAGTGGCATAGGACTTGGGGAAAGGGGAAATGTGTCTCGAGATTTCAAAGTAGATCTGGATGAATGAGAACACTTGGGAGGAGTATTGATTCTCAGAGTAAGCACCAAAGTTAGCTGGTGCCTAGTGAAAAAGCATAGGTATCGCTGGAGGTTAAATTGATGGACATAAGGTGGCTAGACTGAGGAATGCAGGATAAGGAACTAAAAAAACTAATAAAGGAACTAGCTGATGTAGGTCAAAAGAGTGGGGTGAGGTTAGACAGTCTAGAAGGGGATCATGAATTTTTAACAAGAAGCAGAGAACTGGAAAACTGAGATTTGGGAAGGGGGAAAAAAACCCCAACATATGACCAACATAGATTTGAGTATATGGGGTAGAAGACAAAGTTTATTGGGGAGAGTTGAACGGTTTGAAAAGTCTGTTGCCAAAAGAGCATGTCTCCTTCCAGAGCACAGAATGACACTCCACATTCTTGACTCTTGTTGTCAGCAGACATGTGAAAACTTTCTGGCCAATTCTATCCCCCAAAACCCACAGTGTAACAACTGCTATCGCTTACTCTCCCAGCTCAAGGGGAAGAGGTCTGTTTTGTTTTACATGAGTTTCAAACATTAATGGACAAAGTGGTCACAAAGGACATGGGATTTGGTTTTAATTCTGATGAGGCAAACAAGGATGTTGCATGCAATAAAAATTTTATAAGAAAAATGAAGAGTTTCTAGTCAAGTATTGTTAATGACTCTTGTAACAGAAGTTTGCTTCCAGTTGTATGCTATACAGTAGTTCTTAATTACATTATCCCATGCTATTTTTTTTCCAAAGTATTCTTGCTGTATTCGGTTTTATGAGATGGACAGGGTTTGCTTAATGAACAGATGTTCACTGTTTTGTACAACATGTGGCCTCAGGCCTTATTTCCTGCATTTTATTCAGACCCTGACTCTGAAGTCAAAATAATTCTTTTCCTCAGGGGCTTTTCATGATGCTCATCACTAATATCTGAATAGCTTCTCCCAAAATAATTTACCTTCACAACACCCTTGAGATGTGCAAGTTTTCTCTTTTACAAGCAAGCAATAAAGGCAGAATGAGATCGAGATCAAATATCTCCTCTGTTTTCAGACTGCTGAATCTGAGATACCCAAGACACTGTCAAGATGGACACTTTTTTGTCAGTTTCGTTTTAGGCACAAAATGTTAAACTTTGGGCCTTTATTTCCAAATTTTGGTGCTGGTCAATTTGTATCATGGGACATTAAATTGGGGAACCTGAAAAAGAGAAAACCAAATTTTCTCTTTGTCTCTCAACATTTGGTTTGTGTAATTCACTTGGCATTCTAAGCATCCTCTGGCAGGATCAGAATCTGGGCCTTGAAGTCAGTTACCCTGACAAAAATTGCTGCTTTTTCCTTTCTCTCATACTGTTAAACATGTGCAAGAAATTGGATAGGGTCCCACAAATGAGTGTTCATCCTTACTCACTTTCTCTCTGAAGTGGACTGGATCTGTGCACCAAAGGAAGCATCTTCTAGGGAAGGTATCATAAATAACTTCTTCATTTATCAGCCCGCTTTATACAGTGCAGGGGGACTAAACTCAGGTTAAGGTTATAGTCTTTGGTCCATTGTTGTTTGGGTTTATTAGTGCTAGTCTTTGAAGTTTTAATGCTGTCCCTTGTGTTGCAGAGTTTTTTGCAATATATTTTCTTCTTTAAACAAAGATGACGATCTAGAAAATGTGCAATTATAAGGGAATAAAAATGAGTGCTCCCCAGTCCCTTAAGTAGATTATGAATTTGTAGATATTGTTTATATTACAAGTATATACAGTATATTGTCAGTTTCTAATAATTTCTAGGCTGTTCACTCAAGTTTTGATATGAAAGGAAAAATAAAATCAGTGCAACTTGTAATTTCTCTCCAAAGCAGTTAAATTAAACAATTAAGGAATGATTGCAAATATCAGTATGAACAGAAATTAACCTTCAGTGTCATAAATAGAACAACTGTCCAGAAGAAGCCCTGATTAGAAAGGAAGCATTTGTTACCAAAATGCTTCTACTGATGTTGACAGAAGGATTTTGGTTTTAATCTGAAGAAATAGAGAAATGAAATTTTGATGCTTGTTACTCAAAGGTTAACTACTCAAATCACTGTACTCCAAGAGCATCTTGGAATACCTGCTCTGTCCTTGATAGGGTGGTACCTTCCTGTACTCTGTGAACCTCATTGCTTCATAAATCTGAGCTTTTTGCCTTAAAGGGCCAATTCATTCCTAACATACAAATAAGTCATATCTGGAGGCCTTTGGGGAAAAAATCCCTTTATGCATTTATCAAAATATACAAAGTTACATTTAAAATGAAAACATCAACATTTTATATACAACATTATAAGTGGTTAAATTTCAAGCTTGCTTGACAGAAGGCTTATTGATTGTCTCCAGTCAGCGGGAGCCCAGAATTCACTCCCCCTCCCTGTGTGCACCAAAAATGATACCTCTCATAGGATTTTACTCCAGGAAGGCTCTGTAATTACCCCATGTGTAGGCCTCTGAAAGCTCTTCTACTTTGTATAAAGGAATTAAAAATATTCATTGGGCTGTGGAACTGAGTAAAGAGAATAAGCTGTGTGGCTTGCTGTTGTCTTTCTTTTTTGGAAGTCTTGAGCTTCAGTCCCTGTTTCCAGGAGTGTTTTGTTCACTTTTACTGTATTTCATCTGGTGCTGGTAGTATGAGTCAACTTTCCCCTCCTCCTTCTCACCCTGCTTATGTATTTAAAGACTTCGCACTTTTTTTTTTAATGTTTTGAAGTAAGTGTTTGTGTGCCTAATTTCAGAGAAAGGCCCAGGGCTATGGGTAAAGGTTCACTCCTGTAGATCAGAGTTGCAGAAACAGGTGTGAGACTTAAGATCTAGAGAGGTAAAAAAATGCTTATCTTTTATTACAGGTTCCTATTAGCTGTATTTGGTAGCACCCTGCTCAAGGTAGTGGTTGCTGAAGTCTTTATTTCTATTGCTTTTTGACTGTCTCATTTCAGGGCCATGTATAGGCTACAAGGTGCCCAAATACTAAGATTTGGCAACACTGAGCATTTTAATGAATGTGCCCTTTGTAGATATAGCTTTAAGGTCTCTGTGCCTCATACTCCACTCAGTAGAGATATTTGTCATGTGTAGCTGTGAGATGGTAAGATGCCCAGATATGTAGCATGGAGAGAGAAGAAATACAAAGAATGCTTGGGGAGTACGTGTGGTTCCTGCCATTTGCAGAGAGACCAGACCCCATATCCCAGAGCTGCAGAGGCCCCGGGGTGAATTGGGAAACAAGTTTGTGTTGTAGCGGCTCCTCCTACAGGGATGTCCTATGGGCAGGATAATCTAGGTCCCAAGGTCGTCCTCCTTCAATTCTGAAATTCAAGAATGTTATTCCCCCCTGCCCTGGTTTGTTGATAGGGCTTTGGATGCCTTGGGATAGGGATAGTCCTTGTGTGTGTTCAAATCCCAGTCAAGCTGCTCACCCTGGAGAAGACAATAACTAGTAATTTTTTAATGGCTTTTGTGGTACAATTGTTTTTTTCTTCAGCAGTTCAGCCTGCTCTCTCCATGTCACTGCTACACCAGCCTGTGCTGATACACTCCTCCCAGTGGCTGAATTTGGCAAATCTTTCTCAAATCAAAAAGTTGCACTGAACTTTGTTAAGCAATGGTGAATTTCTCCCTATTTTGGTCTGTTGTACCTCTCCTAGTGTAAAACATAGAATGGTGGCTAGCCTCTGGGACATAGTTTGTGGTTAGCGGCAGACTGTGCTGTTCATTTTATGGTTATCTTCTGAAAGAAATACTTGCAGACTTCTTATAAGCCATGGAGAAACTATCAGTGCTCAGGAAGTTGAGCTGTTGGTATAAAAACATCAGCGCTGGTACCATTACACTCTTGGGGAAACTTTATTTGCTGATCTTTGAATAGGGAAATGTCTTTTGAGGTTAGTGGCAGGGTTTATAGGGAGAAATGAGTGTGAAGAAAGCTTTATTCATAATTCATTCTGTGCTTGCATCTTATGTATTTCAATTCAAAACGGCAGAAGAAAAGGGGAGGAGAGGGAGAAAAGATGAATGGCACTGTATGGGTTGTTGGGATAGAGAAGAGCAATCATGGGTGGGGAGTATTATGCTTATTTAATAACAAAGACACTGTGCTAGTACATAGGGAACATGAAAATAGCAGTTTACATTCTGCTTTTTCCCTAATTGAAGCTGTCTTTCGAATGACTGGATTTGACAAGGTCACAATCTGTGTGTCTTGTGAATTTGACTGATCTTGATGACCTGAAGCAGGGCAAGCAGAAACTGTTGCTGTCAGAGGAAGGTTATCCAGAACACCAGAAAGAGTTAACAGCATCTAATATTTATGAACACAGTGGTGAAAGTTGCTGACATGACATAAAAATGTGCAGTGCGCTACCTGAGCCTGTAGAAGGTAGCATGGCTGCTGTGCCTTGTTGTCTGCTCCTGCTCTGCATTTCTAATTTGTGGGCAATTTGGCAAAATCCGTTGGTTTTTTCTGTCACCATTATCTGTGTATGTGTGTGCATATGAGAAATCTTTAATCTTTCATTTAAGATGCCCAATAGACTCCATTGACACGTTTGTTGTTTTTTCCAAATGCTGAAGGAACAGTGGGTCAGTAGTGATAAAAAAAATGGGTGTTTTTTCCCCAGCTGTATCTGTGCTACAGAAGTTGCTGTCAGTCATCTGTGACCAATACATCTGGACTTGACATTTTTCAGCTGAAACATTTGGGGGACACAAACAATGCTGAAAGCTCCTAGGAGAGCAAGTCTTTGTCTGTGCTTTTGCATTTTGTTAGTATAGCGAGCTCTGTATTGGACCCTTCTGGATGCTGCATGTTACAAAAAATAGGAAAGAGAAGACAGGTTTTTGAAATTGAGTTATTTATAATCTTATGCTATGGATGTATTCATTTTTGTACTAAGTAATTAAGAAATTAAGTAAAATCTTTATTTTGTGTTATGATTTCTAAATGCTAGTAACAGGTAAATGTGTTTTCAATTATATGTATTGTACAATAGAAAGATATTTTATAATTGTGATCTGATCATGCTAATGCATTTTTAAGTACTTACCGTGTGAATTCAGCTAGTCAATTCTGCTTTTTCCCATGCTAATTAGGTCATTCTTACAATCGGTTCAGTGCAAAGATTTCTTGTTTTACTTTCTGATCTTAGGTCTGCAATGCTGGAGATGACCACTGGATGGAACCATTACATTTTACTTAATATGGTGTTGCAAAACCTTGCTGTATGTGACTGAAATACATGTTCCTAAGAAAAAAGCTTCTATTAAATAACGATGTTACCATTAATGTTTGATTTAAAAAAAAAAAAAAAAGTACAAAAACCGTAAAGAAAGCAGATTTTTAAGTAGTGCCTCTATGAATTTGGAATGATCAGGAGAGGATATTTTCTGTTTTGCTATCTGCAGTCATTTTATTTGGAATAATCAGAGTTGAAAAACAAACAGAACCTAAATTACACTTTTTGAAGTCATGAGGGCTTATAAGAAAGTACTGTGTATGCTATAGAGTAGTATTAGCCAGTAGATTATGCAGCCAGAAGTTTTTCAAGATTTAACATTGTTTGGCAGATAGCAAAAAGCTTCCACTATGGGAGATGCTAAGCAAGATGCTTTTAAGAAGTCATGCTTCAGTTATTCTGGTTAATTAAAAATAAAGAAAAGTCTGTAATTAAGGGAGCAGTTGTTCCTTCTTTTTTTTCCAAATGAAGTTCAAAGTTAATTTAGAGCTAAGATTATGGGGTTTATTCTCTCTTGCCTTTCGCTTTGAGTGGATGAACATGATGGTTGCTGTCATAACATTGTGTGCTACATGTGGGACCTCCAGAGATGAATATTTGAGTTGATCAGCAGTTTGAATTTAAAGAACTAGCTCCTATATTTGGAAACTTTAACGGATTCATGTCATTTCAGATCCATACAAAGATATTCTTTGCATGGTGATGAATATGATAGCAGGAAAGAATTACAGTTGAAAGCTACTTTTCTGATTTGCTTAAGAAGGCACTTTGCTTAAATACAAATAATAAACTTCTGTGTATAGTGGTGGTAAAACAGACCCTTTCTGGCCCCTCTTGAAGATGAAAATATGGTTAGCAGCTCGTTATGGGTATCATCCCCTAGGTAGTGGACAGTGGGCAAGTCTCATTGCGACCCAAGCTCTATATACTCACACTAGAGTCCTGAAATCTTCATTTGTCTCACATGTGTGTCAGGAGGTGTTCTGGATGGAGACTGCATTCATGGGTGGTTAACAACTGGCATGGGGCAGGTTAACAACATGCAGAGATTTCTTTTTATTCCTTTTCTGTCCTGTGTTGTAGTGGTGGGATTGGAAAAAAGGAACATAGCCTCTGAATATCTGTAGTACCTTGTAAATCATGTGATATTTAGATCTTTATTTAAGGAGAGAAACAGACACATTGAATATACCATATGATATGAACATTTTTACCTGTTTTGTTTGAGTGCGCTATACCTGTTTAATAAGGCTAAACAGCACTGGCAAAACTGACTCTGAGAATGTAAGAGTGCCCATACCCTTTCTATCAATGCAGTATGATGATTTAAGGAGCACAAACAGAAGTTTAGATAGATGAGTGCAGTCCTATTTAATCTGTGAATCCTTTGCAGATGGTGCTGGGGTTTGTTAGTACAGTGACTCTAAGGATCTGCACACGAACTACTGAAATTCTGCTTGTATTACAAAGTTAACAAATTTGTAAAATGATACCAAAGTTAGGCTAAATATTTAAACCCATTATTTCTTTTGAAAGAGAAGAAAAGAGCACCTTAGAGGCAGCCTTCATTTTTTAGGAATTTGGAGTAAATCCAGTCCTTATGGGGAAAAGAAGACGTTCAACATTGCAGCATGAAGCAAAGGAATGATTACTTAGAGCAAACTATGTGCTTTGGTGTTTTTCAGCCTTACTTTTCAGATTGCTAAAAGCCAACAGAGAACAGCTGTGTTTCCCAAGCTAGATTAACTAAGCCTGCTGCTTAGTCGCCTTTGCTATGACTTGAGTGTGAAGTGGTGGTGGAGCTCTTTTTCTCCACTCACCCTAGTAGTTATCTTTAAATTCATTTTAAAAAGAGTATACATTTCACAAGACTTCACAAACCAAAAATCACCTTTTTTTGAATATTTGATGATGACTATTTAAGTCATAAGTAAAAACAAAAATATCTTTCTGATAATTAGCCTTTTTGTGATGTTTGTCACTTGCATTTATTTAGCCTTAGTCTGACTTCTGCTGCAAAAATGTATACCACCTTAAATGTGTCACTACAGATACTTGTCATTTTCTGGTATGTCCAGCTAGATAACTTTACCTACTTCTCCTGGTTGTGAAGAATTTTCTTACATGGGTGTTGGCTTAGATGGCTTGTTCTTTAGATGGCTGTTGGTTTAATAAATATGACAAAACACAAAATAGAGCTGGGGGGCTAACCCTGGGTGGAGCTTTCCTTTAAGGAAAGTGAAAATTAGTTCTGTTGTATCATTATCAGTCGTGGGTCACAACAAGCCCATGCAATGCTACAGGCTTGGGGAAGAGTGGCTGGAGAGCTGCCTGGCAGAAAAGGACCTGGGGGTGTTGGTCAACAGCCAGCTGAATGTGAGCCAGCAGTGTGCCCAGGTGGCCAAGGAGGCCAATAGCATCCTGGCTTGTATCAGGAATAGTGTGGCCAGCAGGACTGGGGAAGTGATTGTCCCCCTGTACTCGGCACCTGTGAGGCCGCACCTTGAATACTGTGTTCAGTTTTGGGCCCCTCACTACAAGAAAGACATTGAGGTGCTGGAGCATGTCCAAAGAAGGGCAATGAAGCTGATGAAGGGTCTAGAGCACAAGTCTTATGAGGAGCGGCTGAGGGAACTGGGGTTGTTTAGCCTGGAGAAGAGGAGGCTGAGGGGAGACCTTATTGCTCTCTACAACTACCTGAAAGGAGGTGGTAGTGAGGTGGGTGTTGGTCTCTTCTCCCAAGTAACAAGCGATAGGATGAGGAAATGGCCTCAAGTTGTGCCAGGGTAAGTTTAGATTGGATATTAGGAAAAGATATTAGGATTAGATTGGATATTAGGAAAAATTTCTTCAGTGAAAGGGTTGTCTGGCTGCCCATGGAAGTGGTGTTGAGTCTCCGTCCCTGGAGGTATTTAAAAGCCATGTAGATGTGATGCTTAGGGACATGGTTTAGTGGTGGACTTGTCTAGGTGAATGGCTAGGTGACTTGATATCAGTGCTAGGTGAATGGCTAGGTGACTTGATGATCTTAAGGGTCTCTTCCAACCTAAAGGATTCTATGATTCTAATGTCAGCATCTGCCGTTGTTTCACAGCACCTCCCAGATGCTGAAGTTTCCAGTTTGCCCTGCTTCATAGCTCCTTACCTGACTTGCTGTGGCAGTCTAGCTGCAAGGAACGTAATTGAGAATTTCAGGCTGCACAAGCATCAGATGACGATGACATTTTTTGGTTTAAGCCTAATTAACTGTTAACTTGTTAATTGGTGAACATTCCTACATCAGAGATCAGAAGTTTGTGCCGCTAATTATCATGATCTGGTATGTGAAACTGTGCTGACACTGGCAATGTTGGTAGACTGAAATAATTAGAAGTAGAGAGAAGCGAAAACAGAGTACTTATTGCTTTAATGGGATATTCAGTTTTTCATTGCTCCCCCACCTCAACAATAATAAGAATAGTGTATGAGCTGCTACACATATCGGAAGCTTGATTAGTATGCGAGTATATGATCAAGCTCTGTAACCAAATAAGCAATGTATGAATTTGTGTCAAAGACTGTCTTAAGAGTATATGGAAGAGTTTGCACAACATTTAAAAGGGGAGCCAGAGCTGATTGTTTTTGAACTTTTGACTGCTGGGGAGATGCACATCATGGTTGGGTCAGCATAGAAGCATGGTACTGGTCATGTGGTGACAGCTGTGGTGGTGCCCCAGGCTGGTGGCCAGAGAGGCCAGAGCACCTTGCTGGTCAGAGGCAGGTCTCTCGGGGAGAGCCATCAGTGTGCGGTAAGAGGCCAAAATACATAACATAGACTAATGTCTAAAGACCTAGAGTTGTCATTAGCATGAGGTACTGCAGTAGCTTGTGTGGACATATATTTGGTGGTGTTATGACCAAATTGTAAAATATATAATCCAAAATGCTTTAGAACTATTCATTTCTACAAAAAAGTTTCTACACTTTGCTTTTTCATATAGAGTTGAGGTGGTGTGGGTTGGGTTGGTTTTGTGGGGGTTTTAATTTGTTTTTGCTTTAAGGTGGAAACATATTCTACTTGTCGGATAATATTGCTGAGCCTGTTCTCTATTTCTTGCCTTTGTGTCTTGTTCTTTGTATTCGTTGTTATGTATTTTTCTTCTCTTTGCTTTCTTGTGCTCTTTTACTCACCAACTTAGTATCTCCTTTGCATTGCAAGTGATGGTGGGGAGAAGTCTGCTCCTGCGGTGGCCTGCCCCCGTAGTCGGCACAGCGCGGCTGGGCACTTAGTGAGTGCTGTGGAAATGTCGCACCAACACTTTGTAGGACGGGGGGTGCTGGCGCCTGAATGGTAGCCATGAGCTGTTTTGATCTTCTGTTAGGACTGTAAAGAATTAGACAGAGCTGAAGTTCAAGAGAGAAATGTTGGCTGGATGTGTACAGTGCTGGGTGAAATCAAAGGGGATAAAAATATAAAGGAGGAACACAGAAGGGAAATGGAAAGCATTGAAAGATGAGTTAATGGTCGCCCACAGGTGATGTGTGTCATAGAGCAATAAATACAGTATAAGTGTGTGTTGGGGGAAGGCCAAGGTGGATGAACAACTAAGTACAAAATGCAATTGCAGATAAGAGGAAAAAATTCTGAGAGGTAGAAATGCAAGAAAAGGCTGGGAGGAATATAGAAAGAAGTTGAGGGAGTTTAAAAATTGATGAGAAAAGCAAAGGTGGAGTATAAAAAGATTGCCCTTATTTTTAAAAGAAGAGTTTGAGATAAAATGACTTCTCTTACCCAGGTAGAAAAGGCTCTCCTCTCACCTGAGAAATCCTGAAGTAGTGGGAGAGGGTGAGGATGATGGTAGGAGATCCGCTTCAAACCGGATCAGAAAGAGCCTAAAACCAAAGCGGTAGCTCGCCGTGCCAGCACTGAGGTGCCCTGCCGTGCCACTGGGGTGCCTGGCAGGGCAGGACCAGGCCTTGCCAGCAGCGGGGCCGAGCCGGGCAGCCCCAGCCCCATCGCTGGGCCGAGGCGTGGGGTGCCCGAATGCGAGGCTTGAAGCAGGGCTGGGGTGCCCGGTGAGGCCGGCCCTGCCCACTGGGGCCCGATGTGGAGCCAGGGGTGGAAGCGGCCTTGTTTGGCTGGGGTAGGAGCAGCAGGCCTTGTCTCCCAGGCTCAGCTTCACCTCTCTGCTCTTCCCACTGCTGCCACTGGGAAAACTTCCCTCCTCGCTCCAGTTATCTGCCCCCACCTGGCAGTTAGGAGTATCTCAGCATGCTTTGGGGTTTTTTTCTTCAGTGAGCTGGAGTCAGTACTTCATCAGGAGCATTGCCAGGCAGTATTTAGCCTCCCAGGAAAATGTGGTCACTGCTCTTCAAATGCCAGCTTCTGCTTAAAGAGGATTTTCTGCTTCCTTGGTAGAAAACAGCACATTTTTGCTCCTTTCTTCTCTGGTGCAAATCATCCTCCTAATTGTAAGTACGGGAGTTTGTCGGATTTGAAAACAGATGATGAAGTATAGACCTGAGCTGAGTCTTTTGCCTCTCCTCAAGTCTCCGCAGCTCCTGCGGGGTAAAAACTCAACAAAACTAGACCCTCACAGCTCCTCCTAAGCCTGTCCTTGCTTTAACATTCAAATAGTTTCCTGCAAATTAAAGGACCAAGTTCAAATGCACATACACCACCTCCCTGCCCCCAACCAGCTGGGTATTTGAAACTTGATAGAAAATACATGGTTTTAGTAAGGAAAATTCCTTTGGTATAAATGGGTATTTTTAAAAAAAGACTATTTTCTCATCAGAATGAGTTAGGTTTTCCACAGAAAACATTGCAGGGGGTGTGTGGCGGGGTGGTACCTTACAACAGCCAATATCTTGACTGCTGTGACATGTGTTGGGGCAGTGAGGTTGAAGTTCCTGCTTTGAACTGAAGCATGCAGCTGTCTGGTGTGCGTGTTCTGCTTTCATGATGCTTTAAAAAAAAAACAACAAAAAACCAAAAAAACCCCCAAAAAACCCCAAAACCAAAAAAAAAAACCCAAACCAACCAAACAACAAAAAAACCCCACCCACCAAAGTTTTGCATGACCCTGTATCAGTCATACAGCTCTTGTTATACCTCAAAGTATCATATCAAGAATCTACTTTGTATGAATTCTTATCTTTTTTTAGCTGTTCACTTTCAAAAATCTTTAGGACTTTACCTGTAAATACTTGAAAACCGCATACTGATCCAACAAAAAAAAAGCACCTAAAATATATGGAACATGATCCAGCCTGTCAGTCATCTGTCACTTGTTCAGAGTTTTTCCCTTGGAGATAGGGGAATGAGGTTATTTTTCAGCATGCGCATTGGCAGCTTTGGCTGCCTGCTTTATATTGCATGGATCTTAGTGCCTACGTATAGTAATGTGACCTGTAATTCTCAGACTTTAAGTCCCCAGGTAAATGACTGCGATGGACTGATGAACAAGGACATTTCAGTAACATCTTGCAAAGTTAAACTGACAGGTTAGAGTCATTCTGTGCGTTTACTGTCACATAACACCCAGAGAGCATGCAGGAGGGTCAAGCAATAGCTGAAGATGAACTAATCCCAATGAAAGTGTGCGCAAGCTTTACTTAAATTTTTTTGAGAATTGGTGGGATTTCTGCCAGTGTGTTTGTGTGAGGGAGGTGTACAGCGTAAAATGTTATAGTGTGCAATTCTGGAATAGCCTGCCTTAGTTTCCTAAGGTTATGAAAGAAGTTGCTTAATGTTCTGGAATACAAACATGCGTCCTACAGTTTGATCTTGGTGTGTTTGCTGGGGAATCGCTACTGTGGTGATGATGGCTTACTCTGTTGCAACTTGCTCAGCCTCCATGTTTCTGTATGGGTCCACTTCCTACAGAAAAGGGTTACTGGAGTGCAATGCCCAAGATTGGTAGAAACCAAAGCAGTAAATAGAAGGCCCAAAATATGAACATGAATGCTGCTTTCAGCTTCTCTTGAAGCTTAATGTGTCCCTGCCTTTAGCTGAAGGTGAGTTCTGATGGTGGCATTGTTTAATCCATCAGATACACTGACCATGTGACAGAGTTGTATAAAGCACAGCTACTTGACATTTTAGTACAGAAATGAAATCACAAAAGCTGCTTTAAAAATCACAGGTAGGATTTCTATAGTAACACAACGAAATTGCAAGGTAAAATTTGTGGAATTACCTAACATTTTTAAGCCAGTGCATGTGTGCAATAGAACAAGCAAAGCAAATTTTCAAAGTATGTTTTAAGTACTTTATAACAAAGATGAGACACTAACACTACATGCATTTTCAGTATTGCTATATATTTTTGCCTGAAAACAGTAAAAGTATTTCTAATAAATAGAAGTCATAAACCAGTTAGTGTGCTATAAAAGTGCAATTTATTTTACACTTGGTAATGCAGGATGCAGTAGAGTAACACTAAATAAAAATCTAATGCAGCGAATTTGGCAGAGTACTAACTGTACATTTAGATGATTGTGCTATTAACCTCTTCCATATACCTCCTCTAGTTTGTGGACTACCTTTTATTACAGTAATAAGTGATAAGGACTACTATTAGCATTATGAGATGTGCCCCCCAATTCAGTTTTCTCATCCAAACTGTTATGACAATGACCCGTATAGTCTTTAAGATGAAATTAATTTTGGTTCAGAGGGGCCAGTACAGGGCTTATGATTCCCTTAAGTCCTACTTAAGCCTTACTTTGATGTTTTATTTAGTATATCTTGTATAACAATTAAGCTCAGACTAGAATATTGTATTACAGTTTTGCCCTGTTTGTTTTCTTAAGTGTTTTTCTCTCTTTAGAAAAAGTTGTTCAAAGAACATTTATATTTATACAGTTTGGTGGTCACAAGCCAGATGCTGCTGCAGCTGAAGATGCTCATTGCATAGTCCTCAACTGTGCTCCTTCAGATGTGTATCAAGATTTATTCTTGAATTAGATAGTCATACGTTCTGTAATAAAACATTCTTGCAGTTTAAATAAGTTTTTGTAGAATACGGCACAGAATGCATTTATTTAATCTGCCAGTTTCATTAATGAAACTTTTTTTCTATTAAACTTTATGGTTAATTTTAATCAGTCTGGGTAGTGGTAGAATACTCAAAGCAAAACTACAAGTATTTTGTAAAAGAGAACCAAGTTTCTCGAAGGGTAAAGCTTCAGCTTAAGCTTACTTCTTACTAAACCCCACAGAATGAGTTGACAAATGGATGCTAATGATTATGGAGACAAAAGAGTGAGCATAATGTGAAACATTTTATAAATCCATTGAAAACTAGGTGGTGTTCTCCTACAAGCTAACGTGTGCGTCTCCTTCATGTGAGTATGAACTGTGAAAGTCTTTAATTCCATAATTATTTTCAGTAATTTTTTTTCTCACTTTGATATACTTGTGCCTTCATTTTAATGCATGAATAGTCTCTTTTATCTTGGTTAGGTCAAGTTTAGATGTCTAATGAATTTCAATCACTTTTTTTTTTCTCCCCAAGGTGTTTAAAGATTGTGTCTGTTTCTGTGTTCTGAGTGCTGTAGGGATCCAGCTTTTTTGTATCTCTTCATGTTCAGTTCTGTGGACAGCGGAGCTAATGAAGTGTACTTTTCTCTGCATTCTGTAAAGGAATTGATACCTGTTCAAAGTTAAAAATCCAAAATGCAGCTGTGATTCAGATTAATTCTTTCAAAGGATGCAGGAGGAATGTGTTCCACTGTAACATTTCTCATTGCTCTTTCCAAGCACATCAAGGCTTGAAAACTGAGGTAAACTGAAAAAAGTCTGTGCTTTTGAAGGCAAGGAGACTGGATAATGGCACAGATTAAAATCCAAATTCCAAATGCATAACTTAGGCTTAGAAATTCATTTTAGGAAAATGTGGCGCAGACTAATCCTAAATTCAGTCATAGGTCGCATGAGACTGTTCTGACATTTAGAACGGTCCTCAGCACAGCAAGCTTTCAGGGTGACATTTAGATGGAACTTTTTAGAAATATATCACGTTCTCAGGAAAGTGCTGTGGAGTAGAGCAGATTTATAGAGCGGGGAGCCTATTATGCAGAACTGTAGATCACTACTGTCTACCAATAAGGCTAGCTTTTTTGCTAATATTCACCAAGTGTCCTTTGCCTTTCTCCTCTCCTTGTTGAAGTAACAATTCAATTTGATAGCGTTCTTTTAAAATATTTTTGCTGGGAACACTAAACTTCTATCTTTTGTCTAATCACTGCTCAGTCCACCAACCGGTTTTCCTTTAACTGTTTCTTCCATTTTGCTTTAAACTGCCTGTTTACTCCAAAGTAGGTCAGATCAATACATTGTACATATAATAATATAGCTGGGTTCTGGATAGGACATCCACCATATTCTTGTCTACTGTATATATACAATTACAATGATAAATCAATGCGAAGTAATTTCTAGAATGCAGTGTTACTATGTGGAGTACACTGTTACCCTGAGACAAGTGTACTGTTCAGAGAGTGGAATAATATTTAAAAAAAAAAAGAAATGAAAGGGCGGGAGGGGGCTGGGGTGGGGGCATAAAATGACTGCAGTTACCCGATGTCAAATTTTGTGAAATGACTCTTATAACATGCTTTCAGAATTCTGTACATTACATGGCATTTTCTGTAACACAGATGAAAATATTTCCTAGAAATATATAACCATAGTGTTTCAAGAATATCTTTTTTTTTTTTGATAAATCTATGACTAGTAAGCATTTCTCTCTAGGATATGTGTTATGCTGCTTAATCTACTGGCAACATAACTGAATTTGGATCATCTGGGTTCAGAGGCCCAAATCCCTGAAGCTTTTACTCATGCATCCTCTTTTTCCCTGTGTATCCAATTTATCCAGTTATATGGAGTAGAGGCTTGGCTGGCTGTTCATTTGGATTCAGCAACTGGCTTAGTTGGCCTTGCTTGATAGGTACTCTTCATCGGAGTTTTGAATGAGGGTTTCTACCACATATCAATGGAAAGGGCTGATGAAATAGGTAGAAATAATGAATGCCTTATATGAATACAATGCATTAAATGAACTCTGAGGCCACATCTGAGTTTGAGTATCAGAATGCTGTTTACTGATGACATTACAGAAATGAGCAATGGAAATTTTAAAGACGTGATATTATAACAATGGGGGGGGGGGTTGTTTTGTGTGGGTTTTAGGTTAATTAAGTCAGTCCTTTTTACCAGTCTACCATCACATCATCTCCTTTTTCTATGTCCTCATTTATATTGCTTCTACATTCTACTGCTATGGAAGTATATTCTAATTAACGTTTTCATGTACTAGTGTAATTGAAGTTACAGCTTGGTAAAGCTGAGGGTCAGTGCACCTTCATGATGACTGGGGGATTAGGAAGATATTTAAAAACTTACAGTTGATAAAAATGCATGAGAGGAGAACCAGTCATTAACCTGATTTCAGCAAAAAAGAAATCTGCTATTGCTTTTACGATGTTAAGAGTCCTTCCAATTTGTGAAAAACTTGCTGCGTTCTTCTTTCTATGCAAATTTCCTAAAATTATGTGAACTCTTGATGTTACAAAATGTAGGGTGCTCAACTGATCTAGCTATGCAGATGGAATTAGATATTTCTGTGTTAATGAAGAAAGGGAAGTATCTGACATTTCATTATTTCATTTAATGATCTACATCCTCATAAAGGGGTTTACAAATGAAATACAGAAGACTATCATTCACTTAACTCTGTAGAACTTGTGAAGATAGAACTAGCAGAGAATATTCATGGAGAGTTTCATTCAGGCTGTAAGAATAATTCACTCTTCAGTTCAGCAGGTAGACAGAAAATTTTAAAAATCATCAGGTCAAGCCAGGCTGAAATACATGTGTTTGTGTACAGTATGTGAGTATCAGCTATCTTGTCCACACCCCCAAAAAGCATAGTCCTAAAATGGTGGTACGTTGTTAATGAAAAATTTCAGAGAAAAACAAAGGAAACTAGGGCATGAATGAAAACGACTTTATTCCAATTTTGCTTGGCAAGGTAAATAAAGCATTTAGAACTCTTGTGCAGAGATGTGCACTGCAGGCTCAGTGATCTCCTTGTCTAAGTCTCTTCCCACCCTACAGGTAAATGACCCAATACTTGGTCTGAAAGGTATTTTAGGGTTGCTTCTGCTTTTCTTGGGGAAACAGAGTCCTCCCACACTTAGGAGGAGTGTACTGGCTGCCAGGGCACTCATTTTCTAAATACTGCACTTTAAGCATGCTCCAAAACTACAAAAGAGCAAAATAAAATTATTGAAATCACCTTTCTGCATTTGGAGATTGAGAGGGTAGATAGGATGTTGCTAGTTTTGCTTATTCCTGGTACCTACACAGCTATTGGAGTGAAATTTAGATGTCGGTTTTTGTGGCGTCCTTTCCCTCCACCCCCCTTCCTGTTGTAATTGAGTATTTCAACAGTTGGAAACAAGTACCTCAGCAGTAAAACTTGCAAAAGCAAGATAATCTGTAATAACAGTAAATAGCTTTATGGGAACTAGTACAAAGATAAATGTTAATTGAGTAGGTCGTTTTTGTGCTTAACAAAAGAACGACTAGCTACAGCCCTTAAATGACGACTACTCCCTCACTTGGTTTTTACAAAATTCTGTATAGACTGAGTTAGAAGTTGAGAGTTGCAGTTTTTTTGATTTATTTTTTAGTTATTGAGAACAAGACTGAATGTGACAATTCCCCTTGCATACAGAAAGGGAAAGAAGCACAAGCATAGAGAATATTTGTGGCCAAAAGTATGCAGTAAAAAATTTAGCAGTTTGAAAGCGTAGAAGAAATTATAGGGTCAAGGCAGATTTGTTTTTTCTTGAGATGGGAAGTTAAGAAAAAAAATTAATTCATTTATACTGATAAGGACAGTTGATGGCAAAACTGACACAGGTAAGGCAATGAACTTTATGCTGGAGGTAGTGTTCCTGTGAACAACTTCTTGTGCTGTAGGTTCACGATGTTACTGCAACTAAGATTAAGAAACAGAAGACTCACTTGATTGAAGTCAATGCATAAGATTTCTACAGAACTATAGAAAATTAAGTGGCTGTTCTGAAATTGTGGGATTGCCTGCACAACTTTATGTAAAGCTTTGTCTTCCAGATTCTTAAACTATAAAGGGTTGCTCTTTGAATTCCCAACTTATTTTCCCTAATATTTTTTGTGGAGAACAGTTTTGCCTTTGCCATGAATGACCACAGGGTGGCAATATTAAAAAAAAATGAAACTTGAAAACATGAGTCCTTCTTAAACAAATGTACAGGTAAGGTGAGGGTTGGGCCTTGTGTAGATTTCAGGTTGTGCCATGAGAGGACAAGTACAAGTGGGTGTAAGTGTGTGTCTGGCCCATCCTTAGGCTTTTGTATCAAGTTCAGTAGCTTAAGAGCTCAAGTTTACAACTACTAGCTTTGCTTAGGGATGTAGGAAGAGAAACTTGCTTCAGAATAAAATGTTTCCAGTCTTTAGTCCAAAAAATTTTATGTGACAGAAGGTAATGTTTTATTCCGATAACCCAAAGTGAACAGTATTGATCTGTTGAAAGCATCGAGGACAGGGCTGGGTGGCAGTTGCTGCGATGCACAAGAATATGCTGCATGTTACCACGATAAAGGAATAGGACAAAGAGACAACCTGCTGCTAATATTAATACTCACTGAAATTTTAGAGTTAGTAAGATGAATACATGCAGCAAATAAATTGATTTTAGAATTCTCAGTTGCATATTAGCATGCATATATTCTGTTTTATCTTCTCTTTCTAGTATAAACAATTTCTTTAAAATATTTTTTAAAAAGCATAATTTGTCTCATTTAGTGCCATTTCACAACTGGTTTATGTTTTTTCTGAATGCTTATTATTAAAATAATTATGTCCTTGAGACTTCAAAGAGCGTACATCTTGAGGTATGTACTGTTAACACCTGTTTCAGTATTGCAATGAACTTATAAATGCACATACTACGTTTCATTCTAGAAATTGGTTCACAGAAGGTGTAATAGTTTTCTGTTTTTACAGTCTAATGAAGTGAAGAACTTTGAGGTGAATTTAAGCCTTGTTGATTAATCTGTGAATGGACTGCAATTTGTTTTCCAAAAGGAGTTTGGTTGGGGGGGATTGGGTCTCTAATTCACATGGTTTGCTTTCTGCTCCTTTATTGGATTACTTGATTTTTAATAAGTAGGAAGAGATTCTGAATGAATCACTAGAACTTTGAACTCCTTCGGAGACAATTAGGAGAACGTTTAATAATAAAAGATTTAGTACTCAGGTTGAATAATGGTAAGACCTACTAAATCTTCTTCTCTTCCATTTATAAAAGTATTTGAGTAAATCTGTGAGACACAGTCTTAGTTGCTCATACAAAACTGAGAAAGAGGAAAAAATTACCAGCTGCATGTCAGACTTTATATCAACTTATTGTTAAGCTCATCTGCAGCAAGTAATTGTGTGTTTGCATGCATATACATCTACAGGAAGAGTAGCTAGCCCCATAAGCTCTTCCTACAACTGTCGTCTAATACATAAGAATATAAATTCCTTTCCAGACTTGTAAGTAATGGTGTGGCATCCTTTTCTACATACTTTCTCTTGTTTTTTCCCAATCTTTTTTTTTTTACTTGTATTACAATAGGATAATAGTGATTAGCTTTTCCATAGGCTGTATCAGCTCTATCTGGCAGAAGAAAATTAGAGGAACTTAGTACTGCAAAAGTATTTTCCTCAACAAATGGCTGAATTAAATCAGTAATTTGAAGCCTGTTAAACTAAGAAAGAAATGCACCCAATAAATCTGTAAATACAGGTCTATCCTATACTGCTGAATTTTCATATATTTGAATTTCACACTAAATGGCAGGACTGGTATGTGTGTTACTAGAGGAAAGACTAGTATGCAGCTAGACATATGCGTTTAATGTTTTCTGTTGTGCTTTTTCTGTCTAGTAGCTCTAAGTCAAGATTTAGACTTTTGCTTTGTGCTAAGAGAACCCAATATTTGAATGTGCAGACTTTTCCTTTTAAGGTGGTGACAGCCACTGCAGGTGTCACAATTTATCACTTGGCTTTAACACAAATGTGACATGATCTCATTAAATTTCTGCCATGAGATTTTATTGCTTTAATAATTTGTTGCAATATTTATAGAATACTATGATGAATTGTATTGAATTTATCATATTATCCAATAAATAATATGACAGGACAATAAATCAATCACATTTCAAAAAACTGTTAAAATGGCATCGTCTAAAATTCTAGATCCAAGCATAATGAGGGCTCTAATCCCTCTAAATTCTAATTCCCTCTAAAAATAAAAGGGAAGCTTATTAATTTGAAATCTTTCATAGTAAAATGGTTAGTCTGGGTCTTGATCAAAAATGCCTTAAGCTATTGCCTGATAGTCAAGAATTTAACTTCTTAAAATTCTTTGGCAATGAGTATTGTCTTCTCCTGAAATAGGTGCATAGACTGAATGCAGGAGTGGAGAATAAATGATCGCTTGAGGCCTTCAGCTGAAATGGTTCATCTCCAATGCTGACTTGTCTTTTAATTTGATTGAATAGTAGTGACACCATAACTAGAACTGAAGGAGCAGGAAGCGAGAGTACATGAACCGAGAGCAGAGTAATCTGTAACAGCCTCCTCTTTTTGTCTTAACTACCTTTTGAAGGAACTGGAGTTGCTGATTCAAGGTATCTATGAACCCCTGAGGAGAGCTGGGCTGTATGAAATACAGATATTCCTGGGTACCTGTAATTATACACCAATAGCTGTTAAGTAGTAAGAGATTTAATGCCATATGTAGTAAAGGAAGGTGAAATAAAAAGCTTAAATGAATGATAAAAGCAGTCACAGGTTATTATTTAATCCTTCAGGTTATTAATTTTTTACTTAAAGTATGCTCTGTATATGTCCACCCTCCCCCACCCCCGTACATTATAATTCATTGTAGATTGGCACTATGGTTACTTCTAAAATTACAGTTATTACTTGTATGAACTCTTGTAATCCGAAGAATCCAAAACAGGGAGCAGGACACCAGTGTGATGAGAATTATAGAACTACACACAGAAATGCTCCAAACACCACTGATGCAAACAAAAGATCCTTGACCTACATTGTCCACAGTCGAAGTATATGGCGAGAATAGGGAAGGATGCAGACAGATGAGGAAGTACAAAGAAATAATTAAACTGTAATATCTACTTGACTCAGCCCATCAGCAGCCTTATCAAATTAAGGTTTCTTACAGACACAGAAGTAGATTTTTAAGGATCAGAAGAATTGTATTAAGATTGATTTTGTGAGTGCATACATTATGTCATCCAAGCATAATACATAGTATTGTGCTTGTTTTCTAATACAAAGAAATACATAGATACAGACCAAAATTGTAGCTTTTCTTAAAAAGGGGAGAAATTTAATAGGCCAAAGCAGTAATTGGGATTTCTGTGGCAGGCTGTGTTTTAAAATCAAAATATTATATTGAATTGTGAAAGAAAAATATTCTTATTAATGTAAATCTTTTTCAACATTTTCAGATGAGTCAAACTTTTTGCATTGTCAAAATGAAACATTTCATCTCTTGTGTATGGAACTGAAGGGAAAGCATGTTGTTGTGGTTCACTTCTACTTTAAAACATCTGTACCTCTGATATAAGGGCGCTGCTTTTTTCCTTTGCACTTCTGTTCTTGTATGTGTGGCATGTACTCTGTTATCAGTATGTGCAGTCAGGTGACTTACATAAAGTGCTGCTTTATACAGTTTGAACAGACATGGGAAATGTAGCTAAACCTGGAAGCACAGCCTAGGCAGAATGGAGATGGGAGGTCTAACTGTCCCTTTCTAAAAACTAATGAAATACACTAAGTGGAATCAAAGCAAAAGGGAAAAAGGGATTTTCCAGAAAAATTACGCTACTTTTCATTTAGCATGCTAATACGAGATGTTTCAGTTTAGCTTTGTCTGTCTTGAAGTATCTTATTTTCCATTTCCTAAGGTAAAAGTGAAATAATTTTGCCTTTTTTTGGCTTTTTTTTTTTTACTCTATGTTAAGTCCTGGTCTGATTGTCATGCTTGGGGAAGGTTCTTAATGATCCCAAGGGCGAAATTAAGACACAAACGAGGTCATATGCCACCAATCAGATGTTTTATTGGGTAAATATAAAAGAGTAAATCGATAGGAAAGGCAGGAAATATTAGGAGGAAATTAAGCAAGCATTCAGAGAGATAAGCAAAGGATAGTCACCACCATGGATCCAGCGTTGGCCCTGCATTCGGTGAGGAAAAAAGGAGAAGAGTGAGGAGAAGTGAAGGTTCTTCTAGAGATGTTGATTCTGCGCAGGGAGCTCGGTGACGATAATTCCACAAATCGCACGCACGAGCATGAACACAAACACACACACACAGACTCCCACGAGCGTGAGCACACGCACATTTATCAGGCTACATGATTAGTATAAACCCGCCTAAATTTACACTTATTGGTTAGTGATTAACATTTCATACACTATTGGTTTACTGTATTTAAATTAGCCTCGCTTGCTATGTAAATTAGCACGCATGCTCCTTTCAGGTGTGTGGGGGCAAGTCTTTTTGGTCCTGAATTGAGTCGGTGGTCATGATCTCCCCTCACCACATTTACCTTTCACCTACTTTCTGCAGTTTTATCTTCTCTGGCCACTGTCCAGTCTTTGGTGCCAAGATGTTCGCTTTTATTGGCTTGTTAGCTCTTCTTCAAGGTTAGAGCCATTAGTTTTCCACAGTTTGTTACCTTTTAGCTCCCTCCCAAATTCCTTTCCCAAGGCACAAGTGGTTAGTAGTTTTGCTAATTGGAGAATTACATCAGTGACCAGTCAAACCGAGAGGAGTGATACCAGGACTGTCCCCCAGGCAGGAGGTGGGGGGGGGAATGAGATGCTTCACAGAGCACGGGGAATGGGGCCGAGGCAAGGCCGCCCTGTCTCCACAGGACTTCCTCCCTCACCCTCACTCCAGGGTACCGTCCAGTCCTGGGTCCTAGTGACCGTCACTCTGTATTGTGGTTTTAGCACCCAGGCTGTTTGAGACATCTTGTTGTTTTACATTAGCAGTTCTCTACACTCTATCATTACTCTGTCATCTCAGAGAGAGATGCAGTTTCCATGAAAGTTTGGTGGGAAGCAGATTGACAGTGCTAGATGAAATAAGAGAGCTTTACATCAAAATATCCCAAGGGATGTTACTGGAGTGATTATGAACAATGGGAAGTTTTAGTCCTTAATCTGAATCCAGAGGAATGATCGTGAATTTTGGTACCCCACATCATGGTATGGTACAGTTAAGTTTGTGTCTTTGGTGAACAGTTTCCTCCTGCTGCGGAGCGAGGAAGCGTTTTACATCATGTCTGATTTCTGGGACAGAAAGGCATTCTTACTTGATCTTATTATATAAAGAAAAGAGGTTTGCTTGCAAAACTCTATTTATTTATACTCAGGCAGGTTTTTCTTAATTTAACGTACTGTTCACCAGACTGAACAGCTGACTCTAAGAAAAGAGAAAGAAAACACCCTAGGCAAACAAAGAGGAGAACACTTGGTGCACAGTTGATTTTGCTTACCCAGTGACTGCCCCAGGGGAGGCAAATATTACTAGAAGTAATCAGTTAATCCCCTTAGTTATTGCTACAAAAATCCTTTGACTAAACACAATATTGGTATATTTCTGATGATGGCTTTTAAGTTTCCAGGATGTTTAATTCCCTTACAAACCATCACCCACCTCCAACAAAATCCCAGATGATTTCAGACAACAGCAACTACTCTTTTCAACAGTGTTGTATCATGTGTCAGTCTTTATAAACTTATCTTGCCTCAAAAATCAAATAATGTCTCGATTTAGCTAGTTACTATTGTTTTAGAAGTGACCTTACTAAACTTGTACTCTTACAGCTGTATCAGGACGTTAAATACTCTTTTACTATAGAACTTGTCACAGTTCCTTACCTTTTTTCTTTCTTTTTTTTTCATACTTTTTTTTATAGTGTAACAACTTGGGAAAGCATCAGTTAACAGTTGAGAAATTTCTTTCCTATGGTGCATATTCTACTTTGGCCTGACTTTTATTTTAATTGTCTAGATTTAAAAAAGAAAAGTTCAGGCATTTCCAAGGACAAAAGAAAGGGAAATTAAGTGATTAATAGGGCATAGCAATGTGTTGTATGAGTAGTAGGACTTCAGGTGTGTGAGTTCATGTACTCGCTTTCATCTGCTGCCTTCCCTGGGCTGGTGTGGCTGGGCACTGACCCAGAGGCACAGCTCCTGAGCTGACCGTTCCCCCGCTGCCATTCTCAGTCTTTGCCCCACCAATGCTTGGGAAGGAGGGAGGAAGAGTTGGTGTGACTTGAATACAGAGGGCTGCTTCAAATGGATGTGACAGAGAATCAGGAGAGAAAACAAGCCTTCAACTTAGTTGACAGTTGAAAGATTTTGATGGTCTTTCCTTAACAGTTTAGTGTTGTGTTTTGAAATTGTTTGTAATTTTTTTTTGGAAAATCAATGAAATAGGACAGAGACAATATTTGTGGTGCTTTCATAGAAATATCTGGCAAAATGACTGCTCAATCCATTTAGAAATAGCAGCAGAGCTAAAAGTTTGCTTGGACTTTGGATGTTTACACTACATAGACTGTATCATGCTTCTCCGAACTATGGATGTGTGTTCTTCTTTAGGACATACCTGGTTTCTTTTAGCTGGGCAGAGAAGGTTAGTAAGTTCAGTGCCCTTTTTTTGTTGCTGCTGCTGCTTCTTTCTTAAACCACTATACAACTGGTCTTAAAGGTAAGGTTGCTTACAGTTAGTAATAATGTGTTTTATTTACCTTAACTTGGCATAGTTTTGGTTTCCTTTTGCTCCATTTTGAAGAGCAAATGGATAATAACTTGGTGACTTCCTTTTAATGCAGTTGGCAGTTGTGATTTCCACCCACTTTCTTAGTAAGGATAAATGGGGCGCAGTAGCACTAATTTAATTAGAGATATGGGGACTCTTAGTTCTAAGATTTACCATCAAGAGTGTTCTTTCCTTCTCTCTCCCCTTGCGCCCCCATCTCCCCTCAAGGCCTACATTCAGGTAAACATTCAGTGCTGCATGAGATAGACTTTTTTTTTATGCATGGTTTTATATTTTGAGGAAATATTTCAGTTCCACTGGAAATAATGATATTTGAATTAATAATAATATTGATATGGTTCAAAGTGTCTCTTGGGATTTTTCTGAATTCTTTTCTCAGGTATGACTAAATTTTAAGTTCAGATGAAGAGTTGACTAAGGATTTTTGATATTTCAATTTGAATGTTAAATTTACAAAGGGTGAAGGCAGTTGATCCCAAATGGGTCTGGTCTCCCTAGGGAGCTGGTGAGGGCAATAGCTGTGCCAGCTTCCTTACCACACCATTGCAAGCACTAAATCTGGAATTTGTATGTGCACATTTTTTTAATTATCTGCTCATACCTTTCAAGAAGGACCTTTTAGTGGTGTTATAAAGAATTGTAATAAAGAAATAAGTTCTCTTGCATTAAATTAAGATCTACTTGAAAAGCTATTGGAAATGCTTGACTACTTTGCTTTTTAAGAATAGTAGGTTTTACAAATATTTACATTATCTAAGTAGTACTCATTTTTCTGTGTGATGAGGGTTTTTTTGGGGTTTTTTGTTGTTGTTTGTGGGGTTTTTTGTTTTGTTTTGTTTTTTTTCTATGGAGTGGTCATTTTAGAGACAAACGATTCCATAAGACCTTGAAAGAAAAAGGTCACTTAATGCAGAATGTACATCTGTACAATTTATACTCCAATTAATATCCTGAATTGTGGCAGACAACCGAGTTAAAAATCACTATGGTTTCATGCCAAAATCCATGAAATAACATTCATTTTGCTCTGCATAATATAATTTTATTTGGAGAACATATTTGACTAGATGAAGACATCAGAGTGTCTTGGATGAGAGTCTGGCAGTAATCCTATATATTTGCCATCATTATATTATACAGTTGTCACTGTGTCAAGTATTGAAAAAACCCCTTCCTTTGGAAGGCTTCCTTCACCTTCCTGTGGCTTCCCTGGGGAGAATTAATAGTTCTGGAAGGATATAGATGCAGGTAGGTTAAAAAATGTATATAGAAGTAAGTTGGGAACTGTTCAGGCAGTTTCCTTAAGGATCAATTCTTTCCCAGACAGAGAAACCCTGGGGCTTAATACAATTGGAGCTGAGATATGGTGGACATAGAGTATACAGGGAAATGATGCAACTCTTGCAAAGCTTTATCTTAAATTGTTGCTATACAGCACAGCAGTAATCAAGGATCTTAGTTTAACACACTGACTCTTCCCTTTCCAGATTGTAAGAATATTTTCTTGTAGCCTTAAAGTAAGGATATATGTAATATGAAACATCGGGGAAAAAATTAATCATAAAAATGAGCAGTTTACCTGGTATTACAAAGGAGCCATTTGAATTTCCTCTACATGTTGGTTTAAACAAGATTTATGCCCCTAAATTATCAAAGGATTTCTGAAAATCTAATCCAAACTGCATAAGCTAACAGTATTTTATAAATCTTTCAATCTGTTTTAAAAAAAAAAAAAAAAAAAGAAAAAGGTGCCCAGACTGATCAGTAGCTAATGCCTTTACCCTTGGGAATCCTAGAGTATCACTTTAAGTGATTAAGTAATGGGAAAAGAGCTTAATCTCTTACAGCTTGTCTACAAGTAAGGAAGATCAAAGACAGAGTGATCAGCTTCGCTAGCTTTGCTGCTCTTTTCAGACTAGGAAATTGAAACAGTTCCTCGTAAACTTAGATTTGTAGTCCTGTCCTGAACAAATACATTCATAAATATATGGGAAGTTGAAGGAGAGAATAATTTGTCATATCTTGAGAGAAAACTATTACCTTCTTTAAGAACTAATATATCAGTTTACAAAAGGTCTGTCAGCTCGGTGAGATCAGCTCCAGGATAGCACCAGCTGGAATTTCTCATCCGGAGTTGTTCTGTTTGAGCATTTGTATCTGCTGAAGATGCAGTGTGCAGACAGATGTGCCATGTGCTTCTGTGGCTCCAAGCCTGCCCTGTAGCTCTGGGCCCTCCAACTTTGGGCAGGACATTTGGAAATATCCCTCCTAGATAGGTAGTGGTTGCCCAAGGAAACTGATACACTTGTCATACTCAGTGGTGATGAAAGCAGGTGGTCTTGTGAGATTTCTGGTGTCCCAAACTTTCTTTAATGGTAGTTGATCTGATGCCTGAAGCAAATTTCCTTAAAAGTGAAATGTGAAATCAGGTCAGTGGGTTCAGTCTGGTGTTGGGTGGGATCCTCAGTCAAGGAGCCACTTGGTCATTTTTATGTTTCTAATGTGTGTTTTACACTTTGCTCTTTCTTCCGTTTGGTCTGCAATGCTTTTGCATCCAAATTTACTATTTATAGTGCGTTTTTATGCATGTCAGATACTTGGGCTTGGTTTTCTTTGTTACCCTGGAAAATCAGTTCTGCCTAGCAAAAGTAAAACAAGTTAGCTGTAGCCAGCTAATTAGTAGAGGAATTGCTGTTTATATCTAAATTGAGCAAAAACAAAGCTCCAGACAAGTGAGGGCGAATTTAAACAAAGCAAGCCTCAGTCAGGAGCCTTCGGGAGCACTGTACAAAGCCTGTGGCCCCTTACTAGCAGTGGCAGTACTTAGTGTCAGGGTTACCAGTACTGGGCAATTACAGGATTTCAGGGTTATACAGCCTGAAGTACTTCATGGTTTTCTGTACTACCTGTTATACAGACATGAAAGCCTACTTAGAGAAGTGCTAAAAGCAGTTGAACCTTGCAAGAGAGCTTACATTGGGACTTGCCACAATATCTGTGATTGCTGATGCCGTTGTGTTGATACCTGAAAATCCTGTTGTGTGTTGTTTTGTGTGGGGAGCTTACTAAATACAAAAGTCCAACCCATGGTGATTTTGGAGAATACACTGCTAGCTTAGGTGTTATGCTATCGCACCTTGCTGTGCTGTGTACACATAGCTGAAAGGCAGGGAAAAGTATATGCTGGTGGAGAAGAGCTGCTCAGGAATAAATCCTTGCTTTCTCAGGGGCAGGGTCAGTGACCGTGCCTGGGAGCAGAGTGTCCTTGTCCCGACCCCCGGGCTCTGACCCAGCATGCCATGAAGAGCATCAAGAGAAAAATTGACTGCTAGCGCAGCATGGACGTTCACTAATAATCTGATCCAACCAAATCATTATGTACTTCACTGTAGCTATCACCAGGTGGTGCTGGTGTACATAGCTGTTACATTTTTAATCTGTGTTATTTCTGATTCTTGAGGAGGTTTGCTATAGTGGTGTTATCTTCAGGTGCTGTGTTATTTTTGGTGTAATAAAAGCTAGGAGGTGTTGCTGTCTCAAATGCAGGGCAGTTTCCTTCAGAGCTCGCTTGTGTTTAAAATAGAGCCTTGAGGCAGATATGCTTCTTGAAGAGTAAGAATTGGGCAAAAGTCCTTGGAAATCTTGCAGGTCTCCAGAGGGTATAATTTCCACAGGAATATATGGGAAACTAAGGAAAGTTGCACTTTATAATTAGATTCATCTTCATTGTGGTGTCCTCCACTCTGAAGCTGATTTGCAAAGCCTTGAAACGTTGCTGCTCAGAGAAGAGGTGGCAATGGCTTCAGAAAAAAAGGCAATGTGAGGTGGTGTTGGAATTTTCAGTTGGGCCAAGGCCTCCCCTTTCTGCTCACAAATGTCTGTGTGCTCATATACAAATATCATTAATAGGAGAGTGAATGTAATTAATCTGTTAATGTAGAGGTTGTTTGTGAACCTGTATCTTTATTTGCATCCTTCAGAAATAGTTTCAAATTTCGCTGTTTTGGAAAACACTTGGTGTTTATCATAATGCTTTCATATTAGCTGTTTTAGTCACTAGCAAAAATAAATGCATTTGAAAAAGGAGAGGATATTACAGAATTCTTGTGGGTCTAAAGGTGATCTTTTTTTCCTTAAACAGGAGAAAGGAACAAGTATAATCTTACAATGACCAAGAGAAAGTGGTATGCTTGGTCAAAAATCAAAGTTTTCATATCTAAGTGTAATTGAACAGTCTTAGCAAAAATGTATGGGGATTCAAGCTATGTTTAATAAAGAACTTTATGGGGAGAAAGCTTGCAGATGATTAAAAATGCCACAAATACGTTTTTCACTGTAAATCTTGCACCTGTGAAATTTCAGTTGATGGATAAATTATTCTGGGCAAGGGACCAAAAGGATGTAGCCAAATGACAGTGATTTGATAAGGGAATGAGGATGTATTGTAGCTAAAAGGATGTGGGTGCAGTCATTTTAAATCCTTTGAATGAGTAACAATCTCATTAGACTTCTCTTACTAAACATGATATTTATAAGCAATTTTTGAAACACCTGTTGAGTTTAAACAATTTAATGAAATCATTTAGGACTGATATTTTTCAAATAGCTACTAATGTCTGTGCTGGCTGCTGCTACAAAGTTTTATTTCATTAGTTTTTAACATAATCATTTAGTTAGAATTTCATAACCATTATGACAAACTTGTATATTTGACTTTGATTTAATTTAAATGATTGAGAGAAGCCAACCAAAGGAAGAGCAGCTCCAAAAAATTACTCTAGTGTATTAAAAAAAACTGAAACAAAATACCTATCCCTAATGCTATAGAGCACAAATTTGCATTAGATATGTCAAAGGTAATCAAGAATTTGAGAGACTGTGAGGAAAATTTACTACTTTTACATAACACTTAAGTAATTATTTTCTGTTTCTAAGAAGAGTACGAATAGTTAAGAATACTTTAAAGTCAGAGGAGAAGAAAACATGGGGTTAATTGAATAAAAATTGCAGAAAGGGAAAGAACCTAATAAACCTTTTTGCTCACTTGCTGCTTGCTTGTTTGGGATATTTCTGTCAGGTATATTTTCTAGAACTGGATTTTTCAGATAATTTCTATCCATATGGGTAGGTTGTAGAGGACTCTTACTTTCCTCGCTGTATTCTACTACCAGTGTCTCATGGATGCAGAGCTAAAATGCTAATTATGTCATTGCACATGTACACAGATGTCCAACCACAGTATACGTATGAACACATGTGTACAGACTGTTTCTGTTCTCCCTTCTCCTCCTCCTCTCACATCTGCACTACAGACTAACTAAGATTTCGAGGTCAGATGCCCAAACATCTTCGAATTGGACAGGCCTCTTCTCAAACTAGTTTTCAACTGCTTAAGGTTGCTGTGCTTTCCCTTGTGCTATTATGCCAACCTCCATGTAGAGTGACAATGATTTACTATATGTAAGTTGTACCAGAGCTAGCAACTTTTAATGTGATTTGACTGTGTTTGACTCCAAAACAAGGAATCACATAACAACTTTGCATTATTGCCAGTAATGTCGTTCATTCAGCTGCAACAAAATCATGCTTCCTGGATGCTGTAAAAGAGAAATGGGCTGCTTTTTTTTTTTTCTTTAATGGCTAGAGTACACTTAAAAAGCACAATGAGGAACACTATAGAAGACACTTGTATCAACTGTTTCTGTCAAAGAATATTATACATTCACTTACTTAACCTAACAATTTATTAAGTCTGAGGCCATAAAAGGCAAGTATTTCCAAAGCGTCCTTTAATGAAAACAATTCTTTTCTCTATGTAGGAAGACTTTTTTCCTTGACACAATCCAGTTAAAATGAAGACAACATAAAATGTCAAATTTAATCTGGTTCTGAAATATGGAACCACATTTAAGTTGGTATAGGAATATTGTTTTCATAAATCAATTGATAGAATAATATACATTGAATTGGAGGCATAAAACTAAAAATATCCCAGAAAAAGTATGCACATTGAATTAACCCATAAATTCATGGTTCAAGTCCCAGGGCCTATCGTTATGCAGTTCAATGGCATCTGACTTAGAGGTGAATTAATACTTGCTTATTATTTTGGAGCTGAATGAAAAAAAAAGTCATTTTAATCCTGGTTGAAATAAAATTTTCCTGAGGGAGAACCTTTTTCTCTCTTGGGGGGAAAAAAATACCCTTTAGCTTATACCTACTAATGTTGTAAGGGCTTTAAAAAGGTGCTATGCACCATTTATGAAACTTAATTGTTTCAAGTCCTCTTAATAGCCATCTAAGCCATCCAAGGCATAGAGGACCCAGGGTTATATCTCTGCTTTTGAATGGATGGAGAATTTATTAGTGTTTTGTCTCACATTTCAGAAGAACTTCATAAGTAGTGGGATAAAGTCATCCTAATGTTGTCTTTCACATGTGAGCTGTTCCACTTCCTGCTAAGTATACAAATATTACTGAGAAAATATGATGGTTTTTTAATAGCCAAAGATTGCTATAGTAATCTGAGAGGTGATCTGTCTGAGCTCCAACTTCTGCTACAGTGATTTGATATTTATATCAAAAAATATTTGCTATTTATCTGAAACAGAGGAGGATTTACAAATAACTGCCAAAACATTTTCTACTTTATAATGTTGTATACCAGGATGTGCAGACAGATTGTAGAGTCTCCATCCTTAAAAATACCCCAAACCCAACTGGACATGGCCCTGAGCAACCAGGTCCACCCTCAAACCCAGTTTTCACAGACTGCATAGCCTGGCAGTTTTCTTTCCTCTGCCTTTTTCCACTCAGCCTTGCTCAAGAGACTTATGTAGACTTTAACACTGACCACTTACTGTATTACAGTATAACATATAGAAGGCATGCCATAAAGAACTGTAAAGGCATTTCACAGCATATGCATTCTTTTTATAGGGGAATACTCCATTTAAACATTCAGTTGAACAAAATTTAGGTAGTAATTAAAAGTGTTTAACCCACATAAAAAATTTTATGTGGGCTATACAATTAATTTTATTACAGAAATTGCATTTAACTTAAGAACTGATGACCTTATCTTAATGCACTAATGTATTTTTCATTAAAATGAAACATCCTGTTAGCCAGGCAATAACCAGCAAGAAAGGAAGAGATGGAAAAGGTCCACAATATACCATGTACAACATCTGTCTTAAAGAAAAAAAAATAGCTAGTAATGCAGCATTTTTCAATTTATTACTGTGTCAGATCAGAAAGTTTAAACTGTAATTAAATGGATGGGAACTACTAATACACTGTCATTTTACAACTTGGATGGCTTCTACTGCTGAGCTGTCCTACCTCTTTCAGTAAATTACAGCTGTTGCTTGGTCTTTTATGCAGGCTTTTACACGTGGGATATATTAATCATCAAGGAAGATTATTGAATGCATTTCCAGACATAGGAACAGCCAGTATTTCTTCTGTCAAATCTAGCTTCCACCTGTTTGCTACAATGCTATTTTTGTTTTCAGGGGTTTCTTGTATTTATGTTGTATGCTGATAACAACGTGTGGCTTGCAGATGAACTTACCTAAATGACTTAAGATGATAACTCTGTGGAAGAGTGAATATGTGAATAACACTGGTTTTGCTGTCATGACATGGTTTCTGGAGTACAGCAAATATAAGTATTACAAGTGTTTGGTTTTAGGAGCAAACAATATTTTTAGCAACATTATACTATGACTAGTAGGGAAATTTTTTATATGTAACGAGTAAGTAATGCTCATGGATTGCATATAGAACCTTAATCAAGGTCATGTACTAGTAGGTAGTGTACAAGCACAGGCTAATGGGGTTAAGACTACATTTTCTTTTATCTCAGAGAAATCAGATTGTTAAACTGTTCTTGATGGGAGGTAAAAGTACTTAAATTTGTCTTTTTTAATCATGCTTTTAGATGCCAAGTTCTTGTAAACAGATCAGGTTGGATATAGCATGTTGTTTAAGAAAAAGTTTCCTAAGGTTTGTTCATTCCTTGTCATTGTGGACAAATACTATTTTGAATCAGCTTGTGACTCTTACTAATGCATTGATGGATCTGATTCCCCACCCCCCCCGCCAAAAATACCCAAACCCTTAAAACCCCAAAACAATCAAACAAAAAAAAGAACCAAAAAATACCACTAAGAAAACCTGAAAATATTAATAGAGGTTCAAGCCATGAGCAACTTTCTCTGGTTTTGAGTGAAGAGACCACTTATTTCCTTTGGAGAAAGAAAAATTCACTGTTGGCTAATTTTAGGTATTGGGTCTGTTACAGAGGTGGCCCCAATAGATGAAGTTCCCAAGGACAGTGATGTACAGCAAGAATAGTCTTCTCCTTACTTTATAGATGGCTTGGTAGATTTTATAGTTTCTTATGCTTAGCTGCTAATAGTGTTCGTTCTTTCTTTAAGTGGTAAGAGATAGATCTTCTGTAAATGTATCTTCTTTTTGAGTTGTATCACATACTGTGGTTGTAGAAAACTAGAAAAAAAATGTGCTCCTTCTGTTCAGTAGTAGTGAAAATACTCTGTGCTTCTTCAAAAGTATGAACCACAGAAGTTTATTCTGTGTAAATGACTGCTGGGCTAATCATCTCGGTGCAGTAGTTAAATCCTTGGAACAAAAAAGTTCATGTATCTTTCAGATAAGATTTCTGGAATCGTAGTGGAGTTCATCTTCATTTATCTAGGTGTTTGGGGTTTTTGTGTGGCGGTGTGTATGCATGTGCATTTGTTTTACTTTAGTTGATGAGTGCTGTCAGGATGGTAGAAAAAGTAAAAAGAGATAATCATTCAGTGTGAGTTTGTTTTTTGAGGCAGGAATGCACCTCTGGAGATCATATAGTCCAGCCTCCTGCTCAGAGCAGGTTTCTCAGGGTTGTGTCCAGTTGGTTTATGACTATTTCTAAGGATGGAGAACTCCACAGCTTCTCTGGGCGGCCTGTTCCAGTGTCTGACCACCTTCACAGTAGAAAGTGCTTTCTTACACTTAGGTGGAATTTCCTGTATTTCAGTCCATGTCCATCACCTCTTGTTGTCCTGTCACTGGGCACCACTGACAAGAGCCTGACTCCTTCCTCTTTGCTTCCCCCATCAGGTATTTGTACACGTGGATCAAATCCCCTGAGCATTCTTTGCTCCAGGCTGAACAGTCCCAGCCCTCTCAGCCTCTCCTGGTATGACAGATGCTCCAGTCCCTTAATCATCTTTGTAGCATTTTCCTGGACTTGCTCTAGTATTTCCCTGTCTCATAGTGGGGAGTCCAGCGCTGGACCCATCACTCCCAGGTATCTCTCACCAGTTCTGAGCAGAGAAGAAGGATCACCCCCTGCTTAACCTACTGGCTACCTTCTACCTAATGCTGCTTAGGTGGCTGTTTGTCCTTCTTTGCTGTGCTTGAGTTGGTGTCCAACTTGGTGTCCACTAGGACCCCCAGGGCCTTTTCCACATATCTGCTTTCCAGTTGGTCAGCCCCCAGCTTGTACAGGTACATGGGGTTTTATTCCTCCCCAGGTGCAGGACTTTGCATTTCCCATTGTTGAAATTCATACAGTTCCTGTCAGCTCATTTTTCCAGCCTGTTGAGGTCCTTCTGAATGGCAGCACAACCCGCTGGTGCATCAGGCACTCCCCCCAGTTTTGTGTCATCTGCAAAAGTGTCATGCTTTGTGTGTAAAGGTAAACTTTTGTCTCTATCACAGAAATACTGAATAGAGACAACCTTGAGGCTGAGACTGATGAGTGCTGATCAGCTCTTGGTTTTTAGAATGGCTGTATGCCAATTATAAATCTTTTTTTGCCTTTTCTTCACTAGATATTTTGCCATAAAAATGGCTAAGGTCTTGTGCTCAGATACCCTGAGTTTCTTTGGTGATTATTCGTTGATGTCCTACTGATGATGATGATAAAATTAAACTGATTGTATTAGCTAAGCTGTTTGGCATAGATGAGGATCCATTGCCCGCATTAATGCTTCTAAATCAGTTTTTTTTCACTTTGCTATTTATTAATATTAGTGTTGTATATAGGTTTTTATTTCAAAATTACTTTTTAAGGTAATTACAACATATATGCAGAGCAAGTACAATATACTTCCAATTTCCGCAAGAAATTATGATACTGCAGTAGTTGAAATCCTACTATTGTTAAGGAATTGACGGATTCCCTTCAAGGAGCTTGATTTTTCTCAGTCGGAAGTGGGGATCGGAACATAGATGAACTTACGGCCTTTGTTCATTTTTGCACCATCCAATAAATTCAACCAGGCTTCAGGGAACTAGGTACCCCCAGTAAATACAAGATAGCTATTAGTATTAAAGTTTTAAACATTGTTATTTTTACCTTAATGTGAGTGAGCAAATGAAATGGCAGTTGTAAACTATTTTATCTGTTTTTATGTTCAGTCTTCCCTTTACCAATACTGCTGAGGAACTTAAACTTTTGTTTTACTACATGCTACTCTCCCTGCATGTGACATGCTTGTGTCAGTGGTGTTCCTGGAGTACAGAAGGATAACTTGGGGTGGTTAATCTAGGTACGCAAAATGTCTTGTTCGTGAATGTGTACCTCAGACAGGACCATGAAATCAAGCGGAGCCCTAAGTTAGCTTCTTGTCTCTTATGGATATGATGCTGAAGATGCTTCAACTGTAAAAGACCTATCAAGTGGGAAGGAGTCTGTTCAGATACCTACTGTGAGACAGGGTGTGCAAACCATTTGCTGGTTGAGATGGCAGGTGACCAAGAAGAGTAACAGGTAAAGCCCATGGTGGTAGAGTGAGGTTTTTGCATGGTGGTGAGTAGGGCTTGCAAGGCTCTGAGGTGTTGAAGAGAAATGTGTTATTTCTGGATGTGGCCCCAGAGGTACGTTACCAGCTTGGTGGGCTGTGACTTGGGGTTCAACAGCCTCAGCACCCAGCATGTGATAGATGCCTTAGCAAGAGGGGATGGGGCTGAGATTATATTGGCAGGGAATCTGTGTAGGTCTCCAATGCATCACTCCGGCTGCTAACTGGGAGGGAGAGAGGAACTGAGCTAATCCAAGTTTCTCCTTTTTAGTGCATCTCGTTTATTTTTTAGCTTCTCACCGAGATCCAGTAATTTGGTGTGAGTACTTTTAAGCCCCTCCAGGGCAAAGCTAAGGAAGTTATATTAAAGCCCTGATCTCTTCATCTTTGTCCTGGAAGGAATTAAAAGCATTCTCACCGGGGCTCTCATCAGGGTGTATGCTATTGCTCACAGGAATCAGGAGTTGTTTCTTAAAAAGCTTCTTAGCTGTCCATAACTGAGCACATGCTTTCAGTCCATCTTGGAGCAAAGGCCAACAACTGAGTTTAAACCTGCCGGAAGGGGTTTAACCTGGCCTATGTGACTTTTGCATTAAAGTGGACTAGAAGCACTCATGCTGTAAGGGCAGATGATATGTGGATGAGGAAACTTTTTCTTTACCGTTTCTTGCAGTCTGTCCCTCTGCACATTCCTTACTGTGAGCATAGCTGGCATGAGCGCACGCGAATCCATCACTTTTACTTACATGCCTGGCATGCTAGTGAGACAAACTTGAAGTACAGAGGTCAGGAACTTAAATGTGGACAGGAAACTTATCCGTTCAGAACAGCTAGGCCAAGGCAGGTTATTCTGCAGTTTGTTAAATTTCAGACCGAGCTTTTTAGAAACACAGCCACTCTTAGCAGTCAGGTAGCCTGGCAGCAGAGCAAACACCTGGTTTAGAGTGGCCAGATGTTAGTTTTGGGGATCCTGACCTGGGACAGACTTAAAGACTAGTTGGGTGACAGGCATCTGCATAGAGAAGATAAAACTGTTATGGGAGATGCAAGTAGCGTGTTATCTACTTGTGAAAACACAAACATGAAAAATAAACCGGAGGGATGAGAACAAAAGGTATGTATGGCTTCTTAATTAAGACTGATGATACTAACAGAATATTAATGAGAACATGATGAAAGAAGAGTTCATCTGAAATGGTAATGTGAAGCAAGACTTGATCAAAGTTACTAAATATAAATTCTGTATTTGATTAATCATTTTTTGTTGTATATTTTTGGATTATTTTAGCAACTTTACTACCTCTGAAAAAGTAATTGTACCTGGGGATCAGTGAGTAGTAATAGTAACTGGAAGGCAGGTGATGCAACAGAAAGATTATGCAGGAATGGCTGCTCTTGTTTATTTTGTTTTACCATAAAGAAACAAGAATTTAAATTAAAGCTGTCATGGTCAGACCAGGCAATGTTGGTTGCTAGACTGTAACTATAGAGGGAGCTTGTACTCCATCTAGGGAAACATACCCAGTTGTGCACTGAATTGAGAAGAAATATGTGTACTTCTACTGGCATGACAACCTGAACCCCCTGGGTGACATCCAAACTTATGTAATTGCAAGACCTAGATGACATTAATCATTCAACCACAAATTGAGTTTCAAGCTAAAGAAGTATTTGTCTGTCTTTCAGCAAATACACCATTCTTGAATACATAATCATTTCAAATGTTTGCTGGGCTTTGGGAGAAAAGGTGAGCACAATGTAGAAGAAAGAATGTACTGAAAAAAAATAAAAACCTGCCTGCCCAGTTCAATGTGTTTACTTTTAGTGACTAACCAATTTTTTCTGATTTTAAAAATAATTTTATTTTTCCCTTGAGACCGCTCAACTCCTTTAATGCTTTTCATGCTTTCATGCTTAGAAATCCCACAATAGATCTTTATCTAGTGAAGAGAGACCCTAATTTTTAATATTTTGCTTGAATTTAAGCATTAAAGAAAGTCCATAGCACTAATACCCAAGAAGCTGCATGCAGTATGAAAGTAGAACTTCATCTCTGTGCTGTTTGGATTACATATAAAGATGTTTCTTTTAAAAAATGAGCAATGACCTTCTTGTACAACTGCCTGCCTGCATCAGTCTGGGGCCATATAACTGGAGGTAAGGGAAGCAGGTGCATATGACAAAGCGGATGTAAAAGCTTTAAACAGATGCTTATCTTGGAGGATTCAGCACTCTCTGAGAGAGGTATTGAGAAAGGGTTATTTGATTTTGAATATTTCCTTAACATGTTGGTGGAGTGGTAACTGGCATGCAAAACTGCTCTGATAGTGGTGTAAGCTTGCCTGTCCCCCCGTGAGACAGTAAGCTCTTCCAGTTGAGATGGATTACTTTTTTATCCTATAGATTTTGTGTCAGCATTCGCTATATTTTCTCAACTCTGCAGATAAATTTGGAAATTTGAAGATAAAGCTTCCACTAGCATCAGAATAATTGAGAATAATTTTGGGAGGGAAACTATTTAGACTTTAAGGTTTTAAGCAGCCTCTAACTAGTGATACCATTTCCTGAAGCATCAGGGTACTGACTATTTTCATAATTTCTCTACAATCTCTGTTTCTTGGATAAAAATTATGTTATTTCTATTTGCTTCAAAGATGCCAAGATTCATGAGTAACAAACTGATAAAGTAGGAACCTAAATGTCATTGATACCTGTACAGTAACAGTTCTGAGCTTGTGCATGGTTCTGTGGACTTCATTGTGAAACTGTTTAAATTGCAGTAATGTGCAGTAACTATGAGATTGTATCTTTCCAATTGGCAACACTGATTACATTTCTTAACTTTCATTTTTCCTTTAAGTGGTATATTTCATTATATATACCAAATTGATTTTCAGATTGTAGTTTTGGATGGGCACTGGTATAATTTGGTTTATAGGAACTTATCAGAGACCAAACTAAAGCACCTCATTTCATTATCTTTCCAGCCAACTACCTGTCATGATGGCCATCCTTTATTTTCAACTTCCTGAAATGACTGTTGTTATGAAAAGTACAGCACCCTACTTTTGTTTTGAAGCTTGTTCTGCTTAATTTTTTTACATCATATAGGCTGCATATGTTGCAGTCCTGTTCAAGATTCCCATAATCTTCTGTATTTAAAAATTATTTTCCAATTTGAATTCCACAATTTTGCATAAATCTCTGGCAAATTGCAGTTTAGTGAGTGTGAGACCTGTTTGCTTTGCATATAGATCTGGACTCCCAGTGAAGTTTCATGAAATATTGTAGGATTCTGCAAAACTTGTGAGTAAACATCTTTTGTAGGGTTAATAGAAAGTTTGTGTACCAAAGGCAGTTGGAGATAAGTCTTTGAGAGAATTGTTGGCAGATATAGCTAAAGAGCAAGGTGTTTAGTTAGATGGAAAGTAGAGTAATAAATGTAATGTTACTTGTCCCTTGATAAAACATTGTTAGCCCCTTGCTAGCCCCTAATCAAAATCTTATCTGGTAGGTGTAGAGATCGCAGAAGGGTATAGAAAAAGCTGCATTGCCATTGTAAGAGGGATGCTCCATGGGAGAGGTGTTTTGAGTATAGACATTTGGAAGACAGTAGAGGACATACTGTGAAACATGTTAATTTAAATGTACTGTTTCTGCTGAAAAGAGAAGTGGGATTGAAATCAGCATGCCTATTCAACATACAAAAAATTAAATTACAGGTGGTGTTACGTGTCGATTCAGGTCCATATGTTAAAATAATTTGGGGGAGGAACTGACTCTCAATGTTCTTTTGAAAAGGGATCCCAACTTCTTGACACTACTATAGCTCAAATGGTAATTAAAAGAAGTCTTGAAGCAGGAAAGAGATAAAACGTGCAGTGCATTTTTGTTCTCTTGCTGATACACATGTAAATCTCATTTATGTTTCTCCAAGTTATGGAGTAAAATCTCTCACTAGTAAGACAGAATGAATGTTCTATCTTGCAATTTCTTTTCAGGCCATAATGATCGTCCAAAAGATTTATTAGATAAAACATTAAAATCTACATGTGCTATGATGATGTGTGACTTCATTTAGGAAAAATCACTTTGTGCTTAAAGAGAACCAAGCATAACAGTTTTTGATATAAAGCAGAATAACAAGTGTCAGTTATGTAGGGCTGCATCACTTTACCACGCAAGTTCTTAACAGGATTCCTGATGGAGAGGAACAGGTTTTCACTGCCTATTTTTCCATCAAGAATAAATCTAATATTCATAATGGATTAAATGCTAGTCAATTAGAGGGATCCACTTAGGTCTGTTGATATCTTCTTACCATCATTCACTTTGTGGGCTGCCATTCTAAGTATGAAAAGAGAAGAAAGAAACCTGTCAAAGGTCATTTTTTACAGTTCACTCTACAGTGGGGATGAGGAGCATGGCAAATTAAGATCCAAAATGTCCCTGAAAGGTGAAATTACTAAAATATCAATGCATTAGTCAACCCTTGTGTGAGATTTTGAACAGTCTAAGGAAGTAGAAAGGTCTTTCTAGAGAGAAAGCAATGAAATAGATATTTTGTGTGTGCCACTTCACTGGCTCTTTGTTTAGCTGGAATAAATCTGTATGAAATGGCATCATTTAAAGGACTACATAATCTGTGGGAGTTGATGATGAATTTTTAATTTGAGAAAGACTGGCTTTTTACAAAATAAGCCTCATGATCTAAGATGTAATGACTACAAATTGCTGTTTTAAATGCCAAGGCTGTGGCTTCATTATTTTTTGCACATTAAATAATGATTTTAATAAAAGTCTAGAGTTCATGTTCTCTTCTGAAAGCTATTACCTCTCAGCTACTGGCATATACCTCTTTGTCTAGAGGGCAAAGTGAACAACATCTCATATTTTTCTTAGGCACTATATGAAAGCATTAATTTCCTTCTGATGCTTTGATGGAACTCCAGTGCTGTGGGGCAAGTTAATGCAAAATGATCACATTTTCACTCATAATCAATATAGCTGTATGACAGTGGGCATCTATTTTTCATTTCAGCATTCAGTAAAGCTGAATGATGTGTGGATTTTCTGCAAAAGGATCCTTTCAAAAGGCAGGGGTGGAAATAATATTTTTAGCAGGAGGCTGAGTCACTTGGTTGTTACTGCAGTTGCCTCCCAGCAAAGAAAAATCTCTCTAATACACACACACACCCCTTTCCCCTTATTGCTTACCTGTTGCATTTGAATAAATCAGATACTTGTCATTTTACTTAAGAAAACAATTAGGTATTGATTTCTTGTTGAGTTTTTGGTGGAATTATTTTTTCCATTTCAGTTGCTCTGTGATCTTTGGCTTCTCACACCAGGGTGATAGACACAAAAGCTGCTGAAGACTCACACAGGCCTTGTTCATTATTGAGAGGAGAATGATGGAAAGAAAGGAAAATGTGTTTAAGACAGAAATTTAAGTTAAAGCATCTGTTTGTGCGATTCTAAAGTTTTTTTAAGTGACCAGACATGGAAGTTTGAATATTTGCATATTAATATAGAAAGTAGTTTATATACTAGAGAAGAAACTTGTACTAGAAATGTGCTATAATAATTTCTGCTGTTTGACAGACAAAAACATATACGGTTAAAACTTGCATTATCAAGTGCTGTACTTCTGATGAAAAGAAACTAACTTTAGTTTACTGTTGGTTTGAATACTGTTCCAAAGGTTTGCAGAGGCACCAAAAAAAACCCCAAACCCACCCTTCAACTGGTAGAATATGTTCTCACATGAGGTATTTTGAAACAACCTCCAGGCACAGGATGCTAGAGATAAAAACGACTTTGAAAAGAGTTGTATTGGGTTTGTATGGCAAAAGATGCACCCACCACTGGCCAAGGCTGAGCTAATCAGCGATGGTGGTAGGTAGTGCCTCTGTGATAACCTATTTAAGAAAGCTGGGGTGGTGGAACCTGCAGAACAACAGCTGGAGAGAGGAGGGAGAAGGTGGGGAGGAGGTAGAGAAATCAGGAGTGAAGTTGAGCCCAGGAAGAAGGGAGGGGTGGGGGGGGAGGTGTTTTAAGGTTTAGTTTTTATTTCTTATTACCCTACTCTGATTTGATTGGTAATAAATTAAACTAATTTCCCCAAGTGGAGTCTGTTTTGCCTGTGACAGTAATTGTTGAGTGACCTCCCTGTCCTTATCTTGACCCATAAGCCTTTCATTATATTTTCTCTCCCCTGTCCAGCTGAGGAGTGGGAGCGATAGAGTGGCTTTGGTGGGCACCTGGTGTCCAGCCAGGGTCAACTCATCACAAGAGTTTAGTATTATGTTTGAAAAATGCAAACAAACTAAAAAAATCTCAATATTTCTTGTGCCTCAGCCCCAATTACTAACATTTATTGGGCATGTAGCAGATTGTTCTTATTAAGTGGTTGAGATTCAGAATAAGTTAATATATGATATTTTAATCCTTCAGGAGAACAAATAGAGGAAGCATCTCTTCAAGGATAGAAAATATTAGCTCTTTGAGGGGATGGAATTAATTTTCATTCATAGAGTAAGTTAAATTGAAGATGTTTAAAATTTCTTTTACAGACTTAAAATTAGAGGCAGTCAGTTGTGAAACTTCTGTTCCTATGTTGGCTGGAAGATCCTCCTGTAGATAATATGAATGGGAGGCTGATCTCCTGAAGTTCTGGTAATAGGAGGCATGTGAACAGAAAATTTAATTTTAAAAATGAAAAAGGTGTTTGATTTATAAAAACTGACACTACTTTTCCATCGGCTGCCAGGGATGTAGAACTTCAACCTCAGTCTTAACTGAACTGCACTGATATGACAACTGGCCACCAAGAACAACAGTGAACCGATTGTGGGTTTTAGCCTCTTTTTGACAGCAGTGATACTTACTAAAGCCTTTTTTAAATCTGTCAGAGTAGTCACTTTTTTTAAGTAGTACAATGATAAACTGTCAAATTATTTTAGTAGAAGATATTTTTTTTTGGTTGGTTATTTCAGTAAAGAGTTATAAATGGAAAATATTGACCTAAATCTAAGAAGTCAAATAACAGCAGGTGTCAGAAATCATGTAATTATAATCCTCTGATGAGAACATTGCGAAATACATTATAGAAGAGTAGTTTTATTTTAAAAGTTCTATTTCTGGCAAGAAACTGACAGTGCAAAAATTCTCAGAATTCTTGTTTCTTCACAGCATTGGTGTATAAGATAATTCTAAATTACAGTATTATACAAAGATATGTAGGGGTGGGGAGCTGAGTGAAAAGGAAAAAACTAACTTTGTTCATAGTGAGAAAACAAACTTTGGCATTCTGGGAAAACTAGCCCACCACTAGCTGACATGAAAAAGCAGGTATTGAAAAGCCCCTTTTTGACTCACTATATGTAATTGGACCTTGAACTTCCCTTGCAGCTAGATCAATACCTGTTGCAGGGCTGCAGCTGTCTGTGAGGTTGCTTCTCCTTCCACTACCTGGAGTTCTGAGCAGGTTTTATGGATTGTCCTAAATACACAGCAGCTGATTAATCTTGGAAAAAAGTGTGTGATATTTTTACCTTGTAAAAGTGCCATAGGATTTCTTCGTTGCATGAGTTTGTGTTGCAAGGAGGGGACCAGATGAACTGAGGTGGATCTGACAAGCACAGAGATGTACATTGCTTTACCAATGGACCCTGGCAGATGCTTTCATGTGAAGAAATGGTGTATGTAAATTCTGCCCCTTCTTCAGAACGCTTCCACCTGCTAACACATCATGACCCTACTGTTATCTGGACTGCACGTCAGCCAGCTGTCTTCTCTTCTGGCCTCTCTTTCTGCTGGAATTATGAAGTGGCTCCTTTTGAGGCTAGAGAAAGAGGTCTTAAAAACTCATTCTTGTCAGAATATTGATGGGTTTCTAGCCTATGTTATAAGGTGCTCTTCATTTGTTTGCTTCATTTAACTAGTAAAGAAGTGATGAGACAAGCTTTCAGCCTCGAGATATGACAGATTAGGCACCCTCACATTTAAAAATAAATAAATAGATTAAAAAAATCTTGACGGCAAGATGTGCAATTGGTTTTTATTCTGCAGTATCTGGAGGTCTAGCACTCTTATCAAATGCAGATGACTGCTGATTTGTCATCCTGAAGACACTCATCAGGTGCCATCTGCAAGTATGGCTAAACTTTTCAATGACTGTTAGACACACCTAACTCTTGCTAACTATAATTTGAAGAATACAAGATCACTTAGTTGTTAAAGGTTGATTTCCATGTTCTCAATTACATTTATGTTGTTATTAGTTTCCTAAATCAAGGAGCCAAAAAGATTCTTCAGCCAGAAAAGAAGGAGCTGAAACATTACACACTAGATTTTCTGGTAATTTTTTAATTTTTTTTTTTTGTTTCTGCAAGTAACACACACAAACCTTCCAGTTTGGTGTTCTCCAGAATCCAATATGTAACAAAGTTCGTTCTTAATTTTTTTTTTCCTAGAACCTATAACTTGGATGTATCGAAACAGTAATTATCACAAGCTACTCTAACCGAGAAAAGACTGGTTGTGAATATTGTGGAAGGAAACCTGTGTTAGTGAGGGGCTGATACCAAAGCGTGTTTTGAGCAATCATATACAGAATAAGCAGAGTCCATATGCTAAAGCACACAAAAGCAATGTTATCCATGGGAAATCACTGGGAAACCGTCCTTGTTCTGTGAGCTGTGTGCTGCATTTCGGTTTCGAAGATCTGCAACATTGTTGAAAGATGTATTTTTCTTGCTGAATGGCTTCACCTTTGTTCCATGGAACCCTCAACCTTCTAACAGCCGGTGTTGGAGGGAAGCCAGTGTTATCCGTCTAGGGTTAGGGGAGGGAAAAGGCCTTTGGTCGGTTATGATACTGTTACTGCTCCTCCAAACATGCATTCCAGCACAAGTGAACAGATGCATTAAATACTGCTAGAGTTTGGTTCATATTCCTACTGTGAAGAAGCTGCAGTTGTGCTTCTGGTCTGACTGGACTGCGCTGCTAATCTTTCCACATAGGTGGAAAATAAAATCACATTTGAGTCTGCTGGCCAGTCTTTGCAGAATAATTAGATGTAGATAAATGAAGATGTAGAGCATAGATGAATTTTGCACATCCCTTCACTTCTGTGTGTAGGGTCTCTTTCTACATACTCCTGCCCAGGATGGGCAGCGCCCTCAAGCTGGACAGAGGGCAGAACAGCAGGAGCCCTACACTCATGGCGTGTTTTTTGGTATTAGTATTCATTAGTGGCTTAAGGTACTGCTAGTCAGTGTCTGCACTGACCTGAGGAGCTGAAATTTCCATCACCGCTGTGACTCCTTGTATTTGTATTTTGTGCTGTTGGCCTTGGTCTGTTGTGGTAAGCGAGATTCCACCTTATAGGTGGGTAAATTTGGCAGCTGTCTGTGGTAGCAGACTGCTGAGGATAGGGGAAAAAATGCCTGGTCAGGATAGAGCCTGGCCTGTGCCAGAGCCTGGTGTCAGCTGTATCTCCTGTTCTTCATTCTGCTGTTGAAGAACCGGAGTGTCGAGCCCAGCCCTCGAGTACTCTGCGAGCTCCTCTGCCAGCAGAGTTATTTTGGTCTCTGCTCTAGGCGATGCCATGGTTTAATTTTAGCAATGCTGATGGGTTTGCCTTGTGTCACTTACAGGCAGTGATGACTAACCCTGCAAGGCATGCTTTGCCTATTGTGAAGAAGGTAAATTTAACATTTATTTACTTTTCCTCTGGAAAAATGGTTGTCTTTATTCTTTACACTGAATGGCCTCTCTTGGGGCCACATGTTGTGTTGGTGGCTACCAAGTCCACGGACCTGTCTAGCTGCTCTGAGTGGACATTGGAAAAGTAATTTCATTACAACAGTGGCTTATCCTCTTTTCCACTAGATATCAATGTGTTTTGGTAGAAAAGATGTAGGAGCTAGTTAGCAACTCATTCTGGTTCTGCTCCGAAACACCAAGTAACTTTGAGGAGCTCTGAGGTAAAGTTTCTTTGACTGTTAAATGAGGATAATATTTATTTCACTTATAGTAAAAATGTCCATTGGAACTGATTCAAATGTGTTATTAACATGAATGTTGTAAAAGAACTCTTGCATTACTGAATATACAGTAGCTGACAGGATTGCACTGGTGTAATGAAGAAGCCTGTGAAAGCAGATGAAACTGTAACATCGTTAATGTGTAGAAAAGCCATAAGCATCCTCTGGATTCCGATACCGTTGTCCCTTACAGCAGCATTCATTAATGAACTTCACCTTAAAATCCATTGTGCTCTTCTGATTTCTTAATCTTATTTCTTGTTCACACGTGTTTGTACACTGGTCATGATTTGAAACAGGTATTTGGGATTTACGTGAGCTTTTGTCCTTTGGGGAGATTACAGAGGTCCTCCTTTGTTCTCTTTTTCGGTCTCCTCTCTCTTTCTCTCTCCAGATCTCTCCTCCTTATTTCCAGTAGTGAAGCAAGCCCCTCCCCCCTCCCCATCGCTGTTCCAGTTCCTTTGGACTAGTAACACCTTCATACCTGGGACTCTTATCCTATCTGTATCCTTGACTTGTGGACATTTCCTTACAGCCGTAAATCACGCTTTAAAAGTTTTATCCACCACTACCCACAGATCACTCTGTGTTCTGCAGTGTATTATTACCGAATCTATAAATAAGGGAATAAATCATTGGTTTCTGACTTGCAAAGAACATGCCATGGCATATGAAAATATATCAATTTGTAATTCATTTCTGAAGGTGACCCAGAAGCAAATGATCACGCATATAATACAGTCCCTGATGAAGAATTATATTTTAAGAGCATCTGCAGGATTTATGAGTTCATATTTATAATTTGCATATGTTCCATATTTGTTTTGAATTTAATATGCTGTAATTTCAGTCATGTAAATAAATTCAATGGGTACTGCTGCCATCTCCTGGTCAATATCTAAATTAAACACTGATCTCAAAAATTAAATCTGATGTTTAAGTGAGATTTTCAAGGTCTTCATTGCTAAAGCTGAACTTAAAATTCCCAAACACTTCAGCTTTCAGTATAAGACCCTAGACATTGGACAGATTGGTATTTGTGGTCAGAGTCACTTGAATTTAACATGAAAGTCTGGCACTGCTTAATTTTTTTTTAATATGACAAACTTGAGTAGAAATATTAAGGCACATTACCTGTAAATATATACACTCCTAGATTTTGAAATTAGATTTTTTTATTGTCCTTTGCAATTGTGAAAATGAAGGCCATCTGGTGCCTTTCCCAAGTGAGTTTATGATCTATAGTCATTTCTCTTCTTTTTCCTTCTTCCCCAACCAATGGGCTTGTTCCCTTTATTTCTTTCTACCAACATTTGTGCTTAAGAGAAGCTGGCAGGGTAAAATCTATTTAATCACTGATATATAGTTTGAGTATGAGCTGTTTAAGCTTCCTTGTTAATCTGTTCATGTTCATTGTTTGTAATAAAGTGACTTTCAGTTTCACAATGAATTTCACCACTACTAAGGTCACAAAAAGCTATTTCTTAGATGTGTTTTCAAGTGTGTCTAAAACATGTTAAATCTCAGAAAACTTGTATGAAATGGGTATGTTTGCATTGCTTTCCTCAAAGCCTACAGTAGTACAACATCATGAAAAACTAAGACATGCCCCCCTCTTTCTCCTTGCCTTTGTAGTAGGTTTACCTCATTTTTAATACAGAATGTGAAAACACCTCATCATATAACTAAGTCACAGTTCTGATGCTAATTTCATTTACACATAGCCTGTTTTAAGCTGTGTTCTAAGCTGGTGGATGTGTGCAGGGTCTCAGAACTAGCACTGCTATCAATCTTTAATTTCTTTTTCCTGTGAACTTTAAAAAGTTCATTTTTAACACTTATTGTTGTAGTGGTATTTAATGTCTTTCTTTGCAACACAGTTAGGCTTACTAATTTTTAATGTTAAGTGGTTTATTGACTTATGCATGAAATGAGAGGAAAAACTTTGAAATTTTGTCTTTGTAGTATCACTCTCAAATTCAACAGAGTCACCGTGCTATGTTTTGGGGGCAAGTTTATGTTCAACATTAAATTCTCTTTGGTCACTCTGAGATGCCTAAAGGAGACTCTGTGTGCAGGGAGGAGTGACCAAAGGAAATGCAAGCTCTCTTGTAATGCTTAGTTGCTTTTCTAGGTGCTAGAGTGAAGGCACACAACGTAACCAGTTTTTATGATTATATCTCATACAAAAGCTGAACTGGTCAGACAGCTTCTAACTTCACTATTTTATCTTTTTAAATTTAGTGATATAACTGGAAAAAGCTTATATTATAGATAATAGGAAAAAAAGAGTGGACTTATCTGGAGAAGGGAGGAGAGAAAGGAAAGAGCAAGATGGTAAAAAATCTATTAGATGTTGTGAATTTGATTAAATGCAGAACTGAATCTCACTGGTGGCTTCTGTTCTTTGGCTTCAATATAACAACATTGTTGCCACAGACCACAACCCACATCATTGTTTTAAAATTCATCCAATTTTGAGTAATAGGAGCAACATAAAAAGTTAAAAGATAATTACACAAATGTAGATGGAAAATGCAGCTTTTTCTTCCAGTTACAAGATTCTGGAGGTGCTGTAAAGTTTTTGTTCGAGCTCTCCATTCCTTCCTTTTTTTGTGATGCCAAGCATATGAAAAAACTTCCCACGGAGATTTCCCCTCCTCAGATTAACTTGCTAATAGCGTGGTGTGCAGAATGGCAGGTATTCAGTCCCACTCTGAGCAGTCCTTCAGACTCAGGATTGCCTCACTACAGATTGAGAGAGAATATTTATGCATCTCTTCAGGCAAAAAATAACAGTGTGTGTGTGTAAATATTCCCTATCTGACTCTCTGAACAAGCTAGATTTCTTGTCTAGCAGTCATCTGGAATGTTTTGGGTGGACCCAATAAGCTGCTATATCAACAGGACTTTTTCTATTGGTTTCCAAAGAAATTAATCCATTTAGATCTTGAGCTCCTAGTGGCAAAAATTATCTTGTTTTGGTGAGATTGTGCAGTGCTGGCTGTGACATTTTAGATACTGCCAAACTCTGGCATTCACCTGAAATTTGTGGAAAAATTCTGGTTCAGGTTGAGGGGAATGCAGGGAGTAGTGCCTAGCTATTGACCAGTGACAAACTGCTTGTAGCATGCTTCTTTCTTGCTGTTACTAATTGCCTTGAAGTATGGCTTTAATTGTTTATTTTGACAGCCTGCAAGTCTACCCTTTGGAGAAGAGATGCTGGCAAACCAGTTCCTTGGGTGAACCAGGGAGAAAAAAGTTTGTAACTAAAATAACTCATCAGACCCAACATAAGTCTTTTTTGAAGAATAGCATTTGTTTATTTATTAAAGCATGGTCCCGAAACTATTCCTTAAATAAGAAATAGGGGTGAGTAGATAGTCTTTGAAAATAATGTGGGAAGACTCATTTAAGAACAGAAGTTGAGTGTGAAGCTCTGAAGTCAAAAGAGGTACTGATGGGGGGTGTGTGTGTGTGTGATGATTTGCAGTCATACTTCTGGAAGTGGTGGGGGAGATGCAAGGAACATGAATCGGACTGCCCCAGTACGCACTCCCACATGAAGAGATCCCATCTGGAAAACAGCGCTTTGCCTGTGGTTGCATTTGTTGAGGATAATGACACACAACTTCATTTAAGATTTTGGGGTGAGGGGGAGTAAAAAGTGGAGTCTTGAGAATGAGTTAGGACAGAGTGGTCTTGTGGTATTTTGACTTTAACCTCACTGAACAACTACAGCTGATTTTCATGAGGATGGGACAGGATTTGAGCAATAACTGAAGGGAGGTTATACAATAGGAGTTTTCCACAAACACAGAGCTGTATTTCTCCAGATGAGTTAAGACACACCCATATGTTGCTTAATAGATGCATAATAGCTTTTATTGTGAAAGTATTGATGTAAACAGGTAAATGAAAAATATGAAGAATGAGTATTGTCTCATTTAATTAGAGTTTAGTCTTTCTGAACCAGTACCAACCTGACTACCTCAGCTTAGTCATGTGAGTTTACTGTGCATGGATGCAGCATCTTTCCCATGGAGCTGACGTTTTGGTCGCTTAAAGACACAAAAGATTTCACTGTGTTTTTGTGAAGATGAAGGTGATGGCATCAAGGCCAAATATGGGGGGGGGGCAGGGGGGGAAGAAAAAAGTATTAATTTACTCTAAATTCTGTAGTCTCATTTAGTTTCTAATCATACTTCATTCTCTTCCATCATCTCTTTTTGCAGTGCTGCTGTACTGCCAAATGCAGCTTTTGTTCAGTTAGTTTTTTTCCAGAGGTTGATTGTACATCCCTGCTTGTGAGGTAGTTTATTCTTGCTGTATAATGAGCTTCACGAAGCTCTCTGTCCTTGTCATTCACATGCTTTTAGGAGAGCGTGTCTGCCAGACTGTCCTCATGTAGGTGGTGCATGAAATACCACCTCTCGGGTGTTGCCCTCTGAGAAGAGGTGCTATGGCAGGACACCTGCAACAGGGCATCCTGCCCAGGCCAGCGCATATGGAACAGGATACAGAAATAAACAATTTGGCTGTGACAAAATTAGTTTCAGAAGCAGTATATCTATATCAGCATGAGGCTGTTCTGGAGCCAAGTGGCCTTGGTTTTGGGCCCTGAGGTAGTATTGCTATGCCATGCTGCTACTGTCCGGCATAGCCCTACCAGCCTGCTCTAAATTGGATGAGCGATCTCTGCACTGCAGTTCTTTGGATCTTACCAATGCGCCCCAAAATCCCCTCCTTGCCTTATGGTGTTGATAAAATGAATTACTGACCCCAATTGACCAATTATATATAGCGGAATACAGCAGTTGTAGTTACTGTAGCTATGCTGCAGAAATGAGAAGTGTCTTTACTTGCGTACATAAATTTCAAATTTAATGTTGTAGTAGCAAAACTCCTTTTAATTATTTCCTTTAGATAAAGATTTTAATTACATCTAAACATGAGTTCTTAGCTCTACTGGATATCTTAAAGAATCTGTTTTCTGAGACAGAAACCATGTTTCTCCAAAGAACTGCTATTGCACTGAAATCTTCAGCAGGTGAAGGAATAATTATTTAATCAAATGTACAGCTAAGGCTTCTATTGCCCAAACCCCCCAAACAATCTGTAGTTGAGGAGCTAATTGTGTTTACATTCTACAAACAGATCAGATCTATAAGAAATGAAATGATTAAAAAGCTTAGAGGTAAGTGGGTAAATTTTGATTTCATTCCACCAGAGAAGAATCCTATAAACTTAAAGGTATTTCATATATTTGTGACAAGTATGACTTTAACTTATGGTTTTTAATGCTCTTTTCAGTAACACTTAAAGACATCTTGTGTGATTTGAGTCTTGCATTTGCACACCCTGTGGTAGTATGCATAATTGACTAATGATGTCTGTAATTTGCCTGTGTGATTAATTCATTTGAAGCCATAAATATTCTATATTAAATTATGCAGAAAGTCAGCAAGTTTTTAAGCAATTTATTGAATTAATGCACAATATTCTGTGTTTCTCTTCTTTGATCACTAAACAAACCAAGAATAGAAGAAATCAAATGTTATTTTAATGGCAAAAAAATATAGCAATTGTAAATAACATAGGAACACAGTTTTTCTGTAATATGAATGGAAGAAGGAAGTTTGCTTTTATTGCTGATTTTTAAAAACTTATTCTATTAATATTTTTACAAAATCATCCCATTAGCTTATGTTGAAGTCTATTGTGAACCCAACAGAGAACAAAAGTCTTGTGGAATTTGTTTTGTGTGTTTTCATGAGTTCTGTATGAAACAAGCAAGATATACTTTGTCTTGTGTTTTACTCCTAGATGAAATTAAATACCTTCTCTCTCAGAATGAAAAAAATCTGAAAAATATTAATGAAATACTCAGAATGTTATTTCGTGAAACAATTTTTCATTGTTTATTTAGTGGACTGATGCATTCTATTTTTGTCTGGTTTGATTTGAGCTTACTGAAGCAACTTACTACTATGTAAAGGCTAAGGTTTAGTTGGATGACTTTATTTTACGTATGTTCAGTCGTGAAAGGACACCTTGATGCCTTATCTAGCACAATCCATGAATATTCTAGACAAGTTGGGGGAGGTGGGAAGGGAGAGAAAAAGAAAATCGTGGTTTATACATCTCTGTTCTTTAAACAAATAAACAGTTGAGAAGACAAATCCTTTTGTGACAGCTTTGAGAGGTGCAGAGATTAATGAACTAACATCAGGAAGAAAAAGGTGGCCTGATTAAATTTTAAGAAATATTTTCCTGTTCTTCCTTATTGTGTGCTCAGTCACACAGTGTATCATCCTTGAAGTGCATTAAGACAGGGCCATTGATACTTGTGCTGCCTTTTGTCCAGGGAATTTGAGGCTATCTTGCTACTACAACTCAAAGGGAGCAATTCCTTAGTACTTTGTATTGTGAGCATCGTTTCCATGCACAGGTGTACGCAGACCATGGTCAGGACACAAGATCATGCTCTCATGTGTTTCAGTTCCTCTTAGATAATTTTTTGAAGACCTCCATGGTGTTGTAGGAGTGAGTTTTCAATAGGAATGAGATTTGACACTCAATAATATGGCCTTATCTGTTGTTAGATAGAACTGTATTTTAATATTTGGTTTCTATTGGTTTGAATCTCCTGAAGGACAAAAACATGTGAAAGCAGTACTGAAGTTGAGAATACAGATGTTTAGAGTGGCAATTCCCAGGTACCATGTATGTCTGTGTGATGAGAAAATGTTGCCTTGCTTTGCAGACATCTTTGCACTAACTGAAACCGTTCTGGGGGGAGGCAGTAGGGAGAAGAGGAAATGAGTGTTGCTAGAATTGCTGCAGAGCTATGCCTGTATTGTGGTTGGATATCGAAGGATAAGTCAGCTGTGGGAGATTTCTGTCCATATACTTAAGTAAGATGCTATATTTGAACATGCAATTTATCGAAGGATTAGCTAATCTTCAAAAATATGAACTGGAAAAATTATACTCTGAACTATTTCAAAGCTCATGATGTTTGCCATAAAGCTTTCAGGTTAAGCCCATGTCCTACCTAACATGTTAAATGAATGGCACTATTAGGAGCTGCAGCAGTATGACATTAGAAAAATTACAGTGCTAATTGGTACTTCTTTTACAAACCCTAATATTGCTACTTTAAGTTCTCATTGTTCACTTAACAGTTACATTACAAATCTCTTGATGAATAGCTTTTTGTACAGAATTGTCAGATTCAGCTTTGACAATTCATTTAATTTAATGGGCATGTAATTCGGATAGGTTAACTCCAGAATGAAAGGGTCATCCTGAGAGTGTCTGCAACAGAAAACAAAGTAATTCCTTGCATCTTTGACAAAATGAGTTAGAAGATTGTTCATGTCTATGGATGCTTAATCAGGAAAAACATATGCAAACTGTAGGATTCAGATCATATGTATTGTCCATTAAATATATAAATAACTTATTCAAGATAGAAGTAGCCGTTGTTACACAGTAAATTATAAATGAAATTGAAAGTAAAGTATGTAGACTTAAAAAGAGTGCATTTTCAAAAAATTGGAAATCCTAGTTTAAATCTTGTTTTAACAGAGCAGATACCTGATTAACTAGCATGTAATTCATGCTGTATTCCTAATACTGTATAACCCAATAAATGATCATGAAACTAAATCAGTAAATCTGTTGTGCATTGAATGACAACACTATAGAGTGTGATCCCATCATAAACTAAAGGAAGAAAAATATTCTGAATGTCAAATCAACCTACTATGGAAAATCTAATTATAATTTTTTTTAATGATAGAGTAGCAATTTGTAACCTAACTACAATAACCTCACTCTCCTTCCTAAAATGTAACTTTTAACAGATGTTTAACATAAAATGTGGATAGGATACAGCAGTGTATTGGGAAATGACTGGGAAGATGTTGTTGCTGTGAGGACTGTACCTGTCATCAAAAAAGGCGACAACAGGATGCTGGATCAGCCCCCCTTAGGGTGCTCCCATGTGCTTGCAGGGGAAAGCATTGCCTCTTGCCATGCTCATGGTCCTCCTGACTGCAGAAATGGATTCAGCTCCTGTGATATTGTCAGAACAATAGGTTTGGTTTATTGTCCTGATTTAGTCTGCAGTGACGGAGCACAGGGCTGCCACATGTATTCCCAGACAGCCCTGACTACAAGGATGTTCGCACACCTTATTATGTTTCTTCCTATGGCTTCACTCTCCTTTTCATCACCATTTCATTTCCTTGTCTTTGCCCAAGTCTTCTCCCACATAATCTATCCATAAATACTTTTCCCCCATTAGTGCCAGTTTTTCTAAATTCATACCCAAATTTGATATTTCTGACACAATTACCTAGGTAATCTTGGCCTTATGGTGTCACTGAAATGGTGACCTGGTACTGTTGGCCGTGCAGGACAACCTCCTAAATCTCTGCAATACTCCCCTCTTTGATTGTCTGTGCAGTTTGACTGTTTCTCATGTACTAACTCCATAACCATCTGCAAAGCCAGCAATCCCTCCTGTTGCTATCTGTAACACTTCTTACGTTGTGAGCTGTCAAGTCTGAATTTTCTTATGCCATGTCCAGCAATTTCTCACACCCTGTCTGTTAGGCAGGGTCTCATCAGCAGCCTAGTCATCTGCATGCAGCCCTAATGTGATGTCTTGGCCAGCGTGACAATACCTATTGTGTAATGCGTTTTGATAGCATCACGAAGGACCAACTTAGTTTTTATTGCTTCTAAGTTCACTTTTAGTGAATTATGATATGTAAAATTTATACATATGTGCTAGAATATGCTAGAAAGAGTTTGAGAGGTTATAGCATTTAGTTTGCATGTGTGTGCAATGGGACAAAATCCTGCAGCTGAAGCCAGTGCGATCTGTGCCAGAGATACCTGCATTTTGCAGCTATCTTCTGTGCCTTCCTCTCCACTTCCAGCTTTCTGGGTGCAATTCAGACTTGAGCTTTGGCTCCCTCCCAACCTGGCTCCATGCAGTAGAGAAGTTCACTGAAGGGGGAGAGGACTAAGTATCCAAAGGGTGAGTTCTACTTAGGCAAGAAGACAGAAAAGACAAAAATGTCAGCAGTCTAGCTCACAGATTTTATTCTTGAAAGGTGACAAGCTCCACAGCAGTGGAATCTGACTCGGGTTTTAGGCAGCCCACTATTTTTATTTCCTCTCCAGTGCTAGGAGATACACTGCTAGGTTTATGCTAGATTCTGGTTTTCAGAGCTGTCTGTGACTTTGGAAACAAGATATCATCTGTCAAAACCTAGAAACTGAAATTCTTGAGAAATTCTCTCTGGGAAATGAATGCCATAATAGTGGACCTGACCATACAGACACATGGTCATCTCAGAGTAAAACCATGTAGTGATGCTGTGCTATTTCATAATATATCCCTATTACTGTTGTTTTCCTGACTGGGATGTTGTTCCTATTTGCTATTTATTTTAGTATTGCATGTTGCTTTATTTAGAGGGGTCTCTTGCGTCCTGTTTTGGGGCATTGAATGCTCATGTCTGCTTCTAAAGTTTACTCCAAAGTGAAAGTGAAATTATAGCTAATAAAGAAATATTTAAAAGAGAAAGTCTCATGCATGTGAAGATTTTGAACTTAAATGCATGGAGTAGTGAACGATTATTATTAATTTAAGAATAAAACTGGAGGAGTTAATTATAAGGTAATGATAAGACCAGGCTCACTTATTCTGCATCTCGGAAACAATGAACTAAATGATAGACTGTTGATTTGGTGTCTTTTAAGAGTGTGTATGCATAGGAATAGGTAATAGACTTTTTTTGTTTGTTTTGTTTTGGCTTTTTTTAGGTCACGGGGAGGGGGGAAACACTTGAGTTGGATGGAATTTAAATTTTAGTTGATGGTCTGCAGTTTCTACACTGTATTCAAGAGATCTCTTATGAAGCCTGAAAAGGAACATTGTTTCTGAGAAGCGCTGTCAGTTCAGAGTTCAGTAGGATTACAGAATCAGGTCATCACTAAAACTTATCATACATCATTAAGAACAGTTTTTGGTAATAACACATCTTCAGAGGTACCAAAAAGTTCAGTGAATTAATCTTGCTTTTGTTAACTTCTTCACTTCAGAAGGGAAAACTTGGAAGACGTTTTATTTTTTAAGTGATGGTCCTTTCTGTCATGATTTGTCTTTCTATATATACATGTGTATATATATGTATATTCACATATATATAAATGCAACTTTGAGTATGTCTGCTAGAAATATTAATGATGAAAATTAACAAGAAAATGTGCAAGCATGTGTTAATGTGTGGTCAAAGGCTAGAAAAAAATTTTCTGAGACTAAGCAGATTAGAAAATGCCACTTCATTTTTTTTAAAGTGTAGAAAAGTTTCCTCAGGTTCCTGCAGAGAGGTTATGGTATTGTAATTTTTGCTATTAACTTCTTATGCATTTGTGTTAAGATAATTTTACTAAATAGTTCAAAAAAAGTTGACGTAGTGGCACAGTTTTTAAAGAATATTTTCCTGGCCATTTGTTGTTAAACCACAACAACAACAACACCCCACCCCCCTAAAACCCATTTATAGGAAAAAAAATGCAGATACTGTAGATAAATATTAGATGTTAGAATTACTGTCAAAGATAATGGAAAGAATGGGTTTTCATTCTCCAGAGCAATTTCGGTCTATGCTAAAAACCAGAAATTCTGAGGGACTTAATTTTTTTAAGGATGCTGTCTGTGTTATTAAAAGCATGTCATCCATGATGACAGCTTACCAGTTAAAACTTCTGTATGAAACAAAGATACTGAAACTTAAATCTGAATGTCATAAGGATTTCTCTGCATAAAGTCTGATCAAATAGAAACAAGCACCTACTTCATGGTGGTCACTTATGCTTTGTCTTTGTTAAAGCTTTTGTAACAAAAAACTCTGTAATTTGAGTACAAAAAGATGAGTGAATTCTTCATTCTCTTATGGAATCCATGGAAAAATAAAAATAACAGACATAGCTCCAACAAAGTTCTGAAATAAGCTCTTATCTTGTCGATATGGCACAGTGCAGTACTATATATAATATGAATATGCTTAGTTTCTTGAGAATCTAATTCAGATTTTAAGTGGTGCATATTGTGAGAACTGTCGGGTTTTTTTTTCTGTTTATGATTATATCTCTTAGAAAAAAAATAAACATGGATTTAAGGACGCAAAATAAAAAAATACAAGGAAATGCATGCAGGAGAGGGACATCTTTATTTAATCCAAGAAAAACGTGCCAATAGAGTTAAGGACAAGAGAGAAAGGTAGCAGTTTAAGAAAGTAACCTTAATGGTTTAAGTCCTTCTAATGTCTCATATATTAAAGTCAGAGAATTGAGAATTAATCCAAACAAAATGTGGCAAAACTTGGAAATACAGGAATTTAACTTTATCCTTTACTAATGCTGTATGGTAATCCTACAGTTTGATGTCTCTGATTTTAGACTGATTTAAGAAAAATACAACCCACTTTTAAAAATATCTGTCTCATCTTTTTACTACATATATTTTCGTACTGAAATGGCCTTTAGGCATTGCAGAAATGCAAATAATTAATAATTAGCATTACTAAAATATGAGGCATAGAAAAGTCTGTCATACAGTTAATTTTGTGCAAACTGTAATTACAAGATTATAACACTGATTGTAATTACTTGAACATATGGTGAGAAATAGGTAATAAAACTGTTTTTTAGTTGTGGTGTAATGAGTTTCTGGATGGTCTATGCTATTTCCACTGGGATACCAAAAATTTAAAAAGTGGGAATGAGAGAAAAGGGATACGAAGAACTTCTGTAGCTTGGAGATAGTTGTAACATTGAAGTGAAAGAAAACAGAATTTGAGAATACTTTGTAATTTAAAAAAAAAAAAATCTTCAGGTCATCTTTAGTTAGAGTAGTTCTTGTATAGGTTGGGCATGTTTAGCCATTTGTTTTTTTCTTAATATTTTGCAAGAAAAGTTATGTAAGATAGCAGATTTCTATTTTGAATATATGTACATACAGAGAGACTCTTCTTCTCTTGTGTTTGACTATGTTGATGAATTGTGCTATAGATAAACCTCAGATAAACCCTTCATATTTGACTCTTGCTCCAGCTTTTATGCGGTTTGTGCACTATCTAAGCCCATACCTATCCCAGTGAATAGTCTCCAAAACCTCGTTACAGTCTCATGTGCTCTACAAAGATCTGTCTACTGTTGTAAGTCAGTAATAATTACCCAGCATTGTTACTGAAGGGCTATGATTGTAGGGGCTCATGGTTGGTTGTTCTTTATAAAGGTTCAACATATAGGACAGAAATAGGTCTTCTGCCTTAGCATAGCTTTTATATTTTCTCTTATTTGTTTTGGAAGAAATAAGACGGGTTTTTCAGTTTTAGCCAAAATACAACATAAAGGATACATACACTGATGTATGTTTCTTCCCAAACTCTGAAATTTCCTGGTGGCACTTATCTGAACTCTGGGGTAGAAATCATCTTTGTTTTGCCTCTTCTGTATGAAATATGTAATGAAGACAGTGACTGTTGTAGCCTATGATGCTCTTCAGTTCCTTGCTCTGAACCTATATTGCTTTCTGTATCCAGTCAGGGCCTGGATCCTGAAGTGTTGTAGCAGAAATTCTGGTCAAGGGAATATGTTTTTCATTGTAGAGTTAGCAAACCATCCCCTACTCAACTCAAACTGTAATGTTCAAACAAATAGTTTTTCTTTAAAATGACATTTTGTGCTTCCCTCCCTCCTTACCACGAAATCAGTGTTACTCACCAAGAAAAACCATTTAGTTCTAGACACATTTTTCTACAAGACTCTACAAACCTATTCCATCATTTTGTTTATCTTCACTCCTTTCCTAAAGGTGGAAAGAATTTTTTTCATCAACTTCACTAGGAATAATATTTCTTTAAAAATAAATGTATGTTTACAACAGAAAAGTAAATAGCTTTTTCTTTCAGTGTATGTCCATAACCAGCTCTTTACATTTCAAAATGGTTTGTCAGTGCATCACTGCCGTGTTTGTCACAGCCTCTCTAAAGTTGTTAGGGTGAGTCAGAGCGTGATTTTTCTGCTGGAGGAGCCTGGCAGTGATTACAAGCCTAGTGATACTTCTGCTGTGCAGAAAATTATTATTGATGGTGGTAAGGATAAGCCTGATGAGGTAAAAGACGTTAGGCTGAGCAATGATGGGGGAGGTGGGGGGGTTGAGTTTTGTTAACACTGAGCTGACCCTGGTCGTGTCCGGTAAAAAACAAAACCTTTCTATAGGACACCTGGTACTAGAATCGACAGTCTTAATCCTATCCTAGTTTTTCCCCTAGTATTTTCAATTATTTTTCTGAACAGCCTATTAATTCTATTAGAGTGTGTTGATAAGATGGTATCAAAAGAGAAATGTCAAACTTGTGTTAGGGACAGGGAGTTTCCCAAAGGCCACAAATGAGTCTTAATATAACGGGACAGTAAATACTTAAGATTAAAAATTCCTAATATTTTTCCACATGCACGTAGTCTACTGATGGCTTTCTTTTGTACTGAATGTAGTATAATGCTCATTTTTTTTATTCCCCTCCAATTACAAAGAACTCTTGGTTTCTCCTCTATGGTTATCTGTAGTGTGACCAGCTTCTCCAATGCTAGCTTCATAGTGATCTCTGTTTTCAGCAAAGTAGGCTCTAAAATTTCCATAGATTGGATCTGTTACATGGGAATATGGGTATGTCTAGTAGGAAATCAAAATCAGAAATCATTGTGAGGCTCAAGTGTGTTGCTTCAAAGCACATACTTGAAAGTAGCCATTGGTATGCTCTGAAATGTTGGTAATAGCATTCACTCAGTGGATCTCGGTTTCTGAAATTATTGCTGAGTGCTGTAGGCGCTCACAGTGTTTTGGCGAGACATTAGTGTTTTTCACTCCTGTGTAATATAAAAGCCTTGATCATGCTGCACACAAAAGCACCAGATTCAGTCCCATTGTTTTTCCTTGGTTTTGTGCCAGCCCTCCCTGAACTATTTGGAATGAATTAAGTAAAATATGGAGGGAACTTAACTGGGTTATATTTAGTTGTATTTAGCTGGGATATCTGTAACTTTTAATGTCAGGTCTTGAAGACAGCTAAAATGTGTGTGTGTGTGGGAAATCTTAGATTTAAAAAAAAAAAAAAGAAGAGAAGGAGCAGGAAGGAAAAATAAAAGTTCTTTTTTTTTAAAAAAAAAAAAAAGTTTGCCAAAATGGAGTTTGCTGTTAGCATGCGGGCACCAAGGCTGTGTCTTCATTAGCAAACTAAACAGGGAGTGTAGTCTGAGCACTGGCATGTGATTTGCTCATTTTGTTAAATTGTTAGGATGGTCAATGGCAGGATTTTGGTCCAGGCCTAGTTATGCTTTTCCAGAGATTGCCTGAGCATGTGCTGGGAGATAGCACAGCCTGGGGCTGCTCCCAGGGGCAGTGTGGCTGATGGTCCCGTGCCTGGGGGCCATGGGGAGAGGAGAGGGCCAGGGACCTTAGCACAGTGGATGTGAGCAGTGCTGTGCGGGGCTGGTTGGCCTTGGGGCTGGAGAGCAAACCCAAGCCTCTTGTATATATTAGCATGGGTATAATCCAAATGCATTTAGTTTTGATCCTTTAGTGAAGTGTTGCCCTTTGGGATGCCATGCGGTAACCCTGAGTGTCTGTAGACCTTCAGCTGAATTCATGGAAGAAGTTGGAAGCAGCTCACTTTTTTTTAGGTTTTCAAAGTAATTTTTCATGCAGGGTAGTAATCCTTTTAGTACTGGTGGTAGAGGAAGCTTGCTGTGTTTGGACACATAATAAATGTGACATGTAAATTCATTTGTAACTTCTCTCTGTAGGGAGATTTTTGTGTTGAAGGCAATATCCCCAAAGTCTGTGGGGAGATGACCTCTATGCTTTTTAATAATTTTTTTTTTCAGATGTTTGTTCCTCCATGTGTAGCAAAATTTCAACTAGTACTGAAAACAAAGGACATTTACAATGAGAGGAACTTGGGAGAGGAAAAAATAAGAGATATGAGAATAGTAACCTCTTTGACCATCTACTTACACTTACCTACACACTATCTGTTGAGCTGTGTCACTAGCATGAGATTGGGAGGTCATATCCTGATGTAAGGTTAGCCGCTCTGTTACAGCACCGCACAAGAGATGTTTGTGATTCCCCAGTTCCAACAGGTTATTAATCTCCAATTCCATTAATCCTAAAAGTGTTCCTTAAAGTTAGTCAGGCTAAATTTGGTAAATCTAGTATTGTGAAAGCAACTGAATTGCACATGAAAATTCTTCGTTTTTTGTTTAAAAGAAAACAAAACAACAACAAGAAACCTCAAGCAAAAGCACAGCTGAGGAACAGCAATGTTGGGGTGCATGATGTCACATTTGCTGTGTGATGGGCTCCTCCCATCCCATTTCAGCTGCAGCTGTCTGTGCTAGCTCAGGATGTGACCCATCTCCCCACAAATGGCAGAAGCAAGAATAAATGCTGACCTTTAATGCAACTTGTGCTCCTTTCACTGTGTTCTGTCTTTTGACCTAGAATAAATCATTTCAGTTCACCAAACGGGCAGAAAGCTAACCTAAACTTATGCTTTTGTGTTAGCCGTTTGGCTTAGCAAATTAAAAGAGCTCATCACAGATGATGACAATTGCCAGGAAGGGACAGAAAGGCAGGACTGCAGCAGTGGCTGTGAGCCTGACTGAGGCTGTCAAGGAATCATGGCCTGGATAGAGGCAGTCATGCCTTCCTCTCCCTGTATATTAGCAAATCTGGGTCTTCACACTGTGTGTTAGAAATATTTTTTTTTTTAGATATTTTTTAGTGGTACATTTCTCAGTTCCATATCTGATGTATGCACACTGGAAAAATCTCTCCCCCACACCTTAACTGCATAAAAATGAGAATTTCGGTGACCTGGTTCCTGCTCTTGCAGAGCATTTGGCAGTCAGTTTCAAACTTGCTAGGCAAGAACAATACATATTTAGCTGGTAAATAGATAATATGTACTTACTAGACTGTGCTTTTTTGAAAGCATAGTCTGCAGATGAGAGACTGAGATCTTTTTAAATAAGATTCTTCTGCATCTCTCAGACAGTAAGTGATATAAACTATGTGAATGATGTGAAACAAATAAAGTGCTACTTAGGATTGCATCCATTGGAGATAATAGATAAATCTTTGCTCTCAGCCCCATGACATTATTTCAGTTCTATAGTAAATATATTTTCAATTTCAAAATGAACTTCAGGGGAATTTCTAGCAGATACAGTCTCTTAGCTGCTTGAAGGAACCAATCAACTAGGTACAATGTCTTATGAAAAGCTGATTTGCAAACTTCCTCTTCCAGGAAGAGGGGGAGAGCACTTATAAAGATATGAGAAACATATTTATGAAAAGGCTATTTTGTTCCCTTTTAATATGTTTATGCCATCATTGCATTTGTGAATAGTTAAGCACCATAAATAAGCAGCTGTCTAGCTCAGTGGCACAGCCATTGCTCTTCTGTTGATACCATCTGTGTGTGTGTGTGCGTGTAGGGGAGGGGGTGGGTACCATAGGTCCTCTAGGAGGAAAGTTATTGAAAAATCCACTTGCAAAATTTGTTGAGTGACTTAATCCATTTGTTGATTAACAGTCACTAATCAAGTATATGCTACAGTGTTTCTTTAATATCGCATACATCTGACAAGATATCTTGTAAGCTTTTATGGAAGTTTATTATTTGTGATAAATATGATCTTAAAAGAAGTTCAACTGTATGTTTCATGCAGCAGTTCACCTTGCTCCAGGTTTAGCAAAATCTAGTTGTGTACGAAAAGTGACAGAGGTCTTTAATTTAGGTAGTTCTCCCTTTTCCCGCTTTGTACTGATAGGAATTTGTATTAGAAATTCACCAAGAAAGTTCAAATATGTTAAGACATGTTTCTTTTTATCAGGTACAGAAAGTCATAGTAGAGTGTACTATGTCATAGTTATAGTGTAACATAGTATAACATAACAGGGGAAGAATACTGGATTTTTGAAGATAACAGAAATGGAACTCAGACCTGATTAGTTTTAATTTAATTAGGCTTAATCTGATACTAAGAAAATACTCAAATATATGCTAATATATATTAAAAATTCATTAGCTTTAAAATTCCTCTGTCTTGCCTTTTTGTCAACATGACCTGTTATGAAAAGAAATATTTATCTGAGGAATGTTCACAGAAAAAGAAATTTCTTAATTACTGTTTCATGAAAAAGGTCTGTAGGTGGAAGGCATCTTAAAACTTGTCTTCCTTTGCCCTTGCAAATTTTCAGCAGGAAGCTGGTCCATAGGATGGAGACAGCTATACCAGCTATGCTGACAGGTACAGCTCAGCACCCTGGCTCCAGTTATACCCCCCCAACCTGTTGGTGGAGCTGGCTGTGCGCCTGCACCTCCCCTGCTGCAGTGCAGATTTCTGAGTTTTAAGTTGCTCATGAAAGGGAGTTGGAGCTAACTCCAGGTTTTGCACCCATGCAGGCAAGGCGTGCAATGTGCTCTCTTCCACTGGCTTGTGCTGTGGGCGCAGCAACCTCTTGCAGAAGAGGGGAGGGGGGGGAAAAGACAGCTGAAGGCGATAATGTCTTTCGTTAGCACAGCTAAATTTGCAAGGTGTCGTTGTTCAGCACCCTCATTGCCAAAGTACAGCATGCATTTCATCGCTCTGCTGTGAAACAGCAGATCCCTTTTTGTACGAACAACAGACTTCACAGATGCAGTCAAACAGCAGATATGGTCTTGGGGGACATTTAAGCTCATAATTTCATACTTCTAATAGGAAGGAATAGCCTTGTTGCTGCTCTATGAAATATTACTTACAGTGTATTTCTCAGTTGTAGGAAATCAATTCTAACTTGAGTTGAAGAGCATTTTGCTTATTTTTGCTGTAGTTTTCACATTACAAGAAGAAAAAAGTAAATTGTGCAGAAGATGAAATCTGATTTTGATGGCTTTTAGATTTCTTTGTTTCAGGAAGAACAATTGCTTCTTAGGGACATGGTTCAGTGGTGGACTTGGCAGTGTTAGGTTTATGGTTGGGCTCGATGGTCTTAAAGGTCTTTTCCAACCTAAATGATTCTATGATTCTGTATTCAGTGGTTGTTTTGTCTTCAGTAATTCCCAAACCCTTTTGTTTTCTAGGATAAATATTTTCATTTCTAAATTTAATTCCTAATTCTGTATAGACTTAAAATTTAAAATGGAACCAGGTGAAGTTACCATACTCTTTTTTTTTTTTTGTTGTCTGCTACTTAACATGGTTTTTATTTGAAAATCAAATAGGAAATAACTCCTTAGGCAACTGTGCCACAGAAATGGGTCTTGGGTTGTTATGGTTCCAAAACCCATAAGAAACAACAGAAATACTACTCTTTTTTGGTGGTTGTTTAGACAGGTGGATCACATGTACGGCAGGCAACTGTTGTGCTCTTCTGGACTTGGTGAGGCTTCAGGTGAAGTACCATATTCTGTTTTGTAACATGGCCTGGTAAAAAAAAAAAAAAACACCTAAACAAAACAACAACAAAAAAACCCTTAGTACTGCTGTTTTCCTTATCAAATGAATATGGAAGTGCCTTACAAGATTAAACAAGTGACTGTGTCAGACTTAAAATGAACAAAAAATCAAGATGCAGGTGTAGGCAAAGGGAATGAAAATAATACTGTAGAGATCCCAGTGGAGTATTCGCAGAGGCAGGTAAATGCATAGGACAGAAATGCCGTAGGTGGTGGCAGGAGCTGAAGAGAAGACTGGTGTGGGGAGGCAATAGGGAGGAGAGCAGCAGCAGGTAATAAAGAGGGGAATGCTAATATGCAGCTTGAGGTCTGCTCAAGGTGACTTTTAGGGACACAGAGAACAGTTTTGATTTACCTCCTGAAATAGACCCCAGGGAAATCGTCTGTTGGAAAATGTTCAGAGGAATTGCTTCTCGTACAAGAGAGGAGTTTTGCATCATGTACTTCTGCAGACCATGGATTGGGGTTATGAATGGTTTGATGAAGGGAAGGTCATGTGTTTAGCCACGAGCACTTCTCCATCCAAGGTCCTCAAGCTAAAAAAGGAAAAAACTTTTCTAGAAAAGCACAGCACAATTGATTCAACCTCAACACTAGTTTGTTGAGAGAAATTTTGGGGACATAGGCTGAAAACATTGTTTAACAAGCACTTTAACTGTGAGAATAATATAAAAATGTAAGACTACTGGGAGAAACCTTGCTGTTAAATGAAGAACATAATTTGATGATTGAAGAGGACATAAAACTCCTCAAAGAACACTTTATAGCTCTGATTAATATAATTCATTTAATTAAAAAATATAATAGTAAAGACTATGGAAAAAATATCTTGAAAAATAAACTGGCTCTGAAGAGTTCTCCAAAATGTTAGCAGGAAACATGTTAAAGAACCCAGAGGTTTATAGCCTGGTAAATGAGTGTTACCAGGAGGTCTGTTCAGACTGCAGAAAAAGCTGAAAATAACAGGAAGTATCCTAGTGCTGTGCCTGCTTTTCAGAAAAAGAGAAAAACTCATCCAAAGTGAGGGTAGAATACCAGCCACAGTTATTTCCGAGATAGCTGCTTCTAAAGTGTCCTTCATTGCTGTCGGAGCTTTGTTTTGTTCTGGTTGGTAGGTGTGTGAGGATGGATTCAGAGATCCAGCATCCAATTCATATTGGGAGGAAAACAAACAAGTAAAACCCCAAACCCAAAAAAGCCCATACATAACACCAAACAAAACCACCACCAAAAAAAAAAAAAACCCGCAAAAAATCAACCACCCCTTCCCAACCTGTGTTTTATTTTGTTTTTAATTTATATTTTTAGTTAAGCAAGATTGAATAGGAAAAAGTGTGGTTCATACTGTAGTAAATACAAAATGTTTTGGGTTTTAATTAAATTAATTCTTCTTGTCACAGTAGCAGTTTCAGCCTGGTACACAAGAAGTGCAAGCTAAATTCACAAGCCTGCTCTGTCATTGCCCTTTTATGCGGTAGTCTGGAAATGAGCATACCCACTGAGAATGGAAGGAAGCAAATTCCATCACCTTCTCTGCTGCTGGGAGCCTTCATCCTTCTCTCTCCTAAAGAGGATACCAAAATCATCAGACTATTTGTTATTCTGAATGGTTGTAGCATCCCTTTGCATAGTAAGTAAATATTCCAGGAGTGGCTGGAATCCACTTTTCAGGTGACTATCCTGAAAATGCACCCTGAATAAACTAAAAATTAGGGATTAGGAAGTTCTTCCTGATTGTGTGATACCCAAGTTTAAATGCACTTTGCCTTCCTTAAAAGCAGGACTGTGAACCAACTTTTAAAGCACTGATAACAGCATGCTGTCATGGGATATTTTTCAACACATTGGTTTAGGCTTATCCTTGAGAAAAGGGAGTTTTGTATTTTGATCCTTTATGTATTAGAACCCAAGCCCATAATGACACCAGCTGGAGCTGAATTACACTAACCTGAATTTGATTTTCAGAGAGCATAGCATATTATTTACCCCATTCCTCCTTCACAGAACAAAAAATTGCTTAGCTCAGCTCCTAATATCACTTGCATTGGGAGTATGAAAGACATCTAACCATTGTTTATCTGCAACTAATGTCTCCATTAAAGTACGCTGGCAAAAGCTCCCTGGCTAATGCTGGTTGTGGATGTTACTTTTTCCAAAGAGCCCAATGTTGCCAGCTCCCATACATGCCTGTGTAACTCAATGGTGCAACTGAATCTTTAAACGTATTGGCATAAAAATCAGTAAATAAACAGAATGTAATATACAGCAAGAGACTAGGCTGGAAAAATTCTTGTATCTAGACTAGAAACTGAAGATCCCTCTTTGCCATTATAAGTGCAGGTACAGCCAAGGCAGGTCTATAGCACTTTGTCTGTTGGGTAGAAACTGGTTTATAAGATGTATTAGCTAAAGATACACTAAAAGTAATGAATTACTTCCTGGTGTCATAGTTGTAGGATTTCTTTTCAGCAGGCGTGAGAATCTGAAAAATGGAGTCCCATTCCCACCTGTGCCACCTCTTGGTTTAATTTAGGAGTTGGCATGTGTCCACGTATCGGGAGGCTTGTATTATTTTCAAGTTTAGTACATACATCATTCAGTGGTACTCTGAAGCTGCATTCAGTCAATTTACATCGCTAGTCTTTCACCCGCTAGCTTTCCTTTAGAAATTTTTAAAAAAGGAAAGTTCCTATGTAATTAATACTTATGAAACTTGGTGCTTTCTATAAAGTGTTTTGATTTTTAAATCCTTGACTGTAAAGATAACTATATTTCCAATTTTATCCACATCAAAGGCCTCAATAGTGCCTTAGAACTTCATAATCCAGGTTTTTGGTGCAAAGTTGCACCTATTTAGAAAAATGATAGAAGTCTAGAAAAAAATAAAGGTGTTCCTAAGGGAATTCTTTAATGGATAAATAGCACTTTTCTTGTTACGCCTGGGTAAACAGATTTACTCATTCAGCTGGAATTAGCATCATGCATGAACCATGGGACAATGTTTTGGCAAGAAATGAGGCTTGTCATCTGATTTCCAATAAAGATTTGAGATGAAACATTGTATGATCACTTAATCTTGTTAAACGTAGCACAAAACACTAAGTGTATTAGAGCGTGTATTTAAATGATAACAAATCCTGCTGTTAGACCTAATAGAAAGCAGTCCTTTCTCCACTCAGCTGCTGTCTTAGAAGGGATTCCTTTCCACTTTGGAGCTATTTACTCTGCATTTTTGTTGTTGACCAGTGTGTTTTGATACATACTTTTAATTGGTTGTTTTTAAATGTTTGCATTTTTTATTATATATTTAAAAAAAAACTTACGAAGTAGAAATATGACATTATTATACTATATAAAATGTGTATCATTATATAAAATGTATGTAATATAAAATATACAATGCATATATTTATATTATGTATTATGTTGTGTATTACAACAATATTAATAATCTATGCATACAGCTCAGGGGTAACATCATGAATAAAGTGTTTGAAATATGCATGCCCATTATAGGAAGAATCTGCATCCCTTTTATTGTTTTCACGACAGTCTGGGTTTTTTTAAAGTGTTTTATAAAGTGAAACATATGTTGTCGTAAACTTCAGTGAAAAGGGGTGATGGGCAAGGCTTAAAAAAAAAGTGCTCTGCAGTGATTCAGGAATTGCAGCTAGATCCTTTAATTAGGTATTCATCTATTTAAAAAGCAGTGTAATTTTCGAGAGTTCTGTTTAAAACCTATTGCAGTAGAGTATAATGAACTATGCAAACCCTTTCTGCAGGACCAATACATCTGTTTTATAAGGGCTGATTTTTTCAGCCTTTCTTACAGTATGGAGGGTCACTATGTCACACATACTCCAGCCCTGCAGCCGGCACACCTGTGGTTCCCTCAGCTGGCCTCTCTTACAGGTGTTGGAGCTTTGTGTGATGTGCCAGAGCAGAACCGCAAAGGTTATCCACACTTATAATTGCACCCAGTTTTTGCACTCCCTCACTCTCTCTGGTTATTGGTACCTGGTGCAAAGAAAATGCCACGGTTATGCAGGCTGCAGTCTGACCCAGGTCTGCACCCCACTGGTAGCTTTCTGTGTGTTAGCACCAAGGTGCCTTCCTAATATTGCTCATCTACACCATTTCCCAGTATTTCAACATGGAAATGCAGCAAATGTAAAATGCTTTCCTTGACACAGAGAAAGAGGTAAGATTTCTTCAAGATATACAGGGGACGTGTCTCTCTCTCAGGACTAGAGACTAAAGAAAGCTTGTGCACTGACAGTCTGTATTTGTCACGGTTTCAGTAGATGGATGTGACTTCCACCTGCTGCTCAAAAATTACAGCTTTGTTTTGATAGAAGAGTTATTATTGAAATATGAATTAAAGTTGGTATCTTCTAACCTGTTTCTAGAATTAAATATTCAAATACAGGTGTAGGGGGCTGAAATAAAATTAACCTTATGTAACTGAATATCAGATACATTGAAACTTGATACTGAAATATTAATATAAAAATTTGGGGTTGTGCTCATGTTTGGGTATTTTGGTTAAAGGTTTCACACATTAGATTTGTGTGTTTACTCTTAATGTTAAGCTGTAACTAAAATATACACATTTATATTAGTGGATGTGTCTGCATATTCTTTCGGTGAAGGTTCATAAAATACAAAATTACAAAACTATGCACATCCAGCTGCTGCATATTCTCTGGATACTATCGGTTGTCCTTGTTCATGTCAAGTAGCTCTGTGTGCACGCATCATCCCTGTAATTTTCATCACATTAATGGGATTCATTAACTGTTTAGGAGAAGAGATATGTCAGATGTTGCGGAGTAGAAGTAGATTAACTTTGAGGTTTTATTGAAAATGGAGAATTAGTGTTCTGCAAACTCCCCGTGAAGGTGTGCCTAGTGTGTTGTATACAAAGTAAATAGAAGCACTGGCGACTAATGGCAGAACTGCCATAGCTGGGCACACACTTATCTTTCTCCAATTGCAAAATGAAGTGTCTGGCAAATTATTTAAGTACCTGTATCTCTCTCATATTTGCTGGTGTGATCGTACGCTCCAAGTCAAAGCACAGTAATGAGGGACAGCGTTATGCTGGGCAAATTCATGTCCTATTATGCCCCTGGTCTGTGGATGCAAAGCCAGAAGTGCAGGGAATGAGCATGAGTACATACTGCTGCATTTTGCCTGCCTACACACAATCCAGTCCGGCCAACTTCTTCCTAATGCAATTCCAAATGAAACTGCTTGGAGCAGTTCACGTCCATAAGGATAGCCAAGTGTCGAGAATGTGATAGCTGCAAAAAAGGAAAAATCCCCATAAAGGAAGTGCTCACATTGGCAACCCAGTGTGTGTGGTGGTGGGAGGGGAGAAAGAAAGAAAATAGGTTACAGTGTTTAATAATGTAATTACAAAAGGTGATTTAAATTTGATTGTCTGCAAGAAATGCTGATAAGGGTAAATCTCTCTGCACTTGGAGATCTGAATGCTGAGGACAGATCAAGTCTCCGTAGACTTGCATGGAAAAGTACAGCTATTTCATGACCTCCTTCTCTCTCCCGTTAGGCTCAGGCCTTGTAAAAGCAGGACAGATTTTGGACTGCACTTTATAAATGCAAAAATGACCAAGTACTTTTCAGGTATGGTTGAAAAAGGTTAATTTACTTTTGTTCTTTCTTTGTGAGAAGAGATTAAAAAAAGAAAAAAAAAAAAACTAGGGGAATCCATTTAATGAAACCGAATACAGCAAAGGTAAATACATGTTCCCTATTTAATTTTTGTTCTCGTATAAACAATATAGCAAGATCCTGTTTTGCTTCAATAGCAGAAAGAAAAAAAAAAGTCTAAAAAAGCAAGAGAATAAGCTGCTGTTTGCAAAAAAATTTCCTTAATTTCCTAGGCAGTCCAAAAGAAGCTGTAAACTCTGATCTTAATTCTTTAATGTATACTTTAATTTATTGCATTTGTCTGTAAGAGCACTTTGTGATGGATTTTGTGGCTTGTGAAGAGGCTTTTCCTGGTTTGGGTTTTTTTTTGGTTTGGTTTTTTGTTGTGGTTTTGGTGGTTTGTATTTTTTTTCCTCTTCAGTAACATTTCTGATACGTCAGCAACAACCTTAAGTTGTATAAAACTAAATGACTTCAAGGTCTTCTATACAATCACAGTATATTGGTCATGTCTCTCATACTTTGTGGAATGGCATTGCTAACATGTTCTACCATTGCAGCCTATGTTTATTTCAGCTTTTTGTAGGGGTTATTGCCTCATCTCAATTATAAGGCAAGTGCCTAGAAAGCTGACTAATGGATGGTTTGCTCTCCTCTCCATCCCCCTCTATCCTTCTCTATCTGTCCTTGGTACCTGTAATTCTAGTGTATCTTAATAATAGAAATACCTGGCCTGGTGGCTAAATCCCCTCTAAACTCACACGTTTGCGTCTTTTATTGGAAAAGGAAGAGAACAGGTTATGTTATTGTATCTAAAATTTTCTTGGCTCTCCAGGGTCCAAAGGGTGAACTGAAATAAAAAGCAGGTTTTGGGTTGGGTTGTTTTTTTTGGTCACAGAGTTTATGTGTAAAATAGGTGAGAGGCAGCAGTAGAAGACACTGGAGAATACAGGGAATAGTTTCTGGATCAGCAGTTTTTATCTGCTCCTGCTAAAAGGCCAGGCTGATACCTGCTCAGAACCCAAACCCACGTAGAAAGAAGATATCGTATGCTATATATATGTTTCTGATGAGTGCAATACAAAAACTTTTTCTAGCTCTTGCAGGGAAGAGGTCTCCCCTCGCTAGGTAGAGAAATGGGATGCTAATGGCTGACTTGGAACAGTTTGTAATTCAAGCCCCAACTTATTCATAGCAACACACTGACTTCATTAAATTGCATACATGGAAGATACACTGCAACCTCACCCATTTGCAACCACGTAAGTTACTAATCTTAACTGTTGAGACCACTCCGATATCATGCTTCCATTGTTCCTTTGGTATTTTCTTTAAGATTACATATCTTTTGATTTTAACTGTTTCAGTTCTATTTCCCTTGCTTTTCCTTTTTAATAATTACTTCCCATTTGGATTATAGCGTATCTTTGGGCTGTTTTTCTGATTGGCTGCATGAAATTCCTGTGTCTCCTGGGACCTTTGAATAAGATGTTTAAAAAAAAAAAAAAATCAATTCTCCTCATTGGTGGAGTAGTTATCGTGTGCAGGCATTATCCTTTTCTTGTGAAATGGTGGTGTTCCCTGCTTGCTTTAGGTACTATTGCTTTCTTCTTATTAAAGGACTAGACCTGAAAACTTTTTGTCTACTTTGCTAATCATGTTAAGCAGCTTTGTATTAGAAGTTGTAAATGCTACAGGATATACCTAGCAATAAAACTCAATGCTTCCTGTAAGTAACATTATATGAGGTTACAACTTCAAAGCACTCTGTTACTTAGTCTTGATATTAGAGAGCGCTTCTTTAAACTGTTACACTTAAAGCTTACTCAGCCAGCACAACCTACACTGTGGGTTTTTTTTATTCCTGGCATTGACAACAATCATAATCAATCCTCATAAGGAAGCAATTTTCAAGTTGATTTTTTCCAGAAAAAGTAGTTAGGGGCTTAAACAATGTGGAAAACTTGTCACAACATAGCAAAGCATGAGCAAACTCACAGGATAGAAAAATACAACTGATATTAATAACAGCACTCAAGGAAACGTCGGTAGATATGAGATGGAATATGGCACAAAGCTAAGAAAATGTGTGTTGTTCAAACATTTCTTTCTTGTGTACAGGATATTGGGTAAAATATACATTTTAATAAAAAATATTTCTCACAAGTACATTCTATAGTGCAAAGCAGAAGTTTATATCAAATTTTAATATTTGTCTTGGCAATAGCTTGGTACTAGTGAAATCAGAAATGTAGAGAGATATGAAAAATGAAGCAGCTACTTTAGGAGTAATTTTTTTATTGGACCATGTGAAATATGTATCAGTTACATAAATAGGTTGAGCATCACTAAAATAGCTCTTTCAGAAAAAAATTACACTTTTGACATAGTTACTAAAAATGAAATTAAAAAATAAATTCTCTAATAGATTTAATATTCATTTGATTGCTAGTTCATGTCAAAGCAAAAATATGAAAAGTGACGGATGTTCTTATTTTATAGTGCCAGCCCTATGTGACATACACATCATTTAACATTACATTTAATGAGAGAGAAGCAGGTGATCTTGACAGATGATTCTTGATTTTTTTACTCTTTAACAAATCCTTAATGAGCTGCACTTTTATATTTCTTTTTACCTTTAAACCTATTGATGCCTTGAACCATGTGCAAATTCTAAATATGCAAGTGGGAGGAAAGCTTAGCTGCGTACTCCATGTGGACGTGGTGTGGACTACACCAGTCAGTGAAATAGTGTGGCTGGTTTAAATGGGGTTATTCAGTTAGTAAGAGGATTGGTAGGAAGGTTGTGTTCTCGTGGATTTTTTTTTTTTGGTTTTTCTTTTGGGGGGGGGCAATTTTTCAATTGGGTGGTTTTTCTATTATTTTCTGCGGGGCAAGGTTTCATAGCTCAAATACACCCAGCACATGTAGCCTGGCTCTGTTTTGATTTCCAAAGGTCAAGTGTTCTTTCCAGGAATAGGCTGAAAAAAAAAAATAACAACGAATGTATTCAGAAATCAAATGGCTTATGGTTCCTTGAAAGGAGCTAAAGCTAGAACCAAGTGCAGGAGATGTGGACATGTAACTTGTCATTCTGTACAGCTACTATATATAGACAAACTTAAAGTTGCAAGGCTATCAACAGAGTGTAATAAAATTTAGATAAAATTAAATTAGAAACGGCTATACCGTTAGAAATTATTTGAGTTTCTTCTAAAACTTGTAGTACGATTATTTTCAGAAGAGTATGCCTTAGTTTAAGATCTCTGCTTAATGCATCTCCTACATTATGATGGGTTATTTTTCAGATTCATAGGCTAATGCAACAGGGTAACCCTACAGTGAAATGCTCTGTACTTCTTATGTTCTGCAGGTAATTAGCTATTGCATTTTAGTTCATTACTTCATAGGTGATAAATTACTTCGGGGAAAAATGCTTTTAAAGAGTTTGACAAGTTTAATTAATCTATTAAAACTTTGACTCTTGGATGAATTTACAAGAAACATCTTCCTGTTTCAAGGGCAGCTCAGCTACCACCCTCTACCACCACATCAGAATGGCACTGAGTAAGGAGCGCAAACAAGACTAGTGAGATGAAGGAGAAAGGTAGTCCTGTACCTGGACTCCCAGAGTACAGGCAATTACACGTTTCACTGAAGGTACAGCAGAAGAAAATGCTGTCTTTGTACTCTCCATGTAGGTAATTAGTACCCAAAGCAAAAGAAATTAATGTAGTCAGATTCTATGCCTTTTCCACTTGGGAATGCTTTTATTAAATCACAAAATCAAGGAAAAGAATATTAATATTGTACTCAGAATGCAAATTTGAGTACTCAAAAGGCAAAGCAAGACTTAAGGCTTCCTTAAGTGTTTGCATTCTGATACTTTTTAAAAATGTGTATATTTTGTTCTCTTTTATCTCATTTAAGGTACAAAATAGCTTTAAAAAGCAGCTATTTGATATTCTTGGTTTTTCTTTCTAGTTCCATATGTTCATTTTTATTTCTAGTCTGCTGTTCAAATCCTGCTCTGAAGGTGGAATTCCAAATTTCTTCAGGATTTTTTCTTTGATACTGTATCTTGTATTTCTAATATATGTCCACTTCAGAAATATTAATTTACTTCTTACAGTAACTTTATAAGTCAAAGTGGTATGGTTATTTGTGTTTTGGTGCCAGTTATGTGAGGCAATAAGAGCAAAAGCAGGTGTATATAATTATATGGGCACCCATTTTGAATCACTGAAAATGTGACCACATGTCAGTGTACTTTGCATTGTGAAACACCCAATATGTCAATCAGAAATCAGCTGGCATTAACACAACTTTCTGGTGAGAATATTCAGCAGCTGGACATCCAGGTTTTGGCCAGAAAGGAAATGAAGAAATAGTGGCCACTTTTTCCAGTTTATTTCAGTGACTTCCCTAACTTTACACAGGGGTCTCTAATTAAGACAGAATAGAATCCAGTTCTTCAAAGCATCTTTCACCTGTTTTAACCATAATCATCTTTTTCTTCCCTCTCTTCAATTTTACAATTTCTCTTTGCTTGTAATCATCATTCTCAACAGGAATAGCCATTATTCTTAATAGGAAAGAAGGTTCATCCTTAACAGGAAAGAAGGTTGTTGGTATATAGCTTCATTACTACACAGGTCTGATTTATTCCAAGGCAATTTTATTCTCATTGGAAAATGAGTTACCAGTTAAAAATATAATCTGTAATAGTATAATTAAAGACTGTAGCATCACAAGCACAGACAAGACATAAAGATGCAGAAAAAAAACCCCTTTTACATGTGACAGCTGACAGAAACTTTTGTCCCACAATCAAAGTGCCTTACTAACAGTAGTTATAAAAATAACCAAAGCTACAGAGTGTAATGTGTGCATTAATTTAACGTATATGTTTTATCAAGTAGTTTTTTCTGTCTATAGGTTACATAAAAGCTCAGCCAAGAGCTAAATTCCCATCGTTTTTCACCTCCTTCCCCCTGCATGGAGTTGGTGTGTACAGGTCAAGGTGAAATGTCTCTATCCATTGAACCTTAGGCATCAACCTACATATTGATAAGAGCATTGAGACTACCATCTAAATGGATTAATGCATATAGGACATTTCTGGCTATTGATTGAAATGGGATACAAAATTAATAATGAACCACTTGGCGGTGGTGGGGTTCCTAATGGGTGACTGACTCTTAAAACTTTTTCTAGCAGGACACAATAATATTGACTTAGCCCTATAGCATTAAGGGTGCAGACAGAAATGCTTGTGCACAATAGTGGGCCTCAGCATGTAGTTTGCTAATTTGTTAGGAAGCATTTCTATCATATGGTACCATACTGCCATGAATGCAGGTCATCAGCAGTGTCAGGAGATCTGTGTCCACCCCGTGGACACTTGCTGTTCTTGCTTATGAAAGAGGAGGTAGAACAGAAGAGAGGATTTCTTCTGTTTGCAATTCATGAAAGGCCATTTCCTCAAATTTGAGGAGTAAAGGGTGTTTAGCAGCAACATTGGTACTTGCATGCACCTCAAGGCAAAATGTTTTCTTACAGCCTTGTGTGTTCCCTTTTAATTCTGACTATTAAAAATATTTAACATTTCTTTTATAATGTGATTCTGAATTAGCTGCGTTCTGGAAGAAAGGGTAACCCAGGCAACCCAACAGTCTAGCCTTTGGGCAGCCTACAGGCAGTCAGCCTTTACAGGATAATAATAATAAAAAGATCCCTCACAGTGCTAGCAGCAAATTCAACAGCATTTTGAAAGGTAAAAGTCTGTACCTCTACAGTAAAGCAGAGGAGAAAATGGGCAGCATGACTAAGTGCTAGTTTTGCTAGGTTCAGGATAGTGCCCTCAGAGATTTAATAAAGTAATATTTTAGAAGCTTTTAGAAACAGACTGAGCCATGCAGGAACACTGTTCTGAGATGAAGGCCCAGGGTGAGAACTGCAAGAGAAAGAAAATTCTGCGTGCTCTGCAGCAGCAGGGTGAGTTATTTATGCCTTATGCTCTGCAGCAGCAGTAGAAGGCTGAAGACAGCAATCCCTTCCCACTGCTTTACTTAGTGGTGGGAGAGGCTGAGGCTGACTTGGTTGTTCAGCACTTATTTCGAGTCTTCAGCTTGTTCTTACATCCCGTGGAAAAGACGACTGCCTGGAGCAGGCTGTGAACTAGATGCACAGCTCTAGATAGGCTCAGGCAGAGAATCCCTCCTCGGCAGGAGGACGCTACTAATTTTGGCATCCAGGCTTTCCTGGAAAAAATCAGATTCACAGACTGAAAGGTTTCAATACTGTATGATGGATGGCATCTATTTTATCTGTTTAAGTTTCTGTTACTAGTTTAAGAAATGATTTGGCTGAGAGGAGTGATTCCCCAGGAGGGAGACGACTGCTCCTTGCCTTGGACAGTAACTGGGCTGGCTGCAAGGAAAGAAGGATCATGGGGTATAAGAGGCCAGAGGAGCAGGAGCCTAATGTGAAGCGGCAGATAAAGTGTAGAAAGGAATAAGGAGCAGCCCCTCAGGCCACAGAGATGGTAAGAGATTTGTATGGACCAGAGGGTCCTAGGTGGGGCTTTGCTAAAACTCGGAAAAGACGTGTTTAGAAACAAGTGTCTGCCCTGATTTTGTGAGTTCTCCCTCATTAAAATGGTAATTATTCTAATTAACAGTCCACTAAACCCTTGTTTATTATTTTAAAAGCCTTCAGATCCATTTTAGTTAATTCAGTCTAGGAGAGACTCTAGAGCTAGCTTTGGCTAGCTGGGGATCCAGTCTTACCAGGCTGCTGCACCATGTACAGGGCCTGGAACTGCAGAAATGTATAGCTGTTAAGAAAGTAATGGGATCTATATTTCCCACCTGTTGGGGTGGAGGCCTTATCAAGATGGGTCTAAATCGATTTCTCATTATTTGGGTTTCTATAGTTGCATTTGGTTTCTTTTTTCCCTTTTATTGACAAACCTTACATCTAAGTTATATTAATATGTGCATATTCTTCATTTAGAATATTAGATTTTCATATATTGGGGGAGTGGGCTGAATTAGTGAAATCAAAACTGAAACCCCTGGTCCCTGCTACAGAGAGACACATGTGCTATTTGTTTTTTGTATTAACCTTTGAATTTTTTGTCCCTTGTAATACAAAAGACATGTTCATTTGTGTGTCCATATTAGCTGCATTTTGCTGCTCTTCCTACTTCTAGGGAGTTTACATAACCTTGTCTTCAAGCTACTGGTAAGAATGTTCAAAGTACAAAGGTGTTAGCAGGAGTGTGTATGTGGGCATGTGCGTGCATATGTGCATTGTATGCATGTGCAAAGGCAAAGGGAAAAGATGGCAAGGTCTTAAGTCATAAAAGAAATTTTAAGTTTGTAAGGTATATTCTTTTTGAAGTGCAGGTGTAGTTGGGTAAAGGTATTTTTTTTTTTTAAAAAGGATGCTGTAGCACACAAGCATGCACAGGACTCTGGGAGCATTTATTAAGGGACCTTGTAAAACAAAGAGCTCTTCAGACCCCTTAGTGCATCAACTGTCTGTCCTAATCACTCAGTCTTTTATTGTAATTGAAGTATGTAATAGCTCAAATGAAGTTAATGAGCTGCATCAGGCACATTGTATTTTTTCACGGTATATGTTTTTCTCTGCAAGAGAGGTTTTGAACTTCTTTAGCTAAATGTATAGCAGGTATAAATCTATCTAGCTGTAATTTAGTAGCCTAACTTACATTAGATGATTATTCTTGCTGTGATTTTTACCAGATAAACTAAATAGACGAAACTTGTATGAATGGTTTAAATATATGTTTAGCAATGACAGATTTTTCCCTTGGTCTTTATGAGCTGGTGTAATATTTTTAAGAAGCTGAGGTTTTGAAGTAACTTCAGATTCATGATTCAAAGAGAAGATCAAATAAAGTGTTAAAATAGCCATGAAATCTGACAGAGAATTGTTGAATGACATGGATTTCATCCCACCCCCCCCCGCTTTAAATTGGATCTACATGAGGAACAAATGTAAATTATTAAAAATCTGTGTGAATTTGTGTGTGTAAAAAAAAAAAAAAAAAAAAAAAAAACCAAACAAAAAACCAGCAACTTCAGCTGCAAATTACAGCAGATGACAAAAAAAGAAATCTGTATAGAAACAGGTTTGGTTTTTTTTTCCACTTAAAAAATGTTGCCATAATTTATTTTTTCTGTCTAAAAAGCCGCTTGGAAAATGTGATTTCTTAAATAGTTATCTTAATATACTGCGATATAGAGTTGTATTTAAGCAAAAGATAAAGGGCATATTGATTTTACTAGTAAAGCTGGACTAGACTCTTACTTCACTAGCTTGTTTAGTACTTTGAGACTCTAAATTTCCTACCTGACAATCTTTTCTGGCTGTATTTTTCAATTTGTTCCCGCCAAATAAGTCCTTTAGGATTACTTTTTCCAAAGATGAACTTAATAGAACCATATCAAATATTCCCAGAAGTGAAGATCTACTAGTTCAGAGCAAAGGGGTAGCCAAGTCCATGCGATAGAAACATATAAATGTAGGTAATAGCATTCAGGAGCTCTATAAAGTGAAAACTGTAAGACACTAACAGGACTGTGAAATGTGGTAGTCAGTCAGTGATTTTTGTGGAGTTTAAAATTATATGAAGCAAGGAGTTTAAAATGTCATTTATCTAAAGAGTGTACTGCTCTAGCCGCAGAAGAGACAGTTTAATACTAGACTTTAATAAAAATAATCCTTAATAAAAATACTTTGGATGATTTTGTCTTGTCTCTTAGGTGAACTGCTGTTCCAGATAAGCACCAGAATGAGGGAAATTGTAATCAGTTTCCTCAAGAATGGTAGTAATATATCCTATACCTTCCTTATGTATGCCATTGAATAGTTAAACTGAGTATACGTTTTTAAGAATATTGCTTTTAGTAAATCAAATGACCAGAATAATTTACTAAAGAAAAAAACTGAATCCTGAGTATTAAATGACTTGATTCCAAATTCTTGGCTATTGTTCCAGAGCTCATCACAAAACTAGAAACATCCCTGAGACCTTATTTCTCTTGTCTTTTTCAAGTATTGTCTTTGAGGGACCAGAATTCAAGGCAGGTGTTCCTGGGGTCTGATGATTACAAATAAAGCTGCGTTTTTTTCTTAGTGAATACCAATTGGCAGTTTTGTTATATCTTCACAGGCCACCACTTTATATCAAATAGTATGGTAGAACATAGCAATGTACTCTTGCTATTATTTCAAGCTGCTTTCAAACTGGTTATCTGTGAGCACTCCTTTCCTTGCCACTGTGGGTGGGGTTTTTGTTTTCATTTTTGTTTAGCTACTTGCTTTAGCTGTGCAGTCACCTAAGTAGGAACCATCACAGCATAACAAGGAGGTGGGTAAAACTTCTTCCCAGAGCTGATGACATTTTGTAGATAACAAGCCTGTGGCTGAAACCACCTTACTTTTATTTTGGATGCTTTCTACTCTTCTGTCAAACACTGTGAGTGGCAGAAGTTACCAAGTGCTTATTGGATTCCTATCTGGCCTCCATGAAAGAGATACTATTTGTTAGATTTCTTTATTTGAAATTAACACTGTGTTTGGAATAATGATATATACAGACCTGCCATAAACTGCTATACCATAAATTACAAGTAATCTGAAATAAATTATTCATTATTAGCAACTTATTTAAATCTGATAGTTTAGAAATCTAACATATACTTGTAGAAAAATCAAGAAATATCTTTTTATAAAATTTATTGTGGATGTATACACATGTCTTGATACCAGTGCTATGATTTTAACCACACTGTCCCCTGCATGAAGAAATTGTGGTACAAACCCAATCATACTGCAGTGCCTTTGCATCTGTGCTGGCATGTAAGGATCGTTTCTGTCAAATGCATCAATGCTGAGATATGCCAAAAAAGAGGCAAATGGTTTCGAGGGGTTGATACTTGATTATTTTGGGAAGTAACAGCCAACTTGGGTACACCTGACAACCCCAAACTGTCTTTTGATGTTTCTATTGATTAGGTACACCTAGAAGTCTGCAGCGTTGTATCTTTGGTAGGTTGCATTGATTTTACACTCGCTGAAAATTTGTCTGTTCTTAATACAAAGAAGGCCCCTGGTGCAGAGCAAGAAAAGGGGGGAGGCATCTGAAACAGATCTGTATCAACAGGTGCCAGATTAGCTCTTGTGGTTAGAAAAGGCAGAGGTGAGAGATTAATAGTATGTTGTTCAATCTAAAATTGCTGTCAGTGTGTTTTCAGCCAACACCTAGGCAAAAGCTAGGTATATGAGCCTTCCTCCAAGATAATTCACTGAAAAATGTGCATAGCTGTACAGAAATTCTTGAATATGGACTGAAGGAAACAAATAATAGTTTAAGCATACAAATAGTTGAAACTTTCTTTTAGTGAGGTTACACGAAAGACTTACAGTTGATCTTGTGGATACATCAGAAACCTCATTTCACTAAAACTAAATATGATGATTTGAAATGATGAAAGTTCAGACCTGAAGTATAGCAGCGCTCTCAGATGATTTTTAAAAAGCAGACAGTGAAGACTCAGAGAAAAGTCCTAACGAATAAATGAAAGAGACTAATTGCCATTAGAGTTTGGCAGGGCATTTATGATGCTTCAGAATCCAAACAACAGTACAGTAACTATATGAGCCTTAGAAAGAAAGAGGTTATAAATTGAAAAGTTCTTTGGCAGGGCTTAGATGTAGTAAGAATGCACAGAAGAAAATAGCTGAGGAAATTCTGTAAGTCCATATTAGAGCTGCACTGTGGACATTTTCAGATTGCTAGACTAATTTTAACTATTTCCTTCTTCAATTCTCCTACCTTCTTGCTTCTGCCCGCCCTTAATTTTGCAATAATACAGACTAATTGCTCTAATGAGAGTTAGAAAGGCTATCTAATTTAAATTGCCACAGACGGCTTCCAAGCAGTTTGTAAGCATGAGGTAGGAGTCTTGAGGCAAAATGACAGGTTTGAACTGTAGTGGGTAAGGTTTTTGCTTTCTTTGCGTGGAGTGCTATTGACCACTTTTGTCCTCTGGGGGTATAGTTAGGTTTTCATGGTACATGGAAATCTTTCAGATGATAACATAAAAATGTGTATGACTTTCTTGTGTGGACAGTAAAGATCCAGAAGTGTTTAGTCTAAAACCAAAAATGTCTTAAATCACTTGTCCAAACAAACTTCCTATGCACTTTGAGTTAGTTGACTGGTCTGTCCAAACACCCATTTTAGTTGTGTTTTAACTGTCCTTTTGAGTTTCTGGACCTCTCCATGCTGTTCTCTCCCCACCTCCCCCTTGTACAAAAAGAGGTGAATAGTTGGCTCTATTTGTCACCCAGCAAGGAGCACTTTTGTCACCAAAAGAGAGGTGGTGTTGCTGGCCTCCAAACTGGCTGCTGCCTTTCATGGAAGGGGTCTTTGTCAGTAGAAATTTGAACCAAGAAATCCTGACGAATATGCCTGTCCATGAGAGAGGCAGTGTCTGCGGTTTTCTAACCAACCTGAAGTAATTTGTAACTCTAGCAAACAATAAACTTACAGTGAACCCAATTTACCCAAGGGCAAAGCTTAACGCATCTTCCCTGTTTTGAAGATATGTGAAGAAACAAAACAACAAGACTTGTCATGAATGCTCTTCAGCGCATAGATACTTAATGTGTTGGCTTTGTAATGAGACTATTTGAGAAGATGCTGCCAACTATTGGTTGTGGATTCTTGTGCTTTCTTTTCAGTTTTCTGCAAATGTTAGATCCTGAAATTATCAGCATGAAAAGATAACTGTGTTTTTGATGGAGATGGTGTGGGAAAAGAGAGGAGCACTTTTAATTTGGACTGTGCAGTGATTTGAGGATCAGCAGCTCCATGGGCTATCAAACTGCAGCACTGAGGATAGGCAGGGCAGGGGCTTGAACAGCAGCCTGTCCTGTAAACAGGTTTGTGCTCTTCTCTGGCATCAGCATGGCTCCTGCGAGCCATGGGCTCATGCCGTGAACAGCTTGGGTGCTTCTGCGAGCTCATCCTTTAAACAGCTTCTGTGCTTTTGGGTTTAAAGGGAGAGATGCTGATCTAGGGCAAAGATCTGCTCTGTCTGAGGTTTCTGTCAGCTGCATATGTGTCCTTTAAGGACTTCTTGTAAACTTCCAGCTCAAGTACTCATAAAAATATCACCTTATTTCTGCTTGAGAGCTGAACTATCTGAGACAGTTCAGTTGCTGCTGCATTAGGATGCCCTTTGCCCCAGGTGAGAGGTTTGCTGTTTTGCTTGACTGTAAGCAAACCCATTCATGCAACATAGACAAGTCAATAATAGAGGATTGTATCATCTCTGATGTTACATACATGAAACTTCTGTGACACATAAAGCTCGAACAGTTATCCTGCAAACATGTTAGTGAGAATAAAGGATTTACCACCAGCCATGGAGAGAAATTGGTAGGAAATTCAGTGGCTCAACTAGGTAACACTTTCCTTCATCCAGAACTTACTTGTTCAGTTCAGGAGATGAAACCTGAGAAGTACTTTGTATTCTCTCTTTCTGAAAGACACAGAATACAACATGTGAATATTAACACAGAAACAGGCTGATACAAAGGTTTGGTCTGTTTTCTGTGGAAAATGTCAAAATATTCTGACTTTTGTAGAGTTGTCAGATTCTGTGATGTAAACGATATAATCTGCTTTCCATAATCTCATCTTCAAGAGAAACAGGCGTTAAAATTCTTATGCTCAGGACAAGGGAAGGGTTTTTTGGGTGGTGTTTTTTGGTGTGGCTTTTTTTTTTGGTAGAGCCAGAATGTTGCAAAAGTTAAAAGCAAGCCAGAATGAGAAAGAATCCTAATAAAAGATTAAAAAATCCTTCTTTAACCTTTTCTAAATACATCTGTCTGATCTGAAGTAATTTCTGAAAGATTTTATTGAAATCCGTGTTATCTGAAGATGGAAAGTATCTGAAAGTAATTAACAAAACCCATAAATTTTAAAAAAGTCAGCTATGGCAGCTATTTAAATACAATTCTTCAGAGTAGTTTAGACATGTTATCCTCACATGGTAAATGTGAAAATAATTCCAATATCTGGATTTTTGTGACTGGTAATCCAGTTTTCTCTTTTATTTCAACAGACTTTGCAACTGTGTTAAATCATTCATACAGTGAGACAACTGCCTGTTATGAGAATAATTACTCTTTTTTTCCCCACGCAGCTTTCTGTATCCATGTGTACTCTTATCTTTCATTTTGGTTCTTGCTTCTTTGTTCTATACTTGTCTAACACCTAAAATATCAGGGTCTTAATCTTTAACCAGGAATCTTAGGCCCAGTAGGAATATGGAAATAGCAGCAAACTACCTTGTTATCAATTTAGTTATGTGTTTGTGACACTCGCTGAAATATTTGGAGATTCTTGACAAGCATTGTCTCACCAAAGTCTATTCCCAGAAAAACAGTTTAATAGAAAACTGTTTCAACAGATTAATATAAAACTGTTTCCAGAGAATACTTATAAACACTTCAATTTTAAATTGAAGGAATTACAAGTGGGATTCAGCTAGGTTCTTTCTTGGATCCGGTATTATTGAATAGCTTTGCTAACAGCTTGGGTAGTTGAATGGGATATATGGTTATTAAGTGAGCAAATGGAATAGGTAAAGAGTGGCTGCATGTGCTATAAAAGAGAAGACTGGGATTTAAAATAATCTTGATTAAAATGATTTAAAAAAAACTGTAAAAGAATAAAGTAAGATTCAGCTAATGAGGATGCACATGGTGCGCTGTACTCATGCTTCCTTTATGCTTCCTCTCAATCTAACTGCTTTGTTTCCAGAGTCCCCTTGCTCCCTGGTCACTGCTTAACCTGGTTGATGGTCAGCTGCTTCCTTAGCAGCATTGGTTTGGGGCAAGCACCGTTTGGGGTATTTGATTCATCTTTAGTATTTTCACTCACTTCCCTATCTTAACTGCTGTTATTACCCAGGACATTTTGCCAAGGGTAGGCTGTGGGAGCACCCCTACAAACAGTGCCACATGTGCAAAAATGTCAGATCACTGTATAGAAAGGAGCATTACTCACGTCTCACAAGAAATAATTTCTCTCTTCTGTTCAGTACTACTAAGCTGAAACAGCCTTGTGCCAGTTTTAAATTCTACTGCTACATAGACCATGGAGAAGTCTACTAAGAAATACCAGTTTAGAAAACCAACCATAGGAAATACTGTATCAAAAGGGCTTATTTGATCTAGAGGAGACACTGATGTGGAGTTAGTAGCACTTGAAACATTCCCCCTCACCCCCTGCAGGGGTTACAAAAGTAGGAGGAGATAATTGTTCTTTTTCATACTGAGCAAGGGGTAAGAAGTAGTAGGTTTACACTGAATCCAAAAACATCCATACTAAACATCAGGAAATAGTTGTTGGTTTTTGTTGTTTTTTTTTTTTTTTTTTACCACAAGGGCAGTGAAAAGTTTGTTGAGGAGGTTGAGGTGTCTTCAGTATAGGAGAATTTTAAGAGAAAGTTATGGTAGCATCTTTCAGGAATAGGTTAGGCAGAGTTGCTTATTTCTTAAAGCAGAGAGATCGACCAGATAATTCAACAAGCTTTCTCCTGGTAATTTTTTTTCCCCTTTGTTTATCATCTGATGTTATGTTTTAAATTATAGAGCATTAAAGTAATAGCTTGGTTGTAGTCCTTTATACAGTGTAGGTAAAGCCTATAATATCACTTTTCAGTCTCCATTATGGTCAATGAGATTTTTCCATTGGAAATATATATTCATATTTTATATGTGTGAATATATATATATAAATTTGTCCATTTATATTTCCATCATGAAGGACCACAAGAAGTAGCATAAAAGGGGTGGAACCGTAATTCCCCCTTCTGTATTCACCAATGTAGGAGAAAGTCATGTGTTTACCTAATGCCTTGCTAAAAACCTTGAAATAGCTTTATAAAAATTTTAAAGCTGAGGGTTTTTTCGTGTGAAAAAAAATTCCTTTCAGAAATGAAGCAGCATAACAATGAACTGCTCAAGAAAGAGGACGTTTTAATTTGAGTGTGTTGAAATATGCGATTTGGTAGTGCTAAAAGAAGGTGTTTTAAGAATGCTAAATGGAAAGCTTGTTTTGGTTTTTGATACAAAGATTGACTTTGCTGTTCAAACCCAGTGATTTTGAAGAGCAGCTAGTTCAACTATGATCCAAATTTTCTGTTGCCAGCAGAAGTAAGTTTAAGTGACAATATCATAATTTTTGATGGGGGGTTGGCTGCTTTGGCTAGGTTCTGCCAGAGATGATGCTGCTTGAACAGCCATTTTGTAGTGTGACTCTTAATCAAAATGAATGGTTTGTGCGTACCTCATGTTCATACTTTGATAGGGTTATGCTGGAAGTAGATCAGTCCTATCTGCAAATAAAATAGCAGCTGATTCTTTAACTGGCTGTTAACACACTCTTTTAGCCAGCAGGTCTCTCCTGAAGCCTTTAGGTGTATGCAGAATCATTGTCTAATTTATCTGGCTGCTTTCATCTGGGCAAGTAATTTCCATATTCCTCAGGTCCAATGCCATACTTTTACCTAATTTAATCAATGCTACTTTTTTTTATGTCTTTGGCATATGTTGCCTGTGATAGCCTTTTGGTTCTTGTTATTCAGCCAGTTGCTTTTATTCAGTTGATTGGTTTGTAATTTTCTGCTCTCTGTTACCATTCGACATGGATATTACTCCCTTTTCCCAAAATCTTGGGTGACTATGGTGCACACCAGTGCGTATGCCCGAGTTTGGATTCTGGAACATTGGTGCATAACTGGGGATGCAAGTCAAGTCAGAGAAGTGCTAAGGAAAGGCATACATTTGGTTAAAAAGAAATATAATATATAGAAATCTATATAAACTCTATCTATTTTACATTATAAATGTCAAGTCACTATAATCAGAAGAAGAATTGCCAAATAAGCCTTAAAACTAATGACGAAAGAACATCAGCCTTGTGGCACAGAACAAGGTCCTGATGGACATGGGATCATATGACAGGTGAACCTTTAGACTGACCAGATATGGCTTACCTTGTGATTGTATAACTACTTAATTCCTTGATGAGTGTCAGCAGAGACCTTATTGCACGTCTTTTGGAATAGAAGTAGAGTATATAATTTACTTTCCTTTGTCCATTTGCTCATTGACTCCTTCAGACAAATAGATTTAGAAAGCATGACTTCCCTTTACAGATGATACTTAGGTTCTTCCTTAATTATCATATCAATCTACATTAGTTTATTTAGGGCATTCCTCATTCCTGGATCATCCCTAAAGCCATTAAAAATTGCTACATATTTGCCATCAAGGAAATTTAAGCGATAGGTTACTGATAGAATTAATAGTTTGGATATTTTATCCCTGAGTTCTTTTAGAACTTAGGTAAATAATGGTGATTAGTTACTGTCCAACCTGTCAGTTTGTTCTACAAGTACTTGTACTGATGTTTTAATTTCAAACAGTTCCTCCAACACATTCTTTGTTTTAAGAAAAAAATAAAATTTTAGCACACAAGCAGTCTGCTTGATAAATCCAGATATGAGAAAATCCTTTAGCTTTTTTGGTGTGTTCTATCTTCTCTGATCATTCTTTTTTTTTCCCTTTTAAATTTCATCATCTGTTTGCCCACTCTAGCAAGGCTGTGTTCCTGAGAAAAATGGTTGTTTACTAATTTTCATGTCATCTTCAAGTTGCTTTTCAATCCCTTTGGGCCAGCCTAGTGTTTACATTTAAGCTGTCAACACTTATAATCCTCCCTATTACTTGATTTAGGCATAACTTCATTTTCTGCAAAATAGCTTGCTTTCTTCCAAAAGCTTTCTTACCTGGCTTTTTAGAGAGAGTATCTTTTATTGTCTTTGTAAACCTTTTTGAACAGGTGAAATGCATTTCTATTGGGCCTACAGTACAGTGTCTATGAATAGACTCTGCTTTGTGTCTGAATATTTTCATCTTTTAGATGGCTTTTTATCTTTTGAAAAGAGCTGTTATTTTTGTGTACTTTTTTTTTCTTAAATTAAGCACTGCTGCAACTTATTTTCTGGCTTGCTGCTCTTGTAAGATGAGGAGTCCAGGTACATGATTGTCACAGGTGCTGAGTGGCTCTTCAGGTGTGCTTTGAGCCAGGTCCTGCATGCTGCCTCAGACCAGTACCCAGAGGTGCTTCTCCTCTTGTGATGCCCCAGACTTCATCCTTCGTGTAGTTCTCATCGACAGCAGCTAGAAATTCAGTCTCATCATCACAACTGAGTGCGACAGCTGCATGGCCCAGATGGAGGGTAACTGAGGTTTCCCATTGCTGTTGTGTTTCCCCAGCTTTGTGAGACCCCTCGATCTCTCACAGCATGCTATAATCACTGCTACTTTCCTGTCTGGGCTGTTGGTAAGGCTGATGCTTCCTCTGCTACAGAAGGACTTAACTAACTAAAATACATACACATACTGAACATGTGTACATATATAATACAGCATATATATATAGACGTATATATATATATACACAGAATATCAGACACTAATCACAGAATTATACTAGAGTTTGCTTCATATACTACATTTTCCTTTCATTTCTCAGAGCAAAACTGCATATCAGGTTAGTGCTGAGAATTATCAGCAGGTCTAAAATTACTATTGCTATCAAATTCCTTTTCCTGGATTCCTGACTTTGTGAACAGCAGTGTCCTTGCTATAATTTTAAAGTGACCTTTTATGCTTTCAAGAAGAAAGAAGACAACACCTCAAAAAGAAACTGTATTTTATCTTCCTTGGATCTTTGATGTTTTACTTCACATTTTTCTTATTCACTATGCAAAAGAAGCATTTGTTTCTCATATCACTTTCCTAACAAATTTCCTATGCTCTGTTCTTTAAGATAGGAATCTCTTCTCGCCTTTGGTAGAGAGAAATTTTGTTTGTTGGGTTTTTTGTTTGTTTTGTTTTCATTTGGTATTTAATACATTTTTAATTCCTTTAAAAAGTTATGTTTCTGTCTGAGTTCATATTATTTTAAATGATTGCTTCATCAGCTAATGATTTCTATGTAGTCAGTTGTTCCTACCATCATTCTTAGAAGTTTTGCTAGGGTTTGGAAAGATCTTGCACAACAGGGAGTGGTGAAAACTGAAAGTCACTCCATAAGAAATAGCACTACAAAGTAGAAATGTGCCAAATTACCCAGAAACAATTTGGACGGCTGGCAAACAGGGTAGCCTGCTGGTTTGTGAACAGTGTAGGTAATTTGCCACTCAACTCTCCTCTATTTGCTTCAATAAATTGTAGGGTACTTAGTACCCTACTATCTGTTATCTATCTGTCTATGTTTCTCTGCACTGTCAGTGTCTGACAGTAGTTCTGCTTCATTTTGTCTGTGTCTGTCTTTCACTCTCAGCTTGATGGAAAACCTCTAAAAAAGAGGTGTGTGGTGTTGGGGGGGGCTGGGATCCAACAGTTTATACATTGTGCTGTATCTATGTAGTCTTATCTAAAAACCATAGTTGGAAAGGAATAAAAAAGATGAATCTAATACACCTAAAATATAGTTCAGCAACAGTATATGAAAATAAATCAACAATAAGTTCTCATAATGCAGCTAGGAAGAGTGCACAAGTCATAATTTTTCAATCAACAGTCTCATAAACAAGGTATTATAAAATGTGAACCACATCTGTGCAATACAAAGATTGTTTAACAGTGCTGGTCAAGCATTCTCCTTACATCAGAACTGCAACTCTATTTAAATAGAAGAGCAATATTTTTTTGGTGTTTGAGGAAAGGAGAATAGAAATTAATAACATGGTGGGTAAGTTGGAGGAAAAAAGGAAAGATAAATCCTTAGCTTTTTTTTTAAATGTATGTATATGTTCATGCTTGTGTGATAATTTCCTGTTGCTTTCCTTTTGTATTGGTGTTGTCTGAGTACAGCGCGGACCCCCCAGCAAAAAAGACTGACACTGCTGCTTCTGCAGGCTCCTGAAAGGGAATGACATTTCTACCAGAACGGATTATTGTGGCCAAGGATTTTGAAGTTAGAACCTTTGTTGTTCTGTGAAGAGTGAAACAAATCTGTTCTTATGGTATTTGAATGTACTGATTTAAAGTCTGGACAGAATTTTCAGTATTGCATTCTTAGACTCTATTAGCTATCAGTTATTTACTATTTTTTGTCTGTTAGGCGATATGTACATTTATGATTTTTGTTTCTGCAACATTTTAATAAATATAGTAGTATGTAAGTGAGGAATATTTTGGTATGAATACATCAAAACTGTATTTTTAATTAATCAATAACTTATGGATTACCTGTATAAAGTAAACTGAGTTAACATGACTCCATATTTTACAATACATTGAGGTTCTTGGGAATATTTCTTTGCTGGCATATCTATAGACTTTGAATGAAAATGGATGTTACTTTATTTTTTTTTTTCCTTTTTCACCTACCCCCTCCCAGTAAATGATGCTATGTTAGAAATGAGAAATGATTTGTGTGAGAAGCTAGAAAAATGTTTTATCTGCTTGACCAAATTGGGTGGGGAAGTAAACACTCTGGAAGGAGAACCACCCTGCAGGAAGGTCTGGATAGGCTGGAAGAGTGGGCTAACAAGAACCTTATGAAGTTTAACAAAGACAAGTGTAAGGTCTCGCACCTGGGAAAACATAATCCAGGAGTGCAGCTCAGACTGGCATCCATCTGGCTAGAGAGGAGCCCTGTGGAAAGGGACCTGGGGGTCCTGGTGGACAGGAAGCTCAATATGAGTGAACAGTGCGCTGCTGCGGCCAAGAAGGCCAATAGGATGCTGGGTTGCATCAAAAAGGGCATCACCAGCAGAGATAAAGAAGTTATTATCCCACTCTACTCAGCGCTTGTCAGGCCACACCTGGAATACTGTGTACAGTTGTGGTCCCTGATATACAAAAATGATGTGGACAGGCTGGAGGGGGTCCAGAGGTGGGCCACCAAGATGATCAAACATCTGGGAAGCCTGCCATATGAGGATAGGCTGAGAGAACTGGGTTTGTTCAGCCTTGAGAAAAGGAGGCTTAGAGGTGATCTCATCACCACATACCAGTACTTAAAGGGGAGCTACAAAGGAGATGGAGACTCCCTTTTTACAAGGAGTCACATGGTGAGGACAAGGGATAACGGGTGCAAGTTACTCCCCGGGAGATTCTGATTGGCCACGAGAGGTAAATTTTTCACAATGAGAACAGTCAATCATTGGAATAATCTCCCCAGGGAAGTGGTTGACTCTGCTACACTGAATATGTTTAAGACTCAGCTGGACATGGTGCTGGGCCATCTTGTCTAGATTGTGCTAGAAAGGTTGGACCAGATGATCCTTGAGGTCCCTTCCAACCTGGTATTCTATGATTCTATGACTAGGAATTAGTTGTGCCATTTGATTCTAAGTGAGCAGCCAAGATGCTAAAAGTCCTCAGGTAGAATATATCTAGTAAAATAATAGTAGAAAACCCTAAAAAAAAGTGTAAAAAAAAAAAAAAGTAAAAAACTACATCTGCTTTCTTTCCAGAAAACGAATATGTAAAGTATCATTTTATTTAAATAAAAATAGATAGCAAATACACACGTGTGTGTGTTGGAAATGCACCAAAAAATGGTATTACATCAGGAAGATAACTTGTTTGATGTAAACTGTTCATTCCAAGAAAGGTAGCTTAGGCTGTGACAAAACCATATGTGATAGGAGATGGAAAATAGCACGTCTTAAAATGAGGAGCTCTGTAGTAAAGGGGAAAGTTTGGATGAATTAGAAAGCAGATGATCTGATTGTTACCCCAGTATTACTTTTAGAAACTTTCATTGTGGTTTGGTTATAAAAACAGTTGTGATCACCCGATGTGGTCACGACTGTGTCTGACAAGCAGTCAAGGATGGAAAAATCAAATATCTCTTATCCAGGTTTATTTTGTTAAGGTGATTGGGGCATGGGAGCCTGTTGGGGGTTGCAATCACTAGTCCATAAACAGGGATTTTCTGTTCTGACTTACCGTCTCTCTGAGCGCAGTGCTGCGGACTCAGGAGGTAGCGTCTGGAAGCGACCATAGGCATGTGTGCTTTCACTGGCTGTGGAGAACAGGCGGTGTCTGCCAGGCAGGGCACTGGGCTGGGGAAAGCTGAGGCGGGTATTTCTGCCCAGCAGCACACCGGGCTGCTCTGATATTCCCTGGCACCAGGCCCACTGTGGGGTTTGCGTGTTTTTCTTGGGTTCATTCCAGCATCTGGGGATGCCTTCCAGAGGGCCGTACGCAAACAGCAGCGCTTCCTTCTCTCATCTTCTGCCTATGTCATATATTTAAATAAAAATGCTGCCAGGACAAGAGAGCTGGGACTGTCCAGGCTGGAGGAGAGAAGGCTCAGGGGATCTGATCCATGTGTATAAATACCTGATGGGGATAGTAAAGGGAACCATGCTCTTCTCAGTGGTGCCCAGTGACAGGACAACAAGAGGCAATGGGTACAACCTGAAATTCCACCTAAATGTAAGGAAGCACTTTTCTACTGTGAAGGTGGTCAGACATTGGTAGAGGTTGCCCAGAGAGGTTGTGGAGCCTCCATCCTTGGGGAAAGTTAAAAGACAACTAGATACAGCCCTGAGCAACCCGCTGCAGCTGACCATGGTCTGAACAGGGGCTTGGACCAAGTGATCTGCCTATCATTCTGTGTGAATCTGGAAAACATGCTTCATGTGGCTACATGAGTACTTGTTGGCTGTAAGTTATGAATAATAGCGGCTATGAGATTTTTCCACCTAATCTGGTCTAGCTGATATGGTAGACACCTAGGCAAAATTAGAAGAGGGGTGTCTTGGAGCCATTATTAGATACATCAGTAGCTCATAAGTCATGGTCAGAAGAACAAAGATAAAGCAGTTATGTGAAAGCCATATTGCAGTTTCAGTCTTTCTGGGACCTGGAGAGGCTTCAGGTCTTCAAACAACCTGTACAAAGTCTCATTTCTTTGACATTGTATAGGGAAGCCTAAATTAGCACTGCTGACATTAAGATAAAAATGTCATTGCAACAGTGGGCATGTGAAACCGTATGTCTGCACATTGGCATTAGGATATTCTTTAATGCTCTTAGAGCTGGCAGACCAAAAATACTGTGTAACTTTACACTCAGTCACATTGCTCGCAAGAGTACCTGTGGACTTTGAATTTGTAGCTGTCACTTTGTGTGCCATCAAACACACTCGCATTGGACACCAGCAATTGCAAAAGCTGCAGGACCAACACTTCTCCAGAGGGACGCACTGCATGTGTGCAGATTGACCCTGTATTGCATATGGTGTGGCTCAAACACATCTGCGACACAGCAAGTCTGTGGACACGGAAACATTCGTGAGCCTACAATGGCTAGATTTCTGGACACCCAGCAGTCAGGGTTTACAGAGGATACAGAAACTTTGCAGAATATCATTCCATGCGGGAAGGTGGCAGTGTCCAGCCAGAAGTGATACTCTCTTACCAGGTTGAGTGGACAGGTCTGCAGATGTGATCTCAAAGAAAGATCTTTATGCACACAAAGAATATTGGGTGATTCTTACTGTTAGTGGGAATGAGAATTTCATCTTATCAGTTAAAAGTCAGTTGTTTAAAGTTGTGTAATGTTCTTTTAAACCCTGCATGTATCAACAGCCTAGTTGCTACTTTGCTAAATACGCTGATGTTACTAGGAAATCCATAGGACAAAAAAATTCCCTTTATTCCTCATGCTTTTGTCCATTTTTAATGATATATAAAACTTGAGAAGATGCTATTGTCATGTTATGTGGGGTTTTTTTTGTATTTGCTTTTGGATAACGGACAGCAAATCATTAGTGAAAAAGACTGTCACAGAATAATTAGAAATCATTTTCTCTTTCAAATGCTGCTTCTGCTTCCCTTCAGTATTTCTGTGAGTAACAGACCATTATCTCATCGCAGCATCCCATCTCATTGCTGGGCTCTACTAATGAAACTGGAATTTCTGCAGGAATCCAGGATATGACTAACAAGAGATTCACTGAGCAATAAGATTTCCAATTTCTGAGTTCTGGGCACCTCTTCAAGGACTCTCTTGACAACTGTAAACTTCTTTTAAATAAATATTGACATACCAGTTTGAAAAGTAATGAAGGCTCTTTTCTTCCTGCAATATGGAGCAGTAAAAAAGATGTGTGGATTTTTTTCGGTTACTTTAATAGCTAGTATTGAAGCTAAAACAATAGGTAGTTTGATTATACAAGAATTTAAAAATGCATTACTCGTCTATTATTGGCAACTTGGAATCTAGTTTTGCAATATGTCGATACTTTGACTGATATGTGTTTAATATGGGGCTAGACATTTATTTATGAAGATACCTCCTTTTTATTGGTCTGGTAAATGTAGCTATTTAGAAGATATTTACAGATGATCATAATTTTATTAGCATAAGTATATTACTGAAAATTGTAGATAGCAGTAGCCCAGCATTCCATCTATTTCTTAAATCTTCTACACATGTATATGTTGCAAAAGACTTGAAAGGATTCTAATGTAGAATCTTTTGTAGCCTCCCTTTAGTATGCAAAAGTGGTTTTGGTTTTTTTTAGAAATTAATGTAAGAATGGCATGGCACATATATAAATACATTTATTTACAAATGTTGGATTACTGTTCTCAAAATAGAAGGATCCTCAAAAAGTTGGATTATTGTCCCCAAAACATTTTTGAAATTAAGTTTCTCTTTAAAAGACTGTATTTTTGACAATTTTAAGTTTATCATCTGAAATACAGATGTCCAGATGTTTTGAACAGATTTTTAGTTTAATTGAAAACTCAGTTTTGCACTGAAAAAATAGAACTGATGAGAAATTCCAGGCAAATCTCCTTCATACTGTTCACTGCTACAGCTTTTTATAGCATGTTACTACAATTAGAGTACTGGACTTACATTTGAGTTGATAGTTATAAGGGTTGTGCTCTTGCTTTTTAAGGAGAGGAAATACTGGATAACAAAGTGATAATTTTCTACATTGTTTTTTAGTAATAGGGAGATGCACTTGACAGTGTTAGAATTGAGGAATATTAGTACCACTCAATGTATATGACAAATATTTTTCTGTACAGCAGTCGCACAATTTCTGATTTCATATCTATTCTTTGAATTGCATCAGAGCGGAGGAGAGTGCTCTCCTACAAGTCTGACAGTAGCGTGCTCTGCTTCTGACAGAGAACGCCTTCTCATTATTTCTTCAAATGGTCGCTTTCGCTTTTAGTGGGGCTTCTCAAATCTATTTTTATTCTTCCTCAAGTAGAATAAACTTCAAATAAATGAAACTTCTTATCGTATTTTCTTCCTTTATGCAGTCTGATTTTTCTTGTCTTTGTGCAGTAACTTATTTGTTTATTTAAACTGATGGAGAAATACAGAGCTGGGAATAATAAATAAGCAATAGGAGTAGTTTTCATTAAGTGTTTATCCAATAAATTTGAGAAACGTCTTGCTGGTTAGTTCTTATTTTTGCAGGAATCTTTGTCTTAAATGGAAGTCCTTCAGCATTTTATTGTAGAGTGAGTTCGGGACCTCATCCATAAAGCTTGAATGCTCTATTTATTGTACAAAATAAAAGCATGGCCAGGGATGTATGGGTGGGGATAGTAGAAATCTTTTTTTATAGTAATTGAAAAAACACTTTATGAAAATATGTTTCTTTTTATGTTTTTCATTCTTGATTGTGCATATGTTCTTAAGTTGGCAAAGGTATGCTCGGAGGTAGTGGTGGCTTTTCTTCTTTTAAATGAAAATAATTTTGGAAAGTATGTACATTGGTATCTTTCTTGGTATGGGAATTTTTTATGCGTATAATCAACTTTCCTTTTTTTTTCTGTTTAAAAAAGGGAAATTTCCCAAACTCTGTATTTCATCAAGGGATGTGTTTTTAATAACTAATTCTGATGTGATTCCATCTGATTTCTATATAAGGACCAGAAAATTGACAGGAATTGCATAAAAGTGAGCACTGCATGCTTAAACTTCTCAATATTGCATTACTGTAAGTATAATTGTAGCTACGTACACATACCTAAAGTTATTAAACTCTCTCTGAAATTTTAAGAGGGCATTTGCCTTAAAAATTGGTGTTGTGGCCATTCATTTTAAATCCCCACTTGTAGTCTAGTCGTTTAAGAGTGTGATTCTACAGAAGCACATTAACTTTAGGAGCCAATATTGCCTTCTAAAGGAATGACACAATGTGCGGGGGGCCGGGAGCGAGGGTAACTGGGTTGGAAGATCTGTGTCTCAAGAGACCATCAGTGCTTCTTTCCATCTTACAGGCATATACTGCATCTTTTCTAGCCTACTGCATCAAAACTGCTTGATGGCAAAAGTGGGAAGTGCGGTGGCAGCAGTAATTTCCCCTAAAGACTGTGAAGGATGAGGAGAAAGTTTGTTTCTTAAAAAAAGGGGGGAAAAACAGAGCTTTAACAGAGGACTATTAATTGCCATGTACTAGTCAAAACTCAGAGAACAGGAGCAAATGTCCAGCTATGTAGTATGGAAAAAAAGAAATATTTTCTCTTCGCATGGTAGCTCTGCTCTTCCTTTCAGTAGTTTTGCTGTTGAAATACTAGTGCAGCTGCTCCTCATTATGGTAGAGGATTGGTGTTGGACTCCAGCAGTGGGCACTGACCCACCTGGAGACTCCACCACTAATTCTACCCAACAATAAGTGCAACAACTTCCTGATATTTACAGACTTCCAAATAATAAAAAAAAAATAAAATGCAAGAACAGACACATTTCTGGTTCAAACTGTTCACTTCTGGAAATGTAGGAATGAGGGTGTGCTTACCTCCTAAGAGATCATTGAAAAGCAGATGGGCAATTTGACTGCTGGCTTGAAACTGAGCTCCTGCTCTGAACAGTCACCCCAAATCTGCCTTGTAATTCTTCTGAAGTTTCAAAATGGGACCACATCACTATTCAGTTCATAAGTCTCCTAAGTACATAGCTTTTTTCATTAAATTGAATTTTTCTACTGAGGTACAATACAGTCCATTTCACTTTAGCTTCCTTCCAAGCAGAGCATACAGAATATAGCATGGGATGGTTTCATGAGCAGCACATTGAGAGCAATTAACACTGAAATTGAATCTACATCAAGATAACAACAGGCGATTATACTATTTAACAACTGTTAAATGGTGTTAATGGCTAAGCGTAGACCACAAACCCAACAGATTAGGACACAGTGAAATTCAGCAGGCATGTAAATTAACAAAAATGAAATGGATAATTTAGAAATATATTTGCCACTGAAAAGCTTCAAATTATTTTAGAATGCACTAATTACCTAATTTTTTCGTAAGTGAAAACGCTGATAGGGTAAAGAAGGTCCTTTTGCTGGAGGTTTTTTAAACTGAAAAAAATCAATTTGATTAACGTGTATTTAAAAGTGGTGTTTAGATGCATCACGTTCCTATTCTTTTTTTATGTCCCAGTTTTCTGGGTTGATAACTGCTACTCTGATGTATTACACAGAACTTAGAGATTTATCTGGATAAAGGAACCTAGATGACAACAGTAGGCAGTCAAGTACCCAAATGACGATTTAGTCCTGGAGTAGAAGCAATTTGAGTTTCAGTCTTTTGGAAAAAAAAAAAAAAAAAAACTTTGGTTCAGTTCAACAAACCAGAAATGTACTTATTTAAGCTGACCTACCTTAATAGAGGAAGTTGTATTTTCATTTGCCTGATAGAAAAGAATTTAATGTATATCTAAAAATTTGAAATTTTCTCTGTAGAATCTGTTTCAGCACTATACTGACCACTGTGAACACAATTTTAGGATAGTATTCAAGTTTGCCATGTTTTCTACATATTCTGTTATCTGTTCCAATTTATTTAGCGTTTGCTTTAGGCATCCAGAAAAGGCAAATGAATACTTTCCTCAAACTCCTTTCTAAAAGCAACTTTTCTGAAGGCACTCTAATTCACTCTGTGGGAACAGGAAAAATTGAACCGGTTGTTTGGACTTCAGCTGTATGAATGCAAGGACATGGTCCCAGTCTCTCAGCTGTCGCACTGAGGAAGAGATCCTGCATGGGTGTGGTGTGGGACTGGCCATATGCATCTTGCCACTGACCTACACTGTGTGTATAGGCTACTCCTGTCATGTCAGTCTTGGGCTTGTGTGCCAATAAATAATTAAAACTCCTCTTCTAGCATTGAGGACTTTGTGCCATGGAAGCAGTGATAAATACAGAAGAAAACACTGAAGGCTTTTATAAGATCTTAGTTTTTATTACAATAAAGATGTCTCCCTGTAGTTTTTCTTACGATGCTGACAGACTTGAAGATATTTCTTTTGGAAATACAGTTGCAACATACTAACATATTAGGCTATTTAACAATTTTTTTCTTTGATCACCTCCCCCACCCCCCAATTTTAAGCTCCTGCTAAAATCTTTGTGTAATCAGTTTTAGAACTTGGCCACAGGGAATTAACTGGAATTGCCTACTTCAGGCAGCATTCTCGATAGTTAAGTATCCATTTAGTATGGGCCAAACCCTAAAAGATCTTCAATTGCCTTTGAATGGCAAGTCCCATAAGGAGCAAATGAACGCTGATGGGTTATCTGTCCAGATAGATGGGAACAGAATAATGGAGGATGTGAATGATTCATTAAAAATACCACTTTTTATGTTAACTCGAAGCATGCAATAACCTGCTCAGAGTCTAGGCCTTGCTTTCCATCTGTTAATTCTGTGTTATTAAGGTTTGATTTCTCGAGAAAACAGATGGCTCTCAACTTAAACAGGTGTTCACACTGCACTTTTTAAAGTTTAAATGCTGAACAGGTATAACTTGAAGTTTGCTTTGGTACAAAGGGAATTAGTGCTTTGAAATATGTATGAGGAGAGAATAATTTGGGGGGAGGAGAGTCAATTAATTCACTTGGAAACACACCTACACACACTTACCTATGGACCTTTGCCATTATAGAGTGCAAGGAGAGAGAGCAGAAAGATTTAAAGGAACACACTTTCTCTTGAAGCCATGTCCTGTATCTCTTGTTGAGAATATACACCATGAAAATGTGACCTAAATGCATTGCTGCAAGTAAAAGAGGAGGTTGTAGGGAAGCATTTACTCTTCAGTGATTCTTCCAGATTTTTTGGGTGGCTCAGCACATTGCCACCTCATTAGAACGCAAACGCGCAGAACTAGACTTTCTCTGGTTGAAATGAAATCTCATTCAGATTTTGTAATTTGTTGCTCCAGTAAGCAATTGTAAAAATTCTCTAATTCTGGAAAAAAAAATTTACTAAAACAAGATGGATGATGTCTAATATAATTTGATTATAAAATGGCATAGCGTTACCTGTGACACTGAAGGCCTGCGCTGTTCTCTAGTATAGCTTCTGTATAACCTCATTGTTCAGCCAGTTTTGCATTGATAGTAATATAAAAAAGTATCGGTAAATAATGCAGCAGGATTAGGCTGTTCTCACACACGTACAGTTTTCTCTCTACGCTTCTCATCAAAGATTCAAGAAGCCCCTGCTGTAGTGAGATCTCATTGTGAAGACCCTATTATTTTTTATGATACATATTTCAGTGTATATGTTAGTATTCAGTGAACAGGTAAATAATTTAAATTAACATATACTGATCAAATGAACAACATGGATTTCTATGAGGCAAAATCTTTGCTTGTTTGTTCATTTATACACAAGTTCAAAAATATAAGGTATAATAGCACCCTGATTTACTCTCCTTTATGGGCTCTGCCACCTTGTGGCAATCAGTAAGGGAAAAGGATCAGTAGGTGACAAAATCTTGCTTCCCCCCCCCCGTCTTTTCACGTTGATGTGCTCTGAATAGTTGAGAGGAGGGAGTAATTGAATGAAACCTTGACTTTCCTTTTGGAATCACTTCTAGAGTACAGGGTGACATTGCTTTCTACCTTTCGTGACCATCTGTAGAGTATTTTCCCTCAAGAGCAGAGAGTGAAGAAAAATTACTGACAAGGACTTTATTTATCCATAAATACATGAAGCAGAGCCATACATTGAGGTACTAAGGATTGCTTCTTTCTGATCTAAGTTTCCAGTCTGTAAGGATGGGATGCTATTGAGCTTTTTGAGATGTGTCTCAACTGTGATCAGAGTTGCAGCTCTGACTGATAGTAGCCTGAATGTGCTCAAGTTTATCGACCTACTGTGAGAAGAATAACAGCTCGTTACCTAAGGTACTACTAAATGTAGAACAGTGAAAAGTTATTTACAATGTACTTCTTCACATACAAAATCTTTTGTACCTTATGTTTGAATGTGCATAGCTAAGAGTAAAGAAATGTTATCTTGTTCTTATTATCCAATAAGCTCTTGAACATTTGTGGGATTGATCTGCTATTAACACTTCTCTTCTAGGCATTTTAGCATCATAAAATATTAGACTTTAATCCATTCATTGATGCACGAAAACCGTGCCTACATTAGCAGTTTCGTTTGCTGAAGGGTGCAGATTTGCTTTGTATTTGACCTTAGGAGCCTTGTGGTCCTCAGCTGGGCACACTCTGACTGCGCTTGAGGCGTGTTTCCTTCAGGTGGAAAAAGGGTGAAACTATGTAGATGCAGGGTCCTCCAGCAGCTAGCACTCTGTGCATGCTGACAGATATCAAGGGTGGTTTGCAGTCAGCGTGGGCTTAATTTCCAGTAAAGACAAAAAGTGGGCCTGTGGTCTTGGAACTGGGGCACACTGGTGGAAACTGAAGATCTCTCCTTCCCCCTTTCTACCAAAACATAGATGTACTGTAGACATGCTAACATACTTGCTCTGTGGGCTTGGCTCAGTTCTGGGGGGGGGGGTTCTAAAACTGTGTGTAGGGAAGAAGTATTATATGGCATGTTTATGTTAAAGCCAAAAAGCTCCTTCCCACTCAAAAAGCTCCTTTAATCAGTTGATGAGGCTATAGAGAAATGTATTAGAGCCGAGGAACTGGAAAAGACTGCCAAGGAGGTCCTTAGAAAATTCTATATGTAATTGTATGGATTCCACAGTTTGCATATGGATTTTATTACAGTAAATATAGTTTCTGAGGATATGCTTGCTTGTTTTCTTTTGCTTTTAAAAAGTGGGGTAAATCTGAATTTAATATTGTAGCTATTGCTATGTAGCGAAAAGACAGAGCTAAAGGAAAATGGAGGTTTTTGGAATTATTATGCTCTATTTATTTTCCAAATGAGTTGTTTTCTTGTGAGCTACCATAATAGTTAGATACTAGGGGAAGGAAACATAAAAAATCTATTACCCCTCTAGTCAACTGAACAACAGGATTATGTACACAGGAGCAAATGCCTTTCAATTGTTGAGTGATGCAGTTGATGTTTCCTATTAAGAACAAGAAGACTTAGTCTAAGAGGCCAATGCACTTTTTTATAGGTCAAAGGAAATTTCCCATAGCAGAATCAAAGCAAAATCTATTTTAAAAGGACTTACAGAGTCATACTAAGAAAAGCATTCGTTGATATGAATCAAGAATTATTGTCTAAGTTGACTAGTGACAGGGAGCGGGCTGGCTAATTCTGTACATGCTGAGTCAAATCTCCAGTTGGTATAAATCAGGGCATCTCTACTGACATTGCGCTTCGTTACTGACCTTCAGTGCTTGAGGATGTGGCCTACCATGCTGGAAAGGCCCTCCTCCCTTCTGCCATCAGGTGTCTGCTGTGTTAATGTAGCTTCAAATGAATTTCAGACATGCTTTTAATCGGCTAGGGTGCTGAAGGATGCAAAAGAAGATGTGGATTTTTTACTCCATAACTTTTAGTGAGAGAGCCAAACGTGTATTTATGCAGATTGCTTAGTTTTTGATACAGTATTTTTTATTGTTGCACTAATAAGTACGACAGGTTGAGTGTTAGTGAGCTACGAACAGATGTTTCAGGGTCAATTGTTTCTTGAATATAAAATTAAAATATACAATATATAAGATTATGTTTAGCTCTTATGCTGTCCCGCAAGTGTCATGCTTACAATGGCTGCCATTACATATAATGCTGGGCACAGAACTACCTAAAACAGATGAGTATTTTTGATGTCTGCCACCTGCTGTACTCGCTGCCTGCCCTCGGCGCATCTGGGATGAGGAGGAAGAGGAGAAACAGCCCAAGTGGGATGCAGAGCTGCCTGAACAGGCTGCCCTGGCAGGCCGCTGGATCCCAGTCCCCTTTGGCACAGCAGGCGTGTGCAGCACGACCTCTGCGGCTGCTGGCTTTGCCACTATGTGCTTGCTTTCTCTCTTTTCAGGAATTTAAGTGTTTATTTGCATTCCTGTTTGGTGTGTTGGGTTTGGTTTTTTTTTTTTTCCAATTAATATCTTCTGTGCATTGCTTCAGCGCTTGCTGATAATTGCATAACAAAAAGAACCATAAATAGGTATTGATTTACCTTTTAGGTATTTGGGGGATTTATTAGGGATAGTCCTGAAACTTAACCCTAGCTAAAAATTTGAAGGAACGGGGCTAAATCCAATCCTTGGTATAATGTTGTCACTCTGTATGCAAACTGAACTGCATTTCGGATGAATGAAGGCTGTAGTTCTGAGGTAGGGTGACAGGAAAGTGAGGAGGAGAGAGGAAGTTGGAGAAGAGGAGAAATAGAGAGCAACCCTAAAGCCAGTGCCCTGAACAACCGCTGTGCTTCACTCATGCTAATAGAAATATAGTTAAATTTCACACCATATCCCAATTTTACTCTCATCTGAAACATTTTTTACAGTTTAGCTCTGTGATTTACCCTTTGATGTTACCGAGCAAAGTGTATATATAAGAAGTATGTACGAGAAATCTCTGCTCTAAAAATTAGAGATGGTCTGTAATTAACATAATTTGTTTGACAGCTTCACAGTATGCCTGTCTTAAAATATATTGATGATTTTTATTTTTTTGATGTTTAATTTTCACTCTGTTCCACTTAGGATACATGCTAAATTGACAGAAATGAAGATGTGCTTTTACATTAGACATTTTCATATTTGTCATGTATTGGTGTAAATCCTTTGCACCATCAATCCAAAATTGGTTCAGGCGTTGTGGGGGAAGGGGCCACTTATCTTTCCCCTTTTCCTCAGAAACAAAGATTAAAATTAAGTGGCTGACACAGAGAAAATTGCATACAGGATTGTGGAATCAAAGCAGTGTAAACACAAAAACGTTCCTGTTAATTTATGTGAGGGGTTTCACTGAAATAAATTAAATTCATAGGTTTTTTTTTTAACATTTGTAGCATCAGGACTAAACTTTGTTGGAATAATGCCATACATATTATCAAATGTATTGTTTCTACGGTGAAGTGGTCTTATGAGTCCTTGACTAATGTTTTGCTTTTTTTTTTTTTAATAAAATAAAACAGGGATTTAGTTTAGATAGTAAAGATAATGAATTGCCTTAAATAAATTGCCTGCATGCTAGGGGAAGTAGTGGGTTGGGGCTCCAACTATAAAAATGTAATATAGGTCAATTAATATGAGATTTTTTCCCCTACTGGACTTATGATTCATTCTTAAAGTAGAGTTTAGGAAGAAAAGAGTGTAATTTTTATTTCATATGTTCTGCTTCCAGTTAGCGTAACAAGCCAGTTTAGTTTTTTTCCTCCCTCTTTAGGAAACTAAATAATAATTTGCATTTGCACTTCCTTATATTTAATTAACTTGATACAACATTCTGTGATAATGGCATAATAAAATAGCCAGAAATATATTTTGACTTATTTTGTGTCATTTGAAGTTTTAGTACCTCTCTAGATTATGGTAAGGAAATAGAAATGATACCTAAGGTTCATATGACAAGTCAAAGACTAAGGATAATAGGAAAATCATAAAAGTCTTGCTCTTGGAGATGTAGCATCTTCAGTGTATATTGGAAGATTTGTGAGAATGAGAGTTGCCAATTTTAAGAAAGCTTTTATAATATAATTTTAAATTTTAAATAGTAATTTTTGTCTGTAGCTTATTATACAGCATTTGAAGATTGGTGGTTTAAAATACATCTATATTTCTAAGCTTTCACAGTACACTTAAAAAAGCTAAACAAATTCAAAGATGACCCAAATCTAAATGTGTAGGTAAATTTTACTAGCTCTGTGTTTGAATCTGAAAGTGACTCTGAAATGCAGTGCTTGACAAGAGAATCACATTTTTAGAAAACCGGTTTGAAGATAACCCTTATAAATACTAAAGATGAGCATTCTTAAAAGGTAGAAGGAAGAGGTACTCTCCAATTTGTACAAGTAATGGATTAGCAAATCTTGGATCCTCCAGGCAGATCTGTATCATTATATGCACATAGGAAGTCACAAGTTGCTTGTTAGCAACTCTGATTGTCTCAGAAGCTAGGAGAAGATACGATGGGATAATGTAAGCTTTTGCAAAGATGTGAACAGGTATTTAATTTCAGATATTGTGACTAGCCCCCTGAAAGCCACTGTGACTATTCTATGCTTTACATGTAAGCAATGATGTAAATATATAGATATTAAGAGGCCTAGCATTGCAAGGTAAATACGATAATCTCCAAATGTAAGTGTAGGATTCAAGAGTTTTTGACATGTGTTCTCTTTTAATAATTGTTTGAGTTCTGGTTGAAATGAATACATTCATATATTTTTTTAAAAGTAAAAATGTTCGTGTCAAATTTGGTCTCAAAATCTATCAAGACGTGATGCAGGATGCCTGATCGTTTCTTAATTTATTCGTTAGTGGAAGATAATGCAAAATGAAAGTGTGATGCATCAAATCAGTCAGTTGACAGATATTCTTATTTTGCAAGCACTGTATGTTTATAGATATATCAATAAAAATAAAATTGTGTTTGGTAACTCATGACAAGGAAAAAAGGCAAGTGTTATGATAACATAATTGCTAAAGCAAAATTTGAGACTTTTTCTGTAAGCACAGATCTTGGAAATACCTGCAATGAAGTTGGAAAAGGTGAGTTATGTCAAATTCCATGATCTCTTAAAAACCACTGACCACTATGTTAGATCAAAAAAGACGTTCTCTCTGTTAGAAATACAAGTTAACTGAATAATTAAATTTTCTCCATTTTAAGTTTACATATATAAAATCAGCCTCTTTGATAGCAAAACTGCTTTTTGAAAAGAAATCATAAGTTGTAGACCCTGATTTTTGAGTGGGACCCAAGGCATTAGTTAGTGACACTACAGAGCTGAATTAGCATTGTCTCATATTAAACCAGTGCTGTAGTGCAGAAAACCTGTCAGTAAAGCTTGTGACATGCTAAACTGTTGTTTGCTGAGATGCCATGGCAGACCGACTCCAAAAGGTATTGATTCAAAACTGTGACATTTTGTTAAGGAGAAGAGAGGAGAAGGAAAAGAATTAGCTACAAAGCAAGAAAAATTGTAAAACTATACCACTAGTAAATAACTGGGAGTTTGTAGTATAAGTAGTAAATATTTAAAGAAATTTAGGTTACTATGTGTTAAAAAAAACACACACCCCCAACTCTTTGTGTTATTTACACAAATGGTCCCTTGATTTAGTCATAATTAGTTTAATAAAACAACAAACCTAAATGAAATAGACACCTGACTAAACAAAATGTCAGTCATGCTTCTCACTAATTTCCTGAGAGAATAAAATTACTAGCTTAGTTCTCTGTGTTGTTAAATGCATATTTTCTGAAGATAAAACAAACCAAGGATATTCCCTATCTAAACTAGAATATTTAGTAAAATAAGTGACAAAAACATGGCAACGCAATAACTGATACCTATCCATCCTAATTCCTCTTTAGCATACTGGCAACAAATGCAAGAAATTATGATGATGTATGTATATTTTTCATTCTTTAGACACGGTAGTGAATATAAGACAAACTTGCATTAAAATCTTTCATGTTGGGACACTTAATGTACCTGTGAGAGCACTCTTATTAATGTCTATTTTGACCAGCTGTGTAACACCAGAATGTCATGTAACTTTAATCACTGGATAATGTGGGTACCCTTTTCAGTGAGAGAGATTTTTAGTCTTAGAAATTGCTCCCTAAGGGTGTATATTAAAAAAATAACACACATTTTCTGAAGATCAGTGCTGAACAAATAAAAAGTACAATCAAAGTTCCAACCAATTTATGTCTTAAAAAAACCCAAAAAAACCCCAAAAAACCAACCAAACAAACAAACAAAAAAACACGCCTGAAACTTTTTGGTAAAGTAGGGGAAAAGTCCTACAATTTCCTATAATGATACTTACAGATAGGACTTTCATTGGAGTTCTGTATTAAAAAAAAAAAAAGTAGAATTATTTTAATTATTGATTTGTTTTTATGCTTTATCTATGCTTTTCTAGCTTTTATAATTTAAAGCATCTATATTTTCAAAGTAGTGATTGTGCTATTAAAAGAAGCAAATCCTGCATCATTTCTTTTTCTTCACCTTTATTCAAAATAGAATGATAGTTACCTGTACTATATTGATGTTTAGAATTGCAGTTATCTATTAAAGATAAAATGTATTAGTAATTTAATTACAATAATGAACTGCTGAGCATCTTCTTCCTCCTTTTTCTTTTCTCATAAAAATGGCAAGTAAAGAAAAAACAAAGAACTAATGTGGAAGGAACTCTGATTCATTGCCCTGGCTTCATGAAACTTTTATACTACATTGACTAGAAAGAAGTAACTGTTTGGTCTATTATATCATACTTAACTCTACAGTTTAACAATCTACATTAAAATTTTCACATTAATTAGCCCAGAGTATGAATATCAGGAAAATAGCAAATTTTTACAAAAAAAAAAAAAATCATGGGTTTGACCATTTTTTAAATACACACACACAGACAGAAAATCAGACTAGAAATTGTATAGATATAGCAATGAATTACCCACCATTAGAAGAGTTTATCACTTGAATGAGCAATGCAAATTGCTCAAATTTCACTCCTCTGCCTTATGTATGAACTCACACAACAGAAAGTCATTTAAGTATATTGTTTTATAAATATGAATACAATCAATGGTTGATGTTATAATACTGTTACTTGTGGTGGGTTAACTGGAAATCAGTTAGGGACAAATTCTCAAAGTCATGATAGAATTGCATGGGATTTTGTTTTGAAACTGCCCCACTGATAACAATGGAAACTAGCGAAAGCTAGTCCTCGCAGATGAATGTGTGAGGTCTCATCACTGAATTAGCTAACCAGCTCTGTCCTTCTTTGAATCATACATTTGGAATACTCAGTTATTTGACTTAGTCTTAAGAATAATTCCTGTGGTATGTCTGTGTTTATTAGCTTAGCAATAATACAAAAACCAGGAGAACTGGGGAATTTGAAGATTCCTGGAATAATTGTTAAAAACTTTGGTTGACTGGAAAAAAAAAATCCGTCAGGATGCACCAAGAGAGTGAATTGTCTTTATCTTTCCAACATGGCCACTTTGTGTTTCTTCTTCTGTAAGAGGCAGTGAAAAATACTGGCACTTACTAGGATAACCTTTGTGCAACAATATCCCTTAGAGTCTGCAGCCTTTCTTGCAGCCCTTCTGCCAGAAACGGTGCTTTATGGTGTTTTACAGCTGTCCCAAAGGCCCCTTGGGACTCTTGGCAGTGAGGTGACCTAAGTTTCCAGTATCCATTGGGCATATATTTGATGCACAATGAACTCAAACAATGTGTTGAATGCCCACACACATCCCCTTAAGCTACACAGAGTAGGAAAGCAAAAATCATGCTAAGCCTCTCAAAAATGAACAACATATCAGTGTATACTTTATAAGTGGATATGTAGTCGAGGCCTAATGAATACGGTAAGAAGGCATACTTCACAAAAAAGATTGCCAAACATTTAGAAAATGTTGTACATGGACAATTGGATGTTATTTTGTAATTTAAAGGTCTAGTCATGATTTACTTTCAAAATAATGTACTTTTATATATAAAACTAAATTGCAGGAATAATGTGTAATAAATGGGAATACTTAAAAAAAAAAAATCCCCAGTCCCTTAACTGCTGCTATAAAGGGTTAACTTAAGTATTTTGCTGCTTTAATATATTCTCAAATGAACTATGTTTATCCTGTTAACAATTATGTAGCCTCATTAATATAGCTAATGAATTGATCTTACTGTTAAGATGCTCAGTGCAACCTACAAATAACATCGTGAATATTTAATCAACCATTGATCTCAGTCAGCAGATCCAAACATCAGTCAGTCATATCAGATCAATCTTCATAGTTTCTTTGCATCCTATCAGTTATTTGTTGAATTAAAGATATTTTGCCATTTCAAGAAATCACAGAGACTCCTCTTCTGTTAGGAGGAAGAGCTCCCAGCTCCCCTCTTCGACACCACTGACATCCACATCTGCCTGTTCTTGTTTTAGTTCCTTTCAATCTACTTTTCCGCTCTGAAGAGGAAGGAGCTGGGAGCTCAGTTTTATAGATTTCCAGATTTATCTGGCACAATGTTACTAGTCCAGCTGCCCCTGTAGTATAGGGTCCATTAGAAGCTCAACTTTAGAATTACTCCTTCTGATAGTTCAACAGTTCTGCCTATGGTGAAGCAAATGAGTTCTGACATTCACTCCATCAGTCTACTACGCATTTTTTTATCTTCCAGTCCAGAACACATACATTATATTCTGCAAGAGATGAGTGTTTTCACAGAATACATTATCTGCTTGCTGCCTGATAGCAATGTTAATGACTCAGCTGATTGTTCGAATTTGGAGAACTGGAAAGCCAGGATCCCTTCAGATCCAGGCATTTCAACACAGCTGTTCTGTTCTCTCAAGGACCCATCTTATGTCCCACAATTATACTTATTTTAAAGAGAAAAACCTGTTTCATACCAGATTCTCCAAATATGCAGTAACAAGGTAAGAGAGAAAAAACAGTATTTCACCCCATTCATGAATAAGAGATCATAGAAAGCCAGACTTCCCATTTGAATGAGAGACTCTTGCCCTATTCTGAAAAGTAACATAATATCATTAAATTTTTAACAGAATAACAGAAAACAATATTCTGTATGTGACAATATTCCTTGGAAACATCTTTAAAGTATTGAAAGGAAAGGTGCTTGCTGAGATACATTCTTCAGCTCTTGGTGATTATGACTTACATACTCATTGGACAGCGGGAGAGAAAGACATGTTTAGTCTAGCAGTTAAACTCATTTGAATACAAAGTCTGATATGAAGATTTTTCATAAAATGCAACAGGAGGGGTACTTAGGAACTCACCATTGCACCGTAGTGTTACATGCCTGAACACCACAGGTGATGGTGGTTAGTATCACCTGAGACCAGGCAATTTTGTCTCAAGCTGTTACTCTGAAGTAGGCAGAAACAGAATTTGAATCACTTCTCATGTATGTTTAGTGAGTACCAAACCACAGTGTTACAGGGCCTTGGTGGCCTTTTTGTGAATAGCCTTCCAGAGCCATTGTGCCTGTTGATGTAATTAATCCTAGAAATTCTTGAACATTGTTGGTATTTTTCTTCTGTTTCTGTTCATCTGAATCACTTGGCAAATTGAGTTGAATTGCACTTTTTCAGGGAATCGAATAGTTTTAAAAGTATGGTGAGGAACTAGTGAAAGGTGTTTCTTCACTAGGAAAATGTTGTTGATTTCCAGCTTAGCAGCATCCTGTTAAGCTCAGAAATTTAACTTTGACCTTTAAATGGAGTTACTTTACCATTGGATTCACTACCATTCAAGCACTATCATCCAAAAATGTTTTAAATCATGAATATTAAAAACAACCAATGAAATTTAAAAGGGCGGTATCCAAGATTTTGACAGAAATGGTTTTGCTGACTAGTGCTCAATAGTGCTATGCTAATAAACACCTACATTCTATTGTATTTTTAGCTCCCTTTACTGCTTAACTGTTTTTACAGTATTGATTTAGTAGAGATACTGCTTTCTTAGACTTTATAAATTTAAGAATACACTCTGTTCCAAAAATAGAGTGCAGAAACCGCATTTGTCTAATGCAGATGTTTCTTTCATGGTAATTTTTTTTTGCCTTGTTTCTTTATTTCCCTGGAATTGAATGGGATATACCAAAAAAAGTGAGGAACATTTCCACTGAAGGCAGGTGTATGCATTTCTTTCAGAAGACCACTAAACATTGTTAAACCACTGGATTTCTGAAAGCTGATCCACTGCAAATAGATAACAAAACTATATTAGTAACAATACTCTCTGCAAGGTGAGTGAGGAACTTGGGCCTAAATGATGACAAATTTGCCCTGTAGTACTTTTGGTGTGTTCCACTGAATAACAAGCCAAAAAAAAAGACTTACACAATGGGCTTTTCAATATTGAAAAGCTACGCTCTATTTAGAAACAAAAAATAAATTGTGTATCTTTTGCTTATATTCATGGATAAATCTACAACTGGACTTTATTATTTTTTAGTGAAATGGAAATGTCAGGACTCCATTTAAAATTTTAAACTAAGCCTTTTTAAAAATACTTTAGGGAAACAGATATCCTTTCCTTCTTATTGTTCACATATTAATGTAACAAGTAGGTATCCAACTCATTTTCTTTACCAGTTGACAGTTCTGATAAAACTATTAAAATTTATTAAAAAGAAAAAACCCAAAACCAAACAACCAAACTGTTATTGATACTCTTTAATGACATACAGATTGAGCATAAAATTAGCCTAGATATTTTTATATAGATGCAAATTTAAAAATCAAACTAAGTAATTTAATATTTAGTTTGTCTTCAATAATATTGAACTAGCCTTAAAAATTAAAGCAGAAAAAGATTTGGTTGTCCATAAAGTAACTGGGTGTAATTTAATTTTATTAATCTTTAGTTAGAGAGTATTTAAAACCTAATACTTTTCCTCAAAATATATTTCATAATGGTGAAATACACATAGTTTTGATATTTAGGACTTTCACATCTTTTGGGCTTTGTGGTGGTGGTGTTTACCTTGAATGTAGCTTTTGTATTTTGCCTCTCTCTTTTCAGACCAAAATTAGTGCTAAATGAGCAGAATGGACATTGGATGATCATATACTTTCAAGAAAATAGTACCATTCCTCATGCTATTTCAACATAATGATAGGATAAATATTTTCACGGTCTTCCTTTTGCTGTGGTTCTAAACAATATTTTGAAGTATATTTCTGAGTATTTTCTTCGGGAAGGGTGTAGAATTATACTTTTCTTGCAAAATACAACACTGCAATTTGTCTGACCTTCTTTCTGTTTTCCATCTGCATACATTAAATGAATGACACTCTGTTTTGTGGCTGAGGGAAGCACAACTTTGAATGAAAAATGTTGCCATTAAAAAAGAGGGAACAAATTGCATAAATTATAAATGACCTGCAGAAGCTGAAATGTACTACCACGTTACCCTGATTATACATGCATGGGGTTTTTGTCATTAATCCAACAAAATAGCATGGCAATCTATGGAACTCATGCAGATACAGATCTTTTGGTATAGAAACAGAACTCCAAATGGATTTAAATTTATAGCATTGCATTATGCTTTACAAGGAGAAAAAAACCCAGGTGGACTCAATTCATTTTATTAACAGTTTATACTGTTAATTTTATACATCCGTATTTTTGGGTTTTGCTTTAAACTTTCTAAAAGTTTGTATTTTATTGAAATATGTAAAAAAACCCAACCCATAATCGATGCTTCTGTCAATCTCCAAGCTAGCACTTCAGATCATACTAGATTATAAAGGTTCCAATAGAAAAAAAATCTGCTTATTGCAGCCTCACTGTGTCAAAGAATTTGGCTAACCTTAAGCTTATGAGTTTTTCGATGTTTCCTTGCATGCTTAAGCATTTCACAATTTCAGATCACTGAATATTGATGTAACAATAAATCTCATAAATAAATTAACCCATAGTTATTATTAAGTACATTTCATTTAAGAGTATTGTTAGGATTGTTATAAGAACACAGAGAGTACTAAGTCAGGCCACAGATTCATCTGGTACATTGTCCTGTTTCTAGTATTCTCTGGTAAGAGCAGGTATAAAAATATCTTTCCAGAATTTTCTCACTGTCTCTATCAATTTACAGCTCAGGAACTTAAATACCTATCTTTTGATGTATTCTTCTTCCAAGAATGTCTTCAGTTACTTTTTAAAATTAGGTAAAATGCAGTAAGACTGGTTAGCTAGGCAGGGCACAGCTGAGCTCTGCAGTGTGCGAAGAAGTATACCTTTGGGTTTGAACTTGTTTTTTGGTAGTTTCATCCAATGCCCCTGATTCTTCACCTATTGAAGGAAGGACTCCATGAACAGTTGCTGTCCTCCTCCTTGCCATTCGTGACTTAAGTTGACTGCTATCAACTCTATACCTCATAATCTATTTTCTAGGCTAAAGATTCCGAGGGTTTTTTGTCATTCTTCACCCAGTAGTTATTCAATACATAAAGACTGGCTTTTGTCATCCATATTGCCTTTTCTATATACTTTCTGTACATACATCCTCTTAAGATGAAGAGAAAAGAAACATGCCCTGCATCCAAGATGTGGCTGCATTCTGACTCGTGTATGCTGGCACAACGGCAGCTCCTCTTTTGTCTTCTGTGCTTTCCTAACAAATCCCAACATCAGAAATGCTTTCTTTCATCAGTGACTGATTAAATAAATGAACAAACTCAGGCTCCTCCACCACTGAATAGTTTTCCCAAATGCCTAACTAAAGTTGGGCATTAATCTACAGTGATTACCATCTGCTACATTAATGCTGAGTCATCCAGAAGCTTGGGAACTTTCTGTTATGATTTGCAGATAGCCCTTGACTGTACTGACACTAAATACAATTAAGGAGCCATAGGTAACTTTGTAATCTCAGTTTTGCCCCCTCTTCCAGATAATTTTTGAATATTTTCAACAGCATGTCAGCAGGCTTGTATGTATGATTCAGGGAATGTTATTAAACAGTATTTTCATACAGAAGATTTTCTTGTCTTTTCACACTATGTTTTAACAGATGAAGTATCTCTCATTCTGTAAGTGACAGACGCAAATTACTCCATCATGGTGCTTTTAACCAGTAGCATTTTTGACACACTCCTGAATGTATTTCTTTTGGGAATGTCTCTGTGAACACTTGAACGTTGGACAAAAAAAAAAATCTTTGCTGCCTAAAGTAGTATTGCAGAGACCATTAAACTAGGATATTTTTCACACCACTCCCAAGCTCTTTATGTCAGACCAAGATTCAAGAGTGACTGAAAATTACGTTTGTTCACTTATGTTCTTGAAGTGTTAGGGCTCTCACTGTGCTAGGGTAGACTACTAGAGCTACTAGTCTAGTAGACTACCAGAGCTTCTCCAATTTTATTGATTCCTCCACTGTTTTCAAGCTTCAGGACCAAAGGTGTTTCTATTTCACATTAACAGAGCAGTAGCTGTGCAGCTCAAGTGTAACTGGAAGTTATCAGGATTTTTCATAGTAGGTGGAAAAAAATATTGCATTTATAGGCCTGGAAAAGGCTTACAGTTTAAAGCCTTAAGCTTCTGTTATAACTAAACTGCTTACATTTGCACTACAATTTTAGTAGAACCAATGCTGCCTCCTACTCTGACATGTCAGTAAATTCGCAAATGGTGACCTCATGGTAGGTGATATAAAGCTAACCTCAGGTTTTTGATATGCCTACATAACAGGAATCTTCATTTGCTTTTTTTTTTTTTTTTTAGTCCCTTTGTCATGTTAGAAGAAAATGAAGGTAAAGGGAAGAGGCAAGTTATGGAGCATGAAATCTGAGTTAGTAACGAAAATGGAAGGATGTGAAATGTACTCCTGTGTTCCTGAACAATTTTAATGTGTTCATTAAAAGTGAAGTTCGTTCAAGTGAACATACTTAATTTTTACTTGGTATATGTATGCAAGTGAGTCTTAATCCCCCCTACTCTTTCCTGTATTTGTAAAAGAATCTTTGGAAAAAAAATAAACAGAGTCTGCCCAAACTCGTGACTGGTAAACAGTGCCTAGTTTTAATTAATGGTATTAATCTTGGATGCATTGAGTCTAGATATCTCTTGGGAAATATAAGAGGAGAGCTAAAATACTGTGTTCATCACATAAAAGAAATTCTATTACTTCTCTGTCATTTTAAACTTAATACTGTGTCATTTTTCTTAAACTTTATTAAGGTAACATTTATACAATAACATTATAACATTTTAAACTTCAAACAGTTTCAAAGGTAATGGTGGATTTTAATGAATTTTCTTAATTAAAGGAATAGTTAGTTGTGCCTGTTTTCAGTAAATTAATTAAACTTTTAGTCATTAAGCAAAAAGTTAATTCATTATTGAAGGATATAGGAAGTGTAAAAAATCTGACATTTGAGATGGATACCATACCCTAATCTATCACTGATGTTATGGAATTACATGCTTAAAAATGTTCTCGATAGTACAAAAATTATAGAAGGTGCCTGGTGACTAACTAGGGGTATTTAAAGCATTTTAGTTTGAATCATCGTCTCTGATACGAAAATCTTATAACTGGTGTTAGAAAAATGGATTTTCCATGTGAAATGTTAGTGGACAACTTCTTAAAAAGAAAAAGCTAGTGAAAATCATGTTCTTATTTAACATTTACTGATTTAGGATGACAAGATTATTTTCCTATGATGAAGAAAAAATCAGAATATTAGTGCTATATATATGCCAATTTTTTGAACTGTACAAATGAGTAATTTGATTTTTTATTTTTCTTACTGGACTTTCTCCGCTTCAGATCCTGTTTTGTCATAAAGTTGCTCTGTTTCTCTTAGTGTAACTCAGTATAAAATACCTTTGTCCAGACTTCTAAAAATGTAGCACAAGGTGACTCTGCAGAGGAATTCTTTACCCAATGTCCTACTCTAATCTATTATCAGAGAGAGGCAAGTGAATGTCCCACACTCTGCGTATTAATCTTAATAATCAGTAGAGCAAATTTTAATCTATGTTCTCATTGCACCAAAATTCTTACAGTATGGTGGAAAAAATAGATTTATTAGAGATACCTCAGTGTGATCATTTGCACGCTCTGCCTTGTTTTCCTGCGTTAGAGGGAAACATATATAGAGGCAAGCAGTGCAGTTTTATGACACAGAGGGTAAAACTTTTCATTATTATGTAGAGTATTGCCATGCCTGGGCTGGTGGTTACTGCACACAGCTGGCACCCTTGTGGTTGCTCCTGGTCCTTGTTGCTGCAGGTGTTTGACTATTAGAAAGGGGGTATGAGGAAGGAGGGCTTCACTCCTCTGCCAGTTGCTGGTTGCGTGGCTGTGTGCCACAGCTTGGCCGTTGTAGTTTGAGAGTGCGTGTCAGGAGAGGAAATTCAGTTAACAACTTTGTGAGATTTACTTTAAGAATACCTTTTTCTTTTTTTTTTTCCTGATAGACAATTTGTCATAGAAAATTGATGCAAATCAGCTTCTACTTACTGTATAGAATTAAAATATTTTTTTTTCCTACCCTTTCTTATATTTGCCTAACATAAGGAGAAAAAGTGTTTTCTGCTTAGCTGCAGGAAAGGGGAATGTGACAATGTGACAATAGAAACCCTGCCCCTGCTATCAGTGTTGTAACATCAGCAAATACTGATGTGCAAGAATGCATATGCAGGTATGAATGTGCACATGCACAGTTATCTTTGTTAATGTAGCCTTTTTCCTATCAATCATGTTCATGTAATGCTTCACATTGGCTTTGATCAGGATATGAAAGTCATTATCAAAACCTTGTAATCCAATTTATTGGTGTATTTTGCTTAAAGTGTCTGTTGGTCAAAATAACACTTTTGAGGAGAAGAGGTTAGGTTTGAAATAAAAATAGACTTCTGTAGTTATTGCTTTCTGTATGTTTTGCAATTAAGATAAATACTGTGGGATACTTATCAAAGAGCAACTTCACAAAGTGGATTCTATCATAAAATTCAGTTCTCTGAACAGAACAGATTCTAAATTACTTGCTAATGTGTTTTCTGTGACAGCAGATTCTCATAAGGTTGGATGTTTACATGATCAGCTACAATTTTGACCTCTGCATTTTTGTTAAATGCATGATTCTACATGATGTGGCTGCTTTCTGTTCAATGTCAGATAGCTATATGAGTTAAAAATAATGATTAAATATCTCAGAGGAAAAAAAAATGATTGCCTGAATACCTATCTTGTAAAATTTAATGGTTTTTCCTTTTACGATATTATATTATTGGCTGTAGTAGATTAGGACAATTTTGGTAGAAGAATTGCACATAATTAAATTTTCGTGTGTGATTCAAAGTGCAAAAAGATTAGAAGGCTATTTAAGAGGTGCTGGAACTGTCACACCATATCAGTAAAGTCTGCGAGATAGAGAACACAAAAGTACTGATTTAGTGTAATGTCACATTATTATAGCAGTAACTACAAGAAAGATTCCATGGATGGGTGGGTGTCTATGCCTTGAATACTTGTAAAGATATTATAGAATCCATTTTTTATCTTAAAATGGATAAGGAAAATGGACCCAGAAGGTGCATTCAAAAGTTGTGATTTAATCATCTCTCTATTCAAATGAGATACTAAGGAACTTTTTCATTACTTTTCTCTAGGCTTATTAATACTTTTGTGTCATGGACATTTATGAAATATTAATATACTTTGAGAAATTTTACATTTTGGCGAGTTCTGACATGTTGGTTTGGGGCAATATTTGCCAATTCAATGATGAGGGGCAGGAGTCTGTGCAACTCTAGAAGTGCAGGGTCATTCCTGTTAGTTCCAGCCTAGGATTGCTTGGCAGTGGTTCAACTCACAGGAGCAAAGGTAGGCTCGTATTATGGCAGCAGTTTTTCTAGCATATACGGTTTGTAGTTCCCTGCAGAGATAAGCTGATATTTACAGATGGAACATTGGTATGAACCTATTGAAAATTACTTTATATTTTATTTTTGGGAAAAAAAGTATTGTGATTCAGCTAAAGTGTGTAGACTCTTCAAATATGATTTAATAGGGACTGTTCGTAGAAACAGATTTCTGACTTAGACCCTGTGCAGTATTTTCAGGAACGTATGTAGTACTGGGAACAATCCAAATCAGCATCTAAAAGAATCAGTGCAAAAAAAAAAAAATGATCCTTGAAAATAGTTACCGACTGTTTTCTTTTTGTGAAAGATTGGATTGGATCCAAGTGATAGGAAGGCAGAGCATCAAAATGTATTTTAGTAATAACCCATGTACGTTGGAATAATCTGCAGCCATCACAATGGGCAGATAGGCTCTTTCCAAAGGGCACTAGTGAGATTTGGCTGTCTCTCTTGTGTTTGAGATCAGTGGCACACCTTCTAACAGCTGTGAAGCAGCAAATGAAATATTGACCATGTTATTGTGTCATTTAATTTGTAAAGATCCTGAATACTTTTGAAACACCAGGCAAGACATGTGGCAAAATCCAATTGTGTCATTCCTTGTAATCTTAGGAAATAAGACAAACCACAATATAACGAGAATACAAAAGGTTAATGCAGTTTTCTAAAACTAATGAACAAGCACATATTGTGCCATAAGACTCGTGTCTCACAGCCTAGTATTTTGTTTTTTATGTGTGTGTAGCTGCAACCAATATATATGTCCAGCGTTAATTGATTTATGAGACTTTTATTACATTTTGCCTTTGTAGGATGGGTTAAACTTCATTTCAGAAACACATATCAAGTTATAAAAGTTATTAAAAATATCCCAAACAACTTGCCAGTTGGTTTGGACCCAGGTGTTTCTCCAATATGTAAAAAATGTGGGTTTAAGGTCATGCTTTGGAATTTCATTTCCTTGGTCACAAATTCAAGTAGAAAGAGTAATTTTGTTACACCAGTCAGCTCCCACTGAAACCAGTGGGAATCTTGCTATGTGACTTTAAGGGAATGGAAGCAAGACTTCGAAAAGTATCTGAATCAGAGAAGCATAAATAAGAGGAGTCACTCATCCGTGTACCCAGCCCCGCTTGAGGGAAGGTTTTGCATTTTGCATGAAACAAAGTATTTGCCTGTGTTTTACTTCTTGAAATGCAGAGCAGAAATGAAAAGAAAAAAAAAAAAAGAGAGGGTGAGAGTAATACCTTTTACTGTCTCCTCAGCTCAAAGAACAGAGACATCCTGCTAGAATAGCCAGTTGTTTGGTTTGGGGGTTTTTTTGTTGTTTTTTCTTTTCCTTCTTTTTGGCATTTATGCTAGGAAAACAGCAAAAGGCAATTCTGACTCAGAAACTGTAGTACCAGGAGTAGGAGCAAAATCTAGAAAAGTAAGAAACATGGAAGTTAAAGTTGCAGGTTTGGGATTTAAGAGATTTTTTGAAGTTTCTGTCTTGCTTGTGTCCTAGAAATCAAATAAAAGCTTGTTATGATTTCACATATTGCCCAGAAATGACCCTGAAGTAATTCCTGAAAAGGGAAAAGCAGTAGAGCTTTATAATATTAACTTACAGGTCCATTTAAGTGTATTGTTTGGAAATGTTTTTTGATGCAGCGTTTCCTACCATTAAATACAAAACTTTGAGGAAAATTTCATTAATGTTGAGTTAGATGGTCAATTAGAATAGCTGGGTACAAAAGTTTTTAAATGACATTAACGTGCAAGTACAGTCATAATATTTGAGTTTGATCTCTACCTCAGCTACAGACTGACTGACTGTTGTATAGAGAAGACAACTGAACAACTCATGCTTACCTTTTGCCCTGCGTTTTTCATGTGCAACTCCTGAGAAGATGCCCACTATTGATTTGTAGTGTAGCAATGTCCAGAAGTACAATCTAGTCCAGTCTAATGTTGAGCCCTATCCTTTTATGAGCTGTATCAGCAGATAAGGTGGTGTGTAAGCGTTAATGAATTAAGTCAGTAATGAAGCTTGGGATCCTGAGGCAGATTTTGTCATGGAGTACTTACTCTATACAGACAGTTTACCTTGTTTCACAGGGTTGCAGAGACCCTGGCAGTAGTATTCATCTCACTCTACTGTGGATACCTACAGTGTGAATATCTGCATTTGAATTTGTCTGTGGGAAGAAATAAGTGCATGTGCACCAGTTGGGAGGGAGTTTTTCTAAGTGGATATTGATGGTCCTGTAGGTCTGGGCTCAGTTACGTTATCCCAGACTCATCTTCCCCTCCCATTACCCCAAATGATGGAGAGTTCATTATTTTACATGATGACTGTGTATGAGATCACCTCCATGAACACTCGCACACATGCAGTCACTCTTGTCACCACAGGAATCTTACCTGACCCTCTCCAAGTATCTTCAGTGTGTCTAGTTTGTCGTGCTCACTTAGTGAAATTCAGAGGAATAGAAAGTTACTATTTCTCTTTTATTGGTTTGTAATCTGACAATTTAGGTTGCAAGGTCGTAGTTTGTATCATTTACGTTCTCTTTGCTATTTGAAAATATAGCCTGTGCACTTGTGTATCAATAATTAGGACAAAAGGCATTCCTGTCCATACTTTCAGACACACTTGTAATAAATTGTAAAAGCAAGTAAAGCTTGGCAGCAAACCAGAAGTTGAACCAAAGCTGGATCCAGATTTCCTTTTCTTGAACTCAAACAAAAAAATAAATGTATGTTTTACTGGTTCAAAAGCCTACAAAAGGAGTGCTCACCTCCATTCTTCTCGTTCATCTGTTTTCCCTGAGATAAATGGCTTCACTTCTGCTCTTCTTTCCCCTGAAAGGAAAAGCTTTTAACAGATCTTTTCATGGGGCAGATGCCTTTTTGCTGCACCCTGATCTCCCACTCTGGTTATCAAGTAGGGGACAGTACGTGGAGCCAGGACTTACCTGCTTCCTTGCTCACTACAGAGAACATTTTTTTTCTTGGGCCTGCAGCCCCACTGAAAGCAGGAATCACAATTAGCTTTCTGCCACTTGAACGATGTCTTGTAGGGAAGTCATGGCTTTCCTTCCCTCTCTTACCAATATTGTTTAATTAAAATCTTTTAGTCAAGGAGACTGATGTTTGAGTGTTTGTCATAATTGTAGTCCTTTTCTTCACTTTGAACTATGCTGCTCATCAAGGAGAGTCCTCTTTCTCTTACAGCTACTATGAACTTTCAATAGTAACAGCAAAAGTGAACAACTCTACTAAAAACTGCTGCAACTGAGTGTAATATTTTATTCTCCTATTATCTTTTCAAATACTTTACATTCTTTGATGCAGTAACTGGTGGTGCATCTAGCCCAGCTGTTGGTTCTGATGACTTTTGGGTTATGATGCCACCTTACTCCAATCTTAGATTTGCCCTAAGGCTAACATTTATAGTTTTTGTGTTGTTTTGGTTTTTAAATAGTGAGACAGTTTCTTAATTTACTGCAGTTTGAACCTTTAATACAAGAATAGGGTGAGGCCAATGTAGCAAGAGATTTCCTTGTTCCTTGGCAGTATGTCCTTAGAACATTGCATTTCCACATAAAGCTGTGAGGCATTTTTATTGCTTTATGCAATGGCTGGGTACTATGGCAACTAGTCTACTAACTCTAACGATCCCCCAATATCCATTACATTGTAGGCCTGTTTCTGGGTCAATTTGGGGTACTTACATGGTATGACAAGAAATCTTTAACCTTATTCATTCACGTTCATGAATAAATTACATTTATCCCAGTCCTGTTGTTTGGATCACAAAGGGTATGTCCATGTTGAACAGCTCCATTGTATTGCTATAAATCCAAAATAAGTTTGAGATTCATATTCTTTTTCCATTCTAGAGCACTTTGGGTCACTTCTTACATGGATTCAGTCAGTGCCTTGTTGTTGTTACTTCTGGTTTTGGTATCCCTGCAGGCAGGCAGGCTTCTACTTCTCTGCGGCCAGACCTGTAATCTATGTGAGGACAGCATGTGGCCAGCAGCAGACAGCCAGTAGAGGGGTTCATAATCTCTGGGTAGAGAAAAATAAGGGTAATTTTCTGAGACCACAGCTAACACACTTGGTGGAGGAAAGAAGCCATGAGATAACAAGGCAGTAGGCCAAAAGCACAGGTTTGAAAGCAGGCTACAGAGGGATGATTGATTAAGAGCAAGCTGCCAAAAGGTGGTCACACATACCTCATCGCTGATGCTGCTACAACAACAGTAGCTGTAATATGAAGCACATGTAAAGAAATGATGTGTGTTCGACACCATTACCTGTCGGGGGCAGAGCTGGGGCTCTGCTGGGTGAATGGGCACTCTGCCTCGACTAATACTGAGTGGCAGCAAAATGATATGGCTTGCTTAGAAATGCATGTACATGGAGGTGTGTGGAGCTACAAGGACGCAGCAAGGGCAGGGACCACAGAGTGCCTCTAGCATCAGCTGTGATCTCTCCTAAACTTGCGTGATAGGGTGTATTACCAGACAGTTAAGAAGTGGCAGCCGACACACCATAACAGACATTACTTCTAATCTCATCTAACCTGGTCTAGCTTCTCTAAGTCAAACAGCTGAAGTTTTGGCTTTCAGAAATTGAGTGCTGATCTTTTTCCAAAAAATTAATTTTGAAATTGAGGATGCAATATGTATGCTGCTGACCTGAACATATGTTACAACCTGATAATAACAGAATCATCACTCAGCATCACTTCACAAATGAGTGTACTGCTTAATCTTTTTGTGCCAAATCATGGCTTCTTTAGGACTGCCTTATCACTCTGAGGCATTGCCTCTTCCTCTGTTACCATTAACTGTCCTGGACTATTACATTCTCAGAAAAACAGTTATAGATTCACCTAGGTGAGAGGCTGAAGCTGGATGTGCAGGAGATTTGAATGGCCACATGTATTGTGACTTTTCCAGAGTAAATTTTAAGTAAATTTGACATAGTCCTCTCCGAGAGTCCTTCACGCGATGGTATACCAGCAAGAAAGTAAAAGAGTAAGATAAAATCAATCATAATTATTTCTCCTGTGGATGGGAGTGAAAGAAACAGGGAGATTATTTTAGTATAATTTCAACTGCAAATGCTCATCAGGCACCTGGATATCAGTCACTGACATAAGAGTACAAGTAAAGTGTAATTCAGGTAATTTCAACTGCAGGAATGGAGAGCCATCTCATTCTGGTTTTGTGACTTTTTAATGATATGTTAATGACATTTATAAAAGCTATATGATAACTGAACTTTTAAATTAGTTTCTGATGCAAAGGCTTTGACTTTTAAGGTAAAATAACATTGCTCCAGTACAAATCACAGTTAGCAAAATCTGCACAGCCATGTACACAGGCACAACACTTCATTAGCAGGACTGGAAAAGTCCCTGTGTGTTGTGGGGATAGACCACCAGCCAGAGGCACAAGCCTTCCTAGCTGCTGCCTCAACATCTCTATTGGGATAATAACTAAAGCCTAATCTGAAGCTCATCTCATTTAGTTGGACCCTTTCCCTTGTGCAGAAGCACCAAGTGCCTTGCACAGAAATACCTGGCAGCAGGGTTTAATTCATGTAGGTTTAATGGAATCTATCGTGGTTGGTTTTTTTTTCAGCAAAGCTCCACTGCCAATATATTGGGGGAGCATAGCTTGTTGCAGAGTCTCTAAGTTGCAGTCATGGCAGTGATGGCAGCATAATTTAGAGATAACCAAAGCTAGCTTTAAATTAGGTAGCTCAGGTATAAATAGTAGTTTGTGGCAACAGAGCTCAGAGCAGACCAATCTCCCTGTTTCTTGGGCAGAAACAAATGCGTTTTTCTAAGCTGGTGATTATTATCACACTGAATATGTTTTTTACCCCTAACAAAGATGGGAGTTACTTTTTTGTTCCCCATGCAGGGGGGTTGGACTAGATGACCTTTAAAGGCCCCTTCCATCCCAAAGGATTCTATGGTTCTATGAACTTGCACACAGCTTTGTACTCTGGCTAAGTATCAACCATTTTCCTGGATGATTCATAATTTATAATGTGGACACTGTTCCAAGTTAAATTTAGATGTATTTTTGAGGCTTTGATTTAAAATATGTTAATTTACAAGTGTGGATTTTTATGAGGGAAAAATCCTGGGTGTCGACTGCTCTGTTGATGACTTAAATCTCTCAAACCACTAAGCCCCACATAATCTCAAGAGCAATAGCTCTGCATTCAATTTGCTACTTCACAAGTCAGCATCTTCTCTTGAGCATTTGAGGAGGAATTATTTTAGTGTCAGCTAACATGGGATTGCTGTATGTGTAATCCCCAGTCAGTAAAACCCACACATCTACACATACATGCACAGCATCCATTCATTAGTGACAGATCACGATGGATATAAAGTTGACAAGATTTTTCAGTGGTATTCTAACAGGTTGTTGTCATCTTTGGATCATCCTATTCTCACAATATCTATTAGATTGTCTAGCACTCACCTTGTGATGCTCTATTAGTCAAAACATCTCTTTGCCTATATATTCAAATGAACTGTAGAGGTTATTAACTTGCCCTTGGCAAAAAGATTTAGTTTTCTAGGGCAAATGCTTTTATAAATTCTGTGTGTGACAGTTTTATTACATATTGTAAATAGAATACCCTGCCAGATTTTTATGACAGCCATCACTAAGTTATTCAGACCTTATTACTTTTCAACCCTTCACATACCTTGAATATTTTTTTTTTTTTTAATCTTTAACAGGCCTTGCTTTGGTCAGTGTACTTTTCTTACTTCCGTAGCCAATTTTATTTACTAACATGACTATTTAAATCATTTTATATTAAGCCAAACATTTTATCTTGCATAAAACCAAGACTGTATTTTAATTTGGCTCACACGCACGTTAATTTGCACACTCTGCATTTATAGTGATAGACTCATTTAAGCTTGTACAGTCTCTGCTAGCAGTTAATATAATAGTTTCTGTGCTCAGCTGCATACCTATCCTGAGTCCCACTAGCTCTAACTGAATGAGTATTCTGCTAAAGGACTGCTGTTATTGACTTAATTTTACATTTTGTATTTCAAAACAATGTATGTGTTGTGAAAAGAAAAAGCACATGAGCCGTGCTGGTGTTAAGACCTACTCAGACTAGGTATTCCATATTTTATCAACTCATTTCTCTGATCCTAAGGATGCTTTCAAAGAATGAAAAAGATTTGTTGAAGAGATTTTATTTAGATATGTAGTTTATTAGGGATAGAAATCTCACGTGACCTAGGCTTTGTGAACACAGGTGATAAAAACAACAGTTCCTATTTTAGTTTTGTTTGCCTTTGAGATGACAAACATAACAGGAGGAAGAAGGCATGAGACTGGCTTTGGTAAAGATATGGTAAAAGTGAAGAGTAATGATTTTCAAAAGTATGTAAGGGATACAAAAGACTGATCTTCTAAAATTTATAATCATTTTGATAGTCTGATACATTTGAAATGTTACCTTCAATAATAATTTAAAATACAGCAAAGCTCAGTTGCTGGAGAGTCTGCTGGCAAGGGGGCTGAGCGGCTGGGAAAGGGACGTTTTGCTGCCTGGGAATGCAGCTGAGCTGTCAGTGCTGAGGCTGAGAAGTGCGGGAGCCCTTCGCCTCCCTCCCTGCTCCCCTCTGGCAAGAGACCTTGGGACAAACCTCTTCTCTCGTGCCTTGGTATACCAAGCCTTAACCCTCCTTGGGAATGTCATATGAGGACAGATAGGAGGTCCGGCTTATACAGCCATTAATTAGGCAAAAATGTGAATGCGTTGATGGAGCTTCCACTTCCTGAAGGTGATAGGAAGGTGGTGTGGTGGGCTGTGAAAGCGGGAAGGATTCAAGTCCCTTCTGGTTTGCTGCTGCTGCCAGATATGTCTTCTTACAACCTGCAGTTCTGATGAATCAGAAAAAAATTCCTTTTAATAGAGAATTTTGAATTGGCTATAATGAGGCCTCATTTGGAAATTCACTGTATGTCACTCCTTTCTCTTTATATTTCTGTAAGTATCTGAACTCAGATTCTTATAAAGGAAAGAATCAGGTGATTTGCAGTTTTAAAGTTGTATGTTTTGCTGTCTAGGCAACTTACAGTAGCTAGGTCACATTATGATAATTAGCCTATTTAAGTTAGCTAACGGAGTTCTTTGTTTTAAGCACTATAAATTCTAAAATTAGTGAATAAAGCTAGAAGCCCATTTTCAGATCCATTTAGATGAAAGGTGCTATATAATTTTAAAGCTATTATAAATGATTGAAAGATGTTTTCACAACTGCTGCTAGATTGCATGGGAATGTGGAATAGCATTTCAAAAGATTTCAAAATTAATGTGGCTGTGGGTGCGCTCTGGAGAACTGCTGAACCTTCACTACAGCTTCCTTTCTGCCTGCTGCTGACTATCGCAGTGTTTCAGTAATCAGGTACTCATTTTCATGTTAACTTCCTTCACTTTCAGTCCTAAATCTCCCAGCCCCTCTAAAAAGACATTGTATTCTTTTTTTATTTATATAATATATATATACACACACACTTTTTCTTTTTTCCATTTGATAACAATAGATACTAACTCATCTTTATGATGACCAGTCACCAGACATGACTTCTATATTATTACATGTTAGGACATGCTAGCTATATTTTCATGGTAAAGATTATGTTATCCATTGCATTAAAAGCAGTGATTCAGGCTCCTTATTTACGTACAAACTATACAGCACGTTCTTCCGATAATGGTGGTATTTGATTTTTAAAAAATTGCTAAGGATGCATTTGCTGCTGAATCTCTTAATTAAAATGACCTAACATTTACTTTTAAATAACTGCTTTAAGAGATTTTGCCATCTGTCAGACTTTTTTTTTTAGTTGTTTTTGAAATGTTCTCACTAGTGGAGAGAGAGAGGTGCAGGTTCTTTAATGTCTCCTCACAGTTAAAGCTAATGGAAATCTTGCATTTGTGCGTAATGCAAAGTACCAGCTTTAAATAATTAACTCTCTTTGGACATTGTGTAGGTGATAGATATCAGTCTCTTTTGCCTAAAAAGTTGCTTCAAAGTGGCTGTAAAAGGAAAAGAAAAAGAAACTTTTGAAAGATGTTCTAAGACTAAGGAACAGATTTCAGCAAGAATTCTCCCCATAATAGCCCAGGAGTCCCATTTGTCAAAGAAATCTTATTTTTTAAAAACGACTCTTGAAAACAGTAATTAGCAGAGAACTCTCAGATTTTCAAAAAGTATCTTCTACTTAGTCTTCTAGTTCTCATTGGCTTTTCTTTGCCGTGTGTGTCTTCTTCTCTTGGGCCTCTCTGCATCATTCTTATACTGAGGAAAGAATGGGAGAATTAGATCAAAGAATAAGCACCAAGAAACTAAATTAATTATGTAACCTACACTTTGAAAGATGGTTAACTGAAGGATTTTTTTTAAAGTTTTATTTAATTAACTCTTCTGCTGAGTATATTTTTATTTATGTTTCTAGGTATCACAATGCTCAGGGTGAACTCAATAGAATTGTTACACCATTTAATATAATAGGATGTGACATGATGCAACTTGATATAGTGTCTGAAAATAATAAGGTACAATGTGTTGCAGAGGACATTTGAAAATTCTGAGCACTGCAGGTAAAAAATATCTAATTTGAAATCTGGCACGCTCATATCTTCATTTTTACCCTCTAATTACGCTATAAACAAACATAATTCACTATAACACTTTGAAGTAGTTGGCAATTATTCTTTTCAGACTAAAGCATTACCTTAGGCAGCAAGAACTTCACTTCTTCATACATCAACATGTTATTGTGTTAATGTGCCTATTATTGTACCATTTTGATTGACAATGCTAATTACAATTGCTCCTGAACTTAATGTGATTTTCTGGCTGACAGTGACCATTTAATAAATGGGAACAACTTCACTACAGGACCTATAAGTGTTCAAATGTGAACTGCTCTTTTTCACAAAATCCAAACATTCTTTCTCTGTAACAAAGTCGTACCTCATTGTACCTTTAATGCCATTCTGAAGGGTGTGGTTCTCCTCAAATAATTCCACTGGTGGGGAATTAAAGGCAATCTGTTAAAAAAAAAAGGCAAGAAAATGGAAAAGTTCATAAATAACAACTCACGTGACACAGTTAAAACTCTTTCTTTGGAATCTGTTAATTTGAATGTAAAAAAAAAGAGTTGTAGCTTAATTGCAGTAGGAGACGTGACTGAAAGTTGGGATAATTCATGCATAACTGAATCTTTTTATTCTGCGGAATAAAAATATTCACCGGTTCAAAGGAAAGAAAGAGCAGTTGATAATCCAACCTATCTGGAAGCAAAGCTAATGAGCGTTTGTGTAAAATCAGTGTAGACAAGTAATACTTTTGTAAGAGAAGGATTCAGCTGTGTGAACTGATTTGCTGTTACTATTTATAAAGTTGAATTTGTGCTTAGCCCAATGTTGAGAAAGTCATCATTAATGTTTGTATTAATTATTTTACTATGGCAGATTAAATTATGGCATTTGACCTTTGTGAGGGTAGGAAGGATCCTCTGGAGTTACACTGTGGTGTTTGAAATCGGAGCGATACTGCCCTAATTAAACTCACAGGAAGTATGTTTCCAATCTCATTTAGCATTATTATTTCAGTGTCCCCCTTAACCCATAGGATAATTAATTAGCATTAGGAGCCATACGCTCGCATTATTCATTCAGCCCTCTGAAAAACGCCTGTGCTTTTTTGTAGGGCTTAGTGGCGTTGTATCATATCCAGGTGTGCGGAGAAACTGTGCTGGTCTCCTGCCGAAGGCCATGCCACCCCTCCGAAAGCCTGCGGCTCCGCAGGGGGAGGCGGTGGGGACGCCTGCCAGAGGGGTGCAGCTTTCTGCCAAGGGGGCTAAATTAGTCTGGGGTAAATAATTATAATGAGAAATGCAGCTATAACCCCTCATAGGTAAGAAAAGGAGAGGTAGGAAGGTAGAGGAAGGAGAAACAGGGAAAATAACAACTTAAAAGCTTTTATGGGTGGACAAGACAGACTGGTATAGGTCTAGCATTGGAAAGACAGTGCCAAGCAAGGAGTTTGTCAGAAAACAGAGCTGAAAGCGTAGTGGGAGTTCGGGGACAGAAGGAAATGGTATGAGTGTAGAGAAGGCAAAAAGCACATTGTCCTGCTAAAAAACAGCTTGGGAGCTGCTGCCTCGTGATCACGGAGACTTGCACAGAGCAGTTCAGCCTGCTGGAGAGCTGAGTAGTTCCCCAGCGGGGTCCTCCTCTCACCATTGATTACAAAAGGAAATTTGGGCTACCACGATCCTAATTTAGACCTCTCATGCAAATGTTGAAAATTGCCAGGGTTTTGGGGTGGAGCCTTGCTCTTTCTGGTTTCGCTGCTGCTTTGCACAAAATAGCACCAGTCTGGGTTGCTAAACTGTGATTACTGTTGTAAGTATAATTAATAAGAAGAATGATTCCTGCTGTTATTTAAAATATATTGTAAACAAGCTAAGGGTTTCAGATTTTTCTTGAGAGGAAAATGTGCGCGTTAAAGTAGACCCCTGCACAGGAATAGAAAACCAAACATATTTTTTAAAAATAAATTCATCAATGTTTAAAATAAACTATGCTGTACCCCAGCAAGTTTTTGCTAACTGCAGAAGTAAGATACCTGGACACTTTTGGGATATTTTAAATTTTCCTGTATTACAAATTTTCAATTTAATAATGGGTATCAGTGCTAAATAAATGCAGTGCCATTAGGTCTTGGTTATATTCATTATTAGCTGCATTTATTGCTACTGTTCTTTTCAGATTTGATTGTGAGTGGGTACCTCCTGGGACAGATGGCTTGGTATCAGCTAGTGCTGACTCCAGAGGAATTAAGAATTTCCAAATCTAACCTGGTGAAAGCCTTCGCTTTGCTTTGGCTTGCTTAAATTCCCTGCTCGTATTTTTGACTGGGATTCTTGTCATGAGCGAGTGCTTAGATCAGCAGCCAGATCTCGCCCTCAGCACCTTCTCCCGTGGCCCCTGTGCTGTCACATTTGGTTGTTCTCTGCTGCCGCTGCCCACGAGCGCAGCCCTGGCAGGGTCAACTGGGAGCACATCCAAACCTGGTACGGCTCATTGCCCTCGGTACTGCTCGGCAGGAAGTAAAGGGATGGAGTGGGACAGCTGTTAGCTTCCTTGCGTTGCGATATTCCCCTGAACTAACAAAGCTCGTAAAAAAACACTTTCTTTTCTTGCCTTTTAACATAGAAGATTAGCATTAAATTAGACAGTTAAGGCCTGGTGTTCTTGTGGGCTTTTAAGGAATATTCACTTAAATATGCATTCATTTTCAGACATATAGTGAAGTCGAATATTAGTGCATACCACTATATGTAAGTGCGTTACGTTTATCAGTTGTCAAAATACTTGCATTTTAGAGTATTAGAACTTTTACTCTAAAAGAAATTAATTCCTCTTCTTCCCTCAGAAAAGGAAAAAAAGGGAAAGAAAGATAAAAAGTCTAGATGAGGATACGTAGGATTACTCTGTGTGTGGAATTTTGCTATTGTTTATGAAAAAGTAAATTTAATCTTTGATAGGTGAGAAAATTTTTAATACCTCAAAAATTCTCTAATTACGCAACAAGAAAACATGATTTTATATATAACAAATATATGAAGTAATATTTGATCAGCTGTAATTAAAATATAGAAATGCATTTTGAAATTCCTCTACTTTAAATATGAATTTAAAAAACACCTGATTGGTTAGAACAGTTGACACATAACAGTTTATCTGATCTATCATATCTGTCTGCTCCAAACTACATCTTGTGATATTTTAGCTGTGGACCATTATTTAAAGGTCTCCAGGGAGGTGAATGAGTCCATGCACTGTGTTGTGATTTCCTTCTGTGTTTTTCTAGAGGCCCCTCAACAGTCATGTTCTCTTTCACCCTGCTGTTTTGGAGAAGGTGATGGAAAACATTGATTTATTTGGGACAGGAGTGTAGGGAAACCCACACGTGTGCACAATAATCCATGTCACAGCTGGCTCAGCGATGGGATTACTCTGCCATCCTCATAATTTCCTTCTGACTGTAAATTGCTATTATATCCAATTTTAGACAATAAAATGGTACTGTACACATGATCAGCTAGTGCCAAAGTTAAGCTTGTGGATGAAATATAGAAGTAGTACCTACAATGTGGCTTTCTACAATCGCACTCGGCTACTTACTAGTGTATGTAGACACAGCTGTATTAGTCACAGTATGTACTCTCCTGTGTGCATATCTGTATTGATTGTGTGTGTTCTGTCATATCAAAAACCAAAAAACCCCACACCTTTCACATTGCAGTTTTTCCTTTCTAGGTGCTTTACTCCAAGACCCCAGCTTTGCCAGCCTACTTGAATGCTTTTTAAGCTAAAGATTTTTATAGTGCTCTTTGAGAGATGGATCTACACCAAGGGAAACTCAGGTCTTTGTCTGATGGCAGCTGTAAAAGTAGGACAGTTCTGAAACTAATAAATACAATAAAGCATTTAAGAGTAATACTAGGCATTAGTCAAGAATGCCTATGACACTTTAAACATTTTCTTTTTAATTTACACTGGAGTATTTCCTTGCTTAGATATTGTCTCATGCTCTTTGCTAGAATAATTCTTATGAAACATAATAGGAAGTAAGATAGCATCATTTTACAAATGGAGATCTGAGAAACAGCTTAGATTACTTTGTTTTCCATGAGAAAAATTTAATTCATAGTTGGAGGGTTGGGAGGTTTGGTCCAGCGTGAAAGAAATAGTGTGCTGCCACATTCTATCACAATCTTCCCCAGTCTGAACCTGCTGTTTATGTAGAGGAGGGTTTGCTGAAGTTTCTAAAAAGCAGGGCCTTTCTGCTTTCTGGGCTGTGATGAACCATAAGGTATTAAATTCAAAGGTGACCATTTGATCAGGGCAGGGCAAGCACAGCTCCGCTGCCCCTGGGAAGAGGAGCAGTGGCCTGGCTGCAGTGCGGGGGGATGCGGTGCTCGCCCCCCCAGCTGCCTCCTGCCCCTTCTGGCAGGTCTTGGGGGTTTCTGGAGAGAAGCCCCGATGCTGCACAGCTAACTGCAGTAGCTGCCTTGTGAGTGTTTGTGTGAGAGGATAGAGAGGCAGAAAATAAGGCTTTACTTTCTGTGCACTCCTGGTACATCTGTAACCATGGGTTTTTTTCTGGTAAACCTAACTCCTTCTATATTATTATTTTAATTTTTTTTTGAATTTACACAAAAACAAACCCTAAAACTGAAAAATCTATGAACTACGAATGAAAACCAGTATTTGCATATTATCTTCTTGGAAACAGTTGAACCAAGCACCAGTTACATCCTCATGTGGCTGGTATTTCAAACGAGCATCTACTCACAAATAACCACAACTGCGATGAGGGATGATTCTAAAAGTCCCTTCTTGCCTTAAAATCTATTCATTGGAATAATCAGCAACCTTTTAAGCCCGTAGGATCGCTGCAGCAACTTGCATGTTTAAAAAATGTTGATAATACATACTGTGGTACGGCGATACCAAAGACTTGGATTAACAATTCTAAAAGGTTTTGTATTGTTTGAACACTGCAAGCTTCTCTAAGAATTCCTGAAATTAGGGCACTCTGCTGTGTAGGACAAGGTGACAACGTCATTATATCTCAGGCTCTGGGCTGAACTAAAGCATGTATCCTAAAGCAGGTCACCTCCAATAGTAAATAGAAACTAACTCTTAAATTGTTCATTGTAGACCTGACAGTCTGATTTGCATTTATCATGTACTTGTTAATCTGTGTCCTTAAATGAAAGATGTGTTACAGCTAATGAGGGGGATTGATTTCTAAAAATGCTTCTCTAAATCATGGGTTCAACTACAAACTGCCCAAGTCTCCCAAGCTCAGTTTGTGCCTCTGCTGCTTGTTTGTAAACTGCCCATTATCTTTTACATGTTGTGAGAATGAAGCCTTAAGGGATTAGAAATTGTGCAGGTACTTTGGTGATAAAACCTATATAAGTACATAGATAGATTAACATATGGAGTAAAACGACATCTGCTATGACAGTGATATGAGTTAAGAGCCAAAATCTGACAAGGTTTTTGTACTTATTAAAGTATTTTTACCATTATCTTAATGCAAGCCTACAGGAAACATCTGCTTACAGTTTGTGTTTTATTCAGTCTGCATCATTCTCTGTTTTCTGAAGCAGCCACTGGTAGTGTTGTTTTATTTACATATAGGTTATCCAGACTTTGCATCTGGAAGTCTTATAGGTACAGCACCAGAATTTGTTCATTATTATCTCAGACTGGTATGCAGTCTGCTCTACAATATGATGTGTGGGTTTGGTTTTTTGTTTTTGTGTTGGGTTTTGGTTTTTGTTTTTGTTTGGTTGTTTCTTTTTTTTTTCCCATGGGAAGTGGAATTCGGTCATGTCATCTTACAGTGCTGTCCGTACTTTGATGTATAGTAATAATCTTTTGTAAAGGATTATTGCTAATGCTGACAAGTTAGCAGAATGCCATGTTGTAACTATAAATTCTGGTTGGCAAGGATATTGATCCAAGGTTTCTGCTAATTTCACTTGTGCTTACTTTGAAAAGGAGAAGCCTAGGGACTTACCTAGAATTGCCTACTTGTTGCCTCATACTTGATCAGCGAAAACCCCTTCCTCACAGAAAAATAGAAGTTTTAAGGGTTTTTTATGCATCATGAAGAGCACTGGAACAGAGATGAAAAATCTCATCTACAGTATGTAGGTCTTGCAGTTCACATAGATACTTCACAGGTCCCACATATGGACATGTTTAAAATTGTGCCAAGCCACGGCTCCAACTGCCGGCACAAGGGAACACATTTCTTTCTTCTCCTCAGTCTGAGACTGACACCTGAATTGACTCCCATGTACGCACCTGACTTACAAGTCCTTCCCTGCACCTCTGCTCAGCAAATAGGTACCATGGCAGTAGGAGCTCTCTCACCACATCTGCACTTCAGATTCTGTGAAGACCCGTAGATGAAGAAGCTTAAGATAATGTTAAAAACATTGCATCAGGAAATCCCGTGGAGCTGTGATCTGCTCATGAATAGTCCATGGACCAGATAAAGCCCAGTTATCCATTGCAATTCATTTTCTGAACTCTATTAATCATAAACTTAATTTCGGTTTATAATTTAATGATCTGATTTGCTCTAGATTATTAGGGTTTGAAGGTCAAGGCAGATGTCATTCGAAAGTAGTTTTCCCTTGATTTGCAATCGGATTTCTAAATTGACCTGCAACCTTGCTGACATATAATGTTAATGAACTACACATGGCTTGCATATAGAGAGATGTAAATATAGAGGTTTTTACAATTTTGCTAGAATCAGTATTTTATCTTTAATTCTTTTTGACATTTAACTTTGACAAGTCTTACATGTGTGTACCTGTGGGGGAAATTAGATCTCTTCATTTATAAATATCTCCAATCATGGTACACCTCTCATTTGAGAAACTGATAAAATAACAGAGGAATAAATAAGCAACTGAACCAATGCAGGGCTGAGAAATGTGTTACCTGTGTTTTCTTAGTCCTATGCCAACTGTTTGAGGTAGACAGCATTGGGTCTCTGTCATTTGATGTCTTTGTAGTGAAGAAAAGTGTATTAGTGAAGAAACCCAGTGTAAGATTAAAAACATTTAAGTACTCTGCCTACTTATAGAAATGCATTTAATAAATAATTGCTTTAAAAAAAAATTGGCAGTATTCATGGATATCACAGGATCAGTTATGAAATCATACAATTGTTCAATGAGCTGTAAAAGGAACAGAGGTTATTGAGGAATACTGTTGTAATTCAAACTTACTGCATATAATCACAATGTAGATGTGAATCCTCCAAATCTATAAGTATATAAGGAATTATTGGCAAAGCTAATAATTGTTTCCTATAGTTCTTAAACTCTATTTTTCCACTTTTTTGAATTACTTAAAGTTGCAGAAGATGTATTAAAAAAACCCCACCCTCTGCCAGCTGCACAAAGAGGTCAGAAATAGTATATAATTATTGCTGAGTTAATTGCTGGGTGCTAACATACATACAGACATACACTATTCAACTCAGACGTTATCACAATAGTGGACGATTAGGGCAAATTCAGTGACAGAGAAAATGCAAATAGAATTTTTAAGTATAGTACTCTACTGGCTTTTTAATTTTTTAATAATCTTAGGAAAATTGCCACTTCTATCTTTAGCCTTACAGATGTATTTTAAAAGGGTGGCTAAGGCAGAATAACAGTTGCAAATTCCTTTTGAAAGATTGTGCTCAAACTCAAAACTATTTATTGTAAAATTAAAGATTGTATTTTCCTTCCAGTATTTCTGAAGGTATAAAATGAAAACTAGATCCACAATGAATGCACATTATATGAATAAAATAACCTACTGTAGGTGTACATATTTCTCAATATCAGCTTGATTTAGTCCCCATTTAATTTTATTAAATTAACCCACTTTCATTTTTTCATTAGTGTTTTCAGGCAAAGACAAATTTTTTTTTTTTTTTTTTATTTCTGATGTATAGATTTTTTGGTGAAACACAAAGGTGAACTCAGAAAGCAGAAGTTTGCTTGGGAGAATGCATACTGCTGTTTAGTTCCTGACTTCAAACTATCTTCCTGAGTTACTAATTTTGGTAAAATATGTGATCCTTTAATAAAAATTATGTCTTTTAACATTTTGGGGAAAGAAGATTAATTTCAGAATTACATATTTTCAGAATTATATAATTTATTATGTTCAAATGTCTTAAAAGACGTAGGAGGATATATGAGAAGATAATATAATTAGAAGAAATCTATAGCAACAGTCTGTGCACTTCATGAAGCTTAAGGATATGATGTTTCTTCTCAAACTTTAAAAATTTACTGTAGCAATGTAGTAATGGTATGAAATGTCGATAGTCTGACTCTACTTTTTATTTACGGAAGTTGTTAAAGAAATGTCAGGACGATGGAAAATCTTCTCTCTGTGCATATTTTCAATATGAGTTTCTGATGGTCTCGTGTTCTGAAGGAACACGAATGTGGAGATTCAGGGTTTTGATGCAGGAGGGAGCGCTGGCCAGTTATATTTAAGTTTAAAAGACATTATTCCTCTACAGGCATATTCCATTTTGGGGACTGATTAGCATACTGGAGTTTTCTTGAAGCTTTAAAAGTCGAAGAACTCGCAGGCAGCTAAAATCACATGAAAGCTATTTCCACGGTGTGTTTATGTGTGTGCATATTAAGGAGTAAGAAATCCTTTTAATTTTCATTTGTAGAGAAGAAACAGAAAAATCAGAAAAATAAAAGTTGAGGTTATATTTAAAAGTCAAAGATAGATAAGGACAGACCTTGCTTCCTCAGGACACATCTGTATGTGCATTTAAACACGAGAACCTTACTGGGACCTATTTAAGGATCCCTTGGATCGCATATGCAGACACAAACCCCTTCCCAACACTTGATTTTCCCTTACTTTACAAATCAGAGACAATACCTCTTAAAAGTCTTTTACAAACTTCTGGTTGTTTTTCAAAGTTTATGATTTATTTTTCACTCAGTACCGTGGATGTGATTTATTGCCTGTTTCACAGAGGGAATGAGACTTAAATTGCTAAAGGCAGATATGGGGAAAGCTGGGAGCAAGCATACAGCGATTGATTTCAGGGATATAGGGAAGTTTTATAGGGGCCTTATCTGATAAGGCTAACTCTACTTGGACAAGAAAAAATGCTTTTTTTTTTTCAATATGAGCTCAGATGGATGGACTTTGAATTGTTCAATTAGTAGTGAAAATGACACTGAGTTTTAAGCTGAAGGTTGTGGGATTGATCTAAATTTTATGGAAGTCAGTGAGTGTATGCCAATTGCTTTCATAGATTTCATGTGGTTTCCAAGGCTGCCAGCCAGGACAATGATTTGGGGCTCCCAGCAGAGGGGAAAGAAAGGCTGAAGAAACAGAATAAATAGGTGCAATTTTCCCAGCCTCTTGGAGGAAGAGCAGGGCCTGCCTCTGCCTAAATCTGACATCAGATCACTTGTACGGCTGTTCCTATTAAATGCTCACGTGGGTATGACCTGATGATTTTGAGTGACCAGAAACTTTAGAAGAGTTTCAGCTCAGCATTTCTGACTTTGTACCGCTGTTCATAATACAGCATAAAAGGGAGAGGCGTGCTGGCATGGTACTGTAGGGTCCAGTACCAAATTAGAGCATCCTTTGCATCCTGTTGCAGGCCTTCACAAAGGAGAGCTTGTACGGATATCAGGATTCAGCTTGCAGCATAAAATCGCTCCGATTCACCTCGATGCATGTGTGATGAAAGGTCTAATCATATCAGCATCCATGTGTTTGTGTGGTTTTTGGTTGATGGCTGTCAGGACTGGCATGTCCTGCAAAAGGCACAGGCTTTGGGTCATAACCTTGGTATTGTAACTTTGAGAGGCCTCTGGTACTCAGGGATAGGTCTGTAGCGAAAACTCACTTCTCAGAATTGAGAATACTGCTAGTCATTTGCACTGTATGTGTTAGGGAACTGCGTCTCTCACTTTTAAGGTAGTTTCTTCCCTTTAGGTATATCTCTAGTACGTTGTTCGAAGCCAGAGCAACTGCATCTGCATAGGGCAGAATTTTCCATGCTGAGGGAAAGAGCAGAATTATTAGCTGATAAACATATAGGCGATGACCTTATTAAAATCAGTGTACCAGGAAAAGGTACTGAAGTGCGTTGCATTTATTCATGTAATTTAGGTGCCTTAACAAAATATTTACATGTATGCAAATTCCCAGTTGTTTCGTTCAACCTCTGAGCAAGCCGTGTTCAGCACAGATTTGACACTCTCTGTCACATGTGTGCAAATGCATGCACACTTGTTTGAACACCTGGGCCTTGGAGACCAACTTGTTCTGCTTCCTTGGGTGGTAGTCTGCTGCTGTGATGCCTTCTCTTATGAAGCTGCTATACGTTACAGTGCCATGATAAATTATAGCCCTCGCTGATTATCCACTGTCATCTGGCCCCTGGTCACCGGAGTGAAACCAATGAAAGATCACATTTCTTCCTACTGCGTTGCTATAACGCAACCTTAAAATGCTGTAGGCAAAAACCTTATTATAAATTGTTTTATTCAGCCATGCTTATAATGCCACCTCCACTGAGCCTGCAGCACAGGATAGTCAGGTAGAGAAGAATAATACAACTTTAATTTTGCTCCACGTATTCGACCCTCTAACAGCAACAACGGTGTTTTGCCTCCTTGTTTGACTTTTTTTGTCTAACGTGCTGGTTTTGTACAATTCATCTGAAAGCCACTTTCAGTCAAACGTTTATGTAGTTGTCTAGTAATGCTAATTGTTTAAAGGAAAAATCATTCTTACATGCTGAATGAGAGTGGAAGGCAGTTAACTATAATGACAAAAGCCGTCATAAGAAGAGATTATGCTTTTGTTACAAAACCATGCCTGAAGCGTGGCCTTGGTCCAAAGTGGGATACTCTGACAATGGTGTAAAGGGTGGGGTTGGGGATAAGCTTATCTCAGAAGGACTTACATATACATTTTTCTCAAATCATGAATAATAAGTTATATTTTCTAACATCAAACAGAACAGACTGAGGCTAGGATTATAGCCTTGCTAAGTTCTTTTGCTTTGTGAATCGGCGCCATTAATAAAGATTTCTGCAGGTCAAATGATGCCCTCATTTATACCTATGCAACATCATTGTATGTACCCTCTGGCCTTGGTTATAGTCCAGTGGGGTTGCTCAGGATAAAAATTACTTTGGCCCTGACATTGGAATGTAATTATCAAACAGCACCCCATGTGTGAGATACATTCAAATGCAGTCTGGTTTGTTTTGCTAGTGTGGGCTCTGCAGTGCTAATAGAAATAAAAACTAAACTAAAAAAAAAAAAAAATCATTGAATGAATGAATTTGGGATTGCCAGTGATGGCTGTGGCAGATGAAGCATCTTGTGGTAGCTGTATCTGTGTTTCATCTATGAACATTTGATCCAGTTCTGCTGGCCGGTGCAGAACCTCCCTGCCTGATAGGCTGTCTCCCAACAAAAGCAAGACTGGACCCAACATACGTAGGTACCGTGGATTGTCAGACAGCTTGGGTTTGTCTCCTATTGTAACACAGCTGGGCAGATGTAGCCTATGATTACTGAAGTGTAAATACAACACCAGAACACTGTTAAAAAAGGTTTTTTGGCCTTATTTTATGGAATATATATAGATATATTTCTCAATATCTGTATCGGTAATAAAAATGGAAGAAGAAAGAATGAATGCAGAACTTGAACATATCCTTAATCAGCAACTGGTTTGCACTGTTGTAAACAAAAATAGCTTGAAAACACAAATTGCAGTTAAACCCAAATGCATTTTAAATGCAACAGCAGATATTTGCTTAGCAGGATTCTGTGCAGTGTTAGTATTTCAGACAAATGCTGATTATACAATTCTTGCTGTCTCTGAAAGACACTCATAGATCCTTAGAGTTAGAGAAATCCTGTTTTGGCTTTATGTTCAGAAAATTTAACAAAGGGTGGAAGCAGGTGTGTCACAGTTGCTATTTTCTGCCATGTAGACGTTTGTTCTGAACTTGAACGTGGTGAGCAAACAACCCAACCAAGCCAGCCAAACATTCTTCCTTCTTTTGCAAATGGATTGCAAATCTGGGGCTCTGCAGAAAAATTACTTCAGTATTTAAAGCTGCAGGTGTATGAGCAGTGTGGCGTTTTGGCACGGCTTTTGTACTGACACGTTATGTTGTCTGGTAATTGTTGGTACTTTTGATTTGTATCTGGAATCCCAGCTGACAAATGAGATTCTTCACTTGAGCACTTCAGAAGTCGAAGGCAGAAGTGTAGAGTCACCGCTACATCTTTTGTCTTGAATGTGTCCTCAGGGAAACTTCAATACCGCATAAAAGGAAAAACGAGCTAATATCTTTAATAACTGCAATTAGTCAGGGTTTCATTGTTGCAAGTCACCTGAAACGTGACACTTTCAGCAACACTGGAGGCATCCCAAACATAAAACCTACTGGATCAATATTTGTTCAGAGAAAGCAGATGTATCTCTTGTCACCAGCAGTATTTCCTGAATGATCTCTGCTACATCTTAGTCCTCCTTTCTTTCTGATCTGAAATTTCAGATCCTATCTAATTCTATTTTCAAATAAAACTTGTCTTCTCCCAGCATCTTTATTATTTGGAGATGCCAAATAGTCTATGATTTAGCTTGTCATTCCATGTTTAATTTCTGTAGATTACATCCGGAGATACTTGATTGAATGATGTTGGTTGATTCTTCCTAATGCGGCTACTGGGCATTGCAGTGCCAAAGCACTTCAAAAATTAATTAGAAGCAGAAGGAGAGGAACAGCTCAGTACTTTGTGGCTTCAGAGTTGTGCATAGTAAAATTTAAAATTAATACATTTAAAATAATCCCAAAGAAGACAAAAAACTGGGAAACACACAAAATGCTTTGAAGCTCTTGGATTTAAAGATCTATTTTAAAATGAAATGTGAGCCTGGCTTATTTTTTCCTGTGAGCAATAACCAAAATTTGTTTATTGACAAATCAAAGCCTTTAAGTCATGGTAGGCAGTTTACGATTCCCATATGAATCAATGGTACTTTTCAGCTTTGCTATCTCCTCTTCATAGCCATTTGAAACAGGCCCACAGAAGGGAACAAAAAAAAAAAAAAAAAAAAAAAGGTTGTTTTTGCATGATAGATCAAGTATTTTCAAAGTATAACTATTGCTCTACTTACACTTTGTGAAAATAGATCCTGGTATCTTCTCTACCTGCAAGTTGCTTTGCCCTCAATTATTTTATTTTCACCGTCTGTTGGATAGGTAGCATGTGCCAGTTTTTCCAGATAATTTCATAGTTGTGTTTTGGATACATGTTCTATTTCTGGATGGGAAATAGAACAAAATAGGACACAGTAAGATAGCAAATATATTAGGATTTTGCCATACTAGAAAAGAGGTAAATAAGGCCAGAATTGTTTGCTTTTTTTTCCTTTCTCTCTTGTTAAAAACGCAGAAATGTATTTTCACTGTGTAGTAGAAAACTCAGTGAAATGTCTCATTAGTGTTTTTTACATCCTCTTTTGATTTATGATTTCATATAGTATTTTTCTTACCAAAGTTGCTTCTTGGGAAAGAACACATGTAGGTTGTTTAACAATTCATGTTATTGTTAAATACATAATATTGATTACATATTGTTACATATAATTTTTTATATATATATTAATATATTACTGTTTAACGATATGTATAGTTTGTTACGTATAGACAGCAATAACATTATTAGATAGACGCTGTTTAGAAAATACATTTCAAAGTAGCAATATAGCATTTTATCAGTGCTGAAAGAATTTAGAGTCTTTGTGCATAATGTAGTGGATAAGATTATTCAAGTTAATTATTTTATTAAAAATATTGAAAAAATGAAAAGTCGGTTTTCTCACATTGTTTACCAAATATTTAATCAGTTCATGGTTGCCTGCAAACTCCATCGAGCAAATAAATACTTTTTGAACAGAAACAATGTCTGATTAAAGACTGGAATAATTGGTAAATCCAAAGTGAATTATCATTCTTATTATACTTAAATGTAATCCTCAGATAAATCCTGATTGATGAGTACAAAATAATATGAAATAACTTTCATGCACTTCTTCATTCTAGATAATATAATCTGCAGAGTATCAAAAAGGCCTTAAACATCCAAGCATAAACAAGAAAAAAAAACCCCCTCAGTGTAGAAAGTTGAGTCTTGGACTTATTGTCCTTCTTTTATTGATGTGTTTCTTTTACTGCACTAAAACTGGTATATTGCTATACATCAAGCTTTCATGTTGTCTTTTACAAAAAACAGCTCCTAATAGTTATGACAAAAAGAGAGACCCTTTTGGGGGTCTCTATTACCAGTGGAAGCCAAAATGAACGTCGTATTTGGGGACTGGCATGCAATGACTGTCAAAACTTCATCTTTATTTGGTTATATTAGTGAAGAGGAAATATAAATGTTTTTTCAGAATACCTGTAATGGAAGTGGAGATTGCACACTGGGTGAGCACTGGTTTCTTAATCCTTAGAAATCACATGAACTGGAAGGAATTTCAAATAGATTTTTTTATTTAAGAAGGCTATGCATTTATTTGGCAATGCATTGTATTACAAGTATCCAAAAACGTTGTTCCCATTGGTGTCTGTGGCTAATAGAAATCCCCAGGAGGTTTCCACAGATATTCAGACTGCTCTAAGCTTGAAAGTATTTAAAATCAAAACAATTTTCATGCCTAAAAAGAACTGAATTAATTATGGCTTATGGCAACTTGGGCCTCTGTATATGCTGAGGTAGACAGTGGAAAAATATTCTTCATGCCTGCATTGCAGGATACGATATTTCCATCTTGTAGTGTTTAGTGTTGATTATATTCCTTTTGCAAAGTTCATTTAGTCATGGGCATTTTCATGTTGCCAAATGCTGGCTGTATGGCATCTTTGGGAGAATATAAAAGGAGAGAGGTAGGACAAAATAAAATATTTTTTTTACTTCTTGGGGGAGGGGGTGGCCATTTCAGCTTCTATTTCCATTCCTTCTCATCTTAATCATGACTCTCTAAACAGTAATTTCTATCTTTTTCTGCAATCTCTTAAATTTTTTATTTTGATTGTCTAGTGTTCTGAAATCAGAAGAATGAAGGCTGTGATTCTTCCTGAGCTTCTCCAAATGTTAAGACGATGCTACAATTAAAAAGTGCCAGGAAATACAAGCATGAAAAATGCCTGTACTACTGAATGCTGGGTTTGATCCAAGTGTTACTTCTTGCAATTACTGAAGGATCTCGTGAAAGTCTCTAGCCTTCACCATAGCGAAATGGGATCTGTATGGCAAATACAAAGGACCAGAGAGCTTGTCAGCAAGTAAGCTGTCAAGGCTTCTGTCTATAGTCTGTAAGCATCAGACCTCTCCAAGTTATCACCCTTAAAAGAGCATGTTGCTCAGGGGCTCTGATATTTAAGCTTCTGTGAAGTTATTGTTGCTATTTATTCAAGCTTGAGGGTTTTAACCAAGTACTTATACCAGTAGTCCTTTGTACCAGATAGCAATTAGTAAAAAGAAGGAAAATATGGAAAGAAAGGGTGACCAAATAACCAGATACAACAACTGCGGATTAATTAACTTGGACGTATTTTTTTCCAAGTATCTCACTGTGGTTTGTTATTTAGGTTGCTGATGTATGCTTCCCCTGAGTAAACATCTTTAAATTCTGTTAACTAAAAAGAATCTCTGTATCCATTAATGTTGTAGGCATTTATAAACATAACTCCAGCTTAATGGTAGCTGCTGCCCTTTAGCTTCATGAGCAGAATAAGGGAGAGAATATGCAACTGATAATTCATCTTGAATATTGCAGGCTTTTCTTTTGACTTCATCTCATAAACACTAAATTAGAACTGGGTATACTTAAGATGAAGGCAGCAAGGACATTTGTGAGTATGAAATATCTTTGGTCTGAGAAAAGACTAGGATAGGACTTCTCTTACTGGAATAAGTTGTATGAAGGGGGAAGGGTATGTTGGAAAACCACAATACAAGGAAAGGTGAACAAGAATATTTTTTTTAGTAATGGAAAACCAAAATTATCTCAATAATTTTATCAAGTATATTTTTTAAAGAAACAAAAGGAAGTATGTTTTTCAAGCTGCAAGTAATTAAATCTGTGGAACTCATTGCCAGGGACTATGCGGTGGAGAAAAGCATAAATGAATCAAAAAGGGAACTAGACAAAGTCAAGAAGTATAGGTCCATCACTCTCTAATCAAACTTGATAGCTGTGATAGAGCCTTTAGTTAGGAAGTCTCAAAGCCTTTCACAAGCAGAGGCTAGAAGGCTGGGCACATGGTAAGCTCTACTAATGCTTTCTTATCATTCTTGTACTTTTCCCATAAGCATCCAAGGTTGACTGCTACTGAAGATGTGACGCTAGACAAGATAGGCATTTGGTCCGTCTTAATATATGAGTTCTTCTGTGCTTAGATAGTATTAAATAGTCTCATACTCATGACTGGTGTAAGTTGTCATGAAGGACCTTGGAGGATGTAAGAGATCCTGGCAAGGACTGGTTGGATGTCAGGGACATTTAGCTGCAAAGGGATTGGTTTGCCTCTTGTAGCTCTCCTAGGAGTTTTTCTTGTAATAGTAGCAGACATAAAGGTAGAAGAGACTGCTTGCTTTTCTCTCTGTTTCCAGTATTGCACATTCAAAGCATGAAATAGAATTACAAATCAGTTCTTTTACATCTCTAAAACATGATGTTGACTTAAAAATCATGATACTTGAAGGAAAAATAAATGTTGGGTTTCTTTTATTTGTCTTTCTGATGTTTCAACCTATAAGGTTTGTATAATCTTTCTTGAAACTCTTTTCTCTGGAGGCATTTCAACTCTGGAAAATTGAAATTCTTATGAAGCTAGAAACAAGGACATTAAAAAACCCACTAAATTTCATAAGAAGTGACAACACTTTTTCTGTTTTTCCCTGAAGGTCTGCCTGCTCACTCTTAATATATGCAAAGTAGATTTAATAACTTACCTTTTGAAAAATAACCCATAAACATTAGCAGAGTGGAAGTCTGGGCTCTTTAGGCATTAGACTGAACCAAACGTGCCCATGACCAGCAGCCGTGATGGTTTCCCTTTTGCTCTTGTATCAGGTGGTCCTTTTCTTCTCCTGCCACATCGCTTGAACTGCTACTTAAGCGGTACCCAATCCTGCTGTGGCTGCTGGAGGCACATGTAAGAGCTGGCAGAAAGCTGACAGAAACTCATAATACCTTCTAATAGCCACTGCTTTCATTAATGCTGAAAATACAAGGTGTTCAGGCTGAAGAAGTTGAATTCTTCTGCAGCATAGGAACCAAGGAGGTATTTTTAAGGATGCCTGCCACCATTGGAAACAGGTTTCCTAACAGCAGCCGGATTCTACATGAGTAGGGGTAGAAACAGGGTGGCAAACTTTCAGGGGGTTATAAAAGAAAGGATGCGGGAGGCAGAAGTGACATAAGGCTGTAGAGATGTCCAGGAGAATGATCCCATCAGGATTTCTGAAGCATGAATGGTATTGTCGCACATTTTGGACATTGGAGGTGTTTGTTTTCTGATTCAAAACTCTTAAGTTAGTGAATTTGCATAGTGGTACCTGAGGGTTGTTTTAGTTTAAGGTCATTTTGTTATCTGGACATAAAAAGTTTGAAACATAGCAATGTGAACTCCAAATTTTTTTTGATGCTTCAACGTGGCAGTATGGTGCTAGTTTCAGAGGAGTGTTACAGAGGCAATCGCACACAAGTGTCTGCCTCATTTCAGTAACAGTTGGGAAAGAAATGGAAGAAATAGTGTTTTAATTATTAGCAATGAGACTGGTGATTAAGTATGGCTTGATGGAGAAATTTAACATAAGAAGCCGCAGGTTAGTGACTCTGTGATAGGTACTGACCTAATTTTTGGCAACTAGGAGCCATAAGCATCAGCCTTAGTATATCAGACTCAGCATCTGGTAAGATGTCTTAGAACTTTTAAAAATTAATGCACAGAGGGATGAAAAACTACTGTACATCAGCATGCATTTGTTTTCTGTCTAAATGCAAATGTTACATCCTTTTACCAGCCCATAAATATATTTCAGAACTTAAAGAAGAAGATAAAAGATCTTTCATAGTTGATGTGGTGGTAGCGCAGTCCTAATATTTCCTTGTTTGTGATGTTACACGCTGTTTGTTTAAAAAAATCCCTGTACATATATTAGATGTTCATGATTGTCTCCACCAGTCAAAATATCATTCTTTATTCAGATGAATAAGCAAAGCTTCAGATTTATTAATATCATCTTTTTAATGTTGCCCTGAAAAGGGCATCATGTCCCTGGTTGAAAACGTGATAACTTCAGGGAATTTGTGACCATCGTTGCTTTGTCATTCTAAGGACATTGATTTTTTTATTTATATAAATCTACAGCACAAGGTTTGTGGCTCATTGATTTGAGTACTGAATGCTTATATGGAAAAAACTAAATGCCAAACTGTAGATGAATTTAAGCTACTGGGCATACTTAAGTAAGCACTGGGCATCTCAAAGCTGTTCGAGCAGTCTGAATGTCGTGAATCTTTCTCTTAGCACCCTTTGTGAAAATCCAAAATTTTGTGCAGAAAGTCTTGTGTTTACTGACCCAGCTTCAGCATTCTTAAATACGGACATCCGGAGACATAGGCAGCGGTATTATTTCTGTGGCAGTATCAGCAACTGTTAAATGAAAAATTGTGACTGCAATCTATTATTCTGAAAATATCTGTACTTCTGAACGTCCCCTTTCTCTTTCCTTCTCTCTCCACCCCCTACTCCCGCCATCCAGATTTAGGAGAACCTGAGGACAGACAGTGTGAAAATATAAAATGCATAGCTGCTCTGTGCAGTGAAAAGATTACTGCTGCTGCTAAGGATTTGTTCTTCCTGTTTGCTACTTTAAAAAAAAAAATATGAAAGCATGCAGGATTTTTTCCCATACAATAATTACTTCGGAAATGCTATAAGTAATTAGTGTGTTGAAGCTTGCATTTTAGTTTAAAGTATGAACTAAAGCCTTAATAAAATGCAGTCAAAAGTCCTGAGCAGTTGCACACTGTAAAGCAGGAAATCTCCTCCACACAATAGAGATTAAATGCTCCCTGTGCATACTGTATTCTGCTCAGCCCTCTGCGTTCGGAGCTGGGACCGTGGCAGTCGTTATCTCTAGCAGGTTCCTTGGTGATTTTCAAGCCCTGCACTACCTACCCAAGTGGCAGTGACACCAGCTTTCACTGAAGCCTTATTACTCTTAAAAGAGCAATTTGGTTGGTTGCACGGCTATTAGGATCAGACAGTCAGGCTTAAAGCTGTCAGTACAACTGCTTCTCATCTTTTTTCACAATCCTGACATCTTTTCTCTTTTCTGCTGGACATAGGCATTACTGTTTTTATCATTTTCAATCAAGCTCACGCTGCAAGCTGAGGAATATATTCCCACAGAAACCAAAGTGAGGAGCAGAAATTATTTTATAGCTACTGTAGTAGCAGCGGTGCTGGCTGCATGTTGTGTGGGAGAAACCAGATCAGTGAGAAATGTGGCTTTCCTCAGGGCTACATCATTGAGATATTACTTCAGCATCTAAGGAGAGCAAAGCTACTCCTCGCTCTGATTTTTCAATGATTAATTGCTCCTCCTTAAGCAAACAGAAAGTGAGGGAGAAGATGTAAGATAATTTTTTTTTTTTTTTTTTGAAAATAACTTGTGGAAATGTTATCATCAGTGAAACGGGGGAAAATCACTATGCTTGAACTTCTTTTCATTTTGATGCTGCTCTTCTCTGGACCAACCCTGAGCAAGCTTAGCAGGACCAAAGGCAAACACTGGAAGGGGGGTAAGTGGAAAGAAAAGTTTTGTAATGGATGCTTGGGTAAGATTCTAAAAAGCTGTATTAAAGGTGATCTGAGGAGAATACCTATGCTGTTTTGAGTGACTCAGATTTCAGGTTGCCATGTGGGCTTGCTATAGGGTGCTGAAAAGAGAGCATGGAGTTTAATTTGTTTTCTTGCTAGTTTGCTTGACTGACTCTCTAAGGCACATATTCCTTGCAGGAATTTAACTTTGCATTGTATCACTAGCAGAATAACATTTAAGGCCTTTATACAAATAAATGTATGCCATTCAGAAACCGATGTTTTTTTGGACTATGAGAATTCAGACTGTTCTTTTCATTATGGAGACTCTGAGAGAGATGCTTGTGGCTTTATTGCAAGAGAAGTTACCCCCATCATAGGGGGCTATAGTGTTGGAAAAGAAGAGGAAAGAAGAAGAGAGAAAGCAAGCAGCCTATCTTGAGTGCAGAATTGTTAGTGTATGTGGTAAAAATGACTAGACAGACGTTTTTTTCGGTACATGAATGTTGTGAGATGCACTGCCAGCAGTACTAATTGGCTGACTGGCTATGTCAGTGTTGATGTGTTAATAAAGATAAATTGCATTAACTTTATTGAAAAAAAAATGATGTGCTGAGAAAACACTTATGCAATCCTTTTTCCTCTTCTGTTAAAAACTGCTGAGATGATTTACCCTATGTGTGCTGTGAACAGTTCACTAAATGTGCCTTTTCATAAAGTTCACTTTGTTTTACTTCCTTGCATGACATTTGTTTATGGAAAACACGGGTTATCGAGGTCTCATAATCAAATAGCTCAGTGAGCATAAATGGTATCTCATAAATATTTGGACTGAGGAACTGTGGATTGTAGATAACTTGATATTTTCTCCTTGGTCGTTTCTTGATGTTACTGATTGGAGGCACCCCAGGGTATTTTTTTCTTCCCCCCCGCCCCCCAAGTGTTGCCACAGCATGGTGTGTTTATCACAGCTTTAATAGTACTTTCAGTTTTCTTCTGCTGTCAGTATTGTGATCTGAGGTTAAAGAGTAGCGTCAACATTAAAAAGAAGTTTTAATAATTTATCACAACATCTCAGCAGGAGACTCCCCCCTCCCCCCTCTATATTTCCTTTTGTCACATTTAAAGACATCGCAAATCTTCCACCTACTGTACCTTCAAGGGAAAAGTTGCAGCACACTCTTAACCTGGACAGTTAATGCAGCACAGCATATCTGAAAATTATTTCCTGGTCCTGTAAATCACATTATCGCGTGTATCTCACAGTGCTGCTGGGTATCCTCATTGCAAATTACAAGCTGTTATTTACTCTGGGCAGCACAACCTCTTCTCAGAGGCCATGTGAGTTAGGAATATATGTCACTGTCAAGTTCCTGGGATTTAAAAAATGCTGTTAACTTTTTTCCCTTTCTCCCATTTTCAATTAAATCTGGTAAACGAGGGGTGCATTGCTTTAGTCTCTTACCTATTCTCTGACAGAGGCAAAGAGCTCTACTGAAGAATTTTTATCATGGGTAGAAAATAATCCCTGAATCTGACTGCAGAAAATAATACCTTAATATGGGGTTTTGCTTTTCTTAGAAGTGTTCTTTGCAGCTGAAACAAAATGTAAGGAAGGTACCTGTTTCAAGGAGACTAAGAAGCAATTTGTCTTGTTTACACACAGCTCTTGAATCAGCCAAAACCTAGGCATACCTGCTGTACAGTAGTTTTTTCATATGTAGATGTTATTCTGAGAGTTGTGTGACTTGAAGATGGTGCATGCTTTCCAGTGAAGGTTTCAAGTTCAGGATCTGTCAGAATCTATGTGTTGTAGTGTCATGTAGTCTGAGCGTTTCTGACCTCCAAAACATATTACATGCACCTCCCTTTCCTTTAAACATCAAGGATCAGCTTTTGCTCATATATCAGTGATTAGAGTTCTTTTTGTTGGTGTGCACATGGAATTCATGGTGTTGCTTCGTGAAATTTTAGCATGCAAACTTTTCCACTGGAGCACACTGGAAAGCCCATCCCAAAATGGAAATGGAGGTTTGGGGTTTTGGGGGTTGTTTGTTTGTTTGTTGGTTTTTGGTTTTGTTTTTTGGTTTTTTTTTTTTTTTTTTTTTAAGTGGTTCGGGAGAGCCAGACCCCTGCATACCGACTTCCAGCTATATTGTTCAGAGGGGAAAGGTGATGCTGGATGCATGTATCTGGAAATGCATTGTATGAATCATAGTATATCTATACTGAAGTCAGTTTTCATGGTGGACAGCAACAGCTGATTTGGAGCATCCTCTAAAGTTTTTCTGTACCACATTTTGTTTCAAGAGTGCTGCAAAGTATTGGCATCTTTGGAAAGTGCTCATCATCTGTGTCTGCACAGGCCCTGATCATGATCAGTCCAAGTGCAGGCTAATGAATCTGGAAATTCTTCTCGTATAATCAAAAAAAACCTTCATTGCTGAAGTTACAAGCTCTGAGAAGGTATTTTCTGTGGTCTTGCTGTGTAGTTCTCTATATTATTTATGAGAAAAACACCTCTATTCACCTCTATTTTTCTCCTTGGAATTTACTCTAAAATATGGCCACCCACATACAACAAAAATAAATGGAATTATGGGTAGAAGTCACCTCCTGATTTAGTTGCAATGTCATGTGTCAGGGAATGAAATGAGTCCCATATGTGGGCCTGGAGAAATGTAAAGATACCATTTTCTTTTCTAGCTGGTTTTAAGTCTGCACTCCAGAAAACCTTTCAGAATAATTCATTGGAATGCAGTCTCTAAATGTGCCTTAAACCGGGATTTATAAACTAATGATCAATATAAACTGGAGTCTAAAAGCGGAACATGTAAGTACAAATCAACTGGATTTTCTTTTTCCCTTTGAGCCAAAATAACACACCATGGTTCAAGTTTTTAAGAAGGATTTATAATATGGAGAACAAAAAACTGGGAAAAGAAGATTAAGTACTCTTTTGAGTTTACCTTAAATTGGAAAGTAGATTTCAAGTGTTGCTAATGCCTATGCCCTCCTGAATTTGTTTCCACAGTGTTTTCACTCTGTCATGTATCATAAGGTGGGAAAAAAAAATTGTTTTGAGTGTATCCATCCCTATGCACATAGATGCGCTTTGTGTCTGTTCAGTGGCATCTGGGAGAATTTGAAGACTGAGAAGTAAGCTGTCCATTTGTGTCGTACTTGGGAACCTTCCCAACACTTATACTAATAGTAACAGTAATTCCTGACCAGGGAAAATTGGGGCAGTGATTCCCATTCACAGGTCTCCTGGCAATATCAAGTGTCTCCTAGATTTGTGTCACACTGGATAAGTACCACAGGCCAATGTGAGTGGGACCAGGGAACATGATTGTCCGGGCTGTTGCTGAAGGGCCCGTTGCTGCTGGGACCTCAGCCTTGTTAAGGAGCTGGCAAGGGCAAGCCAGCACCCGTACACAGAAACTGCTGTGTGTAGTGGCTGGGTGTTACCTCAGCTGGCGAACAGCACAATGCGTGGGGAGAAGAAAATCACACACGATGCTTGCCTTCTGGTAGACATCCGTGTATTTGACAACTTCACGTGAAGGCTGTGTGACAGAAAGGGTTCAGAGGAGAAGAGTGAGACTATTAGGATAGTTGCCACTCTTGGTGGATATTAACCCTTTACTCATCTTGGAAACGGGTCTGCATTCAGTCTGGGGCATAGCTGTGCCCTCCCAGGATGTCAGACACCTTTGAAGAGCCTGACCCTTTATGTGGTGGTCTCCATAACAGGACATGGTCCATCTGAGAAGCCAGCACCCACCCCAGCCAAAAGGCTGCAGGCTGAGCTGCTGCGGGATGGTCCTCGGGGGTGAGGCGAACCTTAGTGAGGGAGCACAGAGGGACTCTGCGTGTGCCCCAGGGTGCCCCAGTGTAAGAGCAAAATGTCGACAGTGCCAGCAGCACCTCCTGAGGGAAGAAGACCTCCAGGGCCAGGGAGAGGAGTCGAAGATGAAAAGGCTTCAGAGGGAAGGAACCAGACCTGGGGTTGGGAAATGCAAATTTAAGTATACCTTTTCCTCAAAGGGTTGTTTGCTCATGTCTCCCTTGTGCTTCACTGGACGAATTTCCATTTTCAGAACTAAGTGTGATTGGATTTACTTACGATCAAATTGGAGAAATAAAAATAAAACACAACCACAGTGCAACACCCCACAGAACTAGATGAGGGTGGTGCCTGTCCTTTCTATCTACATGGAAGTGAAGCAATAATCTCTTTAATGACTAAATCAAAGTTTATTACACAAGTGATCCAGACTTATATTTCAGTTCCAATTTCAGCTCTATGGCAGTTTAATCATTTTTATGGCAAAAGGTACCAGTGTGAGAAATCTTAAGTGTCACTGGCTACGTATTACTGGTAAGGGTGATACAAAGCTGTGTGAGTGAGATTCAGTCTCCCTACAGATTGATCAGCACATGTATTATTTAGGATGTGTGCAATCCATCAACACTAGTTTAAATGTTTTTAAAAGCATAATTCAAAGATTAGCTCAGAAGAGAAAGTTTCTATAAACTTCCTTCCATACAGAAAAGCAGCCACCCCTCAGACCTTCAAAATTTGGAGGTAAAGTATTAGATTATTTGAGTAATGGTTAGAGTATTAGAGTTGGAGGTATGTTACTGGACTGCTGCTAGGTGCCTGGTAGCTCTGGACACCCAGACATCTCAGGTACACGGACATTTGCATGCAGAACTTTGCAGTGCATACACACTGAGTTAGGTGAAAAGAGGGCCTTGAGATTTTCTGCATTTGTAATGAAGAGTCTCTGCACGGTCACAAAGTCCCACACATCAAAAGCACTGTGAATTGTTATAGACATTTAGATGTTGTCTTGGCAGCTACTCAACAATGCTATTCACTTCCCCCATGAGGAAACTCACAAAGCTTATTTTTTTCACCAGGAGGAACTTGTTTTCATTTGCCTCATGGCCGCAGGGTGGTGAGGATAAAGGGATGGAGGCTGGGACCTTTGAAGTAGGGAAAGTAGAGAGGAGGCGTTTACGTGGACCCAGGTAGCCTGGGCTTCAGTGCGAGTTATCGTGAGGCATGAGGGGTCTTGTCGGACGTGAAGAAGTGGAGCTTTTGATGTGGTCGTTGAGTTGTAAGGTTTGGAAAGCACAGTCAGTTGTGCTGGTATGATTCACTGTGTAGTTTATGTGATTTTGGAGGTAGCACTTTATATAGTTTGCCATTTATCTAATTTACGTAATTTATTTTATGAAATTTTAAGGATAAACTGTGTGAATTATTTTTGAATGCGTTATCGTGTTGTATGATTAACAGTGTTTCTTAAATCATGAGACATTGAATGTGCTGCTCTCCACTTGAACATTGGAAAAGCTTATGAAATGCTGACCAAAAGTTTCAAACTCAGGGTCCTGAAATTATTTCCCTACATTTCATAGAAACAACCTGATTTTGAATAGTAAAAAATTCACAATTTTTTGTAACTTCAAAGGAAGCTCAGTATATTTGAGGAGGTGGCTTGTGCACAGATAAGGATCTAAAAACCTAATTTTAGAAACTGAGGACTGTAAGTGTGGATCTGCAGTTTTAGTTTGACTGCAAGTATATAAAGTGTGTGACTACACACAGTATGTGACTTGATGTACTGAAGATGTTCTAATAGTTTTGCTTTGAATAGACTTAAAAGGGAAAAGAGTATTTATTTGGATACTGAGTGACTGTGAAATTAACTGGGTTTTATTTAGTCTTCTGTTTTCTTTAACGTCTAGATTTAGTCCCTATCCCATGATAACAAGCAAATTTTTGCACCTTCTTTTACAACACCTTCTTCGGAGTGAAATCTGAATTTAAAAGGACTCTGCTGATGTGTGAAGCTTCCCGTACATATTTTGTTGGAGCATACGGCCTTTGCTTATCTATATTTCATCTCTTTGAAGACATTTGAAATACCATATTGAAGTCTGGAAATCTGTATTCAAACTCATACAGACAGAGACAACAAAGATGAGGGCAATGGAAAACCAAGTTTGTGAGAGTTTTCTTCCAAGCTGGAAGGGAGGGAAAACGATGGGGTTATTCTGGTCACGAGGGAGCAAATGTGGGGAAGTAACATGTATTTAAGAACAGACCAGTGTTGGCACAAAACCAAACAGTAATGAATAAATGTAGTCTAGAAGCTAGAAGAGTGTTTCCAACCATCACTGAGAAGGGGCTGCCATCCTTTGGCAGATGAAGGCAGCCTGAGCCAGGTTTCCACGGTCTCCTTCAACCTCTGCCAGTCCTGGCTGCAGAGTCTCCCTCCACCTCCTCCACTGGTGCTAGTGCTTGTACACATCTGCTGGCACCCCTACTCAGGGAGCTGACCCAGCTAACTATTAGCCATATAAAAGAGATAATAGCATTCATCTAGCTGATGGGATCCCTTCATTTGCACACTCTCAGGTCATGGGGGAACCTGGTACGCAAGAGCGCTATGGCCACAAGGGAAGAGAAGAGATTACGATCACAGCTCGATTTAGGGTAGTTCAAGCTGATATATAACTTCAACTTGCAGCTCTGGATTATCCAGAAGAAAAAGAAAAAAAGAAAAAAAAAGATTTAATAAGGTGGTGCCTTCCTTTGAATCCTATGTCCACATGCTGTACTTGGAGTCTTGCTTGAAATGTTTGCTATCATATTAAAAAGTATGTTGATCAAATAGTTATAAAACAGAAGGAATATTTAAATACTCTTCACCCCCCTACGTGTACCCATCCCTCTCCTTTGGTTATTTGCATTTTTTTTTTTTAAACAGATTTTGGAACCACCATAAAGCATCATTGACATTAGAAAACTAGCAAGTACAAGCAAACTCTCTAACTTTGGTCCACAAATAAAATGAACTTGTGTAAATTGCCTGTTAGGTGTTGAAAGAGCACAGATCAGATGTGCTCTTTCAAAATGATGAACAGGCTTAAATTCATATCAGAGTGTCTGAGAAAAAGTTGTTTTGGCTTTCTTTTCCTAGCAATTTTGAAAGACAATGATGTTCATCAGTTAAACACTATTGATTTTTGACTTCAAAGCATGACCTAAAGAGTACTTAGAGTACATTACTTCTTTCAAGAGCCATTACTAAATACCTCCATGAAAACATCCTTGTTTAGTACATTCAAAATTGGGGGGGATACATGATGTTTTTACATATGATTTAGTTTTGGTAAATGATACTTGAATTATCAACAAAGGAAAGTTTTTGATGTTTTAGAGCTGCTGTTCAATAATGACAGCACCTCCAATAGAAATGACTTTTACAGTCATATCTGAATCATAAAATATTGTTCTCAGCTAAATTGTGTCATGTTAGCTCTCATCCTAGCACTGATTTAATCCTACTAGTTTTGAAACTTCATCCTCTTATGCTAGCTGACTAGTAAAACAAATTCACGGTTGCGTATGTGTATTGCACAGAGAAGTGCACTGCAGTAATTCAGAAACATCAAAAAGTTTTTCTCTTTTCTAAAGTTTTCCCTCAAAAGTGGTGTTTTTCATTACTGTTTCCTTGTATAAAGAAACTTAAGTGAAGTAATGGAAAAAAAGAGAGGCAAAATCCAGGTTTGTTTTCAGAGATGCTGATCACTCAGCAGAAGCTGCCAGAGATAAGGATTCTCAGCCTTCACAAAAATCAAGGTTTTGATAGGACTAAGTGTATAGCTCCTCTTTCCTCTGGGCTCCGATGTCCTCTGAATACCCACTGTCTTCGCAGCCTCCCCATTTCCTTTCAGGCATGGGCATGTGTGTGGTTTCTGTGCTCATGTAATTTGTGATGAGACTTCACCAGTACCATTCCTGCTGTGGTTCCAAGGCTACGGTGGTGCAAAGGAGCAACAAACTCTTATTCTTCACTGTCTTTCCCATGGAGAATGCTGGTTAAGGACAGATGACAGTGCTCACATTAATGCCACACATCGCTTTAGTTAACGATTAACTTTCCACCAGCTGGATTTTGTGTGTTCTTTAAAAGTGTATTTGGTCATTTTTGAAAGTTTAGAGAGAGAAAATCACAGGTTTACCACACTGCCCAAGATTGCTGCCTCTGGCTCGGTAATTTAACCTAGCTATAGGTCTATTGTACTGACAGTGGAAAAACAGACAAAAGGGATCCTTAGCTCTGTAAATAAGAGTAAAGGAGGAAATGGTTTGCTCCCTGCATACTGCCTTATTGAGAGAAGAAATGGAATAGTGTGTAATATTTGATATAGAAGAATTGGAGGAAATGAGAAAAAGCCACAAATTATCCTGAAAACTAGAGAAAATGTTTTTGAGAGAGGTTGAAGGAATTTAGTCTGTTCAATTATGGAAAATTTGAGAGAGAGCTTTCATGCAATTTAAGTATGTCACTGAATTTCTCCCATGAAGGTAAAGGGTCCTTAAAACTATTAGAGAAAGGTATTGAAGGAATGGATGAGTGAAAGCCTATGTCAGACACATCCAAATAAAGACAGTAAGTTTTAGGTTGAATATTTCAAAAAGCATTCTTCAATTACATTTTTAAATCTTACTGACATGTCGGAAATTTGCATTCCATTGTCATACTTCGTGTAATTAGTGCTTACTTCGAGAAACCACAGATACTGTTCTGAATTTCTTTTATATCCTGAAAAGATGCATGGAGAGCCTGTTCTTCACTCATTACGTTCAGCTTTCCTTCTGGAAAGCAGTTGGGATACCAAATCTGCTGCTTCTGGTTTAAAAATTAGCATGCTATACAGAATGTAGCCTTTGGGCAGTGCCCCTGGTTAAGTGTCTTCTGCAAATATAAGATTGTGTCTTATTTCATGTGCTTGCTTGAGAAGAACTGCTGTGTTGTGCTATATATTGGGGTGTGCCTGATAGTAGTAACTGGAGTGTACTCAGCATCTTTCTTATACTTGTTATACACAGGAGTAATTCCACTGAAATTTATGGAATTATGCCACTTTAAATGAGAGGAGAATCTACTTTTGAGTCTTAGTTGTAATATCATCTATTTGATAATCAGTCACGGCAGTTCTCACCAGGTAATGCTTGTCTAATAACAGATCTAGGCAGCTGGGGAAAGACTGATCTGAAGATGAGAGCCCAGAAAAGTCCTGAGGCTGATGAAGACAGAGGAAAAATTATGATACTGATGATGCAGTTCCCACTGCTGTAGAGTAGTTCCCACTAGTTAAGGTGGTTTCATACTGCTAGTGATTCTGGTAAAGCTTGAGAATTTGTCTACAGTCTTTATTTGCTATCCATTGTTCTGCAACGGGTCTAAATGAGCTATTGTTATCCGTCTGTTTGATTATCTGTGGACTTGATATGGGTTCATACACTAGGAGAGAACATGTTTTAACGAATTACTGTCTGCTCCAGTGTGAAGAATCACTTAATTCAATAGTTTTCAATTTATGTATAAAGTCATTTCAAAGATATCATAAAACTTAGATTAGTAATACATGTTTAATAAAAAAAGAATGAATGCATACTTAAAATAATTTAAGGTTACAGAGCATGGTGAAGGGTAAAGAGTTCATTAAAAATCTGGACAACAGTCAGTTTTCACATTTTCAATTTTATTTTCTCCACTGCTAGACTCTTTTGCTTCTGCTTTAAAAAAGTGACAGTCTTGAAATTTGAGTAATGTTCTTGCTGTTGGTAGTCACCGTGGAAAAAAAAATGAAGAATGACTGTGCTTTGCAGAAATTTTATTTTCTTTTTTTTTTTAAGTTGGAAACTTCCTTAACTTTTGAATGTTTAAGAGCAGCAGGAAAGAAATAGGAGGAGAAATAAAGAAATCAACTTCACTTAATTCCTTCATGCTGTTGAATTGTGCATTTTGAAGGAAAAATATTGTTTAAAGAACAGGGTTGTGGGAGTTGAAGAATGGAGTTGCATTAGAGTTACGAAGGTAACTTCTCTAAAGTTGCTGGTGGAGCCTCCTGGTGCAGTGTGTGAAGACAGAGACACTCCACAGTATATCAGGGCAAAGACACAATTCTTTGTGCTCTGAGAAAAAAAGCCTGTTGGATAATATTTACAAATAACTTAATTTCAACCTCTTTGTGTTTTAGGAGGAACATCTACTGTCTCTACTTCCAGGTTTTTTTTAAATTAATTTGTTAATGCATAGGTTTTATTATGGGGAGGAGGAGAAATTCTGTTTAACATGGTCCCACTTTACTCTTTCTATAGCAGCCCAGCATAGGTTATATTTCAAAATACAGATTAATGGAGTTTCACTCCTTGAGCTGTCTTAAGAGCCTGTTCTGCATTACAGCTCCTGGGCACCAGTGACCAGCATTTTTATATCTGCATGTTGGTTATGCTGTCTCTCATCTTCTTTGATCTTCATGTTCAGTGTACAGTTTCTTCTGCTTGTCAATTGTCTTCTCATTTCTAAAAGACCTTTTACAAATGATTATCTTCAGAGGTTATTTATCAGAGAGTTCTTAATTTATTTCAGTCAGCTTTAATAGCTTTTTCACTGTATTTAAATAGAAAAAGAGTACTATTAAGAAATGTTACCTTGAATTATTCCTATAGGGATAGATAGATACAATATTGCAGACCATGAGGAATGTGTAGACACATTTTTGTTCTTGGCAATATGCTTTGTTTAATTTATGTTCTCTGGAAAATATGGCACAGTATCTTGACTAATTTCCTTTCTGGTGCCCTTTGGTATATTATTGCACTTTAATCTGAGAGGAACACAGTAATTGGTAAGAGTTTTTGTACCCTTGAAATTACAAAAGATGCATTGTCTTTTATGCGTTCTCTGGTGTTTATAGTTAATTCATAAACTTGCTTAAAGCCTAGTTTAAACAAAAGCTATGTTACAAAAGCTTACATGTGCTCTAAAAAAGTACAGCTCATGTAGAGAAAGTGAAATGTGTTGGGAACACAGGGTAATTTAATGTATTATACATGCAAATTTATTTGATCTGTATTGGTCTTCTCAATTCCCTTTCCAAACAACGAACATGGTAATTTCATTTTACAGATAATGTAGTGTGAGGCCCTAAATCAGTTTAGCAGTACACATTTTTGATTCATGGCAAGGGCAGTTGCTAGCTCTAAATATATCTGTTCATAATCTCTTCAGCAGAAATACAGCAGTGACTGATACATTTCACGGCACTTACATTGTCTTTGCGTATTGGGAAAGATCATAAGATGATCTATATAATTCATCGATCACCAGAAAAGCTGTAGACAGTCACCACGGTGTGAAATTTTGCTATGCGTTCAGAAAGAAAAATAATTTGAAGAATCCTTTTCTGACATTCTGTGACCACCGTCTTCCACAGATGTTGTGATTTGGGGTTATGTTATTTTATTATCTCTATATTATTTTTTATGTGGGTATGTGCACGTGTATAATGTTATGTTGGGTTCCAATTTTGTATTATGGTATAAACAATGGCTGGAAGCAAAAACCTTCCTATGAACATTCCTGATTTATTCCTCTATTCCCCTGCACATGTAAGTTGTGCATAGACTGAAGACCAACTTGAAAATCGGTCCTTTTTCCTGCTTGGTCTACAGGATGAATTTGCACCAATCCACACAACCGCTAATAAGCAGCTTGTCGTCCTTTCGTAATTATGCTGTTAGTTTTCAAAAACCCTGTAGATACAGGCTTTTATAACAGTGTTAAAGGTGCGGCAAGAACTGTCAGTTAACTTGCCTAAAATGCAAAGGAGATGCCATTTGTATTGATTGCTATAGATTTTTGTCTTGTCTAATGGGATTTATATTTTTTCTATGAACTTGTATTGAAAAAAGTGAAAGCAAATGGCCAGACAGAGCTAAAACATTGTAAGTTCAAAAATAACTCAAAACTTTAAATTTCTCATGCATGCCATTGCATCCCTGGTTTCTAAGGCATCCAATCAGGTCTGTCTTTTCGCCAAGACAGCAACACTAAAACGGGCTGAAAACGGCATCCTTTCACTTTGCATTAAAGCACACAGACCAGCATGCGGCTTTGTGCATTTTGAACTCACTGCAATAAAAGTTTTAAGAGATAAGAAGCTTTTTCTATTTCAGGGTTGCCATTAGCCTGAATAATACATAAACATGGGAAAAGGTCTGAAGTCCTTTTGAGGATCACAGTATAGCTTCAATTAAATTATACATCATTATCACAGCTGCTAAGCCTGGTGTGGGATTTTAGCCCCCTATCTCACTAAATGGTCTATGTAGCTGTCTTGTCCAATTCTTTCTTTTTCTTTTTCTTTTCTTTTCCCCCCCCTAAGCAACAATAGCACTCTCTGAAAAATCTAGTTTAAGGAATAAAGTAGAGGATGAGGTTTGGTTAGTCAAGAAAGAACATTGAGATGTCAACAGTCAAGCACCAAGGGAGGAAAGAGGTCAACTCTCTAGCCTTAAAAAACACTAGGGAGAAATCAAACACTATTAAGTCATGACATATTATGTTCCTTTTGAACCAGGGCTGTGTGCAGTCCCTCTGTCTGCTGAGTGGTTTGCAGTGCAGCTCTAAGTTGATCATGAAACCCATTGTTAAAGCAGAGTTGCTAGGGCTACCCACCGGGGATGCTTTCAGTAAATGTCCACATAGCTGGCAATGACTTTGAAATGCAATCTGGACAGACAGATTCTTTGTCTGTTTGTCCATCTGTGGTTCTTTCAGGCTTTACAACCCAAAATTTTCACGATGGCTTGTCATACTGCAGATGAGTGTTTTCTTGGATCTCAATATGATACAGAATTATTCAGTCATCATAATAGATGTCAGCTAGTTATTACTTCTGTGGTGGCTTTGGCATAAATCTAGGATATACAGAACTATTACCGCATACTTCTGAAAATCATAATGGCTTGTCTTTTTTATTTATTCCTGTAATATCCTCTAAAAGTGTTAGAAGTGTTTTGATTAATTAATTACACTATTCACCCTCCCAATGCCACTGCATTTGCCATCAATTTTATCAGTTTGCTTGTCTTCTTTGTATTAGTATTATATTAATAAATATTCTGTCTTGAGTAGCCACTTATGAAAGACTGAAATCAAGGTGGCATTGCAGAGTTTTGTGTGTAGAATACTTATTTAGGATTATACCCTACCATTGATTTTTACACTGAACAGGCCATTGATTTCAATGGATGCTTAATATGCAGATCAATGACACATTTTAGTGCCTAAATGATAACATTTGATACCTAAAATTGAATGAGACGGGGCTATCACTGAGTTTCAAACAGGACTGAAAAAATCTGATAAAAATCCAAACTTTCTTAAAATTTCAGACAGTTACAAGACTCTGTTCAGGAGAAACAGCTGGTAAGGAATGTGTGAAGAATTGTGTTTAAAAGGCAAAATGAGAGGAAAACATCTGAGTTGAAAGTTGTTTGTAATATAAGTTTGTTGTACAATAGCACTGGTACTGACTTAGCAAACCTTTGCATGTGGTCTCATAACCTACTGCAGACTGTTCTGGTGCCTTACCTCCAGCACAGCTACCCGCCAACACGCGTCTCTTACAGTCATGTTGGCTTTGATGTGTTCTGTGTCGGTGTGCTTTCCTGGTACAGCAGCAGTTTGCAGAGTGGAAAAAGAGTATTTAGTGTATACTGGAGAGAAATCAGACCACATAGCTCATTATCCCAGCGTCCTGAATTTATGGAATGCAGTTGGAAATCCCTTAAGGCTGTTTACATTAAACTTTACATGAACTGTATACTTTCTGGTCCTGTTTGAGGGACAGAGAGAGATGTTTGACCAGGAAATGTATTATGGATTTTTGCAAGTCTATTAAACAATGAGACTCTTAATTTCTTAATCCTCTACTCAGCCCAATTTTGTTATGATGCAGGTTTCTTAACAACTGTTTGAAAACCAGGCATGTTCTCAACTTGACTGTATTTGCAGTTTTCAGACATTTTTCTTAAGTCCAGTTTATGAGTTCCGTGTCATTTGTACTGCTAGAAGGACACTGAGTTGGAGGATGAAGCATTCATTTTTGGTCATTTGCACTATGTTTGATTGACCCTCAGACTGGAAAAGAAACTTTTTTTGTATATCAGCTATGCTTTAGTACAGCCCTTAAAGAGAAACGCAGAAGCTTTAAGCCTGTGCAGGCTGTCAGACCAAATATATAAAGAGTTAATTTTTTGCTGTTCTGTTGCAGAATTATTTTATAAGCATTTCTGCTGATATTGAAAGAGAAGAAGTAGAAGCACCTTCCTCAATCACTTCTTCAAAATGACTTGAAAAATCTGTTCTCCAGCATGTAACATATGCCCTTTAAAACTGCTACGCTGCTGCTGCCTTCTCTTATCAGTATGGGCCATAAATTTTGCATGGGTATAGAGGAATCTGCAGCTTCAGTACTTGAAATAGTTAGCAAGATGCTGCTAAAGTATACAGACAAAGTACATTGGCAAATGGGTCTTTGTAGACAGGCATCATTACCAAGATCCATGTGTGCCGAGTTGTGTAAGCCTGAGGAGCACTAAAGGCCAGTGCTTGCAGGCACCTAATTTTGGGTGAATGGAGTCCTTAGATTCATTGTGATATCGCACGTAAATGAAAATACCAAATGTCATTGACTTGTCAGTGAAAAAGTAGCCTAGGCTTTGTAACAAATGGATCAGTGATGTATATTTGGAAGCTCCGTGACATATTAAAGTAGTTTATGAGGCACAATTTGTTTTGGTGGTCTGCTCTGATTGATGGTGTGCTATCTGCCACCGCTTCAGCTGTTGTGGTATGTTTGTAATAAATGTTCGTTGTGAGACAGTGCTAAATGTGTTCCATCTAAATCATTCGTTACTTATAACAAGTTTCAGTGTATATGAATCAAAGGTGGTTTATACTTGCCTTTGAAAGAATTTATCATGTTGAAGCAGCTCTATCACCTCAGATGGGGCAACTGCATGCCTAAGTGCTCAGACCCTTTCAGCAGTGCCTACTGGAAATGGTACAGAAAGTTAAGCAGCAAGCAGTAGTACGTTAAATATCACTTTTAAAAGTATGTTGTCTTTTCCAATCTAGCATCCCTGTTTGTTTTTCTTTTTTCCTTTTTTTTTTATTTTGCAAACAGAATATCAGAAAATATCACAAACAAGCGCTGACGGACAAGGAGGCAACCTTCGTGCGACAAGTCTGACATGTCAGAGAAAGCACATCAGTGGGTGGGATTTTTGCTGGTGTTGTATACCAGTGTATCACTAGTTCATCAGAAAACTATAAAAAATGTATACAGTACCCACAGGGGGATTTTCTCTTTCTTGAAAGTGCAGAAGGCACCATCCTTAAGCAAACAGAATACTTTGTTTCCTCTTGATTGGTAGGAGATGGGAAGCTTTTTTCCCCATGGGCCTTGTCTGTGTCCTTTCTCCAAAATTCAAGTAAAAGAGGAGAAAACCTAAGGACTAGCATTTGGGGTGATCAGTGTAGAAATACTACTTCACTTTTTATTATATAGACACTGTTTTTCATTTCTATGCAGCATCTGAAAGGAAGGGAGCTTATTTTTTTCTCTTTCAAAAGTCACAAGGAAGTAAGAAGTACAGAAAGATGTAGCCAAAGTAACACAGAGGTGTTTAAAGTAATGTTGAATTCCTAACAGAACAAAAATTTAAGTACTTTGAGTACCTATTAATTTAAAATTTGCATGCTGTTGGATTTTGAATACTCTTTAAAGGCAATTTTTTTTCATGTAAAATACTAATGTACACTAGAATATAGATCGAGAAAATAAGATATGACTTTTTAAATTACTTTAGCTATTAGCAATTACATTTGAATCATAACAAATATGTGAATCTCTAGATGAGATCATCTCTCCAGTGTCCCTTGTCCCTTATAACATTAAAAGAAGCAGACTTTGGTACAAACAGTTTGTAAAACAGAAACAACTTTGACAAAGAATGGAAAGGGGAAGCAGAGTAAAATGCTTTGCCCAGGCAGTCCAGTTTTGATGCAAGGAAAATACCTCCAACTCCTGATTATCAAGTCTTTTTTTTTTTTTTTTAATTTTTTATGTAATACAGCAGTAAACATGTAAATTATATGCTGGCATTTGGAAAGAAGCATGTGGGTGCTTTTTTCATAATTTTCAGAAAGAAAGAAAAAAAGCACAGTATTACAGACTTGAAGTTGCTATAATGATGGGTTGAGGCTGTACAGCTGCAGCAACATCAAACAGTGGATGGCAAGTGCATGGCATAAGGTAGTCTCTTCATTTCCCCCAGAGGTGCGTATCCATGCCTGTGTTAAGTTCACCATATTTTTTTTTTAACATGTAGCCTTTTTAGCTGTGGATTGATCTTATTTCTTTGTTTCTGTTAATGCTCTCTTTCCAGAAGTTCTTAGCATATTAATAGCATATTGTAAGCAGCGCATTCAGGAGTGTTTATCAAACCCTGAAAAGTTTTATAACTAGCCCCCTGAGGAAAAACACAAGATCAAATAGAGGAAAAAAAATACAAAAATTTGTACCATCAGCAACTCATAAGACAAATCAGTTCAACATTTGCTGCTTCCCAAAGTTAATGAACAGATATTATGTGGCAATAGATGGAAATTAAATCTTCACTTTGTTTAAGATCTGTCTTATCTACCTCTAACCACTATCCTGCCTTTTTAATTGCGAATCTTTGCCTCTGCATATTCACATTTCTTTCTCCTCTGTGGATGTCTTTATCACTTCACAAGCAACCGGTTGTTGAATTCTATAAAGTCTCTTATATAGGCTTGATAGAAGACATGGCCTTCTTGGGTATGTTTCTTTATAAAACTGATTATCCCATCGGTTCATAGAAACTATACCCATTCATGGGTAAAACATGGCTTTTACACATTGCCTACTTGTTTCTCGCTTTGGTATGTGGAAAGATAATGTATGATTATGTATGACATATATATGGTGTGTATATGTATCTCATAGGCATGATATATATATATAAGATCTGAGGTTCTAAATGTTTTTATATGTATGTCTTGTAACTCAAAAAGTGACACATGCTCGCCTTGGGAGGAAAAAAAAATGGGGGGAGGCATTCGCATCATCTGATCAAATCATTGCTCAGACTTCAGCAATGTTAGCTACTGTTCCTGGGTCCAGATGCCAGCAGCTGTGAAATCTGGTGGTGAGAGGTATCCGTTTCTGTTCTCTTGCTTTCAGAAAGTAGTAAAGGTCTAACAGGAAGGCAAGATGCAGACCCCAAATTGTCTTGATGATTTCTGGTTTTGCTCTTTACCTTGTGCTTAGAATAAGAAGAGAGAAAGAAAAAGAAGGAAAAAGGAGCCATTGGGAATCGCCATGATTTGCTTGTGAGCACGCAGCCACTCAGTGTCAGGAGCAAGCATGGTGGTGTCAAGACTCCTGCCTTGTACTGGTGGCTGCAAGAGTAAGCAGTGCCTTAGTTATTGCGCCTTGTCGTCTTGCTTCTTCCTTACCTACTATTTCCACTATTTCTCAGTTACAGAAAGCGTTGTGAAGTACAGCTGCTACCTCCATTGGCAAGCCCAGTTGATTTTCAAGATTGCTGGCAGTAGCTTGTGTTGTTGCGTAACCAGCCATTTTTCTTTTATATAGAAACTTTCCACACAAGTTTTGTACTCAAGAATTTCATGAGAGCTGTACAGACACAGGGGATTTATACTACTGAGACAAGGTCTTTTATTCAGGCTTTTTGACAATGATGCATAATACTCACTGTGTCTGGGAGGAAGCAACACATTTGTCTTTTTATCCAGTTCAATAACCTCTACTGCCTGTGCTTACTACTACAGACAGAAAGACTAAGGTGGGGATCAGGGCTTTAATTTTTAACTCCTACTTGGTGGTGGAATCTGCTCAGTCATGCCTTTTATAAATTTAGCTTTGTTGAAAGGCAGCAAAAAACACTGATCTGCAAACTTTTCTACCAGCTTTGATGGAACCTACTGTCCAGACTCATCTGTGATATTTTTCTCTTGTCCTACTTACGGGGGGGGGGGGTCTGCCCTTCCCAGCAGCTATCAATATAATATTTTTTTTTCCTTCCTCTGCAAAAGTAAATTTAACCTTACAGCCCTCTTGCCAGAGGAGAGTTTTATCTAGTAACCACACAGAGATCTGAGAAATACAGATCATAGATGATCTGCCAAATTGTACTGCCTTCGTCTCTTACAGCGCAATAATAAAAAGATCTCTCCTGTAATGGCTCTTCATTGCCAATTCTCTCATTGTTCTTCACCGAAGTACAATTAATTACTAAAGGGGCTTCCCATATAGAAAATTGTTGATGGAGCATCTGAAAAAAAAGGAGTAGAGCATAAACCCCTGGAAACACACTACGGGGCGGGGCGGGGGGGGGGGGAATGTATTTCCCACCCTAAGCTATGCCCTTTGTTCCTCTCATTTGCATTCTGAGGTTTTTGGTGTTTGGGTTGTTGGATTTCCCCACACACACACTTAGTTTGCCTCTGTCCTCCTTGATACTTTGACTGCTGTCATTGTCTGTTCATTTATGAGCAGGTTAAAAATGGTGAAGGAATTGTCTGCACATTTATACTATGTGGATCTTCAGTATTAGCTCCAGGCTCCCACTGCCCTCTTTTGAAATGATATGTCTCCCTCCTTAACTTACTCCAAAGGGCTGAATTTGCTTGCTAATACAGATTATTATTATTATTGTGTTTTAATTCAGAGATTAAGGATAAAGAGCTGAGCTTCTGAATGTTTAGGGACTGCTGAAAATAGGACTGAAATGCTACTGTCCCTAATGGTTTATTAGGGAAAAGACACAGTTTGCTAATATTTTCTTTAAATATATGTGAACTCAATCTTGCAGAAGTTATAAAAATCAATTTCACTAGTAATTAGAATTATAGAATTTTCTGCCAGTAAATATGCTAAATATAAGGAGGCATTGGACTCCATAAGGTCAATATGTTTGCCTTTAAAATATATCCTAATATCTGTTAATGTAATCCACCAATTAAAAAGTCTATAAATAAGTATTTACTCAATAGATTTTAATGTCTCCAAAGGGAGCAATTAGGCTTTTAAGGAGAACTCTTAAACATTCCCATGAAGGTTTTAGTATTTTCTTTAACACTTTGTCTTTCACAAATGCACATTTCAGAAATCACGTTTGAAAAACTAGTAATTTATGGTAAACTTGTACTTTGTGCCCTGATGATAAATGGTCCTAAAATGAATGTTGATAAGGTATATATAATAATATTTCTTTCAGTATGTAAATGATAAATATAAGGAGGCAGGTTTTCTTTCCTGCTATAGTGTTGTATACCTTGCTACATACTGCAACTTTTCGTGTAATTAGTGATCATGTAAGAATAGTTTTTGTCCCACAAAGCCCTTTTTATGTATTTTATATACTAGAGATAAAGGGATTTCAAATACTGAGGCAGACTCTTGACTCGATGTAAATATCAGTGAGCAGGGCTGATTTAAATTAGCTGAGCATCTGGCCCATTCTCTTTGAAAACAGATAATCGGCTTCAGTAATTGACTGAGATTTGTGGGTTTCATTTCTTTCATTTTATATTTAATTGTATAAAATAGTGTCATGCAAATGTAGCCAAGATTATTAAAATTATTGATCACCTATGCTATCCAATCAGCTACAAACTATGCACAGTTATAAACCATTAGTTTTGGGTTATATTAGGAATTCATCCAATTAGAAAAAATAATAATAATTAAAAGGATCAGGGATGTGTGTCAAAATATAATTGCACATTCCAGAGCTAGAAAATTGTAATAGTAGGACTGGCAGTCATTCTTATAAGAGAGGGCAAGGGCAAATGGTGAAAAATTCAAATATGAGTGAAATGCCAGTAAATGTCATACTAATAACAGTATACATTACAACCTGCTGTGATTTTTCTCTCCCATGGGTCATATCTTTTTCCTCTTTGCTTCCAAGGTACCATGACCATGGAAGAAAGCTCTTTCTCAAATTTCTGGCCCCTTTTCTCAATACTTTTTTTTTCTTTTCACTTAATTGATCAAATTAATAGCTTCTATAATTAATCTACAACCTTCTGTAATGAGAGCTATGAATTAGAGACATGCAAAAATAAATCTGCTTACTTTGAAATCACATTGTTTATGTTTTACATAATTCCCTTTAGAAAATATGGTTTATCTGTAGCAGAATAAGATTCACCATGTTTTCTCTGCAAATCTTGAAAATAAAACTATACATGTTGTACAGTTAACAGTATAGTAGAGTGTAAATCATATTAAGTTAGAGTGAGCAATGACAAAAGCAACAAAAAGTGGCTCGCATCAGTGAATGTTACAAATATAAACCCAAGCTGATTAACAAAGAGATTTCCTCTCAAACCATATCTGAAAGAAAGGCAATATCATCCCTGAGACACCACTGAAAATGGCAACTTCTAGCAGTCACAGCTTGTTTTTTCTATAAGGAATTTTCTCAATCCCACAACAGAATTTTTTTCTAATCCTTAGGAAATGTCAGCATTTTGGGTATTTTAGGGAACACTGCAGATTCTCAGCAGGATAAGGAATCCTCTCCATGAGCTTATGCAGTGCTTCGCACTCACCCGCCACAAAGGCAATCTCTGACTAGAAAGAAGTTTCAGTGTTGTGTGGTTGACACACAGAGAAGTACCTAAATAATTTAGGACTGGTAGAAAATAAGGTGCTACATTAAAACTATTCAATACATAAAAATAATGAAGTTTTTGGTGGCTCTTTTAAATATACAAGTGAAAACGGGTTGGAAAATTACTTTCCTCAGGTAACTGAGCTGTAGCCTCTCCAGTTCTTCTCTGGATAAGGACCACATTCACAACTGAAACCATTAGCAGAGCATTTGAAAGAATTATAACAGCTAAAGAACGCCTTTTAATGCTGAGTACTCTCAATGACTGAAATTACTGGAAAGTGTCCATTTCCCATTTAAGTGCCCAAAGTGGCAAATGGGTGCAATTTTCAAAAGTATATAGATGAATAATTCTCATTGATCTGAATCCCAGAGAAATGACCGTGTTCACCTACAAAATCCCACTTCGCACTCATCTGTATCTTGAGGTGTCTGCATATTGCAAATATTTCCTTTGGACATCAAATCAAGAAACTATCTTTGTTTATTTAAACTCCTGCTTAACTGTGAGTATGTGCTTAAAATTAAGTATATGTTTGTGTGCTTTTCTCAACAAATGTAACTCAAGCATGTGATGGTTCTCCTGATCCAAAGTACACGGCAGGGGTAGTAGGTATCATTGCTAGCTAGCGGTTGCATTGCTTCCTCCTAACTTCCACAGCTTTAAAACTTTGACATTGTGAATTGAGATGTAGTATCTTTTTGTCTTGAACACAAAAGGAATTTGAAATCTAATTTGTTAATATGGAATAGAAAATAGATAGGGTAGAGGCTGAGGGTGCTCATTGAAAGAAGAAAATGAAGACTTAGGAAAATAATCCTCATCTAAATCCCTTAGGCAGCATTTTGAAAATCTCTGCCTTGAGTATCAACTGTGCTAGGGATTGATACCAAACAATGGGGGAAAAAAAGTACTTTTGATAGTCAGAAAGTATTTGGTTCTCAAATAAATAAAAAGGGCCATAGACTGTTGCTTTAGTAGCTGTGCATAGTTCTTCATTTCTGAAAACATATATTCATTGAATAACAAAGATAAAAGATGCCAAACCCTCAAAAGGTTTTCAGTGACAACGTACATTACTGAAGTCTTAATTCATGTAATTAAAGAAGAATAAGAAATATATCATTCATAGCCTTTCAAAACAATTCAAGAAAAATGAGTGGACTGAGGATTTTCCCTAGTCTATCATTTATAACAAGGTTCTTCAGTCTTAGTTAGAAAAATTGAAACTTGTGATCTATAAAATATATAAGCACATAAAAGAGCAGAATTACTTACTACATGAAATGCTTATTTGAGAGACATGCTTTTCTTCTATGGGAGAGGGGAAAAAAATGCTATTTTCACACCACCCCATTTGGTTTGGAATTATAAATTTCCTAGTGTGTTTTGCTCACAAGAGGAACAGCAAATTGAGTTACAGGCTGTGGAGGCTGGAGAAGGCAGGAGTGGCCTCCAGGCACCATCTGGCTTTATTTCTGCTCCTCCCTTCCCAGCTGGGAAACTTCAAGATGGATCTCAAAGGTACTGCCCACTGGGCCAGTGGATTTGCTGTTAGGTCATCTTGGATGATCCAAATCAGGAATATTTTACCAAAATGAGGGCAGGAAGGTGATACAGACTGGGGTTTCAGCCTGGCTGAATTTTGGAGGAGGGAAGGAGCAGGGGGCTGAGGAAGAGAGGGAGACAGGTAAGAGAGCAGAGCTGCTCTTGGGCAGGTTTGGTTGGACACATTAGAGAGGAGCTGTGATTTCTAATTGCCAGTTCTACTGACCTGGTTCAATCTGCCTCTAACGTAGCCCTGGATCCAGAACGTTTTCTATCTTCCCCCTACAAGAGAGAAAAAAGAGTAGAAATAAGCTATGGAAAACAGGCTCTCCTCCTGTGAGGAGTGAAGGATGGAGACCCAAGGTCCTTGCAGGCTGAGATGCCCTGTAGCCTTCTTTCCCATGGCAGGGAGCATCAGGCACATTCAGAAATGAGAAATATGATTTAATTTGAAATATTCATTGTGAACTGGGAGGCTGCTAGCCTGTAAGTGGGTCCAATTGGGTCTCTCCTAACTGGACAAACTAGACCCCACTGTGGGTTTTAAATCCCTCTCCATGTCGTCCCTTGGCCTATGTGTCCTAACCCACAGCCTTTTGCTTTTTTACTGGTAATTATTGTATGACATTTTAAACTATTTTTGGCATACCATCAAAACTGCAATAGTCCAGAGGCTCATATTTTGGCATGGTTCCTGAAGAGATAATAGGTCTTAATATACTTTTACACTGTAAAGGAATGTTTATACACAGCACTTACCTCTTACAGCAAGTAGGGAAACATAATTATTGGAAATTCAAGCTGTAGGATAAACTGAATGTATTTCTAATTAAAGAAGAAATAGGATTGTACTTTTATTATAGAGTGGATGACCTTATGCTGAAGTACGATGCTTCTGTGTTCACTTACTTAAGCAGAAGATTTCCTGCCTGAAAGCCAGCTATAATATCAGCTCTATATTTCTTTGTTACTTTAGGCAAAAATTAAATGGTATAAAACCACATCACCATTTCAGCATAATTTTTTGTAAATATTTACGACTGCTTACAAATTATGTATAATTATTTTGTGAAACGCCAGGTACTTCAGTCTATGTTTACACATATGATAGAATTTAGTAATCAAATTGTTAAATATCTCTATATACTTATGCCACTAGATTCATTTATATGTGGATATTTCCTATAGTTTAGTGAAGGCTTGTGTCACTTCTTGAATTTCAAAAGTGCAACTATACTCAAGTTAATAGGAGAGTAAAAAATTCAATATATTCAATGTATTATTTGGAATTGGTCCAGCTTACCTAACTTCTTATGCTAAGGCTTATCGATCCAAATTAGCTAGTCATGTTGCACTTTCTGCAAAGCATATGCTATATTTTTTACATATACACCATCTATATTAAAGAACTTGATCCTAACAAGCTTGTATTTTGAAACTTTTCTCAGGCTAGTTAAACACAGTAGTTAGTGAGTCTAGTAATGATGCTTATTTTAAATTGAAGCTTGAATCATGTAAGAATGCTCAATATAAATAAAATAACATCATGTACATGTGTTATACTTTAAACAAAAATCTTCCTTGCCCTCTATTCAGTCCTCTAAAAAGAGGTGGCAGCCTGACTTTTTTTTACTGTGCTACTTATACATCACTGAACTGGAGAAGTTATGTCAACTTAAGCATGAGGTTTCATAGCAAGAAACCAACATTTAGTTAATCAGTTTGAAAAGCTGGAGTACAATTTGTTTTCTCTAAGTATCATAGCTTGCTTTTCCCTATGGGATAACATACTTCTTCATGAAATGTCTTATGTATATGTTACATACCTTATTTGGTTCCACCACACACACTACAGTCAAGGACATTATCCAGATCTGGAGCAAGCCCCAGAGGATTTTCATCCCTTAAATAACAAGATTTTGTCAGTCTGCTCCATATATAATCTTGCTTCCTTAAATTAAGAAGTATTCAACAGGAAACTTTCCAGATTTCTACATCATTTTGAGCTTTGAAAGAGCATATATCAGTCCGAGTAAGTACGGGAATTTGAGATACCTTTTCATATTAATAGTCTAGTGTACAATTTTCAATCTTCCTGATTATTTTCAAACTATATATTATTATAGCTAACGTAGGGTCTATTTGTTTTCACAGTTGATGTTTGGTTTTCAGTAATGGAAAAGCATCTGAGCATTTTTCTTAAAAGTCCTCTCACTAAATAAATGGCAAGTCTAATACAAATTCCATCATTTTAAACTAGGTTGTAAATTTATGATATCTCTGCGTCTCTCTTTGTAAGTTTTTCCTACAGGGGGATTGACTTAGTCTATAGTAGCAGAGTTTTTTACTGGTAAATCGATGCAGTTATTCTACAGCTCTGCAAATGGATGTTGCTTACTGTGTTCTGTCTTGCTGCTGCAAGATTAGAAGGCCGGCATTGAAGAGGATGAAGTGAAAGCTTTATTTATTGGTTTTAGCTTCAGTTTTGAAAAGCACAGAGTAATGGGAAGCATAAGATGTTCATGAAAAATGGTAGCGCTAAAAATAATATGAAACTCAATGGAAATAAAAGGAAAATGTTAATCTGAGAAAAAATAGAGTAAGAAAAGGTTACAGTTCTCTCTGTTACCACCCCTTTTCAAGTATATATTTCTGAGGTAAGAGCATTAGATAACAAAATTGTAAAATCTCAGTGGTATTGTGTGTAAACATTGCCGCCTCTGAAGCTTCAGGAAGAGGCTGGAATTAGAGCCGCCAACTCTGTGTGCATGTGGGATGCAGTCTTCCTTTGCTCATAAGGGTGGGTAAACAGTGTAGATGCTGGCACTTGCAATTCTGTCTGCCTTTCAGTATGTGTGTGTATGGGGCAGAGATGACACTTTTCCTCCTGGAGTGCGCGGAAGTTGTGCAGGTTGGAAAGAGAATTTTTTTCCTTTCTGCACATTGTAATGAGTTTTAAATAATGTATATCTGAAATAAATTTGGTTTGAGATGGAAGCTCCTCAAGTGAAAGGTTAAAAAATCAAATCCTTACAGCCTTTGCAATCTGTGCTTGCTACTTGTAACTTAATAATAAAGAAGTCTGTAGCAGTCCTACCTCCAAAATGCTGAGTGACAGCAAAAGCAAATATACTTTCCGAAGAGCTTACTGGGGACTGCTCTTGGATCTTTCATTCCTGATTTTGGTGTGGCGTCACCCCAGGACCTTTGCTTGAGCACCTTCTCTTATCCTATGTTTCCACCCATCAGAGTCCTTCAGTTTCCCAAAAAGGGTGGATTGATTATTATATTTTCATCATTAGAAGATATGTATGTATTGTTGACAGTTAAGGGTCTCTGTCCTGTGGGTTAAACTCCCAAGGAGAATGATAGACTCTGTCACCTCAACAGAGCAGGAAAAATGAAACATTGGTACACTCACCATGCGATGGTCAGGTCATGTTTTTCATTCTTTCAGTTGCATGAAGAAGTCCGTATAATATGGGAACCACTTTATTCTGATTTACATGAAATAATAAAACAAACTGTTGCCCATTTAGTCTCACTCATGTATACAGAAATGATTTAGTAGATCTAGTGCTGCATGATTAATGATGATGATGTGGTTTAAATTTCTGGTTCCATTATTAAGTTTGTGGCTTCTGTAAAATAAGATTAACTCTTTCAACATACGGTATCAATAATAAGTTAAAGAACAAGGTGGATTTTTTCTGTCCACAGCATCTTGAAAAATTCAGCTACACACAGTTTAAATCTTTTAAAAATACTCTTTTTTAGAAGATGAACACTTTATTACTTTTTATAAATCATAGTTTAAATGGAAATAAAGTCTTCTAGAGATATAGATAGCAATTATTTACTACCTAAGGGAGTTTATATTTTGATTTATGTTGATTTATTTTTAGAGAATTATTATATGTACCAGACCGAATAGATTTACATACACGCATGCCTTAAATTTCCCATAGAATGATTTGCATTTTAGGTAGGTTGATAGTGAGATAACAACTAATACTAGTGGAAAATATGTATGCTTTTTTTTTAAATAGTTGTAACTTGTTACCTAAACAGTAGCGTTTCAAGTTTCTTGCGCTAGTGTTCATACAGCTAAAAACAAGTTAAAAAAGCTGAAAAAAATTAATCTTACAGCATCTTTCTGCAGATTTCAGAAAATTATTCAAGTGATCTCAGTTTGGCAGGCTGTGATTGATGTATCTGAGGTGGTTTCTGTAGAGCTAGCCTGTTTTTTCAGGTGGATGAGCAATCCACTCCTGCATTTCTGCTGCTTTTTTACCTCAGCTGGCTAATCTAGAGCCCAGTTGCATGTTGCTGTAGAGCAAAATTCAAAAATAGCACATAGATGAAGCTATGACAGCACAGAAAATTGAAAAGAGGGATCATCCAGTGTAATTATCTGTGTAAAACTCCAAGTTTTTCTACAGGCAGACAAAGAGCAGTTCTGTAATGGTGTTCTGCCTGTGCAAAAACCCACTGAAGTGAGAGCAGGGATTTGAGCATTGGCTCAGGTGGGGCAGGTGTGGGCCTCTGGCCATTTGCAACCAGAGCTATGGTCAGCCTTGCAAGTCATGGTGCTGAGCCGTGCCCCATTGACCATATTCAGTTTTGAAATGAGCAGCTCAATTCTATCTAACTTAAAAGACAGCAATAGCGTAGTATGATCTAGACTCAAGGAAATATTTATGTCTCAGCACTTGCCATCTTGCATCGATTTATCTTTCAATGAAAAATACTTTAGCTGAACAAAATTCAGTGGTATCTTGTCAGCATTAATAAGCTCTTCAGGAAAGGTAAAGGTAAGATATAAGATAAAATTACAGTTATTAAGTTCTGGTAAAATGAATTAGGTGCATTTTTCTTCTTTTTATGAAGAACATACTTTTGTTTATACCTTAGATGGATGGACACACATAATCTGAATGCTCAGGTATTTCTATGGTGTCTTTAAGGTCCAGGTCTCTTAATACTGTATTAGTCACTGGATCAGATTCTGATTCCCTTCTTCATGTTAAACACAGCTGTGAATCCCACTGGGGTCAGTAGGAGCGTTTCTTTCATTAAGGTGCTACTCAAAATGAAAGGAGATAATGGAATCTCGTCCTTCACGGGTTAAGATGTTCCAACTTGATATTGCAACAATGACGTTTTCTTTTAGCATTGCACTGAGGTGTGCTCTGCAGTCTTTACAGTATAATTTACAGAGCTCTGTAGTACAGTTCTAGTAATCAGTGCTATTTACTTTTGATCAAGACTGGCCAGAAGGAAGGCTTACATACTGAAAAAAGCATGAAACAACTTGAGAAGTATGTTTCACTGTAAATAAAACAACCTTATGTTTATGCAATTTAGAATCTGTAGAAGGCTTTTCTGTGAATAACAATGCCAGATATTGTCATGTGAAAAATAGAACACAAAGTTCAATGCATTTTTTTAAAAATTTTTTGTAACTTCATTTCTCCTCTTACCAACTTGTATTTCTCTCCTTTCCTGCTTTTTTAACTTATTCTATCTTCTGAGGTTGTTTAAAGTTCATTCTTTGCTAAGAGCTATACTTTTTTTTATCTGTATCCCTTTCAGCAATTTTCTTTTGCTTTACTTTTTTTCTGTTGTATCTTTTTACATTTTCTCTCACCACACTTTTTACCTCCGTATTAATTTTAGGAATGTATTTATAACCATAATTTATGGTGACCTTTCCTCTTCAGTTTAATCTTCTGCATTATTGTTTAATATTCTTTTTAGTTCTAGTACAGATTGTTAAAATGTCTTGCAGTAGAGATGGTACAGTAGAGACTGAGAAAACAAGTTGAAGAAAATCAATGTTATTTAGAAAGAAATGACAAACCAAGACTTGGAGAATCTTTTCACTTGCATAGCTGTTTGTGACTTTTTGTGCTTGCTCCTACATTTCATGATAGTGGTTCAGAACATGGAATTATGATTCTTCTTAACCACTCCACATCACCCTACCCTTCCCCAAAAGAAAAACTCCATTTAAAAAAAAATGTTGCTTGGGAGAAACTGAAGTCAGTACATATCTCATAAACCATATACTTGCAAATTTTGAAGAATTTTCATGTTATAGGGTGCGCTTTTATAAGAGATTTCAAAAAGCAACTAGGCAGGTCACTGGTCTAATTCATTTCCAGCTTTCCATACGTTGCAGCACAAGAACCTATAGGTTTAGGTTGTGCCTGACAGATCAGTTTGTTCTGAGCAGCAGGTTTTGTTTTTCAGGTAGAAATGCATGTAGTTTGCAGGCAGTTTTATAACTTGCTGTAAGTTGCAAGTGGTTTGCTTTTATAGTGTTGTCTGTAAGAGCAACTCCAGAGACAGGAACTTTCAAGTTTATGGGTCAAATTAATTCCCTAATTCCAATGAGGAGACAGGTTGTTTATTAAGGATAAACGTAAGACAATAGCTTTATGACTAATATTTCTACAATGTGCTTCTGCAAGAAACACACAGAGGTCCAAACAAGGCCGTTTCAAAAGACATTGCAAGAGGAATCTCTATATAAGGGGGTTTTGCTAGCTTTAGAATTTGGCAAACGTTACACTTTCCAGTATGGTCTATGATTATCTCCTAAATTTCTGCTTTCTAATTTAAGAACTGTTACTGTTCTTATTCTACATCATGTGTAGACAGTGATTGTATAAAATTCCTTAAAATTTTAATATTTGTCTAAACAGTTCTCACAATGCCGTTTCATAAGCGTATCTTGACTGGGCTAACCACTTTAGGATGCTGCACAACCTGAAAGATTTCTAAAAGCTTTGAGAATTGTTTCATGCCAGGTTTAATAATTTTATAGCGTGCCATATTAATTCATTGAGAAAATCCTCATTCTGTGGCCAAATATATTGGTTATTTCCATCTGCATGGGTTTTTCAGCTGCATTGTTTTCTGGTGTATGTAGTGTCAAATATCTTAGGTGCAAATACTGGTGATATAAAAGAGTGGTTTTGAGTTCATATTTATTCAGAAGATTACAATTGCTGAATGCAGTCTAGAAATGTTAATAAAAGTCATTGTCTCCTCATTGTTCTCTAACAGAGAATGCTATAGCTGTTACTAAAAGGCACATCACTTAATCTGTTTCATACTGCAATCCATTGTCTTTATTCTATTTGTAAATACAAATTTAAATGCCTAACTTTAGACATGTGGGATAGGATTTAACTTTTCTGCCTTTGGTATCTACGGCAGAGATGCCCACATCTGAACTCATAACCCTGGATTCCCTTTTGAGTCAGAGGGAAGCACTAGGCATTTTTAACACATTTGACAAAACAGGTGGATGAGTTGCATCCTAAAAATGCCTGTATCCCTCTGATGACTGTAGTCTAAAGCTGGTGAGATAAATTTCTACTGCAATTTTTAAAATCTTTAATATACTCATTAGTATGGGCAGATATTTCAATTATTTGAAATCCACGCAAATATTCAGGTTGAGCATGAGACTTGGGATGAGAATTTGCAGGTTTGGACATTGGAATTTAGGAACTTCAGGAGCAACATGATGACATTCTCACAAGGTGGAATACAGAGAATAAAATCCTTTTTCAAGTGTTGTTTCCCCAGTATTTTGTGGCTGTCAGTTTGTTCCTTCATGTCTTGGGTCTGGGGGCACTTTGCAGTGCTCAAAAACTGTGTAATAAGGGCTGCTAACATGCTTCTGTTACCTTTCTAATACTCTCAAGACCTTTTATTTTAGGTGAAAACATTCTCCTAATAATGAATGAAAAGATAAATTGGCATAGTATCTTGTAATTCTTTATTGCAGTTGCTCATACTTCCTAATCCACTGTCATCTTGACCTTTTGTGTGAAGATGATTCCAGCATTGATAATGAAGGCTTTCTCTTAAAGTTGACGGAACCTTGTATGTAAGCAGATGCCCATACCACAGGCCTCCCTTAACCTGAGTGACATTTCATTTGATCCCAGAATGGGTGAACCTTACTGAGCCTGGTTGTGTTCTGCACTGACCAGACTGATGGCCTTCCGTGGCCACTGGCTAACCCTGCCTGCCGCTTTCCGCAAGGTGCAGGTGACAGGACAAAAAGCAAAACAAGGCAGCATGAGAGGATGTGTTCTAGGTCTTTCTGCTGCTCTGGGGAGTAGGCAGGGACCCCCCCATAAGGAAAACACCCAGCCAATGCCCACCCATCCATCTGACTCCCTCTCAAGCACAGGTATTAACTTATGCATTAACAAAGCTATGCACATGTCTGAAAAACAATATCGGTGTAGTACCTGTACACGACTTGGCCTATGCAGCAGATGACGTTATTACCAGAGAGACTTATAATTTCTCTCATACTTGAAATGCATGTACTGTATGAAGTACCACTAAGCAGTATGAAAATTATCTTTTTTTTTTTTCCTTTTTTTTTTTTTCCCCTTTCTTTCTCTTTTGGTATGCAATCTTCTCTTTACGGGGGTTTGAAAAGGAAATCCTGAATCTGTTCTTTAACGTATAATTTTAGTATCTAAAAACAGCACTTGGGATTAGCAGGCTTGTCAGAAAAACAAGAATTTAGATGTTCAAAAAAACTCAACAATCCACCCCTAGCTTTTCAACTGTGTCAGACATTATTTGGCTGTACACAGCTGCTGTAAGATGAAGAGAGAGGAAATGCAATGAAAGAAAAAGGTGTTATTTTAAGGACATGATCTGAAAATAATGGAATCACCCAAACTGCTTCATATAAAATGGCTTATATGCTCTGCAAAGAGATAAAAATGCACACTGATCTCACATGTGGGTAAGTATTAATTATAGACTCACTGACAACAAGGTCAAATATCTTAGAACTTGTTTCTTTCTTTTAGTTTTCTCTAAAAAACAAAGAAACTGACTTGTATTCATCCTCTTCTTCCTCTCCTCTCTGCACACAGATACTAGTCTGCTTTGTAAATCAGGAATGAAAGGAGATACAGCCAGTTGACACTAATAAATTATTTTATGGAAGCATGGAGACTGCTATCATTATTCCTGACAATAGATAAAAAGTTGTCTTCTCCCCAATTCCATTCTTCCAAAAGTATTTCTGTCTGCCCATATTTACTAGTCATGTCAGATGTAGCTCTTGGGTCAGATTTTTTTTTGCTATTCTCCTGCTCTGTTTGCTGTTCAACCTCTGAAAACATTTTGCTCGTATGAAGCTACAAAAGAAAGACTAAGTTTTTATAATTTAAAATGTTTTTTTATCATGGTGTATAGATTTACTTCAAGTGCTTTGGTTGTGAGTGCCTAATAATGGCCTTTAATAACTCTGGTAGTTTTTTTAATACCTGCTGGTCATGAAGGCTTAATTTTAAAATACCTTAAGAACAATAACATACTTAATAACAAATTGTAAAATTGATCTCTAGGTCTCGACAAAGTTTGAAGTATTGCTTTAGTTTTCCAAACAAAATTTGCTCTTTGTTCTGCTTCTTCTCCTAGTTCTCTACTATTTTAGTGTCACTAATAGAAGATTTTCCTCATCTTCCATTGAGCTTTCATTGTGGGTTCCACAGGAGACCATCATTGGTCTTCTTCAGCCACAGTCATCTTGGATACCCTCGTCCTCTTGCTCAGGTTCAATCACCGTAGCGTATCTCCCTACTCCAGGGCATCTCCTGAAATCTCCTCAATGACAAGCTATCTTCATGTGTGTGTAGCCATCACCCCAGACTCTAGAAAGATAAATTACCCTTTTATACCTCCTAAACTCTCTTCTTGTTTCCTTTGTGGGAACTACTTTTATAATCTCCTACCTTATTTGTTGTTCTGATGTACAATACTATAATGCTGCTGTTCCCTTCTTTTCTTCATTTCTAGATGTACAGCCAAACTGGTTATGAATGCACATAAATAAACACAAACATTAATTGGAGTGTTGGGGAGAATTATGGGAAGAGAAACAAAAGGAACATTAGCCTCTGAAGTATATTTAAGTTTCAAAAACAAAAACTCAGGAGCTGAGTTGAAATTCAGGGTTTGTACATATATCATAATTAAAACCAGTATTTTCCTACACTGTGCAGGGGTTTGCATTTTCAGCATGGGACCTGCTCAGAAACCCAAGGCACAGGGATCATCCTTTCTTCTTCCCTCCTCTCCTCCCCAGAGAAATAATATTATAAACATGGTCAGAAAAAAAACTAAGCCTTCTACACTCACTCAACTCAAAACTTTCTGACACTTCATATATAAAACCAAAATATTTTATTAGAACGGTGTCAGGGTTTTAAGTATGCATGCATGCCGAGCACCTAAAGGAGCTTGCCAGAGTATCTGGCACTCCCTCTTGTAACTGTGCTATGATACAACCTCCAGCTGACCAATCACTATATTCTTAATCAGAGGCTACCGTACTCAGTGAACAGTTCAGTTAACAAATGACAGATTGTGGGAAGGGTAAAGCACTGGAATAGCCAAGAAGGTGGAGATTCCTACTGCAGGCATATACTGGATGAGGGTAATCCTAATGTGAGCAGGTTAAATCTCTACAGAGCACGTTAATTATATCATCATCTTGCTTTCTCTGGAACCCCCACTGTTTCTGTTGCTATGCGTATCACGTGTATCAAGTGAGAACTCACAAGGACATCTCATGCCCTTGTGAGGTACCACGCCATGCAGTAGGGAAGCAGTGATGCCTCTCATCTCTCTTTGCTAGCATACTCCACAAGACGGTAGCAGAAAAACATGGGAAAATTTGGCTTACTGAGAAGAGGAGGTTTGTAGTCCTCTAAGGAAAAATGTCCTAGTGAGATGTGCTCTTTGCGCTGTGGTGGTATCGGGGACAGGCTGAGGAGGAGGCAGGAGCCTCCCAAGCCAAGTACCACACACTTCAGCCTTCTAGGTAGTCCCCAACAGTGTTGCTGTGGAGTACATTTTTAAATCTTTATTTTGTCATGTTGAATAATACAATCCAATCTTTAAGTGGCTGAAGTGAAACATGTTGGTAATAACTTCACAATTTTTTCTTTTTTTCTGAACGGAGCCCATAGTTCTATGCATAATATCTAAATTAAATATTTATACAGAATCTCCACATGTGATATAAAAACATTGTTTATATGAATAAAACAATTATAGTACATATACAGTAGCAAAATCTAATATTTAAATCTTGGCTCCCAAAATATCAAATTTGTCATTGAAACAGTTGGTTAAAATTTGGCTGACATTTATCCCCTAGTATTTTACATATAAATACCCTTTTCATGACAGCAATCCTTTTCCTCAGATACTTTGCTGCTTACGTTCCTGTGAGTTTCATGTGCTGTACAGACTTTTTCTTCTACAAGAAAAGAATTGGTGTAGCAGTATTTTTTTAAATAAAATAATCAATAATAAAACAAAATAACTCACTCCAAAATTGAAAATTCCTTCCACTCTCTTTCCAAATAACACAAAGAAATGGATGTTTGTAGTGGTTTGTTTATGAAAATGAGAAATATGCAAAATATGGAAGCAACAAAATGAAATCATGTGGTTTGATATATTTGCATTTCAGTTTTCTGTGTGAAAATGCAAAATGCCTACCACATCTGCCTTAACTGCTTAGAGATGATTTCTTTCATCTGTTGCAAAAGCTGTCAAATACAAAAGAGAAGTACCCAAGTTTCTGATGATGTTCACGTTTTGATTAGTTCTTGACCTTTTGGAATTCATGCGTGTCTAATCTTCCTAGAGTATCATAGTGGTGCCAAATACTACCTCACAACCTTACATATTTCAGAACTGCATTTATGTAGGAGGTAATGGCTGGTAAATTGCAGGCCTTTCTACTGCTTGGAAACATCATGGGTTTTGCTCCTCTGAATTTTAAAGCCTTTCCTTGTATCTGCAATGTTGTTGAGCTAAGTGCATGCCATAAGAACACCATGTGTCAGATTGCTGAGGTGTATTTATATAGACTGCAGCAATACAGATGCATATATAAACTGCAGCAACACAGATGCACATACATATCTACAGAATATGGAGGGAGACAGAAATCTCACAAAACTTATAGTTTAAAAAATATGAGTTGGTATGGTATCTTTGGAGACTATCAAATGGTGTGTTCCTTAATTTCTGGAAGGGGAAAAATTGAAACATCCAACTACTAACATCATATTTTGACTTCAAAGTTTGGAATTAAATTTGTGGGGGGAACTAAGCAAAGGCATAGAGTAACATGAAAAAAATGCAATATAGACTTATAAAATAAGTCATGATAAAGTAGGTTTTTAAAAAACAGAAGGACTTAGAAAATAAATCATGATAAAGGAAGGGTTTTTTTAAAAAAGGAAGCTTATGGGCTTGGATATTGAAAGATTCTATGTATTCTTATTTCTCTTATCAGAGAAACTGTGCACTTTATTATGCTTTAACACATTGGGTATGATGGGTATGTTGTAGCTGTGGTCTGACAGGTTTGTTTATCATAGTTCATTTCATAGTTTGTGAGCGCCACTTGTTTTTCTTTCTATCCTTAGATGAAGTTGCTGACATATAGTGCAGGCATTATTTCAAGATAACAGCAGATGAAACCATCCCAGGCATTATCTATTGCTAAAAACTAATGCTAAAGCAGGTTTGTGACCTGTTTACTTTTATGTGGGTTTAGTATATTTGAAAGCTGCCAGTGCTGGTACAGGCTGGCTCAGAGCAAGCTTAAGTACCCAAGACAACGTATAGAAGTGCTACGGGTTGGTGTTACTGATAGTGCAGGCAAGGCAGCAGCAGAGGGTCCACAAGCTGCCCCAGCTGGAGCTGTGCTGCTCGAGTTCACCCGTACTTAGTTATGGACTAACCCTCACCTGGGGAGCATGAAGTAGGGAGATCTCGTTTCCAGTCGTGTATTTTATTAATTAATTTGTATTGTAGACCTTACAGGAACTCAGCGGTATGGAAAAGACTGTGTGTAACTCTAGGCAAAGCCTTGTTCTAACTCTGGAAATGTTTGTAACAGCTTGGAAGCATATCATCTTATGATTGTTCTGAAAATTTTAGTAACGTAAGCTATTCCAAATCCTATCAGATTTTAAAGTAACAGGTATATTTGTTCCTCTATTTTCATCCTTTTCTTTATTTTTCTTTGCAATATTTCAGTCTACCATCTACAATGTGTGCAACAATAAGAGAAGTGATTGGTTATCTCTAAGAATATATAAATCCCAAATGCAGGCAAGGCTGCAAAAGAAGAAGGGAAATGCAGGTGATAAAATTTAAATAATCTCAAGAAGAATGTGTTCATATTTGGGTGATTAGAGATAATGTACTGCCTGGCAAAAAAGAAGGGAATATGTAACAGTTGTTTGTGAAGCTATTTAAATTTAATTTAAATTCAACTGTACTTCTGCCCTCAGAACAGTTGGATTTCCTAAAATGCAGTATCTCTTATGAATATCTGTGGCTGTAGCACTGCAGATAAAGAAATCCACTCTTGAATAAAAAGTATTGTAGGGATATTTGGAGTGTTTACATGTGTGTACATGTTTTCAAATGGGGAATTGCTGTGGAAAGTCTTTGTGAGTTCTCTAAAGTGGTTTCCAGAGATACATGTTTGCTGTTGCAAGCATAGCATGGCATGGCATAAAACGGATAACTCAAGGCAGGGGAACAACGATTTCTAACAGGGTTTTGGACATTAGGTAAACCGTACAGTTGTGAATACCAAGTTGCTGTCTTGCCATTTCAAGACAGCAGGCAGTGTTTATCACTGTTCAAAAGCTTCTCTGCAGAAGAGAAAAATCTTTAAGGCATGTTGCTATGCATTTCTTCATTCCAGCAAACACTCCTTGAAACGGCTAAGAAACGCACACAAGAGAATCTGTTCATAGCGATCCTCAGTAACTTCCTGTTGTTAATCAAACAGCCGCACGAGTGGTTTCAAGTGCATAAGTTTCCTTGCTTGAAGCATTTTTTCCTTTTAATATTGGTGCTGTGACAATTAGGTTTTTTTTTTTCAGATGAGTATCACTTTCAGAGCTGGAATGCTGCAGACATAAGGAGAATGTAAAGCATCAAATGACTATTGAACACTATCTTGGGAAATTTAGCACAATCTAAGCGGGATAATGAACTGAAGGGATGTTAATGCTAGTTCTTTTTGTTCATAATCCCCTCTCTTCTCATCCCGTTGCTTCCTTTGCATTTTTTGAAGTTCTTTTTATTTTATTTTTCCACTAAAGTTTGTTCTCCTGGACCATAGCGGGGAACAGATGAGCTAAGTCAAATGTTTCTGTTGATTTTAGTGGGATTTGGATCAGGGTCTATGTATATTGTTATTAAAGAATCCCATCAGGATGCACAAATATATATCAAAGCTTAAATGATGAAACTCAGCATGTCTGTAACTTACTAATATATCAACTTCGAGGGTGGTTGTGCATGTGCACACATTTCTGAAAATGGGGGGGGGGAGAGATTCCCCATATGGATAGCTTAATATGTCTACTTTATTTCTTATTTAAATGAATTTGGAGTCCCAACTATATATATAAAAAAACCCCAATATTGTATTACCACGTTGAGAAATTTTCCTTCATTTTTCACACAAACTTGCATATAAGCTTAATTTAAAGATAGCTGAGTCCCTATGTTTAGGAATAGTATATAGTTGATTACAGGAGCCACAGAGCCACCATTGTATGGCACTTTGTGAGCACTGGGTTTCAATGTGGTTTCTAGGGTATGGTCCATAGTATAGTTTAGGATGTGCATCCTTCTCTTTTGTCTTTCAGTGTTACATTTTGCAAACAAGTTGCATATTAAAAATTAATGGACTGTCAAATGGCTTTCTAATGCAATCTTGTGAAAATTCCAAACAAAGTATTTATTTGATTATAAAAGCAAATGGGTGAAACGTCAGATGTAAGAGTATGCATTAGGCACATGTAATTCACAACAGTCTTCCAAACAAAAGAAAAAACATTGGATGGATGTTTACATCTACAGCAGAAAACTGAGCATGCAAATGAAATGAAAAAAAAATCTTGTAATTACTACCTTTGAATTTTTAGAGATTTTTTTTAAATGCTTCAGGATTTTGAAAAATGGGAAAACTTCGGTTTAATATTTCACTTCAGATTTAAAGTTTTTTTTTCAATTATGCCAATAACTCAGAAATATAGATCCCTCTAGATGTCAAGAGAGTATGTAATGCTAAGTGAGAGTTATGTCCTATGAAATCTGCACTAAAATTACTCAAAAAAAGAACAACACAAAATGTTTTTAGAAAAATATATTTATGAAAAAAGTAATTATATGAAGTTTTTGTTTCTTCAATGTTGATAACTATCTACAACAAGTCAGAAAGTTCCGGTTTTATTGAAGATACTTAAAACTTTTTATGGAAAATGTAGTGGATATGAATATGTTCCCCAAAATTTATGATGTAATGAAATCAGGATTTGGGAGAAATCCTGGTTTTTCACTGAACAAATCTCACCATTACTTTCAAAAAAACAGCGCTGCATGTCAGTGGTAGATATATTTTTTCTTTCTTAACCATGACTGTGGAAGATTTTAGGAGGCACACATATGACTATTTATAACTCTGTAGTGTATGATGCACCACACTAAAAGTTCCCAAGCTAAATTATTCTACCTTAGTCCATCTTCATGGTTTTTACAGTAGCACAGATCATTGGTTACTGCTCCTTAAAAGACTAATTGTTTCAAGCTGGGAACAGGTCTTTAGGAGGCTTGGTCATTAGTGACTCTCTGAAGAATCATGTGCAAAAGCTCTGTTTACATAAGAAGTTTGCTCATGTTTATTTTGGCATTTTTCATTAAAGATGAATAAGAAGTATTCTTGTATATCTCCAGTAATCCTACATTAATAGGCCATGGGGAGTTGAATAACATTTCTGCCTGTATTTGATTCGTGCTAATTCTTGAAGGCTTATCAGCATAGTACAGCTTCATATAACTTCAAATCTCAATATATTTTCTTTTTAGCTTTTAAACTATATAATCTTTTACCTCAGTTAAACCTAGTGTTCCCAGTAGAAAAGTCTACTACTGATTTTGATTTTATAAACTTCTCAACTTGCCGAGTGCCTTCTATCAATTATTCAGTTTTTCCATACCCAGTAAAGTTAAAGAAAAGCATTGGTGCAGAACAGTTCATATGGTGAGACCTTAAAATACCTGTGCTCAACCAATATTTCTGTTTGGACCTCTGCTTTGATAAGTAAATGAGTCTTCTAGGTGAGACGTGAGTGCTTTCTATATACAGATGTCTTCATCTTTACCTATGTTATTTTTGGTTTATTTCCTTTCAAGTTTTAGGTGAACATTTTAAATTTTGGGATGTTTGAAGTTAGGCACTTAAATCCTCGTTCAGGCGTATATGAGTGGATTATATTTCTGAGTACCTGAGCAATTACAGCTGCTGATGACTGCGGTTGAAAGTGATTTTTCACTCCGAAAATCAGGTCACTTGTATTTTGATCACTAAAAATCACTACCTAACTTTAGGTAGTTGAGTTTGCACATATAGATTTTTCACTGAGAACAATTTCCTTGTGATGTATGTAAACCCCCCAAACTTCTGTAATTTTCGTACACCTTATGCACATACATGACAATGATCATTTATCCTTGTGATAAAAGCTGTGCATATTGTTCCTTGCTGAACCAACATGAGTTCCCAGGATCCTATCCTGCACCTTCAGAAGAATTCAATAAGCAAATCTTCTCTCCTGACTGCAGGAGCAGATCATGACATCACCAACCTCTCCTTTGGTCATTTGCACTGAGAAACTTGTACAGCACCAGATACAAGTCTAGCAGTGAGTAACAGCAATAATGTGAAGTGTTTAGCATCAGGATTCCCTGTGTTGAAGTATCTTGGTTTAACATCTTTTCATATTGAGGTATATATAGGGGTGGATGTGTACACACATATGCACTTTTTTTTTTTTTAAGTGGATGTGTACTTCCTCATCAGGACAAAGATCTTAGGACGGCTGTGTGCTAGTATTTTGCTTGGAACTGGGAATATGTTCTTGCACCCTCAGGTGCAAGGTTCTTTGGCAGCTAGCACTCAACATGTGCATGCTGCACACCTCAGCTCAGCCATCGGTGCACACTTCACCACTGGCGGAGGCACGATGTGGGCATACTGTCTGAGCACCATGCGGTAAAATTGAACCTCAGGCCAATAGTGTAAATTCACTTGAACTGGATTGCTTTTTGGTGAAACTAAACAAGAATATGTATTACAGGAGAACAGGTGATCATCTTCTCTAGGCTTCCAGTAGACTAGAGCTACTCTGGGTAAAACCTCCCAAATGGGTATAATATGGACATGTGAACCTTAACATGATGTTGATCTGCAGGTCAACTCCTACTGACATCTGCAATTTACTGATACAGATGTAGCCTAAGTACTGTTTTACGGATGAGGATTTGAGGGACAAGGGGCTGAAGGTCCAATTTTGACAAGTCTGTGTTCCCCTAACGAGCAAAAAACTAATTTTGATAATTTGCCCCTAAGTGATTTGGTCAAAGCTACATGGGAATTCTCTGTGCAGTCTCCCAAATCCATGCTGGAACTCATTTTCTTTCTCTCAATACTGTAGTAAATAAATCAGAACTGCCCCCTCCTCCCCACCCACCAACCCCAGAAAGCATGGGTTCAACTCTAATTAACCACCACAAATAATTCCTTTGGGTTTACTCCTCCTTCTGTGTGTACATCCACAGCACAAAACGTCCTACAACTTTAAAGTCCGTTACTTTTAGTAAATAAGTTATTTTTATCGACTTGAGCAGAGATGGTTTATATAGCCTCAGCCACCCTCCCACAGTGTGGAAGCGGCTGATGCACATACTGAAGGGCTGTTCCCAGCATCTTTATTGAACCCCAGATAGCAAGAGGTGGCCAGTGGATGAAGCGTACTTCAGTAACATCATGGCTATGGTCAAGTTCACAGGCTCTTGTGGGCCTGTTGTTGAAGTCATGCAATGGGAACTGTTGCTCCCACACCTTTCCTCCTGGGAGAGAAATACAGTCCATGTCAAATGCAGCAGATTGTTAAATCCTGCAGCAAATCTGTGTGGTTTTCTACCTATGATGGTGTTAGTCCAACTTCATAACCCATCCTCATTTAAAAAAAAAAAAAAATTGCTTTTCCCTTATGAGAACACTGAAAAGGTAAACATTTTGCTTTTGATGTGAATTAGACTCCAATGCCTAATGTAAGAGATATTAAAAAGAGAATTTTGAGGACCAGTTTTCTCCAAGGCCTTTTCATCTTGGTCGTTCTCATTTAATTTTAAACACACCAACTAATTATGTATTACTGATGTTTTGTTAATTGCTGATGTTTTGTGAATCATTACTTAACTTTCTGATATTCAGTTTAGTAGCCAGGCACCATTCCTTTCTTCAGTTTTGACAAAGAAAATCTTTTTTTAGCAATGGAAAAGTTGCTCTGTAAACCCTCCTTTCTCTGTGCTGTGGTTCACACCCCCTCGTGCTCTGCAACTTATGATGGTTAAGACATCACTTCTATGGAGGCGATATATGAAAACACTGGTAACATATTGCTTTTCTGATTTTGTCTGTCTCTCACCACCTAGAAGTGTATAATGTTATTTAAAATACAAATCACTACATGTAAATTACTTTTGCATACTCACTAATTGGGATTTAAGCTGAACTATGGTGCCACAAAATTATAGTTTTGGTTTTGTGTTTGCCTCTGAGTCCAGGCGTTTGCTGAGTGAATGACGTCTAGATCATTTGCCAGTATGTTCACTCCAGGGAAGCCTAGTTATTCAAATCTGGGTTGTTGGTGGAGGAAATGAAGGGCGGGACTTAACTGCTATAACCTGAATTAGCTGTGTTTACTGAAAAGCATGATTCAGGACAGACATCACCAAGAAAGCAAGTTACTCAGCTTGTAGAAATATTACTAAGATAAGAGAGACTGTATGCTGTAATTGAGAATAATTTACCCCCAAACCGTGCTTTGTGTACTCTCCGTACATTTACTGGAGAGTATGAATTTTCAGAGCATGAAGGAATTTTTTCTTTGGGCTGTTCCCATAAGAGACAGGGATTTAAACTTAGGCTTCGTGTTGGTATTGACTATAGCAGACCTGACAGATCCAGACATTTGATGAGCCAGGCCAGGCTGAATGGCAGGTGAGCATCAGTTTTAAGATACAGAACAATACTGATTTGTCTATAAACTGGTTAGAAATGGATCTTTCATGAATCTAATCCATGTACATACTTTCTCTGTTTAGTGCATGCTGCCTTAGATTCAGCTGCATTCAAGAGGCATGCATTCAAAGTCAAAAATACTGTTAGTTTTCCTGATCAAGACTGTTAAAGTCTGGTGAAATACAGTACAGAGTTAAAAAAAAAAAAAAAGAGGGCAAAATAAACACCTCCCGTCCCCTAGTTCAGCAGACACTTCTTTACTTTGCTTTCTGGAAAGCTTCCTGATCTCTGCACAGTGCTTTGCTACTCAGGAAAATCGTATCTGCTCACTGGTTTACAGGGAGCATGTTAGACCCTGCTCAGCCCAGGGAAACTGCATGCACAAATCCTTGGGGAGCATCATGATGGGCAGAACATACTTCCAGACTGAAAGGACTGAAAAGACAAGCAAATATGAAGTGTATGATATATAATAGATGAAGAAGAAATCTCTAAATGTAACAGTTTCGTTCAATCATAATAAAGTAGCTGAGGGTGTGCAGGCATTGGAATTAAAGATACATGCACTCTATTTAGCAGACCAATATTTATTCTTCTCTCTGAGCAGTAAGCATAAATTTGTATTTTTGCCTAAAATCAAGAAGTTGATTTAAACCTCACAAATGTTTTTTAAAAAAAAGAGCAGACCAGATTTCTGGCTTGGGTATCTTTCTTCACCTTTGTAACAGAAGCAAGCTTCTAAAAGATCAGGAACAATTGTTCTAATTTTAAATAGATTAAATCAATCACTTGGAAAATCTTAAAAGAAAGGAAGGTTGTAAGATGCAGAACATAGAAGGATGTTAGCTGCAGAACAGGTGCAAAGCTCGTAAACCTTCACAATGCAAAGAAGGATAATTGTTTTTCCCTGAGGCATTCTGGAATTTGTTGGAAGTAGGTTGTGACGAAAATTGCAATGTACCGTCATACCTCTTGAATCCATAAATCCTAGTGTCCAGAAGAGTTATGGATTTGCAAACTTTCCTGTGGGACCAGAGCTGAAAGGTCAGAGAGAGAGTGCTTTTGTGGAGAATGTGCTGCCATAAATGGGTGTGGGATTGAACCAAGGCTGCAATGTGCAAGGTGTCCAAATGGCTCTAGATGTGTATATTTAGCCAACTAAATCCCACCTTGGATTTTTAGCTCATTTTAGTATAGAGAGGTGTGGGGTTTTTTTTAATTTCACCTGCACATAACAGCCTTTGAAGTGCTTTGAAGTGATCCAGCAGTTCACCTCTGCAGGATTCCTGGGTTTCTGTGCCTCAGCTTGGCAGGGAAGGGAGGAGGAGGGGAGTCATCAAGAGAGCTAGAAAAAAGAACAGTCAAGTTTTGTATTTCTTACTTTGGTACGGTCTGCTGCAGTTTGGGAGGTTGTTGGAAGGCTGGAATGTTTCTTGTAAAGTGTGGTTTTTCCAGAGAGAGTGCATTTATTTAGTGACTTTCTGTGTAGGTTTCATTATGTGTGTGATGTGACCATCAGTGGCATATGGCTGGCGAAAACCTCTTTTTTATATTGTGCTGTGTTTGTTCATGACATTGAGGTCATTCTGCCTAAGATGAAACTATTTCTTCAGTGGGTGTCCTCACTAGACAAAAGTCTTCAGACTTCACTTTCTGGTGAAGAAAGTACTTAACACTGCTTCTAAAAGTAAAAGCCATAGTATCTGAGGCTGTTTTCTAATACAAACTCCTCATGTATTTCGAGTAAGTTGCTGGAGGTAGATATGTTGCATAATGGTACTCAGTAGCATGCAACTTTTGTGATGAACACAGGGACTGAGTTAACTGGTATTTGCGCTGCTTTTCCCAAGACAACTTAGTGAAGGATGGGGGAAACAGTGAGGAATTCCAAGTTTTGAACCGGGAAGGGAAGTGTGTGATGTCTTTGTATCTCAGCACTGTGTGGGTCTGGGGTGGAGTTTCTTACTATTTCTTCTCTATTTTACCTCATGATGATGCTGGCATATTGCAGGGCTAACTTGGTACCTACACCTGTGCCCATGATATGGCAAAAAGCAGTGGTTAATGGAAGTGCTAAGCATGCTTCTCTGTCAAAATGATCACCAATGCAATTATTCCCAATCAGTATTTAGCTTCAAGTTTGCTATATTTGTTTCTCGTGAGAGGAAGGTCTAGGTAAACACAAAAGCTTTTCTGTTTTTTCCCCATTGTAACATGAAACATGCTACTCCATCACATATAATAATATTTTATATAATAAAGTGTACTATTTCTTTCTATAAACTGCTTAACTTTTATTTTTAGCCATCAAGCCGAAAAGGCCTTTGCTTCTGCAAAAACACCAAAGTGGGCAGGGAAAAGTCAGTTAATGCAATTTGAGTATTACTATGGATAATAAGCACACATGTGGCCGCAATGACTTTGTTCATTACTGTTGCAGGGCAATAGCCAAGGCTGGAATTTACAAGTTAGAGATCACAATCCTTTGGGACTTCGATTGGTCATGTTGGCGAGAAAGAAGTTTTGCTCTCTTCTGTAGAAAGTAGCAGCAGTGATATAGGCTGCTATATCTGATATAGGCTCTATCATAAAGTATGTAAATGCTTACTAGCTTTGAGATAAAAATGTTTGCTCTGGTGGGGAGCAAAAGTTTGTTTTTTCAAGCATGGTATTTCTAGTGGCTTTTTCCAAGTCTTGTTCAGCTAGCAAATACAATGATTAACTAGGCACGTATCAAATGCTGTAGCTTTCCAATGACATTTTCTTCCAACAGTGATAAAATAGGATTTTTTTTGTGCTTAGAAGTGGATATTAATATAACTGCAGAAAGATTGTATCACAGGCAATACTTACTCATTTATTAAGATTTTTTTTTTTACTGTGATGTTTCTTACTATCTGTGCCATACATCCAATGCAGTTGTTTTGCTTCTTCATTTTATGTTCTGTAGATAAAATATAAGCTAATATCACTTTGCTTTTCTTTGTATTCATCTTATGTACTAAAGTAATAAATTATTTTTTAAGTCAGGTGTACTTTCTGTTTTGAAGGCTCTGAAGACATATACAAATAGAAATGTTAGAGCATTCTTTCAGAGCGAAGCCTGGTCATTAATCTCTTTTTCCTTTCATCTCTGTCACTATATATTTGTATTAAAATAGATGTACTTAGACTGTATCAGGAGAATAGGAAACTGCATGCAAGATCTACTTTCATTTTGCATGGGTTTAAAGGTTAAAGGAAAACGTCCCCTGTGCTTCAAAATGTTCTTTGTCTAAAGGATGCCTGGTGAGGCTTGAATTTTTGTGGTACTTCTCTTAGTTTATAGAAAATATTTCATTGCACAAGTGGCTGCTACCTGGAAATGCTACCTGCTTACTTTGGATCCTTCCACCGCAGGGGAGAGCTCGCCTCTCTGGAGGAAGGACTGGTCTGTAGCCCTGGCCATACTGTGTGTGCCAGACCATGCCACAAAATAGTCATACTCTGTCCCTCCTTGTGTCTCAAGGTATCTTTGATATTATTCTGTATTGTGGCACAATTTTAGGAAGGGTGGGCAGTGACTTTTCAGCGCTGGGAGGTAGAGTAATGTCTTACCAGGCTGGAGATGGGGCTTTGATCCTGCTGAGAAGGGAGGAGAATATGAACCCGACTCTCTCATCTTCTGCTCTAGCCTCTAATGATGAGCATGAAGGTAACGAAGGGCTAAGTATTGTGACTTTCTGGATACCTACTTTAATTGCTTTGTGCATCAGTCAGAAAGTGGCTAAAATGGGCCACTGTATTCTGTTTGATTACCAAAGAAACAAACTAATTACCCATACACATCTATGCATACACAGATATTGTGCATCTATGTATATACATGCCATATAATTTGCCTTGTGATTCTTCTCTCAAGCTCAGTAACCAGTTAAACTGGGCCTGATCTTAAGACAGGCAAAAAACTCTGTGAAGATTTCTGTCTATGTTCTCTAAGTAGGATTTCCAGGGGGTTTATTCTATCAATTGAATGCAAAATGTGGCATAAATTTTAAAATCCTGTGTATGCTGAAAAAGTTACCCGCAACCTTGCTCTTCTTTTCTCACTTTTTTTTTTTTTAGTTGGTTTTGGGAGATGGAGTATATGAGATGCTTTGTTAAAATTCTTCTCATTTAGGCTGCTTTCATTTAACCTTCCAGTGGACAGCAAACTGACTGCTTCCTGTGTGTATGCCCATGCACATCCTTTGAAAAAGTTAATGAGAGGCATGATAAATCAGGACGGGGGGAGGAGAAAATCGACGATTTCCAAGTATGCAAAAGCTTTCCTTTTACCAAAAACAAGGTTAAAGTTTCTTAAGTTTTTCAGACCCTTTCAGTACCACTGAAACAGTGGTGCACTGGTAGATTTGAAAGCTTGTTTTTTAACTCAGCAATTTCATGTTTAGCTTAAGTAGGTCAAAGTGGGTAAATGCTAGATTGTCTGAGTCAAAGGTGGGTAAACTCTATTTGCTTGCATTCAGCATCAACTGAGAATGACATGAACCGTTCCTAATTTGCTTAGACCAGTAACAGGGTGAAGCAGATTATGTTCCAGAAGAGATTTCAACACACTTTGGTTTTTAATGGACTAGATTTTACTTCATTTGAAAGATTCATTGTATTGAGCATAGGGTGGAAATTAAGTTCCCCAGTTCTACATAACAGTCTGCAGCTGCATTCAGAAATCTGGTTCAGTTTATAAGTACTAATGATTAAAATTTACTGAGACGGTCAGCTCAGCATTGCTCTTATCTATAGTTTTATTAGAAAGACTTAAAATGACAGCATTGTCATTAAATGTGTGGGTTTTTTTTTTTAAATCTGCATATATTTAGACATAATTTGCAAGAATATCCATTGCATTAATAATGCAAATCTTAATTACTTGTTAGAAAATTGATGTTACCCCTCCAAGCTACATTATTGCACAGGCTTTCTCCAGAGTAAGATTATTTGGATAACAGTCTCCTGAGGATCTCAGGTTTTGTGTTGTGTCAAATTTTTTGCAGCTATGTGGCTTACAAACTCATTTTTTTGCACAGCAAGGGTGAATAATAATCTTGACTGGCTTATTAGTAATCCTGTTTAGACACCTGTACAAATCTTATTGTTTGGAAGAGTGATTTGGCTTATGTGTATTAATAAGGCTGGAAATAAATTTCTTAACTATTATACATTGATGAACGTTCCAGTCTCCCTCTCCTTTTCTCATTAAAAGTGTAAGAAACATGTCTGTGTATAAATTAACTGAGCATAAGAACCATGAAAACCTTGCTGGTATTTTTAGAATTTTTTACTCTGAATTTTCTTATGGTGTTCTCAACTCAGAACTATAAAAATCTGTAAGAAATATTAGAAATAAACCATATTCTGACATTATTAATGACTATTTTTAAAGCATCTATCATAGTAGTAACTTGGATCTTCTGTTATTAGTCTAAAAATACTTCATAGTGAAAGTGCAAGGATAAAACTTCTTGAAAATAAAGCTTATACATGTTTTTGCATGACTGGGCCTGCCAAATTTCAATCTTTTTGTTTTTAAAAGTTGATGTATCTTCCAACTTTCATTATTCCTAAGTGAATATGGCACTATAAAGTGATAGTAGACATTTGAAACAAACAGTAATATTACTTCTGTTTGGAATATCATTACAATCGATGCCCATTAGCACAATTTCGCCCAGTTCTTGGTTGGCAAAGTGGCACTGAGCGATGGCATGAGTATAGAGTTGGGAATATTACACTTCAGGCTGGAAATGGACTTCCTTGGGTTGTGAATGTGTGTCAGCTTGTTGAAAAAAAATTTCTGACTAATTTTAGTATCCCCAAATACTGGAATGAAAGCAAACCTGAATTGGTTGAATTTCCTGCAGAACACGTAGACCATGTTCCTATCAGCTCCATGGACTTACTCTTGAGCAGTTGATTACGTAGTTCACTTCATGTTCACTCCAGTCTTTTCTGTTTGCACAAAAAACAGCTTATCATTTATCTCATTCGTGATTCAAAATGTCATGTCAAAAACAATTGTAAATAAAAGCCATTGTAGTATATTTCTGCAGCCCAATTATCCATGATTTTGAGATTTACATTTCAGAATATCATTAATTTCTGATGGAATGTAGGGTATTCATTATGTCCTGATTATATGTAAATAATTCTAAGAATGTTGGTTTTTCCATGGAAACAGATTTTTTTGAAGTTTACAGTTCATTTTCTTTTAATATTTAAAAATTCATATAATGTTAATATTCATGTAAACAATCACCAAATACATTTTCTGATAATCATTGCTCAGTCTTTATTTCACAACTACCCCCAAAGGAATACACAGATGTTATCTGTTCATTACGAGAATCCAGAATAATACAGTAATTTGCTATACTTTCAGAAGGGGTGTGCAGCATGGTGTTCAAGAATCTATTTATCTTACTTATATTCTTTATATACATGCAGAGGAACTGCAGCTAGCTTTATCTAAATTTATTGTGCCTTGTACGTTCTTACTATATTTATCCTCACAACAACTCTTCCAAGATTTCAGTGGTTGTAATGTTTTAATGCGCTGGGACGGGGAGGCAGAATGATTGGCCTGGGGTCATACTGGAAGGATACCCACTTCAGTCTTCCACCTCCTCAGCTGCCATCCCCACCACTGCAACTGCTCTTGGGATTAACACGGCAGGAACTTGCTTGGGGGAAAGAGTCTTGGTGGCAACACTTTCCTGTGCATGGAAATGTTGGAGCTCAAAGACAAGTTGGTTTCCAGTACACTGTCCTGTATCTCTAATAGCAAAAACAAGGGATAGGTGATGAGCTTTAGGTGACAGAATGAGCTTTTGTTAATAATGTAAATGAGGCTTTTGAAAAAAGATCTCTGTGCTGGCCTTCAAAGTTCACTTCACTGGCAACACAATTAGTACAATACTCAGCTGGGTCAAAAATTCAGTGCAAATATAAAAAATATGGTAATGATGTACTAATAAAAGAAAAGAAAGGGGAAACAAATAATCTGTTTTTGAGAAATTCCATTTTAAAGAAACCATAAATATCTGCAGTTTATTTTTGGTGCAGTGGAAACTTTTCTCCTGTTTGTCTGTCTCATCTTTAAAAGCACCAGACACATTATATCATTGCACTGAGGTAATATGAGATAATCATGATTTTCCTACTAGTGATTTAATGAAACTTTTGCTGGCAAAATGTCAAATCTCTATTTAACATGAACTACTGAAATATGTAAAGCTTAGAAATTTAAAACTACAAAGAATTCTTTTTAGGAGAATATTGATTTAACCTAATTCAGTTTAATTCCTTTGTAATATTTTAAAACTTAAAAGTGATGAGTTTAGAAGAGTGCAAAGTATTGCTCAGCAGTAAAATAGCAATTGTTTTAAGGTAGACCTACTAATGTCATTCACTATTCATGACCTTAAGCTTCTGCTTCACTGTGCTGTGTTTATAGGGCTTTTATTTTTTCTTTTAATGCTACAGATTTTTGGAGCGCAAGAGTATATTATGACAGACTTTATTTTTATCAAGGCAATAAAAGAAAATTACATGGTAAAAAGCTGTTTAATGCTGTTATAGTCAGGGAACTAATAGTGACAGAAATTATGTGACTGGATGACTAAACTGTTCTAAATAAAATTATGCCCCGACTTCTCTGCAGACAATGTGGAAAGATATAGCTTTTGAAGGCTTGAATTTGGGCATATACAAGCGTGGTCTTTTTCAATGTCCTCGGCTGAGTTTTTCTGTTTTAGTGAGATCATGATCAGGCCTCAGAACTTTCCTTTGGCTTACACACGGGAAGGGTGTTAGCTTACAAAGGCCAGCAATTAATACATTAATAAATAAATGCTGACAAATATGCATAATTACTTCTATAGCTGATTAGAAATGGAGTTTGAAAAAGTCAGATGTATGCTTTGTTTGCACATCTTAAACTTTATTGTGTTTGTTTTATTAATCATGGAAATGGACATTTAGATGAGCAGATGGAGTACCACTGGGTAGGCAAAAGTATCCTCACAGAACAATGGGAAACACTATTTCTTGGAGTATCTGTTCTGTTTACTGGTCAAACCCGTATCATTCAGATTTAAAGATTTTTAAATTTTTGAATTTGCTACATTAGAAAATGAAGAAATTGGATTAGTTTAAAAGATTTGATGGTAACTTGGAAATCACTACACAACTCAGGAGATCCAATAGTTTTAGAGCTTGAAATTATTTTAAACCTTCAATTTTTGATATGTTAGGATATTTTAAGATATTAGGTATATTGTGTATAGGTAAATGAGATTTTGTCATTCAATGTGCAATTATGGAAACTTGCATCCAGCTGTATTAGATGGCTTTGGAAAATGTTGACTATCAAATGAGAAAGTATGACATGAAATGTGGCTTTACAGAAGTGTTAAGTACTTTGGTAAAATTCCTTCCATTTCTCTTTGAGCAGAGCCCCAAAGCTGGTTCTACCAAGGATGCCAGCTGCATAGCAAACCTGTTTATCTCAGGCCCCTGCTTTGCTTCCCCTCTGCAAATGAGCGGACTCTCCTTTCCATCCCCTGCAGGAACTGCAGAAGGAACAGCCAGACTCTGCCAAACACGGTACCCGAATAAGCTCAGCAACCCGCAGTGCTGAGCTAGATTCGAAAATGTGCTTAAGTAAATTCTATGGAGATTTTTGGCTTTGTGGATCTCTGTAACAGATGTGTCAGGGCCTCAGCAGCTCAGAACTGCCATTTGAAGTTTGACACAGTGCATTTTCAGCTAAGATTCTCTTGAGGAGGACTTTGGTTTTAAATTGATGCCCTTAGATCATCTGGAAGAAAATGGCAATTTTCTACTTTTTTTTTTTTTTCTTCTTCTTTTTTTAGGAAAATAGTTTTCATCCAAACACTATAATTCAATTTTTACACAGATGAATCTCCCTCTCTGGAGAAGACCTGAAGGCAGAGAATTACCTACAGAAATCACTTTGAGGTCAAAGTCCTGGAACTATGGTTACCTTTTCCATAAGTGAAAATACATAACGTCCCACTGGGCATCCTGATAGCCTGAGGAGGTATAGATAAATTAATTGCTCAATAGCGATATGCACAGAGCTTCGCTCCTTGTATTATGCCTCTGGTAGTCATATGCACCTATGTTTGCAATTTGGGAGAACTGGGAAGAGCCAGAGTTTGAATTTTTTTTTTAGTGCCTGTCAGAGGGCCATGCTAGCGATAGCTTTTTCATGTTACATAGGTCAATAGTTATCTATCTCAATAGCTACCCTTGCAACACAGCTCTGCATCAGATCTTGTTCTTTTACTTGGGTATAGATAGATGAAGTAGCGTGTGATAGTTCCTCTAGAGCTACTTCTCCTTTGTAGGCTAATTTCTGCTAAACCAGAATACCTTGGCCAGTAGTTTGGGGTTAGAGACAAGAAGGAATATGAAACAATATCTGTACATGAAATCTTCCACAATCTCTGCCCAGCTAAAACTGCATCGGTCCATTCAATCCACCAATAGTGTTGAAGGATCACATCATTTATACATAAAGCTTTGTCAGTGTGTGTGCAAGTTAGTAGATAAAAATGCATTAAAAATGGACTCATCCCTGAAAAGTATTACAGTCTTTTCCTTACAGTTGCATCCACAAAATGTATTCCAACTAAAACCTGTTTCCAAAAAATCCCCAAAACTGAGCTTATTGCATCACGCTAAACCTTAAACATCAAAACAATTAAAATGTTGTCTGGAAGTAAAAATGTACTGTGGCCAATAAAAATTTCTATATATAGCCCTCACTTGGAAGTGGTGAGCTCTCTCTAATAAATTAAGAATCCTGTGGTTAATGTATTACATTTTCTTCTCCGCAGACTTAAAATATAGATAGCCCAGTGATTTCAATTAGGTTTGTACCTGCTTCTTGCAAAGCTAAATTTGGCCAGAGTCTGGCTTGCCATTTATTTTTATTTCATCTTACAGTAAACAACTATGTTCAAAGATTGAAAAAGCAATTTCACTTCATTTTATCTTGCTACAGGGAAGAAGAGAGGAAGTTGACAAAAATTGTAGAGCTATTGTGATAGAGAGCTTCCAGCCTTGAGGTTTCTTGGCTCTGTTCTGAATGCTGTAAAGTAGGGGAGACCAGAAAGCAAGTGATGCAGTGCCTTGGAGAAAACCAAACCAAACTCCTCTCTTATTCAGTTTAGTGTGTCTCAAGTGATTGTCTTGGGCTGCTGAGTCACTCGTCGATCCTGTGTTCCACAGGGTGCTGCCTAGTATGCCCAATGTAGACATTTTGCTCTGCATTCAGCTGCAGAGTCTTTATTTGGGAGACACTTGAAGGGATCCTCTTCCTTATCCAGTGATGATTATCTCCCAAAATGCACAAGTTTTTTTTCTTCTCTACTGCAGATATTGCTAAGCTGGTTCCATTGCAGAGGATATCTTTCTCTTCTTAAATCCTATATGCAAAAGCTTTTGTATGCTTGAGAAAGAAGTTTAGTTTGATATAAAAAATGTTCATCCCTCCTGAACAATTATTTTAGCGGTTCACAACCTGCCAAGGGATGGCTGCACAGAAGATACTCTGTTTTCCTTCTTCTCCATTTCGGGGAGACCAGCATCGCACTCCTATTGTGTTGTAAGGTAATAGAGGCAGTTTGTTTTCCTCTGTACAGGAAAACAAAGCAAAACAAAACACAGTGATGGGAAGATGGGAGGAAATGTCATAATATAAATTTGTATATGAAATAATAGTGTCTCCTCTCCCAGTTTGATTTCAAATATAACCACCTGCTGATAGCTCAGATCGTGTCCTAAATCACTTTGCTTTTGGTACATAAAAATGGCAAGAATGAATATATTCATTCTTGTATGCTCTTATAAAGTTTTATTAGAGAGAATAGTGAGGTTCTTGGAATTTGAAAAAGATTTTCCTATAACCGTGATAAGGTCTAAAGATGTCTGATCTAAGTCAGCTGACTTTCAAGACTAGAGGATGGTTGATACCAGCCTATGATTAACACTGCATTATTACTTTTTTTTTTTTAATTTTGAAATGTGCTAGTGAGATTGTTTTTTTAAGATGTTTCATCACTTTCTGAGAATCCTGTACAGCTGAAAGCCTGGGATTCAGCGTGCTTTTTTTTTTTTTTTTTAAGTTGAAGAATAAAAAAATATAGCTCTGTGTGCTATACACAGTTGACAATGATAGACGGGAATGTGTCACATAGGAAGAATATCTTATTGGGAGCCTTTATGGGTCACTCTGCATCTCTGGTGAGTGACTGGAACCAGGTAGGATTCCCTAGGAGAGGAGAGGGCTTGGGGTACTTTCAGCATTCACCTTTGTTGGACACTTTGCAGCTAGTAATATAGCCAGTGCTAATGTAAACTTCATGGGCTAAATTAGATCTGGGGATTACCATTTGGGTTTGTTTCACATTATATTAAGCACTACATAAAAGTGCATCATCACTATTCAGTGAGGTGCATGACATATACTCACATATGTTATGTGATATGTGTAAATTTCCCTTCTGGGTGGCGGAGAGGAAGGGTGATCTTTTTAAAAATTAATTCCCCACTTTCACATTTGCCTGCTAAAAGTGGAAATGTAGAAAACAATACTGCCAGTAATACCGGTACTCAGAATTTAGGAGGAAAAGTAACAACTTCTATATCTTGTACAAAGTTTCTTTGTAGAGAAACAAAACAGCTCTTATTTGGGAAACCTGATACAAACACTGGAGCACTGGAGTACTGAGATTGCAGTAGGCAAATCTTTCATAGCACATGCTATGAAATATATTTAACACCAGCTCCCTATCAGCTAATATACTTTATTCTCTCCATCCCTCCTAGCTATTAAGATAAACTTTTCTATGGTGCACATCTTTTTTTTTTTTTTCCTTGGCTGAAGATGGAAATATGAATTGAGAAATTATTTGGGGGGCCATAAGAGATCCTGTACAGTGGCTGTGATGGTGGAGGTGAAGCAGTGCAAGTGTCCCTTCCTTTCTTCCTGAGAGTATTAGCTGCTGTTGTGTCAGTTGTCCCTGCATTGCCTTGGCAGAGCCACAAGAGGACTGCAGCTAAGAGAACGTGTTCTGGGGGGTATCGTTATGGCCATGGTCTTTTCTTGTGAGCATTTATTACAGGCTGCATTCCCAACAGAAGATGCTAGGCCACACGGGTCTTTGTCTTGAGCCACTACAGACTATTTTTATATTTTATTATATACTATTTTTATGGTAGAGTTTAGAAGCAATTCTTGATGGGGAGGAGGTAAAAAAGGCTAAATCTTTTACTGAGATGGCATAACTTTGGAAATGTAGATGTTTCTGTGGTTTTAAGTAAAGGATTAACACATCACAACTCTTACTGCTTGTGGTTCCTGGGTAACAAGCAACAATAACAAGCTCTGGCTCAATTCTGGCATTCATGTTAGCTAAATAACCTAAGGACTTCCAAAGCTTCCTGACCCCTGGAAGGACCTGTACTGTCTCTCTAGTCTCTGGGTCACGGCCCAGGTACACTATGAGGGGGGCTGCAGGCCTTGGAGATCAGACACTCTACCTTAGACATTTTTATACCGAAGGAAGAGGAAGCGAGACAGCAGAAGGTTGAGGTATCTGTGAGAATTATTTCTCAGAGTGACAATTCATTGGTTTCCTGCTCTGAGAGTTGCTGTACTGTAGTATTTTAGACAGTGACAGGTAAGGTAGAGCGTCCTTGCTAAGCGGTGTAGCTTCAACAGAGGCTTTTTTCAGCATGAAGGATTCCACCAAGGGCTGGACAGTTCTGTCTTCAAAAGGGAAATATTTAACAGAATTGTAAAAATTCCTGTTTCAGGTAGTACCTTCAACTCTGGCAGTATTTTTTTGTCTTGTAATCCCAGAATCCCCACTAAACTGTGGCTATGCTATGTCATTGTTGAAAATAAATCCCATCCTTGTTGTGTTAGCACACTTTTTTGGACATAGAAGCTTACAAGGTCATCTATGGGTAGTCATGAACAGCAAGCATTCCTCAGTGTGCACATTTGCTAGCAAGTGAAATACAGGAATAAATTAGAAATTATGCTTATTTCACAACATAGTGAAGTAAGGATATAAAATGGATACAATGATATAATCTAACTGTTTCTCGGTAATTATCAGGGGATAATTTGTCTTCTCCTCTCACAATTAAATTCAGGGATGATTTGTTGAGAACGGGATGCTTTATTTCTCTTAAAAAAGTATATATCTGTGTGCTGTTAGTGTGTATTGTGGTAGGAATTACAGCAGTATAATTGAAATGCTCCAAGGTTTTTTTGCATAATATGGCAATGTATAAGTTATGGGAACCCTGGGCAGCAGAGGCTTAATATGCATCATTATGCATCATTATTTTTCTTGGTAGAAAGTTAAGAAGTTTTAGCAGGGATTTGGTAGTATTTTAATAGTAGGTAACTTTTGCTTACTGTTATAAGAAGAAACTTTTAAATCATATTATATATATTGTGTTGTATGGTTGCATTGTTACCAAACATAAGAAGAGACAAGAAGTAGGTTCTTCCAATAGGTATGAATATTGTGACTTGGAGCAACACAAGTGTCAATTATATCTAATCTAGGGAAGTGGTGTATCTTTGCAAAGAACTCCAGTGTATGTCACGTAATACTTTTTCAGAGATGGGCTTGTATACCTTAGGTGCTTGTGGAAATAGTTCGACACTGAGCTCGCTGTATTTTTACACAATGCAGGATTTTACTTTAAACTTATGTTTAAGTAGCTTATTGCTACCAAAGGTGAACAAACATGTACACAAAGATTCAAAACAGGCAACGAGATTAACTTAAGTCTGCCTTGTATAGAGCTGCCTTTCAACCAATTTCCTTTTGTGAGCGAATACAGTGCTATGAACATACACATCATGGAAACTGTATTTGTTTCTTATTTTATTTTATAACCACAAGCTGTTGACACTTTACTGTAAGACTAATGCCTGCTATTTTCATTAAAGCACTAGGCTGGTGTGTTTTGTCTCTGTGTGAGCATGTGAGAATGATAACTGTCCCTCGTGGAGTCTGAGGTCCCACAGTTCCTGGATATGGGGACAAACCTTGGGAGCATCCCCTGGGAATAACCAGGGTGCACTGATATTTTGCTTTGACAAGTTGCTTAGCCTACTCCCATTTTCCCATCTATAACACATATTTTATATCCATATGTTCTTCTTCCTTTTAATACAAGCAGCTAGTGAAAGCTTGGGGTCTGCAAAGTTATTTCTGTTAGAAGGGAAGAAGTGACAAGTTGGGTGTGTTTGATGCCAGCATGTTTATTTTTAAGAAGGTATAAATTTGTGAGGGATTCATCTTTGAATGGAGGAGGGACTGCCTTGAGGGGCAGCTTTCTGGTTCATAGCCCTCTTGGTTTTGAAACAAAACTTCCTCAAAATACTTTTCCCCTTCCCTATCCCTTACCAGTGCTTTTAGCTCAGCCTGAAACCTCCCCATGCACCTGGCTGTGGTGCCAGGCGGGAGGGCTTCTCGCCAGCACAGGCACACCCTCTCCCCCCAGCCTGTTAGCGTTTCTCAGTAGCCTTGCAGACACTTCTGTTTGAAATTCTTTACCGATTTCATTCATGCAGTTATTTTGGTTAACTGTCAGCTTATTGATGAAATTTGTCCCAGCCTATTTGTATAATTTTTTTAACACTGTGCATTTTTTAATCTTGCCTGAGTTACTTTCAGGGGCAGAGGGATGTGTTATACCATTTGTCTACAAATTACATGGATTAGTTTAGGTTTTTTGTTGTCTTGAATATACAACATTAAAATTTCCTATAAAAAGAAAAAAAATTTTTCTAAGTGCCACAAATTCAGGAGACCAGCAATCCATGTTCTTTTTTTCACCATTTATTATTTAATGCCTTTTTAGTGTGCCTCTGCACCTTAAATGTAACTCCTTTCTAAGCAAAAATATCCCAGCTTTGTCATTTATTCCTCGTAGGAGAGTTCATGCATGCCCTGGGCTATTCGTGTTGCCTCCTCTCAACCATTCTGTATCTGAGTCAGGCATGGTAGGGGTCATGCTTCGCTCCAATGAGACTTCACTGCTGATAGCATCTTGGACTATTATCTCCGGTATCCACCATGTGGACTTTTATGCAAGTTTTTCCAACTTCATATTTAGCAGACCTCATCCTTGTGTTCACTGATGTGGAGATACTTCACTTTTCTTCCCAGCTAAGTTAAACTCTCTTAAGGTGAAGGAGGGTTTCAGGCTTCTACCTCCAAATACAGACTACTTTCCCTGTATGACCTTTTTTACATTTGAGGTTTACCTGGTGTTTGTAATAATCTTTTGTCCTGATAAAGATGGACAGCTTTGTAGTCTCTATAAATATTTCCACCATTCATCAGCAGTTCTTGCTTATTAGCTTATATTTGTGGCCAGATGACATAATTACTGTGTCTGACATAGTAAGCAGAGACTTCAGTAACCAGCGACTTTTCACAAAATATTGAGGAAGAAGTCTGAGTCACAAGAGTTTCCATGTCACTCAAATCTCCCTTTCCAATTAAAGTTGAGAGAAATGTCCATGAAGCCGTAGTGAATGAAGACATTCTTTTAATCCTAGATAAATAAATCCTAAACTATAACAATAGTTGCTATTTTCCAAACTGAATTTTTTGGTGATTATTTTATAGTGAAATATTAGTAAACATTAACTAAAAGACTAGGTGAAACTTTGTGAAATATACTAACGTGTTTATATAGTAAAAATATATCTTTATATAGTAAAAGTAAAAAAGTATTTACTTTAAATAGTAAAAGCAAAATATCTTTATATAGTAAAAATAATATTTTTTTTAAATACAGTGTTTTCCTTTCTGTCTGCTAAGCAGCTTTTGATAATTTCAAATAATTTGCTCTGTTCTCCAACTACTTAAATTTTCAGTGATTTTCTATGTGAGACTTTGTCAAAAGGGTTTGGAAGTCCAAATAAATTATGTCAGCTGGTTCTCTTTTATCCATTACCATGTGTGTGCAGTATGACCCACTTTGAGAAGCATATCAGATGAGAAAGAGTTACATAAAGTGCTGTAATACAGACCAAACCACGGTATAAACGTATCTTCAAGCACCATAACTGAAAGTGGGACTTTTCACATCACTGTAAATTAAATTGATTAATAATACATCATGTTAAAATGAATTTTTCATGGTTTGGGAGCTAATGTTCTCAATTATTCAGCAATGCAAAATGTAGGAAACTTGCATATAAACAGCATACAAGATTTGATCCATGAAATCTTTATTTAAAAAAACAAAATAATTTTTGTTTAATATGCTAGAACATTTTTTCCTAAAAATATCACTTACTTTTTGTGGCAAAAATGAAGTCTGAAATTAAATTGGCCATATACATAGAGTATAAGTATCCTGTCTATTACAGCAACAGCACACACTTTAAATTAATCATTGTATATTCACAATTTTCCCATATTTTACTTCTTCAGTGCTATGAAATAAAACTCTTGTTCCATAACTAATGTCATCATTTCTGGAAGGCATTCTCAATGCTGAAATAGGATGTTCTATTGTCTTTTGAGAAGCTTAAGAAATTTTTGGGAGCATTCCATTTAAAAATGTTGATATTATACTCCTTGCATCTTTCCTGGACTGTGATTCCAAGTCATAATCCTGTGCACTTAAACATTGGAGTGTTTTAATCGAACTGAATTTCAAAAGTTCAGAAATTGTAAATCCTTAAAAATATTTCCAAAAGGGATATTTTGTGTTTAGGAGGGTTGTTTGGTTGGTTGTTTTTAACACATAACTTCAGTTAGGATTAAATTTTTTTCGCAGATGTTCTAAATGTGATCAATTATATTGGAAAACATGTTGATACTAGTCCAGGTACTAATCTCAGTGATAACTGCATAATTTTGGAGTATCCCACCAAGGAGTAGTAGCAGTACAGTCCTCCGCATTGTGCTTTTGGACATCATTTATTTGCACTTTTCATAGATGAACACAGGTAAGGGCACTAATAATGCTGAGCACCCGTAACATCGAAGTGCTCCAAGGCACTCAGTATTTCTCAGGATTTGGCCTGTAGAAATGAGAGATGGGAAACACCTGTGAGGTTGTCTAAATCATCTTTATATTACTTATGGGAAGTTCCCTAGTGTATATTTTTTAAGAACAGATGCCATGATCACCTCCTGTGTGGAATACCCTTTAACCTTGGTGGGGGGTTAAAATGTAGAGTGATTGCAAGATTCAACCTGTACTGTGTCTAGTGTCAAGTTAAGTGACTCAAGATTACAGCCTCCACATATGTTAGTAATGGTGGCTAATTTTTCTAAATGATTCTCTATTCATACATTGTATGAAGTAGAGGCCTTAATTCTCCTTTTCCACATTGCTAGATAAATTATGTAGCTGAGGTTGTAGGTGTAGTAAGCTATCACTCAATATCCTTAATCCTAAAAGCATATTCTCCATGGTGACATCTTTGCACTAGTAGAAAGTTCAGTTGAAGTCTGTCAAGCTGCCCACGGACAGAGAGGTGCACTCACATGCAATACATTATAAAAGGTGAAAGCAATGAAGGAATTGAAGCAAAGGTGCTCTCTACATGAATACTTCTCAACATAAACAAAATTCAGATAATTCTCCATTTTTCTTTCTCCCTTAAAATCGCTGCTCTTAAAGTCTTGCTCTTAAGATACTTGCTGTGCACCAGTGAGATGTTTTGTCAACCAGGAACTATGATGTTCCCAGACACTATAATTGTCTAGAGTTTTTGGTTTGTTTAGTTGTTTTTCCCCTCTGAGAATCATAAAATTTTTTAGAGCAGCCGGAGAAAAATCTACTTGAATTCTAGGAATTATGCTTATGTTTTTCAGCATAGAAATGCAGAGATAGATGATATAGGTTTGAGAAAAAAGTGTCTTTCTCTGAGAATAGGAAGACAGGTAGGGAACTTCTCCTGCATGACCCCTATTCAGCATCTAAGGTTGATGGAGTAATTACTGCTAATGGCATCATCTCTACTTTAGTAAATTAATTAATTTGCATCAAAAGAGCTCTATTGTATGTAACTAACCATCACCGTGTACCTGAGCACAGGATCATTACAGGCTGCATTACTGGGTGTACCATATGCTTCCTGCATGGTTGGAAGGAATCACAATAACTTTCCCTGTTTCTGTTTTCCTCTTTACAAGAATAATCGACGAGGTCTGGGAAAAAGTCAGATTTCCCATGAGCATAAGTGAGTTGTTTCCTGGAGAAACAAAGATGCATCCATTTTTTCAGTGCTAGTTTCCTGTGAGCCAGGGTCTGAGGGGGAAACCTAGTACCTCCCCTGACTCAGCCTGTTGGGATCTCTCTTAGTTCTGAATTGCAAAATATTTTTAGTGCGTAATGAAATATAAAACAATACAATTTGATATGTGGGATTTTTGTGTTTATCCATCCCTCAAATCTATCCCTGATGAAAGAAAACTATTTTCCTTTTTCTGTGTACCTATTTCACAAACAAATTGCGGATACATAGATAGATACCGAGGTGTCTGGGCTGCAGTGGCCTGCCCCATTCCACACAGGAGAATCTGTTCACAAACAGCATTTAACCCACAACACTTAGGACTCATATCCAGATTCCAGATCATTCTCAACCTTGCTATCATCAATCCTTCTATAATGCTTCACCATCAAATCCCTCTTCCCTCAATATATTCTATTGCTATACTGTTATTAGAGCTGATTCTCAAGCACAGATTTAAAATTGAGATTGCACGAGTGAGAACTAGCCACAGTATCTACTGATACCTATTTATCTTGGGCAAGATCTGTTAGCTCTGTAACATTTGTCAAAGCTCTGTTGGCAATGTAATCTAGAGCAATCATTTCTCTTCTGTCACTGCAAATTCTGCCTATGAAACTGTAAACCTAAAGCAGACTTCTTGGAGAGCGGTGCAGAGCGAAAACTGAAAGACTGGGAACTGCTGAACGTCAGCAAAGGTTACGCAGTCATTTCTCATGTCACTTTCACAGGCTTGCCACTCGCACGACAGCCAGGAGCAAGAGAGAAGTGCAGAACGGGGATCCAAGGGTGCATGGGGAGAGCAGGGAAATGCACCATTAATCAAGGGCATGCAGGCAGCACATGGGAAAGCTCCGTGTTTCAAAGTGGGGTGACCTTTAGGAAATACCTAGTTAAGCAACTTGATTAATGTTCTATGTTCATTGCTTACTCAGTTGCATTATTTATTACAAAAATGGGTACAAATAAATAAAAACAAAGTTAAAAGGAACGGCTTTTTAAAGGCAATAGTGGACCGGTTCTGTTCAGTTGCTACTTCTGTTTGTTAGATTTAGGACTATTAATATCTACCTCGCAGATCTTCAGAGCACACTTTTTGATCGTGCTGATAGGCACTGTGTACACAGCAAGATTATATTAAATTCCTCAAAGAGACAGTGATACATATTATTGCCCTATTGATTCACGAGATGTTTTATAGTATAAACTGTAAAATCACTGAACCTCAGGTTAAATACTCAGTGTGATTTGGGGTGTTTTAGTCATAGAAATCCTATTAAGAGAGAAGGGGATCATACAGCTAAACCTCTGTGAATGGCACTGAACAGTTACCTCTAGTGTCCTGTAATGATCTTAATAATGGAGAAGTCATCTGATATTCATTGTCAAGCCATTGATCATAATGGATTCATTCATTATTAATGTGGCTATAGCACAGTGTTGAAAGACCTGTTGCAAAGTGAGCAGGAAGATTACTTTTGCAGAGGAAATCTTGAGGTAGCTTGAGATCAATAGTCTTACCTGCCATGCCAGCAGTATTGCTAGAGAGGAAGTTAAAGGATATCAGCGGTTGACTCTTCAATAAGCTCAAAGAGAAAAAAAAAAAAGAAATTGCTAGGAGAAGACATTGAAGCTGTATCAGGAGCCTAAATTCTCCAGGCTCAAATATTACCATCATAAATTGACACAGGTTGCTACCCATCATCGTTACTGGTTTGAAGATCAAATGCCAGCTTTGGTTAAGTGAAAGCCTGCCAGCTGGAGGCAGCTATACTACAAAATATAAAAGGGCCTTTGGGGACAGAAAGTGATTCTTGGACCAGTTCTGCACATGCAGTTGTCACCCCCTGCGATGCAAAGTAACTTCCCTTTTAACCCAAAGGGCCATTGCTAATTGAAAGCTCTACCCTATGTATTCCAGATTATTTTCCTGTATCCGAATTACTAATTCAATCTGTTTTTCAAGTATCTTCACTCTACTTAGCTTTATATTCTTACCTTTCTGTATCACCTTCAATATGCATGAAGAAATACTCAACCACGCTACCTCCTAGAGTAATTAACTTACAGTAATTCCAAAAGAGTTGCAGGATGCAGTAAGTCAGTACCCCCTTTCTAGGCATCTCTCCCCTTGTGCTTCCCAGTTGTATGATTGCTCCTTGCTTTGCCAGGTGGCAGAAAGGCAGATTTGGTTATTTAGGTGAGTGGGTAACGGCCATGTTTTTACTCCTCATGGTTCTCTCTGATGTACCAAGAGCTCTGAAAAGGCTCTAAACAACAATTTCCACAGTGTGAGTTAACTAACTAAAAATGTCATTTTCTTATCAATAGCTCACCTCCACTTTTTTTGTCTTTTCAGATGATCATTTATTTGTTAACGCTATGGGGAGCAACCAGACCTTGTTCAAAGTAGCAATGGAAGATTATTTTCCAGTGCTTTAAAGGTCAAGCGGGAAGTTCCTCTTTGATGTACTTTGCTTAGTGGTCCTTTTAGGCATAGAGTTACTTTTTCCTTCATTAGTCATTGTGGTGAGTTGTTGGAATGTTACTTAAAGATTTCTGTGCCACATCTTTGACTGGTGTGAGCTAGCTAGAAGCTGAGCATCTGACTCTCTTATTTTCCTGTTTCACTGAAACCACACACACCAGGGATTGCGCTGACAATTTGTGTTTGTTTCTTCCACAAATATCTCTTTTTTTTCCCATATCTGTATTTACTCCTCAAGCAGGTGGACTATGATGAAATTAGAACTGGGTTTGAAACTGGCATGTGAGTGGCATTTTACTACATAATCCTCAGAGGGATTATGTTACTTTATTTCAATTTTTGATCAGAAGAAAGCAGTGTTCCTTTCTGCACTATTCTTTCTCTTGTGTTCTCTCTAAAATATTAATCAGTCAGGACTTATTGGTCACCTCCAATTTTTGAGACAACTGAACTCCATTTCCTCAGCACTGAGCTCCAACCTTCATATTTCTGCCTGTGTTGTAGGATCATGTTGCCTTCACATGTGTACTGTTTATCCTAATGCTAAGGCCCATCTTCAGCTTTTGTAATGTGTGTAACTTAAAAATGTAGAATATTATTTAAGTTAAAGCAGTAATGTCAATATTCATGTGCAGTGGATGTAGATCTTCAGTAAGTGAAGCAAAGTTTGTAAGAAATGGTGCCTGTTCAGCTGAACTCAAACACGCCTGGCAGCTGAGATGCTGTAAGGGTTCTTCAGAGGAGTGTGCACAGGTATCTTTATAACTCTTTCTTCTCTGAGTATACTTCTGATTTATCAGCGCTCAAATCTTACTTAAGTTGCAACAAGTATTATTCCTTTTAGCAACTTCTCCTTTTCTGACCAAAGATAGTAAGTAATTAAACCAGTCTTGATGTGGTCAAAAAATGTTTTCTCAGTTTGCTTCAGAGAAACTTAGGTTCTTCCCCCGCTCTTTGAGCAGAGATACTTTTATATCAGAGCAATAAAGCATCTGTCTAGCAGGATTTGAAGGCTGCAGAACAGCAAAGCAGCGGGCTGAAGATTGCCAAAGGCAATTCATACCTTGAATATTAAAACAAATTATAGTTTTCTTCATACTGTGATAGAGTGAAAAATATTACAGTTTTTAAATAATGCTCAGCTCTGAAATGCCATAGAAATCAGTGCAAATTCATTGATTCACATGTAAAACAGCCCTGTATACAGGTAGAAACCTGATGAATGGTGTTTAAACATAAATACCTTAAAAGAATAAATAGCAAATACAATAACAAAATAATAAAGTACAACTTCTCTTTCATTCAAATAAATATTAGTATGTGAAATCTTTAAGTGGCTATGAAAATAACTAAAAATAGAAATGTCTTTCAAGAAATAAAATCCATGCCCATTTTAAGCAAGCTTGAAGCTAGGCTGGTAATGACATAGTTCTGTAAATGTAGGAGTTGAAATAATTCTCCAAAAGCTGCAGTTTCAACATTCCTGGACAGAAAACATGCCCATGTATCAATTCATAAACTTGTTCTCTTGCATGCCTGCACTCTGCCATCTGTCAGAGTGGCATTTTGCCCACTCTAGGAAATATTGTTTCATTTTCTGCCATGTACAAATATCGACTTGCTTTCTAGAGAAATCCTGAAAAAAATACAGCTATTCTTTCTGGTTTTTTTCTTCCTACACATTTCCTCTTTTCAAGCACTATCACGGTATGCTTTCATTGGAAGCATAATGCCTTAGTCTTTTTCCCATTTGCCAAAATCTTTTCTGAACATCCACTTTTCAGCTGCCTCTGGATGACCAAGAATTCCACAGGTTCAGTGGTACTGGCCATGCAGCTGCTCTTTTCAGAGTTTAAACATAAAGCTTGGTTTACCTTTTACCTGGCCACAAAAGGATTAGACACAACCACTGTTCTTGTGTTCCCTGAAAGTTAGCTGACAAACTGTCCATGCTAATGTGCTCATCAATGTATCTGAAACAAAATGGTGTGTGAATTTTCTCTTGTAGAAGCTCCCAGACAGATTTCTTAATCTTAGGAATGACAATGATGAATATTCATGCTATTTTGCTGAGCCCCCAAGCATTGCTCTTAACTTCCTAATTTGAATTCCTGATGTTGTAATGCCTGTGAAAGATGAATGACCTGTTTTGTTCTCAACTCAAAATACGTTCCTGCATTCTCCAAGTCACTGGCTCCACATTTGGTAGTAAATTGCATGATTTCATGTGAAATAATTTCCAAAGCTCTCATATCAAATTAAAAAAGGAGACAGCTAAACAGGTAATTTGCATATGGCTCACATGAGGTCTCTTCATCACAGTGCTGAACTTACACTTGAATAAAGAAATGCCAAGAGGGACAGTAATGCCCTTATAGAAAAGTAACCTATACAGGAATAATTGCAGGATGTGTGCAGTGCATGCCAAACGTGGGCAGTAAAATGGAGGTTTCACAAGTGCCTGAGTGATCTGTGAGTGCAAGGGGACCTGAAAGGCCGAAGCAGGAATGGGATCACAGGGAAATGTCAGTCAGCCAAAGAACAGCTTTTGTTGTGAACTTAAGTCTCAGTGGCATAATTTGCTTGTTTATCCAAGAGGATCAAATTTGACTGATGACTTACAGAGGTTTCTTTGAAATCACTGACAGGTATTTTTAATTAGAGGCAAAGCTGCTGTGAAAGCTGAGTGAAGAACTGTGACTCCCTCTGTGTCAGTGGAATTCCTCTCTTTATACCAGCTCCATTCCACAAAGGGGCTGTGAGAGGAATTGCATTAGGGAAAACTCCTGGCTGCCTGGAAGTTGCAGTCTCGTAGTTTTCATGTCCATTTCCAGGTAAATGTTACCAAGAATAGTGTCAAACAAAGGGTGGACTTAATTTTAAAATATTTTATGGGAGTGGCTGCAGACCAAGGTGTGGTTGGCGCACATACCGGACTAGTAAGAAGATGGCTCTATTTTTGGGACTGGCTAGAGTAAAAGTTTATGTATGAAAAAAGAAGGTTGCTAACCGGAGAAGCTAAGAGAAGAAGTGTCCTGGGACTGTGACCTCCTTGCAGGGTCTTCTCTTCCCTGCTGATTCTAGTGCTTCTTTCCCACACTAAAGCTGCGTGTCCACTCCACCTGCCATCAGTCATTCTGCTACTCATGCTTGCTCTTGCTTTTTCCAGCTCCAGACTCATTCTTTCTGTCTGTCATTCCCATAGCAATCTGGCAGAGGTATAGCGTTTGCACACAGGGGGATTCTCATTTGCAGTTATTAATACAAAATGCAAAAGAGAAGTTGGTTCAATAATACATAACGGAAAGGCCCTTTAAAATTGCCTGGTTGCTGTAGCTATTTACAGAAGACTTTGCACTAACTGTGGTAAAGCTGAATATTTAATTTATACCTGGTAGGAAGTTTGGCAGACAAGTGCAGATACTATATATTTATTACAGGTGTAACTGATAAGTGTTTAGGAGCATCACAGTGTTGTGTATATTTACGTTTTAAGTTGTGTTATATATATTTATATACACATATATACTCTGATAAACACACACATAAAAATGGCTTTGTGTTTCCTAAAGATACATAAATAATCTACAGAGCATATAAATCAGTTGATGCTGTACTGTGGCCTTTTAAAATAACTGCATCTGCACTTAGAGCAGCTTTTGGAAATGCATTTCACATAGAATACAAATCTAAATAATTTCATTCGTTAAATAGAAATATTTGGTAAGTTCTCATGTTTTTACACATATGCATACACACATGCACATGTATATATTTATAAGTGAGTCATTAGTTATGTCTACCCTTCAAAAGAGGTTTCCCAGAGCCAGGCTCTAAAATCCCTGCTAGTTCCCTTTTGCTATTTGGCAGGAGTACACATTCATCCATGACCATATGAAGGCAATAAATAATGCTTATGACAATGACAAGAAATAATTCTCTTTCAGAGTGCAAGGACAGACTCTTTCTTTTGGGAAACAGGTGCTGTAGGTAAATTTTCAAAGATCATTTTTGTGGAGGTGACTCAAAGTAGCCATTCCAAACTGCCAGCCCCCTGATTTCACTTAGTACACAGCTGGAATGGGAACTTGCCTGAGCAATGAGCAGGTCTTTCCAAATACGTATGGTGGCCCAAACACCTCTTAGTGTTTTTCACATGCTTGCACAGCATGCATTTGCAGGCATGAAGTAATATCAGCGATTTGTTCCTCACCTTCCAACTACACTTTGTTTATATGGAAAAAAAATCCTGCAAAAGAATACTGAGATTAGAGAAAATATCTTCTTTGAGATTCACTCTCTTCTCTCATTTTGGTTTATGTTGTGTCCACTGGCATTGTCGGTATTTAAAGTGAAATCCTTACATGTCAATAAAATGTCACACCTAGTGACTGTTAGGCAAGTAACAATAATGGTAATAAAGCGATAAAGTTCATGGACTGAGAAGACCATGAATTGAAAAATGACAACTTGAGATAGAACAACTAGATAAAAGAGAAACACGAGATGTACTGTGATCAGACTATCAGTCTACCATTAGTGTAGCTAATGAAGAAGCACCAGACTTAGGAAGCAGGTAGAAAGCTGTAGGTGTAGGCAAATAAGTACTTAGAATAGTTGCTGTGTGAAAAAAAAAAAAATTCCTAAATGGACTGTAGTAGAGCTAGAAAATAATTTTCAGTTTGGATGACAATAATTCTCAGTACAGTTTATTTTATTGGTTCAGGGATGGTCACAATATAGATTTTTTTCAGATAAGTTTTTATTATTTTGAGGTACAGAGCAAATAGAAAGTTGCCTTCATCCAAGTGAGTGTGAATATTTTGCTGTCTTGGCAACAGTGAAAGTTACTAATCTATGTGCCAGTTAAGAGCTATGTTTTTGTTTCTGCTGCAAGAAGTTTTCATGCAACTGTGCAAGATAGAAAATAAATTAATAATAGCAATAATAAATTATTTTTATAAGTGTGTCCTAGGAACTTTGGCTCTTTCTGGCATATGCAAAACAATAATTTAACAATTGCTATAGGAAAATATAATTATACCAAATCTATTAGAGAATGATTTCACACTAAACCACATTGTGCTCTAAACCACATGGCCCTCCACATTCTGCTTTCAGCTGCAATGGTGCTATTATATTAATATAACTCTGATAACCAAGAGAAAACTATACCTAGCAATATTTAGCAAGATATTATTAAATTCATTGAGTAGTTTTTCTGAAACAACTTAAAAAAAATAAATTAAAATCATGTTAAAGTACATGGCTTTCTCTAAGAAAGTTTGTCAAATTGCAATGACGTATTTTCAATCTATTCATGGGATATGGAGATAGGAAAATCAGTGAATTATGACTTATTTACATAGGATTTCTTTTGGAAGGGAACTTGTATTGCTGTTACTTGCTAAATATGGTTTTGCAAAATCAAGACAGATCATTACTGAACAACTTTCAGCATGGTCCTTTTGAAGTAAATACATATATAGTGATTTTACCTCATTTGAATATGTAGTCTTTATAATGTCTGAAGGAATAATAAACAAGGCGTTTTACTGGTGTGCATTGTACGCTAGTACCTGATAGGCTTTAGAGACCGAGCACAAAAATTTTCATATTGGAATACTCAAGCACACTGCCCAATGTGCTCATTAAAATATCTAAATTAGATCATTCTTCTAAAATACAGTGTATACTCCAGCACAGTCATTCCTTCTTTCATTAACCTAACAGTAATGATTTCATGAAGTCTAGAATGTTGGAATATGTCACAGAAGACAATTAACAGAAAAATACATTTGCTAAAGAATTATTTGGAAAGAAAATCTCAAGATATGTCCAAAATAGGGTTGTTATCTATTGCTAGAAAAATAATTGGTTATAGGGTATGGAATCTCATTACAACTAAAAATATTACAGTCACTATTTTAGTGATAAAAAACTAATCAGTTTCATTTCGTATAGCCTAAATATGTTAGGAAGTATGCATCCTATAAGAATTTGCCTGATTTTTATGTAGAGAGGGATATCTCTTAAGCTGGTGTAAAGGGTCTTCAGGTTGATTCCAAGAAAACCCAGGGCCAGTAAGAAGCTCTTTTCCACTGTGGCCAGCAGACATGGTTAGGCATCCTTTTCAGCAGCAGCCTTGTCCATTGAAGGAGAAAACTGCCTTCTCTTTCAGGACTGGGTGGAAAGATGTAATGGCAAGTGTGCATATCCTTCTCAGTTTTTTCTAAGTAGCTCATGGTGCTCCTTAAATCAAGATTTTCATTATACAATATAAACTGAGTATGTTTCTAAATATATTAGTTTACACATTGATCAATATGTCTTTAAACACAAGTATTTTCAGGGTTGGTATTGACAGTGTCCTTGCTGGAGTCAAGGGTGCTTAAGTAGTACTTTTAAAAAAAATCTGAATCTGTAATGTGCTAAGCTAATACATATGTAGACTAACCATTTTAAAATTATACTACCGTATTTTGGTAAACCAGATTTAACCTCAGAGGATTTATCTATAAAATGCTGCTAAATCTTTTTAGTTGGGGGAGTAGGACTGTAAAAGTAAAACAAAACAAAAGAAGATTGGCTGACTTTCAGCAGCAGCAATTTATTTCTCTTGTATAAACAGGAAATATTTTCAAAGTTCCACTGTTCCAGGTTTCAGAGTCACCAAGTAACATAAAGAGGTTTAACTTTGACCTCAAATGTTGCAAATCTTTTGCCATTAGGATTTTATGGGATCAAGCCTAGATGTCAGCAAGTATTAAAGAGTATGTCAAGGCTTAGATAAGTATCTGAACATTTTAAAGGTTACTGTATCCATACAGAATTCCAATGTGTTTTTTTCCTGAACAATATTAATAGCACATTATTATATAAGAAGGTTCATATAGAATACTTTTTCAAACCATATATAGCCTATCTAGTATTGCAAACATTTTTGCAGTTTTCAGTCAAGCCTTACTCAACACAATTGCATGGGAGTTAATCTATGAGTAAAAATGTAGATGAAGATTGCAAGCATTTTGACTTTAATGTACTCCTTTATCACCAATGTAATGAAATAAAACTAAGTCTCACACTGTTGTATGGTAATTGCTAGAAAATGACTGAGCCCTTGTAACATTATAAAATAGCTTTTGTTTACATTTTTACTGCAGGGTTTTCTTTATCATTTTGTAAGGCAATGTATACGTTAAATTGACATAGCAATAGTTTACATGCCTTGATATGCTTTAAGACATGAGCGTTACTGTTCCCTGGGGCACGGGGGGGGGGGGGGGGGGGGGGGGCGGACGACACGACAGGATTATCCTTTCACTTGATATTTGTTGGCTTTATTTTTAGAAGTACTGCACAATCTTTATTGTTCATTTTTCATTTTGTTTTCAATCTTATCTGAAAGGTAGTATTTCAAGATGCCAGATGTCAGTATACCCAGTGGCAATTAACTAGAAAAACAAGTTCCTCTGTTCAGGCTTTCACATACCTGAACTGGATGACCCAGAAAAAAGTTGGGTACAGATTGAATTATATTGACATTTATTTCAGTCAGAATTCTGAACTCACTATTTTTGCAGTAAATCAGTATGGATTAAATTGATAGGAGTGTAAATTTAATTACATTAAGAATTTATATAATTAAAAATCATAGTCAAACTAATAATCTGTAATTAATCTCTCAATAATAGCATGCTGACAATTTACATAAGATAATTCTGACATTGAATAACTGTGGTGTTATGAAGTTCATATGTGTTACACTTTAAGCACTCACTGGGTACCATAACTTGAATATTTTAATTATTTGTACACTGCAAGCAAAGGCTGGAGCTCTCTAGAACATGGATCATGACAGCCAGGTTGGATCCAAACACTGCAAAACTCATGCCCTGGATCTGACTCTCAAAGTTCTCAGTCAAGGCAATGTTTTAAGTAATTTTAATATTCAGTATAAAGTACAAATGTAGGCACTGTCCTACAAATATCCACAAAAGAAAAACTTGAAATAAGCTAGCTTCTAAATATACTTCGGTTGTAGCTCTATTTGTAATGCTTAGTGATGCTACTGAGATGTAATAGTCCAGGTGCTGTAATGATACATTGCTTCCCACCCCCCCCCCCCCACCAAACCACCCACGATGAGTTAGTTAAGAGACTGCCCTGCCCTGAAAGATAATGACTTATATCCATGCGCACACTTTCATTACAGAGATCAAATGAACTAAGCAGTGTCCAGCTGCATAGAAAACTTACCATTAAAACTTGGGAAAATTGTATACTTCAAATAAGTACAGAATATTGTGGCATATTATTTTAGCACCATGAGAACTTCAGACCCAGATTCTCCTACATAGACTTTACATTGAATATCAAGTCAGGGCAGGGTACCCAATGCACTGGGTCCACATTAAACATCTTCTGAAGTTCCAGGATAAGCACCAACCCACATTTCTGTGGTGCCAGACGGTGTCCATGATAAGAATGAAATAATGTGGGCACAGAGCCTGTATTCTTTAGTGTGGCAGATATACGGAAAATATACAAGCTGCCCATATCCAACAGCAATGTAAACTCCTATGAAAAAAAAAATCTTCTATGTGGAGAAGGTAAAAAAATTACAACTATTAAAAACGAGTGTTTACAAGTGTTGCTTTAATTGCCCTCATAAGATTTTGGGGTACTATAGTAAGGAGCGTAAACACATCTATGCAAAACAGTAATTCCCTGTAATTTCTGAGGCACTTCAGGCAAATGAGTTGTTAAACACTGGTTTCTGTAGCAGCACACAAATGGAAGTATACCTAAGAACACTAATTTTCCGTTAGTCATCTTAGTTACACTTTGTATTTTTAATGACCTGGCCATTGTGTATTGGTATTTATGGTATTGCATTCACAATTAGAATAAAACTGTTCTATTTGCATAGTGCTTTTAAGGGCTGTAAAGTGGTTTATTAGTACTGTTTTTCAAATATATTCCAAAAACCCATTATCAAACTAAAGAAAATTGTTGCGGTTTAACCCTAGCTGGCAACTAAGCACCACCCAGCTGCTCACTCACTTCCCAATGGTGCGATGGGGGAGAGAATCAGAAGAGTACAAAGTGAGAAAACTCATGGGTTGAGATAAAGACAGTTTAATAGGTAAAGAAAAAGCCACGCACACAAGCAAAGCAGAACAAGGAATTAATTCACTGCTTCCCATGGCAGGTAGGTGTTCAGCCATCTCCAGGAAAGCAGGGCTCCATCACATGTGATGGTTACTTGGGAAGACAAACGCCATCACTCCAAGCGTCCCCCCCCCCCTTCCTCCTTCTTCCTGCATCTGAGCATGACATCATATGGTACAGAATATCCCTTTGGTCAGTTGGGGTCAGCTGTCCCAGCCATGTCTCCTCCTGACTTCTTGTGCACCCCCAGCCTACTCGCTGGTGGGGTGGTGTGAGCAGCAGAAAAAGCCTTGAACTCTGCATAAGCACTGCTCAGCAATAACAAAAACACCCCTGTATTATCAACACTGTTTCCAGCATAAATCCAAACCATAGCCCCATACTAGCTACTATGAAGAAAATTAACTCTATCCCAGCCAAAACCAGCACAACATTCAAGGGTTATAGGTAAATGTAAAGTTTAGGTAACTTATTCTGTTTTTAATGAAGCTGCCAAAGCTCTCTTGAGTTTATGTAAACTCTAAAATGAACTGATGACTAATCTGAAGGAAAAACATATACAAATTTGCTAACACTTTCAAATCACAGATTCCACTTTTACATTACTTTGTAAATGCAATTAAATATGATAATCTTAGAGGAGACAGAGATGTCTGAATGATTAATTCCTCAGGTATTTTATTTAGCAATTTCTTTCTATCACTGAATTGTGGAAGAAAGGACTTAGAGCATAAACTGTAATACATGATAAGCTTAATAAAACTTTTTATTTGAAGTTAATACAAAGCAAGATTTCAAACTTGGGCACTGTTGACTGTTAAGATCTCAACTTCTATTACCATAGACTGTAAGCAAACTGAAAATTTTAAAATCTTGCTTAAAAAGGCCTTGAAAACAGGAGGTGGTCTTGGATGTTTTTTATGAAGGAGCAAATAATTCATTTAGAGAGTTGCACAAAACCTTAGGAGCACTGATAAAGCTGTTTCTGTCCTTCAAATCCACTGATCAGGCATGTTTCCCCAGGAGATAGAGTAAAATCCTGGAAAATGTATACAAATGATATTTTCACCTTTCATGGACTGAATTAATCTCCTAGTCCATTATAACAAGTGAGTGTCTCTGTCTTTTCACATCCAGTGTCCCATATTTCTGTCATTTTGAAATTCCCTTTTCTGCTTTGATTTCAGGCTCTTTTCTTTTGTTGTTTCTTTGTCTGACTCTCCCTTCCATTGTGCCACCCTAACCTTTGCCTGCTACCTCCTCTTCTATTCTCATCTCTTATTCAGAGATGAAATTAGTTTCTATTTACATACTCCTCCTTTCACTTTCCAAATAGGCTCTCCAGAAATGTCTCCTTCACCATCTCTTCATTTACAAATCCTCAGAGTGCCAACAAAGTCAAACTTTCTTCTTAGAATGATAATCATTCATTGTATAGGCTTAAAGAGACCACACAATCTTCATATAAAGACAGGTTACCACAGATAAAGTTAACCATGCCTCACTGTCTTTAAGATATGTTTCTACATATCTTGAGCTGCCCTGATCTTTATTGTAAGAGCTCCTCTTGACACAGCTGCTCTTTGCTGACTGCTTGCTAACTCCAGTAGGTCTCCCAAGTTCAGGGGGAATGACTGGTTGGAGGAGCACCGTCATTCTGACCTCCTTTCTGCATTCTCCAGTTAACTTCAAAAGTCCAGCCTGGTTGAAGAGTAAAAAAAAAAAACAAACCCAAACTGGTTAGGAAATACCTAAATTGGACCCTTTTTCATATAAAAAAAAAAAAAAACAACCAAACCCCCCCCCAAACCAGCTTTTTAAATGAAGTTTCTACAGTTTAAAGCAACATTGGCATACGTCTAGGAGTGAACTTTCAGTAGATGTTATTCCGTGCTTCAAAGGCCAGACATCATTTCATTGATGTGAATCTTGGGTGTGTAAGCAACTTTAATGTCTTAAAGCAAGAGCAACTAAACTGTGAGGTATTTCTCTTATCTGTAAATACTGAGGTTTTCCATGTATGACCTGTTAAATCTGGATTCTCTCAAGCTATTGGATATGTTTATTTTAGGCCAATGCTTGCTGTGGAAACACATAATCTGGCTCAACTCAAACTTTGTCAACTACTTTCTGAAAAAAATGTAAATGAAACCACGATATAGTAGCTCATATTGATTGTAAACAATTCTAAAATGTACTTAAAACTTTTTTCTTCAGAAAGTAATTTTAATTAGAGCAAAGTTTTCCAATATTTTTTCAGCTTGTGGATTTTTAAATGTTGGTTCCTTGGTAGCTCATTTGTTCTCATGGCAATAGGCGTGTTTTTCTCAATTATTTCTGCAGATCCCTAAACCAAAGACCCCAAGGAATGAAAACCACAGAGGAGAGTCCCATTAAGCCACCTACCTATTACTAATTTGTTGGGTTTTTTAATCACTTTCCTTCAGAGGTCATGGTGTCAGATGACATGACTACTGAAGGTTTGGATACACACGTTATCTTTTTTTCAAACTGGCAGATTTCTTTCCTCATGCCTAAGGACCAAGAGACCAGGGACATTGCAAGTGAACACCTTCTTACAGATTCAATCAGCACAAAAATGTATTCTTCAGGGAACAACATTTTTTAGAATATGTAATATCTGAATTACTTGTACACAAGTCTTTGCCTCTGTTGTGGATCTTGTTTCTTCTTTTGTTTTTCAAGAGGACACTACTTAGCTTTACTGGTCACTGCTTTCTGGCTTACTGTTTTATATAGCCTGAGGACATATCCCAAGCTTGTGGTGCACCACAGTTATATCCCATGTTTGAATAAGCCCAAAGAAGGACGCCTACTTGAGCTTTACTTAGAAATGCCTTTTACAGGGCACATTTAAAAAATATTCTGTAATGAATGTGTTGTGTTTCATGCAGTGTGTGCATGGGTTTGGGTGTGCACGTAAAGTCTACTTGTGTTTTCATATCAGTATCAGTGGTACTGTAGGATCATAACATCTAGGAACTTGCTAAACACATAACAAATAGCATACACTATATATACATTTACAAAGGTACTTTTACCAATAGCCACTCTTATCCACATGGATATTACTTCTTCAGCTTCAAAAAACTATCACTTCTATTTGTTTAGGAACTTAGGTGGTAGCTCCAAATTACAAATGCAGCATTCCAATCTCTATTCATATTAAAATGTGTACATTTGGAATCTATTTGCTCTAGATCAGACTTAAAAAAATAAATATTTTAGATCAAATATTTTAAGCTTTATTTTTTAATAAAAACTGAAATATGTCTCAGTCAAAAACTTCTGGACCACTACAGAGTTTGACTAATCTGGAATAGTAACATACATGCTGTTTTACTAAGAACTTTTACATTTTGGTGTCAACATGCAAATGATTGTATGCAATCTTCCATGACTTGTGCAGTTATTATTGAATATTATTGAGTTCCGTTGGTACTCATATGAAATAACTTAACTGGCAAGGCTACAGGTTGCAGCTGTGCCATTTTGCTTTTGGGCAGGTCCGGTTTCCTTTTTTTCCTTCTCATATTTTCCTCCAGAAAAACGTACTTTTTTTTAGCTTGTAAAAACCTTTGGGGCACAGTGTGAAATCACTTACTCATGGGGTAAAAGGTTTTTTGTTAATGGACAGCAAAAGCTCACAGTATGAGCATGGTGCTGGTCTGCCTCTTCAGTCATAAAAACCAAGAAACTGTAAACAGTGCATAACTTTTTAATGAGTAAATCCTAAGAACAAACTTCTAATATTTGACAAGGAAGGAAAAATTTCACTTTAAATCATTTATGCTCTTTATTTTATAGCAGTTGTTTTCAGTACAGCAATTAAAAATGTTTCAAAATTGCAAAATGCAACTATTTTATAAATTTAATTGTGTATGTAGACCACTCTAATGCTGTGCAAAATAAAACATCGAACAACATCTTCCCTTAAAGTTTTGTGTGTGTAAAGGATGTTTCTTGTAGCAGTATTTCCAATGAGACATAATAGAACAAGCTAGCAAGCCTGAAATGAGACCACAAGCCTCAATCAAGTGATTTTCCCTATTTAGTGCTATGTGCAATGTATTCTTTTAAGGCATCATCTTAAACACAGCCAATTCCACCAAAGAAAATTGGAAAGCTTTAAGTCAGATGCTACATCTAAGAAGGATATGTTTTGAGTTTATAAAAAATATTTATCTAAAAAGTTAGAGTCTTCCAGACCTTTTTTAATACAGACGAGAAATACTATAAACACAACTTTAAGAAATCATATTTGTGATATTGATATTATTGTTCAGGAATAATTATTGAAAATGTGACTTTTTTTTAAGAAGCTTGTGTGTGAACACTTACTAGAAGTGTGCATTACCCAAGGTGATATGTCCACATACAGTTAGCCATGATACTAGGATATGTAAAGTAGCTTTTGTGTTTCAAAAAAAGTTCAGGAAAAAGTAAGAATATATAACAAACATAAAACCGTTTTGTATACCTGCTACACTAACTATCTGGAAAGCATATTATTCCATGTAACATTTGAAAAGTTGTAAGAAAGATGACCAAAATAATGTTTTTTAATGAATGGGATATATTTAACTCAATGTGCTTACTAATACACTCTAAGAAAACCGAAAAGTAATGGGTTTTTCTCTGGCTTAGTGATGGGTTCACCTGGAATATTGTTATAAAAGACAGACACAACTTGAAACACAAGATGGGGAGAGCATGTCTTGGACTTGAGAATATGGGTTAATGGATGACTGTTATAGAGAAAATGGGATGGAGGTGGGGATTGTGTCAGTAGTAATAGCCATTCCATTTGGAAATAAAGCCACAGTATTTATCTCTGCTTTGCAGATTCTTTTCTTAATTTCATCACCATCAGGTATTCAAGGGACTGAAGTCCAAAGCTTCTTTTCCAGCAACGTACTTGGAGATATTACTTGACGTGTACTGTGCTTTATGTTGGATGACTTTTGCAGCTCATGCATCATCCTTTGTAAAGGAAAAATGAATATATCCAATATAACCAAGTGGACTCCTCAGTGCATCATTAATTCCTCGTGTTTGGGGGAGAGCAAGGAATTGTGAAAGGGTTTGCATCAAGTTTCTGAAGTAATGCATATGCTTTCTATTTTACTGCATGTATAGAGTAAAGCTATCTCTGGCGGATTATTTAAGTTGTATCCGCTTTTAAATAAAATAAATTATTCTGGTGAATGAAAAATTATCAGTTCCCATTTAAGGAGAAAAGAGAAGTTGTTAATAATTAACAAATAATTTCTTCAGACGAAACATCTCTTATGTAATTAAAAAAAGAGAAAGTTAACTGGTTGGAATAAAAATATTTTAATGTATTCACAGATTCCAAAATTTTATGGCTACTTAAAGTTGGAAATTTTTAATGTGATTTTTAAATAATTATCCTAACTGGTTTTTAATTAATTATCTTAAGTGGTGCTAGCAATCCAAGGAAGATTTATGATGTGTGTAGCAGATGGGATTTGTTTTCTTTGTTTGCGTGCAGGATATGGTGGTTGTATTTCGTTAAGGGTGGCTGGCTGCAGAGCCAGGAGGGAAGCAGGTTGCTGCCCTGGTCCTGGCTGGTCTGTGCTTCTTCAGGTGAATCATATGCAGGGAAAGGGAGTTTTCCTCTGTACTGGGAGCCCCAAAGCACAGGAGAGAGTGCTCCAGAGCGCAAGGCAGCAGAGGCTGAGTGTGTGGGAACTCACCAAGCAGTGCCCAGACCCATGCTCCTCAGAGGCAATAGGGCAAAAAAATCCAGATAAACAGTTGCAAGTAGGCATTTGTTGATTTTCTGGACTAAGATGAAGCTCAGCTGAAATAATCTGTCCTGCATGACTGTGATGGGTAGGGAACATATGCATTTACAAAAACTTATTCTGAGTTTTCTCCATTTTAGAAAATTCCTCATTGCAGTTTATGTTCAAGTAAATCCTTGCATAAGCTCTTAAAGCCTTTGAGTGTGTTCAGTTGAAAAACAGACACCTCTCAAAGCCCCGTTCAACTTGTGTCCCATCCTAGGTGGCCCTTCAGAAAACCTGCTCTGTTCACTGCTCAAATGGGAGATGAGGTTCTTGGGAGGCTGAGGGGGAAGAAGATGCCAAATTTCAAAAAGCATGTCAGAAATATTTGTCATACTTACTACTTAAGTAATGTGTATTTCTGCTATCATGTTAAGTCTTTTCCAAGCAGCTGTGCTTAAGAGGTGTGTTGGAGAAACAAAATGTTTCCAAATAAAGTGAACAGGTAACTACAGACCAACAGCAATTCAGAACCATTTGCTGTGGGAGGGAGAAGCTGATACATCACAGAAACCAATTGCTCAGATGCACTGGGACATGCCATACGGGCAGGCCCGCTGCTGTCTGCTTTCTGATTACCACAAGTTTAGGCAACCTCTCTGTATGCTGATATTCAGAGCTGCTGATTTCCAAACTAACCCTTATACCTGATTGGAAAAAAATTACTGTACCTTATTTTCATTATTTTTCTTAAAGATTTATTACCTCTGTGGAAGAAATAAGTCAAAGTGAAAAAGTTGTTTCTCTCGCAAAACTGAAATCTTGATTACAAATAAAAAGGAAAAAATACAAAAACAAGTAGTAACTAACAAAATAATGGTGTTTTGTACATGACTGGTACATACCAGTAAGCTTGAAGGATTTCAGGTGATATTACAGTGCTCTATTTTATAGCTGGGTTGTTAAGTTTGCCTTATTAAATGAAAAAAAAAAGTAGGAACATTCCAGCAATGCTTTTAATGAAGGTAAAAGTACAAGAATATGCAACGTTATATTAACGTATGCTGTTATGTGCTGCAATTTGACTTGAAAATAAACTTTAGACTAGGTCCCCTTTTTGGAAAAAACTTCCAAGTGGCTCTGAAATATTGGCTCTTTCTTCCGCAAAGGCTTCCTAATCCCTGAAGTGTCTTGTTCTTATTAATCTATTGCTTAAATAAGTATCACAGCAACCTTCCCCTCTAATGAATGATGTTAGCTGTTTGGACTGTAGGAAGCAATCCTGCTGCATCCTGCAGGCTTTTTCCTCTATCGAAAGGTTTTGTGTAGCATCCAAGTTCAAATGTCTTAGCACTAAAGCTTGTTATCAAAAAGATATTGACAAACTGAAAGATCACAGCACTGTGACTGATGACAGAGCTAATGGGATTTCTTTTAAAGACAAAGGTTCAAAGAGCCTAAAGACACATTTTGGCCAAGACGTGACAAGGCTTGATAACAACATAAACCCGCCTGAAGAGTGCAAACACAAGAAAAGAGAGAAAATTTCATGTTATAGCTATGAGTTAATAGTAATGACACGGGATTAAGTAATTATAACTACCACCTGAATCTTAATAAGTATCTTTAGATAATCAGATTTAGTGAATTGTGGAGCTCCCTCTGAAGGGGCATGCGGATGGTGCTGCAAGGCTGACATCTGAAATCAGGCAGTGCCCGCGGCCGGCAGCTGTAGGAAGCCCTTTGCTGGCCGGGAGGTAGACAGGATGGCCCACTTTCTGCTCTCCAGCTCTGGGGAGTCTGTGCTGCTGTGGTGTTCATTGTGGATAGACAAGGAACAACTTCAGCCTATGTAATTTGTTAAATAAATGTGTTACAAAAGCCATGGGTGTTGTATACGAGGAGGAGGAAAAAGGAGACAATTTCAAAGTTCAGCTGTGTGCCTTTGTTCGTAAATTCATTGAGATGTATTTGTGTTTCTGTGCATTTAATATAGCAGATATCTGAAGTACCTTGTGTGTTATGCCAACAGCTATGTGGGCTGATGAATGACTGATATTATTATTCATTATGCACATTATGGATGAGGTTGCTAGACTTTATTAATACAAGAAATTTTACAAAGCCTTGCTTGGAATGACCACTGTACAAATTTTGTAAATCTGTTTATGGCACAAAGCACTAGACCTGTAACCATAGATAGCTACAACTGCAAAAAATCAAATTACTGTTTTCTGACATTTAGATTTCACAGGTTTTCATGAAAGTGTGATTCAGTATTATCTTACTGAATTCCATAATTGCAGAGTGTTTGCCCTGATGTCTATTAGGTTTTTCTAGGTTGGTGGTGAAGGTGACATTCACTAGATCTATTGAACAGCCCTGTTCATACAGCATATATAGGTTTTACTGGCAGATGTCGTACCCCAGTGGATTTCTGAATGAAAGTGACTGACAGGAGGAGCTACAGCAGGCTCTGGTCTGCTATTTAGTGTTATAGTATATTATTATTTACTTAGCTTCAAGCAAAATCAGGTCCTCACATAAGTCACTCACAAAAGCCTAGAAGAGCAGTTAGCTCCTCTGTGCACCAGGGTGTTATCCCCGGGGAGAACACAGATGACGGAAAGGGAAGCCGAGAGGGGACATAGGTTCATGGGCTTGAAGTTTTGCAGCAGTTGGGATTAGGGTACATGTGGACCCACAGCATTCTTATTTCATTCAGAGGTTCAAATGTCTTATCTTTTCTGGTTTCACTAGCAGCTACTATCCAGTTGTGGATTTTTGGGGAGTTTGGAGCTTTTTTGTGGAAGCTTTTGACTGCATTTAATCTTTTACATCAGCAGTGTAGTGTACATCTGTGAGACTCAAATGAAAAAATAACAGAGAACAAAATTTCATTTGACTCTCAAATGTTAAAGGCAGCAGTTGAATTTTGCAATTACAGGTTGGATTGTGAGTCATCTTTCTAATGAAGAGATCTTAAGTACCCACATATTAAAGTGCATTTTCATAGACTAGAAACCTTCATTGAGCAGACTGACTTTCCCTCAATAAAACCATGTTCTTAAGTGGGTTTTGCCCACATACTGAAGAGGAAAAATCCTTCTCACTATTTATTTCATGCCAATTGTAAATTACTTGGGAACAGATGCATAAACTTTCTGAGGTAAATATTTCTCAAAAATGAGTATAAAGTAGCTATTCATTTCTGTTCAAACTAGGAAAGCTGAATGTTTCTTGTCAGAAGTACAGTTTTTTCTAATAAATTAATCAGTTTACAAAAAAAAAAAAATTCCTGTAGCAGAGGATGCACAATTAACAACCTTTTTTTGGTCTATCAAAGATGAGTTCAAAGATAAGTAATTGAAATAAAAAGAAGCAATATAGAAAACTTCCATAAAACTATGAATAGTGATATGTGACTTAATATTTTGGTAGAAGAAATATATAGTATTAGATAACCTGGAGATTTGAAATAGGGTATGTGCTTCAGAGCTCCAAGACATCTTGTTTCTGCAGGATCTCAAGTACAATGTTACTACCACTACAGTGTCAGTGTAAGAGCAAAATTAGATCTGAATGAGTGAGTTGACCTTGAGTGTGACAGTACCAGTGGGGAGCTACAGATCCCTAGTGGGCTTAAAAAAGGCACACTAAACCACAAATGCACCTTCTTGTCAGTTCAAATGTATCCTTGGTGACTCCCAGAATTTTCTTTTGATTATATTTTTTTTTTTATTCTGCTATGATAAAGATGTGTAGGAGTGCATTCCAGGCAGCAATAGTCAGAAATAAATTGAGCATGCATGATAGCTGCTGCTTCTCCGTGATCATTATATAGTTGATGAACAGTAATCTGCTGCTCCATGAGGCAGTAGTTCACAGCTCTTGGCCCCTCTCCGTAGCTCATTGCAAAAGAGTGGAGTACGTGGTATTGAGGCAGTGTGCTAAATGGTGTAAGAGCTGAGAGATAGCTTGGTGTTGTGTTGTGTTACACAGAAGTAGGTTTGGTGGAAGGACCACGACGTTTAAGAAGAAGAAATGAGGAAAGTGGTTATCAAGCAAATGAAGAGTAAGGTGCATAGCCATGAAGAGAGCATCTTTGGTCTTTGGCGCATAGTCTATACAGACCCCGCATTTTTTCTGTTCAAACTGCTTTTTTACCCAGCGTCTGTTGTTTTAAACTTCAGCAGCACAAAATGAAGTTAAATGATACTTTCTGGCAAGTCAAAATATTTCATGGGTAAACTCAAAATAGGTTAACTTGTCCCTGAAACACAATTATATAAAACTAAGTTTCAAAATAGAAGCAATTGCTTCTATGGATGCAACTCAACAACTACCTTTCCAATGAAAAGATTTAAATTTTAAGGCCTTCAAGTAGTATGAACTGAACCAAAGAGAAAGCAGAGAAGTCAGAACTGAGTCAAAACTGAAGGATTTCTGATGTGCTATTACTCACATACAGTGTTTTGTTTACTGTTCCAGCTAATACAAGGGCATGTCAAATCGTGTGAACAGATAAGAGAAGGCAAAGACAACTAGTGTTGATTCCTTTCAAGCAGCGCAGGAAAAACCAGGTCCCAGTTTAATGATACCATAATGATGGCATAAACTTAAATTACTCAGGGAAAATGTAATATTCACAAAGGAAAGCATTCAATAATCACAGAAGTAGGTGTAGTGCATTATGATTTGGGCTTTCTTTTAATGGCAAATTTCTATATAAGGGAATATAAGTTAGTCAAGAATATATCTGTCTTGTAACAAGTCTTGAATACTTGGGTTACTGTAATATTATCCCCTCTTACAAATTGACTTTAATCTGTATTAAGACTGCTGCTAATTGCGGTCTGTAAGTGTGTGGTTTGTTAGATGTTGGAAGGCATAATGATGTTACTTTGTCTCTCTGATCTGTTTCCTCAGATCAGAGGAAAGCTAATGTGCTTGAAACTTTGTCTATTTACACCAGATAAGGAATACTTAGAGGTCAGCCATTTATCTATTTTATCAATCTAATTTTATCTAGCATCTCATTGGTAATCTCAGCTGCTGGATCCCATAAATTAGCTTGCCTCTTTACAAGCATTGCATAGTAAATAAAACAAATTTGACTCTCCTAAGGTTTTAATTTACTTTGTGACCTGTTTGCATTCAATGTGAGACTTCTATGGGAATATTACAAGTTGTCTGCTTTTATTTTTAAAGTGCTTTTTTCTGTGGCACACTTGTGGGCAGTACAGCTGTTGAAACTTTGTGATGCACTAAATGGAGCATGGCAAGAAATTGGTCTAGTTTGTCACTTCACCTCATTTTGAGAGCTGAAAATGAATTATTTAAGCAATGAGATAGGACAGAATTTGCAGTGGTGCTGATCAACGCCTATTCTGGATGTTTGCCTTGTTTTTCCATCACATGTGAATGGTGCATTAATTGGCACTAATGCACAAGCTAATGTTTCTTATTAAGATTTCACATTGTTCTTTCTCTTGACAAAGATAGATTTTAAGGGTTTCTTCCACTAATAGTTATTGGTGAGGGAAATGTTACATTCTTATTTCCAAGATGTGCAATGATACAAATGTATTCAAAACCAAATGCTATTTGGTGTTTTTTTTCTAGGAATTTCCTTTCTTATCTTGCTAATTACAGATCTAAAGCACTTTCATGGAATTCATATGTTTGCAGTTTGAATTGTCTTTTTTTTTTTTACATTGAGAGATTCATACAGCCTTACATTGAGACATAGCTAACATGAATTTGTTTCTGAGACATCAGATCCTGCTGCAGCACAGCAGAAATTCCTGCTAGAAGAGTTCTAGATTGCATTGATGGGTGCAGCTACATTACCATCTCAGTTTGGATCAGGAGTTTGCTTTTGAGTTAGTTTTTTTTCTGATACCTGACTTGCCAGTTTTTGATTTGCATTGCGCGGTTGTCTTTAGGGCAGGTAAACTAGATTCTTTTTAGATGAAAATGGACTGGATGATTGTCCTGGTTTCAGCTGGGATAGAGTTAATTTTCTTCTTAGTAGCTAGTAGAGTGCTGTGTTTTGGATTTAGGATGAGAATAATGTTGATAACACACTGATGTTTTGGTTCTTGCTAAGTAGTGCTTACACTAGTCAAGGACTTTTTCAGCTTCCCATGCTCTGCCAGGTGCACAAGAAGCTGGGAGGGGGCACAGCCAGGACAGCTGACCCAGACCAGCCAAAGGGCTATTCCACACCGTATGACATCATGCTCAGTATATAAACTGGGGGCAGCGATCGCTGCTGGGGGACGTGCTAGGCATCGGTCGGCGGGTGGTGAGCCAATTGTATAGTGTATCCCTTGCTCTGTATATTATTATCGTATTATTATTATTATATTATTATTATTATTACTACTATTCTATTTCATTTTACTTCAATTATTAAACTGTTCTTATCTCAATCCACGAGTTTTCTGACTGTAACCCTCCCAATTCTCTTCCCCATCCCACTGGGGTGGGGGGAGTGAGCGAGCGGCTGCGTGGTGCTTAGCTGCTGGCTGGGGTTAAACCACGACAATGATTCACACACCTGATTGTGCTCCAGTGACTAGGGGGCACTCAGTTTGTGTGACCAGGCTAGAACTAGCCTTACCATGCCCAGCTCTCAGCACAGCTCTGCAAATCTGCTCCCGTTGCATTGTGTCACTTGCTAATGCTGCCATAGCCCGTGCTGCTCTGACAGCTCTGTAAGATGGATCCACCCATACATTTTTCCTAACAGAAGCATTCCAAAAACATTAAAAGAGCTTTTAAACTCTATGTTAAGATTTTACTTAAACACAAAATAAACCTGTGAATTTTTCAAACAGAGAAATCCAGATCTGGGTGAAACAGAATAAATTAAAATCAAAGCTTTTAGCAAGAGATTTCTTCCTGCTTGCTGTTTCCTTTCAGGGAAAATATTTTCCTTCGGCTTTACTTTCAGTCCTGTAACTTTTAGTAGCTTTTTGGGTTGCAAAAAGCCTATGTGGTCTCTTCTGAATCCCCTAAAAAAGTCTTCCTTGTCATTGTCCCTGCAACATATCTTTGTGTCTGCTTTTCCATTCCTCTGGATACATGTGGTCAGTACTCCTAGGAAGAAGGAATTTTCCTAGGCAGTATGTAAAGGGAATTACATGGTCCAATATGCTAGAGCAGGAAAAGAAAAAGATGGTCAGTTGTCTGTCTCTCAGTAAGACAATGCATGTGCAATAAAATGTGGATATACAGATTGCTAAGTTATGCAAACTATCATAGCTGGAGGAAAAAAAGGAATTTATTAAATGTATTTCATTTCATACATTAAAGAAAGAAATGTAAAAGAAAAAAAAATATATGCTTCAGTCTATAGCAGGTCAGAAATGGCTTTGCTTTTATTGCTTCGCAGTTTACTCCCAGTGGTCAGAGAGGAAGAAGGGAAAGGGTTATCTGAACTGGGTCAGAGCCGAGGGCACAGCACGCACTTATTCTGTATCACTCATGTTGCGCTGTGTTTCGCAGTATAAAATCTTGTTATTTGTAAACACCCCAAGCACATTCAATCATTTGGGAACATCGAATCTTTTATGCAATGGCCTTTGGGCTTACTTAATGGAGTGCTTTAGAAAGGCTTTACATTATCACAATCAAATGGGGGCTAAACCACAATAAAAGTTAGGATTTACTTGGGGGAAGCAAAGGAAACAAAGCGTGATATGCATCAACCTAGGATCACTGTAATCTGTGAGTGATCCAGCCCTCAGGTGTCAATACTCAAAATTCCCTCTCACTTTTCTCTTCCTTCTGGTCTCTGAAAATTAGCTATGGATATCTCATGGCTCTTTTTTATACTGAAAGATACACAATTTTTGTTTAAGTAAAAATTGGTCCTTTCTGAGTGTGAAATCAATAATGAACTAAAGCTAAGCAGTCATAGGGCTATTGTTTACTAGTAGTTTCAGCTAAAAACTTAGGTTTTTCTGCTTGCTTGCTTTATCACAAACTCCTGTCATTTTTCCTCTCTCTTGTTCACAAGTACTCTTATTCTTTTATATCTTTGCTGCTGAAATCTTAGCATTTTTTACAATAGATTTTAATTTCATCTTCACTACTTCAAATGATCTCCCTTTCTACACATCCAAAATGTTGACATCATTATCAACTGCATTTCTCTGATCACAGTTCCGTCCTTCCTAAATTATTGAGCAGCTTTTCCTTTTTCACATACCATTCAAGTTTCTTCTTATACTGTATCTATTTTTTCTAAACTGCTCTCTGGCAAATCCTCTCTGCACTGCTCCCTTCTCTCCCCTCCTCCTTTCCCCCCTAGTGCTTGGAATATGTTGGTCTCTGTTAACTTTGCTAAGCACATCCATCCTCCTCTTTGGAAGCACTTTTAATAATCTATATGTTTGGCAAGGCCTGTAAGTATAGGCACCCCTTGGAGAACCCATTTACAACCTAAGATGGAGGTTTTACTCTGGTTCCCTTCAGCACCTGATGACAAAAGCACTTCTGTCATCTCTCCATGGTAGGTGCCTTCAGGGGAATGGAGCTGATGGGACTGTGAGCTCTGGGCCTTGTGTTTGTATTCCTTTGAACTTTTAATGTCACAGTCTGCCTCAATTTCAGCTGATGGCCCAGGAAAAAAGAAAAAAAAAAAAACCAAACCTGCTTCTACCTAGCTGTTAATACTGCTTTTACAACATATGGGCTATCTCCTTTTGGGAAACACCATGCAAAGTTCCTAGGTTTGTGTTACAGCTTTGAAGGTGGGGGTTTTTTTGATTGCATTTCAGTTTAAAATATAAAATTCATCTGAATGTTTCCTCAGTTGATTTCTTAGTCAACATTAGCACTGAACTGTCCTTTGGGCCACTTCCAAATGATTAATAATATGAATGTTCTAGGCAATGTTGAGCTGGAATTGTAGCACCCTGCATGTCTATTTGGAACTTACTCCTGCTATTATGTCCAGCAGCAGCAATGTTTCTCTTTCTAACTGCCCACGAATATCTGTGCTTAAAAATGTTTGCTTCTGCAGTGGAATATTTTAGACAGCTATTTTGAATAAAATGAGTTTCTTTTCTCCTAAGACTACCAGCTAATGCACTTCCTTGTAAATAACAATGGTAGTTTGTCTTGGCATTTATTTGATTAAAAAAATCTTGATTTTTTTAGTAGAAGATTTTTAACTCCTGTTTGATTTATACATTCAAGTTTGGACCTTCACCTCAATTTCCATAATATGAGGAGCAGAGTCTTTAGAGATTTAATATAAGAATTTATCAGCCAACTGGTGGAATGGTGTTTTAATGTAGAAATTAGATAAAATGTTACCCTGAGCGCGCCTCTGCATTTAGAGAGCATAATTTCATTTTGATATCTTTAGGAAGATGCAATTACATATTCAGGAGGAGACAAAGTAGCTTCTATGTCATTTCTCAGTTACATATATGGAGAGCTCTAATGAAAGTGAAGATGCATTGGAATAAACAAAATCACAAGTAAAGTTTTCTCTCAACAGTGCAACACTAAGGCTCCTTGAAGCTCCTCAAAAATAATTGGGCTTTTTTAATAGTAGAAAAAGTTATCCTTAGGGGAGCAAAATATACTTCTTATAAGTGCTAATTGATCTTAAAATTTTTCTGATTCCATTAAGTACAGAAAAACTATGCAGAGGTCAGGATCTCAATTAAGACTATCTTGCAGCAATATTTTGTCATTTAAGTATTAGAAGTTTCATTTGCTAATAGCATTTTTATTAAGAATGGCAATATTACAGAGCAACTTATTTGACATGGGCTTTCCTATTTACAAGCTGTGCTTGAACAACTGCAGCATTCCTGATGCAAGAATTAATTTTTTTCTTATTATGGGTTCTTATCTAAGCAGATCCTATAAGTAAGCTATAGTCAAGTTCACAAACAGAATAATATACACGTGAGCATGTGTGCAGAGGTGTATAGCAGCTATCAAGACAATGTATAGATAGATGTTTCTAATTTTAATGGTGCCTTTGAGCAAGTAACATTTCCACTGTTCATCAGATTGAAGGGCTATCATTTTAATATAGTCTTCTGTATGCTATCACATTCTTTCCAATCCATTTCACAGGGAAATTGTCCATTGTTAGAAAGATATTGTTTGCATGGTTTGGTACATCACTGTCACACTATTAACCTTCAAATATTATGCACACAACTGACATACACTAAAAGAAGCAAATCAAGATGTTTTCACTTATTTTTGCTGTCTAGAGGGCACGCGTTAAATAACGTGCTCTTAATTTGACTGACAACAGACCATGAATATGATACTTGTATATTACAGAAATAAACTGTAAGAAGAATTTTGAAGATGTCATTGTTTGAAGTGTGGGGGTTTTTCCCCTTTAAGTAACGTAACAAATGAATGCCCAGACTTGAGCACTGACCTGTATGCCAGACAGCCTTCCATGGGGAGGAAAAGTATGTTCAGGTCTGCTGGCTGTAGTACTAATCCACATCCAAGAAGATAATTGTTTGCTTTGATAAACTCTACAGGCTAGGCTTTGTTATAACCCTCTCATACTTTTCTAATCTAAATTAAATAAAAATTGAAGCACTAAATACATATTCAGCACTGGAAATATATTCAATATATTGAAAATAGTAGCTATTGTTATCAAGCTTATCAAACCTTTAAAGTGTATGTAGGTATCCTTTGTCTTAAGATAGAAGCCATATAAATCCCAGTCTACTGAAAGAATGGAGTCAATTGTTTTGCATGAATTAAGATCTCTGAAGTTGTTAGAGAAGAAATTCTGTATTGTTGAAACTAAAACATGCGTAAGAACCAAATACTTTCTTCCTGGATGACTTACAAGAATTTAATCTTATCTGGAAGTGAAGGATGACTTTTTCCTCCTAGTTTTCCAGTTATTTCACAGGTTACCTACATCTTAGAGGGCTAAATCTGCCACGCAGTCTTCATGGTTCCACAGGAGACTTATTCTTTATTCTCCTGCACTGACATTGTGAACACGATTCTTCTCTTCTAAACTACTTTTCTGTCTTTCAAGCCCCAACAAAATGGCCTTCCTACAAATACCTGTTGCCCGTGGACTTCCGCAAGTGCTGTGAGGTCTGCCCTTACAACAGCAGGGGTTCTTCTACTCTTCCAAATTTGTGTGGGAAAAAACTTCTCTTTCTCTGCCCCTTTCTTATTGCCTGTGAATAGCGTTGGCTCCCTGCTTTAACCCAGGTTGTCATTTGTGCTATGCCCCACTTTGAATGTAGCTTAGGCGGCAGGGAAATAGGAGATGGGAAGAAAACAGATCTGAAATGAAGCAGTCTCACCAGGAGCAAGTCCAGAGTGTTTATTCTACCCATTTACCCCCACCCCATAAATCACCTTCTCAAGCCATTGTCAACAGAGTGCTTTTTCAAGGACTACCAAACACTAGTATTTATTTTCCAAATGGTTGAAGAAAACTGCTGGGTTTCTTTTCACAAAGTGAGTATAATTTCTAACTGGGAAGTCATATTAGATATGTAGTTTCATATTAGATAAAATAGTTTACTAGGCATGTCTAAGTGATACTGAATGCCAATGTATTGTTTGGCAAGAAAAATACCTGAATGTGTTTTGTGCTCATATAAAGTTTCACAGCAAGTCCTAGAGCAATTGGTTTCCTTTAAAATGTTTCCATTTTTATGTGCACTTCAGGCCAGTGGGTGGAGGGCTAAGAAGGCTGAAAATGCTCTTACAGCAAAGTATTTTTAATGATTTTCATTATTTAAATAAAATGTAAGGATATGCTCTAAATTAGGTTTTTGTTGTGCTAAAGTACTAAACTTTTACCATAATCTGAGATCACTGCCTCTGAGCTAATGGCACTGCCTTGTTCCAATTAGTCTCATTTTTGGTACCTAGTAGAGAAAATGACTGGTTTTGCTTTCTGGATTTTGTTTTAAAGACTAGCAGCAAGGGAAGCCTTTCTTTTATTTCATAAATTCATAACAGCTATTTGTCAATATTTTTAAATAGGAACAGAGAAAGACATGAAATATTAAAAGTGTGACAAATCCCATCCTTTCTGCAAGCATGCCTTTGATTTCAGTAGTTCTGTTTAGTCTGGGTTATTTATACTTTTCCAATGAGAACTAATTTAAACATTCATATTCCTAGATCTCAGTTAAATATTTATCTAAGTTTATAAAGCTGCTTCTGCTGATTAGTGAGCTACCTGTTATGGGAGAACAAAGAACCTCAAAAGGCAGCAAATTAAGGTCACAGGTCAGCATTCAGGTAAAATAGAGCTGGGCTACCAAATGATTTCCCGTTATTAAGCCAATAAATCAGGCAGATGTTGATAGATGCAAGCACTGGGGCAGTGTGTCAGCCTCATGAAAAAATTGTTTAACAGATTCAGGTGATCAATGCTGTCAGAATCTTGCATGTGAAAAATAAGATGACAAATTAAGCTGTAAGGCTGTGACACCAGAGATTATTACGTGCCCCTTTACCCCACCCCCTACCACTGCCACCATCATTTTACATCTAGCCTAAAAGCAAAAGCACAACAAATAAATAAATAAATAAAATTACGTGTCTATCCACTTGTGTCCCTTGGAAAGCCCACAAGTGAGGCGGAAGGCTAATGGATTTTCAAAGCGAATGCAACCTGCTGCATAAGCCCTGATTGAAGAGCTCTGAAGGGGAAGAAAATAGATAAAGGGGTTATTGAATTATTAATGGTCTCTATGATAGTGGTCTAATTAGAGCTAAAGAGGTATCACTTCTTACTAATGGTATGATGAAAACAAAAATAACCCATCAAAAGTCATCATGATAGAAATTATGTTAAAATTGAATACCTTTTCATGGCAAAAAGCACTATACTGTATTTACTTTTAGGTATTTCTGGATTTTGTATATTACAAAACATGCAGCAGAAAAATCTGCCAGTCATTTTTTCCTGAATGACACCAACAGAGTAATCCAGTAATTCCTGTCGAAGGCTTGGGCCTTCTTGTTTCTTCAATTTGAAGACACTTAAAAGTGATGAAAAAATTAGTCTATATTAAAAAGAACATCTTTCCAGTCTGCTATCATGAGCCACTGAAAGCTGAGTGCTGCACTTTTTTCAGGGTGTGGTTTGGTTTTTTTTTTTGTAAAGATAAAGGTGTTTAATTTATAGATGTGCTTTTTGGAAACTTGAAAACTAGGGTCCAAGAGACCCTTAATGTGATTTTCCTGGGAAGCTCCCTGTTGGGATGCAGTGCCCCCCAGCTGGCCACGACAAGCTCTGGGCTTGCCAGCCCCCTCTGCCCTGCTGCCTGCCTTCCCTGGTGCCCAGGCATTACTAAGTACCAGGGATCAAAACTGCAGGCTGTGATTAGGTGTAAGGGACTCAGCAAAGGACTACGTGAGTGAGGGATTGGGCAATTTTCCTCCTGGGCCAAGCACAAGCTCTTTCCTGATTTCCCTGACGTGATGTGTGAGATAGGCCATTGCCTTTACAAGTGTACAACATGAAATACAAATTCTCAAGCATTAAGCTAATTTGCAAGCTGTTAAATATCATAAGGCTACAAGAGTGATGACTTTATGGGGAAAGTTAGCAAAGGAAGACAACAAAAAGGTTTCATACCGACCTTAGGAGATACCTGAAAGCCAGCATGAACTGTCATCAGGTCATTTAAGATTTTTTCAGTAGTTACTCTGACAGAGATATCAGATTACTGCTGTTACCTGTCTCATAGATGGACAGGAAAGTGCTGTGCATGTAAGCTTTTTGCCGACAAGTTCACCCAGAGAAAAAGAAATTGTTCTTTGAATGACACCATTTCCCTGTTTGTTTATCTGTCTCTGATTCTTTTTTTTTTAATGGTGTGTCCTATGCCCTGGCCCCAGCACACTCAGATGGCAGCTGGAGTCTCTCTATAGAAGCCTGGAGACAACCGTCTTTCTCAAAGTGAAATGAGGTTGTTGGATGGAAAATATATATGCCAAATGATATTTTTCCATAAATTCTCCCTCAGGTCTTTGGTTCAGCTCATAATGATGAGGTCATGGTAAACGATAATTGGTAACGATTTGAAGGAAGCAAGCAAGTAGAAAGCTCCAAGTTCAACTCAGATTTTTTTAACACAAAAAATAAACAAGCAAAGTAAACTGATAGGATTGATGGGGTTTGCTGAATTTGATTGATTCTGCCAATTTGAGAGAAATGCAATCGGAACTATAATTTTGCAAGGCTGATACTGATTTTCAGCATCAGGCCTTAACAGTGCAGATATACAAATTCAGAAGCTGCTTTGGGAGGTGTTGCTAACCTGGCAAATAAACTCCCTGAGCTGGTGCAATCCGCAGGAAGGCCGTGTTCATCGAGAGGAGGCTGTAGGTGCGTGCCGCTCTGGGTGGTACCCAGCTGTGCCAGCTGCTGAGACGGTGCCTCTCCCTGCTACCAAACTCATCCTGTCCTCCTGGCTCAGGGGTTTAGGTGCTGACTCTTTAGTTGGGTTTATTCGAAGTGAACAGAATTATTTGCATTCAGAAGTTTTAACTATTTATAATAGGCAAACAAGCCTAGATCACTTTAACTGACCAAGGTTAGAAGGAAAACACAGAAGTTGGCATCCTGCTGTTGTGAAGGGTCACCACCTCTGTTTTGGGGCTAGTGGGGGGAAGATTTCATCGTGTTCAGCTGCAGTTAGTTCAGGACAGGCAAATGCAGCCCAAATGTGTCAAATATACATGAGACTGTTGAAGCTTACTGAAAGGTACCTTTATCTCTCTTCTGTATTTAGCATAGGCCAAACCAGCCATGCTTTTTAAGAGTCTAAGCAATCATGGCCGAATTTGGATTGGCAGCGCGTACCTTACTGAACAGTGTCAGGGATGAAAAAAAAGAGAGTATTGACAAACAGAAACACAAATACCTACCTCTGCTCATCACCCATGTGCACAACCACGCAGAACATTTTGCTGTCATACATGAGTGTCTGGATGATACAGCTGGCTTGGGGGGCAGTATTTGCCACAGCTTATTACAAATGGGCTGTCCCCAAACACCGCTTTTTATTCCTCGCATAGGCCACAAATGGGAGATCTGCAAGCATTATTCACACAAGTACTGTTGCGGAGGTGCTGGCACTGTCAACAGCGCACTTCTGGCCCTGTGATGTACAAGCTGCTCCATCACACAGCTGTCACACAGCTGTCTCTTGTATCTCCTGGATGATGCTTTTGGGCTATTTCAGGCAGTTCTATTTCTTCTTGTTTTGTATAGAATAAAAGCAATAAGAAGAGATAGAAAGCAACAATTTATTAGCATCATACAGACTTGTAAAATATTGCTTCCTTTGTGATCCTGTGATAATGTATGAGCAGCATAGATCAGTTTGTGAAGTTAATTTCTTTCAAGAAATTCTGTGTGTTGCAGGAAACTGCATAAATACTCCATAACAGTGCCATTTGCTACACTAAAGCAATAACCATCTATTTTTGTGAGTTCCAGAGTTATAGTGTGAGGCTCTTTTATTATTACCCCAGTGGCGTCTGCATAGGTTGCTTTCATCTTTGTGGAAATGTGCAAACCTTCTTTTATCAACTTTTAATTTTCATACATCGAGGGAATTGAAATGAGCCCACTGGGTACCCTAGGGACTAAGGCATCGTATGTAAGGTATACTGTTATTTTAATGGAGACACGTTAACAGTTTCTGAATATACAGTGTACTTACAGTTGGCCGTTAAAAATTGCTTTGAAATTTGGGTTAAAAAAGAAAAATGTAAGTCCTTGGTTTATCATGTGCGTAACAAACTGTCAGAAGACTACATGTGGTTATATAATTAAAGGCTGCTGTTCTTCACGACAGTGCTGTTAATGAGTCAACTCTATCGAGGGTCTCTTCTCAGATATAACTTAGGGTGCTATACACTGTCATTTTAAAACAGCATGACTACAATGGCAATTTATTAAAATACTGTTAACTCTCTCAATACGACCATGAGGCTAATTAAATATAACAAGTTTGCTTCTGGGATTGCTCCACAGTCTGCAGGCTGTTCTTTCTCCAGATCCTTCGGGGTTTCCCATCTGTGTGGGGGACCAAGAGCAGCCCCATGTGACACAGTTTTCTGCACTTGGAGAGATTTGTAATTCCCTGTCAGAGAGGTGAAAATTGCATTTAGATCTTGATTGCTTCCAAGATTTAGGGGCAAAAATTTTTGATCTAAAACTCTGTCCTAATGCTGTGAAAGTTTTTCTTTCTTAGTAGTGTGGCTATGTTTGTTTGTATTGGCAAGTTAAACATGGCTGCAAACATGATGGCCCAGTTCCTGAGGCCAGTTGATGAGAAACAGCCTGTATCCCTCCCTGGTTTAACTGTCTTTGCTTCCACAAGAGGCTGGCTGCATGTAAACTGCCTGTTGAGCTGTACCTGTCCCCTGTTAACTCCTGACTTGTACGCAAGAGCAGTTGGGCCTGGGCCAAAATCACACCAGGGATGCTTTAATAATGAAGGGGTATAAACAGTAATGTCCCAGATCCTGAGGGTTTCCCAAGGTACTGTTTAATTTCCTGGTAACCTGTGAGTGCTATGATAGGGAAAAAATGCTCTGTTAACATACTTTTAATCAGATCAGTACCAAAGCTGTTTATTGACTTATTAATGAGACATAATTAACCAGCAATCGGGAAACTGTAAGTATCAATATTACCAATGCAACCGATGAACCACAATATTAGACATTCACACAATGTTAATTAACACCTACAAATTTCTAGGTACTCCTTCTACAGCTAATCCCCAAAAGCTCTCATCATACCCACCCTAAATTAGGGGCTCCCCTTGCTGCACACACTTGTAGGAACTGTGAGTGCTCCAGCTTTGCGTGCACTTGTGCTGCTTCCTGCAACCCAGCGATGCACAGGATGGTGAGAAAATACCCCCAGGGTTTGCATATGCACGCCTGAGGTGTGGGTCCTGCCTGTGTCCCCCGGATGGTCAGTCCTCCAGCTGGAGTGCAGAGGCTGCTCATTGTATTCAGAGCCCGATGGGGAGCCTGTGAAGTCTGGCCAAGGCAGAGGTCCCCAAGGTCACGGAGGAGGTCAGGGGGTGACTTCTGGCAGTAACTCAGGCTTGACTCTGCTGTCTCTACTCCCAGGTCTCTTCCCAACAAATTTTCATGCCTCCTTTGTACTTGTTTTCAGGCTGACTTCTCTGTTTCAAGAGTCTCTCTGCAATTCCCCAGTTACTGCTTATTGCAGCAGATTGTTGGCTTTCTCTTTAGCATTATCTGCAGGTGCCCTTTTAGGCGACTCTGGGTATTCAGTTCCCTTATGCTGCTTACACTGTCATACTTTTCTTAGCAGCTATTGTCCAAGCCATTTTGCCAAGGGTGAGCAGTGGGAGCCAGCCCCACGTAGTAACTTCCATCCTCTGTAGACAGAAGAAAGTGCGTTCAACTGGACTACACAACACAAAATGCACATAGATCTAACCTTTCCTTAAAAATAAAAATAGTAGTAATAATAACTCCAATATTATCATTGCATTTTAAATGTTTTTATTGCTAAGTAACAATAAACCCCTTCACTTTAAATAGTGATATAATAAACACCTGTTTAGCAAGAAGCTTGATAGCCTTTCCTTCAGCTTTGTTGTATAAGAATTGAAGTACATCATCAAAAGGAGTGAATGCAGCCATACTCACTTTTAGGATTTGATTCGCACAAATGAGATTGTGGTTAGATCAGATAAAACTACATTGTTTTTATTTGCATATGTATTTTCTGTATACTCCACTGACTGCTTAGAATTAGCACATTGTTTCCAGCAAAGCTATTGGAGTTTCTGCCCTTTTTTTTTTTCCAGCTCCTTATCTCATATTTTCAAAGGCTGGAAATAATTGCTTTTCCTACAATCTGTTTTGTTAACATAAGAGACATTTCTAAATAATATAGCCTAAACCTTCAAGGTGGGCTTGACTGATGCTCCTTTTTCATGACTTATATTTGAGTGTCCATGTAGATATTTTTCTGCAGGGTAAATCTGTGTACAGCCTTCTACTGATTCTTCTGTGATCTTTCTGCTCCAGATCTGCAACGTCTGTCTGTCTGTCTATCTGTAATGCCAACTCTGGAAGCCCTGGTGAACTTTCCAGGTACATGCCAACTACCAACACGCAGCTTGATTTCTGCAGTACGTTCTGCCTTGTTTTCTTGTGTGAGTCAAGATGGTGGACCATGTTACAAAGCACGCACATCCACACTCTAGAGACAGTGGTAGGGTGCACTTCCTGAACTTGAAAGCTTTAGAAGGTGAGCTGTGAGTCAGCAATTTTTTTATATATGTTGTCAGGAGCATTTTGACAATTGAGGTGGAGTACCTAATCTAACACTATATAGATAAAAGAAAAAGACTGGGATCTGAGAATTCTGGAAGAACTATTATCTCTTGGACTATTTTTTTTCTACCTCCGTTTCTAAATAGTAATAAAGGTGTGCCACACTTTTATGAATATTTTAAGTTTTGATCAAGGCGTACGTATAACAAATAGCCAGTAAGTAGAGTGCACTAGAATAGATCGTGTGACTTCCTTTCAGATTACCCCATAATCTCCAGGCAGTGTTTCTTACTTTGAGTACTAATTATCCTGCAACTTCATTGAGCCATGAATTACTCATAATTATCTGTTTTCCATGGTAAAACAAAACCATGTAATTACGCTCTCTTCAATGCCTTGAATTTATACATGGTACGAACAGAATTTAGGCCAATATGTACAGGGCTAACAGTGAGAGTGGACTTATTCTTTTAGGCCTGAACTTCTTCACAGCAATATAATTTGATTTCAATAGAGCCAGAGATGTTCCCCAGAGAAGAGACAAACTACTTTGGTAGAACGGTGAATGGTGAAGGTGTAGTCTAAAGTGTGTCTCTAATCATCCTGATCACTGCTGCTTAAACTACAAATGGGTTAAGGTGTGTGGAGATGCATGGTCGTAGTGCACTACAGTACTGCTATTCCCCACGTACTGCGGCTTTTCAAGACGTGAAATGCTTTTGCACTGCATTTGTTTACAGCAGGCAGACAGGGCCTTGAACAGCTCCAAGATGAAGTGACCTTTGAAGGTGCTTAAAGTTATCCATCTCTGTCTGAAGCATAGTAATTGAGACTCAAGCCCAGCTTTGCCTGAATTAAATCATTAAGCAACTAAAAACAAACCTAAAAGATTATTCCCTGGAGTGGAATAGATACAAGTCTTTAGGATAATGCAGTCCTAAACCTTATATCCTAAGATTTGGCATCTCATTGTACAAAGGCCAATAGATGACATGCTCTAAAACAAATATAACGCAGGAAAGTCAAAAACCAGATAAAAGGGTTTGAATTATGTCATTCTCTGGTGTGTATCTCTGTTATGTGTCCCATGATGGAGCACCTGCACTAAGGCTTTCTAGAAATGACATATCACAAAAAGGTCAGATATCATGCAACTCCTCTGCTGAGGCATCTGTCAAGTCATGTTTGCCGTCAAAACAAGGTAATGTCCTGAAAGAAAGCAGTATGTTTTGCAACAGTCTGTAGCATATGGCACTGGAAATGCATGTCAGTAAAGTAGAAGTCATGCCACGTACCTGCTTTTCAACTGCAACATGTTATTTGTCATAAAAAGCTGCAGTTGTTTAATTTTTCATAAACTATTTCCATGTTTTCACATATTGCTTCACGTACTGGATTAAAAGCAAAGAGCAGGAACCCTCTTTGTTCAGTATAGAAACCTAAAATGTCAGAATAATAATGTGTAATAAATACATCATTAGACAAAATATGAGGCTGATTCTCATTTACACAAAAGCCTGCTTTACGCTGCTTCAGCAGTGCAAAGCAGTGTTAGTTTAAATCATCCATTTGAAATGAAATTGAGAATGAGGCCCAAATACTCGAGTTTAATTCTAATTAACTAGGAGTCGTCTTTTGAAAATCCTTTGTGAAAATCTCAAATATATGGTTACAGTTGCTTCTAGGGAGAAGGAAGTATTGAGAGTAAGGTTATACCTAGAACTAAATCATTCAGGCATGGTTTCAAAGCCATGCAATGTCCTTGAATGATAATATTTGCAGTGAGGAATGTACATTATGAAATGTGTTTTAAAATGTGCATGGATACCACAGTGATAGTAGCACTAGAAATACATATATTGGATAAAAGATGAAAGGCTCAACTTACTCCTTAGTGGCTCCACACAAAAAGAGTTGCTGCGTTCCAGTTAAATAAAGGCTGAAGCACCTTCTTCCTTTACCAGTTTTAAATAGTTGCCAGCCAGAAGGAATTTAACTTAGTTTCTTATTTTATCTCCTTGCAGCAAGAAGCTATGTGGATTGTTTCATAGGTCAGTGCAACCAAAACTTGGCTTTAGGTATGACTATATTCACTGAAGGCACCTCTCATGCTCCCCAGCCTAGCTCCTGAGAGCCAGAGAGAGACAGGCTTAAGTTAAGGTCAAAACTTATGTATGAGAAAGGCAAAGCCCTAGGTACTTCTCACTGGGCTAAGACGACCCATGCTCGCTTAGGCCTTGGGATGGCTCTTATAGGAAATAGGCAGGTGCAATCTCTAGTGACCATGTCCTTTAAACACTAACTGCCTTGATTTGGGAAGATATCAACTTGTAATTGCCCCATATCATGTATGCTTTTCTTTAATGCCTTGAGTGGCTACAGCTTTAGAAAAGAAGTTGCATTAGATGGACCATTAGTTCCTGTCATTTCATGCCTTTTTTCCTGTTTGGGTAACGAATAATTTGATTTCTGCATAGAAATAAAGTCATAAAGCCTCGGTGTCTGCAAACTTCTCTTCTTGCTTTTTACCAATTCATTGTTATTCAGGATTATATTCTTATTACTGCAGTGTATTATAGCCTGTGAAGGAAGAGATTTGTGTCTGGTAGAAATCAGAACAGCCTGGCTTTTGTATTATACTCACGTTTTTAATCAAAGTACAGTTACATGCACTATTGTGAATATGTACGTCAGAAAATATACAGCAAGATAAAGATTACTCAGCACTTTATGGCAGCAGAAACTGGAGGTACTGTGTCCCCATCTAGGTCTAAGGCTAGCATGAGCCCTGGAAATATTTGGGGCTAAATGCTGAAGCTACAAAGTTTGTGAAATGTGCAGCCTTGTTACGTGTATGTGTCAGAAATATTATCATTTCTTTTGCAAAGTACAGCAGTATGTCAAATCTGTGAACCTGGAAAATCCTTCCTATACTTAAGATCTGCTTAAAAAATTAGCAAACTTCCCAACTCCAAAGCCCTAGGAGTAAATTGAAGAAAGTTGTTATAAGATGTTATAACTAATACAGGAAAAAAAGATAGTTTCACTTAGTAATTTTAGAAACTATATTAAACAGTAGCTGTCGTCTTATTTAAGAGGATTTTGTTTGGCTGGTCCTTCAAAGATGGCAAGAGCATTTACAATGAACTGCTGAAAATGTTAAAATCCCAATGAATTATGAATGTAGTGAGAAATCCATAAACCTATTTACTTGGATAAATCTAGACAGAACTTTACTTTTGAGTCCTCACTTCTTTAGCATTTATGCTGAAAATTGATGCACTCCAAACTTTGCTTTGGTTCAAGTTCCCTTTGGAGTACAGAAACAGGCTGGCAGTTCGCACAATCGCCTGGCCTTCTGCCTGGGATGTATAAGCACAGCTCTCCTTACAGTTGACTTCTTTAAAGTTTACATTCTCAAGCCATGAATTCTCCATCATTTGGATTGATTTTTCCATCATTTCCTAGGCTTTATAGTATTTTAAGCTTTTAAGACTTTTCTATCTGTAGAACGCTCGATTCAGGAGTATTTTAAACATACTTAATCATAGGAAATAGAAGGCAATGGAAAATCAGCTATGCTCTTCAAAAGATATAATGTAATACACTGTGAGAAATATTTCCAAGACTCACCATGTGGCAGTGTGAAAAAAACGGATCAATACACAGAATGAGCATGTCTGATATATTTCACTCATATATGCTATCTGTTCAGATCCAGCACAGCAAAACTTTGGCAGTGGGGACATGTCCATCTTCAAAGAACTTGACTCAGGATTTGTTAAGGATTTGAAGCTTTTGCTCAAACTGCTATCTGTGCGAGACACCCTCGCCTGACCCCACTTTCCCTGCTCGCCTGCCACTGGCACCTGACGCGGTCTCAGCGCCAGGTTTCTCTCCCCTTGTGCGATCGATTCCCCAGTGGCAGATGCCAGCGCTGGGTAACGTGGATCCACCATCAATCAGCGTCTGGCATGAAGACCAATAGACTGAGGTACCTTCAGGCTACGCAGTGCTTCAGCCAGGACCTGCTTCGTCCAGGGTTTCTTGTTCAGGGGAATACTGTTGGAAAAAGCAGCTCCAGGTGCAGAAACACAGCCATCCTTTGTACATGAAGGGTGCAGGTACCACAACCTACCATGGCAGAGACCTGCTTCCATCAGATGACCTGATGCCTGAAGTCTTGCATGTTGGGCACCAGGCAGTTAAGAGGTCTGGAAGGAAGTTTGATGTCAGCCATTAGCGTAACTACACACCAGAAAACAAGACTGGATTGTGTATTTATTATCAGTGTTATCTCTGGAATTGGTGAAAGGCTTCTAGGTTTAGTCCTTATTCATTAACCTTTAAAAGAATTAAACAAGCAGAAACCCTATGTTTCTCCTAAGCGTTTGCACTTCTACTTTGGAGGAAATAGAAGGAAATGGTCCTCCTCTGACCTTGGTATTCCCTATGTTGTTCCCCTCTTTGCCCAGTATTTTGCCCTTCCTTACCCAGGCTTTCCCTGAGGCGCCGCCATTGTGGCTGCGGGGCTCAGCCGTGCCCTGTGGTGGGGCTGTTGGAGCCGGCTGGAACCGGCTGTGTCCAGCCCGGGGCAGCCCCAGCCTCTTCTCAAAGAGGCCGCCCTGCAGCCCCCTGCCAGCGCCTGGGCACCCACACCCAGCAGAGCTACATAACGATACGGATAGAAAATGGAGATATCTCCCAGCCCAGCTTTCTACCAGGTAATCTGTAACCATCTGCCCCACTGAAATCCCTGGATTCTTCTACTGATGGAAATGCAGCCACTTTTATCAAAGTCTCCTTATACTACCTTTTCATCAGAGTTGACTGTAAGTTTCTTTCTTTTCCTTCATAATTTCTCCATGATGCGTAGAGAGAATATATCTTCTCATGATTATAGAGAAATGCAGTGATACAAAATAAACTTTATCTTGTCTTTCACTGATAACTCATACTTTGAAATACTTAATGTGAGACAGAAGATATGTCCATTACATTCACAAATATTTTTTTCTCTTTGATGCTGCATCATGAGTCTAAGGGGATGAAAACTAAATTTCCTCATCAGCAAAGAATTGTTAATGAGATTTTAGAACTCCCTGAATTGTTTATAAATCTTTTCATAATTTAATACTCAAAACCTTCAGAATTACCTGGTCCACAGGGATATTAAAAAAAAAAAAAAAGATTGAACAACTGCTTTTCTTCAATTCGTGATCTTGAGAATGTTTGCAGATGCCAAAAATAGTCCCATTACATTGTCGAACATTTTGAAAATCTGGTCTACATCAGAACAAATGCAACACAAGTATGTTTTTCTATTTCATTCTTTTTCTATGGATATTATCCTCATCTAAATGACCAGTCACCTGAAGCTACAAGGTACGTGCCAAAATCTTTGTTTGACTGTGAGCCCCCAGATACAGTGAGGACGTTATGGGCAGCCAAAAGGAATGGAGTTGATGTTGGCTGCCAGGGCTCCCTGCCCTGCCCAAACAGGCAGTAGCCCTCTGGCTGGCTTTTTCAGCAGCTGGATTTTCTCATTTCTCCAGAATTACACAGCCTCGCTGCCAGTCTCCTAATATGGCTGTAGCCTGGGAATGACACTGGAGCTGCTCATCAGCACCAGACTGTTCAAAGGCCAAAGATCTGACTTGGAAAGAGTGGACATATTTCAGGGAAAGTATTTGTTTTCTTTCCCTTTCTATGGTGTTCCTCCCAAAAATGTTTTGTTTTGTACTTAGAAAAGAAAAATTATTTTGGAATTTAAAAGGCAATGTCCTTCTTTCTATTTTAAATTTCTCACCAAAATTTAATATGTTCTGCTGAAGAATCCTCATGGAAGTATTTTCACCCTCATACTTATTGATGTGTTCTGTTTGTGTGAGAGGCAAGCCAACCTACAAGGGAATGCATTTCTTATTTGCTTCATTTTTTCATTATGGCAAGATAATCTTACGTTCCCCCAAGCTTTTTTTTTTTTTTTCTTTTTCCTGACCTTTTTGTTTGTGACACACTGTTACTGCTTCTTTCACCTTTTCCAAACAGTTCTGTATGTGACTACATACACAGAACAGTATGATACCAGAGGATGTGGATTTTGCTAGGGAGAAAGTAGTCTTGGCAAACAGGATGGAATGATTGTATCACCAAGAACAGGCAGAACTGATTAATACTGAGGAGTTGATCACAATGGCAAGGAATTTAGGACAGCCCTGGAAGTGGAAGGAGTGGACACAGTGACTGTTCATGGGGAATCAGGAAAAGACTTCCTGAAGTTAAATTTGCCAAGACACATTATGAAAACATTAAAAAGTAAACATTTTCCCAGTAAATAGTACCTGTCTTATTATTAACTTGCTGAACCTATAGTGGACAGATATGATTTCCTACTGTTCTCCCTAGTGTTTCACAGATTTCTCATTATTCTGCAGCGTAGGCTAAATTTAGCCCTTAAATCTTTCCAGTGGTCACTAAACTCTCTTCTTTCTTGCTTTTTGCCAGAACAAGGGTGATCCATGTGATCTCTCGAGACTTCTCTGGTGGTCTGTGAATCTGCCTGGTGGTATAATAATGATTCTTTAATTCCCAGCTTTAAATTTGATTAAAAAGAAGCTTAAAGTAGTTTAAATACCTTCCGTTATCTGTTTTCCGGATAATGAATTGCTGTGGTTTGTCCTGTAATCAGTCACTAATGAGAAGAGATGTGATCTGTGCAGAAAAGTACTTTGTTTCACACAACAGTGTCTGGAAATGGTGGTTCACACTCTCAAGAGTCTAATTGTTTTGGCTGGGCTAGGCAGTTGCTTTTGCAAGACCTGGGATAATAATCTTATTCTTCACTTGGCATTACTGTCTCTTACTATAGAGGCACTAAAGTGTGAACCTAGATCTGTTTGGGATTGTGTCCACAGAGTATCCTGGGGCAAAGTGAACAAGCCCAGGAAGGGGGTGTTGGTAATAGAACAAATCTCAATCTCCTGGGCAATATCCAGTTGGCAAGTTGCTCTCTGTGTAGCTGTTTGGTGTCGTTTTGCATTTCTGATTTGCTCAGGAGCCAGCAAAACATCAGAATTGGTGGCAAATCATACTTCGATTCATGTGCTTTGTAAATATTTTTCATTTGGTTGTGTAGATCATGGCATAGCCTATGATTCTTTTCTTCTGTTAAACTGGAAACCAATATTGTGTAGTACTATTGCAGCTATTAAGTCACCAGACCTAATGCTCTGGATATAATATGCAGGCATTCATCTCTAAAATGCTTGCTTCACTTAATGCATTTAGAGGATTTGGGGATCAATTTTGTCATTATCTCTTTTTTTAAAACTTTCCCCTCATTTGCTTTTGCAGTCCAGCCTGCTCTGAAATACAGTTCCATTTGGGAATGACCTTTGATGAATTTCTGTCTTACTTTGCTTATTATATTCAACAGTAATCAGTCTGAGAGGCATGAGGGTGCCTTTCTAAGGGAGACCAAAGAACTGTGCAAAATATGTTGATTAGGTATGCTGTACAAATGCATTTTAGGGCATTACGTGTTGTACATTCTACTCCTAAGGGGGCAAGGAAATGATATAATCATCATATAGGCTTTTGATAGTTTAGTCAGGGGAAGAAAAATATCTGTAAACATGCTATCAAATTTACAGTTCATTGAAAGTGACAGAGAGATAAAAGAGTGTCTAAAATGATATAATAGAATATGGAACATTGCAAGAATGTATAGCATTTAATCTTGTATACACAAATGCATGTAACATTTCTGCACGGTTAATGATCCAGTGCTTAAGCTTGAGTGATAATGTGTCATTGCTAGGCATATCTATGAATGTAGAAGATAGCATTGTCTAATTAGTTTTGCAGTGGCTTGATTTTTTTTTATCTTGACATTGGTGATGAAAATCTTTTCTACCTCTTACTCTTTTTTAAAAATGTAGTTTTCATGAAATTACATTAATCTGAATTTTTATGGCTATTAGATAAAGCATTCTGCTTATTGCTCCTTTTATCTAGTTTCATAAATGTAGTGGGTATTTCTCTTCCCTTATTCCTTTTATCCCCCTTCTTCCTAAGAAAAAGAAGAAGATAGGAGCTGAAAGTATTGTGAAATTGACTTGAAAGTTAAAATCTTTCAAATAACTGGTTCTGTCATTGACAAATCTTTTTCTTTCACTCTGATGCATTTCATGGTAATTTAGAACAAGTTTCAGAAATTTTACAATAATAAATACAGTTCTGCTAAAAGCATACATTATACAAGCAATAATTTAAAACTGTTCATGACATCAATTATATTTTGTCATGGTGAAATATACAAGACATTAGATTTTATCAGCACAATGAAGAGATACATTCCAAAATCATAAAGGTGGAAATCAAAATGGTTTTTCCTTTGCCTAATGGCTTTAATTGCAGGATACAGTAGAACAGGGTTGCTCCTTTATTTAAAATTTCATTTTATCAACTGTCTATAACCTGTCACAGTATGCCCAGTGCATGACGGTTATACCATTCCATTCAGTTCCACCTCAACAGACTTGTGACAATATGCCAACTGATTGTTTTCTTCTCTTTCTTCAGAAATGTGCAGGTTCTGCATACTGTGGATTTATTAAAATGCTGTCTAAGCTCCATTACGGATGAGTATTACCCATTATCCACTAGCTGTCTGTCTATAGACTCATCATCCATCCATCCATCCACCCATCCTCTACCATAACCATTTGTAATTATTTAGCAGAGTTCATAAACAAAACAGTTGAAATGTAGGAATTACAATACTGCTTTTTGCATGGTCTGGCAGATGCAGTGTGCATTTCTGTCTTGGGTCTGTGCCCATATAGATAAACTTTACAATGCTTATTTTGAAAAAGTGGTGTTGGTAAATCTTCATTCCCTGCATGGACTAAAGATGGTTTTACTACATGAACATATGCAATTACTTTTGTAGTTGTGTCTGATGCATATAAATAAAGTATGTGTAGAAATCTAACTTAATTCAATAGTGGGCCAAATTATCTGATAGACATACCGCCCAGAGGTGATCTGGAATAGGAAGCAAAAAAAAATGTTTTTCCTCCAGCACGTGCATGCAATTAAAAATAAAGGGAAGAATGAATCCACTGTATGAAATGCAAGGTACCAGTGTGCAAATTATAAAAAAGCTGCAGGGTTTCCATTCCCTTTTCAAATGTTTCTTAATCAGTTAGGAGCAAAAATCCCATTAAATTTTTTAAGTGAGAGAGCACTCAGGATCTTAAACACATCAAGAACACTTTGTATGGCGTGGCCTGCCTTTGGAGGTTTGGAAGGGTGGTCCCAGCATGCAGACTGCTGGGGGGAGCCGTACCCTCCTAGTGCCTATGCAGAGCTCCACCACGCTGCCTGGTGGCAATACGGCCTTCTCATTTTAACTCGCTCTGCTTTGATGAGCAGGAGCCTGTTAAAACTATAAACCAAGCAAAAGCCTTACCGTGTTAAATATCCTTCCTATCACAGAAATGCCTTGAATCTATTTAATTTACCAGTGTGGCTGCTTCAATGTAGCCTTAGAAAAAAACACTTTAAAGCAGTCTTTTTCATGGCTATATATATTCAGATATGTTTGAAATGTGTTACAAGTGGGATTCATAGTTAAAATAGACAAAAAAAGGAGGAAAAGGGATGTTAAAATATACAAAAGAAAAGATACAGATGTGTTTCGGTAAGGAAAAGTAATTGAAAAACTATGTTTATTTTAGCTTTCCTGAAAAGGCTATCTGTATTTAGTTATATTTATGAACATTTGGTTAGGACCAATATAATCTCTCTCAAGTGCTCCTCATAACCAAGATTCAGAGTAGCCTGTTCTTGTGGTATATCTATTTAACAACTTTAGCCTTAGGGCTCTCAATGGCTCCATCACTTTCAGCACAGAGTACCATCATAATTTTTTCCAGAAATAACCAGGTATATTATCCAGGATGAGAGCCCTGTGTGCATATTTTTCGTTACGAGGCTAGTACTGCAGTTGGCATAGAACAATCCAACAAGACACAATGATGTAATATATAATAGAGCAGGGAAAAAAAAACACAACGGACACATAGCAAGCAAATTACCCTCTACAGAAGAAAGAGTCAGTTGCCTTGTGGGACACATGACAGGGCTAGACAAATGAAGAATTTCATTGGCTATGTAGCTACGAATGAGTAAACAAGATAACAGTACAAGCTTATCATCTATGATCTTTGTTATAAGATACAGATATTGGACATTTAAGAGAGTTTAAAGGGTAACTGAACAAATCTTTGGAAGCTAGTGTTGCTCTTTGGACACAGTGGTGTATCCTAACATGATGGGGAAAATGAAATGTAAACTAATGCCAACAGAGAAAAATGCAATCAGCTTAGCTGGAACACAGATAATATATAAGATGGGAGCTCTGGCAAGTATATGCTTCTGATCTCTCTCAGACACAAAGTTATCTGCATTCCACTTGTAAAACTGTAAAAAGAGGGGAAAAAAACCCCAGCAATTTCCATTTGTATGAATAGAAATAAAAATTAATTACCAGGCCTTGTAATTACATTTTTGAGAGAGAAGGAGCAGGTCCAACTAGTTTGTAAAAAATTATTTTATTATAGATTTATTCTAGTAAACAAATTTGGTCATTCAGCTAATTCCATGCTAGCAGAAATATATTGATTGTGAAGTGGATATTGTCTACTTGGACTTCAGGAAGGCCTTTAACACTGTCTCCCATAAGATCCTCATAGACAAGATCTTGATGTATGGGCTGAATGAGAAATGAGGTGGATTGAAAACTGGCTGAATGGCTGGGCCCAGAGGATGGTGATCAGCGGCACAAAGTCTAGTTGGAGGCCAGTAACTAGTGGTGTACCCCAGGGGCCAATACTAGGTCCAGTCCTGTTTAACATCTTCATTAATGATCTGGATGAAGGGGCAGTGTGTACCCTCAGCAAGTTTGCTGATGACACAAAACTGGGTGGAGTGTCTGATATGCCAGAGGGTCATGCTGCCATCCAGAGGGACCTCGACAGGCTGGAGAAATGGGCTGACAGGAACCTCATGAACTTCAACAAAGGGAAGTGCCAATGCCTGCACCTGGGAAGGAACAACCCCGTGCGCCAGTATATGCTGGGGCCGACTGGCTGGAAAGCAGCTTGGCACAAGAGGACTTGGGGGTCCTGGTGGACACCAAGTTGAACATGAGCCAGCAATGTGCCCTTGCCGCAAAGGCAGTTAACAATATGCTGGGCTTCATTAGGCAAAGTATTGCCAGCAGATCAAAGGATGTGACCCTTCCCCTCTCTTCAGCACTGATGAGGCCGCATCTAGAGTGCTGTGTCCAGTTCTGGGCTTCCCAGTACAAGAGACACATGGACATACTGGAGAGAGCCCAATGAAAGCTAGCTAAGAGGATTTAGGGACTGGAATGTCTCTCCTATGAGGAAAGGCTGAGAGAGCTGGGACCGTTCAGTCTGAAGCAGAGAAGGCTCAGGGGGGATCTTTTTAATGTATATAAATATCTGAAGGGAGTCAGGCTCTTTTCAGTGGTATCCAGTGACAGGACAAGAGGCAATGGACACAAACTGAAACACAGGAGTGGGGGGGGGGATCTTTTTAATGTATATAAATATCTGAAGGGAGTCAGGCTCTTTTCAGTGGTATCCAGTGACAGGACAAGAGGCAATGGACACAAACTGAAACACAGGAGGTTCCCTCAGCATCAGAAAACACTTTTTCACTGTGAGGGTGACAGAGCACTGGCACAGGTTGCCCAGAGAGGTTGTGGAGTCTCAATCCTTGGAGATATTCAAAAGCTGTCTGGACACAGTCCTGGGCAAATGGCTGTAGATGGCCCTGCTTGAACAGGGGGGTTGGATGAGATGACCTCCAGAGGTCCCTTCCAACATCAGCCATTCTGTGATCCTGATTTATGGTTAGGAAAGTTGCAGTGATAAATCAATCCTCCTTTTTCCCCCCTTACAACATTGAAAAGGTGGACATTTTGATTGATTTCAGATCCATAAGAACATTCCTCATTGATTTTTTTTTTGTGAATTTAATTTGTGGTCCCAATTCTATACTTAAGAGTTTTGAAATTTTGAACATAGTGTATTTCAAAGGTATATTAATAAATCTTTTTAAAGGTTTAGTAAAAATCTTAATGTATGACTTAATAAGCTATTACTCAAATATTCATGTTCTAAAGAGTTCTAGTTAATCATACATTACCAATAATATATTGTACCAATCTGTAACACATGCTACTCATGTCTGTAACGTTCTTGTTACATGTATGAGTGATGCTTTATAAATAATTTTTAAATGTGAGCATTAAGTGTTATCAAATTTTGTGTCTTAGGTCGAGAATAAAGTAAAGAAATTCTATCTTCATCTGCCCTACTTAAGGAGCCAAATTTGTTGTGACAAAGCAATATCTCGATATATAGTACCTCAAAGGTGTTCAAGGCTAGGCCACAAAAGTAAAAAATAGTGCCATTAATACTCAGAAATGCCAAAACTGCTGCACCAATTACTTGTAAACACAAAAGACCAATCTTTTAGGGAAGCCTATTGACTGGTAGAGTATAAAAAGAAGAAAATCTGAACTTGACACTTCTGACTTGGCACCGTGTTCCAGAACAAGAGACTCTTTGAGATGTTTATGTGATGGCTGCTAGATAAGCTCTATAGTGATTAACAGTATTTAGAATAAAAAGTAGATTTTTTTAAATGTCCTTTAAGATTACTCCTTCAGACAAGGGTTGTTTATTATTAATAAACTAATATTTTTTCATACATTATTTAATTTTTTTTGCTGTTGGTTTTGACAATAGCCAAATGATAGTTTGGGGAGATAACCTACCTTTTTCCTATTTCATGGCTGGTGAAAAAATGGTGACATCACTAACTGAGGTAATCTATATTAACAGAATTCTGTATTAACATTTTCATTGATTACATTCCACCAGAATTACACCTATCCTTGACAGGAGAACGGGCACAATTCAAGATAAAATCCAGGTCTGAAATGGAGAGAGAGAGAGGGATGGTCAGTTCAGTGGCTATTTGCCTGCCACGTTATAATTCCTTCTAGAAGTCTCATTCAAATATCATTTGCAAATTCTCAAACTGACTTCTATGATATTTCAAATGGAACATACTGAGCACAAGAGTGTCACTGGTCAGGAGAAGATGAGGGGTATAAGTGATGCTCTGTCTGTTTGGGGAAGACTTTAGCCTGAGGTTTGTTTGTGCAGAATGAATGCCTTAAGGTACTGTGAAATTCTTGAGTGGTGCTGGATGCCAGAAACTCCAATTGACTTGGGTAGATGAAGACGCTGAGAGCACTTAATACCTCATAGACTTATTGTCTATTTCACAGAAGTTTTACCAGAGAAAAGAGGTCTCAGTCCGTTATTTTTATTTTCGTGAAATTGTAAAGTAAATACAGTCCTTGTGAGACTGATAGTACTGAAAAGTGGAGTCCTCTATTTACCCACAGTATAGGTACATCATATCAACACTTCTATCTGAAGCTATAAACGTGCCAGCATTTCGACACAGAGGAATTATTGTAGAAAAGAGAGAGATGAATCTCTATGCTCTGCCTGAAATTGGCCAGAGTAATTGAACTGCTTGTATACAATTTGAGACCACATCTTATACATTCCAAAGGAAAAGGCTTCTCCAGGAAGGGTATGTTTAACAGATGTTAGCAGTAGGACTTCTTGTGCTACTGTGCATGGGACTAAGTGTTTCCAAGACTGCAATGTTATGGCGTAATAGTAAGTATATGAGCTAGGACAAAGAACAGAGAGGAATTTTTTTTCCCCAGGATAGTGACATCAAAAAACATTGCAGTGGTGCAGATCAGGTGGATATAATTATTCTATTCTTACCTGTTTCAATGAGTTATAGTTAAACAAGCTTCTACATGTTAGTGATACTCAGCTGTGCTATCAAACAAAGCAAATTGAAAACAGAAGTTAAGAATATTTGGGGCACCTCTTTATTTACAAGAAATGTGCAGAAATGAGACCTGTTTCTGTGATCTTAGTGTAAGCAAGCAGTAGACAGAAGTCTCCTTTTTCAGAAACTTCAAGTCTATCTTCTCCAGCTATTCTGGTGTTGCAATAAGCTTTATCTCTTTTTCTTCCCGTAAGCCACTCCTAGCTTCTGCCTCTCTGACTTTCTTGGCATCCCGCTGTGAAGATACTGATTGCATAGACGTTTTCTCCAGGTGGAAAGCCAGCGTAAACAAACATCCTGTCTCACTCTGGATGCATGTTCAGACTAGGCAGCTCACCACTCCTTTAGTTGTGCCAATTCACAATCTGAACTGATCTGTATGGAAATAATCCTCCAGAATACATATATATGTATATATATATATGCAAGTTAAAGGATAGATATTCATTGTTCAGTTTACTGTTCAGCACTGCAAATGGTTAGACACAACTGAAAGGACAATGAATTACAACCCTAGACTGAGAATGAAACAAGAAGGTTGGAAAGACTATGGATAGCAGCAGCCTCTTAAATTGAGATTACTTCCAGAAGCAGATGGTGTACCTGTACCCTCACACATCCACAGTGTGCCCAATAACCTGCTGACCCTCTAGGTCAGTGGGTGTAACTTAGCATCATAGAATCATAGACTCGTTTGGGTTGGAAGGGACCTTTAAAGCTCATCTAGTCCAATCCCCCTGCCATGGGCAGGGACACCTTCCATTAGATCAGGTTGCTCAAAACCCCATACAACCAGAGCTTGAACGCTTCCAGGGATGAGGCATCCACAGCTTCTCTGGGCAACCTGTTCCAGTGTCTCACCACCTTCATCATAAAGAATTTCTTCCTTATATCTAAAACTTCTTTTGAAGCTCTACAGTCTGGTCTGGTACCTTGATTCACCAGCATTGTTTGCATCTATCAGCACTTGTACAGAAGGGGATAAGTCCCAGGGCCCTGCGGGCAGGGTCCAGCAAGCCTGGCCTCCATCTTGCCCTGCAGCTCCATTGAGCTGGGCCTGGGCTGTGGGTGGAGGCTGGGACTGCCCCTGCTCCCTTGGTGCCTTTGTGTCTATCGGGATGAATTCTGTCTCTTATGAATGAAACAATTTGTGTCATTTGCAGTACAGATCAGCTGGCACTCCAACTTGCGGGCAGCACTCTTGAGTGACATGAAAATGCAGTTACTTGGAGTGATGCCCAGGTGGGCAGATATTATAGAAAGGTCTGTGAGTCCCTGCAGGTAATTTGCTGGCTGGCTCATTCCTGAATCATTGTCAAATCCAAATTCTGCATCACTACTTCTGAAATGTGATGGCATAGTAATGAGTTCTAATACAAATAGAGGAGCAAAATGGCAGGAGTAGCTTTATATGCTAATTATTCTGAATCCTGTGCATTCTTCATCAGGCCCACTGAATATACTCTACACTGAAAATTGGTGATGCTAATTCTATTTAAATATTATGGATTGACAATGTCGATTTAGGGAATGGGCATATATTCTCCATATTTATAAGAAGAGTTACCTAACCATAGAGAAATAAATATTGACAGTCTTGTAGAAATAGTACCAAAGAAAGTACTAGACCAGTAACAAACTATGTGTCAAAAACGTTTTACAAAAATAGTGCTAGATGGATTACAAATTATGAGGATGTTTTCTGCCATCTTATCAAGGCAGTGTGGAATATCAAATTGCAATGGTCAAAACATTTGCACCTTTTTCTTTGCTGTAGCTCTAGCACAAAAAGAAAATCCATTACTATCTGAAGGGGAAGAAAGTGTATTTGAAAAATAGATCTATAAAGATGGAAAAGGAAGAACAGCTTTTACAGTTTTGCAGTTTATAAAAGACTCATTTTGAGTTGATAAGGATTCTTCAAAGAACGCTTCTTTTGAATACTCAATGTGAATAAATCTGTAAGATGGTAAACAGATGCATTGTTTTTCAGTGCTAAATCAAGGCTGATGCAATACAATCTCTGCAGGATATTGGAACATTTTTTATTATTATTTAGAATAATAACATGTTTTAGCGCTTTCTGTCTTCAACAGGCTTTGTATTCAAAATGTTCTAAAAGCTTTAGTTAATAATTGTAACACATGCTCTGTAAGACTTTCTGTGCTTTACCCAAGAGGTTACTATCGTGATCGTCAAGACCGAGAACAAAAATATGCATCCATCTTTATTGTCTCTTTGTCTTCCTCAGAACTGCTACTTTTCTGGTTCTTCCCCTGTTGCACATTGTTATACTGTTAGGTCGTGACTTTTTGGATGTGGCGGCTGCATGTGTGTCTGGCAGCCTTGAACCTGTCAGGTGCTACTTCAGTGTATGACCATTGTTCTCTTAGGCTCTGCCTATATTTTTCTTAAAATGCATAATGTTGCAGACATTTGCATAGCTCGCTCTGAAGTGGCAGAGTGGGAAAAGTAGGATAAATAAAAAAACTACAAAACAGGAAACCACAATCTATTTCCACAGTAATTAGATACCATCAGTTGCAGACACATTTTCTTTGCTTTTCTTTTTTTTTTTTTTTTAGTGCACACATATCTGAAGTTTATTGCACTAGTTTTAGCTTAAGCAATGGTTAAATTTAAGAATTCTTCAGTAATTTACCTTCAAGTAAGTGCTGGCAAACTTGTAGATAAAACATTTAGCTGTAGCCATGAAAACCTGACTGACCTAGCTTCAAGCAACCTGGTTGCTTTCAGAAAATTATGTTTTTCTCTTTTCATTTTGGAACCAAAGTCCCAGTTCATCCTGATGGCTGAGCTGCTGATAACTTCAGGGAACCTTTTGTAACAGGAAGAGACTAACAGGAGCTGTTATCCTGAAAATAACACTTTAAGTATTGAGTATGGACATAATAAATACGGTACAGTTGTTACCAAAAGTCTGAACAGAAATGGAGCTTGCAAAAGATACATTTGAATGATAAAGAGAGGAGACAGGTTGGGTTTTGCTAGTGATCCAGTCAGAACTTCAGCAGTATGCTGAAGTCTCTTGTCGCTTCCTCTCCTGGTTAATTTGCAAACTAAGAAAGTAGCTGAAGGCTCAGAGTACTTTAAGAATAGGAAGTTTCTAGGTTTGTGTTCTTTCTGATGTCAATTCAGTCCTCAACTGGCTGAAAATAAGTATGTTGACATGGTAAGCCATCGGATTGTATTGTGTGGAAGAAAAAACCAATACATTTTAAACTGTGCTTTCATTGAACATGTGTTTTTTCTGTGCTTTTCAATTATTTCTGTTAGATGCTCACAACCTTCTGAAAGAGGATTGCTTTATAATTTTCTCTGTACAGCTATATCATTTGTTTATATATCCCTGGATGGCCATTGGCTCAGTGAAGATGGGTTTTTTACCTAGTTTCACATATAGTTTTTTTATTTCTTGCAGAGGATGTAAATCGCTTTATATGCATCTAGAATTGTTAGCACAGTATGTAATAATAATTAAGCTGGCCTTATCTATTGTTTTACATTAGCCATAATTACTTTACTGTAGGAGTTGAGCTGGTTTGTGATATGCTGTCATAAGTTCTAGGCCAGGCACAAACACCTTACCCAAACTTAGGTAAGGTGCCACAATTCAAGAAATGTTACCGACTGTAATGATGCCAGGTAACTGTTAGGCAGTCACGCTCCTCTTCCTCTGTAATTCTGACAGCAAGCAAAGACCATGCACCTGAGAATTTTGCTTTCTCGTATCTACCCTATGTAGTGAAAGGTGCCTCTATTGTTCCTGGTAGATACAGACTTTCAGGACTGGTTGTATACCAGCCTGGAGCAAAGCTGTTGACTGTGCTATGGTGTAAGCTGCTGGGGAGGTCTGCACAGAAGGACGGAGCAGGTATCTAAACGCAGAAGTCTTCATACAAACAATCTTTCCTTTTAGATATTTTTGAGAATCAAGCAGGGGCAATCCATAAACACAGACAAGCAAAGGCCAGTGCTATCATGCAGATGTTTTAACTTGAACAACATTAGGACTAGAGCCCAAGTCTGAAGTATTTGTGGACTTTACCTGAACTAATTTTATTTGTATTTTTCAAGAGCTTTTCTTACTTCTTCTCCCTCTCTGCCCCGGCTGAAATGCTTCAGAAAAGTCAAGATATGCAGTCCTTGGCTTGTATAAGCCAGTGGGAAGTAGTTTATGCATAAACACTCAGCTAAGATGTGAGCACTATTTATTGCAAGCAGTTAGGCCAAATTAATCCCTTACCTAGTTTTAGGCACCTTATTGTGTTGCCTAAAGTGGAGCACAGTCATCTTAGATTTCTTCTGTGGTCTGTGGAGATAAACAGGCACAAATAGCTGCTACAGGAAAATCTGCATCGCCCCTGGAAATCTAATGGGTATAAAAAAACCCAGCAATTTCCTTCTTAACTCCATCACCAGAGTTAAATGCGTAGAGTTAGTCAAGGTGAATGTAGACTTTCCTGTTCAGTCTGCCCTTCATCCCTGTATTCTTAAACTCTCCAGCCTGCTCTTTCAGATTAATGTCTGTGTGTTGATCCATGTTTATACAGAGCCCAGATGGCTTTGACAGGGCACAGATTAGCCTGGTACAGGGCTGATTACAGGGTCAGGAGATATATATATATATATATATATGCTTCCACGCAGCAAAACTCATGCAAGTAGCTGCTCATACAAATGGTGTAAATAAGGATCAAGTCCTGTGCTAGAAGGTGCTTCCAGTGTTTTTCTAGCCAATTTGTCCTTCCTGTCTCTGCTATTTTAAGAACTTGCTGTAGAAGGAGCACTTGATTTCTCTTATCTCTTCTATACAGGCTATAATTAGGATTAGCAGAAGTGTTTTACTTAATGTTGCAGTAGTTCTTGTGTACAGCACTCATATCTTAAGTATAATTAACACTGTATAGCTCCCATTAGTGTTTTTAAGCACTTAAAATGTACCATAATGGCCAAAGCTAAAGTTGTCATTAAAGGGCCATTGCTATTTATTATGCTCATAAAGTAGACACTTTGCTACAGAAAAATATATGGTTGGGTTCCATTTAGAAAGCAGTAACAGACAGCAGCATTAGTGATGGCACCCTTGGGATTAAAAGACTGCTTTAAATTGATCCCATTCTTATTCCACACAGGAGTCAATAGGGAAATCTAAAAGCAGGTGACAAATCATTGCATTGCACAGCATAACTCTGATTAGCTGAGTTATGCTGCAGGGCAGGTTTGCTGTTTTTTATGAACATTCCTTTCTGTAAATGCTTGATGGTTTTTTTTTGCAGTCTGTATTTTCCTCATAATTGCATGTATATTTCATAGCTCAGTTTTATTACATTTCAGCTTACACGCTATGTTGTTTTAAGCAATTATAAAAAGGAAAACGTTTTATACCCTCTTCATTATATTTTGGGAAAGGAGCCAGGTACATTATTAACATGAGGATCTTGCAAAATTCTTTCCCTAACACTCTTGGTGAGATGCACATAGCTGTGACCAGGTTACATTTCTTATTGGCACTGCTTCAGTTGGTCCACTTGGTGATTGAATTGCACAGTTTTTATAACTTGTATTTTCTCATATGCAATAATAAGATGCTCCCCTACTTTCATAGCTCCTTCTCTCTGAAGAAGTTAATCTTCTTTGCCAACACTGCTCTGAGGATACATTTTAGTCACAGTCCAACTGTTGGAACAAAACATGAACCATTTATAGCAGTAAACAATTATCACTGAAATGAGATAACAATTTAATGGTCTTGCATGATTAATGTCCTACATAAATTCTTTATGACATAGAATCGAAAGATGATGTTATGAATGTATAATAGAAAGCCAACAGAACATGTCACCTTTTGGTTAGTTTCTAAGGAAACAGGCCATGCAATCTGTGTTTTCATAATAATCAGAGGTTCATAACAAAACCACCATATATTGTCCTTTCTAAATTAAATTTCCAAAGGTACAGTTGTTGGCTTTGTCGGCCTTAGTGCCAATTATGCACACAAGAGGTCAATTCAGTTAATGGCATCCCTAGAGTCTTTTTCATGTTTGTGATCCAGGGCCAACACTTTCAAATGTTGGCACCTACATTTAATTTAAATAGCCATCTATTTCTGTGCATATAAATAAGTTGTCTGTTCTTCATAAATGCTGTTATTCACAGCTGATTCTGACTTTGCCCTCTAGCTCCAAGGTGAATAAATATGTTTAGTGTCTTTGAAAATCAGGACAAAAAACTTTAGAAGTCCAAATATGCTTTTGATGCAAAGGTTTTTCAAAATGGGAAGTCTAGTATTATAACCTTAAGTTACATTCATGTAACTTAAAGAATGTCTAAAATATGGAAAAAACAATTTCATTAAAAGTCAGTAAAAGTTGTGAGGCATCTAGCATGTTTTAAGATCAAAGCTTTTTTTTTCCTGTTTAATGCATTTATGAGATTAAGTTTAAACTTATATTAAAACAAAATAAAGTCAAATAGAAGCAGCATCCAAAATCATTGGCTTTACTTCTTAATTTTGAATACCTCTCTTCTTCCTCCCCTACCTATATATATATCTCTCTCTACATGTATACACACACACACAGAATAAACTGTTACTGCAGAAGCAAATTAAAAAAATTGTGTTTGTATGACCATCTTGCATCTGTGGTCTACTTGAGGCAATGGAGAGCCCTCTGCTGACTTTACTGGAGGTTTCCCTCTGTCATGCATTGGGGGAGCAAGAACAGGTTGTCTTTCATTTCACTGAAAACTCTTCCTTGGTCCAAGGGATGCTCAGAGTTGAGAAAAATCACATGCTTGTCCTTCTGTCATGCTGCCATTGGAAAGAGGGAGGGAAAAGTATGATTTCCTCTCCTGATTTTTTTTTAACCATGGTACCTATTAAACATATGAAAATTCTCTCTATGAGTTTTATATGTATTTATCTATAAAACATATTCCCCAGTTCTTGTCCCTACAGTTTCATCAGATCTGTCTTGTCTTAAGATAGACTAAAGATTGGTTTAACTCACTTGTTAATGATTCCTTAATCCTTAGGTAGGTCCTTGGGTGAAAGGACAAAAGTAGGCAGAGCCCAAGTGTTACTGCATTACAGATATGCCCAGGATCTGAAATGGACATTTAGGGCCATGACCAGAAGGCAGAACTGGAGTTGGTACTCTCAAGTTAAGGAAGATGAAAACCACAGTATAATATCAATGAGAAAATGGTATCATCCTACTAAGAGGATAGGTAATAGACACATAGAGCTACAGGGGAAAAAAAAAGAAAATAGAAAAGTAAGGAAACACTTAATGTGTTCCCAGACCTTGAGTAAGTCTGACTGCTAAAATACATTCCGTAATTTTCAACTGGAGTTAGTCCAGAAAGGTATGTTCCCAGAGTTAATGTCTTTTGATAGATAGATCAAGGGTCATTTTCCTTTGGCATTCACAGAGTTCAGGTCCTAAATTAACTAAACAAATCACTATGATTGGTTTGATACTTTAATACTTTTACAGTCTTAAAGAGATTTGTAATTAATATGTTACAAATCTGAAAGTAGCCATAGTACTAGCGTAGGTAATCATTTATTTTTGATGGTTCTGCTTGGGTATTTCCTAGTGATTCCTCAAACTTAAGTTAGCAACCAATAAACAAAAAGGCTAATTGATCATTTATAATTACAGCTACATGAAGCTGTCCCTGCTCAAAGAAGAGGAGAAATAGGAATACCTATTACTGTATTTATAGTCCATCACTAGGAAATAAAACTCATCAATAAACTTTGTTCTATAGTCCCAGTAGAAACTGGGACTATATAAAAAGGTCAGTGGCATGCATATCTGGTAGAATGCAGATATATATCTGTGGTGAAGCAAAAATGAGACATAATATTTTACAGTTTTATTTATTATGTCATTAGTAAAGCTAATCAGAACTTGTGTTTTTCTACTGTGAATATGTGGTTTCCTTTTCAAGTTGATACTTTCTATGAAAAAATGTCAATTTTGTCATGATTGATTTGTTTTCTTTTGTGTGAACTGAAGTTAAAAGTTCTGTCTGAGTCAGTTTCACTTGCAATTTCTACTTGTTGGAGCTGCCAGAGTGTCTCCAGTGAGCTGCAATTTAGGACTCTCGTGTCCTTATGATTCTGCATAAGGTTTCTGGCTATGCTACATCTGTCCTCTGGCTGTGGGAAATTAATCTGCCATAAGATGATGCAGCATAGGAGATGTCATTTGATCAAAGAGTCTAGCATTTGAAGAAACATATGAGCACCAAACTCTTGATGTTCTATAAGTAGTACTAAACTGATTCAGAACAAAGTATTATGACATACAAGCGTTCTGAACTTCTAATTTTTTAAAAAGGCTTTCTATTGGGACTTTTTGTCCCAAATTGGGAGTGTAAGAGAGAAATTCCTAACTTTGGCTGGTTCTTCTTTAAGAGAAGTCCAGAATAATCCAGTTACCTCTGAGATAGAGGATGAAAGTGAGGCTACATGACATAGTGTTCGGTTAGCAATTTTTTTTTTTTTAGTTATTTTTGACAAATAGGAAGATGATACCTCAGTATTGCATAAAAAGTTCACATGATGTTGCAGTAAGGATCTATGCAAGCAAATTGTTTGTGCATTTAGAGTTTTCTTAAATTCGTGATGGATCATACTGTAGATACATAAAGTGTAAAAATTACTTAATCCAACTCAACCCATTTTGTTTGGGAAACAGTATTGAGCTCCACCCAATCTGAAATGAGCTTAAGGTATTAGGGGCTGCTCCTGTTTATTGATTACTTTGTACTTTTTGAAAAATAAGTTCACATTTCTTATCAGTTAATTAGCAGTCAATTAGTTTACTACATACTATCAAGCATTAGAGGACTTTATATACAGGCTTTCCCTCATTCAGTCTCCTTCTCCTTACACCTGTGTTGCAGATGTAGAGTAGTAAGGGATCTACCTGATCACTACTCAGCCTTGTCAGCAAAGGAGTGAGGGGTGAGCAAGCCTGGCTTTGCTGCAGTATAAGTGCTTTCTTCTTTTGGGAACTGGCAATTTCTAGCAGCTTTCATAGTTTTTAGGTGTCCCTCAAGCCCTTATAAAACTGATTTTTGCCCATCTCATAGTATGCTGGTAGAAAACCTACTTTATGCAAACAATTCTCTTTTCAATCAGTTACAGATTATCACAGTGTTAACAAGCTCTCTGATAAAAGTGATAATGCCACCTCACACCCCCTGTTCCTGCCTGATGACCTCCACAGGACTACATTTCTGGGCTTCCCAGAGATCACCAGCCTGTGTCAGTGGGGTTGTCCGTGAGTCCTGGCCTGCGGGAATCCCTCCTTTCCCAGCTGCCCCTGGATACCTGCTCCCAGGCAGATGGTTCTGTCATACCTGAACCTGGGTGACCAGGAAAATCAAAGGCCAGCTCTCAGCAGGGCAGACCAATTTATTTCTTCTCCTTAAGGAACATCTTTCCCTTGAGGAGCATCTTTGAATTTTACATGTGAGTTAGGATGTTTTTTCCCCAGGCTTTGATTTCTTTTTCCCAAAAAGGTGTTTTCCAGATAGTTCCAGGTATAATCCTCCTTTTCAGCAGTGCTTTCTCCTCTGCTACTTAGCAGTTTTATCAGTCCTTTTCTGGCAGAGTGTGGCAAGAGTTTTTTGCAGTCAAACAGCCAATAGTGAAATATTCCTGAAGTGGTCTTCATTATTCTTCTCATCACATCCCATGTTGTGACAGTTTTATTCAGACAACCTGAGCCTACCTGCAGTCCCTGTCTGTTGAGAGATCAGAGTTAAAACAGACTCTAAATCAACCATTCAAATATTTTTCTTCCTATATTGTTTTTCCCATGTGAAAAAACCACAAACAACAAACAAATATAAGTAGTAAAAAAGGTAACACTTCTGCTTTCTTAAATAATTTGATTCAATAAAATCTCCAGTCTCCAATGCTTTTTGCCCTGATTTTCTCAGACTCTCCTGAAGAAAGCAGTGAATAAGTAGGAAAACTAGAGTTTCCTTATATTTGTCTCATTATTTCGCTTGACATAAATGGACTATGGTAGAACCCATTTTATCTCTGTTGAAGTCAGTAGTAAAGTTCCCATAGCATTACATAGGATTTCATTCCCTGTGTGTTGCTGTAAGGTAAAAAGGGGTGGCGCAAGTAGCATATTTTTCAAAGGTTTGACCTAACAATCTTCTGAAGTCACCTTGTCTGTTAGGCCACTGCTGAATCCTTTTGAAAATGCTGTCCAAAGAATATATTAGTTATTTTTGATTTTTCTATTACTGTATGAAATAGAATTCTAATGAGAACTGTGTTTTCCATTATCTCAAATATTCTTACGATGGCTGAATGTTAATATTGCTGGAAAATTAAAAATCTGGTTCCTCCAATTCTAAGGCTGAACTTTTTTCATTAATTCAAAGGTCCTGAAGATGTAGGAAAACATATTGACCCTTTCTTTTTTGCCTTCAAATCCGTATATATACACATATATGTATACGTTTAGTAGGTGTTGTTTATGGGTGAGTGGATCTGTGAGGTTCTTACACTGTACTGTGTCTTTTCGGACAATAATCTCAAAAAAATGTAGGAAAAAGTACACAGATAATTCTTCAACTGGGCAACTCTTTAAAAAATCCACAGAGTCAGACAGAATGTGTGTTTATAAAAATACATAGATCCTAAATACTATGGGTAAATACGTTGTCATTAAGTATTCAAAAGCAAGTAAGGGATGTATGACAGGGGTTTCATATGTCTTGTTTGATTGTGTTTGAAAATTTATTTTCTTCTTGAGAAAATTGTTGCATTTTAATGAAAAATATAGAAAATGTTTTGGAGGTTTGGTTATCAAGAATGGTAATAAAGGATTTGCCACATATAATAAACATTTTTTTCAGTGAATAACAGTTTAAAAGTCAAATTTTATTCTTGTCCTACAAATGGCTTGTAAATTGCTGAACCACCTCATATGGCCTTTATTTTGTCCACGCTGGCATATCAAACGAAAACAATTCAAGCATTCTGGAGACCTAGTTATTTGTACCTTTGATAATCTCATCATCTGCCTTCCTGGTTGGTTTTCTTTAAGAAAGGAAATTAGTCTTAGAAATTGAGATTCTCTTTTGATCACTGCATCTGTAGAAAAGTGAAGCTAAAGAAACACATGTGCTGGGGCTCCCATTAGGGATAAAATTAGCATTCTGGCATGTACTTAGTAACTGCTGTCATTTGTTCATGGTGAGAGAGGCTGGAGAGCATAAGGATCTTGTGCTGTGCTCTTCTTCTGACAGCAATTCCAACATGTGCAGAAAGGAGTTTAGCAAGACCTAGAAAAGTGGAATAAATAATAATAAAATTATACATATGGTGTGAAGGTGACACAGACAAATGTATTTCCAGCTCTAGCTGTACTATTTCTGACCCGTCCTTTTGCTGACTAACTCAAGTGACAAGATACTGAGCAAGAGCATATGTGATTATTATACACCATGTAGAGTTCAGAACAAAGCATAAATAATTGCCATGCAGCATCAATTTGGTTGATCTAGGAATAAAACCTTCACCAGATTTTCTAGTGCCTGAGTGTAACTTAGAATCGTTTTATTAGTATAGATTAACTAAAAAAGCCTCATCTGTCCAAAAGATTAGCCTTGAGTGGTGAAAAGCTGATGCAGTAAAGGTTGCTGCAGGAAGCAGCAGTATGTAGAAGTGATTTGGCTAGTATTTGTAAAGGCACACTTAAAGTGAGGCTGAGGCTATTCCTTTATATTTTTTTCACTCTTACTGTAATGATCTGAAACTTCTACTTTCTCAGTATGAATTAGTCCCATTTCAGGAAAGGGTTTGTAAGAGGTACTTAAATTGAAATGATTCCCTGTATATAGAAGCTTCTGAGATTTTATCTTCTGTTGTATGTATTTATTGAAAATTGTACTAGCTATCTTGACAAATTATCTACTTTAGTCTCTGGATACTCTTGACAGACTTTTTACCACCCATTTCATCTGTATCAGGATCAACAATTACCAGCCCGTGTTACTTTCATGGCAGTAAGAAAAAACAGAAGAAAAACATAAAAGGAAACCTGACTGGTTAATTTTCATCATCAGTTATATCAGTGCAAAATTGCTGTCTATGGTTTCCTGTCCTACTTTTTCACCTACATTTACTCCTGTCCTACTTTTTCACCTATATGTACTTTTTTCTCACTCTACCACCATCAATGCATACAGTGATGTTTTCTCCTAGAGACCATCTTTTGCAAACACTAATGCTTCTTAAGTGTTGACCTGTCGGCAGTTCACTGACCACCCAGCGAAAACCAGTTCCAGTATCAGGCTCGCTCAGAATATACACACAACTTAGAGATGGCTTTTCCAAAATTTCTTTTTGTTTAATAATTCGTGCCTTGTCACTAACATTTGTTTGGGGCACAGGCATATTTTCCAGGACACAATAGTCTCAGGAAGAACTTGACAATAAAAACTCCACCAGAAGTTCTGAGTACTGCTTCATATAGCATTCACTTGAAATACAAGAGTCTGCCTGAAGCCAAAGCAAGCATACATTCATGTTCTTCTCACAAAATTTATTTACTCTGTCAGTCACGGCAAATCTCTCATTCCTGTCAAATTAGACAGTCCCTCTGGCAGGTCGCAATAGCCATGGTGGCATTATCAATATTTTTAAAAGGTCATCTATCAGAGAATGCGTGTTGTAGGTAATGAACAAGGAGGGAAAGACGACTGCTTTGTATGCTCAGAGAAGTAAAAATGCTACAAAAAGCTGATATACCTTAAGAACAAGAATTTGATTTATTTGCATTTTACAAACCATATCAAGACCTGCACGGTTCTAATCTTGCCAATAGTACAGTTATTCTTTAGCTTATTTAGATCCAAGCTCCATTCAATTACAAGACATTTTGCCACAGTCTTCTGTGTGACTGGAATTGGTTCCCACATGCAGGAAGGAGGAGTTCAAATCATTGGAAGCATTTTATTAAAAAGTAACAAACAAACAAAACCCTTTTGGTTTTAAAAAGCATTTTATTCAGATGTGTATGTGTTGTTGTGAGAACATGCACTTTGTTATCTGGAAGCAATTCAGTTATTCTAGCTTTCATTTGTCTTAAGCTGATAGGAAAAAAAAAGCCAACAAAACAAAACCATTCTTGTAAGTCCTCCAAAAGATCCCATTGCTACTTTGGTGTTTATAGAACATGGGAAGTATGTCTGGTGCTTTATAGATAAATGTGATCAGTTCTTGGATCCAAGGAGCTCACAGTTTAAATCTCAGAGCCTGGCTTTATATATCAAATATATGATCTTTTATTTGTATGTATTAAGAATCAAAACTGAACTTTTAAAATTTTCCTTTTAAGATGAATAATTATTCTAGTAGATATAAAAAAGTGTTTGGGCTTTTCTTTTTCCCTAGGAAACAGAAGATAAGTCAGATGAAGGCACAGTTTTTTTTTCATTTTTCATACCCAGGGAATGGAATCTAAGTTAAAACCTGTGATTTTTTTTTTTCAGTACATGAAAACAGTGAAACCTTATCTAAATTTCAGTCCAGAAATTTTATACATTTTTAGGAAATAAAAAGGATATTGTCCTTTTAATTGAAAAATCTACATCTGACATCAGCTGTTGTTATCAGCTCTGCATGTGATGACCGTCAAGGTGTGTGGGGCATTCCAGGTGGTTGTGCAGAAAACGTGGAAGACTATGGTTAATTTCTTTATGATGGTGCAAAATCTCACTGTACAACCATTTTAATGCACAAAAGACTCCTAGCTGAGATATGTATGAATGAAAAACCCCTTACACTCTGGTGTCGCTCCTTTAATGGTGGAGAACTTGGTTTGTTGACACTCCTTGCATGACCCAGAAAGACTGGACACAGAGAAAATATAAAGTTTCAAACGTGGCATGGGTCTGCAGCAGGGCAGTATGGGCTTCAGTCCTTTCAATAGTCTGTTGGCACAGCAGGAGGAAAGCACTACGGGGGCTTTGGCTGGCAGTTCAGGTTTCCTCAGGCGGCAGCTCCAGGGCATTGCTGCTGATTGTGTAATTTCACAAGTTTGTGTTTTAAGCTACAGAGATGGTTCGTTAACAACAAATAACTCCAGCTCACAGTGTGCTTCTTGCTTTCTTGATAGCTAGAATATAAAAAGGCTCTGGCACTGCTTTCTTATACTGAGATTCCCTACTGACAGTCAAAATGCTGCTGTCCCTGTTTTCTGTCATTGTCACTGGTGCATATTTAGGTGTTGACTTAATGTCCACTAAAGTTTATAGAGAGGCTCCACGGTGTTCGCTTGGCTTTACATCAGAGAAAAGAAAGTCAACACTGGATCTTCATGAGCTAACAGAAAATCAATTTTAATTCCACAGGATGGAATTATTGGGGTAGAAATACAAGTCATTAAATAGCCTTGCTTGCTCCAAGGCTAGCGATGTGGAAGAAGAACCGAAAAGAAAAATTTTAACTTTGGATTGCCGTAATTGTTATACTCACGTACCTTATATTGGATTCCCTTGTTAACCTAATACCCAGCTGGTATTTGTAAGTATCTATATTTTCTCATGGAAAGGAATATATCTATTACTCTGGCAGACAAATGATGCTGCTACTTTCCTTCTCTAATTAAAACTAGTTGCCATAAAAGAAGGCAGTAGGGTACCACAGTACCATCTTTTAAAAGCTACTGTGAAATACAGGCCTGTAAGCTTTACCTAGTAACAACAAATGCATGTAAAATAAACACTAAAGTATAACTATAAGGCAGGAAAGAAAAAACAGGGAAGGCAGCCCAGAGGCTGGGCTGGGGTTGGGGATGGGGCCCAGCTCCGCTGTGGCCAGGGCTTGGGACAGGCCCTGACAGCCTCCCTGGGCTGGGGTTACCCCAGCCATGGTTTTGTAGCAGGGCTGCCCAGGGCTGCCTCCACACGGGCTCCTTCCAGCTCTTTCTCCAGGAGCTCCAGGGCTGGCTGAGGTGCCTCCAATGGTCCTCTCCTCGCTACCACCCTTACCAGAGAGCAGCCAGAGTGCTGCAGAACCTGACCAAAAAAAAAAAAAAAAAAAAAAGCTACATCAATTTAAGGCAATTAAGGACACATGACAAAATTTGGGTTTAATTCTAGATAATCTTTTATTACCTTGCACCTATCTGTGTACCTTGGATTTCAGTATTTGAAACAGTTCTGAATTTGGGCTCCAAGAGTTTTTCTTGTATTTCTACTATCGATACCCTTGCTGTACATGCAAGCCTGCATCTTCCAGCAGACTCTTCAGATACTTACTTCTCATGGAAAGGTATATTCATTTATGCAAAGACTTCTCATTATAAAATTTTCAGTAGAGCTCAAAAGTCTTTAACTCAAGGAGTAACAAGCACCTTATCCAACAAACATTTAATACTCTGGTCTTCTAAACTGACTTCTCGCTGTAGAAATTCAGCTCAAAATCTGAAGACTTCTTGTGCCAAACTGAAGTCCCGCAGGGTTGTACCTTAGCACTTGTAATGCATGGATCTTACCAAAGGAAACTAATAGACACTTTTGGTCTTATTTTACTATTATTTAAGAAGAGGTGAACTATTAAAATATTAAGTATGTTTTTATATACCACGTCAGCTTCCTACCTTTTCAATTGTTCAATTTTTGTACACATTCTAAATTAACCACAGTAGGTTATGAAAGGGCAGTAATCAATAAGACAGCTCATTATCTATGATACTTATAATTATCCTGACGCTAGTACTAATGTCTTGGTTTTACCAAAGCATATTAAAAAAAATGTCCTAACAGGACATCTCATTATCACCCTCATTTTTGCTGTGGAGTTTTATTAGAAAATCATGCTACTCATCTGAACTGCCACAACAACAGCATTATCCCTAGGGCGTTTTTTCATATCAAGGTTAATTTAAAGTGATTAGCATAAGCGCTACAGATGTTGCTATGGGGATAGGAACCTCACATCTACTATGATGGACATCACATGATTGCTGTTACAGCTCCAGTATGATTGGATTATTTGTTTTAATGTCATGCGAAATAAGTCACATGATGAAGATCAGAATCTCCTTAATAGCATTTCATATTCTGGAAATCAATCACCTTTTCTCCATTTCTCAGTGTTAAAAGTGCCTGAAGAGCACATAAACCAGATGTCTTTGGTTTACTTCTACTTCTGTCTGACTGTTTGGTAAAATCTACCACTAACGACTAAAATATACAACTATTTGAAAACTGAAAAAAACCAATTAATTATATTTTACCATACTTATAAGTATATTTTAATAAGTTGGAATAAAATCCTCAAATTAATGCAATTAGATCACATTTTATAATAAATCCCTATACTGAATGCATGCAAAGTCATGTATTGATGGATGATCCCAATGCCATTAAAGTCAGTGAGAAGCACCTTACTTGCCTCAGTAGGCACCTTTGAGTTCTCTCTCAATTCAGTCACAGGAGTATTTTAGTATGTAGTATTGCAGTAGGGAGAAAGAGAAAAAATGTTTCCTAGGAACTCGATAAGGACAATAATTAACATATAGAAACATAGCATATTTAAAATATTAATTTTAATGCATTTCTTAATAACACTTTACTCTCATAACCGTGGACAAAAGGCTATGATTAATAGAGTCTTTAGCAATATCACTTTGGTGAAACGGGATGGTTTTGTCATCTATGGGAGGATACTTTAGAGTCTACTGGGTGCTGTGTAATGGCTCTTGGAGACACTTTTCTCTCACCAGTAACTGCGTAGGCAACGAAAGCACTTAAATTTGGTCTTCTAAATTACATCTAGAATGCACTCTAAAGTAACTTCAAAAACAGCTTATTAACCTTTCATCCACTTTCCTCTCTTGTGATTATTGCTATGACTAATGTTTGGATTTTATATCCACAATTTTCTTGTTTCCAATAAAGTAGAAGCAGTTAATTGGGAAAGTAGTCTGAATGCTGGCTTTACTTTCTAGATAACTTTATGTCTTTGTTATGTGATTTGGTTTTAAGCATGCTAATGTTATTCTGTACAGCATGATGTTATACTGAAAATTAATAAGAAAAAGGAACAAATAAAGAGGATTTTTGAACATATTGACAATAACAATATCCTGAGCTCATACTTTATTTGCTTGAACATTGACTTACAGAACTCTCACTTCTGCTTTTAAGGTGGAATAAATTTGTGGTTTAGCTAGCACCTTTTATCCCTCAGAGAGTGTAAAAAAGTAATTAGAGATTGATATTATACTCTGATGATGGATGATAGGTAATCATGACATTAGCAGTTCTTCGAACCCAAGCTAACAATAGCGCTGGTTCACAGGATTGGATGTTTGTCATATTAGCTGAAATTCTGTGGTATTACTGCCCTCTGTTCACATGAGATATTCTGATCTTTAATTTTCAAAGAAAACTCACCTGGGAGGGGCAAAGATTTGGTTTTTTGATCACTGGAAGGGCAGAAACATCAGCAGCTTGGTAGTCAGAACCACCATCAGCAGTTAAATAGAACAGAATAGTACAGAATTGCTTCAGTTGGAAGCAATGGATTTAAAAGCTCATATCACTGCAGAAGTGTTGTGTCTGCTGAGCTGTTCAGTTCCCTGTTGAACAACCCATACAATATTTGGCTGCACAGAGAGTTAAGTACATTATAAAAAGAGAGATAGACAAATTGATGGGTTTCTTCACAGTTCTGACCCTTTCTATTCACTTACACCTGTGCAAGGAGACTTAATACTCAGTTCTTCTCTCATACTGATATTACTATTAGGTTTTTTAAGTGTAAATGGATACACTATACAGCAATCTTAAGAGATGAGGAAGTCGTGGCTATAACTGTAGTAAAGCAAAACAGTTGTTCCTGACTGGAATCTGAAACAACTTCTACTCTGCCTGCAAAATAGTGGAATGACTTTGGGCCTTTTTATCCACATATCCACATACAATCCCACTCCTCCGCAGACAAGTGCTAAGGATGTGAATCCAAGCTCTTCTCCATTAGTAAACATTGCTGTAGTATCTGAAGTAGCTGGAAACAATCAAGAAATACTAACACTGCAAGCCATTTTTTTGCTGAACGTTACAGCGGAGATGTAAATCAACTCCACCTTCTTATTTCTCCTCAAAAGTTTAAGTCCTTGATGTATAGGACTCTTCAGCATTGTATTCCTTATGTGGTGGTAGGTATTAGTGCATTAATACCACTACACTAGAACTAAATAATGCAGAAGTAATGCAGAGGTTTCTGTTCAGCTCCTTTATTTCCAAGTTGTTCATTTGGACAATATTCTTCTAATAACATAGAATATAAGGCAGGATTTTTAAGCACTTTGAACAATAATCATGATTTTTTTTTAATGGAAAATACTTTCAGAATGGTTTGCTGTGATGTTACTCTGATAATTTTCAACAGCTGTGATGATAAAATGCTGTAAAACTATGGTTACTAAAACAATAGATCACACCCAAAGTATTTCTGATTAAAAATTAGTAATTACTTTAAAAGGATAATCTCATCCCTTTAGGCAAGGATAGACACTTAAGATGATAATTTTCGTTTATACCAAAGGCATTTCAGAAAATTTCCAAAGAAGAAATTTGAAGAGATTCAAAGACATTATTCAGTATTCAAAGGCATTATCAGTTTTATCATTGAAATGTTTAGTGAATAAAAACATGACCCCAACTTTTGGAATTTGAAAACATATTATTTTTTTCTATTTTGAATGTTTCTGTACTTCCAGCTACATACAGAGAATATATATGTTATAAAAAAATTAATAGTTAAGAAGACTGCTCCTGAATCATCTCACACTCTCCAGATTAAGCAGGAGAGGAAATTGTATAAGAATTTCAACTTGACTAAGCTCTTAGATTTACTGTATATGCTAAACAAGTTTCCAGAAATTAATCTGTCAGTACTTAGAGCTGCAGTATATGTTGACAACAATAGACCTTAAAATCACTCTCTCTCTCGCAGTTCAATTTCCTATGCTCCACTTTGCTGCCCTACATACTTTTTGTGTGTGCAAACGAGTGCTTTTTTTTTCAGTATAGATATCTAAGTATAGGATTTTTTCCCTAGACTTTCTATGCAAATGCTTTGACTTTTTTTTGTTTATAGTTATCTAGCAACCTACTAAACTAAGACTAGTTATCCCCCTATGTTAACAAAAGCAACACATTTAAAGATTAATAGTTGGTTTATAACAAAAAGGAACATTTTGCACTGAATATGATGGTCCCCTAAAATTGGCCCGTTTATTGCTGGTAATTTCTGTTGTTCTTTTTAATCCTTTGTCTCCTAGCTCCGTTAAGAAGGATCTTTGAAAATATTGTTATATAGAAATGTCATGTTCTGACATATTTTAGAGCATTTTTATAGGATTGTGAACTTGTAAATGTAAGGTCAATACTTTCCCAGAGCTCGCATGTGGTCCCACTTTAATTTTAGCACTACCAGTGAGATGCAGTTGTCGTTACCACAGATCTCCCTGTGTAACTTCTAAAACCAGAAAATGCCAGTCCCCCAGCTGTTGTGAATCAAGCATAGCTCTGATGAGGTCACAATTTTACATATATGCCAGGAAGGACTAGGAACTGGTATTTGGCACTTATTAAGCATCATCTTTCTCAAATGAGAGGGCTTACAGCTTCAGTTGATTTTAGTGTAGCTAAGTTTGCGTGAGTGACATGGTTGTACTCCGATAGAATACAGCTTCAGGAAATTATTATGTTCAAGCATCCAGAATTAATTTGTGAATGGGTTTTGTGGAAACTCTCAGTGTTGGACTGTGTTCATATTAAAGAAATGGGAACCAGAGTGTTAATGTCAGTGGGAGGAGACTCAGACCCACTCTAAACATATAATTGCCAGTCCATAAGCTTACTGTTTATAAAGTCCAACACCTCCTTGTAGGAAGTCTGCTTTTTCTTATACTTCGTCTATTATTGCGATGTTGTCGTGGTTTAACCCGAGCCAGCAACTAAGCACCACGCAGCCGCTCGCTCACCCCCCCCCCACCGGCGGGATGGGGGAGAGGATCGGAAGGGCAAAAGGGGAAAACTCGTGGGTTGAGATAAAAACAGTTTAATAACTAAAGTAAAATAAAAAAAAAAATAGAACAGTAGTAATACAAAGCAAGCAGTACACTGTACAGTTGCTCACCACCCGCCGACCGATGCCCAGCACGTCCCCCAAGCAGCGATCGAACCCCTCCCCGGCCAACTCCCCTGCTTATATACTGAGCATGACGTCACGTGGTATGGCATAGCCCCCGCCCAGTCTGAGTCAGCTGCCCCAGCTGTGCCCCCTCCCAGCCTCCCGTGCCCCTGGCAGAGCATCAACTACTCAGGAGTCTGGAGTTCAAACTGGAATAATAAAAAAATGTTAAGGATACAAGCCTCTGCTTCTACGTTAAGAAGTATGGAGGGGTGGAGGTTATGGAAATGATTACAAATTTCATCTATTACAGGATATGTAGGTTTTCAAAGCTGAGGGAAGGGAAGGAAAGATTTATAGGTTTTCTGCTCCAAGGATGCATGGTCAGGTAGAATTCTGTTATACTTTATAGTGGGATCCTGCCTTTCTTCCTCATAGGCTTGATTCTCAAAGACTAACTACACAGTTTTCCTCATTAAGTGTTGTCTAAGCTCATGAGAAAACAAGGAATTCCTCACATTCCCTACAGTTAGCATGAGAAGAGAGGGCAAGGTTAGAACACAAGTTCAGACTCTGTTCTTACAGATCTTCAGCCATAATGGGAAACTCTACATGAAAAGAGGAGGAGTAATTTACTTCTACAAAGAGAGGGAGAGGATGGTGATGCAGTGAAACGTTGAGGACAGTTGAGCACATACACTCCTCTACCCTAGATTTCTGTGAGTGGTCAAACTTTTTCAGGACTCATAAGAGTAAAGGCACTAGGATTTAGGGTCACAGTTCTGCTTGTTAATATTAACCTCCCAAATAAAGCTTTCAGTGGCCTATTTCATCCCACTTGTGAAACAGATGAGAATTTATTAAGAGCTCGCTCTCTCTAAATTTCCCATTACTAAATTAAGCATGGAAGTGTGGTTTTCTTTTTCCTCAGATACCATTTGTTTCCCAAAAGTAATTACAATATCAGCTTGATAAAGGCTGCTAGTAATTTTGTTAAGAAATTTTCTGAAAAAGAGCAGGGAAACTTAACAACCTAAGAGAATTGCCTGTGGAATGGGGTGGGCTCGGGAGACCCCCCTCCTACCCGTTAGGAATTCTAACCACTGTAATTAGCAGCAAATTTCCCTATCTCTGTATGTTAAACAGGGAATTCATCTTCAGTTTGTTTCTGCCTGGGGCAGGGAGAGACTGAAGGAAGGGAAATGTAGGCATGTGCCTGCCTGGGTTAAGCAGCATTAGCTGCACTGGAAGGAAGCAAATCCACAAATTACACCAGCCTCTGATTTATAACCTGTGCAACCCTGTCAAAGTCAAGGGTCTTACCTCGGTTATAATGCAGAGAAAAATGCAAGTGCATAGGTAGATAGGAAACACCCAGGTAGAAAAATTATGGGGTTATAGATGAGGTTGTTTAAAAACTAATGAATAAAATATGAACATTTCCATTGCAGAGTTACTGTGCTGAGAAAACTAGTAACTTTTTGTGAGCTCTTTTACTGTCTATGCAGTATCAAACCTTATATGAGTAAATATTTTCTGTACCAGAACAGTGAGAAATAGGGAAGATGATTACTATGTAACAAATCTGATAATGTCTTATATTGTCTGTCAGCCATCCTATGTTACTCTTGACCAGCTTCTTGTTGCTGAACTGTAAGCTTACAAGGAAAAGAGGGCTGAAAAAATAAAAGACAAATACACTAGTATAATAAATTACAAAGCTAGGTACTAATAAAAAATAACGAGTTGCCTTGCCTTATGCATTATATTTCATTATTTGTTTATCTATCAACTTCATGACTGTTCATGCAGTTGCTGGTTTAGATGCTACCTTTGAGCATCCCCCACAAATAGCACTTAAGTAAATGGTCACTAATCTGTGCTCATAGTACTCCTAAAGTGTGCACAAAAGCCAATAGGAAAACTTCCTAATGTTCTTCTAGGGATCTCAGAGTATTTTATGTAATTACTTCCAGTGGATTAAGAAGGTAGATGACTAAGTTAATTGTTTTGTTTCATAAACAAATGTTTTGTTATAAATATTTACACAAACTGATGACATAATATGACATATATTTTAAACTGGACCTGACTCTGAATTTTATAATTTTCTTCTGTTTCTCTGGTTGTCATAAACTAATTGTGAGCTCTGAGTCTTTCTTTAAGCAAAAAGAACCAGTGATAAACTTTGCAGTTTAGATTCTTTTCTACTTTTCTGGTTCAATCACTACTAAACATAACTGAGCTAAATTGCATTTTGAATTATCCAAAAATATTATTCATTTCAAACTTACACTCTTTCCTCCCTGATGCTAGCAAGAATGACAGAATAGAGAATGAAAAGTGACCAGTGAATTACAGACCAAACTGTCATATGTACCACTTCGACTACCTTATTTTTTAAAATCTGGGGCAAATAAAAGAAGACTACTTTAGATTTGGCTTTGCACTTGCACATTAAAACAAACAAAAAAAAAAGGCATTTAATTACTTTGGTTTCAAAAGCTTTGCTAATACCAAACTAATTTGCATAATTTGTGTTGTTCACCTAAGGTAATTTTGTTCTATGTTAAAACACTTATCTAAAAAGACCTTGACTGTCTTTAGAGAAAAGAACAGATTAGAAAAACATAATCAGCCCTTTTTCTTGGGTCCACAAAAGGAAAACTGAACTATCTGATCTTCAGTAAAGTGTTCCTTGGATGTCAGTTTCCCAGATGACCTTATTTTTTTTCCCTATTATTTATGCTGCTTGTACATTTTAAAACTAAACTTCAGTCCAGCTATCAAGCCATAGCTAAAGCCCAGGGATAAGCAACTGATAATTCAGAGTAACAGAATCGCAGTTATGAAAAAAACAGCTGAAAAATACAATGCTTTGAAAAATAACGTTATGAGAAATAAATTATATTATACACTGAGATTTAATTTTTTTTTTCTTACCATCTTGACATTATCATAGCTATTCTTCCAATGCAAGTATTATCACAAATGCTAAATTTCTGACTGAGGTCTATTTGACTCATTGGTGGAAGAGGCTGGGTACATAGTGAGGCTGGATGGAGTTTGCTGCATGGGATTTTTATCTTTGCGTTGTCTTGTTAGGAACTAGAGGCAATCTGGCTGCTTTGGGGGGAAGCTAGACCTCATCTGCAGTGCACTTTTTGTGCCATTAATAGATTGTGTTAATTACATGCCTCAGAGGCTTCTTTTGGTCAATTCTAGAAGCCAGAAAGAGATTTCTTTTCCCTTATTGTATGACAAATGGTAGAAGGAAGAATGAAACGGGGAAGAGGTGAAGAGTTGAAACATCAGAGACACGCTTGGAGCTGGAGACAGCATGCATTGCTGCTAAAAATTCTCTATTTTTGTTAGACAGTTAGGGTTGAATTTAATGATTTAATAATTATATTTATCTGCTTTTAATTGAGTATAATGGTATTTATCCTCTGCTTATGTTAACAGTTTTCTTCCCTGCACACAAATACCATAGAATTTTAAAGCCACTGCCATCCATGCCAGATCATCCCACAAGAGACTTGACCTCCTCCTGCTAGGAGAGACAGGGCCTGCCCATCGCAGGAGGATCCCATTGTGGGGAGTGTTCAGGGATGACCTGAGTGAAGATGATAGCAATGATGGGCCAAATATTCGCCCTTGAAAAGCTAAGGAAGCTAAAAACATTGACAGTACAGCATGGGTGTTCAGTTTCTTATAAAACATCGATATATTTGCAATATATTTGTCATGACACAGAGAAAGGTCAAGAAAAGGGTCTGTGTGACAGATGGTGTAGAAAAATCTGGAGTGTAGTTTTCAACTTTATGATTTTTTGGTACTGGCAGCAGAGAAATGTCTCAGGAGATTGTTAGTGGGGAAAAGAAATCACGTTCTGGAAAGAAATATCTTCTATTTCTCTGAAAGAAACTGACATAACGGCTAAGTCATTATGCCCTGCTAAATCCTTTGGCAAGGGATATCTTTTTCCTACAGAATTTAAAACAAGCACATAAGAATAAGACATTTGTATGTTTGCCCGCACACATCTAGAATTACGTATTTGATATAAATAAACATGACTGTCATAAAAATCATTGGATACAGAGAGTTTAGACTGCACTTAGAATCATCCCATAATGTTTGCATGCCTATATATGAATAATATTTATCACTATCTGGTCTTGAGTATTTCATCATGATTTTGCATTTTTATATAATTGCATCTATTATTTACCAAAAAAAGTGGAATCGACAAAAGCATGACAGCTGAAGTCTGGTGGTGCAGCTAATTGCTGCTAGAACTTGTACCTCAAACTTCATCCCAATTAATTTATGATTTGGATTTCTAGGTAGCCATCATCCAACTGTAAATACATACAAGTGTCTTAGATTTGATTGTTGGAAGAAGATCCGAATAAACAATAACTTGATGATTTTGAATGCTAGGCCATATATGATTTAACTTCTCTCTATTTTTTCTCAGGAAAAATTCCTTTCTAGGATTTTTCTGTCAGGGTTTTTGTTTATAGTCTCTGATATTCTACATTATCTTAAAATATTAAAAAAAAATAGTGACAGTACTGAAATAGATTTATTTCTTTTTTTCCTTCTTTTTTCTGCTTGGTTATAGTTCTTCATGGACTCTTGTGTTACAGATTTAAATTTTTAAATGGTGGTGGAGCATGGATGCGGACTGCCAACATCAGTTAGCTCAACGCTAGCGTATGTTGTCTGTAGATTAGCTTGAGCATAAATATTATATACCTAAGCTCCCATACTATCTGTTTTTCCACATGAATGGCTTTATTTTCACCACAGAAAGAACTGCAATGAGGTCATTAAGTGACACAGAACATACTCCTGTTTAGTTAAAAGGAAGCATACAGCTCTCTGTGCTGCCTTTGTGTATTTTATTCTGAATGTACACAAATCTGAGAACTTGAGATAAAACTATTCAAGGAGACCATACCTTTTTCTTTTTCTCTGCTTTTCTTATAATATTTTAAAAACAGTTCTCCTGTGCCACCTTACAAAAGTCATTAATTTCTGTGTAGAATACTTGTGGTACCCTTGCTTCTCTCTCCAGGACAAACAGTCATGGAAGCTAATTGTTCACAGACACATTAAAGTCAAGAAGCTGTGATTATTTATCCCAGATGAGTATCTGAATTCTTGTATCTATTTTGTTCATAGCACTGTTGTCATTGAAAACATTGTTTGCTGTGGGTACGTCTGAGTGGTGACTGAACATCTGCTACATGGCGCGGGTTTTGCCTGGACAACTAAAAAGCTTTCAGACCTGAATTGCTTGCTTTTCTACTCCAAGCATGTAAATCCTTATTGAAATAGGACTTAGATTTCTATATACTTCTTTGTGTCAGGCTTTTATTGATCTAGATGTACTTAACATTCCTTAGGTGAAAACAGCAAAAACCCTTACAAAAATCATAACTAGACATAGATATTCTGATGTGAAAAGCTTTATTTCTGAGAGAATGACTGTATTTCCCAGTTGAAATTTATTTCTAAGCTCTGAACAGCTTAGAATCAAAGCAATCATACCAACCAGGCTACACAGTTTCCTCATATTTTCAAGAAATAAATCCTTAGTGTGCCAAATGTGTATCTTCAGGGCAGGAATATGTGGAAAAAAAATTTATTTCAGCACTTTTAAAAATATTTGACTGAAGTACTTGGTGTCTTCCACAGCAGGTAGAAAATCATGAAACATTTAAACCCAACTATCTTACTACCAATTTATTAAAGCAGTTGTATCTTCAGACATTCCAAAGGGAAAATTAAATCATCTACCTTTATAAAATGTATTAAACTAATTTATTTTACTGCACCTCAGCAGGAGGAAAAAAATAAAATGAGGACAAGCCTGACACCAGTAATGAATAAAAAACACTCCACAGCAGGAAAGAAGAGAAACAGAAGGAGAAAAAAATAAAACATGAGATTGAAGGCAGTTCATCATAGAGAGTGCCATGTGCAACATGACATCTGTGGTCAAAATAAGTACACCTTTGTAACTGCATGCTGGTGTTCATTCAGATATGACAATCTCATCTCATTATTAACATTGTGTTACAAAAATTATCTTTGTGTACATGAAAAGAAACTAGAAAGGCAGCTCACCAAGACAGCTTACAGAAGTTAAAAATAATTTTAAAAAAAAACATACCAAACATCACCCTAACTTCTGTTCAGTGTAGCACTTGATTTCTGTGAAGCTGTAAGACAGGGAAAATAGAGCCATGTTGGAAACACCATCCTCCAGGACTCTGAGGGTGATATTGTCTCTTTGGGTCATATCCCAGCTGTTCTCAGAAAGGGGTTTGCCTTGCTGTACTGCCAGTTTGAGCCTCTGAAGTATCTGCGACAGCATTCCCAAAGGGTCTAGTGAGTCAGTGTCCATTCAGCAGAGGGTACTGGTGTACACACACAGCAGCCCTTCCGTTTCTTATTTCTGGAAAATCTTTCTCTTTGAGAGATAAGAAAGAAAGGGAATGGCAGATAAGTACAACTATTAACAGAATGTTCTTTAAAATGTTGAAGGTATGTGTGAATATATGTCTGTGAGCAGAGATCATCTTTAACTGGATATAGAAAGGTTAAATGTGTATTTCACCTTTTTTTTTTTTTTTAGTAAACAAACTAATTTCATCTATTTCCAGTGAATTCAGGAGTATCTGTTGTGCCTGGAAGTACCTATTTACTGATTTACTAACTTCATTAAAGCAATTCTTGCTGAAATGTCATCAGCTGTCACAGGTTAACGTAACACTGAAGTTGTAACATGGACAATATGCATGCACATGTACCACACAGCCATGGAGGTATATATTGCTGTTCCACAGGAAGACAACTGGCAGAGGATGCTAGCAATTTTATGGTACTATCGCTGGTAAAGAGCGAGCATCTGGATAGGAGTGGTGACATTGATGCAGACTTCTGGTAGCACATTTAGCCTTGTTTGGGGAAAGAGAAAACTATCATGAAAACCCTGGGGAACTGAGAGGAATAAGCCTGGATGCAACCTTCATGGAGAAGGCCTTTTTTAACATTATTTGGGCTATTTGGGATGACACGATGGAGTCAAGCCACAAGAGCAAAGCATATTTGTGTGAGCATCCCTTGGTGTCCAGGGAAGAGAGTTTGGGGTTTTTTTGTTGTGGTGATTTTAAATGTGGAATGACCAGTCAGTTTCATGTCATCCAGTGTCAAGATTACCTGTGGATAGTTACAAATACTTTACCTTTTCCATCTCTGATAACTTTCCCTCTGTCCTAGAACCCAACATGGGAACCTGGTCCAGCTACCCAACCTCCTCTTTTCTTCAAGACTGTTCAAACACTGCTTGCATTCCTACCAGTCCAGTACACTGAAATGGCTAAAGTTGAGGGAGTTTTGTGGCCAGCAAAGAAAAGTTCACCAAGTGTCAATATAAATTTTAAGTGAGAGGTCTATGTCATCTTACTTCTAAAATACTAACCTTAGAAATGTTCATTTGCCATAAGTGCAGAAAGAGGGAGCTGATGATAAAGCCTCAAGACTAGCTAAGGGAAGTGCAATGATAAAATTGTATGAAACCCATTCTCTTCCAAAATAAATTCTGCCAAAATTAAGATATTTTTTAAAGATGGCTGAATTTTTTTTTTTTACTTGATAAGTAATCTTGCATTGGCTGTGGGCTTTGCATCAAGTGGCCATGATATTTTTGACGCATGTCTGGAAGCTATCTCATGGCAAAATGGTGAAAGAGCAACATTAAACGCTCCTATTGGAAGATCAGTTCCCATGGAGAATGGCTAAAGTTGCAGATTGCTATTAATTAATTTCCAAAGAATTGTTCTCTCACACAGCTGTTGTTCTTCTAAAAGAAGCCAATATAAATTTCCTCCATATGACAGAATACTTGTAGCCACATGCAGTCCTACTGACCTCAAAAGATTTCCATGCAGACATAAAGATTGTGGAATTAGAGCCAAATGCTACCAGGAACATAAATAAGCAAGCTCTTTTCTCTTATTGCTACAAATACTCTCTAACATTTTTCAAGAAAGGAATTGCCTGCTAAGAGATTGAGGATGCTTGTAACAAACAATTAACTGAGGATAATTTCTGGTCGTTTGGAGAAGAGGTGTGACTAAACAAAGAATCTGTTGGCTGTTTTACTTGGTTTCAGCATTGAAAAAAAGAAATTAAAATTATGTGTGATGGAAAAGATGTAAAAGTCTTCCTACAGGAAAAAGCTATTTTTAATTTCCATTGTATTTTGGAGTTTGCAACTGACAATAATTGTGTCTTCCCAGGGAATCCTCAGTGGTACTTCAGTAAGTAAAGATGCTGGGAAGCCATTTTAGGATTAAAGTGAAAGAAAAGGAAGCCAAAAAAGGTCCTTGGCAAAAAGGAGGCAGAGTGTTACGATTAATGAAACATTCTCAAATAAGAAAAAACATTAATGACTGAACCACAAGGATTAGTTTTAGGGCCACTATCATTTCTTATAAATGACTCCTAAGATGGGATGAAGAGCAGAATATAAATTTACTTGTGTTATAAAATGAATTTAAGATCAAACAATCTAAATGACATTGATAGAATTCAATAGGATTTGTACAGATTAGAGAGTAAGGATATAAGGGAGAGACAAAAAAAATTTGCTACACAATGGAAATGCAATACATGACATTGATGTATTTTATCACTTCAGGTCCAAATAGCATAGCTTATAAAGTGGTGTCATAGTCCCACATATAATCTATTTTTCTAATAAAATTTATGTATCTTTATAGCCCCTTAAGCTTGCAAAGCTCGACTACAAAACGAACAGTTTATGTCTCTAATGTAGTTGCTCCATAATTCAATGGTTTTAGATAATTAGAAGGTGGAATTTATGAAATGCATTGTGCTGGAAGAATTACAGCATCCTACCCCATGTCATTCTTAATGTGTGCAAACAGGAATCTGCTCCCCAAAAGCTGTCACCCATTAATGGTCTGCTGCAGAGAGGGACAAAAAATTAAACAGGTCTCACAGGTCCAGCTTGATGTGAGCCCAGTCAGCCATGGTGAGGGAAATGAAAGTAGTGCTGGGGAGGACCAGTGATTTTTGGTTTTGAGGAGCTGGAAAGAAGGCCTGTTCCTTCTTTCCCTTTATGCAGATGTTACTAAAGTCTTCAGAAAACATCTGATGGCATTTGCTGATCAGGAGATGAGGAAAAACCTAATTCTTTAAATATGGTGAAAACCTTTCTTGTCTCCCTTTTCAAAGAAGTCCTCTCTATTAGGCATGACTTTGGCAGAAGGACTGCTGTTTGGTCCTCTTGTTCTGTTTTCATGGCAGAACATTTTGCAGTCATGGTGGAAAAGCTATTCACGTTGTTGCACAGAATACTTACCAACTTTATGGTCGTCTTGTATTTTTTCAAACTAGGGCAATTCTGGGTTGTAATAATTACATGTCAGAAAGTGCTTGAAAGTCATTTAAAAGCAGGTCATGGTAAGGACCTAGTTCTACAAATACTTCCCAAATCAGCGTTCACTGTGTGACGTTAAGCGCATGCATGCATTTTACTGTGATAAAAACACTGAGGGGAAATTAGAAGTTAAATCTGACTTGGAAATATCCATCTTGTCTCTTCTTGCTATTGTTTAAGAAATTTGGTTAGGGATTTTTTTTTTTTTCCATGTTGGCCTTCTTTCTTGAACTTCCAAAGGCAAGAGGGCACACATGCTTTCAAGAAATTCCTTTTACTAAAGATTATAAATGTTTTTTCTTTCTCTTGCCCCACCTCATTTTGTTTCTTCTGTGATTTTCTCACTTGGTCTTTCTTAGGTCACAGGTGGGACTGCAAGGGTGGAAGAGCAAATGATGCATAGGCAAAACTAATAAGGAGCCTGTTGTATGCTTAAAATGTTTGAGTTACAGGCTTTTCTGAATCCATGAAAAGCCTGTAAATGGGGATTATTGGATGATAGCAACCTAGCTATGGTCCTGATGATAGGGAATTAGTGTATGTGCTATTTTTCCTAATGTATGCAGGTATAGTTAGAAAAGATGGATTAACTCTGAGCCAATCACTGTGGAAAACATGATTCAGTGGATAAAAGCTCAGTTCTCTTTGGCTCTAAGTGCAGGAGTAGTAAGACTTCAAAGAAAGAGTTTATGTAAGGTATTTCATATAAACACTTAGACTGTTCTGAAATTCTGTCTTTTTAATACAGAACAAGAAGCAAGCAGGCAATGTGGTTCCTGCAATTACCTTAAGAGAGCTTCTCTCTGTGTAAAAAGAGCTGTGAGTATATCTTGAGACTGTGCCAATTTGTAGAGTTTATAGCACTCCCATTCCCTTTGTGCTTTCTGGGTATTTCTAGGTTGCCAAGTTGCCTACATGATCTGATATAAAGTCATCTGAGCCCTACTTACCCCTTTGACATTTTGATAGTGGGTTATGATATTCCACTTTTGTTTCCTTGCTATTCATGCACTTTCTATTCTGTGGAGTAAGTGTTTGGTGCTTGTAGCCCCTCCTGCCCCACTTCTCTACTGATGGACTTTGTGTCAGTCTTTCTCGAGCAAGGAGAGTCCATAGTATTCCCTTAGAGCTGCTGCAGAAGGAGACGTGAAGACTCTAGATCTGTTGAAAATCTGTTTGCTCAATGCCTGCAGGCTGTGTATGTGGCAGCCAAACAGCTCACTAGCTGCAAGAGGGTGAGAAAGAAGCATGGGGTCACACTGAATGTTTTGGGTTTACGCTGGGGGCAATGGTAAATGTCTGCATTCACAGTTTATTTAGTTCTATATGAATGATTCGCTATTTCTAGTCTTTGTTTTTAACTGGAGCAGAGAAGCAGGGCATATTGTATGAAGGAGCTGCAGCCCTGAGGCCAAGATAAGGACCATGGATATACCAGGCAACAGAATTGCTGCCTGTTATTGCGCCTTGAGAATGAACCCAAAATGAGAACCAAATAAAAACTCTAATATCAGGAGGAAGATGGATCTATCAGAGTTGTATATGTAGGGTAGGGAGATATATCTTCATTAGTTACTTTGCACGGATACCAACATCACACGATACTTGCTCTTCCCTTACAAGGCTATACAAAAAGTACAGTGATCATGTTTCACATTTAATATACACAAAATGGTATTTGAGTGAAAGAATAATTTATCAGTGCTATGAATCTGTTAATACAAGATAAAAGCCAAAAGATTCAAGAATGTGATCACATATACTCTTGAAATGTAATTGAAATATCAGTTTTAATCTCATTTTAGCAGCTATCTGAAGCATCTCTGCTTCAGAAAGCATGCAGCATAAACATGGGTATGTGCTGGAGTTTTATTAGAATGTATTTTCATATGTAGTCATGAAAGGAGAGGTCAAGATGAATCACTTTTACTATGGTGCCATGTGATGCTCTGCCATGAGTCTCATAAACCCCTGAAGCAGTTTTTATGTTGTTCAGGTTTTTACTGAAGATTAGAAGGAGAGAGGAGGATTTATCATTAACAGCAAAGTGATGAGATGTTTCTTGTTCGTGTTTGTTTTTCTTATTGAGATAGATGTTGCACAGGCTTCTCCCCTTATGTAACTCAGTTGTTCTATCTGATCTACAAAATGAATTAGTTCCATTCCACCTAAGTGGAAGGAAATATGTGGATTAATTTAAATCTCATAACAATATGCTTTACAAATAACCAGAAGCAAGAAAAGCAATTAATACTTTTTTAAGTTAGAGGTAAGCCACAAGATTCATAAGAAAGTTCCTAATCTATTGTAAATTTACTGTGAGATTACATCTATACCCAGTCAGGAAAAGCAGTGTTCTGAACATTGTTTTGCCTGAGAAATGTCCAACTTTTATGTATTTAAGAGGAAAACTCTTTGTCTAGTTTGAGGAGGGCAAAAGGTCCTCTCCAGACATATAATCTCAAAATGCAGCGAGTAACACTACACTGCATGCTCTTACTGGAGAGCAGAGTCGGTCAGGCAGCAGCTGCTGAATGCTCAGATGACATAAGGGCCCATGGAGATAAGCTGGTAAACATCTACTTGTGATGGCCCCAACTCTGCCTTACCTGCAGCAAACTAAAGGCTGTTTTCTAGGGGCTGGAGTCATGCTTACTTCGTTGGCTGAAAATTCTTCAGCGTTGTCCTAAAATATTTGAGAACTAGATTCTCAGTAACAACAGGGTCACTCTAACCGTATTCAATGTCAGTTTTTGCTTGCCGGGCTTCTAGAATTACTGAGTTTCCCAGATCCACCTTTTTTTTGTTTGTTTCTATGTCATAGCACAACTATGTAAGGGGGTAAATATGCTTTAAAACTTAGCTGACAAGTGTAATTAAAAATTAATTATTTGGGAAAACTGCTTTAAATAGAGTAGGCTTAGGAAACCAGCTCAAGTCAGAGGCTTGATAGCACCCTTTGAAACTTGCTGGAAATGTGAAATCAAGTCTTGATGAGGATGAAGATCTAATCTGAGAAAAGCTACTCTTTACCTAGTGTATACAACTGAAAGTCTCCTCTTCTGATGAAAAGATTTTTAAAAGCAATCAAAATCCATAATGCTTATAGTTTTGAAAAATGTCTGAGCTTGTTCATCATGCTGGGGAAAACTGGAAAACTAGTAGTGCTTTTGGGGGAGTATTGTATATTATTGGAGGGTAGTATTGTACTACTGTGCATTTTAGACACTGTAGTCAATAAGCAGAACATTATTTTTCAGCGGTTTGCACAAACACAGAATCAAAAGGTGGCCTGTATCCTTAGCAGGGTTGAAAGAAAAGGTAAGATAATAAATAAAGGAAGATATCAAAGAGGTAACCAAGGGAAACAATGGAAAAATATTAGTCAAGATGATAGGCAGTTATATCAGTGGCCATGCTGTTTTCATGGCAAGAGAGAGTTATAAGGGAGAATTTTAATGAAGCAATCAAGAGGTTTATGGGAAGCTCCTCCCACAGACAATGAAAGAGCTCCTGAAAGTGAACAGCAGAAATTATTTCCTTAGTCTTTTTCTTTTTCCTTTTTTCTTCCTTCTCATTTTACAGTTTTGGTTAATCTGCAGAATATGCAACTTGACCCCCTGGCTACAGCAGGCTATACGTTAACCCAGACATCTTGCACCTGCATTTGGCACGGTCTGTGGAGTTTTTTTGCATCATGTTAAAAATTCAATTTGAAAAGCAAAAACATCTTCCTTGTTTTTCTAGCATTATTGTGTAATACCACAATGGTTTGACCCTTATCTGTGTCTGCTCTGGAAAGCAGCTGGTAAAGATGACTGAGGGAACAATTTTTCCTACCAGTGCTAACACTCCCTGGAATGATAAGCTCTGGCTAGTGAGACTAAGTGGGTAACTTCAATGGAATTGCTCTTACATTACCGTAGAGAACAATCCTGCACTGGAAAATGAGTGAGCTAAATGATCTAATAAGTATTTTCCGTCTGTAATTTCTTGTATATTAAGTACTCTTCCCAAGTTTTTCCTTCCTTTTCCAGCTAAGTTGAAAATCTTGGTGTTCCTAAAAGAAACAGCAGCAAACCTTGTTTTCCTGAAGGTGAAAGGCTCTTTCTTGCATGGAGTAAATCTCAACTGCAGTTTTTCTTGGGAGGGGTTTTTCTGAGGAGAGAAAGCTGCTACATGCTGCTTGCTATGGCAGCTGGATGTATGGGAGGAAGGGAATTGGCAACACTGATTCAAGCCCTGCAGGAAAAAATTTTCCCTTTTCCAGGATATAAACATTTATAGCAGGTTTTGTGTCATCTGGGATTCAATTTCTTTTCTAAATCAAGTGAACTGTTCTACAACAGTTCAGAGTCAGTTTAAAAGTATTCTCTCAGGTCAATTTTGGTCCCGATTGCAAAATTTAACAAGTATTTCTATTAGTCTTCCCTGTTTCTGAGGATATTTGCTCTTTTCTGTCCATCCTTTTGTGAGCTTCCCCCGCTCCCCCGCCCCGCTGATCTTGAAGTGCAAACACTATTTGAGTAGTGACTTACAGCTAAAATCATAGGAAGAAAATGGAGCTACTTTGAATTCAGTTTAAAAAAAAAAAGGGTACATTTTCTCACCTCCCTTTCTCTAGTTCAATGCAAAGGACAACAGAGGACCCAGTAAAAAATAGCTCCAAGGTATAAATCTGCAGAGGGCACCTGAGGAATCTGTAGTAGAACCTTTCAATGGTCCTGCCACTTTCTTAAATACACTTTGCAGCTGCAAAGGGAGTTCCTTTTATTACTTTTCCCAAGGCTGGAAGATAGCTGAGGTCATTGGTGCTGTTATATTGCTTCTAATGTATTTTGTTTAGCTGCTTTCTCGTGAGTGTGTACTGGAAAACATATTGTACTTGTATAAAGTAAATTGATTACACAAATATCCCAGTCAGAGGTATTTAAAAATGCTTTTGGGAACAATATTCAGTAAAATAAACAAAAAAAATGGTAAATCTAGTCCAGTCCATGTATTGACAAGCGTAGTTAGTCTTTCACATTTCTGTGTAGAGAGTAACTGTCAACATAACAGTCTTTGCTGGCTGGCAAATATTATCCTGGTTGTAAAAATGAAAGAAACCAATGCAAAAACACAAGTCAGACACAGATCCATTAAGAGTGTAAAACTGTCTTTCTGCTTCACAGTCAAGGCTACTTCCTGCATGTGTGTGTGTGTGTATGTATGTATATACCTATAAGCACAAGAAAATGTGCATGCTTTTTCCCCAGAGGGGAAAGGTGCATTCTCCCTGTTCTCCTTGATAAATCTTGGATGTGAGAGAAGATCCTGACAATTAGATACTCTCAGCAGCTGTGGAGCCTCTGGCTATTGGAAACAGGTTTAACCCCTGACTTACCTGCAGCTGCACAGGGCTCATCGGCTTTGTTTAAGACTATTGAATTGGCTTCTTGTTTTTCATACTAGTACTCTTTCCTTGGTGCATGAAGCATGAGCCCATGTAAAGTTCCATTCAACTTTCTTCAAAGATGTGGATCAGGTTTTATTCCATGAGGTAATTGCACATGAAGTTGGTTTTGGTGTGTAGTTTTTGTAGTAACAGTTTTTGTCATTTCATATACCACTAGGGTTCAAGCCCTGTTTAGCTTCCTCTTCCACTGCAGTCACTGCTTTTATTTCAAAACAGTTGTGCAGTCAGATTTAACTGTTTGGGTTTGGTTTTTTGCTTTTTTTTTCCTCATAACTGGGAACAAAAAGGTCAAAATGGGGGCATAATCGCTAACATACAGCTAAACAGAAGCCTACAGCTCGTAGGGGTTATGAACAGGGGACAAAATAAAGACAAACAGTCTTTAGTCAGTGCAGTCAGACAAGAATTTATGTCAATCTGGTTATAATCTGTTGTGTCAAAATGATAAGTAAAGTGTGGAACAGGAAGAAGAGCACCTTGACATCATGATGGCTGTTGTGATGATTCACTCACCTGTTTACGGCATGCTCATGCAGTGCTAGGTACTTCCAGATGTTCAGGAAGATATAGATACCACCTGTTTCTCCAAGGACAAATGAAGACTAAGTTTAGGACTACAAGAATCTGAGCATTTTTAGAAATGTCTTCTAGATGAATGGGAAATGAACTCAGGCAGATGGTAATATGTTTGAAGGTTGTATCATAAAAGAAAGCATAGCAAGGTTGCTCAAGGAGCTAACAGGTTGATAGACCCTGGAGGGGGTAATACTGGTAACAGAAAACAAATGTAATAGAATAGAGCATACAGAAGTTGTGAGGAAATCTCACATGGAAGGAGTGGCATGGCTGTTAGACAGGCTGCCTGCTGCAGAAAATTACCAATTAGCTTAACCCGGGATTAATCCTGCACTTGCTTAGGATTTGGTATGGGGTAGAAGTTGACTAGGTCCAGGAGGCAAATAAAAGAGAAGTGATGGAATGGCTGTGTGTTATCAAACAGTAGAAGATGAGAGGGTTACTGAGTTGATGTTCTGCAGCAATGATTATATGTGAGCATTGGATAACTTTCTGTTTAATAAACTAGGCATAATTCAGGTTTTTGCTCTAAGTTTTTTAAGTGGGTCAGCTCATTCAATCATTCACAAGTCACTTATGATGCACTATATATGCTGCTTGTTTGTGGCTCTTTGTGGAAGTAGTTTGTGAGAAGCTTTCCTATGTGTTTGCTGCTGCAGTTTTGATCACTCCTCTGATTTTAGATGAGACATAATTTGAATGGATTCTAAATAAATCTCTTGGATTAGAGTGCTAGAAAAACTCCAGTTCACATCCAGCCTTCACAGTAACTCTTATCCAGACCCAAAGACAGTGCTTAGTCTGAAAAACTTTCCAATTTACTGAAGTTCAGGTCCAAGTCCAAACAGATGTCTCAGGAGTACCTCTGGTATGGACCTACATCCAGAATCTACCTCAAAACATTTAAGGATTCTTTCATCACCCAGATATTTTGAATTAGTTCATGTTTTGCTAGAAAAGTATCTTGGATTTTCAGTGAGAGAAACTCCTTTTATTCCCTTCTGGGGCAATTATAATTTCATTAATGTCGTGGTTTAACCCCAGCCAGCAGCTAAGCACCACGCAGCCGCTCGCTCACTCCCCCCACCCCAGTGGGATGGGGAAGAGAATTGGGAGGGTTACAGTCAGAAAACTCGTGGATTGAGATAAGAACAGTTTAATAATTGAAGTAAAATGAAATAGAATAGTAGTAATAATAATAATAATATAATAATAATACAATAATAATATACAGAGCAAGGGATACACTATACAATTGGCTCACCACCCGCGGACCGATGCCTGGCACGTCCCCGAGCAGCGATCGCTGCCCCCCCCCCAGCCAACTCCCCCAGTTTATATACTGAGCATGATGTCATACGGTGTGGAATAGCCCTTTGGCTGGTCTGGGTCAGCTGTCCTGGCTGTGCCCCCTCCCAGCTTCTTGTGCACCTGGCAGAGCATGGGAAGCTGAAAAAGTCCTTGACTAGTGTAAGCACTACTTAGCAAGAACCAAAACATCAGCGTGTTATCAACATTATTCTCATCCTAAATCCAAAACACAGCACTCTACTAGCTACGAGGAAGAAAATTAACTCTATCCCAGGTGAAACCAGGACAATTAAACAGATTACTTAGGCAATATGTTGTATTTCTGTTTCCCTTAGTTCTAGTTTCTCTATCTCCTTCCACTGTCTTGTGGATCTACATAAAGATTGTCGATTAATTGCTAGTGAAACAGGAAACAAATCAGAATTTTGTTCTCCTGACCAATTGTTCATTAGAAGACAAAATTCAAGAAACACAGCCAAATCTAGAACTGATTTAGTTCAGAGTGGCTCTAGTGTCAGTGAGGCTCCGCTAACTTAGTTCAGAGTAGGGTCTGACCCATGATTTGTAAGGAATAGTGAAAAATTGCCACAGGAAGGAAAATACCCTTTTTACTGGATTTTAATTTAGGCCATAAATGAGGAAGTGATTCTCACCAAGAATGTAAATTCCAATTTGCTTTCACAAATGAGGTGAAACTTGAATAATAAGTTTTCTTTAGGACTTCATGTTCTTGAGAGCTGCTAGACAAGGGAAACCCCTTCAAGTCAAGTGAAGTATGCATGTTTTTCAATAAAGGGACCTAATCTCTAGTCATTGCTTACCCAGAGTAACTGCTGACTGGCTCTTTTGGATTAGAATCTGATTGTGTCTCTTCACTTCCTATGAAAATTAAGTGTGCTTAGTACCTGCCTGAAATGACCTCTTGCAATATTTCAGGATGTTTGTTAACATCACAATACCAAGCAATTTTTTTTATAGCTTTACATTTGTTTTTTACTCTCATAGAAGTTTGCAGATACTTCTTTCCCTATCAATTTTTCACTTTCTATTTACCAAGTCATTGACTTTTTACAGTTTCCCCTATCTTTCTAAATGGGATTTTTGCTTCCTTTTTTCTTTTCTTTTTGTCCACATACCTCCAGAACTGGTAACTGGTAATAATAGTCAGGCTTGTGCTCTTTCCATACTAAATTCTACCTGTTACATACAAGAATTATAAAGTAATCAGAAGTTAAAACTGACTCATTTAAGTATTAATTTTGTCTGCTGGATAGAGTTTGAGTTTAGCTGCTGTATCTGCACATACTCATTTTCATTTCTCTAAAGAAATTTCATTTACTTAGCCAAAGCTATTTGCCTTACTTATATGCATGTATACGTGTATATATACATGTATATGCAAACGTTAATGTACATATAAACTTTTAGCCAAAGTGTTCTGTAAGCGTATGAAGCACTTGACAGACATGTGATATGCACAGGTTGCAGGCTCTGGTTTGAATCTCTGTGGCTGGTGGTGTGGGAGAGGGCTCCATCCCCTACTGCAGCACCAGCCTGGGAACACGATGTGTGGCTTTCTGCTGCCCTCCTTTGCGTCCCAATAGTACTGCTTGGGGCCCACAAGGTACAGGGGCCGCATATCCCAACTTCTGGCAATGCTAAAAGCCCATAGATAACCACTGAGTTATAAATTGGAGTAGGACTCCAGCTCTGTGAAAAACTAGGAACTTAGAGCTAGCATTATTCCCTGTTCTCTCAAACTGTTCTTTTTGGGTTGTGTCTCTTGTGGCTTTTGTTTCAAAGAGCTGAAATAGTCCAGTAGACTTCAATAGTCAATAGGGGTTCATTCTGAAATGCCCATCATACAAGAGGAAGCATGAGCAACAGTGGGAGTCACTGAAAAGGGAGCATTTCAGAAAAACAGTCCAGGAATTTTTCCTCTTGACTGGCTCCAAATTATCATGAACATTTTGGTGGGTTATTTTTGTGTGACTATTCCTACAGTAACCTGAAAAATTGGCACTCTGAATAATCTGTGTATGCCTGCTTAAATTTGTTCTAAGTTTTCAGTTTCAAAAAAGACTTTTCTTAAGAATGGTAGTTACAAAAAAAATGCAAAATAATAATCCAAAATTGCAAACCAGTGAAGAACAGACATGGAAAAAATACTACGCTGCCCTTTCTGCTTGATCTTCTGCTCACTCCCCAAGCTGATTGTATAATACAGTAAATATTTTGCAACTCTATGATGAATCTTCCCCATTTTATTGGCCCCAGCCTTGGCTGGCTCTGGTTTAATATAAAAGTGGTTATGCTTATGAGCAGGAGAGTTTGCAGGCAGACACTTACATGTGGAATTATTGTACTATCTTTTCAACAGAAAATAGTATTTAGAAATCTTCCTGCTGTGAAGGGACAGAGTGGGCAGTAACCCGCAAACATGCTAGTAATCACGTACTAGGGAGGTGGGGAGCAGTCTGTCAGCTGTATGTATTTGGCTTTTACTTCTGACTGTTCCTGGTGTTGAGGTTCCTGTGAAGTAAATTAGGCATACAGGTAAGCAGTATGATTATTATTGCTATCCAGAAGAGAAGTCTTAAAGAAAGCTATGAAAACTGACCAAAAATATATTCCTGTTGTACAGTCAGCGAGAATTAAGACAGTTACTGTGATCTGATTGTACTACCAGTGACCACAGGAGCAAAACTTAATTTTATACAGATAGAAGGCAGTAGACAAATAATAATAGTCACTGTTCCATGGCTTTCAATAGTGGTTGGACCAGCTACAGTCTGACTAGTTGGTTGAATCTTTTGTATGATTTACAGAAAGCCTGGGCATGATTCTCTACTTCCTTGCATGTTACACAGTGGTTTGTGTCTCTGTGGTTGAGGAGCATGTCCAGCTCATCAAGAATCAAGAACCCTTTTAGGTGGTGTTTCCAGCAGGTCTGTCTAAATAATAAACTCTGTACAATAAAACTAGAGACAGAAGTGTTTCTTGGTTACAGCACTAACTTTTAAAGCTTGTTATTAGTTAATGCAGTGTTTGAAGGTATCCTCGGGCAGAATAGGGAGGGCACAGCTTGGTGAGAATGGCTCTGATGGACTGCTGCTAACCTGGCACTTTGGCACACTGCAAAGAGAACCTTTGGATATAGGAACTTTACCTTAAATTACTTCTGTCTTTCTAAAGGAGATCTTGCAGATGGCTGTGCAAGTGTAAGCCATTTTGGTCAGAACATGTGACGTGACACATAGGCCAAAATCCAAAAAGCAGAGCCAAATCTGCAGCTGGTGTAATTCAGTATAGTTCTGGTGGCTGTAGGGCTTAGCTGATTTAGTTCAGCTGTGTATGGTATATACCTGGTGCAAGTGTATGAAGGCATTTGGTGTGGTAATTATGAGTGATTGCTATCAGATGGCAATATGTGCCAACATTTGATTTGTTTTAATTAATTAACATATCCTGTCTGACAGTGTAACCTAGCCAAGGAATTAGTAAGATAATGACAAAAAAAGGAAAACTGTGTGTGTGATATATTATACTGTCTGCTTAAGCAGCAGTACAGAGGGATCCCATACAGGTAATTTGAGAAGCTCTGTGCTTTCCAGAGTTTCCTAATGCGTGGGATAACTAAAGAACAATTTAGGCAACTATGCAAAGACACTTCAGAGGGCTGCTGTCAAGAAGGAAAAGGAAGTGAACCTGTTTCATCAACTGCCATGCTTTCCCCTCAGGGTCACACAAAGTAACCAGTCCTCTTTGTTTTTCTAAAAGGGTCTTTTATAAACTGAAGGGACCAAAAAGAAAGCTTCCTGTGCTTCCCTGGTACCTTCCTACTAGAGCAAGAGTCACTGATAGTCTGTAAGTTATGAAGAGTTTCTTCCCACTTGCTTGCTGTTTTGTAACACAGCATATGTGGCCATTATATTTTAAAATTTTACCTTCCCTGTACAGGCTATGTTTTATGTTGCTTTCCATACTATATATTTTCATTCTTTTTCCATGCTTAATAATTTATACTCCTTAATTTGAATTATTCTTGTTTCCTACAAGTTGTCTTACAATGAATGAAGATGAAACTAAGGCATTGGTAGCAATGGCAAAAATAAGGCCAAAAGCCTGTTGTTTTTGTAGTGAATAATGTAAAAAATTGGTTTAATGGAATTCTAAAGGTTATTGTATGGCAAAATCAGAATGCTGCCTGGATACAAACGTTTTGTGTAAATGTGCAATTAGGATATGTAGAACACAGCTCAAACACTGTGACTGCAGAGGATATATATTTTTTAACTCTGAGATTAATAACCACAATATTGCTTACACTAAATCTGTTTTGTACCGTTATTTCCAGTGGTCAGGCTGATTCACTTGGAGTGAACAATTACTCACTTAATCTCTCTATGTTTGAGTTGTTAAGTTTTGAAATTAAAACAAAAATTTGGCATACCTGCTGCTTCTACCACTTTTGTTGCAGCCTACTGCTTTTGAAAGTAGATGTCCAGTTGTTTAGCAGCAGTATCTGTCAGACATTTGTTTGGAAATTCCTGACAAATGTTGAACTACATGTGCATAGGCTGACTCTGCTTTGCCTGTGCAGTGCATCTAAAGCATACCAAAGACTGAACTAATTGATGAAAACAAAAATGCTGGAAGATGTTTGTCCAATCCTTTGTCTGCCTTGTCTATTTAAACTAGTTTTCCATGGCTGTTGCTTATTATGTGATTGTAAAACATCTACCACACTGGGGCCTTTAGACAGCACTGAAGTAAAGCTGGTCAACAGTAATACAATGGAGGTTTTCCTTCCTATGAATAAAGGATCCTTTTCCTGGCATACCACTTGAGAGGAGCTTTGCGAGATAAGAAGTACCTGACAGAAAGTTGCAATAAAACAGAGAAAATGGTTCTCCAGTTCTTCGATGACTGTAGTATAAATGCACTGGTGCAGTATTTACTAGAAATAATTATTTTTTCAGTTGCTACCTTCTAAAAATAGAGCACGGATCTGGACAGATCAGCCAACATCAGAGTTTTTCTGAATCTTAAGCATGATGTCTGCTTGCAGATTATAGATACTAGCTGTGTAGAAATGGTAGCTGGAACCTCTCCAGCCACCAACCTCATGCAAAATCCTGAACCTTTTGAATCCCTAGTGGATATTATATACTGACATGCTATCCAGGTACTGAGTTTGACAGAGCTAATAATACTATTTATATGTATAATTATTGAAATTACCCATACTCTTTTAGTTTAATGCTGTTCAGTAAATTGGCATGCATAATTTATACATCATTGCTGTCAACCATCAATCCAAATGTGAGACAGCAACATATAAACTGAATGACAGAATAAAGTGTTTATGAGTTTATTCAGGACAAGATCACCATAAACTATGACACTGGAAATCTTCATATCATTTTTTCAGTATTTGTGTGAAATAGGATGCTGTCTATGGGATTTCATTTGTTGCTTTACTATAAAACCTCTTCAGTAAACAGTTTAGGAGACAACAACTATAGTAGTCTTCAAAAAGACCCTGGGGACAGGATTTATTCTGGAAGTCAGGGTTACCATTTTTGTTTCAATTTTTGCTGTGACTTAATTTCAGCCTCTTATTGAAATGTCAGTCATTTAATAATGAAATGGAATCCTAAAAATTTACAAATGGATACACCTTTGAGGCTCAATCAAGAGATACACTAAGCAAACCAAATTCAACTATTATCATGCTAATTTAGAATAATAATTAAGACTTTCCAACTATACATTTAAACAAGAAATGCTTAAAATAACCCTTGTCTTCACACATCTGAATCTATGTGCATGTATTGCCATAGCTTGAAATTACTTTAACATTCATGATATTAATCAAAATGGCAGGGTACATTACAGATGATTCAAATGCCCCAATCTCATTACACGGGACATGCTACACAGTGATATTGATATTATGTTTTCATTTTTATTTTGAGAATGCAGTAAACAACTAATAATTCAAGATGTTCTAAATTTCTTTTGCAAGGTGCCAAGTGTTGAAAGAAGCGATTAACATGAAATGAGGAAATCTATTAATAGAAGCAAAAGAGAAAGTGCTGAGTTATTTTTGGCACTCTCTAATGAATAAATGGATTGTTTTCAATGTTCTGTCAATGAGTACAATGAGTTAAAATACACTGTGAGTTGAAACATACTGCCTCACTTTCACTTGTTTTGAACCAAGTGTATTAGAACAAATAACAACGACAAATCTTCTAAAGAATTAAAAAGAAATAGATTTAATGCTCATATTGCCATAGATGCTAAAATTCATTCTTCTCATAGAAACCAAGGATCTTGTTGTACTTGCTCAGTTAAACAGATTTTCATTAAAAATACATTTTGATCTTATATGTGAATTTCTATGACTGAACACTAGGTCATAGCTAGTGACTACTTATCAAGTTAAACATTAGTAGAACTTTTTCATGACTTTAAAATAGCTCTTTGGCCACAAGTTATGCCAGCAAAATAGCTTTCCTTTGATGACTGTTGATTTAAATCATTGAGAGATCACCCAGAATGGCTATTAACCTGAGGAAGGACATTCAAAGGATGTCTAAAAAGTAAAGACATCAGTCCAAATGTGAAAGCAATCATGGTACAAATGCATTTAGGATCAAGGTTGTGATGGCACATACAGTAAGCATGGTGAGGATAATGCTTACCTACTAAGTAATCAGGATAAAGCATTGCATTTCATGTCAGTGCCAGCATCCTGCTTTGAACACGAGTTTGGACTACAAGACTTCCTGAAGTCCGTTCCACTCTGAGTTATCCTGTGATTCTCACCTTGACAAGTATAAATGCAGTTCATGAGTTATAAGTGACAATGGCTAGTGACTAGCACATTATGCATGTTTTTCAGAAGCTTACTAGGTCTGTTTTCTTAAGTATTGCCATTCTTACTGATAAAATTTAATTTACTGGGTCATGTCAGATGTCAAAAAAAAAAAAAAAAAGAGGATTGTACTTAAATGATGTTGAACCTTCTAGAGATGATGATGATATGCTCAGTCAGTACTGAAAAAAAATACAAATATAAAATGTGAAAGAAATTAAAGAGATGAGTATAACTTGTATCTTTATACATAGTCCTGGGTAAACTTTGTCATGTCCCCTAATTATAAATTCCCAGTACAGTACAGTATATGCTTTCTGTTGAGTTTCATCCTATCTGACTTAACTCAAGAATGTAGTTGTGAACTAACCTGAACTAACCATCCTCTGCTAGTTTTATAGTCAGTAGAGAACAGTCACTTTGATTGTATGAAGAATCTGGCCACCTGCTGATGTAGTTCCTCCTCTCCTGGAACAGACACTCCAGACGTGCCTATTTCTCTCCACTGAATGTGAAGTAGGTTTAGATGACCATGTCAGATGTTGATGCCCACAATATGGACCCTTTGGAGCCCCCCTCAGCGTGGAACACCAGGCACTAAATATCACACACACAACCATGACACCTCTGGGAAAAGAAACCAGCAAAGTTTGTGGCCTCTTGTTGTGTCTCTAAGGTATTTCACATAGATTGTGTGAGTGACAGGAAAAGGGGCAGATTTGTGTGCTAACTAGCTACTAGTAAGAGAAAGGCCATAGTTTTATCTGAATCCTGTTGAAAATGATATTTAAAGTTACTACTACAGCTATGCCATTTATAAGTAAAACTCTGCAACATAGGCTATGTGATGTAGTTGCTGTCAAATCGAAAGATGTCAACCAGATTCTACATGCAATGACCCTTCAGATGAACCCGTTACAAAAATAGGATTTAGTGTGTGCCTGGTGTCAGCAGGAAAAAGCATAAGCACAAAGCATAACCTTTGTGATATTTATCTGTTATATCTAAAGACACGCTTAAAACACCTTTAAGAGTAACTTGAACAGGGCATAAAACCTTGTTCAAACATGCAAAAATGAGGAAGACTGTTGATCAGATAGTACTTCAGGAAAGATGGCGTCAGGGTGCAGTGCAGTGCCCTTCCTCCCCAACCAGCCCTGCCCCATAGCACCCAGTGAGGTGAGCCGGGATGGGACATGAATGATGACTGGGGTCAGCCACAGCCTGGTCATCCCCAGCCACCACTGCAGGCCCTGGGCCTCACTGGGAAGGCAGCCCCTGGGATGGGGATGAAGTTGGGGTCAGGGTGGGGTGCTGTCTGGCTTATTGGCACCCAGTGCTGGACATGGAGTTTCCTGTATTCCAGTCTGTGCCCATTGCCTCTCGTACTGTCACTGGGCACCACTGAGAAGAGCCTGGCTCCCTCTTCTTTAGTCCTCCCATCAGGTATTTGTACACATGGATCAGATCTCCTGAGCTTTCTCTGCTTCAGCCTGGACAGTCCCAGCTCTCTCAGCCTCTCCTTATAGGACAGATGCTCTAGTCCTTTAATCATCTTTGTGGCCCTTCCCTGGACTTGATCCAGCATGTCTCCGTCTCTCTTGTACTGGGGAGCCCAGCACTGGACACAGCACTACAGGTGTAGTCTCAGCATTATAGTATAAACCATATGTAGTGAAGTCTTCATTCAATGATTTCACCTGAGAAAGGAAGCTACATGGAGGGATAAATGGAAATTTTCTCTGAACAGGCCTGTTTTGGAGAAAGTAGCTCTACTGTTGGAAATTCTCTGGCATATGTAAGACTGCCTGACTACGTTAGCTCTTTTAGGCAAGAAAATATACAACAGGAAACATGCAGAACAGGGGCAGTTCTTCACCAGCCAGGAGGAGGAGAGATCAGATTTTTAGGTTGTATTTCTAATATTTTTCAGAGCTTATTTGCTTCTCAGGACCTCAGAGTATCTAAATGGCTCAGTACAGTTTTCTACTCAGCTTTTTGGCACTTGTTTGTGTTTGGTTTTTTTTAAACAATAAATCTGATCATGGCTGAAAAGTTATTCATAATGTTTGCTGTTAGTATTGGAGGGTAAAATACATAAAAAAGAGAACACAGGTCTTCCGCTAGATAAATTGTTGTCCTTTCTTCCACTTCTTATCCCACACTGTTTCCCTCCATAGCACTCTGAGGCAGGCTTTGGGAAATCTGTATATCCTTGCGGAAAAACAGCTGTAACTCTGTAGACAGTATTGATTGTCCAAGGTATGCTGATAACTCCGATAGAAGCTATGCCAGCCTTGATAGGGTTCTAATGTCTGCATAAAAATGAGACTGAACTGGAGCATAATACATTTCATTTTTATGTCTACTTTCCTCTGCCTTTTCAGTTGTAGGTATCCTCATCTCAGCAGCTACTAGAGAGTCAATGTTAAAGCCATGCTGACAAGACCTCTAGTCCCTGTTGCCCTTCAAAATGTAAAGGGTTCACCCAGTGTGTGAATGGATGCATGGGTTCCCTTCCCCATATTAGCAAAGCAAGAAATTTTCTTGTCCTTTGAAATTTCTTTTGTTACTTCTAACTTTTATCTCTCATAATGGAAGCATCACGCCCTTCTAGAATATCTCTAAGTAACCAAAGGGAGCACTGCCCTCTAAAGGTTGAAGGTGAGATAGAAGGCAGCTTTCTATATACCTTAGTAGGTCTTTTCAGAGTTATCTTTGTAAAGGTGTTTTAGGTCATAGCCAGCACTTAAGTATGAAGTCTGAATACCTTGTATCAGCATGGTAAAAAGTACTGGTGTAGTCTTGCCAGTTTATGATCAGAACGAGTAACAATAATACAAAAATAATACACAAATTTAGTAGTGTTAGAAAGCTGACATAGTTTTAAGCTCATACTCTTTAGGCACATTAAGGTGTTTAAGAAAAAAAAAAAAAGAGAAAAAACCAGAGTGATATTTTCCATAGCTGCTACCCCAAAGTTTTTTTTAATTAATGCCTATCTGCAATTCTAGATCTTCAAAAATCCAACACTAGGTTACAACAAGCAAATGAACAGGGTAAAAGTCAAAATGGATTAGTAAGACACTTAGTGGCTAGCATACGACATTGAAGTAAAAAAATTCTATGATACCCAGAAATTTTAACTGCTACATTTTTAATGTACCAGTAACAATTCATAGTAAGACAGGTAGGCCTGCAAGGCTTCCTTACGTTTCTGTAATGTATTATGCACCAGAAAGTCTCATTCTAAATAACCCAATGGAAGATAGATTTATGGTATTTCAGCTTTAAAGTCAGAAAAAAGTTGCTCTGAGTTCAAATCACCTGCCCAAAATATAAAGGAAAATATTTTCATTCTTAAACTATGGATATAGTCTTGAATATGAACCAAGTCATCTGAACAAAAGAAATTGGATAGAATCTTGAATTGCTTTGGAATGATGGGCTCAGTAAAATATAAATATAATAAAGAAAAAAATGAGTATAGCAAGACTGGAAGACAACTGGTAATAATTCCAAGTCCTGCTTAAGTACCTAGAATAAAATACAAAGCAGACCTCGTGATAAAAATAAGAGCTATTTGGCTTGTTTGCTGGATGAAATTCAAATTCTGTAAGACATAACTGGAGAATTTAAAAAACAAAGGTAAAAAAGATCTTGCTTGCGCCATTCTGGGGCCACTGAAATGATCTTTAGCATTAAAGCTGAACTAATTTTCACACTTCTCCAACACGCCTTTCTCTCAACATATTCCCCTGCTAGTCTTAATCTGGACTAGAAAAATCTTCCAGGTGCTACCAGTCCTCAGGAGATTCATAAGTATGCAAGCCTCTGCTCCTGACACCATGCTGGGAGTGAGAAGGGGCAGGGAAAAGAGCAGAGCATGCCTTCTGCCATGGACGTAACACTGTCCAAAAAGTGGGGAGTGCGTATTTGCTGGGGAAAGAGAAGTAGCAGAGAAAGATGATTTGGTGTGCAGCTAGGCCAGGCAGAGCAGTGAATGAGACCAATGTCACCAATGTGGGACACAATGCATCAGCATCCGCTAGCATTTTATCAGTTGGTATTGGTATGATTTAGAAATTTAGAAATTAGTATGATTTAGAAATCATAGTATGACCATGGTGTTGGTTTGCTGGATGTGACTAGGAGAATAGCTCAAAGTCATCTGAGGATTTCTCTGAAAAGGAAGTTCCCATGGTGAGTCAAAATGGATTTAGAGCAAGCATGTGCTGCCAGAATATCACAAAACCATTTCAATGCCACGAAGGATCAGGTCCAAGGGATCAGATTCTCCTCATGTACTGCCTTGTGGAAGACTGAACAAATGCCACTTAGATCAATGGATTGATAAATGAGGGAGGAATTAGTTTTTTCTACAAGGAAAGTAATCTTATAGCAGCCAAGGTCTTGTCAGAGTTAGACTCATCTGCACTGAACTTCTCATACCGCCCTCAAGCCAACCACCAGAGTAGAAGAGCTAAGATTTTTCTCTCACGCTGAACACAGTTTTTGAGGATGCCAGAGGTTTTCACACTTATCCATGTTACTTCAGTACATGAAACTATCAGGCCCCAATTTTCTGTCCGTAAAGGAAGTATTTAAAATCGTATTTGAAATGAAGCCATGTGCAGTTTATTAATATTCTCCCAGACAGCCCTGTGCCATGCTCACTCTAAACGGCCGTGTCATTTTGGGCCAGTGGTTTAAAGGGCAATCTTTAGTTGCAGCTACTATGTACATGGAGAGGGAAAATATTATATTTGTTTGTTTTTTTTTTTAAAGTCTGTGTATACTGTCTGAAAAGGACTCTGGAATGAGAAAAGGAGAAATCTGTAGGGAAATTACAGCAGGTAAGAGAAAGATTATATATGGTCACTACCAGGATATAAGGATATTTTTTGGTTTTCACCAATTTGCTATTAGTAAATATTTGCTATTGCCAATTATTTGCTATTAGTAAATATTGCTGACCCTTGTTTTGCCTTTTTTTTGGAGCTATATGTTATCTATTTCTACTACTTTTTTAACTATAAGAAACAAATACCTATCCTGTGGTATTGTGCATAGAAAATCTATCTTCAGGTAAAATTAACTTGGGTTGAGGAAACCATCAGTAAAAGAGTCAAACAAAACTTCTGAATTATTAACTGTATTCCTGGTATATTGTGGTACTAGAACCTCCCTTATGTTTTTCAACCTCTGTGAAACATAACTGTCTTCATTTTTAATCTTCTCTAAAACTTTTACAGAAGAAAAAAAAAAGACCTTTAAAAGCATGGTATGATTGGTGGAAATTTTGGAATATTTTCTCTACAGGATATTTTTTTAAAGTAATAAACCTGTGAGATAGGATGGAAGTAGTTTCTGCCCTTTTCTGTCTGCTCTGTGTGGTATTTGCATTTTCATAGAGTGTACATTGCCTGCTGAACTGCCCATACCTTTCTAAAATATGAAATCTGGCTCTATAGTAGTGTTCTGCATTGCATTAGATTTAATAAATAAGGGTAGAATGGTGGAGCACAGATTTCCTGGCTGCTACATGCAAGAAAACAGGGATTTGAGATAATCCCTGAGAAATATTTAACACAGAAATCCGGTTCTCACTTGAGGAATAGTGACAGTAAGGCAGGGCTTTCTGTCACTTTGGTTTGTGTAAAGAATATTCCTTTCAGTAACCTTCATCGAATTTTATTTGACTTGCATATTAATAATATATTCATAACCTCACACACTTGCTCACGTCTTCTCGGAAAGGAAGCTCATCATTGTGGCAAAGATCTTCAAATGGTATAAATTCACATAGCTTCACTAAAATCAATAGAATTACACTGTCAATGGAGCTACCCTTTTTAAAATTTTCAAAATAGTATTTAGTTTTCTTTACTGATCTTGGGAATACCTATTTGACTGTAGGACCTTGTTCTGCCTGAGTGATTTACAGTGATTTTCCTATAGTATGCAATGATTTTTAGGAGCCTGCCTGCAGCTAATTTTAATAAGAACTGTGGCTAAATCAATGTGCTCTGTTTCAAATATGCATATCCATTGAGTCTTTCAGTGGATTCTGGATTTTTTTGATATGACTTTCTATCAATATGAAATGTGTATCTTCATTAACTACTACCCGATTATGTTTAGAGAAGGATAAAAGCCAGGAAATCAAAGGTTATTTCTATTTTCAGTCTAAGAAGCAATTACTTAATCTAAAGACCAGCACAATAAACACTCCACCAGGTAATCTTATGTAGACCAGATGTTGTTCTGGAATTTGAGATACTGGACCAGAAATACTTATTATACTTCTATCTTAGCTTGTATCCAAACATGTTTACTGTATACTACTATATCCTTTAAGTTATTTCAAAGGCTTACAGAAATCTGCATGTGAAGAAGGGCTAGTTTATTTGCTTTTTCAGTTAATGTGGTTGCACATGAAACAACTAAAGCAGAAATTTAAAATACAGTTGTGCAAATACTTCTAAAAATTTAAGCCAACATATTTTCAGTCCTGATGCAATACAGGATCACATTCTGCTAGTCAGCAGTTTGACAGCTGTTTTAGAAACAGTCACAAAATTACAGTTCCTACTGTTGAAGCTTTGCATGTTTAGCTGACTATACTTGTGCACTACCCCAGATTGTGCTTGATCTATTACTTTGTTGTTTTAAAGGAGCATATTTATAACCCTTCTGGTAATGGAATATTCCTTTTTCTTCTGTTGTAAAGCTCATTGCTTGTTCATTCATACTATTTATTTTTTCAAATGAAAAATTGAACTTAGTGAACAAAAATCTCCTTACTGCCACATAATTTGGTATTTTTTTATTGAGTAAAGTAACTGTGTACTATTTCTATAACTGATATGTCTCCAAAGAAAACCAATTTTTTCCTGGCTCAGAGACTGTACAATTTTCCAACATAAGTGCTTTTGTTTGTTTTTAATAGAGCTAAATATATTTAATAATCACAGGAGCAAATGGTTTATATGCAATAAACTCACTGTGTACATTTTTCAGCTTATGCCTGCAGTTACCCGTTTTGTTTTTGTTCATTTGTTATACTTCAATTTAATATCCTCTGTAAGCTTAATGTCATATGAGAAATTCTTTCTCCTTGTCCCAGTGTGACGAGAAAATACACACAAAATTTTGAGAACAGGATATTAATTTCAGAGGCCTCTTTTTTTTCTTAATGTCTATAATACCACCAAATCAGGCTTGACGTCCCTATCTGGCCCCAGCTAAACCAGAAGTTTTGTATCTTTTTTTCCACTCAATTGTCCAGCTTCAACATGAAACATGATGGGTATCCAGACTTAGAACATCAGGTAGGCTTGTGGATTAGGGTCAAAGGCAGTAGGTGTGGAATTTAATCCCTTCAGGATGATAAAAGCAAACTGGCTGAAAACTAACTTTTCCTGAGCAGCTGTGGCAAGCCCAGGGCTGTCAGACACTACTGGGTAGCACCACAATGTCAAGGAATCAGGAGGGCTTCCGTTACATTCAGTGCTATATGTTTCAGCCTCTTCCCCCTCCCCGCCCCTGAATGTGGGCAGTGTTTGATCACCCTGTCCAAGGTGATTAAGTCAACTTTTAGTGTTTAAAGAATTTTCTACCTGACTTTGCATTTGTAGAGTTTTCTCTGGCCACAAAAGCCAAAATAACACATGTACCACAATGCCTAGCTTGTAGGAAGATAAATTTGTTGCTATGAATGCACAGTAATTTGCCTCCCCTCTAACCCCTGTTTCAAAGACTTGATCCTGATCTCTCCCTGAAAAGTCATGCGGTCACTGACTGTCTTAATTTCTGGCTGAATCCTGTGGGGATGAATCATTCTCAGCATTTTGCAGGTCTCGGTTCTTAACGAGTGGGCATTTACAGAGACTGAGCGTGCTCTGGCTGAAAACGCTGGCAAAATTCAACTCAAATAATGGTGTGGAATGAAACCAAAGGGATACTCCATTCTCCATTCATGACTTTCTGCACTCTAATTGCTGTAGAGGTCATTTTGCTTGTTACTACGTTCTTTTTCGCATTGTAAGACAGATGCCATAATAGCTAATGTGGTCTTTGGTTTATTAGCTCCCATGAGATTTTTTTTTTTCACACTTTAATTCTCTATCTCATTGTTTACTTGAAGAAAGGACTAGCAAGGATGTGAGACCCCAATAATTTTTCTTAGATGCTTTTCCACTTTCTCTATACAAAAGGTTTGTTAAAGATATTTATTATCTGCCCTAAATAACATTCTAAGCAAGCATTTGGATCATTTCAATAACTAATGTTTATTTTTATAAGCAATAGTTTAATTTGACACTTTGCATAATGCATGCAATAAGGGTGCCATATTTGATGGATAAATGCCCAGAAAAAAATCATATTGCCTAATAAATAATGTTGGATTTAGATATCCCACTCATTTAAAGCAGACTTGTCATGTTTTATTAACTGTACTAACTAGTGGCTTGTTTATATCTGTGCATAAATAATATGAAGCATTTTTGAAATATGCCCCTTTGAAACTACACAATATTACCCCTTTATTGTCATAGATTATTAATGTCCCCTCTGTGGTGGGCAAGTTGCCAGTGCAGCTTAAACATGTATTAGAACATATCTTCATACACTGAACCTTTGCCTTGTTTCTGGGGATGAAAATTATTGAGGCTGAGGTGGTTCTGTCTAGTAAGGGAATTAGTAGAGCAGCATGTTTGTAAAGATGCGAATCTGAATTTATGTAGACGGTACACCTGCTCTCAGGGTTATCCAGGGTTTAAACTTGCTTGTGTCTCTGGACCGCCGCCCTCACGCTGCAGAGCACCCAGCATGGGATCACACGTTCTGTTCTTCCACACAGTTTCTGGGGCTGGGTGCTAATCAGGATTGCATCAGCAGGCTTAATTTATAGTTAGCACCTGCCTTACTGTTCCTGCTGTGACCAGCAGTTAATACCTTGCTTTACCAAAGGTTACTTGGGCACTACACTATTTATTTAGACAAAGCATGTCTTTAATAATATGTGTTTAAGAAAGACTGTACACCTGGGATACTGGTAGTGGTGAGCCACATGTAGATTCATTTTCTTCCCACCTCTTAAAAGCTGTTAATATTTGGGTGACACAGCCTGTTCATAAAACTGTCCACCTATCCCTATTTCACGTAGTATATCTTTTAAAGTTTTTTTCCGCTCTCCACTCCTCCCCACCTCTTTTATTTCTCAACTGGCTTCAGGCTGAACTTAGCTGTAGGCTCTGCAATTACCCTTTGGTGTTTAGTGGGAAATTGCTTACCTAGGTTGAATGTGATGCTTCACTGTTTCATTTTCCAGAGTTTTTCAAATCTAGGCTTACTAGACCATCCTTAGGACAACAGATCAGTATAAGCAGGCTGTGACTTATCCTCACTAATGAAAATATGTGCTTCTTAAAAGAGCTGTGTTCTTAATTATGTCTTTGTTACTCTATATCTAACGATCTCAGTTTGCATATATACAGAATCCAGCAAAAGGGATTTAAAGTTTTCATCGTTGGGTTTACCACCTTTACTATGTTAAATTCAGCATTTGCCTCTTTCAGATTCTTTCATTTGCTCTCTCTTTTTCTTTCATTACCCCTACATACCATTCCTCATCCACTTCAGACAGTTTGTCTCATATTCCTGTCCTCCTTTCTTCTAATCTTCTTTTTAACTTCAAGCTGTCTCTCTTATGTTCACTCTGTAGCCTATTAACATTGCCACCTGGTTCAGGTATTCTAACCAAATGAGACGATCATGCTACATCCTACGCTGCTTCCTTCCCCATATCTGCTTTCAACATCCACTCCTATGCAAGGGGCACAGGCCTTAGCATAATCATGATTATAGCAACACGGCTAGAATGGCATGTTATATAGCTCTGCTCAATGATCCACTTTAATTGATAGCTTTTTGTTTCAATGATTTAGTTGGAATCTGTAGAGGATGGGAAAGGAAAGGGAATGTGTATTTTAAAGAGCTCTGATTAATAGAAGGGCATGTCTACCCTCTATCTGAAACCTTCTCAGTGGGGAAAATGTTAGTCCCTTGAGCCAAAAAAGAATTGCTGAGTTTTGGGACTCTGCTAGAGTGGAGGACATCATGATCTATAGCACACAAGACAGCTGGGAAAAAGTTTGTTTCTCAGCTTCAGTTCCACAATTTCAACTATAGGTGCAAAAGTTTAGTCATTATCGTTCACTCACTGCCTATAGTGGCTGGATTGCCCAGTTCCCTGCAAGCTACCCCCAAAATACACATATTCCTGCATTCAAAGGGACAGTGTATGGAAAAAAGGTCAATATGTTCCGTTTTCCTCTGGTCTACAACCCATGGTAGGTCTTACTTGTTTTGTATTGCTGCTGTTACTCTAGGTTAATTATTTCCCAGTCTGGGTAACTCCTTCAGATTATATCTTTATGCAGCATTGTGTACTTACACCCTCGTTATGTTTTTAATAATGCATTTCATTACAGTTGGCAATTGATGGTTTTCATTACTGAACAAACTGTTAATTTACTGCTAACGCTATTTTAATTGTTGGCTTAGTCTGATTTCCTTGGTTTAATTCTTTCCATCTGTGAGGGAAAAAGTCTTTGTCTGTATTTGTGGAAATGCAAATTTTAGACTAAAATTTTAAATTTTTCTCAGGGGGCTTTTAAGAAAATTATCGCTAATTTTCTTAGTAATAAGTTTCTGACCTGCTGTTTTCTTTGCATATAATTGTCTGCCCAAAATAGCTCATGGCTCACTGAAGACCTCAGGATAGGCCAGCAGTGCTGGTAACACTATGTAAACAAAGGGTTTCAAACATTACTCCTACCCTGCATACAAGTCTAACTTGAAGATACTGAATACGATGCCTATATAGTATCTACTGTAGAGTTCATTTTCCTGAAAAGGTAAAAGTTCTTAGAGACTACATAGTATTTGCCATAAAATATAGTGTCCACGGTATATTTTTTATTATAGGGAACATGCACAAATGTAATATATTTCTTGTAGCCCTGTCTTCCATGGTTTTTATTGAGGCGAAACCGGAAGAGACAAAGTTAATTTAGAAAGCCTTTCAGAACAGTTCTGGTGGCCAGAGTTTTAAGATGCGTGTTAGTCTTTTGTAGAGGATGCAATCAGTTGTTCTACACGTGATGTAAAGGGGCTGTAACAAGATGAATTCTAACTCTGCTCTTTCTTAACCCTGAAAAGCTGCAATATTTGGACATAGTTGAAGCTATTGATTTAATTTGGAACCTGCTTCTCGTCTATTGTATGGTAACTCATGCTTATTCATGGGATTTGATTTTCCAGTGCTCTATGCCAATTTTATGTGAGTGTCTTTGTGTTGATTTCTGGCAAGCTGCATATGTTTTAAAGAACCATTTTGCAATACCTAACCCAGGAAGGGATATGTGGAGGTAAAAAGGGGCTGCTGTCTGAGACCTGAGAAGAAATTAGCTAGGTTGGGAACATCTGTGGACCAGAGCCTTGATCTGTATTATGCAGATGCTTACTGGCCTCAGGATCTAGACAGTGATGTTGTAATGACTCTACCGTGTGGAGGTGTTTTGGCATGAGTTATGTTTATTACACCAAAATATAAACCAATACGTAAAAATAAGGGAAAAAAAAGAGTAATGACATTCCTTACTAAAAATAATGATAAAGCATTATACCTTGTTCAATGGATAGAAATGAATACACATGACAGAAATGTCCTTACATAAATATATTGAAAATATAGTTTAGTTTTAACATGAATAGGATATGTGTTACCATTGTAACTGTTCTAACACAATCAGACATGTATTTACAGCAGCCCTGGTGGCCTGCAAAAATAAAAGCATTTCAGAGCAATCATCTAGGCTTATGTGCTGCCAAACTGATTTTGCCCTACCTTTCTGGTCCCACTGTGTCTAACTTGCCTTAACTTTCCCAGCAGAGCGCTGTTCCTCTGTCTCACTTGTCTTGCTGCAGAAGGTCATTTGTCCCAAAGCATCAGGAGGACAAAGCAATGTTTTACTGGAAAATCCTCTTGGATTCCTTCTGACTAGCAGGATGAAATGTGAGAACTACATTATTCACAGGGTAGGAAGAGGAAGTAGATCCATCCTGAAACAAAAAGGCGCTTTCTGCCCTACCTTCCCTTGCTGTGACTATGTTCCTTCCAGGGAAGTTATGGAAGCACTGTCTGCTACCTTACCTGGTTGCCTGCCCGTCTCCAGAGGTGGGGAGCATCAGCTAGTGACCTTCCTGTGCCTGCAGAGTCCTACAGGAGAGGCAGTCCTATGTAAGCAGAAGGGAAAAGAGCTTCTTGGACTTCCTGCAGCAGCCCTGGCCAGCTGTTCTTTCTGTAGAAGTGGTCAAGCAAGGAGAGTGGGTGGCCACAGGCTCCCCTCACCCTCCCATGATCATTAAAAATATGCACCTCTCAGTGACTCAGCTTGCTCCCTGGAAAAGCTAATTGCTACCACCCTGGAAAAGGCATCTTTTAAGTAGTATTTTTTTCACGGGTGTTAATAACTATTATCACTGCTGTATGGATGTCTATCTAATCTTAAAACTATGCGGAAAGCCATTGTGCCCTTCATATCCTTAACCACATATTGACTCTGACCCAATGGAGAAAAAGACTGAACCTCTGTTCTGCTCAAGAAACACTGAAAGTATTTTGAGACACTGATTATGCCTCAGAGAGCATCAAAGCAACACTGGAATTTTGCAAAATGTAGCTCCCTCTGGTGATGTGCATTAAAATAGGCACTAGGAGGCAACAGGATAGGATATAAAATTCTTACTCTACCAATCTATTTGCTTACAGCAACAAAAGCTCATTTTGAAGTGCAAGAAGTGTGATATATTTTAGGCAGCACTGCTTATAATGTCTCTTAAAATCTGCAAAATCTGTCAAAATTAGTTGGCATTCAATCACAGCAATGATAGTTCTTCAAAATTAACATGCAGTTTAGAAACCTGATATCTCATCCACTGATGATGGCATTTTGTTAAATTTTAGAAAATAAGCTATCTAGATAATGAACTCCCCTTTAGAGTGCTTTTCCTGAGTAGTTTACAGTGAATATTGGAGAATATCTCTTATAGAGTGATGTTATTATACAAAAGATAGACCAAAAGCAGGAGAAAAAAAATAGTTAAGATAGATTTTATTTGCTTCTGTGGGTGTCTAAGTTAAAGTTTCTACATTATAGCAATACTGAATTTCTAGAATAAATAATGCTGGATTTGTTACACTCTGCAGATATTTCATTGGCATCAGCTGTGCAAAATAGTTTCATTCTTGGCATCATAATTGAAATCATGTTATTAAATTCTGAAAAGTGAATATGTAAAAATTAAGTGATATGTAGCTATTATTTATCAGTAATTCCTGATTGAATTTGCTCAGTTTTTCTAACTACTGTTTTTCTAACTGTCAAATATACAGTCTTGAGGCAGTCTTAAGGTTATACCTAGCTGGGCTTCATTCTCAAGTCTATTTGAAACTTTTAGAGGAAGTTGCATCAAGAGGACTGCAGTACCAAGAACTTTTCAGTCTCTCACTTGATTTTATGTATTAACAGGAAAGAAAGTGAAGTTTCAAGTGAAATTTCTTGTGAATAAATGAGATTAAAAAGAGTGAAAATCTTCCTGGGGGGGTTTTGTTGTGGGTTTTTTCCTGTCATGTTCGCTGTATTTAAGTAGTTTGTATATGCTATGGATTGTCTTTTAAATACAGAAAGAGTAAACAGATGAAAAAAGAAGGATAAATAAAAGTAAGGGTGGAATTGACATTGAAGAAGCATGAAGGAGTTTAATGAGATATCCAAAGAAGGGCAGGTTTCAAGTGAAAAAAATGAGACACCATAGGATAAAAATAAGTGTAGGACATTTCAGGAAAATAAAGCTGGAGGATCTGGATGGTATTTGAGGGGAAAAAAAATCAATCTGGAATTCCTTCTTCATAGTTTTTAACACCAACTTTAATCTTATTATGGGCATGATGCCAAGCTCTAGGAAGAATAGGTAAGGCTTTATGATGTCTCCAGAAACTGGGTTTTGCACAAAGTCTTTGTCTGTTCCAAGGGAAACTTCTGCATTTTGTCTCCTGTTGTGTTAAATAGGTATTTGTAAATCACTCACAAAATGAAAATTACCAAGTACTTGTGATATGATTCCCCTTTCTTTCTGCTTGGCTATGCATGTGATCAAGCACATGATCACATTGTGTTTATCATTTGAGGACTTGTGTAGTCCCAACACAGATATCTCTGATATATCAAACTGTGCCTATTTCTCTCCATCAGGGAACTGAGGATGACTAGTTCAGTTGTAGATGTCTATAGCGCATATGTCCAAATTTAAGAGAAATTAATTCTACCCAAGTAAGCTATGTCTAAACTTACAGAGAAGGACTTATACTGTGTATGGAACAGATGTTCACTGATGCCCAGTTTATTTTGGTTTTGCCTGAAAAAGTCTTAAAGTAGCTAGGTTAGTGTATTTGCCCATTTCATTGGTTTCCAGTGCCTGCCTTCTTAGTTTCTAATTTAAGCATGTTACAATATATGTTTTAAGCGGGACAGGTATTTTCTTTTCTCATACAAATATAATTTGTGGTACATTTTCTATACAGTAAAAGGCAAAAGTATATATTTTCTAATAAGGAGATGTGCTGTTTACTTTGAACAAGCAGGTAAGTTATTTACAATATGAAAAACTTGTCCACATTGTACTACTGTCTTGATTGAACAGTGGTATTTATTAAATTACCTGTATAATTTCCACTGACATTTATGCATATTGAAGAAGTCATCCTTGTAAGAGAAATATTATCGTGGAACTGATATAATGCATGATTAGATGACTACACTATTTCTGAATTGTGACAAAGCCAAGAATTAAGGTCACATCTTATTTTCTTCAGGTCATTTATTATAAGTAAGTACGTTGTCCAGTTTTTTCCTGTATGTGGTTGGGACAGAAATACCGTGAAACAATCTTTCAGGCACTATAATAATTGTTCAGTTTGTTATCAGAAGGAAGACACTTCTACAAACATTAGAACATAAAAATTTGGGTATAGGGGTAACTTGTGTACATTTCAGTCTCAAAGTCGAAGTTGGATTTTAGGAAAAGCTCAGTTGCAAGACTTTTTCTTTTGTCTAGTTAACCATTATGACTTGAATGGGTTGGGGTTTTTTTTGTTTGTAGGTTGGGGTTTTTTTTGTCCTTGAGCTGGATTTTCTTTTTTTATTTATTTGTAAGATAATGATAGGACACACATCATGTCAAATTAAACACACTTGGGAGTCTTTGTGGACTACACAATCTATCTTATTATCATACTGGCTAAGAGTTCTGCTAATTACAATTATTTTGTGCATTTTGAGGCTAGGAATCTACAAAAAATACTAGGAACTAGTGAGCCTTGCTCCGCATATGGCCAAAATGTTCACTAAGTGAGGGAGGAGAGAAATCAGCACAAAAGATCTCTTGTGTCACTTTATGATTTTCCAACAAACAAAAGGTCAAGTTTCCTGTGAGGCTCATATCAATTTGCTCACATCTCCCAGCTGCAATCTCTAATGTGTTGCTGTTGCAAAAAAAAAGTTAAGATTGCTTGAATACTTTTTGAGGAAGAACAAGCAAGCACAGTGGCAAGCATTGTGGAGGAAAAGCAGGTTATGCTATAAATATACATATGTATGCATCTTTCTTCTGTAGAATATTTTCCCCATCATCTTGGAAGGCTTATGCCCTCGTACTTTAATTTTATTTTTCCATTTGAAGGCTCTTTCTGCCTTCTGATACCTACCCGCTGACTAACGGGCTGCTAACAGAGGTCATGGACAAGAGTTGTAATGTTTTGAGTATAGCTTCCTCAGTGGGGTTGTGATATTAAAGTTATAGTCTGTCTCCAAGAACACCATTATCATTATAAAGTAACACACATCATTAAAGAGAAGCTCCATGAAGACCATTATCGTTATGTGGTAACACATCATTAGACAGTATCTTTAGCTGCACAGCCCATTGAGGAGGGTACAGTCATAACATGACAGCTCTCTAGAGTGACATAAGTCAGTCTGGCCATTTATTTCAGCAGGGGTTACTTATGTCTCAGTGATTCCTCTTGGCATCCTTTCTTAGCTACCAGTTGTTAAACAGAAGGAGTTGCTCTAGGGTAAGCCCCAGGGCTCTCTGAAAAAGAAAATTCCCACTGGAGTTGGAGTACTCCTTTCAGCAGAATTGCTGTTTGGTTGCAAAGGGCTCAGACCTGTTGCCTCTGTGCCAAAGTGACCAGCCGGAAAGGGAAATACCTCAGGTGCCTGCACATTGCATATGGATTTCATAAGGGGCATGCACTATGATGGAAACCAGGTAGGCACTGAACATGTGAACCTGTAGCTACAAAACAAATCTGTTACTCAGTTGTCCTGGTTTTGGCTGATATAGAGTCAATATTCTTCCTAGTAGCTGGTACAGTGCTGTATTTTGGATTTAGGATGAGAATAATGTTGATAACACCACTGATGTTTTAGTTGTTGCTAAGTAGTGCTTACACCAAGTGAAGGACTTTTCAGCTTCTCAGGCTCTACCAACTGAGAAGGCTGGAGATGTACAAGAAGCTGGGAGGCAGCACAGCCAGGAGAACTGGCCCAAACTAGCCAAAGCAATATTCCATACCATATGCTGTCATGCTCAGTATATAAACTAGAGCAAAGCTGGCTGGGGGGCCGCTGCTCGGGGACTGGCTGGGCATTGGTTGGCGGCTGGTGAGAAATTGCATTGTGCATCACTTATTTTTTATATTATTATTATTATTATTTATTATTTATTATTATTTTCATCTCCCCTTCCTTTTCTGTCCTATTAAACTCTATCTCAACCCACAAATACACTTGGCTGTCTTATTTATGCCTTCAGGTAATGAAAGTAGCTCAGTTATCCAAACTTACAACAGTCTGGGGAGAAAACTAGACCCATACCACCTGTACAAATTGTGTAGTCATGCTGAAATAGGAAAGTGTGGAAAGGTCACACCTATACTTCAGGAATCAAATTTAGATGCTCCAACACACTTATTTTTCTCTTTTGACTGTATAATCCTGTCCTCCTCTCTTTAGGTATACTGAATCAAAGCTAAGTTTGTTGCCTATCAGAGATACAGGAAGCATTTCTCTTATCAATCTATATTCATGACCATTGTCATTATGTTATATTCATAATAAGTTATGTGCGGTATATTATTTTACACCAATATGCTGTTCTTCATTAAAACAATGTACTTTATACCCTTAAAATACATTCTTCTGTTTTGTGTCCTTTCAGAAATTCTAATATGTAAAATATCTTCAACTACTCTTTTACCAGAAAACGTTTTTATAAGTGAAGTAATTAATTTTCTGCCTCCATTCTGGATAAGGAATTAAAAGACTTCAAGAATGAAATGTGCATATTTTCAGAGAAGAAAATTTAGAAAAGTTCCAAATATCTGTTACATAACATGTTTTTGAGAGCCAGTAGAGGGTGCATTTTCCACAGTGTTTTCCATAGCACAGTTTAATTGGAATTTTAATTAAGTGTGTGAATAGAACTAGTTTGTAATAAATATATTATGAATTATGAAATAACTTTCAGGAAAGCAGAGCAAAATTTATTCATAAGATGATCATGCCATCCCTTTTAATCATTCCATCTTAATTTTGCAATAATAAAACATCAATGAGATGTTTCCTGTTCTTCTTGTAGTCTTTTTGCACCCAGTGGCTTCAGATGGCTTCCACTTATAACATGGCCTGAACTCTCAAGCATAACATTTGTAACATCATTACTTTAGCAACTTTGCAGTGCATATGAATATTGAATGGGACAGAATAAATGCCTTCCTTATTTAACAAGAATCACTTGGTAACAATTGGTGCATAGATTAAGACACAAATGTCTCAGTCAACTTTAAATATAATGTGACATTTTTCCTCCCCTTTAGATTGTCAAAAACAATTCACAGTCGGGATGTGGTAGGTATGCTGCAATATATATTGGGATATGGAAAAGTCTCTGAAAACATACAAGCTACATGACCTTCATACCAACCCCAAATACCACAATGAACAGAACTTGTGATGGCAAGCCTAGTGAGGGACAAATCTCTTCACATATACAGTTATTTATTCCTGACTACGGTTTTTACCTCTTGGGAGCAGTATGGTTTACGGAGCTACTGTTCATTTTCAAAATATATGAAACAAACAGGTTTCAGCATAAAATTCCAGATTTCCTTCCCATTTTTTCCAGCCTGCTTTTCACATTTTGCATAATTATAGGGAATATTTAGTACTTGTATTTCTCTATGTCTTCCAAGATAGGAGCATACTTGAAGAGTTGGTATACGTATTCCTCTTTCATAGCAGATTAAAATAAGGACATATTAGCTGCACAGCATAGTGTGTCACTCCGCAGCCCTTGCACAAACCCTGGGGCCTGGAAACTTAAGCATCTTTAAATGAGACAGTCCTTAAACAGCTCACTTTTCCTTCCTCAAAAAATACCTAGCAGAATACCTTTCTGCCACCCGAATTAGTGCTGCTAGGGAACCCCTGAGGAGGTCAGTGAAAAGCTGGTGCAAGCAATGAGGCTGTCTTTATGGAAGCCATTCCCACATCCATACAGTAAATGAGAGGTCCTTGCGGCACTTGGCAAAGATGAGGCACTTTTACTCTACATGGGAGACCTTCTCAGCTCTGAAGCTATATATAGGGGTGTAGTGTTAGCAACTAATATGTGTCTGTCTCACTGTATATATAATGTCTTTCTGCAATGGTTCCATTTTCCAGATGACATTTACTTAACTATTTTAAGTAGCAAACATGCTCCAGACGTCATTCAAAAAGTAGCTTTCAGAGATGGTCACTCCTAATATGTTTTCTTCTGAAGATATGCTTCTAACATATTTCTGAGCTTGCTATTTCTTCTTATTCACTTGAGAGTTTTTAAGAATGTAATCTTTTAGTGTTACTATTTTTTCAACATAGAAATATGAAGTTTAGGACTCCCAATGTCATTTAACACAATTTGTAATATAATTAATTCTCGCTGGTAAATCCCAATGGCACTATATTCTCTTAGAAGATAGTTCTCTTAATCTCTGATTAAACTGATAATTTCTGACGGATGTCTAAAGATTTAGCATTACTGCCAAATTCTGTGATGTTGATAAGAAGAGCTTTAATTTAAGGAATGAGAGGAGAAATTCAGCAGTGACTGCATAATCTCTGTATCTAGTTTAGGGTACAAGAAGAGAAAATGAGTGTAAGATAGATAAAAAGAAAGTACTAAATTTACTAGATCAGTAGCTAGATAAATAAAACAGAGAGTTGAAGTGCTCTGTCTATTTCCCTAGAAAACTGGGTCAGAAAAACTTACCAGAAATATGTTCTGATCAAAGCCTGAAAAACAAAAGGCCAAAACTTGAACTTAGGATGCAGGATTTCAGATGGGATCAGAAGGGTGAGGTCGACTTTGTGTTGATGGCTTGTTATGTCCATAGTCTGAGTGAACTAGTGAATGGGATTTGCTGGGTATGGGAGGTTGTCTTGCTAGTTTATCTGTGCCCTTCTGGGTCCGGTACTTTTTTAGTTGGTTTCTGGTCCTCAGGAGGTAGGCAGTAAGGGAAGGGGGGCAAAGTAAAAGACAAAAATCCTTAAGTAATGGGGCTTCATTAATTCTGCTGCTCAGGGGGAAACTTCTTTTTTAGCAAAAAACAAGCAAGAATTGTTGTCTAGCTGAGTTGTGTTTATAAGTGACTCAAGAAGAGATTTCAGCTCTGAAGCCTGGAAAAAGTCAGATTTGCCCCAATCGTGCTGTGTGGTAAGGATATCTTTAGGGAAAATACAGAAATGGTACATAATGTGCTGCTAAGGAAGACAGAAATAAAGAAATGTGTTGGAGTGAAAAATTATTACCGATTGTGGAGTAGTGAATAAAATAGTAATGATGAATAAAACAGAATCTCTTTAACATCAAGATTGCATTGGGGAAGTATAGTGGGAGGAAAGTTTTTAGTGTTTCTCACAGGACAGATCTGAATACAGACATGAATCATCTGTACTGTTATTAGTAAGATAAATATTGGGAACAGTTTCACTCTAATGTCAGTGAAATATCTTGACTTTCTTGAAATATGTTGTATACTGCTCCTATTAAAAGTAATGGTAACCCAGTTAAGCTTGCAAGTGGCAGCCAACAGATTTCTTCACTAAATTGTCAATCAGTTCTATAGATTTTATTTTTTAAATATTTTATTTTCTATGACTGTTGCCATGGTAATATCTAATTGAGCAGTCATTAATTCATTCAGCTAAAATTAAATGGAAGGATAAATATTTTCAGAGAGACAAAATTTGAAAAATTTGCGAGCAGATGAACCATGAAGAACCCAGACCTCAATAGGAGAGACATGAAAGTAAACAGGCCTGCTGGTTGCATCTCAATATAGTTAAGGTTCTGGAACAAATAAAGAATAAAAATATGAAATACAAAACATTAAGGGGAAAAGATGATAAAAGTTATGTGAATGTGTTGTACGTAATGACTTTATAAATGGAGTTCTATTGCATGCTTGCATCCTTTATTTGGATTCACTAAAGCATTTGATGTAACGTAATTAGTGAAGCATGAGAAGACAGGGATTTAGTAGAGCAATCGTAAAGCAGTCAGAAATTGAATGAAAAGCAAATATTAATGGGTAAATGAGACCCATACATTCATTAGTGGGGTTCTTCACGAATTAGGATCAGCGTTATTTAATATTTTAATATTTTCCGTATTAAAAATAGGAATGTACTGGCAAAATTTGCTGTTGATAAAGTTAGTACATGGAAAGACTTGCATGATCTGTGATAAGAAGGAAATACCTGAGGAAGAGAAGGCTCTGGTTCCTCTGAGCAACACCAGGAGATTTGGGCTACCAATGTGATGTAGCCCCGAGAATAGGAAATGTGACACTAGGATGTGACTAGGTGTCATGCTAGTAGAGAGAGGTATTTCTGCCATTGCACAGGGCACTGGTATGTTCTCACTGGAACACAGTGTACAGTCCTCTTCACCCAGTTTCAAAAAAAGGAAACTCAGACTAGGAGAGATGCAGAGTAAAGCTACTAGAGTGACTAGGGATATCGAATATTATAAGAGAGGAAAATGAAGGATATTGTCTTAGACAAAATGGAAAAGAAATGAGACTTCAGTATTGCTGTCTATAACTGCCACAGCAGGAAAAACAAAATGGGAAAAGAGCTAAAGGGAAATATCACTAGAGAAGTAGTTAGGTATAAGACGGCTGCAGATAAACGTATGTTGAAAATGAAGGAGTGTTTAACTGGCAGAGTCATGAGATGCTGGAAGATAGAGTCCCCACTGGGAGTCACGGGGGCAAAAAGTTAATTAGTTTTAAGATGGAGATGAATCCTATTTTTTAACAGATTCTATCATATGGCCACCTGAAATAACAAGGGATTGGACTTTGTTCTGCAAGTTTCCTTCACAAGCCAGTTCCAGCGGTTCTGTCACAAGTCTTGCAGAACCTGGTATTTTTCTGAAATCTCTAAGGGCTTGTAGCAGTGTGAAAATCTATTCTTTCAGTAACTACCTACTTGTAATGATTACAGTGAACTTGAAAATGTGAACTTCAAGGGTGCAATACCTGTGAAGAAAATAAGGCCACATTTACATATATTTTAATACTTGCAAGATTTATTGCATTAATGTCTAGGAGCTGGAGACAGTGAATTGCAGAATCTGAATGCTAATCCTTTATTGGCTATCAAATATTGTCTATGACACCTTCTTATTTCAATTCCTATATATACTTCAGGCTGGGTATTTCAGAGCTTGACCTTCATTAGCCCTCTCCTATTTTTTATGTGGACTCAGCTTATCCTTAATCTTAAATTCCTGTCAAAAAGGAAATGTATTCCTCTGCAAAATATTTACACCATTATCTTGTTCCTGAAAAAACTTACATGGGTCATGTCTAGTGCATGCCAGTGAAAAATTTGTCTGTGAATAATCAATTATTTCAATAGGCTTGCTGACAGGAAAATTAGCACTTATGGATGTGTATACAGAATTATGACCCTGATTTGGGAGCTCATGTGAGCTCCAGGTGATGTGCAGGCTTGGGGAAGAACCTTTCACGAAGAATGGAATCATTCCAAGGAGATGGCTGTGAATCATATCAACGATTCTCTTTCTCCCAGCTGAAAACTGTAGTTTCATATGCAGTGAAATACTTTTCTACAGTCCCTAAGATATATCCTTGGCTTGTTAAATGGGAAATGCTGTGCTCCCGTGCATTTCAAGCCTCGTAAGTGATGTGCAATGGTACCATATTGAAATGCCTTTTAAAAATCCAATCAAAATAATTGATTTTTCATAGACAGAGCTCAGTTTGTCATTCAGTTGCATTCCTCACAAACCCCTCAGAAATGTAGCCTGCCAATAAAATATGCTGAATGATTACAAAACCACTATCAGTTTTGGTTGTGATGTTTGTTTTGGCAGCCTTATGTTGAAACGTTTTATTTTCTTCCAAGACTGAAGTGCCAAGGAAGAATATTATTTTGTTCTGTTGCTGCCCACTAAACCCCCAGAAATGCATGGGTAAAATTCCAGACTTTAGTGAATACCCTTTTCTAACTATGACTCATCTACAAATAATAAAAGATTAAAACATCTTTCTAGGCAGATGTATTATAACAGAAAATGTGTTATAACAGAACATGTATTGTTATACAAATACAACCTTATTGTAAAATTTAATAATAGCATTTATATTTTTAAAGATAAACAGATTTAAGCTAAAGTAGTAATTGTGCTTTCAGCGGCTTCAGCAGGATGTCTTTCGTTTGGATTTTGTTGTGGTGGTTTTTTAACTGTTTCAGCTTTAAAAGGCAGAAACGCAGACAAGTAACAGAAGTTTTCTGTATACTAAGGAATGGATACATAGCAGATGAAAATCAGTGTAGCTCCACTGAAACCAAGGGGGCTTTTCAAGCTCCAAAAATCAAACAGAACCAAAATTTGGCCTATTACTTTTATGGCTTTTTTAAATGGGCTTTCATAGACAGCTCATTTTTCCCTCTCTTTTTTTCAATAGCTTCCATCAATTCACAGATGGTTGGCAGACATGCTAGATAATAAAAGAAGTGTATTTTTTATTAAATAAGTGTGGCTATAATAATGGTATTCACTGTGATTTTACCACTGAATGCTTAAGTCTTACACTCTGAACCAGCCAGCAATGAACACCCTTGCACATCACTTTGCTCAGAGCCTTCCTGATTTTGGTGGTTCTCAAAACAGACACGTGAGATTCTGTTGTGTGGGCCCAGTTGCAAGATTAATGCCAAATACTAATGCAGTCTATTAAAACACTTAACTACTGTTTTCTGAGTCATAAGCATCCACACTTGGTTGTTGATTTAATATCAAAATCTGATTTTTTAATTCATATGAAATACGCATATCTATAGAGTGTACTAGAAGTGTGATCAAGGTGTCTGTATGCTTTGTGGTGTGAATGGACTGGCACCAATTCAACATGATAAGTATTTATATTACATGTGGATTTTATAAATTTAAATCAGAAAAATGAGAGTTCAGTCCCATTACAGTACATTATTTTTAGATTTAGCATTTTCTTGCCTGCTCTTTGGTAGAGAAGTATTTTAGGAGGTTTTTTTATAATTGCTAAGTTTGAATACTTGTTCTTTTTTCTCTTAAAAAGAAAACAAGGGAAGAATAATATCGAATTGTTTAAGACAATGAAACAGATTTAATCTTAGCTGCAAAATAGATTGAAATTATATGGTAACATATATAAACTCAATCCAGCAATAATTTTCTATCTGTTTTAAAATCAGCTGAAATTAAATAGATTACAGGTTCAGGTTTAACTCTGGATGTGGTGGGGCCAGCAAAGTTGCAGACATGAGAATATGGCTGTAAACAGCAAAACCTCTGAGCAGAGACAGAAAAATAAATGTAAGAGAGAGAGGTTTGAATTATTTTTTCATTGTAAATGCTGAATCTGATTTTTTTAATCAGAAATTGGTTTGGTATGGAGCAGAGGTTACCATTAGATTTCTAAAAAGCAATTAAAAAACTGTGATGCTAGAGCCAAATCCTGAGTTCAGTGACATGGTTACTCCCCAAGAGTTTAGGTGTATCCCATGTTGAGCTGTGGCCCATGTGGTTACCCCACATCCTCTTTTTAAGAGAAGGTGGCACTCAGCCCATGGTTTAGCTTTCATTTCTTTCTGCTGCAACTCTTTTTGTTTTGTTCTGAAATGCTCTGAAAAACTGAAAAACAGAAGCAGAGTTTGAGTCTAGGGAGAGCACTAGGGTTTGTAAGGTTTTAATCGTCCATCTCACTAGCATGTGTTCCAGTGAAAGAACATACAAATGGAGCTTGCTGAATAATGTCTAGGATCAGCTGCCGTTTTCCAGCCGGAATTGACTTAATGCGCAGAAGGACGAATTTTCAACATAAAGTTTATAATTGCACTGACAATGTTATTGTCCTTCTGCTTCATTCTTTTGTCTCTTATCTTTTTTTGATAAAAAGACAAGGAAGAGAAGGTGGAGAGTTTGCTGAAGAATTATAGCTAGAAAAAAAAATAATTGAGTCAAGTTACAAAAGGATTGTGTATCCCATGAGACAGTCCTCCTGCCTGGTCGTATTAATTACTTCCTCCATAAGGAATGCCAAACAATGACTATAAAAACAAAATAGTTCCCTCTATTTTGATCGGGATATAGCAATCCTAGCGGGATGTTGTCATACCTATCTTTTATTTGTAAAAGCTGGCAGTTTTTCCAGACATTGTCGATATAGTACACAAACACATGCAGGAATTACTGTTAGATATTAACTGTGTATTGAATGCTTCATTGCATATGTTTAAGAGTCTCATGAGAAAAATCTCAGCGTATGCACAGAAATGACATGTGTTGCCACCACAGCTGCTACAGTACTTTCACACTTTAGCATGCTGTCTCATGGCAATCAGGAAACTATTATTTTGTATAAGAAATAAAGAAAACTTGAAATGGCGGGTTTTGTTAGCCTTCTGCACTTTGTAAAAAAACAAACCCCATGCCTTAATCCCTGCAATCTACCTCCAAAAAAATCAGCCAGCTATGCATTCTCTGCTATCTGTCTCCCAGCATATCATTCCTTCTCACTTGACAAAAACACTGCCTTTGGCTTTTCATAAGAGCGGAGCGTAAGATGTTGTGAAATCTGGGATCCAAATGATATGGAACCAGATTTGCCAATGCAGTGCCAAGTTATCACATTTAACGTACATGCCTAGAATATGTTTTCACAAATAAACGTAAAGAAACACCCAAGCAAAAGGTACTTTAACTGTTTCTCAATTGCAACCAGGTGGCCCAATACCACAAAGAAGGACTGACACGATGATGTGGCTAAGATTCTTTTACCTCCCTCTAAATGCGTAATAGTGTATCTGCATATTTAAGTTTCAGAAGAATGAGTGTCCTAAATGCATGTACCCAACAGTATTTTTATAGTACACTTTCAAAAAAAAGAAAAAAAAAATCTGTGTTGCTTTAGAATCTGTTAATAGACTCACTTCAAAGCCCACAACTCGGATACAGTAGCAAGAATAGAAACTGAGTTGATAATCTGAGGAACAGGATCCTGTCCATAAGGCAGCGACAAAATTTCCCCACGTTACTTCTTTTCAGTACAGTGGGATCATAGCTGTTAATCTGTACATGGCAGCTTCCCAGGTAGGAAGCTAAATGCATCTGTCCTCCCACCCCCATTCCCAAAGCATTGCTAGGGACTTGGCACAGACATCCCGCTGTGTGTGTGCAGCAGCAGCCTTCCTGTCGCTTCTCTCCCTGGTTAGAGCCGCTCTTGGTTGGAAGCTGATTTTCCTTCAGCCTCCAAGAGCACCCGGAAAGGGTTTGGGATTTCCCTTGTTGTAACAAGATATGAATTTTCTGTGTGAATCCTGAAAAAGTCTATCTAGTATTCTGCTGCGTGAAGCATCAACAAACCAAACTTAGATCAATGGAGGTCTGCAACTGCTCACACGATTAGTGAGCGTGCTATGGTGCAGCTATCAGTGTGGACTAGAAAAGACCATGAAACTTGCTATGTAAGAGTTAAAAAGGAATGGAAAACCATCATTGCCTCTGGGTAGACAGAAGACAAGTTACAAACAACATATTTTTACCCAGAAGAAAGTAGCAGATGTTCCTGGGACAGCACAGAGAGCGTCTGGAGTGCCTGTAGTGATACTAGTATAGGGTCTGCAGTTCCGACTTTATCCTAGGTGATTTAGTGTAAGGAGTTAAAATCTTGGCATGACTTTCATCAATGAGAAAGACATAAAGCTGCATTTTTAACAAGCTCTCTTTAAACAAAAGGTTGCAAATTTTTAGGTTTTTGTCTTGGGAAATGTTTGGAACATGCTGCTTTTCCTCTCCAAACCCTCCTATCTATAACAACAAATACCTCCATTACCAAAATGGAAATACTAATGCCCAGAGGGTTTATGGTTTTCAGATTCTGCGTGAAAATATGTGCCCACAGTCAACTAATAGAGGACTGAGACCATTTCTTATTTCTTTTCCTTTATTGTTTAAAGACACAGAGCTTGATCCACCACTGCATTGTTTCAATCCTGTGTATTGTCGCTCCACTGAAATCAAAAGGGTGACGTGTGGTTTTGGGCAAGCGTGAGTCACCCCGCACACCTGAAGTGGACATTGTTTTGCCCTCCAGTGTCAGAACTGCTCTGAGCTGCAGCTGTATTTCAGTTCCCCATGACGAACACCAAGAGGCACAGTGTTACTAAGAACAAGTGAAACCAGAAAGGGAAGGAGGCAGCCGGTGCCTGCCAGGTTCTTCAGAAAGAAAAGTGATGCTGTTGGGCTCTGCTACACCAGCGGGCAGGAGCAGAAGGGCACGCTGAGCCCGACAGGCTGCTTCCAACCCCAGAGTGCAGCTCTTCAGGGAGAGGTTTCCTTCCAGTAACACTGTGTGGGCACTTCGTCTTGGGAAGGGGCTCAGGCTCCCTCCTGCTCCTGCAGGGACGAGGTACCCCATCAGCCTCAGACAGGCAGTCTGGAGCCACGGAAGGGCAGGCATGGTTAATTACCCTGTAGAACCAGTAACAAAATACATGATTAAGAAATATATACTGCTTCCCGTATGTATACGGGAGACTCCTAACGTTGGTTGAGTGTGAAAAAAGAGCAGTTTACTAAGGAATGGGGAAGAAGAACAGTATAGGATATTCCACATATCCTACTAATATTGCCCAGTCCTATTTACAATTTACAGGTTTGAATGATGTAGTAAACAGTTTTGAGGTCTAGTGTTTCAGTATTTTGACAAAATGAGGTGACAGCCTAACTTTTTCAGAGATATGGTTCTTACTGTAATGTAAAGGGTTAAAATTATCCATCTATACATGCTGCGTAGACTATTAGAAAAGCAGAACCACAAATGATACCATGATATCACTCTATGAATATGTGTGAGAAAAAAACACTAGAGAAGGCAAAGTCTGAATGACAGGGTGTTGTACATCTTTGTTTTGAGAGAAGTTTGGATCTTCAACAGGTGTTTATTCCAGGTACTCTGAGGAAACATAGATTGCAAAGTAAATGTATACACCTTTTGTTAACACGCACAAAACAATCAAATCCTATTGAGGATTTCTTGGCTAATTTTCCAGTAGGTTTCTGTCTTCCATTGGTCTGCTCTATCCCTGTGAAGGCCTCTGTTTTTTATAATAACTTTTAAAATTAATGTAATTAATGTTACAGAGAAATCACCTTCCCTCATTCAACTGACAATTCTTACACTAAGACAGAAAAGAAAATGTTAGTCTTTTCCATCACCGGTGTTCATGCATCTGGAAAGAGATCCAACAATATTTTGTTGTTTTTCAGCAGCTTCTGCTCATTCCAGGTACTGATAAGAAGATGAAGTTTTTACACAAAGTCTCAGCCCCCCGCGTCTGTCAAGACTCCTCCTACAGGTGCAAAGTCCTTTTCATGGCATATTCTGCAAAAGATTTGAAGGAACTTTAAGACATTGCCATCAGAAGTAGGGGTGGGGGACGTGGGAGTCTGAGATAGAGCGATATAGATGAGGTCTGACAGGGCTGTGTTGCAGCATCTGACTTCCCGTAGCCTTATGCTAATGTCCTTTGTCTTCATCTATCCAGTACAGCATTATTACCGTGATGCTGTATGATTAAACCAACAGAAACTTTAATTAAAGAATAAGAAACCCACAGATCATTTCACCCATTACAGTGGTACTAGATTTAGTAGGTATAAGCATCTTATTACTGCTGCTGCTGCTTCTGCTTCTTAGTATTTTTCCTAAAAATATTATCAGGAAAAAAATTATTTTCCATGTGCAATGCACCGTGACAGTTTTTGTTTGGTAAATTCACATCCATAGCAGCTATCTACTGACTTAGTAACCAATTATGTGAAATCATGTAAAATCATTGAACTATTGGCAAAACTCAACCAACTGCTTTTCAATTTTGATATTTCTATTCCACTAGCTTGTAAACATGTAGTAGAATTGCTTTTGTGATTATAGCAGAGGAATCACTGATGATTTATCAAGGAGAAGCTTATTATTAGTCTTGTCAAGATGACAACTTCATTAATTATCCAGTAGTTTTGTTGATCATTTCATTTCTTCATATGAATAATTTAAAACTTTGATACATACAGTAATTTTCATGAAAGGCCTCCATATTGGTCAGCTTGTCAGCTGCACATAGAAGACTTAAATCCCAAATTAAATATCTAGTGTCCTTTGCAATCTCAGTGAAGTTAATTGAAACACTTGCTTTCACCATTTCTAATCCTGCTGTAACAGTCTAAGAGAAATTATCAAAATAAAATGTCTTATTATCATAAGCAAAATTTTAATTAGTTTTATATTTTATTTCATTACTACTAAATTTTTGTGACATAAATAATATTTCCATATGCTATTTCCTATCTATTCCTTATGGCAAAGCAAGCTGAAGAATTAAGAGCAGTGCACTAAGGGACAAGTAATAGATGAGATAATAAAGCGTTAACTGTTGGAAAGTAGATCTATAATCCCAGTCCTTAAAAAAGAAACAGAAACAAGTCCAATATCATTTCATCACTATGTCTATGATATGAAATTGCTGAGGACCAGTCCTAAATGAAGTATCAAACATGAGCTACGGTTTTGAGTTACTGCCTTTGGACAGCATTAATATGTATCTGTCGCTTTTATTTTTGTGTTGGGTACTGATACGTTCCTCACTACCAGAGCATCTGAAGCTGGAGACACCAGTACATTTAAATACATCTCCATCTTTCCAACACTTGTCTTTGAAGCTCATTCTGTCTCTTTTTTTCTTTTTTTTTTTGTGAGGGAGAGTGCACCTTAGTCCTATCTCACAGACACAGAACTGAGTCAAAAAACCAATTTTTGTCTTGCTAAATTTGCAGTGTATTTATGACCACAGATTGTTTTCAAAAGCTGATAAATAGGAACAGAATTTTCCAAATACTCCTCTTAGCCAAATTAAGCACAATAAATATTTAGCCTAGGAAATAATGAAATGCACCCAGACTGCCCATTCAGAATATAAATGAATATTCACATGCTAAGCATACAAACTGAATGTTTTCCAAAAAACTGTTTCCTTAACCAGTTACAGATCTGATAGAGTACCTGGAATAGTTGGTCTCCGATTGATCAGCTGCTTCATGTTCAAGTCCTGCATTATCTCTCTGTGTAGGAGCAGGCAGCCAAGGTGAGTATCTTTTAACTAGCAAGGGAAAGATTTTCAAATGTTATAAATAAGAAGCAAAAAAACTACAGTGCAAAAATCAGAGTTTTCCTTTAAGAATGAAAATTTATATTTCTATGGAAATGAGTCAAAAATGTAGTAATGGGATTAAGTCATCTAGAAATGCAACATCCAGAAACAATGGCTAAAAAAAATTGTCGTATGTTACAATTGCCTATGGTATCACAGGTGGAGAAAGGCATGCGCAACACTTTATTGGAATAAGCTTTGAGACTCTGGACTTGGTTGCCTTCCAATGCAAGGACACATTGGTTTCTCTCATGCTGTATAGCCAGATTCTCTCTCTCAGAGAATTAAGTCTCTTTTGAAAGAGATCAGTATTTTAAGGGCCACCCCACAGACACACACATACTTAGGATGTTTGAAGTCAGTAGATTATTTCTGAAGTTTTTCTAGATGATTAGTGGAGCACCATTCAAATACAATAGGGGGTCTTTGATATTTTATTTCTAGTTGCCATTTTGGCCAATGTGCTTTTAATACCAATTTTCATCAGGCACTAATGATCTCTGGAACTGCCTGTATTTAGTATAATGCAAAATTACTTCAGATTATTCAAATCTGAGGTAAAGGTACAGCCCCAATTGTATCCCCTAAGAGAGAGGGAAGGCAAACTTTGCTTACCTACACCCATCTAGGCTGATCGACATGTACTCAGAGAAGATCAGCAAGTCCAATAGCCAAACCTAGCAAAGTATACATTCCTGCTTAGGAGCAACAGATAATCTTCATGTAAAGTTTCTTAAAGTAGTACTTTTCTTCACAGATGATCCATACTATTAGGATGGGTTGTATACTGCTCAGGGGAGAGTTAGCCTTCATTTAATGGAGCTTGGGCACACCCTGTTGGTTAATATCACCTGTGACTTTCACAGGAATCATATTTAGGCCTTTGTGCTTTGGGTCTTTCTGTATATCAGTGGGATTGGAACTTGTGCCAGGCTCAACTCGCCTCCAGAAGTAAGTAAGTACAAAGCTCTACTAGCTCAGTGTGCTCAATTCAGTAAATTTTTTTGATATTGAGAATATTGATTGACTGGTGAAGCTTATGTGGTCAGATCAATTTCTTCCCTGAGAAAGAGACTTCAGAATTTGAATTTGCCTTTTCAGTTCCTGAAAGACCTGACTGGGTGTTTAATGTTTTGCCCTTTTTCTTTTTGTTTTTGTTTTTTTTTTTCCTTACAAAATCTATGCAGCCAGGGTCACTTACTAATTTATTCTCTCTGATATGTAACTTATGTGACTAGTGCTGGAGGTGCATGTAAAAACATGCCTATTGGCCTTGTCTTTTCCTTTCACGCTATGTATGGTTCAAAATGCTTTCATTCCTAGACTAACAAAAAGGTCTGCTGCCTTTAGTAATGCCATTCAGCAAGCAGTCTGATGACAATCATTATCCTTCCTCTTGCTTCATCAGCCACTAACACTTGGATCACAGGAAAACCACTGCTGTCCCTCTTAAACACAGTGCAGCTGGGCCATTGTTCTAGGGTGGGAATTCATCATTAGTTATCCAGGTGATAATTAATTTAATTTCTAATGTCATAGTACATATGCAGAAGAGTGTTAGGGTGTTTGTTGATAATTACTTTGAGCAAGATAAGGTGCAAAAGGAAATGACTGTACCAGTGTGAAATACATTATTGAAGCGTATCCAGTTACATACATGATTTAATACACCTGTAGGGATGTTATGAATGTGATGTGTGACTTCATACAATATGCTCCCCAATATGAGATTCAAAATAATCCTTTCCAAAGCTACAGAAATACAGCAAACCCATACTTTAGTTTTTTAAGTTTTAGACTTCAATGAACTTTGACTTTTTGCTAATGTGCACAACATCTTATGTTGTTCATGAGATTGGAGAAGAAGCAGAACTATACTCATCTTAGCATACCATGCACATAGGATGATTTGTTTATAAGTAAAAGCAGCTTTCCTCCATCTTTTATTTTAATGGAAAAGAGATTAAAACTTTTCAATTATGGATGTCATATACCATTTTAATGGCAAACTCTCATACCGCCTTTGTCTCTGGATAATTTTTCGTTTTCTAATTAAACTATAGAGATGCAGCTAGATTCTAGGAACCATGTAATTTAGCTGATCAAGATTAGGTAATGAATAAACAAAGAAATAATCAAAGCAAACTGTTTACAAACAGAAGAAAAACAGTGATTTTGAAAAGTCAAAAGTATACTTAGTGAAGTAAATGTTTCACTGCAATAAACTTCCAATGATTTCTTTATTTTGTTATTTAAAATATTTTAAGCTGTAAAAGAATTCAAGAGAAAACTGAAAATATGTATTACACAATTGAAAATAGAAAACAAAAAACTCAAAAATCTTAGGCCTAAAGATTCTGAAAATATATTTTTAAAATATTCAAGAAATAAAATTATATAAACCTGAAATGTTTCAGTATTTCCAAATATAAGTGTTTTAATTAAAAACACAAAACCTCAGCAACCTATATATGTATGTAAGAAAGTTTTTCTCTTGTATTTGTAATCAACTGAAAAAGGAAAAAAATATTGTATCAAATTCTTTCATTTGACCTTTTATACACTGTAACAACATCATAATTGTTTATAAAGTGACCACCACAAGCTAGAGGAGAGTTATTCCATTCCATGGTCTTGCACACCTCCTTTGTAGTTCCCAGCACAGGAGGTATGGGTACAGTGAGATAAAGCAGTGATTCTGACTGGAAGCAGGCATTGCTGTAGCATTTCTGGGTGCAGTTCAACCAAATAGGCCTGCAGTACACCGCAGCCACTCAGCCAAATTAATATCCTTATCAAGCCAGCAGTAACCCCCACTGCAATAGTTCAAAATCCTCACAGTACTAAGGTAGCACTCCAGTTGGCCTACTTTTAGGCTGATGTGATATGCTATCCTACAAAAGGAACTTATAATTCAAAATGCAGATGTCTCTATGGATAATTCAGGATAGGGGGGAAAAGACTTAACCAGGCTATACATTGGTGAGTAAAAAGAATTTTGCTTTCAACAACAAAATTCTCTTTCAAGAGTTTCCAATTTTCGGAAGAGTATTGCTAGTAAACATCAAATTTGGAATTTGTGCACCAAGGAATAATGAATGCTATGTTTTTCTCTTCTGGTATTGAGAACTTGGCTTGTTTAAATGTATGTGTGTATATACGTGCATATATATATATATATATGCATATTTGTAGCATGAATAGCTTCTTCAGAAAACCCCATAAGAGAGGAGATTTGTTCATCAATTTGTTTTTACATGGACCCACACAAATTCCTTGAACTCCCGTAAAAAAAAACCTTAACACCAAACAGCATTCTGCAATCCCAGGCAACCTAAGCAAAGATGCAGCATAATTGAAAACATAATTGCATAAGTTCATGGGGGGAGAATGAACTCCCTAGACCAAGGGCTAGATAACAGTTACATTTGGGGTGGGGGGGGGGGGTGGGGGAAAGGCAACAAAACCACTGTGGCAAACAGCCATTAAAATGATAATGCTGTCAGAATGAAACAAAAATTTCAGTACGTTAGCATCAGATTAGATAGGCTTAAAGTGTATGATAAATATACTTGACATAAATAGTAGATTGGACAGCTGTAGGAAAGTGGTCATTTTTTTAAAACATTTGTTTAAGAAACAAATTTCCTGAAAACACAAGAGTTTCCAAGTATTAGAAGTATCCCAGTTCAAAGATGGCCTGCAAGTAGAGCTACCTAGCAGAATTGGCCCTAAATAATAAGGCTATCATTTTGCTGAATTGAATTAGGACTATTTTGCATAACTTGAAAACACTGTGGCCTTGAGTCACGCTGCATGGGCTGGAGTGGCAAAATGTCAGGAACGGTATGACAAACCAATAGATACCAACACAAGACATATGGAAGTGTGGGGAGAGTTTAAGTGGCTGGGGAAGAGGTGTTTGTTCTACACAGTCTTAATAAATTAATTATGTGAATGACAGAAAGTGATCTCGGAAAGCTGCTAATTGCCAATCCTTCTTCACGTGCCTCATCCCCGATTTCCTTTCACATGCTCCCTTCGCTCATTTCCACTGACTACTCATTCCTGAATGCAGGACTTTGGACTTCACTGCACTCTGTGATGTATCTGCTTCTCCCTTGCCATGTGCCTGGTGTCCCACTTCTGCTCCACCTGGCTGACTTCCTCATTCTTTTTGTTTTCTCATGTCAAAATTTTGATATGCCACAGGGGTGACTCTCCTGACACTGCTTTTATCTGAATGGTTTCTAGACAAAAAAAAGTCGTCCTTTCCTGTAAATCATTACCATAGTTCTTCCTTCAGGAGGACTTCCTTTGTTGCCTGTTATTGATTGTAATGTTGTGTCAAAACTTGAGCACTAATCCTGAAAACACTTATTTGCCTGCCTGGCTACTCGCCTCAGTGATCCCATTGACTCAAACAGCAGTTTTGTGTGATTAAGAATAGTGGAATTTGGCATTTCATCTTTGTCTGTTAAATGCAAAAGAGAGTCCTCCTAGTTGTACAACACTTTCAGGAAGCTATCAGAGGGAAAATATCTAGCAGCAACAATTTCTGATCTACTAGTTTAAAAAAAGTAAATAAAATTTATTCCCATCTAGGCCCCTGATTAAACCTCAATTTGAACTTGTCCTGACCATAAAATAAATGGTCTATGGAGTCTGGATTTTTGCCTACTTGAAAAAGCTTGTGTGTGTGTGAATGTGTGTGTGTGTGTAGAAATATGATTTATGAAAGTATTGATTTTTTTGTTAAATAATGAATTAAATGTCCTACCACAATATTATTTATCAAACTTTTTTGTCATATAATTAAATTGTCACATAATGGATTGCAGCCGTATAGATTCATTAAATATTAAAACCTACATATGACACAGTTCACTTTTCCTTTGGCTAACAACACATTTCTTCTGTTCTTTTCCATTAAGGTCAATAGTAGCTGTTCTTCAACCTTATCATAGAAGTTGAAGTTTCAAAGATTAGAAAATAGATGGCAAGCAAAGCCATGAGGCTTGTAAGTTTACTTATTTTCAGTTTGGAAGATAATTCTTGGTGATCCTAATTCTGCTCAGTAAACTTTAATTGTAATAACTAATGGACCTTTTTGCCATGGAGTTATTCCATCAGTTGTCTCCAGGTGTGAAATGAGCAAGTCTGCTGAGCTGTAATAGAACGGTTAGAGTCAGATCTGAGTTCTTATTTTGGTGAGAAATATCTATTAAAGTCTGAGTGTGACTAAATTCTCAGCCTGTAAGCAGGGAGCAAGAAAAGAACTCGAGAGAAATATTTTCTCTCACGGTACAGTATTTGAATAATACCCAGGTGAAGAGGGAAAAAGCAATGTTCACTACCATCTCAAATGGATCTCTTAATGAAATTTAAAATATATTAAAATTGAAATGTTTTAATCCACATTGGAAGAGAAGTATGTAGATAAACTGTCAAGTAACGGTAACTAGAAATTGTGTTTGAGAAAGAGAAGAGGAAGCTGATCACATAGCAAATATAATTGCATCCAATGAAAGGTACTAAGACCGCTTTCAAGAATGATATCTTATTCAAAGAAGGACTAAAGTTCTAACTGAAGCAAATGTTTTGAGAATATGTTCTTTGCAGAAATAAAGTATTAGACATTACTGCACTTGAGCGTAGAATTATCTTCAACTAAAGGTAACCCTAGTGATCTCCCATCTGGTAATATTGCTGACTCTCCAATAGTGCTTCTGAGCAATGATTAAAAAAAAAAAAACCCAAAAAACCAAAAAACAAACAAACAAAAAAACAAACAAAAAAACCAAAACCACCCAAACCAGAAAAAAAGAAACCCCACTCTAGACATTTCTTAATAAGGACTCTTATCCTACATATTTTGTCATAATAAAGAAATTATCTCTTGTGGGGGAGTAGAGCACTGTGCTGTCCAGGTGTAGTCATTATGTTGAGGTCATATTTCTGTGTGCTGCTTGTTCAGTACTGCATGATGTGAGAATTAAAAACACAGTTTTCTTCTCTCCTCCTCCCCAAAAAATAGTTTAGGATGTTTCAATTTTTTGAACACCTGATGCCACACTATGGTCTGTTTTTTTTTCTTTTCCGGTAATAAATTTTACAAGCAGTCTGATTATTGCATTCCCAATATTGCTTAATTTTCTTCTGCCTTCAAAGTTCATTATCATTTATGAGATTGTAACGTGAACTTTAATTACTTGTAACTGGAGTCTCACTAGGGATTTAAAACAAACTAATTTTGTGCTCTACCTTTAGGGAAAGGAGTATGACCAAACTTTAATATACACTGTGGAGTAGAAAATGTATATAGTAAAGCTGACTATATCCAAGGGTTTTGGGTGGGATTCCTCTTACCTAATTTTACAGGTCTACAACCTACCTGTCTGTGTCTGAGCTAGTTACCTAAAGTTCACTTCTAGTCAACAGGCATAAACAGGCACTTCCAGAGGCACAAGATCAATTTACTTGCCCCCTTTTAAATGCCTCCATTGATTTTAAAAGAAGTCTAGACTACCATGTACACAAAAGCATTTTGTAATAATGGATAACTGTTTCCTCTATATCATCTGTATCATCTGTTATAGGAGACAAGATACTGCACTGACCCAGTAAGGTAATTCTTACACTGATGTTATAGAAGTGTCTGTACATTGCTTGTTAAATGCTGGACAGTGCAACATACACAAATACTTCCCTTATACACATAACAAACTAGTTATATAGAGAAGATCCTTTACCTGGCATGCATGCAAGTTTGAGCATATAAGCATGTACAAACAGATGCACATGTACTGATACACCCAATGAAAAATGAGATCTTACCAGCGTTGTCCTAGACCAAAATCAAATGCTGTACGGTTTCATCATAGGTTTGCCATCTTGGACAAAATAAAACCAGTTTTAGAATAGGAGACTGAAGCAGACATGACAATCCAGGCATGGATATAGTCTGTCTCACACTACTTTGGTGAAAAATCTAACAGTTTGATAAATTATAATTTTAAGTCCCCAAGCTTAAAATCTAGGGGATTACTAGACTATGTATATGTTGGGTTGGTTTTTTTTTCCTGAAAATTCAGGACAGATTTTTCATGACTTGCACATTTCTACCAAAAGGCTTATAAAAATAACTATTGTCCTCAGAATAGAAATCATGTGCTTTTGTATATTTTGTATATTTTGAATGTCTATGGCTTAGGTCACAGAAAGGCTGGTATTTTGTGGCCAAAGTTAGGGTTCACAAGGTTTTTCTTAGCTGTAAGAGTGAGGTTTGTATCATCTTTCCTGATCTATTTTGCTGAGTGTTTTTTTATTGTTTTCTATAAGAAAGCTACTATTATATATATCTTATATATTCCTCAGCAAAATACTTCAAGTAAGTGACCTTATTGAGAAGCAGGGCATCTGTTTTCCAGTTTCCTTTGTGTTTCTTTTTTTTTTATGCTTGTATTCTACATGACCTATTCTCAATAAGTTTCTGGAAAATCTTGAATCAAGGCTGACAGTTTTCCAGTAAATGACTATTCAGGTGAGATATAGTCAGTCTTAAACATAAAGAGCTAACATTTTTCAGAAAGACTTCATAGTTCCCTTTCTTTTCAGTCAGCAATTTGGAGGATATTGCTGCTGCCTATCCTAGTGTGACTACAAAGGTCTTATGTGTATTTTATTCTCTTTTTTTTTTTTTTATGAGTTAACATTCACAATTGCACACCAGAGCTTATTCCCATATGTTAGAACCATGGTGAATTTTTTCAGCTGCTAGATATGAACTTTTTCACCTATAGCCTTGGTGGTAGCTGGTTTTTTCCTTGGGAAATAACTGTACAGGAATGGACAAACTTCTGGAAGAAATAAAAAATTCTCCTGAATCATCATTCCTGCTCTAAACAATCTTTTCAGATAAAGATTTTTCCCTGCTATTTCCATTTCTAATCTTCAAACACTGTGATTCCTTCTCACTCAAGTCCCTCTAACTTCTGACCTGGTCTATATGACCCTCAAAATACTGCCGAATATTTTTTCTAATTTTGCAGTGACTCTCATTTTTACAAAAGGATTACTAGCTCCTGCAGCAACTTTTCTCCTACACAATGTACAATTATGCAGAATATGAAGCACATGCTGCTTTATGAGATTTATATGCCAGCGCACGTGAAATTTGAATTTTCTGGGATCAGTGCCCTAGAGAATGAAGTCATCAGAGGAGATACGGCACAACCAGAAGCTTAGTTAAGGCAGTATGGGAAGGGTTGTAGGTGGAGATTAAAAATGTACTGAAGGGTCACCTCCCCCCCATCTCAGTGCCGCAGCCCTAATGGGAGCGGTGCTGGGCCTGCTGCAGGCACTGGAAGCGAAACGGGGGAGGCCAAGGGCAGGGGGTTGGGGCAGCCCTGCTGCCTTCAGACCTGTATGTGGCTGGAGCGTGGATTTCCTCCAAGCCACCTTGAATGGAAGCGCGTGCCTCAAGCTGCTCACTGATGGGTTTTCTTGCAATGCCTGTGAAACCCAGTGCTCACGGCCTCGTGGCAAATCAGCCAAGCTGTTGAACTGTGAACTGTAATTACCAAATGTTCTTCCAGAAAACCAGGATGAGAAATGGGGTTAAAGAATCATTATAATCTGTTGTGGGGCCTCTTAAGAGTAAATGAATTTTCCCAATTAATACGAAGCACACTGATGTATGAACCATGTTCTCAACTTTTAATTTACTATTTAATTTTAATCTTGGTTTGTTTCTGTTCCCTTGAAATAGTCTGCTTAAAAATAAAATGTGTTTTGAGTATATTTTTCATGATATTGTACTGCCAGCTGTTCCTTTGGTAAATGAAAGTTAGAATTGACTTTTTGATATATTTACTGCTAAATCATTAAACATCACACCTCGCCTATTAGATACTTGGCAAGCATGGTATTAGGCAAATGTAAATAGACAAAATTATTTTCCATTCCTATTAGAGTCTAAAGCCAGCTGGCATCTATTGCTTCACTGAAGTTGCTGTAGTAGGTAATGGGGTAGATATTTTTATCCTTTTTTTCTGTTGACTTCTTTATCCTGTCACTTTCAATTGATGCTAAGTAGCATGAAGTACATAATCACCAATTCTTAATACATCAGAAAGAATCCAAAGTCTAAATTGCACAGGGAGCAAAATGATTAACTTTCTTGCATCTTTTGCTACACTTCATACATTTTTTTTTTTTTTTAAATCTTACAGCATGCTGCTAAGTATGGTTTTGGAGATACTCTTTGTATGCTGCTTATTATCTAGTGATATCAGATGATGTGGAACAAACATTTGTTGGAATATACACATGTAAGAATTACTCTAGAAGGTTTCCTAGACTACAATTTTTTTGCCCTTGGCTTATTGTTTGAGAAATGATAGAAAAACATATGGACGTGTATCAGTATGTGCATGGGTAATTTCAAGTGTTGCTTCACACTTGAAGTGTGAGTCAATCTATTATGCAAAAAAATGACACTTTTGATGAGACCAGAAACACCAGTGGGAGAATAGTGATATTTTATTAATCGTTCTTTTTTGTAATTATTCCTGTAATAAAACATTGTAAGAGAATACAAAAAAATCATCTATGAAAGATAATCTTATCCAGAAAATCTTGGGTGCATAAGATTAGGATTCATTTATGATAGGTAATTTTAAAACATTTTCAAAATTAATGTGAGAAACCCAAAAGCTTGAGTACTTAAATACCATTTAAATAGCATCAGTATCATGCATACATAATTTCCACAACCCCCCCAGCCCCATATCCCGAAATTAGTTCTTTCATTTAACTGAAACTGGTAAAACAACCTACACTGCATTTAAATAAAGATAACAAGCAAACTTTGTTTTTGGTGAAAAAAGAAAGTTTTGTCTGTGGGAACTATTGGATAAAGGTGTTTGAGTCACACTTCTTCCAGAGTTTCTCTTTAATTTGGTGCTTCAATTATTAGATGCTAAGCTTCACGTACCACAAGCATGATTTCCAGATGTCTCAATAAGCATTAGAAACTTAAAATACAGGAGTGTAGGACTACATTCTGTATACTGCACGTTTTTGTACTATTTCTCTGGTTTCCTTCCCTTTTTTTAGTTTAATTTTGGAATCCTTTTGGTTATAAACAATTCATTAGATGCCATAATGATTTCTGACTTGATAGTGAGCAGGAGAGAGAACCTGCCAAAATCCTCACATTGAGGTGGAGGTAGATAGAAGGTACTCAGTCCATCGTTTTCTCAGTGAGAAGAATATATTTTTGCTATGGATACATCAGCACGGGATCTGGACTCTTGCCTTCTGAGTAGGCTTCTAGTTTCTGATTTAAAAGTCTAGCAAAATAATAAATCATAGAGATAATTATGGTCCATATTTTGCTTTAGGTTCTGTGTAAGAAGCAATACATTCCTGTAGCACCTTCAGAGAGGCACAGTGTAAAAAAGCATGCCTCAGTGTTGGATTTCTTTTGTTGTTGGGGTTTTTTTAGTTGGGTTTTTTTTTGTTGTTTTTTTTTTTGTTTGTGTTTTGTTTTTTTAATCTGCCACATTTGTCCCATCTGATGAGAAATATTCTGGCTGGCTCTTTGAGGTGGAAGAGGATGTGTCTTATCCGGTCATATTCAAAGCAGGTTTTGTGGGTTTGGGGACAGATACCACATCTTTACTTTTTTTATAAAGAATTAAGAACACTTATGTCTCTAGATATACGTTACAAATAAGACTCATAATCTACTTGCAGCAGCAGCATTTGGACTTTGCATTTAATTGCACAACTAATTCGGGAGATAAAAGAATTTGGCTCAAAAAAAAGGTGCAGATTATGTGGAGGCTACTCACAGGCATGCGTTTCTTCCATCATGGGTCTTTTCATGACTGCACAGTCCATCATTATGTGAGCACAACTACATATGTACAGGATTCTTTACATCACATTAGCCATCTCCTAGACCTTTTGGAAATTATTTTTATTGCTTTTTTTACAGTTATTCTTATAATTTTCATTCATCTTTATTAGTTTAATTGATATCACATTATTTTTTTTCACCTGATTTTCATTTAATTTGTCTTCCTGAACTTTGTACCTGTTCACATAAACATCAACTGATTTTGAAGATTATAGTTTGACTGTGTTACCAAGGACCATGCGGGGGCAGGGGGAAATGCACTGTCTGGATTTAATTAAAGCAATTATGGTACCAATATATTGTGTATTGGGTTTGTGTGGCAAGGTTTTGGTTGGGGGGGGGGGCTACAGGGGTGGCTTCTGTGAGAAGCTGCTAGAAGCTTCCCCTATGTCAGATAGAGACAATGCCAGCCAACTCCAAGACAGACCTGCCGCTGGCCAAGGCTGAGCCCATCAGTGAACGGTGGTAGTGCCTCTGGGATAACACATTTAAGAAGGGGGAGCAGCAGCTGGAGAGAGGAGTGAGAATAAGTGAGAGGAACAAATCTGTGTAGATACCAAGGTCAGTGAAGGAGGAGGAGGAGGTGCTCCAGGTGCCAGAGCAGATTCCTCTGCAGCCTGTGGTGAAGCCCATGGTGAAGCAGGCTGTCCATGGAGGTCCACGGTGGAGCAGATATCCACCTGCAGCCCACGGAGGACCCCATGGTGGAGCAGGTGGATGCCCAAAGGAGGCTGTGATCCCATAGGAAGCCCATGCTGGAGCAGGCTCCTGGCAGGACCTGTGGACCCATGGAGAGAGGAGCCCACACTGGAGCAGGTTTGCTGGCAGGACTTGTGACCCCACGGGGAACCTATGCTGGAGCAGTCTGTTTCTGAAGGACTGCACCCCATGGAAAGGACTCACACTGGAGCAGTTCATGAACAACTGCAGCCCATGGGAAGGACCCATGCTGGAGAAGTTCATGGAGGACTGTCTCCTGTGGGAGGGACCCCATGTTGGAGCAGGGGAAGATTGTGAGGAGTCCTCCCCCTGAGGAGGAAGGAGCAGCAGAGACAAGGTGTGATGAACTGATAACAACCCCCATTCCCCATCCCCTTGTGCCACCAGGGGGGAGGAGGTAGATAAATCGGGAATGAAGTTGAGCCCAGGAAGAAGTGAGGGGTGGGGGGGGAAGGTGCTTTAAGGCTTAGTTTTTATTTCTCATTATCCTACTCTGATTTTGATTGGTAATAAATTAAACTAATTTCTCCAAGTCAAGTCTGTTTTGCCTGTAGCAGTAACTGCTCAGTGATTGCCCTGTCCTTATCTCAACCCTTGAGCCTTTTGTTTTATTTTCTCTCCCCTGTCCAGCTGAGGAGGGGGCATGATAGATAGTGCTTTAGTGGGCACCTGGCATCCAGCCAGAGTCAACTTACCAGATATTGATATCGGGGAAATCTCTAAAAGTCATGACTAGGATCTACATCAGTGGGATAGTTTCGAGCGGGCATTTCAGAAAATTTAAAATGTCCCTTTATTCTGTAGGGTCCAGAAGTTATTTAGTTATTCCTTTTGAAAATCTAGGAAAAAATATGTTATTTATGATATCCTGGAATTTTTGTCAAAGAAATATGTGAAAGGGAGAAGGCTTCTCCAGTCAGGAAGGTGAAAGGGGGCTGTTTTGCAGATGTGGGAAACAAAATGATTATATGTTCCTCACAAAGATATTGTACCAAGACAAGACTACTTCATGGTAACTTAGTAAATCTGAGACCACTTCAGACTCTTCAGAAGTGATTCTAAATTTACCTCAGTATAAATGACTAGCTCTTGCATTGTGATAAGTTGGTATTAGAAGGCATTTATGCAAAGTCATATGGGTGGAAAATATTTTAAAAGCCCTAATCTTTAAATTGGGTAGAAATATTGCATTTAGCCCCATAATTTTAGTGTCAGTAAGCATGGAAAAAAATCTTTCCAACGTATATGGTAAGTCCCATTACAAAGCTACTACAGACTATAAATTTTGCCTACCGGCACAAGTTCTTCAGCTATACTTTAAACAGATCTGAGTTCACAGTACCTAGAAATTGAAGCTGTTGCAGAACTGAGCCTTGAATTTTATACTTTTTAAATTGACTATTGAATAAAAAAACATTAAAGTTATTTAGGAAGCTAAATTGGAATGACTTCATTACCTAAGCCATTTCTAATAATGGAAATTAGATTCCTAAATCATGTGGGTTTTGTTGAAAATTTTGCCCAGAGCCCTTCAATAGCTGGAGGGATGTGGGGAAAGTTGGATGGCGGGACATATAATTGCCACTGCCTTTGAGATGTTTTTGGTAGCAATCTGTACCTTTTGCATACCTGTTGCATTCTGAGAAAAGCAGAACCAGTTTTGTGCTGCTTTTGCAGAGGAACAGAATTTGTAGCTTTCACAACAAGGGAGCTCTTGACTCTTGCCATACTGAAGGACAACCAGAATGCAAGCCTATACTTTCTTCAGTCCATAAGGATATAAATATATTACCTTCATAGTTGATATTTCTAACTGTGTATATAAATTTTCTTTTTTTTTCTTTTGTATAAATAATTTTATTATTCTCGTGCAACTACTGTAGGATTCTTGAGTGATGTTAGAATGCCACTTCTATACATTGGTGACTTTTTCAGGGAATCATTTGATTTTGATTTGTAAGAAGCAAATTATTTTTAAAAAAATACATTTATATAAACACACAGTGGAGTGCTGGTTGTTTGCTATTTATTGGTGTCTGTTTTCAGAATAATGAGGTCAAAATAGCTAACCAGAACTTCAAGTTTCACTAACATGACTCATTTTCTAACCTAATCAAATGAAACAATAGTACAAGTGGAAAAAATGATATTGTTGGTTTGGTAAAGTGACTGAAGATATTTCTCTATTATTCCAAGGCAGCTGTAGAATAACACTTTTAATTACTAGTGGCATGGAGGAAGAAAAATGCACATCTGCAATTTTCTTCCTGAAGTGTATGGATTTCCAACACGTCACATGGATGATCAGTGAAAATGCTGGTGTTCAGTAATTATGTTCAGCACTTCAAGGGTTTGCACAGATATGTTGATAATTCCATTAATCTTCTTCTGTTATATGTAAATCTGTAGCCCAGATGTTGCATCATTTGCAAATCTTGCAATTAAAACATTTTATAACTTGCAGTTATGCGAAGGGGCAGTAGACTGGAAAATGGGTAAAATTGCTTGGCTAGGACATTACCATGGCAACACACTGACCTCCGCTCAATTAGTTACAACTGAAGATCCAGCTATTAATTATAATGGTCAGAAAAGGATATAATCTGAATCTCCTTTTACCTTTTTAATGTGGACATTTCTCACTCATCATAAATCTCTGACGTTAAGAGACAAAGCTCCAGACCTGAAGCATTAAAAGTGATAGTGCTTAAATACTGATGGAAAGTGGAGGACAGTAAAGGAATCTCATTTATCAGCTATATTCAAGGTGGTACTTTAACTTTTTGTAGTCTAAGCACTCTGTCAGGCAAGCTTCAAAGTGAATGTTCGTTATTGCTCATTTTAGCTATTGAAATCTACATTATGTGTGCCAGCAATTATCTCTCACTTTAGAAAGCTCCTGTTAATTAGGGCCAAACGAATCACCATGGGACTTGTGGAAACAGATAGATGCCTCCCTTTGTCAGAGTTTTACATTTTGCTGTAGCAAAGTTATTATTTTCTTGGCATGTTATCAAAGAAAAGTTATCTGTTAATTATAGAAGACACTCCACTTTCTGACACTGGAGCAGACCCACTATAGTCACACAGCAGCGTTCTGGCTGGACAGTAAATATCCTGGCATAGAGTTGTTTTTGGGGAGGTTGTGTAAGGTACACTGCCTTACCACATCCCTTCACATTCACTCAAAAAAAATGCAAATCTTGAGCCTGTGACGTATTGAAATTCTCAGGATTTGAGTGTCCTTTTTTAAAATTTTTTTTTTAATTTTATTTTCTGGTTAGCTCCACATGATGCTTATCAGTAAACAGGAGAAGACCAGGTACTTGGCACAGTGACTACTTCTCCCTTCCCCCTTGAAGTGCAGTACATTCAATATTCATGTAATCAATGCTGATATGAATTTATACTGTATAGCTTATTCTTAGGATGTGGGAGGCTGTGGATTTTTTTGCCGGTGCTGGTTGGTGGCATTTTGGGGGTTTGTATTTGTAGGTTGGTTTTTTTTCTGTTTTGTTTGCTTATTTTTTTTTTAAATGCTTTGCCCTGATAATTACTCATGAAAGGCAGGGAGTAAGTAGAATGGCCTGGCTGGGAATAGAGTCTCAAAATCACTGACGTGGGCCAAAGTTCAGCTAAACACAAGGGCCTGGCAAAATACATGATTACTCTGTAACTGACTTCCAGCAGTTCTGGATTAGACCCATATAGATTTAAGTGTGCATTTAAATATGTATCTCTTATGTAATAACTGCCAAGAAATCTCACCCCAGAAGGTGCTTGTGCATTTTTTATGATAGTCATACCCTGAACAGATGGCAAGTGTATAAATTGTATCCCAGTTTTTGCAGCCCCATGCAGGACTCTGATACGAAACAAGAAGCACAGAGCAGTGTGATACCAAACATTCACTGAAATTATTTTGGGGTGATCCCTATGCAAGATGCAAATTTGCACCACTTAGACCAAAAAAAATGCCAGTGAAATCTTCTTAGCAATCATAATTACATTGCACCAAGTGATGGACAATTACAGGAAGTTCACAACTCCTTTTGGCACATTGATTACACAGCTGTAACTGTTCATTGTTGTGATTCTTTCCCTTTCTGCCTCCAAGCCCCTTTCCTGCAAGCCTGCAAGGAATTTACCTGTGCAGGTAACATCATTGCCTAGGTCTACTTTGCAGGTATTTAAGGAAGCATATCAAACCTGTAGCTTGAATACAGAGCATCATAAATTGCTTTGTTTATCATAGGGGTTCCCCTATGTGTATAACAGCCTATGGTCGTTGTACAGTAGATGATTCAAAGATGCAGATCCAACATAATTCATTTCTAAACAGTCTTCAGATTATTTGTGGTCCAGGATTGAATTCAGAAACTGTAAATTTCCATCTCCCCTGCACCCTGCAGGGTATTTTGCAATGTTTTTTTGGGGTTGTTTTTTGTTGTGTTTTTTTTTTTTTGTAAACCACTTTTAACTCCTTCTTCTTCATCAAAAGGCGATGTGTACCCTATATCAGCCAGGGTATGTGAACAAAACTCTTTGAGCTTCTTAGAATTATTTTGATAATGTGCTCTTTCTTTCTTTTTTTTTTTTAAATGAAAGTAAACAAAGAAATAGTAAATACAAGGAAGAATTTGCAATTACTCTGAGGGAAAGACACGTATCTATTCCAACATATAAGTTAGCCAGGTATATAAGGCATTCACATAGAAGAAGAGATTTAGACAGTTCAATGAAGTAGATGCAGGGGGGAAAAGGTTGAGAACAGAAAGAACATAATTGTAAAAAAACCTTTTGAACCACAGAAAAGGCCATTTCCCTGCTTTCCAACATAATCCTCAGCTTTTCTTTGCAAAAATACATCTGTACAGTTTTCTTCACACTGTCTAGGCTTCTTATCATTGCTATTTGACTGCATATGAAGAAGAATTTATGTTCTGGATCACAGCACTAGATTTCAGAGGGTGGTGTCTAGCAGTAGGCAAATTTACTATTATTAAATTCCACTGAGTCAGCAGATTTCCCGTATCATGTAAGTTATTTCTGCCTACTTCTACTTGAATAGAGTTTAATGTTTCCCACTCTTTCCATGAGATATATTCTGATTGAATTTATTTTCTCTATGTTCCCTAAAAAAGGGGTCTGGCTTATCCGAACACTTCAAAAGTATCTGGTTTACATTTAGTCAATATCCTCTTAAGCATTTAAATATTTTCATGATGTCCCTTTTAACCATCTGTTCAAATTCAATAAACCAACTCGATTGTTTCTTTTTCAATGGGTCATTTCGTAAGCTTCACCTTATGCAGGATAGTAGCCGAGACGCGAGGTTCAAAATCAGAGCATCAAAATAAGGTACATTTGGGATCCAGCAGCAAAATAATGGCTAGACTCTATAACTTTCTCACATATCTGCTTCTTGTTTATTTCCTTTGGTGTAGTTATATGAGTACTCACTTGAGTAACTGTTTCAAATATTGTATTTATAAGGGAGCAGGTTGTCATACTGCTGAATCTTCATATTCTTCATACTTTCACTGTAAGTGCTTTGTCAGAGTCTGGAAGGTAGACCACAGATGCTATGTCTATTATAGCAAGTAGATGGAAAAAATCCTGTCATCTGCCTCTGCAGATAAAAGGCAGAGTACAGCTTTTTCCATATGGTTAATTTCCCTCCTTTCCTCTCTTGCCCTCTTCCTCCCAAAACAGGGTGGCTTGGTCTCTTCTGCCTGCTAAGAGTGGTTCTTGATCTGTGATAGTCCCCCAAATTATCCCTCAGTGTTTTCTGGATGGAACTAGTCGGTACAGGCCAATCGTGTCAAGTGAGTGCCAACACTGTGTGTCATCACATCCTAGTGCTGGCCTGTTTGGTTTTCTGTCATGGATGTAGCTAAACAGTTTTATGATCTATATCCATATGGGAGACTGCAAGTAGACACAACCTCAGTTGTAGCCACAGATGAAGTGGCAGGACACGATAAAAGCTGTGTGGCAATCCTGGTGCAGCCAAAATGGATATATTCTGAATATCCAGAAGGCTTATTATTTCAAGCTCAGGATTGCACTTATATTTTCACAGGACTTCTGGTTTGAAGTTGGCTTATGTTCTATTAACTGAGGAGGCATAACTCTCTTGCATCTGCCTGGAGAATACCATCTGCTGCTATCTTTTCATTAGCAGATCTAGTAACAATAGCCTTGTGTGGTTTTACAGAGTGAAATCCTCACCCCAAAAACCTCTTTTTGGAGTGCCTGATCAATTTGGTGCCAGCACAGGTGAATGAGCCTCAGAGGCCGAGTTTCACCAATCAGTGGAAATATGTCACAAAGTAATAAAGTGATTTTTCTTTAGCTTTTGTCACAAGTATATAGTAAAAAATACTTGCATACAGTGTGACTACATGTATATGCATATGCATCCACTTGCCTACAAACACATGTGTGTACAAATGTAAGATATGTATACTGTAAACAGTATATATTCCAGAAGTCCAGACTGTACCGTTTGCAGAAAAGTTGTTTGATGAGGAGGGTGGTGAAATCACTTTGCCCTGAAGAGTGGGTTTTGAAGAAACAGAATTCCTTGTGACATATGGTGGGTGGGCTTTGTAACATCTACAAGGATAATATAAAGTGTCCCATGACTACCCATACTGCATTATTCATTTGTGTGCAGGAAATATTCAGTGTTGACCCATTTCTCAAAAATACGTCAGAACGATTTTTGCTTTTTCTGTCAAAGCAACATGAGCAAGAATATGAGCTTCCATTTTAACTATCCCTTGGTGCATCCATAAGGAGATGAGGGGATCTTCTTGCAAGCCTGTCTTATGTTGCAGTGGTGGGGTGGACTCTCTAAGTCTGCAGTTTCAGGTAGTTTCTATCCATAGCAGTACACCAAACATATGCAAACAGACACATGTAGAGAGGGAAATAACTATTATTGAATTATACAGTATATAATGCTATATGCTACATGGATGCTTTCAATGGTTTTCATTTTTTTTTTTCTCCCCCAAACAAATTGAACTTATGATCTGAAACTTATGTTATGACAAAGCTAAAAGCAGATGAAAGGAGTCCAACTTTGTTAGGAAAGGTTGACACACTGTGACCTAAATGTCTGACCTGATATTGCTCTCATCGCTAGTAGTCACCCTACAGACATTATCAAAGCAATTTAAACTCCTGTACATTTAATTCACAGTGACATTATTAGAACATTAGTAAACTTGGCTATGTAGTCATTGCAAGTCATCGTTTGCGTACATGATGAAATTATAGCAGTATGAAGGCTCTAACACTTTGAGTGACAAACTACAAGTTAATTTTTTAGAACATTGTAACATACAAAAACCCCTTCTCTCTTCTTTTTTAAAACGTGTGCTGCAGACATCCCTACAGTATGATCCCATGTTTGCTGAAGCTTTGACATTGAAGTATTGTAAAGTGAACCAAAAAGACAACACAGAGAAGAGTTGTGTTTGGCATACAAAATAACCCCCTTGCTAGATCAAACTGCCACACATCTTTCCCTGAACATCAGTAGACTTAGCTTAGTCCCATCAATAGTTTACTGACCTATGCTGTGATAACATTTCCATCTCTGGAGTGCGCAGTATGTGACATTTTGCAAGTACATTTAATGGGGAATGGGGGAAGGGTAGATGACACATATCCTGCTTGTTGGTGCGTGCTGGACGGGGCCAGGGATATCGATTGGGCGGGAAACTCTCCTCCACTGACTGATTGCATGTGTACAGTCTTTGAACTTTGTCGTATCTGGATAAATGGAACAGTTTCCAGTGAGATCAGCCAGGTCTCAGCAAAACAAACATCAGCCAAATTGAACAAAAAATATAAATAATAAAAAAGAAGCCCTTGACATTGCCTCAGTGCACTAGATAGCCACAGACAGGCTTAATTCTGTTGCAGGCTATTTGCTAAGAATGTAGATGACTGAGACAATAAAAATTTTAAGATCTTGTTACACACTTACTTCCAGAATGACCGTCCTTCCTGTTAGCCTCAGGTCAGCACTAAAAGTGAAAGGTCAGAATACCAATTAACTTATCTTCCCAACAAAAAACTGCTCAGTTCAGGGGTATTATGTAGCTCAATATTTTATTAATATAGGATGGCTTTGATCTGCATTTACTTTATGAACTGATACCGATTTTTTTTAATTATTTTATTAATTATCCATATAATTGAAAATCAATCATAAGTTTGATTTAAAGATTTTTGAACTTTGTATTTATTTTTGCCACGTCTTCATTTTTGTGTAAAAGGTGAACCAAAACCAAAAATATTAACTGTTAGCCATTAAAGTCAGTCTACTTCTTTTTTTAATTTTGATTTGGTGGCTGAAAAATGATTGTAATATTGTACACTAACATATTCTGGAAGAATGATTGATTGTAATATTGTACACTAACATATTCTGAGAATAACTTTCCTAATTAATAGTAATTTACAAGTTCCTAAAACGTTAGCAGGGAGACTAAAAGCTAGGGATGTGCAAAAACACAGCTTGGTTATATGAAAGCAAAGAGTCTGAATTTTCTCTGCCCCTCAGCTGGAAGTTTTCCAGAGGCTTGCAAGGAAGGAACCTTGCACATAATATCAAAAAATATTCTTCTGAGGTTTTCCTTACTTTTCCTGTATGTTCTCTCCCATATGGACATCCAAGGCCTGCTGAAGGTCACTGCCTTAGACTACGAAATCAGTAACTTACTTGCACTCTTAAGCCATTTACATTCTTGGACATATTCCTGATTTTGGGATTTTTTTTTTTTTGTGCTTATTGGCTAACTTTTTCAAGAATAAGAAATGCATTAACCACAATCACTTCATGTTTTACACTGAAATAGTGCTGACAGAAAAGATTTTTCCTGGTTCTCTTCCACGCAACACAGGAGACGCACACCCATCTTGCTGCAAACCCACAGCTTTGCCAGTATCGAAGTGCAATGTAGCTCCTTTCTGCTTTCTCTGGCAGAAAGGAGTACCTGGATGTGCTTGAAAATAGATGACCACCACTTCCCAATAAGCATTATCCAGTACTCCATTCAGCATGGCAACCTTAGAGTCTTAACTTCTTTCTTCAAATAGTTTTCTTTTTCTGTATGGATTTTGCTGTTCTTATGGATAAACCAATAGCTGAGATGCCGCTGAAGCTGATGGCCCTAGGCTGCTCTACATTAGCTTCTCAGGCATTCTCATTCAAGTAGGTGTAGGGCCTCCAGTACAAAACAGATCTTAACCACAGGGGAAGAAAGGAAAAGGCTAAAACTTTCAGAAGGATGTTGCTCTTTATTCACTTCATCTGTTTTTAGCCTGTCTTCTACCCTACCCAGAAGACACAAGTGCAAGGGCATTCCCTGCCTTGTACATAAGCTACTTTGTAATGTCTCGTGGGAAGAAATGTGTAGGCAAACTCTCCACTTGGTTCCTTATGGCTGCATACTCTGTGAAACTCGTCCATGTTTTGCCATGGCAGACCTCTTTTTAGGCAGCTTCTCAGCTACAAGCTGTTTCTTGGCCCTCCAAAAAGATGACTTAACTGTGAGACCTCTTTTGGACCTTAAACTGTTTTGATGAGAATGGTAAAGCTTTTGGGGAAGGGCTTTAAATAGTGTCTCAGAAATGACTCTTACACAAACAAGCTGCGTGCAGATAAATATTTGAACTAAGACACCAAGGTTGAAATGGCTGAGCTGGAACCAGGAATCCAAGAATCCCCCCCCAAAAGAGGCAGCTCTGTATCGTGTGAAGTAGAGTTTCATTGCTCTAGTCTGTGTCTCATTTGAACAAGCTGTCCCCACTACTGAAATATTGCTACAAAGAAATGAAATTCTATTGTTCTCTACTTAGAGAACCCTTGAACTACTTGAGGCATTTAACCTGATGTTTAAGACTTTAGGATTGTGTTGGAATATCAAATGAAGTTCCACTCCATTTAACAGAAACATTCATGTTTAATTAAAATTCACAGAGAGCTAGAAACATGCAAATATTAACTATCCACAATGCTCAAAGTGTTAGGGAATTAAGGCTGGGTTTAATCCTATTTGAACCTCCTTCGGTCCTCTTTCTCTGCAAAATAAGTAACGCTGTCTTTTTGTTTGTTCATTCTCTAAAAAGTATCTTTGTACATCTAGTGTTAGTTCGTATTTTATCAAAACTGATTTTGTAACATCGTACACTTATGTAGATAAAGTTGGTTTGTGAGAGTTTATATAATCCAAACAGGCAAGAACAAACGCATAGTATTTTGTCTCATCAGTGAAACGTAATGTGTTCTTTGCCCTTTGAGTGGAATTGGTTACTGCTATATAGGTGGCAATTTTCCTCCATTTATTTTATTTTTTGATCAAACTATGATGTTTATTAACAAAGAATTTGGCTTCATCTCTCTACAGCTTGCTTTCCAGGGAATTTACACTATTCTTTAAACTCTGTTTTCAAGAAGATATAAAATATGCATACATTCCCTGGCAAAGCAGTGTTCAATTGCAAAAGCTATCTTAGTAACCAAGTGATGGATTAGTTCCATGAAAGAACCAAATCAGATAAAATGACAAGAACTCATGCAAATTTGTTAAAAATAAAGGGTCTTTTTTGAAATAATAATAAAAAAATCTTTATCTGAAAATATAATGTGCCTTTAGGACATGATATTGGATATTGCTACATGAATTAAATTTCAGAATGATAGGATAATTAATATAATAACTCCTTTCTCATAAACAGCTCCAAAGGTATGAGGAGGTGTTTATAGGAGAAATGTATTTCCATCAGCTTTAGTCTTGTAGGGCAAAAACAGGGTTAATATATTTAGGAAGAATTAATTTTCTTCACTGCCACCAAAAATATAGTACACTAATTACTAGCATTTCTTTAGTATTTGTAACGAGAACTACACCTGTTGGCACAGTCAGACAGAATTATAAAAACGAAAAAAAAAGTTGAAACTTGTTTTAGTGTTCTGGCTCAGTTTTGTTTAATTATAATATGTCCTAGACTCAGAGTCATCAGTGAGGACCCCATACGGCTGTACTTAGTTCTCTAAAGTATCTACAGCAACGTCAGAACCTGTTTTGTGGCTGCTTGGCTTAAGCAAGCACCCTCAACCTCTGGGGCAAGGGAAGGCAATTCATTTACTAACCAGGGAATAGCTTCTGGCTTGGAAAAGTGAGCGAGGCAAACATGGCTTCCAGCTCTGGCTGAATTCATTGGGTACTTTATGCAGTCAATAGATGGAATAGGATAGAAAAAAACCATGCAACACTTAATTTCACTCTTCCTTAGATGAAATTTCTCAGGGTTTTTTTATTTATTTGCATGTTCCAAATTATGATCTTGAAAATAATCAAAATACAATTTCCCCACCTGTAAAAGGTGAGGTCAACAGAAAAGGTGCAAATTCAGATATGTTTGCCTTATTTGCCTTTGAAATAAAATCTTAAGTGTTGTACTGATAGGAGTAGTGTATATTCGCAAGTTCAAGTAGAAGTAAGCAGACTTGAGTTGTGGGTGTGTGTTCTGGTGGTTTTTTTTCTTCTTTTTTAAATTGCCTTTGGGATTTTTAAATACTTTCCCAATATAAACTTCTTAGCAAGTCGAAAAACAGTAAGGTGGAAACTCATATTCCCACATGGGTGTCTGCAACTGCCGCTGCTCACGTTCTGCCTGCCTGCCTGCCTGCGAGCAAACTCTGGTTTCAAGACTTTGAAGGGCTCCACCACCTGCAATTGCACAGATGCAGTACAAGCAATGCACACCCGTGGTAGCATAGGTGTGACTGATTCCTCCTAGCAGGGAAGGCAGAGCCTGCTGGATAGGACATTGCAGTGCACTAACTATTATCAGCTGCCAACATGCTGGAGCCCAGCAGAAGCTGGCAACCCAGATATGAGCAAAAAGTAAATTTCTCTATGCCTTGATGAGAGGAAAGAGGAATTTCAAATTCCAGCTAGAGCTTCTGGGGTGGCTGACTGCCTAGAAAATGAACTAAATCAGTGCATATGTCGTGTGCTTTGGCCTGGCCTTCTCTCTGGATGCCCCTCTAAGCTCTCACGGGTCCAGAGTGGATGTGACAGATGGTTTAAACTGCTGTATCCAACTCACTCCAGGCAAACCATCCTTGCCAAAGGCCAGTAGGCTCAGTTCTCCAGGTAGCTACTGCCTGTCTTTGGAAACATGTAAGGAATTCATAAATTGGGAAATTGAATATAATACCTCCAGCAGGCTTGCAAAATTTTTCAGTTTTTTATTTTAATTTACAGATTGTGCCAATAAGCATCAAATAAAATATTGCAGTTCATACAAGACACTAATTCTGCTCTCTTAAGATGATGTTTGTTCAAGAAAGCTCAAACTGGATGCAGCAGCATCTGTTTTTCAGTTCTGCTTTCATCTAATTTTACAGCTGGATTGTCTGAGCCACAAGAAGGTCAAATGATTTGCCCTGACTCTGCCTATGAATTTATGGCATATGTTTCACAATCAGAGCCCATATGCTTGCTGGAACTGTGTTGCACATTTTAAATGTATGGTTTAAAATAATGCTTTTTTTTTTACTAGGAAAAAGTATTGCCAGTAAAGCAATTTTTTTTGTTGTTGTGTTAAATTAACAAGAATAAACAGATAACACTAATTTGTCACTATTTTACTGATAGTAAATATTTTACTGTTTTTTTTTCTTTCTACTGTAATTTAGGAAAAAATCTGTATTATAATTTATGGCAAATTGTACTACACAGCACAAAAAAAATCAAATTACTTTAAATTTAACTGTTGTATTTTGAATCTAAACACAGTATTTTTTAATATGGAGAAAACAACCATGAGGTATTTCATATTTCATAGCCTTGCTTTAGGGAACCTTCTTACACACAAAAAATGGACAAGGTGGCAGAATATTTCTTTAACAGTTTCTTTTTCTCTTCCCCCCCCCCCCTTCCCCAACTGGGGAAGAAGAATAGGAAAGTATAGAAAAGTGTTTCAAGCTATCAAATTTAGTTTGAGAATTAATTCATCCACGATGGTTTCACATTTCAGGATTACATAAACCTCATTAACTGAGCATGGGGAGAGCCTTGCTGCCTACCCAGGGTCACCATGGTCGCTGGGCAACGCAGGGTCTGTGGGGCCAGCGGTCGCATCCTTAGCCGGCAAGCTGAGGAGCAGCGATGTGTAGACTCTCTCCAGCAGCCACTCACAGGGTTAGCTTGTCCACAGAGGATGATTAGGTGCCAACTGGGAATAACTTTAATATAAAATCCTGTCATCCTGACCACATGGATTAGGCTAGCTGACTTGTTCTGAACAGCAATTCATAATCTCAGGAATTGCTGTGACAGTTAGTACTGGTGCTAAGCTTTACCTTTCCATAGATACCATTGGCTCATGTTTTTATACTTTATACTCACTTACATACACATAGAAGAAAAAAAAAATTTTCAAATTACTGGAGAACTATGACACTGATTGCTCTTTTATTAAGATTTTTTTTTCCGTCTTTTTCAAAAATGTTTCTCAAACCAGCTGAATGTGGTTACGTCTTTGGAACAACTTGTTTTACGGCAAGTACAATATGACAAGTTCACCAGGGTTCAGTAGATGTCAATTCTAGCTGTGGTCCCCATTTCCCTCTGACCTGAAGAGCGGTGGCTCTGGAAGTGTATTTTGAAGTGCTTGCTGTGTTTGGTACCACTAAGAAGTGGTTCACTGTATCCAAACTCAGGTAGACTAGCTGAATCAATGGGGTGTACTGAACCAACTTTCACTCACAAAAAAAACCCAAAAAAACCCCAAGTCCCCCCTTTATATATCATTGCATAAAGGAATATCTCCTGTCCCCCAGAGGATTACTACTGTTAGAATTCGGAAGGTCTTGCTGCCATCAACCCTATACCTTAAATTGTATGCTGTTGTATTGGGATTGAAGTTCTGAGGTGTCATCAGACTGTTAACACCTATGCTGATATTACAGGTATAGTGTATCACAGTAAATCTTCCTCTTCCCTGTACTTTTTATCTGGCTGCAAATGGATGTGCAAGGTGGGTGGTTTGACTCGAAGATCATCTGTTTAGCTTATATTTATCTTTGTGGAGGTGATTGGCATTGCTGCCACACTTTGTAATTTTAAATAGATCTCAACACATATAAGTATATATATAGAGAGAGCTAAGCAGCTCCCAAATATTCGGTAAACTGTGACCCTAAAGCTGTAAAGGACAGTGAAGCAGTAGTTACCCAGAGGTGTGCAGGGACTGGAGCCCCTCTTGATGGAGCTCTTTAGGAGGGCCTTTGCTGTAAACAGGTTTAGCATGCCTCACTGAAAAAAACAAAACTGTTAAACTTCTGATTAGAAGTATAAAACCAAGATTTTCTTTGTGCTGGGACCCTCACATGGTGATTTATTTTTTTTTTTTTAATAGGAATTAAGACTTTTAACTTCAGCCCTTTTCTAGAAAAAGCATCAGTTGTTGCTCAAAAATTGGCATATTCTTTTTCAACAGATGAACATTATTCTAAAACAATTCTAATGTAAGGTTACATTACATTTTCTTTCTTCTTCAGGCAAGCTGTCGCCTGGTGCATACTTCAGAGACCCTCAAATTTCCTTTAAGTACTGGATACTCAGTTTGATACTTTGGTATTTAATGGAGGTGTCATACTTGCCCCTTAATTAATAAACATTGTTACTCAGAATGTTCAGTATTTCACCTTGTTTCATTATCATACAATTAGTTTCCATTTAAGTGGTGATTTAAAAAAATCTGACTATAGAAAACTTTCTTGTTTTGCTTTCAAAAATATTAGCATGCTTGGAAATCTTAAAATCTTTTTTTTTTTTTAAATGAAGGTTTTTTCAGTAGAAACAATGAAGTAAAATCCTGTTATTTGTTGGACTAGGCATATTCTATTGAACTCCGTTAAATATAAATGTAACTGCAAATCCTTTGAAGTCAAGTGCTGTACATAGGCTGGTCTTTCAAAGGAAGCTGTTGAAGTTGCTGAGAGCATATTTTTAAAAGCTCTCTAGGAAAAGCATCTTATGGTAATCTTACAAAAAATTCTGTTTGAAGGTGATTTTGGGTCACTTGGTGAGACTGGAGATATTTTCAGATATTTGCTTTTTAACCTGCTTGACATAAAGATGTGGAGTATGGCATTGCTTTGATATCAGGGCAGAAGAATTTCTCTGTAATACCTGCTGATCTCTCACTGTTCCCCTCAGCTATCTCTATATATTGAAAATACAGTGTTATTCAAAGAGCAGGCTTTATTTCTTAGTAAAAACTACCCTATGATTTAAAAAATAGTTATACCACACAACAGATCTAGTCCTTTTTAATATACATCCTCATGGACTCTTGAAATTATATAGAAGACTGATACTGAAAGTTTCAAGCAGTTTAGAAGAAATTTTCACTAATGTGTTTTATGCTTATTTTCAGATCACATTATAAAAGAAAGGGCTGTGTTACTATTTTTAAATTACAATTTTAAGTATTATAAACTTAAGTACATTAAGCAAATTAAATGGTTTGGATTTTGAGATGAGGGAAGAGCTTATCATAGGACCTGCAGTTCTTTAATTCCAAAAGCTAGAGCCATTGAGATACAGGCTCCATTTAATTAGAAATTATGAGATGGATAAAAGGAGAATAACAGAAGGATTTCCTTCCACTTATCCATTTCTAATAAATATATGTTTTGACAGGAATAATACTGCCCTAAATAGTTAATGTCACATGAAACTTCCATCTTATGTGGGCTGTTCCCATTACACTGAGGAGCCTCTGAAATGTCAGCTAGAACAAGGATCTATGCTGGATTCAATCAAGATAGAAATGGAAAATTCATTTTAATACTCTTGTAAGAAAATCCGTAACAGTGTTCGTCCCCATCAGCCCCCATGAGCTTTTCTTCAAACTTTTCTCCTGCCAATTTGTCAAATATTTTATTTGAAAGACCCAAAGTGTTAGGCTCAAACCAGAGATCTCCTACCTCGCTAATCTTGGCAAACCTTGCCTTTCATTTTTCTGCTTTGTAATGGGCTACACATCTAAGCAATAGAAAGGAGTTCTGTAGCAAAGCTATGCAAGATTTCTGACGTTGGAAATTATACTTTTTTCTGGAAATGTAATTTCTAGTTTGCTTTCTAAAATATACCCACTGGATTTAGACTGTGCCTGAGCATTGTCTAGATCTGCCACCATCTCTCTAGTAGCACTGCAACAAAGGTCCCCTATAACAGAGCAATCGGCATCTGTGGGTGTACTATAAGAGGCTGTAATACACTTAATCCAGCAGATCACATGCCTGCATAACTACATACACGACACAAAGAAAACTTGTGTGCTAGGAGAAGCTCTACAAGAATCTAAGATGCACTAAAGTGCTTAGCTGCCAGTAGTGAACGTCTCTGCAAAATCATCTCTTATCTCTCATTTGTGATCCTAAAGGAAAACCTACAAAACTTCTTTCTTGAGAATTTACAACACAATGCCAAAAAATCATGGATTCACTGATACAGGTTTAGTCAGGGTTTTTTTCTTTTCTTTTTTTTTTTTAACAGCATATTAAAAGCTTTTGCTTCTTTCCGCCCCAAATTTTGTGTTTGACTTTTTTTCTTTCCTTTGCCTTATCAGCCTCCTCCTCATCTGTTCCTTGCCAAATCCGTTCTGTAAAACACCTTCTTTCTTCCATTGGACCACCCACCTTTTTCTTTCAAGGATGGGATAATCAACATACATTTAACTAAATACTAAGCAGTTGCTGTCAGAGGACAACCCTTTCTCTTAAGGATACTGCACCAATGAAGGCCAGAAAAATCTGCTGTTGGATGCTACCCCAGCCATGAAGAGTGTTTCTAGCACATGCAGGATTGCACAGGTGGCAGAGATTTCTTTTAAAAATCTACAGATTAGCACAGACCATCTGATTTGGGAGGATGATGTGATGAACATGTGCATTCAATATGATTTTACTGCAGAAGGGATGAACGATTTTATTTTTATGCATGCTTATGAGGCACTAAGAAATAGTCCCTTAGGTAAACTCTTTAACTCTTAACAAGTAGTGTGGGAAAGTATATCCTGAATATGTGCATTGGAGGGACACCTGTCCTGCCACAGAAATCCACTGCAGAACTATTCATTTCAAGCTAAGAGAAACTAGTTACAAATAGGCAAAACGAAATATGTTCATGATGATATGATGTCCCCTTTCAGTCAAATACTTAGACTCACTGCCTTTACACCACAGCTACTTGAATTTCAGTGGTACTACCACCCAACTTCGTCATATAAAACACAATGATGTGCCTGTTTTCCTGAGGAATAGACAAAGCAACATATTCCAGGGCTCTTTAATGAGTCTCTGTGACTTATTTTCAGAACACTTTAATACTTCTGCCTTGACAGTCTCTGAAAATGAGTGGTAATTAGCCTTCTGGGTTGGCAGGAAATTGCCATATTGATCATCTCTGCAAACATTGTATATAGAAAGAAAGAGAAATCCATAGAAATAAATGTTTATGTGAGTTGTTGGGGGGGGTATTTTCTGTTTTTTAGTTTGAAGAATTATTAATATTGGGGCAAACATAGAAGAACAAAATGTATTGCTACTGATTTAAACATTTAGAAATAGCTTTTACTACCACTAGTGCAAATCCAACAAAATCTCCTGCAAGAAGCTAAGACTGTTTTTAAGTAAGACCACTTAAGGCTCGGTTGTAAAGGAAATATTGCTCTTTAAAAATGTAAAAGAAATCCTCCTAATAGGACTTTTCAAGTTAAGCTATCTCTAAATAAAAGATGATTAGATATTTAAAGAGTTTCTGAGTTCACATTAAATGCATAATTCAGGACTGAATGTTGAAAAGGGAGTAAAAATGTAAAAGGCTTCAGCAATATATCTCTGTGATTCTATATGGTTTGTCTGGAAGGTTTAATCAACACAGAGGAGCTGAAATGTAACCAGGGAAATAGTTTGGATTATACTGATTTTAAGGTCTTAAAAATTGCCAACTCTTCAGAAGTGCTTCTAGTATATAGCAGCCCCTATTTCAGGATTTGCTACCTTGTGATATGTACGAAAGATTATAGTAACGTGAGCTAAAGCAGATGATGCTTTGCAATTGGCCATTCCTGGTGTTATTGCATATTTCCGTGAGCCTGACTTAGTGATGACTTTTAAAAATCAAATAACCCTGGATGTCTTCCAGGCTTATGTTGTATATATACCCGTATCAGTCTCTGAAATGCAAACATATATTGAGGAATATTTTGTAAAAACCCTGGCTATGTGATTAATGGTGGGATTTATCTAGATGTTTGAGACGAGAACTGGGCCCATCATTCCTAATGTTTCAGACTGTGAGGGCATGAATGATGTACATTTTTAGCAGCTGTCACTTGAATGCAGTACTCTTATAATGAAGAAGATGAAAACTCCTATCTTCAGAAAGAGCAGGAAAGAATAAAAAAAATTAAATCAGTATTTTTGTAAACTAAAGTCACTTTTCTAAACATCTCAGTAATTATTTTTAATAGGGTGAGCCTTCAATCAGTATGTTCTTTTTAGGGTATGAGATATGTAATATAAAAACACCTTAAAGGGATATTTTTTGCTTCTACAGAACTGGAATAAACACAATTTGTGTTACGCTCTTCCTGTGGCTGTAGAAAGTCTGAGAACCTCATAAAAGACACTGGCCATTTGGACTGCAGTTCAGTAAATTTGCTTAGATATTACAGTTTGCTGGAAAAATACCATCTCTGTAGACTGAATGCATCGCAATGGGAATCCTGCTCTGTATTTTATGCTGACTAGGCTATACTTCTACTCTTTCTCTTAATAAGGAAAAAAAAAATTGTGATTTCAGAGAATTACGTGAAGCAGCCTGCTCTTAGTGTTTTTCTCCTGTGCACCTTGCTATTTTGTCTTTTCCTGGTTCCATGAAGGTACATCTATCACCATATCTGCTGCTGTTCTGCAGGTTTTTTGTTGTTACTGGATCCGTTGCTTCCTGGGTTGAGCCAAACGAAGCAAAACCAGAGTACTTAGTCTCAATAAAAGTAAAATAAAGCAATTTCCAAGTTACTGGTCATTAATGTGTTTAAGTACAGTTACTTTGAGGCATAATTGCATTGACACCTACCAGAATATTTAGCAGATACTTTTGTCTTCTATTTGAATACATACTTGAATATATCATTTTCAAAATATTTTGAAGCTTTGTAGTGTCAATAATATTTCAAGTATCAGTGGACAGAGGTTGTTAGATATCAGTGTAGTGATTTTGAGTGTCCCTGGAAAGGATGGGCATTACAATCTAAATGATATATATGAGATGCTTTTTCTGAGAAATCATGAAACTTTAATACAAATGCTGCATTATACTCATGTATTATAAAACTCAGTGTAATACAAGAGGAAGATGAGAGGACTTTATTTGTTATGAATGTAGTGAAAATTGCTTGGTTATGGAAAATTAATGAGACCCCCTGTAGCCAAAAAATTGGGACTTAGTATGGTTTAACCTTCCTTTCAGCTTCTAGAAAGATAAATTGTGCTCTGATTTGTGTAGTTCTAAATTAAGGTTACTTTTGAACATGTGCTTTAGCCTTTTTCTGAGCTATTTTAAAATTTTATAATAGAACAGTATAAATGCAGCCAAGCATTCAGTAATTTCTATTAAAGAGGTAAGTTAGTCTTTGAAAACTTGGAACGAAAACATGTGTGGGAAAAGACAAACCATGAGATGGCCTTCCTACGAGAAGAGTGAAGGGACACCTTCACCTACACGGGAAAGAAATCTGACTCACTTTGGAGGAGAGTGGAGATGATGTGGACTGTACCTTTTTAAAAAGAGGACATGAATTAATGGTTAAGGTTCTTGATGAATTGAATTCATGACAGTTTTTCCATACCTGGAACTCTCCCCATCCTAAACATACTATAGTAAGTTTCTCCTAAGATTTTGGAGCATGAGTTGGCCTTTGTTTTAGTCCTGTTGCTCTTGTCCTTGGAAGTCTTCTCTAGTCCTACTAAGTTCATGTGATGAAACATTATTTAATTGCTCATCTAAATTAAATATTCCTAATATCTGTTCTTCTTGTTAGGAGGCTGCAACTCACTATATATCACATTTTGCAAGGCTCTCTGTTAGAAAACAGTAAGCTGTCTAATAACCATTGTTATGTTCTGGAATAAAAATTTTGCAAAAAGCAGCAGCAGACATGTTAAACAGATTTTTTCAGGGGATGTAAAGGATTAAGTAATTGAAGTTTATGGTACATTTATGGATGTGCATATTATGCTATGTATAGATTACTGATTTTTTCCCCTCCATCTTTGAGCTTTACAGATTAAAACTGCCTGTATAATAGCACATTTCAAAGATTCATATGAAAGTAAGCTTCTACGGAATTCGGTGATAAAGGCTTAGACCTAAATTTGGAAAGAATTAGCTTTCGTTGCTATGGGAACATATACTTCATTTAGTCCTGAAAGAAAAAAGAATATACAAATTTATGATAAAAAATAACACTATTAGTCCACTTGGTGGGGCAGGAGGCACTAGAAATAACTATGTAATCTGGGCATATAATATCTCCCTGTTGTGTACAGCATGATTACACTGAAAAAAATCTCCTTGTCAGTTTATTGCTCCATCGTAATCTTTTTTTCTATAAGTTCACATTTGTTTGCATTATAAAATCACAAACTGCACATAAATAAGTGGTTTAGTCATTATTTGCCTTTGTAAGGCATCACTGGGGACGTCTATTAATTCTCAGATGATTATCTTTATTTCTTTGCCTTTCATAAAGTTTTGTATGAAGCCTAGATCTCAGCATGTTTTTATTCAGCTACCAAAGAGTAAAGGAGAGAAATTTGATGTTGCAATTGAATTTATTCCAAGACACTATTAATATGAATATGAAAGTGAGTTCTGCTGCTGACTCCTGGGTTTGCTTCTTTCCTTGAGAGACAAGTTTTGCTGACTGTGAAGGAAGTGGTGGCAAATGTCTCGCAATTAGACTTTCTTTCCTTGGAGAATGATAGAACTGTGGAGAGGTTTTTCCACACTCTTTGCTGCTGTCTTCCCAAATTTTTTTGTAAATTTCTATTATTTCATGGATAATTGAAAATTTATCTGTGGAGCATTATCCAGAAAAATACTCTGGGTTTTAAGCCTGAAAAAGTTCTAAAATGAATTGAAATGCACTTTCTGCATGAAAGTTATGACACAATTTTTTTCTTATGATTATGGGTGTTATGACCACCATCCTGTCCTCTGTGTTGCACAGAACTCACATGAATTTACTTGCAAATGCAAGTGATGCAAATTCATGCTGCCTTTCATGTGCAACATTTGTGCAGTTTCATGCAGTTATTTACTCTCCTGTTTCTCTAAAACTTGATTTGATTTTCAGGTTCAAATGGACACACAAATGTAAAGTGAAATACAATAAAAACTGCAACTATCATGTGATCTCCCAGTGAAATCCTCCAGAGGTGCACTTTTTATAATATTTTGATGTAAAAATACTCTCTAACAATAACTTAGCTGCTTTGGGCATGCTGTTATTAATGCTGGGAACATATACCTTTTAACAAATCCCAAATAACATCTGCCTTTTCTAGGAGGTGCGTATAGAAAGAGAGAGCAAGAAACAGCAAAATCGATAAGAGATGCAGACAAAATTTTACATAAAAGTGGGAAGACACAGAGGCTAAGTGATCTCTCACTTCATCTCTGTGATGGAGAGGTAGTATGAGCAAAATGCTTTTCATCTTTTGGGAATCCCTAGCATGATCCAGCATGATCTCTCCACTTCTCTCACATGACTTCTGCTTTTGCTATAAGCAGTTAACGTTGCTTTTGTTGAAATGCTGCCATTATCATTTAATCATCAACTATGTAAAGTGCTGTGCCCACTCAGCACAGAGATCGTTCCTTGGCCTAGAGACAAACTGTTTAAGCAGTGGTTATGTTTCATTCTTTCAAATAAAATCCTTTTCCAAGAAATGAACTGGTGAAATGTCTCAGTTGAGAAAAACTCCCACAGCATTTTATTTTGCTGTAGATTGTATGAAAATGGCCCCAAAATGTCTAATGTTTTTCTAAGTGATGGTAATGCGTTCTACTTCTCTTGCCTCTCCAAAAGCTCACCTACTGAACCACTGTGCTCAGGTTGCACTCAGCTCTTCACCAAAGGAAAAAGCAATAGCTTAGTATTCTGAAGTGAGGTATGTCTAAATTGGATTTTGTAAGCATTATGTCCACTAAATAGACATGATTGAAATTGAAAGAATGTGGCAATAGCTGTTTGAGAAACTTGTAAACTAACTCCATCATCATTATGGTAGAGAGATGAGCATCTGCTATTTCTCTTCCATGCACAATCCAGAATACAGTGCCGTGTGCCTACAGTAGCATTTTAGTTCACAGCAGAGGCTTCCTCTTGGAAAAAAATCTCTCCATTGCCTTGATTACTGTCTTTCAGCTCACTTTGCAAAGTAGTCTTGGAGCACCTGAACTGGGCTCCTTTCAGAAGTCCCAGAAGGTCCAGAGGACCAGACTAGAGCTCATCTTAAGCATTGCAGGGCATTTTACTATGGTGTGCGCTTTGAGGCCTTAGTAACAACCGCTTCGTTGCACAAATCCTTTCCTCCTGAACACCCTGCTTGTGATTGTAGGCATGCCTTATGTCATCTGAGATCTATCACAGCCTTCATCTCCCCAATTGCTCTGTATACCTTTTATACCTAATTTTGATAGGTTTTAGGTTTACATCCTTTTGTTAAGTTATTCTGTAGCTACTTTGTAGTGCATTTCTGTGTGCACGCATAGATACATAAGCCCACAGACGTGGGCAATCTTACTAGTGGGCAATTATACACAGACATTGCCTTTTGCAGTTCATGGGTGCAATATACTCTTCCCGTTGGCATTTTCCAGAATCTCAGTTCATATCTACACTTCCTAAGAGGTGTCCTCTCTACTTACTCATTTCTAGGGAAATGGTTGCTCCCTGACAGTTCTTACCTATCTGTATCAAAGACTAAATATCTCACCATTTTACTGCTTGTGTTTGTATTCCCTATTTTAGCTCTTGGATAGAAAAACTCTGCCAAAATGTAGAGTGCAGAACAAGAGAAATGGCACAGTTGGCAATGGGAGAGACTGAAGTGGCAAATAGTTATTTTCTGGTGCTTCTCTGTGAAAGAAACTGTTACTTTAGCAAAATCTCCAGAACTATTAACATTGCCCTGGCAATACACAGATGTACGTAAAGGAAAACTTTGCTCTTTTAATAAGTGAGGTGGGTTTTTTGCCTAGACTTAAGTAGATTTTTCACCCTGAAAGACCATTTTTGCCTGATATTCAGTCAATTGCTTTAGTAAGCCTTACTGTATTCATCTCAACATGAAAAAAATCATGTTAATGTCACAGGATTTATGAAACTATCTATAGGCCTTTGCAAACAGAATGAAGCCTATCGTTTTGGAAAAGCACTTGTATAGTTTTTTGGTTGGGTTTTTTTTTTTTTTTAATGTATCAGGGATGGAGAACTTTACAATTAAGCAAGTGAAATGGCTTTTAAGATCTGGCCTGATTCAAATGGTCAAATGACTGCTTCTTACTAAGTCAGCTATAATAGTGTATTTTTTAATTAATATCTCATGTCCATTTATGTGTAGAAAAAAAATCCATTTATGCGGTAATGGTTTCTGCATGGTGTTCTCCCCAACTTTGAAATCTGAATGCCCATGTTCATTTGCATTTTCATGGTCCACTGAGTGAACAGTGTTCCTGGCCTTGCTTTTGGGATGCTCATTAAACACGAAGGAAGCTTCATTTTAAACCAGTATGATGGTTTAATGGAACCTGTGCTTCACAACTTCATTCAGTCAAATGCATGGGACAGGAAGAAATCTTTTTATCCCTAGTGAGTAACTGGCTGTTTGTAGACCATTTTTATTTCTTCATAAATATCAGAAATTGTCTTCAGGCAGAAGTGGTGTTTCATCAGAATGAACAAGGAACACTGAAAATTGTCTTTCCGAGGTACCTGACTACCTCCTGCTCTCATGTGCTTCCTGATGTCCTCAGAAGCGCTGCAAGTTGTGGCAAACATCCCTCCCCTCGGAAGCTGTCATTTGCCTACATTGCATTTCATTTTATGAAAGCTTTTGCCTCTCTAAAGCATTTATATACACAGTGGTGTTTAGCATTTATTTATGTCTTGGCAACTCCAAGAGATGGTGTAGGAAAGAAGACGATGGAGAAGGAACGAGTCGTCAGGTACCTGTGTTAGTTAAGTCACGTTCAGGTCCCTGTGTGTACCTAATCTGTGTGTGAACCTCATCTTCTGTATTTCAGATTGGAGGAATCTATCACTAGCAGGCTATAAGCTGTGTTGTGCCTTTTCTGTTGGATGGCAAAGTGGAATAAACTTACTGACTCTAGCTCTGTGATGGAGAGACATACCGTAAAGAAAAAGGGAGTGAGGGAGTTTAAACTTTGGTTTCATACATCTGTGGCTTATCAAGAAAATATTTTAAATTTTGACTCACATTATAGGTCTCAGGCCTTATTGGACAGTTCTGGAACTGGGGAATGGGAGGGAAGGCGGAACAGTTGTGGCAGTATTTTTATTCTTTTTTATTCTAAAGAATATCTTAGAACTGAAAATCCTACCTAGTAAACTGAAACTTTCTGAAAAAAATAATGTTATCTCAAACTAAGTGAAATAATTCTATCTAGGTGTTTCACTTAGGAGTCTCTAACTCTGAAAGAGTAACTTCAGACGAAGTGTGTACCTGTATATACATACATTTATTTACACACATATATATAAATAACTATATACAAATATAAAATATATAACTAACTAGATGCATGTATAAAATTGTTAACTATACATGTATCTGTCTGGAAATATAATTTCCAGCCCATCTTCCTGGTAATATGAGTGTCAACAAGTAAGTTCTAAGAAAACACTGTGTCCCCTAAAACTATAGTGTTTACCCTTCACTAGCCGAAGGCTAGGCATACATGAATGGGAACGGGTCTCCCTTTAACCCAAACTGTGACCAAAGAATCTCTACAGAATTTTGCTTTGGGGCACATGGTTCCTCAGACTCCACAAGTTACTGTGGGCATAAAGTTATGCTAGTGCTGCTGTCAGGTAGTAACATCTTTGTTGATATGGTCAGAACAGGGGGGTTGCCAACAGTAGCTATTGCAATATTAATTTAAATCAATAGCCACTTCAACTATCTTTATTATTATAAAAATAATAATGTAGGAAAAAATATTTATGTCCCTTTTCTTAAATATATGCTACATAACAATAGAGAAGAAAACTCAATTTTCATCTTTATAAAATCTGTTCTTGTATCAAATAGGTAATAGGTACCAGGAGGGAACTGCATTCCTAAATGCTTGTTTGCAGTACTCATTCAATTTATTTTCCTGGAAAAGTTTTGGGTTTTTTCTTTTTAACATGATCTTTATCCTGCAAAGAATATTGAACATGTGTATGGCTAGTTAAAACATTCAGGATTGCCGTAGTAAGAATAAAGAACCAAAGACCACTGTGGTGTCTTTTGCAATTGGCTACCTCCTTTTTGTTAAGCTGAGCAAAAAATTTGTCTTTATTAACAATTAGAATTCTGTTGGTTTGATTTGTTTTGATTTTTTTTTTTTCTTGGCTTTTCCTGTGAGTCCACTGTTACTGGCTACTATTTAGAGTCCAGACAGCTGGGTAGGTTCAGGAGTTTCTGATCTATCCAAGACATTTCTAGGACTCAATGAAGATAATGATCAAGGGAATTAAAGAAATCTTAATTATGATGGTATCAGCTAATACATTATAGAAATTAATTGAGCAAGGATTTGGCTTAGTTTATAATGGAAGAGAGCATGTTTGATAAGCAACAACACAAATAAAACCATGGGTGTAGAATTAAGTTATATAAATCAATCAGCTTTTTTCTTCAGAGGTCATAAAATCTGAGGAAATCTTTTTCATGTTCAAAATGTTTGTCTTCAGTTTTCTTCATGCACCCAAGAACAACATTTCCAGCCAAGCTTCTAAAGATAAAATATCCTAGATTTTATGTATGCTTTGCTTGCAATAACAAATAATCTCTTCTCAGTACTGAGCCAGAACTTCAGATGGTTTAAATCAACACAGACTTCAATAAAACTGTGTTGATTTACTTTTTTTACTATTAGATGTTTATGTAGAGGAAGCCAAGAAAAATTACTGGCCTACAGAAATTTAACACATTACCAAGTTACCAATATGTCAGAGTATTTCTTTGGAGCAGATCCCTCTGATTAGCAATAGGATCTAATTAATTTTGTGGTAAATAAAGTGAAAATGACCACTTAGTATAACACTTCTCAAAACCATTTTGTGTGACTAACACATTGAAGAGCAGTCATGCAGTGACAAGATTTTTGTTAAAATGCTGGTCTGTGTATATACATAAGGGATATGCCAATACAATCTAAGATTTTGTTTGTTTGTAGTTTGCATTAATAGTCTCACTCTCTTAAGATTAGTAAATTTTTATTGTGCGTGACCTTTTGCAGTCAACAAATGTGAAACTTCCTTATAAAAAGGTAGGTTGGTTTCTCTGAGAAAAGGAGGAGATAAGCACCATCTTAGAAGTATATTAAACAGTATCAAAATGGGTAAATATATTCTCAATATGTTTAACAGGAAGAGAAATATAAGCATTTGACTTCTCTGACTGAGTTCTTCAGGTGCATGAGATCACGTGTATATGCTCCAAGTGTAGTTACTAAGAGCAGTGGAGCAGGTGTATAACCTTTCATGTTACAGTAAATATTTGACTTAATTCACACTTTATTTGTACTTATCACTCTACTGTTTTTTAGCCATTTCAATTTTATTTATGCTTTTATGTTTGAGCTTAAAATTTTCTCTTGCTTAGAAACGGAAGCATTAGCAGGGCTGTTAGGCTGATACTGCTGGGTTTTTTTCATTCTGCATGGGCATTCAGGAGGCCCACGCTATTTTCTGCCTTTGCCACAAGCATCCTGTGTAACTCTAGGGAGGTGTTTTAGTCAATTTGCTTTGGTGATAAAAATGTCTGTCTTTATATTTCTGCTTCTTAGACCTTCCAGCCTTTCATTATATACATATATAACATGGCTGTGAAATTAGTTGCTTCCTAACTGCTACTTTAACTTAAATAAAGAATAAAAGATAAACAAATAAATGACAACAGTCATTGGACATCTACAAGTAGTGAGTGTGGGAAGCCAAGAAGACTGAAGAAGGTATGCAAAAAGGGTTAAAATGGATAGGAGAAATAAAACCATACGTGATGGCAACCTTATAAACATAAACAGCTGAATGAATTATTTCCTATTTCATCCATTTCTTTAATGAATCAAATTTTTTTCTAGTTCTGGAGAGAGAAGTAGTCTCTTGCAAGAAAGACAGACAAAATACTAATTGAAGCTGGCATTATTTATTTATGGATATGAATGTGGGGGAAATCTTGCTTTTTAAAATTTCTGCTGCTGTATGTTACTTTCCCAAATAGTTTCATAACCAGTGTTCAAACTTCTGCATGTAAAATGATTTCCTTGTCTCTTCACCACAGAAATGCTGCTCCACTTCATGTAGGAATGTTCAGGTACTTGGCAAAGGAGGGTATCTTTTCCCCCGCCCCACCATCACCCTGAAACAATTAGGTTTAGGGAAAATTAGGTACGCCAAGAGACCTGTAATTACAGAAGCTGGAATCTGTCCAGGTCACTCAGATTAACATGCCTAAACAACCTCAGTGATCATAAGTGGCCATTAGTTTAGGTTTTCTTCTTATCTGAAAGACAGAGCCTCCTATAGCACAGTGCCCTCTGCTATCAAACTCCTTGTTTAGTCTAAATTTTGTCCTATCTCTTTGTGGTCTAAATAGAAGTTTGTTTTATGAACCAGTTTTGAATTATTTATCTTAAAATGGCACTAATTACATAACTATTACTAATGTTTTCTCATATGGAAGATGATGTTTAGTGAAGTCTGTAGAAAAGAATGTTGGCAAACTTCAGATATTTCCTGTTTAAAAAGCTCTCTGTGCAAAAGAGCTCGTTCAGTTTTCATTCTTTCTTCCCAGGATTATATTAAACAGGCAATGAAATGTTTTTTAAAGTTGACTTCAAGACTAATTCAAAATAGTAATAATTGTAGATTTCACTTATCTGGGTAGTGTCATCTAGTCGAGATCAAATGTTTCTGCTAAGAACTGCAAGTTGACAAATGCAGTATTTCTGTGAAATTGAGTTGGAGGGTTTTTTCTGCTTCCTTTCATTTTCCTAACATCTGGGATTTTGCCTGAATTCATGTCACTTCATTTTTCCTATTGCTGCAACTTTGCCATCCTAAATGGGGAACTCTGCATCTTCAACCTGCATGTGGTTTGTGAAGGGATTGTAAATATGCTGGACTATGTTGACCTTTTCAGTACACCATCCGTTGATTGGTTAGCCAGTCCACCTCTCCCCCACAGGTTAATGAAGCTGTAAATAGGAAGAACTGAAATGGCAAGCCAATCAAAAAGGTCATAGTAGTATAGCACACCACTACAGCTGACAAAATATATGAGGCATTAAAATTTGGATACCTCATTCTTAGTGACAAAGATTGTAATGAGAGCAGAAAAGAAAGCTCCGTGAATCCCTTCACATCATACAGAATGTAATGTGGATGGGAAACGATGCAAGCCTGCCACAGTTGTATTCCAAGATGAACGTTTTAAATGTCTTGATATATTTCAGGGACCATATAATAGCAAAGTTAGGTTAAAAACCATGTTCCTCGATGTAGGAATACACTCTTCAATGTTCTTGCTATTATATGCACAAAATCTTCAAATACACCCTTTCATACTAATATCATTTCCCAAAGGAGGGTATAGAGTGGGAGAGGTGTTAAATAGAAAAAGGGAATAGGAAGCTGCTCAGGGTTCATTAGAAAGAATATATGAACCTGAGAATATCAAAGTAGACTCTGTTGTATGAAATAACTAAATAAGCTCCTTCCTACTCTTGATACGGTGATCATATTGCTCCAATAACATTCATAACTATTGTAAATGAACAAAAATCTTGTAAAACACACAAGGATACTGCATGTAACCACTGCTTAGCTGAAGGGCTTGCTGTAGTTAAATTTAAACCATTGTTTAAAAAATATTGTCTCAAATTTTGTCTCTGCAAGGTAACACATGACAATGTAGTCAGCAAAGAGATTATGGTTGAAACTTTTATTTCTTTTAATCGCCAAACCATTTACTGAACATTGCTATTATTTACCCTTATCTGAAGTAGAGATCTCTCATGCTGGTGTGTTACCCAACTACTGTATTCTCCTTCTTTTGAAACATTTCCCTGTAATGCTGGGTATCCATATCACTTCAGGAGCATAAACTGTTAAGTGTATTTCCCAGGCAGTTTAAAAGACATCCATATGAAATTCATGCTCTGTGGTGTAAAGTAAGTGTAGCTGGTGAGAGTCCTAGTTAAAAGGGTATGAGTTGCAACTTTGTCCGTGGGATGTGACACAGGTTTTTGTTTGTGAAACTTTCTCTTTTCTACAAGGAGTGACAGAGTATTTGCCCACGGGGGAGTAACTTACAGTAGCCTGGCCGGGTCCTGTGACTTGTTTATGTTAGATATATTGCTCTGTGCTTGCAGTATAAGCACATACAGTTAAATGTGGCTTTGACAAATGGCACGGTTTCTCCGGACTCAGAGGGAGCATCCAGCCCCACCCTGGAGGACCCCTCTCCTCCGCTGGATTTCCAGGCTGGCGGGATGAGTTACAGGGACCTGTGCCAAGAGGTGCCTTCTGCTGCATTTCATCACTGAGTCTAATCCAGCTGTCTGAAACAGTGCCAAGCTAATTAGCTAGTTCAGTGCCTGTTATATCAAGAGCCCAAATAAGCCCAGAGAGGTCACGTTTCGAATGGGAGAGAAGCCTTTTCATTTGTCTTTCCGTTCGTGCAGGCCCGAGACGACTCCCATATGGGACAAATCCCAATTAATGCCTCCTATTTAAACTTGTCTTGACATATTTTAGAATGTTCACCAATTAACTGTAGCATTAAGTTATCAACTACTTTAAGTGAGGGTGCTAGTGGAGAGAAAGAGCCCTTGTTTCTGTGAAGAACATCTAATCTTAGCTTGACTTGGCTGATACAGGAAAACCAAAGAAAAGATCTACTGAAAATGCATCACAGCATTACTAAGCTGTAGGACTTATTGCCCAAACTCACTTAGATATAAACATAATCTCTGTCCTAAGGCGTCCCCTACTTTCTAATCCCAAGTGCAACCAGTGAGGCTAAGAGCAGGCAGGAAAGAATGATATTATGATGATAAATACAAGGAAAAAGAACAGTGAAAATAAATACTATTATATGTGAATAGCTGCTTTCTCAGTTATGTAAGCTTAACCTAAATAGTGAGGCAGCTGGCTCACACACACGAGACTGTAGATAATGAAATTGTGATGTCTGTCAAGATTTCCATAATAACTGCCTTAAATAAATGCAAGAATGAAAACCACGGCATGATATTTTTTGTGCTCTTGTTTCATGAAGTTAGATCTTTACTTGACTATGAAAGTCAAGTCCATTTCTTCAGTTGCTTCAACTTAGTTTTCTTCTGCCAGTGTACTTTGTGTAATTCAAATCTTTGACAAAATTACCAAGGAAGAGCAGTCAGGCTGATCCTGGATCTTTGTCCTGTCGATGAAGCAAAGAAAACTCAGAGAATAATGATATTCACAATGTATGCATTACCAGTTGTCTCATTTAAAGAGCTATATTCTTTCAGGACCATACTACTGAAGAATGAGTACTAAAGAAAAGCAGGATAGTTTGTTTATTTGGGGTATGGGCCTTTTAATCACAGACAGCCATTTTTATCAGAACACCACGTTATTAGTGGTCTCTTAGAATGACAACGTAAGTGGTCATTTTAACTTTGGGTGTTGTCACTGTAATGCCTGCATAAAAAATGTCTAACAATAAACTGCAGCAATGGAGCAAAGCTTGGTGGGACATCAGACAGGTGTGGTAGTTAAAGCAATTCAGAATATTGACTGAAAGAATGCAAAACATGTACGCATTTGAGATGTTTTTTTCTTCTTGTTCATAATTCCGTGGGTTAATTGGATTAACAATTTTACTAGGGTAAGCTGGTTTTTGTTAACATGTGCTTATTTCAGTGCACAGGTAGGTGGACAGGTTTGGTGAGAACAGACAACTGGCACTTCCTAAAGCTTTTTCTGTGGGGACAAAAAAAAAAAAAAAAAAAGTGATTTGAGGCATAGCTAAATAATAGGAAATGAAATAGCAAAATACTTTGACCCATGAATCTTTCAAAATTCTGCACTTCTGTATTTTTTTTTGCATAAATACTCGAATTTGTGTGGTTTTGATTATCAATTCTTCCTTTTGAAATGTTAAAACCTTAAATGCAGCCACTGTGCTGTGTTTCATACCAATATTCTGGCCTATGGTTTTTGCAACTGCTTTCAACATGCTCTTGTTTTAGCAAATGTGTTAGTTTGGATACCTTGCATCAATTTCTGAATACTCAGCAGGTTTAGCAGTAGTGCAGGTGGGACAAAGCAGCCTGTTCTTGGCCCCTCAGAGCAAAAGTCACAATAGGAGACATTAAGAAGGCAATGTTTTCAGTTAATGAAACTGTGGTTTTAGTGAGTAAAGTACTGAATTGAGAACTGAGGATGAAGACATGAATAAACAGCATTCTCAGTTCTGCCACTAGCTGTTTCTGAACAAGTCACTTGACGTGGCTTGCATAATAAGCCGTGCATTACTTTCCTTATATGCTAAGTGGGGTAATGATATTTTAATAAACTGCATTTATCAGCCATACATAAGAATCAAGGCAAAGTAATAGTATAATAGCTTGTGCAAAATCTGTCCAAGTCAGTGGAGATGTTTAAAAGGCCTGATGTTGGGGTTTTTCTCTTAACACAATATGCACTATTGTCTGTTATTGACACTGGGTAGCTGAAAGTGCTGCTTGGATGCTCTGAAGGAAAGAGGGAATCAGAAATACTGATCTTGGAGTTGTGTTTGCTGTGCCTGCAGCAGTCTCCATGCTCTGCCCTTCCTGCTCCTCTGTCCTTAGGAGCTCCGGGTGCTCATTTCCTATCTGTGCACTTGACTGGCAATGAGAGCGTTTCTTCTAAGGCTAGACTCATCTGCATAATTTTCCAAACCTTGAGTGAGCCTAAGATCTCTTGTTTAACTTTGGAATTTAATATTTTTCAAAAACCCATAATTAACGGGCTTTTTGAGGGGAAGAAAGACTCTCTGCAACTGAACGCTAGCATGAGTTTGATATCATTCCCCACGCTGATATGCAATATGGTGCTTTGATCCCAGCTCAGAAGAACTTTTGGGGGCCTAAGATAAATGTTGTAACTGAACGTCACCAGTTTCACTTGTGCAGCAAAACTGGTGAACTGACTACAAAAACTATGAATTAACAAAATAATAAGTAGCTGCTTTAAAAGAATCAGTTGTCACATGTAAGTTTGAAAATACAACAGAAGAAATTATTAGATATCAGAACTCAGATGAAACAATTTCTTCCATCCTTGGAGAGGGTGTACTGCTTCAGTCAGGCATAGTATTACATAAGGTTACCACCACAGCTAGTCAAACTGGACTGAGTTAGCAATGCAGAAAAAAAAAAAAAGATAAATCAGAGTACTGTGAGCATTGCTGAAGCCATGTAAGCACAAACACAGTTTGGACCACAACCACAGAAAAAACTATAATATTGCAAACACAAGACCATGAGGTCAGAGTGAGACTCTGCAATCAGAGAACGTGGCATGATGCAAATTACTGCAGACTTCACTGAGATTCTTTTGCAAGCTAGCTGAGGAAAATGAACCTTTTCCCCGGGGCTCTAGCAGTGTTCCATGTAAACAATTGGAACCCAAAGAACAGCCGAATACCATTAAAATAGGCAGCGGTTCTACAACTTCTGTGTTACTTGTATCTGTTGATTTTCAATCTTTTAGAGTTTTTCCTTTTACTGAGCCCAAGTTACATCTAGTGAGCTAGTTAGAAGAAACATTTGTGTTTGTTGTTGCCTGTATGCAAATATGAATATGATTATCTTGCATATGTGTTGAGATCTGTATTGTGAATATCACTGTTTATGCAGGCATCAGTATCAGTCTGCTGCAATAAGCATGCATATACTTAAAAGGTGCACTAATTCACTACCATCAGTGGTTACTAAAAGGCAACCCTTCATTTCAGCTATTGCAAGAGGTGCAATCAAGGAATTATTTGATTCGGTAAAAAGGTTTGACCACAAGATTAAAATTTGACTTCGTACAACAGAAATTACTCCACCCATCATTTTGTTGTGAAATGCTTTAAAACTAGAGTTTAGAGAAGTACTTTAAGTTATGAAGACACTGAATGACTTCATGGGTCTGATGCAAGTAATGACGATACTGACAAAAATAATTTTTAACTGAACTTAAGGGAGCAAAAGAACATCATGGCAGTTAAAAGCTATCTTCTCTCATGTCTAAATATTTGTAAAACTTTATGGTAAAAAAGCTTTTTCTACTGATAATAGACACATTAAATTAAAAGTGATATTAATAAAGGACACAGAAGCCTAACATATCAGTTAATGATCATGAGAAGCTCTTGCAATTGAAGTTGTGCTATAGGGAGTCACACTCACTTGTTGTTTTGGAAGAGCAGTGTCCATAGTTCTTCAGTAACCAGAGGTTATCCAAATAGCGATGCCGTGGTTTAGATAGCTCACCAGGTATATTTGATATGGCCAGCAGAAAGCAGGAAAGATGTTATTTTCTCATCACGTGAGCTTTCTAGCAGGTTTAAGGTCTGGTCCACTGGTTCAAGTCAATTACCAAAAATCTTTACCCCAGGAATTGTTAGAATTATGCAGGGTTTTGTTCTCATCATGGTGCAGAAAATATTTTCCTAGCTAAGCATGATCTGTGTAACTTTGGACTTCTGGATTGAATTACTTCATCCATGAGGAGACTGTGAAACCCCAGATGCTGGTAGTTTGGAAGCTGATTAGAGCTTTACCATATACTCATGGACCCTGTGTTAACAAAGGTGGTTATTAATAGTTCATGCTTGGAGTCCTATCATCCCAAGTCTTTGGAGAAGCAATTTGCACTGTATTGGCATCAAGAACACCTACTGAAACTAAGAGAAAAAGAAATATTTGCTTCTGTACAAACTGCAAGTGGAACGGAGAACTTTTTGGTGCAGGTTTATATATGTATCACCACCATTTGGTAACACTATTATGGAAGGCCTTGGATGAGTGCGAATGCAAATGCCTAATGCTATACAGGATAATTTTCTTTTAGTTATGAAAATGAGTACAAAGTGCGCCCTGAAAGCATGATAGTTGACAAGTTGGTATTCTCACTAGACACCCACATGGAGGCAGCTGAACAGGTCACAAGTGCACTGCTGTACTTCAAATGCAACAAATGGGAGGCTGCTTGCTTCTATATCTTATTTAAAAATAAATAAATAAATCATTTTGCTTCCTGATAACATAAAAATCCAAACACTGTGTTCAGTCAGCTAACAGACTTTTAGGCTAATACCATATATTATTGAACATATGCAGCAATCTATTATTACAGAGGAACCACAAATTAAAAACAAGCACCTGGCTCACAGTGAACATCAAGGACATCAAGCTGGTGGCCAAGACTGAATGTTAAAGCTGAAGGTGTTCCATATGGTTTTTTATAACTTTTGAGGTTTGCAGTCCAGCAACACTGTCTCATAAATTGCAATACGGTGTGTCCATTTACTGGATTCAGCATGAGAAAAGCTTAGCATTGACAGCCTTGTTCACCTGTGCTGGACTGTTATTATGTTTAGTGCTCTGACACCTTACTTTGTTTATCATATGAGTAGAAATAGCATTTAGGAATTCTTTTTTAAATTCTACAAAACTCAATTTCCTGATGAAGAGTAATTTTGTGTGTGTAAGTTCATCAGTATGTTACCCACAAGCTTACATAACAAGCAGTAAAAGAAATAGCAAAAATATAAAACACATGCAATTAATGAAGATCTTAGATTTGAACGCAACTCACCTGTAAGGAGAAAACAAAACCTGTAATTTTTAAAAAAGGAGAATCATGCGTCCATATTGTCTTCTGCAACTGTACGTATAAGGTCCTTTTGCTGTCTTATGAACTATTATAAAACACTTCCTGTTTTGAATCTACTTACCAAGGGCAATATGAGCTTTATTCTAGATTAGTTAGCTATGATAGAGTAATAATTACTTTTGGCCTCACATTCTTCAACATGTGGCTTGAGAATAGCACGTGACATTGCTGGAACCATCATAGTCCTGGATCCAGCTGTTACAAAAGTGCTGGATTAGGCTTTAGCATTATTTAATTGTCCTGAACCATTAGTCTACTTGCTGCCTTTTTACTGTTTATATAAATAGAGTACCTATGAAGCACCCTTTACTGCTGTGCCCATGTAACAGTGTGATTGATTTATTTGTTTGTTTGTTTGTTTAAGGGTGGAGGATAATGCAATATTGGTGCTAGGTGGCAGTTCCGGTGCTCATGTTCTGAGGCAAACAGAGAAGCAGAGACCCTCTTGCTGAGATGCTCTTTCTTTGGTTTTCCCCTGAAACTTTTCTGTGCTGCAACCACAGCTGATTTTTTATACGTAAAGAATACATTTCTCAAAGTTTGTACTTGTGAAAATATAGCACTAGTCAAAGCTGGAAAGGTAACTATCTTATTTCAAATATGCCTTTAAAAATGTCAGAGGGAAGTTCGAACTTCATTAACCTGCTGCTGCTGAGACACTCCATTCCTCTGAGCTTCTCAGTGCTGATCTTCAGGAGGGTCCTGTGTATAAAGCTGAACATCTGCTAGGGGAGGCACTGAAAATCTGCTAAAAGTGATACAAATGTAATCAAAGCATAATTCAGATTGCTGCTGAAGAATTTGTAGAATTATGTCTGTCTTGAATTTTTCTCTAGGTGTTGTGGCTGATACATGGCCACATAATCTTTACCTCCCCATCACCTTATCTCCACAGATTTTGGCCATATTGACAGCTGACTTGCTGTGCATGAGGGAGGTTGAGCGGAAACGTGATGGGAAGGTGGGGGAGGCAGGACTTGAGGGCAATTCAGGTTTAGGTTGGCTTAAGCTGACCCTGTGTCATGGTTTAACCCCAGCTGGCAACTAAGTAGCACCCAGCTGCTTGCTCACTCCCCCCGGCGGGATGGGGGAGAGAATCGGAAGAGTACAAAGTGAGAAAACTCGTGGGTTGAGATAAAGACAGTTTAATAGGTAAAGCAAAAGCTGCACACAAGCAAAGTAAAACAAGGAATTCATTCACTACTTCCCATTGGCAGGCAGGTGTTCAGTCATGTCCAGGAAAGCAGGGCTCCATCACACATAATAGTTACTTGGGAAACAAACACCATGACTCTGAACGCCCCCTGCTTCCTTCTTCTTCCCCCAGCTTTATATGCTGAGCATGATGTCACATGGTACGGAATATCCCTTTGGTCAGTTGGGGTCAACTGTCCTGGCTGTGTCCCCTCCCAACTTCTTGTGCACCCCCAGCCTCCTCGCTGGTGGGGTGGGATGAGCAGCAGAAAAGGCCTTGACTCCATGTAAGCACTGCTCAGCAGTAACTAAAACAAACCACTATTATCAATACTGTTTGCAACAAAAACCCAAAACATAGCCCCATACTAGCTACTATGAAGAAAATTAACTCTATCCCAGCCAAAACCAGCACACCCTGGAACCACCCTCAACCCTTTCTGAGGAAATTTTGTGAGAAATATCTCAAAGGAAATCTTTAGTATTCATTTCTGAGTGACGGATTTCAGAGACTCATAGGTCGATTCTTGCCATGTGCGTTGTGCATATATGTATGTGTGCTTGTTGAGTAGATTATCTTTCCAGTCACGGGAGAACAAAGATTGCTAGTCAACATGTCTATTAAGAGATGTGAAGTTGTAGCTCACATATCCTAATGTCTACAAAATTAAGGGAAATGTAGCTCTGTTAATTAAGAATTCAAAGTGAAACATATTTGTTTTGTTGTATCTCTGCTTCGTGTGGGTTGGGGTTTTTTTTTTTCTTTTTAGCAATATTATTTAAGTTTTATAGAAGCTTGACTCTGTACTGAGTCAAAAGCACACTAATTTGGTTATTAGCATGTGCATGAAACGATCCCACTCCACTCATTCAGAAAATAGGAATTAAGATGATTTGACAGCCCTCCAATTTTGCTTTCAATGCTATCGATTCCTTTCATCAAGGCTGCGCTGTTCAGTGCTTGATCTTGCAAAAGGGACTGATGGCACACTTGCTGTAATCACATTTCATTGTACATTCACTGCATGTAATAATAAATTTGGCTATCCAGATCAATTTTGGCCCAATTTCCTCTCACAGGATGCAATTCAATGATTGCTTTTTTATTTTTCTTTTAAGAACCATTATTTGATCCATATAGGGTTCTTTTTTTTTTAATCCCAAAAATATTGACTAAAATAAGCTTCAGTGGTATTCTATACTTCTGTTTACAATCGCTCTGGGAAAAAAGCTATGCTTGATTTTGATAGGTCTGAGGTTACTACGTGGTATATAATGAGAGTGATTTTCATAATGGCTTTCAAAGCACTTAGTATGTTCATAGAGCCTTCTTGAGCGAACTGTTTAAATACAAATACTTCCATACAGTGTATTGTTAAATAGAACTTGTAAATGCAAAGAGCTTATTGCATAATTTTATAAGCAGTATTTCAATGTATCTCAACATTTTCTGTAATGACCTTATAACAGGATCATTATTTGACAGAGAACATTGTAGACGAGGTTAATGTACTTTTTGTATTTCTTTTCCCATAGAAATTAGAGATGAAAAGGATCTCTTAGGTCAACTAGTTCGTTCTCTGCTGGTGATTTTATTATGCCTATTCATCAGTTCAAATGGTCACATTACTGTTGCAAATCTGTATTAGGGAAAAAGCAATACTGGACTTGCCTATTAGTAGATTTTGCTGGTGAATGTGCAGTGAGCGATAAACCTTTTGCTAACTTGCGGTGAACAAAAAAAGCATCTAAAGTCCCTTGGAAGTGAGGAAGAAGAATAATTAAAGGCAAAGGACTGTTAGGTCTCTAGTCATATCTCAGGTTGATCCCAACAGAAAATAATGCAAATAACACCTCTGTGAAACTGGAAGAGTTGATCATGGATTAAAGATCTGAAGTTTACAGCTAAGCTTCATTTAGCATATAATGAAATAACAGTTACATGATCCACAAATGTTTAGTAACTAAGTCCATTAATACAGTTGTTAAGTGAAATCCAATTAAACATATGGATTGTAAATATGATCAGAGAAAAGTAACAGTGGAAGCAGAAAACATGCTTCCTTAGTTCCAATTAGGCCTGAAAAAAGTTCAGTCAAAATAAATCTATCCAGCATGATACAAAATCTTGCATGCAGACATCTTGAAGCTTTGGAGGTGTTATGTTGTCTTCTGTAGAATTAGAAATGAAGGTCTTTAAGTCACTTCTCATCACAAGTGTAATAGGCAGAGATGGAAGGTTTCCTTTTTTGATGTCAAATTTTAATAATTTGTTTGTTAAAAAAGAAAAAAATACACAATTAAAAATTTTCATGTTTTCACTTTTCATTTTTCTCCTTTCTCTGTAAGAAAATATTTGTTAAACATTCCTTTAAGGTTTAACCTTCTTTATTTCAGCTAATGACTTTTTTTCTAATTATGCTATAAACTTTATTTGATCTTCTGGCTTGAACAATAGTTAGTTAACCAATAGAACATACTTTAAGTAAATAGGTAAGAAACTAAAAGAATACATTTTAAATAAGTAAGTACAAACAATTTTAAATTATATTTTTCAGACAGTCTTCTGATTTTGATTTTCAGTTTTTCTTCTCAAAGAAACTTAGACACTATAATTATTTATTCTAGAAATTAAAAAAAGTTGTTGCTTAAATTGCACAAAGACCTTCCAGGATATGTGTCCTCAGTGATGCGTATGAATTATGGTTCTATAGAGTAACATTATCATAACCAAAGGAACCTGAAAGACCCATACTTTTCTGCCCTCAAAATAGATGAAAAAAAATGCTGATTTATAAATGACACTCCTTAAGAAATAACGTCTCTTTTCATTATGGCCAGACAGAAAAGGTACAAATTAAAAAAGCTCCTAGATATTTTGGATTAGAAAATACATTTTAAGAAAACTTGGACTTTTTATTATAGTACCTGTATTTTTTACACAAAAAAAACCAGTAAACAAGTTCAAGTATTAGTGGCAGCACCTTAGGGTTTCACAGTGCTACTTGTCTGGAAAAGTAAGTTTATTTTGACAGAATACTTAACAGCATTCGCTAAGCTACGATGAAAGCTATAAGCTATAATGAAACAGACTTGGCAAGTCTGTCATGAGGATGAGCTTCCTTCTCTGGACTTAACTCTATTTCAGTGTTCCCATTTATCTCTCCAGTGAATGCAAGCACCCTTCATGGTCTGACAGATATTCTGTCCTTGCCAGGTAGCTGCTCCTTTTAGGCATTAGCTGCCATAACAATTCAGAGATTAATGGGAAAACATCCATAAATTATAGTACAACCTCTCCACTTTCAGAGAAAATGTAAGATCTTTGGGATGTTTAAATACTGTAAAATGTCTTAATTTGTTCAGACACTTGCACAATTATTAATACAGACAGATGCGGAATACACAGACAACAAGCGTCTAAATTAGCTTTGAGGGGAATTAATACAAGAAGCTAGCAAAATATTCCCAGCAAATAAATTAGTGTGACATTTTATTATGTTTTCAACACAAGATTACCAAGTGCATATCTTAAACGTTGGTCTCAAAAACCTGCAAAAGAAAGCTAATATCAAATGATGCAGCAAGGTAAAGTCAAACGGAAAGCTATACCTATTAGGCTCATAGACATTCCCAAGGTAAAACAACACTTGTCACCCTGAATAAACCGTTAAATGCATTGTTTTTTCCAAGTCTTTAATTACAGTTGGCATTCCCCGAGTCAGCGCTGGAGGCAGCCATCCTGCTGAAGAACAATAACCTTTGTGACACTGAAGTGGGAGAAAAAAGTAGCAGAGACCGTAGCCTAGTTTCCAAAGTGCTTCTAAAACACATTAGTAGGAGAAAAAACCGTTTTAACATTGCATGATTTACACATCTAGGTCCAGCCTCAGCTGAACATGATGCTCTGTGAGCTTGTAACACCCCCCAGATCTACATCATCTGTGGGGTTCAGCTTGGCTCCTGTCACTATCACCTAGTAGCACAACAAACCTCTGCAAAACTGACTCTGTAGGGCTCACATGGAAATTTCCTAATAATGCCATAACCTGTAGGTCCTTAGCCAAATGGATGATGATAACTGTTGCCCAAAAAGTAATATTTGATGACTCCGCTACAGAGTCATGCAAGCTAGTAATGTCCTGTCAGCCCCTAAGATGTGATTTCAGTCACCTAGGCGTGATTTCATAGCTTGCTGCTACTAAAAGGAAAAGTGCTGGCTTCCCCATTACTTCTACCTCTCCAGGTCTTCCTTCAGCATGTGCTTGAATCTCCCTGGTGTTTCTTCTGCCCCTGCACCCACAATTCTTGTTACCTTTGCTGCTGGCTTTTGACAGGCACTTGAACTACTTTATCTCACCAAACAGAAGAAGACCAGGATGCTGTAACACACTTTTGATGGTATTGTATGATGAAATACACTAGATCTTATTTGAATTTTTGTGGTTAAGCCTCTTCTCTGGTTGAAACTTGTCACAGTTCCCTTCAAAGACTGAATTTGTTCATATTCAAGCGCATTAATACCCAAAGCGACTTGCTTGCCGCCTCATCTGCACTCAGACAACAGCTGCCTTCTTTAATGCCAACATGCAACTGTGTAACATCTGTACTTTGTATATGCTTATGTAGAAGCTCAAGGCCATGATGTGAAAATGCCTGGTTTGGAAGCATCAGCGCTGTGTCACCTCTTCAGCTGGTCCCTCTGCCTCAGAATGGGCAAGCTGGTCACAGCCTGGCCAAGCCTGGCTTAGCATCCAGTTCCTCCTTCTCTCTGGGCAGGTGATCATCCATGCTTTTCCAAAAGAGCCAGCCACTGGTGAGGTGAGAGGAGAGCTCAGACCTCTTCCTGAATGCTAAAGGAGAGAGATCAGGAAACAGGGCAATAGTGGAGAGGAGGGACACAAGGAGATTCAGACCTGAGAGGAAACCATAGGGAATCCCAAGAAGGAAGGGCGCATAAAAGCTGTCACAGCAGCGTTGGTAGAAAACGTTGTCCTCTGTAAGTTCAGCTTGTGGAAAAGGGTATGCTATGAGTTTGAGTCCTGTACTAAGTGAGTTAAATGAGTGATATAGGTTAATGGCTGGAATATAAAGATGAAGAGGGTGACCTTCTGGGTTTTAGGCTACAATTAAGCATGGTTTTCTTTCCTTTGTCATCTCTTTCTTAATAGACACCAAAAGACATCATGATTGTATTGTTTCTATGTTTTATTTTGTTTAAAAGAAAATGATAATACCTTATTTTTGTTTTTACTTTCAACCTAGTTTATGTTAAGTGTAAGGGGTTTAGATTAAGGAAGGTATACAGGCATGGTGACCCTTAGAAAGGAATTTGGTGGAGCATTTGAGCAATGCCCAACATCCCAATACCTTTCTTCAGAATATCCAAAAGTAAATGGCATACTTCTATTGAGTTGTATAGTCCAGTTTTGAAAGTTACAAGAAAGGCATCTATAAGTTACATGTGCCCGGTATCAGTAGGTTTTTTGAATTAGTTCCTGCTAAGATGCTTCTGGGACCATTGCATTCCTGCTGACAGTCCGCTGACCCAGGCTAAGGTTACTGTGTAAAATGACAGTGTGATTTGGCTTGCACTTGTAGCAGCCAAGCTAAAATCTGGTACAGCTAGCTAGTCCTTAGAGTGAAGCTCTCCTTCACACACCCTGGAACACGGCGTACAGTCCCCTCCCTCACACTGACAACAGTATCTCTTTTCATGGTGATGGATCTGAAATGCCATTTAGCCATGCAGTTAGAATCATAGAATCATAGAACGGTTTAGGTTGGAAGAGACCTTTAAGATCATCAAGTCCAACCGTAAACCTCACCCTGCCAAGTCCACCACTAAACCATGTCCCTAAGCACCACATCTACAAGTCTTTTAAATACCTACAGGGATGGAGACTCAAACACTTCCCTGGGCAGCCTGTTCCAGTGCTTGGCAACCCTTTCAGTGGATAAGTTTTTCCTAATATCCAATCTAAACCTCTCCTGGCACAACTTGAGGGGAGTACCTCTTGTCCTATCGCTTGTTACTTGGCAGAAGAGACCAACACCTACCTCATAACTACCTCCTTTCAGGTAGTTGTAGAGAGCCATAAGGTCTCCCCTCAGCCTCCTCTTCTCCAAACTAAACAACCCCAGCTCCCTCAGCTGCTCCTCATAAGACTTGTGCTCTAGACCCTTCACCAGCTTTGTTGCCCTTCTTTGGACATGCTCCAGCACCTCAATGTCTTTCTTGTAGTGAGGGGCCCAAAACTGAACACAGTATTCAAGCTGCAGCCTCTCCGGTGCCGAGTACAGGGGGACGATCACTTCCCTAGTCCTGCTGGCCACACTATTTCTGATGCAAGCCAGGATGCTATTGGCCTTCTTGGCCACCTGGGCACACTGCTGGCTCATATTCAGCCAGCTGTTGACCAACACCCCCAGGTCCTTTTCCGCCAGACAACTTTCCAGCCACTCTTCCCCAAGCCTGTAGTGTTGCATGGGGTTGTTGTGACCCAAGTGCAGGACCTGGCAGTTAGCCTTGTTGCACCTCAAACAATTGGCCTCGGCCAATTGATCCATCCTGTCCAGATCCCTCTGTAGGGCCTTCCTACCCTCCAGCAGATCCTGCCCAACTTGGTGTTGTCTGCATGCTTACTGATGGTAAAACTTCTCTTTTAGCAAAATATTGAGAAAAGTGAGTGGAGTTGTCCAAAAACTAGAGTGCTTCAAGACCAAAAGAGAAAAAAAAATAGTGTATCTTATTACCTTGTTGAGTACTCTAGCATAATCTGTAGGAGAAATATATTTTGAAGGCAGACTCATATACAGCAGGACAAAAAATAGTGAGAGTTTTGGGGGTTTTAATATTCAGACTTCCACCTCCAGTTCATTTTAAATGAGAAATGTTTTACTGAAGATTGTAGCTTTATTTTATCAAATAATATCTTAGCAAAATTGATTGATACAATGCATTTTAGTGTGATTCTTAATCTGTAAGAATGTCTGTCCTTGTCCCTTGCTCAATTTTTTTTTTATGGCATACTTAATTTTAGATCCATGACCTATGATCTTTAATAGACTTTCTGACAATAATGATTAGGTTAGTGGATGCGCAGTATCAAATTATCAATAACCTTCTTCCCTGAGATAACATTAATGAATCGTCATCCAATAGGGATATTCTGCTTAAAACATTGATCATTAACTGATTCACATTTTACACAATAAAACCTGCATTTGTGTTTCTGCTGGTTTTCTAGAAAATATTTTAAAATATATACTGTTTATTGTTTTTCAGCTTGTGGGGTTTTTGATGGGGTTTTGTTTGTTTGTTTTTCTGAAAGCTACAACTGAAAATCCTTTAGCTTGCACAGTTCCTTATTTATTCTATACACTTTCTTGGAACCAAGATCTTCACATGAAACATTTAAAATGTAGCTTAAATAAGCATAAATGAAACCCCTATAATGAACTCTGCCTGGAAATGCCTGAGATTTGCACAAATCTCGTTATATTCTGGGAACAAATGGACCTTAAGATCACATTGAAAACCTGGATTAAAAACATGTGACTAAGATAGGTTCCTTAAAGATTATTGACGTTTAATTTAGCATTTGATATTAACTATCTGAACCCACATCAGGAGAAACCAAATATTGCTTTACTCTAAGTAGTTTTCAGAGAAAGACGAGATTTAACAATTGAAACTTTTGTCATTCTGAATGTCTCAATTAGCATATTTTAAGTCTTTTAAACCTTGAAACATAATAGAAATTGTAATAAAATATTCTGCTTTGAGTGCTGAATGAAATACTTGCAAACCCACTTTAATTTCATTGTCTTTGCCACTATCACAGATTTGAAAGAGCCTCATTTTAAACAAATTTATTCTCTGCTTCAAACCTACACAGGATACATATTAGGGATACTAACTTTCTGAAAAAAAAAGACCAAGATAAGCACATTCCCTGCTGGCATTTTCTTAAACCTTTCATTTTTGGTGCTATCTAAGCAAGATAGTGTCTTTAGAAATTCTGTTCTTGCAGATTTAGGGAGCAAAAGTTTTGCCTGCAAATCGTATATGAGTTTACTAGACCAAGCTCACTATTTTTTGGCTGAACATTTCTTTCCGCATGTTTTGTAAGGCTGTGCGTCCACATACTTTCTTTGAAAACATCTCAATGTATCACCACTTCCTTTATGGCTTGGAATTTAATGAGTACCACAAAATAATTACTGTCAGTTGCCGCTCATTTATGTTTCCCATTGAAGTACTGTTTCTAAAATATGTCATGTGGTGAGCCTGGAGTCAAGCAGAACAAAGGAAGAGAGCAGATGCACTCGTGGCCGCTTCTGCTGCCAGTGATTCCCTGTCATAAAAACTCCTTTGTAAACCCCACCAAAACTGTTGGATGGTGATTCATCGACGTTATCACAAGGAAAGAGTTTACCAAGAATCTTGCTGGCCTGATGCACTTGCCCTGTCTCCCAGGAACAGAGCTGCATGGAAGCAGCCATGAGAGTCTCTTCTGCCATGAGACTGGGAGCAAATGCTCCATAGGGTGGCTCACCTATTAAATCTTCCCCTAAAGGAATGGATTTGTTTCTGTTAGTTACTAACTAGAAAGATTCACAGAGCCCTACTCGAACTCATGCTCAATGAAAAACATGTATCTTCCTTTAGGTTTAGAGAAGAAACCTCCCTAGGTCTGTATCAGAAAAAGCTAACTAGATGGAAACTTTAGAAACAAATTGCCCTTTCTCAGGCCATGTTCAGTATCAGTTTGATGCTGTATCCTCAGCACAGCAAGGAGGGTTGTTGCCCCAGAAAATGAGAGCCTTTATATAAGTCAGTTGTCTTTAAAAAAAAAACTTTAAAACAAGATATTCTCAAGTGGCATATTGGGAAGTACAAAGATAACAGTTTATTCTCCATGCCATATGGAAGGGTTTTCAATCCATGTACGCAGCTGAGGATGGGAAATCATGTAGAAGACTCCGACAGGCTAAGTAAAGCAAACTAAATCCCTTGCACTTAAACACTATTAGGAACACTTGATGCTAGATCGCCAGTTTGAGGTGTGAAGGTGGGCTGCATGCAGACATAGGTGATAAATGGAATAAAGCATTTTATGAGTGATGAGATTAATAATGTAATAGCTGACTTCAGAAGACTTACTGGCTTTACCTGAGGGGATACTTGTCCCAGATATTGAACCGAGTCAACATTGGCGACTCCATTATTTTTATCATTATTTATATTATTGAAAGAAGCCTTTGTTAAAACAAATCTATATTTACAGAGGAGAGATTGGTTTTAACCAGAAATGTACTTGCATTTTCTCTTAAGTTTATCCCAGCACGTGAGAGGGTAAGATCTGAGTGCCTGGTTATGCACTCTGAAAGGGTGGAAACCATCTTTAGCATATGGGTTCTGTTTAAATAACATTTTGCTCCATCACCCAAAAAAAGAAAAGAAATAAAAATTAGTTTGCTGCATTGCCTTCATATTGCCTACAATGAAATCATATATGCAGTAAAAACACTCTTTTTCTCCATAGTTTCCAGTCTGAAAATTCAATACTGTATAAACTGAGCAAAGAGAAAGGAACAGTTTTGCTCCTCCTTTTTGCCTCTTCCTTCTCACCAAGGTACTGCCAAGCAACATTTAACCTCCAGAACGCAAGTCTCAGCTAGCAACCATAATAGATATCAACCTCTGCTCTAGTTTTGGCTTGATATGGGATCCCTTTTAAGCTAGCGGCTTCCAGTAAGTCACTGCACTTGTGAAGAAAATGTACAGGATGTGTACAAGATGAATTTCAATTATAAAATAAGATTTTTTTTTTTTTCAGATTTAGGCAAATATTTAATTTCAGGTTAAACAAAATTGCAAGTTAATCAAGTAGTACAAGGAAATATGTCATGAAAACACAAAGAAAAATTCCCAAATGATCACTTAATAATAACATTTCACTTTTTATAGTGGACCTACATCCCAAGTATAATTTTAAATAAGTAAGAAATAGCTTTCAATGTAACTAAGAACCTAAAAAGCCAAACTGCACAGCCATTGTTAGATACGTACAGTATTTGTGAGAGATGTGTATATGTGTGCACAGCTGCACAGACACAGAGACCATATGCCTGTGTATAAACAGTAGTATCTGTACATGTGTGTATGCACATGTGAATATTTTATAACCACATTGGCAGGTATGCAGAAAAAACTGAATATAAATTAGACTTTTTCCTAGCTCTCTTTATACTGGCTGAAGAGCTCTGTGGTTTGGATTAGAAATAAAATAAGGCAGTTTGGGTCTTGTCTTGGAAACAAGTGGATTAAAGTTGAGTCTTAAACTAAAGTAGGTTCAGAATAGCTTTTTCCAAACTGCGGTCTCTGCCTACGAGACAGATTGCAACTGAACATGCCAAGCTGACCTCATTCTCTACTATGCTGTTCAAACTTAAATATTCTGATTTTATAGCAGAAGTCCTCATCTAGATGAAGGATTACATCTTTCCAGGATATCAGCTTTGTATGATTCAAGCTGTTTTGATATTTTTCTCTCCAAAATAGCTGAAAAATCCATTAAAAATTGTTGTCCTGCCCTTCTTCTTTCACTTTGCTTTCCCTTCAATTTCCTATGGCAATTCATTTCTGCTTCCTTTCTGCAGTTTTAGAAACATGTTGCTTCTTGAAGGGACATTTTTCACCCAGCTGTATTCTTCTTTGCTATTTGCATTTCTACACCCTCAATTTATGTTGCATGGCTAACCTATGTCATCCAAGTAAATCTTTAGTAAAGTTTTTCAATTCAGTCCCCAGGGACCTCCTTCAGAAGTAAAGTAAGCTTTCACGTAGGGCAGTAACTCTGTGCTTATTTAAGCAGCATGCTACAACAGGAGATGGGTCCCAATCTGGGACCATGGGATGTGGACAGGCAACAGGCATGTAGAAAATTTCTGGGCAAAACACTGGCTGCCTGAATCCAGGAGTAAAGGCAACCATCTGAGCCACCTGAAAAGTTCAAGAAGTTGGATTACTGATTTTCATTTTTTTCAAAGTGTCTACGTTATTATTTTATTGGTATTGTAGAAGGGTAGAGAGGTCCCAGTGAGAGTTGCACTCCTACTTGGAAGGACTCATTCAAGAAAACACATAAAAAAAGAATAATCCTTACCATCAAAACCCTTAAATTCAAATTCTGCCCTCAGTTGCCTGTTTTTTAATGGCAATGCCATGCTGCAAGAAAGTATGGAAAACTTTTGGACTAAACACAAAATGTTTTTTCTTCCCATGTCACCTGTTGTTCCTACTCAAGATTGTCCAGAAAGTGCCTGTGCATCTTAATACCCTCCTGGTGGAGGAAGCTGTAGCTCATGACAAGAGCATGGCTGGGAAGGAGCAGAGCAGCCCGAACTTCTGCCCATGCTGAGAAAATCCTGGAGAGGGCTGGAAGCGTGGTGAGGAGTATGGGAGGCTAGTGGCACGTTAACAACCGAGTCAGTAGGCTGGGGTTTCAACAGCCAGTTTGGACAACGCAAATTACATTTGGTCCAGCAGAGTGCTCAGTTGAGTTCTGAAAAGGTAGACCTAAGTATCAGAATATCGTCTGTTAGAAGTTTTATTTATTCTGAACTTGAAAATGTAAGAGACTTTCTTCTAAACTGATGTTTATCTGAATTAAATTAGAAACTTCTGTCAAATGTGTGAATGACTATCAGATTATGAACCTTTAATTTTATGCTTTAGAAATTTATGAATTTAACTGAATATAATCCTTCAAGGAATATTTTTTATTGATTTTTATTAAGAACTTTTTATTTTATGATAATTATTTTTGAAAATGAATTCATTTTTTGTTTTTCATGTACTTATAATTTTATTGAAGTGGAAAGAAAGATAACCATGTCTTTCAAAACATAACTAGGACAAATAAAGGAGGGTAAATTTCATTAAACCACCTCTAGCGTATGCTAAACCAAAACATCTTCATAGGAACTGTGGTAAAACATGTTACTCACCTGTAACAAGACAAAATGATAGTTTGTTTTCCAGCTGTATCTCAAGAGATGACCTGTTTAAGTTACTAATCTTGAGGTAAGAATCCTGGTTAGGTGAGATCATGTAAATCTAGGATTTTTATCTCAAATTAATCAACCCTTTGTTTTCTTCTCTAACGGATATGAGATTTTCATCTGTAGTGTAACTGCCATCCTTGAACTTAAACATTTGCTGAGCTTTTTCTGAGGGTTGGGCTAATGCCCCATTGTGGTCAAACGAGGTACTGAGTAATTCAAAATCGTTCATCTTGTGAAAATTTAGCTATGTTTCCAGGTAGGATTTGTTTCTATAACATTTATGGTAAATAGTTACTGCTCTTCTGCTTAGCTAGGAATTATCATCTTTATCTTACCCATGGTTTTCTTGTGGTTACTACTTTACTGATCATCCATACTAATGTGCATGTCTCCCTATACATTTTGGTGATGCTCGGAAGGGGCTGTTACCTTCTCCTCCAAACACAGCCATAGAACCTGATTTTCTTCTTTCACTGTACCTCAAAATGCAACATCCCAGCCAGTGTAGTACCAGGGGCATAACTGGGTCAGATGCTTTCAGGAACTCATTGTTAAGGTCACTTCATTATTCACAAAGCTTACGGTGAGTAGCTTAAAACAACCTCTATTCCTTTGACCTGAAGCTGCAGTCATTCTTGACAACAGACAGAATATTTTCTTTCTGTGCAATGAGAACTTTTTATATTCCTCCAGTGTGCACCCTCTGACACCAGAGTGAACCACTGGATAACTAAAATATGCAAACAAGGACACCTGTACTCCAGATAAGCAGAGCTCTGGGTGTGCAGCTGCTGGTTTGTTTCCAGAGCGAGCTGGCATGTTGATTAAGCTAGGGTGAATTAGAAGGACAATCTGTTACAGAAAGTGGACACCACATAATTAAGAAACATTTTTTTCTCCCCACTATCTCTTCTTTTACGTTTATTTCTGCATTTCAGTTTCATGCTGTATGCCTGGTTTGAATGAGAAATGTTCAGTCCACCTGGTGCTGTCAGTTGCGAGTAATGTCTGTTTACTGCGTGCATTAAATTAGGCAATTAACTCTCTGAATGTATTTGTACAGATAGCCAAGTAAAATTTTATTGTAATACCTAGTTGGCTCTAGAAGGGCTTGATTTACTTGGATTAAGGTTGCTCTGACTCAATATAACCATCATTCTGCATCTGCTGATATGCACGTCTCTTGGAAAAAAAAAAAAAGTGTTGTGGATTGGAGAACTATTAGAAGAATGTTTATGGGAAATCATAAAGCAAAGCTCATAGAAACCCCTGTAAGTGCTTGTCTCTAATGCTTCTGGCTTCGGTCGTTACAGATATGAGAATCACTCATTAAACTACAGGCAGCTATAACAAACTGAAACCTCATGTAACTTAAATCTGCAAGCATTTAAGAACAGGTAATAAGGCTAAAGTCAGATTAGTCTGGCTGTGTTAATCATTTCTAACTTAAAAGTTGCTTGTTACACTCAGCTGGTGCCAGAGCTAGAGAGACACACGATCTGGAGGAGGATGAAACCAAACGCAAGGCTCTTCTCAAGAAACACTCTGGGCCAGATTTGCTGCTGTCACAGGTGGCAGCTTTCCCTTAGTCTCAGCTCCCTTGGAAAGTGGGGGGAAAAAAGAGTCTGTTTCAAGACACTTCACAAGATTGGGTAAAATCTGCCATGACGCAAGGTTCATTGACTTTATAGTGTATATAATCAAAGCTATTATATTTATATTTCCTAAATAAAATATATGCCTCTCAAAACTTTAAAGCATTTGGCAGGGGAAGATTTAAACACAGAAGAGCAATATTTCTAATTCTTCCCTGGAAGCTGGAAAGATAACTCTCTAATAATTAAACATTTTCAGAAATTAACTAGTAATATAACTTTAATGATATGGTTCATTTTTAAATAGATGAGATGTGTTCTGACATTTAATGGAACCATTGTACTTTTGTAGAGCATTTTGTTATTAACAGCAGCTTACCTATGATTTGTGCACGCACGTGCCAACAACATTTTTATGTTTCTAAAGAAAGAAAATCACACCTGAATCCCAGCACATGCTTCATATTTTGTTGGGTTTTTTTCCTTTTTTTCCTGTTTCGGGTTTTATGATTTTTGGTTCAACATTTCCAGGAAGCCTTTAAATATTTCAGCATTTTTAATGAATTTCCCCTCGAGAAAAAAAAAAAAAAGAAAGAAAGAAAATTCTGGAGAAGCAGGAAGGTGGTTTTGCCAGAATCAGACCCTTGTGAACAAGCCACTTCCTGAACTGAGTTCACAGCCAATTACTTAGCACTACGAGGGCTGAATTTTGGTCTTACTTGCAGCTGTAAGCAGTAGAGTGGAAGAGCTTTGTGTTTGTGCTGTGTAACAAAGCTCAGGGATGGATGCTGAAGCAGCAGCTCTATCCTCTCCAAACACAATGCAGACTCGGAAGCCAGCAGTCAGGTATACCTATTCCTGGTAATTAGGTCATCCTTTCCACCCCCTCAGCAAAAAATTGAGTGAGATCAGTGCAAAAAAATACAGCTATCCATTAGAGAATCAAAGGAAAGCAATGCTAGATATTCAGCAATCAGTTATAGAATGATTAGTGAGGCCAGCCAGTGGCAGTGCTGGTATCTCATATTGATATTGACACTGATTTTTGTTCCTAAACTCTTTAAAGATTCTTGACACCCTTCCTTGACACCCCTTCTCTGGACATAGCTGTCTTTTACAGCTAAGGAGTTTTCTTACTTGGGCAGTAGATCAAGCCAATTGCTTCCTGACTTCCTCTTCATGAACATGGAAAATAATTTTAGTTGTTTCAGGACTGTTACGTTTTCCCTCTAAATATACTGTTTCCTAGACTAAACAAACCCAATCTTTCAGCCTTTTTGTGTGTCATGTTTTCTAAACATTTTATCATTTTTATTGCTGTTCTCTGGACTATCTCCAGTTTGCCTAGGGTAATGCTGGAAACTAAACACAGTTCTCTTGCTGAGGTCTCTCCAATGGAATCACTACCTATGCATCTTCCCAAAACCTCCTATCGATATGTCGTAACATAAAATCTGCTTTTTTTCCCCAAAACATCAGATTGTGGGTTCCTAATGGATCTGCCATTTGTCCAGATGGTTTTTTGCAACAATGCTCCCTGCTCCCATTCTACTTCTTTTGTATTTGTGCATTTAACTTTGTCTTTCCTAAGACTAATACTTGATGCTATTATTGAATTCCACTTTATTGATTTCAGTTATCCAGAGTGCTTGTGACCTAGAGATATCCACAAATCTCTCAATTGTGAAGGAAAATACAGAATAGAGCTGCATCCAGGACAGATATCTATGGAATCCCAGTTTTTCAATAAAATAGTGAGAAATCTTCTCAAAATATGATTTTGGTTCTAAGTTCATATTTTTTTCTAATTTGTTATCCTTGAAAATGAAACATATGGAACTTAGTAACATGATTTTTCTATATAAAATGAAGGATTGATATCTCAGCTATGTTCAGTTAGAGTAAAATTATTGTTACATTCTTTAAGTTAAAATTCCTTTGCTTTTTGAGTGTTGCTTCCCCAGATAAGACTCAGCATCTTTGAGCAGATTTTAAAGCTTCGTCTACCACTGCCTCCAGTGCCTTCAGGATTTCAGGATTAATAAAAGTAGATGTGATTAGTAATGCAGGACAAATGCAGTTTCTTGGTTTAGAAAACTTGATAGACTGTGATCTGAGCTGGTTTGATGATTGTTTTCCCTGCTGTGTCAAACAGATTGAGCTCTTAGTCTGCATAGCCCATGAGATTAGTGCTGGGATATAGATCTTTTCACTTTTAGGTTGGACAATTCAGATATCACCCAAACATGTAATGACAAACACTTAACTGTGCTAAAGCTGCAAAAGAAATTAATTTACTTCTTGCAAACTTGGACATTCTTGAACTGGTTTTAAAAGCAGCATCCTATGAGTCCTCCAAAAGTTTAGGAATTCTACTCCAGCTGTGTGGTGTAACTGGTGCAAGCCAGCCTTTTACTTTTCCTCTTTCTTTCATTCTTGAAAATTTCATTTGATTCTGCTATGTGGAGCATAAGAAGCTGAGTGTTGAGGGATAGGTATTTGTATCTCTACTTTCTCAAATAAGAGAACATGGAAAATAAAAGAGGTAGTGTGCAGGATGTAGTTCTGTTGGGACATTAGACCACAAAACATTGATTTAAGAAAGGGTATTTCACCACATTACAGGCCCCTATTGACTTTTCCCTCTTTTTTTTTTGCAGTTTCCTTGGTTGCAGCCATTTTTATAGTCCATTAAGCCTAATTTGGTCAAAGGTACCCTGATTTCTTATTCTCTTACATAAATTACAACCCATGAACAACCCTCACACCCAGCAGCGAGGCTACCCACAATCAGCTACATGCAGAAGTGTCCAAAAACTCTGAGAACAGCACAGGACTGGGAGTCTCCATGCTTCTGCCGTCTACCTGGCATTCTTGTATTTCCCCTACATATGGACAGACCGTCTGCTCATCTCTCCTATTTGTGGATAACAGACTTGAAATGGACAGTCATAAGCTGTTTGGATCATCGTTATTTACCTTCTTTGTTCTGAGGTCTCTGGGGTTGGGTTTGTAACTGAAGAGACATCAGGTATTTTCATTTAATTACTGCTGTCTATGAACCCAGTGAAAATTACTCCATTTTATGCCAACAAACTGTGCATAATAAGATTATTTGGTGTCCTAAGAGCAGAACTTGTGATGGAACAAATAAGAAGAATGTAAAAAAATATTATTGCTAGAGCCTATGCAGTTTGAATATATACTAAAATCAAAATACTGTATATTCAACACAGAAAAAATTCGGTGTGATTGGTGAATTAGTTTGTTGTCTGTAATGAGGTCAGAAATTCCAGAAAACATTTAAGTAGATCATAATATTTTTCTGCATAGCTTGATCTGTCAGAATGTGGCAGATATTCTCAAAATGGCTGTTGTCATTTCTCTTGTGTTCATTGAACAGAGTACTGCTTTTAAAAAATGAATGTGTATGTTTACCCAGAGTTTCCACTCAACAATACAAGAAGATTTGAAGATGCTTTTTGCTAGGAGACTGCCTGCCTTGGGAGTTTGTAGACTCTGGCAAAGAATCTGAAAGACCTATCAGAGGTACCCACTCCCGAGACTAAAATCAGTTATTACTTTGATTGCTTTGTTCAGTTCACACTTACCCATGGTTCTTTCCTTCTTACATACTCCTTTCTAGAACGTACAGACTTTCAAGCTAGTTTTGAAGTTACTGACATGTTTTTTTCCCCATATTTACTAGCTTTTGAAGGTGGCTGTGGTTTGAACAGTGCTTACTCCTCGTCTTCCTGTTTATCTGTGCTTGAATTCCACTTTGCAGTCTTGAAGTGCTGAATCTGCAGCAGTCATTTTAATGGCCAGATAGATGTCAGAAACACAGGAGTTTAGCTTTTCGGCAGGATGAAACCAAATGAAATGCTTGACTGTAATGAAAAAGACATATTATTCAAACACAATCTCTCACAATGACAGCAAAAGGATAAAGCAAGCCAGCTGAGATTTCCATGTGGAATAACATAAGAGGATTGTTGAAATTTATGGCACTGAATTAATAGGTTACAGCAAAGACTTACTGCAACTTTGTGAAAAACTCCCTTACTAAATATGTTGCTGCTTTCTCCCCTTGTAAGGGCAAGTTGCTAGAGCAGTTAAGGTGCCTTGTTACAAGAGCAGTGAAGTCAGTTTAAGTCAACTAAAGGATGAGTCAGCCAGCTGATGTTTTGGGCTGTGGAACGGATACATCGCTGTTTCCTGTGGTGGGTTTGCTCCATCTAGCACCCACACAACCAGTTACTTGCTCCCCCATCCCAGTGGGACATGGGAGAAAATAGGAGGAATGAGAGCAAGAAAACTTGTGGGTCAAAATAAAGACTGGGAAATCACCTATGAAGTACTGCAGCAGGCAAAACAGACTTGACTTGGGGAATTTAACTTATTTTTTTGCCGATTAGCATAAATATTTAATTACTGATTCAGGTATTGAGAAACAAAGAAAACAAAGACTGAAACACCTTTCTTCTCACTTTCACAGGCTCAGCTTCACTCCAGACTCCTTTCCTTCTTCCTTTCTAGTCTCCAATTCACTACTTCACTCCAAGCACCTCTTCTCTCTCCTTGTTAACGCCACAGATTACTCTCAGTCCCTCTAGTGAGGCTACAAGTAGTCCAGGAAGCCTGGGTCAGTGTGTAGTGATTTCTCTCTGCCGCTCTTCATTTCTCACTCTTTTCCTGTGGTCTGGTATGGGTCCTCCACAGGCTGCAGTCCCTGTGGGGTGTCCTGCTCCAGCGTGGTCTCAACCACAGGCCACAGTACCTACAGTGAAATACGTGCTCCAGCATGGCTTCTTGATGGGCCACAGTCCCTTCAGGAGCATTCCTGCTCTGATATGGTGCACCTCCTACCCTTCTACCTTGCTATTCCCTTATTCCCTCTGTCATCCCCTCTGTTCTCTCCCCTCTGGTGTTTTTTGCCCTTTCTTAAATGCATTTTCCTGGACATGTCCCCAGCATCGCTGATCATCTCAGCTGTGTCCTGTGGTGGGTCTGTTGCAGAGCTGGCTGGAACCAGCTGTGTCCAGCATGGGGCATCCTCTCACCTCTTCCCACATAGGTCACCCCTGCAGCCTCCGTACTGCCAAAACCTTGACAGCTACATACGAAATATTTCCTTTGTAAGAAGCTGCTACAGAACTTTGTATTCCTCATCCTTCCTAGTCTGATGTGCCCATGAGGCTCTGGACCCATCTCTGATCTTACTCTCAACCTTCCACTGTTAGCATATCAAAGTCAATTCATACCTTTTCAGGCCAATGTCGAGAAAGAAAATTATATGATGGGTTATTGACTGGTGAAAAGTCATGGCTATAAATGTTTGCCTTTCATTTTGCTTCACAGGGAACATTTCAAACATAGTACTTGTACTAGCAATTTTATATTTTGAGGGCAAAGCCCGAATATCTGTAGTGCTGTAGTTGACACTTGAAGTACCAGATCCCAGAGACATTCTCTTGTACTGCCAAGCAATCATTAGTGCCTGGTGTGACATTCCTACTGCAAAGAGCAGAAGGGACTCAAGCTGTTTGTCTCTACTTAGTATGTAAGAACTGGGATTCCTTCTATTTTCAGGGCAGTTTTCTTCATCTTCCCTTTCCAGGTTTTTCATTCAACATCATCTTTGTTTAACTGCCACTTTGCTGGATTCAACTATTTATAGGTGGGGGGGGATATGGAAGAATTCTGTTTCTGCATTTGAATTAGAAACCTTTTAAATTTGTGCCCAATTCTTATGAAAAAGTGGGAAGGGAAACATAACATCTAAATCCTTGTAGGTTTGTAGAAATCTCCTGATCAGCAACTGCAGCCTCCTGCTTCTGGCCAGAGCAAGCTTCTCCTTCTTACATTGTTTTTGTCATCAGAAGCCATGGTATGCTATTGAAGACAAGCTCTTTCTTCTTATGTGTTTGTGCTCATTTATTATTTCTGTGTAAAAGATTTAGAATCAGAATGATAGAATCATTGAGGTTGGAAGAGACCTTTAAGATCATCAAGTCCAACCGTAAACCTCACCCTGCCAAGTCCACCACTAAACCATGTCCCTAAGTGCCACATCAACACAACTTTTAAATACCTCTGGGGATGGGGACTCAACCACTTCCCTGGGCAGCCTGTTCCAATGCCTGACAACCCTTTCAGTGGATAAGTTTTTCCTAATATCCAATCTAAACCTCTCCTGGCACAACTTGAGGGGAGTACCTCTTGTCCTATCGCTTGTTACTTGGCAGAAGAGACCAACACCTACCTCATAACTACCTCCTTTCAGGTAGTTGTAGAGAGCCATAAGGTCTCCCCTCAGCCTCCTCTTCTCCAAACTAAACAACCCCAGCTCCCTCAGCTGCTCCTCATAAGACTTATTCTCTAGACCTTTCACAAGCCTTGTTGCCCTTTTCTGGACACGCTCCAGCACCTCAATGTCTTTCTTGTAGTGAGGGGCCCAAAACTGAACACAGTATTCAAGCTGCAGCCTCTCCGGTGCCGAGTACAGGGGGACGATCACTTCCCTAGTCCTGCTGGCCACACTATTTCTGATGCAAGCCAGGATGCTATTGGCCTTCTTGGCCACCTGGGCACACTGCTGGCTCATATTCAGCCAGCTGTCGACCAACACCCCCAGGTCCTTTTCCGCCAGACAACTTTCCAGCCACTCTTCCCCAAGCCTGTAGTGTTGCATGGGGTTGTTGTGACCCAAGTGCAGGACCTGGCAGTTAGCCTTGTTGCACCTCAAACAATTGGCCTCGGCCAATTGATCCATCCTGTCCAGATTCCTCTGTAGAGCCTTCCTACCCTCCAGCAGATCAACACTCCTGCCCAACTTAGTGTCATCTGCAAACTTACTGAGGGTGCACTCGAGCCCCTCGTCCAGAGCATTGATAAAGATATTAAACAGAATTGGCCTCAATACTGAGCCCTGGGGAACACCACTTGTGACCAGCCGCCAGCTTGATTTAACACCATTCACCACAACTCTTTGGGCCCAGCCATCTAGCCTGTTTTTCACCCAGTGAAGAGTACATCCGTCCAAGCCATGAGCAGCCAGCTTCTCCAGGAGAATGCTGTGGGAAACAGTGTCAAAGGCTTTACTAAAGTCCACAGCCTTCCCCTCATCAATTAAGCAGGTCACTTTGTCAGAGAAGGAGATCAGGTTAGTCAAGCAGGACCTGCCTTTCATAAACCCATGCTGACTGGGCCTGGCCCCCTGGTTGTCCTGTACGTGCCTCACGATGGGACTCAAGATGATCTGCTCCATAACCTTCCCTTGGCACCGAGGTCAGACTGACAGGCCTGTTGTTCCCCGGATCCTCCTCCTGGCCCTTCTTGTAGATGGGCGCCACATTTGCTAACCTCCAATCAACTGGGACCTCCTGGGTTAGCCAGGACTGCTGGTAGATGATGGAAAGTGGCTTGGTGAGCACTTCCACCAGCTCCCTCAGTACTCTTGGGTGGATCCCATCTGGCCCCATAGACTTGTGTGTGTCTACATGGTGTAGCAGGTTGCTAACCATTTCCCCTTGGATTATGGGAGCTTCATTCTGCCTCCAGTCCCTGTCTTCCAGCTCAGAGGGCTGGGTACCCTGAGAACAATTGGTCTGACTATTAAAGACTGAGGCAAAGAAGGCATTAAGTACCTCAGCCTTTGTCACTATGTTTCTCCCTGCATCCAATAAGAGATGGAGATTCTCCTTAGCCCTCCTTTTGTTGCTAATGTGTTTATAGAAACATTTTTTATTGTCTTTTACGGCAGTAGCCAGTTTAAGTTCCAGCTGGGCTTTGGTCCTTCTAATTTTCTCCCTGCATAACCTCACGACATCTCTGTAGTCCTCCTGAGTTGCCTGCCCCTTCTTCCAAAGGTCATAAACTCTCCTTTTTTTCCTGAGTTCCAGCCAAAGCTCTCTATTCAGACAGGCCCGTCTTCCCTGCCAGCTCGTCTTTTGGCACATGGGGATGACCTGCTCCTGTGCCTTTAAGATTTCCTTCTTGAAGGATGTCCGGGCTTGCTAGACTCCTTTGCCCTTCAGGACTGCCTCCCAAGGGACTCTGTCAACCAGGCTCCTTAATAGGCCAAGGTCTGCCCTCCAGAAGTCCAAGGTAGACGTTCTACTGATCCCTCTCCCTACTTCTCCAAGAATCAAAAACTCTGTCATTTCATGATCACTATGCCCAAGATGGCCTCCAACCATCACATGTTCCACAAATCTTTCTCTTTGCAAACAACAGGTCTAGTTGGGCAGCTTCCTTAGTTGGCTCCCTCACCAGCTGTGTCAGGAAGTTATCTTCCGCACACTCCAGGAACCTCCGAGACTGTTTTCTCTCTGCTGTATTGTATTTCTAGCAGACATCTGGTAAGTTGAAGTCCCCCATGAGAACAAGGGCTAGTGATTGTGAGACTTCTCCCAGCTGCTTATAGAATACTTTATCTGCCTCTTCATCCTGGTTGGGTGGTCTATAACAGACTCCCACCATGATGTCTGCTTTGTTGGCCTTCCCCCTGATTCTTACCCATAAACACTCAACCCTATCGTCACCATCATTAAGCTCTAGACAATAAAAACACTCCCTAACATACAGGGCTACCCCATCTCCTCTCCTTCCTTGCCTATCCCTTCTGAAGAGTTTATAGCTGCCCACTGAAGCACTCTCAGTTGTGCGATTTCTGTCATGTGAGTAAAATTATGCTAGTTCATTACCTTTTCTCTGAGGGTCTTGTAGCATCCTGGGTGAGCGTGCAGGAGCTCATGTTGCTGTCCTTGGCCCTTAGCAAAAGGCAACTTGTTCTCTGTCAAGTCAGTCCTGTGTTTTCTGCTCTCCTCTTACAGATACGGTTACATTTCAGGGTTGATAATACATGGTTTGTGCATTACTTAGGGAGACTCTGAGATGTAGACTTGATTCAGCCTGCAGCCAAATACTAACTTAAGACTAGTGTGACATAGTAAGAAATTCCTAATAAAAGACATTGAGCTATAATAACAATTAGAAATATTACCTTCTCTGTTAGAAAGGATTTTGTTTTTCTTCAGTTTTACTTGTCATGCTATAGCTTCTGAGCTTTATATTTGCTTGAATTTCCAGTGAAGTTGAGGACTTTTCTCTTCAGTAAAGAAAAACATTTGGAGCTAAATTTTCTCCTGACTAACTCCATTGACTTGCAGACCAAAGCCAACAAGGATTTGACCCTTTAAGAATTTCTTTGTTCACTGGCAAACACCTAGGTACTTGCCATGGCTTCATTGGCAACATCAAGAGCATTTCCTTATCTTACACATCTAGTCATCTTTAAGCCTAAGGGGTCTAAAATATAAGTGGAGATCCAAGCTCAGCTTATTAAAGCATCCCACCAGGTCTTTATTGAATCTTTGGCCAACTCCATTTCTAAGAACGTAACCTGCCAGCCAGCTGGTACCCAGGCTTTGTTACAGTTAGAGAAAAAAAAAAGGAGAGGAGAGGAAAGGAGGAAAGCAAGGGGGGGGGGGGGGGGGGGGAAGAGTTGATCCTATTATTATCATAAAATTCAAAGGGTTGTTCACATCCAAACAGTAGGAGGTGGACAGATTAAAGTTTTAGAACTGTAACAACATCTCTCTTTGTGCTGTCTAGTTCAGCAAAGTGAACCTTGTAACACTTGACATCCATCACAACATTTCCTGCAGTTACCACTCTGTTACTTAGACCAAATCCCCAATTCTGGCTTGCAGACTGTAATTTAGAGACATTAAATGACTATAATGTGGAAAGTATCTGATGATGTATTGTGCTTTAGAATAATAAAACTACTAAAATTGCAGCGTGGAGAACTAAATCAAATATGTAATTATCTGTGTTTGTAGGATTTCCTCTAAGAACGTTATGTTGTTTAAGCCATGCCTTTCTTTCTCTTTTGTTAATAACCCATGTTCTTAGAAAGAGGGTTATGCATTTAAAGATGTTCTTGGCATTTAGCCCTATTCCCACCTCCTTTCCTTCCTTCTTGCTGACCCATAACAAATCTTCTGGCTTTGATTTCACTTCACATTCAAAAGCAATGACAGAGGCCTTAATGAAAAAGCTTAATCCAAGTGCTCCATTTTATTAGCTGCAATTCTCACACTTCAAGAGTGTCTTAGTGCCAAAATTCTTCCCTTTTGTTTTTCCTTAGGTTTTTTTTTTTTTTTTAGATGACTGCTATCTGGTATTAGGAATAAATACAGAGATTAAATGTTCAGAAGCTAGTGACTTTAGGGAGCATGCCTACATACAGTATGCAGTTTCTTTTATTATTTTTTCTTTATCACCAAAAGAAGTATTTTACATACTTGGAATAACTGTAGTTATTTTCTACTCTAAAGACATTTTATCCCTCCTTTTCATCACCCTCAACTGACTGTCATAATCTATTGGTTGCTTCGCTAGCACATCCCAAAGAGTATTTCTTCAGTATTGCAAATAATTCTCCCTTACTCTCCCTTGGTTTTTAAGGTTGACTGCCCTGCCTGTGTTCTCTCCAGGCAAGGATCCTTTGAGACCAGTGATGAATGAACCTTGAAAGCCTGAAAGCTTGTATGTACCTGAGGTCATCAGTCAGCACTATTTTCTGAATTTACTGATTCTGTAAAATTGTCTCGGATATCTCAGGAGGTGACATTTCGGTATGAGCATTCTGAAGGTGCTTCTCCTAGCCCCTCTTGGGAAGGAAGAAGAGGAGATCCTGCATTGTATCTTCCAGACCCTGATGACTACCCTAAAATTCAAAGGAACAATGTAGGGCTAGGAGAATTTAGACTGAATCTCAACAAAAGCTGTAATCTTTTGCTTTCTCACATATATAAAGTGAGGAGTGATTTGAATGAGGTGAATGATCTTATTTTATCCATCCCAGCTTACAAGTAGACAGGACAAAAATTGAAGCCATGTGGATAAGTTAACACAGACAATTAATGTCTGCAGTCTGCCAGACCGGTCTAACATTTAATTCATCTTTTGCCAGAAGCTACTTGGTGTTGAATTCTTTAGAATGTGTGTGGGGGGGTCCTTTCAGAAAAAAAGCATGTAGGTTTGTGGGCTTCTTTTTGCTGTGTTACATTCAGTGATCTACAAAAAGTTTTAATAACTCAGTAAGAATGCATTTATATCTTTATCAGTGTTGTGTTAAAAAAAGAAAAAACACAGCAACTAGGTAAAGTCTATATTGCTCAACATCAGAAATGGATATATTATGTTTCTGCCTATGCTGGATTGGCTCATGGCATTACTATCTTTTCTGTAAGTTAGTACAAGTATTCTATATCTCTTAGGTAGAGGAGAGGAAGCTAGATCAATGTGCTGTAAGAGATACTATTTTGGGAATCATCAGACGGAAAAAAAAATTAGGTTGGCAGGTATACCAGCAGAGCAACAAAAATCACCCTGTACAGTCCAGCTTTACCTAAGAGCTAGAAGAGACTGCCTTGCACATTTCATTCACTTTTTTATCAAACATATATATCCTATCACCAGATTGCTTGGACATATATATATATTTATATGATACTAAATAGAAAATTTGACTTCACTCCAGAGGACTTAGCTAAGCATGGTCAGATTCCTGGAACATGATGAAATAACTCTGCAACCATTTGTTGAAATGTGAAAAGACAATCTACATTTGTTTATATATTTTCATTATCACAATAAGGATCAAAACAACCACTAGTTGAAAAGGCTGACATTCTTTACTGTCTTTTTTATTGTTTAACATTTTTTACATGAACTATCACGACAGGTGTGTATGAGATGGTGATAATATTGAATTTTCCCCTTGACCATAGCCAGAATGAATTTAAGAAGAACCAAGGAAAATCTCATTCCAGGCAAAGCTTCCTATAGCCTGAGAAAGAAAAACTGAAAAGCTTAACATCATAGAGAAAACTGTGGATATCATTATGCAAATTTCACTTTTGCTCAGTGACAAGCAAATCTTACAGTGATGAACAGTTGTCTGTGTTCATTTTTTTATAATTTTTTCCAAATACCCAATATGAATTTTAACATAGAATCCATGACAACTCTGAACAAATGTGCGTTAATGTGCATTTAGCCATTTCTACTGCTATAAAATGAGATATTAGGGTTACATTGGAGTGTTTGAGTACTACAGATTAAATCACAGGTGTGAGGAGAAAGTTGCATAGCACGTAAAAATATTCCTGTTGTTGTCCTTTGCTGGTCTATCCTTTTCCAAGGGGGAGGAAGACTAGTAATCATCATTTCTTTGTTGTAATTGGCAAACATTCCTGCAGCTAGAGGAAGTGGTTAGGCAGTTGCCTCTTAGCTTCTGGGGAATGTGTGCCAATATACTGTTTCAGAGCCTTACAGCCTTACTTTTTTTTCTACATGGAAACATATTGGTTATTCTAAGTTTGTGCCTCAAAAAACATGAAGGAGGCAAAATGGCTGCTGTAGTGCAAAAAAAATTTTCTAGCCTTGTTACTTAGCTTTGGCCTTAATAATTTTTTTAAAAAATAATTGACTTTACAGAGTTTATCCAAGTTCAATATATTATATTTTCCTACTACTACTCCTCATACTGGGAGATTTATTCTAACAGGTAGATCCTACACATTGAAGGTGCATTTCTGAAGGAGGAAAGTAACTCAGACTCCCCAAGATTTAGCACCTGGTAGGACAGAGACCTTCTCTCTGAGAAACTGCCATTAAAATATGATAAACTTTTTCTCTTTTATGTGCTTGTACAGTGCCTGATACAAAAGTGTCTCAGTCACACACAAAAATCCATCTGATAGTTTGGTTCAAACTGTTTCCAACTAGATTTTAATGCCAACTTACAATAAAAAAAAATAATTATCAATATGACAATACTATACTTTCTCTGTTATCAACTTTAAAAACAATTGTCAGAATATTACAGCGGTTGATAGTTATTCATAAGCAGTTAAGCAAGCTATTGCCTACAGCACTATAGAAGAAAATAACAACTAATTTATCCCCCTCTTTTCCAGCCAGTTATTATTACTCTGTGTACAGACATTAAACTCTCTCTTCTGTAGACCTGTGACATAGGCGCTTAGAGATCTTGCCAATCTATGTCATTTTGGACTATTAGTTAGGTTCCAGGCCAAAGTCATATATCATTTTGTATCCAAACCCATGTGCCATTTTGCTGATGAGATATAGCCTATTCAACTAAACATGTGACAATAGGTATTTTCAGGATTAGACAAAAATAAATGTGAAAGATCAGTTCAGCTGATGGTGTTTGAGTTTGCAGCTTGTTAATGAACTATCTCTGTGACACACTGGTAGCACAGAGAAGCTGAGGACACAGTTCTTTAATGGTAAATGAGAGGCTGGGTCCTTAACTGTTCAGGGGCAGGCTGTACCCCCTTGCTGGTAGTAAAATTCTTGGAAATGCTTATGTAGTAAGAGAACTCAGGGTGAGTATAAAGGAATCTAGCCCTAAATTTTTATCATGCATAATTGCATTCTTTCTCATTAAAATCCCACTCTGATTCTAATTAAATTCATAATTGTTCTGCATTTGATGCTATAAACTGTGGTGTAGTGTTTCTGGGTGCTATTTAACAGATGTCATCCTCCCCCCAAGAGGCAGCGGTATTTCATTGCTCTGTGAATTGATCCTTCAATGTGAAATCTGAACAGGTCCCCAGATAGCCAAGCAGGAAGGGGGATGTTGTAAACTAGCAAGAATGAATAAACGAGGTAACCGAAGAGTGTCTCTCAGAATGTAATGTCATCTCAGAGATGTAATTCCTTGTACTTCAATATATTTTAAAAGAGTAATCCAATTTACTCCTTCTATCTTCTGTTCATAATAAAGTCACAAATTCATACTGATACTTCAACATACAGTTCTCAAGCTCAGGCTTACAGACACAGACCAGTTTTTAGACATTTGCATTAATTTTCTTTTTTTCCAGTACAGGTCTTCAGAATTATCTGCAACCAGTTTGACTCTTACATATACACACAGAGAGCTGAGAAAGTTAGTCGTCTTGGCTTTTTTTTCAGAACATCAATTTTTCAAGTGTCCCAATTTCATTCATCTCCACTTGCCCTCCATCTCTGGCAGATACACATGTGGTCCTAACACTCTTCATCCTGTTTGTTTCAAAATAGTTGTTTGACTGTTTCTGAATTTATTCTACCAGGCTTTTCTGCCACCATTCTCAACGTCTACCTGGGGGCTCACCCACATCCCTCTCTGATCAGTTTCTTCCAGTACAAATTCCCAGTTTAGCAAATCCCACAGAAGCCTGTTGATCTTCAACCAGATCAGAATGACTTATTTCCTAATTTATATAGCTCAGAGTATTACTAAACTGAGTAGGGCCTTATATAATTTTAAGGAATAAAACACTGAAGTACACGGGATAATATAGTATAATGCTACTATAAGGAAAAACAGGATTAAGAAACTAAGAGAGAGCAGCAGCATGTCAGTGGCTCAACATAATTTCTAGTTCTTTTTGCATAGCAATAAGTCGAGTCTGAAGATGCTTATAAATTGCTTTAGGATCCTCAGAGATAGTTGTCTTATAAAATGTATGTTATTATTTACCATACAAACTATCACCAAAATCGTCTCTTCTTTCCCATTCATATGCAAATTCTGGGGAATCTGAATAGGAGAATAAGGTTGAGAATGTTCTATTCTAAACATGGACTTCTTAGATATTAAACTTGTTCTCTATCCCTTGTTCACATTCGTCAAAATCAGATATACCAGAGAAAATCTTTCCAAATGGTACATAGAATTGACTCAAAAGATACAGATAAAATTCTTAGCCATAGGCCGCTCATCATGAGTGGTGGGTATTAGAGGTTACTAATATTATTCAGCATTCTCACCTCATTATGAACTAAGAATACTGCCCTACTGTCTTTGGGTGCTGCCATGGATATTTTTTCAATAAATTGAAATGTCTTTTTTAAAAACAAAGGGAATACATGAGGGCTGAAGTCTCCTTGCCTTTCTTTGACAGTGCCTCTAACCAGCTGCTAATTTTAATGCCCGTCTCCTGAAATTCCTGTTCCTCTCTCAAATTTGGCTAACAGAATCAGATGGACAGGTGGTTTTGAGATACAGTGGAGATACATGTACCTTGTTTGCTTATAAGAAACCAGGCAAAAAGCTTAGTAAAGAGTAAAAGGTTAGTGCTGGTACTTAGCCAAGCAAAATGAAAGGCATGGAGTGGATCACTAACTCCTTCTTTACTCTCATTTTTTGAGTAACTAGCCATGCTAGCTGCCCCATGGTTTCTTTCTCTTGGCAGCCTGGAGAGCTAGAAGTAATCACAGGGACAGTTCTGTCCCATTTCTCCATCGCATACGGAGTCAGGCTAGTGGGCTCGTCTGAAACGAAGGCTTGTCCTAGTTAATGGCTGGTACAGTATAGAAACATTTGCAGACTTGTGAGACAGGAACGAGGATTCCTCACACAGCTGCCATTTCTTCTCTGTTCTTCATGGAATTGCGTAGCTCACTGCATTTCCTCCTAACCTGGACTCGATAGATTAAAGGCCACAAATGGGTAAAATGATGATGAGAATTCAGATACAGTAATGGTCTGTGTTGATTTGTGTCTGTACGTAGTATAGAGTTCTGCTTTTCAGGATTATTTTTAGTATTTTTTCCTTAGGGACACAGAAGGTAATATTTTATATTCAGATTTGATAACTAGGGTTCTTCACTGACACATTTTAGTCAATGAGGCATTCTTGGAAATTTTTCTTAAGCTCTAAAAGAAAGTATTGTACCATTGTGAAGTTGTACGAAATCAGAATAATGAGTTGGAACAAACCCAGAATATTTTTTACACAAAAAAGTTTCCATGTTTTGCCTGCCCCCAGATATTTTGAAGTCCATATAAGTGAGTAACAGAAACATACATACCACAATAAATCACAGAAATTGACAGTGGTACATAAGAGTGAAATAATCAATAAATTAATATCCTTGCTTTGAAAAGATCTTGTAATTATACAAGATGTGTGACAGTAACATTAAAATAGCTTGTCAAAACATCAAAATACAAACAGTTTTGATTCACTGGAAAAACTATCTACTTTGTGTCTGATAAACAACTTTAGAAGAGAAGCCCAGTCTCACACAATGAGGAACATAGGATGAGAGATTATGTTATCCTGTGATAAATTAGTTAAAATTCTTTTCATGGCTGAAATGACTACCTGGGGAATCAATGTACCTTCAGGAACATATCATCAAAAGCATTGTCATCATTAGTTTAAAAAAAAAAAAGACAGAGAAAGAAAGAGAAAAAAAAAGAAAAACTATGAAGACAACACTAGTTAAACTAGTAGTTCATGTGGCATTAAGGTAGTGCCCAAATCTAGAAAGAAAAAAACCTGGACAGCTAGAACACTTTGACAAAACAGTGTAATCCAAATCTTAACATGATAATCCGGAGAGAGAAGAATATGCTGACTCAGGTGCTTAAAGGAAAGGTTAGAAAATAAACGTCATTTTGTTCATGTCCACTTGGCATATTTCAGGCACATATTCTAAACTCATACTTTCTATGCTTAAAATAGATTGATAATCATAGAATAAATGAGAACAGACAGAATCTCTGAAGGTCATCTGGTCCAAACCCTGCTCAAAGCAGACCAAGGCCAGGTTGCCCAAGGCCTTGTCCACTGATTTCATGAGTGAACAGAGATTCCGCAGCTGCCCTGGACAGTGATTCCAGTGTCTTCTACCCTCATTATGAATATTTATTTTCTGTAATATCTGATTGCAACTTCCCTTCATTCAGTTTGAGTCCGTTGCCTCTTATCCTGTCGCTGTGTACAGTGGCTCCATAGGTATACCTGCTGATGCTTCTCAGTGGTGCCCAGTGACAGGACAAGAGGCAATGGGTGCAAACTGAAATATAGGAAATTCCATTAAAATTTAAGAAAATACTTTTTACTGTGAATGTGATTTAATACTGGAATATGTGGCCCACAGAGGCTGTGGAGTCTCAATTCTTGGGGACATTCGAAACCCAACTGGACAAGGCCCTGAGTAACCTGCTGTAGCTGATCTCCAGAGGTGCCTTCTGCTTCAGCCATTCAGTGCGAGTCTGTGAGTTTAAAATCAGTCTGTTATAGTACAAGCAAATTTGACAGTTACTGGAATCTGATAGTAATTATCAGCTGGGGTGGGGGAATCAAATTTTCTCACTTGTGTTCATCCTGTGGAATGCTACTAATGGAGACATTCTCTCCTTGTGTTTTTAATTGCATTTACATATCTAAGGTTTAAATGCCCAGACTAAGCTTTCCTAAAGTATCTGTCTCAGGCAATTTGTTTGGTGGAATTTAAGCAAGCATACTTAAATAATTAGAAAACTCAAATTTCACAAATGTTATGCGATGATGCAACTGTGATACATGCTGTGAAACAAGTGGCTGAAGTCTGCTTAAGGGTTGGCTCTGATTGCAAATATATCACTGTTGTGTTATCCTGGTTTGTGCCATGGGGAAAATAACAACTGTCTTTGACAAGCTAAAGCTTGAACAAAGTTGGTTTGGATAGGATCAGCAGAAGCTCATTGAGAACTAAAGTTTAGCAGATGTGTCATATAAAGATATGCATATTTAATACAGGTGTCTTTTTTGCTGAGTATGCTCTGGACCAAAAGCTTGGGCAGGTTATCCAGAGCACTCTTTGAAGTTGGTGCTGCAGATTGAGGTGGCACATGTGCAAACAAACTGAGTATGGAGAATATTTCTGCTGTCCTTTCCATACCTTCATTCAGAAAATCTGGAAGAGGAGGAAGCAGCAGCCTGAGAGATGACCTTATTCCTTCTGCCTAGCTAAGATGATGGTTCTTGTAGTTTTCATTGTTTCTGTGTAATTTGTCATTATGTCATAATAAGGAATGTCCTCCTTGAGGTAAACATCCCTCCATGTCATGTCTTGAGCCCTAGCTCCTATAATTATCATCTCAGTTTTGTCAATCCAGTTTTTATGTGAAATGTTGCCTGAAAAACTTTTGGTTATTCTCTTTATTTCTTTGGTACAGGTTTTTCTGGGTCATTTAAAAAACTGTAACTTCTCTTCATCCTGAGGGGGTGAAACCACAGCAGGAGCCCCTGTCCGATCATTTTCTTTTCTCAAAACTGGTGCTCAAACCTGCTCTAGCAAAGTTAAAGCCTTTTTCCCCACATAATACATATATTCTACGTCCCTTTATTTTTCATCGGAAACCCTGTGCTAGAACCCACAGTTCGCATCAGAACATGGTAAATACCTGGGTGTACTTCTGTGGCCTTTGGGCACTCTTCTATGTGTCTACAAAGGAGTGCAACATTCAGAGGACTCAGGAAACGGATCTCTCTTCTGGACAAAATTTCTGATGTAAAAAATGCTCAAGCTGGCTGCTAAAAATTCCTTTATTCACCCATTCTCTTCCTTCTTCATCTATCCACTTGGGCAGAGATAGAGTACTGAGGCAAATCTGCCTTGCCAGGAGTTGCTTTCTTCTCCTTAAAATTGTGATCCTGGTCCTCCAAGTTAGGTTGGTCTGGGCATTACACACAAAAAAAAAAGAAAAGCATCAGTGACCCCAGTTTCTTTCTGAAATTTCAGCTCTGTCTAATTTTCTGTAACTCTGTTTTTTCTTCAAAGTACAAGGTTGCCTAAATCTTACCTATTTTCTATGTTTTGAGGAAAAGAAAAAAAAAACTACCTTTGCCACTCAGATTGAGTCATCTTATTTTGACAGTTCCAGATGGGGAATATTACAGGTATTTTCCTATTCTGTACAGAAAATTCATGTTTGTGTTTCCAACACAGATATCATCTTCATATGTTAAGTCATATCTCAGCTTTTCCAAGAGTTACTGGCTAAGGCCAACTGAGGAATGTTACAGCTAGATATTCCTAATTTATGCCCAAGGCATCCATCCTATCCAGTGACAAGAAAATGTAGTACTTGGTTGTGAAATAAAAGCTATGTGTATATAGAGAAGGTGGATTAAAATTGAAACATTTCCTAACTTCAGATAAACTGTCTTTGCTTCAATGTGTGTATGAATGTAGACATGAAGACACATTATGTGAAGACAAATATAAAACTCTGAGGTTGAGACCCCCAGCTCTGGAGTGTGTGACTGGCTTTTTGCACCTGCTTGAAGTTTTTGGTTGCATTAGGATTTTTTGTGACCACACAACTCTGCACACTTCGTGGTTTGTAAAACTGGGGGCTTATTTTCTATTTTCAAAATGGGCGCTTACTTTCCACTTTGAATTTTGTTTTTGAGACCCAGAACAAGGAGTAGACACATTTGAACCACAGCATCAAAGTTTAATTTTCAGAATTCACTGTGTGTTTTCTCAGTATAGGATCCTGGTTCATGTCTTCTTTTCTTTGTCCTGGCAGTCCCCTAATGATTAAGGTGTTTTGCTAAAAGAAAGTTTTCCCTAGATTCCATAAGATACTTTCTCATCATTTTCTCTTTTGACTCCTTGGCAGAACTTTCTCGTTCCTAATATTCCATAAAGTACATAGACACAGAAGAAAAAACTCATCAAATGTATTTCAGTTTGTCTTTCATCTTAGTGCTCATCATTAATCATAAGTGGTGCATGCAGGTAAATCTTGATTTCCTTGGTCATTTATGCTTCTTATATTTTATGATACACAGAGCTGTGTGATACCAGCTCAATGGAGTCATCATAATAATACATTCATGTGCATTGAACTGTCTCTGCTGTCTATTAATCTTTTAAATGCTCAACCTTCCTGCATCTAATTAAATCCCTTTTCCATTATTTACTGTTAAATATCCTCTTCATTTGATTAGCATAGTACTTGCTGTTTTGCTGTCTTCTGTCTTTTATTTTTTGAACTAAATCTCTGAGGGTAGTTTATCTATCATAGTGTAAGTTATGGGCATTAATTTCAAATAGGAAATCTTGTTTTCAAAAACTTTACTTAAAGTTTATCATGTGCAACTGTTTGGGCTTTTTTGATTGATTTGGGTTTTCCTTTGTTCTCTGCCTGCATTTAAAAACATGATTGATGATAAGAAGAGTAAAAAATGGGTGCTGATATTAATTTCTATCTTGCAGCAACACAGGAAGATCTGCCTTTTATCTTTCTAAGGGGATTTATTTGGAACAGGCATTTTTTGAGTATACCTTTGAAGGTGCTTTATGCAAAAAAAATGGGCAGTACTGTTTTGTCTTTTTAAAATAGCAAGTGGAAGAGTTATTTCTTCAACAGGCACTCCCTAGAAACAGCAATTTTTAGTTTGTGCAGAAATTTTATTCAAATACCAAAGCTGTCTCCTTTGAAATCCATGTTTATGCATCCAATAAAAAGAAGATGGGTTTCTTTCTGAGACTTCTACCAGTTGAAGTAAAATGCTAAAAATTACCATTCAAGGAAGCCATGGCTTTTTGCACTGAAGGTAAATCGAGTGTATTAAGGTTAATAATACCTACCAGAAATTAAGACTTAATCAGAAATGAAATCAAGGGATTATGAGTTAAGCTAAGCAAAGCCTCTCTCTGGTGAGCAGAAGGCTTATTTCTGATACACATTTCAAGCGAGGTTGTAAGGGCTCCGATTTAGGAGCCCACCCCTGGTATGGCCGGCCAGCGAAGCAGCGGCAAGCCAGGCAGCAGCTGCTGCACCGTTCCCTGCCACTGCTGCCCGGTGACCAGCCATACTGGAGGAGATACGCCCCATCCTCACACTCCAAACACCAACACCCCACAAAGGAGCCTGCCTGGGATCAAGAAAATGAAATATGAGCTCCTAACAAAGATGAATGAAAGCCAGGACAATAGTCTCCTAACTTCAGTAGCTGTCTTGGGAATATAAAAGCAACCGTAGCTTGCTTCTTAGCCAGTGATCATGCTGCCCTTTTCACCAGAAATCATTTTCCCCTTCCCTCACTCATATTCGTATCCTAAAAGTCAGTCCCCTAAAAAATAAAAGCTATTATTAGGTTTCCGTGTTATAGTGCCAAGTTAAGCTTTTACTTTTCCTGTTTGAATCAGTGAGCTGTCTTACATTTGCCACAGTATTTCAATGATGGTAAAGTATTTCAGTAAAGCCATTTAGCTGAGCAGGGTACCCATTGCTGCTTATCATAGTAGAATTTAAATTATAAAGCATTGGGACTCTTTGCAGAAGGATCCCTGAAGATGGGTATTCATTAGTACAGGTTTTCAATGACTTCTGAGTATCTCTAGCAGGGCTGGCACTTAATATGGAGATACATTGAACCATATTAGAATGAAATAGTCATTGAATCAGGATGATAGATATGAAGTAAAATCTGGTGTTCCATAATATTTCAGGAACTCTGAGCTGCTCTGCTGACTCTATACTACATATATATTCATATATATGGATACAGTTCAATTTAGAAAGGTACAAATGCTGAATGGATATTGTCAGATAATTCATCATACCAGACAAACTCCTAGATGCAAATTTTTATCTTATGGAACATATTCTCAGCTGATGTAAATAGATCTTTTGTTTCCACAGAGTATTGACCCAAATAATGTAAAACCCAGAAAGAGCAGAAACACTGTTTTCCAGCTCTCTCGTATACTCTAGAATTATTGCTGGTTTTCCAAAATGAAGAAATGTGCAGAAAGAAGCAGCCATATAATCAGACTATCTAGCTGGATAATTTTCACTCTGTTTATATTTTTAAATAAATTGTTTGATGTATTTTCCATTCTTTCCTGCTATACACACAGCTTCATTGTAGTAGTTTATTTTTCAAAAATATATTGACTATTTGGTGAGTTTCATAAATTATTTTGCACACAAGACTAGACAAATAATTTTTCTTAGTCACCCTGCTCTAATTAGCACATTAGGAAGTGATGTTGTCAGGGTTGTGAATATTGTAACATAGGAAAAATGGCTACTGACACAATGCCTAGATGCATATATTGCAAATGCTCTTGTGTCGCTGTCCTTTAATTAAATACAGTCCTCAGGTCAGAATATGATTAGTTGTCAAGTGACAATTTAAGAGACTAGAAGTACATGTTTGTGCTGAAACTAGACCAGGAGTTCTTTAGCGTTATTTGTAGTGCATGAGCAGTGCTTTTAATGACTTTTGGACAAGACTTTTGATGCAATTCAACAACAGCATTGCTGTATTTAATGTCAGAAATTTCATAATGCAGACTTAGCGTGTTATAATTTTTTTTTTTTAGTTTATTGAAACATAAAATCTCACATGAATACATACATTGCCAAAGTACCCACAGAGAAAACAAGTAAGGATAGTAAAAGGATAAGTAAAATTACCAGGAACCACTGGAGGTGTGTAGTTTTGCCTTGCTTGTGTAACGCAGAGCTTGATGAAAACAGGAAAAAAACAAAACAGTTTGTTATTGTGGTGGTGTTTGTTTTTTTTTTAAACATGACAAAGTTGTGTCTTGTCTTCACTAAAAAAGCCATACATCTTGATTTTGGTTTGGTTTGGTTTGGTTTTTCCTGTAAAAAGTGCTTTCATTAGAAAGACGACTATGACACTAATTTTAAGGAAAACAAACACACCTATGTAGTCTAGTGACCTTTTCATTTAGAGGAATCCATTGTGTTACTTTTGCATAATCCGGGTTTAACCAGACTGAAATTTAGAGGGTAATGTTAAACCAGGTTATACGCTACAAATGTGTGACCGAAGAGGAGAAACTCCAATCCCTCAGCACGAATTTCTATCGATAATGAAATATCCAGGCATTGACAGGACTACACAAACAAAGCTTCACACAGGAAAATTTGTTGCTGGATTTTTTTTTTTAATCTTGATATGGATTGTTTTACATTAAGTGTGTACATAGTATTTTTTCTTGTGGAGCGAATATAAATATGTCATGAGGTGTATGAATGATACTTCTTTTTTACATGGTTTCCTGAGATGCTTTATGACTATTACAGAGTTAATCAATATCAATGACTAGATAAAGAATATGCTTTCCTCTGACCTGCAAGAATGTATGCTTTACTAGTTTGTTTTCTGCACAACATGAGAGATTGTCCCTGCACCATTTTTAAAATCCTACTCCACAGATTTTTTAAATCATAAGGGTTTTTTCAACTATTGGCAAGAAAAAAGAACTTGATATTTGAGAGACTCTTTTGTAATTTCATCCTGAAAGTAAGAAAGTATGAGTTCCCAAATACAGAGGAATCTATTCCAATTTCTAGATTACAATAATTATTAGGTAAATCTTCAATTTGCATAGACATAGTAAGCAAAAACAGTAGCTCCACCAGGGCCCTTTTATGTGTATATACACAAGATTCTCATATCAAGTTTATTTATGTGGTCAGGACCATGAAGGCAATAGGCAAGAATATTTGAAGCCTTCCTAACATAATATGAAAAAGTATTGTAATTCTAAACTTTGTGGGCAAGTTTGTCAGGGGTCAGTGGAGATGCTGTGAATGACACTGTCTCCAAGACCTCACATCTCTGCCATGCTCCTCTCATCCAGGGTGTGAAACTTTGCCCTCAGGACAGGAGCTGCTGTGCAAAGTAGACGGGAGTTGGGGTACCCCCTTCTGTCTCTGCTACCCCCTTAGGACTCCTAAGCCGCCATAGTCATGCTCACACAGGCACAGAGAGCAGCCCTGCTTTATTGAGACATGCTAAAGAGGACAGGGAGTAATGGCAGGATACGGGTCTACTTTCAAATTCTCCTCCTGCTCCCTTTGCTCAAACAGAGAAGCCTTACCCTTACTCTTATCTGGAGAGGAGGCAAGGCACTAGGGTCGAGGGACACGAAGGGACTCTGCCAAGCAATTTAATAGGTTATGAAATACAGACTATACTAAAGAGGCATGAACACCCACTTTTTTTGTTATACGGTTATGATTACATTCATTTACAGTTATGATTCTCTCATGGTACTGGAATTCTGCTTGCTAATAGGCTACAGTAAATTTAAAATGAAACCCTGAAATCTAGAATAACAACTTCTACATTTTTCCCTTAGTGCTCTATACACAAGAAAAAAAAATGCAGGATTCACTAGCTTTATACTTGGACTTGCTACTCATGACAGGAGCTTTTGACAGTTCTGATAAACAGTTTAAGCTAGACATGAAAATATTTTTACACCAAGGTTGTTTAAGATTTATGCATTTTTTAAAGTACAAAGTCCCTGGTCTGTGAGGGAGAAAAAACGGTATGTTTGATCCAGTGTTTGCTATTTAGATATGTTCATTTCTCAGTTTCAAATATGGTTAGAGTTTCCCCTTTTCAAAATTGAGTTGATCTCTCCATTATCTGTGAAATCTTTCAGACTGAATGAACTTCATGTGCTTCCATACGCCAAGAGCTGTTTAGCAGATTCAGGACTACAATAACAGCTGAATAACCTTCTCACTTTACTGGGGACAAGATGATACATGCTTGTTTTCCCCAATGATATTCTCTGGTCTCTGTCCTGACTCCCTATCTAAACGGTGTTTAGAGCAGAGAAAGGGTACTCAGGCTTTGGGCAGAGGTTGTACCAGAAATTATGCTAATGCCTAACTCTGACTGTATTGTCACCACAACAGGGTGAGCCAGGGAGAGCAGGAGGGGGTCTTCTTCAAATTGGAGTCGAGAAATATGGTGAGAAGGGTGTTTAAGAGGCCAGTGTTGTTTTACAGGAGCTAGATGTGTCCCCTATGTTTGTAGAAGGTTAATTTGCAAAACGCAGCTGAGGTTCCAGCTTTCCCAGACCTCAGGGTTTGGGCTGTGTCTAGGAATGTTTCTGGCCAATCAATCATAGAAAAAGTGTTTTCAATCCTTTTTTTTTTCCTCTGTAGCTGTAGAAATTAGCTGTGCCTGAGAAACTATTGTGTTCATATATCCTAAAAGTCATAGAGAAATTTTTATTCATTCCATGTTATAGTGATTGCATCTTCAATTAATCTATGAATCTGGATATATTTATATATATATATGCAAGCAGAGATAAAATAATATCTGAAAGATTAAAGAGAGAAGGAGAGTAGAGAGATGAAATGATGTATTATTTACCATATAGGACAAATTTGTAGAATAAGAATTCAATCCTTAGTACTTCACAGTGGCATATTATTCAACAGTGCTTCTAGACAGTAAAGGCTAATCTAAAATCTGTGAGGCAGAAACAAGCAGTAATATTTCACAGTTACAGCCCACTACATCCTTGCTTTATGTGCCTTTCTAGACCTGTATGTACCGACTTGCTGGATATGAGTGGGATTCTGAATGTTGCTGAGGAATAATAGTTCAACAATTTATCTGATAAGTAGCTATATATCAAGATGTCATACAGTCCTAATTAAAACTACTATTCACATTTTATATATGGAATATGTGTAACCAGATTTAGTAAACTGAACTGGTATTATACATCAAAGAAAAGATTTCCCATGTCTAAGGAGCGGCATTTGAGTCGTTGCACAATTATTTTCTTATTTCATAATAACAGATATGTAGGACTGTCTCATCAGCTGAAATATAATGCTCTAGTTTCATGGCAGGCAACTGAAGCAGTGCCATTTTTAAATAAGGGAGTATCTGGCCCAGCATACATTCTTTCTTTTCCTGTAACTTATAAAGAGAATGAAGTTCTTAATCCATCATTCAGCATGGAGAAGAGAAAAATGGAACATAGTATTACCTTGACCTTTATAGCACTCTGGTAATATAATTTCCTGAGCACTCATCTTCTTTCAGGAGTTCAGCAACCTGCTTGATAGCAGAGAATGGGGCCAGACCCTCAAACCACAGCGTGTTCAAAGACTACAGCATACGTAACGTCATCTAGCGTACTGCACTGGCACTTCTGGAATTAATATTTGTGGGTTTTCATTACCCTCATCACCATAACAAATACAGGGTACGGTACAGTATTAATCCATTCTCATGGACCTAACGAATTGGAAATTGTAATATTTAAACCCTATTATTGGTTTCCACTGGGGCTTTACGCAAAACACAGAAAAGTTGCCCTCTTGCAGTGGAGAAAGAAATACCTTCTTGCACACTCAGTTGAAACAGTCTTGCTTTTAAGATGTACAAATCTTAAAATGCATGCCTTCAGAGGAGTTCTATATTGTAATTTTGTTGGTGCTATCTGCCACATCAGGGTGTTTAGATACGTTTTTCAAAGGTCAGTGTGAATTATTTTTAAAATGTTACTCACATGGCAAAGTTTAGTAATTAGTGTGCTGGCTGTAGTGGTATGGCCAAGAGGCCAGTCAACAGTTATGATGAGCTGTGTTTGGTGGTGTACAAACACTCGAGCAGGAACGGCTGGATAAGAAAGACTTAGGACCTTGAATTGGTGATATTAAATGTATGGTTACAGGACACATCTGACCTCTAAACGCTTTTCCTCCTGTTTACGCCTGAAATTGGAAAGGATCCACCATAGTGTAACTGATTTGGTGACTCAAAAGTCAGAAAGAATAGGGCTTAGGTAGAACTAAGGAATAATTTGGGGGCATTAATATTCTGATGTGGAAAAATAGCTGACCTAAAAATTAGCAAATAAGAGAAACTGTTTTATCTGGGCATCAGTGTCGGGTGTTTCCCATCATCCATTCTCCACCCTGTACATGCTGAATCTGCAGAGCCAGTCACAGCTTTTTAATGGGTTCTTACCTCTTTTACACCAGTGAAATTAAAAAATGTTCCATTTTTAGTACAAAACCACTTCTATATGTTGTTTATGTAAAAATAAGATAACAGAATTTCTCAGTCGATTTTAGATGCTTTACAACTTGAGAATGAAAAAGCCTAGATAGCCTTAACTAAAAGTCATGAATATTTCAAAAGAAAGATGCTTGTGAAATCGCTAGTTGCCATCCTTCCTGGGAGGCTGGTATAAACTGCCATAGCTCTGCTGAAGTCAGGCAGTGCCCTGAATTTTCTACCTAACAATGCACAGGATATGCCTTGAAGCACCTGAATGGAAGAGTGGCAAGTGACTCACACTCAAAGTTTATTTCTTTGTCTCAAACATAAATTTAAAGGCTTATTTCCCCTTGGAGTTTACTGAGGAAGTATTTAATCATAGAACAACAGGGAGAACAAAAGCCAGTTAAGATGCCTGACATCTATTTCATAAAATATTTAGACAAAGTACATTACAGAACAGATGGCTTTGAAATGAATGGGACCAGTGCACTAATGCAGTTGACTGCCTTTAACACAGTATGTTCACTGAGGATATTCTAAGAAGAAATTGCAGTGCAATGGAGTTTGGTTGCATACCGAGTATCACATATGTTTCTGCAGATAAAGGAACAGGATCTAATTTTAATGTTAGGGCACTTACATACTGGCAAATGGAATATACGCTATTCCATTTTATATTTACTGAGTTGAAACTTTCAAGTAAATAAGCAGAAAAATGCTGAAGAGCTTTTATAAAAAGGGAGTGTTATGTAGCTTTAAAAAAATGTATATGGAATGGTCTGCATGTCAACATGTATAGTATTTTGACAAATTAATGCACCTCAATATTTCACTTGAATTCCCAGAGCTACTAATTGATCTTGACTTTTCTGGCAAGATTAACTAAAGGAAAAGAAAACCCAGAAGCTTAGAGAAATCACAAATAGCTAATGCTGCAACAGACATTAACCAGAATTTAAAGATTTGAAAACAAAACCAGGATTTAAAGATTTAAAAACAAAACCAAAAAGCATTGTCAAGTCCTAAATATATCCTAGGAATGCTAAATTAATTATATGACTTTATACTTAGCTGCCTGTTGACCTCAACTGGGGTTCTCCATTGTTGTTGGCTTATTAAGATCTTAAACATAGGCTTAGTTTACCTTTTGGCTCCCTGGATTTATTGACTTATGTTTTAAGTTTGATTTGAATCCATGACAAAAAGGATTGCAATAATCAGAACTGCCTAATATCGTTACTGATGATAATTGCAAAACAGATAGGAACAGAAAATGTTAAAGAAAAAAAAAAAAAGGAATACCATGGATATGGGGAATGCCAGCACAGATACAGAGAATACCAGTAAACATGTTTACCAAGGTGAAAAGATATAACCACAAAATATTTAATAAACAAAATAAGTCTGAGCCAAAACACCAGCTTTTTGAAGATTTAGCCAGACCTTGATTGGAACAGAAATAGAGGAAAAAACAGTGGCATGACCCAAAGAAAGATGTGAGATTAGGGTCAAGTACAGCATGTATTTTAAAACTCAAAAAAAGTATGCAACAAATCCATCCTGTCCTTTTTCGGGAAACAATCTAATCTATATATTGGTTTTTACTCTCAGTAGCATTCTATGATTAACAAGCAGAATTTAGTTCTCTTGACTGTTTCAGGTGCAAGACTGAAGTCCTGTCCATAGTAACCTTTGTTATTTTAATATGTGATGCAGACTTGGAACATGTCATGCACACTCTGGTTCACTACATTTCATTGTGTGGGGTTTTTTAGTTTCTTTCCTTTTTTGTTTGAATTTGGCTGCTTGTTGTTTTTACTTCAGGGATTTTTTTATTGGGTTTTTTTTAGTGGTTTAAGTACTCAGAGGAGCTCAGTATTTCTAGTTCAAATCAGATTGCATTGAATTTCTTCTAAACATATATTTTTATTTGATTTATCCTTATTAATTCTGGTATTTTGTTACTCTAAATGAACAGTGAGTCTTAAATAATTCAGTAAAGGGATTTCTGACACTCAGATAAAAATAGTATAGATACAAATAAGAATTATCTATTATTTCTGAGCTATTCAACAGAGAGAGTGCAAAATTCTAGGAATATATTTTAAGTCCAAATAACTCATCTTGAAATATTTTCAAACTTTAGACTATACTCTTTTATAATTCGAACTACCACCTCTGGTTTGAACAGTGTTTTATCAGTGTGTTTCCTTGGGATAGAAAAGAAGCTTTAATGAAAATACATAAGTATATTCTTTATTGACTCAAGACTTAAGTGTATTAAATGAAGATTTTTCACAAGCACTTCATGAACAAAACCCCTTGTTTTTTCATGTACATATTTTGCTTTACAATAAAATTTCATGCTTGACCAAATTGAACAAAACCCCTTGTTTTTTCATGTACATATTTTGCTTTACATTAAAATTTCATGCTTGACCAAATTGAACAAAACCCCTTGTTTTTTCATGTACATATTTTGCTTTACATTAAAATTTCATGCTTGACCAAATTCATTCTATGATGAAAAGACTGGCCTGGTAGATTAGGGGAGAGCAGTGGATATTGTCTACCTGACTTCAGGAAGACCTTTGATGCTGCCTCCCATAAGATCCTCATAGGCAAGCTGTTGATATATGGGTTGGATGAGCAGACAGTTAGGTGGATTGAAAACTGGCTGAATGGCTGGGCCCAGAGGATGGTGATCAGCGGCACAAAGTCTAGTTGGAGGCCAGTAACTAGTGGTGTACCCCAGGGGCCAATACTAGGTCCAGTCCTGTTTAACATCTTCATTAATGATCTGGATGAAGGGGCAGTGTGTACCCTCAGCAAGTTTGCTGATGACACAAAACTGGGTGGAGTGTCTGATATGCCAGAGGGTCATGCTGCCATCCAGAGGGACCTCGACAGGCTGGAGAAATGGGCTGACAGGAACCTCATGAACTTCAACAAAGGGAAGTGCCAATGCCTGCACCTGGGAAGGAACAACCCCGTGCGCCAGTATATGCTGGGGGTCGACTGGCTGGAAAGCAGCTTGGCACAAGAGGACTTGGGGGTCCTGGTGAACACCATGTAGAACATGAGCCAGCAATGTGCCCTTGCCACAAAGACAGCTAACAGTATGCTGGGCTGCATTAGGAAAATATTGCCAGCAAAGGATGTGACTCTTCCCCTCTCTTCAGCACTGATGAGGCCACATCTAGAGTGCTGGATCCAGTGCTGGGCTTCCCAGTACAAGAGACACATGGACATACTGGAGCAAGTCCAGGGAAGGGCCACAAAAATGATTAAGAGACTAGAGCATTTGTCATATGAGGCAAATCTGAGAGAGCTGGGACTGTTCAGCCTGGAGCAGAGAAGGCTTATGGGGGACCTTGTTAATGCTTATGAGTACCTGAAGGGAGGGTGCAAATTGGACAGAGCCAGGCTCTTTTCAGTGGTGTCCAGGACCACTGAGGCAATGAGCATAAGCTGAAACACAGGAGATTCCCTCTGAACATCAGAAAACACTGCTTTACTGTGAGGGCGATAGAGCACTGGCACAGGTTGCCCAGAGAGGTTGTGGAGTCTCCATCCTTGGAGATATTCAAAAGCTATCTCAACATGGTCCTCGGCAGCTGGCTCTGGGTGACCTTGCCTGAGTAGGGGGGTTGGATTAAGATGACCTCCAGAGATCCAACCGTTCTGTGATTGTGTGATTGTGTGATGCTGTGAAGATTTTGTTTCAAATTATTTTTACAACTGAAGACACAAGAATGAAACAGTGGCATTCCTTTTTTATTTCAGGAAATACAGTATGTTGACTTATGTGAAAAGCACACTGGTCATTCTAAACCAGAAATTTTCTCACAGAAGTAACAGGAATATCATAAAACACATCGGCATGAGCTAGGATTCTTGCTCAGTTTTCTTCAATTTACCTCTTCTTTCCTCCTCCCCGTCTTACGTGATACTCGCAATGGAAACAGGATACAGTCCCTCTCTTTCTAAGCAGGGAAAGAGTTTACTGAAACCAAAACATTCCTCTCCTTCAGCCTTTCTCCTGTCCTCCTCATGGGGAGGAGAAGACCCAGGTATTTCAGAGCTGAGTGCCTCCATGTAGATGTGTGTCTGGTATGGGACAGCCTCTTCCTATTAGTACCCAATCTGCCTTCTTCCATGTGGAAAGGGAGTAGCTGCTCATCCAAAGGCTGTGCTACTATAGCTGCTGATTAATTTTTCCTTTCTACAGGTGAGGATTGTATCAATTACTTTTCCAGACCGTAACTGATGTCTGAACACAGTTCTTAGATTGCAAAATCTCAACAATGCATGTGGTTTGAGTTGTAGGAATAATGGCATTTTACAGATACAAACCTGTCTGAAGAGGGAGTCAAACTCATACATAGCTTTAATTCATAGGTAAGGCGGTTTAGGGCAACAGTGCCCTAAGCAGTATTCCCTGGCTTTTTGTGCAAAACAAATAATTCAGAAATGCTGAGCACCCACAACACTTATTACAGTCCCCATCAGAAAGGGGCTTCCAGCTCCTTTGAAATTCCCTGGAAACCTAAGAGCTAAGTTGAACATAGTGTCTCCAAATGTTTTCCATAATAGACTACAGGGTTAAAAAAGTTGCTTGTTCTTAATGTTTGCCATATATTGCAATGCAATTTTTTTCCTTATGTCTGAAGTTTTAAAAAAACACAAACTTTTAAAGCTTGATCCCTCCCTCACTTTCCCTCCCTTCCTTCTCTTCCCTACCATGCCCTCTCACCACCTTTTTTTTTTGCCTTTCAGCCCTAATTGACATTTATGAATTTGATAGTCAACTGACAAGCTTTTTGAAAAAGATTAGCTACTCAGCTATCAGGAGGATCACGTTTCTGCACAAATCACTGCTTCGGCATACTCCCGTCATTTTAATGAGGCACATGCTTTTGAGCTGGCAAGGCAATTCCACCACCCAGAGCCTCACTCTGAGGTATTTTTATAATGTCACAGTTTTTTGTTATAATCCTTGATAGTTGGCACCATTTGGCACATGCTTCCCTGCGGGCTATTTCTAATCCCATTACTGTGGAAGTGACTCAGTTTGTAGCTTTTTTAGCACATTTGAGGGAACATCTGAGAGACACTTTGGTCTCCATCAGAAATGTCTGCGTTTATCTAGAGTTTCCAGCTGTGTTTAGCTGAAATCCAGTGAGAAAATGCTGTTTTAAAGGTAAAGAGTAGATAAAGCAAATTTAACGTGTTCACCTTGATAATTAGGAAAGCAATGATGGATGGAAAGCTGCCAGAAGAGTTTCATAGTTTTCAAATAGAATATAGATCAGAATTAATCAATTGTTTGGCTTTTTAAATTCCCACTTGTTCTTCAGAAAAAAAAAAGGACTGCAATTTACATCTAACATCCCCTGCTGCTACTAATTGAAGGTTTTGTTTTGTTCCTTAGAAATACATAAAGTATGCTTGTTACTGCAGAATTGTTATTATTCTTTATTCTCTGCAGTCTTCAAGCTAATTCATAATGAACTATCTTAATGAGAACTTTGGGATGTTACACGATTTCAAACTTTAGGGAAATGGTTCATTTCTAATTTTAAAGGGTATATGAACAGCTGAAGGTCCAGTTAGACTGGCCCTCTGTTTTGTGTGTGGCCATTAGCGGATGGTTAGGGAAAGAGTATAAAAACAGAATGATATTTCCTGGGCTATAACCTTCTGACTTTGGTAGTTACAGTCTTTCCTGAAACGGAGGTTCACATTTGAAGTGGAGGTATCCATATTTGTGTTTTATACTATTCACAAACCTTTCTGTGAATTCTTTTAACTGCTTTTGAACACATTAAGTTTATGACATCCCATATATCTTGTGGAAAAAAGGTTCCACAGCTTAATTATCTATCCTGTGGAAAAAGTACTGGCCTTTCTTTTTTTCAAACAGGTCTGTGATAATTTCACTTGATGTCCCTAGTTGTTGTATTCTGAGGAAAAGAAAATCTTTCTTTTGGTGAGGCAAAAAAAAAAAAAAATTTACTCACCATATAAATTTTATCAGTTTCTTTGAAATTATGCTAGTACAGCCAGACACCTCTTGCTCTTCTCCCAAAAGTTATCTCTTTCCCAAAAAGTTAAAAAGACTTAAACTTTGCAACTTCTTTATCCTTTTATTTAGCCTTCTTTCTATTCTATATCCATTGGTATGAACTTTTTATTTATTCTTTATTTGTTCTCTATTCCTTTCCTAATATTATATTCTCTTTCAGACTACAGCCAAACATTAAACTGATAAGTATGGACAAATATCCACAAGATCTTCAAAACCTCTTTTCTGGGAGGTGGAAACTGGGGTGGTTTTCCTGCATATTTCTATTACATTTACCATTTTATTACCTAGGCATACAGTATCATGAGAATATTTTGTGACTTTTGATAGTCCATTTTAGTTTTGACCCACCGTTAATAAGTACCAGCTTGTTCATCTCCCTATCCACTCTCCTTTCCAAATTATTTATGGACATGCTGAACATTAAGATGCATTTACATAAGAGCTCTGCAGAGCTCTTCCAGTAGTAAACTTCTCCTCACAGTAAATCCGACTATTTTGTTTCTTGTGTTTAAACCTCTATTAATTCATGACCTGGCCATACCTCTTGTCTCTTTTGTAGTTTATTTTCTACAGGAATTTTTAGTGAGGGACTTTGTCAAAAGTGATGTGAAAATCCATGTGCTCTATATTGCCCTCATCACACTCATCTATCCACAGTTACTTTTCCCAAAGAATTCTAGTAGATTTTTTAAGATTTATTTCCTTCCATAAAAGCTGGTTGTTATTGCTTCCCTAATATATTAAATTTATCTTTTCATCCAGTAAGTCTAATCTTTTATAATGCTTTTTATTGATTTCCCTGGTATGAAAGTAGGACATGTACTTCCACAGACATTGCTGAAGCTGTCCTCAAGATTTGCTGTCACTTCCCCATTCTTCTTGACTCTGGTACAGAGGCTAAGCAGAGGGGCTGTGGAAGAAGGGCACAGCGCCACAGGTGACAAGAAGACTGGGTCTTCTCTGAGACCCCAGATGGAAGGGGAGCCTCAGTCCCAGGTGTTCCCAAGGGGGAGCAGGCAGGATTTGTGCTTATGGGGTTGTGAAGTAGGGAACCCCGGACAGTGAAGGCTGGAGGGCTCTGGCCCCAGAAGGATGGCTCTGGTCAGCACCTGAGTTGCAGAGGAGGTGCCGGGATTTATGTCCATCCAAGGGCCTGAGCCAGCTGGGACTGAGCCACACAGAAGCACTGGGAGAAGTGATGAAGCATCATGGTGGGAGACTCCCTGAGGCAGAGGATGGAGGCCCCCTCCTGCCAACGTGGCCTGCTGCCTGGGAAGGTTTGCTGCTTGCTGGGAGCTCAGAGCCTGGACATCGTGGAGAGAAGGCCGAGGCTTGTCCAGCCCTCAGATGGTTCCCCTGCTGCTCTTCCATGTGAGCGCCAGCAATATGGCCAGGGAAGACCGCAAGGCATATCAACCATGACTGCACACCTTTGGGGGAGAGGGTCTAGGGCAAGGGAGCCAGGTGGTGTCTCCTTGATACTGCCAGTGAGGGGGAAGGCTTGAGGAGGAGTGGATGGACCCTGCAGGTCAACACCTAATGGGCAGCTGATCTTGACAGCAGGGATTTGGCTTCAGTGACCATAGAACCCTCTTCAAGGCCTGGGAGCCACCAGCATGAATTTATGAAAGGGAAATCGTGCCTCACCAACCTGATAGCTTTTTACAGTGAGGCAACTGACTTAGTGGACAAAGGCAGAGAAGTGGATGTTGTTTATTTTGACTTTACTAAAGGTTTTGACACAGTCTTCTGTAACGTCCTCATACACAAACTGATGAACTATGGATTAGGTAAGTGGCCAGTGAGGTGTATTGAAAACTGGCTGAACTGTTATGCTCAAAGGATTGTGATCAGTGGCACAGAGTCCTTGTGGACATTGGTACTTAGTGGTGCATATCACTGGGTCGATCTAGGGCCAATACTGTTTAACTTCTTCATTAATGACCTGGATGATGGGAAAGAGTGCACCTGCAGCAAGTTCACTGTTGATACAACTGGGAGGAGCTCTTGATAGACCAGAGGATTGTGCTATGCTTCAGAGGAACATCAACAGGCTGGAGAAATAGGCTGACAGGGACTTAGGAAGTTCAACAACAGGAAGTGCAAAGTCCTGCACCTGGGGAAAAATAACCCCAGACACCTGTACTGGCTGGGGTCCTACCAGCTGGAAATTAGCTTTGCAAAGCAAGCCCTTGGAGGGGAGGGAGGTGTCCTCACGGACACCAAATTGAACATGAGCTAGTAATACTCCGTGGTAGCAAAGGCCAAGAGTCTCCTGGGCTGCATTAGGCAAGATGTTGCCAGCAGGTTGAAGGAGATGACCTTTCCCCTCTGCTCAGCACTGGTGAGACACATCTGGAGTGCTGAGGACCCGTGCTGGGCTCCCCAGTACAGGAGAGATGGGACATACTGGAGCAAGTCCAGGGAAGGGCCACAAAGATGATTAAGGGACTGACCTGAGCATCTGTCATATGAGGAGAGTCTGAGAGAGCTGGGACTGTTCAGCCTGGAGCAGGAGAAGTCTCAGAGGGGTCTGATTCATGTGAATAAATAACTGATGGGGGGAATAAGGAAGATGTAACCAAGCTCTTCTTGACAGGACAAGAGGCAATGGGCACAACCTGAAATACAGGAAATTCCATTTAAACATAAGGAAACAGTTTTTTACTGTGAGAGTGGTTGAATACTGGAACTGGTTGCCCAGAACAGTTGTGGAGTCTCTGTCTCGGAGATATTCAAAACCCAACAGGACATGGCCTTGAGCAACCTGCTCTGACTGACCCTGCTCTGAGCAAGGGACAGGACTACAACATCTCCAGGGGTGCCTTTCTGCCTCAGCCATTCTGTGTGAGTCTGTGGTTTAAACAGAGATGAAATACAGCACACAGTAGTTTTAAAATCGTATTTTGAAGTTCCCTTAGAAATGGTTAATGAGTACCATTGAATCTGTACAACTAGCTGCAAGTTTTTTTTCATTTTTCTAAAACCACTTCTATTGACACTTCCATTTGAGACCATTTCTTCAATTTTCCTGTATAAAGAAAGTTGCAATTGGGACAATTTATCTGTTTTCCTGTGGTGATGAGCACAAAGAGGTTATTTAACTTTTTTTCTGTCATCTCTCAACCTTATAGGCCCTTGCCTGGTTCCTGCTTCTAATGCATTAGAACAGGGTTTTATAGACATTTTTTAAGAGCTTAGAAAATTATTTCTCAAAACCTTTTCGGTCTGCCCATGTTTTGAAGTCTAACTTGCCACATACTATGCATTCTCTGTGTTCCTTGCTTTTGATTTCCATACTCTTAATTCAGAAGGATGTCTTTTTACTTTTACTAGGCAATGTGTTTGGTTATTCTAGGGTTTTTTTTTGGTTGGCTTTTGGATTTTGATTTTTTGTGATGGGTTTTTGAAGAGTAGTTGTTGTGCTTAATACATGGTATACCCTGAACCTATAACATAATGTTTTCAGATAGGCTCAATGCCCTTTACAAGTGTCTCATTTAATTGGCTCTTTTTAATTTACTTTTAACAAGATTCCTTATTTTTATGTTCTTCCTTCTTTGAACTTTAATATGCTATTGTGAATTTTTTGCTTGCTTGCTTCTTTGAAGATAACAGTAGCTAGAGTATTTCAGAGTATTTCTTCAATAACTTCATCTTGAACCAGAGTCACTGTGCTTTGCTCAGAACTACATGAAGATTTGCTTTTCCCCTTGTGGTTTCTTTGACCAGTTACTCTTAGAGGCAATCACCCTGGATAAAATTTTAGGTTCTCTGTCATCACCTCTTGTGACAATTATCAGTTTCTGTGGGGTGATTTTCTCAATATTGCCATGAGATTGAGGCACGGTCGTACACATGGTCCCACATGTGTTAGTAGAAGCAGGGTCAGAGAATGCTATCATGCATGTCCAAACAGTTACCATCTTACTTAACAGCTCAGATGCTGCCTTCCTGTAAAACTAATGCAAATTTTAAAGCCTGATAAAAGATATCTTTTCACCTTAAATTTATGGAGAATGTTCTTATTTTTAATGAGCTCTAGTTTACACCAGATTGTGGATCATCCCTTTAATTCTGCCATCACATTACTTGAGCAGAGACAAGTGCTGCTTTGAAGTGTCATTGTGCTGTGGAAAATCTGACATTCAGATCTGAATGCAAGATGTAGCACTAAGAAAGTGGAAGATGTCGACTCCCAGACAAGGACGTTTCTCTGAATTTTAATACACACCTGTATTTATTCTTCCAGTCCCTCTGATTCAAACATCACAGTATCTGTTTTGCATGAGAAAAATTAAGTCGTCTTTCATTTACAAGTTCCACAGGAAAAGTCAAAAGTAGGTTAGAAGAGAACATAATGTTGTGGGTTTTTTTTCCCCCAGTAAAATGGAGTGAGAGAACCACCTTTTATGATCAATATGGTGCCATTCCCTTTTGTGCTAAAAGCTGTCTGTTGCACTCTGTGTCGACTCTGCACAGCATGTTCAGTTACTTTAAAAAACAGAGCTTTAATTACTAGATGGCGAACTTGAGAGTTTTCCAATACATGCATTATTTGGGACTTGTTTAAGCATGGAAGACAAAGAAGTGAAAGTTGTTTTAAAGAAAGAGTAAGAATAAACAGACATTTAGGTCATGTTTGGGCCATGATACACTAATACTCTGTTGTATACTAATAAATAATGCAGAGGCATCAAATAAATCAAGGAGAAGTGACTTTCTGTTTACACTAACTATTAAATGACCTTAAAAGAATAATTAAAAAAACCAATGCCATTGAAATGAAAAAGTTCCTGCTGCATAAGAAAATTTGTTTGTATCTAATACATACTAAAGGGGACATTGTTGAAAAACAATTAAACCTAATTGTTAAAACTCAGGAGTCTGGCAAAGTGAGGTTTATAGTGTTAGTATGATTTATAGAGCCTTTTAATTAAAGTAACTGAAGGAATTGCACACCTTTGCAAAAGTTTTCAAGTGGAGAGAAACAGTACAGGTTTGCAGTAGCATTTTCCTGGCGTGGTCATTTGTAGTATTTTGGCATGAATCAGAATGAGAGAGTCAGAAATTGCAAACGGAGATTATCAGTCAGTGCATACCTTTTTCTCATGGGGCCCTTAATAAAAACTTCCAAAGTTTCAGTTTAAGCTCGAGCAATCTGAATGATATTAAAGAGAAGAAAGAGGCATTTGCAGGAAGTGTCAGATTTATCTCTTCCCTCAGAGATTATCCAGTTCTGCACTAGCTGTAATTGTGGCATCTCTTAATTTTTCTCTTGATCAATATATCATAGTTTTAAAAATATCTTGTAATACAGCTATCACTTTAACTTAGAAAGACAGTAAGTATGGTAATTTACAGCTTCAGGATCACTCTATCCTCAAGTGCCATGCAGTTTTTTTAAGACAAAATAAAAGCCATTGTCATACCACACTGTGCATCAGAAAATGCAGAACATAGTTTTTATTTATTCTGAGAATTTCTGTAGACAGCATGGAAAGGCCTGTTCTCTGACTACAGACCTCATCTTTCACTGGTATTAATTATTCCATTTATGTCATTATCATTTCTGAATCTAAACTTGATATCTAATGGCATATATCATCAGTATTTAGGAGTCTAAATTTGATATTTAATGTCAGCAAGGTCCAAATTTAGGGGACTTAATTCCAGCTCCTAATTCATAAACTTGGCAGTTGTCACTATGATTTGCGGCACTTGGTGATGCCAATTATGGAGACCTAAAGCTCCCTTCTCCCTCTGGAAATCCATGTGTGAATACCCTAGCCCATCTCTCTTGTGTTGGTAAGTAACAACTGGAACTGCCTTCACAGGACTCCTTTATTGACTCAGGGAGCATTAGATTAATTCCTCCTTCTGTTTTCTTAAATCCTTATCTGTGTTTGTGTAAATTATTTTGGGGAATATTAAATTATTGACATAAGGAGTAATGTGCATTAATATAGTTTACCTAATGACTGGAGTTAACTGCCATTAGGTAAAAACCCATTTACTTAATGGTGCTTTGTTTTTATTTTTATTTTAGTATTGTTGTCTAGAAAATAGCTTTTTTAATTATTATCCTGAAGTGCTTAACGTGCATAGAGACTGAAGTGCATAAGCATTCTGGGGAGAATCTTACTGGTAATTAATACACTTCATAGTTTAGAATTTTCCTTTCTGAGACACTTAGCCTAATGACTGTAGGGATCAGGCAAAAAATGTACTAACTTTCCAATGTTCTCTGTTTTGTGTTTTAGACTGTTTACCTGTGTATAGTGAGCTGCAGGTTGAGGTGACATTGTGTCCAAGGCAAATATATATGTGTGGTAATTTATATTTTTTAATGTTATCACTGTCTTTTATCAATCTCATCTGCAGGAAATAGAACAAGAGTTGTCTCCAGGAAACAAATTGTCTGGCTCCCAAACGGAAATGTCCTGGTTTCAGTTGGGATAGCGTTGATTTTTCTTCCTAGTAGCTGGTATAGTGCTGTGTTTTGGATTTAGCATGGGAATAATGTTGATAACACGCTGATGTTTTAGTTGTTGCTAAACAGTGCTTACACTGGTCAGGGACTTTTCAGCTTCCCATGCTCTGCCTGGTGCACAAGGAGCTGGGAGGGGGCACAGCCAGGACAGCTGACCCAGACTGGCCAAAGGGCTATTCCATACCGTATGACATCATGCTTAGTATATAAACTGAGGAGAGTTGGCCGGGGGGCAGTGGTCGCTGCTCGGGGACGTGCTGGGCATCGGTCAGCGGGTGGTGAGCCAATTGTATAGTGTATCACTTGCTTTGTATATTATTATTATATTATTATTATTACTATTAGTATTATTCTATTTCATTTTACTTCAATTATTAAACTGTTTTTATCTCAACCCACGAGTTTTCTGACTTTCACCCTTCCAATTCTCTCCCCCATCCCACTGGGGAGTGGGGGGAGTGAGCAAGTGGCTGCGTGGTGCTTAGTTGCCGGCTGGGGTTAAATCACGACAGGAAGTTTCTGTACAAGTGATGTGGCCAGGTCTCTTACCTGTAAAATAAAATTTAAATAAATTTAAAAAAAATTTAAAATTACCTGCCTTCTATTCTGAAAATCATGGCTTTAAATACACTGTCCTTCAGATACACTTGTATTTAGCAATCATGCTCTTCATATTTACAGTAGAAAAATGTAAATTTTTCCTTTTACATTTTAAAATAAAAAATAACCTCTTTTAATAGGAAATGTTTTATAAATCACATATTGATAGTTATATTTGATGCATTTGACTATTTTAGATTATTTCGAGAATGACAGACATGAAACGCTATCGTACCTTGCTCATCACCAGGTAGAGCTTAAGAAACAAAAATTTAACTGAAAAAATGTTCTCAATCCCTAAGTAGGAAACACTTCAGGAGGCTCTTCTGTCAGTATTGCACAGGCTTCAGTTCAGGGGTCTGTTTGTGTTGTGAACAATGATGGAAGCAGGAATATTCGTGCTACTTCAGTTACCAAAGGTGGTTAGTGCTGGCAATTTATCTGGCCCAGTGTTATTTTTCACTACCTTCATTGCAGATTTATAAACGTTAAATCCTGTTTGCTTTAAAAATGTCTTTTGTGATATTTTCAGAAAGTGAGGCAACTATGCCTGACATTAAAATTTGGGAAATATGACTGACATTTCTATGTTATCAGGAAATTATTTCTACAAGACCCTTGAAACAGAGGGTTAGTGGAAAAGGTGCAAAATGAATTTCAGCTGTGAATATGCTGATGAATGTTGTTTACAGGTTTACAAGCTTATCACAAGTACATGCAGAGGTAACTTGGATTTAATATGAATTGTTGAAAGCATGCATGACCTAGTGCACATTAACGTAAGCAGGAAGATATATTCAGACTTTCTGCTTGTAGGAAAATATTGCAAGAGGTGAGGACTTTACTCTTCCATTTTGGAAATAAGTATGTGAAAACTTGCCAATCAATATTACCCCCAACTCAGACACTGATAAAACTCCTCCAAAGATTATAATTCTACTTCATAGTTTTCTACCAAATGATATTAATTTTATTTACTTTACCCGTTTAAGATTTCTGAACAAGTCTGTTTTCCTTTGCCCTCCAGCTTTGGTTTCTGTGATGACTGTTAGAGCAGGGACGAACAGATATTATTAAAAAAAAAACCCCAAAACATTATTAAGGGGCGTGATTCCCCTTGTTCATGCCTAAAAGAGTTCTAAGAGTGAGACTGTAGAAAACAAAGAGTTAAGAATCCTGAATGTGACTAATTTTTATTAAAAACATGCATTACCAGTGCATAAACATGTGTTGATATGTAGTTTACCAAAAATATAAATAAAGCTGAGTGCAAAATGCAGTTCACATATGTTATTCTCAAGAAAAATAATAGATGCAAAAATGTGTATTTTATACCATATGTAGGATATTAATTATTAATGTGACCTGAATATATGATATGTTAGTTTGATATAACGACAGATGATATTAGTCTTTTTGCCTAAAGTCTCATGCTATGAAAATGCAAGAAAGGTTTTCAAGATATTTGTTGCCTAATTTTTACTGGGGGAAGCCTGAGGCTGTCATTACCACATGGTTTGTCACTGCAACAGAAAGGAAAACTCCCTGAGTTAAGAATCATAGCGTGTTTTTGTAACCCAGGTTTTCAGGAATCAATAAAGAATAATTTCACCATTGACTTAAACAGTTGTGAGGAAACATTCTGAAATATTACTTTGTATACCTTACAGGAACAGACTCTGCACTACTCTGTTCATTGTCAGAGGAGAGCAAGGAAATGTAAACAGTTATATTGGAAATGTGAGCTGGGGATATGAGTAAAAAGTATACATAAGTAAAAATTATGGCCCAAAAAATCTGCTCAGATGTTGAGACAAAATGTTTAGAGATGTATAATCTTACTAAGAAGCTCTCTTTTAAGTTTCTTTTAAGTCTTTTTCAGTTAATAGGTTAAATATTATGTGGCAAGCTTAGAACTGACCTGGTGTCTATTTCTGCAAACTAAGTCAGAAACTACACAGATTCATACCTGAATACCCATCAGATATCATAGAATCATAGAATCATTAAGGGTGGAAAATACCTCTGAGATCATCAAGTCCAACTGTTAACGTAACTGCCAGGTCCACCTCTAAACCATGTCCCTAAGCACCACATCCACAAGAACACTTCCAGGGACTGTGATTGCACCACTTCTCTGGGCAGTCTGTTCCAATGCCTAACCACTCTCTCCATGAAGAAATTTTTCCTAATATCTAATCTAAATCTCCCTGGCACAACTTGAGGCCATTTCCTCTTGTCCTGTTGCTTGCTACCTGGGAGAAGAGACCGAACCCCACCTCACTACAGCCTCCTTTCAGGTAGTTCTAGAGAGTCATAAGGTCTCCCCTCAGCCTCCTTTTCTCCAGACTAAACCACCTCAGCTCCCTCAGCCGCTCCTCATAAGACTTGTGCTCCAGACCCTTTACCAGCTTCGTTGCCCTTCTTTGGACACGCTCCAGCACCTCAACATCTTTCTTGTAGTGAGGGGCCCAAAACTGAACTGATATGTAAACTCTGAACATTTCTGAAACATGTCAGATGAAATGGTTTCTTAGAAAATGCTTATAAAATATTTATTTTAAATAAATTTTAGGTATTTTGTTTTAAAATTACGTTTAAATATTTTTAAGGTAAAGCCACTGTTAATAGTCCTTAAGTTCTATATCAGGAGCTTAATTGTTAAGCTCCTTTACTAGGAACATCAAGGCCTAATTTTTCTTTCAGTCAAAACCCTTGTCTCCAGCTTCTGAAAATGTTCTTCATCCAGAGTAATAAGTTTTTCAAGATGGATGCTCTCCAACATAAGGTAGAAAAAAGGGCTCTCAGAGTCACGTGCCCTGAAGGAGACCAAGTGAAAGGGAAGTGATTCTTTAGCTTAACAGATATTTCATATTCATGAGAGGTTCTGGATTTCAGTTCTAGGTCTCAAGATTACTTCTGTTTTCACCAATTTAAAATGTATATAAGTCCAAAAAGTAAACCTTAGAGGCAGGTCTCTCCTCCTGGTTATTTACCATAACCAGCAGGTAAATAATGTCTCTCCGTCTTGTGGAGCATCTTCCATTCCCTAGGCTTCAGTGCCCTAGCCTCAAAAGGGCAGTTGCCTTTGTTTTAGAAAGTCCAAAACGTTCATGTTGTGGGACAAAAGGAGGGAGATGCTTGATAATGTCCATGCTCAGGATTACCACAGAGGACAGAGTTGCTCAAACTTTAGGGAAGAGTGGGATTGTCAGTCCTAGAGAGTAGCACTGCAGTTCTGCTGGTAGTTCTTTGATTCTTCTTCCTGAGATGTCACCTCCCATAGTGTCCGTGATGAGGTGTGTGAAGCCAGCCACTGTGAAGGAGAGAAGAGAGAAGAGAGCACTCAGCAGTTCAGTCAAACTGTAGGACAAAGGAATGTACGCCCATGCAATGAACCAAACTTACAGGAATGTCACAGCCTCCTGAGTTTTCCTGGTAAATCTGTGCCTCGTATACAGTGTCTAGATACATAACCCTAGGATTTGACTTTACATTGAGTTGCAGGAACTTAAAATTTTGCTTGTTGTAACTACCTAAATCTTTATTTACTGAAGAGCAGCCGTCAACACTACGTAGAGCTATGATTACAACTAGTCTTCTGAGACCTGGAGAGGTGTTCTGGCAAGTAGGTTACTCTACCCCATTTACCGTTACTGTATTATGCTTTAGAGTCTGTATTTTCATTTCTGTGTGACCACATCTTTACTTTGTACAGAAATTATGTGTCTTAAATTTTTCATGCAGTAGATGGAATCGTTTCCCTTTGATGTGTAGTTAAAGAATACAGCTGTCCTAGATATGTCTTAAGTAGGAGACTGGTTCAGAGGAAATACAATGCAGCCACTGCCAATTTGAGAGATCTTAATGTCAGGCAAGAAAGAGTTAATGTGGACTTAAATATATCTGAAAGCAAACACACTTAATGATAATGACAAGTACTTATGCAAATGAACTGCTAATACTCATCCAGCCAGAGGTGATTAAGTCTTTTAGGCCAACTGGAGATTTCACCCAGCAGGGACTATTTGGAAGCTGGTAAAAGACAAAGGCTTAAATAACTTCAGGGGTTATAGCTCTACTGCTGTACTTAAGCCACATTTCTCTGAATTATCCTTTCTTTCATGCCCCTTCCCTTCCCCCAAGAAGGAGGTCACCGCTTCAGTTACCTTGTAAATCTTTTAACCTATACATTTTAAGGCCCTGTAAGAGCAGAGTAACCTATCCCAGAGTGATATGCTGGTATTAAATAGACTGGAATAATGAGCAGACCTAAGGGATTGTCTAGTCTGATACTTAATTATGTAGACGAGGATCAAGGGGGAAAATGGAGGAATTACATCTGTCTCTAACTTCAATAGTGTATGTCCACAGAAAACAGTTATTGATACGTTTTTATTAAAAGTCTTGCTTCCATGAAAGAAGGCAATATAGGCATGAGTGAAATTTAGATCTATATAAAATGGTGAAAAGAGATCTTTAAGCAAAATGAGCTACCCTATCTGAAACAGAGAAAAGGAAAATTATTAGCTACTGGAACGGCAATGTAATAGTTCAATTTATTCCCAGTACTTCACTTAGTGTATCATTTTTATGTGATGTTATCATATAGTTGGATGCTATTGGAAGCCAATGAGGTTTCAAATCGCTAATTTTCCCTTTGTCCTGTATTTCATTGGTGAAAAAAGCTGTCCTTCCCTGGAGGAGAAGGCAAAAAGACGTCTGTAATGCAAACCAGCATGTAAGTAAATAAGTAGATGAGGTTGGTCTAAGAAAAGAGGTTGGATATTTTTGCAGATATGGAAGACACAATACATTTGTAACAAGCGTGCATCCTCTTCAGATGTATATGTATATATACAGATGTGTATATATATATATGTATTGTATTAGAAAAAAATCATCCAAGTTCTACTTCTCATATTAAAGGCTATTTTCCTAGATATATTTTCCAGTCAAGCAGAAATCGGGTGTTTGATACATACAGCTAATTAAAAAGAAACTTGTTACTCAGAATTCTTATTATCTGTTTTGTGCTGTTGTGACTGGTATTTCAGAAAAAACATAGTTGTACAGGCTTATGACTCAACAGCTTCAGGAAAAAGCTGGTAGTTAACAGGTGTTATCAATCACTCCTCAATCTGGTCTTCATAGCTGGGAGAAGAGGATCCAGCTGTCTGAGGTTTTCTGATTAAAAATTCCTTCTTAATAATCTCCCAGTCTTTTGCTTGTGCCCACACATGTTTTGTACTTTTTCTGTGGGCTTGGGGAAATGAATGGATTAGTAGTATCATGCCTCTGAGTCAGTAAGTTAATTAAAGGCTGCATGTATAAAATGGAACAATGAATTATTTAGTGGATAACAAACATGATCTAAAATTCCATTTACTCACATTTCAAGTCAATTTTTAGTTTCAGAATTCATATAGCAAAAACTAATATTTTTGCATATTGCTAAAAGTAAATGTTTGCAAACAACATGTGTGCTAAAATTTCAACGGGAAGTCTCTTGAGTGCTTTGTGACTTTACGTTTAGGATGTTTGCTTTCCTTCCTATTCCCTGTCCCCAGTGAAATTTCAGGCAGGGGTGGGAAGATAGACAATTGTTTGTGTGAAGATCAGCACTAAATATAACGGGAAGTATAGATTTGGACCCAAATTGCCGACCCTGTCTTGTTTGGAGAAACTCTGTTCAGATTTTGCTATGACTTTATAATGAGCCATCTGAAACTTCAGAGATCAAAACCTTCCAAATCAAGATCTGAGTTTTACAACACAAAATACATATACACTCACTCACCACATCCATGTGCTTGTTTTTCATACATCTAATTAAGGAAACCTGGAGGTTTTTTGTGTGCAGAAGGCTACAGCACAAATATTTCTGTTGATTTCACTAGGACTTTTGCAAGACCATGGTAAGCCTAAACAGCATATTTTCCCACAAAAGGGTTTTATTTCTTGCCATTTAAAAAGAACCATTGACTGTCTTTACTGTAACATACTTTTCTGCACCTTCATCGTCACTCTCAGTATGGAAGGCTCTGTAAATCTGCAAGACTGACTGTCAGCAGTGCATTTAACTTATGGTGTCCTAATTAGAAACAACTCCAGAATGTTTCTTTTATTTAGAGCCAAAAGAGGCCGTTGATCTATTGTTCGTAATGACTGACATCTATTTGGCATAGGAGAATGAAATATCTACTTTCTGAATCTGGTTTATGCAATGTAGTATTTATTTTAATAACTGAAATCAATGGTAAATATTTATAAAGTATAAGACTAATGTAAGTACTAAACTCCTGCAGATTTCCAGTGAGAGCTGGGACTGAACCCCTTTGACTGAAGCGGGGACCATGTATTCCTGCTGCACTGCCGATGCTGTCAATCACCCCCTGAGCCCATAGGATCCAAAACATAGAGTTAGATATTATGTAGTCCTCTCATGAGAATCAAGACTGACCAGTCCTGCTCTTTTTTTTATTAGTAAAAATTAAAATAAAAAAAAAATAAAAGAAACTCATCCATCACCACTTTGTAAGAACATACTGACTTTTGCTAAGCTTTTGGAAAGAGGGTATTGGAGTGGCTCTGTCCTCAGATGGGAGCTGTAGCTGGCAAGCACCAGTTCAGGCACCCCCCAAGCTCAGTGTTTTATACAGCCAGTGTCACAGAGCAGTATTCTGAAATTAAGCGCTTCTTTATTCATCATGATCACATTCTCATTCTGATCTCAGTGAGAGGCACCAAACAATGCTTTATGAAATGTGCTCTGTAACAGTCATAAATATTCCATGTGTAAATTGGGAGTCTACCTTTACATTCTTCAGCTATTTTCCAAAAATCTTGAATTGCCAAAGGGGAGACCAAAATATTTTTTCTTGTTGCCCACATATTTTCCTAAGGATTGAGACTAAAAGTTTTGCCAGACTTTAAGAGGCCTGGCTTTCTGAATGTTTTGATTTTCCATGTCTAAAAGTTTTACTTCTTCAAGAAATTTTAAGCTCTGCACTCACTTCTCACTTCTGAAACTTCCCTACCCAAGTTCCTACCCGAGAATGGCAAAAGACTGCAGAGCTCTTTGGGGCCATCCCCAGCATGCTTGCTTTTGAAAAGGGACTGGAAGGCAGGGTTACACGTGTTTTTGTAAGGAGTCGTTAAAAGATTTTGCACAACAACTTGTATCATCATTTTCTGTTGCGATGTGAGAGGTGATCCATTACAAGTCTGGGGCACCAACAGATAAAAGGTACTCCTACACTTGATAGCTATTCCATTTAATGGAAATATCCAATACTTACTATTCTGAAACATGTAAATGTATGACATCCTTTTCAGTTTGTGCCTTCAGACATAGCCTTCTGATCCTGATATGCACCAATTCTTGGAAAAAAATGAACAGGGAGTTAAGCTCATTTTTCTGCTTGACTCTTAAGAAGTTTCAATAAATAGAGAGCATAGAAATACATGTATAAAGTGCACGTTCCATAGACATACAATCCTTTTCCTAAAGAAAGCAAAGACAAAAACATTCATTTTGGAGGAGAGGGGTAAGTATTCTGTTACCCAGCAAACAATAGCCATGACTATGACATTGGTACTTTCAATGTTATAAAATGCTTTATTTAATGATAGAACTTTTCAGCAGAATATAGTCATGCCCAGGTTGAGTAAAGTTCAGAATTCTTAATTAACTACCATTTTTTTGAAGCAGCAGCATTCCACTTAAAAGGTACATATTTGTAGGTTATTAAGGGCTTCCCCTCTCTTCACCCCTCCCTCCCCTTTAATGCTGTTAGAGTCGACACTGTATCGGACTGGCAGTATTAGCTGTATAATTTTATATGAGTACATCTAGACTACACATGTACTGTCTTCTGTGCTTAGGCATGCATATAAGCCATATGTAAGGGTCCAAAGCCAAACCCAAAATTTGGTGATGTTTACATTGTTATTATATCCTTGCTATAGGGGAGCAAGTGAAATGTGATTCAGAATTCAATTTTTAATCCCAAATGAGAATGCCATGCAAATTAATGTACATCTTCCTTATTTTTCTGTCCTGATAATGATATATCAACCTTGGACAGAAAATGATAGAATCCTACATCTCTGTCATTTAACGCTGCAGCAAAAGTGAGATATAAAATATCCTTTCAAGTGTAGTGGTATCTTCTTTCCTTCCAATATTTCCTCTACTAAACCATTCTAGAAATGGATCATTTTTGCCTAAACAGATAATTACCTAGATTTTGTTTTTTATTGCTTATGATCAACCGCCATTGACTCTTCTAACTATCATACTATGAAAACAATTCAAATCCCTCTTAATAGTAGTAGTAAGCATGAAATCCTTTATTCTTTTAAATTCAAAATGTTTTTGTAAATTTATTCAAGCTCCTGTAATAACAGGCACTGGTTCATAGGTAAAGAACATGTGAACCTCAAACCTTTTCTTTTTTTTTTTAACAATTTATATGCCTCATCATGCAGGAAAAATGACTGTAGGCTGAGTCAAACTTTCATAAGAAGGTGGAGTTTTTGTCAGCTTTTATTCCTCCAGAGGAAGTATCTGGGGAAAATGGATAATTACAATGCCAATTTTTATTATCAAAATAATGTGCAAAATTTATGACCTGATAAATCTGTCCTTGGATGGAGATTCTCATTTTGATAATCCCCCTAAAATGAGTAATAAAGCACCTCTGATAGTAATAAACCATTTTTCTTTGACATTTCATGATAAGTGTAACAACAAATAAAGAAGGAACTTCAAAGACTGCTTACTTCAAAAGGTCTATAAAGTCCATTTGAATAAAATCCATGACTTTCATAAAAGTGGTGTTGAAAATGTCATGAATTAAATTAATGGTCTACATCTCTTTCCTTCATATTGTCTGTATTTTAATCATAATTTATTCTTCAGCACATCCTGCATGTTGTTGAAGGAAATATTAAATCCAGCTGAGCTTTAAGCAATTTTAAAAGGAATGAATGAATATAATTATACATGTTAATAGTCCTGAATCTGGTTTTTTTTTTGCTCCTGTCAGTCGTATAACAGATCAGTAAGCTTTGCTTTTTATAACTATCATTAATCTTTCACAAAGATTCAAAAAATATCCATTCTATAGTTACATTGGTTTAGTTTTCTTACTGTAGCCTTGTTTTAATGTTCTTACTGTGCCAGGAAGTGAACTGCTGATGATTTAATCAACTCCTGGGAAAAAAAAAATCAAGTTTTCCTAATAAAAAAATAAAGTTTTAAACGTTCCAGTTACAAAGAAAATGTCAGTTGAGAACAGATGGAATTGACATTAAAACCTATCTTTTGAGAATCTCGTATTGTTTATTTGATAGTTATGAAGAGTAATGGCAATATAGACTACAGTATTTAGTTCATTAATGGTGTTTTATAGCAAATTATTCGTGTATGATGGAGCTTTTTTTGGTAGAATTTGTTATGGTTAGAGGAAGAATAAGGCAGCTTGAGCTTTATCCTCAGTCTGACCCTGGTCAACGGTAACTCCAAAAAGACATACTTGAAGATAGTTTGTATTGCTTTTATTACCTTACTGTTTGACATGAAGGAACAAATAATTCTATCATTGATGCTAAATAAGAACTAGGGTAACTGAAACAGCTAATACTTAAGAATTGCACAACAGAATAATACTTTTGAGTACTTCTTAAATGTAGTACAAGAAGTATAGATGTTCTCTAGAGTAATTTATATAGTTATAATAACATATAAGGTTATAGTATGGTTATATTTTCTCTGCAAAACCTATGTTCTCCAATGGAATATACTCTACAATTTTGCTGCTTACATCCAGAAACAAGTTTATGAGCACAGCTGATCAGATTTGCATATTTTTTCCACTGAATAGTGTGTCACATCTAAGACTAGGAACAAAATAGGAAGTATCCTTTTCCTTAATGTTTACCATTGCAGATACAGAACATAGGCAACAGCTTGAAGAAGATAAGACTCTCAGATTTTCAAATTATATTTCTCCATCCTTGATTGTTTCAAGACTGAGTGGAGCTAGTCTTCTGTGAATGAAAACTGTATTTAGGAATAAACCCTTACCTTGAGGAGCAAGAGGTTGTATGGTGTATAAAGGAGGTGTGTAAGTTCCCCTACTCTTACAGCCAAGTTCATATCTTTGTTTTTATGAATCTTTACTTCTTTCTGTGCTCCCTCACTGTGGAGAATTTTTTTCTTTGTTAGATTGAGCCTAGGGTGACTATAAAGCAATGGGTTGGTATGAATCAGAGTCACGCACTCTGTGTAAATATCCTGATCACCAAGGGTTTGTCTTTCCTTCCAATCTATGAATGTCTTGCTTTCTATTCTGGGTCACTCTTACACTATATTGCAGGAAATGCAGTATTGACAATCACGGAAACAGATTTAAAGTGAGTCCTGTTGTATTGTAGCAATATGCGCAGCACAGGTTGCAAAATTTGCCCTAAGAAGCAGTCTGCTTAGCAACATATTACTAAAATTAGTCTGCTTACAGGTGCCTGAGCTAACTGGCTAATGATAGCTGATATATTGATATAGAGAGATAGATATGAATCAATGGGACAGTTTCTCTCTGTTGTGATTTCAGCAAAGTCAAGGCTTTGCCTGTTTCCTCTACTCATTTCTGGCTGGCATTAGCTTTCTACCAAGAAAGCACTGCCCCTTCTGCATGCTCATCTGTCCCAAATTCTGTGTGTCATCCTCCCTATCCTTTCTCTTAATACTGTTAAGCATGTTTCCCAAGGAAAGAGTCTTATTCGACCTGTCTGTCAGAATGCAGACCCTCCTCTCTATCCCTGCCCAGGCCCTAGAAATTTGGAATTTCAGTAAATTTGACAGAGGGAGAAAAATCTTTAAGAAATGCGTGTTTTGAAATTCGGTGTGCTCATACATATCAGTGTGGTCAAAAACATATCTAAATAAAGATATGCATTTCTGAAAGAAAACATCTGAGAAAAGGACAGACCCCAGTGAAGAGGGACGATAGAGGGAGTGCTTGTTCTTTGGTCACCTGGGGAAAAAAAGGGATCAAGCATGGCCTGCCTTGGCAGGGGGACCCGCTTACTCTGTCACATGTTGGTGAATCTCATCACAAACCGTGACTGCCAGGAAACTCCAGTCATCCAACTACAGATTCCTCCAGCATTTTCACTGATCATGAAATTGTCTCTACCTTTCTATGGGAGTAGCAGCTAGAGGCATGAAGGACCTGAGAGGTCCCAGTGAGCTCCACCGGGACATAGGGGCAAACAACAGCAGGACCAGCAGGCAGGTGAAGTGACCACCTCGGGCTCTTGGCCAAAGTGGGTGAATCACCAGGACCGACTCCCTGAATCACCAGGATCACTGTTTTGCTGCTGCTAATGAAAAGCAGATCTGCTGGTGTTTTTGTGAATGGTGCTATGTGACTTTCTGGAGCTGGGGTACTGCTGACTGTGTAAGCTATGAGGCGATATGTGAGATATGCATTATACTCCATTATATACCTACCATAATAAAAAGGCAAATCCTTTTTTTTGTTTTGTTTGTGTAGGATACACAAGCCTAAGCAGGATTCAGGACCTATTGCTGTATATATCACTATTATTCATAATCTTCCTCCCTCCCAGTCTGTCCTGTTGTTTTCCATGTGTTTTTTTCTCATGTGTCATCACTGGTAGTGATGGCATTTTTCTTTGTCAAGTCTTAATTTTGTCTAAAGTGATAAAAATGGAAAGAAAACCTCAATTGCATAAGAATGCTAGGTTATGCTGCATCAAAACTAGTGCTGTGTTAGTTTGCAATAGCAGATAAATTTTCTCACTAAGACTGACCTTGTAATTTATTCACTGGAGATAATACAACTGCACCCTTTGAGTTTATAATTATTGCTGAAGTAATGTTGGACAGATATTTATCTGTGAACATTTATGTTAAGTAGCTTGATATTATTGGCCTTTCCCAGAAGGAACTGATATTTTAATATAGTATTCACAGGCTATATTTCAGTTAACAATATTAACTTTACACAAATTTCTACAGAAGCTATATTCAGCAACAAAAGTTCACTTAAGAAACCCCAACCATGTAAATATGGTAACTGAATCCTTGTATAGTTGAGCTACAGAGTAATGATATACCAATGTCTGAATGTTTCTTTGAGATCACATTGGTTTCCTCTTGGGATAGCTGAAAAAGGTCAAGAAGCATAAAGTCAAAGAGGGAATAACAATTAAGAAAGCTAATTTCATATGTCACCAAATAACCTTTCCTATTCTTATGTGACTCCTTTAAATTAACATGGTTAGATGTGAACATAAATGTGCCCATGCTTTCCTAGTAAGACTGACAATTTATAATAAGGTTTGTATCACTACAGGTACGCTTTTTGTCTGTAATCTCAGTCAGTACCAAATATTGCTTTGTCTGCCATTGAAAAAGCCTGTCAGCCTTTTTGTTTAGCCCAAACTCTACTCCAAATATATTCTGGATGAGATGCAGGGGGGAAGAATGGCATGAAGGATGGTGGTTTGCAGCATGGATACATACACAGTAAGGAAGTTGCAGATTTCTGAGGCAGTTCTTGACAAATGTCTCAACCAATATCTCTCACAAAACCTTAGAAACATGAAAACCTAAGGAGAACCCTTCAGTTTAGATAATATCAATGCCATACAGCTCTACATATTGTCATTTTTTGTTTTGTTTTTTTTTTGAAGATGATGTCTCAGTTATGATTTCTCCTTTAATTTTCATAATACAATTTGTCTCCATAAATTTAATTTGTTTATATTTTGCACAAAGCATGTGGGTGTAAATGTGAAACATAGACTCTTAAATTAAAAAAGGGCTTGTAAAGGTGATTTCCAAGATATTTTTATGGTTTTGATTTTACATTTATATTTGTGTTATGTAGATGCAAGGAGCATTTATGTGAAAAGTAAGGTATTTTGTACAGTCAGGTGTTTCAAGTTAAAGATGTTACCAGTTGAAGTAATGTAAGCATTTCATCCTACTTCATATTATTCTGCCACCATCATTTTGTATTTGGTGGTCCTTTAAAAAATCACTTGAGGAAACACTGAAATCAGCTAATGAACAGTGCGCTTTAAAGTGCCAAGGATGTCTTTTTAATAGGTATCTGTGTTACATAATGCAGTTTTGTACCATACACTGACTCTGACTTTTTATAAAGCATAAAGGAATTATGGAATAGTGGATTTATTGTCATACTTCATTGTTTAAACTTAGGTGCATTTTAGATGACTGACATTGGGTTTACAAGTTCGAAACTTTGGCTCTGCATGTTTACTTTTTATGGGCTCTGAATGGAGAGAAAATAAGAAGAAATATATATCCCTTCATTTACAATTTATAGAGATATGTGCCAAGAAAACAAAGAAGGGGAAAAGAGTGATGTGTATAAAAACAAAGAATCCAGAAAAGGAGGAATGACATTTGAGTAAAAGTTGCAAGAGAAGTGCATTCATGAATCTCAGATTATTACAGATAGGCAAATCTGTAAGCAAAACCAAGAAGGTCTCAGATTCAAGTTTTTACAAGCTGAATAGCCTACCCATGAGCCAGATTAATAGTGTGTTGAGCCACCTCTGCAAAATGTACAGCAAAGCTGAGTTATATTATTGCAGACAGCACTAGTTCAATCCACAACATGGATCTTAAAACAATATTAACCATAGTTAAATAATGTATACTATCATCTGTACGAACCTTCTGCTTATGAGTAACTGTCTATCTAAATATAGTAATTAAAACTTCCTTAGCTTAGACCTATGTTGTCACTATTATCTTTACTTAACTGTGAGAATTGGTATAAAAATGTTGGCTTATTAGGTGATGGTAAATACAATTTTGCATGCCTCTCCGAGTTTCTATACCATGACCTATCAAGGTCAACAAGGATTGCGAGAAAATATTCTTTCAAATGGTGAAGGCTTAGTTATTTTAGACAGAAATAATATTCCTATTATAATGTGTTTCGTGGTATTAACTATTCTAGACTATTAATGATAAGACTTAGAAACTACAAAGACATTACAATAATTGAATAAAATATTAAATCTTCTTAGATGGAACTATGTTTGACAGTGGACAGAAAACAGAAATAGGTACAGAAATTAAATAGCTGGAAGGGTAGCAAGGGGAATGGGTACCAAAGTGGTCTGCAGAAGTAGGAGACATGCTCTGATGGTCCCCGGGAACCTCTTTCACCCCTGCACTGCTGTGTCACCTCCCACATGTGCTGTACAGTTACACAACCGTCTGGAATGTAATTCATATATGGAGATATACTCCTTAAAGATTTCATAGGAGATCACAGTAAACAGTTAAGGAAGAGATGCTTAACACACCTGTAATGACCAAGGATTTATAGTTCTACATAAAAGAAAAATGTTGGTTTGTCATCTTCAAAGAACAGAAGAACAGAGGGCAGTAAGGAAGCCTGGTATGACATATTATATACAAAGTAAGCATGATGGATGCATATGTAGTATACTCATTTAATTACTAATACATAAATATATCATGTGTTGGAATGTTACACTTTTAAACTGAAATCATAGTGAGAAAATGAAACTGATAAAGAAAGGTCTTTGTTAGAGCTTTAAAGTTTAATTTTATTTGTTCAGTAGGGATAAAATTTGTATTTATTCTATTGCTTAGGTTGATTTTTCCACTTTCTCCCTTTCCTCTTAACTGAGCTAAAATACTGGCTTTTGCTAAATCCAAAGTACTTTGACATTATTTTGTTGGGGTTTTTTTAATTATTTTTTTTTTTTTAATTAATTCCCAAGTAACAGTTTATAGAAGTGAAAGCCTGGTCCCAGTGAAGATTTTTTCTTCCAAATAGTTTCACTGGGGTGATGGTTTCCGCTGGTGTGTTTGTGTGTAAACTTGATGCAAGGTACTATGGTTATATATATAATGCTAAATAAGAAGACAAGGAACAAATCCCTGGTCCTAGTGCTGAGCATACTGGCTGGTTCGTATTCATGCTGCCGAAGACTAAGCCCCTGTTAAATGCCTTCCCCCGAAGAGATTTGATTTGGAGAGAAAACCTTGAGTGACCCAAACAGAGCTAATGACTAACTTAACCAATGTGTATAATCAGGGGCTCAGAGCTTGACCTTCCCCCCCAGCCCTCTTTTATTTAGCAGTATAGATATCATGCAAAATTTCACCTGCTGTGTTCTGTGCTTTGGATGTTGTACCAACATGTAGTGGAAGGTTTACAATCACTTAAATGTGACTATTTCTGCACAATTGTTCTTTTGGCTATGCGATGACTGAATTTTCCACAGGAATTAGATGCCTGTTTAGGTGATTTAGATCAGGAAAAAATGTTATAGAGAATAGTTTTGAACTAACCTTGCATGTAGGCAAAATGTAATATTGGTATAGCTCTACTACACACGTTTCCTTAAAGAAAAATTCTATACTTTTTTTTTTTTTTGGCATATGGTAACCATATCTAAAGACAAAAGCCATTGTGTGTTACCCAGGAGGAAAGCAGGCCTGAAGATGAGTGTAAGACACAAAGTTGAAGACCATTTTAGATTTCTTTTATTGTGTGATAGTCAATGTGGTTTTTTAGGTTGGATTATTTTTAATGTACTGTTTAACATTGGCCAGGCTTTAAAGTTCCTTTTGTTTTTTTCACAATTTTAAATCCTGCATGAACATTAAAGCTTGAGAACATTTATTCAGCTTTGCAATTTAATTCTCCACAACCCCAGGCAAACCCTAAGCATGTTAGATCTGTGACAGAGAGAGGTCTTTGTTCCCATTTAAGTAGATTTTTACCATGTAGAGTTGGGCATAAAGCTTAGGTCCTCGGAGTCATGCTCTGCTGGTAGCTTTGTCTTCCCACTACCTACATCAAGTTACTATATTCCTAACCACATGCTTGGAATTGCACTTCTAGCTTTAAAGCAATTCAAAATCTTTAACAATCTACACTTACTTAAATTTAATCGCAAGATCGGTGTGCCCAGTATTCCCTCGGATATGCTTTTTTTTTTGCCTTTACAAGTGAGTGCAGGTTTACTGCTGCTTACGCCTACTGAGATGTGATCCGTAGGTTCTCCTGGGTGAAGGGAAGGAGAAGAGTTTCAGATCTCAGAAGGGGCTGGCTGGCCATAATAGCAGGACTCAGTGAGGTGACCTAGGCAAGCAGATTTTGTGCAAATGCAGCCCTTTGAACAGACTTTTCTTCATAATAAATTAAAAAAAAGTATTTATTTTCTAATCCACTGTCCTGTGGCATCCCCTTTCTGCTACCAGAACAGCTATCATTTTGACTAGTCCCTTTTTTCTGTGTCTTATTTGATACAACCTTCTCCCCTAAAACCACTGTGCTCTGTTTCCTTGTTAGAAATACAATAGATCTGCTTTCTTTTACAAATGACATAACTAATCAGATTCTGAGGGGAAAAAATCGAGACAGCTAACACATATTCATTACTGTGAGTGTTGTGCAGGCTGCATTTTTTTCCTCACAAGATTGATTAATTAAATATTTATGAAAGAGAAACACCTGGCACACTTCCATAAACAAATAGGTCTCCTGTGGGATTGCAACAGCTGAAGAGAGTTTTGAGGGACCACAGGGATCTCAGGGTAAAGACTTCCTCACAGCTTGAGTCCTTACACATTGCTGTTTCTCATAAATATGCACCAACACACAAATAATTTCTGTTTTAAAGACAGAAAGAGCAATATCAACAGATGAAATCCAAAAGACAGCCAAAGAGAAAGGTAAAGATTAAGCAGAACAGAGATACTATATGGGGGAATATGGCTCATTTTTAATTATCTAAGAAAGGTCTAATGCTAAGGAGGCTCAAACAACTGAGGCCACTTTTTAAGGTATTTGTCAAGGGCTGCTAGTTAAATAGTGAAAGTCACGGACTGAAGAGATCTGTTGAAATCTAAGGGCAAGGGTTAACAAATTATGCAAGACACCTAAAAATGGGAAATGCATTCTGTTCACTATTTCAGCTGCTCTTCCAGATGGATCTGCTTTATAGACACTTCCCTGACTCTTCATCTTCAGTGGAATGTTTTCACTGGTATGTCACTGCTTTAAAAATAAAAATAATTGTGCCACTGACTTCAGCTACAATTTAGTTGGCATGATTGCTTTTATCGACCACTGCTTTACTGTGGCCAGTTTCGTACAACTGATTGTTTTAGTTCTTGGGAGTGTAAGTAATGTAGCTGTTAGTGTCAAATTCTTGTGCGATATCTTTTACATGTGCTAACTTGCCATGTGTTTTCTGTATGTTGTATTATACTTCATCATACTCCAGCTATGATTTTTTTTGTTGGGAAATCTTAGAAACCAGCCAGCTGCACTGAAGGTTCAGGCTATATGGGAAATGATCAAGACGTATTAGCTCTCTTGTGTTTCTGAGGCCAAACTCTAAAATTAGTTGTTCTGATTAGAGTTTCTGATATCGGTCACATGTTAATGTATTTCTCAAGTTCAGATACAGCAAAATATATAGGTTCGCAAATTTTTAAAATGCAATTTTTTAAAAACACTTGAATTTGGTTTTATTCTTTATCAAAGCTGGAAAAATATTAGAAAAAATCCTTTGTCATTTGGCATTTTAAAATTCTGAAACAGAAAATGTTGTTCATAAAAGAAAAAGGCATTTCTGAAAGTTTAAATGGTCAATTATTGAACTAATACAGATCAAACTTTGGGTGTTTTTTGATTTGTTTTTCTTTGGTCAAGAGATTTTCTTCTAGTCAGTATATTGTGTTTGGATGGAGTACTTCTGAGCTGTGAATTGTTTTAAGTATTAAAATTGAGAGGATCATAAACATGTCAGTCTATTTAGGACAAGAAAAAGTGATGTGTCTTTGAAGTTCTGGAAACACAACTGGTTTGTAGTGATAAAGTCCAGTGATGTGTATAATAATGTGGAGATAAAGCAGCATTGTGTTTAGTATTAAGAGTAGGTAGTACTTTGTCTTCTACATAACCTGCGTAAGGTGAAATGCTATTGTTGCTAATCCTATGAAATTTGATCAAAAAGCTAATGAAATAAATAGAAGTTTTTTCATGAGCTGCAATATATCAGAGATGAGGTTTTACATGCTTTTACTTGTATTGTGCATGTTTCACTGTAGGAGGTTTTGGGGAAGGTTTACTCATATAGAATGCAGAATCACTTTTTACATGCCACCGCTTTTTGCCATATTAATTTCTTTTTTAATTAGTTTCACATGTTTTTCTAGAAATAATAAGCATTAATATGCAGTATAGCTCAATGTAATATATTTTCAAAGGGCGGTTACAAAGACTTATTTAATCTAGAGCAGACTTCTTATGTACCTGCAGTTTCCTTTAGCTTTCCCTAGGCACCTACAATCACAGTATAATGCATTCCAGGTTTAACCTGTTTCTTTGATGAAGGTATTGAGCCTACATTCTGTAAAAATCTAAAATCACTCTTTGAAATTAATGTGAATACTAGATGTCTGAGGATTGGAGAATTCAATCCCTAACCATCAAAAATGTATTGTAATTGTATATGGTGAAGGTCTTAAATGTCCTGACTAGAAAGAATATTAATACTGAATGGTAGCAGATAGGTCTTGATTTAATAAAATGTCTTTATTTCCTGCTAACCGAAAATGATCACAGGATTGTTTAAAAAGGATGAACCATTGAAATCACCTTGTTATATATAAATACTTAATACCATCCATTATAATGAGATAAAAAGTGATGGTTGTAAGGTCAAGTGTGAGAAGGAGAGAGTTCAAAGACAGTGTAGACCCTTCAACATAATATAACCTAGCTTTAAAAGGGAGAGAGGAAATGCATTGCTTGATGAGAAGAAAAGCCTCATGTAAGCTTGATAAATATTCAGGGTTTGTGTGTAATGAGAAATGGAATCTGATGAATGAAATGTCATGGTAAAATCATTTTGATCAATAAAGGAATGTGACATTATTCAGACCATAGTAATATGTCTTCTCCTTTTTATTTTTTCACTGCGGCATGCTTTCCTTCCATTTCCATTTTTCAAATAGTTTTGGGATTGGGTTTTTGAGGGGTTTGGCGGGTTTTTTTTGTTAACTTGAGATTGGTTATTCTAGTATAATGTTGTTGCAACCTTTCTTCTGCAGCTAAAATATTGAATGTGTAATGACACAATTCTAGACACAAACCTTGGAAAACAGGTGTAGTACATGAAAGCACAGAATTTTCTGGGAATATTTATGCATTCAAAACATAATTTCCCCCCCCCCCCGTTGATACTTTTAAATATAAAATTGGGACTGGATTACAGTAAATGTCATGTGTGTGTAGGGAGTGCTTGTTCAGACTCTTGGGTAATGTAATAATGACCCAGTGTAAATAACTGTGGATAAATTATGTACTATTGCATGCTAGTTGTGATTTACTTTGTTTCAATGTTTACTTTAGCATAATAAATAGAGATCTTTATTTTTCATTATTGAGATCTTCTGTTACAGCAGTAAAAATGATGATTTTATAATGCCTTCTGATGATAATGTTTTATCATCCTTATGGAGTCTTTTATCTGAAAAACCTGAAGTTCATTTTGAACATTAAGCAGATAGTCTGTCAGTTTACTTTCATAATTTCATGGAAAAAGTAATTGAGAAACATCACTGCAACTCAAGGTTTGCTTTTTTGCAAAACCAGCACTAAGTTCTCTTGACTTGGACCTTTGCGGACCTCCCAGCTCAGATTTTGGAGTGTGCAGGAGGCATAATTCTGCATATCACGTTCCTTTTCAACTATTTGTAAGCTTTCTAAAACTCTAGGTGAGGTGCAAAAGCAGCCAACCAGGTAGCACTGCAGAGTGAATGAGCCTAATGGAAAAAATTGTTCCTTAGTATTGAAAACTTACCGTGCCTCTAGAACATCTTAGATGTTGATTTTAGAAAAATAGATTAAGACAAAATCTTTTAAGGACCTTTGAAGCAGGGGAAGTAATACACAAAACTTCTAAAGCAGGACAGGGAAAACTTTACCCCCCCTGTTATTATGTTGGGTTTATTAAAAAAAAATTATATTCCTATACATGTTCTATGAATGTCACCTAACTTTTTCTTAAATTTTGGAAAAATTAAAAAAATCTTTCTGCATGGTATTTTACCAAAGAAAAACAGCTGATAAAGGATACCTTACACATATTTATCTGTCTTTGTTTGATTGTTAGTAGCTTATTATTTGGCAATGCTTGAATTGATCTTTTTCCTTTACTATAGCAACAGCATGGACTGAAAATAGTCCATATATTAATATCAAGTGTTTATTTTTGTTTGGATCAATTTGGCTTAATGTCATTCATATCATTAACATTTTGCAGAAATAATATTGATGGAAGTTATTGATCCCTCTTGCAGAAGCCATTGTATCAGTTATGCTGAAGGCTTACAAATGTTTGATCCTACATTAGCCACAATGATTGTTTGATATAGTCTATAGGCTCAAAACAGCCAAACCCAAGAAATCGTTGATTGAGACATTGGGGAACGAAACCCAGATCCAGGAATTAATTTTGAAACACTAGGCATCAGTAAGCAAGTTTCCAACCTCTTCAGGTGTTTTACCTTTCTTCTACACTGATTTTGCTGTAGAGGGCACAAAAAGATAACGTTAGCCTGTCTCCACAATGGTAGCTATTTTGGCAGCTAAGGTTTTTACCTTTGTACAAACCCTTCTGTCTTCCTGGGGTTTTGGAAATGGCAGCACAGGAAGCATGGTTCTCTTTCCCCTTCTTTCTGTCCTTTCCAGCCTAAATTCATTTCTTACACCACCGTGTTGGGAAAGAGGAGCGGCAATGGCAGAGTGTTTCAGTGGGAGGAAGGGAGGGAGAGGTGAACGTGATGCCCCTGCCTCCCCTCTCTGGCGCTGCCCAGCCTGAGGGGTCTGGAGAGCAGGAGCACCCTTCTGGCTGCCTCCCCGCGTGCCACCTGGGCTCTGGGTGCCAGAGATGGAGGAAGGACATCCCAGAGCTGATCTCTTTCCCAGCCTTCGTAGTTCCTTTTGGATTGCGAAGACTCATCCTTCCTACTCCTACCTGATAAAACAGTTCTCTTTCTGTCCTTCTTGCTGTCCGTGTGCTGGCACTGGGACAGTTGCATTTGCACATGTACATATTTTTTATGTTTCCTGAATACAGTATTTTATGTAAACACACAAACACAAGAAAAGTAAAATTCCACTTTTAGAGGTGTATAACACTGCACAGTGCCCCAAAGGGATACAATAATATTGTTAGGTCGCTAACACAGAAATTGCAATGTCCGTGCTGTGGCAAATTAGCATGTTATTCATGCCTTAAGGGCCCTATACAGCCCACTAAAAATTTGCTTTGTATTTTCTGACTTCAGACAAATTTCTTAAGGATATTTCTAACTGCATATCTTAACACTTCTATTAAGAGAATGTAGAAATTTTTTTAAGGTTACATCACAAAATTCCTATCACAAAATAGGTAGAGCAGAAAACATTAATATAGGATTCCTCATGCTATTTTGCAACAGGGATATTTAAAAATCAATGAGCCTTGCTGAAGGTCTCAGTACTCCAGAAACTCAGTTATTGATGATCCTTAAGTCAAATAGAGTACATATTGCTGTGATATAATGATACCTGTTGCTCAATGCTGGTATTAATTTTTTACTTTCTTATGGGGGGTAGGTTAGAAAGAAATGAAATGAACTTTCGTCGTTAGGAGGCAAGTATGATTTCTTCAAGTTCTTTTATTTTCATTACATGAAAGGTCATTTGTGACATACTAGAAGGATGAAAGTCTAACTTCAGAATGTAATTCATTAAACTTAAAAATGCTTTTCATACTATGCATGGCTTTCCTGTGGCAGATGTAGCAGTTTTAGTGAGCACTGCAAATAAAGGAGTAATTAAAGGTTAAAACTTCTGTTTAAAGTTAGTCTATATGAAATCTAGAAAGTCTTTGAGAAGAATGGCTGTACAGTATAAATACAGCTTCTAAATACTTGTTTGTGAAGGCATTAAGGGGTGCTATTTTATCCTTGTTTGTTTGTTTTAAATTTGAAGTCAAAACTCTTATAAGGGTGCCTGCATAAACATAAATAAGTACATGTAGTAAGAGAAGGGAAAAGTATATTGAGCATATGTCTATGTATTTCAATGTCAGAATGTTGGGCTTGTAATCTGGTACAATTAGAATTTTCTCCCCGTTACCTAACCAAAACAAATACTTTCTTAAAACTGTGAATGAGTTTAGATAGATAGCGTGTTCTCAACTGATCATCAGCTATCGGCTGCTAAAGTTTACAGAACTGTTTAATTCAAAAAGTTGCTTTCCTTATTCAAGGTGCATCAGTCCCTCAGCTTTCTGTTGTAATTAGGCATCTTCTAGCCTTACAAAAAATGCTTTCACTGGAAAGATGTATTGTAATTGTATTCTTTTTTTGAAGTAAATGCAAGATAAGTTAGTGTGGCACTGGGACTTATAATGGAAATTTATGGCAGTTTTAGCATAAAATAACAAAACTACATTGACTGAGCAATGTGAACAGAATTCTAATGTGTGTTTAACTGCTGACTGTTAGTTTCAATGAGTGTGATATAACACTTAGTCTATAAAGGACGTAGTAGTTATTATATGCAGGAACTGAAAACTCTCTTCAAATTCATTATGCAACTTACCATCTGCTATCAAAAGACTACTGACTTCTTAGGGGATCTTACAGAGTGCAATAATTGCTAACCAGGGTTATTAGAAATACTTTTGAGATAAGTAATAACTGTAACCCTTAATCCCTGTATGAATTGGATTAATTTTACAGTGCTGGTCTGCATATAGATACTTTTTGATGAAGTTCTCAGAAACAGCATTTCAGATTTTGAAGCTGAAAATGAACCTGAGCATGACTTCACAGTTTTTTAGTACACTTTGGCCAAAGCTATTATCTGAATTTTAAATACATTTGAGTGTGTTAACATCCATTTGAGGAAGGTAGTCTGAATTAGTCCTGGCAAGAGCCTCTCATTTTCCCTGTTGATGACAGTTATTTCTTACAAATACTTCTCTGTACTTGCTTCAGCCTTTAAAGAACAGCATGGAGGCAGAAATGCTTGGCTCAGTTTCATGTTCTTGAAGTAGATGTTGAGGTAGAGAAATGGTTTACTTGAGAAATGTGAACACGCTTAGAGTTTTGAGGATTAACTGCAGTTATATGATAAGTTTGAAAAAAGAAACTATTTTTTTATCAATAGTGACTTCTGTGTTAAAATTGGGGGGTCTGTTATCTTAGTTCTTCAGAACACAAAAATTATATAGACGGTGGTGTGATAGCACCAGCTGGTTGTACTCCTGAAAGAGAAACCGATAGCTGGCTTCACAGGACTGTGTCAGAGCAGCCCCTCACCTAAAGATGACCAGCTGTTAATCAAACATTCTCAGTGACAAATATTAATAAAAGAGTCCATTTTGGTTTCTTTCATTTTCCAGTATGTTCACGCTGAGATTAAAATATTGAAGATGGGCCAACAAGTGTCAGTGTCTAAGGTACTAAAAGCAGTGCTAAAGCATGATGGATATCTAGTAACACGTTATTGCTCTCTATTATCTCTTGTTGGCTACATGAGTGATTTGTTCTTGGCTTCAAAATAAATAATGCAGAGAATCCAAAGAGGCCACCTCACAGTTCTTGAATCTAACTTGAAACTGTGATGAACACAGATATTACTAGTTGTTGTTGTTCTTTTTTAAGTAGAAAAAAAAATAGGGCAGTAGTAGAATTTGGTGCCTCTTTTTGTTGAAAGTGGAACAGTTTGTTTGGGGAATAAAGATTAGTTCTACCAAGTTCCTCACCATGAGTACTAAAAAAGTAGAGCCTAATTAAGGTATTTTTCAGATTGAATATTATGATATATGTCAAAACTCAAAATAACTCCTTTCAAAAAAATTTTTTTTAAATCAACAATTAAAAAAATTGCTTTGAACAGAATATAGTTTCTTCTCGTGTGACTATTGAAAATCAGTTATTTGCACTGTTCTATATGACTTTTTTTTTTCTCTCGTATTCCTGAACGTTACAGGATTTCTTCTGATTTATACACTTAGTTAACATTGGTGATATGACAGAAATTTTCAGGCAAGGTTTCCTCTTTTGTTCCCCAACCCACAAACTGATGACATATGTTATGCAGGTGTATTAATGACTACCTTTGAGACAGCTTTTTGATTAAGGAGTGGAATTAGCAGCTAAAATAGGCTACTAATTCAAAGATGAACCAGACTCTCTATAGAAAATCAAGTTGCTCAGCTTCTTCGTCTCACCTGTCCTCCAATATTTGTGTACAGATAGGCAAGTAAATTGCTATATCATAGGTTATGGAAAGAACATAAAAATAAAAAAGTTACTATGGTGCTTCTCCCTGCCTCCCCTCCTCCCATATTTTCCTGAGGTTTTTGGCCAACTATGTTTCTCGTCAAAATATTTGTCTTTCTTTTTGATGGGGGTTTTAACATGCAGGAGGGCAATTTGCCTTAAGGAGCAGTAAAACACTATTCAATAATTTCCAGAGAAAACTTCTGATGCCAAGCATTTTTTAAATATATATTTCTCCTTTTAGTTATGAATGTGTTTCTTTTAGAAGGGCCAAATATTTAGTATCATCACTTAGTATCTTAATGATACTCCGAATTATCCTTCAGAGGTTAGAAAGGAGGTCCAGCTTAGCTAAAACTATATATTTAACATAAATAAAAACTATTCACCAAGATTAATAAGTCAGTGCCCTTTAGGACTTAAAACCAAGTGATTGCTAATGTACAAAAAAAATTCCATTATATCTAGCACAAATAATGCAGGCAATTCCAGCCTGGGGAGTTCTTCTTGGATATTAGTTAGTGGTAATATGCTTTCTATAGAACTGAACAGCCTAATACTGGAAGACCTCTTTATATACAGGATGTAACATAGACAAAAGCATGCTATCTGCTTTTTTCCTTGCAATGACAGATTTAGTTCTGTTTCTTTTATGTATGTAATACAGATATTGCAATTAGTACACTAAGGGCCTGATAAAACTAGACTGATGTGAAAGCTCATTTGCTGTTTTTCGGAACAAAATCCCAAGTTCATGAGACTTTAGAAAGAATTTATGATTGAGAGAAGAGGTGAATATGGTCCAGGAGCAACCTGTATTTCAGAATAACTCTGTAAAAATAGTATTGGATGTTAGTCATGATTAATAGGAGGGATAAGGGGATATCATGTCATGCAACTCTGAGAATCTTGCAACAGTCTTTAGAAAATGTTACTTCTCTTAGCAAATGTTGGAGACATTGATGCCCTAAAACCTTTCAACCACTTTCCACATGAACCATACGCACTCCTTTTGTGTACACTTTGAAAAATGCATTTGAAGCTGGATCCACTAAGCTTATGTAAACTTGCACACATGTGGAACTGTTGAAATGAAATAACACTTTCTGAATGAGATTGCCACATTCTGAAATAATTTGGAGCTGGAGTTTGGAAGAGCGTCAGAAGCTGGCAATAAATTTAGAGGAAGTAAATAAAGGATGTAGAAATAATAATTAAAAAAAAAAAATCAACAATTTCAGCTTGGGTAGTGCTTGAATTAAAGTGCACGGAAGACAATATAGGTAAAGATGCTTTCTTAAGCCCTCCTACTGCCCAACCATAGAAGTGATACTACTGTGTGACCACCACCTCCCTACTGCCTTACCTGTGTTATGTATTGTAATACCTATGGGTGAAGATTCTTGGTTCACGAGAAATGTCAATATGGTTTTTAGACCTGATTTCAGGAGAAACTTGAAAGCTGCTCATCTTCCTTTAATCTCAGAAAACCTTCTCACTGGTGTAATGGTATGTAAATCCTGTATTTTCAGAGGGTATATATACACAAAATCAGTCCCTGAAGAGGGATTTCTTTTTTTAATAAGATTACAAGTAGGTATGTAAAGTAAATCATTCCCACTGTCTGATTTCTTCTCCCTATTTCTTCCAATTGGTGAAACTTTCAAATGCAGAATAATTCTTACCACAAATATTTTACAAATTCATATGGTTAACTTCATATTTTCAAAAAAGATAGTGGTAGAACCATAGAATCAGTGTTCTCTCTCTCTCTCTCTCTCTCTGCCCTGCAAGAAATTTGGTAGATTTAATTTTCATGTTTGCAATCCGTTTTCTTTCTTGACAAACTTTATAGAAGTGTTTCTTATGTGAATAATTGACTAAAATAAAATTATCCTGTTCAGTACAGCTCCCAAGACTTGGTATGAATTTTGCTCTAAATGGGTAGAATGCTGGATTCCAACAGATTCCTTTGTCAAGGGGAAGATTGAAACCCCATTAAGGGAAGAGTTGTGGGTGGCCCTGCACCCAACACACCATGCTGCTTATGTAGAATCTTATCCCAAAATGATGGCAATAACAGGGATAATGTTCCCTGCATTCAGAGGAAATAGATTGTGCAATCTGTCTGTTGGCTGATTTCCTTGCTTACAATACAACTTTCAACATGGTAATGAAAACTCTTGTTTTCATTATGGCAGAACTTTTAAATGGAGTATTTTACACCACAGCACAAAGTAAGAGAGAATCTGTTCCTCATGAAACTCAGAAAAATATAAGTGACTTAGCTGAACTGTTTTTGTGGAATCATAGATGATTTATTCATGTCAGAGTGAGCAATTTGATAATGTTGACAACTTCCTGCAATGCAGGGGCTATATAATTTCACAGAGGAATTTTTTCATGAGGCCAATAACTTCCTGTGTAGTCCAAGTATATCCATAAGACAGTAATGACTCCTGGGATTTCAGCTGCCGTTGTGCCCCTAGGAAATTGTTTACTGTGATTTTAACTGTTTTAGAAAATGAGCTTATCTAATTTTTCAGCTTGCAGCCATTGGATCTCTGCTAACTTTGTATTTCAGCTTGAAAACCTTTGTACTATCAGAAAGTCTGTATTCTCTCTACCCACCAGTGATAACAGGGAAAGAATGAGTCAGGATTTAGGGATTGAATCTGTTCCACTAGTATGCAGCATGGGAGACCAGGAAAGACTACTTAATAAGGATAAGTGGTTTGTTAAACTTGCATAACTTTGGTATACATTTGATTCTTGGTCAGGGAATGGGTGATATGCATCTTTTTACTGGTATGCTTATAAAAGATTTTCAAAGATTCACTGAATGGGTGCTCTTTGTGAACAGTAGCATATGGAAAGGATGGGTAGATGGTGTAAGAAGGTTTGTTAGTGTGTGTTAATGACTCAGAATTCATTACCATTTTCTAATACATAGGCAGTGGAGAAATATCCTGTCTGAAAATTAGAACAAAATTTGGCTGATGCTCTATTGTAACTACTTAATGCCATAGCCACCAGAGAACAGTAATGGTGCAAAAATTACTGATATTTCTATCTTCTCTGAAGGTAAAGCAAGTATTTTCATAGAATCATAGAACTGTTAAGTTTGGAAAAGACCCTTAAGATCATCGAGTCCAACCGTTAACTTATCACTGCCTAGTCCACCACTAAACCATGTCCTCAAGCACTGCATCTACCTGTCTTTTAAATACCTCCAGGGAGGGGGACTCAACGACTTCCCTGGGTAGCCTGTTCCAGTGCCTGACTACTCTTTCAATAAAGAAGTTTTTCCTAATATCTAACCTAAACTTACCCTGGCGCAGCTTGAGGCCATTTCCTCTTGTGCTATCGCTTGTTACTTGGGAGAAGAGACCAACCCCCACCTCTCTACAACCTCCTTTCAGGTAGTTGTAGAGGGCAATAAGGTCTCCCCTCAGCCTCCTCTTCTCCAACCTAAACAACCCCAGCTCCCTCAGCTGCTCCTCGTAAGACTTGTTCTCTAGACCCTTCACCAACCTCGTTGCCCTTCTTTGGACACGCTCCAGCACCTCAATGTCCTTCTTGAAGTGAGGCGCCCAAAACTGGACACAGTACTCGAGGTGCGGCCTCACCAGTGCCGAATACAGGGGCACTATCACCTCCCTGGTCCTGCTGGCCACACTATTCCTGATACAAGCCAGCATGCCATTGGCCCTCTTGGCCACCTGGGCACACTGCTGGCTCATGTTTAGGTGGCTGTCAACCATCACCCCCAGGTCCTTTTCTGCCAGGCATCTCTCCAGCCGCTCCTCCCCGAGCCTGTAGTGTTGCCTGGGGTTGTTGTGACCCAAGTGCAGGACCCGGCACTTGGCCTTCTTGAATCTCATACAGTTGGCCCCAGCCCATCGATCCAGCCTGTCCAGGTCCCTCTGCAGGGCCTTCCTGCCCTCCAGCAGATCGACACTCCCACCCAACTTGCTGTCACCTGCAAACTTCCTGAGGGTGCACTCAATCCCCTCATCCAGATCATCGATAAAGATATTAAACAGGACCGGTCCCAATGCTGAGCCCTGGGGACCGCCACTCGTGACCGGTCGCCAACTGGATTTGGCTCCATTCACCACCACTCTCTGGGCTCAGCCGTCCAGCCAGTTTTAACCCAGTGCAGAGTGCACTTGTCCAAGCCGTGAGCAGCCAGCTTCTGCAGGAGAATGCTGTGGGAGAGAGTGTCAAAGGCCTTACTGAAGTCCAGGTAGACAACATCCACAGCCTTCCCCTCATCCACTAAGTGGGTCACCTTGTCATAGAAGGAGACCAGGTTTTTTCCCCCAAATTAGGTCACAGTCATCATGAAAACACAGAACTTGTGCTGCAGCCATTATTGTACTAACATTTATCTGTAAAGTTGCTTCTCTGTTATTATAACCATGTCTTGGCTCAGAAGTTTGCAAAAATCACACACTCAAAATAAGTAATAAGGTTATCAGAAGATGGGAGGACATGCTGTTTGGAAGGAAACACTTAGAGGAGCTAATCCAATGCCAATGCATCTGTTAAAATGCTGTTAATTTTAGGACAACAATTACGGGAAAGCAAAGAAAATAATTTCAGCAGATATAAGATTTTTTTTTTGAGCACTTTTGTCAAAAATTTATTATATTTTGTTAGGGAAGGTCTTCCTTAAAATTAGTACTCTGGGATTTTACCTCCTATATATATTCCCGAATAAGAAAAAGTAGAATTACTGTAATTTGCAAGCAGTAATCATTTCAGCAGTGGACAAAAATGCATGCATCCATCTGTTATTTTGGAAACTGCCCTGCTTTATTCCGGTGTTCTTGGCGATATTTGTGAAGGCCAATCAACAATTTTTCAGCTGTGGACAAAGTGGATCTGCAAGGATGGTTGCAGGCAGCCGCTCCTCCACTTCTCTCACGAGCTGTGTTTCAGCACTGAACTGTGCAGATTTACACCAGATCTGGCTGTCTTCCCAGACTGGTGCAGTAAGCTCTTTAAAGGAAAACCTTGTCGCAGCATTTACAGGAGTACATATACTCAAGAGCCTGAATGTATGCATGAGCATATGTTTTTGGAAGCTTTCACAGGTTATATGGAAACAAGTGCATTGTCTCATTTTTACAGGTGAGGATCTAGTGTACGTCTACCTTATAAGAGGAGATCATCAGACATTTGCCTTGCCCATGCTACAGGCTTTCATAGAAGTCTGTATCCTTCCACGTAGGTCTGCCTCAAATACACAGAAGTTTAGACCTGCTCCCAAGAGAATACAAGTAATTTATATCACAGCCAGGAACGGATCCAAGATCTCTTAATTTCTATTCTGTATTATTAATATCTTGCAGATATCTGTCATGTCAAACTTTCCAGGAAGCCCAGGAGTTGAGTTCGGTTTTTAATAGCAGCTATTACTCTGATTTCTTAGAATTAGCTTTAATCATTTTAGAAGAGCTGTACAGCAATCTGAAATGCCATCCTAATGCAATATTTTGATATAGCTCTTTCATGACATATATGTTAACTCTTAGTTGCAGGCCCAAGCAAGAACAGCCCTAAAAAAAACCCCAAAATTAAAAAAAAAACCAAACAAACAGTGAGAGGAGTGAGAGAACAATAAAGAACATTTGTGTTCTTTCTCGTAGTACTAATTTTAACTTTGTTACTTGGGTGTTTTCAGTTAATTTCTCTCCTGTTCTGATTTTCAGGAATAAATGATGAGAACTCTCAGTGCACTGTTTAGTAGTACATTAGAGTCCTGAGAACAAAGTAAAGTGTGTTTCTTAGTTTCCCACAAGCATTTAGCATCTCTTCAAATTGTATTTTAGTAATGGAGAATTATTAATGTAATGTAAAAGGTCTGAAGGCTAAAAGCATATACATCTTTCTTTTATTATGTTTTCATCTACCCTGACTCCAAACACTTGAATTGTGCCTTTGAGTTTATTTCTAATTCAAAACTACAAAAAAAAAAAAATTAAAAACTCATAATCTTGAATGAACTTTCTACATAAGGTGGCAATCACACTTGTAAAATGCTACATACAATTATTTGCCATGAGAAAATAGCGAGACAGCCAGATACAAATGAAAAAATAAGATACATTCGCTCTTGCATGGAGCAATACAGGTAACAATGAGCATCTTGCATTTATTCTGAAATGCATTTGGCCACTGAACACACTGTGAATTAAAACTCACTTATCTACAAGCTTGATATGTACATTCATATCATTCATATAATATTGCAGAACTTTTATCAGAGTGACAAATGTATAAGTATATACAAGTAAGTGAAAGTAAAATGCATTGCAAAATTAATTTCCTTTGTGTGGGAGGTATGCAGTTGGGCCAATAAAAACAGGTTTTTTTCAAGTAACCTAGCTCATTTCTCCAGTGAAGACTGGGAAGACAACTTTTATCTGCTATCAAAACTGATTGATTTCTACTTTTGGTTCTCTCTGCACCACAGGCTTCTGCTGAAAATTAGTTCTCACGTGTAATGTTTTCAGCCTCAACTGTGTTCACCCTTGAAATCAGCCTACTGTATCCAAGTATTTTGGATTGAAATACATACGTTTCTTCTTTTAATTTAATGAAAAAATTCAGCCCTCTTGGTTTATTGATAGACCATCATGCAGGCTTCACAGCTCTGCTCATTGATAAGAACACCTACTGATAAATTTTATTAACCTCCCACTTTGAATTCTTATTAAATAATTAAAATAGTTAGATTACAAAAGGTTATAAAAATGTGTATTTTAAACTGTTTTCTTAGTTCCTGCTGATGCTGATTTCACCGCTGCTTTTAGTGATTATTGTATGTGTAGTACTTTGTCCACATCTGCTTGGACAGACCACTGCTTGAGTCCTGAACCCTTAGCCTTCTGCAAACAGTTTCATACTAGCTGTTAGTTTTGTTTATAGCCTTTTGAGGATATAATTATTTCAGGATTCAGTAATTCAGGAAAACCTAGAAGGTGTTCACTACTCAATCAGCATTACTTTGTATGAATTATTGCTCAGTTCAGACCAAATATTGTCTCTCCACTGCACAGGCACAAAACCAATAGCACTGCAGTCTTGGTCGTTCATAAAAATGAAACTGAGCTGGATAAGACATCTGAGTTTAGATTCTAGTTAATGGTATTGGCTTATCTGGAATGTGTCTTAGTTTATATATTTCTCAAACTTGTATTAGTGGTTAGGCTGCATTGCCAAGAATATTTGCCATTTCATTGTTCTCTGCTCCTGTGGAAGACAAGAACTGAACTCACTCTCAGGCAACTTTTGGATCTGAAGCTGCTAGGATTGAAAGGCCATTCTCTTTACTTGGAAATATGTTGAATCTGGGCTTCAGTCTGTTCAGATCTTTTATCAGTTAGAGAAATAGGAAAATTTATCACCTCAGATTGCAGGTGGCTAGGAATTTAAAATGTTGTTGGAAGTAATATTAAACTTTGTCATTATGGTTTGGAACAACTGCTCTATAACAGGAGAAACATGTATTAGTATCACACCAAAAAGAGTGAACGGCTCTTGTTTATTACTTGATCTTTACTTACTAGGTAAATAAAAATATGTACCTATTACAAACACATACCTATTATTTGGCTTTTTTATGTAAAATTCTAATCTTAATTGCATTATGTGTGAGAGATGTTTGGCCTCATCACAACATTTTTTTTTTTTATATCGGTTCCTTGAAACACATCCTCTGACATAGTATTTTTTTGAAAGGTGAGGGAAGCAATCTTCAAATAAATTACTGGTAAAATATAATGGAATATGTGAGATTAAGCTACTGTGGAACACAAGAAGGTGCCCTGTGTTATTTAGAAAACAATGACGTGAATATTAAGCACTGCATAATAATGTGCAGAGAACTTGCAGTGTTGTGCATTCTCAAACGTTTCTTTGAAATAATCTTTTTTCATCTTTGAACAGGGTTTTGAAAGATATAAAAATCTTTAATCACTAAGCTTTTATATGGAGTCTGAGGGCCATGAATTCAGACAAATGGGTATGTTGGATAGAATATGTTGAGAATACTTTTGTTAAAACATCCTTGATATCTCCTCTGTCTGCCTTAGTTTATTTTTTGTTTTGAAACTATCTATCATAGTTTAAACTAATCTCACTTCCAGTTTGTTTTCAAAAAGCAAGACAGACTTCCAAAGATAATACAACAAAAAGGGTCTGGCAAAAAAAGGTTCATCTCATCTACATATCTATATATGCATACACAAAATGGCTGGAGAAGTAAAGAGGGAAATAGTATTTTACCAACTCCACTTAAAATAAAATATTGCTCTTAGGCTCAGGTTTGGTTTGTTAACTTCTAACCGAGACCTCTTTTTTTATTTTAGGCTCATAAACCCATGAAATCAGGGACTGGGAATGAAAATGATAAGACACTTTACTGTAGCAGCACAACCAGACACCACTGTAATATTTTATTATGATAACCCATGAAGAGAATTCACTGTTAGCTAGGGACCATACATAATAAAATACAAACACAGATAATGACTTTAACTCCTTTGCTCTATAGTGTGGAGATTAGTAGCAAAGAAAGAGCAGGCTGGACTGATTGTCAGAAAAGCATTCTTTCCAAATGACCTGGTGACCCATCAATTTAATTTTATTTTGTTTAAATTATATGTATTGAGATTCCAGCCATGAAATTGATTGCATAATGGCACTCCCCCTGAGCCCGGGGGAGTCCTACTGAAGCAGGGATGCTGGAATAGGCCCAGGCTTTTGTGGGTTTGGAACCATAAATACCAGCAGAGCTCACAGCCGTCCCTGCTGCCAAGGAATTTCTGCATCTTGTTCCTACATCTCAGGTTATTTATTGATATTTTATTTCTGGGGATTGCATCTTAGGAAGCATGGATCTCAGTCAGAGATGGTCTTTAAGGTAGAATAGGCCAGCTCCAGTGAGCCTTTATTGATTTAGTGCTTATTGGGGAGGCAATATAGCGTCCGGTGTCATCAGGTGATGAGATAGAAAGGCTGTGTGCTTCTAAGTAATGAGCTGTAACATACTTGAGCTCTTTCTAAGTCTCCTTTCATCTTCTCATGTGTTATAATACAGTACCCAAATAGAGAGAAGATAAGCACAGGGATTAGATTGACTGGGTCCAGAGTCATTAGAGAAATATATATTCCCTTGGCCATTAGCAGGTGGAAGAACAATAGATAATGCAGTATTTAGTGCTGTTCATCTTAAAAATCCTCTTATCCTGATCTATATTTGATCACCTTTAAGGACCAAAAGGGTTCTACCTCATGTGGGTACTGCATTTCCCTATTTTCTAAGAAAGCTGAAAGGTTTAAAGTAAGATATACTGCTCATATCTGAGCTGAGAGAGAATATATGAAATCACTGATCTATCTCCATTGGAAAGGAGTGCTGGAGGAGGAATTTTATTTCTTTGTGTGAGATTTTGTGGTTAATTTGACTTTTCTTCTCTGTATGCTTTTGCGTCATGTGTTTTCATTATAAAAGCCTATCAAGTCTATATTACTTCTGTGTCACTCTCCAGGTGAATTAGCAAAGTCTATCTGAATAGATAGAAATAGGTACTTTTTTTCCATGCATTGTGCTATATCTTTTCCCACCTTATCTTTAAGAAAGTAAACATTTCTCTTATGACAGGAAAGGAGACTGGGAGCAGTCTCAGGGATTTCTTCACAGAGCAAGCCTACAAAGTCTCATTAACAGCAACACTGATGTCCTTTAAATACAAATATGCAGTGCATTTTTTTGAAACTTGCAGATAAAGCTTGTTGCCTTCCAGCTGTCCAGGAAGATTCTCAGACAAGAGGGCAAGCAGCTTCTTCTCAACGAGACTGCTGAAACTAGGTGGCTCCAGTGATTAGTAAGATTTATCTAGGTCATTAGTTCAAATCTGATTCAAGTTGTCGTCTTAAAGCTCTTTTTGGCTGTGTTAGATTAAATGAAGTAGTAGCCTATGTAGTTTCTACTGGAAAAACTGCTCATATCACCAAAAAAAAAAAACATTTAATGTTGTTTGCTGAGGAAAATTCAATAAGGCTTTAAACTCAAACCTCAATTTTCCCTCTCATTCCTTTCCTCTGTCAGCCTCCTCATTGCTGTTTGAGTCATTTTTCCGGTATTTTCTCCGTCTTCCGCAACAGTACCCAATAAAGCTGTGGTGTTGAAATACTTTGTGATAATATACTGCTTCAACTTTCAGTAAAGCCTAGGCAAGACCATTGGATAAAACCTAATAAAAATGAAAGAAAAAAACCAAAACGATTGAAAGGCCTTAAGATTATCGGAAATTATAATACTCAATTTAAAGGTGAAATTACTGACAATCAGGGTGTGAAGAATAGGCAGTTTCTGGTTTTTGTTTGGGTGTGGGTTTGGGGTTTTTGTTGTTTTGTTTTTTATAGTGTATCTGTGCTATGTAATGTAGGAAATATAGTTTTTACTCCCACCATCCTAACCAGGGAAGAAAGTGCCCAGTATCTGCTTGGGAATCAGTGTTACACTGGTTGCTTGTATCCATCAATTCAAGGGTGAGCAAACTGCTGTAGTAGAAGAATGAACTTACCTGAGATGAGTACTGAGGAAGCTAAGCCCTGTTGCTTTGTAGCACTTTCTGTGGTGTTCAGTGGCGACTTTGAGCCAGAGTCTGACAGGACCATTTTCTTTCAGTGCCAGAGGTCTAACTGATGAGGATTTTCTGCTACAACCATTTCCCCTTCCACTGAACTTCTGTATCAGTTCCTTTATTTTCCGTTAATTTAGTCTGGTGAATCAGAACTTCTGTGAAGGATTTTAGCAACACAGTCATTGAACTACTCAGTCTAGTTTTTTGGCATCCATTGAAATAAATAAATAAATAAATAAACCCTCTTCCAACTTGACGTAGTACAAATGCACAGACCATATGGCATCTTGTTGAAGTAACTAGATTTGTTTTAGTTTGCAAATACTAACTTGAGTATTAAATGCCAGCATTTTTTTTCTGATGCAACTGTACTTTGGTGATGAGGAAAAAACATAAAATTCCTCCTTCTGCATTATAGGCTTCCTTTTGGTTCCCCAATGGGGCTGGCAAAGGGGTAAAATCTTAGCTTTGCTCAGTTTGTTCCATGCTGGGGAACAGATTCATCTGTCTTTCCCTTCCTTCTTTCCCTTCTAAAGAACTTCCAGTTTCCTGGAAATTTATAGAGAGAGAGAGATTTTTCTATTTGTTTTGGACTGGTGTCAATTTTAATTGATATTTTAAATTTAAATAGGAGAAAAAGTGAAATGAAGAAATCCTGATTTTTAGGCCAGTTTGTAAGTGATAGTTGAATGTGAAACAGTCACAGTGGATCTTTTCATACATATGGTTGATCACCTGACTTTTATGCTCTCTTTTTTTCCTGTTCCTGGATAGCCTAAGGTGTCAGAGGAGGCGACAACTGTGTTTGCCAGACAACTACACAGTTATTTGCCACAGTTAAGGCCACAGTTATTAAGGTATTCCTTGTGAAAAATAGAAAACCTACTATCTGGAGTAATTCTGCACAGAATTATTTTGGCACCATGTGACTACAAGTAATTGTACTAACTTTTCTTTCCAGAAGTACTCTTAAGGATGTGTTGTCTCATGCTCAAAAGTGTACAGTTGTAGTTTGTTGGACAGCAGGATACAGTTTGGTGCTTAAGTAGTTGTATATATTTCATCTGGCAATCCATAAAGCAAACTAGTAAATTTGCTTATTAGTAGCCTAATTTTTCTTTTGATTTTACTAATTTGTCAAAAATATTAGCAATCACCTACATAAGAAAGCTGATGAGCCAGTTGAGTGAAAGACACCCAGCTTTGAAAAGCATATTGTGAATATTCTGTTAAGCATTTGCAGAGATTGTTAGGGCTGAAACTTTAAAAATCCCGGATTAAACATAAATGCCAATGTAATATTGGTGACTGACCTCCCAACACTAGATTAGTTTGAATTCTAAAGCTCACTTTTAGGTGGCCAGACATTACTATGAAAGGAATCCCAATTTTCTCGCTCACATACCCATTTCAAAAATTATTGTAATGAGCTGCTGGTGAGAAGGAATAACTTCTCTTGTGCTTGATTTTTCTGTGTATCAAAATGATTATAATCTTTTAGGGCCTTTTTCAATGATAAACCTTCAAAGAGAATATCCACAGCTTCCTATTATGCATGCAAGCCTGTGAGTCCTGACCATCTTATCCCAAGTTGCCTATTTACAGTCTTGATGAAACACTGATTAGCTCTGATTAGCTAATGGATCTCTGATTAAAATGTCTAATTAAGAAAGTAAGTTATTTTATTCATGCAGTCAAATTAACTTCCTCCCACAAAACCAACATGAAATAGTTGTACATGCTGTGTAAGTACTTGATTCTGGAAGGTGCACAGTGTTTCCCAAGCAGTGAGAATTTAGAGTATCTAAGTTTATTTCATTAGGTATTGCAAGTTATGCAAGCTTATACCACTTTAATGAAAAGTATTTGTGCAAATAATGTTTTCTTGAAAACACTGTTTTATGTTATAAGGCAATGAATATCTTGTCACTGCTGTTTTAATCAGAAATGTATGTTATGTACAGATTTAACCAAGTTGAAAAGATATATCATTGGGTATTAACTGACAGAGTAGCTTTACTTCAGAATTTTTATTGCCAAAGCAGAAATTTAGTAATATTTCTCAAATGATTATTCAGTAACTTTTAGAAATAATGATTTTTTGAATGGTCTGCTTACCTTTGATGATGATACAGTGCAATGAACTGAAATGTACAAATTTCCAGAGTTTTTAATAGTTTTTTTAATAAATTTTAATTTGCCCAGCAGTAGTGGTGAACAAAGTGGATTGATTATGCTGTCATAGTTGAAACAAATTAATCTAGTGCAAGATTTAATAAATTAGTGGGATAAGTCTGTCCACAAACTGATGTGTCCAACAGCTAAGTCAGTATTTCATAAAGCTTGCTATGCATCAGCGAGGACAAACTAGGATCTGTATCCAGCTACAGAAATTTTCTTTATTTGATGCTCCGTAGTGATACAGATGGAGTGCAAAAGTTATAAACAATTTCCAATTCCCAACAATTCGATATGCTTTTAAACACGTTTCAGGAGATATATCCTCATTTCCACAAGGATGATGGGAAATAATGGGGTCTATGGGAGATGGAAACAAATCAACTACTTTTCTTAAGAAACGCACAGTTAATTGCACTTAAGAAATGGACTGTGCAAATTTAATGAAGGCTTTAAGGATGTGGATTTACTGTGCAAGTATGGCAGCCAAATTATCTATCCATGGATTTAGGAGTCCCTTAATGCTCATAGAGGTGATAGACCATAATGGCTCTGAGGAACTATTAAATCCATCAGGTCAAAAGCAACTTCACATGACAAATTTTACACCTACATTAAAAACTGTCAGACATTCCTCCAACATTCTAGCTGCTAGAACAGTTGCTTTTGTTGCTAGTCGAACTGCAACATTCACAAACTATGCTCTTGCTCAATTTTTGATATGTTCTTCATTGTTTGACTTTGATTTCAGTAAAAATATTGTCTCATATGATGACAAGAGAATTCATCAGGAGTTCTCTAATCCACTGAAAACTTTGATTTGACATTGTGAAAGAGGAAATAAAATGGAGGAGGAAAAAGTATAGGGCCGTTAGGAGTCAAGTTCCCTGAAAATAAGTTGGAGTCTAAGGAAAAATAAACCTGATAACCATGGCACAATAAATTTCCAATGTCTAAAATTTCTTCTAGAAATGAGGAAAAAGAAATGAAAATTCCTGGTACAACACTATCCTCACTTTTTTCTATTATGTACCTACTATATATCACTCCTTAGAGACCCATCTACTCCTACTTCATCTGTCTTTCTAGTAACCCTTGTGCAGAGTAATGTCACAGAAAGAAATAAAGGGGCAAAGTGGAACACCACTGATAGCACTGCCCGGGGGTAATTTAGTGGGCCATGACAATATTCTTAAAAGAAATATATGGATGCCTATTGTGGCAAGGGTATAGAGAGAAACAAATCACTTCTGCATGAGCTGTTGGTGTGGGAAGCTTCCAATTCTCCCTCATTACATATGTTATTAGAAAGCTGAGGCAGGCTAATAATGATCCTGAGCCTTGTTTTGGATGTTAGTCAAATCATTTAACCTTGTCACCTCCCTTTAACCTTCTATCTCAACTTAAGAGTGTTGACAAGATCAAGGAACATAAAACACTTCATATCCTCTTGATGGTGGAATGTGATACAGCAGCAAGAGAATAGCTTTTGCTTTAACTCAGTTCTTTTGTTTCAACTGAGTACAATATAATTAGCAACTTGTAGGGGGTTTTAAAAAAGCTCATAATAAATTAAAACTATTCTAAGATTTTGAAACAAGGAAAGATCTGTATGGGAACAGCTGCTATTAAAAGAATGGGAAATACCTACTAAGTAGTGTTACAAAAAAAAAAAAAATCCAACAAATGTGATAAATTGCTAAAGTACTTCTGCAAAGGAGGAAATGCCAGAGAAACAGAAGAAAATCTAAGAAAATAAAATACCAGACTCTAAGAAAAGAAAATACCATGTTAAGGAAGAGAAAGAAAGAATACTTAGGTTATATGATTTAAGAAAAAAAAACAGGTTGACAAGCACAGCCTTTCACTGGTCTGAGTGTACCAAGTGTGAGAGGAAATCTTTGTTGGCACTGTTAAGTATCTATAAGACTCTTCCAAATCACACTGGAAAAAGGGGCTGGAAATAGAGAGTCATGGAGGACTTGCTTCTAGAAGACCCTCATTTTAGTGCTGCAAATCTAGCAGGCACTCTTGTGTCAGAAGAAAATACTGAATTAGCATTGACTTTGTCCAGCAGTTGGAAGTGCCTGCTCAAACAAATCACTGTGGATGATATCACAAACTAACTTTGATGTTCTTGTTGTATAATTTCTTATGGGAGATAAGGTTTCATCGTTGTTCCACAAATTGATCCTAGCTGCTTCCAAAAAAAACCAAAAAAAGGCAGGGGGAGAATTATGGTTCTTTGCAAGTAGTAATTCTTGCTGTGCTCAGGAGTTCATGCAAATTGTTCAGTATAGTTTATTGATAGCATAACCTTACAGTTCTCGCTAGAGTGTTAGAAGTAGATCAAAAACTTTTTGTGAGGGACTGTCTTTTAGAAGACAAGTTGGGATTGGTTTTTGTTTGTGTTTGTTGTTGTTGTTTTTCAATTACATTGATATTCTTCTAGGATTAATCTCCTAGACAGTGCTTTGAGGAATTGAACATGTGGAACTGAAAATATAATTAAAACTTTTGAGGAAAAACTAAATTGAAGTTAGCTCTTTGGCAAATGATGGGACTTACAGTTTAGCTGATTTCTGCCTTCTTTCTCCCATCAAAGTCTGGTTCCCATTGATTCACAGCATTTAGAAACTCTTATGAATACACCACAACAGCACAAAAAAAAAAAAAAAAGAGAGATCATATATAAGCAGGGTTTGTTAATTTTTCAGTGTTATCACTTCAAGGTTCTGGTTTAACACTAGGAAACAACATTTTTATGCACAATGACACTGTTTTCTCTAGATGAAAATGTATTTTCCTGAGTAGTACATTTTATCGTGAGCCTTTATTGCAGCATGACCAGGACTGCATTCCCTCAGTTGTAGCTGCTGCTGCAATGTATATGGAACACCCTCATAATGCTTCTTAGCAGCATTGTGTCTCAGTGGGCAGATATTCTCAGTGTCTCCACTAAAACTGGTGTTGCGAATGATAAGTCACCCCCAGCAGCTGCTGTAGAAGCAACTATTGAGGATATTTTGCTATTGAAGATAGCATGAAGATAAGGCAACTTCCTCACCCAAAGATGCGTGTGATTCCCCCCCTCCCCCCCCCCCCCCCCCCCGGAAGGTTCATTCACCTCTGCTATCAGTTTGCCTGTTAAATAAGGAATGGAAGGAAATAATACGTAGATTTTATTAGTTATTGCCATTCATATTTTTTACTAGTTTGAATTTCTATGCTTACTCTCTTATATAGCCATGTCTATTTTAGGAATGTGTATCCTTCAAAGATGAATAAAGACTGTTTGAGTATTACTGTAGTTTGATTTTGATAAGCCTTCAATTAAATCAGTGACTGTGGAGAGCAAGAGATCTACCAATATCAGCAATCTCTCTTTTTTTTATCTTGTCCTCCTTCGTATCCAGCATTATATTTTGTCCTTTGCTGTCAAAATAACCTACCACTCCTCTTGCAGAAGAATTTTACAATCTGTTGAGCAAAACCAAAAGAGAAAAAATGATGCTGAATGGGTAATAAATCCTCCAGGAAAACATATTTATTAGATACTCATGTTGCAGAACTGTGTCTGGGAAAGATCTGCAAGTGGTACTTTAACTGTGTTGTATTGCAAGCCAAAAAACCAATCTGCATCAGCTTTTTCCACTTTGCATTAGAGGTGCAAAGAAAGTCGATATTTAAAAGCTAAATACCACCGCAGGCTTCATATCTCTTTTTGTAATCACTTAACCACACAGGTAATGACCCATAAGAAAAAAATCTATCATGATATTTACCACTTCAGCTGGGTACAATTAAATTATACAAGTTAATGAATTTTCTTAGTGACTGAGACTACAAAAATAATTCCTTTTTTCTTTTGTTTTCTTCAGCAAGGAGTATGATTACTTCCCCCACCCCCACCTCGTTTGATGGTTCTTTGTACAGTCACTGCCCTGAAAATATCAGCTTCGATTTAAAAGGAATACAGATGTTAGGTCTCCTTTCCTCAATGGAAGTACAGATATATTTTTTTACCCCTTTGGAATCAAGGTACAGATATCTGTTCCCTTCTAGTGATGCTTTGTGATGTTAATAATTCCTCCTTGAGATCCTCCAGAACAGCTAGATGTTGTCCAGCCCACCTTAGAGGGGCGAAAATATGGAATGTTACTTAAAATAGATTAAACTACTTTCAATTCAGTATATTTCTCATTATTTGAGAGCAATAGAGATGCATTAAGGAGGTAGGAGCTATTAGAGAACAGCTGAGTTTTAAATAAGCCCTGGTCCTTTGCTGTGTTCTGGTGTGAACTGGTCCCTTTTCTTTCTCCCTCTCTGCCTGCCCCAAGCCCTTCCCTTTGCCCTCACAGAGCTTCCCTGGAAGTCAGATTACCTGAGCCCACGCTCCATGGCTTGGTCTGCCTGCCTACTGTACAAATCTAGACACACAGTATCCTTTACCAAATGGAGTCATGCTGCAGACGGAGAATTGCCTTGTCATGATGGTGAAATATGGACAAAGGGCTGATGTTTAATAATAAAGATATATGGTATATGAAAATAGTATCCCAACTTTGATATCTTTGAATCAAAATCTTCCTCAAACTGAAAGAAAAGCAGGATCCTGGTACTCACTAGCCGTTTAGTCAAATTAACAAATCCAAGGAGATTGTGGGAGGAAAAAGGAAGTCTTCAGTAAAATCTCATCAATCTACTGTTGCCTCTGTTATCACACCAGCAGGGATGAAACGCCTGCTTTGTAACAACTTTGCTGTGCCTGTTGTATGGGACATTATCAGCCTGCAGGAATTCAGGGTTTAGGCTTTGCATTTTTAATTGTCAAATCTTGAGTTCTGTCTACACATTCCCTCTCTCTCTCCCTTTAGGAAATGTAGACGATGGGCCCCAATGACATGCAGTATGTTTTGCAAATGTGTACTGAGAGAGCTGCTGTTTCTCTGTATGTGATTTTTGTGTCTATGTGTAATTATGGAAGTTCAAAACCCTTCTGGGCAGGTAGAGAAGCTCCAAAGAGGGTTGGTTTTTTGGGTTTTGTTTTGGTTTTGTTTTTATTTTTTTTTTATTTAGTAACCTCCTTCTGACAAAGTGAGATGGATAAGACCAGAATACTGTAAAACCTTAAAGGATGAAGGGCACTGTTTATCAGGGCATTTCTCAGAAAACAGTAGTAATGCATCTGGACTGTATTATATTTTACCAGCTTCGTTCACCTAAATTTAAATAATGACTGAAAAAAGACAAGAGTACTTTGCCTCGAAAATATATTCAGGAGAAGACAACCCGAAGTGCCTGGAGACTGGCGTATGTCAAACTATGACTATGCCTTGAAGAGGTCTTAAACAGTTGGTTTTTCCATAACTTTTCTCTCACAGAACTTTTGTTGAATTAAAATCTCCTTGAGGAGAACTGCACGTGAGAAGTGTGTCTTGTGGTCTGCTTGTTAACAGAAATGTTTAGAAATGTAATAGAAAATACTGTAAATTATTAGCTTCAGATTTGTTGTTGGAGATTATCAAACCATTTATAGAGGTTAATCCTGGATTCATTGTAAAGAAAAGAAGGAAGTAACAACAATGCTGTGGTATTAATGTTAGCTTCCAAAACTGGAAGGCAGAGAGATCTGAAGCTTTAAACTTGGCTCCACAACTGACACAGCAAACTAAGTCCATCTATCTTACAGTTTCAGATGTTAAAGCATGGACAAAATACTTTCTGTGGAAATCCACAGGTTACGGACTCATGGCAGAAATAAGTGCGTGTGTTTATAAGTTTGTAGAGGCATTCAACTTTCCTATTCCACCGTCCTTCCAGCATGAAAACACATTGCAACACTCACGCAGGGGTTTTGTTTAGCTTCAGTATTAGTTTCAAGTGTCAGCTGAATTTTGCCTTTTGACTTTATTTGAGACCAATTTTTTACCTGGTTTATTTAATTCCATTATTTCTTCCTCAAGAACCTCACCATTACTTTTTCTTCCTCTCACCTTGGACCTTCTCCAAAACTTATTAAAATCAATAGATTTTTTTATGCCTGCTATTAAATGAAATCATTTTAAAGAGAACTGAAAAAGTATAAAACTGACATAAAAATGTCACAACGTTATGTCAGCTTTACATATTTATGAAGGGACAGTAAACTTATTATGCATGATAGCTTGTATTCAATGGTGCTCTGTATTATGAGTTCAACTACAGTTTATTACCACTGAACAGTTACTACTGGTCTTTACTCTGTCTTTGGGGATAGCAATCCATGCTCAGTATTATCGTTCTTGCTTTCCAGCTTGAGTCCTTTGCATGTAATATTATCCCTTCTGGAATTATTTAATTGGATTTTATATGATTGTGAAGCTTGAGTAGTATTGTAGAGGTTAAACAAAACTAGAAGTTAGATTTCAGGACCGTAACAGTTGTGTGCTATCTGTCTTAACTTGGTGGTTTTTTAATTAATGAAATCTTTCTGGGCAAAACATGCTACATTTTGTAATCTTTAATGCTTTAAAACACACAACAAATTTCACAACAATAGATAATACAAACAAATATAATAATAAGGGAGTGTGAAATATTAAGCCTATTCTGGAAACTAAACTCCATGAAGATAATAGATGAAAATTATATTTGTCCATGTGTACAAAGGTAAGTTTTCCAATTTCTACAGGGTAGGAGCAGACTGGTAGAGGTTCAGCAGGAGGTAGGAAAACTCCCTTGGGTGTTCAGTGTTGTCTCTGAGGGGAACCAAAGAGCTTCTGCTTCAGCCTCACTCTCTGTGCTTCTCCACCAACTCTCTCACATCTGTAACCCATCTTATTCAAATTACACCAACATCCAAAATATTGCACTTGACCCTGTTTGACTTGACCTGAAGTCAAGTGGGGTTACTTATCTGTGGTTTTGCCTAGCAGGGGTTTGTGCTAATTCTTTGAGTACTTTGGGAATAAGCACGTTTGTAACACCTACATTTCACCTGGAGACTTGAGTCAACTGTGTACATTGAATTGAGAACCTTCCTCTGAGCTGGAGTCATTTCTGAAACTGAGAAGCTCCCAGCAAACACTTGTTTTAGAATGAGAGGAGGCTCCCTTTATCCATGGGCCTTCTCAGCAAGGACTGTTGGTTAGATTCTCTATTTGAAATGGAAATATCCCAGGTTTGTCATGGATTTTAATTTTAATGTGACTATTTATGTACATCTATTCATTTTTCTGTGCCCAGACTGACTATCTACAGCATAAGATTTCAAGATAATTTAATAAAACATCAGTGTTACTTCTTACTTCAAGACAGCTTTGTGCTAAAAAATTTCAGATTTCATAACAATTGGACAGGAGCAACAAGAGAAACAGCATATTTTTTTCCCCCATTTCTAATCTTCCACCCTATTAATTAAATGATTAAACAATTAATTCTGCCAGGGAATAGCTACATTTGTGTCCAAAAAGAACCCCATAATACGATGTGGTTCTAGACTTATTGCCATGTAGTAAATTTACATTTATATGTGTTAAAAACCCCATCATTTAATCTTTTCATAATCATGGCCACAGATGTGTCTTTGCTAATCTTTATTTGAATGCTTTGAATAGATACAGGTGGATCTATATATCATTCTTCCCTATCTGTTTAAGACCTTATTAGTTTTAAAATATTCTTAAATACAGCCTTCTGCAATTACTTTTATAATTCACTTCTACAATTAATACAGGGACCCTGAAGTATGCATTTTGCTAGTCCATATACTTAATTGTTTGGCAGTGATAATTAATCACTTCACAACAAGATTTGCCTGCGTATTTAGAATTTACATCAGTTAAAAATCTTTTGAGGGGCTTAAATCATTGTTTGGGAGTTTACTCGTCTCAGCCTAAGGTCAAGAGAAAAATGCAGTTATATTCTTCCACACATGGTGCTGTTCACTGTGAGACTTGCAAAGATCTGGTCCTGGCTGACACCATCTCACTGCATCTAAAATTAATTTAAACTCAATCAGTCCTCTAGTTCAGAATACTTATCTGTATCTAATCCATTCTCTTCTTTTCATGCATGCACATGCATGTACAGTTTCTGTGAGCATGAGGGAGTGAAACAGATGGCTTTAACAGCAAGATTTTCCACTGACTTCTATTTAATATAGTATTTTCACAGGAAAATATCCGTCACATGATTTATTAGGTATTTTTTGAACAGGAAACCCAGTAAGTATCCAAGTCATCTTCATTTCTTCCCCAAATATGCATTATGTCATCCAAATACAACATTTAGTAATTTTCTGAGGAAAAAACCTTTTTTGTAGTTCTTGCCTTAATAAACATACTGCTTTTACTTTTTAACTGCTTCATGGGGAGTTTACCACAGGCATGTAAAACAGAAATTGGTTTGTGTATTGTCACCTAACTTGCACAGAACAGTGATTTAGTTTAACCAGAAAGAGTTTGCCTGCAGCAGGCAATTTCAAAGGGGCAGTGTTCATTGAGATTGAACCCGCTCTAATGCCAGTTTTTCTTCTTCCACATATAATTGTGTGGAAGTGAAGGAATGACTGAGCACGCATGATTTATAACACTGGCTATATCAAGAAGCATAGAGTATGCACTGCTAACTCCTGCTAATGGTTTTATAAAGCTGTAATTCTGGCTCGTGATTTCACTGATTTAAGACAAACTAATCCCAGTATTCTCATCTTTGCTTTTACGGGTGGTGGAAGAAGCCAGTTCCATTAAGACCCCGTCTTAATGTTAAAAGAGAAGCATCAACCCCGTAGAAAGTCCTCTCCCAGAGGACTGAAGAGGCTTGGCACATGCAGTTGATGGAGGCAGGTCTAGAGATTAGCACAAGTGTTACTCCACAGAATCACTCTTTCTGGCATGTTTCTGTAGTCTCCCAAAGGAAATGCAGTCAAATGTTTAACCAAAGTTAATCCCTTCCCAAATTACCATTGCACAGCTGAAGCTGTAGCAGACAGCCAATAACAGCAGAGCAGTTCCCTTACTCCAGTCCATAGAGAAAGAGGCTTGACATACGGTATATGGAAACCTCAGCAGTTCCGAAACTTCTGTTTACTTTCAAAGTGCTATTATCCATAATACGACAGTGCCATTCTCCTTTCCCACAGCAGCAGGAAGAATCACAACTTACTTTGTGTGTGTGTGATAAAGCATTTTAATGGTAAAGGCTAATAGAAAACACTATTTAAAGGACAAAGGTCTGCCAGGGTAACCCACTTGGAATAGTCCAGGTCATACTGGTAATATCACTGTTGAGAATAATATGCATGTAAGAGTTGAACACCTAAGTTTTGGGCTGATTTTGTTAGACTGAAAGGGCATTGCTGTGGAATTTTTGTAGGGACCTGTGATCTCTAGCATTTGTTTTGTTTTTTTTTTCTTATCTCATGTGAATTGAAATAAGAACCTAGAATAAGCACTGTTTAATTTTAATGACTTAGTTAAACAAATGCATTTTATCATTTCATCAGGCATATGGATTTTTTTTTCTCCATCATTGAGCTGTACAATACAAATATTGGTTTTGCAGATAAGGAATTCAATTAGCATTTCAAAGGGGTCAAATTCACTCCCCCTTATAGCAAGTTCTTATTAGCTTATTTAGCGTGATTGGGAGCCTTGATGAAATTAGATAGCCTAACAAAATTAAGGGACATACATAAGGAAAAAGAGGGTAATGTTTTATTTTCATATACTAAAACAAGCCTTTCTAAAAATCGTTCCAGAAGCTTTTGACTATTTAGGGAACAGAGTCTTCGTAAATATCAGCAGTAGTACCTTACATAATGGAGGTGAGTGAATGCATTGATATCTAGAATTTTCAGGTTTTAGGAAAACTTTTAAACCTGGAAAAGTATCTGTATATGCTTTAACTTTTATGCTTCTAGGTAAAATTAGAATTTCATTTGCAGTGTATTTATTTCTTGCAGAAAAGTTAAGTTTGCAAAAATTGAGCTTATTCTGTTTCAAATATGGCATATTTAGAGATGTCTGGGGGACAATCTTTTTAACTCTGATTATTCCTGACTGTATTTTTAAAGTAGTAAAAAGACGTGGGGGAAATGGCATTACAAGAGCTTACCTGAAGAACTGCCATGCTTTCCAGAGGCTTAGCATGCCCTGCACAAAAGAGCAGCACGGTTCTGCTGTATAGTCCAGCCCAAAGACCCTGCCGATGTGGGAGCATCAAGAGTGTAGGCCAGTCAAGGGGCCAGTAAAACAGGGTGCTGTTCTAGTTATCTGTCCCAGGAGAGAGATGCAGATGCAGTTGAATGTCACCTACCAAATGCTGACAGGCGTTGCACAACTTCCACTGCACTCATCTGCCCTGTGACTCCCAGCTGGGAACACAAGTAGCCCCAGAGCACAGAGAGGTTAGCCCTCCTCCTTCTATAACAAAACATAGGCTTGAAACTGCCAGCATTGGGACTTCTAGATATTGCAGTAGAACAAGCTTCCAGTTTTATCTACTCTGTCAGAAAAATAAAGGGGATCCAAAATTGCCATCTTAAAGCAGGCAAAGCTGCACCCCAAAGAGTGAATCCATTTGAGCAGAAAAGGCAAATTCAGCTTTTTTTGATTAAGATGTTCTGTTCGTTTGTTTGTTTTAAAGCTGCTTTCTATAATGAGGAGGATAAGGAGAGGAGGAGAAGGGTACTGTTCCTGCAGAAGTTTCTGAAAAGCTGATTATAAATAAAACTGAGTGATAGTACTACTCAGAGTAGCACACAGTAATACAGGAGGCAGCAGATGCAGTGGCCGGACAGCAAACTCAAGCACTTGTGATGATTTATTCCTGTCCACGTGGAGATTAGAAACCATGGCAGCACAGGCAATTCTCCCAGTGTTCTATCCCAGTTTGTCTTCTCATTTTCAAATGTATATTTTGAATGCAAACAACTTCAGTAATTAGTTGATGTCTGACTTCCATCCCACCCCGCCCTTGGTAATATAAATCAATATTTTGTGAAACATCTCGCACAGTTCTGAGGTCAGTGTTTAAGACATCTTTCAATTGCCTCTCAGTATTATTTGCTAAATGAGAACCTTCCCCTAAGGAAAAAAAAATAAATAATGTATAGTGTGAAACTTTGCAATTTTTAATGATTTTTAGGGATTATGACTTTGCTGAAAATTAGTGAAAAATAGTGCAAAATAGTGCAAAATACGCAGAACTGCTACCTGGCATGAAGATTTATGTAACCACTGCTTACCTTAGCATGTGTGAGGTTTGGCTTCATTTGGCTTCTGCCTTAGTGGTGACCTGCCTTCCTAGCCTTGCATTTAGTTAGTAACAGCATGATAACCCTGTTAAAATTCAAAATATTGCAGCCTGTCTTTGATGCTGAGTGCAGATTAAATTCAACTCCTGTGTAGGAAGATACAACTCTTACAGACTACAAAGCAAATGTAGTCCTACTGGTTCTTGACTGCTCCATAATAGGAGTTAATGTCCCAAGTTTGCTTCAGAAGTTCTGCCTTGAAGACAGCAGATGTGTTGCTAAAGCCATCTGGCTCTTTTTTGAATATAATTTGTATGCCTATAAATAATCATCATGCATATGGGCTGCATTTCAACCGTGTGTTCCTCAAACTATGTAAGTTAAGATAATTTATTTCTTCTAGTCTTACAAAGAGCTTCTGCTATACATTTCTGTCCTCTTGTTAATATTCTTGCAAACTATCAGAGTAAAAAAGCAACTTATGTGTACTAAGAAGCCAGAAAAGTTGATTAGACAAGGAAAACTAAAATACCCCTTTAGGCTTAAGCAATCACTGACTTTTTCTCAGTATTTTCCAGCATTTGAAGTAGCAATTTAGAGTCCCAGAGCTGATTCCAATCTCAAGTCTGCACATGTGTGACATTAAGAAGAAAAGTGTTAGAGAAGGGCTGCAAACAACCTCAGTCAGAGATATTCTTCTTCTGAAATTATTTCTGCATAGTGTGCAAAAACCTGTTGTGTGAACTCTTGCTCACCTTTCCATTCGGGATTCTCTTACTGATCAGCTGCATAGTTGTGACTCATATGCATAGAAGATTTCCTAAGCCAGCACTAAATTTGGCTTTGCTCTAAACTGAAAAAAAATCTGAAAAACTTATAAAATAAATATTTAAATCAATCCCCATTACTTGTGCTCTCCTTTATGAGATAGTGTAATTTTGCTGTAGAACTTTCCAGTCTATATTCTTTAGCAAAAAAAGTAATTTGAATATCATTTGTTCATATATAGGATTGCCTTTCTGAGTATCACAAATAAGGAAATAAAAATGAATGTCATTGCATCTCAAGTGAAAGGAAACTCAGTTTTTGTACTTGATAGCATCAGCAGAATAAAGAATTCACACATTTTTAGAAGACAGTTTGAAAATGCCTGCTATTTATTGGAAAATAGCATAAGGCACTTTTGCATGACTACTTCTGAATGCACAAATGCTTTATTAGCTCCCTATAATCAACAACTAATTGTGTTAACAAAATGAGTATTTTTTCCTACTGTTAGGATGGTGAAAGATACACCTGGCATTGCAGACCTGCTTAGGAACTCTGTGAGGAAGGGACAGGAGATTCTTGTTATTGTATAGTGCAAGTGTCTTCAATTCTGTTGTGGGGCTCCAACTCAGCATCCGTTTATGTGCATTCTTAGACAAAGTATGTAAGCAGCCTTTTGATTCCAAAAAAATGCATTTACAAACTCAAAGCATTACTTAGATATAATTGTGTGGAAATGGAAGTGCAATGCTCAGTATTTTAGAGATGGTTTAGATGTTTAGCTCAGGAACTTCACCTACATTGTTATTTGGATTTGCTTAGATATGGTAACTAAGAATGCCTTGCAAGTCACCTCAGATTTAGAAAGCCAAATGAAAACTATTTTTTTAATAAGACTGCTATGTAAGTATGCAGTTAAAGCTCATACATGTAATGCAAAAGAATGTAATATTCCACTTACTGTTTCACTTTCCTTGTAACATACTGGTTTTGATCAAATAAGGCTGGTTAGCAGTCTTCTGAACAAATGCTTACAAACTGACAATGTTGATTCGATAGAAGTGAAACACTTGTGTGTGTGTGGTGTGTCTGTATAAGTTTGTTTCTCTGTGTAAGGCTTTTGAAAGGAAAAAATTGTGAAATGTATGATGACACTCCTCTTGGTAACCATTTAAAGACTCCTGATCATGAGCTTTGTTTTCCTACGGTGGTGGTGGGACTGTTGGACTTCTGGTCACCCTAGGGTGCTTCTGCTGCCAAATGAACACTTTGTTTAATGTCTTTACCTGTGGTACCTTGACACTCATCACCTAAGGACTCACACATGCTGCCTTTTTTAGACCTCCAATCTTCCAAATTATTGTGCAGGTTAATAGCCCCACTGACGTGGCATTAGGCCATAAGACAGTCTTATACCTTCTTAAGCTTGCATGTCATCTTATTCCCTGTTGTCATGGTTTAACTCCATTTAACAACTTAGCACCACACAGTTGCTCACTCACCCTCCCTGCCCCTGCTGGGATGGGGAAGAGAATCGGGGGGGGGGGGGGGGGGGGGGGAGGGGGGAAGTAAAACCCATGGGTTGAGATAAAGACAGTTTAATAGGACAGCAGAGGAAGAAATAATAAGAATAATGATTAAAAAAATATACAAAACAAGTGATGCACAATGCCATTGCTAACCACCCGCTGACCGATGCCCCTCCAGTTTATATACTGGGCATGACATCATATGGTATGGAATAGCCCTTTGGCCAGTCTGGGTCAGCTGTCCTGGCTGTGCCCCCTCCCAGCTCCTTGTGCACCGGGCAGAGCAGGGGAAGCTGAAAAGTCCTTGACCAGTGTGAGCACTGCTTAGCAACAACTAAAACATCAGTGTGTTATCAACATTATTCTCATACTGCATCCAAATCACAGCAATATACTGGCTACTATGAAGAAAATTAACTCCATCCCAGCTGAAACCAGGACACCTGTAGACTGAAAATTAGGAAATGCTAAATAAGATTTTCATCCATTTTGAATGGTGAATTGTATTTCCCAGTAACTGGCATGAATATGCATCAATTGCTGTGGAAGAAATTTAAAAGGAGGTTGTGTGGGTTGGAGATGGGGGCGAATAAGCCAAAACCTCCAGAATTTTATGAGCCAACATTAGTTTTACTGTATCGGAAAAGTATTATTATTTGGAGATTTACTTAGTCTCAGAAGTCTGATACACAGTGTGTTTTTAGCTTTGATCCAAAACAATGTGTTTTCTATAACTATGTTGTCTTTAGAGTGTAAGATTCAGAAGCCACTCTGAAAAATCAAGTGTAATATCAGTTGTAAATCTGAAATTCTGTCTTTAACCTTAACTTATGCTCAAGAGGAATTTTAAATATTTTTTTTAATTTCTGAGATTCTGCTTGTGCAGAATTTAATTCTGATAAATGATGGAGACTGTAATTTACAAGCTTGCTGCGTTACCACCTTTGCCAGTTTCCCGTGATATGTAGAGAGACAGGGAAGCCATGGAAAACTGTCCTAGCATCCTCCACAGTTTGAACGCGGCTTTTGGGAGTTGAGTTGGGAGATTGATCTGCTGTTCTGCAGAGAGAGTGACCACTCAAAGAGCAGAGAGAGAGATCACTTTGCTGGGACAGTGCATGACAGAAGTGCAAATTACTGCTGCAGCCAAGGCTTGAAGTTTGTCAGTAAAGAGGTCTTTTCTTTTGGTCTCTGAAGTTTTCCTCAGCCTACCTTAGGTACTGATACCATAAAGAAGCAGGTCTGGGGCAATGTGTATACAGGTATAGATAGATTTTAAAAAAAAAAAAAAAGACAATCTACAAGAACTTTTAGCTGTGATTGAAATACCAGAAAGAGTTGTGCTGAGCTGTGTGATGCAGTTAAAGGTCTGAAAGGGCTCTGGAGTTGCTTGTTTAAGGTTTTTGCCTCTATCTTGGATGTTGAATCCTGACAGAGAGAGACAGTATTTGAGTGTCACATATTCATGCACAATATCCATCTGGTTTCCTCCATGGCTTGTTTTCTGTCTTTCTTATAAATACAATGCCTGCAACCTGGGAATCATATGAAGGATGAGGCCTCCAAATAAACTGGAATGGCTGGGCTGTTCAAAAGGTAAAGGCAGAGGACAGATAGAGTGTGAATCTGCCCATCCAATGACCTGTAGCACATGTTGATCAGTAAATTAAAAAAAAAAAAAAAAAGAAAGAAATGTATGGTAGAATCTGGTGCTAATACCTTTATCCTTAACATGAAAAGCATGTGAACAAATCTTTACAAAAGTAAATCTTTCTGATTAAAGTTATGTACAGGAGCTTTTTAAACTTTTTTTCCTGTAAACTTTGTCACTTATTTCCAATAAAATTTCTGGGTTGTCAGGAAAAAGAAAATCAGACATAAGTGGTGAAAATCATATAAAGAAATTAAGCATAAATACTTTGTGATGCTAAAAGCAAAATTTGTAAAGAGGAGTGATTGGATGATGCTGTCAGTGCTGCAGCTGATCATTTTGTGTATACTTTTTAACTAAGGTAAAAGAGGATAAAATGAAACGGTGGGGTTTTTTTGTTTTCTGTTTGAATTTTTTGTTTGTTTGTGAGGTGGTGGGGGTGGGGTGGTATGATATCCTGTATGTGTTTTGGAAGGTTTTTCAGACTTTCAGACCTACTTTTAGGATACTCTTCAAACAAAAGTCAACTAAGCACTTAATCCTGGGACCCAAAGTCTTGTGAAGCCTGATCCTCTCTGTCTGAGTGCACCACAGCCTGCCTTTGCACAAAGGATGGAGGCAGTGAAGGGTGGTGATACATCTATTAAACAGCACTTTCCAAATATCCAGTGAAATTGAAAATAGCTGTTGCCTTCATACTAGCTACATGATCAAAGCTAGAATTCCCATCTCCTTCCACTTTCTTCCCATACTATAAACTGCTTGAAAATGTTTGTTTGATTAGACTTTGTGGTTTCATTTACTAAACATCTGTACAACACTTGTGTCCAAAATCCTTTGAAACCTTCTCTCCTCCCTCTCAAATTCTTTCTGTCTTCCTTGCATTGCCTTGATTTTGTTGATTTCTGTTTGGAGCAAATAGAAACAAGGTTTTTGAAAACCATAAAATGGTGGATGGGAGTGTGACCATATTTTTACCTACATCTCTCCTCCACCTCTGTCACTCAGGATGTAAGCATAGCGCAATCGGACTGTCAATATTGTACAGTATTGTACTGTAAAACATCACTAAGACAATAGCTAGTGATGCTAACAAGGAGAATGAACACATATCCCAGAAAACAAGGAATGACTCTAACAAGAGTATGTCATGTAGCTGCAGTATTACTTTCCTTTAGCTAGGATTGCTTTCTCCTAGTTTTCTTAGGCCACTCTGGATTGTGGCCACTGAGCTACTGCTTCAATAAAAAGGCAAAGATGGCTGGGTGGATGATGGAAGGATTCTTCAGGATGCTTATGTCAGATGTTGATACTGTTTTGTTGCCTCTTCCTTCCACTCCTGTCCTCCCTATTGCTGCCCATTTGCACACATCTTCTTAGGAGACTGAATTCCATTGTGTGGACCTGTGCTTGTTTTGGTTTGCTCAAATTCATTGACATCATAATTGTGAGGGTCCATTGTACGGTACAAAAAAAGTTATTTTACACAGCATACAGTATACTTGCATCCAATATTAATTATTTTGTATTAGGCATGGCTCAAGAAGCTGGTGCTTAAAACACAGCCCCAAGTTGGAGAAATCCAGAATGTATGAATGAATGGTATTTTTACTGTGATGCATGGCAGTCTGACCATCTGAGTCTTGCTTTGGAGTAAGTTATCAATAAATGTCCTTAAAGAACTCAAAATCTTATTCCATATAAAAGCAGCATTTCTAAGTTCCATTCAGAAGTAACATAACTTAAGCTATACCCTTCTTCTGTTTTTCTCTACTCTGTTACCATCTAAAATATCTCAGTGCACTAATTAGCTAGGAAATGTGCAGCAAATTTAATAGAACCTCATGATCCTTGTAAGGACTTAATAACACAGAAAGTCTATGTATCGGTGTTTGTTACGACTTGCAGCAGCTACTGCAAGGTAAGTGGTATAGCATCACCTTGAACCTTACAGGTTGCCGCATTAATCTCTAGGGCTGTGCTTGTGCACGCACTTCACCTCTCATCCGTGAGATGGGATTCCTGCGATGGGAGAAGTGCAGCTGTTGTTTCAGAGCATATAAATTCACAGAACCCATTAGGACAGTGCCCAGTTTGTGGTTTACCTCCTGATGGTTTCAGTCACTGGAATGGCCATGCCATAACTTCAATTTCATTCCCTAGTTGAAAGTGCTCTGTTACTTTCCTGTTTTTAACACATTTTCTGTTGGTTTTGATTCAGCCCATTTTATTCCTGTTACTTCCCAGTTAAGTGAGCACTTAAAAGGCTATTTTCCTTATTGAAGGAGGCCACACAAAACTCTTCACATGTGGTACAGGCTTATTTTTTCAAACTGTAAGGTAGCATCTTTTGCTTGCTTAAGTTACACGACAAAGTCGAGAATCAGAAAGTTAGGGTAAAGGAATTAAAATGATGTGCCTTCATAGTGCACTGAGTTCAGCAACTGATCTTTTTGTCTTCACAATTTCAGGAGCTTAGTAACACATTTTAATAATCATAAGAGATCTATAAGCCAGCTTGTGAAGTGACATTAGCACAAAGACCATATGGATGATTGTGAAATATCTTGTTGAATTTTTAGGAGTGTGAATTTGTCTAGAGTCATGTCTCCCGGAATACAAAAATAAGTCCTCTTCTGTTCACTGTGAAGTCTTGGTTTCTAACAACACAAAGCATTGCAAACTCTGTTTTGTAGATTTTCATTCTCTCAAGATCAACCTTAGTTATCACATATAGATCTTTCTGTAAAGAACCTGAATATCCACAGTAATCTACATGCTGAATGTTTTATTCGTGGGTGGAAGAGAGTAATAAATTAATCAGAATATAAGGTCTTTGCAACAGAGCAGATATCAAACAGAAACTGTTTCAGCTGCTGTTTCTAAAGGAATTTTATCTGCAGTCCAACCATCTACCTTTCAGACTTTCTTTACAAGCACACAAATTTCCAGTTTTATGTACACATGCCCTTTTCACTATGTGCCACTAACACTATGTGTTAGCTGTTGATGAATTATTGATTTCTCCTGTCACAATTCTCCTGAGTTACAGTACTCATGATGCTGAAAAAGGAACAAGATTCATTATTTTATTTTTTTGAAATGTGTTCCACTCTCTAGATTTTCTTATTTTCCTGGAAGTCTATATGAAATAGGTGTTGAAACGATCACAAGGATAAGACATCAACCTGCACCCAAATGGGATGGTTCTTTGGAAACATCAAATAAATTGATGAAGATAGCAACAGAGTTTGGGAGTAAATGTTTCTGTCAGAAGTTGGTTCTTCTTGTCACTGGGAGAGAAATAAAAAACTAAATGTTTACTAAGAAGATAATTTTTTTTGTTTTACTGTGGGTTTTCAGTCAACCTTTTGAAGCATAATCATGTTTTATAAACCTGCTGTGAGTTAATTGGGTGTGTTTACCTTTCTTTTACAGATAGCATACCTTTAACTGAAGCAGAGAGAGGTTAAGAAAACAAACCGAAACTTAAAAAAAAAAAAATAAACCAGGCTTAAACAAGTGGTTTAAACTTGCATTGTTAAATATTGGTGGTTTGATTTAGACTTCCAAGACCAAGGATTTTGACTTCAGTAACTTTCCTTTTGTTGTTGTGTGTTTATTCATCATATACAGTCATTACCTGCTCTTGGGCCAGTGCTTCTGCCCAGGAACTCCAGCCAAGGGCAGAGCCAGCAGCGGCTGCATCACTGCCAGTCACATGCTGGCACTGGGAATGCTGCTCTAGGCCAGCTCTGCTGCCCACTCCCTCTACCATCCTGGGTTTGTCAGAGGCCAGTAATAAACAGTTCAGGGAAATATGTGAGATCTTCCCAGCATGCAGGTGTGAGATGTGTTTGGTCTTTTTCTGTATCTGTTAGAAGCTGGCGTAAGACCTAGAGCATGTAATTTAATTTAAACTCTGAGTTTGTACTATCAGTGCTATAGATTGGACACTTAGTATCCAAGCACTAAATTTTTTAAACGTTTATGTCTTGCCTCAAATACTCAGCATCATAGAGTTCCATGGTCTATTTGCAGGCTGGGGAGAAACAAAAATTTTTTATCAGTTTTGTCACTTTAAATGGAGTTGAATGTTCACTGGTTCCTTTGCCTGTGAAGTTTTGGTGAAAGGGATTTTTTTTAAAGAATTCCATGAATTGCTTTAAGTCTATGTTGATTCATCTCAATACTAGACAAAGCAAATACACATTTCCTAAAAGGAGTAATATAATGCAAACCACTGTAATGTGCGCTGATAAGTGGATTGAATGATGGATACATTAAAAAACAAAGGAATGCATTGATTATTATATGTGAATCAAATAGTGAACTTTTAGCCTAGAAACCCTTTTTTTTGACAAAATTTTAAAGATCTTGTTTCCAGGTAATAGCAGATGCCATGTAATATCTGCAAGTAGAATATAATTTCTCTCTGCACTGAGCTCCATAAACATCTTGTCAGAGAAGTAAATTGTTTGACAATCAAATGCAGGATGTGCAGGAGACTTTAGTCAAGTTTATTGTTGTTTATGCAATCTGCAAATCAAATGATTCTTGGCATAATAGGGGAAGAAACTTCAGTAAAAATCACCATTATGAGCAGATGACATATGTTTGTGTTAGTAACCATGTACCCTTGCAGATTATCTTCAAAAGAATTTGATTTTCTGATCAGAAACAATGGAATAAAAGATAGTGGCATACTTTTCCCTCTTATCTGAATCAAACTCAAATTTATCATGATGTAGGAAGCATTTCCATTTCTTGTTCTTAGACCATTTCTATCACTATAATGCAAAGGCTATTTTGAAATAATATTTAGGTTTTTATATTTTAGAATACGTAGAAAATAGGACCTCAAGAGCAAGGAGGCTGCTAGTCCTTCCCCTGTCCCAAAACAGTCATGTCTGTTTGTCAAATCCATTCTTAAAAACTGTTCTGGGAAACTTTATTCCAGTACTTAACTGTTCTTTCAACTAGAAAGGTTTTCCTACCTTAAATGTTTTTCCTACCTTAAATTTATCACACTTCATTTTAACTCTATTGCTTCTTATATTGTCTGCTATAAATCTTAAAAGCAGCATAAATATCCTCTTGAATTTTAAGCCTGTTTTTCAAAGAGTTTATTAACCCCTTGCAGCCTGATGCAAATTTAAAGCCAATTTTCCCTTCTATCATTCTGGCTTTCTGTGAAATATCAAACAGTGTGAGAGTGGGGTGGACTCCAATGAAGCCCAGCTTGATACTGTTTCTTTCTAATTTAAAATGAAATCTTGAGAATTACTCACTTGAGTAGATCTTTACCAGAAAGCTGGTCTAGTTCCCATTTTCTGTAGACTTGTTATGTTGTGCAACTATTTCATAGTGGTTTCATCTAGACCAAGTTCTGTAGCTTGTTTACGAGATGGGCATGTAAGATACTGCTTTACTAAACTCAAGCCATATGGCATTTACTGCTTCTTCCCCAAGAAAACCATATTATTGTGTTGTAAAAGGAAAAAGGGTTGTCTTTTTCAAAACTTATTCTCGACAAATAACTGTTGGCTGTTGCTCACTTAAATTTTTTCCTTAATTTGCAGATCATCTTTTTACTAGTGCAGGCAATTTCTTTCTCAAGTTATGTAAATAGATATAAATAACATTTTATATTGTTGTTTCAAAGATGGTTTCACATCCAGCTGCAGGAACGACTTATACAAAATAATTGCATTGCCAGAGTTTTAGGCAAACTCAATACACAGTTTGAAAAGGATAGTTAACGCTGAAGTTGAGCCCTTTTCACTCAATGAGCCAGATGTTGTGTGTTTGGACTTACAAGTTCCATCCTAGGTATGCTGGGTTCAGGCAGGGGGTGTTTATATTGGCCATCTCCTGGAATCGTTTTAAACACAGGCTTTGTTTAATTTAAGTCCACTAGGAATCTGTCCCTCTTTAGTTATTTATTTTCTCCTCTATGTAAGGCTTTCTAGAATCCTTGATTCTGGCCTGAGTTGGGCAGATTCTCTGGCCTACTTTCCATAGCAGCTGATTAATTTTTCTTTGCTGATGGTTTCTGGAAATATCACCTAAATTTGATAGGTTGTAAACCATGAAAAGGGATGAATGAAAAACACAAACCCATGGCTTCTGTGGGAGATAGTGTTCCTTTTTTGTGTGATTTGGGGCGGGATTTTGTTGGTACTTAAATAATTTTTAAATAAAAGAATATGGCCTATTTTGAGTAAGATTCTTTGATCCAAAGATCTGTTTGCTAAGAATGTAACTTATTTCCACAAATATTTCTTATCCAGTCGTAAACAGAATGGCAGTGAGTGCCTCAGGCCTCTGTCTTTGCTTGGACAACAGCTTCTTTATCGCTCCTTTATCTCTCCTTCCTTCTCATAGATTTGAAAATTAACATGATACTAGGTAAGGGAATGATGGCATCATGCTGTAGAGCATGTGAACTCCAGAAAAGTCTTTTGGTTTTTTGTTTTGTTTTGTTTTTGGTTTTTTTTTGGTTTTTTTTTTTTAATCAGGAGTGTTTGGAATAGTTTATTTGGATAGTATGATTTATTGCAATAGCACCTTTTGTGAAGAATGTCTTTGTAAAGTTTTACATAAAATTCATAAACAGGTAGGCCTCAGCCATAAGATGTGGATCTGTATCTAAATCAAGAAACTGAGCAAAAACAACTGAGGCCTGAATCTATTCTGTTATTAATGCATAGGAGCAATAGTGGCCCAGTACACTTGGGAAATTCAGCATGAGCAATAGGAATGACTCCCCAGCTGTTTCATTAACATGTGCAACTAATGCAGTCATTTCATTCTTTCACTCGCCTCCGAGAGGTGATCCATCCTTCACTGTTGTTCTACTGATGTTGTATTTCATATTATACAAAAAAACTTTTCACCTTTGAGTGATATTTTTTGCTCTGGCCAAAGAAATAATTGATTTGTGCTATTGGTGAAACCAAGCAACAGGGAAATCCAGCAGCAATCTTCTCTCCCTTACAAGCAAATGGCATTATAGCTGTCTGCCTATTCAATCTAGTATCGCCAAACCTAAACTACTGCCTCCCTAACTTTGCCTGCAAGTGTCAGTCATTCTGTTATATAAGGTCAAAATCTAGCATGCAAAAAAAGCAGTCATAAGAGTCAACAAGGACTCAAGGCTTAGCAGAGCAAGAAACTGGACAGGAAAGTGGACATGAACTTTTACTAGGCACTAGTTACAGATAAGGAAAGCATCATTGCTGGAATCAAGTGGAGGGTCTTATTATGCATTCAGGCTGGAAGTAAATATGTGTGTGAAACTGCATGTTTTCAGACAAGATACAAATGAGCTTGTTATGTCCCAGTCTGATTGTCAGGCTCGGGGAAGGTTCATAATGATCCCAAGGGCGAAATTAAGACACAAACGAGGTCATATGCCACCAATCAGACATTTTATTAGGTAAATATAAAAGAGTAAAGCGATAGGAAAGGCAGAAAATATTAGGAGGAAATTAAGCAAGCGTTCAGAGAGATAAGCAAAGGATAGTCACGGATCCAGCAGCGTCCCGTTGGTCCTCAGTGGTGGATGGCCACTCTCAGGTTTTGTTGCGCCGTCTTTTATCCCGTGTTGGAGAGGGAGTTGCCTTCTCGTTTCGGTTTGGTTACCCAGGGCAACATCACGTATGCCACACGTGCACACCTAATCACACAGTAAGTATTGTTGGTGGGCAAGCGGCCTGGCCCGGATACCAATTGGTGTCCTATTCTTGGTGGTGCCTGATAAGCCAAAGAATGGCCTGCTGCTTCAGCAAGTTTGCACCTTTCTTTGCAAGCTAGTGGCACTTGATAAGCCAAAGAATGGTCCGCCCTTGGGTCTTATCAGACAGAAGAGTGGTCTGCTGTCCAGTCTTGTCAGATAAACACACCCAAGCAAGCTTTGAGACAATTGTTCTTAACACTTCAGTCTCTTACAGAGCTCAAGAGTTTTATCGCTGAGCTGTGTAAATATATCTTAAGACACTTGCACAAGGGAAGGAATGAAAGCAGTTAACACCAAAAAAAGACCCTTTTCCTTTTCATTCTTCCTACTTTTCTCTTACCATTCCTAATCCCAGTGCGTTGAATGTGCTACAGTGGGAAAGAGTGGGATACCCTCACCCAAAATCATCATAAATGTTGATCTGATTATTCTTTGTCAAATCAGAATAGCTTTTATGCTATTCAGTTGCTGCTATTTTCATTTGGATTCCTCTCTCACTACCACTTATCTATGAATAACAGATGTACATATAGTAATTTGAGGAGTATTTCTCAACTGAATTGTTCTAAGACAATGCCATTTTGTCTGAATTTGCTCCCTAACCCCTCCAACTTTAACCCGAAGTAGTCGTCCTTCATCTGATCTCTTGTACACTGAAATGTCTGTCAAATCTGGAGTTGAGGTTTGGGGAAACAGCTCCAAAACCAGCAGGAAGGACACAGAAGGCAGGAAGGCAGCCAGCACAAAGGAAACTGTTGCAGCTCTTCTTCCTCTACACTCTGCTTCTCAGAGCTTCTCTGCACATGTGCATCTGATGTCCTTGCAGTCACAGCAAGTGCTGAGACATGACACTCATGGGGGAGTTACAGTGACAATTTTGCAAACGTCATTATAAGTATGTGTTTTATTATAAATAGTCCATATTTGGTTTACTATTATTCCTATCAAGAGCTTTCTTACCACAAACTCAGCTGCAATTACTGACTAGATCATTTCTGTCCTTTCTTTAAAGGAGAAACTGCTGGGTACTGTATAAGAGTAGCTTTGATATACATGTTTTTGTTGTTACAGGAGGAAAAAAACCACACAAGGATTCACATTCTCCTCCCATTTGTTCATGTAGCCATTTATGCTCAAGAATATATACAAAGACCAGTAGCGAGTCTTAAAATTAGGCCTTCAAAGCTTTTTCAAGTTTTTATTAGTCTTCCAGTGCTTAAAAGGTGTTTTTTAGTCCACTGTTTATGAAATAGCATTTTGCACTGGCATATAATATTGACATTTTATCAGTATGTCAATTTTTTTTGTAAACAAACAGGCCAAAAAGAGAGGCATTTTTTCTTATTTCTAAACAATTTTCTGCCCAGAAGAATGTTAAGCCTGCTGTTAAAAAGGCAACTTTCACTTATAGTTTAGTTTTTAGTTTTCCATGGCAAGAATTATTTATGGAAGTAACATGGGGGAGGCTTCTATCCCTCCTTAGGTTTCTTGCCAGTCTGTGGTCATGCTCACTTGTCCCTATGTCTTTACACCGTTTTCTTTTTATTTATCTGATGTGTGTCATATAAATTTTCCTTTGAAAACTAAAATGTTTTGTTATACAATAACTGAGGGGGTTTTTGTCTAAGAATGTCAAAGAGCCTGGTTTTCTGTTGCTAAATATTATCATAACATCAATCCCCTTCCTCCTCCTTTCTCCAGCTATACAACTTAAATTTTCAGGCTTTGTTCACTTAATCACAAGGGAACATTTTCCTTCCCTTTCTCCCCTTATAATTATTATTTTTGTCTCTGTTCAGGTTCCAGCCTCATTGCAACTGCATGCAGGAGCAGTGGCAGCTGTGACAGGTGCCTCTTTGAAGCCTGGGAAGCAAATGCACCTAATGAAAGGGCTTGGATACCCTCTCTAAAGGTGTTTGTGGATCGATTCTAACAGTTTCACATCTTGCCCATCCCTGCGCTACCCAGTGTTTCTCTTAAGCTTAGTTTGACTTAGTTGCAGAACTTCCCTTTCTCAAGAGATACTGGCTCATGCAGAGGTGAAAGGCATCTCTTATGAGAGGAATGTTTCAGACCTACTGTGTGTGTTGTTTGATTTTTGACAGACTTCAGATGCACCCTCTCTGGAACAATGCTCGCTTTCTGGCAAGAGCCCTAACATCAGAGCTTTCCCAGATAATGGGAACAATAGAAATCACAAGTTTGTTTTCCAACAATTGGTGATTTTTTTTTTTAATCCTTCTACTGTGATTTATGGAATTTAAGTTTCTTTTAATGAGTGAGGTACATACGTTAAGGGTCTAGAAAAACTGTCAAAGGCTTGAATCCACCACTGCCAGTGACTTGTTTCCAAACAGGATTTCTTAAATATTTCTATATAGTTCTTATCATTGCATAATCAAAGTTTGTCAAAGTAAAGAGCACCTTTGCCCCACCGCATGTTTCAGTCCATTTCACTCTGTTCATTGCTTTCTGTTGCTGGTTCAGTCTGACAGCAGCTGAAGATGCAAGAAGTCTTGAACCCGTGTCAGGCTGGTTTTTGGTCTTTCAAGGCCTTCTTTGGTTCAATTATCTCTTCCCAGATCACAGCAGCAGCTCAGCTCATAATTATTTATGCATCCCATCTCTTCTTGAGGGGTGGGAATTACTATCCCCACTTGATAAATGGGGGATTGAGGTTGTATTAAGTGTTTTGTGTAAGGTAATAAGGAAAAGGGGCAAGTCAAGAGAACAGCCAAAGAGAAAGTACACTTCTTAAACTATTTTTTTTTATTTTAGACAGTGTATAAACTACTGCTACATCCCGCCTGCCATGCCTGAAGTGTGAACTTCATATGTGTTGATATGTTTCTTTTATTTCTATTTGGATATTTGTCAGTGTAAGGAAAATAACACTTAAAATTGCATCTACTCTTCATTCTCTTGTTGTCTTTCTTGTATAATGAGGCATAAAAATCATCAAACATCTTTCTTGCTTAATAGTTAATTATCTTTATTATTACTCATTGGAAATATGCTATGTCTTTCCCCTTCTTGTCTCAGATGATTTATTTTATGTGGGTTTTGCATTCTAGAGATTTCTGAAATGTTTTTAACTCAGTATCCCTATTGCATCCCTGAGATTATTGCAATTATCCTTAAAATTACCGTGTAATGCATTTTCTTGATGTGTAGTATGTGTATGTTTTTGTGTATAAATATTAACTGAAAATAGTTTCATGTTCACCTTTAGGGAATTAACTGTTACCCTGAAAACGGGGTTATTTTAAGATAAGCATCTTTTGGCTTTCATTCCTGGTTTCCTAAAAAAATAATAAAAAAAAAATGCAGCTGTGATAGCTGTACTGCTATATAGTCGCTATATAGTCTATAACAGAGTCAATCATTTCCTGGCAGAGTCAAATAGGCACACGACCCATGAACAAAAGAACATATTTTTTTTTCCCCTGAGCTAGATTGCTTTGCTCAACGAGGTCTTATTCAAGCTGTAAAACCAGGTAAAAATGACATCTGGTGAACCTGGCAAATTCTCTTTAATATTATGAGGATTGCTTCAGCCTTTCCAAGAACTCAGAAGAAAAATGTAAATCGTCAAATTTGATCTACCACTAAGGAATCCAGAAACACCAGTGCCCTGAGCCTCAAAAGTTAATGCAAACAGCAAAATAGTTTAGGGTATAGTTACTGTTCAGTTAAAATACAATTAAAGCAAGCCCCTATTGATGTAGATGTAGAGTCTGAAGTAAAGCTGGCTTTAAGTATTTCAGCTGATTTGTATCAAAACCTTTATATAGGCTTGCAATGATTGAAACTGAATCTAGAAGTTCAGAAAAGGATATAAATGCAATAAATCCTATTCATTCTAGTACGTGAAGACTTTAATAAATATGTCTAATCAAAAATGCTGAATTCATTTGTATTTAACCAGTTTGCTGGAGCTAAGCAGAACCTGTAGGTAGTAATTGGATTACTTCTGCATAAATTGGACAAAAAGTTTTGTTCTTCTTTTGAGATGGATTTATGTCTCGTGCATAGGGATGTAGGATGACGAAATCATGTTCCCCAGAAGACACAAATCTTTTATATATTCTTTCTGTGTTACTTGGCTTTAGCCTGGAAGGCCAGGCCACATATGCTGTGGAGAAAATATGCTATTTTAAAAAGCTTTAAAGACTTTTTAAATCTATATATCAGGCCTTTTAGAATACTTTTAGGTTCTTTTATAGTCAGGTACATGCTTGAGGCAATCAAAATACATAAGCATTAAAGTGTATGTCGTGCAATAGTGGATGTCATGGTAGTGATATGCAAAGTGCATATCATGATAATGTAGCCTTGGATAATGCACATTGTATATTCTGCATGTTTACAGACTTAAACCTTGAAAATGCACAGAAAGGGATGTTCACATCTATCCCCTCTTTTCACAGATAATCACAAATGATTATCTGTATCTGTGTAAAATGGTTGTGAAATGGGGTTGGGGTTAGTGTTAGAAAGTAGAAAGGGAGTCCTATCACCTGAGAAATAAGGGTTTCTTTATGGTTACACAATGTACATATTGGTAATCTGGTGTTCATTTAGTCTACCTTTTATAAATTTTCTCTTCTTGTATATCAAAGACTGGCTGCATTATGAGCCTTAGGTATTAGCTTGCCTTTATTTTTTAGAGAGATTATAAGATGCTTAGGTAGCCATTCTTCTTCTTGACCCTCTAATATGAAATCTATATACATGGTAAAAAGCAGTATTTTAAGAGAGCTTGCACTCACAGAAATACTTGGAAAAGAAACATTAACAAAACATTTTTTGATTGCTTCTTCATTGAAGGAAAATAGTACTTAAACCAGAAAAACAACTGAAGTATATGATTAACACCTGGCAACACCAGTTTGATGTACTCTCTTCAGAAGAATTGCATTTAAAATAGTGTTGGCTGATTAAAGAAGTATATAAAGCCACTCCAAAATACTGTCCAACAGGAAGAAACCAGATAGTGTTATCAGAACAATCAATTCTACTTTAAGCCTAAAATACACTTTTCAGTTTCCTTTGTGATATACAAAATGTAAGTCATCTGGATTTCATCTTAGAGAGAAAAATGGAAACACCATTTAAATTGCAATAATCTGTTATATTTTTTTTCATGGAATAATTTTAAGGGTCTTGTGCTTATACGCCATCAAACTTTGGCCACTTGATAAGATAGTGTATTTCTCCTCTAGACTGAGAGACTTGTTTCAAGACTACAAAGGAGAAAAAGGAAGTGGTGGATTATAATGATCAGATTGAAAATTCTAGCATAGTTTAAATGCAAGTGGCATCTTTCAAGTATGTGAGGTTATAAAGTCCCAAGAATGTTTCTTAAATTCTCATCTATTAGTGAAAGTATTTCAGTGTTCCAAAATTCCCTCAAAAATCAATTTTTTCCTCAACTTTTCCTCTGTCAGAAGGTTTAACAGGCTCTCTGAAAGACTTTTGTCCAACAGCCAATAATTGAATTTGCTGTTAAGACAACCACGCTTTTCCCATACACGGTACAGGAATGATTTGAGATGCTCTAATATTGCTTTTTTAATTTATAAAATTATTTGTATTTATTTTTATGATTCCATTTTAGAATCTCTACATTTCTTTGTTATAAGATTTTAAAAATACATATGAGAAGTATGTATTTTACATACATAGGACACATATCCCTTGGTCTGTATTGCTCCTATTCAGAAAATCACATCTTGTCCTTTATCTGTGGGATCTGGATCTCCAGAACACTGTGCTGTGTTTAGATGGGATTTCATAGTAACTATCACTAAATTCTTCAGTCAACTAATGTAACTGATTTTTCGCCTGAAATGAAAATGACTGCATTTGAGAAGGAGAGAGATGGTTCTCATGTCTTTGCATAAAACTAGAAGCATAATACAAAAATGTAAATGAAAGTTTAAATTATTACTTGAAAGTTCTATCCATGGCATAGAGACAGAATTTATGCACATGGTAGCCTATTTACACATTTGAGTCACACCAAAATAAATTTGACAAAGGATGAACGACTGCATTTTCTGTCTAAACTACGAAATAACTATTTTGTTTCATTCACACTCAGACTTAACTTCCAGTGCCTGAGTACCTTTTCTGTTTCCAGGCAAAGCTTTTCCTTTCATCCAAATGTTATCTATTTTTATAATACCTTGAGCTCAGACAAAGATGTTGCCATTGTAGCAACAGAAATACAATTTTTAAACGTAACTACTGTATAACATATGACTGACAAGTCTGTGCCCTGCATAGTTTTAAATTCAGTTCTTTCCCCCTTAAGAATGAGATCATACATGTTTGTTAAATGTTATTAGCAATATTTTTGTTTCCCCTATTGAAAACCTACATGAAGTCAATAATAGCACCATACCATGAATTTTCACTGCATCTGACTCCTTGCCCCTTAACATTAGTGTCACTATTGTGAAGCAACTCCAGTCATTGACAGCCAAAATGTAATACTTAGCGACTCTGATCATATGATGATACATGAAAGTTGAGACAAAATTTTGAAGTGCTGCTAGGTGTCATTTCACTCAAAAATGCACACATTTAGAAACAGCAGATAACAATGAGTGTTAATAAATGTCCATTTCTAATAATCCCCCTTTTTTGTACACATTTATTGCTTTTTACTGGGTGTGAAAAGGCTTTAACAATATAACAGTACAAAATTCATATTCCAAGCTAATCAACATATTTGTTGTGCCTGTATCTTTGCACAAATAAAAAGGATGTTGGCAAGGCTGGTTCATGGAGACATCACAGGGCGAGGGGTGAGAGAAAAAGATATTGAGCATTTTTGGCTCAGTGGTATCCTGCACAGCTCAAAGGTGTACAACTCCAACATCTGATGTAAAAGACTGAGGATGGGTAAGAAGATCAAAACAGGCATGACATCAAAGCACAGCCAAAGCAGGAGCAGCTAATTGCTGCACGTTCCCTACACATTGCAATTAGCTGCAGCAGCAATGTCAGCAGCAGTGGCTCTCCCTGCCAGCCTCCAGCCTCATCTCACTTAGGTGATGCAACCCATCACACAGCCAAGGTAGAGCCAGGGGGAGGAGGGCATGGGACAAGGCTCTCGCAGGAAACTGTGGTTCTTAGGGGATTATTTGTGCTTCCTAAACTATTCTAGTTTGTTATTTTGGCAGACCACAGTAGGGTGTAAATGCTAAATGCAAATCTGTGTCTACAGCTGTTGCTTTTGTTTTGCAAGCTTCAGAGTGATATTTCCATATGATACTTGCAGTTGAAAATGGCATTTATTCAGACATTTCTTGCCACAGCCTTTACCTTTTGCAATGCTCTTTACCACCCAGGGAAAAATGTGTTTTTAGAGATTAGTGTGGATATTTATTTATGTAATTTAGATTGACCCTAGTGGGAACCTTCTGGAAATGGCCACTGTTTCCAAGGCTGATTTTTCACTTTACCCACTACCAGGAGTAGGTAATGATAGCAACGCTTGCTAGCACAACTTTTAAAAACGGGCGTCCAGAAGTATCACTTGCAGGCCATTTGCAATGTACCCAAAGAGAGCATCCCAGGAGGCCTCCTCAACCATCTTTCCCAGCAGCAGCTTTCCACCGATACTCTAAAGGTCAGGCCCTGTGTGTGCATTAGGGTGGGCCAGGGCAGGTGCTGGCGGACGGTTGTGGGGCAGCACCCTCCTGAACTTCCCGCAGCAGACCCCAGCAGCTCCCCCACCTAGGTCCTCCCTGCCGGGATGGTGGCAAGAAGTTGCAAAAGTTCATTTCCACTCCTGAGTGTGGCCAGGGCATCATCACCCTGCCCAACTCCACCCACTGCCCTGCACCATTCAGAGGTTTGAATGACTCACAAGAAAAGTGCCAGCAGCAGTGCTTAATCTGGAGGTGACGATGCAGGAGAAGTGCTGGGGCCCGGCCATGCCCAACTCAGCTCACCCCCAGGGAGTGAGGATTAGCCAAGAGCTACATGTAATTCAAAGAGCCATTTGCAGTGCAGGGAAGGTCTCATTGGGTCCGAATAGCCCTGGTACAGCTATGTGGAGTCCTGAGCACCATCTGCTGGCCCCTTCAAGATGCACTATACGTATAGAAATGCATTTCTTTTATAGAACCCTTAAAAATATATGGGCAGGATATGCCTCTGAAAGAAACTATTCATTAGAAAAAGGCAGCCTTAGGTTTTCAAGTGGACTGTGGGCACATGCTCCCCCTAGTCAGTAAAAAATAATAATAAGTTAAAAAACCCCAGCAGTGTTACTAGCTCCTACCTGCTGCAAGTTCAGGCACCTCCAGCTAATTCTTTGAATAAATGAAAATGGCCCTTGCCCCTCTGCACTACATCTTACATTTTTATCCCTGCTGTCTCTGCTGTGTTTCTGCACTTATTAGTAGCAGTAGTTAGGATACAGCTTGTAGAAGGGAAACAGTCTCGCAATTTTTGCTTGCGTAAATTGTGCCACTAGTTCAAGGATTATCGCAGTAAATGTTGAAGACAGGATCAGACTCAAGCAAACGTGATGTGTGTATGTAGGAATTTGAAGGCCTTTTCCTGATCGATACCTGCAGCCAGTTGGTTAGGCAAAAACACCTATATGCTGTGGTGTCACCGGCACTACCTTGAGCATAGCTGATGCATGCCATAAGTTTAAATAACTGATACAGGCAGAACACTATTTGACAAACCAAAATGACTTTTTGTTGAGAAATAGGAAGCTGTGTATTTGGCATGTTAAGATAACAAAGCAGCAGTTCACATCCATCACCCTTATAGCAACACGCTCTCTTTGGCAGAAAGCTCAGTTACACTCCAAGTATTTATGTATATTTTAATGTTATTCTTGGACTACAGATATCAATTCTGCTCCTGCAGGTGGATAATCTCTTGAATCCTCCAAATTAATCCTATGGCAACAGCTGAGAGAACCATAGTGCATCAAGATTGCTATCACTCCCAACAGCTTGTTTGTGTGACCCTTGACTTTTCCAAATATGTCATCGCTATGGCTAGCCACATCCCTCTCAAACATTACGGAGTCTGTGCAGAATCTGTACCTTTTAGGATTAACTAGTCAAATCAATTCCATAGCTCTTTACGGCAGCTCTCCAGTATACCTTTCTATTACTGCAACGACCATTCTCTAATCTTTTGTTACTGCTATAAGAATTTAATTTCTTTTATTACTTCACAATTGGAGGCAAGATGCGTATATATTTTAAGACATATAATGATTTGACATTAAGGAAAGTGTATTATTTTGAATATATGTTATTACAACAACTTTACATGTTTTATAAACAGTAGTACACTTAATATCTTTGTAGTACACTAGTAGTAGTACACTAGAATATCTTTGCTGACTCAAAAGTGGGCTAATATCCTCCTTAGAAGAACTTGTTAAAACATATTTTAGTTTATTACTTAGGAGCTGTAGGTGAATGGAAGAGAGATGTGCTTAAACTATATTGTTGTTGTGTTAAGTCATTATGACTCCATGATTATAATTTTTTTTTGTCATTTTTGACCTGTGTGTTTAACAGTAAGAGGGACTTTTAAAGTGTGTCTCGATGAAATGTATTAGAATTTCAAAAGTAATGAGACTAATACTCCAAATGGATGTAAGCAGTGCTCTGATAGACCTCTCCTAGATATGGGATTTCTGCAGCATTCTCCATTTCACAGAATAGAAGCCATAAGGCACAAGAAGATTGTATCAAAGGCAAGACTAGACCCTGGGCCTTTTGAGTGTCAACAATGTACTTTATTTACAGGACTACCCTGCTTCAATAGCAGTATGTTCATTATTGTCATCTGTGCAAGTATTCACACCTACTTGATTGCTCATTATACATTGTTCTTGACTGAATATACATTTTAACATTTTCTCTCATGTGCTCATTAACAAGTAGTGAAATATTGCTGTGTGGTATTTCTGACTTAAGAAAGTTATGTTGTCATTTGCTTAACAGATAAATATTTGGATGGACTACAATCTAGAAAAGTTATATTGATATTGTATAAGGGCTGCATTTGGCTACATGATTACAATTCTTCTACCTCTGGCATGGAAGTTACATGCAGTGAGGTATCTTACAAGAAAATGGAAAAAGAATTCATTTTGAAAATTAATAACAAACATTTATTGTATTCCTCCCCCATTATATAATTGAATATTCACCCAAAATAGACTAGAGCTAACTATATGTTTAAAATGAAAAATATAAAACATTAATATCAGCCTTATTCAACTGAATTATGGAGGAGACACAAGAGGACAGTTTCCTCTTGTCTGTAGCTACCTTGGGAATTTCTAGGTGCATATAGCATCATACTCGGATGTTTTCGCTACCCTTGAGAAGAAAATAATGCTCTCCACTGCTTATATATTTATCGTTCGCTGATTAGCTGCTATAGAAATAACAGTGACACTGAACATGTTCATTTAGAACAATTTCCCTGGAGCCTTTTGCTCTATGCTTTATATTCCCCAACTTTACTTCCATCTGCAAATACTTTCCTTGATGACCAACATATCTCTGCATGCATTCTTGCCTTCACTCTAGTCTTTCTTCTTTTTTGTAATGAAGTAGGTCATCATTCAGTACAAATAACAGTTCCTTTTCCCCGTTTTGATTCTTTTCAAGTTGCTCTGAACTTGCAAGGAAATTTCTGCTTTTCTAAATAAATTCTGCTTAAAATATAGATTTCTTGTGGAGGAAAAAAAATCACTAGTGTTTTTTTTTATATAGTAAGGAAAAGCTTTTAAAGACAGGGTGCTAAGGCACTCTTTTTGTGAATGAGGGAAAATTGGGGGGAAGGATAAGTTTGCTTTTGCTTTCAGAAAATATGAAGACAAATTTCCATCTATGTTTCTCATGGAAACAAAGCAAATTGGAATCAACTGCTGTAGCTGGATAGAAAGAATATAGTCAGTCTGTTCTCATTATTCAATGACTGTTCTGCTTTTTTATTTTCCTTTAGCCATAATGTAGTCTGTGAGCAAGTGGTTCTTTAATGTACTTATTTTATTGAGCTAAGATACAAGCTTATTCATTTTTCATCTATTGCTGTGACATCATTTCATAATGTTAAAATCCTAAAATAGGCTTGATATAAATTTGATTGCGTGTGTATGCATTGATTTTATTACTAATAAAATACATTGCAAACTTTCTGAAAGCTATACAATCATAGGAACTTGTAAGAAAGTGATGCGCTTTGACTTTTAAAGTAAACTTGTAGAAAGTGTGGGTGGTGTTAGAGCTTCCTAGCATGAGGACATGCCAGATACATACTGACACATTAAGTAAATTTGTCATTGTGATTTACACTCTTTAATGACCTCAAGATGCTCCAGACTTACTTTTAGATGCACATAGACAATAAATGAAAAACAGTAAGATGGATGAAATTAGGCCAGAAAGTCAAGATATGTCAAAGCAATATGAGTGGCAAATATGAAAGAGTCAGGCAACATCATTCTTCCTAGATGTCCAGCTATGCTGAACCAATATAAATATTTGATGTGATAGAAAAAAAAAAATGCCCAGCAGCAGCAATATTTTCCTTAAGGAGGGAAAGTCCAGCTGTTATTTCCTCCTGTGTCCCAAGCATAGTGTGCAATGGATTGGTGCGGTCTGGATGAAAGAAAGCACAGAAGTGTCCAGAATGGAAAGAAGGGAGACATTTCAGCCCACTAAAATAAGAGCTTTGTTATTTTATTTTTATACTGTGATCAGAATAACTTGCTGTTTCAGAGTTAAATAGCATACTTATTCTATCTGTAATGACCATCACTGAGACTGTCTTAGGATAGGAGACAACTTCTGAATCTCAGACATATCAAATAATTTTCCGACTATCATGCTTTTACCAATGTTATGTTTTTAAATGGTTATGAATGGAGATTTTGGGATAAAACCTCTATAATAGTATCTGGGAAGGTTAACAAAATGCTGGAGAAGGGTATGGATACCTAGGTTACTTATGCCTAATACTAACAAAAATCAGCGATCTGAAGTACAATATTCTTTGAGTCAAGGGATACTTCTAAGGTCAAGTCTTTTGAAGTAGAAGATAGTTGCTCATTAGATGATATCTTCTTTTTGTTAAATCAGGCAGTTCAGGCAGAAATGACAGCTGTAGTTTCACCACTGGAATAAGAAAGCCCTTCAATCTGGACCATTCTCGGGTCCTGTTGAGGTGAACTGGAGTTGGATCATAACCTGGAGGAGAGACAGTGAGAGAAAGTGCCCTCAGTTCACGAGGCTTTCATGTTCACCTGAGCAGAAATCTTCAGTTTCCAAGTAGCCATTGTATAAACAAAAGTTCAAACTAGAAGATCAGGACTGTAAATGACTATAATAATTGATCTTTGCTTTCTCTGTAATTGTTCCTCCAGATCAGAGTTGACATTTTAGCAGAGCAGCATCAGGAAGCTGCTATCTATATAGCATCTGTTTGTTGGCTAGAAGACATCAGTTCTCACAGTTTACCATCAAGTACCTTTTGGCAACTCTAGATTCACTTGGGATTCCTCATTAAGCCTCACTTTAAAGGCAAAGCTTCCCTGATATTCTGCGAGCCTGGGACTGTCCTTACATAAATGAGTCAACTAAGACTGATTTTCAAGATATGAAGCAGGAGCTGACACTTTTCTTTTCTATTCTATGCATGTGAGCATTAACTGAAATGTAGCAACAAAAAACTACTGCTACTCGCTCCTCTAAAGGGGCTGTGAAAATACAATCACATCGCTTGATTTCTACTACAGTCCTCAAAATAGGACCTCTGCCACTTTCTCTGAATAGCCTCAAGCTTGACCTCCCATTTTAGAACTGATCCCCATTGGTGAGGTCAAGAAAAAGATTTTTAATCTTTCCTTTGATCTTTCTGTCCATATGGATATGCATGACAGAGGAACTGATAACTCATGAGGTAAAATTATTACTGTCAATAGAAGGATGAGGGCAAGTTTGACTAGAATTTTTATGATGGAATTGGTAGGATATTTGCTTAAGAATTAATTTTTCTTTTGAAACCCTGATGGTCATTTGTGGGTTTTGGAAATGGCATTAAGTAAAAGAATGATAAAATATTTTTCTAAAGAAATGAATAAAAAAGTGGAAAATAACTTGCAGGTTTAAAAACTTCACAAGAGTGATAATTATTTCACAGTATATATAAATAAGCAGGTTACATGGCTGCTGAGTAATAGGGGTTTATGGTGGCCACAGAACCTGATTCAGCAGCAGCTCCATTGGGTTCTGTGGGCCTTGATTCAGCAGCGTGTTAAACTCAAATCCAACACTCTTTCTGTTATCTGTGCTGAAGTTGCTATAGATTCTGTGTTCTGTTTTGTTTATTGTTTTTCCTCAGACTTAACTCAATGAAAATCATCTTGCTCACTTTCAACAGCACTTTAAACAGCTTGTGTCAATATTCATTTTCCTTTATAAAGGCCAATTCACAATTTGATTTGTTTGCTGAAATATTTAGCAAGCTTTCATCTGAATCCATTGCCTTCTCCCCTTTTAGCAATCACTTTTCTGATGCAAATTATTGAAAGCTTGGTGATTTCCTTTCATCCAGTTTCCGTCCTTTTTTTGTGGAAAGTGGCTGTATGCTTATGAAAAAAGAGCGGCATGCCCACCATTCCCCCTCAGCTGGCCCAATGCGGGAATAGGGTTTAATGTTTGAGTTAAGTATGCTGGACTTCGGTGTGGACTGTGCACAGTTTATGGGCTCTGTACTCCAACGTCTGCCCTTGTGTGTGTGTGTGTAAAGTCAAAGCAGTCAGATTGACTGTTACTGGTGATTATTTTTATCATGTATCATGATGAAAAAGAAGAGCGAACCTGGTGAAAAACAATGATATAGATCATGGCTCGCTGAAGTATCAAAACAATTCCATTTGGGAACCACTGTAGAAAATGGTGAAAATATTATCTTTGAAATTCCTGAGTTGCTATAGCTGTCATACCAAAACAGTCCTAAGTCATAGAAATAAATATGATTTTGTTTGTTTGTAACGCTATTCATCACTAGACAACTAACTTATTTGGAAGAGGCGAGTGATTTATCATATCTTGAATCAGCACTGTTTCAAGCGTATTTTTTTAATTTACATATCCATCTATAACATAATACATCTGAAAATCATTAAGACTGTGAATGGTATGGAAAATAGCCCTTTAATGAGATGTGTCAGAGCTGTTATCACATAGCTTGTTTAGAAAATGAGCACATTCAGCATACATACAATTAAACGCCATATTGTTCTGTAGTAATACTTTATCCACGTGTCTCTGCATGATAGTGTTTTGGCTGTGGAAAAAAAAAAGTTCCAGGAATGGTATCCTGTTTCTTTTTTAAAGCTGTCAAGTGGATGTTTGGTGTATTTTGGGAGAAGGCAGGAGAGCTTACAGAAAAAAAGTCTTAATAGATTTTTTGAAGTTCATTTAGCTATATTAAACAAAAAGGCCTAAACGTGTACAAACTTCTACACTATGACTTAACCAGAACACATTTTATGCTAAAAGCTCTTGGCTATTTTAATAAACTCAGGTCTCTTAATAAATGTAATACAGTGAAAGAGAAATTATTCTGCAGATCACTATATGAGGTTTTTATTTAATAATTTTTATTAGACAGCATCGGGGATAGGCTGGGATGTGTGAGAACTGAGTTTAATTTCTGGCTTTTTGACAGTCTTGAATAATAATGGGAAAGATAATTAGAACAAGAACCTAAAGTCAATGAAAATATTGCCAGTGATTATAATGGGATCAGAATTCAGTCTGCTTCCCTTTCACAAAATGAAGATATAATAGTGCTTACCAGTCTCACATGGGAGTCCTAAGAATGAAAACATTACAGTAAAAATAATGTGGGTCAAGTTATTACTAAGGAAATATGTAATAGGTACCTAGTTATGACTGAGAGATTCAACGATCAGATCAAGTTACCAAAATCTTTTTTCCGTGAATGGAATGGTGGAAATCTCTGGGGTTTTCCTCAAAATATAATTTAAAAATTGTAGAAAATAAGTTCTCATTCAGGGTCAAAACATAGTAACAAAAGAAACTCACTGACTACTACAAAATCACAGTATGAACGCAGTACAGGCGCTTGCATTTAAATTTTGATCATGAAAGGTAAGGAAAATAATTTTTTCTTCCTTCTTCAGAACTGATATTCCTTTAGCATTCTCAAGTAATATAAAAGATTTGTCTCACTTTTCCATACACACTACTAAGAAGCCAAAAAAATATTAGCCCTCTACAATGGATTCTTGATTACAACTCCGAAGACAAAAACTGAGATCATGACCTGGATTAAATAGTATCCCTCTGTTCTTCTTCAAATTAACATGAAAGGAGAAAGAAAACATTAACATTGTTAATTTGGAGAAATGAAACATGAGCATGAATGCTTTTACCACAACTGCCTTTTGTTGAGAGGTGGGGGAAAAAGACAACATGTGGGACTAAATGTTTTAAATTATAGTGGATTGGAGCATACAGTCAAACTGAATTCAATAAAATGGAAAACAGGTTTCACGATAGCATAAATGAGTGAAATGGATCAATCTCAATCTGAAAAGCATAGAATATGGCAAAGCAATCATTCATAAACCAATTAAAAAAAAAAGTAGCGTTCATGCAGTTTGTGAAGAAATTTTAATAATGGTATACTATTAAGAATGTTTAGGTGCATTTTACACACCCTGAATAAGTTTTCTTTTTCAGTTACCATGGTGTTCCCTTAACTTTTTGGTATGAAGTAATAACTACATTAATTCCTAATTAGAGAGGAAGTAACTGTTTTTATTTCTGTAACTCCTTTTTAAAAGCCTATGTATATATTGCCTGCAGGAAACAAGTATGGAGAATACGGATAAACTAGAATTCCACTACAGCGATTTGTTAATATGCCTACAGAAATAAAATTTTTTAAAAAAACCAAAAACACAATGATATTTTCCTCTCCCAATTCATATCTGCTTAAGGGGATAGATTTTATGACTTGTTTGGTTTCATATTGTTTTTCCTTTCAAATGCAAATTCAGTGAATTTCTCATAAAATTGCAGTAAGATTTATTTAAATATTTACATAAAATTAAGGAATGGCAATGAAATAAGAATTGTCATCCAGACTTTAAGTTTTTTGCCAATATTTGACAAAGTTCGGGTGTGTTTTATCCAAGTTCTTCAGTGTTTTCTAATTCTGTAGCTGAAAATTATAATTACACAGATTATTTCTGGCTTCCTCAGAATGAAAAATGTGGTTTCACAAGGATGCCTGTATTTTCTGTAGTTTACAGTTTTTGTAAACTACTGTATGTTACTGGACTGATGAGACCATACTAAGCCTCTCTGACTTCAGTGGGAAGCCACCTGGGAGTAAGGGTCCTTCCTAGAAAGCAGCTTGAAAGGTCAGTAGGGAAAAGGTACAGAATAATAAGTTGATCTTGCTAATAACATCTTTCAGACACCTGGTATAATTACCAAGTAGCATGAAAACAAGGAAGTTCTTTTCTTATTTCTATTACTTAAATTATGTAAATTATTGCTGGAGGATGTTGTTGACGCTGAATGCAGAAATGGGCTCAAAATGGGATTAGGAAAAAAAGCCCTCATGGAAGGTAGAGCCTTAGGATACAGCTCAAATTTCTGGTTGCCAAAAAATGCAAAGAGTACTTTAAGATCACACCACATTTGGCTTGTGTGAACACCACGCAAGATCACACATAGTTTCCACAGTCTAAAAGCTGGGCAGCACATTTTGGTCCCTTTTTAGTCCCTCTGAGTACATCTTTCCAGCAAATGTCTTATTTTTCTTCCAAAGAGTAAATAGATCATTCAGGGGAAGAGGAAGTGTACTTCACCATCCTTTCTCTGTTAGCCAGGCAGGTTAACTTGTCTGGCCTGACTCTCTTTGACAGCTTTTTTTTTTTTTTTTTTTTTTTCCTTCCCCTCTCCCAGAGAACAAAAGACCAGCAAACTCATAAAACATCTTAATAAAATGAGCTTCTTCAAGACAATGCAGTCTTTCCCTCACAGATATGGATATATACTTGAAGCAAGAAAAAACTTTTCTGAAAATTTACTCTCAGGATAGATTGAATGCAAGATTCGTCAATCTTGCATTCTTTTCATCCCTGCTCCACTGTTTGGTCCCTGTTTGTATGCCTCTTTTTTTTTTTTTTCCCCAGTGTCAAATACAATTCTTGTTAAGATACCCACTCGAACTTCCTTCTTGCTTAATTAATTTTTTACTATTACGTTTATTTCTATATCAGGCGAATAAACCCTGCCACTGCAGCAAGGCTGGGTTATTCCCCATTTAGTAGCTTCCCCTTTGTTTTTTTCATTAAGAACTGTTGTTATGATTCCTTATCTCTTCTTCTACTTCATTTCCTTCTGATTTTATCTTTATGAAGCTGTGTCAGGTAGTATCACACAAATCCAGAGGTGAGCATGGTATTTACAGATATTGATAGAAATACTTGTTTAACTGCCTGCCTCATCTTATTAAAATAATCTGAATTTTGGTATATTTCACTTATATTTGCAATAAACACTTGAAATGAGGGCTGTGGAGTCAAATTTGCAAAATTTAAGAAACCAATGCAAAGAATGCACAACAAAGTCTCCTATGATACAGATGGCAAAGCAAGCACATACTTTTTTTTACATACCTTTTAACAAGCTTCAGATCATGATGCTTCTCTGGCATAAATCATTAAAGTAGTGCTTTAACTCACAGATATTCTTTAATCCATCAATAAAATACTGAATTAGTTTATTTGCCTCTAACCTGTGTGTTATGTTTTGTTTTTAAATTAAACTAATCAGTTATCCTCTGTATTCATCAGTTTCCCCATCTATAACGTGAGGCTAATGCTTTCCTCTTAAAATCGTGAGACTTAATATCTTAAAAGCAATTTCAGATCCTCAGGCTGAAAGCACTCTAGCAGTGCTATGCATTTTTATTATTAGAATATTTATAATCAAACGCTTTATCTTGGGCGACAAAATGCTCTTCTCTTAATGGAGATTTCCTCCTTTGCTAAAACAGTTTAGGAAAATAGCAGTCAGCCTAGCAGTCAAAATCCTCAAAGAATTACCCTTGCATGTGTTTCTGCCACAAGGTGGTGATTAGATAGCTGTGCGCATCATTTCATATAAACTGGGAATACTGTTTGGTGAACATTGTGTGATGATAGTGAGTTAAATGCTAAGACCTTGACAATCTGCATATATAAAACAAATGTTTTCATAATATGAAAAATAAAACCATTCTTTTCTCACAAGACTGCATAATTCCAAGATCATCATCCATCTGTGTATATCCTTTTTTTTTCTTTTCTTACTTTAATAGCTTTATTTTGCAATAATTCCAAGATCATCCATCTGTGTATATCCCTTTTTTTTTCTTTTCACTTACTTTAATAGCTTTATTTTGCAACTTAATGTTTTTCCACCAGCAGGTGAAAGCATTCATAAATCTGTCACGAACAGTTGCCAATGAATATTCATATCTGAACTGTCTGATTGCAGTACTTTGACATTTTTATTTGATTCTAGCAGGAGAGCAAACTTAGACATGCTTCTTATTTCCTAATGTATTCTAATTGATACCTCAGCATTGTACTGCTGAGTAAGTTAATGTAATTGGTGACATCAAACTACTAATTTGGAATATAAGCATATATGAAACAGTTTAAAAATAAAATAAAATGCCTGACTACTTGATAAAGGGGAGCTACAAACTTTTATTCTCATATTATTTCTAAATTTGGCAAATAGCTAGGGCTTTTTAAAGCCAAAAGCTCCTACTTTTGTTCAGTCACAGTACTTACCCAATTATTTGACTGTTTATCTGTAACATAGAAGGGGGAAGAAGAGAGGCAGGCAAATATTTCTATTCAGTTTGTCTCAATTGTCATTCCAGTATTTTTTTATTCTCTACTGGCTTTGTTATTTAGTCATCAGAAGAAAAGTGAGGGTTTGTAGTAGCTCCTTATAAACCATTATTTTGGCTGCTGTGTTTAGTAAGTAGCACTTTTGTCCTTAAAATATATCGTGCCACTGACCTAGTACGTTGGTTTTGCTTTCTACAGCTAATGTTCTTCTTTCTATGAACTCAGTCGTGTATGACAAGAAAAGCGTGTGCAATATTTTTTCCCCCCTGGCAAGAATCTTTCATCTATGCTTACTTAGAAGGAAGTAAGAATCTTAATTTTTCAGCCTTTCCTTTCTGGTTAGTTTACACATTAATACCATTTCCACTTTTTTCCCTGATCAAATTTTAGGCTAGGAGTCAAGGGAGAATCCTGGGCAAGTTGCATACATAAATCCATAGAAATCAATGATATTTGAACACCTACCTTCTAGTAGGTGTCTTTGGAAATCAAAGCTTCCATGCTTTCTCTTAATTAGGAAGAAAAACAAAGTTACTGTAAAGGTAGGCAAGAAAAATATTCTAGTGCTGTTTTTCTTCAAGCAGTCATGTAAAGCAGCCATAAAAATGTGTACTGCCATTAATCTATGGAGAGAGAAGATCAAAATGAATGCTTTGACACACATGAGTGAAAAACAAAGTTTGTAAGCAATTAAGTGCGTTTGAGTGTGGTTTGAGTTCCTCACAGAGAAAACATTGTGTAGCCTGGGCCATAGGATTTACATCATTGATGAAAATGAAGGGTACAAATTAGTCTTTTAATAGTAACAGTACCTTCCACAGTAGAAATGGTCGGGGGTCTAGTGAGATCTTCAGTTGTGAGTTATTATTGCAAAACCATGAAATACTTTTGACTCTGTAGTTGATGCAATCCAAGTAACAATTGTATCTTTAAAGGAAGTCTTCCAACTGTGTCACAGGATGTGCTAGCCCTAGTTAAAGAGGTGTGACATGACTTGCTCCTTGAATATTCAAGTATCACTGGCCAAATCACAGAATTTACCAGTCACAGCCAATCTAGAGATTACGAATCATTTATTGGCTTTAACACAATATGAGTACGATAAAACAATGCTTAGCTTTAAATAAGGTTGAAACTAAAAAGAAAAGGTTTTCTTTCTGGATCACTGGCAGTTCCTCATCAACTTGAAGAACCTGGCAGCTGGTGAATGAAACTAGTGTTATTCATTAGCTGTTTGGAAGGCTAAGTCAGTCTTAAAACCAGGCTTACAGCTACTGGGTCACTTAGGCATCGCTGAAAATTAGATCTAAAATTAGATCTGTAAAATCAAAACTACATTCATGAAACAAGAAAATGGGATTTGAAAGCTTCCAGTGCCATAAATAGATCCAGGTGATGTTGCATCAATGCTTAATAGCAGTTTTGCATAACTTGATTGTGAACACACATATATGTGTATGTATTATATTTTAGGTTTCAATCATGAAGAATAACAACGTGTTTTCTAGAAACAGATTTATGAATGAATGTAAAATATGCAGTTCTGCTTATGCATAACATGGGGAATATTTAGCTTAAACAGAACTGAAAACACAAGGTTAGCAGAAACTAACTGACACCAGCATCTGATTTGATGAACCTTTTTTGATCAGTCAGGTATCCAGTGCTGCTACTTATATACTAATGCCCAGAATCATAGGAAAAGTCAAGATGTTTAGGAATAGTTTATCTGAATGACACAGATGTCAAGGCCGTAAGGTAGATTTACAAATAAATGTAATTTGATCCCAATCGAGCACTGTATGCTGGTAACAAAGTTATTCTCTGCAGAAGGATTTTTCTGAGGTGTGTGAATAGATTGTGGTGGAAGGTGGCATTTTAGGAAGGATATGATCTTTGTTTATTTCCATACAGCTTTGGAAGGCAATTGGAGGTGTGTGTTATCTTAGTGAAATAAGACTGCTTCTTATTTTTTTTTTTAATTGTGGTTTTACCATCAGCAAGATGGAATTTTATTTTTAAATAGTCACAAACAAAAGGAGTGCCAGTTTTGCTCAGAAGGTTTGGGTCAAGGTGTGTTGGCAATTAATTCTGTTTTTCCAAGTAGCCTATGAGAATCTCAGATCTGGTCCTTCATGTCCTTGTTCTCTCTAATAGACGCAGTTAGAAGTTATCTCCTGAGACTCATGGAATACCTCCTCATTTATTAGTATTTTCTATAGAATTAAAGCATATTTCCTTGACTATCGCATTAACCTTGTGAAAGCAGAACTGTACCAATTATTTGATGAGTCATTAATATTTTAGGAGCAATGGACCAAATTAATGCTTTCTGTATCACAATGTAAAAGTTGATTTGAGGCCATCTTGTCCTTTATAAAATACAGGTCTTAGCATTAAAATAATACTTTTGATGTTGTTAAATTTCCCTGCACCATACTCATTGGTTGTTTATTTGTACTCAGGTCTAAAGGAAAGGCAGGGAATAGTCAGAGAGCAGGAGTTGCATTGCTGCAAATCTTGGAGAAGTGTACTGACTCATAACAATGACACAAATTGTCCCACTGTAGAGTAGGGGTGGGCTGTGCATTTAAAGAGGCTGAGAAGGGCAGTGCTAACTACATTTAGTTAAGCATGATTTCTTAGAACTATTCAAATTATCATGCGTAGAGCAGAAAAAGGTCTATGGGAGAGCAGAGAAAAATACTGTAATTTCCCATCCAAACTTGTACAGAGTGCCAAATTCCAGTGAATTCCAAATACAGCTCTTTTGTCCTTTGTCAAATTCTTATATGAAAAGTTGGGATGCCACTCTTGATTGGATAATTACTAGTCTTATATTAACTCCATTTTTCTGTAACAAAATAATCAGAGCATGGCAAACACAAAGTATGATGAGGGAATATTTGTATAAATAAGTTTCTAGGGTTTTTCTCTTGTGTAGCTGTTTGGATCTCTGCCATTTCATTCAAGAAAATGTTTGTGAATCCTAAAAGCTTATTGAATGATTATTCATCTAGAGCAGCAAAACTCTAGGAAATTAGAGATCAGACAAAAATGAAATTAAAGGAGGGAGATCAAAGTTATGAAAATACTTAATTCATAAGGAATGCACAGAAGCCAGAACTTGTTTATTAACTAAAACAAGGTATAGATTGATCACATAATTCTATTCTGATAAACAATTTAAACAGATATACTCCTTTTTTTAAAAAAAAAAAAAATGAAAACAAACCATTTTTAGTCAAACCCAAGGTAGTGTTGTGCACAATGCAAGGCTAGATCTAATCCCAGAGTAGTTTCTTAGCCAAATGCATGGATCTTGAACCTTAACAATGATAGTAAAGACTATATTTTTTCAGTAACAACATTTGAATCAACACTACAAATGTACTATAATTTCAGTTTTGTTACTTTTTTCTCTTCTATGCGGTCTGCAAAATACACAGTAACTTTTGAGCAGATCCATTCTGTTAGGCTTCACCAAGCAAATTGCACTGTAATAGCACCTATTTGATCTTTCAGTACCTAAAAACTGCCTAGAGGCTACATGTTTCACTTCATTTCATTGGATCAAAGAGAGGGAAGTCTAGGGTTTTCAAAGCACATCCAGACTCCAAGTGGTGAAAAGTGTTCTTTTGATTTCAACCATCCAGAACAAGCAGTGCAGATTTAGTATGAACCCCATTAGTCACCGCACTCTCTTCCATTTAATAGTGAATGATTTTTTCCAAAGTAGCACAGTTATAAATTTGTCACAGACAGTTCACTATTACACTCTGTAGATGTTTAACAAGGTTCATATAAATACAAGTTCAAACAGATTTGATTTTAATTACATCCTGGTTTTATGCAAAAATTATTCCTAGTGAACAAATGGACTTCAATGAGCGGAAGATGTATTCATGATGTGGTCTCTTCCTGATGCTGTTAATTTGAGACACTCATTTGCGATTTTCAATCCAGTAAAAGTCCAACCTGAATATTATCATGGAACACTGTCTTGCAATCGCAGTGAAAGTAATAGTAATTGCTCTCTTTCCTCTAGTGTCTATGCATATCTTTAGAAATCATGCTTGGGAGAGCTCTAACAACTGTGGCCACTCTAGGAACATTTATATTTGAATCTGAAAGAAAAGAGGCCTTTTCAATCCCCTATCACTTTTTTGAATAAGAAGCCTTAAGATGTCTAAAAGAAGAATGTAAGAAAACAGAATGTAGAAAATGGGCTTTCCTCTGTTTTAGTCCAACTTTCTCGGAAATTTTTAAATTTAATAGGTGAATTTTCAGTGGTAAGCAGCTATGGTGATTTTCAAACTATAACAATATTGGGTTTAGATTCTAGGATAAAATGAATGTTCAGATACTTTCCTTCGTGAGTCCTTTAAAAAACTGAACAAACCATGAGAAATTAAACTCCAGGAAATAACTCTGCTTTGTCAGAAAGATGACCTGGATGATTTAATATATCTCTAATTCCAGCACAATTATGTCTACTGCTCTTCATCTTTGAGTACATTCAGTTGACTTATTACAGTTACTGTATCATGCATTATTTTTTAGCTGCTTAAACTGCATAATATCCAAAACTGACCAATAGCTTTTAGGAAAATAAATATCCAACAGATTTTTATTAGAGAGGTCAAGGAAATATTAATACAATGTTGTAAATATCAATAGGCTTTCATTCAAATCAATTTGAAATACCTGCTGACCTTTTTTTTTTTCCTTTGAGTGCTTGCAAAAGTGCATCTTTGAGAGAGTTATTTTGAGCTGTATGCTACATTTCCTTTATTGGTTTAACCTATTTCTATTCAACAGGTATTTGGGGCACACATATAGTATAACCCTTACAACAGTATACTTTGGAAAATGAGTTATGTATAAGAAAAGTAACAAAATTTTGCATATGTAATTAGATTGAATTAAATAGCTGCCAGAAGAGGATAATTTCCAGAAACTGAGTAGTAGCACCTGCACATCTGAACAACTACTCTTCATCCCATGAATTTCTCAAGAGTCTGATCTAGTTCAGTCATTTAGCAAATGAGTTAATCACTCAGCCATTCCTACTGGTTTTACAAGAGAGGATGACTTAAATGACTTCAACTATGTAGCTAGAGCAACATCTCATTAATAACTTGTTTCTTTGTGAACTGTGTTCCCTTTGCTTCCTTTTAATCCATCACTCCAACACTCTGAATTCTCTAGGAATTAAAAACTGCTGCTGAACAATCATAAAAAATACATTTGAATAAAATTATTTATTTAAAAAAATATATATCTGTGCTTCACTATCTCACACTTCATCTTAGCTGTCTTTCCCTGAAGTGCAGCTATGGTGCCATGTAATGTGTAGACACAAGGTAGTCTGTAATCGAGGCACGGTATTCAGATAAAATCTGCCCCTGTGTTTTTCTAGTTTCATGCATGCTCAGCTCTATTCCTCTTGAGCCAGTACATAACCATTTACATATTTGAACACTGTATTATGTATTTGCTGGACATTTATATATGATAAAATGCCCCCATAAGGTATATAAACTGATGTTAAAGCTCTAAGCCCAATGTTCAGGTTTCAGGAGTTCATGAATGCCCTCATCTGAGCTTCAGACCAGGTTTTTTTTCCTACATGTTCATAGTGACTTACTTTGAGGTATTAAAAGTCTGGGAAGTAATGAGTTGAGCTTCAGTATTCATCCCTTGCAGACTGTCTGGCTTAATCTAAAATGCTACTGGAATTTTTTCTTGGCATAATAGACTAAGTAATTTGCTTCTACCCCCTACCTCACCCAAAATATGAACACTGAAATAAAAATAATGTTGATTTTTTTTTTTTTTCTGACTATATCCAGGACACCTTTCTTGACCTCTGTTTTCCAATAGTTTCATCAGCTGGATATGTGTTACGGCCCTGCCTTTACTAAAGTAACCATATACAAAAAGCTTTAAAGGTTAAAAAAATCACCAAAACCAACCAAACAAACGAAAGATAATATTGGATTTCAAGAAAACGAGTATGACATGTAATACCTCTCTCTATCACACTTGTCTCATGTTAAATGAAAGCAGATGTACTCTCATAGTCCAGTCTAAAGATCAGTAAGGTCAGCAGGGTCTTTGGTAGTTTCTGTGAGCTTTTGTTCATAGTCTCTCAATTAGACTACCTCTAATGGGCTAAGTCTAGGGACCTGGAAAACATTTTGAACCAGAGAATTAGCAAATATATTTTATACCACAAATGATAAACAAATTGTGAAATCATTTAACTATCCAACCCTGCAGTTGCGCAGCAATTTAAGCAAGTACTCTCACCATCACTGTGGGACTCAGCCAGCAACCACTAAGGCTGTGCATGTCTGCTGGTCCTCCCGGTCTTAGATCCCAACATCTCATTCAAACATTCTGACTACACTAATAATAAATTACCTCATATCCAAAAAGCTTATATTGTAATTAGAGTTAGGGTCTGTGACAGTTGGGGTGTTCCACAAGTAATGTGAGACATTATTTTATCAAACTACACTCTTCTTCATAATTGTTATGCATTTGATTACCTGAAAGTATTATCTTTTCAGTTTCAGCTGTTTGCTGTAACTAATTAGCCAAGCCAGTGACAAGTCAGCAGCTTTTAAGTCATTATGGTACTTTCTTTGACTACTTTATTTTGATCTCCTGGGCAAACGGTTCTTGTGTTCTGGAGAAACAGTGTGTGTCTATATGGGCTTCTTTATGTATTCAACTTTAAGCTTGCTGCCTATGCTCTCCTCTTTTCAAGGTTAGCACCTATTTTGTCTCATAGAAGTTTCCATTAGGTACGTCTATGAGATTATAATTTTGGATTGTTAGGTCAATGAAGATAAGAACAGAAAAAAAAATCTTAGGAAAAAAGCAATAGAGGGATGCAGGTCCAGAGTACTGAACATGCCACATGGTCCTGGGAAATAGTGGTAACTGGACACAGGATTAGAAAAGAGTAATAGTGTAGTCAATGTTTCAGCTAACAGAAAATATTTCCAGCACTGAAAATCTGAAAGAGAAGGAGACATGTAGTATGAGCCCATGACAGAGATTTTTTTCTAAGGTATTGCAATGCATAATTTGTAGAACCAATCTTGAAAAAAGATTCACGTGTTTACTAAGATCAATTTGATACCTTACAGAATACATTTAGTCTTGATTTTATTGAATTCCATTCAGTAGATGAGGATTATATTGTTGTTATAATTATCTATATGGATTGATCATACACAGTTTTCAATAAACATTTGGTTCTTAACTTGGTTTACTTAATTGTGTTTAGTCAGGTATATTACTTGGAATTGCTTTTGTTATCCCAGTGGTGATAATCTCTTCCAGTGAAAATGTTTGTGAGTAGTGACATAAGATATCTGACAGTCATTTTCCATCATAACATGTGAAAGCAGAGCTCAACTGCATGTTTTCCACAAAACTGATTAGTGATAAAGTCTAAGAGATATACGTGTATTTTGACAGGAGTGCTAAATACTCTGAAACACAGAGTGACTCCAGGACTGATACATATAACATTAAAACAAAAAAATCTCTCAACAATATTTTCTTTTCATTTGACAAATAATCTGCACAAAAAGAAAATAGAAGTTGATTTTTACAGATGTTTCATATATAAAGAATGTAATTTGACAATAGCTTGGAATTTGGAAACAGAGAGAAAAGGGGTTTGAAACATTTCATCTTAAGAGATTAGTGCAACAAAAGGGAAGCCAGGTGTAATGACTGTAGGAACCTCAGCCTGGGCATATTTATTACAGAAAAATGGATACACAGAAGAGATTCATTGTTATTACAAAGCTGGACATGAAATTCAACTTCTTGGTGAGGCATGCTGGGTACATGAAAGGTAAATTCCAATATTACAATATGCAGTTTTGTTGCATTTAAGATACATGCATTGGCTTTCAAAATTATCACCATGAGTTAAAAAAAAATCTGTTTAAAAGTGATCTTAATTTTAAATCTAAGCAGAGCTAACTGAATATCATCATCACAAGCTAGAACTGTATATAAATGAGGATAAGCATGATGAAAAGATAAGTCCACAACCCAGCCATATATTACACATTTTAAAGTTAATTGTTTAATAACTGAGTTTCAATTTTTCATTTGAGATAGCAAGATTGCAGTAATAGTTTTATATTTTCATCATAGGCATGGCATCCCTATCAGCATCCCACAAAGCAAAAGAAGTTTATGATTTTTTTCAGCAGATTAACAGGTTAGTTACAAAATTAGCACCCAGGTTGTTTCATGAGTGTATAAATGACTAACGTTTCTGCTCCAAGAACCCCATGTAAATAATACTCTAGAGTAACCTCATGTCATAAATATACCCATTCATTTTATGGCCCCAGTCTGGTTTTGCTTCCAGTATTCAGCATACATACCATTGTTGGCTACAAAAATGTAATGACATTCAAAATTCTGAATCATGACAAGTTATAGAAAATATTAGATTTATTAAAAAATATTAACTTTGTCTTTCCTCATTTCCTCTATTTTCTTTCCTTTCTTGACCATTTACCAAAGGGTACCATCTCCGTACCTTACAGTAATTACAATAGAAAAGTGGGTTTGCGATCTTCGCAGCTTCAGGTGTTCCCTTTAATGTTAAAGTGAGAAGCACCAATGTGCACTGTACATCGCCATGCCATATTATATTAATATTACCATGCCATTGCCATCCTTCAGTAGCACAGGCCTGAAAAGCCATAGAAGCATCCCAAACATCCAGAAAATGCTTACAGGAGTGGAGTATTAGACAAAGATATCTTGCAGTCCACATTAAGCATTACAAAGGCTAATTAATATAATAAATGTTAAGCTTCTGCTGAGACTAGGTTTGTGTCTCCCAGGACAATAAAAAACACTTTATAAATATTTCACTTTTCTTAAAAACTTGCTCCAAGCTACAAACTGTTTAGGTTTGGAGCAAAAGGATGCAGCTGGGCTTCAAGAAATAGTTAAGTAGTTTTACTTTACTAAACCTTCCTGTAGTTTTCAAAGTTGGAAGAGAAAATGTGTGATAAAGTTTACTTTACAATTTGGATGCATTCCCTAGAGACCTATGATACTGGTTTACTGAGAAATATGTAGGTTATGCAAACAGATATTCGTACTCTAAAGTTATTTTCCTTGCCAACATCAGTTTCTAGGGCTCTATAAACTTTAATTTTTAAAGCTCTAACCGCAGATATTGTTATTAGGAATAAGTAGTTTGTTCTTTCAAGTATAAGATGTCTGGTTTATAATCTTCATTCTTGGCAAAAATAGGTTGCAATGATTGATATTACATTGTTAAATGTCCAATACTGTTAAGATCACTTTCCAAATTTGTTGTTTTTGTTTGTTTGTTGAAATTGTACTTGATGTAGGACAGCAAAACAAAGCCATGTTCAAACACTAAGACAGGTGTCTGTATATCTTTTGTAGAGAGTAAGAGATTTGGTTTATTGTTTCCTCTGTTAATGTGTATAGTACGTTAGTGAAAAATACTTAGGATAGAGCCAGAGTAAAATGGCACATGAAATACTGTTAGGCAGAGATAGTCTTTGCCTAACACCTGCTGTTTAATTAAGTTTTGGCTAGTTGTGTGTAGCTGTCAAAATATAGTTTCTCCCTGTTTGTGGACTGCTATGTTGCCTCTTGTCTAAAAGCTCACCTAGTGTGCTTATGTCCTGTTCTACTGATTGCGCTGGTGGGAGGCTTGTAAGGGAGAGTTAGATTCCTCCTAGGTTTTTATTGCCATTCACAGGGCAGAGGCTCTACACTTTTTCCATTCTTTTCATTGAGATCTTTATGGTTCAGACTGAGTGAGAGGTTCTGAGGAAAGTGATCTCAGAGGTGTATCTATAATGCAATTAATACTGGTGGCAACGACAGTGAGAATTCTTGAAAAAGCAGTCATCTTTAAATCTCTCTGGTCCCATAAATCACCCCACCAGCATTCATGTAATTCTTAAACTATATACTGTATGAAACAATATTCCATTGGTAACATGAAAACAAATATATCAGAGAGAGGTATCTCGAGGAGCGTGAGCAATTCCCAATCAAATCACTTAGATGAGCATCTTAGAGGTTTTCTTTGAGAAAGCATCCAGATGGCTCTTATATTTTTAATGTTTCTGTGTTACATTTATCCTAAAATTAAAGGAAAATCCTAGTATTACAGCGCTACCTTGGGCTAAGGACTAATATCCCGTTCAAATCTTGCTCCATATGTGTGGTAGTGGACAAACCATTTAGTCTCCACTTGTCACCTGTAACTCAACTTCTCATCAGGTTAGGATTGTAAGAGGCTTGGAAATAAAGAACTTGCTTAGGTACTAAAGTTTTGGGGAAAATATACATATAAAAGCTTTTGCTGGAAAACTTCACAGTTCTACTGCTACACAGAGCTATTTGTACCACATAGCCCCTTTGTGTTTTTAAACAAAGCCAAATGACAGAGCTCAACTGAGACTGGTAAAATCTCTGCTATGGGCTGTAATCATTCAACATCCCTGAGAGGGGTAGGAGAACAAATTCCACCCCCACGAATGTCACCACATCTTTTCCTATCATTCAGTCCCTTTGGCAAGGCGAGGCGCATGTGACAGCACTTACGCAGGCCACTGGCCCCGGTTAAATTACCCCAGCCTCATTACTACAAGTCAGATTTTTGATTTCAGGAGATCATTATTCATACCTTCTATGTCATATTATTCATATAGTTTTATTAGGTAGGTATATATCTGCAGTGTTTTACTTTCTCAGTAATGTCTACATTTCACCACGGGTTACATTTACCTGTATAAAACCTAAAAGCTAATAGACTAGGTAAAAACCAAAATGCATCTTTTTTTTTTTTTTTTTTTTTTTTTTTTGCAAAACTATCGCTTCTTTCTCTGCTAAACACCTGTCAGGACGTCTTGAAGCTCTTCTGATTCTACCTTGATTTAGATTGTACATCATTGTAAATAAGAATTATATTGTTTACTAATAAGCACTGTGAAGAAATTTGTGGAGAAAAATTATTTTGTCAAGAGGATGTTTAGGGAAGAATACAGACAGGCCTTAACCACCATTTCTGTTACACGTCTTGCATGTCTCTGGGTGAATTCATATGTCTTTTTTCTCTTTGTTTACAACTTAGTTTTGCATGGAAAATGCTTACACTAGGGGACATTTATATAAAAATTATGTTGCTTATATTTTGGCTTTCTGTAAACACAAAAATTACTCCTAGAATTAGTAATTCCACTCTGGAATACACAATGCAGATACATTGCACGCAAGAATGTTTCTTGTTAAATTAACATTAAAGGCAATTATCTCTGGTATTTCTCTGAAGATTTTGGAATACAATGTAATAATAGCTTATCTTCTCCGTCAAATTCAGTGTGGCCCACTTAATCTGACAATGTAAAGAACAAAAATTAGCAAGTTATGTGAAAAAAATGACTTGCTCTTCTTCTCAGAGAGACCTTTCTGCCACGTCCTGATTACATTTGAACATGTCATCACGCCAGAAAGCGTTAGCTAAAATGTTCTGGAAATTTAGTGCAAGAAAGCTGGGATAGGTTTACTGTTAGCTAACAGGATTAAATTGAAAGCTGAAAGCAACTCTCCTCCCTTCTTTCCAGTATTTTAGAATATGTTTCTAATTAGATTCATTTTAATCTTAATCAAGAAAATATACATTGAGTTGGGAGAATGCAGATTGGTGTAGCATATTTTGTAAGAAGCAAGGAAGATGTATATGGCTGGATATGGCCTGGCAGTTCAGGGAGACATACCTGGCAGGGCTTCTTGCTGCTCTGGAAAAGTGTATCCTTTGCACAGGCATCTGCTCCATGCCTTTATTCTGACTTATTTTGGAGCTGAAGTGCTGGCCAGCATGTGGGCAGGGTAGCAGGTGCCCCTGAGGTTGTAGCCTTGCTCTCCTAAGGCGGGTGTGGAAAGGGAAAGATAAGAAGGAGGTTTCCTCACCCCTTTCCACTAACAAGAGAGGATGGGACAAGTGCCCCAGGTTGGTGGGGGAATCAACGGTTATGATGTGGGCTTTTTTTTGTTTGGGATTAATTGTGAGGCTTTTTTTTTTTTTTAATCTTAATATGGTTCACTCATGAATTCAAAACCTCATACCTATGCACTCTACAAAGTCTTCTTCTGACCAGAAAATTGGAGAAGTATTAGCTAACTGGGATGCCTGTTTTCAGGTCAAAATCAGCTGAGGGATGGGAATATGTAGGAAGATTGAAGCAAGCTATTTATTCATTAGAAGTCAAGGAAAAGCAACAGGAATAGTTCTTAAACTGAATCATTTAAGGGCAAATTTTGTATGTTTCCCAGGGACCGTTATGCTTACAAATAATTCATGTCCTTCTATTTTTATAATGTTTTTGATTTCTTTCTCTGAAAATGTTTTTTATGACCAAGTCACATGGTCAGAGTTATCCTTTAATGTCCTTTAATGTATTTTTACACTTTATCTTTTTTCCATTTTGCTGAGGAATACATTAGGCTTTGCTACTTACCCTTGAAACATCTACTTTAACTGCAGGCTTTGAAGAGAAAATGAATAGTGAAACATTAGTTGCATCATACATAGTAGGGGGAGAAAAAAATTATCTCTTCTGGCTTACATGTAATTTTTTAAAATGCCAACTATGTTAACTTTATGTATTAAAACCAAAGTTCAGCTTCTAAAGATTCAAATATCAGCTTTTTTTTTTTTACATGAGTGTTTGTGTTCAAGCTGCTAGAAAAAGAATTATAGATTTGAGAATATAGCAGGACAGCATAGTGTTACAGTGGCCACCAAATAGGACCTCTCAAGCTCCTTCCTGTTCTATAAAGCCGAACCAGTGCTTAAGCCTTCCAGTAAGCGATACGACTCTGATCATTCATATTTCTCTCGATTCAGGCTTGTAAAATTGTTCTTCAATATTCTCTCCCATGTCTGAATTTTGGACATATTTCTTATGCTATGTAATAAGGCATAGAAATTCCTCTGAAATTAACGTCAAGTTTCCACAGGGAAGCTTCAAAGTCAGGGGTCCATAATAGTACATTCCAAAACCAAACTTCAAACCATCCCAAAATATGTATCCAAATCAAACACTTTAACTTTTCAGGCTCCTAAAGTTTTGAAAACAGATCAAAATCTTTATTCCAGCCATTTTTCTGGGACAAGTCTCCTATTGACATTGAAGGATGCCTCACAATGACTACTTTGGTCCCTATAGAAAGCTGGACTATTCAGAGGAATTGGAAGTATTCCCTTTTATGTATGCATACATATGCATTTATTTATTTATTTAAACAGTGCTGCCTTTCCAACCTCAGGAGAGCTTTCCTATATTAATTGCCTCTGTGCTTAGATGCCTCCAATTATTAACCTGCAGGTGTCTCTAATCACTGCATATTCCCATTGGGTTTAGGTTGAGGGCTATTAGCTATGGTGGTTAAATACAACACACATTATGTGGTTTTTGTTTACTGTTTTATCCCTGAATTTGGCCTCAAAGACTCCAGAAAACAGTCATCAGCAATCACTTCTTTTCATTAACTGCAGTGCCTTGGATCACATTTTCCTCCTTTCCTTCTTTCTCAGGGAAATACTTAAAGACAGTATGTAAGCTAAAGTAAGAAGAGTTTTCCAAACACTATTCCATAGAAGTGAACTTGAAATGCAGTTTAGTCATCCAACACTTCTGCTATCCAAAGCCATAAAAATCCCAGTTGGGAAACATACATATTTTTGCTAAAATTGCAGAGCTGGAATATTTGAAAATATAAGGAAGCAGTGGACTCTGTCTTCATTTGTATAGGGTTATCATGGCTTACTCAGCAGTAAAATTGTATCTAATTATGTTGGTACTAGACTGAATCTCTTTTAATTGATTAATTATAATTCACGTGTAGATTAACAGCTTTTAAAGGTCAAAACCTTTTAAATTGCACTGAGTACTTGTTTATCTCTCCCTGCGCTGTGTAAACCTGGTATACTATTGCAGTCTGAAAGCGACACCATAATTACAGATTTGGAGAATGACAAAAATTGATTAGCAACCAAGGCTGGTTAAGGAACAAAGGAACTGGGTCTGGTTATTCTTCTGTCCTCCCTCCTGAAAAGCATGAGCTTTGGTTGTATTTTAGAGCATGAGATTTTGACAGCCTAAGGTGTTTCAGAAGTGAGCAAGCACTGTTTAAATAAAAGGTATCATTGATTATGAAGCTGGCACACTGCAATCAAATATATATTCTTTCTTTAAATTCTGAATAGCATGAGATGCTGGTATTATTACTTTTTAAACAAGAGGCATACTGATGCAAAATTAGTTAAATAATGTTTAATCTAATACTCTGTTATACTTTGTTCTTTCTCTCACTCAAGTTCTAACATAGAACATTATTTTTTGTGCATGCCACCCCAAGGGCCTCAAAGTGGTTGAATAAAACATGTTATTTTCACCTACTGGAAATATCCCCAATGTTTTCTGTACTCTACAGGCAGCATGTGATTGTTATCACATTTTTTAAAGTGCTCTAAGTGACAGACAAAAATGAAAAATATCAAAGTTTTCATTTGTGGAAGAAATGAAAATACATTTTTCACAATATGAAATTTGCCCTTACTTCTAAGAGAAGGACTACTTATTCTTTCCACCTTTGAGGTATGATATAGGGAAACAGCAGGTTGTTGTTGCTAGCTATTTGACATGTCTTGTGATAAAATTAGCACTCTGCATTTTTGAGTGATTGTTTTTGTGACCCCTGATATTCTGTTGAAATAGAGAAAATTTAAAGCTGAAGAATGTTATTCTCTTTAAACAACATGAAAAGCCTCTTTGGAGGACTTCTTGTTTGCTAATTTGCCAGCAGAAACTGAATAATATCCATTCCAGAAATATTCTGTTTTGCATAGGAGAGGAAATTAAGCAGACAGTGAAAGTCATTTGATTTTGGGTGTGCAATTCAGAGCATGATGCAGTTTCACAGAGAAAAGAGAAAACAGAGACCAAACTGGTAGTGCAATTGGTTGGAGAGGGCAGACCTGGAGGGAAGAGCTGTCTTACTTCTAGGCCTGAAGCACCATTTTCTGAGTAATGTTTGAATCTGAGATGGCTGGATCCTTGCAAAGGGGATGATGCAGTGCAAATTCCCTGAGAAACCAGTTCTGTCAATCCCTGTCATTCTCCAAAGAGTGTGCTCCTATCCTACACTAACATAGAAACATAGTTAGTCAAACACAACAGTGTAAAAAATACAATCAATGTTATTTACGATTACATACATGTCTTGTCTGTCTGTATTCAGTCAGGTTCCTTCCATGCTACTTTTCTTTTATAGGCTGAACACTACTGAACACAGTTTATAAGGTTGTCTTATTCTGTTTTGGAAGTGATTATCAGTACAGCACACCTTAAGCATAGATACAGATATATAAGTTTTTTAATATATATATATGTATATATATACACACTTTGTGAGTCAAGTAAAATACTTAAGGACTTGAAAGGTATCAAGATTCATCCCTGTTGAGTTGGGTTTATTACAGAGAGGTGTCCTTACCACAACTCAGATTCTAATGCTAAAAAAAACCTTTTGATGAAATCTTAGCCTCACTGAACTTGATGTCAATTTTTGTGAGAACTGGATTTCATCCTTTTAAAAAATTTTTCAGAAGGAGTGATATTAGTTAGTGGGAAGGTGGGACATGAAGTATAAATACAACTTGCAAGAGCAAGGAGTAGGAGAGGCTGGGCAAAGAACAAAATATCTGTGAAGTCTGCTTAAAGCTATTTAAATAGTTTTTCAGGGCAGGACATATTGTGGAGACACTGAGAAATATCACTGAGAAATTGAGAGAGGATAAAGTATTAAAACCAGAGGAAATGATAAATAGCAAAGTGAATTTTGGCTTGGTTAGTAAATTTAACAGTCAGAAGGATGTTACTTGGAAAATATCTGTAAACAGTAGAAAAATATTTATAAAAATAAACTTTACATGTTTGCATTCACTCCACAGAGCGAGCAAAAGACACATATGAACCATGAGTCACTCATGAGTTTGTACTAAATTTATTTCTGTGTGTTATTAGGGTAGCCAGCACTGCATTGTCAGCCCACGTTTTGGAGGGAGAGGAGACAGCCAACTCACCAAAAAAAAACCACACCAAAAAAAAAACCCAAACAAAAAAAGAGGCTGGGGTGTCCAGTGAAGAGAAACTTCCTGCCCTGTCCATGGCCCTGTCTTAGGCAGCGGTGCCAGGGTAGCTGCCGTGGGGCCAGTGGTCCCTGCAAGGACTGCTCCCCAGAACTTTCAAGATGGTTTCCCTGATGCTTCCCCTCCGTGAGCAAGGCATTGAACCCAGTGCTCCATAAAGACTGAATTTTTATAACATTTCAGACCCCTTCCTGTCATCCAGTGCTAAGTACTGCATTGCTCTCTGAATGGACTGAATTAAATTCCCATCCTGCCTGCAAATATCATAAACTGAGGCGTGGTGCAAAGTATATACTGAAGGAAAGGAGACACCATTATTTCTGATAGTGGTGCTGATTATATAGTAACTGAATTTAATTTTCATTCATCTGACTGTTATAACAATGAAATCAATTTAAAAGTCACAATTGTCAGCAACTTGGCAGAACAACAGTAAACATCTAAGCAAGATTGGCAAGGGAACTTTGAGATATTAAGAAAATGTGCATTTCAACAACATTAATCTTCACTTTCTTTATAAGCTCTTCCCCTTCTAGGCTCCTTGGAATTTAATTTGGCTCTGGCTCAAAGGAGTTATGAATGGAAGTAATTTAAAGATGGATGGATGTTAATTTAAAGATGCCGTCATTTTCTGACAGAGCCGGGTACTGAAGTGTAAGAAAATGTATAAAGAAGATAGCGTGTAATCAGAAAATGCCAGTCAGGCAACAATTTGATAAGTTGATGAGAAAGAGACATGATGCTTCTAATAGCCTTTAGTCTCTACCAAATACAACACATTTGATGAGATAATTTCTGCTATGGTACACAAAGCAGATTTCCTAAACTGTGTTACACAATTGTGTATGTTTATACCATAAATGGGGATTTTTTTTTTAATAGGAGTAATATCAATATTACTTCCACTAAGCAGCAATGTAAATTGTTTAATATATAAACATTAGCGTGAATTGGAAAATTAATTAAAAGAACAAGTCACTATAATTATGATAAATAAAGCTTATCTTTATTGCTAGCATGCTTCTCCAAGCAATCTGTCTAAATGAGAGGAAATTATATACCATCAACTTTCCCAAGAGCTAAAGTCTCATTTTAAGAATCAGGTATGCTACACTGAAATAAGAAAAATATCTGCTTACTCAGTATCCTGTTTTAAGGAGGATTATAGAGAGAGGCTGAATCTGTTTTGTCACCTGTTCTGCACATACAGAATACAATTCTTGTCCCATTTAAGTTAGTGACTTTTGTCACTGAATTTCACTCACTGTGGCTAATTTAGTCAGATTTCTATGCCAGGGAAGCTAGTCATTATACTCTAATGATAATGTACATGCAACCATTAAATATGCAACACTTTTCAAACTGGGCTATTTGACTTTGTTTGCTGCTGTGGTATTTTTTAACCCTAGCATTCTCAAATAATATCTAGCATTTTTTCATGTTCACCAGACTCTAGTCACCACTTTGAGAGAAAAAAAGAAGTCAACAGAATGTTCTTACAACCTTGCTGAGCTATTAGAAAATCTATTGTCTATCTGTCCTCCCTTTTCTGTCTGGTCTTGTATACCTCTTTTCAATAATTTGTTTATTCAGTATATTGAGAGGCAATGAAATATTTAATTATTCATATTATTATTGAAAAGAGAAACATTGTGTTGAAATACACATGCCGTATATTGTTGAGTTCTTCATTGTTGCTTTAACCCAATAACTCTGGTGATCACCTTTCACAACATCTGAAAAATATCTTCTGAGTTCAGGTGTAGAGAAAAATTAAGTAGATCAGAAGATGTTTGGGGATATGTGGGATAAGAAGAGAGGAAATAGAAGGAAGCAAAGCAAATCTCTGGCCTCTTTTTGGTACTGTGCAAGTCTGGTGCAGCCATGGGCAACTGCTCCTCCTCCTCCTCCCGAAGCTGGCATTGGGCCAGTCTGGATGTGCTTGGCCAGGATCTCAATCTGTTGTGCTGGTCCAACATCATGGTACACAACTACTGCTGCTGGGGGAATTAGGAATATATGCAAATGAGAGTCAGATCATTACTTCCTATGTCATCTCAGATGCATAATCATATAGTAAAATTATGTGTTAAGTTGAAGTAGAACTTGTGCTTGCAGTTATCGTTCCATACCAGAACAGTTGCATTAGTTGGGATGTGGCTGAGTTTTCCAAATGACATCATGCTCTTTATAGTTTATAAATCAACATCTGGACGCGCTCCCTAGAAAAATGGCTTTATCTCATGTTGCTGGGAAAAACTTGGCTCCAAGTTTTAAACAGTGCCATAAATAGAGGATGCTGATTTATTAGTTAATTGCCTAGTGTAGATGTTCACACATGCACATGTGGCATGTTGAAAATCTTGCCATTTCTGATTGTTGAAACCCTTCAAGCTCATTTTTTTCAATCTTCAACTTCTCACAATACTCAAAAAAAATCACATTAATTGAAAGATATGTTCCCAACCAGCTTTAATGAGAAAAGCGTGAACTTCTTCTAAAATCACTTGCAGACCATACACTATAAAATTAATTGTGCATATTTTACTTCTTGCCTCATTTCACTATACAAATGAGATACTGAACATATATAAAAATTCTTGTATTAGTGCCTGCAAAGATTTCTTTGACAGAGGTTGCACTACTGGTTTCAAAAAAATGTCTCACTCTTAGTCTTTGCAGTAGCACTGAAGTTGGTTAGCCAAGATTTGCAAGTTATTTGTCTAAAACCCACTGTGCTTAAAATGATAAGGTGCCACAGTGTTAAGGACCTCTGTATCTGAGAGAATTTTTATCACTTACTGGATTTATTCTGACTTCTGCTAATTGCAGTATTCCCACTAAAAAAATAGAAGAGACAGCATCTCTCTCTACAAAAACATTTACTATAAATAAATTCTAATTAGTAAGCAAAGTTTTTATACAGGATGCTTACTCTATTCAAACTATTTATTCACTCTCTTCCCTTTGAAGTTTTTGTGATTTTTTTTTTTTTTTAAGTTCTGGAGGATAGTTTAAAAAAGCAGAAGATTATTTTTAATTTTCCTATGAAAATTGATAAACCTCTGTGATATTTGTGTCATTTCTTTTTGAATTCACTTCATAGGTAAGACATGTTCGGCTTAATTGGTTCTTGCAAAACCTTCAGGAACAAATTTTGTTTACCACCAACTTCTATGCATGAGTGTTATGATTCTGTTAAGTTAATGAAATAAAAACCAAAGGCCAAATTCCCACCTGAACTAATAAAGAATCAGCCTCTCACCGTATTTTTCCACTGGGGAACCAGTCCTTTAAAGGGGAGGTGAAATCTGAGGTCCTCATAAAATCTGTGGTCATTTAAAAATCTTGTGTATGCCAAGTTAAAGGTGTTAGCCCTAGTTTCTTGGTGAAATTCCAGATTAAATATTTATGTTCTGTGTACCTGAGATCTCTGTCTAATTTCATTTAAATATTATTTCTTTCCCTAATGGCACCCATCCAGTATAGTTGCTGTATTTCATTGGTGCTTTTATGCTTCGTGATGGCAGTCTAAACTTTTGTGAACATATAGAATATGTAAATACAGTGCATTTAAAGGAATTAAGAATTTTCTGTCTCCTTCAGCAAGTTCTTTGCATCCAGTTAAACTGTTACATAAAGGAACAAAGAGGAGTCAAAACAGAGATAAGAACTGTGATGATATTTCAAGGAGGAGCAGCTATCTATATGGCCTCCCTGGAAGTACTACGACCATAGTGGACAGTGGCGGCAGGACAGAACCATTCATTAAGATTTCTTGGGAAAAAGTCCTAAGATTCGGTCTATGTCCCAGCTAGCTGACAGGAATTAATATCATTATGAAATGTAGTATTTTTGCCACATCCCACCAGACAGTGGGTGAGGGCGCCCAGTGGCAGGTTTTGCCAGGCACGGGGACTGTACAGGTTGGGAGGTAGGGAAGGAAATGTAGCACGCTACGTTTCTAAAGACGTGTAGGTTTTGTCGTATCCCCCCGGAGACTAATGGTCAGTTTAAGCTTCAGTGGATCAACATTTCCACCATCCGTATGTTTTTAGACTCCCAGATTAAACACTGGAAGCCTGCAGCTGCACTGCAGGCAATGAGCAATGGGGCTGGGAGAAAGCAGTCTCACATCCTGATCCCAGCTCCAGCGGCAGCTCTTGGCAGCGTCATTGGATGGGTTCTTTAGGTACCTACCCTTGGTTTACACCTTTAAAATAAATGCAATAATACTTACCTTTCTTCATGAAGAACACTGTAAAGGCTAGTACTAACTGTCCATGGCATTGCGGTTATTTCTGTGTTAATTCAGTGATACTGATTTACTGAACTAAAACTGTTTTCATCTCATTTCAAACTTGGAAATGACTCAGATATGGAACTCTTGTATGAAAACCAGTACGTGCAAGTCTTCCTATGTCCAGGAATAATGATTTTCAATTGTGGTTGCAACTGGGACTTTCTGAGCAGTGATAGTAAAATATATATGTATATATCATTTAAGAATCATTCCTCTAGGCTAACCAGGGCAAATACCAAGATGCTTTATCTTTTCAAAGCACATACCTAAACAGCCTGGATGGTTCCCTCCTGGCCTTATGTGGAGAACTGCTTCCCTTGCTCCCAAACGCCCCAGCCAGTGAACATAGATAAACTTCCAAAGCGGGGTGGAGAGATATTGGAAGATGATCAGAGCAAAGAAGGATGAAGGCAATTAATATATTTTTGCTCCAAAGCTCAAAACAAGTCTCAGCTTCCCCAATTTTTCTGCAGGTCACATAGAAGCAGTCCGTAAAAAGCTGTTATAACTGGTCACCTCCTTGTTTTCTTTTTATGCTGAAGAAAATCTGCTAAAATGCTGACAATGAAGTCAATGTCTTAACTTTAGACTTACACCAGTTTATCTATGAGGAAAGTTTTCATGCTGCTCACGTGATTCAGTCATCTGAGCTGGAAGGTAAATAGTAAATATAGCATACACTTTATAAAAATAATCTAGCTGTTTTCATAATGAGAAACTCATTGGGGGAAATGTTTCTTTTCTATATAGCAACATTGTTCTGGCTTATCATGGCTCAATCCAAAACAGAGGGCAATGACACAGATAAAAATAATATTTGTCACACTGAAAAGCCAGTTGCTAATTATACAGCAATTGTCTGTAATATGGAGTTTTATTATTTTGAATTATGTTTAGTAATATAAATATATGTGAGTCTGCCAATATATCTGGAAATTAATCTCAATAAATTAATCATTTTGAATGGGAGGAGACTTCAAAAATCATTTAGGTTAAAATGTGCAGAAGTACAATTCATTCAGGAATATGATTTAATCAAAATATTACAATTTTGTATTTCTCTGTATTTTAAATGTCATTTTTTTTCAAATCATCTAGCACAGAAGCAGAGTCTCTGTAATACAGGCTATTGTCTGTACTCTCCTACAAATACGGACACGAGAGTAGGAAAGACAAAGACCTCAGTGCTTCCTATCCCCTGCTCTGAATTTCTGAGCATGCTGATATAGCTCATCTGCAATAGAGAGCAATGTGGTCTCAGTGGTCTAGAAACAGCCCGAGACTGGGGATTGGAGGGAAGGACAGATCGAGGATCTAATAATGAAAAGCAGCTAAAATGAGAAAAAAATGAGAAAGGTCCCTTTTCAGAATAAGGGGGGTTTTTTTGCAGTTGATTAGAAGTTTGATTTGAAATAGTCATAATTACTTTCTTTACATGTTAGCGGTTTTCTCTGCACTGACCATTATATGCAGTGTTTGTAAGTTATACAGCTGCAATGTGATGCAGGCCCTACCACACTTTAAGTAGCAAAAGATTCTTCAGGAGAGTGTTATTGCATGTAATTTGTGGATTTGTGCCAAGAACTGTGGAAACTTTAGAACAGCGCCTTTTGCCTTCATGTGTTATTTCCGCTGCTTGGAAGAACACAACTCATAGTAATTCTAAAAAGGGCAACAGGGATAATTGGGTTCCTGCTGCTACACATGTTTATCAGTGCGCTACTGCCAGATGTAGGACATATGTTACAAATGGTCTTCCTATCCCCAAAAGAAAAAAAAAAAAACACCCAAACCAAAACCCCTTAGCTTTCCCCACCTCCTTGCAGACATATTAGTATAGCACTGGGACTAAAGCCAGGAAGGTTTTTTTAGCTTTGATACCCAGATCTCCTAGATTAATGCTTTTATTCAATTGATGGTTGCAGATGAGGGATTGTTTTAATTTTGAACATGGAATAAAAAGTCATAGCTCTGCATGAGAAATTTAGAGACTGTGTGTGGTGTTTAGATGTGCACATAAAAGCTTATACGCTCATGCTTTGTATGTGGCTAGTGAAGACTGGATTACGGTTCAGATTTCAGTATTAGATATTTTTTACATTGGGAGGTGTTGTTTGACTGGATGCTTTTGTTCAATATGCAAAAAACAAAGCTTAATTTCCACTTTGCTCAAAATGGAAACAGTTGAAAAAAGAAAAAAATCATGTTTAATTCAGAATTTTATGAGTAAAGAATTTCACTGGACTCAAATGAAAAAGAAAAGGCACTTTTTTTTTTTTAACTGCATTTCAGGAAACTTTCAAATTAAATTTAAGTTTTAAATTATTAAAAATGAGTGAAATGCTTCAATTCCTTTAGAAAAATTTACATTCAGAAATGATTGTCTTTAAGTAAGTCACTGAGCTGGAACCCAGAATCTCTGTCTGTCAATCGAGCTACACTTTAATTTTATTGTGTGACTCTACCAAAGTAATTTAATCTTACTATGTGCCTTTCTTTTTCATCTGCAGAAGCAAAAATCGTGTTGTGAAGTTAGTGAAGTAGTCCGATATTATTACAAGACTTTCACAACAGATACAAAACACACGATAGGAAACAGGGAATTGACAGCTTCATGTATGCAGAATAGCATGAGCCCTGCTAGGTTTTCTCCCTTAACAGACTGTAGACAGTACTCAACCATCATCTGAAAAAACAGTGGATAATATTAATTTGTTTAGTATAGGTCTCTGAACAGCCTCAGAGATGAAGCTAGACTTGTGTAGCAAACAAAAATTATATTCAAGGCATAGAAATACTTGCAGTCTGTGGAATAAATTGGATTGAGGAGTGATATGTAGGTACAAGCTGAGGCAAAAGTACTCAGTGGTGATTAGCAAGTAAAAGTATGAGCGTTTTGAAAAAGTATGAACAACTAAAAAGAAATATAAGTGGGAAAGCTAATGCTGTAATAAAATGAAGCATTTGGAGGTTGGGAGATAGTGGGAGAGAGACCCTGCGTCGCTCCAGGGCAATGGGATAATGCAACAAGAAATGTTGCTTCATTTTTTGTTTCATTATTATTTCCCTCTAGATGACATTCTGGATAGACGGTTTGTGACTCAAGTGCACTGAGATATTATTTTTATTAACACAAATGTTAGACAAAATAATGTTTTGAAAATGCCAAGCCAGTTTAAAATGGCACATACTGTATGGACACAATTTATCTTGCAAAATGCATGCAATTTGCAAATATGGATCTGATTCACATATATATATATATAAAGAGGCCAATAGGTTTTCTTTAAAGACCAAATGAAGCTTATTTATCTTTTTATACAGTGCAGTATCTGTTCAATAAGGGATTTATGTTCGCTTTATATTTAATATTTTAAATTCCAGGGTCTTCTAGGTCTTCAAAAACATGACCTGAAGTCACATCGCTGTAGCGTTAAGATAAAATGTCAGAGGCATGTTACAAATTTATAATTAGTTCAGAAAAAGTTATTGGCCATAATTTGTCATTATTGTGTTATGCTTAAGATTCTTCTCCTCATCCTTGGTATCTTGTCTCTATGTTGTCAGAATTACTCACATTCAGATTATTATGTTGTATTTGTTGAGTTGTTTCCCTAGTGCCCCTCTCTGGAATACGTATTCCTTTATAGACAAGTCTCATTATTTCTGTAAGAAAACAAGAAAAAAAAAGAAGTTGAGGCACAGCAGATGAGACCTGTTTGTAATCTGCATCTAAACTGGAAACTAAACTTAAACCTTAGGTTTCTAGTCTGCTATTTTGAGGCCATTGAGGCCAATGAGGCCAGTCTCATTGCTTCTCCAGCAAGATTAGATAAGACTCCCTCAGCAGAAAAGCAAAGGCACTCTATGGGTCTGGTGAAGATAAGACAAGGCAAAATGCTCCATATATAGGTAGCAGTTCCCTTTTGTTCCATCCAAAATCATTAGTAGTAAGAGAGTATATACGTTATAAAAATTCTTTGAAGAAGGAGCAGGTCACTTTGCACAAACGCCCAAAGTTTCAATGTATAGCAGATTATTTGAGCCTCTCGTTCTGAGAAACTTTACATCAAGAAGCTTAGAAAGGGAGCTGATTAGGTCAGGAAAACAAACCCAAATATAAAGATTGGTTTGTTTTTCACCAAGTGGTGAATTGTGCATTTCACTATACACTGCTAGTTACAAGGTCTTTCTACTGGCTGGCACTAGAACTTGCAATTACTTTTTCTCATCAGCACATTTAGTATGACATGAATATTTTTCTGTTTATTATCTGTACAAAAACTGTGATCATCTTGACACAAAGCACCAAATGGCATTTCTGGAAGAAAAAAAAAATATATATATTTCTTGTGAGTTTGAGTAAAAAATTTTGTAGAAGAGTATAAGCAGAAAATTCTGTTTGAAGTGAATTGTATTTTGAGAACAGGATATACAATTTAAGACAAAGAAATATTGTGCAGATTTCTCCTTGGAACATGTCATAATTTCTATATCGATGCTTTGAGTCTTAAATGAGAAGGCTAGTAAGTACATTTACTATTCTACATTTAAGTTAATTTTAGAGCAGTGCTTTGATTTTTGATCCCTAATGCTCTATTGATGACCCCTTTTCAACTGCCCAGAAAGGACCACCCTGCCTAAAATGCAAGACAGTTGCTGGAATCCACATTAGTTACCTCCTCTTGCTCCCTCTGAGCAAAAACTGCCAGCTGAGCAGGACTGTAATGAATTCTTATGTGTTTTGTAGTGTGAACTGCCATCAATTAGGAACTAAGCTGAGACCATCAAACTCATTTTAATTAGAACCTCTGATTGGATTTATGCCAAGATCCCAAAGGTAAAAAATTAGTACAGAGATTTACCATCTTTTCCAAGTGAAATTTTTAATTCTAGTCAACTCTCCTTCCTCAGTATTGCCTTTCCTTTCTTGGTGTGAGAGTGGGCATGTGTATGAGGTTAAACTATTTTCCTCGGTGGGCAGTGTAGATGTTCATACACAGACTACTGTGCTGAGAGGATCCCATTATTCCATCCCTGTCATATACCATTCCATTTATACTGGCAGGCAGAAAAGCAATTTTATCTCTCACATTCTCATTCTATATATTTAATTTCTAATGAGTTTCAGGGATGCTCCATTCCCAAGGCACATTATCTTCCATTATTACAACAATACAATATAATGTATAAAATAATAATAGAGAATAATAATAACTAATGTGTAATCATCAAGCTCATTCTGTCTTAAATCTGTTGTTACAAAGTCTGACAATTGTATCCTAGTAATAGGGAGACCTAACCTCTGGATGTTTCAGCTTAGAAAGATAATTTCTTATTAGGTTTTATTACTATTATTATTATTTTAACCTTCACAATCTGTAATTTGAAATTCATGCTTAAAGTTCAGTTAGCCATAACCAGTTCTCTGAAATGCAAAATAGTTTCCCGTACGGCTGGAAAAATACGCAAATATGCTTTTCCTGACGGTGAATATATCTGTGTGTTGCATGCATTTGTATGTACAGAAAATTCCACACAGAATAGCCTTCATATTGAATAGCTGTGAGATCAGTGAACCTTACAAATACAATGATAGCTAAGGGATAGTTTTAGAGTTCACACACAAAAAAAATCTATAGGATCCTATGTAAATAGCTGGAGGCTAGAGGAATTAGACAGAGAAAAATTGTGTCTGCTCAGGGAATAGACAATTCAGACCATGTTGTTGACCCATTAAGTCACCTATGATAGTACTGAGACAGAAGCCAGAGGACTTTAGTTCAATCCTCAATTAGGTCATCCAATCAAAACGTATTTAGGAATATATCTAACCAGACGAGTTGCAGGAGGTCTCAACTCCTGCCCTTTCTGTATCCCATGACTAAACCTCAGTCAGATACATCAGGAACAAAATAAAGATGAGACCACTGTTATACCAACAGCTTGCAGTTGCACAAAAAACATCACTTAGGTATAAATGTACATTCATATTGATGTCATGTTTCAGGAGCCTTTGTCGAGATTTAGATGTATTTACAACCCGATGAGTATAAAGAATTATTGAAACAGTATTATACACATAATTCATTTCTCCATGGCTTAACTTTTTGTTGATTTTTAGGCCAGGCCCCAATTTTAAAATTTTAGGGAAGAGCTTCCAAAGTTAGACGTTATGACCTGGGCAAGCCAAATCCTGAAAACCAAGAATTAATAGTTTTCAATGACATTTCAAGGGGTTTTGTGACATTGAAAACATTTCAAGATAACTAATCATCTTTATACTGGTCAGAAACACTTTTAAAATCTTAATTGAATTCTGTCTTGTGAAAAATCCAATATTTGATCAAGTAATTTTTTATCCATTGCATGCATAATCTGATAACCTGGTAGGTCCAGGTTCTTGGAAAAGCAAATCACTTTACAGGTACAAATGTCCAGTGCTAAACTGAAGAAGGGAGAACTTGGATTTCAGAATTCTCTTTTGGGCTTATGTTTAGAAATAAGCTCAAAAATGAGACATCTTGTTTCCTAAAGTCTTTCCAGTTATTGCCGTCATGATCCCTATGGATATTATGAATTCCTTTTCTAGAGAAGGGTGCCTTGTAACCTTTGGGTATGACCACTTACCTTGAAAGACATTGTGATAGCTGCTTAGAAAACATAACTCACCTGCAGTTTCTATGATTTAAAATAATGCTTATAGATAGTTTAATCTCCTTGTGTTTTCCTTTATATTGTGATCATAATTTTTGGTCACCAGGTGAAACCCAATAACAACTCAAACTAACTCAAAATGGGTAGTCACAGATACAAAAGTTAATAACTTGCTTTACTAAACTAACACCATATTCTTCCTGAATCAAATGTTCTGTGCACAGCCTGTTGTTTTTTAATTAGATGTGTACTTATGGCAAAGTTTTGATTATAGTAAAAAAGGTAAAACTCTCATATGACTGGGCAAAGCATCTGGTAGGAGGTGTGAATAAGACAGTAGACTAGGTGGACTGTGGTTCTTACCCAGGATTAGCCGACCCTTATGTGCCAAAGTTGCAGAGGGAAAAAACCACTAACTGGAAGCCTCATCATCCAACTTCTATCTATACTGATTCTTTTAGACAAAATTTTAGAACAATGCAGAGCAAAAGGCTCTTGGGCAAAGCAACACTTCTCTGAAGAGCAAATCCTCTTACTGTTGCAGCCTATATTCAGCGGAAGCATTTTTCCCCACTCCAGCTTGTGAATCTTCAACTGAGTCAAGGAAATAATATGACGTTCAGCAGACTCCAGTCAACTAAGATTACATTCTTTGTATCATGAGAGTAAGGGAAAAAAACACATTTGTTGAGACCAAAGGGCACACAGAGGCAGCCCCTGAGTAATTCAAACATAAACAGGAAAGAAACTTGATAGAAAAGCCTGGCGCTGGTCCATGTCAAGGCTAATTACTGCCACTTTTTTCATGCAAAGTTCTGAATTAATAAGGTAGAAGAAATAGGGAATAGAGAGTGTGCACTTCTCTTCAAGGGCACAGCTTCACCTTTAAAATCCTTTGCTTGCTCTTGAATTTAGAAGAATCTATAAGAACTGTTCCACAAAAATGTGTTGGTTGAAACACACTGTCAAAAAAAAGCAATTCTGATTTTATTGACATAAGAATAAAACTGTTGTTAGGTAGGATTTCACAGCTGTTATGGCCTTATACTTCTTTAGTCAGAAACAGTGGCAGATTTGTTTTACCGTAGGTCAATCTTGTCTGTCTAGCATTACGCAGCCAAGCAGTCAATGTGTTTTCTCCTCTAAATATCAGTACTTTTGAAATGCATTTTATTCATTTAGCATTAAGACATGGTGAATGTAGTAACTATTTAAGTAAAATGACAGCTGTAGGATTTAAATGGATAAGGTAAAAGATGTTCCATTGTTTAAGATAATCGTGGATATAAAACAATCTTCCTCTTCAGAAGTTTTGGCACAACCCTGAAAATCCTGCTGCAAAGTATAAGTCCCTAACCTTGTAAACAGTCCATTTGGAGGCAGTGGACTAGCCAGTTGGGTGATGGATTCTAAGAGGGAAGAGAGGGAAATAGGAAAAGATTTTTTTAAAAAATAAATTTTAAAAAAATGATAACAAAAAAAACCACCATACAAAAACTGTTTTAGTAAACTAAAATTCCCAAAGTGGAATCAGTGGCAGAATGCCACTGATAGAACAGAACATGAAAGGAAGAAGGACTTCCAACTCTTGCAAACTTTTCTGGTTTTTTTTCAGAAACGGAAGTCCTCCATTTCCATTTGATGTGTTAGAGGACAGTGTCACTGGAGTGAAAAACAATGAAGCTGGCTGAGCAAATGGCCAAGCTCCTTTTCCCCTGAGATTTTTCACAAAATGGAGACAAAATTCATGTACCATACCAAACAGCTTTCTCATGAGTGGAGTCCAAAATAAGCTGTTTCTAATAAATCTGTTCCTGTGGTACTCTAAAATGGGTATGCATGTGTGTGTGTGTGCCTGCACACACACACATGTTAACTCGGGGGGGGGGGCGGGGGGAAAAGTCCTGGGAACTGAAAGACCGTTGATAACCATTATCTGTTTAATTTTCCTTGAACTTAATGCCAAACAAGTAAGGGTTCATGTTTTCCAAATACCACTTTGATGTTTTATTGATTGCTTTTGTCAAAGTGAAACGTTTGAAAACCAGAAACCAGAAAGTTGCAATAACTTTGTATAACATGTGTGATATCACTTTCTGCTGTTTGTAGTGAAAGACATGGGTTGTTTACTAATGGCTTGAGATAGCTATAAGTTGATTTTATGTGTGCAGCCTTGCACACCCTACGTATCTGTGGTCAGTGCCAAGCGTTAAGTGTTCTCAGAGTTCAAAAATATCTGTAGCTTGGATGTGTTGCTCAAGTGACATCATTCAAGCAATTTTAGCACATTTTATGGAGGCAATATGAATACCACATTTTAAATTTGCCCAGGCCTTCTTGCCATTTTTATGTCAAGATCTGGAAAATACTCGAAATTAGATCCTTTAGTTTCAGTCCTGCTTACTCTTCTGCACGTATGGAAAAATGTGGTTACTCTGCAAACTGTACTTTTTAGTGTGTGCACAAGTTTGTGTTCTCAAGGCCAAGAGCATTTGATACTTCCAGGCAGATTAAGAGCAATTCTAACAGCATAAATGCAGGACACAGTATGAAGGCAAAGACAAATCTACTGTTTCGCTGAAGGCCATTAAAAACTGTGATTTTTGGCAAACCTATCCATTACTGTGTTAAACTATAACAGAGATATGTTCAGAGGGGAAACAGTATCCCCTTTGTTGAGCCAGAAAAAAAAAAAAATCCTGTTTCCAAGCTGCCCTTATAAATTCTTACTGAACCCTTTCAAGTAGCTTGCCAAAACATTAGGCAGTTTTAGGAGAACACTGTGGTGCAGATTAATTCTTAATAAATTGATTGATATCCTTACAAGTAAGCAAGCAAGCTGTGTGCTCAAATGCCATTTAGATCCTGTGTATCTAAGAGTTTCTTCTATAAATTACGGTTTAATTCTTTAAAAGACCAGTGTGTCATCTGTATTAAAAGTCTTCCAAGTGCTTACAGTTGTTTCACATTATAGCTTATTGTATTACAGTTCTGGTATATTCTTTCTATAAGTAATCTTGTGGGAGCCAAAGAAATAGGAGCCCTTCAGAGTGCAACGGCAATGACTTTTCCGTGTTTCCGTTCTGCACTGTGGTAATAGGGGAGCAATTTGAAGAAACTAATGGAAGCTTCCTAGGCACCTAAGTTTCTTAAAATTTGATTCAATTTTCAATAGTTTTTGATTTTCATTTTAAAAAGGGATCTAGGGGAGGCTGGTGACTCCTCACAGGCAGTAAATATTCACTGCATGTTGAGTTGAAAGAGGCTGAAAAAAAAGTCTTTGGTAAAGTTGTCAGGGAAGAACAGAGGGGTATAACATACCTTGCCTTGCACAGCTTGGACCAACTATAATCATTGATAATGGATATATTTTGGACAGGCACCAACAGAGATGCTTTTTGGTTTTTTTCACTCCTCTCCATATTCGTGTGAACCCTAGAAAGGCATGACTGCACTGCCCAGACCTCTCTTCAAGTACTCACGGACAAGCAGCACAAAGAGGCTACCTGATTTGTTCAGTGCATTAGTTGTGTTCCCCGTGTATTGCAAATTACTCCCAACACCCCTGTCGTGGTTTAACCCCAGCTGGCAACTAAGCACCACCCAGCCGCTCACTCACTCCCCCCTGGTGGGATGGGGAAGAGAATCGGAAGAGTAAAAGTGAGAAAACTCATGGGCTGAGATAAAGACAGTTTAGTAGGTAAAGCAAAAGCTGCGCACGCAAGCAAAGCAAAGCAAGGAATTCATTCACTACTTCCCATTGGCAGGCAGGTGTCTGTCCATCTCCAGGAAGGCAGGGCTCCATCACGCCTAACAGTTACTTGGGAAGACAAACACCATCACTCCAAACGTCCCCCCGTTCCTTCTTCTTCCTCCAGCTTCTATATTGAGCATGATGTCATATGGTATGGAATAGCCCTTTGGCCAGTCTGGATCAGCTGTCCTGGCTCTGCTCCCTCCCAGCTTCTTATGCACCTGGCAGAGCATGGGAAGCTGAAAAGTCCTTGACCAGTGTAAACTCTACTTAGCAAGAACCAAAACATCAGTATGTTATCAACATGGTTCTCATCCTAAACCCAAAACACAGCACTCTACCAGCTACTAAGAAGAAAATTAACTCTATCCCAGCTGAAACCAGGACAACCCTGATCAGGGCTTCGGTCCTGTGTTATCTCCTACAGGTGGTGTTACTTTGGAGGCACAGGCAACCTGCCGTCCCCATCCCAACAGGGAGTCTGCTGGAGGGCCACCACCATTCTGCACTTGCCAAGGACCCTCCAGCGCCCTATGCGCTGCTGCTGCTACCAATCCTACCCATTTCCACCCTGCACCAGTCTGGTTGGAGAGCTGCCCATGGCAAAATGAACACGTGGGGACTCCCAGTAATTCTGGCATATAATTTCTGGAGAATGAGTTGTATACCTATCAGAAAACATTAACTCCCACAAACATAAAACTCTGTTTCAGTTGGTCTGGTTGGGTCTGGATGGCTACCAGTCACTACCAGTGACTGACCAGCACCCACAGAGACTGAAAATTATCAGACAGAGAAAAAAAGGGATGAAAAACTACTTCAGGGGTAAAATAACCCTATAGGTAAAAACATATTATCATATGCCTTTCTAACGGAAAAGTGTGAAGAAACTATATGTAAATGTGAATACCAATAATTGAATTGCTTTGAAAGTTGCCTATGTATTCAATGCAGATGTTTGATTAGGAACTCTAAGGGAAACAGTATTTTATTTGTTTCAGCCATGTTTTTCTTACAAATAAGTGTATTTTCCTATAGCAAATATGACACAAGGAGTCACTGAATTTTGACTGGGCAGGTGGTTGGGTTTTATAATCAATGTGATCTTTTCCCAATTGTCAACCTATAATTTTTCACACACGTGGAACAGATGAATGATCGAATGAAAGCCTTGTATTTCTTGTTTCCTAAACTGAGTCTATGCATATACACATTTAAAGATACAGTTAATTTAAAGATAAATATCCTGTAGGCACCATTAGAAACCATATTAGAAACAGTATTTTCTTAGAAAATGAAAGTACCATATGTTAAAAATGAGATCAAGGATTACACTAAACATTTTGTGGTGGGTTGACCCTGACTGGACGCCAGGTGCCCACCAAAGCCACTCTATCACTCCCCTTCCTCAGCTGGACAGGGGAGAGAAAACATAATGAAAGGCTCGTGGGTCAAGATAAGGACAGGGAGAGATCATTCACCAATTACCATCATGGGCAAAACAGACTCGACCTGGGGAAAAAACTAATTTAATTTATTACCAATCAAATCAGAGTAGGGTAATGAGAAATAAAAACTAAGTCTTAAAACGCCTTCCCCCCACCCCTCCCTTCTTCCTGGGCTTAACTTCATTCCCAAATTCTCTGCCTCCTCTATCTGCTCCACCGTTAACCTCCATGGGCTGCAGGGGGACAGCCTGCCTCACCGTGGTCTTCACCATGGGCTGCAGGGGAATCTCTGCTCCGGCACCTGGAGAGGACATCCTCCCTCCCCTTCTTCGCTGACCTTGGTGTCTGCAGAGTTGTTTCTCTCACATATGCTCACTCTTCTCTCTGGCTGCAGTTGCTGTTGTGCAGCAACTTTTTCCCCTTCTTAAATACGTTATCCCAGAGGCACTACCACCGTTGCTGATGGGCTCGGCCTTGGCCAGTGGCGGGTCTGTCTTGGAGCCAGCTGGCATTGGCTCTATTAGACACAGGGGAAGCTTCTAGCAGCTTCTCATAGAAACCACCCCTGTAGCCCCTCCCACTACCAAAACCTTGCCCACAAACCCAATACATATTTCTTAAAGTTTTTTTACCGTATTTTTATATCATCTGTTTTTTGTCCTTTAATTTTCTGTGCATAACTATTCTTATGGTTATTTTTCATCCTTTCATGTTACTTTGTAGAAATATTGTTACTTGTAATTTCCAGTTTCCAAGGAAATGCCAATTGCTTAGGTGAACAGGTACTTCTCTTGTGAAAATGAGGTTCCTGGAAAGCATTTCCCAGATATTTGGAATGAGAGAGTGTAAATTGTTCTACATTGGCTAAGTGTATACAGTTGAGACTGCTGGACACACCTAGAATTTCTTCATTTAACCTTCTCTGCTAATTTTGCCTCTAAGCCAAATCTCAAACCTGTATGTAATGAAGAGATAGTAGACTGTCCAGGGATGTCAGTGATTAGCACCCAAATATGTATGAGTGAATTCACACCTGAGTTTTATTTTGCAGCTTAGCTGGTCAATAAGAGGCTAGAATAATGGCAAAGGTGAAGTAGAGGCATTACATCCCAGCTTCATCTGAGTGTGTAGCAACAAGCTTCTGGAAACCTGAGACCATATCTGGTATCTTAATGTACTCTAGCATCTGAAATAAGCTCCTTATTTCTTTGGAGAGGAGAAGTGAGCTTCTCAAAAGCATGACACTCAAGTCTTGAAAATAACTGACATGAGTGGGCAGAGAAGGACTGTTACTGAACAGAAAGTTGTTAAGCATTTCCTTTATTAAAACAAATCTTTGAAAATATCTTACAAATAAGATTCTGCAGAAAAGGTATTAATGCTGTTATAACATACTAACACTTCACTGGATGTTTTGATTTATTTCTTATGAATCTATACTGTTAGAACTACTAACTTTGCTCTCAAATATTCTGAAATTATCACTTTTGCTTAGTAGATAACCCTTATTCTTGCATGTTTACCCTTTTTCTGTTTCCTTTTGTTTTTTAACCTTTCTTCAGATAAAAATCTAAAAACCTGTTGTGGCACCCAGATAATCATACCTCATATATTCACGTACAGTATTCATGTACACAGTAAGAACACTGTGCTAGCAACTAGCCAACTCAAAACCGTGAGTGTTGTGGCACCATATTGATCTTTTCTAGCTTGTTAAAATGTACTAGCCTGTCAAAATATATCTTTCTTGTATATAGAATCCAAATAGTTTATATATGAACAATTTTTTTTTTTCCATTTTCTTAATAGGACCCTATAATCAGGATGAGATACCATAGGCGCTGTTTTATAGTCTTGTTAGAATGCAGTACATTGATCCCAACTGCTAAATCATTTTTATGGCACATTAACAGTATCATGACATCAGGAAACATATCTTTCAGCTTGAGGGACCTTTTTCCAAACCAAATACATCCCACATGAACACTGAAAACAAATCATAGCAGTCTATTCTATAGTGGACTAATATAGGCCATCTCAAATCTTAAAGTGTTTGCTTAAATTAGTCTTTGCTGAGACCTGGGCTGACATTTAAAGGTTTGGAAATACCTGAGGTTTTATTTAAACTTCGTGTTACTCCCTTAGCTTAAAAATGTGTTTTGTTTTGCTTTTTTTTTTCTTTTGATGGAATGCATTGGGTTATTTAATTAGATATTGATGAAAAGGAGATCCATTCTGAAGTAAATTTGCTACTGCTTGTTGCTATTTGATATCACTGTGAAGAAGAGGAAGATTAAGAAAGCAATGGATGGTTTGGCCTACCTGTAATGCAAAATGTGTACGTCATTCTCTTAATCAGACTGTCAGTATGCGGAAAAAAGTATTGCACTAACTATGTTTTGACTCTATCAAAATACTTGGTAGCAAATATTATTTCTGAAGCAGGAAAGCTGAGCATCTGATTCTGATGTCAGATTTGCAGCATGCTTCACTTCATATTGGGAAAGGTTTTCTACCTAGCATGTGCACATGTATCTAACTTTCAAAGAACAAGCTTTGCTCTGTTTATTTTTCTGTTTCCTTTATTCATATAATTCCTTCCACTGTTTGTTAATAGTGACAGGTTCCCTGTATTTCAGAAATCAAAACAGTAACTACTGAAACAGCAAACATTTGCAGCATTCATTATTGCCTCTGGCCTTCCTTTGATATGCAGTCTCTGTTTCCAAATTAGCAAATGAATGTGAAGTTGGAATGGGGAAGGCTGAAGGAAAATATCTGAATGTAGTTTTAATTTGTTCTCTTATGCTGTATTAAATCAGAGCTGATACCACCTTTGTAAAAGCAAAATGAATCCTAAAAAATCTGAGCCAGGGAACCTAATCCAAATTTTTTTTTGTAAGAAAAACATCAGGCATCTGCTCAGAAAGAACATAGTGCCTGCAAATACCCATATTTATCTTCCATTTCCAACACAGCTTGTCATCAACAACCTACCCTCTCCTTTTATCTAATAGAAATACTTGGGTGAGTTCTGTAGTTGTCATTAACTATCAAAGTTTATATGAATCAATGCCAGTAAGTAAAGCTTGAGGATCTTCCACTTTTAACTTACAATTTTTCTAGGGAGAAAAAGGTCTCCTTCACTCTTCAAATACCTTCATTATTAGGCAGATGAATACTAATTTCTTAGCTGTTTCTTATTCTCTAGGGATAACGTGGTACCTGTGCAAAAGAAAGAAAGTGAAATGATTGTGTTTCCAACTTGTTTTCCCAGACCTCTGGTTCTCCATATCTCTTCTCATGTGTTTAATGGCGAAGTGTAGTGATCATCCCATTTAATTAGAGACTCAAAGACTAACTTTTCAGTGATGATTATGATGTGATAAATTAGGTGAAAATAGTCTGATCAGTAGTTAATAATTCACTAGATACAATTATTTTTGTTTCTTTCTTTCTGTTCTCTGAGGTAAAAAAACCAATGACAGTATTAAGGTAGCACTCGAAGAAATGAAGCCTATATACATGCCAATATACGAAGGCAAGTATATATGATATCTGTATGACTCATTGCCTTAGTATCCTACCCAGAGGTATATACAATGGCAAAACATATCTTTGCTGAGAAAAATACAAAGTATATATATTTTGGCAATTGACTTTTGACACAATTTTTAAAGGGATTTCATTTTAAAGTCTAGGGTTTTTTTAAATCTTAGTCACAGTGATAGAGCATTATTAATGGCTTTCCTCAAGTGGTTGTCTAGTGTGGTTGTAAAACATTGAAAAAATAAAATACATACTACCTGCCTAAAAGAGTAAGGGGTGTGCTTGTCTCATCCCATGCATAACCTCCCCTCTCCCATGTAAATGCCTACACATATGCACACATCTTCTATTTCTCTCTCTTTCTTTTAACAGCTTCTACATGCAAAATGAATTCTGTGCTGTCAACCTTTTTAATTTACTGAGGGCTAGGTTTTGCTCTTTGTACCTAACTGTGGGAATGAAGTGATTGCCACTTAATCACTCCTGGAGAAGTTGTCCCCAAAGAGACACTCCTCTTGTACTGGCAGGAAATGGTTTACTTTATCTTCTTCTATGTGCATCCTCCTCTTCAGTAACTTTGAGCGTGCACAGCTCAGAAAGATAGTGAGGAAAGCAAAGTTCCATTTCTCTCTTTCATGGGATAAGCATTACATAAATAGTTCTGGTTGCTCATCTACATATTCAGTCTGGAAGAAGGAGGGTATCTTACAGGTGAACACAAATCTGATCCAGAACTAAGGAAGCTTGGGCAAAACTGCATGTAAATTTTTCAAGGGCCCTAAGCAAAGACTCTGAAAATAAAGGGGTTCATTTTACATTCCCGCTAGACTCTGAGGCTCCCCAGAGGACTGACATTTCTGTGTTGTTTCTGTCTTACTTTGGTGTTGACCATCCATCTGCTGGGATATCAATCAGATAGTGATCAAATGTTTTTGCTATCTGAGCCACACTCTTGGTACAAATTAACACTATGAACCCTCTGCACAGTGCTACTTGGTCTTCTCCACAGTCCTCAGTCTCTTTATGGAAAGTTTTTGCCAAGTACAGCCTTGAGATTTCAGATAGGACTCATGTCCTGCAAGAAATCATTATCTTAGAGTTTATTTCTTTATCAAACCTATGACCAGAGACATATATTGTACAGTGGGATCTCATTGTAATAGATGCTCCCTGCATATATAGCTGCATTATTGAGTGGAATTTCTCTTCCAGGAAAAGAAGAATTTTAAGAGCCTAGCACTGCATTAACTGCAATGAAAACTTTATGGGCAGCAATGAGTAGGAAAACTTATTATCCCCTGATTTTCAAGGTTTTTGGTTTTTTAAAGTGCGCATTGATATTTTTAGAATTCAGCACAGAGCCACAGTATAACTCTCATCATCCAAAGCATTACGTATGGAGAGAAGTAATTGATTGCTGGTTAGTTGTAGCTGTGACTTGGTTTTCAATTAGAATAATAACTTAAAAACTCTAACAGAAAGCAGCTATTTTGCACAGTGCTAAAAAGCATTTATGTAAGTTTGGTGTGTTTGACTCATACATAATGTATACTCCTTAATGACCTGCATAGCCAAAGGATGGCACTTTAAATTGATGAGTGTGATATATTCATACGTAGAACAAATTAGTTTAAGGACAGATGAAGAATAGATGTGCAGTCTAGCTAGCATGAACGGTTACAATTATAGAGATTATTACAACCACAGTCTAATACCTTCCAGACATCAGAAATCATTGTGTCAGAGTTACATAGATCTACAAGCTAGTTTTATCACAAAAATATTATTGTATTACAGCAGTTTCAATTGTGCCACTATATTTGAGATTAGAATAACATTTCTACTGCAAATATTTATTTTCACAGGTTTCTAACTTAACCTTAGAAACATACTCACGAAGCAGCATGATAAAAAATATCCCCAAGTGAAAAGGAGAGAAATACAGGGTAGTAAATTTTGTCTTGGAGCATTTTGTTTCCAATACACAAGAACATGTTGTTTTAAGTCAGTGGAAGTCGGGGTCAAACTGTTGATCTGAGCAAAGCTTGTCCCTCAGACAAGTGTGGGACTGGAAGGAGCTCATTTGCTTGAGGCCAACTTTGAAAATAAATAATTTGGTCATATCTATTATAAGAATCTGTAAAATATTGTGGTATCTACACTCACTTCAGGCTGCAGTTAGGTTTAAAAGCAAGCTTGAGCCAGAACAATAATTCCTAATACCACAGGTTTGCAGGTATACTTTGAGTTGAGTATGGCTAACTTTCATGACTCGGACTGCTCCCAAAATTTACACTGAAAAAATAACTGGAAAGCAAAATTGATTAGATGTGATGTTTTTCCTGTTGCAAACACTGTGAAAGAATGACATGCCTACTTATCGAATTCTTCACTACTCTTAATCCTTCCATTTGCAGTTTCATTAGTGATAAGTTCTTCACTCACAAGGACTTTGCTTTTTACCTCCGTGAGGTAAAAGAGGCATGTGCACATGATGGTACCCCAGACTGTCATGGCAATGGTCAGGAGATAATTTTTTACCCAGAAAAGGTCAATGAAAATAAGGGTCACTGGCATAATTTTTTTATTTAGTATGTTGTTGATAACATCATACATTTCAGTTGGTTGTTGTTTGAAAATGAATATTTCTTCTTTATAAAAGGAGTTCTGTTGAAATGTAATTTCCTACACAACCCCAGACATTTGAAAAAATATATATCCTTTGCCCAAACCATACTTACTCTCTTACTGACATGCTGAGCAAATGCTATGCGCAGGACATGCTGAGCAAATGCTATGCGCAGATTCATACACAGAAGCAGCCAAGGTGTGGGTACTAATGGTTAAATTTCTGTGTTATTGTTAAGGTCTGGTGTTTATATTATGAGGCCTATGGAAAATTTTAGAATTGCCATTTTAGAAATGCCATTAGCTGGATGAGGAAGTGGTAGGGCCGTCCAGCTGTTAGGGCACTGACCTACCTCGTGGAGCAGTTGTGATGATAAATACATCAAAGATGTTTAGAGTCAGATGCAACAATTACTTAGCTACCTAATGTTTAAGCCCTGTGCTACTCAAATTTAGGTACCTGTCCTCAGAATGCACCAAGGGTGCTTACAGAAATGTGGTCTGGCTTGTCTTCAGATCTACAGAGGCGTGCCTTCTGCTTACCTGATATTTACCTTAGCACTTTAAAAATGAAGCTCCAAATAAACAACCAGAGGGAGCCTTACTATCCCCAAATCAGCACACTCAGAGTGAGCTGGCTTGGGGCTACATGGTGAGAGACACTGAACCTAAAAGGGAGAATGCTAACACCAGTCCACCCACTGCCTTTGCCAGAACTGGAAGGCTGCACAAGTGATGCATAGTCCCAAACTTTCTCCCTACTACCACATCTCTTTATTCTTAACATTACATAGTGACAGGCACAGAAATACTTACGCATGCAAGCAAGGAATAAAAAGGAGGTTCAGAAAGTTAAACATTTCCTAACTTTCATCCTGCCCTGATAAAATGTGAATCATCATCAGACTCTCATAGAACAGGGGAAATCACCTCCTCCACCCCTCACCAGTCACTCCCACATGCTATTTTATTAAGACATGAGAATTGAAATTCTTTTCAAGAGAAAGAGGTAAGCTAATGTGTTTTTTTTTTCAGCAAGCCAACCCTTGATATGTTTATGCATGTCACCAAAGTGCTATGAATCTTCACTGTAGAAGTTTCTTGGTTATAATGAGGTTTATATCCGAATTTTTTTGGTCAGCTGCTGCATCTGCTCTAGATTAAACCATATATGGAATGCAAAAAGTGAAACTAGAAGCAAGGAGGACAGCTTTTTGAGGTTAAATTGACAAAGAGCAGGTATTTTCTGGATATATGTATCTAAATTCTAAGTTTTCAAAAAACAATTGACCTAGGTAGTTAGGCAGCTAACTGCTGTTTGACTGCAATGGACATTAGGGCTTGAAATGCCTCTGAAGATCTGGCTGCTAAAACTGTTTTTTTGTACTAGCCGCCAAATACTACAGAGGAAGGAATCATGTAAGTATTCCAAACAGACGGATAACAAGAAAAATTTGCTCATGCTGAAACTGATGAAATTCAAATTCAGATGGTGAGGCCAACAAAAGAACAAGGGAACAGAAATCGTGTCTTTTCTGGTCCTACAAACTTTCAGGCAAATCTTATACAAATTCTGCATATAACAGGGTATGTTATTACTCAAACCCTCACAAACAAGGCCATACTATTAATGAATTACTAGATCCAAGACCAGAAGCTCTGTAATTTAGATAAGCTGATGTCTAAAACCAATGTGAATTCCAAGGAAGGTAGTTTTTTTTTTTTTTAAAGGATTCCCACTGTAAAGAAAATATTTAGAGTGAAACCATGAGTGATCCTTAATGAAGGCTGGTGTTAAACTTTTCTATATAACTCCATAGTCCACTTGTGTAATTGCAGGTCTGTTGTATAGTGTGTATCTTTACATGTAAATTGCTGAAATAATCCTCAAAAATATGAAAATTTTGGCTAAAAGAGCAAATGGCAGTTTACATTATAAAGAACCATTATAAGATTTCAACTTTAATAACATACAGTATTTAATTTTCAGGAAATTTCTGCAGTCTATGCCACTTACTAAGGTCTTCACCCATGCTATACTTAAAATGTATCTGTTTTTTTCTGCAGGAAGTTATTATTTGCCTCCAGTCATATAATACTTTCAATCCAGGGAGCAACTTGTTGATCCCAAGATTGTTACACAGCTACAATCAAGTAGCTTAAGGGGAAGTATCTGAAGATGTTAAACCCTCAAGAAAAGCGTCTCTTCCAGGTGCAAAGTATGTTCCACAGTGGTGGCCATGGCCACTTGTCTTAATTTCCTTGGTCCTTGATACACAAGACTTAATTTTCTGTAGGTGCTGTTCATCCATGCAGGCTCTTGTGATCGATTCATTGGAGCATACAAAGGAGAGAGGACCCAGTTGTGAGTTGATGCTAGCAGGGGCTCTCGTCTAAGGGGTCCTTTTAGTGTAGGGCCCTGGCAGATGCCGTACCTTCCTCCACCCCTATTACTGTGCCTTACAATTACAAGAAGAGGTGGTGATTCAGTTTTGGCATATCAGGTTATGGAGTAGGAAGAAAATGCAGCAGTGCACCACCAAAATAAGAGCCACAAACAGTATGAAAGGAGAGCATAAATCAGTTTGAAAACTAATGTGTGAACTGAGTCTTTACAGTGTTTGTTAAACAAAGTTCAACACACCAGTACACATGGCAGCTGAATCACTGCAGAGTTCACGTTCTTGTTCCTTAGGGGAGTTCTGCAGCCTGTGCCCCGTTCCATGCTGCCGCAGTTTCATTGCTAATAATAGCTTTAAAATAGCTACGGCTATACTAACACACAAAAGTGACTGAAGTAGATGTAGACCAATTATGTATTGACTGGTGCACAAAAAGGATGGAAAACAGCAGTTTCTCCCATAGATGAAGTTGGTTCTAGTGCACTGACAGGACTACAGATTTGGCAGAAACTTTTTTTTTTTTTTTAAAATCTTACTGTACCAGAAGACCAGAGTAGTAAGTAACTTTTTCCACTGTTACTCTACACTAAAGAGTGTAAACAGTAAGCCTGGCTTTAGGCTTGCTTTTTTTTTTTTTTTTTTTTTTTTTACATTCTGTCAATAATATATTAATGCTGTTTCCCAGCTATTTATTCAGAAATTCCCCGGGGAAGTCAGGAAGGTCTGTACTGTTAAGTGCTGCTTTGGTGCCATGGGATACATGTTCAGGGGATTCCTTTGCACAACGTTGTAACCTCCTTATCTCAAGTTGACATTGCACACCGCTCATCACTATCTGTGGCAGAAGCTTTATCAGCATCTCCAGCAAGAGGCACCCCTCTCTAGTTGGAAAAAATCTGTGTTTACAGTTAAAACCATCAATCATTTTGTCCTGTATTCTCACTATTACTTACTGCCTTGCCTGTCAGTGAATAGCAAGCTTCCTGGCTTTACCAAAAAAACAATATACTCTGAAAAAAAGGAGCAAGGAGCAGTCTATAACAGTGCCGGATGTAGTTTTTTTATTTCAAAAAAGTAGTTCATAAAAGGAATCTACCAAGCTGTTGATACTTTTTTGTTGTTTAAGTCCCTATCACTTCAGAAAATCTTGGGTAGGATATGGTAATAAACTATGGAGGTAGTTTTGACGTATTTGGGCTCAACTTTTGACTGGGGATTGGCACACACTTATACAGTTATAATGTACACCTTTACAAACATCAAATTTATTCATACCTTTGCCAATGCCCATCAAGAGCGCATGTGAATTCCTTCTGCATGCCAAAATATCATGTAAGCTTAGTCCACTGGCTAAATCCCTGGGTGACCCATATTTTCAATGTTATGTGTAGTTCTTAGTCTACGTTTAAGTTGCACACAAATCATGGTCAAATAATTCACTCAGGGTCAAACAGCGCAGGGTCTGGTTTCACTGGCAGGAAAAGCCATTACGGAAAACTTAAGGAAACCACAGAATCCTTTTGCACAGGGCATGCTGCTCACTGACATTAGTGCGAAGCAGCCTTAACAAGCTAGAGAATCTGGTTGAGCAGCTTCAGAAAACTACTTATTTTCTCCTTAAGTCATCTGTAAGCTCTCGAAGAAAGCAGAAAGTCTGTGCTCATATGCCTAGCTAATCCAATATCTCTTATTCCTCTGGGTCAAGGTCACCCAATTCTGTCAGATGGGATATAAGTTTTCTGTAAGGCATTGACTTTTGGGGGCTAGAAGGTCAAATATGGGATTGCTGCTTTGTTGTGGTCATTTTGTTCTGTGTAAAGTATGGAATGTGACATCTTAAAGAACTCACTGGTACTGACATTTAGCCCATTTCCAAGTCATAGTTGGAAAATTTGCCCTCACTTCCCAGGTAGTAAGGATATATATACCATATATCATATACCTCATATGTACCGATGCCTTCTCTGTCAATGATCACAGGGTTTGTTTCTCTGCTGAGTTTTTCAGCAAATGCAACACAGTATTCCACTGGGTTGTCACTCGCTATTTTAATTTGTGTGGTGGCAGATTGTTTTCCTCCTACAGTTTTTACCAATTTTACAGGTCATTACTAGTTGACTAAAATTGGTGCAATTTGCCTCTGCCAGCTGATGTTTAATAATAACTGTCATTCCTGCCAAGACCGTGCATCAGTAATTTCTGACAGTACGTAACACATAGCACATATGTGGATTGACTACGTTACATTCTTCTGACAAGCCATTTAATTGACTGATAAAAATCAAAGAATGAGTGGATGAACCTTGAGAGGAAGCTAATTTGTGTGTTTATTGGAAATTTGATACTACAATGGTCTCTTGTAATTATCAAAGTTTTGTGCTGCACACAGCTTGTTTCAAAGGTAGCACTAGGAAATTTGTTAGCTTTACCCCTTCCACTAGTTATATAATGTCAAAGACCTGAAGCAGCGTGCACTGAACGTCAAGCCATAGAAAAAGTGAGATGTGGCGGGGCTTTCCTGACTGTGAAACCGAGGGCAGTTGCTTTATTTGCAAACTGTTTAAATCTACTTGCATGCAAACTTTAAACGAGGAACTGCCAAGATTTATGGTTCCTTACGGGCCCTCAGTGCTGCATACAGTGAAAACGTTGGAGTGAAAACATGTCTTTTACTTCCCCTGGAGAAGAAGTATTGCATGGAGGTAGGTCAGAGAGCCATGTCTGGCTCACTGCTAACTTAATATGTGACCTGGACAAGTTATATGAGCCCATTGTTTCTGCTTTCTCAAGTGTAAAATAGGTAAAATATTTCAGAGGCTACTTGTGTACTTTAATTGGTTGACTGTTTCCTATATACTGGATAAAAGGAGATTGCTGCATGTTTAAGCATCACATTTCCCTTTTATATTTTGTTTTAACCAGCATGACAAGATTTTCTCATTCTTCCTCTTACGCTTAGCTAGTTTGTGTGCCTGAGAGTTCTTTTTTCTCCCGTTCCTCTTCTGCCATTTTTCTCTCTCTGTGCCTTTGTTCTCCCTTTCTTGGTTATTTTGTTCTGCTTCTCTGTCTTTCTTCCTGCTCTATTTCACCATATTCATGTCACAAATCATTTTTATCCTAGAGTCTCACTGCGTACTCAATACACTGAGGCACGTTTTTGCTGTTTGCTGTGTACACACTCTGTGGAGCATCAGTCCCTGTAGGATGTGTGGGTACACGGTTCTTATTCTCAAGTACTTCTGCCTCCTGCGTGCAAATGCTTCAGGGTCTGCTGGAGTCAAACCCACCCTGAGAAGCTCAGGGTTACGAAAAGGACAGCTGCCAGCTCAATTTTGCCTATGATTCTGGTCTGGAGTCTCCCAAGGAACTTTCCTTTACCAAAAAAAAGCTATTGCTGAGTCATAGCCGCTGACTTGAAGGGGCCTGAGAAGCAAATCTGTGACCTAACTATTGATTGGACTGTCATTTTGTCATATATGGTAAATACCCAGAGGCACTGGAAGGAAAAGAGGACGAAAGGGAGTTGCCAGACCAGAAAAGGGGGGAGTAGGCTTGAGGGGCTGGGGGGCCGAATTACCTTAGAAGGGCCCTGTGCCAAAGGGACAAAACTTTACAGTAACAGAGTCATTCAATCTGAATGCTTATACCGTTACTATAGAAATGATTTTAAGATAGTAAAGCTTTGTTGTATGACAGTGGAGATACTTCCTCAGTGCAGACAATGCAAAGTAATACATGGACATCCCAGCACATCTGGCTACAGCACCACAGTGGTACATTTGCACCTTCCATAATACAGCAAATAACAAAAATTTCTACAGGGAAATGAAGGCAGTCTTTTTGAAACAGTTCATTATTGTCTCTTTTAGCTGTCTAGTCTCTTTCATTTTATTCTTTGCTCTTTTTTACCTGTTAAAACACTCATTTCTACTCAGAGAGAACCAGAACCGACTGCTGTCCTTGGACATCACAAAACCAGATAAGGTTAGGATATTGGCTTACAGCAGGTCCTCACCACCAGTGCCCTCTACAAACCACAGAGTTTTACTGTACTGTCCTGTTTTTGCATTGGTATACTTTTTTTTCCTCTGTGGGTCTATAAAAGGTATAACTGACGGGTCTATAACAGGTATACCTGATGGTCTGAATTGGAGTTCAAGGATGTCAAAAAGAATATTAAGGAGGGTTTATCACAGAATGAAATTTGAAAATGGTTGTATGTTTCTTGTCCGTTGCATTTTCACCCAAAGAACAATACCTAAAGGAAGCATCCATGGTGCTTCCATGCATGCATCCATGCATGCTGGTGTATTCTAGCCCTCACGAATCATGTGTCCACTGGAACTTTATTGGCAGATTGTTATTGACTTTAATTTCTTGTAATTTATCTTTTGAATTGTGTATTCTGTGAGTTTTAGTCTCTTGCTAGGTACACACATATGGGTTATCTTGCCCTTACCCTCTGAGAAGACCCAGGTGCAGAAAGAAAGCGCAGATCATTGGGTGCAGGTGTAAAGACTGTACAAGGTACCTTCACTAACAGCTGTGGGGGGTGAAAAGGAGAAGGATCAGAATGAGAGATCTAGATGAGCAGGGAAACTGGTTTTGAATATATATTGAGTGGGTTTGTCTTCATTCTAGCAGGGACTGCTCAAATATAAATGTAGTCTTTTTGTTTTGGTTTTGTTTTTTCTTTTTTTTAAACACTAGAATGTTTTGGCCTAATACAGACAAACCAGAATATTCTTGGGTAGTTCTTCTTCATGATCATGAAAAAATCAAACTAATCTTCTTGGCCTATATTTCCAGCAGATTCTTCACATTTCTTTAGCTTTTCCATTGAGAAAATGAAAAACACATTTATTAAATGACCTTTAGTTTTTACCATCTAGTCAAGCGTTCTTTGCACTGGCACAGTAATACCATTATCTTGACCTTTGTCTCCCTCATACAGTTTCTCTTCATGCCTGTCACTAGCACTGGCTCGGCTAGTAAGAAGGAGAAAAAAATGATAAAAAGGAAAAACCAGGATCTGATTCAAATTGTTAGACAATGTAAGTCTCTGGAGATGTTTGTTCCAGCTATGCTTGCTTTCTTTCTGTTTATTTTTACCTTTTTGGACAATGTTTTCTATTTCTTTCCTAGTTTTTTTTATTCTTCAGTCTAAGTCTATCTAACCAGGTATACACGTGTGGAGAAACAAAGTTTAGGACAAGTTTAATGTGAGATTTTTTTGGTCTGAGTCATAGTTGTGGTTTGCCTTGATGTAAAACCTTCCACCATAGCATGCTGTTGTACATCCACATGCAAAACTGTTGTATTTCTTTGAAGTTAAAATAAAAGGGCTTCACTGTTTTCTCTGACTTCAACATAATCAAGCATCAAGCGTCTATCCCTAAATCCTACATTTAACTTTCAGTCTGACCTTGGATTAATCCCTTTACCTCACCATGCCTCTGTTTCCTTTCCTGCCCTGGATCAGCATGCAGGCAGTGCAGTGAGAGTTAGGGAGCTCAGTCTTAATTCTTTAATACAGCTGGAAAAAATCCCTCAAGACATAAGCTAACAGATTTCAAGCCATGCTTGTTGGCTACTATCCAGTCTGAGTGAAGTGCAGAGCTACAGGACGACTAATATGGCTTGAAAATATCACTTGAAAGCCTTTATCTCGATAGCGTTTTGACTAATGCATAACTTGCAGAAAGACATTCAGTTTCTATCTGAAAACATCAAGAGATTTACAGCGTGCCAGTTCTTTCCATAATTTTGTCCTTTGTTGTGTGATTTATTTCCAAGCACATTGCATGCTGTTGTAACACATAAATTTAATAAGAAATGTAATCTACTCTGTTTCCTTCCTTTCCTGATATGTAGGAAAGAACTATGGAGAATATACATTTAAGGACAAGTGACAGGGCTTCACTCTCTTTTCCAGTGACAAGGACCCCTGAAACGGGGCTGATGTGCATATTGATAGATGATTTCCTGTTGTTTGTTTCTAGTCTAATCAAGCTGATTGGGATGAATGATAATGGTGATGTCTTTAGCACATACCAGAAATTTTCGTTGCTTGCGAGCTGGAAACCATTTGCAATTTGCAGCAGCAATAGTAGTTGACTTAAGACGGGATATTTGATCATTACCCTCATAATGGGAGTCGCTGTTTTTTCACATATATGGCTGCTTACAAGCTTAGAAAATAACAGCATGCTTCATCCATCGATCTGAAAAAGCTCTTTGTAAAAAGGGTCAGTGCTGTTATTCCCATCGAACAAATGATGAAATGGATGAGCAGACAGAAAGAAAAACTGGCTCAAGGTGATGAGCAGACTGCCAGCAGAGGCGGCAGAGGACTCAGGTCCTTCTGTGGTTCAAGCCCCAAAGGCCCTGTGACTCTCCGTGTGAAAAGCCTGAGTCGATTTACCTCTGCTAGACTCATCAGAAATTCAGAATCATGGTGATCCCAAGAATAGACTATTCCCCAAATAATCCATGGCCAGACTTGCATGAAGTCTATTTCTATTCTGATCCTTTTAGTTTGTTAGGGCTTGATAGTTCAAAACCTACAGTCATTTGTATCTGCTCTCATGGTCAACTTCAGCCTTCAGTACCAAAACACAAAATACAAAACATTAATCATAGAAATCCATGGGTTCTTTGAAAGGGTAATATAAATATGTGAGCAAGTCTTGGGTAAGGATGCTTTTTATGTATGGGCTTTGCCGAAAAGGAAAAGCATTGTAATTTTGGACAGTACTGACATCTACCTGTGTGTAGACAGGGTGCTATCTGTCCACAAAGCTAACTGAGGATGCATTCCACATGAAAATAAAAGGAAGTGCTAATTACGGTATATCATATGGTATGCAAGATTCGTGCATATTTTTTTAATTTCCTATTACCTTTTTGTTATCTTCCCATTCATTGACTTAATTGATACACTACCTACCCTCTTTTGTACCAAATACATTTGTTTTCTTCCTTCTAGGTCACAGTTTTACAATTATCACCATAGCAACATTCCAGCTATAATAAGAAGATACATCTTCTGAATGGCTGGTGATACAACATTAACTGTTAGAACATAACATTTTTCATGTTGGAAACATCTGGAGTTCACAACCAGCAAAGATCTGTAAAAACGTCTGCAGCTCTTTAATAATCACCCAAGGCTGCACTTGCAAGCTTTATTAGGATGCATTTACAAACACTCCTTAGTCATCAAGCATGGAATGTGATAAAAATAAGCTTTATTCCAACACAAAAAATTAAAATATAAAGTTCAGTTTACAAGTCATGTGGCTTAAAAGAAAAAAGAGAGAATTTGAATTGGCCTTTGTGTCAAGGCCTTTATTTTAGAGAGTTGGGCCATACTCCATTCCTCTGCTGTTCCCAGCCTATTACCTACAGCACTAATATTGCTATTTACTGGCTGATTATATCCTCTGGCAAGATTCGGACTGTGTCTACTTCCCTGCTGCAAACTAATCAGTTTTCAAAATTAGTTATTGATCTCAGGCTCATTGTGGACTACAAATTTAGTGGCTGGTTCATTGAGTATCAACAGTGCCACTCTTTGTGTGAGCTGCATAGAAGTGAAAACAAACAAGATATTCAGGCCCACGTACATATATAATCATCTAATATAAGGAGATACAAGACAAGTATAAATGCATTGGCAAATGAAATGGCTTTTTTTATGAGAAAGATGACCTAAAGAAACCCAAGACTATTCCTCTGTTAAAGTACACATATAATTCTTACTATTGTCTGTGGAGTGTTTATCTGAGAGAGACCACGTGTATCAGCACCATTACTGGAAAACATTACTGTTACTTAATTTGAAGTGTTTTGGGATTTGGGGTTTGTTTGGTTTTGTTGTTTTGGTTTTTTTTAAAGTAAGAAATGAGCTTTTTTTTTTTTAAGATAGAACATTCTTGAGGTTTTAAGTTGCAAACATATTAGATGAAGTCAGAAAGATTTTCAAATAATAAGTACTTGAAGTTAGGATTTATTTTTTAGTGATTAACAATGTGCCGCCATTATCCATTGCCTAGCTCTGTCAAGCTACATTAAATCTTTTCAGTGATTATATTGTCACTCCTTTGGTTGTACTGGGAACTTATCAGATGCAAGAAATTTTAATTGGAAAAGTTTCCCTGTAAAACATTGAGAGAGAAAGATATAGTCAATAACCCAACATTTTCCTGGCGGTGAAAGGCCCATGCCCAAGTTGTATCTCTGCCTGAATGGGAGTACATGAACACTAGGTTGCATGTTTCTAAATTTCGTCCCTAGGTAGACCTGTAAAAATTTTGAAACCTAATTCTTTTTCTGAGAAAAGAGATTCCCACATAGGTTCAGCTGCAAGAATGCATTTCCTAGTCCCTTTAGGGAAAGTCTTAGTCCATAGAAGCATATTTAAAATAGTGAAAATGTCCAAAATACTTTTAATAAGTCTACTCCCTTACCACCGCAATAATTTAATTATTTATGAAAAAATTCAATGCTAGAAATGCTTTTTCTCTTTCTTAAACATTATTCTCATTCTTTGTGCTGGAAGAAAAAATGTATCTTCTAAACATTTCACTGTTGAAACAGCATACAGAGTATCTGCCAAGTGTGTGTGTGTGTGTGTATAAATATATATTTGAAAATTAATTTAAGATGTTCAGTAAGTCTTTGATTTTGTTATGAGCTCCTTAAATTTTATTTCAAGGTTAGTATTTAAAAGGGTCCAAAAATGAGACTGTCAAAACCACTATTTGCATAGAGTGTTCATTAAAAACTATGATTTCCCAAAATTCCCTCAAAACTTGGCCCAAATTTCCCAAAAGGTTTATGAACCTGGACTCTCTTTCTGATTTATGAGAAAACCACAAACCAGGTCCTTGGCTTTGCTTGAGTTTTGAGACTTTCATGGTGTGGTTTATTTTTGATGTACAGAAAAGCTGGAGCCTTGATGAATAGTTGGTGGTCTGTGATTACATTCATTATTTCAATGATACACACACACACAAATTTCCAGAACAAAAGTTTTTGATTTGTATTGATACAAATTAGAAATGACTAAGAGTTTTATTACAAGGTTCATTTCAAGTTGAAAGTTTGACCCTACATTCCTTTATGCTTAAAATTTCCATAAAACTCAGTAAGAGCTAGACTATGTAAACAGTACAATGCTAAGTATCACAGGAATTGAATCTTAGAAAAGAAATAATGAGATGGTAGTTACCTGCTTTGCTGTGTATGTCACAATTAGTTTCTGTTACACTGTGATGCGTTTGAAACATGCTAATTGTTTTCCATAGTTCCTGAATGAAACCAGTGTGTTAGAACAGCCTTCTCACTTTTACCTCTTCAACTTATTTGAGCTGTAGCATATGAATCCATATGTTTCACTACAAAATCTGAGTTAAAACTTGGTTAACATATACTTTGAACCAAACACTCCTTAATCGCCCACATTCCTGTATTAATGTATCTATCTGAAATGTTTCAGATTTAAATCTGGATTTTGCTTTGGTCTTCTTTAGCAATAGTTAATATATCTTTTATTTTCACCTCCTATGCTGCCACAGAGAGTAGAAACTATGTATGCCAGAACATCACTTCTTATTTCTGTAAATATAGTCCTCCTCTTTCCTCAGATTATTCAGGCGTAGAATTGTTTTCTCCCAGACAATGATATCTGAAGTAAGGTAGCATATCTATTAATTTTGATAGAATTGTGCTCTGATATAATACTAAGGAGTTGGACCTGTTCTTTTATTTAAAAAAAAAAAATCTGTAAAAAGAAAGGCAGTACAGAACTTTCTTTCATTTAAATTATATGATTTGAATAGATCTCCTTAGTGACTGCTGATGCCATAAGCAACTTCTGTAAAGTTTTTCTTTAGGTCTGCTCCATTTTTTAAATCCAATTGCATCTACAAAGCAAAAAAGTATTTTAAGAGATATGAATGAATTAAATATGTAATCAATTTAATTTGAAGATGGGCACCCAAGTCTAAAAAAATCAACATTTACTTGTTTCAGTGAAGCAGTCAGTGAACAAAGAACTTTGTATACAATTGATCTATAAATATAAGTAAATCAATAAAATATTTTAGACCTCCATTTCTTAGCCTATCTAGGTCATTGGAATGCTCTGTCCTCAAGGGAATTAATGAAATTAAAAACTATATTGCTTTCTTATTTGGACATCCTCTGTCTGCCTGCAATTCCTCTGCTTTCAGATCTAGAGTGAATGCTTCCACTAGTATCTACATTGACAGAGGTAAAACAACCATCTTTTATCCCAGATTTTTATTAGACTAAAACTGCACTGAAGAGCAATATGCTTAAAAATGTTTTGGCACACTCAAAGATAGGATTGAGCAACTAAAAAAAACGCTAAAATGAAAATGTAAAGGTTTGCACGCAAGATACATTTTTCAAAGAAACAATCTCTCATATGGAATTTAAGCTATATTTTAATGAGCTTTAATTAAGAAAAAAATGGGAAAATGCAAGTTCTGGAAAACTCAGAAGTGAAGGTGTACTACTAGCATACTGGATGCCAGTACTGAGGTATAATTAATAACATTTTTGAAACAGAGATCCAAAGAGAATTACTTGTGTCACTGAGATGTTGTTACACTAAACAACGGTACACTAAAATGGAGTAAGCTTTAGATTTGCATTTAGTTCTGATTCTTTTTGGAATTGGTTTTCTTCCAAGATTTTTTTAACAAATTTGTGTGGTTGTATGCCAACTGAACATGTTTTAATATGTTTTAATTATCTTTCATCTTATGAAAATTATGGTAATTTTATAGGGGTTTATGTTTTCATAGTAGAAAGTTTGTTTGCTATTCTGTTTATCTCATATGCCAGCCCTCTTGATAAACAATTGATATCTCTTAATGGAATAAGAGATTCCTGGTTCAGGTATTTAAGATTTTTGAACCTTGAGTACTGCTTTGAAAATTTGTAACGGCTTATTTTTTATACCATGTATATAAACTATCTTTGCAAAATGTTTTATTTCAGTTGAATGCTTTCAAGGCTGGAAATTAATTCTTTGGGAATTATGTCTTCATATTCAGTAAGATAATGAAAAAGGAATAAGGCAGATCTTTTCTCCATAGACAATTCATCAAAGGAATTTTATGATGGTGTAGCTCAACTGGAATCTTGTTGTTTTCAAAACTGTTTTCTTGAATAATATCAGCTAACCAGATACTTTGAAATAGATCTGTACTTCAGCTCCTTAGATATTACCAGTGTATGAAACAAATGGACCTTCTCTCTGTACACAAGATGAGAATCTGAGTCATAGTTTTGAAGTATGAGGATCTTACCTTCCTGAGTCTGTTGGATATGGGGAGATTTCTGAAGCAAAAATAGAGTACTGCATACCAAAGACTCCCTGGATGCCAGCCCAGCTGTGTTCCTACATGGTAGGAACAGGGAGTCAGAGCAAGGGGGTGGCCGTGTCTTCATACCTTGGCACTTTGGGCTGCAATAAATGACGCCAAGTGTAAGCCAGCAATTTCAGTATTTTGTGTGGCTGCCTGTGCTCCTGCATCAGAGGAAACGGTTGGTCATCCTTCTACCTGTAGCAATTACAGATATTGCCACAGGTAAGACCACCTCAGCAGTGACTCCTAAACATGCCAAAAACTGTGGAAGCTGCCACTGAGGGTCAGCTTTCACATGACAGCTAGGCCAGTTTTATAGGCAGCGGTAACTGAGAAGGGCAGGCAGTCGATCTGGGGACTTTTCTTCTGTGCCTGGGATACATGAGTGTGCAGCTGGGGAGTGGCAGAGGGGAGTTGGGAGGGATACCCCCTTTTGCACACCACTGACACTTAGGTCACCTTACACTAATTTGCACCAAGAACAGCATAGCTAAGTGTAGCCAGAGATGGATCGTTTTCTAAATGAAGTATCTGCTATTTTATTAGTTTACCCACACAGAAAAATATTTTCCAAATTAACTAGCTATGCAGAATAGTCTAAGAAAATCCACTCCGCAGCTGGATCAAGAAAAAAGATGTCCTCCATAGTGCGCGTAGCAGGAGTTGTCATACTGCTGACAACTGATGAAAACAATTTTCTGGAAAGCAGAGTTTGGATTACATAAGTACATAATAACAGCATTCCAGTAACGTTTGTCCTACTAAATTCATATCTACCTCCTAACCAAGAGTAACACAACTAAAAGCAATCTGCTGAGAAGCACTGAGCATTCCCAGATTAACATGATCTTAAAAGAAGCGAGCAAAGTTAGTGCATCTGCATCCTCCCTTTGAGTTCGATTACTAAACAGGCCACCAGCTGTGACTACAGCTACATCTCTGGTGTTACTGAGTTGTAAAAAAAAAAAAAAGAAATGCAACAATAAATGGTTTAATATAATTTCCATCTATCTTTGGTGCCACAAATCAGGATTAATTGAATATAATAATTTATATGAAAGTAATTGAAAACATGACATCTCCATTCCCACACCCAGAGTACGTTTATCATTCAACAGCAAGATAAGTTACAGACATAAAATCTAAGTTAGGGGAAGAACAAGTCCCTGTGATTTTGAGTGGTTTGAATTGTTGGTGGGTTTTTTGCATTCTAAATCAGTAGCTGCTAATAAAGCTAACCAAATTACTACAGATTTAGCATCTAATATAAATGAATTTATCATCTGTGAAATGCAAGGTGCCTGCATTTGAAGTCCATTTGAAGATGCTTAGAAATGCACAAGCTATCCCCATGCAGGAGTGGTAATGGCATTCACTACAAATAGCAGTTTTGTATTTTAAATTTGTGATGTGGCTTGCAGACCAGAAGAAATTCATCCTTTCTTAGACTTGATCCAAGCATGATTGCACCAAAGCTTTTATGGCTGATCAGGGTAGAAACACTGTTACATCTTTGGTGTAGCACCATTTTCTTTTATGTAGATTTTCTTCCAGTAGAAAGTGAAGGTCTTAAAATATGCAACCTAGCTTAAGTCAATCCCAAGCACTACTGAAATAAAGAAATCCAGAGCAGGATTAAGCAGGTTGATATCATGCAGCACTTGACTAGATTCCTCCTATTTAAAATATTCAGGTTTGCTTATACACTGCCATTGAAGTTCAAAGCACAGTATTTGGTTCATTTAACAACTGCAGACACTCCATTAGCCTTTCTCACTACCAACTTCGCATCCCATATGCCTGCCTGATCCATCTGTCACGTTTTGTCAAATATAAGTGCTCTCAGGGAGCAGCCATGATTTTACAGTGCATTGCAAAATGGGGTTCCAACCTGAATACCCACTGAACCACAGACTAAAATTTTAATAATAGAAGAGCAAATGGCAACCTCTGTAATCATGAGGACTATGAGCAAGGAGGAATGGTTACATTAATGTAGATATATAGTGGGCAATAAGATATGTAAATCTTCGCTGAATGGATAACATAAGGACAGTAATATCAGGTTAGAGTATACAGTCAGTATTCTGCCTTTGGAAGTACCCAATAAAAGATGCTGAGAAGAAAGCTTAATAGGCCACGTACCCAGAATCCTTTCCTGATGCCTACCTCCTTGGCTCAAAACAAAGAGAGCACACAAAAAGCTATGGATTTGACTTTTTAGAGTAGAAATGGATGATACGGAATTAATTGCAATCTAAATACATATACCTCAACAATCTGGCCACTGACATTTCCATACTTCAATTAATATGCAGTATGATTCCTGTGATGATAGAATGTGAAAAAAATTATCATTCCAAACAGTAGGAGGAAGAAGAGCTGTTTTAGTGTGTTGTTGTCAAGACTTACGTATTTATATACATGTAAATCCTTTCTGTCTCTGCACATGCACTCATATATACACACACATATAAAGAGTATACAACTATAGCAGAAATCTATAGCAGAAATATATTACACTGACTTCTTACTGTCATTCTGAGAGAAATTATAACTTATATTGAGTGTAGAATATCTAATTTTATAGCAACAGCTGTATCATGGTCCAAATAACTTCTTCCCTGTCCATAAGAACTATCTTTTTTTTAATATACTTATATGCAAATTGCAAGGTAATCTTGAAAATAAGTCACAAGTCTTTCCTGTAAAATAATAAGAAAATTAATATAATTATGGTACTACAATTTTAGCATGTAAGAGACAATTTTTTTTTGCCACCTGAGTTATTTAGGCTGTATACATATCAAGCTAGTGCATAATGATATAAGAACAGCTGTACTAGTTAAGTTATATAGTCACTGTCCTCCTTGGAGAGTAGTCAGTAAAAGTGCTTAGGAAAAGAGTTTCATAAAAGGCTAACTATAGAGCATTTTCTTAGTATATTCTCTCATTTTCAGACAATCTGTAGCACTGAGATTTCCGAGCCAGAGGCTGCATGCACATCTTTGTGCTTAATGGCCCTTAATGGATTTTTTTTTCCTAATCATTTGCCTAATTATTTTTTTAACTCATTTATCCTTTTGACCTTCGCAACATCCTGTGGCCATGAGTTCCACAATTTAATTATGTGTTATGTGAATAAGTACTTCCTTTTGACCCTGGATGCATTAAGAATACTTTATCTGTATTTCTTCTTTTCTTTTTTTTTTTTTTTCTTTTTTACTGATGCCTATGCAGCAGGAGCTAACTGCTTGAAAACTTTGTTCTTTAGACTTTACTTCAGTGTTCTTTGAATCTAAAATGGCCCTTTTGATGTTGGCATAAGCAAGCATATGGACTATAGACTGTACATCGATGCTGGCTATATCCTGACACATACAAGAAATATGTTTCTAGTCCAGCTCTTTTTTCATTTACCAGAACGTTCTCTTTCCTTTAGTTTTAGAGACCGTGGGTCCCTCATAAACTTTTGTGGTCTTATCTTTTACAAATCCAAACCTCTAGTGGCTGTGAAGAATGAAGGAATTAAAAAAAAAAAAAACCAAACCAACAAAAAACCACAAAAAACCCCAGAAGATATTATAAGTTTGAACTAAAAACCTACAAAAGACTAGATTTGGCCTAAATGGTATGTGAGAAAAAGAAGGTTAGTCTTCATGTTTCCTAAGTTAGATAAATTCACTATGGCCACTGGCAGATCCAGCTTTATTCTGTAAATGAAGGGAGTTGCTCTTGTACCTGTCATTGGTGAATTTGGCCTAAAGAAATGAGGCATAATTGAATATTAAGAACAATCATAAAAAATAAGGAAGTCAGCTTCTTTAATGGAAGAAGTGGAAGCAAACAGGATTTTTGAATGTGTATAACACCATTCACAATCAAGTTATTTTTCACTAAATAACTAATTGTGGATTTATGGGCATACCTGAGGTGCTGCAGTCTATAAATGTCAGCTTTACAACTTTTGATTTAGTCTGACAGAGGTAGAAGAAATAAAGCAAAGAATAAATCTGATTAAATCTCTGAAGCTAAGGTTTTATTTCAGGCTAAGTGAAAGAATCACTTTTGCAGAAAATGTACTTTATTTTAATCTCACTGCTAGCTTTTTTGTGCCAGTTTTATTTTAAAATTTTTCTTCATAGTTCTCAACCAAATGTTCTTCCGATGGTCTTGAGTCAGCCACTGCTGACCAGAAGACAATAAATAATAATACATAATGTAGATAATATCCTTGCTAGAGAGATTATCACAAACTATTTTGCACCCTGTTGAGCATATCATGACTCCTGGTGTGATGCTTGGCAGTTCACCGCCCTCCAAATGCACTGCTTGGTTGTTTCCCATATCCTGCAGTTTCTGACTTTGTCATGTAGACTCTCTCTCCTCTTGTTTTGCCATCAGCATGGATATAAAACTTTTTTTGTAATACTGAAGCTACTAAGTGATATTTCAGAACCTTAAGTGTAAATGTACAAACAGTCTTCATGTAAGCCGTTTAATACATTTTCCTGTAAATTCTTAAATTGGTTACATCACATCTTGGCTGTTCAACTACATGTAAGTTCAATTTTTTTTATATTACAGCAACTGAAAATGTAAGATGTGCTTTAATAGGAAAGGTAATACAGCTTGATTAACTGATATAGATATGAGATTGTTATAAGGCTGTTTTTCAGCTAGCTAGGCCTGTTTGCAAAACATGTCTTCTTTTTTAACTAAAGAAATAAATACACAATAAAGCTAGGAGAATGTGTATCATATCAGGTGCCTCTCGTGGTAAATGGTGACAATCGGTGTGATTTGAATCTTGCTATCTCATCTCCACCATGTTTTGAAAGGACAGCTGAATCAACTGGTGAGTCTGATGACTCTTCAAAAGGAAAAACAATGAGCATATCAATATGAAAATAAATATCATACCTGATTTGATATCACTAATAGGCCAGCAACAATAAAGATCTGTTTCCTGGAATCAAAGGGTGCCTGGACTCATGCCACATAAGAAGGCAAAGGGTAGTTGGAGGCATCTGCCTGCTTGCTTCCTCTTGCATGACCAGAGTTTCACAGCTCAGTCTTCCATTTCCTGGATGTTTTCCTCCTTATTTTTAGCATTTTGGAGTATTGGCATGCACAAGGAATTCAGAATTAAAACCAAGGCAGCCTCAAGACATAGCTGACTGAAATGTTTATATGCCTCACAATGTATCCTGTCATCGTAGCCAAACTTCAAGGAACAGATGATTTCTGCTTGAGAAAACTACATTACGAAAATCTGGAAGGGGCTCAGTGCTGTGAGTTGTTCAGACTTCTTAAGTTGCATTGTTTAGCCTAAGACATGAGGATACTGTTCCTTTTCTAGGAAATAAGTAACAGCTTGCTATTTCAAACTGAAGGATTGTTCAAACATGACAATATTAAAAACAGTAACATATTTTCCATTTAAAATTCCCACTCTAATGGACTTTTCAGGTTTCTACAGGAGGAAAAAAAAAAAAGTTGAGCAATATTGTCTTTCTTAGTTTTTAAGATTTTCACTTGTGACTGATTTTAAATTCTGTTAAATACAAAATAATTCTCTTCTAAATATTTTATTCAACTAAGAAATAATTTATTTCAGGTTTGTTTTTAAGAGTTCAAAAGTTTTGTAGAGTTCGTAGAGCTGATCTCTACCTTTTCTTTGCAACCGCAATACTATGCCGAACAATTTCTGTACCCATGCTTTGAGGGAGGCCAGAGTTTCACCAAAGGAGTCTTTTGTCTAGGGCTTGTTAAAAAATGGAAATACTAATATGTATTGGTTTGTATTATTTGTACAAGTAGCAGTGGTTGTCACCACAGTATGTTAGAAAAAGACTAAAAATGCCTATGGAGACTATCAGAAAGATAGGGTGTGCTCACAGGGGGGTCTCAGGTTCCAGTGAGCTCTGCCAACACTCTGATTCAATTAGTTCTAGGGAAGGTGAACTGTCAGTACCTGCTCTGGCCGGCAGTGTTTGAGTTCTAGCTTTCCCTCAGAGTAAAAAAAACCTGTGTAAACATACATATGTATACACACATACATATACATGGGTATATATTATATATGTGTGTATACATATATATATGGGTCTCTGTGTGTGTATATATATATATGGATGGGCAACTGCTACCTTGGAAGTTAAATGGAAAATAAGTCTTTTTCTTACCATCTGGAAAGAAGTTAATTTCTGGTATCGTCTTGTTCTTTCTCACAATTTCTCTTCTTCTCCCTTTTAATCTTGATGTCATAGTTCAATCCTACTATCTCAAATCTTCACATTTTTGCCTCTGCTAATAGTCTGATGTGTCTTACACTATATAGAACTGACACAGAACATATGGTAGATTACTGAGCAGAGAAGTATTAGCTAGGATTTCTACAGAGAAGCTATCCATGCTACCACTAAGGGTATCACTAAAACTTAAATAGATTATGAATATTTCATTAAATACAATCACAAAATTAATTGCGCTCTAAAAAAACTACTAAAGCCTAAGTCAAATATTGTTGCCAGAGTTTGAATGCTTTATTGCTTCTTTTTCTAAGAAGAACTGAAAAACAACAAGATTTACTTAATCAGTACTTTCTCTTAAGGGATTTTACTGATGCTGGATGTTTGCTGTTTGAAAATAAACACTTTGGTTTGACAAACATTGTTTGATGGATAAGTAAAAGCATTCTATGCATATCTAGAAATATTCTCGCAATACTTAAGTATCAGAAATAGTGTGGCCAGCAGGACTGGGGAAGTGATCGTCCCCCTGTACTTGGCACCAGTAAGGCCACACCTCGAATATTGTATTCAGTTTTGGGCCCCTCACTACAAGAAGGACATTGAGGTGCTGGAGCGTGTCCAGAGAGGGGCAACGAAGCTGGTAAAGGGTCTGGAGCACAAGTCTTATGAGGAGCAGCTGAGGGAGCTGGGGTTGTTTAGTTTGGAGAAGAGGAGGCTGAGGGGAGACCTTATGGCTCTCTACAACTACCTGAAAGGAGGTGGTAGTGAGGTGGGGGTCGGTCTCTTTTGCCAAGTAGGAAGTGACAGGACAAGAAGAAACTGCCTCAAGTTGTGCCAGGGGAGGTTTAGATTAGATATTAGGAAAAATTTCTTCACCGAAAGGGTTGTCAAGCACTGGAACAGGCTGCCAAAGGAAATGGTTGAGTCATCATCCCTGGAGTATTTAAAAGACATGTAGATGTGGCACTTAGCAGCATGGTTTAGTGGTGGACTTGGCAGTGATGATCTTAAAGGTCTTTTCCAACCTAAATGATTCTATGAATCTATGAACTGGAAGTAAGAAAGAACTGAAAATTGCTATGGAAATGTATATTCAGTCAAATCTGGGCAAATGAAGTGAATACTTTTATTTGGTATTTTGCATATTCTGTGCAGTATTTTGAGAGCTGTGTCCTTACCTTAGAGTTAGTATTATAATTGTAGTTAATATGGGCAGTGTATAATCACAAATCAGGATTGGGCTCTGCCAGGTCCTGGTGCCCAGATCACACTACTGCTCTCATCCATTCCATGTATCCTGACCTCCTTGGTGTGGAAATGAGGGTCCACAGATGGCACCTTGGTAGGTGCTTGCTGCTTGAACGTTACAGAGCTGGGGCACAGAGCGCACCTTCAGACCTGGTAGCACAGAAGCCTTCCACTACCGTCTGCGACCCACCAGATTTCAGACCCCCTTGTTCAAACATGCCTCAGGCACCTGGGCACAATGTGCTTCTCTGTGCTGTCATCAGGTGTCTTCATCACCACAGACCCGACAACTACTCCTCCTCAGAAGGGGCAGAAAAGCAAGCCAGTGAGTTCTGGATACATTTGCCTATAATTGGTGATCTTCCCACAGATTACACTTGGGTAAGTTCACAAGCGTAGCTGATGAAAACTGTGAACATATACTCAGCCATCAACCTTTAGGAAAAATTAGAATCTAGGTCTAGACTCAATCCTGTTTCACTCTGGTATGCACTTAAATAAAAATCAAATCCATCCCACACTCCCACACTTTTCAAATAATTCATAGTACAAACATACTTGTTTGTTTTATTTTTGAAGTAATCTCTTACTGGATTTATGCAAAACTTCAACCCCAGTTCTCCCTTAGAACATCACTGTCATAGGATGCAAGATCAGCTAGAATTTCAGGCACAGGAAAGGGTCAAATAGCATAACTAATTGCACTTTAATGAAAGACAACAGAACACAAGTTCACCAATTTAAGCCTGCAATGCAACCACATTTAAATGTTGAATACTCATTTGAACCACAACCCATTATTGCCCATACACCTTAAAAATCCAAGCATAAAAATTCCCCAGAGAGATGCACAGCACAATCAGCACCTTCTCTGTTGTGTTTCCTCTACATTTTAAAATTAGTACAAGTAAAATGTGTAAGTAATTTGATGACTGCTTGGGTGTTACAATTGTTTGTGTTTCAGAGTGGATTTTCTGATCTTTTTAGCTGTTTATCTATAGGTCTTCTATGACAGCATTTCTTCATTCTTCCCTGGTGTTCTCAGTCAGTTCAGTCTTCATGTGACTCCTCTCCTGTAGTTCTCCAATTCTCCATCACCAGTGTTAATTGCTAGCTGGGTCTCATAATATGTAACCAGAAAATCCGATGCTTCAGAATTTTTTAGAATAATTATTCTATGTTAAAACTTTGTTTGCCGCCTTCTTATGCTGAAGAAGACTACACAAGTCTTCTCCTAGTCTATATGTCTGTTTAAAGTGATTCAAGATGTTCTTAAAATTTCACCTTTTAAATGCTAAATTTGCTTCCTTTATGACAGTCTGTGGCAGCTAAGGAGATTTAGGTTTTCTATCTTTGCTTTTTATCACTATGTTGCTCTGTGAAAATACAGATTCTTAGAAAAATATCCTAGATTTGTCCATATCTACCTTTTGGATTGGTAGGTAGCATTTACGGAATATATTTTTCAGGAGGTTATAGAAGTACAAGTTTGGTTTTGTCAGCCTTAGAAATTTGCCGTGTTCTCTGTTATCAGTAGATGCACTAGAGTAAACAAAAAACCCCACGTGATTTGCATTGGTGGTATACGATGCTGGGAGAAATCATAGTCCTCACTGCCCTGCCTGAGTTTCCTCATCTGACATAAATCTTAAGAACCAGAGGAAATTCACATTAAAAGATATGGAGCTACTGATGCACTACAAAGAGCTGAAAGCTAGATGATAACATTTACTGGATGCAAATATGATCAGGAAAACTGCAGCCACAACTAGCTCTTTCCTATTCTTTTTCAAAATATGACAACGGTTAGGCTGTGTGGGATAGCTAAATGTCCAGTTGTCATTTCAGCTCACTTAAATCCACTTGATCAAACTACGAGAACTAAATGCAAACTGGCAGTCACTCTTCCTTCTAGGAAGCAAGTGGATATTTGGTCCATGTGCAGCAGATGTGTAGCTAATGCAATAAATATGGTTCTTAAATTTTCTATATATAAAAATGTAAACTGCACATATTTTTTACCTCTTTTTTTTTTTTTTTTGCATTTTGCAAAGAAGGATTTATCCCGTATTCCACATTTGAAAGGCAGACAATTGCTGTAAGTGATTCTGAATATTTTTGGACACTTGTTTATCAGCATAAAAGATTAAAGCTTTGTGAATAAATATAAAAATTCTGCAACTCAGAAAAGCATAGCAATCCTCTTGTGGTAGCTTCTTGAACTAATACATTTATAATCTATACATTGAAGGTATTCAGCAGACTTATAATGTTTTATAAATACCATTAAGCATATTAATCAGCAAACTTTTGTGGTTTCATTCAAATCGAGTCCACTAGTATTCCTCTCACTTTGTAAAGTCAATCTTTTTTTTTTTTTCCTGTGGTGTTTTAGGGGTGTCTACTTAGTTAATTTTTCCAGGGCTTTATATCATCCCCTCCACACTGCTTACAAACAACAAAAAAAAGACAACAGAGATTGAGGAAAAACAGAATGCAAGATGAGTGCTCAAAAATACCTTAGAAGTTCCAGTCAGATCTTTTGTAGCAGAATGGACTATCTTGTTCCACATAAACTGGATTACTCAGCACTTGTGTAAACTAACCTTATGCCCCTTCCTTCAAGTTTATCCAGACATTGGTCATACCTCAGTTTAATTAGGGTGAGGGTTTCTATGTAATGTGATGCGATATAATATTAAGTGCACACAAATATTTGGCTAGACAAACATCTGCATTTTCACTTCTGAAATCAATCACAGTCTGAAAAATACTGGAAATGAATGAACCAATGTATATGAGCAAAGTTTCTACAGTCATTTAATGAACAGTGCCTGCTTTGTTAGGTACAGACTGAATATTCACTCAGATAAATAGGCGCTTAGGCTAAAGGATATCTAACCCTCTCACATCTTTCTGTTATTTACCACTTGGTAGAGTAACACCTTTCTCAGCAGACATTCCTTGTGAATGAAGACAAGTTTGTCAGTGCTAGAAAATGATTAACTGGTTGAGGTCATTAGGGAAAATCTGAAGTATCAGTGAAAAGTTGCTCTGTAAGTTCTAAAAGCACATGGAGACGCACCAGTGAGGGGCAAGCATAGTCACAATAATTACCAAACAGCCAGGATACTTATGGCTAAAGGATTTGACTTTCTCTTCCTTTATCTCCTCTCATACGAAAAGTTTCATTTTGTAGTAGGTGTGATATGACTGCACCTTTCTCAGAAGCCAGTCAGCAGCACTAACGTTCACAAGTTGCTTCCGATAGTAATGTTCTCTTGCCAGACTGAACTGGTATCTTTACTGGAGATGTGTAGTTCAGCTAAGCACTGGCAGCTCTAATGTACCCAGGTTCTTTTGCATGTGCCCTTTTTATCTGGGTTAGCTCACTACTGTGTGTTCTTTATTATCTCAGCAAACTGATATTCAGAGATATTTTTTTCTTCTCTTATAAGGCATCTTAGGCTTTTCTCTCTCAAAAGGCAGCCCCTGATTAGCTCAATGGATGTGGGATAAGACTGTTTTGCTGTTTTCTCTAAATATTGTCATTGCAAACCCAGCTGAAGTAAAAGCACTTGTCAGCTTGGCGTATTATATGTATTTTGCAACTAACAGGAACAGTCTAGCTTTTTTGTCCTCTTTTGAAAATCCAAGAGACCTTGATTCTGCACATAAAAGCTCTGGCAACATGCCCACAGATCTCTCTTCTAAGTATATGCCAAGAGTTTGAGTTAAAAATTTAAACAAAAAAGATTTGGGGCAATATGGATAAAAATTCTGTCATCTCTTTTCACCAACTTTAAAACTCTTTCCCTTTATGATACCATAATCTCTAAAATATATCCAATATTCTTCAAAGCTTGCCTTCGCTTTAGCAGCTGCTCTTGGTAACAAAACAAAGAAAGATAAAAGAGCTCTTTGGAAAGCCTTCTCTCTTAGCAAAAAATAAATGTTTCCCTGCTCCCCTTTAAAGACCATGTGTTCGATATCTAATTCTATTTACATGGGTCACTGATCATTATGGTTTTGTATTGTACTGTCCAGTTCCCGCGGTGGGTCTCGAAGCAGTTAGCCATTGCTGGGAGGTGGTGTGCCATTCGTCTGGCAGTGTTTCCTTTTGTTTCGGGAACAGCAGCGCTCTCAGTGCTGCATCAGCAACCATCGCCCCCAAAACCATCCCTTCCATTCTTAACATTTGCTAACAGTTGCAACTACCGTGCTGAGGTTTTAATTAAAGAGACGATGGGATTGAAAATCAGCTTCAAATGTGGCCAGTGGGTGATTTGAAGGATTACAAAGAGATGTTGCCTGTTTAAAGACAGGAGGGAAAATGAGTTGATATCTGGATACCTTATAGATAAGGTTTACAGGGTGAAAGTTCAGCAAATTTTCTTCAGAAACTTAATTATTGGAAAGAAAGTAGGGTTTTCTCTGTATAATTTTCTCATTTAAAAGTCAGTTTCTTCTCTCTTGCTTTTCATTTTCACAAATGCCTGAATTATACAGGTGGGGTTTTTTCTTCTCCTTGCTGTATTTCAATATATGGGCATGTTCGTAGCTGAGAATTTTTTTCTCAGTTGTAATTAGCGTGTAATACTATTTCCTAGGTGGATGGTAGAGAGCTGTTCATCTACACTCAGGAAAAATAATGTGTGTAGAATCACATGAAAACACATACATTTTTTGCTCTTTTATGTAGATGTGTAGTGCTCAATATTATTAATGAGGTATTTTGGTTTCATAGACAACACTGCTGTGTTTTAACACTTTGATATGTTCAAAAGTAGATCCTGGAAAAAAAAATCGTTTACTTAAATAGCTTTCATGGCAGGCAAGTATATGAGAGTCAATGGAAATCAATACAAAAAGAGACATTACTACTACCAGGCTTTTGGAAGAGATGTATAGACAAGGTTGTTAATTGGTTTTCGATGGAATCATTTTCAGTAGAGTTCATAATTATTCAGTTGTATGTATTCTCAGTCCACTGTAATTTCCCACTAACTTCCAAACTGTCCACTTTCTATGGAGCATTTATAAAAGAATAACATTAATTTACAACTTTCTGGAAGTTCATGTTCTATAAGCTTGATTTCTCTAGTATCAAATGGCTTTGTGTTTTTAGTGTCACTTGAATTGCCCTAAATTTTTCCAAGAGATATGTTGCAAACAAATGTTAAGAAAGAATTGATAATTTTTGTTCTCCAGCTCAAAATATTTTAACAGTCTTAATTTTTCAGGCTAGTTTTCAATATGTTGCCTCTGAAGTTCTCACCTGCTTCCTTTTAAAAAATCCTGTGGGAATAAGCCCTGATACGTGTGTGTCTCTCCTTACGCCTGTTCCTCCCCAGTCAGAGTTAATTGTAATTAAACACTGACTATAAAAAGGCAAACACATCTGTCCGAGGACATCATCACAATTTTCTGAAGTTTGGTCAACATTTGCTGTACATACAACTCACTAGCTGGATTTGATAATGTTCTGCTTAGACAGGGAACTAAATTACCATGGAATATAACACACTTTGATTGTGCTACAGGGGTTATCCCTGCTTTGAACACAGTTTAAATTAAGTGGCAGAACAGTGTAGGGATGCCTAAAATATATCTGCCAACTCTAGGCATGTCAGTTCAACCTCCATTACCCTGACAACCTTGTGCATGCTATATATAAGTACACGTGGGATAGCAAGTCCTGTGGCTGAGGAAAGATTTTCACTGGAAACAATTCTGTGAAAGCTTTGAGGAAGACAAGCTGGCAACAGCCCTAGATAGAAGCAAGGCTGAATAAAAGCCAAGTTAGAAGCCAGAAAAGATACCCAAACTTAGACAAATGCTTCATCCCTCAAATAATGTGGTGTAAAAACCCTATAAATTTCAGATGACAGAATAATTTTAGCCTATGAACAACCCACTCCACCCCAATTTTAGGTACATAGAAGTTTTTGGGTGTTGTCTTGAATTACATCCAGCCCACTTACAAATAGACGAAATTAATCTTTTTTATAACAACACATGCAGACAACAAAGTAAAAATAATTAAAATATTATGACAATATTAACTTAAAATTGTGTTTGTTCAAATGTTGAATATGAAGAAAATAGGAGTGGGGCATTAGATCCAGCTGCCTTTCTGAGTCAGCAGACTCATTTAGCCCAGCGTCCTGTCTCTGGCAGAAACTGATGAAGGTACTGCCAGAAACAGTTTAAAAGCAAGTCAAACTTAGATCTTTTGCCGGCATACCCTTCCAACAGTCAGCAGCATCAGAACGTCCTACTCCAGATCATAATCTGGATGGTCATGTTTAACTGCCATCAGTATATCTGTTCTTCATGAATTAATCTAGGTGTTGTGGTGTGTTGTGGTTTTTTGCATTTTGAACATCGTATGACCATCGGTTTCACATTGCTGTGCAAAAAAAATTCTTTTTATTTGCTTTTAAAACTATTATCTCATTTTTTAACTTGGCCTCTTAATTATTATATTGTGAATAATAGTTCTCAATTGATCTTCACACCATTTATGATTTCCTTTTTCTTAATTTCACGTAACCTTCCAGTTGCCTCTCTACTAATTGGAGACTATCTAGTCTCTTTTCTTTGCAGAACTTATTCTGTACCCCCTGCTCACACTTGTCAGCCTTCTACGTTTTTATTACTTGTACCATATAATTTTTTCAGACAGCATTTCCAGAACTGCATACAGTAATCACAGTGTGGGCACACCAAAGATCTGCAAGCAGTTTAATATATCTTTGTTTATACCCAGACTCCTTTCCCAATAACTGCCAACAATCTGTTTGCCATCCTGACTGCTATTGGTAACAGCTAAATCAAATCCAGCATTATATATGTTTGGGGTTTTTTTATTAGCCTTAATTCATATTTATTGATAGTGAATTGCAATTGCTGTGTTAGCTATCACTGGCTAAATCCACTTGATCTTTCTGGACTCTTCTTCAGTTCTTCATACATCGTTTCAATTTTGACCATGACAAATAATTTTGTATCATCTGCATACTTTGGCGTCTTTCTGCTAGTTATTTTCTCATGGCACATGAATGAAATGGAATAAGGCACATGGAGTGGAATGGAATGAATGAGACAGATAACCACAACAGGGAGAAGGTGATGGCTATTAGACATGAATACTTTTTTCTGAAGCAGTCATCTTAAATTACCACTTGCAAAGCCCATTAACACACCACATTTTCTTACCTGTGTTTAAGAGGAGTGTAGTTCTGAGGAGTTACTTATCATGGGAATAGGAACTTTACAGAATTAGATTCTAAGCTTTTTTTTTTCAGCTTGAAAACGTGGCATAAAAGAAACTGCTACTTAGAAAAACAGAGAATCAAGCCTGTAATGGATGATCTTAAAACAGCAGTATATCCTACAGCTCACTCAGGATTGCTGTTTATGTTATGCCACTCCCAGGGATTATTTTAGTTTATGATCATCCCTTTGTTACCCCATAAAGGTTTGTGATCATACCTGAATGTGGTCATACCTATGTGAGGCTATGATAGAAAACATATGGTGATGTATGCTGAAGTACAGTGACAGTAATATTTAAGCATTATTTTTTCCCTGTGCCAGCAATATTAACAACCCAATTGTTTGCTAATATCTCAAGCTCAGGCTTCACCCCATTGTCTCTTTCTCACTTTTATTTGCTTATTTAAATAATTTTAAACCTATGAGAAGCAACAATCCTTGCTGCCCAGGACTGGTGCACTTACATAGACTTCAGCAAAATTCAATTTGTCTAATTCTTGGGAAGTTTCTGTGAAAAGTTTGATATGGTATTTCTAGATCTTTGGCTAGCATAAATACAAGTATTTCTGTGCTGTGCTAAGGTATAAGAAAAGAGAGCCTGTAATGAATGAATTTTTATTTTCAGGTATGATAGATCGTATTTCTTCTATTTATCAATTCTCTGTAAAAGAAGTTTGTATTGTTCAAATAATGACCTTTTCTAATGTGATCCTTATAGATCCATCCTTATAGATGGTTTTATTTACTTTTGCAAATGGGCCTTCTACATTCTGTTATTATTTTAGGAACACAATATCTTTCCAGGAATTGCATCTCTCCCAAAAATGTGTAGTTGTGTTCTTTCATGGTGCGTGGTAAGAAGTGATGACTTCACTTTTTCAGGTAGTTCTGTACAAGAGGAATGGTAATACTGGCTCAGACCCAAGTTCCTTCTCTTCTGGCAATACCCTATGTAAAATACTTTTAAGAAGGATTATAATAATTTAACAGATGGCTTGTGTAGGATAATCTGACACTGATTGCTTATACTTAAAGGTTGTTTTAAACCCTGAAGTGTAATTCATCTCCATGTTTTTATTACTATTATTATCATAACCAAATATTAGTTTCTGTATAGATGTCTCTGAATCTTGTATTCCTGGTGTCAGTAGCAGTCAGTTGTTGTCAGATATGTCTTTATGAAAAAACATTGTATTTTCTTAATTTTTTTATTTTATTGTCATGCTACCATGTGAGAAACTTTATATGTCATCATTATTTCATACACGATTACTGTGACAGCTGTTATTCCTCTTTTCTCAGCAGTAAACAATCTCACACCTTTTCAATCTTGACATGTCTTCCAGATCCATGATCATTCTTACCATTTTTCTCTAATTTCATGATCTATCCTTAAATACCTGATTTCAAAAATTTTCCAGATAAATTTTAACTACTACTGGTAAATATAAAATTGCTTTTCTCTCCTCCATATTCACTACTTCTTTCTATCCCTGGCACACCTCTAAGCAATGTTAAATGAAGCTGAATGAGTGTGAAGAAGAATAGCTGTTGGGAATTAGGAGGCCTAAATTTGATTACTTCCTCTTGATGAAATCATAAATTCTCCCATATGCCTACCTGGAAAATGGGGATAAAAGTAGTTCCCTGCTCACAGAATACTGAATATAGGCACAAGAACTCAAATGATCTAAATACCTCAGGAAATGTTCTCAAATATATAATGCTACAGAAGTGCAGGTTATCTGTATTCAGGCAGCCCAGTGGCTTGAATCTAATTGTTTCCTGAGAAAATACAAAATATAATAGATTTTGACATGTAAAATTTCAAAGTGTGTGACTATGTTCCCTTCATTACAGGCATATACAAAACCCCCCTTTGAAGTTAGAAAAGGAGAAAAAATAATTCCACCTGACAAGAACAGCTGAAGCATTACGATTATGACAGGAAGATTAGCTAGAGAATAAAACACAATACTGGCCTCTCTCTCACCTCATAGGAGCTTCTTCAAAAGGAAGTCATAGATAATGAAGTTATAAACAGGACCTTTTGTTGTGAAGAGCTTTTGGTTTAAAAAGCCAAAAAAACCTTTATTCGTTGTTCAAGTAATCCCTAGAGGATGTTGTTTCTTCTCCCCGCGGATTTCAGTGGTGCTCCACGCTTTCTCTTAAGCATATTTCTGGGCCACACAGCACTGCTGGTGCTGGAATTGCTGCTGAGTGTTTGGTACTTGGCCATGTTTTGACCAGCTCATAGTCTGTGATCTTGTCATCTGTTATGAAACACAGGTTTAAGGAAAAATGCATGAAGATGAGTAGGCTACAACTCAGACAAAATAAAAATATCATGTTTTTTCTTGCAGATGTACAGAACACCTGGAAATACAGGAGGTGGTTCCTCTGCTGCAATCATAACTGCTATGCCTCACATAAATGGTTTTATATTAATCAGACAATATTGGTTTAATTATAGCACCTATTTACCATATAGAAAAAGAGTGGCTTTTGTGGATTGTTTGGGGTATTTGGTTTTTTTTCATGGACGGCCAGATTAGATTTTATAATTTTTCCTTTCTTTAATATGGGATTTTAATTGTCATTCTCTGTCTTGGTCACTTTGCTTAACCTATTCTGGTTCTTTGTGACTAGAAATATGACTACAACTCTTCTAGTAGTTATTGTCTTAAGCTCTAAAACAGATTCATTATCTCATACCTGTGCATGGGTTTTCATTTCATCTTCAGAGGTAGTTCAAAAAGTCAGCAACAGTCTTCAGACTTGCATTATCCAAATCTGAAAAGCTGTTTCTCTTGGCTTGTAAGAAGCTGTGTCCATTAATGTTAAGCAGATGTACCTGATGCTACTTTTTTCAGAAACATCAGCAAAGTTTTCACAATGCCAGTGCCTTTCTCCCTCCAGTGCTTTCTCCTTGGCTCTTTCCTTTATATTAGCTGAGTCTGTTACACTTGGTCAAAGTTGGCCAGCCTGCAAAAAGAAAATGCACTTTTGACTAGATCTCCGTAGTAGGGTGACTTAGTCTGTAGATAGAGGAAATGGAAGTTTGGATATGTCTTTGTGATGCCTATGAATTCTCCTTAGCTTTGGGATCTGGTGGGTTAGATTTACCGTTTTGTCTTTTGTTTCCTTATTAAGCCTTCACAAATGTTCCTACACTGAACAGCATTTTAATTAATTTTGATGTTTGTTTTCAAATTAATGGGCATGGTTATCAATAAAAATTAGTTCTATAAGGCAGCTTTTAACACTTCAACAATGCAGAGCTTCTAGCAGTCATAGGTAAGCCTAAAAGACCAATGTTTGAAAGTTACAAGCAGCCAGAAAAAAAGGGCCTTTATATTAGAATTGCTTATCCAGGCTTAACTATAGCTTGTATTGTGTGACTCAGCTATAATTCTATTAGCAGCAAGACACTGCAGGGAGTATATTTCCAAGCAATTATTATACTTGGGTGATTAAAGTAATTCTAGATATGACCTTGTCCCATATAACACCGCCAGAGGCATGTTATAATCTTACGGAAGTGTATTGCTTGTCTCATCTCATTGCTTAATTATAAAATGTACGCAGTAAATATTCTGTAGATAGGAAACGAAAACTCATGGAACCAATACTAAAAAAAACCTCAAGTATTACATTATAAAACAAGATGTAAAGTATGACTCCTTATTTTGCCACAATATCATCTTCAATTTTATAATAAAATAAGCAAATAAACAATTGCAATCATAGATCTACTTATTTTGGAGCCACACAAGATGGAAAGATTATTATATCACATAAAAATACACCTTTTCTCTCTTTTTACTACTTTCTTCCTGTGTTACTGGAAGCTTTTCATATTAATGTAAAGCAGTTCAATCAATAACCTGTGGTCTTCCTCAAATATTTTTTTTCTCCTTATAGCAAAACTTAAATGTGACTCATAACATGTACATTAAATTCACTTCTATTTCCTTCTAGGCTTTTTCTGACATGCACAGAACTGGAATTCAAACTAATTCTCTTAAAGAAAAAAAAGCTTTATGTAGCCATAGATAGGATAGTCTTGTTGCTGGGTTTTTTCATTCTGAGGATAAGAATATTATCAAAAATCAGTGCTGCGGAAAAAAGAAAAAGAACTGAATCCTGAAGAAAACACATGAACTGATAATCCCTTCTGCCTTTGTAGGAAATCTGTATGCAAGAAATTTCAATTATGACATAATAAAATCTATAGTCATAGAAGTATTTATTGGGCCTGATCAAAAGCTGACTGGAATAAATAGAGCTACCATGAGTTAGTTCAGTTCAAACATAAAATATTGTGAGTTTATTTAGCAATACAAAAATATAAATTGCCACTATTTTTTTTTCATGTGGCATTCTACAAGATTTTGAATCTATACTTATATTTCCTCAAAAATTGTTGAATAAGGCAAGAATTTGCCTACACAGAACTTAGACATTAATAATTGACGTACAGGGCATTTTCTAGGGATTAATAACCAGCTGGGAGAGCTGATGGCCTGAGGCAAAGCCAATGGCCATTACCCCCTGGCCGGTTATTAAATCCCCATGAAATTCCCAATGCCAAGGTCACGATTACTATTACAGTCCTTTTTTTCAAAGTAAAAAAACCTTCCTTTATTTTATTTAACCCTTTTCAATAATGTATTTTAAAATACTGTATGGAAAATGAATTCAATGACATTGCTGTTTGGACGTTTCTCAGGATCTAACACAAAACCCTTCAATATCAACAGAAAGTCTCGTATTTTTTCTGATAGCCTGTGGATCAGGTCCTACTTACCTGTTTACAGGCAGCAATCATAATCCTTTTTGAGTATCTAGTACATTGTCAAGGTTAATTCATACTAAAGAAAAAAAAAACTTTCATTTTAAGTTAGGAAGAAAAATGGCAAACCCCAATATTATTTGGAAAAATCGTAGATAAATAAGAAGTGTTAAACTGTATCATTTATATTGTAAAATGATAGGCAATATGTTATAGTCAATTGTCTGTTCAGGCCATTACTGTACCTTGTGTGCAAAATGATACATTTAATTGTGACTGGATGTAATCTACAGCACAGCACACAGCAATAAAGTATAAGATAGTCAGAAAGAGAATCCAATCAGTACCCTATATGCAAATACGAGCATGCTATTAAGAAAATCAGCTACTTGGTAAAACAAGTCTGGCGTCAGAGAAGGAAGGGGGAAACAGTCATATTTTATTGTCAACAGTAGTCGTGAAAGCATGCATATTAGATTAGAACTAACCTAATCGGAGATATGGGTGGTTTGCAGTACAGTAGGGGGAACAGGCGTTAATTTGTGTCATGCTACGCCATGTCACTACCACTTGAAATTCCATTGGGCAATATTAATTCAAACAGAGGTCTAGGCTGCTAATAAATGAAGTAAATTGAGTCAATTACTAATTTCATGCTTTTCTGATTTTTGGTTTGGATAGATAATATCCACAATTTAATGCACTGTCCTCTAGAGATCTTTGCCACTTATGAAGAACATGTGTTCATAGAATTATTTATACTATTCATTTTGATAAACATTGCTCCTGGACCCAGAACAACAGGACAAAGGGTAGGAAAGGAGCCAAGTTTTGTCTGCCTTTTCCTCTTCATTGAAATCTTTCATTATTTGTGATATGGCTTTCTTGCCTTCAGGCAGATCTTCACTTTCTCCTTGTCTTTTGTCTCCTTGTCATTCAGTGGCACAACAAAGTCTTCATTCATGTGACTGCATTGACACTTCCCTATCAATATCTTATCACTGCTTTAAGCAGTTGGGAAGAATATTTTGTACCAGCGAAGGCAGAGAGGAGCGGCTTTTACACCCCTTTCTTGCAGGAGGGACCTCAAAGCTGGTCCTGAATCCCATCATCAAATGTACACATTCTTGATTGCTCTCTTTTTTTTAGACAGAGCTTTTAATAAAGCACTGGGTCTATGACGAAGCTCTTGCTCCACTCCAACCTGTGGCTGATAAGGCAGGAACCATACTGTCAGCTCCAACAGCTCACCTACTACACAGCCCAGGGAGCACTCTCTGATCCACTAGCTCACTTTCAAGTATTGGACGCACTCCCAGAAAACACACTTCTAATAGAATCTCTCTTACTATATCATTGTAATGTAAAACCCTATACCTCTGTTCAGGAAAGACAAAGCAAAATAAGCACGATGGAAGGGTTTTGATCTCTCTGGCAGAATTCTTCGTCTGCTCTGCTATATCTTCTTAGTGAAATGGCATGTTACTCCTTCTTGCTAACTGAACTCACCACCTTTTAGTTCAAGATGTATTATCACCTACTGTAATTTCTTTCCCTTTCTCATAAATGCATGTCAATCATTTATAAAAGTTAAAATAAATGACAAGGACATAGAGAAACACTCCCCACACACACACACACACACACACCCCCCAAAAAAAAAAAGGAAAGAAGAAACCTTAATGTAAACTACTTCACATGGAATGGAACTGGGGAGAAATAACAGTATAGAAAATACATGTATCAAGACAATATTCCTTCTTGCTTCTATGGAGCAAGCTCAGCATTTCTCCTTCCCTTTTACACTTCTATTTTTTAAATTTAAATTTAGATCTAAACTTACTTAAGTGACTTCAAAAAGATTATTTTACAGGTTGATCTTTGCCTATTGTTACATCTTCCTCAGTAGGATATGTTCTAATCTGGTTTTAGTGTGTACAGAAGTTCACTGTCATTGAAAACCTTTGATGTCCTAAGCAGAGGATGAATTGTGAGAGATAATGACGGTAAGTTAGACTGAAGAAACTTTCTATACATACACAAATATTGTGGTAATCAGGCTGATGGAAAAGGAAATACAGAGAAATGCAGAGGCAGCTAAATGACAGTTAAATGATCTGAAGCCACAGTCCCATCTTTCATGGTTCAGTACAGGTCATTGGGTGAATTTTATTTTTCACACTACCCTTTGTCTGGATTTGTAAAATGAGTATTCATGACTACATCTTGAGGAGAGGTTTAAGTTCCTACATCTTATGGACATAAATACAGCTATCAAAGCTATGTATCTATTCCTTTCAACCAGAACTTACGTCTATTTAATGTTGCCATTTCATGACTGCAGACTTATTCTGATGGAGCTTTTCATCTTTATTTTTCAGTAAAAAAAGTAATAAAGAATTGCTTCCTAGAATACTGGCTTTATTTTGAATATAACAGAGAAATGCATAGGTTATTCAATTCCTATCGATATTTGGTATTGTGACTCACTTTCAGTAGTGAGTCTTTTCAGTAGCAGTCTTTTCCCTCAAACTGCTTCCACAGACTTCAAACCCACCATTTCAAACCAATTTCTGTTAATTTCTTTAGGACTATCATTTGCTTTATGACTTACTAAAACACACTGTATAAAAACATGTTTTTACATCATGGCACAGGACTGTCTTTACACTATTTTTTTTTCAACGTGCTTTTCAATGCAGTAATCGAAAGTAAGGGAGAAACAAATCACTTGACTTTTGGGTGAAATATTAGTCTTCAAATCCAGATAAAAATGAACATGGCAACCTATTAATATTAATACTAACCTATTAGTATGTATGACATGAATATCTCAAACAACTACTCATTCTCTAAGTTGATAAAACAACAATGAATGTATCATTCTGCAAAACACTGTAAGCCTTTAAGTGCAGGGGAGAGACACTGGAACTGAATTATGAAACAGATTGGTTCTCTGCTAGATTTGTACTTTGCATGTTTGCAAGTATATTAACCTTAGGATGGGAGTTGTGTGCCCCCTAATTACACACTCAGGTTATTTTGAAAAGCTTTTAATCGGACTTTCACATAACAGTGAACATGAAAAACATACAGATAAAAAGGGGCCATGCCTTTGAATTTACATGGGCAAATAGTACTTTCAAGCCTTCAGTAGTAATTTTTTTCTGTTGACATTGTAGATGTGAGGTTTATACCATCTGGGTCAATAACCTCCTTGTTTCAAGAAAAATGGCTTCTTTTTCTGGAATGTTTAACAGACAGTAGAGGAGATTAAACAGAAGCTCTTACATAATCTTTTCATTTGTATGGTAAGAAGAGATGGACAGGCTGCATATAGAATGGTATTTGCAGATTTTTTTTACCAAAGCTATCATTGCAATAGAAATCTGGAAATAAATTACTTTTCTATTACCATCATTCAAATTTTTTTTTCAAGTTTAGCAGGGTAAAGTGTTGGCTTAAGCTTTTCCAATGAATTAAAAGCATTAAGGAGGAGATAAATACAATGGCTGCAAATCCATTTTACTGCTGAAATTATTGTCTTACTAACTCAGTAGGAAATACTCTCCTGCCATGGCTACAGGACTCCTCAGAAGAAATTCTGGTTCCACTGAAATTAAGAGAAAAGCTTCCTTTGATGTCAGTGGGGAGAGGATTGCATCCTGGTGTTTGCCACCATGGATGCTAATTTTAACCCTCAGGAGAAAGGTATTCGCCAGTGCCCTCAAAGCAGAGCTTTGCAGTATTTATTATACAGTCTGCTCTCCAAGACAGCCCTACTTTTTTCTGCCAATTCTGACTGCAAATAAATCAGATCTAGGTGAGGAATCATTAAGTCTGTCATATTTTTGTCTTCTCCTGTACATTTAGTAGAGGACTAATTTTGTTAGGTGGGCAGTTTTTGTTAGATTCTGAGCATTTTTATAAAATAAGATTCACAGTAAGATATCACAATTACTGGAATTCTGATGAAGTAAATTTATCACCTATTCAAGAAAAAACCAAATAGTCATGACCACCAAATAGATGTCATTTTTATTTGAGAAGTGTTAGACTTATAACCAACAATTTGCTGGTTTGAAGTGCAAATGTAGCTTTAATATCACATCTTAAGAGGTAGGAATTTAGAAGTTAAACTCTTGGTAGACTTAAATAGTGGTCAATTGCTGCAGTTTAAAATAAAGCTTTTCTCTCTAGAGTGAGACTCTAGCAATGGTACATCACCAGTTGTTGCCATCAGGCTCCTAGTAGGGTTTTCACAAAGGAGTACAACTGCAACATTTAGTGAATAGTGACTTGAAAAGCTACCTATTTAACTACTTTAAGTTGCAAGTCACTGTGTAAGCAAAAGATAAAAGACTCTTAAATTTAACATAAATTTGTGTAACATGTTCTGTCCATCTACAATTTTTCTCGTCTTGGAAAGTACGTCTCTTTACCCTGGAGGAACACTAGTCTGCCCAGCAAATGTATTAAGGACTAAACTTTTAAAATACCATAGAATCATAGAATGGTTTGGGTTGGAAAACACCTTCAAGGATCATCTAGTTCACCCCCTCTACCTAGGGCAGGGATATCTTTAGCTAGATCAGGTTGCTCATGTTGGCTTGTACTCGCTATGGAGATATTGATGAATGTTACACGTAAAGTATGTGTACAGGTGCCTTTCTCTGACCAGAATAAGAATGAAAAAACTGTATAAAATAGTAGATAAATAAAATATTATTAGCAGTATTGGCTACTCCTCTTGTTTTAGTCTGTACTTCAGACATAAATAGTCTCTAAATTTTACCAAAGCCCTTAGGGATGAAGAGAGAACTTTCCTCTCTTCTACCAATTAAAAGACAACCAGTTGTCCAGTAGATTTAGTGATATGAGTCATAACTTTAACTCAGGCAGTTTTGTGGACAGCCTGGGTATGCAGATGGCCCTGGCATATGATTGTGAAAGTGATGTAAATCATTTTTCATCGAATCGTAGCATCCCAAGCTGTTGCCATTTAATTGTTGAGTTTATACAAAAGTAAATGCCAGTAGAAAAATTTGAACTACTGGCATGATTATTTTGTGAGGTGTTGCTTGTTTATCAGCTGCAGATTGTTTCAACTGTTAACTTCTGTCCCAGAAGGTCGCATACTGTTTCGCCACCTCATTTGACATGTTTCTGTCAGTCTTGGTGTCTTCACAGTTTTCTGGTTTGTATTATTCTCTTTTATCTCTCTGACCCAAAGCCAGGAACATGTTTAAACTTCCTACTTCATACTGAAAAATGTTTATTTTACTTAATCTGGGCCTCTGTGCTTTCCTAAAATGGCAGGTCAAAATAATTTCCTAACACTCTCTACCCAATACATTTAGGCAGGTTTGAAAATTTCTATTTGTTTACAAGCTGGGAGTCATACTATAAAGTAGGAGAAAAAAGTATTAGTAATATCTTATTACCATAGTAAAGGCAAGGTAAATAGGTTGGTTTGTGCAGACAGGTAAGTCTTCGTGTTTTGTACTATGAACAAAAAACCTTACCTTTTCCAGAAAACATATGGTTGTATGCTTACCTCCTATTCTTCTGCTTGCACTTTCTCTCTTAGAGTAGAATATTCTTTTTAGATTAAGAAGAAGGTCATATTTCCCAGTGTGTTTGTATCGTGTATATTCTACATATTATAGATGTAATCTAGCTACACTATGTCTTTGTATTCAGTGACACAAAAGAATGCATTTGCTTAACTCTAAGTCACACAACTGGATCATAAGGAATATGCTGGCTAACATGCCTTTACTGTGCAGCAAACATAAAAGTATATGATGCAATTAATTAGGAACATATTGGAAGTATCTTTGTGACTGGTGGATTTAAATGGCAATGAAAAGATTAGCTCCTTGGTCAAGCATCTTAACTTAATAACAAATGTTGCAATGGGACAGTATTAAATACTCTGACAAGCATGCTTATTCAGGCTGGTAGTGCTCGAATAATGCTTCAGATGCATTTAAAAAATACAGTGTTTGGGCTCCAGGAAAGTGATGCCTGAGAGAAACAGAGCACAAGGAAATATAAGTAAAAATGAAGTGATATATTAACTTTTCCATTTGACTTGTGCTGCAAGAGGAATAGGCAGCACTACTGATAGTATAGTTCTGATAGCATAGTTCAGATAGCCTTTACCTGGTTGAATTTTAGAAACAGAACTAAAGTCTGTATTATTCTGTTTATAGCAATTATAGGAAAGCACTACAAAACAGAACACCACATCAGCACTTTGGTTTTGCCGTTTCATATTTCCTCTCAGAGTTCTGTGGTCCCATTTGGTCTATTTGTAGATATCTATTTCCAGGCTTTCATGGGCCACTAGCTGTGCTCATCCCACTAATACCTAAAGGAATCGTATCTTTAACTGAGGAGATAGGAATTTGGTTGTGATAGGATTCGTGAACATCAGATTAAAAATGCTTAAAACTACCATGAATCTGTGTATCAAACAAGGAGGAGGAGTGCAACATACCTTTCAGGATACCTAGTCACATCAAAAATGCTAATACAGTACAAAGGAATGGGGAAAAGGACAGGTCAGCAAAGAATTCAGGGTTCAGGGATGGAGACAATTGCCAAGTCAAGCTGAATAAGGTCTTGCAAAGGATGTAAAAAAACCCAGAAAAATTACTTCAGTCATATAAGTAAAAGGAGAAAGTGAAAAAAGTCCCTGTGCAATGGTGATTCAGTACACTTCAGAACTAAATAACTACTTCGCCTCAGGTTTTAAACAGGAAGATGACTTTGTCCATGGGAGTAACGGTAGAGTAGACTATGAGGGCATGAGAAATTTCAATAGTTGAAATGGAAACCAATTTAGAAGTCCTGATTGCTCTTTATGAAGTGACCAGGAGAGTCATCTTCTCAGAATTATAACAAACCTGAGCCATAGGTCACACAGCAAGTGTTTTCAACAAATACATCAACTAAGATTTCACTGTGTCACATGAAAATAGCCTGGGTACTTTTTTACATTTAAGGAAAAAAATAGAAGTAGGATATAACTATGGGCCTAGCAATCTGACTGCAGCTGTATGCAAAATTCTGAACAATTAGACATGGTAGTACAGGTAATTTAGACAAAATGCAAAGGTACACCATGCCAGACTATACTGATAGTTTTATTTCCAGAAAAATGTTTCAGACCTTAGGTAGACCATGGTAAAACATTCTAATAGCACTATATGGACAAGTATTACTTAAAATGAAAAAGGTCAGAGTTAGTAGGAAAAAACGTGTGGATGTATGAGGAACTGGATAAACAGCAAAGATAAGTGAGAAGTACCAAGAAACTAAGTATCAGACAAATGGAAGCTTAACTGTTCATTTCCGACATGACTAGTCTCGGGCCTGTTAAAAAGGGGACCATTTCAACAGGATTCACCAATGAGAAATGGTTAGACAGTATTATTAATACAGAAGAGAACTGAGATACCATATAGGAAGATCTGGATGTAACAGAAATGATACAAAATTCAGTAATGCAAAAGGCAAGAGTTTCTGTCTGGACCGTGACATTTGTTATCCAGAAATACCTGAGGACCAAAAGAACTGGAGTCCAGCAACTGATCTTGGGATATAGCAGACCACTATCTGTCAATGGCTTCAGTCATGAACAAAACCAAAGTGATCCAAGAATACATCTGGAAAAATACTTTTAGCAGAAATACAAAATCATTAGTACTATCATCAGACCTCAGCAGAATTGGATGAACAGTGCTGGCTGCCCATGTCCAGGAAGGGAGAACTGGAACATGTACAGCCATGTAGGGCTTGTTCAGTCTGCCAAAGCAAAGGCTGAGAGGAATTATGAACCCTAACTACAAATACCTTAAGGGGTAAAAGTCAAAAAGAGTAGAGAGCTGTTTAAGCTCTTTAAACATTGGCAGAAGACATGGATAAAAATATGTCTGGGAATAAATGTGGAACATCTCTAAACATTAGAGCACTGAAATTCTGGGGACTGTCTTGCAGTCCAACTACATCTAAAACGGAGCTTGAAAAGTTTATGAAAGGGGTTATGTGATGTGATTGTGATATTAAATCAGTGATGCTGAAGAGACCTATATTCTGATAGCTTCCTACCTTGACAATAGTGAGAAACATACCTTGTGATTCTCATTCAATTGCATATTTCTTCTTAAGACACAAGACCCTAGTGTGAAGAAAAATAAGGAAAAAACCAGTTAAAATTTGGAATAGAACTTCTTTCTCCATAAGAAATCCAGATTGGAATGTTGGACAATGCCAGTAGTAACAGAGTTCTGGCTGCAAAACAGTCAATTTATTGACTCATTAACAGCTCATAAAATTTAGCACATTCCTCTGTTTCTTGTCACTGGTAAACATATGCTCTGAATTTACAGTGGGATCTGCAGTACCATTCCATAAATATTAAAAATAGTTTTGTGATCATTACAATGAATGTGTTTCAAACCACAGTGGAATTCTGATCTTAAATAAAAGAATTGCAAATTGTGTCAGACAAGTTCACATGATTCATGACCTATTGAACTCACTGAAACAATTCAGCATGCAACTCACTGAAAGCCTTCAAGAACATTTTTTTTCCAGAATCTAAAAGCAATTTCTGATCATAAACATAATTCTAGAGGTGTGGATTAAACATACTGTTGCTCACTATAGTGTATCACAAATGGAACCAGTGAAAGGGCATTCCCAAGATACTGATAAACCAGTCTGATGATTATAGATCTTTTCAGTACAAAATTGAGTTAAGACATAAACACCATTTTATCTAGTATTAAATAGGGTCTGGTATATCTGTTCCTGCCAGATTCTTATAATTTTACTCATGTTGAAAAGTGGTATTTACTTTGATTAAGGGAATTAGAATTTGACACACGAGTTTTAAAAGTCTGTCATAAGTACATATTGACAAAGGAGTTAATTAACGGACTGAACTCATTACTGTGATATTTCTGTTCTTTTTTTATATATATATATATATATATATAAAAAATTCTAGTGAAATATATGAAAACAGCTCAACAATTAACACAAGAAGCAGATATATTCCATAACATGAGCTCTTACTTTCTCTTTTCAGCAGAAATGTGGTATGGAAATTGTTGACCACAGAAAAATAGAATCTTCTTTTTTCACCGCTTCTTGCGAACTTGTCTTGTTCAACTGTATGACTCCCTTTTCCAATACTCTTTGGCTGGCAGGCCCTTCAACAATTTTTAGAATAGCATCAAATGTAGCTAACACTAGACTCCTACAATATCTGTTATTTCCTCAGTTAGGAGTATTTCTTTTGGCTGTCCAGTTTAAATTTGATTTGACTTGATGAGGTTAAAAAGGCAGAAAAAGTCATACCTTTTATACGCAGACATGATACTAAATTATCAAACCTATTGTCCTGCAGTAGTAATGAACATATACTTTCATAGAAACTAAACCAATTTTTTCCTCTGCAAGGCATAAAATGGATTATTATTTTTATGTGTAAAATTGTATTGTTCAGTGGACAATTAACTACAAATACCTGCATTTGAATACAGTGCATGTGATAGGGAGAAAGAGATCCTACCTCCTTAACTGTATATGAGATGAGGTACTACAATTTTTGCTGCTGTTCAGTAAGTAACTTTATATGAAAGAATATAGTTATTTCTACTTTGAAAAGTCCACCTAAGACATACAAGTAACAAAACTATCACCAAAGAGGCTACAAAAAAAAAAATGTAATTTGTGTAAACATCCATCTTCCATCTTGTCCTTATGCATCTCCACTCAGCTAGCTATTCTATAGGCTTTGAATAACTGAAAGCATGTGCAAGCAATGAAAGAGACAAGATCACCATGACTGAGATTTGTGCCATAGCACACTTGCCGCTTTCACTCAGAGTTTTCACGGGATACAACATACTGAATATGAGATTGCACATATTTGCAATCAAGATAAATATATTCTAGGCAGTTGATGCATCTAATTAACACTTCCTGTGTGAAATGGAATAACACAGTCCAAATTCCCTGTCAACTAATGGGAAACATCCATAAACTCAAAGAACTGAAGCCCAGATAACATTGCCTATGCTGACCTTCTGTAATGAACCAGGTGTTATGTGTCTTCCAATAATCCCTGCAGCCAATTGCTATGGTTTTTTTTTCTGATCTGATGAGATGACCCATAGAAGAACATTCAATCTCAGTTCTAAATAATGGGAAATAACCTGCGTTGTTGGGTAATTGCTGAGTGTTTGATACTGACTTTTTAACAAATGTAGTAGAAGCATACCACAACGACTTTTCTGCAGCTCCTGTGTGTAAAAATTTATAAATGAATACTGATCTATAAGTTTTTGTTAAAATCTTTATATTCAAGTTTTCTAAATTATTCCCTTAAGACCTGTTATCTTAACTTCAAAATATCTGGCAAGTCTCCTCTGAATCCTTCCTAGTTAGAAGTGTAGAAACTAAAACTTGATGCAGTGCTCTACTGTCTGACACCAGATGAAACAGTGCTCTCATCCTTGATTCTGTATCTTTATAGAGATCTGTGATCTTTATGAGTGATCATGCAACTAATGTGTGATTCTTAGTCTACATATAAAAAAAAAAAAACCAACCTCTGTAATTTCCTGCCTCTGCAGTGCTTTGATTTGCCAGTTTAACTGGTTGTTTTAAGTGTAAGAATTGATCACATAGACCACTAAGGCATTATATATGGGAGATATTATGTTATTACGTGGTATATAATTAAGTATTATATAACTCGATAGTTAAAGTGAGAATGGTCTAACACATATTTGGACATGTAAAAAACATTTTTAATTATTTAGTTTATAGTGCTTAGATCTGTTTGATTACAGTATAGTAGTACTGAGAATATGGCTTTGACTAAGACCTGAAATGATCAAAGCTATTAGCATATCTGACAGCATCTTGATGGTGAAATAAATCTTATTAAAATCTAATAATTGGCATTGATCCCAGCAAGTTCAATAAAAGGGAGGGTGTTCAAAAACACAGGTGCAGAGTAAGTCTTGGCAATGCTATTGGTATTGGTCAACAATAGGCAGTCTTACACACTAGGTATGTAATACTACCTAACAAATTAAATCAAGGGTATTTACCAGATCCTTCAAATATATTGCCACATATTAGCAGTAGCTCCTCTTCTAAAAGTGTTTTACATAGGGCAGATTGTAATAACAAACAATTGCATGAATCCTTGCCTTGGTATCATATAACAAATAAAAACTCAATATATGGTAATTCTGTTATGTTCATTCAAACATACTGCCTGAAAAGCTACTGAGCATGTAGCTGACATCTCATTCGTTTTCCTCCCACTTTACTTTCACATCTCAGCTTGCAGCTTCCAGCCTTACATAGGCACTGTCTGGTGTTAACCATATGTAGTGTTATTACTCAAAAACTACAGCTCTTTTATTTCGAAAAGCTGTACTGAGTTTTGAGAGAAAACAAAAACTCTTTTAGAAACCAGAAATCCACTTAAAGCAATCTTATGTCTTTGCTTTGTCTTTTCTTTTTTAATACTGTGAAAAAAATGGAAATATATATTTTCTATGTTTTAGATGATTTTAATACCATCCATGGTACAACCAAGGGTATCTGAAGAGTCTATACCTAGTACTGGTTTCTAAATAAATAAGTAAGTAAATATCTTATTATGCATCAAATGTAAACAGTTTGTTTTAACTTTTCATACTACATTTATCGGCTTTATATTATACACTAGTGTAATTCATAGCAGCAATACTAAAGAGTCAGCCTTTATTGAAATATATCTATAAACACATAGCTGAAAAAAATAACAATAGACAAAGTTGATAAGATCATATATTTAAAATTAGAGTGTAATTGTAGTTTCTACTCTCTCAGCAGACACCTAGGACTAACTTCTTTAAAGTTCTCTTTTTCACTTTTAGATCAATAGTTAGTCATATGCCAGGCCAGTTCTGGGAATTCATTAAAGAAGCATGATTGACCCAGAGATATTCTCCATGGGGGCAAGAGACTGTGCTGCAGCCAGGAATTGCCAGTGTTCAGGGGCACTCTCTCTGCTCCCATTACAGTGGGTAAACCTGGAAGAGGAGGTTCTATGGCACTTCTGAAAATATGCCTGTAAAGTAATCCAAACAAATGCAAGAACACAGACCACTACTATTTGCTGTTTGTATCCCACATCATTTTTCAAATGATCAACAAATTTCTTATCTCATGTACATGCATAGCCAACAAAGAATTATCTGTTACCTATAGCATAACAGGCTTATTTTTAGTTCTTAGGCAGTAAAGGATTGATACACTTGTTCAAGCAGTATAAACCCAGCCTTTATACAGGAATATGATCTCAGATTTCCTTAGTTTCTTTTTTTGTGCTTTGTGCAGTGCAAAGGACTGCCTGTTCATTCAGCTTGCAAGACTTGTAAGGAAATAGATTCCATCAGTCAAGAGCTGGAAAAATGCCTTGTGGTCAGTTTGTTCGAAAGAAAGAGGGGTAAGAAAGGGAAGAAAACTTATCTGGACCCTTTATAAACAAGTACACCTTTTGACTGGTGTTTTGTATCTTACAGTTCCTGCCCTTAAAATGAATAAAGACTAGCATTTGAAAATTGTGCTAATTAACCTATTGGTATATTTAAAGCAGTTTCTCAAGTAAATACTACCTTTCAGAAATTAGTCCTTTAGGGAAGTTTAACTTAAAAGTACTTTCAGACAGGTAAAGTAACAAACTCAACAAAAGTCTAGAAAAAATGTGGCACAATGGAATCTGAAAAGGACAGGAGCTGGGAAGGCAAGGCAACACAAGGGAAGAAGTGTTCATAAGCTGTTGAGTATTTCTCTTAGAAACTCAGCAGAAGAGTTTCAGGTCATTCTGATAAACGACAAGAACACTGGCAAAGCTGCTACCTGTTTCCTCGTACCTCAAGCACCCTACTTCGGAGCTCAATATTATTACATATCTAAAAACCACATTCCTGCTAAATTGTGTTTCACTATTAGTGAAATATCAGTTCAATGTTTTTTTTTTCTTCCTCCAAGAAACTGCTGTTATCTGAAATTGATTGGTCAGTTGGGCTTGAGGGAACCTACAAGGTGCTAAGAGTTCCCTCAAGCATAGCACGTATTTCTAAGGACAGTTCTTACCCATTCACTTAATGCTGATATTGAGAGAAAAAACAAATTAATAGAAAGACTAACTGCACTAGCAAAGAGAGCTGAGGCTAAAGCAGTGGGAGGTAACAATAGTACACATGACAAGCTGAGTACCAAACCGGCACAACACAATCAATGGTCGTTCAAGTTGTCCATCTCTCTCTCTCATATTTACATCAACTGTACACTAAACAGATCACAGAGCTAGGTGAAGTTAATTCCTTCTTCAAAATGTGCTTTGCCAAAACTCATCTATTCTTGAAATCATCTACAGGCAATAAAAGCTGTTTGATTTTCTACCATGCACATCTGCTTTTTTGTGAATGTATATTTTTAATATAAAATCTAAGTATAAGATTATCATGTGAACATATACACTTGCCATTTTATTTTTAAAATTAATTTTTCCCCATCCTATCATTGACTTTTATACTGAGCCCAGCAGAATGGATGATCCCAGAATTCCTCCACAGTTTATTTAATTTTAATACTTTTTATTTTTTACTGCTACTGTGACTTTCTCAAACTTGAAAAGTTTGGAAAAGTGCCAGTTATAAAATTAAACCACAATATAAAAAACTTGTTATATACTTCCAAACCTGGGAGAGTTTTGAAAAGGCATAGGACAACAAAAAGAGAAATTCACAAAACTATTAATTTTTCTATGTGAGAGAAAATGTGGACATTATTCACCTACATTGCACTTACTGAAAAATATGGAAGTCATAGGGAAAACAGGTTTTCTGAAAAAATTACGTTCTTCCCCAAAATGTAGTTAAGCAAAGGCTTATCAAAGTTATACTGAGGGGGAAAAAAAAACCAACCAAGGGAAAAAAAATTGCTTAATCAGTTGTTCATGGTGCATAGACACAAACACTTATGCCAGTGAAGGGGGAGAGCAGGATAAAGACAGAGTGAAGCTGAGATTGCTGCTTCAGAAGGCTTTACCAACCTAGGCTGGTTTGAGGTGCATGTGAGTGACAGCTTTACAGGGCAGCTTTGACTAGCAATCCTCACCCATCTTCCTTCCCTTTCCCTTTACTGCTACTTTCTTTGGCCTTCTGTAAGCCTGCTTAATTCACTAAAATCACAGAAAATTACTCAATCACAAAGAAACAAAAGTTGCTCTTTTTTTTCTCTGATTTTAATGAGTTAGATTTGTTCAGTGAAGGGGAGGAAGCAAGGCTGTGTAGCTAGAAGAAGGAAAGGGAGAAATGATGAGGCGTTAAGTGCTGGGATGGGGAAAGGAAGGTTGCTAGACTTCTGTCTGTAGCAACAAGATGTTATATCAGCTCTGCGTCCTGAGGATAGTAGGCTCAAGGTGGATAAGGTGATGTGACTTAAGCTGATGTAAGAGCTTCCCATAACTGAGAGGAAATAAGCTTTCCCTGCTCACATGATCCCCTCCTTTCCCTTCTGTTTTGCTGTTGGCACTCACTGGACTTGTATAGAATTGGTTCATATTGCTAAATTGGTAATAAATTAATCCAGACTAAAAATACGTGCCTTGGAGCTAGGTAAGGAAAGCCAGGACTGCATGGTCAGGATCGTGTTCAGGGAAGACAAAGAACTGGGAAAGAGGATGGGAATCCTTCACTTGCAGTAGTGGTAAGGTGGCAGATCAGCTCGATCATAACATGTAATATCACCCTCAAAGTGACAAATGAATTCTAAGTAAATAGAGACAACAACAGATTCTTAGTCGAATAGCTCTGAGCATGTGACCATTGCATTGTGCTTTAATATCTATATTGTCTTATATATTTTTTGTAAAACCAGTTTTTCATATAGCATGAACAGTTAACTGTTCTTCAGTTTCAAAATGCAAACCAGGACGCTTTCATGAAAAACCTTTTTAAACATGTAACAGATATACACAATGATTTTAAAAATAATCTAAATATGTATTGATGCTACTCTCAGCAGTTTGTAACTGAGCAAGTAAAGGACAGTTTATGCATGTTTCCTAAAATGCAGGATTTTTTCCCCCAGCATTTTAGTCTTTTAAATGAGTTTATCATGAAGCACAGGATAAATGTCATTAGCATTCACTTTCAACAAAGTGACTTAGTTGTTGTCTACATTCATTTAATTTATCACTCCAAGCAGAGACTGCACCACACTGATTCCTAGTAGACACGGAGCAGTTTCTACATACTAAAGAAGTGTTTTGCCCTGAAGAAATTATGTGTGGCTATTTAAAAAAAAAAAAAAAAGTTTTGATGTTGATCTTTAGAGTAGCAATATTCATACAGAAGAGGAAAACTCCTTCTGGGGTGACAGGGTAACTACTTGCTGTAAAGAACGTTCCTTTACAGTCTCTCAACTCCAGTTTTAGAATGGGGAAGGGTGAGTATCCATAGGCTCTGAGAACTATCCTGAAACAGGAATTAATTATCCCACAGATCTAAAATAAAATAATAAGACAGGATTCTACTACATTATGTTACAGCAACAATCCTTTGGAACAACATCTGTGAGTTCTTATATATTTGTTACACATTACAGCTTATTTTTGAGATCATGTGGCATGCTTTTTTGCAGGGTTCTCAGAAAACACAGCGTAAAGAACAAGTAGTAGCAAAAAAGTATGAGGTGCACCTTTAATGAAATCTATCAATATCACCATAGCTTTCTTAAAAATTTGATTTTCACTGCTAATTTCTTTACTCTGTATGAGCTAGATGTCAGACATTCTGGGACAGCTAAAGACAGAGAGAGGAGCTTTGGGATAGTTCAAAATATGCAAGTAAAACTTTACTTTTGCTTTCAATGGGAATTAGATATTTTAATTCTATTGCATTTTTAGCAGGCCAGATTTTTTAAAAATTGGTCATAAGAGTACACAAGCAAAATGAATGAATTTCTTAAGTACACCACAGAAAAGATTAGCCAAGGCGTGCGCATTTTTTTTCCCAGTTCATCTGACGATGAAGATTCTGAAGAAATAACTTTTAAAATAAATGAATTGGGAAATCAAAAATCAATTTACAAGGTGTGGCTATTATTTTACCATAGCCATGTGGTTTTTAGTTTAGCCATGGTTAATTCTATTTAGGTGAGGTTTTTGAATACATGTATACATACAGAGAGTGAGGGATAACACCACCAATAATAGAGTGTAACTAATTTCTAATGTAGGGACTTCTGTATGTTTGTCTCAAATTTATGAGATGCACACACAGAAGACTACAATGTATTAGAGATTACGTCTCTCCATTGTCTGTGAGTGATATATTGACAGTACACTACACTTTCATTCACAGTCTCCTTGGAACATCTCAAAGGTTACTGTAGGATCATGCAATATTAAAGTTTTCCTTCTATCCATGAATCAAAGCCAAACTAGGCAAATTTTGTTTTTCAGGCCCATCCCATAGCCAGATGATAATATGTTTATGAAATGTAAGACCTATTTTTAGCTGGATATTTCATGTTTAGGTATTACAGAGAACAAAGCACACTTAAGTTAGAGGGCAGTATTCAAACCTTTGAATCCCAAGTCACAATTTTCCCATAACTTTTCCTTCTTGCTAAGTAGACTAATTCACAGACTTGTCGCACATGCTAGACTAGGCTAGAAATTTTCAACTAGATTTTAATTTTTCTTCAAAAGTATGACTGGTATAATTTGGTATGAATGGTATCATTTAAATTCAATTACACTTTTGGTGGAAACAGTAAAATGATTTGTGTTAAAAACTTACTCACTGCCATGATGACTATGTTTTAATTCATATTACAGCCAACGTTTGGACTTTTCCACTGCTTTCAGTGAGATATAATACAAGGCTTAATAATGATATATCCTCTTTTTATATGAAATGGGAGTTACTGCAGTTTTGAAGATCTACTTCAGGGCAAGTGTTCAAGCAATGTCATGTGGCTGTCGTGCTATCTGTGGACTGTTAAAGGTTTTGTATTTTAAAGTATTTTTTTAACACGCAGTGAGTGCTTTGCTTTATACAGACTATCTTAGCCAAGAGCTATTTTCCTTAATTCTCTCAAGGTAGTTGCTTCTTGTTGAGAACACGATTGAGTCATACCTGGTGGTGCTAGAGTTTATATCTGTTAAAACTAAATGGCTTACTTCTTTTAGTCACCTTATCAAATTCCATAGATCTTTTCTTAAGTCAGCAATGATCACCTTGAGCAGGTCAGGGAGGAAAATTAGAAACTGATCTATCAGGTAGCTGCCCCTCTTCAAGAGCAAAATTGGAAATTTATCTCCTAGTAGTAGATGCCCCCCTTCGATTCTTGCTTTCTTTTGATTATTCTTTCAAAAGATGTATCCTTTCTGGAAACTAAAAAGGAAGGAGTTAAACGGAAGCTGAAAGGAGCTTATATGAAAACAAGAGATGACTCTGTTGTAGTGGAATTAATCAAACATGGTGATAAGATAAACATATCTAATTTCAGAAGCTACAGAAAAAATATCACAATTGTTTCAGTGACCTCACTTTTTAACTTTCAGAGGAAATGCCTTCAATATGCAACCTTACACTAAGGAAAAAGAGCCAAAATAAGTAGACAGAACAATATTATTGAGATCGTCAATGGATTTTTTAACAGACCTTTTTTTTTACAGTCTCTGCCTCTTATAAAAACAAATTCAAATAACCAGTTAGAGGAATTCTGGACTATTTTTATTGCAAAAAAGTTGTATGGACCTATATAAATCATGCATGACTATGAGTCTCAGTTCAGAAACCTGTTCATAGGAGAAATGGCAGCATCATGTCCAAACTGCTATATCATACACAAGAATGCAAACATACAATTGGCCATGCTTGTATAAATAAAAATGGCATCATAACCCTTTTTATATGCAATATTCAAGGAAACAAGTTTTGACAAGAATAACAGTAGGATGTCTTATCTTGAAGTCCCTCAACTGACCATATGGTCAACCTCCAAAGCAGTCCAGTGATTCAGCTGAACTCTACTTTTCAGGTGGATCTCAAAAGAAAAAGAAAGGGAGAAAAAGAAAGAAAAAACAGCTCAGTTGTTGTAGGAACAACAACATGTTGTTGCAGGAACAACAACATGTTGTTGCAGCAGTGGGATTTAATGTGGCAGTGAGATTTAACTATTATTTGTATTACAATTTCCACTTCTATATAATTTGGGAAAACAAAAGGTGAAGGTAGCGGTCTACAAGTAGATTCTTTGACCAGACTTTAGAATCATACTTCCTGAGGAAACAACAGAAAAAACAGAATGGTTTTATCAGCTGCTGCTGTAACCTAGGACTAGATTTTAGTGTAAAGATCTGAAATTCTGATAAAATATTGGCTAAAATTCCTATTCTTCTTGCCTTATTGCAAATACAAAAGAACAACATGTGGCCAATAGTTGTATTTCGTGACATATTTTGTGACTTTTTTCTTTAGGAGGTGACACTGAAGCAAGTTCAATCCTTCCTGACTTCTTCAAAGATTATATGTGATTCCTTTTCTGTGAAAATAACAAAAATAACATTAGGAGTAGTTTCTTTTCTCAGATGTCTGCTAACCTAACTTTGTGTTCCTACTATTCCCCTGGAAATGCCTTTCTGCTCCTGTTCATAGCAGTTCTTATTCATTACAATTTTATTCACTGTCTTCTGGCCTTTGCCTTGGCTTTCTCCATCAGTAATTATTTCACTGCACATGACATAGCTTCTGACCAAGCCGAGCCATGCTGCTTGATGAATCCTGTGGTAATTGCTATTAATACCAGGTATCTTACTACTGAAAGAGTTGTAATTGCACTTTTTATTTGGTCTGAAAGAAGAGTACTTAGCACTTCAAACTCCCTTTAATCAGTCTTTAATTTATTTTCTAGATCTCCAGATCAAAGACTGCATGATGGAAATTTTCATACACTGCCAGAATAAAAATATTTAGATAGGTACCTGTTAAGAACCTTCAAAAGAAACTAATTGCTAGAAACTTAACTTGCACTAACTTGCAACACTAGTGAGGCTTCCACACAGATGCTATCAGCACTGTGAAGCACCTTTAAATAATTTTGATAAACCTGGCCTTGGAGAAATGTTTTTCTGCAAAATTGTTTTGCTCTTAACATTGCATAAAATTTGGTAGGTATTTTTTCATGTATTAAAATAATATAGACTAAATGGGAGTTAGTATACAATGTCACCAGTCTGAACACCTACAGCTACAGTAGATGATTCTTTAATACTGACAGGCATAAATTAATAGAGATTATGAATTGATTAAAAAATGAGTAACTACTATACCAAAGCTGTTGCACACAGCACTCTCCTCTTTTGCTTAAATAGTTTAGAATGTAAGAGACGACCAAAATATCATCAGAGTTGAGATGTCGAACTTATAGTAATGCCTCTCAAAGAAAAGAAATATAGTTACAGTTTTAACGATAAAGATTTCTCTTTAAACATTTGGAATTAAAAATAGAAAATTTCCTACTGTAAGTGCCTGAAGTGCATATGACAGCAATCCTACTGTTCGCTTAATGAGCCTGTCAGTCCAGAATATTAAGCAGTTTGATTTAAGCATCTTAAATACGATGTAGATCTAAAATGTTAATGGTAAGCAAGAGTTTGGAAAATGTAATAAGGGACACTTTTCCTATATAAAAAAATCTTCTATCTATCATCTGCTATTTCCCTAGATTATGAAATGAGGTTATTAATTATTATAGCTTTAATTTCTAGGGACTAAAAGAATTCACATCCAAAATTTCCACTGTATTTGAAGATGCTTCAAGAGGTCCTTAAAAGAATCCAGAGGCTCTTCATATTTACTTGCTGTCACTCAGCCCTCATTTCATTTTTTTGCTCATCTTGACACTCTTTTAAGGAATATTTTCCTCAATTGTTCGATCCACCATTGTGATTTGACTTAGCAGTCTTCTGATTAAGTCACTGCTTACAAATCCAGGATTTAACAGTTCAGATGCCCTAACCTCCCTGTGCCAGTCTTGCATCCATAATCTTATTTCTGGCAGAAGAGACATCTCTGCATGTATCAGACTTCCAGCTCCAGAGTCATTGGTCCCCTCTTTTTGTCGTGATGGTGTTAGAGATGGCTATATCAGTTTTTCTACATATTGCTTGTCAAAGACATGACTTAAGGAACTGCAAGCTTATATGCAGGGACCAAAAAAGCACTTTTCTGCAAATATGCTGATCACTGATACATTCAGGCATCTACGAGACTTTAGAAATATAATCCTTTGTATTTTTATGTTAAGTAGTTTAAGGGTAGACACTGTGAATTGTTGATGGGTAAAAAGCAAGCTCCTTCTTGACTCAGAAGATGCTGTACTTTTGATTTGAGCAATGTAGATTTATGGTCATTTGAAAATTAACAGATTCAAACTTGTTCTAGCTGAGCATATGTTGAATCACTAACCAACTTCCAGGTCATGTGACAGGAAAATTAAATGGATTTACAGGGGAAAAAAAGAAGGAAAAAAAAATCGTACTCAGATTTCTATGTCAGGACTACTATGATTAAATGATCAGCATTATACCATGTCCCTGCAAAACCACTAAAGAACAGTGGTGGATGACAATAAAGTACATCAGAATTTAAGCCAATTTTCTTTGAAATGTAGATCACTTGAAAGGATCTCTATGACTCCCAGAGGAAAAATTTCCCACGTGGCCTACTGCATTATTTCAATGATTTGAATCAGCTGTACTATTTCTTCCAAACAATACTGGAAAAGAAGTGTCTAGTGTCTTTTTGTTATGTGAGGATTCAAGTCCTGTAAGCACTCATGGGAATTTCTCCAGTAAATTCCATGTAAATTCAGATGAGAACTCCTCTTTCCTTATTTTCTTCAAATTGACTGTTTTTTCTTTTTAAATATCAACAAAATAATAAATCCAGCACACACCTTCACTATTTGATGCCACCTGCATATCTATAGTCATTACTACAGTATTTTGAATTTCATACATAAGGGTATTTACCCTTTTTTACTTAAAAATTATCTTATGGCTCTACTCCATATATTGGCTCATTTACTTTAAATCTGATATTTTAATAGACATGCCTCTTACAGATTAAAGAGCATACATTACAGAGAATAAATATATTCTTTTTTTCTTGGGAAACGATAAAAAGTTAATGTTTTATGTAACCTTTTGCCAGAATCATGGAAGACACATTTCCTTTAGAAAGTCTTTCAGTGGGTAATGTGGCAGTGGGATTTAATTGCTATTTATATTACAGAAGTCCATAGATACACAGTCCTGGTTACAAGATCTCATTGTGGTAGATGCTGTTGAAACCCAATTCTTTCTTCATTCTCAAGATAAGCACCTTCTGGGCCATGGCAGTGCAAAATACCCTATTCTTCTCAAGGTTGTCCTAGAAGGCTGAACTATTGCTGATTGTCTGGGTAAGATAAGCTTACAGTGTGTTTCTCTTGTCTACAAAAAGCTGACTCTAAAATAATTTAAGCTGGGAATCAAGTAATAACTTTTGGTCACCATCAGCATGGGCAAGATTTGAACTGATGACTTAGACTGAAACACGCTAAATTCTACCATCAGCCACAATATTGCAAGCTGTACAATGAAAAGAAAAAAAAAAAAAAAAAAAGAGAGATTTTCTGTTGTGTGGGTAGTGTGCTTTAAATGTGAAAGAGTCTTCCTAGCTGTGGCAGTAAGCAGCTTTGAGGTAATTGCTATTTTGTGTTTCAGTTCAGAAACAGACGTTAAAATGAGTCATTGGCTTCTGTTTGTGTGTTCTGAGCTGGCCTCTTTGCTTGTACAGTTTTATTGGTTTTAAAGGGACCATGTACTGGCACAGCTGCTCCCAGTATAACAGGATATGCAGCAGAGAGAAAAAAAACATTCCCACATATTTTCCTGGTAAAAGTTTGGTGATTTTGTATACAATTTAAGCAATTAACTCCTATAATAGCTTTAACTGCAAAATATTCAAAATACAATAGTTGCTCTAGTGATTATACAGGATACTTGGTGTTTATAGTTGTACTTATTTGTCATTTTGACTAAATGCATACTTTTTAAGGAGAAGTCTTGCTCTGAGGTTTCAGTTTTTTCCTCTTCTATGTTTCTTTTCAGTTTACTTTTGAAATTGATGTTAGTCTTGACCACTCTTTTAGTCTGCCGTGCGTAGGAGAGGTATTAGCCCAGATTCTGCTGTGGGAACTCTCTGTGCTTCAGCTACCTTTAATAGGATCACATTTTTTAAAAATAAGTAATATACTCATATAAAAATTTAGATAGAAAACTAAATTACATCAGCGGTGAAAAATCATATGACCGAAATGTCAATTCTAATTTAAAAGCATTTCTTGAGACAATGCAAAATGTAATTCTATTGCTGAAGTGAGGCAAGGCTGTTCTGGGACAAAACTAATATAGAAGTCTGACAAATATTGTTAATAATCCACTGATATGTATAACTGATGAGAACAGTGTTGACAGCACCGTATTGCAAAAAAGAATCATAGCCTGATGGGAACATTACAACCCACTGGCAGAAACACGCAACAGCCTCTAATGCTGTTAGGGTTGCCACCATAGTGATGGACCAGATTCTCAGGAGCTGACATCTTCATAAATCAGAAGCTCTGTGGTACCACAACAGGTTCTTGGTTTGACTAATATATGATTACAATTGAGGACTGTAGTACAGCAGAAATCATGCTAAGCAATAACCTATTCATGCCGTTGACACTTTGGAGGCCAGAGATAACAAAGGGAACTCAGTAAGTCTGGCTTCTTCTTCTACAAAACAATAACTATAAAATCCAACTAAATTCAAAAGCCCTTTAAGATCAAAACCCAGTACCGTATGTGTCTAATAGAATTTTCAAGTGAATTGACTTGCTAATGACATGATAAAACTTGTTTCCTACATTATTAAATTAAACGCTACCTATTGTAAAGAGTATTTGCCCACCTACAAATGGGTATCTACGTAATGGACATTTACATATGGATCTCGTTGCATGAATTTCTACCCTATTAACAACTTATGTACACACATAGTTACATATTTCCATTTTAAAAGCTGTAATTAAAGTGTAAATATTGTTGGCTAATGTAGTTGGCTGTCAATGTGCACTTGTTATGGAAAATGTGACATATGTCCTTTAATAAGAGAGCATAATATGTTATTTATAATATAATTATGTAGGAATATGGTGTTCGGCTTAAGACTTGTTTGTGTATCATTTTGTACAGTTATAAATGTTGTGTTGCTGTATAGCTTGATTTTTCTGATCCTTGGAACTCAGGGTGCAGTAGCTGCACTTATTTTCGTATAAATCAGTCTGATCACACTATGATGAAATACGCTTTTCTAGTGAGAATTTCACCTTTGCATCTCTCATGTAGGTGGGGTAAGATTTTATCCTCTTCCAGTTCTTCATTTTAAATGCTCGTTCTTTTTTTGAATGATACAATGACTACCTTATGCTCTCTGGAAACCTAAACTGTCTTTTGAAATTGTTTAACTTGTCACTTAAGGAATGGCTTTATTTTTTGTATGTATATAAGGGCAGAGTGCATTTTTGTTAATTTTTAATAAAAATGAATGTCTGGATAGAGGACTACATTATTAAAGGAATAAATGAAATTACTCTTGGGGTCTTATTTTATTTGTAGTTGATAGAATATGCCTTTGATGTCCTTATTTACGTAGATTAGCACTTTATTCCATAATTGGTGCCTTCATCTTATTAAGTAATTGACTTTTTCTTCATTAGACAAAGAAATGCATAACTTACACAGAGTCCTGGATGTAAGAGGGGGAATAGAAGTTCCTGATGTAGCAGACAGGAACATTCACAACCCTTACAAATGGGAGATATATGACATACTGATATCATGAAAATATTAGTGTATAAGAGGAAATTCCTGACATGGAGAAGGCTAGCTAGGCATAGTCTGTGGAGACTGGAAAGGATGCAGTGTGTTCTGTTGCAAGTAATGAACTCATGCTACAGTCTATAACGTGGAGACAGCCATAAGCTTGATGTGCAACTTACCCCACTTGGTAGAAAAGCTATTAATTTCAGATAGTGCAGTTGCAAAGGGAAGTGTTTCCAATCACAAGAGAGCAAGGAATGCTCTTCTATTCCTGTAACATTTGCTGTTCAGTCTACATAGGAGTCACTCAACAAAGGCTTCTAGTATTGCAACAGGAATGGCTTAAATTTGAGGAAAACTGAGCAATTCTTTTATTTATAGCTTGTGTGTGCCGTTTTATGTAATTTTATAACAGAAGTGAGTACCACTGAACACTTTAGTACATAAATCTCTACTAAGAAACCTTGGTGTTCGGTGTCAAACAAAGTACACTGACAGGCTCAGAACTTTGCCAGTATTGCTACTCATAGAACCATGGAACCTTAGAAAAATATTGCTCAGAAGAGACCTCTGGAGATCATCTAGTCCAACTCAAAGCAGGTTCACCTTCAATGTCTAGGACATTGTCCAATTAAGTTTTAAATATCTCCAGCGACAGTGATTCCACAGCCCCCTTGGGCACCTGTTTGACTGCCCTCATGGTAAAAAACTTGTTCCTGACACCTAACTAGAACTCTCCCACATTGTAACTGGTGTCCATTGCCTGTTGTCCCACCCTTGTGCACCTCTGAAAAGAGTCTGGTTCCACCTGCTCCATGCAAGTCTATACAAGTCTATATGAAGCCCAGCAGTTTTGCAACAACTTAAGTGCTTATGATTGTGACAGGCACTGCACTCTTCATACTACAGGTTTTGAGTTTCAGCCACTACTACAGTAAGTCACAGTATTTCTAATATGTGCTGTTCTTATCCCTATAGTATAAAGATGCTGTTGCTTTTTACAATGCCACCTCCAGGTATCTCAAAGGATGGTGTGCTGCCATCTTTTACTCAGCAGGAAAACACAGGCCTGTGTTTCAAACAGCAGTAAACTTACCAATTCTTTTGTGAATGCCACAACTAGAAGCTTCATTTCACCTTCCCCTTCTGCCCTCAGAAAGGAGAAATCTGACCCTGGTTTTATGTATAATCCATTTTCAAATTCTTTTTTAACTAAGAATTATTTCTCTGCTTTCTTGAATTTTTGACCAAGCTGTGAAGTGTGAAAGACACTGTATCTTTTTTTTATGGGTGGTAAAAGTATATATCCATAGAACAAATGGAAAGTAGGATCTACAAAAATCTTTACATAGTAACATTGTATCTATCATATAAATATTTGTGCTTATTGCCTACTCTGAATCTCAGTTAAAAAGAAAAGAATCAAGTAAAATTTATTTTAGATGAGGCTATTTTAAAAATTGTCAAGAAAGTGTACCATCTTTCTGTTACCACTTTTTGCACATTTAACGAGCTGTGGATGCAAAACCTAAATTGAGCATATGATGTATATCAAAAAACTTGTAATAATTTCATTTACCAAATATTTATCTTACCAACAGTATAGATCATTCTTATAACTGTGGCAAGCACTGTAGCTGTACTAGTAATTAAAAATAGTGCAGACATACTAACACAGTCTAGCAATGTAAGGACATTTCAAAACAGGGTTTTTAGTGTTGCTTGATTGGTATTTCCACGGGAACACTCTGAAGTCAGATGCCACAACTCAGGAATTTTTAATGCTGAAGCAGAAGGTGGCCCTCTGTGCTGCAAGTAAGAGACACCTGTGGGACAGGGAAAGAAACACATGCTTCTGGCTCCCATCTTTTTTTTTTTTTATCCACAAGAGTGGTTCTAGGAAAGTAGATTCGTCAAAACTGTGGTAGCCAGGGATGGCAGAAAACCTAATTTTCAGGGGCCTTCATGAGAGAGATCTAGCCACAGTGCTTACACTGTTTCTAGCAACATGTCTTCTTTTCCTGGACTGAGTTCCTGATTTACCTCTCAGTGTCCAGTCTTCCTGTGGAAGACCCTATTGATTGCAGCAGGAATAATAATCATGCTTCATCATTTATAAGGATTAAAACCTATAAATTCTGTTCTCTCATCATGTATTCAATGGTCAGATGACATCAGATCCCAATGACCTGGAACAGAATAGCGCAGAGGAAGACAAGAGTATGTTCTCTGGGAGAGTCCATGCTCACTGTGGCATTTTTTTCCTCTTTGTTTTTGTCTTTCTGAGGCTGCCTAACATTACATGCTCTGAATTATCTCTGGATTCACCTTTTGCTCTACTCCAGAGTCTAGAAAGACCAGTGTCCTAACTTAAATACTTAAATTAGTTGCCTACATTTAAATTATATGGCCATCACATCACGCGTATATTTTTGGATATTAAAGATCTCTAGTCACTTTCAGCAATTCCCTGGATGAGCAGCTCTAGTATCCAGAATAAATCCTATATGATCCACCTCAACTCAACCTCTCCTCTTTGAGAAGATAACAAGAGGTTTTTATGGCAACCAGGAAACAGAGTATATCATATACATTTGTTAATGCCAGAAACGGTAATGTTGGTTTAGAAGAAAAATGTTGTGAATGGTAGAGCTCACCTGAAAAGAGGGCTAGTCTTAGAACACTTGTACTTTAAGCACTGTCTAAACACTTTAAACATTATCTTTCATATACTAAATATATATTTTAATGCAGATATATAAGTCTAGGAATCAAAGATATGAAATATCAGACTGGGAAAGCAATGAAACCTTTACTTGTACCACTGACATACATTTAATCTTACTGCTGTTTTACCAAATTAGTCCTGCTTCATTTGATGACTGACCTTAGTATGAATCAGGGCAATCTTACCGTGCCATTTCCCTGTTCTGAAGTTCCACCTCAACAATACTCTTTGAACCGAAGCTTTATGTGCACTGATACTGACGTGTCTTTTCCTCATCCTGCTCATACAAGTATTTCATCAGGTGGCATATTGCTGATAGCCAAACAAATAGTTGGCACATTCAGTTCCTCTGTATAGAGTTTGCTGTTCAAGCAAAGAACATCTGTCTTGTTGGCCATGTTCATAGGAGGTTACTGAAAGACCAGAGAGACATGCATACATTTTTGTTATTCTAGTATCTGGACTGCATTTTGTAACGGAAGCAAACACTGTTCCAAGCAAACTCTGCTCATAGGCCAGTGACTCCAGTCTGTCACATGTCCTGTGCTTGTAAGCCATAACACATGTGAACCTCTACTGTAACACTCCAGCAGATCTCTAGATGACCTTTTATTTGGGGGTTTTTTTTGACCTTTTCTTTTTTTATTGTTTGTACACTAGCCAAACTTAGCTGAGTTTTCTGAATTTGAACAAACAGCACCAATATAACAGCCAGTTTCCCAGCGCTCTCAGACTCTGCTAGCCATTTTGGAGGACTATTAACTCTTCCCAAAGAAAAAAATCACTGAAATACACATGGGCAAAATTTATGCTTGAAAATGCTTGATTAAATTTGGCTTAAACTTTTCAAAGTTTTGCAAAAAGTGTTTAATAGTTGAAAAGCAGTATTCTGTGGAAGTGAATGAATAAAACAGTAGCAGCTATAATGAATAACCCATTGATTTCACTGAGAATGTTTATATGAGTCATTATACCCTTTTACAGGTACCTCTGTACCTAAGGGTTTTGAAGACTGTATATATCTACAAAGTGTTCTGGTCTACATCAGCTGTTATTAAATCTATCTTAAATTTATTTGAGAAGCAGAAAAAGAACTGTACAGTGTATATAGCAATTTCCAGTTTAAAACTTTTTAATAAACAAGTCAGCATTTTCACTAACACTGTGTCCTTGAAATGACCACTACAAAGGGAAATATTCTTTAATATTTCATGTCTTGTTGCACAAACTGCTGTCGGGTAGGTGATTTATGATTTTCTTGTTTTGCCAATTCACAAGTACACTGACAAAGAACACCATTTTGATCACCTTACCCTAATTAGCCTTAATTATAGCCTTCTTCACAAGGTTGTCTTTAGACCTATTAATATATATTTATCTGCAGGGCATATTGTGAGTATAGGAGGACATTGTTCCCTGATTCGCATAAAGAGGCTTCAGAATTGTCATCCGGCTTTGTATGGAATAGCAATAATCTTCTTAGATACTTAAAAAAACTACAGAGACCTCACACTGTCACGTTTGGTGACGGTAAAATATTTGTCACTAATTAGACACAAGAATCAAGTAAGAAATAACTTGCAGACCATTTATTTGCGTACGTGCAGGCAGGGTACGTTTCACAGAAATACGGTTCAAATCCTTTACGTGAAGAACTTATTAAAAGAATAAATCTCTAGTATACGCAAAACAAAAAAAAAGCAAGCAAGAGACTTGATGAGAGAGAAATACTTGGGACTAGCTGGTCGACAGGTAAGAAGGTAAGTCCTTTTGGTTTAAATAGCCCTGCTCATCCGAGGGCGTCAAAGCGCGACTCCCACGGTTTTATTCACTGGGTCATTTCCACCCAGCATCATTGTGTTAAAACGATCCTCAGCTTCAACGTCCCTCGAAAAACTAAAAATATAAGCTAGCTAAGCACATATTTGAACAGGTTTCCTTGAAATAGTTACGTATACTACTACTTGTTTCGGGTTCCCTGGTGGAGAAAAGCCTTGTCCTCTACTGAAACAGCTCCGCGGGCCGCGGTAGCGCCTTAATGTCAGTCGTTCCTGTCGCGACAGCCGCTCCCGGGCCCGCCGGGGCGCCCCGGCCGCCGCCGCCCCGGCCCGCAGCCGCTCCGCGCGCCGGGGAGGGCGTGGCCCGCCGAGGGGCCGCCCCCCGCCGCGCGCGAGGGCTCCGCCGCAACAAAAGGCGACGCCGGGCTCGAGGAGGCGGCCGCTGTCCGCCGCCTGCCAGTAGGGGGCGCTCGCGCTTCACCGTGCGGCGCTCGCGCTGGCCCGGGGACGGTGCGCGGCGGCAGCGGCCGGGCTGACCGTTAGCGCGGGGCCGCCGCTGGCCCCTCACCGGCCGCGCCGCCCGCCCTGCTCTCGCTGTGTCTCTGCCTCGGCCCCCCGCCTTGTTCTGTCACCCGTCGCGTTTAAGTTCCCTTTTCTTTCGCGTTGCTCCTTCCTTCGTGTTCCCGGCTCTTTTTTTCTGTGGTGGTGCGGGGTCTATTCTGCCGTTTGACAGCCTGCGTAGGGCAGAGAGGCCGCTCTCCCTTGCTCCTTGGGGGTGCCGCGGCCCCTCCCGCGTCTCTCTTCCTCACGGCTCCCCCTGCCAGCCTCCGGGGACCGCCGTCGGTTCCGCGAAACTTTCCCGCTGCCGGGAGTTGCGCGGAGCTGAGCTGAGGGGCCCGGGGGAGGGCAGGGAAGGGCGCGGGGGACGCGAGGCGGGAGGCCGCTCCTTCCTGGCTTTCGGCTGAGCAAGCCCGCCAGTCCCGCGGACTTTGTAGGTGACGCGTGATCCGTTTTATTTTATTTTATTTGCCAGCTTTCCTTCCTTTTCTACAGAGCGGGTCAGCAGAGAAATCTCTGGGGAAGATCCTTTCAAGGGTCTCGCTCCCAAGTGTCTGTGTACGTGCGAGAGAGGGAATGAATAATTGGAGAACAGTTCCATGAAATCACTTACCGAAAAATTAGCCGCCCATTAAACGGGAAGCGGTGAGGAGCAATCATGTAAATTCTACCTATACCCAACTGTAGAGGAGAGGCGGGGGGGCACTGCCTGCGGCAAGCCTGATTTCCCAGTCCTGTGGCTGTCGCCTTATCTCGCCGTCCCCATCTCGCTACCCCGGGAGGAGAGGGACGCGTGGGTGTGGAGCACAGTGGTTTAGTCCACACCCCGCAGCCTCCCTTCCCCAGGCAGCCTCGGGAGCCGCGCTCATTCTCCTCCCTCTCCTCGCCAGCCGGTGTGTCCGCGGCGGCAGGAGGCGGCGGGAGGGGAGGAGAGGAGAGCGGAGCGGAGCGGCGGACGCCGGGCTGCCGCTGCCGCCCGGGAGAGCTGCGGCGGCGGGAGGCCCCCGCACCCCCTGCCCCACGCACCCCCCGCTGCCGCCGCCGCTGCACGGCAGCAGCCCGCCGCCGCTCCCGCCCGCAGCAGCCCCGCGCTGGAGTTGCTGCCCTCAAGCAGTTTGCGCTCTGGTTTCCAGCGAGGAGGGAGGTGTAGGGGACAGGGCTTTATTTTGAGGGGATGCTGAGAAAGCTGTTCCCCTCCTGTAGCACATCGCCTAGGCGTTCCTATTATGGAAGTTAAGTGAGAAACTCTGCGGCTTGAACTGATTTGGTAGAGAAAGAGAGAGAAAGGGGTAGGGGGAGGGCGAGAGGAAAGCAAGATAGCCAAACCAAGCCAATGATTTTCCTGCAAAGTGCCGGGAAGTTTGTGGAGCACTTTCTAGGAATCAGGTCCTTTTTCAGAGTCTCTCCTTGTCTTCCGAAGAAAGAGCTTGCTTTTGGATTGCCATGGATCCTAAGGAGAGTCTTAGACACACTTGAATAATTCCTCTGCTTGGGCTGGATTGGTGGGAATTTAGGAAGGAGCGTGTGTGCAAAGCAGAAGCCTTCGGCGCTCGCTCGCTGCTCTAATCTGCATGGATCTAAAAGTGTCACATTCAAGACCTTTCCATCTGCAGCTTTTGATTTCAAGATTTCCCTTTCCACTTTAAGTAGCTGCTAGGAAACTGAAAACTTTTGGACCTACCTCTTACTGGCTTTGGATACTTTTTTTTTGGATCTCTGTGGAATTGGTCTCGCAAGTGATCGGGATTGCTTTTAATATGTCAAAATGGGTCTGCTGACGCCACTCCTGTTCTTTGGATTTGCATTTTTTCAAGTCTATGGTAAGTTCGCTTATTTTAGATATGCCCTTTCTGTGCAGAATTCCCCTTCATCTGAATCTGATTTGGGACAGCACATGGACGACATTATAAGCTTTAACGTTACACAGCCTTAAGTTGTTTCTGGTATAAAAATGGTATTTTGGGGGGGGGGAGGAGGGAGAATGTATGTTTCCAATAAGCAGTCCTTCCCGTCTGCTAAGTTGATGGAAAAGCAGCTTATGAATGGAAGAATGTCAGCTTGAGGTTGCGAGGAAAGAGTAAAAACTACCGTGCTAAATCTTTTATTTCGGGGATGGGGGGGAGAAGCGGGAAGGAGAAAGGAAAGGCAGACAGCTGTTGTAGCTGATATTACTTTGCCTCCTTCTATTGTTAAACTTTCCACCGGGAGAGCCAGCTGATGAAATAACTAGGTTAGCTCTGCTTCGGCTCCAGGTGAGGCGAATTGGCGAATTTCCAGAGTCCCTAAACGCCTCCTTTGGCGCTGGCGGAGGCCGGAGCGGGCGCTGGCGAGCGGCAGGCGGGCAGTAGGGCGCCCACCGCCCCGCTTCACCCCCGCCGGGCCGGGCAGGTGCGGCGCGGCCCGCCCGCCACCGGGGGGCTCCGCTCCAGGGTGGGGCGGGAGGGTCTTCCCGTCGTCTTCCCCCTCACCGCCTCATTACGGGCTTTCCGGAGGGAGTGTTGTCATGGAGCTTAGCAACGTTTGGGGGAAAGGGTGGATTCCCCCCCCCCCCCCCCCCGCCTTGGGTTTGCTCTACGCCACTTTTTGCGGTTTTCAAGTTTAAGTAATGGATGGGGAACTATAAATAAGCATCTTGGGGAAGTACGCTTTAGTAGGGCGGAAACTTCAGTGCAAGGGTAAATTGTCTTTCAAAGTAGGGGTTGGCGCTGTACTGCAGTATAGTCGTTAGATGCATTACAGTAGTTCAAGCACACAACTAGGAAGCGAGCATCTGTAACAGCGTGCAGTTCTACATGAGTGCGCGCTGGGACCAAATGCTTGGCAGTCCTCCTAGTATTATTTGCGTCTCTAAACAGTCTTTTAGATTTTAGGTGAATTTAATGCCTGGGACCCTGGCTGGTTTTGCCTGTTTGTTAGAGCAAACTTTGTTCCACGAAGATACTGCTTACAGCATTTACTGTATCAGTCCTGAAGCAAGGACTCTAGGTTTATTGTTTGCAGTCACAGGCTGCTTTGGGTATTTCTCCCCCTCCTCTCATCTTCCCCCAGCCCTTAGCAAGAAAGGAGACAAAATAGACAAGAAGAGGGAGACATTCCAGTACAGTTTTACATTGGTTGCATAGTATGCTATGCAGTTTAATGTTCAGTTTGGTCTACCGATAAGAAAATTTCTGCGTAATGTATGTACATGCTAAACAGTAGGAAGTTTTAACTGTGAAAGGATTTAATGGAACATTTGCATCTATCAGCGTGGTCATAGTTTTGTGGGGATTTTGTTTTCTGTTTGCTTTATTTTTCCTACTGTAACATGTTTTGATCCTTAACTTTAAGACCACTAGTATTGCAGATATCTTCGTATACAAACTGAAAACATCAGGCTGTAGAAATGTAATTATTAGTAAGTGTTTAAAATTGTATGTAGCTAGAAGGAATACAATTAAAGTGCTCAGTGGAAGTGACAGAGTGAATCAGAGGAGCTTGGTGTTACAGAATGTAATTAATGTACCAGGCTGTTTGGAGATATATGAAACAAAATGCAATTAACCAGCTTGCTGGAACGACAGGAGCAAGACATAATTTATTCTGGTTTTGTCATGGGGAACACAAGTAGAACCTTTGTTCTGGTTTAGCCTTATAGGATGAGGGTGGGGGGTGCAGGTGAAGCACATAGCTAATTTAGAGCTGGGCCATTAGAAAAAAAAATGCCAAGAAACTGCCTAGAATAGATGTGATTCTCCGCCTTTGTGGGAAGATATTGCAGAGACTGTCAAGTTTGCCTACATTAACAACTCTCTCAAATAAATAAATAAAAAGCCTTGTGGATAGCACATCACGACCAAGTAGAGATAAGCTGTTATTGTTGAAATGACTAACAAGTAGCTTTGAAGAAATACTGGCATGCAAGCTTGGCACGCAGTCCTTCTGTCTCTTTAGGAGCATAGTAATTACGATTACACCTTAGGGTGACACATACCACCAGTTGCTTTGAAAAATACATATATCAACGTTAGCACTATTTGTAATGCTTTTTAAGAAAAGAGGCAAACCCCAACAGATCACTTGTTTAATAGGTCCTTGGTTTGTTTTCTATGTTTCAAATTTACATCTTAGTGCGTTTCTGGTTTTGAGGGTTTTTTTGTTGTTGGGTTTGGGGCTTTTTTTTATTCTCTTGGCATCAGGTCCAGAGAGAGACACTGTAGCATTTGAGGCATGTTAGCCATCCTTTTTCCTGTGACATTAATTTTGTTTAGTAATTCAAAAGTGGTATTACACAATGCATAGTGGTCTAGATCAAAATGATAATTTTTTCTTCTAAAAAGTTATTTTCTCTGTCCATGCTTTTATGACATCTGAAAATTGCAAAGCTCAATGAAAATGGCAGAAAGCACGCATATGTGTATATATATATGCATATATTATGATGATGATGATGATTTTCCTGTAGCCCTGCCCATATTCTTGCAGTCTGTTCAGGGAATAACTGTAGTTCTCTTTTTCTTTAGCTATCCATCTTGGTTGTTGTTCTTGAAAAAACAAACAAACAAAAATCGAACACACCCCACACACACCCACCCCCCCACCCCCCCCAAACAAAAAAACACCTCACCAGACAGAGTCTGTACCATGAAATAAAACACTAGCTGTTGGAGTTAAAACAGCCAATTATGTGGTTTTTTTAATAGTGTTCAATTGATTTTTCTTTCATTGTTATGTGTTTTTTTGTTATCTTTCTTCTAATGATTAGGAAAGCTTGAAAGAATGAATATTAACAGAAAAGTTCACAACTGCTGTGAACACAGGTGTGTGGATCTTACCACAGACGCTAGTTTTAGTGGGTCAAACTCTGCCCTGGTAGGACTTATAGTGCTTTCAATGAAAATGACAGCCTTTTATGTCAGGGCTGGCTTTTAGCTGTTGTCCCTTGAAAAACTGCGAGTGTCATGCTCTTGAACGTGTGATGGTGTTAAAGATATAAGCAGCATTTTATCTCTGTATTAGTATATTTCAAAAGCACTTACTTTCTTAATGAAAAGTATGCATCTGAAATGGTGGGGTGGCCTAAGCATTCTATCTTTATTTTCCTTTTTTTTTTTTTTTAATTCATTTTATTTCTTACACCAGTGAGCTGCACATCCATGGCCTTGTGCAGGTCTCAGTTGCCTATCAGAGAACATGGCTTACATATAAAGCTAGAGTATATTCTTCCAATGAGTATTTGAGTTGACAGGGTCTTGATCTCTTATGTGAGTTTTGCTGGTGATGGATAACCTTTGCTTCTGTAGAATGTGTGCATTTTAATGCATTAAGAATAAAATTCTGAAATGGAGAGTTTGCGTTTTTTTTTCCTTTACCTTGTTCTTCCATAGGACCCAATTCTGCAGAGCATATAAGAATGTGCTTCCATCACTTATCCAGCATCTCACTGAAGTTAATAAGAATTTAAACACGTGCTCCAAGTTAATCACATGCTTTAAAACTTTGCTGAGTAGGGATGAATTTGTGCCCATGATGAAACGTTTTGCTGAATTAGTCTTAATATTTTGCTTTCTTTACTTCCTGTCTGGTAAGTTGTTATTGCAACAGCATGTATTTACGTGCAAAAGATAGGCAATAAGAAAATCCTATCATTATACTTCCAGCGATGGCTATGTTTGAAAAGTAATGCGATAATCTAAATAATTTGTTTTGTTCCTTTGCTAATTTGGTGTGCTGCAAAAGGACTGACACCCCACAATTCTTTCAGAAAAGGTAGAATAGGGATTTTTTCCATGAGTTGCACTTACTACAATAATCCTTCTGTTGGGAACTTTCTGGAATGATGAGATTGATGTTGCTTAAGGAAAGTAAGTTTTAGCACTGCAGGCTAAAGATATGTAACCTTAAAAGTAGACAAAGGGATTTAAGTAGATTTTTAAGGATGCATAAAAAGCATCAAGGTGATGCGCCAAAAAATTTAGTGAGAGGAAATGGAGGCTTTGGCTAGTCTGTCCAGTCAACTCTGTTTCCAGGAGCCGCTTTTCTATAGCAATGCTATGTAGGCTCATAGCACTAAATTCAAGACATGCTCTGTCCGCTGCTGAACCATTTAGTGGAAATTACTAAAGAGTATGCAACGGCTTTTTAGCCATTTGCTACCCTTGAATTGCTATTCAAATATTGATCTCAGCTAAATAGATTGCTAACAGGTTCTGTACATTCTGTTTCAGCGACCTAAGAGAAACACTGCTGTCAGGTTTTATCTGTTATCTCAGCTGGCATGGCAGAGGTTGCTCTTCCTGTGGCTGCCATCTGGCTCACCACCTCTCATACCAACCTTGTGGAGGATACTTAGTAATCATATTGCTGCTGTTTCTTGCCAAGAGGCTGGGTTACTGGTGCTTTTTTCTACATTTCTATAGAAATCTCTTTATTTTTTGTGCAGAAGAAAGTAAGTATTCGCTCTTGCCAAATAACAAAATATATTGTTTTTTTTGGTTCTGACTGAACAGACATTTCTTACATGTGACTGCTGAATTTTTACAGAACATTTATTGTTATCCAAGCTTTCTTGTGCTTCCATTTTTATAGTATGCATGCCTTGTATATTCAAAAAAATTCCTTTAAATTTTGGTACGTAGAAGGATACAGAATCTGATCTTAAATCACTACTTCAGAGAGAGTGTTGAGGATGATACCTTTTATGCAGGACTACTCATGTGGACTGTTAGTTATGACATCTTTATTTCTGTGCAATTATTTTCCCTTCAAAGATTTGTGGATGTAGATTTTAGTCTTACCATGTTTACTCTCGCACCTGGCTTCTACTATACAATGCAAACTGTGGACTCTCTGCCCTTGAAGTTGCATGTCCAGAAATAAGATTGAATTGTCAGTGTTGTCCTCACCTCAAACCTTTTCCTTAACAAAATAACTGTTAATCACCTGTGGTTAACACTTTTTATTGTTATAGTGGATAATTAAACAAGGCCCTGTTAATTTAGGACCTGATTCTGCACCACTGAAATCTATAATAATTTTGCTACTGAGTCCTTTGTGTGAAAGACCTTGAAAGCTGGTGATGATATCTTGACTTACTGTAAGTAAAGGCTTGCATCTTAATTCATGTAATGTAATCTTGTTACAAGATGAAGTTGGCTTGTTGCTACATCCTTCCATGGGGATAGCTTCCAAATACTAGAGGGTACAAGTGCATGTTGCTGCTTCAGTCCTCCTTACTCCTGACTTGCTCCTATTATGTGCTCTTTACTAGTACAGAGTACCCCTTTGTAATCTGAAAGCTGCTTCTTGTGCTGGGTTGTGGATGTAATGATATGCATTCTTAATATATTTTGAAGCCAGAAGTTCATGAAGTAAGAAATGGCTTTTTAATTCCATCTCTGCAGCTTATCTTGGCTTTGCTGCCATGGAAGAGATCCAAGATGTGCGCTTAATTTTATTAAAATAATAACCTTCATCAAGAAATACATGAACAACAATAGACAAACTAACCAGTAGTACCCATGTAATAACCTGCTGATACCTATATTGAGCCTCTGTGCTCTAGTGGCCAAGCCTGATTGACATTCATCTTCATATCATGGACAAACGTGATGTGAAGATATTAATTTAAACAATATTTTGGCAGAAGTAGCTTATGCATATGCATTAAACTTGCAGTCTTTACCACTCTACCCCAGCTATTTTTTTGGCTAAGCAAATTGTATACTTAGTAAATAATGGTTATTATCTGCAGATCTCTGTGAGTTAATACATCCGTTTAACTGAGTTTTGAGCTAACTTTCTGGTTATGTTCTAGATAGATTTGCAAACATCCTAATCTGTGCTTAATTTCTCTTTGAGCTTAGTTGCACTATAAAACCATGTCAGTAAAAAACACACAGCTTTGTTTTGCTTAATGGTGAAGGTACTTGTTTGTCCTGGTATTTCTACCAGGAAACAATCTATCTTTGGCCTGCTGATAACTGAAGGCCACCAATCTTCTAGTGATTCCAGTGTATATTTTGGAACCAACTGAGATTGTGTGCGTCCAGGTTCTATTGCAAAGTTTTTATGCTATTTATCTGTCCTGGTTGTGGAGATACTCATTCAGCTCTACCTACCTATGTGAATGGTGGCTGGAAGAACACAAAGCATTTTCAAATTCATTCCTTATCATTTTCAGTTGCTCATTGCATAAGACACCATTCCAAGCTTGATTTGGAGCAACCTTAATCATATGTGATGTTTGCTTGCAGAATTACCCTTTTCGTCAGTGAGTCTTCATTGTACTCCTTCAATTCCAGCAGAATTCTTCAGTCTGACTACAGTGAAAGACAGTGGCCTGCCATTGTACTATTTTATACTTTGTTATAATTTACTTTTTTTTTCTCTCATCACTTTTGCTCAGATTAATTGGGAGAACAGTTTATTTGGTCTGATACAACGGAAATAAGCTGGTAGGATAAGTGGGGACACCAGGAGTTGAACTATGATCTAACTCATTAGAGTTTACCTTGATGATTATGCCACAATGTCTGTTGTGGCATATGGTCTTTTAGTTTTTATTTATGTGTTGCCTGTATAGCTCCAGTGTAGTGTTCCAAGGTGAGTGTCATAAATGCAGATTGGATAAATACGTAAAGAATAAATGGCCATCAGCAAGTTGTAAAACACAGTAAACTCTGTAGTTCACTTCTGTTAATCACTTGCCATTGATTGCAAGAGAAACTGAGTGGAAAAAATTTAACCTTTTAAAACCAAAATGTCAGGTAACTAACATCAGTCAACTTGTTTCTTATCCATAGTGAATGGAAGAACTGTTCATGCCAGGCCAGGGTACCAGAGATACTTTTTTACTGCTGTGAAAACGTCAAGACTTAAGAAGCAGTTGTGAGAAGTATTTTAATGCTGTGTGAGCCCTGTAATGATGGTTTCTCAAGCTGTCGTTCTGTGCAGTTTTCAAAGTCCTTGTGTCCTGTAGCCCAGATGACTTCATCCTGGCAAAAGAACTGGTCAATTTTAACAGTTTATATTGTATCCTAAAGAAAACTCTGTAACCAAGGGATGGGTGATAGTTTCTTTCGTTTCAGTATTATGAAAAATTCAAATAGCATAGTAATGCTGTTAGACTAGGAGCTAGTTGGAAAAGGTGTGTTTTTTCCACCTGGATTTCCTTTCCCTAGTCAACTTGATCTTCTCTTTGGGATCGTCACTCCATAGTGGAGGCTGCAGAAAAAGAATCCGTGGGTGCATCTTCCTTCTCACTTTCCAGAGGTGAAATACTGTGCTCAACATTATGTCACCTTCAAGACCTGAAGATGTTTATTGGTCCTGCATGTACATGTACACTAGCACTGTCCTGCTTTGACAGTTTTCTGGGCAGAGAAGTGACACTGTAAGCTGGGAGAAGGAGCGGGGTAGTAGCCTGATTCCAGGTCCATGGCTTGCTGGATTAAAGGACTACCTCATTTTGAAACAGGGAATGAGGGAAGAGAGAGCATAGCAGAGAATCTGGGCTACAGAGCATGTGACTGGGTCAGGCAGCATAGGGAGTGAAAAGGGGAGCAAAACACTACTGTCATGCTTGACATGATAGTGCTGATGCTGAATAACTTCAGGGTTGTCTTATACACAGTATGTTTAGGCTTTTATCATTGCTATGTCAGTTGTACATCACTTATCCATGCAGTGAATAAACCTCTCTGTTAAATTATTTGAGTCCAGATTTGTTTGGAGTTGCTGCAAGAAAACGCTAAATTGTGATTTGATGCAGTGAACTAAGACCTTTGCTGGCTTTAACTTGATGCACTGCAGAAGTGCTGTGATAGAGTGGCTGGATTTTTTGTGTATATGTTTTTATGATATGTAAGAGAAATTCAGTGGGCTAACTAAAATAGTTGGTTTACATCAAGTCAACAGCTATTAAACAAAGGACTTTGGAAAAAATTAAGTATCTGAAATACTGCAGGCTGCATTTTACCCTTGATCTATTACACCTGTTCTGTTACCAAACTGGATTTTAAAATATAATACTTTGATTTTAAGCTAGTCAATGTGATGTATCTATTCAGATATATGCCTGGATTATAAACTTCTGTGGTTTTTTTTTTCCTTCTGTATGAATTTGATTCATTGTCTTAAACTGTGCAATGTGATGTTTACCTAATGAGACCAGACATCTTATTCTGCAAGATCAAGTCTCATGGGGTAAAATCCCAGCATTTGGAATGGGGGATCCTATGATAGAATTGTCTTTTAGTACTGTTGTCTTTAAACCTCTAAGAATAGTTCTCTGTGTGTTTACAACTAGATTAAAAAAAAGTTTTTATCTATGTAGTGATATAATTATATCTCTACACACTTATGAAAGAAAATAACTTTAGAGGCTGTAAGAAATAGAATTTATGTCCCTGAAGGCAAAACTGTAAACAGTAGTAGGAACTGTTAGAACACTGAATTAAAAGAAAATGAAATGTGTGACAAGTAGACAAACAGATATTTAATTAAATATGAATCAGTGTAAAACAGAACTGTTCATTATTATTTACTGAATCCTTTTTGACAACTGCTCAGTTTAGGATAAAATGCAAAAGAACGTATGTCTGGCTTTGTATGACCCCGAATTTCTCTGCTCTCCCTTTCAGCAGACAACATGCCTTTTTTCCCTAAGTGATTTTTGGTTGCTAGGAGAAGTGCAGTAGTCTACCCTGCTCTTATCCAGCAGTAAAACCGAAGAGTGTATTGAGGTAAAGAGGGGGGCAAAGCACAGTATAGGCCATGAATCACAAGTTGTCTCTAATACGTCCACTTTGTTCCCACTTTTTCTTTGAAAACTTTTGTTTTTACTAATGGTGTTTCTTTTCAGCTGATCTCTCAAAGCCATTCAGAGAGTGAAAAAAAATTTGTGCTGTTAAGAGTCCACTTAGAGGAAGAAAAAAAGGAGGGGGAGACTTTGAGACTTATTCACGGGGCCACAGTGGTAGCAATGCGCAACTCGGTGAATAGCTTCAGTCAGCTGCTGTTAAAACTCGATGATTGATACCTTCTTGTTTTTGCTAGGACTAGGAAATACACAGAAAGTCTTCATAGTGGTCCTGCCAGTTTTAATGCAAGATACTGAAGCTGTTTACAAACTGTCTTCAGACTTCAGTATATGCAGTATTCCTGAAGTATGTCTGGAGAATTCAAATAGTAATGTTGCATGAATTTCTTTAAATTAGAAAGAGAGAATTGTTAATAATCGTGCTACTCTTGCTCTAGTTTGTGAAACCCTTTATTCACTCTCTAAATCGTGCTTTTTTAACTAACTGTGTACTGTGGCAATAATCACTTGACCATCACCTCCTATAATGATCTGAAAGTGTGCTTAACCAAATGTCATTGCCTACTTTTAAACCTTTGCAGTTAAAAATGGTTTTAGGTAGCTAGATATTATAACAGTATAAGTGATTAGACAATATTGTCTATATTAATAGACTATTGAAATCACGAGAGCTATGGCAGATTTCACTTGAAATTGATTGCAGGATGAATGTACAGACAATATATTCTTTCCTTAAGTGCTTAATGAAACCTAGCCTTAAGAGGAGTCTTAAAACAATGATTATATCTCTCAAGAAAGATTGCTGAAGAGGTCATGTGTGTGAGTCCCATTGATGAGGAAATAGAACATGTGACTGCAGAGAACTGCGATTTGTGCTGTAGAAACAGATGCCTGCCTGTGAACAGAGCAGGCCTCTGTATCATTCCTTAACAGGAATAAGTGGTGAATGGCTAAGGGTCTCATTACCAATTTAAAATATATTGTTGACTCAATTTAGCGATATGCAGATAATAGAGAAATTCAATGATGACGTAATTGGAAAAATAGTGCAGCAACTTGTACCGATTCGTTATTCCCATTTGAACAAAATAGGTTTCACCCATATTTCTGAATGTATTGGGTGACCTGGCAGTACTAGATTCCGTCCCAGTGTAATTTAACGGAATTTGTGTCTGTTTAGGTCAGGGCTGAATTTGCCCCCGGGGAAAGATGAAGATTGAAGAGTTGTAAGTTAAATTACAGGGAACTGGCTCTATCTTACAGTTTGCTGATGAGGATGGGAGTGTGTGTGTCTTTCTTTTGTGTGTGGTGTTTTTTTCTTTTTTTTCTTCCTGATCCACACAGACTTTAGGAGTAATTTAAATACCATCTACAGTATGACTGAGTTTTCAGTTACTTCCATGAAAACTGCAAGTGCTGAGACCAAGGATTTTCCTTCATAAATTACAGCAGATGTTACCTCAGTCATTCTTCAGTGTTAGCCTAAAAGTGGTGGTGTCCTTCCTGCTGAGAACTGCATGGAAAAACAGACATGTTTTTGTCACTGCATGTGGATATTGGTTAGCAAAATTGGATTAACTGTTAATATGTTATTATGAAGGACGTGTCCAGTATGACTCTGGAGCTCCATGGCAGAAGGGAGAATGAGATCTGGTCTCTAAGAACGCAGTTAATGGTGGGAGAGGTGTGCTAGTGTTAATGGTGAAGGAAGAAGGGATAACTTGAACTGATGTTGCTGCTGCATCTCTTGGCATTTAAAGCAAGGCAACTTTTGAAGTCCAGGAGGATGAGAATCGTAGAATCACAGACCATGAATCTGTCTTCTAGTAACAATTTTCCTTCCTGTTACTTGATAGTCCTGCTGCACTGCATTATGAAAGAGAGAAGAGGCAGAGGGTGATTCAGCACTGCTGGATTTGGGACAGGGGCTAGCGGGGAGCAGACACTGGTGTGGTGAAACATTGAGCTATGCCTGTCCTTCCTGATCTTTTCCCTCTGTTCTCAGCTATGTGTTTCTGGGAGTCTAAATATGCTAAGAAATGAGTCAGGAAAGAAGTGGTAGCTCTGGACCTGGACCTGTCTGAAACTGGAGGAAACCTGTTCTTACATGGTGACATTTAGCTGTCTGATGTTCCTGGTCTTGCATTTCCCTCTTCATTCAACTTAATGTACCAAATGAAGCATCATTTCTTCAGAGAACTCATCTGTCCCTCAGAGCCTGATTCATTTGTAGAAGAAACTTCCTTCAGATTAAGTAGTATACATCTCTAAGTAAGGACCTGCTATAGCTACAATATTGGAGTGGAGAAGTAAGAAATGAAGGCAGGTTTATGTACGCTTTTCCTGTCATATGATATGAAACAAATCTATGGCCATTTCTTATTCTTTCTGTCTTTCTCCCCTCCTGTTAAATCTATTATTTCCTAGATTTTTGCTATAATGAAAGATGTGTGTAGCTTGCTTGGCAAGTTTCAAATAGGAAATCTCCTCACTGTTGATGTTTTGCATTTGTAATTCTAGAACATATTCCTCTGCATAAGCCAGAAAATGCGAGACGCCTTAGCTTACTACACAGAAATCACTGTTGAAACTTCTAGATTTATTCTAGACCATGGAGAAAAATATGCCCTTGTGTTTACAGATCTTCATTCCCTGTGCTGCTTGTCTGCTACTTCTGTCCATGTTTGATGTTTCATTCGTGTAGCTTGCCTCCTTATGTTTCATAGTTAAAGACTTTCTTCTATCTTGTTTTCTTGTCAATTGTTTGTTTCTTTTCCGGCTTTTTTCTGTTCATCTCATTTTTCTCTGGTTGGTTTAGGTTGCTGCTTTCTAACAATGTAACTTGAATATGAAGAATGAAAGGATTGAAATAACAGGAAAAGTTGGGGGGAAGGCGGTGTTGGTAATGGAGGAACAATTATAAGAAACTTTTTGTTCTTTGGCAGGATTACTTGGTCAATTCTGTGTGCATAGATAACATTCTGTGCAGGCAGAATCTTCCCCTAGCCCTAACAGGTGCCTTGAGTAACTTTAAAAAAAAAAAGTTTACAAGTCTAAGCCAAATTTCATGTGAAGTTGGAAAGAGGTACCTTCCTGAACATTTAACCATGTCTTAAGTCTACCTTTTAATTTTGAAGCACGTAAGTTTCCACTCTGTCACGGAGAATTGTCTCCTTCAGTCTAGAGAGAATTACAGATAACTATGTTTATAAGTGATTTGTTAGGTTTCCTATTCTTACAAATAGTTGAAGTTTATCTGTTTATAAAATATTCTTAAATAGATGGGCAATCAACTTTAAATATCTAAGCTGATTTTTTTAATGTTCTACAAAGTTATATACAGACAATGAACATTAAAAACCAAAAGATACTAGGTAGGCATAAACTGAATCGTAATGGCATTCAAGGAAATTATTGTGCTGATACTACTGTTGAAATCATTGAAATTATTTGAAGATTTAATTTCTGTTATGTGTATATAATCTACACATGATATGTACACAATATAGTACATATTGTATTATGTATAATAAAATACATCTTGTAAGAGAACTCTTTAACTTACTAGGTAAGCTGTGTGAAATAATTTCTGGGTGAAAGTTTAAGTTGTGGGTTTGGTTTGTTTTTTTTTTCTAGTTCACAGTTGATGTTAGTTGCATTGAAGAACAAATGTTATTTTCTGTAGTGGGTATGACTTGTATATGAAATCCTGACTCAGCAGAAGATGCTGGGAATTTTGTCATCAGCATCAGTGGGGTCACAGTTTTATTTTTGGAGTATTTGGCAATGTGGGAGGCTAATGCAGGGAAGGAAGTTTTATGGTTCATTTTTGGTTTTGTGTTTTTTTTTTTTTATAATTACACAAGGTTTAAGAGATTGACAACTAAACATAGAGCTGTTGTCAGGAGGTTAACAGATTCAAGAAGCTTCACCTGTGCTCTGTTAGACAACTAGTGAGAAGCCAAGATAATGATGCACAACACATCCACTAGTAAGCAGTGTAGTCAGCAGTCTGAGAAAGAAGTCTGTAACACCATGAAAACTACATTATTTCATCTTCAAATGAAGGCTGGCTGTTGACTTATGGACAGCACCTTAAGCTGTATCTGTCCTGAGGACTACAACTTTCACTATTAGGGAAGCCACAAATCTATTTTAAAACCAATTTGTAATAAATTTGCAAAGTAGAAAGGCAGATACATTATTTGGCAACAAATTTCTTCCATACCTCTTAGCATTTGTGACCATGTGTCTTACTAGGCTGCTTGGTATTTCCAGAGCAATGACAAGGACACAATAAATTCTGGCACACTTTGGATGAAGAATGATACAGAAATCATCGGTTGTTTGAAGCGGATGGAGAATAACTGTATGCAAGACTTGGTCTCTTCTGCTACCTGCAATGGTACTTTTGGCCTCTTTTGAGATGGTCTCAGCATGTACTTTAAGAGCCCAAATCTGTATTTTATCATGTGTACTATCATCAAAGTCTAGGTCAGGCTTTGTTAAAGGCTACATCGCATTAATCCCATGGTATTCCTGTTAATGTAGCGTGCGGGTATTTTTGCCCTATGGGAAATGACCAAGAAAGCTTCATAAGAATGGGGCAGTGCCTCCTGGACTTGTCTTCTAATTGAAGTGAAGGAAAAATTTCTGGCCACCTGATACATTTTGTTATCGTGCCCAGGTAAGCATTTAGAGGGAAAAGGGTGGAGCATGAAGGAGCGGAGTTGGAGCCATGGTTCAGCATGCTTCTTGTGCTGTGAAAACTTGCACTGTGAAACTTTTGCTGCTGCAGAAACTGCAGATGGCGAATATTTTAGCAACAACTAGAATAAAGCACAGTGGTTTTTCCTGGATGCCCAGAATAGCATTATGCCAATTCAGGATTCGGGGTGTTGGGAGAAAGAATTCTAAGGTAATTTTTAGAGGAAGATGGATTCCTGAGAGTTTGGAACTTCTGAAGACAGATATCCATGCAGTCATAGATGCAATATATCTACCTTTTTTTTTTTTTGAAGTGCCTTTGGAAATTAATTTCCTCATGCTCCAGGCTTTTGTTTAACACTTTGAACAGACAGGCAGCATTCTCCCATCTAACAAGTGTGATATATTAAGCTGGGGAGAGAAAATGTAGAGAAGGTTAGTTTTAATATGGACTCGGCTGGAGGTATGCTACCCCTAATGAATCAGTAATACCACATCCTGCAGTGTTATAACTGCTAGTGGTCTCCTGTCCAAATACAGTTCTTGTCCGGCTTCCTTCGCTTACAAGCCTCACAGGGTCATAATTCTTATATCTACTTTAGAAAGAAGATAGGTTACAAGCTGGATTAGCCGAGATAGAGCATTTTGAACAAGTTTCTTTGGAAGTGAGACTTCAGTGAAGAAATTGAAACATAGAAAAGAATAGTGCTATGTAGGAGCAAAAATGTTCAGCCTGTACACTGAGTACCTGGAGAGGAAATAGATTCTTTAATATTCTATGCTGAATGTTCAGAAAGCTTTTCAGATCGTAGTGTGCTTGCATATATTAAAGCTTTTTTATAACTTGGTATGAATTGGTTGCATATGCGCATGATATAAATAAAGCCTAACTGGATGCTGTAAGCCAAAGAAGTAAATCAGCCAATGATTCTATTGCATATATTCTTGGTACAACTGTCTTGGAGAGCTATAAATAGATATTGCTTATTACTTTTGCTTGCATTTATTTTTTACTTTAAAAGGCAAATAAAACTATTGCTAACAGACCTTAGAATCACTTGGAGGATATTTACTTAGATCATTTTGAGGAAAAGAATGAATGTCCTTGTTAAAATATTTCTTAATAGTGTCTGAGTCTTGGGACCAGTAGATAAATTGTCAGTACAAATGACTAAAGATTTTTCTTTCTTGTCTTCAAGAAAGAAATTATCTAGAAGGTTTATAAGCACTTTTCCAAGTGCTTATACTGTAAGTTACCTTTTTGTGGAAAAAGCTGGATCCAAGATGAAAAAAAAAACCAAACAGAGTAGCAGTTTCAGTAAGTATTGATTGGCCTAAAACAACTTAAAGAAGTAAAAGAAACGGTAGAAAAATAAATACCCATCTCACAGATGTGTCATTACCTTCTTTTGCTCCTTTCCAAGTATGTCAAAATCAGCAAAAATATTGCTGTAGTTTCAGTAATATCTTCTTTAAAAGTAGGTCTTGCTGGCTTTGTTTTTCTTTCCCAATAATGGAAGAGCTTTTGCTTTGTAAGGATTTTTGAAGGCTTTGCTCACTGCCAGTAAATATGGCAAAAATAGGATAGGAGATCAGTCCACTAAAGCGTTTGAGTGTTCATGGAATATATACCTAATATAATGTAAATGTCACTGGGTCTTGTTCCCCTTCCCCCTCATGGGGGAAAATCAATACATATGCTTCAGAATACTTCCCTTGACAAAATCAGATAAACAATGATGATAGATCTGGCTAACTGTCTGGCAGCATGCCTGCCTCTTTGATAAACCAAATATTTGGAACTTTTAGAGAAATATTGTTAAAACATAATATTCTTGCCATCTGGCACTTCTTGCTCACTTCAGTGAGATTCTTTGGAGGTAAGTGAGAAGTGCTTCTTAAGAAGGTTAATACGACAGAATTCAGAATATTGACACCTAGTGAGATTCCTTTATTATATAAACAGTTAATAAAAGTAGTAATGGGGGGCAGAACACTTTCTGATTTCTTGTGCTACAGAGTCTTAACTTTTGGTTGCATAAGCGAAGAGATTTATAGTGTACCTTACAATCTATTTTTTTTCTTAATCTTTCAAGTGATCTGGAGCAGTTGGACTGGCCTTGCAATAGAAGCTGCAGAATACTAGCAAACTAGATAGTAGGAAGGATTAATGAAAAAAACATTCTGCTAAGTTAACTTTCATCTCAGCCTCGGTATAACTAGGTATATAAAGCTCCTTTCAAGTAAAGAAGTTGTTTATTTATTTATTTCCAACCCAGATTTTACAGTTTAAGATACAATTTCATACTTACAGATCCAAATAAGAACACAGGCAAAACAAGTAAACCTCCTCAGACAGAGAATAGATTTCAAAATACCTTTAAAAAATATTGTGAGTATTCCATGTTTGCAGATAACAGATCTTTGATTTTGTTAAAAACTTATAATGAATGGAATGGAGTTTATGTATAATAAGTCTTAATTGCAATTTTGAGAGCTGTTACATAGCTAAGACAAAGAATCTTTTGGGCCACAGATAAACTAGGCACTTGAACAACACAAAAATGAAAATTCCCTGAATTTTTTTTTTATATTGAGAGTTAGAGGATGCAAGTTTTGACATTTTGTAGCAAAACTAGACTCATGTGCCTAGGCTGTTCACTTGCTGGACACTAACATATAGTAATGTTAAAACACAAAGTGCTAAAAAAGAATTAGTGTTGTATCTCAAAACCAGCACTGAAAATACCAAATAAAAGAAGATAAATCTTGACTCTGCTTGCACTCCATTCATTGAAAGGCCCCTCAGGATAAAGGTATAGGTGACTATTAGATGACATTAATCTATATTCTCCACGAACTGTTGGGTCCCCAGTTATGATAAAATACTGATAAGTCTACTTATATGGGCCATAATAAACCAACTTATTGATGACATACCTTAGGATTTAATAGGCTAATACTGCTCTAGACATATCTTGTCACATTAATTTGCTTTGTGCAAAGATTGATAGACAGTGAATTACACCAGCTCTTGTATTGTGAGGATACTATACATAAAGAAGGCAATTGTCCAGTTCTGCATTGAAGTAAGTTTACAATGGCTGCATGACACAAGACTTGTCAGACTTTGACCCCTGTTGCATTCTTCTTAATTAGTAGCTCTTGGTCAAAACCATGAGGAATATTGTGGACTCTAAACTGGCAGAACTGTGTGATGTTCTTGCACAATATTTGCCTGAAGGCTGAATGACACATTGGTGGGGTTGAGACAACACAAATGCTGGTTTCATAAGTTTTGGGGGATTTTTGAACCGTTAAATTATGGAGAACTCTTGTCTGTTGGAATATTCTTCTGAGGAATTATTTTAATTCTTTCATTCACTAATCTATGTTTCTTCATTTATTATTTTATTCTTATGTGTGTGTTTCAAAATGTCTTTCAGTTCAAGCAGCACTTGAGTGAGTGGAAATCTGATGTCACTTATTAGTGTTATTTGTAAGCTAGAAGTGATCTCCTAATTTGAGGAATTTCAATCAATTATCATCATGCCTCGTATTGATTAGGTTTTGTTATTTTAGGGCAACTGGCCTTCTTTTCAAACCATAAATAAGGCTGTTGAAACTTAGCTGCTGATAAAATGGCACTAGCCCTTTTTTTTATATACATGAATGGAAGGCACACAGTTTTGGGGGTAAAAATGTAGTCTGAAAGATGTCATTTTAAACATGAAAGAGGGAGGTTTATTGTAAATAAGAGGTATGGGTGGATTGTTGGATGAAGTGGTGGCCTTTCACCTCCAAGGCAACAGTTTAAATTAATCCCTAGGTCCTAAGTTAATTGAGATAAATGGTTTTAGCTTTGTCCCTGGTGTAAAGTAGTCCATATTACAAAATCGCCATACATCTGTTTTTGCAAACTTGGCATAATTGGCATTCTCTTAGGACTGAATTGGCATTGAAAGTGAACTATTTCTTATTGCTTAGGAAGGTGTTCCCTCTAGGTCAGGGTAAATGTCATTGTCGGGTCTGTGAAGGAAATCTGCTCCTGGCTCTGTTAATAATCCATAGCTGAAAGATTTGTCAAAAATGTTTTAAGTGCTATAGCTGTTCTTTTTTTAAAAACAAAAAAACAAAAAAACCAAAAAAACCAAACTACCTTCAGAGTAAAGAAAGTAAATCAGTGTGAGACAGGGACCTTATTTTCTTACATCTGTTAGGAATTCAAATATTCGGAGACATTGAAATTGCCTAACTTATCGTTTGCTCATGATAGGTAATCTAACACTTCAATGATGGTCTTTTGAACTTCATGAAAGATGAACATGTGGAAAGAAATATAAATTAATGCAGAATACATTATTATTATTTACTAAGGACTAGGTTGAACTTGAGTGAAGGCAAGCGTGTGGCTTTCCTTCCCCTCTTTCCCTAGAGGGTCTCTAGGAATCACAATTCCTTCTCTGTTCTTTTATTGTGAGGGTGGTGAGACACTGGAACAGGTTGCCCAGAGAAGCTGTGGATGCCCCATCCCTGGAAGTGTTCAAGGCCAGGTTGGATGAGGCTTTGAGCAACCTGCTCTAGCGGAAGCTATCTCTGCCTATGGTAGGGGGATTGGAACTAGACGATCTTTAAGGTCCCTTCCAAATCAAACAATTCTATGATTCTATTACATGTAGATGTGGCACTTAGGGACATGGTTTAGTGGTAGACTTGGCAGTGTTAGGTTTACAGTTGGACTTGATGATCTTAAAGGTCTTTTCCAACCTAAATGATTCTAGGATTCTATTCTTCCTCCAAGGGAAAAGCAATATATATGGTACTGCTGTTGGCTGGAGAGTGAGTTTGTTTCTTTTCCTGCTCTTGCTCTTGTGTCTGCTGGACTAAAGCTTTGGAGCTAGAGTTCTGTATCTCACTTTTTTAGCTGGCAGAAGATCTGGAGGAGTGAAGGATTGAATACTCAACTTTTAACCACTGCCTCAGTTTTAACCCCTAGCGTGAACTGAAGTGTTGAGAGATAATAAAGGAAGCTGCGTCTGCATTTTGACCAACATATTCTGTTTGGTGTTATCCAAGGCAGCGTTCCAGATGAGACCTTAGTGTGTTAAGTACTGTCTTAGCACAGGTGGAGAACATGCTTTCCCAAAATCTTTAGATTTAGACAAGAAAAGGATCGCAGAATGTATTTCTGTAGGACAGGAATTGGGGAAAAATGTCCAGGAAGACAATGGGTCATATTCATTGAGTTCTGTTTGTTCTCTTGTGGTACCAAGGAGAGAAGCAACTTCAAAATGGAATGCTGTCAAATTGCATATATTTATATACATCTCTTAAGTAATTAGGGAACAATTTTCTTAAATTCAGGGAAGATTACAGCATTTTTTTCATGCTGATTTGCTTATGTTCCTGTTTGAAAGCAGAACACAAATCTTACTTGTTTTGTGTATTAAAAAAAACCAGGTTTTGAAAAATTATTTGTAAAAAAAAAAAATCTCTAGTTTATCAGATGTCTTTTTATCTTAAGAACTTGAAAAATACTTTACATAGTAGTGTTTGTTTCATTTTTATAAAGTATACAGATGTGCATTTATAAAGGAATCAGAGAACCTGCCTCATATGCATCCATAGCAGGATTTTATATAACAAGTTAACATAGATATCTTAAATCTGAGTAAAGTTTGGGCTACATATTAGGTCAAATTTAATTATATGTTTGAAAGTGTGCACCTTTTGTTTCAATAACAGGTATCTGGGTGAATGGGAGGGGAGGAGAGAGGAGTGGGGAGAAAAAAACCCTTTTCTCCAATTGTCATACTCTCCAAAAAGACAAGGAATAAACTGTCTTATCATATGATTCATGCTAGCTAGTTACTGTGATTTCTAGTGACAGTAGATGGACAGAATTTTGTGGTAAGTTTTCTTAGATGAGCAGTTTTAATAAAACACGTGTCTCATAGTCTTTTGCTGTATCATGTGTAGAACTTATTGTCAGGAATGGCAGATGTGAGCTGTTCTAAGCCTTAAGTAGCTAAAAGGGATTAACTTTACACAGAGGATTTACTAATGAAGACATCGCACTTAGACACACACAAGGAAAGGAAAGTGAATTGTTGATCAAGAAATCATTCTATCTAGTTGTCCTAAACACTTTCTTTTTCTTTTTTTTTAAATGCTACTTATAAATGTAGCATATTGTACAAATGTAATTGGATACTATTCTCATATCTTGTCTTCATGCATTTATAGTAGTTTCACAGTATCTGGCAGTCAGAGTAAGATACAGTCTATGGACAGATAGACATGGCGATCAAACTGTAGGCTGTGATGGCAACCTGTGTAGTATTTGTTCTTCTGATACTTGATTTTCATATGCTTAGGGGTAGATCCTGCTACTTGAGCCAGTAAAAAATTGGTTTTTGAAGGGATGGTGCAGGTAATTCTAGTTTTCTCTGGGATTTGTTTTAAAAAGACACAAATGAGGGAAAAAAAAAAGAAAATTTTTTAATTGACTACTCCTGCTTTGCTTCTATTCTGTAAACAACCAGTTAGCTTCATAGCTGGAGGCCAGGTGAGCATCAACATGGTTTAAATAGAAGTGAACAAAAAATCAAAGCCCAAGTAAGAAAAAGAAGTTTCTCCACTAAAACGTAGGAAGACTTGGTGACAACTGGCTTCACGGTCAGTCTGTCTCTGAATGCTGACTTGTGTAATTATTAGTTGGGAAGGGCAGGAGAAGGTGCACATGGCTGGGTAACCTTTATTAAAATGTTTTTTTTCCTGAAAGATTTGTGATCTTGTTGGAATACATTAACTGTTTAGGCAGAGATCAAGCAGGTATCAAAAAGTTAAGAAACATGCCTGTTGCCTCTGATTCCTTCCCTTGCTTTCTTATCATATCAGCTGCAGGTTCTGTAGTGAGACAGGCCACCTTGATCTGTATGTGTGTCAAATGCATCTTTGCTGGAAAAGGTTGAAGCAGGTTTTAAGGTATTTTAGACTTACCATCCCAAGTGGAGCAGTCCAAGTTTTGGCTAATAGAGCATGAGATAACTTTTTGTGCTCTTTAAAATATACCGTTGTCGATACTTCTTTTAATATATGTTTATACATATGCACATCCACATATATAATTGTAATTATTACATGAAGTGGTGTAATATAGGCATTCTATTTTACTTGTAGGAAAATATAAAGATGTTATCTGTAACAAAGAAGACTGTTTTAATTGCATCCAATATAAAAGCGAACAGTCATTTAAGAAGTAGTTTTCAAATAAGGAATGGTAAAGCTATTGCTCTGACAACCAGAGTATGATCTTTAAAACAGTGTAAGCTATTAAGAACTAGTCAGAGTGTATGTCATTCAAAAGGAAGTTTATTCTAGCTTTCCAGTATATACTGGGTATAGACTGTGACTTTGGTCTCACAAATTATTAATGCTGTTCTTATACAATGTATATAGAAAAGTACATGTGATACACATTTTTTATAGATTACTACTATAGATTACTTCTCTTATAGATTATTGCTATTACTTCAAATTAACAGAAGTTCTCAGCCATTATGATATGTGATTAATTTTTTTAAAAAATCATTAAGGTGTGGCTGGGTCACACCAAGCCATCCCCTTGTCTTTTGTCTCGTGGTAGATAAACAATGCATTTTGGAAAGGAAAAAATGGGGCAAGCACTTTGTGAGTCATTCCCAGCTTCTAAGTATTTGTGGCTTATTGACTTCCTGAGGCGCTGTCTTTCCGGTTAACTTTGTGAATTTAGCCAGGTGTTTGTTTTTGTTTTTAACCCAACACTTATTTGCTCTTTGCTTTTTGAGGTCTTTCTAAGTAGAAGTAACAAAATCATTCCAGCTAATAATTTCCTGTAGTATTCTATGGATAGATCAGTTCTCTTGCCCAGATCAAAGAGTACTGACAGAACTGAAGGAATTGCTATAGACGTGTTTTTCTTGCTACAGTCAAATGAAAGAATATTAAATAACAAACATAGGCTTGGCACCCATTGAGCAGGGCACCAAAATAAGTTTTAAAATGCAGGCAATTCTGAAATTTTTTGTGCCGCTGTAGTGATTTTGCCTGCAAGGTTAGTGATATGATCATTTGAGGTTGTTGCATTTGATATTGATGTTAACCTTTAGGATAGCTGATAAACTGACTTTCTTCTGGCCGGCATCATTAATAGGAGGCTCTGTGCTGTCCTGAATAATTTTCCTCACAATTAGCAGCATTGATCTTGTAGGTGCAGCAGCAGCTGAAGTTCCTTGGGGCAATCAGTGAATGAAACTAGTTGAAACTCACACTGAACTGCAAGCTGATTGTTCCCATTTGACCATTACAGCAATCACTTTCTAGTCCTTGTTTGTTGATTCTTGAAAGCAGTTTATTCCTCATGCATAGATATGTTTCTCACTAATGCTTCCAAGGCAAGAAGTGAAAGCCTGGATTCACCAAGCTGTTCTCTGTAGGATCAGTTCTACTTGGTAAGTCATTCTGTATGTGAAGATAATGTGGAAATTACTTTTGTACAGAGATGCAGTGTCCTGATATCTCAAATATAATGAAAGCTGTGGGGTTTTTTTGTTGGGGGGGCAGGGAGGGGGGGAAGAGGTTGAAATAATTTCTACTTGAAAAACCACCTTTATCCAATTATGAATTAATATTGATTAATCCTAATGGAGTGGGCTCCAGGAGAGGCTTTTACATACCTGTTCTGCCTACTAATAAGGTCTCATCTCAGATGCACAAAAGCTCTTAAGGATGTGGGTCATTTGTATGGAAGTTAGAAAAATCACCCTATGCTTTTGTAGTGAGGACATCTTGCCTATGGAGCAGGCTTCAAAGAAAAGCTTGATACTGACATGGGGGAATAAACTGGGAGCTGTAGAGCTGCTGAGGAGCATAGAAGGGCTGTAGGGCCCCGGGGCTGGGTGGGGGGGCAGGGAGAGTAAGAGAGAATGCTGTGTGAGAGACTATCTTGTAATGTGTTAAAAGCACATATTGAGCTGCCTGTGGGTGTGAGCCTTCCTTCATTAACTTTATCATTTAGTCTAAGAATTGGTGACGGTTCATTTTGACAAAAATCCAATCTTGAATTTTGGTGAAAAATAGCATCTTACTTAAAACACATTTGAACTAGTACCCCAGCTTTCTGTTGGCTACAACATTCTGTCAAATGGTTATTTTCACTGTACTATTAAGAAGGGATTGATCAAGTGAGCTGTGCTTTTCTTAAAATTCTATGGGGTATGGTAGAACAATATGGAAGTTATAAGAGAAGGGCTAAAACCAGACAAAAAGTACACAGATGGGAAAAAGTAGTTATTTATAATCTTGAGGGTTACAGTTACTGAGTACCTGAGAGACTTTGTGCTAGGACTTTCACTCTGTTATGAGGAGGAGTGCTGGAAGAAGCACCAATTAGGTAAGCCGTCTTTCAGTGCCTAGCATTTGCTGGGCTTAGTTGTCTTTAAGGGGTCATCTGATGACAGCAGATTCTATTTGTCTTTTTTTTTTTCATCAACTTGTTTAATGTCAAGGATGCATGAAATTTAGTTAGATGAGTATTTTTGTTTGAGAAATACCATGCAGGCAGTAAAGCAACATTTGGCTTTTCAGAAAAAGATGATAGGAACACAATGTGTAGTCCTATAAGTAAATATAAATTACAGAGTTTCCATAAATACTTCATTATCAATAGTGCTGTTGATCTTTCTAGAACTTCCTACATTCTGAGATGTTGTGGTAGGAGACACTGCATTTGTGTTTACAACACACAGCAAGGGCCTTGTCTGAAGTTAGGCCTTCTCTGACAAAGTGTGGAAAGCATTTTACAAGCTACAATGCAAAGTAAAGTGACATTGTTTGGTAATCCTGTCCTGTTGAAATCAGTTGTAAAACCTATAAATTGATTCAAGTACAAGAAAAGGGAGTCTTTCCAGAGTAATTGTAGCAGTAAATAAAGTAACTGGTGATGCTGTCAGTGTCTTGGTTATTCTATGTGACAAAAATTTTTGCATTATCCCTATAGATTATAGGCGGTATGGATATATAACACGTATCCTCATGGAATGCTAAGTTGATTTGGGATATAAACCCTGCTCTGAAACATCAAGGATCTTAATTTCTGGTATCAGCCTACATGTCTTTGCTGCATCAATATTATCAATATTCTTCCAGACTTATCATGCAATAATTAATTTTTTTAAAGCAAATAAACTGTTTTTCTTTTGGCGTTTTAGGAAACAGAAAATCTTCCCAATCCTGTGAGGAAATTTGAGTGTTTATATTCATATATGTGCATATGTAATATAAAAATAAAGATAATGAATAGATATAGTTCTTGTATGGGCTTTTTACATCTCCAAATATAAAGTATAAATTGATTAAGGTATTGTAGTAATAAAAACTAGTAATCTGGGAATTTCCATGTAATGTATGCAAAATTAGTTTGAAATTATGAAAGTTTCATTTTGTGACTGAAGTAACATTAGAAACATAAAGCCTGGCAAAGTGAAATTGCTTCTCAGTGGTTCTAGAAACCTGGAGCTTCCAGGCATTCCAAGAGAACAGAGGGTAAAGCTCAAACACAGCAGATCAAGAACTTGCAGGTAAATCTTGCCTATGATTGTGCAGCAGCATAGCAGGAGGAGAGTGGTATTGGCCAAACATTATTGTAAGCCATCTGTGCATGCAGTGTACAGGTCAGGAATACACTTTAGTAAGCTGACAATACTATTTGTTACATGGAGTTTTTGTCAGTGAATCTCAAAATGTTTCACAAAGGAGTTGTGCCAACATCTGCATTTTAAAAATAGAAAAATTGAGGTAAAGGGTGAGTGAAATATCTGGTGTGTAGCAGAATGATGATAGAGTCTGGAGTTGAACTCGTGTCATGTGTTCGGGAGCACATGTGACTGTACATGGGTGCTGGAGTAGCATATGTACCCTGACAAACTGAATTTGGCTTGGAAAGAATTCGATCAGTGTAGAATCCAAGCAAATAGATGTGTTGCCATTCACAGGGAGAACAAAGGGGTGACAGAAATAGAGAACATTATTTTGTAGCTCCCACTGTGTTTAGCTGTCCTTATATATGATATCCTGTCTCGAAGTGACAGGATTTCTTGTTACTTTGATCTATAGGGTAGCAAATCTGCTTGTATGGTGCATATGCTGCTATGTAACAAACATCAAAATTTGGTGCTATTCTACTTCAACACTCTTTCTGTGAGGTAATGTCCAGCTTACTTGAACAAAAATGAGATTAATAAAAACAGTGTCTAATGCCAGTTTAAGTTTGAAAATACTTCCAGGGGAGAACCTGAAAGCAAAATAATATACATGATGTTTAAGGAAGTTTTACTTTCTATAACAGCAGAAAAATGAAGATCCAGTTTATGTTCCTCAGTATCTTTTTTTTTTTTTGGAAAGAATCACATGTGTAATTTCAGCGCACAATTTTGCCTGTTCTGTTACATTTTAATGTAGCCTTTGAAAATCATCAGTTATCAGTTTTGCTTTGAAAGAGCACATTCTGCAGGCTGTGATAATATCACTTCCTTTAGGTAGCAGCAGCAGGAAGAAGCAAAGACTAATGTTAGATATGTATGAATTTAGTCCGGATGAAAATGTTCTTGTTAAAGATAATCTTAAATGGAGAATTTTACACTAAAATAGGCAAGAAAATGATGATTTAGGCTTTCAGATCTGAAGTGAGTGAAGTTACACAGTTACTAATACAAAGGGACCTCAGGAAGTTTGTAATATGGTTAAGAAAGAAAATGGGTTGTAATCCAGAAAAACTCAATAATCAAATCATATGCATCAAGGAATAAGGTAATTGCTAGAGGCCTCTGAAAAGCATCTTTATACTCATCTTTGGTACAGTGTACCCTACATAAGTTTAAGATATGTGTGTTAAGTTAGCCACTGCAAGACAGAGGATACTCAGCATGAGATCAGTGGCTTAGTAGAGCATTGCATTTTTAGGAAGGACAAGCTATTACATCAGCTTTGCAAGAGAACAGAGTGAAGCTGAAACTTCAATTGAATGTAAACTTTGTGCCAACTTTCTGCAGATGAGGGAATTTAGCTTTCTAACGTATGTGGTTCCAGGTCTCTTGATTTAAAACTGTGTTAGCAAACTAGAGAAAACTCAAAGGTGATGACAAGAGATTAGTGGGAACTTGGAAGAAGTTTTATGAGCAACTGAAAGGGAGTGTGCCAGAGGAGATAAAAAAAGAATTGGGCAAACTGTTATGGTTGTGAATTGTATATGTTTTTTTCCTGATTGTTTATATGTTTCTTCATCTTCTCAGACAAAATAGTTAAGATGAGGGTTAAAATTTAATGTTTGTATCTTACAAAAAACATGATGTAGTGTTGCAACTAATTTAATTCAACCTTGAAATTTAAAATTTGTGGTTCTAATTAAATTGAAACATAGTAGGGCATGGGAATGCATAGTTAAATGTTAAAATGATGAGCTGTAATGACTAGAAGTCTTTCAGAAGTGTAACAGAACATGGTTCAACTGGATATAATGCACTGGCATTATGCACATGCTATTTTATTCTTGTATTCAATGTAGAACCCTCTTTCTGGTAAGATAATGGAAAGTACCTGCCATTTAAGTCATTTTAAAGTGGACTGAACAAAGCTAGAGATCACTCTGTAGCTGATGGATGAAAATGCTTAATAGATAGTAAAAGAAAACATGCTGATTTCTGTAATCAACCTCAATTTGGTTATGTGCAGACAAATCCACTATATCCTAAAACATTATTTTAGGCACAATGTTTCAGGCATTTAATATGGAGAAAAATGTTGTGTCGTACTATAATGATGGTTAGGCTGATAGACTCTGAGGAAGATGCAGACCATGAAAAGGGCTGCTCAAGGCATGAGAAACAGTAAAAGGTTTGCAAAGCGTTGGATAGGTTCGCTCTGATTATTTTGAGAGAGAAGAAGGAAGGGAGTAGGTTTATTTTGTTGGGTTTTTTTCCTCCCCTGTCTGCCCCCCAATAAGACTGGGCCATTTTCTAACCATGAAGGCCATCTGTAGCTACACAAATAAAAAATGGAATGCTTAATCAAAGTGTGTACGTCAAGGTGTAACCTGATCACCTGCAGCTGTTTTTGCCCACATGCAACTTTGTACAACTGCAGCAGGTTTGTTGTTTTCCACTCTCTTTAAGCATGATCATAAAGTAGATGATGTATTTAGTGTCTGATGTGGTGGGGCAAGTTTTACAGGGCTAAAGTTTTGAAATTATCTGACTCCATTAAGTAGCTCTATATGCTCTACTAATTAATATGCCGCTCACTATGGGGAAAAACAGCATTTTTATATAATTTGTTTTATACCTGTCATTGAAAAGTCAAATCTAGTGCTTCATAATGTATGGGAGAAGTAGTTTGGAGGATGGCACAGAAAGGGAAACGTCAGGGGAAAATACTTCAAGAATTTTTATAAAAAATTTGCAAGTGATTCTAAAACAACTGCATGAAGACATTAATGTGTTACTGGTACACAATGATTTGTATTTTTACTTTATAATAGGAATTATAAAATCTGCATATTGTAGTTTTTTCAATTAATTTTTACACCATTTTTCTCTATGCTAGGTAACTGGAGTGATGATTTTTTTTTAACCATTAATTTGTGTAACATAAGAGATGCTTTGAAATTAACATAAATGTGACACAATTTAAGAGAGATAATAGTGCACAGTGGCACTGCAACACTGTAACTGTGAGGTGAAAATACTAGGTGATGCCCTTTGAATAGAGACCATTTTTCCCCAGTAGAATTGAAATCTAATTAAACAGATTTCTTTATCCCACATGAATTAAAAAGGAATAAAAAAAAAAAAAAAGATTCAGAACACACAGACATGGAAAGACCAAGGGAGCTGCATGATTAATCTGAAGTAAAAGTAAAGAAGTCTTTCATTATTCATCAGTTAATGACAGTTAGGAGCAAGCTGCAATGTTTCGATAAATGAGAGTTGTAAAATGCTAGTGTGAAGCAGCCGTCTTCATCTCAAAGTAGAACACAAGACTCAACCAAGCTCCTCAATGAAAATGCTAATGCCACATGATTAATCCTTTCTTCTTTTCTGTCAACATGAATATTAAGTAACTTCCTTTCCAGGGTCACTGGTAACTTGTAACTGTTTTACTTCAGGCTCCCCTACCCCAAAACATACAGACTGACCTTAGCACTTAAAATGACCTTTATTGTTTGTTTCTGCCCCTTTGAACTATAGCTCTTATTCTTATCATTCTGGAGGAGGGAGGCAAGTGGTGGAAGAAGCAGTCAGTGGCAATTATTGATATACCAGGAGTAAGTTTTTGTCAACTGCTTTGCAAGTGGTAAAGAGGCTAGACTTGGGAATGGTTGCCTATTGGCAGTGTGATCCTGATCTTGCCTTCCTTTAAGGCATTAGCTTCAGTGAAGTTTATGGTGTTAAGTCAGCTTTGGCTCTTTTTCTCTGGGTGTTTACGAGAGTGGCTATGAGTATTTCATTTGTCACATTTGTGTGATTTACAGTAAATACTTATTCTTGAAAATTTGTCTTTAGAGGCCTAATACTCTAAAGTATTGGACTGCCCAGTGTGATGCAACCATACTTTCACATGGATGTTCTCTCTCCATTCCATTTCAGCTTTATGTGTACGCTAATACAGGCTTAAAGGTAAAAGACCCAGTATGTTCGTCGTCATGTACACAAGAGGCATATTAGTCACTTTAATTTAAAAGTCGAATTTCATTTTTATGGTGTTCATGTTAGTTTGCCCAAAGACTTGTAATTGAAAGACTTGATGATGTTTGGGTGACAGATGTTTCCCTTTTCATATGAAACAAGGCTAATAAAGCACTTAGAATATGTCCTATCTTGAAAGTCTTCAGTCTCCTTACCTTGTGTAAGGAAAAGAAACAAGACCTGGTTTCACAACTCAGTCTTTAATGTAGTTCTTCATGGTGTGCTGAGTAAATCTGTAACATAAAGATATTATTAAATTAATACAGGCATGGCTATTATAAAAACAGATTTAAAATATGGCTGTGCCCTGTGGATGCATTCCAGATAATAACTTGACCCTCTCTTTCCTTTATACTATCCCTGAGTGACCTCTGCCACCTGCATACACTTTTGTTGCATTCCGCTCAGCTCTTAATCGTGTATTAACACCAATTGTTTCTTTGGTGTGGAGGAGCTAGCACACGTGACATTGATGCTTTGTAGGTTCTTTGGCTCCTGTTAATGGTTAGATACATCTCCCCTCTTCTTTTTGTGAATATCCGCAATATCTCCAGATTGAGCAGGGTTAGCTAGTGTGTAGCAATGTCTGTTCCAGAGAGTGGAAGTCTCTTACGGTATGGCATAGGTCACCAGTCTCTTTTTTTGTTTTTTCACGTTTATTGTAAAACACAAACCGTTTAAAAATATGATAACTTTCACTCAGTGGAAGTTAGGTATGCTTGTTTCAGTTTTCAAATAGATCATACACACCTGAGTTCTGAAAATAAGTGGCAGTTTGCATTGTTTGAGTAATCTGAAAAAAGAATAAAAAATTCTGCTCTACGTCACTGATTGTAGAGTGGATTCAATCCCCCTGAGACAGGCCATGTAAAATTAGGTGTCTAATCTAAGGCTGTCAGTTAGGTCCCTTCTGTAGTCATTGGAGAGGCTTGTGCTAATGGTTCATCCTATTCCTGCCGACCTTAAAAACTACATTGGGATGGTATGAATCTCTGGAGCTGAATTCTTTCTCCATTACTATCAAACAAGCCTATATGTGTAGGTTAGACAGTTGAACTGAGATCTCTGTTTAAGACCTCATTTCAGAAGAAAGGGTTGTTGAGAAAGGGCTGTTCAGGAGAAGAAAAAAAAAAAAAAAGAACATAATTCTACCAAATCTTGAGTCACGTTACAATTAAACTCATTCTTGTGCTCACTTACTTACTGATAATGCAAGTCTTGAGTGTAAATATATGGTCTTGTCCTTTCTAAGTGGGTAAAGGAAAAATAGTATTGTTTTGTTCAGCCAACAGTTTACAGATGCCTTTTATTATGAAATTGAACTTTGCTTTATAAAAACTGGGTGAAAGTTTTACAATTCTACAGATAAGCAATGGCATCTAGTGTAGATGTATCTATGAACAAGCTGACTTGAGAATTATATTAGCATGCAAAAATTACTGCTTCCATTATTTTTCTAAGCATTCTCATAGTGCTACGTACTCTCCCAGGTTTTTATTTACTACTATATTGCTTGAAATATATATTTCCAGTAAATTATGTTCCTATTCATCTGTTTGTAAAAGCACATAGTATGATAGCATGGTATGGAGTGTTGTGTTTAAGAGCTGCTAAGAAGTAGTAGAGAGTGCCACTGGTCAGTAAGAGTAGGTTGCGTACTTCTGCTTAAGAGCTGAGTTTCAATTTTACTTCAGTGTAAACTGAATTTGTAAACTGAATTTATAAACTGAAGTTTATTTTAGTCTCTGCTTAGGCTATTTACACTCTGTCAGAATATAGCTTTGATTATGGGGAGAAATCTGTTGTGCTTCCTTCATTATTTCCTTCACTTGTATTGCGGTATTACCTGGGAAGATCAGAATGTCTTGCTTTATGCTGTGTACTACAGTGCAGTCAGAATGGAAGGTCCAGAGCTGTCCTGTTTGTTATTTGAAACAGGCATAGAGAGGCTCTAAAGTGTTAATTAAGTTCACTGGAACTGCTTTGAGGTAAATTTTTGTGACTACTCAGCAGTTTTCTAAAGAAAGGACTAGAAGAAAAATAAATACTCCATAGATAAGCTCAGAGGAAGCTTTTTATTACTTATGTGGTATGTGTGGCCACCTGTTTTAGAGAGGATTTGCATTTGGCTTTGGACATTCAAATGTTCACTTGTTTCTTATATTATGGTACTTTTGCAAAGGGAAGAAGACTCTGCTTAACACTTTGAGCTACAAGTTGTATTTGTTTTATGAATAAAGGGGTGTGTGTGTATATCTATGTATGTCTGTATTACATATATAAATATATGTATTTCGGTATGTAAATACAGTGATAAGTTCCATAAAGTTTTCTCAAATTTTAAGTCTTCCCTGTATGGAGGGTTCTCTTATGGCATTCTTGTTTGTCTTTTCCCTGAATGTGATATGTTTATTGATGAAACTCCATTAAATTTGTTTTCATTTCAAAACCTAAGTATCAATACACAGGCACTGCATTGTAGTTTTGCTTATCTGATCAATAAAACTGTAATGCCCTCATTGAAGCTACTGACTCAGAGTAGTGCTTTCGCATTACTTCTATGAATAAAAATTAGTATTTTTTTCCCCTTACATATCCCTTGCATAGTTCACACTGCTGCTAATCCCTCATTTCAAACCCAATTTGTAAAGTTGTTAAATACATTAAATCTATCCCAATCTTGCTTTTTCTAATGATTCTGTCTCCCTCTGCCAGATTTCTACAGACTGGTTTTAGGTTATGACACTAGAAATAATCACAAATGGTATGGATTTTTCCTGACCAGCATTTAGCAATGATTCTGTGTATATTGCTGAGGGAGAGGGAGATGAAACAGGAGAAGCAAGAAGCTAGATATTCTAGTGTGATGAAGCAACATGTGCAGTAGATGAGAACTAGTACTTTGGAGATGGGGACAGTTCAGTGTAATTCTGCTGTATACAGTATATCACAACCTTTTAGCTGGAAAAAAACCATAATAGCATACTATCATGTAGATGAATCACTGGTTGACATCTGTAAATAAAGGGTCACAATAGATAGCAATAAATTGATTTAAAGAAAGGCATCAATTGGTTTGCCACAGGGATCTTTTTATTTGGGTTGTGTCTTGTTTAACATCTTCGTTAATAATCTGAATGAGTGGGTAAACTGCATGCTAATTAAATTCACAGATGATACTAAGCGGGGAGGTGTTGCAAACATAGGGTGGCCAGATTTTCTAAGTGAAAATCTGGACCACCTGTCATGGCAGGCACAGAGAGGAAGGTTTTTAGCAGGGATGAGGGAGGGGGTGTGCACAGAAGGACTTGACAGCTTGTGGGAGGGGAAGAAAGACTGCCCACTCCACCCCCTCCTTAACTAAGCACACCCTCCCTTTCCTTCTCCAGCATCCTCTGGCTTGGATCCATTGTGTTTATACCGTTTGCTATCCTCAGGTCATGAAAAATTTACTAGGTACCTATTAGCTGAAAAGCAAAACCTCTTAATCAGGGGAAGATGAGAAAGATTGAGAGGAGGGGAGGAAGCAGTAGCAAACTCAGGGCAAATCATCCCAGTAAGCTCATCTTCCAACTACTGAAAATTTGGATGACACAAGTTTTTTTTTTTAAGATGAAGATTGGAAGCTGACCCTTCCATGTTCATCTGATTTATACTGTTCTGACAAATGTGGAGCTACATGTTTTATATAGAAGCTGTAATGGCAAAAGGGCACTACGCCTCCTTCTGAATCTGTAGACTGTTGTTTAATAGCTGATCTTACATAAGTGGTTGTGGGCCAACAAGAATGTAGCTCGTGATGCAAGAAACTGAGTGCCAAGTGGAAATTTTCTTTCCTCCTCTTTTTCCTGCTTATGAGTGACAGAGAGGATACTCTTGTGCTTCCTCCACTGGCCCAGCCTGTTCTTTCTTGTGCTTTCCTCATTATTTACTAAGTACCTGTTGTGTTTTTATCATTTCTTTTCACTTAACATTGCTTGGGAATAAGCGGCACATTTAATACTTTCATTTTTGTCCTCCCAGGATTCTGAATAACAGGTTTGAAAAAACTTTGCCCATAACTTTGGCAGTCCATGATCATGTGAACGCTTGAATAATGATATACGCTTGTGCTGAACCTACCTTCCACTTTCTGGAGATGATGTAGCATTGATCAAGGAGAAAGATCAACATTGCATTCTTAATGAGGGCAACCAGCTTTAAAGAAGTGGCACTACTCTTTCTGCCTTTTACTTTAGGTTCAGAATTTTTAACTGTCCTTGGCTGAGAAGGTTAGCTTCATTCTTAATTTTTTTTTTCTCATCCTACTAATGATGTATTGGATAGCCTGTGGCCCATGCTGTCTCGGGTACAGTTTTGGAGGAAACCTGGAGGACTCTAGCTTTTGGTAGTCACAAAGTCTGGCTCTATTTGCATATGTAGCTGTGTAAAAGTTAATTTACTTGAGAGAGAGAAAGGGGGGTTGAAGTTTTGGAGTCTGGCAAAAAAATGTGCTTTCTAATTTTCTCACTATCATGCATTTTTCTTGGAATTTTGTTTGGGCAGCCCCCTTGTCTCTGCAAGTTCAATGACAGCAATGCTGTAAATCATGCAATCCAATATTGTATGTAGATGTTTGTTATGTATTTAGCTGTAATCCAGTTCCGTATTTGTTACCTCAAACAATAGATGGTTCAAAGTGTAATGGCCATGTGACAAATGATGAGCATGTCATGCTGCCTTCTTGAAGCTTTTTACTCTTGGCTTTTGTTTCCTAGGCATCTTTCCCTGGCAGTGTTATGCAAATTAACCAATTAATGACAGACAAAATGGCCTTCCTGCATCGCCATGTTTGTAATAAGAAGGGCAATGCTGTAAGTCACGTACCTATTCAGCGTGCTCTGTAGGCCACTGCGAGGGCATGATTAGCCTGACTGTGGAAGACAATTGCAGAGGCATCTGCTCGGTTAATTTTGAGAGAAAATTTACCAGATGGAGGCTGAAGATTTAAGTGATTAGAAGGTAGTAGATTGGAATACAAATTGGATTAAAAGAAATTAGATTGATATAAATCGAATTGAGTCACAACAGTTTGTGTTGTTTGTACCAAGGGGCAATGGATTATGGGAGAAGCAGATGCTCCAATGAGATAGGAATTAATGTGGCTTTGACGGTCCATCTGTGAAGGCCTGAATATCGAGTACATCCCTAATCTCTCTCTCCATTTATCAATGCCATAATGTTAATTAGTACTTCATTCATTAAGTTACTTACAGAGGAAAAAATCTCACCCCTAGCCCCTCTCTGCTTGAGGATTTGTTACTGTGCCAAGAAATGGAAATCTCTCTTTAGCTGAGCTAGTTACAGTTGACTGTTACACTAGACCTGTATCACTTTCCTCAAGCTTGCTGCTGCTTTTTGCATAAATGAAATTTATTGGGCTTTGTTTTGCAATAAACTTCTCTTCATAAATCCAGCAGCATAGTTTTTGAAGTCCTGTCTTGATCCCTACAGCACACCAATCCCTAGCTACCAGTAATAAGCCTCCTTCTCACAGTTTTAATAAGGTACTATATATTCTATTTTATGTAGTTGCATAGCATTTTGTTTTATGACCAAGATATAGCTGGGACATTAGTAGTGAGAGGTAGAAAGTTTGCAAGTGTCTGTGAACGTGCAAGATCTCTGTTAGAAAAAGTTGTGTGGAAGAAAAGTGCTGTACCTGAAACACCTAATGTGCGGCTTGTCCTCAGGTCTGCAAAACTGGCTGATGACAGAACTGTTGGCTTTTAAGTGTATTTCTCTTACCTAAGGTGTATTCTAGAAGATAAATGTTTAGATTTTAAACTCTGAAAAATGACATGAAATCATAACTTGAGTTTTTTCGTTAGATGGGGAAAATTACAAAAGGGGAAAAAACCTCTGTAAAATAGTTAAGAAATACACCAGGATTGCGAAGGCACTGAGTTTAATTCTTTTTCTAGCCACAGTTTTCTGGAGGTGAAAGCAAGATAATAAATTAGAAGTATGCTTAGTAAAAATACAAAAGAGACAACTGACTTTTCTCTCTTTCCTCCCCCAAGTACACACATAGGTATGATGCAGTAAGGTTGTATGAAGATATTCACATAGAGTGCAAACATTGGCAAATGTCGGTCTTCATACAAGCATCTTTGTAGTGTCAACCTTAAACTTTTTTTATATTTTTCCATAAATATTTGATTTGTTTTCGTAGATGGCAAGGAAGCTTTGATTCCACTTCATGTAGAAAGCTAACTGTAGCTGCAGTCCTTTAGTTATTAATCAGAAAAGTGTTATGTATAAAAGGATGTTGCTGCTCTACTGATGGAACCTAAAATGTCAAAGATATCTACAAGAATGTCTCACATTATACCCATCTGTTCTGGAGGAAGTAAGTTCACCACAAAATAGTTTTGCAGAAGAAAAGATTCTTTTATCATGTTTGAGGTTTTCTTATCTGTTGAAAAAAAGCCATAAAAACCCCTGTCTCCTGAAAAATTCAGATTTTTAGCTCTAAACAAAGAATGTAGTAGGCATGGGTGGGCAAGAGGTTGGGAGGGAACATAGCTGCAACAGCTGACTGAAATTGATCAAAGGGATATTCTGTGCCATATGACATCATGCTCAGCAATAAAAACTCATGGAAAGGAAGATAAAGGGGGCACATTCATGGTTATGGCACTTGTGTTCTCAAGCAACATTTATGCATGCTGAGGCCCTGCTTGCCAGGAAGCGGCTGGACATCTGCTTGCTGATGGGAAGTAGTGAACGAATTCCTTTTTTTTTTTTTTTTTTTTTTTTTTTGCTTTGCTTGTATGCACAGCTTTTTCTTTCCCTTTTAGCTGCTCAAGAGTTTCTTGCCTTCCTTCTAGTTTCTCCCCATCCCATGGGAGAAGGTGGTGAGTGAGCAGCTGGGTGGGTGTTTGGCTGTTGACTGGGGTCAGCCCACCACTGTTTAAAGATGGAATTTTATTTCATTAGCTTGTCTAGACAGCATTCATTATGTTTACTGAAGATAGTGATTTAAAAGTCAAAGTTTACAACCTGAGATGGTGGAATCTACCTCCTCTATATTTTCTGTTTACTTCCTCTACTGCTATTTTCACAAATTTACTTGCTTACAGTAAACAATTTGAGAACTGCATAGGAGTTCGGTTTGTTTGTTTCACCTACTGTGGTGCCAGCCCCTCTTATTCCTGTGCCTTTGCATAGTGCTGTTTGCTCTAGAACAACATGGATTAAATAAATTATGCACTGGAAAGAAGCTGTTAGAAGGTTTTGATACAGTAATACCCTTGCCATTCCACAGCTCTGAGACGTGGTTGTTTATCAGTAATACGTGCTCCATTAGTAGAATCAACAGAGATCCCTATAAAGATGGGGTAGACAAAATTTCTGAGTCGGTGTGTTCAACTTTACTGTTTCAGAAAATCTCCTTCTTTTTAATGTATAAAGGGTAAAATAATGCTGCAGAAAGATACTGTGAAATGTGTATCCCTTGAAAGGCAAGATTCTTCCTAGCTGGGACTACCACTGGCAACAGCAGGGTTACATATGTATGGCTGGGTCAGAAATTGGTCCAAGAAAGCCACTCACTGGACTGGTGCCTTCAATCTAAAGTACTAAGAGAGACTTTTTTTGCTGTGTGCCAGCTTTGGGTGTAAATACATGCAACAGAAGAGGTGAGAGAAAAATCAATGAGGCCCACTTAAAAAAAAGATCCAAGAGTTGGCACAGTTACTGGGAGTGTTTGTGCTCTGTCACCAGGCCCAAGAACATTAATTTTGGCTACGGAAGTTGCAGAATTATATTTTGTAATCTAATGGGACAGATAACTGCATGGCTTCAGAATGAGGGAAGGAAAAGAACTGAGACTCACCTTGTAAACAGAGTTGATGAACTGTTTTGGATAAAGAAACATGCCATTTTATTAGCTACAGGTATAATAGTAGCAAGGTAGAAAGGTGACAAAATATACACAATGAGGTATGTAACGCATTTGTGAAACATGCATGGAGAGCAAAAAGAAAGGAAAGGTCACAAGGAAAGAAGTGTGGTGGTTTGTTGGGGTTTTTTTGGGGGGGGGGGGGGGGGGCGGGACATGTGAAAGGATGTTGGGGGCAGGGGAACTCCAAATAGTCTCTTAACAAAAGACACTCTCTCAAGTGAGATATATATAAATATATGCATAAAATTGTGATATAAATGCATCAAGAGAAACTAGAGTTAAGACAATAAGATATTTGCATGCCAATTTAAATGATGTGTTAAGTTTCTAATAGTAGTTCCTTACAGTTACAAAGGGAGTTGATAATATGACCTCGGATATGAGCATGATAACCGTTGAAAAAACTTGTGACATTTTGGTGATCAAACCATGCAGTACACCAAAAAGATGCAGTATTTGCAGTAAAATATTTATTTTTAAAAACTTAAAAAAAAAAAAACCAAACCCAAAAAACCCCAACCAACCAAACACCAAACTTCTAAATATGTAAAGGGGCAAAGGCATGCCATAAAGCACCAGTATAAAAATTGTGGTGATCTTTTGTGTTTGGGATATAAGGTGTTTTATAAACATTACTTATATAGGTAGAAATAGCATGTGACTGAATTTTCTTTAGAAGTTGTTTGTTTTCAAACATCGGCTGTCTGAAAGAGTCTTTAAAATGCAAGCTAGCAAAAGGTGAAATGAAGGGGCATTTGCAAATGTCCCCATAAGCCTTGTGTTGCCTGTGCTTATTCACCTGATTCTTGTACATTGACATATGTAGCAGAGACACAGTTGTGAGGAAGTTTATACTGATTCCAAAAGTCTTCCACTTCTGAGCATCTGAAGGTGTGTTTACTTAATATGGGGTTAGAAAAAGTAGGATTAGAAGCTTTCTTCATAGAGCTTGATCTATATTTTCATCCTTGGATTTTTGAAAAAACTTTTCTATAACTAGTTGTAGCTTCCAAAGAGAAACTATTGGACAAATGGCCAAGGTGTAATCTGTAGATTTCTAAACCAAGAGATTACAATGAGCTTTTGATATCTGTTGTATTACTTTCAATTTTATTTTGAGCTTTGCTACTGAATTGATTGGCTGATAGTTACTTAGAACTTTACAAAAGCTTATTTTAGGATGTTTGGGTCAAGTTTGAAATAAAGTATTGATATTATCTACTTGGAATTCCCTAGATATCCACAACTAGTGTGGTTCAGAGGAACAGGGTAGGAGTCTTTTGTTGCCAGTGTCATCAGTGAACACAGTGGCTGCAGGGTGTAATGGAGAACACCAAAGTTAAATGGCTGCTGTGCTCACAGTAGGAACCCCCACTTTCCTCAAAATATTATTTCAAGACTGCTTCAGATGGGTGAAATTATATTGATTGCTGTTTGTAATACTTAGAATCATAGACCTGATTTCCATGGCATGCAAAATGTGTAATTGTTTCCATCTGCTAGCTTGAGTAAGATTTATTTAGGTTGCACTATGTGAGGGTAGCTTTGTTGAAATCTAAGTGGACCAAACTGTATTGCTTCTGATTTGCAAAACTCATATTACCTTAACTACCTTGAAGTATGTCTGTCTTTTTGCCGCTTCAGGGTTTTTGTCTAGTTGTGAGATATCAGACTTTCTGTTTTCAGGTTTTATGATATTGGATTGTTAGTGACACCAGAGAGGTTTTCATGAATGTGAAGATGAAGGGAGAGATAAGAAAGTAAGTTTCCTTGGCTGAAGTAGCTCTATGTATAGTCTTCTGTAAAAGTTAAGGTGTCAGAACTGTCAAGCTTCCCTAAAAATATTGTCAAAATTTATATTACAGTAGTGTTGTGGAGTAAAGATGAGTTATTAATCAGAACTAAAATACAGACAAAATTCATATTTTTTTCTAATAGCGCAACATTGTGAAAATTTTGACTTGTATATCAAAATATTTATATGAAAGTTAAAGGTCAGATAATTTTAAGATTATTTGAAGAGGTGTTTTGAAGACAGGTTGAAATTTCTTAATTGGAGAACCACCTTCTTTGATTTTGTGGAGTTTCTATAACACTTTATTTACAAAGTTATTCTGGTTTCACAGATAGTGGCAATTGTATCCTAATCTGATAGCTATTTGACTCATGATTCTTGAAGGCTGTCATTTGAAAGCTTTTTTTATAGCTGTTGTTTCAGTTTAATACTGTTAAAATCGATGTATTTTCATGTTTACTCATTTTTAAAGCTTTTAAATAATTTATTTTTTAATAATGTCTTAGATGGTCATTATCATCTATCAATAGAAAGTTTTAGACTTTGGATAGCCTGTGTTCATCAACCCTTCCATGTAAAAATATAAAATTTACTTACTCCTAATTAGCCATTGGTTTTTACAGTGGTATGTGGGAAGATGAAAAACTTCCCTTTGGCTGATAAGAAGCTGTTGCTAGTTCCCCAATGCTATGATGGTAATATGCTTGTTGTATAATAAGTTATTGCACTGTCTATAAACAATGTGTGTTGTTTTTTCCTTCCATCCTTGACCTGAAAAAGAGCTAAAAGATGTTTGGTAGAGTCAGGCGTACACTTATGCTTTGCTTTGCTAAATTCCAGAGTGGTTTTGAAAGGCTCCCAAGGGAAGAGCTGTTGTTCTTGAGCTCTACTGGATGAAAAGAGGGAAGAAAACTCTTGCTTTCTGTTTGATGCTTTTGTTACATGCTGTGTATACATCATAGAATAATTTGGATTAGAAGGGACCTCTGGAGGTCATTATTGTATGTATGTACATTTTATATATATAAATATAGATGTGGTAGGTATCTATACACAGCATATAAATAGAGACATATATGCACATAAACCTTTTTGTTCTGCTTTTCATAGCTAGAAGTGTTCCTCTTCGCTCCCTATTATTTTCATGTTTAGGTGATTTTTATCATCTTGTTGTTTAGAGTCAGTGAACATTAATGAAACCCACACCTGAATTGGAACAGCTATTTTAATTTCAAAAGCCAGAGCTTTTTTGAGAAATAAAACCTATGAAAAAGGGTGGTTTGGGTTTGTTGGGTTTCAGTGGTTTTTTTTTTTTGGGGGGGGGGGGGGTTGGTGGGTTATTAAGTATTGCTGTGTTATTAAGTAAACAGTTGTCTGTCATCTGCTTCCAGGGAGCATAGCTATGGTAGGTATTTTACTTCTTGACTGGACTCTCAACCATATTGCTTTGCAACAAACAATTCAATGAAACTTTCTCATTGAAGCAGTAACTTGTGTTTATAACATCACTTTTCACCTGGGAGAAAAAAAAAATTATTCATTTGCCGATGAATCTATATACCAGTTTTCAGGGATATCATGCTGCTACTCGCTCCTCCTCTCATAAATGTACCCCTAACATGCTATGTTCCACCACAAGCAGTGTGCTGGAATGCAGCAATTTTTGAGGACTGGTAAGACTCTGCCAAAAAAGTAACAAAGCAAAGAGGGCAAAAGCATTGAGATGTAAGGTGAAAGAATGTAGCTAACCTAGTTGCAATATGAGTGGTACTAATGTACTTCTGAGAAGTGCTGTATGAGAAGGAAGGGAGGTAGATTTTGTTGTTTCATATTATGTGAGAAATGATCCATTAGGAAATTTCTTAATCAAGATTCAATTTACACTATTGAAAAGAGCACAGAACTGTTCTGCTCTGTGCTGGCTCTTCTGATTTTGGCCTGTAATGCAGATCGTTTGGGGTTTTTTTTGTTTTGTTTTTTTTTATTATTATTCCCCACCTCAAAATTGAAGTATGACACTTTTATGTTGATGTGTGAAGAGAAAAAAAATGAAGAAAAGTGAATTACACTACATTTCCATTAAGTCTTTATGGCAATTTTGGAATGCTTCCCCTGAAATAATTTCATACAAGGAATAGGGTGCCTATACTGTGGCACTGGATTATTGTCCATATTAAAACCAAAAAAATCAGAATTTTGTTTGCAGTGTTTCTTTATGATTAAAGTTGATTACACCTTGCTTAGCAAAGTCACAATTTTATACACGAGAAACTTAATAGAATCAGCCTTCCAATAAGATTTGATCAAATGTTTTTAATGACAGTTATTGATTTCTCTTGTCAGCATTGCCTGCTATCCCTACTTGGCAGATGTGCACTATAGGAAAGGTGGCTTATCTGCAGATACATGTCCTGAGGAAGTTAGGATGTGTTGCTTAATGGATTAATTTTGCTCGAGGAAAAGCTTTCAGAGGACCTTGTCATAGCTGATGCAACTTTGAACAAAAACCTTACCTTGGAAACAGTCATATCACTGGAGTCTGTTCCTATCTGCCAAATCTCAGGGGAGGGGGAGAGGTTGTAAAGTATAAATTCTTGAAATGTAATCTTTACCATGTCGCTTTGCCTAGAGCAATGCGTCTAGGATAATCAGCCTGATGCCAGTGCATCAGCCTGTACTCCAGTTGATTTTTCTCATTATCTTGAATTTTTTGTACATTATCTTTTGTTCAAACTAGGATATGACTGACTGGATCTCTATTTGAGATCTCTGCTTGCTTTCAGTCAATTCTGTGGTTAAAAGGGTAGTGAAAGCAACATACTTATTCATTATATCTAACAGATATGTGTAATAAGTGTTTCTGATAAGTACTTCCTAAGTGGAGCAAGGCATATGAAGAAGGAAAATGAACAGTAACTGTGACTGTCTTTCAGTAGATTTAACTAAGTAGCTGCAGGAGTGTCTTTTTTCAAGCTTAATGTTATCTCATTCAGAAGTGTTAGAGTCTGCATAAGGAAAAAAAAAAAAAGAACGAAAGCCTGGCCATGTGGCAGATCCTACATAGCCAGAAAAGATTCTGCAGAGACTGTTGTAGCTATCCATCCGGTCCTTAAAGCACATTATTCTTTTAATTGTGATTTTAATACCTTAATTTCAGAATTTTTTTCCCTTATTTTGTGCAGTGAAAGTAAACCAAGATTCTAGCATAAAAGAAGGTTCTTTGGCATTAAAATATATACTTGATTTTACATAGAAGACAACTCCAAAGATATTCAGGCCTTTTCCTTCCTGCGTCTATTATTCTGTTGCAGGAGGGGTTTGGGGTTTTTTTTCCTATTACAGTTTTGCTACTTCTTTTCTTGATATGCAGGCCTTTTATACTGTTTGAGGAAGAAGTGTTGTTGGCAAAACTCTTAAAAGGAATGCATTCAAAATGCTATCAAAAGCACAGAACAAGCTAATAATATCTCAGACACAATATTGATTGGTTTCACTTGTAGCAGGCATAAGCTTTGAAATGTCCGTATGACTTTTTTGGTTGATGTTTCTTTATTCTACTACGGCTTTATAGTTAAGCATATATTGTGAACCTGTCTTTCAGTCTGGCTGTATTTCAGGCATTACTTTTTTTTTCTGAACTAAATATATAATACACGTGTTAAGCATGACCTATCAGAACTATTGAACTGAAAATGTTTCAAATGTGTGACACAATGGAATACATTGCATCATATTTTAAACTTCCCTTTGCATAGCAATAAAATGAGAACAGTAGGGGGGATAGAATAGCAGGTGGGAGCTCTGTAGTAGGGATGATGTCTGGTATGCATAGTGTTAAATGGCTGTTAGTCCTGTTATTGAAAAATCTAGTCCCGGCTTTCTTTTTTTTATCTGAGTATAGTAAAGCTATGTCTTTGGAATGTTAAAGGAATCAAAATGTGAGCCTTCAGAAAGGCTTTAAAAGCAGTAGTAGCCTTAGAGATCAATTTAGGAAGAGCTTTTCTGTATGTAGAAAAGTCAGGTAGGAAAAAGCTGGAAAAGAGGTGAAGAGATGCAAATAAATGGTATGTCAGACAGTTGAATCACTGGTGGAAAGCAGTGACAGGTGGAGATAAAGTCAGAAAGGAAGAGAAAGTATTGAGGAGGTTCTTGAAGGCAATTCTGAGATCTGTATTAGTATTTAAACTGATACAATATTGTTTTTTCTTTAAAATTGCTCGGTAGTTATAATAAAATCACTAGCCTTTCTATTAATCACCACTAGCCATGAACATTTTGGTGACTTGAGAAATCAATGAAATAGCTATGAATTTAGTCTGTACCATTGCTTTTCTTCCATGACAGCTTTGTAGCTGCTTATATAAAGAGTAGGCCTAATAGATGAAATCAACTTTTGGTCTTGATGTGATGCTAATAAATTAAAACTGGAGGAGCATGAAGTGCAATAAATGAAAAGTCTTTTCTTTGAAATTTGAAAGATGGTGGCCTAGGAGGACTAGAAGGTGAATTGCCAAATGCCTTTTTCTGTGAAGTTATGTGTATATATTGCACACATGCATACACACGCATGGAGCACATTACCCTTAGGGTAGGGATTGCATACTGGCTTTGTGGAAATGTAGTGAAAAAGAATAGAATATTGACTTTTTGTTTTACTTTCCTTTTCTTCTTGCTGCTGTGTCTCTATAGCAAATCTATTTCTTTGATTAATAAAAACTCTTGTATCTAATTTTTGGGGGTTATTTGGCTATAGGATCAAGTAGGCTAAGTTGAAAAATAATAGGTATTCTATTTATATGCTGTCAGTGTAGCTGTAACTATATAGTACATTGGATCTCTGAGGAAACTTAGGAGGAAGTCTGAGCATGTTACAGCAAATCCATGAGGCTTGTTGGTAATAGTGAGAAACAGTCTGGCTTAGTCAGAACACTGATGGTGCTGAACTGGTCAAAATCAATGAGTGACCGTTGTGTTTTACGCTTTCGAAAAGAGTAGTCTTGAAGGTGATTCTCAGAGACTTTCTCATCCAATGCATCTGAATGCAATTACAACAGGGGAAGTGGAAGAGCAGAGCAGGTGGTGAATGTATTTCAATGTATGTGCCGCATCTGGACACTCAAATAACTGGAGCTTCCTCTCGCCTTTTTGTGGCAAACTGTTTCCTCCATCAGCTTCCTCTTGGTCAGCTCCAGTATGAGGCTGGGCTTCACATGTTCAATGTCCTGACCTCTATAGACATTAGCAATGACTGATGCAGAAATGGTTCACATAAAGGTGGATATGAATGCAAGAGTGTTCATTACCTTTGAAGTGACAGTTTATCACAAATCTATAAAGTTGCCAATTATTATTACAAGAACTACAGCATTTCCCATTAGTCAACATTTATCAGGTCAGCAATTATCAGTAGTTACCAGGCTTTGGTATCTGAAAATGAAAGCTGTGTTTCTTAGAATGACAAAACATTGTCTTGCAGTATCTTAGACAGTGCAAGTTGAGAACTTGATGTTCACTTTAGAATGAAGATGACTTTATTCACAAGTAAGCATGCAGCAGAATAGCGTTAATGCTTAGTGAACAATTTAATACAGGATTTCATGATCCATATTTTAGCTTTCATTAACTGTAGGCTGTAACTTACATTTTACTGTAGGAATTTCAGATATGTTCTTTATGAAATATAGAAAAATTCTGCATTTAAGTAGAAGTACTAGCATCTACCAGTAGACACAAAAATGAAATAATAATATAAAAGCTAGACTTAACTGATTCAATATTTTACTCTTTATTTACTCCAAGTATTGATTGGAAAATTTCATGGAGCTTTTCACTGAAATAAATGTTGCTATTGACTAAGTAGCTTTGAATGTGATTTTTTTTTTTAATTTAGGTTTATAATCTTTTTCTTTTAACTCAGTGTTGGCTTGTGAATTTGAACAGCAGCAAACAAGGGGAATTTGAACAACAGCAAACGAGGTGAAGGTGAACAACAGCAAACAATTAGCAGTATAGTCTTACTTTACTGTTTACTTGGGAAGAAACCAGTGAAAATATTTTAATCTGTTAAGGTGAAAAATTAACATGTGGGGTAAAGTGGTGCATTAATGCTGTTCCATCAGTTGTCACTTGCTACTTGGCAGTAGTTCTGATTTACCCACTGAGGACTATTGAACAGTAACTTAGGTTACTAATGAAATATTGCCTGAGCACCTCGCCCATGTTAGGTTTTCTAGCTCTGGTAGCATCCACTCCACTATGACATTTACATCAGTTCACATCTGTCCCAAAGCCATATTTTCTGAAAGTCTGAATTATTTCTACTAATAGGTTTCTAATCAGTAGATATCAGAAGCTGCCCTGCAGATGCTGCTTCCTTCCTTCTTTGCCTTATCCCCATAAAAAAAAGCTGTTTGAAGGAGAGAACATTGAGCTATCTAGTAAAGTAGTGTAAACAGATGTGGTGGTTCTGGCTATAGCATGGTCTTAGCAAAACTTTATTGGGAACTTCAACAGCATAAAGGCAGAATGATTTTTATTTATTTCTTTATTTCCACCCCCCTCAAGGCTATTATATGGAACTAATGTTGAAATCCAAAGACTATAAGATTGTTTATACCTTCACCACATACTGAAAACCATCCTCATCCATTTTTTTCTAGCTTATTCTCACACACAAAACTAACAATCACACATGTATTGCTGGGGTGTGTAATTAGCAGTGTTCCAGATGACACTGAGGTAATGTTGAATGCTGTACTTATTTTCTGTGCTTTTTGTGCTTTGCCTGATAGCATCAAGACAGAATGTCATTATATCAGGTTCTTTTATAATTTCACCTGTTGGGTTTTTTCCTTGTTTTTTGCATTAGTACTAATGTAGGAGTATCTCATGTTGTGGCAGATGCTAGAAGTGAAATAGAATCACTCTTTTTTGCTTTTGTATGTGATAATCTTTTTTACTGCTGAATTATGTTCAGTAATGAATTGTAATTGTGAATTACTCAGTTTGTGGCAGAAGTAGTTGTAAAATATAAGATGAGATTTTAAAGATACACCAGGATAAAAGTACAGAGAGGTAAGATGAAGAGAGATGCCTTATGTCTTGACTTTTGTTGGAGTAATCTTAGTAACTTTTTGTTTAATGCTGCAGTATGAACAAGGAAACATTAATATTGAAGGTAAAATATTATAATAGGTTTGCACAGTATCTTTTTTGTGTATGTTTTGGGGTTTTTGTTTTTGAACAGTGGTTTTAATTATTTTGTAAAGTAATAAGCAAAAAGGTGAGCCTAAAACTTTCTCTGTGAATTAGTTGATGAGGCGTATATGAAACTAATCTTCTCAAGTTGTGTAATAACTAGTCACCTGCAATAGCTATGTGAACCTTAATGTACAGTAAGTATTAGAGTACTCTGAGCATGTATTCAAGTAAGCATTAATGCTCTCCTTTTCATACCTGCAGCTTCATGGCAGCTTTCAGTTAGTCATGATATTGTAGGATTTTTTCTAAAGGTGTGTTTTGCCCAACAGCATGTCACAGATAATTTGAAGTCCTTGCAGTCCATCATAGTAATGACTACTTAGGGACTCTTAAACTCAGGGGTTATTCACATGCTCTATGCATGCCTGAGATATTCCTGTATTGGAAATCCTTGAGGGAAGAATGGAGAAGGAAGCTGCATGGGTAGTCCAGGATACAACACCAGCTGCCTGCTTCAGTGCAACCACTTATCATCTTGAGTAGATCATGGTTCCATCTCACCCTCCAGTAAAAGGAAAAGTATCATCTTCTGCCCAGTTAGCTCAGGGGTTTAATAACTTTTCTGTTCCTTCCAAATTAGGTTGTATTTGTAAGAGTATTGGGAGGTGCGGTAGGGGGGAGTCATAGCGGAAGAATCAAAGCTTAACTAGGAAAACACCATTTGGGGCTGTTGCTTTCTGACACGTAGACAGTGTCTGTGTCTGCCAGAAGAGAGGCAATGGAGTTAAGTTTTTGGTTTTGCTTGTTCTTTCTAAATTGGAGTATCCTCAAATAGCTGTAGGTGCTCAGTTTAGTTTTGAAGGAGGGAGTCTGCTGTGCTCTGTGATTGATTTCTTGTGTGTGTTTTTCTTGCTCCCTCTTAAGTGCATATTGAAGGAAATAACTTGCAGTGGGAGATAGCTGAAGGTACACCCAGCCACCACAGGAATGCCTGGTATGAGCCCCCCTCAGAACACAGCCTGAGCCTTTCTCCTTGCTGATTGGCATGGTCTGTGCTGCCCACATCTCAACCCTTTCTTGAGCACAAATTGCTTAATTAGGATGGAGTGTGGTAAACATTAGTTTTGTGATAAACATCAGTACTGAAGAGGAAGAATTAGTCTTATTATGACCTGAGGAGGGGTTTTGAATTGGGCTGTATAAGGTGGAGGGTTTAACTCTTCATGGGAGAAAGCCCTTTTCAAAGGATTTAACATGGCCTGTAATTCTCTGTAGAATGTACTACTTTGAGTTTTGGACATTATCAACAAACCTTTGTATAAGAAAACTAATATTTTGGATTTGCATTTTGCATTTTTTTTGCTACTAATTTTGTTACACTCTGCTAACCATTTATCAAAATTTAGTCGTATCTATTCTCTTTTCTGACTTAAGTCCCTCTAAAGTTTCAGAAACACCTCAGCTTTGGTGTTCTTACTGATACTGTTTGTAGGAATTTCTTAACACTAGTGTGGTTTTGTTTGTTTCTTTTGAGAATAAGCAATGAAGTAAGTTGGTAGACTTGTGTGGAGAGTATTTTATATGTCTCTAGTCAATGTATGAAGTTTGCTTTTTAGTCCCATGTACTGTGAAATTTTTAATCTTTTCCTTTACTGGTGATCTCAATCTTTTTCAATGTTATGTATGGGGTCATGGTCTAGAGATACACTTTAACTGCAAATTCTGTTAGATTTTAAATGTCTTTTTGTTACTAGAAAGGAGAATAAAATACATCTTTCTTTTCTAAATGTGCTCTAAGTTTATCTGTGCTTCAGTACAAATTGTCTGTGTTTTTTCATGTACTGGCAGTACAGATTATAGATACTTTTTGCTATACTGGTAATAGAACCTGGTAGCCACTGAAAGAGTCCATTTGTGAAGCAGTGGTATAACACCTTATTGCTATGGCAAGCCTTAGTTTAATGAGCTGAGTGTTAGTAAAACAGAAGTCCAAACGTGGATTCACTCCATAGAATGGATCCTTATTCCTTTCCTCATAACTTCTGGAGTAAACGAGGTAATGACAATATTTTTAAATATGTAGTGCCTAGAATATAATTAAGATACTGATGTTAAATCACTTTTCTACAACTCAGCAAAACTGCTGATCAGAAAATTGAGACAAATGTTTCACTAACCTGCAGAAGCTGATATACCTTGTGTTTAAGAAGTGCAGTCCAATTGTGCTAGCGTGGCAGCTCTGTTCAAAAGATTTTCAGAATCCATGCTAGGAAAGATGATTTGTGCTGGCAATTAAAGGGGGCTTATAGGAAAGACGGGGACAAATTTTTTAGTAGGGCCTGTTGCGACAGGAAAAGGGGTAATGGTTTTAAACGAAAAGAGGGTAGATTTAGACTAGATATAAGGAAGAAATGTTTTACAATGAGGATGGTGAAACACTGGAACAGGTTGCCCAGAGAGGTGGTAGGTGCCCCATCCCTGGAAACATTCAAGGTCAGGTTAGACAGGGCTCTGAGCAACCTGATCTAGTTGAAGATGTCCCTGCTCATTTCAGGGGGCTTGGACTAGACCTTTAAAGGTCCCTTCCAACCCAAACTATTCCATGATTCTCTGAATTAGGAGAGCTGACTTTATTTTTATGGGAAGCAATGTAGAGGCACGAACTACTGTGGTGTGCTTGTTGCAGAAAAATTGTTTGTCACGCTAATAAAGTCTAATTAAATATGCAGTAATGAACTATATCTGAATGACTGATGCTGAAGTTAGGAGTGCTGGACTGAGGTTTTCTGTTGGGTGACACTGTTCTTGCATTTACTCATCTCTACAATTTGTTGTTAATAGCTGTAATGAGGAGCATAAGAATTGTGAAAGGATTATTATCTTTTTCAGAAAAAGGGTATTGCAAAATTTGGCTAGTGTTGTTATACTGTTGAATTTTTTTGACAAGAGTTCTGTGGAGATTTGGGATGCTGTTACTTGTCTTAGTGAAATTGCACTACATGGTAAAGGCTGTAATGGAAGGTTGGCACTGGGACTTTCTCCAGGGTGGTGGACACAGCAGAAATCTCTTCCACATACCTCACTACTGTAGGGTTTCCCCTCTGCCAGCACTTCTCTTCCTTATTCCAGGACTTGAGTGACAGGTTAAGGCTTCATTGGAGAGGGTGGAGGACAATGTTTGGGCTCTGCTGCTTTCCTGCCCCAGGCATCGGGAAGGCAACTGAGTGTAAAGGAAATACAGAAGGGCAGAAGAACAGTGTGTTGAAGTGGCTGCACAGAAGAGTACAGGGCAAGGCACAAAGTTGCTGTTGTAGAAAGCACAAAATTAGTGTTGTAGAAGCTTCAGTATTATCGATACCTAGTAGTCCTGATAGTTGTGAAGGCTTAATGATGGCATATTTGTTATCAGTATTGTAAAGTGAAAAATAGTATTCTGGTGGGCAATTGAAAGAAGAAGGTGCTTTGGGTTGTATTACTTTCCAGTTACTACTTTCCAGTTATTACTTTCCAGATTCATTTTTTTACTTGATCCTTAGTACTGAAAAAACTTTAAGTGAAAAAAGTTTAACCACATTCTGTCCGAGGTATGCTGCGCTAAGACTGAGGCCCTGGAGCACACTCGAGGATAATCCAGGGTTTCAGTCCCCTGGTTGGGTATGCTATGTAGAAATTCTGGAGCTGTTCAACTCTCAGTAACCATGTAACCAGGGTTGTGATGCAGTGTTGGTAGGAATTTAGGGATACTGCAAATGGGTTAGAGAGTACGTTTACAGATAAAGATGACAGACACCAAAAACAAAGTGAAGAAAAGGATGAATGCAGAGAGAAGAAAAAGGGAAATGGACCTATAATGATTTCTCAGACACTGGTGTTTGCAATGCATTTTCAGGTGCATGTCTGCCTATATTGTACTTGTATGTGTGTGTATATGCATGCAATCCACTGAAAATTTCTAAAGTGCAGTTGACATTTGAGATTTCCAAAGAAAAACAGAGTTCATGAAGGTCTTCAGACACTTTGAACACTTAAAGTTGACAACTGTTGTACTATAGATTTATGAAGGAAATACTTTTCAGGTTTCAGTTGTGGGTTTCTGTTTGTTTGTTTTGGGATTGTTTGGTTTTTTGTTTGTTTTTTTCCTTCTGTTTCCATACCTGGGCTGTTTGTGGAAAAGGGATACAAAGCATACATATAAAACAAAGAACTGTTAACTGGTGGATGGTAAGACACAGTGCTTTTGGATGTCCATCTATTGAGGCAGGCAGATGAAAGGATGAGAGATGGTAGCCATGAGTGGAATCTGGAAGCACACAGGGATCTAGAAGCAAATGTATATAGAAGGATTATTGGAACAAGGAAAAGATTGTCATGTGTGCGTGTGTAAGAGATCCTCCTTTAAGCCCAGTCTGCATGTGGTATGGATGTGATAATGCCTTAGAGGTGTATATCTGTAGTCCAACTCAGTTTTTTATCTTTCAAAGTCTCTGATACAGTCTCTGATATCAGACAAAACAATATCAGATGTGTAGAAGTTTTCATATTTTCTTTGAAAATTTTTGTGGCATTAAAAAAGTAACTTGTGAGAACTCTTTGTGAAGCCTAAAGTTAAAATAAATTGTTCTTTCCTCCCTCTCTCCTTTCTGTTTTTCTCTAGGATCCCGTCTCCGCCAGGAGGACTTTCCACCACGGATTGTTGAGCATCCTTCAGACGTGATAGTCTCTAAAGGAGAGCCAACAACACTGAACTGTAAAGCTGAAGGACGTCCAACTCCTACTATTGAGTGGTACAAGGATGGAGAGCGAGTGGAAACAGACAAAGATGATCCACGTTCCCACCGCATGCTGCTGCCCAGCGGATCTTTATTTTTCTTACGTATTGTGCATGGACGCAGGAGTAAACCTGATGAAGGAAGTTATGTTTGCGTAGCAAGGAACTATCTTGGAGAAGCTGTGAGTCGCAATGCATCTCTGGAAGTGGCATGTGAGTAGTTTTGTATGATTAGCACTGCATAAAAGTTTATGCTGTCATCCAGCACTTGCACACAGTCAGCAGTCTGCGGGATAACAAACGTAGATATGTATGGCACTTTGTCATTAGCTATAGCTCTCAGTCAAGGCATTTCTACATGTGTTTATACAGTAGCAGTGACCATACAGAATACATGATTTATACTGAAGCAAGGTTCTAACCAGTGTGTAATCATGATTGGCACAAACATGGACAAAGGCTAATCTTCCTCTAAAGAACAATCTAATTTTTAAATTATGACTAAAGTTGGTTTTACTGATACTAATGTGGAAAAATACCTATCATTTAATATAAGGTGCACTGTCTGTTTCTCTTTATCTAGTCATCTGTTACCTCAACAGAAGCAGACAGCTTCTTGGTGACTCATATTCTGTACTGCTGGAAACCTCAATATATGCTCGTCTGTCATAAACTTGATACAGGCCTCATTCATTATGTGAATGGCAAGTGAAATTGTTGGCCATTTCTCATATCATCCAGAGCAGTCGTATTCTTTATCGATTCTCTTTGTCTTAACAGAGAAGTCATCATGGCTCTTTCAGAGACCACCCGGCATGCATGATCTGCTTCCAGTAGAGTTAGCAGACACATTCGTTATACTCATATAGCAAACAAGCTCATCATACATAAAATACAATGCATTGTATATTATTTTTTTGCTGCTTAGTTATTCAGAATATCAACTAAGGGTAGCTGTGTATTTTCACATAAGGTGTATTTTAGTAGATTTATGAATTCTTGTCTCTTGCTGGACTTCAGTTCCCCCCCCCAGTTCTTCATATGGCAGTAGTTTCACTAAAATGTGTTTGACTGTAGTAGGGCTTTAGCACAAACTTGTATTGCTTAGTTGATAAAGAAAGGATTTAAGTACACATTGAAGGATATGTTGGTTTAAAGGCGGGGGGGAAGCACAGAAGAAAAATCTTTATTCCTGATGCAGTCTGCAGACTTTTATATCTAATGTTATGTGATCTTGAGGCTTCAGTCTTCTCAGAAATTGCAAAAAATGCCATTTTTGAAATATTTAGATGGTGGTATAGGTCAAGTAGAACAAACTTGTTCACTACCTTTCATTTCTCATAACCTAGATTCAGAACTCTTTCAAACAAAAAAGGAAACAGTTTTGGCACACATTCAAGGCATGAGTAAATGTGTATCTGCCAATAATGGCATCACAGAATGTTATTCAGTTTTGGTAGGTATTTAGGAATCAAGAAGACCAATTTAAGGAAGGCTGAAATCTGGGTGAGTATGACTCTAGACAAATTACTGGACTATTTTTGTCTTTGTACATGTGGTTTCTAAACTGTTGAGAAATCCTGTGAGAGAGGCATAAACACTTTGAAATCTTTATTGCAATCCTGTTGAGATTCAGACATCTTCTGTCAAAGTTCAGAAGATTCTTCAAGTTATACCTGGAGTTATCAAATTAAAGTGACTGATTATTTTGAAATTTAAAGGTGCTCTGTATTTCATCAGTTTTCACTGATCCCTACTTCAGTGACTGCTGAGAGACTCTTGTTACAATATCCCCAGTCTCTGGAGTAACTGTTTTAACCACTGTAGCTGGTGGCAGGTCATGCATGAACTGTATGTGAGATAGTAAAAGACTTGAAAAATAATAAAAGCCTGTTTCATTGTCAGAGGTATTTTTAAAGCAGGATCATAGAACGTGAAACCTGAGATTTGAAACCATAGCCAAAGTTTTTGGAATAGCAACGTGCACCTGACACCAGATTATTTTACTGTTTGCATAGCTTTGAAATTTAACTGACTGAATTCCCCAACTACAAGGTTTAGCAGTCTAAAGCAGGCACTCCTGTTCCACTTCAACGGTGCTTTGTCTGTCTTTGAGCCATACCCTGGCTGTGATTACAGGAAGGTCTTCATCAAAGAAAGAAATGTAAATAATATGTACATTGCTTGTTTACTTAATTTTAGAGATCCTGCTGGTTTTATGTTCACTGGTTTTAAAAGCACATGGCAATGCTCAACGTGTATCAAAGGCATACTCTAGAGGATGATAGCAAAACTACCCCGTTTCCCTTAGCTTTGAGGCACCTTTTAATATGATTTTTGATTCTAAATGAAGTTTTCAGGTGGCTTTCAGAGAACAGTTGTTTTAAGGCTTTTAACTGTTTTTCTAATGTCAGCATTTCTGGACTGAAGATGATGGGCAGGTCTGTAGCAGTCCATTTGCCCACTAGGGAAATGAGTTGTTGCTGACGGCCTGTTGTCAGCAGTCAGTCCTCCTTCACCTGTTCTCAACTGCTGCTGAAAACTGTTGAGTTGCCTGGATACCGCAGCCCTGTCCACGGGAGCCGGGACAGCCGCATGCGATCCGGTCTTACTTGCACTATCTGTAATGCTGTTGAAAACTGCTCTTTCCTGTACTAAGCCAAGCCGTTTTCATCACCAGAAAAAGGACGGTTGTCCTTTGCTGACAACAGGGTTTTGGATTATTATCTGACTGTAGGTGGCCTCAAATTGTGCTATTAGAGACAAACTGCTGCTTTTTACGGGTTTAAAGTACTTGAGTCTACTGTTTTAGTGAAAGAATCAGTAATTGTTTTACTTTGCTTATTAAATTGTCAGTCGCCAATAATGTTCACTTGCAACTTTTGAATGGTTTATGAAGAAATATTTATTGGTTTTATGTATCTGTTAAGTGCCTTCATGCTTATGCATTCAGATGATAAATAGTGTTAATTGTGGTTCATTCTCTTCTATTTCTCCCCCCCCCCGCCCCCTCCCCACCTCCATGGGCACCTGCCACAAAAGCACTGGGATTGAAAATTTTCTGATGTATCCATATTTATGTGTAAAGACAGAAGAAAAACTCTGAAGTGAAATTCAGTTGGGGCATACAGTGATTCAGAGCGTAGTGTGGCCCATCTTGAATGCAATCGTTTTGCCCCTTGGTTTTTTGGAGTGATTTTTTGCAAGTTGCTGAAGTCCCTAAGTTCTTTTGACTGAGTAGCAGTTAACACCTTTCCCAAACATGATGAATTTAGTTACCAGCCCATCCAGAGCATTTAAGTATGCTTTTAAATCCATGCCTATTCAGAGCACGTGCGTACAATCAAGGGCAGATATTTTTGTGCTGGTGTATGTCCTCAGAAAAATTTCTCTGTGCCAGTGAAACTGTGAAGAACTGTGATTTGGGAAGTTACTTAAAATACATCGTTAACATACAGAATGTACTTTTAGAATTTTTTTTTTACCTTTAATTTAGAAAGTCTTTATTCCAGAAGACATTTAGGAAGAAATAGGAGTTTGTATTTGAAGGCACAGTTTAGGATTGATATGACTTATTCTATTTCATTATTCTTTTAATGCATTAATCCATGGTGTGCTTTGTGTGGGTTACTTTTTCAGTAGGAGCTTCCTCAGAAGGAAAAAATAATGCTAATACTAGCAGCAAAACCATTCTTCCACTGTGTATGTGGCAAATTCTGTTGTAGTATTTGCATGTTTTATGGTTAAATCATTAAAAATAAATGTCCTAGTCCTAAAACAACTACAAAGAATTGTATTCAAAAGAGTAAAATGTCTTTCTTTTGATTTTTTTTAATTAGAATTTTTTTTATTGAAGTTGAACAAGGGTTGGCATTATTAGAAATATGTCGATGCTCAGATTTTCTTGGGAGGATTTTAGAAAGGGAAGTAGGCTTGAAATAATTTGATCTTTTATGAAACTGCTTTCGTATTTGAAAGCCAGAAGTTTTAAAATACAAGCACAATTTTTCACAATGTGTGAATTGACACGATGGACCCTATGTGGTGGAGTTTTCCAGTGGGAATATCAGGAGACACATTTGCAATAGCGACTGTAGCTAGGATTTCAGTTCCAAGCACTGGGGCGCCACATGTAAGCAAGAGAAAGAGCATGAGGGTCCTTGCACTGACTAAGGCTGCCTCTGATCTAGCCTGAGTCAGCGGCAGCCCCCAGAGATAGCAGCTGTAGCCCCAGGTGTTAAATATGTGACAGCAGCTTGATCTATCGACCACTGTAAGAGGGGGCTTTGGCCTAAATGAAAATTCATGAAAAATTGATGAAGTCCCCAGATTATTTTTTTCCCTTTTCCTTTTCCAGTGCTGTGCCAATGCAGTGAGGAGAGATTAAATGAGGTGTTGAATGCTTTAGTGGCAAGGAGGTTGTGGTTCAAAGGTCAGGGGTCAAGGGAGGGAAAAAAGACCAATTTTCTACTTTACTTTCCTTTAAAAGAAAACATGAGGCTTTTCAGATTAGCTGGGATTTGCTGCTGTTTTAATATAAGAATAAAGCAGGGGAATATTCACAAATAAGATTCTTTTCTGCATGGGTTGGCAAAGGGTAGGAGTGTGTGGGTTGGTGCTAATAGAAAACAGTGGAAGACTCTGAGTCATAATTCAATTGGAGAACCAGAAATAGATTGAATTCTGTAATGGCAGTATAAATTTGGGCTTCCATCTTTCTGAGTCTGTGCTTGAACTGAAGTCATTTGGAGAAAGAAGAGGTCTTGCATTATTTATATGTCACAGATTGCTTGAATAGCAGGCTTTGGAACACTCTCCAAACATAATGATCCTGTTTATGTTAGATCCAAAACTGAATTATGTTTTTATCTGTAACTAGAGAGGTTACAGTAGTACACTGAGTCTAGTGTGAAGAGTCACAGGTGTATTCCAAAGCAAGCATAAGCCAGACCTTAAACACAGGTGACAGTAATTTTACAAATAAAACAGATATGTTTTAATATTCAGTGAATAAAGGCTGAGAGGTATAAAATATATGCTATGCAATCATCTCTGTACCATAACGCTAATGACTATTTGCTGGAGCATGTGCAAAAGGCTGCAATATGTTCATTATAATAGAGTTAATACTTTCATTTGAGATATTCAGGGTAAAGACCACCTGTAAAATAGGACAAAAAAAGAGCACAATATATGCAACTGTAAAACGTGTGGGTGATTTTTTTCATCTAGTTTCTGTTCAACATATGACTTAAATATAAAAATTGTCATTAATTCTGTTACTGGTAATTTCAAAGTCTGATTTGCTTTGGGGTTACTTTCACATGTGGAGAGTACATCCTGTTCATTTACTTATACCCCTCTCGCCCTCATCCTTCGTAACAGAGTGTGAAAAGCTTCCTGTCTGAGCTGGCAGTCTTTTGCTCTCATCAAGACAGAAGTAATTATTGTAGAAATTGAAATGCTGGAAACTGTGGTCCTGTGGATGAGACATATCAGGACATTGAAAGGCATCATGCTTTTTCTCATTCTGCGTTTCTCTAGGAAGAAATATAACAAACCATGGCTATTATCACAGCACACTTAATGAAAATAAAATTCCCCTTGTAGAAGAAGAAAAATAAAATTGTATCTGATTAGATAATTGGGGAAAAGGCAGATTTCATAAGATGGGGGGGGAACACTTCAAACCTTCTCTGTACTTCTGTAGCTTGCAATAAGCAATTTCTGTTGAGTAGGATGAAGCCATTGGGAATACCATTGTTAGAAACCATTATATGATACAGCTTTTCTGTATAGGACATAATTTAACTCTTACAGTCACTATTAGGAATTAAAAGAGGTTAATAAATACCAATGAGTGAAGCCATATCAGATAAATCAAGACCTGACTGATGTCTCATTGCAAAGTTTCTTTTTAAGCCAAAAAAGTAGTTCTGATTATTTACTTTATTAGTTTAGCTTTTAGCTGAGTATGTGTTTCTACTGCTTCTGAATTCATATGGGATAAGAAACCTAGATATTTTAGAGGGTGTGACTTTTGTACCAGTAGCCAGAGTGAATTAGAATTTTTATGGTAGATGTGCTTTTCACCAGGATAAACTAAACTGTATCTCCTGTTGTTAACACATTTCTCACAAACTGTTTGTGCTTCAGCATTGATGCCTTCAATGTGGACAAAAACAGTGGTTCCCATCATCATCCACTAGGATTTGGACAGGTGACTGCATTGTTACATCTTCATTTTTTATCCTTTGAGCTCCACTTGGACATGCAGATTTAAATGTTTAGTTCAAGGCTAAAAATGCTAATGACTCCTCACATTTAAGAGCTATCACACTGATGGTCGATCCAAAGATATTTAACATGATTTCAGTCATAATATCAAGCTGTACAGTTCCTGTAGGTTTCTCCAAACCTTGTTCTCCATTTTCTTTTTCTTGCTCTTTTCATACTGTGGCTATCTTTTAAAATAGATTTTTTTGATAGGTGTTCATTGCACAATGAACTCTAGAGAGAGATACGCAGGTTCAAAAAAACAAGCTGCTTGGGTACCAGAAGAGTGTTCATTGTGAGCACTTAAGCTCAGCTGGTTATGTGTGCTGAGAAGGGTAAAGACCAGTAAAAAGTTTCCTTAACAGCTGGAAGTTGGTTCCACTATGTGAATTAATTCCTTCAGAACTGGTTAGGATGTCTTTACAATGTGCTCTCTTGCACTGTGTAGCCATACAGTCTAATATCATCCCCAGCGTTCCTGTAGTAGAAATAGTTTCTCACGTCCAGAAATGGTTAGAGAAGCTTTCTGTAGGATCTCTAATTTATTCCTCGAATTCTTCTCCCCAGGATCTATCCTTTTTCCCCACCTAAAAGAGGACTTTCAATGTTACACTTTTAGAAGCTATTTGCAGTGCACTCAATCTGATTCTGCTTCTAATAATTTCTTGCACATTTCCTAATTTGATTTTTATCGGCTTCCTTCTTCCCCTTGCCTTTGATTTTATTTTTTTAAATCAAATCCTGCTGTTTATATATCTCTGAATGCTCTACCTGATAAAATGTTGAAAGCTACAGAATTACTGATGACTTTACAGAAACCTTGAAAGAGATCAGCTATTGGCTGATCTGTTAGTGTGCACATCATCATGTACTGATTTTTTTTTTTGGGTTGACATTTCTCTCATTTTTAGTTCATCTGGGAAATAAAGGAGAACAAGATAACATTGCATTTTTACAACTCTGTAGCCTTTACTCAGGAGCCTATAAGCACTATTTGAATATTAATTGAAATATTAGCTATTGTTGGCATATGCTTCAGACGTACTATTTTGCAATGTCAGGCTTAAAAAAAAGTACTTGTTTGAAGCGGTACTTCAGACCATTCCTTTGCAAATGTTGCATGATCTCAATTCTAACAAAATTAATTACTGTGGTAATTAACTAATTATTAGGGTGAGATTGGTGGATATTTTATATATGTATATAGTTCTTTATTCTGATAATCATTATATTTGAGGACATGAGAACCTTATCCTTCTTCCCTTTTTTGTGGTGATACTTCCACTTTAAATGCTCCCACAGATTTTACGCTTTGAATAAGTTTCTAATATTTGGAATTTATGTGGGAAATGAAGCGGTGGGTTTGTTCCCCTCCTCTTCCTTGAATTTTTCAAGTGGCAGTGATGTGAATGTGTACTGATACTTTGGAAATTGCTTCATCATGTTAGAGGAGGGAGACATACACAGTCACTTTCTGCTGTCTCATAGATCTGTCTGCCACTGTACAAAGGGATGTAGAGATGTAAAGAACTGGATCACTGAGTCGCCTGTATTCTACACAGCTGTATTTTGTAATGCCATTCAGAAGCATTTCAAGCTGCACTTTGAAAAGTAGTTTGATTGCTTTCCCCTTCATCCCCAAACTCACTCTGTTCCCTGTTTCTGTTGGAAGCCTGTCTTGGAACTTAAGTCTTCCAATGATAAGAAAAATAGTTCTAGTGTTTCCAATGTAAACATAAACATGCTTTATTTATGCTTGTTCTTGTGATCTGATTTTCCTTTAGTTGTTTTCTCTCCTTTGTATTTATAGACCACAATGGTATCACTTCCAATCTCTGCTCTTGCTAAATTAAACAAGAAAAGCTCGTGTCTTCTCTAGGAAAATATTTGCTTGATCCTCATAGTCATTCTTCACCTGTTCTAGTCTGCATCCATTTTCTGAGACATGGGTGGGTAGATTGCATATAATATTTCAAGACCTGCGTGCTGTGCATTATGAATTATTGTTAATAACTACCTTCACTGTTCCCTCATCTATCAGTCCTGTGATCATGTTTAACTTTTTTAAGCATTTGGTAGCTCATAGTCATTCTATAGTAATCTGATGCAGATCTTTCTCTTCCTTTATAATTTGTAACAGATGAGCTTCTACTTTACAGTAAAATTCCCTGTGATCAGTTCGAAAGCATATGACCTTGCACTTTCTATTATTCCCCTTCATCTAGTGTCTCCTACACTAGTCTTCAATGTCATCCAGTTCTTCCTGTTTAATGTGATCCTCTTGTTGGGTCCTGCTGGGCTTGTTGCCTAATCTTGTATGCCAAAGTAGAAGGTGGCCTTGGCGTTCAAAATTGGCAATTTCTTAATCCACCTGCATCTTGCTGGAGGACTTTGCTTCTACTAATTGGGCTTGAACCTGCCTCTTGCCCACCCCTTATGCAAAATCATTTGATGAAATAAATGGGAAAGAAACAAGTTTCTGTCAGTCTATGAACAGAATACCAACCCAGCAAGGTTGAGCCACGTGAACATTGCTTGTGGGAAGGAAAGTTTCACTGACTCTCATTCTGCTTCAGTTACAATCTCAAAACACCAATCCATACATGAGAATCTGAGGAAAAATATCCCCAGTTTAAGTGGATAAGGTGAGTAGCAATCTTGCAAAAGAATTTAAATTGGTTAATCTTTTGAATTATTTTTTAGATCATAATGTATGCAAAAAGTTCCCCAGCTGCTGTACACGTGCACACTTGCAAGTATAATTTAGAAGAAAGTAGGCGTGGAAAAAGAACAAAAGAATTCATTGCAACCCTCTGACTTCAACTTTTGGAATTAATTATTCTGTGCTGTACATAGTCCGCTTGGTGACTGACAGTATTATAAACCCCTAAAGCTGACAGATAATAGGATGATCACTTTGTATTTTAGCAGAGACAGGTATTAAATGGAACTTTAGGTGTGCTTAGAATGTAAGAATTTTCGTGTTTTGTCCAGAAAGGCACAGTTGAGGTAGTTATATAAAATTTCTTAGTTTTTATTTTATAACGAAGAAAAAAAATAGTGATGATGAAAGAAATGAAAGAAATCAGTGTCCTCAGGACAGCTTTCAATTTATTTCCATGATAGATCCAAATTCTTCACAGGTTTTACATGCATGTATAGCCTTTGGAATAGTCGGATTATCAGCTGTTAGTATGAAGAGAGATTTTGGTTGCAATATGGTCACACAGTGGTTTTGAGAATGACACATTTTTATTGTTTCTTAGTTTTGAAAACTGGGACTGTGATCTCAGTTTTCAGGTGACCTTTCCTCTTTTACATTGGAGGCAGTGGCATAATGCCCTACTGGGTCACACCAGTTGTTCCATCTAGCTCAATGCGTTGGATAGTGACAAACAAAGACACTGTTTAGGAGAGCACATGAGCTTAAACAATTTAAATGGTTCATTCCCCTCATGGATTCTGGGGAAATACAATTGTTTTTCTTGGTTAGAATCAGAAAAAGGCACAGGTAGTGGAAAACCTGCAGTACTTGAAGGCATCTGGTATGGGTGAAACACTGTCACCTTAGTCACTGAGATATTTATTATCTTTACTGCAAGATTGTCTTTATGAAAGACATGTACATAGAGTTAACTTTCCTTTCTTTCTCTGCACCTCACTTTTCTCTTGAAGTATAGAATATTTAGAATGTTTTTAAATTAAGTTGATAACAAAGCCCGTATGAGAGCATAGTTAGCATGAAGTTACTGAAGCAAACTGGAAAGTTAAATTAACCTTTTCAAGGTATATCAGGATGGCTTTTTCTTCTAGCAAAGAATTTTGATTACTAAAGAGTAAATGGCAAAAAAATTTAATTTGAAATTATTATGTTCCATCTATGTTGTTTCTAACTGTCTTCTCATTTTTATTTATTTTTTTTTATATTTCAAATTTAGGAACAGCAACTAGAAATTATGTCTTCCTCAAGTAGTCTCATTCTTGGGTTGATTAAATTATGTTTACTCTTTGGATTGTTGGAGGGAGAGATAAGTAGTCTGCAGTTTGGACACTCAGCTGGGAAATGTGATTTAAGCCACTCTAGGTGCTAAAGATACATACGTTAGAGCCCCCGTTCATTCAACTAGGATATATACAATTCTTATTCTACTGTAGAAGCAACTTAGTTATCTGATTCAAACCTGTAAATTCCTCTCCTAGAGATGCATGCCTAAAAGTCAGTAGTGGCAATACTGAACATCAGTCATGTTTTCTTTGAGATTCAGAGCCATCTGTTCAAGGTCATGTATCATGTTAATTGCAGAACCATGAGCAAAAGCCAAATCTTTTGATTGGTAATGTGATATCTTAAGAATATGAGGGATATTCTTCATTTTATTTGCATCCCTCTGCCTACTATAAAAAACAGGTGTCTGTCTTCATGCTTTTGTTCAGATTGTGTTCCCCTTTGAGCAACATCTGATTCTGAATGTATTAGTTCCTGTAAATTTTGGATTTTTTAATAGATCTTATATGTATTATGTAAACTTTAATTCTATCAATCTTAGTGAAAGATGTGGAAACACCCCACCCCTGGGAGCACTTAATATAAATAAACTTTTCAGGAAGTGGGCCACAGGGAAAGAAATTGCAGAAATTGAAACAAAAAGGTTTCATTTCTCTCTAAGAAATTGACATCTTGCAAAAACAAACCAACAAACAAACCAACAAACAAAAAAAACCCCCACCAAACTATGAAATGCTTCCCTGCCACCCAACACCCCCCACCAAAAAAAAGGCAAAGAAAAAAAACAACAAAAAAATGGGTGGTGGTGGTACAGTTTGATCTGTGAATTGTTGTAGAATCACTTCTTTCCCTACCAGTGTCATTAGTCTAAATGATATTTCCTCTGAAGCCGATGCTTTTGCATTTGTTGTGAAATTGGAAATGGGGAGTTTGGGACAGAGCCCTGGATTTTTTTTTTAATCTGGATTTTTTTAATCAGATAACTTGGACAGATTGTAAGGACTTGTTTTCACTTGCTAGAATAAAAGCTTGTCTTTGACTATTCTTTGTATCATTCACTTCCTAATTTTGCCATTCATCAAAATATTTTGACTGGTTATCATAAATACACTGTGCATATGTGCAGATTGAGGTTTATATGTCACTTTTCTCATTATACACCTGCATGCTGAACAAATGAGAACTTGGTTTCTGTCATATTAAACCCCTTTCACAGTTGTTTTATTCCAGTGCTGCAGATGTGCTTACAGATAGTTTAACAATACTAATTTTCATCTCTCTTGGAAATAATTTCACTTTTGCAAAATGGTTCATTATGAGGAATGGATGTAAAAAGTAGAAGTAAAGAGCTATGAGAAAGGAACAGTTTTGTATTAGCATGTCATCAAGTTCATAACAGTGACATACGGAACTGGTGAACAAACAGGATATAGTGTGCAATATATTTATTAATAACATATTTATTTGCTAAAGTTATGGGAGTATGAACTCTCAAATTATAATGAAGTATTGGCAATATTGTTTAGGACCTGTACAGTATACAGCTATTTAACTATCATATATATTTTATATATATTATAATTTTATATATATAAAATATATGTGTATATATGTGTGAAATACATATACACTATAAACATACATCCTTTAAAAAGTAGACTTTATCTTTGATGTACATTAAAATTCCTAAGTAATGGACAGTGTAGGGGTTTTAGTGTTATCTGTCGCTGTCTGTGCTTCAGAGAAGCTTCTTTGTCAGGCACAGAGTGTGCACAATACAACTGTGGTATAAAACGTATGTATTTCCATCCACTCTCACTGTATACCAGAACCAGTCTATGACATTGTGTTTTCTTTTTGCTCCCTTTCCATTAGTCCAGTACAGATGCAAATAATTACAGAAGAAATACTAAATTGATAATTTTTTCTGATTTTTAGTCATCCTCTCCATCCTCTTCTCAGCCTTCATGCTTCTGCTGTGACACCTATTGGATATTTGTAAAAAACCTTTTTTTCTTTTTCTAACCAAGTAGACTAAAAACAACCCTAGGAACTCAAGGGGCAGTGTAAGTAAAGATCAGTACTTATTTCCATACGTAGCATCAACTGCAGGGAATATGTGTACACTTGTGCCAGTGGTTTTTCCATTGCCTATCCCAAACTCCTCAGTTGAGGTGACCTCTGAAGTGCCTGCTACAGTGAGTGATGGAGTTAATGAGATCCAGCGACACCATGACCCTGACCCCCTCGTGGCCTTGGTTTCACTCATCCATCTTCCTGGCCCCACAGGCTGTGATGTGCTGTGTGGAGACAGGATTAAACAAGTGTGAATAAACAAGTTCAAAGCTTTCTGTCATGGCTGCCAACACGGACCATCAGGAAAATGAGACATTAATAACCCAATGCTAGGGAGGTATGTTGTTTTGCCATAGGGACACCTGGGGAAAGTAGCACTTTCTATGCCATCAGTTTTTTGCATGCCAGGAAAAGTTAGCTTAAGACTTCTGTGAAGGGTGCAAGATTTGGCCTGCCATTCTTCTTAGTCATGAAGCTGGCAGCAGTCAGACCAGAGGTAGAATACATCATCTAGGAAGGCGCTGAAAAACCTGCTATGAAAGCAGCACCCTTTGCTTGTATCGTGTGTTATTTGGGCTTTGGTTCATCAGAAGTGATTGGAGGGGGCTTTTTTTGTGGTTTTAACCTAATCTATTTACAAGAAAAAACAGTCTGAGATGTATTGCCAAAATTATTCTCTTAAGGAAAATCTCACAAGAGGAGTTTTGTACTTTGCCATAAACAAAACTTTTTTGCTATAATGTGATTTCAGGTTGAATCTGTATCTGTGGGTAAGATGCTGAGATAAGATAGGCATTTCTGGTTGTGACAGTGGTTTAGGTAGTGTCTGTCTTCTCTTTGTCAAGACACTCTCTTTACCCCGTGGCACTTTCTGATCAGTTGACTAGTCCGTGATTAAATACATTTATTTAGTTCAATGGGTCAGAGCTGTTGTGGTGGGTAGAAAATTACTGATGGATTATCAGTTTCATCACCTCTGACATCTGGCCTTAGCATAGTTCATCATCTGAGAATTCATAACACGTTTGCCTGAGCAATAACATGCTCAGCTACCTGTGCAGTCATGGATCTAGGTACTGGGAACATTGTGTCCAGGATTGATAGGACAGATGTCACAGAAATTAGGAGGTCCTCATCTTTTTTGGTGATAAAAACACCCATTAGTACGAACTACTAAAGAGTGTGCTAGGGTCAGTAGCAAGCTTAGTAAGTTACAAAGCTGTAATTCAGCAATATTTGTCTCTTCCTGGAGTGTTTCAAGAAATAAAGTGCCTTTCAGAATTGGAGGAGCTTTGGCTTTAGAATAACTGGACACTTATAAAGCAGAAAATATGTAATGATTTTTGAAGTCTAAAGCTAGCAAATTCATACTGAAACAGGTATCTTTTTAGAGACAGGTGTCTTTTTCATTCCTGTTACACAGTAAATCTTATTATTACTGACTGACAGCCTATCTAAGATAAGATTTTTTTTTTTTTTTTCCTAGAGTCCAATCCTGAAATTACTGTGAGTAAGCTTGGTTGGAGACAGCACATTACTGTACTTCTAGGTTACAAAAATTAGAGACTTATATTGAAATTTGTGACAAACCAGAATGATGCTTGAGAGATCTAGTGAATGAAGAGGAAGGACCATTTTAGACACCTGAGCATTGTTAAGGTTAGCAAAAAGTAACAATGGCTGTCATGGTGGTGAAGTTACTCCTCAAAAAATTCCTCTGATATTTGAGATCCGTCTCCTCACTGGTTTCTGTTGTTGTTCTTGCATTTTTTATTTATATCTTATTAAACTAAAGAGATTTCCACTCTTTCTCTTGTGGGAGTATTATTCTGCTGGTTTGTCTACTTGATCACTAAACAGAAGATCCCTCAAATATGTCTGCCTTCATAGAGATTCAGGGAGCACTCATGCCTTTTGTATTCTGATCTTTGGAATATGAATTGCTATTTTTTTCTACTTACTTCTCTGTGCTTTCTTGTAGTGTTATCTATCAACATAGCATCTTCCCAACAGATTTCTACAAATCCTTTTCAAGTGTGGGGCATAGGGTGTTAAACATAAAGCTAGTTTGAGATTGCATATGTATTCAATAACCAGATATCCAACAGGTTTTTTTATCAGTTAATTCTTTTCCTCCACAGAAAAATTTTTGCCACAATGGGGGAATGGCTAGTCAGACAAACTCCTGCACTTTAGCCTGTGATTTTACTGAATAATTCTTGTGTTTCACATTTGAGTTATGTACTTCACAAAGGGAAGGTGTGCTACCTGTTGTGTACAAATAATAAGAGAGGAGGAAGATGAGGAGAGAAAGAATGGTAAAAGACTGGAATGAAAAAGAAAGAGCAAATATTTGTTAAGAAAAATACTTTTTGTTCTTCAGCAGTTAAGGCCCTATGGGAAGATTTTTCTTTTTCTGGCTTTATTGGAGCATCGCATGATTTTTTTTTTTATCATTTCAGAGAGAAAACCACTAAAGTTGTTATTTCCTCCTGATGGCATATCCTTATTTTCAGTAAACACTCAAAATATAAAACAAGATTAGAGGCCCTGGACAAAAGGGAGATACTCTCCCCTGTTATTGAAATAACTTAATGTTATCGAGCTATGTTGGAAGACAGAAGTTATAGAACATCTGCTATATTCTTCTTGTTCATTATGTATCATAGCTCACTGGTGAGACACTTGCAATGTAGTTGCATTTATTTACCTTAATTTAAGGATGCTGCTATCCTGTAACTTTGAGTTTACTGGCTTTCCCTGATAATGTATACATCTTGAACATTCAGCAATACTTAAATGTCACTTTATAGGGTTTGAATAGTTATCTCTTCCTTAAGGACGTAGTCTTGATAATGAAAGGATAAGAGGTATAGTTTTTCAGAATGTCTTGTGATGTGCAGTGATCTTCCATAGTGAAACTGGACATCAACTCTGGCTAAAGCTACTGCTGCTGAAGTGAAACCCAGTGACAGAGCAGGTATTTAACAGCTGCACAAATGGGTGTAATGTGAGTGTGCTATCCTATGGTTGCCATCTCAAATATAGCATTTTCTTTGGGGAAATACTTGAAAATGGTATATTTAACATGCTATAGGTGACTTGCAGAGAAATGTTTTTAAAACAGCTGAAAAGTTTGTATCGCACCTTAAGTCCACTTATTTATAGATTGATGAGTCGTTGGTGCTTCTATCCTAAGGTCTTTATTTTCACAAAGTTATGTGTACCTACAAAGACTAATCTTGGTGTCAGAAAGTGACATACAAAGCCCAGTCCTTCCAGCAGATGCTTGATTTAAAGCAGTTGAAAATGTGCAAGTAATTTTGATCTAATTTCAGTAAGAACTTTATTAAAGGAAATAAAAACATTATTTATAAATAATAGAAATGACAGCAGCTTCTTAGCCCAAATATCAGATATACATCATGTACTATAAAAGAAGTATAAAGGGAATAATGAGCATGCTTGCTTCAGAAACAAGTCAAACAAATATCAGTTCCAAATGGCTGTATATTCAGGAAAATTATGAAAATTATCAGGGGGAAAAAAATAAATGTCCAAAGAACAAGTATCAAACATGCTTCCTTTCCCCGCCCCCCCCCCGCCCCCCCATGGCACTCCTATGTTTCCTATGTTGGTGTTTGAGCAAATGACTTTTAATCTTTAACCCACTGGACTTCGTAAAAGATTGAGAGGGAGTTTTTAGAGAAGTGTTACTTTCTTTAAAGTGTAATAAAGCTTTCATGTTGGCATTATACCAGCTATTAACAAATGTCTCTATAGAAGTAAAATTGTTGTTTTACTTCTATAGTGGGCTAATAGTCATGTTCAAGGTTAAAGGAGTCATAACCCTTAATTCTTACAGTTCTTAATCTAGTGGATTTTATTTCTGGGAGGCTTAAGAGCCTATTTCTTTTCCTTTCCACTTTTTTACAAGTACCTAATTCCTGTCCTTTTAAATCATAAACAACTTTAGGATCCATTTAATATAGCAGTTCCATAGAGACATCTTTTAATTCCAAATAGTTTACAAGTATGACATTTGAAACCTTTAATGTCGTGTGCAGCCAAAGGGGAAAGATGCTTTGAGAGGAGTTAAAATGATTGATTTTTTCTTTTTTTTTTTTTCCAGAGAATTAAACTACAGTTTTCTTATCAGTACTAAAATGAAAGTCAGACCCAAACCTTACAGTCAGTGCTTGTACCAGTTAACCAATTAATGGATCTTTTTCAAGCTCTTAAGTTTTTTCATGGATTTAAAATGCTGTCACTATGAAAATAAAACTGAGTTAAAGCTTTGTAGAAACAGTCTGCCAAAACAAAATTTCTTCTTTTTATTCAGTTTGTAATGTCCATTGTATAAAGTATTTGCTAGTATAGATTTTGATTTTCTCCTTTTAGCTAATATTCCTTCCAGGTTTTGATTAGAATGGATGAGAAAGTGCTATGGTTTCAGTTCTTTCTTCTGCTATAAACTTCTATGTATTACCACCCCTATTTTACAAATTGTTAACCAATACTTCTTTCTCTCAAAAGAGTTTCTGAGGCTAAGTATACTGCTGATGTGAAATGCTAAAATAATACTAGTACGGTAGGTAGCTGTGAGACATTCTGTTCCTGTTGATATAAGAGCCCTGTTTACCCATTGGATATGATCAGTGTTTAAGTGCATAGGCAGCTTTGTACACAAGTTGCTCTTTTAGCCCAGAGAGACTTCATGTGCATATGGCTGCTTATTTTCTTAGGTGTCTGCAAAAGTACGTTAGTTTCAACTGCTTACTTGATTTTTCTTTTGATAAGCATTTTGAATATAGTGAGAGGGGAAAAATGACAAGGCTTTAATCTAGAAAGGATTATCCTGAAGTGTGGAAGAATATATGTAGTACTTGAAATGACTTTTAACCCAAGTTTGACATTTGACTTGCTTTAGAGTTGATAATATCCTTTTGAGATCTCTGCCTTATAATCAACCTCATTAATTCTTGTGACTTCTCTTGTTTCTTTTTATTGACACATAAGATGTATTATTTTAGAAAATGAATTCCAGTTCTTTGTCACAATTCCCCGTTACAAAAATGAAGTAAGGTTAAACTACACATATGCTTGTAATATGACAATAGTTCTGCTCTTTCACTGGAGGAAGCATGCAGGAATTATCAAGTTAGACCCTAGAATTTGCATCAATTGTTGTGATGTCAAAGCTGCCATATTAATATTCTTAGTTTTCCATTTCAGTGGTTAAGTATAATACAGATCAATCTGATGAGGTTTTAGGTACACTTCTTGCTTTTACAGCTGTATGGTCTTGAGTTAAAAATAAGCTTTTTAAAACATATAGTCATAACTGATAAAAACTTGTAGTTTTAAATAAAAGGGGAGTTTAATCAGGAAGGAAATTAGGTACATAAGATTTGTCTGATTTTCTTAAAACTGAACATGCTGTCTTTGTATTGAGAAGTAGTGTTTAAATCTTTATAAATTTAGAGAGTTTGCTTTGACCAAGGTTTTTAGGTGGCCTTAGGTGGGCCTAAGAATGAAAACTGTTGTTACAAAAGAGAACTATCTTTAACAGTTATTGGGGTAGATGATACTCATTGCTCTAATACCTAGGTGTATTAATGTATTTTCCCCACCCAAATACTGAGAGTAAAAATAAGAAAGCTTCCTAAAAATGAATGCAGTGCTTAGATTGTTAGATTCAGAACTGCAAAAATAAAGCCTTCTCAAATTTATGCCAGGAGTGTGAAATTTTTTTATATCATAGTCTAACCCAAGGCTTGGTTCAGTATACTGTGTTTTACTAATATTACAAGTGTTAAAATATATTAAAAAAAATATTGTGATCTCTCGTCTATATAGTTCAGCTAAGAAAACACACGGTACTTACAGAATAATGAAACAAATACTTCAAAATTTTTAGGAAACTAATGCCATTTGCTTTTTTCCTACCTGATGAATCCAGATACAGATGTATGAAGCCACGTTTGTTCAGATTGCTGAACATCACTTGATACTCATCCCGTGTGTAGAGATTTGATCCTTGGCATGGATTTCAGCAGCTCTAAAGTAAAACAAAAAAACAAAAGAAGACATTAAATCCTTTGAAACCTTACCCAATGGCAAATTACTCTTTTATGAAGCCTTATCAGGGCCATCAAAGTGGTATTATGACCCTTGTGTATCATGAAGAAACTTGGTCACATTTAGCCAAGTGGCATACCATCATTCAACCTCAGCATAACAAGCAAAGTATTCCTTTAAAAATTTGGCTATAGTCTCTGAAGAAGAGAAATTCTGGACACCACCATGAAGTTAAGTGAGGCTTCCTATTGTGTATGCAGCTTCCAGTCATTGTACACATTTGACCCCCAAACGACAAAATAAATGAAAGCTGCTCTTCAAAGTAATGCAATCAGTTCAAAAATATTGTGCTAATAAAGTTATAAATTCTAATTGAAAGATTTATGGCAATCCATTTAGTTGTTACTAGGTTATTTGTGACAGACAGATGCAGAGTAACCTGATTAGAGTCAGCATTGTGATGACTTGTAACTGCAGAGGGGAATAAAGCTTTAAACCATTGTCATAGCCCATTCTCTGAGATGCATTTGGAAGCTGGTTTAAAAGAAAATATATGACTTAAATGTAGGTTTGCAGCTGCCTCAGATAGGTTGGCCCAAAGAAAGTGCTAAAATGACTGGCAGGTCTTTTTTTACGTAAGTTTTAATTTGTAACTCAATTTTGCAGATAGATTTAGAAGGCATTCTATTGAAACACTATTTTCAATATAAAATGAATTTTTCCATTAATTTTATATTTAATATTTCACATTAGGAAAAATAGTCTTAATTCAGTTAATAACAGAAATGATATCAAGGAGTTTATTCTTCTTGATTTGATGAACAAACTTTATGAAAATATGCTACCTATATGGACATACCCTTGAAAAATGTAAAAGCAGTGCTTTTATTCACATATATCTGTATAATTTTAATTGGAGGAGCTTAGCTTTATTGGAACCAAATAATAGTTTCACAGATGCTACAAAGAGAAGGAAGCTAGCTGTTATCTGATACACGTTCCTAGATTTAATATGTAAAAAATAGACATATTTCATATTTTCTTTAAGATTTATTCTTGTAGTGACACCCTTCAAATCATTCTACAAGTGAGAATTCACTTTTGTATTTTATTTGTTTGACCTGTTATTCATAAGCAAGATTAACTGGTGAAAGGATACAGTTTTGTATAATCAGGAATAAAACACATCAAGTTTTTGAATAATGCTGTAGTAATGTGTAATGCAAAGCGGCTCCTAGTCCTAACTTCAGTGCACTTGAATGCGTTGGCACAACAAAGCAATAAAATGACCCAAGCTCAGGCTTATTGGCAAGTGCTGGTCTTAGCCTTTCTGATTAATACAGGTCTTTTCCTGTAATATGTCAATTTATGTTATGTTCAAAGTTATAATCAAAATATATGTAGTAGTTACAGTTGTCAAAGGGGATTATTTTGACAGAACTGGTTTTTTTTGAGAATTAAATGATTCTTATGGCTCTAACCTTATAGAATAGTATGCTTTACTTGCTGGTATTCATTTAATAAACTCTTTAATGCTATAGGAGGAAATACTAATTTACCAGAACATCTGAAAACAGAGGGTGAACTGTAAATCTGATCAATGAGTGGATTATTAAATTCTGTGTTTATGTAGAGTAGGGAGATTTCTTTGGCAAGTTGCGATATTGATTAATTTCCTGTTAGTATTGACTAGTAATTGTATTAAAATAGTAGGAAATACCAAACAGGAAGAATTGTAAAGTGCGTGTCTGTATTGATATATTTTTGTAAATGTGTATGTTTGTGTGTGGTACATATGTATTTATTATATTCCAGATCATTAGTGTCACCTTAAGATTGTCTACTCTTTTTTCCAAGATAAGACTACTTTCTGTTGTCTATCACCTTACCAAATTGTGATCACTTCATTTGAAGAGGTCATATTTGATTCTGCCTTCAGGATGACTTCTTGAGAGTGCTGTGATGGGGAAAGCTAAGGGAAAAAACAGGGTAGAAACTTTCCCCCTTTCTAAACATCAGCTTTTTGTGAAACAAAGCCCTCTGAATACCTCCTGCCAATGTCGTACCTAAACTCTGGAAGGATTTTGGAACAGGTTACGTTATCTAGATACTTAGGACCAGGGACCTATATATCAGAAACTTCCCTTTCACCTTGCCATCAAAATCCACTCAAGAAATCACTGTTTACAGGTGTGAATTACCAGATTCTGAGATCCTAAGCAGTTACGTACCTTGAAGATTTCATCAGTGTTATATGTGTTCAAGCCCAGGTGAACAAGATATTCCCAGCAATTGTAACTTCTGTAACTTATTTCTAATGTTGTTTGTTTGAAGCTCAGGGGCCTGGAATGGTTGAATAATTCCCACAGTAATGGATTAGCATGCAGAGAGCAGTTGAGGTGGTCAAAGGTGCATAATAAATGTAATTCATCACATAGATATTACTGCTGTGTCTCTGGGGTTTCTAGGGGACTAGCATAAGCACGGTTTGGAAACTGGCAGAACTTATATGTTTAATTTGTGAGTCCTTATTTAAAAATATTTCTTTAATCAGAAGTAGCAAAATCATTGTGATTAAAGCTATTAGTACAGCTTTGTGTAAAATATTAGAACTGATTTTCTAATATGTAGGAAGACAAATGTTAGCCACAAACTATTGTGGTATGAGAGCAAAAAAAGACCCAGAGCTTGTAATCTCTTTTCAGTTAATTTTTATTCAGCTGGTATATGACCCTTGCACAAAACTGAGAACTCCAAATAGACTGTATTAAGAACTGTAATAATGAAATTTGATATTTTGTAAGGTGTCTCCATTTTTTGAATTTGTAGTGAAGCACAGAATTGTGATAATATGGAATAAATACCTAGACTCCTTACAATTCTTTGGTCTTAGGATGTTAGGAAGGCTGTTGAAATAGTTTTAAGATTAGTGAATGAGATCATTAGCTGATGTGCATAGACTCTGTATCATTTACTTCACTTAAGTTTTGCCCGTATGCATGCATCTCCGATGGCCTGGCCTACTGTTGCTAATAAAAGATATGGTGCAACTTCACTGCATCTGTAGTAGTCAAGGTGATCCTGGACCGTGCTGGTAGACAACTTCCGTTAATTCCAGTAATTCTCACTTTGAAAGGTGAAACCAAGCATCTTTTCTGCATATATTTTTCCCAAGTTTAAACACACAAAAACCCCAGTCACAGGTTCCCTACTAGGGCTGGTTAAATCTAATTCTGAAACTAATACTTAAAAGCCAGTGGTATACTCAAAATGTAGGATAACTATGTGCTATTTTAACTGGAAAGAGAAACTCTGTCTTGCCAGTTCTCATCTTAAATGTGTATTTTCCATCTCTATCTTTACTCTACTTCCTTGCTTCCTAATTGCTTAAGTAGTGTTTGTAAAGTCTCATGTTTGGTTCACTGACATTGATGATTCTAAAATCTGGGAAACATTTCTTAAATGAAGAAAGATTTGTTGCAAACTGGATCTTGTGTCAGTTTTAATCTGTAGTTGCAGTATGTCACAATCTAAATCATTCCTTGTCAATCCACAAAGTGGCTGAGGTACTGCTGAAGTGAAGATAGTTGTTCTGGAAAGTCTCAAGTGTTTGTCTCAGGTACGTGTCAGTGCTGTGCTGTTTTAATCAAGAATCAGAAATGCGGCGATGGGCATATTGCGTTTGTTCACATCCCTGTCTGTCAACACTTCAGGAACCTTTTCAGTACCCTTTCTCCTACTGCTTTCCCTGATCAAAGCATGACTTGCTTACTAAGATTCTCATAAAATAATCATTTAATAGCAACTCTGGGCCAGAAGACAGAAGGAAAGACAGTTCAAGAGCTCATTGCTAATTTCTCTCCCAGCGTAATCAAATCAGTACAGCTCTCCAGCCAGGACTTATAACCCTTAATAAGTCACTCTATTCGATTAAGAGGAATTGATTTTCTTCTACTGTGGATCATAGTGATTATGACAAATATGGTATCTGCTGCTCACTTCCCTATCTTCCCTGCTAGTGTCCATTTGTTTGCAGGGTCGGCAGGTAAACGAGCCAGAGAGATGACGCGGTGTCATTAACTGCAGTTGGTGTCAGCACTCTGACAGCTGTGGAATTGAGTGGTTCCATAGATCAGAGCAGAAGCCAGTTGTGAGGGTCTCGCACAGCAATTACGTACTTCTGACAAGTCTACTGACAGCCTTAAATGCAGGAAATGATGAGACAGTAATTTGTAATTGCAACTAGGAGAGCAACTTGTAGTTGTTGTTGGTGTGGTGGCAGCATACAGGCTGTAGTTTAGAGGTTAGCCAACATTAAAGCAGGTGGGAGAAAGGTAAAGGAGAGCTGTCAAGCTGCCATGTTTCAAAAGTAAAGCAATGTTGACCTTCTCTTCAATCAGAGGTTACCAGTGGAAACATTTCTTGACAAGGTTACCTATTTGTTTGCTTTCCCAAAGCTTATTGGCAGCAGAAAATTTAATTGACTCGAATGAATTTAATTTTTGGGGAGGCAGAGGGGGTAGAGAAGGGAATTGGGTAAATGTCAGTGCTGTTCAAGATAATTTTGGGAATGGTCACATAAAGGCACATAAATGTTTATTTATACATGTTTAATTCCTTGGGCTATCAGGAGTGCAGTCAAACAGCAAAACAAAACATTATCTGTCTGGGAATTTTTCTTTCCCCATCATGGTAATAGCAGCCTCTACCTGGACAGCTTTTCTTCTGGATGCCCTCAAACAGTAGACCATGTAGCAGGTGCAGGTGACCTTTGGGAAGACGTGAGCCAATCACATGCTTCAGCTCTTTCCTGTTTATTTTTATCTGTTAAAACTGCAGTAAAAATTAAGTAAAAACATAGCAAGTTTTGGTTTTGTTTTTATTTTCTTAAATTTTTTTCCACAAGTATTGCCTAACCCATATCTGGGCACCTAGTTAAGAAACTCTACTTTCAAAACTATTTAATTACCTTCTTGCTGAGCAAGGGAAACTAAATGACCGTTTCAGTGTTGAATTATATAATCTGAGTATTAAAGCAAAATTTTCAAAATCAATATGATCATGCAGTTTGACAACCTGCATAACCCAAGCCACAGCTTCTGTAGGAGGATCAATAGTTTGTGGCTGGGAAGATATATGCTCTTGTTTTAGGGCCTGAATTTGATCCATGTTATCCTGAATAAATATTAAACCCCTGTGTAGAGTTTAAAAGTTTTCAAGTGAGGGAAATCACATCCCCTGTAAACTGTTTTAATATTGAGGTGACTCAAAGATAAAACTACTGTTTCATGAATTTTAGTTGTTCTGTTCTGGTTAGGCTTCAGTTCACATTTCTTTTTAAAGTTATACAAACTGAATATTCTTCAGAGGAAAAAGTTTTGATGCCCACACCATGTGGTATTTCTGAGACGTTATATGTGTTTTAAATATTGCAGCTCCATCATACAGTTGACACTTACTTTCCCTGTGTAGCTATGTGGAATGGTGGTAAAATCAGGTTCGAATGGCCAGGTGCTACCTCATACTGTATAAGTACGGCTTTCAGGCACTGATTAGGTGGCAGTCTGATGGTTTTTGGAGTACCTGAAATCTACAGCCTTTGGATCCAGAGACGGTTTTGAGGGAAGCAAGATAGAGAGATTAAAATTTTTCAGGTTTTTCACACACACACACACACACACACACCCCTAGTTACTTCCATTTCAGTAACATACTCGCTTCATTAGCTTTATTTGCAATTTGAATTTTCCTAGACCCAACTTCCAGCCATGAAATACTGAAGTCCTGTAGTAGGAATGTCACCCTAAAGAAAAAGCCTTGAACAATTGCAACTTGCATAAATGTTTACTACCTAAGCCTTCTCTTAGATAGGTCTAGCACCTTGAATTTTTTAAGTATCACATTCTAAATTGTGATTTTCAAACTTCAAATTATTCTTATGGCCCTTTTGTGAAAACTGTTGGGTTTTTTAGTGTACTTTAAAAGTGTGGACAGTAATATTGGGTAACATATCACAGGAATAGCCTAATCATTGCCAGTTACACACTAGGTAAACATCTTTGCTGCTATTCTCTTACATCTAGAGATAATTTTAGTAATTTTTAGCTGCATTGTTAAATCAGGAGCTTGTGTTCCCTTGGTTATTTCCCTTTTCCTCTAGGATATAATCTTCCATTCTGTCATTGTGGGGTTTTTTTTGTTTGTTTTGAAATGTGATCTTACTATAAATTTTGAACTGTGCCCAGTTTACCAAGCAATGCTTATTTGTATAGATTGCATACCACTTCATTATCCAGTAATGTGTGTTGTCTGAAAATTGGATTAGTAGTGACCTTATATTTTCTTCTCGATTAGTGACAGGTATTGAATTGTTTTGAGGGTGTGAACCAATGTCAGCATGACTCCACTAGGAACTTGCTTTTTCATCGATGATTCCCCAGTGATATCTCTTTTTCTGGATTTATCAATTACCAGTTTCAAATCCACTTAGTATGTGCCAGGTTTAATTTGTATGGTGCTAATTTTCTAATGCAAATATCATGTGGTCAGATGCTTCACTGCCTATATAATGTCTTTTCTATGAAAATGTGTCAATCATAATATAGTGAGATGTGATATAGTCATCAGCCTCCTTCTGAACAGCAGGTTCAAAGCTTTTATTCTGGATGACTGGACCATTTGGTTTCTTTTTTTTTAAAGCAGTCTTGGCTGTGTAGTGCAACTTTGGCTTGAAGGGTGTTCCCTGTTGGTGTTGCTTTTGACTGTGCAGTGCTGCTTATGCTGTGAGAGAAGCAAGACAGTCTGCTGAAGTATACCAGTGCCATTTACGTTATGAGGCTGGCTTGAATGCATGTAAAACCTGGTTATTGTGGACTAGAAACTGGAATAATCAGCTATGAGAATAAGATGGTTCCTGATTTGAAAAGGAAGGAAATTCTTCAGTAGCTTCCTTTCTTATGGCTCTATCTGATTATATTTATTTTGGTATTTTACTAGCAATGGTTGCTGGAAATAAAGATTTTAATATTTAAATTACTAATTTGAATCTAAAATTATCTACTTAAATACAACCTTCTTATGGACAGCTCCTTTCTCTTCAAAGCCTATAAAATGTTCTTGTTCAGGTCTTCTGTACGTTGTTTTGGCTCATGCAATTTGGAGACGTTGGAATGTAGTTAGGGGCCTGGGGAACCCAAGGTTAGAGTGATATAGAGGAGGCTCTTGTTCTGTTCTGGGTTGACTCTCTCTCTCTAAAGAGTACTTAGAGGATACAGAATGTTTCTGGATGAAACTATTTTCTATCTAGGAAATCTGCCAATGACAGTGTATGACCTCAATTGTCACCTACTTTTTATATATTACAGTCTTCATGCTTAGTATATTCCTTCTCATCATCACTTGAACCTTAAAGTTTTCTGATATGAAGAGAATAAGCATATGGTTTACTTGCTAGAATTTCTGTAATAATGAATACTTAAGAGTGCTCGGTAGCATAGAGGTGATTGCATTACCAATACCTTACTTAAATAAACACTCTTTTCTGACAATATTAGCTAAAACGTAAGCCTCATGTCAGATTGAAAATTCCAATGTGTTTTGGTAGAATTGGTCTTCGGTTGCTCTCTTAATACTTAGTGCTGAGTTTATATTGTAGGTCTTGTAGAGTCTAATAATTCACTGACAATTTTTTCCCCACCTTCGTTCGGAAATCCAGTAGCCACCTAGAATGGGTATCAACAGTTAACATTCCTCCCCCTCCCCTTGTAATTTCCACTAGGAGGACAACAGTGTTTGTAAGCATTACAGAAGACATAGCCAGGAGTCACTGATTTTTGCCTTTAGAGAGAGAATGCCCTAATCCCCTAGAGGCCCAGCATATGCTAAAGAATAGTGAATGCCTCCATCTTTGTACGTGTGCAAAAATTCTTTTGTAGAGAGTTGTATTTATGTTGGAAAACAATTTCACACATATGAATGCTAAAAATGATAATCAGTATAAGATTACAAAAAGCAGTAGCTCTAGCATATCCTTGACTTTTAGGGGTTTTTTGGTGTTGTGTTTTGTTTTTTTTTTTTCCTTGAGTCTAATGTGAATCAAGGTTGAGAATTTCTTTACTGCTTGATGGTCCTAAGCAAAACACTATGGTTGAGTTACAAGCCCTTGAACAATGAGTTCAGACTGGTAATGCACTCTTCAGTCTAATGTAAAAAAGTGCTGCTATTAAAATAAGTCATGTGCTTAACAGAATAACAAAGGAGTTGAAGGAATGGTTGAAGAACATAACTAGGTGGTGGAAATCAACAAAGATCCTTTCGGACCTTGCTGTGTTTGCTGGCTGCTTTCTATGAGCTCATCTGATACTGTAAGTCAAGCGTAGAAGTCTCAGTGGACATATGATTGTTCATGATACTTACTACATCATTACAATTTTGAATAGAAACAGTTGAGGATATAATTAATTAGTTTATGTTAGTAAAGTGCTCTGTAAATACTAGCTATTATAAAATAAACTGACAGTATAGTCTGGAAAAATGGTACAAGCATCCTCATTACTGTAAATCATTATGTTTGCTAACAGAGTTCTGCTTATTATTAAGGAGAATTTATAACTGATGAGGGGTTCAAAAGTGACCTGTAGCCTTAAGTCCTTAATTTATCACAGGAGCAGAACATTGCTGACAGAAAAAAAAAATAAAAGCTGCGGTGTTTCCAGTGCACCCTAACCTTGACCTAGAGGAGACATCTCTGGGTATGATCAGGTAATTCTTGCTCCATGCCCTGTAATTCATGACCTTTCTATTACGATTACCAATAAGGATATCCATTACTCTCTGCTGAAAGTTGGACTTTATTAGTATTACCTATAATTTATATTATACTAAGGCCTAGAGAAATGGCTTCCCAACATTGTAAACAATGTAAAGGCACAACAAAAAGATCATCTCTGCCCCAGAGAACTTACATTTGAACTCTTGTGCTGTGGACACTGGCTTTTTTACAGATGTCTGTCAATCAGACTTTCTTGTGAGGCACTCAGGTTATTGTGGGTTGAATTATTTGTTCATAACACTTGGGTACTATGGTTAGTGTGGTTTTTATGAAATTTTTTCCTCTCTTTAAAGCAGGTTTTACTCATGTTTCAGTTTAAATTATTACTGCACAGCAAGTCACTAATATAATGTAAATAAAAAAATCCGTAGCAGATAGTCTCCATGTGCAACCACAGGGCAAAGCTTTCTTAGGCATTCCTCTTGCTCTGGTGGGTTTAAAAATCTTTGCAGTTTTCTTACTTCATAAAGTTTGATAGCAGCAGCAGCAGCCTTTCTCAGATCACTTTTCTTTGCCTGTGTGGGTTTTTTTTATAATTATGAACAAAGGTCAATTATTTTCCAATCAAGGCAGATTCTGACAGCCCCTTATGTGAGTGAATAAAGCTACAGTTGATGTGCTCGTCAACCTTTAAAAAAATAATAATAAAAATACAGAGTACATCTTTTTCCTCATGATCAGATGGAAGTCCAAACCAAACAGAAAACAATTGGGAAGGGAGGTATGGTTCAAATACATTGCCTTTGTCAGCAACATATATATTGTGTTCTGAAATATTTCTCAGTTTAAGTTCCAAGAATGAACAGTAATATCCAGGCTATTAAACATGTACTTTCAGTACATTTTGCATTCTAGAAGAGTGCAAATGCCCCAGTTGAAACAAGTCCTTGTAGAGGTCTTTGTTTGAATGCTGGTAGATAAAATGCATACCTAATTCAGAAGCTAGTTCTGGTTTAAAAAAAAAATTTAGAAAAAATAGGGTAGACGTAGGAAAAATCAGTAAAAATAGTCTTCTGCTTCTTAGTTTTCATTGTAAGTGAAGAGTAAGTGCCGTTGTGTTGTTGCTACATAAATATCATAATCAAACCTCAAAACATGCAGTATTTATTATTAGAAAAGGTAAGAGGCTAGGGCTTCATGTAAAAGTTTGCTGGTTTGCTGTTAAATACCATGTCTACTTTTCTTTACAAGCTACTGAGATCCAGCTTGAGCCAGCAATAAATCCACATGCAAGAATATAATGTTATGTGATCCACTATTGTGCAAAAATATCTATGTTGTCTACTGAATGGGCTTGCCCAATAACTGTAGGCAATGTATGTTCCGTAGTGAATAAATAGGATTACTTAGGGCAGGTGTGAAAAGTCAATTATGGCTGTTACTAATTTTGGAATACAATGGATGATGTCATATTGGAAAAGAGTTTGTTTGGACTAAGTCTGTCAGTGTATCTCCAACTTTGCTTTGGAAGCTTATCTCCAGAGTCACTAGGTTACATACGTACTTTGCTTTCATTGATATGTTGATTATGAGCATCTGGAATCCTGAATAGTTGCATAGTAATTTAGGAAAAAAAACCCTCAGTCCAATGAAGGAGAGAAGGAATAAACTGATGGGTGGGGAAAAAAGATAAAAAGATGAAGCAATTGTAAATTTAAGTTTTCACTTATGGTTAGATGTTGAAGCTCTAATATGGATATTCTGGAAGGGGGTAAAGCAGTAAGACTTTGCATTTCTTTCTGGAGACTTGAGACTTAGTTTCATATTCCTCTTCCCCTATTTGGACGCCTTCCAGATGTTGACCAATGAAGCTGGCAGTGTGGTGGGAGAAAGACTGAAGGGTTCTTACAGGAATTCTTAAACCTACTCAGTTCTTTCATCTGTTTATGCTCTTGAGAGCATTGCTTTGTGATCCTGTATCTAAATCAGTATAGCCCATGTACACAACTGTTGAGGCACTTAAAATGCTTGGTGTTTCCAGGTGATTATTTAATAAGCGGAGGCTTTAGTAACAAAGATGTGCTGCTTTCTGAATCTGGAATGGACAACACTGAAAACGTACTTTGTCAAAATAGGGAACTGAATGAATTCTTGGAAGCAAAAGCAATGTAAAAATGTGGTCTTTATTTAATGCCTTTCAGTCTTAATGTTCCTAGGCTGTATTTACTAAATCATTACCCTTTCAACTGCATCATACACTACAGTATTTCTCAAGTTATCAGTGACATATGGAAAAACTTCTTTGACAAAGATCAGTATTAGAAATGTATGGATGTGCATGTGTGTTGTATTTATGGATTGATGTACCTGAATCAGAAGACTGAAAGCAAATTCCTCTTTCAAGTTCTGAGCTTGATTAAATTAATTGATAAAAGACTACATGTGTCATTCTTAATAAGTTTCAAAGACACTGAAATAGAAGAAAAGGCTGTAATGTTAGTATATTAATGACAGCAATCCTCACAAATCATCTTGAAAATATATGTTTGGAGACTTGAGAAAAAAGAACAGGGAAGCCTCTGTTTGTAGAAATGTATACAATATCAGGTTTTGTATAAAATACAAAGTGTTATTGGATTTGATGGTCTTTGATTTTCATCATTCCTGTAATTATAAATAACCCTTTTAGTCATTCACCTGCTGTGGTATATGGATAAATACAGTCAAACACTTGCCTGGCAATACACAGGTATTTTTTGACACTTTTTTCCATGTGAGTTATTCATTATGGTAATGGTACTTTGTGATGTGCAGTTTCTGGATTTATGACCCATTCTCGATAAGCGTGAATCCAGCCTGCATGTGCATCTTTGATAAGGTTCTAATTGGATAGCAGTGACCTTTCTGAATGTAATTCTAGGAGGAAGATTAAAAAGCAGTCCAGAAGGTGACAGGTTTGGGACAATAACATATGAATTCATCTCTGCTGGCAGGCATGAGATGTAAGCCATGATAAATTAGAGGCAGGCCAAGCAGGCCTGCTGAATGATTGCTCGTTTCTGCTGCATCCTTGGGTAAAATCCCATGAGTAGCGCCAATGGTGCCATATTTTCCCTGTACTCCAAATTCAGTGTTTACTGATTATGCATGCTACAGAATCATACAGCTGGTAAAGTTTCAGAAGACACTGAGGAGAGCCTGCTGAGCATTACACACCTGAATGATACTGTCCCTTCGTGTGCTAGGGGAGTCATATATTTGTTGTCCTCATTCAGCTGCTTGGTAATAGCCTGCTTCTGCTTGCTGCTTCTGACGGCTTTCTGCTTTAATTAAACTGCTTTTAAAAAAGTGATCAGCTTCATCCAGTGTCTGATTAAATAGCTTACAAATTGAAACTAAAATTAGTCAGCTTGACTCTTCAGGTATCCTTTTCTTTCTTTCCTTTGACAACAAGACAACTATGAAGTTGAGTTACAGAACTTGTTCTACATGCATGCTTAGAGGCCTAAGGTAATGCAGGAATGCACTAGACATGAAAACTTAAAAAAAAAAAAGTTGCAAATTTATATCAAAAGTTCAGTTCAATAAAAATTTGATAGTTTGGTTAGCTTGGCAATTATCCAGAAGAGTCACCAGATGCTTCCTGTATTGAAAGACACCTTTTATTTCTGGATGAAATTTGGGGTATATTTCAGATGTCTTTTTATATCTGCATTATTATTTCTACATAGTATTTGTGGAGAAAACTTGACAATATAAGGCAGTGGAAGAAATGGAAACCTGTATATCAAGTTCTATGTTGATTTTTCAGGTTTTATATGTACACAGCTTAAGGGCTGTTTTTACTGTTGTTCTTAGTACCAGTTTTTGCATTGTGACAAAAACAGTAAGAGTTTGAAGTCACTTTTTACCTTATGAGAAACGCTTGCTCTGCTGTATGAAATCTAAGACCACCAAACTGAAGGGAAAAATATTTGTCACTGCAGTAAAGCTAACTATGATTAAAGCTTTGTAAGCCATCGCTATTCAGCCTCCAAACTGCGTAGTGGAGAATTCAAATGGACATTAGCTTTAGCTTTTGAAGTAAGAAGGAGGTGCAGGGAGAAAGAATTTATGAATGTAAATAGGGTTCCGGGTAACTATGTGAGTATCATCAAAGAGGTTACTGGAGCTGTAAACAGGGATCTGTAGTTTTATTTAAGTTTATAAATTTAACCGTATGGGAAATAAAAACTGATTTTGTAGTTTGATGCTTAATCTTATGACAAACGTATTTAAATCAGATCCCCCAGTACTAGTAATATTTGTGAGGGAGGGACACAATTATTTATTAATGCCTTGGTTTATTGAGCATGCTGATAAAAATGAGCTGTCTGATAGTTTGTTTTGTTTTACCTTAATCTGTCTTGAAACATTTAGAAAATGGGTCATGGTAAGAAACTGTCAGAGGTTACAGCGCATAGTTGTCATTTAAATCTTAATAGTCTGCCTAATGAAGATACTTAAAAGCAGATAGAAAATGAAATATTCTTTGCTTTAATAATTTGACAACTGAAATTTGGCAGAAAAGTTTTTAAAGTGAAAGGCCACATTTTGGTTAATCTAGTAGAAGAGTTTTAGAGAAAGGTTCAAAAGGGGAGGAGTTTCCACTGTTTGTGTACCTTGCCAGCACAAATGTTCATGAATCAGTCAGAAGTTGACTGCTCGCACTTAAGAATTCAACTGAGAGAGAGAGGCAAACTGTGCAAGTGAGAGACACAGGGCTAAAAATGTTCCTAGAATCAGCAGCAACTCCACTGGGCATGTGTTTTAATAGTGTTTCCATGCCGTTTCAGGCCATATGGCAGGTAATTTAGGGCTTACGTTACAGGTGAGGTGAGAATTCTGCAACATGTGAAGAATTGTTATGCCTTCTAAAAGCAGAATTGTCAAATACAGTTGCTTAAAGTTGAATAAGGTTCAGCACTTAAATATCAAGATCTTATCTACTTGATTTTCAGAAATTCTTTGCTGCTAAATTCACTGTCCAGTTCTGATCGTGGAGCAATCTGGGTGCTTTGGCATCATGATATGTACCAAATGTTTGAGGTTTTTGTGTCATGTTTGGTACACGTTTATTTTGTATTTTAAAGTTTTGAATATTTTCATTAACTCGTCCTGGTTTTTATAGTTTCTGAGAATGGACAGTTTGAACCAATTGGGTGCAGTAGTCAAGGAATGTCCTTCTCTAACTAGGTAGTTCAACTCTGTATCTCTACTGTTCTTAAACCAATATTTTCAAATATAACTGGAATATGCGGTATGGTATCACATAAAGTTTGGTAACTGTTTCATAGTAATTCAGAGCAATGAGTTAAAAGTGGCTGTTGCTTCCTGAATATGTGGCTAAAAAAAAGGTTAGATTAAAAACAAGCAGGTGTGCAAAAAAAAGAATAGTAGTACTTCTTGCTGTTGTAAATTGATGCTGTTGCACTGAAGCTGGTGAGCTTGGTGCAGTTTCTGTAGTTACTTTAGTTCAGGCATTTCAGCTAATTTTCCTTGTTATCATACCATACCAATTGTTTTGTTTGTTTGGGGTTTTGTTTTTTTTTTTTTTAATCTGAACGAAATTGCCATCTTACAACATAACAACTCTGAAAGCGGGCATGTGCTTTGAGATGGAGATAATGCTGGCTCACTGAGCAGCATCTAAACATAATCAAGACTTCTGAGACAGCAGAACCTTGAGTGTTTGTTGAAGTGTTTTGTAATGTCTTAACTCCAAGTCTAGTAGGATGAGAAAAAGTAAAAATTAAAAGCGCTTTTAAAAAGGATTAACAGCATGTGGTAATAAGGTAAGATTGTAGTTGAAATCTCTTTCTGATGGAAGAGTCCATTTATATGCTTTGTTACTGGAGGATCTCATTTTATATGGAAAACTCATAATACACACAGAGCTATTTGTTTTATTACAAAGTTTTCACAGTTAATCATCTCTTCACAAGCAGACAACAAGGCTTGTGGGTGAATACGTCCTGATTTGCATTAGCAGTTTTCCTGATAAGAAACAGAGTCCGTGTTCGAGATGCTTGTTGGTTTTCTAGCCCCAGTGCTTTAATGTTCTGTGCGGAAAGGCAGCATTTGTCCCCCATAGGCAAACTCCCATGCTGCTGTTCTGTAGAGAGCCAGGAAAATCAGAGAGCCACCTACTGACCCTACCTATTGTCTGGCCTTGTCGCCTTCTATCAGTAGCATGCCACAATCAGCAAGCTACATGTGTACCTTGTGCTTGCTTGGGGTTTGGCAGACCCTGTTCCTTGCACCTGTTTGCTTATGCATGAGCTGTGCATGTTTGAATCCAAATAGCTGAGGGAGAAGGAAGGCGAAGGGGGAGGGAGTGAAGGAGGGAGGGAAGTCACCGTCAGGCGCTTTTCATTAGGCTGCTTGGAGGCGCCAAGGCACAATGCTGCTGTGGAGGCAAAGGAAGCATTGGCAGAGCCCACCGTTGTACTGTAAAATTGGGAATTTTAATAGATGTGGACAATTGATCATGGCACATCGATAAATAAACTGTCTGAGGAAAGGCATCTGATTTTTCTACTTATTTTAATTCTCAGCTTTGATCTCTGATGAGAAAAGATTGCGTAATTTATGGATGATGGGAGAATCTATTTTTCTTGAACAGAACCTTACTTTATTATAAGAGCTTACAAAAGTGCTATTCAGCATGAGTAAGGATGACAGAATCTAGCCTGTTATCTGCTAACGAATCTAATCTATCCAGTCTGCTGGGTCTTGCTGGCATATGTTTACAATTGTTAGAGGAAGCTCCTCTGGATTTTTTCACTACTGCGAGTAGGAGTCGCATTTAACCTTGTTCACTAAGTGCTTTTTAATTTTTTGTGTTAGATATTTCTCATACAGAATCTCCTATATGAGTGTGTGGGAGCACAAGCACAAGAAAACAGATTCCACATGCTACTGTATTTTTCTTGTCTTTTCAGTGTTTTGAGAAAAGTACAGGAAAACCTTGTTCCGATTCAACTCGGTAAAAGCGGATGCAGGGCCATGTTCTTGCTTTCTCATTTGTACTTGCCCAGAGAGAATGGACTGTGCTCTTGTAAGCACAGAGATCAAATATCTTCTCTCAGGTCCAGCCTTTCTGGTGCTTCTTCCAAGCATTTCTTTCCTTCTTGCTTCAGGCTGTACTTTAAAAATCATGAATTGCCTCAAAACATTTTATATAGATAAGGTTCAATTTGGCTACTGTTACTCATGATATAGTTTTACTGAGGTGGGGGTGATTCTCTGCAAGTGATAGGAACATAATCTCTGTTCTACAGTTAAATAACTAAGTGCTGTGGAATAAGGCTCTTTAATAGCTAGATGTTAGCTATAGTAGCTAATGTATAGCCTTGTACAGTGGATACTTCATGTAATCTTTGCCATAATTCAGAAAATGCCTGAACAATTTTGGTTCCCAGATCATTTCCTATGCATATATAGGCTTTCTTAATGCCAACTGGACTTCCTGAAGCCTAAGTCTTTTATGTGCAGTCCCTCAGAGGGAGATAGACATTTAAATAGCTTTGAGAACATAGGCCCTATGTGATTGTTGCCTTTGAAAGTGGGGTTTTGGGATCCAAGGATACTTTTGCAATGTTGCTCTTACTCAAAGGACCCATGGATCCATAGAACTACAAAAGAATAGCTGAAATTGAAAGTTGTCAAATTCCTTAAACTTGGAGCTTAATGCATACATCTTACTTGCCTTGTCAATGGAATTTTCTACCAAATATATATCTAATTGCAGGTGTTATATTGATCACTCCTTTCTCCTCTCCTCTTTTTTTGTGATTTCTTTATATCTTGATAAGAACCAATGCAATTTTAAGATGACAAAGTTTTATGTTCCTATGAAATAGGAATGTTTGTTTCTTTTATATGGAGAAGGGTCTTAAATGTGATTTCCAAAATGAACTCCCATTAATAAATTCATATTGTTACTTCAAGTATTCCTGTAAAACCTTTTCATAAGGTAATTTTTTCATGCTATAAAATGTAATTTCAGTAAGTTCTTTATCATATTAAAGTGGATTTATTTTATATAATTCATTACTGCATCAGAGAAATTCCTGTGCTTTTTTTCTAGTGAGAATTGAGCCAGTGCTTCTAATAATCTTCTTCCAGTGTGTTTCACCTCTAGTCTTTTGTCTCATACAGCTGTTATCTGACAAAAGGGGAAATAAAAAGAAAGAACAGGATGCATTCCTGTGGTGTATTTTGCGCATTCAGCTATGGTAGAAAAAATGTGGTCAGCCCTGTAGTAAGTAGAGTAGCATTTGCAATTGAATATGTATAATGAATTCCAGGAAGACTCCACCTCTTACTTGTGTTGCCCAACAAAGTTTTAGAGCTATTGTCTTTCTGTACCCCACACAGTCTGAACAAATGGACACTTTCAAACTTTGCATACAGAGTTTCAGTGCTTGGGCAGAAGGTAGTACATCTGCAGGCCCTTGCATGACTAATTTCATGTCAGCAACAGATTTTACTGCCATTTAAATAAGAATTTATAATAATAGCTGTAAAGTTGCCAGATGGTTAGACTGGTTAGTTTTAAGGCCTCTAAGCTTAAAAATATTTAGATTTTTTTTATTTGCCTTTCTTCCTTGAGCACAAACACATTTTTTTTCCCAATCAGTATTTACCATGAATTTTTTCTTAGTTCCTCATACTAACCCATTTACTGTAAAACAGTTGTCTTTCAGCAATTTTTTTTTTTCTTTAACAGCTATTTTGATCAGATTGCCTGCATACTTAAGGAGTAGAAATACAATAACTCAACTCAAAGGCACTGGTATAGAACTCCCTTTGAATTCAATGGTAGTAATGGGAATTTATCTGTATTATGACCCCTTTCCAGTAGAACCACTGTGTATAAAACCAGCTACTTCCCTTTGGGAGTTCATGCAGCATTTAAATCCTGGCAGGTTTAAATTATTCAGAGCTAACTTTTGCCATCTTTACAACCTTTATGAACTTACGCAGTATGCCTCAGAGGGCCATGTGTTTGTCCTCTGTGGCACCCTTACCAGTGCTGCACAGACTGTGGGAGCTGTTGCAGATAGTTTATCTATGAAGATATCCATGAGTCTGCACTAATCTGAACAGAGTTTAAGTTCAATATGCTTCAGAATTGGAGAAGAATAACTATATTCCTGTCCTATGTGTTCCTCTGCTTTAGGGGTAAAATTCCAAAGGATATTGCAGTTACATTTTCAAAGACAAAATCAGACTTCAGGTTATGAAGACACAATGTAATACCGTATGGGTTTGTTTTAAAACAAACATTATTCCACCTGTTTTTATTTTGTTTTTCTGTTTTAAAACCAAATACTCTCATTTAGATAAAGATTATTTATTTTTTTTTAGCCAAGATACTTTGAGCTCACTTAACCAATTTATATAAGTTTAAATCCTTTTTTTCTGTTTTACATATAATAAAATGTAAATAAACTTATCTTCTAAAGTTTAACTGATAGTTAACGTTCAGCTATGTGTCTAGCCATCAAGAAGTATTGCTTGGATACACAGGAGGTACAAAGACTTGATATATCTTGTTACTTTTGCTGGGGAGCAAATGCAATTCTTCAGTAATATATACAATTCGTTAGGACTTTAGCTTCTGTGATCTGGCATTTTTAGGTTTGGAGGTTTTTTTTATGGTTGCTTTAATATGTATCTAAAAGGAGATTCAATTTAATGGAAATAGAGAATTACAAAAGAAACACAATATATTTTTGTGATCTAGTAATGGCTGCATTATTCAAATGCAGTTTTTATAGAAGTTAAGCAGTAAAGATATTCCCTTTGGACTCTTCTATAGGGCCTGATTAATTCTTTATTTTTCTGTATGTTTTGGGGTTTTCCTTTCAAGTTTTGTAAATGATATTAAACTCAGTTTCTCTTTGACACTGAAACTCTGTGTATCAATTTGATTTTGAAAGTTTCTTTAAACAGTCACATGTTCATTTTTTAGATGTATTTTGCCTGTTCAGCTACAGTGTATCTGTGGGCTTGTTATCTCAAGAATATAAGATCATAAAGTAATCAAGCATGCAAATGAAGCCTTTGGAAGCCCTGTGAATTTTACAGATCTTACAAACATTTTTCTGTAGATAGTAGTATTTATTATAGATTAGCTATAGTGTCTTTGTGGATTACTTTTCCTATGAGCTTTTATAGTATTTATTAACATGTTTGGAGTATACAGAGATGCATTGATGATCTCCAACATAAGACAATGTGTATTGTCAAGAGTCTAGTACTCATCATGGGGTATATATTCCCACAGGTCACTATTTTATACATGTTTCAATAGATTTAGGTCCTTTACTACCCTTACTCAGCCTCTAACATCCCTCCCATCCAATACGCAATTTGAACTTCCTCACCTACTAGTATATGTGCTTGCTGCCTAAAACGCAAACTGTTGAAGGAGTGCTTTAAAAAGGATAGATTATTGGCTTGGTTACATTCAGCTTTGTCACAGACATGAACTGTATAAAATATTTTGGTGACAGAATCTTTCATTTCTAGTTTATCTCTTCTCTTCTCTTGTTGTTTTGACTGTCAATTAGTGTTCTCTTTTCTCATTTTTTTCTTTACATTCTGCATATTTTCCTTTTAGCTTAATCACATCTAACTACAGTTATAGATAATTTGTGAAATAACAGGGAACCACATAAAAAGCAGGAAAGCAAGGGGAAAATGCTTTCCCAGGAAAATGTCAAAATTGGATAATTCCTTTTCTCTTTCTCATGTCTGCTTTTTTTTTCCTCCCTCCTTCACTGGATGTATAATTGCCTCATTGTTTCAGTAATGTGAAACAAAAATTAGATGCAAGAGAAAAATCTAAATAGAAGGACTCTAAATGCTTTTTCAAAATGAAGAATTTAACTAAACCACTCTAAAGTCCCCTGCTGGGCTCAGGCAAGCTGAAATTAATTCAAGAAGGCAGATAAAAATTTTAACCAGCCTGAGTGGAGATGACGGATGTGACAGCTCTCAGTTAAAATGTCTTTTAGTGGCAAATGCATGCATATTAGTCAAGTGATGTGACATAACTGTCCTGGGTGAGAGAAGATGAACCAATGACCATTTGCATCGAGAACAAAAGAAAATTTAGAAGATTACAATATGGAAAAGAAGAAAAAAAATAAGTTAACATCCTCTTCCTATATGTAAACCTGTACATATGTATATACATACACACATGTGTGTATGAAAGAGGAAGCTTAAAAGATCTTATGGGTGATCAGAAGTAATTTATAATGAAGATTTTTGATTTTCTTTTTTTTTTACAGAAGAATTCAAAAACAGCTGTAGGCTTGTTTGAATGGGATCCGTGAAAACTAGTGTTTTTTCCTTTTTTCTGTGCGTAATTGACAAAAAAGGCTGTGGCGTGTGTTACTAATGTATACACACTGCATTTTAGAAGTTTCTCTTTTGATGTTTTTGTCTCCTTCAATGTGTTCTCAGACTGAGCAAATGTACAAACGTAATGCAAGCAGAATTTATTCAAGGATCATCCAAGGATGCAGTCCATTGTGAAACACTACAACAGAAATAAATTACAACAGGAATGAACCTTTAAGAAAAGAAATTACCTGCAAAGAAAATACTTTAAGAAATCTTGGTCAATTTACCACATGAATTTTTTTTAAGTTATGATTTAGGAGCATATGCTACCAAGTCACAGTAACTCCCAGTTAGAGCTGCCCAGGTAATTGAATTTCAGTATTATTGTTATTTTTCCCCACTATAATCAAATTGTATTATCATAATTTTGTTATTCGGATGCACCTCTTACTGTGTACCTCAATAACATTCAAGGCCGCATCTGGAACTTACTATTGTTAAATGCTGTAGGAGGGTAGGAGTAGGGGCACCAGAATATCTTTCTAATAACACTTGGTTGCAAAATAAGATGTAGTGCGAACTGCTGTTTTAGAGGGAATTCTACCAAAAGGTTAACGGTTGAAATCTCAAAACTAATTGGGCATTTGGGATGGCTACTTTTGGTATCTTTCTATCTGAGAATGTGCATAAATTAATCCTCAACATCTTAATTTTAATACCTAGTCTAAAAAAGGTTTATTTTGTTTCCAGTTGTGACATTTTTATGTATGTCCTTGTGCAGTATGCTCTGTTATAGTATTTCGCTTAAAAGAAGCAGTATTCATTAAAAGAGTTTCAACTATTGAACAAAGTACTCTAAAACAGGGTCAGAGGGGTAGGGACTGTAAAACGCTGACTTGTTCAGAAATAAACTGCAATTCAGCAAGCCTATGGCAAGCTACTCATTAACATTTTAACAAGGGTAGCTAATAGCACAACAACCTTATTACAGCAATGTGTCTGTATACGTTTGCTCTGCAGATTTTTTTTATACCTCTTCTTCATGGTTTCTTTGAAAATAATGTTTATAATGTTTAAAAAGTTGACCTGAACTATTATAAGCTATTTTCTAGAGAGACTTGGTCAAAAGAGGAACATTTGCTTCATTTATTTTAATTAAAAGCAAGCAAACAAACATGTTATGGGTTATTGGTTTTTCTTTATTCTGGTATCCAGTGTGTACCTTGAGAAGATCAGAGTGTAAATCAACTCCTTTTCTAAAGCTACAAATTTTCAGGTTTTCTCAGTGTCTGCATGAAGGTCTGTCTTGTCACAGTTTGGTTAGATACTAGTTTGCAAATGGATGTTATTTCAATTCCCTGCTCTGTCAGCTATGCCCCTGACCTTGAGCAAGGCTTCTGTAGCCTTTTTGTGCTTCAATAACCAATCTGTAAGACAAAGACATGAACTTTTCCCAGCACTAAATGGACACTGCTTTTTTGAGTTATAATGTGAATACAGTTAATGTACACCTTTATGGACAGTATACAGCCTTTCTGGGGAAATAGACCAAAGTAATTTCTATAGGCTTGTGCCTCAGAGCTGAGTTTTTTGTTATGTATCCAGAGATGACTGAGGTCTGGAACCCAGGAAAGACGACTGCAAGAATCTCACAGCTTCATGTTCCTATCTGATTCAGTAAACTAAATAGTGAAGAAAGAGTATAAAAGAAAATACATGGAGTAAATTACACCAGAATAAACCCTGTATGTATAAAATATCTCTATTTGAGGTTGATTGCTTCATTAAGTAAAGTCTCTCTTACCTGTGCTTATCATGTTACCTACCAGGATATTGTCTGCCTGTCTTGCTAGGGAATATATTGCTATTTCAGGAGAAGGGATGTTGCCCACAGAGGAGATATCTGTTTGCCTGGCTTTCCAAATTATGTCTGGTTGAAGAGTATCTAGTTTATTTCTCTGCCCCCAGCATAGGGTTATTTCAAACACTAAAAATTGTGATTATTTGATATATTTAAAATCCAAATGACACTTTGAAGTGAGTTAGTCTTTATCAAGATTAAAAATACAATTTTAAGACCTTTAAGGCATACATACCTGTTGAAGACTACACTGCTGCTTCAACTGTTACATGCACTTGTATTTGGTGGATTCTATGTCAAAAAAAATGCAACAGATGCTGCCAGGGTATCTTCTGTAAATAAATAAAAAAAGGCAGACCAAAAAAAGAGAGAGACAACACAACTATTCTAAAAAGGAATACAGGATGCTTGGCATGACTCTGGTGGCTTCAGGAAGGCTGAGGAGTTTACTGGAATATAGTGAACTTGCTGGTTAGCAACAGGTGACTTTCTTTTGGATGCTAAATCTTTTCCACTTGTTCTCGTGGGACTCCTAATTCAGGCTGACCGGCCTGTAATGTGCTTGTCGGGTACGATGGACTTGCGTATCCAGAAATAGTGAAAATTAGTAACATTGGCAGTCATATTGAAAACAAGAACTTCACGGCAAGCAATAGTTTGAAGCCTATTGTGTAAATGTCTTGCCTTTCATGGTTTTTACTGTTATTTCTGATTTCTCTCAGTGTCAGCTGCTTGTTGGTGAATTAGGATGAGGTTCTCTGTTTCTCTTAACATTACTGATATCATGCCATAGGGTTTGAATGCATCACGTTTGTATGAATGAGAGGTCTGGTCTCACAGGAGTTTGGGGCTTGGAAAGTATGCTAGTATATAGAGTTAACTTCTATATAGGAGTATATAGAGTTAACATTTTCTTGGCCTTGGTTCTAACAAAGTGATCGTTTAAAAGCTTCTAAGCTAGGATGATTGGTTGGGGTGGGGGAAGAGAAGCGGTTTTTAACCATTCATGTAGTTTTATTCCCTGTAGGCAGATTCCCTTTTTATATGTTAGTACTCAATCACAAAGAACATGACTCTGAAATACAAAATTCATGTAAACGGTTTAAACTCTCATTTGGTCTAAAGTAAAACCTCACCCTCCCACAATCTCAATTTAGGGTTTTGTAGCAAGCTCTACCTTACTATATACCTTCTATTACTTCATTATATATAGGCCTAACAAATTGGTAATAAATTAAGGTATTGAAAAGAAAGAAAACTGCCAGTGCTCTTAAGGTCTCTGTAGAACATTTGAACCCATGTAGGTCAACAGGCCTGCCTGAACATTACTATTTTCAGGGACAACTGCCTAACTGAAAAAGAGAAGGACCCATGGCTGGTAGAATATAAAGTACGTAAAGATGAGCCAACTTCTCAAGAAATGAGTATGAGAACAGTGTCAATGCTGTATCAGGCTGAATTAGTTTTTTTTCACTATTCTACTGTCAGTCAGCCAGTGATTGGTTGGAGTCTAAACCAGCTAAAACAAGATAGGCATTTAATCTATTTTTCTCTCTACTTGTAGCTTCATTACCAAAGTGACTTACCTTTAGGGATTGGATTTGGGGTGTTGTGGAGGTCTATTTATTTTCACACATGGCTTCAAATATACTTGTAAAGTACAAATTAAGATAATGTAGGAAAAATAGTATAGTTAAACTCAGTGCAAGATCTTGTGGAAGGGGAAGGTGATATTTATTGACCAAATGTTTAAGCAAGTTATTTGTATGCACTCACACTTCAAAGCTACATACTCAAACGAACCAAGATGTTTGTGTCTACATAGTCTGATCATGATCACTTGTGCATGACACGCAAGACAAGGGCTGCCAGTTCCTCTTGACTGACAACAACAAACTGGTCTTTGGACAGATCTTTGGTCTTAACATAAACATCACGTTCCTTAACCTTATTCCTGGGAGCAGTGTCCTGGGAATAACATCCTTCACTATCAATATAGGCTATTCTTTTAAATCTTTGTTCTGCTTTTATTCTGGTGCTAACACACAAAGATTTCCATTTATATTTTATTCATACCAGTCTTGATTCCCCCGCCCCGCGGTACAAATGTATACAATAACATATTAGGAAGGGTATATACTATTCTCTCTACAGTAGCTCTAATTTTAACTCATCAGAGGCCATGGGAAACATTATCTTCTGTAATGTTGGGCTACATACACATCTCAGCTAGAAATGTGTTGAAGTTATGATGATAAGTAGAAGACATTCAAGTGAAATGATGAAGTAGCTGTAATTCAGTGTTCCTTTATCAGAAAGAGTCGTTTCAGGTATGAAGAATTTCTGTGAATTTTTAACAGTTAACCTGAGGGTGAATTTGCTTTTTGGCTTGGTAATAACAGGCAAAATATTGAAGATCCTTCTGCTCCTGATGCTTTTAGTTCTAATTTTTGTTTGTTTCTCAGGTAATATAGATTACTTTGTTGCAAGTGTTGTGCTGCTATTATCTCTCTTTTCACTGGATTAATTTTGTAAAAAATCGGAGAGTTAAGGAAGAGATGGATGTTCTAGATCACTCTTCTAATCTATTTACTCTGGTTTGGACCTGACTGAAACTCTTAATTAATGAGTTTTTCTTTTCATCTCAAGGACAGCAGGCTAATCTTTAATTATTTAGCAACTTTGTTTTGCAACATAGGATATTTCTAAGTTACATTTTATATTACTGTGGACATAGAAGCTTTTTATCCCAAGTACTGATACTTACCTCATGGAAAGAATGATTCAGTGATGGCTGCCCTGCAACAAAGACTTGTGCTTATCAGAAGAATGTTTATTGTTTATTTAAGCAAATGAAACTAACAAACAAACAACAGATCAAAAGATCACTGTTTAAGCTCTTTTTTTTTTTTTTTTTTTTAAAGCTGGACTAAGCCTTATGGTTTAGAGAGACCCATTAATTTGACTCTTCTATTTGTGGGGAACAGCACCTCTGATCTCAGTTGTAGTAACTGAAATGATTGTCATGTCACAGTGAGAAACTGTGGAAGTCTGTATGTCATTTTGGTAAAATCTAGAGTGACATTTGCATTTATCTCCTTCGGTGTTACATTTGCCAAAAGCATTACTTGTGAAGGTATTTGTGACAGACTGCAAACAAAATTCTGTGTATTATCAAACATTCATCAAGTGAGTAATCTCATGAATGGAATACTTGCAAAGATTTTTCAGGCTTTTATTTTTGGGAAATAAGATATTTTAAATGTAGTACAGAGACACAGATGGCTTTATAGTCATTCAATGAGTTGTCAGGTATTCATTCTTCATCATAGAAGGTTTAAAATTTTGATTACATTTTTGCCATATTCCATTATTTGACTAGTCCCATATGGTGAAAAGATGTTTGACAAAGTAAACCTTGGTTTTATGTTTCTTGGTTTTGGGGGAAGATCAAAATGATAGATTTCAGTTGCAAAGTATAGCAAGCCTTCAACTGCTATCCTTATACTTCTTTACTAAAAATGGAAATAAAACACAAGGACAAAAAGCAAGTCCTGAAATTATATGTGACATAACATATAAAGCTATAATCTTGTCAAAATTGTTCATTCACAGAGTAATAATATTATTATAATCATGGGAGTGAATACATTATATTCACTCTCATGATGTCCTTTTTCCATCTCCTGTTGAGTGGGACATTCACATAAGCTTATTTTATAACATTTGTTAATTTTTCAGTCATCTGAGGGTACCTTGCAGTTGTGCTCAATTTTATAAATAGGGAACTGAAGTACAGGGACTTCGTCATCATCCAGCAGCTTACAAAATAAGAATACAGGCAATATTAATGTGTGGCGCAGCATGAAAGGTAGAACAGATGGTTTTAAAAATCATATCTGTTATGCCTTTTGGCTTCTGACATTCAGCTCTTCGTGTAACTTAAAGCACTTGCTGGCTTGTTCATACTGTAAACTTGTTCATGCCATAAGCCTCATTGACCATCTTGAATTGAATCTCAACTTCACAATTTGGGAGATAAGCAGGTTCTTCAGACTCTGGCATTATTTCACTGTTATCCTCTTAACTGAGGTGCAACCCACCAGTAAACCATTTAAGCAGATGCTGTTAATCTCTGCAGTCGATTATTGGATTATTAAAGATACAAATAAGAATTTTTATGTATTAGAATGTTCTGAATATTGAAATACTGGCACTTATTAGAGAAAGTGGTGTTTTGTGTTTAGTGCTGAGAGGTTTTTGTGCTCTATGACAATTTCTGCTTTTCGTTATTGAGTTCTGAATGCATTTTTTGATACCACTTTCAGACAGCATTAAGACACTGGCTGCTTATTTGTCAGTGTAAGGTGAATTTCGTTTTAAGACAATGAAAGAAATTGAAAAGAATGAATTTTTGTTTCAAAGGTTGTTTGACATTCATATAATGTGTGTGTGTGTTTTAATAAGCTCCCATTACCCATAAAACCCACTAAATGATTTTACTCTTTCCTATAATCTTACTTGGCATGAATGTGTCTGGTGGCTATTTTTCCTCTCTAAGGGAATAGTCTTTGAGATGATTCTGATTTATGAGGACTAAACTTCAATTGTTTAGATGGTTAGGAAGTTAAGGAAATAAAACATTATTATCCAAAGATATATGGGGGGGAAATGGCACCTGTAGTAACTGTCCAAATTGTTGGTAGTGTTGGTAGTATTGGTGTATGCTGGAAAAGCATTAATGGAAGATCAATTAGATGGCATAGGAGTACCAGTGTTAAACAAATATTTGACTGACCTGTCCGGCTGTGAGCGAAGATATACACAGTAGTGTGCTATACTTAATATACTGCTAGGAGAAGTCAAATTAGCAGAAGTCTGAGGTGTGACAGACATACCTTTGTAGTCTTAAATCAGTTTCTTGTATTTATTCAGTTCCAAAACAGATTCTGAGCCCTTAATATCAGTATTGCAACAATCCCAATAGATTTATTCCTAATTCTGTTAGTTTTAATAAAAACAGAATTGATAGCAATATGTGTTTTTGCCTTTAATTTTTTATGACTTAATATGAAGCTATTGAGTAGTATGCAGAGAGATGAGCCCACAGTGGCTTCATGAAATGGTAAATTCTCTCCCATGCTCCTCTTCATTTTCTCCTTATGATGATGGCCTATTACCACTCTGAAAGAAAAGCAATATGCTGTCTTATTTAAACACTCTTAAATAAAAGCTTAAATCTTATTCCTATAGATGTTTACAGCAAATATCTTCTATTTTTCCACAAGAGTACAGTCAAATATTTTGTAAATCTTGAAGCAAACTGGGAAGAAAAAAAATCCCCCTGGGCAGCAGATTATACCCCAGTGACTTTAAGAACATTTAAAAATATGGATTATTAACTAAAAATGTTATTAAATGATTTTGAATTGTGGATTATTGATCCAGCAGATTGTGTTCCCTTTGCATTTATTCTGTTAGGTTAGAAAATCTCTCCTACTGTAGGTTGCAAATCATTGATCCAGTATCACAAGCTAGTGGCCTGTGATCATTCCTCTGTTTCATTAAATTCTTTCTTTGTAATATATAACTGTAGAGGTAGTGACTTAATGAATTTGTCCTATAGAAGTTCATAATCTGTGTTTTGTTGTCACAGAATGTGTATAGCAATTATGTCATATGTTGTTATTGGTTATTTAGATATCTTTAAAAAACATCATGGTGGGTTAACCTTGGCTAAAGGGACAGATGCCCACCCAGCCCCTCTCTCAACCCCCCTCCTCAATCCCCTCCAGGACAAGGGGAGACAAATAGAATGAAAAAGCTCATGGGTCGCGACAAAGACTGGGAGATCACTTACCAATTACCATCATGGGCAAACCAGACTCAACTTGTGGAAACTTAATTTAACTTATGCCAATTAAAACACATTTAGGTAGTGAGAAAAAGAGACAAAACATTAAAATAACACCTTCCCCCTACCTCCCTTTCCAGGTTCAACCCTATTCCATTACTAGCTCCTCTACCTTCCCCCCTCTGCAGTGCAGGGGATATGGAGGATGGGAGGTTGTGGACAGTCCATAAGGGCTCTTCTCCGCTTTTCCTTCCTCCTTGTGCTTTTCCTCTGCTCCAATATGGGTCCTTCCGATGGGCTGCAGTCCTTCAGGAGAAACCTGCTCCTGCATGGGCTCTCCACCAGCTGCAGATTCTTCAGGGCATAGCCACCTGCTTTACCACGATCCCCTCCATGGGCTGTAGGGGAATGTCTCCTCTGGCAGCAGGAGCATCTCCTCCCCCTCCTCTTTCTCTCACTTCAGTGCTTGCAGGGCTGTTTCACAGACTTTACTCCTCACTGCTAGGCAGGATTTTCTGCCCTTTCTTACACACACATCCCCCTCATGCTTTGTAACCATCCTCTGTCAGGCCTCTATACAACTTACCTATATACAGCTGGTAGAACATCATGGTTTTTCAAACTGGTGAAGATGTACTTTGTTATGGATATCATTATTTATAGTAACTTGCTCTTATTTTTATTAATTTTGTCAGCAGTAACTGCTTTATCAAGAAATAAATGCTGATGCCTTGATTCTGATTTCCATGTTTTAAAAGGCTTGGAGGAGATGGGCATAGAGTGTGTATTCCATGGGTCTCAGTAGAGTCTCTAATAAGGTAACAATGTTATTTGTGGAACTTGTAGCTGCTTTCACTGAATCCATCCAAGCACTTGAAGTAACTCTCTGCCATGCATTTTTTTTCTCCTACAATCTGTTCTCCCTTCTTTTGCTGTAATTTTGGCACTGTGCTATACTAGGAGGTTCCGTGCTGCAGAATGTGTTAAGGGAGGACGCTTTCCACCTCATGGGGAAAATTCTCCCAGGCCTTTGAAGTATTTTCCAGAAGGATGATACACTAAGTGTCTTATTGCCACATGTTTGTAGATGAGATGCCTCAAGGCTACGGTTTTGCATTTATTACTGGGTCTGTATTCAGAGTATGGGAGCTCTATGCCATTTTGGGGGAGGCAGATGGTATCAATTTGATGAGTTGTTACTGGTTCAGCACTAATGTTGTGTAACTGTTATCTATGTCTTGCTTCATGATTCTGTGCCCTTATACCAAATGTGCTCCTATTACGGAGCCACTACTGGAATTTGTCTCAAAAATCTTAGCCTGATTAAGATTATAATAACAAGTAAGATTGGTTCCCACAGGGAGGATTTGTGGAAGTTAAGAGGAAGGTGGAAATTAAAATCTTGTAGTCACTAGGATGAACCGCAAAAGTATAATTGCGCTAATTTTGAAACTCTTATTAGTATGTAACACTTTAGATCTTCCAAACTATTTTGGTGTACAGAGGTTTAAGCCTTATTTTTCCCAAAGGCTGTAAACCAGCATAAAAAGCCAAAGGTGTCTCATCTTGTCTCCTTCTCATTCCCTGTCATGCCTCCCCAGACCTACACTGATCCCCTTTAATGTCAGAAAAACTGTATAGCCAGAGAGTTCCCCCAGACTGGGGAACTAACCTAGATTAAACATCCTCTTTGGTGGGTGAGTGCATGTGTGCATTTAGCCAAATTTAGAAGTTTGGCCAGATCACTTTTAAACTGGATTACTTCCCAGGTTGGTTCTGAACAGATCACAGAAGTGCTTGTATTGGTCCAAGAGAGGGGAGGTTGTGGGGCTGAGAAACTGGAGGGTGCAGGGCTGAGAAACTCGACTAAGACTGAGGTGAGTGAGACCTGCATTTGGCAGTAAGTTTAACTCAGGTGTTCATAAAACCCTTCCCTTAGGCATGAATGTGCAAAGAGGAGCTCAGAGAGGAGTTTCTTAGCATAAAAAGGTGCCCAGTTTGGCCTGAGGGATGGACACACAAAGGATGCTGTAATGCTAAATATGACTTATGTATTCAATAGGTTAATAAAAGAAGATAAAGTATTAATTAGTATGTTATGGATGAACTGTATGTTAGGGAGGGGGGAGGAATGACCTTCTGAAATATGTGACAAATTATTTATATATTTAATCAAAGGTTTAGTGCTGGTTCGTCACTGTTTTCCACCTGCTGCTTATTCACAGCTTACCTTTTGGTTAGTCGTATAAATGTCATGGATTCATCAATTTCCCTGTTAAGCCTTTTAAATGCTAGAGGATGGCAGTAGGTATTACTGTGGGGCTTTGGTTAGGAAATCCCTTTCTTCTCTCCTTCCCACTCATCTTTACATTTCCATTCATCTGTTCGAACCTCCTCTGCTTCCCAATACTTTTACTATTAATCGTTACTTAGTAGTCACTATTGCTATAATGATTGTACTGTCGGAGTGCTGGTCAGCCCGGCCATTACCCAGCCTATTGGCAAATGGGAGAGTATTTTTGCAACTATCAACATTGAAGTCTTAGCTTGTCCATTGGTGATGAAGTCAAGTCTTGGTAAGCAAGAATTTATAGATGTAATTTTGCTTAGATACCTAAATAAGTTGTCCTGATGCCAAGTGAAATCCTACAGAATAATTATGCCAGAGTTTTTTGTGAGACTACTGTTGGTAGTGGTTGCAGGAATGTACTCTGCAATAAAGTTGTTTGTGTTGATATGTAATAAATCTCCCTTTTAATGTTATTCTTAAGCTTCTTTGTTTATGTTGTGGTAATACCTACAGGTCTACAATACCTACAAGAATCATAACCTTCTGTGTACTGTTCTAACACAGATCACTACACAAAATGTGCTCTCTAGTCCCTAACATTACTGTATTCCTAATTTCTTTTAAATCTTATAATAATTATTCCCTTCAAAACCTCCACACTCTTTGGTTGTATTACAGGTGCTGTTAAACATTTAGATAGCATCATAAATATAAATAACGTTTAACAAAACTTTAAAAAGCTCATACAATATTTTGCATAAAAATATTGTATTATACAATATATAATACAATATAATATGATGTTATTTTACAGTATTTATATTTATATAATTTTTAAAAAGCATATTACAGAAAAGAGGGACTGTTTAGATATCACTGGAGAGGGCCTAACATGGAACTAATGAAAGCAGTTGATTTTAAGGGAGGATTTGAATAAGAAAAAGCATGTGGTTGGCAGAAATGAACTGGGGGATATATCAAGCTCTTTTTCTTTTAAGCTCTTAGCAGCAGCATTCTAAAGGATATATTGCAGGTAGTCAGCTCTGAAAATGGAAGTTTCATTTCTGTGAAAAATCATTTAGAACCCATCTGTTTATATTTCACAGAAGCGGCGAGCGCAAGACGTATAAATGATTGAAGACTGTGTGACTTGCAAAGGGCAAAAGTGTGAATGAGACTGTCTGTTTTACTTCTCTTGGAAAGAGAGTTGCATTTTATAACCCTATGCCTAAAACTGCTTCATCTGCTGCCAAAAATTCATTAGAATTAACACACACACACTCACTCTAGAGGTGGGATTTTTAGAGCAGCTTAGGGGAAATAGGGGGAATCTTCATTTCAAAATGGAAGTTGGGTGCTAAGGCCTTTGAGCTCTTAAAACTATCTAGTTTTAAATGCAGAGGGCTGAGGAATATTGTTTTCCTAGTGTGCCTCATATGGAAAGAAGGGGAATGCGGAAAGAAAAGGTGCTCTGTAATCCACTGTATAGGGACTGCATAAGGCCCACCAAAGGAGCTAGGAAAGAAACAAGAATATATGTGTAAAACTGCCATTTCATTATTGTTCATCAGCAGAAAAGGACTGTATATGGCCCATTTCTTAGCCACACTAAGTTTCATTTAGAATACTCTTGTAGGCACTAAATGCTTGCTGTGACATTTTAGCAAGTGGCTATAGAAACTCAGCTGCTTAAAGAAGCAAATAAATGACAGGGTGTATTGGGTTTGCATGGCAAGGTTTTGGTAGCAGGGGAGCTACAGGGGTGGCTTCTGTGAGAAGCTGCTAGAAGCTTCCCCTATGTCCGATAGAGCCAATGCCAGCCAGCTCCAAGATGGACCCGCCACTGGCAAAGGCCAAGCCAATCAGCGATAGTGGTAGCGCCTCTGGGATAACATATTTAAGAAGGGGAAAAAGTTGTTGTGCAACTGCAATTGCAGCCGGGGTGGAGGGAGGGGGCGGGGGACACACCATTCGTTATTGTGGTGTTTGTTTTTTTTCTGGAGCAACCACAACGTGTACTGAAGCCCTGCGTCCCGGGAAGTGGCTGGACATTGCATGCTGATAGGAAGTAGAGAATAAATCTTTTGTTTTCCTTTGCGTCTGTGCACAGCCTTTGCTTTTATTAAACTGCCGTTATCTTGACCCACGAGTTTTTCTGACCTTATTTTCTTCCCTGCCCTGCTGAGGACAGCTTGGTGGGCACCTGGTGTCCAGCCAAGGTCAACCCACCACACAGGGTCAGACTGATGGCTTTTGTAAATCTGGGCAGGTACATTGACTCTATTCTGATTTATGCTTGGTCTATAATGTTGTATGAGGCTGTGTACCTTGTAGTTACATAAGGCACAACATGGTAGTCTGTCAAAAAAGCAAAATACTTGCTCTGACAAATCATGTGATGTGTCCGGCAGGTCTGAGAGGGTATCACTGCATGAACAAGTATCCCCGAACCTATGGAAGGTTTTGCATGTAGTTTAGCAGTACTCTTACTTAATATGTTTAAAGTGGCTTTCTCATGCAACAAAAATCTACCTGAAGACCAAGACAAAAAAACAATGCAGCATTTTCTTCCTTCTAGGCCTTTGTGTTTCAATGTTGTTTTAAAAAAAGTCTTGCATTGAGCTTATTCTTACTTAGTGCCATCCAATACAGAATGAATACGAACTCATCTTTCCTGCTGCACGGGAGCCAAGGTGTGAGTGGTAGCAGTGGCAGGGGGCAGAGACTGGAGAATCTGGAGACTTGGGGCACATCCTAGGACTGATTACTCAGGAAGATTATGTGGTTTTATTCTGATTCTGTTGAGTGACAACCATCAACCCCTTGAAGGAAAGAGCCCTACTCGACCTATTCTTTTTTCTTTTGAGTCACGTACTTATATGTGCGTGTTTCTGAGAAAACCAAATGAAATTACTTTTTATGTATCTGAAGAATCGTTTTAAAAAAACCAAACACAAAACAAACACACTTAATACTAACAACTCTACAGCATCAGCTTAGATTCTGACAGTTTTATAGACTCACTTTTATCTGTTTTAGTGGGGAGAATAAGTTTTTAACATTCTCTTAAAAAAACCTCACAAAACAAACCCAACAAAATCATTTTAGAATTGCATATAGTTAGATAAAAATGTTTCTGTGAATTTCCATAAACCTGTCTGCTGTATTTTTTTTATTATTTATGAATTGTTGTTGTTTAAATGCCTTAGAAGAAATATGCTTTAAAAGTGACCTTTCTAATAAGGACTGATAAAGTAGGATGGCATTGCTGTAACCAATCTACGCTTACAATGTTCCAATTCATTGCCTGCAATGAAAAGAAGATTCTGGCCATAATATCAGTGTTGCCTATCTTGGCTAAGAACTAATTAAGGAACAGGAATGTTTCCCGCGTGAAAATTTAACGTTTTCAAAAGTTGTTCATAGTTTAAAGGTCATGTGAACTTTAATGGCAAGGTTTTAGAAGAGTTTATGGACAAAGCAAGAGTTATTGTTAAGAGAACAGATGTTGGAAAGAGATACCATATATTTGTGTGTTTAGCAACACCTCTTTCTTAGGTGTGGTTCTCTACAGCACTGTATCATAAATAATGGGTTGACTCACTCTAAATCCTTTTGCTGTTTCACTGCAAGCCAGGCTGTATTAGAGTCCAGTAAAATGCATCATCATATCCAAGGGCTGAGCTGGTTAAAGTGGAGACACTTGCAAATCCACTGAGAATTTATAAAATTCCATCATTTCATGGCACAGCTTTAAGTTTACTTCTGAAAGATTAGAGTTGGAGGGAGAAGGAGGTGGATTTTTTATTTTTGTTTCTGGGTTCAGTCTTACCTCAATCTATTCAAAGGGAGTGTTACAGTGGTTTAATACACACAGTAGCTTTCTTGATGGGTTTTTAGTGCAGCTGACTGGGTGGAAACGTGGGTGAAATTCCAAGGAAATCTGCAGGACTTCCTATAGGGATAATGATTTTCAGTTATTTATTTCAGTTTAATAAAAAAATTTAAAGAAAGGCAGATTTGTTTTTAAACAATCTCAGTTAATTCAACTACAGAATGAGCATAAAGCTTTTTAAGGATTAACTAACACTTGTAGAATATTAAACTCAAAGTGCCAAAGAAGTTCACTTTCTTAATGTTAATTCTTTTCTATTATGTCTTTCCCCTTGCCTCTTTTTCCTATTTATATAGGAAATAAATATATTTAAATATATTTATATATTTATATTTTGGTTTATATGACTCATACAGGCCTTACATATATAGCAAAGTTTTATTGATTTAACTTAAAGCAGTTTTAAAAGTAATTTAACCTAAATAGATACTCCCATTTAGATTTAAGAACATTTGATTTTGTTTACCTTGATGCCTGGTAGACTGAAAACAACCACAATAAGGTCCTTTAACTGAAATGACAAATGTATTCTTTCATGTATTCAGGTAATACAAAAAGGGCACCATATTATTTCAGGAAAAAAAGGAGTATCACTTCAAATACATAAATTTTAACATTTATGCTATTCTTGATTTTGCTAAAGAGGATTAAGTATAATACTGAAAACCAGCTTTAAACTACGGTCCTTTTGCTCACAAGCACATACGTGCAACCACATAAATACATCAGCTGAAACAAAAATCCAGTTTGCAAATGATGATGTGCAGGTTGACTTCATAAGGTGGAATTCAGTATTATTTTTTGAGCTATTATGTACATGGATTTGTATATGTATTCAACCTGGAAAGCTGAATCTATAATTAGAACAGCATGCTATGGACTTAAGCTGGAAAGACTTTAGTTATGGAGTCTCTAAGCTAGAAGTACCTGCATTTCTAGATCTTTTTATTTGCACCCCTGGTATATCTTACTGACGAAAAGGTATTTGATACAGGATGTCATAGTTTTGAGATCCCTTTACATAGTATGTGATACATATCATAAAAGCAAGGTACTGTGAGAGTATGATTAGTACAACTATATCAGAGTTGCTCTGAGATTGAAGGATATTCAGTTTCTTAGCTGAATGGTATTTTTACATGAATTTGTAATGACTCCCTCAAATTATGAGCAAGCTTACTGCTTTATATTTACTTGCTGTGTAACGGTGGTTCTCAGAGTGGAAAATAACAATTTTTGATAACATTTTTGTTCCTATTGCAAAGTACTACCTCTTGTCAAGCTGCAGTCAAGTGAAGTTCTCTCTAAGCAATGATTGAATGAACGCTCCAGACCTGGGGTTTTGTTATGATAAAATATTTATTTTAATCTCCCTGGAACAGGAAATTTAGGATGTTTTATACTCCATCCATCTTCTGCCTAAGTAGCAGGAATGGTAGCTACTCCGTAAGGCCAGCCATGGTTTGACCTCAGTATTTGGATGCATGTAATGTCATTAAACCTGTTAACAGTGTGCTGAATTTATTTACTATTATTAATGGTAATTCAACACATAATCTGATTGCTATAGATGTATAGAAACAACAGTCCTTGTTTTGATATTATGGATCCATAATGCTAAATAATCAAAAACTCCATAGGAAAAATAATTGTTCTCTATTCATCTAAATATTCTTAGTTTGGAATTAAATTCTTCAGCCAGTACTTTTTGAAGACTGCCTAGCATAAGGGACTCATCTGCAGTAGAAAATAAGAAACATCTGTCCATTAGAAGAAGACTGGAAATGCTGCATAATGGCAAAGGGAAGCCAAAGGGTACAGTAAAAGTCTGTAGCTGTGAAACTGTCAGTAAAGCCTATCAGTAAACTCTAGGAGTAATCAACAGATTGCGTATGTGTTACCTCCCAAAATGAAGGTAGAAAAGCCAATCAGGAGAAAGATAAAGATAGTTTCCAGAGCGATCATCTTCGTGTCGCCCTATTTGCATGGAAATACTGTTAACAGCAGACATCACGTGGCCCTAATGAGAGCAGGTGTGTTCCCTCATGGATCCAAGCCAGTTGTGGGTGGTAATGAAACCAATCTGTAAATGAGATTTTAAAGGGTGCAATACTTCATCACTGGCACTGTTGTCAACGTGCAGACGGCCCTTCCCTCTATTTAGAGTGGAATGCGATTAGTTGCAGATTAAGAGTGATGACAGAATAGAGTTCAAAGCACACCCTCCATAGTGTCAACAGGCCTTAATGATAACATAGTGCCGCTTCTCTGAAAGAGTTTCATGTCTTATTCAATGTAAATGGTAAAAATGTGGCATTTTAGAACCAATGATGTGTTTTTCTATTGATGCTGTCATAGTACACAGCTGCTGAAAGAGGAGCTGTTTGTCAGATCCCATTTTCCTCAGTGATTCATCAAACAGTGGCAGTTCATGCATGCAGTATCAGAATGGGAATAAAAAACTTGCAGCAATGCATTGAACAGTGTAGTGTTTTATTAATCTTCCACCTCCTCTGATGCCACTCAAGGCGTCAGAGATTTTGGGTAGGTTCACCTAAGTATGTGTTCAGTATTTTGCAAGTTGTATGGCTATTTTGCAGGAGCAGGACTTATGAAATAAGAATATTAATGAGTTAATGGATGAGAAAAGCAGAACTATGCATTCCCATTCTTCCTGCTGTAGGAGTTTTACACTCCCCAGAAATGCCATTGATGCAGCCTTTTCTCTTACTTTTAAATCTGTATTTTTTAACAAATTACAGTCATTCTAAGAGGGGAAAAATCAATTTACTGACTCTTTGATAATTCAAAATTCAAAAGAAATTCAAATCTAATTTACTTGCACGGCATCTACTATCGCCTACAGCATGCAAATGCATGATTTGACATAGTGGTAATAAAATAAGTGTTTCTGGTTCAGAAGGTTATTTGCACTAACAAAACATGAATATACATGAAGTTCTGTGCATGTCCAGCTGTCATAATATGACCTGGACGGAAATCCAGATCTTGGGTGTGTTTTAGCTGCCATCTTGGGAGAGTGGTGTGTGGCTTTAAGTTTTAAAATATCTGAGAAGGATTAGTTTTAGGTATTGTATGTCTTTGATGGTTTAGGATTTGATGTGAAATGATTAGGAAAGGGAAGAGAGAGGGAAGACAAGCATAAGGAAAGCCAAGTTAAAAGCCTGGCACATCATAGACTTTTCTTTTGGAAAGTAGATGTTGACCAGTGTTAGGGGAGTTGGGCAGATTTTCTAATGGGAAATATTGTGAAGTTTCATACAGTCTGACTCTGGGTGCCTGAATTAATAGGCTAACACCCAGAGACTATATAATCACTCTTAGGTTCCCCTAGAATCTGTCCGTATAGAGAGGGGAGGGTAATATTGTAGCTTACATGCAAATTGTACACCCCAGCTTTGTGCATGAGTTTTTGAATAAGAGAAAATATCAATCTATAGCTCACTACTTGAGGTGAAATTTAATTTTCTATTAAAATCCTGCTTCATACTCTGAGTTCAAGAGAGTCTGGCAAGTTCTTCGGGATAAAATGTATTCTCCAGGGTCTGCTGGAAGGATAGGCAAAAAAAGAATTTCGTTTCTTTTGAATCCCTCTTTGTCCACAGTAGCTAGCACTCACAGAAGTTGTTCTAGGGAGCAGTCTTTACATGGTCTTGAAGAATAAAAAGCTTCTAAAGTATGGTTTAATAGGAATGTAATTGGCATAATGATCATAGTTTGCAGTAGATATTTTTGTGATTGTTTTGTTACTTCATATTCCAATCTTTCAGCCCACCTGACTGAAAGATCGGTTAGATGACACAGCTTTCCACAATGCCCTGCTCCTTTCTTCAGCCAAAACACAGGAGAAACACCAAAAAAATCTGCTCAGGATAGTCCAGAGGGCACAGTGGTTGAACTCTCCTGTGACAAAGATCATATTATCTAGCAGGACTCTTTCTCTTTCTAGAGCTGTATAAATTAGCATAATATGAGTATAACCCACCTAAGACCATTATTAATGCATTTTAAAAATAATTATGCACACATACATGTGTGTAATCATAAGTTACATGCGTATGTTACATTTGTATGTACCAACACATGTAGACGCCCACACACAGAGTATACAGTAATTCTTCATGTGTTTGGTTAAGTGTGGTCAGGATTTTTTCCATTCTTTTTTACCTAAGAGCTCATTTACACATCAGTTGGAGAAACAGAGAGAACTGTGACATTCTTTTCAGTGTGGTATTAGTAACTGCTTTCATGAAAAACTTGCTGGTAATTTTCTGTTATACTTTGTCATGTTTTGATCATAATCCTCAGCAGTGTTCTGTTCTGGAGTGTCCTAATATGAGTAGTGGGCCAGAAAATGTCACTACATTTAAGATAATGATTTATCAGCTCACGAACAGAATTAATGGATGTGTCTGTGAGCATGAGAAACCAAACTCCAGTATACTTAAAGAGGGTTTACTCTTACATTACTGATCTCATTAGGCATCTTTATCATTGCCTTTAGTAGAAAGAAGGTCAAAGCAAATGCCTCAGCAATTTATCCAATACAGAGAGAAACAGGTAATACAGAGAAAGTTTGGGGCTACTAGGTAGGTGATCACAGGATGCAGAGAAAATAGCTTTCTGGTTAGAGAGTAGCAGATGTATATTGAAAATGAAACATGGGATCCTTTGTCTTCCTAACTACAGCCCTGGGTTGTAGATAGTTGTATGTGGTAAGTACTCTATCAACATAAATTCACGAGAATTTCCACGTGAGACTCCTCCTGGAGTAAATCTTCCAGTATTCCCATTCAAGGGGTATCAAGGACAGAAGTTCTGAGAAATGAATGTATAGAGAAGAATACATTTTCAGAAATGTGAAATGAATATTCTTTGCAGATATTTATCATGCAGTTGCACAGCAGTAACATGTTAGCAATGGCTAACTAAAAAGTGTAAGTTAGACATAACTCTCCTCTGGGCTGAAATCACTACACTGTATACTTTCTTTTCTCAGCAGATGATGAAATGTATGGGTTTCTCAGTTTCTTAAAAAACTATGGCCATGTGAAATATTATTAAAGCATCTTATGTGATTGAATGGTTAACTGATTGCACAAGTAAAAGAGAGAGTACTTTGGACTGGGGGAGCCTGATAATTACAAGTCTACTTCACATAGCATTGTAGCACATCGTCTTTGAAAGCGGTTGCCTTCAGAAAGCCACTGAAGCATGAGTGTCTAGGGCATGCAGGTCCCAGAGGTTTTGAGGTGTTTATTTAGGATTTGAGGGGAGGGGAAAAAAAAAAAAAAAACAAAAAAAAAAAACAAAAAACCCCAAACCACTACACATGATGGTCATAATAATAATTATGTATTTTGAATTGGATTTTTGTATCTATATCACAGAGTTATTACTTGCATGGAAGTGCTAACCCAGCATGATTTTATAATGCTTCATTTGCTAACAGAGCAACGTAAAACAACTTAAATATAGACACACAATTGACAGAGAATGCTCTTACAGTTACCAAATATGTTAAGCTTATGAATGCAATCTATAGAAAGTTCATGGTTTACCTCCCCCTGATCTCAATTAACACATCACAAGTATCTGATGATTTGGGGATGCTTTAAGAGTATTTCATTTTTCTTCAGAGTAAGCTCAGTGCAAGAAGATACTTGGGATCTTGTCCGGTTCTGGCCTTGAACTCGGTTTTGAAGGCTCAAGTGGGCAAGAAAAAATGCCTATGTGTTTTGCCATGTAACTCAAAAAATCACTACTGCACACTTCGGTATACTGGGCAGTGAAAGGAGGATCATGTACTTTGCTTTGTTGGAACCGCTTGTTGAGTAGGTTACATGCTACCATGAATTTTTCCTCCATAATATTTCTAACTTAACTGATAATTGCTAAAGAGATTCATTACTGAACGCTTTGGCCTTTTCATGGGGAGCTGGGAGCAATAGTGTAAAAAGTCTATGAAGATTTCAAAAAAAAGCCACAAGCAATTAAAAAAGAGTATTGTTCCCAGTGTGTGGTAGTTTTCATTGTTTAAAAGAAAAAAAATGCAATACCTTGAGAACAATGAAATATTCCCTTATTTCTGAAAATAATCTTGTATGCATCTTCATACCACATTTTGCTCATGTTGTTTTTGTTGTAGATTTTTTTTTTGATGTATTCTAGATAGAAAACACAACAATCACCCTTGGTGAGTTCCTATAGTTTTTCTCTTGAGGCTTAAATCTTTTCTAAATCCTGTTGAAAATATGTTTGACAAAATGTTTTTCCTTTCTTTATCATGAAGGATTTTCAATGACTTCTTTTGGTCAAACAAATCCTTCATACCTTCATACCATAATGGTGTACCTATAAATATTTACTTTAGTAATTGTATTAATTTAGACTTTGTTTAGTGAAGGTGATAATTTTTAGTGTATCTTTAATGGAAAGAAAGAGGAGGATTTGCAAAGGCAGAGTGGAAATATTACTTCTGCATCTTGCTAGTTATAACTTTGAGGCAAGTGTATGTCTGGTATTTTGTATTCTTCCATTCAAAAAGAAAGCAGCTCACCTAAGTAGTCCTCCTTAAATCATAGAATAGAATCATAGAATTGTTAAGGTTGGAAAAGACGCTTAAGATCATCAAGTCCAACCGTTAACCTATCACTGCCAAGTCCGCCACTAAACCATGTCGTCAAGCACCACATCTACCCATCTTTTAAATACCTCCAGGGATGGGGACTCCACCACTTCCCTGGGCAGCCTGTTCCAGTGCCTGACTACTCTTTCAGTAAAGAAGTTTTTCCTAATATTCAACCTAAACTTTCCCTGGCGCAGCTTGAGGCCATAAATTAAATAAATTAAATGCATATGCATAGCTATATATGGGTAGGAGAACATTCGGTAATGTTATAGGTAGGTAACTACTCAGACTTACAACGAATACCCTTTTAATCCGTGGCTTCCCCATTCCCTTTGTGTTATATGTTAGCTTCATCTTAATTGTTTTAAAGGTATCCATCTGTTCTCTCTGTCTTCAAACCAACTCTCTGGGAATGAAGAACCTGCACAAAAGCCTGCAAATGTAACTCCCCATTAAAAATCAAACACCCATGAATATTATATGAGTGAGAATTGACCATTCCCACTAGTCAGAAAATATAATAAAACCAGCTGAGGTCTCAGGCAGAGGATTTTCATCACTTATAAATCCACCAACTTAAAACAGACACAAAGTGTAACAGCGGAGTGACTTATATTGCAGTATAACGCCCTGTGCTGTGCATTTTATAATGCCATATATTTAAAAAAATCTATAATCAATTAACAAAGGTCACTTATTCCTACTGAAATTCTGGTTTTGAACAGTATGCAGTCCCATGCACATTAATTTCCACTGACATTTGTCTCTCCCTCAGTCTCTCCCTCTATGCATCTGTGTTAAGGGAGCCAAAGTTTATTAGTCACAATAGGAGATGATCTTAAATACCTCTCGCTTTGAATTTAAATGGGGCCAGTCTAGCTACTTTGAAATTAAAATTAAATTCAAAATTAGTACCCTTGATTATGAAAGAGAGTGTGAGAGAGCAGTCAAGTGTAATTTTTCTGAACAAATTAACCTTCTTTGATACTGCTATATACAGTGTTTGGTAGTTACTCACACTGGACTAGGTTGTGACGAGTCATATACATGTGGGCATATGTGAAAAGGACCCATTTCCTATCAGCCCTCAACACAGGCTGCCTGAAAGTCACAGTGCTTAACCTCAGGAGAAGACACTAGCAGATTCTCCATTGATGTTTGGGAAAGGGGTTTTACATACACTCTTTGAATATATGAGGCACCAAGAAGAGAGAGAGCTACGAGTTTGATTGTAAGAGGTTGCCTCTTACTGGTTTAAAAACTCTGGTGCCACATGACAGAAAAGTGTAGATGAGGTATAAATTTATGCTGCTAATTCAGATTTATCCAAACATTTTTGATAGGTGAACATGACAGCAGCAGGTATTATGCCATAGTGTCAGTCTTCCCACAGTTGGCATGAAAGCCCATGGCCAGTGCAGACTTGAGATTGTGTGCTGTAGCGGAGTTAGCAGCAATCTGCCTGTGTGTCTGTGCTGATCAGGAGCAAATGCATACTGTGAGCAGGAACATGGATCTGCTATTAGTAATTATAGAATTGGAGCCTCAGCGGCAGTATTGAAAGAGTTAGAGAATTACTGAGGTATTTGGGGAGATATTGTTGCAGCTGCCATTAGTTTAACATAATTGAACATCATCTTGTTATGGCATGGCCTTGAAGAGGAATATGTACGCTTACTGAAATGAGAAATGAATGTTGGAATTTAACAGCATTTTGTATTTGCTGCTTCTGAATGAAAACCAAAAATGTAAGAGTTATCTTCAAGTTAAGTGCCTGGATATCACTTCTGTCATTATTTCTATTTCACTGACAAACTCTGAGTAAGATTTTAATATCTATTCTTCTTTTAATAACTCCTGAATTCATAAATGGTTCTGTGTATAGAGTTTGCCCAGGCTTATTTCTTGAGTAAGTGAATTCAAGGTGAAAAACACCCAGGTTTGGATATTTTGGTTCTTAACTGAAATATGTTAACACATTCTCGAAAGATTGTTTTAAACTTTCTTGGAAGAGGTGTGCTGTGCCTTACTGCATAACCCTATATTTTATCTGAACTGATGAAGTTAGAAGGAAGTTTTGGTAAGATACAATTCTCTTCCAAAGCTTTATTAACTCTCCTAAGCACAATATAATAAAATCAGAGAAGTGTTTCGTTTAAACTTTAAACCTTTCTAAAAGGTTTTAATTAGCAATGTAATGATCAATGCGAAGGAGAATGGGGCTGTGTTTGCTCATTAAATGAAATTAAATTAAATAACACATTTTGGTTTTGTAGTGTGTGCTCTTGTTGTGACAAGTGTGAATATGTTTCTAAGAGGGTTGATTAGCCTTTTGGCCTCTCTGCTTAATATTTTTGTCATTCTTCTACGGAAGTTCCTGTGTGCTTCCCATCAGGATTATTGGAATTTGGAACCTTATCTATAATTGTCTACCAATAGGGGTGACATGATGTCTCTCCGCTGCATTAACTTTATCGTTCCCTGTAAAACATTAACACAGCAAAAATCTGAGCTTGTAAATGAGAGCCTTGTCTTCATCTTGATCAGAGAAATGAAATTTGTAATTCAAATGAGAAAAGTTAATGAACTTAATGCACAGGCTGGAAAAAATGTTGTAATGTGCCAATTTGGTCTGCCTATGGATGCTTCCAAACATTCCCATTAAGGTATTGATTGTGTCCATTTAGCAAAGTGAAAGGGACAGTGAACTCCCTAATGGTTTACACATTACACCAATAGTGTCTAGACCCCCAAACAAAGGAAACCTATCATGATAAGCCTTAAATTTCCTTAAAAAATTGAATTTAAGAATGTAGCTATTAATGCTAATATGCTTCTTTAGAAGGCCAAAAGCTGTTGCAGACAGAATAAGCAGCCTTCTGTGTTTATCAATATCTATGCAGAATTTAACCTTCCCAAGTTCAAATAATGGTGGAGGATCTTAGCACTACAAATAATAATGAAGGTCTCCCATCACATAAATGATTGCTGGAGTTTTATAGTAACATTTTATCTGGAGACATAATGTTGTGATCATGATGATAGTTTGGAAATTCAAATTCTGATCCTTGTACTTTCAAAAAATTTTGTTTCTGCACTATTTACCAACAGTTGTCATTTTATCTGTTGTCAGTAGCTGTTGGTGATGGTGCACAAAGGATGTTCAGGCACGCTTATGTTCAGAAAGCTTTATTAGTGGGGTCTGTAGCTGATGGGTATACATCAACTTCAAAGTTAACCTTAGGGGAAAAACAAACAAACAAACAAACAAAACCCCAAAAAACCCCAACAAACCAAGGAGAAAAAAAGAGGGACATAGAGGGAGAAGGAAAAACCTCTTCCTAGTGGCTGCCTGGGAAGAGAAGTAAAGTGTGTCCTTGGACAAGTGTCCTCTGAGATGCACCAGGTGGTTTCCCCAAGCACTTTTCTCACAAGTATATGGGCACCCTCTCAAACTCCCGAGTGGGTGTTCCTGCTTGTGATACTGGTAGCAGCGGTGAGAGCATGTGTGATCAGGCGCAGGTCTTGCACATTGGTTGGTGGCTAAGCTTTGTGTGCACGAACATGATAGGAACCTGCCCACCGGATTCGTGACTCATTTCTGCTACCCTATCTGTGGTGTGCTAAAGCTCTAAACTAAAAGACATGAGGGGAATGGTGAAGACACCTTTGCACTTTTTAGCATCGCAGGCTAAAAGCCAAGAGGCGGAGAATGATTCATGCATCCGTGCCAGTCACAAGAAACCACCGTGACAGCGGTCAGAATCTGCCAGCGCAAGACTGCCAGAAGAGTGCTTGGGATGGTAGGAAAAGCACTGCCGCAGTATGCTTGGGGTGTGTGCTCATGAAAAGTCAAAGTTACAAGTGAGAGTCAAGCTACAAAATTAGAAATGGAGGGCCTCTGGCTTTACAAATGTTAAGGCAGTGGGCAGCATAGTCACGCCTCCTGCAGTCTATGTAGGAGATTTGGTACTGTAATAATGCCAATTGATTTCTAGATGACTTGTGTATAGAAGAAACATTTATGAATGAGCCAGCAACAGCTGCTGACTTAGCACCTCATGTCAAGTAATAGAGTTAAGTACTAATCTACAACTGCAGTTGCAGATTTACAATTTTTTTGCAAGTTGTAAAGTGAGCCTCCCGACCACTATTTTCTTCCTCCCGTGTTGAGGAATTTTGTCTCAGAAGATTCATGTCCCATGAGTTGTGAATAACCAGTTTTCTTATCTTGAAAGATTGTATGTGGCAGCTTGCAATCATTTTGCTAATTGTCTACAGTTTTAGGTTACTGGGTGATGTATAAATGGTTGTGGACTTTGTGTTTAACAAACTGTTCTGATTGCCAGACAGCATTTTCAGTACGTAAACACATTGTAGTTTATTTTAAATAAGGCCAGTTTTAACACAATATGCATAAATTTCCTCTAACGCATGGCTATATATAAATGCAAGTCTCCAAGGGATAAGTAGTAAAAAAAATGTAGTGATTATACATACCGTGACTTAATCTCACTGTTAAGGAAAATAACATTTAATCAAGAAAATAAATCTGCTAAACGTCCTGTGAACTGAAGTAAATATGCCAAATTGATGGGAGTAAGATATTTTACATGAAAATAGAGGACTTTACAAAGGCCCCAAAAGCTGCTTCCTACATTTAAGTTTGAAAGACCTGGAAAGTGTTTGAAAGGTAGCCTGTGCTAAATGCAGACCTTGAGCAGCAGCACGCTTGAACGTAGAACAAGTCAGCATACTATTGATTGGAGTACGGTGGGATAAATGTGTGGCTTCTGCCCTTAATGGAAGCTGATTGTTCAGGGATGTGCTGGCAAGGCTGGTCGATTCTTTAGCTGTTGTTTACTGGGGAGGACGATATCAATTTTCCAGAGGGATGATTGGTGGGATGTCAAGGCTGTCACCCTTTTCTTCTCATCACTGACAGACAGCTGAGTGACAATTACAGTGATGGGACATTGTCTGCATTGGCATATACACCAGAGGATAACTGGCAAACAAAAAAAGGCAGCAGCGCTTTAAAAAAGACATAATCAGCAGTTGTCAGGACTAGTTACATATATGATGTCTGAATAACAAGGCCAGAATGTCCCGCCTCAGACACTGACATATACTGTACTGAGTATTTCTCAGCCCATATAGAAATTAGCCTTGGGAAAGTTATTGACTGTTGCTAGAAGTCACTGGTAATCTAATTGGGAATTAAGCTTCAAGGGACTGTATTTTCATGTGGTTCTCCCTGAAAAAATGAGAGCTTTTCTGCACAACTTCAAAACAATGGAGTTACATACCAAATTTATAAGCTAAAAAGCCTGTTGAAGTGTATGCCTAGCTCCTGCTAGGAGTCCTGTGTTGGAATTTCTTCTGAATACTACCCCAACAGTTAATCAGACAGCAAACTCTAAGCGTGTACTTTGTGTTTGTGTTAGGTATTTAACCTGCCAGTCCAGAACACACAGACTAAGCTAAACTTTAGATCTTGAAAGCCTCATTTTACACTACGTAGATGCATGCTAGGTGTACATATGTACTTCTCGTGAATTAGTATCTTGTAATAGTTACGGTCATTATGCAAAAGACTTTGTCTTGCTCCGATGAAATCACGGGTAAAACTTCTTTGATTTCAGTGGTACATACTGAGGGCCAATGAATCTAGTTGTGCATGACGTTAACAGCTGTCACTTCCTCCTGCTTCTGGAAGCTGAGATGAGAATGAGGCTATAAGGGAAAAAAAGAGACCCAAGGAATGACTTATGGTGCAAAACACATCTGGCTTATCTCAAAGCAACTGTATTCTCCTCTTTACTGCTTTCCTTGCCACTCCTCCCAGAAGCTCTAGATTAAGTGTACCTTTTAAAAGGGTGTTTTAGATGTACTCTCTTCAAACCTCAATTACTGTTTTGACAGTACACTTAGGTTTATTTTAAACTTTTACCTGAAATATGCGTCCTGCTGAGACTTTTCTCTGGTCTGTTTCTTAAGATCTCCTGCAGCAAGCACAGGAGAGGCCAGAGCACTCATCTCCCTGTGTGCCACTTACTCTGAAACAAGGAGAGATAATGGAGGCAGTGGTTTTAGGAACAATCATGTTCTTTTACCACAGGCCTATATCTCTGGTCCTGCTTATAACGGATTAAGAAAAAAATGTAGTAGTGGTCAGTAGTTCAACAAAATTGTGCCTCTCCAAAGACAAATGTATGAATACACTAACAGAATGTGAAAGTTGCCTCTCAGACCTACATATTATCAGTGGAAAAATGGTAGAGAGCATTTTTGCAATGAGGAATTGATAGTGTGAATGCTTTTCAGGCTAAGTGCCACAGTAGCATGAAACCCATTGCAGTAGTTTTGGATCGCTTGCACACCTACTGAAATTCTAAGTGCTGGTTATTGTCTGTACCTTGTACAATATACATTTACACAGTCATAGGTAGTATAGTGTATGAAGGCCACACATGTTAATTTTCCTCAGTTTAGGTCCTTTTTCTCCTTTTTTCGCTTTTTAATCTCTTTTGCTTTAACTTGCTTTAATATATTAGTTCCTTTCTCTTTTCTGTTCTTCTACATCTGCCATTTTCATTTTTTCCCTACATATTTTATATACATGCATGTTCTTTCTAGTTTTCACTGTATAGTAAAAATTGGAGATTTTATGTATGTTTCTGATTCCCTTATGCAATTAGATCTCTCAAACAACAGAGTCCAAACTTCAGCAAAATGACTTTGCTTGTTCTTTCAGGCATGTTTCATCCCTTGAATTTTAGGCCCCTGATGGCAGCAGGCCAAGTAGGAGTTAGGAGGTGCTGGTACAAAGCACGACTCTTTCTGTTGTACGTTCTGGACCTCAGTGGAGCAATTCCTAACAGAGGAGTTTGTTTCTGCTGCTGACAGCTCATGATGGAGACTGTTGAGCCACTGGGACTGTTACAGTAAGATTTTAAAGCTGCCCTCCGCTGATAGCACACAGGTATAGTAGCAACATTGTCTGTGAGGACAAATAATCAATCCAGCATAGCTTCTCTCATGCATATTAAAAGAGATGTAGTTTTCGCCTTTCTGATATGGGTCTATATTAAACTTTAATTAATTTGCTTGCTGCCTGAGTTTTTCTTGCCTTCTGTTGATACTGTAGCATTATCTAATGACACTGTTTGTTTGTGGAAGTTCAAGTTTCTTTTGTTTTCTTGATTCCTGAGTAACTAGTGTTCCTCCTCACCAAGATAAGGTTGTATTGGTGAGCTTAGAGGAATCTTCACAAGTAGAGGTCATGATTTGAGACCTATTAGTTTCCAGGTACAAGGACAATTTCATAACAAATTTCACTTTGGGAAGAATTGCCTGCTGCAGTAGAGATATAATAATATGACATATGAAGTTGGCTGTCTCCCAGCTGAATGGCATTAGAGAATTACATCAGACACTTCTCTTTTTTTGCTCTTTCTGAAATTGTATTTTCCTTGAGTGCTTTTTTTTGGCTATGCTATAGCATTTTTCAGGTTGGTGATGTGAAAGACTATGATATAGCGATATAGGGATTCTTTTGTATTTTTATTTTAAAGAAATGGTTCTTCAGCCTGCAGAAAAATACCAATGCATATGATTAATATGGAAGGTTATTTTTGATGGGTCTCATGAAAATGCCAAATAAATGTGATTATTAATTTCTTTTTCTAAGCCACCAGCTAATTGATTTTTCACTGTGCTCATTAAAAATAGATACTTTGCCTTTCAGAGGACTGTCTGGGAAACCCAAGGCAGGGCACGACTCCTCTGGGACACCATCAACTGACCATTCCATCAGGCAGGGAGAGAGTGGTCATGGTGCTTGTCAGAGCTGAAGTATATTTACCTCATCTCCCTGCAGATAAACATTTGCAAGGCAAATAATAAATTAGCCATTAATCAGAAGAGTGGCTGTGTTTGATGAACCCTGAATAGAGTGGAGATGTCAGGTAATGAGACAGAGTAAACTGACATTGTAGACTGAGCCATGTGGAAATGGCTGCTAGCAGTTTTGAAAGCTTTTTTGCTGGGTTTTCAAGAGACTTTCAAGGTTAAAGTAAAAAAAAGACTGAAGATATGAGGCAACCAGCAGTTACTAGTTTTCAAAATGATAGTATTATGCAGTCTTTCTCTTCAATTAGATCTGCGGCACTATTCCAGTGCACAGGACATGTGATACAGAAAAAAGGCGATTTACAGAAACAGTACAGAATGCCCTATTATTACCAAATTATTCAAGGCATACATTTGTTCAGACTTAATGATCTCAATACATCTTCAGGTGAAAGTTCAGATTGCTGATTGACAGTGTTTCTTAAATATTAATTTCTATCACATTAAGTAGACTTTTTTACAGTATTTACAGTGTAAATAACTGCTTTTCTCAAAACATATTGGGAAAACAGTGGGGAAATTCTACTCTGTTATTATTCAAGCAATTTTATTAAAGATTGGCTGTGCTTTAATGGCCATGCTTGTAAACAGAACTGAAAATAATGTCAGAGTTTGGTAATTGCCATTTGTGGGTGCTTAATTTGAGCATCATTCTAGAATTGCTAAATAGTCTAGGGAGACTTTAGATGGTCAAACTACTGAAAATTGGGCAATTGGTGTCTCAAAAGGATTAGTCCAAATGATTTTTTCTTCATATGGTGTAAGTGGAGCTTATAAATAATTTCAAAAGTAAAATATGTAGGGATTCTGAAAGATTTCCCAAACTGAAATAAGGCTTGTAATATTCTTAACTGACAGGCAAAATTGCTATCCTTACAAATTGTGCATCAATTGTTTAGTCACAGGGTATGATCTCTACATTGGACATGCTCTTAGCCTTCAGGTGTCAAAAAACAGTCAGAAACACAGAGCTGCACCTTTTTTCTTGAATGTATTTTTTCTAAAATAGATTACAAATACAGTTGCAAGTTTGTAAAGTAATCAGAATGTTCAAGACCTTTCATTTTCATCTCCACTCATTCAGTACAGTATAGCTCCTAGAAATTAATTTCCAGGCTCTCAAAGGAACATCTTTGGTTTCTGAGATCAGATGTGTGCCTTAGCTCTTGAAATCCTTTAAATCATTAATTTTGAATTAACACTTGTTCAGTTCATTAGCAGGACTTCAGGCAAACACTTTAAGAAAAAAGGTAAGCTATTGTATGTGACTAGTTGCTTTCTCACAAAAGTAATAGATTTGAAAGTAAAAGATTACTGATTACTTGTTTGTTGCTTGTTCATTGCACATGCAGATTACCTGATGAGACTTTGGTTAAGAAATATACCTTGTTGTCATTATTCCTGTTTGAGATAGGTTTTTTTTTTTTCTTGGCAGTCATGTAGCTGACTTCAGAAAGATCTGTATGATTTTCTTTATTTGGTTTGGAAAGTAAAAAGATACTTTTCTACGAGGTTGGTTTTTTTGGTTTTGCTTTTTTATGTATCCTCCTCAATTGCATTAACAGCCCAAGATAATCTCTGTCTCTAAAAGGCCTATATTGTAACATGTCCTGTGTATTAGGAAGTATCATTTTACTACTGCTGGAAATTCTGCTGCAGGTGAATGTCTCAGTGGGAGAAAGGTTTTCTTCCTACAATTCTCTTGAAAATTGAAAATAGACACTTTATGAGAAAGAAATCTCTGAGCAAGAAAGGTTGCTAACCTGTGCATATATAGTAAACGTAAATTTGAGGGATTTAGCTATCAGAAAAATGAGGGAATAAAAATTCAATAAAAATGTTTTTCCATCCACATCATCTGGGATAGCTACTGGAAGGCTTGCTTTTTTTTTTTTTTTTTTTAAATTAACTGTTGTTTAATAATACACTTGCCTTGAGTTCCTTTGTCAGTTTTTGTAGGTCACAGAAGATCTTTCTCTTTTTTAATCTGCCTGTATATAGAAAAGAAAACCCACAGAGAGAGAAAGTGAGAGGAATTATTCTCAAATGTAGATGTTTTCTCTTATCTCTTGTGATCACAGCAAATCTCAGCAGTCATTTATAACATAATAACATACTATTCATTTTTAGTCAGCAGTATGATTCCAAAATTAATGGTGACCCTTCAGATTTCAGTTTTCTGTGTGTTAGACAGGTTCTTAACCAAGCCTCAGAATGTGAAGCTAGCCTTTAATACCTGTTTTCAAGTACAGGATACTAGTGAGTAAAAGAAATGTGTACATGTAATAATGGAAGCGTGGCTTTAGAGTGAAATGGTGTCTCCAATATTTTTCATAACTCTGTTTTGATATAAAGTACATTTTTTTCACAGTGTGTTGTAGCTAATAAATCTGTAATTTGGGCAGAAATAGCTGAGGCCCCAGAATGTGTATAAGAAGGTCCTCATCAGATAACTGTCAAAAAAATGACCTTGAGAAGTTAAGTCTGTAGATGAGTGGCCAGAAGACTCATGACTGGGGTGTTTTGGGCTCTCTGGCATTTTGTCTTTGGGAAAGATTTGAGTTCTGCCATATCCAGACAGGGAGATTAAACACTATCTATTGTAACACCATATTATTATATATTTATATTGAAACAAGTGACATTGATTGCATAAGTGTTTCTCGGAGGGTTCCCAGGGTTGAATGTCCCTGAGTGGACAAAGACAGAGGGTGCAGGACCTAAGGCATAGGCTTTGTATTGCCCATTGGCTGGCTTTAGGCATCTGCAGAATGTTTGGTTTTTTTTTTTTTTCTGCAGCTAGTTGCCTTGGTCCCTACCGTGTCTGTATGCTGTAGAAAGAGAACAGGATGCTGGACTGCACAGTATGAATCAGCTACCTAGAAGGCAGATTTTGAGAGGCATGGCCTTTAAAATGTTTAAGATCTTGATTGCTTCTAACTCATTGAGAACTTGTATCTCTTTGAAAACAGCGACGTAAGAGTATATGTCACTTAAACTTGTTAACAGTTTTGACTTTGGATTTCTACCTCAAAAACAGGAATGGCTTTGATGGCAATAGAGGAAAGTTAAGTTCCAGCAGCTCTTGTTCTGATTGGTATCTCCAGTTTGTAAGAATATCAAAAGCTTTCCATTATTTAAATTATTTTCAGAGACTCCTGTTATCTTACAAACTTCTTAACTTTTAGCTGATTATTCTAATGTAGTTTGTAGTTTAGTTGTTTTAAATGGATGTTGCTTTTCTTCTGAACTCTTCAACTTATCTAGCCCTTATGTATTTTAGGCTTTTGTGGAAGACTGTTCACTGTTTATTATGCAATATTTTAAATAAAGGAGCTTCATAAATAGTAGATCCTGTAATTATTTTGCTTGAAGATTTTTGTGAAAAATAATCTGGTGCTTAAAAAAAGAAAGTATATGTGATTCTCTTATTTTGGTGCAGTTTATTTTTGATGCTTTATATTTTGGTAGTAGCAGGCCTCAGGAGACTGATTTTAAAGAGGACTTGTCTTGCATGTGCAGTTTTAAAAGTATTTGGAGATAACCTCTTCCTGTGGCTTTTTTTTTTTCCTGTTTATTTAATCAATTAGTTGGTAATGCTTTAAATACTAAAGGGAATGGAAGTTTCAGGCTTTTTTACTTGAATTTTGAAATCCTTCTGAAATTAACTGCAGCAGCCTTGTACTTAGCTTTCTACAAACCTGTATACTGAACAGAACAGTGAAGTGTATTCATATGTAGATAACATGCCATGTATTTGTGGCTGACTTGGTTAGGTTTCTGAAAATGGCCTTTAGCTTTTCTATTGTTCAGTTGATTAGCAAAGTTTAATAGAGGTTTATGTCAGAGAAGTCTGACTGAATGCTCTTAGTCTGGTCCCTTATAGAAAGATCTTTTAATGTTTTGCAGATCAGAAGTTTCTTACTAAATGGAAAAGCAAGTTTTTTAATATTATAATAGCATGACAAAAATAGTATGTACATTATGCAACAAAATAAGTTTAGCCTTAGTTTGTGTATTTGCAATAAAAGTCTGTTGGAGGAAATGTTTTGGTGAGCAGCTCAAGGATACATGGGTCTTTCTTGCTCTCAAGATACTTTGCACTGATATTAGTGTCTCCGGATCACTAGCTTATATATATCAGGTAAGAAGGAAATCTGAATTTCAGTTCCTTAATTTATTTCAGACTCTTTGGTAATTCTCACGCTTTGACTTTGTCACTCGTGTTCTGATTCCATAATGGTAAAATGGAGATGATAATTTTTCCTAATGAGTAGAGGAAAAGGGACTATATCAGTCATCATGGTGTTCTGAAATAAGGTGAGAAAGAAGAAAGCATCTCTTTCTTTTCATCTTCTGTCAGCAATTTTGCTGGTAAATAGGAGAGAATTATGATCATGAAGAATCTCCTTCTATTAAGTCTTGGTTATCCAAGTAGCAGGGGAACTGGGCTGATGCTAATCTCATGTGATATCCTGCCATTAAAGAAGAAAACAATAGTATAAATGTAGACGGGTAAATTATATAGTTACTTTGCTATCAGTATCACAAAATTTTTAATACCACGGTATAAACTGGTACTACCTTCTTTCCCATCGAGGTCTCAGTGTGAGAGTGACTGAGCACATCATAAAGTCTGTGCGGCATAGCTGTGGATGTATTACAATTCTGGAAGCTTGGGCTCTGTACCTGCTCTCACCATCTGTGATTTACTTTTGCTCTTTTCTTAATTCTGATCCTTTGTTTGTAAAAAAACATCTGCTAACTTTGTTATCTTCCTTTTTTTTCTCATGCATGTTGCAAGTATAGTGGCACAGAATGCACCTTAGGGGAATATTACATTACCTAAAAAGCTAACCTGACAGCACACAAACATTGGAGAAAGGCATAAGTTGAGGCTACTGTGCTTTCTGAATTAATAAATTAAAGTGTCTGTTCTTCTGCCTTTTTTTATTTCTGGTCAGCTTTAGGAGAAGAGAGGCCACCACATCTTTGGGCTGAATTTGTTGAAATTATAATTCGGCAAATGAACTTCACTTCCCAGGTTCACTGATTTTATTAGGAAATCTCCACAGCCAATACTGCTTTCTTAGTTTGTTAAAATACTGGTTCATAATATTTAGGCAGTCATTTCTATTTTGCCTTTTCATTGACTAATCTGTAAGTTTTAGTAATGGTTAAAAGGCAGACAAAGATAGTATGAAGCTTTTCACATTAATTCAGATGGTTTTTTTAAAGTCTATTTTAATTTTGTTTTGGTTTTTTTCCTGATTAACCAGTAACATGGTATAATTACACATATTGCTAACAAGAGCTCTGTAGGACAAACTCAGTAGCATTTGAAACTTTCTCTGATGATTCACCATGATTTCACTTTCCCAGCAGTGAGTTTTCATAAGCCCCAGTAAGATGAGTGGAAAACATATGTATCAATTGGAAGAGGGTCATCATACTTTTTCTTCTCTTGTTTTATCCCTGTTGTGTCTGCTTTTTCACTCGTATGCTCTAATATGAGCACTTTTCTTTATACCTGTCACCATTACATGTAGAAAAGGTCAGTAAGTTTGTTAGTTGCTGAATTACATTTTCATTCTCAAAGTCGTCTGACTATAGATTTCAGTTAAAACTGTCTAGCTACCTTTAATACTTTTGAAATTTTTAGCCTTTTAACCACCTTTGGCGTTCCTACAGAAAACTTCTTATCTTCATCCCTAGTTTTTGATCTTTCCCCTTTACATTAAGGACTCTTGAATCATCCAAAGACTGTGACATGTGTTGAGGGGAAAAAAAGGAACTAGAACGAGGATCTTCTCCCTGTTCTAGGTGAGGGTCTGACCTAGTTGTGGGCAGAGAGGCAAGTTCTTACATCCCCAGTGCAGCTCAGCTGCAGGTTTGAAAGTCTCCTCAGGGGCATTGCAAACAGAGGAGCCCTGTCTCCCCTGTGAAAACTCCAAACACTGAGCTCTCTCTGCTTAAGCTGGGTTGAGTTACTCATCTCACTTTTGTAAACACATTTGTTTCCCTTGCTGGTTGTGTTTTGAAAGGAAATTGGAACTCCTGTTTATTTGTTGAAAGACAAGACTGAAGTGTCTGTCTTCGTGAGGGAGTTCTGTGCGGTATCTTCTGAGTGGAGGAAAATGGATCCCAGGAGTGGTAAAACAAAAAGAAAATTAAAAAAAAAGGTGATGTGGAGAGTGGACGAAAGGTTGTTTTAAATAGCTCTGTGCTTACAGAGGCTTTCTCCCATCCACTCTGACTCCTGTTTTTCTTCACTTAGTCTGAGGGTAGACTTTCCCCTAAAGCAGGGCGATAGATTCTACCTGGAGGGGAGGATCAATTTTTCAAACCTTAGTCAAAGAAATGCTCAGCACTGTGATACATTTTTCCACCTTTTAATCTCAGCCTTATTTGAAATTGGATTTAGGCTATACAATTTGAGACCTGCTTCCTTGGCTGGGAGACAGCTAAAAATACAGCATTTTATATAAGGCAATTCTGTCTGCTGGCTTTACCCATACCATAGAGAAGTTATAAAGTAGACCAAAATGTATACCTCACTAGTTCACCCTGTTTCAGCTTCTGTAAACTGGATTGGTATCTCCTTTGCTTATAATTTGTATGAACTGTCCATATGTGGGATGTTTCCAGAAGTTCTGAAACTGTTATTTTCCCTTGCTGTTACTGAAGTGGTGGTTTTGAATTACTGTATATTTTGCACAAAAATAGAGATTGCCCAAACAGTAGTAGAAGGGAATTTTTAGAAGGAGTAGGCCCTGACAGCTGCAGAACAGCAGTATGTGTGGGTCAATCTGTGCTAAAAGTTGCAGCTGAGGTGGACTGGGCTAAGGAGATAGAGTTGCTCTAACTGCAGTCCATTTGTAATTAGATAAGGAATACTGACAGGAACAGTGAGTTAGTGGCTCCCCTCCAACGAGCGCTATTGACTGAACATTAGGTTTTGCATGAGATGGTGATGCAGTCGATAAAAGCATCAGGCCTTGTTTGGAGTAACACTGCCGATTACTCTCTAATTTGCCGCCTGGAAGTGAGCCACAGACATTTCAGCCTTGTGTTTAGTGCTGATGAGATCTAGAGCGACCATTTAATCTTATGTTTACTAGCAAACTGCTTGTAACAAGGGTGCAGCACCACAAAAGGGTAACTCTCTGATGGCTTTCCAGCAGTAAAGCTTTGTTTTAGCCGTAACCCAGTTCAAAACTGCAACTTGATAAGGATTGCTCATTTTGTAAGCTGTAGCTCAAGGCAATCTGTTAAACCTTTGATGGGTGATTTTATTTTTTTTTTTCAAGGTACATATGATGTTTACCTTGTGACTAAAACACAGTATTAATTTTCCAAATTACAGCAAAGTCTCAGATCTTCAAAGTAGTCTAGATGGAAAGGGACACCTATTCACTTGTATAGTCTCACTGCTGGGGGTCCACATGGCTACAGTTGTCTGCCGATGGCAAGCAGTTTGCAGGACCAGAGCCTCCTCCTCTTTGCTTTGACAGACTTTTTTATCCATAGTGCTTTACCAACACTGTTACTGTTTTAGATTCATTCATGCAGTGATTTAATTTGAAGAAATACTTTCTTTTTTTTTTTTTTTTTTTTTTTGGTCTAGGAAGTTATTGAGTACCTACATGGTGATATGTGATTTGCCTTGTATCAGGACTACAGGCTAACAATGTTTGGCTGAAATATAGCTTCCAGTGTAAGCCAGGAAACGTGAAAGAAAAAAAATACAGGAGAAGAGGGAGAACTGTAACTCTGAAGTGATTTTTAAAAAACCTTTCAGGAATGCATTTGTGTGACTTCACTGTGGTTCTATTTCCAGGAAATTGGTTAGTTCAAGTGCCTAAAAGAGAAATCTCATCCTATTCTATGGCCAATGGAACACATAGAAGAAATCTGCTACAAAAATAGGTTAGCTTAGGAGATAGGGAGTATAAGGTTTTTAACTTGTTGGCTTTTCATGCATTCACACCAATATTTTTTTTTTGATACCCAGTGGTGATTTGGATCCTCTGTGCAAAGATATATCCAAACTGTAAGTAATTACAGTAGGAAAGAATCATACCACAGATAAAGTAAACAGAGTTCCCCAAATCATCACTAACCCTAACTGTGGTTTGAGAGCTTCGGAAGAGATCAGGTGGCATCCATTCAGGAACATTACCAGTTTCTTTACAGTTAACAGGTCTCCCTAAAGATGACCTCCCTTAGGATCAGGCATGTGAGGAGGTGCTTTTACCCATATTGTAATTCCTGTTGCATGAGAATGAGTTGAGTTTCTGCTCTTGTTCCATGCGAAAGCTGAGGAATCTGTGTACAACCTATGAATTCTGATTAACCGTACAGATTCATTAGCACTATGGGATTTGGTCGGGCTTCTTTGTGGGTGCATATCTAGCACCGATGACAGTGGTGGCAGAACTAGCATGCTTATCAAGTGTTTCACTTCAGAACTGGTGTATTAGAGTGAAACCAGCTTCAGGTGATCAATTAGATGAAGTTTAGGAAAACAACATGTGTAGGAAGAAGATTTGGTGCAATAAAAAGCTTTGAAAGACAGACTAAGCTGTTAGAAAAGAGATGGTTGGAGTTTTGCCTGGAGTCCTTGAAGTTCAGGCATTCTCCATAGGCTTGCTGCATGTCAAAAGAGCTGACACAAATGATAATAAAAATAGCTCTTGCTTGCATCTTGTATTACTTGCATCCAAACTGGTCCATAAAACTTATTGGAAGTCTCGGGTACACTTGAATGCAGGATTCAAATTCTGGGCACAGAGTCTTGGAGCCTTATGAATTCCTTTCTCATGTGTTATCTCTGCCCTCTCCAAAAAAGGAAAAGAAATTATTTTGTATAATCCAAACATTAATGGCACATGACTGGGTTTAGAGATGAGAATAATTAGTATCTAGTTTACATCACTTCTGTGGCAGAAATTCCTGTCACCCTGGCAGCAAGGTGGCAGAAGGTTGGCCCGGTTTTGCCGTTGGGCTTCAGGCTTAAGGAAAACTTTTGTGTTTGATGCTGCTTGAGCTAAAGGCAATCTGGATTTGAAAATAATTGTAACATTATACAGCTACTTTCGGGGTTCTGTTCAGTCTTAAACTACCCTATCCACTCAGTAAGGTCGTTCATGAGGAGATTAGTTTTCTCAGCCCTCCTGTAGGTCTGCTGAAAGCCTCTGTCTGCCTTAAAAATGCTCAAGCCCTTTCAGCATGGGAAAACAGTCATCCTCTGCTCAGTTCATCAGTATAACTTCTTAATGACTGTTCCTGTATTTATCTAAAACTTGAAAAAAGAAAAAAGAGTTTGTGTAACATGTGAGCCTTTGGTTTGTAATTTTTGTATATGTTGAAACCATTCAAACACAGTGACAGTCATGTTTCATGAAGCATGGTGTTTATTTTCATGTTTTGGGTGAATTGTGACTAACATGGGCTTTTCAGAGTTACTCTGGAAGAGATGTGTAAACTGGGAGAGCCTCCCAGAAGCTCTGGGTAAGGCAGAATACAAAGAGCAAAATGATATGATTTCAAAGCAGAAGACTTGTTTAGGTTGTGAACCTAGGAACACTCATCACAGGTGGAGAACTGGAAAGGACAGATTTTAAAGTCCAGAAACTTGAGAACAAAAATCCTGAACTATTCTGGAGACGCTGATGTAGGAAAAGGAATGTTTCATGGGAACAAGAAAGGAAACTAATATAAGGAAATATATGCAAGTCTTATTTTGTCTGCTTCTGGGAATATTTCCTTATTTGAAGGCAAGAACAATAGTTTTTTAAAATTATCTGTATCTCTGTATGTCTGTTTGTATAGGCTAGTATAAACTGCAACCTGGCCCTTACAAAGCTCGTCCAGAGATGGGATTTGTGGGAGAAAATGCATTTAATTTTGCCATTCTCTGTACAGGCTCATCTAAGTTTGGATATCATCACTAATGTCCTGGTAGCTTGGTGGGTGGGTTGTATGAGCTTATTTCTGTTGATGGCTAGCTCTAAGGGAGGGTCTATGCACAGCGATGCACCAGAGAAGCCACGGACTAAAATAGCACTGCTATGATAGAGGGGAAACTTGAAGTATGCTGGGCCTGCTTGGCCCAACAGAGAAGTTTTGTGAACACAGGGAGGAGGAGCTTGAACAGGCTGATGGTGTCTAAAACCTGAAAACCCTCAAATTAGCATTAGAGCCAAAGCCCACTAGAGTCAGCTGGTAGAAGAAAAAGCATTGATTTTATCAGACTTTGAACTGACTTACTAAAAATGCATACATTTATAAAATTGTAGCAGATTATTTTCCTTAAAAAGTAAATTGTTCTGACAATTTTTGATTGCTCTTTTTTTCCTTTTAGTTTAGTCCTTACTATGTTTCCCAGAGTGTTTAAAAAAAACAAAACAACCAAACAAAAAAAACCTCTTCCCATACAAAATGCTTTCAGCTAAGGTAACAAAAGCTTGTGGCTATTGCTACTACTAAAATCATTTTACTCCAACTATTTATGAACAGATCGATTGTATTTATTGTACTGTGTGTCACGGTCATGAGAAGGTACAGAGGAGTAAAGAGAGAGAGATTAAAAGTAAACAGTGTCCCACTGGAGAGAAGAGCCCTTTGCAGACAAAATTAGGTCGTGACAGAGGCACAAGAGTAGGTTGACAGTTGGAGCTATGAAAGGACTAAATTAGAAATGGGCTAATTTGGAGGTTTAAAGGCTGGAGAAGCCATGCTGCTGGTGAGATTAACAGTGATCCTGTTCTCCATTTTGCTGGAGGGTAATGTTTCCCTCAAAACAGAATATCCCTAAGCTAGTGTGGGGGATATTAAACTCATGCAGATATATTCAGGCTCTTATAGCTGCTCAGTGTAATGATTTAATTAAATTAATTAAGCCAGAACAGTACTTGAGCACTGAATAATTTATCAAAATAGATTTAAGGGAAGAATCAAAACAGTATGTCTCCCCACATTTTGTCTTGCATGCGAGAAACTTCTTTGTCCTGCTGTGATCAACCTTCACAAAAATCTGGGCACTGTACTAAAGTCCTGAAAGCAGTCAAGGTGGACTTCACTGAAATCTCTGCTGGGTGCATGTGACACGGTGCAGAATTTAGAGGCAGGCTTCTAGGCGAAGGCTGCTGTAATGAATGATAATATGAGAGTGTACATGAAGAGACATGACAACACGCAGGGGGATGGATAACCTGCCCAGGCTGAGTTTTCTCATGAGTAAATGATATACAAAGTTGTATTCAGAAGCCCGTGTCTGTGTTCTGGGGGAAAGTAAGGGAACATTGGCTGTAGTACGCTCTGAGAAGATTGGCAACATCACCTGATAAAGTGCCACTGAGGGTGGGCAGGGATGACTGGTCTTTGTTAACCTTTTCAGGCCACTGCCAACATGAGTGATGTGTGATGGACCATTGATTTTCTTGATGCTCAAAAGTCACAGACTAAAACACCAGTTTAGATCAAGATATTTATTCTAGCTTGCTGTACTTCACTGGTATAAGATTTTTCATTTTATCAACTGGGTCGTTTTTGTGTACTTTACAGCAGTTGATGCTTGTAATAAGACTTAATTGAATGGCTAATCATTAACTACATGCACAGTTGATCAACTGTATCTTGGTAGGGCCTATAGGAAAGAGGAGAAGGGTTGAAGTCCTGCAGGAAACCTTCATATTTTTCTCATAATAGATTACAGCTCAGTTTTTGTCACAAACATTTTAAACTTAGTGTCCTTATGCTGCTTCTGACATTTTCTGCTTTTGCTGTTTCGTGTTTGTTTATTTTTTATGATTTTCCTGGGAGACTGGAAGATATTGGCTGTGCTTTTGCATTAAAAGTTGGTACCTTCACCATGTTGCCATAGTGTGCTCTGGTTAGTATCCTGCTTTTTTCTGGAAGAAACTTCAACTGTCTTTCATATTTAAATTGTACTCCTGCTTGTGTTTCAAAAAATATATACTTATGAAGGGATATGGACACTACGTAAAATCTGCCAGTTCATTAGAAGTTCTGGTCAGTAAATAATGATGTATACCAGGCAAGAAATGTATCATTAGACAGTTTTATTATCAGAGCATATGCTTTTTTTTTTTTACATTTTTCACAACATTTACTTTATTAAATACTCTTACTAGTCACTAAAATTCATTTGCCACTGACATACAGCTGCCTTCAAGGTGAAAGATAAGTCTGTAATACCACCTGTACAGGCAGTAAACATATGTACTTAATAAATTGAACCTATAGGAGATTATTTAGGTAGACAGATTGTAATTTGGTAAATTGGAATTTGGTCTGGCTCCTGAGAATAAATGCTATGAGGTATCAAATAACAAGAGGACTTCATTAAAAAAAAAAAAAAACAGGGCTCCTAGAAATGCAGTGCTGCCTCACTCCAGCCCTGAGGTACAGATTGAATACCACATTGTCTCTGATTCAGTCTCTATTGAAGTTCATGGGGGAAAAAAATCCCCTGTTTTTAATGGGCTTTGGATCTGTCCCTGGGAGGGAATTGTGTCAGCTTTGAATCATCAAACGGCTTCCTGGTGCACCTGTGTTTTCCTTGGAGGACTCCCAGCCAAACAGGAGAGGTATGGTCTTGCTCAAACCTGTGAGATCTGAGAAGATCAAAGCCCAGGGCAGGATGGCTCTAGTGTCAGGAGCTGAACAGAACCAGCCACAATGCAATGACTGTGCAGCAGGATTTCCTTTGGGAAAACTCATCAGTCCTCCAGAGGTGGTGGCCATGAGGAAAACCACAGTCGAGGAATGAACTGAAGTGATACTGGGCTAGATGCAGCTGCACTGTGGTTAGGGAAAGGATGCATGGCTGTGTTCGTGTCGCTTGGGTTGCGAAACTAGAAGCTTGCAGACTGGACTGGATTGACAGGGTTAGCAGACAGTGCAGCCTTCGCACTTTCCTCCCTTTCCCCTCTCCCCTGTAAATCAGTACCTCTGAAGCACTGAGAAAGTTTTTTTTGTGGTGAATTGCATAAAGAAAGAGTAATAGGATAAGTTAGCTTCTACAAGTAACTGTAGACTAAGAAATCTTGCTAAAACTTCAGATTCATATAAAACACTTTTAAGTTTAATTGCTATAAAGATGACTACTGAGTATCAATCTCTAGGAAAGGCACTGTCAATTTTCTTTTAATCCTGTATGACTGTGGCTTTACTCATGATATGAAGATAACTGTGGTGTTCTTACAGGGCTACTTTCTGCAACCTTGTGATAGTGAACTATTAAACCTTTCTAAACAACTCTGTGCCCAGAATGCCTATAGGTAATTATGATCCTGTTTGTTAAGATTAGTGTAAAGAATAATTACTCTAGAGGCATCCATATTACTGGACAACACACCTGCATCTCAAGAGACAATGGCATTAATTGTAAAGTGTGTATTTTTTTCTCCCTGCACAGCTTACATCAGCCTACTTGGCAAAATCTAAAATCAGCAAGCAATTTAGCTTTCTTTCAGTGCTTTATAGACGGGAAACTGAGGATTTTAATTTTAATTTCCTTAAAGGGCTAAAAAACCCCTGCAAAGCAGCCATCAGTGTGCACTCTAAAGCTATTTAAGTGTAGAAAAAGCATGTTCACTGGAGGTACTAGTTTGTTCCTGTCCTGTATCCATCCTATAGTATTTTTTTTGGTGATGAGTTTGCATAATTCATACCAGCTGGCATATTTGTTTCAATATCCATTGGATTTCATAGTGTATTAATTTGAAATATCTTGTCAAGAAATACTGAACTGTTGCATTTTGTTCACCAGTGAAGCCTTTTGATACAGAGGGGGAAAAATGACCTGTGTCATCGTCACCTCCAGTATGAATGTATTGTGGGAATTTGAATGTGAAAGAGTATAAAAATGCTATCAGAGATGCTTATAATGTTGGTTACAGTACTAAATCATAAAACTGGAAATACATGGTTGTACAATATTTCTAAGAGTTCTTTTTTCTTAATCCCTCCAGGGCCCTGCTTTAATAAAGAGGTTTGGATAATGATTTGTTTTGTTTACGATGCATGAAGGTAGTATTGCATATTATTCTGATGAGTACAAAGTTAGGAGCACATCAACTGTTTAAAATCAGTTTGGGAACATGATCTACAAATGAAGACTTTTATCATTTTGTGCAATGTGCTTTTTGTACCGAGTTTCAGCTAGATAATTCACATGGAAAAAGTACACCTGGAAGTCCCTATACTTCAGACACTTACTGTTATGAAGTGAGCCTGCAGATGGAGTGACTTTGTTTTTACAGTTTTAATAGTGTTTTCTCTACTTAACAATTAAGTACATAGTTCAAAAAGCAAAGCCTCTAGCATGGCAATTGTTTCTAGCTGTGATGAGTGCACAAAAGACTAAAATTGAAACTGTATTCTCTTATAGTTTAGTAGGAAGACCAAAAGCCAACTGAAGATGAATCATCAAAACTGTCCCATTTTTTATTCCCCTCTCAAGCTCGACTATGGGATTAATAATATGCAGGTAGAGGCACTGGTATTGGAAACATACTTCTGACTTGCCCTGATCATTAATGCGTGATATAATTTTCTTTTATACACAAAATGACATGTCGGAATTACAGAACATGTTATGAATCATGCCTTCCTGTGGACGTGCCCCCCCCCCCAAATGTGAGGCAATATAGTGCTGAAGATGAAATTGCATCACTAACTTGGTTTGTCTGAAAAGAGAAAAGCTGCTCCATGCCATTGTAGTACTTTGTTGCAGAATGAATTCTTACAGGAGTCTGTAAGATTTAATTAAATAAGAGGTTTGTAGAATTTATAGTAATAACAAAGAAGCCTTTAATGAAAAACAATGAATAATGATATTGTAGATTGTCAATGATCTTAATGAGGCCAAAATGAAGACAGTAGTATATTTAGAATACAAAGGTTTTGGCTAGTAAAATTGTGAGATAGATTGCTTCTCATAAGCTACAATAAGACATTGTAGATATTTTTAAAGACTTTTCAGTATAAAAAGATATCAGACTATCCAAAGTTAAACTAATGTAAATTACTTCACTGTTGCAGAAGTTTAAAATCATACTTAATGGCTTAAGAATACCTGCTAAAGTAGTGTAACATATACGTTTCTCCTAAATTCTTGTGTGTCCAAGCCATATAACCTTGTCTACCCACAAAATTTTTCAGTGATTTTAATTTAAACTGGTGCATCTCAGTGTGGATCATCTGGAGGCACAGGTCTCATGTAGATTTAGGTTAATTTGTGTAATCACTTCTTTCAAATCCAAATAAACTTTGTTCAAAGTGATTTAAGTATGTACACACAAGCTTTTTAACTTTTAACTAAGCCTATAATTATCATACCTTTGGATACTTCAGCTGAAAAGGGAAAGAAAAAGAAGAAGAAGAAAAAAAAAAAAAGAGAAAGTTTAGCAGTCTGGATATTCAAGATATCAGATTCGGTAGCAGTACTGAACATCTCTTGCTCCGCACTCTTTGAGTATTGCTGGTTGTTTTTATTATCTTTGACCATGAAAGGTCAAGAATATTTATTTTTAACTTTACCATTATTACTACTACTACTTTTACTATTATTAATTTTTGTCTCTAGGCAAAGTCTTGGCCCCACTGGAGTATGTAAGATTTGTTGCCAGTGATTTCAGCAGAGCTTGGATTTCACATTTAGTTGTGTTGCATCCCTTGCATGTGATGTGATTTAAAGCTTCCTCTTTTGGTGAAAAAAATCTTTCATGCTTTCCTATCCAGGACACTTATTCTTCTCAAAAGACAACTTAGCCACAAGTGCCCTTACGTTTATTTTCCCCAGACTGAAGTTGTGCAGATGGAGGCAACTGACTGAAAATTATATAGCTGGCAGCAACTGCATCTCCAACATTGAGCTGCCAGGACCCCTCTCTTGCCAGCACTGCCACCCTCTCGGGCACTCAAGCATGTGGTCTGGAGCTGCTGCCCTCACAGAGTATGACCTTGTGCTCAAACTCCATGTGCACTCCTTCTGTAGGGGCTCTTGGTTGGGGTGATCAATCCAGTGGCACTTTGGCCAATGTCCGTATTAAAATCTAAAGCCTTCTGAACAAAGCTGTGGCAGATATGATGAGTTTTAATATCGGTGAGTGAGCAGCGTGGAGGACGGTTCCTCGTTTGCTTTGTCCTGGCTGCTATGCCCTTGCCTGTGTGGCAGCTTTCTAGATAAGTGGCTGTTATTCCTTCCCAAAAACATGCTAGAGGAGGTCGGGGGCGGGGGGGGGGGAAGGATGTCGAGTGCCTGATGGGCAGCAGAAAGGCAGCGAGCAAAAGGGCAGGACCTCAGGCTGGGAGCTGGCATAAGGCCAGGTCTCAAAAGTCATGGACAGCAAAAAGCTGTCTAAAAAGGGTTTGCCCTACTGCTAGGTGTCGAGTTTACGGCAACTGAGGCAGTCATTGAGCTGTGGATGCAGGGCAAACCTAAAGAAAATTACCTGCTCTTAAAGACATAGTTGATAGGGTACATTGCTTAAAACCTTCTTTTATGTCTAGCCTGCTTACTTAGTCATCAAGATTTTGCTGGTTTTTAAAAATTACCTGCTCTGGTATCAAATCCAACGAAACTTGGACTTTGGTTTTATAAGCCCTCTTGGTATTTTCACAGAGCTTTCTGTAAGGAAAAAAAAAATGCAGGCAGTGCTTCTTCAAAGCCCTGGCAGACACAAGGTCCCATTGCAAGAGGGCTTTTCGCATAATTGATCTTATCAACAGTATATTAAAAAAAAAAAATAATCCTGCCCACACAATTCATGTTACTAGTTTTTTGAGGAGGAGCCATGAAAAGGGACTTGTGGCTCTATTGCAAGCCTTGGGCTTTGCATTGTGTACTTTTCATGTTTTTAGAAATCCATCTTAGCTATAGGCATTTTCTCCATTTTGTTGCTGTCTTTCTTGTAAAAAAACTATTATTTTTTTTTTTCAGATCCCATAGACCAGCAGCAAAAAGAGGTACCAGTATTACTGTTGCTGCAAGTAATTCCATGATCTTTGCTATTAGATCAGCAAGTGACCTTATACACAGAAAAAGGTTGCTCAGAGGCTGTTTCCTTCTCTTACTACCAGGCTTCAGGGCTGCTTGTCACTATTATTTCTTCCTAGATGTGCAAATTGTTTCAGAAAGCCAATAACTGTCATAAGTAAATGCAGAATTCTTTTGTGCAGTGTGAATTTTTCAGGATTTTGCTTCTCCATTTCTTGATTTATTTGTTTGTAGTAAATTAGCTAAAATTAATAGTTCAAATATGTTTTCCACGTAAGCACGACGTTTTCAAGGACTGGTGACTCCCAGTATTATGAATATAAGAATGTGTGTTTGAAGTTATAATTGATTTGTCCATTTTGCCAACTGTTCCTCACAATCTTTCCAAAACAGTTTTGTAACAAAATCAGACCATGTAATACAAAACTTGCATAAAGGAGCTCTAAGCTGTTATCTTTCATTTATATTATAGAAAACACTTTACATATTTCTAGAGAAGTAGTATTAATGCAAAAGTTTAGTAATTTAACACGGATGCACTTTTATGATAAACTTAAAATGGAATGGAGTATCCTAGAAGCTGAAGAAGTATGTCATTGTACACCTCTGAAAGCTACTTTATGTTTCATTTGCAGCAGGTGAAGTTACATGTTAAGGAGTGTGACTACCCAGCCATACAATGCTTCCCTTAAAGAGCTGTGATTTGTAGCTTATTCAACCAGAAATTTCTTAAGACAAGGATAATCATTCTGAAAGCAAAGTACACAGAACCTGACCTACTACTATCATTTTTTTCTTTAAGCTTTTATCTCACAATTCATTGGGGCAGTGGGGGGAGAATTCTATCTACTTCTCAGACAGACTGTCATAATTTCTACTCAGAGTGCAGCAGATATACACTGCTACGTTTGCTATAGCACACAAGGCCATCCACAAGAGGTACATATCTGAATAGAAAGAAAGAGTGTTATTACCAGATGTGCTTCGGTCTTTGACCTGCCTGAAACTTATTGGAAGGAATCATGGGAAAGGGAGACAGAGAAGACAATTTCCACTTTTCCCCAGAAATGGTCACGTACATTTCTAGCAGTTATGTAGACACTGTGCTGCAGGGGTAAGTTGAGGAGAGATAAGAAAGAATTGACAACAAGCAAATAATTTTATTTTGCCACCATTTGTGGCATGTCTATTCTCCTGCAAAGTATCCAAAAGCTGTAAGGTGGTCCTGCCCAGAGGTGTATGCTATTTATTGTCAAAAAAGTAGTGCTTCATTCCTCAGGTATATTGATCTCCTGGAAAAGATAGCTCTTATTGTGAATGAGGCCAGCTCTTCTTTGCCTGCTCCAGGGTAAAGTTAATTGTAGAAATGTTTCAGTCCCTTTGTGAAGGGCAGGAAAAAAAAATAAAATGGAACTCTGAATAAGGATCCCATTTTAAGTTGGAAGCTAAGGATGTATTCTTTATAGAAACGCATAACTACAGTGCTTATCCCTTACCTCATTGGTAGGTGTGGGTGAGATGAGGAATAAATTTCATTTTTATGCTTGAAACAAGTACAGGTTAGGTACAGAGTTACAAGCATTAGTTAACCTTCAGCACTCTTTTCTAGGAAGCACAGAGTTCTTTTTTGTGCATGTCAACTTGACACTGTTCATAATAGTGTAACCTTAATAATTAGAATATGTATGAAGAAAAAAAACTGGGGAGAAGAAGGAATTAGAACAAAAGCAATAGTGTGGGACATACCTGGATTCACGGTCCTATGTGCTAAAACAGATAAGATTTTTTTTTTCCTTTTTAGTATCAGTATCTTTCATCCTTGAAAAAGCATAGGCTTTCCCTTATTGCTCCTCTGCTCTCAGCATCTGTCTATTTCTGTGGTCACAACTCATTTTCAGGTCCCTTGACAGAACTGGCCTGTATGCTCAGATTCTGCCCCTCCTGGCTATCGTGCATTTTTTAATTGGCCGAGTCCGGTCATGTTGCAGGCTGAGGCTCTGCTGGAGTGTGAAGAGGTCCGTTTGTGAAGGGAAACTACATAATCCGGTTTGTGCTTTCCCAGGACTCTTCCCCAGTGTTCTTTCACCAGGGCTGATAAATCCAAAGCCTTAATGCTCTTCATTTTAGGTTCAAGACTTCACTTAGCACTTTTTTCTGGTGTAGTAATGTTAATCAAGGGTGCCCTTTACATAGTGCTACTAACTCCTAATACACTTGGAGTTTTACTGGAGGAAAAAAAAAAAAGGAAAAGCACCCAAGCTTGTTACCATTTGACCAGGGAATGAGAATGCTGACAAAAGCACTCTTTTGCTGGGAAGAAATAAGAAAGTTTACAATGGAATAAACTTAATCAGTTTAAATTGTAATAGCCAAAATCAAAACGCAGTTTTTAATCAGAACCATTGTACTTTGCCATAAAGCTAAATTGTGCTTTTTAGCTGAAAATGCCCCATCTTCAGCATTGTGCATGCCACTTCATATTTTGCTATTTAAAAAAATCCATTCTTTTTCTTTTACTGTAAAGTGTACACTGAATGAACATGCTGCCTTTATGAATTTCAGTAGTGCCAGAATTTTAACCAACAGTACTTGGGGAAAAAAAAGAATGAGTTTAGGAAAATGAGAGCCTTTGCAATGCAATTTTACCATGTTGATTTCTGGATAAGAAATAGAGTTGTAATATAATTTCACACCTTTGGAAGAGGTTTTTGTTGAGGAAGCGTATTATTTGCTTCTTTCCTTACACACGTATGTAACAAGCATAAAAAGTTCATATGATGGAAAAGCATATAAACCACTGAAAAATGGTTCAGCTCATGCACCTTAACCCTGACTTGTAAACTACCATGTTTCAGTCCTGGGTCTTAACTTTGGCGGATATTGCTAATTGTATAGTTAGTTCATGATGTGGCTAAATGTCCACTAGGGATTAAGGCGCGATCACAAATCTCTTAACTTGTGACCTCAGACAGACATGAACGTTGGCCTCCAGAGACAAAAAGGCTAATACACAGCCCCACTACTGCCATATCCCCATTGTGATCTTGTTCTCAGTAAAATCAAGGATTATCAGTGCTTTGTGTTTTTAAAAATTAGATATGTGTGAATATGGAGTCACTACATGGCAAAGAAACATAAGAAAAAGTGGACCAAGAAAGTTGAAATAGGAAATAAAGAAAATTTATAAAGCTTGGTTGTGGAAACACATGACTTCTGCATGTTTTGGACAATTCCATTTAATCAGATGAATCACAGGAGATCCAGGCAGTGACCAGTTTCTTTTATAGTAAAGAAGCGAAAGAAGCACATGAACAAAACCCAAAATTCTGTCTGTGAGACTTTAATACTGAGCTTTTGAAACAAAGAGAAAATTTGTTGTTTTTAAGAATCCTCATTCCTGACAATAGGGATTACAGTGGATCTTTACATTTCTTGCATTGTGATATCAATAAGAGTGACTGGTGAAATGTGCTAAGCAGAGACAGTAAAAGTTATAGATGACATTTCCCTTTTTGAAAGGTGATGACCTGATGATTCAAGGCAAAGTCTTGGAAATGACAAAGATCTTTGCTGAAATGGAGATGATGCTAATGACCTTAGCAATGAGGTGAACAAAAATTTTGGGAATTTTCACAGATGACATAAGTTTAGCAAAATTAGTGAGGCGTATTGTGTAAAAATTATTTGCGAACAAATACTATAGTATGAAATGAACACTAAATTCAATCAGAAATGGAGAGGAGAGAAAATTTTAGATGATCCATTTCATTTTTCAGAAAATTTGTTTTCTGTTTCCCTTTTTTATGACATAATAATTTAAAAATATTTTAGCTTGTGTGTTCCATGCAGAATTGATGGCTACACTGATTTTGAAGATTATTATTCTTCATTTTAAAATTTGCAGTGAGCTAAACAAAAAGGACTATTTACCAGGACCATTGGATTGGAGATGATGTAACAGTTTGTAAGGAAGTACATTTTGATATATAGAATCTACCAGAGTGTTTTCACACAGCATGTGTTTCTTGTGGTGCAGAGGTACCACACAAGACCCTTCTTGTATTTGCATGTCAATGTGCGGCTGTCCTGGAAGGGGAGGCCTACAGAGAGCAATTGTTGAATTAGCCTGATCTGATCCCAAGTCCGATCCCATTGCAGTGTGGGGGGATGTTGCTATTTGTTTGGCATGAGGTAAGGCTGTAATTTAAACCAAAACAATGGGCATACCTCTCTCATTTTTGCATTTAGAATGCCTGTCATGAGAAAGACTGCTGTGAATAGTAGAGAAGGTTTAAGGTAGCTATTAAAGATTTTTATGTTGTTAGGTTGAATGAGCTCTTTTGTAATTTAATAATATTACTAATCTTGCAAGTCACTTTTTTTTTAAATAAGCATGATTAGCAATTTGAACCTTAATTTATTATTTAGGAATTTACTGTATCTCTTTTAGTAGCAGAGAAAATAACTTCATTAAATATGAAGACATCTTCTTGAAATGTTCAAAACATAATGACTGTGTTTCTAGGGTCTTTAGGACATTTGCCAAACCAAAGCACTTCATCAGATCTGATTGCCATGGGAAGCAAGATTACAGACATTTCATATCTAATGTGGAGGGTTTTGTGTCATTTTTAAATATACCTTTTTTATTAAAAAGGCGATGGAGATGATAATTTGTTTTCCTGTCAAGCACTGAAAACTGTCTGAATGGATGGTAAATTCCTTTACAAGGAAACCTTGCTTTGTTTTCCCAAGGCTGTATGTTCCCTTAAAGTTATGAATTTTCAAAGAAATCCCATATGGTTGCACTTATATTTCCTTAATGGAGGACAGAACGATCATTTCCTTGTAAAAATGAGATGAGCCTTGAGCAAGCTCCGTAGTTGTGCTAACAAGTCCATTTTGTTAATTCTTTTTTTTTGACAGAACATTCTCTGAAGATTGTGAAAATAAATCAATGCAGAATGGATAGAGAGGTATCAGGCCTCGACAGGAAAGCATTTAACCACATGATTAAGCCTGTTTTTACATACTAGAACATTTCCCATCCACCCCCTGCTTAATTTCAGGTCTATGATTTAATCTTTGAAAGTTCAGCATATGGTTATTCTTCCTAATTGGGTCTCTAGCTGAAGCTTCTGATGTATACATTTTGGCAGGGTTTCATTTCCCTGTGATGCTATGTTTCTGAAAATGCACATGTTTTGCCAGTGCCTCTATGGTTTGTGCCTACCGCGTTCATAAATCTCACCACCCTTTGTATGCTCTTTACTTTGTATGACAACTGAAAGGGTAACTTTTGAGGCAGCATTCACGTGGTGACTGGAGGTTTGGCACGCATCTTTTTTTGAATGTGAGTTATGCTATTGCGTGCCATAGACAGTCCTTCATAACATCAGAAGTTTGGAGAAAGACATTTATAAGGTATGATGCAGATTCCGTTATTTTAATGAGATACTACTCCTCTGGTATGTAAAATTGACATGAATATTTATGAACTAGACACAAAATCTACTTGCCCACCTTTCATTATGTTGATGAAATTGTAATGAGATTTCACTCGCCTGTCAAAAAGTTGCTTCCCTTGGATGAATTAGCAAAGAGAAATCTTGCAGCGCAGTTTTGCACGCAGCTTATTGTCTGGGTTTTCTATCTGAATAAGAAACTCTCCGCTTTCTAACTGTGACTTTATGTAGTAATGTTTTGTAGTTGGAAAGATTCGCTGTAATCACTGCACCCTGTCTGCAAAATAGGTGACAAGAAGAAACGACATTTCAGACTGTGTTTAACTGCACGATGCAAATGTGGTAAGCGCGTTGTGCTCCAGCCTCCTCTCTCACCAGAGGTTCATTAAGGCAGGATCTCAGTGCTAGTGCCCGCTCTCTAGCTCTCTAAGGCAGGGTGGGTGTTGTCCTGATGACTCAGGGGGCAGCCCACCGCTTGGCAGACCCAGTGGGTGATAAATGTCCAAAGCCCTCCAGGCTGACTACACATTTTTCATCATTAATCCGGCCTATTGTGAGCTGGTCACTCACATTGATTCCAACTAGAGGGCATCATCTGCCGTTAAGAGGGTGATGACTCGCTAAAAATGAAGGCCTGAAACTAATCAAATATAGTTAGAGCCTTTGCTGGCAGCTTGCTTGGATAGCTCTAGGGCACTAATAGGAAAGCGGCAGACGTGGGCAGTTCCCTTCAGGCACGGCGTGGCTTTGTATAGGAATGCGATGGTTTCCTTTGACAGCATGTCGTGTTATTATAGCTATTATTGAGTCAAACGCTGTTATGAGAAATTCTTCTGTCTCTTTTTGCAGTTTTTTTCTCGATGTTTTGCAATAAAAAAGCCAAAAAGAGGGGTGAATTTGGAACCACAATGTAACACCCGTCCTGTCAAGTCAAGATCATGTTAAATGATCGTGCTACAAAGAGAAAAGAATTCCCTCTGCAGAGATCTCTGTCTGCCTATTGAAATCATCTGCCTGTCTTTCTTTCTATTTAGCTACTTATTTATCTATTTATCTAAAGGCTTCATTTCTTTTGTTTAAAAGTAACACATATACTGGGCTTGATGCCTTATTCAGTGTTTGTCTTTGAATAGTTATAATTTGTTTGTATGGAATAAGTCCAGCTGAGATGTAAAGGCTGAAGATCTGTGTAAAGCATAGCCTCAAATGAAATTACAGATTTTACAGAAATTATAGAAATTACAGAGTTAGTGTGTTTGTAAGCAACTTGTCCCAATTGCAAAGCAGTGAGGTTTTTCCTCTTCACCTCACTGAGTGTGTCCCTCTTCCAAAAGTTCATATCACTAGAAGTTCCCCTGGGAGGAATTTAACACTGCTGGAAGAGAGCCCTTCTCAAGAATGTATCCATTGTTGGCAGGAGGCTTTCCAAGCATCCGCACTGCTGGCGGGGGGTGAGGGGTGAGGGTGGCGGGGGTGGCACCCCTCCTGGAATTGTTTTCTGGGGTTCTCCTACTGAGAGTTCATACTGGAGAAAGTCAGCATGTTTAATTGGTAGCTCATAAAGCGCTCTCGTTGTGAAATGCTTTGCCCACAGTAAAAGGTTCGTAAATACATCGGGCAGTGTTCTACTTTGTTTTTATGACAAGATGTGCAAATGATGCCTAGTGGCAACTTTTCAGAATGTGAAGCTGTTGCTCATTTTGAGCATTGATTTAGTCCTCTTGTAAGCAAGTTCAGCTTCCAGGTCGTGTTTTCTTAGAAAGCTGTTTATGCTATGGGAGTAACCACTTTATGTTGGGAAGAATTGCTCTGAGTGCCAGTCTTGGCCATTCATTTGAGCATAATGCATTGATGAAGTGGTCTACTAAAAAAAAAAACCCAAACAACAAAAAGCCCCCCAAAATAACACTAACACAAAACAAAACCCAAGGCTGGTTTCCTCAAAAACCAGGACAGCTGTTGATTGGAACTGAGGGGTGAGAAGAAATTCCCTGCTGCAGACTTTCTTAGCCTCAAACAATCTCATTGAAAGCAAGCTAATTGAAGAGCACCAAACCTGCTTTGTGACTGGAATCAGCACATGCTGGGGAGGAGCGGTCAGGGAATTTGCTTCACAAATGCACTACTGCTCTGAACATGAATATAGATGTAGCCTAAGGGTCAGATTTTTGAAAGGATAAGATGGACTTAGATAACCAGCTCCCACTGAACTCATTTAGGCTGCAAACTTTTTCTGCTAACCCAGAAGTTTCAATGCTTTACCTGTGCTGCTGCTGTGGCAACTGTCTTCACAGATCCGAGGCAGTGTAGGATGAAAATGCCCTCCATGAGGGCTTTACTGCAGTTATGGATTTTACCCAGGAAAATGCAACATAATACAATTACTTATGGGACTATTGACATTTTTAAAAGTAAAAGTACATTCTTCTGTACTTCTTTGGATTGTTTAGTTTTGTGTCATGGCCATTCAGGGAACCCCACATTTGAATAAAAAAGGTAAGAATACTTGGCTGTTAGATATCGATTTCAGCGATACATTTCTTTGCAGAATCCCAGACATACCTTTTATGGAAATATTTGTTGTTTGCATAACAGGTATCCTGATAAAGTATATAAAGAGCTTCCCAGATTTTCCAGGATTTTATCCCATTTTCCTCTGTCAAATCCAGATATTGTTAGTCCAGAACAAAGAATATTCATGTTCTACACTGTTGGGATTTTTAAACCACTCTCTTAGGTTTTGCTTCTTCTTTATATTGTTCTAGCATTGTAGATGGTTGAGTATTTTTTAACATAGTTTATGACATCTTGGTAATTTAATTCACAGAATGTTATATGTATTTCTTGTCTATTCAGCATCTTCAATAAAGTGAGCTATTTTAATTTCTCCTCCCCACAAGTAAATGAATGAATTATGACTTTGTTCACACATTCAGAGGCCAAGGAAAGATTTTACAAATAATATCAAAGAGGAGAGAAGTCAGCCAACTGTGAAATTACTGATCATCTGGATTTTCCCTCTAGTTTTGACTGCATATAGTGAACTGGAATAAATGCATTTTCTGCAGTATACAGCACTTCTACCTCATAGTATTTTATACCAATTTGCTTCTGTTGATTACATGTCCATCTTACTAGAGCAGAAGTAGTGTACTGGACGGTTTGTAGCATATTTTCTAGTGAACCTTCAGGAGAGGTTGTATGGGGCAGAAGAGGGGAAAAGCCTTGTTAATGTGTATTTGCTCTTAATGTCCTTAAGAAAAATACTCTGAGGAAAGATTTCCCTTCTAAAAATGGAAATAGCTTTTCTTCATAGTGTTTTAATACAAATAGACACTACCAAATAACTGATGCCTATCAATCCTTTCGCACTTAGAGTAGTGTATAATGAAATGAAATGATCTTTTGTTGAGTGTTCAGGAGTACACTGTATGTATTAAACCTTAACTTCAGTTGCTCGTTGGGAAGGAATGAGCTCAGTCATCTAACAAAGTCTGCAGTCCTGCTAGTCGATCAGATAAGCAGAGCTAAACCTTTCTTAAAGGAGTCAGGCTTTAGGAAGTTATAAATAAGGGAGCCTCAAGACTGATCTGTCATCATGCTTGTGTCAGTTTTTGGCTGCCCTGCCATTATGTGTGCAAAGGGTGATTGACTACATATATGATGAAAGGGAAGTTTATCAAAATATCTGTGACCCTGTGACAACAAATACTTCAAGGCTAATTTTAGAGTGAGAGTGGTATGTTTATAATAAATGGGTAAGATACTGTGTTGTGGTTTCAGTCTAGCATGGCCCTTAAAAAAACCAAAACACTTACCTTAAGAGGAGGTTGACATTTTGTAGGCTGGAAGCTGCATTCATTGTACTGTTTCCTTAGTGGTAAAGCTGCTTTAAAAAGCCCCTGTTGCTGATGGCTAAAAGAGTGTAGTGTGAGGCTTGGTTGGTTGATTACTTCTTTGTTGGATTATTTCAGCAGTTCAGAGCACAGCTTCATCATGTGCCCAAACACTTCCACTGGCAAAACTGGGGGAGCCAGGAAACCGCAGCATGGGTGACAGGGGGACATTGCTGGGAGAAGGTGTAATGAGAACTTTGGAAACTGGTGTTGTGGGCAGAGAAAATACAAGGTCAAATTACACTCTGATATACTTGAAGTTAAGTATGTGCTCAAATATTTTGCTATTCTGGAGCCTGTGTTGAGTCACTTTGTACATGTTGCTGCTTGAAACAGTAAAGAACTGATGGCTGCGGTGCCACAGCTCTTTAGTTTTTAATGCTGTGTTTGTTTTGGAGCACGTTTAGATTAAATTTGTAAGCTGAGTTAAATGTTACTTGATTTGATGTATTATAATCTGTTTAAGCAAGACTTAGCTTTCTGTGCCTCCTTTCCAGTTCTGTGACACACAGAGGGTTCTCCCTAGCCCCTCTGCAGTATTCTGTACTCGTTATTTGTTTTGCATGGATAAAGGGAGGTTGTACAAACTCTGAGGATACTCTTGCGTGCTCGTATAAAGCAATTATGTCTGGTTCTGTGATGCTGGTGGACCGTTCTTTTGTTGAGGAGTGAGGTGTGATTTTGCAGCACCCCAGTGACACTTAGAGGCTGTGGCAGGCTCCAGGGGCTTTGCCCGCACATTCTTTCCTGCTGCAGTGCCCACAGCAGATTGACCCAACTGCTCCATGGTATCTCCTCATGAGGAGGTCTCCGTTAGGTTGGATCTCCTGGTGGAACTCATTCTGCGACCATGCGCTAACCTGTCTGAGGCAAAATGAGCTGCCTTAGCTTGAGCAGTTTAGGTCTTTCTTTGCTAGGCTGACTTAATTTGACTGAAATGTCTGAGAACCATGACACCATCTATACCACTAGAATCAGAAAACAGGAGCTGTATAGTGGGGTGCAAGCTGGTTGCAATTGCATCCTTTGGCCCACACAGCCATTGGCAGGAAGGGACGCGAGAACAGTCCCTGAAGTCATTCTTAAGTGCTGTTGAGTGCATCAGAAGTGTCGGACATTCGCCAGAACTTCTTTTGCATTCTTTTCTTCTAAAACATCAATATTTTGTGGTGAAGAAAATAACTTTTTTCCCATAGTAGAGGAGGGGTATAGCTTTTATCATGTGAGTTTTTTTGCCTGCTGGAACCACAGCTTTCATTCCTTTGCATAATAAGCAGGACTTTAGCCCAATTATGAATGTTGTGAAGTATTGAAGACACATCAGCCACAGTGTCCAGCTGAAACTATCTTTCCAGAAGAGAAAGTGTAATGTCTAGGTAGCCTAATTAGTCAGATCAGTGGGCATGAAGGTAGGGATGTGCCAGGACCTCATGCCAGCAGTTTTTGCCTCATGTGGTCTTAAACCAGCTTCATAATCTGCATGATTAGAGGAAGCTTTTTTCCTGTCTGTAGACAGAGAGATGCTCTGTGGCTGTATTAGAGATAGTGACTCTAGAGGAAATGGCAGATTTCCTCCTGGCTGTACACATACATCATATTATATGATATTTGGAACAGATAGATTTCCTTAAAAAGTTGATTTTCAGGGACCTAGGCAATTTGGCACCAAAGAAACATGAAAAAAAAATTACCTTTTGTTCCCTGTATCATCCACTTGCTGATGTTTGGATTTTGAGAAGTCCCATTTGTGCATAACACATTAATATATCATGCAAATTTGTTGTGTTTTAATTTATTCTGGTGTGTTTGCCGTAGAACAACAAAAGCTGGTAATGGAATACAGTGATTCCTAGCACAGTGACAGGATATAATAATTTTCCATTGTGTCAGCAAACATTGTCTCATAACAGATGTTTTAATTATGTTTTTAGACATTGAGTAGGTAGATATTGGTTGTGTTAAAACTGTTATCTTTCAAGCTGTGTCTTTATATGACCATAACACTCAGTATCTGGATGTAGGCCCAAGGCCATGCATCTTGTAAAGTTTATGTGTGTCTTGACATGGCTGTGAAGAATGAAAGGTCAATACACATTTGCAGCTTTTCAGTATGCATATAGTGTGGCTGCTGGAGCCAAAATGTCGGTGTTATAGAGGAAATTTTGTTAAGATAGTCACCCTGAGAAAGAAAATACGGGTGGCAGTGGTATGTTCAGGCTGTGTGACAAACAGTACGTTTTGCAGATGTAGAACTGAGGAGTTCTGCCATCTTTGGCACACAAACCCCTGAGGTGGAAGGGGGATACAGCTTCCCACCAGCTTGTTAGAAGACTTTCCCCTGCTGTCTGTTCAGGTTTCGTACTGAGCAGGAACACACCAGAGCTGTGTAAAGCTGTGTGCCATACAAGCTGCCTTTTTTGAGTGATTCTTCTTACATCGTGGTTTTGATTAATGACCATGCTTACTTGGAAGCTCTAAGGAAATGGAGAGCCTCAGCGTCTTGCAAGATCTACATTTAGTCTCTGTGTTGCTTTTTTTTCCTCCCCTGCTGGAGATTAGATTTTCAAAACTTTTATGCCTCTCTGCATTATTCAGCTGGCTCAAATGTACCATATTCCAGGGAGGAACTCAGTTTGTGCACATGAGCCTGAGGACTAACACCTGCACCTTCATAGCCTTCCTGGTCTTGAGCTGTGCCAAGCATTGATAGGTAACTTGAAGGCAGACAAGCAGTGGTGCAGGGTGAAAGGTAGAATTTAGTCAGTCATGTATAGACAATAATAAAATAAAACATTTCCTTCACCAGCTATATATAAGTTTTAAATAAGTTTATTTTGTTTCTCTTTTCTGTGTCACTAGGCTTATAACGGTTCTGTCTCTCATCAGACAATTTTTTTTTTGACAGGAAGTATCCTTTTGCAGCTACTTTTACATTAAGTCTCCAGGCTGAATTAATGCATTATGAAAAAAATGTCAGCTTGAAGTTAAACCATGCAGGCAAAGTTTTCAGAATTGTCTGATCTTTTGGAGGAACCTTGATTTTTGCATGTCTGAATTGAGCCATCTCTAAAGTATTTGGTTTGCAAAAGGGAGATGATCAGTACTTCTGGAAAATTCAGCCCCTTGAGAAAAAGGGGAGAATAGCAGGTGGGGATCCTGAAGTAAAAGCAGTCAAAGTCACTAGTAAATTAAAAATAAAAAAGATTCCCAATATGAGCCATACTCTTATGGATGAAATCCTGTTATTCTTGCCAATGGTTGAAATTGATCCCTCTGTAAAAAGCCCACCCTTGGTCTCTGCTGTACTTTCCTTCCACTTGAATGCTATTTTGAGATTTCAAGTGGAACTTAAGTGGTAGGCATGCTTTGGGCAGTCCTTCTGCACAGGTCTGCATTTAATAGTAGCAACAGGAAGAGTTTCATAATATAGCACAAGAATAGAAATTTAGTCCATGGAAGGAGCCTGTGTTGTATTTTGTGAGCAATACAAATAAGAAAAGGAATATGAATGCAGAGTGCTTTTCCAAATACTATTATGTTCAGACACGTGCAAATGCCCTGTGATGAAAATGATTAAATGAGAGGTTTAAATTCTCTCTGCTTATGAGAATAAAGCAGTCATAAAATGATTTTTTAATGCACACCAACATTATTGCATACTTCTGTCAAGATATTGGTCTACAAATGAAGTCCACATACTCTTTGTGTGACCGCTCTTTAAATTTGCAGAAAAACACCCTGTTTTCTATTGATCAGAATGTGTTACCAACCAATTAGCAAAAATTTGAACTTGACCTTTGTGCAATAAGTGTTCTCCTTAATTGGATAGATGTCCACGTTCCAAGCTGTATGGCCCAGGGAACATCTAGTGTGGTAACAGATGACAGGCCAAGCAATGAATGAATCCATGTGAAGAGGGAGCTATGGGTGTCCTTTCTTCCTATGAGGGGGCACTTAGCAGGGCAAGCTGGAGTGTTCTGCCTGAACGCCTGCAGGGATGTGAAAGGCCCCTCCTCTGCTCCCCGGTTGCTCCTGCCGCAACGCCCCCAGCCTGACATTCTCAGACGCACTGAAACTGCTCTCTGGCTGGAATTTGAAGCGTTTTTATTAAAACTATTTTATTTACAATAGGATTTTGGTGTTTGACATATTATCCGAGTAGTCAAACAGCCTGACCAGTTTTCAGCAATCTGACTTTGAGTGAGGTGCATAGATACAGGGGTAGAGACATGTGCCGTGTGCCTGCAAACTTCAATATATGGTAAATTGTTTACCATCTTTTCATTGCCTCTGACCTGCTAAACAGTCCACTCATGAGAGCCTATTAGTCTTGACCTAATTAATATTAATGGCCTGAAGCTACTTATAATTCAGGTTTAAATGGGCAATCAATCTTATGTTTGCTTGTGAATGGTGCGGGCCTCACTGCTTTGTGCCCTGCCCTGTGTCAGTATCTTCAGTCATCTGGAATTACTGTTATATTTAGAGATAAACACCTGCCATGTTTGCCAGTACATAATTTTAGCACTATATAGAAGTTTGTAACAGCATTGAAAAGAAATACCAGCTATACTTGTAAAGGAGGGTCAAGAGGCAAATCAATTTTTCCAAATCTGACACCTCTAAAGTTTGACAACAGTCGGTAAGATGTAATACTTTGAGCTAGCGATGTCATCTTGTGGCAGTTGTCTTCATCTTTTGCTTTGGGACAGTCACTTGAGTCTTCCTCTTCAGACTTGAAGGTTTGTGGTTAGTGCCTGATACAGTAGATAATTAAATATTTTGAATGAGAACTGGAGAACTGAGAAGCCATGCAGTAGCAAGTCAAGAAAATAAATAAATTATGCTATTTTGTCATTCTGGTCAACGTTGTGCAACCAATTCCTAATTGATAACAATTGTGTAAGCAGTATTCGGTGTGCACACCATTGACTTCTAATGATTATTTTTACATTTCACATGAAGAATGGAAGTTAGAATTTATTCAGCTCCAAAATGCCAATGGAAGCTGAGTCTCCACTGGCTGAAATTCCCATCACGACAGTCTCTTTGCAATCCAGGCACTAGAGGACATAAACTGTTGTTCAATTTCATACAGTCTAATAGAAGGAAAGAATTAGGATTATTTAGTGGCCATAAAATCCTAAATTTTGGTTAATGTAGAAGAATTCTTTTATTCTGTATTCTTTTATTGCATACAAAAATAGAATTTGTTCAATTTGTTGTGCTTAGGGTGTTTGATAATAGGGTACATCATCTTCAAACTTTTCAAAATTCTTCACTGATTTTTTTCAAGAGATGTTTATAATTCTGACAAGGAACTAAAATTTTCATTTCTGTTCCCTTCAGACATCACCATGAAAGCTGATTCAGTAGAAAAGACATTTGAATTAGTAAACAGTAATAAAATGATAGTTTAGAGATATTTTTAACATAATCCTTCCTTAAATGGGATAGTATTTTAACTTACTATGGAGAATGCCCTAACCTTATGGAGGTTTTGTTTTTCTTTAAATATATTATGTTTTAAAAGCATCTCACTCCATCATCATGTTCTTTTAAATATAATTTAGTCTTGTATAATGCATTGTATCATCAGATATTCTGCATGTATGCTATTTATATACTGCAACCATTTATTCATGTAAGAGATGCATTAGAATAATTTTCCTGAATACAATGCATGATTAAAGGACAATGTCAAAATAATTTTTCAAATGATTTTCCCCTTTCCCTGTTGTTTATAATAGCTTTTTGGAAGAGTAATACTTTAGGCATATTCATTTGAAATCAAATAATGTCTCAGAACATTTTCTAACTTGCCTTGGCTAATTTTGGTGAGCTAATGAAGAGAGATTAATATCTATTTCACTATTAAGACATTAATGAATTTTAAGTCCTGGGCACCCAACTTAGCCATTTGTCTTTCCTAAGAGACAAATTATTGCATAACTTTCAATAATGCTCCAGAGTTTTATTACATCTATAATGAGAATACTTGTTTAAACAGCAGCATTTTTATTTTAAATGGCTAAGGGGCATAATCCGGTCAAAGTATAAATAACTCTGCAACTTAAGTGATGAGGAAGTTCTTAACATATTTCGATTAATAAATGTCTCGAGTCACATTCAGAGCAACAGCCTACCTATGCTTCTGGCTTGCCAGAAAGGAAGCAAGGACAAATACTTTCAAGTTATGCTTTGAGGAGTTTCACTCTCTTCCCGTGGTTTTTATTTGGTTTTATATCTACTGCTGCCCCGTTATAAAATGCTGAGCTGCTACACCCAAAATGAAAGGGGTGTTTGTCAAAGGTTTCTTCACTCTGGAGTGCTGGACTTTTTGCTGTCTCTGGCCTCTAAGTAGCATGCCTTCTATCATCATTTTGCTACCAGGGATACTGTTAAAGGCTTACAATCTTAAGAGATATTCATGTATCTTCAAGATGTCATAGCTGAGTAAATGTGAAGAGATTGGAGCCAGAGTGAGCTTTATATTTTATGCATGTGTGTAGTCTCTTGCATGAGGGATCTTGATCCTTGATGGATGCCTCCAAGCTGTTGCCACAGTAGTACTAAGTTGTTCCTGCAGATTCTGTAGAAACATTCATTGAATTTCTCTGCGAGCTGGGGAAAGCTATCAGGGCCTGCCTGGATCTGCTTCTCTCTTCTAACATCCTCGGTGACAAGGCGGGCTAGGGGGTTACACAGGATATTGGATTAGGTGTGGAGGGATTCATGTGTCTTGGATTATATAGTTGGTGTCTGTATTTTGTCCCTTTTGCTGAGATCCGTGGTCTCAGGCTTTTCTCTTTCTGTGCACCACTTGGATGTGTCTCAGGGTTTGTTTGTATGGTTTGAAGAAGTTTTATTAAAGAAAAAGCTAATATGGATTGTGCATCTATTTCTGTAATGTAGTTAATCAGCATTATTTCACTATTGTCACTGATTTTCTTCTTGTCTAATTTTTTTTTTCTTTGCATTCTTTATCTAGCTGGGTGTTGCAGAACTCAAGCGTACTATGATCAAAACTTAATCTGTTGTAGAATTGGCACTGATCTCATCGATAAGTCAGTTGAGTCCAAATTTATTTTATTTTTCCGAATATGAGCGTCCATTGCACTGCAGACATCTGGTGTTTTGGGCACTTAAAGCTGCAGATCCCAGACAACTCTGTAATTTCCATTTAAATGTGCATGAACTGTTGTTTAGGTAATCCACCCTGTCAAAATAGCATCAAGTGTAATGTATCACTGACCTTCTCTTTTGCATATTGGAGAGGACTGGAGAAGTCTACTTATACTTGCAACTACGTTGGCCGTGTTGCACTTTTTATATATTCAAATCTTTGGAAGTGCGAAGATTATAGAGGATGTTATATTTGCAATAGGTAGTTTCATTTATTCATACATTTTATTTATTTGGCCCTGAACAGGATATGACTAATCTTTTACAATGCAATCTTGGTCTTAGCGATAAGAGGATGTAATGAGGTAACTTGGCAAGCTACAGCCCTTACTGTGCAGCTTGTGCAAAACACACCATGAAGGAAGTACCTGGACCCCTTCCTGACCTTCAGTCTGGAGGGCTGCAAGAACCTGAGTGTCTGTAGATGTGGTTTGGCTTCTGGTGTTGGAGGAAGCAGGCTTAGCATCACCATGCCTTCAGAGGCCCCAGGAGATCATTTTGACAGCGACAGTCAGATCAGCACTTCATTCACATACTTTCTCTTCAGCCAAGAGGGTCTGCAAGCGTGTGGCAAGTGGCTAGCACTGCCAGCTGTGCCGTGGTCTGAGATAATCCTCGATCAACCAGCTAAAGTAGTTTAGTGATTGAATTGCTGCTGGACTCCCATGAAACAGAAGCCTCTTGGGATGGCATTGCACGCAATTTGTATTTCATGCAAAAAAGGCTCTGGGTTTACAGTCAAGATGTGGCAGTTTACCTGCCATGTTAACATACCCTTTTCAGTGGAAATTACAGCCTGTGTCAAGTAAAATGAATAATGTCTTTTGATTCGATCCATTTTTTTTTCTTGTGGACAAGCTAAAGTGGAAAGTGGTTTCTAAAGGGTCTTCTGAAATCACTTATTTGCCATCTCTGTGAATATTTTGAGTTAGCAGAATTGGCCTTGACTAGTCTTGATATGTTTATGGATTTCTCTGCCATAATTATGGGAGGGAGACCTCTTGCAGAATCTGTAAAATCAGAATTTTGTATAAGCTTTGCAATGTGGTTTTCTAAGGCTGAAATAAGATTGACTATCCTTGTTCTGTTGGTTTTTGTTTGTTCTTAACGTTACAATGGGAAGTATTGCTATAATGACAGGTGTGATTTAAAAGGTACAGGCTTGTCTTCCTGCTGATAAATGTATTTTTTTAATAGGCACTTAATCCTTGTGAAAGGTGCTGGATTGTGACAGCACTTGAAGATGAATTCCTGTATTTTTCTGCAGAAGTTGTACAGCAGGAGACAGTGGCAAGGCATGCTTCTCTTACAAATATGTCTGAACCCTGACCTAGAGAGATCACCTTTAGAGATGAGTCTCCGTGCCCATTCAATCCTTGACCTCTCTGCTTAGACTCTATCAATGTTGCCAATTTATGTTGTGGACCTTGGGCTGAGAGTACCAGCTCATTTCAAGTTGTCTACCAAACCAGTTGTGAATGATGGCAACTCGATAATGACCTAGAGGTGGTTTCAAGCCAGTGGTCACTGGGGAAAGGCTTCCATCCTATTACAGATCTTTAGAGCTACCTAGCTTGCAGAGCAGGTGCTCTTCATTGTCAGAAGGTACTTTCTTTTGTCCATGTTTTGTGTTCCTTCTCATAAGGTCTTCACTGCAATGTTTTTACATATCTGGAAAAAAAAGAATAAAAATTGCAGGGATTGCTTTTACATCGGGAGTTTGCAAATTTAGCATGTGTGTACAAAAATCACAGGAAGAGAACTGTATTTAGCTATGGCAGATGCACCGGCCTGTTTGTTTTTTTTTTTTCTTGCTGAATCCTGCATGTGAACAGTGAGCTTCCATGCGCACACTTTCCCCTGTCCTTGTGGATGTGGCAACGATGGCAGTGGCAGCTCCCCCCATTCAGTCGCAGGTCATGCGCATACTGAATGATGCCCAAGCAGATGCTCCCTATCTCCTCCAAGGAAAAGACTGCAGATCTTTCTCATTTTTTTTAAACTGGGGAAAATAGTATATGTGTGTTAATATGCATCTATATGTATGTGTGCATGCGTGGGTATTGTAGATATGTACATGTTTAGACACCTTGTGTTAAAGTATTCTGCAAATAATTTATGAAATGCTCGCTATAGATCGGTAGTCCCTATTCTGAATCTTTGTTAGGCTTTGTCCTACATTTGCTAGGTAACAGGAAAACTCTCGTTGTAGCATTGATTCAGTCCCTTGTGCTTGTTAATATTTTCAGTAAGTTTCTTAGGCACACAGAAAAAGAGAACTTTGGAGTGATTATTCAGCCTTTCATGTTTTATTATTATTATTATTATTCTCCTTTGCATTAGGAAGAATAAGAGCCAACTAACGCATTTTGTGAGATTTTTCTCTCCCTTATCTTTCCTTTAATAATTGATTCAGACTTGGCCATTTTTTTTGTACAAACCGTAATGGTGTCAGAGCCCTTTTCCTCTTTCCCATTCTGAAGCATTTGAATAACATTGCTCATTTGGAACCTGTCTTAACCTCAGCAATATGCTTAGGCTATTTGAATTCTTGTTCTCTTTTTCCTCTTTGTTATTCACTGTACAATTTGTTTAATGCTGCTGTAGCCATGCATTACCAGTCAACCTTATATATAAATTCCATAATAAATTAAATAAAGCTCTGTATGGGTCAGCTTAGACTAGCCCGATTAAAAAATGATTTACTAAAGAGATAGAGGTAGCAGGATGGTAGAACGTGCTTCTAAATCAATTATGAGTCCATTCACTGTCGGCCTATTGTGCGTAATAGTGTATTAAAATGCATTCTATATTGTTAAAAAAAAATTGACTCTTTCATTGAAACTGAATTAACATTTGCAAGCGCATAATAGTGTTTGGAAAGCTATAAACATTTAAATTCAATCCCTCATTGCAGACTAAGTGTATACAGCTAGAATTGTAATATCTAGATAAGTCTTTATGTCGTGCTCATTTCATTATTACAGCAAGATGTTCACCATACTAAAGGTAAGATTGGGTCAACACTTGTAATTATAAGGCCATAATTACAAGGGGAAAGCAGTACCACTGGATTGTAAAAGTGAAGTTCATTTTAAACTGAAAATTAGTGTCTGTATGTACATATAGTTGTGCACATATACACACACACACACATATATATAAAACCGTATAATACTCATGGCTAAATTTTTGAAAAATCTGCTTAGAGGAAGTGTTTCAGTCTGAGTGCATTGGCTGGTCCTATAAAACAACATCTGCTAGCCCTTGTGGCAGAAGATCCACAGTCCTTTTCCTCAGGTTCAAAAATCTTCCTGCCTCCCAGCTGTATGCTGAGATCGTACTGGGGTACATCCTAAGTTTCCCCCCGCCCAAGCCTCTTGCCCCCTCTTTTCCTTGTGAAGGAGGAGAAGCAGGGTGCAATCAAACAGAAGCTCTGTTCTTCATGAGCTGGAAATGAAGGCTGTGCCTATGCTTGCAGCTTGGCACAGACCCTGTCATCTGGGAGCCACCTTCTTCCTTTCCCCCAGGTATTGCAGGTCTCAGTTCTTGCCAGGGCCTGCCTGCAAAGAATTGCCATGGCATTAAGTGACCTGGATGCATCTATGTACTGAATTCACATGCAGCAGACTTGCATCTTGGTACTCCTGTGGCATCACTGAGACTGGCAAGGGATGCAGTGGAGTTCTGTTCCTCTAGAGCATTCCTCTGCTGGGACTAATACTGTCTTTAGTGGGATTTGCTTACTTCAGATTCAGCTAATTAATTTTTATGGGGTAAATTCAAAAGGAGCTGAAACTGCAGCTTTCATTTCAGTTTTACTTACATTCGTACTTGCTTCTGTGTTTCCAGTATACCAAAATGAAATGAGAAGTTCTACAGGAAACAGGCCAAGCAATATCATCTGCAGAGTTTGAGAGTTTTAAAGAAGTTATATTCTCTTTTCTTTCATAGAGTATAAATACTGGGGCTGGTGTTTAGTCCTTTTGTTATCTTTATAAACTGTATTTGCTTCCTTTGTGTATTAACTTAGTTCTTTGAATGAACACCTCCCTACACACACACACACACACACACACACACAAGCACTGAAGTGTATAAATCCATAACAAGCAGCTGTTTGTATCTAAAGCAGATCAGTTTAAAACAGTGCTGCTTTTTCTGTCAACATGGATCTGTGGTAGCTCCCAGTGCAAGAACTGAACTTGTATGTTTATAAAATATTAGGCAAAGATGCACAAGCAATAGATAATAATCTTTTGTGACTTAGCGGGTAGTGAGCATCTTGCATAAGGTTTTATGGTATCTAGTGTTCATACCAGAGTTTCCAGAAGTGCATGAACAATTCTTTCAGCCTTTAGAGTTTGCCTAAATTTGTTGTTCTGAAAGTCCATGTGTAATTCCGGTTGATATGCAGGATGTTTACAGAAACCTATGAGAATTAGCTAAGCATTTTTGTTACACCTATGAGGGACATAGGCCTGAGCTAGCATGAAGATTGATTATTTCTCATTCCTGAAGAAATTTAACCCTTCAGTTCTCTGAAATGATCAGTTGAAGCATAAATTCACTAGTGTGTATTTCTAAACCAAAGAGAAACATATATGGCTTTAGATGGTGTGCTTTTCAAGAAAGATACAGTTCTACAAGTACCATTATGGCTGACCTTCCATTTGAAATACAGATAAACACTGGCTGTGCATCTAGGGGTAAATGAGTTTTGCTATATTTTCTTAAGATTGGGAGAAATTTATGTAAAGAGGAATGTAACAGTCTACCAAAGGCTTCATACTGTGGAAAAGTATGTTAAGGTTTCAGATTGATTTTCTGTCATTTTGTGGTAAGCATGATGTTGTTTAACCTTTTTATAAATTCACATTTACATTATTTAAAAAAATAATTTAAATTGTGTGTGTTATACATTTATACACTGCTTTTTCTCTACAACAAAAAATAAAGTCATGAGAGATTTTGGTAGGTTAGTTACTACCCGATACTCAAAAAAAAGCGTGAATGTTTAACCTTACTTCAGCCTCTAGGTTCATAGTGCGATGTGGGGGCTATCCAAATGAAATCATTGCTTTGTCTGGCAAACAGATTGTCTCATAAGAGGACTGAACTGTATTAAGTGATTTTCCCCTGGTGATTGGGAGTATCTCTCTCCACTGGTTCAGGTAATTCTAAGGTTGTGCCTTCACTCTTTCATGCTAGACTGCTTTTCCAATAAAATAAAAAATGTAGAACCTGCTACACAAATGTAATGTTAACCTAGATTTCTCTGAGGACAAAGGTGAATGCTATAGGGCTTGCCGAAGGCAAAGAGGGAAATTATATTAAAAGGATATTAGAGATAGAATTGGATGCATGGGACTATACAAAGCTGAAAGGTGCAGATTGGGGTATATGAATTTTATATTAATTTATGTTTCTATGAGACTCTTTGAGGCAAATCTTAACAGACTTTTTAAATACTTGAATACTACTTTCTTTTCCCTCCCAGATATAAATTTGAGCTAATGGGTTTCTGGGGTAGAAAAATACAGTCGTAGGCAGAAGAGGAAGAACTAATCATGGAAAAATAAAAGCATAAATATTGTCATAGAGCAGGCTTATACATTTCTATGCATTGTTTTAGGTCAATAGTTGAGCAGGGCTGTGGCTGTCCAAACTGCGCATGTCCAGTGAACAAAATGAAAATAAGCAGGAGTTTTGGTGCAATGAGAAACTCACTCTCTAGTTTAAATCCTGAAGTGACCTGTCAGGCCCTGCAGTTTTTGACATGGAACAACTAGGAACACCCAAAGGCACAGCTGGATTTTTCTGTATTACTGTACGCATGTTGAAATTATGTATGTAAATGTTGAAATGCACTTCGTGCCTAGCAAACCATCGTATTCAGCAGAGAAGCTGCTTTTATTGCAGCTAAATGGGGTGCAATCTGGATGTATATTTGCTGCTGTAGTGGAATAAATGTATACATCTGGAGAGATGTTAGGATAGAGTACTGGTGGGAGGAGGGAGTGCATCAGTATCTATTTTATGAACATCTCATTAATGTGCAATTATGCAACTTGTGCTCAGTTGCATTGCAGCTTGCATGTGATCTGTTACTGGTGAACATTTGGTGCTTCGTTTTACTACAGGGGCTTTGAGTGCCATAGAACTGTGGGGTCTCTGTTACACAAAGGTGCCCAAAAATCTATACCTCGTTACATTGTGCATGAGACTTTAAAAAAATAAAGTTTAATTAAAATAATTCTGAATAGAAAATATCATTAAAAGCATGCACTTTGAAACTGTCATGGAAAATGTTTTGAAAGAGGGAGAAAGGAACAATTATTGCTTCAGTATACCATATAAAATAGATTAGCTCTGTAAATTTGGTATTATATTTGAGCTCAAAGATAACAGCTAGAGAAAAATTTAATAATGAAAAATATTTAGTACTTCTGGGACCCCTGTTCATTCTCAATCCTTGGAAGAGAAAACTCATTTTGTATTGTTCTAAATAAGAAAAAATCATGCACTGGTGTGACTACGTGGGAGTCAGTGCAGCTTCTTTAGGCCTAATGATTGAAAGTCAGAGGTGAGCAAAGACAAAAGGGCCATTCAGATGATGCCACTGCTTTACAGATGATAAAGCCAGATCTAGCAATGGCAGTTGGGTTTAGGCTTTTGGGAAATAATTATTTTTGCCTTGATGGTTTCTCTGTGTCAGAAGAGCTGACCTGGCTCCTCTGCCGATCATCTGGTGACCCATAAGACAGGTCCAATTTGGAGAAAACTGTATCTCTCCCTCTCTCCCGCTCCTATACATGCATCCACCCAGTAAGTGAGAGGGAGCCCAGCTACTCAGAGCTCCCCTTCTTGGGTGCATTGATCCAGGCACACAGAAGAAGACATGGCCACTTGCCACTCATGTGACACCAAACGTGTAAGTCCTGGCTACCTGTGTTACTGTTGCTGTCAAGAAAATCTTGACGTTTGTTGCAGATAGTAGGTAAGCACCCTGAAATAATAATTTCCCAAATCCCAGTATGGAGAACATTTTAAAATCTTTTGGCAAGTTGAATGTCAAGGAAATTCCAGAGCAATTTCTAGAATATAACACAGTTCAGAGTTTTTAGTCAGTTTTTAGCTAGTGACACAGCCCGTGTTGCACACAGAGTAACTCTGAACAGTGTTTAGTGGGAGCAGCTTGCGGCACAAGGAATAAATGGTGGAAATGATTTTTCTTTATTGCCACATTCCTTTTTATTTGGCTTAAGACCTTAATGATAGCTTGTGTATCTGGTGGAGTGGACATCAGTATAAGAGCATGCTAGTTGCATTGCGTTTTGCTGGCTATCTGGCAAACCAGTTACTTTTCAGAAACTGGATCATCCTATTAGCAGTGCAATCAATTTCTACTCTACTAGGCAGCTGTTGTCCAAGGATGATTTAAAACAAATGCCTGTAAATTGCAGTGGCTCCCATCATGCAGCCCTTCCCCTTGGTTCCAGTGGGTGGGCGAGCAGGGCAAGCACACAGGTTGTCGGTGAGTGGGGTTCCTGGAGGAGGTGGGGGTCTCGCCTCGCACGACGTTGTGTCCTCGGGCCTGCTAAGGAGGAGAATCAGCAGGCTTTGGAGAACTACCTGTCTGGACTCTGACAGTAAGGAGTATGATCATAGGACAGAGCCTGCAAGGAAGAAATGAAGAGAGAGGTGGAAAAGGCCTGAAAAAGTCCTGTTGTTAAGGCTTATGCAGAAATGCAAACAGACTTCCTCTCTCTCAGCAGCTGCATGTCCTTTTTGTGTATGTACCAAAGGGTCTGCAGTCATTTTAATATTTATCCTTCAGTATTTCTTCTTTTGATTCAAACGATGATCAGGCATTGATGTATGGGACAGCTGTAACAGTGTCTTTGCTGTTATGAGGATACATAGAAGTGCTGTTCTTGCTGCGATGGTACAGGACAGAAGAAAGTTTTGTAAAGGGGCAATAGATTTTAGTAGACTACCTAATATGACTGGGACAAACATAGAAGCTTTTAGGCATAAAATAAGCAAATAATATCAGCTCTGTGAACCAGCAACATGAGCATTCTCATTTTCTTTAAACAAGTTTCAGTATTTTAGTGCACAGAAACTTGTTTATTGAAAGCTTCTATTTATCCACCTGCTGTGGGAGGGAAGGCTTCATGGTTTGTAGGCTGCTGTTCAGCATCACAGATGATGATGTTGCTCAGCAGCCATTAATATAGCTTTATCTATAATTAGCGAAGGTCTAACACCTTTCTGGCCATATGGAAAATGATAAGTTAGCGCCTGTCATAACAGGAAAATAATTATTGGATAAAGTATAAATATCAAAACATGATAAATAATTGTTACCTCAGCAATCCTCAGCTGGATAAAAGTAGCATCTGCCTTCACTTTCTAAATATCACACATGATTAATCTGCAAACAGTGAGGCATTTTCTCAGCTGTGCTGTCTCCACTGGGCAAGCCTGGCCAGGCAGTCAGTCCCATGAAGGCAGCAGAGGCAAGAAGAGTATGAAGCCTTCTCTTACCCTTAAACTCTGCGGTGGCATCTCTGAATCAAAAGTTTTCATCCAGATGTTTTTTAAGGAAAAGTGGGAAATACAGGTAAGGGTCAGGTGAAAATGTGGCATTGGCTGAAAGTATTCAGTTTGCTCTTACAATTTTGTTTGTGGAAAGTGCATCTAAACAAAGTTTTATCTGCCATAATTCTTCTGGGAAAGTTTCTAGCAGCCCTCTTGCATCACAGAGCTTGCCTCCCATTCACTGTCAGGTCACCCATACAGATACTCTGAACCTCCAGTTTCATTCAGAGATGAGACCTGACAAAACTGTTCAAATCTGAGTCAAAATTCCAAAGCTGATGGTGGGTGTTAGGTGCCGTGCAAAGCACATCACAAGTTTCTGTTGAGTTGAACCCCTGATGGATGACGGTGGTGTCACTATGCCAGCAACGCCCCGAAACATTAATCTTTATGTCTATTTATTTGATAACAAAAAGGAGAAAATAAAGATCTTCCTCTGTGCGTGTGCACGTTAAATGGGAGAAAAACAGGGGAACTGCCACCAATCCTGAGGGAAATTCACTGATAAAGATGGAGAACTGAAGTTCTCCTTTCACTATTCCTGTGGAGGCTTTTGAATAAAACTAACTGGCTGTCTTTGGTTTTTGTAAAATTGTGAAGTAAATGTAAAAGCTTTACTCCTATTTGAAACAAAAGGCAATAGCATAATGCTCCAGAGTGTGCTGAAATTACTCCTATAAGCTTAGTGCTAACTGTTAATCCACCCTGACTTGAGAGACTAAAGGAGGATTGTGCCAGTGGAGAATTAGGACTGGTTTTCATATTTGTTAATTTCATATAATCTCAAATATCTGTACATGGATAGAATTTCTTAGTAAAGTATCTTTTTTTTTTTCCCCCCCTTAATAAAACCTTTGAGTTTGCTGTAGATTGTGCATGGGTATTTACTACTTAAAATCAGCTTATCTAGCTTGAGGTCCATTAGCTTCCCTAGAGCTCTGGGACTTCGCCCTTTGCCTCTGGAAATTAAATATTTAATATTGCTTTGTCTGTGCTTACTTTGAAAAGCATTCATCCTTCATTTGGGTACCATGTCAGAATTCATTGGGAAGCAACAGCTAATGTTGCCAGCTGAAATCAAACCTGACCCTCTCATTCCCTTTCTCCCCTCAGGGGCTCTGTTAGCGTTACCATCTCGGGAACCCCTGGGGTTGCTCATGATAAAATGAAGTGAAATTAGGACCTTGATAGAAAGCAGTCTGATATCCTAAGTAGTGATGTAGAAAAGGACCCCTTATATTAGTTTGCTGTCAGTGAGATCTTTCTTGCTGGAACAATTACTGCAGGATAACATAATGTGTATATGACTAAAAGGTGTATAGTAGATGAGTCAGTTGGACTAAATATATAGGAAGCTTTTTTCTTAAGAGCTTTGCTTGAAATGAACAATGCGCATACATGGAGTTTATCTTGCCAGTTAAAAACGTGTTTCTTCCAAGAAGAACATGAGATGATGTGACATGGAAACAGACAGGATGTGTGTGGTTTTAATGTTATATTTTCAATTACATTTTTTGCTATCTTTTTATCTTTATATATCTCTTTAGTTTTTATGGTGACCTACCTGAGTGCTTTGCCCATGAAGCATCCTTCCTGGGATTAAATGTAGTGAATTTATTTCAAAAGATGCTCAGTCAGTGGACAACTTGCTCATGATATGGTAAAGATTCAATTCATGCCAACACTGAGCATACCTTGTAAACTGTAGGGTGTTAAATTGAGAATGGTTTGAACAGGCTATCCAAATGTTTAGTTGTGTGATATCAGCATTGGTATAAACCACACATCCCAGTTTTTAGCTGTTTCATCATGTTAAAGTCTTGTTCAGAGATTTTAACAGTACAGGTTACATATCTTTGGAGACAGATGCATACATCTTATGAGACCTTGTTGTAAGTTATTAAACAAAATACCAATTTTTTATTTTTTCTTGGTTTGGTAGTTGAAAAATGCCATTGTATCCATTCAATAAGTATGTGCAGGTTTGTTTTAGAATTAAAGAAAAAAACCAGCAATAAAGCAAAACACTTCTTGTAGTTCTATAAGAATTATGTTATTGATTGATGAAACTTAACTGATGAAACTAAGATTGGTGAAGGCATCAACTTCTGTATTTCATAAAAGAAATATGAAAGAACATTTTTTTCTGTAGCACTAAAGGAGTACATGCTGATTTAATGCTAGTATTTTCTCAAAGCTTACAATGAGGTTTTAACAAGTATTTTATATGACATAAAGCACTCCTGGGAAACAAGGAGATAATGTTGTGTGATTACAGGTAGACACTGTTCACTTCTGTGGTTTCAGATTAGTTCAGGTGCCCCTGAGTTACTGTGTGATGAGTACTAATGTTATTTAAGAAGGTGGGAATATTTTAAAGCTGTTAGGTTGTTTGTTTGGGTTTTTTTAAATTTATTTATTATACACATCTACATTGTTGGGAACTTTTTTTTATGTGTTTGTTTTACTAGTTCACCGGGCCATGTTTCATGTAAAATTATGTCCATATTTAATTATGTCAATATTTAATAGTTAGAAGGATAAGATTTCTTTCAAAGTATTTGCCTTATTCTTTACTGGAAATAAAAGAGGAAGAGCTACAGCATGTCCTCATCTAGGGCTGGAAACAGTAGCTGAAAGATGCAAGGAGATTTTTTTCCTCTTAGTATTTTCAGTACAATGGGACACTTTGCCTGATGATAGAGGTGCCATAAGGACTGAGAACTTCTTGTGCCTCTGGGGATAACCAGAGTGCAGCCGAGGGCCCCGCTGACTTCTGTGCTCACCAGCAAAAACTGAACAGCGGAAGCATAGGCTACAACTTTTAATAGTCTCACAGGTTCTTCAGCTTGTGTCCCTGCAGTATTTTGACCATTTCAGGAAAAGGCTCTGTGGGTGTTCACTTGTGCATTGTCCATCTACTCATGTTGTCCTACCCTTTCAGTCTCAGGCAGGGTGTTTGAAGATTTAAACTTCTTAGACATTACATTTTTTTCCATGGTTGAAAATTTTAACTGTTTTGCATGATGCATCTTTAACAACAACATGAAAAAACTAATTGATTCAGAAACACACGCAGCAGTTGCTCTTGAAGGTGAAATCTTTGTTTGGTCCTCCAGTGAAAATGAGAGTATTTTATGGTATGATAAAACTTAGCATTGCTAGTGCAAGCTGCTTAGGTACTTAAATCCTGCTCTTGAAAGATAAGTCTTTGTAATAAGTTTAGTATAGCTGCTGTTTTCATATAACCTATTACGATGTCTTCAGTAACTGGCGATTAGCACTGGTGAGTTGATACGGAATGATGCATTCAGTGGAAACATGTCCAACGTCCAAGATCACTTGGCTGAAGAGTCTTCTGTAAGGGCACAACCTTTTGTCAGGGACCCAGAAATCTGGGCAGATGATAGTGGAGGGTTGGAAGGGATGCTCACAGTGGTATGCTGAATCTACTACAGCAGTTTTTCTAGAAGTCAGAGCAGCTTTCACCTTTACTGCTGGAAACTCTGTGGGCAGAGGACTTGGTCTTACCGGCCGTTGGATTTTACTGAGCAGATATCAAATATCAGGTTGTTCAATTCAAATGCCTTGTTTTCCAAATGGTGGTGGTTCCTCATTATGCCCTTCTGCTTCATTTCTCATTACTTATTCATATTTGGTTTCGATGTGCAATTGAAATGTTGGCCCCCTCATCTTAAACAAGCTTGTAGTTGATTACATGTAACCCTTGTCAGTTATGAAACTGAACTGCAATATTAACCCGTGGTGGCATTTGAGATTACAAATTGGAATAAGAAAAAAGGAATGGTAACTGCTGTATTTTTGGGGAAATGCTGTCTTACTCATAGTGGTTTTGGTCTGGTGAATTATTGTAGTAAATTCCACTCAAGTAAGAAAAAAACAAGTATCAAAATAAGTAAGTGAAAAGAATACTCTATTTTCTTCTCAAAAGGTGCTTCAAGATAAATTTGAGGAAAATGAGATCATGACTTTAAGCAGCATAATGTTTCTAGGTTATTAATATGCCAAGTAACATGTCAAAACAAGAAATCAAATGCAATTTGCCAATTTCTGCCTACAAAAAACAAAATACAGTGCTCCACACAATGTAGTAGGAATTTTAATTTGATCTTGTTCCTCTAGATTGAAGTCAGCCATCAAGTTTCCAAGTAAATTTAATACCCTATAAATGTGATTGATTGCTGATGTGGTAATCCAGTTAGCTGCTGTAATGTTTAATAGCTGGAGAATCCATTTAGAGAAGAATAAGGATCCTGAGGTTAAGATACTAGAGTATTTTCAAGAAGTCTAATTTCAGTTCTTAGCTTTGACATGAATTTGGGATAAATCCCCTTCTCTGCATCTTTCTCTATGAAATGGGGATTTCTGACTCCTCCTCTACCTGGTGGGCATGAACATGGGTATGAACGATAAGGTCCCATCAACATAGATAGAAGGTTCTACAATAGGATTTTCCTTATATTTTAGAAAGATCAAGCAGGCAAATTTTACATGCAGCTTGTGTGTTATTTTGAAATATTTTAGGCAATTGAGGAGAAAAAGGAAATGAGAAACTCTTCCCAGCTTGATCTCTGAGCTCACACATCTGTCTGTTCAGGATGATGATAATTGTACTTTTGAGTCCAGTCAGAGGTTTAACAGCTTTTGGTACTGCTGGTTTCACACTTAAGTTACAGCATCTCATTAGTATTTCACTCCCTCAGTAACAACGTATCTTTACATTTAAAATGTTCTTTTTCTTGTACTCACACATACAGGAGACTAATGATTTTAGCTTTTGTCCTTTTCCTCTGAAAAGGGTGAATGTCAAATGATTTCTGTGACAATTTATGTCAGACTTGTGCCTTTCTTTTTTCCCATTAGACAAATCCATCCCACTTACCATTATCTATGTTAAAAAAAAAAAAAAAGCTCATATGTAGTGTGATGTGAGTACATAAAAGCATGCAAACACAATGCTGGTGTGACAGCTAATTAAAACCAGATACTTTAATGCTGAGAAACAAACAAGAATCTTTAAAGTTACTGAAAACCAAAATGTTGTGAAGGCAAAACAGAATTGCAGAAGTCTTGTTCAAGGGACAGCTCAAAAGATATATGGAGTACAAAGGAATATGAATGATTTTCTGGAGGAAAGCTGTATTATTATGGCTCCTAAATGACAAGTCATTGTTGCCTTGGTGCTGGGAGACTTGTTATAGTTGCAAAGCAACTATAGGTGACTTTTCAGCTTACAGTACTAGATACCAATAAAACAGAGTATTTTGGATCAGTCAGATCCCCCAAATTCCTTTGCAGATGACGCTTCAACCTGATCGGTTGGATAAGTCCTTCAAACTACTCTTTAGCCTCATCAGAGAACTGTGGTATCATTCATGTTTGAATGTAGAAAAAACGAACCATAACATCTAATTTTTATCTAAGGGTTCTTTTGGCCCTCATACAGATGTTAATAGCCAAGCAAAAGTAGTGTTGGGAAGATATTGTACATTTAGAGTGCATATTTGCTGTGATTTGAATGCAGGTTTTAACTATATGTTTTTAAGTGCAGTTGTATTAATCTAAAGCCTTCACATGCCACTAAGCTACCTTCCTTTATTAGCAGATCTTATGATAAACACAGATATTTTACAAAGCCCTGTCTTATACTGTGGAGTAATTTGTAGAGTTGTTTTACTTAATATTTTAAACATAAGCCTTTTCATTTAAGTTCTTTTTTGATCCTCTGTTTCAGTGTTTTGGCCTGTTTCAGTGAAGCCTAAGCACACACTAAACTACAGAGCAAGAATAGAGTGAGCAGGCTGAGGGGGAGATAATTATTACCCACTGCAGCTCATTCTTGAGAGGAGAAGACTAAGGGGGAATCTAATTGTTGTCTTTGACTGCCTGGTGGATGACTGCAGAGGAGTGTGCAGGAAAAGGGCTGGAGGCAATGGCCACAGGTTGCAGCAAGGAACGTTTCAGCTAGATAAAGGAAAAAATCCTGCATGGTGAGAGTTGTGATTTGTGGCATGGGCACTGATGCCCGGAGGGGTGATGGAATCTCCATTCCTGGGGTAGTCAAAACCCATCTGGAAAAGATCATGAGCAAAATGACTCCTACTTTGAAGTTATCCCTGCTTTGACAAGAGGGTCTCACCAGGTCACCTCTAGAAGGCCTTGCAACGGAAATTTTCCTGTGATTCTAGGGGGGTGTGGTGTGGTGTGGGTATATATATGTATATATATATAAGTGATGGAGTATGTATTGCCTTATGGTTTGCTATTTGTACAGCCTCTCAGGGTGGTAAACATACACAGATTAAGTAGAATTTGGAAGAAGTGGCATTTGCTTCAGGAAAAAATAAAAGTATCATACAAGGAACTAAAGAAATGCTTTGAAGTGGCAGCAAGATGTCATGTGTTTGGCAGTTAGAGATAACAACATTTAGGCCTTGTGGGAATAGATTCCCTTTCCCCCTCCTCCTGCTCTGTTTTGCTTCTAGAGCATGCTTTTGGCAATAGAAAATGTCATTCTATACATCATGTAACACTTTGGTTACAGTTCCTAAAATAGGATTCAGATGAGGGTACAGTCAGCATTTGAAACCAACTACTGTACATGGAGAGCCAACATAAAAGACTTGCGCTGAAAAAGATGAACCCATTGCTGTTTCATTTTCAGAGCATGCTGGTAAGAGTTGCGATCGCTGACATTTTGGGGGCAGTTCCTGAGAAGTGCAGAACTCGGTTGTCTTGCTCTGCTTTTGCCACATCAACATTGAGACAGTTTGTTTGTGCAAATGTGTTGTCAAAATGAAAGCATTTGTTTTAAATCAGTCTTGTTTTATTTCAAAAGTGAAAGAAGATTTTGGCGTGTATTTTGCAAAGCCATAGGAGTTAATGTCTAGGAGGGAAAGCAGCAGAAAAAGGGGAATATAGTATGTTGCAGACATGAAGAAGCTGTTTGTACAATACATACAAAAGCCTGGGAATGAACAGAGAGTCTCTTGCCAGTAAGTTCATGACCATCTAAACCTCACTTGACTTTAAAAATCAAGCGTGGCACAAACTAGAACAGAGACCATGTTCACTACAGGCATCTATTTGTCCACAGTTTTGAAGAAGGAAGCAAGATGTGACTTTGGCATGAATATCATGCTTTTTTTTGAGTTTGCAGGATGTGGAATATTGAGATACAGAAAACGATGGTGCAGAAGGTTTAGTTAGGCATGTACGATCTTTCTCTGGATATTCGCAGAGGAATGTACTAACCTTTAATAAGCCCTGGGAAGGAAAAAAAAAATCTCCCAAGTGAGGATGGCCCAGCTATATACAGCTTTAGCCTGAATCGTACAAACATTTCAACAAATACATGACTTGAGCTACTTGAAACATGCTAAATTTCTGGTGGAATTGTCCCACTGCTCATATATTTATTATGAGCATTCAGGCAGTATACCTTGTACCTGAGATGGTAGGAGCAATCCTTATAGTCTCATGTGTTATTTAAGAAATATATATAAGACTATAAGGAAAATGCTGATTTTGTTGACCTTGAAGGCGAAATCTGATTGATTTTATGGCAGCCAGGATTCCACCTTATGTTAGAGAATTTCAAAGCAACCTATGTGCTTTAAAGCTCTGAATTTTACTGTGGTTCAGTGGAAAGTGCCCTAATATGCCTTGATAATCCTAACCCATATCCCACTTTGCATATATTACAGGGTGCAGTTAAATTTGAAAGTAAAATACTAAATGGTGCCTTACCTGTGAGTGCTTTAACTGTGCTTTCTCAACAGTCCTTCCGTTCAATTTGGAAGATTCTTAAATGAGATTAGCTTTATTTTCCTGTTTTATATAGTTGGAGAACATGATATGTATAGACCAGTCCCCACGCTTGTACAAAAATCTTCCTGACTTAGTGATGCTCCTGTATAACTATAATTAGTTTCCATGCCTTCTGTGCAGATTGGGATCAATAATAATGCAACACAAGCACTGAACATAGAACAGTTAATAGAAATCCCAGCTTTTATTTTCATAAAAATAACCAAAATATCTGTGCAACGCCTATAAAGACTTTTAACGGCTTTGAAATATAAGGCATGACATGTTTTAATTTATATACAACAAACACCACATTTCTAAAGTTGCTATTTGGGTTTTTTAGAAGATGAAACTGATGATAGCTAAAACGAAATGAAGTAAGTTTTATGCATGTTGCATTTTAACAAGTCTGCTGTCTCATTGGAATGCACTGCCTTCTTGTGCTACATTTTATTTTTGGAATTTAATAAGGCGCCTGTCATATCTGCCTCAAGGCTAAAGAATATCATGAAGGAGAAATCCAAAGTACTGTCATGTTTGACTGACAGGGGGCCAATTTTAATTTTTTTATGGGAGGTGGCTGATATTAACAGGCTGTAGTGCTGAAGATGCATTGCTCTACCATCTGCTTTAAACACCCTGTGTTGATGAGCCAGTAATGACGTTGCTCAGTGACATTTATCAGGTGAATTTGGCTCTGACACTCAGTAGAGGATTTTCATTAAAAAATTAATTCTGTGCATTTTACAGTGAAGCCCATTGTGATGATAGATTCTGGTACAGTGCCATGTATCTCCAGAAGCTGCTCTAATTACCTGAGAAACTTGGGAAAGCAATAAACTACTACTTTCCATTTCTTGTGTGTACTCCCTTAGCATGTAATTAACACACTGACTCACTTAGCTTAAATCTCTGAAGATCTACGTCTATGTGATGATTACTAGCTCTTCAAAGTAATAAGCAAATGCACCTCAGTGGCTCAGTGGTTGGATGGCAGTGGGATTGGCAGCCTTTGTGAAGTTTAGTCTGATGATGGCATTCCCTAAATGTTCACAAGAAAAGTGTGTAAGATACAGTAATAGTGGAAATGCTACAACTTAGGCAAACATTAAAAAAACAAAAACAAAACCAAAACCTCCCAAAGGGACATCTAATCAAATATTCAATCAACCTCTTCAATCCAATGGGAGAAAAAAGGTTTCTATTCACCAAGTCAGGATCTTGAGGCCTGGGCATTGCCTGAACTGGAAACTCTGTGGATGCCTGATATTGATATAAATTAGAAGTCTTCTCTTTCAATATTTGTTGTAACATTCATTCATCTTGGTTAACTTTATTTCTCATTAGTTTCCCATTAGAAAAAAAAAAATCTTGTCTAAGAAATTAACGCAAATTCCTTAAGAAGCAGAATCCCTTAATTAAGTTTGGCATTTAATCTAGCATCTTTTCCTGTTCTTAGACGTGTCAGATTGCATGTATCCTTCTCCACTTCAGAATGACTTTCAGGTGACCTGGAAGGAACAAGTAGTCTTACCATAGCCCCTATAATGGCACCCTGGCAGGTGGTGGAACTTCCACTGGCAGTCTTGGTAGAATGAGGAAAGGCTTAATAAAATGTAGTAAGTGGGATTATGGTTCAGTGTTCATTAATACTCATCTCTGTTAAGATAGATTATTTTGCAGTGCCTATTTGATTTGAATCAAGGCTGAGCATAAATTCTACTGAACTTATTACAGCACATGACAAGGGGTTTGTGCCAAGTTTATGCAGGTAACTAGAAGAGATGATGCTTCCTCCAGCCTATAGTTAAAGCAACATATACAGAGCATTGCAGATGCAGTATCAAGCCTACTAAGGCCAGATTTACTATATCACGGACTATGACGATAATATCATAATAATAATCATCTCAAATGATTGGGGATATGATATCTAAGCAGAGCAGCTGAAGGAACAACTGCACTTTTATGTGGATTGAGAAAACACATCAGGCAGATTGCATAGCATTATGCTGCGGATCATCAAAATACTTAAGAACAGCGTAATGTAAACCAGGTGAGTTATCCATTAATGTCTCTGGAGATGATTTGATTAGCCATTTCATCTAGTCAGACAATTTTGGATGACAAACATTCTGTTTAAAGTATTATGACTATTTTTTTTAACTCATCTCTTGGGTTTTGTTGTGGTCAGAGAGGTTTATTATTTAAAAACAAACTATAAATATTCTTACCAGCATTTTCACAGAAAATTTAAAAGTAGTTTTCAGACAGATTTGTTGGCCTTTTGGGAGGGAAGTGGATTAATTCTCTGACATTCTGCAGTGTTTCTCCTTCCTTCTGTGACACAGGAATATTTCTTCATTGTCTGGTTTAGTAACATGAATACTTACAAGTGTATTTGGCTCAGCAAATCATTTGCTGTAGAACTGATGATAGCCTACACCTGGCTTGGGAGTCATACACTAGTAAGAGATGGTGTGCTGGTTTTGGCTGGGATAGAGTTAATTTTCTTCATAGTAACTAGTATGGGGCTATGTTTTGAATTTGTGCTGGAAACAGTGTTGATAATACAGGGATGGTTTAGTTACTGCTGAGCAGTGCTTACACAGAGTCAAGGCTTTTTCTGCTCCTCACCCCACCCCACCAGCGAGTAGGCTGGGGGTGCACAAGAAGCTGGGAGGGGACACAGCTGGGACAGCTGACCCCAAATGACCAAAGGGATATTCCATACCATATGATGTCATGCTCAGCATATAAAGCTGGGGGAAAAAGAAGGAAGGAGGGGACATTCGGAGTGATGGCGTTTGTCTTCCCAAGTAACCGTTATGCATGATGGAGCACTGCTTTCCTGGAGATGGCTGAACACCTGCCTGCCGATGGGAAGTAGCGAATGAATTCCTTGCTTTGCTTTGCTTGTGTGCACGGCTTTTCCTTTCCCTATTAAACTGTCTTTATCTCAACCCATGAGTTTTCTCACTTTTCTGATTCTCTCCCTCATCCCAGCTGGGGGGAGGGAGCGAGCAGCTGTGTGTTGCTTAGTTGCTGGCTGGGGTTAAACCATGACAGTACTTTTTGGAGCCCAACGTGGGGCTCGAAGGGTTCAAGATAAAGACAGGTTTGATTGGAATGTGCTAGATCGAATTTATAGCTGTTATTGCTGTTTAGGTATTAATTGACAGGCTCCTGTACTTGCCATGGGGCTTGCTTGCCTAACTGTATATTAGAGTCTAGTGCTCGTTAGCGGCTGCTTTTTGCTTTCGCTGCTTGCTGTACTGCTTATCATCTTACTCTTGTGCCTGGGAACATTTTGATAACTCACTTAATGGGAGTCATGGAAGAAGTAAGTTTGTGACCTTTTGAGAAAGATCTGTTTTGGGAGCATTTTCACAGCAGGCAAGTACCACGTGCATTCATCACCTTGATGTGTACCTGCCTGCTGGCCTATCCTACAGAGGTCATCTGGGTCAGGTCTCCAAGCAGCTTTTCTAATTGGGGATCCCTGGTAAATATCCGCTTGATCTGCCCTTGGCTGCTATACGATCTCCCTTTTCCCTCTGTGGCATGGCTCCCTCGCTCTCTGAAGTGAATGCCAGCCAAAGGAAAAATGCTGTATAGCTGAGAGATGGGGTAAGGCAGAAGGGGCTTGCCCAAATGCAGTTTCCTTCTTCAGAGATATCTAGTTTCTAAACCCTCCTTTCTCTGCCCTTCTCAAGTGGAAATGTTTCCAGCTGACTGCCTTGTCCAGGTGTTAGTCCTCCTGTTACCTTTGAACCTTTGTAGTATATTGGACCTCCTGCTGGTGGTCAAGGCAGAGTTAAATAACCGTATGGCTGCCTGCTGCTGAGCTCAGTTAGCTCGTCACTCACAACCTGAGCAGATGGTTGTGCTGCTCGGCCTTGAGAGACAGTCTCTTTCTCTTCTAAGAGCAAATTAGCCCATGGCTGAGGACTCATGGAAGTGTTTTTGTTGCTTGCTTTTTGTTTCTTGCTTGTTTTCCCACATAAGGAAAGATCTGTGTAGAGTCTGGATGAGTCTGTCAGAACTAGCATGAAAAACAGCAAAATAATAGATGATTGTCACAACAGGAACCTTAATTTAAAAATTAGTATAAAGCCTAAACAAACCTGAGATTTTTTTTTTAACAAATGTTCATTTTCAGCTATTGCATGTTCATTTACTCACCCACCTCTCAAGGCCGTGTCTGATTGTTTCAGTCAGCAGCTCATTGGGGCGAATGTCGTCATTCTTCTTTACAGGCAAGCAGGTTTAAAGCCATAAGGTTTTTTTAATCACCAGCTGCTGGTCATGAGTGACAAACCATGACACAGAATATGTCTTGTTTGCCTGGGTCTTTCATTTGAAGGGAAGAAAAAAACCCACCTCTGCTGATGGAATGATTTCTGTCCTTTTTTTCTCCTTCCTTGTGAAAGAAGTAGTGGTTCTGGACATCCTAAGCCTTTTTGACAAAATGGTAATTCATCACTGTTCATTTCAGCCACACTTCTGTAATCATTTCATACTTTCAGCAACAGAAAGGTAGATTAGGTGCATCCCTAGTGTTCTGCAATTGGAATTAGGCGCAAGAGGAAAATTACTTTCCTGAAGGGAAAAAGTGTAAAGGGGATGCCTTCCTCTTCCTCTCCCCCTACTCCTTCTTTTTTCCTCTCCCTGCATATTTTCTCTGTGAGTATACAGCACCAGCAGCTGGCTGAGGCCAGACCTTCAAATGAACAGGGATTCTGAGAAGAAAGAGCCAGAGAAACAGAAGAGGAAATACATTTTCCTTTGATCAGAAGAGAGCATATCTGAGTTAGCAGAAAGCCTTCTATGGACATCAGCAGGTTAATGTAAGAACTAAGGATTTTATGATATTAATAGTTGAAGCAGTGGTGTTGCAGTCATTATAGTATAAGCATATAAAATTAAGGGGGTTTTAATTATTTTCATCAGATCAGGACTATGTGTTTGTGGGTGTCGTTTTTTCTAACGTTTTCAGCTGTTGAAGTGAAGGGTGCTTCCTTCCCCTTCCAACCATGTTTCTCTTATGATCTTGAACTTCTAAAGAAATCTTGTGAGAAGCTTAAAACCTAGTGTTTGTGCAACACAAAATCAATAGACCATTAGCTCTGCTGCTCAAGTGTTGTATCCCTTACTTGGTAAGCCATTATAATGCTATCATAGGGTACAAACAGATATGAAGAGAAGCAGAAAAAAGGTCCTGCTTTACTCCAAAGGTAAGCACGCCATTGTAAAGGGATTATAGGAGAAGGTGAAGAGTGCCCTTAAATGCTTGTGGAGCAGCAGGTTCCAGAAGAATTCCCTATGTAGCTGTCTGCTTCATAGTGGAAACAACTTGAATGAAGTAGAGGAATTGCACAATAAAAAAGATTTTATTAGCATGGCAAGGAAATGATGTAGGCTTTAAAGCTTGGCATGGTTGCTCCTACAATTTGTGTGATGAAGCATCCAGAGCATTTGGAGTTGGAAGCATCTAGATAAATGTTAGTTCGTGTTTGGACACTGTGGAAAGAACTGTCTTATGTGTATTGAGTTACTCACAAAGCAGCAGTGTTTGGCTTCAGTGAGTAAGTACTGTCTGATTCCCTCCTTTTTCCCCCCTAGGATGCAAAAAGATAGATGTTTATTAGCAGAGATTACAGAGCTACATAGTGAATCTTCAGTAGTAGTGGAAAGAGTGCACTGAATAACTAAAGACTGGTTTAGATGCTAAGAAAGCTGTGTAAAAAATTGTAATGTTCTCATTCAAATGAGGTTTCTCTCTAGGTGAAGCAGGCAGACTAACCAGATGCAATTATCAGACACTGCTGCCCAACAATTTGCTTGTTTTGTTTTCTCCAAGTGCTGAAAGTTTTAATTCTTTAGGGATAACAATTCTAGTGACAGGTATCCTTTTCTCCTTTTTTTTTTTCTTTTTTTCCCCCCACAGTTTCATTTGCTGCTGTTGTTTCTTAATTCCAGTTGTGTAACTTCATTGATCTACAAATCAGACCACAAATTTTCTCTTTCAATAAAGGGATGGGAAACAAAGGGAAAAGGGTCTGAACAGGCAAATATTTGACAAGACAAACCAATTGGTTTTAGCATGAAAGAAGTTTTTAGGTTACAGCTCTCTCCTAACAGCATGAACACAGAACATATTGACATAAAGTAGCATCTTCTTGGCATTTGCAGCAGAGAAGCTGGAGTTACACTGGTGCCTCTACATTCACTTCTCTACACAGGGAATCTTTCCAGGTTAGACTCTGTGGACTAAGAGATCTGACTGATAAAAGGGATAGCACCTCTCATGTGTTCATGGCCTTTTTTGCCATGAACAGGTGTTGATCTAACAACTTTTGGGAGTGTTTTCTACCTTAGAACTAAAGTTAGGGGATAAAAAAAATCACAGAGAAGTTTTCATAACACCTCAAATGTTAATGTCTCTTGCTGCCTTTCCCATTAAATTCCTAATGCTGTCAGGAAGAAGAGTAGTGGTACTATCTCACTCATGCTAGCTTGGCGTTGTACCCTTATAAATGCATCAGGATGAACAACTCATTAATATGGGGCATATGTATACAATTTAGTAAAAGTCTTACTGTCTCTTTTATACTATATACCATAAGAAATCATTGTCTTGTGAAGTTCTGCGACACGATCATTAATTCTTATGTTCGTGTGTAGAAATCAAAAACTATTCTGCCCTTTTAAAAAGTACCATTTTCTGCAAGTCCTAATGAAGAACTGTTTCTAGCTTAAGCCAATTTTCAACTGTTTTTCTGGTGTGACAATGATTTACATATGTCAATAAAAAACCTCAATAAGTTTAATATATTTAATATGAGGGCACTTATGTTATAGCATCCTGATGTTACTAAAATTCATAAGCAACTAATAAATATACCAATCAGCTATGGAGTCTTGAGTCTCATAGGAAATAAGCTTTACTGAGTTTTTATAAAACTGAGAATTTCAGAGACTAAAGGGATAATAAATTACCTGAAATAAAAAGTAACAGGTCTTCTCTTCTGTATAATAAGGCTTGCTTGCCTCTCTCATTTGTCCAGTCTCAGAACCCAAACCTGCCTTGAGCTTCTGATACTTCTCCTCCTTAAAGGTCACACTGTTTTTTCAACAGATTAAATTTGTCCCATAATTGCCCAGAGCTGGAGAGTAATAATGCATATATTGCAAGAAGGAATAGATGTAGTCAACTGAGAAGACAGGATCCACTGAAGTATTCATCCAATTTCCTGAACATTGTATAAGTGATTGTACTGGAATGAGATGATCTGCTGGAAGCTGCAGATATTTCAGTCTGCACAACAGGACACCAGCCTTTTGAAGTCTATCAGCTGACTCCAGTTGACATGGTCTTCAAATTTCTTTTTCAGTTTGATTTTTAAATGGGATATAGTTTCAGTAGACATAGCTTCAATCACAAAAAGATATAGTGTTGTAGTGAGAGTAGAGTGAAATCTCCAAGACCCTGAACTTTCCCAGTAACAGCTGTGGCCCCTGCTGAATTTTTAATTTCTATTGTGTGATTATTTTTTTTTGAGGCAAAATTCCTCTGGAGCAACACTATAATAATGCAGTGTCAAACTGAAGTTAAATTTAATTTACAATCATTTACTCTTGCAGTGCTAGTGTAATTTCAAATATGGAACATGATCTAATGATTGAATCAGCATTTTTCTATTCTTCTATAAAGAATTTTGAAACAGTTATTTGTAATATCTATCAGATTATAAACATCTGTGTATTTTCCTTCTGTTTTCAGTCACCTCATTTGGTCCATTTTTCACACATAAGGAGAGGTGCCAGTAAATTTTGGAATATAACTGAGAGGAAAACCAGAGGTGGTGAAGTAAAACTGAAAATCTTCTGAACTCAGTGTTGAGGCTGTCCCAGTATTTCCCTTCTTTAAAAAGAATGAGCCTGATTTACAACAAAAATTTACAACTTTTAAGGTCTGCAAATATTCTGTCTGATAAGTTTGCTGCTATCTTTTATGCATAACAGGTAGAAATGTAGACCTAGATATATGGATTGTGCGTGCGTTTTTACATATAAAACCATGAAGTTTGATCATGCCAAAAAGACTAAATCTTTAGTTTACACCTCTTCGGCTTTGCCTACCAGAGTGCTGCTGTTAAGTGCTGCTGTTAAGCAGCACTCTGGTGTGGCCTGTCACTTGGTCAGTCACGTCATGTGTGATCTTTCCTCTCTTCCATACATTTTCCTTTGTGACTAAGGTGAAAGTCACAAGTCTTGGAATAAGGTGTATTTGTCACATCGAGAAGGGATCCCTAGCCTACTTGCTCGCAGATGCCTGGGTATTGGCAGGCAAAACCAGTACAATATTGTCATTTATTTAAGAAGCTAGAGGATGTGACTTTCTGCTTTGAAAGCACATACAAAACTTTAAGTGTAATTTGTTTTCTTCTCTTTTTTTTTTTTTTTTTTTGTAATGGTACTTGCTCTTGGAAAAGACTCTTACTCTGCAAAAATAGGATCTTGGGTTTGCAAGCGAGTAAGTGAATTTACATACCCAATGTTGATAAACTGGACAGCACTCTCTTTGTGGAAATCTGTTACTCCACGCTTAACTTTGACATTACTCTTTTGAGTGGCAAAGGGACTTATGTTTGACCTCTGCCTCTGACTGCTCCAGAGGCAGCACTTGCAGCCACACGTGGAGTGGCAGCTGGTGCTTGCAAAATCCAGGTGCTGGTGTCAAGAATGTATTTTTACAGCTGTGCCATCTGGGTCTTTGGACATTTTCTTTTATTGTGTCTTGGCTGTCTTCACTTATGGCTTTGCTGGACAGCGGAACAGCCCATGGGATGTTTGCTGGGTCAAACCGTTTATGATAGTCCCTTGTCATCCTTGATGCCATTTGCATTGAATCACTCTTAAATGAGAGCGATTTAACTCCATTTATGCATCATTTGAAAGAAATAGAACAGTTGGTCTTGAAATTCGGGAAGGCCACTGGGTGTGTTAAATATCACATAAACATGATCTGCTGTAGATTTTTTTGCTTTGAAGATCATTTATAGGTCAGAAATAAAATCACCATCCTCTTGTCTCGAAGCACTTCATATAATTGCATTATTTTAGCTCTTTATGATTTGATAGTATCTCTGAAGCTTTTCCCAGAGCAGGTGGCAGTGCTTCCTTAGCACCAAGTGTTTGATCAAAAGAATAAAGGTATACTGGATTGTTAATAAAAAGTAGTGTTTAAAAACATTCTTCTAATATAATAAAAAGAAATATTCATCAGTTTGTTCATCGATAAGGTTCTAAAGAAAAAAAAAAACAAACAACAAAGGTAAATTAGGATTTTCTGTGGTTTTAATTGCTTTCTGTTTTCCCCTACTATGTTGGGGAATGTAGTTGTAATGTAAATACATTGCTTCAAAATTAAATAGGCTTCTATGACATGGAATTGTAAGATGTCCAAAAATTCAGTGTTATAGTGCAAGTGTTCTCTGTCAAGAAAATACGTAACTGGGAGAGTTGGACCAATTTGACAATTAAAAGTGATAGAGAACTTTTCTCAGAGGAGAGCTCTCTTTTAAAGTACTGGAAAACTGCCTGTATAATGTAAGGTAATACAAAGTTATGTGTTGGTGAGTTCTCCAGATCAGGACCCTCTTATAAACTTTATGCTGCACTATAAAAAAAATGCCAAAGCTGGCAGTGAGTAGCAGCATGGGTCATACTCGGACCCTGCACTGAATCCCAGTGACAGGAAGGCAAAAGCCACCTCTCGCAGAGATGGGGACGAAGGCAACTGTGCTTTGTGATGACAGAGAGAGCAGCTGAGCAAGCCTCTCCACACCCTGCTTCCACCCTGACCTGCAGGACACTTCCTCAGGGTGAAAAAGAGGTCAGTTCATTTTGCAAACTCAACAGGCCATTCAGTCCACAACTTGTGTGCTGCGACTGCCGAGGGTGCCAATTAGTGGCAGCTGTAGTGGTGGGGTTTGGGATGTGGACAGCTGGCTGCTAGGAGCTGAACCCAGACAACCCTCTCCTTCCACATGGAAACAAAAAATTAAAGAGGACAGCAACGTATTTTTTTCTTTCTGGGTGATTAGTTTTATTTATTTTCATTTTCTTCATCGCTTTTTGGTACTTTTTTTTTTTTTACATTTCTCTGCTTATTGGCATTATATCTATGTGATATTCCTTCCAATGGAGCAATGTTGGTTGTGATATGTACTTCAGCATAGTATTCAAGATCTTCTTGTCTAGCCAGGCCATGCTCGTTATCTAAGATGATGTGAAAATGGGCTAGATTAAGGAAGAAACTGGGAATCCTGTAAGAGTCCTGGTAAAGTACGAGGAAAAACTTTAGTTAAAAACTTTTGAACGTATTTTTTGAAGTGTGAGCTAAGCCAGTAATTCAGTTCAGATCCTACTGACAGACCAAAAGTACAATTAAAATATCTGAAGCTATCTTCACACTCAGAAGAGAGAGCAAAGGCTGTAATCTGAACTACCCTCCTGTCCTTAGACAAAGTCTGTCTGGGTCATGTTTAGGAGGCTGCTGTGGAGAGGCTTCTTTTACTGTCTCCCTTCTCTAAGTTGGAATTACTTTATCATTTCCTATGCGAAGAAATGGAAAGTCTGATGTATAAAAAGGTGCCTGAGTCCTAATGACAAAGAATTTTCCTGAAATCTTTGCATTTCAGATTTCAAAAGATTTTTTTGAATCTTTGAAACACTCTGAAGGTGTTCTTTTTTCAAAAGGATCCTTGGCAGAAGAAAGAAGTGCACCATCACAAAGCTGTCTGTTTTCTCAAATAACAAGTAAAGGGAACTGGATCATCAGACTTGTTTTAGCCTCTGCACCAACGTAGCTTAAGTAGAAACCGTGAAAATACTTCTTTTTGGAACTTGGCAACCACATAGAAAAAAAAGTAATAAGTAAAAGTACATATTACCTCATCTATAGGAAACCCTATAAACTGTAGCAGCTCCTTTAGGTTGTTCTGATGCCAAAGAACACATTTCAGACTTCATCTTGTATATGAGTAAGATTTGCAAAGAGTTTACTCTTATTCGGTAAAATACCATTTCTCTGACTGGCTTCATCTCAGCCCTACTGAAATATAATGCCTTGAGGCTGCCTACGTGGTAATTTTCACTGCTTCAATTTTGTACAGTCTGTCTTTAGCTGGAAAAATATGTATCTTGAAAAACTGTTATGGTTACATTCACTAACTTTTGTAATGCATACAGCAGCTCTGCCGTGGAAACAAATCTTGCATCAGTAAGAGCTACAGCAAGCAGGTGACCTTTTCATGACTGCTTCAGCCTTCCGTAGTACCTGTGTTCAGGACTCAAAGGGAAGATCCTGTGGAGGATGTAATATCATCCAGAAAGCATTCTCTGTGTACGTGTGTGTGTATGTATATGTCTCCATCTATAGACAGGGGCAGTAAGAAATAGAATTTACATCCATAATCCTAACAAAAAGAGAGTTACAAATCCAGATGCTTCAACTGGTCAGAGTGTGACTGGCTGCCACATAATTTGCTTCCTTCTTGTACTTGCTGGGATACACAATGGTTCCTGCACTGTTCTTCAACAAAATGCTCTTCTTCATATCCAGGCCTGTATCATATAGCATCCTGCTTCTCACTCATCACCTCCCTTCTCTCTTATATTGCCTTCTCCATACTGGTGGTAATTTGAAGTCATCGACCCAAGTTCTGTATGGGTTTATGATTGGACCTTGCAAGACGTTAGCAACTTTCCCAACATGATGAGCCTCCCACTAAGAAAAATGAGCCTGTCATCTGGGGGCTTGAAGGCAATAATAGCTCAAAGGTCTACTTCCTGGCTCCTCATCGCCACCTCACGGGTGGAGCTAAAGTTCATCTGTTTTAGAAATACTACCTACCCCAGAAAACTTAAATATTTTGCAGGAAAAAACGTATACTTGAATTTATGATAGCACCTGATTCTCTTTTTTTTGTATCTGTCAATTTTTACTCACATCTGTCAATTCACATACACATATTTGTCTGTTTTAACTAGAGAAGGGTTAAATAAATGCCTTCCCATTTTTTTTATTATGTGGGACACTGTCACACTTCTGCAGTTAAAATTAACATACAAATTATATTGCTTGTTCTTTGAAGACTATATAGAGCATAGCAGCAGTGTTTAACCAGTGTTCACATTACTATTTTAAGGAAACTAAAAGTTAAAACTGTTGTCAATAGGTTATATTTGCTAAGAAGGGGTCTGCAGATCCATTTCAGAGGGAAAAGTTAGATGTCAATGAATCAAAGAATGCTGAAAACCACTGTGTCAGGATAGTGCACCTGCTTTTCCATTGTCTTCTGCATTCAGGGCAGGAACTGGAGCAAAGGAAGAACAGAAAAAATGCTTGCAGCAAAAGGACTTTTGAAAGCGCAGCCTTTGACTAGGCCTATTGTAAAGTATTTGATTTTCTACTTTATTTGATTAATGGTTGAAGTAATTTCATTTTCTTTTTGATTAAGGACTTACTGTAGGAAAGTTAAATATTTTGCTTATTCTTGGTGTTGGTTTAGTATAGTCTCAAACTGCCCACAGAGGTTATTTTCTGGGTTCATTCAGCCTTTAGCATTCTTCTTGGTATAGTGTGGTGATTAATACTAGGTATCATGGTGAATATTTTGTCCTGTAGAAAGCTGCTTACTGAGAATCTGACTGAAAATAGTGACTTATTTCATATAGTTCACCAAGCAGGAGTTATTAAAAGCTTTGTTTATATAATGTGGTTAGATAAAAAGATGTAAAAGTTAATACCTCTGTGTTCAGTGCTGCAATCCATCTCTCTTTGTACTAATATGAAATCAAATTATCTGAAAATAGGAAAATGCAAATGCATGCTAAATTTTGATCCAATATGACACATAAAAGCTAAAACAAATTAGTAAATTTGAAGAGGCGCAACATTTATTTTAAGCATTATCTATAGTCTGGCATAAGAGTAACAGGTACACTATGCCCGTTAGGTACCTTTAATTATGTTTGACCTGTAGGTAGTTGAGAAAGTGGCATAACAGCAGCAAAGGGATAATTTTGATGATTCAAAATAAGATCTTCTGTACAGCTGATGACACCCAAAAGTCCACTGATGTAGGTGTTGTCATCTAACATATACAAAGTTGGGCTGTCATGTAAGTGGAAGTGTGAAAGTTAGAATTGTCAAGGTGTGCTCTTCAGCAAAACGTACCTTCTGCAGGCAGTAGTTGCAACATTGTTAGCTGACAATATAGGATTGTGGACTGGGCATCTGTAAAAATGCACAAATGAAAAATAAGACTATTAAAGCCCACTGCTGAAATTCACATATTTTCAACTTCTGACTTGATACATCTCATCCATGGTACCTGGTAGGAGATTGTATTTAGTTAGGAAGGAAATAAGGCAGGCAGAAGAAGCAGAGGTGTGTTTGTTAGTACATCTGTCTGCAACAAAATCCCATTGTGGAAAGGACTGAGTCGGTGTGCATGGAAGAAGTGAGCAATAATGATAATAATAATGATAATAATAATAATAAAGAAGCAGTTTCTTTGTAAGTGGGGTGGTCCCTTCAGCTCATGCATTAGTGCTTGCACTACAGAAGACTAGTAATTTATTGATGCAGATGGCTATGTAAAGTGCATGCAATTTGTGAGGGGGCTTGACCCTTGACTGATGGGCCATATGTTGCAAAGCCCCAGAGGCATCATTTGACTGAGTTCTCTTCCTCTCTCTGTCTCTGCACCTATGGTCCTTGTTCAATCACCACATATTGAACTATAGACTTACTAACTCCCCCAATAAATCTCCAACTAATGGCTCACGAAGGCTATAACTTAACCCTTTACATACAAAAGAGCACATAATTTTGCATTGAATTTTTCACACTCATTGAAATAAATATTACATGACCTAGCTAGTTATCAAGGACAAGATGTCATAAAATATGACCACCTGCAGGCTTGTCATTGTCTGCATAAACCAAATTCACTTGGAGCATTCTCAAACTTTAATGTGCATGTGGTGTTACTGAGAGCTGTGCCCTAAATGCACACTTCAGTTGTACATTATTGTTGAGTTGCATTTCTAAAATACCACTAGTGAAACACAGGGGAGTACCTAATGTTTCTAATTTACCTTCTTATCTTGTCTGCTACTCTTTTTATATTCTAATAGGGTTAATAGTAAGTTCTTCATGACCTAGGCGTATGTCTTCAGTTGCATAGAGATTTGACACACAGTTATGCCAGTAGATAATCCTTCCATAATCTATTAAAATGTATCAACATTTTTCTCCCATACAAACCCCTTCCTTAAGAACAGTTAATGCATTCCTATGAAGTAAAATTACAGCTGCAATTCATATACTATCCTTAAACTGGGCGATGCTGCAAGTCGCTCCTCAGCTAGGCTGGCAAGTGGGGTTCTGCATTGCTGTCTGCAGTAGGAGCTGTAGGCTGCTATATAACAAAGCAGCCCTGTAAGAAAGTTGCCTGTTGCCATTAAGCTATTTTTATAAAAGAAGCCGAACAAGCAACACAGAGCAAGACCCAGTGGTAAAGTCTGTATAAGATTAGTACTGATACAGCTCTTTTAAATATTAAGAAGTAACTCCATGCACCTAGCTAATGTAGTTACAGGGATTCAACTTTTAAAATGTTGACTTGAAACTACACAGGCTGGAATTTTTCAGTAAGTTCAAAAAGCAGAGGAAGAAAACCGTTCCAGGTAGATAATGACTATTCTCCTTCCACTGCAAAGTGTGAGGTGACAGTTTAGCTGGGTGGAAGTCAGTGGGAGTTTTAGCATTGATGGCAAGGTCATGACTTTACCTAGAGAGAGCTGAGGCATTTGTAGGTAAAGGGACACTATTTTTTTTTAATACTGATAAGGCCTTGTGTAGTAGTTTCATGTGAGAAACTCTTTCTAATTTTCCCAAGTTTATTCTGGCAAAACTCAAATTAATAACGGGGTTTTGTGTGAATAAGCACTGTGGCAATGCTCAGTTAAGGTTTTGTATATTTTTATGCTTAGAAAAGATATGAAAACTTTAATTCACTTAGGTAGTCATCGTCCTGTAGTTTAAAGTCTGCGTACAGGTGATGCTTTTCTCATGCATGATTCTTCGGAGGTAGAAAATGGAAAAAAAAAACAGAGCAATTTGGAGTTCTTCAGTGCATCTGAACTAGTTATTATGGTATGAAAAAAAAGTGAGCTTATGGTGAGCTGATGTAAATAAATAAATCCTACCTTCCTCTCTTAAAACTGCTTCCTCAGCAGTTTGTGATGTAGTCAGAAAGCGAGGTTATTTCAGCACAAATCACGTGCATCAATCATGCACATTTTTGTTTTCAGTCCTTTGTATTAAGGCCCATAGGTTTGGTGGTTTTATTCATATGGATCCTTTTTCTGTACTGTAGGATCTGCACCATTATTTTATTACAAGGCTTCAGGCTTGAAGTAGTCCATGTAACCAGAAGCCACTGATAAGCATTCCCCCCTGAGGTTATTATTCCACAATTAAAGTGATGATATTGAAAACATCAATGGCAGTGGGATTTACAAGGGCAGAGGTCTTTACCATTGCCTAGAATATCAGAAGCAGTTGAAAACACCGGTTTTCAAATTTCCTACATACATTAGTCCCCGTGGATGATCTGTATATGGGTTTCAGAATATGTTCTGAATGAGTTGGGCTAGCCTATAATTTAATGTGCATTTTATATAGCTTCAATCAGAATTCGATCTGCATTTCAACCCTGGTATCCCAGGTGCAATTGTATACTGCACCCAGTTATGTTTCTGTAGTGACCACCTTTGTTCAGATTGAGTAGGCTTTGTTTCCTTAGCATAGCCACTCAAGTCATTCAGAGTCCCATGCAAAATACATAAGCAGGGTAGAACAATAGAAGGTATACATTTAGTGTTTTCCAGCTAAAAAAACCTGGACAAAACTGTAGGAAAGTGTTCCAGTATTATGCACATAGATCATCTGTCTGTGACAGTGTCAACAAAAAGTCTGGAACTGGCCAATGTGAAATATTAGAAGGCAGAGAAAGACATTTGTTCCCACTGATCATAAAAGAACTTGTAGAAAGATGCCCAGGAGAAATTTTGTTAGTGAGCGGGCACAGTGCTGAAAGGCGTTACCCTCTGGAGTTCCAGGGGGCAGTTTGTGGATTATTACTGCCGTACTACATGTAGGGAAATGCACTGTCCTTGATGAGTTTGGGGGTTTTGAGAGGCAACAACGGATTATCTTTTCTATCAGTCACGTTTCTATCAACTGCTATTTGGTTTTCTGAGCCTCAGGTTGGGCATTAGCAGTCCTGGTTGAAAATTAGTGTGGTTTTACTCTTTTTTTTTAATTTTGGAAGTTCTATTTAGAGTAAGTGTTTTTATTGCATGCTCTTCCCAGGTGAATGGAAATTAAGAGAACGAAAAAGACGAAATTAATTCCAGTTCAAGGCTGTGCAGTTTTCAATAACTACTGCACAGCTTTTCCAGCTTAGGTATCGTATGCAGCATTTGAATTGATACACACCAATGGTTTGGACCACAGTCTGAAATTGTGCTGATCTGTACTGACCTGAGGGAGATTTAAAAAAAAAAAAGATTTAAAATTTGCATCAAAGTGGGCAGCAGGAATTCTGAATTCACTTCCTACTTATGCCATGGTATCCTATATAATCCTGAGCAATTTGCTGCTCTTGGGAATGCCTGAGTTTTTAATCTGAAATAGCCTGACTGCCTTGGTTTGTTGAAGTCTATTACCTACCTTCCACCTCCTAGCAAAAAAGTCCCTGTATAATTCCAACGTAGTAAAGTGTAGGTCTAGAAATTAAGCTTATTGCTAGGAAAATCTTGAAACATGATAAGTCTGATACAAGTAAAAATTTATTGTTACCTGGTAGAATAAAGCCTCACTTAAAAGTTTTGGTGTTTTGTGGTTTGGTTTTTTTTTTGTCTTTGGAAAAGGTAAGGAGAATAGGTCAAACTGTTCTGTCTTGTAGCTGGAACCACTTCTACAATCAGGTCAGATGAACAATTGAAAAAAACCAACCCTCCAGCCAAATAAGAGAATTGTCAGTTATGCCATTTTACATTTAGAGTAATTTCACTGATGCCATTGGAATCGTACTGTCTAAAACCTGATGTAGCTATCATCAAATTTTATGAATTTTAAGGGAAAGGGACCTTATAAGCAGATTTTGGAGTTGCAGAAAACAGATCATAAAATCAAAGGCTGTACCAAGCCCTTTTGTTGAAGGGACTTTTTCAGTCAGAGTAGAAATTTTTTGTATGAAAATGTTTTTTTAGTAAGAGTGGTACACCACGAATAGCAGAAAGATCTCAGTCTTACAGAATGATGATTTATTTTTGTTCTTCTTCATCTCCCATTATAGTTTATTCACAACAAGCTTTTATCCTGAAGAAACAGTAATTGAATTGGTGTTGAAGAGAAAGTTGACACACATAAATAATAAAAAGGACAGCTTATGTCTCTATATATTTCAGATGCATTTTCATTGTGACCAAAGGCTCTAAAGACACAAATAGTAAATTTCAGCTACTGCCTTCAAGATTAATTTATTATACTATAATCTTTGTTTATGATACAGGCAGAATAGCTAAGTAATATCAAATAAATCAGAGTCTTTTACCATTATAACCTGAAGCACTTTATCGTATTGTATTTTGTCTCCCTCCATGAAATTTTAGGCACACAATTTAGTACACTTGAGATACACATAACGAAAATAAGACTTCTGTATTGCTAATGAAAGCTAAGAAAACCAAGTATTTACTTCATTTACTGGAGAGATGACAAGGATTTTTTGGGGTTATTCTAACTCCAGTAATGATACCACATGATTTCTTTCTGAAAAAGTCATCTTCGCATATACAGACAAATTACCAGCACCATCACCTGTGTTTTGTATTTGCTGACTCATAAGCTATTAAGTGCACTTACTGGGGTGGATGTCAGGAAGACAGCGGTATGACCACTGCTAGGGCATTAACTATGGGGGTTTTTTTGTTAATCCTTTTGTGTATAGGCTTTATTTTAATTCAATACACACAGTCTGATCCTGCTTGCCATGTATTTCAAGTGAAGTATGACTGAGACCCATTGTCATGTCTTTCTCTAATTTCAGAGTTCCCTTTTTGCTGATTAATGCAGAGATTTTAATCTGCAATTTTATTTACAACAGTCAGAGCAGTCTCAGTGGAATAAGGGAAGCTCAGGAGGACTGAGCAAAGTTGTTATTTGGTGCTGCATATACTTTAACCTGCACTAGCTTTTTGGTTAAAATACTGAAAGCACATTAACCACCTACTGCTGTACTCATCAATACTGTGATGCTTGTCACAGTATAAATAAGGAGAAATTTGTTTTCCTTCTTGATTAAGTCAGCTACCACTGTATTTTTCTTGGGTGAAATATAAAAGAAGGGTCCTATGTGTATTTGTTTGTGCACCAGTTTCAAAACAGAGCCTTATCCCTAGATAGAAATTAATGTATCAGGCATTACCCAGAAGACTATTTATAAGAAGCAGCTGAAGAATTAAGGCAACAGCAGAGTTGTGTAAAGCAAACAAAGGTACGCTGTATGATTAAATCACTACTTGATGTGTTGTTCTTAGACAGTTTGTTTGCAACAGAAATCCACCTATTATCATCCTATTTTTTGTGTTGGTCTGATTTTAGTGTTCCCGTGAAAAGCTGATGACTTTAATACATAGTAGAAGCCAACACAATAGGAAGGCAGAATAGAGAATTCATTATCTATATGTCAAAAGCTGTTTCATGGATGTGGGTGGCTTCTATATCAAGTAGTGGAAGCTCAGGAATATAGGATAATGTCATAGCAAAAATGTTGTTTTCCCCATTACTTTCCCAGTACAATTTCTCATTGTTTCTTCATAGAATGAATATATTCATGCAATCTTCTACCCAGGTTTGGGGGGACCTTTTTTGCCTTCTGAATGCCTTTATTAGGGAACGTAATGCAATACCACAGTATTATTTTCTATGACCTTTCTTAAGTCTGTAGTTCTGGGCTTTAGTTCTTTTTTTTTTTTTTTTTCTCTCATTTAGTGAACTCATACATTTCCCTGCAGATAGATTAAGGGAGCATTTAATTTTAAGTATTTAGATGGTTAATAATAGCACTGATATAGGAGAAGGAGTAAGTGTCTATGATTTTACTGAGTCAAAATGTTCCATTTCTGCAAACTGTTTTGCTTTATCAAGTTACACTGTCATCTAAATACTTTTAAATAACTTTTTAGGCTGGGGGGGGAAAGGACAGACAACTGTTGATAAAAGATATTTTTTTTTTTCCTTCCTCCAGAATATTACCAATTTTTCTTCAGAGGAATAAAGTGTTATGATAACAAAGAACAGGATGCATTGTCCTTTCTAATGTGTGGAAATGATGGAAGGAAAAGTAGGAAAAGTGTTCAGTGTTTCTGTTGGGTTGGTATCCAGATGATCTATGCGTTGGGAAAAGATGTGAAGGTTTCAGTTGTGGTTCTGCAATTATTTTCATTTTGCTGTGTTTCCAAGACCTCAAAAGAGTGACCTGTAAAACCATTTGAAAGTCATAGCTAGAGGCAACGTGCCATCTCACAATAAAATGAAACAGAACATTTCCTTGCTAGTGTTGTGGTTTGCCTGACGGCTTGGCTGATAGAAGATGGGGCCATTCTGGATATCATGCTTTAAGTGACCTTGAGGAAGCTGTGGAAGTTATGCTTTAAGGTGCTGAAATGATGTTGAGTTTGTGTGTGTTCTCTCTCTTGAAATGAACAAAGGAGTGCGTTTCCAGATTTGTTATAAATTCCCTTTCTACATATGGGTAAACTGAGGCACAAAGAAATTCACCTGCCTGTTTTTCAAAGGGAAAAAAAAGCCTCAAAAAAAGAATGGAATAGAGAATCTCGATCCTCTGCCTTCTTTATGTAAGCAGTAGATAGGATGCATTTAATGAAAGACTAAAGCTTTCTTAATCCATGAGTTAAGAACGGCCATGCAGTTTGTGCATAGTAAAGCAATTCAGATAAGTTGTTTCATTGGGGACAATTTGCTTGCTGCACTTAAAACAATCCTTTTTAGTTTACCAAAAAGAAAAAAGTTCCAAGATAGTAATTCATCAGTTTCCAAGTCTGTTTGCTTACCTAAGCACGTTTCCAAAACCATTTAGTTTTGAGATTAAGTTGGAAATCTCAGAAGAATAAACTTATCTGTGGTTATTTCCGATTTCATTTACATTCAAAATGAGCTGACTATCGTGCTGCAGAGAATCACTCTTTTCTCCGTGTCTCAACTGGATTTTATGTGGGAGTTGCTGAGAAGTTAAAACAGAATTTTATAACTGCCATGTTAGTGTAGCCCTAAAAGTAAAGCTTTTATTTTAGATGAAGACATTTATTTCTAAATGGGCTCTGAAAAGGGAATTCTATCTTATTTTTGTGGTGCTGCAAAAAATGATTATTTGCATTTAGGGGAATCCATAGGGAACAGTACATTATTTTTGTATTGATATTAATGCAGTACAAATGGTTTTACTAACCAACAGGATTACTAGTGAAAGCAAAAAAATTGGCCTTCCTTACCAAAAAAAAAAAAGTACTTTGCAAAGAGTACTTGGCCAGAAAACAATCCCTGACAAATTGTTCCTGAAAATCAAGCAGCTTAGTCTCATGTCTCATTTGTAGCTCAGGAGGTGCTTCCTCAATGTTGTACTCAAGTGTGTATGTGCCATTGATATTGTAAGCATCTGACTGCCACTTGACGTTTTAGACTTTATACTTCATAATTAACCAAAAGTGTAAATTATGTAAATGGCTCATTCTTGGAAGTCCGTTATTCTTGTAACTCAGTCATCTAATTAATCTTTGGTGAACAAAAAAACCAATAGGACTGTGTCTGAAATTGTACTGAATTGTACTGAACTAGTGGAAATGAGAAACACTTTAGCATCTCGGAAGGAAGCTAAAACAGTTTGAGAGAGGAAAAAAATGGTGAAAAGCAGCCACTTTAGATGGTGGTTCAGCTGAGAAAGCAGAATCAGAAAATGGCAATTGATTCACTAACCATCACCGCATCAGTCCATTCAAGAGGCTTGTGATGATCCCATTGCAAGTCTGGATCAAAGGAGCTAAATTAAAGCAGGCTTCCAGTAAAGGAGTCAAAGAGAAAAGCAGCATTAGGGAAAGTAGGAGGGCATCTGAGTCTAAGAAGAGCATTGGTTCTGAATTTTTCATCAGTCATGTGAATTTAAAATCAAATTACATACCTGTTGTGGCATTGTAATTCTTCATATTCCTTTATGACTCTCCTTCCAAGTGACAACATTTTCTTGCTGAATGTGCTGTTTAATAACAGGTTCCCAATGCTATGCACCCAATTTATCATTTCTTCTCTGAAAACTGCAAGTAGTTCCTTCTTCTAAGCAAAGCAGTTTACAGTGGTTGCTCTTCAGTAATGATACTGCCCAATTACATCAAATATATCATCTGCTATCCTAAGAAAAGTGAAATATCATGGTATCATGAATATCAATTATGTCATAACACTTGGTAAATGGCAAATTTTTAATGGGAGCCACATTATGCCTTAATGTGAGCCAATTTTACAGTGCATATAACTGTAAGATCTTTTCCCTCTTTCCAAATAAATTCTTTTCTGTTTCATGAGTACCAGATAACAGCTCTTGCAGTGAAGATGGCAAAAGTGCAATTTCATATAGAATAAATGTATGTCAGGATCCTTCAAGAAGCTATGTTTTAATTTTTTTCCCTGAAAATATTTTATTTTTTGCCAGTAGAATATTTTATTTTAGAGACAGTAATTACTTTCAAAGCATCTGTCTGTATTTTCCCAGACTTTAGCATATGCATGTTAGAAAGTATTTATAATGGAGAGATAAAAACATTTTTATGCTAAGCTAGGAAAACTATGCAAACTGTTGAACTAGAGCTATGCAGCCATTTTATGAATAATGTAAATTTACTAAGGCTACATGATCGTTTTGTTCACCTTATTGATATAACTGATTGAATTTTGTGTTTGAAAAGACCTCGTCAAGTCCATAGAATAAGAATATATTTTAAACTTCCCTAAAATGTAGTGAGGAATAACTGGCAGGTCTTCTTACCTGGTTAAGTTGCAAGATTTCAATGGAGAGCAAACCAGTGCAACTTTCATTTTTGTGAATAACCACCAGTAGTCAAAAGCAGTTTAATAACAGTCCACTTATTCCTTTTTCAGACACACAGGAATATGCAACAGTCTGAAAAAAAATGTTTTGTGTTTTATCGTTGTCAAGTGATCTTCCCCAAGGTTTTTGAGCTTGACAAATCTAGTGGTAGGTGTGACAGTTCCTGATAGGAAGTCGGGGCAATAGAGAGATAACGGGTATGCTGAGGCTGCGTCAGGCAGTGTGTTTCACGGCCTCTGAGAAGATGAATTGTTAGGGTGAAGGACCTAGTGAATAAAGGCCAGTCCTGGAAGTAGACAGACGTATTTGGGAAAGAAAATCAAATAGAGTGCAGTACCTACTTTCTGTTGTTCCTGAAAATGTTTCTGTACATTAGTGATGGAGCATGCTCTTTTTGGACTTCTAGGAAGAAATACGTCTTTTTTTAGATCTATTAGGATTATTTTTTTGGAGGCGTATGTGGACTACCTAATGCAAAGCCATCACAGTTGTGGCACTCTTCACAGTTACAGAGGTGTGTTGACCTGCAGCCTGTGAAGGTCTGACAATTCCTGCTGCAGACATATATTCAGTTCCTAATCCGGAACGTATCAGCATGCAAGAGAAACAGTCTGCATGCATGACAAATGGCTAAAATGTAGAACTGCCTTTTGTTGCATCATTTTTAAAAAAACAAAGTTACAAACATCCCATACAACCTCGTAGCAGCAGTTAGCTGCAGAGTTAGATCTTCTGACTTGCAGTGCAAACTTTCATTACTGAAGGTGAAGAAATGTGGACAGATCAGCCAAAGAAGAGAAGCATCTCATGTCCTTCTATAACTATTAGAAACATGCATAGTGATTGGCAGTTGAGATTCTTGCTTTCTTTCATTTAAGAAGTTGATCAGTGTTAGTGGTAGGTAGAGAAACTAAGGCAATAGAGTTGATGTGTTTTGTGACTGCCTTAGGAAGTCTATAGTTCGATGCATAAAATCTCAAGATGTTTCTCCATTTCTAATATAATTGATCAGGTGCAACCTGCTATTATTTTTGAAAAATTGGAAGTTTACTTCCTCTTCTTCTTTTGAGTTTTAACATAGAGAGCAAATATTGTTCTGAAATTTCACAATCATTAAATGTTTTAATAGAATTTTTTTAAAAAACAAATAAAAAACCTGCAATGTTGGTCAAAATGTTGCAAAAATCAATTGCATCACTTTTGCAGATATTTTGTGATTTGTTTAGTTGTTTGGTATAGCCATTTTTACGCATACTTGCTTCTCATAGTGTGTCATAGAACATCTTTTGCACTTGCTCAGTAAAGACAGACATGGATAGTTGAATAAGCTAAAACACACAATAAAGCCCTGCAATTGAAAAAAAGGAGGTAAAATTGGATGGAAAAAAAAAAGGAAACCCATCCACACAGCTATATAGGCTGATAAAAATGAAGTTAGATCCTTTGGGACTACTTGGAGAGCTACCAAGAGGCTTCAGAGAAACATTGATTTTGGTTTGGGCTCTGATGGAAATACCCAGAAGTGGTGTCTGTTGAGTTGTGTGATGGGTTAACAGAAGTAGTTTCTGTGTCCAGATGTGTTATGGCATAATTTTTTTGCAGTAGTACCAATCAGCAATGTCACTCCATATATTATATACTGTTCCTGATTTGAAAACTTGCTGTATAATTCTGAGCCTGCCTGAAATCAGAGGGGTCAGGATTTTGCCGTCAGAGTAACCTCAAAGATGGCTGAAAAAAAAATGGAAACTGAAGGTTTGGGGGAAGTGGGGTGTAAAAATCTCAAACGCCTGAAATAAAAAGGAAAAATACCTGTTTCGGTAGAGTGGGATTTTATTCCTGAACTATAAAACAAACCAAAGAATGCAATAAGACATTCAATATACAATAATATTGGGTTGGGAAAGGAGATGATACTAAATCAGGAAGCAGCACATCCACCAACTGGTACATACTAAACATATTTAGGTTTTTGATTTTCTGGGCACACAACACACAGTATCTTCTTTTGTTAAAAAAAAAAAAAAATCTTCTTTTAAAAGTTAATATGCAGTCCCCTGCAAGATGAAAACAGGAAATATTTTTGGAAAAAAAATGGAAAAAATAGTTGGATAAGTCAAATAAAGAACATACAAAAGATTCATTGCCTGTGAAAAGAAAATTGTTTGTTGCTGTTAGCAGTGTTATGAGTCAACTGAAATGGTTATACCTGTGCAGTACTTCTTTTCTGGTTTGTTTTTTTTTTTTCTTTTTTCCTTCATTCCCCCCCTCGCCCCCCTTTTGCTCTCCCTATGACAGATTATCACACTGGTAGCTTACTGGGGCTTGTTTTCTTTGCTTTACTTTCAAATTTTTCTTCCTTATCATCTAGTCTTCTTAAAAAAAATTGGAGTCCCAACAGGATATGCATGATTAAGTGTAAGCTTATAAAGCAGATAATTAATATGCACAACCACTATATGTAACTGGATTTATATTCAATACACCATATTCTTACAAGGCATATACTCATAGCAAATGGTAGCACTTGGCTCTGTTCTCTGGTTGAACCATACCATGTATGCCAACATTTCTTGTAAATCAAGATGCACTATGATTAAATTACTTGACTCATTCTTAATCCAATAACTCAAATACTCTGATACTGACAAAACTGGTACTTGATTCTTGCCTGAGTTGTAAATCAGATTCCACAAGCATGAGAAAGAGATTGCTATGACTATGCAAGAGATTAATACTGGGATTCAGTTTCATAAATTAAATTTTCTATGTGGATAAAAATACAGTTTTCCAAACTGCAAAATTCCACTGTCTTTGTCTGCCACTTTCTCACTGTTTGGTTTTAGGCTTTGAGGCTGGTAAAAGGCAAATATTGTGTTATGGGAAAGGACTGTAGAATGTAAAAAAGTATGTATTCAACCCAACTGCCTAAAACCTCCTTAAATGCCTCAAAATTTAACTAAATTCCATTTGTCGTTCAGTATCAGTACATTGTGTGCCAGCATTGTCTTGTAAACCCTGGTTTATAGTAGTCTTCATTATCTTCCTTAGTCCCATTTTCTCTAAGCGTTAATGTCCTCCTTTGAACCTTTGATGATGTGGGTAGATGTTGCTTACCTTCTACCCTTGAGCAGAGAGGTTGGTTTTACAAGAGGTGTCCATGATTGCCTTTGGCAAATGGCTTTAGTTTCATGTGATATATTGGGATCCAATGAGACTTACCTGAGTTCCCTTAGTTAGGAAATAGTCACATATTTTCTGGCCATATAATTCTTAATGCAAAAATATCAGGCAATCCTTGAGGACTTTGTTATCTTATTTCCTATGTACTCCTAACTGCATCTAAGCACATTACAGAGGAGCTCTATTAACAGAAAAAAGACTCAGTTTTTGACTGCTGTCTTCCACAAAAGAACCCTAAATTTGGTGAGGGCAGTAAGTGCCCTTGCTAGTGTCTTCATCGTACTTGAACACAGCACAAGAAGAGATTGCATGAACCCAGGAGCCTTGAGAGTCCAGGAAAGTCAAGGGCATGGAGTGTGATTGATTGCATGGTCTCCACGAGGGCAGGGGTCCTGAAGCTTGCTGCAGCTAGTGGGAATGTCGTAGCCCCAGTCTCCATCTAGACAGGAAAGTTTCCTGGCAAGGGCTTAAAGGTAGCAAGGAGCCTGGATTTTGTGTGTAAACTGCAGATATTAGTTTGTCTGGGTTCTGGTTTAATCCAGTGTATGGAGCCACTGAAGCAACAGACATTGCTGGAGAACTGATAGTCTTTCAGTGTCTTACCACAGATTTCCCTGAAGGTATAGCAGTTTTATTCCCACAGTTAAATGGGGAAAAAAAAAATCCAGGCGCAGAAAAGAACCACAAAATAAGCTTCTAATATACCTGAGCAAGTGTAAGCAGAGTAACAGGTTCTGCTGAGGGATTCTTGCATGCCAGGTAGATTGATGTGGGTGTTGAGACATGACTGCCAGTCATTCTCTCTTGATGTACTGAAGCTAAATCTGGGACAGGAAGAGCATGGCCACTTTCAAGTTAGCTTGTAGAGTCATTTCCTAGCACTTTCTTAGCAAAATGAGTGGCTGTTTCAGTTTTTCATCCATGAATGTGCAACAAAGGATGACAGAGTATTCGAAGCTCTAGCACAGAACAAATAATACGAATTTGAGAACACTCTTGCTTATTTCAGTGCCCTGTACTGGTCATTTATATTATACTGATTTGGACTGAGGATGTGTTTAGGCAGTGTACTTATGTGCATCGAAGTCCTCTTCTGTATCCAGTTATAGTTGAAAAACCAGTAGAGGTTAAGGAAAACACAAGAACCAAAAGCATTGAAAGAAAACTTTAAAACTTAAAATGTACTGGCATTATGAGGCAACCATGTACAGCAGGTTTATTCTTTGTAATTTAGAGATTTAAAGTCCATCTGTCTAGAATTTGGTTTGCACAACTGTCATACTAAAGAGCACCTTCCCATTTGCTTGCTTTCCACCAGACCACCCAGGGATTTCCAGTTATTTTTAAAGAGGAGTTGCTGTGGAATTGACAGTGGAAAGAATGCAGCGATACTGTTCTTTTCATCCCCTTCGCCCTTCCCCTCCCCACCACCAAACCAAAGACAATAGTTTCACTGTGAACTACTCATTGAATTGTCTTAAATCTGCACAGAGCACAAATGGAGGCATTCAGAAACTTCTAAACCTTTCAATTATTCTTGGCCTCTCCTTTTAGTTATAAAATTTACTTTTGATTGTGATAAGATGCTCCAGCATATATATTGAAAAAACAAACCTGCTGATCAAACACTGTCAGGATGAATGTATAGAATTACTCACGCAACATAAGTACAGCCACTAACATTTCACAGTTTTTGGGATGCCGTCTTCTGAGACCATCACTATGTCACACAGAGCTCTGAACCTGCTCTTCAAGAAATATCTGTTATTTGAGCTGTTGGAGAATCCTTATTAGTTGCATAAAGCCTGCAAGAAAGAGTCAGGTGGGTCTAACTCCAGCTGGGAGAGAAGAGTCAAACACATATCCAATAGCTAGCTTATTATAGAACAGTGTGAAACATAAGGCTTATTTCAGAAACTTACTGAGTTTTGTAGTTTATCTGTTATACAGTTAGGGTCATGGTTTTTTTTTCTTATTCATTTATTCAATTTTTATTTCTGGAGCACAGCAGCATCTATAATTTAATCCTTTTTTTTTATATTTATATATAACTGTCATCCTGATCATTCTAAGATATAGTTGGATTGCATTCAGTAGCTCTGTATTAAAACATGTAATGCATGTATGTATTGAAAGAAATATGAAAATGTATGAAAATATCTAGTTATGTATACTGTTTGGATGGAAAATTAAAGATGATAACCCTTTTTCACCATTCAACAGAGCATGAAAGAGCAAGAGAGATTCAAAAACTTCATTAATTGCTGTAACATGACGTTACAAGCCACCTGCACTTCAAAGGATTTACAGTGAAGCAGATGGATTGATGAATATGTCGTCAAAGATTTTGAGAATGTTTGTTTTAAAAATAAGCTGCTTTCTAAGTCATTGGCAATCAAAGCATACAATTTACAAAAATGCCACTGCTCTTTTTTTCTTGTATCCCGCATACTTTTAAAAACATATCCTTGTCTTGGGAGTGGGATTCAGAGACAACATTTTCATAAGCAGTGACTGCAGTAGATTTGAAACAATCTTAGTGTCATAAGAAGTTTTATAACCCCCTGTGTTTCATGTAGGTCTAATAACTGAGGGCAGGAGTGGAGTGTTAGTGGTTTTTAATTTGGCTGTGTGGGCCTGAGGCTCATGGAGGTGCAGAATTTGTCCTCTTGACTAGACTGAGAGTAGTGTGGCAGGATGCTGTATGAGCATAGCTAACATAATAATCTACACTGATAATTTTATAAAAACTCTTAGTTTTTATTCACTTTTCAACGGAAAGGATGGAAATTTGTGCCACAATAAGTGGCTTTATGATTAGTACAGTCTTACTCATCAGACGGCCCAGGAAACAGAAGTCTTGAACTGAAGTAACCTTACTGCAGACTTGTGGTTGACATCCTAAGACTAGTCATTCCAATAACAAAAGTATTATTATTTGTATGAGGTGGGGGAGATGTTATTGTTCGGGGGCATAGCAGAGGAAAAATAGTAATATATTTCCCCTCTTTTGAGTGTTGACATTGTTCTATCAGGGGGGATATCGAGGAACAGCAGAGGAAAAATAGTAATATGTTTCCCCTCTTTTGAGTGTTGACATTGCTACATGTTCTTTTTCTTCTAGAATAGATTCACTTGTGAAAACTTCTTTCCGTGGTTAAATATGGATTATATCAGAAATTTGGTGTTAAGTTACTTTTGGACTGACTTTCAGTGTAAATTTCACTTTCATCATCTTCATCTCCTAAAACCATTATAAGCAGAAAAACTCCGCTAATTTTTTTAATCTATTTTAGTACCGTGTTATAGTGCCTGCTAGATGAGTTCTTCTAAGAGAAGAACTGAGATGCACATTCTCACTTTCAAAAAATAATTTCTAATTCTGGAGCTTGATTAGATGTTAATTGCTTCATAAAGCCCTTTCCTTGTAGAGGGAGAGTGAAGGAATATCTCAACTTGTTAAAAGAAAGTAGAAGTAAGCTTATTTCTTCATTGTGAAAAATATCTGAATGTGAAAACTAGTGAAAATTATCTAAATCTACTAGAAAGAAAAGGAAATTAGGGAAAACCCCAATTATGGTCATTTGTATTTAAAACATTTTCTGTGCAGATGCTTGGAACATTTGAAAATGGAAATCAAAGGAAGATAAAACACTGGAGAAGGGGCATGAAAAAACCAGAACTTAAATTTAAATCGTTATTAATATTTAGTGTGAGATGCATTAAGAACATCATTCAGTCTTCCTTTTTTGCAATCAGGTAGTGGTATGCTCGTTTAGATCTCCACTTTGGTAAAGAACATTCAGATGTAAAAGGATTGACGTGTCTGCAGGTAGCAGGACAATTTAGTCTACAGACTGAGTCACTTTCTCGCTTTAGGAAGAAAGAGAAAAATGAAAGACAAAGATTCAAAGATGATGAGGAAAACAGAAATACAGCCGTGTTGTGTCAGATTTTATTTCTCCAAAGTTTAAAATGTACGATTTCACTGTGTCCTTCCAAGTGGTTTCATGTGACCTTCGTACTTGGAACTCTAAGCATAATAGACTAAATGTTTACTGAAGTCTTCAGTGATGAGTATTTGAACAATGCTGCTTTCTTTTCTTGCAATATCAAAGAATAGGAGTACCAAAGAAGAAGAAATAGTGCGCTAAATACTGACAGTGTATAACAAATACTTAACAGTGTAGGAAGCGTCCGAGAAAATGTTCTTTTTTTTGTTTATTTGGGTTTTTTTCATTGTCGTACATTTTAGCACTCTTATTGGAAGGGGAGAGGGGAAAATGAAATAAGGAAGAAAACCTTAATAGCTTAAAGAGATCTTTAAACGCAGAAAAAAGTAAGTTTGTTTCATTAAGTTAACATTTGCTAAGTGGGGATTTGCACCTTCACTGGAAAAGAAAATGAAGGCATCTACAAATCAAAAAGAAAGATTGAAAACCATTCCTTTCATTAAACACAGAATTGTTTGTAAGTCATCACTGTTCAGAGGCATCCTTGTTCTCAAGAGACTGGTAGGTTAGACTATAGATTTACAGCAAAGTGTTGGTACCTGGTGTTTAGCCGTACCCCAGCCACATCAGCCTGAGACATAACTGTACCCTCAGAAGTGATTCCTTTTTTCTTGTGTGAATGACTCATACCTTCTAGGATACTAGGTGGAGTGCTAACTGTAGTAAAAGATAGTGTTTCTACTTTAATGGGAAATATTTGCCATTTTACAATTTACAACTCTCCTCTATAAGCTACAGCCTCCCTTACTGTTTTTCCTCCTTCTCCTAAGCACAAGAACATAAAATAAGCTTTAGTGAACTGTTACTGCCTTTCCATCTTTCTTTATATGAAAAGTGATTGATATGTAATCACTGGGTAGTTGATTGTTTTTATAATGGGTAAAATTTGTCACTTGCATTTGGCTAGGTTTCATTAGTATTATTCAGTGTATGTCAAAGTAGATGTTAAGATGATGTGTGTCTTTTAAATACCTGAGATACATAGAATTTGGTGAAAATAACCATCTCTGAATAGGATAGCACTTCTGTTTTCCCCTGATTCTTAGTGTCTGAAGTAATAATACAAATTAAAGCATGCCTCAGTGCAGTTAGAGGAAATCTGAGATTCGAAACAACAACAAAATCCCTTTCTGATGCAGATGTGATTGGAGAGGATGGAAGGCACAAAATACGGGGGCAGTGTGTTATTTTCCTCTTGAGAAAGAGGGCCTTGCAGTCTTTCAGATAGCAACTTGCCCAGATTTCACTATCCTGTCAGTACTTTGGAGTGTCATTCTAAAGGATGACTGAAGTTCAGATGTGGTAACTAAGTGCTTTGATGTCTCTGTTCATCCTTTGCAGATCATAATCCATTTTCCTCCTCAGATCACCTCAGACATAAATCAGCATAATTTATATTCACTCTTTAGAAGAGAGTCTGGGTGATATTATAAATGTAATGGAATCTGCTTACGTAATGTGTGATCTTTTTATTTTGCATTTATTTCAAAGGCTTGCTTGCAAGCATGTTAAGTATTTGGGGAAGATATTGTCATTTCAACAGTTTATCAGAATGAGATTAAAAGTACTGTTAATATTTTGGGGTTTGGTGGCTACATTTTGTGACAAACCATTAGCCTATGTTGAATTCCATTGTGTTTTAGTGCATAAAACCCCTTTTAGTTTGTTTTTCCTGCTGATTTTTTTTTCTTATAATACTGAGATCAAATATGTGACTAAAAAACTAGTCAAGCATGAAATTGTTTCTCAGTATTGTGGGAGATGGTTCAAATGGCAGCAAAATCAGGAGAATTGTGAAGACTTTTTTAAGTGATGCTCAGAAACATAATAGCACTAAATCATAAAGGTAACACAGACAAATGTATGTGATGCTTCCTTGATAAACTGGTAATATGAATAAACACTGTCTAATTGGGGCCCATGTTTAGCTTTGGCAATACCTGTAGCCATAGCCACAGGTGCAAGAGGTGGTGTAGCTCTTATGCCTTATGGCAACTGCCAGTGACAAGCAATTAGAGTTCATTATGACTGTGCTTATGCTATGCTAATTAACATTCCTCTTGTGCTGGTTTCCTTGTTTGACCGTGTGACAGCCACAGGCCTGATGGCCTCTGTGAATAATCAGCTGAGGCATTGCTAGCTGAGGTAGAATTTGTACAAAAAGCATTCAAATACAGATGTGATCCTATCTTCTTGCACACAGTATAAGCAAAACTGAACTTCCATGGGAGTTCCTGTGAAAGAACAGTAGTAAATGCATAGCAGGGCTAAAAGAGAATAATCTGGAACTTGTTCATACCCATAATAACTTGCTGCTATTCTGTCTACAAAGACAAGTTGTGATCAGACTGTAAGCCAGTATGTGATTGGATATATGATAAGAGTTGTTCATAGCTTGGTGTGTTAAGCAAGCTTTCCAAGTCACAGACTCTCCAGTCTCCTCTTCAGACTAGAAGTGCTGTTAAACTACATGCTTTGTCTCAAATAAGTCAAAAGGAAACTGACATTCCTGTTTTGGGACTTGTTGCTTCCCATTTGGAATGGGGACCTTGCAAGTCATAAAACTGTCCCCGTGAGCACTGTGGCTATGGTCAGACTGTGCCCCAGCTCTTCTCGAATGAATCTCTGGTGACATAACACTTCTGCATCTGCTAAAGGCCTGGAAGAAGACAGTGTAAAAGGCTTGGGAAATGAAAATGAGATGAAAAAACAGAGCAGGTAGATGGACAAAGTTTTAATAATTTATTCTCAAGTGTTATGTTTTTATACATTTAATGAAATAGAATTTGGGTTTGGGAAACATTTTACAAGGTGGGGGGTTTTTTTCCCCTCCAAGAGTTTGGTGGAATGCAGTGTTTGCTGCGGCCAGAGACCAAGGAAGGACAGGTGGCACGGTTCAGTCATGGTACCGTCAGATGGTGGACAATTACCTCATTGTGCTGATGGCCAGGGGCAGAAGCTCTCGGATGTGTGAGGCATTTCCCGAGCAGGGTAATGCACTGCCTGTTGGTCATGACAGATAGTTTGGCAGTTTTATGGCCAGTATCAAATTGAATACATTAGGTCTTGAAAACACATTTTCATTTGAGTTCCTGCAAAGGCAAAAGATATTGAATGGTTCTGACGGAGAACAAAAGGCCCATTATATTAGGATCTTATTTGCCTCATATATTGCCTTTCTTCATTATTCATGTTTGCATTAGAGACAAATATGTCAAGGTGGAAGTTACCTATCTTTATTTTACTTTTTGTTCACCTGCTAAGTGCCAGGTCTCTGGCAAAGGACAGTATTATGAATAATGTATGAGACACAACCTGAGTATGAGGATGTTATCCTTTGAAACAACTGTAGTGGGAAAGGTCATGGATCATTCAGAGTGCAGTATCTTTGGCATATGAAACCCCAAGTAGTTTACTGCATATGTAATTAGGGAGGGGAAAGAATTCTTTAATGCATCTGCTATGCTGGAAAAGTAATGGAGAAAGCAGGGACTACGTAAAATGCAAGTGATGGCGCTTTCTTTCCTCTGCCACCTTCTCTCTGACTTCTCTCCTTAAAGTGCAAGTAGAGTTAGTTGGGAATATTCTGGCAGAACAGTTTTTCTTCAAAACCTGTGTAAGCATTTTGATTTCAAGAAACTTTCACTGCATCACAAGTGAGATTCTGGCCTAGTTTCCTGCCATTTTGCCGAGGGGCTGCTGAGGAACCCAACTCACTGTACCCGTGGCCCTGAGGTATTTCTGCTGCACTGCTAGCTTGAATATCAACAAGCCAGCAGCTTCTATGGCTGAAAAAGAGTAGAAGCCTGGAAGCCTTGAGGGCCTTGTGACAGGCACTATCAAGGCTCACAGTTTGCAGCAGAGAGCTCATACATATTTCAAAATCCAGGCTCAAACCTGGGGTAGTCCATGTTTCTGGAGTCTTGACTTGGTGGGCTGATGTTTGGAGGCAGGGGGCAATGGCAGCACATTCCCAGCGCCTCTGGGAGCAGAAGCATCAGCAACCGTCTATTGGAAAAATGAAATATTTTGATTTAATACCAGTAGCTTAAAATATTAAAATTTCCAGGGAAAGAAGATGGACTTTGCCTTGCATTATACATTTGTACTGTGCTAGCTGTGTTACCAGATTTTGTGGTCTTCTCGTGAGCCCTGAGGCACTTTGAGAAATATCCTTTACGCTTTTGGATGATCTTTCCAGATTCTCCATAATTTCTGGGGCAAATGAATCTGAGCAATGGCCGTTATCTATTAGTTGTTTCCCTATCCTGCAGGCGGCATTGGCATTACCATCCAACTCCTTTTTTTCTGGGAAACTGATATGAGGTGCTTTGTATGAAAAATTATCAACATCAGATGATTTGGGAATTACATAGAACTATCTGCAGAGGAAATGAAATGTAAGAAATTGAAAAATGCTGAGTGTTTCAGGGAAAAACAACACAGGTGACAATAGAGAAAAGATTTAAAATAATGAAATGGATGAGAAACTACAATGGTGCAGAAAATTCAAGAATAGCCTGCGCATAGGAGACAGCAGAGAAAGGAGAGAGTAAGCATAGAGATAAAGGAGACTGCAAGATAGAAGATAGAGGTTAAGGAAAGGATAAGCAGAGGAAAATAAGAGAGCAAGTAAAAAAGAAAGAGCAGTAGGGAGCTAAATGTAGGCTAGGAGGGAATATAAAGAAGGAGAAAATTAAACAAAAAGGCAAGACGGGGGAGTATTAAGAAGGGAAATGACAAGCGTAGTACTAAGAAGACTATTCCTTCCGTCTTAAATGAGTAGTTAAAGCCTCTTTTTTCTTTTGGTCTGTGATCGCAAAGAGGGGAGGTTTCCACGGCTTTGATGAAGCAGGATGCACAGGCAGGAAGTCTGGGAGCTCTGGGAGGAGAGGGCTCACCAGAGGCCTTGGGAGGCTCCTGAGGGCTTTGCTGCTACGAGAACTGTAGGAACTGATTTACAGTACGAATTTTTCATTTTTAGAGAGAGATCCAGTGCAATCCATCCAGTGATTGCACAGGGCTTGGGATCCTGCTGGAGTTCCCCCAAGTGTGTGTGCAGAAGACATTGCTGCTTAGTAGTGGAGAAAATACTTAAACAATACTGTCTTTGCAATTGGGAAGATTAATTTTATGATATCCATTGGCTAAAAGTGACAATAAATGTAACATACCTCACAGGAGGGATATAGGGGAGGTTTTATGGAAGGTCGGAAGTCATGCAGTTAGTGTTACTGCAGTGAGGAATATTCCTGAAGTTAAAACTTCATCAGCTTAGAACTGAAAGGAAGTCTCCTCTCCAGGTTTGTTGGAGACCTGGTGTGGCCACCACCTCGTTGCCACATCCAACTCACATAGCAGACTGGAGCAAGATCTCAGCATTGGACAGCTGCAAACACTTTTTAAAAATGGAAACTCCTTTCTGTGTTATGAGGTAAACAATAATTTATACTTGCTGGAGATTAGGGCATGTGGTGTTTTGAAAGCATGAGTGCATTTTGATACCAGTTAAAAAGGAGGAGATTCAGATAAGTCATTTTAGCTCTTAAAATACATTCCTTTTTCTAGGAATAAGTGTTGATGGTCAAAAACATTCAGGCATGCTTTTAACTCAAGCATCTGTAAAGTGTAAGACTACAGCCTACAGGAAATGTTCGGCCAGTTGTGATAACAATTTTATATAGAAGATTGACTTTACCATTTCAGTTAGATACATACTGGTACATACAAAAAAGAAATATTGATGGTCTGAAAGAAATTTCTTTTAGATATCAAAAGACCAAAACTGCAAGATATCACACAGTATCTGCAGAATACATGAGTCAACCAGGACTGTATGCATTTAACTCCTACCTGATAGACTCTTGCCCCAAATGAAGGAAACCTTATTTGACCGGAATTGAAATGCTATCTCAGTAGGTAGTAATATAACCATCTAACCTTGAGTACATCACAAATTTTACAGCAGTATATCTTACAATCTTCTTGTGATGCCATTCAATATGGCAAATGGTTTGTATCTTTAGACCTCATGCTTAAAGTTTAAAAAAAAAAAAAGCCTCCATAGTTCACAGCACAGAACAATTAATGAATGTATGAAATGGTCAGCTACGTAAGGTAGCTAGTTGGGTCACTGCCAAGAAAACATTTAGATATATCTGCTTTAATCTCCTTAGATAATTCAGGTATATGAGGATATAAATGAGGATTTATAATGCAGTTTGGTCTTGCTATGACATAGTATTTGTCCAGGTGAATGATTCCTGTAAGAGGGAAAAAATATGCAGTGCCTGCTTTATGCCCTCACACTCCTTCCTTATCCAAGTTTAAATAATGTTTCTCCAGTTAGACCTATAAATTGTGTACCTCATTAAGCATAGGAACCAACAATGCACATATGCCACTAGTGTCCACTTTCCTTCGGAGATTTAGGGTGATGAGAAGATAAAAGGTCTGCCTACCAGATGGAGCTTGTCAGATTAGCAATTGGAGCAGCGTAAAGAGCACTGTCATATTGTTTTTCTCTTTTCCTTTCCCTTTTTTTTTCTTGAGACACAAAGCAATCCTTTTATAACACATGTGCATATTTTATGGGTTTTTTTTAGGAAGAAGGGGAGGAAAAAAGGCCTCAGCAGAAGGTTGCTGGTGGTTGTACCACTAGCAGAGTAGCCGTTGCCTTGGGCACTTTCCTGCTTTCTTCGTAATAAGGAACATTAGCAACCAGTGGCTCAGGAAAGGCAGAGTCAAATAAGTCTCTTGGGGACAAGTAGGCCACATGAAGTGAGAGCCATTAGACAAAGCAATGAGATTACTGCTCCAGAAAGGGTTTACCACATATATTACCACATAGATTTTACAGGGCTGCCAGCTCACTCAACTTACAAATGTCAAACATGATTTAAAAGGTTATTATACTATCAAGAGAGAAAGAGGATGATTTTCTATCACTGAAATTTCTATTTCATTTTGTTGCACATACTGCATCTCGCAGAGTCCAATATAGCCAAATAACCTGTTTTTATCTTTAATAAGTGTTTTATGGCCCTCAAATTGGAAAAAAACATTTTTACTTTATTTGTATTAGAAAATTTATCTCCCCTCATCACATAACGGTGTGATAAATATTGCATGTAAGTCAGGTATTGAGAATTTGAAGAACTGTCTTTTGGACTGACTGTATTTGTATGCTGTATGTTGAAAAGGGCACATATCCTTAATTACTGTGAAATTGGAGTGATACGTTTTAAAAGCAATATGTGCTTTCCCAGTACACTGTAAAGCAGGAGGGCTCTTTAAATAGATTCAGAAACTTAGAGACACTTGTCTCTAGTTTAGCAAATTACATGAAGGTTTTATTGTAACTGATGTTTAAAGCAAAACTGAGGGGAAAAAAAAAGGCTTTTTTCATTTTATACCCCTGGGTATTTTTTTCTACCTTAACAGAGATCTCTGTTGGGGTGTGCGTTTAATTGTATTCTATAGCCAGACATCAATTTTAAGCAGTTGCTTCAGTACTAGCTACCCTGGTATCATATTTTGCTTCCTAATCAGAATTAAAATTGAAACTTATTAAGTACTGTCTGTTTTGTAGCTAGTTACTCTATAGCTTCCAGCAGAGTTGCTAAATTACACAATACAATGCATCCTTACTTCAATTTTTTACCCACCTAGAATCCATTGCAATATGGAGCAAAAGCTGATTTGTGTGATCTGGGTATTTAAAAGGAAACCTTTTCTTTTTCTCCTTTATCCTTCTGAGGCATCTCATTTAAGCTTCTCTAAAATAGTAACGATTTCTCTAGACTTGCTTTCCACATGTACAAATCACCTCCATTCCTACAGTGAATGGGAATTTGTATTTATTTGTATAAAACTGTAAAATCTAATATTGCTAACTTCTAGTCTTTGGCTGACTCCAAGTACAGCAGTACATTGGAGCTTGTAAAGAATGATGGCATTCGCTGGAGTTTGGGGTAGTAGGTTTTAGTCTTTGATATTCAAATAATACAGATTTTTTTTTTGTTTTAGTCCTAAAGCATTAGATTTAATACTCTGAATTCAGACAGGTACATATGTATCAAGATTAAAACATTTTGAAAAAGCTTACTGCTGAATCTCTGCATGAAAAGCAGCACTGAATTGTTCCAAAATTGGTACGTCTGTTATCTTCATCTGGCACTGGAAGTTTGAGAATCTTCATGTTGCAGTGGGCAAAGTGCCTAAGTTAGAAAGGAAGCAATCTTGAGAGAAGTAAGAAAAATCACCAAATTGCCCATAGGAGTAGCTTAAGAAAGAGTAAGAACTGATCTTTCCCATCACTGTTTTTCTACAAAAGTTATAAAAAATATGTTTCAGATTTTTAAAACATTATTTCAGACCTCTGCAAAGAAGCATGTTTTCTTTATGAATAAAATGTTTTACATTATAAGGAGTGTCAGTCAGCTGGAAAAATCCATGTACTTCATTCTTGTTAGAACTTGATATGAAAACAAAAAACAGCAAGATGAAAATAAATTAGGACCGCAGGAATGAGCTAAGTGCTCTATTTTATCCTGCTCCATTGATGTTGAATTCAAGTGGCATAAACATGGAAACCTATTTAAAAGATTGCTTGCAAGATATAAATTGCCTGCTTCATTTTGCTTGGGTGCGGAGGACATAACTAGTGGAATAATAATGATATTTTTGCACTTGTATAACACTTTTTGTCTGAGTATTTCAAAGCACATTGTAAACATTGTCACATGAACTTTGTCAGCTTGTAAATAAGACCTCGGCTTTACGAACTGCAATAGCAAGACAAAGGAGGAAAGTGCCAATGGTGTTTTGTGGCAGAGCTTGAGAAGGAACCCAGGAATCCTGATCCTCAGCATCCTGCTGAACCATTGGAAATTATGCAGGTTATAACTATCTTTAACAACATAGGGCCCCTTGTGACTCCAAGGTAGGCATTATGTCTGAAGCATAAAGGGGAATACTTTTCAGAAAGATGGCCTTTTAGTATTGTTTAGATTTACCAACTTATAAGTGAATGTATTTCTCAAACTGCGTTGTTAAGCATCTCATTGTTTCAAGGGAAAGCACTGAATAAACAATTTAAATATTCTCAGAAGGCCAAAAGATCTCTTATGAATTTTTCTCTGGGAAAAGAGCACAGCAAAACCCACCTGGCTTATAAAACTAGTTCATACTGGTTTTAAGTGAAGAAAATTCCTAATTTTTTTACAGGGCAACCATGTTTAATGAGAACTTGCTTATTAATTGAAAAAATTGAAGTCATTTATGCAAATTTAGTATTAAAAAAATGACTTGATAATTTATGCTTCCTTCATATTCCCAAATAAACTTGGGAGAAACACCAAATCATTCTCCCAGACTAAGGGAGAGAGCAGCAGGTTGTCTCAGTGGTGGTGATGCAGACTCTGCGCCGAGCCTTCCTGAGCCCTCTCGGGACAACCCTTGTGTGCAATTCCACTGGCAGGAGAAATAACAAAACAAGGACAAGCATATGGTGTGATGGACCTTGTTGCATTTTAGATCATTTCACTGAATTGGCAGACATCTGATAGTTTTCTGCTACGTGTTTGGGTCTGGGGGGAAAGAGGGAACCTTCTGAATTTTTCTGTGAGGTAGTGATAATCCAAAGAAAGGAAAGTAGAGCAGCAGCGAGACAGTAGTCTGGTTCAAGCACTTGGATATGGGTGAAGATGCAACAGACAGTCAATTTATTACATTTTTTTGAAAAATGTTTGTTTTCTGTTTTCTGTAGTTTGTCCTTTTATGTGAACGCTTAATCTGACTGCACTGTAGCAGTTTGTTGCATGATCCTGGAGTCTGCTCCCAGTTGAAACCCTTGGGTACTGCTGCAACAGGAACAGTAATGAGAAATGTTTGCCAGGTTTCCCTTCGGTTTTAATTGGAACTGTCAACCCCTCTTAGCTGGAATAGACTTCAGAAATGGTGTAGTTAGGGGACTCTGTATGGTCAATAGCTTCAAGGGACAGATTCTTCTATGAAGACTAGTAACATTAATTACTTGGCATTTTTGCTTAGCACACACTTCTGCAAATAAAACCAAACTTTACTGTTTGTGTGTTCTGGTTGTAGCAATTTATTTTTATAAAGTCAAAGAACAACATTATTAAGGTATCTGTATATTCTGTGTACTACTTTCCAGACATTTACAACTTTGTTTCTCCAAATTTGTTTGCCATCAGGAATTGCCTTATGTGTCCTGGTTTCGGCTGGGATGGAGTTGGTTTTCTTCCTGGTAGCCGGTATGGGGCTGTGTTTTGGGTTTAGGTTGAGAACAATGTCGATGATACACTGACGTTTTGGTTCTTGTTAAGTAGTGCTAAGTACTTGCTAAGTGGTGCTCACACTGGGCAAGGACTTTTCAGCTTCCCATGCTCTGCCAGGGGCACGGGAGGCTGGGAGGGGGCACAGCCGGGGCAGCTGACTCAGACTGGGCGGGGGCTATTCCATACCACGTGACGTCATGCTCAGTATATAAGCAGGGGAGTTGGCCGGGGAGGGGTTCGATCGCTGCTTGGGGGACGTGGTGGGCGTCGGTCGGCGGGTGGTGAGCAATTGTACAGTGTACCGCTTGCTTTGTATTACTACTGTTCTTTTTTTATTTTTTATTTTACTTTAGTTATTAAACTGTTTTTATCTCAACCCACAAGTTTTCCCCTTTTGCCCTTCCGATCCTCTCCCCCATCCCGCCGGTGGGGGGCTGAGCGAGCGGCTGCGTGGTGCTTAGCTGCTGGCTGGGGTTAAACCACGACACTTATGTTAGGGGGAAGGAGACTGGGAGGTCAGTAGAAGAAATTGAGGAGATGATAAGTTATAGTTGGGGAACGTCCGTCCTTGCAGGGCTGCTTTGAACTGTTACTTAGAAGATGGTGATTACTGCAATCAGTTTCTATTCTTTTTGAAATCCATTTTCAGGCTTGCTTATATTTACTGATCTGTGCTGACTCGCTTCAGGGGGGTATTTATTTATTTATTTTTATATCAGTAACATGCAGTCTTTTATGGACATTTTTAAAAAACCTATGATCAGGCCCTGATTCCACTGAAATAAATCACAGAACTCCCACCGGCTCCAACCGAGCTTGGCATTTTACTCTTCGTCATGAATCCCCACCATGCCAACTTCTGTGGTGAGGGTGGTTACTGAGACTTCTTGCCCCATCAACTCAGATCCCTGGTTTCTCTAGTACCACAATGCTTGTTTAATGGTCAGTGCAGTAAACCTGTTCATTAAAATGTTTTTGTTGCCTTTAAAAAAAAAAAAAGGCAATTGTTGTGTCTCAACAATCCCTTATAAGCAGCAAGACAGATGAAGATAGGTTATGTTTTTTGAGTTTTAGATGCCTAACATCTTTGTGATTTAAATAGGATTAGACATCTAGGTAGGAGATGAGTGTGTAATGAGTTTTGTGGATATGGCCATAGCTTCTTACTATAGGGCCACATTATACCTTAGTGCATTTTTCCATCTCTATAAAGACACATAGGGTGGAATTCAGTTACCTAAACGTAGGCATCTAGTGACATCTGAGGTGTCCTGGGATGATGTTCTCCAGTTGCTGCCCTAGCAGCACAAGAGTCTGTTGCAGATCCCCTCTTTTCAGCCAGCCCTTTCCTCTAGAAATGCCTCAGATAACCAAGGCACTGAGTCCCATTGTTGGTTTAGGATGAAACTCTAGATTTTAGACCCGTACATTGAGGTATCTAACCCTAGGTGGCAATGAGTGAGCTAGGTGTCTAAGTGCCCATTACAAACAATGAAGACTGGTCAATGCAGTTAATGGACTCAGGAAGCTACCAGGGCTGTCCTGTCGCTGTCCTGATGACACAGATTTTATTGACCACCTCTTCACTGCCTTGTAATTAGAGTTTAGGCACCTACCTCATGTATTGCCACCTTCCTTTGGACACCTATATTTAGGTGTCCACGCTGGGAAGCTGAACCTCATTAATTACTTCATTGCAGTCTCTTTGGGCAGAAGGGAAATCACACAGGTGTACCCGGCAATCTCAACTGTTTTAGGAAACCTCTTGTCATGAACGGTGATATAAGGAAAGGAAAGATACAAGAATGACTTTCAGATCTCAAATGGAATTTGAAGAAATATTAATTAGGCGTCAATGGATTATCTTCTGAACTGAGACTATCAGGTAGAGAGGTAAATATCAATATGGAACTTCTCTTGGTATGTTTGTACACAGCTTTTAGTTCAGCTTAGGTTTTGGAGTTTGCCTGGAATTGTAAACGTGAGAAAGGACTACAGAGTGTGTATATTAATGTTAGTGCGGAAGCCTGATGGTTTGTTTGGTTATAGATGCACAGGAAACATTTCACAATGGTCCAGAGAAAATATTTTGGCTTTAGAAAGACTATTGATGGAAAACTTTGTTTAATTCCAGAAAGCTACTGACATATTGGAGAGAGTTCAGCAAAGAATAGCACAAATTAAAGGACTAAAAGGTTTAATTTATTAAGAATGATTGTGTTAAATATTAAAAGCTTGATGAAGTGATAACTAAGAGGGATCTGATAACTGTCTTTATTAAGAGTGTATGATGCCTAAAAGGAGCGAGTAATTAGCCTGGAGGAACTGGAAGTAAAATACACCTACTAGGATAAAGGGAATGAATGGACAAGTTAAGTTATACACTTCTCATGTCCTAATTGCTTTAATATTCTCCTCCCCTACTTAAAGCTCATATTTTAACTTCCAGACTGTCAGAAAAGCTGACTGCCATTTTACCATGTTAGCCTTCTTTGCCAGTGCATTCACTGATTTTCTGTCACCCCTAATACGAAACACTTCAATCTTCCCGTTTTTACTTTCAGTGCCTGTGTGTTGGGCATCTCTATCCTAGAACCTGACCTTGAACATCTGACCACTGGGACTTAGGTTTGTAAAGCCCTTTTAATAGGGGCCAAAGTAACTAAGAAAATGATACCTTTAGATTTTATACCCCTTCTTACTTATCTTTTCTTCTGCCTTTATGAACTTCAGTGCCTCATTTGTTGCTTTTTCTTTTTCCTGCCTCTGTACCTCTTTCCATGCTACTTTTTATGTATCTGTATCAAACTAGAGCTCACAAAAAAAGCTTGGAAGATTGGAAGAGGTGAGAGGGTAGCATATTTTCTGTTGCATATGCAACAGAATGACAGGGGACACAGTTAACTGTCAGCAGATCAACAGCAATTTGTTAAGTTGCTGTGATTCAGCTGTTACCTGCACTCAACATTTCTCCCTAAATGCTTAACTCCAGCATGCAGGGCTTTACAAAGACAATAAATTCAGAGGAATGCAGGAGTGGTAGTGCTGCATTAGGAGGCAGAGTGTGTGAAAAACTCCAAAATATGAAAAATCATCAAAATCAGAATGAACATGGTCTGTTTGGTTCATTTAGTAATTTTTTTTGCTACTCAGAGTATAAGTTCCTAAGAACAGTTAACTTTTTCTGCATAGTAGTAAGCTTATCTCTGGAACCACACAAAGAATAACAGTAGAATCTGAGTTTCACAGCTGCTAAGCCCATCAGATTTCAGTTGCCTTACATAGCTCCCCATGAGGTCTCTTTTTCTGCCCTAGATTTGCTGAGCACATGCAGGGGGCTGCAAATCTTTTGGCAGCCTTGGCTGAGTTACTTTTAGAAAGTTCTAGTAGGCTCTCATAATTACTTCATTTGCTGTTTGTAGTCAATGTACTGATGTTATCACTTCATGTTTTCTAGCTAAAGAAATGAGGTCCCATGATGCAACGTAATGGCATTCATACATATCTTAAATATATTATAATACATCAGTACCTGAAACAGTAAATATAAAAGTATGCTCTAATTATAAATTATTCATGTGTGCATTTGAAAAATGTCAAACTGCTATGAAATAGTTTCTTTGAACTCTTTTCTCATGTCAAGAGTAGGGCAAGATAGCAAAATATCAAATTTGTCTATAATGGGCCCAAGGAAACACTTTTATAAAGTACAGTATGTGCTTGAATTGATAAAGAAAATGGAAGAAAAAAATCCAGCTTTTGGCACAGCCAAGTGACGGATTCTGTTACAGGGTTCTGTTCCTTCTGTTACATGCAACAAGGGGGTTTTAAATAGGCCTTACTGGCAAAGAGAAACAGCAGGGCGAAGGAAAGCTATAAAAAGCTCTGGATTCCTTTAGCTGAAAGAAGATAAAATTCATAGAAAGCTGAGCTATAATACTTGACCACCTCAACTATATCTGGAAAATGGGCATGGTTTCTCACTGTAGGCACAGGTGGTGTGTATTGAAAGGGCAGAATTAGGCAGTCTTACTGCATAAGCTCTTCTAGATGAAAATTCAGCTTTGGTGAAAAATAAAACAGGTGCCTTTTTAGATTTTACAAGCTTCTTTCGGGTGCTGAACTTTCAAAATAAGCCTTTAAACTATATGCAGCGAGAGATAGTCAACCGAGCTTTAGCTCGTGAAACTTCATTAACCAGTTCTAAATCGTGTCAGCTGAAGGGTAAAGAGAACAGTTAGACAGCAAGATTGTAGGTCTGCACAGCACTGCAGGCTGCTCTCTGCGTCCTCCTCCTTGCTTTTCTGCCTGCTGGATAGGAAAGCAGTAGTGAAATACTTCACTGTTTATAATGATGAAGTGCTTGCCCACGTCTCAGCAGGTTGCCAGAAAAAAAGCAGCAGCACAGGCCAGTTTGACAGGAGAGCTCATCCAAGCATTCTCAGCCAGAAATTCGGAAGTTATGATGTATGTGACATCTCTGAGGTGGTGTTGACAGATGAGTTGTAAAGGAAGAAGTACAATTGGTCATTAAGGTGCTAGGTGGTGGATCTAATGCAGCTGAGCAGGAATAGAAAGTGGAGCTTCGTTTGTAAATAAATCACCATGTTTTGTTTAGACACCATATATTCTCTCCTGGTTACTCCTTGAGTAAGCAATTACTGCTAGGCAACTGTAGTAGAAAGGCCTCCAGATTTTAATTCCATACTAGGAATCAAAGAATAATACCCAGATCTCAGTTGTATATAAAATAATGGTTTCCCTTGATAGAAAACTGCTTTCCTTCTTTGAACATCAACTATTCTAGGTTAGCAAGTCTTATTACAGAATAAGTACGTGTGGTTTTCATAGATTTTGCCAAAGGAGAGCAGAGAGGCATGATTAATTGAGTCCCTGATCTGTGTGTCAGTTTGTTGTGGACAGGGTTGAGAACTAAAGGGACTATTGCTGAACGGAAGAATTGTAAAGATCAACGCCCGTGCTTAGTTTATGCATGAACATAAGTCTTTGTTGAAGCAGGCTTATTGCAAGTCAGCCAGTATGGAAACTCTTTTCCTTGAACAGAAGGTATGTAAAATCCTGCCCCTGAAGAAGGCATTTGTTTGTGACTGATGGTTTGACACTACATCAAACTCGCTGTAATATTTCTTCACAAGCAGTACATCCCATCCTTTGCCCATCAAACCAAAAGGAAAAAAAGAACACTTCTTCTGTTTGGATGATAATCCTGTTTACTGAAGCAGAAGGGTGAGGTGGAAAACTTTTTAAGTTGAAAAAGTGACTGATGTAGGATCATAATACCTGAAGTCCACAACTACTTACTACTGGACAAGAGCAGGTCTTTGTTTCAGTCCACTGGGAAGTACTTTTCCGTTTAAATAACCGCCTGCAATTTCTATGTAGAGAGCTTCAGTGGAAGAATATGAGGTTTCCTTAAACAGTACTGTGAATTTTATATGTGTTAGCTGGCCAAAACGGTTGCTGAAGTTCAAAAGAGAAGAATGTAGTGTTAAGGAAGCAACCATTATATATGCTAAGCCACTTCTAAAGATAACAACAAAGTGATCTTTTCTAAGTCAGGGAAGGACAGCACAATTGCCACGTGTATCACGTCTCTGTTGTGGACAAAGAGTTTTACTTTTAAGCAATATCAGTGTTCGATTATTGTTATTATTAATATAATTAAATAGATCTTTATTACTGAAATAATAGTATAATTTTATTCTTATTATTATTCATTAAATTATAAGACGGAGCATGTTTAACAAATAAGTAATTTTAAATTTTCAGACATATGCAAGTATAGGGTAGGTGTTGCCTCTGCTGAGATACTTTCGGAACATGACATCATAACAGAGGTTTGAGATGGCCAATTTTATTTGGGCAATGTCTCAATTTTGGTATCAAAACATACCGACATACCAATTGGTCTCTTGCTAAGTAAATTGCAGAGGCCAGGCATCATGAGCTGAATCATTACGGAATTGCAAAAACAAGTGTTCATGTAAAGAAACTGCACGTGTTTTTACAGTAAAATGGCCACACGATAGGTTAGACTGTTTATTGAATTTATTCCCTGAGGTGCATTCACTTAGTTGCCAAGGAATTTTTTGAGTGAATTTAACGAACTTTTATTGGACAACATACAGGTCTGAATCTACTTGCATGCTTATTTTATATGTCGTATTTTGGAAGCCAACATTGTTTGAAAACGTATTAGAAGGGATATAGGCATTTATATTTATGTTTTTTATGAGGAGTTAGGGAACGAGTTTGTCGCCCACTGCCTGCAAGCTTTTGTAACTATGTCAGAACTTAATTCTGATTTGAAGTCTCCATGTTTACCTGAGGCCTCTCCAGAAATGACAATCTGACACAGGATATAGAGCATTTCATCTCACAATAGTCATTAGAGTTGTGTCATTTAAGCAGTAAGCTTTTTGGGATAGAAGACTGGGACAGATAGAGGGAGAAGGGGCTCTGTGGCTGTCTACGCCATACCCTATGTGTGTTAGGGTAAAATCTGAGTTTCTTCTTCAGGCATTAAAATTCACTTGAAAAATGTAAAAAAAATTTTCCACGTCCTTAAAATTCCTTCAGTATCTATTATTATACTAAATCCAATAATAATAATAATAATATTTTCTGTGGTTAAAGATGTTTTTAAGTGTACATATACACATATATAAAAACGTGTATGTATGCATACACATATATATGAGATATATATGGTATTTATAAATCTAGTTGTTTGCTAGGTGTGATATTTACTGTTCTGCTGTTTTCCAGCTAGAATTGTTGTGGGAAGCACTACACTACCAAAGTTACAACCTCACTTTGCCAAGGCAGCTTTTCATAGATGGATTCTCTCGGGGTTTTACAGACCCTGGGAAGCACAGGAGGGGAGAGAGGTGGTGGCTGTTCCCATACAGCCAGCCTTCTGTTTCCTCCTCTCCCTATTTCTGTGGCTCATACACACTGTTCCTGTTGAGTTTCTCACTTGTTCAGCTGTCAGAAGCTTGCTGAGTTCTGGTGTTTCTGCAGGGTTTCCCCGTGCGCCATGAAGCACACTTCTTTTTTGACCCTGAGCTTACATTAATGCCAGTCAGAATGGCATTGCTGAGTGTGAGTTGCTGACTTGGAATAAGATAGGAGCCACTTGAGGAGGAGGAGGATTCAGGGGACAAATACTTTACAGGAGAGCAACTGCCATAGACTTTCATGAGATATTATACAGCCATATGGAACTATAAGCAGAGGAAGATACAGCTTTGAAATTAAATTGGCTTGAGCTTCTCTCAGTATCTAAAATGCAATCTTTTCTTTCTCCTTTCCATTTCCTTCATATGCTTAATTTTCTGCCGACCATGGTCCACCACGATAGTACCTTAATGACTTTTCATGTGCAGTTTATACCAGCGGAGGAGTCCCAAGGCATCTGCTTGTGTCCAAAGACTTGCTCTTTCTGGAATTCAGAGCTTTTCTTGGATGATCATGTCAATCAGACAGTTTCAGCTTCCTTCTTGGGGCTTTGTTGGCTCTGAGTTGTGGCAGTTTTTTGAAAGCCTCTATTTAGTAGGAAGGTCTGAATGAGATAAATAAGTTTTCTCAGGACTCTGTTGGAATAATTTGATCTCAATATTGTGGCTGAGTGTACTAGGAAAACCAGCCTGAGTTGCAGTGCCTGAGATCAAAAATATCCCATTCACCTGAAGTTCCTTCCAGCCTGGGAATCTGGGATAGCAATACCAGCATCCCTGGATGAGACGCAGTCAGTTCAGGTCTTTCTGTCACATATCGTGGACTTTAGATCAGGTTGTCTTAGTTGCAGATGTTCATGATTGCAGAAAGTCATTCCATTCCTGAAAGAGAAGAGGGAGGTCTCAGGCAAGATTCCTCTTCAAGATTTACAGCTGAACCAAGTCTCACTATATTAAGATTCAAGCACCGTGTTCTGTTTTGATTATGGTGCTAATTTTCATAATCTTTTGATAGTGGTTCTAAAGTAACATTTCATTTTTTCTTACTAGAATCTCAAAGAGGGCAAAACAGCTACCTGATATTTGTTTGTTTTCCCTCTTGCAAACAGTAAAACAAGAAATCCATGAGTTTATGTTCTGAAGTCAGAAATACTGGAACTGCCATTAAAAAAAAGTAGTCTTAAAATACTGACTGAATAAATTATTATTGCAGGCATAAAAGTGTCTGATTTCTGTTGCTATGCTGTGGTTTATTTTTTTCAGTGTTATGGGGTATAGCATACTTTATTCAGCAAAAACCAAAATAAAGTGGAGAATAAAAAAAAATAGTAACAGCAATCAAACCCCAGTACGATGGCCTTTCTCCTTAACTACATGTACATCTCTTAAGGATTTAGTATTAGCTCCAGCAAGCTACCATTGGGACCAATAGTGTTGGACCTTTGTCCTGCTGTATTGAGGGTTTATTAAGAGCTTTGCCCGTTTTATTTGGCTTTTTGATGTTTATATGTAGTTTGATTCAGGATTCCACCTTTCTCCAGTGCTCATTAGTTGTAGTGGCCTTTCCAAACTAGGTCTTTTGGGAATGGCGGTGATTGTGACAGATGGTAGAGGAACAGAATTGCTCTGGGAAGCTGCTTCTCACTCTGTCTCTGTCTCTCTCTTGCCTTCTTTCCTCTTATTTCAGTGCTCATGTTGGATTCCCATGCATTTGCCCCTGGAGAGACACAAATTGCAGTAGTTACTTATGCAGCACTTCACAGAGTACTTGTAAGAATAAACTCTCATGCTTCTCTTTGTCAAATAGAAATCAATTATGGTTTTATTTTTTTACAATTGGATTTCTCTTTTTCCTTCTTGTAAAAGGTGATGCATTGAGACTATTGGAGCCTACAGACACATCTTTGTAGAAAAACACATTACTGTTGAGCCAAAGCATTCTTCAGCTGCTTTTCTGGAGTTATTTGTAATTAGACACGCTCTGATGGAGAAAAGTGGTATTTTAATTCTGCCCTCTAAAAAGCCAAGATTACTTACAGCAATATTCTCCCAATTTATGTGATCAATATATCCTCCATATTTGCCCAGTACAAATGGGAAAGCCATGTCACTGTCATCTAAGCTGCAGAAAAATAGTGTTTTGCCTTGAAGAAGCAAAGCAAAACTCAGAAAAATTTTCAGCTGGGGAAAAAGGAAGAAAATGAGGGGAAAAAAGTTGTCAAGATGGTGAGAAGCAAGGAAGAAGCAGAAGAGACATTAAGCTTTATTATTTATGTCCTTTTTCTGTCTCCTGACTGGTAAGTTAAAACTTCAGCTTTTTCAGTCAGTTGTGATAGGTGAGATTTTCTCAAAACATTGTGAAGAGTACAAAATCCCACGACTTAGCATGAGAATGGCACCCCCTAATATTTTTGTTAGTTCAAATACATGTTGGAAAAACCACTTGGACATATCAGGAATGTAATGTAGAAACACTTACAATGCAATGTCACAAATGTTGGTGCCATTTTTAATTTTAGACCGAAATGCATTTCTTTCTCTCTAGTCTGCCTAGTACTAAAGGCCAGATTTCCTTTTCTTTATTTAAAATAAAAACGTAATACAGAGAGTACTGTATTGTCTCGTCTTGCCGAGGTGACAGGCATCTTCCTCCTCTTCTCTGTGTCTTTGCAAAGATTAATTCCCTCTTCAAACCCCTGTGCATTTTGCCTTCAAAGCATTCTCCCTTTGATCCCTCTCCTCCTTAGCTGCCCATTAGCACTGGACTTGTACAAGGGGAAGCCTAACTGGATTTGCTTGTATATTTGTGAAATTCACTGTGTGAAAAGGTACAGCTTGCATGTTCTCCATTGTGCACGGAGTATTATTGGATTAACTCTAATTGTGAGCTGCAGTGTATCCTGGAGGGGACCTTAGAAAAATGGGAATAGTTCTGTAGTTCCACGGTCAGCGCTTCACCTGTCTTCGTGTTCTCTTTTCTTAGTTGGGAAATAAAACTTGATTTTTTGGTCTCTTTCAATTTTGGGAGGAGATCTCCTAAATCAAAACTTTTAATCAGTATATGTACTACAGTGGATAATCATAAATTCATTGTAGTGAATATTGCATGTAGATAAACTATGTGAAAGATGGTAAATTAATGATAAATACTTAATTGTAGGTACCTACTAGAAAATACAGTGCTTTCTGTTTGTCATCTTCTTACTTTGTATAACCTGGGGACTTAAAGTGTTACTGACTGTATTTAAAGTAAGATTGCGATATATATTTTCATATACTTAACTCTAGAGAAAATCCTGCCTTCTGCTGCAGATATAACCCTTGTTTCAAACTAAATAAAAAACAAACATCCATTATAATTCTTAGGGTCTTAAGGTCTTGCTTCATGTACTAAAAAGATTGGAAAATGAAATTTTAGCATAGTATGGCTGAACTCAAATCTGCCTCCTTTTTTCTGTGGTAGATTTTCTGATTTGTTTTGTGTTGCAAGATGTTTCAAAAGTTATTCAAGTGGAAGCAGGCATGTGCTCTGTACACCACAGCATACAATTTTAATTTCATGGGGGGCAATGGTTTTTTTGTTCTTTGCCAGGCCTTTTATGAACATGCTGCTAGATCCCCTGTCTAATAGCACCTGCTGTGCTAGTGATGGGGATATGTATAATGGTATGTCTACCTTGGGAGATTATGGGTATGGTGAGGGCAGGGGACCAACAGGGAGGCCAATGTGTGTGTATACTTTCCAAATTGCTAGCTACGCCCCTGGCTAGATTGCACCGTTAAAAGTAGCATGCTGTTAACACTGGAATGTAGAAAGTGAGGATTAAAAAATAACTTCTCTCTGCATGTTAATGACTGTGTATTCTCTGCGCTTCCTCACAAAAGCAACAGAAGAATAATAACCTCTCTAAGGCAGAGCTATAAAGCCCGGTCGTTCAGACTGGCAACCATTCCTTGGACTTGGAAAGCAACGTTATCTGTTCTGGCCTCTGTCACCTTAGGTTTCAGGCAATACGATGGTAGCTTTATGAATTTTACCTTATAGGGGACTAGTTATTAGGGCAGATGCAACCAGGGAGTTGACAACCTCCTACACACGTTGACTGGACTGACATTTGCTTAGCGGTAACAAGCTGCCATAGTATGGTGCCATGGGGGCCCTTTGGGCTTGATTTAAGAGTGCTGACACCAACTGCTTGTTATTTCATATTTTAGAGCTGTCAGGGAGGCAACTGATGTCAGCATAAAATTATTTGATAGCTCTAAATCATGAGTAAAGTATGAATCTATTGACAGCAATAAGCTAGAAATCAAATTGTTGAACCCCTCAATAGGGAGAAAATTGACAACTGAATGGTGTGCATGCACACACGTATCATGAGTAGAATATGTAACTGTAGCCCATCCTGTGCCTTCGCTCTGAAATCCATGTGTATGATTCTATCTTGTAATATCCTAGTATAACTGCTACTGTTATCGCCCAGCAGGATTTCTAGGAAAATACTGTATTGCGGTTTCCATTGTGTTCCCACTGAACTTTTATTTGGCAAATTTGGTAATGGTAACATTCTCATCTTATATTGTACATATAATCGCAATTACATCTATCTGCACTAATGGCCTTCTTGAAAATTTTGTGTTGAGAGGGGGCTTTTGAAGTAGGAAGATAATAGTGGGCTGTTAGGCTCACTGTGAATATTTATGAAGCATACTGCATTCCAAACCCAAAAGCTGTTATCAGTTGCTTTACCTATGCCCCATTTCATTTTCTTAGATTTATTCTGGTGTAACTCATTACCATACAGTGAATCAAACTTGTGTAAGCTTCAATTATGGAGTATCAAAAAAGATGTGGGTTGGTTTTTTTTTTTTACCTCTACAGTGTTGCTTTATTTCTTTTCTATCCCCCCCACCCTAAGCCCATCACATGGATTTTGGGAACTTCTGATTCTCTAATTTTGTCCCAGTATATACCAATTGAAAGCATTTAGTTGTGATTAAAGCAGATTGAATGAGATAATCCCTCTGAGTGAGCAGCTTGAAAAAGCTCAAACACAGCTCTTTGGGGACATGAACTAACTCAACACAAGCTAATTCCTGCGGCATCTCCCATGTGATGCGTTAGGCACGCCGCTTACTTGTTTTGTTTACCAGATCCCATTAGAAATTTTTTGTTTAAGAACTGAATTTTAAAGTAAGTTTTAGCAGTCATCAGCATGGAATCGTACAGTGTAGAATTCTTTAAACCATGCAATAAAAGGAATATTTCTGTTAGAAATCAGAGCAAAGATGTTTCTAATGGAAGCAGTGATGCATTGAGCGATGACCTGCGGAGGCAGGGTAATAATATGCAAAGCACGGGAAATAGAATTGCTTCACTTTCAGCAATATAATGCTTTGGTTAGACAGTATCCCGCTCTCCAAGCCCCACTGCCTGGCCTCGTGTTTAATACTTTGCACTTTTTCCAAGTAACATTAGAATGGTAGCCAAGATTTTGAATCTGAGGCCTTGTAAGTGCAGCTGGAGTTAAGAATGTTGTAATGTTGACAGCTTTTTCCAGTAAAGTATTTTCAGTTGAGATTATAGCAGTTGTTATTTGTTTAAATTCCTTTCCTCAAATGTGTTATAACCATTATTTAAGGGGACCTAAACCTTAAGCTCTAAAACTTCTGTACATATTAAACTATCTGAAATTTTCCATTTCACCTCTGACTTCTTGGAAGGGGCTTTTTTTTGCCACATCTCTCCAGGATGCACAACTGATCTGAGTACGCCGGTCATGTGCTAGCCATGATGCTACAGCAGAAAGTAATGTCATTGCTGTCCTCTACTGTTCACTGTGGAGGACAGGCTCAGAATTAAAATGTTTGGGAATATGGGATACTTCACTACATGTATGTGAACCCAATTCAGTCTTTGCTGAATGCTGCGGTCAGTGGAGTTCAGTCCTAAAAAGCAATGAAGTAGTTGCTTCCTTCTGGTCTTCTCAAAATTTCTTATAAGATCATTATTACTTTTTATTTTTAATGAGTTGGTTTCCCGCTTTTTTTTAAGACCCATGTGTACTGATTTCTCTGCTTTTTTCTTTCATCTGAATGCAGTCTTGCCGTGTGAACACTGGTAGAAACAAGGAAGCTGGTATTCAGACATCTTACCTGGTTGGTTTTATTCTGAGTCAGGTGCAGAAAGTCAGTCATCTGAGGGAAACACTTAGGAAGAATGAAAGGGTGCCTCTGTGAGAGGTACAGCCCTCCCCTCCGTGAAGACGGGGGCGTTTCCCACGGCGATCACCGCCCTTTCGCGCCTCATTTTCGCGCCTTTTGTGCGGCGCGGCGCCCCCGGCCCGGGCGCCCCTCGGCAGGGGAGCAGCAGGGGCCCGGCCTCCCGGCCGCCGGGCGGGGCCCGCAGGCAATGAGGCGCCCGGGCTCGGAGAAGCTTCTGGATCGTGGCCGGCGGTGGCCACGGCTCAGAGCCGCCCCGGGGCGCAAACGGGCGCCGCCGGGGACCCCCTGGAGCGGCCTTCTCAGAGCGGCGGGTCCGTGTGCGGAGCCTCTGCCCTGGGGCCGGGGCGCCGCCGCCTGAGGAAACCGCCCGGCAGTGAGGGCCCTCGCCTCCTGCGGTGAGCGGCTTCTGCGGGGTGCCCTCGAGTGAGCCCTCGCCCCCGGGGGAGCGATGGCGCCTCTGGGCACCCGCGGGAGGGAGCGAGGGAGGGAGTTTCCTCCGAGTGAGTGAGTGAGTGAGTGTGGGAGGGGTTTGCGTCATCAGTGCCGTGTGTGCTGACGCCTCGAACATGTGACGTGTTACCGCAGTGTTGGTTGATGTCGGTTTGCCCCGGTTTCTCATCGGTTTCTGTTGTGCGGTTTTGGTTGTTTTGGGCAATAAAGTTGTTAAGAGTTTGTCCTTCGTTTCGGTTAGTCTTAGGGTATCTCCGTGACAGCCTCTGCTTCAGCATTTTAGTGTAGACCAGGAGTGTGCCGTTCTTCAAAAATGAATCTTGTGATTATCCCGCTACTGTCCTTTGACTCCTCTTACAGGGGGATGTTAGGGCATGGGAGCTATGCTCCTTTCAGAAGGAATTAAATCAAAACGTGTGTTTCAGGAGAAACTCTAATGTGTTCCAGCAGCCTGTGGACATTCAAAGTATGGGAGCAGACTAGGTCTAGTTTAAAATGGCTCTACCAAAATCATGTACTGTGTGGATATTGGGTTCTTGCTACCAAGCCTTTTATTCTACAGATCTACTCCTGTTATACTACAGTTCTTACTAAGGCGGACATGACAGACTAAGGTGGCATGTAACTGTGAAAGGGGAAACAGCATAATAGTGTGAGCTTTTTCCAACACATCTAGGTTTTTGAGTTCTGAATAAAAACACAACCATTGTGATAATTATATGTATATTTTAAAATGATTCTGCTATGGCAAAAATATTTGTGATTGAAATCAAGAACTAACAAGAAAATCAAGTTCTAACAAGAACTACTTTGCCATGCTAAATTTGGATTGGGGAGAAATTACAAGCTAAAATTCGAAGCAATTGGAGAGATCCTTGGCATGTGCCCAGTTGGCGAGTGTTCATACATTGTGTTAGCTCAGCTCGGTCCCCAGCCTTACAGCAGAGAGGTGGTTGCTGAGTGTGGGACAACTTGCACATGTTGGAGATTGTAAATATCTTGGCCAAGTGCCACCTACCTCAATCTTTTCACAGAAGAAAAATTAATGCATTAGTGATGAGGCAAATTCTCCTACATTTTGCTGTTGCTCACCAACAAAGGCAAAACAAGGGATCAGCTTTAAAAGTTGCATAACTGAAAGGGAACAGACTTTGATGTGCCTGAGTAAAAGCAATCTTGTATACTAATTGAAGGGGTTCCGGTCATGTGTTAAGTGCCCTGTTTGTCCAAAGTATAACTTGCCAATTCATACCACCTGCAGTTGTAACTAAATATGTTACTGACACTTGATTTTGCATCTGGGGTTGATCTACTGGACCTGTTTTTCTGGAGATCATACCCTAGAACAGAGATGGCTCAAATCTTCTCTCACCTATGGAAAATGAAATTTTGCCAAGCAGGGAAGGAGATGTTGAGACTTAACTGATACCAAGCTCCCTTTGCAACAGCAAAGGGAAGAACCAGAACTGGGGGCAGATTTTTTTCTTCCGGTGACACGGGAAGCTAGAAGAAGCAGAGCAGTTGTAGCCACTTTAGCAAACCTGGCTTTTCAAGGTTCAGGCATAGGAAATATTATTCCTGACAATTTTGTCTGAACTTGAAGTCAGCTCTGACTCAGTATAGATCTCTGTACTTCAAGGTTTTGAAAGAAATGTGAGAGGCAAGAATAATGAGTAAGAGGGGAAAAAGGGTCATTTGAAAGGGAGAAGTACCTTTGCTATAGCACTTACCATCTAACCTTGATAATAATTCCCATTACATGGCTGAACTAGTTGTGAGGAAGGAATGAGGGAATGGCTGGTTTAAAACATTTCCACTTTTTAACTTAAAAAGCAGTATCAATTCCCTGTCTTTATCTTTGGTATATTGTAGGGCCATTACAGAACAGAATTACTTGTCAGTTTGAATTATCCAGGACTTTCCAAGTTTGGCTGATGATGATCACCATTTCAAAGGGACATTAAGTTAAGTTAACACCCATTGGAATTTGTCGGCGAGATTATCACAGGTCAGATGAATAGATGCATGGAGTGGGAGAGGAAATACTGGTGGGACTGAGGGGAATGGGCAGACAAAAGAGAAGGACAGCACTTGTCTGGACGTGAAACAGTTATCCATGTAACTCCATGTATGACAGTTTCATTTTTACCCTTGGGCTTTGGAAACAGTTATATTTGTTTTAATACCAAAATACTAATGTACTTACTTTTGTTTGGTAATCGGTTACCAGACTGCCTAAAAGTTGTCTATCCTTGGCCTAGCCATGCTGATGTCAGTGCTTATTTGAACGAGTAAGGAATTAATCCCATACACGTGGACCATTCATCTTCAACAAGCAAGAACGCTTCTGTAGTCTAAGGGAAAGTAAGGTTATCTTACAAAAGTTTCTTTTTCTTGCCAATATTTTATCTCTTCATGTAGTCCAGATACTCTAGAAAGACAGAAAACCAGGAATACTGATTGATTCTGTCTCTCAAGAAAATAACACATTCTCATTTGTCTCATCTTGAGGATTGAAGTCATAAATCTCCTATGAGGTTGGTTTTGTAATTTTAAGACTACAGGAAGATGAGATGGAGATCAGAAGTCACTAGTTTTCACATAATGCATCTAGGAAAATTACACTGCTGTCTCCAAGTTGAGAGACACTGATTTTGTAGGAGGAATCTAGTACTGTTCTTAGTCCCATGGGACACGTGGACAAAGTCAATTTGATTGGGGGCGGGGGGGGACAGAGCGGTTGGGTTTCATTTGTTTTTTAAAGTTTTATGTTGCCCAGTGATGAAGTACCATATGTTGAAATAAGCCAACTTTAGGCCTTCAACATATTTTTCCAGAATATTGTAGAACACAGAAGATGGGCTGCTGTTCTGAACCAGCCTCTCCCAGCGCCTCTCTTTTTCCACTGGTTATAACGGGGCTTCTGGAAGACAACCATTTTGTTTAGGTGTCTATATTGAGGTGTGGTTATATCACCTCTTTAGTTTTCCTAGTTGGCATTTTGTGTTGACAGATGTATTTATTAAATAGAAAGGAAGGAACCTCTCTCTTCCATCGCCACAATTTTTTTAATGTGATGTGTGAAGAGAATTACAGTTGTGGGAGTTTAATTAGTTGAATCTATTGAATAACATTAGGTAACTGCTCATTGAATTTTTACCAATAAGTGGACTGTAATATTACATGCATTTACCTGTACTATCTATCCTTGTAAAACTGAACTTTTTTATTATAATATTTATTGTCAAGTTTCTTGTCTGACAGATCTTGATAAAGGCTCTATGTGCATTGTTTAGGGAAAGGTTCTGTTTGGGGCTCCATTAATAATGGATATCATCCATCTGTCTCTCAAAAATGAATTTTCATGATCTCATTGTTTTGAATGTTATGGCTAAAGCTCACAGTTGTCATATGTAGGAAGAAGAATTTGCCTTAGTAGATTAGACCATTGGTCCATGAAATCAGGAATCCTGCCTGCACCGGCAGCCAATTCATTGCTCTACATATTAAGGACACTATTCTGATCACTCAGTATACAGAATTTTCTCTAATTTAAATGAAAAAGCAGCATGATAGGGCTCTTTCATTTCCCTCCAGGATATTAGGGCACATTCATGGAAACGAGTCAGGGACAATACCACATGCTGTGCATATCCTAAAGGGGGAAGGAGAAGTCTGTAGAAGAGGAGTAGTGAACAGTACAGACTGTCATGTTGTACTGATGTTTTTCTTCTTATTTCTTTGAAATCTTTTAATAACTGCGTAAGTAGCTGAAGCCCTTGGGCAGCTTTAACTTTCGTGGCAGCAGTTCAGCAGTAGAACAGCCTGTGCGTTAGTGACCTTGGCAGGTTTACATAAACCATATTTTCACCTGCATAAAATGTTGTTCAACAGTTTTTCTTTTGCTTTAGGCATAAATAGTGTTTTCTCCAATGTCACACTGGCATGCTAGATTTCGATTTCTGTGATGCTGATCATGAGGAAACTTCTCTGTTCTCTTTCCGTGCTAGGCGTGCCATGCTCTGTTTTTTGTATTATTGAAGGGCTGACATAGGATGCCTTGTACTGTTATCTCCCTTCTCTCATTTTGGATGACATCACTTGGAAGGTTTTGCAGAAGTCACTTCATATTCTCAAACCTTTACTCCACTGAAGTCAACAAAATCTTTATCATTTGCTTTATCATTTGCTTTGCCCTGACAGGGCTCAGTTAGGAAACGGGGAATTTTATCCCCTAAAGCAGGTTATTTCTGATGGTTTTACTTAAGAATCGTCCTCCAACAAAACAGGACCTGACACATCTCCCCAGAATTTCTACACCTAAACTTTCTCTGGAAGCTGCAGATATCTTGCTGTTTCTGCCTGGTAGCTGGGACGATAGGTAGCTCTGTGGGTGGTTTGTGAGGTGAAAGTTTGACAGAGGCTTTGCCCTTCTTCTCTTAACTTGCAGGTAATGGTGAAAAAAGAATAGTTAAAAAATATCAATAGAGAGAAAAAAATGTTGAAAACTCATGCATGTGTATATTTGCATAGCTGTTCCTAAAGATATAGGAAACCTGTTGGATTTGAAAAGCCTTCAAGTAGAGACCCTAGAAGATACTGTGTGACTTGTATAAATAAATACATACCACAAGCAGTGAGTTTCAAAGGTCAAAAAAACCTACCAGAGAAATAGTGAAATTGAAAAGTCTATGTAACTTACACATGTTCACATATGCGTGATCTAAACATTAATTTCAAATAAAGGAATGTTGAGGGAGGAAGGATGATCCATGGTTAAACTGTGAGCATGGGCAGTTGCTTTTTATATGTTGCCATCTTAGTAAAATGGCAATAATAATATTTTTTAGAGCAGAGAAATATTTTGTAAATAAGAATTATGAAGTTTTCCAGCACTAGGGTCACACTGCCTATGTATGTACTTTGATTAATAGATAATTCACACAAATGAAATGGGACAGAATTAATTGGAAATGCTCTTCTTTATGAATATTTTGTTTTGTGCTGTTATTGGCTATCCCATTCCATTTATCTGTTTCATTTCAAGAACATTTTAAACACAACCAGAACACTGTGATAATTTCTCTGTTTTGATGGATTTAGTAGGTCGGCAATGTTATCCCAAACCTGTACTTGGGAACTTAGAAAAAGATGTTAGACAGAAAGAAGAGAGAAAGATGCTGCTTTTGTAAAGAATCAGTTAAAGATAGTCTTCTTTTTCCTCCCCTCATTGGACTCAAAAAATAGGTTTCTTGGATTAGGACATCAACTGATGTATATCATCAGGTTTACTTGCACTGACTGCAGGAAAGAGCATTTACAGTGGCTGATGATCTTGCTACTGAAATCTTCACAAATATCACCTTCCAAATGTCATCCCTGTGTTTTATGATCTATACTTAATCTGCCTTTTTGGATTTTTGGCCAAGTTGTAGTGGACTAGTTAAGCATATACATTAAAAAACAACAATGAAAGAAAGGCATTATAGACTAAGATGTGCTGTCTTTGAAAGCATAGAAATATTTTTCAACATTGCAGTTCACAACATGTGATAACTTGGTGATTAGTGTCCAAAGGCTTCATAAAAATGAACATAGCAATGTAATATAAATACAATTACAAAACAGCCAGTGCTTCATCAAGTAACATCGGATCTCAAATTGGTGGAGTTTCCAGTAGCAAGTACATCCTCCTGTGGAACATGTGCATGTGCATTTGAAGTATCAAAATGAGAGGTATTACTTGCTTTGGATCAGAGGCTCTGTTGAGCCCTGAGACTGCTCTGGCTTTTATATACAGGGTTGTGTTAGGACATAACAGTGCAGTATGGTATTCCCATACCTAGAACTTGAGCTTGTTGTCTCAGTGTAGCAAATTGGCTTAACATTGAAAACTACATCTACTCCGGAATCACTTGTCAATTCACTAGGTAACCTGAAGTTCCTATTTACAGTTGGTTTTGTTTGGTTTTAAGATACAAACATACTCTAAAAAAAAAAAAATAAAAACAATGGAACTATTAGACACTTTTAAAATCAGAATTTTTAAAATAAAGATGACTTATAATTCAAGTAGTATATTTTTTCAAGAAAATTCTTTCAAGAATTGTATTTTTTTTTTTCTTCGCAACATCATTTCTGCAGCCTTCTGTTGTTTCTGATGGCTCTTATTCTAGTTTACTCCAGAGAAACCATGAACAGATTTTAGGTTATTGTTTAGAAGCTGTCCTTTGTTTGCCTAGTGTTTTTTAGTTAGGGGATGATTTTGCTTTCTTAACCGCTTTGCGCAGTGGAGAGGTTACTGGTTTTAACCAGTAGATAGCACGCAGTCTCTTTGAAAGAAAGGAGAAATGACCAAGCCAGGTACGCTCTGAGACTGGGTCACTGTCGTTCATTGTCACAGGCGAGCGGCGTGGGCCGTCACGCCGGTCCTTGCTGGCAGAAGTGACAGGTGAACGGCCCTGGGGGCTCCAGCGGGAGCCGCCCGCCAATCATATTTCAAGGGTGCTCACTCAGCACTGGAAAAGCTAACCAAATGATTAAATAAACATCATTTTCCCCTGTTGTTCTCAACTGGCCAGTGATTAAATACACTTGTAATGTATGGAAATATATATTTAATAAAGAGGCTGTGAAGTTACCATACCTAGGTGGGCCAAATGTGTAAATAAGGTAGGAGGCAATTTCAGTTTGTGGTCTCTTGCCTTAGGGAGTGTCTTTTAATGACTTGGTGTGATGCCTTTTACAGTTTATCGCTGATGACATTTTGAGGACACACACAGTTTGTAGAACAAAGAACAATAAAACTAGGGTATTTTCCTGAATGTGGTTTATATGGCCTCCAAGTTATAAGCCTGTTCCAGCAAACAGAAGTAAGTGGCTACTGTATGGTATTCTCCCTGAAGGTAAAAAAAAAAAAAAAAGCCTTTCTTCAGGAGAATAATGTTAGCTATGTGACAATAAACTGGTAGTAACCTAACACAAAAAGTTCATTTTAATAAATAAAATATTGTTTTATTATTGATTTTATTTATTTTTATTTTTTTTAATTTTATGATTTTATTTTAACCCATTTTATGTCCCGTCTTTTATTTCTTTCTGATCTTTAGATATCTGAATGTTTCCAGATTACCTGTATACCATTTTTATATATATGTATGTATATATGTTTACTTACGTATTAGAAAATTGCCCTGTGTCACATGTGCAGCGGTCCTAACTTGGAACTCCCAAGTAATCCTAGATGCACTCAACCCTCAGGCTAGTGACTGCCTGGAGAGGACAGACAAAGATCTTGAACTTGGCTGGCTTGCTTGCTTGTTTAAGGAACAAGAATCCCAGCTGCTTTGGAGGGGTGCTCTGGTATTCTCAGCTAGTCTGGATTTCCTCAGGACTTGGTTCTCAGTCATGTCATTTGTATGTCTCAGTCTTTGAAAAGGAGAGCTTTTTTATCGTCTCTGTAAAGAAGCAATGGGAATACAGCTGAAATATATGTTCAAGTGTGTGTGTGTATACAAAGAGACATAATTTTCTATACAGGAATCTTCACAGGATAATATATTTATATTAAATTATCTGTAGATACAGTTTTAACAGAAGTACAGCAAACATTCTGACAGATATTACGTAAACGAACTCTGTAATCACATTTGAGTCACATCACACCTGCTACATTGTGTGATATGTTCAAAGACTATTTGGACACTACTGATCTTTTAAAACTCTTCTGTATTGTGTTACTTTACATAAAACTTCAGAGTTGCCTCCCACTTGTGCTTATATTATAGCAGGCTTACCAGTATCTGTTCCAAAGAAATTTCTCTTACTTTGTGATGGGTAGAAAAGGAGGAGAATGAAACACAAATTATCCTTCTGGTCTTGGTGTGATCAGGAACTGATAGCGGCAACAGGCAGCTACCAGAGGAGTACTTTCCAGCTTTGTCTGACACAGTCACAGCAGTGATACTTAGTCACCAGAAGTGAGATTAATATAGAATCCATTCAATACGATCATTGAATACGTGGCCAAAATCTATTTGTGTTAATGTTACAAATAGATATCAAAACGTACCTCTGGTAACCTTCACAGTTACCAAGTATGTGTTGTTATTAATCAGACAGGTGTAAATATTCTGCTGTCCAAAAAGTGAACGTCTGGTCTGAAGGAAAAAAAAAAAAGAAATCCTTCATTAAATCATAAAGTGATTTAAAGGAAAAAAGTGTACTCATACTACTAATAATGTTTTCTTTCAGAAATTTTCTAATCTACCTTAGCCAAAGCCAATGTGGCTCACTGAATCAGCCACAGTAAACAGGAAGCTTAATTAATTAGAATTAATTAATTGCTAGAATTAATTGTTCTCCATAATGGTTTCACAAATCCTGGTACTCTTCCACCCTTGTTTTTCCAACTTAATAGGTGATGAATTAGTTAGAATTGACAGAACAAACCGAGTATTGCATTGCAAATTTTGTTTAATTAGCCCTACAGTAATTGTTAATAGTTAACAGTTAATATTTTGTCTTGTGTATTCTGCAGATGTGGCTGCAACCCCCTGGTAGTGTTCAGTGTCACGACAGGGTTTCAGGAGCTGGCAGCTGCCACTGGGTTTATGCTCTTCTTGAAGAGGTGCTCTTTGCTAGACAGTGCCCTGGTACCACTCGAGGAAAAATGGCAGCAGCCAGTGCAGATGAAGCATTACTTTAGCTTTAGCGCATTTGTTAAACCAGAAGAGGTTGCTAAGGCTATAGGGGCTGTCAGCAGATATACTGGCCACATTTCCATTCTGAGAGTTTCTCTCTTTCCTTAAGCCTGATATTTTGGAAACAGCTCTGTTGCAGACCAGCAGCCTATGACAGTGAGGTGGGGAGCTGGGGTTTCACTTAGATACAGAATGTGAAAGCACAAAATAAATGTGTGATATCAGAAATGTGTTAACGAGGAGCTAGTTGTGAAGAGTGTTAGCATAGCCTCCATATCACAACTGAATGTAGAGTAATAGGATTAAAAGAAATAGGCACATATTTTAATTTGCCTATGAAAGCCATAAATGTATAAGAAAAGAAGGAAGGAAAGAATCAAAACATTTATAGTTGTCTTCATGTTGTACTAGGATGCAATATCATATATCTGATACTACCATATTTTAAAGGGAATCTGCCGATGAATTTTGTCAGCATCTTTGGACAAACTAAGCAGCCAATAAAAATAGCAGCAGTCGTAAACTCCATGTATTGCATCAGCTGCATTTCCAAATCTCCAAGCCTTGTAAGAGAGTAATGAATTTCCTGACTGGAAGATGGGGTACTGCATCAATCCCCTTTCAGTAGGTGTTAATCAAAAGTGATAATTTGGTGTAGTTTGTTATAGTTTATTGCTCCACTTTTGTTTAAGATGGCAGGATGACAGGACCTCGAAATAATAATTGCAGCAAGTTTTGCTGGTTCCCTCCATGAGCAGATTTGCTGATCCTTCTGGTCTCATAGCTTCACGTTGTAGAGGATCCTGCAACTTTTGCATTTCCTCTCTTTTCTACCTTTTGTCCCTGCACGATGATTTTCATTTCACTTTTAGTTTATTTTCATTTTCTTTTCATGCAGGTCCCAATTTGTTCTCTTTGTGTAATTCCTCTTATTCCTGATAATCCTTTTATTCCCAAACCTTACTGAGTCTGATTAGGTCAGACAGAGGCAGGGAACCTTTCCTGGTGGAAATCTCAGGTGCTGATGCTGCTCTGTCAATGGAATAACTTGAATCAGAATGGTACTGCATGGAAAATATATAGGTAGGCATGTTACCATTGACCTACCTGCGAATTTCAGTGAAGTGGAATAGAAAAGTTGGCCGGTGATGAGCTAACGAAAGGATTGTTCCAAAAATTAAAGGCTGAAGTGCATAAGGCACAGAAAGCAATGCAGTGACTTTGAGAAGAATCTAGTGACTTAGGAACCTTGATTGCTCCTTTCTTCTATGTATCCCTGTACCTGGCATAGCACTTGGAGTACCCTAGCTGTCAATTCCCAGTGCAGTTGTATCACTGGCATGCTTGATAGTTTTGCCCGCACCAACAGCACAGTTTCTATGTGTAATACACCACCAGTGATAAAGTGTGATGCACTGTGATAAGCTGTCGTTCTCTGTAAAGATTTTTCATTTGCTTAACAAATAATATTCCTTCCACTGCAAAGTTGAGGGGGAAAGTGGAAAGGGCTAAGAGGAGTAATTTATAGCTGCACATGACCAAAACAAGGATTTTTACCCCTCTTGTAGTGCGAATCAAGTTAGATTAGTCGAGTGGCTGTTTCCATGCCAGCAAAGGCTAGCTGAGTCCTAGCCTTAGGGTGTACATCTCAACAAATCAAATGGTTTGCATTATGCAATAAATCTGTAGGTATTTGCTGAAGTCTAATTCCACTGTCCTTGAAATGCTCCACTGAACTTTTAAGATTTTAATAACCTCTCATTATTAGGAATATTAATGTCTCAGCTTAGATGGTGGACTGCGGAGGGTTAATTTCTATCCAGGTCAAAGATCAAGGGTTCAGTCAACTGTCATGAGAAATGAAAGAGAACAGTAGAGACCTCTGAATGACCCCCTTTAAAGCAGATAAACTTGCAAAAATGTTGCAGGCCGTAATTTTCAGTCCAAAAATAAAAAAGATAATACAATTTCTGCCTGCAAAAAATGACAGCACCGTTGGTTTCTCTGTGCATCTCTCCATGCTACTTAATCCTCACTGAGTTATGATACAGGTTATCAGAGAAATGGATGTACAAATACAGTGTTCTTTGGAAATGAATGCCCTTGATTGTACTTTAAATGTGCACACAATAGCCAGTAAGCTGGCAGTTTCATATATCTTCCAGTCCTCAGGAAAGCACCCACAGTTTTCTGAATATCTGGGCTGTGATAGGCAGAATAATTTCCATAACAAACACTTTCAGTGTCATGTACGACTTGAGGGGGACTGAAGCCTCACCAGTGACTTCAGCTGGGCTGTGTCTTTTCACACAAATTGGGGAACTGGCCTGTGACTGCCAAGAAAATCAGAAGTCCACAAAATACGGTGCTATTTGTGACCATTGTGGGAAGACAGAGGAAAAAATACTGCGAAAGGTTTCTAGGAAAAAGGTTCATTTATTTTATTCTTTTTAGAGTGACACAGAATTTCATGGAAAGAATAATCAGAAATATCACTTAAACAATGGGAGACAGGGAACAGTAAGTGTTGAGACTTTTTGCAGGAGATAAGTGTTTTCTTATTAAATTCTTTTATTTGATTTTGTTATATAGCAACAGTGTTTTCCTATTTATGTCATTGTAAATAGAAGTGGTATAGGTAAAGTTGTCTTTTTCAGTTTTTCAAAGAAGTGGGAGGTTATGAAAGCAAGTTTTGTTGGCTTGTTTATTTTCTTTCTAAAAAAAGGAAGTTTATTAAAACTATTTTTGTGAGCATCAGCATATCATCACAGCAATTCTTCACTTTTGTAAAGCAGCTGAGCATGTGCATTGATGAATCATGGCATGCATAGATTAGAATGTGATGGAAAAATCCACAATCCATAAAACAAATAGAATATAACATAACATTTTCCCATCTCTACTTCAGTGCTACCCCTGAATTGTGAGATTAGTGAAGAAAATTCTCTTTTCCTGACCTTTCTGGATAAGGTTGACCCCTCAGCTTCAAGGCTGCGTGTTCATATTTGGCACATTAATAGGCATGGAAGAGCAAAGCACGTTTCACTTAATAATGCCTCTGTTTGTATTGCCTATGTTAGTAAAGACTGAACTGAGCACAAACAATGCAACAATATGAATACAAGGGCTCTCCCTTGATTTTCCCAATTAAATGAATTGAAATGGCCTATATCTGTGTGACACATCTAAAGAGATTACCATGCGTCTAGACTTAGAAGCCTCTGGGTAGGCTGAGTGTTTGAAATACATAAGCTGCAAAGGAGCTAAAACACTGTCATATGAAAGGGATCTTCAAGAAGTGAAATAATTTCTTGTCACAGGTACTGTTGTAAGGTCCATATTTACATGCAGAATAAACTCAGATAGCGTGTTCATCTCGCTTTCCAGTATTAGAGGATTTATACGTTCCTCCAGTTTTATGAATAAATTTTGACTTGTGCAAATGAATGATAAAAGTTTATTTAATGGTGATGTTGCTATCTTTTTAAAATCACTTACTATAGGCACAATGACTTTAACAAAGCAGATGCTTTCTCTTTCATATATAGGCTTGGCATGACTCTGGCAAAGTCAGCTATTTGATAAATGCCAAAGCTCATTCAAGATTTAGGTTTTCTAATGACAGCTCTACTGTGTAAAACAGCTTTTTAGCATGTTTATCTATGAGAGGAAATCTAATTAGACAAATCTACAGAACAGGCCACATCTTGGAAGAGATCAGAATCCAAGTATGGGAACTGGGGTAGTCACTATAGCTTCCTAGCAGCCCAGCAAATGATCTTAGAAAATCTTCTGAAGAGATGTTCTTTCCAAATATGTGTCCTTTCCAGGTTCAATGTGGAACTAAAATATTTATGTAGGCATAGAAAAGGATGGCTTAGAGATGAAGTTTGTTGCTTGGGATCATTATACCATATCGAAGAGATGGCATTAAAGGAAAAGGTGCACCAGTATAGTTTCTTGTTGGTTTGATTTCATCTGAGTATACCTGACCTAGTGTGAGCATCTTTCTATGGCAATGTTGTCCTTTATTTCTTCTATTGAGAAACCATTTCTTTTAGCTCATGCTGCTGTGGCTACACTTTATACCAGAGAACAGCTTTCCTTTTTGTAGCTGCACATCATCAATAACAGCTATATTTGGTGCCAAATGAGGTGCTCTGATTTGTGAGCTTTCCATAAACATATCTGAATTGTTCAATTTCCTTCTCATTGCATAATTTCCATCTTGGCCTTCTGCCTGCTGATATTCAGATAAAGAGCGTATTCAAGTCATTTACAAAAATGCTGTGAAACTGTTTGAATGTAGCCTGCTATCAAACATAACAGGATTGTTCGATTTTTATTTATGTGTAATGTGAGTACTATTCACCATCTTCTTTTAACAGCTACTTTAACAACTGTCTTGCTGTAATGAATGGTAACAGGAAAAAAAAAGAGCATTAGGCGTTACTTGCTTAAATGAATATATTCCATGTTCATGGCAGAATGTAACATTGATTGTTATTTATATGTTTGGTTTAATGCTTTTTCTGTTTGAGGAAACAAGCAAGATAGCTTATTGTTTTCTTTTTTCTTCCTTTTCTTTCATGTCCTTTCAACATGGTGATGGATTCCTAACATGGGTATCTGAACTGCTATGCAAATGGCTTGGCTTTGATATAACTTCAATAGGTAAGTGAATAATACCAAATTACTACAGTACTTTTGCTGCAACATATTTAATGAAAATTTAGAATATAAAAGAATTAAAAGGAATTTCCAAAACAGCAGTGAAAACTTGTTTTGTATTGAGTCCAGCAAACAGCAGACTGTGTTGATAAAGGTGGGATCAGCCTAATTCTTTCTTTTCCCAGGGAAAATGTATCTCACCAGATTTTGGCCTCAGTGTCAGGATAAATTTAGCACCTGCTCAACTAACTGCATTGTAGCATTTATTTAATCTTCATGGTTAAACCTGAAGAAAGAGTTACAATGGAAAAGGAATTCTTTGAGAGTATATTCCATACTCAAGGAACGGGAAGAAAAAGGTTAAGAAAAGAAACCCTCTCTTCAGCCACTAAATTACTAGAGTTTTGCGTTATCAATGGTGTTCGTATATATTGAGCTAGGAAGATCTTGATGATGAACATGATTGAGAAAGGGCAGCAAAGTAAGGTACCTGAATGTGTAAAACTGTTTTCTGAAATCATTCTATGCAGTGGGTAAGTGTCCATTGGATACCATAGTTTCAGTGCCTGTTGACTATTACTTTATAGTAGTAAATATGACAATATAGTTAATAGCAAAAGGGTCTTCCTGAGAACATAGATGCTTACTAAGATTACTCTGTGTCCAGACAATTCTTGAGGTAGTCTTTCCTGCATGTATAGCAGAATGATGAGAATACAGATTTAGCAAAAAAAGGCTGTGCTTCATACCACAAACAACCAATGGAAGATTTTAAACTATGGTATTTAGTGTTATATCGTGTATCAATCTGGCAAGGCTTTTTTTGTAAAATGGACTTTCTGTGTATTTGTGTAATTTTATTTTGGTTCTTGTAGAGGCAGGGAAAGAGTGCGGGGGCTATTTGTACATTTAAGTTGGCCTTTGAACCTGAATTTGCACTGACATACTCACCCTCAAACCCAGGTTATGTCCTAGCCTTGCCACGTAGGAGCTGACTGTGCCCTGGCAAGAAGGATCAGGAGAGGACCCTGGCAGGCACTGGTAGACCTGCAGGAAGAGCATCTGCATGCTTAGTTATAACTGAGAAATGGTTAAAACTGTTTCTTTAACATTGCTTTGCTGTTACTGCCACTTCACAGCTGAGATGAAGGATTATAATTCAAATAGCAATAGCTTTGGAGGTTCCCTCATTTGTACATTCTCCAAACATGGAGTGTGGATGTGTCCTCATGATGGCAATTAGAGCAACATGACTCTGGGCAACATTTCTGCAGCTGCAATATAATGCTGTGGGATACAGATATTGTAACAATCTCTTGAATTTTTTAGACTATAGCAAGGAGAAAGATGGGAAGAGCAAGCAATCCTCTTGTTGAGATTGTGATCTCAAAAGTATCAGTGGTGGTGTTGCCAAGAGCAAAATTTGGTCTGTGATGGGTCTCTCAATTAGCACACTTATTGCATAATATTTGCTCTGTCTGTTTTCACTAGGTAGCCAGCATTTGGCAGAACAGATATGTCAGTTTGCATTATTACAATAGATGCTTATAAGAGATGTTAGGAAGGAAAGGATATGCTTTAGAATATTGTGACAGGGAAAACCAAGAAACTATGTAAAACCTGCTAGCTGTTAAGCAGATAGATTATTTTGCTGGTTTATACCAGTCAGAAGTACAACTTCTTTCTGTGTATTTGATATACGTAGACAGAAAGAAAGAAGAGTCAAGTGTATTGTACTTGTCCAGGTACAGTACAATTACTCAACATTTTTTTTTCTTGAAAAAACTGACACTACTGTACTTCAGACTGGAGTTGCAGGGTTCACCAGGGAAAGAACAGCTGGCTGCTTTATTAGATTTTATGTCGTACATAAGGAGGCCATGTTTCCCATTGTCAGAGTGTAAAAGAAAATGAAAGCTCTGGGCATCATTAAAATCTTGGAAGTGTAGTATGTGTCAGTTCCATTCCCACAACACCTGGATCAAAAGCTTAGTGTGAGGCCACTTAGCAAACAAAACCAGACTGTTTTCCACACTTCAGATTTTTTGCATTAAGTTTCCAGTAACGTTCTATTTAAACTATGTTCAGCAGTATTGTCTTGGGTATTGTACTTCTGCAGGGTACTGAAAAAGGAAAGTAGGCAACTGTAGAAAACAACTTCTGTATGCACTTCTGAATATCTTTTCTTCTACACAATGTGAATTAATACTAGCAAAAATTTCAATTAGAAAAGTTGTTTTAAATTGTTAATTGCTTTGATCCAAAGACTAGTAGAGAGATGTCTCTGTGTTTGTTATTTTGCATTTTTGCATTTTCACATCTAGAATGCAATACACATTACAGGTCTTGAGTTGCACAGCTCCACCCTCACCACGAGGTTCGCTGAACTAGGTGGGTTAATAAAAAGAGAGAAAGAATTGATGTGGTCTTCTTTTGAGTCTAGTAGTTCTGAAAGGCTACACATTACGGAGTAGAATGGAGTCAGACTAACTAGCGGTTTTTGTGCAAGAAGATGACAGAGGTTGGTATGCCAAGATTGAAAACAGATACGTGGTAATGTGAGTATTTCAGGAGAAATCAATGACTTCTATCAGTGTTCAAAACACTCAGTGAGTGTATATTAAATAATGCAGTTTCCAAAATTGTCTACAGTTCCTATCAACACAACAAATTAGCCATGTAACTAGAGAAACTGTTAGCAAGAATAGGAAAGTGTTGTTATCTCTCTACATCTTAGAATCATATTTAAGATCTGGGGTGCTTTTTGCGCAAAATGTAGGATTGTGAAGAATGGTTTGGCAAAGAAAAATGAGACTTATACTTTAAGAATGTGCATAAAACTGTTGAAATAAGTAATTTGTTCAAAAGGGAAGTTGCAGTGGAACAGATACATGCAAAAAGAACCATGATTGGTTCATTGTGGAGATCAGAGGCATCATTCTGAGAAAATAATAAAGAGGAGAGAACAGGAAAATTGAGAAGAAATTGTAGAATTCATATATTAGGCAGGGTCTGAATAGATTATTCTTCCAATGTCACAAAAGGACTGTTTGTCTTGGAAAATTGATTGAACAGAAAGAGAAAGCAAGTCAGAAATGATGTTAGGACTGATCACGTTTGGAGAGAATTTGTGGAGCCAGTTGAAGCTTGTTGAAGTAAGCTGGGGAAGTGTTTAAAATGTTTGATGTTTATTGACATGAATCTTTTAAAGCAAACATTTTTAACTTCTATATTCCTCCTAACTGTTTCCTTCCATTCAGCATACAACACAAATTAAAGGATTTATTATTATTATTATTGTTACTACTACTACTACTTCAAGTAAGAGCAGTCTGAGAATTTCCATCTTTTTCCTCATAGTGCATTCTAGCTTGGGTCATGGTCCAGCAGTTCAATCCCGTAACAGCTTTGTAGCTGGAGCAGAACTTATGAGCTAATAGTATTCATGTGCTGCTTTTTTGATTCCTGGGCCATTAAACATCAGATGAGATGCGATTTCTTTCTGGTTATTCCTTTTCTTTCCCGTGGCTTAAAGTTCTACTGGATTTGATCTTACACACTGGAATTCTTGTAATTCACTACTTTTATTTATATATGTGTATATACGTATAGATGTGTGTGTGTGCGCACATATATATGTTTGCTTTAGTTGCAAAGTTTACTTCATGAACGTGTTGCAGAGAGACACTGAAACATTAAGAATCATGTAGCATTGAATACCAAGAGATCACCTGTTGTTTTTACCTTACAGCCGAGTCCCCTCTCTCTTTTCCTTTCTGCACACATAATTTTATTTTGTCTTCCAAATAGCATTTTAGATAGGGTACTCCCTAGCAGACTGGCTGCTTGCTGCCTGGTTACAGTAGTCTTAATAAATAACTTATGAGATGCCAAAACAGTTATGAGTAAGAGCACTGAAACCCATTGGCTTCCTGCAGCAGTCTTAAATGCTGTTTCTTTCCAGAGGCACACATGATTAACACCATGAATATTTAGTGAGGAACATGTAATAATCCCCTTGAATGATAAGTGTCAGATTTCCAAAAGTTTGGGGATGTTCTGCTTTGTGAAGACAGTAAAGAACATCTCCTGTCCTTAGTGAGGTGAGAAGTCATGATACCGAGACTGTGTTTAATACGAGGGATTTCTTCTGGATCAGCACTGATATACATCAGTTTTACCTGGAAAGCTATAGCAATAGTAGAAGCAGTAAATAATGTATTAGTCTTCAAGTTTTGATACATGTGTGTATCTACATGAAGATACTTTCCAACCATTTCCCTCCAATCATGTCTGTATGTACATTTATGTTCATCATAGGAAAGAGCTACCAAAAGTGCTGTAGAGACTTCAATTTCTAATGAAGGAAATATTGGTTTGCAATAAGCCATACTGGCATTTATAGCATTCCAGCTAATCAACAGTAATATCTACCACTGACTCTCATGCTGTTTTGAACACATGACACGTGGCATGAGGACGCTTACTTGATTTCACTAGCCTGAGCGTAGCATGTGCGATCAGGGATTCAGTGGGGAGTCACTAGTGTGTTGTAAATTCACAGCCAAGGCTTCTGGGCTATAATGTCTTCATTTAGAAAAACCCTTTATCAGAAACGGGGAGGCTTTATGAATTATTTTGATCAATCTCTCCTATCAGGGTTTTCTCTGGTCCGTTTCTCATTAGTGGTCCATTACAACTTATATCAGCATAGTAGATCTCTGCAAACTCCCAGTATCTGCCATTATTTGTCGTGTATTTTATTGACATCTATATTTAAACACTTAATGCTCTTCATTATGCTCTCAGGATCAGTGACAGCAGGCCATCAATGTAAAGCAGCTCAGTGCTATTAAAACTAAGCTATTAACTTACATTGATCAAAAATAGACTTGAAGATGCAGATGATGTTGCTGCTGTTTTACCCTCTCTGTATTGCTTTTCATTGTGTTTCTTTTGAACAGTGCATGTTTTTAAAAGCAAATGAATTAAAGCTCAGAGACTTTATTAAATATAAGCTGTAGTAGGCTTAAATGTCTGGTTAAAATTGTCATATGGCAAGCTGACTTTTCTGAAATAGTTTCTTGATATTAGATGAGATTAAATTTAGGAAAATATTGAAGCATCTACATAGTAAAACAATACTAAATGACAAGCAACACTGGGGTGTCTCAAAATGTATAAACAGAATCTGAATTCTAGTCTGTTCTAGGTTTGAAACTTCAATTCTGTTTAAACAAAACAAACAGGGAACAAAAAAAAAATCTGGAAAGTTTTGACTAACTCAGAATGTGAATTTGAAAGAGAAATGCATTTGCATGTCACTTTTTTGAAAACTATTATATTGTGGTCAAAGTGGGGTATAGAGAGACTTAAAGGACAAATGCTGTTTCAGAAAGCCAGAAAACAGAAATAGCAGGAAATGATTTTGCGCCTGCCTACTAATGAAAGATGCCTATTTTTCAAACAAACCATTGGAAGTGCTCTTAAAATGTACAGTATGACCATTGCAGCAGGTACTGCATACGTACCGTACTGGTGTTAACTTCTTTAGAAGATGACCTTTTCCCTGGAATATTTTTTTTGTGTATAAAACGGGCATGTAACTAGCAAATGACTATATGCACTTGCCTTAAAAAACAGCCATGGACTGTCCATACTGGGTTTTATAGACAGTTTGTAGACACCTGAAGAATAAGCCATCTGATTTCTTTGGTGAAAGTCAGGTTGGTATGGAGGAGAACCACTGGTTACATAAGGCATGCATAAGCGTGCCAATATAATAGATTTAGACTTGGAAACCTTAAAAAAAAACCCAATCACCATTGTTTCAGCTTTGGGATAGTCTTCTGTGTTTAAATAGTAGGGAGAGAGGTGATACTATGTTGAGATGTGTTCTTTGTTACATTTCTAGGCGTAATAGTGCTCAGCAATAGGGGCTGTAGCATGGGAGAACAACATAGGTCTGCCTTGCTTGTGTCTGCTGTGTGTGATCTTGTAGCTAAATTAGTTATTTCTCTTGCCCTGCCCTGAACTGTTTAAAATGTGGGGAAACCTGGGCTTCGAACTTCCTGATGTGGATCCAGGTGCCTGGTAGCCCTAGCACTACAGGGGACTTTTATGGAATAATATATTCCATAACATAATATATTTTATAGTTATTATTTTTCTGTCAATAAAAACATTAGCTTTTAGATTTTTTCCATTCTGTGAGAACTGAACATATATTAATATCATCCTTCCATTTTACCTCAATATTTTTCCCATGAAAAACTTCTTATCTTTCTATAGATAGTCTATAGACGTTACTGAGAATGTAATCAGTCATTAAAATGCGTGTTTTCATCTCACTGATTATTAGAAGGGGGACTTGACATTTGCATTCAATTTGATCATACCAAATTAGGTGCATATATAGGCTCTTGGACTGATGGGATCCTGTGGCACGAACCTCTTTCAGCTCCTTCTCCCAACCTTTTTTGAAAGAAAAGAGTGATGGGCTGATATATATAGCAGTGTGTAAAGCAAATAGTTGGAGAATGGAAGCACCATATTTTAAAAGAAGTAATAAACTGGTATGGACTAATAAGTAATAACTGAGATTTTGGCACCTTTCTTAGACGAGCAATAAAAAGAACATTCAACATGAAAAATTAAAGGTGTTATGGAGATGTTGAAAGTGATTTTCTGTTTCTTACTGAGGGATTATGAGAGAGATGAAGGATTCCAGTCTTTGAGAACCGGAGAGAGTAATTTCTCTAGCTCTATGGGACATACTATACTTAGGAACGAAACTGTGTCTAATAAAATCTGAGGCTGAAATATTACCTCTGGCTTCCAGAACTTTATTCCTTTTATCCTCTCAAAGGAATGCTACATTCCAGTTAACCATCAGAGTACCAGGGTTCACCAGTGCTTGACAGTTATTTGTGATATATCATCTGTGTATTTCGGTGTGTGTATGTATGTATCTCTGCAGGATTTTTCTGAGAGCAGGGATGGAGAGGAAGAAATGTTTCTTATCTGTAAAGTTGAATGATAATCTAATGAACATCTTGCAACACAGAAAAGCCTTGCTGTGTGTGTTAACCATAATTTTTTCTCCCCAACATTTTGTTAATGAGACTATTAAATCATTGATGAGGAGTAGTATACTACTTGCATGTACATGTTAAAGGGTCATATGAATGTCAGACAATAATACTCCAGTTTGTGTATCCAAAATATTTCTAATAGATACACACAAATTTTAACCTCCCATGTTGACAGAAAAGCAGGAATCCTGCAGGGGTGGCATCGAGAACATAGAAAGGACATTAAGGCTGCAGACTATTTACTAGGCATATATTCTTCCTGTCTTTGCCTGCTTTGTGCGAAATGTCTTGCAAAGGACATATTCTAGTACTGAGCTATCTAAAATGTGAAAATAATTGTTTAATTTTGAGACAAATGTAATACATTTATTCTCAGCTCATGCTATTTTGTGTCCTGCAGTCTTTTCCCTTTACTTCCATACATTTCCTTTCTAATTTCCTTTCTTTTCTGAAATGTAGTTAGAAATAACTTGGATGAGTTTTTAGTGTCGTGCATTGTTAAGGTAAGGTTACTAGGACAATATTTTACAATTGGAGCACCTTCCTTGGTAAACATTTTAGAAGGTGTATTGGCTGTGGATTTCCTGAAATGTATTATCGCCCTCTCTCAAGGATTACAAATACATCTGAATTACAGTCCTTATTTTTGGAGCTTCATCCAAATCTCATTAAACTCAACTGAAATGTATGCTTGTAGGTCAGTTTCCCTGAGGCCAGTTGCTTAAGGCAATCTTAGTTAAGGACACACTTGTGAGAATTGCAAAATCATGGCCTTGCCAGTTAAGTGCTTCTGATTCTGTTGTTGCTTCAGTGAAGGCTTTTTACTTAAATAGGTTATGAATAAGTTAAGAATATAAACTGAAGCAGACATATGGAAATAGAAAGAAAAGTATGGATGGAGTCTTTAAAGCAAGATACATAGACTTTAACCAGTTCCTAGTCTGGTTTAATCATTATTGTAAGGATAGTAGCCATAATTTGCTTTCCCTTGGGGTACTTGATGTAAAATATACAGAGAACAGGTTCCATTGCTGGAGGTGCTGCACTAAAATAATATTATTCTTTGCTTGTGTTTGGAGTCTCTTCTGTTTCAGATTCATTTTGTCTCCATGAAATGCATAAGAAAAAGATAATGGCACCCTATAACCATTTTGTAGTCACTTTTCACAGTTGAAAATGCTTGTTAACATGACAATGGCAGTAAAGTAAAGAATCAAGCCCTCCTTAACTACTTATTTTTCAACCCTGGATACTGTATGTGACCAGCCTTTGTTTCTGAGCCTGCCCACCTTAGGGTTTAGAGATGAGGAAGATAAGGTACAACATGTAGTTAATAACCCTAAATGCAGAAGCATGCTTTTCGTAAATTCATTTAAAATTTCCAAGTGGAAGAGAGCAGATTATTTTACTACTTCCTTCTCTCCTGGACTTGTACACTTTGCTGTAAGGACTCCTCAGCTACATTTTTATTTTCCTTTAGCCAGCTGAGGGAATATTTTTTATCCCATGAAGGAAATATCCCTTCTAAGAAAAAAAAAAAATGTTGTGGGAGTTCCTAATTTGTGGTAGTATTCTGAGAAAGGAAGGGGAAGAAATGGTGAGGAAGAAGGTCTGGGCTTATTTTTCTTCAAAGATTAGAAGTAAAGCAAGGTGTCTCACTAGATTTTCCATAGTTCAACTGACAAATTTATTTTAAAAGGGGTAAAACCTCTGTAAGTTTTCATTAGTGTCTTGAATAAATACCACATACATTTAGAAACTGACTGAATTAAGAAAGACTTTGTTACACCTCCTTGATGCTTAAATGCAGTGGAGATATTTCTGCAGTAATTCTATTTATTTATTGTACAGTGTCTAAATCATGAGTCAGATGTGGCATTTCGTCGGAGTAAGTGCATAAATGAAGTGCAATGTGCAATAAACCTAGAACTTTTTTAGTGGGGGAAAAAAAACAATCCACAGATTTGTCTTAATTATAAGAAGAACTGAACACAGCAAACTCTCTTAATTAGACCTTTCCAATGCTCTTTTACCATTTTTTTAATATAAACATGCACAAACTACTTATTTCTTTAACCCTTCATTTTACACTTTTATATTATAGAAACTGCTTCTCTTGCAACAGAAATAATAATCATGTGGGACATCACCATTACAGAACTTTATAATAGAGTCCCCATCTCCAGAAGGGGTCAGTGCATACCAGACAGAGCCTCTGCAGTCAGAGCTGGAAGCGGAGAGAGCAAGCTCCGGAACAGCCAAGTGCATTGCCATTTGCAATACCTTCTGCCTGTATAATGATAATGTCCTTATCAATTTCACAATGAGGAAGGAAAGTATATCTTTAGTCCAGTCGAAGGCTTGGTTATGGCTTTCTGACGCACATTCACGGTGTCTATGCAGAGAGACAGTTGGGGGAGGCTCAGATTAAGATGAGCTATGTATCTAAATTCCCTTTACAGTCAATAAAGCCAGTGGAGCCAAGAAAACATCTTAAGCAGACATCTCTTGGCTGGCTTACTGGATCTTTCTAGACCCCTTTGACTATGTTGACTAGATCTTGGTTGACTGTCATGGCACCGATCTCACATTCTGACCTCAACTTTTAACTGTCTATATTTTGCACTGAATCCCATCAGCTGACTTCAACAGCAGGATTCAGTTGCCTCAGCACAGGCTATTATTAATTAGTAGTACTATTTTAGACACCATCGCATATTCACCTCTTCTACAACTTCCACCTACCTAGGAGTGGGTTTCCCTTAAATCATATCTGCTAGCCCTATGCAGATGCCTCAGGCATCTAAAATAGTACTAGGCACCCATATTTTAGGGAATTGTATGCCAGCCTTATTCTTTTACTAGTAGTTACAAAGAAGTAGTAGTAGCAAAGTAAAAGCTAACTTGTCATTTCCATTTTTATAAGTTACAAATGCAAGTCCACCACTGTTGTTTCGCTGAAGGTACTGAGTCTTTTATATAAGACAGGTAGCTCAAGTTGTAGGTATATGAATTTGAAAGAAGACTAATGTATTTTCACTACAATAGTCCATATTAAAAAAAGAAAAGATATCCTAGGAAATATTAATTCTTTTAACTAGAGGTGCTCCAAGACAACTATTCTTAATCTACATAGTTAGGGAACAAGTAGCTGAGACACCAGAGCAGCATTGGCTACCTAGATTGTCCTCCAGCATCCTTAATCAGCGATGAAAAAGTTGTTATAATCGTTTCTCCTAAACAAAGAACAATGGCCTCCTAGGTTAAATCATAAAATGTTATAATCAGGACAATAGGAAGAATTATAGTAGGTTTCCCTCTCCAACTGGTGGCTGGCCCAAATAAGCCTGCGTTTGTCTTCATGTGGATAGTTCCATAATTCAAAGCAAAGTCAATGCTGGTTCCGCCTCAAGATGGGCCAGGGGCAGTACATCACTATTACATGCAGCCCTGGTCAGTGCATACATGCGGTTCTGAACAACTTGTAGCTATAAAGAAGTACAAATCAGGCAAATATTTGCAGAAGAGGTATAGAAATAGTGAATTGCTCGGGACTTAGCTTTGCGGGAAGGATGAAGCTTTAGGCTCACAGTAGGTTTGAATGGGATGAGGCTACAGATGTATTTATTCACAGTGAATAGATATGTAAAAAGGGATCTTAAAGTCATTTCTGTCAGCTCTGTTGGAGCTAAACAAGAACAAGGAAGTGTATGAGCACTTAATCAGTTACATGGTGGCCTGTTTTCCCCCTCCTCAAAGGGTAATACAAATCTGGAAATCAGATTCTGGTAGCACTCAGGAAGAAACTACTGCCAACTGTTTGGATTCCTATAACAACTTGATAGAAATAGGTTAGATGTCTAGACATTCTTCATATATTTTACTTACATCGAGTTAGGTTGATTAAAAAGTAGAAGACAACTGTTTTGTTTATTTTTATCTTAAGACATACTTGTAGCACCTCTGACTTTTTGCCTTTTTCTGGAGCACCACACAAGGATTGATTTTGTGTTGATGCCACTATTAGACAAATTTTCTGAACTTGCACGGGTTCTGGCATTTCTCTATACCTTTGCGGTGCTTTTTAATGCAGTACAATGCATAAAGAACCTTCTGTTCTCCTGAAGATCTTTTCAAAAGCCTTCTTTTCGGCTTTAGTATGACTGTTTCAGAGATGGAGAGAGATTTAAATAGTCATTCTGATGCTGAATACTCATTTAACATGTTGCAGCTGATCCTGGTGGAGTGCTGTGTACAACTTAAGTATCAACAGTGGGGTTTCAACAGAGCTCAGAGTTGCTGCAAATTTCAGTTCTTGGCAAGAATGTCAATTTTGTATGTGCCAAGTGTCTGTTATTTAACCAAGCAGAGGATATTGAGTTACTGTAGCAGAAGCAAGATGTATGATTCATGTTTGCATATCCTTCTTCAAAACAGAAACAAAGAGATTTCACTTTTAACACGTCATGCTTCTCTTGCTAGCCTTTTCCCATTCGTGTTGCCATAATTTGGCAACAAAAATACAAGCATTCAGTATTTATTCACTTATTAACTGAGATGGGTAGCAGAGCACGCTGTCAGGTACTAAACCAAACTAGGTAGGACCGAAAACTACAGCACCATAGTATGCTTTTCAAAGTTGTAGAGTGATAATCTGTGGTGTTAAAATTCTACCACTCTCAAATACAGTTTATTTTGAATAAGAGGTAAAAAAATCATATTTACAAAGTAGTAATGATTTTAAATCAAAAGTTTTATTTTAGACACTTATGCTGGTTTTGGTGGTGATGAGTTTTGATATGCTTAGAGTTGGGGTTTTTTTGGATAATTCCTCCTCCTCTTGCTTTTGAAAAGATTGCCTTTTCAAAAGATATATTTGGGAGCAATTTGGATTTGATGCTGTTCCTTTAACGCTTTATCTTAAGACTGCAGTCACTGTCAGAACAGATCAGATCAGCGCCCTGTTTAACCCAGTTTTGTCAGTGTGCCACTGACCACCACCGACTGCAGCCGTAAACAGGGCAGCGTGTGCTCCCATCTGTGTCAGCTCCCTGCGAGATATTCAACAGTTCACCTGGCTGCTGCTGCCCACCAGCTCTGCTTGCTCCCGGCTGTTGGGTGAATGATGTTAACAAGCTTCTTAGGACCTGATGAAGCTCTCTACAGAAATGCTAACCAGATTTTCCTGATTCAGCTGTCCTAGCTGAGGATGGTTGTTAAGGCCATTCAGCATATAATGAAGTGGGTATACGGATAATTAACTTTAGGATGGAGATTATTTTTTCTGTCAGAAAACTCAGCTGAAAAGAAACTTTAGAGTATGTTTCATTTTTGGTTCCAGATTAATTTTCAGGGGTGGCAACTGACGTGAATTCAACATAAGTATCTCTGGATAAAAGGATGGACTGTAATAGCATGACCTGTCCTGTCTGCTCTGTGGTCTTTCCCCACTCGCGGCATATGCATGCAGAAATAACCGTGACTCTTGCCTTGAATCCCTGGTAGCTTTGTGTGGTCAGAGAATCGTGCAGTTATCTGCACTGCCTTGGTAGGTGCCAGTACGTGTTGTACACGAATAGGTCCTGGGCAGGGCACCTGTGGATAAGTGACACTGACATGGACCACAGAAGCATATTAAGTAGTAACCTGTACAGTCTTTTCAGTTCACTTGTAGCCATACTACATTCATTTCTACAATTTTGCATTAAGATCCCCAAGATATTTGAAGGATTATTAGTGGTTCAACAAGTTGAAAAGTGTGCTCATCTTTGGTCTGTGTGATAGCATTTCCAGTACTTTGTCTAGCGTACCTTCTTCTTCTTTTTTTTTTTTTTTTTAAAAAAAAAAGAATTCTGAATAATTTGAAACTCCTGGACAATTGTAAAGGTGATGACTTAAAATGAATGTAACAGTTGTGACCAAGTAACAGCACTTATTTTGATTTCATCAAAACTTTACAGTATTTCATGTAGAATTTTATGGTTTACCTTAGCTTCCTGGTTAGCAGGAAGCTTTGGTTCTAAAAATGTTTGTTGCTGACCTTTGGGTCTAGAAAATAGGACAGGAAACATAATGAAAACCAGTTTGGCACAGTTTTCATATTCTGTTTCAGGTGGGATCGCATGGTGACAAACTGGGGGAGGGGAATTGATATGGAGAGGTTAGATTTTATCAGCTGTGCTGCGCATCTCATGGGAGTCAGGTGTCCAGTTTGGGTAAAATGGGCAGCACTTTGCTTTCTGTATACAATTTCCCAATAAGGATGTCAAGAGTTTTCACAAGAGGTTCTTACTAATTCTTCCATATCCAAAGATTCGGGCTAAAATAATCTGTTCATTGATGTTACTCTTAAAGAGTGAAACAACCAAAATGGTTAAATGCTTTCTGAAGCAATTGAGAGGCAATATTCTGTATTTCAAAATTGGAAAAGGAATATCCATAGGTAGAACAACTGCAGGCGTTCATTTTTCATGAAGCTTCCCAATGATTTTTTGCCAATTTACTTTAAATTTTGTTGACCTTTTTTTTGTTACTGATATACAAAAATCAACATTTATTTTTAACTTCTTGATATTGTTTGAAATAAAAATTGTATCTGTGCTTATCTTCTGGGATTGTGGACAGCAATTACAAATAGATAAAGCAAAAAAAGAGTTCCAGTTTATTATATACACAGATGTAAATTGAGTGGGTCATGGTAGGGCAGAAGTGAATGGGAAAGTTTGCGTTCTGGTAATGCCAAAGAAAATGATAGGAGGCTTTGTTGTCTAACTAAGATGAAATACATATGTGCTCTTTTTTGCATTCTCCTTGTGAGAAGTTTTCTTACCAAGCTTGGCATTTCCCCCCCCCCCTTTTTAGGGGTCTTTTCCAGGTTCTGTACCATTTTATCATAATATTCAGGTTCCTAAAATAATTTCCAAGGTTAGATTTTCAGTGGGCATGAACTGCCGAAGTCATGGTTTGAATCTGTGTCCTTGAATCTGTCATGAAATTGAGGTTATAAAACATAATTGTATTTTTCTTGAATATTTCATTCTAGGGGGGAAAAAAGCTAATTATATATGTCATAGTACTGAGATGTTTGGATTTGGATTCTTTTAGAGGAGGAAGAGGTACTGTTTTGGTGATCAGAGCTGCAGAAGTAAAGAGAAAAGTACGGGAAAATGGTTTCAGTAAGGCATAAAATTGAGGAACTGAAAAATAAAGGAACACAAAGGAGACAAGAGTTGAAAGAAAAAAATTATAAAGAAAACCAGCAGATGGGGATTTTGGGGAAACCAAAGAAGTAACAGAAATAACCGTGCTTTGTTTTCAGGTACTGCTTGGCCTTAAAGCTGTGTTAGGCTAAAGTGTCCTTTTTATCAGAGCAGTGGGTGTTGCAGAGATTATTTCAGTGGCGAGTCTGTGCAAAGATGAATGTGCTTCTGTTTCCCTCTGCTGATTAGCACAGTCCCAAATGGCAAGTGTGATAAACCCTGGTCTTTTGATGCCCTTTTTTTCCCTTCAACTCAAAGACTTTGAGATCACAGGGTAATTTTTTTTTTCCCTAACAAGACACCGGTGTTTTCTCCTGAATTCTTCATAAATCAGACATTTAAAATACTTAAGACGGTGTCCTTACATTTCCTGTTTCCATGGAATCTATAGGAGGTTTAAAGTATTCCAGGATGCCCTGCCAGCCCTTAAAGCCATTATCAGATTTTCAGTCTCTTGTGTCTCACTTAGATCTTCTGAGGTATATTGCATAGCTTTTTTCAGTTGAGCAACTCTGCGTGAGGAGCTCTTAAATGATGCCTTCTAAACTTCCTGTATTCCTTTGATTTCACACTGGGTCTATTTTTTGCATCTTACTGACATTTGTCATTCCCTTGAGGCAAGTACTACAGCGTATACAACACCCACAGCTAGATAATCACAAGCTTGGACCTGTGACTACTTAAAGCGAAGTCTTTTTAAAGAAAAAACTGAAGAAAGTGTTCGTATAGTTAGTGCACTGACATAGCATCAGAGGGAAGGCAGCCGTACAGCCACTTTACATAAGGACTGTCTTTCTGAAACTCCCATTTCCACATTTTTGTTTTTAGATAGCTTCTTTTAAACCCAGCTGCCCTCACCTTTTCCTCAACTTGTCCAGGGTCGCTGCAGTACAGCATGCAGACTAACGGGACTGCTGATCAGTGCACCTGACAGCTCTGCTCTCCTGCCATGCGTGAAGACAGAACATGGTCACGTTTAAGGCAGACCTTGCGCCATTTTCTTTGGTGGAACCAGGCTTTGGACCTGAGGGCAGACAAGTCAGAAATCATGGCTGACTGGTTTGGCGTAACACAGCAGCACGGCTCAATAGGATAAACCTCATGGCCAAGGAGAATATAGCGATCTTCAAATATTTGCTGTAATGCTGATGCCTTTTTTTTTTTTTTTTTACACGCCACCTTTGAATGTAATCACTGAAAGGTTTTTGGTTTTAAGAATCCTTTTCTACAGCATGTATTTCAAATGTTCCCTCGTGAGCTGTAAGTTGAGCAACCAGTAAGTTGCTTGATTGTTATGCAGTGCTAAAGCATGACATAGCTTCTGTGCACTAACGTAATTGTTCTGTTTATTTCATTTAAAATTTAAAAGAAGGATAAAACATAGCAAATAAAAGAATGCAGGAGACCGGAGCGTAAGAAAGAGATGATTAGAGCCTCTAATTGTAGGACTAGAGAATGGAGATTTGACTTCTGGAAGAGCAGGCAAATTACAGTTCAGGGCGGTGGTACTAGGAAAAGAGCTATGACAAAGGTGCTTTGTCATGAAATATGGAAAGGCTATTCTAGACAACCTGTAATTATGAGCAAGTTTCCATGTTTGGCAGCATTACCCTCTGAAAATATTGCTGCATCCATCGTTTCTTGCCAGGCTATGGCACACCGGCTCCCTCAGGTGTGCTGGCAGATGTGTTCATGGCCCCACGCTGTGAACCACGGTTCAGTTCCACCAAGTAGTCACTCAGCATATTTTTTTAGGAAGGACACAAGAGGAGATTTGGTAGATTAGGTTGCCTGAGCTGTGTCACGGTGTGGTCCCACAAACTACTGTGCTGGCCCAACTGCAGTAGCAAAATGAGAGCAGGAATGGGAGGGAAGCAGCAGTTGTTGCACAAGCTCTGTAGCTGTTGAACGGAAGTGTAGATATTTGGTACTTTAGTGTCAGGATGGCCTTAAGTGGTCAGAATTGCATATTATAGAGTATTTCCAAAATCCTTTTAAGCTTCAGGCACAGCAGATTGCCAGGCTTACTGTTCACTGCCTTTTGGCCTGAGGTCCGGTTGTATGAGCAAGCACAAATTCACAAAGAGAAAAATGAAGGTTCCCACCTCTTCTTTCTTCTGCTCCCACCTGCTCGCCCCTTTACTTCTGCTGTGCCGGGGCCCGCGTTCGGGGCTGGGCCGTGTGGGCAGCAGGGTCAGGGCCGCTGTGGCGCCGCAGGGACTGGCACCTGCAGCACTGGCCCGGCTGGGCTGGGGCCAGCGGGGGGGCCTGGCCTTGCCACCGGGCCCTGACAGCTGCTTCTTGATGTGTTTTGGACGCTTCTCTTGCTGCCTTTGTAGCATGCTGTGTCCATATGGTATATAAGTGATCTGAAATCCGATTGTATCTATATGTGAAGTTTTTTTTAGTTTTTTCCTGCTCAGCTCCCTTTCTGAAAGAATTTTTGGGACAATGTAGTTGAGTTGTCCCAATATTCCCTGAATTTGATACCCATCATTTCTAAGAAAGAAACATTCATGTGAGCTTCGTTGCTGACGCTTCACTGGGATAAGACTGTACTTGCTGTTAAAAACAAGGCATAAAGGCATTGAATATGACCCAACACTCGGCAGGAAACCTCTGAAGAGCGTGCAACAGTTTGCTGGTGTGCTTTTGGAAATCTGCTGAGTAGCAGTCACAGATTTTGTCAGATGAGGGGGTTTGCTGCTAAGTAATGCTCTCTGGAAAAGGACAAATAATCGTATGATAAGGTCCTTTTGCACTAAATACTGTTCAAGCAATAACTGTTATTCACATGCCTACCAAGTATGAAAAAAAGTTCCCCTGTTCTTCACTAGAATCAATCCTGATTTGCACTAAAGCAAATGAGAACAAAGTTGAAGCAAAATCAGGGCCAGGGCTGTTCACGTAAATCCATAAACTTAAAGAACAATAAGAAAGAACAGAAAAAGGATAACTATAATTAATAGTGTTAAAACATTGTTAAATATTTATATTCTCTGTGTCGTACTCTATGATAGGCTTCACAGGTAGACAGAGCCCTTTTAAACATGGAAAGTTAAAAGAATAAGAAATACTCTTCACTTACTGTGGATAAAATCCAACCCTGTTGGAGTCAGTGGAAGTTCAGTTATTTAATTCAGTAGGGTCAGGTTTCTACTGTTTATAATGACCTACTGTATATTTGGACACCCTTTCAGTACAGGAATTAGCTTCCACTACTTAAATATTTTTAATGCTTGTGATGATCAAGTGTAATCATTCTGCAGCTCTTCCTATGTACTGAATGTTCATTTTATTTCCTAAATTACATTATTTCCTGGTAGCCTGCTAGTGAAGACAGCAATAGGATAAACCAATTCAAAGCAAAAACGCAACTGTCTCCAGCACAGGTTTTCTCTACGTTTCATATTTTATAAGGAAGAAATAGGGCTATTTTGCAAAACTCTGGGAGGAAAGCTGGGTTTCTTTCAGTTTTGTGGAAGATAGTTGTCTACGGGTAATCTTTCTTACTGTGTTAAGCATAAATGCCAAATTCCAGTTTGAGCTGGGACGTTATCATGATTCTTCAGTTTATGTCCTTTTACAGCCAGCCTTTTGCAGTAAATTGACTGTAAATCAGAAAAAAACTCCCTCAGTATGCTAAATGGAAACTATAAAAATCTTCCTGAAGGAGTAAAATTCCTGAAAAGTAACTCTTGAATGGAAGGGGGTTTAGCAGTTTTAGGTCAGCATGAAAACAATGGAATTGCATGACAATTGCTACTGCCATGTTTAGAAAGCTGCCGAAGAGTTAGCTATTGGCAGAATTATGCCTTGCAGGGTTTAAAGTCCACTACCCAATGATCTCGTCTGCATTTGTCATTAACTTGGGCTTTCTCACTGTCAAATCCCTCAGTGATGCGTTTCATTTCCTTCATACTAATTCTCCAATTTTTTTTGTCAAGTGAGCAGTTTTGCAGCATCTCAGATGTAATTTCTACACGTATTCTGTAAATTGCCAACTTTAATTTCACTTGACTGTCTCTTTGATAGAATTTTCCCTACACTACAGTTGGTTTTATAATTCCAGATGGGTAATTACGGGCTAGATGGTAATACTTTGGGGGAGGCAGGAGAAGTAGGTAGTGTGCATAGTGAGAAGGGATTTGAAAACTGCTATTGGGATTGGTAGGGAATTGGAGAAAAGCAGAATCTTGTGAGCAGAAGTTGCTATGCCTTTAATTTAGCTTTAATTCAAATACAAAGATCCCTATATGTTGTTTTTTTAATATGTTATAGTACAGCTAAAAATATACTAGTGATGTGTACAAGGGGAAGAAAAAAAGGCCTAGCTTTTCCTGAGGGATATATTCTTAAGTCTTCCCGTTTTCCTGGATTCCTGTCATCTGTGCACTCCAAATTAAATTGGAATAATAAATAAAAAATTCACTGTATAGCAGGGCAAAGGTTTCTTCTGTAGATCTGTCTTGTTAGCAAGTGTTATACTTCTCTGTGGAGATGCTTACTGATTCCTGCTGATTCATTATGGCAGGAGTGGCTCGTTAACTCTTGCCAGAGAGATGAATGACAAGTGTGGCTTTCTGGTGAAAAAGAGCAGAAGGGCTAAGCCTGACCTCAATGCAGCGAGCATAGATTTTGTTCAGAGCAATGTGAGACGCTGACACGGGAAGTAGATTTGGATTTTATCAAGCCAAAATTGTGTTTCTAAAAACTTTTCAAGCAGCTGCTCAAACATCCTGATCTAATGAGATAGAGGCAGACAAACTGCCAGTTCAGCTAGCACAGGGAGAGGGCTTGAGTGCAAAGCTTGGAACAGCGCTTCCTGCTCCGAGAAACGTTTGTCCTCCTTTTGGCAGCTTGCTTGATGGGATCGTTTGACTTCATATATCATGGTGATTTATATGGGCTAGATCTATGGCACAAAGCTTGACTGTATGGAAACTTTGTGAGAGAGCATAATTTGATCTTGCAGAGCAGGCGTACAATTTGTAAGGTAAATTTTGATAACAGTTCCAGCTTTCGTAGTTCATTGATTAACTTACAAAAATGTGTGTGTGTTTATATATATATATGGAGTGTATACATATATATATTATAGTGTATACAGATAAATATATATGAAGCCCACACTTCTCGCTTTTAGTCAGCTGTTCCTTCCGCATGTTCTGTTACAGTTGTGTGCATGATGCACAATGAAAACGTTTTCTGAAAGGGTACAGAGAAACTTCTCAACGCTGGGTTTGTGTCTTGTTCTCATGCTTGAAATTTGAAAGGAATTTTTCCTACAGCAAAAGGGAAGTTTCTGGTTCTCTTGACAGTGTGAACACTGGCTTGCTTTCATGGGCTCATCAAGGTACATTTCAACTAATAAGTTTACTGGCTTTTCAAGTACTGTCTGTAACACGCACTTTGAATGCTTCAATGGCTGAAGTATTTTAAGTAACATTTGTAAGTCTGTGCAGTATAGGAGGTTTTTCTTCTCCTGCAATAGAAAGAAGGCCAAACTAAATGGCATAGCAGAAGTCCCTTTCATAGATAGCCACGTGAAGATGATACTGGCAAAGTGTAAATGAAATAAAAATTAAATCAAACCCAGGATATTTGAACTTTCAAAGTTGTAGTTCCATAGCTTGCTTATTGAGACAGCAAGTAGGGCAGCTATTTATTTCAGTGATAAAATTGAATGGCTTTCTCAAAGTTTCAACATAGCTTTCAGATGTCGTGGCACATCCTGCCGTGTTTTAATAGTGTCTGAATAGGCAAGATTCTTACAGTGCAAAAGCATCGGCTATTGCTGTTCCTGGGCGTAGGGGGAGAAGAAGGAATATAGTAGTTGCTTCAACACTTATCTGAAGGCTACTACTATTAAAAGATTTCCGTTAGACCAGCAAATTGTAATTTTCCTCTCTTATGCTTTCCTTGGTCTATTTAATGATAGAATAGGCTACCAAGAGATAGGCTGTTGAGAGAATGTGATTCAGCTTTCAATTACCCTGTGTGTTGTAACATCACCTAGGAATTAGTTAAGGTTTCCATTAAAGTTCATGTAAAGTATTTGTTTAGCTACATGTAAATACCTAATTAGCACTATGCTAAATGGTTTGTTTCTCTTCTAACTACTACAGTATACCCTGAAAACTACTCTTTTCCTTTAGTACGTTGCTTGTTTCAGAGCACCTTTTGCACGTGTGCATTTCCAGTTACAATAATTCATACATTTTGTACACAGTTTTAATCACTTGAAAGTCTGAATTAGTCTTTTAATTATTAATAAGGTGAAATCCATTGATTTTCTCCAGTTGTTCAAACATGAGTCTGGCCTAATCCTGCCTCAGGCTTGAGGGGCACTGAGATGAACAGCAAATCCTTGAGCTAAACATTCATTTCATGGGATTTAAAGTGTGTGTAGGGGGGGAGGAGGCATCTCTCTTTTTTTCTCCCATGACCTTTTCTTTTAGCTTTTTCCATTTTCTCATATGCAAACGTATATTTGAAAGCTATAATTTTGTGATGACAAAAATAAGTGAAAACAGAGTAGTTGGAAAAAATTGTTCAAAAGCAAGGTTATTGCTTACTTAAGTCTACCCAATTTATGTGACTACGCAACTGATGAAAGTAGGCCTGTGGTGCAGAAAGCTTTACTACTGAGCCTAAGAAGTCATGTAGCTAATAAGTGAACCTGCAAGTGTTCTAGCACATAAAAGTGCATAAGATAATGCAGGACTTGTGTGCCGTGTTAATGCACATGTGTATGTGAGGTTTATCCTATGATTAGTGTCAGATTTTCCCTTTTGTGTGAAGGACTCTTTTCACTAAAGCCTCTGGCTCAGCTGCAGATCGGTGGTTTGATGCAATTTTGTCACAGTTTATTTCTTTAATTGATCCGATCCTCCTTGTTCTTTACATATGACCCTAATTACTAAAACCTGGCATCCATCCATCCTACAGGAGTTCAATAATTTGTTTTACTCCTTTATCTTTTATCAGTTTAGTTTTGCTTCACCTCAGACTGCCTCGTGTTGTATTACTATAAGAAGTCTCTTCTATGAGATCTGTATCCAAGCTAAAGTAGCTTTAAAAGAAGAGGGGGCTGGGGGGGGGCATAAAATTCAGCAAACGCAGAATGTGGTTCAACACCCCCATGATTTATTAATCTAAAAATATGTAATTTGAAGCTGTCCTTGATGCTTTTCTGGAAATTGGTGCCAAACGTCTGAGCTTTACTCGATTGTTTTCAGAATTTTTAGCCTCTGAACAGATCCTTTTCAACTGCTCAGAGTCCCTGATCTCAGGGACTTAATTCCCAAAATGATATAAGCATTTCAGAAAGCATCCATGAATATAACAAGTTCAAAGTGGCAAGTATCAGTACCTCAGTTGTGCACAGGAAGACGGTATCCATCTTCTCTGAAGAGAAATAGTGTTTTTCAGTGCTGCCACTAAAGGAAAGCCTCCTTTGGGACCTTGTTAGATGCTTTCATGTGAGGACCATTTGACCCACTTCTGACTAGTGAGCAGGCTTAGATGGCAGTAGTTGTTGGGGGTATGCCTTTGGCTGATCTCCTCCCCCTCTTCGCAGTGAGAGAAAACCCTCAGTGGAATATATTAGGGATAATAACGGGGTAAAAATGTCAGTTAAAGAAGGGTGACGGATGGAGGTCCTAGCCAAAAATAATAATAATAATAAACAAAAATCTTCAAAAGGTGTCTCTATTTACCACAAAGACAGCATCAGCATAACATCAGATGTCCTTTTTAAAACAAATTAAAAAAGAATACTTGTAGAACTAATGTTTGTTTTTAATAACAAATAGTATTAGTTACTGAATATCACTTAAGGTGGACTTTTAAATTAAGCCCAAATTTTCCTTTAACACAATGAAATCAATTTAATGAAATCGGAATATACATTGTTTGGAAGAAAAGTGATTGGTTTTTGACTGCCTGTTACCAACAAAGAAAAGAGAAGATTTGTTTATGAAGAGTGTATGTTTAATCTAGCTGAGAACAAGGTGCTATAAAAAGCAGTTTTATGCTATGGAAACCATCAGCAAAATAATTCAGAATATGTACCTGTAACAGATCCTTTTTATCTGATATCTAAGACAAAAGAAAAAAAACAACTTTCAGCCATAATGCCATTTCTTAGTCAAAACAAAATACCTGTTATTTTTCCATCTTGACGAGTGGATTCCTTTGCCAAATACAGTAATTTTGTTTTTTTTTCAGTAGGATAACTCCATTGTAAGGCAGCTAGTTTGAAACAGGTAATATCTGTGTTCTTTTAAGATATTGAAGATCTACAAAGCCTTTTTAGTTTTTTGCATGCTACAACAGGCCTTCATGCAGGTACCAATGTTTTCTGGATTACGAGATTATTGTACTCATGTCCCTGGGAAAGCTAGTTTTGGTGTATGATTTCCTCCCCAATCTCCTCTAAATATTCAAGACTGGATCTGCAGCAGTGCATGTGGAAGAGATCAGAAACAAGTAACTTTGAAAAAATTATTTATGTTAAGCCATGTATAACTACATGAAATATGAAATATTCTCCTTTCCTGCCACTGGGGTTCCTCATAAATAATCTGTCTGACTCTGTACAGAACAAAGTAATAACTGTATCAAGAGAGAAGCCAGAGAAACCAATTAAATTGTTGTGGCAAGTAGAAAACAAACAAGAGAGGGAGCACCCTTTATGAAACAGAACATTTCTGCTATTGCTTTGTACTTGGAAGTCCACCTAAACATTGGATCTTTAGATCATTTCTCAAGGTTTTATTTGTATCATTGAAAAGAAACTGGAAACCAACAGATGAATGTCCGTAAGAAAAATTCTTCCCCACCATCTTTTGAATGCTTGTCAGTACCTTTCAAATAAGGGTATGACTGAAAAACCAACCCAAAGGGATAAAACCAGAATGCAGAGGCAATGTTAGGCCTGAGGAATCCAACAGGATGTAAGATGAAGACATCTGTAGCTGAATAAAGACACCGCCTTTAGGAGATTATCCTGAAAATGATTGCAGCTGCCACCAGAGAGCAGAAGTGCCAGATGCTGCCGTAGCCCCCAGGGAACCGGCTGTGTGTGATGAGTTGTAGGAGACAGGAGGGTTGGAGGAACAGGAATCCTTCTCCAGATCTTACAATCAGAAATCAGACTGTGACAGCCCTACCCTTAGCCTTTGTCACCAGTAAGGGAAAAAATTCGCTACAGGCCGCTTGCCATCAATTATCTTTTTTCAGCATTGGAAATGTGGCTTGTGGGACCTAACTACGATGGTACTTTGTATGGATGGTAAAAGCTCATTGCATAGACTTGGAACTGAAAACGTGTGTTGTTCCATAAGTGTTAGGATTTTTAATTTGTTAATTACATATTTCATGCCTTTGAAACCAAAGTAGCAGCATTTTTATAATAGAGGTGATGTATCATGGCAGGAAAATTAAATATTTTTGTTACATTAATTAAGTATAGCGCTCTTCACTTTATATACAGGAAGCAAGTATGAAGCTGTGTCTGCTCTGTGAAACATTAGAAGTAAGATCAGGGAAAGCTGAAGAAGCTCTTCAGCAGCTGGAGAAACTGAGAAGCTAAAGATAGTTTCCATGTGCAGGAACTATCTGCTGAGAGCAAAGTTACTGCAATTCCAGGTTTGTTCCAGCAAAGTTTTGTCCAGGTTTTCAAATGAGATTTTTCTACATCTGTAGATATCTCACACTCATCCTTTCATTTTGAATGCAACAAATAGCATGGTAGCAAGTTAGCCCAATATCTATAATCAATTTATTAACAACATTCCAGAAACACTCTGAAAATTATTGCTATTATGAAGAAAGAGACGTTTTTTTCTGATTACCTCCTCAAATCTTTGGGAAAAAAAAAGGTATTTATGATAGCCTTTGCCTTTATGTAAATATCTTTTTTTATCTCTTTATTAGCTAGCACTAAGAAACTGTAGCTTGTCTATTAGGGCAGGTACTAGAGTAATGAATTTAGTGCCTTTAAACCAGTTTGACCTCCTTTTATTGTTTAATGGTAAGTCTTTAAAAACAAACAAACAGAAATCTAACGCATAACTGTGAGGAAGAGCTTGAAAATGTGAACTCAGAGGCATAGAAAATACAATGTTTTATTAATTCTCATCTGTGTCATGTATGGAACTTTTATATATAAGGTGTAATTTCACAATTTTCAAGCAAACTCGGTGATTTTGGCACAAGTTTCATGATTTTGGAATGCTCACATTGACAGTGAAGTGCTGGTTAGTAAAGAGGGCTTTCCTGCCTAACTCAAACAACCAGAAAGTTCAAAATTACTTTAGTAATAGTTCTTAAATCTGAATTTCCACTGCAGTAACTGTAAATCATTCTTGGCCATAGGATTGGTACTAGTAAATGCCTAAGCATCTTATTTTTAACTTCATGATTTGATTAATATAAGGAGTCTCACACAAAGTGACAAAACATATTCTGTTCCTATACATATATTTGTTTTTCTTCTCTGTGTGTTTGTAGATAGTTACATGTATTTCCTCACTGCTGTGTAGTTATGTTCCCATGTGAATGGCTCCTAAAATGATTCAGCCTTCCTCAAACATTTTTGACACCACAGTACCTTCTCTCAGCTGTACAAAACTCGGGAGCTTAGAACCAACAAGTGTGAATTAGTGCTTTCGGATTTATACCAGCAATTCTTTAACTGTAGTGCAACTGAAAAGATTTTTATGATAATGTCATTTAGAAACTGCAAAGAATGCCAAAATTATTCAGGTCTGTGTGTCTGTAGTCTGATTTTAATGCGCTTTTTATAAAGGGGGAAGTTTACATATACATGAAAAGTTCTGTTAATTCTTAATTTATTTTTCTTTTTTTCTGTTGTCTGCCCTCTCTATTTATATTGGTGTCAAACCTTGATTCTGGTGTTACTAATTCCCTCTCTGTTACTGTGTTCGTATCAATTATTTTACCACACAGGCACTTAATTATGCTCTAAGTAACTCTTTGCTTGCTTGTTCAACCCACTCAGCTTGTTGAGCTCCTGATTTTAATATCTATCTCAGAGTTCACCACATGTCATATGTCTTATAGACAGAGTTTATAGAAGATAACCCATATGTCAGATAATAACATCACCATCCTATCCTGTTGACCTCGCCCTTTGACCTCACGATGGATAGATTGCTGTCTTGCACAGTCACAGTTGCTAAAGTGTTCTGTCCACTGCCAATTAGGATGGATGTTCTGAATTTTCCAACATATACAAAATACTTTAGCCAATCAGCAGTAGGCTATTGTGCCATTTGTCTTCATCTTGCCAACTTCATTTTATGTTGTGAGGCAACCAAGGAAAATGGAAGCACTTTTCTGGTCAAAGCCATGTTATAATGCTGTGGGAGCTAAAGGATGAAGATTTCCTTCTCTGTTCTGAGAGTGGTAATTAGTTCAACATAATGATGGCAGATCTTAGCCATCAGGCTTTAAAGTGACAAAAACGGGAAACAAGTTTGTGTGTCAATCATTTTCACCTAAATGCAGTCTAGAAATTATAAACAGGAAAAATCATAATGCAGTATTATTTGCACAGAGTTTGAGAAAGGCTCCATCTTGTTATTTTATACTTTTTTCATAACATCAATGTTAATCACATAGGTTGTATTCTGTTCAATGATACATGGACCATATTCTGTTCAGCGATACACAAATTTGAACTCAGTCATTTCTGGGTTGATATACCTAGCCATAGATAGCTAAGAAGAAAGTATCTGTGTATACTTTCTGCAGGCTGATTTTATTAGATGTTTTGGAAGAAGAAATACCATGTTTAACTCCTCAGACAAAAGACTTGTCTAGTTCCCAAGTGAAAATATCTATGGAAACATTCTATAAATGATGCTGGCCTTAAATTATTTTATAATTATCCTGGCATCCATCCCAGAATCAAATAAGATGATAATGCAGTTCACCTGTAGATGCAATAGGTCCTCACCAGTTTTTAGCAGTTTTTGTCCACAGCTTTGTTCATGATTTGAAGCTTCTGAATGAACTTTAAAAGCTATTTTGAAATGACTGTACAGCAGCAGAGAGTATTTGAGCTGACAGAAATTTGAATTTGCTTTGATTAGACTCTGTCACTGAAGAAAAGCTAAAGTTTCTTTACAAAGAGCAGATGAAGACAGCATTTTAAACTACAGCAAGCATGAGTTTCCTGCTGCTGTTATCAAACAACATCTGTTCTCTGTTTTCTGGGCTTCAAATTTGTTCCATTCATGTGTGTTTCTTAGCTAATTACTGGCAAAGTCTGCCAATACCCTCTTGAGGCAATTCTGGACTCTGGAGTTACATTTCTATGTAGCGTGAAGTCTTTGACTTGCCACCTACTACGACTTTATAGGACTGTTTATATCCGAGCTGCCAAAAAGGAATGTAGACTTGTTATCTGTTAGTTTAATGTGTTGTTAATCTAAACTCTTCTCAGCCTTAGCTGTCTCCTTTAAGCCTTGGTAGGTCTGTTGGGATGCTGTATCAGGAGGTCCTGCGAGAGGCTGAGCAGCTACTGCACAGCTGAATCTGCCCGTTCTCTCTCACGTGAGTCAGCAATAGTTCATGAGTATTTGCATCAGAAACAGATAGCTCTCATAAACTCATGGACATCTGACCTGTATTGATCCTTAGAAAGAGATCATTGACCAAAGATAAAAATGTAGTCTCCGTGGAGAGATGTGCAAGTAAAATCTTGCAACAGCCGCAAAACCCAGCTAATCCCTGTGCAGATAAGCACTTCTACATAACTGTAATCTTTTTGATATTTCCCCCCCACCCCCTCTCCAGCATTCCTAACTAAGCAATGATTTAGATCAATTTCTGGGGACAACACTAAGTGGTATAGAATCAATGGTAGGAAGTAAGGGCAGAAAAAAAAAACCCTCTGTTGGTTTGCTCCCCACCTCATTACCTGTGAAGGATTGTTCCCTATTGTATATTTTCTAGTGATTTGTCTGTTCTGCTCTTAAAAGTTGCAGGGCCTGGGTTTCTGCTACGTCCCTTGAGAGACTGGTCTAATGTATCTTCCTGTCAGGAATTTTGATCGGTCTTCTTTCTTCTTCTTAAGGCTTTCTTTTTCTTCCTTTTTGTTTCCCTGTTACCCTTAGTTATGTTATAATAAATGTAATTACTATTTGAACATGTTTTATAATGAACAGATGAGTTTTTCATTGATAGCATATATTTAGAGTTTTATTTGTATTTACAGCTTCTAAGTCAGGATTTTAAAAATCTTTTAAAACTCTCTTACAGGCCCCAAATAATTTTTGTCTTATTTACCAAGTTTATCACTATGGGTTTTTTTGTGAAAATTGTTCAGAAAATAAGGTAGGTTTGTTAGTGGTGTCCTAGCACAGCAGTATGGATAGGATTTATAACCATGTGGCTTTGCCACTTGGCACATCTTAATGTAACAAAAACTATGTTAGACTTTCTGTAGACATTTCTTCAAATGTAGATCTAACTTTTTGTGTATTAATGTGGTTTAGATGGTTTTTCATCTCCTTATGCCTACTTATTTTAGATTGTTTCCCATGCAGTACGTTGTTTGCTATTAAAACTTAATATTTTTCTCCTTGTATTTCTAGGAATCATTCATTGTTTGTATTATTTCTTCTATCCTAAGTGACTAAATTTTCAAAGAGTTTGTGATTTCTGTGGCTTCCCTTTGAATTTACTGTTAAAGAAATTAGGAAAAATACAAGAATCTTATTGTTGAATAAATAAAGTTTTTAATGGAGAGGCAGGCACTAGAAAGAGTATGTTTTGAAAAGTATTTCTAGCAATTGAAGTAACAGCAAAGTGGTTGTATTAGTTCTTAACCCAGTCACCAAATTGAAGTGATCAGTAAGCAAGCCCCTTTTGTTTACCAGTATAAAAGAAATCCTATTTACTCTTTTTTGGTCTTTAGAAAGTCATGGTGTGGGTTTAGCTGTTACTTAAGTTTTACATTCTGTAGTTTAAAATTGATCAACAGAACTTAATTTCCATGATTTCTCTTGCTTCATCCATTTGAATATATATAGTGGTAGTAATATTACCCTGTCAGTGATATTAGGGGATTTCTACTCCAGAAACCAATTTGAAGTCATACATCTCCATTTTGATTATTCGATATACATAACAGTGAAATTTGAATATTGACTGGATATTGTGTGCTGCAAATCCTGTCCAGTTTCAAAAAATCCATTACTGTATACACATTCAAATTGTTGATAATCTCAGCACTGCAGGTTTTGCATCACTTAACAGCCAGGAAAACATAATTTCAATAAACATGAAGTCATTTGTGGAGATGAGACGTACTTAAATATTACATCTCCTATCCATAGAAGTGGAAATCCAAGATCTGACTTTCCTAAACCTAATTTCATGTAAAGAAAGAAGAACCGGCCAAAATAATTGAGTCTGGTTGTATTACTCTATAGTTAGCATTTTCCCACAATCTAAATATTTCCTTGGACCTACTTACACTTGTGCTTTAGCTATTGCTGTAGGAGAGGAGTGCCCTGTGGGCGTGCCTATGGCCAATGAGGTGATGAAAAGTCTGTGCTTGGATGCCTTGGACCACTCACTGGCACAGAGAAAATGTATTTTCAACGGTGCATCGTGTAAATTTAATCTGATGGAGGAACAAGCCTAATCGTGCATGGGGGAGTATTTGGTGTTTTGAACAGAGGTACAAATTCTGGTTTTCTTAGGAGCCAAGATACTGGCAAAGTAGGAACATTTGCAAAGATTGAACACAAAGTAACAAAATGCACAGTATCTGTCCCATCTTGCCAATGTTATTTTCATGCAGGTCCTCCAGCAAAAGTTATTTGTACAAAAATAGCACATTTTAGGAAAAAGCTCCAATACAGCATCTGGAGAGAAACCTGTGTGTTACTGCTATTTCAAGTCCCTTTTGTTTATTTTGTCCTAATTTTCTGTCACTAACTAGCAAAGTGGCATCATTCAAAGTGAGACCAGGATACCGAAAGCTGAAAGGCACAGTAAAAGTTCCTTGTAGAGTTCTGCCATTGACTTCAGTAGGGTAAAAGAGACCATAAAACCTTAATTTGAATTCACTAGAGGCCTATAAAAGCATCTCAAATTTTAAATGGCTTGATTCAATTTGCTAGTGCAAATTTTGGTTCTGACCATTTCTTCACGTGTATCCTGGTAAAAGTCAGGTGTTATTTTCTTGGGAATCTATTAATGTACACATCTGTGTCACTAACTGTACAATGTAGAGAATCTATTTCATTGTGCCAAAGGCATGCCTAGCTCCATACTTAAAGGTGAATTTCTATCCTTTGGATAATGAAAATCACTTTTTTCCTTTGTGAATTTCCTTATTTTGTTTTTTAACTCTGAGCTGATCCTTTCCAAATGTCATTGTGCTATGCGAAGATCCTGGATTCATTAAAAATGTTCCATTGAGAACTGGTAGATATTTTACAAATGTTCCACTTGTTTCCAGGTGACCGAGAAACCTAGGCAGGCAGCTTATCAGTCAGCTTTTTGTAAAACAGTCAGCCAGGCAGTTTTTAGTAGAACGGCATTTTAAATAGCTATGGTTTGTGGGTTTTTTTTTTCCTTCTGCTTTCTTAAAGTATTTTCACTTAAATAGCAAAGCAGTGCATTGGGGAAAAGAAGGAAAAATAATGATAAACAAATGCCATGGTCTATCAGAAAATACAACTGCGTTTCTAAGATGTGCTCTTTGACTTGATACATACATACACTGAATTATCAAGGGTTTTATTTTCTTACAAGTATCACTTTTTGCAAACAGTAGTTGACCCACAAAATATGCAGCTCTGCTTGTCTTAGAAAAGATTAGAACTGCAAAGAGATTTCTGCCAAAGCAGTTACCTCAAATCTCTGCAAGAACACAAAAAATGAAAGGACATTCAATTCAGGAAATACTTAATTTCTCCAAATCCACATAGTGAGATCATTAGTTTGTCTTTCAGTTGTACAAATGACCCTCCATTGGCATATGGGCATCATTGTGGGGCACTGGGTCAGTATTACTGCCCAAGGAAAATATTCAGCAACTAAAACACCGCCTTCCATAGCTGTGGTGCCCTGAGGGTGCTTTGAAAGATTTCACATTGAAGTATTTTCTTAGCCCCTCCCTGCTGAGTGTGTGAGAGCTGATGAGATCACAGCTTGATATCAGATAACTGCAGGCCAAATATTCTCTAAGAAGGTAAATAACCCAGCTATATAGGTCGCTGGAAGAAAGCCCGACTTCTTTAAATCCAATGCAGGCAAGGTTTCACCTTATAGGTATGTAAGTAACCAATCCACTGTCAAGATCTGTTTACAAAAAAAAGGTTATTTTATTTGAAAATGTGCTTACTTTTCCCTACTTGCTGATGAAACTTTGCTTTAGCATTTTCAAACAAGTTTTTAATGTGTTAAAAGCATGCAGGATTATAATTAAGCTCATTAATTAGTCTAGTAATAAATATTCAAAGAGCAGACCATCATAAAGACCTGATTATGCTGTGCATAAATATATAAGATAAAACTACAGCCCTTCTGCCCTTTTATACAAAATAGGATACCTGCATTCAGATAAACAGAACACTTTGCATTTTTTAACACATGAACAAAAAACCCACATCACATAGGAAAAATGCAGTATTTTATATAGATATGTATGGAACTTTTAACATATAGATTGAAAACCTCTTGAAGTTATCATTTGAGGAAAGCAAAATCTTCACTGTGTTCATTTACAATAAAAAGTAGGACTTTTTTCCATTCCCCGAATGTCTTGCAATATTTTTTTTTTTAAGATTCAGACCTCTTTATGGTTTGATTATAAAATCAATTACAGTAGGACATCCTATGTGAATAGATTCAACTTTTTTTTTTTTAAATTTGGCCTTGTACTGTTGTCTGACCAGAAAACACAAATGTGTCCAGAGTCCTGAAAGTCCCTCAAAGCAATTACAGCTTAAGTATATTTTTAAAACAAGCAAATAAAAGCAACTGTTTGCAGCCTTTATCTCAATATTAGCCTTCTGCAAAGTGAAGGGGTTTGTCAAACAGCCTTTGACAAACTTCCATTATGTATTCAATTTTTTTATTTAAATATTTTCCAAAACCTTATCAGTCAAGTAAGCAGTTAGAAATTTTTGCTCAGAGCATAAGGTGACACCACAAGTGAAATGAAGCAGTGATCTGGAATGGGCACCACTCACCAGTGAAATTGCACTGTCCTGCCCTGAATGGCAGCTTTTCATCCGTGCACAGAAAGTGAGATCCCAGGGAAAGTTCTCAGTTCTTCAGCCACCTCCAATGAGTAGCAAGTGGTCTGTGAGCCTTTTCAAACAGGCAGCATGCATTTCCTTGCCATTGTAAGCCTTAAATGAAGCAGCAAATAAAAAAGTACATTAAGGAATTAGGAAAACTCTCTGGGATGTCTCTGAAGAAGGTAGGGCAACCCTGGATGTTAGTTAAGGATGCAGATGTTGTAAAATGCTGTGTAGAAAAAAGGCCATGACACCAGTAGTTCCACAAAAACTTGAATTTTTATGATATGCCCTTGCGTCCTTAAGGTTACAATAAAATTCTTACACTAACAACTTTATTTCATAAATTTGACACTTGCAGTACAGATAAAATCTCAGGTCTTGAACTTTAAAGCTGAGTTAAGACCTCAGTGGATGCATTTGATTTAAGATTCCAGGGTTTTGACATAAATATTTCCTAATCCTTTATGCTGCACTATAATTTGTTGCCAAGTTTTGTTTTGATCAGTTTATGCATTACATTAAATCAAGGTTATCTTCCTAAGGAAATGTATTCCTAATTTTTCAAATGTGTTTCAGGTCAGAGGAGCTTTGAAAGCTCATATTTTGTTTTGCTTTTATTAATAAAGCACAGAACAACTGAAAAGGCGTATTTTTAATTGCTTTCTCTACCAGCAGACAGAGTAGTTCCACATGGCAGAGAACTTTTTTCCTTGGTTTGACTATTATATTTTATACAGATTCTGTAATCAGCTTGTGCTTAGATTTGTACAAAATCTGACGATCTGGTAATCTTCAAGGCCTGCCAAGAGCAGATGAGAACTGATAAAACAGAAAAAGAAAGCAGAGTCTGAATAATGAAGAGTGTGTGGGACAAGAAACAAGACAACCCTGTGATCTATTTTTAAAATATATATTATATTCTGTCTGCTTTATTGCTGCTCCCCCTCTGCTCCCAATTTGCTTGTGCTCTGAGCAGGGATGCATGCGGGAGGGGATTACCTCTCACAATGGAGGAGCACAATGGTGTCTACTAGAACAGAGTGAAGATCCTTTTTTATATTTTTCTCCCTCCATTCATTTTACCAAAGGCTGGGGTTTTTTTTTCTTCTTCTGCGTGATTGATGTTGTCATAACCAAAGTTAAATGTTGATCCTTTGACAATCGGAATAAAGAATGTGCCTCTAAATCGGCTAATAAAGAATGTGCCTCTTAAAACTGTTAGACTGCATGTGTGGAGCACACATGAAAATTATATAGTATCTGGTTAGCATTGCTAATCAATATGTAATGCATATCCTTCAGCTAATCTTTTTGAGCAATTAAAGCAAATTCAAAGGAGAGATTATCATGTGTAAACAATGACGGCTTAGATATCTTGCCTACTGGCCTAAGGTCTTGCCACAGATCCTGCAGAGTTTACCTTCTGTATCAGTAGTTAATTAAGGTGAAACATGAGGTAATTAGGGCTAATCCCAGTGCTATCCTGCTGGCCTATTGCCTCTCAGGCCATGCCCTAACCCAAAGCATTTTCACAGCTTGTGAAATGTTGCCATTTTCAGAGCAGATTTTAAAAATTGATGCCCATGTTTATTACAGACAGTGTTCGTAATCCTTTAAGGGAGCTACAGTGAATACGGTCCAAGTGAAAAGAGGGAAAGGATGGCTTCATTTATTTTTCTATGGGTTTGAAAACTGCACTGTTGATACAACTTTACTCTAGGACATTCCTTGTAATTGACAAGGGATTAGGGGGATTAAATTTGTACTCTACACTTGTTTCCAACTGCTTGTGTGAAGCTTCTTTTTTTAATGCTTTACATTTGTTGACATAGGAGAGGGATGCACACTCTTAGAAGATGAGTTCATGCACAAACATGCCAATGTGATATAAATTAAAAGATGTATGATGGTACCTGGAAGAGCTGCCTCAGAACAACATAGGGGTGTTTTTCCTCAGGAACGGTTTGGCCTTCATGAAGCAGTAGAGAGGCCCTGCTGGGTTATGTCTGATCTCTGTCCTTCAGGATGCATATTCCATTTGCATGAGGAATATTTCAGATGCTAGAGACAATTTTATTATTGAAAAAATGGCTTTAACTGCTCATTAGGTATGTCTAACTACACAGAAAGGCTCAGCCTTTTAATAGAAAGTACAACAGATTTATTTTAAACCAGTAACAAAGTAAGTATTCACCCCAGAAGGCATTTTATTAGGCTTTTAAATTTTTAGCCTAGCTGTAAGATCTTGAGTCACGTGTCAGATAAAATGACTTAGTTTTCTAATTAGCTGCAAGTTAGTATGAATACACTGTCAACCAATGACCCTTGTTTCTTTTGTACTTCCCAAGTATAGTAACCTGATCCAGTGTTTCTGAGTTGCATCTTACACCAGGGAAGAGTTTAAGTCCCTGTACTCCTGTACTGCAGTCATCTTCAATGGGCTTGGTTTCATGCAACTCCCAAAGAAAAAAAATAAAATAAATTAAAAAAAAAAGTTGAAGAGCTGCCCCTCTTTGGCTCTGTATTAACAACTTGTTTGGTTGGTTCTTTAATACTGCCTTCCTCAGTTTTCAGAAGCCAGGGAAACTTGAGACTGTCAGTCTTCAATTCGGTATCACTTCCCTGGCTACTGTGTTTTTGGTTTTTTTTTTTTAAGTGCTGGAGAGTGGATGGATAAATTTCTTCAATTCCTTGTCATCCATTTTGTTTTTCTAGTTGGAATCTTTATCTTTCTGAGTGTCATAATCCTTACAGTTGAGAAGAATAGGTATTAAAGTCACAGGCCTAAGAATAAAAAGTTCTCTCTTAGATTCATTGTTTTTTAGACATTTAATATGCTTTTTACTTGATTTTAGCTTCTAAAACTGGAGGAGGGTCTTTTCCTTCTGCATAAATGCAAAGAGGATTTGCAGCATGACATTTAGAAGTATATTGTATGAGGTTTGCTATTGATCCCTCTGGTGGGGATGAGTGCTCAGAGGGAATAAATGGGCTGCTTTTATGAGGCTCCCTGTCATCATGGATTTAGCTGTTTCATTTGCAGATTCCTGTAAATGTTTGCCTGATTTATGGCCAGTAATTTTCGTTGGAGAAGGAATCGGCATATCGTCAGCAAATGACTGCGCGTCGTTAATACTTTGAAGTGGCATCTGAAAATGTTCATGCACTTGCATTGATCCAGACTGCTTCCCACTTTACAGCTCCAAATGTTTTAGTGTTTTGTTAATATTACATACATGAGGCTTGGGATGCATTTCATTAGTGGTGTGTGGGAAAGTGTTAGAAGAATAAATCATGATTCAGATTCATTGTGTCAAGCAAAGTTTAAGCAAAAAAAGGAACAGACTCAACGTCAGTATTTAGCAGTTCCACCTGGTAGCCTGAAATTAATTTTGTAGTATTTCACTGACACAGGCAGTTGCTGGAGGTACTTTCCTGGTTAAATATAAAACAGTGGCCCGAGTCGTACAGACTTGGTAAAACTTTTCTAGATTTAAGCATTTTCAACTTGCGTGCTTGGTCATCTTCAAAGCTGATTGATTATATTCTAATTCTTTAAATTGTTCTTAAAACATTTTACTCTTTGCATCCTGTTATTATTGGCAGTTAATCAGCGAAGCATCCCATAACTAAGGTTAGTGCTTTGGTGCAGGAATTCACATGACTATGGTATTTGGTTTTTTTATAATAATCCATGAAAAAAATGAGTGAGTTTTAAAGCCAGTATTAAGAAAATGTGAAGCCTAAAAGTGTCTGTTTTTACTTTGAGTCCTCTCTGTGTGTGATATCTAAGTGTGAAAATACTGACTTTGAATCTTTACACTTACAGTGAGATTTGTTCTTCAGGGAGGCATTCATATTAGCGTGATGGCATTAATTTCTTTTTTTAATCTACTGGTGATATCCATTATTTTTATTTGCTGGTAATGCCACAGTAGTTGTTGGGCAGGTGATTTTGTTATTTATTTATTCTGTATGTTTTATACTAATAAGCTAATGGTCGTGTTAGTAATATGGTCACTGGCTACACAAAGAGCAGTGCACGTTAGTTTTTTTGCTACAGCCTAGGCTGTGTCTGCTTGGTGTAGCTATTCATTCCTGAAAGATCTGAACTCCAGGGCGAATGTACTTTACACTGTGTGGTTAAAGGTGCCAACTACTTAGCTTGCTGGCATAGAGCTGTAATACTGTTGCCTATTTTGTATAATCTCTAGGGTGTCTGATACCAGTGCGGAACTGTGGAGTACTTAATATTAAACGCTGAGATATCAAGTACAAAAAGGCTTTATAGAAGCCTGTGTAAAAGTGTGAATGGATACTACTGTAACATAACTAATAACAAAAAAGGCATCTATTTCTGTGGGAAATCCTATATTGGCCTCACCGTGCACACACATATTTAAATAGGAAGTTCTTGCAGTGCTTCCAGGATTAAAGACAGCATCTAAAATCACATTTCTTTTTGTCGTTATCTTTGAATATGCATGGAGTAAGACAAAAATTAATAGCCATAAGAACAAATGTTAGAGAAGGATACGTCAGCTGAATCAGCTTTTTCTTAAGTAGAGTTGCTCCCAAGCTTGGCTGTACTATTTGTGATAAAAATTATTTGTAATATCAAAAGCAAGGTAAGGAGAAAGTGGGTTACTCAAGCAGTCTTTCACTTTCAGGTTATCTGCTAAATCCAATTCAGCATTGAGGTCGTTACAAAATGAAGCCTTCAGCAAGTAGGATCTGTCTTGTTACTGGAACACAAGTATGCAGAAACTTTTTCTGAAGACACTGATGTAGTCACCACTTTCGTGATAATCCCAGGAGGTGCCATACTATGAATAAGAAGAGACAGGGAGGTATTTTCTAGAATTGGTCATCCAAGTCAGAGCCTACTTGTGATTCTTGGAGGGGTCACGTTATCTGAGTGACTTGTAGGTCTTAATATTATTACTGTGTATGGTTTTTCGTGAACAAATAGCATGCTTCCTTATTGCAGCCAAACCAGCTTTTCTTTCTGCTTTTTATGGCCACTTTAGGTTGCCCGTTATTTAGTCTCAGAAATAACAGTTTCATATGGAACATGGGTAAATGAAATTATGTCTGGCAACTAAGTGGTAGTAAAGAGATATTTTTATTATTGTGAATTTGAAGGAAAATGTATCTTGTTCGTTATTCTGTTCAAGTATTCCTCTTGTATAGCCAATGCTCCTGTGGAGATATCACTTAATTAGTCAGAAATTTGCTGCGTGTTGCCTTTATTATTCCACGCCGTGACTGCTCCACCTCTTTCTCACCACCAGCCTTCAGCAAAACAAACCCCCTAGAAAGATGAGCTGCGGGAAGCGGAGGAGAGGATTATTCATTATTAGCAATTGTTATACAGAGAAATGTGATCTGTTTCAAGCCAGCCAGCTGCCTTGTACTTTAGGAACTCTGTTTAAGAGTATTTTAACCCCTCTTTAAAAAAAGAAACAAGAATGTTACATTTTCAAAATAAAAGTAACAGCTGGTTACTATGCAGATGAAATTGTGACCAAAATCTGTGTATTTCTTTAACAAAGTATTCCTTCCATTCCTATTGTGAAAGTTCTGTATGAGAATATATTCGTTTCCTAACAGTGGCTCTCCAAACGCTTTTCAAGATGTTAGGGTCTTTTTTTCTGTTTTTGTAATAGGAATCCTAAAGCACCGGTAAATAAATCTTTCCAGTGCCCAATCAGCAGGTGAGCTGGCAGAAACAAGCCAAAATCCACAGCTCCTCATTCACAGTCTACCCATTTCTTCTTGTGATGCACAAAAAGATAAAAGATATTGATATTTTATACTTTACCAAGTATTGGAGGATCTCAAAGTTCTTTGGTATTGTTAATGAAAAAATGGCTCAGAGTGCTCCTGAAAAAATGCCCATGCCAGTATGTGAGTCTGGGTGGACTGTGAAATTGTTTTTCCAGATGCAGCCAGTTACAGTATTTCCTTCATGTCTGTTAGTAAACTAAATGAAACAATGGTAACACCTGAAGCAGCTTATCTTCTTGTTTCTTTTCCAATATCTTTTGCAGTCTTGATTATCTGAAGATACATCTTTAATTTTTAGGGCCATATACGTACCTGTACTATGACAGAGCTTTTCTTAATGCCTGATGAAAATACAAAAAAGGAGTGTAATTACGTTACGCTGAGTTATTGCTGATATCAGAATCTTATGTTTATATTCCAATTAAGGTTTTGACTTTTCTGTCACTCATAATTTCTGCTAGTGTATGAAATAAACCATGTGCTACTTAACCTTAAAAATGGAAGACAAAAAAAAAGTTTTATTATATTTATTTCTGCTTTTTAATCCTTCAGTGAAGATAGGAATGTTAATTTGGTGAAGTGGATGTATCAGTGGTGCTTTAAAAAATAATCGGCGTGAATGACTTTGAATACACCAGAATCACAAATTTGAGAGGAAAAGTGAATGAATGCATGAATGTAGGGGTTTTTAATGTTAAGTTTCTGAGAAAACTTTCGATTTGAGCAAGCCTGTTCCATTTTATTCAAATGAAAACCAGATGTCTTAAAGAATTAGAAGTCTAAGTTGAACTAGTGTAAATAGTAGACAGCAGAAGTTTGTGAACCATTCAAAAAATGTAGTAGTATAGACTGTTGGTTTTCAGTGCTCAGGAATATTCCTTGGGCCTGGTTAATATAGTAGCACAGGCAGAAGTTGTGAGTGTCGCTGTGCTGGAGAAGGATTGCTTTGGGGTTTATGTTGGAGAAGGATTGCTTTGGGGATTATGCAGCTGAAACAAGCCCAGGGTGTTCTTGAACACTGGAGCAAAGTTCAACTCTGGCTTCAGTACATAAACCCAAGTAAGATGCAGTAGAGGTGAAATGATTAAGCTGTGCTGCTATCATGTGCACGTGAAGGTAACGCAGCCTGTTCACATCCTGCCTGTCCTGGCCAGTAACAGTCGTCACAGGCGAGCACTAAAACAGGTTAATATTTCAACCAATATGTCTCAACCATACTACAGAAAGCGTACGTTTTTGCAATACCTGTAGTTACATCCTTTTTAGTAACTAAGTAGCTAGTCTTTTTGGCAGCAATTCATGATGATCCATTTTTTAGTAATAATTTTGGAGTATCTCTTTGAGCTTGCCTCTGGTCCTGAATAGCCTCTTCCAAACATCAGGAATTCCTTTTAGGGGAGAAGGTATTTTTGAAAGCACGGCATAGGCCTGAGCAAAGTTGTTAGAAACTTCATTTGAAGTCTAAGCCTGGAAATAATGCCAAGGTATTTGGGCTGTAACTGCTGTGTTAACCCAAAACTAGTGAGATTACCTTCAGGAGAGAGGACCTTGGATTACTCTAAATCTTCAGTTCAGGCTTCTGCTATTCTTCTCACTTTCTGCCTGTTTGTGCCTATTTCAGCACCTCCTACAGGCTGATTAATGAAACCCCATTGCTGGCAGTCATGAAATATGTTGCATGTAGCATCCTCAGAGTAGGAGGAAATGTCGCTTGTTGACGGTTGGCTGCACATGAGGGAAAGCAGCTACCCAAGGCTGAAACCGTGGACATTTCCTGCAGATAAAAGCTGGATGGTGAGTACTGGCAAAAAGAAGAATAGACAAAAAAGCACAGCAGGTTTTTGGATCCGTAAAACATTTGCTCCCCAACTGTCATATTTGCAGTCTCTGCATCTGGTGTTCTGTTGACACATATCACCTGAATCAACCATCCAGCTTATATCTGTTTAATTTTTCAGTTTTAACACATAACAGGAAATCCTTTTCCTGAATACATCTGTACTGCACCAAATTCATAATTTTAATAGGCAAAAGAAACAATTTTGCTTTCTTTATTTAACAAACTGAAACATATAAATTCCAGATTTTATCTGTTTGTTGGTGTTCAGCATTTACATTTGGGCAGACAGCAGAACTTTTTAGCACCTTTAACTCCTTTCGGTTGTTTTTAAAATAGTAAAAAAAATGAGTTGCTTAAATTATTCTTTTTGCTGTCTGTGCCTTATATTTCTCAAGAATGATTATTACGTATGGTAGCACTGACTAGTCTCATAACATTGGAAGACCTGTACAGTCTTCTTTTGTAACAGAGACTAAAATATAAAGGAGGAAAAGCTAATCTGAAAGGTTTAAGAAGGAAACATTTATTGGCTTTTTATTTTTTTTTTCTTAAATTTCTTTTTACATTTGCTTTTAATGGTCAGAGGCTTGAATCTTTTCAGAGTTTGGTAATATGAGAGGTCACTCCAGTGGGAATAAATGTAATAAAAGGAGGACTGGTGAAGACAAAATTGCATGCATACATGTGCTCAGTTACCCATGTCCTTTATTGAACCAAGGACAATGACTAAATGCTCATCCCTGTTAAGGACAGAGAAGATGCAGAATCTGCCCTCAAATATTCCGTAAGGCAAATTAGATTATGGTGCTGTGTCATTTTATTGCCTGTGGTTGGCCAAAACCACCTTGTGATTATTTAGGCAGCTCTGTACCACAACTGCACTCAACTATTCTGGACTAAATGGCATTAAATACAGGCGAGGAAATATATAGGAAATACAAAGAGAGGAGGGAGAGGTTGCTCGGACAGGTACCACCAAACACTGGTGTGAGGGAGAGGGTTGGGTGGAGCTGCCCTTGTCTCACACCACCTTCCTCCTGGAGCTTCTTGCTCCGCGCAGAGCCGCCCCATGGGTATGGTGTGATCCCTACCAAGTGAACAGGGTGACAGATAAAGGTAGAGAAGTATGCGATCACTATCAGAGAACAGCAGGCACTGATGGGGTCTTGGCTTTGTATTTTGCTAAAAATACATGATGCATTTGACTGGATTAGAGTTAATAATGCTTCACAGGACAACTGTGCTGTGGAAGTGCAGATATGTAATGCATGAAGTAGCATATGCAGTTCAGATTTTCTTTCTCTGTAGCTAGAAGCTTTGGAGCTTATGTTATAGTCCTGGATGTTGACAAGTGAAGCTGAATGTTGATTAGACACAGAGAGAGGAGGAGAAAAGATAGGATTATACAGGAAATAAACATTCTTACATTCACAGAGTCATACTTTGTAGATTTAGAATGAAATGGAAGAATTGCTCTACTGTGCTGCCTGCCTTTCTTTAAATCTAGGACTTCACACATACGTGTGGGTACACGCTCCTCCATACATTGTCATTTTCACAGGGGAGAGTTAAAAAATGAACCATTTCCAACGGCGTCTAGTTCGGTGTCTTTCAAGTTCTCTGGCAGCATGAAAAGTAGTACCTAAGTAGGATTAAATGAAACCAAGAGTATTTCACAAGTGACATGCTTAAGGATTGTATTTCATGTCTATTATTTCTAAATCTAAACTGAAGTAAAAATCAAAACATATAATCATCTTTTGCAATTTGTGACAAAGTCATTAGAAGAAAAGGAAAATGTGTTTCAGAATATTGTGCAAAGAGATAAGAGTGCTTCTGGACAGAGATACAAAACTAAAAAATTCAGTTTATCTCTTAAAGTCCAGGTACATTTTTTTTCATGCACAGATGCGTGCAGTTTTAGAGTCTTACCTCTTTGGGATTTGGGTTTTTTTCCCCTCCCCCAACCAAAAGATTAGAGATAAAATCAATGGGGTGATTTCCACTGATGCATGGAACTTTCAAAGCACAAAAGTGAATGATAAAAGCAGGTTGTCTATATTTGATCTATTGTTGCGGTGCATGGACTGTCTGTGACCAAAAGAAGAGGGAAGGGTAGCTCTGAGAAATGTGTCACTTTTTGCTAATGCTGTGAAAAATAAGAATTTGTAAACCCCATAGATTTTAATCACACTGTAGAGCAGATTTTTTTAATTAAAATTTTTAAGACATAGAAATATGTTGAAACATATAAAAGTAACCTCAAATTTATAAGGTTCCAGAGTGGAAAAGACTTGGCAGGATACTTAGAATTTTCAGATTGATTGTTAGAACAATGTTCTCAACTAAAATGTGCTTTCATTGGTTCTGCTGATCTTTTTCTTACTCTCCCTAAGTATCACCTGGCTTTCACCATCTGCCCCTGCAGCTTGCACAGGCAAGATTATTTGAAATTACAGTGGGTCTGCATTCTCTTGTCCCCCACAAAATCCCACAGAATAGAACAGCCCCAAACCAAAATCCTGCAGCTCCTTAGAGAGTAACAGAGCTCAAGCATTCCTCCACCCCAGGGGGTGAGGTCTCCAAGGGCCTCAGTGAAAGAGCATCAGGAGGTATGAGCAAGAACCATTCTTGATACGGGAGCATTGGTGGATTTGAACAAGTTGCTTTAAATTTCAAAATCAGCATAGCTGTGGTGGTAAGAGTGATGTCCTGACTCCTTGGGCTGATCACCTGCCTCTCAGGGCCAATGCAGTTGGGCTGTTTCTCGTATGGGAGGTGACTTCTGCAAATGTCCAGGTGTGGGCCCGGTTGCCGGCCCTGAGGTCCCGTGGAGGGCTGGTGATTTGCAGCTCTGCCGCTCCCGAGGCTGCTGGCCCTCGCCAGCTGTGCGAGAGCAGCATATGCTGTTCAGAGCAGCATGCAGCGCAGCGGGACCTGCAGCCATGCCGCTGCTGGCTGCTCACCTTCAGACATCTGTTACTTCCTACACGGGAATTGGATAGCCTCGTTCTGCTGTGTACAGCCTTGCCACATGGCTGGTTTCTCTCAAAGCTAGTAGGAATGCTCATGAAGTAAGATGTCGTTCACTCAGAGTTTATGTAATTGAATCTAGATGAAAAATTAGTGCACAACTATCTCTCTTAGGTATACCCTTTAACTGATGGAAAGAGGCAACTTTTTTTTTTTTTTTGGTAGCTCTTCCCTTCAATTTGTAATGTTTTATTAAAAGGAAAAAAAAAACCCTGGAGTTACTATTCTACCTATGATTTACTCCCCCCCCCCCCCCCAGGACCCTCTTTATTCAGGTTGTCTTCAGACTCAAGCAGGCACTTCTTTTTAATAACATGAAGCTTATGTTTTTCTTCCTTCCTCAACAGTTATTAAAGAGTTATGCTTTTCAATGTGAGCTGAAAGTCTGATGTAATTACATGACTCACAGATTAGCATTTTACTATATTCCCTGTGCCTCTTATGCAGCCTTTCTTAGACTTGAGTAAACATTGTGGGCTTGGGACCTGAATTAATGTGATACTTAAAGATGAGTTCATAATGATGGGTGGTAGGAAAGGACAAAGACAATCCGTTCAAGACATCTCTTGGGTCAGCAGTGCACTCACGCTAAACTAGAATATATATAAGTTTGCTTGTGAATTTCCATAGTGAGCGGTGGTGGGGTGCATTTCTTCTCTGGGGGACTGAACGTGTTGTGTTTGAGTGGGTCTGTTCCTGTGGAGCTGCTGAGCCTGGCCTCTCTCCATAAAGTATCTCAAGCCAGGCTCCTCAAACCAATAGTTTCTGGAGAGCAAGGCCATGGGCTTATGAAAAGGAACCTGGGAAAAAACAGCATGGAGGAATAACATAGTCATGGGTAAGGAAATTAGAGATTTCAGGTGAAGTTTAAAGGATTCTCCCGGGTAAACATAGGAGCAGGACACCAGGGAAGCAGTCAGCAGAATAGATGCAACCAAGTGAGAGAGGGAAATACAAAAAAGGAGACAAACCAGGGTAGGAGAGAGGAAGAAGTGGAGAATAATGCCAGTGTCCAACAGAAGTCTGTCTCATTGAACTCAGAGCAGGTTTTACCTGAATAGAAGTTCTGTAACAATAACCTTCATTAACCCACAACAGGCCTAAAGGTTTTGTACACAATGCTTGTAACTGAGAGCTGTTGTGAGTGATGAGTGGCAAAGGGTTTGTGGTTGTGCTGATTCTCTGCTCTTTCGGTGAGGAACTTGATCTGAAAAAGTAATAGTCCAGAAATAAAATGTAGGTTTTGTTGCTTTTCTGTTGTTATTTTTTAAAAACACAGAAATACTACTTCTCAGCAGCTTCTCTGTCCATGATGTAGTGATGCCGATAGATTTTAGCAAATCTGCTTTGCTATGAATGACTGTAGTGGTAAAGAATCTTAATTTTATTTTGTCCAAGTTAGAATTAGTGTATTGCAATTAAAATTTTGCACTGGATAGTATCAAGCATGTCTGATTGATAATTGCTAGGTGGTGATGTCTTCAGAAACTTGAGTTATTATATGGTCTTAACCATATATGAAATCTTAGCATAAAATTAAGTGTTACTTAAAATTATTATCTTAACCTAAATTGAAGGAGAAGAGGGTTTTAGCTGTATTCATTGGTGACATTCAGGTTTGATGATTTAGTTTTATTCTGTGTTTCATTTTAATCACTGTGTCTTTTCATTATCAATACAAAGTGAAAACTTTCTATGTAACCATTGGGGGCATGATTTTCGTGGAGTCTATTGTCCCCTGAATTTCTTTAAAATAGCCACCTACTCACAATTGAAGAGTTTGAAATCTTCTGTTTAACTAAAAAAGTCTGCATAATATTTTAGCAGCTTGTTAACAGGCCTGCAGACAGGTACTAATTACACTCCAATTTACAATACATCAGTTTAGCACTATTGATCCGTTAAAAAAATGAAAGTAAACTGAGCAAAAGCCAGTCTTGTTGCTGAAGGAATGATGTATTGATTCCATCTGACAGTGCTTTGTCTACAGATCAATGTAGATGTGCAGTATAGACCAGAAGAATGAGACAGGGTCACCAAAGGTCAGTAAAAGAACAGGGTGTCCCAGATTATTGGAGACAATGAAATGAACATATCATAAAGTAGACCTGATTGGTATTTGTAAAGGAATCTACCAGTAACAGGTTTTATCATGTAAGATAGGAATAATGTATTCTATTTTACAATTAGCTTTAGCTGCTATCCGTTTAAGAGAGTTAAGGAGGATTCAGTGTCTACTCAGTAACTTGCTGACTGCAAGGAGTCTGACAAGACTGAAATAATAAACTGCTTACAGCTCTACATGTTTGTAAAAAGTGAAAGCTACACTTCTAAGGCATGTTAGTCTTTGTCTAACATAATAGAAGATTTTAAAATGCAAATATTCAGAAATTCTTAATCCCTTAAAAACTTCAGCCCATATTTTGATGGTTGTAATTGCTAGTTTTGCAGTGCACAGAGATTCTAGTTCTATTACATTTCAGCTTTCCACATCGAAAAAGTAAGTAGGTATGTGCTGGTTTAATTCAACAGCAGCACTGAAGGGTACTTGTACCACAGTGTTATTCATTCATGTATTTCTTGTGTCCTTGATGTCCTCCGAGACGAAGGGCTTTATATTTTAAATAAGGAGGAACACTACTATAATGTGATTAATCCCTTACAGCTTTCATGCCTTCTAAATCCTTCCCCATTCTGCTTTAGAAATTTAACTTTTACGATGAGGGGGATGTCTGCTCCACACAAGTATTATAATTTAGGGCTTAATCCCCAAAATTAATGTTTAATCTGCACTGCTGCCTTGTTTTAAGAGCTGCTGAATAGGTGTCATTTAAAAAAATTGCTTCCAGAGCTTTCTAATCCACATTTTTACATCAGTGCTATGATTTCCTTAGGTTTTACCATATTTTGTAGCTAAGTGTCTAACACTGGGTGATGAAAGGTTGAGGGTACATGTTCTTCTAACATAATCACAGAGGAACAATTCACCACACTGCCACTTTAGCCTCCCCTCTAAGGAATCAGATTTAGCACACTTTAGAGTTATAGATGCATAGTCACTGTATCTCTTCAAAGCGTATAAGCTGGTTTGGTTCAGAGTGGCTTTGCAGCAAGGGAAATGATATCTACACCTTTTATCTCAATCCCCCTTTTTTGTCTTCTGTGACAAGTTACTTTTTGTGGAAGATGTGCTACACCAGCATTTAATACAACTGCTTTTAAGAATAAAATTGGTTATAATATGAATTACTCATAATAGAATACCTTGGGAACTTTAGGTCTTTAAGATGGTCAGCTGTGATTTGTCAAGACAATGTAAAGGGAATGTTTAAGTTTTAATGGAAAATGTTTTCTGGGACAGTGCTAGATACTGACAGTGACAACCTAGCTGAATTAAAAGTTACTTAATATGATGCACGTATTTATGGCAAAAAATCCTGTTCCTAGAATGTAAACTACCTCTGCCTTAAAGAAATAGATAGGTGAGTTCTTCAAAGAGCTGTTAGTTTTGTTTTGTGGTTTTCAGCCTAGTCATAATTGGAAAATCAGTTCTCATTCTTTCAAACTCTTGCAGAAGTTTTCAAAAAAGGAGGTAAAGATGCTGAAATCACTGCTTTGACTGTTGGTCAATTTTGAAGTTCACTGCCTATGCAAAGTCAGGCATTGTGCCTATTCTTTGTTTTACTGATGTACTCTATTTGCCTTTGGAATAAACAGTGAATTTCAATTTTTTAGTATGATTAATCCTTTGTCATTTATATGCACAGTGTTCATCACAATTTGTCCAAGCATATAAGGTAGGCCAGAAATATCCATTCATTTGTCTCTTTTATGAACATTACCTTATTAACCATGTTGGAAATATCCCAAATAATGCATTCATTAGAGGTACACACTGTCTGAAACGATCACTTCAAAATCTGTCTCCCCAGGGGTTTGGATTTATACATACTGAGTTAAATGATTAATGAAACTACGGCACATAAAGTGTTCAGTATTTCAAGCTACTGGGAAGTTTTCATCAACATTAAGAAGATTTTGATTTAAAACATCACAGTCAAAATTTCTCTGTTTTCATTTGTAATTTCCTCTTTCATTTTGTTGCAGTCATGAATGACAATATTAACTAAATTCCGTTTTGCAAGGTGCTGACCCTCCTAAAAATCACTGCCTTTCTTAGGAGTTGATGATTTTACTCATTTCACAAGAAGCCTTGGTAACAGTCAGGTTTTAATCCACTGAGATCAAGAGCAAGTTGACTAAATAGCACAAAAATAAGAGTGCATGTTTTGGATATTGTTTCTGATGGAGGACTGAAGAAATCTGATCTCTCCTGTGTAAAATAACAGACATTTACTTAAAATAATACTTGTATCTCTTCCTGTGAGGTGAAAGCAATTATTCTGGAGTTTTTGCCTTTAAGATTCACAGCAAATTTCCAAGACTCTAAGAGAAAGAATAGGGGCTTGACTTTACTGTGAATGTGCGCTGGAGGTGCTAACAGATATATATTGGATGAACATGGGTTGGTGGCGCACATGCTCTGATACAGCTTTGAGCCTCATGCCGCACTGGTGTTGCTGTAGGTCTTGGACTTCTGTGCCACAGTGAAGGTTTCTGAAAGTTTTTGAAAACCCAAATTCAAAATACCAAATTTCCCTAGGTAGTTACCTACTTAAGTAAAGTATGAGTGGGTTAAAGCCAACTATTGCTGGCTTCAGGAAATAGAACATCTTTCCAAGTAATTTCATAGTCTTTGCTGGGAGGGTTTTCTTATTGATATATATTAACATTACAGATATATTCAGCTTGATGCTCTTCAGGATTACTAAATGTGTCCCTTTGTACCTAAAATGAGGTAATGTTCTTACTGAAGTCGGTGTCTTGCTTATTCAGTATCTCTTCATGGCAGGCTGCTTTATTAAAAAAAAAAAAAAAAAGTATTAGTTGAGTGTTCTGATCCTGGTTTCTTATGGAGATGATGCTTGTGTGATCAGTGTTAGTCACTGTGTGTGTCTGCCTACTGACCTTTTCGCTTTCTGATCCTCATCGTTTCAGTTAAATTTGACAGAGGTAGAAAATTTTTCACAGTATTAAGTTTACTTCTTGAGAGGAGGTGCCCAGATTGAGACGATATACTCTACTCTAAAGAGGGAGAGAAAGAGCCTAGTCTCTGCATAGAAATCTGAAGAATTAATTGAGTTTTTTAAAGAATGGAAATTAGACAGTGTTGGAACAGTTAATTCCAAACAATGTCGTGCTAAAACTGTGGGGAAGATGCTGGTGAGCAAATTCCCAAGCCCTCATATTATCCTAATGAAATTTATCAGCTAATATGATACATGTTACCAGAAAAAGATCAATATTCTCACGGCATTACTCTGGCTGTTGCCGTTACTCCCTCAGAGAATGTTCTCCAGTGGTTTGAGTAGAAAAAGACATTTAGGAATGGGGTCCCATACATCCATTATGTGTAAATGAAGAATACCTTACGCTATTTACAGCTGGCTGAGAACCATTTACTTTAATAATGACAAATTAGTCAAAACTTGTAAATCATTAACAAGCAATTAACTTTCTTTCTAGAGTTTCAACAGACGGGGCTGGTCTTATCACTGTAACTACCTAGGAACTTTATCTACCTCCCAAAGCAGCTGACTATGTTAGACAGCAATATGTGATAAAGGGCTTTGATATGTCACAGGTGTCTTGGGAAAGGAAACCGATCCACAAATTGGCCTTTTCACCTGCTACTGAGATCCTCTAGAACTGTTGTTGCCTTCTCTCTCAAATGCAAATCTGTTGGTACAAATAAATTTGTGCAACTTCAGTGGGAGTAGTACAATCAATGCAATGTATTTGTCCAGTACGGTGTATTCCCAGACAGGGAGGACAGCTATACTTTATACTTCATTTCGTACCAGTATAAAAAGCATCTGCAGCAGACAGGCTACTAATACAGTATGACATTTTTACATACAGACCTGAACTGTATTATATCTTGCATAAGAGAAAATAGCATTATTGCTAAGAGGTTTTCACAGCTTGTTACCTAGAAGTAAGCTCCTACACCTCCTTTAGTTGCGGTGAGTTTAAAAAGTGTCAGTCAGCAGTACAAAGGATTCAAACGTTTATTTAGACATGTTGTGAGTATGGACTTACTCAGTTACTTCTAGACTCCTATTCTCTAAACTCCTAGCTTATATAATTTTATGGATCAAAAAACTAAGCCTCCTTTTGCAGAGAGTTATCTTTAAAAAAAGCTGCTATTATAAGTTAATTACCGAGTTGTGTGTAAAATGAATGTGTGATGTAAAATTAGTTTGTTTAAAGAGTTATATATGTCTCTATTTAGTTATTTAAAGAAAAAAATCTTTAAAAACAGCAGTAGCTATAGGTGAATCTTTTCCAAATTATGCTTTCCAAGATAAAGTTGAAATAGGTCTCTTTTCTGGAAACCAAGTGGCAGCTAAGCTTATTTCTGCATGGAGAATTACTTTATGCTGTGACTTGTATTAAAATGTTTGTTTTGTTATAACTTTTTAATTAGGTTGCCCTTCCTATGAGAGACTCCCACTACAGTATTAAGAAAACGTTATCAATCTTGGCATAATTTCTAACTTCTGCCACAGTCTTGGGATTTAAAATCCCTACAATGCAAATTAAATTAGGAATGCCTCTCCCAGAGAAGATACATAACCTTTCCAAAGTGTGAGTGAGACAAACACGCAACATTGTTCTCTGCTTTATCTTATCGGGGTGGTCTAATCCAGCCCAGGTCTAAGGAGTCAAGCCTCCTACTGCGCCTAACAACCACCTTGGAACAATTTCTCTGAAGAAAATAAATGGGTTTCTTGTCAAGGCCATTGTAACAGAAGAGCTGGGGGCATTGATACTGAAGGGGTCATTTTTTTCCTGTTGTACACTAATTTGAGGGTGACATGTTGTAAATGTTGCAGTTTCGTAAGTTGCATGAGACATCACTTTGTCTTTTCCCTTCCAGATATTTTCTAAATGTGTCATCATCAGTCATGTATAAAGCATATAATCTTTTATCATCACTATGCACATGCTGACACCGTGGTGATTTAGTCTTAATACCATCCCTATTACTCTGTAAATGAAAATCCCATATTGTATTAGACACACAGTATCTTGTTTTCCTGCTTAATAATTTTCACTGTTTCTCTTCTTCATCATCTAGTGTAGCTTGCTTCTGTGTACTGAGGCTTGTTGGTAAGCTGTTTCAAGGGGTAATTCAGGATGTTAATTTAACTGAAATCAATGTTACATCGGTGAAAGTATTACAGGCAAAAAAAAAGAGGTAGGCCAGTGGTTTTCCCACGGAAGAGTTGTGACTGGTAACTATTCTCTACAGAAGCCATTGAGAAAGAATCGGACAGCCTTTACAGAGCCAGATCCTCAGGGTATTACTCAAGCAAAGTAACTATTGAAATATCAGGCCCCGAGGCTGAAGTCTTATGTGTGTATGTAGCTTTATGCACTGTGAGTATTCCTATTGACTTCAGTGGGATTACTGACAATGAGTATAGTTAAACATGTGCATAAATCTTTGGGGCATACAGGTCTTCAGAGTTTTCCCTGTTTATGACTGAGCACTTCAAGGTTTATTTTGTAGAAGCTCAGGAGAAGCTCGTTTATCCTCATTGTTTGAGGTTTCTGGACAAAGCGGGAGCACAGTGATTTGTTTTTCCAATTTCAACAGTCTTCTTAAATAGTTAAGAGAATATTTATTTTGCAAATGTAGCTGTAACAATTAACATGTGATTTTAGCCTGCATATGAAATATAGGCAGTTCCTGATGGCTTAACTGGCATTTTGAGAGAGAAAAAAATAATGCCATGTAATTACTGAATTTGGTTTTAAAAATTTACGGATAGACCCAGGTATATATTCACACACAGGCACACATGCACACATGCACGATATTGATATAATTTCCTTGGCGAGATGGGAGGGTTTTTTAATGTATTGCTTTTTACCTTTTCCCACATTTACTAAATGGACTAAGTAAATACAAGTAAAATGTCACTTACTAGTTTTCCTGTGTTCTTTTGGATGAAACAAGGTCACCGTACAGCCATTTTAGGCAGAAGAGTTTTTTGAGAATGCAAGTGTGAATTACCATAAAAGTGGTTTTGCCTAAATACTAAAGGTGACTTTTAACTGAAAAACTATAAAGTACTTTGCTTCAATACTAAAGATAGCTTTTAATTGAAAAGTATAAGTGAACCTACAAAGCAAGGTTAGTGCTTAGTGGTATAATTTTATACATGCACTTTGGCAGTCACAATGGCTTTGATTCAACCTTGACGTCCTACAAGATCATAAAAAGGCACAGAATAATTTGTTATAAAAGAAATGAGAAGTAGAGTACACATATGAGTTGCATAACAAATTCTGAAGATGAAATGGTAGCGTTCAAAGGAAATGTAGCATTTTATGCCAGTGCCATAATTCTCAGACAATGTTAGAAAGAAAGAAGTATGGCCTGCAATTCGACCTTCCTCCTCCTCCCCACCGCAGCTCCGTAATGATGTTTAGAACTTTATAGCTAGGTTAAAAAAGGTAAGGAAACACAGTGTCCTGTACCCTTCTACAGGATACTGAATTCCTAACCACCTTAAATGCTCTGAATAATCGTGCCTACTTCTTGTCAAAGGACACTGGTAAGCAATTGGTACTTTCATCCTCACATTCAAAGGAGCCCCACACACCTTGCTTTTTGGGTAATTTTACATGCCAAGCAGCTCTAGATGATTGCCCACACCCAGTCTTGCCCCTTTTCATTTCTGCATGCAGCATCTGAAATATTGGAAAGATTTAGTGAGTGCAAATAAGACCCAGTGCTCCAGGGAACACAGCAGAAGATACTGCTCCAGTTAATGGCTTGCTGAAGGCCACAGGCTGGGCTTATCCCTTTCATTCATGAGCTGATGTAACTGGGCACCACTGTTTTATTCTTGCTTGATATTACACTGCCGAGAAATAGATAAAATCTGCACAATCGGGACATTTTTTGAGTAACAAAAAAGAGAGGATGCCATCTGAAGAGTGTAACGTCTATGTAGGTTATAGAGCTACTGAGTAGAACTTAATCAGGTCTGTAACTCAGTTACCCCAAGGTATTGTCTTCTTTGGAGGTGTGTCTCAATTTGCCAAGTTGATTAGCTAAGATTTTTATTAAAATAGATCTAAAAGATCTTTGCTTGAACTGAAAGATATCGTAGCCTTTCTTTCTGAAGACCAAAAAGAGATCACTGAATTATTTGCTAATTGTGAGAAAAATTTATATCGATTTTGCATATATCTACTAGGTCAGTAGCATGTAGTGCTGAGGAATCTCTTGGGAAGACAAACAAAAAAGTTGGAGTTAAAGCCAAAAAAGAAAAAAACATTATGTGGTGACACACAACTGGCAGACTGCATGTTTTGATGGCTTATGCTTTCTCTAGTACAGGGTTGTCAGGCAGGAAGTAATATGTACTAGCTCACAGTAATAGCCTAAACGGAAGACAGATTCATCTCTTACATGCACTCCATGTCCTTACATCATTTATCGTGATTTTTATTCTTATACCTAAGGAAAATTTTAGCTTATGGCCTAGAAATTTAACCAGTTTTCATGTTTCTTTGGAAAAAAATGCAAGTGACAGCCTCTTAAGAATATGCAATGTACACAAAGTATTATGTGTTTCTGTAACAGTGGGATATATTACTTATTAATGCATTTAAGAATTTGTCCCTAAAACACCAGATTAGTTTCAACTTTTTAAAAGTTTTAACTTTTTGGTTAATTATAGTAATGAATTCCATTTGTAGCTGAGCTTTTCTTAATCTTGTTTCACATGGAAAGTCATATATACCTGTATGTGTGCATATGCGATTCAGGTTTGGGTTTTTGTCCATTTTACTTCAGAAACAGAAGTAGTTGCTGTTGACAAATGGTGCTCTCTGTTCAGAGTTGTGGTGGTTGTAAAGTTGTGGCAGATTCACTCTTGTAATCTGACGGGTATTGCAACAATGCACTGCTTTCAGAAAATAATACATGAGCAGTAGTACATTAGTAAACAACAGTGACTCAATAATTTTGAGGAAATTTAGGAGGATATAAATATGGGAAAGTATGGAGACAGATCCTGCTAGATAACTGCTGCAGACTTTTTATACAGGGGAAAAAAACTATTCCCATATGTCCCCAAATAGGCATTAAAACCAATGTACCTCTTCTTTGACATCTGTTAGAACAGACTGAGTCCATTTGAAATCCCCAAAACACTCGCATAGTGACAAAGTGTAGTAAATGAAGCAAAATGGTTTGGGGAAATGAGGATGTGTAAACAAGCCAGTCAGATGTCATTTACTTTCTTGGATCACTTTGGTATTTTTTTCAGGTCTGGCTGTATTAAGTCGTCGTGCACAAAGCTGTATTTACTGCACTGAATGTAGATTTTCCACCTGAAAGGACAAGGCTGTTTAAATCACGGCTGTTTTGGAGCTGGTTCTCTCAGTTGTGTTTGATTTGCAATAAGCAGTGCACCCATTTAACAAAAACAAGTATGTATGTGAGGTTCTTTACTGTTGTCACTAGTGACCAGGCTATTAGCGGGGGCCTCTTTATGTATGCTTTAAAAATATTTGTTGTTCTCTGTTAGCACACATCAGTTTGCTGCATGTACGTCAGGAGCTCATCACATACTTTTTTGCTTTGGATGCTTAGTAATGATGTTTGTATCACCTTTTGTTCATACGCCATTTGACTGCAGCGTAGTTGAAGGTGCCAGAAAAATTCCAAGAACACACATAATGTTGTTTGGTAAACCCTAGCTATTTGCAATAACTGAGGACCTTCCTTTATATTTAGGGTATTGATTTCTTATGCAGTGGCACTCCTCTTCGTTTTGAGGAAGATGTGGGGGAAACGGCTTTAGTCGATGGTAGATATGTTTTTATCTCTTTACGGCACATTCTTGCCCATATTGTAGTTTATATTTTGGAGGACATTGCCCAAGAAATGAGTCAAATATTGTGACATTTACAAACTAGTTTGTCCCCAAAATGAATTAAACTGTCACTCAGCAGAACCTGTGACTCGCCTGTTGTTGTGTATCCTTAGCTCACAGCGGAGTTTGAGGGTCAATCAGTATAACGTGATTTACCTCTGACTTAAGTGAAGAAAAGAGTTGCACCAAATTTTGTGAATGCTTTTCTTTTCTAATTTCTTCTGTCTCATAGATTGCCACAATATAAATCAGAGTGCTTTAGGGGAGAAGACAGCCAGTATTGATATACATAACTCTTCCCCAAAATTAGATCTAATACTTTATAGTTTTAAGGAAAGTGTCTTCATATTGGTGATTTCACGTATATTTACAGTTGTCATCAATGTTTTCAGCATGCTTTGAACTTTTCTGAGAACACACCATTTTTTAAATGCATAGGCACTTCTGGGAAGCTCTAGATGTGCTTTTTCACTTCTTCTGGAGAGCTGATGTTTTTTTAACAATAGAGGTTGCAGGAAGCAGCATCCAAATCCAGTTCTGTCGGATACCATTTTCCTCTGCATTATCTGCTTCAAGCAACTGCTACTTTGTTTCCTGTAGAGTCATTACTGATGAACTGTATGTGTGCATCCAAACTTAAAATTTAAAAAAAAAACAAAAAAAAAACCACAAAACCCCAAGCACAGAAACAATGTCGTCTTATACTTAAAATTTATGTTGTATTTCCGCTCAGCTAAATTTTCTCCCATCATTCACATTTTAATTTTTTTTAATCTAACCTGTGACCCAGAAGAGTTACAAACACAGAAACAAAGGGTATAACAGTAAAAGGATAAAATTATCATACAGGTGCCTCAGTAAGGAATGTTCAAGTATATCTTTTCTTTAGCATTCTGAACTTTGATTTTAACTTAGGGCTTGATAGAACCATGATCATGTTAAATTGTATTTTATTCATTCTTTCCATTGAAATCATGGTACTGCTTACAAGGAAAGTATTTCTGAACGTGATGAAAAGCTGAGGATTCTGACTGCTTGGTACATTTAAACCATACTAAAGGAAAACAGTAGAGTTGGTAGAATGAGAAGGTGGGCTCAGGCTCTGAGGATGGGTCTGCCACTCACATGCTGTGCAACCATCGACAAGTGATTTAATCTTTCAGTGAGTCTACTTCTCTTATATAAAAAAGCAATAAGAGTGAACTCAGATATGAAATCATTTAAATACTTGGGGTTCACTATGAAAAGGATACTGATAATGATATCAACATTAATGTAACTTGCTAATTTTATTAGCTGACAGCAATAGTAGCTGGTTTTGCCAATCCCTATCCAAAAATGGATTGCATTTTGATTTAATCAGTTTACTTTGGAATATTGCTTAAGGGTAAATCTAACAATCCGATGTGAGAAGTCTCATCGTATGAGTGGTCTCCTTTGCACAAACGTATACTAATTTCCATAGGAGCTGTGTGAATAGACTACTGCTAAGATAGTCTTTTTGTGGTTCAGGATGACATATAACAATTTAATGTCCTGTTCATATTAAATATCCTTAGAGTTGGTAATTGTGGAGTTTAAAATATTTCAAAATATAATTCTTGTTTTTTAATGATACTTTAAAAGCACAATAACTTTGCCAAAAGGACATTTGATTCTAAAGCATGGGACACTGGGAAGCTGGGAGATCCTTATAAAATCCAAGCCTTAGGAGTGCTGTAATCAATGAGAACTGAAGACAGTAACAGATTATGTCTGTAGGGTCTTACTAATGTGTGCTTTAGAGAGACAAGTGTGGTAAGGAATATGCATATGTTATAATTACTAAAATACATATAATAAGAAAAATAATGTATAAACTAGGAAGTTTGTCTATGTAGGCTCAGGGTAAGGTCTGCAAATGGATTTATAAAAGGTATTTTTACCTCCCAGTTGGGAACTGACCTTTCTACAATTCAGGTTTGGAGTAGGAAATTGGGTATTTTAGCCATCTGGCAGAGATACATTGAAAATCATAAAATATATATGTATTTTTTTTAATTTCTCTTTAATGGTAGGTCTGTATCTTTTATTAAAATTGTGGTTTAATCACAGCTATCACAACTCAGTGAGAAGCCTCATAAAACCACCTTGCTGGTACCTTTTAACACTACCAGCCTTGCAATTTTTTTGTTGTATTAAATTTCAAATGCTTATACCCTGTGATTGCAAGTGTTTAATACAGCATCCATGTGCTTAGCTTGCAACATTTCAATTTATTTATACAAAGTTATTGCTGTGAAAAAAATGGTGAATATTTGTAGTCCACTGACTAGCTAGACTCTCAGACAAGAAAAGTAAGTCTGCTGGTAATCTAGCCATCTCTTTTGGTATTAAAAGGATGCAGTCAGGTTCCTTAAGACAGTAACAACAGTAAGTTGAATTAAAGATGCTTTATTTTGCTTTCTCTGATGGCTTCACTCTTATATAGAAAATGATTTTAGGAAAATAGGATTGAGACCTACATTCTGGATCAATAAATCCATTCTCCAGCTATTCTGGACATGACATTATATCATCTCTTTCACAAAGTTATTGAGCGAGCTCCATCTGAAAATCTGTTTTATTCCTCCACTATGCTTGTTAGAAAGTCATTTCAGGATCTGATAGCTCTAAGAGTTAGGGGCTTCCTAATCTCCAACATAAACTTATTAATGGTCAACATGTGACTTTTTTTTTCCCCCCTAATATAGGTCCTCGTTTAAGTGGCTTTCTTCCTCCCTATTTTTTTTACAGGCATAGTTATAGATTTTGTATTATAACAAACACAACATTCCAAATTACGTCTTGAAGACCACCTCATATAATAAAGCAAGAGCTACAGTTAATTTAAATCCCAGAGAAAACTGCCCACAAACTTCACATCCTCATTACATTTATGAAGAATTTTTAAAAGAAATGTAGAATATTCCTGTTCCATGTCACTGAAAGCAAGTCCTACTGCAGAGCACAGCATTGCTGCAAGGCATTGAGCAAAACTCGGCTTGAATCTCATTCTGCTTCTGGAAAACTTCCATTAGCTTCAGTGTGGCAGTATCAAGCCTCATGTTACTAGATAAGCCTATAATGATAAGAGAAGCCAATATTTTGGCTAGGTACTGTGGTTCATGCAGTGATAGGAGCAGAGGAGGCAACAAATATATGCCTCGTATGGTGACCCTGCATTTAGCACAGAAGGGACAAACTCATAGAAACAGGTGGTGATGTATACATTTTCTACATCTATAGCTGTTACAGAGGGTCAGAAAGCTGTTAGAGGAGAAAATGGAGAGAAGTACCATGAGATTGAGACATACAAAAGACTTAAGTGCCACTCAATTGCCTTAAGGCATCCCCATTAAACATAATTACCCTACTTACTAAGCACCAATCATAGCTATTAAGTATCATCGGGTTTAAATTAGTTCCCTGGGAGACATCCCGTTTAAGCGGATTTCCCAGTTAAGCACAGGAAACTTTTTTTAATCAGTCCTTCCTCTCCTCCTCCTCCTCATTTTACCTGGTGTAGAGTTGGCCGTTTCATAACTATTCAAACAAAAGAATTCCTGATGTGTTTATTAGGTGCACTAAGGCAAGAGAAGTATAGTGCTTGGCTTACACTTCCAAAGTAAAGAGCAGGAGGATCAATTCCTTCCATGTTCAGTGAGGACACTGCTGTGTTAATGACTGGAAGCGTTTAGGCTGGCCTTGCTCCTCTACATCCGTTTTTCCTACACTTGTTCTCTTCTTGTTTTTAAACACTCTATGGGATGTCAGTGTCTATCCAGAATGCTTATTCCTTTGAAGTATCCATGGATTATTATCACATATATTCTCCTAGAAGTTCGTCAAACATGGTTATTCTGATTTGTCTGTCCTCATATAAGTCAGCTCTTCCAACAGAGAATCACAGCATAACAAGCTGGAGGGGACCTTCAGAGCTCTCTAGTCCTGCCCCCTGCTCAAAGCAGGTCTAAACAGGTCAAGTTGCTCAGGGACATGTCTAGCTGAATCTTGAAGTCCTCCAAGGATGGAGATCACACAGACTCTCTGGCCAACTTGTGTTTGACCATCCTCATCAGCAGAATTTTTTCCTTATAGCTTAACATAATTTCTCACGTTCCAACTTGCGTCTGTTGCCTCGTGTCCTATTGCCATATACCTCCAAGAAGAGTCTGGCTCTGTCTTCTCTGTATCCTCTGGTCAGACAGTTATAGACAGCAATGAGGTCTCCCCTTAGCATTCTCTTCTCCAGCCTGAAGAGGCCGAGCTCCCTCAGCCTCTCCTCCTATCTCCTGTATCCTGGGCTCTGTCCTCTCACCAGGTCTGTGGCCTTTGCTGCACTCATCCCAGTCCAACCCTGTCTGTGCAAGTACTGGGGAGCCCAGAATTGGACACGGCGCTCCAGCCGCAGCCTGACCAGTGCCAAATAGAGGGGAGGGATTACTTCCTTCGACCTGCTGGCTGCACTCTTGCTGACACTGTGCAGGATGTGACGGCACAAGGGAGCCTCATGTTGCCTGTATGAGGTTGCACTCAGGTTGTTCTTTTGGCTGCCACCCCTGAATGTGTGTATGTGTGTTAAGTTCATAGTGTAAAGATTAAAGGAAAAAAGTGTTGTTGAATATGATGCTGATTAAATGTTTAATCTATGCCTATATTTTATGAATTTCTTCACACTTTAGAATGAAGGAGGCATGTCATCACCTGCTAACAATTGGTGTTGACTATTACAGTAGCTGAATCTTTGTCTTCAGTGGTCAAGATGAGGATGACTTAGACCATAAACTTCTAATTCTAAAAAAGGGAGGCATTTAGTGCCTATTGAAGTTAGGGGCAGTGTTTCTAATAACCTAAGCTTAAACAGCCAGATATGAAATAAATTATTTTAGTTGGAAGACCAGGAAGAGTTTTCCTTCTTGTATTTAAACTGCATATATTTTAACAAAGAAAACTTTGCAATTTACCTTGAAATTGAAAATAACAACAAAAAAATCTAGATGCTTCTCATCCCTTGTTACCTTACATATGCAGTGATTTTCATAAAATCAGTCTCCCCCCCCCCTTTTCTTACATAAAGACTACTATAATTGCTCTATCTTCTTGTTTCTCTTCTGATCAGTGTTTTTTGAAACCATTAAATTTAATTTTCTTGGATGATTTTGCTAGTAGAGTTGGGGTTATTTTATCTTCCAATTGAAGAAAATCACTCCTTTTTCAATATTTTCAGTGGTTTTGTTAAGCTTTCTTATCCTATTTTGACTTTATTCTTCTTTAACATCATGCTATAAAAGACTGCTTTGCAATGATAGCTACTACAGTGTCTGCTAAATCTGTTCATGTCTTAGAGCAACACAAAATCTGGAGGGGCTTGTCTACTAAAGTGCTATTGTCTAGCTAGCAGTTTGCTGCCATTCTAGATTTCCCTTCTCAACTCTTCCTTGTGGATGCACGATAGATAGTTTAAACAGCAAGTCTCAAAGGAGTACTTTAATTTAAAGAGCTTATTTTCAGTGGAAACTATTTTACATGCCAATTTTTTTCCCCCTGTAGTAATGAAAATGAAGCAAAAACAGTGGTTATTTTATGCCTGCTACGTTGGATACGTTACTGATTCAGATATGGATTAAACCCTTATCTGTTTAGTACCTATATTACTTAAATACTAGGTGGAAGTTGACTAGTATGACTCTCATTAAAGTTATTAGAAGATAACTGCTTTCTAATTATGATGTGATTATAGTTTCTGAATGATTCACCATATATATGTGCCAGCACTTCTAGTTTACATCCAGAAACGGATTTCAGGTGCAAGCTACAAGAGGGATATTAAGGTGAGAGTTGAGGAAAAAAAGGGCTGAGTTTCAGAACTTGGAAAGCAGACAACCTCTCTGAAATGCTGCCATACCCTGGGATATCTGGGGGACGTTCTGTCAGGCCCCTGCAGCATTTTAAGACAACTGGTATGGTATTGTGTTTAGAACAAAATGCGAGATACTGTGACTGTCAGTAATATTGTTATTGGAACAATCTGGGGGAACAGTACTAACAAAGTAAATCAAATAGTAACCGAAAGATAACATAATGCCCAAACAAGCATGTGTAAATGACAAATAATCATGACTTCTCTTTAGGAGAGCCCTGCCTCTCTAATCTACTATTGAATGGCAGGGCAAGATTTAAAAACCATGTTTAGTTAGGCTTTTAAAATATGCATATAGTCTTGGGGTGAAAGACAAAGTACTGTCCTGGAGTACAAACTAGGAAAGAGAATGAAAACTAAGATTAGAAGTAAGGAATATATTTTTCATCACAATGACAAGATTAAAAATGAATTGCCTTGAGTTGCATACTAGTTCGAGCGATGTTTAACATATATATTAAAGAACTGGGAAGGAGGAAGAGGAGTGGGGGAAAAAATAATAATCTTACAAAAGATTTAGGTGCTTGAAAGGTGAAAAAGACTGATGAACTTTAGGAAAACACAGCTGGGTGAAACACAGTTCTTCACTGTTGAAAGGATCTTACAATAAGTGTTTCTAAACTTTTTTTTTTCAGTTTCAAGTATTTTTGAATTTTCCAGAGTAGATAAAGATCTATACATGGTAAATTTAGGTCTACTGATATATGCTAGTAAGTACACTCAAAAAGCACCAACTTAAGATCCTGTAAATAAACTGAAATCACTGTAATAGTAGGAAATGTACCACTTAGAGGAAAAAAGGAATGATGATATAGCTCTCTTGTTAGCAACATAATGCCTTTAGTTATAGGTATTATAATTTTTGTGGATAAGAAGGCTGGTCTCCAGCCTAGCAGTTGTAGAGGTTCTGATGTACATTTGATATGCCTTTTATCCCACATCAAATAATTCACAAGTAGTTTGCCCCTTCTGCAAACACAGCCTTGCTATTTAAAAAGACTCAGTCTAATGTATGGGCTGTGCACTTGCATAGCTACTGGACTTACCTACCCTTCTTTCAGCTCTCACCTTCCTCACTCCCACTTTTGATCATTTTCTGTTCCTGCATTGTCTTGCTCTTCTGTTGTCTAAATCACAGGGGAATATAATAGCTGTCAAAGTGGGTAGTTGAACACTCCCTAGCAGAGTGTTTCTTGCCCCGATTATGTGTCTCCAGATCCAGCCAGCAATCTCCAAGTTAGAAGGTGAAGTGATGAAACGAAGAGAGCACGGTGGCAGTTTGCACAGTGCTTCCACCCTACCTAGGATCAGTAGGGGGAACTGACTGCTAAGAAAAAGGTAGAAAGAAGGAAAGAAAATAAAAGAAGGAAAATCCATATTTATTTAATAGGTAACTTCCTCACGTTTCTTTCAAGAGGCTGGCAGGTCTGAATATAAGATGCACATACACCTACAGGCTCAGTGCATCAGGAGTTGCGATATGAGGGCAGCGGAGCGTCTTTTATACAGATGGAGTAAACTCAAGCATCTCAGGTCCCTCAGTGGGGTGACAGTTGGCAAAGAATAAATTTTTAATTTTTCTCTGGGCGTGTTCAGTCAACCAGTAATTTTTTTTCCCCCCCCACATTTGTTTTGTGTCTCTAATGTTCTCTTTTCGGGTGCACCGATGACTAGAGAAGACAGGTTTACAAGTTCTTTTATGCAATGGAGATTACACGTTTTTTCCACAAACAACAGAACTTCCATGTCACATGTGGCCTAATACACAGAACATTCCTCTCTGAGTAGGACTGTAGTACTACATAACAGAACAAAGCACACACGCAGAGCTCCTGCGCCTTGTTCTCCTTTGCACTTGTATCCATTTTACAAGGGGCTGCTCCTCTGATTTCAGTACAATACTACTGTATTTCACTTTAGTAAGAGGAAAATCTTGTCCTTTTTCCAGTAAATAAAGTGTGTTGTTAGTCTACTATACATTATCCTCATTAGCTGGACGACGCCTTCCAATGATAAGCATCAACACATACATCAGTATATGTTCGTTTGGTTGAACACGGCTAGGTTTTAGCTCAACACTGCTGTTCATTCCTGCAAAATGAGCACAAAAGTGAATAAATCCAATATACTTCCTCCTATCTGTACGTGTTAAAAAGCTTTTCTATACTTGCAGCATCTATTTAACAATTTTATGATTATTAGGAACAAATCGTAATTACAGCACTGTTTCCTTGGCCATGGGGAAACACTCCCAGTTAAAAAGAGTGCTTTGGAGGATAACAGATGTTTTATCTCTTGGCCTCTGACTTCAAAGGAAAACAGTTATCTGGGAGGCGGAAAAAAAAAAGGCAGTAATCAATTGTACTGTCATATTTTGTGAGCATGGCAATTGCTGACTCAGCTGCTTAATACAAAGCATCTGAGGCTACCTGTTTGGGCAGGCTTAAAATCTTTCAAGTAAAGGCAAGATGCTTGGAATGAAATGCTAAAATTAATCAGTTTGTAGTTTTTAATTTCTTTTTTTTTTAACAAACTCCTTTCTACTGTTTATGACTTCTCCAAAGTAGAGACCAAATGCATCTCACAGTGAATTTCTCAATACCGGCTTATCATACAAATAACTATTTGTTTCCAGCAGAGTGTTTAATTAAATGGGTCATAACAGGTAGATTAAAAAAATCTAAATGTTCATGTAAAGCAGAGCTGAGGGTTTTTTTTCTCTTTATTTCAAGTTTTGCTAAGTGTCAAAACACCTTTCCTACCCCAAAAATCTACAACAGCTTTTTATCCTTTCATATACTGTTTTTTCCTCTTTTCCCTGGAGATTTCTTCAAGGGCAAAGTGGATATTATGATATTTGAATGCTTAAACTAAATATGGCGAAAGAATATAATTCTCACTTAGTACACGAGACAGTCTGTAGTCTATGGTCAAATGCCCTTGTGAAATAAGAATAAGACACAAAATGGCAAGGGCTTAGCCTTGAGCCCTCATCATTTTTCCATGGCAGATACAGGTTATTGGTTTCTAAATACTGAGTTAAAATAAAGTGTGTTACTCTTTTATATTTTTCTACTGAAAGAAAACTAACAACTGAATTATGTTTTTCTTTAAAGTGACCAGGAAGAATACACAATTAACAAATACTATCCACAGAGCCATTCATTCAATTAAAACAGTTAAATAGTATAAAGAAAAAAATATTAATTTCAAGCTCCATTGGTAACCGGGAAAACAGCATTTGCTAAATCATACAGGAAAAAATGGTACTCAAATATTTCATTGCAATACTTTTGAAAACATTAAGAAAAAAATACTAAGAAGGTGATGTGTTAAACTAATCAAAAATATTCTGTAAAAACACACATTCTGATACTTCATTCTTGTGTAACCGGATCACCCCAGTCCCACAAATACTATTCACGCTGTGTTTAGAGGTGAACCTAGACAAAAACAGGATTGGTTTTCTCTACTTTCACATAGTCACTTGCTGATTTAAATCAGCCTTTTCAGAAAAGGCTGAAGAACACACCCTTTTGAGGAGTCTATCTTTGTCTCCTTTGCTTCTCTTCTCACCCCATTCTCTCTCTGTTTCCCTTCCCCTCTCTTACCTACTTCTTTGTGATATCTCTGTGAACAGTAGAGCATCCACTCTGAGCCCTTGGGGAGGCAGTACGAGAATCAGGTAAGCCCAAACCTGGATGTCTACCCTGTGGCTGCCTCTTCTTCAGCATGTCCACCCTCCTCCATAGGCAACAGCAAGTGGAGATGACATAGCACTGCAAGAGCACAGCCACAGCTTGACCTTCTGGGGAAACCCAATGAGTTTGCTACAGGCTCGCAGGTACCGGCCTAGGATGCGAGTTGATGGTAGGGTGAGGCTGGGGCCTACCTTTCTGGAATTTGGGATACACAGATTTTATAGAGGGAAGAAGAGTTGTAGGGTTAGACTGCAATTCAGGTTGGAGCATGGAGTTACGTCATCAGGCATACATGCAAACGGGGCAGTGGGGAGGCAGAGCGTATGTGAGCACTGGGCTACCAGAGGAATACCAGAGGAATTTAGGATAACCTAAATGGACGGAGAACTGCAGAATTTTTATTTTAATTGAAAAATATATAACTGAGTTTGTAATTTCTGGAGGGGAATTGGGAAAGAACTAAAAAGAAATCGTTTTTTGCATATGATTTAAACAAAGTCTTAACTTTAGTGCTCCATGTGAAGGAGGTGGCTGGAAGGCATTGGCAGTATTGCTTTAGGAAGAGCTCTGCTTTTTTTAGATAACTTTCTTGGGTCCTTTAGGCAAGCAGTTTTCTTTCCATCTTTCATTACCATATCTGATCAGTGCACCCAACCTAACACCACCCCCTTCTCAGTCTTTCCAAACTCTTAATTTTAAGATTACTGGATGGGTAGGTGTACTGTCAAGGTTACTTATATGACTGTAATGAGGTGCAGTGGAGAAATTATTCATATATTATGGTTTAAAGAATAGTAGTACCATTTTTTTCATGACTCACTATTTTATGTGGAGACAGTAATGCATTTTGGGAGAAGGGTGGATAGAAATCTGATCAGTTTAAGCATTGGTCATCACTCCAAGTAGCCATAAAATTGAAATGTTAATTAAACAAGTTATTAGCACTGCTAGTTGGATGTGTTCTGTGCATTTGGTACTGTAACTTCATTAGCTGTCTACACTAATTTTTAAACAATCAGCCTCAGTCCAGCTGTCCTTTTTGGGTATACCTGCATGACAAAGGCTTTAGTTTATGGTAACAACATGATGTAAACTCTCCCAGGACTCCTGGCAAATACTCCAGAGTTGCTACTGAGTACTAAAACTCATGCCGTTCAACTTGACTGTATAGTTGACTGGGCCAGCTAGATTAGGCTAATGTAAATACATTGGGATGTATTACACTTAGTTCTTAATGCATCTCTGTAGCTGTGCCCTGTAATTGCAGCTGGTATATGATAGATTCTTTGTGCTGTGCTTCATTCTTTTTATATTTGAATTCAAGGCAGGAGGCAGAAGTACATGTTTTTGGAATCAAATTTGAAAAGCATTTCTAACAGATGTTGATAATTGTATGGTACTTTTGGCACTGCTAGAGGAAAGGACGAACACAGCTGGTTGAACTGTATTTACTGAAAATAAAATGCTGTGAAAAGTTCTGCTTATTTTAGTATAATGATTAGGCTGAAACAATGCACAAGTATTTGAACAAAAAAAAACAATTGAAAGTTTGGGTGTCAGTTGCAAAATACTATTTTGGAGTTCAGAAATAATCTAAATTGACTGCAAGTCATATTGCTGTATTTCTGGAACCTCATTGCCTTTATCTTTCCTGACTTTTTCAACCCTTTATCTCCAGTTAGATTGTTATTCCAGAACTGTTTGGAGCACAGAGATGACCTTTAATAATCCTCCCAAATGTATATACCTTCATCCTTATATAAAATTAAATGTTGCCTGCTGTTTCAGTATCAGTATCCCAATTTGAATGGATCCTTGTGGCATATCTCAGACATATTTATCCTTTGGAAAGTAGTTTCGTGTTGTTCACTGATTTTCCCTTACTTTCAGTGTATTTCAGCTTTGAACCCATTAATACATGTATTGAACACCTGTCCTGTTTCAGATCCCTAAGGTACCCAACTCTTAACTTCTCTCTGCTTGGAGAAGCAGCCATTAATTACCACTCTTTGTTTCCTATCACTTAGCTAATTTTTAATCCACAACAAGAATTTACCTCTTAGCCTATGGTTATTTATTTTCCTTAATAGTTTCTTGTCAAGGATCTTATCACAGGCTTTTGTCAAACCAAGTAAGTTATATCTACCAAATCTCCCCCCATTCTCCCTGTTTCATTAACAATGTCCAACAATTCAAATAAGACAGAGGCAGTATTTTCCATTCAGGGAGGTCCAGCTTTATCAACGTGTATTATACAAATGCTGCATTGTTCTGATCTTAATCGTATGCTATCAGCTACTCTACAGCTAAATGGAGACATCATTACCACAATGTCTTTAGTTTCTTTTTCTTAAAGGTTAACATTATGTTGCCTTTTTTTTTTCCTTTTTTTTTTCCCCTTAAATGTATAGATAGATAGATATCTGTGACAGTACCTCTCCTGCCTTTTTATTTAAATGCATTCTTTAAGACTCATGAATCACTACCTTCACAGTGGGGCAATCAAGTTGAAATCACAGCTGATTTTCTGTTTTTCCTAATCTTTCTTGAAAATACTTTTTAAACATTGTTTTTAAAAATATTTTAATTATTAAACATATTTTAGGAATACCTATGGGATAAAAATATGCCTGTTGCTTTCCTTAGTGAAAATTAATGTAAAGACATTTCTCTTCTCTGCAGTCAAGATACTCCCTCTGATCAGCACCACTGCATTGTGCAGAGAACACAAACACTCATCCTGCCCCCCTAATTCTGTTACCACTTACGCACTGTTGCTATAGGTATAACATGATAGGAAGGGTGGAATGTACCAGAGCAGGAGAGGATAGGGAACATGTAGCCCAGCTGCTTTGTAGCACTCCTCAGGGCTACTTGAAGGCTTTGTGTTGCATGATGCTGCAGCATCTTCATGGCTGCATCACTCCCTTCCACGTGGTAACTGCATGGGCCTCTGCCAACTTGGTCTTTCTTTCCCTATGAGGCTTCAAATTATGCAGTAGTTTTTTTACACTAACCATCAAATTTCCCATTGCAACATGTATTAGCATCATTGCATTTCTTCTTCTAGACTCTCAAGTAGTATTTCTTCATGCCTTTAAACGCTATTTGAACCATTTCATTTTAGGGAGGAGTGAAGCAACACTTACATATTTCTTCTTTCTTCCTTGGAGTCAGTGAGGCTTGTTCAGAGTTTGTGAAGTGTTTCATAGTCTTAAGTATGAAAAAATTTTAGATTTCCAAAGTTCAGGTTACCATTGATAATAAAGTAGTCAAAAATACAATTTCAGGTGCCTTACTGAAGTTATTGGAGAAATGCTGATAGAAAAAAAATCTTAAAAGCTACCTCTCGCTATAACCCCCATTGTATATCTCTCTGTGAAGTATTCAATCACAGATAAAAATTAGAAGCCCACATTTCTAGGTGACAGACTTATTCCTTTAATTATTGAATGTCACACTCTGAAATACTGCTCTGCTGTTCCATAATCGTGAAGTTAGGAGACTCCATGGTTGGGTACCAGCTTCATCTTCATTTTCCACCTCCCTTCCATCTGGGGAAGAATACTTTCTAATTACTTATTGTTTTCAGATCACTCGTGGTCTTTGCTCCCATGCTGGGTGGAGATTACACTCTCCTATTAGCCCTTTTAAGGTCCAAGGAATGCCAGCCATGCCATGTGTGAGCAATCTGCAGGCACCATTAGCACTGCTTGAGTAGCTCTTGATAACACTCACTATGAAGTCAATTAAAGACGTCAGGGGGTGGGCTGGACTGCTTCTTTTTACTAACAGCTCTCATTAGGGGGTGGAGGATGGGGAGTTTGAACAGGTGATTTTTGGTATTTTAAATAAGAAATAGCAAAAATACGCAGAGTAGCTTTCTCCTTTGTTTGACATTCATGCCTTTCTCTTCCCTTCCCTATTTCTAAAACAAATCTCTGACACATACGCCATTTTACAAAGTCTGAAAGAAGCAATAACTATAAATCTCAACAAAAGAAATCTAGACAGATGGTAAAGACAACAGAAATCAGTTTAGTGTTTCATAAGTGAAAGGAAGTCTTGGGCAGTCATTTTCAGAGCATACTCTGATCACGGACAGCCCCTCTTGTCATATTTTGGGCTGAGTTGAGGACACTCTCGCTTTTATAGAAATTTTTAGTACTGTGAAGCTTGGGAAACTTGAGAGTTTTTAATTATTAAGGAATATAAAGATATTTAAAGAATTAAGTAGAATGTGATGTGATTGTCCCTGTGTCTATATATAAACTTCTAGCAGCTGTGAAACAGTATATGGCTAGGGAATACACCAGTGAAGCTGGTGTGTGGCCTTGAGCGTATGTGTTTTCAGTGATGATGCTAAATACCATTGGCAGTTAACTCCTAAGGTGTAAGAATAGGTATCTCATAAAAGAAATGTAAAATATAGAATAAGGTACATATAAGCTGTAATAATTAAAAATTTCAAAACACAGTTCATATTTTTGCATGTGTTTTGAAATAAAATCTGAGGGCAAGTATTGTTGCTCACCAATGAACCTCATTTTATGACTATCACACAGAAATATGAGGAAAAGAGAAATGTAAAAATAGTTTTGTTTTTCATAGCAAGAGATCTATTCGTGATTCTGCGATTTTGGTTTTGGGGTTTTTTTGTTTGTTTTTTTTTCTTTCTGCTGTGTGTGATTTTTTTCATCATTATTTTACAGATTTTCCAATGGGATATGGGAGCATTCATTTCAGCTTTCCTCTTCCAAGGTTTTGCTTTGAGTAAAGACACTGAAAGCCTGAGTCTTAAACTGAGTCAGGCTATGTATTTCCGCTCTAGAAACCATCGTTACGATTGAGATTAATTCCAAGCAGGCAATGGAAGGACTTCCAGTGGTTTTGAACAAATGTTCTTCCCTGGCATGGAGGTTGTATCACTCAAGTGTCTTTAATCTTGACATGGTGTAAAAATGAAAAGAAACGCCCCAAATCCCTATTCAAGTCTTCCGTATTTCTTACATGACCCACAAGGTATTCAGGTGTCCTTTTGAGAAATAAATTCATTAGGCTAAAAGCCATCATCCATTTGGAAACAGCAACACGTAGTATACCTTCAGCAGGGAGGCACTACGTAAGAATGCATTATACAGTGTTTTAACAGGAAAAGATTTGATGCGTTTTGAAATGACCATCATATCATACTATAAGAGAGTACAAAATGCTGCTTGTATCTGGCAGTTATTTTGCTACAAGTTAAAAAATAATCTGAAACGGTTAGTTTAAATTCTTCAAGCATCTTCTGTTCACAGCGGCACATCACTTGCGTTAAAGCTCCCATTCTGTCCTGCTGGTGAGCGTATCTTGTCTTACTGCAGCTTCTCTCTCTCTGCAGCAGCAGGGGAATGCAGTGAACAAAATGACTCAGGCAGCAAGAAAGCACTGTTTCTTTGTGTTTCTCTTTTAAAAATTGTTAAATCAGCTCTGAATTGAAATGGTATCAGTTTTGTTTGCTTATGTGTTCATAAAATTAACATAATAGAAGAGTTTCTGCTTTTGAGGTTTGGATATGCACAGCCATGATTTCACAAATCTTGCACTAATATTAGTTCTGCTTACATATTTCTGCTAAACACTGGATGTAATAGACTAGTCATCCCTCCCATATATAGCAATTGAAAACTGAGACTTTACATTTTTTTACTTTTTTTACAGCCTTTGTTGCTGGTTGTTCAATTTACACAGTGCTTATGTAGGGAAAAACTAGTAAATATAATAGGTAATTCTTTTTTTTTTCCCCTCAGTGTACTGTCTACTATTTTATATTTATGGTATCTCATTTAATTTTACTTAGTCAATACAAGGAAATATAATGGAGAGGGTTTTCAACATTAATACTTATTATGCCAATTACTTATTTTCAGAATTATTTATTTCCAGCCATCTTGCTGAGTGTTTGAGAGAAACGACTTAACTTATCTGCTAGTGTGTGCAATAAAGATAAAATGAGAGATTGTTTACTCGGCTAAAAAGACACATTATTTGTTTTCTTTTGAAATAGCTGAGAACATGACATGTAAATTAGTGTAGAAACAGCAATGTGCATCTCCATCAGAAGGGTTTAATTTGCTAAAGGAGTATCAAAAGCAAATTTAGAAATATGACCTGACTTATTGTATTAAACAACAATTTTCAGCCTACACACTGACATCTCACTGAGTAACTGCACTGGATTTATTTTTATAAATTTTGTTAAGATACACATTATAGAGTTGTCATTTGGACCACTGTGTGAGGAACTGTACAAAGTACATAAAGGAGATTGTAAACATCTATGAGACTGATTTATTTAAATAATCAAAAAAGCGAGCAAAAGAAGTCTGGTCATCCATTTACATCTGGGAACTGAGATCAGTTAATTGTCCAGACTCACCCAGGACAGCTATGGTAAACCAGATAACTCGATTTCGTTTTGTACCAGCCTGGTACCACAAGAATGCTGTCCTATTACATATAAGTGGATTTTTTTTGCTTGTTTGGGGAGGCAACAATTGTTGATTCACTCAACAGCTGCTGAAAATGTTAAATCTGGTTAGTACTTCACTTTTTTTCTTTAGATTATTTCTGCTCTAGTTTGTTATTCCTTACTAAGGGTATAGAGGTTGAAAAAGCACAGACCACTTTTCTCTGTTTTTCCCCTTACACTGACATGTCTGACCTGCTGCATCAATACTTAAGTTTAATTGTCTCTTTGGCATGCTAGTCAACTTTCACAACAAATTGGAAGAATCCATATTGGGTGCATTGTAATGCATGTATGTTAAAAAAAGAGCATCTGTTTTATAGAAGCGGAAATAATATTTGAAAGCCATAGAAAAGAGCAGTGATTGGTATTAAATTAATACTTCAAGGAATCTTAAATGGTATTACATTAGACAGTTCCTTGAATGATTCAAGGCTTCAAAGTTGTGTTTTTCTCATCTAAGAGTCTAGGCTGCGTACCCTGGCAAGGTATGTCAGTTTTTCTAGTAACCCTTCGTTGGCAGTTAAAATGAAAGTCAGCAAAATATCTTCCATGCTAATGTCATATGGCAAATAATGGACACTAGACACTCTTAGTGCTGAGGTTACTGAGAAGATGTAACTTTTATCTCTAACTTTTGACTGTTTTGTTAATACGTTTTTACTTGCTACTGTGAGGAGATATATTGAAAACAAACTTGGACCTTTACCTTTCATATTGAATTTCTCTAAACCAACACAGTAATTTATTCCAATAGAAATTGTTAAAATAAATGTGATCAGGCTTATATGTTAAGTATAAATCTATTAATCACATACCTAACCATAATAATATCCACTGTTATAGTGCAGACAAATCCTACTCCTGATGCACGTACTCAGACAGAATTTTATTATTGATACTCTCAACCTTGTGCTGCCAGTGAAATGCAAGAAGATGGCATGCTGTTAGCAGGACTGTGCAAGGGGAGTCCTTTTGCCTTAAAGCTAGGACAGTCAAGAGGAAAAGCAGAAAAGGAGGGGTGAAGCTACAACACTGCTGTATGATCAGTACCCCGGCTTGAGGGCTTCTGCCTCGGAACGTGAGTTAGGGCAGATTCATAGTTACTCTGATGTCCTCTAAAGCCACGTCTAGGTCCCAGCTGACCTCTGCTCGGGTATTCTATCATGTGCAAGCATACAGTAACAATAAATGATGAAAATTATAGCAAGGCTTTGCACTTGAAAGGCCCCTGCATAATTCCTGGTTGTCCCTGGTGTTGAAAAAATGATTGGAGGCATATTATATGACTTTGTTAGAAAGCCTGACTTGTAAAATATATTGGTGGCAATTTTAACTTATTACTTTGAAACAGAAGTTTGCCGATGCCTTAGACTGTTATATCTTTTAATGTCAATGCAGGTATCACTGTTGCTTGATTCTGTAAACTGTATCAACATGAACACTTCTCCCAATTGAAAAAAACAACAGGGAGCAAGCAAGAACATAAAATTATTTTTAGAAAATGCATTTTTAATTACTGAACTGCTTAATTATTGAGTACTACTGAAAATATCCTGTGAACCTCATCACTATGCAAATTTATTCCGTTTTGGAAACAATTAAATGATAATAAAGCATTCTTTTTTCTTTTACAACATATTACTGTAATGAAGCTGTTACCTCTCAGTGTGCATTTTAATGAGTTTTAAGTAACATTTTAATGAGCTCAACATTACCATAAACCCAAGGATTAGACAAAATTGAATTTACTGGGAAAAGGGAAGGGTTCATTAAGAGTTAATTATATAGTTTAAGAAGAAATAGAATTCATTTTATGATGTCCCATCAACCAAGAATCCAGCAGTAGATCTATACTTATTAATAGGTGTAGAAATGCCATTATTATATTGACATAAAAACATGGGTTTGCACACTGCTGTTCAGGTTTCCAATGAAAGTTTCTGTATTGAAATCCCTGGGTCAACTTTGTTCTTATCCAACTCATTATTACATCTGAGGAGAAAAAATACCAAGCTTTGTATTACTGCTTTGTAATACCACCTACAATTTTTATAAACATCATGAACAGTGAAAGCAAAGTTTAATGGATTTACCATTGCCAGTAGGATCTGAAGGCAGGTTATGAATAAACGTCTTGGATTTCCTATTTTAAAAGGACTGGTAGAGATTTGAATCCAAACTGCCAGCTCTACTGACATGCCCACTCTAACAGCGATCTGTTGAGTATCTGCAGTCCAGGCTTCTGGATGCCCACAAATTGCAAGTAAATTCCCACGCAACAGCTCTGCGCTGGCTGTACTGTATGTTCAGCTGTACATTCAGACGTTCAGGCCCTGAACAATGCGGAATTAAACTGCTTATGCTCAGTAAGTTACACGTTGGATTTACTGCTTTGCGTCTCCCAATGTTGGCATTTCTATTTAACTGTTTAAAAAAGTATAAAGGGTTGTAGCTCAGTGCCCTAAGATGTCTGGTTAGAAAAGAACAAGAAACAAATTTTAAAATCTTAAGCAAAGTATTAGTTGTGCTGAATTAGTATAATGCTCTCTTGTTCATAGGATAGCCCTGTGACCTATTTTAAAAAACATAATATGTATTTTGTTAATGTGACAGCCTTTTAATGGAGTGAGGGAAGCCTCTGGGGGGGTGAAGGCTTTCATGAGTTTCAGTAAAATGGAGCTGATCTCCTGAACCCTGCTGTTGTGGGGGAAAGAGCATTCTAGCAAATGTCCGTTTGAGAGAGGAAAATGTAATGTAAAATGTAATGTAAAAAAAGCTTTGGTCAGCAATTAGACCTGCTGGCATTCTACCACTCCTGCGTCTGCCAGACCCAAAGGTGTTCCCCGAGAGTGGCAGTTCTGATTGCTGAGCTTCACAAAGCTAAGGTGAACCTGCAGGCTTCCACTGGAAGGATGATTCCTTACAACAGAAGTCAGGGTACTGGTGGCATTTGAAAAGGAAGTCTAATTAGTACCTTGGATTGAATAGGTGCTCAAAAGGAAGCACAAAGAAGAGCTATTAAGCAGGTAATAAATTCTGGATATGACAGGAAAAAAGCAAAGTGCCACTGAATGTGTAATTATGAACCACATTGTACTAAACTTCCATTTGTTCAGCAGCAGAAGTGTTTCCATCTCTTCTGAGTTGTTTCCAGCTGATCCATCTGTTGCTAAGGAAGGCCCGATGAACAGAATTAAATTGTAAAAATCAAACATACCAACTATTGGCTGAGCATTGTGTAGCACCCCATGTTTTCTTCCCCAGAAGCTCACCTCTTTGTATGAATGTGGCAGCACAGCCAGGCATGTGGAAGTCTTCAGAGAGAAATGGAAAATGTTCCACACCTACATCTGGAATTGTTCAGAAAAGGAGGAGCAGAGCTACAGAGGTCCTCCTCAAGGGAGAGGTTAATTCAATTTGCCTTAATTGAAGCTGCACAAGCAAACTAGAGAATGTTTCCAGTTCTGCTGGTCTCAGAGAAATCCCACAGCATGCACTGGTTATATGAGCTATTGTATTTTACATATTCCTTATTCTAAATATAGGGAAGTATAATGCATAGTTTAACAATACATTTTCCTTGGTGGAAAATCTGGTTTAAGTAGTACTATTCTCTCCTGGCCACTTATTTCCTGTGCTTGTAATAGCTTGTCATTCCCTCAGTTGCTTATGGATCCAGGCTGTGAACTGGGTCAGTGGAGTGATCTGGGTTAAAAATCCTCCAAACAGGAGATTTTTCTTCTTTTTCTTTTTTTTTCTTTTTTTCCTAATTGCCATGGAAGAAAGTGTTTGTACTACTTGGCCTAAAATCCGTCCCAGCTGAATACTGTGGCAGGCTAAAAATTCCCTTCATCCAATCCTGTCTAGTCTAATAATCTAATCTGCATATTTCAGTATTATACTTTGTCTATTGTATGGTGCTTGAATACTTTATCTTGTCAGTATAGCCTCTTGTTTTCTAATGCAATTGAAGAATGACAGTAACTGTATAAATGTACACAAATTAATTTTTTTGTGGGAGTTACAGACACAGGTACTATGTGTCTAGTTAAACTCCATGCTAGGAAGGAGTGAAATGAATGACTTAAATGTGCCAGCAGGTTCCTGTTAAAAATAATACCTATTTCAGTATTTAGTTATTAAATGTGCCTGTGCTGGAATAAATTCTTCGTTACATTAGTAGTTCATGTACAAAAAGCCAAAGGAAGAGGAAAGATTGTAAAAATGATTTTATATTATAATTGTAGGATTAACAGAGGTCTTTCAGACACTTAAGAGGACTGTGAGCCCTTTATCCGAAGGGCTGCTCCAGCTGTTGAGTAACATACCCATTAAAGGCTGTTCTACAGGCACATCTCAGATTGTTTCTTCTCTAGAGTCTACGGTAAACCATTATTTGAGTTGTGCCATTTGCCAGTTTTCTCTTATTTTAAAGCCATCAGCAGATGCGTAGTTACCCTGATTTTCTCTTGTACTGAACTGCCAGAGGACTAATCAGCACCAAGGGTTTAGAGGGATGTGTGGCACGTGGAGGATTTATTTTGTTCTTCTGGTTTTATTGTACTGTTCATTTTTCTATTATGCAAAATTGGTTGTACATGAAATAGCACTTTGGGAAAGTTGTACTAGTTAGAAAAAAAGGATTGTTTCACCTTTACTGCAGTTCAAAACATTATGCTACTGTGTTTTCAACAGTATGTCTGGGAGCTGGTGTAACAACTCAGCTGAAGGTCATTTTGAGTTTCAGGCACAGCATAGTGTGACTGGAGGGTGGAGCTGGACACCCAGGTTCCGGTCTCCCTCTGGGTGCTAAAGCTCCCCTTTCAAAATCGTTGCTTCAGGCTATTATGGTTGGTCTTTGCTCCTGCTTCTTTAATTTTTTTCTTTCCTCTTGCACAATGTAGTGAATAATAATGAGGGCAATGTGAACTCATATTCTTTTTCTCTTTTCAAAATAAGTGGGAGAGTTATATTTCATATTGTATAGAAGTAATTCCTTATGCTGTTTGAGCAGATCAAAACTGCAAAAGATTTCCTGCAAATTACACTAGTCTCTTCTTTGTTTTGCATAAAGCCACAAATCGGGGGCTTCCTTTCCATGTTTAGACCATAGAAAACTACTGGTTTATCTAGTCGTTCGTGGATTATTTCCTAGTTGGTAGCATGTTGACAGAACTCAAATGACTCTGTCCTAAGAGCGTTTAATATAGGGTCTACATATCACGTTGCTTCTTTTTCTTTAGAGCTCTGGAAACTTAAATTCGTTATCCATAATGATATGATGATAAGTGACAGATCAGTTATTTTGCGGTGTTTAAGATAATCCAGAAAAAATGTCATCTAACATTTTTGGTCAGTTGTTAAATTTGAAAGAAGCCTTTTATGAAGGAAGGATCCAATGATGAAACTTCAAAAAAACCCAGCGCTTGAACACTGGAATAAAAAAATGTTCTTGCTGTCCTTAGAGACGGTAAAGTTGGAGTTTTAATGAACGATGTCTTTGGACCATGCATCCTTGCTTTTTTAATTTATTGCAGAGTAGTAAAATAATATTGAGTTAAAAGAATATGCAATCATAAGTGGCAGAGGAGTTTTAAGGGGTGGGGTTTTGCTGTAAATTCTTGGAGAGGGGGTGCCAAATATGGCTGGAGTGGTGAGCACACATACTGGTGACTTGTAGCCTTCTGCCCTCCCGCTCCCTGTGTACGCAGTTCTTCCTTCACATGGCTCTTATTTTCCACTAGCTTCAAATGACTGGGCATGTCTCAGGGACAGCTGTGCAAACATGTTTTATGCATTTCCAGTTTTCAGTCTCGATTTACTGGGACAAATTCTAAAAAAAAGTGAAAACATTTGAGTCCTTCAGAAGGTTAACAAATAAAGAAGGCACGCTCAGGCCAGGTCCTGCAGGAAATGCCACTGCTGAGCCTGCGTGCAATGACGTGCTCATTTACAGGACAGAGGACATGAGGCCAGCCAGGCCTATAAAGCAGGCCTCTTTAAATGGCATCTGGCAAGCAGCCCAAATGGCCTGTTGACATGAGGGCAGTTTGAAGGATGAGAAGTGAGGTATTCGAGAAGCAGCAGATGCATCCCATGCACCATATCTCATGAAGCGTGGCTGCACAGTCCCCTTGCAATGGAGTTATGAAAGCTTACCAAGAAATAAGTGCCTTGCTATGTCTGCTCAAAAGCCTCGTTTTCAATCTTGACTTGTGAAGGAAACAACACAAAAGCCCTGGCAAAAAAAATGCTGCTCACAAAAGCTGAATAGATGTGTTTTAGCTTATAAGTAACATAGAAAGCTTGATAGAGACCAGGGTAAGGGCAGGAGGTGGGGGGGACAGAAAGAAGAGAATTCCTATGTTGGGCAACAGTCTGTTTTGTTTGCTGCTTTGCCTAATGTGGCTGAAGCATAGCAGTAATGTGGCAGTGACCCCCTGCCAAGATGGGAAAGCATCCCAGCTGTTGTGTATGTGTTGTGCATGTGTACACAAGAAGTTTATTAGAGGCTATTCACACTTCAGTGGAGCTTGGAGATTGCAGTCTGTATTATATTGGTTAAATGAAGCATATAACATTATATATTTCTCATACAAGAAATATTCATTCATTTGTATTCGTTTTCATGATTCTCATCTGTTCTTGTTCCTTTGTTTTACTGAGGGCACATGTACATTTTAGGTGTTTTGGCTGCACTTGAACTGTAAACCCAGGTGACTGAAGTAGCTAAAGTGGTTGCAGGAGAACCAGCTTCAGTCCGGAAACAGAAAAAACACAATTGCTCAGTGCTGTGTGAAACTCTAGGTAGCATTCATTAGGTTGAGCATAGTGCTGCAGGTACTTGGCTGTGCTACTTTTGTCCTCACAACAGTAAACCTGCATGCTGTTATACTGTGGTTTCTGAACTTACTAATTAAACCTGTACTTTCTGGGGAATCTCTGTGCTGTACTCTGTATGTGCAGTGCAGTTTCTGTGTGTTCTTCTGAAGCACTCAATGAAAAGCTCCCACCTGAATTGCGTTCGTGTATCTCTGACAGTGACATTTGGGGTTTTTTGGATGGCATTACTTTTGAAAACTGGTTATATATTTCTAATTCCTTTAAGTTTGGGGTGGTGGGGTGGTTTGTTCTGTTTTGTTTTGTTTTTTTAAAATTTTGCGTATTAGTACCTAAGAATGGCTGTACTACAGCAGAGCAAAGGTCTGTCTAGTCTGGTCTATCCTTTTTCTGACAGTAGCCTACGAGGGATTCTGGAGGATTGACTCTCTTATCAAACACTATCCTCCCTACTGCATTGCTGAGAGAGAAGCATAGTTGATGTGATTTGAAGAGTCCTCTAGTGCTTTTGGTGAAACTAGTCCCATATTCTTGCTGCAAAAAAAGATATGCTGGCATACAAGTGACAGTGAAAGTATTTCAGTTGTGGTGTGGTGTTTTTTGAAGCCGTGCTTGGTTCCACATCTGATATTCACATTAGTTGGGAAAAAAATAAATTACTTGCCCATGATTTTCTGAATATGTAGTCCATTAAATGTGAATAGCATGTAAAAGCTAACATCAGACTTGAGTTTAAAGGATCATTAAATAACTATTCTAGTAAACTGCTAAATGTCTGATCCTTGTTAAATCTTAAGACTTACAACAGACCAGGCACATTTTTCAAAGTTCCTTGTCTGCAATTGTGGTACCAGTTCTTCTAGAAAGTCTCTGAACTTTTAAGCAAGTAATAGGGTTTTTAGTTTCAATGAACTAAAACTCTTGGTAACATGTCTCTTGTTAGCATTAGCAATCTGTGCAGTGCATTCATCAAGACTGATTATGCTTTAAGCATAAGAAAAAAGAAATGTGCTCTGTATCCTAGAGAAAATTTTTCAACTTATTACGTTGTATAGCTTTAGATTTCTGAAATTACTTAAATGTGGTCTTCAGGATATTTGCATTCATAAAGAATACTTGGTTATGCTTATTGCTTCCCTTTGCCTTTCTTGACTGTCAAAACACAGTGATGCTTTTGAAGATTTATGGCAGATGGGTAATGAGATTGCTGACTGTTAACTACAGCATTCAGAATTTGTTGGTGGAAGGAGGCGGGTGTTTAAAAAAGAGAGAAGGTTATTGGGGCTTCATTGCAATGAAGACAGGTGATAGAACTTTGTTTTCAATCAGGAAGCTTAAAAATAAATATGTTATGTTCCAAATTAGAAAAAATCTCCAGTCTTCATGCTATCCATTAGTTAAATAAATTTTTTCAGAAAAAATTATGGACATGTCAGATTGCATTCAAATGAGTACAATGAATCACAAGAAAGGCAAGGACGTTATACAATTTTTCACTAACTATATTCAAGCTGTATTGCATATGCTTAATTCAGGACAAATAGCAGCCTTTAAAAAATCGGAAACAAATCATAAGCTATCACTTGTATACCTGTGTAATTGTGTAAAAGGGAAAATAGGTCGGCAGTGCCCTTAATTGGGTTAACTGTTGAAGAAAGATTTCAAAGTCTGAGTCTTGCTGTGTGTGCTGTAAATGAGAAAGGAAAAAGCCTATCTTCTTTCCTGACCTTTGTGCAATCAGCTAGTTGGGATATACCTCAGACTGAAATTTAGAGGGGAGAAAAAAACCCAGCTGTCTCCCACTGACTCCATTTGGAATCTGTCTACTTACTTGTCAGTGTTGGTTCATGCACCTGATTTCTAACGCTGTAATTCTCTGTTCACTTGGTTTAATAGATACTGTGTTCAGAAGCAAGGGTCTCCGCTTTCACATTTAGACATTAATGCTCATCACAAAGTCCAAATTCTCTAAATGTCTATATCTGTATATATGAGCTGTTAGGAGTTTTAGAAGATGTGTTAGAATGGAGTGTTTTTTCCCCATTTTGGTCTTCGCTGAGGCCTGAGAATAAAGAGCAAGCTACCTTTAACTGTAAGTACTGAGTAAAGTACTGAGTAGGTTACTGAGTTCAGAAGCACATGAAATACTGCATGAGAAAAAGGGATGAAGCCAAAGAAAGTTGCTGAATCTGCAAGGAGGAAGATTCTCCTTCTCTTGTTTCTTGATGCAGGTATCTCCCTGCTGCTCTCTTCCTCACTTTGATTTCTAGGGACCCTATTAATCAAATATTGTTGAAGCTACTGGACTCTTTGAAAATACCCTAATACCTCTGAAAATGAATCTCGTGGGTTTGGGGCCTCATTTTAAAGTAAAGTCTGGACATTTTAAGTCATGGTAAATTAGCTAGCATTCATGTCTCTTAGGCAATATCTGTATCAGGAGATAGGCAAAGGATGGGAAAAAGAACAGTAAGAAAAAAAGTGTATACTTTCTTATCATCTTTTTTTAAAAAAAGATGGCAGCTTTTCCCAGGCTGTGCACACACAGAGGGAGCTCAGGGACTCCCTGGGAGTCTGGCCTAGGACTATTGCCTAGGTTGTGATTTTTTTTTTGAAATTTTTCTTACAAAACATGACAGAGGCAGTTGCTGAAACAAAGAGAGAGGGCAGCAGCATCCTCAAACAAAGTGTATTGTTATTCTTCATGAGGAAGGTTGTCTGTGACCCCTTGTTTTTTTTCTGTCACCCCATTTCAGCAGGTAGTGCCAGCTTGCTCAGGGACTGTTTCAGTAGATCATACACATTAGCCAAGTTCTAAAATACCCCCCTGCACCATACGCTACCTAAAGTATAATAATCCTTTAATCTGTCCACTGCATGACATCTGGGCAGTTATTTGACATAATAATTCATGTTGATTGTGCATATCAGTATGTATCGGAGGAGAGAATTGCCAAAGTAGTGGTGAAGAGACGAGGATTTAGGAAAATGCCTGTGGGGTAGTGCCTTGGATCAGGGGAGACCTACCTGCGTTTGGCAGGTGACCAACCTGCCATCGATGCAGCTGTGTAAAATCTTTATATGAGAATAATATTATCCTGAGATAAGCACAAAACATAATAGGAGGGGGAAGATAAACTACCAGGACCCAAGTTACAGAAGCACATTAATATTTACTCGATAACTCTTTATACCCTCTAGTCAGCATGACAGATGTAGCTGTGTTTTAAGACATTATCATTCATTGAAAAAGGCAAGAAAGATAGTCTTTCCCTCCCTCCCATCCCTGGTAATCTCAGATGTTCACCGTGCGTGCCGGGGGGAGGAGGTGGAGAGCCGAGCACTGGTGGGAGAAGAATGCAATTATCCCAAAGCCTCCTGACGGGCATCCACTTCTTCCTTCCAGCTTAGCTGCTCTGACCACAGGCTGGGGGCTCGTGGGACATGGACCAGATTGAAAAAGTGGAAGCAGACAGATGGTTATTTGTAATCATCATGTAAATGTAAATCCTATAAAAATGTTTTCTTTCTAAGGGCCTGAAAGCTGTTGTAGTGGAAAGCAGGATTAAGGCATGGATATCTAGCCTAGAATAATTTTGACCCCGCCACCTTCCCTCCTACCCCATAAACGTTGTGGCTTTATCTCCGCTTCCTTTAAACAAATTGCTGGAGCCTTGGTCAAGGAAATTAATTCGGTTTCCATGTAATTCCCTGAGTTTATGAGCATCAGTTTGACCGAGGCCTGGATTTGGGCCTAAGCTGGCAGGTGCTGGTAAGCAGTTGCCTTGGTAGCGGGGACTTCTTTTTTCTCCTTTCCCCCTCACTCTGGCAGGTGCCTGGCCTGCGAGTGTTTATCTCGGCGCTGCCATTGCTGGATGTGCTTGCTTTCCGTGATTGCGCTCGCGGGTACCTATAAATGGCCGTACAGGACTTTGCATGCCTTAAAGACCGACGTGACAGCTCGCAGACATCTATCTTGTTTGAGCAGCATCAGCTTGTTCGAGCTACAAAGAGACCAATCAAACTTTAATTAACTTTTGTCTACAGCGCTATTGTAGGCTGTGTGTACGATTTAGCTGTCCTTTCCAGCTCTCCGGTCCCCCAGTGCCTTTCCAGACAGCAAGGCGTAGCCATCCAGAAGCTTTTACCCTTCCGAGGCTTTGCCTCTGGAAACATGAGGATGTTTGCGCTGCCTTCGGGCTGGCAGAGGGGAGCAGCTCCCCCCGCATCGCTGTTGCTGCTGTTGGGGCTGTGTGGCAGCCGCCAGGGTCCTGCTCTCCGAGGAGACCAGCTGCACTGCGGTCCCAGCATGGGCACGCGGGGCGGGGTGTCAGCGATCTTTCTCTTTGGCATCCCTTGTTAAATGTAGGGTAACACCCATGGCAAGCACAAAGGGAGTGGCGTACCTTATGTTAAAATCAGAGCACAGCAAAATAAGAACACGGGATGAAGAAGAGGAGCCTGATGGCAACATTTTGCCACTTGTGTTGAATTTTTAAAATGCTAGTATTTGTGCCCTGCCAAGAAGGCCCTGAGGAGGGCTGGCTTCTCAAGTGAACAAAAGCCTCTTGCCAGTGTGTGGAGAGGGTGATCTGCTCAAGCTCACTAATGGTTATTTGGAAGTACCCAGCAATTGTGGATGATTGGCTGAGGAATATTCTTGCAGCTCTCAACCATTTTTCTGTTTTCACAGATGATTGTGCTATTAGATATGGTGAATGCACTAAGCTGTACTGCAGCTTTTCCATTTACCATCCTAATAAGTGTGAACTCAACTTCCAGTTGATACTTCTTTCTTCTGTGGCTTTCTGTGCTGCTGGGGTGGGACAGCCGAGCTCGCCAGCTCGTGCCCTGGGCTCCTCCACACACAGCCTTCCTCTTCTCTTCTCCTTCTCTCTCATGGTGATGGTGGGATGTGCTGGGATGGCTGTGCCGATCAGACTAACGTCTGTGCTTTGTATTGTCATTTTTATATTGCGTTGTAAGCACTGAAGCACAGGAATGGCAGCCCGTGCCATCTCCTCTTTACCTTTCTTTCCTCTGTGCTTTTATTCTTATTCTTTCCTTCCTTTACCTGGCTTTTTGTTTTTGTTCTCCCTAAACTTACAGTGTTCCCTCTCTTCCTCTCCAAGTTGTTTTCTCTCTTTAATTTATATTCCACATGTTTTTCTCTTATCTTTGTCTTTCTGTCCCTGCTTTATTTTTGCCGTATTTCATTTTACTCCAGCCATTTTTTGTTTTTCTCCAAAACACAGAATGCTTTAGATGGAAATAGTGAGATATGTCTATTCAAGATTCACATATGTGCTGAGGTACAGAGCAAGATTAAGTAAACCCCATAGCATCAATTTTGTCTTCCATTCAAGCCAGATTTGCAGTAAGACTTGGGTAAAGGAATGTGATAAAATCAAATCACCTCTTAGCCTCATATTCTGAGGCTGATTGGAACCTTACACAGTTGCTGGGATGATTCAGAGAAAGTTAATGTAATTTGCTGTGTATCACCCCAAGAAACTGTATTTGTCAGCTTCATATAGTGGTGTGAAATGTTCAAGGAAAATGCTTTCCTTAATATTGCTGCCAGGAGTCAGGAGTATAAAGTCATTATGTCGTGGGATCTGCTGATTTTCTGGGGATTTTTCACTAATGGATTTGCCCAGAAGTTCTGTAATTGTACAAAGAATCAAGCCAATCAAAATTAGTATTTATTTTGTGTGTAACAATAATGGAAGAGGTTGATGTTTATCCATTTGCCAGTTACATGAAAGAGGGCATAGCGTTGCCTAGAAGTACTTTTTCTTCCTGTGTGTCATAGTGATCACAGAGACAAATGAAGATGCTTCCTAAAATAGCTGATTTTGTAAGACTTTTTTTTCTGATTCTTTCCTTGAAATTATTGTGGTATTAGCTTTCTTGGCTTTGCAAACTGTTGTAATGCCAAATAGTCAGCAGCTCATGATCTTCAGTGTACTGTTTGCGTGTTGTGCATTACATAACTTATTTCTTCCATTTGATCTTGAAGCTCTATACATTCTATTTCTGTCAATTTGATTATTGTGAATCAAAAGTGTACAAATTATTTGTATTAATCAGGAATATTTTTGGGTTGAGTCTTTTGTTATCCGTTGGAGGAAATGTATCAGTTGGGTGTGTCACCTAAGAAGAATACGGGTTCTCGCCAGAGTTGCATTTGTTGCCAACTGTGTCCTGTCACTTTTATTTTATGCTTCAAGAGCAAGACCTAAATAATCACTCTTTTTTTGTGTTAGAAAAGGAATTAACTTCCAATTAATTCCTTCCTTCCTCTGGGATCTACCTGTATATCCCAAAATGGGGAACAATAAAAGTTACCTCCTATGGCATTTTGAGTGCCACATATATATAGCCTGCTCACCTCAGCCCAATCAGAGACCAATTCTTGTACGTATTAATCATATTTTCTTCTGGCTTATTACAGAACAGAAAAATATTCAGTTCCAAATGTTAAAATGGGGCACATTTTATTAACATTGAAAGCAGTAAATTATCTCTGCTTATGAAATGAGACTGAGCAATTTCTGCTGAACTCTTCCTGACTTGCCCCTTCACTAGGATACTGTGTTTTCTAATTTCTCAGAGGGCCCTGGTTCCATTAAGGGCGAGAACTGTTTTAAAGCTGTAATGAAAGCCATACGTAGCTGAAATTCAAGGAGGGGAAATGCCCTAAATTCTATTTCAGTAGCTCATCTAGAGCTATTTTCAGTTTTATGTTTGTAAGAATGTCAATTAACCTAGAGGCTAGGACACACATGGAAGAATAACGATGAAGTGGATATCGTTTTTACACACTGAAGCCAGCTAGTTGGACCTAATCCTTCTTTATAGAAGCTTGATTTACATAAAAAGCTGGCCTGTGTTGCCTAATTTAGTTCTCAAACAGCTTGGTGATTTAAATGCTCTTTCCTTTCAATGCTGTGAGACAGCACTGGTCAAAGTTGCAGAAATATTAAAACTAAAAAAAATAAAAGGAATAAATAAATATGCTGGAAGCACACTACCATCAGCTTGAATTCTCTGACACCTTTCAGAACTGGTGACCACTTCGGCATGCATTTAGTGATAACAATAATAATAGTAATAATAACACTACCCTTAATCAAAGTGTAACTCTGCAATTTGGTATCAGTTCTGTCACTTCTTTACCTAGCTTATGCTGAAGTTGGAGATCCAGGCAAGCCAGGTATTCAGTGTGTTGTTTTCTGATATAAAAAGAACTCCGCATCAGACCTACAATGCTGCTTTTGTAAGGATGGGAAGTGACCTGTCAAGGTTAAAAAGAGTAATACATGCTGCAGGTCTTTCTAATTTAAATGCAGAGCAGTGTTCTTATCTAGAGAAAAAACAAGGAAAAAAAAAACATGTATGTGAAATCTGCCTCCATTGGACAAAAGGCCATGCCTCACCAACTTCTTTTATGAGATATTTTATAGTAAATACAAGATGCAAAGTCATTACCTAATAATGGTTGAGACTTTTTTGTTTGTTTGTTAATATTATGTATTTTTTCCCCCACTTACAATGTTATCACTTCTAGTAATTTTTTTCTTCTTTCCCTCATTTATTGCATTAGTGCTACGGGATGACTTCCGTCAAAACCCTACAGATGTTGTGGTGGCAGCTGGAGAGCCTGCCATATTGGAGTGCCAGCCACCTCGTGGACACCCTGAGCCTACCATCTTCTGGAAGAAAGATAAAGTCCGTATTGATGACAAGGAAGAGCGGATCAGTGTGAGTACAACTCTGGTAGTTGTCTATAGACACAGGGTCTGCATTGAAGCCCCGCAGCAGAACTTGACAACTTTATAGCCTTTCTCGTAGAGACTTGTTATTACTCTTGGCAGTTTGCCTCTCTAAGCTTTCCCAAATGAGGGGGGGGAAGGTTGTTTATTCCTTCTGGTTTGGGTCTCCAACTTGAACTTCTTGAGGCTTGATTTGTATAATCAGTGTAACTGAGGTCCATTAGAGCTGTAGATTTGGTCATATAAGGTGCTCAGTTAGATGGGGGACTCAGTGGATGTCTTTGACCCATTTGGCCTTACCTTTTCTAGATCTCAGTTCACTGAAATGAGATCTGAGTTCAGTGAAATGAGAATATCAAACCTAATATCAGAGAGGTGTTTTAAAGATAAAATCAGTCATATCTATGAGGTACACAAATACTCCATGGGAAAAAAACCAACAGCTTAGGAAGATATTGCTAATGTTTTATTTAGTGTAGTAATTGGGATGTGTATTCTAAATGAAGGCTGAAGTTATACTCTAAGGTATGATTGTTCCTAGGAATACACACTGAGTAAATGAGTAACACTGGTTGAATTCTGTGACAGTTCATTCTATGTACTGAATGAAAAAGGATCTAGCAGAAATACCTAACTTATCAAGTGATTAGAAATTATATCATGATATGTGCAAGCACATGGGATAAACTAAGGCTGCGGGGACATATTTCATTCCTAATTTTTAAACGCTTAGCTTTTCACTATTAATATTCCTTCAATAAAGTTTTACGTTGTATGTAATGATATGTAACTCGTTCAGTGCTGACCTTATTCAATATGGAAGTACTATCAGGAAGCTTGTTTGTTGTATTGGATGCCTAAAAAGTATTTCAAGCTAAACAATTTAAGTCATTGCTATTTGCAGGCCAGGCTGTCTCTGCTACAGTCTACTCAAGAGTAGAGGAAGGAAGAGTGGCAGGGAACTGGTTATCATTCCCTGACTCTCAAGTTTCTTTAGCTATATTCCTAGCTTGTTCTGAAGCACCCCATTGTCTAACTTTTGATGCTGTCTGTGACTTCACAAGTTGCAAATTTGTTGCTTTATTTCTTGCAACTGCTCTGCTCTTTTACTCTATAAGCACTCTTTGTAGCCAGGAAAATGTTAAGTCTTATGGGAGTCAGGTGAATTCTCAGTTTGGGCTAGATTCAGTCTGTTTGCATGAAGAAAATGAGAAAATCTGTCTTAATCAGTGAACAAGGAAACTGTTCAGACACCAGTAAAATAAAATGGACTAAATAAAACTAAGTAAAGTTGTCTTTTTCTTGAGAGAGATGTCAAGGGTGCTTTACATATCATCATGGAAGAAATACAAGCACTCTGCATTGCCAAAGAGGCAGCAAGAAATGTAATCTTTGAAATGTAAAGCACCTAATGAAAACCAAAGCAAAAACTGAAATGCACTTAAAATCTGTCAGTAGGATAAAATGTGTTCTAGAACAGCTTAAAGATATTTAAGTATGTAGGATTATAATTTTAAAGCTATACATGTATTTACAAACAAAACTTGTAAATGCCTTAGTTGTGAAACTTGCTGCCTGAGAAGGTAGCTTTTTTCTGATATCTTTTGTTTATCAGAAGTTAAAAATATATTCCTTGTTTTGAAACAGATACGTGGTGGGAAGCTGATGATCTCCAATACAAGAAAAAGTGATGCCGGCATGTACACTTGCGTTGGAACCAACATGGTGGGGGAGCGAGACAGCGATCCGGCAGAGCTGACTGTCTTTGGTAAAGCAACTCAAGCTTTATTTCCTTTTCACTACAAATGTCATAGACTGAATTGACCTGGGTGACTCATCAAAATATGAGACAAAACAAGGTTAACAAAACACAGTAGTACTGCTTAAGCTGCATTTCACAGCTTCTGAAGAAGACCAGGTTTCAAAGGCTGCAATTTATAATTATGGGGCTATGATGGCTCAACATTTTCCTTCTAAGCACATAGTTTCAATCTAATTGGAGGTCCTTAGTGATATGCATACACTCAGAGACAGTAATGCAGGACACAATGCTCTCCCTCACAGAATTGCCATATGTAATTAAGCTACTTCTAATACAGTTGACAATACCTGCTTAACGGAGGTTTGGACCAGCATTGCCTATTTAAATACTACTTTATTCCTGTGGGGCTGTGAAATCAAACCTTTGTAGGAGAGCACAAAAGAGCTCAATTGATCAGTAAAAAGTTGTTGGAGAAAATACCGAGATCAACTTTTTGAATATATAGAGATACTTTTGTAGTTTGTTTTTTAAAGGGCATGAAACGGCTTCTCATCCTGTAAGCCAGGGCATCATTTGGGTTTTTGGTGTTGCTGAATGAGTCAAAAATGAATAGGTTTCCTGTGTGAAAGAGTTTCCAGACTTGCTGGGCAAGGCACAAAGTTGTTAGGAACGTTTGCCTTATGGTTAGGGTCTAGAGCAAGAATAGAGCAATACTGAACCTAGAGCTGGATCCATCCTGCTAACAACGGCGTAAGAAGCAAAGCCGCAAAATCCTGCTGTGGTACATCCTGCAGTCACGACATTTCCATTTACCATTAGCTGTGGTTTTGTAGGAATTAGTAAAGAGGTATTGAGCAAACAAAAGAAAATCAATAAGGAAAAAACCCCTCACTGCTAAAGAAAACATATACATGCATACAAAAGAGAAAGAAAAATAGTGTTAATGTTCCCTCCTGCTACACCTCTTTGATATCCTTGATACAATACCAAAATTCCAAACAAGACTGCTTGTAATTCCAGTAAGACTTTTCATAAAAATCCTAAGGTCCTTTCTGAAGCAGGTGCTCCTAATGTTTTCACCTCCTGCCTAATATGGTGGAACTGAAAACCCCAGTCACACATATTGCCATCTGTGTTTGCATGTATGTGCAATTCAACATTTGTTTGTCCACTTTAAAAAACGTATTATGGGATTCACAAAAGACATAGAAAAGTTGCTTCTAGACAAGATCCATCAGTGACTGAGGATTTGCTGCTTTCCAACATTACAAGACTGTAAAGGCTTCTGCTCCACTTAGTTTGTTGTGGATTCATGGAAGCATATGACTTTGAAAGACAGAACTAGTACACTTTGCAAAAAACCACAGAAAGGATCTCTATCAAATTATTATGTCCTTTGCAGCCAATCTGTTGAAGTTGTGCCCTTATACAGATGTAAAAGAGACATGACATATCTTCTTCATCAGTTTAAGTACTGATAATCTCTGGTAATACTCCCTGTGGATAGCAAGCAGATTGCAGTCCTAAACTACAAAGCCTTAAGAAATCCTTAAGAAAATAATTTGTTAAAAAGCATTGAACCGTAGGAATAAAATCTGAAATATGCATGTAATTTCATATCCTGCAGAGCTACGAAAAGTATTAGGTTTATCTTGATATGTAAAATATTACATAGCCAATTAGAACATTCTGAATTTTTTTGCAGGATTTAATCATAGCAATCAACTTTTTAAAATACAATCTAAGCCTATTTTGTCAATACTGAACAAAATCAGCAATAAATGAAATTAGATATTTTAATTCTTTATAATTGTGTTAGACTACCTAAAGAACATTATATTTAAAATTTCTTTCCTATCTGGGTATCTTCCCATCTAAAATTCCCTTGTATCTAGGTATTCCCTTCCTATCTTCCTTTTTGCTGTACAAGAACAGCATGCAGGAAGCAGGCACTCAGGTTATGATCTGCTGTTTGACAAGACAATTCGACTACCCTGTGCCCCTTTCCTGGCTGCCGCCTGGCCCTGAAGCTCTGTGTTGGTGTATGGGGCTCGCTGTGTAGACATGTCCAGGTTAGTCCTGGTCCACTCCGTACAAAAGAAGGTGGCTTGGCTTTGCCTTCCACCAGCAGAACAGTTGTATTCCGTTCCTGGACTCCAGGCAGCAGCTCATGTGTGGGTGGGTGCGTGCACAGTGCACTGGAGAGCGTTATCCGTGATGTTTCCAGGAAGCAATGTATCTACTGGACAGTCCAATCAGTCTAAGCATACACAATAAATCCAATAACTCCAGCAACTCTGGGAAACATCAGATTGGCTGTGCATGTTCAGATTGACTTTACTGAACACAGGCAAAGCCACAGGTCATCTGTTAAGTCCACAGCCTTCCTCTAATATGACTCACAAGTTTGAGGAGCATGGGAATAGTGCAAATGTTGAAAAAATATGCTAAAAATATCATAATACTTATATATTATTCACATGCCCAACTTTAACTGTTTTGAACATATTTGAAAATGGGCTTTCTAATTAAAATGAAGATATCTTAGCTAAGAGACTTAGAGAATTTAATAAAGTGGCTGGCAACCCTACAGCTGGTGCTGATTCTGGAGAGGAATGTGTATTAATTAGCTGATTATTAATGTCTCTATTCCTTTTCCAAATAACAAACCCCCAAACCCTTTCCATAGTGTGAAGGGGGCCTTACTAAACACACTACTCTGTAGGAAAAGGAACTGTTTCATACTAGTTCTCAAACCTTTCCAGGAATCAGCTACTTGTTACTTTTGGCTTTGCAAGTTTTTCTGTAATACCTGAAGTTAATTTCTGCATGTGACTCGTGACAGATCTCTGGATCCCTGTACAGTAAATTTAGCTTGAGGCATTGCCTCTGGAAAACCTGAGTCAGTCTGGTGGTAACTGGTGGCCTGAGGGGAACAGCAAGGAAGCCTAGCCTAAAAGATTATACTTTTCTTGAGTTTAAAAAAAAAACAAAATAAAATGGGCAATAAGAACCTTGGAAAGAAGTAGGAGGAGAAAGTTAAAGTTTCCCATAGGCAGAATGTATCCACTTGGCTGGGTACCCATTCAATAACCTTTACTGAGAGATAGTTGTGGATAATACATGTAGAACTTTCACAAAACAAGTAATTTTTTTTTCAGCGCCGCCTGCATAGGAAACCTAATTTTCAACATTTAGGCACTGCTAACAGCATACTGTTACTGTTGGTGCAGGTTGCATTTCTTTTGTTCCCTAGTCATGATTCTTCTACTAGCAGAAAACTGCCAGACTTTCACAGTAAAATATCATAAAGCAAACTGATGATATAAGCAGTGCTTCCCAAAATTATCCCTGTGTTTTGAATAGAGATAATGATAGTGACTAATATTTTGTTAGTCTTCTCTTTCAAGGACTACTGCTAGTGTTTGCCTTTATGAGGCTCCCAGGTGTAATCTTGGACTAAAGCAAGAAGGTAGGGCCTGTCACAGAGTCTAAGTTGGCCTTAAAAGAAAGTTAATAACTAATCCATCAATCCTAACGTTCACAAAAAGAGGCAGCATGGTACTTTATTTTTATGGACGTATTATTCTAAAGGCCAAATTCAGAAGTGTAAGTGATACAAATTAGGCTGCTTTGCTTGTGTTTGAGTTCACAGCCTTTGGCTGAACAGACTTAAAGCAAGATGCAAACCAGAAACAGTTTCATTCCAATTTGTAAGAAAGCTTGGTTTGTAAATACATAATATGGAGCCTGAAATTAAATAAAGTAACAATTAGTGTTTAAGTTAACCTTTTATCATTTTGTCATACTACTGCACTGTTCTCAGATAAGTTTTCAAGTTGTTTTAACTATTTCAGACTCTTTTTTTGTTCCTTTGGACGTAAAATGGTATGTTTGAAGAGAATGTACAAAGGTATATCTTGTATATTGATTCTGAAGCTCAGTGAAATCAATGAAAGCCTTAATATATCAACTTCAAGAGGCTGGCATCACGCAGTGGAAAAAGATATATTTAGAAGAGCCTCAGAAGAATATAAAGCATAACTAAGAAGAGTACAAAAATGTCTTAAAAGATACGTCAGTTCAGACATATTAAAGATTGTTTTGGATTAATCTTTGATTTTAGCTTTGGAACCTGAGCCTTTTTTCAGCTAATAAGGTCCTGTGGGATGAAGAGGTATTTTTGTCTGATGCTTGAAGAAATATTTGTGTTTGATGTTCTCTAGACATTGTCAGGCTGAAAGAGATACCACAGTTCCAGAAAGAGTATACTACGATGGCATGATGTTAGAGGAAAAAAAATACAAAAAAAACTTTAATGAAGACATTGTGCCCCATTTTACTTTCCTGAGCTCTGACTATGTGGAAGGCCTTAGCAGAGAGTCTTGTCCCATCATATCTGGGAAATTAGTCCCGGAAGCTTTCCCAGCCACAGGAAAAAACCTACCAAAATCATGTATACATTCACAGTTCAAGACAGAGAAATTGGCAGTGTGTATTTTGTCTTTCAGAGCAAAGCTCCTCCTGTTTTGCTTCAAATCCTTGTATTTCCCCCTTGCAGCGTACTTGTGGCAGTTTGCAAAGAGCCAGTTTGGCTTTGCAATATTTGTTATCCACAGATACTGACAAGTTGTAACAGGATAATGATACTGCTGTGAAAAAGGATCTCATTTGGTCTCCAAAGTCCGTACCTAATGCTCAGTAAAAACTGAAATTAATACAGTTGTAGATGTATATAAAAGGAGAAAAACGCTAACAGTTGATAATCATTCTACTTTATTTGCACGTGCCTCTTAACAGTGCTCTGTGCCTTTGCTGTGCAAGCTCATCGCATCTTGGGTACTGCTTAGAGTGTAGAAGTTTTCAATGTCTACACAAGTGCTTATTTCTCAAATGAAAAATGGAAAAGTGCCTAAAAAGAGGCGGTAGAATAATGTCTTTAAATATAAAAATATGTGCTTTTGCAATTGTATTTTCATTTATTTGGCCAACATAGGTAAATTTAGTGTGATCCTAATATCCTGTCTTCTTCCACATCTTCATGTTTGGCAGAGAGCTTTACTTTATCCAAATCATGTTGCAGTTAATGAAATATCTACACTATTGACAGCATTCTGAAGTGAAACTTAGTTCCAACCATCTAATGTTTCTTTTTTTCCCTTTACGTCAGAACACTGAAGTGAAAAAAGCTTTTATTTTTAAGCTATTTGCTAATAAATCCCTCCCCAAAGCCTTTTAAGTCATGTTTTAATACTTCTTCCTAGAACACGAAAACATTTTAAAAAAATGATGCCTTCTCTCCAGCAAAGACAGAGAAAGCAGTTCTAAATCAGATTGAGCCTCTACATTATGGGGACCATCAAATCCTTCACTCTAGCAGTTGCCTCAGCAGAGAAAATATATTAAGGTAGTTAGGATCATTTTAATTAGATTGAGATCCCATATATGGCTGACTAACTTTTTGAGGAACAGAGAAAGGGCAATAATGTATCTGGAGGTCATTGGAGTCTCTCTAATAGACTGTGATACTCAGACCAATTGTTAAATAGAGGAGAAATTGAGTTCTGGGGTTAACTTGTGTCAGCACCCAAAGCAAGGAAAGGATTTTCCTATGTTTCTGGTTAGGATCTGTTCTGTAGGTTTTCTTGCAGCACATATAGGAAGCACTGCAACAGATTGTACGTGTGTGTCCAAATTGCATTAACAATCCCCTTTTATAACTGCAAGCAAAGTTTATTCTGAAGTTAAAAAGGTCACCCTAGTAATAGCACGACTGGTTGACATGACATATAACCATGACCTATTTTATAGTTCTCTTCAAAGATTTTTAATATTCATCAGAGAAAGTATGGGAAGTGGGTACTTTATTTACTCAGTGAAAGCTTATAAAATAGCTATATTAAAATTTTTATATATGTCTATGATTTTAACTTATTACCCTTGTTGTTTCTCAAAGATACTATGTTCTGGATGCTGTTGACAGGGTAACAATGTTTAATTATACTGCAAGGCTTTGTTTATGGGCAAACCATTTCAAAAGAAAAAAAAAAAAGGATTTTTTTCTCAAGCTTAGCTCTGAAACTAAATTTGACCTGGCTGTGTGAAGAAACCTTCTTTATTTAGCATGCTTGGGCAAGCAGCTCTCTGTCTCCTGAGAGATTAACATTGTAAGCAAGTTATGCAGGTGACTCAAATCCAGTTAATCTCACATAAAGAATGTTAATTGCATTGGTAATGGCATTCACTCTGATCACTTTATAACTGTGTAATTAGCTATTGGACATATTCAAGGGGTTGTCTGAGTGATACAAATACAGGAAACAACATGAGCAATAACTTGTTCTTTCCTGATTCACACTGTGCAAAATGCAGAAATGATGGCAAAATGGAAATGGCAGTTATTAGTGTTTGCATGTCCTTGCTAACTGGGATCTGTACTTAAATAGCTATTTATTTTCTAGCAAATTCTAAACTGTTTTGGAAAATACACAATTTTGAGAAGCTGATCTGAAACAAACATGTATGTATACTCCTATATTGCCTTGATGTGGAATCAAGTGATTTACCTAATGACCTTTGGGCCATTTACTGTCTTGTCAGCTGGGTCCTTCTCAAAATGTGATAGGAATTTATTTTCTCATCTCCTGTATAAGAAGCATTTACAGCCACAGGTAGCAATTTCATAACACAACACATACGTTAGTTTCTTAGCTGTTTACAGGCAGCTTTTATAAACATGGTCTAAAATAATTTTTGTATGCCGACTAAGCCAACATACAGGCACATGCAGAGTTATTTAAATTCAAGGGTCTCTAAATCACCTGTGAGGATGCTGATCTATATCTAGCTTTCTTGGTTTAGGATCATCTTTTGAAAAACAAATACCAAAATATAGAGTGTATTGTCTATGAGCTCAGAGCAGGGGTTGGACTGAGCTCTTCTTAGGATAGAAGTTGTCAATAAGATACTGTTGCAATTTACAGGAAGTTTCATTAAGATCTTCCCTTCTAGATCCACATAATTACAGACAGACCAAGTGCATTGCTTAGCATTAAGGTTAATAACTAATGCTTTTGTTACTTTGTCCAGTTTTAATGTTTGTCAAACCAAAAGGCTTTATCCAAAATTTTCCATGCCTGATATCTGCTTCAACTGATTTTTTTTTTTTAAATTGCCAAAATAATTCATTCTTCTCTAAGAATGTTGAAGTTCCTGCAGTGTGGAGGTGCAAGGGGTAATTGGAGGGAAATGGGGAAGGATTTGAAGGAGAGGAGTGAAGGAAACTTTTTGTCCTGAGAAATGCCGGTCCCTCATATTGAATTGCACAGACATAAAATTTGATGGGAAATAGCTACACTATGCCAGAGATGTAACTTTTTGTTTGTCCAAATAATTTTCACCAAATTTGGCCAATTATGCACCTCTGGAAAAAAAAAAATCATCAATTCATACACCAGAGACACCAGGTGGAATGCAGGTCTGAACAGCATTTTCCTGCAACTGCAGTTTAGTGCTGCTGTCACTCTCCTGGGATAATACTCGGTTACTTCAACCCATTTTTCTTGTGTTAATATTGTGGATGGGCTGTATCTGAGTGGCACAGAGAAAAGAAGCTCCAGTTTAAGTGTAGAATCATAGAATTGTTTAGGTTGGAAGAGACCTTTAAGATCTTCAAGTCCAACCATAGTTCAAATACATAGTGGAGAAGAGTCAGTTTGCTGTGAGGTACGAAGAAGTGAGAGGCATGGATAGTTGGGAGACTGGACTTGGACATTGCTGGGTTCCAGCTGTGAACAGCAATATTCTGGGTTAGGAGGAGACAAATCGGCTAAGGAAGCAGTCTGCAGCTGGAAAGAGCTGGCACAGCCAGTGGCTGGAAAGGAGAGGGACTTGAGGCACTGTCACAGGCTGGCCAGGACACATAGGTGAGGGTAGGAGCAAACCTAGCTGGAGATGGGGAAGGGTCAGGAGACTACACACACAGGGAAGGAAAAATCTGATGAAGCACACTCAGGGCAAGAAGCTGTAGTGAAGGTTATATATGGCTGGTAGACAGACTTGAAACAGGGAATAAAGACTGAGATTTCAATGTGTGGGGAGAGACTAGAACTGAATTTACTTGCCCAAACACTGCTGGAACTTGCAGGTCCCAGTCAGGACAAGGAATGGGACAAAAGCAACGGCTGGGGAGAAATGGGGAGAAGAATCTCTGCCCATTAGACATGTTTTTATCTGTAGCATCTGGAAAAGTGCTATAGATTCTTGAGCATGTCTATTCTTCTGCTGACAAAATACGTTTTTCCCTGCCAGTAGGTCCCTCGGCTAGTATCATGGAATTCCTATGTGATGCTGTCACTCATTTACATAATTATTAACAGGTGGTTTTGTGTTCCTTATTTTCTGACTTAATATTCTGATTTGTAAAAATGGTGAACATTTTATCGGCTGCAACTGAATTCAATGGAAGCTGAGCTTTGAACACAGAAAATTAATGCTAAATTAAAAAAAATTGGCAGTTATGTGTCTCAGGTTGAGCATCAAAATTTAGCAGATATTTTTTACCTTGGTTTCTTAGATCTCCATTGCACTTCAGAGAGGAACTATGAAAATAAGTGAATTGTTTATGAAGCATTAAGATAGGCGTAATGGAGGTCATGAGGAAATTAATAATTCCGTCTTTGAAGTGAAGTTTGAGTAGTATGACAGGAGGCCACCCTGGTACAACTAAAGCAAAATATTAAACACCTGCTCATTAAATGAATACCAACAATCTGGAGATGTACGGGGAAAAAATAGTATGTGATCATATAATTGCAACCAGTCTCATAAGGCATAAACAGAAAGGGAGTGATTAAAGGGCATGGAGGAAGCCTTAGTTCTGGCACTTCCGGCACTGAGGTGCTGTGTGCTTGATTTTGCAACCTTGTTAATGTTCTTTTAATGTTTTGGGTTTTTTTTTTTATTTGGATGTAATAAACATGGATAGCCAACCTATAAACTCAGCTCTGTAGTTATCAAGACAAACTGCCTGAGTCAGAATCTGGTATTGCTTACATCTGTGAGAATTTTGAATAATTTTTCAAGTGACATCATACCCTTCAACTTGCTGGGAATGAAATGCGAAATGTTGTGTGTAACCAGTTTTAAATGTCTTTATAGTAAATCCCTGTCTTGAGTGGAAATACTGCTTCTTATAAACCTAGTCTTATAATGGTTTGACTGTAGCATAAATAATTTATGACAATAAAAGTGTGGTATGGCCAGGAGAGGACAGAACAAAATTTATGCAATCCAAAGGCAACTTGGAAACTAGCCCCAGTGACATCCTTTCAAATGAAATTACCGGTACTTTGAGTTTGGACCAGTATAACTGAGATCAGATTGTGGCTCTGCATCTGGATTTTAAGCAGGCCTGTACAACATTATGATGATTAATAATATTTGTAGCTGTGCAGGCTAACATAACATGGGTAAACAGAACTTATTATTCAGACCTTAATTTAGTTTTCCATGGTGAAGTTAGCGATGGGGATCAGGGAAGCTCTGACCTCTGTACAATAGTCCACAATTGCCTGAGATGCATAACTCAGAGTTTACATTTTCCTCCGAAGCATCAAGACATTGATTATTGCCAAAGGCAGGCTGTCTCCATTGGCAGCTCCTATATCACTAGAGTACGCAGGAGCTTTTGGATCATGCTCTGCGTACGCAGTGGTGCAGAGCCAAAATGTTCACATGGAAAGGCATGGTCTTGGAGCCTTCTCTGCTGGCATGGCAGGTGGGCAGTCAGTGCTAGCACAGGCTTCCTTCTGGTGGCACTCAGCTCTTGCGTGAGGGCCAGATGCGACAGCCACCGCCTCTGCAGCCTGGCAGTCATCTTCTGGGCTCTTTATGCACATCATCAGTTCCATTTGTCTGAATTTGTGGAGCTCAGCCTCCTTTCTTCATTCTGTGAATCGATAAAAAAAAGATGCTGAAAAGTCAAAAGTGTTCATTTCAACCCTCTGACTCACTAAGGAATTTTAATGTCTCTTTCAAGAACGGCCCACGTTTCTCAGGCGACCGATTAACCAAGTGGTGCTGGAGGAGGAGGCCGTGGATTTCCGGTGCCAGGTGCAGGGGGATCCCACACCCACAGTCCGGTGGAAGAAAGATGATGCAGACTTGCCAAGAGGAAGGTGAGAGCAACATTCACGTTCTCCACACTTTCAAATTTCAATTGTTGAGTAATGCTGGAATCAGTCCCTACTACTTATTGTTTGTTATTTGACATTATGGACGAGATTTATTTCCCATATTGCTGGTCTTTGGCACTACAAAACCTGTTCCAGCGCCAGCTGAGCAGGGAAGCCCATTCTGGGTTGAATTGTCCAAGGTAATGGATTCCTGTGAAAGGAAGAAAAGTGATGCATAGGTATTGTGAGCACAGGGGTATTCAGTGAATTTGCTGGTGAAAAGTAAAGATATTTTAGGAATGTACTAGTGATAGTAGCCTTCATAATAACGGGCTGATACCAAAAGGGAGAAAACCTGGCTGGAGAGTTGCAGAGCCGCTCCGTTGCACTAGCAGGATGAATTAGAAGCAGAGTGCTGTGGTGGGTTAAGTCTCGGAGAGAAAGCTTCCTCCTGAGGAAACAAAAGAACAAACTAGCAGAAGTGGAAAACAAAGTTGGAATTTGGAACAAGCTTCTTGTGTTCGAGAAAGATTCATTGAATCTGGAACAAACGTGAAGAAAATTCCAGTGATCTGGGGATGAGAGTCTGTCTTATAAAAGGACATTAAATCAGCTTGGCTCCGTTCAGCTAACAGAACAGGGTTTGGTCCTCGCTTTCTGGAACTCTTTCTGGTTTTGATGCTGAATTATTAAATTAAAAAAAATACTAACACAGAAATAGGTCTGGGAACAGGAATGAGAACCCAGGTCTCCATAACCCAACCAGTCCTTCTGGCCCTGTGAATCCTGATTCATTTTTGCACAGTGTTTTTAAATTCAACAGGAGACATGAATAGTGCCTTTTTTTTCCCCACCACAGTTGATTGTTCTTTTCCATCAGTGTTGGTTATTCCTGGGATGTTACTGATGGAATTTGAAGAAAGGGAAAGAAAAAAAAAAAAATCTAGATCTTCTGTTATTCAAACAAGTGCTTTAAACACTGGACCTATGTAGGCTGGCTTCCAGTGTTACTTCTGCTCCTCCAATCATCATCTTAAAAAAAGAGCAGCTGCAATGGTGTTTGTGGCTAGTTTGTGTCAGCGTATACTAAGTGTCCTGTGAGCAGACTACTAGACTGGGCCTAACTAAAACAAGTTAGACATTGCTGTCTGCTTTCTTTATCACAGCATGTCTTATGTCTTCACCTCAACAAGGTGAAAAATGTAGTATGACTGTTATCTGACAGTCTCCATCCACTTGCTAAATATGGTGCTTAGTGTTGCATACACTTTCATGAAAACCAATGGCAAAGTTCCTCAGAGTCACACAGCACCTTGTCATGTTTGCATCTTGGGTTAATATCTTTTGTTTCTCAATTTCTAAATCTTTAACAAAATCCCAAAACTCAAATTGGAGAATACCTGTTTTAGTTTCCACATCCTCAACTCTGTAAGATGTCTTACATGAGCATGCAGTTCTCCAGTTAAATACATTAAAGTAACGATACATAATCTAGAAAAAACATTTCTGTAAAAGTAGAGATACATATGTATATATATATAAATACTTACATTTTAAAACTAATTCCCTTGCAATTTAAAACAAATTTAAAAATGACATAGCTTTTTTGCTAATTCTATTGATAGATACGTATGCATGTAATACATAAAATATTATTCTGAAGAGCAGGCTTTTGGATGGCAGGATGAATTTTTCTCTTGCCTTGCTATTTAATTATGCATTGTAGAGCAGTCCATAGTAAATACATTGTGCTTCTGTGATTTATTCTTACTATTGTGCTGCTTCTGTTGTTTTAAATCATGTCTACTTCCAGGTCTTATAAGCAGAAGTAATAGATGATGAACCAATAGTGCCTTTGGTTAGGTTGCACTTTTATTAGGGTTTTTTTAATGACTATGTTCCTTCTTTTATATCTTACTGTGAAAAACGTAGTAATATGTGCTTTGAAGTCATTTTTTCTGTTCATTCATGATGTATTTCTAAGGAAGAAGAAATGAAACAGGAAGCATAGGAAGAGTTTTCACTGAGCTTTTTAACTAAAGAGAAGGTTCGTCGGGTACATTCTGATCATAATCACCTTCAAGCTCAGAAACTACTCACAATGTTCTGCAGTGTTCTAACACTGCTGTTTAACATTTCATTAACTGTGTTTTGGCATCTTAAAACAGAAAGTGGGGGTATGTCTGGGTGAGGAAGGAGCAAGGTTGCAGAATCCCACGCTGGAGCCCATCTTGGGTGATAGAGGACTACCACTGCCGCTGCCCACATAGTGGGTTACCACTGCCTGAGCCACATGGATTGTGGTCATCTAGTAGACTCCAACATCTATGCTTCAAAGCAAATACCTCTGATGATCAGGACTGTATGTTTTCCTTTCTAAAATGTATCATTTATATAGAAAGATACACGAGCAGAGGCTTCACTGTCCAAAAAGTGGAAATTTCCAACCATTCTGCATGATGCTTAATCAAGAAAGATAAACTTGGAACGTCTAAAAGAAAAGCTATTGTTTTTCCTGGATTTTTTAATGCAAGTAAAGAAATTTGCCCAGGTATAGTCTGAATGAATGGATGGATGGATGAGAAAATGATAATATAACAATTTTATAAGTTAGGAAGAGGATTTCTAAGTTTTTCCTCCTTGATGAAATGGGAGGGGCTTTTTTCTTTTTTGAGGTAAAACCAAAATTATCTTTCAGCTTCTGAGCTCCTGTATTTTAAGCATTTTAACATCTACGGTGAAATATGAAACCCTCAAGGAATTCCCTTTGTTATTCTTCCTACATACATAAATCCTTCTTCTGAGCAGATCTGTGCAGCTATTTGTCTTACAGCTTTCAATATCAGTTTCCTGTTTTTACAGCTAATGACCTTCTTTGCACATCAGTCTGGTTTTGTGTTTTCAATAATTTCCTTTTGGCTTCTTCCCTAGATTATAAAACAATCATAGTAGGTATAGTACTGTTTCAGCAATTATGGCAAATTTTTAAACGTCTATTGTGAGTTCAGCTTTCAGAAGTGTCTAGTTCAGTGATAGCAAAGTGGGATAAACTGAATTTTTGTATGCATTTTGTTTATGTCATTTGCTCTTGGTGAATGCCAGAATCAGTGATATTGGATCCATAGTATTTCAGAAATCCTTCTCTGTTCTTCCATCTTACTTCGTTTTGGCTTTTTTAGTGACACAAGTGAAAGCAAAGAGAAAAGTAATCACAGTAATTTCTAGTGACAAATATAAACAGTATTGGTCCACCAATTGGTGCGTTGAGTAATGGAAAATAATTTCAGGCTGTTACAGTTTTAATTATAAAGGTCCCTGGTGAACTGTAAGCATCTCCAGTTGCAATTGGATTGAATGAGGAAAAAAAAGCAACTTCTAAAGAAATTAGTATGTTTGAAAATATGACTATTTAAAAAAATTGAATTTGGCCATTTTGTTGAATTGTCTATGTAATTACCCAGAAATTTATGAATAGCCATGATATAAAACTGAGAACAGATGGACATAAGTTTATTCTGAGGGTGCAAGGCTTCATTGCCAATCATAATTATTTTGAATTGATGATCTAAAGCAACTATGATAGTCTGTATTTTGAATTTAAAACCTTAAAGTGGTTCTTACGGTGGAAGTTTTCAAAATACTTATGAAAAATAGGTCTCACTAACAGGACATTACTTTTCCAAAATCATGTAGACCTGACTTGAGATATCAAGTACCTTGGTACATATCATGGAGCTCTTCTGTGTGTGCTTGGGCAGGAATTACGAAAGCTGTAAGAAGGACCAAGTGGAAACAGTGTTGTGGTTTATGTATGCTAACTGTTTTCTTAGTTCTTTTACATTGTTGTGATAATGAATTAATTAAATTCATCAGACTTGAAAAATCTATTTAGAGCCTAAACCAATCCCAGCAAATTAATAATTTGCTATTAAAAATGTTGATACTGCACCAGCAGGGAGAAACCAAGTGCAATGTGAAGTCTGGGGCATGTAAAGCTTTTTTTCCAGAAGCTGTCCATTTCAAATCAGTGACCCAAGACTGAAATGCATTGTGAATCAAGGGTAGAGGTGCATGGTGTATATTTTATTTTAATTGCTCTAAAAATTCAGCATCACACCATAGCTTCCACAGTACACAAAGGCTAGGGAATAGTCAATCAAATATGACTCATGTCAAACTACTGGAGGTGAACAGGATATTGTGGGGTCACCAGTCTTATGCCTTTGGCTGAAATATTAGGTTCACTATTTCATGAATAGAGGTTTTTTTCATTATAAGTGACACAAGGAAACGGCACAAAAATTGTACTAAAGCAACTCAGACAATTGTGGCCGTGCAGAATGACCAGGACCTATTGAAAATTAAATAAAAATTGCCTTTATACATTGAAGTCTTTTTCCAGCCACATGTTCAGGTAGCTTTCCCTTTGTCTGCTTGGCAAAAATACAGATTATACTTCCCTCCTAAGGAGCTGATGGTCTCCTGTGTGGTGGGGAACTCAGTATGGCCTGGATCGACTTTTGATTCATCTGCTTTTTAGTCCTAGTAACAGGAAGAAAGTGATATTATTTGAGAGCCTCCAGTATGAGAGTGGCATATCTATGACTAGCAATGTAATAAAATTTGAATAAGATTTGTACAGTGTTTCATGTCTTCAAATTTTCTAGTGAAGCCAAAGAGAGCAGCTGCATAGTCTGTAATTACATAGCAAGTAATACGGATTTTTTTTTCTTTGAGGAAGTGAAGAGATTTTCAATTACAAGTTAAAATTTATGACACACTGTAATAACTGTTTAAACCTTTTACACAGAAGAAGCTAGCAGTGCCAGCTCTTTGGGAGAGTGAGGTTAGCTCAGCAAATGTATTTTTCGGTTGCCTTAAAAATGACTGAGTAGCAATCACATGGGCCTTTTTTTTGCATTCCAGCCCAGAACAGCTGGTTTAGCTCAGTAAATACATCTTTAATGAAATTACAACCTGCTCTTGAAAGTTGCATTTACAGGCACAGTCTGATTAGATGAATATTGTACTAGAGATGAAAAGTGGCAACTGCATGAGCAGGAAGAGGTATTTGTTTTACGCACCACCCACGCAATGGGAGTGTAGGCAGAAAAACCAAGTGATGCTTCAGAATGAAAATGGTGTGTAGTTTACACAAAGTATATTGCTAAGCATTAAGAGATTGTAGGTTATGCAATGAAACAGAGCAGTGACACACAGCAATGAAAATCATAAACAGCACAGTTAGCTTTCTTAATTACTAAAGATTAGGAATATGCATTAAAAATTATTTGGGAGAATGCATTCTTGTCTGTTGTTGAAAATTACCCATATACTTAAACACATTAAAGGATTGCCATTATTTGCTGAGAACCACAGATTTTACATTTATTTTGATTAACTGCTATAAGTGACAGACACCGAGGTTTAACTGTAACTGCAGTTGAGAGTTTAGACTTAACTTATTCTACGATATATGTTAGCTCCAACAGCAGAAGTCCGTGTAGATGTTAGTCTTGCTATGTTTTCAAAACTGGCCTTTTTGTGCCTGAAAAGTAATTGCGTACGCATAGCCTGAGCAGAAATACGGTCTGTCATGCTTCTGACACGTGTGCATTTTCGCTGTCTTCCAGGTGCAAATCTTTGAAATGGATTTAAATGCAACTGACACCAGACCTTATCCCAATAAACCCAGAAAAGTTAGATTTCTTAAGAGGAGATCCAGAAAGGGCCTGATAGCCAGAAGTGTTCTGCATTTGTATTTCGCTGTGATCAAAGGATAAGGCCCTGTAAGCCAGAGAGACAGTAATTTTTAAGAGTAAACACGGTGCTACATGATTCTATTTATATTCTGTGGATGGGATAGTGAGGTATTTAACTACAGCCTCCTCTAGGTACAACCAAGGGGAGAATGACCTTTCAATGAAATATGAGTTAATAACACTACAGCGCTGTGTGCTTTGGTCGAGTTAATCTCTCTGCAGATTGTAACAAAATGCAGTCTAATGTGTATTGAAAATTAATTAGAGTAAAGAGTGTATTTTAGTAGTGTAATGGATATAATCTTTGGTTACATCAGCAAATTTCTGTTGCAATTAATAACAATTAATGGTTTTAAAAAAAGGGTCAGGGAAAAAGGATGTTTTTCTTATTAGCTGTATCACATGTACTATTCATCACCTCTGGTTAGATCCAGTGTGATTTGCATGCCCATCTTTTGTTTCCTAAGCTAAAGCATCAAGAAGAGATTAAGTCCCTTTATGAGGAGCATAGGGGAGAAGATTGGATGTTCTTAATAGCTTGTCAAAAGGAGACAGTGAAAGAAAGAGGTTTAATATGCTATTTGTATTCTTACATACATCTGGAGGGAGTAGAGGTGGTTTGCAGAGGATGTTGTTATCTTGTGTTTAATGCAGCACATGTCTGGCACAGGGCAAGCTGCAGTGCAACTTGTGGAGAGTCCGTGTAGCCTAACTGAACAGAGGCAGATTTCAGCAGAATGCAATGTAAGCATCTTTTTCGCTGTTATGTTGCATCATTTAAGGAAACTTCTCCTGTAAAGCCAGAGATATCATTTAGAGGTAGAGAGGTGATGAAGGGTAAAAGGGAGGCAGGGGTTGATATATTTTTGTGTATATAGCATCAAGATGATGTACCCCAGTGCTGATAGGGTACCCCCTCCTGTTGATTCTTTTGGTTGAGAATCCCTCTTCTCTGATTGATATTTTGCCTATCAGTGATCCCCTCCTGTTCTGTAAGTGGAAAAATATTCCTTACAGTTTTCTGAGGAGTACATAGCCAAGCGAAAGTGTAAATTAGGGTATTTTTTGACATTTAAAATCCCTCAAGGCATGGCATTGAATAATGTCTTGTAAACACATTGTCCCACAGCTACCCCAGAGGTCTATAGTCTAACCCAGTAGTTAGCTGCCATTCAATTTGTATGAAATATTAAATGCTGTGAGCAAAAGTATTAGACGCATGGCTCTGCTAGACTGATCAGCAGAGAAACAGTTAATAACATTGACATTTAAATTGGCTTCATGTTAAGTGTCAGGTCTCACCACAGAGCTGAAGAAGAGCTATTGTTTCAGGCAGTCTGCTTGTGAATGCATGAAAACAGTCTCCAGTTGCTTACATAAGGGTCAAGGTTGGGAAAATAGCTTTACAACTCCACGGACAGCAACTGTAAAGGAATTGTGACAACTGGCAGTCCTGCCTACGTGTTTTCTCTTTATGCTATGTGAACCATTGGTGATCTATGAAGTGATCACCAGCAGTATACTTGAAATAGGATTGTCACAAGAGAATGGTTTATTCTTTATTCTCTCTTATTTAACATCCTAAAATTGTTAAATTTCAGAGAATTAATGAAGTCACTAGCAGACTGAAACAAAATTTAGTGGCAGTAGTAATAGCCTCAAACATGGATTTCTCTGGATTTTCTGCTCACAGAAGACTGCAGTAAATAAATGGTCTTGCAGGAAGGAGACCTAAGAAAACTTAAGGTAGAATTTCACTCAAAATACCCATTTTAGTCCTTGAATCTTTCTTTAGTATCAGAAAAGCAGAGTATACTAAGTTAAAGCTTAGTAATCACATAGTTTATACCTTGCATTTATAAGTTTCAGAATATTGAGGTAGCCTACTTTCTTGGAAAGTATAAGGATATCAAACAGTTTAAGCTCACTATTATCAGTTTATTGCCTATTAAAATTACAGAATGAAAAATTAAAGATGGTTAACCATGCAGTTTTTCTGTAAAACCCTCAGGATAGCAGGGAGAGGGAAGCTGGTAGTTACCTTCAAGTGGGAGTAAGATTCAAGAGCTCTGACCACGGAGTCATTGATGCTACTGGAATGGCTGACCTGCAGGGATTTCTTCTGCTTGAACACATTTCTGTCCCTGCATTGGATACAAAAGTTGTCATCTCAGTTAAAAACAAGCAAACAAAAATTGTCAGTGAAAATACTGCAAAGTTAAAGTTTTAACCCTGAGAACTACTTTCCAGTTCCTATTGGTAAGTCCTATGTTGAGAATTACTTAACATTAGCAAAATGTACTTTTTAATAATATGACTTCTGGCTCAGCTGTAATATTGAAGGCACTTTCATTAAAATATTAACATCACTTCATCTTTAAATACTACTTCAAGGTTGGTTACTGATTCAAAATACGTATTAGAAAAAACTTCTGTTAGTTCTCTGACAAGTTTATCGTAATCATTCATCATGCTTAAGACAAATAATAATATACAGGCCAACACAAATTCTGTTTATTTCAAACTACTATGTGTGTGCTCATGTTAAAAAAAAAATGCATCAAGCCATGTTTAGTGAGTGCAAGATGCCAGTCTGGGCTCAGATCTTCTTACTGTATTCCAGTCCTTGCAATATCATTTCAATTTTTTAAAAACAGAAATGGACAAAAACAGTATTTTGCTTTTTCTTAAAATTAATTTCAGTGGCATGTGCTGAGCAGATAACCCTAAGAATCAAGGGTGCTTTTCTGATGGATGAATTCATGACCTAGGCATTAATAATACAGATCTTTTCAAGTGCCTGGCAAATGTGTCTCATCCTTTCCCTCAGATGAGGGAAAGGACTGCTTCTGGTGACAGGAGGATAGGTCTCCATGCCAAGTCATTACAGGGTCTCTTAGCTCATACTTCGACCGACGTTCCAGTTTTTGAAATGTGGAGCTCTGTCTGGAACTAAAATCAAATCAGAAGCCCATTTTGGGTAATTATCATGTGGTAATTCCCTATGAGTACTTCTCTGTGCAAACAGAGATGTAGAGGTAAAAGATGGGGCCTGTATCAGTTTAGATAGAGTTTACAGAGTCACTGATTCCCAAACATAAGTTTTGTTCTTAACTTCTGTGTGTTTCCAAATTATTTGAATGGAAATAAAAAGGTGGTCTCATTTTTCTTTCTTGGGTCTCTTCTGAGCACATGGCTACTGATTATGTGAGTCACTAGTTATGTGCACTCACATATGTGTGTTTGTATGTAAGAGCAGTACTGCATAGTGTAATGCTTCCAGAGAAGTTGGAAAAGGTCGTTTCCTTGGACATAGGTATGGTTTCACAATGTTGGTCCAATGACTGTAACTGTTAGACACATCTTTTATGAAATTTAGGCCATTTTATGGAATGTCTTGGTTTAAGGCACAGTGCAGTGCGGGTTTGTGTTTTATATTATTATAGTTGAGAGCATCCACCATAAGAAATTACAAATAATCTGCTGATAACAACCCATAAAAGATTTTGGACCAAAGCAGAACATGCTGTCAGTATATTTTAAGAAAATCAGAATAGTAGCCTGTATTACTTAGCTCATTTTCTGGTTTGTTGGAATAAGGTCAGTGAACCATTTTATGTGACTACCTTGCACTAAGAAATTCGAGGTCATGTCACATTGCCTGATACCTTTCCCTGACATGAATGGCATAGCCAAAGAAGAAATGGAAGTCTGGACATGTAGATGTGAGTGGCAGCCATCCTGTCAGCACCTTGGGGATAGCTCCCTGGTGGCTCAATTTATCATAGCTGTAAGCAGTGTCTTTGAGCCACCCAGCAACAAACAGCCTTGATTTCAGGGCTGCAACAGAGTAATTTGAGACCAGTGCACACAAATGTATACATTCGTGCTCTCTCCGTTGCTGATTCAGGTTTTACTAGGGAAAGAAAATCAGAGTGTCCTTTATCTTTCCTTCAGAAAGCTGTCGCTCATATAGGTTTGTGGTTCTTTCTTCTTCCACTTATCAATGCATGGGATGGAAGTGAAAAACCCCCAATATTTCTTGTAAGGGAGCTGGCAGTAGGGGTGGCTCTATCGCTGATGGGAATGGAGGCTCTCCGTTCTGCTTCTGGATCACGCAAGGCTGAAGCAGGTAACGAGCTCTTGCTTCCTATCTCATTGCAGCTTCTCTCTGGCTCCCTCCATCTGGCACAGACAGTCTAGGAGCCAGTGAAAAGCTGTGGCACTATGCTGGGAGCTGAAGTGCCAGCACCACAAAAGAGAAGTGGAGACAGAAGCTTAAGCCTCCTTAACTACCTCCTGTTTACTCTGGTTTTGGCCAGTAACATCTCTCTATTTGGGCTCCCTAATCATTGATGTTGAGAGTAATCTTGAAGCTTTGTGCATGTTTTGCAAAGTAACCTGGCAAACAGGCAAAAGGAAATAAAGCAAAGTCATTTTTGTGCCATCTCTAAAAAAAAAAGGAAAACCTACAAAGCCTATGTGCAAAGATGCTATCATATAATTTTTTTTTTTATTTACAGTAATGTCTTAGAAGAAAATAGGTGCCTGGTATAAATTGATGTAAATTTTTTGAGGCCAGTGGCATCAGTTCACAAAAGTTAAGATGTGACTTTTTCCCTTGCAAACTCCCTTTAGCAAGAAATATGTCCTTTTGACTTGGATTTGTTGAATTCAGTAATGCATTCTCACAACTTTAAAATACACAGCTGAAGCAAGCACATCCTTGTATTACCAGTTAGACCCACTTGGATCTCTAGAAATTTAATGACTCAGCTGCAAACACAGTTTTGCTACCTGTGCATGCGAAAGACAAAGAAGTGCATATATTTTTACACGTAGCTGCATGCGCTTTTTTGAAAATCTGGAAATCTAGGGGTTCTGTGAAGCACTCAGTAAAATGTATATCAAATGGAAAAAAGCATATTGCTAAATCTCTCTAAATTCAGTAAATTCTCTCTCTTGTTTATTTGATAACCTTGGAAGATTGGTGGCTGAGTATGGACAGATACACATTTGAATGTGGGGAAAAAAATGATAACTCTGACAAAAACAGTTTAATTCAAGATTATTCTGAGATGCTTAAGCCAATGCATGAATCCAACCTCAGTACATTAATTTGTGATACTTAAAACCAGTTAATGTGTTTTGTTTTATTTGTTATTTGGTTGAGCAGATGGTAATGGTTTTGACACAATTCAGTTTTTTATTTTTCTTCTTTTCTTTTCTTGAAAAAGACAAGGCTCTTTTTCCCACTTTGTCACAGCTGGTTACCAATCAATCTCAATTCACGGTACAGTGATGATAGCACATGTTGTTCAGGGGCCAAATCTGATTGGGTTGCATTTTCAGCAGTGTTTCATATAAAAAAAAAAAAGTGTCTGTATGGCAGTGACTGTCAGCACACTATTGTACAACTGTCATTAATCAAAACTAGCAACAATGAATGCATTCATATGTGCCAGAGACTGCCAGATTTCACTCAAAATCACCCAATTTCTATTAGAATTTCCTCACCAGCAGTGTTTTCTCATCTGCTTGTTGTTTCTCTGTTTCTTTCCTCCTTCCCAGTCCCCTGCCCGCCCCCCCCCTTCTCGGTTAATTAAAGGCAGATCTGCTCTAACTATTGCTTGTAGAACAGAAATTATGTAACTGGTGCCCAAAAGTGGCTGGTTTCTATCTAGGCACAGGCTGCCTAGCTGTTTAAAAGACCTCTCCCCGCTCAGTCTGATGGCTGAAGCCTAAGCTGAACCGAAAGGTTAAGCACCTCTAAATGTTTAACAAAAAGAAGTACTCAAAATCAATTAGATGGCCATAAACATGTGAAACTGATGTCTGACGCCGTACGTTTTTAGCTGAATGTTGGCATTAGTTGGCTAGGAGTCAGCAATATTTTGGCAGTATGTCAGAAGGTGTTTCTTGACACTGCACATATTTTGAAGGCGTTGACTTCTTAGTGCACTGGCAATGTTAAGGACCAACTTAACCAGTATGTTCCAGTTTTCTGCCACTCCATCTTCAGTTCAGGAGTCTGGTAACCTCTGCCTGTGATTGGTATTAGCAGTCAGAGAGGCCCTGATCTGGTTCCCAAGTGTTCAGTAGCACAAATCCAGATGAGAGTGAAGTTCTCCAGAAACTCAGGTGGAAGCAGCTTGCTGTGGGAATATGAGGCTCTGGGACTGAGAGGAGAGAAGACACTGTTCAAGACTGTGTGAGTGGATGCTTGAAAAACTGAAAACATATTCAGGCTTCACTCCTTGTTACTTCACGGTTCCTTTCTCACACAAGCTCCTTGTGCTGGTGTGGATCAGGCTAAAATCCAGTTTTCGTCCTTTCTCCTTCCTGCCTGCTTCATCTGTCAAAACTCTTCACTGAACTGTGGTGACTTCTGGGGACAATGGGGGTAGAACAGATGACTGAGGGGCAGTGTGTCAGTACTTCAGGACAGCAGATGGTTATAATGTCCTATGGGTCCATCTATGTATGAATCTAATTGCTAGATGGCATGTTCTGTCAGGGTGGTCCAAAAACCCAGTATGGCCTTGTTGGAGAAGCAGCCTGGGAGAGCTGGACCTCTCCTTGAAGTAATTGATAACTGGGCCATGATAGTGACATGTGTATGCCACCCTCCATTTCACAACCCAAGTGGGAGATGATGGCTGTGCCCTCACTTTGCGTCCTGGCATGCCATGCAGCTGGCTCGTTCCCCCAGCAGCCTTTGCACAATTTGCATGATTGGCAGGTGCAAGCATAAAGGCTGCCGAAGCCTCCAAGGCAGCTGGCTGGCATGCCGGCACCAGCACATCGGTGAGATGAAGGAGAGCGAGTCAGCTGCAGCCCACGGCAGACTGGAGGGCCCTGTCCCAGGCTGCCTGCATCCCAGTTCAAGCAGCCACTCAGTCAGATACAGTCCTGCTGCCTGTCTGGTTTTATCTCGGCAGCGGTAAGTGAACCACAAGGATGTTATTTGTCCAAGCGGGGGAAAAAAACCTGACAGAATTAAATAAATGGTTAATTGTTGCCCAGCTTTATAACTATGATTCTTATATCCAACTCATATTACAGCTCATCTTGGTTTTCTCATCTTACAGTAGCTGAATACAACTTTATACTTTCAGTCCCCTAGGGCTGGCCTCATGTCAAGAAAATAAGCATTTTCTCTTGCCTGCAACTCTGTGGTCGCCAGAGACAAATAACTGCTCCATCGTTGTGGGATACTGTTGTCATATTCTTGAGATTTTTAAGGGAGGCAATTTGCCTTTTTGCTCTTATGAAAACAGTGATTTCTATTTACCATTGACTAGTGCAGCGCAGCATGCAAAATGACATAATTTGTGAGCAGTCTAGAAGAAATGTGCCTCAACTGCATATGGCAGTTGAATGTAGTTGCAATAGATCTGTACTGCTCCAGAAACTGCATAGTAAGTTCTCTAGCATTGTAACTCCCCCCCCCCCCGCCGCAATGGTACTATGCTAGCAAAAAACATTGTCCCTAAAAGTTTCTGAAGTTTGCCATGGCATCTACTTATTCATCCCCTTGGCATAGCTCTTATTCATTAACTAAACCTGAGGTACTGCATAGACGTATAATTAAGTGTAACTCCTAACAAAAGGGGTATTATATGTTTTTATATTTATCTCTGACAGAATGGTTAGCCTCAATTTGGTCTTTTTTAATTTATTTTTTGCTAATGATTAAAATGGACTTGCTGAATATAGAATGAAGCTGTATTGTATTGTAGTGAGTGTGAAAAGATGTCTTGACTTCTCTTTAGTCTTGGAATTGCTAGTAATGCTCTAATTGATGTTGTGAGCTTTAATTAGACATAACAGAACTTTTTGTCAACATATAGGATGCTTTGAGTTAAGATGCTTTAAAGTCTGTTAGCACACAGTGCTCTCTCTCTATAAATCTATACTAAAGGAACTAATAGCAATGTATATTATGTACACATAAATTAATGTTTCAGATTCCCAAAGCACTTAAAAATACTCATAGAGCCTCACATTCCAGTAAATAATTGCATTACATTCTTATTCATCAAAACATTTAAGGGTGCTCTGCCATATGATTTCAATATGTTTGCTGAACAAGTCTACAAGGTCTTTACTGTATAACAAAGAGAAGGTAAATTAGTTGTTCAGAAGTTACGTCATGAGTGTGTATACAGTGACAAAGAGTATTGACGTCTCCTGAAGTCTCAATCTTTCTTTAGCTTTGTGTTCCTATTTCGCTACTTAATACATAAGAATCTGAAGCTAACTCTAGATTCAAGGTGACTTAATTAAGGTATCATGGGCTTATTATGTCCCAACATTATTATGTTGTTGAAGTTGTTGAAAATAATTTTACAAGAGAGTATTTCAAGAGTAAACTATCCGTGCTGAAAACGAGGGTTTTCCTCATTTTGGAGCCAAAGAAATTTCTTACAAGATAAAGTCTCCTGTTGACTTTAATGAGCTTTGGATCAGAGCCCAAAATAGTTTGTTAAGCATGACTTCTGCAGGATAATAACAATTTAACTGAAAATATTTTCCTAGGTGTAAGCACTCTGAATGCCTTGAGAATGAATGTTCACTGCAGGCTGAAGTACTTTGTATTATTTCAAGTTTTATACATCCTCATAATTTTAGAATTATTACAACAGTAGAAACAAGGAAACGGACAAAGCATAATTGAATTCTTTCTCATTTCTTTTAAGAAAGAGAAAACATTATTGTCCACCCTTAATGAATCATTTCATAGTATTTCTGTGAAATTGATAAATCTCCTTTAATGTGCCTCTTCAATAAATGTCACCTTCCAGAGCTTAAATATATTTTTTATTGTTTGTAATCGTGTGGTGTCAGATCCTACCAACATGCTCACAGTTTCCCTAAGGGGTTGCTGCTGTGGAGAAAAACTATATATAAAGGGAAATTTCCAAATCAGCAAAAGGTAAAATGTGTAGCTCACATAGTTAAAGGCATGATAAACCTGAGCTGTCATGTATTGATAACTGATGTCTGATGGCTTAATTTTATCTTATTGCTCTAGATCAAGGACAAAGTGAATGATATTATTAATAAAGCCCTAATACTGAGTGAACATAGCAATACTAATTTTATGTAAAGTTTCTAACTAATGCGGAGTGCAATAAAAATGTCATGAAGATTAATGCTTGGTAGAATTATCTAATGCTAGATAATAATTTATCTTCCAAAGTTGGCTCCAAGATAGATTCAGGCTGGCATATTCCATGTGAGAGTTTTCATTCATTTATGTTGTCTACAGAGTTTTCATTCTTTTTCCGTAACGCAGGTATGACATCAAAGATGACTACACTTTGCGCATTAAGAAGGCCATGAGCACAGATGAAGGAACCTACACATGCATCGCTGAGAATCGAGTCGGAAAAGTGGAAGCCTCTGCTACCCTCACTGTGCGAGGTGAGTGTTCCCATGGAGGGAGGGCCTGTGTCCTATATGGATAAATTGCTTTCTGACAAAATGGGCCACATCCTTACCTGGCATTGTTTGGGTTTCACATACCCTTTGCAATTGCGGGTGCTGGCACTGATTTACAACAGAGGTGAAATCCTGGTCCTGTTGATGTCTCAGGCAGAATTTGAATTTACTTCAATAGGATAGGATCTCCCTGCAGTTGAAGAGCTCTTCCAACTTTTTTTATTGAAGAACAGATGTATATATGTGCATAAGCAAGCACTACATAACCATGGGCATAGGCTTTAATATGTGAGCCATCAGTTTAGGCTCTTCTTCACGTTCCTTTCTCTAATAAGTATAAGGAGTGTCGTAAGTAACTATGTTTATTAATGCCAAACATAATGCAGATAGTATTATTGAGCGATTAGCTCTGCCATAATTAAACTCTCTACCATTACTCTCTATCTGAAAGATAAACCCCAGCCAAAGGAAAAAGAAAATCCTAATTAAATTTTGTAAGTATTACAAGGTAAAGACTAACATATTCTCTCCTAAATTATTCTTGGTCTCTAGTATCCACTCAGTGTTTATGTGCTGCTGTCTGATGTGGTAAGGAGGTTTTAAGACTGGTAGAATAATGAGTTGCCAAAATGTCTTTTGTGACAGTAGATATAGACATGCTAAAGATTATGGGGAGAGAAAAAGTTTTTAGGCTAATATTTCCATATGAGTAAATAGAATATAATAGTTATTAATTCATTCCAAAAGATAAGCAGCAATTTGGCACAATGGATATCATGCAGACACTATTTCACAGTTTAGTGGTGCATGCTGACGGTTTTCAGTAGAGCTGTGAAAGGTTAATAAAAACATTTTTAGCTTTATCTGTTCTTCTCTTTTCATACACATTAAATCAAATGTTCAAAGTCTCAGTGGATTGCTTTATTAGAACTGGGGTCAACTGACCCAAGAGGCCAGCTTCCATTTCCATCCATTTAATGCATGGACACAGTTCAGTTTAATTTGCTGAATTCAAAGGGAAAAAAAAGCACTGAGTGGCTTTGTGGGGGGGAGATGTTAGTATATAACAAAGAAAAGAGAGTATTGTGATAATCCATCTGCTGAAATATTACCTTCCTGTTCACTTTAGACAATAAGTGATAATGCAGCTCTTCCCATTTTAAGCTGAAGAAATAGGTTTACCTGCTACATGCTTGTCTAAGAGATTGTTCTTCCATTTTGTAATGTGAGAAAAATAGTCACTACAGTGAACTCCCAGAAGAACTCTCACTCTATTCCTTTGTCACAGGCGGAATCATGGTATCCAATAAATCTGGCAACCAATTTGATAGCCTTTAAACACTCCTAGAACTGTGTATACATTAGTGGAGCAAGCCTTTTAGATTTGCTACCCAGACTTGTGATATAAAAAATAGCTAGAACCAAGCAAAAAATCCTTTGAAATCACTGAAGCTTGAACCTGATGAAATTAAGGTGAAAAAAAACCCGAGGAAATGTATAATTTAATTGATTTTCCTACAGTTAAAGCAAGTTTTCATTATCTTGAGTATTTTTCCCCTCGGGTTTGTCATTTATAGTCAAATTCATAGTGTTTATCCAACACAAAGGAAGCCACGATATTACAAGCATATTAAATGTTCAGGATATGGCAGAAAATGGGAAAAGCCAAGAAATTCAATGGAGAAGGTTATTACTCTGAATTTTCTGAAAACGAAGGACTGGGCAGACGCCTGTTGACTTTAAAGGGACCATGAACAACAGTCCTTTTAATTAAAGGAAGCCTTAATTCTGAATTCTTAAACTTTTGCCAGTTTTGTCTGGAACTGCTTTTACCATAACCACTCATCATGTAGAGAAGCAAAAACACATAGCTCTTCAAAATTTACTTTGAGGGTGCCTTGGTCTGTGCAGGTGTCATGTAGTTACAGCTGCAAACCTGGCAACAACAACATTATCCTTAGCTCCCTCATTCATGGCTTCATCTTCTCAAAGCAGGGGATGAGGATGCAGTCAGGGAGTTTGCGTTACACTGTCACAAACACTGACAGAATTTGAATTCTGTGGCTCAGCCTTCATGCCCTCTCTTGGAAAGTTGCACACCACTCTTATTCCTTATCTCTCTGCAGAAGAAGGAATATGTCCATAATGCGAGAAGACAGAAAGTCTTCAAAGAGATGATGGGTGAGAAGGGGCGCAGGCTTGAAATAATTAAATGAAGTGGGTATGCCAAAGTAAGGATAAAGCCACAGAAAGGTTGAGAACTAAGAAGGTCCTTGCATGCTGTGTTACCTCTGGATCTGCATATCTTACATTTGACCCTAGCCTGCATACGGAGCTGGTTAACTTCTTAAAAAAAAAAAAAGAAAAAAAAAGAAAAAAAATTGTGCTGTTGCTCAGAAATGTGTAACTGCTTCTACTGCTAAAATAAGGGAAGTTTGGCCTACCCAGATGCAACCTGGAGTCAATTTTATGTCTGACTTTTCAGCTCTTCTGAAAGGGGATGTCTGTATTTTATAAACAGAGGGACTGACAGCCCTCTTCCCCAGCACAAGTGTAATGAAGGGCTGTTGCTATAATCAAGAAATCACTTGTTGCAGCAGCACCTTTCAATCTTGATATCAACCTGAAACAGTATTAACCTGTCAATCATTCGGCAGCAATTTTTTTAGGAAGTAGAAGTTATCTAAGCAGTAATTTGGGAGGTTCTGGGTTGAAATCTCTGCGGCCTTTTCAGCCTATTTGTTATATTTTCATCAGCACTGTCAGTGAGGAAAGAGCAGTGTGCTGTAAGCTTTCATGCCTGTTATTGAATGAGAAAAACCGTCCTGGGCTTTCTGTAGCCCTTACTACTGTACTGACTGGCCATGCTTAAAATTCAATTGGTGTTTGACTCAGAAAGCAAATGCCTTGCATCTACTGGCATGACATTTGGCAGTCTGCAGCTTAAATTGATGTGTTCATTGGGATCTAAAAGTTTGTGCTAATGCAATGCAATTTTTCTTTTATCAGGCATTAACAATGATACTTGATGATGGCATGCGAAGATAATAAAAATGTTTCTCAGAGAATGGTTCCAGTCAGCTTGTTCAGATGCTATGCTCAAGTAAATGTGATAATAGTGGCACGTGACTAAACAGTAACAACAGTAAACATTTTACTTATGCTGTCATTTGAGGGGTTTGCAATCATGGTAGTATCCATAGTGGAAGGTAACATTACACGTCATGCATTCTGACAGATATTCTTTTCTTTTTTTAATTTCTTTTTTATGTTCTCACTACACCATTGTAATGTCAACAGCTCGCCCTGTTGGTAAGTAACCATCCTTCTATCCATTTTAGCATGGCTTCATGCAATGCTTCATTTGCATCTTTCATTTGCAACAGCATTTAACTGGCTGAAATTCGCAGCCGGTGCTTAATAGTTTTAACTGTCTTAACACCAGCCAAGTGATTTTGACTGATAAAGTGCTATTTCTGAACTTTGTATTTTCTGCTGTCTCATGTGTAAACGCGTTTGCCAAATCACCAACAAATACCAATCAGCGAAACGGGGTGGGTGTGGTGATACTGAGCCAAAATCACTCATTCAGATGTCTTTAACAGTCTATTTAAGGGCCTGGTATAAAAGCCATTGAAATCAACAGAAAGGATTGTTATTGACTTCGGTGAGCTTCTATCAGGCCCTGAACGATCAGCTCATTATGCTTTTATTTCATAGCAGTAAAAGCACAGGCTTTGCATGTCCCGTCTTTCTTGTATCTTTCAAAGAGTTTTGAAATTAAGCAGTCCTGAAAGTGAAGAGGGGATGGAGTAGATTTCCGTGCTTGTTAAGAGAGTTCATCATTGATTTTTGCCCTTGGGTCATCTTGGAGTGCGTTTTGTAATGCGCTGTATAGGATGCAGACTATTTGGAATAACAAGTCCAGAGGAAGACGACCTCTGGATTTTGAATTCCTACACTGAAAATTTGGTTCCTTCCTTTGAAGGAATACCTTTGAAATTACTTCTGAAAATTTATAAAAATCTAACTGAGCATAATGGAAAAATTGCAACTGTCAGTAGCTGAAATTCACTATTGGTGTTCAGAAATATCCTGAACATATTAATTAATTTTCATTCACGGATGTTTACTCTGTGCCTATATGGATTTTCTAAATAATTTAACCAGTTGCACTGCTCCTCTGATTTTTGTAGTTTGTGTTTAGCTGTATCTTTTAGAATCATAATATCATTACTCTGATTTTTTGGATTAGTGTGAAAAGTATGTACTGGTGTATACAGAGATTGCTGAGGGGTTTGGTCTGTCTTTATGTAGTCAAAACTTATGTTAGTTACATATTTGACTAAAGTTCGTGAGTTTGAACTTGTCTCAGCTCTTCACTGTTAGGAGTTGGAGGAAGAGAGGTTGGAATAATTTAAAGATAAAATCCAGGTTAGGCCTCTGTTTCCAGAACTAAGGTGATCCCATGCTTATTAGCTTGCTTGAACTAGCATATGTAGAGCCAAGCCAAGTACCTCCGCAGTCATGACATAGTTTATCCATAGATATTCACTGGAGAATTCCCAGTGCAGAATGAAAGTTCACTGTTCTCCATCTGGGATTTTGATAGAAAGCTTTAAACCCCAGTCACTACTGCATTACTTTGGTATTACACTAGTTCTCAAGGCGTTCTAACAGTGTAAAACTGGAGTAAACGTGTAAGAAAATTTTCCTTTGCTTAGAAAATATAGTACAAATTTAGTATTCTTATGTAAATCTCTCATATTGGGGGGGTTATGGCTAATAATGAAATCTCCTTCTTCATTCACTAAGAAAATGCTACAAGATTAAAAGTATTTTACTTCTAGATATTTTTCTCACTTTGCTCACTGTTGAAAGAAAGGCAAGAAAAAATAAGCACAAAGTAGAGACTGTTTCAGTCTCTGTGAAAGCCACATAAAATAAATGACTGGAGATTCACAAGAAAATCATAGGTTTCAGCAGCATTGGTAGTGTCTCATTTCAGAACCCTGATTCTTTTTTAAGACTCTTCAGGCTGTTGAGTCATCCATGTTTCCATCTCCAAAGCTTACACAGAAGCTTTTAGTCACAAGTTACTTTATGTCCAGGTATACGATCCCCTTGTGTGACCATGCTGTGGTCAATTTGGCATATTCCCTGCCTACGCTATTTTACTTTGTTACAGGTGAACATCTGGTACAAAGAAAATTCTTCTTTTACGTGATTTATTCAAGAAACCTAAATTGGAATGGTTGACTTTAAAATAATTATTATATGGTCGTATGTTCTTTATCAAATTATTTTAGTGATTATATTTGTCAGTTTTGAAAAGATTGTTAAGTAAATAAGTCCAACCCCAAAGATATTTAACATATAGAACTCCCATACGAGTGTGTATGTAGTGATTGCTGTAGATAAGTAGATCACTTTCTTTAGATAACTTTTATCTGATCCTGTACCTGTAGAAAAGGCAATGGTGTCCTTATGATAGTGTATCCCTCTATTGTTTTTTTGCTTAAGGACCTGAAATGAAACTGATTTCTGCAGTTCATATCTCTGTTTCAGTCAAGAGCAGGCAAAGCAGGTGGCTGCCTATCCTGTTTTTTGAAAATTTAGAGCCCAGTAAAGCAAAACAAAGTAACTTCCCTCTCCACCACCAGTTCCCCACCAAGAAGCCCAAATGATCTTCTGTTAAAATTGTCATTTGACAAGAACGGTGAGTCAAATCTTGTAGCATTTTTCTGTTCAGGAAGTTAACTGGAATGCAGAGCAAAAATACCTCTCCTTACAGAAAGAATGCTAAAGCAAACACTACTTAATGTTTTTAAGCTCACAGCTCTCTAGGAGGATGACATTTTAACAGAAGTATATTTATATATTTATGTATATGTTAAACTGCAGGGGAGCAGTTTAAAAGTTTATATTCTTTTGTGACACCTGAGGATTAGCTATGTACCTCTACCTTTCATCACTACCTCCAATTCAAAGCGGACGTGTTTTGTCTTTATTGTGTTTTAAACAAGCCCAAACCATTTTCTTTCAATGCCTTGTCACTGAAGAATAGAGGAATTTTTTTTAATGTTCCAGGATTGCAATTCTTGTTGCAAACTGAATCATTTTCATTTTCTATTCAGTTTTTGCCTGTTTCAAATATTTATATTCTGTTAGTTGTGATATTTTTATTTAAGTTTCAGCTTGAATGGAAAATTCAGGAGTGGCATTACCAATGACTATGTTAGGTTCAAGCAGTTATTAACATATGGTATATACTACATCGACAAAATGAGGTACAGTTCTGCCTGAGGTGGATGGCAGCTGGTGAATTTAACAGCTCTGTGCCAGATTACTCATCATGTTTGGATTTGCTGCTAGGAATAAATGTGTTGCCCATTTCTAAAATAGATGTTCTCTTATTTATAACCTCTTGAAAAGATTTCTGACAGGATTTACAACAGATGGGTTTAGGAAACAAGATATTTATCCCTATTTAGACCATTTCTGTTGTTATTTCACTCATTAGATGGATTTTCCAGATGAGCAAGTTAGTATTTTCTCTTTCACATTCTGCTGTATTTCTTATGGCAGTTGGGCAGGAGAATAGCTGTTAAAAGAAGCACAAAAGTTGGGAGGAGCCCAGAAGTTTCATATAGTCCCACTGAAAGTAACACTGACCCTCTTTTCAAAAGCATTTGCTATACTGCTTTGAGACAGAGGACCTGAAGTTCAAATAGAATATCTATGAAGATCTGTCTGATGTTTTAGTTGCCTTTTTACTAATCATCCAAAAAGTCATTCAGATGACAGAGTACTCAGTTTTCAAATTAATTTCAACTACGTCCAAGTGAAAATACAGTTCTTTGCTTTTCAGTTGCCTTGCAGTAAGTCAAGTTTACTTAATTTATTGTCTTATGCTATGACTCATCTTCCCAGAAAGAAGTGACACGCAGCAAAATAGCTAGATACTTTTTGCCACCTGGATAGAAATTAAGTATTTGGAATTAACCAAGGAAGTAAGGGGAGACCAACCAAGTTACAAAAACTTCACTTCCCTACTATGTCAGAGAAGAGAGAAACAGATAAGACATGTGCCAGGAATTTTCCAAATTTCAGCTTAATTAAATACAGTCTGTTCACACTGAAGTGCAGTGTCACTGTATGATGCATTTCACTCTGCTCTGGGGAAGTTTGCATGTCATAAATCAGCCTAGCATGACTTAATGGTCTATTAAGAGTGGTGCAGCATGAAACACAAAATAGAAAGGGCTGTATTTTAAACAAAGTTGTATTAGGTGTTGTGGCTTGAAATTTTATTATTCAGATTGGTAAGTAAGAAAGATCTCTTTCCATTCTTCTCCATTCTGACTCTTGCAGGGAAAGTCTATATAGGATGAATGCTTTTATTTTTAGTGTATTCATGAAAATATCACCTTCACTTGAGACACTGAGGATTGATACAGTATCAGTAATGGTGATTGGTGTATGACAGAAGAGATGAGATCATGCTTGGTACTATGGTGCCATCTTTCAGTGGCAGAAATCTCCAATCTATATCAAAGTGCGGTATGTTGCCTGTCTGCCTGCTGCTACCATCTATAGAAAGTTTCAGAAGAGAGTAAGGACGCCGGTGGACATTAGGCTTTTGGGATTTGTTTCTTCCTTAGATGAAAGAATAATGCATCATTCTTGTTTAAAAATAGCCAAACTCTTTGGATTAAAGAGAAAAGGTTGCCATAGAATGAAGTTCAGATTTCTTTGTATACCAGTAAGAAATTAAAATATGGAGCTGTTTTGTTCTGACATTTCTTAGCTTTTTAAAGACCGGTCTAAAAATCCTAAAGTCCTTAGCATTTATACTTCAGCAAAACTCCACTAGCTGAGCTTACCTTGAATCCTATAATGACTTCAGATATCATAGAAATACGACGTTTGCAATATCTGGGCCAGAATGGCTCTGCAGGTGGACACTGAGCACATTAACCACCAAGCATTTAAGTGCTCGTCCACAAAACTCAGCTTCATTTCCAGTTGCTCCAAGTCTTCTTGGTTATGCCAGATAGTGATCAGAACAGAAACACAGAAGATCTGATAGAGGACCCTCCTTCAATGATAACTTGTGAAAGATGGCAGTGTATGTACTTGAAGTTTTAGCAAGCCATGCTGGGACATCCTGACTCATTCCCCTATGGTACCAAGTATGTGCCAGTACTCATACTGTTTCTCTTAGAGAAACCCCAGTTACAGCAAGTGCAGGAAGTGATCAAGGGCCTCCTTTTTGTTTGGTTGGTTTTTTTCATTGCTGAACTCTAGCTTGGGAGATTTTTAAGAAGTTTAATGTGTAAATCTTTTTTAACTTTTCTGAAGCATCCTCAAATCAGTGGGAGTTGTTTTCTTACTTCAGTGGATTCTGAGTCTTTCCATAAGTCTTTGAAGATTAGTGTATGAAAAAGTCTTTTGATGTGTTGCTCCCTCCAAACTTTTCCCTTCCTTTTTCTAAAAGGAGAAATAGCTGGCTTTTCCTTCAAGAGGACCGTGGAAATCAATACGTTAATCCATTCACTTTTCCCTTTACCTTCTTTGCTCAATTGCTGCGAAACATATTACAATTTGGATATGATCTCAGTATTATTCAACAGCAAAATGACTGTATGCCCCATTCCTTGAATGCTAGCATTGTCAGTCAGCATAGCTAGCCTTTTTTCTTCCTCACTCCTTTTCCTCTCTTCAGTTTACAGTGGCCCAAATTGAGCAGAATATCTCCTCTCAGCCTTTTTTATTCTCAAGGGTAAACAGGAACTTGTCATCTTTCTCACTATAGATGTGGCCTGTTAGCCTATCTTGGCTCTTTACTCTTCTCATTACCTCCTTAGCTCTTCTCTTCAGCATGTGAATTTTTTTTTTCTTGAAGGAGATAACCAGATTACACTCATCGTTTTGATTAAATCTTACTATATCAGCAAGGGGTATGCTTTTCTTTTTTAAACACATTACCAGCAAACCGTTCTGCTGTCTCCCATGACAAAAGGAATCATGGCAGATTACATGTCTTTTTGTTGGCATAATTTGTTTTGTTTGCCAAACTCACAGAAGGTATAGTAGCACCAGCCATCCCCTAATGGTACAGTTTAGGTCAGCAAGAGGGCTAAAGTGTTAAGATTTTAGGAAAGCACATCTTTTCTATCTGATCTGAGCAAAAGGTGTATCCTGAATCTCAGACACTTGAGGAAGAAAAAAATTTTAAAAAGTTTTCTAGAGTAGAGAAAGTCCTAAGTAACGTAAGTTATTGGGCAGACAGAATCAGTGCTACCTCTCTTTATATGTATTAAAACTAAGTGAAGGACTTTCTAGAAGGGATTTTCCAGGAGCATCTGTAAGGTGCAGGGGCTGCTTAAAAGACATGTTTGGACAAGATATAATAAAATAGAAATGTATGATTAAAGGACAGCAGGCTACAGTGTAATGTTGAGATGAAATTCAGACCAGATATTTAAACGTAATGTTTAAATGTACTGTAAAACAAAGAGGAGGAGGGGGGGTCAGGAAGGATGCTGCTGATGAACTCAGAGCACTAGAAATGGGGCGGGTGGGGAGCAGAAAGTAGATGCCTTTCTTTTGTGCTATGCAGGAGACCGAGTTGGATTTTTCGATAATTATTCTCATAGTTCTGTTTTATTGTCATAAATCCTAGGTGAGAAGGAAGAACAAAGCCTTGGTAGTAATTTTTTTTTTGTGCTTCAACTTTTGTTATAAAAATGATAAACGCAGATTTGGCAGTTATGTTAATTGAAATTGGCAGGAAAACTTTGAATATAAACCAAACCTGCTTTTTCATTATTGTTTATCTCACATCTCTTTTTTTCCACCATGCAGATTTATCCCACTTCTTTCTTTTAAGTTATCCAGGGATAAAAGAGAGATTTTATGTGTCAAAATATATAGGACATTTAGTGGTTTTTATTTATTGATTCTCTAGACTTCTTTCACCTCTTGTAAAGAAAGAAAAAAATGCTTATGCTTCCACACTTTCAGAGATTATCTGCTTCAGTGTTTCAGAACAACTGAAAGATAAAAATGTTGTTATATGTGAAATTCAGAACCTGAATTTAAATTGAAGATTAGAACAATTAGTCCAGGTATAAAGGAAGGTTTAGCGTTCTCAAATGATTGAAGTGTGATCTTTTCACACTGTTGTGTTTTTACATGGCTCATCTGAAAACAGCAAACAAAACAAAAGAAAACAAAAGGAATTTCTCACTTTCCATGAGACAGGAGCAGTGTGAAGGACACTTGTACCAGAACTGGTCCTGGTAATAATCTTGCTGAGACCTCACTTCCCCCTGCTTTCTACCTCTGCCCCATTGTAGCCTGATTCCTCTCCCCCAGTGCTTCCTTTCATTCAACCTGCTAGAAGTTTTCCCTGCTTGCCCCCTGTGCTTCTAATTTTGTGTATTTGATCTATTGGTGCAGGACATACGAGAATTAATTTTGAAGAATTAATTTTGTCAATGTTAAAGATGGTATCTGAGCTATGGATTATAAATACTCCCCTAGGTTATGGGAAGCTGCTTTTCAGAAGAATACATACCAAGTACCTGCTTTGCCACCTCCACCTATGTAATTTTAAAATAATATCACAGCTCTGGTGAGGGGCTTCATGAATCACTTATCCCCACAACATTCCCATTCCTCATTTTTATTGACAGAACCATCCACCTTAAGAAGAAATTATGGAAGAAAGAGAACACTCTAAATGACCAAGGAAGAGAACAGAGTTAAGGAAAAAAAAAAGTCCACAAATGAGATCTATGCACTTGTTTCAAAGTCCAACTGCAATCATACAGACTAGGGAATAGTTATAGATTCCTATGATAACCTGATACTCATGGAAGATAAAAAAAGGAAACCCATTTCCCAGGCAACTCAATCATAACTAGCATGCTAAAAAGTTACTTCCTTCCCAGTCTGTGAACACACCTAATCACTGGAGCACACTACAAGAATGAGAAGTGTTTTCACTTTAAAGAAAATGACCATCCTAAAATTCCATTAGTTTATCCCTGATAAGAAATATCTGAATTAGTAATAGGCCTAAGATGTCATACTCTCAGGCTTCTGTAATGGCTCCTGTGTCAGAGGCTACCCCTTTGATTTATCATTAGTCATAGCTAATAGAGCCACACATCACTTTTGGTACCCATTAAGAAGATCTGAACTTCTGAGGAAAAAACTGCTGACTGAAGCCCAGGTTTCTGGTGTTTGAGACTGGAAATATTTTCTGTTCTCCTCTATTTACTCCATCAGCAACAGGAGCCTTGCAAACCATCTTTCAAAACTCGTAGACTTTCATATCTTCACTTTCTGGCAGCTCATGCTATGCGAAGGGCAAATGTTGCTACAGCAAGGTATATAAGTAGGGTCTTGCAGTTTTCTTTTGCATTTGTATCACAAAAGCATCCAAAAGTCCAATATCTACCAGATCTTATAGACAAATTTAACCAACAACACACAATGGTGAGGGATCATTATTTTCTTTCAAGAATTCCTGTACTGCCTTCAACTGTCATCTAAGCCAGTATCTGGAAGCAGCAAAGCAATCCTACAAATAAGTAGTCCTACTCCATAGATGATGTCAAGGGTTACCTCCCTTTTCAAGATATGTAATACTTCAGCTAGAGCTCTAGGGGCTTCTGCTATCCTCTGTGTAAACGTCTTAGAGGCAAGTCTTGATCTGTATTTTATAAGACTGGAACTGAGTTTGATCTCTTGAAGTATCAACACGTATTGAAGATCAACTGAAGTGGCCACATGAATATTGTCACTGTGGTAAGGGTTTGGGATGAGCATTGGGATACCCAGTTTCAAGTCTCTGAGGGCTTTGCAGAAGACAACTGTGATGTTGATGGTGTTCCAGAAGACAGACAGACAATTTGGGGAAGGCACCATTATCTTATCACCCTAACTGACTCTCTCACTTCCAGGCAGAGCTATTGAGTATTGTACCAGATGTAACTTCGATTGTTCAAAGGATTATTATGAAATTAATTTATTGCTGCAAATGTAGAATGCTGAAAAAGACTGTAGATGGGACTATCAGGTTGGCCTGCTGTCTCTTCCCTGCTGGAAGCAGAGCTGAGTCTTAAAGAATCTTGGTGCTTTACTCACCAGTGTGTTTCTGCTTGTTCCTCAAAGCTTTTTCCCCTACTGGTAAGCATTATCTGAGTTTTGCTTAGAACATTTACAAGTCAGCATCTTTCCCCTTGCTCCCTTTGAATCAGTCACAGAAATATGTTTATGAATAATAAACAATTGCAGTTTAAAATGAAGCACTCATCTTTGTCACTTTAGCTTGCCTAAGTAATCTTCACGATGGATTTCATTTGCAGTTCACTACCAACTGAAATTAGTTGCAAGTAAAGGTTGTCAAATCTGTAATTTAAGCCCTTTAATATTTGTTGCTGTCACTCTTTCCTATAATATATTATTTTTTCAATGGGTCTGATCCAAAGACCACATAAGCCAATAGGAGATTTTCACCAACTTCAATTGAGCTTTGAATAAAGCCTCATATGCCATGGTATGTGAGGATGTTTTATCTAAGTACATGTAATTAAAAGATTACTAAAGTTTTCATTATCTGAAGATTGTTTGGATTACATAGAATGAGTTTGGTCTCATAGTGTCAGCCTTAGGTAATTGAAGATGTTTAGAAAAAACCCTAACAACAACAACAAAAATCCCACTGATAGGAGTTGCTGTGGTTACAATTCCATTTCTGCTTGCGATAGCAACACTGGACTAAAACTTGCTACAATATCTACTTTTAATTAAAATCACAGCAATATAATGTCCACACCCTAGGGCACGTGGGCTGAGGGAGGTGCTGTGAGCAAGTCATGATAATAGAATTCCCTTAGGATCATTGAATTCAACGTGAACCACAAATCGCAAGATCAGCTTAGAAAACTGTGTCACTGGAAGAAAATGTTGCTAGTACTTGATAGGGGATCACTGTACTTTTTTGTATAAATTCACACTTTCCTGTGGTAATTTTCCCCTCCTCAGTCTTCTGCCACGTTTCTTACCAGGTGACCAGAGTTCACCTAAGAGGGATGTACTCACTGTCTCAGTCATCAGCAGCTTTATCAGCTCCTGGTGACTCAGCATAACCTTTAGTATTCAGTAACACTGCAGGGAAAGAAATGAATGCAATCCATCCTATCAGATTAGAGGTTCTGTTAACTATTAAGATTGGAGAAGAGTTGAGAAATCCTCTTGAAATAATTTGCAGTATTTGTTTCTTCTATTTTTTTTTAAAAAAGCTCTTTAACACTTGAAGGCTACCTTCATATACATTTATTAATAGAATAAAAGATCCATTCAGTCATGCATAAAATGACATCTAGAAAGAGCACAACAGAATGCACTCTTCCCATTTTGAAGAACATAACTAATGCTCACTACTGCTCATGCTTTTCTATCTCCATTTTAATTCTTGCAGTAGAATACTGTTCTGTGCTGTAAAAACAGTTCTGAACATGATGTGATTAACCTTAGGGTCCCCCCATCCCCTCCTCTCAAAGCCCTCTCGTACATGGCCTGTGCTTTCTATTCATGTTCAACCATCTGATTTCCATATCATCCCGCTCAGCCTCGCAAGCGGCTATTAGCATAACAGAGCTTTAGTGTGACATTGATTGAAGCCAGTGCTTGCTGAATGCAGTATCAAAGCATAATTTGCCAGAAATCAAATCTAATTTACTGTGTATTATTTAAATTTCTCAAAAAAAAAAAAAAAGAGAAGTTTCAATCGAAGTATACTAGGTCTGTAGTCTTAATTGTTCTTTTTTCATATTTTTGTCTAGTCCCCTGGAATCCAAGCAATATATTTCCTTTTAGAGCCATTGTCTTTGACTTTCAAATGTCAATTAAGCAAGAGTTTTTCCACTCTGTTTAGTCCAATCCAGTTAGTGTTACATCTGAAACAGTAAAGGGTAATAGTTTGATAGGCACAACACTCAGTTTGCTGCTTCGCAACAGTTTTTTCAACAGATTCTTCTAATGACCTTAATGTTTAGCTTGAATTAAGCATTAAAGTACCACATAACTTTAACAGCTGAAGCATATCAAGCCTGCTGTTATTTCTGTAACTGTACCTTTTCAGAATGTTCTAAAAATTCACCTGCTCCAAGAGAAGCAATAATGGCTTGAATATGTTCCACTGAAGCTGAGCTTTGAGGAAGTCATGATCTCAGTTAACCTTTCTGCAAAATGAGAGTAATAATATTTGTCTATCTTTATAAACAGCATCTATATATGAAGATAATAAGCTCTATTTTTAGGAAAATTGAAGAGCCCAAGTGCTTATTCTGTCAGAGAAGCCTTGCTGTCTCTGAGCAGGGTCGCATTGCATTCTCTGGGGATAATGGCAGTCTTACTGCTTTGGTAGTTATACATGACCAAGAATTACTCCTGCAATTATTAACTGTTACTTTCAGTCAATTTGCATTATTCAACTGGAAACTGGTAGACAAATCTGATATGGTGAAAACATTGTTTAAATGCTGTAAACAAGGTCATTTTTATCAGAGGCTGTCTATAAACAGAGTTATAGCTGAATATGACAACAAACGGGAACAAAATGGGGGTTGCCTTCATTATAAACCCCCGTCTTTGAATACATTGAAAAAACACATGCAAGGTTTTATTTTTCCAATATGACATTTTTTATGTTCTTTAAAATTATGACATTAAATAGTTTGGCTGACGGAACTGGTTTTGTGCTCTAAGTAACATAGTGACCAATAAAAGTCAGCTCTTTGTGACATCAAAAGATTGTATTTAAATAAAAGCTCTGATTCATTTATTTATTTTTATAGTGAATTTGTAGTAATTATGGCTGCAGAGAAAAGCTAGCAAAAGATATCCTTGCGTAATCATACATGATTGTTTACTGGAGTCTTTAGAAGGTCTAAACTAGTAGCTATGAGGCCATGGATCTTCTGTTTACCTAGCATGGCAAATGCTGGAGAGGACTTGGTGTGTTGCAGGGAGAAAACAGAACAACAGGGTCAGTCCACGTTTGGATTATCTGGACTCAGCTATAGCCTTAACTCCTGCTTCTTTGCCTTGTCTCTTTTTGCAAAAGAAAGGATCGGTTTTCTGCTCTTAAGAAAGTGAGAGGTGTTCAAAGTTAAGGGTAAGTCAGAAATTAGAAACTTGGTAGAAACTATGACGTTGATCTCTCATTGTTCCTTGACTACCAAACTACCTTAATTTGGTCCTTGGAAAGTCTGCTACAGCAACAAGTTCAGTGCTATTACCTCTGCTCAGAGCTTTGAATTATGGACTTACAGTACAGCCTTGTGTGTGTGAGGATGTTTCAGGTGAACCCTTAAACTTACCTACCTTGTGTTTATTCAGTTATGTGATTTGAACGATAGGCTCATGGAAATGCCATGCCCGTCTTCCTTCTGTTGAGCTGTCTCAGAGCACTGTCTGCGTAACATACCCCCAGTGCACCAAGCGTGCCTATGAAGTGATCTTAGGCATCAATCATGCTTAGGTATGATCTATGGGATGGTCTCCTGACACCAGGTTTTTAGCGTCACGATAGAAAGATTATAGTGTTGAGGCCACCCATAACGCAGCATAGATGTAGGACTCATGCATAGTTCCTGTCAAATGCAGATATAGCACCTGAAGAGGGTAGAGGTTTTCTGCTCTCCCTTCTGCCTGAGGTTGCTATTGATTCTATATTAATATCCTGGGCAATGAGCTTCTATGGCTGAGCAGCAAACACTGAACTAATTCAGTGACCTTTATTAAGTGGGTGGTCAGAACTGTAGAGATACCTTAGTGTAAGGTACACCTATAGGAATGGAGGTTTCTAATTCACGATTTAAAGGTCTTTCTCTCTTTCCCTTCCCGTATGATTGAATGAAGAAACACATGCACTGATTACCACATTACTGCGTTCTGACACCTGTAGGCATTGCCTACAGATGTGCTAGGTAAAACAAAGTGAGGGAAAAACAAGTAACTTGCTGTACTCCAGCACTTTAGGAATAGTACAGGATGAGTTTGGATCCCAGAGTATGTGTAGCAACAGCTATGCTCTTACAGAAACCTCAAAACATACAGGTATAAATGGGCAGCAGCAGGGCACCTAGGCCTTTGTCTCTGCCCTTTCAGAAGACTGACACCTGCTGAGGCCCAGGGAAGAGATGGACACTTCTCTCTCCAGAGAGGCCAAAACCTGTGCTTAGGAGTGTGAGGCAGAAGGAAGATTTCTCATGTTGTCCTCACCCTCTGCCTTCTAAATTGATGGTGATTCATGTTTATTAAGTGCTTTGCAGTTCTTGTTTTAAGAATGCATTAAACCAGTGTTATTCAACTGGTGCTCTTTAGACTCCTGCTGATCTGTAAAGCCTTGGGAAGTACCTCATGAGATAACTGTAAAGTGTATTTCAGAAAAATCAGATCTGCATACATTTCTATGCAGTTAGCAGATTTGTGTCTGTGCTGTCAGCAGGTGTAATCGGAAGCTGGGTCTTGATTGCTCTTCGTGCCTAATTAAATAGTTTGTAATTATAATGGTGAAAATATGGTTTTCTAAAACACTTAAATTCTGTTTATGTAAAAGCTTAGTGTTCCTAAACCATCCCTCTCCACAACCACCAAACCAATAGTGAAACAGAAGAAAATTAATGTGGGGTTTTTTAATTATTATTTTGTCCCCTTCTTCAGCCTGCCCCAAAAGTTAGAGACACTGCTTTACATTTTTAAGATATTCCAAATAGTATAAATCCAATTCCAGTGAATTCCAGTGTTGAACTAAGACTGGAAGGTTTGCATGTCATGCATAGAAAAGTCATTTGCTTTATCACGTCATGCTCAACATAGTTGCTGATGTCAAGTTTTTTCTCTCAAATCCTCCAACACTGCTTCTTCCCCACTTTCCTTCTGCACATTAACACCTTTTCTCTCCCTTCTTATTCCCACTAAACATTGACTCTCTATTCTTCATCAATACCCCCAGACAAGTAAAACTACACCTCTCTTCTAGAAATTGTTCACTTCTGACTGTGCTTCTTGGTCCCCTATGTCTGAACACTGTTAATGCCATCTACTTGAAAACATAGCCAGTCCTGGTTCTTTCTTGTTTTAACTCCACTTTCTCCTTTTTTCTTTTCCTTGTCTCTTCCTGATCTCCTGGAATACCTATTCCTTCTTCCACTGCTCACTGCTGCCCAACTCTTGCTTCCTTCTTGTCTTTACACAAGCTAAAATCTGGATCTCCCAAGTTTGTGTTGGTTTAGCAACCGTGGTTTTTTACAGCAAGTCCTCCTTCCCACTCCATTCTTGATCACACTACCCCTAACAGAAGTGAGGGAGCTCTTGAACTTCTGTTCCTTGTGCTGTCATCCAGACCTTCCTCTCCTTTCTCAATCATTTTTAAAAGTCTAGAGGGGCAGACTGAAAAAGGTAGTCTGTATATCCTAATTCATACCTTGCAATACACGATAGCTCCAGCACAACAGCCAGCTCTGTGAAGTGTAGAGGGTATGAGAGTGCTGATATCTGCACAGCGAAAAGGTAGAATGCATCCAGAGCCAGGCATCATAAACACCTGTCCACTGCTCCTTAGCATTTATTGTCATCAGAATTTACTCTAGCATGTATGGTTGTAATGTTTCTTCCCTCCCCCCCCCCCCCCTTTTTACAACTGGGGATATCACATACTGATATTGCTGCTCTTTTTGTTGCTGTTGTTGTTTTTGTTTATATATTAGTTCTGTCTATACTAATTAATGTTTCTGGTGTTATGTCCTCTGGCATAAAACAAGTCTCCATAATGTTGTCTTTTTCCTGCAATATTCCTCATCTGCCCCTTGCAAAATATCGTAAATTTACACTGTGGTTTTTCTTACATTGTAGCTCCCCCACAGTTTGTGGTGAGACCACGGGACCAGATTGTAGCCCAGGGTCGAACCGTGACTTTTCCTTGTGAAACTAAAGGAAATCCCCAGCCAGCTGTTTTCTGGCAAAAAGAAGGAAGCCAGGTAAGTTATAAGCACCCTATAAGTCTTTCAAGCCTTTCTAAACAGTTATATTGTTAAATTTTTAGGAATATTATTTATATTACCTTTCACAGATTCTTCTAATCTTTCACAGGGATTTGTCTTTTAAACTATCACTATTCTCTACCCGCATTTTTGTTGTTTTTTTTTTTATATATTAATATTGTGAAGAACTCAAAGGCCATTGATGAAACTTGTGCTAGGTGCTGTATAAACATATAGAAAGCAGCAGTAGATATCTTAAAGACTTTTCATTCTGAAACCCTCAACAAACAGGTGGGTGAGACAAACATAGTAGATAAAAAGGTATGACTCAGTTTTTAACTAATCAAAGTCAATAATTACAGTTCACCACCTGTCTAGACATGATCAAGCAGATAAATATCTAGCAAGCTGATTTGCATTGGCATATTCTCACAGTGCATACAGATACAGGTTTTGAACACACAGATGCTTTCTTCAGTAAAATTGTCTCAGCAAATTTCTGAATCTGGTTTTGGAAATATTTCCCTGATCCTTACAATCATTTTTTGAAAGTAAAATTTCTGATATAGCAGCCAATCTTGCCATCAGCCAATACTAACTTCTATAGCTTAATATTTGAATGTCATGCCATAACATTTTTTTACTGCTGTTGCTGTAGTGGCACTATGTTACAGCAGAAGTCAGTCCTTCTCACTTTCAACGTGTAGTTCATGTTAGTATGTTAAATTTGAACACTGTAAATTATGTGCCATATTCTCTTTTGCACCTGAGAAAAGATTAAAAGGGGCAAATGGATGCCCAAGGACAATGCCTTCTGCAGCTCCCTGATGAAGCCTGTCATGGCTACGTCTGTCTATGTGTCTATACTACGTACCCTTCTCCATTGGCTAAATTAGTCTTTTCAGAACCCTGTGCTACTTTTTCCCGTACGGCGATATGTGAATTAACTCAAGTATCCACATTGTGCTGTGCAGTGCACATATGTCTTTTGTCTAATCTGGAGACAGTGTGTGTACCACCTCAGTTAAAAAGTGAAATAAGAACTGTAACCGCAGATCCCCCGCTCTGCCTCACCTGCTTCTGCTTCACCTTCTCACAAGGTCAGATAACGGGTCCAGAATGACAGGACCAAGGCTGACAGCATTTTGTGCTCTGTTGCATTTGTGGCTTACACCACTATTACTTCATGAGTGTAAGCTTGTATGAGTGTAAGCTTAGTCTTCAGTGTGTTTCTTTCAGCATATTATTTGGACAACTTTAAGTCTAGCCTCCATCGATCACATCCGGGAAAAGCACGGTATTGTGAGTCCCACTAAGGTGAAAATTGTTCCAAGGGGAAAGTAGAATAGCATATTGAAATTAAAGTAGGAAGTACTGATGTGCTAGCAAACATTTCAAAACCCTTCCTTGTAGAGCATTTTAATAACATGGTAATGTTTATGTAAAGTGAGCTTATAGTGTCACACTTGAATCTAATAAAGTGGACATCCATCATGCTGTAATAAAGAGAAGAGCTTCTAATTAAAGTAGGACATCATTTGCAGGATTAAAGTCATTTAGCGTAATTGAAAAGTGTTAATACTCTATTTTATCCTCTTCCATTGGTATCACTTCAAGGGTAAAAACATTTTAAGGTGAAAATGCATCTTGTGTCTTTAATTGAATGTTATTACCTACGATTGTACCATGTTGAAGCTGTTTAATTACAAACCTGGAAAATTAATTGCCATATTGAGAACTAGATCCCTGAGGGTTAGAATGGTCTTTTTTGGCAAATAAATGCAACATAAAAATTGATACCTACATGGTTTATAATCAAACCTTGAAACATAGCTCAATGTGATTCACTACACCCTCATGTTAATCTTAATTGAGCATCAGTGAAGTAACACAGGTTAGCGTTACTGTCTCAATATACAAGTTGCCAGATTTTGCAATGAGATGCCATAGAACAGGTGAGTTTCCACATACTGTATATCATCACACAAATCTGAAGGATGGTATTTTGGCCGAATTAGGCGTTGTCCACTGAACACGCATGACTTTTCACCTTTACGTGCCTGGCTATAAGTTGTTGTTCGGTTTTGCAATGCTTGCTTCTGCTTTTACTCAAGGAACTGTTTGCAGCACCACTGCTAGTGTTCAGAGTAATGTTATGTAGTCATGTTAGCCCACTCCAGTAATTGTAGGGAATTTTTCATTGTGAATCCATTTTTCGATCCTGTGTTTCTGAGCACAACCAGCTGGAAGGGAGGGGAGCTGTTCCCTCCTGAATCATTTTTTGTGCCAACATGTGCATAAACAGCTGGTCCTTTGTACTCGGTAGCCTTTTCCCCAGAGCCTAACAGCCGCCCGCCAATGAAATGCACCAGGGCAGGGTGTGTGTAACCTTTAGACTCTATAGATTAAATTCTTCCTTGAAATAAATTCAGTGGTATTACATCAGAGATGACTCTGGTCCCCCTGTTTGCAACCCAGCATGCCACCATTGTGCCCAGATGAGCAACCTGAGAGCTAATTAAAACCTATGAAACTGTAAAAACATTTAAAAAGGGGTTGTACTGTAATTTAGGACAAGCTATAACTCATAGTTATCTGGTCTTTGAAGGGAGGAGTCATGAGACTGATGAGCTTCTCCTGAAGTGTGGAATATTTACTGGGATGTGGTACCTCTCAAGAACGGATAAGCCCATGCTGAAGCTAAAAAGAAGGGTAGCCTCCCCTTTCTAATGCAGTGATGAAGAGGATTCTGGATCTTTTTCCTCTTAAGAATTAGGAGCTTGATCCTTGCACTGTCTTTTATGTTGTATTTCTTTTTACACTTTGCATAATGACTGATAAATGGAGTCAAGCTCAGCCATATCCAAATTCTCTGCTTTCTCATAACATTTAGTGGAGTTTTCATAATACCCTCCTTCGGTAGGTATCTGTGCCAGGCAGAGGTTATTCTGAAAGTTTCAAGGCAATTCAGAAAACAGGGCAGTTTTTCGAGACCCACTTAGTCTTGTAGCCTGAAATCATTTCAGAATTTTCACACTTTTTTTCCTATTGGATCTGACATGTTTACTGGGTGCATATTGATTTTTGAGGAAAAATTTGATGTGAAAAATTTCTTGTACATTGACATCGAAAGGGAGTAAGGGGAAAGACTCACCCTAGGGTGACAAGTAGCCTAGTAGGTTAATACAATTATGAGGATACCTGGAGTGTCGGATCTTATTTAAAGCATATCTCTCTTCTTTTATTGCCAAAACCAGAGATAAAGGTGTGAATTTCAAAGCAGAATTTTTTAAAATCCAAGTTTGTTGCTTGTCAGCTCCAAATCATTTTTTGTAAACCATTAAGGTCTACTGCAGAAGAAGCAGATCTACAGAAAATTCATTCAATACACTACTCTATACTTTTAGATTTTCTTTTTAGTCCATATAGACAAGTTTAAATGTTAGTAGGGAGTCATCATTAGAAAGCACAGCAGAGCTATACAGAGCTGCAGTAATGACTGAAAGCTTATCACAGCATGGTAACAGTGTGTTGGGATATTCCTGATACAAACAATTGTATTTTTCATAGAGGCTTGTTGAGCTGACAGAAAAGCCAGACTGGAATCACTTTTGTTTAATTATTGTTTAATCTATTCCCCTTTCTGTCTCATTGGGCAGTGCTGCTGACCTTTCTGTTCACATTGCCTCCCTTTTCCTGTTCTTTTTTATTCACATCAAGACCTGTGCCAGACAGTATAACTTTCTCCTTGAAAACACAGCCCTCACCACTAAAAGCTTTTCCGTCCTTTTCTGTATTATTGATTGATTCAGTTGTTCATCATATGCAATGACTGTTACATCCATTCCAGTTTTTCTTATTGGCATCTCTCTTTTCTCCAATCCAGCCCAAAGGCAAAAACTAATCTCCCTGTTTTGTGCTAACCGATGTCTTACCCTACATGAGATTATTTTTTCTCTCTGATGATTTCCATATCAGATTTATACCCTTTCTCTTCACCCTCAAAGCTCCATGCTGCTTTTCTCCTTTGGTATAGTTCAGTTTTAGTTTAATTTTACTTCTCCTCTAAGATCTCATGCTCTGCCAGCTTCTACTTTATGACCTGTTCGTTTCTTCCTCCAAGCTTTCCTTCTGTGCCACGCTCTTACTTTTTCCTTTGCCCAGAACATATTCACAGCCAAACAATAGTGCTGTGCTCCCTCAAGTCTCCAGGATTCAATTCTTTCTGCTAGTTTTCTAATGTTTACTGTAGTATTGTGTCCTCCTGGCTTGACAGCCAACTAAGTATATTATTACAATTAAAATCAGAATGAAGATGAATGTGTCACAAATACAAAGCACTCAAGTGCGACCGTTGGAAAATTTCTCCCTGCCTGGACCCCCAGCCAGAACACACCACTGTGTGCTGTCAAAGGGCTGTTTCTAATTTAAACTGCAAGTTGCCCAAGGCAGGGAAAGCTAGCTCTATGTGTTCATAAAGTCATAACCACACTTACTTTTCCTTCTAGTTTATATATAGTACTCTTAAGGTAAAATCATTGTCTCTCTAGCTGAGGGAAAAGTGGTGCTTTTGTGTTTTGAATTGATGTGAGATGAATTGTCTTTGCAGAATCTACTCTTCCCAAACCAGCCTCTTCAACCCAACAGCAGGTATTCAGTGTCACCAACTGGAGACCTCACTATTACCAACATTCAGCGGTCTGATGCAGGCTACTACATTTGTCAAGCACTGACGGTTGCTGGAAGCATTTTAGCAAAGGCTCAGCTGGAGGTGACTGATGGTGAGCTATAGAGATTCCTATTGTTTTTTCCTGTCAAAAGTATTTTAAAAGTAGTGTAAATAGAGGCATATGAGATCACATAATTCATACTAGTAAACAAACAAGTTTCTACAGAAAATACAATGAAAAAAGGGTCTCTCTGCAATGCTCTATGGTATCAAAAAGGCATCAAAGTCCAGTTTGCCTTTTGCTTGCTTTCTGGAGATTCCCTAATAATACAAACAGGGTACAAAGCAGCTTAGAATAGGATTGGTGAGAAAGCAAGCTTCTTGGTTCACTAGAGCTAAGATAGACTGCAAAAAATATTGTGAAGAATGAATAGGTTTGCGATTAAAGCAGTGAACTGGGGTGCAGAAAAATCAGGCTCAATTCCCACCTCAGTCCCAGTCTTCAGTATCATCTTAGGCAGCTAGTTTGGGGATGTGTCCTCAGCTCAGTTAAATCAACACAGATTCCTTGAACTTACTGGAGTTCTGTTGGTTTAGAACAGCTACAACATATAACCCTTTAGTCTCTGTGGCAATAAGGCACGAAGCTATTTCCTTACCTTAGAGCTGTGTTCTAAGAATTTCTCATACGGTTAGATGTGAAAAGAGACATGTAAATACATAGGTACGGTTTTCAGGAAAGGAAAAGAAAAGCACTACATGATCTGTCTTGATGCGTACCATTTCAAAATTTGGGGTTGGAAAGTTATCCTGCCTTGAAGTGTACCTTACTTCATCCACAAACGTGAATCCTTTTCATATGTCAGGAATCTTGTTGATATCCCTCTTCATCCCATTGTGGACAGAAGGCAGTTTGCATCCTTTAATGTTAGTAAAGAAAACAACAGAATTCCTCTTATACTAGGAGATTGTTGCATTCCCCGGCATCGTTATTCCTTATCTTAACTGACTCATTAAATATCTCCTGACAGACTTTGATGAATTTTTGCCATTAAAACTGTTGTTATACGCAGAGGTCTACTTTTACTGTTCCCTTAGAGACCTGCCTGCACCATGAAAGTTTGAAAAGATGTCTAATGCTGAATAATCTGGCTTTTCACAAGAGCATATTCATCACAAGTGACAGGTAGAGAGGTTCAGACTCGTGTTATAGAGGTTTGAGCATTAATTTGATGTCTTTTCTTTGTTTTCCAAAAGCTGTCTATATTTTTATGACAAGGGAAGATAATTTCTGCCTTATCCTTGCATCTTTACAAGCACGTTGCTTTTCTGTAAAGTAGTTTCTGGAGACTAAAGGCTAACCTTTGCTCCGCAGTCTCTTTAAGTCCTTTCTCTCATGGTCTATGACAAAATGATGCATTTTCATTCAATTCAAATTTAAATGTAGATTAAAAGGTCATTTAAAATTAATGGAAAGGCAGTATTTTTTAATATCTGTCCATAGCGCTGCCTGATTCAGTGCCATGACTGTGATTGGAATAAATAGAACACACAAACATTGGCTAAGAGGACATTGAGCTGTTAATGGTTGCACCGGCTGATGCTGTACAGATTTACTGCAACAGGGGCCGAGAGGATCAAATCAGGTTCAAGGATATTAGTGATGAGAAATTCTTTCTTTTGACAGACAAGGCCTGTGGTCCATCTTTATCTATTTCTTGTGTGAGGGGAAGAAAAAAATAACAAATCCTAACGACCTCTTTGGAATTTTAGTTAGTTTATTTAACAAATCAAGAGAAAGCTCAGAAAGGTGTCCCTGCTAAAAGGCAAACTCAACTACAATTAATTCTGATTAAAGGCGGTGTGCATTGCACATAGCTAGAGAAAGGATTAGCTGGTAGCTCTGCTGCTCAAGGAATGCATGGCGTGCGTTCTTCAGATGCTTTCCAGAACCCACTGTCAGCATGATCATTATGAAACAATGCAAGATTGCTTTATAGAAATACCATTTCAACCTTGAGTCAAAGGGCAGGTGAGGTCAGGAGAAAAGTGCCAGAACAATATTGTGGAACTGAGATTATATAAATAAATGTACCATTAGATCACAGATATTTTTTTAATTGCTTTCAGTTAGGAAGTTAACTGTAAATGTCTAAATAATCTTTTTTGGTTGATGCTGAGAGAAGTTACGGAAGGTAATGATTTTGATCAGTAGGGAAATCTAATTTAATGGTTTTACAAATATAATAAAAGATAAATACTGTGCATGCTAGCTATATACTTAAGCATTAGTGTTCTAGTTTTTGGCTGGTGATTTCAGTTTTACTTCATAGCCCAGAATTTTTCTGTTTGGTTAATGATTTAATAATAGTGGCGAGCCATCTTTTTCATTTTGAACACATTTTTGTTTGATCCAGAGTAATTTAGATCCAATTGAAGTTCCAATACAGAATGAAAACATATGTCATGTGCAGAAAAACAAGTGCTTAATTATACCATATATAGCAGTGTTTCAGTTGTTACATTTTTGCACTTACAAGTCTTTACTGGAAATATTTTTAACTCAAGTGTTCACATGAGAAGAGATTACTAGCTGTGATGAAATGTGCTGAGTTGAGTGATAATTTTGCTGATTATGGACTGTGCTAAGAGCCTTCAGCGTATTTGAAATTCAAATCTTGTATTTTCTTGAAAGGCTATCACATAATCCACTGTCTAACACACATATGGAAAAGCAAAATAATTTTAAAAACCGAGGCAATCTTAGCAATCCTTTCAAACTCAAGAAGTGAATATGCAGCACACAGTCTTAAAATGATAGATCATGCAAATAAACCAAATGCTTCCATCTAACTATGTCTTTGCTCAAATAAAAAGAACAGTTTACAATTAGTAACTTATTCCATAAATTTACCCATCATGCACAGAGTATTTTGGAGGAGAACTCAGTTTCTCCTAATCTAGTCATTATTTATATTTATTAATAAAAATTTTGACCACTGCATGCTCAACTGTAGGGTCAGCCTACCAATGCTAGTTTACCCAGCAGTTGCAGTTTAGGATGGGTACTGGAATGCCTCAAAGAGCAAGCTTAACCTCCCCCAGTGGATGGCAACCAAAGAATGAAATGTTTTAGGACATTTAATTAATTAAAAAGATCACATTTCGGGGCTTTTGAATGAAAGCAAAAAGATGGACTTATAAGGAAAATTCAGAACAGATGTCAAAAAAAAAAAAAAAGAGAGAAGAAGTTGGCAGCATACGTCAACAGCTCCCTCTCCACTGATTTGGAATAGACACTTAAGGCATTTTTCTCAAACTCCTCTGCAGTTTTTTGACTATAGGTCTGTTGAATATTCTGGGATATGTCTCTCTCAAATCCTTCTGGAAGAATTTAATATCACTCAAAGTTTACTCATCTGCAAATCTGGCAACCACGATTCTTGTCCCTGGTCAACTGTATATGATATGTTTTATAGCAAGTGTGACAGTTTCAAACAGGAGAGATTCAGAACTTCACAGCCTCCTGTGAAGCTCTTCTGAAAAAAAGACAGAGGAAGGGTTGGTCTCTGCTTTTCCACCTCTCAGGAGAATACCCTACCCTATCATGGTAGTGTTCATCAGAATTTTGTGAATTGTGTCTGATTTTCCCCATTAATTCACCAGGAAAACTTTAGAAATGGTGATTTTGGAAATGCCAAAGTAAAGGCTTCATTTTGCCATTCTCTCATTTTAATTTCCTGTTGTAATTTGACCAAATTCCACCCAAATTTAAACATGGTTTCAATTGATCCAAATTGCATTTGTAGTGAATAAACTGTTCATTAACAAATATAATTTGTTCTTTTCTGATACTCTGCTCAAAATTTAAACTGCATTTATCACAAAAGGAATCTGATAATTTTTCAGTTATGAGAATATGTGAATATATGGTTGCTGATATATGAACTTCTCTTTTACTATGCAGATATGTTGTAGCCACACAAAGTGTTTCTGTAGAATGGATATAAAAGTTTCCTGCTAGCAGAAAACAACATAAAATTTAAATAAAAAATTAAACTGTTGTAAGAGAAACTAACAAAAACCCCAACCTTTTTGTAGATATTTTTCATTATCTCTCTGTTCTTTGGAATGCTTATGATATATCTTTTTAAACCTCTACCGGAGTTTTGATTCCTTGTAGAGGAGACCTATGTAGTAGGAGTACAAGCACATATACACGTTTTAGAGAAGATTTACAAGTCATAGTTGTGAAGACAATACAGTCGTTCACAGATCAGTGGAAACCCTAAGTGTTCATTTAACCTTTAGCCTTAGTGTCATGGAAACCTGTAGTGGTCTTTCACCCATAACACCCTTGAAAATGAAGATTCCTTCTGGCCAGGAGACTTTCAATTACACTATCGATCAGAGCTATTTAAAGGATTATGAGCTCCTCATTTGGGCTGTAAAAAAACTAATTACATGCCAAAGAACAATATCTGTAATGCAGTAGGTTTTGAAAATACCTATATTGCTATACATATGAAAGGCAGTTAGATGCAGCATATAATTGCAATGGAATAGTCAGCAACTTAAGTAATTCTTTTTCCTCCATTTTTAGCTACCTAGAAAATTGGGATTTGCTGTTTTATGTTAAATCTAAATGAAAACTTACACAGCTAAGTTTTCATTTGAATATACTCATGCTGCAAGTATGCTGGTAGTACATATGAGCTGCGATCAATTTTTATTTCACCAAATGGCTGAACTGTGTAGTCATAAGGAACCTTAATGAGATCAAAAATTTCATATCAAGGTGAAAACGCATTACATTTTCTCTTTTCTTGTAATATAGTGTTTCCTGTCCTATTTCTGTGTTCAGTGGGTGATATTTCAGAATTTCCAAAATAGCTTTCACGGTCTGGTGTTAATAAATAATCTGTATTGGCTTTCTGTTTTCAGTTTCAATTTCAATAAATGTGATGAACTCACACTCCGAGGTGCTACTAATACTAATGATTCTTTCCTTTGTGTATCTTGTTAACAAAGGAAGGTAGTTAGTGTTTTTGCAATATTACAATTTTAGAAACAATTATTTTAGGTATAAAATGTACCACTAACATCTCCCTAATATTTTTCATTTATTAAATAATGTAATGAAAGCGCTTTGGATCTATTGAAGGTTCCAGAGGTTTGCATCTCAAACAGCTCAAATACAACAGAAACCATATTGCTTCACCATAATTTATTTTCACTTCATTGTCAGAGTCAGGTGTTGTGTATGGACTATAATGAACCAGATTCTCAGCTAGAATAAATGATTCAAACTCAACTGACATCAGTGGAGGCAGGCTAACTTACACTGGTTTAGGAGCTAATCCTGCCTGTTACAATATTTAATACTACTCATATAATTGTTCAGTTGTTCAAAGATTTAAAACAGCAGCAGTGTGGCAGGTAAATACAGAAAAATGAATTCTTGGTTCTGTTATACTGATTTTATGCAGGAGTCATAGCCTTGTTTATATTCAGGTATTTCACATTAATTTTGTATAAACACATTCTTTAGAAACCAAGAGTTATATTTTGCTGCTTAACAGATGGCTCGGAGAATAGGTTCAACAGCAGAATTATTTATGAAAAATTGGTCTTTCAAGAAAAGCAAACACGAGCATTTTACCTCAACTTCAAGATATCCCACTGGTCATAGAATGAGGGTCACTGGTTACAGAGTCCTTTAAGCAGTATTTCAAGCATGCAAATGTAAATTATAAGGGGAAAAAAATTAAGACAGTTCATCGTTTTAAAAAGTGATGAAATTATTTGATAAGCAAGCTGTTAAATGACTTGATTGAGTTTGAATTTTTCTCCACTGGAAAGAGTGGTACAGTCATTTAGATCACTCAGATTATGAAAACGTTTTGTATTATTGTTAGATATTTTTGCTGTTGAAAACTCTCAAGTTGAGAGTGAATGGGGGATGTGGTTGGTAACCATGCTAGAATGGCTCTGGTGTTTCACTTTGAACTTTAACAGATTTTTTTTTTAGGTCCTAAATCAGGTAAGCAATTAAGCGCATTTTGATGTGACATTAAACATGTGCTTTAAGTGCTTTCCTAAATTGGAAAAAATAAGAGGTGTGCCTCAGTTCTTTTCTGGATCAATGTCTTAATTTTCATCCTGTCTTAATCAAATGAGTCTGATGATCTTTGCTAACAGAAATTTACACATCTAGGTGTTATCTCGCAGTGGTGAAATAAAATTCTTACAAAAATGCTTTTCAAATATACCAGTTAATTGTTAACATGTATCTGTGGGTCTTCCAAAAATAATGTTTTTAGCCTTTCAGAGGCCAACTTAAACCAGTCTGTTAAAATTGGTAGTGTCAAGGAAAGGGCTAACTGCAGCAGAGGATTGTTAAAGGTGTGGATGCCAATGCGTCTGTCACTGTTTAGTCTTGACAGATAGGCCTCCACCCATCATCCTCCAGGGACCAGTCAATCAGACACTGGCAGTGGATGGGACAGCTTTGCTTAAGTGCAAGGCAACCGGTGACCCCCTTCCTGTCATCAGCTGGTTAAAAGAAGGATTCACCTTCCTGGGCAGAGACCCTCGAACATCCATACAGGATCAGGGGACTCTTCAGATTAAAACGCTGCGGGTGAGTAGCAATAACAAAGCAAGTGCTACAAGTGGTACATGGCTAGTCTTGAGCTGTTGGTGTGTATCTCAAACAGCTCTGCTGTCTTGCTGTCTGTTGTCTTCAAAATTAACTTAATTGTCTCTTTTACGATGAAATTCTCACCAAGTCCACATCCTATTTCTTTCTTTGACATTGTATAGGGAAAGGGGGGTGGGGGAGAAGAAGAGCCAAACTAGCGTCAGATGTTTCTATTAGAATTCTCCAAAAATAGAATTGATATTTAAAATCTTATGTATGTTGCAATAAAACACATGAGTTAGGGATGGATAGACATGTAAAAGGACAGGCCTTCCTTATCTTTTCAGTTGGTCTTACCATGAAGCCATTGGCCTGTTGTCTCTGTTAAAACTTAGAGCAGTTCATTTTCAACACCTGATCATAATTTTCCAAGGAGCTATTGTGCTAGCAAGTGATTCTGGAGTTCATCAGGGTTTGGCTGTGCACTTTCTCCATCAATGAGTCTTGGCAGTCTTGAGCTGGCTGATTTATTCCAATGTTACGCTTGCTGGAGATGTGCCATAAGGCTGTGGATGGGAGAAGACAACTAATACTGTAACATACATGCAGTCATATGCAGAGGGATTTCTATTCAAAATGAAATGCCTATCAGAATATTTACATTTTGACACATGAGATAATACAATACCTTAAAAGTACAAAGAAATCTTATAATATTCCAAATAGTATAATGTCAAATTTTATTGATAAGCATTGCATCACTAATCTTTGTTTGGGCTTTTAGTTTTTCCCTGTTCAAAGATAAAAATGCATGGTTGTTCGTGTGTATATGGACAAGCATGTATACGGAAAAATAGTAAGGTAAATCTAATTATTTGTGAAGAACTTAAAGATAATTTCAGAAAACATTTAATTTCATCAACAGTAATTTCTGCACTTAGCTGTGCCATCCAGAAATATGTCATAAACATAGCTACCGAGGACAAGACATAAAGTGCCATTTTGTTTTCTGATACCATCTCATCAGTGATCACAGATGAATTGTTAACTTCCTTGGAACAAAATGGAATTTATTAAAAAATTTATGCTAGCTTTCCTTGAGTAAACAATTTATCCTTCCTCCCTGGGCTGAAGGCAGGTTTAGGCCATGAAGGTTAATGCATTTTTCCTGTAGAGCTGGATTAAAGAGTGCGCTTGAATAGTCAAGATTCCCCAGTAGTGTTAGAAAGCAGCAATTAAAGGTGGAAGCTTAGTGGTTTCAAACAAACTTTCAGGCATCAATGATGGGCTTCTGTGGAGTGTCCATGAGGCAGAAGCTCCTGGGATACCTGTCTGCATGCAGCTATGCAAACAATGAAATTGGTTCTGAATCGTGCCAGCGCATTAATCTCGCTGTTAGAGGCACAAGGTCTGTAAACGAAAGGAAAAAAAATTGCTTGCAAGGGGAGAAGAAAACAGTATTAGTAGTGAGTGTGGTTTTGAAAGACATGAAGCTTTTATTGATCCTTAAGTGGCTCATTCACTAGTAACCAATTTTCCTTAAAGGCTCAGAAAGACATTTTTTATAAACCCCTCGATTGCAGTAATGTGCACTGTTTGACTCAGACTTAAGAACAAAATCCACATACAACCATGAAAACCAGATTTTTCCTGTTCCTTGCAATTTTAATTAATTAAATATGGATTTAAATCTGGAATGTTTAACTTTTCTCTCAGGTCTATCTGAGCAAGGACTAGCAACACTTCCTAAACAACAAATGGCCACGAAATACGCCCAAGTACACTTACATACCCAAGTTCAAAAGAAATTAATATTTATCACCCACATGTCCTCAGCCTTCTCCTCCCCTCACAAATAATAATCACTATTGCAGTCATAAAAGATTTCAAGATATGGGTAAAGATTAACCACTACTATTTAAAGCTTTGAGACCATCCTCTTCTGCTATGTAACTCTCTTTCTGTGTGTAAATCAAATTATTCAGGAGTCTGCAACAGTCACAGTGAACCACGGGCCACATAACATGAACCTAGAACAGTCATAAACATGAACCTAGAGATTTTTCTGATGAGCCAGTCTTCCCAGTTGCTCTGAGGAAGACAACTAAAAACTCACATATGTCACTCAGTACCCTTTCAGACAGGTCAACACTGACAGAAAACTCCCTTCTGCTCCATAGAAGCGTACCACATCAGATTTAGACACCTACATTAACTAAGGAAGAAAACTGTTTATTTTACTGAATAGCAAAGATTTTCCATTCACCTCCCCTGTTGTTTTTTCCATAGCACAAAAAAAAGTATAAATAATTGAATTATCAATACACTATGTCTGTATCTAATCCATCCACAGTCTGGAAGTTAGATAATTCACCATAACTTGCAAGAGGCAGCATATCTCCAGCTTGCTTTATATGTTGAGTTTGCCTTCTGCAAGTTACTCTGTTGTGTATACCACATACTTCATTGAGCATGCCGTACACCATCTGTCACAGTAGTACACAAATGAAGGTGAAAACCATAGCCTTGAGAAATATTCTCCATTATCACATAATGAAGAATTATATATTTAATAAAAACTCAGAAGAAGCAAAATAAAACACTACTTCAGAATGCAATAAGGCACACTCTGGAAAATCTGTCTCCTTTCAAGAGTCTTTCTTATTTCATTAGCAGTACCTCTATATTTTGAGTCTCTGAGGCATTGTCAGAGGGGTTTAATTATTTCTTGTATTTCACAGCAAAAGCACCTCCTAAAATGCAAGTCATGCTAATTCAGGCTATTGAACTGGCATTAATCAGTTGCTTCCTGCCCCTAAGAATAGTACACTGCAGTCCCAGTGTATCTGAAGAAAATACCAACAAAATTCAAACACAACAAAGTTAAAAATCAGTTAAATTACGTATCAACAAGTAATCTAAAGAGCATCTCACTTATTTGCCTTGACATTCTTCTTGAAGAGTGAGGTATAAGCACTTTTGCTGTAGTGCCAATCTGCAGTTAGCAGAACCCATTACAATTCCTTAAAGTCCAATAAAGCTTCTTGGATGCAGTCCTATTTCCGTCAAGTCATCTGATGGTGAATATAATTCTTCTCTTATATCACTGGAGTCAGCACTCTCCCTCTTCTGCTTCCACCTCCAGATTACCATGCTTTATGCATAGTGGTAGAAGGGCTCCTCTGTATATTTTGCGCTTTGTAAAGTTACCGTTTTCCACTCATCTCTGTAGTCATCACTAGTTCCTGTCTCAGAAATCTTTACTTTAAATTTTAAGTAGGAATAGTAAAACACTTGGCAACACTTGGTTTTCCAGTAGAATGGTTTATACAGCAGTGAGATTAATATTGAAAATATAATTCAAAATGGTTTCCCCAAATAAATTTGAAACATATGAACTGACAAGGAAATCACAACAGTTTTATACAAATGCATTTTTTTTGCTACCGAAGTGCCTTGCAAGCCTGAAATAAAATCCCATGTGAAACAGAAGAAGGGTAAGCGTGGTGTAGGATCTGATTTAACTTTGCCATTTGAAAATGGCTTGGAAGACTGTCTGTGTAGAAAGAACCACTGTTCAGTCTCAGCAACGGTATTCGTATGTATGGTGGCCTGTATAGAAATGACCTCATCTGTCATAAGAGTCTAAGATGACGTAACAGCCTTCCTGGCACTGGAAACTGTATCTCTGGGTCATGGGATAACAAATGGTGAGATTTTATCCTCTAAGTAGTTAATGGTTGTTATACTGTTACCTGATTTCACCTGCATTTGTTGTAACCAATACAAAGATTGACACTGTCTAAAACATCCATTCTTGTAGCACTTACATGCTGTACTGGTACCATTAACAATATGAAAATTAGAATTAGAAAAGTATTAGAAGCAAGTAATCTTATTATAGTTCTCTAAAAGTAAGCCACCATTAAATGATTGCTTGAAAATGTCCGGTGCCCTCTAGCCTGGTGTAAAATGTAGGCTAAGTCCTTCTTACCAAGAAACATTTAGAAAATTAGAGTAAAGTCTGTCAGCTGATTGTAAAAGGTTGTTAAAACTGCCCTTAACTGTTTTTTATGTCTAGCTGTCTGATACTGGGACTTACACTTGCGTTGCTACAAGTTCCAGTGGGGAGACATCTTGGAGTGCTGTGCTGGAGGTGACAGGTAAGCGATGTCCAGGGGCTGTTTTTCAGGTGGCACAAAATGAAAGTGTAGACTGTATTAGAGCAGTCTGAGTCAAGTAATCCATTCTAGAAATTCTGGGATTGAGATAGAGAAGTTTTAGGTGGGAAGGCTGCGTTCCTTCACATGCCTTGCATTTCATTGCTATTATCTTTAAGTGCCCATTGACATTGCAACAATTTGTATTTGTCTCCAGTGACAGCAGTATGCTATAACTCTTCTAAACAGAAGTATTAATAAACAGTGAATTCGTCCAGTAATTGGCTTGCGCAAGAAAACTATTATGGCTACACAGAGTCCTGTCAAACTCCAATGTGCTCTGTGTTAGTACTGGAGTTGATCTGGATATAGGAACTTTCTCAGCCTTCTAGTAACTGAGGTTCTAATATTTTATGTCAATTTCAGCAAAGCTAGGATTTGTTGTTATTCTTTCTTTTCTTTTTTCATATATAAAACCTTTTGAGTTTTGGAGGTTTTTTCCTTCAGTATGTACCTAAAGAATGATAGCGCTTCATCCAAAAACATACATGGTAATGCAATTGTTGACTTAGTTCTTCACAGATTAAAGACATTGGTTATGCTGATTTTGCAGATGTTTGGCATGTTTTTCCTTTTAATCTTCTACTTTGATCAAATTTACACAATCAAGGATAAAAAGTAATTGTTTTGTATTTGCCCCTTACAGAATCTGGTGGAGCAACAGTCAGTAAAAATTACGATATAAATGACCTCCCTGGGCCACCATCCAAACCTCAGGTCACTGACGTTACTAAGAACAGTGTCACCCTGTCCTGGCAACCAGGGACGCCTGGAAGCCTACCAGCTAGTGCATATATCATTGAGGCTTTTAGGTATGTGAATTATTCCACTTTTAATCTTCCTTTCTAATTTTGCTTAAACCCTGGTACCAGCTGTTCTTCTGGTATTGTGGTGTTCTTTTGGACTCTACACGTATCGTTAGAAGTTCATTGAAAGACTCAGCTCCTGTGGCAGGCATTGATTCCTGTTTTTTACATTGATTTTTTTTTTCAATTTATCACTTTTTTCTAAGTGATTAATTAAAGGAGCATCTAACTATTTCTTCAGGTCAACAGGAATATAACAGGACAATGCAGTCGTTATTTGTTACTTTTCCGTTAGCATTGATGATCAGTCAGAGTCTCCTGTGGGAATGCTGCAGGTCAAATCATTTGGGCCAGTGTTATCTTGACTATCATAGTACGAATAATCTGAAAATAAATGGATAATCCTGAAGCCTCTCTGCATACTTTAATTCCTGTTCTTGTTAAAGCAGCACCTATTAATGACTCAAAGCACTTTTAAACTTCTATTTTTTACTGGTTTAGATAGATTAAAACTTTTGCCTGAAAAGTCTAGTGTTGATAATTTAGGATTTCATCCTGCAGCCTGAGGCTGAAGAGAATCCAGCTGTTCCCTTCCACACAGCAGCACTTAATACGTGGTAGGAAAGAACTCCTGGGCCCCACTTCAACAAGTTTGTTTAAGCATGGGCCATACCTCTCAGATGTATCAGTAATATATGCTTCCACTTAAAAATGTGCACATTCTTAAATGTTTTCCTTAATTAAGATGTGCAACAAATGACAAATAATTTAGTTAATCTTTTAATTAAAATTCACGCAAGAATTTGTCAAAATCATATACATGCAAATTTAAGAAGTTATAGTGATAATGCTTCATCCTGCTATGTTAATATGCAAAGAACATTACTGTATGTGCAGACTGTTGGTTTTGTTCTGGAACATTATACATTACATGAGTGAAACAACGTGAAACTCGTTGCTTTCCATTTTCTTTTTTCTTATAATATATTTAAAGAATTTTTTAATCAATGCTATACAACAAAGCACAATAAAATAAAATTTTCTCTTTAAACTTTTGTATTATTTCACCCTAGATAAGCTTTAATAGCATCCCATCAATAACTTTAACAAAAGCCAAGCATTTTCACTAAAAGTTGTTTTAACAATCACACTTGAAATCTCTTCATATAGTGGATTATAATCTAATTATAATAATGTCCAATGGAAAATGTAGTGACAGAAAAAATATTCATATACTTTCCATCATTTACAAGCATGTTTTCAGACCTTTTTTTTGTAACTTTAGTTACAACTTATTATTTATACTTTTTAGTTATACTTACAACTTATTATTTATACTTTAGAGTATAAATTTAGTTCAAGAAGAATAGTTTTCTTCCAATGACAATTTATTGACATGATTTACTTAGCAGTATAGAAAATTATTTTTTTAATGGGATTTGTTTTTCTAAGGTTTATGTTCAAGTGTAGCCTGTTTACGATTGAAATTTACTGTACAGCTTTCCACACTTTCTTTTAGAGAGATAGCAAAAGCTTCTGCTTCTGTTGAAAGGAGAAATACTTTTGACAACTGTGTTATTTTTTTAATCACATCTTGATGAGTTAACTGAAACAAATATTTTTACCCTGCTTTTACTACTTTTTCCTGTATTTAGATTTGATATAGGGTTACAAAAGTAGGTTCTTTCACTTTTTTATTTTTCTCTTGCATTAGTCTATAATCTTCAATCCTCTTCTCATTGCAGTCAGTCTGTGAGCAATAGTTGGCAAACAGTGGCTAACCATGTGAAGACCACTCTCTACACTGTGAGAGGACTGCGTCCCAATACAATCTACCTGTTTATGGTGAGAGCTATCAATTCACAAGGTCTGAGTGATCCCAGTCCTATGTCAGATCCGGTCCGAACACAAGGTAATAGTAATTATTAAGGCTTATGTACTTGAGCTAAAATAGAAAGAAGGAACTGAGAGTTGACCAATAGGTCAGTCTGGCTTTAGCACTCTGACTGAAGGAATCATGAATCGAGCTTAACCAATAAAGATAAAAAACAGTCCAATGTTTGCTGTAACAATCTGGAGCTCAGGAGAGATAGGTTAGCTCTTTAATCCTTGGTACATTGTAGACCTTTTGGTTTGCAGTTCACTTAGACTTGGTGTGCTCCTTGATGCCTGGTTTCTGTTGAAAATAATGTGTGCTACCTAAACTTTTCTGGAAAGTGCTCTGAATACCATGCTCTCCTCAGTATCTTTTCTCTCTGTGTCCTTACTTCTTCTCCATCATTATAACAGGGATATACTATAATAACAAGTGCTTATGACAGACAGACACCATGTTTAGCATTAGTTTTAATCGAAAGAATTGCACAAAAGATCTGTAGTGTATTGATTAATCTGATCCAATGTATAGGCAGAGATTCATGTAGATTAAGGCATCTGCATGCTGAGAATATTTTGAAGTTATTCTGAGAAAAGTATGGGTCTTCTATTTATATACCTAGGTTTCTAAATTCCTTGTATTAATCCACTGCATAAACCAAGACAGAAGGCTGAAGTGAAATCCCTCATTTATAGAGTGGTGATATAATTGATAGCTGTGCTCCTCCATTGCTATTGAATTGACTATTGAATTCTGTTCACATTACATCAAGCTCTTACTGTGTATAAGTGTCACAAACAAATTTCTCTTCACAGCATGTATTTTTTTTTTGGCTTTGTCAACACATTGCTTGAATACATCTTTAAAGAGTGTAGTTCTGTGTTAAACAGGTTGGAATACAGGAATTAATAATTTTTTGGAGTCATAATTTTTTCGAGTCCAAAGTAATAGCTCCTCTCATAGTTAATTTAGAATGAGATCCTCTGTCTGTTTATGGAAGTTATAAAAGTGTGCGTGGAGAGTGCATCCTGTGTCAGCCTCCAGCATGTGTAAGTGGTTTGGGTCCTTTGCTGGTCCTAGATGGAAAGAGAGGAACAAGAGTAGCGTGGTGTTTCTTTATCGCATAACCATCACATCCAGCCTCTATCATCCCACTCTATTCCTGAATAAATCCTTAATAATTATCTCCTCATAATAGTAATCATTGCTGTAAAAGGAGAAACAGAGCTGCTTTCTGAAAAGCTGTAGGAGTGAGTTGGGCAGGGATTGCATAGTTTGACTATCCATGGAGTATCACAAGTTTTCTTCTCTTTATTACTCTCCTGTTATTATAGGGTGACTCATGCTTTTCATTGCACCAGCCTTTTAGTCTGCATAACTTATCACCTAGTTAAAAAAACAACTTTGTTTGGCATTTGAGTGTCAAGTATAGGCTTTTTATCTGACATACTGACAAGCAATTTGATTTCAGTAAAAACATGTCTTTTAATTAGCTACAGCATGTGTTGCAGCTTCCATTTCCAGAAGCTGTTTAGCAGTCAAGCACACTGAGACATGTACAGGATTTATAGCTTCTTTGCAAGCCTGCAGTTTAATAGAATTAAATCATAAAATCAATTGAAAATTAACATAATGTTTTGATGTGATTTCTAATTATGCTTGAATTCAATTCAGGCTCTCAGAAGAAGCTGGCACACAGTAGAAAGCCTATTCACAGTGGTCATGGAGGAAGAAAAAAGCAGCTATAACAGTGCTATATAATATTAATTTGCAACAAGTATCTGTGGTAGCTTTAATAGCTGAACATTTAATTTCCTGGTATTAGGTATAGCAAATACAAGTAATAGGATCTTATTCATATTTTCACCACTGGACTACAAGTAGACAATCAGGCACTTTCAAAAGGTTTACCTTATATGACTTACATCAAATAAGGACAGAGAAATCAGTAATTACTCTGAGTTGATTTCTTGTTTGGATTATTAACAGACCAAATCATATATTAAAAAACACTTTAAAGAAACCATATATAATCTCATCCCTGGAATTTAAATTACTAGCAACTAATAGTAAGTTCACTGGAAGCTGTTAAAAGAGATGTTAGAGAAAATATATAACCAATTTAAATGTAGAGGCCTCTTAACTGCGATCAGAATATAGCTTCTTGAGCCAGTTTTGCTTGAGTCATGATTTTATTATTCCAGTACTTCACAATATCCTGATAGGTAGATCACCTGCTTTTCCACCAGGAGTCTCCTAATAATGTGAAAATGACCTTACAAGACATTACACTGTGAGCATCACATATGCATATGTTTCCAAGTGTATCAGAAAACAGAATTCCACATGTACATCTTGATACTCATTTCTTACTGTTATTAGCCCGTGTTATTGCCGTACTTCTGGACATATGTCCCATTAAAATGATGAAATGCAGTTCATACAAACACACTATGTAGAAATGTCTTTTCTCCCGAGGGAATATAGGTACTTTGTTGGTTGTCTACCACAGGATAACTTAATGTAAAATGTATCCATGGGTAGCTGTGGGTATTCTGTACCAAGGATCATAGCTTTTTGTGGGTAGCAGCATAAATTATCATCCTGTAAACCAGTCTGAGTTGCTGTCTTACAGATTTATTTTATTATATCTCTCTATTTCATGGTCACTTTAAATAGGCATAATATGCTAGACAAGCTCCTTCACTGACATCCATATTTGGATTATATTCCCTTTGGAGATCCATGGAGCCATTTTCACTTGGATAACAGTAGAAGCGTGTGGCAATATTGTTTATTGGTGGCTCAGAACCTGTAACAATCCAGAATTATGAAGCTGAAATATTATATCAAAAACTACTTTCTTTCAAAATCTGGAGGCATGTGATTCAAACTCAGTTGTTACATTTAAATGTTTCATTTTTAAGAGCACTAGTAGTTCTTCTTAATAATATTTAGAAGATAAAAAGAAATCACATGCTGCATACTCCCATATCTAAGACCATCAGAAGGGGAAAAAGACCTTTTATGTATGTATTCTTTTCACAAGGACATGGTGTTGATCCAAAAAGAGGGAAAGTGTATTTGGCTAGTGAATCCCATGGGAAAACCAAGCAGAATTCACAGATGCCTAGACAGGCATGACCATAATGTATCAGGCCTTTTTGAATATAATCTGTGCTTGTGTTCCATATCCCCTCTTCTGGAAAAATTACAAGCAAATTCCAGCAGAAATAATCAGTATGTGTATTTCTAACAGGCATTGTGCAATCCACATAGACAATTGACATAGTAAGGACATCTGTAACTGTTGACCAAGAACGGTGCTGTAAGATCCTTGAAGGATCCATTGAAGGGATGCAGAACTCCACTGGCTCCTAGAAAGTACCTTCATTTCTGTCTTAAGTTGGAGGGAAGGGACATGCTATGGTGGTTTAGTAGCTAGGTAATAGCTATAGCCCAACATTCTCCTTTTGGCATAATGCAACAGAAAATTATTTCCAGGAACTATCACTAAAAAGACACATTGCACACCTCCTTCTCCATTTTCTGACACGTTTTTTGTTTTTGCAGTTCCTATTTAGCAAAGGTAATACAGCTTCATTCAGTTTAACATAATGGCATAACCCAAATGTGGTCCCTAAGGACTAGGTACTAGGGTCACATGTGATGCTGGAGATGGAGTCACAGTTTTCCATAGATGCATACTAAGTGATCAAATTCCTTCAGAGTTTGACTAGAATAAACAATTTCCCCACACGCTTGAAGGAATCTTTGACATAATCTTGAAGAGAAAATGTTTGTGGTAGAGTGCTTTTGTTGGCCTTCTATTAGGTTAGAATCAGTTTGGCTTCATAAATCAATTATTTTTTCATATTTGCACTAGATTTCATTATCTATATCTGTAAAGTGAAAATTTGCTTTGCAGAAGAAAATGCTATTTTTAGTGTTTGGTTCTTGTGTGCATGGTATGTGGGGAGTGGAAGCTTAGTGAAAGTTTGGAAACATATAATGACTTAATGTCATGTATGCTGTAAGAAAATAAAAAAAAAACCTGTTCATTTTCTTCAATTATACTAACCAATTTGGTTCCAGACATCTGGGCAACATTATTATTATCTTGGAACTAGTGAATATTGTGTCTCTCTCACCACTTACCAGATCTGAGAAAACTTTGCCATCAAGTCTGAATACTCATTTAAACATCTTTATATTTCATTATTTCCTAAGCATCTAAAGGTGAATGGTTTGTTTGCATTACTTGATATGCTTTGGAGTTTATATTTAAACCTTAGTACTGTATTGTTTTAAAAACAGTACTATAAAGGGTGTTTAAATCAGGTCTTCAAGCTATTCAGTAATTCTTCTTGAAGCCATATGTAACTCTTCTCATTAAAATAATGCTTTCATGTGTGTGCCTGGCCTGGCAGATATCAGCCCACCAGCACAAGGTGTGGATCACAGGCAAGTCCAGAAAGAACTGGGAGATGTCATTGTACGACTGCATAATCCTGTTGTGCTGACACCCACAACAGTTCAAGTCACCTGGACGGTAAGGCTTCTGTTATTATTACCTTAATAGTACTTTAATTTTGCCTGTTTATCCCCGCAGTTTTTTACTACCCTGAAAAGCTCCAGTCTTGACTTCAAACATTATACAGGAATATATGTATGGTAATGAAATGGTCTGTTTATTTTCTCTTTCAGGTCAGGCAGGTTCAAAGTCTTCAGTGTTCAGCTCAAAGCAAGCTAGCTGTCTGACTAGAAAAATATTATAAAAATGAATATGCTTAACACCATAATCTAAAGGATAATTGATCTCTGGACTCATTACTGTGCATGTCAAAAAATAATCAAAGTTAAATATCAACATGAAATTGCTGTATGAAAAAGCACTTTCCACTTCAAGGCGTAGGGACCTCTGACAATACCCTATTATTTGGTGACCCTAAAATGCAAAAATAGCTTTCCTATAGGGCACTTGTAGTGAAGTCAGAAGCACGTGGTGCTGATGCCTGATCCACTATGTAGCATCTGATTTTCTAGAATAAGCCTTACCCACAATTGGTGATATCCTCTCATTACACAAGACCAGAATCTTTTTGGCAGTACTTAACAACGTTTCTATTTGAGGGGTCAAACTACTGGGTAGAATTTCTGATATAGTATATCCCTTTCAAAATGCTATGTTTCACTTCCTGAGGCTTGAAGGAAAGGATTTGTAACTGTAGAAGGAGAGAGAGTTCCTAGGGCTCTCCACATCAGAAAAGAGTGCTTTGCTCTTGGGGCATCTTCCCCAGAGGAAGGAGAGCCACGGGTGGAAGCGTGAGAGAAATAGTACTGCATTGCACATCACTGAAACAGTTGTATTATATAGGATGAATTCTGCTAAAGAGGTATTCGCAATACTCAGGGTTTTTCTTTTACATGTAATATTGCTAAGCGGTTAATGTGTACAGGGGATTATACAACAGGAGATAAGAAGTGTGGTGATAGATTGTGTATTATAAGGATTACTGTTGTTTTTGCATAACTTAGCCATATTTACGGGGGCTTATGCACCATCCTTTTTCTGACAGATTACGATGGTCGGGGAGCAGATTAGAATAAATAGAGAAACCCACAAATTTGTCTTTCTCAGAAGATTATTTAGAAAATGTGTCACTGCTGTTTGCTATCGATGATGTCAACATGCATCTTGCCCTTCTAAAAATGCTGTCTGTTTTGGCAACACAACTCCAGGACAGGCTGACTAACCTTTGTAGCAAACCCTTTTGCCCAAGCAGACATCTGCCCAAGCAGATGGGTCAGTAGTTTAGCAACTTTGGATGTTAGCAGCCAGTAATTGTAAACCTGGATCGCATCCGTGTGGTGCTCCTTCAAGTCCTTTCTTGGGTGTGACAGCTATGAGAAATACGGTTTCATAGGCTTGCCCTTGCTTTAGCATATACTGCAAAAGGAAGCCCTAATATAAACAGAATTCAGTTTTATGCAATGTAACTGATGTCATTGTATTATAATGAAATATATATAGGTATTTATGTGTGTGTATATATACGGGAGGGGGAGTATCTATCTAAAAGAGTCTCTTGGTGCCCCTACTTAACAAGTAATCATTGAAGAAAACATGTTAAGGTAAAGGTAAATTGTTAGGGATGCTATGGATATCAGCTTATTGGGAGGACCCCTCAAAGCAGTGACCCTGTGCCACCTGACAAGCATACAGGCCTCTGTAGAGACATTTTGGAATTGCCCAAGGGAAGAAATACACAAAAAAAGCTCCCTGGAACAGCTAATTAGAAACTTTCCAGCAACCAGAACAAAACCAATTAATTAACCATAGTCTCTAGGAAAAAGCCACTCTATCCAGAGAATAATAGTCCACACTATTAATATAAAATGGTTAGATAGTGTAGCTATCATACAAAAGGACAGAAGTGTCATGAGTGTCGTAAGGCTCTTTGTGTTGACTTTCTGCAATTCAAAGAGTGAATGCCAGGGAACGTCCTTGATTACTGAGTTTCTGGCATCCTGACTCCCAGCAAATTAACACCAAATTCTCCCTTCTTTCTGAGATTGTTTTGGTTTTACTTTCTCTTTTTTTTTTTTCAAATTAGAGTTTAAAATTTCAGAAATAGTTCTGTGCTACTGTGTTGCAATTTAAAAAACACGCATACATACACACACATTTTGTCTGTTTTAAAAGAAGGTCAGGCTTACAAAGTCAGTGTTAAAAAAAACAAGAGGAATGTCAGAAGTTAGGTTTTCACTGTCACTTAAATTTATTCCTCTTGTGCATAAGTATTAAAGTGTAGCTGTAATTATCTGGTCACATACAGGATCTCTTCTTCATGGAGCTATTCAACATTTCTTTTTATCTTCTTTATTCACTGTGTGGTGCCAAGTCTTATTAAATTCATACCATTGAAACCTTGCATTGAATAAAAAATTATCAGTTTGTCTCACATGCTTGCTTATCTGTCATGCTCTCAACCATAACATTTGGGTGCTTCACAAATAGTACTGAATTTAACATAACAATGATAAAAACGTGTCATTATCCTAACTTTACACATAGAGAGGTGAGGTGCACAGATATTTATTGCTGATGAGACTTACAGAATCAGATATGCCCACTGTTATCAAATGGCTAATTTTAAACCTTGGGCCTGGTTTATTTTTACTTTTATCAAAACATTTTGCATTGCAACAGCCTATGGTGTACTCCAAGCACCTTTGTAGCTGACCTCAACTATAGTCCAGCACTTCTAGCCTCACTGGACATTAAACTGAGAGTTTCATTAGTGGCCAAATGTGAAAAGTTTCATAGCATTATAAAGGAGCCCTGTGGCACAAGCAGGAGAAAAAAATCAGTTCTTCAATATGGCAAAAGAATTGTTGCTTGGAAATCCTGACTGCCTTCTAGGAGGCTACCAGGCAGAAGTATAATTTATTTACCTCTGTCTTTTAATTTGACATTGATTTTAAATGAATGTAATTCACTGGAAGCTTCAAGAGTCAAGTCTTTTAGACAGTCTTCTAGTGTATCGTCACCTTTTGCCTTGTTCCTGTAGGACAGATAAATGCAGCTGCTGTTTGAATTTCCAGAGATTACTGTGAGTCTGTACTAGAGAGTTCAGCACAGTGTGCAAGGTATTCTGCCTAGATAGAGAACTGCTGTGAGTATTGATGTGGGAGCAGAGTATTTCTTAGGGTATTTTGGAGTAGAAATTTACATACTACAGAGCATATTACAAAATGTCTTCAGGGTGCAGATTAGCAGGTTTGCCTGAAAGGAGTTTATATTTGCAGCATAAGCTGCATTATGAGTTTCTTGCCATCTTTTTCACAACCTAATAGCCTAACTGAATGATCTAATAGCCATCGAACCTGTCTCATGTTCAGCTGCGGTGTGTGCAGATTTGAACATGCAGGGAAAATGAGTTTCCTGTTCTGCAGAAATGGAGAGCTGTCGTCAGTTTTGTAGATACCTCCCACGCTACGTGTTCATCGTAAAAGAGGGTGAGAAGGAGCATGCAGGACCAATTATGCTTGTAGGTCGCCTTAAAGCATTAGGTCAGTGCTGAGCAGAACCTACCCAGTAATTGCTCTCTTCTCTCTTCTAAAAGAGCATCTGCATTTTCTGCCATCTGTCTTTTGAGGGAGAAAGTGTATCTTTAGATCAGCAACTGTTGCAGCTCTTTTGAGTGGGTGTCACTGCTGCTTGTACAAATTCAGGAGTCCTTAGGAGTGTCACAGGAAGACTAGAAATATTCTCTGATCACAGTGTTCAGTGCAGAGAGTTCCTGCAATCTCTGTAATCATCCTAAGGACTTTGTATGAGGAAGTGGCAACCATTCCCAAAAAAAGAGAAAGGAGAATACCTAGAAATTATTCCATTCTTTTGTCAAATTATGGTGCATGTTTCTGCAACTCTGCCTATGTGTGAATGTGTACCAAACCTATAGAGTTGTTTCATGCTTAGCACAGCTGAATGCAGCTCTTTAATGCTGAGCATATTTTTAGTGGCCTGCTGTTGGCATGACACATAATTACCACATAACAAATGGAGGAAACGATGAAGTCACAGGCTTTGTATTATATATGACTGTGTGTGCATGTATATATAGACATATACACATATGTATAGGTGTATACATACATATACATGTACACACATATATATGTGTGTGTATGTATATGTGAAATATACCTGTCCTATACCTTACAAATATCTCTGGTTAATCCATGTAATTATCCAAGAGTAATTTTTTACTAATCAGAAAACTCCAAACAAAACAAAAAATCCACCTTTCTCAGTAAGTGAAGTGCCCTCTGAGTAGTTTCCCAACATTTTGATCATATAAAAGGCCCCGTTCATTCAGACTAGCTTTAAGTGGGCATGAGAGATAGCTTTGTATCCTCTCCTTGATATTGAATGCAACTGGATGTTTATAGAAAACATTAAAAATGCATAGTATTTTCTTTCGTAAGTACCCTTCCAGACCCTGAACAATGGAATCACTGTCAATAAGCTGAAATTTGGGCAGATCATTCAGCCCTGTTGTAATCAAACTTCTAATTGAAAGCTCTGTGAAACTTGTGTGAGGCCCAAATCAAGCTAGTTTATAGCAGCCATATATATGACAACCTTGTGGTACTACTGCATTCTGTTTTCATATTCCTTGTATTGTTTAGTCTTTTAGGTTAGGAACTTAGAAGTGTAGGAGGAAAAGAGGTGTATGAATTATTTGCATATTACCTATATGTAAGTAGATACAAAAGTGTGATGGACTCAAAATTAGTATACTATAGGTATACTATAGGGTTCCAGTTCTTCTCAGTGAGTTGGTGGGTGCATTTGTGTTTGTACCATGCTGTACAAAACAGTTCCCATACTGTTTTGTAGCAACACACCATTACTGTTCAGCCTAGTCAATTCTGAATTTTCAGATGTTCACTAGGCAGCAGTCAGCAGAGCTTAAAGGCACAGCAAAGACAAAATAGAAAGTTCTAACAAAGTTATGACATCTTTCAGCAGAGCTTCTAACTCAGAAGTTAGGCAGGAATCAAACTTAGTGTTTGATTATTAAACATCATAGCCTTATATTGTAACTTAAGTTGAGAATCTGTATTACAAAGTGCATGAAAGCGTTATTCTTGGTGAATTTTGTAGTAAACATGAGGTTCATAAAGTCTTTATGTCCGTAAAAACATTTAGTTAATGAAAGTCAAAACATGGATAAAAACAATTTACTCTGATTTACAGACTCCCTTCATCTGGAAACAGCTGCTTAATGTTCTTCTTAAAAAACACAGCTTGATTCTTTCGGTATTAACAAGCTATTATTGTGAGTTATATCCCTCTTTCACTGCATAAATTCACTTAAAGTGAATGTAGAGAAGTTTATAAAATGCAAGCTTAATGTTGTTGTAACATATGTTGCAAGGTTTTTAACAGTGACAGTTTTGATGAAAGACATTTCTGCTTTGCTCTCATAAATAAAGCTTTCTTCTTGCTTGCCCTGCTTTTTAATGTCTAAGAATCTGTGTCCCCTCTGAATGCCTCAATAAACTGTAACAAGATTACAGAAGAAGCGTAATAGACCTTGGTTTGTGTTTTCAGCCTTAAATTCATTTATTCTTAAGAGAAGTCAAACAAATATATCTCTAATTTTGAAATATCTTGGAGCTAGCAAAATTGTCAAGAACAGAAAAGAAATCTTTACTTGTTGAATCTTAGTTATAACCCAGAGATTTACCAAGCAGCTAGTTGTATAGTCCTTGTTATTTGTGCTGCACTTTCTTTGGCTGTAATATTTGATGGCTACAGAAGCAGCTGGGTTTGGTTCGGTTTTATCCATCAAATTGTTTTGACTGTTTTTTCAGGCAGAATTCATGCAAACATCATAATAGCTCAAATCATTGTTTTGTGCCTTTTTTTCTCCCCAAGAGGAAAAATTGCATGCAACGTCTCCAAGATAAAAACACATTTTGAAGTTTTTCCTTTAAAAGGAAAAAAAAATCCTATTTATAGCTATGATAGGTTAGAATTGATAGACTTCTATGTAGGTCCAATCTTGAATTGTGCTTGCCTAGCAACATATAAAATGTAAACCCAAACCAACAGTCTGTCTCCATATTATGGCCTGAGAGCATCACAACCCCCAGGATGCAAAAGCGACTGCTTAGACTGTGAACACGAGAAACAGCACATGTCCTTGGAAGTTGTTTTCTCTCCATCTGTCTTATGTTTATTTTACTTTCCTGAGCATCTCATGAAAAGATGAGCTGTGAGCCAAGTAATGGACTAACTGAAAGCATGTAGGGTATCTTCAAAGACTTGTCCTTTTCTCAAAAGAATTTGTTTTTCTTTTCTTCTCATATTTCAGCACATCAGTAGCCAAGATGTGCTTAGTAAGTTTACATGCAGTAAGCATTATGCCAAAGTTCTCTTTTCATGATTTGTTGCAGGGGTGGGACCTTGTTTTATGATTTAAGGTGGTATTTGTCATGATATATAGAGCTGGAGAAAGTAAAGTAGAAAGAAATGTTCTATAACAAGTAATGTGAGAAAAATGTCCTTTATAGACAATTCATCAACAGTGACTTACAAGAAGGCAGTTTGATTTTTAAATTCAGCATCTTAAGCAACTGTTAATTTTCTCTTTTCCATGAGGACAAAAGTGTTCTAGGCAAATGTTTTGTTTTCTTTTTATGCAGTTTCGTTACTTTAATATGTTTATTGACATATTATTTAATGCCATTTCTAGGTTGACCGCCAATCCCAGTTTATTCAGGGCTACCGAGTAATGTATCGCCAAACGTCTGGCCTACCTTCTCCAGCTGTATGGCAGAATTTGGAGGTCAAAGTCCCAACTGAGCGCAGTGCTGTCCTTGTCAGCTTGAAAAAGGGAGTCACTTATGAAATAAAAGTTCGCCCTTATTTCAATGAATTCCAAGGGATGGACAGTGAATCAAAGTCTGCTCGTACCACAGAGGAAGGTTAGTAACGTGGTCAGAAAAGCAACAGGCTTCCATACTGGAGCACTGGAGGTGAAATCAAGAGTGACCATTTTGGTTATTGTGTGTATGTGTATATTCAGCTCTATTTGTTCCACATGATTTCTGTTCATTAGATATAGGGTTGGCATTAGAATTCGGTATAATATTTTAGTTTTGTGCTGTAAGTATTCCATGAGAAAGCACTGGGCCAGTCCTATATTCTTCTGGCTGATACATCTTTCTAATGTATAGGTGGCTTTGGGTCTTCCAAAAAGTGTGCACTGCAGCCGTTCTTTTACAACCAGCATTGCTGCAATAAAAGACTTCGGTCTGCACTTTAAAAATAAAACTAATAAATGAAACCTTTTACAGATGAGTGTTTGATATTAAGCACATCCTTCTGAATGAGTGATAATGTAGATGAGCAGTTTGGTTGGGAAATGGGGACAGTGAAGCACCGATATTTAACTAGTCTGAAGTAACTCCAGTCTCAAGGGCATGCCACTTTACTGTTTCTGTTAGCACACCGTTCATGAAACTGCCCTATTTAGTCCTTTGGAGGATTTCCTTAAGTACCTTTCAAGCCTCTGTGAAACATGCAGGACACAGACATAGTAAACAGTTTACACTACTGAAATGCACAAGCATTTATGTCTACAGTATGTAGCGTGGTATATAGTTTTGCTAAAACATACGGACTCCAGGACTGCTTTTTTATTGAAAAGTAAAGGGAGTGAGGTGAGATATAAGTAATTTTTGTATTTTTCTCTTAGAAATGTACAAGAAACTTATCTTGCTACCTATCTAATGCAACCTTTGGCTGTAGAATCTCTCCTCTAAAAGTAGAAGGATGATCATAGCAATGAGGGTTCATCTTCTCTCTGTTTCATTGATTTCTTTCAAAGCAAAGGAAAGAAATACTGGTGAAGTTTCAAAATGCTCATATGGTTTCTGTGGGTTTTGAGTGCACTCTTTTCTTCCTATTGAAGATGCATCTTAATCATTTACAGTAGTCTCCTGAGGTTTAATTTAGTGCTGATTGCCAAGTACTTTTCAATTCTAGAACAGACTCGCTTGTTACTTTTCCCTTTGATTTGTTATGATTATTGCCCAACAAGTAAGTAATCCTGAAGATAACTTGTGTTGCCATTCATACTTTGTAGATGAGGAAATTCAGTGTCCTGCAACATGTAGAAGAACGTCTAGGAAGGCATTGTTCAAGTCTGATTTAGAATTTGGGACTTTATGGTTCCCATATCTTTGTTCAGACTATAAAGCCTAAATCAGTCGGAAAAGAATATCTTTGCAGCAGTCTGAACAAAGCTTTAAAAAAAAAAAAAGAAAATTGAAAAAAGCTTTCTGCAGGTGAAATTGCTTTTCTAGAGTTAAAATGTAGGATTTTGTCCCCTCACTAGCAGATTTTCTTCTTGTCCAATTTCAATTGATTTTGTTGCTTATTTAGTTCATCTAACTGTCTCTTGCTAAAGGTAAATTAAGAACTACTGAAAAAGAGAAGATTTTGTACCTCCTGTCTATTTCTATAAAATACTTGAGGAATGACATTTTCTTTTATAAACCTCAGCTCCCAGCAGAGCCTGTCAGGTAATTTCCTACTTTAAAGGCCACTTTGTTCATGTGGAATAACTTTCCACATAGTGAAGATTTAAAAAACTTTTCTTGCCTACAGATATGTATAACTCAGCCTAGGATCCACTTTGTAGATTAATATAACCTTCAAGGAGTCTGTTTACAAGTATCTCTCTCAAAAAACATCAGCCTATAACACGTAGTATTATCACCAGACAAATGTCAGCCCCTGTAAATAATTCTTCTTCTTGGGTGACAAAGTTAGGTACTTCCATGAGAAAATTAAGACATTCAGTAGATAGGGTTCTACAGATATTTCCTTTAATTCCTCACATTATCTTTGTAATTATATTGGTGTTCATATATTTAAAAAATAACACCAACTAAATGTTTAACGACAGTGGTTTGCTTCTCATCCAATGAAAAAAGATGGCAGCCTCTTCAAAGGTATCCCACTTGCTGTGTCGCCTGTGATTCCATTTTGAAAATGAGCTTTTTTAGACTTGACTTTTAAAAAATGTCAGCTATGCTATTTTTAGAAAATAATTTGGAAGAGTGATACACGCGTTGGAAGTTTTTGCGACATCAAAACAAATAACCCTGGTAAAGGCAAAGTACGACCAAAAGGTAGTGGCAGCTTTCTGCTGGATTGAATTTTACATGCAATGTTACTTCTGAGGCCTGCCTCCAAAAATCAATTTTGCTGCAGTTAGACTTTTCCTCTAGATCAGACATTTGTCACAGTTCAGTATCCATCCATCTCCTGCCTCTTTGGCCTTGTGAAGGTAAAAAATGGAATTCTGTTTGGCTGCGTCTGGAAAAGATGAGCAGCGATTTGGGTTCTTTCGTATCTGTAAGAAGAAGCTGAGCACTGGAATAATTGACCTGTCAAGAAGCAGGCAAGGTGTTCTCCACAAGCCAGCAGCAAGGGAAATGAGAAAACGGTTTTAAAAATGTTATTTTTCAATGTGGTCTATTTAATAACTGCAGCAGTGTCAGACAAGTGGTTTAATTTGTATCATGGTGCCAGCTTACAGAGTGGTATTGTTAGAGAGAGGATGCAGAACTGTTATATACATATGTGTGTATACACATACAAAAAGGAGCTAAATAAAATATTTTATTTTATAATTTTCAGTATTTCTTTCACACCTGCTCTAAAGATAGATGATTTTTTTTGCAATTACATCCACTGTTTTAAATCTCTTTTGGAATAACTTTGTGGAGTAGTATTTGTTCTGCATATTGTTTGTCACCACAAAAATACGATAGTCAGTAATGGAAGTCTCCGTAGTTTTCATCAGCTGCTGTCTGTCAATTCCTTCTTGCCTTTAGTACAGCTCTTAAAATGATACTTTCAGCTGCATTCATGAGCTGCAATTTTAATTTTGCTTCAAACTTACCATATATCCTCCAAAAAAAAGACACACTGGTAGAATATTAAATAGAATATTCATGCAGTTTAAATGCAAAGACAAATGAATACAGTATGTTTTTCTTTAAATGTTAGAGTACGGTATTCATTTTACATTTCTTTAGCATTTACTCTGCTCTCTCTCGCTCCCTCTCTGTGTTTCCAGGTATGTGTATATAAGAAATTATATTTCTGAATGTCCTTTGTGTTTGAGGATGAAAGTAAATACATTTCAGCAAGTTGTTCCATTGTACTTAAAACCAAAAATGAGTTACACGGTGTTAAGCTTTGCCATTTTTATGTTATTACTTTAATGTAAGATGTTGTTCTAATTAGTATCACACACACACATTTATTCATGGTTTTGTTGTTATTGAATAACTTGAAGACTTTTAAAATGCTAATTTGTTTACCGTGTGGCAAATTATTTCACTTGCCATAAAATACACAATGCAACTATTAACGTCACCAATTTTATGCTTTGCACGATTGCAAGGAGTAGCCAAAGGCCACCTTTCCGTGCTTCACTTGAGCTGCCTAAGAGTCAAATTGGCCACAACACAGCTCCATTTCTTCTCTCCAGTACACTGTTTCCCTGCATCAGTCAAGGTCACAAGGACTCTACCAAGCACTATTTGCTCTGCAGCTGAACCAGCTTCTGAAAATATAGTTGTCAAAATGTGCAGCCTAACAGGACAGTAATGCATGTGTCATTTATCCTCTAAAATATTTTTTTTCTGATGTGATCTTGCATGGTCCCTTGTCCCCACCTCTGCTACCCTAGTTTTAAGTTGTGTGATTCCCACAACAGGCTACGCCAACTCTTCAGGGTTATCAGAGGGAGGATTTGAGCTCAGCTCCTTGAGCCTGTGCCAGGTCAAGTGCTGAGGAGCATCCGAATTGGGAACATAGCCAGTCTCAAAGAGGCCACGGGGAACAATAAGGAAATCTGAATTGACTCCCCTAACTTGAATACTCCTGATATCTGTGGCTGTGTTTAGTTGTGTTAAACCTGCCAGACTTTAATACAAAGATGCCAGTGGCTCTTTGCTTTTCCAAGAAGCGTGGTCCAAGGATGTTCATGCAGTGAGGAATATCTGTTAAAGACAAGACTAGAGTCCTGTTGCCATAGAGCTTAGCAGTGAAGGAGCCCTCTCTGGATAGGAATACTCTAGACCAGGGAACTGGAGTCAGGGAGCTGTGACACACGACGTAAGATGCCCAAAACCATCTGTCTAGATTTGAAATTGGGGCAGCAAGGAGTGATAAATATTTTAGGTTCTGGTACAAGGTCTACTATGAGTCTTCAAAATAAGCTTCCATATTTCATATTAAATGTTTTAAGATCATATTAAAGGTGATGACAAATACATGGAAGAAAAATTCCATGAGGAGTTATTAAACACAAAGACATTGCCCTGGAACAGAAAGTGTCTAAGCAACAGGCTTCTGTGAATTGGAAAATTGTCCTGGAGAGGTATCATTATAAGCTCGCTTTATTAGTTCTCACTTTCCTAGCCTCTTTCTATTAGTTTTGTTGAAGACTGGATAAATGGACTGGGATAAATGGACTAGATGGATCCTAGGATCTGTTCAGTGCAGCTGTTATCAATAATTTCTTCCCCAGCGACTATACCTTAATATAATACACTCGACTTTGGTGACTTCGCTTGCCATTGTGGTGGAGTTTCAACACCTGCCTAGAAGTAAGGGAGGGGAGAGAGGGGGCCACAAGAAGTTTTAAGTGACAGGAGGGACATATGCCACAGCCCTCTGCCATGGCAGCTATAGCTGTGGTGGGAGAGCCCCCGCGTGGAGATGCAGCAGATGCTCACAGAGGGGACTTTTCCATAGCAGAGCTGCTGCGCTGCTTCCCAAACAACATGTCCTGAGCCAACAAAAGCACCCTGCTGCTGGTGTAGCTGAAGAGGGGCTTTGCCAGCATAGCTCTGATCGCTAACAGCTATGGTTTGTTTTGTTGTTTTTTTTTTCACACTTCTAGCCAACTAGTAGGGCTGGCAAGCAATTGTCTTGTAGATATGGCCTTGATATGCAGGCCAAACAGCTGTGAATGGTTGAACTGAATAGGACTCTGAAGAGAAAGCAATTTGCCTAGGGAAAAGAGGACATAAGTATCTATCTGACCTAACTTAGCACCTCCCCTATTCACTGGCATTTGATGTAAAGCCCTGAACATTTTAACCCTTTTCCACCTAGGAGGTGCAAGGTTTTATGTTCAAACCTGTTAAGTTAATGTCCTCCTGGAGAACAAATAGGAAACAAAAAAAGATCCTTAAACGTCTGCTGCTCACGTTATTATTAGACCATGTGGGGAAAGAAGAGGCAAAACACTTTTCCGGCCAGGTGAAGCAGCCTCACATTATGATTTAGTTGATATATCCATAGCTATTCATGCATATTATGGAAAACAAATATAAGTGTGAGAATAATTCTAATGCCAACTTAAGAAATGCTAAATATAAATAAATGAGAAGTGATTTGTATTGATTCTCCATTGACACAAATTCCACATTGTCATTCAGTGCTATGCTTCTCTTCAGAAAGGCATTTTTCAAAATTGTCAGTGCCTAACAAAATGTGCATACCTAGGCCTGCAGGGAGTGTGAACTCGGTATACTGTCTGCTTGCTCTTACACTGTTTCAGCAAAATTTGTGCTCTAGCAAATGGATTAATGTCTTGCTTCTGTTTGTTCCCTCTCCTTGGTGTAGCTCCAAGTGCCCCTCCTCAGTCTGTTACTGTCCTGACAGTTGGAAACCACAACAGCACAAGCATCAGCATCTCCTGGGATCCTCCCCCTCCAGACCACCAAAATGGAGTCATCCAGGAGTATAAGGTAGAAATGATGTCTAATGGGAGGGTTGTGTGTTTAAGCAAGCAACCTGCTTGAATTACAGAACAACAGTGCTGTTTATGGGTTTAGATTCTGAGAGCGTTTACAGCTGCCCATATAATTATATGGAGAAAGAGGACTGACTGCTTATGGATTTTTTTTTTTAATTTTTTTTTAAAGCAGTACTACTGTTATATTAAAAGCAAAAATACCATGAACTAGATCTGGAAGAGAGCTGTAATTGCCAGCTAATTTACAGTGCTTCTCTTTCTTGCTTTTCTGTCCAGTGGAACGAGAAGAAAGGGTTTTTTTTTTGTTAAGAGCTTCTGCTCTCTCAAGACAGGTGGTGACATCCCTGTCTTAGAGTGCCTTCAATCTGGCAGAAAAGCTGACAGGAAAGATACCTCTTCTTTCCCCTGCAAAAATGCTAATCCTAATACTTCAAGGTCAAAGTCAAGGACTGTGGCTTCTTCCAAGTACTATCTCTGTCAAGATTCACAACTTAAAGTGCTAGGCTTTTTGATCTGAGGAACAGGTTGAACACTACTACTATATCGAGTTTGTTATATGAGAGTTGCCTGCGTTGGTTATATTTTCTCCTTCTTTGTTGCTATGATGGCTCAAAGTATCCACTCCTTATATATCATCTTAAATTTTGTTGTAGTCTATAATTCCCCACTAAGCTCACTTTTACACAAGTATATTTTCACAACATGGAAAAAGTGCAGTGTGTTATTGGGGTGGAGGACTATGGAGCAAATGATCAGGCAAGGTTCAGCATTGTCGCAGGCTCGTGACCATGGAACATACTGTTAAATAGCTTTGCTGTGGCTGGCTTGTATACCTACTGTGAAATTTTTAATTGAAATAGAGCAGGGCAGCTTTCTTGACAATCCCACAAAGGGTGGAAGTGGTTGGATGCAGCTTATTTCACACAAAAAGATGTAATTTTTTTTCCCTGCTGTATCTTGAGGGGATCAGCATCAAGAAGGGAGAAGGTGCTTGACTTTTAAATCAACTAATGGTTCAGCCTCTTCCAGCTTATCACTTGGTCAGAGAGATGCAGTAAATGCTCATAATATTTATGTTTAGCATAGCACTTCTTTTGTTTAGCTTTTAATCAATATCAAGATTTATTAATCCCAGTATTTTATTGATCTCATTTTCATATCAATTAATAATTATCTTTTGGCTTAATTAATCTTGATACTGACTCCAGTATAAGTCAATATTAACCATCAAGGGCTTATCGGCAAATAAGTGACGCACACTACTAAACCTCAAAATATGTAGATATGAAACAAAGTGGGCTGATGGTTAATAAAAGCCATGTTCCAGGTGAGTGCTCAGACCTCTAGGCTGTTTATAAAAACAGCTGGAGTCACTACCTGTTACATCCCTTCTGTGTTAGATCAGGTGGCTGCCTGATTAGTGAGCTGGCTACAGTGAATGTAGTGCGAAAAGTCTAACACTTCCTTGAGTATAAAATGACTGCTGAGGTTTCACAGTACATTTTCTAACAAATAGAATGTAGATCTGTTGATCCCACTTCAAGCATCAGAGTGCCTGTAAATTCATTTATGAATTAAATGCCTTTAATTAGGGGCATCTCATAGCTGTTTGTAACCTAAGAACAGGAATGAATGCAATAGTTTCTCACCCTAATGCATTCTGGCCTGCAAATAAGATCTGCTTGAGCTTAGAAGAACAAGGGTTTCTTTTGGCTTCCAAATCTTCCTCAGTGTTTCACAGAAAAAAGATAAAGTGCGATAAAACACTGAGCAGGGTCAAAAATAAGGGTAGAGAAAGCATTGCTGTTGCTTAGACACATCAGGTGGTTGCTGATAGTGGTTCCACCAATAGTGCTTTCTTCTGCTATTATAATTATGTAGTGTACATGTGATATTTTTATGCATTGATTTTCTTGAGTGGTAGTCTTTAATAATACAGAAGCAGTATATGCAGATAACATTAACTGAAGAAGAATCCCTAAAAGGTCTTAGTTTTGAAACTGCTTGGGAAAAGCCTATGGAAAAATGCAAGAGAGAGACATAGCATTCTGAAATCATAGACTGTTCTCCTCACAAAATGCCAGTTGAGATTATAGAGTGTTTTTTTCTGTTCAATTAGAGAGTAATTGAGTCAGGAACTGATATCTGGATTCCTGAACAATGTAAGTAATCACAAAAGCAGCACTAAAAAGTGAGTTTGCACTTATTCCACTTCAGAAATTTCACATATCTCCGTTGTGCAGTAAAAGGAAGTTGAAAAGAATTTGGAAATTGTTTCTTCTTTAGTACTTTAAGAAGTGTTTCAACCTGTGCTTGTATTATTTGGTGTCCTTTTGCTATTCAGTGGGAAATTAAGAATGAAAAAATGTGGGGGTTTTTTAGGAAAGGTTTGGTGGTAATCATATTACTGAACAAGATTTCAATTAATGTATAACACCTCATTTTCACTTGGATGATTCTGGTCTGAGCTTCTAAGAAGTGTAACCACAGAATTTGCACTCCATGGAGAGCCAGAGTCCAGAGAGCTATTTGCAAGCAGTCTTTGCAGCTGGCTTGGTCCTATGCTAATCTGGGATAGCTTGCTGAGCTAAATCATCCCAATTCCAGCTACTCCTGGACAGCAACATTGTTAAGAAGTCCAAACCAAGTGATTGTCATGCAGTACCTTGATATGTCGTATCTATGCGCGATTGTTTATGAGTATGAAGAATTTCATATTTTTTAACACATCAACTTTTGTCCCAGATCTGGTGCCTAGGTAATGAGACTCGATTTCATATCAACAAAACAGTAGATGCAGCCATTCGGTCTGTAGTAATAGGTGGCCTATATCCAGGTATTCAGTACCGCGTGGAAGTTGCTGCAAGCACCAGTGCAGGTGTGGGAGTAAAAAGTGAGCCACAACCCATAATAATTGGTAAGTGATTGTCTGTTTTGTTGTTTTGTTTTGCCTGTTTCGACTTTCAGAAATGCTTTCATAAATCACTTATGGATGCATAAAAATCCATGGAGCAAAACACAAGATTTGAATAGAGCTAGTTAGTTAGCTTTTAACATCCCACTGCCTGCTGATGTTGTGTCTTCTCTTTGTGCAGAGTTCTCGCAGCCAATGGAGGGAAATACGTTCGCAAGATATATGAGAAAATGCAGATTATCTAGTGAAACTGATTTTATTTTTTTTTTAATGAATTTACCACTTCTGCAGGTTGATGGATTTATGGAACTAACAGCTCGAGCTCCCTTTTCCTCCTGTGCAGATGACTGTAATATTGCCTTACTCGTACCGTTGGTGCCTAAGGCACTATTTACAGCTGGTTTTCTGAACATTTGAAGGTAGTATTTCTCAGGTATCCCAAGCAGATGAGCTTCCTCTGTCACAGAATAAGCAGCCTCTAGTTCAAATAGAGAGCAAAGGTAGTACTATCATCACTGCCTTTGAAATGACTGTTTCTTAGTAGTGGTTTCCATGCTGAATTAATTTCCTACCTGAGGGAAACACAGATTCTGTTTCTTCTGAAATTCTTCTCCAAGTATAAAATACAAAGGCAGGAACAATATGAGAGGGTAAGAATAGGAGAAGTAGCCATATTTAGCAAAACTGAATTGAGCTGTGCAGAGCAGCACCTCTTTTGAGTGCGTAATACAGGAATCTTGTTGCTTTTATCTGTATGATCTAATTTAGTTATTACTTAAATGGGCTTTTGTTTGTTTGTGAGTCTTTTGTTGTTATTAAGTATTTTCTTTCTAGAAAATGTTCTCAACACAGTGTCCCAAACATGGACTATTCTGTTATCTGTAGACCTTTAGAAAAGGCTGTCCCCTAAGCATTGCTTAGATGTTTCATGATATTCAGGTTCCCTATGCATCGAAGCAGAAATAGGGGTATGTCAGCTTTGAATATATTGTCACTGGAGAAGAAAATATAAGAATGGAGGTGAAGGTAGCACTGGTTTTAGAAAAAGGCAGCCACAGAAACACCAAAGAAAAGAGGGGAAAAAAGTTTTCTAGAACTGAAAGCAAGAAATTGATTTTTGAAAATGCAAGAAACCTGTCATCTAATAGGCCTGAATTTTGGACCTCTGTGTAAATAACTGATGATGTGAGACTACTCTGTCATTGCATTTGCTTTGAGCAGGACTTCTTATTGCACTACGGAGTCCATCTAGCTAGGCACTACACACACTGGGCTTGTTCCAGCAAAACATTTAAGTGTGTTGCACTTTGAGCACATCAGTAGCCTTGTGTCACTTAATGTGTTTTGAGTTAAACTTGCACCAAAGTGCTTTGCTGGATGATTCCCAGAATGCTTAGCACTGCATCTGGGTACAGCCCTTCATCCTGACTTTTTCCTTACAAAAAATGACTTAGTATAATCAAGAGTTAAATGTGGGGAGATCTGTATTGTTGCAGGAAGGAGGAAAGGGATGTTAGGATGCAAATAAAGTACAAAAGAAAGAAAAAAGTTATTTGGCATTTAGAGACGTAATTTTACATCGTTAAACTTACAGTGATATTTATTTGTTCCTTAAATGATCCTAGAATGTCTGCTTCAACAAGTCTGTCTGGTGACATCTTTGCACATTTAAGAGTCCTTTGCATGGAAAGTAAAGGAGAGTCTTTTCTTTTTCAGTTGTGTTTCTGTTCTCATTTCTGTTTTCCCTTTTGTGAGCCCAAAGCTGGATGTGGTTATTACTTGTATGGTCTGTATCTCCCTTTCCTTTAGGTCCCATTTTTCTGTTTCTTATGAATTGTTGGCAGTTATTTCTCAGACTATAAATTTGCTTGATAAAGGCAACAGTGTTTAAGTGATACCATTTCTGGAAAATTTGAGTTGGTACCACTCAATGTTTGACTGAGACTCAAGAACATAAAGAGCAGAAGAGTTAAGCCCTGTTGCTAAACAGTATGACTTTCATTGTCATGAAATATAGAGTCCAGTGTATAAAAAGAAAGATATTATTCTTAAATATAGGATATGTTCTTCTAAGAAGAAGTTTTTTTCTGAAAATAACTGATTTTCATTCTGGCTAATCAACTACTAACTTCCCAGACCAATTCTAGATAACAAACCCATGACAATCCAGAAAGTAAAACTAGGAGAATATGGACCAGTAGGAACTATGTTATTTCTTTAGTTAGAAATTCTGTCACTGTTATAGGAATCCTGTGCCTATACTTCAAGCAGGACATTGAAAAATTTTATGGAAGACTCAAAGAGAATCAAGAATAAAATTTGTATGATCACTATTGATATGCTAAAAAATTTCACTTGGAAAACCAGAAATAAAACTGGAGGTAACGGCAATGTTGGTTAATGGTATAGCTATTATTTCTCTTCATCAGTTGGCCTGTTCACTCTTACATTCCATCATTGACTTAATAATATGAGGAACAGCTGCAAACTTTCACAGTAATAGGTACAATCGAATCTGATGTGTCTAATTAATTTTTGGTCCGACAAATTAGTTTTGTTCTTCATTACTCTCCAATGGGAGGAAGACATTATATTTCATTATGTTTTTGTCTTCAGGAACAATGGAGCGTTACAGGTCGCACACTTCCCTTGTCTATGTTCTAATTAGTTGAACTGACAGCATTGCTACAGAAACACCTGCAGTATATGAAATAGTACACTGGTACCTTGGATGACATATTTATTACTTCTGCTTAAATATTATATAAAGAAATACACAATTAATGCTGTTTGTTTCCCCAAACCCCAACGATTATAATAATTTTATCAAACGTCAGTGGGTAACATTCATCTGTATCCATTTATTTTTCAGTCATCAAATTCACAAAGCATATGTTATTTTGACATTTAAATGAGTTATTACTTTTGCAGTTGTAATTGCTTGGCACTGAAGGGTAAGAGCAAACAGCCAGACTGCAAACTTTAGAAGGTAATTTGGAGACAGATTGCACCTTCTCCTAGAAGAGAGGGAGAACGTAAAGTCCATGGAAAGCTCTCCCCAGGCTCTCTGCAGATTGGTCTCACATCCTCCATTCTCAAAAGACTGGTTTCTGACCTTAGAGAAGAAGATGGGATCTTCAGACTTTTGGAGGCTTTAGTGGCAAGCAGTTGTTCTTTTCTTGAGTCCAGGAGCGTCCGCTCCCAAAGCCAGCGTCTCTGAAGCGCTTCCCTGCCTGCTCTTCTCCATGGCAGCGCGGCTGCCTCTGAAGCAGCGCTGACATTACCTGTTTCCTCACCGTCCCGCTGCTTTTACCTCTCCTCCAAAGGGCACAGAAATTAACTGAAAGTTAATGGCAATTAGAGCAACATCAACTCCCATGCTGATTTCTACTAGAAAATCAATTGTGTGCCTGGAAGAGCATGCTGTAGAGTGCCTCTTTCTATTAGTTTTACTCTCAGCGCTTCCTCTTTCAGCACTGGGGTGCACCTATGGATTGGTTCCATGGGCAGAAAAAAAGGGGAAAATCCGATAAAGGAGCCACTGCTGCCTCACTTCTTTTCCTTGTCACAGGTGCTCACCGAGTTTTATTCTCTCTTACTGCATCAGGAGTGGAAACCATCAGGCCTTTGGCAGCGGCAAGACAAAATAGGAAAGTATGGGAAAGGACAGCTGCAGCTACCAGGCCCTGACACTAGTAAAGCTTACCAGCATGGCCAGTATAGACTGGTACATATATCAGTACTAGTGTACTGCCTTTTTATAGATTAGCAGGCATAGTCTGTCAGCATCCTTCTGTGGGACCTGTTTTGTTTGTGGAAAGCCTGGGTTCTTTCTTGCACAGAACTACTGAAAGCAAGCCAAGCTCTAGCACAGTTTCAACAGTCTGTTTGCAAAAGCAGACGGTCATCATTATTAAATATTGACATGGTGCTGAAAGAGAGAAAGCTTAATAAAATCACTGAGATCATTAACAGCGTGATAGCAATGTAATGGAGCGCATGGCATTTCTTCCTGAGTAACTCAGTCCAGCTCTGAACACAACGCAGGGCCTGAAGCTGGGGCAGAGCAGGTCCTCACGGCAGCAGGGCAGGCTGGGGCAGGGAAGGCACGCTCAGCCCGATCAGCCCTCTGGCAAGGATCCTCATTCGCCACTTGGCTGGTGTAAACTCTGGGTCTCCTGCAAAGAGGTGTCCATGGAAATAAAACTGGAAGTGTCAGACATTGCGCATCTGCTGTAGCCAACGACCTTGTTTGTTTGCTTTAGGCTGAGGCCACTGTGCTGACACAGGGGCTGTTCTGTTGAAAGAAGCGAGCGGTAAATTTAACCGTTGCTGAATTATAGAAGAGTGATACATACGTTTTCACAGCAAGGCAAATGCTACAACACTTTTAATAATTTCCTCTGAATGACCATTTCAGTGTTTTATTGCCATATTCTATTACCTTTACCTGTGTGAGATAGACTCTCATAATTGAGAATCATAATATTTGCATTCTTTTTGTCTCAGTAGAGTAGCTACTCTTGCAGCTCTTCAGCATGCATACAGGCATCTGATAATACTGCATAAACATTTCAAGGATTGAGCTATATAAATGCTTTTACTGGAAATGATGGATAATTCTTTCACCAATTTCAAAACTGCAGATGTGGGCAGTTAATATCAAATATACATATAATCAATATTCATATTCTTTGCAGAAAAATATGTTCCGCATTTCCTAATTTTAAAACTAACCATTTTTGACAAGGGAAGGTTTGAAGTAGAAAAGTGCTGGCCCTAGAACTGTGTGCTTTAGCATTCCCTGAATTTCCATTCACATTTTTTATGAGCATTTGTTTTCAAACCAGACACCAAGCTTTTCCTTTTAGAAAAGTTCCCTTGTAGAGAAAGAGAGGGAAAAAAACAATGGGAGCATCTACTGAAATTTACAGTTTTCTAATGTAATAAACACAATTTAAGATCCTATATAGTAATTTTTTGTGCCTGCCACTTTAATTGGTATTCCATGTCATAGTTATTTCTTGCAGGTTGATGTTAAGAATTTTTCATGCCTATTCTAGGTAAAAAAAAAAAATAGCGTCTGTTCCTGTGATTGTTTAGAGCTTACAGTTAACTATGTGATTTTCTGCTTTGTGTCAAAGCTGGTGCACTTAGGATTTGTATGGATTGTTTTCCCCATGAAGTAGTTGCTGGAAAACGCATCTTTGCCCCAGTTGAAAATACATATCTTTTATTTTTTATTTTAAATTTGGAAACTCTAGGATGCAGCAAAAACAAATGAGTTAAGTAAGAATTTTTGGCATGCTGACAACAATGACAGAAGGAGCTGTCTTTTGATGTTGTAGGATATTTTGTGTTTGGATTTCTCATTTGGAAAAAGCTATTGATTGCTTGGTTTTGGTTTTTTTTTTGATTGGTTTCCTATGATCCATTTTCTCATCATTGTATTCTGCCTATAATTATGTAAAAACAAACCACAAGCATGTATATTATTAAAAAAAAAGGCTCTGGACTGTCATCTGTTAGATTACTTGGGAGAGTGCTATAGAGCTATCTTTTCAAGCATATGTTTGCAAAATTGCAGTGGATTATGGATTTACTTTCTAGAAACATTGGTTTTCAGGTGTGCATTGGTACTCATTAAAGCTCTCCTACTGTGGATAATTCTTCTGAGGCGCATTACTAGTTTTTTTAATTTTCATTTGCAATACTTGGTTCTTGTTTGTATTACAGAATCCGTAATAAACAACGTTCTGTTGAATTTCTTTTGTGCAGGAGGTCGTAACGAAGTTGTCATCACTGAAAATAACAACAGCATAACTGAGCAGATCACTGATGTTGTCAAACAGCCTGCCTTTATAGCTGGCATCGGTGGTGCATGTTGGGTAATTCTGATGGGTTTCAGCATCTGGCTGTACTGGCGCAGAAAGAAGAGGAAGGGGCTCAGCAATTATGCTGGTAAGAACAGTAACTATTTATTACCATCTCATCAGGTTCTATCATGAAGAGAACAGGTGCTGCTACACCTACTTAAAAAACATGTTGAACTTACAGCAAAGGTGGCCTGGGTGAATTTTGTATGCTTGTTTTAAATGTATGCTGTGAAAATGCTGGTGTATGAGAAGCTTTAAATGCATTGCTCGGTACCACATTTCATCATTATCATGAGACAGTCTTTATTTTTGCATCTCCAGCACATCTAGCGTAAAAAAGTACAAAGAGGATTAACTGTACCTCTTGCTCCTTGCTCAGAAGGCACTCTGTTAGCAGTCCGGCTCCATTTATGTGCTCAAAGGTGAATCAGACTAGAACCTTACAAGGAAGGTTAGGAAGAGTATTTGGTCTTCTCCTTCTTCATTCTCATGCATTTCCATGTCTTTGAAGCCATGTGCATGGGAAATGAACAGAGGTACTTCATCAGTGACTTCATACCTATAGCTGGAGAGGAAGAGAGTGATGTGTTAGACAGAGAAGTGTGGTCAAAATTTACCTATGGCAGAAGCCATAAAAAGTTTTGTCTTGGAGGTAGAACACCTCAGAATGCCCTCACAATGTGGTCCCTCTTTCACTAAATGTGTTGCTCCAGTTACAAATCAGTTTTTGAAAACTACATTTGGAAAAATAAATACATTTGCCAAATGAAAATATTTTTTCCTCCCCCAACCTGTTTGTTTTGTGTATTATTCTGTGCTTCAAGATTCTTATGGATTTTTAGGAAGTCAGGTGAATTACCATAAAATGGGTCACTCTGAAGCGTTTAATACAAAAAAGCTGTTCTTCAGATATTGGTGTAGGTTCTCCTGTAATGCTTATTAACATTTAAAAAGAGAAAATATTTCTTTTTTGAGCAAGATTTGCACAGTTGAGGACACAGCATATTTACTGTTGACATTATATCACACTAAAGTTGCACTAGTACTCTTCTATTTACAAGTTATCACATGCGAACCCAAGGACACAGGTTCCCTAAGTGGCTGAGCATCTCTAACAACTTGCCAAAACCCAACATTCATTCCCTGCTCATAGCCAAACAGTCCTATGCCTCCTCACCTTGGCGTTAGCCATCATCAGACTCCTCAATGTCCTGACTGGGCTCACTAAACCAGAAGGAAGCTATTCTATGTTGTTTTTCAGTCCTTCCTGCTGGATTAGTTTTCCGCTGGCTTAGTGAAACAAGGCAGCCCAAGAAGAAATCAGATGAGCAGTGGAAGCAAAGGGAGGAGAGACCCTTTCAGTGACTCTTGGACTGACTCGGTTTCTGTGGAACCTCACCTTGTTTTACCATGCAGCCTGTATCATTCATAGGTTATGCCTTTTGCTGAGGTTTTTTTTTTCTTTCCTTCCACAGCAATGACTTTTACTCTCTGAGGGGTGGGGTGGTGTTAACTGAGAAACTAATATATATCACATACACCTACATACGTGTTTATATGAAATATCAGTCTAGATCCCAAGATTTTTCATATTAAGAGACAGCTGTACTGTTATTCCTCTTAGGAAACAGTCCTATACATAAAACTGGGACACAAGCTAAGACTACTATTTTTTTTTAAAAGCAGAATTATTAGCCCCGTATGTGAGCTGGCATGTTGGTGGCAGGGGGGAGACTGAGAGCAAAGTGTTTTATACCTTAAAATATACAGCTGTAAATAATTATAATAGTCATTATAAACAGTGTGTCTCCTGCAACTCATTCCTTCTCATGATTGCTGCATCTAAGTGTGATGTGGACATTGCACCATGACACAGAATTCCCATCATCAGAATTATGAAATAGCGTATGCTTTCAGCAAGGAAAGTTCATAACAGATCATGCTTCAAAATTCATCCTAATGTTTACAATTTAGAGAACAGCATGTCCACACAGAAAGTCTTCAAATGTGACTGTCAGAACTCACTGCTCACCTTTCCAACCACCGTTTCTCATTGGCTGCTGGCTGGTTAGTGCTTTAAGCTCAACTGTTATGTCCTGCTTATGATATTCATCCACAACCGAGTAAATTCCAGAAGAAACTCGTGCCCTGCAATTAGCGCTTATTATCAGGGTGTGTAACTCACAATGTGTTTGCTTTCTTGTTTTGCAGTTCAGTCCTTCACCTTCACCCCTGCAGGTACTGTCCATTAGTCTGTCTCTTACCTCACCAACACATCATTGCAAACATTAGCTATCTAAGTGTTTATGAACCTGTGAGCTATGCAGAATTAAAACCAAAACCAAGGAGAAATACTTCTGCTGCCTATCTGTGATAAAAATGTAGCATTCATTCTCCTAGTGATTCCAGGGGAACATAAAATCTACCACCATTAATGTCTCTGTCATTGTAATTCTGCATACTTCTTACTCATCTAACTCCTCAAAATAATGCAGTTTTGAAAGTAATTTGCAAGACCAGATGCTTGAACTAACTTAACATAAACAAGCATTAGTCATATATAACTGAATTTCGATTTTAAAGCTCAAAAAAAGTATCTCAAATGGTTTTAAAGATTTAACTAGAGAAATGGAACTTTCTTCCACTTTAACTGTTAGTTGCATATACGTTGGCCTTACCATGAGGTGTTTAGATCTTCAAGTAATCTAGTGATTAACCTATGCATGCATTGCCTTTACAGTGTTTTTGGAACTGAACCATTTGCTTTTTTTCTGCCTACCCGATTCAAAGCTGATATCCTAGTTTTCATATATTTAATGAACATGGCATACGGTAGACCATTATCATAAGCGTGATTAAAGATATGTGAAGAATAAACGAAGTGTGGCTGAAACAGCAGGTTGCAAACAGCTTAGTCAACATATGGATAGCCAGGAAAAATAGAATATACAATTAATAGTAATAATTAATACAAATAATTAGCTTCTGCTCTCATACCTAAGCTCAAGATTCAAAAACTCAAAGGTAATTATACTTCAGTGTTACAGTATAAAAAGCTAATAAATCTCAAGCATTTTTCAGCAGAAGTCGGTAAAGTTTTTTTGCGTGTAGCTTGGCCCTTCAGTTGCACTTACCAAAGCTCGCTCTTCTTCTGTCCCCTCTGCCATCCATGTGATAGAGGCCAGTCTTCCTACTGCACCATTGAACCGGTCCTCATGCTCAGCTGGCTGCTTTCTCGCTCTTGCTTATCTTCAGCCACAGCTTCTGTGTATAGCTTAGCAGGAAAGGGCAGATGACTGTTGAGGCAGATGAGTGAAGGTGGTGGTGTCTACCCCAGGGGCCTGTGACATTCTGAGGGAGAAGGGTCCTTGTGGAGAAGCTCTGGGGGCTCAGGAATTGCTCCTCTGGCTTCTGGGCAGGTTTGTGCAAGTTAGTGTGTGTGGCACAACACATCCTACCCTAAGCGCTTTACTTGCTTTTCTTTGAGACACAACATAGGATTTTTTCCAAAATGAAATAATGCATCTTTGCATTTGGTTCCTATGATTATGCCACTGTCAGCTGTCTGTAACTGTGGTGAGTTTTTTCCATTGTCTTTGTAGCATACATTGGCATGACACAGGGTTGTGCTGGAGCCACGGTGACTGTGCATGATTCAGTGCAGCTGATCCACATGTGCTGGGCAACTAGGATATGTCAGAGTCACTGCCAAAAATTTGCTTTTTTAAAAGTAGTTTTGACATCTTATGGACTTTATAGAACTATAGCAGCACATAGTTCTATTTCCTGGCCTATAATCCTTTCTGGAGGCAATGAGAACCTAAGTCATCCAGTGGTCAAGTCCAAAAAAAAAAATCATTCATTTAAAAAAAATAATGTTGTTCTTATGAAAGAACATAGTCCATGTTTTTTATCTTTAAACCCAGAGTTCCCTAAGAAACATCGTTAATTCTCTAATATTTGAATTTGCCATTGGTAATGTCATTTAGACAAACATATCTATGCTTGTGGAAGTTTGATGACACTCACAACTGTATGTTGTTCCCTTCAGAGTTACGATTCCTAAACAGTTTAGTTTCAGATCTATCTATTTAGACGGTGGTACGTAGGTTTCAGAGTCTCATCAGACACAGCTGTTAATAATGTTTTACTAAAGATGAATTTATCCTAATATACTCAGATTTTAGAAGGTGCACAGTTTTTGTTCAGACATCTGCTTTAAATTCTTCCTTCAGAAAGTTACAGAATGTGCAGATGTGACTGTGTAATAAGGAGAATTGAATGTATTAGTGGAACATTCATATACTTACTCTATTTCAGACACAAAACAAAACACTATTTTTTCAGTTATTTCTGATGTAAATGTCTTTTGTTTTTCTTCAGTTGAATTTGCACATGTGTAGAACTTAAAACACTAAAAATAGTTGTTTAAAAGTCTGGATTCTGCAGTTATATAATTGCTGTCTAAAAATGTTCTTTCGGTCATTTTCAGGTTATGGGTCATTCACTGGGACTATTTGTTATTTGTATTCTGTTATTAGGCTCCTAAGAGGTATAATTTCTGCTGTGTGACTAAACTACTGTAACACTCTGTGTATGAGAAGAGCAAACAGCAAATGTCATGCAATTGGTAAAGATTTGTGCCAGAGAAGAATAATTGATTGAGTTAAATTCATTAAGCTTTCTTTGTGAACATTTTGATAAGCACTGATTGATTGCTCAGATGGTCACAAATAAAGTGACATTGAAAATTATAGCTAAATCTTTTTACTTGTTTTACAGTTGAACTGACTCCAGTAGTTACTGAGCCACAATTCTGTACATCACTATTCCTCCACTTCCCTTTCCCCCATCATGACTCACCAGGCATTGATTCTCAGTAATATCAGTACTACAAAACATATGATTTTTGACTATGTTTGTTAGATTTCTACTAGTAAGTAATAGTGTCATCATCTGCAGCTGTACAAGAAGTATACATTTTTGAGACAGTGACATACTATCCGCAAAACCAAATCTGGCACAGAGACACTAAATACAAATGTTGCCCCTTTTCAGTCATCTGTTCTGTGATATAAAGGATGGATTAGTCTTACTTTTGTGAGGTTCTGTAAAAGCTAAAGTACTGCTGCACACTTTTTTTTTTTATTTTTATGGTTACCCTTTAGTCAGATTGCTTAGATATAAACATACACTGTGGGTTTCTAAATGATACAAGAAAGGATAGATTGCACAAAGGAGATATCTGACCACTTCTTGTGTAATAGATGAATTGTTTCAGTCCCATATTACAATGACAGAATAGAATTTGTTTATTTTGTACTGAAAGTTGCAATTCTCTTTTCACATTTTGGTATAAGGACTTACACAACAAAGGCATGAAATCCAATTGTAGAAATAAGAGAAATTTCATTTATCTGCTTATCTTTCCTGTGCCCTCAAACTCATTGTCGTGCCAGTACCCACTCACTTGAATGCTCAGGTGTTTTCAAGTGTCTAGGCCATCAGTCATGCAAAGAAAGTAAATATGTATTTTCACTTATGAGTAGGTAAGCTTATTTAGTGACTAGTGCTCCTTGGGATTAAAGATTTCATGAAACTGAGTAAACAAAAACAAATTAAAAATAGATAGAGAATTATGGAATGCTATGCATTTTATGCACAACTCCTGAAACTGTTAAATGAGGATAAATTATTTGACAGAATCATCCAAAGGTAGACAGAAGATTTGATGGAATTTTTGTATGCTGATTATCTGTTCTGAGTTAATGCTTATTAAAAGAGGATTAATCTACATTCATATTAGAGGAACAGCTTATCAGAAAAAGGAATGAGACTTGGCTGGCAACATTAAAGTTTTCATTTGCAGTAGGAAAATGTGGCCTACTAGAGATAGGCATACAGAAAGCTTTCTAAAGCTTTCTTGCCTCAGAATGTCAACTTACTATACATTTGTATTTTTCCAATTCTAGCAGGCATGGAGATTAAGTTTAACCTTGTCAGATAATACTAGTAAATGGTTTGGGTACCTCCTTATATATTTAATAAAAAGCATGTGAAAAGCTCCTTAACATATGCTGTTCTTCATACAAATATATACAAAATAATTTCCTTAAAAATTTATGCATTTAAAATGCACTTTGGATTTTATTTCTGCATTTTTACAGTCCTTGAAGTATAAGCTGGTGGGGATTCCTTCAAAATCTCTCTATGCAGAGGTTATTTTTTCATCTTCTTTTGAAAACCAATCTCATCCCTGCAGGTCTTCAACCTTCCTAAGAACATATATCAGATGCAAAGAGTGCTGAAAGAGCTTTTTTGCTTCCTCAGTGATAAAAAGCAAGGGAGATGGGTGGGTCAGTGATAGGGACATCCTTCCCTTCCTCCTCTTACATTGCCCCTTGAAATTGCTCTGCTTCTTTTTGAAGTGGAGACAGGATGAATAAAGCCAGCTGTCTGTGTGTTTTATTTTTACAGTGACATCTACAAGCCTGCATTGCATTAAGTATGCTCCTATTCAGGCGTTTAGACTTGTTTTGTAATTGCAGAAATCAAACTGCAGGCAAAAATGCTGACAAAACGTATGGCAGGAATGATAAACATAGTGCTTGTGTGTTGGCAGCCTGACCATATCTCCCGTTGTTAGCTGTCTTTCCTTTCACAATATTGATGCTAAAAGAAAGGCACCTTCTCTGTGCAGCCTCAGGTAGCCCATTTATGGATGGCATCAGGAATATGATTTTTTTTCCATAACATCCTGACGACATGTCCACACTTCAAGAGGAATTTTGGCTAGCTTAGTTGATATTCTGGAGCCTTTTCCAGCAAGAATAGTAACTAAAATACTTTCTTGTTTATTTTCTCATGAAGATTATAACCATCCGTGCATTGGCATACAGGGTGGAGGGTAAATGAAAGAACTTGTACTCCTTCCCAGTTCCATACACGTCACATAAGCCAGGCACAGTCTTCCCCAGGAAAAACAATGTCACTGCAAGACAAGTTCTTTTTTTAATAAACTAAGCTGAAGCTTTCTTCTAAAAACAATGTCATGTTGGGAGGGTGTAAGATTGTTTAATGTAGGAAAAAAACAGGAAACAGTTACTACCACCAGGATACACAGATAGAATAAAAAAGAGTAAATGGTGTGATACCTGTCTTTTCTCAACAAGCTCATATGCCACAGCCAATCTGCAGCAATTATGGCTCTAGTGAAGAGGTTTCGATGTCATGTCTTCTTGATATGTTTCTCACAGCATGCCTTGGAGTTTTTTCCATACCTCACTACACAGAAAATAAAATGTGTCTGGCAAACATTGCTGCAATCTCCTACTAGCTCCCCCATTTTAGCTTTGCTTTATAAAGGTACACAAGGGATATAAATACTTTGAAGACCACAAGTATTGATTTTTTTTTTTCCCATGTGACATGCATAGTTAAAATCTCACACACCTGTCCATGCTATACAAGTGGTGACAATATTATTATTTCTGGTAGATGATAGTCTAAACAAGAGCATTAATCCCAAGAAGTTTTCAGAAAATATGTTTTACTGGAATTCCCTTAGATTTTTAAATTTTATTTATAAGGGTTGTTACCAACTGTGCCTTTGTTTCTCATTTTCCTTATTTCTTGTTGCTTTGACAAATGCAGAAAGTTGGAGAACTGGAGTATTAAATTTAAAGGGGAGGAGGAGAAAGGAAACAGCATCTAATGTACTTTTGACCAACATACGTTGAAACATAGCCAGGCAGTACCCACCTCTTTGCACGTTCACATATGATATCCACAGCACTTCAGATTATTTGCTTTTAAGCAACGAGCGATACAGTCATTTGACAGCCTGTTAGAACCAACGTGAATGAAAGTAGCACTGGCTCTGAAATTAATTAGCTGCAATGTTTTACCATGTCTTGTTTTTCAAAGCAGACTTTTATTTAATACTTCCCATACTTGCATTTTGATTTTCTTTTCATTAATTGGTTTGATTACATCCTTTCAAAATGCAGCTATTAACCATTTTGATGTGACATATGACTGCAGTGATTTTCTGATATTGATATTAGTCTGTTCTGCAGTGAAAGGTAATTAATCACCCTACCCAAGCAGTCTTCCAGCAGGGCTTCCAGAGGGGCCAGTTTTGTCCCCTTTACTGAATGTAGACTCTGAAATTATCCTAGGACTTAATAAAGTGACAAGGATTCTATAAGGTATCAGAGGTATTTTCCCAGTGGATTTATGTCATTGCTAATTTTTTTAATGATCACAGCACTTCTGTTGGGTATAGCAATTTTGTCTGATTAGAATGGTGTATAATAGAAAGCCTAATCTTGAATTAGTGTAGTTTGGACTAATATTTGGAAAATTTTGCAAATACTATGGGAGCTGTAATTTAATGACGGTGATGTCTTACAAAGGTAAATAGTATTTCCAAACCAAGGCCTATTTTAAATTAAACTGGCCATAGACTCTTCCATTCCTCTCTGAAATTCGAACCTTCATCTTGTCAGGGGCCTGTAAGGATGCAGGTGTCCAGGACACTGATATAATTTAATAGGCTGCCTTATCTGTGCCTGACAATAAATAATGGGATATTGCCACTGAGAATCAGAGTAGTCTGTTGGCCTTGATTCAAAATATTTGCCAGTACTTCAAACAGGAGCACCAAATGTTGTCAGTTAGCATCTCACCAGTAATACGAGTTTACCTATATTGCCCTGAAATGTAATCCTGTTAATAAGATAGATAAGGGATAGGCTGTTTTTTGTCAAACACCCATGAATGGAGCCATAAAAACAATTGTCTCCCTCTGAATGTATCCTTGGCATCCCCCATGGCAAGACTGGAAGCACTTTTTCTTCCCAGTGATACTGGCGTGTATGCATTTATGTGTGGGTGCTGGTTCTTATACTGTACGTTTAGTGGAAACAGTGCAGCTGTATGCTTTATTCACCCCTCCAGCTCTAATAGATCTGCCACCTCTTTGTATTTGTCCTGGGAAATGGCATATTTGTGTGGTGACATTATATTACTGCATTACGACATGATGTTATTAACTCACTGGCGCAATGTCATTATGTACTGAAGTGAAGCATGCCAAGAAAACAATTTCATCACGTGGCACAGCCTTGCAACGCAAAGTCATATGAAGGGGCCTGTGGTAAATTCAGGCCTTTTACCCAGGCAGCTGGTTTGCCTTGCACGCTACAGAGCAAATTGATGTTAGTCAATAAGGTGCAGTGAAATCCTAAACAAATTGTAACCCTAACGTGTTTGATCCTTTTTTCATGTTTTCTGTACTTTATTATGTGATGATGCCAAGAGACCTCCGATCTCAGACACTGAGTAGTTTGAATTGTTACTTTTAATTATTACTAATTGATTTTTCCCTGTCTTATATGCTTTATGTGTGCTTTTATTTTGCTAATTTGACGTTCTTATTATTTTTCTGCGTGTGTGTGTGTATGTTTGTTCGTTTTGTTTTCCAACCAAAACACAGTCACTTTCCAAAGAGGAGATGGAGGACTAATGAGCAATGGAAGGTATGTATCTTTGTATAAAGGTGTTTCCATCCTATTTATTTTTAAAATTAGGGATCTGAAAAATGCTATAGGTGATGCTCTTGGGTAATAACCAATCATTTGGAAGACTGACAGTGCTAGGAGGAGTTAAGTAGCTTACCACAAGGTTTAATGACCTATCTGTTGTGCACTTTGGAGGAATCAAGCCCAGATGTTTCATATCTCCCAGATGCCCTGGAAGAAATGAGTAGTAAATATCACAAGGAATGTGTTCATTTGTTACCGGGATGTTTATTGCATTAATTAGACATTAGCAAATGAAGTTGCTGTTGTTTAAGACTCCTTATTGGCTCCCCCTAAATTGCTGTGAGTGAACAATTACACTTAATCGATCACAAAATAAATGATTCATGGATGATGAATAGGCTGTAGATTGATAGGACTGGATTCCACAACTTTGGCTACTCAATTGAAATTGATAAAAGCTGATAACGGGCCCATATATCCTCATCTATTTTCCCTTTGCCAATATGGAGATTGTAATTAGGCCTTGGTAATAACTTCCAATCTCCCTTTTAATCAATATTTTAGCAAAAAGAGATTAGGCCTAATGAGAGCGAGTAGATGTGGCAAGAAAGCGACTGGGTCTTCTTATTGCCGTTTCCATAGAAACCGATGTTTCTCTTAGGGATTGTGCCAGGCGGGGGTCTGTAACGTACAACGATTGGAGATGTTGCTCCAACTTCATGAGTGCATTAATAACCTAGAAAAGCTGCAGAACTGTGGATGGTTTTTTGGTTTTGTTTGGGGGAAGGAGGTGTCTGCAGGAAATGATTTGTTTTCCCTGTTAAATACAAATACAAAAAATCCACCTGCCTTGCTAAATTTCTGGCTGTTTACCCTGGGGTGAGAGAGACACGGTGCCTTATGGCTGGAGCATACCTTCTCTTTCAACATACTCGCTGTTTAATACTGCTCTCAAAGCTGGAAATTACAGGGTTGTAAAAGCCATGCAGTAGTGGCAGATAAAGATAGCTGTGGACTTTCCATTAATCCTACTCAAACCTGTTTGCCTCTAAACCATCCGAGAGTGCTCAAAGAAAGAGTTACCAGCCTGTAGATGACAGGCGTGCATTTGGGTTGCAAGGGAAGGAAGAAATAGTAGCCCAAAGTCCTGGAAATGGCTGATACGGAGCAATCAGTTTGAGTGATGGCTCCCTTGAGGTGGTAATTTATCATGCAGCCCTGGTGTAGGATCCCATGATGGTCCTGCCTAACCCCTGTTTCACACAGACAACGGAGTTCATTTGGATTCTGGCAGAATCACGACGGATGCCTAGTCCCACTTCTACTGACAAAGTTGATTTGTATATATCCTTAATTAACTGCTCAAGGTCTTTAAATCATCAAAGGCTACACAATTTTAATTTGAAATAAATTAAAGTCTCCTAAACTGTTTGCTACCTACGGTGTTAGGAGAAAAGCGATATGGTCTCTTCAATCACTAGTTATCTCACAGATTTTGTAATTTTGTATAAATATATATATATATTTGTATGTATATCTTTTTTTCTTATTCTGCTTCAGTCGACCAGGTCTGTTGAATGCAAGTGACCCCAGTTATCCTTGGCTTGCAGACTCTTGGCCTGCCACAAGTCTGCCAGTAAACAACAGCACTAGTGGACCCAATGATCTTGGCAATTTTGGTCGTGGAGGTACATTTCGTTTTATTAAATCACTGTATAGTATACAAATACTAAAGTATATAGTATAGGCCTCTGTTATTTAACATCTATGATAAACACTGTGTAATATTTTTATCATTATAGTTCTTTCTATGTTTGACTCCAGATTTGATTTAAAATTGACTTTAAAGTATTCATTTTGCTTTGTTTCTTTCTACTTCTTTAAAATGTAGATCTTGTTTGTAATTTACCCCACAGTGGTGAGACAGGGTCTGCTTGTCATCTCAAGAGAAGAGTATTTGTTGCTCAAACTCATTCCCTTTTGTGTGGAGATGAGCCATCTTCTGTGCAGCGCAATGTAGCCAGGGATAGAGGATGTCCATAAGAGCAGAGAAGAACTTGGGGGATGCAGGAAGGATGTTCCTTCAGCAGAAGGACAGAACAGCATTGTTGCTGTCACCTTACCCACCCCTTCCTGCTGAGGAACTGCTCTCAGTCTCAACCATGATCCATGAAGAAGGCCTCAAAGGTCTTCAGAAACTTTCCTTCTTATTGGAGGAAAGAATACACAAAAAGGGAACCATTTAGATTTTTTAGGGTTTTATTTCCATTTTGAATTGAGGGAGGCCCTTTGGGGAGATGAGGTAATGATTTATAATTATGGTGATGAATCTTTAGAGGGGTTATTTTCTTTCAAACATTTTTCTCAAATGGGAATTTCAAGATGTATGATTGGGATTTTTAAAAGTCATAGTAATATTCGCATCTCTCTGTTACTTCCGTGGTTTCTGTGTTGTTATAACACAGACAGTTCTGCATAGTGGTGTTCAGAACAAGATTTTCTAATGTAAATGAGTATATAAATATTTTAAAACATAAGTAAGTAAACAAAACTCAAGACAACTATATATCAAAAATACATTAAAATGCAAAAAAATCTGTAAAACCATCAAACTGATAAATGTGAAAAGAATTCAGTTTTTAACTGTACCAGAATCTGCTTCTGAAAACCATCCCTCACATTGGTTATATGTACCCATGCGAAACTCCTTGCCTGTGGTTTGACTACTGTGACTTCAAATTACAAGAAAACACTCTAGATTTATTTTCCATATAAAAATGTTGTAAAGCCCTTGTCTTACAAAAATATTACAAAGTAAGCAAAGCTTTTGATAATATTTAGGAGGCAACTGAATATCTGCCAGCTACTTTGTTGTGAATATCTTGAAAATAAAACCTTTCAATACTTTCCCATCTTCCCATAAGCTCACATAATACAGAAAAATTACCATTTTCTTTTAGCATTTGGCTCTATACGACTGAAATTGGAAACATGTTTTAAAGCTTTTGGCTTCAATGTGGATGAGGCGTAGGTCCAAATTTGTCCAAGAGATGCAATAGTTATATTTGGAATTTCAGCAGCTTAATTCCACCCGTGATCTTTACAGTGGAGCTCACACTTTTATTCTGGCTGTTTTGGGGCCACTTATCCCTATCTGTTTCAGCAGTTGAGTTTGGATGCTTCTGCATTAAAGATGGATTAGAAGTCAGGTGTCTTTTAACGTGAGTTAACTGCAGAGATAGAACTTGGACCTCTTTTACTGGTTAAAAGGTCTGTGATAATATAAAAGGTCTGTAAGAATTTGGAAAACAGTAAGGTGGTAATCAATCGCTCTGGAAACTCAGAAGCTGAGGCAGGCAGCTCTAACATTGCCTTTAAGAGTGAAATCCACGTTACGTCCTAGATAGGCATTTGAGAGCAAGGCTGTGAGTGGGAGGCACAGGTTAGGTCTGGAGTCACATATGGCCCCAAAATGGTACTCCGTCTCCCAAGGCAGCAAGGAAGAGCTTCCCTCAGGAAGTACTTCAGCACTATTTCATTTATCTCAAGAGTTAGCTACAAAACAAGTTGGATTTTGGAGAATTTTGGGGAAAGCGCGCAGTGGGAAATGTGTGTTCGTCTTTGGTCTGAAATGTGTGGTTTTCTTGCTATGACAACTTGGTGGGAAAATCACACTTGATTTTTACTAGGTGATTATGGCACTTTGTAAAACAGCACTTTAATAGCTCTTTGAGTGTTTAGTGTATACATCTCATTGAGGTCAAAAAAGTAATCTGTGGTTCTACTGAAAATTCCCAGAATGTCCAGAGAACCTCAGCTTATTAGTAAGAATGACTGAAAATTCTTGGCTGGTGGGAAGCTATGCAACTTTCCTTTCAAGTGTGTGCAAATGTATAGTTCTCCATTTTAGAATGACTGTATAGAGGTGATAACCTCTTCAGTTACCAGAAATGTGCTCTAAAAGATAGATGTATGTCTGAGTACTTGGGAGATGAGCATTTTGCTAGTTTTTACTTCCATGAGTCTGCAAATTCAACACAGACAGGTTGAGCTGGACTTACTTCATGTTATACATCAAGAACAGAATTTATTTACTAAACTTCAATCCATTATACTTTGATGAAACCAAATGTGGAAAGGAAAAATCTTCATATTGTGGATGAAATGCAAGAAAGATAGGACTCCGCTTGTCTCTCACATTTCATGCTGTATCTGGACATAGACTCTTCTGTGATTGTCTACTGCCCCTAGAAAGCACATTGGATATGTGCAGATAGATAGTAATAACCTGATTTTGAAATATAACCTGTAGTTTACATTAATTATAATTTTTTTTTGCACTTACAATTTATCTGCAGATATGTTAATACAATTAAGGCATTTAAAATACTTGATTGTGCCCATTTCCCTGTTGTTGTTGTCTGCAAAATCAGATCATACTGATAGACCCAAATTTAATCTGTTTCTGCAGTCTCTCTACTGAGCACTTGTTGTTGCCGTATTTATTGTTAATATTACATTGTTGCCCTGAGACTGCAGATGTTATTAGGGTCCATATTAAAATGTTCACTGTTGCACACATGAATGCAGTAGAGAATAGTTCTGTGGTCTATATGTTCATCCCAGGAAAAAAAAAAAATAGAACAGTGGGAGGAGGCCATGGTATCATATCTCATTGCTGGAAAAGTCTTGAGACAGTGAGAGAACAACTGTATTCCCTGAAGTGGCAGAGAACCCATGTCTGAGTCTGGAACTGAGCCTAAACCCTTGTCTAGGTGCAAGAATCATCTGTTCTTTTGGGGGCTTAAGGTATATAAAAATGTCTGTGATACCTAGAATGGGATCTGAACATCCTCACTATAGGAGTATGCATTATCTCAAGTATGATCTAACGGCTGGAATCCATATCTGCCATCTGCTATATAAAGCAAATGGCATATAAATGATGCATTTCTTTTAACAAGTAAATTTCAGAATGGATTCAACTTCAGAGTCTAAATAAATTGTAAAAATAGTACAATTTGATATATTGACCTCAGAGAGAGCAGGAAGAGAGTTATTGCTGAGCTGTGGTTCTCCTTGGGACATCATGCCAGTCATCATTAGATTCTTCACACTTCAGTAGTCTCAGCTTTTAAATCTAGTATTCTACCAGCAAAGGTCACTACAATGTTTAGTAAAGAGAGAGATTGCCAATCTAACTGATTAAAGGTACAAATTGCAGTGTGTGAGAGGATTCAAAAGATGTAGAAAAGTCAACAGATATTTAGTTAAATATGCTGTACTGTTTTTCAGGTAAATGTACTGGAGTATTTGAACAAGTTGTTCTCCATTATCAACACTGCTTTGCCATTTTAAGAAACTGATCACTTAAATCCCTTCAGAATAACACGTTTTCTTTCACATATCAGGAACAACTTGTTTTTGTCAGTTTTTTCTTTTGTTGAAAAGGAGAAATGTTCTAGCTAATGTCAAAAAGAAAATTAGATAAACTGATGCATAAAACTTGAAGGAAGTCAAGGTGATGCCCTTAAAAAATTGCTTTGAGAGCTTTGGCATCCATTTAAGAGTTTTGCTACATATTTGCTGGGAAAGTTTCCTCTGCAATTTGTAGATTCACTCCTTTCATCATTTCCCTGAAGCCCAGACAGTTTCATTGGTTCTGACACAGAGTGAACAATTGAAAACATTCTTCAGTAGAGAAATATTCCAAACTTCACTTTCACAGTTGAAGGTATGGAAAAAAAAAAGATGGTTTTAGGCAGTGAGACGTGAAGGACAAGTGGTAGGCCTGTCACAGATGCTGATAGCTTGGCGATGGTTGTACATCATCTTCCCTTCGTTGGCTCATGGACCTGTCTCAGCTGAAATGCAAACGTGCAAAATGACACATTTATTTTTCATCTTAAACCTTGATACTTTAAGGCTTCCTGTGCATCAGTGATTTGTTTCATTCCCCTATGTTCACCACAGATGTGCTGCCACCAGTGCCAGGGCAAGGAGATAAAACCGCTACTATGCTTTCTGATGGAGCCATTTACAGCAGCATTGACTTCACCACAAAAACTAGTTACAACAGTTCCAGCCAAATAACGCAAGCCACGCCATATGCCACCACCCAGATACTGCATTCCAACAGCATCCATGAGTTGGCTGTCGACTTACCTGATCCTCAGTGGAAAAGCTCAATTCAGCAAAAAAATGACCTGATGGGATTTGGTTACTCTCTCCCAGACCAAGGCAAAGGCAACAATGGTAATTACAGTTCTTATTTTCCAGAGCCCTTGGCTTTATACTGTATCATCTATGCATGAATTAGAAAAATCTTTTTAGTATGTGAGACACTGTTCATATTTACCGTAACTAATGCTTACATACCTTGCATGCATGGTGAACCTCACGCAATCACAAAATATATTGTTCTGTGCGTTTAATCCTCTTTGTCCTGTGCTAATCACCAAGCCATCTGCCTTCCATTAGGCTAGGATAGGTATACATTTAAAAAAAAAAAAAAATTAAAACTTGCTGCCCCACCACATCTGCCATTGACTTGCTAACTGCATGTGTTGCATGTGCTTGTGCTGTCGACTAATCACACGATGCCACTGTGACCTCTGCCCTTTAACCCTTAGCCTTGCTTTACATCCCTGACTACCGCGTGGCTGAGGGATTGGCTAATAGATTGCCACACAACCAGTCACAGGATTTCAGCACCACCAGCTCCCACAACAGCTCCGAAAGGAGTGGCAGCCTCTCAGGTTGGTTCCACCGCTGTGGGTGGGTGAGGGACGGAGGGGTGTTGGTGAGCAGCTTGCCGGGGAGGCGGAAGACCTCCCAAGTGCACTTTGCAGATAGGTATGAGGGTGCCTGCCCACTAGAATGTCAGCAAACAGCGTCACTTTGGCCTCTACTAAAAAAAAATGCGTTTTGCAAAACCTGTTTGGAGATAATTGGAGAATCCTCCCAACCAGCACTTGTCGGCGCAATTGCAAACCTTGCCTTGTCACATCCTTTCCCTGTGTGGATGTGGGATCCACAGTTCATGAAGCAAATAGATTTCCCCATCAGTCCTCAGTTTATAGGTTTCCCCACACTGAACTTCATGAGGAGATTAATATTTTTGTTGAGTTGTTAATAGATTCCCCACTCCCACGAGCTCTTTCTAAATGCTGTTTTTCAGTGAAGAAGCTCAGAAATAAATGTAGGGCCCTGCAAGATGACTGGGGTTTCAAAAATTGTGCCAAGTCTGCATACAAACAGAATGTAAATTTTATGTGTGCGCTGCATGTTATATTGGAAACATGATGCATTTTCATTGGATGAAAATTATTGTAGTACACGTGGTTGTGTATTATATTTAAACACACCTTTTTCTTCATTTCTTTAGTTTTGCTTACTTGTTGCTTATGTTATGTGTAATTATGTCTTTTTTTTTAAAGACAAAAACTGAAAAGCCAGCAATTAAAATGAAAGTTTGCTATTTGCTTAACTGGAATATGAGAGCGCTGAAGGGACTTAAATTTCAAATTCATACTATATCCGTAGCCTTTTGAATTTCCACTATAAGTTGGAGCAATTATAACAGTAACAGGTCAACCCTAGAAATGGCTTCTTTACGTGAATTTAAATGATTATTCAAATTGAATGTTGCGATTAGAAGCGTACAATCATTGGCCCATAACTCATATAGCCAATTGTGTTTGCAAGTCTTGTGTTCATATGGGGAGTGAGTGAGATTGAAAAATAGGCTTATGGCATTGACACAGAGGTATCCAGGAGCTAAGTTCATATGATACTTCAAGAAAGGTTCTTGTTCCTTGTATGTAAGATGTATTGGCAAGTAGCTTTGGAAATCGTCTTGCTCTTCTGGCTGCATGAAAATGCAGAAATTGATATGCTGAGGTACATATGTGCCAGTTATCAGAGGGCAGTATCACACTTTAGATGTGTTGACAGCTACAGCTGCCTAAGAATTTCCTCAGAAAATACAAAGTTTCATTGGAAAATATCAGTTGATCAAAAGCTGGACTTTGAACAAATATTCCAAGTGAAACATATTTTGTGTAGTGTTTCTCAGTTTGAAGTAAATTTTCTGATGACACTTGTAAACTTCAGGTTAGCCAGTCTTTCTATGGCCAGGGCACTCCTGTTGTGATCAAAGCAGCTCACACCTGGATGCCCCAATGCTCAGATGAGTGTCAGACTATTGGACTGCAGAGTCAGTATTTTGCTCTCCCTTGCCCACTAATTATGTCTTTAATACAGGCTAATTATGTCTGTAATACATGAGAAACTGGGGGGCACCTTCAAATAGTCCAATAATTAGAGCATCACTGGAGTCAGAGACCAGCTTTGATTACATAGTCCCCATCAGGCTGAGCAGGGACTTGTTCTCTCACTTCCTTGGTTAGTACTTCAAGTACTACTTATTATTCTGACTAAGGTTCTGTCTCTCTCAAATGATTATCATGAGAAATCCTATCCCACTGTGGAATGGAAAATAGCTAAAAACTCAACTGCTTTGTGAGGCAGGGAAATTTTGTGGCTGTACTTTGCACAGCTCCCAGCTTATGTCAGTGCTATGATCATCAGCCCAACTGACAAATTCTTTTTCCACTATCTGGTTCATCTAGAGATTTAAAGAATATAATTGAATTTCAGTGTAAGGAGACATTGAAACATCAAGCATCATTGCTATGGGGAAACAAGGCTTCGGTGCAACAGTTTTCAAATGCACATCAGGCATTATGTATCAGGTGTCTGTTCCACTAGTCTGACAGTGGAGTACCTCTGCCCATGGGGACAGAAGAGAAATCTCCTGCCCAGCTGCACGGTGTAGGCTGCTTTCCCTACCAGTTATGACCTTGGAGTTCCTTTCTTTTATTTCTTCATCTGAACAGTTCCTCAGCTCTCTGCTTCACTCTTTCTAATAGCTCCGTTATCTTTGACCTTTCTTTCCAAAAACCCCCAAATCCAAGTGACTCCATACTAGCACCCGACACATCCGACCTCCATTTTACCGGTCTCCTAAGATTACCAAGATGCTACACTTCCAAAATCTTCCTCTCCACCTCAACTAATCTCTAAGCTGAAGTTGTCTGCATTTCTCTTCTCTGAGTATTTTTAGTTTAAATCCCCCTGCAACATGTAACACACACACACACACACACACTCACTCACTCACTCACTCTTAAGCATGTACTTTCCTCCCAAAGCAGCCCCTCCTGCCTTCGCTCTTGTTGGCTCCTACTCCTGCTTACTTTTTAAAAATTCCCCCATGTCCCACAAATTAAAATTAACGTACTTCCTTTGTACTGTTTTGTGACCCTATTTCTAACTCCGCTTTCCGCCATACCTGTGCTTTGAAAGCTTCATTTTCCCTCCAGAAGGTTCATGTATTTGTTCCTCCATTGCCACCATCACTGGGGTTTCTTTTCTGTTGATCAAAATGTTCTTTCCCTTTTCAAGAAAACTTCTTTCTCTGCCAGGCTACAAAAGCAGGGAAGAGCCTGTCTTGCATCCTAATGGATGGAATATCAGCTCAGTTCACACATAGTGAATGACAGGATCTTGGCTGGACTTACTATAAATACTCCAAGACAAGGAAGGAAGAGCTCTGGTCTGGAATTGAGTAGTGGAAAGCAAAGTCTTGTTTGCAACATGCTGCCAGCCAGGCTGATTAGAAACCTTGCCAGACTTGTTGCCTGTCTTGGCTACTTCTGAATCACAGAATCGCCTTGTTTCTTCCCTCTCTATTCATTCCTGGTTTGGTCCAGCTGACATTTGGATAACAGAAGAAAGTCACTGTCTCTCAGACGAAAAGTCCCGTGACACGTGCTTGTCTCTTGCTAGAATTGCACCTCCTTCTGGATGTCTCTATGCCCAAAGCTAGAGCCAAGGCAAGGAGGGTGGTGCCTGCCAGTGCACACCGTGCCACCCTGCCTTACAAGTCAGTTGTGATTTTTTTGGTTCATTACTGATGAGAACTTTTTACATGGGGGTTTTTTTTGGCTGATCCTTATAAATCAGCAAGAGACGTCAGTGGGTAAGATGGATTAGACTGTGCTTTCTGCAGTAGGCAAGGGATGAGTGACTGCCATCTAGGTACCCCGCTGAAAAAGCATATGACAAACCATTGTTCCACCCAACAATCCAGAGAGTTTGAAAGCCACAACAAAATGGCAATAAATAGATGGGTCTCCAAGCAGTCAAGAGATATGAAACCTTGTGCCATTCTTCCTCTTAATGAATTCCTGACAAGAAAAAGGAGTCAGGGCAAAATAAAAGCAGCAAAACAAGTGGAAAGAGAGCTTTTTCTGTAAGATGACTTTCCCGCAAATGGAAGTGTCTCAACTGGAGAAGTGGGTACAAGGATGATAAGAAAAGAGAAGAGGGCTTAAGCAAAATGCATTGCTCACCTCATTTCTACTAACCTCCTCCATTAGAGTTGTACATCAGAAATAGAACCTCTTCTCCGTAGCGGCACAAGATATTTGAACCCTGTGAAACAGACAGTCCTAAAACATTGCAGATGACTTCCTGATGTTTTAAAAAATGGAACTTAGTAAATTCCTATCAGCAAAACCCCGTTTCTTTTTATTTTGACAACTTACACTTGTCCTTCTGGCTGAAAGATATTGAGTCTAATGACAATTTTTTTAGATTGTGTCCTTAACCTCTGTGTTTTCCACAGAAAGAGATTATGCAAAACAGTGTTATAAGCACATTGGATTTTGACATTTGCAATAATTTGCTATGGTCTATTATATTTTTATCTAACAAGTGAATTCAAGAAGTCATAAAGCAGACATGAATAAATCAGTAAATATATTTTTGATATAGCAAAACATGTCTTGCCTTGGTTGTGCAATACTGTGGTGCAAATGTATGGAGTTTTAAAAAGAAGTGATTTTCAGCAATTATTCAGAATATTTTTCTATTCCATTCTGTTATTATTTATAACCTTGTAACAGCATTAGCACGTTGATGCTGATTCTGCTGAGATATAAATACATCATCTTTTTTGGGGCATGCCATCTGGAATCAGAATTCTTTCAAAGAAATGTAAATAGCTAGCTTTTTTCTCCACATTATATCTCTAACATTTTATTTTTCATTTTGCGTTTGCAGGTGGCAAAGGAGGGAAAAAGAAGAAAAACAAAAATACTGCCAAGCCCCAGAAAAATAATGGTTCAAACTGGGCCAGTGTTCCCCTCCACCCCCTCCCGTGCAGCCGCTTCCAGGCACAGAGCTGGAACACTATGGGGTGGATCAGCAAGAAGCAGGGTAATTTTTTTCTTTTTCTTTTGAAGAAAAATCTGTGGTTTGCAGAGATGAGGCTTTTTTTTTAAAATTTTGCTAAGTGATGATATTATTCTGTTTTGTTTTTTTAAAAAAAAAGAGAGAGTGCCAGAGAGAGTGCCTTATCATATAGACTTATTCAAGGCTATGGAAGGGGAATGTTTGAATAGTTTCTCTTGCTAGTGACTGAAGATGGGAATAAAAGTGACCTTGCTTCATCATCATGTAGGGCTTCTCTGCTTACTCATGCTGAGAAGTATCTCACTTCACAGGTAGCTTAATTGAATTCTGTTGGGACTGCTTGCAAATGATGGGACTCAGAGTGAGTAAGGATGACATAATCTGGCTTCTTGTATTTTTTTCACTGCTTTGATGTTTAAAAATATTAGAGCCAACAGAACAAAAAACCTCACACTAAATTGGATTAATTTTAGAAGATCAACCAGTGGATAATAATCTTCTCATCGGCTTTTAGAGGAAATTTCACAGTTGAGGAAGGCATGTTATCTATAGGCATTTTTTATTATTTAAACAACTCTTGAGTTTCTAGAACCTTACGCTTATTTTTTGATAGCTTAAACTTGTTCTTAAGGACATAAAATCAAACAAAAAGTACTAAATGAGAGGAAAGAGACTTTTCCTGCACAAAGAACCATTATGGAATGCTTTTTAAAAAGTGAATTTATATGAAATACCAGGTTAAACTCTGGAGGAAAATCAGAATATATAGAAAAATAGTTTACTGTGGTTAGATCTGTTGGAGCCTTTGAGAATCACTGTTCTGCCAGGGACAAATGTCTGCCTGTTGAAATACATGGATTAATCAATATTTCCTAAGGATGAAACATGTTTTAAAAATCATTGTTTTATTGCTTTACTGAATAAAAAATATTTCAAGTGTTATCTCTTTTGTAAGCATGACTTGATCATCACTACTTTTATAATGAAAATTAGAATAATTAAATATTAATATTTGAGTTTATACCAAGTCCTTCAACTCTTAAAATGAATAATAACTAACTGTGTAAGTCCGTGGAGTTACTTTTAAAAGGAAGGTCCATTCAGGCTATATTAGAGTTAGAATTTCAAAACAAATGAAAGGGAAAATGAATAAACTTACTGATTGTAAGTGTTGTTTAAAAGTCAAGTCAAAAAGGTGCATATAATCATTATATTCTGTATTCTGTTACAAAAAGCAAAAATAAATTTAAGATGATTTTACCATATAATATTTGTCTATCAGTTTATATCCTTAAAACACATGTGCAGCCATTTCACTAAAATAGTTACGCTATAGAAGGCAAACAACTTGGATTTTCTTTCAGGACAATGAAATAGCATAAAAGGTAAATGGAAATACCTTCTGGAGAAATCCCTTGTTACATGGGGCTTGACTCCTCAGTTGCATAAAGTAGCTGTTATTGAGCTGGAAGGAACAATGTTGGTCACCAAGACAACACTGGTTATTTAAGGATAAGGTAATCACCAGCCTTCCAGGTTCCCAACAATTCAGACTTAGTTTTTCCTCTGATTATCTTTTGAATCACTCCTCTGGCTTTTGTAATATCTCATTAATAATGGTTGTAACAAGACCTTCTAATGTGCGTTTTACCAAACACAAAACCAAATTTGAAGATTAGATTTACAGTATCAGTCTTGAGCTACAGTAATTTGCAGCCAACTTTGCTGAACCCAATGAATCTGCAATGCCCATACTTCCTCAGGATGTATCCAATACTAATGGTCATTCTGTATTCAGAGGTTGATCTTGTTTCTGTGGTTTTCCACATGCTAAAATGGAATGAATCATAGACTGTGTTACTTATGTTGCCTTTAATATTGACATATTGGGTAAAAAAAAGGCAAGCAATTTTTTTAAACTGTTCTGTTTTTCTTGATTTGCTTTGATGTATACTGTTTGACACGTTCAATGTGTTTTAATTTTAGAATTAATTACATGCAGATGTAATTATATTATGAATTACAATTGAAAAATGAACTTGCAGTCAGAAAAACTGGAGGCTTTACATTAAAATTCTCATAATGTGATATGAAAGGTGAATGTTTAGAGCATTACAATAAGGAAGCTTGTGTCTAAACATAGACTTTTCTGTGCATGTCTTCCTATAACTCTTGAATTCAAGTGTGTGTTTCATTGGCATGAGTATCCCAAATAAACTAAACAATTTTGGCACCTTATTTTGCTTACTAGAAATTAACACTAGTGTTCTATTGGCTTATAAATTGTAAAAGAAAATCCACAATAGCAGCAAGTGAAAAAAAAGTCACCTAACTTAATCATAGGTAAAGATGGAAAAAAAAAATACACTCTTAGTTCTCTCTACCATTTTCTTCCCAGAAGAACTGAAGTTTGCATTCACCTCCATTTTTCCATGAACTGCAACAAACCTAAGGAAAGGTGAACATGTTATTCTAAGCAGCCATTTATATAATGTGGTAGCTTTTGGGATGTCTTAATTTCCTGTTTAACCTGTGCAGAAAGTCTGTTTATACTGCTGTTTCCCTAGCAAGCTCTTTCCTATGAAATTTTCCCCTTTTTTTTGTGGTCTTCTACAAACTCTGCACTTGTTCCTTGTTGTCTTCCTTAATTTTCTCTTGTATATACTGCAGAGTCTTTGAAGTTTCTCTTTTTCTGTAGTAGCTCCCAATCAAGCATGTTCCCTTTCCCGCCCTTTCCAAAGATGCTTTTGTGTAGTTTTATGTAAGAAACTTGACAGTAAGGAAATGCTTATTACTTATTCATTGTCATCTACTTATATTTTTTCATCAATAATATGCATGACCTTGAGCCAACCCTAGTGAAGGCAGTTTTCATATTGTTTTCATTGGTTGTTTTTATTTCTTACTATCGATTCCATCTTACAATGGAATATTAGCTGCTGAATGTCAGTATATTTGATAGTCATTTTCTGGTTTTAGAAAAAGTAAAGAAGGGAATACCTTTTACATCAAAAAATACTTTCTGACAAGGCCTAGAGAGGGAAGCTTTCTTTGTTGCAACAATGTCTGTAATGAAACAAAATTGTTCTAGAATGTGCCCCTGATCTATCACATCTATTTTTTATTTTGAGGAAAAAAATCTATCAATGTAATGAACCAAGCTTTTTAATAGCAAAAGATTACTATAGAATAAAAGCGCTGAGAATAGAATAAAAACTATTAGAAACACAGAGACTCATGTTTGTTAACCAGAACTTGTTTAGGGACTTACCATGAAATTACAATCAGAGGTCCCTACTGAAGTTAAGGTGCTTAGATTTTAATAAGAAGTACTTACTTAAAAAAGGCTGCATGCATTTTCACCAAGGTGTATTTACTCAGAAAACCAAAAAGAACAGGGATGTGATCAATATTCACTGTGCTGGGTTCCAGACGTTTCAGTAGTATCATTTATATGAGGTGTAGTTACTATGTAGTCTGTTAGATTTGCTAGCTTTTTCTTGCAGATTTTTTTTTTTTTTTTGTAAAATGCAGGTTAGAACTGGTGGCTCTTTGGACATCTTACATTATGAAGACAAAGGTTCTTGTACCTGAAATCTTGAATCTCAGTGTCCTGAGCTTCAAGCTTAGGCTCCTTTCCATTTCAAACAAAATCTAGGTAAAGATACAGTACTTGTGCAGAATCTTTTTACTAAGAAATCTTTTTACTATCAAGCTGAACATTCGGGAATTTTAAGCAAGTAGGGTCAAAAGGCGAGCACACCCAAAGCTCATTTATGCATTACCAAAAAGTCACTAAGGAGTATCTTTCTGCCATGTCCCTTTTAAAGAAGCAGCCATTATACCAAAGCATGAGGTTGAGAGAGTAAAAGTGACAGAGCTGTTGCACTGTACATTTTTAGCAGCATGAGTTAGGATGGTCCCTTCACCCTTGGGTGGCAATGTCATGACTGAATATTGCAAGGAAAGACAAATTAGAGCTAGTCATATCTTAATTGTCTTCTAAAGGAATTGAATATGTATCATATAACATTTTCTTAAATCTCTGTGTTATGAAAATGGTAATGATGATTCACTCAAAAGCTCCTAAATGCCAAGTGTTAAGATGCAGCATTTATTTGCACCTCTGTACACGAACCTATGTTTGTGTATCTATATGTGATTGTATCTAGATATAGATTTAAAGTGATACCAGCCTTAACTACAAGATATGTCTCCCCCAGACTTTTGGATGATTAAGTCAGGTTGTTTTAGCTATCCTGAATCTGTACTTTTAAATACAGACTATAGACTTTTAAATAAGGAAAAAGTAGTTTAGTTAATTTTAGAACTATCTTTGGGTTTTGCTTAAAGTAAATGTTCTGCTCATAAAACAGGTTTTGAAACTTCTCTGTCTCAGTGTTCCCAGCCTTTTTGTAACCCAGCTTCACACTTGAGAAGATTGTCAGTGATTCATTTTTTCTGGGAAACTGGTAATTCCTTCCAAATCAGGAGCCTTAAAGGAATATTTTTAAACTGGTTTGAAAAATTAATTGTATAATGCAATGCATTGCCTGCCTGCATTCCAGACACAATGGGTGTACCTTGTCAGCAGTCCCTGAAGGTGGAAAGAAGATAAAGTGACTTAGATGATGCTTGGGGAATGGCCTTTAGAGTGTGAGATGGTTTGACAGTGAAGGAGCTATGAGAGCTTTCGGATGTCGTGTTGCCTTTTGAAAAGAGCTGTCTAACCTGAAGTATTTTGGAGTACACTGGGAGTTAAGAAGAAATGTGTGCAGATGCTCAAGAGACTGCAGACTGACTGGATGTTTTGAAGATGGGAAGAGCAGACAGTGTTGAGAGTGGTGTGATCATCAGCAGAGCTGCCCACAGCTGAAGTTGTGTTTGGATTAGGGGATTACTCTGGGGAGATAATGCACAGGGACCGACCGCAGTCACTAGGGCCTATGTGTCTTGCGTGATGCTGGTGTCTGTAAGGGACAGGGTCCTGGGATGATACTGTAATACAACACTGAATTGAAAGGTGTGTGAGGAGGACAGAGACAGAAAAGGACTGAATTGCTGCAAAGGCTTACATAAGAAGTGGTAGTAGAATATAAAGCTTCTATTTCTAGCCAGATGTAGCATCACCTCTTACACCGTTGGTAGAAGACTAAAAATTGAACCACAAAAACTTATCAGAACATCTCTTATATGTGAAGAGAGAAGAATTTAGTATTGAAGAATATTGGTAGCAGTTAATCTTTTAATTTAGTTTGGGCAGGTGTGTTGAAAGTGTTCAGAAATTTAGAACTGTCTAGGTAAGTCCCAGTAAAGACTGGTTAGGAGGTGGGGTGCTGGCAGAGCTGTCAACGTGTGCTAATGTACCTTATCAGCTGGTTCTGTGACAGAGCATATGTTTAGGGTCAGTGCTGCTGCGACATGAATGTATTACACATCACAGTAGCTACCTATATGCAGTGTGGTAAGACCAGAATTTATGTGGAAAGTGTAGCTTTTTAAGCTACAAAATAAAACCAAATAGTAAATTTATAGACAAATAAAGGGGAGGATGGGAGCAAGGAAGTACATAAGTGCAACTACGTAAAGATCGCTCTGCCTTTTAAGAATGCTGCTATTTTCATGTGTAGGTCAGTCTTCATGCATTCTCCTAGGTTAATGATCCAGGAAGTGAGTTGGTTCATTTTTGTTGTTGATTGTGGCGTAACATTATCTAATCACCATTAACAAATGAGATAATGGATCGGTAATTTTTTGTTGCACATCTTGTTCAAGTTGCTTAGCAGTTGTGGGAAAAATTAAACAGACTCAGTAAGGAGAATTTAAGCAATTATGACCCTATTTTCAATAAATGTTAAAGCTCACGCTGTGCGCAAGGGTTCAAACTGCAGCAGAAATCCTGTACACCCCTACTGCATGTCAGAGATTTGATATATACTAAGTTTACCTGGTTTTTATTTTAGATATGACAGTGATGGTTGGTGTCCGCCTTTGCCAGTTCAGACCTACCTACATCAGGGCATGGAGGATGAGCTTGAAGAAGACGATGATCGTGTCCCCACACCTCCTGTCCGAGGAGTAGCTTCATCACCTGCGATCTCCTTTGGGCAACAGTCAACTGCAACTCTCACACCTTCTCCACGAGAAGAGATGCAGCCAATGCTTCAAGCCCACCTTGATGAATTAACTAGGGCTTACCAGTTTGATATAGCAAAGCAGACATGGTAAATGTTTGAAGGGGGCACCTGCGGTCTGGGAAATGAAAGCATAATAATAATTTATTCCTCGATGACATAAATATCAACTGTGTTCAGCAACATTTCAGTAATGTTTCCAAAGCAGTAAAATGGAAGAAGAAATAGCCAAACTATATCTACAGTGTGAAGGCCTTATACATTAGTAGGTGGTTTTTAAACCATAATGCTTGGTAATATGTTAAATCTTGGCTAAAACCATGTAAAAATAATATTCCCCTGCAGTTTTACATATATTCAACTAAGTAGTTAACACCCACCTGCTGATGACTTTTACACAGTTCAGAGTACTCTCTTTTCAGGCTAGCAAAAGATAGGAATTTTTTAGGATTTTCAAAAATATTGAGGTTCTAAATCGCTGATTAAAAATAATGCTAGACACCTGAAATAGCAATGTAGCAGCTTTTACCCTGCGTTACACAAGAATGAAGCATTTGCATCTCTGACTGTAGTTTGAAATACCATGAAAATTTCTGATACATAGGGAAAAACCCCAAAAGCAAGAAGGAAGTTGTTAGAATTTACAAAATGGATCTAGCGTTTTAGAGTGCTTTATGCCTATTTAAAGGAAGAGCAAGCAAATACCACAGTAACATTTCCCCTGCAAAACAAACAGAAGCAATCTCTTCAGGACTGAAAAAGAACTTGTCAACTGCACCAGGCTGGGGATACGGTGAAGGTCAGTTGCTTTCTGGATGTTCCCTAAAGCAGCAGTTGTCTTTTACAACTTTTCTATCCAGACAAAGCCTGCGAATCTCAGAGGAGAGGAGCAGAGCTTGTTACGGAATGGCGCACTGCCAGCAAAGGAGCAGCCCTTTCTTCGCTGGTAAATAAAAGCCACAAAGTTATTCAGCTTGAGCTACCATAAATAGATCAGGCAGGTAGGGCAGGCGGTGCCAAATCAAAGCCAGCTGTTTTCCCTGGACACCATCGAAGCCTCGAGGCTTGTCCTGCCAATCTGCACTCAATCAACAGGATACTTTGGTCCCGCTGCAGTGCCACGCTGCCAAGCACGGACCCCCAGCCTGCCTGTGGGACAGACCCAAATCCCAGGCAGCAGCTAGACCTGGCCTATTGAAAGGGTAGCTGACTTCTGAGCCAGCACACAGATGCATACCCTGTCTGTACAGTCGGTCGCTGCTGCATTTTGCAGCTGTTACCCTTTCTAGCCCTACAAACCGTGGGTGCCCAGTCTGGGAGTGGATAGCATAGTAGGACTTTGTAGCAAAGCCTCTTGCAGCTGACAGGAAAGGTCTTGCTCCCTTTTTGGAGAAAATGAAAATTGATTGGGAATTTTCCTAATGTGCATAGGAATATACAGATTTTAATGTCGCTCTTGTGGTAAAGGTCACCGTAATTGAGCATGAAACTCTGTAAAAAAATATAGAGATAAACTGTATTTTCATACTAAGACCCTTATAGCAGGTATTGGAGTAAATACTGAGGGTTGCAAATACAAATGATTTTTGAAGTAGTTGTGACATCGGAATTGTTTTAATGCTTTTGAAGATGGTCTGGCTGGGTACATATCATGCTGTTCAGCAAATGCTGTTCAAAGTCAGTGGACAGTCCTCGTTGCCTTAAGTGGGGAAGGAAGAGTTCTTGGTTTTCTTTGCACAAAGTTAACCTGTCCAGTGTAGGGGGGCGGCGGGGGGGTACAAAACAACAAGATGAGACCTGTCAGATAGGTTACCGTAGGAGTAATAGAAGAGACCAGACAACTAGAAATTTAAGAAACAGCACATTAAAGATTACTGAAAAGTACATAATCATTATGGCCTTGATCCAGCAAATCACTTAAGTATATGCTTAACTACAAGTACATGAGAAATTGACTTCAATTGTTCTATCACATGCTTAACATTAGAGCATATACTTAAGTATTTTGCTTGATTGGAAGCTAATCACACTTTTTATTGAGGTTAGTTAGATGCAGTAACCTTTAGCACAGTGTTTTTGAACACTGCTGGGCTAAGAACCTGGTGTCCAGACAGAAGTATATTCAGGAAACTGCCAGTCAGAAGGGGTTGTATATCAGAAAGGATGCATTTGTTCTGCAAATAAGCTTCAGGAATAAGCAGTAATTTAAAACCTACAACCAAGGTGGAGAGAGATGCCAGTGGTATATACGTTTACCGTGACATTCTCAGATCCGATAGAATTACATTATGAAAAAGAAAAAGCTATTTGATAAAGAGAATTACTACACTTATCAAGTATAGGCAATAATACAGCACAAAGTTTTCATTGAAAATATATTAAGGCTAGGAAACTGAACAGGTCACAGTTGTAATTTTTTCTGTTATGCTGATGTCCCCAAGCAAAGAGCCCACGCAGAATCCTGGACTCTGTCCAGAGCGCTGCTGACTCAAATCAGGTCCGCGGCACCTCATGAACAGCCACCCAAGGATTCCCACATGCCTAAGTTAGCAATTTCAAGCATGGTACATGCTCTTATGCCAAGGCCAGTCATGCCTGGGTCCCCTGGCACAGCTTGCTGTGTACCTGTACTGCTGTGGAGAATGCTGCATTGAACAGCTGATGGTTGTTCTTTTCCTCTCAGAGACCAATGCAAATGAAAACCTCCAAGTCCCGTGCTTGCCTTTGGCCATTTAGCTATCTGTGGGTGGTTTTCATCCTTTGTTTTTCTTTTTTTCTAATTGTGATTGCTTGCATGCAGTAATTTCACACATGCATGCCCTAATCCTGCTGCAATTAAATCAGTTACTAACTACTGGAATAAAGCAAAATAAAAAGACCACTCGCTGATAATGGGTTCCATTGAGACTTGAAAATTTCTTCTGTCCTACTGGTCATTTCCTCCTCTTTAGGGTGAGTTCTACTTAAGGGGCAGTGAGTCTGTTTAAGCAGAAGGAAGTGAAATTTAATTTTGGCCCAACATGTGATTTGCAAGGTGGAATATCGGGTGAGACATTTATAATGCTAGATTGGGATTCAGAATTGGTGCTTTTCCACAGACTTCCTACCCTGATATATGTAGCTATCTGCGTACATTGTTCCCTCATCTGTAAAAAGACAATCTTGACGTTCCCATCGTACAGGAGGGGAAGTATATTTAAATACTGGAAAGTGCGCAGGTGCTGTGGTATTAGAAGCTATGGTGAAATAACTGGACTGACTTTCTTGAGTTTCACCTTAACAAGCACGTTTTTTAAGTCTACTTCAGGACTTAATTGAAAGGTTATTATTACCATGGGGTACAAAGTCTCACCCGTTCTGATGACGTTTTCCTGTTTGTTTGTGTAGGCACATCCAAAGCAATACACAACCTCCTCAGGCTCCAGTTCCACCCCTAGGATATGTAATCTGGAAACCTTATTTCAGATTTGGAAACAGATGTTCCAGATGAATGATGATGAGAGGAAACGATATTGAAGAAGAAACTGTAGAAATCAGTAGACCACTAAGAGGTCTAGAGCATACTCCAGGCTCCCAGTATGGACAATCTAGACAGCTCTGTGAAGGTAACCAAACACAGTTAACAGTGACACCAGCTTGTTCCTAACAGTAAAATACATCATCAGTCAAACACTTTCTAAGTGAAAATTTATTCCACTCTATTTCTGTAACATTTAAAATGTGTTAATATTAAACACTGAAGTTAAAGAAGGATTTGAAAATACTTTGCTGCAAAATGATAAGAAAAATTCATGAATTTTAAAAAGCTTTAAAGACTTGAAAGAAACTCAATTATATCCTAGCTTTCATGAAAAGTTCACTCTACTGGAGAAGCAAGCCAGTTACATAAAAAGGAGGGGGAAGACCTTGGCTTAGGAATATATATTTCATAAATCAGGAGCAGCATAAAATGTTATCTTAAAACACTTTTAGATATTTTGCTGGGTAAATGCTTTCACAGAATGAACAACAGGGAAGTTAAAAAGACTTCAGAATAAGTGTGGTTAGATCAGCACAACATTTATTTGTAGACTAAATAAAACATCTATGTAGGAAAATGTGTATTTTGAACATACTTTGTATTGCTGAATTTAGTAATTGTTCCTTTTCAGTGAAGACATTTAATTATTCTGACCACTCAATTCCTTCACTGCTTCTCGCCCTTTGCATGCCTTGGAAAGTTACAACAGGGAGATCATCAAAGGGGACCTAGAAAGGCATGCTAAACTAATGCACAGAATCTGAATGAATAAAATTGCTGTTGCTGAAATGTAGACAGTGAAAGATATTTTTTGAAAAATTCAGATTTTATATGGACATAATGAACTTTTTGTAGGCATCAACATATTTCCCTTTAGGTTAAACTTGGACCTCTATATACTATACTGTATCTGTAATGTACAGCTTTATTAGAGATTGAAATGTACATAGTATCCATAGTTCATAAAAGCTAGTAGGTGCTTCTTCAGTCTTTGATCTCTGCGGAAGAACACGGATTGTTAGTTGTACTTTTAAGGGAGACTTGCTCAGTACAACTTACCACCATAGCACTGCTGAATTTCATCTCATTGTTCTGGACCTTTGAAATTCCAAGGAATTTGCACCCTTACTTAAACATTGCTATTCTGAAAACACTGCCAGGAATATGAACGGTGATGGAGCATCAATACCTATAATTTTTCTTCCTTTTCCTTTGTTGAATTAAATAGTGTGTAGGCTTAATCCCACTTACCAGGTTTTCCTTCACCCTAGGGGCCAGACTGCTTGCCAATCTAATTAAGATTTAAGAATTGTATCTCTGCTGCTGCGATTTGAAATCCAGATCCAACTGAAGGCCGTAGAGTTAAAGTTTAAATCCCTGAAATGAGAAGGTTAACTTATTAGTGCAGAGTATGTTAAGTCACTTTTGCTTGAATTTCTAGTGTAATCTCCTTCAGCTATAATTCTGCATATTTTTGCATATCTCACTAATGGCTCAGATGCCCCTTTTCCATTAGCAATGCAGTAAAGGTTTTGCACTGTAATACAGAAATAAATAAATTAAAAAAAAAATCAAGTGGCTATATAATTTTCTCTTTGGTATGTATTAATATGTCAATGTTGATAAATCTCTAAATCAGAAAATGAATGTTTTTCACATTTGCATTTTCACCTTATAATTTTGGATCATCCTACATAGCACAAAGTAAGGAACAGCTGCATTTCTGCTCTAATTCGTAGGCTTCTGTGCTTATTACAATTTATCCTTTTATGAATAACATTCAAGCTTGTTCTAATAGTTATAAAATCTTGTTTAATTATTGGAGTGTTGAATGTTTAATCGTTGGAGTGTTAAAAACTTCTGGTGTATTTTTTTGGGAAAGAAATTGGGGCAGAACCTCGTAATGTAGACTGGGAGTGTAATTAAGGTGATCTACATGCACTCCCATTCATGTCCACCACTATCTTGATGCGGGCCTCATCCAGCTGAAAACTAAGGTTTTTCTTTTGCTTTTTCTTGTTTAATTACTAGCTGGACCTGTTCCTTGATCTGGCTCACCGCATGGCAAAGGTGTTTGCCAGCACTGCAGGAAGGCAGTGTGGAGCTGGAAGGGAAGCAAAATGACAGACTGCCCCCTACAGCACTATAGCCAACACTTAGATTCACTTAAAACAATCACGGAACTATAGCCCTTACAAAAATACCAACCAGAGCGTTTAGTCTAAATTATCTGTAACAGGGCAAACTCTCCAAATAACAAAACTACTACTGTTTTCCCCTTGGTTACTCATATGGGTAAAACTTTGATTTTCCGAGGGTCTGTTTTGGGCTTGTTTTTTTCTAGGGGTGGAAGGAAATTGCTGCTCTATACCTTGGGGCAAATTGTTTCAAAAGAAAATTTTAATTTTGGTGTATCTGTTTCTGTTAACTCTTCCAGGCTGCATTTACTGGTGTTAAGAGGGTTATAGAACCAAATTGCATTCATTGTTTCTAAGCTGTTTCTCATTCTTTAATTTGATTGCTTTTAGAATACTGTAAAACAACTAACGTTCTTTCTCTGCACTGAGAATATATAAGCTACTTCTTTTCATAGGGCTTTCGGTGACCTTAAACCAGCAATTTCCTAGGAATTTATGTACTGCATTTTCAACTCTTTAAACATTATATTAAAAATGGAGGCAAATGAGAACAGCTGACCAGATGAAGTGATATTTCTATTCTTTTTTGAAGCGCGCCCTGTGAGTTCAGTGTTTGTGAGAAATCTAAAATTGACATCCCTTTGGTCCCAAAGACTTCCTCCGAATAGAGTTGCTGTATGGTGAGCCAAGGGGAGTTTCCTCACCCTGTACTGTTAGCATGCCTCAGCGATGGACTTAAGATACCCACTCTCGGAGTGAAAATGGTACTTTGTTCTTTAACGGCTGAGCTGGGGACCGAGGGTTTTCATCCCAACGCCCAAATGTGGGATTCTCTGAGGGGAAACACTGGCGCTGTTGTGAACCGAGCTCAACTGCTAAATTCCTCTGAAACCACAGTATTGCTCCTTTAAACTGTTTAAAAGTCAGGTTGTCTTCCAGACGCTTGAGTTTTAGTTACAGCTAACTGAAGATTCAGACAAGGATTTTAATCCTGTGCTATTAAGCTTTTCTCTTTGCAGGTGGCAGAGACCTAATGTTGACATGTATAATAAAGTGAAAAGAAAGGAGGAGAGCACAGTAAAACTATATCTTAAACATTTTCCAGATATTGCAAAGAAAAGTCAAGGAGGGGAGTTTAGAATTTGAACGTTTGTGGGATAGAATACAAAATTAAAGCCAGAGATTTGCTTCATTCCCAGCATGGTTTGTTAGGATACTGAGTTACTGATTCTGATTTAAAAAAAAAAAAAGAAGAAAGAACTGAAAAGCAGCTGTAAAACTACAGCTCACTTGACTTTTAATCACAATTAATCAGGGTTATTTTTGCTTTCAGAGACCACATTGAAATATGTTTTTTCTTTTGCTTAGGTTTAGTGTTTGCCTTTATAATGGAATTGCTCGTGCAGAGTTTGTGTTCGAATGGTCATGAAGAGTCTGTTATATTATTCTACTTTAATAGACAATTAATTGCATATGATGAACTGTATAAGAAATTAATTTGCTTCTTATTGAAATCACTAAGAACAACAGTAGGTTTTGTCAGATCAAAGTGTTATGTTTGGGGGTTGTCCTTTGCCCTTCTCCTTACCTTCTCCCCCAGCACCACCAGTGAAGCTGGTAGTGAGAGCTGTTACATCTTCAGTCCTGGTGCATTTTGACTGAGGGGAGAGATATACCCGTTAACTAGCCTGGAAATTATAACAAGCCCTTTTTCTGCCTAACTGATACAAACTGATAAAAGCAGAGAGAGATTCTTGTAAACAGTACCCACTGCAAATGGATAACAATTTTTTTTTCCGTAGAATAATATAAGTCCTGAAATTATGAAGATCTCCATAGGTTGTATAGGTCAGCAAGGAAGAAAATCCCTTTATTTGGCATGTTTTGGTCTTGATGAAAAGAATCACTGATCACTGTCTGCATGGTAAAAGTTGTTCATTCATTGTTGTCTGAGCACAAATGGAATAATTCCTTGAAATTACACAAAATCATTTTCATGAGCCTTTTTTTTTACCATGGCAGAGTTCAATATTTATATTGATGTGCTTAGGGGATACCTATTGCAAAAGATTCTATCTTATTAAGCAGTTAGACAGATTGCATTTAATAGGAAGAATGTGTTTTCACGGATTAAATATGTGCTCAGAAAATAGGAAACTTGCTACTTTTTTTATCTCATAAAAATGGTAATGCAACAATTAGCAGGGTCATATTATAAAGCACAGACTTTACTCTAGCTTAATGGATCTAGGGATATGCATCATCAGCAACGATGGATTTAGCATAAAATGACATGTAAATGAATTGATGACTGATCATAAATAATTTTAGTGCTGAACGAAGTAATAGAGACACAGCAAGATGCCACTTTATCATAGTATTTTACTGCTCAGCAACATTTGAGCAACTACTTAATGTTCTGTGTGCATTTCTTTTCCTACAGCTTGAATAAATTTGAGAATTTTTGTGCCTTTCAGCAATATGGAAACCCAAAAAAATCTAGAAAGATTGAAAATGCAAACATGAATAAATTTGGTTAAGTGACATAAATTCATTTTTCATTAAATGTTTGCATAGGGCTTAATTATGGGTGGACCTGTGAAGTGCCAAAATATGTATGTGTGATTTTTTACCTCCTTTTGTTTAGTGTTTCCTGCCCCAAAACACACATTTTAAAACTTAAGGGTTTATTTCAGGTGTATACATTTAAATATTTGGGCATTTATGGTGAAGTATAGTGTAAAGTATAAGACCAGGTCTAATTTTTTGAAGTGTGATCATATTTTATATTCTGCATTCAGCCCTTCTATTATTCTTCTCATTTTTAATGGTATAATGACTATTGCCCCTTTTATTCCATCACTTCCACCAAAAATCAGAGGACATTCTTTCTTTGTAATCATGACAGTAGTCAATATAGCCAAAAGAGGATAATGTCCTTTCTCCTCTAAAGGCTAAAGGAATTCTGTAACTGATTTCAGCTGAATGTAGCATCAGTCCCAAGGACTTCATCCATTACTTCACAAACCTAAGCAGTCTAGCCCTGTCAATCAAAAAAACCTGCACAGGAGCAGGGACTTAATATTAGCAAGTGCTTCATGGTCTTGTGAAGGAAAGTACGTAAGCATACAAGTCCCAGTGACATCATGTGTTAACTTTAAGCATTGCACATTAGAGTTTGGTACGTACAGGAAAGTATCTTATGGAATTTTCAAAAGTGTTAGGTTTGTTGTGAGCAGCTTTTACTTCACAAGCGCATTAGATTTTTTTTTTTTAAGTAAAGCAAGAGTACACTTTACAAAGAAAAATAGCTTTTTATTGCCTGCAAAATGCCACTAAAAGCAGTAGCATGCAGTCTACAAGAACCTAGCACCTCTTTTCCCCCTCACCTTTCCCTAGAGAGCATAGAAGCTTTCTGTTTGCCATTAGCACCAAGAGATATTTTATGGAGCAAGAAAACAGAGTTCAACTTTTCTCACAGAGTTGATTTTGTTCTGCATAAAGCATTTACTGCTGCTGTCAGCAAGAGTAAAATTTAGAGTTGCCAGAAAGCGTAAAAACTCAATGTGCTCTTGGAAAAACACATAGTGAGCTTGCATGTAAAGGAGAACCCCCCCCCAACTAAAAGCCCTGTTTCATTCCATTTCAAAATGCACAGTTGATCTGAAAGGGGACATCAGCATACTCTTATTCTGCCTTTATTCAGAGAGAAACAAATGTACATCTGATTTGGAAAACCAAGGCCAGTGGATGCCTTTAAACAAGAGGGTCACCATGTGTGCTACGTTAACACAGCTGCGTGGTGGCCTGAGGTGCCCAGGCCCACCCCCCCCCTGGCCTCCAGCAGGTCATGCCTTCTGTGCAATGTCCACACCTCTGGAGGGGCAAGCAAGCTGAGGTTTTACTGCTGCAAGTATTGGTGGGCAAAAATAGTTTATGCAGGGGAACTGAATAGCTCAGGAACCAGTCAAAATAATGTAGAGATTTCACCTTTAGCTGCCTGGTCACACACAGCCTGTGGGTGCTGTATATGTCTCATGGTAGCTTGCTGACTTCAGCAGGTATAAAGAGTTTTGGCCTCCTGCTTCCAGCAACTAGAAGTATCACTAGAATCATTGATCATAGAATGGTTTGAGTTGGAAGGGACCTTTAAAGGTCATCTAATCCGAATAACCAATCTTTCACTTCCAATGATGGAGCATGCACAGCTTTCTCTGGGCAACCTGTTCCAGTGCCTCACCCCCCTCACTGTTAAAAATTTCTTCCTTATATCCAATCTTAATACCTACCCTCTTTCAGTTTAAAATGTTACCCTCTTGTCCTGTCACTACAGGCCTTTGGTAAAAAAGTCTTTCTCCTTCTTTCTTATAAGCCCCCTTTATATATTGAATGGCTGTAGTAAGGCCTCCCCGGAGCCTTCTCTTCTTCAGGCTGAACAACCCCAACTCTCAGCCTTTCTTCACAGGTGAGGTGTTCCATCCCTCTGATCATTTTTGTGGCGCCTCCCCTGGACCCGCTCCAACAGGTCCATGTCTGTCTTCGTGCTGGGGACCCCAGAACTGGATGCAGTACTCCTAGGTGGGGTCATTGTTTGCTTTAGTTAGTCAACTGTGTTGATGTCCCAGTAAGAGCTCTGTCCCTGCGAAAACTGAGCTACGCTTCCAGCCTGACACACGGATCCTCCTAACACAGCTGTTGGAGGAGAGGGGAAGGGGAAGCGATCCATATGGGGGCAGAGTGCATTATCCTAGCCTTGCTAATGCTTCTGTCCATCGGGAATGCAGAAGAGTTCAGGAACAGGGCTTTCCTATAGGGGTAAGCCTGAAAAATTGGCAGTCTGATAACAGCACTCTACTGATAATTAAAATTTAGCTATTTTTAGGAAAACTTGGCATGCCTATGAGTGTGTAGAACGATAGCTGTACGCACACACGTTGAAGAGAGCATTATGGGCTTTTGCAGATTTTTAGTGTATTTCCATACTTAAAACCATGGATATTTTTTTGGACTGGGTTGAACTTCAGTCCCAGCCCTTCAAAGAGTATATGAAAAATAGCAACTGTTCCTAGACATACCCTGAAGGCGTTCCATCCAAATTATCATGTGTATTATATGTTGTGAACAGCTGAGTGACCTGGTTAGCAAAACAGGCAGGAGCAACGTGAGCAAATGGAAATTCAAACCTAAGTTCCTGTTAAAACGTCCATAGTCTCGTGCCCTGTGATAGCTGGAAAAATCATACCTATTCTTTACAGTATATGTTTTTATATGTCTCTATGTAAAGAGTAGAATGTATCATACAAAAACCCCTTGGGCCCTGAAACTAACAAGACACACGCTACATTTTTAGCACCCAAGTATCATCCTTTGGTCCTAGTTATATTTTTATGTTTCAGCTCGTGCTTACATATTTTGCAGAATATGTCGATAAGCAATTGTTTGAAAATGTCCTCACGTATAGCATTTCATTTTCTTACATCTTCATGAAGTGTTTTTTCTGTAGTATCTTTTCTCATACATCATCAATAACTGTTGCTAAGCCTTTTTACTCTCCATTCTCTATGATGTCCTATCGCGCTTTGATTGTTAGTTCAGAAATTGTTTTTCTCAGAGGAAATTCAGTTTTAGCCCTTCCCTTGCTGTTATCGAAGCTTCCTTACATCTGTCTGCAACAGGTCGAGTCTGTTCGGAAAATAACTATTTTATGTGTTCTCTTGGCAAGCAGAATCAAACCTCTGTCACTCTCTGTTGCACTTAACACACTTTCCTGCCTGTCAGACCTCCATAGACCTCTTCGGTTTCTTTTCTTGTAATCCTTAGGAGTGCATAGACTTTTGTTATTATAGCCTGCCCAACTCTTGCTGACATTAAAAAGTTTGGTCACTGCAGCATCACAAAATAATCCATTGTTCTTGGGCTTTGTGGTGCAGCATGCTACTGATTCAAATTCCAGTATTCATTTTTGTACTTATGACTTATTTTTTGCAGGATATTTTTTAATATTTGACACCACCATTAGTTAATTAGCTTACCAATTTGGTACTAATAAGCAGGTCATTATTGATATATACAGTTAACAATTTTGAACACAATAATACTTTCTTGGACATGGATTAAAAAAGGCTTTGAAGAACATGACTTACACTGCTACAAAATCTTATGTACATTTACACAAATTCAGCTGTGCTAACTGAATAGTTAAGTCAGGGCCATGATGTATCTCTCCACGGTGTCTTAATATCTTTGCAAAACCGGTCTCCTCTGCAGGATTCTCATGGGTTCGCTGGGCTTTTTTTTCAACATATGCATACCACTATTTTTTCAAAAGCAAGATTTCAGGTGTTTCAAGATAGGCGCCTGCGCTATCTCAGAACAATAAGCTATGTCTACACAAGCACCATGCAATGCCATGCAGCAGCTCAGTCCCAAAAGCAGTCTGGTAGCTCTGCACCTCAGCTGGACTTGGTAACTAATCAGCATGGCTGCCTTGTTCCTGGAGCAGAGCTAGGTACTTGGTGCTGGCTAAGTGTCCTTTGCCTCCTGCCTCACTGCACAGTGTAGAATTACCCCTGTGACATTTACCCATGATTTTTAGAAGTACAGAAACACCATCAACTCCATCTGAAGCCACGAAAGAAACAGAATTCAGTACTTTGAAAAAAATCTGAACTGAGCAATAGCTTTTGAAAATATATTGTACTGCCCACATTGGGTAGCTGATCTATGCTTCATGCATTGGAAAAAATAAAGAAAATATAAATGAGAGCCAAATAAGGTGAATCCTTTCACTGTTTTGCTCTTTACATTTTAGTTATGTCCAGGATTCTCTATATTCTTTCCATGTGCTTTTTCTGGTGTCTGGTTTTTTTGACTGCATTTTTATGATGTTATTATCACTTTCCCCTCTTCCTGCAGTGGTGGTAATCCATAGCTAGAAGGTAGCATGAGGCCAGCACTGGCTTAGTGACTGACTCAGTATTAAATTGAGTATATATTTGCTCTGCTCTTGAATGTTAATTATTTCTTAACCTTTTAAAAAAGTAACTTCAATCCACTAGAATGAACTACTTTAGGTCAGCTTTCTTTACGGCCATTAAATTGCTCATGTATTTTAAGGTTTTAATTGGGAAAAATGTCAATAATATACCAATCTTGTTCAGGATAGTTCTTGAAGCATATGTCTGACTTCAGCTATATCTACCAAGACTTACGCTTGTGCCTGTCCTAAATTAAGACTTCAATTTAGCACATATCAAACTAGATACGATAAATTAGTCAAGTAAAAAAAAAAAAAAATCACATTCATTTCAATCCCAGGGAAAATCTATTAACTTTCAAAAGAATTTATTATGGGACTCTTCACATTCGTAGAGAATATGTATCATTTTGTTTACAGGATGAAAGCAACACGAAGCAAGCTATGAATGAGATCTCACTTAGCTTTGATAGTGCTCTTTTATATCAAGCTCTGTCAGATAAACTTTGGGTTTCCTGTTGTGAAAGGACATATTACATGCGTCTTTAAGCTTTAGATGAGGAATGCTCTTTTGTACCAAGCTCTGTCAAATGAGTTTTGTGTTTCCTGTGAGAAAGGACGTATTTAAGTGGGTCTATAAGTTTTAGATGATCAAAAAATATCAAATGTACACAACTCACTAGACCCCTACATTTGTTTTTAGGTTCAATGGTAAATGGATGGGGTTCTGGCTCTGATGAGGATCGTAAACTTTTCTAGTCATAGATCTAGTGTAGGTAGCTCCTCAGATGACTCGATCTTTACCAGCGGCAGTTTTGCACAAGCACTGGTTGCAGCAGCAGATAAAGCTGGTTTTAGGCTGGATGGAACCAGCCTGACAAGAACAGGTTTGTAGACTCAAAGTTGATGCTTTCTGCATGAAGGGTGTCCTCTGCCTATTCTTCTCTTCTTTTCAGTGAACCTGCGTCTCACACTTGTCTAACATGCATGGAATACAGGTGGATGGAGATATTTTTATCTGTTATTTTTTAATGAAAACTTTGCATTACGTTTTCATTTTTAGTGATTTGAAGTAGTGAATAGCACAAGCTTTTAATCTGCACCTTCAGTTTGCTGCAGTTTCCCTCTGTGCTGGCTCCTGCTGTAGATTTACTGACATATGCTTCATTTAATATTTCGGTGAAGAGATCACTAATTCTGCCATGGTCTTTGATGATTTCGTTTTTTGCAAAAATCTCCTTACAATCATTCACATTTCCAGTGATGAATATCATGTTTAAACTATTGTCTCCATCCCTGCTCTTCTGTTGCATCTCTTCTTGCAAAATTGTATTTTTCTGTGAAGTTTTTCTAAGCATTGGGGTGAACTGGTGTGCTTTTTATTGTTAACAATACAAAGTGTTTAAAAGCCTTATTAATAGCTGATTTAAAAAATACTTAATAAGTTAATATATTTTGATAAAATTTAATTTTATTATGCCAACCTGAATCTGCCAAGTTAAATGTAACAGGTAAAGTGACTATTGCTTTTGAAAACAGCCAATCTTCTAAAGTGAATTATGAAAAGTAAACATAATATATTTATTATTTATTATTATAAACATATTTTTAAAGCTCCATATGTTTTATTTCTAGCAAAAAAAGATAAGTAAAAATGATTTTTAAATATTCTGGAAAAAAGAATGTATTTGTCCTTGCTTAGTCTTATAAAAATAGCAAAAATAACTAATTATTTAAATCCACAAATCTAATAGCAAAGTATAAACTTGGGTCGTATTTTTGTTATGCTTTCTGAGGCAGATTCCTGCCCACAGGTCCCATAATGTTCCTATCATTTAAAAATTTGTTAGTATTAGTCTGGTATGAAGTCTATCCTGCAGTATAAATGTGTGCATTTCTGAGAAATGTCTCCACATGTTAGGGCTGAAAACCACAGGCTTTCTGCATGCAGTGGACTTCATGGCAAGCACTGCCTTTTAGGGACCTTGGGAATGAAGAAAAGAATTGATGGCAAAGTCATATGTTGCCAACAAACTACAGGGTGAGCTTTTCTGAGTACTGGGACTTTTGCCATTGACTTTGGTCAGACATAATCATCCTTAAAAGATAGTTATATCACTGTTAAAAGTAGTTAAAACCCTCACTTGCTTCTTACACTAGTGGAAAATTGACGGAGTAAATCTGTCTCATCATTTGAAAAAAAGAAAGCAAAACAAAACAAAAACTGGTGTAGACATTCACTCATCTACTATGGGCACATTTGGCCAAACTAGAATTTAAAATAGACTGATTTGCTTGAAGAGCCTCCTAAACAGTCTTGAATGAAAGGAGCAAATCCTTCCCAGCCTTTTTTTTGGTGCTGTTCTTGGCCTCAGTAAAAGCTAATGCAAAGATTCACCCAAAGTTAATGTCGCTTGTATCAGGCCATTAAGAAGTACAGTTTCCACCGTGAACACACACTTAACAAAAGCAAATGGACACACAAACAAATAGACCCTTTTAAATAAATATAATTTCTTATTGTAGCTATGTAAATGGAAAGTACAAGGAAAGGATGAGAGCCCTCCTGTCAGTTCTATTTTCCTAGCTTAATTAGGTCACAAATGCACTCAAACTGAGTACTTGCATGTAATTCCTCGGACAGACTATTAGAGTTTAGGGTACAACAAAGTGTTCAGTAGTTGGTGGTAGAGACTTTATGACTATTACCTTCTTACTCTCTTAATGATCCAGCAGGCAAAATGGAAACAAAATAAAACCCACATGTAAACAAACAGCCCCTCCCCTCTTTTCCTCACAAAAGCCTCAGCAAATGGAAATAAGTCCCCAATGCTTGCTGCAGGTTGTTACGATATGATACCTCTCAGGGTAGCGTGGATCAATCAGACGTGCCTAGTACGGACCTGCTGCACCACAGCAAACGCCCCATCATGGAAAATGGTGTCTTGTAGTGGAGAAGCAGCAGTATTATTTCTGTTTATGGCTCTGGAGGGAGTCTGAAGGTCTTGACTGTTTACTTCTTTACAGTCTGGACAGTTATTTTCACCCATTCAGAACAGCTGTGAAATATTCTCACTGACATAAAAGGAAAAGTCCAACTGGATAGCCTCACGTGGGTGTGTTTGGTTGCCAAGCATAAGAGGCACCGGTAAATCTAGACGCAATGTGTCTCTCCTGCCAGACACTTTGATTCCAATTTCCAGAAGCCATCATGTGATTTGCCATGAAGTTCACACAGTTTTCCTTTTTAACACCCTTGGGAAATTTAATCAAGAATTAGTGGATTCATCCTTGTCTCCACTTACAGACACTAAATCTACTAGAGAGTCTGACACTGCTCAGCAGTTCTTACTGGAAGGGCTGCATACAAATACAAGATGCTGTATTCAGTTACTAGGTGCATTGAAAAATGTGTTTGGGGAGCCTGGACATCATTTGTGTTTGCCCCATGTCTGATTTAGGTCAGTGCAATCTATTTTCCCTCATTTTCATGGCGGGATAAAAAAGAGAATGTTTGGTGTTTATTTCTTTTTCAAACCAACATTCTGAACGAATAATCACATTTCTTCAGTCAAGAGAATAAGTGTGAAGACTCTTCATCCTGCACTCACTAGTTGCACTTGCATGTTGTGAGTTGATTTTTTGCAGAACATCTGTGCAATGTGCTGTGAGCTAGGATGGAATTTCAGGCTCATATCTGAATTTCTTTGCATTAGTGGTCTTTTTTTTTTTTTTAAATGGAATTTTAGTATTTCGTCTGTGTTCATCTGCTTTTTTATCCTTATCTATGAAACAAGGGCTTGATCACTTGTCTTTGTCTGGCTGCAGCTGTGCCAGCTATAGAGGTTAATGTTTCCAGCCTTCCCCCAAATGCTTATTACTGCTTTCTCCCAGCTCCAGAATTAGCTCCTTGGGTGGGCGTTCTGTAACCCATTTTAGTTAAAATGAGCCAGGTTAGCAAAGGCATGCTTCTCATACTGTTTAAGTTCAGCTGGGCTTATTTTGGTAGAGGAGAGTTAGGGAATGTCCACATGAGGGGTTCAAGTGTGGTAACCTCCAACAGCTGGCAGTGACATGCAGCTGGGAGACAAGCCTGCCTAAGAGCAGTGTCCTCCTCAGGCTGTACATCAATCAGACCAAGCCTGAGACAGTCAGGAAATCTCTGAAGTTAAATACTGAGATGTTTTTCTAACATGTATTTATTAATGTGAAACACCATGTTAGAGAGATTATGGCTACTTTTTTCACTTTGCCCTCGTTGCACTGAGAATATTTCAAATAGTGCAGTGGGTAGCCTATTACTCCTAATTAGGCTTATCTAGATCAGATTGTATGTGGACCAGCATGTTGGAAGTAAATGCATTTGTTGAAAGGTTTTACTAGAAAACATAACTCACAGCAGGGTAGACCCTGGTCTAAGTTAACCAGAAGAAAAGAAAGCTCCTTACTAGCTTGGGGACCAGTTGACCAGCAAGGTAACAAACAGCCATTTTGCTACTTTCCATCAACTCATACACCATTTGTGCCTACAGTAGCACTGAAACAGCAGAAGTCCTGACTGGTTTATACATTTTTCCGCTGCAGATAGGATTAAAAACAAGTAAGAATTTTAAGTCCCAGTTCTAAACAGATTAAAATGTTAATATCCCAGTGATACTTGGCAAGAATGACGTACAGATGAAAAAATGAAGGTAAAAGATGGTGATCTTTAGTTTTCATCAGTTATTATTAAACAATAAGCCTAGTTAAGTTAACTGAATAAAAATACCAAAATAAGAGAAAGTGAATGTAGTAAATGAACTGTGCTCCTGCGGTTCCTGCAGTGATGCTTCTAATGATTTGCTCCATAGAACAGCAAAGATTTTTTTTTTTTTTAAGAGAAATCACATAGCTTGATTAGTCTATATATATATAAAAAATCTGAGGAATAAATTCAGTCAGAATACATTATTTTTTTTTAACATATAAAAATACTGAAAATGAACAGGAAAATTTTAGCATTTATATATGTGGCCCGTTTTTATTTCTTGAGAAAGGAGAGCCCTTAAGTATACAAACCTACACTGCTACATAGCTTGCAAAATCAGTTATGTTTATCTCACTGGAGTTACTCCAGATATACAGTGCATATGGGAGCCCCCTAAAATGAGAGTCTGGCTCGGCAAACGTGAAGGTGGAAGGCAGGAGGAGATAAATTTGATATGATTGCAGAAACTGTTTTCCTTCCCTTCTCAAGGCTGAGGAGTTGTTATGACACATCTGTTCGGCACACAGGTAGGAGTTACGTGGCATACAGTAGTTTTATCAAAACAGATGGAATGATTTTAATTATAAAAGTTAAAGACAAAAGAATGCCAGTTTCTCACTTCACTTGTTGTGGTGTGTCTTAAAGCAGTTGTCATCAGTAGGTACCTTGAGGGGACACTTTCTTGCCTCTGAGAATTAGACCAGATTTAATGTTTTGGAACAGACATTAATAGAACAGCCCATTTCAAGGCAATAACATTTTGTCATCTGGTTTCTCTTTTTTTTAGGCAACAGCATACCCTTCCTCTCAGAGACCTCGGCCGAGCAGTCCTTTTTTCTACTGACAGCAACACCAGTGCAGCTGTCAATCAGAGTCAGAGGCCGAGGCCCACTAAAAAACACAAGGGAGGAAGGTTGGACCAACCCTCCTTGCCTCATCGTAGGGAGGGAATAACAGACGGTAAGTGTTGTGGTGTGAAGTCCCTGGTGATAACCTGCAACAAGCAGGTGTGCAGAATGGCAGAACGTAAAAGCAATCTTTTAAGGAATACATGTTACAGTGAATTATTTGTTTGGTGAAGTGGGGTCCCCCAGGTTGCCACGTGAGCAATATTGCAATGCTAGCAGTGTGGAGCTTGGTTAAGTGAGTCTTCAAGGAGCTTTTCTTTGTTTCAGCTCCAAACATGTTAGCATCTCTTAGCTTTTCTCAGATCTCAATATAAATCTTACCCAAAAATGACTGCATTGCACGTGGGTTGACGTTAAAAAAAATGGCCTGTGGGTAATTTTAGATAAAATAGAAGTAGCCACCACCAGTAGTAGCAGTATGCTGTGAATTCCTAAGGAGAAGCGTAGAGCCAGTCCCACAATGCCCTGTTTTGGTTTGTGCTGGTTTTGGCAGCCACCCAACAGCTATAGCAATGCGTGCCACGCTTTTTCTCATGATTCTGCCTCATGTCTTGTCTGTGCTGCTTCATTCCTGACATCCACTGACTGCAGTGACTTTGTTTCCCTCTTTGACATCTCCACCTCTCTCTGACCACTGCTTCCCATCTGGAAATTGCAGGCATGTCTGTTCCACTCTTCTAATGACTAAGCTCAGTCTCCCATTATCTTTGTCTGCCCCTTCTTGAGTTTGGCAAAAGATGCAGTTGCTGCCTGTTACTCCTCGAGGAGGACTGGATAGGAAGGTGGCCAGCTGGCTGCCTCCCCTTCCTTTCTTCTGATCTCTGGCCTGGCCCCTGTAGGTGTTGAAATGATTGGAGGGAGAAGCAGGCAAATGGAAAAACAGTATTAAAGGAACAACTAAGGATATCTGTAATGCCATGCAGATGGAGACATGATCACTTTCCTCATGCTGACCTCTCTTTCAGTGTTCAAAGCACGGAAATTCTGAGAGCTAGACTGTCCTACCTGCCTCAGTGGCCCTCATAACTCTATCTGGACCACAGGAGTGGGTGTGATGCCAGTGAATTTATCTCCTAATCTTAAGTACATCTTGACAAATCTGCCAGTGTATGGGGAAGGTGTAAAAATAATTTTTAAAAAGTTACTTTAGATTTTAGTATAAACAGTCTCCTTATTCTAGTGAAAATTACTTGAGAATCATAGAATATCTCTGGTTAGAAGGGACCCATAAAGATCATCAGGTCCAACTCTCTTCATTACCTTCTTTGGACAGGTAGTGTAATAAACAGATTTGATAGAAAGTATATTTAGTTCGCTTTATTTATAATGTGCTATTTATTACTCTAAGTACATGTATAAAATAAGTTAACAGCTTGCAAGGTGGACTGTGGCCACTGAAGCCACCAGAGCTCTTCTCTCAGTCATGTTATCAAGTGTACAGGTACAGTTTTGCAGTATGCTCTGACAGATTCCTTGTTTGTCAGGACCCACAGAGGTGGAGAACAGATTGCAGAAGTGAAAGTCTTCCACTGAAGGGGCTGTCATTACATCTCATGCTCTGTGGCTCATCCTCACTACCATATTATTTGGGAAAACAGCTTAAAATAGCTTAGGCTCCACTCATATGGATCTGAATTGGTTTAAACATTAATGCCCTCCCCTTCTGGATATATTCCAGAGGCCTCCCTGCTACACAGATCCATTAAATAGATGTGTCTATGAGAATAGTAACTGGAAATTGTGGGTTGCTTGCGGTGCTGTCAATACTCTTTTTGTGCATACATCAAGTCAACCCCTTTTGCGTGGCATATCCTGTCACCCTGAACTCTCAGCCTTTTGGACCACAAATTCTGTGTACGTGTGAGTTTGTACTGCACTCAGTATGGTGGGACCTTAATCCTTCTGCTTTTGAGTACTATTGCTATAGAAATGTTTAATAATAATGTGGGTACCAGAAAATTAATGGGAATCCAGTTCAGATCATGAGACAGATGGAAGTGTGACTCCTCGGGGAGTGACTCCATCATAAAATCTGGCATTGTTTTAAATTAGTGAAAGAGATCAGATTTAAATATTTATTTAAAGAAAGATGAATCTTTATTGTCTTTTATTCTTTATAAAATACTAATCTTACTGGAATTTCTTTCATTAGAGTCAGAATACCAATGATACACCATTTCCTTCAACAATTCACCTCTCAGACACAGGCAGTAACCCTAACAGCTTTTGAACACTGTTAGCTTAACATTAGTCTGTTATAAACCTAGTTAAAGTGCTTACTATATGTTCCAAAAATTTATAATGTTCTGGAGTAATAGACTATCCTTTCCCATCCTCTCTTACCACAGGAACAAACACACACAAATGGTACAGTTTTTTCCACTTCAACTCTTACTGAATACATGAGTCATTAAAGTGTAACGGCAAGTCTGAGTCATAGCTAAATTTGCAAAAGAACGTTTGTCAATTAAGGAAGCTAAAGATTGCTGCTGCCACCTGTGTGTATGTAAACAAACTGAATTTAGGAACCTCTGATATACAGAAATTAAAAACAGTAACTGCATGCTTTGTGTGGAATATTGCAATGAACTTTACAAAGAGAGACAATACCACTATGTTTAAGCTACGGTTAGAAAAAGCAAGTAGGAGAACCTGGGATAGATCTAGCAATTCTGAGCCCTAATCCAGGCCAGTCTCTTCAGCCCTGGGCCATCCTAATTTCAGTGGGAAGCATCACTATACATTTTTCTCCTGGTTTTGAGATATCTCCAATCCATTCCCTTACAACTTCTTCCTCTTGGATTTGTCACATGAGAACATACTTCCTTTGTCAGTTGTCTTCAAACACCCAAGCTGGATGAGTCCTAGCATCCTGTGTTCAAGTCTCATCACATACTGGATACCTGTCATTTTAAATTTTAGTTGACCAAATAAGCTCCAGCCATGTCCTTTCTCTGCCCTCTCCAGTACACTTCCTGAGCACTTCCCCCTTGTTAACTGTAACCATGTGGGATGCTGCAAAAGACCAAAGGAACTGTAATATTTAATACGTAGCACACTGATCCCCGACTACATAAGCATATGAGGGTACAACTTCATGCTTACTTTGGACAGCAATCCACACAAATCCCCTAAAAGCCTGCTTCTTCATTTTCTTCGGTCGCAGGTCAGAATCAGGTCTAGAGACTGACTCCTGATATTCTCTTCATATTTATCTCTCCTGATATACTCTTCATATTTATCTTCCTGTACAACTTGGCTTTTAACTTCCCCATCCTAAAAGACCATGGAGACAACAGCAAATCCACAGAGGAAGAATACCTTATGAATCCCTCAAATGATGAAAAAACCTTAATTGTGAGCTCACAGTCCACCATAAAAAACAAACAGGAGGTTTTTAGTGCTAGTGCTCAAGGAATAATTTGTTTTCTTGGAAACAAAGAATGAACTATTATGTGTTAATGAATTAATGAATGAATTATATGTATTAATGAATTGCAAAACAGTGGAATCTGGCAGATAGGTAGTGGCATAGTAACTGCACGACTGAAGTTGAAAGCTCTTCCTTAGTTGAGCATGATGTTTAAAAAACCCAAAGAGGAGGCAGAAGGGAAATATAGTTAGGGGTTAAAAAGGAGAACTGGAACTTAGGATTTCTATGAGCTTTGCTACTGACTTGCTATCATGTATTACAAATCAATTTTTGCTGAGGTAGATCACTGTAGAGAAGATGCTTACCTTCTGATGCTAGAAAGTGGTTCAGAAGCTTATTAAATGTCGCAGTAATTATCACCCCTAGGAAAACGAATCGCTGGCACAGATAGACAGGGATGTCCTTATACTTGTTGGTTCTGTAACTTGCTGCTTTTTCCAGTTAATAATGAGAGGCTGTGCCAAAGCTTGACTGGTGCCTGAATCATTTGGCCAATGCTCTGCCTTCTAAAGGAGGGCTGAAGTAATCCCAGGCCAAACATCCATCTGCCTCTTATCAGGCACTCTGATGTCCTACAGCTTCTCAATCACAGTCCCTCCATTACTAAATCAATAAGACCATCACCTCCCCACCAATGCACTTATAAATTGCCTTGCAAGTTTGATAATTCTGCCATTAAAGGCTGCAAGTGGTAGTCTGGATGACATCCCACTGGCCTAGTACGTTACTAGCTCAATGTGGGTGTTTTACCTGGCACCTGGAAGATAAATGTGATTTAGACGGAAGTACAGTGATAATCAGTGATGCTACTCTAGGTATCCTCACTGAAAATCCTGATGAAGTCCTTAAATTTCTAGCTTCAAAACTTCCCTGAAGTGATTGACATGATGGAATGAGTTGGCTTGGCTCTATGTGGTAATAAGTCTGTCTGTCTGTTAGGGACTGAGACTACTAACTTGTCTGATCTCTGTTACCCCTTTACTAGCAGCTGAAATGCCAACCATTATCCATCATTTATATGCATACTAGCAAGTGTGCGTGAAGACACGTGCACAGTCACATACGGACATGTTTGGCTGTGAAGTGGGAGAAGAGGCAAGACTGTTCCCTGTGGTATTGGAGGAGGAAACTCATGACTCCAGCTACATGGGGTGTTTATATATGCCCAGGCAAGATAACAGAGCATATTTAGTAATTTACCTAAGGCAGAATATCTGCACTACAGGATTTAAGTTGTAGAGCAAATAAAAAGCCACATTTCCAAATTAAGCTCTCTTCCAGCTTCTATTAAAAAGGAAAGGTAGGTGTTACTGCGACAGTCAACCTGAGTAAGAAGGTGAAAAAGCAAACGGTTTAGTCAGGGGATGGTTGGCTAGAATTAGTAACTGTTCAGACATGTCTAACACAGTAAGTCTGTACTCAGGCTGCAGACAGCTTGCATTAATTCCGTAGTACCTGTAATTCTTCTAGAATTGTGTGAAGCTTCATCAGAAACTAAATTTTATTTTTCATTTCAACTCATCCACAGGTCTAAAACACCCAAAGAACTTTACAGACATGGTTTTTCATTTCACTTCTATGCATCAGGCAATCAGTATGCCCATTTTGCAGATGGATAAAAGTTAAGAATCAGGTTAACAGTAGATCAGCAGCATAAGTCTACAGTAATTCCAGGAGTTGCAGCTAGCTCTAGAACATGCAGTACAGTTTAAATACAAACCTTCTTTCCTTCTCAGTATCTAATTAATAACAACTATTAGATGGCAATTTCTGAAGGGTACTGCATGTTAAGAATACTGCAGTAATTTTAACTTTTTTTTTTTTTTTTACTACGATACTACTTTAAAATTTTGTTTATATTGAACAGTAAATATTTTATCTTGGAAAATTGCATTGTCAGATGTCATGTTATGACTGTGTTTATTGGATTCAATGCATCTCCATAAAGTGCTTATAAATCACAACTTCAGTAATCTCTATTTCAGATTGCATAAGCAGATGCCAGTGTTGTGGTTCTGTACATTAACTGGTTATGATCGCAATAAAATCAATTATAAGAAATGCCATTTTCAAGCCAACACTATAAAGCAATTTTAACATTGGCAAGCTCCCATACCCTCCCGCTTCCACCTACAGTAACTCAAGTATAGTCATTGTCATGAAAGGTCACATCTATATTCATAACTAAAAATTTCTCAAATAAATTAGTGCTGAACATAAAGCATACACCAAGCTCACTGACAGATTATTATAAGGCTGTTCCAGCCAAAAGATAGATATCTTAATCTGGGGTATAGCACTTCAGCTGTGAACAAAGGTATGGGAGCAGCATCAGATACAACTTCTTTCTCTTGTAGACACAAATAACCTACACATGCTCATTTATCTGTAAGAGACAATGTTGACTGGAATGACATCCCAGCAACTTTGGAAGAATTTCTGCCCCACATATGAGATAAAAGTATCACCTCTAACAGCAAGGACGTGAAAAAAAGTCTGTAGCATTATATAAAGCTGGATTACAGCCTTTGAAATAAATTCATTTCAAAGGCCTCCTCACCAATTTATAAAATTAATTTCAGTTTCACTAGAGTTATAAACATCAGACTTTCCTGCAGGAAAAGCAAAGGTTTACTTTTCCATGCCTTTTATTGAGCCAAGTTCAATTCCTTGACAGACCTTGACAGCACCATAAGATACAAAAGACTAGAAGGCAGGACAGACCCATATCTAGTGTAAACTAACATAAGTTTAGTGACGTTGGTGGGGCTGCACAGATTTATTTGGGCTATGCATTGCTCAAACCCAGAATTATCAACAAGTGTTCTTCATATAAACCAGGTATCCTATATGGGAAAGTTTTCATTACAATATTAAAGGCACTTCTCTGATTTTTTTTAATGGACTGTTATAAGTCTGTCATATAGTTTACAGGAAAATCTTACATTTAGAATTATAACTATCCAGATTCTATAATTACCTTGGGTCAAGGACTAATAAACAAAATGTACTTTTGCCTCCACAAATGTGATTAGAAGCTTGATCTTCAATTCTACAAGCATCTTAGTAGTCCAAGTCATAAACTTGAAAAGACCAAGAGCTGTTAGAGACCAGGCAAGCGTCTTTCGGTGTTCAGCTGAAATTGTATTTTGTTTGGTTATATTTGCAAGACTGCTAAAATTAAGAGTGGCCATCCTCTTGTCTTTGAAGACTCTAGCTCTTGGCTGAACTTTCAAATAGTGCTTGAATAAAACGTTCACCTGTTGTTTGGTGGTTCCATTTAAACATGGATTTTTCACAGATGTGTTGATGCTTTTTCAGTGACAGTAGGTTTTGTAAATAATTTTTCCCCACAATTTTGTGGAATTTTATGCCTTTTGATAAAGTTGTATATTTAGATTTTGAGTTTAAACCTCAAGCTGAAAGTGAAGCCCAAAAATGGGGGTCATGAAGCAAGGCCCAATATGATGGGGGGAAATTACTCTCTGAGCTGGCACAGATCAATTTTTCATAGCCTTTCTTAATTGCTTGCTGTTACTGAAAGAGCCAGATGGAGTATACCCCACAGAAAACAAATCCCATGCTCAGAAATGTAAGTCAGGGCTCACACTCTATTGATTTTTATGAAAGTTAGAAAGAGCTAGCAACACAGTAACCTGAGTAAAAAACTAGTGGAAGGTAAAAACACATTTCTGATTAACATGAAATTTCCTCCTTTTAAAATCAGCAAATGAAGTGATTCGTGCCATTTGCAAGGGACTTTTCTTTTCAGCGTCAAATAGACCTTCTGTTTCCATTAAAATAGTAGTTCATCTAAATCTTATTCACGTTTTTTAGATCTTCCACCACCACCCGACCCACCCCCTGGTCAGGGTTTAAGGCAGCAAATAGTCCCTGGCCAGCGCGGAGGCTCAGCAGAGAGGAAAGGAAGCTCTCTTGAGAGGCAGCATGCACCGAACATAGATGAAACAAAGAGCTCCCTGGACCGGCAAGCTAGGACGTCACTAGAGTGGCAGCGGCAAACCCAGGAGTGGATAAGCTCTACAGACCGCCAAGAGGATTTCAGGAAAGCCCAACACAAACAAGCCTTCGGATCAGGTGTGTGTGCGCTGCACCAGCCGAGGCAATGCAAATGGCTTCTTGGCACTCCTCAGCTGAGGGTTTCTGTATCTGGCAGGAATCTAGGATCACCTCACGCCCCTCTGTGCCAGCACTGGTGAGGCTCAGGCTGGAAAATAAGAAAAGGCAAAGTGAAACGAGACCTTGTGATCCAAGTATTTTTCCTCCTGCAACAATGAAATCTCATTAGCACCTAACTCGGTGCATTCCTTACAGTATTTCGGCAATTAATAATGTTGTCAAGCATAGCGGTGGAAAAAACAGGAACAGTTGCAGGCAGGCAGGGAAAGAGAAACAGGTTTTTAGAGTATTTTCTGTTAGATGTATTTATTTATACATGTAGGGCCATATTTTCTAGTTCTTTCAACCTGCTTCTAAATTGGCAGCAGTTGGTTTTGCATGTCTGCAAGAAGGTTGATACTTCTGAGCAACTGACATTCCTTCCAGCTGTATTTAAAACACTGTCTTCTCCTTATTCAAGGATATGACAAAGTAACATTCATCTCTTAGGCCCAGCAAGATCACAATGCAGGTTTTCATCTTTACCCAGGACCTGCTCATGCCAAGTGCTGACTTTATCTCCTAAATGGATTTCAAGTCTGTAAAAATGCATGCAGGAGGCAATGTTGAGCTGGAGTTGTAGTTCTACAGTATGCGCAGATTCCTTCTCTCAGCCTGACCTCAAGTAAAAGCTGCTGCTTCAGGTCCCCTTACCAGGGTATTTTCTTTAACCCACTAATCACATGTTATCCCAGTGCTGATTAGAGTGATACAAGAGGACAATTAAGAAGATTAAAAAAAATTCCACTGTATGTGGAGCTTTCTGTAGGGATACACTGTTTCTTCAAGTATGTATGTAGCTCCCACAGTAACATTGGAGATACTCATATTAGCCATCTTTTTCTTGATTTTATTCTACTATTAATGCTCCTTGTTAACCTAGCACACTAATATCAATGACATTCTAAAAAAAAAAATAGTACTATGCAGGCAAACCTGTCATGGGGGCAGGATTTACTGAATAAAGTCCTCCTAGGAAATACTGCTACCCATATTTAAAATAAATATTTTAAATACAATCCATATTTTAAAATGCAACAAAAATGGTACCATTAAAACCCCCTAATCTTTCAGCTGCATAAACAAGTGAGTGGTTTTTCATGTTGTGAAATGATGATGTGAAGTCGCAGTTTAAAAATAACGTGTGAAATTCATGCTATTTGGTGAAATGGCAATTTTAATTCCATGTACAAGATGTACAAACACATAGAAAATATCCCAAATACGTCTCACTTCTTTGTAAATTTTTATTAAGGATGCTTCTCTGACCTGGTTAGCAAGAACTCCCCTCCTTTTCCTCTGCTGCATAAGTGTACAAATAGAAGTTGTCAGTTATTCTGTCATACAGAGGGTACACAGTAGTAAAATTCCTATCCTGCAGGACTTGCATTTATCTGTCCTTAAATAAAAAGAACTTGATCTTGACACTTCCAGTGCCCTACACAAGCACTGAATTTAGGGCTGGAGTGATTACAGGTATCTTGTTGTTATGAAATTCAGGATGTCCAGAGCAATTGCATGTTCTTTATGCATGAGAAAGGATTCCACTAGGAGCTATTACAGTTTTACCCTGGTGGGAGGGGTTTATAAAGTTTGTGGACAAGGTGGGCCAGAGCTTCCTATCTGTCTGTCTGTATTCTCATCCCAGCTTCCTGCACTACAGCTTTCTCGCTCTGTATTCTTTTCTCTGGTAGATTTAAAAAGGCTACTCTTGTGTGTGATGCTTGTTTATATTACTAAATTTTGGGGTTTTAATAATATTAATTGTGCTTCTTCCCTTTTCCTTTATTAATGACAAAGATCTCTGGAAATCTGTTCTGTCCCAGTTTTCAGTATATTTCCAAAAGGAGTTATTAGCTATCAGCTTCCAGGAAATAGCTATTTTGCTGCTTAGGGGGCTTCATTCAGACATTGCCAAGCTGTGAGTGAAATTTTGAAAGCAAGACCTTTGGCTTGAAGTTGAATAGAATAAAAATACCTAATTCTGGGAACCGTGTTTCCACTGGTTGCTTTCAGTATAAACAAGATCACTGAGTTCCTGCCAATGGCTTCATTGTGGAACCGCAGTTACAGCACATCAAATATGACATTCTCAGCTACCCCTCCAAAGAAAATAGTGCTAGATCAAGTTACAATAGTTTTGACAATATTAAAAGCCTTTTGGTTATCTTATGGGGTATAGAAACATGGTTACACGCATATATCCTTATTTCACAGGGGCTAGAATTATATCTTCAAATTAAAAGCTCAGTATTTCAGAGAAAGGCATCAGCAAAGCCTCCCCATATTCTTTGCAGGCCTGGGGCATGGGGCACTGGTTTGAGTGTTCAATAAAAGTGAACCCATTCTAAGGACTTGAGACAACTACCTTTCATGTGCTAGAATGTTGTGAAAAACTTAGCCTTTATTTTATGTCACAATTGCTTATTTTATGGATTGCATTTATTTCTGAGGGCACAACAGATAATTTAACACCATATGCTCTGTAATGATAATGCACTTTATATTTATTCATGGTCGTTTTTTCTCAGTATTTCATTGAACCCAAAGGAGGCCTTATCCTGAGTCCACAAACTAGAAAAACAAATCAATTGACCATATATGTCATCTTCACACTCTTTTGCAATGCTAGTGACTTTTCTTTCCATCCTTTAAAAATGTATCCAGCTTTCTGCTAAACTGATTTATGCTGCTTACTTTATTGCTGCCTTAATGCAAGCTGTTCCATATTTTAGCCAGCCTTTGGAAACCAGGTTTGCATCTGATTCTATTGTTAGGGCTTGATATATAACGAACAGGTAACATAATTTAGGAGGCTATGGCCGTTAAATGCCATTTTACTATGTCTTTTAAGCATTTCTTTATATTTCAGCAAGGACAGCACACAGTCACAGCACAAAACATTGATAATGCCCTTACCTCCTGCAGCGCAAATCCTCTGGTCCCTTCGGCAGGGCCAGAGGGAGTTACTTTGGCAGAGAAAGAAGTTAGCTGCCTGCCCTTTTCTGCAACAGATTTACCTTACAAACGGGTTCTGTTCAATAGCAGATCACATGGGGAATTCCTGTGTCCTACTCACTTGTGGCAGCAGGCACAAAGAATGAAATCCTGGGTTTCTTCCACAAATTTGTTCTCATTTAGCATTTCCCTACATTAATTGTGCCTCTGCTGCAGCCTTTGCAAAGGCTTCAAGACTGTGAATAAAAGCATTTTTATCTCCTCTTTCTTTCCAACCATCCCCACCTACTTTTCCTTCTGTGTTCCTGCCCTCTGTCAAAGAAAGTCTGTTTCTCCTCATCAGATTGTTTAAGAGTGAAGACAATGGGAAAAGCAAAGTGAAAAAAAAAACTTTCAGCCCAGATTCACTTTAAAAAATGTAAGATTCAAGCAGGAGGTAGCCCACTGATTTCAGAAGGGGCAATTCCTGTGTTTGAGGTTAAGCATATATACTCATATTCTTTCTTGAATCAAACTATATTTGGCAAGCTCTCTTTCTTCAGGTTCTGGGACAGCAAAAGTGGATCATACACAGCAAAGAAATAAAATAGTATTTCTATTTCAGTGTTAAATCAGTGCTGCTGTTTTGCTTCTTAGATTAGGATTATTACAACGTTTCCTGCAAACTCGAATCAGATGTGATGTCTTGTTTTACTTCATGCTATATGAAGACACATAGTCCCATGCTTTATTGGTATTAATCCTGCTCTCACAAGCAGTTCATTATTACAGGTCTTCACAAAGAAAGAGACCAAGTGAGCAAAAGTAAGCCTTTTGCTCATAATGGAACATGAAAAAAGCTGCAGGAAGATTTACTCACCCCAAATATTACAACTACTAATATTATGTATAATATAATATTTTCCAATGTAATTCACAACCATTTAAAAAAAAATCTTCAGTGTTCTTTGCATCGTTAGAAATTACTGAGCTGCTGGAAGCTAATTAAATTAGCTGATATTGTAGTTTTTTATCTAAATTGATTGAGGTAATGTTACCATAATTTAAGCTGAAGAAAAGGAAAAAACACATTCATGTAGGCTTGAAGCGAAAATCTAATCATAGCTGCATTGTTTTGGAAATTGTATTTGTATCTATTTTTATTAAAGTACCTATGATTCATGATCTATTACTTCATAATGAATCTAGACTTTTTATAATTAATACAAACTAACTTATGAGTTTACATGAAAGCAAGATGAAATTCATGCTGGTTTCTTTGTCTGTGGGATACAACACTGAGTTGTGTATTTTCTTACGTAAAATTGCCATGCTATAAAGCAAGACAAAAGACAGATATCTGAGGGCAGGAATGAATATGATGTCTATATAAGAATAGCTTGACTATTCCGATTTATAGGTATGTATTCGGTATTTATTTTGTTTTGTTTTTATTTTCTAGAAGAGGCGCTCGTACCATATAGTAAACCCAATTTCCCATCCCCTGGTGGCCACAGCTCTTCAGGAACAGCTTCTTCTAAAGGATCAACCGGACCTAGAAAAGGTGAAGTCTTGCGAGTAGGTCACCAACGCAATGCCAGTGACCTTCTCGATGTAGGCTATGTGGGATCAGACAGTCAAGGACAGTTTACTGGTGAATTATGTAAGTTTAGCTACAGTTCAAACTCTCAAATAGACAAAAAGAGAAAAATTATAAATCTGTTGTGAAGAGAGGAGGAAGTTGAGTGTGATAATCAGATTAAATTTTACCCAGATCTTTTTGCCTTCTGAGGCGTTTTGCCCGTGATGACAAACAAATGAAGTTCTTCTGTTCTTTGGTTTGGACCAGTTCAAATCTGTGTAAGCCATGCCAGTGTCACCTGCATAGTACATTTTCAGTGTGTAATGCTAGTGGAACACTGGGAAAATGGAAAAGAAATTCTAGTAATTTAGAATTTTCTTGGCAAAGTGTAGTGTGCTTGTCTTAGAAATGCCACTGGCAGTTTTTCTCAGAGGAGTGAATGAAAAAGGTGCTGAATTTGTTGGGCATGGTGGCAAGCTTGTGATGCCTTCTCCTTAACTTTCTGTTGCTTGAGGAGCAGTATTCTGCTCTTTTTGACCTTAGATGGAGGTCCTCTTTTTTTCAACTGTGTAGCCCAGTTTTTCAGTTGTATATCCCAACTCTTTCCTCAGCTTCCCAGGCCAGAGGAATTATTTTCCAAACTTTTTTCTATTATCACTCAATATCTGTTAAACTTTGTATAAAAGCATGTTAATGCTCTGTACGTGACGGTAGTACTAGATGCCAAAAGGTTTGACTCTGTTGTTTGAAGCAGTACATCAACATCCTAGCTAGCTCAGGCATACTGGTATGTTTACTAGTAAAAGCAATGTGTCTGCCTCCTATTTGCTGCAGTCAAACCCTCAGTACCTCCCGACAGTTACCGCCCAGTAGCTTGTAAGAGAACTAATGGTGATCCACAAACCCTGAAGTGTGCTATCTCAGATATGGTGTTTGTAAGTGCTGAATTTTAGCATCCATCACTTTTCAACCTAGAAGCAATTAACTCTCTTCTCCCAACCTATTGAATATTCATTCTGTGCTACAGTAATATTGCCATAGGCTTTGTTTTGTGTTTTTTCTCCTTATTACAACCTCTTTCTCTCTCTTTGTTTCTCTCTATAGAGTAGTTGAGAAGACACATTGCAAGCTGCTCTGATGGACCATCAGGTCTGAACTCATGGAAGTGATGACACTAAACAGTGCAATGAACATTTTCTTTATTTATGTACTATTAAAAGAACTGTAAATGCAATGTAAAGACACACAGCCACACATATCCCACAGATAATTTACTTGTGTTCTTCTCTTTAATACACCATCCACCTTAAACTATTCCTTGTCAGGAGTATATAAAAAAGAAAGAAAAAAAAATCACCCTCCAGGATGAAAAGGATTTCCTTCTGTATATAATTTCTTTTGTTGCATTGCTATGCAAGCTCACCTTCTTTTTAGCTATGTTCATATTCATGTCTGTTTTTATTGGTCTGTTGTACTATATGTGAATTAATAGGCTGTGGTGCCATATATTAACTTTTAATTGTGTAACTTTTATGTTTAAAGTTTGCACTGCAATTTTATTTGGTGATAAGCACAAAACTCTACTCCTCATGACATGAAGAAAAAAAAGAGACTGAATGTGTGAAGGTTTACGTACTGTAAGCTACTTTGGATAATGCTGGATGTAAAGGAGTATGTTAGGTGGTTTTCCAGTGGGGTGTAGAAATGAGAAAGTGACAGGCAAAACTGATGTCAGTGAAGACATTAGAGACAGATTTAAATCTTTTAAAAGCAAGCAACATAGTTGCTCTTCCTATTTAAGAAGGGGTCAGAAGTTGGAAGTGTGAGATTAAAGAGTGAATATGAAAACTACAGGTAGCATGAGATGGCCTAGACCCTTTCACTAGAATGATGCCCTTAGTATCTGTTTTTAGCCGTCCCATGCCACTAAGTAAAGGGAAAGAAAAACAAACCTTGCTACAAACAAAAGAACTTAAGGTGTTTCACTAAAGCTGGTTTTATATTGCAGTTTTAAAAGAATTATTACCATTAATTTCTCCAACCCAAAATAGAAGGCAGAGATTTCCCAGGAGAAACAAACAATGTAAACTCAAGGAATACCTAGTAAGTAGTAAAGGATGCAATTTATTGTTAAGACATATTCAGGCTGCTTCCAAAAAATTGAAATGTCGGAGTATCGTATTTCATCTTTCCAATACATGTACAGTACAATAGAGGATAGAGCTGCACCACTGAAATTCATGACATTAATTGTTTTGATGCAGTCTAAACAAACTTTTGTGTTCTGTTACCTGAAGTCTGTGAGAGCTGAAGCTGGATCCACTAAATTTGTAGTAAAATGTTTAGTGTTTGGAAGGAAAGCAACGGTCAAATTATTTTCGGCTTGCATTAACTACATTTCTGGCAATACAATACATCCAAAAAGTTGGAGATAAGCAAGGAAAATCTTTGACCTGTGTTTTAGTGAGTGGCTTCAAACCCTACTATGATGAGGAAATAACGCATGTTTATACACTTTTTGAATAAACCAAACTCTGTAAGTGGACATTAATGACAGCATCCTGTCTCTTCATTAGTTTTCATTACTTTGTTCAAATCTTCTGTACCTCTCAAATCTCAATGAGTAAATTGTCAAACTTTTCTTAGAATATTGTATGTGGATAGCCCACTCATGTGATGCTTAATTTAAATATTGCATCCTACAGCTTATTTCTGTTAGTTATCTGACCATGAACACAAGTTTCCATTTGAATACCCTTTTTCTATAACCAGTCTATGTTGTTTTATATATTGCCTTGGAGCTCACCAGTATTAAGAACACTTTTAGTAATGGCAGAATTTTAGAAAAGTAAATTACAATGCTAAGTATGTGTTGCTTTTCATTTCATTAACTTGTTCCATGATAAGATAAAACACTACAGCCATCAACTATAACTCAGCACTATTGAATATTAAAAAAATGCTAGTTAACTTTCTTAAGGTCAAGACTGTTATTTAGCAGGTTACAAACCAAAAAAGTTGAGAAAAAAAAATGTATCATTTATTTATATATGTGACCAATGAATATATGTAGTTTTCCTGTTTGTTAAACCATTGTTAAATGGTTGTTAAACCATTCTAGTTAAAACCATTACTTAAAAATGTGCAAAAATGTTCAAGCAAGATAAAGAAGGCATCATATTTACATATGTATGTTTTTTATTGGGGTATTATCATATGAAGAGAAGACTATTCAGGGTACAATTGAAATTTAATTCTCTGGAAAATGTTTAACTCAGTCACTGGTAGATTTTTTTTTTTCTTTTAATTCGAAAGCTTGTGCTGAGCTTTGGTGGAACACCTTACTCGCCATATTCTATTCAAAATTCAGTATCATTAGACGTTGATAAAGCCATCCCAATTACTTTCAAATACGTGTTTTATCTCTTCCACTGGAAAGTAAATGTGTGTCAGTATTAAAGCTGTGCAGTACCATGATATTCACTAACTTGTCCATCTGCTTCTGTACATTTTTGTTCATTAATAATTTGCTTACAATATTACATAAGGTGGTGTTGTGTATCGCAAAGTGTCTCCATTATCTTACAGGTGATGTCTCTTCTTTTTTTTTCTCTCTCTCTTTTCTATACAGTGTACTTCCAATGAACCACAGTACATATTTTTTAAAATGCCATTTAATTTACTATTTTAAAAGAAGTATTCTTCTTTTTTTTAAAAAATTGAAAACATTTATTGTGAATAATGTGTTTAAGAAAAGGGATGTTGTGGCAGCACTTAGAATTGTTTTTTAATTTGTTTTTTTAAAAAAATGTTTATTGGCTACAGTTTGTTCACGAAAAAATATGATCTCTTAATGTGTTTCATTGGTATTGTTAGTGCAGCAAAGTTTAATTGGCATAAAAAGTTGGTTAATAGTACTGTTGAAGTGTGTATTGTATATTTACTGGGGAAAAAATAAAACATATTCACCTTTCAAATCTATGTTAAAAGAGCTTGAGTAAGGAGTCAATATGTGAAAACCCAAACTGGGAAAATCAGGCAATAATAACATAGACTGAGCTATAATCATCACTGTCCACTTACAGTAACAAGGAACATTTTATACGCTGATTTTTGAACTAAGCTAACAGCTGTCTTATAAATAGGCCAGCGGTAAACATTGCCTGTCATAGGGATTTCTGTTGAAGGTCCTGTCTATGTTGGGAATAGTTGTACCAATGGAATTACACTGATACAGCTATTCTAGTGATAAATCCTCTGTTTATAGACATACTATCTCAATGTACAGTAAGGACCATAAGTGCACAGCTTACTTTGCTTAAAGCCCATAAAGTAGTGGACATGTAAAACCTGTGTTCAGTGGCTCTGAACCCTTGGACTTGGGGTTTTGTACTGGTGGAGCTACTGCCAACCCAGTACAGAATATCCCCGGAACGTATAGATAGATGCTAGGTCAATTTTCTCAATCTTTGCATTGACTACATGCTCAATTTTAAATACAAGAGGGCTGAAGGACCAAATAACAAATTGTTACATGTGCTTCAGTGGTGTATTGCTGTATGGGCAGCCATTTCAGTGATGCAAACGACAGTCATTTCTTTTTTGTTATTTATTATTTCTCAAGTCCTTATCCAAGTTAGTAAACCTTTTGAGTAACTTCTGGTTGTCACCTGAAATACAACAGAAACACCATTCCTTGGGAAAAGTACAAAAGAAAAGGAGCATGGAGTGTTTTAAGTGTATTGATTTAACTATACACCAATGCAAAAGGAAGACAGGACTGTTTGAAATAATGATGTGGTGGCTTATGCTTGCCTCAGCCTGTACGTTGCCAGCCAGGAGAAAAGGTGTGTACTAAGGCTGAGAAAGAGTCCTCACAACGGACAGAGGAAAGGTAATTGGGTTGGGGGAGATTCTGGCAGGAACTTTTTCTTTTTGTAAAAAATATAGGCAGCTCCTTTGGCTTTTCTACAATTTATGCAGTTTGGTTTTTTTATGATTAATGGCCTTGTGGAAATTTAGCAGGGGAACTAGAAGGAAAAAAGTTGGCCTTCTTTTATAAAGATTTGGGGGAACTTGTTTGCTGAGGGGCGGATTTTTTAATTTCATTTTTATTTTTTTAAAACATTTTGTTCCGTCTATCGGGAACACGTTAGCTAAAAATAAATTATATTTGAAAACCATGTGGGCAATGGACAATTCATTTAGGAGGTACATTCAAAGAGCAGGAAAGATAGCAAAGAGTAATACTAAAAAAAGGAACACGTACATTGCCTTAGAATCAGCCAAGTCCACTACTGTTTCACGTGTAATTCTGAACTGTCGATAATACATATAAGCTTCATTGCTTTTGATTTCCATACCAAAATAAATTATCCAAAGTCCATAGGAGGCCTAGATCCTTGGGACACTAAATCTGGTACTTTAAATGTGTGGTCCAGCACCACCAAGCTGGTGGGACTGGAGCATGCTCGGGGTGTACGAGCCCCCAGCCCTGGCTGCTTGCACCCCAGCAGTCTCCAGCTGGGGAGCACAGGTGGCTTCAGGCTCAGCGGGTTTCAGTGAATGCCTTTGCTAGGCGTCTTCTCAGGCATCACGTATGTAGAGGCAGGGTACTTCACCGAGGATGGAGTTTTTCAAGGCAGGGAAGGTCTCCGATGAGTTAGGCATTGTGGTGGTTCACATTGGTCACTTAGTCAGACAAGTCTCACGTTTTGGGACCACCCTCCCCGCCCTTGTCTCAGTGTTGTCCTGCTGTGGTCTGTGTACTCAGGGCTGCTGCGATCCCCTGGATCTGGGGTGCCTGGCATGGGGGGTGCAAGAGAAGAAGAGGCGCGATGGTGCTGAGGGGCACGTAATGCTCTGCAGGCATTGAGAGGTTGGATATATGCCCTGTTAGTTAAGAGGGGACCAGGGAACACAGTAGAGCACTGGTCCCAAACATTTGCTCTGCTGTTTCTAGCTTGTTCCCTGCTTCTGTTTCAGACTGACCTCTTGCTCTGCCAACTGCTCCTCCACCCAAAATAACAGGTACAACTTAAGAGACATCCCATGGGACCCAGGGGAGATGTAGGGCCATGCCTATGTGCTGTGAATGTGGACTGGGGATTTGGGGAGAGCTAGCTCTGAGCTCTAGCATTGGCATGAGAACTAGATTGCTCTCTAGCCTGCCTTTATTTAACTGTGTAGCTACATCCAGGAAGACCCCAGAAGAATACAAGTTCCTAGAGCGCACCTCAGCATTGCAGCATCTCTTTTGGCATGTGACTCCTCATGCAGTCTGTCTTAGGCCATCCTGAGTTCAATTCTGGCTTCTCACGACATCCTGAGGACTGAAATGGCTCGTGCTGACACTTAGGCAAGTGAGGTTGTTCCTCTCTCTGCAGCAGAATGAAAAAAAAAACCAAAACAAAACAACAAACCAAACCTTTTAAAACAATCCTCAAAAATCCTAGAAAACAAAGCATTTCAGATGTACATGTTCGGGGATTTTTTTTCCTTTTCTTGGTATTTTGTCTTAGCTACCATTGAAATGATCTATTTATTTTTTCAGAGCTGCTACACTCTCCCTCCATGCCTCCCATTCTCCAGTACTTATCTTTCAGCTGTAAAGAAGTTATGGTAGAGAATAATTACATTTGTGTACTTTCCATGTTATAACTTTCAACAAGGTGCACAGTTGCATTCAGTTCAATTGATCAAAGCCAGATGGGGATGAAATGTTTGTGGTTTTTTCCTAAAAAGGCCTGTTACTATTTGTGCTGATATTTGTTCCCCATTTATGCTCATCAGTGCATCTTTTGCCTTCAAGGATGCCATTAGTAATTCTCGTTTGTGTTCAAAAGCAGGAATCCATTGTGCAGCACTTGGAGAGCCACTCGGATGCAGGTAAAGAATATAACAGCTTGAGCAAGTGCTAATTAGAACCAATTAAACTTAATTGACCTCCTTTGGCAGTAAAATGCATAATAGAACTTGCTCTGTCCTTGCAAAAGGGGGATCTGCCTCTAAGCCTAAGAGTGAAGCATGGTTTCGTGTAGCAGCCTGTAGTAATTACGGGGGTATAACAGCCAGGAAGCGGCTTGCTCCAATTTGTTCTAGTAACTCAGCTCTACTGTATCAGGGCAGTGCAATAAAGTGAGATTTCTGGTTCAGTCTATTTAAAAACCTAATTTTTACAGAGCAAATGAGCATCCCAAGATACCAATACTAATCTCTAGGAATGAGTTGGCAGAAAAATACAGAGTCCTTTTTATAGGTAAGTAATGGTGTGAGCATAAAAAAAGGCAGTTATATGGCTGCAAGTTGGAAATGGGCCTGATGGCGCAGAGGCTGTGTCTATGCTGAGTAGTAGGTGTAAGCTCTGGTGTGCCTGGACTGTGCCTCATGCGGGTGAATGATCTTTGACATGGCTCCCCGCTGCACCTTGCAGTGAGGTCGCCTTCTGCAGACTTCTGCTCGAAGAGGGATGCTGGCATCCATCCGTCTGAGCTTTGCAGCGCCATGGGACTGGGGCACAGAGAAGGTGTGTGCACCACTACCACGCGCACCAATGCGGGCATAGTCAGAGGTATCCAAATGAAAGTAGAGAAAGAGCAGGGGAGAGAATGAAGGGTAAGAAAGGTAAAATTGTATGAATTCAAAAGCATCAGTGGTGAGTGCTAAACTACGCATCCCTGTGAAAAGCTGAAAAGCCATTCTTGTTAGTAAAACGGAATTGATCCCGTTTCAATGACCATGCTTTGCTGACTTTTTCCTTAGCAGGAACTGAATGCGACTGATCTTGCTGCTAACTTGGCCTTACTATTAACAGCAATAAAGGTGTTAGTCAGGTGGGGGACTTTGATGTGACCAATAACATCACTCTCCCTTCAGGGAATGTTCATGTGCTGGCTTGTTAATGAATTTCTTTCCTAATGAGTATCATTAAAAACCCTTTGATTAGCTATTTGTGTGAATGCCCTTCCTTTTTCCTCTAAGCTGCTGCTTGCACGGGTGGCAGCAGGATTTTGCCCTAGGCAGAAAGCATTCAGCTGTATTCCTTACCTCATGAATACAAGTCTGAGGCAAACCACAATAGGAAAGAGAGAAAAAAAAAGAAAAAAAAAAAAAAGCCTCACAGATGAGTTGAAGCTGTTTTCTACACATGTACAACCTGAGCAGGCCACTAGCATTGAGATGAGAATGTCATTAGGGGTAATGAAGAGCAATAGGTAGTGATGGTGAAGCATGTAACAATAATTTACATACACCTCGGGTGCCAACGGGCAAAGAAACAAATAAAGCTATAACCTGGGGAAAGGGAATGCCAGAGAATAAATGGACCGCAACAAGCAAACAAAAAACGCCATGTCATAAAATGTAGCAAAAAGCCTGGAAAACAAAATTAAAAACAAAACAAGGCATTTCACATCCCAGGCCCCTTAATGAGATATTGATGGCATAGAAATTGCCTACTCCTATGCAAGACAAAAGGAAGACTGAGAAACACAAAAACAATTAGGAAACAGATTTGGCTATCTAAGGTTTAATAGAAAGAGATGTGGCATAGCAGAGCACAATTAATCACCAATTGCCTGAAACACTTTCTTCTCCTGAGCTACTGCAGAGCTGTCTCCCCTGATCCCAATCTTAAAATGAAAGGCACCCAATCCAATTTGTATCCAAAATAAATCTCTCTCTGCTGTTCCTTCCTCAGTCCCCCAAATCTCCCAGTGAACTGCAGATTCTGATGAACAAACCTTTTGCATTTACTCTGGTGTCACAGGCTTCAGACTAGCTTCAGCCTACCCGCCCCCTTCTTCCTTCTCATCTTTTTTCCCCATCAGGCATAAGCTTCATCTACATATTTTCTACCTTGTTGTTAGGCATATAATGAGGCTTTTCTATTTTTGTCCTTCTTTGCCCAGAAAGCTGTCTTAGACGCGTCACACTTAGAGATTTATACTAGTTCACTTTTATGTTTGATCTATGTGGAATATGAGGTTTAAGTTTAAACTAGGTCATTGGGTGCCTTTAGAGCATTTCTAAGTAAGGGAGAGCCATTGATGAGTCTCGCTTTGAGTGTTTCAGCCCTGCATGCAGAGCCTGAGAAACTCGGGGAGAACGATCACAGCTGCAGAAGGATTACGGCCGTGTGTCGCAACCCGTGTCTACTGTGCCGTACGTGATTCTCTGCGTCAATGTGCACGTATTAATAGCAGCACAGGAACGTGCCTTAAAACATCTGAAATAGTAAGTAACTCTGAATAGTGACAACCTGCGAGTAAATCTTGGGTCTGGCAAAATCTGTGGTAAAATTTTAGCCTTTTCTTGAATCAAGGTGAAGTATTAGTTTCCAGGGTAGTCTCTGTAGTGTAGTAGCAGATTTTTGCCCATCAAAGGACTGCCTTTCTATTCTGTGTACCTTACAACCCTGGGACATTCAAACATATTCTGATTTTCTGTACGTGAATGTTTGTGTACCTAAAAACCTCTTTCCAAACATGGGGCTTTGAATTCCCTTCTATCATAGTCCATATGTGGTTTTGGATCTTTGGGACTTGCCCAAATCCCAAGCGGTTTCACAAGCACTTATTGCTAACTAAGAATATTCAAAGAACAACCCTTTCCATATTTTCGTATTCTTTACTGTCTCATACAGGCCCATGAAAGAGAACAGATAGCAATTTCAGCTTTTGGTTGCTAGTATGTTACACTTCTGATTTCACTGAGGGATTTAGAAGGCATGATTTTCATAGAAGCTGATGTCAGTTGATTAATTGGAAACTAATGGTAAAAGTACTAGACCTCTGAGATCTGGTAAGTACCCTTGTACTTTAGCTGAGGGTAAAACCTTTCAGTACTTGTGCAGATACTTTTTCTTTAATTAATTGGATCATAGAATTGCAGCATTTTGTAACATTCCTGGTAGAGCTGTCTGGGTGAAGAAACTTCACTTTGAAGCTGAGTTGCTCTGATCAGAAACTCCTACTTGGACCAATATATGGACTTTTGTGGGACAAGTAAACCTTACATGCTTTTCTAGCAGTAGCAGCACTGTTGCAAAAAAAAAAAAAAAAAAGTTAGTAAAAGCGAGGTAAACTCAGCATCCTTTAGTGAGTACTTGAGGTTTCCTCCACTTTGATTTCTGTTTGGTGGTGAAACACTGGAACGGGTTTCCCAGAGAGGTGGTAGATGCCCCATCCTTGGAAACATTCAAGGCCAGGCTGGATGGGGCTCTGAGCAGCCTGATCTAGTTGTAGATGTCCCTGCCAATTGCAGGGGGGATGGACTAGATGACCTTTAAAGGTCCCTTCCCTCCCAAAGCATTCTATGATTCTATAAGCCAGGAAAAGTTTGGTGCAGGGATGTCTTTGTGCCTGGCACCTCTCGCCTCACCAGTCACACTCAGAGCTGGAGCAGCCATGGGAGCGGAGGGCAAGGAGAAGAAAAAGAAAGGGAGGGGAGAATAAGAAGACATAAAGTATTTCAACAACAGTTTTCAGGACAAAAAAGAATTCTTCTATTTTTTTCCAGCCAGTTCTGTAGCACATTGTGCGTCTGGTACACAGAAATACTCCTTTTGCCCACTGTCCATTTTTTTTTCTTTAGACTTGGATAAATGTAAATACCTGTCTCAGAAAAGAAAATTTCAGAAAAACCGCCAAAGTTAACTGCCAGAACCATGTGGGGCTGTCCTCAGTGCAGGCCTCTGACCATCAATATTAGGATGCGTCAGTAAATTGATTATCGTTCGTACACTGTTCCTAGTGCTGACAATACTAATGACAGAATGCTCTTAATTGGTCCCAGGGAACAAAAATGCGACACAAAATTCTCCCCTTTTTTTTTACAGTGAACAGTTGCTTTTTTTCTGAAGCACTCAATATTATCATGGTAGTCTTAAGGGTGTTCTGGAGCATCTTATGCTGTTCACTTTCTTAAATCCATTTATTAAATTGAATGTTGTTGAGCATGAGGCTGACATTTGGTGATTCTCACGCAGTTTCTAATAGCTGCAGGGTGCTCATTTCTGGAAGCAGTTTTATGATGCTACAAAATGTCTTCTCTGCTTTTGCTGGCACATATCATGCCATATAGCTGAAGCAGAGCTGTCAGGACAGCATGTCTCTATTTAGCAGACCATTGTTTGTCATCGAACTGATATTCTTGGAGTTTTTTCAACCATAGCATTGTTGCCAGTGGTTAAAATTTCGAAGCTTCATAAATGACTGTGCACAGGAAGATTAATCCAGCTGGCAAACTTTCTACTTTTAAGATTTTTGTAAAATTCATCAACAGGGGAGCCAGTAATTTTCACTCTCTGATGAAGTCTTCATTACGGAGCATCTGAAACCTTGTTATAATGTGGATGACTTTGACATTATATCTGCAGTTATGTGCTTGCTCTTCTAATAATACCCATACAATGGGAATTGAGCACCACAAAGAGCCTCTGAAAGTAGAGTAACTTAATTTTCCTCTGCATTCATACAGTGTGCGGGTTTAGTAAGGGTCTCTCATGTTATTTACAATGTCTTTGTTTGTCAGATTCTTCTTATTTTAATTCCCTGATATATAAAACCTGGCGAATGTCAGCACTTGTAACTATCAGCTTTCAAGAAATACAGTCTACAGGGATGTGAGTCGTGTAGGACACAAAAAGAGTAGGTCACTCCATAATGAGCAACTGCGAAGGGAGGACAAGTTAGCTCAAAACACTTTCTGTGTTTGTCAGATTTAATTTGAGGTTTTGACTGTGCACAGATTCAGAAACACTTGTCACAGGTGGTCAAGACATGCTAGGAAGAGCTACAGTGAGTAATAAGGCTATTGTGCTATAATGGTATCATAACACCTGAAGCAGCCATGGTAGCTGTTGTTTCATCATTCTTCAGCATTGATTTTATTATTCTGAAATGAAATTATTGCAACATTGACCTGGTAGTGGATTCTGTGATACTGAGGAAACGCTAATAACATTTTTTTTTCCTCTGTTCCTCTTCTTTTTTTTGCCTTCTACCCCTGCCCCCAGCAATAGACTCAGGTTCATCTTACTTGAGCTGTAGCCAATTATCAGCATAAACCTGCTGATAAAGCACTCCTGGATGGCTGCATTGGAAAAAACAAACAAACAAACAACAAAAACAATTGGCCAATGATGCTAAAAGAAGCTATATTTTCTTTTTCTCTTTATAGGACTTTTGTCAATCTTCACAGCTCCCCAGAAAGAAATTTCATATTCAGAAAAACAAATTAAGGTTTCCTGCAGAGAAACTCTTTGATAGAGGCATTAATTCACTGCCAGACGGGACCTGATCCTTATTCTTTTATACACATTACGCACCATCTTACCTACAGCAGTCCCAAACAAGTGGTGTTACTCAGAGTACGACATCTATCCTGTGCTGCTCATATATGCCACTTGGACCTTCCTTATTCCTATCATTCATTTTTCACATCGCTACTTTTGAATTTCTTATGTCCTACAGTCTGGACTCTATCATTTGTAATGTATCCTTATTTTAGTACTAGCTTCACTATTCTTAATTTTCTTACCTTTGGTTTTCCTTCATTTTTTTTGTTAAAGATACAATTTTGTTCTTTGAGCCCTTTCTACAGATTGTACATGACTTCTTTGCGGTTTGGATAAGGGAAATCAGAGCCTAAGCATCCACCCTGCGTGAGCAGAATCATTTACACGTTGCCACACTTATGTACATGTTAAGATAGCTGTTGCCGCTTTGACAGGTGTGTCTTGGGTATATGTTCAGATGTTCCTTCCTTTGGTACCTTGCGTGACATGAAAAAACCTGACCAAATACAATTTTAACTTTGAGAAGCTTTTTCACATCTCCTAGGCAAGCCTAGCCCGCTCCGTGACATGTTTACTAAAGTGCAATGCAGCTTTGAACAATTTTGTATTTTCTCTTCCAAAATTCTCCTTCAACTACAAAAGTTGCTGATTATACCTGGATGCTGATTATTAAAAGATGCTGATTATACCTGGAAATTCAACAAACAACTTCAGCCTCTCTGAGAGTGCATCCACTGAGCCAGCTAGTGATTTGGAATGGCTTCAGTTCAACACAGCTAGTTAGGGAGAGACAGAACGTAGCTGGCATCCTCACTCGGCTATAGTCATAAATCATCATACAACCTGGCATTGACAAATTGGTCTTGGCCTAGAGCATCCGGGAGCTTGTGAGAAACCTGGCCAGGGGAGGGCTAAAACATTAACAGCAGGCATCCTGGGATATGCTTGCAAACTTCTGGATGGAGGTGGATATGTAAACAATATGCTTTGTGGGCAAATTTCCAGGAAAATCTATTGAAATTTTTAATTTGTCTTCAATGACTTTCCCTGGAATTTTCTTTCGGTTCAGTTGCTATCTTTGTTGTCCAAATGAGCATGGGCAAGGTGGATCTAGGATGATAATCAGGCTCATCTGTCAGCAGTGATATGAGAAAAATAGCAAGCCAGTTGCAATTTAGTGCACAAAACATTGCTGTTAAAGGGTAACCAGTTTATCAAACTTTGCTGAAAATGATGAGGCTTTCCGGTGGTAATTTAGACTAGTAGTTGGAAAACAGTTCTAATCGGACTCTAAGGCTGAGTAGCTGTCACATATGGTAAATCTCCACAGAGACTGAAAATAAGCTGAGAATTAATGAGCTTCTAACTTCAAGACTGATGTCTCTTGAATATGTCTCCTTTTTTCTCAGAGATCTTCCCCTTATCCCTCCTCTCCCCCTCCCCAGTCTTACCCTTTCCTTTATACAAATTCCTTATCTCATAAACAGTCATTGAAGCACTTTTCTGTGCATGTGCCTATGTGTGTGTAAGACAGCTTAAACTGAATGACATAAACAGGCATTCTGGTATCTTAATCTACCAGCAAGTGATTGGCACAACTGGAGGAGTGGGGGGACAATGGCCCCAGTAAGTTATTCTGTGAAAAAATGGCATCAACTGGCACAATCAATGACATCAAATGGCACAATAACACGTTTCTTATTAATTAGCGTCAATGAAATGTTGCTATCTGAACATTTCAATGTTTCTATTAGCTGCTAATCTTCGTGTCTTCACTTTAGCTTTTCCTCAGATTCTTTACTCCATCTTCCAGTCTCTTCTTCTATCAGTTTTTCCTTCTTTTTCTAACTTACGTCTTTCTGCTTTTCCCATTCTGCCTCCTCTCTAATATCCTTTTTCTCTGTTTTGTCTAGGATTTCCAACTCTCATGCTACTCTCCAACACCAGTCTTTCCACCGTCTAATTTTCCAAGATCATTCGTTCCTCCATCTGCATTGCTAATGTGAAATTCACTACTTAAAATATGTCATTCTAATACATGAGTAGCTAAATCTCTAAGCATGCACATGGCAAACTAGAAAAGCAGAAAAATGAGGAGAATCAAATTCACTTGACTGCTAAAGTGACTGATAGCCCTGTTTTATCGTCTACCTGATTTCTGCTTGTTACAAAATGTTAAAGGATTTTCTACACCTGCATGTAGGTGTATAACCATCAGAGAGGAATTAACAATTTGCTCCAAATATGCTAGCTCTTTAAGAAGGTCTTGCAGAAAAACATCAGTCCTTCTGGGGGGTAGGGGGGCAAGAGGAATCTGGCAATGCCTATTTCTTTTTTGTAATCTCTATGGTGCCGTTACAGAAAGATTTAGAACTGCTTACAGGCCTGTTGGTTGGGTAGTGTAAGATGTGAGTACAGTAAAATATTATTTTTTTTCCTCATTAAAGTATTATGAGTCCACTTTGACATAAAATCCATAAAACATATGGATTTGGGGAACTCTGAATCATTAATAACACAATGGTTGTTTGTGGAATAAATATAAGGGAAAGATGAAGTGGAAATTAAATGTAATTGAAAAGGAAGTGAATTTTTGCAAAGATAATATGCCTTACCACTATGGTTTAGTCTACTGGTTTAACTCTAAAGGAGAGCAGATTAAGATCATATTTTAATCCAGGTGATTTCAAGTGCAGCTGAAAGTGTTGTTCTCATCTCCTGATATTTTTTTGAGAATCACCAGGTAAATCATCCTCACAGCTTTTATTTTGGCTAGTGACCACATAACAGTCAGGTCCCTGAGAGTACCGTGGCCATGAGCAAGGCCACGCAGGGAGCGGAGGTGTGATAGGCACAACCTACAGGGCTTTGGGCGTGCTCCTGTACACTGAGTGCTCATTTGCCTCTCTTGGGGAGGGGGGATGTCAGGTTTTGGTTTTGGTTTGTTTTAATCCTACACCCTGCTGAGGATTTGGAGAGTTGCTGCTGAAAGAAGCAGCTTCTGCAGGTCCCAGTCAACTTCACTGGTGGTTTTTGCCTCCATCTGTAAGGCTGGATATGGTGGGAATACCTCAAACATCTTCTCCCTTCCCTCTCTTTGCTTGCAGAGAGGCAGCCAGAGTAAGCTTGTAGAACAAGAAGGGGAAGAAGGTACTGGCTTTTGGGGGGTCTGGGAGGCAGTCAGGGGCTTGGAAACAAGGAACTGTTTGGATCTCCTTCTCTTTGTCCCAGAACAGTGCCAGAACTTTCTCCCTGCCCCGCACTGCTTCCCCTTCCTGATTCTGTGGTTTTGTGTCGATTTCTGTAAATTCTAGAGATGTTTCATCTTTTGATTTTCATTGGTTGGATGCTGAAAGGTAAGCCTCCTTCGTGGTGCAAAGATTCACAAAATAAATCTCAGTACAGAGTTGCCATATTCTCATTTTCCCTTTTTCCGCATGAGATTATGGTTTCTGCGTAGGCTGGAACCACAAAATTGCACTGACAGTCTCTGAGTGCTCTTGTCCTCTGGCACTGCTAGCTAGGAACGTAGAGATTTCACAAGGAAATCTCCATTTCCATTTAAATAATCTGCTAAAACCTTATAGATATAGGTAGAGGGATTTTTTTTCCGTCTGTCTGTTTTCTAGAGAGCTGCACTAGCTGAAGTTGAAGACTAGATGGATTTGTTGCTGGCATTAGTTATGACAACAGTTCTCTTATTCCAGTCCTTCTGAAAAGCCCAAACAGCTCTTCATATGTATGTATTGCAAACTACTTAGCAAATGTTTTCTATTGACACTAAACTAGTTAAACGACAATTAAATTATTTCGCAGCGTAGATTACAGACTGGCAGCCTTGTATGCAAGGCTAGCAAAGTTACAGAAGTAGCCAGCTGATATTCACAGCATCTCTTACCAATAGTGGAACATTAATCATCAAAATGGAGGGATCAGGGGTTTTCTGTAATGTGTAAAATGACATTCGGCATCCATGCTTGTTTGGTTTTGAGCATCTCATGACCAAGCACAGACAATTACACCAAATTACACGGAATCTTTCAAACTGATTTCAGTCAAGATTATAGCATGAATTTATACCAAATAATGAAGATAAATGAAGATGTGACATTACTCTACATTACTAAAAAAGCTGTATTACTTACTAAAAAAATATTGTCTAATACATATCAAGTCTAAATAATATATGAATACACCAGCATTTTACAAAGATTCACAGGCAGATGGATAAAGTAAGCAACAAAAACTGTTCCTCTCTGTTACTGTGTTGTCAAGACTATAACTAACAAAAGCATATTGAAAACAGTCCTCACAACCTGAGTAAGAGTTATATTTTGTCAAAGGAATGCTCATAGAAGGTTTCATGAACTAATAAAGCAATTCCATGGATGTGTGAACTATAGAATTACCTACTCAATGAAAAAATAAATGCCAGAGCTTTGGGGGACATTGTGTTTGGTGTCATTGTCTGATAAATTTGTTTTAAAATGTAAAAGGATTAAAAATGATCATTACTTAGACTAGGATTAGTAATAAATAAGCAAAAGCTTTTTTGCTAAAGCCCTAGGTGAACAATGGCACTTGAAAATGAAACCCTGGCACAATGCCCATCTCCTCTGGGAAAAGCCCGCAAAGCCAGCAGTTCCTCTTTGTAAGCAAACAGCCCGCAGAATGCAAGTGTCTTCCCGGTGCATTAAGAGCATTTCAACAGGGCACGCTTTTTGTGTGTTTTTGTGATTACTTGTTTAATCATAAGTAATGGTTAAATTCACAGAGGCAAATACAGGGATGATGATACATTTTTTCCATCTGCTCTTTGCAGGTCATATGTTTACATCTAAACTCATTTTTCCCTCATCTGTGTGTATGTGGTTTTGGCTTTTTAATTTCCTCTCCAAATCTGTCTCGCAAGAATGAAAAGACCAAAATGTGACCACAGACTTTAAGAACTGATTTTTCTCACACGTTTTTAATTTTTTTTAATATATGTCTTACTGGAAGCAGACACATTCCAGCACACATGCACACACAGCAGAATTTTCCTACTCTGGCATGAGATACTTGCACAGTTCCTCATAATGATCCACCTGTGTGAATGGGGTGGGGAGGGTTCACACATCGAAGTAAATACTATGCCAAATTCAGCATTTCACGTATGAAATGGGAAAAAGTTGACCATCCCATGTTGTTTGGCAAAACATAACTTGGATTGTGACTTGCATCCATAGTTCCAGGTTAGGTTTTGGTTCAGAGGTGAGTTTTATAAAATCATGTATTTAATTCTTCACGAAAATGGCTAAAAGGCCATTTCATCCCCCTTTTTAAAAGACTGGTGCCACCGTAGCATGTACAAATGTGGCAACACATTTCTAGAGCACTCCCATATGGCAGTACAAACAGCACCATTTCATCAGTATATGTCACTGGCATTTAAAAAACTTAATTGAAGGCATCAATTGCACCCATCCTCTGTTATTTATACCTGGTACTGTTTAAAAAAAAAATCATGTGAGAGTTTAAAGACCAGGTCCAGGCTCCCCCTGGGAGCTGAAGACCAGAGGAAGGAGCCACCTTACCCTGTAGCCTCCATTGCCCGCCCCACACCGCAGGCCCCCGAAGGCCCAGGCTTGCTGATAGCACACACTTTTTTGGCAGCCACGGGTGGCATGCCACACTACACCATTGGGCCAGACCGAAGTAGAAGCAGCAGCAGGAGGAGCTTGCTTCAGCCTCTCTGAGTGCTGTAAGGCAGGAGAAGCCGGCTTGGCATTGCACTGCTAAGCTATCATCCTGGGGCAAGAACCGCTGGGTCACTGTGCTCAGGCCAGGAGCGAGTCTGGGGGGAAACACCCCCACAACCACGGAAGGACACAGCGGGGCTGCCACAGAGGGCGTTGGCAGAAACGTGTGGTTCTTCGCAGAGCAGGCGCCGGGATATAGAGGTGAGCTGTCTGGTTTCTTATGTGGAAATGTGAGCCAGAGTTTTCGAACTTGTTTGGCTTTTCCAAAAAAAGTGGTTCTGTTTCCGCCTCCTGCAGGACGCTGAGCACCTGCTAGTGCTGAAGAATCACCTGTGAGAGTAACCAAACAGGTCTTGCTTTAATGCTTAGGGTCTGGTTTGGGGAAAGGCTGCATTTATTTCTAAAAAGAAAAAGGGCTCTTGGGAGGCATGTGCTTGTGACTCGCATGCAAAAGAGGGAATATACTACCTTGGTGTACAAAGTGTGCCAGAGGCTTGTACTAGGGATCATGATTGGGCACATTGGCATTGGTAACTGCACCCAGGACCAGTGATTCCCTGTCATCGGGGTCAAGCGATGCAGAGCGGTTGTGTCTGTGTCGCCCTGCACCAGCCTCCTATAGAGCCTGCTGACCATTCTGCTTGGCTTTCCGTGGTACCCCCACAGTGCTGAAACCTAATTATTTTATGCAGGTTTCTTCTTGAGTTTAAAATGTCTGAAATAAAGTGAGAACCGTGCTGTGCCATGAATGCCTTCATAGCATGAAATCAAGGTACGTCATGGGAACTGCGGGCTGTATGAGGGAGCAAAAACACTTGGGACAGTGATGAGGATGTGTGTTTGTTTCAGAGGGAATTTTGTTTTTATTGCTTAACCTTGAAATGAAACATAGTAGCAATATATTTAGATTACCCCTACAGCAAAAATAACAATTTAAAGCCTCCCTGAAGTCAAAATAGGTCTTTTTGTGTTGGCAGACAGGAGGCTGCCTTAACCTTCAGGCTGTGAGTGGGCCTCAAAGGGGTGTCCAGCAGTTCTGCATTAATAGTCTGAATGCAACAGTGCTTTGGTCGCAGTTGCTCCCGCTTCCTGAAATTGCTCCTATTTCAAGCCGTCAATTTACAGACTTAAAACATGCTGTCTTTGTAATGGATACAGATACTTCCCAAACAGATAACATTTTCAGATGGGAGATCTCATCAAGTTTCTGAGCCTTATAGATCTGGGTAACATGGACAGGCCAACACATAACAACAGATTTTGGATTAGCTCTAAATCTGGGTTTTACCCAGGAATAGCTTCCTCATAACTGGGTGCTTAAGCTACCCCAAACCAAGGAACAAGCACAATTCTTTTTGCATTCCAGGAAAATGGGTGGATCTCTTTTTTTTGTGGCACATTTGTAGTTTCTAAGGAACAATTTAGTGGGATGCTGCCATTATGCTCAGGGAAAGGAATTTAGATTTTCCACATGCCTTTGATCCTGTGGATTAAGAGAAGATATCAATATATTGTTTATTGTTTCTGTTCAATTCAAACAGTTGTTTTTTGGTGTTGTTTTTTTTTTTTTAATGGAACAGAGTAATTTCTGTGTTTATATTCTGTATTTTATATCTAATGCTTTTGGTGTTAAGTATGCATTCTGTGTGTGTTTTACAATGCCTGCCCCCAACACACATACTCCACATATGTTTCCTCTCCCGATTTGAATAGAAAACTAACACCGCAAGTGAAGAATGCTGAACTACTGTTTCACAAGCTGTCATTTAAGTGATAGATGGTAAACTGGAATTTTGCCATGCAAATTAGTTAATGCTCAGATGAAGACAGTGTTTAACTATTCAAATAAGATCTCATTCTTGATCAGCTGTTTCAGCTTATATCTCCAGCGAAGCAGACAACTAGCTTTCAACTGGAGCAGACAACTAGAACTCCACAAAACCACCAACTGTGTTCACTTAGTACCATCTCAGTAGATCAAATGATGTTCAAACAGCACTGATCTGTAGCTATCAGCTGGAAACAGCCATGGATGCTGATCCTTCAGGCAAAAAAAATTGTGATAGTTGGTAGTATTTTGAAAGAAGAATTTACATCGCTGGAATCCGCTACATCCAGAAATGTAAAAATCCAACAAACTCACTGTGTGACCTTTCTTTTAACAAAAACATATGTAAAATTCACACACAAAGAACAGTATATTTAGAATCTTAGTGGGAGCCAGGAGTGACTCCTATAGCGAAGTTCCCTAAGCCTACGTTTTAAATGTGTGTAACCTTTCTTTAAGCAGCCTGCTACTGCTTTTGTTCACAGGAGACCTTTGAAATCTGGGAGGAAGAAAGCCCCTTGGCTATACAAAATGCCCTGTCTTTACCTGATAAAACTCTATGCAATTATACATTTATAGCACTTCATTTTAACTTATTTTGCTTGGATTCCTTAGGGAAATTTTGGCAACCTGTCAAATAACTGAGAAGGAGTCATCTACAGACCTGGTCCTGCTCCTTCACTAGGAGACCTGCAGTAGCCTTGCTTACCCCTGGGCGGTACCAAAGTCACTGTAAGGGCAGTGGGGAAAGAGAGCATCTTTCCCACTGCAGAGCTTTCCCACAGCCCTTTGCCGGAGTCTCCTTGAAAGAAGAAGTGCCACAGTCTTTTGGAGGTGAGGAATAACTACAGCTGAATTTAACTGCATCTGGGTCCTCACAGTTATTCTCAGCAGTTCGTGTATGCCTTTCTTATGGGCCAGAGCGACAGCTGCTTTGCCAGCTAAGGCGCTTGATCCTGTAGTACAGGTGATAGTCATCTGTGCTGCAAGTTCATAGTACAATGCAAGTGATGATGGATGATGGGGAGTATAGTAAAATTGTTATGCTATTTCAAGAAAAGAGGGCACAGAAAAAGGGGTTGCTCTCCACTACAAAAAATGAAATCTGGCCACCTATGCCTTCAACAGTGTGAGTCCATTGATAATGAGAGTGACATTTTGTCATCAATGCTGCTTTCTTCAGCCTGCTCAAGAACCACACAAATTTTCTCTTGAGAGGTTTGTCCGCATATGTCTTCTAAAAAGTTTGAAAATACTGCCCACAGTAGACACACCTGATCTCCTCTTAGATCCTTCAAGAAAACATCATAAAGGCTGTACCTAGTTAGATGCTGCCTGCCACAGTGGCTGGCAGGGGCAGAAGGACCAGCCTTACCCACTTACTCTTCCTGGGATGATGGGGTGTGCTGGCCATCTATCTCAGCTATACTGCCAGGGCGGACAAGATAAACAAGTTTCTGAAGAAGTACAGCATGCTGAATTTTCCAAAAGAAGGAACCAGTAGGGGAACCAGGGCAGAAGAAAGGAACCTGGGGCTGAGATGTCCATGAGTGAGCAGAGAGGTAGGAGGAGGAAGGCAGAGAGGGGGGCAAGCACCAGAAGAAAGGACTTACAGAAACTGTGGTCAGGTAATGAATGCTAGAATCAGCTCCAGGTTTTAGAAGCCATCAAGGAGAGGGGGGGAGACAAAGCAGATGATGCACTGGAGATGTTTGGAAGGGGACACTGAACACAATTCAAATAGGAGGGCTGTCAGTTTAATGGTACAGTTAGCAATCCTAGTAATGTCTTTTGAACAGTTCTTTTTATGTAGTTTTATGTGTATCTGTATAGAATGAGCCATTTTTCTGTTCACTAATGTGTATTCTAATCATGTTCCATTCTTTATATGCATCTTAGCAGCATCTACACTGTTAAGACATCTGCTGGAAGTGATGTAGGTAACCAAACCAGTTTGGGCTAGGCTGGCGTTTCTCCCAGTGTTCTGACTCAAAGCTGAAATGTGTTGCTATCTTTTGCAAGATGTTCACAAAGCAGCTCTTTACAAAAGGAGACTGTACACTGTGCCACCATTTGAAATCTTTTTACAGTGTTTTTCCATTAAAATAACAAACCTTGGCAGCTACCATCTACTGTTTTCCGATTTGCAGCCAGCCAATTATATCACTTAAAATGCACTTGATTAGCAAGGACACAAGTTCAAGGCACTGTCGTCTGCCTTTGTGTAGTTCTAATTGTGCCTTAGGAGACACTTACTTTTGTCTTCCCTTCTGTATGTTTATCTATCTCCTTCGCTGGTTTTGTTACTCCCAGCTACACGCAGTAGTTCCCTTGCAAACATTATTTTAGCAGTGATCTCGCAGTGTTCTGAGTGCCTTCTAAAATGTCAGATATTAAAAGAATCCAGTTGCCTCAGTCTTTTAGTGTGACCTTCAGTCATGACAATAGATCTGATGGTTTCAGTGGGAAGATCTGCAAGAGTGAAAATTGCTCCAGTGAATCAGGGCTTGGAAAACTGGATTCTATTTTTGTGGCTTACCAGATGGAAGAGTTACTGTAAGGTCTGTATTCAGAAGGGCAGGCATGCTAGCTATAATGGAGGTGAAAACAATAGAATGGCCTTCAGCATGGGCTAACCAGCCAAGCATGACTGTACGACCCTGCTGAATGCTTACAATGCATGCTGAGACCCTTAGGAGCAGCCTGGCTTCTTTTGCTCCAAAAGCATAATTGCCCTATCTGGTGTGGTATGTCACCCCATACAGTGATGCATACAGCATGGCTCTGTAAAGAGGAGGCTCACTGTGATTCAGGTGGCTCCACCCCACCAACATACACACAGACACACACAGCATACATACCCCCCCCCACACACACACACAGAGTGGTCCATGGTTGCCACTATTGCATCTCATGAATGATCTCCAGACCATAACATGTTAGAAATGACCTAGTTAGTCATGTTTATGGAAATTAGGCTTCAGTTCAAAACTGTGGTACAAACTTCGCAGTTTCAGGGCAGCTCTAGATGAAGGACTTTCCCATTACAATGTTTTCTCTCTTGGTAAAATCATAAAACCAATAAATTTCTTATGGCACAGACATTTTTATACTTAACAGAGTGAGTGCCACAAAGCACAAGATTGGAACTTCATTTTCCTGTAATCTCAGTAAAAGACAGATTATAGCTTGTGAAGAACAAAGCACATATATATGTAGTGAATGTAAACAAAATTCAGGAAAACACTGAAAGAGTTTCAATTTATATATATGATTTACTGAATCAAGAGTCTAAGTTTCTGCATTAAGATTCCTACAGATAAATTATTACAGGCCTTCAGGTTTGCTCTTTATATAATCTGTTTCATGAAAATACTCTTCTTTTCACAAAATAATTTTAAATGTGTGTTTTCCTGCTCTGCTGTCTTGTGGTGTGACATTCATGTCACGTGAGGAGATTTCAGTTTTGCAGTGGGAACTCTCTGTTTTTAACTTTGCTTGACCATGTACAAGACTTTCTGGTTTAAACCTAATTCTCCTGCCTCTAAATAAGATTTAAGTATTAAGTAATCTTAATCAAAACTGTATTTTCAACAGAAGGTCCCTGGCCAACTTTTCCTTTCTGTCTGTTCAGATTATAGCACAGTGGACCCAGGCCCTGATGGATGACTGCCATAGGGAAATATGATAACAATAATAAATGTCAGTTATGCATTTAATCCCCTGTGAAACCTTTCGTTAGTCTCTATGCCTGCTGTAGCACTGCAATGGGAATGCAAGAGCTAGAGCTAGGAGGAGCAGAAACTAAAGTCTCTGCAATAGCCAGAGAAGGGCAGCAACATGGTGCTGCTGTGACATTCTGCCAGTACAGCGGGGTCAGATGCCAGCTGATCCAGTCACAAGTGACCTCCTTCAGCAAGGGAGAAAGGAGTCTTGTTTGGCGTCAAACAGGCATTATGTCTCTATACTATTTTTTCTTCAGTGGTAGGAATTAGTGGAAGCCCAAAGCAGTTTAGTTCTGCTTCCTTTTGTGCTGCTCATCCTCCTCAGTTGCTGCACTTTAGGAAAGAGCAGTGTGAGTGTGAAAATCTTATTTAAAAGAATGATGTTAACAACACTATTAAAGACACCATAGGGCTTTCAGATGAAAAGTATATGCCGTATGAAAAGTATATGCAGAAAACAGTTCAGCTGCTTGATTCCTTTCTTTACTCATGACACCTTTCTTTTGTCTTCAGCAGCAAGAACACCATGGAGTGAGAAGTTTTTCTTTTGTTTGTGGCTGCCTTCTACACCATTTTTCTTTCATGTTGGCATATCCAAGGAGAACAAATCTGTTTGCAAGCAAAGGAGGGGAATAGACTGGATATTTTGGGTTTTAAGCTAAATGTTTTCGGAAGTCCCAAGTATCATAAACAGTCTAATTTTAGGATCAAATCTGACTTGGGTTTATCCCATTAAAAGGCTCAGTCAATTTATTTAGGGTATCTTCTGCTATACTTGCTTTCAGAGGTATTTTTTCTGCTAACAGACATGACACACTTCCATTTTATCTAGTGTTTCTCATGAAGACTGTAGTAGTATGATTAATTGTCACTAGGAATAACTTTGAATTTTCTCATTACTGCAAGACATTAAGTTGCCAGCTTATGATTTACTTTAGCAAGTGGCTTCTTATGTCATCTATATTTCAGAAATTCTGTGACTTGTTTAAATTTCCATTTCCTTGGCAATGTATCTGTGTGTATGGTGAAACAAAGAAAGAATCGACTAACAGACTGAAAGCATTAGGAATCTGAAGCTGCCCTGTTAGACAAATACAACAGCAGCACTCTGCACCACATGAAACTGAAGCAACCACCTGGAAGAGAAGGAGAGAAGAGCTTAGGCTATTAGCAGAGACTTTGAAACCATTTTGTCAACAAAATACTCTTCTTTAGGTTGACTGCAGAGATAAGGAATGACATGAAAGTGAAAAAATTAGAATATGCAACTATCCTAAAAGTCTGAAAATATGCAATATCTTTCTTCTGGTCTTTTGCATCTGATCTAATTTTTGTTGACTTACTGGCAACTGGAATTTCCCCTTGTGCAGCTTGATTAATATAAGTGCAGTGAATGGTTATGTAAGAATCCAACCATACCCATGATTGAGCGTATACCCTATGTTCCTTTGTAGTGGCTGCACTGTAGAGTCCTCGTGCTGCTGTCTGCTGAAGGAGGACACTGGAACATGAAGCTGGTGGCAACTGGTGCGCCTACCACATCAGGTACATATTTAACTGAGTTCACAAAAGGGTAAAATGCAGCGGTGTAGCAGGAGGCAGATGGGTTAAGTGTTATTCAAATCAACGAACAATTCAGAAAACAAAAGTTTGAGTGAGTGAGTTAATTCTTGTATTAAACTCAGACCTGCATATCTGCTGAAAGGATATTTCCCCTGCAAAGCCTGTTGCTGATTATCAAACCAAGTACACTCTGTTGCTAGATGGTCAGGTACATTTCTTGAGCACCACAGCAATGTAGTAGGCCTACCTGACTGCCTGGAGGAGGCATCCCTCCAAGCTGGGCACATGTGAAGCACTGCTCTGTGGGTGGCAGTGCGTGCTGTCCCTTTTGGAAGGGGACATAGTGATTTCTGTCACTGGGCAAGAAAGAGGCGGCTGCAGAAGTAGCTTCAGAGAGCAGTGTCCTTCCTAGGACCCAAAGGTATTTTCACAGGAGGTTCACATTTAAGAAATAGGCAGGGACCGCCTCGTGGCAGCTGGGGCACGACACCCGTAGAGTGCCTCACCTCCGGCACAATCCTCTACTGGCCTGTTGAAAGGTGCTGGCCAGGAGCGCATCAGAGAGGTGGGCAGACCCAGCCCTTCTGCTAGTGTGTGGTGGGATGCGGTGCTGGTCTGAAACACCAATAAATGGAGCAAAAGACTTTCTGTTCAGAGTCACTTTCAGAAAGAAGAGCTCAAATGCTGTCAGGTTTCTGTGACTAATTAGCAATTATTTCGGTAATGAATTTTCCTATCTTCCTCTGCGATACTTGCATATCTTCTCTATTTTACCAGCCAAAGAGTTTTAAGTCCAAAACTAAAGGCAGCATCCTTTACCACCTGAGCACAATTTAGAAACACTTAACAGTTCCTTTGTGACTATTTTTAAAATAGTCTTATAGCATTTAGGATTGATTAATAGGCAAGCAAACTTTGTCACCAACATATAAAGCAATTGTAATACTGCAAAACTCTCCTGGAACGTTTTCTTAACAACTTATTCCCATTGTACCCTTAATTGGGTTTCCAGTATACCTTGAAGACTAATGGACTGCCCTGGATGCTACTTGCATAGCAACAGTTTCCCCTATAGCTACAGAAGAGAATGGCTTTCTGTAACTAGGCTTCATTTTGGTGAGACTGCACAGCTACGTGTGCAAATAGACATATACACCTAGATGAAATTAGTAACTGAATGATGAAAGGATACTCAACAGTGCTGTATGTCCAGAAGAAAGATCAGGTCTGATCTGTGCCTTTATCCTGGCTCTCTGATAAACAGGCAATGTTAGCTATTGGAACAAACAAATGTTTCCTTCTGAAACAAATCCGGACATGAAGGGGGCAGCTGCACTTTCAGGTTTCTTCCTGACATGAAACCAGGATCTGGCCATCAGATCCTCATCCAGGAACGAGGGCTGCAGGGTTTACCATGGAGCAACACCTACTGCACAGTGTGGACAGAGAACATTAGTGCCTTTCTTGGAGCTGCACAAATTGAAATGCCAAAAGAGGGCCTGGGATACTGAATATCTTCATATGTTTCACTTGTTGAATCTATCTGCTTTTTATTTTCTCTCTGACACTTAACATTTTCACATAAATACCACTTAGAAAATGAAAGCTCGCTCTATACATAATAATTTTGGTGTTAATATGGCCCTGAACAATTATTTTGTAATGTACATTTTAGAAAATTTAAACAGGCTGGAACGCTGTGATACTTTGATGACTCTCTGGACATATTTAGTTTGCCTAAAATATGGCCAAAGGAACAATTTAGAAATATTTTGGGAAAAATTCAGCTATACAAAGAAGATTAGAGTGTTATCATAGCTAAATATGGAAGAGTCTTGCAGAATATCAAAGCAGTGCATAGGCTCCATATATTGTTCATGAGGAGCTTTGGGTGCTGTAAAAATACTGGTCCTACAGAAGTTAATAGGAAATACTGCTCTTGGATAGGGCATAATTAATACACAGCCTTTTCTCCCCTTTCGTACCCTTGAAACATCCCCTAGAAATTGTGTGAAAGTTTCTTCTTTTTAAAACCAATGAGGGATTAGGACTATATTGTGAAACACTGGCGTGGGTGCTCTTTTTGTGCATTCACTGGCTGATAAGGACACTCAGGATGCTGTTCAGCGTCCTTTATCTGAAAGGATTTGAACCCAAACCTCCCAGGAGAATGCCCTAATTAGCACTCTGCGGGGTAGAGTCTGTCAGATTTTATGTTTACAGAATTTATGTTTAAGCGTGTGCACATGTCCTGACCATCAGGCCAAATGGTTAAGGTGGCAGACTGCTGTCTCACGTTAAGGCATTTAGGGGGTTCTTCTGTTGGAAAGTTTGGGTTGCATGGTTTTGCAGTGCTATTAGGGCTAGGTCTGATTTTTGAGGATCTAAATTAGGCATCTAATTGATACTTAGATGCCTAAATCTCTTTTAATTCCCCATGGGACCTAGTCTTTAGTACATATTCTTGAGGTTTTCCCAAGAAAGACCTTCTTTTTTAGCTGAGAAAGAAAATTATGCAGAGAAACATTACCTTCAGGCTTATTATAAAATCCTGACTATGCAGTAAAGATGCAGCTGCTTGCAATTCATCACCTAACTTTCCTTAAGTTCTATTGGTGGGTGGCTTTAATAACCACATTTCTGCCAGCAGCTGTAACACTGCTTGCATTTATATGCAATATTTAAAAATATATATATGACTGCATAAAGCATACAGGTTTTAAGTCTGTTGTGTACTGCTGTTTTTTTCTTTGTTATCTAAAAGCTGCATAAAACTGCACATTTTTGTCCACCTACTAATTGGAGCTCTAATTTTGCAGCCTACTCATAGAAAACCTCATTGATATCAGTGAGATTTCATGCTTACTGAGGCCCGCCTGTGCAGATCAAATTGTCTACACCCTGACTCAGTAAGGCCATTTAAGTGCATACTTAAGTTCATTTCCTCTCACTAATATCCTTAAGCATGAAGTATGTTCTGTTGATTCTAGTTGGGTTGAGCAAAGCCTTCAAATCAGCCATATGCTGAAGTACTTTGATTAGAATGGACTAAATCAGATGACAAAAATTGAGTCTACTGACACACCCTTGTGAATAGGTGCCTGTTTTTCCAACATAGGTTTTAAAATCTGAAAAAAAGAACTCATTAATTATTCCATCATTTTAGTAATAATTTGCTAAGATCTCTTTTGCTGAGTGGCAGCACTTAAAAAATGAAACAGAATAATTCTTCCTACCTTTGTCTCTGTGACGTGACTTACATTATTTGTGAAAACTCCCATGTTATGTTTCAAAATGATTTCTCTCTACATGTGCTGAACCAAGAGACCCTGCTGCTCAGTCAGTTGAAAGTAATGTGGAAAAAACCTCATTGTTTTGCTTACAGTAAATCTGAATCTCTGACTGCAGTAGTAGATTCTACAAATGATGAGCTACATCCTTATTTTGGTTGGTTATGAAAAAGGAGGTGCTTGCGGATGAAGAATTAGACATATTTTTGCTTTAAGCAATAAGTTATGTTCCTCTTGCAGCCCTTGCTCATTTAGCACAGCTACAAAATAAAGCTAAAATGCTCTTGGGAGGGTAATGAGAAATACACTTACATGTGCAAGCTTCCTCTTTCCTTTTAGTGCTATGCACAGTGTGCAGACAGATGCAAACTGGAGCTTCAGAGAGCTTGACTGATAAAGACCTTCATCTTGACCAGAAGAGAACCATTTGATGATGAAGCTAGAGAATATTCTTATTGTTCATGGTCATTCAGTTTCTCACTTCATTTAAAAAAAAATATTCCCAATTGTCTTTGGATGAAGCGTTTTCAGTATAGATTACGATTTACTCGGAAACCAATCCCGAACTTAATTTCTCTGATTAATCCTTTAAAGGATTTTCTTTTGTTATTCAATACAACAGACTAATGATTATTAATACCACCTGGGAGAAGGAGATTATGCAACACTAGAGCTGCATGATGTCCATCACTAAATGTGTGTTAATTCACCCTGCAGCTGTCCAAAAAAAACCCCCAAACCCAGAAACAGGGCATATGTGTATGTATATGGAAGGGAGAAGGGGAATAATGATAATTGTTTGAACAAGAAATAACGTAAACCTTTTGACATCTATGTCTGCTTCTGCTGGGCAGGTAACTACAATACAACCAGATGTGATCAGTGGTTTCTTGGTGTGGAGCATTTGCACTCTTCAACTATCTCCAACATTTGTTTTTACACTGACTGTGTAACAAGGCTCTCGCCCCATACTTTTTTGTACAAAATAAAAATGCAACTCAGCCACAACATCTACAGTAGCAATGTACAATAAGCAATAAGCATTGTATAGCATTTCTATTGTGAGAAAAACCAATTATTGTCATGCAGCCTTAGGTTTAAAATCTCAGAACAGATGGCCATACTTCGAAATCATGAGTATTCTCCACAGACAAAAGGCTTTTGTCCAAATGGATCTGATTGCAGAATCAGGGCCTATATATATGGAAATACAAACTTGTACAATATTACACAACAGGGTCTGTTGATACACAGAGAGTGTAAGAACAGAATGCAGTTGCCATAGTCTAGGTGACAGTGTGAATGCCTTGAAGATTGCAAAGCTTGTTTTTGTTCCAATATAAAGTCTCTTCAACCAAAGAAAAGTCTTATTGTGAGCTAAAAATTAGGGAAGAAGTCTTGCTGAGGAATTTTCTCTTCTCAAACCCAGCTCAATTAGGTCAGAATTTGACTTACAAAATTAAGGCTATAACAATTATGAAGAATATAAGGTTATCTTAAGATTATAAATATGAGAGGTTTATGCAAAGATGAATATCGTTGTTTTTCAAACTCATGCATTCTGGACTTCAGTCTCTTGAGTGGAAATGATATAAAGCCAGAAGTTTTTTTCGTTACCACCTTTTCATTTTGATTGAAGAAGCCATTATTCACAGAGAAAATCAAGTTTTGCTGAGTATGGTTTTCCCAGCTTTATTAGGAAATTAGAAATGACCTAGATTCTTAAATCTATACAGAAGATTACCCAGATGTTTGGTGGTTTGTTTTTTTTTTTTTGTTTGTCCCTTTGTTTTCCTTCTGTAAAACAGGGATCAAGAAGGAAACGTGCTGAAATATTTGGAGAGTAAAGGGAATAGGAACTGGTGAATAACAAGCTGATCAAATTGGGACTAACTGGCTGAGGCAACTGCATAGTTAACATTGCTCTTACAGTGGTACTCCTTTTGTTCTCCTTGCTTTTTCTTAAACATATCATAAATCAGTGAAATTTTGGGAGAACAGTTCCTATAGCTGACCATCTTTTCACAAGTGGCTATCATAATAAGACACTGATCCTGATTTAAAACTTCTGAGTAAAAGCACATAAGAAATTACTTGATTTATGGTTCTTGTTAAGCTAGTAACTAACATCAAAATGAAAGGGAGAAAGTGTGAATAAAAAATGTCGGAAGGTATTATAGGGCAAACTTCTTTGGATAGATGAAGAAAAGAAATGAGTTGTTTTGTCAGGATATTAAATTGCAGAACTGCAAGAAACAGAATGACATGCCAGTTTAAAGATTTAGATGACAAATTCACAAAGTGTTTCCAAACAGTAGATTGCATTCTTATGTCCATTCTCATTCAGAAAAACACGTAAATACCTGGTAAAATTTTTGCCACGTTCATAATGCTGTGAACCCCATATAATTTAAATACTGGCCTTTAGTGACATGTGGATTTGGGATGAACTTCTGATCTGGGACTCAGCTGAAGACAAAAGATGAGCCATGAACCATGATTCATTTATCTTTGCTGTTGTCGTTCTTCAGCATCGACAGTCTAGCACCATCGACATAATGCCTCATGTCTCACTTCCAGTCTCTTATAGCCTATGCGGTCAGACTTGCCCAAACTTGTGACCATTTCCAAATGATACTGTAGAGCTTAGAAACATTTTGCAAAAAAGTTCATAGGAACAGAAAGACAGTGAACATTTACAGTTATTTTTATAGCACAGAGAACAATTTCCATACTTTTGGGAAATGACTGGCAGAATCTTTTATGATCTTCCAATAGGACAGCATTTTGCAGACTTTTAATACTTTGTCACAATAACTGAAGTCCTTTCTCACCCCGTGAAAAACATCTGAAAATTTACTGTGTTTTAGTGATGACAATCTAAAAAGGATTTGTTAGCCTTATTTCAGGAACACAATCCTTAAAATGTCCATGCACCAGAAATCCTACTGAAAAAAAAATGAATAAAAATTGAGCGTGGGATCCGATTTAGTGGATATTCAGAATCAGGCAGTTAATTTGATTGAAAGCTATTAATATTATCTCATTAGAAGCATCAGAAGAAACAACTTCCATTATTAGATCTCTGGTTTTTCAAAAGGGCTATGGCTAGGTGAGAGACACTCTTTTCCGCTCCTGCATTTATTAAAATCTTCACTGAATACTTATTTCTATATTTAGGTGATGGTATCACAGCTCATTACCAGTGAACAAATTAGTTTGAATCAGAATCCAATCTACCTGGTGTTCAAGGGAATAAGGGTGCATGGGAAGTGTTCTCGGTGTTGTTCTGTAAGGGGGCCACCTGCCCTCTTACTCACTGGAACAAGTCAGTAAGGGACAGGAGAGTACCAATGATGTACTGTTTCGTCTGCTGACCTGTGATGTGAACATTTTGAAGAGATGCACTGTTTGTTTCTTCTCATCAATGTGAACTTTTTCTCTTCCAGCTCTCTTCTTAACATCTTCTGGATCAATCAAACCCTTTCTATTGACTCAGAGCAAATATTTCGGTCCTATTTGGGGAATCTTTAGTTAATGCTAACCAGCAAAGGTAAAGAGATAGATACAGGTGCTATGACAAAGTTGTAGGAAGCTTTGTCAGCCTGGAGCTGAGATTGTTAAGAAGTGGGAGACCCAAGTTCATTGACTGCAGGCTTGGGGCACTGACATTTCAGCAACTCCATCACTAGGGTCACTCATCATTGCTGAGAGAGTTATTTTCATTCCTCTGGGGCCCAATAAATATATTATTACCTCACACCACATAGGACAGCTGTAGCAGGGGGTATTGTGAGAGACCATGAAGCCTGGTAGCTTGAGCCTGCTAGGATCAGCAGATATGGGTCCAAGCAGAAGAACAAAATGAACTTTGGTCCCTTCCATTTCCTCCATGATTGTCCCAAGCACAGTACTAACAAAAGGTGAGCCCCAGGCCTTCTGGTTTTTACAGGCAATGTGTGTGTGTGTGAGAGAGAGAGAGAGAGAGAGAGAGAGAAATCCAGCAGAAATCCTTTGATGGATTTGACCCAATTTTGTGACTATTTTTCAGGTCAGCTGAACCTGTTCTTTTTTGATGAATAAATCATTTGTCTATATTCTTCTGCTCTGCTCTAATGGGGTGAACAATTGATGGTGGTGAGGTGATGTATAACATTCATCCATCTTACTAGATGGTCAGAATAACTGAGCTAAGGAGTTAATTAAGGTAGGTGTACCCCAGCAGTGCATCTACTGCAACCACTACAGCTTCACCCCTAAGCGAAGGGAAATTGAAGAATAGTTGAGGGCTGCTGAATGTTTTGGAACCTTTGGAGGTTATTTCAAGACTGAGTGAGCTTCTTCACCAGGATTTTCTCAGTCTAAGCCAGCTGTCAGATATTATACCATAGAAAATGATCAGAGGCCAAACTTTTCCTGAACTATTAATTATTTGGACAAGGAATCAAAAGAAATAGGATTTCTCTTTGTAGTAGTGCTTCTCTTATTTGATGAAAAAAAGGTAATTTAGTCTTGCAAAGAATAAGGCATTTGTTAAAAGTTGACCAATTTTTAACTCTTCTGTTCTTTAGATAAGTCACTGTGCATTGGCAGATCATCTCAACTGAGCAACAGATTTCCTCTTCTGAGTTTTTGTATTTTTGGGATGCCAAAAATCCTGGGAGAAAAAGATGCAGAAAGATACTGATTTTTTTCACTTAGTTCCAATTAACTGTAATTGGAATAGGGACTTAGCCAAAACCAGAGGCAAAAACAAAAGAAAAAATGGAAAGAAGGCACAATCAATGTTTGTTGTTTTCCTAATGCAGGCTATTATTTAAACTGAATGTGTGATGTAATTGACAATTGCATCTTACATATCCACCAACTTGAAATTGTTATGAAGATGTTTAGGTCTTATCACACCTTAATTTTCCTTTTTACAGTTACAGTGTAATGATGCATATAATGCAGTGATGTACAATGCAGATGGAATAGTCTTAAAATGGATAGAGTAGTATTATGATAACAGTGTTTTTTATGCCAAGCAAGGTGTGAAACTATCATGTTAAAGATGATTTATAAATTTATTATTTTTTTGCAAGCACTGCCTGTCAGGTAATGTCTTGTCAAAATAAGCTTGTAAAAGAAAAATAACACCACCACCAGCAATCTTGGTAATAAGAATTCTCTTAGAAGGCTAAAGGTATTTTGTTAACTAAACCAAGTAAACTATCCGTGTCGTATTTGATTGCCTGTTGGTTCATGCCTCTTCTTTGCTCATGAGGGATTAGGGTAGCTGCTGAAAACAAAAGAAACATCTATTTGAATCATGATTTCCATAGCTCTTTCAGTTTGATTAATCTATTCCTGTAGTAAAAAGGGTTGATTTTCCCATGCTATGCTCTCACAAAAATGTGGAGGGGTTTTATGCCCAAATCTAAATGTAGGACATTTTCAGGCCATGAAGAGAGAAAACGATGATAAACTATGACAACGTTATCACTGATGTTGTGTTTCATCATCTTTTTTATTTGTATTCCAATAGCATCCAGAGATCTAATTTAAGGACAGCACTGTGGAAAGCACTGTATGAACACATGGCACAAGATAGACCTTGTCCAAAAAGAGATTATGATCTAAATAAAAATGCCTATAAAGAAGTGAATTGAGTAGCCATAGGCCAAGCACCAGGTTTCTTGGTTTCCATTTCTGTCCTCTGACTCACATCACCTTTGCAGCACACACCTCATATCTGCTCTAACTAGTTTCATCTGGGGAGGCGGGGGTAGCATGAAATCATCTGTGCATTACACAAGTGATTCAACCATGTCGTATTTCTCTGATTTCCTTCAAAATAATTTCGATGTGATTACCCAAGCATGTAAAATAGTCAATAAGGCGAACATAGAAAATGATACAAAATTCAGTTGTTCCAGTGATTTTGAATAAACTTTGGTAGTGAAATAAAATTATTTAGGTTTCTCTTGAGAACAGAGCCAAAGTAAAACAATTAGCAGCATTCCAGAGAATGCAGAATTTGGAACATGTGAAGAATGGGAATTAGTTGTTGATGTTCCAGGAGCAATTGCTCCCAGGGACCTCATATCTCTTAAATCAGCTAGAAGACCATCTGCTCCAAAGGATTTATCAATTACTATATTCCTGCTTAAAGGAGCTTTAGGTATTCAGTTATACTTCCCTCTGCCTCCTTTTGCTGAAAAGGTTTCTAATGTGTCTATTACTCCATGAATAACTTTCATAATGAAGCTCCAACTGAAATGTGGCTTGCTGTATGTGTCATTACCCACCCAAATGCAGGCTCCATTTATAATGATGCCAAAATCTGTTGTGTCTGAAACATAAAATATATAAAAACCAAAAACTGTTGTGAACTAAAAAATTACCACATTCCTTTTGCTTTTTATCTTGTGCTAGTCAGTGGTGCAAGGAAAACAGGGCCAGCTCCTTGATTGGGCACCTGGCTTATAATTCTTAAAACCACAGGAAAGTTTATGTTTTGAAGCATCTGCTATTATAATAATCTTGAAAACTTTTCTTCAAAACTCCTCCTGCCCCAAAATGATTTCAGCCCACAATTAACAGATTCTACATTCTTAGAAACTTCCTTAAGCTGGGCTCTTTTCCTCTTGTCCTCTTGTCAATATTGAATATTATAGGTCATGTAACTAGGTTATAAAGATCATCTTTACATCTTACCATGAAATCTCAGGGAACTAGGGGTATGGGTCAATGACGAAAGCACAGTCTTAAACGTATTTATTACATAAAACATGTATAGTATATAGAAGTTGTTTCTGCCTGGAATTGTTACCTCAAAATCTTTGCTATAAACACTTCATCTTTAGGATGTTTCTCTTTCATCAGAGTTTTTGTATTTGATCACGCTCCTATGTCTTTTTTAGCAGAAGAGTGAGGATGTGTATCCCTCCACACTCCTCAGGGCCGGGCTCACTGCGGCAGACCGCAGGAGCTCTGGACTCTACCAGGAAATCCAGAGCCATCTGGGTCTGTCCTTGCGGTTGGATGATTTCATCCTAACCCATGTTGCTGGTTGTTTGTTTTCTGCTAAAATACATTTCTATTTATTAGGAAATGCGTGTTAGACAGTTTGACACTAGAATTTGGCACATGTCTTTGGGTGAACTTGGCTAAAGTGATTTATAGCTGTTTGTTCATGACCAGCATCCATTAGTGGAAAATGCTGTTCAAGTAAAATCCCATGAGAGAGGAGCACAATAGGGGATTGTTAGGAGCTCTCTGCACAGCCAGTGCCCCAACCACCACTGCATGCAGGGACAATTACCTGATGGCTTTCCTCTGGCCATGCAACCATACAGTTAGGGACCTTTTAAATTCTTTTCCTGTTCTTATTTTGTCTTTCTGAATTTTCAGAGATGGATCAAATTCAGTCATCAGTGCTGAATAGCTGCTCTGTGGAAGGAGTGAGCCAAATTATAGACTGCAATCTGATGCTGTTCCAACGATTAGCACCTGATCCTCACATGGTCCTATTAAAACTTCCTAATGTAGTAAGCATGAGTAAGCATATCATTATCCGATCCTGGCTGAGCATGAAGCCTTCACATCTGATGGCATCTCTCCTTTAGTGGAAATGAATGCTTTGTCCCATACATTAAATATTAGACAAGTGAGGGAGGGAAAGGGGCAGTAAATGGTCTTCCTGACGTAGGCTGAAGAGAATGGTTGGATCATAGCCTCTTTATCCTGTGATAAAGCACTTTGTAAATAATTTAGGAGCTAAACTATGTTACAGGAACATGGATAGTTAAGAATAAAAATGGATCATCTCAATAGATGTATATTACAGTAAGTACTGACTGCTAACTTTGAGACAAGCTAGGTCAGACTGCCTTTATATTTCCCCTGTTTCATGACTACTGTCAAAACTCCAGAAACACTGGAGTTCATTCAATGTATTATAATCGAGTTTTCTCCTGCAAAATTGTGAAGCCAAGTAGACTGATGCCTTGCCCACCTCATGGGGAAAGCTTCTGACATGATAGGACACTTTGCATCAAGGCTTATAAGCTTGTTGGGATAGCTACCAGGCCTTAGAAGTAAGCAGGCACAAGGTAAACATTAGCACCACTGTTGCCGGTTTTATGCCAAGTTATTAGTCTGAAAATATGGCTAGTAAGGAGCATCTCTGTAAAATCTGGTAATTTTTGAGGTCTGTGGGTTTGGGTTTTTTGATTTTTTTTTTTTTTACTTGTTTCGGGATTTCTTCGCAAAAGGATTATTTTGATCCCAACCCCTTTGACCCTCTTCCCTGTTCAACTGCTCTGCTAATCAATACCAAGCTGGTTTCCAGTTAACTTTCTGGAGCTACACAGATATTTTGCAACCATGGTATCTGTGGTTTTACCCAAAAGACACAGAATTTAAAACCAGACTTAAAAGATTTAACAAAAATGGTGTATTAAGCAAGAAACAAAAAACACTAACCTGCTATTTGCCTTCTCTCCTGGGCAAACCTTTTATGCCATAACACTGGCCTGCTTTCCTTCTATTCAGGCATTTCTATTAGTATCAAAACATATCTGTGCATAATAATTTTAACATAGAAATACTTTAATAAGGAAAACAATTTAGAAACGTAGTAAAAAGAACCACTTAAATATCTATATTTTGATTTTTTTCTACAGTCCTTTATGTTTAAGAAAGTGTGCTATACTTGAAAAAAAGTTTAAAGGGATGCTTTAATGTCTTTCTTTAGCCTCAGTTCAGGGAAGCAGATACATATATATATGCTCTTAACTGTAGGTACTTTCCTAACTGATAAACTGTCTGTAACCTGTGTCCTAATGCAGTAAGAAAAGCATACATACAAATACTAAAAAATAACGTGTTTGGGGTTTTTTTCCCTATGTTGTGGTCAATAATGTGCTCTGTATATCATAATGTATATTTCCAGCATCTGGTTTTGATCCCTGAAAATGTGTTAGTCTTTCTCCAATGCCTCTCTCTTCCCCTGCTCTCTCCCCACATATGAAAATAAGCATTGATAATAATTCATCTTGGTGTTCATCTTAAAAAGCAACAGATTTTTTTTTTTGGCCTCAGAACAAAGTTTAATTAAAAGGAGACAAAAACAGTTTTGAAACTACACAGTCAATACTCACTGCACACAGTAAACACTTTTCATGTGGGCATGAAAAAGGGAGTGAACAACTGGAATGGTTTCAAAAGGCCACCACATGAATAAAGGTGTCATCAAGAAACAGCAAATCACTTTGAGTGCATTACGGGAATACTTCACCTTTCTCAGAAACACTAAGCATAGGCCATTTTCAAGAACCTCACCAGAACTTGTTGTTAATCTTAATTACGTGCCTTAGCCTACATGCTAGGAAGATGGATTCTTTAGAAACGTTTGCAACTGATGACAATCACAAAACGTGAACACTTTGTACGTGAATGCTTTGTAGCCTTTCAGTGTGATGGGCTCTTATACTTTCAGTGGAAGATTGGTCTTTATTTTCAAATAATCTCAAGAAAGCTGTTATTACTATTACATACTGGTACTTGGTGACTATGTGACAGCATAAAAATTGCATGGGAGTTTTATGGTATGTTGTGGCAGAAAACACAATTCTAAGCACAATGGATGAACAGTGTGTGTATCCTATTACTTTGGTATGCAATTAATAGAAAACCTTGTGCTGTGTGTTTGATTTAGTGAGTTGTAAAGCTTTGTAGTAGATAACTGGCTAGCAAAGCCTTCCCCATGAAGTCCTGCTAGGAGTAGGTACAGTGGTAAATCTCACTTTCGTCAATGAAACCTATTTAGGAGGCAAGATTTATGTTAAACTGCTTCGTGCTTGTAGCCTGGCTCAAAACTATAGCTAGGTTTCTCTTGTTACCTACTTTTCACATTAGAGTAGCTCTTGCTATCGTAACCCTCCATCACTGCCCCCTTCCCCTTCGCTGTCTATTGTCTGTTTTCACACTCTTCCTTGGTTTATAATCACTCACTCACACTCATTTATCACTGGCTTACTCTGTCCTGCCTACACTATCTCCCACTTTTGTCATGGTGCACTGGTACATTACAAATACAATTAAACCTTTTACGATACCACAGCTTTTGGCTACTGCATCCCAGCTTCAAGGTTGAAAGATTTCTGATATTACCACTGATATCAGTTCTTTCCCATTTATCGGCAGTGTCCGGACTAATGCAGAAGTGTTGCATTAATTAAAGGAAGCATCCAGTAATGCTGCTGTTTTTGCCAGTCTGACACTGAATTGGAGCTTGATGCCTGCTCATGTTTTAAGAGCCATTCATCACACATGTCATCCCAAAGCAGCCAGCTGTCTGAGAAAAGCCTCATTTGCATTTCATCAGCTACACTCTCCCTCTTCTCCCTACCTTTTGTATGGAGCTTTGGCTTTTTTTAAAAGAGCATAGTCTTCAAAAGCAGCTTAGCTAAAATTAGTATTCCATTTAGAAAGATGATTTTCTTTAGTTCAGAGGTCTTAGAATTGATCTGAGTGGAAAAAAAGTGTCATACAAACATAGCCATGCAATCTGTCTGTATAAAGAAATTAATGCATTATGGGAGAAGACAAAGATTTTTATGATGGATGGACTACACCTCTATTAGTTCTGTACATTAAGCTGTTAGAATTAATAAAACATTTCATTTATTTTGAAAGTTCCTTAAAGGGCATGGGATTTTAAAATCCCAGCAGCTCTGAATGATTCTGCATTATGGGTTTTGATTTCCTTTATTGTTAGACTGAAATTGTCTGTGTCAGGTTATATTGAAGCCATTTTGGGAGGCCAAAGAACATGGGAAACTGTCTCAGCGTGCTGAAACCACCTGGAGAAAAGAGAAAAAAATGAAATTATAAGCTCACACTTTCATTCAGTGACTGACTTGATGAACTAATTTTTGCTTTTGTTGCTTTACTGAATAGTGCAGAATCTGTAAGCAAACATAACTACCATATAGCAAAAGAACTGAAATGCAAATCTGTCTGAATATATCTTTATATATTAAATACAAAATGTTGTAGATGTAGGTATATGTGAATGTTTATCTGTCTTAACTTCAATTTTTGCACAGTGTCAGGACTTGTTTAGCAAAAAAAAACCCCTCAGTCCAAATTTGGCTCTTATAGCCCTTCATCTAAACAGCAATAACACAGAGACGGTGTAGTTCAACATTATGTAGTTTCTAATTTCAAAATAAGAGTATACCTATTTCTGAACTGTATAAGATTTCCAAATCTTTTATTCCTGAAACCAGCACTAAAGAGTCTATTCTCCCACACAGTGAATGAGATGCATTGTACACAACCATCTTGACTGAAGTTGTTATCTGTCCCCAGTGGAGAGAGGCAGGGGCAGGTATGTACTATAGGTATCTACAGCTGAATCTGATTTGAGGGGCTGATACTCTAGGGTGTGCTGGGCTATGAGGTCTGCCTTGCAGTTTTGCTGTCCTGGCTGCAGAATGCACCTCCTGCTCTCTCCGGGGTGCGTAACTAACCTCCTGTCGAAACCAGTATGGAGAGGGGTATTGATGTGCACCTGGATCTTATTCTGACTGCCTCTGGAAAGGGCTGGTGTATGCATCTGGAAAGATCCCGTGGTTTTAACATAAAGGAAATAACTCAGACTAGGTGCTTAATTATTAGAGAACTCAAGATTCATTTCATGTCATGTGTATGTTATATGCTGAGCTATTGGGCAAAACCCAATAGTTACCCGAAGCTAGGTAAATATTAGCCAACAAATACCTAACTTCAGGCATATGTACTTAAGTCCTGTTCATTTCAACAAGGTCTAGGAAGTGAGTGTTTTGCTGAATAGGGTATATGGTTGAACAGTTAAAAAGAAAATGTGTATTTGCATTAGCAGTACAAATGTTAACTTTTATTTATTCTGATTTTTCTTATTTTAGCTGCCCCATTTGCCACTGAATTTGAAATAGATGCATTTAATTTAAATCCTAGCAAAAGTTACTTTAAGTGAATTTCTAATCCCAGCAGCAGTAAAGGAGAAGAAAGTGTCTCAAAAGTCTGACTTGGCGTAATGGTAAGCGTGGAAGGGATCCACAGTTCAGAGCAGCTTTGTGATGGCGTTCTCTGTGCTTGCTTGGTCAGCTCACAGTGCAAATATAGGATACGGCATCTTTCTTCTCTCTTCTCCGTAAAAGTAGCTTATTTAATTCTGTCCCCATGTTAACCAGTGAAGCGCTGAGACTGTATCAGGCTTCTCTGAATACCTTTAGAGAGCCAGAGAAGAGACTGGCAATGAAGTGATTTGTAGAGGATAGAAGGTGTGGAAACAGCCAAGGAGCATGTGCCATTTCTTCTTACTACCGCTGGAGTCAGGTGGTCATGATCATAGCCAGTGTCTCCTTTTTGGAGCTATATTTATGCTGCATTTGAGCAGTCAGGGACATAGTTTTGTACATAGATGATTTACCTGTGTGCTTTGTCAGCCATGGAAGAGGATCTCCACCTGAGTGTCAAGTGAGCACTGGGCATCGTCTCTGTTCCAAGCTATAACAGGTTGTTATGTGTGATGCATAGGAACCTTTTTCCTGCAATTCCAGGAGTAATTTCAACAAATTTGTTCATTAAAAGCAAGAAATGAGCACAAGTCGCCTTTATTTCTCTCCATGTGTCTATACACATCTACAAGATTTTATCTGTTTATATTTCAGACTGAACAAAACTGAAAGAAACATAAGTCTTACATAGATTTATTGGAGCTTATTATTCCTTTAAAGAATTCTTTGTCAATAGGAAAAGAGACCCTCAGAGATAGCATTTTTCTGTGATACATACTGCTACATGCACCACAGCTGTTCTTTGTGTGACACTGTAGCTGCTCCCGCTATTTCCTCCATAGACCTGGGAAAAACAGCAATAGTTGGCTTAGCTTTTGTAGGTGGCTAAAATTTAATACATTTGTATCTGTTATTCCTTATATAGCTCCTCCACAGTTATTTAATATCACATTTGGGAGTGTGCAGGGTAAAAGAATTTGAACATGCACTATAATACTTTAATGTTTCTTATAATTTTGCAAATGACTGGCTTTTAAATAGTATAGACATAAAGATTTTAAAATAAAATTGATTTCAATTTCCTGGTTTTAGCATATTAGGGACTATCTCACCAATACTTTTAAACTAACCATGTGTATATCTTTATTGTAAAATAGTAAAAAGGATCATCTTTGGTTTTTGACACCTGCTGTGAATTTAGAGCTTTTTCTGATTTTTTTTTTAACCCAGTCATCTCCCTGGGTTAATCATTTATCTATCCCCCAAATTATAAAACTTCTCCCTTGTTCTGACATGCACTTGATTCACTTTACTTTTTATAGATTATTTTCTGCTAATGTGATTAGTGTTTTTATATAGGGATTATTACCAGAATCAGATCTGCTTTTAAATTCTTTAAAAGTTGTCATCTCTCTTTTGTCCAATTTATCAGATACACAATTATTAAACCGTTTTTTTTCAATCTCAGAGCAAAATATGTGTACACACAACCTTATCTCTATTTCCAGCTGGAAAATAGGAATTATTTGTAAAAGTAATTAGGAAGGATTGATTCCTAATCAAATTAAAATACTTGGAAGCCATATTCTGTGAATGCAATTGTCATTTAAATAGTGTCTGAATTGGTACCTGAATAGACTAATAGCTCTGAAGGCAAAGCGATGATTTTGGTCCTTTATAAAGAAATGACATATAGAACTGAGCAAATACGTGACAGCAACATCATCATATACGAAGAGTTTACAGTCTATGCCCAGACAAAGCGTAGGAGATTAGACTTTGTCTGAGAGATGCAGTGGAGACAGCCGGTTAGGGGGAAGAATGAGAGCAGCAACTTAGGGCGCAGCGTGTGGGAAGCTGCTTTACATATAAAAGACAGCCTGGGAAGGGGAGAGGGCGTCTAGGGGAAGGGTGCCTGACACAGAGACCTGCACTTGGGGGGACAGGGAAGGTACTCGGCCTGGGAGGAGAGGCTGACACGGGGCCGCAAGAAGAGCAGGATCGGGGAATGCCAGGGCACTGACACGGATGTGCCTTGTGCTGCACGTTTCAGCATGAGGTGATGTTCATTGGGAGCATGTTCCCACTGCCTAAAAAGATGACAGTGACGCCCAAAGAACCTGGTGCAGAGGCAACACGGGCAGGTCGCATGCACTCGGGGTCCCATGTATGACAGAGGAGGAAGGGGAAACTGCAGGTAGCCCCTGAAATGAGGAGGAACTGGATCTTGGTCAGAACAGCTCATGTGTTTGCAATCCTACAGAAATATGATTTGTTCCCATCCAAGCCATTTTGTGGTGAGATTTGTGATGATCAGAACTTGTGTGAGCATTGGAGAGGGGGGAATTTCCCCCCCTGAAGTTAAAGATGACAGTAAAAGAGTCAAAAGGTGTTGAAACAGCAGTGGAAGGTATGACGACCAAGAGCGAGCGAGAGTCATAGGCACCGTGGTGTAGCAGGGAGGCCTGTGAGAAAGCATAGGGGAAGAAAGGTGTTTGGGTCTGTGCCAAAGATGAGCATCAGGTACTTGAGGAAGGAACATGGGTTGCTGTGAGAGGAGAGCAGTCCTGAACACCCAAGCTGATACAGACCTCCCCGTACATTGCAGTAGCACTTTCTTCCTGCCTTCATGCAGACTTTTTTTTTTTTTTCCCCTACAGCTTTGCCTGTCCTCCATCTCATTCACTGCCAAGGAATTAGAGTAGCCTGGGCACTCAGGCAGCACACAGAGAAAACATGAATGAGGAGTCTGACCTGAGGTAAGAAGACTACCTACACTGTGATGAGATGAACCAGAAAAATACAGCTGCCAGGAAACCTACAAAAGGCTATATGCAACTGTTTCTTGTGCACAGCCCCTGAGGATCCCTTTTGGCCAAAATCTGCAAGTTCTCTCTATATTTCTGTGCTTACCAGCTTTCTTCTGATATCCATACCTTCCCACCCTCCTTCTGCCATCTTTCTGTCCTTGGATTTCCATTATCATGTTTTTCTGGTTCTCCTTGGCATTTATTCTTTTCTGGTTCATTAAGAAGATGACCGTATGAGGCAGAAGTAAATAGAAACATAGAATACACAGAAAAGGCTTGCTGATTTTGGCCAAGGCCAATTGCCCTTGGGTATATCTTCTTGTAAGTTTGCTTTCTAAAGAAAACCTTTTATATTTCAGATTCCTGATTGTGCAAAGTGTAAATGTGAAAGAGACTATTGACAAAGAGGATTGGAAAGAATTATTTTTTGTGAACGGAACATTTGTGAAGTAAATTGTCTTAAAAGCTTCTATTTCTGTTTACATTTAAATTTCACTCAGAATAAATTTTAGAAATTAAAACTTATATTAAACCATTAGGAATTTAACTACAACTCTGAATGATTGTCATGGAAATTTATTTTCCTCATAATTACATTTGTTTCAGTAAGAGAAACAAAAATAGAAATTGAAAAAAGCTCATTTATTTGACAAAACAAAACAGTTGCTGTGACTGTTATAGGATTGTGGTCCAGACTGGTTAAAGCTCTGGAATAGTGAGATAATTTGCAAAGCAAAATGCATATGCAAATTAGTTGATCAAATCACTACACTATTTTTCCTGGTGCTTTGAGTAAAAGAAGGAAAAGGCAAGACCAACAGTAGCAGGATGTCAGAATGTACACTATTATTGTTAATGTAATTTAATACTGAGCACAAGGAAAATGAAATTTTCAGCACTCGTGAGGCTATGGACAGCAGTAACCTCAGTGACAGTGCCGTATAACTGAGATCGCATCTCATGCACAAGAGAATAGGGATGGCATTTATTCCATCTGACTTACATTATCTACAGTGTTGTCATCTGGACTTCTCTTACAGGCAACAGAGAGAAAATAGCTCTTACAGGACAACAATTCAGGTTGCAGATGGCAAGTTGGATATTACAACCCTTGTTGGTTCTCAGTAGAATATTAGTAACTAGATGATTTCCAACAACCTGACAAATGTTAGGTGTTAATTATTATTTGTTAGACTTTCACACCTTCATATGTTATGTCCTGGAAGTTTTTCAGGATTGTACTATGAGGAAAACTTTTAACAAGCAGAAGGTCTATGCTCATGCAATGTTTCTTATCTGCAATGAGCAAGTCACTACTGAGATTAAGTCCTGTTAGCTGTCACTTTGAAACAAATGTTCATATTATGTATAAGAAAAAGCATGTCTAGATTCCTAAAATTTGCTAAAATCAATTAATGTTTGGCAGTATAATAACAAAAGAAGTTTTTTATTTATGTCTATACTAGGTCAAAGACATGGCAGTTATTTATTGAATTAGCTTTGGCTTGACTCGTACATATATTGAGGTATCTTATTGTGAAATTGAAACTGGTACTGAAGAGTGATCAATAGAAAACAATGAAAATGCCCATGGTGAGCAATAGACATCTTGATTTTTTTGTCCAGTGCCTGTTTTCCTCTCCAGAAGTGGAATATGGCCAGGGACTTTCTGTCCTTTGTTTGAAGACTTAAATAGGTAGCAGGAATAAAATACATAAATAAATAATAGCACTGTATTAATTTAAAAAATAGTAGACTTCAAGATCTCCACAAGTGAAAAAAATGTAGCTGTTGCTTTTTGTAGCCTCTTCTAATAACAATCCTTCTTCTCCACTGTTTATTCAATACACAGTATCAGCTCCTTAGAACAAGCTCTTCGGAGATGGACTTAAAATCTCTGTAAAGCATTGTATCTGTATGGGATTTTATAAACAGGATAAGATAATTTCTCATGCTGTAAACATGCCAAATGAATTAGCATTACTGACCGAAAAATTCTAATGGCACAAAATGATGAGGTTCAGTTCTCCAGAGAAAACCCAGGGAAGGAAGTAGCCATCACGGCAGACTTCATCAGAGAACGACTCTCATTAATTTTAAAAATCTGCTGACTTTTTGGAATGGTTACAGCAAATGACTTATGAAATGAAAAATTCTTTCCCAACCCAGTGAGCTTTTCAATCAATGTTCTCCATGATGTGCTGTTTGCTAGCTGTCTCAATTCAGCAACCCTAAAAATATTTAGCAATATAAATGTACATTTTAATAGCTTGCTGTGATCTCTCTTTTGATATCTGGCTTTCATGATCTGTCTTCATCCATCCACAATCTCTGGTGCCATCAGCCGAAAAGTCAGCTTCTCTCAAGGGTTCACCTGAAGGCGTCCGCAGTACTGAGCTCCCCCCAGCCCCCGCCTCTGCACGGCTCCACGTCCCCATCAGTCTCACCAAAAATCTTTCTTTTTTTCCTCTCTCATGAAAAATATAATAACAATTTCTTCCTGTGCATACTCCATGCCCTGAGGAGAAGATTAAATTAAATTAAAACTTAAAAGAGGATTTGCCAATGGCTCAGATTTATGGTTAAACTGCCTGAGCTACAGATAAGTTTTATGCAGGTTATTGTTCTTTGGCAAATGCATCGTTACTGCAAGTCTTTGCTAACAGACAGGCTAATCACTGCTGAGGGAGAGAGGGCTTGTTTATTGACTGGCCGTTACACCACTTGCTGACTAACGTTTCCACCTTTTTTCCATTGTCTAACTTTTTCTTCTTTCAATGGCAGAACCACTGAGATCTTCTGGGAAGCCAGCAGATACTATCACTCTGGGGAAGGGGTGCATTTTGCACCAGGAGTATTAAGCTATTTGAGGCATATGCTTTACGCAGTTCACAGGAATCATCAATGTTAGGAAACTAGGTTTCCTATGTATTTCTTCTGTGTTTTCTTCACAGTCGATACAGAGAGGTATCTGTCTCTCAGCCAAATGATACAGAAGCCTAAAATAACCTGGTGTAACCCCCAGTATCATCCCCCAGCATCATAACTGCTGGTGCTGAGGAGCAGCAGAGAAGAGCAAAGGACCCTGCAGACACTTTGAACAGACGTGTGCTGTACTGTGCACAAGCGCTGTAACAGAACCAGCTGCTTCAGCGTGAGTCTCTCTGCCCCCGAATGGCACAGCTCCGCATCCTGGCAGGGAGGGAGACAGAACTAAAGCACCCGCTGGTGTCAACAGGCCTGGTGCTCTTTGCTGAGAGGACACCTGGAGCAGAGGTAGGAACTTCAGATACAAATGGATATTGGTTAGTTATAGCTTTAATTTTCTCTGGGATTCTCTATTTCTTTTCCAATAGTTTTTATGTCCAGTTGGAGAAAGGCGCTGTGGAGGATTATGTACCTTCAACATGCAAAAGCTGTTGGAACAAGTTATTGTTGGCTAACATGCAGAGCAGTTTCTGATGCTAGATGTGTCTGAGCAGTTTGCACTTGGCTAATGCGTATGCAGACTTCTGTCAGTCTCCTTGGCTCTGAATGATATCTGAAGACCACAACCCTCCTTGTCTCACAAGCTTCAAAGATATTTCTGTGTATATAATAAATATTACCTTTCTGCAGTAGGTAAATAAAATCGACCTGAAATGATCTTTTGCAATGACTTAGATCCTAGGCCATAATAAAAGAACAGGTTTCACTCTCTGTATGAAATATGAACTAGGAAAATCTGCAGCAATAGGGATTTTCAGAGAACTTTCCCCAAGGTGAGCAAGCAAGATGATTTTTTAAAACTTGCCCTACTGTTTCAGTTATTTACGGTATGAATGATAAAATTTTGAACAATAGCTACTTGATTGCATCTACCTGTAAGACACATATAAAAGACAAAAGAGGCATGGAAAATTCAGGAATAAAAGTACAGGGAAGTTTGTGCCTTTGTGATTTGCTGGCATAAAACCGAAACAGAATCCTCAAAGTCTGCACTTGTTAGTCAGTAAGAAGAGTCTGTTTGGAAGTATAGCTTGTAATAATATAATCCTTGCTAGTAGTATAGCATGAATGATGTTCAGCTCTGGATTAAAGAGAAATGAGGAGAAACAGCAGGTTTTCAGAGTTCCTAGCCATGGCACCATCAATTACCCATCTTGCCTAGGTCCTGGGATGTCTGGCAGTTTCCCAGCTACAACTCCTTTTAGGCAGCACCTCTGTGCTGGAGCTGAAAAGAATCACTGTGCTACCGCAGAAACCTGCTGCGTGGGGAAGTCCGTGTGCAGCAAGTTAAGCCCCGTCTAAAATTATGTTGAAGACAGCATGAGAGGCAGCACAAAATGATCTTAATGAATCTGGACCTTTGGGGTTTTTTTGTGACAGCACTGGCTAGAGATTTTATCAGCCAGTCCAAAAATGGTATCCAATAGACTGAGCCAGTATGTGGGTATAAGCCTTACAGAATGTTTTGAGATTAATTGATTGAAACCGCTGGTTTTTTTTTCCTTTATCTTGTATATGAGCATACACAACAGCAAAGACTAAATCCCCAAACCTTGAACTGCATGTATAACCTTGTTGAAAAACATAAAACTTAATCCTGCTTGCCTTTCCCTTGTTTCACAAGTGTGTTCTCTTAAAAAGGACACAACTGTAAAGTAAGAAAAAAGGACACTGAGTGTCATTTGAAATTGTATCTTCACAATTTAAAAGAGTTTTGAAGGATATCATGTGCCAGGAAAAGAGATGTAAATCTGTCCCCTGGCTTTAGATGACAGATCCCTGTCTGAGCAAAATGTCAGACTCTATGCCAGAATGATACGCAGCCAGACATCGGGTGCCTTCTACCAAGGATTCCTAGGCTTCCCCTTCGTTTAGGCACAAGTGAATCATGGCAGCACAAAGGTTAAAGAAAGCCTTTTTGAGTCTTCCTCCACAAATACCATGCAGTGCTACGGCCCTTTTGAAATAATATTTATTTACATTACTTCTTGCCAGAAATCTCCAGGTGATGAGTTTTTTAGGTCTGGTGCTAACATTTTTTGCACCTTTCCATTCTCTTTCACGATCCCCAAACTCCATGTTTCAGTCTTACCAGTCTTGCATTATGCTCACACTTATGTTACAGTAAACACATGCACTGTTTTGTCCAAAGTCTTCCAAATTCTTGCAGTCTCAGGAGAGGAACATGAAGATGGCCTCAGGAAAGAAATCATAAATAGGGGCATACTTTGCACTTGTGACTGTATGCTTTAATCTAATTGAGCATTCATGGAAAAAAAAATCTGCTTTATTACTTACCATAAATCCAAGATAATTCTATTTAATGTTCCTTTAACTGACAAAAAAGGATAAACATAGCTAACTATAAACATGACATAAATAAACTCTAGCATTCCTCCCATTCCCCACCCACTGTCCCAGTTGGCTATTTTATCATATAACTCGATATAAAATTTAACAGTATGGTATATAAATGATCCTTTTTTATTCTTTTGCATAATAATTGGCTGGTTTCCAGTAATAAAGAATAGTAAAGCTGCAATTTATTCCAAATCATAAACATCTTTGTTTTATATGTGCTTCTTTGCTTTTATTGTGGAGAAAACAATACAGTGGCCAACAGAGAGCTACATCAGCAGATTGCAATAGTTGTTTGAAAAGAACTAGAGCCACTTGAATTCAGTCTGAATTTAGCTGACTTGGTGTCTTACTTCTTGGCTTGGGGAAGTAGAGGAGGTGCTTAAAATGGTGACACAAATTGATGTTAATAAATTAGTACACTCATAAAAGGAGACTCCCAATTTTAGTGCTAACAGCACACCATTATATGCAGCATAATGTAGTTTAAAAGGCACACTGATAAGTGGCTGTATTCAAATCCATTTCTGTGCCCTTTTGTGTTCTTATCTACCCTGGTCCAGCAGACAATCCAGCTTTTCACTAACCTTTGGCACTCCACCATCAGCAATAACCCATGCTCTCCTTTATATCTCCATAGCTTCTGTAATGAGCATCACCTGTGGTATGCTCCATTTGGAGCTGCAGCATCAGCAAAACGCACCTGCTCTGGTGCCTGCTGGTGGAAAAAAGCTCCACAGCTTGGGGCTCGTGGGAACCTGTCTGCGTGCCCTAAAGCCAGAGAAATGGCTAAATACCTATCATCTCCAATGAGCTGAGCCTTAGCCTCTAATCCTTGTAATTGTTGCCTTAGTAAAAGGAAATACCCAAACAGGGTCCTGAACTGACACAGAGTGCCTGGGCAGCTTCTGGGAAAACTGTAAGGTAGCTTGCGTTTGCAATAAATTCTTTATTTAAATCAAATAGATTATTGTGGCAGCGTCTCAGGTTTAAAATCATTGATTTCCTTGAAATGTTAATTTTTAAGTTTTTTTTTTTGTAATCATATGTATTTTTAAATTCCTCTTGTACATTTTGAAGTGTATTTATACTGAAATTGGAGGCATTTTCCCTTTAGGTATTTATATATATTTATCAATAGATGTGAATACATACATTCATAAGTATGTAAATAACTTTAAATTGTAGCAGCCTTGTAAGGGAATAAGTGGGCTTGTAATCATCTTAAAGTAATAGCTGTAACAGTTAATAATGAATAGCACTTTGAAAAGAATAGGTTTTGCAGAGCTATAGGCAGAATACCAAAAATAGAAATACTTACAGAAATGTCATTCCAGTTGTCTGAACTGAGTGCTTCTCAGTCCTCCTTTCCTTTCCTTTCCTTTTTTGTTTTGTTTTGTTTTGTTTTCAGAAGACAAATCTAGCTGAGAAGGTTAATAAATATATTTTCTTAAAGCAAAGGTCAGTTTAACATCAAGACTGTTATACTCAGCTGTAAATTTAGAGAGATGGTGTCAGGGTTTCCAATGTGAAAGCACACATTCTTCTAAAAACAGAGAAGCCTCCCAAAATAAAAGCTTTTTGTTGCTGGATTGATATGTTGAAAGAAGTAGAACTCAAGTCAAGAAACATCCCAAGCTAAAGACAATGTTTCTAGTAGTAGAAATACAAGAAGATTACCAGGCCTATAGAACAAAAATCTTCTGTTTCACAATACAATTTACAATAAAGCAGGTAATATTATTTTCTCTTTCAGAAGTTCACTAAGAGAGACAGCAAAGAAAGAATGTATTTTGAACTGTCAGATATGCTTACCATATTTTAGCATCTCATTTATGTATGTCTGACATCTGATTTTGCTCTGGACTTTCCCAAAGAAATATATGTATAGTTTCAAAATACTGCCTTTTAAAAAGAGAAAGACATTCAGTTATGTGATGAATCAGCAGTTAACACAGGCAAAATATTCTGATTCTTGAAATTGAGTGACTGATAATACTCCATAAATTCTAGCCCTGCTCTGCATGTCCTTTATTTTTTATTGGAGGAAGGGAAAAATCTGGCATGTTACAAGTATCACATTAACTACTATCTATTGATTGTGGGTTTTTTGTTCATAGCAAGATATGTATATTGAGGAAAAAAACATACTAGAAGGAACTCTGTGAACGTGATAATCTAAAATCTTTTACTAAGTAAAGGAACTTACTACCTTATAACTTGGAGTCCTGGACATTGCTCAGCTGAGAACATAAACAATAATACAAGGATTAATATGCCACCCACCAGTGTTGCGGATTAATATGGCAATGGTTTGGTTCCCCCATACTGACACAAACTAATTCTGCCTAGCAGGAAAACAGACCTCTTTTAGCTAATGTGCTCATCAGCAAAGCAATTTATATTGCTTCAGACTTTGCCCCTGTCTTGTGAATACAGGAGTTGGGGCTCTTAATTATTTTACAGACATTAAAAAAAAAAAAAGACCTTGAGTTAGATCACTTTATTTTCTCATCTTTTAAAATCACCTGCCAGCTTTTGAAAATGTGCAGGAGGGATATAAAAAAACCCCATAAAATGCAGCTGTGTTGCATCCCAAAGCTAGCAGCATTGCTGTAGTGCAGGGAGATATCCATGTACCACGTGCATCTCAGGAAAATCTCCTGAAACATGGGGAAAATATGTATTGTCTAGAAAAGAAAGGTAATGACAAAGAAAATATGTAGACACAAGTCAAGAGTCTAGTCCTGTTGTAAATTATTCTGGCGGTCCTATGGCCAGTGTTGTTATGTCTTAGCCTGACTGAGTATTTTGCCCAAAATAAGCAGAATGCTTTGGATTTAGCTGGTCACAGGAATCAATGCAGATCACAGTCAGTTGCTACAACTTAATTGCTATGGTTTAGCTCCTTTTCTTTCACATGGGATCTTGTGGACATCAGAGGCAATCACGTGGGCAAATGCAGCTCAGAGGAACCATGACAGGATGAGAGCTGAAGTGAGATTCAGAACCTACTGATTTCAATTCCTTTCCTTTTCTTGGTTAGAATTCAAGATTACTCGTTTTGGATTGGATCTTCTGCTTTTCAGAAACAGGAAAGTTAGAGCTGTTAACACATACCACATATGCAGCCACTGTCGATCGCCAAATGCTGCCTGCAGCCCAAGAGCAGCAGAGCTGGGTGAAGCTGGGTGCCCACTGAGCTCACTGGAGAAGGAGGCAGTGCTGAGGTGGGTGTGAGTGCTTTTGATAAACAGGGCAGGAGGAGGATTCGTAAGCTGCTATGGGAGTTTTCTTCTCTCGTTGGTTAACAGAACAGAAATTTGTTGCTTTCACAATGATCTACTTCCTCGGGACTTAGTGATTCATTAGCAGCCTCCTTCTTATGCATGGGATTTCTTCTGTGGGGGAAAAGTGCAAGAGTAGAAGGAACAGGAAAGTGTTGTATAAGCTGGGGGTTGCAAAAATTGCAGGGTTCCAGTGTTGTTGTTATTTTAATTATTCAAATAAACAAGAGACATAAATTATCTTGACAGTGCCTGCTGGCCACCTGCCTGGCCAAATGTTGGAGAAAATATGTATGATATACAAGGAAGAAATATGGCTGAAAATGGCATTATACTCTTTTAGTAAGCCTTAACTGCTATTAGTGTTCAATTAGCAATTGTACAGAGATTTCTTCCTAAACTATTGAGTGGTATTTGGAAATAGTGACCATACTATCTAAGGATAGTTAAGGGACTATTCTGAATATAATTTTGGCCTTACTAAAGGCATTGTTTTGAAAGAAGCAAAATGAAAGAAACTATTCTTATGCTTACTAAGTTCAATGAGGCTTTACTGGAATTGCTTTTATCCTTAATAAATAAAATAATTTCATTAGTAAAACAAAGCCATTCAGTCAAAAATTAGCAATAGATATAATAATTTTGTGGTTGTTACGTATTTATTTCTTTTCAGCACTTCATTATATATGTTGGCTCAAGATAATGAGTGGCTTTGTTAATTCTAACAAGCCTCCACCCCTTGGTCTCTTGAACTCTTCTTTCTTATTGCAACAGCCTTTTAGTCTCACTGGTATCACTCATCCAGTATGCTTTCACTGACCAGGGAATGGGTCCCTTCTCAAAGTGCTGCTTCCTACCATCTTATCCTCTCTCAGCTCACATAGCTGCCTGCTCATGCTAGAAAAACGGAGGATTTCTGGGATACAGCTTAAACAACAGTGGCATACAGTAAAACAACAGCATGACCTTCAGTCACAATAGGTTTCTGTTGAGTTCAATAGCCTGACACATGCTGATGGTTTTCAGGCAAATAAGTAGTGGCATGTCTTCTGAAAAGAGGGAAACCCTATATTTTTATGATGAATATCAATAAAGGACTTTGTCTATCTTAGCAATTCTGAAACGAGAAGAAAAATGAGGCCAGGGTGGAGGAGAGGAGAGAAGCTTTAAGGGAAAATGCTTTAAAGACTTAAATTAATTCCATATTCATTAAATAGCAAACATTTCTAGAGTTAACTGTGAGCATGTATTTAATTATTAGAGTTGCATGGGAGCAAAAATAAGCTGAGGTGGTGTTAGAATAAGCTGCCCAGAAGTAAATAGCTTTTGAACCTCTCTTTTTAAATATTAAAATTCCTCTCAGTTGTATTTGAAATGTTTAATGAGAGAGAAGAAAATGTAGTCTATTCCAATCTTTTCCCCAGCTGAGCTACAAATTTGCTTACAACCTTATTGTTATCATGAAGTTAATAATCATGGTGACAGCAGAGAACAGTTGGAGTGTGTGAGACTTTCGTTTCTGCTAGATTCAGAATCCTGCTAATGACTTCGATCCGCTCCTTTCTTCCCCCCTGTTCTTCTGGAGTCATGTCAGATGCACACCACCTCTCAGAGTGCATTAAGCCTAATGTGGAATTCAAGAGCATGTAAAGTGCTGCCCGATGTCAAAGCTCTTTAGAAGGGGAGTTGTTCGAATTAAACTCTTACATTAACTGTTTGGTGGAATAAAAATAAAACCTAGAAAAAGAGAGCAAGAGCCTGACTGGTTTCTTCCCGAGGGCTTTACCAGCTAGGTGTCTGCATGCAGCCGTCGGATATGGCAGGTGCCTCACAGCAACGTGAGCAGGAGTCGGGGCTTCTAACTCTGAGGACACTTCAAAGGACTCTCTGATCCCACTTGGCTCCACAACACATTTGATCAAAACTATTTCATGAAAACCCGTAAATAAGTTGAAGAATAAAAGAAAGACAGGCTGGAGCCAAGCTCACTTCCTCCAATCACCTAGTAAAGTACACATGACTTGTGTTCAAAAGGTTTTAGTCCTTAAACCTGTAGCTGCTAACCCTTTCATATCACAAGGAAAGTGAGATTTTTGGCAATGCAGAAAAATCTATAGTCTTTCATGTATGAAATGGAAATACTGCATATTGCAAAAAAACCCAACCAAGCAACCAACAAAAACAACCTGACGTGTTCATGAATATAGCAGCTATTTTTTTCTCAGGTAGGGGAAATGTTGTTATAACATACAAGTGAATGTATTCTTTGTCTCATTCAGAAGCCAGTTCAGCTGATAGCACATTAAATGAAAGCTTTTTTTCAGAATTATAACATAGTAAATAAGGCAGTTAGGAGCAGACCAAAGGCACCTCCAACCCAGTATCTGGCCTCCAACAGGGGCAAGTTATGAGTGCTTTGGGAAAGAGCTTAAGAAACAGGGAAAATGTGGGGTAATCTTTCTCCAGTATAGTCTCCAAATTCTGTAAACTGTCATTAGTCTGCAAGTAAACTGTATTTTGTGATTTGATGAACCAGAAGTTTCAATTACATCACTGTTTCATAGATAGTCATGGACCTTTCCTTCATGATTTTATCTCATCTCTTCTTTACTCATTTATATGCTGAGCAGATTAAAAAAATGGTACTGCAATGATTTCCATCATTTAATTATAGCGTGAGTAGTACTTTCTGTCATTGAGTGCCCTCTCAGTCTCCTATTACAAACAGTGAATGTTTTCTTCTTTACTTTCTCCATGCCATTCATGATTTTGTAACCATTATTTGATTATATTTTTATTATTGTATTCTATTTATTTTATATTATATTATATTATATTATATTATATTATATTATATTATGCATGCTTCCATTTCTCTCATTGCTAAACTATAGAGTTATAGTTGATTTAAATTCCCCCATAGAAAAGAAAGCATGATGATCATCCTTTCTGCCTCTTCCCTGTACCTTGTCTCATACTAAAATATGAACTTTGAAATGGCATGACCACGTTTGCACATGGCAGTCAAAACATGGGCACAGTCTTTGCTGGAAGATAACTAGTCTTACAGGGAGTCCAATCCATTGCAGAGAATGACTTCTCAGACTACTACCCAAATTCGAGTATGGCAAATAGATGGTAGGGGGAGGGGATGAGGCATCACTGGAAGGCAAATCCTTTAAATTTTTGTTTTCAATGCTTGATTTTGCAACCTTAGTAATATTTTTCAAACATATATTTTCATACTTACCAGAGGTGATCGTGACTTTTTTACAAGAGATGTGCCAATTCACTGGAAGAAAAGTGTTTTATAATCAGATTTTAAAAGCACTATTTCAGATCAATTCAACAAAAGCAAATATTCTGATTTGGGGGTTAAAGAAAATGCCAGATGAATAGTTTCCAACTGGAAGACAGATTTCAGTTTTGCAGAAAATTCATTTCTCTGGAATTCTGAATATTCATAAGAAAGAAGCATATTAATAAACTTGTAAAATCCAGTATTCAGAAGTCAGGAAACATAAAAATCAAGATTGTGTCTTGTTCACTCTTCTATGTATTTAGTAATATACTAATCTTTAATTACATGAACATGTAGAGTATGTCCATAGGAACCTTTCTTTATTCAGTGTACAGAATTAACAGCACTCCCTTACCAATTCAATATTTTGTTTCATCTTCTATGGTCAATATGAGGTCATAGACTTTACTTAACTGCAGTCTGTCAACACTCTGCTCCAAAGCCAAGGTTATTAATTCCTGATGGGTTTTTCTCTCATATCACCGTTCTAGTATTTTAGTGCTTTAGGGACATTAATGAACGTATCTTCCCTGTGCAGTGAGTGGGGGATGTTGGGAGCTGGCTCACAGAGATAAAAGTTTAAAGTGTACGCTCACTTTGGGGCTCAACTTCAGATATACATCTGGCTTTTCAGTGTACTTACTGCTATTTTGGAGGTTAAAGCAAGAAAAACATTGGTTCAGTTGCAGCTGTAGGGCTCAACCATTTGGTCAATCAGCCCCACCTCCAAGAAGAAATGTCCAGCTAATCCCGATCAACGGTTTGCCTAGTGCACACATGAACTGGGAGGTGTGCCCAGGCAGGGCATCCACATCCTGGACATGGTGTTCCTCTCCACCTTGAAAGCGAGACTTCCTTTGTCTCCCCTGCAAAGTGTTTACGGAAAGGCTTTTGATGCATTCCCAGAACAGGTGCGCTTCTCTAGTCTGAGTTTCATCCCTGCTCTGCAAGGCTCGACTTTCCAGATATTTTAGTTAACTGGAATCACGTTTGCATTTACAAAAATTTTGGATTTGTGTAAATTGTTGTTGAATTGTAGAAGAAAAGCAAAAGAGAAATCAAATAATCAGTGCTTCCCCTTTCCAGATTTCATAAAACTGCTCTAAAAAAATGCAGGCATCACTGCTGTTCAAAGAATGGTCACTGGGTTTTTCAGGTGAGTGAAGTATTATCTCTTTGTTTCCTTGACCTTGTTGTAGAAATGATAGAGGTATTTTCTAAAAGAATTAAACTAGAAATGGAAAAAAAAAAAAACCCTCTCAACTTCATTGTTTAAAGTTCAGCAAAATTACATGCTACTCAAATAGGTTTTACAATGGAAAGTGTGAGAAAGCTTGAATAGTAAGCACTATTAACACGCTTAACAATGACATGATTAGAGCTTCATATGACTTCTCTGGATGATGAACCCATTTTCCTGTTAAAAGTGGAAAACCTGTCCTACTGCAGCATTTAATTCAAAACAAAGAGCTTCAAAATTTTCTACTCCCTGTAGGCATTAGAAAGTGCCCTTGAACTTTTGTGATGTCAATTATGTAAATTTATTTGTTTGTGGTTATATTTTTCTCCTTATGTTCTGTCTAAATCATCTAAATTACAAGCTGTAATTAATACACTATTACTACATTATGTGCCAAAAGCATTCACAAATAATGAATATACTTTTTTGTTTGTTTTAAATGTTTCACCTAAGCCTTCAGAATTTCCTCAGGCCATCACTTGTCTTTGCCAAGGAACAGTGCTTTTGCTTCTTGTGGAAAAGAGTTCAATATTTAATAGTAATATTCCCCTTTTTACTACATTTGTTTTATGGTAGGAACTGTGATAGTTTTAGCAGAACAATTGTTGATTTATTGGATTTGAGTTTGAACACTGACTTATATTAAAACATAAATGTTTTAATCGATTGCTGTAGAATGACTTAGGCAATAGCAGTTTTCACAGGTAAACTGCAGAGTCACGTAGCTTTCACAGAGATTAACTATGAACTGACCCAACTCTCTTTCAAATATTTGCAGTTAAGCATGTCATCAGAAATACGGCACATCTACTATTTACTCCTTTACTCCTGCAAAACCACCAGTACTCAAGCAGAAAAGATCTTCCCCCTTCTGCAGTTGTTGGGCACCCCCCTTTATTAGTTTCACATAAGCATGGCCACAATGAGTGCAAAAACCAACACGCAGCGTTTTACACAACTCCAGGGTAGGGCTGTTTATTTTTCCACCAGCAGAGAATTCCCCTGGCTCTTCTGCCCACCACATTGTCCTGCTGCTTCGTTTGCTCTATTGTTTTTTCCTGCAGAGTGATACATTGCTGTATCTTCTCTTGCTGCAGCTGAAGTAGAGCCATCCATCATCCCAATCACTGGAACTAAGGACCTTATGGACTGGGAGTAAATTATGTAGCTTTGAGGGGTAAGAGAGGAAAAGAGTGAGAGGTTTTTTGTGTTTGGGTTGTGTGGGGTTTTTTCTCTCCCTGAACCTGCTATTTTACATTACTGTTTCCTTTTACATAATATTTCTGCCTTGCTTGGGATCATGATAAGGTAAATGCAGCAGAAGTAGTTTCATTATTTCCAGAATGTAAATTTAATCAATACAAATGCAGTTAGCAACTACATAGCTGACTCGACTGTTGCTTGGATCTGAATTTGAGTTTCATTTGTGGCTTTCATTTCAACTTTAATGTAATGCAGATGCAGACTTCACTAAAATAAATGTCCAGTAAACCATAAAATAATGCTGTATAGGTGTTGAGTCCAATTTACTGTTACAGGCAAGCTCCTCTTCCTATTCAGATAAAATAAGGTCCAAGTGAGGCTCCTGGTTTTAATTTTAAAGACTACAAATTATTAAAACCTGAAACTTTGCCCTCAAACTAAGTCATATCTTGGCACATAAAATTAAGTCTTAAATCTAACTCATAAACTAAACCAGAGCCCAAAATCTCAGCAGTGTATCCTGTCCAACTAGGATGACTGAAAACAAAGGAGATGATTAGGCCTAATTTTCACTCCTCAGTATTGCTGAGTATCTCCTCCTCCTGGAGCCTTATGATATCTCTGGTCTTTCACTTTAAACTTCTGGCCACCTGTGGTAGGGTATGGGAGGGCTACAAGTGGCCATTTCCCTGAGGTTGACCCGAGGCACCTTTATGAGCAAATTGAGTTCTTAAGTATATTCCTGTCTACTGCCGAACCCATAACCTAACTTAATTCTGCAGGCTGAGATGAAAGCTTAAGTTAACAACAGCACCTCATGCTGCCTTCCCAGGCTTGCACCCCCCTCCCCACCTTATCATCTTTCTGATGGTAGACCTGAAAAATACATTTTACCCTTCAAAATTTTTCAAGGCTTTAAAGGCATTTTTCCAATTTAAATTAAGCTTCAAGCTTATACCAGTTCAGTTGCTTATAAGCATCCAGGAGCTGAACTACAAAAAGACTGAAAGATTTGGGTATTAAGGTACGGATTTTTACTTCTAGCAAGGCCACACTAGGCTTGATATCCAAGTTCCACTTCAGATTGCCTCTTGATGTTCAGGGCATATCTGAAATGACTGAACAAAGGAATGATGAAACTGCAGTTTAATGACAGAAGCGCCTTGTTTTTCAAAGTCTTGTCATGGAAATTGTGTGTAAAAATAAATTTGAGCAAGCTTTGTCCTTATAGTTAGTGAAACAATCAAAGATGCTCATATAATCTCTTTGATAATTAACTGACAATTTTTAATGCCACCATTGAATCTGAGAATAATGAAATATCCTTTCTAGTGTTTCAAAGTAAAATGAATTTGCTCTGCATTTGGTGAGCTTACTCAGAATATCAATTTCAAAATATGCTCACAGCACTGTTTTGTAAGACCATCAACTTTCTGCCCCTTGCGGGGGGCTCCTACAAGGAGCTGCCCTGCCATCAGAAGTGATTTAAGCTTAGATCCATCTGGCAAAGGCTTGACCAAAAATCACCTCTTTGTCCCTTGAAGTCTGTTCTGTTGTGAGCTGAAGCTTAGGAACTGGGCCCTGATGGGCTACGAGGCAATCACAGCTCCATACTGAAGCTTTGGCATAGCATGCAAGGAATCACCTGTGCATCTTGTTAACACTAAGTACTAAATGCCAGCATATTTACCTGAAAATTGACTTTCTTCTTTGTCGAAGGAAGTGCTATTCTCTGGGGTTCCATACAATTTATCAAATCAACAGTACCGTGAAATTGGCATTAATTTCTTTTTTGCTGGAGTATGAGTAAAAATTATGTGTACAATGTAATTTTTTTAAAATTCCACCATGAAACTAGGATCTTTAGGTGGGTAAATCCCTTTTTACCAGCTGTGATATATTACACTTTTTTTCAAATTCACCCTGGTTGACAGACCACAATGAGCCTTATTTGCTCCAGCCAAGGAATGCTATAGATATACTCAGACCCACAGAATAAGACCTAGTGCGTCTCTAATGCTTATAGCTCCAAGGTCAGGTATAAGGATAGAGTATTGCCCTATTTAGCCTTTAAAACTAAGTACATCTAATTTTGTGATGAATGTTATGTCTGTTGCTGATTACTGAAAGAAAAGCTGGTAAAATAAGATAGGAGAGGCACCCTCTGTTTAAGTGCTAAGCTAGATGCAGTATGGTATCTCCCATGAGGGAGATGGCAAGTGCGTGTGGGGTTATAATGTAAAATGACCAAGAATTTCACACAGTGGCCATCAGTGTGTGTTCATTATACAACTGCATATGGCAGACCAAACTATATGCCATCAATTCATTTATACCAGATGACTTTGAGCCAAAAATATTTACTCTAAACCAAATTATTTAGAACTTATTTTTGTTAACATGAATTCATGGGTATAAGTTCCAGACAGAAAACCCTAAAGCCATTTCATACACCCCACTGAACAGTCATCAGGCTGGTTTACTGCTGTTCTGGACTGGATTGGGTGGTGTAAGCTGCCATGAAACACAGTTTATGTCATTCATCAGATTCATTAGTCATCACGTTTCCCTTCAGTTGTCAAAGGTAGATATTTCCATTTCCTCACCCTGTTCCTTGATGTCAGAAATGAAATTTGTTGTTTTACAGAGATTACTGGCTCTTTATTTCCTTTATTTACCTAATAAGGGTGGTTTTTTTTCCTGACAATGTGTTTGTTTTGAATATTCATGTCTTTGCAGTATCTTGCAAATATACTTTGTACTGAAAATGGAATTATTTCTGTTCCAGCTCTGCTGTTCTTGGACTCATTCTGTTGCTGAGTTGACCTGACATGTTCTTAGCTAAGTAAGGCATGTTATTAGCAATTCTAATGTGCTTCATTTGAAACCCGTATGCAGAAGGAAAAAGTTTTAAAAATATAAGGAAGAGTAAAATACCGATCCCTATAGGATAATCACTTTCAAAACAGAAGGAACATCATCATAGTCAGTCTTTTTATTCTGGAAATCATTTTGCTTCGGAGAACAAAAGGATTGGAAGAAACAAGAGATATTTAGCTTTACTTCTTTGTTTTCACACTTATTTTTAATCATTGTTACCTCAATGTTCCAGTTCCATACTCAGTATTGAATTATTGCTCTTTCTGGATTGGATTTATGTTCTCTAAGTTCTTATGTTCTTTATCATAAGTTGTCCTGTGATGCTCATTTTCATCTTAAAATCTCAGCCCCTGGAGTCAGGTTATTGTGTGGAACACTCAAAAACCTTTTTTCTTTCTTCTTTGTCCTTTTTCTTTTTTTCTTTTTTTTTTTTTTTTAAGCAACTTTACAGCTCTCCCAGGTTGTTCTAAAAAGCTTTAAAATTGTCAAGTTTTATGCTCCTAGCACCAGAACTCAACATTTTCAGGTTTTAAAATATGATTTTAAATGCAAACCATAATTTGGGGGGCTACTTTCTGATTTGATAACCCTTAAAACCTGTTTGATATTTATTATCTTTCTATGTAATGCTATGAATATCTCAATATTTTTAAAACCTGGCATCTCTTTGCATATCTTTTTCCACCATGAATGGCTGAACCATAGAAGCTGTCACCATCATCATTATCAGTACCAAAAGCAAAGGAGTTATTATGCCACTTCTGATTACAGGTGTGGCCATAAGCACAGAGGAGGACTGGGGAACTTGAAGGACCCTTTTGCGTGAATTTACGTTGTTTCAGCTGGAAGTTCCTGCAAGCATTCAGGAAAATATATTTTTTTATTCACATCTAAAAAGAGATTTTTATGGAGTGAATTACACTATGCTGTCCACATCTCCTATCTGAAATCTGAGCCAATGAGATGCCAGGTAAAGGGACAATCATGCCAATGTATGGCAAAAGAAAAAAGAGGAACACTTGATATCTCCAAATCTTTTGAAGTATGTAAAATATTCTATTTTTCTATTTTAGATCTGGTACTGATTCAAAATTGCATATTTTACTTATATGAAATTCTGACAAGACTCCTTTGTGCCAGAGGTGTTTAGGTATTGACTGAATTTTTTTTGTTTTCATCCCTTTTCTGAAGAATCCAAGCTATAAAATCAACATTTTAAGCCATGCAAAGTAGGAAAGTACGTCTGATAATGTTCAGCTAGAAGAAGTGAGTGAGTGGGACTATTTTTATGAGGAAATGTTTAGGTAAATGAACACATCATGCTTCTCTGTTGTATTTAATGTCTAGACGGGGAGAATATAACAGTAGAATTTTTTATGCCATTTTTTTCTCCAAAAACATATAGGTGTGTTTAGAGAATGCAAATCTTTCTTTTCATCTCTGCTATTTACAGGAACCCCACTGATGTAGCTCCTGGTGCCTCATAATCTTTAATGCTTCCATCTTTAAATGGCTCCATTTCACTTCTCCTTCCCCCAGCAAGGTAGGCACTTATTTTCCCATTTTAAATATGAGGAGCTGAGGTTAGATTTTAACATCCTTGATTCCCAGGAACAAAAAAGAACAGCCTGGAGGGAAGAATCCCAGGTTAGATTATTTTAGATTAAATACAAACAAAACAAACGAACAACATGGTACTAGGGACACATCTTTGCTTTGCCTCTTTCCATCCAGCAAGTGTCTTCAATATGTAGAGCACAATTTCAGTACTAGTTTTAAGCTCCCAAAAGTTCTCAAAAGGGAACAGAAACTGATTTTTCTTTTAGGCCAAAGATGGGCACTGGGCTGCTGAAGAAGAGTACAGAAGAAGCTGATCTGGGATGAAGGGGGGAACATGCAGGAAAGAGAGGGGCTCAGAGACTGAGTCTTGCTGCTGCCATCGCTGCTGTGGGACTAGGGAGGAACCCTAGAGGCAGTGATTCAGCTGCTTCTATGGGTTGCCTCCCTGCAAACATGGATTCTCTGTCCTTCAGCTGCCGCTGCCCGCCTGGCTGTAGGTGATAAGGCAGTACCCGTTACACTTCTTGAGAGTAGTTTTACTGGCCTAAGCATCTGCCTATTTTGCCTTTCCCACAACTGGCTTGAACAGTTTAAAAGGGAAATTGTTTTGTGGATGCATCAGGATCACATGGAACAATTCCCATATTCATATAGCATCTCTGGGACAACTCCAGCCATTGTTTCAAGGCAACTTCATATTAGGAGATGTTTAATGTGTTTTAGCTCTTTTTAATGTGGTTTGGCAGCTGGGCATAAGAACAACAAATCAGACAATGTGCCATCAGCCAATTTACTGCATGCCAGGGTTTGGAAATCTTGGCTGTGTGGCACCTTTTGTTTCACACACCCACCTCATAGCTTTGGTGAGCTCTGCCCAGCCTGGCCGCTCTCACCCTCTGGACGGTACCACACCCTCTACTTCCCCCGCTGAAGAGGCCAACAGGACTCGGGTGTATGGGCTGGTGCCCCTGGGACCCTGCGCTGCTACAACTGAGCTCAGACCACGCATTTCTAGGTTTACAATCCCATGCCTCGATGTCCTCACAGGGAAAATGTAAGTATTCACAATGGGTCATATAGTTAAAGCATATTGTACAATTTACAGATGGTAATTTCTCTTTGTTTTTGACTGGTATAATGTCCAGCACTATCTGGCTGCTATTTTCCCTACAATGGCAGATCTGAAGAGGGCTCAAGAGCCAGGTACTCAGCTGGGACAGACCAGAGTTCATGTGTTTACATCAGTGAAGTGTTACTGCTTTACCATAGATACAATATATCTGTTTCTGGAAATGTTTGCTATCGTTAGTACCTGTGTTGGTGATAACAGGATAACTGTGCATTGTTACTCACAAAGTTTCTTACTTGCATTTATTATAGCCTTTCCACTTCCCACACCCTGCTCCTGCTGTTTGCCTGTTGTTATTTATACAGCTCAGTAATGTTTTTCAACAAATCTGTCTTTCCCAAACGTTCATTTAGGTTTGCCGGAGTTTTATGAGACTGACTTGGAAATATTGAATAAAATTCTGACTTGCAATGCTGTCTAGACCTCTGCTAAATCTCCGGGGCATTGTGGATGACAAGTGACAGCTTTTAAGGTGAACTTCTAAAGAAGAAGGTGTTTAATCCTCCTAAGGAAACACTTATGAATCCAAAACGGTAATGTATTTCCTTTAACCTGTTTGATCTAGAAGCTTTTCTGGGTTCCTGTTATCTGCAAGAAAGGTTTTGCCTCACACATATTTACGCTTTCATTTTTTGCTCATGTTGTCTTGCATTTTTGACAGTAATAATAGCTTTGAAATGTGTGAAGATAACTAACTGCTCAGAGGAGTAGCTACATACTCAAGGGCTGAAGTACATGTTATTTAAAAGTTTGCTTGTTTGCTAGAGAAGAGTGCTTTTTTTCCCTCTGACTTAATTAATTCTTCCAAGAAGCAGTGCAAGCAGGGCAGGAAGGCCTTTTTGCTGTCTGAACTGCAGCTTAGGCTGTTTAATAATTTCAGCATGAGAATGCATGAGATGTAAATGCTCCCTTGGTTTGACTGCTCTGTCTGCTATTTATCCCAAAAATATGTTATCCAAAGTAATTTTTCTGTAAACAATGAATAGGCTATTCTGTAACATTCTGTGCTGTAAAAGGAAGGTACAGTGGGATGAATTCAGGCTCAGCAGAAACTTCCAGTTCCAGCAAGATAGTGCAGATCAGCTCAAGCTGGCCTGCTTTGCAGTGCCTGGAAGATTTCTAGGGGGGGTCCCTGCTTGCCTTGATGCTACCTGAGTATGAGGCAGAGGCTGCCCAGAAGAAGCAGCAGGATGCTGATGTTCAAAACAAAGCAGTGGTGGCATGGCATGCTGCTGCGCAAAGGGCACCCACCTGAGCAGTGAAGAGAGCTATGCTGATTTGTACTTGCTGGCAGATGATACAGCCCCCCAATTATTCTATATTAGGTAGCACTGCTCAGCTCTCCTTCTGAACGAGGCTAGGAAAAAAACAGTGCTTTATTCCTCCTTGCCCCTTGCCCTAGATAAAATGTTTCTTTTGAAAAGTTCAGAGGTTCCTATATTTTGCAGCAATAAATACTCTACTATGTCCCAGTTGCCTGCCCTGTGTACACGTAGCAGAGACTTGCTGGACTTCAGCTGGGAAAAATCTGTCAGGATTGCTTTTCCATTTCACATCCTTGATACTCTTACAGTTCATATATTTTCCAGGAAGAAATAAATGCACACAAAAATTGCACATGCACTGTGAATCTGATGTGTTTGGGATGTGTCAGAACTTCTGCACAAGCTACACAGGTGACAAAAGCGTGTGTAGCAAGTCAGATACATTCTGGATGTACTGGATTTACTGTACGTACACAAATTGTCTCCACAGTGCACGCAAAAACGAGATGATCTGTCACAGATGAGTCATAGTCACTACACATGCACCGCAGCGTTGAGATCTGGCTAGCTGTCAGCTCCCTCTGAGCTCGTGCTTCTGGGAACCACTGGTCTAAATAGATGGATGGAAAGTGCCGCCAGGGGAGCAGAGGCTCAGAGACTCAGAGGATTACCAGAGCCTGAGTAGGGACCAATAAAAATTCTCAGCTTCCTGAATTCTGGTTAAATATCCTACCCATTGGATTATCTTGTCAGGATACATAATTTCACAGTCTTTTGTTGTGTATTCTAAAATATTCAGTTCAAAAGTAAATTAATGTGTACTGGGGAAAATGCCACATACTAAAGTTGTCTTAAGAGAAATCAAGAATCAGCAGCTCCTGTGATCTGTGTGATAGGGGTTGATTAACTGGAACAGATGCCTTCACAAAGCCTGCAAGGGACTCTTACCATGCTGAGCATGAAGGGAAAAAACCTGAGAATCAGCTATGCTTTTTAAAGAAAGTTTCACTACACCTTTTTCTTATGCTACTGCTGGAAAAGTTAATAAGGAATTACCAGAAATTGGTATTTATGGTATTCATATTCTGCAATTGTGATACTGCCTACAGAAGATGCCTGACATGCAGACGCTGTGAGGACTCACCCTGCCACTGTAGGACCTAGTTAGCTAGGTTCTTCTCTGCATCTCATGTATGTTCAACCACCCTATGGTGGCAGTACGATGACTCTATAAGTCTGTGTCTGTTTTTATGGCCTCTGCTCCTTCTTGTTCAGACACTTACAGATGAGGGCTACTGATTTGGGTAAACTGTTGTTTCATTAGTGTGCTTCATAGTGCTGTTTCAAATCTACATCTGGAATTGCTTGGAAATGAAAGCAAAACAGTCCCATCAGTTTAACATATTCTAATAGTAAAATTAATACTGTAATTAAAACTTCATTCCTACATGGAAGCTGCATGGAAGCACATACGCTGAAGAGTGAGCTGTCCAGAGTTCACCAGTTTTCCAGAAAGGAGATTATAAACTCTGCATGCCAATACAAACAAAAGAAATTGATATATCAACCTCTGTTTAAATTACTTTTAAAACATCAGTGTTGAGGGGATAAAGCGTAGATGGAAATAGGTCCCTGCCTCAGAAACGGCCAACCCATCAGAATGCAGAATACTGAAAAGGTCATCCTGAAATGGCATAGGACTCTATTTCATAAAATATAGGCATTACATTTCTGGAACCTCATTTGTGTGACAAAAACTGTGACAAGAACAGAGGTTGGCACAAAATCAATATACTCGGGCAGGGACTGTAATAAATAATAAAAACGAAGAACAGCATAAATTTTAACCGGTTTTCATTACAAGTTAAAGCCAGTCTGATTTCCTATGTGATCTCTTGAAGCTGCATAATTTCCAAAGAAACATCAGCAAAGGTATATTTTTCATTTTGGATGAAAGGTGCTAAGACAAATATCAGAGAGAAAGAAAGAGAGGGATGTTCACCACCTTCACTTGCACTTGGGTGTTACCAAGAGGAACGGAGGTGTGGAGGAAGGGCCAGGAGGCAGGTAGGGGCCTGCCAAGCCCGTCACAGCCACAGTCCTCCCGGGGCCAAGGAACCTCAGCTGTTTAGGTGTTCTTCAGTCCCAAGTAGTCTGTTTTACATAGTGCTGAGCAACTTCTCACCCATGAGCTGCTGTGCCATAGCACAAGCCCTAGTTTCAACCATCTCTTTACAGAGCCAGCTCAACATCCAGATCCTGACACCTTCATTTTTCAGTGAAATGTACCGGTAACATCAATTAACAGGCATAATCCTCTTGTGTTAATCTGTTGCTATCCTCTGAAATTTCAGCGGCACTGCTGCGAAATAATAAATCCATTAGTTGCAATTTTATCAACACAAACGGACACAAGCTCCGCAGCCTGGCTTAGCCTGTGGTGGCAATTGTCTTGCCAAGCCCTCCTTGGGCAAGACAAGTGACTCAGCTCCCCTGATTTCCCTCCCCCGGGGAGGCAGGGAAAGTCGAGCCTGGTCCTCCACAATACATCTCCATTTAGATTGACAACTTCCCGTGACTGCGGGGTTAACCTTGTTATGACAGCACAGCTGCAGTTGCCATCTCTCCCCATCGCACACGATAGCACAGCCTTCCCAAAGTAATAGCAGCTCTCGGAATCACAAATTACAGCGAGTGTTTCATCTCTTGTGTTGCTATTTAGCCCCAAATGACTCTGACATCAGTTTCTAATGGCACAGACGTGCTTTTTTCAGTTTTCTCCTGAACGAAAGGTTAGCAGGGGACAGCGCCTGTTATACTGGTTCTACTTTGTTATTTTATAGTGAAAAATATGAATCGGTGTCAACTTTCATGTTCCTATTTGGCAAGTGTTTTGTTACTTGAACACCATTTCCACCCTCTCATCAGGAGTAATAGTGCTCAGATGCATCTGTACATCACTGTACATTGCATATATTCCTGCCGGAAAAATTGCGTCTTTAATGCAAATGCTATTTTGAAATTGTGGGGGTTTTTGGCATGTACAACATTCATCTTTTTTTATTAGCAGAGGATTTGGTTATATTTTTTGCAGAAAGACAATAGTGTGGTAGAAAGACTGATGGTACCTGTGGACAGTGTAGTTTTTATTACTGTCAAAATATTTCAGGTAGAGGGCATGTTTAATTAAATCCTCACTTCTCAAATTCCCCTTTAATATTTTCCTTCTATCACATTACAACACTTGTCAAACACAACTCAGCATTGCAAGATTGGATCTCTGACCATTGATCATTTTTTCTAAGTGTTAGTAGACCAGTGTATTCTCTCTTTACCTTCTGGATAACTCCCTAGATAAATACACTTTTTGGATAAACATCACTCTACCTTCTGGATAACTATTATGTGATGTTCATTACTGCCCAAATGTCTATGCTACAATTTTATGCACAAAAATCTGATAATATCTGGGTGCCTTAGAACTGGCTATTATTAGACAGAAATAAATTTTGTACGTGGATATTTTTAGTGTTGACAAATGTAGAGTGCAGCATTATTAAATTTCTTCAGTTGCCCTCTGTGTCTCAGGAATGTGCCAAACCCAGTATAGCTTTTAATTGCTTCATTCTCTACTCAGTAATTTTCCTGCTGTTATTAGCGCGGGCTGCTCAGCAATCACTCGGAGCCAAAGCGTTTGTCAGAGATTTCCTTTGTGTAGTGTTTGTGTTCTGCCTCTCAGCGTTCTATAACACAGTTCTGCACATGAATTTCTGCTCTACATTGTAACTGGTTCCAACTGGCACTTGCAAGAACTCGGGGAAAATATATTTCTTCATGAAGCAAGTCTTATAGCTATAACTGGACCATATTTCTTAGATGGCTATGCAGAAAGAGCTGAAAAGATTTGGAAGATCTGTGAACACATTGCAGACATGATTTTCAATCACATGGGGAGGGAGGAAAGCAGGAAGGGGAATACCAGCATCAAGCACCTGCAGGCACTGCCCTGGGTTGGAAAGTCCTGGCCTGTACAGTCTTATCTATTCTACAGATATCTATCTTTCCATCTATTTCATGTAGAGCTGTAATCATTATAGCTATATAAAATGCAGAGGGACATAAAATCCACCCAAATAAGGATGAATAGTGAACTAGAATATTGTTATACAACGTATCTTGGTTTCATCAAATTTCAAATAACATTCTTTTTATTGGAAGTTGCAAATCTATACACTCTGTTGTCATGAAACCATGTAGGAACACAATGATTAAGACTGATTTACAACTATATCCAAGCAATGGATGCACAGTGGTTGGATCAAATTCAAATTTTATTGCAAAGTTCAAAGTTAGAAAAATGGGACCAGTACTACATACCAAAGGGTACTGACTTAGCTGACAGCTTGTTGTCACTGTTCTGGAGATCGTATTGAATCCAGAGTTCCATAGTCTTTGGGCTATGATGCAAGATGATTTCAGCACAGAGTGGACAACCAGCTGTGGAAGGGCATGGTTGTACGTCTCTGAAGGCAGCTGCAAAGTAAGTGGCTTTCAAGTTAGCAGATTCATATTGAAGGGAGGAAAGTTTGGTTTCTTTCCTTGAGGCAACCAGTGCAAGCCAAAATGGAAATAAGAGAGCTTAGGCATTTTGGAGAGGTCCTTCAGAAATGCATATCATAATAGCAATGTCTTCTCTAATTGATTATGCAGTCTGAATCTTTGCCATTAAGTGCTTGGCAAAAGTATTACGCTCTAGCTCTCCCTACTGGATTATTATTACACAATTTCTGTATTTAATGGGTGCGATGTATCTCTGTGTTAAACAATTAAACAGATAATCCAAGCATCTCACTATATTGCATAGATGTTTCATACTTTATGTGCATTGCAACAGATATGGCTATGGTTTGTTTCTTTATTTTGCTAATTCTTATTTTGTAATATATCAGAAAAAAGTATGTTGTTTCTCCTGGTGCAGTTTATGAAGAGTCATTCTAGAACATGAGAATATTTCTTTTGGCTGTAATTTCTAAAAGTACCTAGGTGATTTTTAAGAACTCAAGGTAATTTTTCAAAAGTGAGTTAGGCTGTTAGAAGCCTGAACCTCAATGGCTTTCACTGAAACTTAGTTGTCTCTCTGAAAAATCTTTTAGTTATGTTTAACTACATACTGTTCTAATTTAATTGATTTTTGAAAGCTAATGGAGCGGCTAGTCTATACAGATTTCATGTTTCTGCCATACCCTGTTGTGGTTATCCACTTTTTCCAAGGGAAAAAGCAAGCAGAGATATTTTAGGTGAGTTAAAATATGCACAGGTTATATTTTGCCTGCCTCTCCCAGTATGACATCTGATATATCAGGACTTAGTTAAGAGAAAGTAAGATCTTCACTGATAAAAATTTGATTAAAATATGTTTACCACATACTGCAATAAACTGCCCTTTGCTGGCAGTAAGATGACCTTTTTGACTCATTATGCCAAAGAAAAAGTGTATTTATACTTTTACCCATATGATGAGCTAATGATGTGCTTATAACATAAAGTTTCATGTTTCTTCTGAGACATGACATGCACTGAGAAAGTTTACAAAGAATATAGTCATATACTGTGTCTGTAAATGCAATAATTTGCTTTATCAAATAATTTAAGAGAACAAGTTTATTGGTTTTTCATTAATTGGCACTTCACTGCAAAAATCTGTACAACAAAAGAAAACAGAATGTTTTTCACGTACCTATGGTCCGTACTAAATATCACTGTAAGAACTGAAGTAATTTTATTATCACGATAAAATTGATAGCCTTGAATTCACCCAGACTAAATGAGATATACCCATCCTGCTAAATTTAAAAAAGGACCAGAGACCAATCCCTATGTCTGAAAGGAAGAGGCACTGAAAGTCTAAAGTCCTCAAGAATATGACAGGCTTGATTTGGTCAGTTTGTTGGTGAGGGCCAAAGCAAACTAAGGGAATGAGACAATATTTAAGCATGTAGAGATCAGGGGACCAGTGTTCAGATTTGCTCTTTAATCTTTTTTCTTTTTTTTTTTTTTTTTTTTTTAAAGCACAGTAGATATTCCCTAGGATGCCTAGAAGATTAATCCTTTAAATCTACACCATCAGATAACTTAGACCCAGATTCAGTCCTGGCTCCTCGTCTCCTTTCTATGCACAAGTAAGGCAGTTCACTCCTGAGCTGTCTTTCACAGGAAATCAGCTAATTCCTTTTGAGAGGAAAACGTGATGCAGCTCTGGGAAATGGTCCTAGAACCACCCCCGTACCATATAGAAGCAGCTGCAGCAGGTTGGACTCCCTCAGTTCTCTGCACACCTCCAACGTGATTCCTGCAGTCTTTGCATCCTTACCTACTGCTTTACATCCTCATGCTGTACCCAAAGCATTTTAATTAAACCCTACAAGGAATAATAATCCTATTCAGTGTGGACAGGGAACTTGTTCCTGAGATAGACATGGTCCATTGTGGGGTAGACACGGGTCTCTCTCTACCACTCCACATGGGGCCCAAGAATTTTGCAGTGGAATAGATGCTTTCAATGATATAAGTTTAAACATAGCAGATGCCAGACACAAACTGAGCCACAAACTGGGCTGAATTTCTGAGCAGTCTGTTTGTCCATGAGCAGAACAAGGGCACTCCTAGTTTAGGCACTTTAGTTAAGTACTGGAAGATACATTTCCTGAACCTGGGCTAGTGTAAAATCCAGCTCCTACACTAAATTTTTATTAAATTAATGTTTTATTCAATATATTTAAATTTTAGCATAAAAACAGTTTAGCAGTGACATTACTGAAAAATATCTGGATCTATAAATCACGCAGTCTGTACAGAGCCTCGAGTGCATTCTCTTTTTTTTAATTTGTCTTGCCATTTCAAATGTCCATTAATTGTATTAACATGTTTTACTCACATAGGATGTTTACATAAGATAAATCAGTGGATTAGATCAAACAGAAAGAGATTTTTATTTCACCTAAAAGTTTTTTGAGAGGTGTTTGATAGTGCTAAAATATTGTCTTGAAGTATACACTCTTCATTGCAGAACCGCTTCTTAGTGGTCAGCAATTCAGAAGGGGCAGGATTTGCAATGGAGCTCAGCATGAGCTCCCAAAGCTATGCAGTGACAAGGAGTGGTTAAGGTGGTATCAGCTGCACAAGGAACTGCAAGCATGGGAAAGGACTGAGTTTTACCTCTGTAGCTGAAGAATATTAGCTTGACTCTATCTACCACAGGTTTAGTCCAACAAGAGCAAGATATTATAAAGCTAGAGAAGATATAGAGAAAACAGAAAAAATACAGCTAAGCACTACGTAAAAAATTCCGTGTGTTTTAAGAGAGACACATAGAACGCGACTTGTTTAATTTGTGGAAAAGCAGGTTGAGAGATTACTTTGATTATATTGATAATCTCTCCCAGTGGAAAAATGTCTAGGTACTAACTGCTCTGTAATATAATGGAGAAAAAACAGAACCAGTATGTGCAAACTATAGCTGCATGTATTCACATGAGAAATAACGGAGTTTTGATGCAAAGATGATTAATAAGTATAATAAACCATATGCATATGTGATAGATTTTCCATTTCTGCTGGCTTTATGTTAGTCCCTAATAAAATAACTACTCGGCTTAAATACATTCACCTTAGCAGAGCTCTGCATTAACATATCTATACTGCTTCTGTGACAGCTTGTTTCACAAGTGTATTGGGCAGTATAGAAATGGATCCCACCCATTAATGCAATTAGTTGTGAACTGTAGTCATATGTTTGAGAGAGAATCCAGCCTGAAGACAGAAGAGATGAGCAAATGCATAAAGTCATCTGTCAAGATAGGGAGCTGAAGTTTAAATGGGTGCGTAAATTTTTGCTGTTCCAAAATAATAATCACCTTTCAGCTAATCACATCCTGATAATATCAGATGCATAGCAGAATAAGTGTATATATAGAGCTATTACAAAAAGATCTTAACTAGTACTTGATGCTGAGCTTGCACCTTCTTTTAGAAGAATTTTAAGGTTGCTTCTAGACTGGCTGTTCTCAAACTGGGTAAGTCCCCTAGGATCCAGGAAAACTCCATCTGGTCTCTACTCTTTCTTCATTCCCCCTTTCCAGCTCCTTTTTTCTTTCCTCAAAAATGCTTTCCTCTCTGGCAGTCACAGGGGAATATAATGTTTACTTTGACCCAATTAGGATAAAGAGACAGAAAGCAAGTGGGGCACAAAGGCTGCAACCTTAAGTAGGGGTTGCACGCTATGCATATGTAGGATTGGAGAGAAGAATACAAATTTTATTGCAGAGAAAAAAGAGCCTGCCCTTCTGCTTCTGTGTTTTTTTTCTAATTATGACCATGAGCTTCTAGATGAATGTGAAAAAATAAAGCAGTATGTTGAGCTGAAAAGAGCAAAGGCACCCCAACTTTATAGTAATATCAAGAGCCACCTACAGAATTTATGGCTTATTGAATAGACCCCCTAAGCCTATCTCATCTGACATAGAATGATAGTGTTTAAAAACAACATTGTACACCTGCAAGAAATTGATGAATGGAAGGACAGATCCATGGAGTACTTTATCAACTGCCTGCCACTTTCAGTATAGCAACCAGTAAAATCTCACTCATTCTGACAAGGAAAGAATCATTAAAAATATATGCATCTGGTGGAGAAACTGGGCTAAAGATGGCCTACTAATGGCATCATATATCAGTATGTGACCTGGTGTGGAAAAAGAAAAACCTGCAGAAAACACCCCTTTAAGAATATTTATAGGAACTAAAAGAACTTTATTATATCATCAGATATGCTATAAACATGTCTTAAAAGCATTTTAGATAGCCTATTTAAGGGAAACGGTATTTTTAACAGTATAATCTAAAAGCAAACAGTTAATGTGGACTTAAATCGAAACAATGTTCTACAAAATAAGCCTTATAACAGCTGGACAATCACATTGCTGTCAAAATTTGTTGTCATACTTTTATGATTAATATATCCTGCTGTTTGATTGAACCCATTTTATAATCCTTATATGTATTTCATGTAAAACCCACTTGCATGATGTTTACATGTATTTCATGTAAAGCCTGCTAAGTGACAATTTTTTTTGTCTTCTTCCACAAGCAAGATTTGGAAATAAAATATTTGCTGCCTGCTGGCTGATCTTTCATCCATGGTTCTCACTTGTAGAGCAGATTTGGCCTGCAGTAAATAGAAATAGCATTCTGTGTGGGCTGTGACTAAATTCATTTCAGCACATTTGGAGGGTGTTAAACAAGTCAGCCCTCATTTGCTGAGTTTCTGACTGGAGTCAGGAAAAGTGAGACAATGAGGAGCAAGAACAAAATGTCCTAAAACATATGCATGAAGCAATTTTTTTTTTCCTTTTCCCCCATGGCTTACTGACAGAAGTGATGTATCAAATGTATTTCATGATATGATTTATTAATATTGGTAATTTGAGTAAGTTCAAACAATATGTTTTTCACACAATGAAACAATGATAATACATAAATATGCGGGTGTACATTTGTTCTGAGCACAGACACAAAATATACAATGAGTATATTAATCCCAATTAATTGTCTTCTAGAAGGAAAACGTGCTGTCAGCCAAGGACCATGTGCATGCTAGACAGCTGTTTCACAGGAGGGATGCTTCTAACACATCAGGAAAAGAGAATGGGACTCGTTTGGCCCATTTCTTCAAGCTGTGCTTTTTTATTGTGGTTGTTTTACTTTTTTTCTTGTCTCCCTTTTAGCACATTGAAGATAGATAGGAGGAACAGTGCTGCTCACTCTATTTTACCATGAGTTTTGTTTCTCTTAAAGTTCTAATGAGTGGAAGGCCTATGATTGTGATAAAATTTCAGCATTTATTTTAGGGAGAAAAAAAAGTTTCTAAGAAGTCTTGTGGCTGCAGAAAGCACTTCAAAATAAGATCCTTCTGGCTTTAAAATGGATCAGAGTAAAGAAAATGTAGTTCAGAAATTATTATAAAGTCATGAGTATACATCAGTGGGATGAATTTTAGAGGGGAAAAGAGAATAAAGGGGGATTTGATTTATCATTTTAAAACACTCTTTTATTTTAAGTCTGTAGAAAGAGGAAAAGAAGAGCCAGAAGAAAAAAATCAGAAAAAATGCTAAAGAAGAGGTGAGGACATGGAAAAAATGAATGGCAGCCAGGGACTGGTAATGAATGTAGGGTACAGAAAGTGTTTTTGTGTTCTCATCCCAGTCCATTACTCTGATCGTATTTCTAGACTTTACTATCCTTAAAATTTTTTAAAAAAAAAAAAAAAAAAAGATTTATTAGCTTCCCAAATAAAGCCTTGAAAGAAATGGCGAAGTAGTATGAAGGAAAGGAAGAAATGATAGTTGAGAGGCTTTTTGTCAAGTATGTAGTCTGCCACAGAAAAAAGAAAAAAAAAAGGTTGTAAATTGTTCTGGAATAAATGCAAGGTATCTTTACTCTATCCATTTTTCCATTTAACAGTTTAAGAGAGAATAGGCTGAGATGAAGAATCACATTCTTATGCCAGTCAGTGCAATATTAGACTGAGGCAAACTTCTCTTTCTTTTTTTTTACAGGCTTTCAAATGCCTTTCTTACTGATATGAAATGTAAACTTGTATATATTCACCTAGAGCAAGATATGCAGCTCTTCTGCCTCCCCCTGATAAATCAAGGCAAACAAGCTCTGCTGTGAGACCACTTGCTCTGCAAACCGTGCATGTGTCTCAGTGGATAGCACAGAAGGGCAGCTGTTGAGGTGAGTTTGAGAAACCTGTGTGAAGAGGGAGTGCTGACTTTCAGATAACACTGTTTTATAGCTGTACAAACTTCTGACCTGCTGAATCCTACAGGATTGGCAAAATAGATGAGAAAAAGTATTTTCTCACATTAATTTATCCGGTGTTCTTGATTCATTGTCTGCTGCTGAGTTGCATAGCTGAGCACATATACCTTGTGGATAAACGTCATTGATGTATAAATTTAAAATAGCATATTACAGTATGTTATATTACAGCTTGGGGGAGGGAGCAACCTCTGTAACAGACTATGTGCTATTCTATACATGCTCTTATCTGTATAATTATTTTTAGGATAGCCATCTATATTTCTAGTATAGTCCTGTAGTGCAGCTGGGCAGGTTGCGTTACTTCAAACTAGATCATGTGCAGGCATAAACCTGAGAAGTGCTCGTCTCCAGATACTCAGTTTTCATTTGTGCATCCTGAAGTTTCAAGTCGTCCTCAGACAGGCCGAAATCTAGCTTCTTTTTAAAGTTCATGGTCCAGAATACTGCTCTCATGTTTGGCAGAAAAAGGAAATACATTTTCTATGAATGAGGAGAAGAAACGCCTCATTTTGATACTTATTTTTCATTACCCATGAAGGTGCATTAGTATTGGTCAGGTGCATGAGGATTCATCATATAGTTAAGTCTTTAGTACTAAGAAATAGAGACTACTGACCTATGGCATATGAGGGAAGCAATAAGGAAGTACTCTCACTGGCAGGCAAGTAATCAGAACATACCCATGATTTTCTTTGACACTACTAAATTTAGAGAAGGAATGTGAAAAAATGACTTCATGGGCATGATGTTCCCTCTGAGGCACACGATGAAGTGTAGATTGGACAGGGATAATTCACTTTGCTACCTTTGAGCCTGGCCTCCTAAAAAAAGGAAGTTTGTGTTTGTATGCTGTCCCCTGTGTCCGCTCTCTTTCTGTTTTCTGTTAACATTTGAACCCATGGATCACTTTTAACTAAATGGGATGGAAAGACAGAGGTTTTTCAAGATTTTATATACATATTTTGATTCTACAAGTTTCATGACAGCTGACAACTGTTGGAGGAGTTAGTACCTCTAGCTGAGGAAAAGTCTGAATAACTTGCCTGTCTGTCCATAGCTATGCATGAACAAGTAATCGGCAGAGAGTTGCACCATATTCACACACTCCATCCTACCAAAGGTATGAGGAACAGCAGTGCGGCAATGCAGCTACGTGGCAGAGAGAGGGGAACCAGCAAAAGCAATTTGGATGACAGAGTGCAAATCTAAAGGAAATCAGTCTCCAACACTGCTGCAGCTTGCTGATACATTTATTCAGTTTTACATTCCCTTTATTATGCATATAGCAATAAATCTGCTACAGAAATTGGGGGTTTTAAATAGAGTCTTAGAAGAAAGAAAAACTTCCCTTCTGAAGTCCAAAATCTTTGCCCTGTTGGTTCTGGAAAGGCTGTTTGATGATGTTCTGGGAGAAAGACAAGGCTGGTCATCCTGTTCTTTATTAAAACAACAGCTTTAAAATGTTGATCTTAAATCAGTTCACAGAAGGATATTGGGGGGGGGCGGTACTTCTTCGTTTATATGGAATTCAGAGAAAAACTATTTTTTCATGAAAGTTCTCATTTAAACATATATCTAGGCTTGCCACTCAATGGTGTGAGGCAGATATATGGCTTTTCACAGAAAATAAAAAGTAGATGTTGAAACACAGCATTAATAATACTGTTGCAACAGCTTTGCAGAGTTGCTGGGTGAGCAAGTTAAACAACATTTTCTGAAGTGCTTAGCACTATTAGCTACAGGTTGATTACTGAGGTTCTTAGGCTCTACAAATAACATACTGGCACATAAAGTCTACACAAGGTCTTGATAGTCTTTCTATTGACAGTGGTTATAAGACTTTCTTTTTATTTTATTAATACTATTTACTAAACTTTGGGTAAACCTGGGTCAATTCTTATTTGTGTAGTGTGTGGTGTCTGTGATTGATTAGATTAGGAATCTGGAGGGCACTCTCTGCATCAGAATATTTGGTAAGGGGAAGTAGGGGAAGGTGGCACTGCGAGTTAATAACTCTTTTTAGCTTGTGATGAGGATTATTAAAAATGAAGCGGAATGTGGAAATATGGAGTCAGTTTAAATTGAAGTATTGAGGGGAAAGGAAAAGTGTTTACCACCTGTGGTTCAGGGTAGGGAAGCACACTCAGAGATAGCTGAGAGCATTAGATTAGTGACTGCAGTGATATCTAGGGAATTTTAATTTGTATAATTTATTCAGTCATTAATAAGGAGGACTAGAGTTTTATGTAGAACTCATTTTTATATCAGTATGTGTTACAGGCAACTCAGCAAGGAAAAACTTCAGACTGAATTTTATTAAGTAAAATGGATATGGTAAGTACCACGATCATTAGGGATGGATTTTGGATACAAATACAGGTGTATTAACATGTAAATGGTCCAATTTAATATAATCAGAAATGTATTAAGTAAAATAGATTGGCAGTGTTTATGAGCAAAGAACTCTGAGGACAAAAAAAAAGAATAATTTGCAAAAAGATTGGGAGGATATACTGCAAAGTAAAACCTGAAATATAAATTATTTAAAGCCTCTGTGGATGAGTGATAAGTTGTTAAGTTAATTGCAAGTAACAACAGAGAAGTCAAAAATCGCATGGAGTCAAAAACTTTGGCACAGATATAATGTCATTGGAAGAAACAGAGGAAATGTAGAAAAGAGCATTTGAAGAATAAAATAGAATAAATGAGTCGCTGTTGCCTGCCCTAGAGGGACAACTGTGGGGGAAATATTCCTGTGACAGAGCTGTCCCCTGTGGGTGGAGGATGAGACAAGAAAAGTAAAAGGAGTTAAGAAAATAGCAAATGCAAGAGAAATTTAACCTTTTCCTTTCCAAGAACCTAGAATCCTGTTCCTGGTAATCCCTTCATTACGATGTTGCTTTTAACTTACTCTCTTCCTTATAATACTGCAAATTACCATAGAGAAGGACTGATTCTTTAAAGTGTCATAGTCCTCATGGAGCAGCACTCTACTGTGTCTATCTTTTTGGTTTGGTTTGGTTTTTTTCCCTTGATTGAAGCAGCACACAATATAATAAGATGCAGTGTCCAGAGACAAAACTTAGGATGTGGATGAATTGGTACAATTCCTAATATTTCCAAAACAGGGCAATCCATTAAGTTGAGGGATATTCCTGACAGCAGCACAAGCTCTTCCTCCCTCTTCTCTAGCTGCTGTGGCCAGGGCTGTATTGATTGAGAAAAGTATGAAGCTTGAAGTTATTTATGCTTCTTTCTTTGCCAGCTTCTTGGACAGCACCTTATGGTTGCTGGAAATGAAGTATTAGTTCCTGCAACACCACCTATGTTGGAAAGAAATAGTACACAATAAAGTGTTTCAGTGGGTTGACTGTGAACTGCAAGGTTCATTACAGGCAATAGGTTAGAAGGGAAGTGCCTTGAAAATTTTATTACATAGCTAAAGCAAAAAAAAAAAACCCAACAACAAAAAAAACCCCAACAACCCACCCATTTCAGGGCAATGAAAACCTTCAGCATTTGTGAGATTAACTAGTATAGTATCATAAGCCTAATAATCAGCTTATTAACAATAGCTTTAGAAGAAGAAACCTTTTAGTGAACATAAAGAGGTTGTGAAAGGTCTTCACACTGGAAAAGGAACAAGCAGAAAGGTCAAGAAAATGCTATTACTAAGTGCTATCCGCCTCATCCATAATCAGTAATAAATTAGAAGAGTGTGTACTGTATTGGATAATTGTGCTGGCATCTTGGCAGATATGTCTTGGTAATGATCAAATCAGAGCATAACTACCACAGATTTTCCTTTAATCTTAGGAGAAGCACATTAGCTGAAGCCTTGTAAGAGAAGAGTGAGCTGTTTCTGTTCTGGGAGTAAGCATGGTCATATTCTGTACACAAGTATTAGGGAAAAATGGTATTTTTAGGAGGAAATAACTAGGAATTATAGCCAATGAGTAAAGTCTGTATGATTTGAAGTGAATGGGGGGGAGTGAAAGATCTCATTTGAAGGAGAGCAAGGGACGTGGTTTATCATGCAGTTTAATTCTGATAATCCAGATGAAAATTACAGAAACTCAGTTTGCCTTTTGTAATCTGAGTTTTAACTGTGCAACAGATCTTGGGGTTGCTGTGTTATGATGAAGAAATGAGGGGAAAAACATTCCTTGAATGTGAATTTTTTAAGGTTTTAGTACCCCGATGACAAACCAGTGCAGAATTATTCAAGACACCCTTACAGCATTTCTTATCACATTTGTTTGCTTCACTTATGCTTTTGCTCACTATATCATTCAGCTTATATCTGCACTGCACCTCATCAGCAGGCAGTGATCCGAGACTGTGCCCTGGATCCGTCTCCCTCCCACACAGGAAGGCGAGGTGGGGACCCCTCACTAGCACAGCCATTTCCTGCAGCTCAGCCTGCAGCCAGCTAAGCCATGGCCATGAGGGAGGGACGGCGACCTCCATCAGAAACCTGGGAGCCTGCTGCCCTGTGTCTTCAGAGGAGAGGTCCCCACAACAGGTGTGCTGAGTGTTGGGCTTCACAATCTCTAGGAGGTGGTGTCCTGTGGGGAAAAATAATAGTTATGTGGGTTGGAGTGCCCAAAATAAATGACTGTGACACCCTTCAGTGCTTCAGGCAGAAAAAACCAACATGCTCCTGCTCTGAAATCGTGATGCCAACTAGGCACACTGTCCCTTTGGCCCCCCTTCATGCCTCTGAAAGGTGGCAGGAGTCCTGGATGGGTGAACAAGGATCTCCTGACTAAACTCAAATATAAAAAGTGTACAAGGCACGGAAGCAGGGCAAGGTGACCTGGGACAAATACGGACGCACTGTCCAGGTGTGCAGAGATGGGGTTAGGAAAGCCAAACCACCGGGAGCTGGATCTGACGAGGGATGTGAAGGGCAACAAAAAGGGTGTCTACAGATATTTCAACAGCAAAAGAAAGACCAGGGAAATTGTGGACCTGCTGCTAAAATGGAACAGGGGACCTGCTGACAGGAGACATACATGGAAAATGCCGAGGTGCTCAGTGCCTTCTTCACCTTGATCTTTACTGGTAAGATTTGCCCTCAGGAATCCCAGGCCTCTGAGACCCAAGGGGAAGTCTGATGCAAGGTAGACTTACCCTCGGTGGAGGAGGACCTGGTGAGGGGACATTTAAACAACCTGGATGTACACAAATCCCTGGGACCTGATGGGGTACAGCCACAAGGTGCTGAGGGAGCTGGACCGTGTCACTGCAAGTCCTCTCTCCATTATTTGTGAAAGGTTGTGGTGATTGAAGGAGGCTTCTGAGGACTGGAAGAAAGCAAATGTCACCTCTATGTTCAAAAAGCAGGATCCAGGGAACTACAAGGCACTCAGCCTCACTTCTGTCTCTGGGAAACCATTTCCAAACATGAAGGAGAGGAAGGTGATTGGGAGTAGTCAGCATGGATTCGTGAAGGGGAAATCATGCCTGACCGACCTGAGAGCCTTTTATGATGAAATGATGGGCTCAGTGAACAAGGGGGAGCAGTGGATGTTGTTTATCTTGACTTCAGCAAGGCTTTTAACACTTATCGTATATAAATACCTGATTGGGGAATTAAGGTAGACAGAGTCAGACTCTTCTCAGTGGTGCCTAGTGACAGGTCAAGAGGCAATGGGCACAAACTGAAATACAGGAAATCCCATTTAACCATAAGAAAACACTTTATTATTGTGAGTGGTTGAGCTCTGTCACAGGTTGCCCATAGAGGCTGCAGAGTCTCCATCCTTGGAGATACTAAGAAGCCAACTGGACACAGTCCTGAGAAACCTCTTGTAGGTGACCCTGATCTGAGCAGGGGGTTAGAGGCGCCTTCCAGTCCCTGTGATTCTGTAACATTGCAGAGACATACACTGGTTCAAATAACTGTTGTTTTTGCCTTTGGGAGGCTTATAAGCTCTTAGAGGAAATGTATGAAAAATAGCTGAATGAAAATTTTTCATAGAAAATTAATTTTTCATAATTAATTTTAATTATGGAAATACTTTTTGTACAAATGAAATAAGCCATCTGCAATCAAAGAAGGCATCTATGTTTTTAAGAACTGGAAATAGGGCTAAAAATTCCTGTGTTTAAAAGTTTCCATGCTGTCATTGCGATAAATTAAGTTTCTAATTAAACACATGCTCACATACACACTCTTGGATGGGAATGCTATGCTTGATCAATAGCCCTAGGCTACACGGTAGCAGGCAGAATTATAGCAAATGGAACTGGATGAATGGGTTTACTTAATGACCACAATATGATTTATCTCATTGGTGGCAAAGGGGGGAGGAAGACATCAAATTGCTAAAAATACTACCCGAGCAAATTAAGATATGATCTTACAGGAGATATATTCCCAAGAGATCCTGTGTGAGTACAGCAGATCAGAGCTCAGATCACTCTAAAGAAGTGTACTTGATGAAAGTGTGTCAGCTAAGCTGCATTCAGCTTGTTTTCCATTTATAATTAAGAAGGCTTTTTTATTATTTTTTCATGTAGACTCCTTAACCATGGACAATTACTGACTTAATCAGCGCATTTACACAGTGTCATGACTTTAGCCATTGGAGGAGCCTTAGTACAAGAAACAAAATTAATGCAGATAATTCCACATATAGATAAATAGGTGAAAAAAATATACCTTTGAATAAAGTTTCACAAAATTTAATTTTTTGATCCCTGACCACAACCACTTATTATTTGGCATTTGCACTCAAAGTTAAAGCAACAGCCCCTGCAAGACCTGTCAGTGTGGCGATGTAGTGGTATCTTCTGGTGGTGAATCTGGGACTGGTAGCTACATGCTTGGCTCTGTCACTGACCCCTCTGTCCAGTTACTTACCTTGCCAATGAAGAGAATAATGCCAACCAGAGCTGAGAGACAGAGAGAGAGAGAGAGAGAGAGAGATGAGGCAGCTTTGAGTTTTAACTTTGCTGTAAAGAAAGTTTTGTGTTATATGGCTTATGAACTAAAGTGAGCAAAATTGAAAGAGCTGGCAAAATTTAAATGAGTAGCAGAAGAAATCTTCTCCAGCTCCCCAAAATACATGCACACACATATACTAATTTTGGTTCTGGTTATTGGAAATGTTCCTTCAGTTTCTCCTTCTCCCTACTTATTTATCCGTGAAAAATGCAGAAACTGAATATAAATCAGGTTTTGACTTTTTCTATAATTGTGCTTTTCAAAGGAGATAATTAAATTTCTGCCTCTTTGGGAAAAGGTCAGCATGTTGGGGTAACAAATATTCATATCTCTAGGGCATTTGCCTTTATTAGCCATGAATCACTGTTTCATAAGCTTGGAGCCTTGGCTAGAATCCATCTAGCCTAAAATACTTTGAAAACCTATGAATTAACTGAGATCCACTTTAATAGTTCAACTTTATTACTAATTAACCTGTATATGCCCCTGTTTGTTATGCTGTAATTCAGGAACTAACACTATTCCTATTGTCAAGACGTATATTAAATGCATGGTGCTACTTCTCCATTACTTTAGGAATTTGTTGCTATGTTGATCACTTGTTTTGTACAGAAGTTAAGGCTGTAGACAGGCTAAGGAGGTTAGTGAAGAAGCTTTTGAAAGGCTGATGGTTGACTTAATCTTCACCTCCGCATCAACTGACTCAAACCAAGGAAAGAGCCTGCATTTGGTTGATGCTGGAGAGCTTAGTCACAAATTGACTGAAATAATACAAGGCTCTTTATGGAGAAGCAAACAGACCAACTGGAAGAGAAACAAGGATCTTTTCTTCTTTTGCATTTTATGCAATTATTTCTTGTGATCTGAACTCATAATTAAGGTTCCTATTCAGATTTTCAACTGCTTTTAAGCTTTTGGGAAGGTAGAGGTGATCAGATCTGCTTTTTATCCCACCTGTGGTTTCAGAATGAAATATCATGACCAATATCTATGTTCTTGTCACTTGGGCTAGATCCATAAAACCTCTCCAGGCCTTCTGATGTCTGCTGCGATGGAGCTTGAGCTGACACCAAGCTGGGAGCTGTGCCATTGCAACACAGCTGGCATTAATGCACCCACTGGGCAGTGGGGCTGGGAGCCTGGGGCAGTGCTGCATCTGGGGGTCCAGAGCATCATGCTGGTCCAACTTGAAACACGGTGACAAAGGCATGGCATGTCAGCATGCCTTTGTCAGCATGCTCTTGCTCATTTTAAATACTCAGACCTATCATTAGCTACCAGTTGGTAGACTCCAACTCAGCTGTATCCTTAACCCCAAAAGGTCACAAAGTGTTTTGGGTTTCTACTAATAAGGACCCCAAGACATGTAACTATCTTACTACTGTGAGACTGTGCTTAGCTTAATTTAAAGCCCACTGAAATTGAGACACTGAGCAGTCCTCACTTTTCTCACCTGTTGAGACTCATCCTTAGACGACGCTTCTAGATTGTGTTTGTGCAAAGCAAGAAAAAAGAAATATCCTCCTATTCTTACCATCACTTCCTCTGTGGATTAGTCATTAGTGTACACTTCCACTGTTAAGAGGTTTAGAGGTTTGAATGTCTCCCTTCTTCTTGGTGGTCTTGTGGACATTTTAAGTTAATTTAATTAATTCCTTCACTTAATACTTTTTAACCCTGGTCTTTACAATACTCTTCAGTCTTCATCCTTCCTGTTGAAAAAGTTCCATATGGTGTGGACCAGAGAGGAAGGCCTGTAAGCATACTTCCTGTGTCTTGTTATAAGAGTGTTTGCCTAAGAAGTCTAGATTCTTCTTGAAATGCCAGTAAAAGTTTAAGCTTTTTAAATTTAAGTATGCATTGTAGCAGGTACAATACAGAAAGTAATTTTTTTTCTAGGTAAGTACCCTAACAGCTAGCCTATATGGTCATGTTTCTGTTTGCTCACCCTCTCTTTCTGGTCTACTGAATATGGAATGATTATATTATATTTAAAATTACAGTGGAACAATCACAATAGAAAGGCATGAGACCATCTGCTTTTACATAAGCCTGTAGTATACTGATTCAAACCTTCACCTGGAAGGTGAGAGAAGTGGGTTCATAGCCCTTTAGAGAAAGGAATTGAAGCTAGGAGCATTAAACTTACATGTGTGAGAGCTGTTTTATGCAGGATTTCTTTATTAAATGTGACAGTAACATACAGTCCATATAAGAACAAACAAAAGTGTGAGTGCGCCTAGTCATACAAAGAAAGCAGATGTTAGCAATACATTAAATTACAACTCCAGCACAGCCATGTTCTATGTCTTTTTTTATTTGCCATCGATCTTCAGACCACATAAAGCAAAAGCTTTCTCATAGCAATTTAATACTTTTTCAAGTTCTGCCAAAGAGCTGACAAAATGTATTGAGACTCTGATAATAGCTAAGTGTGACTTTATCCGAACACTTTAATTGATCTTAATGTATTGCATTAACTGTGCCATAGGAGTTGCCTAGAAGAATGTAAGTCTACTCAGGGTAGCAGAGGAAATAGTGAGGTATATGTAGGAGAAAAGTTTGTATGTGTAATTTCATAGAAACAAACCTTGCATTGACTGGTTTAGAGTAGACCAACAGAAAAGGAAAAGTTGGTGCAAACCAACTGGTTTCCAGAGCCTGATGTCCTGTATGGAAAAGTGTGTAGAAACAATTGCTTCAGAGAATGGGGCAAGAAAACCTGCAATAAGAAGCTGTATAGGAAAATACCTAGTCATCTCTTCTAACCATACCAATAATTTCACTATTTCTATTCAATTTCTTTTTCACTAGCTGCCCCTTCTCTACGTCTAAGGAGAACAGGTAAAAAGAAGTGCTTGATGTATACTCTATATCATTTACTATATCTTGTTTGTTTTTATTACTTCTCCTATAATTTGTCCCTGTTCAAAGATTAATGCTCTCCAGCCATCTTTCCCAGAAGGAAAATAGAAATGGATTTTTCAATTTAAAGAAGCAAACAAACCCAAATCTTTCTCTGTGGAGACAGCACTGAAAGTATACATAACTGATACCAAGTAAATGGAGTTAAAAAAATAACTATCTCGGCTACACTTCTATGACTGGAAAGCCTTCAGTATACACAAGCATCTATATGTATGTATATATTTATGTACTTTTACAGACAGGTTTGTTGTTTGTTTTTTTTTTAATTTGGAATAGATCCTGAAGATTCTTGATAATCCCATCAAAACTTTTAATATTTGAATATTGCATAGTAAAGTTTGATAGAATGATATAATGGAAGAAACTTGCTATACAGGTGAATAAGGAAGGATCAGAAAAGAGTTTTTCTCTTTAAAGACATCCCTAGCAATGCATAATTTGTCTTTCAGTGGTGCTAATTTAATATTTAGCATGGTCTGATATCCAACTGTGTAATGCTTTCATTTGAAGGTGTAGCAACTCACTGAACTTGATGTCACTAGCCATTTCCCTCATGTTCACTTGTGGTTGGACTTTCTATTACACTGCTGGAAAAGGGGGGGGATAATGGCATCTGCCACAGTTTTTTGGTGGAGTTAAGGAAATGAAGAAAGAAAAGACAATTGCCTGCCACAGTTTGAAAGAGCTCTTTTCCTATATTCCCATGGGCTTCATATCAGTGTAGACCAAGGCAGACTCAGAAATGTGTTGTATTATAAGTTAATGATCTGTTAAAAGAAAAAAGAATAAACACCAACAGTCATAAATCCAATGATTTTTTTCTACTATTTGAATGTTACTTCCTTATTTAAAGAAGGCTACATTCTTTTGGCATTTAGGTGCTGGAAACAATTCTATAACAATATTTTTACACACACATTTTTACATGATCTTTTATTTTAAAGATTTACATATACATTTTAGGCTTGATATTTATAATTTCCTCTGTCCACCTAACCCTATTCTCATCAACATTAGAGGTGTTAAATCACTTCATAAGGTAAAAGCCATAATTTTCCATTTTGACTTTTCAAGTAACCCTCTGACTGGTACCTTGAAGAAATTATGGAATCTAGGATATTTTTCCAAACCCATGTCTGCTTTTTGGATTATCCTTCAGGGCTCCATTGTGCTAAAGTAACCAATGTTCTTTAATGACTTTCTGCAATACCTCCAGGGAAATGAAATGGCTTTTTCATGTCTGAGCATTCAAAGTACCAGTTCCTTGTCCTATTGCCCTTACCATGGGACAGGGCTTTGGCAATGCCTGTCAAAACAGCATTGTCTATGGTATCAGAAATGGCAGTGTAAAAGCTGTCAGATTTTTGATCCTGTTGGCTATGGGCATTTGTATTATCTTGCAGGGGGGTATATTTTTTCAGTGTAGCCTTCATCTTAATGGTGTGTGATAGCTTATGAATGCCAGCTCTCCATTCATTACTATACAGATTTTTTTCCCTTTGTCCACCAATAAATCCTTGTGACAGCAGCAGAAACTGTTTACATAAGAAAATAATTGGAAAATATTCATGATTTTGTAGGTACTTAGGGCATTAAGTAAGTCCTCTTATTCGTAGGATGCAATAATATTAGGCATGCACCTGTAAGTATTCATACTCCTGCCATCTTATAACAGGCTAGCAATCTAATGATTTTTGTGTCCTGCATAATTCTATCATTTGCCTTGTATGTGTCACAGGGCTGAAGCCACACAAAAGCTTAGGCACTGAAATGTTCAGCAATATGGCCTCAGTTTTGAGTAGTTTTGTTAATATAGGGGAATTCACAGTTCTGACTTCTGTTCCTAGGCTGCCTGTACAGCCCTGAAACATGCATGTGGCAAATCAGGCATCAAAGGATGTGACTCACATGAGACATCCTAATAAGTTTGCAAATGGGAAATGCAGCAGAGAAGGTTATGATGTTCTGTATTTGCTTATTCTCTGGGGTTTTGGAGCTTCATTGCAGGATCAGGACACTGCTTTGTGATCCATCTACTGGAAGCAGGTGTCTAAATCCAGCCCTTCCAGATAAAACACAGAGGGAAGAGATGGTTTTCCCTGTCAGTCTGGCAATAAAAGAATTCATTCTGAATGCAGGAAAGACAGTAAAACATGTTTTACTATCATCAATGTGTGTCTAACCTATTGGGCTATAAAGCATTCCTTCAAGTGTTTGCTACTCTGGTTTAGCACACATTGGAATATCAGTCTTGGCTACTTCTTCACCATTACACCACATTTTTCTAATGATCTCCTATTGTGTCCTGTGAAGATTCGATTATTTCATGCACACTAAAACAATTTCAGCAGGCGACCTGCCTCACGTGCAACCTCCTGAATCAGTCCATGTCAGAAAACAGGGCTTGTAAAATCTGACAGCCATGTTGCTTGAGGTTGCCCAGCATGTTCAGGAGGAGGACCAGTGACTAGCTGCTGAGTGTATATTATCCACATTTTTCTGTTTTTTCCCATTAGCTTTCAAAAATGAGGCATGGGGTCTGGGTTTTATGTAGGCTAAAATGGTGGGTTAATATACTATGCTTGTAGCAAGGCAGGGAAGCTCTGCTATCATTTAGTCATGTTGCCTCAGCTTCATCTGTCCAAGGATGAATGACCATCTGTTGTTATGGATGTAGTCAATCATGGTAAAGGATATTACTTCCAAACTCCAAGTAGAGATGGGTAAGTACTTGCATGGGTGGTAATGTGTAGGTTACCAAGAACATAACTGAAGAGAAACAGTGATTGCTTGGATCCTCACCTCTTCTTGCAGCCCCAGGAGGAGAGATGCTAGTCCCAGCAGGTCCATGGCAAGGGTAGTTTGGTGTGCCCTGGTTGGAATAACTGTAGAAATGGCACACTGACACTTTTGTGCCACAGAGCCCCCCAACCTTAATTAAGATCTGTGGCAAAGAGGAACAGAAGCCAAATTGATTTTTTTCGGTCCAACTGGAAGACCCATCAATTCCTATTTTTTTCTACTCCCTTCCCTCTACTTTCTAGACTGGAAGAGTGGAAAACACATTCAAATGGTAGAAAGGTATTCAAATAGCTGGATGGAGAAAACTTAATCCAAATGTCCTAGAACATGGATAAATGTTCTGTTGCTATGCTGTTGGGCAAAAGTATGTGGATAAAGACACTAGATTTTTTATGGCATCTAATCCTGAAGGTATGAATTGTTTTACTGGGTTGTTCCCTGTAGGCAATACAGACAGAGAAATTCCATATTTATGGATCCTGGAAGGCCTTCACTGATCAGTGCTTTAAAATTTGGGTAATCACTTAAGCCAAAGTTTATGGGTATGCAGAATACCTTAAGAGGAGAGGACAGTATGTTGCAGCCCGTTTGAAAAAGAGGGAGAGTTTGAAAAGCAGTTCCAGCATTCACTGCCACAGATCACCAAACCTTATTATGCTGGGATGCAAGCAGTCTATGCAGTTTTGCTTTTAGTCACTTTTGGACTAGCAATATTTCAGGAATAGGCATTAGGAATTTTCGGAATCCCAGCTATGAGCTTGGTCAGTTTTCCCGGGGTTTTGCCCCCAAACCACTGTTGCGGATTTAGACTGTAGTGAACAATAGTAGTGAACAATAGTCCCACTGGATCAAGAGAGATGAGTCTGTATTTAGGTGAATAATTTCTTGGCTTTGCTATCACATGCTGCATATCAGGGAAGCCAAATCAGTGTCTTTAAATTGATTTGTCACAGACCACAGAACAGAATAAGTCAGAATCTGCTACTTCAAACCCATTCACCTTTTGTACTTTCCTTAGACATTTTAATTAATATTCCTAAATGCTTAAAGATAAATGAAAGAAATCATGTATTTTTAAGTAAATAAATATCTGCAGTACGAGAATTTCCAATTGTCTACATTAAGAGCAAGCAGATGGCTCATTGTAGTGTGGTATTTTGTTATTTACAGAATAGCTAGCTTGTACTACAGTATCTCTTCATCTCCAGAATTTCTCTTCCAAGATTATGTATAGGCTCTGTCTTAGTCGTAATATTTTAATTCATCACCACATATTTAGCAAACTCCTTCTTTTATCACTTGATGACAGAAGGGATTTTTTTCTCTGACATTTATTGCTTTTTAAACCGTATTTCTGGTCGGGTGCCAGATTTCTCCCAAAATATTGTAAATAAATGTGAGTAATACAGATTTGGATTTATGAAGCATAATGGCTGGATGCTTTAGCTGTGAAGAGATGCTTTATCATATTGTCCACCATTATGTAGGGAAACTTTAAGACTTGCTTTCCTGCTTTATTTTACTACAGTCCTTAAAGGTTTTAAACCAAGTTGCTTTGAGACTTGAACACAATTATAGTAACCAATCTGACATACACACAATGTGAATAAAATGCTCCATTATATACAGGCATTTTAACACTGATACATTCTACACACATAAAATAAAGGCACCTTGAAATAAAACTCTTATCTCCCTCACCTCACTTATCTACTAATTACATATAAACTCACACAATACAAAAAAAAAGATTCCTGTATGTATATCATTAAGGAACGTAAAAGAAAGGCTTGTTATCTTTTTGCACACTTATCCGTAAGACTCAGTAATGTTCCTATCTGTAAGACTATATACTCTCTCTATATATGTGTATGTTCATGTATAATTTATATACACAAATATACCTCCCTTCAGAATCTGAAGGATTAAAACACAGGCTGGGGAACCATTCCTGTATTCATACTTTCTGAAATCAGAGATTCTTTAAATGGAAGACCCACATTTCTTCCTTCATGAGCGCTGCTTCATGAGACCATGAAATCAATCCTGACATCCTTTTGGCTAAATTTGGATTCAAAATGAAAAATTGCCTCTCCTCTAGTATCCTTTTTCCCTTTCAATCATTATTTCACAACCTGGATAATTTTTTTGTATGGTAGATTAAATATGCTGGTAACCAAGTTTGAAAACATGGTGGCTAAGCAAAGCCATCACTCCTTTGCATCACATCCTTACATTTTTTGCATAGTGATACATTGTGTGGTTTAACTTGAAGAGCATGAATGAACTTTAGGCCTAAAAAGAAAGCGTGCGCGTGGGAAAAAAAAGGGATATTTATAATCAGCAGGAAATAAATTTTCCCCCCAACATGTGTAGCATTCACCTCCCACTCATTATGTGGGGCTAGTTAACCTCTGAGCTTGATGTGCTGCAATTGAAGACGAATAGTATCAACTTGGGTTCTGATGTAACCAGTGCAGGAATATGGATTTCCCCCACTCCTGCCCCAGGGAAGAATAAAGGACTGCTTGTGCTCCTCGCTGTAGCAACAGGGGCTGGCATCACTTTTCATACAGTTGGAGGCCACATGCCACATTTCAGATGTGATGCAGAAATGCAGGCTTCCCAGATTTCCTATCTGCTTTCCGTTCTGATTTTTTAATGATTTCCCAGTGGATCCAAATGTTGCATAAGAATTCCAAGGAGAGGAATGACCCAGTTCAGAGAGATACCATCAGGGGACATTTCCCAAGTACTTGTTTCATGGGGATGGGAAAGGAAGCAGATGTTTTCCATCAACAACTAATGTTGAAGAACTACTATTACACCCTCCCTAACCACAAGCTCTAGGCCATAATCATGTACTCCCTTCTTCTGCTTCTATAGATGTAACAGCAGCATGTAATAATTCAAATTCTGTCTTGTTGACACAGCTTGCTTCAGCTGTACAGAAAGCAAGTTGTTTGTTCGCTGAATCTGTGGACACATCAGCACTTTGCAGAGAGTCTAAAAGGAGTCGCTGCTTTCTTGACGGCAATTGCAATTGCCTGCTGTCATCTGAGCCACCTGGAAATCTGTGGTAACACACTGAAATAGCCACACATAGTAAATTTCTGTCAATATGTGTCACAATTATTTTCGTTAGAAAGAATCACAATTTCCCCTGAAAAATTCCCTTGAATAGCTGATATAAAACATATATTTCTTTTCTGTTAATTTAGGAAGCTGATTTCAAAAACTGCTTGTTTGTTTGTATTGAATAATTATGCCATTTTGAATATGTAGGGCAATTCAAGGAATTGTTTCTGTTAGGCCTATGTCACTGGTGGGGAATGATGTGTGATACACACCTGGCTTTGTAGAGAGTGAGAATAACAGGTATTCTGATGTAGCATGTTGTAGACTGAGTAAATATGAGGCACAATGGATAAAACTGGACTTAAAATACAGGCATGTATGTAAGAATTTCCCAGAGAGAATATTAAAGACCAAAAGGAGGAAAAAACAACAATGAAATAGTTAAATGGCATTAGTATAATAAAAGGGGAATAACTGCTGACCTGTTGAACCAAAAAAGGTTAGATAAGGGACTAAACATTTTTTTATAAATATAAACATGGTTAAGATGTCTATTCTGTGAGAATGAGCACTTTAATATTCTGTCTGGTCAATGTGTGTAATATAATAGCTATCATATATTTCGTCTTCTAGTGCACATCTGTAGATGTACCAAACTGGAAAGCAGACTCATTAACTCCTCTCCCTTTGCAACCTCACAGAGACCTGCTATTCATAGAATAGTCCAGATTGGAAGGGATCTCGAAAGATCCTCTGGTCCAGCCTTTCACAGGAAAGGGAGCCTAGATGAGATTATCTAGCAGCCTGTCCAATCGCATCTTGAAAAACTCCAGTGATGGGTACTCCACCACAACCCTGGGAAGGATGTTCCAGTGACTGATCATTCTCACTTCAAAAAATTTCTTTCTTATATCAAGAGGAATACTTATTTAAGACCTCTGCTGTGTTCCACAGTAGAGAGCTTTTCTTTTTTTTGTAGCAAAAGGCTGCATGGATACGACTGTGGTCTAGGCTGTGCTTAAGGCTCATGAGCAAAAGTTGACCCTAATTCATAGGAATCCTTGTCCACAGTGCAGGCAAGTCAGGACATTCCTGAGGCCACTTATATAGGGGACTATCCTATTCCTTCCATAGTAAGAGTTCTGAAAACACTGAACTCAATAGGAAAGTAATTTAAACTATGAAGAATGTGAAACTGAGGAATGCCATGGGACTAAACCCTAAACAAAGATGAAGGATCCCTTTCACTGCAACTGCATTATATGTCTTGGATACCAATCCTGAAGAACAGGGAAGGATGATTAGTAACTGACATATTTATTATAAATCTAAAACCTGCGTCTCATGAGAAGGTTAAGAAAAGGATGAGATGAAAGGAAAGATAGGAGGGGAAGTTTTACCATAGGCGAAAGGAAAAAGAATATGTAGGTGCTCCCTGAGGCAATGCAGATAGGGTGAAGAGGGCTATGCTGCCAGCTTCCCACAGTAGTTTAGAGGTCAGTTTTAAAAGGTAGGAGTCAGGCGTGGAGGGCTTTTTTCCCTCCCAAGACATACTGTCAAGAAATCTTGGGAGACAGCAAGGAAAGGTAATTGATGCCTGGGTTTGGGGTTTGTGTGTTTTTTTTTCCCCTCACTATTTTTATTTTTGTAACATTTTTTCCTTAATTTAACCATTTGCTTTGCCAGAATAAAGCTTCTTTTTAATTTCTAAGTTTCAACTTTATTCATGGGTGACAAATCTATAATGTTCTTTTTTCTCGGGGGTAACATTCACCTGAAGTGATGTTTTGCAGGAAACCCTTGCAAGAGCACTGCTCATGGAGGAAGCTTGTCTCGAAACTGCGAGAAACTACAGGATCAAATGCCAGGACTCAGAATAAATTCTCCCCAAGCATGCACAACCCAGTACCTTCCTTGCAAAAGACAGGAAAGAGGAGGCAGCCTCTATGCTGAATATTCCCAAATTACTACAGCTGATCCATGCAAATTTCCTTTGGTGGAAAAGATAGAAGTGACAAGCAGGAGTGGAACGTTGCTTGTTATTCTGATTTTTCACTGACAAACGCAAATCAGCAGTATGTGTGAAAGGAACCTCAGACTCTATGAAACAGGAGAGAGCTCAGGATATGATGTATAGACTTTTTTTCTTCTTTCATGGGGCTGCTGGGATATGAACATGCCATTTTGGGGAAAGCTAATTGCCTGTTCAGCAACTAAAAGCAAGATACCTTTGTTCTGTGAGTTACAATTCCCTGAAGTACACTGCAGTAGCAAAGCAGTAATTACAATGCAGCATGTCTTAAAAGAGCACCATTATACATTCCATGAAGGAAAGGGTAACTTAGGCATTGCTGTTCGCTGGTTAATGCAAGAGATTTAAAACATCTTGAGCACAATCATTTATGTTTTATGAATACAAATTTGTGTTCATGCAGATTTCTTATGTTAAAACTATGCTTGAAGCCTACTGTTTTCAGACTGCTACCAGACCAGGTTATAAGCTATTTTGTGCTCCTGGCAACAGTCCAATAATCTAAAACACATTTTTAATTTTCTTCCTCCCCCCCCCGCCCCCAGTCTCCAGCAAAGAGATATTGTCTCACCAGAATGGAATGACTTCTGGATGAGGTGGCCAGTAAAAATTAAAGCAGGGTCCTTGGCTGAAGGGAAGCACAATGAATGTTCAGAAAAGGATGGTGAAAAACAGAAGTGTGAGCAGACAGAGGAAGCCAGGCAGCAAATACAAAAGAGTATGGGCTTAATATATTTGATATCCAAAATAGAGTGAGCATGGTTGCAGCATTCTGGAAATCATAAACACCTTAGAGAGTTAAGACTACCTCATAAATGGGAATAGGTCATTTCTTGAGGATTATTTATAAATCAGACTTTAATTAAAAGGCCAAGGAAAGATAAATATATGTTTTAATAAATTGTTCATTATTACAGAATCCAAATATCAATAAGTTGTTAATAATCACTTATTGATAACTACAGGCATGCTATAGTTATTTATTAACGTTTAGTTATTTATTAACCATTGAAAAATTGAACCTTTCCTATGCAGTATAAAATTGCAGAAGGAAGCTGGAAAGAAAGAAGGTATGAATTAGGATTTTGACAGAAATCAGTAAGGGAAGGTAACTTGCACAGCAATTATACTGTGTTACATTATAGGTTCCACACTCTCTCCTAATAACTATGTAATTTTCTCATGTCTCCACGGCACATATTTTGTGACTTTTTCATTAAAAAAGCCAACACAAACCCAATAATCTTTTGCCACATAATACATTATTAGAAGAATCATAAGGAGGGAGGATAAAAGAGCAAGTTTAATAAATGCTGCAAAGCATACTACTGCTCCTCATGTTTGTGTTGGATTTCATATGATGTATGAGAAGCTGACATGTCCTGTGGGGGCTAGTTTACATTTTTTTATGAAAGGTTACAGTACTCTGGACCTGTAGTTTATTTAGTTTTGCACTAGTGATGTAAATATTTATTAAGGATTTGACTCATTACATTTTGTGCAACCCTTATACTCCAAATCTGTGTGATTCACAGTATACTGAAAACAGAAATAATACCCCTAAATCACACCTGTCTGCAAAGAGAAAATCTGTCAGCTCTTTCACTCCCAACTCTTCACCTTGCATCAGGCAAGGGAAAGAAAAAAGCCAGAAAGAAAGCTGGCTGCTACTCGGAAATGAATTCACTGGAAAAATGTTCCTTTGTTAAGAAGTGCTTGGCTGGGATGGCTAGGCAAATACAGAACTTGAAAGAGTCAACATGTTCTTGGGTTTTAGGTCACCTAGCCCCTGATTTGAAAAAAAATCCTTATCACTTCTCTTTGTTTTGTTTGTTTATTTGTTTAGGGGGTTGTTTGGGTTTTTTTGAGGTTGGTTTGTTTGTTTTTGTAAATCATCCACTGAAGATGAGTTTTATAAAAAAAAAAAGGTACATCAGATAAGTAGTGTGATATATTCAGATTATATATCCAGTATCAAGGTATTGTATATATAGTTTAGATATCTTACATTGAATGAGACTTTATTGCAAGAGATGTCAGCGACAACAGAACATGCCCCAGCCAATAGGTTATTTTTGGGACAGACCCACTCGCTGCTGGAATTAAGAAGTGCTAGATTCCATAAAGGGCACTGGCATCTCAGTACTCCACGAACAATCAGAAGTCACTGGGACTAGCAAAAGGCTTCTTGATCCCATCAAAATTACAGGATTTTTGCTCCCATTGCTCCTAATGACCTTTAATGTAGACCTTGCTAAGCTTATGAGAGGCACTCAAAGACTTCATGGCTTGTGCACAGAGCCCTGCATATATTTCCAGTGTGACATTTCTGTGAGGTAAACTGGCAGCTACAGACTTGTGATGTCTTTTGCTTGTTTGCTTTCTGAACAGCTTTGTCTTGAATTCTTTCCTGCACAGTGGCATGATCACAAAATACATGAATGAAAATATAAATAGCTGATAACCTGGTGGTAAGTGCAGTATTCTGGAAGAGATGAGTTTGAATTCCTGTATGCTACGCAGATGTAAATCATGGTCTTCCCTCTCCTACTGCATCCATCTTTTAAACAAGTGTGTCTGCCATCTCATTTTGTGATGAGCTTGACCCTGTCATACTCTAAAAATACTTTCATGAGTCTCTCTCTGAATAAAAAACTACAGCCATTGTTGAGTTCAAGTGGTCTCAAGGTTGTGCAGTGTTAATCAGTTTTGTGGTTCTTAATTCTATTTTCAAATTTGGCCATAGTAGTCTTCCCATTCACTTTTGTGGCACTTGATTGACTTTGTTATTAACATTACAAGTCATGGGATCAGATAGCAGTATGTTGAACAGACGTACATCAACACAAGTCTGCTGAAATATATATTGATTTGCATCAGTATTTGTAGTCTGGAAAGGTGTTTAAATTTTGGGGTTAAAATGTCTCTCTCTGTGTATAACATAGATAAATATATTACAAATGTTTATATAAACGCAATATATAAAAATATATATTTATTTATCTTTCTGATAAATGACATCTACTTATAGATCTGCACTGTTATGTTATGTCTCCAGATAAAAACTGTAAAGCCAGCTTTTCCTGAGTACAAGAAAATCCATCTTGAAACTTTAATTAAAGAATAATCTATCAATGACAAATTACCAGAGGGTTGATATGTCACTCACAGTGTTGGCATGTCATTTCAAAGAACACAACTGAAATCAGAGGAGACTAATAGATCTGGGTATTTGTTTGCACTTAACAGACAAGGGGAACATAACTGATATGAAGCAATTTCTAGATATAGAAAGTATATTAAGAGATTAGTTGGAAATTTCTTCACTCTGGAAGAAAAAGCAGGCACTAGAGCAAGTCTGCATCTTTTGGAAAGTCTGTAAAAATTCTACTAAAACAAGTAATCACTTGGCATGTTTAAAACTACTGGTGTTTTTTTAATTGTGTTCAGGTTCATCAAGTCTACACACTGGATGGACTCCTAAGCAGCTTTTTATTTGGCTTCATGGAGACAGTTCTAGTAATGCTATATCAACTTTTTCAAAAGAGTGAGAAAAGAGGCATCCATAAGGATACGAGAAGTAAGAGCTTTTTTTTCCTCAGTTCTGTAGTTCAGATAAATTAATTTGTACATATGGTAACTGACCAGCTGCACGTGCATTTCTGTGCATAAAGCCATTTACAAAATAGTGGCTCAAGGTAGAGTTCCTGTGTAACTGATAGTTAAGCTAAAAATTATTTGTCTATTCTGTAACAGAAAATGCACTGGAAAATATTGTACAAATATTTGTTGCAATGTTTTTCACTCAGCTGATTAGTAAAAGCTCTTTTAAAAACCTAAGTGATTACAATTGTTCGATTTCCCATGAAACTGGGATTTGTTGTCCATAAGTTATTAATATAAGGCCTATATCAAGACAGATTTCGAATGGGAGACATATGACCTCATTATGAATAACCTTACTGTTAGCTCCTCCTGCTGAACAAAAAACACTGGCATAGTAAAAGTCATAGTGAGTGATGATTACTAGTTCTTTATTCCTTCTCCATAGAGCATAGTTCTACCTTTGTCTCATCCAGGAGAACCTCATAAATCAGGGGGAACAAAAATTACATCAGAATTGTATGGAAATTTCATATAATCTGAAAGTAACTTGCTGGCAGGATGGAAACCTATTATCCTGGGCTATATACCATTCTCTGATCACCTCATCCAGGAGGGATACATATACTTTAGTTATAATCCTGTATGTTTTCTGGTCACTGTTATTTATTTTTACCTTTCTGTTGGCTTTATTGGCTTCTCTTTTTGACTGCTAGCTACCAACTTTTTGCTTATTTTTGACCCCTGAAGCATGTCCAGCATGTTCTACCCTTAAAAGAATGTTAAGTCTACAAGAAAAGCTTAGAAATTCACATCTAAAGGTCACAGCTACAATTCTATATATAGACTCAATTGGACTACATTTCTTTCAGGAACCACTTTGAAGTCTTAACCCAAAGGAATCCATTTGGTCTCTGTTATGTCCTTTGGCATGAATGCAGTTGTATTATGTTTCTCTCAATCTATTCATGTTTTCTATATGAAGAGGGTATTGGAATAAAAATCCAAAAGACAAGAAATCTAATGAATTTAACTTTCTTAATCAACAGCTGTGTTAAGCAGGCTGTTGATCAGACTTTTACTGACTAGAACATCCCAGTGAAGGAGTTGGCCGTTAGCCTAGAGAGCAGCGCTGGTTGCGCAACTTGTCCACCAGTTTGGCCTCAAGCCCATGGTAAGCTGCAAGTCATGCCCTTTCTGTTAGGTTATGGTCATTCACAATGCATATGTAAAATTTGTGGGATCAAAAGCAGTACACAAGTGCAACACTGCAGGTTGGCAGAGTTGATTGTATTCTGATGATCACCTCCCTTCTTAGGTGTTTTATCATACATTTTGGTACTTTCTATACTGCTTTAATTGAATGACAGATAAATTTATGATTTTCTTCAAATAGAAATTGCTTCATTCAGCAGAGGAAACCATAGACAGTATTCTGGAATTACCAGTCCTTCAAACTTATACTCTTTTCATAATGGTGGTCTGAGTACCTTTCCTTGCAGTTTTGAACATCCTTTATAATCCTTGGCTTTCAATACAGAGGACATTTAACACCTTGCAAAAAAATACTCACCATGTTGCAGACACCTGAGAGGACAACAGCTCAGCCTTCTGAATCTTGCTGTGACTGGAAATGGGATGATTTATTTGTAAGGGTTTACATTCTTGTCTTGTTGAGTTGTCATTTTTCTTTTTTTTTTATTATAGGTTTCACTAGCTGGAGAGAAATATATAAGTTCTTCCCAATGAGACTCAGTGTTTGGGGAAAATAGCCAAACCTGAGTAACTCTCAATGGACTTTTATCCTTCCTGGATAATCTTTTATTTACTAAGTCCTCTTAAACATTTAGTTTGAGTGTGAGAGTTAGTTTTTAATTAAATTGTATTAATAATGACCTGTTTCCGTTACACATGACACTATAAAAGGTGTTAATAATGATCTGATAGTACTTAATTAATTAATTATCTGGGAAAGAGCTTCCCAATTATGGCATTTTTCCATTGCATAATGAACATACATAATAGACCATCATTCTAGCAGGCTGTGCAACTATTAACAGCAAGCTTTGCTATGCTCACTGGCTTTCTACTATTAAGAATTTTAATTTAACTATAAATAATATTGTCAACACATATATTGAGAAGGATCAATTTAGAATTTTACACCGAAATAAAAACCTCAGACCAGTTACGAAATAGCTTCTAGTATAATCATTAATCAGGAATTGAACTGGTAACATTATGGTTCCATGATTAGAAATATCTGAATAAGATATCATTACTTTTATTAAGGAATAGAGAAACACTTTATATTTGTAAATCAGAGCAAAACAACCAGGAAATGCTGGTGGTCCTTCGCTATACACAAATGGCAGGCTACTATTTTCAGTTAATAGTGTTCTCACAGGTTATTACGAGTGACAGTATCAGATTTGGTTAGTCTTTCTTAATAAAATGGAATGCATAATGATGCCACTTATTTCTTGGAATCGAGATCAGAGTTGCAGGCTCAGGGGATTTCATAGATTTTTTGGTTTGTGGCAAACAATTTTTAAGTTCACCTATGCATTCAGAGATGTTTGTGCTCATTTAAAAAGGTGAGGGTGAAAAGGAAAGGGAAAAAAAGCCATGGAAGTACCATATTGATTTTACTGGCACACACTATCCATCATAAATAGCTAGCATACAAATGCACATCTTACTACACTTAGTTACCTCTGTACATAGGACGACCTTTGACTCAGATCCTAGGACAGTCAGCTTTCTATTGTGAGACGTGTGTCTTGAAGCTGGCAGAGGGAACAGTGGTAAGACTGGCTTATGTAGTTGTATCTGTGCAGCACAAACACACCTTTTACTTGAAAACAGAGGTTTTGTCCCTTCTTTAGGGGCAAAGCTGTATTTTTCTCTATATGTATGAACTGTTTTCTTTTCCTGGGAACTATTTCGAAAGAGAATCACTTCAAACAGGTTACAGCAAAACATTAACTCTTGAGTCTGCCTCATTCCTTCAGGTGAGCAACTCCATGTTTGCCTGATAAAGTGAACACTTTTGTAGGGTCTACCCATCTGCACAATCCTTGAAGAGCACATATCTCAGGGAAGTGTAAGCTACTCTTTACTCATATGCCCAGTTCCCTTCTGTTTATTTTCTGTAAGAAGCAGACAGAATCAGTATAAAATGTGTAGCTGGATTGTTTGAGCACCTGAGCAGAAGGTTCTTTGTATACACTCTGGTTTTCTTCCTGTGTTGCTCTTCAACAATTCATTTTTACACCTAAGATGGTCTACCACCAACTTCAAGTATATATGGCCTGATGTTGTGGTTTAACCCCAGCTAGCAACTAAGCACCACACAGCTGCTCGCTCCCTCCCCCCTTGGTGGGATGGGGGGAGAGAATCAGAAGGGTAAAAGGGAGAAAACTTGTGGGTTGAGATACGAACAGCTTAATAATTGAAGTAAAATAAAATCAAACAGTTAAATAGGTAAAGCAAAAGCTAAGCACACAAACAAAGCAAAACAAGGAATTAATTCGCTACTTCCCATCAGCAGGCAGGTGTTCAGCCATCTCCAGGAAAGCAGGGCTCCATCACACATAAGTGTTACTTGGGAAGACAAACACTATCACTCCAAATACCCACCACCTTCTTTCTTCTCCCAGCTTATATCCTGAGCATAACGTCATACGGTATGGAATAGCCCTTTGGCCAGTCTGGGTCAGCTGTCCTGGCTGTGCCCCCTCCCAGCCCACCCCACCCCTCCCCACCCCCGTGCACCTGGCAGAGCATGGGAAGCTGAAAAGTCCTTGACCAGTGTAAGCACTACTTAGCAACTACTTAACAACAACTTAGCACTACTTAGCAAGAACCAAAACATCAGTGTATCAACATTATTCTCATCCTAAACCCAAAACATAGCACTATACCAGCTACTAAGAAGAAAAATAACTCTATACCAGCTGAAACCAGGACACCTGATTATAAAACATACTGAAGATTCACTTTTCCCTCTAGCTTCTGTGAGGACTTAAGTTTTGAGAATTCAAACTCTAGATAGCCTAAGCTGAACAGACAGAATTAATGCACAGGGATTTTTTTTGTTTGATTCTTCTGATTCTTACACACACACACACAACTGACTTGCCCAAAGTTATAGAGGGAGATGATATTAGAGACACTCAGTATTCAAATAATGTCTTAAGAAAGATGTCATAGTTTGAGATCCAGACATCTGGTTATCATTAACCATCGCTGTTCACATATGATATTTTACTTAGACTGAACCAGGAGGCAGGCAGTAATTTATATCCTGTAGTCAGTGGGAAAAAGTCTGGTAAAATGTATAAGTGATCATGAATGGAAGTCTCTAGCAGGTTCAGCTGTGGGGTAAGGTCAGTGAGGAGACAGATTTAAGAAAGGAAATCACACCTTGGTGATTTTCCTGGCTTACGATAAGGAGGCTCCACCTAAGCTCGTCAGATGAGAAGTGGTGTTAAGGTACCTTTTCCACAAAATGTCGGGCTGCATGTAAAGAGATTTTGCAATATAAACATTAAGCTGCTTTGTGGTTTTGTTTGCTGTTATTTTTTAGGTCTGTCTCTCTAGCATTTTCTGGGGGAAAAAAATTAAACCATTACTTCATTCAGTTTCAGTTGGCATTGTGAATATGAGATTAATAGCTGTCAGGCAGTCAAATATCACAAGAGTTTGCCTGTGTACCTCCTGAATTTTGCCAAAGATTAAAATGTCATCACTACCATTAGGGACATTGGGTATGTACTGAATTACTCTGTGGATTATACTTTGAAAAGTTTCAGCAGCTGAGTATATTTCAGGCATTCATCTCTTGTACTCAGTATTTCAAATCTTTATGAATTTGCTTCCTGGACTCAGGTTAATAACTCAGGAAAGATGACTAATTTAGCAGACTTCCACTTCAGATATTCTATATTAAGCTTTAGCTCCTTGTATCCATACCGTTATAGTTTTTCCTAGTCTTCAAGCATGACATTGAAATTAAAAATGTTTCACAATTCTGGAAAGGTTTAAAAGGGAAGGGAAGGGCAGGGCCGTTATCTTTCAGTACTAAGAAAACTGTGGAAGCCTGGTGGGGGGTGTGTGAGAAAATTAAGGTGTTTTCAGTTCTAAGAAAGGTCAGTGCAAGATGTAAAGCTCTCCAAAAAGTTGTTCTCTACCTAACCCATCTTTTTGCTTCTGTGCACGTCTGAACACCTGTAGGTTACCAGCTGTGCAAACTGGCAGGAAGTGACATCCTTGTATAGAGGTTTTTGGTTTTCTTCCTTTCCAGACAAGCAGTTCATGGCTTTCATTAGTTCAGCTAAACACTGAATAAAGCCTTCAGAATTTGTCCCCATAACCATTACAGTTAGAAAAAACACAAATGCCTCAGTTTCTGATCAGTGTAGCTATTTCAATGGCTTTGTTCATAAACTTTGTCCTAATTTCATTAATACCTAGGCTTTTCGGGAAAATTATGCTTGTGCCTATTCATATTCTCCACACAGACAAAGTAGCCATTGAAATCAATGAGCCAAGTAATGGTTTTCCCACCCTTTTCCTTGGGATGCACTAGAAAGAAATGTTGCAGAATTCCAGGTTTCTCCCTTTCCCCACAAGGTAACTGTGTGCCTGAGTTCACTGTCCAGTCGCCCCAGCGTATTTTTAAACTGCACTGAATTTTGTTTCAATACTCTGTGTTTTCTCTGTTAGTTTTACAGTTGGATAAAATCTCATTGAGCTTGTGGACATACAGGCTGTCCTTCGATCATGATAAACATAAGAAGCAATTCTCTTTTCAATGTGTATCTATGTGTGCACAGAAACAGCAGAAGCATAGCAGATGCAGACAGCTACAGTCAGAGGATCACTTACAGAATAAAAAAAAGAAAAAAGATCTTTCTCAATATTGTACTGGTGGAAACCTACCCCTGAAAAAAACAAAAACAAAAAAAACCAAGTCAGCTGTTGTGAGATTTCTGATGTGTTCAAGAAAGACTGTTTTTTAGTACATTTTTGGAAAATGAGATTTGTTTCAAAGAAACATGACTATTGTAATTAATGTTGCCTTCTAACAGAAGCAGAAACAAGTAGAAAGACATTGAACATTGATGAACAGCTCATATGAAAAGAACCAAAGGATATTCGTATTACAGACTTTTTGTTTCTGTGCTACTGGCCACTTTTGATTTCATTTTGAGTTTTTGGCTTGCTCAGTGTCAAAAAAGTAGCACATTTTTTTGTCAAAAAACCCAGTACACTTGATGACAAAAATGACATTAAGGAGTCCAGCTCAAGAGTTAACATCAGTAATTTTACTTTGAGCACAAGGATTGTCCCCAAACCAGAAGTGATTAATGTGAGCTATTCAAAATGAAAGCAACTGATTAAAAAAAAAAATATGATGGAGGTGTGGTTTATATAGAAATGAACAAGTAAGATCTCCAAACAAGCTTGGTGATATGCTGAGAAAATAAAAGTTTTTTTATTTTTAGTTTTCATTTTGAAATAGTTTTCTTCTAATCTAGATTCAAACTCACTACATGACTGTCAAAGCTCTTCACATGTCTTCATCCTGTATTTCCATTCCTCAGCCTAGCATGAATTTTTACAAGTTTAATCTTCAGTATAAAGAACTTGCAAAAGCACTTTTTTCAAGTAGTAGGGAAATATAGGTAAGCCGTGGTACTCCATCAGAAACTATTAACTTTCAGCATCCTTAACGCTGATTAGCTTTAAAGTAATTGAGATCAGTTAATGTCTCACTGGGACAAGAACCTTATTTTTTTCAAAGTCTACCATCAAAAGTTCTATCTGCAGTGAGAACTCTAGGAATTGAATGGGATTCCATCTCATTTTCTGCAGGCTGCTGAACATATTCTTTATAATTTTAAATTTAAACCTCTCTGGGATAGTCTCATGAAAATAGTGTGTTTTGTTGGCTGCTTAAGGGAGTAACAAAGCTGTTCCCCCCTTTCTGGTCAATTATATCGATTGTGATTCTGACATTTTTAAATGTATTTCTCCATTTACTCCAATTATATTAAGCATGATTGTTAAGATGATTGTCTTGGACTTCGAAAGACGTGCAATGAACCAGCTCACTTGTAGTTGTGTCAAAGTTAATTAATTTTTCTAAATCTAAAATGACCAGGGATGCATTCTGCTTTCTGTTTTGAATTAAAATCACTTTTTCACTGCTGTGTTATTCCTAGTTTGTATTGATTTTAGGTTCAAAGAGTATTAACTTCAATTCTAAACTTTCTTTAAACCTGTAGAGAACATGGAGGGATCACAAGCTCTGCTTAGAAATTTCCCCAAGGGGCCCATCCAAAGCTTAATGAAACATTCTCAGTGACTTAATTTCACTTGATGTGTTTGAAAAACCTTCTCTTTTATTCTTCAGGTTCAGTTTTTTAGGAATGCTTTTATTCAAATGCAAAATATCCCAAACTAAGAGTAGTATTCTTGCAGTTGAAATTATTTGAATTTTTGCAAATGCCCAAAAGCAAAAACAATAACAAAAAAGAAAAATAGGTATTTAAAAGTAATTTTCATTTAAAAAAAAAATCTGTGGTGATTTAGCCTTGGCTAACAGCCAAAATCCCACCCAGCTGCTCACTTACCACACCCCACACCCCCAGTGGGATGGGGGGGGGGAGAAAATAGGAAGAACAAGAACAAGAACCCTCCCCTGTTGAGGTAAGGACAGGGAGATCACTTATCAATTACCTTAGGGGGCAAAACAGACTCAAACTGGGGAAAATTAAATTAATTTATTGTCAATTAAAATAAATATTTAATTACTTAAATATTCAAGCACACTTCTCCTTTCCCCAGGGTCAACTTCACTCCTTCTCTCCAGACTCCACCACTTGACCAATGCAGGGCACACCAGGGTGTCACAGTCAGCATGCAGCAATTTCTCTCTGCTGTTCCTTCCTTCTCACACCTTTTTTCTGACACAGCATGGGCTCTCCATTGCAGCAGCTCCTTTGGGAATAGCCATGTGCTATAGCATGGAGTCCTCCATGGGCTGCAGTGGATGTCTGGTCCTGTGCCAGGTAGTATCTTCTGTTCTTCCTCCTCCTCCTCCTTTGACCTTGCCTCCCCTGTTTCTCACTCTTCTTGTTCTCTCATCCTATCTCCATCTGGCTCTTTCTGCCCCTTCTTATATACATTTACTCCGAGGCACCACCATCATGGCTGCAGGGCTAAGCTGTGCCCAGTGGTGGGTCCATTGGAGCCAGCTGGAACCAGCTGTGTCCAGCACGGGGCAGCCCCAGCCTCTCCTCAAAGAGGCCACCCCTTGACACCTGTACCCAATAGAAATTCAAACAAAATATTTAAATCAAAGGTTACCTCTGGGCCAGTTCTTCAAAATTTGGCTTCTATTTTTTTTGCACCTGCAGTTAATTTCAGCCAATAACATCTGTCGCTGAAGCAGTATCAAAGAGCCATTACAGTCAGCCTTCTAGCTTGAAACAGGAGTGTGCTTTGTTGGAAGCAAATTTAGTGATCACCCCAATTTACTGTGCCATGTTTCACACTGTGGCGCAGCCTCAGAGTGCACAAACCACGTCGCATTGCCTCACCCACAAGAGAAGCCTCAGGGTACCCCTAGCCCACGCCAGTCCCAGGCACAGTTCTGGAGTGGGGCTGAGCTGGTCTGAGCACCAGCATGCATGGGCAGGGCATGGGCACGGCATGGCCATGGGCACGGGCATGTCTGTCAGCACCAACTGCTTTGCTGTCTGCTGTGCTGCACGTCTCACTAGTGCACAAAGAGATGCACTCACAGAGTGACAAACATGCTGGGATTTGGTCCAGGGTCTCTCACATGCCTCAAAGTATTGTGACCAGTGTGATATGATGTCTGCTTGCTGGACTACATGCAATGAGCTTGACGGTATCAATCTAAAACCTAGTGAGACAGAAGCCATGTGACCAAAAAAAGATAAAAAAATGCAAGTAGGTTTGACGCAGTAATTACCCCTATGATAGCTCTTTCTAGGTAAGGCAAATTGGTGATGACAATGTAGGGAAATTTGCCTCTCTAGCACTGTTTTCTGAATAAAATTTCCCACAGCTGTCAATCAGGCCATTTTACCCTCACACTAAATTAGCACCATTTATTTTAAGTGTACAATGCTGAAAGGTGAACTATATTTTTAATTCAACCTTGAGAATATTCTGTTGTGTTAAAAATTCCTATTTTTGTGCAGTCTTTATTATTTCTTAACTAAAAGTCTTAGACATACAAGCTTTACTTTCTCAGCCTGGTCCTGATCTGTAGACCATAGCCTAAGAAGTACTTTTTACTCTTTTTATTTTATAATTACAAGTGAATGATAATTTCAGTTTGATTGTAGTCATATATATTTCCTTTTCATTTTACTGTGTAGCTGTAAGGTATTGCCTGCTTCATATAGCACTTACCGTACTTGGATATTTTGTTTTATTAAAACAGCAAATGCCTCTTAAAATTACTCTTGAGCTCCCCTGCACTGTCAGTAAAATGCTGTTAGACTGAGTGATGCATGGGACCCTGCATAGGCTTGTTAATGCTACAGGTAGCTACAAAGGGTCTATGGCAACATAAAGCTGAGTGTTTCAAAGGTATTTCTCAGGCAAATGACTTTTCTTCTGAAAATGGGAGCTACAAAATACAGTGTGCTAAAGCAGGATATGCCAGGAGCTGGTCACTGGGTTCAGGGATAATTTTTAATTCCTGTCTATCATGAAGTTTTAAATATTCTTATGGAAAGAGAGAGGACTTGGATTTCCATTCCGTTCTGATTTTTGCTGGGATAGAGTTAATTTTCTTCATAGTAGCTTCTACGGGGCAATGTCTTGGATTTGTGCTGAAAACAGTGTTGATAATACAGGGATGTTTTAGTTACTGCTGAGCAGGGCTTAGAGAGAGTCGAGGCCTTTTCTGCTCCTCACACCACCCCACCAGCGAGTGGGCTGGGGGTGCACAAGAAGTAGGGAGGGAACACAGTTGGGAGAGCTGACCTCAACTGACCAAAGAGATATTCCATACCATGTGACATCATGCTCAGCAATAAAAAGCTGGTGGAAGAAGAAGGAGGAGGGGACACTGTGAATGATGGCATTTGTCTTCCCAAGTAACTGTTACACGTGATGGAGCCCTGCTTTCCTGGAGATGGCTGAACACCTGCCTGCTGATGGGAAGTAGTGAATGAATTCCTTGTTTTGCTTTGCTGGCATGCACGGCTTTTGTGTTACATATTCAATTGTCTCTATGCCAACCCACGGGTTTTCTCACTTTTACTCTTCCAATTCTTTTCCCCCATCCCACCTAAGTGTGGTGCTTAGTTGCTGGCTGGGGTTAAACCGTGACAAGGACTTATTTTATCCAATAATAATCATAGTTACTATTTGAGACAAAGACTGTACCCCATGTTTCATCTTTCAGTGCCCTGATCCCTTGACTGAAGACTCACGGTCCTTAAGAAGCAATGAGAAGCTCTTTAGGAAGCTCTTTCAAGAAACAATATTATGCTCACTGTTCTCCTCCTGTCTGTCCCACATTAAATGAGCTCTGTTTGACATAACACCATGAAAGGTGGCAAGGCTTCTGTGTGACAAGTTAGGCTCTCTCAGACTTACCTATAGCCTACCATGAAGGATGCTCTGAGAAGTATTGGCCATATGTGTTCCAGACCTGGAAATGCAACAGAGGCTTCCTGACTCTTTAGGTTTAGAAAGGAACAGCTTTGGAAAAATACAAACAGAAAGCAAGCACTTACATTATTAGCTTTATCATAGATTAATAACCTTGGGTGTGATTTTTTTATCATTATTGTAAAATATTTCAGGTTTGCTCAGGTCTGTTATTTTTTCTTGTATTAATATCAGGTAATCTGGTCCCATAAAACAAGCTTAACCATTACAATGAGACGTGCACATAGTATGTTTAGCCAAGTGCTTATTTCTTCTGTGTCTGTCGCTTTCTTCCAGAGCTATCCAAATGCACGGATGGTGGTGTTTATAAGCTTGAAACTCTCTCAGTGTCTGAGATTTCATCATTTTCATGCATAGATGCAGACCACTTTGACCCACTTGAGCTACTTGGTGAGCTGAGATCTCCTTTCAGAGATGGAATCTAGCAGTGCATTTGTGTTTCCTGAGGAGTCAATGCCACATTCACATCTGGAGCCTGCTCAGCATGCTACAATGAAGACAGACTTAGCGTTTGAAATGGTGGTAGTGTCATCCACCTACCTGTTAGTGAAGGATAAGGAAGGACGCCCATAGGTTGAAAGTGGTCCACAAATTGCTTCACCTGGCCACTGCCTTCTCTGAGACCAGAAGAAGAACAGCTGCAGAGCTCCCCCTGCACTCAGCCCAGCACACGCAGATAAGCTCCATGCTGGGTACAGCTGGGGACCATGAGCATCTGCTGACACAAGGACAAGCAAAACAGATAGTCACTGCTGAAAAAGAGGAGTGAAGCAGGTTGCAGGGAGGTGGATCACCCGTTTGGACAGATGTCTGAAGGTGTGCAGGTGGCCAAGAGGAGCAGCTGTTTGCACCGCATGGGCAGGTAAATGTCTGTGTTTCTGTGCATGGGGGAAGGATGGGGCATCCTTGTAGGAAAGGAGGTCAGAAGAGGCACTTGCATGGAGGTGAGGCAGGGGCTGCTCTGGAGTCAGCAGGAGGAAGGACTTCCAGAAGCACACTTGGCACTAGCTGTAAGCTGGATCACCCTGGATCCTATAATCTATTGGTTACTCTACTGTATAATCTCCCTTTCCTGAAGTGCCTGAGCTCTTCATTAAATCTCACCTTAACCACTCTGGCCTCAGCTGATCTTTACATAACCGCATGGGAGACAGGCTTGTAAGATTGAGAAAATTTGGTAGTCTCAGAAGTATCAAATAAACCTGAAACTACTTTAAATTTGTAACTTAAGAAGGCTCTTCTTGCTGGACTCTTGGTTAGAGAAAATAGATGTGTATGGAAAATTTCATTTGTTTTTTTTTGTTGAGCACTCAGATTTTGTTCTATACCACTTTATCCATCCTTTATTGAAACTTTTCATCAGACATACAAATTGGATAATGTGAGACCTCTCTTTAAAAATGAAAGAAACAAGTGAGCCTTCGCTAGTGAGCAAACCTATTCAATCAGCTTCTGTGTAGAAGCAGTTTTCAACATTAGCAACTGGATACCACCCATTAGCATGACTTAGAGCAGCTGTGAAATGCTGCCAAACTTTTGTAATACAATTATTATGTGGCGGCATTGCACAAAATAAACCAGGGCTGCCACTGTAAGCTCTCACTTGTAATAATTCTGTTTTTAAAAGGTGATGAAGAACATCAGGCAATTCTGTAGTACAAGGTGGATCTGCAAAAGGTTAAAGAGTCCCATGAGAATAAATTAAAAAATTGCAGTACAATACCTCTTATCAAATTAAAAGCCTGTCACATTTCTGTGTTGGTACTTGCTTTCCTAGACAAAAATGCCAAAACATTCTTTTCTCTGCAATTAAATAAACATGAATTCCCAATATTTGCATGTCACAAATCAGGCTGCAGGATCTTATTGTAGTGTCTTGCTGACTATTGTGAAAAACATAGTTCACAAAAGTTTGTTGATTTAAATAAGATAAACTTTCTATTAGACTAGTTCTCTAATAACCTCTAAATCTCTAATTCTTCTTCCTTTTTTTTTTTGATCCCTACTAAATAACCCTGCCAGCTAAAGTCTGTATCATGTAATTCTGTGATTTTATCACTCATTAGTCTGGTATTTAAAGCATTGCTCTTTCAGGACAGCATTTTATCTCCCTGAAACCTTTCACTTCTTTACTGAAGAAGTTCTTCACAGGATACTGTTTGCACTACTCTTGTGTTAAGAGGTAGAGATGTGAGGAATCAATCATCTCGTCTTGAAGCATCACATCCTGTAACTTACATTTTGCTGTTAACTAGTTACACTGTGTTTCTATCCTCGCTATTGGATGAGCAGGATCGCTTCAGGTGATTTTAGGCCTTAGAAATTCTTAGCTGACCCAGTTAATTTTAAAGACAAAGATAGGGATCTCCAGAGGTCAAAAACTGGATAGGCCCAAGATGTTTCTGGAGCACTGCTATATTCTTGCTGAAAAGCCCACACAATTTTTAGCTGAAAAGCAAAGGTGCTGGCTGTGGACCTCTTTCTATGGTCAGTTTGTCAAAAAGGCTCTGCATTCTTTGGGCAAATCCACATGATTGAGCAGATGCGATCTCATAGTTTGCTGCCACCAAAAGGTAGAGGTCCTCTTCCGCCACCCCCCTGAGGCTGTAGTGTCCTGTCAGTTAACTTTTGCCACTTATAGACCACTGTGTGAACCACTTTAACTCGCTAAACAGCTGGAATAGGATGTAGATTGATTTCTGCTGGATTAGTGAGCTCTAACAAGGAAGGAAGCACAACGATCTGGGCAAGGGCAAAGATTATTCAACAGCCTTATCTGATACGTGAAAGAAGAAATTGAAGTTGAAGCAAGCTCAGATTAGCTCAGGATCTTTCACAATTGTTTGCAAAAGAATTGAGGTGCTATTTTACTCCTTAATCTGCTCAAAAAAACCTGACATGACACAAAACCTAGAACATTTACAACTAAGTTCTTGGGCTTTAATTCTATGTAAGGACTCCTGAAGCATAAATTCTGTCCTGTGTTTGAGCAGAATTAAAATGAGATGCAGAAAAATGGAGGATTGCCATGGAGTTATACATACTTTTCATCACCTTCACCTGGTTGTACTTATTTTCCCATTTGAAGTCCATAACTGTACGAGTTCTGTAAAGGTCAATTATTATGATCATTTTTCTATTTCAATTAGCTTTGGTTTGCATATTTGCATTTTTGTGAAATTTTACTATAATTATTTCCTGCAATCTGGCAACTTCTCACCACCCCACCTGCACAGAGTTGCTGGAGAGTCAAACTTGACAGGAAACTTGGGAGTTAATTTTGTCTATAGAGGATCATAAGTTGCCATAGCAATAGTGAGAGTCCTGGCCCTTAATATTTAAAAGAAAAACCCCAGGAAAACAGTATGAGCCCAAGGAACTGTGCTGTTCCAATGATCCCTAAAAGCTGGAATTGTCCCATGGGCCAAGGGCAGCCAGGTGCATCTTAGAACATGTCAGGAAATACTGATAGAAGGTGTTAAATCACAACCTTTGATGGCCTCAGTTTCTGGGAATTGCAATAGCGAAGAAAAATCAGCTGGCCTTCAGACACTCAGACACTGACCTTCTCTAGCCATAGAGGAAATGTGATGCAGCTAAATCTCAGGAGAAACAATCTTTAGAAACTCTTGCTGCAAGAGGAATAAACCTCTGAAATTCTAATGCATGGAAGTTTGACTAGAAGATACAGTCATTATTATTCCTTTTTTAGTGTCCTTTTTTATTACTTTCCAAACTTTGATTCACAAAGCATGTTTCTAGTCATATAAATTGCCACTGGGTTTGTGCCCACCAAAATAAAATTATGGGGAGTTATGTTGCATGTATCCCACAGTTCAAGGAAAATCAAAATTTTAACTGAATACTGAGAATTTGGACCTTCAGAAAAACTTTGTCACAGAATTTTGGAAAAAGGCTTCTATGTAGTCTGCATATATTCTGCTGCCTATGTAGAATTAACATTTAGTTACCGAAAATATCTCTGTTTAACTACTGGTTAGTTATAGGGGAAGATCTATATATTTTGCCATGGTTAAAGCTATATTTGACTTAAATTTTCTTTTGGCAAGCAACACAGTAAGTGGATCAGCTTACAAACTGCTCTCTCCAAAGTGACAATTTGGGGAACATTCGTTACCCCAGCAATCTCTTTCTCCACATCCATGGGCATAACCTACTTTTAAAAATTCAGATTAGTGGTCTGCCATAGATCTTCGATAGACCATACCATAGACCAAGCTACACTTTTGATTTTTCCATTTACTCTCAGGTTGTTTGCTTATCTAAGTGGACTTTAAATTAGAAAATGCACCTGATTTCTCTCGTTTCCCTGTCAAGTTTTTCTTAAGTGATTTTAATGTATGCTTAGTACTTGGGGGACTTCCTAAACTCTAATGATTTATAACTTGCTGTAGACTCAACCTTGAGAAACTTTATTTCAAACTACAAACATGGCGTAATGATCCCATAGACAAATACAAATAGTTAGTAGAAATCAATAGGCCAAACGCTGTTTTCTCATCTAAGTCTGCCAGCTTAAAATACACCCTTTGAAATCAATATATTTATTCTGGATTTACTGCTTTTTCCATGGCTAGCCTGATACAAAGGTCTAGGCTTGAGATTTCTTAGAGTTTATGTGTTGTATCACTTGCCATACAATGAAGTTTAGTCATCACTTCATAAAGATTCAGAGCAAAAACCAGAACAGGTAAATGAACCCTCTTAATATTTAAAAAGAAAACTATCAGTAAATACTCTACCTGAATAGATTGAGAGGGAAACAATGGCATAACTGCAGAAGGAATGGTACCCAAAAGTAATTCTTTAATGCTCATTTGTAATACAGATTTTGTTTATAGTTGGGATAATTTAAGAGAAGAAAATAAAAAGTTATCTATTCAACAAAAGAAATATCAGACTCAATAGCTCACCCTTTCATAATACATACTAAATTGCATGTTGTAAAGGTTTCCATACAATACTATCAGAAATCAAATTAAGAAAAATTGAGTTCTAGATCAATATAGATTGTGTTTGCAGAAGATATGATTTAACGGATTAGAAATGCAGTTAAAACATAGTTATAGAACAATGATAAATCCAGAAGAACAAAAACCAGTCTCCATTTAAATGGGGAACTGCTACATGATAAAGATTTGGAAGTTAAAATCATGTATCAAAAACTAAACAGGCCTTGGAGTTGTCAATGCTTGCGTAGAAGAGCTTGAAGAAAAGGCTGTTTGCTGCAGTGACCCTCTGAGTTAGCACTGGAACAATGTTGCACCACTGGTTTAAGGAGGATGCCATGGAGCTGTGATTTGTCAGCATTCAGAGACGTTATTGAAAACACCATTGATTTGTGTGCTAGGCTTTTTTTTCCTCAGCAGCCAAGTGTGTTAATTCTGGTTCCCTGGATAATTTCAAATACCTAGTTATATTGAAGGCTATATAGAGTAAAATGATGTGACTCATTTTATCCTGAAACGATAGCTTTTTTCTGCCTAGTTTCAAAATTGTTACTGCAAAGTCAGATCAAGTTAGGCAAACTGATTTTATCATCCTGTTAAGAAACTTTTTCTTACCTTTTCTGCATAAGGCAAAGCAAAGATTTTCTAAAGCCATATTTCTTTTTAAAAAAGAAAATATATTATTTGGAAAACCCTAGAATTCTCATGATTTGGAACTGGAATTTGAAGTTAGATACATAGGGTGGCCTTTGTCAAAGATCTGCTTTTTGCCATTCCTGTAAAAGTCTACTCAAACTTGTTACATCTTTGGGAAATCACTGTTTGCACATGCTTGGTAATGATTTGTTAAATTTTTTAACAGTTATATATTCCCAAAGGATACCATCTGCACTGGCAATGCTCCAGCAAGGGCTGAGAATGACTTTCTCTGCAATTGTCTTCTAAGGTGCTTCAGGCCATGCCTGGCCCAGCAGCTGCACTGAAAACTGAGAGGCTGTCGCTCTAGCGCTCTCAGTGACATCCTACAAAGGACTCAAGGAGGATGTAGTAAGAAACCTCCCAGATTCAAATACACAGGAGATAAAGTCTAGCTGCAGTACGCGAGGAAGGATCCCAGGGTAAAGCACAGAAAGACAGAGACTGGAATGGCAGCCTTGGGTGGAAAGGACTGTGGTTCTTCAGGTGTAATGGGAGAAGGGTGTGGGCCTGTAAGGTTAGTGATAGTGGGACAAGAAGTCTGAGTGATGAGGACAGTGAGATGTGATAAAGGTCTCGAAGGAAAAGTCTAGGACCGGAGGCTACAAAGTGTGTGCGGAAAGGGAGAGCAAGAGAAAAACTGAATGAGGAAGCAGAGATGGAAAGTGCATATGACTTATGAAACAAGCTTATTGTGTGACCTTGAGGTCACGTAGCTTCCACACACTGAATCAGTTCCTGCAGTTTTAATGAAGTCTAGACTGGAGGGGGAAGCCATAAGCACCAACTCTAATCTTAGCCTCTTTGTTTCTGAGCCTGGCACTCTAATCCCATTGGGATATCTGCCCCGTCATTTAGACAGATATGCCTTTCTTCCCCTAGGACCTCCCATCAGAGGTTAGTCTACCTCTTTCCTGGCCTTGAATGATTCATCCTCCTCAGGAGTTTTTCTCCTTTTTGTCCATAAATCCCCCAGCAGACCTGGCTCCAAGTCAGATATTTCTTTCATCTCACAACCTTTACACTCATTCTCTTTATCTGTGAAGACACCGTGAACACTGGCACAGGCAACACTTGAACATCCAGCCACCTCCTGACAGCCTTATATTCAAACCCGTCTATTTTGCTGTTGACCAGAGACCTCAAGTGCACAAAAAAATTCCACAACTATCAGAAAGTGACCATTAGCAAATGCACCCAAACTCTTCTTAAAGGCAACACAAAAAAAACATTCTTTTAAAGGCAGAAGGAGCCACTATAGTTGCTTAGTTAGACAGTCTACTTAGAGCAGCTTCCAGAATTTCATCATACAATTCCTACTGACCGTGAGTTCTGACTCAGGTAGCATACCCTCTTTAAAAAGACAGCCAGATGAACAAACCAATGGCAAATTTTTTTTGTTTCTTTTTTTTTTGTGTGTGTGTGTGTGTCTGAGGAGAAAGGAAAATACATGGAGAAAGAGGGAAAAATTCTAGACAGGCTATGGCTGCTTAGGCAAGGAGTACAAATAATAAGACATGGAAATGGGAATCTGATTCCTCACTTTTGAGCATAACTGTGAGCAAGCCCACTGATTTCTCTATGCTGCTTTTCCTTCAGCAATATTGTTCTGTCTTTCTTCATTTAGCTGTGTGGAAAGCAGAGACATATTTGGGATGTGAGTTTGGAGGCATTCGTAAGAAGATACCTTGCATATGACTGAAACAAAGCCCACTCCCAGCCTGTGGTGCAAACATCTCCCTGCTTGTATTGCCTGGGATCTAAGAAAGCTTTTAGTAGCAAACTTTGAAAACATTTCCATCAACTGCATGGAAGTGAATATAAAATCACTTCTGATAAGCTTGTAGAAGAGGTGAGGACTGATGGCATGGAAAAAAAAGATGACTGCAGGAGCTACTCTACTTGGCAAATGGGTACCCTTCAATCAAAATGTTTTTCATTCTGTCTCACCAAATGCCAGATAATGGACTTAGAAATACAAGTTAAGCCTAGAGAATGGAGTAGTTTGTCTTGGAAAGCAGTGACTCTGAAAGGAATTTAGGGGTCACAGTAGATATATGACTCCAGAAGACTTTATGTGGTGCTGTGGGAAAAGGTTTAATGCCATCCATGGGTATATAAACACAGAAATAGAGGGAGGTGAGCTTACCTCTGTGTGATTGTTATTGCAATACTCTGTGCCGTTCTGGTCTTCATATTTTTAAAGGATGTTGGCGAGGGTGCTAAAAAGAGTCATAAAAATTATTTAATGGCTGGAGACTTAATGACTTACAGTGAGAAATTTAAAGCACTCATTTTGTTAAGCTTATAAAAAGGAAGATTGAAAGGTAATTTGATAATGGTTTATAACCACATGCATAGGGAAAAAACACCAAGGAACAAAGGATTCTTTAATCTACTGGGGGGGAAAAAAGAAGTACAGAAAGAATTGATGATTAAAAGCTGAAACTGAAAATTAAAAATACGGTACATATTTTTAGCTGGAAGGGTAAAAATTGATTAAAGTTAGCAGGGGAAATGGTGGACCCTCCACCTCTTGCTGACTTTAGATCAAGACTGGAGTCCCCTTCAGAAGTTGGCTGTAACTGAAGAAAATATTTTTAATTATGTTAATGTAAGTGGGAAAATGAGGGAAAAAAATTACGGTTCCCATCAACTTTCTATATTTTTCTTTTTTTAAATCAGCATGGCATGGGCAACAGGCTGCTGTATTACTTGGTAGCTTGCTTGAGCCTCAGGATCATAGGACTCCAGTGAGTGGGACAAGGCAGCGGGTATAGTGTTAACATCCAAATCCGCTGGCTAGAGACGTGAACTTAGCTCTGCAGAAAAAAGTGGGTAAAAGACAATTATTTGTACAGATAGGCTGAGAACTATTAGGCAAAGATAATGGACATAGACTGGATATTAGAAAAAGTTTGCCATCACATGTGTAGGACTTGCCAGAAGATAGACAGGAAACATCATCTCCTTTCCAAACATTTATTTTGAAGGAATTTGACCCCAGCTGTCTAAAAGGTAAGAGCCTTTTTGGTATTTAGACCATATTCAGACTGAGTATTCCCTTCTGGAGTTCATGAAGTGAAAGAACACTGAGCTAAAACGCCAGGGAAAAAATTCTCAATAGAAAACTCCTTAATCTTTGAAAATAATTCCAAGGGTTTTAGTCTGAGTTGGAGTTTTATTTGTTTGTTTGCTTGTTTTCACCTTTCCCTTTTTGCTTCCTTCCTCCCCTACTTTTCTGGGTTTTTCTGTATGTCCCACACAAGGAAGCCAGGCTGGAATAGCTCTCTGACAGGGGTCTGCTCTTGTTACAGCTCCTGTCCCCCAGGCTGTCTGCAGTGATTGACTGCACTTCACCTTACTGTTGAGACAGGAGGAGACCCTGGTCCTTGTTATTCTCCTTTAACAGTGAGCAAATAATTCATAATGAATTGCTGATTTGGTTAATTTCACTCCCTCCTCCCTGTTTGTGAGTTATTTATGATTCTCATAAAAACACTTGCTGAATAATTCCTATTAACAATTCTGGTCTGCTTCTCATTTCAGAGCAATTCACTGCAAGTCTTCAATGTGTGACATTTGAGCTATGTTATCTAGTTTAAAGTAAGGATTTCTGGTATACTTTTCCATCAGATGACTGAATTCCTGGGATTCACTTTTCTTAACAGCTTAGGATAGTTTATCAAAGAAAAGCAAGACTCCTTCTTCTGTCACACACACTGTGTGATCTCTGACAACTATCGTCACCTTTCTCTGCCCTAGGTGTAAATTGGAGACAACACTTTCCTACTCACCTTTCAAGCATGTATTTCTGTAATAAAGTAATGTCCTGTTTATAAGCAGTATGTTAAATGAAGCTTTTTCCGGTCTGGAAAATGATACTAGCTCTTTTTGTTGTTGTTGTTGTTTTTCTTTCTGAGTTCCTCCATATTTTTGATGTTTCTTTGCATCTTCAGGTCCTTTCTCACCTGACACTAGAGGGGTGCTGCCTCCTTGCCCATTCCTTCGCTGTAGTCGTGATTGCTTTCTGGTGCAGGGAAACTACTTGAGCAACAAGCAGGGCCAGAGTCTAAACAAATTACATTAAATCCTGCCTGTAACATATTCCTCCAACAAGAAAAAAAATGTCTCAGTGGTTTCTGAATCTTGGGCCAGATTTTACTATGTGAGGGGCTCTGTGTAGTGCATTTATAGTGGCCACAGTGTCGCTAATCATGTAGCACTGATACTCAGGGCAACTGTGAGCGTGAGGAACTTGAGTTGTAATAGCTCCTCTGATGAACCTGATAAATAGATAACCACTGTATTTCTTTGCTGTTCTTCAGCCTGCAAGGAAAATGTGGGCCTGGCAAGAAAGCACAGCAAGAGGATTTGTTCTCATATGTTTGTCCTTCAGATTCATTACAGTAATTACATGATCCATTCTTGCCCTAATTTGTGCTTTGTAAGTACAAGTTGTACTTGATGGTTTCTCTCTTGCAGTTCTTGTTGTTGTTCTTAAACATCACCTACTAAAAATGTCAGTGGGAGGGAAGACAAATATGTGTCAGACTCAAGGTGATACATATGATTTGTATAGAGGTGGAAAAGAACAAGAAAATTAATTGCTTATTCATTGGTGCTAAGCATCTAGGTAATAAGCATGAAGAACTGGAAATTCTCCTCATAGAGAGGTAATCAGGTCTAACTTGCTATGCTGAAAGCCAGTGAGAAGGGTTGTAAGGTTGGAATGTGGAAAAAAAAAAAAAAATCACTGGCAACAATGTTTTTAGGAAGGACAAGGCAGGGACAACAGTATTTGCTAATAAACATTGTTATCTCTCATTCGGAACTGGAGAGTCATGAACATGTGTAAATCAGTGCACAGTCTCACAGGGTGAGGGGTGGCTGTTACAGATCAAAATTAAACCAACAAAGAGAATGAGCTACACATTCAGCAGCTGTCTGAACAGAAGCAAATGATGTTACAAATGAAACTGCAGTGGGGTTGGCATGAATAGTCATTTCGGATAATTTAAGATAGTTTCCTTACATAAAACTACTGCATTAACTAACTTCCTGGTCATCATGAAAATGGACAAAGGTGAATTGATCCATAAACTGAAATTACAGTAGTTGCCCAAACCCTGCCCAGTCATAGCCTGATAACATTGAATAAGCATGAACAGAGGTTTTATTTTTAGACTTTCATACTTAAATTTGACAGCTGAATTATCCAAGTCTTAAGAATGTTATGTGTAAGGTTTGGGAGGAAAAAGAAAGAAAAGAAGTAAATCTCAACAAATGAAAGTAGGGAATACATTTAAGATGTTTGCCAGTAGTTAGAAAGCCAGTTCTGTCTCAAAGAACATTGTGGTTAAATGAGATGCCTTGAAAACTCACAGCAGTTAAATAAGGAGATGGGAGAGTGGTACAGTGGCAAACTTGCTGTCTGACACAACTGAGTATACAGTTGCTCAGATTAGTGACCATTAGAAATAAGTGACAGGATATTCACCTTTGAAAATGTGGTCCAGATTTGGAGGTTTAGGATTTACAGCCATTTCATTCAGTTAAATGAACACTCTTTTATGTAAAGTCTGTACACCATGGCTTTAGAAGTGGACTTCATAACTGTGGTCCTTGTGCCTGTTAATCACCGACACTCCAGACACAGATTACAAAGGCTTCTCACAAAGCAGATTTTAGTTTTAGTAGCTTCTCTGCAAAGACAGGGACCTATCCTAAAGGATTCTGCTATTCAAATGAGAATTTAATCATTTGTCACTCTTCTTATATTTATTAAAGGCAGTATTGCAGCATGAGCTATTAGGAAGTTATAAGGCCCTTCTTGTTATTAAAGTGATTTAGTTTCCATTGCTTTTTATATCAACTTTTAACTTTCTGTCTCATAACTCAGATAATAATCTACATATTATTGTGTTAATACATAATGCATTATTATATCATTATTGTTATCCTCTCTGGAGGTTCTGTGTATTAATAAATATTTTTGGACCATGACAGATATCGCTGAGTTGTTTCCAGTGAAGAGAAAATCTACTAAAACGAATAATACTTCTAAATGCACAGTTTGAACACAGTCAGTAGAGACACATGAGATTTTAGCTGCTAAAATACCCTAGGCCTAGTATAAATGTTCTGAATTGTCTTCTGGAGGATTCTCTCATTTGTTATCTCTCTCTCTGTGTTGACTACAGGAGGCAGCCTGGTCAAACTCAGCTAAAACTAGATGTCTGAAAGATGGTTTTGCTAATTTTTTTTTTTCCCTAAACCATGGAAAAGTTGCAATAAAAAACATTTAAAACCATTATTAAGGTTGTAGGATGAAACATTTAAAAGTTAGAAAATAATAATATTAAAACTTCTGGTGAAAATTTCAGGTGTTTTGGCATAAATTACATGACAGTCTAAATTGCATGACCACATTTTTCTTTTTTCCCTATGAGTTCTGTTTGCTATTGTGTTCACATAATAAGCAACTATTCAAGATCTCTTTTATTATTATTGCCCAATACGTGTCTCTAGGATTTACTTACTGCACTCTGTCCAATCCTTCTCTGAAATCAGAAATATTAATTGCCCTGTGGATTTTTCTGATTTGATCATTACTATAGCATCTGAGTACTTCATAAACCATGCCTGACACCTCTTTACAGCTGGAAAAAACATCAGTATTCAGAGATTAAGATTAAAAGTATTCCCTAATTTTAGAATCCCCAAATTATGCCTTATTCTTTGGAGGGTGTTGTATTATCTACAAAATCAGTTGCATGATGCGCAGATATGCCTGAGTCTTCTCAGTACTCTCAGTGCTGCTTATGTACCTCTGCTCTGTCACCTCCCAGAATTAATCTCTCCATGTCATATTTAGGTCAGTTTAATGGTACTGAGAAATAGTTACACTCTTACACTGCTCAGAAAATGAAGTCATATGCAAATGAATAGGAATCAGATTGCAGTGAAACTCTTCAGACAAAATTTATTAGTCTCTGGCACATCAATCAATGGCTGTGCATAAAAGATACGTATCAGACTAATCCTGCATCATTCATAAAGCATAAAATTTACAGTACCTACAATATCCTTATGCATAAACTTAAATGTGAATTGCCAATGTTTGCAATTATCTAGAAAATGGCCTGCTCTTATAATTATTAAAGCAAATGTATAAACCCTGGGTGACAGAAAACACAATTTTGCTGCTATTAAGAGACAATTTAATGTATGAAATCACATTAGCATGCTCAAAAGATGGCTTTCAATCATTCACATGAACATTACAAACCTGTTCTATGGAACTTCAAAAAGAGGATGGGTGATTTTTCAGAGATAAACATTTATGAGTAGATTACTTGCACATTGCAAGTAGAGTAGAACAGCTATCTGCTGTCCTGAGAAACCATCAACTACACAAACTTCCTTCATACACCAAGGAGTGAAACTACTTATATAAATCTGATTGATTAATAGAAAAATTTTGTTTGGGACCAAAGGCAATTTCCAAATTAGATGTTTCTCTCCCACTTCAGGGGCTGGGAGGCAGGGAGGAGAGGGAGGTGAAGGAGTTTTTTTCATGTGGCTCCTCACATCCTCTGTGACAGAATGGGAGAAAACTTACGTTCCCAGCTTCCTCTGCCTGGGCGAGCTCAAACCAGTGACCAGGCTGGTATCCCAACATCCAAACCACTGGATACCTGGAGGGGAGAGTGCAGACACATTGAGTACAGACCTGTCTGAAAATGTCTGGGTTTATATGCCCAAAGTTTCCTCTGTAGACCTGGTCTTTCTTCTGATGCCTCTCCCACAGCAGCAGCCATCTCCCCCAGTCTTTCTCAAGAAGACTTCATCCTCTGAGGACGGACATTTCTAAATGTCCATACACTTCATCCTCAAAGAGAAGTTTAGAAAACTTCCCTGACCTATTCTCTCTTTCCATTTGCCCTCCTGCCATATAGCTCCATGACAATCTAGACTATTCCAGTTGGTACAAGCTACAGTTTTTGACATAACTCTAAGGCTGCTGTCTGCTCTTTGGAGATGTTCTTCCAAGCCCAGAAATAATAACAGCAGAAAAATTACTTCCAATAGCATAGACCTGATCCTGAATTTTGAGAATACCTGGCTGTTGTATGTTTTTACTAGAACGTTGCTTCTGTAGGAGTGCCACATTTTCTTGGTACAAGAAAACCTGTATCAAATTCATGGGAAGGTATCCAAAAAGTAAAGGTGCAAAAGCAGAGATCTTCTGTAATTTAAACATATTTTATAATGTCTTTTGTGTAAATAGTTTGCCTTTTACATTATGGATTATTTAATGTCTGCCAAAAGTCAAGAGCCAGTTGTGCTGTAGCTATATTTCTGACTACCTGATAAATATGAAATCTAGTTTAATTTATGAGAGGACAGGTAAGTGCGAGACCTTGATATAGAAGATACATGAATGACGAAGGTCAAAAACCATAATAGACTTTTGTGTTTACAGCTTAAATAATAACTCATAATTAGTAGAGATAAGAGAAAATGGAGGTCAAATATTGGTAGAAAGATTGAAGAGGCAAGTGCAGGTGTTATTCAAACTGACAAAGTAAATATTATTTCAGTGAATGGCACATTCACAATTTTTTTTTTCTGGCTCCTGTTTGTGATATGCAATAAAACATTACCAGCCTGAACTGGTACTGCTTATCTGCTAAGAAAAGCAAGGGAAAGATGTGCATATAGGACTCAGGCACACACAAACTGGGAGGGAAATCTTATTTGTGTAGAGAGGCGTGTATGTATATATATTCTTGGATTGGAAAATAACACTAAGCTCAGTTTTCATTGTTGCATAAACATGGCTGAATTTCAACTTTCATTTTTCTACTTGAATTATCACCTATATCTCCACCCATGAAAAAATTAAAATTATTTCCAAATAATTAAAACCAACCTCTGTCTTTCTGTTCTAGGGGCTTCCATAGTTTCATACTCTCTGAGCTTTGATTAATAAGTAAGTGTTTAGTTGAAAGAAATTTTTATTAGGAGGGGACTCTAGGGACTATCTTCCTCTGAAATTTTTTAGTGGTGTAAAATGGTATAGTTTAGAATTCAATTATGTGCATGAAAGAAGAGATGCATTTCTTACCAAAGAAAATGGAATTAAGAGTACTTATTAGAACTCTTTATAATTTGTTTGTTTTCTTGAACCATACATTAAATAAAGAGATTCAAATCTGTAGGAAGCCATTCTCAGTCAGGAGCTAGCATCCATATCAAGATGGATATTTATCACCCATGGCACAAGGCAACATCTCAGGAGAAAGACAAAGCCTCAAGGTGAAGCCTAAGTGAAATAGGTTACGAAAAGAGCAACATAAAGCAAAACCCACCTTCAGTCAGAAAAAAAAATATGGAAAGATAAAGGATTTCTGAAGTTTTGGCTGAGTTACAGACAGATATGCACAGGGATGAAGTGGTGCAGAAAAGAAAATAGACACCGAGACATTGTCTCTTGAATGAAGAATTTATTTGTAAACCCATTAACTGTTGGTCAAAGCAGGGCACTGGGCAAGAGAGGAATGTAAACAAAAATAGGACTAATACACCCACGTGGCCACATTCCATAGGGACTGATGGAAATCAACCAATCAAATATTAAATGAGGAGCAGGATGTGAGTTATTTTGCCTGCCCTCAGTGCTTTGAACAGCAGATGCAAATCATATATGATGTTCATTGTGCAAGACTGATATAATTGGATTCAGCACCCTTTTTTTGTGCCCAACATGCTAGAACGCTAAGACAAAAATCTGCCCAAAATTTATTAACATTAATAAAGTAATATCCTTCTTTGAGCTTAAAGTGTTGCATGCATTATGGACCAGTATGACTTCTGGGATCACTGTACTGTTGATACTTTTCTAAATAAGGAAAATGAGAGAATACTAAAACTTGAGCAAAAAGGAGCCCAGTTTAGACAAGCACTGAGCACTGTGATCCAACAAGCTATGGTGGGACAGCTGACATCAAAATGAACCAAAACATTTAGGGACTATTAGATCATCAGCTCGCAAAGCTGTCCTGGAGCTTATGAAAAGCAGCTTGTATAATCAGTGAATATATACTGATTAGCAATGGATTCAAGTGTACAGAAAAGTGCAGGCTACCAACTGTACCAATCAAAAATTAATGATAAGACATACAAAAGTGTGCAAAATTATTTCAGTGATGACTTGTATGAAGAAGGAAATTGTGGTGATGTTTGAAATACACATGTAGTTTCTTTTGACTGCTTTCCAACTTATCCAAAACATCTTCAGTATACTCACCAGAGGAAAACTATTGTGTTATTTCTGACTGGCATATTTAAACAATAATTTTCTCTCCTAAATTGCATAAGTATATAAGGCTAAAGTATAATGCAAAAATGTACCTCTTAACAGAAGGGAGAGCATCATCAATAAGAACATCACAATCCGTACTCTCAGTGAAGTTAGATCCAAATAGAATAATAGAATAATTCAGGTTGCAAGGTTCAGATTCAGAAGTCACTGAGTCCCACTCCACCACTTGAAGCAAGGTCATCTTCAACAACTAATTAATTACAGTTTCGGAGACAAGGTCTCCCTAAGATAGCTCTGTATTCAATGGCAAGAAAAAGAGAATGAGAGTGCAAAAGAGAGAGAGGATCCTCCTTTGAGTCAAAATAGGGCTTGCTTTTATTTATTCTGACCTGTCCCTGGAAAGTCTTTTGCAAATTTGAGAGTTTAGTCTCTTAATGACTAAAACTAATCTTTGTGAATATGCCCTCCATTCATAATCTGTCAAGTCCTTCACAAAAATATAGTTTCCAAACTATTCATTGTTCCTACCTCTGTACAAAAAAGTTTTGGTTTTCTCTTTCTGATATAAAGCATGTCTTTTTAATAAAGATTACTGCCATATGGCTAATTTCATGCCCCTAAGCTCCAAATTGGACACTATTCTAACATTCAAGTAAAGGTAATGAGAGGAAGGCTATGGTCTCCCTTGTTTTTGTAAGACTGCACCTGGACAGTGGTGCCATGTACCAGGAATGACAGGGAAGGTGGGTCAAGTGGGAAAAGTAAACTGGTATGGATATTATAGGCTAGGATGCTGATGACAGGTATGGTTACAGCATTTCCAGTGGGATTTACGGTAGCTGTAATCCAGACGCTGTAAAAATTCTTGAGGGGTACTAATGGAAATCACACAGCTAGTTCCTTCCAAACAGAGAAACTCAGAAAACATAACCCTAAGAACAGATTCAATTACTACTTTTAAGCTATCTCTTATTGCTGTGCATTTTTTCTCATCTCTGGACAAAGACATTCATGTTGTATCCCCTGAGCCACACTTTGTAGTGCACCATTAACCTTCTTGTATCCTATGAATCTGATACCTTGCTCCCTGGCAGAGCGCAGAGCACACACACATGTGCATGTACACACAGACACACTCTGTTACAAGGCTGTTCTTAAAATGTTGGCAAAGGTTAAAATTAAGTTTTGGCATAGGCGTACATTGTACTCAGATGGCAGTCAATAGATCTAATGCTACCATCAAATACACAAAATGCGTTTATAAATCTTTAGTGTTCAAATTAATTTCAGGCTGTGCTGCACACTCTTGCATCTACCAGTCTCTTATGTACCTGGGTTTTAATTGTTTTTCTCTTTGACATAATGAATGCCAGAAAGTAACCCTGAAGCACTCATTTTGCATCATAAATCACAGTATCTTTTTAAAAGGGAAGGATAATTACAACAAAATAACAGTTCAAAACTGCTTGGAATTTACTTCTTATCTTTGACAAATAGTGGAGAAAATAATTGCCTAAAGACAATGTACAACATTGATTTAGATGACTTGTTATGCACACATAGTGTATTCTGTGAAAACAACCTTCTTTCAAAAAAAAAAAAAACCCAAAACAACCACCAAACCCAAGAACTCTTTAAGCTCCTGACAAATTAATTTGTCAAGGGCAAAACACTGCACATGTGTAATTCCTTGTCTGTGTCTTAAAAGCCTGTGTGTCACATCTCTTCTGCCCTCTGTATATATGTGTGTTGTAGTTTCTTTTAAAGAATGCTTCATTTTATCAGACTGCTCTCTTATTGCTCCTCTTGTTTTTCATAAGAGTTGTCTTTCCTTGGCTTTTTTCCTTTTTAGCTCTTTTGGTTTTGGTGGAAATATGCTAAGATGCCATGGTTATATGAATCACTGTGTTCTGGTACTGTTTTGTTTGTTTACTCTCGTTCTGGTGTGGAATCTATCTTTACAGATTCTGCTGCTTTTGCTGTAAGCTGCTTGGGGTCAGGTAAAGTTATACTTGAAGATATGATGATGTCTCATAATTGCTGTCCCAGACAAATAAATATTATTTGAATCATATAATAGCCATCAGATTGTACTAGACTTCTTATTATGAAAAACCAAGAAGAGTTGCCTTGTTCTTATTTTAAAGGAATATGAGGGAAACAGAGTCAAAGTCATCACTGTTCAAGCTCGCTAGCTTGAAGATATTTCAGGTATGTCTATATGAGTTGCTGTTACTTTTGCATTTATTTGTGCTGTTATTTTTTAATTGCAATGAAGACATAGTCTGCATGATATAGGCAAGCTATTTCACCTCCCTTTTGCTGTTCTTCGTCCATATTCCTTTCACTCCCCTTTTTAGATCCCATGTACAGTGCCTAAGACCTGTTTTACTAGGCTAGCAGCTCCATTAAAATCACTAGGGTTTGTGTCTCCAAGCAGCCTGGGCAAACACTCTGCTTTTTAGGGTCAGGATTTACAGGGAAAGCTGTTCAGCAGCTCATCTGGAGCTAGCAGAATGAGGCTGCAATTTAATCTGAACTCCTCCAGATACTACTGAAGCAGAAATGACATGAAGGATGGAAAGCGCATACAAAAAACAGGTCCACCTGCTACTTCCCCAAAGAGGGATATGGTCTGGGGGATCAAAATATAACTTTATTCTCTTCCAAATGTTCTCTTTGCTTTCTTCCCCATTATAAACCTCTCTTTGAGCTGTTTTGTGAATATGATCCTTAGCTGCAACCAACTCCTTTCATTCACATATCAAGCTACCTGTACCTTCTTCCTCTTCCACCCTCCTGTACAGTGAGTTTCCCATGGCAGATCCACCATATTCAGGAAACAGTACTCAAACTGTAAAATAAAGAACAAACAATACTCTTTAGCATGCCAAGATTTTACAAAATACTCTCAACAGAAGTTTATTTAATTGTAGTATTTTGTTTTTCATAGAGAATAATTATAATAGCACACTAAAATATATAGCTAAGAATTACACTTACTCTTATGACTTATTAACCTAGTAGGTCTACTTAATGAATTTACCATGGTTCTATACTTTTTCACAAACTGTTGAGTAACTATGAATTTAATTCTAATTAGCAAAATTATGTCTTACAATGTACAATATTATTCCTTTTAAATTTTGCCTATGATATTAAAAAATCACTGTCCCCTAGAAATTAGGAAAAAGAAATTTTGAATTTGTTCTTTTAATACAAGATCTGCCCAAAGTAAATTGTGATTATGCAAAATACCTCTGCTTGGAGCAACAGCAAATCAGAAATATCAGTTTCTACAAAACAGTTTGGTGCTCTGAAAAAGGGCATCAAAGGCTTCCTTTCCTGGACTGAAGATCACAGGGGCAGGAATGTGCTGCCACAGGCATCAGTGAGAGGAGGGACTACATTTTTTTCTTCAGGGTACTTTGAACAGAAGAGAAAGAAGGAAAAAAACAGGGCACCCCCGGGCAATTACACAAAATTGGGTCATTTACTACTGGAGATGGGGCTTGGTTTGAAGTCAAATGTTCACTGGAAGAGAATGTAGAGAGCAGGAAGGAGAACTGATTAACCACCTATGGACAGCATTAAACAAAGAAATGTTGCAAAGAGAATGATTGGAAAATCCATGAAGGGTAGGAGCACCAAACTTCAAAACCCAACTGGTAAAATTATTTTCCATTTAAGGTTTCTTTAATTTCTTTTGAATCTATCCCGTCATAGGAATAATGTCAACACCCTACTGGAGTCAATGCACAGAAATCTAGCTTCTGTTATTAAAGAAAGCAAAAAATAGTTCATTGTCAGTATGCTCATTAGAGAAGAACGTTTCACTTACAAGTTAGCTGATACTTTTCTTAATGACTTAGTAGCAAAGCCCATTTTAAAGACTTTTTTTTTACAAAACAACAACAAGCAAATGGAAGTGACAGCAGTAAGAATACTAAACCCACAACGGAATTAAAAATTTCCTAACAATGTGTAGATGTTGAAAGCACAATTTATGTCTTTGGACATATTACTACAAAATTCATCATTGCTGAAGTATCATTTTGATGACATTTTGTAGAATAGCTTTTCATTTGCAGGATGTTTTATTTCCTTTGCTTATTTATTAGTTGTGTGGTTTGGCAGCAACTATTGTAAAATAGTTCTTCAGAAGACAGAATCATAGATTTTCTTCTCTTTTTAGTATTGGAAGAAAACATAAATGAGCGTCTTTCTCCTTAACTGTACAACTAATATTCAAAATAACAAATTAACTGACATATCAGTGGTCCCTCTTGGACGGGGTCCCAGGGAACCCCTCTGTAGCACTGGCCAGTTCCTGAGGCTAAGAGCTCAGCAACAGAAAGACTTGCCTGAGACAAAGCTTCCTCCAGTCTGTGTTCTATGGTTTATGCCTGGAAGCACAAGGTCTTTTCCCCTCATAAAAAAAATAATAAAGCAAAGCAAATATACAATGGCATGGGATGCATCTGTGGCCACTCTCAAAAACTCTATAAAATATCTAATCTTGTCTTCCAAAGTTCTCTGGCCTTACTGTCGCCATGACAACACATTTCAACTGATACCTTGATCAGTATAAATGTGTCACTCATCTACTAATTATCTATTTCTGTGGAAACAATTTATCGAAGGCAAGTTAGGTAGCAAATGGGAATTGGAAGTTAGTGTGGTAAGAAGTAGACATTAACAAAAAAAAAAAAAAGCATCCAAACACATCTGAACTGCAGATGGAGTTTAATTTCTTTACTTGGATCCAAACACTAATTTTGCTTCTGTAAAGGACCAAAGAAGCATTCAGACTGAATATACTCAGACCTTCGAGTTAAAATTTGAAATTCATGCATATAGAATTTAAACTGTGGGTCCTACAAGGTTAAATCAAAATACTTCAAGTTACTTTCAGGAAAGCATTACCTTGTTGAACAATTCTGCAGTGATTTCAGCAACAGTAACAAAGAGAATATTCATGCATGGCTGAAAATGTTTAAAGATCTACATGAATGATGTGCAAAAATGTCTGAGAAGAGAAACACTTAAACCAAACATATCTGAATGCTGATCTTCTGAGAATAGCCAGACACCTTTGGGTTATGCCTGAATGATATTGAACGGAATATACTGTAGCAGGTCCACTCCTTCTCATATTGCAAAGTGGTTTTTTGCATTATAGACTGTTACCATTAACCTCTCGGCCTCAAGTCAGTTAGGCAGCAGCTTTTGATGTACTTTTAAGGATATATATACATGGATAGAATTACATAAGTAGCCAAGTTATGTACAATACAGACCACACCTTGATATAGATTCGGCTAAGTAGTGCTGGCAGGAAATAAAACAGCAGGAAAACCATCAGAAGTGGCAGACAAAGTATAGCTTTCCAGAAGAACAAGTAGTAAAATGAACTAATCTGCAGTCAGCAAAATAGATATATTTGCTTGCCTTATTTAGATTCACCTGAAGACTACCTGAAATACCAGGCTCTCAAGTTTATGCTGATTCTTTTCAGTTGCTGTACCATCCCCATGCAAAACCAAAAAAATTTTGTTTCTCCCTAAGTTTACATACCATAACTGATAAATTGTTGCCCAGTCAATGTCACTTATTTCATCCTAATATCAGTGGTCCTTCCTTCAGCCTGGAGAAGAGAAGGCTGCGGGGAGACCTTATTGCAGCCTTTCAGTACTTAAAGGGGGCTTACAGGAAAGATTGGGATAGTCTTTTTAGCAAGGCCTGCTGAGACAGGACAAGGGGTAATGGTTTTAATCTGAAGGAGGGTAGCTTTAGACTAAACACAAGGAAAAATTTTTCACAATGAGGGTGGTGAAACACTGGAACAGGTTGCCCAGAGAGGTGGTAGGTGCCCCATCCTTGGAAACATTCAAGGACAGGCTGGATGGGGCTCTGAGCAACCTGATCTAGTTGAAAATGTCCCTGCCAATTGCAGGGGGGGTTGAACTAGATGACTTTTAAAGGTCCCTTCCACCCCAAAGCATTCTATGGTTCTATGATTCTAATTATGAAATACTAAATAAAGCTGTCATTCTCCCCCATAAGAACTTCTGCTAGCCCAAACCCCAAATTTACTAATCAAAGGATCCTTAACAAAACCACTTCTCCTTTTCTTAATCAGTTGGTTTCAAAACAAATTTCTTTATCCCTTTCCAGACAATCCATTCCAACCCCAATTAAAATGTTGTTTTGTCCCCTGTATTCAGCAGTGCTTGGCCAGTTCAGTCTGTCAGTTCTTCCAGCTCCCAAACCCTCCTCACACAATTATATCCACAGCTACCAGTTCCCAAAGGAGTCGGTTTCCAAAATTCTCATCTATGAAAACTTTACTCGTACAAGTAGTCCTATGCAGGAAGATAAAACTAGGATACCAGATGTCAAGAAGTAAGTGGAACTGCAACCACCTTTAAAAATATATATATTGTCAAACTGCATAGGATCTAAATAGCATTTAGCATCTTGAAAGCGTGGCAAAATTAATTAACTAGAAGAAATAAGTGTCTCTTAAAATACCAGGCAGTGTAAAAGAAACTTTTCAGACATATACAGAAATGACAGAAAGGTTGGTATCTTGGAGGAAATAAAACCACAGACTTCCTACTGTTTAAGAACAAAGTATGACAAGCATGAGCAGCAGAGAAAATGTCATTAAAGTTCTATGTGGGAAAAGCTCTAAGTGTGTCTCAATCAAGATAATATCAGTGGGAAAATGGCTTCAAACCACCAGTGGCTAAAACAGCAAGGTATACTTAGAAACATATGCTCACCTTGAAAATTTAATGGAGAAAGGAACAGATTTAAGTAATCAGTTTGCATGCTTAGTGAATCCCAGAAAGCTTTTCAGCCCATCCTGTGTGAAAGTGTATGCTGGAGCATAGCTATGGCTCTTGCTGTCAGGGTGTATTCTCATGGAAATTTCTAACTGAATCACTCAGTGGGCACATTTACATGGTAAAAAGCTGTAGAAAAATCTCCCAAAGCCCGAGGAAAGTTATACTGCCAAAACTGTTAAGCCCTAAGTGGGTTTCCAAATAAAATTCAGTTGCTCTATTGGGTGCCACTTGAATGAGTCAACAATAAACTAAGGCACTAGTTAAAAAAGGCCTTTTTAATATGGAAAAGTATCTTTCAGTTTCTGAAACAGCAATCCCCTTGAGAATAAGCTGAAAGGTGAGACTTGTGAAAGGCTTTGTCCAGTTTCAGCCCAGTGCCTTTCATATGTTTAGAGATGTATTCTACTGTTGCTGCATATCAAGTTTGTGGCTTTAGTGTGGTTTTCATCAGTTGCACAGAGCAAAAGAAACATTTCTTTGGACTTTAGACAGCTTTTTAACATTTTCCGTATTGTGACTAACCTTCTAACATACAGACCCATTCATGGACCACGTTCACTCCCTCTCCTGTTAACCTCATCTCACGCCTTTTCCTTCAGAAGTTAGTCTGTTTGAGTACATGAAAAGTTCACAGAAGGTAAGATTAAAATGCACTTCCTTCAGAGAAGGGTTGTTGTGGAGGCTGTAATTAATTTCACACAGCAATACGTCTTCGGAGGCCCACTGTTATTTCATAATGATCTTCATAATTTTTGATCTGTAGCTTTCTCCAAGTACTCTTTATGTCACTGAGGTAGAAAAGACATATTTATTCTAAAAGCCAAATATCTGGGGTGTATGGTTGACATATGATTGATGGTGACTTCAAGAAACAAAAAAAAATCTGTGGTAAGAGGAACTATGTACAACTTCGTTGTTTGTGATGAATGCTACAAGACATTGGAGCTGTAAATACATGCTGGGCTAAATTCTTTCTTCTCTAAAAATACCAATAAAATACAAGATGTGAATCTTGAATCTTAAGGAATTCAGTTACTTGAGCTCACCAAAATATTCCAGAACATGATTTCAGTGTTATTAAACAGCTGCTAAAGAATTGGCCCCCCTGCCCTTTACCTCTAACAGATATTTTATGCAAGAACATTTTCTCTTTGGTTACTTGAAAAGTGAGAGCATTTAGTGTCTTAACAAGAACTACCAGCTGCTAAACCTAACAAATGCAACTTCCTTGGTCTGCTGAGGTTCTCTCTTAAAGACCACTACCACAGACTGTCACTGAGCTTTTGCCCATGTGATTCTGTAATTATCTCTGTGATGTTTCATGTGCACTGTGATAATATTTCAAATGTGTTAACCAGGCTGCCTTTTTGTCATGTTTTACCCAGTTATCAAGGCTGCACTTGGAGGGATGGCTCCTAGAAGATGCAAGACATGGCAGCAGTTGAAACCTAGTCTGATATTTGAGAAGGGGGCAATATTCGCGACAAACACACATTTCAACTTCTCACGTCCTGAAAAGTGCCAAAACCTCTAATTTCCTGTTAAATGGAAAGGTCTTTATACAATATCACCCTCTTTTCTACTTGAAAATATATATTTAAATGCTTATTTACAACCTTTTTTTTTCCATATATAAAAGAACATTTTCCACCTCATACCAAAGCTTCCCATCTTAGACCAGCCCTACTTTGGAGATTCAGAAGGTGGAATTATTTTCATTAACTCATACCTTAAAAAAATGCATCAGACTGGTGTTTGAGGGTACACATTATGCGGGTGGAGGCTTTGTCTTTTTGGCGAGACACAGAGCAAAAATTCAGTTGCAGTTGTGGTGGCCTTACAATGCGCCTAATACTCCATTTGATTACAACTCAGTCCTGTATAATTCTTTGCTTTCTGTTTAAATGTTTTGTTGCTATTTAAATTTTCCATTTACAGAACATAAAGTCTGACAAACAACAGCAAGAATTAATGTATACTAAATATTTGAAAAAAGCCATATTCATCATCCTTAGGAGCACAAATAAAATCTACTGCCAGATCTTCTCGATATTCATAGCAATATTTGAAAAAAACCCCACCCATCTGCCATGAAAGGAATTTCTCATGTTGATCCTTTCCCAGTCAAACAGGGTAGGTGGATAATAGCATTGAAAACAGGGAGTGAAAAAGGGGCTAAGTTTTAAATAGCATAAATGATAACAGCATATAGACAAGCTTGCTTTAATCAGTCAGCCAGCATTAGACAATTTCAAAAACTGGCAGTTAACAGTGTTTTTCTTAGCTTGTGGTATTTGAAGGACATTGATATACACATCAAACAGAATTCGGGGCACGCATTGTGGAAGTGCCAGTTGAAGCTTTATATGTAAGCTAAAGCTGGGATTCAATCCCTTTATCATACACAAGACATGCAGACACTCTCCTACTTAATTTCCACTCATTTTGAATGAAGAATGAATTTTCTGAGGATTTACAGGTTAACGTGTTCATTAAAATCTAGTTTCTAAACCAAAATTGTCACATACTCTACACCAAAGATTTAGCGTAGGTCAAATTCCACAGTGAGCTTGCAATGCTTGTGTTGTTTTATTAGTCATAAAATTCAGCATTAAAAATATAAAATACTAAATTTCTTAAAGGGGTCCTATTAAATACAACAACAAAAAATCCCTTTTTACCATGGAGGGCATGAACAAATGTACATTCCCAAATCTTGACCTTTATTCTTGTGTTATACACCTGCTTTAACCTTCCTGTTGCTTTGTCCTTGTTCCACCATATGCAAATGTGCATGCGTGAGTATACGTATACCCAAATAACAACTTCCCTCTGCATTCTGTGGCCACATTACCTCACTTGAAACTATTTCAGCCCAAATTCTTTTATCTTCCTGAAGTGTGACCCTTACTGAAATAATCATTTTTGCCATCCTTTTTAATAGCTAACAGTTCACCAATCAGCAGAAGCAGATGCATAACCTCTTTTCCAGGAGAGAATCACAAAGGCTATCTCCCAGTGATCTAAGGAAAATAGCAGAAATGGATGTCCTTCTAAAATAACCTCCTGAAAGCAAGTTGGTAACTTCAGTTGTATTATTGACAATGGAAGATGAAAACCATTTTGAAAGGTATTTTTCTGTATACAACCTGTAAAACATCATTGTTTTCCTGAAGAGAAAACTACTGGTTAGAGGATAACAGAGAAAGGCTTAATGTATCTGTTCAGGTGGCTTTGTTGTCCTGTTTTCACACACTTATGATGAAATAACAAATTTCTTCTTGCATGGGAATTGCAGGATATCTTCCCCTAAATATTTGTACAGCAGTGATACATGCTAATGAGAAACAAATGAAAGTCCTTGAAAATGAAGAAAGGGTCGTAGCCCAAGCAGCTAGTTACCAAATCCGCCAACTGTATTGCTAAATCATCATATGCAGTCTTTATAGAAAAGCTGTCATATACCAAAACTGATAAACCGAACCCAGTTGCTTTACATTTTATATATTTTACATTTGAAATATAAAGAAATATTTTTAATTGTTTTTTAATGCCATCTGGAAAGGAAAGAGTGGGTAAAAGATGTAATGCAACACATTTCTAGGAAGAAAGGTAAGAAAGATTTGGAAACAGACTTATAATGAATACTTTAAAGATGAAAGATAATGACTTCTAGCTAAGTTCTGGATGCTTCAGATGCTGTAAAAGGGAACAAAAAACCTCTGGCAAATATGCTTGGGAAGATGTGACTAAACGAAAAGGTTTGCATCTGGAAATAAATTTAGGATATTGCAGTGCTTTGAAGATAAGAAATCCCAACATAGCTGCAGGTACAGTTGATCCCTGGGGGGAACTTGCAGCCCAAGATGTGGAGGGGGAATAGTGTCTCCTGCCAAAGTGTGCAGAGAGGGTGGAGGCTGGTCCTGCTGGTACCAGGCTCTGGGGAGGAATTCCCCTCCACAGGCACAGGCCAGTACCCCTTCTGCAAGGGCAACTGACATCCAACACCCACTTCTAGGCAAACGTGCTACAAAATCCAGCATACTAAAAGTCTTTTTTTCAATATATTTAATGAGTCTTTTGTGACTCTTTTAAGCAGCCACAGGATTTCAGTCAGGACTGGAGAACAGTTTTTTTACATGTACGTAAAACTCCACTCTTTCCCAAGGATGGCAGTTGTTCCTATCCTAGTCAACAAGAGCCACAGAAGCTTAGACAACACATACAAAGCTGTAGTCTTTTGAAAGGAGGTATAAATCTCTGAGTTTATTTCTGTCCTTTACCTTAGGCATCTGTTTTTGTAGATGTTTGTACCACCATGCAGTATATAACTGGTGAAAAGCTAAGGAATCATTTGGATGGAAGGCATGATACAATTGTAAGAAATTATCTTTGTTCCCCAAATGTCACATAATCAATGAGAGGAAAAATTGTTTCTGTGAGAAATATTACTGCTTCTAAAAGATTAATGCTGATGAAAGAGAATAGCTAAACAACACCCTACCTATTCTAAATATTTTTTAACTTCCTGAGACAATGATTTTTGAACCTATACTATGAATACATTTTTCTTATGCATCTCAGCTGTACAAACTCAAAGAGGAGAGGAGAGGAGAGGAGAGGAGAGGAGAGGAGAGGAGAGGAGAGGAGAGGAGAGGAGATTGATTCATTGTATCAAAACATACTGTTTTACACTGACTTCAGTACTTGGAAAACCAATTAGTGTTAAAATAAAAATGAAATTTTCTGAGAAGGGAGAGGTTTATGATCTTCATTGACTCCTGAGTGGTGCTTAAGGTGTCAGACTCAGTGTAAAGCTACAGATATTAGTTACTATGCAGTAAGCTAGACTAGGGATTCATGGTGTGTTAGCTACTCCATTGAAATTTCTCAAGTTTTCAGCTTGCAAATATTTACCCTACAGCAAATGTGAGGAGTAAGTTCTCTTACTTATTTGCTTTGGACACTAGCGTGCACACAGTTATTTCAAAGTAACTGAATCTGTAACTTACGTATCCTGTGGTGACTTGTTCATGTAGCAACACCTGTAATGCAGTGTATTTTGGAAGAGATTTGCTAGTTTTGTCTGGTCAAGGTCACTCAAAAAAGGTTGATCTAAAGAAATAAAATACATTTATTTTGGTTTGTTAAATCATATTAAACTTGAAGTATTCATTGAGAACTTAAAATATTCATTTAAACTTAAACTGAGCTTAATTTAGTTTAGTTCACTTCTAAGATAAGACCAGATTTAACGCAATATAGAAATTGTTTCACTTACCTAAAGTGAGACAAATACAGAATCATAAAATCATAGAATGGTTTGAGTTGGAAGGGACCTTAAAGATCACCTAGTTCCAACCCCCCTACCATGGGCAGGGACACCTTCCACTAGACCAGGGTGCTCAAAGCCCCATCCAACCTGGCCTTGAACACTTCCAGGGATGGGGCAGCCACAGCTTCTCTGGGCAACCTGTTCCAGTGCCTCACCACCCTCATAGTGAGGAATTTCTTTCTTATACCTAATCTACATCTACCCTCTTTCAGTTTAAAGCCATTACCTCTCATTTTATCACTACATGCCCTTGTAAAAAGTCCACCTCCAGCTTTCTTGTAGGCCCCCTTCAGGTACTGGAAGGCTGCTATAAGGTTTCCCTGCAGCCTTCTCTTCTCCAGGCTGAACAGCCCCAACTCCCTCAGCCTGTCTTCATAGCAGAGGTGCTCCAGCCCTCTGATCATCTTTGTGGCCCTCCTCTGGACTCGCTCCAACAGGTCCATGTCCTGCTTCTGTTGGGGGCCCCAGAGCTGAATACAGTACTCCAGGTGGGGTCTCACAGGAGTGGAGGAGAGGGGGAGAATCACCTCCCTTCACCTGCTGGCCATGCTTTGTTTGATGCAGCCCAGGATACGGTTGGCTTTCTCGGCTGCAAGCGCACATTGCCGGGTCATGTTGAGCTTCTCATCAACCAACACCCTCAAGTCCTTCTCCTCAGGGCTGCTCTCAATCCATTCTCTGCCCAGCCTGTATTTGTGCCTGGGATTGGCCCAACCCATATCAGATGAAGTGGTGACTCTGAGACAAAACATTTTACAACTAGATCATTTTGTCTCCAAGACTTACCTTTTAATTCTTAACTTAATCTCAGAAACCTTTAAGGCTTCTCCTCCAGTAGGTTTACCTACACTGCACTAGGACATTTATTTGATTACTGAATAACTAGCAGCAGCCAATAATGCTGAATAAAAGCTAGCAGAACGATAAGCCCTATGCTTCTTCCATCTTTCAAAGGAATAACTTTACTGTAGAGGAGTCAAACTTACATTCACCAGCAACACAATCAATATTTGAAAATTTGCCAGTCTTTTCGTATTAGATTTGCTCAGGGAAAAGCAGAAACATCCAAAGACTGCAGCAAAAATGTATATAGTGTCCTCTAGCCTTTAAGAAGTGTGTTAACTACCTTAAGTCACCTGGGGACCAATTAACCGATGATAGAAACATCTCATGACAAAATCCTCTTCATGGTACATTTTGAAACTATTTGCTGCTAGAACCTTTTTCTCTGCAAAATGTATAAGTTTAAATCTCACTGAAGCATAGGAAAACTTAAAGAATTACTTTGAAACACAGTTAAATCGTATTGTGGAGTGTAGGCAATGAGACGTTAGCAGAGATTATCAGTATTTCAATGCAAGCTGCTGCTATCCAGCACAAGTAGCTGCAGGGACAGAGCCCAAGTTTTGAAAAACACACACAGATATATGCACACTCTGTGTGCAGAGACACACAGTCATAGATGCACATAGACATGTATGCAGGCACACACACGCCCACATGTGCACACATGTGCATGACCAAAAATGCACAGACTCATGCGTACACGTGCACACACACAGATGCAGTCGAGGAAGGCAGCAGACTTTCTGGACCTACCACAGAAGAATCCTGAACAACATGCAGTTGGCCTAAAATCTCAGAACAGCAGAAAACTATGGTTCCTTTTGTCCCAAGAAATACAAAAACAAAATTACAGAATAAGTGAGACAGTTGTTCTTCCCATTTCTATACTATTTCTAATGGCTGTCCCAAGGGATTGTTTTTAAGGATCTCTGTGTATGCATCAGCCTGTACAGTTCCTTCCTTTAATGTTCTTCCTTTTAGTATCCAAAAAAAAAAATTATTTGCTTTGCCTTTGGCTGTGGTTTCTCTTCTCAGCGGCAAACTGAATCTCATGCCAAACCCACTGCCCAACACATAGATCAATAAATGTGAAGTGATCCTGCCAGGGGCAGTGATATGGAAGGGTTTAAGGAGCCCTTCTGCTGTGCTGCTGGGCCCATGAGCCAAGAAGTGCAGCAGAAATGGCAGAAATGGGAAACTGTGGCAGAAATGGGAAAATGTGGCAGGACGCAGCAGGCACCACAGGAGGAGTTTCAGTGCTTGGGCAGACATCACTGCCCCTGCAATCAGCCCTGATCTTTCCTAGGGAAAAGGCAGAGCACTAGAGGGAAACAGCTCCTGGTTTTGACCTATGGCATTACCTTGACCTAGACTGTCCAGATTTCACAGGGTCAGCAGACAAGATTAAATACTAGAGAAAATTAATAAAATCCCTAGTTTAATTGGCAGCTACTACCAATATTAAATAGATCCTCTTAAAGAATAGTGTTTTTGAATCACTAAGGTTCAAATATAATTGAAAATGTGTTTAAGAGAAACATTTTTTGCAAAGCCTATGAAACTGAGAGGATTAGGTTGAAGTATCCAACGTGATCAATATCTTGCAATCGCATTAAGGCCTCAGGCAACAGGGGCCCTCATTCCTTCCCATTTCCCATTTTCTGTTTTCTGTTTCTAGGCACCATCATAGGCAATCAGACATGAACAGAAAATGAATTTGCTACAAGCTAGTAGCATTGTAAGTGGCTTTGATATAAGTGGAACAAGGGTCGGTAACTTCTAAGCTCCAATAGCCTGATAAGAATATTAAGTCCACCATTTATCCCCAATGAGTGCTTGATTAGCCATACAGTGCTCTGCTGACAGAGTTCACTAAAAATACATTATGCTAATAACACTTGAGTGCCAGCAACACTAGGAAAGCCCAAGTCTTAACACAAAGAATGAGTCATTATGGTATTTACCTGGTAGATACATTTATAGGCAAAAATATGACTTCCTAGTCCTGTTTGCAAAGATACGAGTAGAAACAGAGGTGATTCCTCAAAACACATAAGGATTAGAAAAAATAAAAAGAAATACCCCACATTGGTACACTGGCATGTGGGAAATAAAGATGCTTAGTTTTTCAGAGCAGGCAGCTGTTAGCGGGGACAACTCACTTATATGTATTTATCTTTGTCCAGACTACATCCTGTGGCTGTTCACTAGTGCCTCTTTCTGCCTGGTTTAACACTGAACATGTTCCCTCCTTGCTGTGTACTCACACCGTAGTTGGGGATTCCCACTGTGGTCCCACGGCTCCCACCTGTTCCCCAGCCCACTGCCATTGCCCTGCTACTTGTGCTCCTGTTAACACGGCATTTGCTCTCGTCTAAGGGAACAATTGATAGGCTTTCTCTCTTTCTTAACATCAGCTACAGGCATTACATACCCCAGCAACAACCCAAACCATACTTCAACGTATAGAAGACAGTTCGGTGGAGAAGTTCATTGCTACTTCAAATTAACTCACTGAATCTTACAGCTTCTTCCAAACACTGAACACCCCAGTCCTTTTCACAGTTCTCCTGTCCTCTACCATGTGTGCCAATGTGCAATTAGCAACCTTCCTAGCAGGGCTCTGGACTCCATACAGAAGACAGACACATTCTGCAGCCGACTGCCTGGCTGCCAGCTATTGCACAGGCAAATTAGTGTACAGTACTTGGCCATGACTCATAGCAAGGGCAAGCAATCATTTCACAGGCATAAAACTGAGAGTTTTTCAAAAAAGGATCAAGCTTGGAAAAAAAAAAGCACAATTAATCTGGCCATTAGAGCTGGTCAAACTTTTTTTTCCCAAATCTTTTACTAGACAAAAATGCTTTTTAAGCCGAGCCAAAATTAAGTCAAATTTGCCAAACAGTTTCAAGGAAGAAAGATAACATTTCAAAAGGCAATGGAATGTCTCTTCAATTTTAAAAATATTTTATTTTTTATATATTTTAGAGGTGCCATAAAAATATTTTTAAGAGTTGATAAAAGTTAAAAGCAAAAGATTTGCTTTAGAATGTGTAAAACATTTTGGTGTACCTGAAACATATCTTTATTTTTAGTGCTTCATTTTGCCCAGAAAATGGAAGAGCAAAAAATAACTTGGGACTCTACCAGTTTTAAGAAATGTTGACAGTGAGCCAAAACCCTCAGCTACTCACAGTCAACTATTACAAGCCACCAGACTATTTAAATGCAAAGGTACAGAAGAGCTAAGTAATCTGATCTATTGTAGCTGCTTGTACATGAAATAGTAATGTGAGAAAGGTCTAGGCAATGGAGAAAAGCAAGCTCTTCCATGCCACAATTTGTCTCATGCTAATGTAAATGCCTAAAATAGGTCAGATGAATCATGTCTTAAAAATGTCCATTTCTCTTCATTGACTAGAGGGGAAACACACGTGACTAGGGCTGGTGTAGCTTTCTACCTTATCAATGCTGACAGTGGGGTGAGATGAATTTCTGCATTTTAATAATTCACAAAAAAAATAAAATTTTGCTGTGAAAGACCCAAAACATGGGGCCAGAAACTGGAAGGACTGGCCAATGGAAAGGACATAAATTCTTATTGGTGACTCTGGCATTCAACGTTTCATGTCCTACTTATTCTCCTGTGTTTACCCTTTTTTCTTACCTTTTCTTCCATTTAACCCTCTGATCTTTCTTTTTTTTCACCCATCTTCTGTCTGTCTTTCTTCGAACCACACAGCTTGATAGCTGTTTTTTAGAAGCTACTGATGACAGTGTCCACCTGCTTCTGTCATCTGCTTGCTATCTTTCATCGCCATTGGAAAACGAAAGAGGACACCTTAAAATCCATGAGCACTTATGCATAGTAGGGTATGGTCATTCTCCCAAACTGGCAAACTGTACCTTGTCAGCAGGAAATGACATTAGATGTGGCTCCAAGCAAGGATTGCTCTGTTTTTTTCAGACTTTAACCCTGAAATGCCACCTTCATTACCCTCCATTTTTCAATATATTGTCTGGACTCAGACATCCCTTTAAAGTTTTGTTATGAAATCAAGTATTCCAGGAACCCTAACCTCAATTTTTTTGTCTCGCCCTTCAAGGACCTTCTGTGAATTCCATATGCAATATTCCAAGTTTTACATTCATCTGGTTTCCTTGCAAGTGAGATAACAAAGTCCTCAGTGGGGCCTTACAAGATTTTTCAGTTTGTCCAAATCTGGCCAATGGTTTCACTGTTGACTTCCATGTTAACAGGCCAGCAAGAAAATTTGAAAAATATAATTCTATACCTAAGCAGAAAAGTGTTGTGTGTAGAGTTCTAACAATACTTTAGTGTGTGTTCTTCATTATATATGCATATGTATATGTATACACACACATACACATATATATACACACAAACATTGCATCCATCTCTTAAATTTCGTTTCATTTTTAGCTAGAGCTTTCTGGTGATGCCTACTATACCCTACAAAATTACAGTAAGGATCACAACAAAAATTAAAGGCCATCTGTATTACTCCTTGCTGTAAAAAATCATGTATTTGACTACACCTCTGAGGAAAGAGAGCAATGCCTGTATCAGCCCACTCCATAAAAGCAGTTTACAGGCACCAGACAACTAAACAGAAAATATAATTCCAAAGGAACCCACCAAACTCCTGGATGACTGAACTGCTGATCACTTTGTCTGGCTGTACAGAAAGCTAAAGCAAGCTGAAAGTTTTCAATTTATAGTTAATAGTGTACTTAAGCAGCAGAAAATTATATACTTACTGTTCCACTCCAGCTGTGTGTGATATATGAAGTACAATGAACTCCAGTAAAAAAAGAAATGAAACCAGGTGGTAAATAATCAAACTATACTCTTCATTAGCCTTGGTATTTATTCTACCATTTTGCAAGCAATAAGAAGCCACATGCAGTGTTAGTGTCTTTTATTTCCTACTGTCCTTTATTTTTTGCCATTTATATTATCAATATTTCCCTTTTACATTTTCCTTATTGTTCCTTTTTTCCCCCCCTTCTGCGATTCCAATATTGTTATTCACCAAATTTACTATCAGGTTTAAACACTCTTTGGTTTATAAAGTTAATTATCCATCACCATAAACATGTAAGTTCACTAGGTAATCATATGAAAGGCTATCCTGTTATCACCCTCTCTTTCCTAATAAATTCTCAGTGAATTCCAAGAATATAGGACAGGGCAGAAATTTTTCCTGAACACTTATGAACCTGATTTTTGACAGTGGAAGGATACACTGAGATACATGCAAACTACATTTGAGGCAGAATAGTTATGATTAGCTAAAATCCTGCCACAGATTTCTAAGAAATCAAGGTAAGTGTACAGAGTTCAGTAGATACTGAACATGAAGCAAATTAAAGATACTACAGAATGAGGTTTTATGAAAGCAAACCATCATTCTACCTTCAGCTAAACATGTAAAATTACTTTTATGGAAATTGGGGACTTTGGTCCTTTTTTTCTGATTATTTAAAATCTCTCATCATCTGTCTTTTTCATAGTTCTGTGCTGTGCTCTTGGCAATAATAGTGAGCATGTTAGACGCAGAAACAGTAATTAGTATCTGCTCATACAAATGTTCTGGCGTGTTTTTTCTCATTACTCAAACTCCATACACAAGACATGTTTAGAAGCATAAATTGTTTTCCTACTGCGCTTCTAATTAACACTTCCATTAAGACCCAGGCAGAGAGCATGGAACATACTGAAAGAAACTGCTGTTTACAGAAACGGTGATAAAATGTATACAAATATGTCCTGCAAAGTGCAATCAAGCCAGCTTGCGTGACATGTGGATGTGTTTCTCCGTGTATGTAGGCACAAACAGATGTGGTACACTCACATGCAAGACTAATTTGTTCATTAACATTAAAAAAACTAGATGAATAACAGTCCATTAATTTTTATAATTACTTCTTGCATGTCCATATCACTGCTCAATTTAGTTTCCGAAGCCCTTGGTAGTTTCAGATTGGCTCCTTGGCATGATCATACTGGGTACTTCAGTTACCTTCCACTGGTTTTGCATTTACTAGATTGGATTTACTTGGGTTTTTATATTTATACACTTTCTAATGGCCTCCACCCCTCTTCTTATTCTATGTGAAATTCAAATTAACCTTAAATTAAGAAAAATAGTAACAGTTTACCTTTTTTTTTTTCCATCTTGAAAGGCAGAATGAATTGATCAAATGGCTTGCTAAGCATCATAAATAGTTCTGGATTTCTAGAAGAGTTGATTTATGCCTTTGAATAAAAACATGCATAATCTTTTCGATTTTGCATATATTCAATACAAAACCAAGAGAGGAAAACCTCCAAGCAGCTGTAACTGAATTTCACCTCCAGAAATCCCACTGTGAGACTCAGGAGAGTCAATCCACAAGGAAAGAGATTAAACAAATAGTCTTGTGACCTGAAGTGCAATAAGTTTTGCACCGTGAGAGTAAGTTTGAAAGTCTGACAATTAACTGTAACTCAGGGTTGGTGATGGGGGATATTGTTGTCTTTGTTTCTAATTACATTTTATTGAACAACTAAGTGATAAGCATCAAAAGACAAGATTGTCTTGGATCATCAAAGAGGGGGGGAGTTCATTTGTTCTGTGAATTCAGGCAAGCTAAAAGAGCTTTTCCTGTGTTTACCTGAGTAATTAATGAAAGACCAAATTGCTTTTGAGCCAGCAGGCTGCAGTTAATTGGAGTTATGTGCATTCAGTGAACTTAGTGATTTGGAGTAAAAAGGATTTACAGTGTAGGTGACAACCCTTTTCAGGGAAATATCACAGCAAAGGCTGAATATTAGAAGACAGCTTCCCGATGATGTAATTTATGTGGAGAGCTTTCTCTTTTGGTTAAAGTTCGAAAGTGGAAAAAGTAGTGGGTTAACTGAGCAAAATGCTTGGAAAAAGTTTAGTTAAATAACAAGTTTAAAAAGTGGGATTAACACATTCAGAGTATTGCTATTAATTTTTAACTGGTAAGATCAGTAAATTCAGAGAAGTTTGCCAGTCTAGCCTAAGGAAAATTACATTTGCAGGGACAGACATGTCCTAATTTCTGAAATTATTACCATGCCTATTTTTCTAATATATCTCACTAACTGGAGTCATATTGTGATGCTCTTGATCAGGTGTAGTAGCATCTAATAATCTACTGCTGTTATCAAATACTAGTTAAGACAATTTGCTTTTAAAGGTACTACTCAAAATGCCAAGCATTATCAGCATTTGTAATCTGTTGGTTATTTATTTTATTTTCCAGACCTGCCTGAATGTGTTCACCAAAGTGTTCTTAGAGCTATGGTGGTACTGAGGATCAAAAACTGCCAATGGACAAGCCTGCTAGGCTAAAGGACAAACAGAAAAGATGTTCCCCTTCTTCCTGATGAATGCTGTTAAGTTAAACAGACAAGGTTCCTCTTGCCTTTTTGCTTGCTCTAGTAAACCTGGAGTTATTTTCTCTTCTTTCTCTTAATCGAAGAATTTTTCACTTATGCAAGAATAAATTTAAAATAAAGATGAGGAAGTGTTCTTCTTCCCTTCCTGAAGAAACTAACTTTTAGGTACAAACATTCTTTCTTGGATCTAATTCTCAGCAAATAACAAGGAGCTGATCAGACCTCAATCTCAGTACACCTTATGAATTTGTGCACTAAATATTTATCTTATTAGTCTGGAGGATCTGTCAAATTCATCTTTTCTCCTTCACTCTGTTTTTTTCCACTAAGGTTCAAAACAACCAGAGTTCTTTCACTAAATGATTGCATTATACATTGTTGTAGGACAAATGAATTCTCAGGCACTCCATCTGTTCTCCAATCTGTGCCCAAAAATCCTTTATCAAGATCTCTTGGAGTTCATAAGACTGTTGACTGGTGGATATTTCCATATATTTTTAATAATAAAAAATGTGAAATGGCACCATTGGTTTGATTACACGACTTCAAATTGACTTGTTTGCTTTATATTATATTTTTCTGAAATAAGAGAAGATAAAAGATATTCATTGTTCTATGCTTTTAAAAATCATAATTTTACTCAGTCTTCCAGTAATGATTTTTATAGACAGTTTCAGATTCTTTGTTCAAAGTCAATAATTGTACTTCTCCCTCTCTATCTCCCTTCCTTCTTTGTCTTTCTTGTCCTTTTCCAGTAAAAATGCCAATGAGCTGTACTGGTATTTCCACACACTTTCAAACATAAAGTGTAATCCAAGTAGTATGTAAAATCTCATTGTCATCACTGGGTCCTGAATGCCTTTACCCTGAGCCCTACTACTGAAATGTTTGCAACACTTTGTGGGAGGTAGTAAGATATTTTGACAGTTTTATTTTTAGCCTATCTGTTGGGACTAGAATTGTGCAGTGCGTTAGAAAACTTCTTTCAGCCTCAATTGCTGTGGGTGTCTGCAGAGGCTGTAGCATAATCTGTGTTTGTTATGGGCTAGATTCCCAGTGGCTTCCTTTCTAATTTGATAAACCTAGAGATCCATTACATTTTAATATGCAGTTCATGAGTTAATAGAAAAAGCTGGCTCAAATTACTAATAAGGCACAAATTTCCACCCTGGACTTCAATAATTTCAGATGACTGGATATTTACAAAGAACCAGATCTCTATAGGTTTCGCAAGTTGTGCTGTATTTGAGAAATAGCATAGGGCCATAGGGTGCCATTTTTTTCAAACAGAGTTGTCCATTGAAGTCAATGAGGAACTGTACTGAAAAACTGGACCTCTATTTTTGGTTTAATTCAGGGCAAATTCTGCCACACTTGCTCCCATTGAGTATGACCTTGTATTGTGAATAATGATAATGAAATCCTGGGACTCCATAAGAAGAAGAGTTTCTCAGTGTGCATAATGTCAGCGGAACCTGGTCTTCCCACCCTCCCAGCATAAAATGCTACAGAACAGGAGAATGATACTGAATTCTTTTTCATTGGAGTTAGTTGTTATTTTATACTTAAACCACCTAAATATCATATAGCCAATGGTCATTTAATGGAGCTTCATTAGCCACATGCAAACAAGCTATAGAAATATATGTATTTGTATATGTATCTACAAACACACACACAAATATCTGTATACGTGTGTTCTCACTGTTTGTTATTTGAATTGTCAAATTCCATATTTCTTTCTTCCACTTCCAAAACTGTTGAATACAACCATGTGAGGCCAAAAGACTCAAGGCAATGCCATTATTAAGTGGAAAGTAATTACCTAGTGATGACTGACATTCAGTAGCAGACATTTTGATAAATACAAATAATGTTATTTTCTCTGTTTATGCAAGAATAACAGTTTGCTTTCAGAGAGATGGGCAATTTTCAAGGAAAGTGCTGGTTTACTGCATAGTCAGTGGCTCTTCTACAGCCTTAGCAACATCTTTCATAGTTTAATTTTCTTTCCTTGTTTGATGGTTATTTTCATTACTTATTAGGATAATGTCATAAAGTCACTGGTTATTCATTGCACAATTCCATAAATTACATTAAACCACTGAACATATTGTTAACAAAACAAAAGAAAAGGAAACATGCAGGCTTCTAAGTAAAGCCATATATTTCCAATGGAGCTCAGAAGACTTAGCTAAAAGCAATTAAAAAATCAGGGCAGAGAAAAAGAAATACATTCCAAACTGATTTCTTTTTGTTGCACTCATTTGTACTTACTTTATAGGAAGATCTAGTGAAAAAAATTTCTGGGAATAACATTTTTGGTAACCGTGAGCAAGGATACTCATTGAAACTTTTCCTATTTCCTAGTTCAGAACAGCTACATACTGTATTGAACAATTACATTTCTTGAATTTGGAACCATTTTAGAAACCCAAATATTCACATCAGAATTCTAACAGTATGGTCTTGTAGACAGAGAAATGTTTTACACTTATAACTGGGTTGATACTTAGTTTTATCAACAATACTATTCCTCTGAGGTGAAAGGGATTAATGCTGTTAGTATGATGCATTTTCATAGGACTGTAGCTGTATCACTACTTTTACCAGTATAATTATATCAGTAGTAGTGTGTACAAGATTACTATTTACAAAGCAGGTTCACAAGTGATGTTTGTTAAATCAAGGAATTCAGAAAAAGTAGTAGAAACACTGTGAATACTGATTATTTAAGCAGTCTGAAGAGCCAGATTTACTCTGAACAGCCAAATGGTTTTTGCAAGTCACAGTGTTCTCAGAAACTACATGCAAAGAAAAGAGATTCAATTGAATAATTAAATATCACAGGTTTTTTATATAGAACTAATATTTGGTATTATTAATCCTGTGAATATACTATTTCCCAGCATAACACTTGTGCAGAATTTATTGAATGTGTTTCTGAGTTCATGCAAGAAAATCCATACACAAAGGAATTTTGCACTTTTCATGATCCAAAATTAATATTAAATGCAATGTGTTTAACTCCCAGGCTTCCATGGACAAGAGACTTCAAATATTTCCTCTCCTTCAAAATTGAGGTGTTCTTTTAGGAAAAATATCAGTGTAATTCTGCTGCATAACACAGGAATTAGGCTCTGGAAAGACAGCCTGGTGTTACAAGCTTCCTTGCACAGAGGGTAAGGGATAGATGGACTGGATAATGCCTCCAGCCCTGTGTGTTTCACCCTCCAGTCAACTACAAACATCCGTACATACCTGGCTACTTAAACTGGTCTGGCACAGAGAACAGAAGACAGGATCCCCTGAGAAGGAGAGGAGAGGAGAGGGAGAGGGAGAGGGAGAGGGAGAGGGAGAGGGAGAGGGAGAGGGAGAGGGAGAGGGAGAGGGAGAGGAAGCAACATATGGATGATTATTTCCAGGCACAAAATCCAGCTAGCAGGCTCAATTTCTTATATGGCTTGTGTAGGCCTGTGTAGATAATTCAGATATCATAATGCCAAGTCACATAATAAATAAAAACCCAATTATACTCATCACCTCGTATTTTGGCCAATGCAACATTTGGACTCATTCCATCCTATGGGATCATTTTCATGTAAAACAAGCCAGAAAGTTTAGCAAAGGAGAAATTGTTCCTAGGATAAGAGATATGCAGAGCCCCAGATATGTGCCAAGCCCAGAGTTCCTTTAAAGGCATAACGATATGAGAAGTTATTCTTAATGTGATTTGGCGATAAATTATATTTGTTGCTGCCTGATTTGTAGTGTAGAAAGAAACAAGAGACACAAGGGGTTTCTCTCACACACACCTACAGACCCCAGCATATAATTTTGCTGCATACTTCCACAGCAAGCAAATGACGTTTCATAAATTATACTTAGAAAGGGAAACACATAAAAAAGACTTTCTCCGTGCACCAAACAGTACAGGTGCAAACTATCCTGTGTATTTTCTGTACACAGGAAAAAAGCACCAAAAAAAAAAAAAAAGGAAACAGAAAATACAGCTTTTCATTGCATTAACAAGCTGCTGGTAGCATTAGGCTTGATCCACAAGAACTGCATTGCACTGGACAACTTGTAATCAACCTGCTACCTGATGGAATTTGCAACCACATATTAGGCATGAAGGATCTCTTCAAGGAAAACTCACCAAGGACAGAGTGTCCAGGAGTCACCAGGTGCAAGGGGCCAACCTAATCCAGTCACCTCAAATATCCTGAAGCATCCTTTTGAAGCTGTTCCCTTGTCCTCCAAATCATGAAATATTCGGGGGAAGAAGAAACAGACAATGCAAGAATGACAACTAACATACTGGTAGCACTGTTGTCAGGATAGGATTCAAGTCTCTGCTCCATCAAAGATAATTAAGTTTTTTATAAAAAGCACAAAGGATGCAGCAAGACAGATCACAAGAGCCCTGAATCAGAATATGCTGCAATATGGTGATCAGCAAACTCCATCCAGTGTAGAAAACATGCTCAAGTAACTGCAATATCATTTTACAGATGAGTTCTATAATCTACTGAACTATTGGATAAAAAGAAGAGACCACACTCTCCCCAGCTGTGCTTTCTGCAGATTTGGAATTGGTTTGACATTGCTTTCTGGGTCAATTCCTCAAGTGGCCTACACAAAAAAAACCCTACATTTCCAACTCTTGAGCTAGAAAGGGATCAATGCTGCCCTCTGTTTTCCTTTGTATTTGTAAGAATGTGTCACCATACTCTCCCAATGACAAAAGCTGTTTCTAAATCGTTCATATTAAGGACATCCAATTTTTATTTTTAATTTTTGCCCATGTAAATGAGTTTCCTGAAATCTAATGGAGTGTAAAGGAAGAAGCTGTTCCTTCTTCAGAAGCAAATTCCAAATCTTTTTTAATGTGTTATTATAGTATATACAAAGTTGTAACAAACCAAATATTTAAAACCATTAAAATTTCAAACGTTACAGAATTTTAAAAATTAAATCAGTACATTAGACGAAGGCTGTAAGGAGGAGAAAGCAGCCTGAAGCCTAAAGCTAGGAATCTACTAATTAAGATATGCAATAAATATGTTAATCAAGTAAACTTAAGGAGGGTGGGGGAAAGCGATTATATAATCCTCTTGGCACCATACAATGTCTCAGTGCTCTCACACAGGAAAATGATGAGTAGGTAAACAAGGAAGAGAGAAAAAAAACAAGTCCTTTGATTGTGGGCCAAAGAAGAAACTGTTCCAAATGGCTTCTCTAACCAACATTAACAGTTCAAGTAGAAAACATTCAGATCTAAGAGCTCTCTCTAGTGTGCCAACCTGGGGACAGCTCACAGAAACTAACCAAGCAGCCTGAGAAACTGGAGTATTTAAGATGATTCTTGTTAAGAATGGTCATAGCAATGTCTTTTGTTATTCTATTTCTTTATAACTCTATTCCACCATTGCAAAACTATAAGTAAACAGGATATTTGGTTCTGTGTTCTGTATTATAGATGTTTCACTGCTAACCAACAAGTAGGTACTTCATTCATAGTTGCATGGATCCTTAAAGCAAGGGCTTTGGGATTATGCTTGTTTGTAGCCTTGTTGCCCAGTAAGTACAGTGGTGTTTGTAACAGGTTTTGTGCTAAGCTAATAACGCAGAACTCAACTCCTGTCAGGCTCTGTCTGGACTGGTTTTGGCCTAGCTGGAGCCATATTTAGTCTTGCCTAGCTGTAACAATTATCTAATAATCTGGCGACCATTGCCTACCTTGTTTTAGTTTGTGAACAACTGTATGGGGTAATAGGAAGCAGTTATTCAGTGCAGAATGAACTATTTATGACTCTAGAATAAAATGAAGAGTAGAGGAGTACTGGGGTGATAGCAGGGGTGTTGAAACTATGGGCACAGGATGACGCCAGGGGCCCCAGGGCTATAAACATGTCACCAATAGTCAGTTAATGGTCATTAAAGGAATGCAACCATGTGAGCAGGGTAAAAGTTTTAAGGGTAACAAGGAGAACAATGAACACATATCTAATATAAGTTAAATGTACTATACACAGTAACATGGAAATATGAACCAATGAAGAAGCAGCAGGTCATAGATCATATTGTAAAATGTATACAATTACTCCAGACAGACCTAAAAGCAAGGAGAAAGGAAACATGTATGTCGACATCGCAGTTCTCCCAAAAAAGGACTACAATGCGGATGACTGGCTGTAACCTTTCTCCCCCACCCTGAATCAAAGCCTAACCTTAGGACCCAGAAACACAGTGGAAGCATGACAGTAATACCAGAGAAACATGCAGATACTAGACTGTTTTTGTATACTCATCTTAACTGTATATAATTTGAATCATAAGTGTTAATACAATTGTAAGCGGACTAATGGTTATACTTTTATCAATCTGTTAAGACTTAAATGAGAATAACAATAAAATCCCTGTTTGTGTGTGATATGTAGTTATTTCCCCTGTAACAAGATTTTGACTGTAGCAAATAGGTGGGAATAAATACAACTTACTCTGTAACCTGGATTCAACAAACTGGCAACACTTGCAGGATGCACAGTACCCCAGTGCATTTCTCTGGTGTTTCAAAAAGGTAGGAAGATACATCTCTACCAAGTTGTTGAGTCATTTTAGGAGATAATAATAATAATGTAAAGTCCATACATACAGAGAAAGCATCTTCCCAAATTACCCAAGAATCCTCTGTTCTGGAAGTAGGATAATAAATAAAATGAAAATTGAGGATTGTCCCAATTTCATAATAGATGTGAAGCTGCTATCATTGGCATCTGCAGCTCAAAGCATGATGCTGGACTGACGACTGTTTAGAACACAAACACACAAATTCTGTCTGTCACAAATTCATGAACCCGAACCACAGATCGGGATTCACCCTTCTAGGCAGTATGCTAGGACTTTGGTTTTATTTAGGATGGCTCAGCTCTTTGCTCAGGCAGACGGTAGGGCTTTTCTGTTTTTTTCCCCTCTTGAAGGAATTCCTTTTTTAACATGAAAAAGATTGGTGCTTAACACCCAAACCAATGATAGTAATTTTAATTTTTCAGTAGTATTAAGATTTAAAATGCTTACCAAATAATAGAAGCATACATTTCAGAGCACTTATTATTTTTTAATATAATTTACTTTTTCATTAGAAAGCAAAACAGTTAATCACAGCAATGGGATAATTTCTGGCAAAAATAAACTCATTGGCACTAATTTTGATAAAGTTTTCTTGCTACATTACTAACAGAATAGCTTTAAATTTCCTGACCTGAATTTTTTTTCATTATATTTATACTGAATTATTTTGTCCAATACAAAGAATATTATGAATTAAACTTAAAAATATTATTCAGGTTAGGTGTAAGTCACTCTGTAAAGCTCAAACACTGTATTTATTTATTACCTGGCTAAAGGTGCCTGCTGTTTGGGGATTCCGTATATTGATTTCAGAGAGATTGCCTTTATGAACTGTCTTAACACATCTCTCAATTCTATTACTTACTGTCCAAAACAGTAATAATGATATGAAATATGCAATTTTGATTGCAATGGTAATACTTCTGTAGTTAATAAACATAATTATTAACATGTTACCTCTTGCCTGGAAATCCTCCAGCAGTATGTTCAGCTTAACTTCATACAACAAATTTGTGGGTGACCTGCATTTTTTTTACTATGAAAAGACTGATTTTTATATGAAAATATTCATTTTGGCAAGGTGTGACAATGCAGTATCAGAATAATGAAGAAAGAATTATATGAATTGAACAAGAATGTATAATACCTATATGGAGATCACTTCTCATTACTTTTTTTTTAAATCAACATATATTAAAGAAAAATATTTAAAGAGGAAAAGAAAAAAATTAAATTTACATATTACATGTATTGTAAAAAAGCAAGAAAATTATGATTTTTGCATCCAAGCCAGGCACATATGTATCTCTTCTACTAACATAAAAAAGGATGTGTCATAAAAGCTATGAAAGTAGGAAAACAAAATAAATTATAATAATATTTTGCACTTTTTTCCCTAGATATCAAAATTTGCTATAATTATTGCCATTTTACAAAGAAGGTAGCTTAGGAACAGAAGAGTTATCTGAATTATCTGGGTACAGACTGGTCTGGCTATTAATGCCCATTCATCTAATTCACCCTGGTGTATGAAAACAGTTCAGAAAGTACATCTGAGCCATTGTACAATCGTAGTTTTGATTTTAGTATCTTGGCTTTGTTTTCAACAGCAATATATAAAGTTTTCTGTGTACAGGTGGTTTTTCATGTAGTCTTCAAGTAGACATGGATTTCAGCATGATGCAGGTATTTCCAAAGGTAAAATACAACCCCAATAGCATGCAGGTTGGGAACAAATCATGTATATCAAGGAGAAGTCTGGAGAATTAGGCTATAAATACACAGAAACAATGACAAACCTCTAACCCTTAACTGTGTACCACTACAGTGCAATACAATAATTTACTATGTCAATAAAACTAGATGGAATATCAGCAAAAAATGGCTGTAAAAAGGAAGAAAATCTCTTCCTAGAATATCAGTGACAAAGGAAAGGTTAAACTGCAATGAACATGCCTTTTTTCCTTTGCAATCTGGAGTTTTAAAGAAAAAATGAAATTTACTCCACTCGACAGTCAGTGATGTATATAATTAAACAGAAAGGTTTTGGAGGATGTGATTTTATGGTTACCATAGCAACTAGCACCTAGATGGTCCATATTCCTGTGCTCTTCTACCATCAAAAAAAAAAATCCTTCTATGACCCACTTGAAAACAAATAGGTTTGTACTGCTCAAACTACCATTGTTCTTTGCGAGTATCTATTATCACTCAGAATCAGGCTGCTGGGATAATCCTACTCTGGAAATATTCCAGTGGTTTTACCAAACAGTAATATGCATCCTCCATGGCTTGACCTATAGCATAGCAGTGGAAATCCTGTGCACAGTCATATGCAGCTCTATTTGGCCATGTGTGGCTCTAATTCTATATATGGGGAGAGGAAAGGAAGGTTTTAAATGGCTGTTGCATTTCATAGCCTAAGCTACTTATATTTAGAAAAGTTTAGATTTTTTTACCACAGTCACTCAACTACTCTCATCCCATCCCTTTAAGAACAATAAACTTTTGAAACCTTATTTATAGTAAGCAGAAGTTGAAAGTTTTTCCTCAAGCTCACCTTACTGTTGTTCTAGCGTGAACTGAAGATGAACTAAAGCAGAAGTGCTGAATTGCTTATTGCCAGAGAAAATTTTCCTGTGTTCATGTTGCTAAGAAAATCTCCTCACCTCTCTTGTGTTGTGCCTGAGAACTTAAGAGAAAGAGACAGCAGAAATGTGACAAAGGGTACAAAGTTATTATCTATTGTAAAAACATACAGTATTTGTGGACACTACTTAAATTATTTGTTCTGAATTTAGAAGATCTCTAATTGCAAATCTTTCTCATATGAGTTTTTCAAAGGATTCAATAACATTCAAGTATGAGAACAAAAATTCAGCCCAACAAAGTAAATTACCATTTTATTAAGTTTACCATCTCTTCCCTCAGAGGCCTCACAAGTGTTACTCTTAATTTTAAATGTAATCCTTGACTTGCCAGGAGCTTGCTTCTACTGTAGGCACATATGAAAGGCAGAATTAATATTAACATTAATGTTAAAAAGGCAGGAAGATGTTCTTTTTTGTTTTCTACTGAAACATCTAGTTAGCATTCCAGGCAAATTTGAAAGCCATTTCTTAAAATCTCTTTCTCTTTCTTTCTCTATTTTTTTTTTTTAAATAAGCATTTGTTGCTGTAATATCAGAGGCAGAAAAATAAAGCAAAACAAATAACATAGAACACCTCTTTATCACATATTGGGTTTAGGTCTTCTAATAATTGACTATACAACACGTCCAAATGTAATATATTTATTTATTAACTAAATATTTCTTATTAGAATGACACCTTCCCTTTTTACATTCCTTCACTCTTTTCCCTATGGGCCTTCCAATCCTTACTTCTAGACATCTTAACTTTAAATCATATTCATTTCCATTCTGTGATCAGAATATAAATACCCTGTACTGCCAGACAGGCATATAAGAAACTACCTTTTCCTCCTCAGTCAGTTCATCCTTTTAGAATAACAGCGGAAAACTTGTTTTAGTTTTAGAAATAGGACTAGGGAGAGGATTTACACAGGCAGTATTCTGCAAGTTTCTCTATAAGCCTTCGTGCACTCCAAGTCTTCACTGTACCTGCCAATCCATATGCAAGAGACAGATGTTCGTCCTTCCACTTTGTTAACTACCTTGTCACAATATATCACCATTTTTGTATTACTTCATGGAGGTTTGGTTTACACAATTTACTCTGCATTTCCACCTGTGCTTGAGTAGGATTGGAGAAGTACCTGTTAAAGCTACATTTATATAGCTGGTTTTTAATTATTACATTTTATATTCATATTATATTCATATATATATAATATTCATATAGCAAGTATTTTAAGTCTGTTCTGTGCTCACTGCAGGTAACAAGTTTGCAGTTCTAAAATGGAGATCACGGGGCTGCCTGCAGAGGTTAGGCAATGTTTGCACTGTATTTTCACTTGGGTAGCCAACCTGAGATGGGTTAGCTCTAAGTGTGGGAAGACAACCAAGCATCCAGCCCAACTATGCAGCCTTTTGCTCTCACTCAGGTACAGTCAGCGAGAACAGACACATTGTACCATGCATAGGCTCATCCATGAACTTAAGTGAGACCACTGAATCATTTCACCTGCTTTTGAGAAGAGTCATCATATGTGAAAAACTTACGTCATGATCAGTGTGTGGCATTCCATCCAGACAACTAGCAGAGATGAGAACAAGACATCCATAGAGGCAGAGTGTTGACACCTAATAACGGGGCATGGTGACCTCGAGCACCCCGCTGACATTGGTGGTCAGGGTGACCTGTGAGTGCACCACCCATGTGCTGGCATCAAGTATCAATTCACCAGTCTGAGACCAAAAGGTTAGTGTTGTTTACATGCTTTGTAGAACTCCTAAGGGGGGTTGAACCCTTCAGTCTCTCCATAATATATATATATTAACACTTTCCACTGTGCCAAAGAAAAATGCAAAATGAACAATTCACAAGGTTAATAAACCAAGGTAGATTTTCTGATGCAGTCTATTATTTGTCTTAGGTAAACTGCTTCATACATTTGACATATGTCCAGCACTATGGAAACATATGAAACATGCTGCCGCCTCCTGACTTACACTGCTATGACCGAAAGTGGAATTGGAATTATGTGAGGGGAGTTTAAGATGCTTCACCTTCAGTAAAACATACCCTGCCCTTTTTCTTCCCAACACCAAACACAACTGCAAATATGAGGCTATTCAGTGCATGGAGTCATAAAACACAGGCATAATTCAGAAGAAATAATGAAGAAATGCCAGAATTTCTGAAGCACATCGACACTCCCTAAAATATTCCTACGGTAACCCTGTGCACTGTCAGACTCCAACCAAAATAAGTAAGGGGAAGCTGGGAGGGCTGATGTTCACATACCATCAGTCCAAAGTTATTAGCACAATTGTTTCTGTAATTGCCGCTCACTGGGAATGTTCAGTGTTCAATGGTCCTCGAAAATCAGACTTCCAATTGGTTGATGATGGGTTTTGTTAGATGCACACACTGAGCTGGGAAATGCAGCCACACATGTCAGGATCAGAGAATTTTCAGCACTGTCACAGGTTTTGGGGTGAAGAGGGTCTGAACGGGATCTAAGCTATTTTTCTTCATACACACATACATCTCTCGTGCTGAATTAATAACACATATATAAGAGTCTAAGTTACTGAAACTCAGTAACTGTTTTAAACCCCAGCGAGCAAAACATTACAGTGACAACAGGAAATGCATTTCTTAAGAAAGATCTTAAGGACCTTAAAATTAACCATTTACATACCACTACCTTTGTTGAAATAGTTATGTCTAACTGAGATGTCACAAATGTTACAAAACTGAGGTTATCAAAAGAACTTTGCAGATACCTTTTTTTTTCCATTAGCGGTATATACAAACCATCCCTCAAGTAAAATGAGTTACTGTCAGGCTTTATCAGCAAGATAGGTGACAGCCTCACAGCTGGGGTAGCAGAGAAACACTAGGGCATTTTCTCCTACCGGGGACATCAGATGACAAGAGTACACCCCTGCTTCGGGAGTGGGGGGGACAGGAAGAGGCAGTGGCTTGGGACTGTAAAGGTGCAGGAGTACATACCCCTGGCCAGGACAACAGATTGTCTCCACATCTGATGAATAGAGAAATCTCAGCAAGACTAAAGGCAAAGGTAGTGAACTGGTCCAAAGCTCTTCAAGGTTCTTTTGTATCCTGCACCCCCTTCTAAATCCACACCTGAAGATACAATAATGAGAAAACAGGGTGATAATTAAAGACTATTTTACAGAGGCTTTTATTCTGCAGCAACATAAAGTATTGCAGTCAATAACTCTGCTGCTTCAGGAAATATTGTGCTGGGTAAAATCATATCCCTTGGCGGAACAGAACCCTGTGCTCAAACACTTGATCTTACTTTATAGATGAGACTGTTCTCTGACGGTAAAGAAAATTACAATCCATGTGTAGGAGCTATATGAAAGAGCATGCTATGAATCTCAGCCTGGGATGGAGGAGCTCTGCTGTTCCTGGTGAGCAGCCTGTTAGAGGTAGCCTAGATCTCTGTGGGTTCACAGCCCAGTCTACAGCTTCTGCCCATTCGACTTGGTCATAATACTCTGAACTATCAGCTCTGCAGGGTGAGGAAGCTGATTCAGCCTCAGATGGAGGCAGTGGCAGCCAAAGAGCGCTAAACCTCCAGGCTGAGAATGAGAGACCCAGCAGTGCCAGAGCTGCAATCTGTGCGCACGCTCAGGGAGAGAGAGGCAAGCCCAACACATGCACATGCAGGAAGGCATAGAAACCTGTGAAAGATGAGTACAAAAACCTCCCCAACAAAGGAGGTGCAAATAGGCCATGAAATGCACTTTGTGTGGATAGTGCTGCCATAGCCATTATTCTTCCCAAAACATATCACACCTATGTTTTACAGAGATGTGCCAGAGGAATGGACTGCTGAAAGTGGCCAGGCTCACTGGCACTCCCTAAACAACCTCTCCTGTTGCCACCACAGGGGGACCAGCTACTGTGGCAGATGAACAGTTGCTCACACCAGCCAGGGCACTTGTTTTCTTATCCCATTAGTTAAATTCTTGAACAGCAGTACAAAGCCACACTAAAGAAACCAGCAAATAAAATCCATTACTGACTGGTATGTGAAGTTTAAGCAAGACAACTTTACAAAGAAATAAGCCATGCAATCAAAGCTGTATCTTTCACCATCTCCTACACACTGCCTAGGTAATCTGCATATTTAAACAAAGCTTCCTAGTATTCATGCCTGAAAGTGCCTACCGAGGGAAACTGAAGCCAGATGGTTAGATGTCAAAGTGACTAAAAAATTGCTTTTAAAAAGGTAGGCTTCCAATAATTAATAGTCCAGATCTTCAGATAATGTAAATCACTGAAGTGAATTGCACAGTTCTGATTTACACTGCCACATAATCTAGTTGTGTGTGTTCAATCCTCATTCTGAAAAACATTTAGCACAGATTGCTTGGATAACTCATTTTCGAGGTGGGGAGGGGGGAACTAAACATCCATTTGCTGAAAGCCTTTAAGGACATATTCTAAAGCACTCTAAAACATAACCATGTGCTAATTAAAACTTCATACTTTTAAATAATAAAGTAGGAAAGAGATACAACTCCAGCTGGAATAAACATCCTCCTACAACGTACAGACAAGGCAGAGTTTCCAAAGGCACAAATAGCAGTGAGGCACCTCCCATTGAGACCTGGTGATGACAGACAATTCGACAGACAATTCTATACTCTCTCAGTATCCTAATGGAAAGATGTCAAAAAGCTTCTGAAAACAAAATGGCTGTCACTATTGTTTGCTGATCAAAGAAAATTTAGCAGTTTAAGTTTCAGCTTAATTCTTAGCACTCATAGAGTGGTTAAGAGATGTTATACCTTTTCCCACCTGGTGGACTCTTGTGTTACACCATGCATGGCTATGACAGATTAATGTTATTTCTTTGTTGACATCACCTGTCCTTGTTTCTGTATTTTATCATTAAAGTCTTGTTTTTCAGCCTCAAATAGCCCCAAGACAATGCACTGTAATAATTAAGTACAAAAAAAGCTTAAACAACATTAATAGACTGGATGAAATCAACAAAAGGCAACAAATTGTACTCTGTGCTGACAATCCAGCCTTAACACACTCCTGAGGTAGGAAACAACATAAGAACATGGGTGTGTTTGTTTATAAAGGTTTCCTCCCTTTGAATTAGTGTTCAGGGATCCCTGTTCATCAAGCACTACAGGTAAAATGCTAAAAAAACCCAAAACCAAAGCAACAACAGCAAATCTGAGTGAGTAGTGCAACACTGAAGCACGTTGCCCAGAGAGGCTGTTGAATCTGCAAATCGGTTTTTCACAGTCTAGCTAGACCAAGCCAGAGCTGACCTGATCTAGCAGTGGCAACAGTCCTGCTTTGAGCTGGGATGTCAACTAAAAAACCTCCAGTGGTCCCTTCCCATTGATGTTTTGGTGATGTGATGATTCTATGAAAATAGCTGCAAGATGGTGTCCTGATGGCAGGATGTGCTTGGGCAACTTGCATCCCGAGAAGAAAAGAAGCAATGTCGCTGTGCCTTTATAACTTATGTGCAGCCTGAGACTTTCCCTGTCTGCCAGTAGTGGTATAACTCTTAGTGAAACAAGCAGGCAAAACATCTCCTAATGAAAATAGTTATACTTTTAAGTACGGTTTTAATTACAATGACAAACACCATTGATTTTCACACATGGAAATAAATTTACTCTGATGCTTGTACTTACAAGACCCAGACCATAAGTTTGAAATTCTTGGCTTACTTCTTCTAAGTTCTTGAGCTGGCTTCTTTCATCTGCTTTATTTTTCTTTTATTAAGAATTAATTAAAGAAAGCTATCAAGCTCATCTTTCCAACTGAAGTCAGCCTTCTTTGCTTGGGTAAGTACAGGCAGTACTTACAGCTGCAAGCAGTGTAAAGTCTATTTTAAAAATGATTTTTATTTTAAAGGGTCACTGCCAAGGTGATTAGCACCAAATCCAAATGAGCTTTTAATCTGCCTCCTTCACTCTGATGCCAATTTAACTAGTAAAATCCTGCCAGCAACATCAGTTTTAGAAACCAGCCTTCGAAGCCATACCACAGCAAAAGGCTTCTTGAAATCCAATGAGATTGTCTGCTACGGCACCACTGTCAGCTGTCGTTGTCACTTCCTAGGAGAAGTTAATCAGATTTGTTCAGCCTGACCTCTGCTTTAGGTAGCCTGGACCTGTCTAAGGCTGTACCTGTCAGATGCTCCCTGTTGGGGTCCTGCTCACCTCTGAGGCCAGGCTTGGCTCCCTCCCAAACAGGAGTGTCAGGTCAGCTCCCCTCCCTGCTTGGCCCTTCATCTGCCTCCTCCATCCAGCAGGGAGTCCAGCCTCTCTGCCACTTGTCCTCTTCCCTCATCTAGTGCTAACTTAGGGCTAATGGGTGTTCTGCTTTCATCTTTCCTCTGTGTTACAGGGTGAGTATGTACATTCTCCCCAAATTCAGCAGCTTCATTGTTATCCACCACCACTGGCTAAAATGGGGCTGCAGGGACCATGGTGAGGGGAAGACCCTTCCCACAGGGCCTCCCCAGCACTAAGTTGTAAAATCTTCCTTTTATTTCAAATATTTATTCACCGTTAACTTCATTTTCTTTTACTCAGATCACATGTGTTTATTATGTGGAGAGCTGGTAGTGATGTTTTTAATTAAGGTTGTCTAATAATTTCCTTTATAGCTTTTGGTTTTCAGTATAGTTTATAACCCCAGGAACATTAATCATTCTGGGTTAAATTTTGCATGCTTCGTTTCTGCCTCAAGTGGAATTGAATACAGGATCATCAGCTACCCTGCTCCTGCTTCCTATTTTTCTTCCCCAAAATATTCTCTTCCTTTAATAAAGTACAGTAGGCTCGGAGCCAGACGATCATAAATTGCACTTTCATCATTTCTACTGCATAATGCTAATAATTCTGTGCAATTGTATCTGTAATCAAGCAAGGTGTTATGCGTCTTTTGCATAAAAAGCAGAAAGCTGTCAGTCCATCAGCATAATCAGTGAAGCAATGGAGGTTTTCAAAGGTTGTGCAAGGTCACCAGTACATACTGGAATTAAAAGTTCATGGAAGAAACGTGATGTTGTCCACCATACACAATGCTTCTAGACTGCTTGCTTTTGCAAAAATATTAAGCACAAGAAGCCAAGACATGAAAAGAACTTCTGTAGTCATCAGATTTTTACACTCTGATTGTAGAGGATGCCATGCATACCATATAACACATCAGAGACACTCTCAGTTGAGCTGAGACTACTAGGCTTTTCCAGCACTCATGATAGCTGGCTGAAAGCCTAAATGCAAGTTTGCCAGATCAGCATGGGGAGTCACACATCATTTCTAAAGGTTGAAATAAAAAGTTATTGTGATTATTAAAAAAAAAAAAAAAAAAGTTATTTGAGTTTCCATTCCACTGGACATTTCAATAGTAAATTCCGAACTGGAGTCTTGGTGTTCTTGCGCTTTTCCCTTCCCTTCCCTTCCCTTCCCTTCCCTTCCCTTCCCTTCCCTTCCCTTCCCTTCCCTTCCCTTCCCTTCCCTTCCCTTCCCTTCCCTTCCCTTCCCTTCCCTTCCCTTCCCTCTTATCTCTTCCCTATTCTCTCCTCTCTTTGTCTCTCTTTGCTTCCTTCACAAGGTTAAAATTACATGCAGAATGGAAATTCAGGATTTCAGATAAATTCTCACTCTTTTTTCTTCTGCACTCTGTTCCCTTTTGGAAGAAGGCTGTCCTCAAAAACTCTCCAGAACTTGTAAGATTAGCTGCAATCTGGGGCAGACATAAGCAGACACAATCCCCAGGGCTGCTCAGCACCAGTAATTTGGGTGTGAGCTCTGGTGAGAACTGTTCACTTCTTAGGACTCCAGGCAGCAGGGCTGACCTCTTTTCTTCTATTTATTGCTACTGTCTTCAACAAATTGGCAGGAAGGCTTTCTAGCTTATATTCTTCCAGCATTCACCAGTTCAAAACAGGTATCTCTCATTTTTTCTCCTTCACGGTTAGGCTGTTAGGAGATCTAAAGGGGCACAAAGTGTTCAACAGATGTTGAGCGCTTCTCTCCTCCTTGGTAAAGCAAAAGAATATGCATCTGTGGCCCAACCCTGTTTGCCTCAGCCATGAGAGTAGTTTCATTGAAGTTACTCTTAAAGCATGCAAGCTTTGCCCCTTGTGAAGAAAGCTGCCTTCACCTTTGGCACTGAATGCAAGATCACTCAGTCTTCTGCTTCTGCTACAATACTTAGGTCCAATGGATAAGGAAGACAACCGGACTCTAAAGTTCTCCTGTTCTGTGAGGTTAACCTTCACTTTAATCCTTATACTTTTCATTCATTTTTGTGAGTGCAATTTCTTGAATATATCAGGTCACGAGCTTCAGTAGCAGAAAGAGAAGGGGCAAAAACCATTGTTAGACAAGAATGCTAATTCTGAGAGCGATCATCGAAAGGTTGAATCAGCCTGTGCCGCATTGTGAGAGTTCAGCAATGCTCCATTCATTTGTGTGACAAGCCTCATTATGAGGAAGCTTTTTAAAAGCAATTCATTCTGAGGAAGCTTTGGATACAGTTCCAAAAGCAGAAAATAAAACCTGGGAGAACTGGGGAAAGCAAAAAGAGCAGGCAGTAGAATCAAGCAGGAAGGCATACAGAAATCGGCTCCTTTGCGAGTTCATTTTTTCATTATGTTTGACATTCTTCAGGAGACAGAACTGTGCTGCACACTTGTGGCCTCAGGCAGTGAAGCTGGAAGAAGGTATTTCAAGAACTGCAGAACACACGCACACAGCTGTATAACACAGAAAAGATATAAAAACTGAATTGACAAGATCGTGATGCTAACTTGCTCTGGAATTACATCAGCCAAGGTAGTCTATTTTGAATTAGAAAATTCTACATATTCCTAACTATATTACCACTTATTTGGACCCTTAGGTGGTGATCAAAAGATGTGGCATCTAAAGTTCAGTTCAAACATTAATTTAACGTCAAATCCATCACAAAGAGTTTAGACTGATTTTCTGAAGAAAAGAAGCAATACCTGGAAGTTGTGTGTGGGCTTTTGAGAGATGAGAGATACTATCAGTAATAGTTCCAAGTAGACAGCTAGAAAAATACATAACTTCATGATGCCCTATGGGTTCTAACAACCTCTGGGATTTGTGATTGCCATTTTTAAGTCAACCACATCATCACCGAGAAATTAAAAGAAAACAAACAAACAGTGTTTTGTGCTCCCTCTGCTGGTTCTGGAGCAGCAGGTAGCTAACAAATGCTAGACCCAGAGCTCTGCTGTTTGACATAATTCAGTGATGATGAAACAGAAAAAACAAGCTTTGACTTTCAGTGTGGTTTTGTATGTAGCCGTTTTTGTTGTTATTAAACAAATGAAAAAGGCAAAATGTATTTTAGCTCCCTTCTAGAAGAAAAATTCTCTTTTTGAGAATGATAGAAAAATAATTAGTAATGTTTGCTGAACTTCAAGGCACCTTGCAGCTATCATCTCCTGGCCAATGCAAGGGGCAAGGCTGTGAGACTGAGCGGCTTGCACCAGTACACATATTGGCAAACTCTCTCCAAGTACTTGTTGCTATTAAGATTTTCAGTCTCAGTCTGAGCTAATAGTTGATCAGGCCTCAGCTATGCTTATTATCCCAGTAGAACTGAGGATTTAACTCATATGCTCAGAGAATGTAAATACAAAAGAATTCCTATTAAAAAAAAAATTGAAAGGGATGAGATTCAACATAAATAGTGTGTTCATGAAAGGAAATTTGTACACACTGCGTTTACAGGAAAATGCAAATGAGTTTGAGATATGTTGATATTCTGGTATGCTTTGATGCAACCAAAGTGGTTCCTGTCCTACACAGCATCCACAGGTGCTACGTAGAGGGATGGTTCCTCTCACCCAGCAATGGTACTTCTGCTGGCGGTTCCTGCAGGAAGAGGAAAGTGGAAAGACTGATGCTAGAGTACAGGGTGACCTCATTACTCCTAAAAAAGTGCCACATTTACCTTTTAGTAAAAAATGAAGAGAGAGCAGAAGTCTGATGGGAATTCTGGGATGGGTAAGATTTTATTCTTACTGAATGAAGAACCTCTCAACCTTCAGAAGAGCAGAAGCTGACCTTCTGCACATAAAACTATATTGGTAGATATTTTAGGTCTGATTAAAGCTGGGTTTTGGTTTCAGCATTAACTCAGGGGAAAACATGTGTTGTAAATACAGAGTGGAATATGGAAAGTACATGCACAAACATCAGAGCCACTTTCTCACTGGAAACTTGTGATGCTCTAAAGCACTAAAATAACATGCATATTAATGTTTGAATAGACTGCTACAGCCCTAGAGGCATAAAATATTATTCCTCTACCAGCACATGCATAATTCTACTAATTCTCTGTCCTTTTTCCTACCGTGTTACTACTTCTGCTCTGGAACTGCATTCGTACAATTCCTTCTCTGTGGGCCACAGTTGCGGAGATCAGTTCTCATTTGGTGGCATAACTGAAAATCGGCCTAGTCCCAAGGCAGATACAAGTTCCCCAAGGACAACAGGATTGCTCTAGCAGAGCACCTGTGTAAGCAACCAGAGGACCAGGCCAACTTCTTGGTGCATCCCACACTTTTGACCTTAGCACGCTCTTCATCATTTATAGACTTGCTCTTAAAAACAATTTCAGAGGGATATAAAATGCTTTCCTTCAGCAAAGAAACTTGCATAAGGCACACATGAAAAAGCTGTGAGAAAATTCCACTGGCCATTTGATCAACTCTAAGGAACAGAACTTGCTAACATAATGAACCATGACACATCATCAGGAGGCTGCATCTATCTGGAGAAGTGTCAAACAGCACAGTTTTATGAAGCATGAATAGTGTGCATTATGGAAAGAGAAAAAGATTTTAATTTTATTTCAACCTCAGCTACCAGCCTACCAACCCACCACCCCTAGGGTAGAGATGCTTCCACATGGAAGATTGCATAGTTTAGAAAGTCACATAAATTATTATGACATGAATAACAGTAAAAGCACAAAAACCAGTCTTTTCTTTGTTGGAAATGGTAGGTAAATTCCATCCTTTCTGTGTTAATTTTTTTTTCTTTAAGGATATCCTAAGAAAAAATAATTCTTCCTGTAAAATAAAATGGACAAGGAATAACATAAAAATTGCACTACATAAATTATTCATTTGATTTAATTTTATAAGAGAAAGAGAGATTCAGGGAACATTTTCCTTGTGATTCACTGAAAACTGTATTTTTAATGGATCTATATGCTTAAATTTTCTGGATAGTTCAGAGTGATAACGTACATCTGTGTACTATTTCCCTCCGTGAAAATTACAACATCTATGAATTATGTTTATAACATCCCAAAACTGGAGAGAGAGATCAGATCTGGCAGTGTTAGGGTCTAATTTTAGAATGCTCCCAGTTGCCTGATAATCATTTGCACCAGAGATGCTATTATGCTTTCTTATGAACTGCAGCTTATTATTGGTAATATATTACAAAAAAAAAAAAAAAGTCCCTGATTTCTGAAATGATTTTTATATGACTAGAGCCAGTAGAAGGGAGTCTCAGCTTCTGGAGAAACAGCTTTAATTCCCAGACTAAGATTCAGCTCAGCTCTTACCCCACATGACAGAAGTTGCCTCACAGGGTCTGGGCCAGCCGTGGATCCACTCTGCCCAAGAGATCGTACATGACAGTAGCTGTAACCTTCACGACCACTTTTGGGCCATCCTCTCTTTCCTTCAGTTGCACTTTCAGTCTGGTTTGAAACCCTGCTCCTGACTTTTGCTTCTTTCTATGCAATGTCATATATAAAAATGATCTAGTTCCACACTTGATTTTCTTTCTAGTCCCTTTTAACTTATCAAACATCATTATTTCTGCTGAAAACGTCCTTTGGTGTCTTGAAGACTCTATATTTGGCCTTAACACCACCACTAAACGATGTAATGAACTATTTTAATGAGAAAATTCTCTACCAAACAGGCAACTGAGCTGCTAATAACTCATTCTTAGCACCGTCACAATATTCATCAGGGCTATGTAAAGATTGGGAATTAATTATTTCAGAGAGGTGTCTTTTCTGAAATATTCAAGTGTCCTCATCAAGATTTGAGTAAAATCAGATCTTTGCCTGAATTTCATCATCATAGAAATAAAAATCACATAACTGGAATAATAATAAGCAAAATTAAAAGAAAAAAGCCCACAACTGTATACGAAGCAGGCATTAAGACTCATTTTCAACTGAAATAATCAGACCAATTTCTTTCCTTTTGTACCTAATTTACAATAAGTAGAAGGAAAATGTAAACACTATCCTGAAATACTGCAGCAGAATTATGAGGCTAGTGATACCTGATCACTGTGCCCAGTTATTTTCTACATACTAATTCCTGCACAGCATGGTCTGCTTGAGAGGTGCGAAAGATCAACAGCTGTGAAAACAGAGCAATAGCTGCACTGAAGTTTCACACCTGCATGTAGAGACTCCTTCATCAACTCCATGAACTTTGTCCTTTAACTAGGGGGTTTTTAAGTGTCATGCTGCTGTTTCTTTAGTAAACAATGGGTGTAATTAAAGCTATTATGTATCCTCCAGGCAAAAGGATACCAGTATTAAGTTGGAAAAAATATGGCTTAGGATTTAACTGGCTAGATTTGTAATTCTTCTACTGTAGGTGATAAAACGTTACCAAATGAAAAAAGTGGTAGTAAATTTTTGTTATTGCACGGGAAATGGCTGCAACACTTAGCTGTAAATGCAGTTCATAGTGAAATGTTATTAATAAATAGGCTTCTGACAAGAAAAGTTTATTTTAGTACAGTAATGTAAGTTGCACTGGATCGTATTGCATTTAGTAAACAGAGCTACCTACAGATCTGGAAATAACCATAGCTGGAGAAAAACATGAGAGTTAACAGAATCACAGAATCACTTTGAAACTGTGAATTTAAACCCAGAAGTCAGTGATATAGTAATCACTTGCTGTACTCAAAGACGACTAAGAAATTAGCAGAGAGGTAGGTTAGAACAAAAGAGGTGTAATTCATCATTCTCTGAGCATTTTTTTTAGTAGAAAAATGGTGCGAAGGTGACTGGAAGTCTTTAGTTTGTTTTTTCCAAACCCATCAACTATGTAAATGATACAGACTATACTGATAAATGGTTAAAATGGAATGGAACAAACCCCAAAAATAGGAATCCATGGCAACAGCTGTCCAAAACAGAATACCTCTGTCTTTCATTTAGAAACCTTCAGCAGATTGACTGAGTAATTCCATGCTGCAGAAATGCCTTTGGGATGTGCTCCTACTGGCATCCTTGTACCACCTGCTTTGGAAGTACTGTACTATGGGCCTTAGCATTTGCACAGACTTCTGTAAAAGGAAAATGTCAGCTTCCATCTGATGTCTCAGTTTTGTAGTTACAAAAGATGTACATGCATAAGCAGTGGTTAGGCTTATGGAGGCAAGATGCACACACGCAGAGAGGGCTCTGTGCTGCATATTTCAGTGAGGCTGGAATCTGCCTCTTGATTTTTCCATCCAAGAAAAGTGATTATATGGTGAATGTACAGTAGATTTCATGCATGTGAAATAACACCTATTCTATACTAGCTGGTAAATGGTAGCCCAGGAACATTGCCCCTTCAACTTCAGCCTTAAGTCTTTAAAAACTTTTCATAAGAAACATTTTTTCAAAACATATTCAGTTATTGATGTGTCTTCCTTTTGAAAATATTTCCCATGTCATGACTGAAATGATTTATACAATGACAGACCTTATGTTCTCCCCCTGCTGTTATTATAAATTATATTTTTACATCTCAGGGGAAGTGGTCTGAAAAAAAGGTTTATATAGAGTGGTTAGGCTGAGGAATGACTATAGATAAGGTACCTGGAGAATAAAACTAACTGCACCCTATAGGTTATAGAATAACAATAAAATAAAAAATAAGTGCTGCATCAAAAGAAGCGTGACAAGCAGGTCGAGGGAGGTGATTCTTCCCCTCCACTCTCATGCAACCCCACCTGGAGTACTGCATTCAGCTCTGGGGCCCCCAACAGAAGCAGGACATGGACCTGTTGGAGCGAGTCCAGAGGAGGGCCACAAAGATGATCAGAGGGCTGGAGCACCTCTGCTATGAAGACAGGCTGAGGGAGTTGGGGCTGTTCAGCCTGGAGAAGAGAAGGCTCCAGGGAAACCTTATAGCAGCCTTCCAGTACCTGAAGGGGGCCTACAAGAAAGCTGGAGGTGGACTTTTTACAAGGGCATGTAGTGATAAAATGAGAGGTAATGGCTTTAAACTGAAAGAGGGTAGATGTAGATTAGGTATAAGAAAGAAATTCCTCACTATGAGGGTGGTGAGGCACTGGAACAGGTTGCCCAGAGAAGTTGTGGCTGCCCCACCCCTGGAAGTGTTCAAGGCCAGGTTGGATGGGGCTTTGAGCAGCTTGGTCTAGTGGAAGGTATCCCAGCCCATGGCAGAGGGGTTGGAACTTGATGATCTAAGGTCCCTGCCAACCAAAACCATTCTATGATTCTATGAAAATTGAAGAGGCCAGCATAACTGAAACTGGAATGTAACAATGTAGGTAGAAAAAACATGGACAATAATCTTGTACTATGAGGAAACTATACTAAATAGTTATTCTGAATATATGTCTAGTAAGCAAGCAACCGGTGAAGTAAACAGCTTTCCATTTTGGTTTGTAGATTACCTTGGAACATGCTTGAAAAAATAAAACCAGTCATTTACCACAGAATATCTTATAATGAAGGCCACCAAGGCTGATATATACCAATGTTTTATTGACATGGGAGTAATTGTTCCACCACAGGACAGATTTTACCTATATAACAGGAAAATTTGGTCTGCTTGCTCTTTGATGCAGATGCACCGCATCTTATTCAGGACAGCTACTGGTATACTTCCCATGCTACTGAGCGCTGTAGCCAACTGGATTTCTATTGATTAAAAAAAAGCTGCTTCCTCCTCCGAGCAGTAAGCAGTAACAACTGATAATTTAAGAATCAGTATTTTAACTGAATCAGTATTTCAGAAATTTTAAGATGTCCTTTGTGACATCGCTCTTTTCCAATTAATCCTGTCATAATCTGTACTCCTGCTGGGATACAAACTGCCCCATTCAGGGACACAAGCAGGCAATCCTGTGAAAAATGGAAGTTTGTTAAGCATAAGGAAATAAAAAAAAAAAATAACAAAAAGGGAGGCCTCTGAATACCTCTAACAAATTCAAAAAGCCCACACTCATTCCTTCCAGGGAGAGACAAGCTGCCACACTAAAAGATGGCTTCTAAGCTTGATACTTTATTGCAGAGAGAGCATGGGAGCAGATCCATCCCAGTAACTAGTTACTTAATTTTCATGTTTTCTTGCTGTTCATTGCAATGCATTTACAGCAAGTCACTGAAACTATATTCACTCTGAAAAATTAAGCCCTGGTACTGCATTTCAATCTTAAGAATTTATTTCGTTGCCCGATGTTAGAAGGACCCAGGAAATAAACCCTTGAAAAGTAGACAGAAGCTGTGTTTGCCTGGCTTATTTTACAGCTCTAAGATCTTCTTTTTGCACATACCATAAGCCCATAAATCCCCTATTCCAAGATTTTCAGAAATTATTTCCAAGTACTTGAGTATTTTTCTAAGATTCTGGTTACTTCTACGCAGCTGGCAGCTCTGGTTTATTACATTTAAGAAAGAAACAAAACAGTTTTAAACAACTTCATTTTTTTAAGACAAATTACCTTTCTGAAACTCCAAAGAAGCAATCTCACTCAGACACAGGAAGATCTATTGTCCTCTCATCCCTAGGCACAACTTCCATTAAAGCAGATCAAGGAGAGAATACACTTTCTAGTATTTAGATTTTTAAAATTATCTCAAATCAGACCCATGAAAAATATTAAGTCCATCTTAATGGACAAACCATTAAAAAAGAGAGCAAAGTACATACATTTTATTGAGCAGAAACAGTGACGTGTTATACACAGGTTGCTACACTAGCACAACTCAATTTTACTGGATGCAGCATATTATCTTTCTCCCAACAACACCAAGGTAAATGACAAAAAAAAAAAAAAAGAAATAAAAAATCTGGGTGTAAGACTAGAGTCCACTTCAGATGAACAGCAGTGGATCTCATCGTGAGTTCTCTGCAGTTAACTAGAAAAATCATGGAAACCGAGAGGCGTAAAACTGTCATGAGTAACATCCCATTCTCCTTGTAGATAACCTTAATTTAAAGCCCGCTAACCTGTTTCTACCTCAGGATCTATAACAACATTAACACAGAAATTTTAACTTCAGTGATACAGTAAACATGATCATCGTGCTAAGATAGAAATTCTTCTTCTTCCATCATGGAAGCCACAGATCTTACTTCATGTTTCTGTATGCAGCAGCTTCACAATCAACTCCATACAGAAATAATTGGAACAGGTGGGGACTTCAACAACATATGACCACCAATTTGTATCACAGCATCTCAGAATAAAATACTGACTAAACGTAGAAAACACTCAGTGGAAAATAAGATAATATCACCTTCTGCTTTTCTCTCTTTTTAATGTCCTCCTGAAACAACCGGCAATGTATATACATACATAACATATAAATATATCCTATATACCCTATATAATCTCTCTCCACTATTTCTTTTAAGAGGTGAACAAAGACTATTCAGTACTCTAAGCTTGACAGTTATCCTCAGCACCCTAGAGTAACTGCCCTCCTTGTGCTCCATTTGTTTTGGAGCAGAGCCAGATAAAACACTCAAAGCTTAAGTTCATTTTTTTTCCCCAAATACTTTAGTATTCTTTTCCACTGTTACAAAGACACATTGGGTAGTGTCCTATTAATACTATAGGTTCATTGTTCACAGAAGGATTGGAAAGTGTCTGGGAATAAATCAAAATAAAGATTTTTTTACCAAGTCACATAAACCTAAACATTTTTTGTTACAATTTTACACTTGACATATGGAGCATTTATTTTATGTAATATCAGTATTCAAACTCTTTTATCCCTTTCTTCTGTTACAATGTTTGAGAAGGGGTGACAAAGCCCAATATGTTCTAACTATCGACTGGATTCCTTTGTGTTTACAGTATTTCGTGCCGTACCTTTTGAGTCTGAATTTTGTATCCAGAAGGAAAATGTTCCATCCTACTGATACTTCTGTCCTTTGGCTCAACCAATTAAAGCGTAATCTTCCTATAACTTAACTGCTGAAAAGAATTATGTATACTAACAGTCAGTTACTTCTTAGGTGCAACCTCTTTATTTTAGTCATTTTTTTTTTTAAAGAATGCATACGAAGAATTATTTCCCCAGAACCAGAAGGTAACAAGGATAACAGTTAGTTTCCTTCCTCACCATTGCTAAGCCTGTTTCTCTAACACATATGCTGTTAGAGAAACAAGCTTCTTTCTCCAACAACAACAACCACCTCTTTTACAAGAGAATTTTCTTTTTTCCATCCCAGGAACAGGGCAGATTTATCTCCCTGTCTTCTGTCTCTCTGCTTCTAAAATACATGATTTGGACTGTCAGTCACTGACCACCTCCTCTGTTTGCAGCTAGTGCATGGGAAATGGTGCCAGGATAAAGAGCACACAGGCGTCACTTCTGCCATGCAAACCCAGACATTTCACCCTACCACAGCCATGGACACTCAACTCCTTACCTTTACGCTCTGATGGACTAAGGAGCGCTCACAAGTTGCAGTTCATGGGCTGACCTACATAGAGCACTACCCTCCAGCAAAAGGGCAGTACAGTCTTCCACCACTCCAACTAGGTCTGAAATAGGTTGTCGACTGTACCTTTAGCTTTGGCACTGCCTTTTGTTATGACCCAAGGTCTTGGACAGAGGCTTTGATGGCAGTAGTTACCAATACAGAGGGTACACAGGAATATGTACAGCTGTGCTTATAATAAAGTACAACTTTGCCCTTAATAAAGGATGTTTAGTGTATATGTTTTTGTTTAGGTTTGTCACCAGTGAAAGCTATAAGCAGGGTAAATATTATGATTGTATGAAGTGCAGTGTATATGGCAAAATATTACTTATGTTGATCAAAGCCTTTCCCATTTTACTCCCAATTCAGCATAGCAGTGGGGTTAGTATTTACACAGTTAGTACGTACACATAAACAGCTGGGATCATCATGTATCCACTCAATAGCAAGTAGGCAGAAAAAAAGATTTCCCATATCTAATGCCAATAGTGATTCTTTTTGTCTAGTCTCTCTCCCAGTCAACTGTTGGGATGTATGAGTGTGTGTACTTGCAAGTATACCGTAAAGTGCAAAGGACTTGTGATAACTTATCTGTACAGGATCAAGTAATCCTCTCCATTGTGCTAATCTAATCTTATAGTAACTTAGCGGGCTCAATAAAGTTATTTTGGTAAAATAATCCCCCAAGATATTAAAATATGAGCAACTGTACACTTTGGTACAATTCATTGGCTGAATCAGTCCTATTAGTAGAGCATAAAATATTCCCCTACTTTATAAAGTGCTGTTCCTTCTGCATTATTGATAAGCAGGCCCCTTTTACTTTATTTTCTTCATTGCACCATTCAAGAAAAGAGTACTTACATATGAACAGTGAAATTAGAGGGCTGAGCTTTATGTAAGGCTTCTTTATGGTAACTTCTGTGCTGTTTATGCTTGTCTTTTCTTTTTCTCCTGATACACATAGCAGTGACAGAAGATACAGACAAGAGATTGAAATGGCGAATAGATTCTCCCCACATGTAACTGGAGAACTATTGGATGTTCTACAGTGCTGGTATCTTTTCACATAAGTGCAGTATAGGTTTTAATGCCAAGTCTTACAGCTAGCATTTACAAATATGACTAAACTGCTTTGAAACTGTGAAAGGTATACTTTTGTCTCCTAAATCCTTTAAGGATTTTGACAAACTCTCAAATGATATTGTGTATAACAATGGATACAGATCAGTTGAAGTCTCCTCATTGTTTGAAGTTAGGTATGATTTACCGTTATAGATATATATAGTCCATCAACAGATGGACCCAGTCTATTAATATATGGCTGGTGTCACCACCACAGTTTTGGGTTTTTCAATAATGGGATGGCCTACAGAGTACCAGGCCTGCTGGTGTTGGATGTGATTCACCTTTCTCAAAGCAGCAAGAGGGTTTTTGCTCACAAGCTAGCAGGGCTCATTAACAGAGCTTTAAATTAGGCTTGAAAGGGGAGGGGGATAATATCAGGCTTGCCTGTAACAAGCTGTGGGATGACATGCCAAGGTTAGAGCGACAGGCTACTAGTGAGGGCCCTCAACCTGTTGCTCTGAGATGTGCTGGCTACACTGTAGCACACTCCAAGTCTTACAGAGATGAGTCAGGGGCTCCTGAGATAACAGGAGCCAAAAGGGAAACACCAGTGAAATACCTGAAAGGAATTAAGGGGTCTTCCTCTAAGAAAGTGACACTGCCAACAGCCCAGCTAAAGTGCCTCTACACCAGTGCACGCAGCATGGGCAACAAACAGGAAAAGTTGGAAGCCGCTGTGCTGCTAGAAAGCTACGACCTAATTGCCCTTACTGAAACTTGGTGGGATGAACCCCATGACTGCAGTGCAGCTATCGATGTCTACAGGCTGTTCAGAAGGGACAGGCAAGTAAGGAGAGGGGGAAGGGTTGCCCCCTACATCAAGAAATGGATAGAGTGTGAAGAGCTGTCTCTGGCTAATAACCATGAGCAGGTTGAAAGTTTATGGGTAAGAATTAGAGACCGGGGCAACAAAGGGGACCTTGTGGTTGGTGTCTACCACAGGCTGCCTGATCAAGGGGAGCCTATTGACAAAGCCTTCTTACTTCAGCTACAGGAGCCTCATGCTCGCAGGCTCTCATCCTGCTGGGGGACTTCAACCACCCCAACATCTGCTGGAAAAATAGCATGGCAAGCTGTAGGCAATCCAGGAGACTCCTGGAATGCATTGAGGAAAACCTCTTAAATTGGGTAACAGACAACCCTACCAGAGGCATGCGATACTGGACCTGTTGGTCACCAATGCAAGTGAGCTAATCGGTGATGTCAAGACTGGAGGGAGCCTGGGCTGCAGTAATCGTGCACTGGTGAAGTTTGCCTGACCCATACCCCTCAGGACTGCAAAGAGTAAAGTCAGGACCCTGAATTTCAGGAAAGCAAACTTCCAGCTCTTCAAGGAATCAGTCAATAGGACCCCCTGGGAAACTAGCCTCAGGGACAAGGGAGCAGAAGAGACCTGGCAGATCTTTAAGGACGCTTTCCATAGAGCACAAGAGCTATCGAACCTCAGGTGTAAGAAATCAGGAAAGGAAGGCAAGAGACTGGCATAGATGAGTCAAGACCTGCTGGTCAAACTAAAGGGCAAGAAGGAAATGCATAGGCAGTGGAAGCAGGGACAGATGTCCTGGGAAGAGTATAGGGACGCTGCCTGGTTGTGTAGGGATGGGGTCAGGAAGGCCAAGGCAAAGTCGGAGCTGAACTTGGCAAGGGATGCAAAGAATAATACAACCGGCTTCTATAGGTATGTCAGCCAGAAAAGAAACCTCAAAGAAAGCGTACCCCCGGGGAAAGGAGAAGGTGGAGGTACTCCACAACTTTTTTTGCCTCAGTCATCACTGTCAACCTCTCTTCCCACACCTTTCAAGTGGATGGACCACAAAACAAGGACTGGGGGAGCAAAGTCCCTCCCACTGTAAGAGAAGATCAGGTTCAAGACCACCTGAGGAACCTGAACATACCTAAGTCTATGGGACCTGACAAGATGCATCCCAGAGTCCTGAGGGAATTGGCTGATGTAGTTGCCAAGCCACTCTACACGATATTTGAAAAGTCACGGCAGTCAGGTGAAGTCCCTGGTGACTGGAAAAAGGGAAACACTGCATCCATTTTTAAAAAGGGTAGAAAGGAGGACCCTGGGAACTACTGACCTGTCAGCCTCACCTTTCCGTCTGGGACGATCATGGAACAGATCCTCCTAGGAGCTATGCTAAGGCACACAGAGGATAGGGAGGTGATTTGAGACAGCCAGCATGGCTTCACCAAGGGCAAGTCCTGCCTGACCAACCGAGTGGTCTTCTATGATGGAGTGACTACATCAGTGGACAAGGGAAGAGCTACATATGTCGTGTGTCTGGACTTCTGTAAGGTCTTTGACACAGTCCCCCACAACATCCTTCTCTCTAAATTGGACAGATGGATTTGATGGATGAAGAATTGGTTGGATGGTTGCATCCAGAGGGTAGTGGTCAACAGCTCAATGTCTAGATGGGGATTGGTGACAAGTGATGTCCCTCAGGGGTCTGTATTGGGACCAGTACTGTTAATATCTTCATCAATGACATAGACACCGGGATTGAGTGCACCCTCAACACTTTTGCAGATGGCATTAAGCTGAGTGGTGCAGCTGACACGCCTGAGGTACAGGATGCCATCCAGAGGGACCTGGACAAGCTTGAGAAGTGGGCCTGTGTGAACCTCATGAGGTTCAACAAGGCCAAGTGCAAGGTCCTGCACCTGGGTCAGGGCAACCCGTGGTATCAATACAGGCTGTAGGATGAAGGGATTGAGAGCAGCCCTGAGGAGAAGGAGTTGGGGGTACTGGTGGATGAAAAGCTGGACATGAGCTGGCAATGTGCTCCTGCAGCCCAGAAAGCCAGCCATATCCTGGGCTGCATCAAAAGAAGCATAGCCAGCAGGTTGAGGGAGGTGATTCTGCCCCTCTGCTCTGGTGAGACCCCACCTGGAGTACTGCGTCCAGCTCGAACCCTCAACACAGGAAAGACATGGACTTGTTGGAATGGGCCCAGAGGAGGGCCACAAAAATGATCAGAGGGATGGAACACCTCTCCTATGAAGAAAGGCTGAGAGAGCTGGGGTTGTTCAGCTTGCTGAAGAGAAGGCTGCAGGGAGACCTCTTTGCAGCCTTTCAGTACTTAAAAGGGGGCTTGTAAGAAAGATGGGGACAAACATTGTAGCAGGGCCTGTTGCGATAGGACAAGGGGCAATGGTTTTAAACTAAGAGAGGGTAGATTCAGGCTAGATATAAGGAAGACATTTTTCACAATGAGGGTAGTGAAACACTGGAACAGGTTGCCTTAAGAGGTGGTAGATGCCCCACCCATGGAAACATTCAAGGTCAGGTTGGATGGGGCTCTGAGCAACCTGATCTAGTTGAAGATGTCCCTGTTCATTGCAGAGGGGGCTGGACTAGATGACCTTTAAAGGTCCCTTCCAACCCAAACTATTCTATGATTCTATGATATACTAACAAAAATGTTATGTTACAGTCACAACTCCTGTTGACAATAACAAACTTCTGTTAGTATTACTTACACGTGTTCCTCAGAGCATGCCACAGCAGCTTCAACAGGAAGGCTTTCACTGGTAGAGAAGCATTGTAAAGAATCACATCTGTAACTACCCAAACTAGAAAAAGTTTCCATTGTAGAGCAATCCACAAGCAAACATTTCCATCATCCTTTGTCATATAGGGGACTATGTAAGAAGACTATAAAAAAGCTGGTGACCCAGGACTTGTTGCTATTGCTTATTGCCTTTGAAACAGTGGCTGCTTTGTCAATATGCTAAGATTTTGCCTTCTTGTTCCAGCAGTTGCCTTTAACAGTAGGATTTATTGACTGTCTACAAAGACAAATCATGTGCTCAAGAACTGGCCTTGTTCCCCTTGCCGCTTTCCTGGAGCTGAGATGGGAAAGGTCTCATGGCCTCAGCAGTGGCCTCGTTGCCCATACAGGGAGGCAGAGCCACTCTGCCTTCACTGGCAGAAAGAAATTCTGCAGTCTTCCTCAGTATTGCTCTTTAACACAAATATTCAGAAGCTCATTATTAACCATATTAAATTTTTTAAGTACCATACATATTTTCCTCAGCTTTGTATTATATGCAGTGTGCTAAACTGAAGCCATTTCCTTTTATAGTCTGCAGTCCCATTTTCTGACTTGAGTTCTCTGTCAGTTTTTTTTCTTTGTTGCAATATGAACCCTCCTGGTAAAGAAGGCTTTAGCCTTTTTAAAGAGAGTGAAATGTTAGTTGCTTTCATAAATAGAACTACTTCAATTATTCTTTGATTCTTTTGCACTTCTGTAATATGCTGGACTTTCATTTACCAGACCATCTCCATATGAAAACATATTGTTTGGCAACCTTGATGCAGATTTTTCTTCTGTTTATGTGAAATATGTAGCTATTTCACTAATGTATTTTAACCCAGACTGTACATTCTTTACCATCATTCTTTGGTTCGCAAGCTTAAAAAAACCCTCTTCAGATCTATTTCCCTGCTGTCATATTTTCCTTTAGATATATTCTGAAGAAAGCTTCTTTTTCTGAATTGAAAAATGTCATAGCATGCTTTGTACTGTCTAATTTTTCATCTTATTAATACCAATAATATAATGTATTTGAACACCGCAACATTTTCATAAGATTCATTGGGGGGTCTATCTTTTTCCAGCACTACTCTAATGTTCAGATAATGAAGCGTGGGGGCTGAAATAGATAGCCTGCTGACCACCTGAACCCAGAAAGATTAAAATGTATGATTCAAAGCTGTTCAAGGGATATGCTTTCTGGAAGAAAGATTCCTGTAGTGCTCTATCATTAACATCTAGACACTTCATACTGGAAAACTCTGAGGAAAGGAGAAATTCAATTGCTTCACATAGCCAAAAATACATGTTTAGACAAAATGCTAGGTACAGGAATAAGGGTCGTTGAGCTGCATTTATACTACCAATTAAGCTATTTGAAGAAATTTCTTTCTCTTCTGTAAAGACTAAACTTTTAGGTGGCTCAAAAAAGAACAAGTAACTGAAGCAAAATACCTCCTCTGGTATTTCTCATAAAGGAGGAAGAAAATGACACCAATGAATATCGAACAAACAGAACAAAAGCAGCATGCTGATAATAAGGCTTCCTATGACATGTTAGCCTCCAGAAATTATATGCCAAGGAAAAGGTATAATTAGTGAATTGGAATACACGCAGTAGTAAGATCAACTGTAAAGTATATACATTATTATCAGAAATGATTTTTTAACAAACATACCAGTGATGGACAGGGAACTGCAAGAGATTTTCAAGATTTCAAAATGCAGATTTTATGAGAGCTATTATGTAGGTAGAAAGCATAAAAGATTCAACAACACTCATTTTCATCAAAATTGTCTTTAATAATGAATGTTGTCAAAAACCTTAAACGCAGAAAATTCTGTGCACGTCTAATTATATTGAAATAACTGTGGTCAATGAATATGGAGGTAATAACTTGCCTTTGACTTCTTCTAGACTTCTAGAAGTTAAAGACTGTGTCTTGGATCATAGCCTAGGTACTTTTTACAGCCTGTCAGAAGAAATCTGCAGTCTGATCTGATGAAAACTCTTGGCTTACTCAAGTGGCTTATTGACTTCATTGAGACTGAGCTTTGCTGACTTTTCAAAATAAAATTTACAGACAGCTGAACAAGAGCTTGAACTGTACTACTTTAAAGGCTATATTTAATTATCAAAACTCAATAACATTCATAAATGTTATTCTATTCCAAATGTAGCTGTACTTTGTTATATTAAATACCTTTTTTATCTCCTTGCCTTCTCAAATAAAACACACATTGTGATTGCAAAGTGTAATTTTTCTGGCTCACTTCATTAATGTTACATCCAGATGTATTGCACAAACTCTCTGCTGAGGATCATTTATTGTACCTGGGAGCCCTGAGACTTCGCTTCTGTATGGTATACCACTGCCAAGTCAGAGTCATCTGCACTTCAGAGGAATATAAAGAGGTAAAAATCAAATTTTGTTTGACACCCTGATCGTGCCTTGAGGCTACAAATCTGAAGGTTTTTGATTAGTGAAAAGCATTGTGGTTATGAGAACAGGTGGAATATGACAATTCAAGATGTTCCTAAAATGTAGTAAGGGACAAATAGACTTCCATGTCCTTGACAGGTGCTTCTAAGAGATAACTATAACCACTTCAGTCTCTAAGGTTTTGTGGCCATGAATGAAACTTTTGGTATTCCATAGGCTTTGAGACAAATTGTCAGCTCTTCTGCATTATTTTTAGGGAGGCTGGAGTTCAACCTACCCTCTCTGCTCCCCAGGCTATTGGGAGACTTCTTTGGCAGTTGCAAAGTTGGATGGGTTACTATTTATCTTGCTGTGAAGTGAAGTTTTCTCACATAGCAAATCATCTTACAAGGTGTTAACATTTCCCGTTCCCACTCATAAAACACTTACCACGAAACAGATGCACCAAAGATGAAGCAAGTTTGAACTCATGCTTTAGCTACCAGGCTTCACTTTCAAGAGATCTGTATAGGCAATTCAGATAACAAGAAGATAAAGCTGAACTTACCAAGGGACAGCAACCTGCCGTCCAACTCTAAGGACAGCTTAGGTGAAGTAATCGGTTTACTTCTCTCTCCTAAATACTGAAACTACGTGGTATTTTGCACTGGCCATTCAAAAGGAGAGGATACCAAGATTTACTGTATTTTTACTAGCTATTCATGGCCCCAGGAGTTATTCCCTCCTACAGCATCACTGCAGAATTAAAGTGCCGTGTCTGTAGGATAGTTTTCACTGCTTCTGTGTCCTACATCAGAATAGGAGCTCTCTATTATACCTGGAGGTGCCAAAGGAAGACTGTGCTACAAGATAGTCTTTCAGCAAGATAGGAAGGAAATGGAAGCAGCACAAGAGCACCCAGTTGGATAGGTTTCCAAGGCAAAAAATATGCTTATGGATTGAAACAAACCAGAAAGCAATATCCAAGTTTAGTACCACTATCTAATATTCTCCTCCTATTTGTAATGATTCTTCTTGAAAGAGGCAAAAGAGTTTGATTTGCCATAACTAAACTGTGTTTGCATCTTTTGAGGAATTTTTCCTGTTAATCCTCATAACCTCTTAACAGTCCAGAATGATCGTTATTGTCAGATACATTAGTATGTTATTATCAGAATGAATCCTTTCAGTTGTGAGACCTCCAGGAATTTTAGCAAAAAATGTTTGCATAGGAAAGATCACAAATTAAAGCACCTGCTTTTCACTAATAAATTCACTAGGAATGTCTTTCTTCAAAGCATAATGAGCAGTCATGGGCTTTTATCATTATGAGAATAAAGAGAACTAATTTGACAGTTCTGCCTTCAGTCTCCTTCGCACTTATTTTATATCAAAATAACTCCTCTGACTTCACTGGGACTGCTTCTGCTTTGTAGCAGGTTTTGAAAATAATCATATCCAAATTCTTTTATTTCAACAATGTCCTCATTTTTCTTAGACATTTTTTTTTGAAATTCTGAGGAAACTGTAAATGGGACCACCCCTGGTTTGTATGCACTCCTTTGAACTGAAAAGCTAAGCTATATGCTGTGCAAACTCCCTTGATGGCTTCACAAGAAGGGGCACAGCTTAGGTCTGCTGTTTGCAAGATGTCCCTCTAACTCATTTAAGCCCTTTCATTACTACTAAACAGTTCTTTAATCAGTGCCTTCTGTTCTCCCATAGAAATCAATACATCCTAAAAAACTCACCTGAGGGGCTGGTTGAGGACAGAGAAGATTAGGTTTTGCCAGCCTCCATAGTTAAATGCCTGCGTAGTTTCACTGCTTAATGTTTTCTACATATGCACCAACGGAGAAGAACATACGCCTATAGGAGGTACAGCAGCCAATGCTGTATCCAAAATATAACCAGACACTTCAAGTGTAAGCACAGAGACAGGAAACATTTCAGAATATGTTTTTTACAGGGCTGCATACAAAAGCTTGCTAACTAAAGTCATGCTTGATTAGTACATATCATATGGTACTATTGGTACTACTCAAAACTGTAACACAGCTGGATATTAATGCTGATGCATTTAATTTTAACATAAAGTGAAAAGGCTTACCTGTGAACTTTACGTGCAAAAAGCGGACACAGACCGCAGTCCCCATACTTGAGAAAGTATATGGATGCATCTGTGCCTGTCCACGACATGGAGGCTCCCAAAGGAATCTCCCTAAGGAGTCTCCCTGTGATCTCCTTGTGCATCCATGCAGGTGCTGTTCCAAATTTGCTCCATTTTAAAAAGACGACATGTGCTTTTTTGCAGGCATGTCTGTATTCTATCTTTTCTGATCAAGTTATACCAAGTATCTAGGACAAGCACGTAGTATGGATGAAATTAGGAGAAACCCCACAATTTGTTTGGCTTTTGTGGGGGCTACTTAGAATAAATTTAAGTCTAACATAACTTGAGAACTATTTTCTTTCCATTGCTTTATGAGAAAACTCTCAAACAAAGCAGAGCTGATGAAATTTCTTGTCTACAATCATTTCAGATAAATCAAATAAATTACATGACCAAAAGGTTACACAAATTATTTAAACATCTGAGTGAAATCTTATGGGATCCATAAACATTTCTCAGTGATGAAACATAACAATAAGAGTTTTCTTTGTGGAGGTTATGCTGAGGTTCTCTTGGATTCTTTATATATAAAACCATAAAAAGTGATTCCTGGGATATATATATCAAATGAGGTTCCCACCACCCCTCCCTATTATAGCTATAAACAGTACAATATCCTGTATACAGCGATATGTTGAATGCTTACTAAAGCACTAAAAAAATAGTATCTAGTTATTTGACACACTTACAAAAAACTAAGTAAAGGAATATGAACTACACATTATAATTTCTTTGAAGCATTACCTGCTTATTTTTCAGTTTCTGAATAGTGTGTAGCACAAAAGGATTCCCAAACACTAAAATACAGTGAGAAATTCAAAAATTGCGAGTTAAAGTGTTGCAGAACAGTTCATTCAAATTATTATGCCTGGTTTATGAAGATCCCACTGCTCTGTTCTCATTGCTCTTTCAAAGTTCCCAAGCACGGCATCACTTGTCTTTGTAGCTGCAGTTTACTGGGTAAGTACAAGCTAACTTCCATCAGGCATGGTGTAATGAATAAATAGCTTTACACCACCTTTCCTCCCAGGCTAAATAATTTCTTGGCTTATGAAATAAAATTAACAACAAGAATACATTAAAGATGTTCTGCAATACCTAACCATTGCATTTGGACGTACAATAGGTGTATGTAAAACTGTTAGTGGTATGTTCAAATTATTACTTTACAGAACCTGGGCTTGCATTTTTGAAGTAAATAAGAATTAAATCCCTGTGTTTCTTGCAGAAAGTGCTTGTCTTGTAAGCTCTTTATACAGGATTAGTTGTTTTGTAGTGTTTGTATGGGGTGATGAGATTTGTATCTGCAGCCATTATCAAAATATAGATCCAGAGGTTTTTATTCCAGAGCAGAGACTTGATCACTTACTCAGGAAAACATTACTACAGATTTCAATATGTAAATGTTATAGTATCAATTATTTATGGGAGGAAGCTCTCAAGAATGAACAGCAAAACACAAACAACCATGGAAAGATCTATAGTATCAACAATGCTGCTAGACTTTTTCTTGTTTTCTTGGACATAAATTGCAGATAGAAAATAGTGCTGTGCCACTCTGTCACAAAATTATAGATTTAAAACCACTAAAATTCAAGCCCTAGTAAATGAAACTATTTTTTCTTGTCATCCCCCAGGACCACAATGTTATTACATAAAGGAAACAGAGGAATAAGACATATTGTTTCTACAACTAATTCTCAAAAACTATTTATGTATTTTATAAAAAGTAGATCACCTAGGGGTTGTTTTTCTCTGGATTGCATTGTTAAATTTAGTCACTCTAAAAATATGTTTCCAATATTCCTGCTTTGAATAGACCTGCAACATCTCAGAGAAAAGAAAAAAAAAGTTTGAATGTCAGCTGTCTTCTGTTATCCTGTTGATATCTTTGCTGCTTTCACTGTTGCGCTTACACACGCACACACAAAGGAATTATTTCAGCAAAGCAAATTTTATTTCTTCTTTGTCTAAAGAAAAAAAAAAACCAAACAAAACTAAGCAGTGGCTTTTAAATTGAGCCAAAGTAAATAATCTTTCATGGAGGAAGGACAACTCTTTTTTAGAAGGGTAAAATGTACCAGGAACTGTATTCTCACTAAATCATTTGGAAGTATCATATGCAAAGCACATTTATCAGCAGAATATGTACAGTAAAACTGTATGATAGTTTGCTCTTTTGACTATTTCATTGCCTAGAAAATTCTAAAAATGAACTACTAGCATCAGCTATCTCATGTGTTAATTAAAACATTCATTGTTACCATAGTCGAGGCATACTCCTTTTCAGATGGTTACACAAGACTTTTACATGATATGTTCATTACCACATTAAGACACACACCTCGAATTCTTTTCAAGACAAGTAATTTGCTGTGCAGATGTAACCATGTAATTTCTTTGAAAGAACAGTAAATAGAGAAACCATAAGGAAAACACCTAGTATTTCAAATATACAGAAATTTTTAGTTCAAATCTAGAAATAAAAATCTATTCCTCAATTGTTATTGCCAAGATCTGGCTCAGTAGTATGAAAATATGTCTTCTGGATTGGAACTAATTTATGCCTGGCTATTTAGTGTGGCCATAACCCTGCATACACTAATAACAAGGTGCACCGGATTTTTAAATCAAGCTAAGTTCTCTTCTAGTTTCCCTGAAGTGATAAGACACCTGAGTTTACATCGATTGCAGCTTTACTGCTCCTTGAAGCCTTTCAGCTCATGAACCTACAGCTCTCATCCTTCATATAATTCTCATTTTTGGAACTGATGTATTGGCAGTACTGCCAGTTGACAAGTCCCCATCCTGGAATCAGCAGGGGTTCAGTGAGAGAAGGATTTGTTCCCTTCCATCCAGATGACAGAGGCCCTGGCTTGATCTTACCCTACATCTTAAATGCTGGCCATACCAGTGTAATACTGCAGGAAAACAAACAGACAAACCCCACAGGTAACTCTTATTTTGATGAATATACTCAAGAAAAATTCCATCTGTTTTTTTTTGTTTTGGTTTTTTTTTGGTTTTTTCGCAAGCCTTGGTTCTAGCCAAGTATTTTACATCAAGACAGGGACCTCATGCTTGGTTGATAGCAAACACAGCTATTGGAAATGTAACCAACCTTTATCTAAGCACACCTGTAAATTTCCTTGTTAGTATTATCAGATTTGTGTAAAGGGTTTAACTGTAAAACAGAATCATATCAGCTAAGCATCTACAACAAAATATTCCTCTAGTCAGTGAAGATGCATGATTTCCATACAGATTTGCCCGTTTTCTTTGTTTCTTACTTGGGAGGGAGTCACTCAACCTTTGTCCATTCTGTCTTTGGTTTCCAGCTGTGGTAGTAGTTTTCCTGTCACTCCTACTCTTTGGGAACAATGCTGGGATGAACTGCTCCACTCATATTTGATCAATGAACATGAAAAAGACAATTTTTTTGCTTTTTACCAAGCTGGCTATTTTATAACAGCTGGTGACAACCTCTGAAAAAGCTCAGATCCAGCTGCCAGTCTCACCAGCTATCTTGTCCTTAGGGCTATTCATTAGTTGAAAAGCAGCATGTGAGTGCTGATGAATTTCTATAGCTCACATTCCCAAATACAATGAAAGTAGATGAATTTACAACTTTGTCAAACTAATCTATTTTAATGAGCAGAATATGAATGTTTTACTCAAAAGAGAATTGCTGTTTACCAGTTATGACAATAGGGTTTTAGTGAATATTGAAAGTGTGTACAATAGCATGCAAGAATGAGGAAAGAAATCATACAGTGGCACTACTGAGCAGGTATCTTGCAACAGCACAAAGGAGCTGCAATCAGAGCGACCCTTAGGAGCACACCTTTTATGGACACATGTTCTTTGGTGCATGCATACCTTCCATGAGAAACAAAGTAGCCTGGAAAAATTAATTTGGAGACCACCAGTACAGTCAAAGACATTTTTTACTAATGTTTTCTTCTTACTGTCAGAATGTTTATGATCATGTATCTTCTAAGCTAAAAATATTCCTGTTGCTTGAATAATGCACTTGGGAGAATGGCTAGATGAAAGCCAAACATGCAGCTTCTTTTGAAGCATTTGACCCAGCAACAGGATTTCCAGCTTCTTAAATACGATTCTGTTGGTTTGCCAGATTTAATGTAGGATACAACTTGCTGACTCCAAGTGAAACTGCAGTGGGTCAGTTGCTTGGTGTTTAGTAGCTTGGTATACAGCAAAAAGTGTTACATTACTCTGCCAAATAAGGGAAGATTATAGCTCCACTTGTGCAGGACAAATCTGTTCCAGTGCACAGTTGTCATGAGGCGATGACACTGATTTTCCCAAAGAACTCTTAGACCAGCATAAAATGAAACTGGTTCAAGACACAAATTGTCATGTGGTTCACTTGGTTTCCTGATGAAACAGACAGCCCTGTGGCACATCAAAGTCTGCCTGCACGTACACTGCAAACCCTTCTATTTATTTAGCTATGGGCAAATTCTTTATCTGTGGACAAATTTTGAATCTAGTTTAAAGGCCAGATGTGGCATCCTTTGATGTGAATAAGCAGTAATGAGGCCAATAGCAGTTTCCTAGTAGGACTGAAAGAGCAGTTGATTAATACAAGTTAACCAACATCCTTGGCATCTGAAAGCCTTACCTTTAAAATGTAGAAATTAATAGTGACAAGCTGTCATAACTTGAGGAACACCACAAAGGAAAATGGGAGGTGAATGTCTCTGCACATCTCCTGAAGTCAAAGAGAGCTGGTGTCCCTCCACATCCAGTGTTGCCTTTGAATCCATCCTGTGCCTAACCCTATGCTAGTCCTGCCATCAATAGCAAAAATATTCCAGAGTGGAGAGAACAGCAATTTTGGTATTACTTTCCTGATATACTCACCTTTGTATGTAGGTGGAGAGAGTGTGTCATAGAATCAAGGAATAGTTGAGGTTGGAAGGGACCTCTTGAGATCATCTAGTTCAAGCCCCTGCTCAAGCAAGGTCAACTTGGGATTTTTTGTTGTTGTTTTGGGGTTGGGGGAGGGGGGGATGGGGGGGAGGGGTTTAAATAAGTAATGTAGGATACTTTCATGAGAAAACACAAAATACTTGAATGTAGAGGCTGCTAGGATAGTAGTGGAGGACTGTGAAGAGAAGAGAGGGCCAAACCTGACATAGTTTCATCCGTATTATCTAGTAAAGAAGTACTCACAGAAACTGATTTAACCCACCACCAGAACAACCCTGCATCTTGTTTCGGAGGGAACCTTCATGTTTCCTTCCAGAAAAGTCCTGGAGTGAACTAGTATCTGTGGGGCAGACAATGGGGGCTCCAGAATCCAGGAGTGATGAAGGGAGCTATGGATTTTACGAGGCAGACACATGTGGACACATGAAGGGCTCCTGCTAATGCACCGGCAAACAGCTCTCTCTGCAAACAGGGTTTCTCTCAGTCTGACTGAGCTGTGTGCAAGCTTGCTACTGCCTGAGCATTTGTTACCCTCTGTATGTGCTCATACAAGATGCCAGGGGCCTAAGTGCCAGAACAAGTGTCTTGCTTGCTCTTCTGTCACCACAGCTTTGCTTTCACACTCCTGACTGAAATAGCTGTGCTGGCAGAATCCAGGGTAGATCTGTGCTTAGTTGCTGGAAACAAAGGAAGAGCACTTAAGGGAAGAGAACGTTTGAATAAATTTGTAATACACTGAAGATTGAAAGACAGGATGAAATTTAGATCTCTATTGTTGTTACATGGCTCAACATCCAAATTCTTACTATTCTGTTCAGGTTCAAAATCCCACACCTCATCATTGTGATCACTGAGTGCCTGCTGGCAATGGCTGAGGTTTTCAAAGAACTATAGGGGAGGTTGAATTTCAGTGAGATTTGGCCACCTGATTCTCCCATGATACCTTGATAATCCCAGTACACGAAATAAGTTTTTTTTGTCTGGAAATTGTTTTGGGTTTGGTTTGTTTTTGGTTTTTTTTTTATAAAAAAAAAAAGTACTTAGCATTCAAACACAAGAAATCAGATCACGGCACTGAGAAATTCATTTCATAATGGTAAATCCCTTTCTAAGATTAGTGATTGCATCACCAAAAAACAAGCACATACAAGACAAACTGATCTTATGAAAACCAGAGTCCATCTAGGGGTAAGGGAAGATCGTATTAAACAAACAGTCAGAAAAGGCCACTTTGAGAAATTTCTCCCCAGACTCAAATACAGGATCATCTTTGAAAAAAAAATAGTATTGCAGATGGCAAAGCTCTGGCTAAAGAAAATCTAGTTATAGCAGAGGAGAAAAGCATATGTTCCAGATACATACTATAAATAGACTAGGTACTCTTATGGGATATATCAGCATACAGAAGAGCAGCAATAGAAAAGGCCAGAATAAATGTGCAGTTATTTCTTTTTTTTAGTCCCGTCAGTTTCCTGCATGCATCTAGTGGCATTACAGGTTTTTTTACTCATCATATGTTTTAAAATCTAGTGTTTGAGTCAAAATAAAGCTAATTTGCATTGGCATAGTGACTTAACTTACTGTTGTATTATTACTGTGTAAGCAGGTGTACCAGCAACTGCAAATAAATGCTTGCTGATGGAATCCCAGCAGGGTTTCTGATGAGTTTTCATTTTGTTGAACCTTACCCAGGAAATTATTGTGTAAAAAGCTTTGCTCTTAGTTCTTTGCCTGAAACGTTATTTAGCTACACCTGGCCAAAATCATGGCAATTATACTAACTATTCATAGAGGACATACCAAAAATCCCATCAGCCTTTTTAAATCATTGTCTCAAAACCTGCGTATGAACAGTGAAAAAATCCCCCTCAGATTAATATGCACAATGAGACTTCTGATCCAAATGCTGTTCACTGTATAACCTACATAGAGAAAGATAAAAGGAAAGCTTTAAGGTGGAATCTAGGTGACACATCACTGGAATATTCTAAGTGAAAGTATTTAACAGCAAAACATGTAATTCAAAGCAAAATTATTTATTATTATGATGGTTTTGGCAAGACATTTGACCATGTCATTAGAGTTGATTTTCATTTTAGTTATTTGGGCTGAGAGTACCTCCAATTATTTTGCTGTTTGAGTGCTTAATGGCTTATTCAAATGAATTCAGAATACCCAAGAAATGCTGCAATGGGCGCTGCATGTCCCACATTCTACAGTCTCCTATGAAGGAATTATTTAGGTCAATCTTTCTTACCTACAGTAAAGAGCAGGAAAAAAGTTTTCAGTAAAAGGCTGAAGAATAGCTATTGATGTTTTTATATAGATCCAGGACAGTAACCACCGAAAGCACATAAAAAATCCACATCTAATATTATATAAAGATTTGCAAGTCACCTTCAAATATTACCAGGGTGATTATTTGCAAGCCAGCAAACAAGAATAAAATAAATATTTCCCTTTCCTATTCTAGCAAGTGAGCATTTGCCAAAGAATGGAAATTAAAATGAGTTTTTCTATTAATTGCCATGAGTGTTTATGAATTCTTTTAAGTGATAATGATAATAATTTACATACAATGTAGAAAACTTGATAAAGTACCTAGAAACCACTTTGAAAGGTTCTATAGAGGAACTGCACCATTATTACAAAGCATACTGACCTACTTTTTTTTTTTTAATCCCACTCAAAAAAACTGTATACTCAAGGCAGCAAGATTTTTTTTTCCAGCTTAAAGCTAAATTTACCTTCCTGCTTAATTCCAAAACAATATACTGTTGCACAAATTTTTCTCACCTGTGATGTGAAAGTCGCTGGACAGAATTCCTGCAGCATTGGGAAGTGGCCAACTCAGCCACTGCACCATCATAGCATGACATTTGCCAGTAGCTGGAGGAACCAGTGTCTTGGCATGATTGATAAGGACCATTTCAGGTTCCATTCAATTCAGTGTACCAGATTACACAAAAAATATAAAATATCCCTCCTGTGAAGAGTCTCTGCTTCACAGCTTAGCTTTTAGTCCTCACAGCTTTCAATGCCATAGAAAGACTTACAGACCTATCTTGCCCTACTGAGAAACCATGATTTGGAAGGACTCTTTACCTAAATCAGAGCAGAGAGAGGCAGTCACACAGGTGTCAGTAGGTTTCTGGATATCACTTCCAGATGCTTTTCAGCTGTGGAAACATGCATGGCCAAAGGAAGAGAGTGAGGATAGCACAATCACTTGAATATCCACATACAGACCTAACTTCTTTAAAAATCTGTCTTCAATGCTTTGAGTAGGTTTCTATGTGTGTAAAAAAATTTACAATTTACTGTGGAAATGTAAATCACTCACATCACTCAACTTTGTTGCATAGTTTGTCATTAACTTGCCATGGTTTTTAAGCAAAAAAGCAACATGTGAAGCAGGGTATAGAGCACAACATATGTCTAGGAAGCCATTATGTAGGCTCAGTAATGAGCAGGAATGCGATACCTTTTCTAGGGTTTGGATTGGGTTTTTTTTGGCGTCACAGTGCCACCACTCATTTGGGGAATACTGGGGTAGTTGCACTCTTATAGGTACTTTGGAAGGGCCTCTTCTGGGAGTCAGCCGTCACCACCCTGCTGCACAGCAGTCTCTCCTCTCTGTAAAAAGTGGCTGCTCCTGTTTCTCAGCTCCTGCTGAACTCAGCACTCAGTTAAATGTGCTGCCTCCTGCAGGGGCAAGGATCCCATTTTCCCCAGAAAAACAGGCTCCTGCTGCCTTCTGGCTGCTGACTTGGCTCTGTGGGAAGTTAGCTCCCAGCTCTGTGATCCCACTTGCCTGCAAGCACAGCAGGAGCGGGAGTTGCTACCTCTCCTGCAAGCATAATTTCCATCTATTTAAAAAGCTGTGATTCACAAATCATGAGAACTCCAAATTTAGCAAAGCAAATTTTAGAAAAGCAGGAGTCCTGCCCCTTCTCCCCACTTGCCCTCAGATCTCAGGAGAAACCTGAGCCTGAGCAAAGGCATAAACCCACCAGCTCTCCAGGAGCCAAGTGCATGCTGGGGAAACTTTGCTTTAGAATAAAACTAGATTTTTTTTTTAATTCAGATAGGAAAGAAACGAGAAAGCAAGTATGCAGGATATATAGTTCATTTAAGAAGAAACGTGTAAACAGCATTTTTATCAGGTCAACCTGGAGAAGATGTGATTGTTACCCTGACAAAAATGCTTTATTCCCCTTACTGAGATCTGCATGATAGACTGACTGGCAGAGCTATTAATTGATTCTTTGTACTTCTGATCTCACTAGGGCCAGCAAGCATTCCTAACAGTTTCTAATTCCTCATCATGACATCCATTATGTTCACCTCTGAGATGTCTAAATGTATTCCATGTATAATGGCAATGTTATGTAAAATGCAACATGACAGGAATACTTAGAATTGTTCAATGCTGTGCTGTGGAAACCAACTTTAGCCATCCAATATGGGATTTGCATGTTTTGGTTTTCTACAGGCACACTGAGAAACTCAACTATGTGAGGGTTTAGACATTGCAAGTGGGCTAGTGTTATATCCCTTGTGGCTCCACTATGAACAGAAAACCAAACACAAACAAAAATAATCTATACAGGAAGAACAGGCATGCTGACAGAGATTGTTTGACATTAGAAAAGCACAGCTACAGCTGCCTACTTTTTGTTACAATGTCTACAGTAAATCTGGGACAATGCTTACACAAGAAACAAAGAACTACCACAGAGGACTCTTAAATAGGAGAAATAGATTCTGAAAGGTGTCAATTTAAGTAACTTAACTACAGTAAAGGAAAAATAAAACAGTTCTCTAAAATCTGAGCCTTTCAATTACAGAAAGCCACTATGAGAAAATCTAGCCTTTCTTTGAAGCAGAAAAACAGGACAGTTGTATGACACAGGCAAGAAACTGTATTCATAAAACATAGTGTGCTCTGCTTATCTATATAGCACAGTGTCAATTAAAACCGTAAATCTACTGTTCCTGTGCCTGAACTGTCAAGAAACATGTGCAGGGGGGTTGGACTAGATAATCTTTAAAGGTTCCTTCCAACACAAGCCATTCCATGGTTCTGTGATTCTATGATATGGTCTCCAGCACGGCAAAATGACTTGTGTTCACAGAAACGTGTACAGCTCATTGGTTCATTGGTGTTATCTTTCTCTAGTGCCATATCGTAGCTACCTCACAGGACTCACCCAGCCTGGGAAGGTAAGACAGTAGCCACTTAACAGAAGAGCAAATTGTACTATCCAGAGAGGCTCTGCAGGTTGTGATTACGTAGGAAAATTGGTAAGACGCTGTTTTAGGACTTGTAGGATTTGTAACTCAAAAGATGTTCCAAACTATGCTGAAAATCATAGTTTATTCTTCTGCCAGCTGAGAGGAGGGAATCCAAGTTTCTTTTGGATTTATCAAATGTCTGGGAACAAATGCCCAGTCTGAAAAACTCAATGTGAAGAATGATTTGAACACAAAATGAAATATCTGTGGTGCAACCTTCTCCAACACATTTGAGAAAGACCTGCAGTATTGTTCACACTCCAAATTCATCCACACATAGATTAACTAGTAGTGCTATAAGAACGTGCAGAAACATTCCTTTTTAGATTTGCATTAATGTGTATTATCTCCCAAGTATCTGCAAACCATATCTTCCTTTTTTGTCAGACAAACAAAACCGTTATTAAGACTCTTTATAATAAAGAATTGAGATAGAGACATTAAATACATGCTGGTTTAAGAGAAACTAGATCATTGGTTCCTCCATATCATCACAAAAACGATAGATCCTTTTCTGAAACGTAGCAGAGCAAAAATCTCTGAAGAACATCTAGGGGCCAGAACTGGCAAAATATAAGGTGAGAACAGAAAGATTAAATGAATTTTCTTTTTTTTTTTTTTTTTAAATTTGGATCTCACTCTAGTCTTTCGCAGCAGAGGATCTGAATCAAATCAAAGTGCAAATAGAATAGGTTGTGGACTGGATAGATTAAATGAACAGCAACAAATTATCAGGTTCATATGATACTCATCCAGCATTTTAGCATAATTCAGGAATAAAATACCTTGCCTGCTAATTGTGGTGTATAACTTCTCTGAATTCATATGTGATGACTGGGAGGGGGTCAAATATCTAATCAATATTTTAAAGGTTTTGAGGATCTGACATCCATGGAACTGCAAATCAATAAACCTACTAGGAAAATGAGTAGAAGTATTATCAAGGAACTGATGGACTTCTGCACAAACAGGAAAAGAAAAATCAACACACCCTTTGAAGGGTAAGTCCGGACTCACAGATTATTAGATTTTTTTTACAGGAGTCAAAGGTATACGGATAAAAGAGGCCTTGTTAATGCTGATCTCAAACAATTTCAGCAAAGCTTTCACCATAGGCTCTTAAGTAAAATATACAATCATGAAATAAGAGAAAAGAATCTTCCATAGATAAATAATTGGTTAAAAGAAAGGAAAAAAAAAAGGTATTAGTAAATGGGAAGTTTTCACAGCAAAGGTAAAGTCCACAAGGGTCTATGCTTTTGCTTTTCAGCATACTCATAAGTGATCTGGAAAAGGACATGGCAAAATTTGCTGATGATACCAAGTTATTAAGGATGGTGGTACAGATTATGGCTGAGTGAACCACTGTCAAAGGACCTGTCAAAGGACCTATGAAAGGAGAAAGTAGCTAATGATAACAGCAGTTGAAATTCAAGATAGGTAGATGTAAAGTGTTGCACAAAAATAATCCTAGCTTGATATATGAAATGATCAACTCTAAGATGACTACTCCTATTTGGGAATGAGATTTTGGAGGGATAGCAGGTGGGTAAAAAACCCAAACAAATAGAAAAGAGGGCAAAACTGTTACACTCCTGTATAAATCTGTAATATACCCACAACTTGAAACTGTGTACAGGTCTGATCTTTTGCAACTTGGAAAGAGTAACATGGAAGCGATAAAAGTTCAGGCAGGGACAACAAGGATGTGAAAGGTGTGAAATTGTTTCTATAAGGGGACTTAATCAACTAGGACTCCTGAGCTTGAGCAGTTAAAAATAATAGGAGATGCAATAGAGATCAATAAAATCGTGAGTGGCATAAATAGAATGATGAAAGAATTATTATACCTTCCCACATAAGAACTAGGAAAGATAGCAGGTGCTGAGTGCAAAACACAAAACAAAGGATACTCACACCATTAAGCTGTGGAACTTCCTGAAGCAGAATGATGTGAATGCTGAAAATTCAGATGCCTCCTACACCTTAAGTTCTTGGGAGGAAAAATTCATCGCACCTTATATGAAACGAAATAATCTCTGGCACAGGTAGTCCTTGAGCCACAAACTTTTGAGAGGAAATTTTGTATGTAGTGTCATTATTATATGCTTCAGTTCACGTCTACTAATGGCCACTGGCAGATCCTACCTTGCTGAATTTAAGTACTATCCAGTATGACTGTCCTTATGTTCTTATCCTAAAAATTTCCCAGGCATATTGCGAAAATGAGTCCAAGAAAAGAACCATTCTTGAGAAAAGGTAGCAAACGAATCAGGGCCTACAGAGCTTAAGGGAAGCATTTAAGATAAATGTAAGTGTAAGAATATTTTAATTTACTAGACATACTTTCCAATCCATTTGTATTAGATGCTTAATGATGTTTATTTTACTTCCTTTTTCAATATTTCTCAGCTCTCTGCAGGAAGAAGTTGGATCTGAAGGTGAAGATGCTGAAGATACAGTAAATAAGTATTTCAGAACAAAGAAGAGGTAGCTTATTCTGAGTTTAAAAGACCATGTGAAATGTAAGAAGAGCAGAAGAGAAGAATGATGCAAATGCACAGTTGAGATTTATAAACAGAAAGGAAGAAGGAATTGATAAAAATATTTTTTTTCTTTCTTCAGAATTGTGAATCTGACAGCACACCTTCCCTACTTACAGAAGAAAGGACAGACTAAAGCTCTTCTTGCTTTTACCCTTTCTCTTAAAAGCCTCAAGCAATCTCCCCACAGAACCACATCCTTCCAACACTTAAGAAGATGATCCCTAAGCCTGTTAAAGGCATTTTACTAACAAAATAATTTAGGTAAATTGTTTCAAGAACTATCAGAGAAACCAAATTTAAACTTCACTTCAAATTTTAATGTATCTACACTTTCTACATTTAAGAACAAGAAACAAGTACATCTGGCTTAGCAAAGAGTAAAGCCAGGCTTTATTCTTCCTTCCAGCTACGTCGTTCTTTTTGTCAAGTACTTTTTAAAAAAAGAATTCTGTGAGATACTCTGTATAATCACACCACTGAAACTCCTGCTGGGCAGCTGTGTAAAATAGTCACTTAAACTACCCTGCATAGGCACTGTGGGCTCTGTAGATGTGGTATTTTCTATGGTAAGTTCTTAAAGAAATAATTTTCATAGTCATCAGAGGTTTGATTCATGAGAACAAGAACATTTTGTTTCTCTTAAGTGAAAAATTATTGCGTGTGTCTTGTAAAGACTGAAATCCTGCACATTTCATTTGTAAATCTTAAAAGGCAGAATAAGAACAGACACACTGGAAATCTAAGGCTTTGGCGGTAACATGTTTTCAAAATATAAAATCCTTGAAGTAGAAAAAAAAAAAGGAGAAACTTCTTACTTCTTATCTTGGCAAACTCCCTCTATAGAATCAAAAAGAGATAAGCCTACAAGGGAGGAAGAAAATGGAAGAGGATTGTCATAGCAACCAGTTAAGAACATATTCAACACAGGAAACAGTCTGATTAATCTCTTTCTTTTTTAAGAACAACAGGACATACTGCACCATCCAGTTGAGTAACAGGACATTTTTTAAAAGATAGTAAATTAAATCTCACTTCATTAAAATTTGTAGTTTATTTGCAGAGCTTTTGACTCATTCAATGCATAGACAACTAATAGGACCATAAATGAAAATGAAAATAGCCAGGTCTTCTGTTTGTTTAAATTACCTAAGCTGTAATTAAGCTCAAAGATTTTTGGTAGGAGACAAAGAAAAGGTGATATTACTGTTAAAAATTAGGAATAGATACTCTTGCACTGAAAATAAGACTATTAGAAAATTAAACTAGTCCAAGACTAGAGACTAAAGGATGTAAACCCAACTAACCTTCTTTCCCTTTTTTTGCAAGCCAATCTACTATGCTACAGAAATCTCAGTGGCTTCTGAGCAATATCTTCAATTCATGAAACCACACTTTTGTTTTAATATTGACATCAGCCATTCACTTAGTCTTATTCAGTCTCAGTTTTACCACATGCAGTAATCAAATAGTGATTTTCAGTCACTACATGAGTTCATATCGAAGAATTCCAGGAAAGACTCATTAGCAGATCTGGATGGAAAACATTGTCGCTCATTAACAAAACTTTATTGCAAACAGAAGAGCAAGAGACAGCAAACTTTTAATAAAATGTTCCACCTTTTTTCAAAAAAAGTCAAAGTATTAAATACAGCCAAAGCCTGCTCTTCAAAGAGAAATTTAAAAATTCTGCAAAAAGCCAAGTTTCTTCTGCTAGTAAACAGTTTTGATGGAATTTTATTTTTCATCACAGGAGAGTTTGCTCCAATAATAGGTCATTTGCTATTCCTCAAGTTTTTCAGAACCAAACTGCATTTCCTACAAATCTTTTTCTCTGTGTAGCTGTTTATATTTTAAAAGTCAAGGAAAAATACTGCATGAGCTAAATAAAAAGGATAATTGAAATCTGTAATTATTTTCTAGGAAGTTAAATGCATCTCTCTATTTCAGATCCTTCAGGAAAAAGCACTGTTATTGCAACTATTAAACTCTGCATTTTTCTGAAGTCTAAATTTTTACCCTCAGGGCTTCTTTCTTCAGATACAACAAAATGAAACGCAGAAACTTATTCTGGTAGAAAGGATAAATTATAAATTTGATCTCACTCATTCATTTGCTTTAAAATGCTTTAACAGATCCTAAACATTAAGCCTAATTGTCCACTCCAACCTCAGGGCAGAGTCAGAATGTTTACTGAAGCATTAGGTTACATCTACTTATTTCTTGGCAGGCCTCTGAGAAGCACCCTTCAGTTCCTTGGCCAGGCAGCACAGGGTGGCCCCCAGCCATGCAGAGCAGCAGAAACGCTCCATGTCACCAGACCTGTCCCAGAGACCTGCCCTTTCAAAACTCACACCTCCCTTGCACCCTTGTCATGGCCAGACCTCACCAGCACTCTCTCTACAACAGCCTGGAGCGGCCACTTGCCTCTTCACCACCGTCTCTGTACAGCCGTGTGTCCCTCACTATTGCTGCTCCTACTGTTGTCATCACGGGGGAAAGCTGTGCTTCTCTGTCACGCAAACTCTTGATGGCGGACCAAGCTGTCCCAACAGCCACAGCTTCCTCACTACAATGGGTGGATTTGATGGTGGGAGACAAGCAGGCACTTCACTACTCCACAGACCTGGCAATATCAGCAACAGGAACATTTTTGCTTGATGACCTCCTCACTTGGTGGCCTCACGAATACCTGGTACCTCAATAGCATCTGCAGCACAGTAGTCACAAAACCAGCATCGTGTGGGTTTGCTGCCTTTTGTCAGTGAAAACTATCTGAAATTCAAGGTGCCAGGTCTGCTATGGCTTTGCAAGGCCACCCTGCAGATGTGTGCCATCCTCCATTGGACGACTACTGTGCCACTGCCAGACAGCAAGCTGAAGGTTTCCTCCATTCTGTCAACTGGTTTCCTATTCATATTAATTTTGCTACAAAACCACCAGTAAACTACATTTGAGTTTTGAGCCATCACTGTTTGAGGAACATAAGAGGAATATATCCCCTCTCCAATACAAACCTCTGCTTCCCGCTTTCTCCCTCCCCCTCCTCCCTCCTTCCACACTCTCAGGCTTCTTCCACATCCCTGTTCTTAACTGGTCCCAGAAAGTGAATGTGAGTCCTGGTTGTAGAACCATTTAAGGTTCAGTTTTGAACTGTCTAACAGCTGATCACAAAAAAGTGCTAGTAAAGCACCAGGGATGGTAGCAGCTGAAACATGCCCCTTAAAATTGAAAAAAAATAGCAGGGGTTTGGCTTCCACAGTTTCCTGACATACTCCACCAGCCTTCTCTACAAACAGGCAAGGTGCTGGCCTGAAAGTGGCAGGGCAGATGCGGCAAGCTGGGAGAGTCCGTGGTGGGTTGCAGGGGTGTGTGTGCTGGGGGGTGGAATGGCCATGTCAGTGGGGAAAAGGGTACTTAAGAAACTACTGTCAATTTTGACAAAAATGTTAGTAACCCCATTCCCCAAGAACACACAGAGAATGGGAACAGGCTCCAGCGCTACAGTTTGTCCATCATGTGATGTGGATGTAAAGATTTTAAAATTTATGGCTCATACTTTAAACTGTTGGTTGTCTAATCCTCCTCCTGGTATTTTACGTTCCTGACTAACGTAGTTCTTATTTAACGTATTCAGCCTTTCTTCTTACAATAACTAATTCATAAGTCAAATGCTCACTTACTGGATTTCAATTTCATCATTTGTTGTTTCATGTCTTCTGAGGATTTTGTTAAAGCTCTTGATAAAAAGTTCCTGCTATTTTCCTTTTAATACTATAGGCTGCATTTAATGAAGTCCCAACAAAGTATGTGTTCAAAGAACATACATCTTCAGCTATTGTTGCTTTGTGTTGTCCTTACCTTTCATGAAGGATAAAGTGGTATTATTTATTTTCTGTATAAATACACTGATTTACGATAGATTTATGTTGTGCTTATACAAAAGCAGGGATAGCTGAACACATTAGAAGGATTAAGTGTTAAGCACTGAAGAAAAAATTATATTGTTCAAGTGTCAAAATTGCAAGATGCTACTGAAAAGAGAAGGTTTAAAAAGACAAAGCAGTAATATTTTTCTGCTTCTTCCCTATTGTGGGAACTGTATATTATATAACAGAACATATGGAGAAGCTGAATCCTCACCCTAGAAACCTATAGGAAATTGAGCTTTGTTACAAAAGCCTCAAAAGTTGGGGGTTTTGGGATGGTTTGGTTGCTTTGGTTTTGGTTTGTTTGTTGTTTTTTTTTTTTTTTACATTACAATATAGTAAACATTTTCCTTTTCTGTATTTAGCCTCAGGATTATTGTATACAGAAACATCAGCAGAAATCTGCAATCAGTTCTAGAAGAATCCACATGAATTTATCTCCCAAATCTCTAAACAGAGGTTAATGAATGAACAGTCTTTGAACCTACACTCTATCTTGAGCACACTTGCAAATGAGGATGATCCACAAAACAGCGGAATACATTTAAACAACTTCCAAAGGGGCAGATAAAATTCTTCTGCCAACCAAAACAGCATTATAACCAAAAGTCAAACAAAGTTCAGATGGAATGAATGTGGTCACTTTAAAGTGGTCACTAGTGACGAACTGCCTCCTACAGACATTTCAGTGACAGCGTTGGAACATTTCAGGCCTACAGTTTCAGCAGTAAATAGGTTAGGCACTCGTGCATTATCATGAAGAACACTAGTAGAAATAAATCAAGTGACCTATGACACTATCCATAGGCAAAATAATTTTTTCACAAAGTATGACTTGGCAAAACAATCAGTTTGATGGAGAATTTTGCTTTTTTAGCTAAGGACTAAGTTGCATGTGTATGTTCTTTCCTTCAGTGCAGCTATCTCAAACTTGTACTTTACTTTTTGATATGAGTAGTCACTTACGCTTCCAGAACTAATAAAAAAGATACAGTAAATGGAATCAATAAAAGGTGTATCTTTTATTCCTATGAGATTTCAATGTATTCCAGTCAGATCTTGTTAAATATTTTTTCACTGATAACATTATATTCCATTAATTCAGATTTCTGTAGTCTTTTTTTTCTAAAAAAGAAGTTTTTTCTACACATGTACCTGCTAGTCATCAAAGCAGTGAATTTACAAGGTCCTACAATTGAGAGAAATAACATTTGAAACAAAACAGACAATGGAAAACTCTTACTGCAAGCTTACTGTAAGTGTAACCAGCTATATAAGAGGTACGTAAGAACACATTATAATTTCAAATGAGCAGCAAAAAAATGGATATTGCTTAAAATTATATAATTACTAAGGAACTTGAGTAAACCCTCATAAAATGGTGTGTGACACCTTTCTAAAAACTGAACCAACATGCAGTGTAAGGACACAATTAGGATATTTGCTTCAAAACCACACTGCTCTTCCAACCCAAAAAAGCTAATATAGACACAGCCTACTTAGCCTGTTGTGGACAGATCCCCTACAGAAACATCTGTGTTTTTACAAATGTATATATATATACACATAAGTATGTATATAATACCAGTGCACAATAACATACTGGTTTACTTTAGCATAGAAAAAGTGAGTTGCTGATCAAAATATAGGAACAAAACAGTTCAGAAGCCAACCTATTTTTTTTTGTATTGTATAACCTTGCTCAGAGGAGGACTAAATAATGTGGATGGTTGAGAGAGAAAAAAATACAATATATTAGCATGAACAGAGTTACACATTACAAAATAGAGGGATTTTTTTTTTTTTTTAAGCCAGTAGGAACAAATAAGACCATTACCACAATGTCTCTTTTGACTGGATTAATGAAGACTGATTGCTTACCGTCTTACAGGGGGACATCAAATGAACTTAGGAGGTAACAGGTTCAAAACAGTGAAAAGGAGGAAGTTGTTCATATAACATATAGTCAAATGTTGGAGCACCTTGTTCCAAGATGCTATAGGTGTTTAAAGTTTACTTGAATTCCAAGTACAACTGAGTAAATTAATAGAAGAGATATCTGCTGTGGGCTATTAACTATAGAAAAAAAATCACTGGTTTTGGAAGTCTTTTAACCACAAACTGGGAAAATACTTTGAGGAAGTATCATTAAATGAAACTTCTAGTGGTTTTCTGTATGCGAACATCACACCAAAGGAAATGTAAACTTATTAAAATATGTTGCTGTTTTCAGGTTTCTGACTTCAGTTTTTGACTTCTATTCATTATCATTCACCACTGTGTAAAACTTCACTGGGTACTCTCAAGTGATGTTCTTCTGGCTATAATGGTCTGTGGACCAAGTGACTTGTAAAAGTCACACGTGAAAACTGTACGCGCACCTTCCTGCAATTGCAAGCAAGTGGGGCACAAATGTAGAAATAAACCACATATATAAACACGCATAATTGAGCCTAATTTTCAAAATAATGTAAAGTAAACCACTGAAACACTCTGTACAGAATTATTCAAGGGTTTGGGACTAGCATTGCTTTTTTTCTAAAAGGCTAGCTAAAAAGATTTAAAGGCAACAATCTATACATTGGCTACCCTAATACAGCCACACTGTCATACATTTTCTTCTTATTCTACACACATCCACCCACACTAGTTACATTTTAAGAAATGGGGACCAAACCAACCTGTGTCAAGAAGGGTGTAGAAGACATAGCTCCACATCCAGTATAATATGGCCTTAAATATTCATGTGTTTAGATTAATACTGTAAGCAAGTCTCATTTCATAAGCATATTTTGAAGCTTTAAAACAGAAAGATGCACTGTCCCCTATTTTAGTCTGTTCAGTACAACTGAAAGTGAAGTCAAATTTTCATAGTTAAGTCAAAAACAAAAGAACAAAAGCAACTGGCTTTGTTTGGAAGCTTTGGTTGCTTGGAAGCACTGGAGAGCTCAAATAGTTGAGTAAATCAGACAGCACAATTCATAGTTCGTTATGTCTCCTCCATGTTACTCTGACAGCTCAGTCATGTGTCTTTAAATCTGCAAACAAGAGAAATAAGTAGTTTTGTGAGTAGTAAAACTTAAGAAACTCAGTTTCCAGTGTATTTATGTTTTATTTCTGAATTTTCCCAATCTGCTAGGTTTTTCTTTTCAGAGGGGCATTCACACTTCCAGTGTAGATTTTCTGGTGTCTGATAAGGTAGTTGAGCTGGCATGACACCCTTTATCAGAACATACAGGTTCACAAAACTGTTTTGGAAAGATATGTCAGAATTTAAGGTGAAGGAAGCCAACAGCTTTATACAGTAAGAATTCTGAAAATCAGTCTATATCTATGTGGGTCGTCTTTTCATTTTCATCCATGTTAGCTGATGGAAGATCCCAGGTCTGCTTCCCCAGGATCAGAAGCATGGTATCATCTCTCAAAATGAAAAGCTATGGTAAAGTTGGGCATATGTCAGTGAACAGTGAAAATATTCTATATAGTTATATTTTTTTAATATATTTGTGTTTATGGACATATGAACATTGCAGAATGAAGTCACACGAGCCTTGCTTACTCTAGTAAAAATATATACCCATACATAACATTGAACCAGGAGCTCCAGGGCAAAGGTCTGTTTATGGATGAAGGCCTTTTTTATTAGGCTATATGTCCCATTACTTTTCTGTAATTTTCAGTTCCTAATTTCTGTGGGTTTTATACAGTAGCACTGCATTAACAGAGGACTTTTCAAAATTAGCCTTGGAACACTGCAGAACAATTTTATGGATTATTACCCATAAAATGGGTATAGATAGATTATGGATTCATATGTGAATCTGTAAATATTCATGACAATAACATATGTATTAATCTATATTAATAATCTGTAGATACTATGTGCTTATAGAAATGACTATATAATGGATTTACAGGGCTTTAAGTGTGGTTGGATGGACAGATTGATAGATTTTTGCATTTTATAGGAAGACAAGAATGTTTTTGTGCAGGTATATATCTATATATTGTGTTTGAATATTTGGAAACTTCATGCCATGATGCTGGCTTATATCTCTTTTACATTATCTCCTGTCCCAGATTAATAAGCTAATAAATAGAAACAGAAAAGTAAAGAATAAAATGTGTTTGAAAATTCTTCTGTACTTAGGCATATTGGGAATACTGGGCACTGATCTGATTTCACAACAACACAAGAGAAGCTGACAGCAGAGAATTCATTTATCCTTAACACAGAGCACAAAGTAAATATTCAGCCTTGTTGTTTGAATATTCTGTCTGGACACACTGCTCACATATTATATCTGACTACATTACTTTGAACAAGTTCAGCTACAACTACCAACAAACTTTTGTGATTTAAATTCCTCAGTCATTTTCTCTTTATGTCTTCCAGATTTTATGATGTCTCATCTTCAACCAACTGCCGTGGGCTACTACTGCTTTAACAATGCTCAATCTAGAAAACTGTCTAACCTAATGGAAAAGGTAAAAATCAGAAAACAGAATCACATGGACTCTGTTCTCTTAGGAACTGTAGTTCATGCTCTGCATGCTCTCCACAATGTTTTCGCTTATTTTTCCTCACACTTCCATAGTCCATTTTCTGAAATCTACAATATTATAAATACATTTATACCTCTGACTACCTCCAGGACTGAAAACATTAAATATTCAGAAATCATAACTCAGGCTACAATAACATTAATATGAATAAATCTTAAGTTTACATTCATATTCTTTTAAAAATGTCTTTGTACTTCTCACATTGGAACAGAAGAGCCTAGTAGGTATCAGTCATATAAAGAGAATCACAAATGTATTGTTTTTAAAAAGAAAGTGTTTTTTAAGGTGATCTCTATTTTTTTTTTCAGTATTTGAGGCCATAGGCAAAAAATACCTCATGCCACATACTTTTCAATACAATCTTAAAAATAAAGCATCCCTTAGTTCTTTCATAGTTTTACTCCTCCATAAAAAATAAAAAAAAAAAACCAGCAAAGAAACAAGAATTCCTAGATAATTTATGTCTGCTTGTTCTGTGTACAACAGAATATGCCAGCATGAGCTGAGCCAATAGACCTAAGCAGCCTTCAGTGTTGCATCTGATGTTGGTCTTTGGTGTAAATACAAAAAGCAAGGAAAGGAGAAAGGAAAGGAAAGGAGAAAGGAAAGGAAAGGAGAAAGGAAAGGAAAGGAGAAAGGAAAGGAAAGGAGAAAGGAAAGGAAAGGAGAAAGGAAAGGAAAGGAGAAAGGAAAGGAGAAAGGAAAGGAGAAAGGAAAGGAGAAAGGAAAGGAGAAAGGAAAGGAGAAAGGAAAGGAGAAAGGAAAGGAGAAAGGAAAGGAGAAAGGAAAGGAGAAAGGAAAGGAGAAAGGAAAGGAGAAGGGAAAGGAGAAGGGAAAGGAGAAGGGAAAGGAGAAGGGAAAGGAGAAAGGAAAGGAGAAAGGAAAGGAGAAGGGAAAGGAGAAGGGAAAGGAGAAGGGAAAGGAGAAGGGAAAGGAGAAGGGAAAGGAGAAGGGAAAGGAGAAGGGAAAGGAGAAGGGAAAGGAGAAGGGAAAGGAGAAGGGAAAGGAGAAGGGAAAGGGGGAAAGGGGGAAAGGGGGAAAGGGGGAAAGGGGGAAAGGGGGAAAGGGGGAAAGGGGGAAAGGGGAGGGAGAGGAAAGGAATTTGTGGAGAACTGGTACATTAAAGCATGATCACTTGAACTTAAAATTATTTTTCTTTATACTAGTTAGCTGTACATTCCTCTCTGAGGACTTACACTGCAGAAGGTATGTGCCACTTAGTTTGCCTCTGTGCTGGCCAGGATTGAATATAATGGAAAAATCTTCATGAAAATGTTCTTAATTCCAAACACCCTTGGTTCCAAACAACAAACAGAGTTCTAGCCTTAACTGCTTAGAAAGAAAATGCAATAATTTAACACTCGGTACTCTGAGTGATAGAGTAATTGTAAAGTTAATCTGACTGTAAAAAAAAAGGAAGGTGCCTGGAGGAAAAAAAAATACTCATAACAAGATTGAGTTCTAAATGCATTCAAGTGATTTATTTTTAGTATGTGCTTACCGTTTATTCATACAGGCTGCTCATTAAAAAATGCATGTCCCAAGAGTCCAGGTCTCCATCTGAAATGCCAACAAATGCACCTTTGCACAAATGCCAAGTAATAAATAAAAAAATAAATTATCCAACTAAATAGTGTTTAATGAGGTTTAAATGACAAAAAGAAACAAAGTAGTAGTGGAAGAAGGTTAGAAAATATTCAGGGAAATCTCCATCTGGCTTTAGTATACAAAAGAAAAATAACAGGTAAATAGAGATTCACCAATGAATAAAGGACTATCAATGAGCTGGAAGACAAAAATTGGTATGGACAGTGAGAAACATCTGAGCTGTTTGTGAACTAATGTAAGGTGTAAATGAAGCAGCAAAATGAAATACTGGTATAAGACAGAAGAGCAGATACTAAAGAAACAAAACTATAATCAAGCTTTGTAGGATTTAATTTTAATTGGTTAAGGTCAGTAAACACTGTCTTTTTGCTGTGCTTATCTGTCTCTGAGTTGTTAGGATACCTATTTCATGGTTATAATTTCTGGACAATACAGCAATGACTATGGACTCAGAGAGGAAGTTCTGGGTCTCCAAAGTTGTTGCAGGGAAGAAAGGATAAAACTGCCCAGAAATTACAATCACCTATAAGCATCAGCAATCAAACCTTGGTTTTAACACATAATTTTCAAGAAAAATGAAAAATCTAATCCCAAGAAGCTTAATTATAACACAAATATCAAAGGTTATATGCACTAGAAAGTAAAACATGAAAGTAAAAGAAATAGGGTAACTAACATAGACTGAATAATTAATGCTAAGTACAATTATAAAATGCAGCTATTTCAGGACATAATAGTAAACAGATTTATTCACCAAATACCTACTGAGTCAGCAAGAGATGATTTTATGTTATTTTTAGATGAGGTTTTGGTAAGTGGCAAGGACAGAAAAGAAGAGCTGATTGCAGAAAATAACCTTGAATGGGGTGATCATGAGTGAATTCAATTTGAACTAAGATTAATAAACTATGGATTTCCATTTTGAAAAGACAGACTTTGAGATAGCGGAGTCATCTGGACTGCATTGATGAGTTAATGTGGAAGAGGCTTGGAATTCCTTTGAGTCAAAAAGTGAAAGAAAAGATGTGGAATTCATACCCTAAGGACAGAGTAAAAAGTTGTGTTATGGCCTGTATCCATACACAAAAGGCCTTCTCCCATTTGCACTGATTTGAGTAGCTGTATCAAATGCCATTCCCCATGAACATCTAAGATGTAACTTATGCACAACCAGAAGCACAACAGTTCTGTGTTTGCAATGCTCTCTGTTCATTTGTGTTCATTCATCCCAGAATGGCAAGATCCGCTTGCAGAAAGCCTGAGATCTCTGTACTCTATAAATAGACTGTTTTCTCTTAATATTAAGTCTGATCTTGGCAGATGTGTTGATGAGGCAGGGTGCCAGCCCTTGAAAAACACTTGATATTCATCATTATCCATATTATTGTGTCCTTGCATACTCAGAAAGTAGTTGATGTCAAAAATATTCTCATGACTGGCCACAAAGAAAGATTTTTTCCACTTCCATATATGAGAAAGAAATGAAATGTCTGGAAATCATCTCTAGGCTGCTCAGACACTCCAGTGTTCCAGCTGTTGCCATGAGACCTCTGGATTAACTGCCCACGTGCCAAAAATTCTCAAAACCCACTAATAGGTTAAAGACGAATGGAAAAACTTGCTGTAAATAAGTATGTTATTAACAGATGGAACATCACAAATCAGTAACAGAAGAGGATGGTAACATCTAAATAAACATATGTATATTATATGTTTGTCCTGTGTCGTCAAGCAAAATGCTATCATTCAACTACCTGCCCTGTGAGACCCTAAAAACTTTAAAAATACCATTTATGCCTACCTGACACAAATGTGGACACATAGAGAAAGTGATACTCTGTAGTAAAGGTCTTGATTACTTGTTTTTATTGTTGTCGTGGTTTAACCCCAGCCAGCAACTAAGCACCACACAGCCGCTCGCTCACCCCCCCACCGGTGGGATGGGGAGAAGATCGGAAGGGCAAAAGGGGAAAACTCGTGGGTTGAGATAAAAACAGTTTAATAACTAAAGTAAAATAAAAATAGAACAGTAGTAATACAAAGCAAGCGGTACACTGTACAGTTGCTCACCACCCGCCGATCGATGCCCAGCACGTCCCCCAAGCAGCGATCGAACCCCTCCCCGGCCAACTCCCCTGCTTATATACTGAGCATGACGTCACGTGGTATGGAATAGCCCCCGCCCAGTCTGAGTCAGCTGCCCCGGCTGTGCCCCCTCCCAGCCTCCCGTGCCCCTGGCAGAGCATGGGAAGCTGAAAAGTCCTTGACCAGTGTGAGCACCACTTACCCAGTACTTAGCACTACTTAACAAGAACCAAAACATCAGTGTATCATCGACATTGTTCTCAACCTAAACCCAAAACACAGCCCCATACCGGCTACCAGGAAGAAAACCAACTCCATCCCAGCCGAAACCAGGACAATTGTGTTTCTTAAATCAGAGACTATCAAGCAAGAATCCAGGAAGTCTGAATTACTGGACAATTAATAGGTTGAATGAAAGCAGAACAGCAATTAGAGGAACATAGTTAGCCATTATCAGATACATGGGAAAAACATTGGTTTGAAACCAGTCACAAAGTTATGTTATCTTTTTTCCAAAAATTATGTGGTGGTGTGGTTGTTCTGAGGAAGCACTGTTCTGGGTAATGAAATTTTTGTCTTTATCAAAGAAAGGGCAAGTGTGTTCACATGGATGTGGACAAGCGATGTACCCAAAACATCATCCAAAATTGAGGAACTTGTTTTTCTTCACACAAAAAGTGTGACATTTCAGCACAATTTTGCATTTGTCCTGAATGGGAGAAAATTCCATATGAAATGATAAAAACATTTCAAAGCTCAGGAAGCTTCAGTATCAAACAGAATCACTCTCCTCTGGAAAACTCAAAATTGAGACACAATCACTTTGTCATTATATTATACTGACATAACATTAATAAGAGTAAATGTGTATTAAACTAAATATATTAATATAGCTCATACATCTTACTCTTACAATATCAATAAGTGTGACTGTGTCCCAACTTCAATATATTAGACTGATAAAACAGCAGTGAGAAAACTATCACTGTAACCATTACTACCCTTATAACTGTAAACCTATACTTAAGTTGACATGTTCTCGCAACTCATTGCTCCCAGGATTAAAAAAAGAGATAAAATGGAAAAGATAAATAAAGCAAATCAAATAAATGTTACAGATTTTAATACCATCTATTTAATTCCATAGTAAGGCTTCATGCCAAGCAGCCTTCATTTTTTTTACTGTACATGTATCTACAGGTCTTGTTATATAGTTTACTATAATTTTAATCAATAATGCTAAAATACCACATTACCTGCTTTTCAAAATTGCCACCTTCAGTATTAGCGGTAATGGCACAATTCTCACAGATTTAATGGATAATCAAAGCTCTGTGGCCAGTCTTTCATTAACTTTCACAAGCAACGTGTCAGACTTCTGATGGTGTGAACTTTATATACAATAACATTTTATCTCATAACCTACAACCTATAAAAGTAAGTAGGATCCTATCTTTTTGACTATGGTCCTCCTGATACCAAAAGAAAATTCTGTTACATTTTCCTGTCCTAGTAATGTAAATTAATTTACCATTTTATGCAATTGAAGCTGTGCATCGTATTTTCTATTCCTCTGTAAGCAAAATGGGAATATGGCTTAACTCACAGCAGGGATTTCAAGCTTAGCTTTATAATCATAGCTTTGAGTAGCCTGAATGTACAACTGCAAGCAAACACATTGTCCTTATTTTGTACAAAACTAAGCAATTCTTTTCAGCAGGCACTTTCAAAGGTCTCAGTTTCAAAGGAGACAGTTTTCATTTATTTTTTCAATTGTTCAGCATTTACTACTAAACCTTAAGTTAATCAGTTAACAATACTGTGAGAAGGCCAGTGTCCTTATGTTACTAGTCCAGTTTATCTCTAATGTGAAAAGATCATCCTTGAAAGTACTCACAGTCTTCCTTCCAAATTGTCCTCACTGTTATTTGCTCGATGCTCAGACAACAGAACCTAGTAGCAAATACTCTTTTCCTCTAAAAAAGTTGTAGCCTAATTTTTACTGCATTATCTAGCTTCACCTCTGTTTCATTTCAATCACTTCTGATTTTTCTTAATACTGATAAAATTTGCTTTTGAATTGGCAGTCTCATAATTTTCTGCTTTATGATCATCTTTTCAAACTAAGGTATTGGACAAAGTCATTATATGATGGTGTACTCTAGAAACCTTTCCCCCCATGCATAGAAATGCACAAAACACGTATCATATACTTCTTTTAGGAATGAATACGTAACAGTGTTCCAAATCTACATCAATTTTACCCCTTTTTCATCTCTTTGCATTGCTTAGATTAACGCAGGGATTACATGCTTATTTTGACATAAATGGCTATTATTGTAGTACATTTAGGAGATTTATAGATTCAGAGAGTTGTAATAACCTGAGTGAAGAGAGGAAGGCAAGCAGCTCTGAGGACATGAGGAAAAGAAGGAGTGAGAGGGTACTAAGCAGCCCCCAGAAAGATGTAAACTAGGTTGGGAACTACTAAGAAGAGACAAGTTGAGTAGTTTCCATGCGCTGGGGTGATATCTTCTCTTGTTTAATGCAAATCCATCAGAAGAGACTGTAAGGAGGACTTCGCTTTCATTTGACTGTCAGAGAGAGGGAGAGGAACTGGTCTGGAAGATATTCAGGTAACTGCTGATAGGTAGTAGTCCGCAGGTCCCATTAATGGGGGATTATTAATTCCTAGTTCAAAACAGATTTTATCACTTCTAGTGTGATTTTGCAGAGCCAGAAAGGGCCATAACAGTAACTTATGCTTCTTCATCAGCCCTCCTTGATAGGGAAGAGGGGAGCCAGGGGGTCCTCAATGATATGAAGTGAGGGAGAAAATGGTGTGTTAGATGCATGAATGCGGTGTTACAGAGTTACCCATAGCTTGTTGGACCAGCCCCTGTACTATAACCCCTTCAGCACTCTGCTGGGGGGGATGAATTCTGCCTGAGGAAAGCAGTGTGCCATGGAGGTACTGCGCAGCACATCCCTCGGAGTGCCGCTGCTGTCCTCGGCCAGAGGGACTCACCCCAGGGAAAAATCTGGAAGCAATTCCTGCTCCTCGCTGAGCACAGGGGCTGTAACTGTCCACACAAGTAGGGGAAAAACCCTTCTGGCACTCTTCCCATCCTCTTTCTCCTCTGACATTTTACACCTATAAAAAGTCTACACAAAATGGGGCTCTAAAAATGAAGCCGAGGATTTAAAATGAAGCAGTTACCACTGCAGTCACTTTCATGCAGCTTCTGTCCTCGCCCAGTAGCAGTTCTTTGGAAAAGGACTTTGTGATACCTTGCTTGTAAACTGTGTGATATAAAATTAAGTTCTTTGCCCTTCCTTGGCAAAAGGAAATATAAAAATCACTACTATAAATGCTGCATCCATCTTTTAAAATGTATAGCTTTTAAGACTATATCACACATGGTGAAAACAGATCAAGAAAACAGATTGAGGCTTTTTAAACCATCGGTTTTACCCTGCCAGCTGCACTTATTCCTACTGTCATTTACTATCAACATTTTAGTGTTCCAAAAAAAAGTGTAAAGACTCAAACATATTCTTGAAAAATAGTATAAGCTGCATGCTAATGAAGCCACTCTTCCTGAGGGTCTGTCTCCTGCTATTTGTCAATAAAGACATTTAAGTTTCTATAGTAAATAACGTCTGCTCCTTAGAACATATTGCAAAGCACCAAGAAGAAATAGGAGGATAACAAGTACCAGGCATTGTTACTTTGCTAAGAGAAATACTAGCAACTCCCCCCCCATCAATCACTATCTCCCCTCCCCAGACCTCCCCAAAAATAGCATCTAATTATTTGTTGTATCGTTCAAAAATCCATATTCCAGAATATGGCAACATAAATGTTATATAGTGGACAGATCATTAAAACAGCACAAATTTTTGTGAACTGTAAATAATGAAAGAGAGAATCGGATTGGTGCCATCATTCTCAGAAGCACATGCAGCAGTTTTATGAAGCTGAAGCTGACATCTGACTGACTTCTTAGCAAATATTACCCCTGGCTGCACTGGCAGATTCCACCATAATATCCGAGACTGAAACACTAACTGACTGCTGCCAAGCCAGGACTGAGCCATGGCTTTTATATTGCCTACTTACTGTGCTTTGTTTTGGGGTTTTTTTGCTGGTTGCTTATGTTTCTTAAGAAATTATTAATTTGTGAAAGTATTTACATTTCTGCTTTACATTATCTTAACACACAGTAACAACAACAAAGTATGCAAATACTTCCTCTCTCCAGTGGCCCAAATAAGATTTATATACTCTTATCTCTTAGCATTGTTGTTCTGTGCCATAAAAGCCATGAGAAATATGTGAGCATATGAAGGAAGGGATAGCCAAGAGGATATACAAGTAATTTAGTTTTTATCCCAAATATAAACAACAATATTGTAGTGTGCATAGATAAGCACTGCTCCAGTTCCATCAGGGGGTTCTGCTGCTATCTATATGGCATGATATTTATCATTCATACAATGACCTTCAATCATTTACTTTGCTACACTACCAAGACCCCTTCATAGAATAAAGGCCAAGTTTTACAAAATTAGAAAATATTAGTCTTTCTATACAGTAGCTTTACATAGGTCTACATTTGCCATCAGGGTAAAACAGGGCAACACACTTTCACTCTGGTGCACCTACACAGATCTCCCAGTGAGTGAATTACTCATTAGTAATCTCAGGAAAAAATACAGTCTTTAAAGTATTGACTGGAAATTTGTGTTACTACTTGGGATGAGGCACATTTCTGATCCAAAACACCCCCAGGGTGTTTGAGTACTACAGGATTGGAAACAGCAAGTATTTGATCCACTGGTTCAAACAAATATATGGACATATCCAAAACTGTTTAAACTCTTCAACAGAGGTTTGCTCCTGAACCTTTCCTGAACCTTCCTTCCTTGGAGGGAGCAGTAGGACATTTCTGTAACTTAAGAGCATCCCCTGGCTGAAGGCAGGCACAGGAGTCTATGGGTCGTTTCCACCCAAATTACTCGTGTTAGCTGCACTGCTGTAAGACGGAAAAAACAAAGCCATATTTGCCGGGATTGGAACAAAGAGATGTGATGTTACCTTCAGGAGATTGCACAAAGGTGTTTTACTCAGATTAAAAGGGGCGGGGGGGGGGGGGGAGGCACATCAAATCACTTGAAACATAGGAAGAAGTACAGCCTTTGCACTTATACTAGGTAGGATAACAGTTGTAAGGGCTATTAGCCTCCATAGTACAGATCAGTGGAAGAGGTCAGGGACACACTTCAGCCAAGCAGTGTATCTCAGCTAGGCAGAAGGAATTATCTTAATCTTCTTTGGGCTATTCATTGGGCTAAATCAAATGGTATAAACGATCATTACAAAGTTTAGGGACCAGGGCTGCACTTAGAGTCCCTGGATTTCTATGGCTGTTGCCAGAAGTAAATCAAAATTAGGGTGCATCCCCAGTGCTAGAAAGAGTTGCCCTGAGAAAGACTAAGGGATTACTGGGGGTATTGGATAGGCCAGAAGTCAGAGAAAGGAACTGGTCTGGTTGTGCGATAGCTGAACAGACCTACAATGGGGCTGAAAAGATAAAGAAGTCTTTTAGAAAGGTTGCTTGAACACCTTATTTTTAATGGCAGTGGTAAAATGCTGAAAGATCCTTCTGTGTATTTTTTTAAAATTAAATTTGCATCCAAATGTAAGACTTGGAGAAGAGTTAAAAAGAGACAATGAGGGTATGTAAAATTTTATATTCCTCTAGTATTTATTTTAGGCTTTGATTAAAAAATTGGAAGGTTCAAACTAGAATCACTGGATTCAACACATCCTAATTTTAGGCAAATTTAGATCAGAGTATGGGTACAAATTCTACTTTTCAGCCCCTGTGCAGTAAACATGCCCCAAACTACAGGTGGGGGCAGGTAGGAGGGAGGACTTTAATACAATCTAGCTAATTTCTCCCATTGATTGCAGGGGGCAGAGTGGAATGTCCTCTCTGCAATGTCAGGAAAATGCAGAAATCAAAATTACAGTATTAAAAATAGATGTGACTTATTGTACATTTTGAGAGGGATGATTTTGTCCTACAGAAATGTAATAATATGAATTCCTGGTCAATCTGGAATATTTATAAAGGTGTCTGCATTTTTCTCTTCCTTTATGCACACTCCTTGCCTGTTAGGAACATTTATTCAGTTTCACAATAAACATTTTATGCTTCTGTGTCCTGCAAGGTCAAGTAAGCTTATGAAAACCAAGATGATGTCTGTCTGCCTTACCTCATCACTAAAATTCCCAGACAGAACAGAAACTCCAAAACTCATCAAAACACTATCAGTTAGACTAGAGAGAATTAGAGCTGAATACTAATTTTAATACCTCTATTATGCATGCACAAGACAACTATACTTGAGGTTGAAATAAGCAACATATCTTGAAGGACTCTTGTTTATTCACTCTTCCCCAAAAGAAGAAAAGTAACAATTCCATTTAATGAAGTGAGAAGGTGAAGGTAGTTTTACTTTGCGAGTAAGTTATTGAGGCAATATCCTCTTGAATCTTTGAGATAAGCTCTAGGTCAAAAGTAGACAAATTAGCATAACATTCATATTAATATATTTCAGAATCAGATACAGAAACAACCTGCACTCTGAAACCTGCCTAATCACAGACAGCTAATTTTCAAAGGAGTTTTGGCACTCATTACGGTGATGGATGACAGTACTGAAAACATCAACATTTCCTTGAGATCTGCCATGCTTTGTAGGCACTTCTCTTATGTACTCCATGAATTGTACTTTATATTTTTCATAATTTATTTAGATACTCAGAGAAGTAAAATGAGGTTCCCTGTTGAAGATATTTTGCCATGCTGCAACAGGGCATCTGTGTACTTGCAACACAGATAATCCAACACTGTATCATATTCTAGTACCAGGCAGTTGCAGTGCTACTATTCTAAAGCTATTATTATCATATCAAAATGAGAAAAACGTGCAGATATTTGTACAAACACACTCACACACACAAAATATTCTGTACGTGAAGTAAGCGTGCTAGTATTTATGGATTTCTTCATGCCCACATATACAGACACACACATACAAACACCTCTGCTCTCATAGCTGTGTATACAGACTGTAGCCACAGTCTCCACTTCTGTGGAGTTCATCTGAACTAGTCAACACAGAGCGCTTGATTCTAGAATGAAGTGCATTCCTTATGGTCTCAAAATTCACTGCTGCTGGAGAAAATTAATTTTGATATATAGTATTAATCATCCACAAAAATGGAATGCAGCACTTTTTGCCCTGTGAGCACCGGACTTGGATAAATAGGTACTCAGGGCCCCATCTCAGAAGTGTGTTAAGCATCTTTGGAGGCGATGACCATACTCAGCTTACACTGCCTACAAGGGAAACTGATGTCTTTTGGCATCTTCTGGGTTCAGGCTCCTTTTGGTTACAGTAAAAAAGAACACAAAGGGCTCGTGCCTTAGGCAATGCAGATTAGCCAAAAGTGCATATGCCTAAAAATAAGAAATGACTGGAGAGTGCAAGGCAACGGTAAGGATGATGGGAAGGTTTATCCTGCAAGTTACTGGAACACAAGCTGGCCATGGGCCTACTAGCAGCAGAAACTGGAGAGCGAGCCAAGGGAAGGGAGCTCGTCTTATCTGACATGAGAGCCGACAGCATGTTGGCAGCCCTGGTCACAGACATGACAGCTGTGAGTCAGGTTACAGCTTTCCCTTGCCCACCTCAAGGGCTCCCCTCCCGCTCTCATTTGTGATAGGAACAAAATCTGCAGCTCACTGGGTGCCACGGTGATCGATGCTGCGGCAGCATTTCTTACAGTGGTCACTTCCAGCTCACTGCTGGAAATGTCTTTATCACCTAAATATTATTTTTGCTCAGTTTCACAATATTGTTCCTCTTGCATCATCCTAAGACTCCCTTTCCTGCTTACTGTTTTCTCAACAAGTTCTAGCTATGGTGACCTCTGTGCCTCCGCTGTTTGGGGCTGTGTAAGACATAGCACGGAACACTGCATGAGATAGTCTCTATGCTCCTTTAAGCATTGTTATGCTGGTGAAACTGTTGTTCTTTCCTAAAGGACTCTCTGTCTGCTGGTACCTTCCTAATCACCCATTGTAAACATGATACTTGGGGTCTTTTATAGCAACTTGGTTGGTGTGAGCTCGAAGGTAAGCCAGGAAATTGTTGGTGACATCCCAGTATGGGGACTTACTAGCACAAGCACTGCTGACAGCACAAAACAGAGTGGCTTAAACCCACTGTAAATTCGCTTGGTATTCAAAGGTTTCTCTTGGTCAAGCCACTAATATTCTAGAGGGATTTTCCCATCATCCAAGGACCAGCTGTGTGCTTTGTGTCCTGGGCTCAAATCCTTATGCCTGGCCATATTCTTTCATCATGCAACAAGAAGGAATTAAAGCCATTATGATAAGACCATGAATTAAGGAATTCCTCAACGAAGGAAGTCTGATCTGCTTGATAGTGACTACTGCATAGACATGAACCTAACACAGTATTTTGATTCAGCTTAAAAAAAAAAAAAAAAAAAAGGTGCTGTAGTCTCTCCACCCAACGATGCAGAAAGAAGCCTTAAATATAGTCAGGAAACAAACAAACAAACAAACAAACAACACACAAAAAAAGCCCAAACAAAAAAAACAAACAAAAAAAAAACCCCCAAAAAAAGCATTACCAAACCAGAAAAATACAATATATCTCTGATTTCTCCTTCCTGCAAAATTTCTATGTGGCTTTAACATGGGAAAATTGCTTTGTGAAAAGCTTTTGTTCTCCTCAGATAGTAAATATTCACCTTTATTATATGTGAACAGGTAGCTAGGAGTTTCCTATCAGTTATGTAGAAAGCTCATAACCATGCCTATCCATTGCATCACCGATTCTCTTATATTGCACCAAAACCTGAGTTTTTTTCAAGTCCATTCCTACCTTGCCCAGCACTTATTTACGAGTATCTCATTTCTAGTCAGATTATGACAGTAGCTTTTAGTTCACCAAACATCTTTATGCTTTCTGCCATGTGGATGCTTATTCTTCAGAGGAGCTCTCTGTAAAACACCACAAAGCCATCTCATGGTTCTTTAGATGCCCCCCAAAAACTCACATATGTGTTGATACCAATGAACACCTTGGCTATACCTCAGCTGTTGCTATTCTGACACAGAATAGGTCGTCAATGAGATTTTCTGGCATTCCTTTTATCACTTGTCTGAGAGTGTAAGGCCTATGGGAGGGATGGCATTTTTACTCTCTCCTTGCACACCACCTGGCATGAGGTCATTCTCATTCAGAACAGCAGGAGACAGCTGCAGCTTGCAGCCTGAATGACTACGGCCAGCTCCAGAGACCGTGTTGCCACTATCCGCTGTGAGTGATGCCCACATCAAAAAATATAACATGCTGACTCCAAGTCCTTCTCTCAGTGCTTGGCCCAGGAAACAATGTTAGATTTAATAGCTGACTGTAGCCCTTATATATAGCAACGTAATTCTTGTACATAGCAACTGAATTCACTTATTTGATATCCAAGTTTCACTAGCGATCACAATTCATCACAGGGTCATATACATATTCACACGCAACATAAAGTGATCAGCTGTTCAGCCTCACTTGGTGGAAACCAAAGAACACAACAAAATGAAAAATTCAATTAATGTTTTAAAGGTTGGTGGGGTTTTGTCCCTCACTGTCTTTACAGTGTGTTTCACCTTGTGTCTTTAAACATTATAGATTCACAAGCATTATGCAAAGCATTATGAGGATAATCGGCACAATGGGGGTTCAGTATTTAGTGAAAGTAACTCTTGTTTTTAATTATAGCATTTAAGATCATCTTATTGTCAAGTGGAATACAGCCTTGCTGTTTTGAGATTTGGCATCCATGGTTGGATTTAGGAAATATCCCACCACCCTCTCCTTTTACAGTGAAGATCATTTCCCAGATTTTCAGGTAGATGTATGCATGTTATATACTTTGTCTGGGAGCTTTCCAAAACCTGACTGAATAACAAACAAATAAAAAGCATTGTATGACTATCCTAGTGGAAAATATTTTATTATTTTAACATACTGTAAATGAAGGAGGGCAGAAGTTAGTTCAGTTTTAGGTATCTCATTCCAAGATATTTTTAACTTCTGGCATATATGGTTCCCCCTTTTTTGCAGTTTCTTCCTCCTAAAAAGTAAGTCGCATGACTAAAACAGCCCCAATGCTAGACTACTTGAAGCAGACATTTTGGCTGCAGGTAATTAGATTTCACGCATTTTATATTTTCAATTATTTCATTTATACTATAACAAATGTTTTTCACATGTAAGGAACACTATATTGGACTAGAGATTTCTATCTTGCAAGAGAAACCAGCAAATAAAAGAATAAAACCCATGATTAACAAAATGTTCCAAATCCTGTTTGCATACAGATATGCATTACATCTCAGCAACAGCAAAAAGTAATTGTATCCAGACACATACACATTTCAAGACTGAAAAAAATACATAACTGCTGTGTTTAATGTTTGTATCTTTTGTGTATATTTTAACCATATTTGCAATTTGCAAAGCTATTTGCCTGATGGCATTATTATAAATCTATGAAATCCATCCTTTGAACAGATGGTGCTATAAAACACAATTGTATCTGGGAAGAGGTGTTTGAAGACATAGTATATGTGTAGGCATACAAGTGATGACACCTAGAAGACCACAAAAGCTATGTAAAATAGATAAGCACACCAACTGGGAGGCCCAGTTGCCCAGGATGGCTGATAGGTATGTCTTTTTTGTAATATCAAATGCCATCTTTGCAATGCTTGTAAAATAATACCCATTGGGTATAGGAATAAAGATCTCCACTGGTACCTCAGCAGTATCTTTTTCGTGAAAGCTCTGTATTCCCTGTGGATGATCTGTTTCAGCAAGAAAGAGATAAACAATGTGTCATGTTATTTAGTTTCTCTGCATTTTCAGGTGAATTTTCTTTCTTTTATGGAACAATCTGTTATTGGTATAAGAACCCAACAAAAGTTTAAACATTTCTTTTCATCACAACAGTAGCGGTAGCAATATTTATTTAGTAAGTCTTTGAGGCTATTTTTTTCATTAAAATATGCAGCAGAAATAATAAAAAGCCAATAGTATATTATTTGATTTGATGTATATAAGAAGCTGGCTCCAAGTGCCAAAATTCGTACAACGTGTTGGCATAGCTCAAGGAGAGCAAATTTGCAATGAATGATGATAATTTGCACTGAAAGAAATTAGTGCCTATTTTCATTAGGAATTAGCCTTCTGTTCAAATTTCAGCAGAGTAATGTATTCATTCCTGGTTAGAGCATTAGCTGGGTTGAAAGGGTGAGAGAAAAGCTGGTGGACAAAGGGAAAATTAAAAAGATTAAAGAGCTATTTTTCTAGCTCAGTAATAAGGTAACTTATACAGTTCAAACAAAGAAATCACAACCAATGTGTTACACCTAAATGCACATTTACTATGGTACCCAACCTTTGCCAAGGTAGGAACTCCTATTGTTCAGTTTTTAGGAGTATATTGTTCACCTTGCATCTTTGCACCTAATCACACCCAAATTGCTCAGTTTTGGAGGCAGGTAGAAACGTTACCATTTTGTTACTTCCTGAAAAGAAAGCAGCACTTGAGCAAATACTGTATCATTTGTACATTTGGCATGGTGTGCAGACAATGTAAGCTTTCCCTTGCTAACAATAATTTGGTATTACACAAAGCACTTTATTAACGACTTTGGACTATGGGGTAGATGCTTAGCTAATGAAAATTGCCATCGGTCTTCTGATTTCATAGGCTATGACAAGATATAGCAGTTGAGGATGTGGTACGCACTTCATAATTACATATATGCAAACACTGCACAGCTAAGACTTTGCTTCCTTCCCTTTAGCTCTGATCTGGAAAAACAATTCATCAATTATCTTGAAGCATTTCATGTTAAACCTACAGAAGCAGGCTTCAGAGCTACTGAAATCTTCAGCTGCCCCACTACGGTTCCTACCCAGGATGCCACGCTAGCCAGGACTACAATTATTCTTACAATTTTTAGCCAGGAAAACCACATTTCCAGAAAGAATTGGCTAGAAATTCAGCTTTATGTATTGAAAAATGTGGCAGAGAACAAATGAATTCTGAGCAATCTCTGCTCGGCGAAAGTCAAAGCGTTGACTGTGATGAAGTGGAACCTGGAAGGGTCTGCCATTCAAATGTGCAAGTGCTTTGAGGAATTAATCTATGAGATAAGCTTAAAAAATGCCAGTATTTCTGTTGTGGTGCCAGCTGTCAGGGCTCTGACAGTTTACCTCGGCACTGAATCTTCAGAACAAAGGAACTAGGTCATGAAACAGAAAATTTAAGCATATTCCCCATGAAACTTACCTTAAAAGAGGAACATTCGGGTTACTCAGTCAAGCACTGAAAAGTCAGAAAATGACAAATTTAGGTCTGTATGTTCAACTTTAACTCTCCCTCTTTGTATACGTGCACTGTTGAACTACTAATTACATGACTGCAGAAATAATTGTATGTAAAGACCATACTTCAGCTGATGGCAAAAAGGAGTGCTGTTATTTAATTTTAAATGATTAATCAAAACAGAGGTTTAAAATATCTCAGTGAATACAGTGCCTGTCCATCAGTGTTTTTAAGTTATTTATGATTAACTTGACAATTAAAGCTGCTCTTTTTAAAACTGAAATTAAAACAATTAAAAATACAAAAAATATTTACAAATATTCTAAAGGAATTAGGCTATTAAGTGCAAATAAGATCTTCTGCACAATGACAATAGCCCTCTGGGTTTTTTCCCCCCTGCAGAAAGATATCTAGTGCCTACCCTAATAGCCAATTTTTTCCTCAATTAATGTAATGTAAATTTAGGCTACTGAATGAATCTGGACTTATGCATTAAGAAAGCCTTAAACTAAATCCAGTGAAAGCAAATCATGATCAGATGTAGAACTAATCGGAGGAGGAAAGGAGCATCTCCATGCCCAGGCCCATTGAGAAAGAAGCACCTGGACAATGGAAGCTCAGTCCACATAGAGATGAAGCCTTGTCAGCCAAACTGTATGTTGCACTGCAGCAAAACAGGAAGAGCCATGGGCCTGGTGTTTCTTGGGCCCACTCAGGCCACAGCAGAGACAACTTTGCCAAAAGCCATAGACCCTTCTCATTCCCTAAGATCCTCAAATTCAATTAAATGTTCTAGCAACACTCATTTCCAGCACAGGAGAAAGCAGAAATCTATAAAGGCTTGTTTAAGAAGGTGAAGGATTGGGTCAGCATAGGAAAAAGGAGATAGTTGTGTCCTTTTCAACTTTAGGAATTGGAAGACATCACCTCCTTATGTATCCTCCCCCACAGCCCCAACAAGCCTCTGCCACCCTTGAGCTCCTTCCCTTAGTCACCTACCTGCCTTCTTTCACTGCCTCAGTTCCCCCCATCTCCAATCATAGTTCAGCTCTTTGGACCCCAAGATACTCTAACTCCATTGGTCAGCAGCACCCCTACGTCTCTGTGTTACTTTTTATTCTCTGTATTGCTCTTTCTTCATCACTCCCTCTTGGATAAGACAGGGGAAGAGGCAGCAGCAGAGGAAGGGAGTGCTCCCTCTGGGCAGAGGTGAGCTGACCGGTCTCTACTCCATTTTCACTCTTGGACACCAAGAACCAGTTCAGAAAAGCCAAGGCAGAGACTTTGGCCACCAACAGGGAGACACATCCTGAAGCTGTCTCTTGCCTACCGCCCTGGTTTCAGAGAGAGTTAATTTTCTTCTTAGTAACTGGTATAGTGCTGTGTTTTGGATTTAGTAGGTGAATAATGTTGATAAAACACTGATGTTTTAGTTGTTGCTAAGCAGTGCTTACACTAGTCAAGGACTTTTCCACTTCCCATGCTCTGCCAGGTGCACAAGAAGCTGGGAGGGGGCACAGCCAGGACAGCTGACCCAGACTGGCCAAAGGGCTATTCCATACCATATGACATCATGCTCAGTACATAAAGCTGGGGGAAGAAGAAGAAAGAAGGAGATGTTTGGAGCGATGGCATTTGTTTTCTCAAGTAACCATTATGCGTGATGGAGCCCTGTTTTCCTGGAGATGGCTGAACACCTGCCTGCCGATGGGAAGTAGTGAATGAATTCCTTGCTTTGCTTTGCTTGTGTGTGCAGCTTTTGCTTTAGCTATTAAACTGTCTTTATCTCAGCCCACGAGTTTTGTCACTTTTACTCTTCCAGTTCTCTCCCCCATCCCACTGGGGGGGCGTGAGCAAGCGGCTGTGTGGTGCTTAGTTGCCGGCTGGGCTTAAACCACGACACCTGCCCAGCTACTAATCTTTCAGATGACAAAATCATCAATTGCTTATAGCCAAAGGCTTTGACAGAGATCTCCTTCATTCAGTGTGAGCCAACTTCAACTTCCTTATGCCAAACACTCTTCAATGTACAGCTCCCAGTGTAATTAAAGAGCTTATAGCCGAGAGTGCAAGTTTTCAAATGCTGATGCCCTCCGCAAAAACAGTGCTGCTCCTAGTTCCCTTCTGTCTTCCTGCTCCAGATGGGAAAGGAAGGACCCAGTCTGTAGCTCCCCTTGTATCCAAAAGTTAAGGCAATGTGTTTGCCTTGTCTCACTTTCTACCCAGTCACAAAACGCATGTACTTCATAAAATACTCCTATGTTTTGCAAATTTTCTCCTGCTATTGGAAAAAATAATACAATGCTACCATAAATCAAACCTCAGTCTTTAATGAATGGGCCATTTCATAAGGAGAGACAAAATCTTTTATGAGGCTAACTAATAAAGCTGGAAAGAAATATAGAAGCTTTTGGGAATACACTCTTCAAACCATGATTTCTTTAGGTCATGGATTTATGGGTCAAGTCTATTTAAAAACACCAGCAGCGAGTGTACAGTACCATGTACAACAGACGGAGAAATAAGGCAGATTACATCTAATATGTATTTACAAAGCCATCGCTTATAAACTGTTCAGAGAATAAATGTTTCCTAAAGCCATTTTAAGCACACTGAAATATGCTCCCTGACAAACACATCCTTTACAACCTCTTCCAAGTCAGAAATGGTTTTCAGTTTAAAAACAGCAGATACTATTTTTCTAAAGCAGTACAGAAGTGGCATATAATTCTGCATAAAGTGCTTGCTTAGTGAAGATAATTGAGGATGGAAAATACATTATTTTTCTGTTCTATCCACCATGGCAAGTAAAAACAACAATTAATTGTGTCAAGGTGCAAAACGATGATTTCAATTATACTGCCAGAGTAACATAAGAGGTTCACATGCAGTGACTGCATCCTTGATTGGTCCAGGATACTACAGAAGAAAAGACAGAAATCCTTCCCTAGGGCAGCGTTCCCCACCTCATTCATGTTGATTTACTTCACAAATAACCTCACTAACTTATTTTATTGACCTCCATGGTAGCAGATTTTTGAAAGTAAACCAAGATATTTTTCCCTGTTATGGAAGTTTAATTATTTCACTCTATTTTTAAATACTACTGAGAGAAGTATGAGCCATATACAGCATCATATTTTAGAGTCTGCCTTGTAATTTAAAATTGGTTATGAAGGTAACAGAAATAATTCTAAAAGAATAAAAAAGTTGATTTTCAACAACATTCACAGTATCATTCAGGGCTCATAAAGTCCAGATTTCTCACTACCATTGCTATCACACTGAAGCACACTCGGAAAGCAGTATACCAAAAAGACCTTCTTTTCTTTAATTATGCCTTTACCTCTACCATCATTGAAATAGCATGCCCTAAGGCAAAATGGGGAGAAATACCAAACTCTTTCCTGAAAAGTTCATAAAGCAAACATGATCCATATATCTAAGTGTTCCCCTTGTACCTTCTGGGAGAGAGGAATATTATTGAAATGATTAAGTTCATTTTACTGTCTAGTGCCTTTGAACAGTTTTGTTAAATTGGAAATAGAATATCACTGCACTCTTGAAGCCAGGATCTCTAATCCAGCACTAGAGTCACATGGAACTATACCGACATGCTGTAGAAGATTAATATATTCAGATTTATAATAGACGTTTCACTTTGAAGAGGGCAGTTTCACACTAATGCAATATCCTAGCTTAAATGGCTTTGTGAAAACAAGTTTTCCTGTGGTTTCTGACCTTTTTTTGTTGAACTGTTACAAATACAGAGATTGTCTTAATCCCTCTTGTTTTTATTCAAACACCTGTGCTGGTGCATATTCATAAAGATGTTTCATATCCCGTCATGCATCTTCCAGATGGTTTTTATTAAAGGTCTTTGGGAAGATTTTCCTCTTACCTCCTTCCTTGCTTCTTCAGAGCAGTTAATTAAAATACTTCTACGGAGATGCACAACATGGACCCACTAACTAGCGTCAGTCATTGCGCAAAAAATGAGCCACTGTGTTGGGTAACTGGTTATTGCAACTGTTTTTTTCATGGCAGCCTGTGTTCTTATTGTGATTCAGCAGAACTGCTGAGGCATCAATTAGTGTGTGGTTTCTAAAAGCTTTTATAATTCATGTTTAAAATGCTAGCTTCAACCACAAAGCACAGCAGTCCCATAATCTACAAAATAAAATTTGGGGCTCAGTTTCCATTTACCTAAACTTCTTCAATAATAAAAATGTGTCTGCTGAAGACATCTGTTACAACTCAGTAACATCTAATTTTAATGGCAAATAATAGAGTTCAACTCCATAAGATTAGAGGTTATGGGCTAGGCCTTTTGGCTGGCTTGGCGTCCCTGTTGAAATGTTCTGCCAGCCAACTTAATATATGCACTAAAAAATCCCACTGACTTGATGATTCCCTCCTCCTCCTAAGCCTCAAAATAAAGCAATTCTGTCATCTCTTAATGCTTTGCTCCATTGCATTGTTGAGTCTATGGCAGTGTCTGTTTGATGGGAATGACAATAATATTATTTCTTTTCACTAAAAATACAGGCTAAATGAGAAGAAATCCAGAGTTAATTATATGGTGGAAACATGCTCTGCTGGAGAGGAGGTGGAGTTGCAAAAATCACTGTATTTCAGGCCAGCCCTGCTTGCTTTCCTGGATTTCAGATATTGGAGTTTGTCAACCCAAAGCTTGAGACTCAGTTTTTTCAGATCAAATTCAGTCTTCTAGCACATGTAAATCACAAAATAGTACACAGCTATTGCAGAGGATGCTTTTGGAAAATAAACAGAACAACATTGCCATTCATAACAATCAAATCATCTGTGAGTTTTAACAAGAGTTCTGCATTACTGTTTTAATCCAAAACCCTGTGAGAGATATTTACGATTCTCCTGGGTAATAGATGTACCAGTGAAATAACCAGATTTGAAATGCCTGTGGAAATCATGAGCAGAAAAATGTTACTGTCACTTCATCTAGCCTCTAAGAGAGCACCCAATCCAGTGAATCACTAAATAGAACTGCTTGCTAGGACATGCATGAATAAAGCTGCAGAGAGCCATTCACCAGAGACTCAAATGCTACAGAATAAGTCTCTGTAAAGCCAGCAGAATCTGGGAAGATTGTGCCATCAAAATCAATCTGCCCCATCTGAAAGCTGAGTAGCAGAAATATTGTAAGTTTGGGAAGAAAAATGATCAGACACCCCACAGACTTGCTGCTGATGTTGCAGAGGTCTAAATGGCCTGCTGGACTTTTTGAAAGAGAGGAAAGCATGGGTCAGGTCATGGTTTGGGTTTTACTGCTCCTCTGTTCCCTGATTTCCCTCGGGGCATGCGCCCTTACTCTGACTGTCCCCTTTCCCAGCTCAGCAGCTTGCACTCTTTCCTCCCTCCTTTCTAGGAGGGCTTACTACGATACTGTTTCTAGAAACTATCCATGTACAGACACCGCCTAAGGGGTAGAAGACTCATACAGATAAAGAAATTGCAATACAGGAATGGGAGAGTGCCCTGGAATAACATCACAGAACCTCTCTCCAGCTATTGCCAGGCTTTCCTCAGCTGTCACTCACAAATAACATTTTAATACACTATGATCCTGGTTCCTCACTATATCAGTTCTGGTACAGTTATTTGTAGCTCTACAAATCAAGTGAAAACCAGGTGGCAGGTATTTTTATTTAATTTTAGTAATGCTTTATGGACAAATCTATAACATAAAGTTTGGAAGTGAGAAACCAACTTTTGACCAAAAAAAAAGAAAAAATTGAAATGGGCCAAAGACTTTGGACGAGCCACTTGCACCTTTTATTCAAGTGTAAGTCTCTAAAACAATCACACACCTCTCCAGAGCCTTTTGCTCCTTCCTGTCTTCTCTGTGTAGGATGAGGGCTGGCCACAAGCACCCATGTCAGCATGCCAACACAGCTGACTGTGTGACCACAGGCACAAGGGAGGCAAGGGGGATGCAACTGAGGAGCAAAGGAACCACAGCACCAGCATTTCAGAGGTTCTGTGGATATAGTTTCAGACCTGCAACTGAGCCAACTAAATGCTCACCTCCATGGAAATGATTCTTACCACCCCCACCCCTCTTCCTTGTACTGGCTCCGACCTTCACCCAATTGCTAAGTACATGAGTTGTTGCTAACTAAGTGAAAAAAACAAATTCAGTTCCCACCCCCCACCCCCACCCCAGTATTTCCCTCCTTTTCTTTTAGGAACAGTTACTGCAAGCTCACCTGAGTGCCACACCATGCTCAAGAGAAACAGCAGGAGTGTGAGCCTGAGAGGGGAGAGCTGGGTGTGAAGGAGGAGGGAAACCCCTTTTCGGAGATGACAAACAATTACATCATTGAAGCCTTGTCATGAAAACACATCTCCAGAGAGTGGGGGGATGATCCTGCAGACTTAGCTGAACAGTCAGGAGGATAAGCAATATTTACCTGCTATTCACTCTTCCCAGTGTGTGGCTAGGGAGCAGAAGTGGAGAAAAAGACAAGTGGGAGAAGCTTTGGTAATCTCTGTCTCTTTAGTCATTAGGTAGAACAGCTGAAAACAGTGTTTACCAAGTGGTCTAAAGAACCTACTCAGCACTCCAGAGTGGGGCAGGTTAAGAAGATACTGAAATCACAGTCACAGCTCATTCTCTCTTCTATCCAGGGGTTAACCATCCATCTTCCTCTTATTTAGGATGTGTGGTAAAGCAACAGGCTAGCTCTTTACGACTGGAGGATTTTGTTCATTATGGCTTTTTTGAACGACCAAATATTCAGCAATCGTATTGTTTTCATCTTCTCTCAGTCCTGTACCACTTTCACTCCTCCATTACCTTTAATGAAGCTCTTGTGTGCTGGACACACCTGCAGAGCTCTTTAGGAACAGAAGATTGGTCATCATCAAGCAAATCTTTCTTCACCTCTCATGACTCTGTTTATGATATACTGATTAATCAATCATCAGAGAGATTAAAGGTCATCCTTATAAAATAAATTGCTTATGGCTGCAGCAAATCATGGTTTGAGATTTATTGGAAAAGGCTGTAAATTGTCAGTCATGTTATTACACAAATAAATCAGATAGTTATTGCAAATTGATTAACTGATTCCAATTTTTTTTAGGAACAAATTGTTGCTCCAACCTATTTTTCTCTCTTCTTGGACAAAATGATTGCTTTGTAGTCCACGTGAATGATTGCCTGTGTGTCCAAGGCCACAGTTATTGCTTTAAGTTACTTCACACACATTAACGTTTTTTGAGTGTTGTTCACCACAATTTTCTTTCACATGAGCACCGCTCCTCATTTGAAAAGACTGAATGGTACAATGGCTGTTTGAGATGTTGAAAATAATATTTCAACAGCATAATCAGCATTATATTTATATATGGAACAACCCTACAATTAATATAGATAGGTTTTTTTCAAGTTTCAAAATAAAAATAGAGGACCGAGGATAATTTCCTACACTGAAAGAGAAACAATTAAGACCCTCTCATTATACCTGGCTTGCTGTAAACATATCAGAATTCTGGGGTGAGGAGAGGAAAGGGAATTAATGAAATGTTTCAATAACAGAAAATAAAGTTGGCTGAAATTCAGGACATTCATTGCTGAGATTACAGTGAATTTTCTTGGCGAAAATAATTATATAGAGGTACATGAAATTAGAAATTAAGACCCTACTAACCACATTTAACTTACTCTTATTCTCACTACATTTGCACCATCTGTGTGTCTCAAATAAATCCCCCTGGGTCACAGCTAGTAGACACATTGGTTGAACTTACACTGTCAATTCAGATTACTCTTTGTTTCATTTCAGCGCCTTGTTGCTGTGACCAGCCTCACTGCACGCCTGCGGGATCCCTTCTGGAGAAAAACAGATAGGTACCTCTCACCAGCTAAAGCACAGGCATGGCGCCATGGCTAGATCAGCCCAGGCACTGCTCAGATGGGCGGTATAGATACGTCTGCACCAGGGTTTTCTCTGGCTGTTGAGCCCTGTCCTATGATGCTAACAGGTCTTGCATCCTCGCGCATCTTCTTGGCATGCCCTGCCACAGGCACAACCTGAAGTGTCATGTTATCAGAACACAAATGCAAAAAGCTGTCATCTCTGGCACATTGCAAAGAAGTATCAATTATTAAAATACCTTGAAATAGCTAAAACATCTTGAGATCAGAGAATGCTAGGCAGGGCCAGGAGGCTCCTGCCTCAAACTATCCCAGAAGTGTGTAGGGGGAAGGAAGAGGCGTTCATAACTGCAAGAGCCTTCATGGCCACTTACAGGAGGATGTTCCAGCTCCGCTTGCTGCTGAGAATTTGAGAGCAGTGCCACTCGAAACTGGAAAACTAAAAGCATCCCACTTGAAGGTCCATCATGGAAATTAGTATGGATACATGAAAAGTATGGAACAGGCAAATTTTGTGCACTGAATACATGATGGGCCAGAAGGGTCTATGGGTAAGATACAGAAAGCTATGTGATAGGTGTGAGTCTGGGATCTTTCCATGTGCCATCCTCTGGGACTAGCCAGGTCTCCCTAAAAGATTCCTAAAGGGAAGGACCTAAAACCAAATCACTTAATGCCAAGTTCAAGCAGGTTGGTGGAATAGGAGCAGATTAATTAATTAGACTGGTAGGTGATGATGCCCTTACATTTGCAACATGTATGGTTTGGGGTGTACTTCAGACCAGATTAGGCTGTTCAGTGAGCCAAAAATCCAAACACACAGGTTGCTCGCAGTAAAGCAATCCCAAAATCGTGGCTTTCTTGGATGCAGATCCCTATATAGGCAAGTCTAGGAGTCTTCGAAGGTCTTCTTGCCTGTTTCATGCAGAAGATCGAAGCATGTCACTGCTCCCCCCATGATTGCCTGTAAAGTCTCCCGTGCAGCCACAAACCTTATTCTCTTCCAGCTCATTTCTAGTGCCTTCTTCCCAGTCTCCTTTCTTACTCTGAGTTCGTTCAATGTCCAAACAAAGGCTTTAGAAGGGTAGAAGAAATCGTGCTTCTGCTACTGTGGGACAATACTGTGAGTGAGCAGAGGAGGAGGTCCTCCTACAAAAAGAGGGAGGAATAAGACAAGTTAAATTACAGCTAACCACAGCAACCGCTTTGTCACTAGCTAACCCAAGGCTCTGGGCTGGGTCAATGAGCCAGAGAGGTGGGACTGCAATGTTGTCTAGATCTGAGACAATCATCACAGGTACAGCACTTTCAGCTGTGGAGGGACAGAGCAGAGGCCCTTAGCTGTGATCTGGCATTGTTAATTCTCCTTCACCGGACAAAATCCTGGAAGCCCAAACTTGCATTCAAGACAGTAGCCATGGCTCTATGAGACCCTGTCACCCTGGTCTCTAAGAGACAGCAACTGAATAGTGTGCAAAGAGGTCTTCAAGCAAATAAAGTCATGTCAGCCCTCATAGTCAGACTGTGATGGTGATATGCATCACCTTGCTGCAGCTCTGTGACCAACATCCTAACTCCAACAAAGGCCTTAGGTATTCCTTTTCACCCCATCTACTCTCCCTTACACACCATCTATAAACTTGAATACAAAACTAGTGCTCTTGCCCTGGATGAAATCTGAAGCAGAATGCGGCCTGATGTAGGCCATGATGGGGAGTCTCCAGATACTCCTTTGTATACATCTTCTGTGGGGCTCAGGAATAAGGACCTGAATCAGCTCCAGAGAAAGTGCTGCCTTTCTGGGCGTCTCACACTGTGAGCCCAAGACCTGCAGTGGGGGCACTCAAAAGACTGACTGGCCCAGCTGGGTTTTCTCACTTGACCATCTGTGTGAAGTCGCTGTAGTAGGGAGAGTTATGCTGCCACTTCCAAAGGGAGATTGTTGTCCCACATCTTCAATAAAAGGGACGTCATCTTCTTGAATGTAATGTATCACTTTGCTGGTCATTGTGTATGCAATTGCAGTCATGAGATTAGTGGATTGCTTTGATTGCTAATAATGAAACATTATCCTGCCATCGAAAAAGTTTTGGCCCTATAGGGCACAGGCTGATGTCAGTGTCACTGGAGCACGTTTCTGGCACTTCTGTGAGAATAAAGAGAGATGTGTTGCCATTTCCACGGTGAGCAGGAAGAAAGGAGCTATAATTCTTTAAAATGGTGATAGAATACAAAAAGAGTTCAGCAACTGAAGATTAAGCAGTTAAAGAAGGGAGAGGATCTTGAACAAAGAGAAGGCTGTATGACTGACTGCAGATGTGAAGGAGCGTATGTCTTATGGATCTTATCATTACATAAAGGAGCTGTTCTGAACATTGCAGGAGCTCTCTGGTTTGTAAACCTTCAAGCGGCACATGCGTGCTTGGCATGCACAGGATGCCTGTGTGCTGTTGTAAACCAGTCATTGTGTTGCACCCCTGTGTCCTCCACGAGAGTTGAAGCACATTTGGTGCATACCAGGAGGAGAACTCCCAGCTTAGTTTCCCTTGAAAGGATTCAAGTTTGCACACACCAGAATAACCCTGTGAACCAAACTGATGCCTGGGAAGGTAGGATGATCTGCAATTTGTTTCAAAACAGTTCTAGCCCTATTACAAACAAAATGCTAACACAATCCCAGCCACTTCTGTTACATGCAAATAATGGCTAGCAGAACTGTTTATGCTATCATGAAGCAGCAGCTCTGGCAATGTGGACAGCAGACCTGATTAGCAAGTCTGATTCATCCCAGTCCCTCATTAGAGTCTTACCCCTTTGCATATACAGGAGCATAATACCTCCTAAAACATCCACTTTGCCAACATGAATGCAGCTAAAAAGAAGATATTGTTTGGTCTCCTGCATGTTGGAGTTCCTACTCTCTTGATACTGGAATGGCCTCAGCAGCTATGGGTTGCTGGTCATAAAACAAAAAAGCTTGAGGATAAACATTTTATGGCAAAGATTTAACTGGCACCTGGCAGGTCCTGAAAGAAGGAGCAAAAAGATAACTGAAATGTCACATTTTCCCTTCTGAGCCTGCACGAAGCACAGTTCAGGCAAACCAGAGACTCTGGGCCAGACAGCTAAAAGGGCTGGTCACCTCCCACCTGGGAGGGCAGGGTACCAGGCACTCTGTGTCACCAACTACTGCTCAGCCTCAGCCATTCATCTTTTTAGGAACTGTTGCTTTCAAGAAGGTACAATAAGGGACTTGGTGCTGGTTTTTCTGTAAACACATTGATCAAATGCCAATTATCAAGACTTGTTTATTATAAACAGCTCAACTGTTAAGGGGGTTAAAAATGCTACGTGCTTGTTAACATACTTAAAAAACAGAAGGTGATAGGGTTATCCATTGAAAAGAACCCACTAATCTAGTTAGGAGCTCATCTCACAAACACTAATGATACACAGAAAAGTCAAAATTTACTGGTCTTAAAAGGCTGAAAATACCTAGTAATTCCATTTAGGTATTTTTTTAGGTAATTTCTTCGTGCATACTGACTCACATGCATCCTATATGCCAGATACTTATCTTTTACAAATCAGTCTTATCCCATCAACTCAAAAAATATCTCATTAGTTGGAGCTAGGCTGATGCTTTTGTGATAGGCTCCTTCCCGCAGTTGCCTGCAATGCCAGACGGTCAGTGTAAGGTTATTGAATTCAGTGGAGCAAGGCTGATTATCACCAACTGAAAGCCCAGTCCTTCCTATAAGCATGACAAGTTATTTTGAGTATTTTTTTTAACTATATCCTGAATACCTTTAAAAAGTTTGACAAAGTTTCATGCTTTTTACAATGGGCTCTAAAACATTAAAAATGTCTATAAATGTTTTAAAGATTTAACAAAGCCAAATAAAAAAAATCTCTGCAGGTTCATCCATTCCTATTCTGGAGTTCCCTGTGGGCACACTGCTTCATAGAAACTCTTTTCCCAATGTAACAGAATATCCTTTTAATGACAAAAAGCTGTATTGTTATTCTTAACTCTTAGACCAATATTTGCTTTAGTTACATCATAATGAAGCCTTTCTATAGAAATCAGCTGGGGAAAAAAAAATCCCTATGGAATTGTAACAAACAGAATATGCCACCTAGCTCACTAATTTTAAAAGATCACAGTTATTTTTTCTGATGTATCTAGTATGATGCCTGTAATATACTTTCAAGCAGCACCAAGCAGAGCTGTTGAACTTTGCTTTTCAAATATCTTTTCTTTTCTTTTTCCTGTTTTGCCCTGAGGTCTCTGAACTTTGGCGAGTATATGAAAGTCTTCAGAATCCCCACTATTTTCTTTCTCTTTCTTCTGTTATTACCCATCTTCTGGGTTACCACTAAAAAAGCCACGCTCTTGTAAGCCAGCTGTAGGTGCTCCACTGCCTCTTGACAGTCAGTGGTCCAAAGAGCTGAGCAAACATGACTGCTATTGAGCTCCCTTTAGGGTGTCCAAATATCGAAACATCTTTCAAATGACCAGTAACAGAAGAAGTAAAATGCTGATACTTAAAGAGGGACTTATTGCTCTGACTATTTGAAGTATAAGTAATAAACAAAACCGTAACATACTAGCTTTCTTATATTGCTCAAGCAACTCAAAATCTAGTATACCTATAAATCCTACTGATAGATCTTGCCAGAAAAGAGCATATTTGGATGCATATATCAGAATTTAGAAATTCAAATGCCATCTTCTACAGTTATGACACTGTGATTTGACCATCTGAGTGAGAGATTTACATGTCCTACTGACATACTCCAGTTTGAAAACTAAAAGCACAGAAATAAATCTTGAGGCTATTGAAGTAAATGGACAAATTTTCATTGCTTTCCAAAAGGATAGAATCTGGCACAATGCAAAATCACTGTAGAGAAACACATAATAAAACCAGGTTACAAAAGCTACTCTTCATTTCGCTTCAGACCACTGTATAATGACCAAAAATATTTGTATTCTTTTGTTGAGCACTTGTATATCCTATTATTTTAAAATAAGCGCCAGCATAGCTTTAATATATCCCACTACTCCCCAAAAGAGTTTGTCAGTTTAAAGAAAAATATTTTCCTTCCTTTTGTACAATGTGTTTTAATACTGTGTTAAGCTGTTTAAAAAGACATTATAGCCTTCCTTAGGTTCCCTTCTTGGTGGCATTGCCACCACTGAGTTATTATGTAAATTATTGCAATCTGGTTAGCTCCTTCCGTCTCTTTTCTTAACAAAAAGGGTCTGCAAGTGCTAATCAAAATGTTGCAATTTACATATTAATGAAGATTTCATAATGGCATTTGCTTCATATGCAATATGAATGGTATGGAGACTTTTCACTCTTCTTTTGAGAAACCACTACATTTTGATTTCCTGAAGTAGCTGAGGTACATTTGAAAAAAAACCTGTAAGTGCATCACAGTATATCTCTCTATATATATCAATATTTTTATATGTCTTTATTATCAGAGCAATACACTCCAGCATTTCAAGCTTAAACATAGCATCACTTGTGCCTGTGGACTGTCATTATTTACTTACAGTCCCTTGAACACTTTTGTTGCAATCATTCTGCAAAATGCTAAAGGCACATTTTTCTGCTGAGACTGCTGAGCACAAATAAGTAGTTAATCATTTTTGTGGTTTAAAAAAAAATGAAAAAGAGGGAGAGGGGGGTGAAGAGAGAGGGAGAGAGAGAAAGTTTTAAAAATACCACAATCCACTCCTATGAAAAGTTGAAAGATAAAAAATTACCCTACCAGGATAAATGTCATGTTAAAAAAGCTGGATAGGGAAGCACATTGAGTTTCCATTTTCCATTCCATTTTCTACTTTGCTGTAATTTTAAAATATGGCAACCACACAAATTGTGCTCAGTATTAGATGTTTAAAGCTTTCTAATTAAAGATCTGGGATCACATCTATCTGTGAATCAATACAGTGGACTGTATTGATTTCTACTTTCAGTTGAATAGCCAAATATGAACAAAGTTATGTTCCTTAAATTCCTAATAGAAATTGTTAGGGAATGCCTAACAATATGTGGTATTCCAAGTGACAAATTGTCATCCATATTCAAATTGAATCTCCAATTGTTTTTTTATAGCTTCCAGTCATGGGATCTTGTTCAGCTCTTTTCAGTTAGACTGAAGAGTTTTTTACCAAATTTTTGTTCCTCACTAAAAAATGGAGATGAGGTTAAATGTCTGTTTGCTAAACTAAATAGATCATGTGGAATCTTTCAAAACAATCCATTTTCTTTAACAATTTTCTTTATTCTTATTTGAACTTTCTCCAGTATTTAACTATTTACAGCCTAAAGCTGTGCCAGGGGAGGTTTAGATTGAATATTAGGAAAGACTTCTTCACAGAAAGGGTAATCAGGCACTGGAACAGGCTGCCCAGGGAAGTGGTTGAGCCTCCATCCCTGGTGGTATTTAAAAGACGGGTAGATGTGGTGCTTGAGGACATGGTTTAGTGGTGGACTTGGAAGTGCTAGGTTAATGGTTGGACTCAATGATCTTAAAGGTCTTTTCCAACCTTAACGATTCTATGATTCTATTTTCTTCAGAAGTGGGCTCTAAACTTGAGCATTCCAGAAATGTTTATTCTCAGTGATAGAAAATCTATACTCCTCATCAGTTTCTCAGGTTTCTGGTCTAAACAATCCCATAGGCCTTTTTTGGCCGTAATTTCTACTGAGAGCTCATTTTCAATGGGATAACCATTGTGACTCAGCTTCCTGAATTCATAACTCAGTAAGACTTTTTTTTATTATGTTCTCAACACTTCAAGATAAAAGATTCTTTGTCAGGATGAGATCTAATATTGGATTACTTCCATGCTGGATGCAAAATATTTTGAGCTGGGAACAATACGTATAGATGGCAATCTTTAAGATATTTGAATCTTATAGCATGAAACTGTAAATATTACTCAGTTTTAAGACATGATAAGAACACAGATTTACCTGTTTTTTAGTAAAACAGCTTCAATGTAATTGATAGATGTTTACAGTACTTTACTGTCATCCTCTGCTTGAGGATGAGTTAGTGCTTTATCTGAGAACACTGGCCCAGGAGCTTACATGTAATTTATCTCCAAATTTTCAGGAACAAAAAATGAGAAATTATATTTTTGTACAGAATTTCATTCCTTCTCTCCACTTACTCACTCAATCCACAGTTTTTCTTTTAGGATCTAATCCAAAACCAACAGAGCCAACATTAACCCTGCTCTAATGGAAGATTTGATTTGCATGGAACGTCTTTTTTATCATTGAAAAAGAGACCTAGTAATGGTTGTATCTGAAGCTTCATGACAAATACTTCAAAAGCAGATTGAAGGCATGTAGGAGTTACAGAATGATATTAAGAAAAGGATAATTTACACTGAATTTCAGGAAAACACTTGAGAATAAGATTGATTCAGCTACAGAGAATATTCCCAGGGGTGTTGATAAGTGTTTCATTGCTTTGAGTATTTAGAACTCGTGCTAAAGAATAAATATATTTTCTTTTTTTAGTTTAAAGCTGAAGTCATGTTCATTTCTATTTTTTGTTCTTCTTTTTTGAAACTGACATATGATCAATATTTTTAATTTACTGAAATAGCTAGTGTTTGAAAAATGATACATTTCAATAACTTGCAATCATATTTTCACTAAGCAGATCAGAATTAATCAAGCAAGGGCACAAAATAGTCAGTCAAAATGTAATAGTAAGAATTTAATTCTATGTTTTTAAAAGTGTATTTTTTTCAGCCAGAAAACCCAGCTCATATGAAAATGTAGAGCACCTATATTTAGAATGAAGTTAAGCAATGCTTTGGAGATCATGCTTGCTCTTTGCACCTCCTACCCAGTTCTCAGTATTTTATTCCCTGAAGGGAGAGGCAGGGACAATGAACAATGCCAGCCATCATGCCAGTGTCTCATGTTGTTGTGCAGGGGAAAGATGGAAAGCTTTTTGTGTGCCTGTTCTCCTTGCCAAGACATCTTATGACCCAACCAGAGGTAAACAACCCTTCTAGCCATCTGAACTTCTTAACAAAAACATATGATTGAGGGCCATTTAACACATCCCACATACTTCAGAGACCAAAGAGATGATCTCTGAGAGGGGTTAACTGAAGCACAGCAATTGAAGAAATTGCACTTGAGCAGTTTAATAAGCTGTATGCAACTCAAGAGTTGCAAGCTGGCCATCCTGATCTAACTCAGTGCCAGCATCTAAAGCAGGAACTAAAATAACCAGTATAATTCAGCTCACATATTGCATACGATATCTGATAACAGATAAGGAAGCAAACACTGAAAATACTGCTTTGAAATTTGCTTTTTCTCCATAAAACCTGTGGGAGATTCATTCCAACTTTGTATAATTTCTATGAGGAATTCTGGCAAGATGTTAATCCATCCTCATTTTATGGTCAGCTTATTTATCTTTAAATTAGATACAGAAAATTACTTTTGTCAAAGGCTAAAGGTCCTGTTTGAGTGAGGAGAATGCTCTCATCTGTAAAGAGAGAAGTTCTGATGTTTTAGTGGCAGGTGAAGAAAAGCAGTGGCTTGCTTTGCCATTTGGAACCAGAGGGGACATATATGTATATAGCAAAACAAAGCACTGCTTGGGAACTGGAATACAGTGTTTAATACTGTTATACTGTTAGAAGACCCAGCTCACCTTTTGTCAATGCTCCCCTTATTCTTTTCCAAGCAATTCTCAGGTACAGCCAAGGAACAAGGTCCTTCCAGAGCCGGTATTGGTAGGCAGCTTGCATGCAGTCAATCTTGGTGTGAGGGATAAAGCATTTTACAAGCAAACAATTGGATCATTCTCTGAAAGTTGGCATCCATGCCCAGAGGCCATCCTGTTCACATTCAGTTTACTAGCACAGATATAAGCAAACAGTTCTTCCAAGGATGAGAAGGGTGTTGGATGCACTGGTTTATTTTTGTAAAACTTAGCTAACTTTTTTTCTAGGATTCACCTACCTTTTGAGCAAATCAGGTGCTTTTTCCTATCTGTGATGTACCTTTGAATCTGGTGGGTTTTTTTCTTCATTTTTATGCATTTGGTGGCTTTTTCAAATACATCCCAAATGGAACAAGGGTTTGCACGAATGCTATGAAACAAAGAATTAACCTTCTAAAGTAGATTTCACTCTGATTCCATGACAGTGGTGGAAGTATTATTCTCAAAACTGAAAGGCTCGGTTTTGAGGCATATCAATAATCTTTTGTAGTTGTTCTTTATTCCAGAAGGTATAGCACATATTCCAAATCCTGGAAAACAAATTACAAACTCAACTTCTGCTGTGAATGACAAGGAAACATCAAACACAACAGTGTATAGGTACTTGGAAAAACAAAACATAAAGGATGTTTTGTGGAGAGTTCTCAATCAAGCGTTCTTATAGAGAGTAAAGTCACTGATCCATACCGTCTCTGTTACTTCTCATCCCAGATCAAATGGCCCAACAGAATTCTTTGTACAGATACTTAAAAAGACATTACAGACAAAATGATTTTGAACCCAGCAAAACTGCCTTGCAGATTTTCTATTTCTGTGCAGATCTGCACTGCATTCTGCCTCTCAGAAAACTCCAGCAGAGTTCTTTCTATAACATCAGTTATCTATCAGATGTGAGCTGCTTAGAACAGATTTAGCAAAGAAGTGGAAGCAGAGCAGCAAAAGTTTTAAAAGCACTCCCTGGGAAATATACTCTACAGGGCATCAGCATGAAATTACAGGGGAGGAAGGAAATGGGAGAAGCACCTATTTCTGGGAAGGTGTTGCATCTGTGACATGCCTGGCTGAGGTATGGGAGGGAACAATGAAGATCTGTGCTGGCCAGCTGTTACCCAGGAAAGGCTCAAATAATTCAAGCCCTCCATTTGTGTGAGTAATGTAAAGATTAAAAGGTATATGGTAAAGGAGTGGCAGAAGTGGCAGGGAAGAGACAGAACAGTGGGTATGGTGGGGAACCTGGATCTGTAGTACTAGAGGAGCCTGGATGGTGAAAGCAAAAACACTTTTTAGGAACAAATGAACCTCTCCAAGCTTAGGATTTACAGGATATTATGGTACACATAACCAGTTCTGTAAAGAGCTGCAAGGGAAGATAACATAAACCTGGACCACCTGTGCTGACAAGTTTCTTTGCCATGCAAACTTTATTCCCCACTAAGTGTGAAAATATATCCAATATCAAATCCACATCTGGAATAGGAATTTGAAAGTTCTCAATAAACACATTGCTTACTTCTATTACCTACCCTTTTTACCTCATAAGATAAATAAGTGATTTGTAACTAGGTGCTGTGTTGTCGGAATGAGTCCTAGGTTCCTCTCTGCTTTTACTTGTAATGAAAGACAATGCCATGCTTCAATGAAATTAAGTTTGGAGTCTAGCCAGAAACTTTTTCTGCACTGTAATTTCATTTCATTTAGGAGAAAGGTGCTTTTAGTTATAGCATTCCAGCTATGTCCAGGAACACAAGGAAGAAAACATGTCATTCCCTCACATTCAGAAACAAGTGACAGATGTCATTGTTCTAGAAATACTAGGATAATGTATAGACTTGGGGTGAACAGCAATGGTAGTCTATTAATATACTCTCCTTGTAACTCATCAGAAGTTCTCATGTTTTCACATTTTAAAAATTGGCATGTTTAATGTAAGAGCAATGAGGAAATATAGAACAAAATGTCAGTGGGGGAAAATGTGATGTTTGGAATTTATGGCAAGGATTTGAAAAAGACAATTTACCTGGAACCCTGAATGTACAGGTTCACTTTAAAGCATTTGTCAATCCCCCGGTTTTAGCTGGGAGATACACCCTCTGACTTGGCTCTACATTTCAAATATATGAGCAAGCAGAGAAGTGTTTTGGGTCCATATGTCTGGAGACTAGGTACTGTCCAAAACAATCACTTTCTCCTCTTTTTCTAACACTTACTTCCCAAGTAAACCTAAAAAGCCTATTTCAACTCACCTAACACCAGCTGTTAACAGAGATTTCTTGCTTTTCTATGGTATTTGTGTTGGAAACAATTGCCAAGGTGTCCAGACTGTTGAATCATGGGGAAGTTGAGATTTAACCTTGGCAGAAGGCCATGTGATTGACGTTTCCATTGCCAGAGTTTGTCTAAGTCATTTCAAGAGCCAACTAGATTTCATTTTGCCTTATCTGTGGGTTATCATTCTTACAAGAATCATCTCATTCTGGCGGGATCTTGATTTAAGGCTTTAAAAGTCAGCTGGGCTCAAACTGATTTTGCAAGGTCACATACACTGCAGGTTCACTCCATAATACAGAATTAGAAGATTGAGTGCCAGTCCTTTCAAGGTCCTAGCAACAGTTAGATGTGCCTCACAGTCTCATTCTCAATTAGGGCAATTTTTAAGGCTGTCAGCAGCTCACAATTTTATCTCATGGTTCTCACCTCAATATTTTTTCCAGGTGCACAATACTGACAAAAATTTGCCTCCCTTTCAGTTAACAAGCTACTTGGAGAGCCTTCCTTAGTGTTATATTTAGATAAGTAGATATTCTAAATTTTCATCCAATCAAATAAATTTTCCCTTTCCAAAAAATGTCTGCTGCTGTAATTGACTATCTCAGCCATGGGGGCACATAAGGTAGAATGCCCACTTGCACCACACTTGCATGAGAAGGATCAGCTGTGCAAAATTGCTACCATGTTTGATTTATTTACCAATTGTTTTATTAATTGACAATAATTAGTTATTGTCAAATATATTGCTGCTTTTTACACTAAGCGATTCCCCAGGGAAACAAATAAGCACTGAACTGTTGGTATCTAATTGCAGGACATAGCTTTAATGGGTTTACTACGAAAACACTGTGAGTTAACTTGTGTATTTTACCATTCAGTATACCCCTTTGGCTAGTCATTTTTTTATTAATTTCATTGAAAGAGGGTAGCTCACAAAATCCTAGGTAAGTAGTCATAATATATGTGTGAACTGACTGAGAGGCAGAGGTCTAACTGTGAGTGCAGTTCAGAACTGATGCAGACTGCATGCATATGAGCAATAAATGTGATACGGGGTCCTGGAGTGCACTTCTTGTAGGTTAGTCTGTCTAAGTCAGATCAATTGTATGGAGCAGGCACCACAAGGCTAATCAGTCCTGGACATGTGAAACATTATGAATATGGCATATGTTACATGAGCACCTTCTTCTATGTTAGAAATATGAGACAGAAATCAGAGCGCCTTTTACTTTATAGATTTTTTTTTTCCTTTTTAGTTTTGAGTATTGGACAGTAAATTTTAGTTGGATGTCTCATGCCAACATGCAGCTCTGCAAACATGAGGTATGTTATGTGAGGCAATGCCATTTACAGGGGGGAAGAAACCCAATCCTATCAAACCTTAAATTTTAAGGCAGCAGCTACCAGTTATTTTTAAATGTCTTAGTTTACCTTTGTCATTGATAATTTTTACTGCTAGAAGTCTCCTCCTTTATTTGTCCCACTAAGTAATTGCTACATACAAGATGCTCCTTAAGGCCAAAAGAAAAGAAATTGCAAGCAAATGTTTTATTAACATTGTTGCAGAACCTTGAAGGAACAAGGCAAAAATATATAATCCAAATTACCAAAAAGATACTCTTTAACCAAAGGAGCCAACAAGCTACATAAGGTTTTCTTTTAATAGTGACTGTGAAACAGCACAATAATTACTACTGCTTACTATTTTCATTGCAGTAATATCAACAACAAAAAGTTACAAATCCTTCCTCACAGAGCTTTGGTCCCAGTCCAGCCATGCACTTAAGTAAATATACAACTTCAAGTAAACCTACTGAATTCAAAATGCAGCTCACGTGCTTCAAGTTAAACAATATGTTTGATGACTTTCCTGGGTCAGGAGCTTAAAACCTATGAATCTCTTTTTGGAAAACCAGCTTAGCAATGTTCAGCTATGAGATGCTTTATCTAATGAAGAATTAAAAAGGAAGTTTCATTTATATTTTTCCTTCAGTCTTTTCCAGTAAGACTAATTTCCATTTAGTTAGAAAATTGCTTCCTCCTAAAAAGTGCCCCACAAACATATGTATCAGGGACTTCTGCTGGATCATAAATATAACTATCCACAATATAGCCACCCAGGGATAGTCCTGTTATTTATTATATACCATAAAGAACATTCTCCCATCACTTTGAATTATCCTTGATGTCGTGCTCTGTACCTTCAGCAGGGCACTACTCTTTGTTTGAAAAGGTCACTGAAACCAAATACGGTGAACCAGCTGAAGTCTGGCCAGTACCTTGTATAGCAAACAACAGCATTTCAATTTTGATTTCCCTATGGAGATGCCTCTATAGCCTGCTTGTCTTTTCCAGTGCCATTACATGCAGTCAGGAATTCAAGGACTGTTAAATGATAAAACCCCTTTTTTGTCACTTGTGTCTTCAATTTCCTATAGTTGTTATATTTGTTTGTCATCCATTTCCTCTTACACACACAAACATGCACTTTAGCCTACTTGTGGCAGCTTCAGAAACTGAGTGGAAGAGGGGATATCAAGGCCATATTCACTATTATTAAATTTTCTGAAGACAAAAATGTTGCAAACTTCCTGGGTGCCAATAAAAAAATAGTAATTTTGGTGTTCTAACTAAGTCAGATGACATTTTCATCTGTTTGGATCAGTAACATGACAGCTTCTGATCCTATTGCAAACAATTCCTTAATTTTTGCTTTTTTTTTTTTTACAGATATGCTATCAGTAGTAAACCGTGCTAGAATGACCAGTATTATGACTGGCCAGTGTTCTTCAGTCTCATGGAGGAAGAGGTAGCCCATGCTAAGAAAACCTGAGGATGCTACTTGGTGGGGCTCAAGCTAGAGACACTACACAGGAATAAAACTGATTGAGTATTATAAGCATCTTCACATCTCTCAGAGATATTCTGTACTTGCTTTTTGATTAGGTTCAAAAATCCTTTTTTTCCAGTGTGTGTCAGTCAATAATTCATACTCATGACTAAAACACAACTACTTAAGGATTTTAGCAAGAGACTCAACTGACACTAGATGTAATTTGACAGGGTGAAATGTGGTGTCTAACTGGGTCATGAAGCCTTTGTAAGGTAGCTATTTATCGTCATTGAAGAATTTTTGTATCCTCAGTGAGCCATATACAATAGAAAGTAGAAGTCAGTGTGTGCAAGCATCTGGGGGAAGCTCAGAACATAGAACTGGCAAAGCAAGTGGAATGACAAGCTCCACAGGTAAGCTACTGATTGGTGCTGTCCTCAGCAGCAAAGCCAGGCTCTAACACTAGTGGATCACTCTTGCAAGTGAGATCACTGTCTGACTCATCACCCTATATTTCCAGAGTTACCTTGATATTTTGTTTGTTCCTGAAACATATTGATTCCTCAATCACAAACCTCGATGCTGCATGCAAAAGAGCCACAACCTAAGAGAAAGGGAATACAGTATCAGGTAGAATGAATAAAGAGTAAGATATTTGCATGAATAACAAATAACTTGGTAATAGTCTACAAGTCTGATTTTCCAGACACTATAGTGAATATTTACAGATGAATTTGCCTTCTAACTGAAACAGTAATCCTGCGACAGTCACTTAGCTCCAAGATTACTATTGCATGGGTAGCAGTCCTTGATCAAGAAAACTCCACACCTGTTGAACAGCTATACGTTCAGTACTTTACAACCTTGTGAGAGTGCTGGTGAAGGCAAAAGTCTTCTGAAACCTCAGTACCATTCTGCAGTTTGATGGACAGAGAAATCCCCTCCCCCAAGTCCAGTGTAAACCATATCACCAGGCTTTTAGGAAACTTACTGAAGAGAAGGAAAGAAAGGAACTGAAAAAGATAAATACATCATAAAGCTGATTACTAGCAAAATCTGTCTCAAAATCTGAATTATTTTGACATATTTGTTTGGACACTTCTATTTGGTTGGTCTCAGTCCAGAATTGTGCTCCTTCACGAGTAACCTTTTGCCTGACATTTTCTAGAAACTATTTGGGTAATTGGAAAACCATGAAATCATCACACAAAAAAGTAGCACTACCTTTGATGAAAAATAATTGACCTGCAAGCTTCAGTCCCACTCTCAAAAGTGATGCATAATATGTCAAAGCTAGAAGCAATGTGTTTCAGTAGCATCTGATGTGAGGAGATGAGCTGTGGCCATGCAGAGCCCCACAGGAGGGGGAGGTCACCTTGCCTCTCTGCCACAGCCAGAACAGAGGAAGGGGCAAGCCCAAACCATACATCTAGAAGCATCACCTCATGAAATGGTGGGAACAGGCTCGGTCTTCAAAGGAAAAGGATAAGAATATCTTTGCCTCCTTCACCAAGATAAATCCTTCATGAAATTAATCACTGTTAAGGGTGAAAATGGTATACATTAAAAAATAAAATTATGTCAATTCTTTCTATACTGAATGCAGACAATACAATGTAATAAAAACTGGGGGGGAAATGACAATTGAATTAAGCAATACCAGACTCTCATAAATTTATGTTACTTGTCTCTAAAGAAATTAAGTACCACAGCATGCTCTATCAATGACCCTACACATTTTTGTTAATATTTTTCCATAATTGATGTCACAGACCTATCTCAGACTAATGACATTATGTTTTCAAGTTTCTAGTGCTTTCATCAAGGAACTTGGAAAGTAATTTCCCAAAGACTTCATCTGTTTCTGTCTTCATTTTCTTGAACTCTCATAGCTATGAATTATTTGCCTTCTAGTATTTCTCTTTCCTCAAGATACTAGAAGTTTTCCTTTATGATCAGGTCTACATCATGAAGACTATGGCCCTGAATCATTTAAGAACATAAACTTGTTCTCAACTTCAACCAGAAGAGTGGTCTTTTTGAAACTGGTGGAAACTTTTGTAATTTTAAGTCATACATGTGTTTTACAAACCAGGGTCCATATTTTTCTCTTGGGCTGTACAAATCAGCCAGTACTAGAAGCATGGAGAGAAGGATGAAAGGACAAATGGAAGGACAGAAGGAAGGAAGGACAGAAGGAAGCCTGCTTGCTGCCTAGGGATACAGGTTGGGTTCTGTATGACATGAACATGCATATGGTCTCTCACCTAGTGAGTGTGACCAGGTCCCTGCCTCCTCAGATATCCCAAACCATTCCACATGTCCCCAGTTCCTACAGGAACCCCAGATGCCCTCCTGTAAACTCTTCCAGTTAGGTAGAAACTTGCGCCATGGCTGGCTTCACTGCAGCTGTGAAAAGTGTCTGCCAGCGTGGAAAGGTTTGTAAAGCTGGAGAATTAATTTTCTTCCTGCTTTGCTGAGTTATTTTGTTATCTCGCCTTGCTTATAATCAGAATTTGGCAATCCAACAAGAATGGGACCAGAGAGGCAGGGAACTGTCAATCAAAAAGACCTTTAATTTCACCAGTGCTACCAATTCGCTCTACACCAGCCTTAGCTCATCTCTCCCTCTGCTTCCCTGTTTGTAAAATGGAGCTAAGATTACTCCCCTGCATCTGTTACCAGGTAGTGCAGAGCTCTGAATGTGTTAAATGCAGTGTTAAGTGTTGGTAATTGGTTTAATTAGGAAATGTAATCCTTGCCCCAAGCAGCTTGCCATCTCCTGTCTCTTCTTGAAATCTGTTATTTTATTAGACTTTTTTTGGTTCCCCAGTCTCCCTTTTAAGTAGACCACTTTCCCATTTTATTTTTCATTTACTGTAAATACAGCAGCAGAACCCTTTGTTAGTGGAAATACCCTTTACAATTCGACATTCAGTACTGCTAATTATGTTCTTGACTTGCTTATGCTTATTTTTAGAGATTTCCCAATCCACCCCTCACTACTTTTTCTATATGTTTTTAAAGAAGCCTTCTGTTTATAATTATTTTTACATTGCCACTTAAACAAACTTGCATCTGTTGCCTTTTTTCCCTCTAGACTGAACTAGGATGGATTTTAATTGCCTCACCAACTGTTTCTAAAACACTTCCTAGAGTCTTCACTAGATTCCCTCTCCATAATAAAATCTTGACCAATAAAATACTAACCAAAACCTGTTAGGGTATTTCATGTTTTCTCAAAGTCAGCTTTCCTGTGGTCCAGAATGTTCACTTTGCTTCCACCAGCCCCCAGGAATATTTTGAACTAATGATATTGTAATGTCCTGGGTGTTTCGTTGCTTCAGTCCTATTAATCATACTTGGTATATTTTCTAGGACTTGGTCCAAAATAGCCTCTAACCATCTGAATGCTTCAATAAGCCGTGGAAGAAAGCAATCCTGAACTACCTCTCAAAATGTGTTCCTCCTCTTCATTTTTGTATTGAGTGGCATCCAAATCAACATCTGAGTAATTAAAACTCTGCCAGGATCAAATATCCTGCCTTGTTATAGAATTCTCCAATGTATAAAAACATTTGCTGATTCTGTGTTATTTTATTTTAACTACCCTAGAGATGTAAACTCTCTCTGTAGCATCCTAGAATCAACTTACCATTTTATGGCTCTAATTTCTATACAGATTTCTATGTCAGCCATAATATTTCTTTTCACAAATCAACGTTCTGCCTAACCAGTTCACTTACCTACTGCTTTAATTTGCTTAACCCTTTGGCAGATTCTGTATTTGTCATAAGATATTTCTCTGCAAAATTATTTAAAAATGTATCCTACTTATAAAATTATAAATATATAAAAAGAATACAAAATATAAAAACATAATATAAGGGCACGGAAAAATATTGGCAAGATGCATACACACACCAGAAAAGAATTTGAATAACTGCTTCAGAATTTAATTTGATAGCCATGCTAAAGTCTGCCTAACTTCCTTAGTCGAGTTACAGGGTTTGTAGTCACAGGCTCATGATTCTCCCTTGCTCTCAGTACAAATGCTGTTGGTAGAAGTGGATATGTTTACCCTTTCAAGTGGAAAATGATCTTGATAGATCAGACAGACAGAGAAACAGAGATCAGAAAACACTTTGATTAGATTTTAGATCCCAGAGTCATTGAAAAATGGGGATGCAGAACTCTGGGTGCAATGCAGCAGTGAGGGACTTGGGGTATTCAGAGAGGAATACCAGTGGTAAGAAAAATATCCCAGTCACTGAAGTAAGGCAGTAACTGAGAACCATCTCAGGCAGTGGAAGGGTGCAAAGACAGCTGGAATTACAGGGAAGTTACCTGGACAGGTAAGATGAAAAGCCTGCACAAAATCAAGGGTCTTTGTGCAGGATTCAACACAGAATGAGACAAATTTCAGAGGCTAATAAAAATGGTTGGAATTATGTATCCTGTGATCCCTGAGCATATCCATGTTTCTTCCTTAAAGTTTTTTTTCTTTTTTTACTTCACCTACCATCAGCAAATAAGAGAAAATTATTTTATACTCCCTTTCATTTTTGCAGATACAATTGTACACATGAATTTCTAAAATATTTCCAGTTGCATATTTCCCATGTGATATTCATTTCAGGAATCACAACAAACTGCAGCAGGTTCATCCTTCTAATTTCTCTCAACTCACTAATCAACGTTCTCATTATCTTCACTAACATTTGGCCTGTGCTGAATAATCATTTTCCAATTAGCCTTACGCTTCTTACTTAAATGGTTATCCAAACGCAAATGAGTTAGCTCTGTTCTAACAGAACTTCCATAGTGCCCACCTTGGTTCATGATATAATCCCCTTCTTTTCTTCCTTTGCTGCAAGCATCTCCTTCCTCTGAGTTACCTACAAATGGCTACAAAACCTTTAGCTACTTGGACAGTGAAGGTTTTTTATATCTTTTTTCTAACTAGTGTCTTCTCAGAATCCAGTGATAGCAGTGGATTTGGAAATAAAGCTTCAGAAGAATTCTGAATTTCAAGGAACTATCAGATCATTCACATTAGGATCCAGATGTCCCAAACTGATGGCACCACCTTAGCTTTTAAAGCTTTCAAATTCCCTTGTATTCTATGGGAAAAGAACAGCTTAGAAATACACTTGGGGAATTTCAGCACTGGGAACACACCACTTGGGAAATCCTGTGCAGGGCAGGATGAATCTATGGGTTATCATTGCATTCCTCTGTAATGGCTTAAATTGGAGTACAGAGAACCTAGGGAAAGATTGAACATTGTGGCCCTTGAGGAACTAGCTCTTGCCCAAAGCAGATTCTCCTGAGCCCAGTTTCCACCGACACAGACTTGTAGCTGCCCTTGACTATGAGGATGCCAGACCAGCACCGGTACAAACAGAGCAGACCCAGAAATGTGTCCACTTGCTTCTTCGAACCCAACCTTCTTCACAATGACCCAACAAAGCCAATTTGGTGTCTTTACATTGAACTCAGCTCTTCTCTTGATGGCACGCAGGTGCACAGCAGTGCCTAGAGAGGAGCACCAGATGCTAGCTGGATAGACAGCTTTTTTTTTCCTATTCCAGAGCTTGATCATCCATGTTTTACCACTGCTCCTCCATCACACCTTTTCACTTTATTTTGGTTTTACCAACCAGAATGCTGATAGTAGTCTCAAATATACTCAAATATAAAAAGACTGATAAATGTCTCAAATATAAACATCTTCCATGGAGCTTAGTTCACTTCTTCCAGAAAAAAAAAAGGAAAAAAAAAAAAAGAAGACTGAAAAAAAAAAAAGACTGAACTTTGCCTTTAATCTACCCTAGTTAAATCAAATAAATTTGCCAGGTGCTGAGAAAAATGCTAGGTGGTAAAGGAGAGTCATCAGGACTCCTCCTTTTTAACACTGGCCTTTGTTCACATGATGATCATGGTGTAGACATGACCATGGAGCTCTCAGTCTGCAGATGCCCAGAAAACAGCATGAATTGTCCACATTGTTCTTTTACCTATGCTGGAAAATTATCCACATCAAATAGATGAATACTTATAATACCAAAGTGTTACTGTCCTTGAAACTCTCAGTTTCTTAGTGATTTTAATTCAATGTACACATTGGGCTTAATGTTATAGGGAAGGAAGTGTTCCTCTGCTTTTATATTCATTAAAATAGCTGTGTGTGTTTATTTTGATGTTAATATTCAGGCTACCTGACATTTCGGAACAAATATATATTACTCTTTTCAAGTAAAAGCTTTTTTTCTTTAAAAAAAAAAATGTTTATTTCTTGCGACTTTCTGGAGGCTTTGTGAGCTTTATTTTAAACAATCAGTATTTCTCCCTTCTTTTTCTCCCATGGATTTTTTTTCCTAAGTGAAAAAAGTGAAAAATGGAGATGGAAAAGAACAGGGAAGAAAAATAAAAGAAAAAGAAGAATCACCTCTGATTAAAGATGCATTTTCTTTTTTTTTCCTAAATAAGTTCCTTTCCCTTCCCTGGAATATTTAACATTGATAACAGTTTTTACCTTGGTTTTTTATAACTGAACAGGAAAAAAAAAAATCCTCTTTTTAGCCTTTTGACTGGGTCTTTTCTGCAAAATATAGACACTGGGAAAAATATTTCACACATTATGCCCCCTCTAATTGTTATAGCTGTATTGTAGCAAAGGATAGAAGGTGCGTGTCCACCTTTGATGAAAGAAAAGGAAGGAGTGAAAGAGGAAGAAAGACATCTGTATTACCTTCACATTATACAGTATTATCGTTGGAAAGCCTTGTTATTTCAGCAAAGCTTATTTTAGTTAATTCTCAGTTTTCCCAGAACAGGACAACACAGTCCAGAGAGGTGGCACAGATACAGGAGGTCCCTACTCATTTTCAGCACTCTGAGTGATAAGGCTTAGCAAAAGTCTTTCTGAGATGATTAATGGCAGATTTGACTCTGGGAGGTAATTATAGGTTTTGACAAGAAGTTTGAGACTTTGGGGATGAAAGCGACTGTGAAGGTTTTACTGAGGAAACCAACCCCTGACAGGCACAACATGCTCATTACAGAAATTTTGAAAAAGCACAGAGATCTATAAAATAAGCTAGATACAGGAGAACATATTTTTATTAACCCCACTGCTGCTGATGGCAGATGCATCCTCCTTGTTGTTTGGGGACTAAAGTGATTTGTAACCTCAGTAACTGCAGTCTTTTTAAGATGCAGAGGTTCATTTGCTTGTGAACTCCCTCCCATCCTCCCTCCTTCACCCTTTTTCTTTTGAGGGTTAGGCAGGGGGGGTGGAGGGATGGAATATCAGATAAATAGTGTCATGAAAAATAAATTATGACTGATTAAAAAGTTCTTCCCATAATGCAACTAGTTATATTTGCTGCTATAATTTTTTTATTGTTTGGGTTTCAGCGGTGCTATGAATAAAGACAATATCAAAGTGGCATATGCCCTTCTGATTCTCAGAATACTTATTTTCAGTATTCTGAAATGTAATGTCTGAGAACTGGAGCAAAGCCTAATTAAAAGGGCTTCCTCCAAGGAAAAGGCCCTTAAAGACCTGGTAGGAGCTCTTAGTGTCAGCAAGTGCTTTAGGCTCTTCAAAGCAGCATCTTCCAGCTGCATCAAGCTACTGTTGTGATTGACCATCATGTTACTACAACTCAAAAATAGACACTGACCAGGTTTTTACTGCAGACTCTCTGACTTCCCATCTCTTTTGGCGATGGAGGGGGAACAGTCTGTATCACACAGCAGAGAGCAGAGCCCTAATGTCAATTCAGAACAGAACTTTTCCCCAAAGAAATATTTTTTTCTTTCAGTGAATAAGAGCATTGAAATACAATCCAGCTCTAGGAAAGGGCCATGAAAAGACTTATTGTCAAATCTAAATGTATTTACGATTCACACACTCCTTTATACATCTTGCCACTGTCAAGTACAAACCTTGTTTCAGTAGTACCTTCTGGCTCCTTTGTGCCTTTTTGTCAACATAAAGCAGCTGTAAACCTGCCTGCTCTGGCCAATTAAGTTGTTTCGTATTTCTGGAGTGGCGCAAAGGAAACCCCACCCCTCCTTGTCAGTTTGGTTTAACAAAATAGGGACATATGGGGCACATGGAATCGCAAAAATCGCAAAAATCAGTGGAACAGGAGTCACGGGCCAGATTCTTGAGCTGAAATAAATAAAATGGTGGCAATCCAAGGAGAGATGGCAAATTATCCTAGGTGGGAGTCTGCCTCTGAGATTCCACAAATCCTGTTCTGTCAGAAAATAAAATGACATTATTAGGCTGCCTGTCACCACCATTCCCAAAAATATATCTTCTCAAAACGTTTGTGGGAATCTGTGAAAAAGGGGCATATGCCCAAGTTCATTTTTATGAGATCATTTGTATTACTTCATATTAATTGTGAACAAATGCCCCGGCACAGCAGGGGCTTATCAAGACAGCCTGGGAACCATCATGTATCAAGCGGATATGCTCCAGACCAGGGAGTTAGCATAGCGCCATTTCACTTCCCTTCAAAGCCTTGCTCTGAGATTTCGAGTAAAAATCAAATCGGGAGTTTGGCCTGGACTTCAGGCCAAGAATAAATCTAACCTGCAACATGTAATGAAAACCTTAATAAGCAGAAGCAAGTTGAGTAGCAGAGCTGCTCCCAGCGATGCAATAGGAATTTTGCTTCTCCAGGCAGAAACGAGTCCTTGTTGTTACTATACATAACATATTGTTACTCACATACTCCACTGCATTAAAAAAGTCTGTGATGTAGATTACCTCACTGTATTTAGGCACCTAACATAAGCCAAGGTTCATTTAACCTCAATTCAGATATCTGCAATGTAGAAATTTCCCCTTGAGAAATTCACCTTAGTATTGCGCTGCTTTAGGATAAAATTTATCATTGTCTAGAAATGTCTGTTTCACTGGTGTCCTCTACATTTCAGTTAGATAAAACATGGGTTTGGCCTCCTGGTCTTCCACTGTGATCAGCAATAAGAGCGAAGAAGATGATCTAGAGAGCAACCCAGAACATTTGTGATCCAAATTGTCCTTATGTGATTCCTGTCTCTGTACTGATTGAAAAGGGAGCCGTAACTGGTAGCTATCATGAAATAAACACTTTGAGAGTGAGGCTCACCTCTTGAGCCCCACGTAAGGTCCTCAGTTACCTGTCTGCAATTAGCGGGAAGGCCTATAAATTTCTGTCTGACAGGGATTTGTGGACTATACTTTCACTCAAATATATTAATTTAATGGTCTATCTTTACAGAAAACACAAGAGGAATAAGAGTAGATGGGGTACTGTAGCACCTAAATTTTTTTGTGACTCACCTATAACATTTAGTTTCACCTTCACTGCATAATGAAAGAAGCAGCTACTGGAAGATCATAGTCTCAGGACTGTACAGGTGAACATCAGGAAAAGGCAGATCACACCATAGAGAGTAGAGAAAATGATGTAGAACATGAAGCCTTAATGGCGAATTTAGTTAAAAACCTGCAAGGGAAAAATGTTTGAAATTTTAGAGGAAGTTATTTCATTCCGTATCTGCAGGAGCTTTTCACAGTTAACCAATATATTCTTTGAAAGCAACTTCAAAGTTATATGCATGAGATTTGGCAGAAACGGACCTTTACGTCTGTACATAAAATGCTCATGTAAGAATTGCTTGTGTTTTCATGCATCCAGGGCACAAAGTACCATGGGATTCATGAGGCCAATTGCAGCTAATCAAGGATGAGATAAAAAGCATCCAATGTATTTCAGCAGAATTAGAGTACATAGCTCCATTTTCAAATAATCACTGTCAAGACATAAAATAAAAACTCAAAAAGACATCTGTCAAATAAAATTTTAATAACATATGAATCAGAATAAGTTGTGGCCTATTGTTTGAATATTCCAATAGTAGAAAAGGAGGTTAAATTCAAATAAATTATTCATTGAGAATAGTTGCTCATCTCTAGTATCTCTCTGTATAATTTAAACAAAACCAAAGGTGTGCCACAGAATAAAATGAGATTTTTTAAATACTTCCTTGAATCTAGATGATACAATTCCCTCTCTGTTTCCAAAATAATTATTAAACACATGGAAAAAAATACTAACGCATAAAAGATGTATTCAATTGGCAGACGACAAATACATTATTTATTGCTTCAAGTTATTGATGAGCTTTCATACCACCTCGTCATTCTGTTTTGCTCTGTCACTCACGAGCTATAAGATCATCAGTAACTCATAATAAATAATGTATCCATAGCCAGTCCTTTGGGTAGCTACCCTTATTTATCTAGATATATGCACACAAATATGCACTATCTCACCAAAAGAAATGGTCAGCACATTAAACAACGCTTATTTGCAGTGGTTTCAAACTCACAGGCAGAGGATGAGAAAAAGGGATTGAGAACATTACAATTTTTTTGGTTACATTTTTTTTTTTAATGCTAAGAATGCATTGCTAGAATAGTATGCAAATATGGAAGGTTATAATGGATCCATTCAAACCGTATTTACAATAATTCAAAATCATAATGAAAACCTATTTTAACAGATCTAATGTAAGCAAAGGGGACAAAATTAATACAGAGATCAGATTGATGTGACTTGAGCCAATGAGCTGTACACTTTTAAGTTTACAGATAATATTTGGTAAAGATTAAAATGGAAAGTAAATTCAAGATGTAAGTTAGTCTTATAAAAATGACAATTACACACATTATTGGACTGAACAGATGTTATTAGTAAGAATAGATGGATTCTGATACAATAACGTCATTTATAATAAGTAAATCTCTAATATCTTTTCATCCTATAAGACAAATATTCCTGAATATTTGCACTGAAATGCCAATGTAGAGTAATCACTGATGAAAATGCCCTTTGTTTTGACCTGCATGATATTTCAAAGTTATATACAATGCAGTTATTAACTCGCTTTTTCAACTAATGAAGTAAGAATTGGGTTGGTTCATGTCAACTATACAATAGTATTCAAAATGGTTAACCTGTTAATCTGAGTTACAATTTGCATTTTCAAAAAGCAGCTGGAAGAGACCTTTTCTACATGCTTTGTCTTTGGGGAAAAAAATTGCTGGGGCCAGGCACTAGAGCCTCCAACTCTATATGCTATGTGCTGGATTACATATTTTTCTATTATTCTATCCACCTTGTTTTATAATTTACTATGCACATGCAGCACTTCTAAATGACTGGGAAGAAAATATGGGTATATTAGCTGCATAAACTAGATGAATTGGTGAAATGTATAAGCAGGATGAACATAAACCATTGGTACATTTTTTTTATTTTAAAAAAGCTGACTTGATTGTACAACAATGCAAACCAAATATTTCCATAAGGAGATGTAATATTAACTCTATTGTATAAGATCTCGGTAACAATTTATGTAGAATACTATAGGGATACTTTGTGTAATTCCAATCACATATAGTCAAGGAAGACAGCTTCAAACTGGAACAAAGGGTGTCTAGGTTAATATGAGGACTAGAAGGGCTTCCTTTGTTTCAGTTTAGAGAAAAAATTACAGTTCACGTAAGTAGATATGTATATTTTGCAAGTGTGTGTGTGTGTGTTATGGGAAAACAGAGATAAACATTCATAAGAAAAGTTATTTACACTAAAAGACAGTGTATCCTTTGGCACAGGAACAAAGCGGAGGAAAACATGGCCAGGAATAAGCTTGTACAGAAAATGAGAAGATTTCCAGAAGAGTGAAGTTTTTAAGTAAATTTCTAGTAGAAGTAATAGGCAGCACAGAGAGCCTAACTGAAAAGGGAATTCAGTAAATCTATGAATGTCATTAGATAACACAAGGCAGGCTGCGGCTGCCCTTGACGACCCCAGGAACCTTTCCTATGCTCTTATAGACTACAATGTGATCTTTCCTTAATAAAGGCTAGCACAATTACATACAGAACCACAAGGTCTTGGCTCTAAGTGAGCAGAGGAAAAAAGAAATCATTAAAAGAAATGCCTAATAAAACCAAACCAACCAACCAAACAAAAATCCCCAAACCTCCCAGCTCTCGGCTGCTTTCTCAGTGCCCAGCACTGGAGCCATATGGCTAGTGTCTTATCTTAGCAAGGCACAAAGAGCTACACTACCAATTTATTCTTTTTATCTAGCACCTTTCTCCACAACTGAGAGGTGAGAGGCTGCTCACCAAGAAGTAACAAATACATATGGCTTTTACATATTAAAAGAGGTGCTTATGGAAACAACAATGACTATCAACTGAAGTCAATAGATATAGTAGCTGAATACACAGAAATAAAGAGCTGGCATGCCAAAAATCCTCAGTGCTTCCCACTGACTTCAAAGACTTGTGTTAGGAGAAGGTCCAAATTAATTTTGTACGTGTTATTAAAGTTTTCCATCATCCAAGGCATTGATATGCTGAGGCCCCGGGGCTGCAGTGAGCTCTATGGCAGAGTGTGTGCGCAGCCACCCTGAAGCTGGGGAGAATCCAAGCATCTCGATCCAGTCGTATATGATGGAGGCCTTTGCTTGATTGCCATGTAAGGCTCAGAGGCTGTCATATGCTGAAAATCAGAAACCAAACTCTGCCTTAGCAGAGTGTGACAACACAGTCCCCATATATGGGTTCATTTCACACAGTGTGCATAAAGCAACCAATTACAGCAGCAAGCCAGCTAAGTGTCTGGACTTCTTTTTCCTAAGAATAAAACGAACTAGTTCAATCCCCCACAGAATCTCATTCCTCTCCTTTTTAAATCTGACATCTGCTGTCATATCCCAAATTTTACACTAGAAAGCAGCAGCCTGGAATTTCTCAAATGTGTAAATTTTTCATATTGCACTGAGACTGCAACAGCCTTACCTAACCAACTGGATCTATCTGTCACCTGCCAAGCAGCACTTGCAATTTGTTTACAGTCAACTGCAAGGAGATATATAAACTCCCCCAGATGAGGAAGATGTTGAATTTACACAGACAAGTGACAAACGAGCTCGGAATGAGAATGCATACAAGAATAGCCTACAGTATGCCATTATATCATGACATAAATATATGACAACTACTCCAAGCAATGCCCATGGCAAGTGTTTCCCTGTGTTACCACCACTGGAGTAATTTCTCTGTGTTGCAGTTTTTTCCTTCTTTTCTTTTTTCCTTGAATGAGAGATTTGTTCTAACATAATAATGACTAAAAAGGCACCTATTAGAATGAGCAGATGGTACTGTAATGAATGGGTTCCAGGACAACGGTCTGATCATTGCAGTTAATGCATTTCATTTCTTGTGAATCAGGGTCCAGATACCAGTAATGTGCTCCACCAGAAGTACACAGATATATACACCTCGTGGTAAGTTATGAGATAAACTATAATCTCGCTATGTCTATCATTACATCTAGACTCCAATTATAATAAACAGAATAACTTACCATATGTATTTGTAGACTAATACAAAACAAAGCTTTCAGTATACATGAACAGTAGCCTTTCATAAAAGGAGTGGACTCTGGATAAGTGTTAGCATGGGATCCAAGCTTCCTTCTGTCAAGCAGCATTTCCAGTTCTTTCAAAGCTTGAATATCATGCCTCTGTAGAGAAACAAAACAGAAAGCTGCTGGGCACAAGTGAAATCCTCCCTAATCTCTCAAAATGAAGCTTACATTGCAGGAGGCGTTGCATAGATCTTGGGCTAATCCTCTGGAAGTGAAGGACTATCTTTGAAAACAAGGAAAAAGTGGCATCAACCATGGCAACTTCCCCAATCTCTACAGATTGTTATCGGAGATAAGACTGATCCTTGTTCCAACCTCTAATACATTTAAGAAGCAGCCTTTCAGTTTTAGAAGGGTAAACTTCTGTAGCCAACAAAATCTCCTATCTAAACACACCCAACCCAGGAGTTTCCAAAATAGGATCCCACCTTTTCAGGTTTAAGCCCATCCCTGTCATTGACTATTCATACCTCTGCACTGTTTTACTGGGAAGTTATAATTTAGTTGAAGATGGTTGAAAAAGCAACCCAGTTTTATTCAGAACAAATATATAAACCAAATTTCTTTGCCAGAGAGAGTTGAAGCAGGAGTCACTGCCCAAATGCAGGCCAATCAGTGATGGCTGAAATCTAACCAAAGAGTTATGACTGAATGAGGTTTTTTGTTTGGTTTACGATGAATCCAAAACATCACATCAGGAAATGGAAAAGGCAACAAGAAAATAATTTGTTTCTCAAAAGCACAAGTGGTAAATCCTGGAGAAGGAGAGCTCTGGATTAGGTACTGGTAGGAAACAGTGAACTGTAACCAAGTGTAACCAATGATGGTGAATCCTAGATCTGATTCCTAAAGAGTTCAGAAGACTGACACTTTGTCTCTTTTTTTTTTTAAATCAAAGGAGAACACAGCAAGGAATTACCTGACCCCATCAACTGTTTCTAGCTCTAATAAATATAATCCGCAGGACACCGATTTCAACTAACCACTTGGTTCAAAAACGTTAATGTTTTCTTCTCTGTCAGTAGACGTCATTGATTTTTGATATCTCATGCAACTGTTGAATGAGAGAAATTTCATGTTATAGAAACATAATCAGGGAAGGTGGCTGGGAAGGAGCCACGGCACCTTTGGACCAAGTTCTTATTGTGGTTAACCAGAGGACTGGGACTTCATATTAAGCCTTGGTGTTTATTGACCCCTCAGTAAAGATCTGCCTGTAGTTTGAAACAAACACTGTGCATTATTGTTTATTTGCAGTAAAGGGTGCAGTATTTTCAAATCCTGAAAACCTTCCAGACTAAACAAAGAATGCAACAGAATCATCACTTCTGCCACAGAAAAGCTAGAAGATGGACAAGAGTTGCCTGAAGTTACTCTAATAAAAATAGGAATTGCGCTAAGGAGAAAGAAGCTTCATTATGCCCTTATGCAACCCAGCGCATGAAGCAATCTTCAGCTTCAAGAATAATATAATTTACATTTAGCTTTGCATAACCCAGAAGAGCTGTCCCAGTTGTCAGGCAAAACCAGGGTAATTCAGGCAACTAACTAACCATGTGCTATTTTAGATACCCTAGAGTATTGCCTCCAGCCTTGCCTCCAGCTGCCGCAGACCTTCCCCAAGTCCTACACCACATTTGCTACCCTTGTGAAGGTGTCTCAGATACATAAGGGCATCTATCTAAAGTGGTCTACATATTTTTGTCTAGACAGCTGAATCCTACCCATTATATTTTCCTTGTTTTTATGGTGGGGCAGTAAAGAAGATTATAGTTCATATTTCTCGACAGCCCTGGGATATGTTCTATGCAAAAAGAACAGTTGCTCCAGCTTAACAACCCCTCTGTGTAAAAAGCAGCATAAAGAGGTCATATCAGAGCTGAAAATTGGGCCAAAGAGAGTATATTTTCCTCTGGATGCACAGTTATAATTGCTATTATGTTTAGGGAATTAGGCCTGATCACTGAATGGAAAACACTTTGCAATTAAGAGGGTTGAAAGCATAACTAGATTTGAATAATTGATGTTAATTTCCATTTGCAGACAAGACTATCACAATGCTGAATCCAAATGCCATGCAATCTTCTGGTCCATTCCCTCATTTCTTGTTGCCATAAATTGCAAGGTAATGCTAACTGGAGGGCCTTGTACAGAATTGCTATATGGATCACATCCCATTATCCATCTGAAATCAGGAAGAATCCACGCTTGCATCACTTATGCTCATGAAGCAAGTTCTTTCCTTATTTGGCTATACAATTAACTTGAATGAAACTGAATGTAATGCCTTGAAAACAATACTAAATTAAATGGTAATGCAGTAATCCATCAATTACAACAGGGCAACTAATGGCTTGAAATAGCTTTGTATAAGAGTTTCTAGTTAGATTAATAATATAATTAATGCTATGTACTCACCATTAAAGTAGGAAATAAAATATTGTTTTAGTTAATCTCTCTTTGTCATTGATGGGGAAGTGCAATGCAACCAAAATGAATATTCATTGTAATGTAGTGCCTAAGTATGCAAGTATCTATCAAAACACCCCAACAACCAGAATTTGCCAACTATTAAAACATAGTTAATACTGAGATTGCTGTAAGTATCAGAAATGGTGAACATATTTTTAATAATCTTATTTGTCCTAAATGCAATAATAGTCACACTAGCTTTGTACAGGTTAGAGAGAAGATTTGAGTGACGCTGTGAGCTAGTAGCCTCAGTATTCAGTTGGTTCAATTCTTTCAGAGACACTACCAGAAACACAGAAAATGGAAAAAAGGTAGATGTAAGTTATCTGGCCAGCTGTAGCAAGAAGGAACAGAACAGAATCTATATTTGGAGAAATGAAGGGAAGCTCGCTCCTCTGCTTTCTGATGTTACACATGCAGATGATCCGTTACTTCAGAGTTTCACACTTCCTACTGACATCAAACAAAGCTTGAGAACTGCAAGAGTCTGAAGCCACGTGCATGTGTTTAGTGTCCCTTGCATGACACGCATACAAAGGGATGCACGGCAGGTATCACCCTTTCTAGTCTCCTCCATTAGACCCTGGATCTGAATTATGCTGATCACCCTCCTGGTTTATTTAGTTTAGAAAAGCAATCTGTTCCATTGCCAACAGTTGTAAAACAGCCACCAGCTCCTTGTTACAGAGCGGAGTACCCCATATTTACTCAGTAGATCCCAAAGACGCGGCTTAACCACTGTCACCATCGGCCAGGGATGGGGTGGGAGCAGGAGGAGGCTCAAGAGGGCAGAGGGAGGGGAAATGCCCTCTCCCACCTGGATCCCATGGCAGGGAGATGCCTGTAGGCCTTCAGGGAGGGAAAGGAGGCTTTTTTTTCCCTTACCCCAGCTCTCGCATTTTGTGCTGCCATGCAAAGCTGCTTCCTGATGGCCAAGGTGGAGGGGCGCAGGACTGCCCTCCAAGCGCTGCCGAGGGGGCACAGGCGTGGGGGCCAAAGCCAGAGGGAGAACAGCCGAGCCCACCCCGTGTCCCACTGCTAAAACCATCCTGCTCAAGCGATTTACAGATGGCAGAAGTCCTAATGTTTGCAGGGGAAAGCCATGCTGAAACGTGTGGTGTGCACAGGCACGCTGGGACTTTAAAGCTTTGCAGCCCACTCCTTTGAATACCTTTAGATCAGACAGCTCTGCACATAAGGCTGTATTTCAACAGTTGTTTAACACTTCTTATGGATCTAAAATGTATCTATAAAAGGAATCCAAAGCTCTGATTTCATGCTTTTTATGGAAAATTTACCCCAAGAAACTGGTTAGTGTATGATGTGAGCTAAGGACTCAAAGATTTAAATACAGTATCTATAAATAGAAATAGGAACAAATATACACACAGACACATTACAATTCATAGTGGTATGTTTACAGTGGCCTTTGAAGCAGATGATAGATATAAAAAAAACTCCACCCCAACAGGGTTTGCTCAGATGCTCCCCAGGAGAAATTACTTTCTCCTATATGTCTTTGGACCGATGAACTGGAAAGCAAAGGTAACGGTACTGGCTCCTCCTTCTTTCACCTTTCCCTCTCTCAGGTTTTGTCTTGCCTGGTAGCTGAATAGATGCAGTTGTTTCTGAGCTGTGGAAAAGCAAGGAAATGGCAGGTCTGCTTTGCTTCCTAATGCTTTCCCCTGACTCCAGCAGAACACCCTGTGGGCAAGGTATATTCAAATAGACTGTTAGCACATGCTACAGAGGTCACTCACAGAGTAAAAAGCTATCTTGTATTATTTACAAGAAGTATTAGATAACATTTTGGCCACGGAGACACAAAGAAGCATCATGAGATCATTAAAGCTCTAAAGTGCATGTAAAGCAGAAGGGTGTCTTTTTAAGAGGTTATCAAAGGATCCCACATGTGTATCAAGTCGACTCCAATGGAAGCAAAAAGAAATATGCCTGTTAACATTAATGGGAACTGCAGAGTAAGTAGAAAGGGATTCAATCCAACCGTCTCTGAAAACCAGAGAATGCGTATTTCAGTAATGCTGAGATTTTAACTTGTGATTTAAGGGGATCTATACATTTCAGATAAGAAGCATAGCCCATTAGACACCATGCCTAATAATTTCCAAACATTTAACATATCCACACAGATAGATAGGTTTTCTTTTTCGTTATTTTCTATTTGGGGGTAAGGGTGGTAAGGAAATTCAGCTTTTCTTACTGTATTTATTTTATGCTTGTAAGGGAAATGGAAGAAAACAACACAGGATACCATAAAACCCAAGCAGTGATTTGGAAAAAAGGTTAAAATAACTATATGGGACAGAGTATCCACTGACCTTGTACATTCTGTCCTTTAAATGTAAATGCTGCCTTTCAAACCAATGGTATTTTGTATTTCATTAGTGCCTGTGGAAGAACAATAAAAATGCAGAAAGTGTAAAAATCAGGCTTCTGCAAGATAGCTTGAATAAGCTAAAATTAGGAGCATATCCTACCCAATTAAGGGTTTCTTTTGTGTTACAGTCATGCCTAAGTATTTTCAAATATTGAAGGAGATCATTATGGATATTTGTGGCTATACTTCTATGTCTCCCAAGAAGAGGAAAAACTGCATGAGAAGCTTGGGTTTGGGGGGAAGGAGCACAGGAAAGGGACTGTAATGAAAGCAAAGGTGGGTGGCAAGTGAAGGGAAAAAGAGATCAAGAGGGAGAGAAAAAGTCATTTTGAAGTCATTTGGGTTTGAGGTAGGGCAAGGGCACTGCTTAGGGTTTTTTTTTATTGTTTGACTGTCTACAACTATCCTAGGTGTCTTAACGTCTGGAACAGATTTTAATTATTAAGGGAGTGAATAACTAGCAAAAAAAAACCTCAATAAATTATGAATGGATATGTTTCAACACCTCTTAGCAGGAAAATACTAGTTCAAAGAGAAATCTGTTCAAGTGTAGAACAGTGTCCCTCTCAGAAAACACAGCTCCTCCACACTGCTTGGGATCCGTGGATAGTGGGATCAGGGATGTGAAGCTGGGAACAATCCTGTGTGATCACCTTCTCCTATAATTTATTGACTGTTGTCATGGCATGTGGTACTGTGCAAACACTGCCCTAGGGTGTTTATCCTCTAAATCAGACACAGATAATAGAAGTCAGACACAAAATACCAGGGGAGAGTCCAAACCAGATGGAGATAATCCATTTTACATCAGATGTGGATGTGACTTTCTCTTGGGCTGATTACTTCTCATTAGAAGAGTGCTTTGCTCAAGGATTTAATTGAAAAGTGGCCGTCAGCCCTACCAAGACAAAGAGCTCCCTTGCAGGAGGTGCAGAGCGAGTGCAACAACTGTAAATTAAGAGCAGGGAGCACTGTGCGGGGACACCCTGTGACTAAAGACCATTCAGCTGAGGTTCTGGATGCAGCAAGCCAGATCATGTAGTGCCACCCTTGAGTAATAACTACATTACAAAGTGGCTGTTCTGCATCTGCAGAACACAGAAAGCATGCCATGCCAACCTGCTGCCTTGTTCAGAGCCAGCTTTTACTTCCGTGCCTGGTCTTACATTGCACGGGTTATATTTTACTCAAGAGGGAAGAAGAAAACTAAGTGATACTAGTTCAGTCTTTTGCCTACTTCAGCTATTTAGACTGCAGGCTCTTCATGGGTCTGACCATCCTGGAGGAGGATGCCACAATCTGACATGTGCTGAACAATTCCAGACCATAAATTTTGGCAAATTCGCTGACACACATTTAAAATCATCATAATAAATATCCCCAAAACAAAGCCATCAGGATCCTGAGGTCTGACAGTTGCATTGCCCAATGCGCTGAAAGTCTTCACCGAGACAGTAACACATTAAAATGAACTTCTGGGCGATGATTAAAGGACAGAAAGCCCCAGTGACTCACATGAACATATTTCCCACAAACCAACCACTCTATCAGTGATCTCTCAGCCCTGAGCTCAAGAGAAATGTGCAAAACATTTCCAGACACATGCTTGGGAACTGAAGCTTGTAAATCTACCAAATACCAAAAATTTCATAGCCCATGTAGTTGTTAGTTTTAAAACTTTCTCAGTCTCATGCTCACCTACATTCCTACTAATCCCTTCACCTTCTGGAGGGTATGAACTATCATTTTCTTTTCCTCTACCTTATCATCCCCTTACAGCAGTAACATCCCCTCTACTTCCAACAGACCTAATACTTTGTGTCTCATGGTCTAACTGAGATTCAGCTAATTAAACTCAGCTTATATTTAGCTTTGAAGTTTGCTGTTTCTATTTTGAACCGGAAAGGTGTGCAAAAGAAGTTTATTTCCTCTGCTAACTATATTGGAAGTTTTATTAAAAGTTGTTACCTCTGCCAAAAAACTTTTGGACACAAAACTAATCTCCTGAAGCATTTCTAGAAGCAAACTTCCAATCTACTAGGTTTTTCCCTATATACCTTCATGAAAAGCAAAACAAATACTATTTCAAATATTTTCACTTACTACTATGTGAATATTTCCAGTTACTGAACAGAGACAATATTTTAGGCTGCATTTAGCACATGAAGGAATCTCAACTCCAGTACCATAAGATCTCATCCTCCTGATCAACTCAGGGTTTTTTGCCAAATCACATCTTTTCTGGTATACAGCGGTCACCCTTCTTATTCAAGTGCATGGTGATGCCCCCATAGGACTCACACCTAACCATTATGCACTAAAGGGCATAATGTCACCAAAACAAAATGTTTTTATTTGCTTCAATAATTACTGCAAACTGGATTCTTTGAATCCTCATTCACATTTCGTCTATTTTGCTCTGCAATTAGTTTTGCTGAGATGAATGGGACACTTGAAATCTAATGCATGCCTCAGTGAGGGTAAGTATAGTGGAATCAGGCCATAACAATGGGTAAAGTAAACACATTCTTTTGTTGCCATCCTTCCTGTTCTTAAAAGCCCTATTTAAAATAGCCATCAGACAAAGAAGATGATGAAGAGACAAAATGAGGCCATGAATAACAACATAATTCAGATTAAGAATTCTAACCCAAAATGGCCTTCAGAATTAATAGGCCATTCAAGGAAGAAGAATACCCTCAATAAAAACAACTATTTGTGAGAAATCCTCCCTTTATACCTTTAATTTAGGCAGAGCTTTTTCTCCTGAGCTGCTGTTTTGCATGTATTTATGTGCTTCAGTCCACATAGAGGAAGAAAGAGAAACTCTCTGTTGTGCATACTGACATATACAAAATGAGTAAGAAGTATCGCTGCAGTTACAGGACAGCAGAACTCAGCTATTACAACTGCATGATGCAATTTGATTAGTTGCATAACAATACCTAGATTATCACAACCTTTGGAAATTACTGACTGATTTATTTTGGAAGTCACTGGTAGCAACAGTGAGTGCATGTCACACATGAAGAAACCATTCAGGTATCTGTAAACTATAATATTAAAATTCGTACTTACATATAGAAGTATTTTTAACACGTATTTTTCCTTTGTAATACAGAGTAATTATAAAGTTTGGAAAATGATGACATAATACTTTGGAATATTGGGTGGCTCATGCTTTGTTGCAGGGCAGGAAAGATTCACTCTCTGTGGTGACATTTTCCTGAAAAAATTGTGTGCAATATTATGAGAATCTCTCACCAGCTCCTCTCAACTATATAATGATTGACATTGCCCACTCCAAAGACTCCTGAACATCTGGCTACAGAAATATCTTTTCTAACGATTTTTTATGTTTTATCCCCCAGTGTCTTATTCTTTATCTTCCTGAAAAACTTTTCAACCCATAAAGGTCTGTACAGCCTCTCTGCTAACAGGATTTTGCTCAGGTTGCACTGGCTCTTACCTCAGGTTTGAGTGATATTATTTCTGGTAACAGTTATGACTTTTCTGAAGTACTTGAATTTCCTTAAAAGTTTTCTAGTTAATGCACGCAAAAGAGATTATGTATGAAAATTAATTATAAAACAATAAAGCAAAAGTGAGTTGTTAAGGTTGGGGTTTGGGTTTGGGGGGGGGGGGGCATCATGTTGTGCTTTGTTTAAAAGCACATGAATGTGTGAATACCTGAAAAACCATTTCACAACTGGAAAAAAGTAAAGAGGAATAAGAAACCAGACTGAATCTGGGAACAAAACTGGAATTTTTTCCAAAGCACTCAAAAAACAGGGGAAAGCCCAACCTGACAAAGAAGGAAGTCTTTCTGACTGAATCAACCAGGAATAGTTGATAGAAAACGCTCAGAAACCAAATAAGTCATTATCCAAAATGCTACAAGAAGAGACATCCAACTAAAATATCATATGCTCTGCAAAGCTGGAGTCTGCAAAAGATTGCACATGCTGCTGCAAAAGGAACATGCCAAAGCAATATCCCACCCTTAGTGAGAAGAAAGAGCTGCATGAATTTTTTTCAAGAGAGCAAGAATTTGTTAAATGTACCAAGGACAGACTTCATGACCATTAAGGCAGAGTATTCATGACATTCTTGATTAGAAATGAGAAAAGATAAAACTCAGAATAATCTCAAAGGAGAAAACATAATTCTGTCGGTTAAGAACATGGCAGTCCTTGGTCCACTAGAATTTGCAAGGTGCAACAAAAGCCGCTGGAGACGTTCTCAAAAAGGCATATAAAACATCTTAACAGATGATTAAAGGGGTGTGAAGAACTACAAGTGCTAAAGTTAATGTGAAAGTTCTCATTCTTGAAGCTCCAATAAACAGAAAGCAGAGACAAAGGTCAAGAGGCTCAGTACCCTCCATGATCACTAAATATATATATATATTTATTTATATGTGGTTATATACATATATATATATATGCGCGCTTGTTCACTACATACTGTGATAAATAGCCAAGGGCAGATAACTGATGCTGATTTTCCTCCTGACACCTTGAGTGTCAGGAATGTCTTAGCTAGCACAAAGGATGAGACCATGCAGAATGTAATGAATTCTCCTGAAGAGGGTAAATCAAATGATTATAAGGCATTGGAAATACAGAGGTCTAAAAGAAAATCTGAAGGTCATTAGGGACTGAAACAAAAGAAAACAATAAAAAGAAGACTATGGGGTTCCATATTCATCTCAAATATACAGAAGATATTTTACATCAAAAACTGAATCATGAATGGAGATCTCTTGTTAGAAAAAAATAGCAGGTAGTTGTTGACATTTTTACATTGGTCGTAAGAAAGTATGTCCTTGTCCTAGACTACTTAGACTCACTTCCTTCAGATAGTCTTACTAGATAATACTTCAGTTCAACAGTTATTTTTGCTAGCCACTATCCCTGAAATAGTGGGTATGACACTGCAATTTTCGGCAAATTACACGTTTTGACATAATCTGCTGAAAATCTAAATAGGAAACATGGAAAAACACTCTAAAGCCAGACTTTTCTCCATATTTAGCAGTGCTAGATTACAGTTTGGAACCAGTGAAATATAGGTTGCAAGCTGATAACATCTGGTTTGACAGAAATCAGAAAATAAGAATGTTTGCACTGATGTGAAAGGCACTGGAAGCTTCCAGACATAGAAGACAAAACTCTCACTGTGATTTGGAGGTGAGGAAATGTCCATTAATTCCCAAAAAAGACAGTGAGTAGTCCTAAAGTCACAGACAACAGCGGCACCCAGGAATTTGTACCAGAGGCCCACAGATTGCTGTTCCAGTCTCACAGGCACACTTGGAAAAAGAAGATATCCCTTTCCACAGTGACAGATAGCAGGGAAGACCAAAGATGATGCTCCTGCCATGCTGTCAGACACAACAGGCTGACACTGCTCAGCCTCGGGTCTTGGAGAGACGAGAAAAATAGCACTGCTGGAGTCCATGGAGAAACATCTCTCTCTGTGAAGCAACATGTGGTGCTTCAGAGGCTACAAGAACATTATTGGTTTATAGGGGGGAATGCATCTGTGACATCTCACCATCCTTTTTGTTGTTACTAGTTAATATCACTACGTTTGGCTGCAGAAAGCAGGTGTGGGAAGCTGTACCTATAGAAAGTCGTTGCCAGAGAGCTGAACCGCTGGAGCTGTTGTGCTGTTTGGAGCATTACACTACACAGCAGCGAGCAGTCAGATTCTGCATAAAGCAAAAAACATCCAGCCCCCTGATTCGGAGGGACTATTGGCCAGATGTGCCATTAGTGAATAGAGGGGCAGCTCCAGGGACAGCTTAGCTCATCAAAAGTATATTGCTCCCATGAGGGGAAGGGCCCATCCCGCTCTCACTCTTTCCCTTCTCCAGAGACCCACCCAGCTTTTTGCAGGGTTTGCTTGCCATCCTTTGTGTCCTTAAGAAAGACACATGGTGGGGTCCGAGGAAACCATGGGGTTAATTCCCAAACAAGGTAAGGAGCAGCAGCCCAGGGCCAGGATTACCAGAGGGAATAGAAAAGGTGGCAATGGGACCCCCACCCCCTTTCACTAGCAACGAGCTATTAATTTGCCTCAGCCATGTCTTGTGGAACAACAGCCTGCAATCAATCTCTGCTCAGCATTAACTGCAGCAGCAGAGCATTTCTGACAGACTAAATGCGCACAATGAATGGCAAGAAGAGATAGCAAGCGATTTTGCTGTGCCATTTTCCAACCTTCAGGTTCTGGAAATTGAAAAAAAAAAAAGTGTTGCCCCACCCTACTTTTGGAAAAAGGCCTCACATTCCTCTGATCAATGCAGATCTACAAAATACTGTCATTTTTCACTAGAATAGAAGCAGCAAATACTAGTTATTAATGAGTTACTAAGTATGGTTATTGGCTGAATCGTATACATTCAGCAGAGGAATCGCTGCATCTGTTATGTGGGAGGCAGACATTGTACCGTAACGGGAAGGAACTGAGTGTCAAGTAATGCAGTATTCTTGTTACAGCTTCAGAACAGATGTCATTTTGTCATAGCTGCTGACATAATTTTGAAGATAAGAAGATTTGGAGATTTAGTCCATGATGTTTTAAAGCTAAACACAGACAGGATTAAAGCTTTAAATTTAAACATAAGCTAGATATGGCCTTACAACACAGGGTTATATCAAGCGTATCCTAAAAAACATTTAGGAAAAAACCACCATACTGTTTTTAATTTATTGTAATTGTGGTACTAATGCTACTTCAATTATTATTTTACCATCCCATATATTATTAACCAGTATTTTCACAGAATAATGTAGCCAGAAAACATGACCCAAGATTACTGTTCTGGAAAAAAAAGTAGAACTAATGAGGCTTGGTTTCCTTGGATTAAGTTTTATTGACTTTCACGTCTAGGATGATGTAAACTCAATGCAAGCTTTTCTCTGTGAGTGGGACTGCTTAAATGAACATCTCCTGTGTGGATTCTCTGGTGTCTGGTACTGTATGAGGTCATGATGTAGTATTTTTTTTCAATCAAGGATATTACAGAGTTTCTCTTCTCCACCCAGCCTCGTATTTTCAAACAGCTCTGCAGCATTAATAACTTTCAAAATGATGATCCCTGTTCAGTTTTGACTGGGTTAGCCCAATGGGTTTGAGTCTATTTGGTGTGAGGAAAGAGACACTGGCCCATACCTGAAGACTCAATAATCACTTAACCCTTGTTTGAATAGATGACTTTTAGTGGGTTTATATTTAAAAAGAGAAATACTACATGATAATTAAAGATGCAGTAGGAATTTCTTTAGCAATCTCCAAGTTAATCTGAAGCTAACCAGCTTGGGTATGGGTACGGGTAGAGACAAAGTGTGGAGTTAAGTGCACAGACCAGGTAAACTGAAGGATGGGTAGCCCATACTGCTCTCTGGTCTACTACAGCTAATGCACTGGCACTCAAACTAGTTTAGGCCAGTTTAAAGGCTAGATGCACTTTTATATCCAGGTAAGCTGAAGTCACAGTGTTGACCACAACGCAGTCTGTATGCATATGGCTGTATCCCATTGTGGTCCTGATATATATCAGTATAAATGTAAGACAAATCAGTTCAATAAAAGGAAATAATACTCACTTCAGAGAAATGAGTCCGACGCAGACACAAAAACTTAACCTCTTATTTTGAAAGAACTCTATTCTGTGATTCTGGTTCAGGGAAAAGGAAATACTAAATGCAGTTGTAAGTGGTTTTTAAATATTCCATGACGATCTTCTTTTACTGATTAAATAACCTTAGTAAAGGACTCTCATTCTGTCTAGTAATCTAAACTCTACATCAAACCAGTATTTGCTTTCTATTGAGGTTTGGTCATGCCCACATGTACTATAGTAGATTTCAAATACATCAAACTGCACCCCAGCTGAATGGTTTGAAACCAAATCAAAGTCTTGCCTTTGCAAGACTGAAAGAAGAACTCCTAGTGTTTTTGACAGTGATCGAGCCAGGCCTTCTGGGAGCTTCCAAATCTTTTACTAATACCTACTTAAACCTCTTCTTCTAGACATAGAATCACTACTGAAAAAATTACTGCAAATGCCTATCAGTCTCTCTCTCTTTTGATTCCTTTAGCAAGACTTTCAAATGAAGATCTCAGACAGATGTACTGCCAATGGCCTAAACTGGTAAAAATAGTTTTATAAAACCTACAGTGAATAGACTGAGCCCTCTGGTTATCCTGCCTGTTGTTAGACATTTTAGTAACTTGTCCATGATCCCCTGACCACATAGATGTTCATCTCTCATGTTTTTTTTTTAATGTGGGAGTCTTACCCTTCCTGCTGCTTTGTATCTGCACCTGAAGGCCATTGCTATTGCAATTCAAACATTTTTGCAATTAATACACAACTACTGGTCTCACACTCACAAACACAGAATAAGAAAAAATGTCAGACTAACAAAGCCAGGCAAAACTAGAATGGCTGGCACTGTATGGGCAAAATAACTGGCAGCAGGCAAAGTATTCATGCCTTCCACTAACACTGTGGCATATACAGTATTTTACTGTCTTTTATGCTAGTAATATGTGCAAGAATTTTCTAAAATGCTCTTTGAAAGTGTAAGCTGAGGAAGTGGAGAAAGACAGAAGCAACTAACTAGGTATATCATCAAATAGCTCTTCTGGCAAATAAAGAAATCCAATCTTTTTATATAGGAATGGTTTTCTATTTCAAAACTGAAAGTAGTCTAATCTAAGTTACAAGAGGAAAAATGAGGCATTCTGTTCAACCTCTACCTTGGTTCCGAACTCATCTTCAGTGGTTATGCAATTAATCTCTGCAGGTATGTTTGAGTCTCTTTGAGTTTTTCACTTAACATTTAAAATGATCTGCGTTGGATTCCTGCACCATCTGGAGTCAGGTAGCACTAAACCTACTCCATTTGGATTGTTTTATCTTGTGACTTCATTGATTTATAGGGATTTAACACCACATCATGTTTTGAGAGATAAAACTTATCTCACTGAATATAATCGTTACCCTTACATATTAATGTGAAAGGACCTCTCATTGGCTTCCAAAAGAAAAAAAAGACTTTATGGTCATATCCATACAGGAAAAGCAGATTTGAGGCCTGATATAAAGTCACCTTCAGTAAGTTCTGTTTAAGCTAATGGAAAAACACTAGCCAAAGTTAGTCCATCAGAGGACCATACATGTCACTTTTCTCTTGAGGTTCATTAAAATTTCCAGGGTGTGGGAGTTTGGGGTTTTCTGTTTTGTTTTGGGTTTTTTTATTGTTTTGTTTGTTTTGTTTTTTCCCATCCACTCTCCTTGAATTCTTTGCCTTAAGAACATCCTAGACATGATCCCATTCCAAAACTTCACTTACTTTTAACTTTCTTAGGAAAAATGGATCTTGCTCCGATTGTTGTAGTTGTCAATGCCTTTTCTATCTTTTTTTTTTTTCTACTGAAACTTTAAGGGTAGATTTTTTAAGGTCTGAAAGGCATTTCCTTTCTGGGGCTTCTAGGGACTGGGGTGAAGAGGACAACATGCCGTTCCTGTGAAGTGCAAGGTGAAAGAAGCAGTTACGTTGTCCTTCAGATCTATTAATTCCTACAGGTGACGATCACCCTTCCTGAGTTCAATACACAAGTAAAGGCTTGTGTGCTGAATCTTAATTCATGTACTTGTTTCTCTCTATCGATTTCCTGCTATTGAATTTTCAGAAACACATGAATTAGAGAAGCCTGTAGCTGTCATTTTATACTCAGTCAGATAAATGGTTAAAATCAAACCATGACACAGTGAAATCCTCATAATCTTAAGAAATGATTGTAAACTAAAATGGGTTTGGCCCTCATTTGATTTTCAGGTTTTATTTATACCACTTTGGTCAGAGAAGTTCCTTTCCAGAAAACAGATAAAGGTCTGAAAACCAAAGCTCAACAGTCTTGTTACCCTGCTTAGGATATGAAAACTGCTTACCAGTATAAAAAGCACAAATAAGTGTCTGCAGACCTAAAATAGATCAAAATGTTTGTACTGGGGTCATCACTCTCCTGCGTTACAGATCTAGTGGGAGAAGCGTCAGCTTTGGTAGCTCCCTGGGAGGGTATCTGGTGTTTAGCCGAAAGGCAGGCTGTGGTCTGTGGTACTCTGGCTCCTGGGTGGCTCCTTACCTGTGTGTGCATGTGGCATCTGTGCAGCTGCAGGATTTCTGTCTCCTCAGAGTGGGCTGGCAGGGAGGAGAAAGGTGGAACATTGCCTGCAGGGACCCTGTTGTGGGACAGAGACTGAGAAACATTCAAGAAGAAGCCACAAAGGGTACACATCCAGGCTTTCAAAAGACAGAAAATAAACTCCCCCTACGGCCCCCAGTGTTAATGTGTGGAGGTTATCTGTACTTAAGAAATCTGGAGAATGTTTCTGGACTGAAAGCAAAGACAAAGCTCCTTTCAAGGGCACAATGGTTGGGAGGTAAGTCCTATCTTGCAGATCCTGTATAAAATGCAAATGTTCTAGGTTGTCCTCCAGAAAGGGTTAGGTATTGAGGGTCAAAATTCCCATTATTTCTACATATTTTTTCTTGAAGAAGGATTGGCAGACCTAGCTTGCATTTGCCTTTTACTTGTAGTCCAGCCACAGCAGCAGCTAAGCATCTGACCCCAAACGACTGGGGTTTTGTTTGTGGTGTTTCTTCTTTCTGGATTGTTGCTCATTCATCTTTTAATGCTTTCCCCTTCATTAAGAAAATAATATCTACTTAATATTATTTTATGACCAAACAAGAACCTTTTTTTGGAACCATGACTTTTCTCATAGTATCACATCATACCCATCGTCAGACTCCAGTTCTCTTTGACAGACTAATGTGATACAAAAATATCTAAATCCACAGGGGCAAAATCTTCCTTGACAGGAACTATTAGAGAAAGCAGCATGCCATTCCCATGAACCTCTCATTGAGGAGAGACCTGGGTGAAGGTGGGGGACCTGTATCAGTGACAGGACTGATGATACCAAGCATGGCACTGTTGCCTTCTAGGTGAGTTGTGGCTACCAGAATAACTTAGCCTGGAAACTGGATTCAAACAGGCTGATGGCTGCAAGCTGCTTTGCATCTCTCTTATCCTGTGGCATATCAAACTCTTCCTTTTTTTACCACAAGTATTAAATATGTGCTCCACCCCCTGACAGCACAGAGAAAGAAGTCTTTTTCTCAGAAAATGACACTGTATTTTAAAAATGAAGCTTTCTTAAGAACCGGTAAATATGATCAATGTTTCTGCAAATTTGAGAGTCCAAATTTTTCTGCTGTTCATGGGAAAAAATACCTACACTGTTTCATCATATGCCTGTGTACACATACACATTTACATGTGTCTATGTATCTATCTCCCTGTATATATGTCTCTGTACACATACACACAGAGTGCATAGATATGCAATACTCAGCACAACGTACTCCTATTTCCCATCACTTCCTATTCCCCAAGAGCAGACTGATTACAGGTGGCCTCATAATAGCAAGCATAAAAATGACAACCTTTTTTTTATTGTAGAATAATCCACACTGTCAGATGTACCGCCATCTGTGTTATTCAGTACTACTGCTCGCTGCCTGCTGCCACCAGCACTGGCCCATTATTGGAGAAATTACAGGAGGAGATGCTTGGCTTTTGAGAGAGCTTGAAACCAGTCCCAGAGTCAAGTACAACATAAACCCAAAGCTGGACTTAACATGTGTATTCAAATGGTGTCCCCTGCTGTTATACAACCCCAGGCATGTCTGAAGGGGATGGTCTCCACTACTCCTTGTCAGAGACCAATGAGTTAGAATAATCAAGGCTAGAAAATGCTTTGTATGGTTGTGAGAGAAGAATTAAAGATCCCAGTGACTCAAGCTTGCTTAAAACATTTGCCTCTGCAGCTGTCATCGCTGCAGTGCTACAGAAACACTCCTAGCACCAAGCCTGTGCACAAATCAGACGTCAAACCTGCACCAGCTTCCACAGGACTGCCAGATTCCAATTATTACCAGATGAATCCTCACAAGAGTAAAACCTTTGTCACAATTTGGGGACTATTCTCTTTTCATTTTCTGTTACCATATTGCTTTAAGATCACGCCCTAGTGAATGCTGGTCAACATCAATGTTAAAATGAACATGCTCTGTGCAGAATAATAACTAAGAGGATGTTAAGACCTTCTATGCTTGTAGTCAGCTCTTTGTTTTCTTCCCTTTTCCCTCACAGCCCTAAGTGCTAATTAAGAATGCTTTCTGATATGACAAATGCTGTGGCAGTTTCATTTCTAGTAGACTAGTACCTGCTTTTACTTTATTGTAGGTAGTTATATTTTGAGAATGAAAAGGTTATAAAAGCCATTATAAAATTAAAACATTGCAAGACTGAGGGATGTTTCCATAATCATAACTTTTAAGTAGTTAAAAGGGAAAAAAATCTAACCAAACAATTATCTTCAGTAGAAAATACGGTTCAGTCACAAATATTTTGTCAGCCTTTGGCCTTTTTCTACATGTGCATTCATAATTCAAACCACCATCTACTGTATAACAAATAAAACCTGCCAGATGGACTAAAGATTGGAGGTAATAATTACAGATTAAACGTGGACTAGACATGGTCCCAGTTGTCCCATTCCACCTATGAAGGGCCTGACAAAATGTAGGAGAGGTTCCTACACAAAAATTGCTTCAAGGACGTTAAAAAGATTTTTCACAGCCATAATATTTTGACATGGCTTTATCAGTAAAACCATAGTGAGCAAACACAAAAATCTTCAGAATGGCTTAGCAGTAAGGCTACCTACCATAGGTTTGTATAATTTTCACATTGCTTCCAAACGAGGCTATGGTAGGAGCCTTTGTCTATTCCCACATACTCCTCACCTGTGACAAACCTTATTCTTTTTCTTGTCATCCAGGTCTGAGCCCTCGAACAATCTGAAGTCAGTTTATATCCATTAGTCATCCACTAGCAGTTTCTCTAATGTAACATTTTATGCATTATTGTAATAATACAATAATGCAATAATTTCATATGATAATGCAATTTAATACGCATTTTCTTTGCTGTGAAAGAACTTATGAGTGAAGGCTGAAGTTTGTCTGACTCCAAAGTTATGTCTTTCAAAGCTGACTTCTCTCTTCACTGTCTCCATCCAGCCCTGACATACTTCAACAGAGTAAGGCAGTGTAGCTAGAGAGATGTCCATGTTATATTCTCTCTTACAAGATGTCACATTATAGTCTTACAATCATGACATCTGTTTCACTGACCATTTTGCTATTCCGAACAAATGAAGTTTTCATTCCGTCAGACTGCTAATAACTTCCATATATTTGCTGGAATCAACTTCTCTTAGAATTAGCAAAAAAAAAATTTAAGAAATATAAAACTGAGCATGCAATAAACACTGTAAATCATGTCTGAAATGACAAAAAAGTACTATTGAAGTAGATCATAACCCTGGAAGAAGGATGAGTCAAGAACATAAGTAAGCATAAAAAATCATTGCAGTCCTGCAAATGCTTTCAATAGGTATAAAATTTCCATTATATTACTGAAACATATATATTTGATTGCTTTGTCTTTCACCTTCTTACTTCCTTTTAGTGCTATGAATAAGAAAGGAATAGAAAAAAGATTTTAAAAGAGAAATGAAGAAAGCATAAAGCAGAAGGCTAAATTGTACTTTTTTAGTTCAGCCTTACACAAAATCCATCAAATTAAAAAAAGATTAAAAGCCTTGTTAAATTTTCTTGAAAAAGAAAAGTTACTTTTGGTTCAAAAAAAATGTTGGCTAGCTAAATGTAGTGGAGGTAAAACGTTGAACCTGGTGTTTCTCACTGATCTATTAAAAGGAGACTCCAGGCATTAGAAGCTCCAAAAAAGAAGTCCTTTAGGTTATATATTGTTATGTTATATCTATTTCATTTCCTTTTCTTTGTTTAAAAGATGATTCTTCATCTATAGCCCTATTAATAGAAAAGCATATACGTACAATTGCACTTCCACATTCTTAAAAATAAATGTTTTTATTAAAACTGAAGTCCTAGTAGATCTGGAATATATTTTAAATTAATTTAGCTGTAAGAAAGGAAGAATACTAATAAGAACTTCACAGACCATGAAAATTAACAATGATATATTAATTGAAGTTGAATTTTAAACAGAACATGGACTTTTGTAGAGCATCAATTACAAAAAAGGTACATTCAGTTCAGCATAACAATAGTGTTTGTTCTACCACAAACTGAAGGTTTTTTTGAACTCAAGAGTCAAGAATTGTCAAGAAACATGAGCATCACATCATACACAGTGCCTGTTGAGTACGAGTATTTTACAAACACTGATAGGAGTAGTACATTGTGTCACTAGGAGAGGCTTAGTGAATATCTTGCCACTGAAATCCCTCTATTGCAGATTACAAATATTACCACATTTAGAACAAATTTTTGTCAAGGTTACTTCTACCAGCAGTTGTTTTTCAGGACTGGATTGACAGTTTGACTGAGTCTATAATTTTCACAGTTGGAGTTTCATGATTTGTCATGCAACGGTGGCCAGCTCGGCGCAGTGGGAAAGTCTGCGATCCTATAAATGCCCCAAAGGACATACCAGGATTTATCATGCATGTGCTGATCCACTGGGATGGGGTCCAAGTCACAAAGCATTCCTTTCACTCCCAGGCAGGACAATATTCCTGGTCAACAACAGTACAAGGATACCGTTCCAGTCTGGAGGCTTACCTTCTTGTCGTTGTGCTGCTTTTTTTCCTGTTTCTTTATACGTGCATGTATACGTACAGGCATGCATAGCTTATTCTGTTGACGATGCAGACAAAGACAAGAAAACATTTAGCTCTTGAGTGAAAATGCCTCTTTGCATGCTCTTTGGGCTATAATCTCAGCTATTATTAACTCTGTGAGCTGTTAAGCACCCTCATCTCCACTGAGATAACTAAGAGAAAAGGGTGGTTGGCACCTGGCAGAGCTGGGATCTAAACGATTTGTAAAAGCTCAGTAGCTGCTTTTCTAATTCAGAATAATTTGTATTGAGTATGATTTTATGTGTAAAAAGGATTTACCAGGCTCATAATAAGACAAAACGGTGGACTATAATGAGGATTGGCAAGAAAAGTAAGGAGGAAGAGCACAGCATAATGGAAAAGAAAATGGAAAAAGTGAAATACATAAAAGAGTGAGGAGAGCAGAGGGAGAAGAATAAATCTAGTTTCCTTTCAAAATCTCTTATAGCCAGGCTTCCTTATGCCAGTTACAACATACTCATACAGCATCCCAAAAACCTTTCTCTTAGCAACACCCATTGAAAGTTGTTGTTAGCAACGTAGTGATGACTGAAAATTCAACATTTTCTGGAGAGTGATTACGTTTCCAGCCTTACAGCTATTATTTCGCCTTTCATTGTTACTCTGTGCATTTCTTTATTTTTCTTCTGACAACGTATCTCCTCTACTTTAGGTTCTTTTCAGTTCATGGACCAAGGAATCCTACATCATCTTCTTAAGTGGGACTCACAGTAATAGCTGAGACTACCAATTTACTCTTTTGACACAGATATTTTCCCTGGCCCAGAAGCCACAGTAGCAAACTGCAGTGCAAAGGGAAGAGAAAGCAGGGGGAGGACAAAAAGTCAGTGAAATAAATAGCTTACAAACAAGTGCAACCCAAAGGTGAAATGAATCTGTGGGTAGCTGTTGCTCGATTAATGGAAGAAATAAAGCTAAAATACCATCTCCAAGACAGCTAGCTGTCACAATGTCAGAGCTCAGGTAACCCATTTTTTCCCAGACAGAAGGTAAAATAACTTCTCCCTTTCATAACGGGGACATCTTTGTAAGCTCTGTGTTACAAGGGAGGTCTGCTTCTTTAGGAGACAAACAACATGCTTCTATAACCCAAAGACAATACTGGGAGAACGATCCTGGAGCTCTGGGTAGGTAAAAGGGGTGGCAACCTCCAGCACTCTTTATTTTTTATATTCCCCAAACTGCATCTGAGCAACTATTCAGCATCCTCCTGTACTTATCAGGGAGTGCTTCATTTTGGACTGAAAACTTGCTAAGAGCCAAACTTTATAAGTAGCTACTGAAAACATTATTCTTTCTTTCATCTCTGCATTGCTTATTGAATATTAATGTGGCTCTGACTTTCTACCACCATCAAAATTCCCCAGCCATATCCTGGCCACAAACCTCTGTTTCAGGATTTTTAGCCTCATTTCTGCTCTGATAGTTTCCTGGTGCCTGTTTATTCATCGCTTTACCCTTTTTTGTGGGGACAGGTTAAGTGCCCTCCTGTTCCATTATAGAGCTATAGCATACTACCACTCTTCCATAATTAAATAGCTGCAAAAGAAGTGGGCAGGCATGATGATGGATGTGATAGAGCACGGTGGAGCGATGGTGCGGTGGGCACGTCAGCAAGGAGCCACTACCAGTGGGAGCGTGGTCACGTGGAAGAACCAGAGCGAGGGGAGATGCAGAAGCACTGCGGTTTGGCAGAAATGACTGTGCAGTCATTATTCAGATGAGATCTCTCCAGCCAAACAGCGCTAGAAACTACATAGCTGTGAAATAAGTATATGGTTACGGGTCATTAAGTCTACAGTATCTCTGTTCTCTATCTGACGGGGGCAATAACATTTGACTGTAATTTTTAAGAATGTCTGTGGTCACAGGAAGGTTAGATTTCATATTTTTTGTTTGTTTTCCATATGAAAACAATGTATAGGTATTCCTGGCTCAGTGATAGCTAAAGCAGAGCTTATATGTTTTCTTCATGGTTAAATGGTACTGTGTACGTATGCTTTTCCTGGGCTAATCTGAGAAAGAATGGGACAACAGAGCTGGCCCTCTTCCTGCAGGTTAACAGCATATTATCGACTGTATCTTTTGTTCAAGTACTACCTCTGCCAACACCTTGAGCTATACAAAAAATAGAGATGCTCATGGCATTTCCTTGACTTGGGAACTTCTAGAGATAATGGTCTTTCAGGGTAAACCAGTTTTCTTTCCTTTTTTTTTTTTAGGTATGTCTAAATGTGATAGAGTCTTGCCCACCATGATCTCACTTCTAAGTACTACACAGCCAAATGCATGATTTGGAGGATTAAAATTTTGATCCAAAGCACTTGGGAAGAGCCAGAGATCTCTTTTGATGACTGCATCACTTCAGAACAACAGTGCAGCTCTCACGCTGCCCTATTCTGATTTGTTGGGCTTTGTGCCCTCATGATACTTTAGACTTCATTACTTACTGCAAATATGGAAAAAAAATAACAGCTAGAGCTCAGTGTTTAGGATTTAAAGAGTCTAGCTGTTCTGTCTTTAAAAAACAAACAGGCAAAGCTCCTTAAATTTTCCCTGCTACACAAATTTGCACTAAGCTTCCAGTTCTTACGGGGACTTTTTTTAGCTATTATAAAACATTAATTTCTCTTTCGGATAATGAGTCACATAAACATTTTCAACTCCCTTATCTCATCTGTCCCTCAGAGGAAGGAAACATCTTTCAGCTCTAGATGCAGGACAGTACTGCTAAGGGATTTCAGTGTGGTAATGGCTCCCCAAAGCCCACCCATCAGTGCAGCGATGAAACACAAACCTTTGCATTATTATTAATCCAAAATAATAATCAGCATGACTGTTTTAATGTTTCCTACAGCACTGAATTGGAACTTCCCTTGCCACCCATTCCTGTCAATCACTGTGGAAAATCTTTGCCTGAAAGCAGAACTGATTCAGCTCAGCATGGAAGCTGAAAAATTCAGCTATGAGGCAGTCAGTGTTAGTATGCTACCAGAAATGACATTAAAACAGTGAAAACTTCTGACAAACAAGAGTAAACTAATTTGAAGCTGTGACAAAAATATGCTCATACATATACTTACAGTGGCTTAATAAACCAAGTAACGTGTGACTTCTAGAAATACAGGGAAAACGGGTCTGCCTTTAAACATTCAGCAGTACACACTGATGCTTTCAAGTAAAAAAACCTGAGCCCTTCTGAAAGCCTTGTTTCACAGCTTGCAGTCTGTCCAGTCCTCATTTGCTCCATAATATACACACTTCTTAAAATGAAATTACCAGGATAAAGGATTGGGTCTTTAACTTAAACAGTCCTAAGTAGATCTTCAGCCCTATTTTCTTGTTCCTGTGCTAAATCCACACCTGTCTCACTCAGCCCACAGCGATGAATAATTAGTTACACCCTGCATTAGTCTGCATAGAAGAAGCTAAAAGAAACTCTTCCCTACAAGAAAAGGGGCAACCCTCCCTTTTTTTCTTTGGAAGCAGCAAGCATAGGTTTTCTTTTAGCTCAGGAGAAGAGGAAGCAGTGGAAAACAGATGCTACATCCCAGTCTGCCCCTGCAATTTGCTGCTGTAGTACTGGGATTGCTCCACTCTTCCCCTGCAGCAGGGCCAGGGAGCTGGGCCGGAGGGAGCAGGGCTGGAGGGCAACAAGGCCACAGAGGTGCATAAGGCAGAGGGTCCCATTGTGAGCTTTTCTGTAATTGCCTCCTAAATGAAGAATCCTGAAGTGATGACGTCTCTGCTAACTGGATCAGACCTTGCCTCCTCCATTACGTTGCAGTGATGTCTTAAAACTTTATGGATAGAGAAGTTTCTCCCTTTCCCTTGCTCTTGCTCTTTTGCTCACTCTTCCCTTCTCCTTTCCCTTCTCCCTTTCCCTCCCATTTTCTCTCTCTTTCTTTCTTCCTTTCTTTTCTTTTTAGCTCAGTCTGGGATACGTTCGCATGACCCCCTTCCACCAGAGAAGAAATTGCCTCCGTGTGTGCAAAAAGATTCTTTGATGGTGCTGCTAAGATGTTCAAGGGCACAGCAACATTTTGCAAGCTGAATTCTGTAACAGATCTTTCCCTAGGAGGAGTTCAGAAAAGGAACTGGGGTACAAAACGTTGTGGGGATCCCTCCAGTTCATTCCATTTTCTGGAAATTAGCTGATAGTGGCTTATCCCACACTTGTGCCTAAGTTGCAGGTAAGTTGGAAAAAGTGAGAAGATATCCAAAACCCCTCTTTTTTGATTACCACCCATGAGATGAACACTTATCCGCCTAAGGAAAATGCCCAGCTCAGCTTTTCTGCAGAACAAATAAAAATAAATAAAATTATTTCTGGATCATATTTTGTACAATACACCAAACCTGCATCTGGAGAAAATTTTTACAGCTGAATCATGATGCTTGAAAGGCAGAATCCATAATTAAAATGATGACAGTGCTATTGTTCTGCTAATAATATAGTCATTTCAACCACTTAAAATAATCCTGTGGCACAGAAAACATAGAACTGTCCTAGCAGACAGAAAGATTGGGCAAACACAAGTCAGTATAACCATATCATCAGACTCAATTGCTCGCTGTAGGGTAAATATTTGAAACGATATAAAGGGGATTCAGCCACATGATGCCCAGTGAAATTAATGGGACCCCACACAGCTAAATCCCCCCATACAGCTACCCCCATATTTCTCATATGATAATTAAGCTATGGGAGGTGACCTCCATTGCATTCACTCATGCCTACCTTGTTAACCTCAGAACAGAAGCCATGTACCACCAGTACAACCAGACTTAGGTCAACAATACACAAGTCTTGTACTACTGCGCCCTATTGCTATTAGAAAATGTTAGCTAGAAACATTTATATAGCTAACTAAGCAGTGATGTTCTGGGCTGTAACTGTAATCAGCCCTATTCACTGCAAGCGAGTTCAGTGTCATGAATGGCGTTGATTACTCATGGTTTGTAAGGCTTCCAGACAATCAGATTACACAGTAGCTCATGCCCATTTTATAATTATGTAACAGAGCAGTAAATAGAATTTTCAACAAAAATCCAATAAATAATATCCCTATTTTCTTTATTTTATGTAGCTAAGCCTCCACCAACATTTCCACCTGGAATCTCCTATTCAATATTACCAGGGATGAATTTGGCTCAAATTCCACATACTTAAAAAGATATATATAACTTTGATTTTACTTTTGTGTTACCTTCTGTGATTTATAGAAGGTATCACACTTTCACAGAACAGCTAGACATAATGCTGTATTTTAAAATGCCTAAATCTATTTCTTTTTAAACAAGCTTTATTAGTGTTATTAGATTCTATTTTAGCTTAATAACAGTGAATAGGCTATAAAAACCTGCCTATGTTAATATGGAAATGCCATAAGCCTAGAAAGTAAAAGCAACATAGACATTCTTCACGCATTCATTAAGGATAAAACAACTTTGTTTCCTTAATCACTAAATTAAAAAAAAAAAAAAAGCCAAACCACCAAGTCAAAATACCAAAATGTCAAAGTGTAATAGTAATCACCATCACCAGTAATCAACGATAATTCACAGGAGCTCAAGTTCTGCTGAAACTAAGTAGCGGATTGTCTTCTAAGACTGCTTTGGTATCTATGCTAGGTGACTAATACAAGTGAGAAAGTACACAGGATAACAAGTCTAACTGTTTAAAATCGTTGGGGAGGGGAATACTTTTCCTGAACTATGTGATAGTGCTATTAGCTCCAATAACCTGAGCCTCAGGGTGATCCCATACTGAAGCAATCAGACAACGTCTCAGCAGCAGAGTCCCCAACCCCAAGAGTTCTGTAGACAAAGACAGACCCAGACAAGACCAAAAAAGTCAAGGATCGAAGAGTGGTAGAGAAGCTACAAGCTTGTTCTGCTTGCATAACTTGAGGTTAATACACAATATTTATTTGTCACTAGGTATAAATCTAAGTGACTCTGAGTAAGCTTAGTGGCAAGAGATTACTGGTGATTTAGTTACGTATCCGACTCAAAAGGATTATTTTAATACTGATATCAATATTACTTGGTTTCCACAAGCTGAGTGTTTGCCATGCTGTGACTGGAATTGGGAACTATAGTGTATCTTACTCTCCTAATGCCAGTTCCATAGCTTATTTCTCTCATTGTAAATCCTTGCTGTGATTGCAATGTGAGGTACTATTATGAAGGTGTGAGGGGAGGAGTACTTCTGCGCATTACTTGGATCCAAAGTGAGATCTGTTCAGTCAGAATTACCTTACTGGTAAATATTACCCCAGATTTTCCATTAGTTTGTATGACCTGAACATAGGAAATTATTGAGATAAGGTGTACACAACTAGGGTACTGGTATCCAGTTATCGAAGTTGGACCGATGCTACAAGGGTTGGGGGGGGGGGGCGGGGGAGAGAGAGAGAGAGAGAATGTGAGCTTTCTACCCAGAGCAGAAAACATTAAAGCAATGTCACTGCACACTATAAAAAAATATAATCTCTGTACCCTTCAGATATTATGTAAATAATAAATTAAATAATCATGATGATGAGTTGTGACAGTGTCAATAACAAAATAACCAACCTAGAAAAAAAATCAAAGCCAGAAAAAATCAAAATAAATAAAAAACAGAAAGGCAGAATATTTGTGAAATAAAGGTCTAATAAGTGTCCAGGTAGCAAATAAAACCTATTAAGTGCTGAACACTAGCTGTTATATATATATCAAGAAAGATTCAGGGAAGATTTTTTTTTTTGAGTTGGTTGCTTTCTTGCTAGTGCAGCTTCCAGCTACAGATACTATGTCAATGCATTTTGCAGACACGTTCATAACAGGAGATGTATTAAAAATAAATAAATAAAACATCTGTAAAAGTGCTTAATGAATGTCAGTAGATCTGTAAATGCTACTGAATTACTATTTTTTAGAGAATCCACACACCACAGCCAACAAGAATTAAAATGAAATGCCCATGCACTCCTGAAATACATTAACAAATATTTTGCTTTCCTATTGTCGTGATGTTCAAAGTCATTTTGTGTTAAAGTGCTGTGACTATTTATCAAAGACCTCTACTGGTAATTTGCAGGGAAATCATCTGTGTTTTAGTTTAGACAAAGCATCAATTTTTACATTCAAGTAAAGGTCAACTACCATAGCCAGATGCAGCCGTAATGAAAATGTGTTCTACTGAACAATGAAATAGTTCTTCCCATATTCCGTGTCAAATGCCTCTTTAAATTAGCTATATTAAAACTGTATGAAAAAAATCACTCACTAATCCTTCAACTGTCAGGTATGATAAGGAATTAGTGACATGTGAATTACAGGACTCAGACAGGAAAACAGCACCAAGAAGAAAGCACTTGAAAAGTCTGAATTATAACAAATTTTGGGATTGCTTAAAAATAGCAAGGGCTAAACTGTTATGGATTACATTTTATAGGTTTAAATACCAGATTTTGTATGTATTTGTAGGATTTATAGAATTTTAGCCAATGCCCTTTATTAATATTATATTAATATTATAAATAGAATATTAATATTATAAATAGAATAGAAATATTATAAATTGTTTGGTCATATTCAGTGAAGAATTGGGAGAAATTTGCGCTTAAAATACCCTAATATTTGCATTGTCCTAGGAGTAAGAAAAGAGTCTGCTCTAATTTATACGTACCTTTGATGACCTCTTCACGAACCGCTCTCACATAATTAGTTTGATGTGACGGTAAAAAGTAGGCCAAAATTATTTATGAACATGATTCAAATAGTAACATTAGGATCTCATTTTACAGGTCTTAATGAAAACACACTCTGAGCATTAAAAAATATTTTAAAAGTTATGGTCTACATCACAAAGCACTACATATTATTGATAAAAGTATATCTTATAATTTCCAAGTTCACAATGACTTTTAACAAAGCCATACTTAAGAATTTCTAGGAATAAAAATAAATTATGTTAAAATTTGAACCCTAACTAAAGAGACTATAAAAGCTACCTGCCGTAGTACTTTTGTTTAGAAATAAAACTACCCAGCTTCTACAGATTTGTTGTTAAAACTGTCTGCTTCTCTCTGGTCCTTTCTGCATTTCTACAGATTATGGTTCCGTTCAGTTTGAGGGGTAGCCTGAAAGACGGCAATACAGATCCAAGCAGCCTTCACATCATTAGAGTCTGGAAGCTAAGCAGACCTAGATTTTGAATGAAAACTCTGCTTAGAGGCCTCCAACTAAGATTTCAATCATATTCGCATTTGTATAAAGCCAGAAGGGTTTGGTTGAAATTGTAGACTTTCCTAAGCCAGCATTTTTAAGCTTCAGCATCTGAAGAAATCCACAGCTAGACAGAAAACAGAATTCTTTTTGAGTTTGTGTTTATTCCCTATAAGAACCAAAGGTTAGTGTTTCAAAAATTTTCCACTGACAGGATTTAAAGAAAACCCCTAATAATCCAGAGAATCTTGAAACCTTTCAAATCAATAATGTTTCATTTTTGCTATGTTAACATGTAGTGACAAACCAGAATGGATAAAAATGAGAAATTCAAAATAACTCATTTCAGCATTTTCCAAGAGAAAATTGCCTTAGAAGGAGCACAGCTCCACAAAACTTCAACGTTTCAGTAAACTAATACTTCTATTGCCTTTTTTTAGAACAGCAATTCTTATTATTCTAAGAAGAATGAAGGCAATATAAGCAGCCCCCCCCCCCCCAAAAAAAAACCCAACACAACCGTTCTTTTGAAGAAACTACTTGAGATGCTCAAATATAAGTGTTTTGCAGTGTAATGTGAACGGTTATCTCAGTGGTAAAAATAAAGTTTGTATCTTAACACTGTAACTTTGTTTTAAGTAAAGATGATAGGGATGGAATTAATCTCACCGAAGTTTAGGCATCAGCAGTGCAGATACCTAAATCTGAGTTGGTCCTCCTGGGCCCCTGGCATAGAGCATCAAGCAAGAGAAAGAGGCAGTGTCAGAGCATGGTTTATCTGACCTATTTTATATACATATCTTAGTATGAAATGAGGCACACCAGAAAGGTGCCATTTCTTCTCCCATACATAAAGCCAGAACACAGTCCCAGCTCAGGTGTAGACAGCTATGGTCGGGTCAGAAGACTCTCACCCACAGGGTACAGATCACAACAACAAACACCAGGAAGGTCTCACTGTCCCACCTGTAAAACATGGATCTAATCCTGGCAATTAAAATAAGAGAAAGGTATGTGTCATCCACGCACGCATATGCCCTGTTTATGCAAGGCTGTTGCCTAAACACGACAGCTGGAATGAAAAATTCTTTCAGACAAGTTTGCCTTCTCTCTCGCTTTTTTCTTTCTCCTGAAGGACAACATAAGATGTGGTTTTCCAATTTAATTAAATGTGACACGTGTTGCTATAAGCTACATACTTGCAAGTACAGTATTTATGCCAAGTATGAGCAATCCTAGAGTAATTATGGTTTATGTTTTACAGAGGGCACGCCACTCAGCAGACAAGTTTCATGAAAGGACTGAGAAAAAGAAATGCCAAAAAAAGAAAAGGAAATTATGGGCCAGAGGGTTTAAAGCTCCCAGCTGAATAAAGTGAAACTGGAAAGTCTCTTAATGACAGAGGAGCAGATATGACAATAATGATAATAAAAAACTAGAGGTTAGAGTTTAAGGTCAGACTGCCAAACCAGGCACTGTGCTCAGGCTGCTGAGAGGCAATTACTCCAAGACTTGCTAGGAGAAGTATTTTTTTCCAAAGATCTGCTCCAGAGCCTTTGGGGTGTAATTCCCTGTCAATGATACAAGCTGGATACGAAAGGCAATTTCAGGAGGTGGATGCAGAGAAGTAATGTCTACCGGGGCGGGGACACACACACACAGACACACACACCCCTGAATGTGTTCATAGGTAGACTCCATCTGAAAAATCATGCTATAGCTTTCGTGTTCTGGTGTATAACATCACTGGCAAAAGCCATAGGAGAGATCCTGACAGTCAAGAAAATATATAAAGATATTTTGGTAGTGGATACAATTTTAAAACACACTTAAATGCAAACTGCACTTATTTTTTGCCACAGAATAGATATTCAGCTTAGAGTGGTTGATTTACTGCTCTATAAACTACTGTGATTACAATTGTACTGGCATTTAAGTATCATGTCACTGTAAGATATTTCAATATCAATAAAAACATTATAAACTATTGTAAATTTCCTTCCCCTTTCTGTGTGTGATTCAGCTATGCAGGTAGCAACATTGTTACACGGAAATATTTGGGGAGGAGGTTATCTCTAATTACATTGAGATACTAAAAATTGCACAACCATCATGTGAAGGGGCTTAAAATATTTGAATGTAGTAAAATGTATTCAGGGGCTAAATCCTAGGCTTCTAAATAATTTAAGTATATTTGAAAATTATTTCTTTTATTTTCACACTTAGCTCTTTGGGTGAAAAAGATGTGCTCTCAGGACACTGCATCACTCCTGCAGTCACACAGAAAGGAATCGAAGCAATACGTAACAGCCTACAAGAAAAGCACCAGGCTAACAAAATTGCAGGAGGAGCTGAGTTGCCTCAATTAACTGCATTAAACTAACATGTGAGGGAACTTTGTTTTCTAATCTCAAGTTCAGGTATGGCAGTTAGGTCCTGCTCATCATTAATGCGGCATCAGAGAATTATCACCAGGTTCAGCAGAGCCTTCCTTGGGCCCAGAGACGATCTGCACAACCTTGTGAGCATCCTAGTTTCTGGTAACTCAAATTTCTTCCCTGATGCCATGCTGGTACTGCTCCCATGACATTCTTGCACCTTTGTACATCATAATATCTACCTTCTGGTTACTGGCGACTTCCATAATCTCATAGAGTTGTCCTCTTTTTGTCTTCTGGACGATGGCATTGAGTGAGGGGTTTTAAGCTTTACTTTTGGAGGGCTCATCTTCTCCCTTCTCCTCATATTCTCATTTCCACTTCCTTACACTTTTCTTTGAACTATCTCAGACATTCAGATGGTCTCAGCTGTCATCTTTCCAAACAGATTAAGATACCTCTAGTTCAGATTCAAGTTAGGCTGAAACATTCAACTTTGGATCCATCTCCAAAAGATAAGTTATTACAGGAAGGAAGTTCATTATTTTCTGTCTATCCATTTAATTGTCTGAATAGTGAAACCAAGTCAACCACCATATGTTATCTCAAGCTATTGGTACTTTGCCATTTCTCCAAAACCACTAAGATAACTGTTCAGTTTTCTCTTTCTGTCTTTAGATTGTGGTTTAGATAGAAAAGCCTGACTTAAGTATTAACCTTAATGCCTTGCTCTGCAAGTGAATGTGATAATCATTTCAGCCTGTTTCAGAAGCAGAGTTTCAGAAGACACTGTCAGGGGAAAAGTTGCATCTCGTGCTTTTGTGACTTTCCCGATGAGTCCAGCTGTCAAAAGGTTCCTATTGAAAAGCGAGATTTCACTGGAATTTTAGACCAACTACACTGAGACCAAATAGAAATTATTCTGCATTTTTCACATATAAACACAGCAAACAGCTGTTTTTCCATGAGTATATAACAGTTCCTATCAAAAAGTTGTACTATGACATGAATGAAAATCTCTTTACCACAATCCTTCAGTTTACAAGGAGCATACCTGGTTACAGAGCATAGATACTTCTGATTTTCTATAAATTTCACCACAGCATCAGCTCCATGAACAACAAGAATCAGACAAAGCATCTCATTTGTGGTTTTATAAGCGCTGAGACAATGACATCCGTATTTCCCTCTCTTTCTACTGGAAACACATTTTATGAGATATCTCAGATTTGCATTTATTTTGCTTTGTTTTTATTGGCATCATCTCACTAGGAGCTTATAAAACTTCCTGCGATCAACAAATATGTTCAGGCCTTTTTCTTCCTTACAGTTGTTTACAACTGATGAATTTCCAGCATAGAATAGGCATTCGTATTCATTCCTAAATGCATGACCTTGCATAGCAAACTACTTAATTTCATCCTATTTCTGTTACTCCAGTCCTCAAGGTGACCCACCCCTCCTCCATACCGACAATTGCTCACAACTTTCATGATCAGCACATTTCATTATCGGACTCCTGCTTTCGTGCCAAGTACTTTAATGAAAATATTAAATAAGATTGTCCCAAAATTGATCCTCAAGGGGCTCTACTGATAGTCTCAGAATATCATTAGGCCTTACATTTTAATACTAATTATATTGTATTATTTACATTACGGCAGCAATGCTAGACTCAACCATCCTGCAGCACTACACACATAACGTACACAGTAAGAGAGAGCCCTTGTCCAGACGAGCCAACCACCTGAACAGACAAGACAAACGGAGACAGGCTGGAAGTAGTATTCTACTGTTTTGAGAGGCCATAATGTAGATGATGTTATGGCAGCTGTGATGAAGATTATCTGAGAATTTAACATTGTTTAAAATTTAGATTTCTGCTATTTACAGATTAAGAGAGGGGGGGAAAAAAAAGAAATCCTGCTATATCTTACTCAACTACAAGAATGATGATCTAAGGTTAGCAGAAAACTGACATTTTTAAGCAGCTGGTAAGGAAATGGACAGTGATACTTTGCTGCCTATTATAATGCCTGAAGAAATATTCAGAATTTTTCTTTGTTGCCCTTCACAAATCAGCATGATATCACACAAGGCTTTTCTGGATAAGTTGAATGAGATTCCTAACCATTTAATGGAAACATTTTTCAAAATTAGTTTCAGCATTTCTGGGAAATTTTTTAACATACCATCTTTCACCAACGCAAAATTGGTTTGATGACAATAAGAATCAATGAAGAACTGTTTGCTTCTGATTATTGAAGTATCGCAACCATCAAATACTTAAGGAAAGTACCATTAATGGTTTTCCTCTCGGTTTTCCTTTGATCCTGTCTATAAATTGATGATAATATTTGAATAAATTTCTTTAAAACTTGATTAATTTATTAAATCATTCACTTTGTTAGGAACTTTGTCAGTACAGCACCGATCACTGACAGTAATAAAATGTTCCTATTGTTAACTGGACTAGCATCCTCCATAGTTTGCCCTCAACAAGAAGTATAAAGCAACTGAACTTAGTACATATGTGTTTTCCTGGCATTTGGAATCTGCATTTCCCCAGTGCGGGCATGATGTCAAAGCGTAGTGACAGTGTGCATGCATCCAAGAAAGCAAGCCTACAAGCAGGGAGCATGGAACAAAAAAAAGAATCCACATAAAATCTATTTTTTGTTTTCCTTTTTTTGTAGTACAGATTTATTGCACTTCAGTGGACTGGTTAACTAACTAAATAAAAGCTTTCCAAAAGCTATTGAGAAACCATCTTGCCTGCGATCGCAGAGCAAGACTGACAGAAGTGCTGCTACTGCTTATGGCTTAGATGGAAACGTTCATATTCAGAGTGCTTGACAGACATTAAATTAATCCCACTGTATCTTAATTCTAATTGCCACAGGGATTCAGACTGGTCTGAGGCATATCTGCTGCAAAAGTGCCGTATCTGTAGCAGCTTCCTACTGCAGGAAATACCGTTAAGCTCCAGTTTATTTTAGTGAGAATATTCTTTCAAGGGTGTTTTCCTACATTTCAAAATGGGGTTCAGACATCCTGGTTGGTATCTTGTTGGCACAGCCTTATTAATCTCTCAGTTGTTTAAAAAATGGATGTAGTTGAAATTTCTCATTTGAAAGTTTTACGATGGTTGCTGTGATAGCCAAACATGGCAAATTCCATAGGAAATATCACCTGTTACTTGTTTTCTTAAAGCTTTCATACCCATTACAGTAGGAACACAATAGTATTTACTTGTTCTTCTTTCAGGGGGACAAAAACCCCAAAACAAACCACAAGAAACATTAAAGCACATTTTCAAACTCCCTCTTCACCTCCCTTTTTCAACTTTTAATATTTGTTCTAGGACATGTAACATTTCTGACCAACTCCTTTCCAAGCACTTGTGCACTCAATCAGTTCATCACAGATCAGAGTGCCAGGAGGATCAAAAATTTAGGGGTTTGACACCCTGATTTATTTCATGGTCTGAGACTGATATTCTGGAAACAGCTTCTTCAGCCTCCAACATTGCAAGGCTTCAGAAACTGAACATCACCACTGTGCTAGTCTTTCTTTGTGATTTTGATAAATTCTCAGAAGTGCTCTGAGAATAGAAGTTTCAGCTTGTATTCTGTATAGCTGGGAAAAAAACGTGGCCTGTCTCACAGGAACGCGATGAGGGTGCCTCCATGAGAGGCTGCAATAGCATGAACAGCTGCCTAACACATCGGCAAGATAGCGTGTTAGCAGTGCATGCTCTGGATTTACTGCCTGCCTCTAGTATAACCAGCCAAAGAGAGCTCTCGAGGATTAGATTGCCAATGACAATGTTTTTGGTATCGTAGTACTGTGCAGAGTTTTAAGGGACAAATTAAAAATTCTCCCTGAGGAGAAGCATTTGCAAAATACTCACCAAAGGCATGGAGTGCTCAACAAACAGAAAGGGTTTTAGCAAACCACACAGTCAATCTTCATCCTGTACACTCTTTGAAACAGGTTTTGTAGGAAAATAGGTAAAATGCAAGTGAAAAGATTGTCATAATGCAAGCATAGCAGAGCAGAAAATTTTAGGTTGATAAAACAAATGTACATTCTTTTCCTTTACACCTTGTACACATAAAGCTGATGGTGACTCTTGTGAAGTCCTTAACGAAGCATTCACCCTACAGTAGCAGCAGCATAATAATACCCATGTCCCTCCAAAATGGATCACATAAGAATGAGCTTAGCCCAAAGAACAGAAGATATATATATATAAAGCCAGATATATAAAGCCATTTGGCAGTCATGTATTGTTTACATTTGCCTAAATAGATTCTGTTTCCTGTAAGACCAGACTCCATTAGCACCTTGCATTGTTATACTATCTGTACAATTATTTCAGGTACCAGTATCCAAGAAACAAAGACTTCAGGATTATGATGGCTTTTGAGTTTTAAGCTGTCTAAGCCATCAAATGCTGCCACCTTTCTAATATCTGTTAATGATGGCTATGGAAACTAACATTTTGTTACCATTTTAATTTGTGTTAGTAAGGTGAGTGATCAGTGATGTACAGCCTTGGCACGCCGCTGAAATGATTGTGGCAGGACCTACTTCTCAGCTCCACTTTTTTTTGGGCTTTTACTAGGTATGAGAAACTGCATTGCTCTGTACTCGGCTCCATGGAGCACAATTTCTTTTGCAAACATCTTGTTCAGGAATATAATGAAATCTTTGATTTTGTGACAATTAACATTGCAGAAATAAAGGTTCTTGGTCATTATTTTCATGCTATCCAAATGCTTTAGGAATACCCTATTAGTAACCATTTGCTGAAAGAAGGGGGCGTTTGGTTTGTTTTTTTTTTTTTTGCTTTGTTTTGCTTTTGTCCTTCTATGCATCAAAGCCCATAAGAGCTCCTTTACTGTTATCCCGTGCTGCTGACTTTGAACCACACCTGTGCTTGCAGACCAGTGGGAAGCCACAGAATAAAAGTCAATACTAAGTAGTTTTATTCTACATTTCCTGATATTACTTTTGCTAAAAATATCTTTGGCCTGAAAAAAAAATTCAACAAACAATTTTTATCATCATGGCTTTGATAGTCAAGCTCCAAAAAAATCTGAAAAGCAATTGGCTCCACTTTATGCCAGATACAGAGACTAGAGCCGAGTAGGTCCCATCCTCATCTTCTCATGCGACAAGAAAGCTGAATGCCACGGTGAATTAAACCCCCACTTTCTTCTTCTGGCAGCTTAAAATGAGCCCATTTGGTGTATATTTAGCAAGGACACAGAGCAAAACAAGCATGCAGCAAGGATTTCACTCTTCTTCCAGTGTTCGTGGCACAGTGATGGCTGTTGTTTGCCAGTCCGTAAGGAGGTAATTCACTTCCAGGACAGTTCAGTTCAACAGGATTTTTGCCATTAGCTTCAATGAGACTTGGGTTCCTCAGCTCCTCGAGTTTTTTTTATCTCCCTTGATTTCCCTTCTCCAGCCTGCCTTCCTGCTTTATGGCTTTCACACAGACTGGCTTCCAGCTTCACCAATTCCTTTTCCTCTTTCTGAACAGGATGGAATTTTTTCCCATCCTCAATATGGACATAAAATGTAAAGGGATCCTCATTTCCATGGTGCCATCTCAAATCTTTGACTGTTTCTGTGATCCACAATTCAGTGGCTTGATAGAAAGAAAGGAATAGTTTAAGAAATAATCTTCCTAATCTTCATATGTTTCACTGTCATAAACAGCACAATACTGCACTGGCTTTTGTGAAGAACATATTTATAGGCAACAGAAAAATCATCATATACTATGAAAAAAAAGTAAAGAAAATTGAACCTGAGTAAACAGTTCACACTGAGATCCACAGTTGGTGTCAATTTTAAAGATTCATCTTGTGATGTGAATTCTGAAATTTTCAGTTAGTTCACTACAAAATGAAGATGTTGAAGGATGTGCCCAGTGAGGATGATGTCCGTGGCAACACTGGGAGTTACTCATGTGTGGGTAAACCTCAAACATCCATAAACATGTTCACCTTTCAGCTGAGTGTTTGGAACAGACTCTCAGTTCCCAACCTTAATCTCAGCAAATACAAAACTGTATACACATGTAAATCTGCATTTGCAGATACCAGTATCTTCCTGTGTACGCACTAAGCATATTATTAATGCTTCTCTTATAAAAAAGAAGTAGGACTTTCATTTGCAAAGAATTTTCATCTGTGACAGAAGCAAAACCAATGTATAAAAACATTTTCTCCGCTTGTAATTGAAATTTTCACTTAAGGAATATAGTAATCTTAATTTTTCATAGATGGTTCTGTTGCTGACAGTAAAAGAGTCTTTTAGGAGCTGTGAATGCAGAGGTTGGAGACTAGCTTTTGAAAAAGCATACTGCAGAATAGATGTTATGTTAGGCAGATCCTACATTTTCCCATGGAAGTTCTTTCTTTCTTAAGTTTATTCAAGGAAGATAATAGATTATGGAAAACTGAAGTCGAAAATATTAAAAGCAACACCTTATGTAAAATTTACAAGCTAACTAAAGCAATACATGAACTAGGTTGGTATTTTAACAAATAGCTGCTTCTGGAACATAGGAAGTAAGGTGGTAGACAATTCAAATACATTTGCAGGAGTTGAAGCAAATTACATTGCTTAGGTTTCATGATCAGCTACAGCTAACCTACTCCATAAAATTTTTGGAAATACAGATCTAGGGTATATTTGCATTACCCTAAAATAAAACCACTTTGTCATTTATGCTTCAAAAGAAATACTCTTTGGAAAATAAATGGATATATAATGCTAAAATATGTGCAAGGCATTTTCTAAAATTTTATAATTCTGATTTTTTAGACATCTTTCATAGTATCCCAACAAATATTATTTTACTTTGAGTAAAGTCAAATTTAACAGTATCTCATACAGGATTTCACAGAACACACTACAAGAAGAATCAAACTTCTACATCCATTATATTAATTCAGCACACAAATGCTACGGATTTTCTAGTACAATACTTGTTTTCTTCAGGTATACAGCGTAATTGAAACCTCTGAACACTATTTTCTTCTGTTGTGTTGACTTTCCAATCACTGAATAATTCTTTAGGTAAAGTAGCAATGCGTAAATGACCTAGTTTTACTGTACCTGAGTGTCAAAGACCAAGCCAAGCCTGTATCAATACTGATGAACAGAAGTTATAATTTTAAGACCAAGCTGTTGTATATTTTGTCTTCATTATGGTGTTTTTGGCAAGACCACAATACACTGAGGACCCAGTGTAGGTGCAAGAACCCTGTGACAACTCTGCAATGCACTGTCTCAACATATTGCTAATCACAACTGAATGCAATGACAAAACAATCCAAAAAACTTCTTAGGGAACACAATCAACCATCAAACAAATGTATCATAACTCTTAATAAAAAAAACTCATTGGGCAAGATTTCCCACTTACCACTGTTTGAGGTCAGAACTTCAGCTGGAGTCTGACTTCTACTGAAGCTACACAGAAGGACATGGACATCAGCTGGGGATCTGACGCGTGGTTTCCAGTATGTCACCGTGCCAGTAAAGCATGAAGCGAGTACCTGTTATTTCAGGCATGCAGCACCAGTGTTTCTGGACAGATATACCTTACAGAAGTCTACACACTACAGCTGCAACTAGATCTCAGTTTTGTGATGCACCACTACACCTTTGGCAGCGGCTTAAGCTTTTGTGCCAAGTGGCTGACATGCTCAGGGACCCTGCCTCAAGCTCCACCTCGTTCCCCACACCCTGCTATGGCAATGGCTTGGTCCCAAACCATGAGGCCATTCCCAGTGCCAGGAAAGAATCAGCTGCTGCAGCAGTCTGTGCCCATCAAATCAACCTCTCCTGCCTCCTCCAAAGGAAAGGTGCAGGCCAGATGGATGTCTTCCTGTGGCACAGTCTGGTCTACAGGCTCCAGTCTGGATTATGTTGGCGGCTCTAACACACGCTGGTCTGAACTCAACCGTGAGGGCTGAAGACACCCAAAAAACCCCCTCTAAGCAACACAGAAAGGTAACATTTAACTTACTCTACTATCTTAATATCTGCTTCAAAGCTGTAATTATGAAAAAAAAAATATACTTGAGGCTTACGCCCATTAAGTTGTCAAGGCTCTAGCACTCTTCCGTGGCAAGATACTTGGTGCTGTAGTACACTGCAGCACTTCAGGATCTCGCTCCAGACTGTTTAAAGCTCTTTCAAAAAAGTTTTGTTGAATAAAAGATATCATGGATTTTTTAATGGAATATGCTGGCTATCTTTTTTCTCTCTCTTTTTTTTTTTTTTTTTTTTTGACTGGGATGATGGTTGTAGGGTAAGGAAGGGCAAGAACAGGGTGATCATTAAGAGTACAGGGTTATGAAAATGCAAGAGCAGAAAAGGGACCATCATCTACTTGGTTGTGATCCACAGCAGGACTCTGCTGACCACAGAACGGCTAATGTGCTGGAGGACAGCAGGCACGTAAGACAACTTGTATTTGTGCAGGCCCCAACAAACATATGACTCATAATATTCATTCCTTTCACATATTTGGATCTTATTTCCTTTGTAACAAATGTATCTCACCCCTGAGGTGAATGCTTTTGTTGGTACAGATTTTCTTCATCAGCTCTCTCTGGAAATTGGCAGGCTAAGAGACGTTTTCGTTATCACAGTTCATAAAGCACCCAGAAATCAGATCTTTAAGGCAATCAATTGTAATTATGTAAAATTTTAGGCTGCATCCAACTCTCCCACTTTGCTCATGCTGCTGTAACTGCATGATTTCAGTAGAACAGGTTCTTATCAATAGAAATAAGATCAGAGATGGCTCTAAAATTACGTTTCAGGGAACACAAAAAACTACGCAAGAAAGATAATGTATTTGAGAACATTTTTAATAAATAATGTGACAAAAATTACTTTTCTGATTATTGGATCCTCAGTATGCAAAATTATGGCTAAAATATGAGGTTTCTTACATGAACATAATGAAAACATTAATCACATGGATTGTTCCTTTAGTACTGCACACCCTTTCTATGGAACCTTTCTTTAAAAATTAGCTAAATGAAAAATTTCAGTCCTCGGTAAACACCAAAACACTTTTTTTTTTCTTCTTTTTTTTTTTTTTTCATTGGGGCTAGTCCTGATAGCTGTCAATAAACAAACACACATTTTTCCATTAGCACCAATGACAAAGAAATTTTATAATTACAAAAAAGATCATAAAATCTACAGACAGAGGACATCATTTGGCAAATTCAATGCAACTAATGCCTCTATTTCAGCTTTAATGATAATCCAATGTTGAGAGAGGCCACAGCAAAATTGATAATTTTCTGTAAGTCCAGGAAGAGTGAGAAGTGTTTTGATTATGGCCCACATTTACGTTTTTTACTTTACCATCTGTCATCATTCAAATATTCCAAATACAAACATAGAGCATTAACAAAAAGATGAAAAATATCCCAAACAAATGCTTAACATTTTCAATAAGACAAAAAAAAGGTTAATAGTTACAATGGTTTACAAACAAAGTTTAATGATTGTGCTTTTAAAACCAAAAAAAAAAAAAAAGATAAGCAGTGCATTACAAAAAAATTAATCGCCAAGATCAAACAAAACTTCTTTAAGTGGCACTTCTTCTTTAAGTGAATTGACACAAGTAGAGGTCTGAGATTTGGGCCAGTAACAGTTAATGATGTTACCCGATCGTTATTAAAAATGTCCATTGATTTTCCTGCTTATTTTCATAAGCATTGTTGAAGCTGAAAATTAGAAAAAGTTTCAGATAAACTTGCTCATGCCATGATTAGGCAAATAGCAATCACATTAGCTTACCTCCTGCCTATCCCAAAGGACATTTTTAATAAGAATGTACTTAATGATGAAAATGGAAAGACAAATCAAAGTACCACAGGGGATTTAAAATGAGTACATATTTACAATAAGAGCCACCTCATCCCAAATTAATTTTACTTGCATTTGTAAAACTGTATCATCTGCAAAAGGTTAGCAAGAGACTGGTAGAAAACAAGACACATGGTCTGTATTGAAATTGCAAGATACCATTTGCACTAACTGCAGACTACAGTGAAACCCCTAGAATAAAAGAATGTTCTGCATGATGTTCACTTTGGGGATCTTTTTAACCAATGCTGTATTACTTGCAATGTTACCGATTGGCTCACTGGTGTACCGGCAGTGTACTAAGTACCGCCTTGCTGGCGAGAAACCTCGGGATCCCAGGCTCCGGAATCCCCTTCTGTTCTAATCCTGAAGCAGCAGCTGGCCCAAGTACCACAAAGAGCAGCTTACCTGCCTTCTTGGGCAGCGAAGGTGATGCACTTAGCGTTACGGAATAGGCAAGGGCCATTCCTAATAAGGAGGGTTTACAAAGAAAGAGTAAAATAAAAACTAGCATTCTGATGGCATGAAGAAAAATGAAAAATTGTACACTCTGATTGCACTGAACATTATTTCTGGCGTCAAACATCATCAGACTTGAGGCATCTTAAGTGATTTTTTTTTTTTTCTGATTAGATTTTAAAAGCCTGTTACAGTACATGTCGTCATCTTCAGCTTTCTGTTTCCTGTATTAAAGACATAAATGACTACATGTTAGATTTTATTATTTAAAGCTTGTTATACATACTTCTTAAGAGATTTGTTGCCTTTAAATAATAATTACTACTTTTAATTACATGCAGCAACGTGACTGCATGTTGGACACCCTGTCTACAATTAGGATTTAAATTGAATTAATATCATTAGGCAGAAAAAAAAGAAGGAAAAAAGTTCATGCCTTAACATCTAATAAAATCTAGAACGTTACACTTTCAAAAAATGTGAAAGGCAATGTCAAGGTGTTCTTAGATGCTCTAATGCTTTATTTTCATTTTTGAAAGAATCTGTAAAATGCAAAGTGCACATTTACGTATTGTATTTCTGCAAGTTCCGTTCCATCGGTTTTAGTGTGGTGACAGTTATACTATGCTACATATAACTTGGTTTTTATGTTTTTGGCTCATTCTTAAAGTTTCTTTTCTTGGATTGCACATTACATTACTAGATAAATGTACTTATTTTTCTGAAGAGAAATATTTCTGGTTCAAAAGTGTTTTTTCTTGGCATCTGTCTAAGCACAGAAAATAGCCTTATTCTAGTCAATCTTCAGTAGTACAACTGCAGTTACCTCCATCTCTTCTTCTTCCTCTTCTCCTTGTTCATACGCTCCCAGTACTTGCATTTCTGCAACATTCCTTCGGGCTATATTTGCTTGATCTGCCCTCTGTCTACCTCCTGATCCTCTTGATGACATAGAGCTGGAAGAGCTGGGATCTCTAGGATTATTTGATGTTGGAAATGTTGGTCTAGAATACGGCAGGATGTCCTCTGTATGATTAAATATATACATTGTTATGTTTATAAGCCCAGAGACAGTATGATCCCAAAATTTCTGCATGCAGTTGATTTATTTTACTTTTTATGATCCTCAGTAGGTTTAAAGTGATGCCTGACAGGAATATGAAATACACTGTTTCCATAATAGAAGCTTTCTCGAGGAAATTTATAGTATTCACGTGGTAACATTCACCACAGAAAAACTAATTCATGATTACTGTCCACTTCATTTCAATTTGTGATCACTGCTCTATGTTCTACAGGAAAATGAAGAAAAAAAATAACCCTTGCAGTATATTTTCAATATGACTGAGTAGGAGGAAATGACACTACATGCATGATACTCGCAAGGAGCTCACTGCATCTAAATATTAGACCCTGTATTTCTCAAATTCAGTTTCAAACAAAATTAGTGGGCATGTTTTACAATTTCAGCACCATGATCTTAAGGTAAACTTCTAATAACTTTTCTCTATAGTAAGCCACCGTAATCAGTACCAATCTCTTACTAATGTGCCCATTTAACAAACTTACTGCCCAGTCACCCCTGATACTGACCTTGGACACCTGTAGGAAGAAACGACCAGGCATTTGTATGAATCTGTGTTGAAAGCCTTAGTGAACACTTGGCAAATTCCATTAATCATGTTCCATTAATTAGTAATCTTACCAACTTCCATAAATAAGAGATTACATTGATCAGGTCTGATTCACAGAATGCCATGTCAGTTAGTATTTATAACTAATGCATTACTACTATGGCTTTCTTATTTTTTAAACAGGACCAGGTTTACAATTAGACAAAAATGGGCCAAGTGCCAATTCTTTGGTAGAAAAGTTAAGTAACTGACAGATCTACTATCTGACTTCACTCAGTTCCCTTGTAAATTAGGTTATAATTAGACAGATTAGACATAACTAGACTATAAATGTATGGTAGGGGCAAGGACACTGATCCTTACAGCTCTCAAGGAATATTTCTGTTTGGGCTTCCTCAGTGTTAGCTTTAATACATGATGGGTGCATAAGGAAAGCAAGACAGAAAATCTGTGTTTTTCATAAGCTTTTGTTTCCATTTTACCCTAATGAGAACCTGCAACGTGACCTGTATTAGCACCTGTAATTACAACAAATGGTGACAGTTCAGCAGACCTAACTTCACTCACACCATTAGTGTGAGAGACCTGGAAAGAGCTGCCTCTTCCCTGTGATCAACACTCAATACTTCATGAAAACCAGAGCATGCAAAATAACCTTGAAGAAGATGAGTTTTTGCTGGTGTGCCTTCTCGTTTTGGTGCTTTATTTCCTCGCAGTTTCCCATCGTTTTGCTGTTCCTGTGATTCTCTCCGCTCTCCCGAATTTGTCCGCACATCTGAATGCTGTCGCCCATCCACCCCGTCCCTCCCCTTGTAGCTTGCTCCTTTCCTTTCCGCAGATCTGTCTGTCCTCGCTTCTATAGAAGCAAGTTTTGGCAACATGACTGGCCGCACTTCCAGCTGTGATTTGGACTGGGCGGTTGGTGATTTTATAGCTGGAGGTGGCACAGGAGGGGGTGGCAAGTCTACAAAGTTGAAAAACAATAATAATTACAATGACATCATACACTAATGAAATTAAGAAATAATATTTAACTTCCACTGAAGAAACAGATGCCCTATTTACTTTCAACCCTCCCTCTGCCCTTCTCTCTCCACCCCAAAAAGTGTTAGGTTAATGTTACAACTGCTGATGGGTGTTTTTCCAAAGCTTGAGCTTTAAAAATGCAAAGTAAAGACCTCTCGCTGCCTTTTCAAATCACAATATTTTCTTAAAAATCATTACGAAAAGCTTAGGCACTTGGATATTAATATATCAGTTATGGGTATCAACATAAAGTTAAAGATACTAACATATTTTTGCTGATATTTATCATTTTGCTAAGTCCATTGAACAACACAGCAGCTTGTGCTATAGGTACTGAAGGTCATCAGTGTGCTAAACATTAAAGTAAGTTGGCTGGGGTGGAAGAATGTATATCAGATGCACTGCTGATATACGTAAGGATAAACTATATTAATTATTGCATTCTTCTTTCAAAATAATAGGTTAATCTAAAATACACTGATGTCTGTGGGTATCTCATGAGATATAAAAAAATCCACACTCAATCAACAAAGTAACAAGCTCTCAAGAAGAACAAAAAAAGAAAAAAAGACACACAAGACTTTGGAATTTGCCTCCTTACATTAGCACAGCTTAAGGGGTTCTAAGATTCTGTATCTTTTTAAATAGTATTTATAAGGCACACATATGTTTTACTTAGTTAAATTTTTCTATTCCTGCATTAAGACTTAGAACTAGAATGTGTAAACTGTTCATCAGGATACAATAGTGCTCTGTGGAATATAAAATGTGAAGGAAAAAAAACGTAAAAGTCAAACAAGGAAGCGACAACACAAAAGCGGCTCACAACGAAGCTGTAGGGACAAACCACATGCACATAAGAGAACAACAGGTTAAAGAAAGTGAGATGTGAAAGGTGTTTCCGAGGTTAATATTCTCAAGTGAGATTGCTAAAAAAAATAACAGCACTATTAAAAAATGTAATTTCAGCATTTTATAATACTGTGCATTCATTCTTTCTACTTCCACAAAAACCTTGGAGCAGCTGTGTTTTTCAAACACCATCACTATATATACAGCTAATTCACAGTCTATTCAAGAGAACATTTCAACTGAAAATTAACTAAATTGGACCCAAGAATAAAGGTAGTACTCCTGAATAAGGAAAAAAAAAGGCATATAACATACACATATAAATTCAGATATGGCAGATGCCAGAGATTTTTGAGAGGTTTTCCAGTGACACAAAGCACAAATGACTCGATCTAGCCCTGTGGAAAGCAATGCAGAATTCAGTGCTCTACGCAGGCTTGCTGGGCACCATCCTCCACGTTAAACTGGTGACATAACTTGGAATTGCCCTTGACCTGCTTTAAAGACGACTGGAAATTTTATCAGTTGTCTAGACTGGGATGATGAAGAAGAAAGATGTCATGAAGTTCGTTTCCTAAGGTTGGACATACTTCAGGTAAATGAGATTTGTAACATCGTTGTTGCTGCATTAACTCCACCATCTTCATAAAAAAAAACCAAAAAAAAACCAACCCACAAAAACCCCAACCAAGCAAGCAAGAAAACTTCTCCTTGTTCTAATTTATGACTTGAATAAGGAACCAAATCCATTTAACAAGAAACACAGAAACTTCTTTCCTTCTGTTCCTCTTAGCTAAGAACAAGTTGGACAACTGGCCTTATATTCCTTGCAAATTGTGTAAGGTCATTTGTTTTCAAACTCTGGCAGTTTGGGGAACATCAGTTTTAGAGAGTAGCTAAAGGTAAACAATTGAATACTGACACTTAATTTAAACATCTACTTAACACCATTTGCAGATGTCTTTTCAGAAAAAGCACTATCATTTCCAAAACTTGAGAAGGCATAATGTAAATTAGCTGGAAGCCTCGATATACTAAGTGGCTGAATCAAAATAATTTTATTTATGGAGTGGGAATTATTGGACTATAAAGTAAGAACAAAGACAGATCTGTGGGCAATGGACTGGACTTGTTTAACTGAGAACTAAAACAGTAAAATGGAGAGGCACCTTCTGGTTCAGTAAGATGTGAAATACAACAGATTTTGGCAAGAAAGCACATAATCAGTTATGTTACATTCCTTTGTTGCCTATGCTGCTTTAAACATGGTTTACAGTGGTAACCTCTGTCCAATACACAACCTTAACAATGAAACTCTGTAATTCCACACATCAGAGAAGCATTCAGGTTACCTCCTCTATGCAACTAAAAATGCCGTGTGAGCTCTAGCCACCAAAGAGCAAACCAAACCACTCTCACTGTGCTGCCCAGCCCTGTAGATGCTTAAATCCAATATGTGCCTACAAGTGTGACATTTGGATCACAGGGCTCCACAGGCACGTGAGCTTAAGTGTCAATACCTGCTCCAAAAAATCTTGGTCTGAAGAAGTATATAACCTCTTACAATTCAACAACTAGGTGAAAAATCGTGTGAAAACCTCAGAATAGCATGTGATATGTTTCCTGATAGCCCAATACATCAGACCATGTCACAACCAGCCCAAAGCTTATCAAGCACAATAACTGTTCTTCAAAAGCAATGCTGGAGATGGTGATGCTTCCCACCTTTTGCAGAATACTTTTAGTGATTATAGAACCTGGTCAAGATTTAAAAAATAAGATAAATTCTTAATTAGCCTGAGGAGATTCAAAGAATATTTTCCTTTCTGTGGAAAACATCCTTCTCACATGTCTTCTCTCAGAAAAGGACACACCGAATCAGAAGTGGATGAAGATACTCAAACTCAGAAGTGTAGGCTTCTGGAACCACAGTTGTTCATGCAATATCTTGTGTCTCACATTCCCCACTCACTGTCTCTATTAAATTATCAGAGCACTGAATAGCCCTTCTGCTGAGCCTGTTGATGTAAAGGCAGCGTAGGTACTTAATACCAAGCCTTTTCAGTCACCCTTGGAGCCAGTCTCCAACAGCTGTGGCACAGCAATGAGCTGGCTGAATACCAAAGGGAAGGAACAGCATCTTTCCTGTAGCCTGTAAAATACAACTTGGAACAAACTACTTTATTCAAGAATCCTATTCAGCTACACAGGACAATGAACAAAGTGGTGTTAAGTCTTGACTATGGGAAGGAAAGATGCATTGATAGAAAAAATTTCATAAAATGGCAGTAGCTCTATGGTACAGTAATAACCAAAGAAAAGTGATATTCTCTTTCAAGAGCATTTTTGCAACCTGCAGGGAAACTATAAAAATCTTCATTATAACACAGTACTCCTCACTGAGAAGAATCCTTTACAGAGGAAAAAAACCCAAATTTTTCAGAGGTCAACACTATTACACCCCTGTGGTATTTATTTTAACAGCTCAGATTACAGAGAAAATCCAGATTCAATCTGCCTCCTCAAGCACAAACTGGCACACTTCTTATTAAAAGGAAAATGGAAGCTTCCATTGTAAGGAATAAAAAATAAATCACAAAGCAACATCAAACCAATATAAAGAACTCAGAAGCATTTGTTAAAGGTCAACTGTGCTCACATGTTTCATTCATGTCTATGTATTACTGTTGTACTGCTTCCCACGTAACTAAAACAATTAATGGATAACACTTCATAGCACGGCCTACAGGGGAAACCTTCGATATATGTCTTTTGAAAGGAGTGATGATAATTTTCTAAATGAGAACATATACAGGAATCATAGGATAAGCAAAACACCAGTGGGGAAAAATAATCTGCTAAGTTAGTTTGGCACTGAAGTGGAGAAACCACAAATAAGCACAAAAAGATGAATTTTAAGTAGTGACAAATGAGGGAAGTAGTCCTTATTAGACAACTCTCTCTTTTAAGCTCTACCAGGCTGTTGATTTCTACAGTCATACCCTGAAGAAAACAGCAGAGTTATAGATTTGATACAATATTGGAGAAGATACAGAGTAAATTTTCTTCTATTGCATATTTATGCAGGCATGCAAAACTCAAGATTGCTCCTGACTTAGTAAAGCTTTAAGATCATTTAAGATTCCTAGATACATAATAACCTCAGCTACTATTTATTTTCATGCTTTTATCTTTCAAGAAACATGGCTCAAACTGTACATAATAACTGGATGAATAAATAGATACAGCAAAACACAATATGATGTATAAAAGCAGCGGGTTGTTGGGTTGTAGGGGTTTTTTTTGCCTGTATGCACATAATGCTTTTATCAAAACAATTTTCACTCCACAAAAAGCTCCTTCAGTAACAAAATCAACATTTACGAAATATCTCACAATGGAATCAGAAGTAAGGACTGCAAAGAGAGCAGGTATCTGAAAATTATCATCATTCAACAACAAGCTGGTTTTTAGCAGAGGTAAGAAATGCATTCCTACTTATTTTTTACCTTGCTGAAATTTGTGCAGAATAGATTTATTCGTACTGCACAGGCAGAGGGAGACAAAAGTACAAACGACACTGGCATGCATAATGGCTTAATGCTTCAAAGTGAAAATTCAAGGAAATATTTGGCAGATATTTAATTGCCTTTTGTGAGAAATTCAGCTGCCCTAACGTCATGTCGTTGATAACACTGCTAAGTAACTCAGTTACAGTCTCAATCAGTTAGTTGTGAAAATGTTAGTATTTTTTCCTTCATCACTCAGAGATTTAAAAGAGAATCAGGGTTTAAAATCTCGTGTGAACTGTCAATGGCGTAATTTCTATTGAAAGACCTACTGAATCAAAGCAATGACAAAGTACCTTTATCCTTTTTACCTAGATGGTTACCATTCCAAGGGCTTGTAACTACTAATAAATCAGTTCAAGACAGTTCTGAAGAGACTTTCATATATATAATTTTAGAAAAGACAAAAATATTCTTTTAAAATTTGGTTGCTTAAATTAAATATGTAAGTAGGTCATGCAAGGTTAAGAAGGAGGATACATGGTTTAGTTGGTTCTTGTAATGCACCCTTAGTAGTTAACTCTCTAAAAGGCTAGATGAAGAGCAATTAAAAATTCATACATTTTAATCCTTACCACCTACTGAGCAAAGATTTTTAGCAACAAATATGGAGAACATTTCACCGCCTGGATGACTGTCAAGGAGCAAAACAACTGAGCTGAAATCCCATTCCACATAATGTAGAAACTGATTTGAACTAAGCTAGCAGAAAATATAAAATTGTTACTACTTATACAATGCAGAGTAGATCAGAAAGCATTCTCCTTTATTTAAAAAAGGGTAGTAGCAGACCTTTTACTACTACATGAGTAACAAACACACTTTAAGAAAGACCAATCTCTTTCACAAATCGTGCTGTATAAAGAAAAAAACAATATAGAATTTTTTAAGACTTACATATATTGCTGCTGATAATACTCTTGGCATTTTCAACCATTCATGCAAAGACTTAATTTATTTATGTATCCTTTCTGTCAAACAATCACGTAAATTCTTCATGACACTGGTATTTCATGGAACTGCTAGCAAATACTAATTCAGCTAATTTGGAAACAGTAGAAAATTCTTTATATGTGAAAGTAAATGCCATTTTAAAGGCTGAGAAAGTAATGAAGGAATTTGTTTTTCTCTTTTTAGTATTAATTCAATGCTTCTAGCCACCAACAAATGCTTAAATTCAGAGTATCTGCTTTGCTCTACTACAAACACATGTATGTTCACCCGCTATGAGGGGAAAAAAAAAATCTTTGTATCAGGCACTCCTTTATAAAAAAAGATAAGTAACAGTGTGACATCAAGCCAACAGAAAAACCTAAGTATATCTGGGAAAGGTTAATTGTGCTTAAATGTTTCATTCATGTATCCATATCACTATTGTCCACTGAAGGAAAACAAATAGTAGATATTATTTATAGATAATTCTAAAGAGACAATAAACTAGATGTGGCTATTAAAATGAACGGTTAGAATCTTCAGTAAGGTTCCAAATATGCTTATGTAAATGGATTGAGGAGAAAAAAAATAGTAATAATAAAAAATCAAAACCAAACAAGCCCTTCAACCTTTGAACTGGGTTTTATTAGTTCTGCAGAAATTAAAGCCATAATTTGCTGTTCTCTGAATGACCACACCGTGGTCATTGCACACTAAACAGGTTAGCGGAAATTCTTTCCTAATTAGAAAATATGCTGAAGTAAGCAGGTGCTATATAACACAAAACAAATATCGATCATGATTGTCAAATGTATTGCAATATCTAACCACAATGCTCTGTGATGTAACTTTGTATAATTACTTTCATAAAAACCTGTCATCAAATACAGCGCCACCTCTTATTTACTCCTGTGTTAAAAGAAAATGGCCACATAAAACTCCTGTTCAGATTTTATTTCTGATGTCCTAGCTGTTGTGTTTGTATCGAGGTTTGATGCTCAGCCAATTATTCAGTTAAGAGCATTCTCTTCAAGAGAATAAAAGCCAATAAAATGTCCATAAAATCTTGCATAATACCATTGCAAGGGTCTCATAAACGTAACATTTCTGGTACAGTTTCGGGATTTACACCTTGTGTTGTCCTTTCATAGAAGCAAACATGCACAAAACCACTGTAATAACCTCTTGAAATCAGATAATATTCCAATAGCTCAGTTTCACTGACAGAAGGGGCCTGGGCATAAGCCAAGAGGCCCAGGTGCACTGTGTCATGCCAGTATTTAATGCAGCCTAATATCAGATAGATGCTAGTGACAGAAAATACTCAGAATAAAGTACAGATAATAGCACGGACAACCACTCATTGCTAAATTACTTCTGCTCATCGTGCTGTGAGCTTTGTATTAAATTTTTTCGTCAAGTGGCAGGAATCATAGGGAGAAGTGGCTCAAAACTCCCTTCTTGTAACCCTGGATAAGGATCTATAACATTAGGCTTTCATATGATAATGGCAAATGATGCCCCTCTTTGAAAAATTTCAGACTGGTAATGAAAGTCCTAATCAGATTGTTGTTGCGGAGAACAGGAGGTGGGGAATTGCTTTACTTTCCCCTCCCCCCCGTTAGCAAATGGGGGGGATGCCTTACTTTCCTCTCCCCCCCCCCCCGTTAGCAAATTTAGCAAACTTGACAAGATGGGTTAAGTCCTGGAGAATTTATCTTACATGAATTTCCAACAAAGCCCGTGGGTTGTTTTATAAAACTGGAAGGTAGTGCTTTAATAAAAGCTGCACCACCTGAGGCATTTTCATTAAAGGCTCTCTCTAGACAACATCACAATGTTTGCATTATCCTCCTACACTCCCGAGAGAATACAAGCACTACCTTTTCAGCAAGAGTTGATATTGTGTGTGAAGGCACGAAAGAAGATGATTAGATTTTCCTTTTACTCACAAAGTAACCGCTTGCAACAATGCTGTGGTCAGGATTAAAATTCATTGATTTGTGTTGCCCACCATTTGAATGGTAAATTGTTTTTTTTCAGGAAAAGATACATTCTGAAGGTTTTAATAGTTAGTCATGTGAACAAAGGTTTTAATCCTAACCACACATTATTCTCAATGACTACTATTCATGCTATCTGGGGTCTTAAATAATGACAGTAATTAGCCGATTAGGACACTACAGAAAACAGGTGCAAGGGTCTGGAGTGGAAGCATCAATGTACAGTATTAAGGAACTCTGGCATTTAAAATGATTAATCTGTTCAGTGTGTTTAGCAACAGGAAACACAAATCACTGAATTCTGAAACATAACGTTATCTCTGTGGAAAAATTTCACACACACGCTCTGAATGCACATTTAGAAAGGTTCACTGACGTTCTCACCCATTTCAGTGGACTCACCATCTGTGTAGACTTCTCTGCGCAGATGTCCTGGCTGGTGTTTTTGCTTTTTGGCAGGTCGGACCTTCTGTATTACAACAGCACTCATGTTGCTGTCAGTAGACACGGGGCTGGTGGGTCTAGGACAGTGTGATGCATGAAAATGTCTACGGCCTGGAAATTGTTACAGAATAATAGCTATTATTTTCCTTATCTAAAATAAGACGTTCCATACTTTCTCTTTTTTCACATCAGAATGACCTAGCTATACAAAACCTGAAAATACACCGTTGGAACAATAATAAAATTCTCATGCTTCCTGTAATCAGTTTTAGAGTGAGCTGTAACTAAATTGAAGCATTTGGTATCCTATCAGTAGGCAGGTTGGCTTAGTTTCACAGAAATTATCCAACTGGTTGGTAGCTGGTAGCTCCTGCCCCAGGAAGCTGAACACCATCGGCAGTCAAGCACAGGCAGGCTTTTTGCCTTCCAGAAACAACATGATATTTCAGTTTGAAAAGGGGTTTCACCTCCCCTAGCTCTGGCAGTGCAAGGTCACAGATGCCATAAGCAGAGCAAGTCACTAGCAGGTCTCAGGTACAGATGCCCCCTCTGCCGTTTTGAGTGAATTACCAGGAATGCATCGGGAATGTATGACTGGCATTTTATCGCAGCTTATTTGCAGATAAGAAGTGTCACGTTTTCAGGATGTGTAGTCAGGTACGGGTAATATAAATACATAAAAATCACTGCATAACATGAACTTGACTGTTGTAAAATTATTTACCTGTAACAGGAACGGGATGTGAAAAGACCTCTTCTAAATATATAATTTACACACACATAGGCATACATATTTATATGAAAGTATATGTATAAAATGGATAAAATCCTGGCTCCATGGGTAGGAATGGGAGTTTTGCCACCTACTTCAATTGGCCAGGATTTCATCCAGAATTACTAAATTACCTCCCCTCTCACTCTTCATGATGAACAGCTGTGTTGAAATGAAACAAAGGACTGTTAACTGGGAGAGGATATCAGAAACGGGAGGAAGGTTGCAAATCTGTGGAGTCAGGGTGGACACAGTTGTGACAAAGTACCTCTTCTCCAGGTTTAGCAGTTTAATAGGATTGATTGGCAAGACATTCATGGATCTGCTTGAAACCCACATCCCACTCTCTGGTATTCTTATTTCTTAGCTGAGCTATAACAATATCCACTGGGCCTAGTTACTGATCAGGTTACTGATTACCTGTATATACCCACTGTTACCAGTAACCAGTATGTCGTAAAACACTAAATATTTCCAATATCAGATTTCATATGTTCAGTGGTGATTCAGGAGAAAAAAAAGAGAAGAAACATATGCATAAGGCCTTGCTGCATATTCATAATCTATAATCTAAACTGCAACTAATAACAGCTGTCAAATTATGAAACCAACACAAATGCAGTTTATCTCAATAATACAGCAGTAAGAGCTTGAACAGCATTCTCCAAAAGATAACAACAAAATATAAAATGGAAAACAAATATATTACAATTTTTTTTCAAATCCAGGGGAAATATGACTCTCAAGGTTTACTGTTTATTTGGACATTTCAATACAGAGGGATTAAATATCTCATGAAGAGTGACTGAAAACACTGGAAGCCTTATACTAGGAAAAGGATACAATTCTGTAATCCTTTTTTTTTTTTCTCATTCAGTTCTGGGTGGAAATCCACCAGCAGGGTTGAGGTTTGGCAGTAATCAAGACGACCAAAAATTAGGACCTACTTATGAAAAACAATGTAGAACAGCAATTTATTTGAACTGTTTCACCAAAACTCCTTTTCTGACTCTTCCACTAGGGTAAATTGACCTCCCCTTCTGAATTTCTAAATGTCATAAGAACAAGAATAATCCGGGAAGCAGTTGTGGATAAATGCATTTCACAATGGCCATTTTTTTTCTTCTCCCATCAAATAGAGGACAAACTCACCTCCTGCTGCATCCTGCATTTGACGTCTGGCTACTTTCAGGCCAGCGTATTCCGCAGCTGCTGCAACAGCCTGTGCAAAATCTGCATCGGTAAAAAATGATCCATCTGAAGAGCTAACGCTAGACCGCCCGCTTGAGATGTTGTCTTCTTCGGAGGCTGAACCCCAGCCATTGATCATGGACCCTGTTACAGAGCTCTCCAAATCCCCAACGCTGGAGGCAGGTGTCTGCTCAAGGCCACGCAAAAGGAGCCTTCTGTTCTGCATCTTGGCAACCTCTACATCTGCCTCATCCTCTTCCTCTTCTGGTGCGTCAGTATCCATATCAGAGACCAAGGGCCCTGAGATATATCCATAGGTATGTGGTGGGGAGATAGGCCTTGGAGGGGGTGGAGGACTCACAGGTTGACGTCTGCATAAAAATACAAGGGTAAGAAGAACTGAAGTCACGTAACGTAGTCAGAGGAAATAGCAGGTTGATGAAAATATTTATTTCCCAAGAAGCTTGACTTGCCTTTTTAAATCAACAGAATTTATATCTGAAAGGTTCTCGGTTGGTTGGTTTTTTATTTTTTATTTTTGCTGCAAATCAGAACTGACTGACAGCTATGTAGTTTGAAATCTACCACAAAGAAATCTGATTTTTTAACATGGTTCTTTTATCACTGATTTCAATGAAAATTGGCTTATTTTGCATAAAACTGTTCATTTTTCCTAAAGCAGCACATGTACAGCTAGGCAAAGAGATGGTTACAGTTCATGTGAGTATTCAAAAAAATTATTTGTGCACTCTTGAGAGTATAAGCAGAAGAAGTGTCTGTATATTGCTCTAGAAGCTTGAAACTATCAATGTCAACAGATGCCTCTACCCAAACAGATTGCCCCATAAACCTTATCTTCCCTCCACGCACCCCAGTGATTCAGAAAGATATGAAAAGAGATGTTGTTATTTCATTATTTTTTAAACTGGGCTAGGTGATAATATAAAGAAAGAATTGTCTACCCTAACGTTAATTCTAGGTCTTAAGGATACCAAAATGCATATAGATGTATGGGTTAATTTATTTTGAGCTTAAATCATCAGTAATGGTGTCTCCAGCTTAAAGAGGCAAAGTATTAGATGTCATTAGATCAATGTTCAGTTTAGTTAATACTTCACTCAGAAGTCCCAGGTAGTAACACTGTCAACAGTTTTTCTTCACAGGGCCACAGGCATGCGCTTTAATTGCCATTTGTCTGATAGGAAGAAATACTTTCTGCAGCAATGGTGGTGCTGTTGGCTCTGCTTACCACGAATTTCTACTGCAGTCTGCTTTGCAAAAATTTCCAAAGTAATTTTCCTTTGTCAATTTTCCCCTTTTATTATCTCATTGACAAATGGTGACTCTCATAAACTAAATCTTTTCTTTTTGGGAGGATGCATTTTTTTTATTTTAATAAATGGGAATACTTACTAATTTTGAAAAGAAAATTTAGCAAGGAAAAACCTAATACTTTGTGGCAAGAGCAAGCTGGAACCTCCCTGGACTACATCATCTAGCCGCTGTTTTCCACTTGCTGTATTAAGTACTGAAGAGAATGAAGAAAAGGTCAGTTAGGGATATATACCAAAAAATCCTTTAATAAACCCCCTCTCCCCCCAAATCCCAGAAGCCAGTACTGCATGGGAATCTCTACCTGCCTTTGACTAGAGACCTTGCACAGTGAAGTTTTACTGCCTTAATTTAAAGCTCTTGTGACAACTGTCCTTGTAATATATTTGCCAGTCTTCATATCCTCTAGGTTTTGGTATTAGAAGACAGGCAACTGGTTACAAAATATGTTAGGGTTCTTGAAAATATAGCTTGCCTGCCAACCTTTAAGGATAGGCTAATTGAGAGCAGCTGGTTCATGGGCATACGGAATTAACAATACTTCGTTCACTTTATCTGATGCAGTGGTTCTCGCTTTAACAGTGACATTGTCTCCTATCTCAGCTCTTGCTTTAACATTGACATCCATCTGCTGTCTCACTAAATCTTTAGTTTTTTCTCTGCTTGTCCACTCTTCCAGAGCACAGATTTCTATTTCAGTTTACTATACTTGTAGCAAGCTGACCAGACAGAGAAATATTACAGTACACTATCACCACCAGAATCGTATTCTAGGTGCCTGGTTCTGATCAGAAATTGAGATAATATTCAGCAGAACTACAAGTAAAGCTAATAACGAGTATGACAAACAGTATTTTAGACATTATTGTCGCTATAAACCCACCATTTACAAAACCCCCAAAAACAATACAGAGAGGCACCACTCAGAATGTATTCTTAATTGGGAAGTATTGCCACACCATATTCAGAACAGAAACCTCCCTCCCAGAATGGGCTACAGCTGTTGAGCACAGTACATCCAACTCCTAAACAGCAATGCCATGGGTCATATCAACGCCATTAGATGGAAAAGGTAGTCAGCTAAGCCTTACAAATCAAGTAAATAGAATTATGTGAATCTTTTTTAACTGATGAGATGGGTGTAGCAAAAAGAAAAGAAACAATGTTTGAAAAAGTAAGATAAAAGACAAATTTAGTCACTAACAATTCTAAGACTTTCAGCCAAGCTAGACTTAACCATTGTAGGAAGAACAAAATAAATATACATTTTATTTTTTCAGTCTACTCAATGAGTAAGCTGTATGGCCTAGGAGCTTAAACTGGAACATCCTTCCAGATACTTCTGCCACGCCTTTTGATGACATTTATGGTGACTAGCCATGAGTCTTTGTGTTGAGCAAACCACCTACTTTCCAGGAGCTGCTGGCTGGTTATGCATGTTTGCATACATCTGCTCCAATGCCTACTCCATTCTGTATGTCAGCACACATCTCCCACTCTCCAGAACATGGTAGCTGAGGTTCTGGAATGTCACTCACAACACATCGCTCACTTAGCATTTCCCTTTTCCATTAGCGTCCAGCTAGTTTAACCTCTAAATAACCCAGAAAACTTAAGTGATTAAAATGAACACTTCTGTGCCCTGACATATCAGGGTCAATGGAAATTACAGGAAAATATATTAGCCACCCACTAATAAAAAGAATGATTTTAAAGACTCAGGAAGACACAGGAAGAGAAAAAGATACACACTACAAGAACTGTCACCATAAAGAATAAAGAAAACAAAACAAGGCAGACCAAGTAGAAGTGGGGAGCAAAAGTAAAAGCAGATATAGGCTCTTTAAAAAAAAAAAAGATTAATAACTACTGCTTACTTAAAAAAGGGAAACATAAATATGAACTAACTTTTCAAAAAATATTCTGGAAAATACATCCATAAATGTCCAGTAAGCTCTATTAATAAAATCAAAGTTCTATAGTCTACTCGGCAAGATCAAATTAATTTCATCATAATAAGTCTGCATGTCACTAAAAATAAAAGGTATGACTAGGATATTGCAGGTAAGTTTGTACATTTGTGGTAACAAACAATATGTGCAAACCACTGGAGGAAAAAAAATGATAAAAGAAACAATTTGGGATGGAAAAGCTGTGCCTTCTTAACAAAAAGCAAGACAAGTAAGCATCATACATAAAAAGCCTCATTCAGAATTCACTGTTTTATGGCGGAAAAGCTGTGAGAGTACATATGCAAAATAGTTTGTACTAGAAGCAACTCAGAGAAGAAGAAAAGAAAATTTCCCTGTAACAAATATCTGTCTTTATTAATGTTGGACATTCCTTTAAATAAGGGTAGGTGGAAATGTTAAGAAAATTTTGCAAGCAATAATTTCCTGTATTAGGATTTATGAGGAGGAAAATCTATAGGTTATATAAATTATATATTTATATATATTCATACATATTGGTGACAAGTTAATTGCACAGTTACTGTGAAATAATGCATGCTATTTTATGGTAATAATGCAGTAAATCTATTGGAAACAATGGAACTGTAATTATATGGTAAGCTGTGTTAACGATACCACTTTAATATCCTGATGACTGTGAATTTAACTTATGTCAGCATCGTACGTACTGTAAAGTGATATACTGCATTTCTTTCCATGTATAATAATAAAGCAACATAATTATGTATTTCTTAGGTTACAAATAGTTCTAGTGTCCTGGAGTAGAAGTTAAATATTAACAGAATAAATATCATGGGGAAAATCTTGGCCTCACTGAATTCAACAAGAATTTTCAGTGGGGCCAGGATGACTTTTGTCACATCTCTGTCGCTACATTTGCATTGACACACCTTCGGTCAGGTTGGTGTTGTATGTGTCCCAGATCCTCCTGACAGTCCTGTAACATGGGCTGGAGTTCTTCCTGGGGAGAGGGGGTGAGAGTGGCAGTTGACTGATGGCTATAGGAGACAGCGGCTGGAGAGGAAGCTGCCCCTCGGACAGGTGGAGTAGGACCTCGCTCATCTTCTTCCTCTTCCTCTAGCTCATCCTGCTGCAGATACATCCTTGCAGGTGGGACAGGACAAGGAATTTCTTGGTCATAGCTAAAATTAATATTTTAAGAAAATAAGGACTTAGATTTTTACTGTGTAATTACCATATCTGATACACGTACAAATAGCCCAGAAAAAAAATCTTTGTTATATGTGTGCCTGAAAACAGCTTAGTAAGGATGTACTGAGTGGATGTACACCACTGTCAGTAAGTGATCTCTAAATAGCCACACTACAGCTACATGAGGGGCACCAGAACGCTACTGAAGGTAGGTCTCACTGCCAGCTTGTAGGTCAAATTACTGTTCAATTAACTAGTGATTAAAGTGAGAAATGGATGAGGTATTAATTTTTCTCTTACCTTTCATCCACTGAAAGACTGTAATCTTCACTATTGCTATGAGGAGGTGGATGTGCTGGAGGAGGGGGAAGAAGATCTGCCCAGTTCATGCCAGCTTGCTTGGGAGCCTTTGGGGTCCGAGCACCCTTCTTGTGCCCTTGACTCCCTGTGAATAAAACACAGTACATATTTGTAATGCTTTTAAGTATCTCCTCACCACTAGCTTTGAAAACAAAACAACCGTAGTCCCTCCCAGGTCCTCCTGAATTCTCCGGGAATTTATTGTTGTGCTGAGTTGGAATAAACTGGCATTCCTCCTTTTTACACCAGTTTGTAATTGTGTCTTCTTTGTAGAGTTACTCTACATTTTAAGCAGTTGAATTTAACCAGAACCTTTACATAGCATGGAAAAAAGCACATGGGATACAAAACTTGAATTGTTAATAAATAGTCAAAACGCGATAAAACCGTAAATGAATTTTACAAGCAATGTAATTAAGAGTGAGCTTCCTACTTCTATTAATTACATTATAGATTATCATCTAAAACAAATGAGCTGTAGACATATTTTCTAAAGTGCCTTTATACTATTTAATTGCTGGAACCTAAAATACAATATGATACAGATATGATCTATTAAAGTTCCACTGTTGCATTAAGTCACTGAATATATGTAATTTGTACTTGTCCACTGAAACGTTTTAGGCACAATGAAATTACTAGTTTTAGTCTAAATGGCAGGTGCAGTTGAAAATAATTGCTGGAAGAACTAAAATAACAGAAAAAAGAAGAGAGAAGATCAATGAAGTATGGCACAAATGTTTTCAACTACTATTACTGGGAAATTATAGCTCATAATAGAACAATGCAGCTTTAACAGTTCCAATAACTTTGAATAAGACCAATTATTCAGGTGGTCTTGAATTTTAACTTTGGACATGGCTACGATCGGAACTGATTCTACCGTTGTTCCTTGGTATTATGCTGGTTTTGGCTGGGATAGAGTTAATTTTCTTCATAGTAGCTTCTATGGGGCAATGTTTTGCATTTGTGCTAAAAACAGTGTATATAACACAGGGATATTTCTGTTATTGCTGAGCAGTGCTTACACAGAGTCAAGGCCTTTTCTGCTGCTCACCCCACCCCACCAGCGAGTAGGCTGGGGGTGCACAAGAAGCCGGGAGGGGACACAGCTAGGACAGCTGACCCCAACTGACCAAAGGGCTATTCCGTACCATATGATGTCGTTCTCAGCAAATAAAGCTGAGGGAAGAAGAAGGAAGGGGGGGACATTCGGAGTGATGGCGTTTGTCTTCCCAAGTAACCGTTACGCATGATGGAGCCCTGCCTTCCTGGAGATGGCTGAACACCTGCCTGCTGATGAGAGGTAGTGAATGAACTCCTTATTTTACTTTGCTTGTGCGCAGTGTTTGCTTTCCCTATTAAAAGGGTCTTTATCTCAACCCACGAGTTTTCTCACTTTTACTCTTCAGGTTCTCTCCCCCATCCCACCGCGGGGGAGTGAGCGAGCAGCTGTGTGGTGCTTAGTTGCTGGCTGGGGTTAAACCATGACAGGTATACATTTTTATCCTTCTTTGTTATTGTTACTTCATTAATTGTAGATAAAGTCACCACATTTTTGAGTATGTTTTAGAATCCTTCACATTTCTCTCTTCAACTGAGGCATGGTTTTATATTACCACAGTTAAGCCTTATACATGATTAAATATGTTGCAGTGAGATTTAGGAAGCTTGTTTTTCTCACTTCTGCTGTCTCAGATTTTCCATTCTTATGGACACGTAGTTCTGTTTCTTATTGCCCCACATTAGCTGCCAGATACAAATATGTTTTAGCTATGTACAATTATTTTTCTGGTATCTCAGTATGTCAAGCAAGACCCTAACTATCCCAAGGCGACCATCATCCTCATTCTCTGCCCTAAGCACCATGATATATACTAGGTTCAGCACAATTAATTTATTACTCTGGTCACCTTGCTTCATTCCTGCTGGAGTCCTTGGTATAGGACTATAAATTGTTAGCATTATGAATAACTATAATAGGTGTCAGCATGGAGAATACCACCTTCTCATTTTTAATTTGCGTGGGTTCATACCCCTGAGATGTTTCACGCTGAATTTCAGGGCTTAACGTCATTGAGCACAGGCTCAGCACCGCATCCTGATGTTGCAGACCTGGGAACGGGCAAAAGGCTTGCTCCCAGAAGAACACCCGTGAGCAGCTGGGAGAATTGGAAGCCGTGCTTATCTCACCCCAGCCACTGAGAATTCATGTCACCCAAAGGCACAGGAGGCTCATCTACATGTTTATGCCTCTGCTGTGCCTCAGTCACAATTGCTCAAGACAGGGCGCAGGTTAGGATTAAGGCAACTGGTCTATCAAAGGCAAGAGCAGAACAAAAGGTGACAAGAAAAGTCCTCGTCTTGATTAGTAGATGTAAAGTCCAGGGCACTGGTGATTGTGACCATAACTCACCCTATAATTAGCTTGATGTAAATAAACATAGGCAAGTATCAGACTTACAGTAAAGCCCCAAACCAAGCCTATGCATAGTTTCCGCCTTAGCTCTGAACATTTCACACCCCTCTATCAGACATCAAAGCTGAGAGTGAACAGGTTATACCATGATGAAAAGCAATAACTTTTGAATTACATCGTATTCTGTGGTTCCAGAGCACAGAGTGCATTTTCAGTGACCTGGTCAGCATTCTCCAGCACAAAAAGCTGTCTTGTTTCAAGATTTTTACAAAGGACTTTTAGATATTTTGCATAGGAGATGCTGATGAGAAGCAAAATTTAATTATCTACTGTCTACATTTGAATGATGTACAAGAATAGTTTTGACATATAGCTACTGAAATCTATAAAAATTTTATGTACGCATGTATGCTTTTTTACTCAATAACATGCGTGGGTTTAATTTAAAAAATAGAAAATTTCTTAAAGCAGTTGTTAGGTATCATAGAATTGTAGAAACATAGAATGGTTTGGGTTGGAAGGGACCTTAAAGATCATCTAGTTCAAACCCCCCTGCCATGGGCAGGGACACCTTTCACTAGAACAGGCTGCTCAAAGCCCCATCCAGCCTGGCCTTGAACACTTCCAGGGATGGGGCATCCACAGCTTCTCTGGGTATCATTCAAATATTCTAGTATCTTGAGCCTGTTCATGAATAAGGTTGTCTTGGGTGAGTAGACCCAAGAGATGGAAAAGAAATCAGTTAAGTACCAGGAAGGTAATACATAATTTAAAATCCTCTTTTTTGTGACAGCTGAAAAGGAATTTCTATGACTTGCCCATCTGGAGGCCATTATATTAACCAGTAGGGCATTAACATTAGGAAATCCAACTTGTATTCGATTTCATAACTTTCACAATTTTGGACAATCGATTACTTAATTGACATTTAGATGGCACTAAGCAATCATGAAGATGCAACAGAAATACAGGCACCTATTGGGCCAGTTTTTATGCTGTTTAACGTCCCTGTGCTGTATTACTGTCAGTGGGTCCCTCCCCATCATCCCTTCTGTAAGTCCGGTAACTAGTGCTAACTATAGCTAGAGCATCCAAATAGCAAAAAACCTAAAGTTTGGAAAACACTGTAGATACCTACCAGATGTACTACTGCCTCTGTCCGAGCTGTTGTAGGATCCACCTGTATTCTGGTCGTACGACTGGTTGTACGGAATAGTTGGAGCAATGTTGTCATTTACCCGGTAATCTGCAAGTTTAATAATATGGTTAATGCCACCCTTCAGAAACACATCTACTTTTATATACCTGCTTTATAGCACAAATTAAGATCTCCTGAAAACACTGAGGAAGAAATAAACTCATTTTTTGAAAGGAAAATCATCCCATAATCATGTTTTATTTTTATCTTGTCTCTAATTCTAAGTTCAAGGAAAATCATGGGAACTTAGTAGTTCCACAGCAAAAATGAAGTAAAATGAAATCCTATGCACAGAGTTGTCCCAATGCCTCTGCAAGGATTAAGCCTCAAAGTACATATATACGACCTGTGTGAGCATTTTGCATACGAACAGACGGTCACCTTGATTGCTTTTCCATGGTCTCTGCTTAATTTATGCATGCAGGGCAGCCAATGGACTCTGGTAGCTACTTTTTGTATTTCAAAGGTGGCAAAGCCAGGTAGGAGTCAGCTCCGCATTACAAGGGCTGAAGGATCTGCTGGAGCAACAAAGCAGCTCCACCCAATTTGGTTTACAACAGAAGAGGTCTTTGTTTAATGCCTGCTGGCTCCAAGAAGATTTCTGTTTACATCGGGTCATGCAGGTTCTAGCTACAGGCAGGGCTTTTATTTGCTAATGGCTATTACTGTAACTTCCTTCTGCAGTTCCAAAGCACTTGATATACGTAAGTTACTTTTAAATCTAGATTTGGCAACCAGATCTGTAAAACTTTATCAGAAGTAAAATATTCATCTGGCAAAACAGTACTCTCATGCCAAAAAGGAATTATAATTTACAGAGAACAGAAAGGAGCTGAGTTACTCTTCATACAGCAAATAAAACTGCGTCATAAACAGAACCACTGGACATAAAGTAGTGACAATGAAGCATAGCATGTAACTCATCAAAATGGTTATTTCCCACCACAAAAGCTATAGGTACCATTGTCAGCAAGATGGTTTTGACTTAGGAAATGAGAAAACCAAGATCAGAATATTGAGTCATAAAATAGCAAATCAAAACAAAAATAAACAAAACTAAGAATCCAGTCCCCATCTGCTGAAGAAATGTTTGTGATAATGTAATCATGGGAAAAAGAGCAAAATGATAAATTCCACACCAGAGTGTATTCTGTAATAGTTTCTCAGCCTAGTTACATTCCAGAGACCACGCTGAAGCCCTACATACCGCATATGTTTACACAGAGGATAAACAGTAAATCAACACTCTGAAATATGTATATATGACTGTCAGCAGACAATGCTTTAAGGGGGCCTTTCCACACTACAATATGCTAGCGAATATGCAGTGTAATATACACAGTTTGAAAGATGCAGTATCTTCCAGGGCATAAAAACCAAACATGTTTTAATTCCAAAACAGATATGTAATACACAGTTCATGAAAGAAAACATAATTACAAAAAAATACAGCTTTCACCCTCTAGTAAGGAGCCACAAAAACTGAATTTTCTTTTGACATGTTTATGTCAAGGGAAGGTGTCACATTTTATACTGCCCTTTGAACTCCTCTGTGAGTAGATGGATCCAGTAGAGAAATCAAGATGCCTGTAATGAAACGTATTTACTGGATAACTTATCACTATGTGATCACTTGAGTTACAACAATCCATGCAAAAAGTTCCAAGTTAGAATGGGTCCAGTTCCTTGGGATACTGTTTTGCAAATCAGGTTATTAAAAGAGGTTGCATGGTAGCCTGGAGGACTAGCAAGAAATCACATACCTATTTCTTCCAACTCCCACACATTATATTAAAGAAACATGCCCTCAAGGCCACAGAAGTACATTCTGATGTTTCCCGTTAACACTGAAATCAATTTATTTTTAGCTTCTGGATCCACAGACTTCAGTCAGTGTAACAAAGGAATTTAGTTTCCAAAACTGTGTGCAGTAGCATTGCCTCTCAATATGTGAATCGAAGGCTTGCTAGGAACAAGTCTAAAATGAATTGGATCACTCCATTTGTGTCCCCAGTGTACCTCACAATACAATTTTACAGAGTTTGATATGCAAAATTTCATTCGTTTACATGAACATGTAGATTTAATTAGTCTCCATCCACGACTGGGAAGAGTGGGTTGACCTATTTAAAATTTAAGGTAGAGTATAATGTGACTACCATGCATCTGGCTTATGAATAAAATATCTGGCCTCTGTCCTAACCAATCCCTTAACTACTATTAAATTTAAATTAATCTCAAATCCATACAAAATGTATTTAACTCTTTTCTAAAGATACAGCTTGTTATTTGTTATAATAAATTCAATATCTGAAGGTTATTGTGGTGCTAATTAACTTTCTGACACTGCTAACTGTGGATTTCTAAATCTAAAGAGGGAGAAATCTAAAAGCACCACAGAAGTCAGTAATTGCTGAACCTGAAAGCTTTAGACTCCCAGCACCGGAAGGTCAAAACTCCTCTGATGCCTAAAGAGGAGAAACAAGCTAAAAGCTCTTCACCTTTGTTTAATTTGTTTTGCTCCATAATGTTGTACTGTATGGGTGCAACCTCTTGCTTTTGCTGAACAGAGGGTTTCCAGTGTTTCTCATTCGTATCCCCGCTGCCATTGTTAACATTATTGCTGATATTTGACTGGATGAGTTGAGTGGTGGCATAAGGAGTGGGCTGCCCAGGCTGGCTGACAAATCTTCCATCCTTTAGATTTGGACTATTGAAGGTTTTCATCTCATTGATTTTGTTGCTGAGGTCCACGTCACCATATACAGTTGACTCAGGCAACATCAGGTTTGTTTGCTTGTTGTCCAGCTGATTGTTGTAATTTGCTATACAATCGGCTAACCACAGAGGAAAGAAAAAAGAAAAGGTCATTCTGTTCGCTTACACTATACTTTCAATGAAATTCCCTTTAAAAAATTTTTAGTGCATAACTATATGGCTTTCATCCATGAAGCAGAGATACTGTAATTAACTAAATAATTTACATAATATTATTTATCTTATAAGCTACTGCTTCAAAAGTAGCGTTTACTGTTTTGATTCACTGTAAATTCCAACCTTCTGAATTGTATCTACAATGACTTACCTTGCTGGGCTTTTTCTACAGTGGCCATATAAACATTCACATTTTTAGACACTGTTCTCAAAGCAGTATAGATATCCAATCAGTAACTGTGATTAACATAACTTGCATTGAAAGGAAGAATCAACCAAAACTTAATAGTGGGAATAACTAAACATGACGGTCATCTCATGTCATCTCAACAGCATTTAGACTTTCTTGTACTTGTGATAAGAAACAGATACACAACAGATTTTTATAAAACAGACAGAAAAATGATTACACATAACAGAATTAAAGAGAAAAGTACAATGTGAAAGGTACCTCAGTACCCAGTAGCAAGTCTTTATTTGATCATCGTTCCCTTGTACAATCTTATATTTTGGTTTGAAACAAAAAGACAGGAAAGCAATCTGGAATTTTCATTAATTTTTAGTTGCTTTGGATATTGCAAATAAGTAATACCATAGTAATACCATTGTCCAGTATGCTAAATATATATCATATAGACAGCATTAATTAATTCTTCTAATAGTTATTGCATCATGAGATCACCACTTATTGCACAGAGTAAATTAGAAATGTACTGATGCTCTGGCCACTACTGCGTGAACCAGTGCGCCTGCCTTTCTGCATTCTCTTGCCTCCACGTGACAGCAGCTCCACGCACTTTTTTTTCTCTCCATATCCAGTCCACTGGAAGAATACTGAATGGAGTAACACAGTCTGTGGGTCAGCAGTTAGGAGGCTTAGTGAAACCAGCATTCAATGATCATTAAGCAAAAATTCTCATTTGCCAGCTGATTAATGCATCAAGAATTACATAACAATCACCAGGAATATAGTTTTCCTCTTTTAAAAGATGTGGTATTTATGCTAATGAGTTTGATTCAAAACCTGAAGTCCATTACCTGTGGCCACAATTAAATTACTGGAGAGGGTGCCAAGTAAAACTAAGTACAGAATTCAGGATTTGACCACTATACTAAATGAAATAGCTACTAAATATAGAGGATGTTCAATTTTTAAAATATTCCCTAATACATACATCTTTTTTGAGAAATATTTCCTGAAAAAGACAAATAAAATACTACTTGAGGAAGAAAACCACTGATCCACATTTTCAGTGATTAAGGAACAGTATGAGAACATGCCACATACAACTTATCGTGGTACATTTCATGCCCCCCAGCTGGTGTTTTTGAAGGTTTTACTGTTTCGGATATTTTTCTTTCTTATGTGAGCTGTTATTTATTGCTTCACAGTCTTCAACTTCTTGCTTTCTACTTTTTAAATGTTTTCATTTCTGCTTTTTCTCTCACCTACTGAAACCATGCTAGACTTTCCTCCTTTCCAAGTCTATTGTATTATATTGGGCAATTATATATCCAGCATATTCTTCATTCCTAATACCTCATTGCTTTGCTATAATATCCTTGCAGAGTCACTTTTAACATGTATTTTTACCTCCTTCCATTTTCAGCTACAGCCGATTTGTGTGTAGGGCAATATAATCGATACGGTATATGCAATAGGTACATTTTTTTACATAGATGCATTAGAATTCCTCATACAAAGTACTTAAACAAAACTGGTTTACCTATGTAACAGAAGATTTATTCTGTTAGATTTTTTTATGGCATCTACTTTTAGAACTACCTGTTCCCATTCTGTAGACTTGGAAGACAGCACTATACTTAAAAGAAATTAAAAATGCACAGTTACTTAGCATATTCACAGCTGTAGAGGGAATATCCAACTCTGCTGCTTCAGAGCATAAGCTAAGCCAAAGCTGACATAATTAAGAATATTTGCCAGATTTTCCAGGACAGAAGAGACCACTATGAACATCTTGTCTGACCCTCAAGCTCATAAGCTCTATTGGAAGGAAGGAATCGCTTTGCAACACAACCAAGCTTAATATAAAAGCTAAATTGAGAAAGAATCCACTGCACCTCATGACAAGATGTTATAATAGTTTACAACCCTCAAAAATGTGCATATTCTTCCTTTTCTGAATTTGTTAAGCTTCACTTACTAGAACTTGGTATGTCTGTACTTGTCACAATAAAGTATCTCTGTATCAGAAATCTTTTTACATAGGTATTTGTGGATGTGATATCCTCAGGCAGGGTAAGATACAAGTCTCTAATGCTAAAAACTCTCACCTTCCTCTGAAGCACCTGGCACTGATCACTGTCAGACAGCACATTGCAGAAGATGAATTACCACCATCACATTATGACTGGTTTCACATTAATTACAGGAGGTAGGGCTGTTTTGCACTTATGCAACTTCACTATAGGTAATCATACTCCCTCTCTGAAATGCTGGGAAATGCTACTAGCAAAAATCAGCTGGAGATGCTGGTAGTGGAAAAGACTCATTTTCATTCCTCACCAGTAACACAAACGAGGTTAAAACAAAAGGAACCTAAGGTCCATTTAAAACAAAACGTGCAACAATTACTGCTTTAAGATATATTTCCCCAACTGTGTTCCCATGGAACTCACAAGGTTTTCTGCAAAAGCACTCTGAGTCCTGCCCAAGCTCCCGGGAACTACCACTTAACCTAACATTTCATAATTGCTTTTAGTGTGTGAAGTTAACTTTTTTATCCACACACCCTAAACAGAAAACCAGCTATCCAATTTTGTACAGAATGGCACCCCAAGGGAGGTTTTGAATGTGCCAAAGTAGACTGACTGTTTTGCAAGTACTGTAGCAATGTTTTATTTCTTGCTTCCCATCACACCCAAACCAGAAGGAAAATCTCACCAGTGTCATTTTGGTACTTCTCCTTCTCCATCCAAGCAACACAGATATACAGAACAACCTAAAAATGACCTTATCTGCTGTTCTTCAGATGCTGAAACATATCAGTTCAGTGTGACTTTTGGTAACATTGAACTTTGCAGGGGCTCCTTCAGCCTACAGCTTGCTACAACTATCCAAAGGGAACTGAAAAAAGGGATCCAAAAAGGGAAAAGGGACCAAACCCATAACCATGACATAGATGAGAAACTATATTAAGTCTAAACTCATTGGAAATTAAAAAACCAAACAAACCTGTACACACTCTCAGGTATTAGAAGTATGGACTCTGTAAATGTGATTCACTAGCAAGGTAGAAAAATATCTAACCTGGTCGACTGTACGTTGTAAGGTTGCTATCGCTGTTTCCGTTGCCAGAGGTGCAGCAGTTGATGGAGCAGTCATTGTGATTGTTCCCTGTGTTAGGCCAAGTATCTGCTAGCCATGGCTGAGTGGCCGGTTCACTGATGTTTAGGAGTCCTGGCCTTTAAAAACAAAGCTTGGTCATTTCAAAAATTAAACAAAAGCATTTTTAAATTGCAATTATATTCTTCTCAAAAGGTTAGATATTACAAAATGATATCACATATTTAAAGGCTTGGGCATTGGAAAATACAGGTTGATTGGATTGTTTAATGGTTTCTAGTCTCCTACATAATCTGTTCCTTGCTAAGACACTCTGAAGTGAACAGCCAAGGACAGTATCCTTTCAGTTTGCTAAACTACACATATACATTTGTGTGCAACCTTTAAGTGTCACTTTTGTTTTGTTTTGTTTTTCTGGAAAGGTTGTATTTTTATTTTTCTGCCCTTTCTCCCTTTCCTAAAGAAAGCAAGGTAAAAAAGGAGAAATTGGCAAGTGAAACAAACAAAAAATTCACACATGGAAGTGAGATGGGTATGTGGAAATAAGAGCAGATTGGATGTGAATACTCCCAAATTCTTGGTGATTTATGAAGTCAAGTTCTCCTCACCATCAGATAGTACTATTGTAGTGGATTAAAGGGAACAGCAGATGACAGAAACTTCTGTCACTTGGGAGTATTTGGATCTCATTAAGCACACTGTGTGTGATACATCTTTGTTAATGAGTAAGCCACTCGCTTAATCTTTATGTGGGTGGAACAGCAGCAGCTCCTAAGCAAGTTTAAAGGAACTAGGAATACTCAACACCTTCAAAAATATCCAGATATCGATGTTGCATATTGGCTGCATTTGGAATTAAGTGTATTCCTGCTATCAGCAGAAGGAAATAGCATTTCTTGGCTTCCAAGTTGCTGAATTTTTCTAGTAAGTGTGAAAGACACTTGATGTTTTGTAGAATCTTTGGTGCCTCTTCAGTTTTCACACTAACAATGCAATGGCATGTTATAAAGTCCCACATAAGTAGCATCCCCTAACAGATTAAAATTGCCTTTGATAACTACGGTGCTTTTAAAAATAGATAATTTTAGCCACTGTCATATTAAAAAAAAAAAAGGAACATAGTCTCTTTCATCACAGGATTTAACAGGCAACTTTCCATTTGAAATAGCACCGAAACTAGTCTCCATAATATTAGATGTGATGCTCTTCAAAAATAAAATATGCTAATCCTCTTAAACTGCAAGTTGAGAATACAAACTGCATGCAGTTAGTTGTGGGGGATATAGTCTGTCAGTGCTGCAGGCTTAAGTCATAGTTTTAGAATGACATTTAAAAGATCTATACATATATGCGTATATATATATTTCTGTACTGCATATGTCATCTGACAATTTAACATAGGAGGTGATGAGGCTTGACTTACTGTCAGGCTAAAAAACTAGCCAATACACATGCACTAAACAAGTATTTTTTGTAAATCTGAAACAAATGTACAGCTATGTAGTCCTGTGAGCAGGCCAGGATTTGAAATACCCTTTTTTCCCTACCACTCTGCTCTTACAGTGAAACTACACTTCAAGGCATTTGGAGGAGACAAAGCCTTCCAGAATGTTTCAGCACTTTGAAGGCCTATGTACTGGATTTTTGGATAGAGAGTTAAAGGTCCTTTGCTTCTAAAATTTACTTTGCATTCACACCTGCTGTCATGTAAGAAATGTGGTGCGAGGTATATAAGTAGATGAAAACTCTACTAATTGGAGCCATTAAGTTGGAACTGTAAGAAAGAGATGTTTGCATGACAGCTCCATAGCCTGGTGATGACTGGAGATCATAATTTCCAAAGATCTTTAACCTTTGCAGCAAATTCCTTGAGTCCTTGAAATTACAGTACCGGGTCTGGGCTGGGGGGTGGACTGAGCAAGCGGCTGTGTGGGTGCCTGGCTGCTGGCTGGAGTCAATCCACCACAATTACCATTACTTGAATCCTGTCTAGAAAAGGGATTGCTACAGAAATGGGTATTTTTTCAGCATCACAGAAGTGGGGATATGTTGAAACACATCACTGTGATATATTGAATTCTGAATAATGCTTTAATATGCTCACACAACTGCACTTGGCAAATGCGCCAAACCTCTCCAAAACATTGCAGATATAATTTAAGGAAGTGAAAACCTTAAGTTTGGAAATCAGAGTAAAGGTTTCACATGTATAATTAACATTTTTTTTTTAATCTTGCAGAAGGATGTTTCATATTCTACAAAATACGGTACAACATCATACATTCTGTAACTGCTGTATATGCAAACGAACAAAAGAAGCATAGACGTTAGCACCTTGAATCAATTACACTGCTCGACTGTGGCACTGATCCTTAAAACTAGGACAGTAAAAAATGATGCTGCTTCTCTAGCAATACCAAAATGACTGTATACGATGTAGACACTTCTGGGTTCACTTCTGTCCTCAGAGTCTATGCGAGTGTGCTTTGTCTAGCTTGTGCTATGGGAAGAGCAAGAAAGCACAGTGGCACAAAGAACACAAAGGATGTTAACTGCGTATCTTTTTGAAGAACCTTGTCAGGGAGAAAGAGGGTTCATCTCTGTTCTCTCTTATTTTCTCACTGTCCTGGGGTGAAGGCAGCAACCCAGTGATTTACAGATTTGTCCATTCAAAGATCACATGGTAACTGTTCTAGAGGTTTTCCTCCGTGGTTTTATGGCTACAACAACACAGCAGCACACAGTGCTGGACAGAGAGATCTGCAATTGCTCTTAAGGTGCCAGGTTCAGCAACAGCAGAAACATTCAAGTAGGCTGGGAATGCTTCATTTTATGCCTAATGTTTACCATTACCAAATTTTTGTATGGTCTTGCAAGTTAGGAATCACAAGATGCCACTTGTGAAACCGAAATTGATATACAAGTTTATCACCCAGCTGCTCTCTGAGATTTTAGAGTTCATCTCAGCATCATGCCAAATCTTTAACTGAGATGCTTATAAAAAGGCATACTTGAATGTGACCTAGGAAAAAAAAAGGTGTGCTACTGAAGTGACACTGCTCTGACCTGCCTTTTTGCTAAAACTGTTATTTTGCATCTTGAAGAAAACACTTGTACACAGGAAATGTAAATTACTGTTTTGGCTACTGCCATTCATTAAGCGTAAACCCAGTAAACATGTTTTAGTTAAATCCTCAATCTGGAATGGGCTAGGTTCTCAAAGCAGGGGGCTTTAAATTTAAAACCTACCTGTTTTCTTCAGAGCCCCGTCTCTTGCAAGCGATTCTTTAACTGTTTTGCATACATAGCAAGATTTTTTTCTTAAAAAGTCACCTCATAAGCCGTTTATGTCTTCAGCAATTTTTTTCCAATAAACGTTTTCTTTCTTTGTAGTATTTGTGAACCAGCTATATTTCTTAATCTTCATAAATGCCACGACTTAATTACTTTTACTCCCTTAATCAGCTGGTGAGCTAGGTCTCTATTTTGAAGTTAAAGTGCTCCCTCTGCTGCTCATTTTTTTGAGATACAGTTTTTACAGGTTAACAAAGCTGAAGATATTACGACTCATTCTTTGGAAATCAACTGAAAAATTCAAACCATATATCCTTCTTCTAAACAGGAAAATATATGGCCAAAATGTATAAATTAATATAATAAATTAAGACACATCGTTGCAAGTGATTATTCTGCTATCACTCACAAGGACAATTGTACTCCTAGCCTCCTTAAATTTAGTTGCACATGATTTATAGCTTTAAAAATCAAGCACATAATTACCTGCCTCCACTGCTTACGGCCTCTCCTCCTCTCTGATACGTTACTGAAATAGTTAAAGATAAAAAAAGGAAATAATTTAAAAATCATAAAAGACTCCTTAATAGCAGTATTAAATTTGCCTTTGTTTCATTTTAGCTAAGACAATAAACGTGCATTGTTTATACATTAATCCTGAGTCTCATTCTGCAAGCTATTCCTTCAAATGCAAGTTTATACATCATATTTGTGTTGCTTGATAACTGCTAGTCTTAGCTCCAACAAAGTTTTATACTTCAGTTCTGTTCCGAAAAACACAAACACACGCGTCTATCGCTTAAGAAAGCAGGAAGCCATTTATCAGGTTGAACTTATCCTTAACATAACTCTGCTGGCTTCAGTGGAGTTACTCTGTGGAAGAATTTAGGTCATATATTTATTTCACGAACGGTTAGATGTTAAAGCTTTGCTCTACCTTATTATTTTGGTAAGATCAAAGAGGTATCATGATTCTATAACAGACCTTACTTCCAATGTAAACAATGCCTCATTACAGCTGACCCTACTGCAAAAACACATGCTCTTTCTGAATGTTACTGCACTATACTCATGGAACAGGCACACTCTACAAGTCCACAGAAGCTTCGCATTTTGTAACACTTTACAATTGGATTTATTAATGGTACTTCTTTATCTAAAAATTTAAATGTATAAACCTTGTAAAAAATGTCTGGCAGAAAGAATACTTCCTAAATTAGAAGGAACAGTTTTGCTAGCATTTCAGAAGCATTACACATTAACAAAGTGAATGTCCACATGCATTTATTTGTTGGCATGGATTGCATATCCCTCACAGGAAGCATCATGGTTGAAAAGTTAGTTTTTAGGATGCAAACATCCACGAAGAAACAGTGTTATAAATTCTGCAGGTTTGCATTGGGTTTGGCAAAGGGTTAAGGAGGTTGCCTCCCTGCAAATGCTGATGGATTCTACATTTTCCAACTAGGAATGTGTTGAAAAAAAGCAGCCAAATTCTGCTCTTTAGAAGAACTCCAAACTGGGAGTCTGCAAGAGAGAGATAAATGCTGGCAGTGATTACAGTAACAGGATTAAAATGTAGGGTGCATTACTACAGGTAAGTCTTTTACTATAGATAACGCTAAAGAAGAGGGTCTGGTTCCATTTAAAGTCAATAGAACTAATGACTGAGATCTTGGATTGAAAAAGGATTTTTTTCCCCTTTAAATGTTTTACATACTTTGTGTGTTTTTCAATTTCTTCTTTAAAAATCTCAGTGCTATTTATTTTGCAGCTCTGACATATCTTATGGAGCCTTGATATTTTTTTTTAATGTTAAGAATCCAACTGAGAAAATACACGTTAGCTAAGCTACCAGCCTCTGCAGAATTTCAGTAGTGTGCTACAATTGTGATTGCAATAGAAGCCCTCTGTTAAGCCAATTAAAGCAACAGCAAAATAATAATAGTTTGAATTAGTCTCCACCGTGGATCTCAAAGGACAGCAGAAACATTAAGGGCCACTCTGCCTCACATGGAACAGTAAGCAACTCCACTGAACATAATAGGATGACTTTTGAAACAAGATACTATTCAATGTGATTAAAAGCACGTGGATGAGAATCTAACCCAGTACGATTAGGTCTGTGTTGGATGAATGCAGACAGACATGAGATTGCTTCATCTGTGGTCCAACTTGGAAGGATGTAACTCAGCTGCTGCCCAGAGGCCAAATTAGTACAGTGCTGATTTTGAGCTAATACGTCCTGCTAATGTGAGCGTGCAGAGGAAGCGGTAGGTGGTTTTTACCCTGCCTGGATATACGTGGCCTGCAAGTCTCGTAGACCTCCTGTGAAAATAAGGGATTTGGAACAAAGGAGGAAGAAACAACCTGGCTGTTCACTACGGCTGTAGCTAAAAGCAATGCATGCAGTATTCTGGTGGGTACTGAATGTGTTGAATTGTATCTACTGCAGAGGAAGAGCCGCTGAGCTGCCAGGCTGTGGGACCGACTGAAGGTCAGCTCTACAGAACGGAAAGGCTCTCACGGACTTCAGTGGGCTATGGCTCAGGTTATGTCATATTTTGTACATTTCCAAGTGAAAAGAAATAGAAGATGATTTTAAACCCACCCTGAATCTGAAATGGACCTGTTTATGTAGGATGATTATTTTAAAATTTCATAGCACAAATACAGTTTAAGGCAGCAAGCAAAGAAATCTAATTGCTATAGCACTTCGATTTTCTGTATCTTCCAAAGCAGACAACTGCTAGGTCACTGGATTAATGCAGATTTAGACGAAAGAAAAGAAGCAAATGTTTCACCAACTATAAGCCCACAGAATCCCTTTCAAGTCAGCATCTGGGCTCTGCTAAGTCATTCCTCCTCTATCCGAAGCACCTTTTGCATCGCTAGATGCAGAAGGCCACGCTACTCCATCGTAATATGTAAGAAGAGAGCCCAGGTTTTAAAAACTGACAGGATCATGCTACAAAATGGCACGCTTGCATCAAATGGTATGCTACAAAATGGTACACACAAATGGAAAAAAGCGTCAGCTACAAAGCAAATATACACTACTTAGAGAACAAAATAATGATACCTGTCATTAATGGAATTGTTTAAAAAACTCTTCAGAACAGCTGGGCTGGTTATGTCAGAAAAAGAGAAACAGTACCACAAACACATGCTGAAGTAACAAAGAAGGGGGGAAAAGTGCAAATATATACCTGTTGGTGTGAAGGTAAAAGACGGGACTGAAAAATCAAAACAAAATACAAACTGGTTATTAAGCTGAAGAGAGAAAGGGAAACATACCACATTAGTATAAATCTAGCAGACAGCTGAACATAAAACAAATGTATATAACTAACCCAGTAGTTCAGTCACATTGATATAGAAGTAAAATTAAATTTGCGGTTCAGAAAGAAGCTCGTCTCTGCAGGTACCATTCTGAAAGCGAAGCTTGATATTCTGTTGTGCTCCTGAGGGGACCAGACTGCGCTTTAGCCTTTCAAACACCCCTCGGTTTGGTATTTTAAGTTTTTCTGAAAATCCTAGCACAAACAAAACCCCCACACTGTTAATCATTTTAGAATGCAGAATGACAAATTCCTTAACAAAGCCTTATCAAGGTCCTATTGAATCTTATCTGCAGTTCACTAAGTAATGCTCATTACGCTGAACTAATAGGCACGCTTAAGTATTCAGTAAGGAAATAATAATCATATAAAGGAACAAAGAGAACTGCTGTTTTACTGTCTCTGAATCAAGAATGGCACCAACTCGCACTGTAATAAAGGCACTAAAATCTACTGCAGCAATTAATTTTTGTTTTCATAGAGCAGACTGTTAAAAAAAGTTATTAGCTTCCTTTCTTATATAATCATAAAAAAAGGTAAAAGATCTCCCTAGATGTAACACCCTTCTACCTTTCAACCCTTGGCTTTAAGAGGGAAAGGTTAACAAGGGAACAATGACATTGCTTGACAATCTTCACTCTCACAGCTACTATAAATCCTCTCTGGATCAATAGGGTCTCTAATCCAAACACAGAGCACTAGCATCTGCTCTTCCTATTAGCACATGCTCCCCCTCCTGTTGACAAGACAGTATAGTTTTTCTGTCACTGATGGGCAAAAAAAGGCTAACATTGCCCTTTTCGATCTAATGACAGCAAAGAGAAATGTAAGAGAAACAATAAAATATTCACTAAAAGTAGCCTTGAGACAGAATTTGATCAGCAAACCTGGCACAGAAAGAAAAGGTTCTGGCTAAGACAACAACTGCTTAATCTAATTTTTACAATAACTCTGATGTCTGGGGGGAGTCCGGAGTGTCTTGTTGTTACAATTTAGGATATGCTGTAGTTTTTCCCCCCTTTTACCAAGCCAATTTATTTCCAGTGATATGACACTAAGCAAAAAAAGAAAAATCTCTCAGCGTTTGCCCATTTCAGGCTTCATTTGTAGCACAGCTCTTTATCTTGGGAATTCCATTGTATTTTCTTTGAGTTAGGCCTTTTCACACAGTCAAGTTTAATTTAGCTACATTCAAAAATATAGAACCATAGTAACAAGCTTTCATTAAAATAGAAGGTGCATTTAAACCAGAGCTATTCAAAAGAGAATCAAGTGTCTCAAAATTAATTTGCAATCACAAGGACATGAAAAAGAAATCTTAAACTACTGTCTCATTACTCTTCTGTGAGCTAAGTACTAAACCTAGTTTAGTTTCTTAAGGAACCGAGGAACAGATGAACAGAGGTTCAACTAAATGAAATCTTTATCGCTACCACACGAAAGAACGACTTAATTCTCAGAGCTTCTATTAATAAACTCTTCTGAGTGTGTAAGAGTGCTAGTACAATATGTATGTGTGGGAGTAGTGAAGTATTTTAACAGATGTCAGGCCTGATGCTAAATATAAAAATAAATAAATAAATGTAAGACTAAAGAAAGTTTGGGCTTGCAGTGATGGCTTGATGCACTGCAGAGTGGCAAACTACTTTGCAATTTACATTTCACTAAAGATGGCTTTTTTTCTTGAAGAATACTTGATAACGGAGATGCAGACCCTACTTTTCTCTATATTTTCATTAAAATCCCCACCAAATTACACAAAAGATATTTTTACAGATATTGAAAAACACAGCTGTTTTGAACAATAGCTGATGTCATTAAAGTAACCATTTTTAAGGACAAATTGTATGCCTTTTGCTTAATCATAGGTACTGCTGAAAGCATAGCGATGTTAGTTTGATAGAACTGTAGAAAGGCAGTATGGCAGCATGCTATTAGTAAAACAAAACAGCGCAGGCCAATGAAGCAGTATGTCGGGCTTTGTCTTAGCTAAGAAATCCTAGCAGAACTAAATCAAAGGTGAAATTCATCCCCAATTTCTGTAGTTACAACTCCGCTACAACCACTGTGCCTGACGCCTACCGCGAGCTTCGATACTTTAACAGCACGGCGGACACCTAAACTCTGCAACACTCCAGAACTATTTCCATGTATCCACTCACTCAGTTCCTATTTTTAGCACTGCTTCTTTTTCATAGCAACACACTGCTACTGTTTAAAAACATTTGTGTTATAGTTGCCTATCTGTCTTGTCCATCACACATTCGTTCTTGAAGTGACTAAAGAAGGTAATCTCATGACACCTTTCATACATTAAGATATGTGCACCTTTTAAGCCTAGGTCTATCTTTTGATGGCTAAATATCAAACATTCTCCCTCTATTCCTTCAAAAGCAGGATCTCCCATTTTCTGATTCATTCCAGAATTTATGGTTCTTACTCTAGGAGTGCCTATGAGGTACTGCTTTGAGATGTAATGAACTGTAGCTTATTGAATTCAGCTTTAACATTGGGGCTTAATCAAAAGATTGTTGAATCAGGAGAAATCAAGTTTTTGTTCCAGATCTTCCAGGTAGAGATTCTAGTTTTGCTTGTCACGTAGTATACTGCAAAGCACTGCTTGCCCACCAACAATCTGACATAAAAGCTATCAATAACATGAAAATGAAGAGTGCTTTAAGTTAGTCCCACTGCTGCCATTCTAACCGAATGCAGATGCAAGATGTGATAGCCCCAGAATTCAGTCCCAATGAAGGGTCTCACAACAGCATTTATGAAAGAGTCTTGGGAAGTATTATTGACTGTTCTGCTTTTGCAAACAGCCACTTCACCACATTCCCCTGGAACACAAAGAAATTCAAGTACACGCACCAAAAGCGTTACTGTTATGTACACCACTGTTAGTAATCTTAGCAGCAAGCAAAGGACCGAACAGGAGGGACAGTGAACTACCATCCACTTGGCTCCTTTTCAGATGGTACAGCGTCAGGTAGCAAGGGCATATTGGAAGCTCCCAGCTTTAAATCCATCTTTACATTTTTGTAAAGTAGTAGTATCTTTAGGAAAAGCTAGTCTAGGTATTTTGCTAAAGGCTTATGCTTTAAAGCCAGGTTTAACACGTTATGTAAACATTGCTGCTTTCTGCATTGGCTCCTGATCCATACTTCCTGAAAGTATTTAAGTGATTTCATAATTCCTGCGTCGAGTCTTAGAAGAATGAGAGACTGATGATAAAGTAAATAGCCAGTAAACAGGCATTCAGCAGCCAGCAGACGGAAATATATAATACGGCACCTTTTCTGATACCAGCGTAAGTACTAGTGAGTCCATTTCGTTTCTTCCTGTGGCGATATAACCAGATGCTGAAGACCATGAGGATAATCCAACAGGCTGCACCAATTCCAGCAATAAAGGCAGGCTGCCTTACTACATCAGAAATCTGCTGGGCTAAACTGACTTGATCTTCTGAAGACACAGGGTTTCCATGAGAATCTGAAAAACAGACACCCAAAATAGCCAATTAATTTGAATGAGCAACCGTAAGACATAACTGTAGTCCAGTTTTTCAAGGTAAAATCCTTAAGACTGCTCTTCAAAATCTCTTTTTATAGTTCTAGATAGAAATGGTTTGTTTTCCATACAAGACAGGTACCTCCAACTTCACCAACTTGTTTGTTTACGAAACTTGCTAAAATCAGGCCACTAGGCATACAAATAGGCTCATAAATTTCAAACTTGGGGACTGCTATTTTTTTTTATTTTTATTTTAGCAAAGTAACACCAGCTTCAGAAAATTATTCGGAAAGGCAGCGAAGAACACAGCAAGCAAAAGAAAGCTCAAGTATGAAACATGCGCATTCTGTTCTTTCAGCTCTGCGAACGGGCAGAAGTCAGCTACCCAAATATCCACTCTCATAACTGAAAATCACAGAAGAATTACAAATTCAAAGCACTTTCACATGAGGTTGGTATTGAGGGATACATTTTAATTTAGTAGTTCCTGACAGATGACTTAAATCTTGTATTACACAGTCTAATGTACTCTTTGCAGTCTCTCACTTTGACCTCAATTAAATAAGACTGAATATTTAAAAGGACGTAAAGAAGTAAAAGTACAAAATAACCAATCCTGCCCTCTTGACGTGGATGAAAAAGTTAAAGGATAACTAAAAAATGAGTTATGAATTAGTAAAAATAGTCAAGCAGTCTCATTATTACTGAAGAAGCAGCCCTTTTCAACAGTTTATCCTTAAATATCCCACATCAAAATAAAGAATACGTATTTTTCCACACACATTTAATTTTTTTTTTTTTAAATAGAGAAAGCACCTGTAAGAATCAGTTTTTTCTGCTCGTTCTGAACTGAACTTTTGCAAGAACCTTCTAGGAACAGCAGTAAGAATATTCAGTTAGTCACCAATGCTTTCTAACTGAAATGAAGCAAGTCAAAGACAAAATACTGCCTTCCTCATTTTTACCAGTACAGTGAGCACTTACTGGAAATTTCATTACTGCACAGGGTGAGGGCAAGAATTTGAAACCTTTATTCAGAGCAGATATTGTTTTACACATTCCACAGCTTAGTCTTTGAAATACCCATTTTTACTCTTGTGTAAATCCAACAGTTAGTTGCTTTTTACTATGGGTAGTGACATCATATTCCGAACGAGAGATTAGTGTTTTAAGGAGAAAGGTGCTGTTATTAATTCTATTAATATAAACCATATAAGGAATGAAAACCTACTTACTTAAAAAACAATACCTTTTCCCTATGAACTAAGCAGTGAATAGATTTTTTTTTTTATGATGACGTCTTGCATTATTCCAAAATAAGCCTAAATAAAATATAAGAAACTGCAATACAATCAGGAGATGGAATCACAACAAATCATACAAATAACAAACCTCCTCTGGAAAAGGATACCTTTTTGTATGGGAAATGGTTAAATTAATAACAGCTTCTTCCAGTGAAGAATTCCAGATCTCACTTTTTGCGACATCAAGGTCAAATACCTATTTTGCCGAAGAATCACCACTGCCTTTGACTGCTACCTTATTGGAAATTTTATTTCATATTTCAGGTCCCTTTATCTTCTGTGATCCTAAGTGCACTACCTAGTCTGAAAGTTCACCAGGCAGACTCATTCTTTTCTTACTAATACACCCTTTGTGTCTGCTGGGTTTATAGATTTCATGCCTATTTGTGCAAGGTTAAGATGGGTTGCTTCAGATTTTATGGAGACAGCCAAGTGAAGTTCCACACAAGTGGCCAGATGGGCTTAAACGTATAAAGTATACTGTGACCAATGAATTAAATCTGTCACTCTCTATCTCATCTTTTGTCTCTTTGCAGCTGAGGCCATATTGAGATCTGAAAACTTGCATCAGTCTCTTTTCAAAATGAGTAAGCTTACTATTTTTATGTTTTTAAACAGCTACACTACCTTGTACACCTTAATGGAATAGAACAAAAGATTTCCGGAGAACCTATGGTCCTGAATAAATTTAGAAGACTGATAAATATTTTTTCTCTAATCCTTTAAATACATATATTTAAAGCAATAAATCCAGGGCAAAAATAATCACAAATTCAAAAGCTGAATGTTTTTTAAACACGTCAACAATTCAGCCACACAGAAAGACAGTAATCTTATATATATATAAACATTTTGCATTGCTCAGTCAATGTATGTCTGAAGATTACAAAATACTGAAGAATTTCCTTGAACATCTATTGTTCTGGTTTTTAGTTAAGGTTCATTACATGGTATTATTTTGCTAGCCACTGCAAGCGTAAGAACAGCATAATAATATATTTGCTTTAAGAAACTAAGCTTATGGCACATTGTACATGGGTGGACTGTTAGAGCCATTACATTAAATTAGGTCGTATATATTTACACACACAGTGAAGAGAAAAATGCATATGTGTTCATGTAGAGACATATAAACAGCATCATAGAAAAAAAGATGAAGGGGTTTCAAGAGGCCACATTTGACCCATGTTCTGCTCCTCTTATAATTCAAAAATAGAAAGTAAGCTAAATATAATGCAAAGGGAATTAAATCTAGTGAATCCTCATTACTAAAAATTTCCAGGAACATTATCTTGGAAGCCTTTCTTTGAGAAGGGCATCTTCCCTCTCCATAATAGTCCTGTGAGAGCCTGAATGATCAGTCAGGAAAAAAGCTCTTGAACTAAAAAAAGTACTTTTTCTTCATCCCAGGAAATTTCTGGAAGCTTTGACTGAGATATAAACGGTTCATAATCAACATTCCTGTTCCTGCTTGCACTCCTCGGCGAAACGTGCCAAAATAATAAGTGAACATAAACATTCTACAGCAAAGCACATCTTACTGCCAGAGTAGCAGCCGCAGCATTTAATGTACTTGAAAATGCCTCAGAGTTGTTGGCGGAGGCTGATCCCATAACTCCCTGAAACCAGCATATTATCACAGTGACTCATCCCTTCTTCTTCTGCCTCAAGATAAGAGCCTTCTTTTTAATCACAGATAATGTTGCTATGGCTATTGCTCACAAGCTACTCGATTCGACTGTCTTGAAGCTCCAAGTTTCAAACTTCAATGAAAACTAATTAGAATTTACATCGAGAATGGAGACCTCTAACTCTCCAATGTTATTCATATTAATAATAATGATGATGATGATGATGATGATGATGTAAAAACTAACATTTAAGTTGTTAAATTTTAAATAGTGGATTAAAATACAATTAAGATTGGAATGTCGAAGATTCAAAAAAGACAGGAAATTCCACGTTCACAGGTGTGCAAGCAACCTTAACTTTACCCTGTACGTGTACAACCTATGGAGTGGTACTTTTCCATATGCCTGTCTCATTTAGTATACAAAACGTGTGAACAGTAAGTAGGAAGATCTAAATTTTGTTGCCATTGCTAATTCTGGCAATGCAAAACTTGCAAAACACCTGGAATCTGCAACATAATGTCTGAGTTTTTCCTCAAATATACGTGCATGATGCAATATGAAAATTATTTGGTAAAATATTACCAAGTTAAGAAAATGCTGTTTTGTCTCCTTTCTAGCTATATACGTATCCAAAACTGGAAAAATATCAGTTTTCCACTTCAATCTTATAACATACAGTTTGAGGAGACAGCACCGAACTGGTTTGGAAGGGTTTGCTGTGAGGGGAAAAAACCAGATTACTTTCTTCCGAGTCATTTGCAGGCCACAAGACAAAAATATCAACAAAAAACCCCTTACAACTATCACACTAGAAGTACTTGAAGGGCTGACAGAATAATATCCCTGAAGGCATGCTAGCTAGTTCACAAATTGCATATCCTAAATGAAGCAATTAGAATAATAAAGATTCAATGAGACTTTCTTGTGTTTTGTACACTTGAGACATCCACTTGTTGAATAACACAATATTTATAATAATTGTGCAGACATCTCTTAATAAATAACTGCATACCATATATTCATACAAATTATGTGTTTAAGAGTAACATCAACTGCAGTTGTGGTGCTTCTCAGAGCTGGTAACCTGAACAAAATATGTTGCAGTATGTTCGAATTTCACTACTTATTTGCCAAGAAGCATAGGTAATACTGCCAAGCTATCATAGGTAGTATCCCATCGCTGTACAAAAGTTAGGCTAGAGATCACCAAAAAATAATTTGTTGTGATAATTCTCACCTTTCTGTACAGAGCATTTTTGTAATCAACGTCCTGAAGTTACATGTCGTGAAAAGGAGGAAGTTCTATCAAAATTCTATGATTTTTTTCTCCACAGCACAGTATTATAAGCACAATATAGTGAGCTGTGGCTAGCTCTTATGAAATACAAATTTTTTTCCTTAACACCAAAGCTCTTGCAGTCTTTCTTTATGTAAAATATCAACATTTCTTTTAAATCAAACAAACAAATGGTTTTCCAGCCCTTGGAATTCCACAGAAAGCTTTAAAAGGTCATTCAAAATCCAAGAGGAAAACTCAGAAGCCCCAAGGGCGGTGTTTTAAGAAGACACATGATTTTTCAGTTGATCTCATGATTTTAAACACTGAAAGGTGATTTTTGAATAACAAGCAAGTATATTGTTGGCTTGTCCCTGATGGCATGGGAAGTCTGGGGTACCGCAGCTCAGCGAGCTGCTTCATGTCAGCTGAGACACGGAAAATGAAAGAGCTTTGAGCTTACAATTTATACCTGTCTTTGTAACAGGTTAAGTGCGTGCACAAGGTCAGTTATCACAGCTCAGCTGATGCATGGGACTGCGATTGCACGCCTCAGCTCTCAAAGAATCCAATGTCTCCTGTCCTCCCCGCTTGTTCTGGAAGGCAGAATCTGAAAGGTGAAGCTTCCTCCTGTCGCACACCTGGCTGAAACTCTGCCCAGGCATTTCTCACGGTCACAAACCCGGGAGGCACCCCACACAGCACGCAGACTCAAATACGAGGTCGCAGTGCAAGAGACTAGGCTACGCTGGGGAAAAAGCCCTCTTCTTTGGATGCTTCAGAGCCAGCCACAACCTAGTCTCACAGTTTTGTAAGAAAAACACATTTTAAGGAGATAGATGTTTGATTTTAATGAAAAGTTCTTAAAAAAAAAAAAAAGAATATCTAAACCACATAGTATATCCTGTTTCCACACACAGAATTCTTAATTAGTTAAAAAAAAATACGGATTGTACTAATTCAGGTATCAGGAAAAGATTTCCTGAAGGAATAGTTAGGATCAGTGACAGAAACATAGAAACTTGAAGTTGTCTGTGGCAAACACGCAGTTCCTAGAGCACGTAAGTACAGGGAGTCAAGACTCTTTCAAGTCTTCTAAAAGTAGCATCCTTAGTCCTCTCTCCTCCCCCTCCCTGGCCTCCCTTCCCTCTCTCTGTAACCATGTAATTTATTGCTGGTGGAAAGTGCCAATTGATGACATCAACAAATTAATTTTCTTTCTTCAGAAGAGCTACCAGAAAACTCCAGTGTCTGCTCCACCCCCATGCCGGGAGCACATCCAAGAACTAAGAATGTGATTCCTTGCGGGGGCTGCAGGAGAACTTGTATCACAGGGTAGAGTTAGGTAAACTGCAGCCATTCCTCTGCCTTGATGATCTTAGGTTGATGGGTGCTACTAAAGGGTATTCCTCTTAAATTTAAGTACTAATTTTCAGCAGCCTCCTGCAGTTGCCAAAAGGACTGCAGCACTGTCTAGGTATTTCTTTATGCTGCTTCTAGTGGCGTGGATCTCCACAAGACTCCTGTCTCCAGGTCTTTTCCATATAACAACCAAATTATGGGATTTCTAATACAATATATGTAGATTTGGCCATGCCACTTAATTAGAAGCAAGCAGTACAGACTATGAAAGCAAACCCCAACCACAAGGAAGTACATGGATTCTACCCGACTCGCACATTTGAACACCCTCTGAGGTGTGTGATTGCTTCGTGCTTTCTAACATAGTGTCAGTAAAGGCTATGAACCCAGAAGCAGGCAAAAATCTTACCCTGACAGTGTCTCATTTGTTTCTTTTTCCACTTACCAAAACCCCAAAGTGATTAAGTTCCATTATAAAATTCACCTTCATTTAGCATTTGCTTAGCATGAGAGAAAAGGGAAAAAAAATAGTTATGAAGTCTTTGGCTTTGAACACTGAGGTTACCCCATTATTTTACACTCATAAGCCTCACTAATTTAAAATTTTCAAAATCTAAGCCATATAGAGCAAACTTGACTTTGGCTGGAAAGCTGGCTGTAGGAAGCTGTGAATGGAAGCTGGCTGTAGAAAGGAACAATCCAACAAGTAACTATGGGATTTTGGACATATTAATAGGATATCATATAAGCTGTGTGTAATTTTGTCGTAAAATCTCTATTAATGTAATTGGGAATCATATGCCTGTATCAGTTAAATAAGTTAAAGACTACCTTCATTTTAGTAGCCAAGGAAATGTGCATGAGAATATTCCAGAGAATATATTAGTCATTTGGTCTTGTTTTCACATGCAGCAATTATAGATTTTTTAATATAAAAAGTGAAATAACAAGGAAGATCTACTAATGATACAGAGACAGACGGGACATAAAGTCCAAAGCAACATGCTGAGTTTGCTTTCACAATTATATACTGTAATGATAAGGTATTTTGATACAGGCATACTGGTAAAGAAGCATATGACCATACCTAAAGCTATTTTAAATAATCTTCAGCTAACCAACAGCAAAGATGTATTTCTCCCAGATACATCCAGGAGCAATGCCCCTGATCTGCATTTACGAGAGAGAGATATTTGGTGTAAATGAAGTTAGGAGGTCAAGATTATTTTAAGTCATCTGCGTACCTCTTTTTCCTGTACTCAGGTTATTTACTAGCTTTCACACATAACTGATATTTATTGTGCCTAATTTTAGCATGCTCTTGGTTTTTGCTTCAATAAAGAAAGATAAGATCTGATCAAGACAAATTACATCCCTAAACTAAAGTGAGACAACGCTTAGTGATTCATACTCCCCTACGTATTTTATTACACCAGTCTTAAGTGTGAAAATTCAGTTTGAAAACTCAATAACCAAAAAGCACTGCTGAATTGGGAGATTAAAAAAAAAACAAACTGTGTTGTTATAATCCCATCTTTAGAATGCAGTTCTAAGGCAAGTTTAAAACCAGAAATGTCAAATCCTGCTATTCCAGAGATCAAGTAACACTATCTGTTTCACTTGCCTTAGAATTATTTCTGGTGCCATAAAAGACAAAAGCAAACAAACAATCATCATTGAAACCAATAGGTAGGATTACCAGCAGGCTTACCTAATTGGATAAACTGGGGATCGCTTTTCACTCCAGGTCCTGCCCCAGTACTTGCTGCCACTTCCACGCTGTATCGAATACCAGGAACTAGGGAGGGGATGACTACAGAAAAGGTGGAACCATCTACCGTCTTGTTTATATGGTATCGACTTTCATTGCCAAGACACCAGACCTGCAGGGAAGTAAGTGTATGGTATGTATAAATGTTCAAAATTCAACACCAAAGGATAAGTAGAAGAAAGGATGACACATTCTTTTCTGCTGGATAAAGAAATTTAGAATTTGTCACTACTTTAACACCTGCGGTCATGGATTGCTGTCCTACTGTCCCACTGTATAAATACTGAAAAGATACTTCTTGTTCCAAAGAGCAGCTCCAACTACTAAAATCATTTGATGCGTTTATCATAATTCATTTACAGTTCAACCAGTGACATCAGTGCTAATAAAACTAAAAGCATTAGTAACATGGAACAAGTAAGGGAAGCCCCATGGCCAAGAATTGTTCACATAAACAACAAAGTAAGAGCATTCAGCTAAATGAATTTGCAGTTCTCTTGTTTGGGAATCATTCGTCAAGCAAGGCTTTCTTCACTCAAGTGCATGGGCAAGTCTTCCATCATGTGAGGTCACAAGAGAACCGATGTCATGCTGGAATCCAAACGTTATCTTTTTTATTTTTTGAAATGGCAGCAAGAGGCAAGGACTAAGTCATATGCCATGTTCTATGGAGAGACAACATCATGATATTGGATCTCATTTTTTGGTTGAGATCAGGACATGGGTCTAACGACTTCACCACTTTATAAATTACATCAGTGATATTAAATGATCGGGAGAAACAATATGATGAGGTATTTTTATCTCTTTAGGCCTGCACCATTTATGTGGCAAATGCTTTTAAGAGTATGGTTGAACTCCCAACTGCTATTAAAGGTGACGTAGCAGCTAATCTAGATCTGCTAAAAAATTGATGAAGCTGTGTTGATTTCCTTTTTAATCCCTGCCACAAATGTATTGCTCTACAATGAATATTTATCCAGAAAGTTAAATTAGTTAAATTCAGTAAATCTGTAAAGAAGCAAACTTCCCTGAGAACAGCAGCATTTCTGAACCTGTGCTGATTGCATGCAGGAGGGAAGATTTTGCTTTTGACATATGGAGCTCCTAAAAGATTTAGTATGCAGATAGCTGCTCTTTATCCCTCGTGTGATTCTATAGCTGTGGAGATTGTCAGGTAAGTGAGTGAGAGTTTCGCATATAGAACAATTGCTAGGGCCCTTTCTGTAGAGCCTTTCTGCCTGGACACTGGAAATTTTATTTCATCTTCAGGACATTGTAAGACCCCTTTTCCTTCTCTGGATGCCAAGGATTGAAACAAGGCCAGTGGGACACTGTGAGGATCTGAAATGTATCTTAAGCTCCTTTGAAATAGAATCCCAACACAGCATATACATAACTGCTGCTGCAGAGCAGGTCAGAGCACACGAAGAGAAAAGAATTGCCTGTTTATATTCTGATACTAAGTAGAGACTGTTTAAGTCAGTAGTAGTAGTATAATTATTAGTAATATTAGTAATATTGCTCTTAAATCCCAAAGGATGGTCCATGAAAATGCTCTTATGTAAATAAGAACTTGATAAAGTGAGGAACAAAGATCTAAATCTACATTTTGACTTACGTCATTTTCACAGAAATTGTTACCGCCATCTTGTACAATGGTGTATGTGCAAACAATAAAAACAATTTATTATGTACTTGTAACTATGCATTACTAATTCATAAAAATGTTTTTTCTTAGATACTCAAATACACGGAAAAATTCACAAAACAAGAATGTTAAGTTAAACATCAGGTTGTTCAGTACTTCACATACTATATTTGATTGTATATCTAAATAGGCAAGTGAAAACGAACTTTTAGAATGTTATGAAGGAAGGAGGAATTCACATTATAGTAGACATGTAACTGAAAAAAGAATTAGTATAACAAGAGAATTTCTAACGTCATGCTAGGGAAGGAGGGAATGACTGCTGCTGTGATTTGAATTTCTGGCTTTTTGTGTGTGCTACTGACACTTCTTCAATTAAGATGGTATCCTCCTTCCTATTTATTTTATCCTTTAATTAAAGTAGGTAAACTCTTGCCTTAGATCTGAGTTGCTCAAAAAACCAAAAGAATTCCCCAAATATGTGTACCTTTTTTTTCTGGGAGAACACATAGGAGATAGAAAAACAAAGAGGAAAGAAAAAAGAGAAAATTTTACAAGACTTTTATTTGTTTTTTTCTTGTTATTAGTTCTTAATCTTAAATCACTGGTTCTGCATCTATTTAGTTTTTAGACAAAAATATTAATTACATATAGCAACTCAAATAGCAATTCCATATATATTCATTGTGTCTGTTTTCTGTCCATGGTGAAAAGCACAAAGGAAAATAATGGCATCCACACAATAACGTAGATGTGAAACGTGGCAGTGTGCCACCTACTGCTACACAAGCACTACAAGGCGCTTGTTCCTACACCTGACAGCCTATTACCTCTAAATGCCAGGAGGTATGTTAGGTATTATATCCACTCGGAAATATGAATTTCCTGACTTTTATTGTTTTGTCCTTACAGCCGTAACATTCCTCTGATGCAGTTTCTTGATGGAAATAATTCCATCTCTTCAGCTCAAGGTTTGTCTTTAAATAAAATAACTTTGCAACTATTTTTTCCAATTATATTATATATCTGAAACTAAGCCATAAACTGATTTTTTTACCAGTTGACCAGGTTCTGAAAGGCGTTTTATTATTCTAAATTGACCATGAAGCTTAGCGATCTCTTCCCTTTCCCATTTCTACTGAGGAAAAAAAATCGCAGAATGAGTTTTGATGGCTAGGAATATATGTCTATAGCACAGTGTTTTAACCTGAAAAATCACCAAGACATTCTCATTTGAAAAATTTTCTCAATAATGTGCATTTGCAGGAGACTGAAACCAAAGATCCTACCTCTCAGTGGCTATAAAGTTTACTTGATATCCACAACTAGACATTTAAAATGTCTGTAGCTTGCTTAGGAAAAATAAGCTTTATTTACTTTGCTATATAAATTATCACAAAACAATTTGAACTGAAAATAAATAGTGCATGTTGCTAAATGAGCATCAAATCATAAATATTTTAGAGTGTACTTACAATTTGTTAAAAATTAAATAGCATAATGAGAACTGTGTTTGTGTGAAAGAAAAGAAAAATTTCTACACGCTAAATACATTTATTATTATACAAGTACATTCTTTACTTGAAAGTTTTCCATTTGTTTTAACTACCCAGTTACGCATAATTTACTCGGATCTTAACACTGTTAATTATTATCCCTGAGCTTTTTAACTCATTAAGCTTCTTTATATTTACTACCTCAGCCAATGTCTGAGAGTCACAAAACGGTACTCAAACAGGTATGGTTCCCTCTCTACCTGTGTATGCATTTCTCAAGTTATAATGAAGGCAAGAAGGTGGTTGTTCTAATTAAGAGTGTTGACCCTTTGCTTTGATTTATGGAAGCTGTTTTAATTGCCTTCTACCATCTAGACAGAATTACTAAATACGGAGTTTGTGTCAGTGATTTTCTATCTCATTTGCTCTGACTAACCAGTAGATGGAGCCAAGCATCCACGAACAACCTGATCCGTCGCTACCTGGGCAATACCCCCTCTGCCAGGGGATGAAGGCATGCCAGCAGTACCTTGTATTCTTGAACAATCCCGTTCTGGTTGTCCTCGGGGGGCGGCTGCCAGGTGACCACAATTGCCGTCCCGTTCCCATCATTCTTAGTTACTGAAACACTCTGAGGTGGAGCACTAGGAGCTGTTTGTTTGGAAAGAAGGATTGAACGGTTAAGTTCGACACATGCAGAAGTGAGCTTTTTTAAGAGGAAGATGGTTTCTGGGCTATACAAATGCATTCTCTGATGCCCCATCCTTCACTGAGGGCAGTTCTTGCCCACAAGATAAAGTGATACAGAAGGAAAGCGATGTGAACCTGCAACCAGGCTCCTGAGTTCTGCTGCAGTCTCACTGTGCAGGGCAGGAAAAGTCACACTCATCACCAGACTCTCCAAACTCAGATACCCATTACCTGAATGTTGCAGTCCTGAGCACCGAATTCCTCATTGGTCTCAAATCATCTCACCCAGGATCAAGTTTTGAAAAATAAAAGACTATAAATTGACCCCAATAGAATGCTAAATCTCAGTTCCTCTAGTGTGTAAATAATAATGAGTAATGCAAAACTTATTAAAATCAGGACAGAACGTGTTAATATTAACACATTTATAATAACAATTTATGTTTTGTGTTTTAAATAGTCTTTCTAAAAACTGGATGCTTAGCTGCTGCTTGGGATGAAAGCAGTTAAGCACACCTCTTGAACCACTCGCAGCAATAAACCAGAGCAACACGGCATTTATACTGAGGACGGAAGAGAAAGGGGAAAGGTTGCACATCCCAATAGAGGCACTGGCCGTCTTGCATACCCATTATGCCTGAGCAACAACAAAAGGAAGAGCTTCATGAACCTTCTCTTTTTAGCACATGTATGAGATGGAAATACATAATTTAGTCCACTATATCTGTTGCCCTCATTCATCTTTTCATTTTGTCCTACTGATTGATCCAGATATAAAAGCCCTCGAAAAATGTGGTTTCCATTCCCTCAGCTATAGCGCTTTGATGATTTCTGTGGTGTCTGCTATCTACTCAAGATAGTGATTAGCAAGTGCTTGAATCTGACAGAAGTCACTTGTGACCAGACCATGAACTCAGCAGGGAGGAGTGCACACTGCAGCGAAGATAAAAAGCGCATTTCCCATTGTGTGTTGGAGGGGATTTTTGCACATCCCTCTCTGTCTCTCGCGCATGGTTCTGAATATTTACTTCTGTGTCACCAAACAATTCACATAATGATCAGTCCAACGCTGCCTCCTCTGCTGCAGATTGCTGTTCTCAAACAGCATGCACTTCAAACAAAATCAAATAATGAACATATCAGAGGAAAGCAGGCCAGACTACCACTTCAAAAAGGAAAGATGAAGACAGTCTGGCTCCTACTTGCCTTCTTCCAGGGTCTTTGCAAATTTCACTTCGCTATCTGCTCCCTGAAACTCATTAAAAAAAGGGCGGGCCTTGATTTCGTAGTTTACACCTTTCTTCAGCTCGGGAATAATAACGCTGTTTTTGGTTGGAGTCCTCACTTCAAAGATTAACCACTCTGACTCTCCATAGGATGCTGGTGTAGGCCGGTACAGAATTTTATATCCTTGAATATACTGAGATTGCTGGTCCACCTGGCAAGAGAGCAGAACACACAACACAGCCTTTAACAAGTATGAACTGGGAATGATGTCTGTGACACTATGCACGGTCCTTGGCCTATCCGTTCATTCTATTCAAAGTAAACAACACGGCCAAAGCAGATAAAGGCTCCTTGCATTACAGCAAATTACAGGCCTGATTCACAAGTGCATTAATCTGTTTGATGCTGGTAGAACTGCGCTGGTTTCCGTGGATTTATGAAGGCATTAAAGGGGGATGATGGAGTTGTATAATATGCCCCAGCTCCGTGAAATGAACAGCCTTTGCATCCGTGGAGCAATGGAGCTCAGCACAGGCCAGACTTCTGCCCACCTGAATCTGCCCAGGAGGGCAGGGGGCACACAGGGAAAGGGGGGAGGGCGAGGGCAGGGGATCTACAGCTCCACGACTCAGGGTGATGAATACAGAGATCAAAGACAGTGCCTGCCAACTCTCCCGAGGTGTGGAAGCCTCGCAAAATCCATGAAATGAGCACCACTTCCTGCCTGCTTCCTTCTAGAGAAGATGAATTGAAAGGGCAGCCAGCTGGCACTATCTCCATCGCTGTGATTAGGCTGGGCTCTGTCAGAGGGCAGGTTTGTCCCAAGCACTTCCTCCGTGTCCACCCACTCAGTGGGAGGCTCCTCTGCTGCAGGGAAGGGGCTGGTTTGAGAGGGCTCTGAACAGGCTCATAAAACTCAGTATGGTAACACAGATGAGACTTGGAAAAGCAGATCAAAATGATATTCAGTGGTCCTGAGTGCCTTTTAGACCCAGGTCATTTTATATCACATGTATGCAGAAAGAGATCTTAATGTAAACGAGGGTAGGACTCAATGTGTTTGGCTATAGCTGAAACAGAAAGCTATCTTAAAGAAGTGATCTCTTGTGGAGCGTTCGCTATCTTTTAACTATCAGTTTCAATTTCTGATGAATAAGAAAGTCCAATAAGAACAACAAAAAACTTAAGTGTGCATCAGATTTTGCCTATTTTCAAAAATCTCATACAGTGACATAATAAAACAGTTTGCTTGCAATTTTATGCCAAAAAGCAACATATTTCTTTTTTAATAATCACATAAAGAATGCGTGTGCTAGCTGAAACTGAGGTAATGCTTATTTTTGAAATTGCAGAGAAGCCACAGGCCACCCAAGAGACCAACAAAAACTGCCTGTCTGGAAAAGGTTGTTCTGTAAGTAAAGGTCAAACAAAATCGTGCTAGGAACCTCAAAGATGTTTTAATGTTATTAGTTAAAGCAGGAGATTGCCTGCTGCAGGTGGCCGTACTGCAAGTGACAGTGTAATTACCGTGCAACACAGCAGACGTTATTTGTACTCTCGCAGCACCGAGGAGCCCTGGTCATGGACCAGGACTCCATTAGGCTAGGGCTCTTCTACAAAGTCAAAACGCCTTTCGTTCCTGTTCAAAATGTTCTGCCGTGGCATGGCAGGGGCTACACCCTCTGCTCTCCTACACTGTCTCTGCCAGTATATTGACATGTTCAGATGGAAGTCCTAAAAAGGCCCCAAAGCTCACTCCCTTTGGATTTATTCCTGCACCTGGTATAATTATCCCCCATTCTTTCTGCATTCTGCATTCTATTTTAAACCTGCTCTTCTTTGAATTACATTTACTTATCTCGTTGCTTGGTACTTGCAGTTTCCTGGGTTGTTCTTTCTTTCATTTCTACCTCATTTGCCAAATGTCTCCTACAGTAAGCCATATCTAATCCTTTCTCTCACTGAGGCCTCAGCCTTGTAAGCCTACTTGAATCTTTCTCATGTTATGTTTCCATTCCCCTTGCTTCAGGACTCCTACAGTATTGTTTCCTCACTCTCTCATTTCCTCTGCTATATCCTCCATGCGGCCAACTTCCCGCTTCCTCCTGCCAGGGCAACGTCAACGCAACATCTGAAAACCATTCGCCCTTTTCGTCTCTTCTCCCTTTACTGTGCGTACCCATAGCACTGTGGGAAAGGACAGGTTCAGATGAGGCTATATGGGTTTGGGTGTATTTCTCAGTATGTCTGTAGGATGGAGTTAACACTTTCAAACAGAATTATGCAGTATTTCTCTCCACTGGTGACTGACAGACAGGGAAGTGCCCATGTTATCTCATTAGGGGACTGATACACTTCTTACTGAAAGCAGTGCAAAAGCTTCAAATGATATGACTTAAGAAGGCTTTGATCAGTCCTTTAGCTTCCAGAGGAGGACTCCAAAACTCTCATCATATTGTAAACAGCACTCTCTATGGAGACATAAAATGGTGAAAATGGGACAAAATTTAATGAAGTAGGAAAGCAAAGCCCAAGTAGTGCTCATTCCAGAGAAAAACATTTGCAAGCATACAAACTACACAGCTTCTTAAAGCGTGACTCCACTGCAGTCAAACAGTCCAATTCAGCAGTATACATAACCACCTCCACGATATAGATTTATACTTACAGTCCAATGAACTTCAATTGAGGAGGAAGAAAGGATCGTAGGGTTGTGCAGATGTAGTACCACATCACCTAGTTCTCTCTGGACCTGCTTGTGATCCACACCTTGACTTGTTGGTGGAACATCTGTAATAATTTAAGATTCCATTCTCACAAATATATAAGATTATTAAAACAAGTGTATGTAAATACAAATGAATATATCATAAAGTATGTGATGCTATCACCAATGAAGTTTACCCTAAGTACTTCCCAATTATGTAAGAAAAAACTACATGAAGTATTTTCCTGAGCAAATCACCGATGCTTAGGTAGTACCAAATCAATGCACTGCACTTTTTTTGATGGAGAGAAACAGGAGGGAAATGCTCCATAAAAAGAAAAACCACACTCAGGGATGTCTTTGGTAAATTACTACAGCAGCATGTCTTTATTCTTTCCTGCTGGGAAGAGAAAACGTTCTACTATCCATTGCAAATTCCAAGAGACCAAGAAACCTATAAAGAATGGCAAAGCAGAAGTTGACTCTTCAGATAAATTCATGGGCAAACTTACTGTTTTTAATTACAAAATAAACATAACAACTGAAGAAAAGAAAAATGAGTCATGTGGCTGCAGCTTCTCTGATTGCACGTGACTTCTGCAAACAGGAGGCAGAGCACAGCTGAGTGCTGTCTGGCTCTTCTGACATTTGGTCTATCTTACAGCTAAAAATTGTTCATACACATGAAGGGACAAATTCCTCTCAAAATATGCAATGGTACAATGGAAACACGTATTTTCTGCATGCAGAGCCCTTGAAAAGCATATTTAACTGAAATGGAATGACTGTCAGACATATAAAATTTATAGGGCAATCACTAATAGGGTGTCTAAAATATACATGTACTATGGACAGCAGAGTAACATAGTTTCTGTATTGATTTCATATATCTCTCTTCGATCACTTCATTTTAAACAAATACCATTCTGACTATGGCTAAAAATCACAGACTGGGAAATTCATGAAAAGTACTTATAGTGATTTCTTTCTTTCTTCTTTTTTTTTTTTTTAAATTAATCTAAGTCCAGATAGAGACTAATGCATTACATAAACTTTGCTCCAGCCTACTGCTACTTCCCTCCCTGACCTCCACTAGCGACAAAGCAAGATCAGGAAATCTTCAAGGGTTCTGTTCGCTGACGACCTTGGAAATTTCCATACCTGTCTGCTTACAAGAAGTGCCAAAGAGAGAGTAAACAGAAATTGCATATATATTTATGTACAACAACTACAACTACTGTAGTAAGTCACTGTAGGTGTGCAGACTATCTTGAAAGCTGAGGTTTGGATAGCGCAGTTGATGCTGATATAGAAGACACTCATTAAATGCAAGTGCAACAGTTGTAAAGCATGCTTTTTGCATGGTGGTCATATTCCCAGTTTACCAGCTTTTGGTCTTGCGTAAATAATAACAAAACCATTGTAAGACTGCATTAGGACAAGGCACGAGGACAAGTTTCTTTCCAGAAATATAGTTCCCATTTGGGAACACAAAGCCTATGTCACTTTGAACTTTTATCATACAGTTTCCTCAACATATTTACAAGAAGATGGGATTTTTTCTAAGTTAAAGAAGCAAACTGAGGTTAGCATGCAGTCAGTGGGTGACAAATCTGGATTCTTAACAAGGAACACTGATAACAACAAAACAATAAAACCAAAAACCCCTCCACTGAGTCACTGCTATGTCCACATGTAGTATGTTCCACCGAACAGGCCATTTATCAGAGTATTTCCCTCCTCCGAAAGTTTGAAAGCATTAAAGACAGAAGCTTCTGTTTGGAGGGTTGCCTAAATATCATCCTGCTTAGAATGTAACAGGAAAGTCCGTGGAATAGTTAGTTCTATCTTTGCTATTCATAAAAGATGAGTCATCAACAATATGAATCAAACTATTAATAGGCTCAGCCATTTGCACATCTGTGCTATACAACAATACTTGTGTTTTCTTGTTTCCCCTCCAAGCTTCCAAGACAGGGACTGTCCGTGAGAACACCTAAGCATGTTGTTAATGTTGGTAAAGATGAAGGTAGGTTAGGTTCCTGGTCTGGACATGCATTTAGGACAAGTCTACCCTCTAGCCAAAAGTGAACTGGGAAATTTTTGAACTTACTTAGCTAGACCACAACTTACTCAAAAGTGAAACGGTATTGGAAGAAGAGTGGAACTACTTTAAAGAACTTGATTACATTTCTTAATATCGATGAAAATTTTATCTATGGTTGTTATTTTCACTCAGGCTTTGCGTGGTTCTCAGGTCTTCAGCTCTACTAGATGCCCAGAGGCCAGTGAAGCTTTTCCATGCCATTATAAACCATTCAGTTCTGTTGAGTGATCAGAACACTGCCTCATTCGCTGTTTATCAGAGTCAGGTCAGTAATCAGTTCATTTGGGACATTCAGACCCCATACCTCATCTCCAGGAATGAAACTGCATGAAAAACGGACTTGTGCAGAACACTGCAGCCTGCCCGCATAACACATGTTGCCCTATTCCCAGGAATACAGAAATCACTAAAAGGTTACTAAATCTCTCCTTGGCAACAAACTTAGGAACCCGTGCAATCCCTATTTTCCATGTGGCTGTGACTCTGCTGTTTATATGTATCCATTGAAATTGTTACCCATTAGGAGAAATGCATAATAACGAAGGACAGCAATGTGAAATTGTTCACTCCCCAGGGGAGATGAGAAAGACTTGTTTTCAGACCAACTTCAGAAAAAATGAAAAGTCACCAAAGGAAAATGCTTTGTTTCCTTTAAGGAACTTCCTTTCAAAAACAAACATGAACTTACTTATGCAAACAAAGAAACAAACATACAACACAGGCACTCTTAATAAGCCAATGGGTCAATTTCTCCAGTAAGTAGGAAAAGCAGAAAAAAAAGAAAGATGATCTCTATCACTTTTACTTTGAAAAAGAATATGTCCAATTTTTCCCTTCTTAAGAATCTAAGTATTTCTACTAGAAAAACGCAGGCTGCAAAGTTGCAATGCATTATTCCCTGTACACCATCATAGGTGTCATTTATTTTCCACAGTGAACACAAAGTTATTTTAAATTTTACATAGCCAGATTCAGTCCATAGCTGGACTTCAGTCATAGCTGGAGTCAGAGGATGACTCCTCCATCTACCACTACCCAGCCTTTTCCTCCACTTGGCTATCTGTAAGAATTATCTTTCTTCCCTACTATTTTATTTTCAATAATTGTATTACTTGAAATAGTTTGTACTACTTGAAATACTTTTAATATATTGCCAAAACCTTTTCTTCACTGTCTCATGATGCCCAATTCCTTCAAATTTTAAACTTCTCTCTTTCCTAATGCAGCAGAAACCAACTTAGATTATGTGCTATTTCTTTCTCTGTCTCAGTCTTAAGCCTCATTTGATTTACTGGACATAATAATAACATTTCCATGGAATCTCAGGATTTGCATGATAACTTAAAAATCAGAGATTACTTTTGTTGCTAACAAGAGCTATTCTGCAAGATGTAACTATCTTTGGATAAGAGATACTAGGGTTCCCTTAGGCAATGCAATATGCTGCCTAAGCAGCTCTCAGAGTCTCTGTTATAGAGAAATGCAAGTTTAAACACTGTATTTTACCATGTAGTTTATATTATAGCCAGGATAGGCAGGCAGTCGAAAGCTACCACAATTCCTGCATCTGGTATTGCTCAGTCAACTTGTGACAGCCCTTGGGGACACCTGAAATGTTCAGTGTCAAAAGCTTACCTTGAGTTTTCACTGGATCAGATATTTGGCTTGGGTCACTTAGTCCATATGCATTAGCTGCCCTCACGAGGAATAGATAAATTGCGTTAGGTTTTAGCCCTTTAACTGCAAAACTCTCTGTTTTCACATTTTCAGCTACAGTTTGCCAGCTGCTACCAGATGCATGGCTAAGGATAAAACACACACAACAGCAGGTTAGCATGTGCTTCTTTAACAACATATTATATATAAGCGTAAGTATAGCAAGATCACGAGACTCATATACCTGAAGGCCTCAATTATGTAAGAGGTCGGTGTTGCGCCTGAATTCAAATTAGGTTGCCATGACAATGTTACTGTATTTCTGCTGACATCTGTAACCTCGGGTTTTGATGGAGCACTAGGAATCAAGTTTGGGTCAGTGGGTCTTGGTGGCTGCACTGGGACTCCAAACTCTAACAAAGGAGAGAGAAATGCTGAGTATAGACAGGAAGCAGCTGTAAGCTAAATGCTGTTCACATCTGCACTGGCAATTTATGACAGAGTCAGAAAACAACTGCATTTCAATTTCTGATTTTTCCTTTATGTATTTTCTCCACGCAGAGAGACCCTAATTGATTTACCTTGGACCTCTATGTATGCGCTCCATGTAGCTTCGCCACTTGGGGTTGAAGCAATGCAGGTGTACCGACCAGTGTCGCCCAGCTGAGTGGGAAAAGAGAAGAATAAATATTGGAAACAATCAGGCACTCAGTGGGCTAGAAAAGTAATTACCGCTCTCTATGTTCCCCCATGAATATGGATAAATGTATTAGGCTGCAAAAACTTTGAACCAGAAACATCTTCCATTAGAAGTTATGGTTTTGTGTGCTGCAAAATGAAAAGAGATACTTATTTCTGAACATTTGTTAAAGAATTAGAAAAGCTGCAGATTCTAATTTAATGTTACCTATTCTGTAATGAACAAACTGAAGGCCAATTCTTGTAGCATTTATTCCTTACTCTGCAGAGGTCCTAACAAATAAATTGAGAAGGAACTCAGATGACAAGACCCCATGCAACTGTCAACCTTCTGCCTAAATAATGCCTGGGGATTTGTCTGGACTGCAGCACTGGAGAGCATGTCATCCTTAAAACAAAGCTTAAATATTGCAGAGGGCCTTGTACTTACGAGGTTCCCTGTGTTAGTATAAATTTCACTCTACAGGAGACCCAAAAAGGAATCTCCATATGCTATTTTCATCCAGTTCTGAATGTTGGATTCTTTGTCCATATGTGACTTAATCACATTTCAAAAGACTTTCTTTTTTTGCCCCAAAAGAAATGCTATCCTCCTAAGGTCCCAGGCTCAGCAGATGAGCTGAATGGAAGCACTCAAAAATCAGAGGTTCAAACTCTAAGCCAGTGTAACTTGTAATTGGTACCAGGGCAACTCTAGGGAACACAGTAAAGTGATGTATTCAGCCTAGTTTTAAAAAATTACTATGTTTCAAACCACAGAAAACATAGCAGAGAATAGTCGGTATGCTAAAACTTAACAACATTTTAAAACGTTTTATAGCGTGCAAGGCATGATCAGCAATACTGACCAGGTACTTCCTATAATTCCCTAAGGAAGCCAAGTATTTGACAGGTGGTTAACCATTTTAAGCTATGTTTACACTGTCGAGTGAATCTGTTTAAACTTTGAAAACTGTTTTGAAAAAGCTGTGTACATGGCTTTATTACTGCAGTATGCTAAACAAAAGTTCTCTTTATAAACATTTGAAATAATTAGATCGTTTTAATCTATTAGTGCTAAAGCCCAAATAACTTAAGGATTCGTCTTACTGAAATACAAGTTTTACTTTCCCCTTCATGCTTTAAGCACCAACTAATTCCCTTAATTAATACCTCTTAAAAGCATTTTTCCTTATGAAATCTGAAATAATGTGCCCTAGGCAGAATTAGCTAAGGTGTTAGGCATAAAGAATGAACTATCTGAAAGCATGAAGTATCAAATATTTTAATACATTTATTTAACATTTCATTAATTCTAAATGTAGGATTTACTACATCAAAAGTGCCCAGAGGTGAAAAACAAAGTGAAACAAACAAGAAAACCTGTTTACAAGTTCAAGCTACCTTGGCATATCGGATCTGTAATGCTCCTGTCTCCAACTGCTTGATGCGAGAGTCCTGTGTAGAAATGAGGATCCCATCCTTTTTCCAGAGGATAGTGGGCATTAAAGTGCCTGTGGCCACGCAGTTCAGTACTAAAGTACCATCTACAGCTACAGTCTGATTCACAGGACCCTGTCGAATGACAGGGGGAGGCCGGTCTGCAATCACTGCCAGAAGAAACAACCGGAAAGAGATTTCAGCAACTGGAAGCAATTTTCTAATCATCTAAGCAACAGCAGTTGCTTGAGGCTTTGAAACAAACTAAAGATAATTAAACAAGTAATTAAAGTTGGGAGGCATGCATTATTCAGGGCAGGGTGCATTGTAATGACGCATAACTACAGAATTTTAAAATGATACACAACACAGTATTTTCAGAAAGTAAAGAAGTATTACATATTACATAGTGGTATCTGCTAGGCATTCTCTAATTCCAATGCCTTTATAAAGAGATAATGGAATGAGAAAGGACTTCCCAAATTCTTTATCAAGGCACAGATTTCACCTTGTTCATCTTCTACCACGTAGCAGGCCTGTATAACACAATTCATACTTTCAGCATTCAAAGACAGAGGAAAAGGAGGCAGGCCAGGGGATAACCTGGCAAATATGTGCTGCTTAAAAAAATTTTATTGTGTACCATCAACTCATCTTGGTGCTATTTCCTAATTGGGAGATGCCTAGCAGCAGGGTAAAGTAAACACAAAGCTAATGAGTAGGGCCATATTAAAAATTTTCAACTAAGAAATGTTTTTCCAGTAGTTTCTGACTTTTAGTTCTATGATGACTTAATCTGTCAATATGACTTCAAAGTCTCAAAGAGAATCCCATAGTGTGTTTGCATCAATTTTAATGCATCTTTCACACAACAAAAATTAAACGTTATTGATGGGTTATTTAGTAACTGTGCACAGAAAGGTATAAAGCAGTCTCAATATTCACAGAAAAAAGAATGATTGTCTACATATGTTGTTTTTTTTCCCCATTATCCAATGGATAATCAAAAAAAGAGGTAAAAGCTATCTTACTGTGTTTCAGCAACTTCCTCTAAATGTACCATCCAACATGATACGGACTGATCATCTGAAAATAGCCCCAACTTTAAACGACATAAATCTGTTCAGCAGTGTCATGGGGGCTCATGTAACTTAAAAACTGGTTTGGTAGCCAAAATATAAACCTGAAGTTCTGATAATTTGTGAACATCAGATATTTCTAAATTACTTTCCATAACAACAGACAGGGTGTTAGTACTGCTTTTTTTGGCTAAATTCCAACTCCCGTAATTTCATTTGCATGTTCAAATGACACTCTTGTGTTTTCAACTGCATAATTTACCCTCTACTTCTTGTCCCAACCTGTTGCAATGCACTGCGAGGCCATTAGTATCTTTCTCTGCAGAGACAGTCAAAATAAGCTCACTTATAGTTTGTATTTGACTTTGACAAGTTTGTAAAGAGCTTTGCAGTTGTCAATGGTAAGAGGCTGACTGATCTGTGCTCTACAGGACAAATCTAATGCCACTGAAATCCATGACTAATTTAAGTGCCACTGAAGTTGATGGCAACTTCTGTTACCTTTAGGAATACCAGGGTATCATTCTGCATATCCTGCCTTCACTTTTATAAAAGTACCAAAAAAATATTTTCCCAAGACATTATACAAAACAACTACCCATCAGATCAATCCAGAGCATATAGTCATAGTAAAGGAAATATATTTAAATTAATTTGATTTTTTCCAAGTTCAGATGGCATAGGTCATTAACAGAAAAACTCTTAATTTTCTTAATTTTCTTTTTCAAATTTATTTCTCACTTTGCCATGGCCTTCTCTCTAGTGAAAAATGGATAAAAGTGGATTAAGAAATGTGGCTTACCACTTGTAAGAAATAAGAAAGGATGCAGTCCTATTCCTCCAAACAATCTCAATCCAGTGGGTGTAAATAAACAATTTTATTCTCCAGGTTCACTCCATGTTTCTAGTACTGCATTATTTCTATGTTTTCCATAGTGCCAAGGCCCAGTTTATGGAAACTCTTCTCAGGCAACAGCTTCCCTCCCCTCAAAGTCCCTCCACAGACTGCACTTAGCCTCTTTTTCCGTAAGTGCTAAGATTATTATTTTTCCCGTTTATCTTTGCTATTAAAAATATGAAGTATTTCTGATAATTGGCAAATTGGCCTCACATCAGTATATATTACTGACTACAGTCATGCTCCCTGTAGCTTTTTCATCTTAAATTTTTTCCCAACTGCTCCTAAAAAGGAATGTATAATAATATTCATTTGTATGTTACTCTACTGACTTCCATACAGGTTGAGGTTTTTTCCTTGCTATACTGCAACATTAAAAAACAGGGAAAAAACAGGTAAACGGAGATGCTAAGCAAACGGACACACAACAATAGGGATAAAGTGCTAGGCAGCAAGCAATGTGAAAGTAAACTAAATCTAGTGGGGCAAGCTAAAAATAAGCCAGATAAGTTAAGGGATCTGACAAAAATCCATAAACTGAAGTATACTTACTAAATACAAAATGGAAATACAGTGTTACACAATATCCAAAATTTTAAACTCCTGACAGGGATGGCCAAACTAGGATTTTTATGTTCAAAGACACATGCAATCTGCATTTATGCAAAGCAGATTTCAAAGCAGTGTCATATCATCCCACTGCTGTCTTCAAATAAAAATAAAAACTTGGAAATGAGAAAATAAAGGTATTATTACCATCAGTAACTTCCAGGTAGGCTTTTGTTATGATACTTCCTGCAACATTTAAAGTCTGGCAGATATAGTACCCAACATCAGATCTCTGGACATTGGTGATAGTGAGGTCTCCTGTCTGGGAAACTGAAAATCGGCTGGATGACTGAGGGGGCTGGTATGAGAAAAGCAGGTTCTACAAGATGTATAGGAAAGAAAGTGGGAAAAAAAGGGTTAAATAAATTCAAACATCAATAATCTTAACATATCTAAACAAATTAATCTTTTTACATTATACATAAAACATCCTGCTCTTCATATCTTAAGCATGTCTACACCACAATGTGAATAGCTTTTATAGGATTTTTTGTGATAAAATAGGTGCAGATATGCACATATAATTGTGTAAGTCCTTTGGGATTGTTCTAACACTCTCTATGGTCATTGTTGGGCTTTATACAAAGTTTAACAGGCACTAGTGAAGATGTGATATGTACAGATACCGTAATGGTGCAAGCAACTGTGGTGAACCAAAGTAATTTGCTTTAACATCCTTTTTTAGAACTTACTCCAGGGCATTCTATTTATTTCATTTAAACACAGATGTTGGTTTACTTACTTGTATTTTAACTTTCCCCTTCCTAAGAATGGAGCAGTTTTTTAAAAAGAGATGCTGTTTAGGTCTCTCTAATCATAGTGTTTGTGTTCTATAACGAGTCTTATAATATAGAATTAAATCCTATGCCAGCTTCTACTTAGATAGTTTTGGTATGAAGTACATAGTATTTACCAACAGTGGTCAAAAATCAGAACTGCAATCAAAATAATACAAGTCCTTTACACTGAATACTGATTCTGAATTTCTACCTCTGGCTGAACAATTTGTGAATGAGAATACTTTAAGGTCACAGAGGCTATTTTTTATCTCTCTTTCGTCCCTAACTACATTTTGCATTTCCAAAAATCATCCAAAGGAATGGGATACAACATCCTCTACTTCAGTATTAGCCAATTCTATTTATTCATTGACCTCCTCCTCCAGTTTCCTCAATCATCACAAGTGGTCACCACTCAGCAGAGTCAAAACTGAGCCAGAAAAATAATGCACTAGGCAACACTTGGCAGAAAAAAAAAATCTAGGTCATACAAAAATACAAACATAATATACTGGTATACTTATACCATTGAAGATTATCATCTAAATTTGGTTAGCAGTCTAGTTTTACTTAGGTATTTAGACAGAAATGTTGCAAATGGAGTAAAGAAGCCAATCTCTAAGCGTTCTCAATTTCTCTGGCCTATTGTTTTGTAACACAAAGAACCCTGTCATATGCTATTGCACCATTCATTCCTTCATTCACAGGAAAACCAGAATCCCATTTTCCTTCTTTCCTTCCAATAAAGACGACTTTGTGTCACATCCCTCCTTCAAAAGATGACTCTGAAAGAAAACTGTGATTCTCTTGCTATGCTATATTGTGTTTCACCCACTGGCTTTCAAGATCCTTTACAAAGAAGCTGAAAATATTTTTCCCTCCCATTCAAATAAGGAAGCTGGGAGAAAAAGTGACCTAGTCAGGTATGACCTGTCAGCCAACTGACTGAGTGGGAAAGTAGATTCTCCCTAGCCCCAAACTAGAGTCCTACCCATGCAGTGACGCAGATCAATACAGCAAATGGTTTAGTTTGCCAGACACACACAAACACATGACAAACTAATAGCTGCACCATAAAGCCAGAGCCAAACTTTCTGAAAATTTGGGAGTGTTTGGGAGTTCAAGCAAACTTCAGCATTAGTCATCTCTTCATCTCTTAGAAGTTCTCCCTGTTAGGTGCAAAAGATTTTCATAGTGAAACACGGAATGTTTCTAGCTGTTTCATAGACTTATTTTTACATTCATGAAGAAAACGGGAACGAGCAAAACATAGACATCCTTTCTAGCAAGGCTGACATCACCTAGCACACATGTGACTTTGAAGTAAAGAAGAAATACCCAGCATCTCCAAGCTCTAGACCTATTTTCCACATCTTTAAAACAAACATTAAAATATTCTTCTCTCATGTGATATCATCTTTTCAAGAAACTGCCAGGAAGAAGGGACAGAAAGGCTGTTTTACCTGACTCCCCTCTCTCCGCCAAAAGATGGCTGGCTGAGGGTTTCCAGTTGCTTCACACTGGAAAGTCACAGTTCTCCCCAGTGCAGCTACCTGATCTCGAGGTTTTACAACAAACTGTGGAGGCTCTGAAAAGAAAATACAAAAAAAAAAAAATATATCACACTACTATCAGAAGACCAAAATTGCCTACTGACTTTAAATGGTGTAAAACAGAATAGTTAAGTTTCTTTAATAAGGAGAGGCAGCACAGAGACACATCAGTCTAACAGCCACAGCTGAGTCATCACTCAGATCATCTTTTCTGTTGCTGGACCTCCCAATTAAAACTCTGACTGTGCATCAGGTGCTTTTATTACTGACCACTTATACAAGGAAGTAATTCCCACCAACTTAATGAGACAACGTGCAGAGCAACAGTCACCAATATGAAGAAATCTGTTACAATTTGGGTTTTAAAGGGGGAGTACGGCTACAAGTCAGAATGGAGAAATCTTTGAGGGACAACAGGCCTACAGGCCACACTTTGTCAAGGGCTTCAATAACACTGTTGAGTAACTATGAATTCAGGCTTACATGCGCAAGAGTCATCATCTTTGATTTAGGGAAGTTGAGGAGAGAAGAAGCCCTTAATTGCTTATATAAAAGACTTTTGATCAGGGTCTCAAAAAAAATTTAAAGTCAAAAGCCCCAGAAATCCTACTGAACAAATTATAACCATTTAAAATCTTCAGTCCAATTACTGAAGAGGAATGAATTTAAAGGAACAGCAGAGCTAAATGTCTTCCTCATTTACATAGGCAAGAGCATGTTCAAACAAAATATATATGCAAATGAAGGCAAATTTAAAACATCTGCTCAGCCTAACATTATAAATACTGCCAGCATTGTCCAAACTGTTTGATTTAGACAGACTTCAACAACCCCTTCATCCAGTAGTAAATAGAATGTCAAAAAAACATGTCAGTCACATTAAAAAAAAATCAGCAGAGACGACAGCATTAGATATCTTGATGGGGCTAGCACAGAAAAAAAATCTAGCTTGTTTTATAGGCTGTTAACTCTCACTTCTTGAAAAACATGCATTAAATGGAAGTCCATTTATTTAATCATTTCCTATTCCTTCTGATCATCTGTCCAAAACTAATTATGCTCTCCCTCTTCCTTATGTTGGAATAAAGGGGATGTTTTGAATCTGACTTTAATAACTCAAATGTTTTTAGTGTTTTGGTTTTTTTTCTTTCTTCTTTCAAACATTTCTGTATTTACAAGATTTTCCTTTAGAAAGAGTGTGAATCATATAATTTAAAGCTATCACTCCATGTGTTTTATAAACATCAAGTAATAGTGGCTTTATCTAGAATGAATTCAGTAACACTCAAAGTCCTTTCTAAAAAAATTGCTTTCAGTGTTCCTGTGGGCCAATACTTTCAGTTACCTGTTCCTCATGCCTTGTGTCTCTGCTCCCTATTGAGTTCATATTAGAATATACTCTCCCTATGACCCTCCTGCTTTGGAAGGAATTTTTAAAGCACAACATCTTATTATTTACATTTGGATGCAAATGCTACCTTTCCTAGAATTTCCTTAGATAAGAAACTACCCAAAGGGAAGGTGAGTTTGACCTACAGTAATTAGCAGACTTCAAAACATTTAGCTCTGAAACATTCAACCAATACCTTGGAAGAAGATGTGGGAAGACTTTGACATGACAGCATGTTTAATTTAGAACAGAAGGTGAAACTGTTGGGGGTTTGCCACAGGGTTGTAAGGTATGATGGGGAAAATGGAGATGAGCGTGAAGCACCTTTGTTATGCTGTTGGATTCTAATAACAAGAATAAATTTAGCATATAGTTAAACTTAGGGCTTGGCTGGTTCTGTACTAGTCTGTGACACAAAATGGAACTGAGGGTTTCTAAATCCTGTGCTAGTACCTAGGATTTATAAGGTTTCAGATTTTGTTGAACTTGAGAATGGGTAGAGATATAAAGAGATTAAAATGGTTCTGACCACTGGAGAAATAGCTGAATGATTGTGATTCCAGTACCTGAAGATGACCGTTCAGGGACTACTGAACACAAAAAATGAGGGGAAATTCAGTCTTCCAGGTAACCATGGTACAACTTATAAAATGTAAATAGGTATATGTTTCTCTAGATATTATTCTAAATATGTATTTTGTATGTATATTATTCTAAATATATATGCGTATTATGCGTATGTGTATTATTCTAAATCTATTGCTATTAAGGTAAATAATAAAAATCCTATTAGCTTCAGTGTCAGAAGAATTAAAACAGGGTTAAGTGAAACTCTGTTATTAAATTCCATTCAATGTTCACTGTACTGGAAGCATTTTCACTGTCTTTTTTTAACTCCAGTTTGCTTTCACACCTTGGGTCACATACATGTGGTATGTGATGAATATAGTGTAAAAGATGCTGAAATAATAATCCACTTAAGGAAAGAACAACTTCTATCCTTAAGACCTTTAAAACAAAAATAATTTTTCATAGAACACTTTGAAGTTCAACTAATGCAGTCACTGAAGAAAGAAGACATTAGGATTTGACTTGTTACATCATGTAAAAACAGACAGAAAGTTACCAACCCATTACCTTTCTCTTTGCCATTAAGTTACCCATACTTCATGCAGAATTTATTCTGTGCGATGTGTCTTGTCAATAACAAGTAAAAGATGGGAGCTGACTGGTTGAAGGACATGGAAGGGGATGGATGGGAAGGGGAGGAGAAGTTCCCGTCACAGTGATACGATGACTAGAAGATGGCCAATAAAATTTCAACTTACCAGACACAACTAAAAACAAAAACAAAAAAAAAGAAAACATGGAATAAATAAAATTGAATAGACATGAAACAAAGCAAAGAATAAAGCAAAATTAAAAAAAAATAAATAAAAAGGACCCTTGGTAAGGGCCTTAGAAAGCACACATATATTCTGATATATGAAAAATAGGTTTAAAATGTTGAACAACATCTTCTTTTATTTGATTTTTAAGCAGAAGGCTCTATCAAATGCTGCAAGCAGGCTGTAGAAGAAAATGGGTAACAGACTGAAATAATGGTCAGGCAACCTGGGTTCTACTCCGAGCCTTTGCAATGAACTGCTGTGTAACCTTGAGTAAATTTTTTTTTCATATTATTATTATTTCTCTGCATCAAGAGCTTTCCATGGTAAAATTAACTTGAAATCTCCAGTAAATATCAATCTGCAGCATTGCTGAAATGGAACAGTGACATTTACACCCTTTCTAAAGCATCCAAACATCTACAAATGGAAAATACTTTTCTGAAGCTAATAGCTACTAGAAAGGAAGTTTATTAAAAAAATAATAATATTTTGAGGCATTTAGCCCACATACCAATCTCTTTAGTATAAGATTGCTGTATCAAGGTCATAATGCTCACTATTAAACTGTAAATGCAAACTAAAACACCATTAAAATTAATTTGAAAATATTCTTAACCCTTTTCTCCCCCTCAACCTCAATTTCACTAAAATATTCAAAACCAGAGATTTATTGCAAAATATTAGTCTTTTCAACAGAAATTGTCAGTGGTAAATTATGTAATGTTGAATTCTCTTTCAATCATAGTTGAAAATTTTCATAAACTTTGAAATGGCACAGATCCTGGCAGGCTAACTTCATTTATGAAAGAAAGGCATGTTAGAAAGAATTCCAACCACATATCACTAATTGAAAGAATGGATTGAAAAAAAAAATGTAAAACCCATGCATTTCAAAAATATACACAGATACTGAGAAAAAAGTCAATCAAAAAAGGGTAGCTGGTATAAGATAATTACAGTAAAAGTCCAAAACCATACAATTGTTTTAATGCATGTTACAAATACCAAGCCCTTCAACACTTTGGTCTATTGCTTTATGTTGAGAGTAAAACAACTATTGTTCATCAGGGTAAGTTTCATATCAAGTAGGAAAGCACCTACAATACACAATCCTCTGATAAAACACATGAAGGAAACTAATAATATCCAATCTGCCAACATTCATTAGGCATGAGGAATACTGGCTTACTGTTCAAATAAATACAGAGGACTCCAGGTGTATTATGAAAAGGAAGCAGAAAGAGAATCAGATATAATATTGGAATTTGGGTCGTGTGGAAGCCAAGAAGTTGCAACTGAATGCACCAAAACCAGATCATATAGAGAATTTGGGTTTTATGTTATTAGAGACTTTTTTTTTTTTTTAGGAAATAATCCCAAACAGAGGAAGTTGAAATTACCATTTTTCAAGATTTGCGTTTCAATTTTAAGGAAGTATTCTGGATGTACATTAGCCTTCTTTGAGTGTGTGGGTTCAGTATCTCTCAAAGAGAAAATCAGCGTGCATTACTCTGCTCAGATTATCTGCAAGTCCATGATTTGTAAGAGGAGTGGCCAAGAAACGATACACAAGAATTCCTGAGAGAAATATGCTTGTTCCCAAGATTCAGCTCCTAGCCACCCTTGATCATGGGTAAGTAGATTACCAGTAACCACTCCTTTTTAACTGAAAAGCTCTCTACTAAACTTGCAATTAGAGTCTGACCTGCTTTGGAATTAGAAATGCTTCTCCATAAAACACAACTCATATTCTACATGAAATAGCCTGATAAGGGACTTAATGGGTTGCAATTCTCGCACAGAGGAAGTAACTCTAAATTATCAATTTTCCATTACTTGAGTAGTGCCAAAAAGAGAAAAGTTCAGCCTTCTTGGTAGCAATGCAAAGCTGCCTAAGCCCTCTACTGGAAGCTCATTTGAAAATTTCTAACAGATAGAAATCTGTCTTGGTTGCTCGATTACATTTCTACAAATTAAATTAACTTGTAAGTGCTGCATTTACACTTTTCTTTTTACCAGACAGTTTTGTTACTGTAGGTCAAAAATAACCCTGTCAAGCAAATATATTTTTTTGCCCACCTGTAAAAACAGAGGGGGTACTAATACATGAAAATAAATTCCTGTAGAAACAGGGCACCACATTGGTTGGAAATCTGTGGCAAGGGCAAAGGGTGAAATTTCATAGAAAAAATTAAACAGTTCTGTCAGAGGGACATCATGTGGTTTAAAGGAACAACAATAGCAACAACAACAAAGACCACTTTCTTAGTTTGACTTACATCCTATATCTAAGGTTACTAAAACTGAGAAGTGAATAGTTTTTCCCCTATTATGGCACATTTTATCTGACAGCACTTTCAATTATAAAGTAAATTCATTTTCCCTGTGTTAATCATGGCTTTTCACGTGGCAATTAAGGGAAATAACCTGTTTGTAAAGACAGGAAGTTAGCATGTAAAACCACAAATACCAAAGGAATAATATTTTTGCCTTTCAAATAATTTCCTTGACATGTGAGGTTTTTCAGGGAAGACATGTCCAGTCACTGAACAAAAAACAAAAGAAAAGTGGTTTCCAGACTAGTGACGTGATCTTTTAATGCCTTATTCTTGCCAGCAATCCTATCAACCTCACTGGGACTACTGGTGTCATGAAATCCACTCGCAGGAATAGGAATTTGCAGTTTTAGGACTTAAACTACAGACTAGTATAGTTGTCAGATGTTAATGGAGGAACTATTGTATTTGATAGATGTAGTATTGTAGGGTCATGGGATAATCAGGTTGGAAGCAGCCTCGGAGGTCTCTAGTCCAACCTCCTGCTCAAGCAGGGTCTTGATCCAGTTGGGTCTTGAAAACTTCCAAGGATTGAGAATGCACAGCCTCTCTCGGCAACCTGCTCTACTGCTTGACTGTCCACCCAGTGAAGAAACTTCTCCTCATATCCAGCCTCGACCTCCCTTGTTTCAACTTAAATCCATTGTCTCTTGTCCTCCCACCATGCACCACTGTGACAAGCCTGGCTCCATCTTACTGACAACCTCCCTGTAGGTATTGGGGGCTGCTGTTGTGCCCCCCCTGAAGACACCTCTCCTCCAAGCTGTGCAAGCACCATTCTCTCAGCCCTTCTTCACAGGTACATATGAGACCTCAACATACTGTGTGTAATGCCTACATCTCTAAAGACCACATTTTGTAATTCTTCTCACAAAAGTGAATACAAATGTTGCTCTAGTGTTTATAACTCATTGGTTTCCTCATATTTAGAATTAAATATTACAGGGTTGTGTGTATTTCTTAGTCTGATATTGGACAAGCTATAAACTTCAAGTACCCAATCTTGAAAGCTGTGGTAGTAATTATCTATGTCAGAGAGAGTAAAATTATATAAATTTTCATTCATTTATACTAATAAGGTGCTTTTGAGATCCTGAGATTCAAGGTGGTACTCAATTACTAAATAGGATTTTGTTCTGCATATTAAATACTCATTAATTATTGTTCTATTACTATTTATGAATACCTTCCAGGTACTCAGAAGATATATTGTTATTCAGCTGATGCAAGCTGAATACTGTCAATTTAAGCTCAACATGTTTCATTTTTGATTATTATTTAAATAAAAATCTTCAAGTCTTCAAGGACTGCTTGACACCCATAGAGGCTATTATAAAGGAAGCAAAAAGTATAATTCTACACCAGAGATATGAAACAATCGCAATCTTCAGGCCAATAATTGCATACAACAGTCAAGCTCATATACAGTCTTTAGCTTCTGTATAAATCCTTGGCTATATGGTTAATCTAGGAAATGGGAGTCACAATGAAATTTAGATTGCTTTCAATTAATTTTGTGATACATTAATCCCAATTCAAGTGAAAAATATCCGAGGTTGAATGTGCCTGTAGAAACAAACTGGTAGGAGATGGGATGCAAGTATGAGCCTATGTGCTGGAAAAGACAGCGGAGCTTGGGAGTAGGCATTTCTGATGCAGTTGCCAGGTAGAGACTAGACAGTGTGCGAGAAACTCCAGAGCTAGCAACAGAGATAGCATAGAGACAGCTACATTATCTGTCATGTAGCATTGCAGTTCTACAGAATGGCTGAAACTCAGCTGTTTATAATCTCGGTATGAAATGGGTGAGAAACCCACGGTTTATAACCCCTGTCTGAAATGAGTGGGTACAGAAAATTTGGGCACTAGAGTTACATGCAGAGGAAATGTGAGAGTCTGAGTATGTTTAGCAAACTGGTCAAACTCTGACTGCTCACTCCTTAAAAAAAATAAAGAAATTCTCAACAATTTTATTTTCCAATTCCTTCCCTAATTCCAAACCAAAACTCAGCTAAAAACCTGCCAACCTCTTCTTTTCATAAATAAGTTTCATTGCTAACCCTGCTAAACTCTGAAATCTAATTAACTACTTTTTACCTTCAACTATCTGAACAAGGGCCATTGAATGCCTTTCTGAAACATGACTACCAGATATTTATGTTGGTGTTTTGCAAAAACTACTATTACGGGAGATAGTTTAAGACAACGTGCCATGTTTCATTTCCTCTCTAGTGATTTGTAGGCTATTTGTTCTATCAAAGCAATCTGAAACACCCAGTATCTTTGATATGCACATCTCTGCAGTCATTTGTGGAAAGTATCACTTTCTACAGAGAAATAAACAAAGGCCAAAATCTCTTGTTCTGAAAAAATACAAATGTTGCCATTCAGCTGTCTCCTGGCTTCAACCTGTGAAAAATATGGGAAAATAACACCAGGTACATTACTAAAGAATTGGGCTATATCACTTTTTATCCTCATTGGTCTCTCTATTTTCAGCTGTCACTTCTTGAGGTCTAGATATATATATATAAAAAATTCATATTTTCCCAGATTTTCTGCTAAAATTCACATTCATGTAAGACCAGACTGGAACACCCTTACTTACCATGAATGCTTTCACAGTACGTAGTCCCAGTGCACGAAGTGTGATACAGTGCAGTACAAACTTCTGAGGAAAGGTCTAACAGGCTGGCACCAAGCATGCCACAGCCATATATAGCTGAGGCAAATGTTTACATGAGATTTTTGATGTTTCAGATGAAAAGTGATGACTTCTAATTCCAAACCCCCAGCATGGGAGTGATCATAGTTTATTACATTTTTGATGACTGGAAAAATTCTGGTTTGGATTGCTGCTGCTGTGTCAAATAAGTACTTTCTTAAGTTTAAAAGAACAAGTGATTACAGTAACTTCAAAGTTACCAAAGGCAAGAAGACAGAAATCTAACTGATTGGAAAAGGAACAGATTAATTGTTTTCTATAATGGTACTGTAAGTAAGAGATTGAAACTAAGAAAGAAAGCAGTTGACGGAGCATTAGGAAAAATAGTTGTGATAGTAAGATCACCTTTAGAAGTAGTGGAAACCTAGAAGCCTGTAAAAACGTTTCAGGTTCATGCACAGAAAAGTTAGTAAGGGGAAAATCTCAGTATCAATCAGGTGCTGTGTTCCTCAACATGCTTCCCAATGAGTTTTTATTTGTGTTTATTTATTTTTTGTTTACAATTGACCCACATTCCCTCTTCTGTCTGAATAGTGAAGACTTGTCACATGCTGGGCAGTAACTTAGAAACAGGCTGGCTAGAGTCTGGGCCCTACACGAAAGTGTCACTCGTAGGGTACCAGTAGGCTGCCAGCTGCACTCCTCACTGTGCGCTTACCCGGCTGCACTCCGAGCCAGCAGCCACGAGACAGCTGCAGGCTGGAAACCCGGCAGCCACGTCACCACGACACTCACTCTGACCATGCAGGGCAGAATATATTCGCTCATCTTCAGCACAGGGCACATGCCTGGCAGACTGGATTTAGCTTACGCCTCTTGACTTGGTACCCAGAGAAAAAGGGTAGGTGCCTGTGTGCACTCCAGAGAGCTAATGTGCTCTAGGAGAAAGTGGTCTGATGATGAAAAAAAGCAAGTGTTGCTCCTTGGTGCTGACAGTACCAAGCCTTGAAAATGTAAGTGCATTTAGAGCTGGTACACATACCAGGGAGAGACACACGTGAGGATATGGCTTTAGAACATGCACCTAAACACGTACGTCACAACACACGCAGCGTGGCAGTTCAACACCATCAACGCCAGAACTGATTTTAAAGATCAACTTAAATTGCCATGGATTCAAAGTCAACATTTCTCCCTCCTGCGGCAAACAGGAAGGTATCTGTTCTCCACTCTGCAGCGGGAGCAACAAGCAATTTATTTCCACAGTTTGTTGGTTTCGTTATCGGCATTACAATGTCACTAAGCTTCTCTTTGGTGGCTTAAACTCCACCCTCTGCTGATCAACAGCATATGATCTGTGCATTAACCAAACCTCCTCCATGGATGCTATTCTGTTTTCAAGAGCTATTAAATGGCATTGACTCCTTATGGATTTCTGGCCATTTTGAGATTTAATTCAGGCTGAGAGGTGCTTCCCTCCTCAACTCTAATCGATGGGGCTGGGCAGTAAAATCTGGCTCTATCTCAGCTGTGTCTCAGTTGCGGAACTATATTATCTTAATGTCTGCTTCACAGCAGGCTAATGAATCTTCCCTTTAAAACATTTAAAAAGCCAAGATGAAAAGTGCTACACAAGCGTGTGTGTGTGTGTTTGTAAATGCGGGTGGGGGAGGAACCTACTGAAAAAATTTGTGGGAAGAGAACAGTGGGTAAAATGTACGCACATGAGATTTTTTGCTTTCCAACTGATTTTGCTGATACTAGCTACAAAATAAGAAAGTTCATAATCTCTCCTTCTGCAGGAGTCAATGAAAATTTCTACGATAAAAATCAAAAATGTGGAAATAGACTTTGCAGTGCGATTTTAAAAGGTAGCACTTCTCAGGTTAATACATGTAGTACACAGTTTAAACGGTTTATAAATCCTGTAGTCATTGCCTTGAGGTGACAAGAGAAATCTGAAATATGGGGGTTAGAAGACAGAGAGAGGGAGAGAGGGATTTAAGGTCTTCCAGAAGTTCCTCTCCTAGTCTCCCCTCCCCCTTCCTTGCTCTGGGTCCTCCTAAACCATCCTATAAACCAAATACAATTTAGAGAGCACACTTAGGACAAGTCTAATTCCATCTATTTAAAAACTAGAGTAACGCAGTAAACTGTGGAGTCCTGTTTCCCAGGCTTCTCTTTTTGGAGAACCGTTGTCTTCCACTGTGTTTAAAAAGAACTGAGGTAATTTTGGGCACTGCTGCAATCTAAGTAGTTGTGGCTACAAATATTTATACTAAAGCCTTTTAAAAGAGTGAAAAAAGATAGATGAATTTTAAATAAGCTGTGCAGAAGTACAAAAAGATTATGATAGCTGGATACTATTTGAAGAATTCTTAGGAGCTTCCTAGTCCATTTTTTGACTTACAGTAAAAGACAGTAGAGCTGAAAAGGAAACAGAGTGGAATTTTTTCCCCAGCTGTTTATGATAGCACAGTTTTCTTCTTGGAAAGAAGTACTTGAAATCCATAGCAACCTTCTTAGAATAAGTTAAAGCTATTTGTGAAAAGTGGCCAAAGCCCCATGATCAACGGATACCAAACACACACTAAAAATGGAAGGACAGTAAATCTCTACAGTGCAGTAACTTTTGATTATTAAAAAAATGTTATTTTGGGCATGCAATATTCAGTAAGGAATACTGTCAACTGAAACAGATAGTATTTCATAAGAAATCTGGACTTCTTTTTATGGGGACACCACACTCCCCACATAGAGAAAACCCAAGTCTATATGTGGGACACTAATATCCGAACTTACTTTTTAATAATGTTAACAGGAAGGTAACCGTGATATATTAACCAGTTTTAATTATAGGTAACAAAAATAAAACATATAAGAATTCTATACAAGATGGAATTATCCATCAGGTACTGGGAATTTTTACTGCGATGGAGGTAGAAAATGGAACAAGTTGCTTAAGGAAATAAACACAATGTGCAAAAATAAAATAAAATAATTCAGGGACACTCAGCCTGATTTTCATACAGTGAAGCAGTGGTTCACCTCTGTCAAAAGACAATAATGCTATCAAAAATTGCTGGTTGTCTGAAACAAAAGTGTTGCTGCAGCTATGATGGTCTAGGGATATTAGCAAACATGTTTTGAGGTTTAGTCTTTAGTTAGGTTAGTTAGACTCTTCGAGGGAAAAAATCTGACAAGATCTGGGCACCCAAGAACTCTGAAGGAAGAGGTACAGAAAAGGCCATCAGACCTTTGCTGGTGGAAAACTGGACCACAGCAGACTCTCACGTGACTTCTTTGTCTGTACTGAGACACGAGTGTCAATGTGCTACCTTAACTGTGTCAAAAGAGAGCGGCTATTTAATCTGAGGAGATGCAAGCCCCAAGTGGGCTCTCATTATGCCACTGAAAGATGCAAAGAGAACAGAAAACCCTTCAATGCTGTGTTTAGAGAGCATAGAACATTTATGAGAACAAGACAAGCAACCTGATTGTCCACCCAGACAGCTTTGGTTTTTTTTGTTTCTCAATCCTCTCATCCTATTCCATACTTAAATGGAAAAAAAAATTCACCCCAAACTTCAGGAATTAATGTGCGGTCACAGGGGCAAGAGGAGCATGCAGACACCTCCTGCAGAAAATAATGTGAGCATACTTGATGTTTAGCAGTTTAATCTGAAGAAGCCATTTTTTTTTCTTGCGCTGGAGGATTCTGATACTGAGCCTACTAGGTGATCTAGTTCACATATAAAGACTGCAAGATATTTTATTACCAGTTCTTGAGTGTTATTCAGCACCTAACAATAAAATATTTTAGTGTTCAAACAAAACATAATTCATAGTAACAAATGGTACTCAAAACAGCTTATCAAAATAATGTTTGAATGCACTGTTATTATAAGTCAGTATTTTTCTTGTCAAGAACCAATTCAGAGATGACTGATTTTAATGATGCATGTAAACTAACAAAAATAAGAGAGTGCACTATAATCACTGTATAGTCCTTATGAAAATTACTTACAGGCTATAAACAAGGCAAAAATAAATTGTGTATTACCTTTTTATGGATGTTTAGCATAATTTAATAAAGCCCAAGTTTATTTCAGAATGAACATATAGCAGAAGTACTGTTTAATGAACAACCAATGAAAATTATTATTCCTTGCACTCTATTTATTTTTATACATAAAGCCAAAAATCTGCAAACTCAACAACTGGTAGTAACATTCTACTTTGTCTGTTCCAAAGACAGAGTTATTGAAATGTTATCTTTAGAACAGCAGTCACAAAATAAAGTCTGCAACAGTGAAGCCTGATACAAAACCAATTGATTTTTCCCTAGTCATGGGATTTAGGAAATTGCAGGCACTAGAAAAACAGTCTTCAGATTTTGTTTGCTACTTTTTAATTGAGTGCTGAAGTATGCTATACAAATCTACTTTCTTCAATTCTCTGCAGCGAGTGATTAAAAGGTAGAATTTTTAAGAACTTTACAGTAAATAAAACCCTTTCAGCAGGAGAAAGCCTCTACCTTCAACTTATTTTCGTAGTAATGTTTCACCAAATTATTTGGACTCCTTTTGTTCTACTTGCTGTCTCAAGTCCTTGTTTCAAAGTACTAAATTGCAGGAAGGAATCTCTAAAGTTTTTAAGTATTATTTCCCTGTAAGCAATTGCTGTCACTGTTGTGAGACTCTATGTAAAAAAATAAAACTCCATTTAAAAACTTAAAACCATAGAAGCAGTTATTTATTAAAATGTTACATGGATTTGAAGCAACCATAGATCACTTTTTAAATTTCGCTGAAATATTTACTGATTCCTTCTTTTAACTGTATTTTAGAAATGCTTCAGGAATCTTAGCGTTCATCACTTGCATCAGTAGAACAAGCACCTTCAGGGCACTTAATCTCTTCTTCAGATAGTTTCCTCAGTTCCCTCTGATTAACTTTTAAGATTTATATTCTTTCACCAGAAATAGGTGGCAGTCACACTCCTCAGATCCTTGATAGAAATCTGAAGTGCTGTCATAGGTTACAGCAGTCATTAAGGGGGAAAGGGCTGTCTCTTTAAGCTATACAAATCACAAGAGACAGTTTCCCTCATTCATCCTGCCAAAAGTTTATTAATTAAAAAAAATCCTGAAGTTCATAGGACAATTACTATTCTTCTTTCCTCTTTCATGGGGACTGAAGACAGGATATGGCCTAAAATTAGTTCTTTCAAAAGGAGAAATACTAACTTAAAGAGAGACCATGTAGACAAGTTCAGATTTAAATCCAATCCTAGTTTTAAATTTCAAGTGGTTAAATTCACCCATGATACTGTGAGGCGTTCACTGCAACATATAATAACCACCATATACCTCAATAGCATTTTTGTAATCCCATAAAAATCTGAATTTTGTCTTTGTTATTTTAACATAGCTAGTTCAGACACCTATAAAGCAATTACATTTACAGCCAACTTATAATGTGTACCAGCAGCCTGACACAGTGGAAACATTTATACGGTATCTGACAGATAAAAGAGCAAATCCTATTCCTTTTCATTCCGGGTGGTATTCTCAGCCCTACCCAGAAGCCTTATCAAATAGATGTCTTTTACAGCGTGCCTTGAAGCTACTTTTTACAAAGCGGGGGTAGAAGGAGGAGGAAATTCCAGACCTGAAGCATGTGCCACCTTTTCAGATTAAAATTCTTTGTCAGTTGACTAGTACAGCAAAATCACAGCCAGAAGTCACTTATCAGAAGTTCTGCTCACTATCCACCTTGCAGACAAGCTCTGTTAACCCTAACATTAATGACATCATAAGCTAAAAAACCTTGATCACCACTGTAAAATATGAATTGGCCAGCGTAATTTCCATAGGAATTCTTCTTTTTTCCTGCCAAACTGATAACACTGAATGTGTTTAGTGCCTTTGAATGGCAAAATTTACATTTTGCAGTTCAGTCACTGCTGCTGCACGTTTAGGTGCATATTAGGCAGGGCACTGTAACAAGTATTGCGAGCTCCTCCAGAGACACTGCTTGAGGAAGAAGAGTTAAGAAGCACTCAAGGTTTGAGGATTGATGTTCACTACCAATCTGCTGGTGACCGACCGACAGTCACCAACAGCTACAGTGTTGGTATTATTTTTGTGAAGTCCTCAAGTCAACTGACCTACTTGACCTGTTTCTCTTTTAACTCCTGCTAAATAGCAACTACACTGTCATTGCTATAATGGTTCTTGGCCAACTGCATAGTAGGACTTCCACTGGAGCCATAATTTCCACTTGTATCAGAGAGTAAAGCTCATTTCAGCATAAATTATAAACTTATTATAAAAGTGGATGTTAAAAAAGCCTAATTAAGTACTGCAAATGGGAGCGAAGCAAATGGAAGTAGGGGAAACTATGTAAAACCTTTGGTTGTTAGATTTACTTAAAAGCATTTTTATGATTACATGTGAAATTTGCAGACTCTTGAAGAAGCCCTACTTCTATTTGCATTAATGGTAAAACTAATTCTCTTTCAGAACTGAAGTTCTGAGGTATGTATTTTTGGTAATTTTGTGTGTCTTAGGAACATGGGATTCAATTTTATATATATAATAATGAAATATATAGCATTATAATTTCTACAGTCCTGCTTGAAGGCATAAAACTAAGCAAATCACATAATAGAAATCTCCACGAAAACATGAAAAGCATCTTGCATGTATACTAAATACATACACAATAAATATATCCAACTTGCTTAGTGCTAGAGCAAGAGAGAAATCCACTGGTTCTAGAGATGCACTTTTGGTCATCGTTTCCATGTTCTGGAGCACATCAGCTACTTGGTAAAATATAACATATTGGTAAAATATAATGTATGGTACTCTGGGCTGCTTCCTGGCAGTTTGTATTGACTGAGGTATTTCTTTAATAATTAATCATCTCCTGAATGAAATGCTTCCACATGTATTTAGCAATGTCTCTGAATGCCTTACATATGCACTATACATTGCTGCAAAATGAAAACAGTGGACTGAGACACTCTAATTTTAGGAAAATGCAAACAACAGCAGGTTTACATTTTCTTAACTAATTAATTTTCCAAGGAGAAAAGAAGATAACTTGACAAACAGTTTCAAGGATGGAAATGCTTTTAAGCTGCAATAGCAAAAGACTAAGTGAAGGGTTCAAACATTATTCAAACAAATATGACTGAAATCGCAATAAAAATACAGCATCTGCACTTCACGTAGGAAGCACTTATAATCCCCAAAGTCAGGAGTCTGTATAAAGGAAAATAGTGATTCCAATAATAAGAATCTGTGATGCTGGTGCCATGAGCAGGAAGAACATTAATATGGAATTGATATTCCCTTCCCTCTGTTCTATTTTCTACAGTTAGCATCCTACTACATATAGTTGAACTATCTGAGTTGACAGTTCCTAGTCCATGGACATAGATTGGGCCCATTTGCCTAGCTCAGAGGCAGTGCTGTGCAGTTTTCCTGAGACAGGGAGCACTGCAGGGCATGCACGATGCACTCCAATGTCTGCTAGACCAAGTAGGGTCAGCGTTGACCTGGAGGTAATAATAGGGCCAGGTCCAGGGCAGCTCTCTGCTGAGACACTAGGTTAGCTGTTCACCGTGTTTCATCAACACATCCCTGACACCTAGGTATCTCAATTAGCTCCGGTGTTGCATGCTCCACCTTTCAATACCCTAGATAACCTTGTATAGTGCAGAACATACACAGGTCAATCACAGTGCCTGGAGCCTGAAAAAATGATGAGTATCGAAGAGGATATGTCCTCTTCTTAGCAGTGCTACCAACCCTACGGCCTGAGCAGTGTCCCGAAGAGCACTGCTTACAGCACTTTCTGCTGTGTGCCACGTTTCATTCAGCACAGCAGTTCCACTGTACAGACACTTGACAGACGATGGCTGCCGCCTTCCTAACAGTCACGCATCTTCATTAACAACTCTCGTATTCTTTCTTGGAGTACAGTCTGGCATGAAAACACCACAGCCTATCGCTGAGATACTGAGGGGGGAAAAAAACCCAAAACAAACCCCCACAAGAAAACCCAAAACCCAGGCAAACCCAAACTCAAGCAAAAAACCCTCTTTGTCCTTTGCTGAATATAACAAGTTTACACAGTGGCAGGTGTAACTTCTGAGGCCATGATTTGTAACACAGCTCTCTGTTTACAAAGATATAATAAAAATAACTCTATTTGGCATAGCAGAACACACATTTATTATTAATCCCTACAGTCAACACATTACGTGAAAATTAACAAAAGTGCAGAAGAGACTTGTCATTTCCATTCCTTAAATTACCCGGAAAAATACTACTCATGTGAAAAAAAAAAAAATCCCCTGAAAAAAAAAGAGCTGTGTGTCCACGAACAGTCAGATCAATGTCATCTTAGCACTGAAACAAGAAGATTAAATCTACCTCTCTAGATGGAGCATAGTCAAAAAGCTGACCCTTTAGAAAAAAAAAGGAAAAGTGTTTTAAACAAGAGGAGGGGAGAAGAGGGAAGAAGAGGAGAAGGAGGAAAAAGAAGGAAAAAAGTGAAAAAAATCTAAATGGAAAATGCATGTTTTCTAGATGAGTCTCTTTGTTTTTTTCCTTCCCATAAAACTAGGTCTCCTAGATACTCTAATAAATGGATTTTGATCATAATTTACCGCATTACCAGCAACAAATTGGCCTTACACATTACAGTTTCTCACATCAATCCCTTCTACGAAGACATTAGTACAGACAAATGGCTCAGGAGGTAATCCATTCACACTGGGAAACAAATTATCCCATAACAATATCCGCAGAGCAAAGCTGCTACAATGTAAATATCTACTGTGTAATTCAAGTACTTAAAAAAAAAAAGTAATCTTGCTGACTTAGGTTATGAACATGTTCCTCAAATGAACCATTTTATTATCAAAATTCAAAATTCAAAAGATCTCACTCTAGATCTCTAAGATCTACATACTTATGTCATTTTATATCTAAGTAGCACCGTTAACCTAAATGGGATTACAAGAATGTGTTTGCTTATTATTTTGAATAGGACTACAAAGGATTAGGGCTACCAATAGCTTATTTCCAGAAATGTAACTGCTCAACCAGTCATAAAGCAAATTTTCTTAATAATAACATTTTACAAGATTAACAGTTGATATAAGTCGTGATCTTCAGAACAAATGACCATTTAAAAATAATTCAGTCTTCTTTTGAATAAACTGTGCTTACTGCTTACGTGTTAACCTTTTATTCTAAAACACTGAGCATAATAGCTGGTTATTTTGCAAATATAAGGTATCAGTTTTGATGTATAAACATCATGGTGACTAACAAAACAGAACATCTCAAAATTCTTGGTTTTATGAGAGCTTTCACGCAAGAATTCCTATTTTCCTAACAGCTACAGATGTTAGGGACACCAAATGTTTCTGGTGGAAAAAGGAGAGCAGGTTAAGGACAAGACCTTTCCTGTTACAGTAAGTGTGTCAAAACGGAGGCCTGTTACCAAATAAAACACTTTTTAAAGCCTGTACTTCCCCAGAACTCCATAATGACTAATTCCCACTGAACAGAGAAAAGGACAGAAGGACCATCAGTGCTCAGAAAAAAGCATCGGGATGACATCATTGCCTGTCTGCTAGCCAGGAAAGGAAGAGAGGGATTATCTGAATAGTGAACATCTGGATTGTGTATATAAAGGCAACGAAGGATTTTTATACATATTAGTTCACTGAGTTCCACTGAATTTTTATCTTACAAAGAAACAGTAGTGCTACGATACGCTTCTATAATGAAAAAGCAACAGGAATTTCAGTGGTCTGGGTTAGTGAATTAAAAGATACACAAACAGATTTATCATTCACTGCTTCTTTACTATACTTAATTGAAAAAATTTGGCAGATAACTTGAACTTATAACTCTTTCTTTTCAAGTTAAAGCCATGTAGTTTGGTAACACTGGTTTTCTTTTTTCTGTTATGGTTTCAGATACAAAGATTGTAAGTGACATGATTCTGATCACACTGAAGTTCAAAACATATTCAGTTCCCCATACCAGTAATGTAAAGACTGGTTACAAAAAAAAAAATCTTACATCTGAAGTGCTTCAATTTCTTAAGAACACAACTCAAACCAAATTTATATTTTTGCCTTTTTTTTTTTTTACAACACAGCAGAGTTCCTGTATAAGTAGCAACTCTACTTGTTGTGTATAGACTCAACTCAGTCTGCATACAACTCTATAAAGTTGCTGTGCAAAAAAATCAACTTTATTGTAGGTTAGAGTACTATGTAAAGAAACATTCTTACCTTGAACTGTTAGAGTTGCTGATGCTTCAGCTTTTCCAACCATATTTTCTGCAACACAAGTATACGAGCCCATGTCTCCTGCCATAACCTTCCGGATTTTCAAGGTATGATCATCACGGATTTCATATCTTTAAATATACATAGTAATAAACAATGAATAGGAATAATAGAACTCTGTACAATTTCTGTAAAGGGTAAAAATATGGTGGGTTTGCTCTCAAATATTTTTATTCCTACATTTCCCTTAGAAATAAAAATATGTATATATCCTTATAAATTAATAATGTAAAAATAAAGTCTTAAAAGCAAATTTTATCTAAATATTTGAAAACCTTATTCTGATTTCATGTGCAATGTGAGTCAGTTTTACTGATGTCAGTAGAATTTCACTGGCGTAATACAATTATAAAGCTCTAACGCAGAACATTTTAATTGCTAGAACTCTTTTAACAAGTAAATGTAATAATAGTTATTATTCTCCCTATGATTTTTCCATCTGAATGAAGGATTTTTTTTTAATATGGTTGAAAAGAAAATATTGTTCTCAAGAAGATCAGAATTGCTTGGAAGTAAAGATAAATCACAATTCATTCAATAATTTTTTTTAAAGAACAATGTGGCCTTTTACCATTTCCTCTCCTTTCATCACCTTTTTTCTCTTCTTTGTATAATGCAGTCAATGTGTTTCTCTTTATGGGAAGTAAGATTTTTCTCTTAAAAACACAACAGTTTTGATTAAAGCTATAGAATAGATTAACAGGAAGCTGGATTTGGATGACCAGAGCCAACTGTTACAGGGTTTCTTCTTTCAATCCCCTCCCCTAATAGGTTTTTAACTGATGATTGTGAATTCAAAGTAAGTAAATAAATAATCTATCTATCACAGAATTTATTTCTTTTTAATAAGATGTTCTATTTTTTGGCCTGAATTAGAGCAATGACAGAAAAAAAAAAATGTTAATTGGAAACTTAGTAACAAAAACATGTATAACCAAGGCAGCTTTCTACATTACCAGACCACATTTTATATCAATTGCAATTCCAATATATACTTCTTGATGTTGTAATCTAATTTACTACTTGTTATACATTCTCCAAAACTTTTAGTAATTACAAAAGAGTCTTGAGGTGAAGAATTAACCTGTATCAGATATCACCGACTGAACTTAGTTATTTTTTGAATAACTGAAATTATCAGTGGAATTTATCATGTGTTGTCACAACAAAAGCTTGAGAACAAGCCTATCTTAAGTTTCAATATAAATTATAACTTCAAATAGAGCTCAATGGTCATTAGAAATGTCTTATTACATCAGCCAGGCCTTCTCCATTCAAGAGAAAGAAATGCTAGCTGTCAGATGTCGAATGGCTACATCATATACCAAGCTAGATGTCATAAAAAAGGTAACTCCAGGTACTTCACCTTGCTTTTGGTAATTCCCCATCATCTTTCCTCCACCTTACTGTAGGGACTGGGTCACCTCTTGCCTCACACTTAAACTCCGCACTATCTTCCACAGTTACAGCCAAATTACTTGGTCTCTTCACAAAAGATGGTCTCTCTAAAAGGAAAGGAAAGGAAAAAAGGGTTAGTTCAGCAGTTCTGTGCACGAATTGCGATTTTCCCTGAACTGTGGTTGTTAGAGCAAGGGGAGCAGGGTGATGAATCTGATGGAGGTGCCCCTGCCGCCACTTCTCTCGCTCCCAGCCCCAGGCAGAAGATCTGTAGCCCTGCAGGTGGCCAGCACTGTGAACCTCAGCACAGGAGGCAGACGCTTTCAACAGTGGCTCAGGATCCAAGCACAGACTTTCTTACTTCTTATGTATCATCATCACAGCTAATATAGCTAAAGGAAAACACAACTTACACAGAAAATCTAAATACACATCAATCCTCAGATAGAAGCAGGCCTGCTGCAAGGACCCAGACAAATGACCACGCATCTGCTGCACTGCTTCAAAAAGACAGAAGGCACAAACCAAACATTGTCTCACTGGAGGTTTTGACTCAATGGCGCCTCTAAATTTGAAGGCTAAGGTCCAGCACAGTATCTCTATGAGTTGCTTGCAGGTGTCAGCAACAGCTAGTGTTCAGTGCAATCACTTCCAATGCTACATCAGAAAGATAACATTTTCTTTCACGAGCACATGTGAAACAAGCCAAAAAAACCTACAATGTCCTCCCTATAATTTTTCTTCACAAAAATTGCTGTTATCCCTGACTTACGTTTTAGGACACAGATGACCAAAGTCCTGGCTGACCAGAGTCAGATTAATTGCTGCATACTTTTTCTCAGGCTTTCCGAAAAAACCCTAGGATCTCAGTACAGGCTGTGCTGTTCTGGCAACCTAGCTACTAGCTGGAAATTCCAGGAAAGGGATGGACACACTTTTCTACCTGTAACAGGGTTCAAAGCTTTATGGTGTTGGGCTATTCATAGTTTCGTAGTTCCACACCAGGCTGGAGTGCAGCAAGGTTTGCACACACACAAGGAAGAAAAGTGTTTTTAACAATTTCTGGGATACTCCAGGAAGGATCTCCCATCTAGAAAGGCAGCATCAGATGACAACAGGATGTCCATAAAAGAACAGGGAAGGTTTAACAGGAGAGTGCTTGGCAGGTTCCTTTGCCTAAGGCAGATGACCTTTTTTGCCTATAAACCTGTGAAATCTCTGAGGGAGTTGAGAAGGCAGTTGCTTGTTTTGACATGTACGTATTAAAGATATAAATATCATCTCCCTGGAACTGTAAGAGTCTGAAGCCACTGGCACAATCAGGAAGTGTGAATACCCAAAAATATGCCACAAATTTCTCATAGGAGTACAAAAACACCAGACAAAAGGATAAAGAGACAAGCCCATATTCTTAGTGTCTCACATTTGTGTTTGAAAAAGGTGATTCCGAATATTACTTTGACTTTGTAGATAAAGATCTAGAGATTCAGTACTATAAAACCTTACTCAATGGTTCAAAAGGGACTGAAGTGGAAATGTGAACTGAACAAAACCCTATAAAAGAGTTTCCTTTATTCTCGAGGATATCCAGACCAACTGGACACTTGTGTTGTAGAAAACTTACCTTTGCTTGCAATGCTAGGCAAATAATGTTAGATGAAATAGCAAGTTGATCTTTAAGCTGTCAGTTCTAGCCTGGGTTCATATACAAGAAGTGAGAAATAAAACAGAGACCTACAGACATGAATCTAGCTGTGAATTAAAAAAAAAAATATATATATACAAATTCATTCCCCCCCACCCCGACCCCTTTCTTGTAGGTACAGTAAAAATGCAATCTGAATGCAAGAAAAGAACATTCTGGATTAAACTTCAGAGTAAGAATAGTTTGGGGAAGAATATTCAACTTAATTATACAAGAGAAAAAGGACTGATCTGGTAAGGCCAGAACTGCCACACAACAGCAAAACCCACAAGAGGCACATTGTTCTCTAGATCATGTTCCTAAAGGAAGAGTGATAGTCTGAGGGCTTTTGTCTGCCCATTCATAACACTCTTATTCAAATGCATAAACGGACAAGGGAAATCAGCACTGATTTAAGTATCTATCTTTGTCACAAGATTATTTGGTAAATACAAGGAAAGCTTAGGGAGGATCACTTTGAAACTTTCTAATATTACAGTTTCTGGCATGCAATCCTCCCTCTGATCTAAAGCAGAGACCTAAAAGCAAGAGTTCAACTTCTAAATAACCAAACCCCATAAACAGAAGATTTATGTTGAAAGACTTTAATATATGAAGTCAGCATGTTTCTCATACTTTTTCACGCATATCTAAGGCCTGAGTTAAAAGAATAAGGTGTATTAAAGATTTCTAGACACAGACTGATAAGACACTCAAAGCTTTACTGTCCTGTTTGAAAAGAAAACCTCACTAGTTTTCCCAGGCTGAAAATCAGAAATACGTCTGAAGGGAAAACGAGACGAAGAAAAAGACAAAGACAGACCTCTCTCTGCAATGCATCCCTCTTACGGGTGTTCAGCAAGAGTAATATTTTCCAGCCTGGATTACCTACCTAACAGTCCATACCATGATTCCCTGGTTAGTAGTAGACTAGTGATGAGCAATTAACTAGTACAGTTAACTAGGAGCCCAGTGTCAGGACTTTACTCACGTAACTACTACTTTCTTTCAATTCTAGATTTTGCTTGGAAGTTCTAAAACTCTATTTGACAATAAACCTTCCTCCCAAAGTGCTTCAAAGGTGTCTACAAATTAAAAAAACAAAACAAAACAAAAACCAAACAGTATAGTGCATCATAGGAAGTCTTCCTTAGCTTCTAAAAAGTTACACGTTATCTTGCTGGATATTCAGTTTCAACAACTTTAAGATGGCATACTATCTTGTTTTATTACGGAAAACCCTGCTTCAAATAAAACTCTGAACAGGACTTCAAGTTGCCCAAGTTCTAGCTCCAAAAAGCAGTGAAGACAGATAAAAGTACCAAAGACTGACAAGACAGATCTTAAACCTGAATTAAAAAAAAAAAAAAAAAAAAAAAAAAAGAGCCAGGGCTACTGCAGCAGCACTGTGATGGAAACCAATGTGTTACAAACCATGGCTTGGATATTCTCATCCTGTGATGATAAAATATATATTCCTTCTGCAGAAACAATTAAGCAATCTCAAGCCTTCCCTACTTTAAAGTAAAATGGGACACATTTTGAATGAAAACTACCAAAGTCGCATCTACAGGGATCATGAGGCAATTCTCCTATGCTGAAGGTATTCTGAGGTTGCACTTGCAAGTTACAGCTTCTTTTCTGCATTAGCAACAAACCCCACAATTTTCAGCTAAGCTCAGTTATTGTAAATGAAAACGTATTTTTGATGCTCAGAGGAAGTATCATTAGGATCACTTGAACAAGCAGATCTGTTGTATCTTTCCAACACTCAGTACACATAACTATAATTGAAAGAATAATTATTTAGAATAGAAGTTTAGAATAATTATGATTTTCTTCAACGAGAGGGAAAAATTAAGCCTCTACTTCTTAGTGATGTTAATTTTTGTTTTGCTATTATTTTACAATACTGATCCAGTCAGCGGACACTGGAATTATTTTCAGTTCAAGAACTAAGTAAGAAAGTGTCTTCCGATAGCAGAAACAGTCCAAGGTGGATTGCAAAGCCATTAAGTGCTATCCATTTGCTAGAACACAAGCATGATAAAAACATTTTCAACATAAACACTCACAAGGAAATAGATGAGAATGATACTTAATAAAAGGCCTACTAGAAAAAACAAAAGTTGGACATTTTCATTAACACCGTCTTAAAGGAGGAGTTCTTACCTAAAACAGTGAGCTCCGCAACTTCACTTTCACGTTCTCCAACCATATTTGTTCCAACACAAACATATTTGCCAGCATCATTCTTTCTTGTGTATGTGATCATAAGCTTTCCTCCTCTGATCTAGGACAAATCAAGGATAATAAAAAATACTTTAATATGAACTAATGATTTAATAATATTTATTAACTTGAAAAAGGTTTTGTTACAGATAATGAAAAAAACCCAGCTATCAGTGATTTTCCAAATCATACAAAAAAGTGGAAAAAAAAAAATTACTCTTAACCTAGTTTCCTTCTCTTAGGCAAAAAGCTTGCCTCTTAGTTTTACATCAGTATTTTAACATCTCAGATTTAGATCTCTATTACTCTTTTCTTCATTCTGTGTAATGTAATACTGGCTGTTCGACAGCCTGTTTAATGCTCGTTGGCCAGAAGGACTACAATTCCTTCCTATGTACTACTGCAGTTTGATATAATCAGGTGGAAAAGAAAAATAAGCACTAGACATAAATCCCATTTTCACGTCAATCCTACCATTGGTCATGCTTGTTATTATTCATGAATTTGTGTTTGTTTTGGTTTTCATTTCTAAAGGAAGCAAAGGAAATGTTTTATTCTTTAGTTCTTTACCTTTAAATAAGTAATTTTAAAGGCTGATAAGCAGCTGGGCAGAAGCAATTAAATCCTTACTGGGAAATGAATAACACTCTGCTCTTAATTCTGAATTCAGTTTTTGGAAGATAATGGAATTCCAATAACCTCAAAATTAGAAAACATACTTCCCCTTTGTGATTCCAAATCTTATTATTTTATTTAAAAATATATATTAAATGCATATGAAAATATCTGATCTCCCTTTAAAAGTATTTATTCTCCTATTTGATTGACAAAATAGTTGAACAAGTTTCAACATTCACCAAAATGCAGAAAAAATTGTGTAGGCAACTGAATATGTACCATGTTTACTTTAATACACAAAAACATTACTTAATTACATTAATTACATTTTTAAGTGAACATATGCTTATAAGTCCAATCACATATGAAAACCACTGCAGTTCAAGGCACGAGTGGAAGTAAACAATAAAAGCCACATATGAAGCTACATGAAAGGGTCTAATGTGGTCAGTGACAAGGAGGAAAGCATTCTCAATATGAGGTATTTTGCTCAAGTTGCCTGCAGCTAGAAATCTAACCCTGAAAATCTGACATCTTGAGCAGCATTGGGCTCTTATTATCACTGTAAGATGTACGCACACAAAGATGACAGTCAGTTATTGAGATAAATGAACATGCACATCTAACATAGATAGTGTTGCATACAAATTTCTTTCTGTTGCCTTTGGCACTCGTTGTTTGAGAACAGAAAAGATATGTCCTTTATCATCCAGAAATCTAGTAATGCTGAACTTTCAATGGGGATTTGAGGCATGAAGAGTGAAAAAATAAAGGTGACCTGCAAATACACATTTTTCAAGAATCTGTGTGTGCTTTTAGATGGCTGCCTGCCTGAAATGGTAAGCATGAGAAGAGAAAGTAACATATAACTAAAAGTCTATCTATATTTATTCCTTTTTACATCTCCCTAAATCACAGAAAGCTATTTATTTCCAATTAATCTATGCAAAGGATTTTAAAAAACAATTTTAGAAAGATTTCCAGATGTATTTTGGGGTATTTATATATTCATATATATATGCAGAAATATATACTTTTCATGTATATCAATATTGAATGCACTGGATTTAACAAAGAAATATATTTACATATCACAAGAATTTGCCAACTCATTTGATGATTTCAAACCCATGTAAACTAAAAGCAGCGGTTTTCATACATGTCTTAAGAGCTAACGTTCAGTAGCACTTGCGCTCCTTTGTGATCTTGGCACTTAAGAAAATCCCATTCGAACTCATTACAACATGACACAACTGTATATTTTGCACAAATTGTAACCTCCAGCAAGAACTATCCTAGGAATTTCTTCTAGGAATCACAACAAGATTCTTTTCAAAGCATAGATGGAGAGAAGCATTAAAGCAGAAACATTTGAACAACTAAAAGGTCATTGAAAGCTGCTTTTCTTCCAAGTTATTTGAGATTTACATAAGGAAGGAGAGGCAGAGGAAACATTCCCTCATGGATGTTGAGGCAGACTTCCAAAGACGTGACGTGCCTACTGAAGGAAGCTGTGCTTCCAAGATGGAATTCTGAATGTATTTGGTTTATTTTTCCTAGGGGTTTTCCTTTGTTGATCTTGTTTGTTTGTTTTCCTTAAAACAGAAGAAGGGTTTAGAACTTTAGCTATGATGATGGCTATGCCACATTAAATTGTGATGAATTACACAGTTACAATAAAATGTACCACAAGCGCATGTGGAATTACATATGTCTGCAACTAGAGCATTCACAGATGACTAGAAGAAAGTGACTTGTGCTGTTGGGTCACTACCCAAGTTTTCCATTAAATTTTTAGGTATCCACCATCTCAGTAAGATTGAGCAAGCCCTTCTATTTATTAACAAGACATTGCAAATCAAATCTGTAGCTATGACACATTTACATTCTATATGTGCAATATTTGCCACATTTTCTCTCAGTAGGAAATGCTAGAAATACCTATGGGCTATAGACCAATGGCTTTAACTAACAAAGTACACAATGAAATACATGCATGTGAATTTTGTAGGAACACGTAAACAATCACTGCTACATTTCTTTGTCCCACTAAGTTCATATCCAATAATCCAGTACTGTAGTTCATAACCAGTATTTAGAGCAGTAAAGAGCCAAATCACCTTTGGAGGCAGTATCTGAAATCATGCAAATTAGAATTATTCATAATCTGTGGAAACTTAACAGTTAATCAAGGCCTTTTGAGTGCTTTGGCTCTTCTTCTCATATTTGTGGCCTTGCCCCAGAATACACCAGCTGGACTTTATAGTAGCAAATGATATAATGGTTTGAAAAAGTGACAGGCAGGGTAACATTTCATCTCAAACCTCCAGAAGAGTTGTTACCATACTGAACACAAAGAGAAGTCCTTTCTTCCTACTAAACAAGATATAGCAAACAGTTTTATTACACTACTCTGGTAGATACTGCATATCATGGGAAAAGAATTGCCTTGCTAACTGCCAAAGCTTTAAGTCCAATTTTGAAAAGATGGAAGTAAGTATCATGTTTCATTTATACAGAAATGATGCCAAGGCAGTTTTTGACTTTTCACGCCTCTTCAGGATTTTGTTCTCTTCTGTGCCTACCAGCAAATTTATCAGGGCTGTGCAAGCAGAGAATGCAGGAACAGTACTGAATACTGATGAGAGAAAAAATTGTGATCAGTGGTTCACAGATGATCTTCAGTTGCCTGTACCACATATGGATTGTTGTATGCACGTTAAGAGAATATATGATAGCATGGTGACTTACAAAGACTTACTGAAAGCTATTTTCTATGACCTGTGTGCCTGACCATATTTTGCTTCTCATGAGTAAATTGTTCATTCAAGCAAGTCCACTTCATTTATTTCTTTAAACAATAGTTGGAGATGTTCATACAGAAAACTCTAGGCACCCACAGAGTTAACTAGGTCCAGAATTGTAAATGATGGCCACCCAGCAGCAAAAAATCATATACAAATAATGAATCAACTTGGTCAGCCAATAAATCAAATCCATAAAAACTTACCCAAGGGTTCTACAACATACCACCAAGTATTCAGTATAGCTGTACACATATATATACTTATCCTAAGACCATATTTTATATACCTATGCGTGTTGTGTGTGCGTGTGTCCATTTCTGTATGTATATATCCATACCCATCTGTGTTAAGAAATATTTTTATATATGTGGGTGATTAATTCACTTTTCACAGAAATGTGCTACGTAATATGAGAAAGAATGAAGCCATGAGAGAAATGCTTGGGAAGTCCAAACATACAGGCAACTGGCTTTTTTTTTTTTTTTTTTTTTTACTTTCTTTTAGCTCCTAGTTTCATTCTATTTAATAAATGAAATCTGCTCTGTTGCAAAATAATTCCAAAGCAAACTTAAATCCATAAGAAAATGAAATTTAGACTGCAGACTGAAATACTGACCTCTGTATAGCTAGGGTTTCAGCATATGTAATATCACAAGTTTCATATATTTCAGTCTTCTACAGTACAGCATACATAATATCACATTTTATTTAAATGAAATGGGACAGGCATGTGATATTAACCTGTCAGACATAGTCTTTGCTTTAAAAGTGTACCATCTAATTATAAATGACAATGAAACAGTTAACAAACAAGGCGTGTACAGGCAACTGTAATTAATAGCGTCACCAATGGTAGATACAAGTAAAACGGAGCTTTTATTTCTTAGGAAACACAGAGTTTGCTCATTTCCCTCTATGCGGTCTAGCATCCCAAAACAGATTAGTATATCCATATTATGACTTATCATTGCAGCATAGACTGTAAGGCATGGAATGTCAGCAATAGAAGACAACTTTGCAGTTTTAACAATGCAGAGTAAAAAAGAGTATAAATGAATACCTATCTTTTTATTTAAAAATGTGTATCTTGTTCCAAGCCTTGTGAATCCCGTGTATTCTTCCCTACCTATTATAGCATGCTTAAATATAAGACACTAGACATCAAAACGTATTTGGAATAGGTCTTCAACAATGACTAAAGTTTGTTCTTGTTCAACTTCAAAGTTCAGACAGTCGAGCCTGTCCCGCTTTCGGTTCCATTCTCTGGGACCCCAGGAAGGTACGTGCTGCCTCCTCCAGATCAAACACACAAAAAATTCTATTTGAAAGAAGTTTAAAACATACTTTCAAGTGGTCTTCCTGTGCCATAAATCTGTCATGACAAAGTGCAAGTCAATTGTTCCCCCCCTACCATACAGACCAACAAAACAGTCTTGCAATGATGACAGGCCTGAAGGTAGAGTCTGTAAAGGATGGTGCAAAATGCATAGGAAGATAGCTTTACTTAAAAAGAAAGAGCATTTGAGGTAGATAAAATGACAATACATTCAAGCTGCTGCTTCTGGCACCCCTACCAATCTGGCCAGGATACATCAGAGTCAGAATCTGATTCAAGTGTACTCATGAGACTGCCTTCCCCTTTTATGGCCTCATTATTAATGGCTGTATCTACAAGACGACGAATATCTACAAAGGCTTAAGGGTTATCTGCGTCCTGAATTGTCTGGTGACTTCAGAGGGAGCTGAGAGTTATTCAGCACTTGGCATTATCACAAGACACCAAATATCAGAATTACCACATGTGTTTGATACTTTACCCAACTAACAAGATGGTGGAAACAGCCAAGATATATGCAGAAGTCATAAATCAACTTCAGAAAAGAAAAATCCATTCTTCAGCATATACAATTTTCAGAAGTTTAAAACTGAAACAATCCCAAACTTACTTTCTACAAACATTTGGCTTTTGTTAATCACAAAGGAAGTTTTAATTCGCAATAGGCCGATTTGGCTCACATTAATCAGAACTGATTTCTGAACAGACAGCTATGTTTATATGAAAATATTTGAACCAGTAAAATACTTTCCTGAAATGTTTTCACAGCTACAGTACAAAACATCTACTATGTAATACTTCCTTTCATATTATTATATAAGATTAAAATCCTCCTACAACAAAAGCATGTTATGATTACCTTCATGGCCTTAAATCGGCTCTACCAAGATCTCAAAAATAAAATAAAAAAAGAAGAGAGGAAACACTTGCTTCAGAAACTGTTTTTCAGAATGCTATTTACCGAGTACAGAAAACACACTAAACTAATAGGCAACACATAAGCACATCCTATGGGTCACTAAAAAATACATGGAACTAACCAACCTTTCTGCAACACCCAAAGAACACCTGAGTGAGCCCAACACGGGAACAATGTGTATGTAATGACAACTACAATATTTCTGTAAAACTGTACATTTAACCTTGTGCATGAATCTCCCCCAGATGCACTGGTGCATATATAGCTTTCACTGCAATCAGTGATTGAAATCAGAAATAAAAGTGAACTTGAACTGAACTCAGTGTCTGGTATGTCCTCGTTTCTCTCCCCTTAAGCAAGTCAGATGATTTGAAGTATCTGTTACACAGGAATTTTCTTTTAAGCATCACCATCACTGTGTTATTTACACACCTCCAAGGATAAAATCCCAGACCAGCTGGGGTTAATTTGCCACACAAAATCTCTCAGTTTTTAATTATGTTACCTTAAGTATCACAAATATAATATGGAAAAATAATCCCAACAAACCACAAATTTTAAAACATATAAAAAATTCCTACCTGGTAACCATAAAAGAAACAACATAGCCCAAATCTACAGAGGAATTTAGCAGCCTGTTTCCCACTGAGAGCGCCTACACTGCAAAAGACAGATGCAAGGCCACTCTGCGGGGCTGTGTCAAAAAGTCACCAAGAATGGAGCCAAGGGCGGTTTCAGACCGGCTCTCCAGGGACCACAAGGGCCCACTTACACAACCAGATCAGACTCTGCAGTGACTTTGCATGCTGCAGAGTACATCCAAACCCTGCAGACAGCACTGGGGGGGTGCCGGGGGGAGGAGTACCACCAGCATACCATTTCAGAGGAGTACGGACTCTGCTGCTGATTTCAAGGGGATTTAAGTTCCTAAATGTCATAGTAGGTATTGACCAATGTTGTCTTTTCTAAGGCTGAAGTTAAGGTTGGCAGGACAATGACATGGATTTAAGACAACTCATGGGGTGTATTTCCGTGATAGGAAATTTCCTACTTTCCTCTAAGGAAAGAGGACTTGTGCAGAGCACAAGTCTCCAACAGCAGAGTCCTAACTTTCAACTTCAAAGCTTAGAAGCATGGGTAGATAAAAATTCACCAAGACATGTAATCTGATGAAAGACATTTCTCAGAGTGCAGCTCTCTCGCAGCCATAGTGCTAAAATACGGGATTTTTCAAGGTCCTGATACAGTGTCTCCTAAGGGGAACTGTTCTGACAGGACTCAAGTTATCAAGAGCTCCGAAGTAGATGTCCATAGCTCCCACAAGAAACTGACAGGCCTTTAACATGCAAAACCAAGGTTCTCCTGGACTTAAAAGTACAATTGTGAAACAACAACAACAACAAAATCATCACAGTCTGAGAAGAGAGAATAGAAATAAAAAAGAATTATTCAAAAATTCTCTCTTGGCATGGGTCTGTGCAGCGGGCCATTATTTTCAGCTTTGGCTTCAGTCATTCAGTGACCTTCTGAGATGCAGCAGATTTGGCTCAGACTCCCACTTGCCTCGAGGAGAGGCAGCATTGCTTCCAAGACTGGCTGTCCACTGCTGGCTCCTCACTGAAGGGGATGCGAATTACAGGCTCCCGGATCCTTCCCGTGACCACTGCACCTCTGGCACTCGATTGCCTGGTAAAGCTTTCCTCCCTGGAGCTGGCGCAGCAGCTTCCCAAGGGAAGAAGGAATTTCTGTCTTCCTCTGGGGGTAAACGTGAGCCCTTTATGGCACAGAATACAAACCGAGAACCAAACTAAGCAAATAAAATTTCTCACAGGTGGCAAAAATGCAGTGGATTCTTTCATACATTTCCAAGCTGGTATTTTGACAGTTTCAAGTTTTGAGACAGATTTGACTTCTCATGCAAAACATTTTCTTTTGAAACTTTACCATCAGGTTTACTTCCAGAGAAGTGTTGGCACTACTAACTAAGCACTACAGATATACAAATATTTTGCAAAATGTAAGCTTGAAAAAATATAAAATGTTTTCTAACATGAATACTAAAAACCTGATTCTCTGACTTTTGACTAAGATGACATGTCATTGAAATGAGACCATGCTTCAAAAAAGTGCATAAACCTGGCTTAAGTATCTATTGCATTTACCTCCGAGTCTAAGCTTAGTAGAATTCTAACTTTTACACTAAGACTATGCTGGACATACAGAGTTGTGAAAACATTAAACCTTTCACATCATTTGTTTAACACTTTCAAGAAAAGGAACACATGCACCATATTGTTCATTTTTCATGAACAGTTAAACACAAAAGTCATATATTAATCTGCCACATTTCACTCTTCCATCAGTGATCACTGCAGCTCTTGTGACTGCAGCACGTGCAAATCATAAATCACAGATTTCCTTGTATTTTTTTTGTGGCCTGCACACAAGCTTTGTGCTACAGGACTGAGGTAAAAACCTGCAGTCACAGGCAACCACAAGCAAATCTGACTGTACCTTTCATTTTTACTGAAGGAACACTGAAAAGCCACTGGGCTAGACATTACAGCTACAGATAAGGTCCCTGCTTGGAGGATGCTAAAATTTAAACTTAGGAAGAATAAGGAGGAGAACGCATGCACAGAGAGGTAAAGATCAAAACCCTCAGTTTCCCCAGCCCACACAGCAGCCCTGCGTCATTATTTTCATTTCCGTGCTCAACTTTAGATCCTCCAGACAGACTCAACAGGCAGTGAGACACCTGCAGATCTCAGTCTGTTCACAAATGTTCAGCTCTCTGTTGCCACAGGGGACTATACAATATAAGTTGATCTTTAGCAATGGACAGCGAAGCCGGGAGCTACTTGGAGTTTCTGTTACTTTTAAAAGAAGCCAGCACAGGTTGCAATCAAGCAGAACAAAGCATACGCTGCTCCCATTCTCTGTATGTACTGGGACCATTGCTCCCTGATGCTCACGCGTTTCCCGTCGCCATCCTTTAACCGTGATACCCTCTGAGAGTTGTTTGTGGGCTACTGCTAGGCTTGCCACTGAGAAATACGGCTCCAGTGTCAGCAGGAACAGGCTGCCTACCAGTTCTGCTCTTCCCACTCAGCCCTTGCCTTTGGAGCAGCGAATGGCTTACCGCTCTGTGGGTAAATGGAAGTGGTTACAGTGTGAATAGCCAAGGAGACCGAAACAACCAAAGCCTGAAGAATGGTGCCTCTCCCCTTGCCTCGCCTGCAGCCGCTGGCTCTTGTCTGCTCGCCCTTGGGGGCTGCCCAAGCTATTCAGGGGGGCTCTGGAGCCCTGCTGGGATAATTGCTTCCTCTGCAGCAGTTTCTTGCTATTCCTCTCAGATGCTATGGTAGGTTTAAACTACTGGTACAATTTTTGTTGTTGTTAAAAGGGTATTGTAAACTGCACCAATGGAAAAGTTGGAGGAAAAACAAGCAGCTGGAAGGGGGGAGAAACTGTTCTGGACACTGGAAATATCAGCTGCTCAACTTTTTCCATTTGTATTTATAAAGCAAAGTAAACTACGATCTAGCTGGCCAAGTTCTGTATGGAAATCGGTGTCTCCTGTTTGTGGCAGTTTGCTATTGGCGGAATGGGCTTGTAAAATGGCAGAGAAATTGAAATTACTCAGCGCTTCCATTTTCCCAGTTTTTCTTGTGGCTGCGTGCATGCCTGTTTTTTAAGCTAGTACTATCCTAATGTAAATAAGAAACTTTGATGTTGTCTTTGTGAGCAGTGTAAAAACACATAATGAATAGGAAGTGATCTTTACAGAAAACTGAGAGTGTTACCTGATCAGATTTCAGTTCCTTTGGTATGAATTACCTTTTTTATGACAGCGACAGGAAGTTAAAAGCTGCAGTTGCATTCCCATAGTAAACTTTCTTCCCTAAAAACACAGAAACAGCCACACTGCACTTCTAAAACAGGTACAAACCCAAATGTTCAATCTGAAGTAAACACTCAACTTTTGAAGCCATTACTTCTTCTTCGCCAGCTACTCAGCATGACAAACAGAAAAGAAGACATACCTTTGTATTTAAAAGACTCATCTACTTAACATCCTGGCCAAATTTTTCAAAAGCAGATGGCAAAAGTTAGGAGCCCTTGGCTGCTGGGTAAGGTAAGAGGCAGTCAACACTTCTGACTATCAGATGGACATATTGACACGTCCAGGTAGTCAAGTTTGCAATTCCACTTTCAAAAACTGGTCCTGAATGCACATCACCAAAAGGCGCTGCCTGTAGCCCATGGCATGCAATACACTGGGTGCTATCCTGAACGATCAGGGACCATTTACAAATGGGATGAGTAAGAGCTGCCCTCAGCTGGAGCCCCACCAAGGTCTGAACTCACCACTCCTGGGACACTCTGTTACTCCAATCAGCGCCTCAAATACATAAAAATATTTCTAGGAAACATATTTATGACTGGCATTTCTCTGTGTTGTTCCCGTTACCGCAAGTTTTTCATTTGCTGACTTCCTTCCCATGCTGATGCACCTCAAGAAAAAATAAGAAAAATGATGCAAAAACACACACACAAAAATGCTGCGAAAAGCTGATGCATGTGAACAGGCATGGAAGACAGTATTTAAAGGATAGCATCTATGCAAACAGAAGACCTTATCAACAAGCTTCCTTAGTCATCTTGCCTCCTTTTCCAACACAAACGAACATTAACAGAATCAACCACTACTGCAATATGTAAACAAAGTTCAGTAGGTCACATCAGTACCCTGATGTCTGCGCCCAGGTATAATATAACAGAAAACTTTGTTAAAAATAAAGTTCACCCTTTTTTATCTTAGAGGACACATTTGTTCTAACATGGGCTTTGCTTATTTATGTCCAGAAAAGGTAAAGAAATGATACTACTACCCTTGCAAATTCATTTTTAATGCAGGACTAGTAATGGGGTTTTCAAATCCTAAATAGAGAAAACTTTTAGAAATTAAGGGAAAAAGTTCTAAAAAACCCTTAAGCATGATAAGCATAAAACCAAAATTGTCAGCTGAATTAAGACTTCATCAACATTGTACTTTGCATTATACTATTAGGCATGCTACTTCACGTACTTCATACAGACTTTTTCTAAGACAGCCATACTGCTGACTTTTTTAAAGAAAAAAGAAAGCCAAATTCTACTGAAAAACGAAGTCAGCTGTGACGAAAAAAGTCAGAACTTTAGAGAATGTTTGATATAGAGGGGAAAAAAGTGTTCTGATGATTCTCTTCACCTCTCATACAGTTCCATGTGTTACTACACATTTGACAAAAGTGCCATAAAATCTTAAAAAGTTTCATCCTTTGATGAGATCCACTTTCAGGCTGTTTTGCTTTAGTGGTTTCAGTGGATTGCAGTGAAATGCTACATGTTCTCCCCAGACCTAAAGTTTGGCAAGAAATGTATGGTGGAATATAATATGAATATTTTTACTACATTTCAGAAAAATGCTTAAATAGTCCTTAAATTTCTGAATACCGAATTCTAAATACTGAAATTCTGGAAAATCTTTTAAACTTTTGTTCAAGACCTGTAAGAACTAAAGCATAAATGCTGTACTATAGATGTTATTACTGACACTTTCAAACATCCATGCAAAGAACAATCTGATACGCAGGCCATTCTATGCATAGAATATTAAAATATCATATTTTCTGTATTTAGAGTTGCCTTTAATAATGTGTTAGATTTTGATCTAGACTCATTCTGCTCACACAGCAAGCTCATTTCATAGCATGATTACCTGGAAACATACCTAATGGTAACTTTTCAACAAATGCTTAGGAGAAATTCACCTCGAAGCAGAAGACTAGGATTGGGCCTCTGCTGAGCCTGACATACTTGTAGCCCAAAGCAGCAACTCTGTTCCCGAGACACAGGAGGAGGCAAAAACCAAAGCAGGAAGAGGGATTTAATGAGATGCACACTTCCTTGAGGAGTGGAAAACCAGAAGCTCATTAAGCAGGGATTTGGAAGAAGCTATACATATGGGATTCTGTGAAAAAGAAATTTTAGATGCTAAATTAATCAGTTAGGCACATAGATATTAGAGTGGTTTGAAGTGTTGGGGTTTTTTTGTGTGTGATCATGTGGTTAAATAAACAATACTTTTCCTTTCAGAAAGCTCTTTTGTGGCATTGTCAACTATTGTTCAAAAGCTTCCAAAAGGAAAAATCATGCGATCACACCTACCTGGAGTTAACATAGCTGTTACACTGACTATTTTAAGTTTCCAGACAAGTTTAAGAAGGAAAACAATGTAATTCTAACTGAAAGGAATAAGTGATTTAAGGCTTGTTACCTAAATGATTGTGTTCAGAAAGTTTATAGAGAGAGGACAGAAAAGGACACAGCACTGTCCCACTAGTATCTCAGCTCTCTCAACTGAATGTATAGAGAGGACAGAGAGTAACTTTGTCTACAGTCTGAATGCTGTAGTTAGTTACCTAAGTGTAATGCCTGTAGGCCTATTTTAAAGTAAGGAGGAAAGAATACAAAGGTAAAACCTTGTAGACTACGTGCCTTTCGAGATTAAAAGTAATCTCCGTGATTAGCAGAAAAAAAATTGCATTGGCATTCTCCACTGTACCTGTATAAATAGATCACCTTTACCTTATAAAACTTTTCAACGTTAGCTAGCATTAATTCTCCAATGAGAACGTGTGGAAGTCATATGAAACAATGTAGGAGAGAGAATAAAACTAATTTTGGTATCTATTGCTTTTATTATTTCACAAATACAGAACTGATGGCCATTAACAGTATCCAGAAGTAGATCTGGCCAATCCAATGGCCTATGTGTTTTATCAGAGGACAATCTTGAAAAAAATATGAACTTTGCTAAGAGCATATTTATAGGGTACAATGTATTAAAATAATGAATTTTAATACATATGTGAAAAATCTGTGTCAACAGACTTCTCTTATAAAAGAGTTCCCTTGGCTAGATATGAGTCCCACAGACAAGAACAGTATTTGCAAATATAATTTTCTGGGTTAGCAAATCAAACCCCATTTTAATTGTAACAGGCTAATTATCCAACAAAGTACCTTGGTAGGACAATTCCAAATAAACCAAGTGTCCTTAACCTGTCAGTAGCTAGAACTGATCCCGCAAAGCCAATACTTAGTGATGTCCTTTTGTCTGCCACCACATACACTTTTGCACTGTGCAGCTATGTAGTACTGTAAGCAACAGTTCAGGTATGAATCTGCCCGTTTTCAAATTTAAAAAGAAAATGCCTCCTCACTTTTTTATTATTGTTTATAACCATCTAGTTGTTATTTTAACAATTTAGGAAAAAACAGGGATAAAGCTGTAAGTTTTAAAATTTGACATCTATTTTTACACAAAACTAGGCAGAAACATAATTCATTCTCAAAACTCATCCAAACATACTCCTATGAAACAGCAGTGTGAGACTAAGGTTTCTGTTTCAGTTATCTGAAACAGTGTAGGTTGATAAAGGCTCCAAATGAACAGGTACCCCGACCATCACAAGCTGTAACGATGTGTTAACCTTGGCGACAGTCAGAACAGAAGGGTCGAAGGTTCAGCTGGCATCCCTGGGGGTGATCCTTCAAGGTGAATTTGAGACTCATTGACAGGGCAGCACAGTAAAACTGACACTGCAGTCTAAGAAACGTATATGTTACAAAGATGAAGAACTGCCTTTTTCTTGAACTTTATATTCATAGCAGTAGAAGAAATGGCCTTTGTTAAGATGGTTAATGCATGGAGAATACAGTTCTTCACCTGTCAAAATCCTAAAGGTGAACATTTTCAAAGGTAACCTTCTATTCTCAAATCAGAAATAATTAGCAAAGCAGGCTCACAGGTTTATTTGCTCTGGTTACTCCAGCTACTCTTAATTTCGCAAATTTTAAAAGTTATTCCCCCATGTCCTGCTTAAAATGTCCAGATTGCTAAAATTAAGATTTCCTCTCCCACTGAAAAACCTGTTACAACCACTTACATTTGTTATCTTCAAGAATAATAGATACAATAGATGACCTCTTATACTGGTGGTCCCCAGCCTTTGATTTTGGATGACAAAAGTAGAGTTACAGCTGTCACCTCCAGTTGGGTAATTCCTAATGTTTAAGAATCACAAACACAAGAGATACCACCTAAACATATAACAAGGAAATTTTCTTAGCAGAAAGTCTCATTAGGACAAAAATGAGAGTGAAAATGGAGTATGTTCAAAAACTCCAGCTGGCAAAAGAAATGTAACTTAATGACAAACAAGCCAGTAACAACAAAAACTGAAGCAGCAACAACAGCAAAAAAAGATTAAGAATGTCAAGTCATTTAGCACTTCAAAAAGGGCCTCCTCCCTTGCTATAAATTATACTATCTGCTTTCTTGGAAAGGCTGAAATATTAGTCTCAATGAAGATAATGGTAATACTTGCACTGATTTCAGCAATGCCAGAATTTCACACGGAGAGGTCAGGATGTGTGCAGAGTATATTTTCATGAAATGTACTAATCATAGTCTTTGTGAATGCAAATTTCCCAGGAGTTATAATCATGCAAAGTACCTACTATAAAGACATTCCTAGTTTATTAATAAACTTTTGAGATCCTTGAGTACAAGGGATAATCATTTCAAAATCACTTTTGGTGCTTCAGCATATAACTTGAACGGTAAAGAGATGTTTTCTTTAAAATAAAAGGAAATCTCAAAATATTTGCACCTGGGCTAGATCCTGCAAGTATTATACAGTCACAAACACCTAGAGCAGAGCACGGCCTGAGTACGTAAGTGAGAATATTACTCTACTGTTTTGTCTACAAAAAAACAGCCTATTCATGATTTAGGATATAATAACACTTTGCACTTTGGCAGAGTGGCACAACACAGCTTTGTTGCAACAGTGTCAGGCTGCTTTACATGTATGAATGAATTCAGTCCCACAACTCATGAAATGCTGAACAAGAAGTACTGAACAATTTCAAGGCTTGCCCAAAATCACACAGGAAGATTGCAGCAGCCCAGCAATCTGCTTTGCTTAGCTTGCAGACTTTCTACCTCAAGGCAATCTTTCCTTTACTGTACAGTAATTTTCACTGTAGGAGAATGTTCTGCAGCTCACTTTTAAAAATTGTGTTGCAATGAGTGTATAGTGTCACGGTAAAAGCAGCTTATCTTTAATTCTGTTCAGTGTACAGGCCTGCCAGAGAGCAGAACCACTCATTCCTGGAGTCTGGAATATCTACCATGAGCCATAAAATAACTTTGATCAGATACCTGCACCTTGTATGGTAACATTTTACCCTGAACAAGCAATTTCTTTCCTACTTGATTTGCGTCAGGTCTTACTCCAAGAGAAATGCTCAAACTGAACGCTGGAGTTCAAAGTAGTCCTAAGAGACAAATGACTCGAAATGAATGGGAAGAGCCAGATCTGCAGAGTCTGAAACGTGGGCTGTGGTGGAGGGAAGCCCAAGCCATCATGTCAACATCTTTTGCTTTCAAAAACTGGGCATTCTGAATGGCACAGCCACTTGGAAAAGCAGTGATGCAACATACACAAACTTACAGTTAAGAAATCCTGAGTCATAAACATTTTGTTTAAGGAACCAAACTTCACATTTTGTGAGGGAAGGCAAAGTTACTTAAGGATACATCTCTATGGCTAGTTTCAAAATTAAATATATTTCATGTAGCACTAAAAATATTTCAAGATACACACCAGGAAAGCATTTAACTTTCTCAAGTTTTGCTTTTTTAACAGCCTTATTTTCCCTGGAAGGTTTGTGAGTTTTTTTTCCTATCTTAAACTTATAGGGGGAAGAACTTATTCCCTTTTCCACCTCTTATATCTGTGTAATTTATTCTCCCCTATGCAGCCAGAACCAGGAGGCCTAGCAGAGGCAAGCAGACAACTGACAACAGCAGCAAAGAGAGAGGCAAAAGCAAAGCTGTTGAGTTAGAAGAAAATTAGTATAATTAGACCCAAGTATAATTCACCACCCACACTTCCACATTAAATAGAAGAGCAATGTGACTGTGTGCCAAATAGATCCTTGTTAGATAACGATTTTTCAGGAGGAAAAAAAGGATCAATTAATTGCTCAATGCAGCATGAGTATTAGCAAGAACTGTCCTACAGCTAAATAAGGAAAGAAAGTAGCTTTTTTTTTCTTTCCCTTTTAAGGAGGGCAACCATAAGAAGGCAGACTTGGTCCTGCATAATATTACACAGGAGTCTGGAATAACACCCTGCAATGTGTATGTTAGTCCAACACTGCTGCACATGGTGAATATCTGAACTTGGCAGTAAGTAATTGTGAGTATATTATTACCTGGAGAGAGAGAAGTACTCTGTTGGGTTGAGGAAACCCAAGAACTGAAAAATTATTATTTTTGAAGTGCTGTGATTTGGACTAGACTTTTTATATAACCAGAAGCATCACAGGAAACTCAGTAAGGCAAAACTATCCAAACAAAATGAAATAAGCAAAAATGAAGTTGACAGAACTTTCAAAAAGTAGACCAAAAAATCAAAGCAAACCAAACAAGAAGCTCTAATCACTTACATCTGTTCAAGGCTCCGAAAATGGGCACTGTTCTTCTCTACTATTTTTATTCTACATTTTTCTTTTGATTATGAGAACATAATATGTGCAAACTCAGCACATAGATTGTTGAGGTTTTATTAAACATGCTTTTAGAGTTAGTGTCATTTTTACTTTACAAAACTAATTCCTAAAAAAAGCATGATACACAATAAAGGCTCAGTTAGCAGCTATCTGATATTTAGATTTTAAGTGACAACATGTGGCTGCTGCGGTGTGCAAGCGACAAGGAATATAAAAAATGCCAGGAACAATCAAATTTATAAGGTCCACTAGAGACTTTCAAGAACAAAACTGTGCTCCCCCCACCCCCTCCCCTTCCTTTCCCCCCCAATGGACAGAGTTTCAGTGTCTGGAAAACAGTGAACACAGTGAGGAGCTGCATTGCTTCACTTCACTGATGTAGACTTGCCACAAATAATACATTGATTTCTGTAGGATATTTGTGTGTTAAAAGGTCTTTCATGCTTTACTAATAGAAATATCTCTGTATAGGAGTATAAAGTAAACATAAATACAGTAAAAAATAAACTAGAAGGCTCACAGGTCCTGGAGTCTGCATGAAAGAACGCAGAAAACTTCTAGTGCTTTTTTGCACATTTGATCTGTAGGGATCCAAAGTCCCACATCCAATGGACTGAACTCTACTCTGAATGTGTTTTCTGCCTGTACACAGTGTGCATGCTTCCTAGTGTGAGTCCTAATGCTCAGTGTGTCAGATTCATAAAAGGCTTTAAAAGTTTGAGTCTTCCAATATTGCTTTGCTTCTCATTGGTTTTGCTCATGATAAGGAACTGGAGAAGGCGCACAGCATAGCCGTCCCTAAGGGGCTAGGAAGAACCGTGTCTCCAGAAATGGATTTTTAACTTAGAGGAGGATGTCCACACTCTACGTGTAGGATTTCCATACAGCTGATGAAGGAAGGGGAGGAGAAAAATTAAGTTTCTAAACCCAGTCTTCATCTTTATTGTGTGCAATATGAGCAGAGGCTCCTTTCCTGACTGCTTAAAAAAACTAAACAAAAATGTTTCTTTTTCATTAAGAGAATAAAATGAATGAAGAAATAATTTCCCTCCCACATCCTTTCTTCATCTCCCTTACTCACCCCAAAAAACCCCAACAACTAGACCGTCAGCCAAAGAAAACAAAGAATTTACTTTCTCAGCATAATAAATCACCTTTGCTCCTAACCATTCAAATCATAAAGTCCTACACGCTCTGGATAGCTCAAGTAACCTAGGCTGAGATAACAACCACCTGGTTTTTTATTATTTTTTAAGGAGAAGCTTCCCAGACTCCATTTCTATAATTTCAGATGGTCCCAGAGGTTCAAAACTCTCAATAAGCCATTCTAACAAGAAAATCCTGATAGTCTAATGTCTAGGCCTGTGGAAGTCTCAAAACTCAGATATCTAACACATACTCTATTTGCTGCAGGCATTTATTTTCTTTTACTATCTAGGTCATCAGTTCATGACTAGGGACAAAAAAAGATCCACGGAGAATTTTGACTCAGTGAGGAGTTTTCCAATTCCTTTAAGTCTGTGGAGTATCTGCTGAAGAATTTAATTCTTCTTCACTTTACTTTTATATTTAAAAGTAGAAATCAGAGTAAAATAAAGTTGAGCACAGAAAAATATATACTTAGTTAAAGGAGTACTTTTCATTACTGCTGGGTGAAACAATACTGAGAAACTGTAGTCATGCACGTCTAATGCCTTAACATTTTAAGTGGTGGGAAGACAAAACAGCTGAAGCAATGCGCATCACTGATGCAAAGGAACATTTTTGAAAGTTATGAGAAAAAACAGAAGGAACAGATACTCTTAGCTACTGGGACAATATGAGCAGCAATAACTTGGTTTAAAATGCCAGCAATTAAATGACCATAATGAGCCTTTTAATCTAACACTGAATTACGATGAGTTTTAATTCCAGTAGTTTTGGTTAGTGTGAACACAATCGATAAATCTCAACCTCACAGAGTAGGTTACACTATTACCAGGCATGCCCTTGGGAACACACGAGGTCAGTTTGGTCCTAAATGCAAAATCTAGTCAGCACAAGCCTACAGAACCTGGTGTCCTCCCCAGTCCACAGATGTTTGACATTGGGCCATCCTTTTGCCCTGCATCATGATGCTCCTTCCCTTTCTACTAATTCCACAGACCAGTATTGTCCTTTGGAGATGTCTACTGAAAAGACACATCACATCAAATGTGGACCAATGCCTGGTTTACCCTGTCCTACACTTTATTCAGCAACCTTGCATAGAAGATTCAGGGTTAATAATGAGCCATTTAAATCATTTAGAACAATGTTGGGCATGGAGCATGACTCAAACACTTTAGACTAACTGGCTAACGGGCTTTTTCCTCACCATTTTCTTGCAGCAAACGTCACACTAATGGAGAAAGCATCCTGTCCCCCAAAGAAGTATTTGGGACAGTTGACCGTAAGAGCAACAGAGAAGGAAGGGAATGTCCACATGGGCATTTTCAGGCCATTTGCTTTGGCTTGGCGTGTGGAGACTTCAAGCCAACGCAAGCTCATTTTGCCCTTACCCTCAGCGCAACAGAAGCTGTGTGGCCATATTAGTGCAATACCGTGCTGGAGTGATCTAGCCTGTCTCTCAGCAGGGCTTATTAGCTCAGGCTCGGCGCCACATTAACCGCTGCCATATGGCTTCTGGTTGATTCAAAGAGCAAACTGAATGAGCTCACATCTGCCTGACAAAGTCTGCATAGCTATGCTTTTTAAAATGGCAAACCTGCAAAAAGCTGCGAGGAGAGAATCTTGTAATAGGTTAGGATTTTCAATCCACATTTACTTCATTGCTTGTAGAAATACAAGCTGTCACTATTAACAGCTGTAGTAAGGGTTGGAAACTACTCGTGGATGTGTTAGAGATGAAAAGTTTCATCTCAAAGAGCTGAGTCTGAAAAATGATGCTAGTATGGTAAGAGTCCAAATAGGATCGAAGAAGAGAAAGAGGAAAATTAATACAAAAATAAAAGTACGTCCAATATTTTGTCTTCTTTCTGTTAGCCCAGGCTATTAGTCAGATTTTTTACAGCCTTCCAAGATGAGCAGGGTTCTCTGTAGAAGAAGGTAATGTTTTTCAGGGCTCAGCCAAAAATCCCACAAACAATGTACAAAACAATGTGATAAATGCTAATCAAAGATTAACGTACCACTGAAAAGAGCTCAGATATGCCTGTGATAATAAAAAAATGACACGGGAAGTAGCAGCGTGGCAGATGATACCCTGAGAACTCTTTGTCTTAACACAGAAAGAGTGGTTGTGCAGATGTGGAAACTCCAGTGGTTTAGACACAGCAGGGGAAACTGCAGGCACACAGAGAGAGTTGAGGGGGAAGATGGGAAAGATGCCTTGATGATAATACAGGAGGTAACAGAAGCACATGCCATGGTCAGAACAGAAAACAAGGGAGATAATGCAGAAGACACATTTTGAATGATTTGTGGAATCTGGAGAGCAGAGAGACTCCAGCAGGAGCAACAGGGACCCTGAAACAGAGCTTTAAGCGTGAACACAGAAAAACTATGTTACATTTCGGAAAAACTAAGAGCAAGAAACAGCAGGATTTAGAGCCATTCTCACTGTCCTCTGGGACAGCTGTGTGGTTCCAAATTATTTTTCACAATCTTTTACGTTTTTTCCCCTTGAGGTGCCAAGTTAACTCACAGCAGCTCCAGTTGTGTCGCCAGAGGAAGCAATATTAATAGCAGAAGAAATATAAATCATTAAAAAAACTTACTGTTGATCCTTGAGGAAGCCACCATTGTAGGGATCAGCAGACGAAGGAAAAAGAGAGGTAGATTGGGAAGCCAACCCTCTCAGGGAGTGAGAAAAAAAAAAAGACAGAATGAAGAAAAAGGACTGGAAAGAAAGGAAATTGCTGGAGGGTAACAAATACATATTGGGAATCAGAAGAAAAAATACACTTCTCTTTCTAACCCTCCTGGGGCATATAGGAAATTGCTGCCTGGCCTTTAATCTGCCCCCAAAAAGAAAAACAATTAAAATGAAATAAAACCCTGAACTGTAGGTACTTGCTCCCCCCCTTCCCCTCATCCCCATTGCTTTGTGTGCTGTGTACCCAGGCCATGCTCTTTCATGCAGCTGTCCATAGGATAGACTATGTTACCCTAAGCATTATGTCCTCTACAGGAATATGCCTTCTTTTGCTATGTATCTAAAATACGTAATTTGGGGAGATTAAGATGTTAAGAGATTAATTAATGAAAAAAGAGAGGAGACCAGAAAATAAAGAGAAGTGGAGAAGAAAGAAATAAGGATAATTAAATTAATTTGGAGTGGCACCATAACAGTACGGTTTGTGTCAGGAGCATAGCTGTTTTAAAGGGTTAAGACTGTTACTCCTGCACAGCACACAGCAACAAATTCGATCAGGTTTTGTTTGTGTCTTCTTGACGCACCTCCCCTCTGCAATTTTTCCCACTGCAATTTAACTTTGGAAGGAAAGGCCCCTTTCCTAAATAGCGAATTAATTTCTGCTTTTTCCACTGTTCCCTCCAATACAAACAACCCGTTCTCTTTTCCTTTTTAACTGATAGGCATAGTAATTTCTTCCATTTCTTTTTTCTTTCTTGTTATGACCGAGATCATGTTGGGATCATCTATGTAGTTTTAAACTTGCCAAAGCACAATGAGGCTGTGAATGGTCTCCACCAAGAGGAATGAACCAAGTTCTCTTTGACAACTCATTAACAAAAAATTTGGGGCAAATAAATAAAACGTCTTCCTGTGGATGGTACCTTTAAGGAGGTTTTCCTGTCACAGCAGAAGATCAGAGGTTTTGTTTTCACATTTTGTAGAAAACATTTTCATCACTCACTCGTGTAAAAATAGCATTGTGCAAGACACAATAAATGCTTCATATTTGTGATGTACTATTTAAGGGCCAGGAAACAAAAGAGGAATCAAGAATTCAAGTTACAACTTTTCTAAAATAAGAGTGTAGGTAATTCGAAACTGTTGATGTCACAAGACAGCCACACAAAAAAGGAATGAAAACCTGTATGCATTATTCATCCTGTAACTTTGATCTTAAAAGCTAAGAAACTTGAACAAGGAAAGATAAATGGCTTCTCAAGCTTTTTCTTTTAAAAATCAAATGAGGATGATTCAGGATAAATGATAGATAAGAGTTAATACGAAAGAGAGGGAAATTGCAATCACAGTGCTGCACCAAAGTTTCAATGCAAAGGCTTTGCTTTTTGTGTTCAATTACAAAGGATTTCTTTTTAAGGTACCAGCATCCTTTTTCATGTATATGTAAAAGATTTTACCTATTAAAATGTCATGTTCAGTATGCATAGCTTTTTTCTTCTACCACCTACACTGTGACTTCATGTGAACAATTAGGAAGCTTTCTGAAGCATGGGCTACTACTGGTCATGGGGCAGAAACAACAGAAACTGCGAAACCCTGACCTTCAAACCTGGTTCAAACATCAACTTGCTCCGGAGCTTATACAAGATATGTATATATTCTCCCACTGGGAAAGTATTGATAATTACAGGCACTCTGAGTGCATCCTGATTTTACTGAGCCTTAGTTAATTATGCAGGCATTGCCCCTAAAACATGAGACAAATTGAGAGAGAGATCCAAAAGCACATGGAGGTTCCCTTGTCTAGATGGGAGATCCACAAAATCCTCTTTGAACTCTTTGTGCTCCTGAGAGTCTGTAATTATTGCCCGTTTTTGCCTAAAGATATGCTCAAAGGCCCCACCATCTTGGTTAGATTACTGATGTCAGCATCTTATATACAGGCAATTGCATTTGGGATTCACAAAGATGACGGAACAGCCACACAGTTCCTTAAGGGAGGCTCTGCGCAAACCTAACGCAGACAGACAACACCACGTCCATTACAAATCACAGCACACCAGCCATTTACATCAACAGCAAAGCCAGAGGAAGAGTGCCTTTACATCACAGCATACAGCGGGAGGTTTTGCCTATCTGAGCTTCCAAACTGTTACCTCCACACAAGCAGTTAGCACTAGTCGGATGATAGAGTGGGGCTAGACAGCTGGGAGAAAAAGGCTGGGAGGATGCAAGGACAGGCTGCGAGATGAAGGAAATGGATGGGGAATGAGGTGAAAATTTCATCGCAGTGGTGTGTGGTAGGAAGGCAGTGGGGACACCATTTGAAAAGTAGTGGGAGGTTCTGGGGTACAACAGGAAGATAGCTGAGAAGTGAATGGAGGCACACTGGAGGTATTCGCAGGCTTACAGGCAACCAATATTCACTGCAATTGCTGTAAGTGCCCAAGCAAGTCATTGCTAATGGTACTCATGGCCACTGATGCTCCTGCCAACTGCATCTGGACAAAATACATTCGGAAAAACCAAGCCCAGTGATTACAGCAGTCAGCAGAAACTAGGAGACTGACTGCACTTCCTCCTCAGCCCGAGGGAATGCAAACTCATAGCTTTCGGCACCAAGGTAAGTGCCTGAAACATGTGGCTATGTCCTAATGAAACTGGGCTGCCATGCAAAGGAGATGGCTAGACTGATGGGGCTGGGAGCAAGCCTGTTCCTGGTGAGGATACCTAGAACCCCCAAGTCCTGGCCTAGATCCTCGCCCCAAGCAATTTGCGGGTCTCTGAACTCACCTGGCGAGACAGCAATTCCAAACGCGTAAACACCACTAAGGGCTGGAAACAGAACGAGGAACTTCCCCACCCCCGTGAGCTCCCTTCTCTCTTACTCATAGACAAGGCCTTGCGCCTTCTTTCTCCACTGTGTCTCACCTCCAAGAGGAGAGTCGCACAGCCTCTCCTAGTGCAGACGGAACATTTCAGGAATTGCAAAAATACATTTTATTTTTACATGGTTTGCAGTGAGAAATTAGAGCTATTCACTGGACTGCACTGAAGCACTCCTTTTCAGCTATGTATATTATAGGAGGGATTCTTGATTCCCCAGTAATCCCAGGAGAAAAATTAACTAGATGAGCACAGAATCGCAGTAGTTCTGCTCTGGCCTCATGATAATTGTTTTTCAATTCAACAAATTAAGTTAAAGATAAGCATTTGCTTCACATGCAAGACTGTCATTCCCGCTTCATTTGTAATATATGGAGAGGGATTAGCCACATCAAGCATATGCTTTCATATTGTGGTGTAAAGAATTCACATGAGAAAAAACACGTTTAGCTTCAATGCACTGAGAAAACTGTTTACAGACAACATATTCAAGAGTAGAGAGAAAAAAAATGTTTTGATGATGATTCTTCATCAGATGCACCCAGTGGACGTGTGTACACTGAAGAGCCTACACCAAGTCTGATGTGCTAAAACTGAGCAGTACTGGGAGAGCTGTGCTCAGAGAAAATGTCTGCTTCTATAATCCCCATCACAGATAGCTGTGCCCATACGCTTACTTTCATTTCTTATTTGTTCCATTCACTACTGTTTATAACCTGAAAGACATATAAATTTATTTCTCTTCAAAGCACATTTATTTGCCCTACAAATGGACCAAAAATATGCAAAGACTACTTTGATTTTTATTATCTCACCTACATAAACATATCGATTTCCTTAACCTTACCAGGACAAAATAATATTTTCTTTTTATTGCATTCCAGAGGAAGTTGTGCCTTAACTTGGATCTTATTTAACTGCTATTTATCTACATCTCTTGCTTCAAACTCTCTGTCAGGAACCAAGCCACCACCTCTGTTTCTCTGGCACCCTTAATAGTCTGTAAAGCCCACTTCTGCTGACTCAAAGACCAACATTGTCATTGCAGATGAGAAAAAAAGCTTCCATAAATTAAAAATAAGGTTGCTTCATGGACATATCGTCTTTTTGAAGAAAGTATAGATATGAACCAAAAACGAGGTGTCAAGCATCATCCCTTATCCCCCAAAAAGTACAATCTTAATGTTTATTTTAAATCTTTTGTCAGAAAGGAAAGCATTAATATGAAATGCTTTAAACAGCCTTTGACACTTACAGAACTCTTAAAATGGCAATGAGTCAAAGATCAACAAGCCTTTAAGAATGAAAACAACTGGAAATGCTTTAGAAATGAAGCCACTGAAGTATTTTCATTGATTAAATGCCCACTGGTATTACATATATATTGAGCACCAACGTATATAGTTTGACATTTCCTGATCTGGTAATTTCATGGCTTAAAAAGAGGAAGGTAACACCTGTAAACTATACTACCTGAAATTTAGTCTCACTGAGTCAATGATAATTTTGCCATCAAATGAATGTGTTCATTTTAATTATAGGAACTTAAATGAAAAACTTCTTTTTTTTTAAAAAAAAAAGGTTGATTTCATGTAAAAATGAGATCTATCACTCAAACCCCAACAACTTCATCCTTATTTCAGCTGTTGTACTCTTTTAATTCTTTATGTTCCTGTTGCTAAACTGAAATAGAAATGACCTAAAGGAGATAAGTTAACAGAAATGGATTAATTCTAAGTCAGGTTTCAAAATTAATACTTTTTGCCCATCTGTCCTTTAGCATGTTGTCCATTCCAGGTCCCAATTTCCCCTCGCCTTCCAGCCACTAGCAAGATAATACAGATGGTTACTGCAAAGCTGTTAAGACATACATCTGAATGCATATTTATCCACTTGGCAAGATCCTGCTACAGCTGTAAGTCGATGCAAATCTGCATTACAATGTAGCTTCAGTCTCTCGCCTGTGTGAGAAAGCAGCCATGATATTAATCGTGCTACTTAAGACAATGCCAGGCAAATAGGACGTAAATGAATGCAGTTGAGCTAGCTATCGCAGCACTGTTAATTTACTCCTCTGAAAAAAAACACTCACTTGGGGCAGGTGAAACAAATGTATAACTACACCTACATCAAAACTCATTTTCATTTGTTTGTTTTTGGAAGCAGAAACTGATAACGCAAGATAACTCCGCCAGATGTCATGGTGAAAGAATACCATGTAGGTGAGTATTTGATACAATCACCAGAACAGAAAACCAAACTGAGGGTCTTTATTCCATCTTAAGCACACTTCTAATAAATACAGGTGGCACTGCCAGTCAGTGATAGTTGCTTTTGTTCTGGGTATGTCTTTGTTCTGGCAGCTGGGAGGAAGAGCAGTTCTCATGTATAATGAAAGAAATGTACTTAATAGGCAACACCTGAAAATCCTTCAAGATAATAAACTATAGCAATAGAAAATGCAAGTTTAGAAAGCATTTCCTGAAAAAAAAAAGTAGCACTGGAATCTTCTCTTTATCTCAGGTCAATTGACTTGTCACAGTGGGAAGGAGATTTGAAAAGGAAATTGCAAGTTCCTAGCAAGTATGATTGGAGGAATTGAGTTAATAGCCAGCAATCAGTATAGGTTTGGTAGGGTACTTAAAAATTTAAATGTATGCATACACCGCCACAACTACAGAATGCCTGAGCTTTGTCTTGTTTGTAAAAAACAAACAGAACAACAGGCAATTTAAATCTCAAACAAAAATGGTGATTTTTTACTTAGATTGCTGGGGTTTAAGTGTTCTTCCACTAAAAATTTCCCTCATTTCAGCATACGATTGTGGTATATAAATTGTATGTGCCTCTGATGATGTTTTACGCTAGTAATCCTCCCAGTACCAACAGGATCCTATACGGTATGTGCTTTCAGATGATACGGTTTCTCACCATATGGAAAGATGTTTTGTATCACCATGTTGGCAGCATATAAATGATTTTTGAACTCCATTTTTCATTGCCATTTCTTCAAGCCATTTAGGCGCAATAGCTTACTGTTTCACATATCAAAAGTTAAGAGACAGATAGTTTTCTGATTTGAGAAGCTGCTTTATCCACACTCTTGAATAATCACACACTGTATTCAGCAAGCTACAAATACAAATGAGCATGATAACACCTCTAATGAGGAAACAGCTTAATTTGAGAGGGCAGGATAAGCCACCATCTCCCTAAAGAAACATGACTACATCCCAAAACCCTTCTTATCCTTTCTAATATAACGTACAACTTTTCTACACAGATTCTTTTCAACATAACTACAAAAGAAGGTCTCACCTAGACTACTAGTAGTTCCTCTTTCCAACCAAAGAAGGCAGATATTACAGGTTGCAGAAATTTGTAAGTGGATAAAAGGGAAGAAAATTATAGGACAGTGACAAATATAATGAATTGCATTTCCGCAAGCTTCTAATTCCTCTGAGGAAGAGAAGAGCATAGGTTTTGCATGGTCCTCTTTAACAAACAAATGCATACCCTGCAATGAAGTAGTATGAGACGAGAGAATGCATTCCAAGCTAAATGCAAACCAGCCTTGCCTCTGAGGCATGGAAAGGACAGATCCTAGAAAGTACAGCATGGCTGGATGCCTGCATGCTAGAGAGACTAGTAATTTTAGATTAGTTGATTTTTGCATTGTCTGAAAAACTTTTTATACTTACTGTAATTCTCTCATCTTTGTCATCTAGCGGGGTGCCATCTTTTTTCCACGATATAGTGGGTTCTGGATGACCTCTTGGGGGCTGACATTCCATCACTGCAGGTTCACCCACGGCTACCATTACATCTGATGGATTTTGTCTGAAGTCATCCCGTAGAACTGAAAGAATAAAGAAATTGAAGTAAAAATTACCCAACAATACACCAATAGCACAGCAAAGTGTTTTGTTTTGGCCTTTAATAGTCCCTGTTGTCATTGTACTTTATATTAATGAACAATTCAGTTGATGAATTTCAATTGGCATCTGTGGATGGTCCCTGGTACTTCCACACAGTGACAGAGAAAATGCAGGTACAATTCATATTTAACTTCCAACATACAAGCCAAGTGACTTTAACACAGCCAGAGGTGAAAGGGTGACACAGACATAGGACTGTCCACAGAGAACAGCTGCCTCGCTTGGTTGTATTTGTCATAGCATCTGCCTAGCGTGTGAGCACAGGATTCCTATCACAGCCGAAGAAGCCACAATGTCTTCTGCTCAGGTAAAATGTCACCTGGGGAGAAGCACGGCAGAGATTGCTTTCTGCCCCTCTTTTTCTGAGACACAAGGTCAGCCTGCCAATAACTCAAAGGCTTTTGGTTAAAGATTGGCGACTGGCCGTATGAATTGCACCTATCCGTGAATTTTTTGCAAAGATGAAGAAACTAGCTAAATTTCCCAGTTCTTTGATGACATTGTAACATGACAAACATTTGTGCAGCTTTAGCCAAACTCATCTTTGCAATTTGGCTTGTGTCTTTTTCAAGGAAAAAAAAAAAAAAATTCCTGACCTCTGGGAGTCACCCCTTAGCCTGAGCCAGGACCACATCCTTTATTTGGAAGAAGTCAATTTTAATACCTTTTCACAGAAAGAAACATTTTTATTGTTGCTTCATTACTAGAATTTGTTCTTTCTAATAATTTGGCCAAGCCCAGGCCTAGGAAACTCTAGTTCCCTCCAATCACCCACTATGAATTTTATCAATAGCTGTGTGATTATTTTTCTTTTTGAGAGGAGAGACATCATACTGTGCTCAGCAGACCACTACACAGGGACAGAGTTAAACAGAATAATGGCATTCCTAAGTCTTGACAAGCAAGTGGCATTACGTTTAATCTAAAAATAAGTAACTCAAATGATAACAAATATAACGTTCTAGTCCTCTCCACTGCTGTTACACCATCCACACTGAACAAAGGATGTGGTAATGGAAAAGTACATTACAATCAAAGCACTCTCAGGATTTTGACGAAGCTATCTGTCACTCCTGCTACCTGCAACAATCTTGTGTCAACAGTAAATAGTGCCAAGAATCTGCAGCAAAAAATTTATCCCCCAAGCCATGAACCACAGATATATGGACATTCACTACTGAATAATGGTTTGGTTGTTAATGCTGCTTCAAAGCCAGGTGTGATTTATTGTTAGACATTAAGGTATGTGGGTGTGCTTACAGATTGGCAGGTACAGCACTGCCACCAAACCATTCCTCTCCGTAAGGTCTTTCACGCTGTTACGATCTTGTAAAACGGTCTGAGGGCAAATGGGTCATCTACTTTGGGACAGAGGGATATACCTTTCTCACACTTACTTTCTGCAATGCTATATAATCTAAAATGAAGGGAGGGAGCAAAATGACTTGTAGGTCTTTGTTTTGGAGGATTATTGGCAAATAGCCCTGTCAATCAGTAGAACTATCTTCTATTTTTCCTTCTCAAGTACATCTACCTTACGTTCTGATACCCTACCATTCAGTAGCTACAGTCACAGGCCTATGTGTCCAGCTTGGCTCATTATAACATAATACACAACAGGGAAAGTTCCCGATTGATACAGAATTGCAGATGGGAATCAAAAGCAATAAATACAGAATATTTTACCACTGTTCTAGAAACATGATATAATTTCTGGAAGTACCAAAGAACATCTGTGCACCAAGACTGACGTATATTGCAGACCTAACCAGATATCATCTGAATTTACCAATCCCCTTCCATACTGAAGCTCTAGCATTCCAAATATTTCAGTTTCATTATTGAGGCTTCTGGATGCCCTGGAGTCAGAAGATACTGATGCACTGAAAGAGGATAATCAAGGATAAAATGCTTCTATCCCTTTAACAATACAAACTAATACAACAGAATGACAGGACTTAATGAAGACATTATAGAATAATTTAGGTTGGAAGGGACCTCCGGAGGTCAGCTAGTCTACAACAATGAGATGCTGTTGGATGAACATGTTCTCTTGGATGAACTAGGTCTCTCGAACAGACCTAGTCTAGAAAGTTGGTTGGTGTATTTGTTCGTTGGTGTACAAAAACCTTAGAAAGCACGCTCCATCTAAGAACAAAGAAATTCTCTCTCTAAAACCAAAACGGACTAGGGAAAATTGACAATATTTTCAGCTATAAAATTAATTCAGGTCACATCTAGAGGAAATAATATGGAAAGGGGAATGATATAATTTTTAGTTAATCAGAAAGGTAAGTCAAAAGACCAATTCTTTAGCTTCCCTTCTGCTTTCAACAAAACTTTGTTAAATTTAATCTGCATTCTCTTACAGCTTCCTTATTATATTCCCCTAACTCCTGATGCATCAAAATTGGATACCTCAAATTATCTTGGTTATGGGAGCATTAATATACTACTTACATACACTGAAAACCTTATATATACTTATTCCGTTTATACTGAATATAGCATTAATAACCAGATGCAACTTCTTGTGTTCCCAAGTAGCCCTCAAGCCATCCAGATACAGTAAATCATGTAGCGTAACTGGCTGGGCTGACACTGCTTCTGCCGAAGTCAAATAATTTTTTCTATTTACTTTAATAGAGACTTGATCTGGCTTGGAGCCCCTGGTCATATTATTTTTTTTTTTTTCACTTCTCCAAACTAAAGAACATGAAAGAAGAAACAGAAGTTGCACCAAGTTACTAAGAAAACCCCCATACGTCCAGTTCCCAGTGCCAACAGCACATGAAAGTGCAAAAGAATTCATTTGCTACACCACAGTTCTATTGCAACACAATAAAAGAGGTGTTTTGACCATGAGTAAGAAGCCTTTTATTACTGCTGAAGATGGTATCGCTTGGATAAAGCTAAGAGAGATATAAAAAGAAGTGCCCTTAAGTTTAAAAAAAAAAAAAAAAAAAAGTGAAGTGATCTTAATAAACCATAAGTGCTTTTCAAGTCTGAAAGACCTCGTAAATCTAAGAGGAAAGCTTATCAGATAGCACCTCAGATGGCTTTTAGCACCTTTGAAGCAGCAAAGAAGTCCAGTACTTGCATAATAAAAACAAATTACTTCAGCAATTTCTACACTCCTTAGTCTCAGACCAGCTTTACAAGCGTAGTACCTTGTCTGTAAACTAAGACCTTTCACAAATTAACCAATGCATAACAGAATGCCTTAGGAGAACATCAAAGGTCTAGGCCATAGATACATCAAAACAAGTATTTTCTTTTACTATGAATTATTTTGGCTCTAACATTACATAATTAAATGCTAACAAAATGTAATCCATTAGAGATTACCCCACAGACAGTCGTCATGTAATTATTTTTGCAGCTGTAAAGTAGATACATGCTCTGGTTTTTTGCCTCAGGCCCTGGCAATCTTGCATAAAGTTATAAATTTAAAATTTTCTTCCCTTACTGAAAAAAAAATCATTTTTTCTTTTCTGTCCTTCCTAGTCAAGGCTCACTGTAAATTGAGAATACATTTCCTTTTGAAGATGTATTAGAAGTATACTTTGTAATCCAGTACAGCATGTGCTTTCAGTGACCGAAGGGTCAAATTTCACCACATGCCCCTCTTTCTATATATATGCAGCTGGAATGAAAATACATAAATTAAGAGGATGCTTGCCTTTTTTTCTTTTTTTAACAAATTCAGTGTAGAATCTTCATAGATATAAAAAACCCCCTACATTTCCGATATACTGTGGGTAAGGTTTTCTAACATTTTACTCTAATATTTTCTAACATACAATGAATAATGATTATAATTATTGTCATTGCACAGCTAGGACAACTCCATGATCTTGCTGTGTGAACTCTGATCTCCGGTGTTTGTGCTGAAAACACTTTTATGCTATGCTTGCTGAACTAATCAGGTTCAAGAGTAACTTTTGTAACTCCACTTTAAAAGTCAACTACTCATACAACTATTTAAAATCATGTACTATTCAATCAATAAAGCAATTACACTTTCCCTAGAGAATCTTTCCCAGAGCAGAAAGGAACTAGCAATCACTTGAGGATAAATTTTTATTGACAAGCAACATGAGTAGAGACAGTATTTTTTGTGTAAACTTTAAACAGTGCTTTTCAAAATGCAGCACCCAGTGGTTTTTTCTTACGTTCTTTATTGGCTACTATGAAAAAGAGTAGGGAGTCATTACTGGGTGAAATGGGAGGTAGGTAGGCAGGGGGTTTTTGCATATGCACGAGAAAAAAGAAACCAACCATAAAGCTTTAGTCAGTAAGCGAAAAGAATGAATTTGTAAGGAACACACTAATTACCACCATACATTGTGGATATCATGCCTAACAGGTCATATCATTTCATAACTGGAAACAGGAAAATCTCCTGGAAATTTTGATTACAGGTCTATTCTAGTCAGACTGGCTAGACACTTCATGCTAGATCAGTTCAAAGCAGTACATCAAAATATATCCAGGATCCCTAATCAACTAAGATATTACAGCCATGGTCAGCTGGTGAACAGAGGAAGAGAGGGAAATGAAGCAGTTTGGGGTGCAGTTTCATAATCAGATTAAGGCAATCTTAATCCATTTCAATTCTTCTAAAAGAGATCATCCAGACTTGCTTCCTGCTAACTCTCCTGCACTGCCCTGGACACTGTTTTGCAAGGCTACTTGTTGGAGTGAGATCAGGGAGCCCAAGTGTCACACAATTAGACAACCAAAGAGATCCCAACAATTTCCACTCTTTCAGCATAAAGATAATTTAAATGCTTCTTGGTATTGTAGCACGTGCCTCAAAAATGTGGAAAAGTGAAATAAATAGAAGAAATGTTCGTTCCTCAATCACTTTACGAAACAACCAGACCTCAACTAACGAGTAAGTTTCCTTCCAGCAAACAAAAACATGCTAACATCAAACTACATGCTAAAGCTGAGCAACGCAACCCTACTAAAGGCCCGCTGCCCTGCCTTTTGGCCAATTTTGTTATAAAATCCCCATGTAATAGATTTAAATTTTTTTAATACCCACTAATTCTATTATTTTAATTCCTGTAAATTTATAACAAGTATTTCAATGTTTCTGTTCCCTCCCCCCAAACAGAACAACAGCATTACAAAGAAAGTTTCCATCTAATACGAGGAACAAAACAACAACAACGCGCACTTGCTGTAAAATGCTGTAAGATTAGGAAAATGAAAAATGGGATTCAGAAGGTTATACAAATGTTCTAATCCCACGAACCCATAATCAAAGAGAAACTAGACACATGGCCTAACAGTTTAACTCTCTCACAGAGCCAGCCCTCCTACGACACAGGACTTCCCTGATTACACAGCCTAAGAATTCGCATTGAACTGGTTTCCAGACAGAAGAGACTGCTCCTTGTACAGAGACTGATCACAAGGTGCAGTCAGATGCATGAAATAGCAGCAGTGAAATGAGATCACACTTCTAAAATGTTAACAAAATGTACTGCCTCAATTACTGTAACCTTTAAGTTGTTTTAAAATGTATTCTCTCCAAAGAGTAATGTTTTTGATTGATTGCTTTTTATACAGCACCACCAAACCGGGATCTTAGTATCTACTGAAGGTCAACCATTACCTTCTCTGGGAAAAAAGTGTCATTCCCTATTATATTAAGCAATACATGTTAGCAAATACAACACCTGTACACTTCTAAACCATTAATGTAGAAAAAAAACCAAGGAGTGCGACACCTGCTGGATCACATATTTTAAAAGGTGCTGATGACAAATACAAGCGGTATGCTTGAATCAAGGAATATGCTACACTGCAAAAGCAATTAAACGTATTATTAAACGTACATATAAAGATGTTAAAACAAATACATTTATTGTCATTCATTATTTTTCGTTCAGTCATTAAGAAACTTACAATTGTTAATAGAAAGAAAAGCATGCTTAAGGAGCAGGTTCCAAAAACTACTTCTATAAAAACTGTTGGCTGACAGTTACTGATGATAATTACAAAAATTTATGGAAACCACTCACAATCAGTCTGATTTTATTTCACTAGTTGAAGATTTGGGCTTTAAGAATTGCCAGGAATCTTACTGGGCAACATAGCTGTCATCCCACAACAGTATTTCCATGTGTGGAAAGGAAAAAGTGTAAATTAATTAGATGATGAATTGGGAATCAATTAAGTGACCAAATCTGATAAGTCACATAAAGAGTAATTTTTACTGCTGTGAGAAGAGTAACTGACAGGCCTAAGAGAGCACGGTGCAGCACTGGGAATCCTAATTAAACCCTGAAGTATCTGCAATGCCTCAGGCAGGAGACTCTGAGAGTGTCCCTTAGGTTGATTGAAAATTGGAAATAGATAAGGAGAATGGACCTAATTATTAATTTGATTGACTGTGTACAAAACGTAACCCCTCTCAACATCTTCCACATACTATGGTCTGGGACAAGGCATTCACTACCTGTGAGTCAGAATTTACCTCCTGGAAAAGCAGATTCATTTGTGCAGACTGCAGATACAGTTATTCACTTGTCCTGAACATTTACAGTTATTTATTTTTTTATTACTATTATTATTATTTTATTGTAGATTTCATTTGAGAGTTTTGGAGTTATTTGAATCATACTTCATTACAGACAACATTTTTAGTATGACTAACACAGTGGATTTCCAGACTTATGGACACAAACCAAGGGGTTTTAGACACAGCTCACAGAAGAACTGTGGCTTTGGGAGATTGCAAATTAGTTTTCCCTTGGCAAAGAAGGGTTTACATCTTCAAATCCAAGGATTTGGGTGTGTTCTTTAAATAAAGGGTTTTTTTTTTTCTGTACACTCCAAGACAAGGTCCTGATGTCCAGTTTGCAATGAACTGTTAGCTGCACTAGCCTTCCTTCAATCCAGATTATAATAGAAGACTCAGATTAAGATGCTGCAGCAAGACCTTGTCTTGGCCCTCCAAATTAAAGCATAAAGAGGTAACTGAAATGACAAAAGAGATATAAGGACCAAACAACAAAAGAGAAAACGGGAGAAGAAACTTCACCAAAATGCCAGTGTTTTCCTTAACTACTTATCAAACCTTATTTCAGGAGCAGAATGGTTTTCCCTTTTAAGAAAACACAAACCAACCCAGAAACGCCAGTATCCTGTAACTAAGGATCCCAGGGAGAAAAATAAAGGAAGGAATACAGGCAGCAAGGACAGAAGCAAACATTTAGCCAGTTTTCTCTGAGAGCTTAAAGCTGGGATATATGGCACTGGCAAATGGAGCCAGATTGCAATTGATTGGGAAGGCATTGCTGCCAAATAGCAAGCTACGCTGGCTTGAGATGTGAAAAACTGACTCTCTTCCGATAGTTTCTAAGCTGGAAAATCCCTCACCAGGCCAAACCTGAAGGAACCTTATTTGTCTTCACTTGTGTTGTTAAAAGAGGAGATACAACTATTCCACAGACTTGCCAGTGAAACTGGCAGCACTGTTTCTGTAGTACAGGCAAGACTTAAACAGCCAATGCTTGTACAATTGCCTATAATCATTCTTTCACTCTGAAGAAGCCAAAAACTTACCAGAGGAGACATTTTCAAATAAATAAAGATTCACACACCTGCGATAACAACCTTTCTGCAGCATAGCCCTAAATCTGCATGGTGCTACTGTTTTGCTAAGGTCCTGCCTCAAGGCGACAATTTTAGCCGTGTCCTTCCACTTAGCATTCAAATTTTAGTGTGTTATAACTGTACCACTAACATCGATGTTTTTTGAAAGGACCCTATTTCCATGAAAAAATCCCCATTATGCTGTTAAAGTGGTTGAAAAAGATGACATTTTAATATCAGAGAATATACAGTATCATTATCACACTCAACCAGCTAAGTCACTTCTCCTTTAATATTCTGGAAAATTATATTCCACCATTACAACTGAGGTCAAGCCTGAAACATCAGTCAGAAGGTGCATGATGCAGGCAATTCATATGGCTGAGTGCCTAATTCTAAATAACAGCAGAGCTAAGAACAGCGTTTGTTGGCACCAGACACTATAGCAAAGCCACGCTGCTCAAAAACGTTGCTGAACTATTACATACACTTTTATTCTGTTCTATTGTTCTGTTGTTATTATAGACAATTTTCTTCTGTTGAAAGGAACTACAGACCACAGAACTCCACTGTCTTTTCTCACCTCTCCAGACTCCTATACGGCACGATATACCTTAGTTAGACAGTGGATGTTTCCTTAATTATACTCTGCAAGTCCAAATGCATGAATATATCATTCTGATGGTAATGTTATCTTGTTTCTTTACCTCCTAAAACATTCAAGATGTAAATTGACAACAGATTGCCACAGTAGAAACAGGTAAACTTTTTCAAAATTACATTTATGCCAAATATCATATGCTTTTCAAATTACTTTTGCTGGTTTTAGAAAACATTCCAGGAAATCACCTCAGGGAAAAATGGCAGGCAGCCTTATACAGAGGTCATAGAGAAATGTAAGTCTTCATCGAATTCAATTAACTGCTTTGAGTTAGATCCCAAACGGTACAGGCAAACGTTTGTTCTATTTCAGGCATGTTCTAGGATATGAATCATTCCGCTTTCTCAGTATAAAGAAGCACAGCACAATATCATACACTCAAATTTTTTATTGCTCAGAAGCTGAAAAATCTCTAGACAGGCGTCTTAATGATTTACAAGGATAGCTCTTCATTTAGACAACCATCCGAAGGCTTCAAATATTGTAAAAGTCTACCTAGAGCATTACAAAAAGTAGCAAAGTTAATAGCTACAAAAATGAAAAATGGTATTGTAAGCAAATGGACATTACTAAATTCACCAAGCTGGAACTCTGAATTGCAACTCTTGGAGATTTATACGCTATCGTAAATGGCAAAAGACAATAAAATCATACAGAAAAGTACTTCTGTGTTTGGACTCTTATTCTGGCTTCAATCCCTATGAGATATTCAAAGGCAACATGCCAATTGATCAATATGTTAGTATTTAATGTGCAATAAGTGCTACTGAGTCAAAATCAGAGAAACATTGCCTGTTAGCAGAGTCTGCCTTATTGCTGGCAGGAAGGAGTGCATGAAGTTTTGGATCACCCCATGTGGTAAAACAGCAGCCAGAAGTCTGATTCAGAATTAACAAAACGAAACAGAGGGCGATGCTCAGCATGAACACAAATGCACACAAAGCCAGCCAGATTTCATTACTGAAGATTTTAATTTTGATTAAACGCTTCCTTTTATATTGGGTCACATTCATTGTTTTCAACCCTCTGTTTTCATTAATATTTTAATACACACAGAACATTAAGTTGCATAACTTCAGTGTTGTGGCTAAAGATAGCATCTTTAATAACAGCTACAAAAGAGCTGCTGGCATCCATTGCTGTCCAACTGTGTAAGGCTGTGAGGCACCATGGGATGGTAGGGACTTCGCGGCATGCAAGACAACGCGTCTGCACTCACCACCAAGGAAAAGGAAAGTGGATGACTAACATCAGCTTAGTCTGTTTGAAATAGGAACTTATAAATGCATTCAAGACAAAAAAACCCAACATAACGGAAATGGCCGTGAAAGTCTAAAAGGATCAAGGCGGTGAGTGCATTTGGTGGAAACGTTGCTTTCACCTTTGTTTTACACCCTGTGAGAAACTGCAGTACAGTGCAACTCCTTAAAAACTTCCCAGGAAACAACAGCAGTAAAGAAATTGTAACATGTAATTTTAGTAATTTGACTGTTGGCTTTTTCCCCTTGTTTTTGCTATTTCTAACTCCTACTGATGAAACTTAAGTTTGGACAAAATTCAAGACACCACACTTTCTCTTGATTCCATACGAGCTGGGGTACCATTAGCAGAAGTACCCATGCTCAATTTCCCTTACTGTTACAAACCTTAACTGTGCAGTGCCATGATATACTCTACAAAGACCTATAAACTCCATTAATTCAATTCCTACCAGTCCTAAGCTGCCCATACAGGTTAATTTCCTGGTAAACCACAAGACTCTTAGATTTCCATTAAGAATTGTTATAGAGAGAAAAAGCTTGTTAGGCTTCTGGTCTGCATATTTATGTGGGCCTCTAGTCAATACACAAGGTATAATAAAGAAATGAAAAAATTAATTTTGGCTTCTCTTGCTTCTCTTCAGTTTGTTTCCAAACAGAGCAAAAACCAAACTCAAAAGCAAAATGGAAGTTCCTCTATGGACGTGTTTATGTCAGTACTTGAGTTTGGATGAGGACTGCACTGTGAAGGAAGTCTCCAAATCTCCACCAACCTGGCTTTGATTTGTATCTTGGACTGGGCTTGGAATGCAAAAACTGATTATTTGGGGAGGGATGGATGGAACTAGACCAGGAGATGAACACCAGGTTCCAATGGATATTCAGGCAACAGACCAAACTGGAGTCATCATGAAACGTGCACAGTGTAGACACCATTTCTCAGGCCAACTGTTTCCCCCTATAAATTCTATTGGGCTGCGCTACTTGCAACTATTTGCTGTAGACATAATGTACACATGGCAGAACTAAGAACATCTGATATCATAACAGTTCCTTATTGATATCCACTATAACAATCTTATCTTTTCCTCTCCCCATTTGTTTTAGCTACTGCACCATGGCCTGTCCACCAGTTCTTTCAAAACCACCATGCCACGAATCCATTGAATCAATGCACCTGGTCTAAAATAGGAACCCTTAAGAATGTAATACTAAGCAGGGAAAAAAAGTTAGTGTTTTTACCAGTAAACAGGAGGAAGCAGTGCCACTAGCATTTAATCCCATTTTTGTATCAAACTTCTGTTTTCGCTATGAGTCTGTATGAATAATGCCTAGGTAGCCTTTGTTATTTTAGCATGTAAAACTGTACAACAGGAAAAACTATCTGATCTCTCAGAGGAAAATTTTTTGAAGAGCAAAGTGGTACCTCTATACATATTAATCTAAAAAACCAGTAACAAATACCTCACTAAATTCTGTCAAGGTTCATGGAAACAATTGGGATTTGTATATACATCATTTGGATATAGGCCATTATCAAACTATCTAGAGAGTTAATCAACAGAGGACACTCTCAGCAAAACAAGACTGATGCTACATAATCAGAAACACCAGAGCTGTAAACAATGGAAATGTACATTATTCCCAAACAGCATAAATAATTTAAGACTTCCAGAACAGAAATTAATCTACATACCATTTGAAGCACAGAGAACCACCAATTCAGACAGAATAATAAAAGGTAAGGGAAAAACAGATGGATAATTAAAAAGATACTTTCCAAGTGGGAATACACTTAGCTTAGCAGTGCTGGTAACAAGTAAAGAAATAAATACCAAGGAAATCCTATTACGTTCACATATATTTTATATGATTTTTTCTTTTTTTTCAGAAGGGATTGTTTTGGTTTTTTTTTTTTCCTCTGGTGTGATTGGACACTGAATCTGCTATATCCATCAACATCTATCTGATTAACTCTTCAGCTCTTTGAAGCTTCAGTGTTTTATAGGGCATTATTTGCAGAGAGATGGAAATGATCTGATTTGCCTGTATTTGAGATGGGCATTCTTTTAGCCCCCACCGCCCTAGAAGCCCAAACCCTTCGTCCCCAGATGAAGTCTCAACAGCGTACTTCAAAGGAAAAAGATATTCATGGTGTCTTAACCTTTCCTTTGAAACTGAATCTCTAGATCCAATATCATCTAGCAAGGCTAATTGCATAGTATGCAAGGGAATTACTATTATTTCAATATAACCTACCATAGAGAAATGATGAAAGCTGAGGCACTGCTGTAACAAGCTTTACATAAAGACAGCACTGCAAACGCACTACCAAAGGTGAATATCTTGCACAGGTGAACCAGGAAAATTTCACAAATTATCTTTATAACCTTAACAACTATATCAGCTGGCAAATATCAGCCAGCTTATCCTGTGAAGAAAACCTTGGGAGAAGAGAATAAAAGGGGGGAGAGGGAGAAGGAATGCACATATGAAGAAGGTATGGTTAGATTTACTGTATATCTATCATCATATTAATTCACTGTACTCACTATTTATTTTACATTCATATCTCCTTACCCTCTACAACTTCTACATTTTCCTATAATACAGGTCCAAATTACTCTACAAGTCGATTTAAGATAAAGTAGAAAAAAATCAGAAATGCAACAGAGAAACTAATAAGAAAATTTCATCATGAAAAAGTAGAAATGCTATCTTTTTCCTTAAACGTTCATATTTAAGACTGTCTACCTACCTAGAAACCCAAGCCACATATTCTAAACATCCTTTACAATTCCATGGCAGAAAGTGGGCAGCTGCTTGATTATTTGACATGAAATAGACATATCTGACACTGCTTATCCACTTAGAAATTAAGCTTTTATGTTTTAAAAGCCTAGTGATAGCATTATTGCAAGTCAAACATTGAAGAACCAAAAAACAAGCTCTTTCCTATTAGATTACGTCATCTTTTCAAAACCTCTCAACTCTAGGAAACTATTTTCTACATCACAGGAATTTACCATAGTAATTTACTGGAGTCCTTTTTAGTAGTGATACATGCATATGTACTTAAAAACATTAACAGCACTACTAGACTTGGATCTTCTAAGATGAGTGGAGTTTGCATATTGCAATTTTCTTTCTTATGCAGCAAGAAACAGTGCTAAAAATTATAAAGAGAGTGACGTGCACAAGTAGAGGTATAACCTAATTAAACATCTACTGTAAGAATATAAACAAAAGGTGACTAATTTGAAGACAACTAGAAGCTTTAAAGTAAAAACAAGGAACCTTCTACTCCTCACCATGAAAATTCATACCTTAAATCAGTTCCATGATTTCCATCAATACAAATATAAAAAAGTAGTACTGGAATCCAAGTTAGAAAAGTGCTTAAGCATGTCCCAATGTTTCTAGAGCAACAACGAGCTTAAGATACACTTAGAAGTTTTTTTCAGTTAGTGAAAGACCTGTCATTTGTCCCTATAAATATCAGAAGCAGGAAAAAGGTCTTCAATCTTGTTAAAGTATGGTGTTCAGGTACAAAAAAAAAAAAAAACCAAACGAAAATATAACAAAAAACCTCAAAACCTTGAATAACGCTAACAATCATAATTTTTACAGAATGGGAGCTGCCTTCTCAATTACTTTCTTACATAAGAGTGGTGAGGTACAATTACATTAGTTGCATTCAGCACTGCTTCATGCTACCTGTGATTATACACCATGTATAATCTTATTCAGAACACAACAATTGAACCCAAAGTCACTAAGGCCTGGTATGCAACAAGATCCAGCTCCACATGAGATACCAGGATTCAAAACAGCTTTGTCCACTTATGAAATATGTTCAAGGATTTTTTTTTTTTTACATTTAGCATACGAGGAGGTTGCAAATTTTTAAAATGAAAGCTTTTGTACATTTTTATATAAATATATATATTCCCATAACGTCCAGATGCTTGATCAAAATGGCTTTTGTCTCTCCTGTTTCAAAATTAATATAATCTACTTGCATGTGCATGTATTGTTTATCATAAAATGTGTCTAGCATTTATACATATTTACTTTAGGCAACATGCACAATCAATCACTTTTTTAAAGGCAGCCAAACTCTTCAGAAATGGGCTGGATGTTACTTAGTAACTCTAATTATTTTTCCATGTGAGTCAATATTAGTAGCACCCAAGTTCAGTAAACATTGAAACCATCACCCAGTATTTTTAAAGACATCTTACGTCAGATGTAAAAGTTAGGTCTGAAATTTTTGATTTAGATGTTATTGAGAAAACAGCTATGAAAAAGAGCAAAGAAAATAAGGTTACTTTTAATTAAACAGAGAAATTAATATCTAGCACAAAATAACACATTATTGATGTGGTAATTAAAATATTGTATTCTGAAAGATAAATATATTAGCAAGCCAGAAGGATCTGGCCTTATTTTCTTATGCTTTAATAGAGGGGAAACAGAGTTAAACAGATGGCACTCAGGATTTCTCAATGAATTCAGCATCTGTGAGTACATGTTGCATAAATACCAATTAAAATGTGTCCAAGTAAATTTAAGTCCCTCGCTGACAGAATGTAAACCAACCTAGCTGGCTTAAGATCAAGGTTAAACTTAATTGTCCGCTCGACTTGTAGCAAGTTGCTCTCAAATTGTTCAGAAATTCCCAGTGAAATAATCAAACAGTATTCCTATTGATTTGTATTTATTTACATTCATAACTCTCTTCTCAAGTGTTGGGCTGAAGCACAAAGGGAAAAAGAAAGTACTATGTGAATCATTTGACAAGTCTAAATTGAAAAAATACTTCTTTGATTTAAAAAGCTTCTGCAGAAATGTTCTGCAGAACTTTCCTTTTGGGTAGTTTGATGAAACAATCACTTTAGAAGTGTCTTCATAATTTTTATTAACCACACAACGCCACTTTTTACTTTCCTTTACTCTGTTACTGACAAATTACCAATATCTCACACTAGGTTGTCATCTAAATTTTTCATACAATGCAAAGTGAATGTTGAATATTATATAGTAAAATATGTACAGAAGAGGCTACACTGAAAAAGTTAAAGCAGTGCTGTTATGCAACCCCGTAGTGGTTCTAGTTCAATTTGGCATTCAACTGCCTTGTAATAAAAAATGCACAGATATGAATAGAAAAATCAGTACCTTTGGTATAAAGAAAAAAAAAAAAGAAAAAAACATTCAAACTCCAAAACTTTAATTTGCCATCTATTTCAAGAATTACAAAGTGCAGTTTAGCAGGTCTGTACCCAAGAAGGCTGAGCATCCACTCTCATGAAAAGAGAGAAGGCATTTTTGTGATGTGCTGAGCCATCCATAAAAATTTGGTATCATTGACTGAACCGGGGCAAACGTACACCAAGCAAAGATTGGATCTTTTGCAAAGCTAATCAATTAAGTCTCTTTATACATAATCCATGTGTGCAGCCTTTTCCCATACCAATTATTTCATGCTGGCAGCATTTTGTTGAGGGAAAAGTCAGTCAGAAACTATAAAACATACAACACAACAGCAAATGAAATTAAATGCCTGAAGTGTAAATTACTATCTAGGAAATGAAATCTGAACTATTCATGCATGTATACATACTAGTAATAAATTAAATGATGGTAGTCAGGGAAAAGACCTAAACGTCATTAGGAAGAGTGCAGTGGATACACTGGTGCCCCACTCAGCAACTATAAAATGAAAGCTTTCCTTGAAAGTGGAAAACAAAAGGTTTATCACTGTTTTCTACAATAAACAGGAATGCAGTGACCCAGCAAGACATATATGCATCCCTATGTATCTTTAGATAATAGAAATCATACTGGATTTTGAACGGTTCACTAATTCAGCAAAATCTGTTTCTTAGGCACTTCTGCAACACTGGCTAGGGAAGACATCCTCACATCTTTTACAGAAGGCCAATGCTCAACAGAATGCACACAAGGAGCCTGATTTTCAGACCTATTTGTCACTGAACTATTGAGGCTCTGGCTGAGGAGAAGCATCACTGAAAATTAGGTCCCCAAGCATTTTAATAACAATAGACAATGGTACTGGAGAAGAAAGGAAATAAAAAAAAAACCAAAAGTCAGGGTCCACAACAGACGTGCTTCCTAAATTAAATTATTCATTGGGTAATGCCAGCAGAATTTTCAGATATGAATTTAACTAAGTAAGGACAGCACACTACTCTTGACTGCCTCGTGACTTGTAGTCTTTTATTGCAGTATAGACCGACTGCAGTAGAAATGGTAAAACACTAAAATGTTGAGGTAGTCAAAGGTCATATAGTACAACATGACTGACTATATAATTTATTGGGAAAAGAAGCACATGGTCCAAAATAAGAAACCTTGTCATTCAAAATACCATTACCAAGAAAAATAAAACAAAAAAAACATCCGAGCACAGGTAGCATTCCACACAGAGGGAGGCTGAGGGAAGGAAAGACAGACAGAGTAACTTGGCACTGCGGAAAACATGACCTGGTGCACACAGGGTGAGTGAACAACCGATGGTGTCCACTTCAGGCCCTTTCTGTCCTCTATCCTTACCTTCTGAGAGAAGCATTTTTGCTCAACTCATCTGAAAAGAGGATTTTTGGAGAAGAGCAAATTCCAACGGACAAATGGAACAGCCCCCAAAAGTCAGATTTGCCTTAATCCCCTGCAGGAGAGCACCAGCGAAAAGGAAGGAGAGGTCTGTGTGCTGTGTTCTCCTTTTGTATTTCTTTTGCTCTCCCGTTATTACTCCTGATTGCACCTGTGCTTGATTTCTTCTATTGGCTCATTTTCCAACCCTCTTCAGAGGCTTCATAGCCTTGCACTTAAAAGTTTCCCCCAAGTCAGGACAGGCCCATTCCCCCAATCAGCTGATAATGGCTGAATGTCACATACATCACAGCAAGCTACAAGATTTTTGAAAGTGGATTCAGACCTTTTGATGGCGGAAGCATCTCTAGCTTCACAAACAACAAGTTTTGCAACTGATGGTTCAGACATATTTGTCTCAAAGGTCTTGGGAAACGAAAGGAGGAGCACCTAATAGGATGGATCAGGCCCTACCAAGCACTAATTCTCACAATGATTGTAATGGTACTTGGATTAGATCCTTTACTCTAGCTTGCAACGCACAAAATAGTATGATTCAACAATTGCTGTAATTCTCTGCAGTTGCACAAAGAATAAACACTTAAAGATTCAACTAAGCAGCTTTTATTGTTTTCTACTGTAACTGCTGCTCTATTTATTCAGAAGAGGTGACCTTCTAGTAACCTTGTTCTGTGGCTATGAATGAATGGAAATTTGAGTTTGACCTCACTTTATGACCTCTATAAAAAGAATTATACTACAATGATTTTGCATCTTTATGTCAGCATGTCAGATAAATATTTTATTCAATTGCTAACTGGATAATGCATTTTCAAAACAACTCACAATGCTGAATGTATTTTTAAAATATATTGCTAAATGAAGAAAAAAACTCAACTAATTTTTTAATATTTAAATATATTTGACATTTAAGAAATATTGGACAGATTTGCCTTAGTGAAAATGCATTATGCATTAAAAAAGTTTTAGCTTCCATTAGGAAGCAGCACCTATGAATAATACATTTTGTTCTAATTTTTTTTATGTACACAAAAACATCAATTTGTACATAGCTTAAAAGAAATCTAAATTACAGGTAAGCCATCTAATGTGTCCCTTACTGCCTTTTGGCAAGCTTAGTCTAATAAGAGTTTTTCCACTAAATTACCCAGATCAACAGAAACCCTGCACAATTATATCGTCCTCTCTAAAACAGCACATGATCTTTGCTCATGTGGGTAATTGCCAGGGTGGAAAATTGCAGTGAGGATGATGGTACAGATGTTCTTTTTCAGTTGACCAAACAAAATGAAAGAAAACAAAGAATTCCTGTTTCATAATGACTTCTATTTAAAACGCACTGTTTTATACACATTCGCACACACATAAACAAATACAATGGGAATTTTCAACAGATTTTTCTAACAGAAGATTACATTTTTCTGTTGATGGTACAGGAAAAGATTAGGTTTTAAGGGAGAGAAAGTATTAATAAAGCATCAACATGTGAAAAACAAATGTTCAATGTTTGCAAACTGTAAGAATGTACACTATGATACTTATTAAGTTAAAGTTGTTGAAGAGGTTTCAAAAGCAGGACACACTGGAGAAAATCTTTATCACTTGTATGCAAAGACGAAAAACAAGCAGTCTCAGCACTGACAGGATAAAAAAGATTTGCCTGCAATCATTATTACTGCTACATTTACTAGTCCCCATCATTGAAACCAGAAATTGCACTTTAAGGGGATGAAGGTAAGTCATCATAAGTAATGTCCTATGTATTCACCAGAGACTGTGGCAGAACCATGCTCACAGAAGGGACATCTCATGAAATCCATTTTCCAAATCTCACAATGCCCTGCCCTCCTCCCATCTTGTTCTTCTCTCCTCACAGGTACTCCTGGCTTTGTATACTTTTGGGAGTTGTTCTCCATTATATACTTGTTCAGTGAGATTCTACCAAGTTGTGGGATTTTTTTGTTTCTTACAATTAATTATTTTACATTGTACCCAAAACCCATCGTTGAGCATCACTGCTGTTAGTTGAGGTGTTTTACATTTAGGTTATTTCCAAAAGTGCCCTGCTTATTCTCAAATACAAAGCCAAACAAACAAACAAGCCCTAGCAATTATTTTGTATCAAAATACATTGGCAACACTCTTCAGTTATGGCAATACAGAGTGATCAAGATTTTTCTATGTTACAGGGAGATGCAACAAGAAAATGAGACACAGAACCAGGCAAAGGTGGTGGAGGGCTTAGGAGAGTAGCTGTTTGAAGCTAGAACACCACAGAATCCCTTTGTATAAGCAACAGCAGTCATTTCTATCAAAATGAGTAGCGTAACATATATCAGAAAAGAAGGGGTTGGAACAGAACTTGTGCTGACCTGAGAGAGTATACTATGGGCAGTAGTGAAAACCAAATTGCCTTCCTTTACCAACACTGAGAAATATCTGATGATCTTCCGCCACTGTACCCAGGAGCCAGGAGAGACATCTACACTGTATTATGCTTCCTATCTTTCAGTCCCTCATTAGCAGAAGTATTTGTATTTGAGGAGGAGGACAAAAGTTAACGGGTGTCTTATATGCATAAAATTTTGCAAGAATCTGCATCTCAAGAACAGCTGCGTAACAAATTCTGGTGAGGTAGGCACAGGCCAGAGACAAGCGCTGCCCACCTGTCTAAGCAGCAGTGCTTTACTTCTCTCTGTCTTAAAGCAGACTTTTGTCCTAATTTGAGTTGCTTGGACACAAATAATACTCCTTCTTATCCAGCATGGATATGAAAAAGACCAAGAGGCATTGACATCACACCTGGACAGCATGCTGCTATCACCTATCTTGAGGGCTCCGTTACATCTAAGCCTACTATTAGGGAAAGAAGAAAGACTCAAAGTCAACATGAGACTGGGGACTAGGTATGGATTAGCTACTCTCAGCCTCATTTCTCCCAAAATTCATATGCTTATGCATCTGGATTAAGAGAAAGAACTGGAAATAATCAATAAAGTTATTAGCCCTTTTCAAGAAATACAGTATCTATTTCATGGTTCACAACTGAGTATCTTGCAAGGTGTGTAGTTGCTGCATGAAAGCTTGCTGGCACTCTTTACAACTCCTTCCATTACTGGTTCCTAACAGCACCCCCTGATCATTTCTTTCAGATGATTCCATAACTACGGCCTCTCTGCACTGCTTTGCTATTCACTGTAAATATGTGTCAGAAAGGGAATAAACATCCATGTATGGTATAAACTGCAACTAAAAATCAACCATATTTTTTCAGATGTCTTTTTACAATTCATGCTAAAAGCCATCTGCTCAGTGTTAGGCTTAGACAGAAGAAGCACTAGAGGAATTGCCTTTCCCTAAGGTTTCTGAATACCGACAGAGAACAGAATATGCAATTATTTTACAATAATATATGCACTGTTATGTATGCATGTTCCTGTATGATCTCTAACCATGAACAGGGATGAAACTGTTCTTCCTATCAACCTCAAGTATGTGTTTATTCTAAATGAGAATAAATAAAAGTAATCAAAACCATCTGAGAACTGTTTAACAATAACCACTACATAATTACTGAGAGTTACAGATGGAAAGAGTAAATCCACTATTTTTCAGCACTTCATAGTGTTACCTATCTGGAGGAGAGTCAGTTCCCATTTGTTTCCTCTGCAGAGCACATACGCATAACTACAGGCTAGGCTCACCCTCGCTTCGTAGTTCAGCTTTACTGGCAACTAAGACAAAAATAAAGCATCCTTTGGGCTAGGTTTCTCTCTGAACCAGTCTGTCAAGGATCAGTCATACAAGGCAGATTCCTGAGATGCTGACCATCTCTCGAATATGCAAGTGACAAGGAGTCAGAAGAACCATTTCATTTCTGTGTAATGGCCTAACACCCACAGACTTAGTTGATGACTAAAAGATCTCTGTCATCCTCTTACACTTTGAAATATTTGCTCCAAGAGAATGGAGGGAAGAAGGGCAAAGTAGAGAACAACTTATTCACTGCCTCATAACAAACTTAAGTCTGAGGCATAATCTTCTCCCCTCCCCCAATCCAAAAACCAGGTTGTGGTGCAGGATTTTAGCTACTTATGTCTGGCTAAGTTAAGCACTGAATAGCATGTTTCTCTTCACCATGCCCTGGCCACAGCTCCGGCTGATTGATACGCACTTCTCTGAGAACAGCTGAAAACAGCTTTTTCTGCAAAAAGTATCAACTTCAGAAACTTTGTGAATTATTTCTTGATTTGACTTGAATCACTGAATATCTTCAACAAATATGCATTTAAATTTCAGGAATGTCATATTGACAATACTTAAATTGCCTCCCAAACAAAACTGATACCCATAGCACATACACTGGTGGCACACACAGGTTACCTCTCACACCCAACAGGTCAGCGATTAAGTTCACATCTCCTTGTTGTGATTCATGGAAAAACTTTTAATGGTGTCTTTCTCAACAATGTCTCAAACACTAAGCTTTTGGTTTATCTAAACAACAAAAAAACTGGTATTGGCAGCTCCATCCTATTCTTCATGAGCTCTGTTCCCTGCAAAAAGTTGGGCATGTTACCGGAGTAATTTAGCATGCAGCAGTTTTAGGCTTCAAGCTGCTTTAAGTATTTGGTGTTGAAAATCATCTTTTTTACAGTGATGCTGTCACAATTTTTTCCCTTAGCAAACATGTCAGCATTTAATTTATTAAGTAGTACTTGTAGCTTATAATAAAACATACATGGCCTATATTTTTGATGCTGTGTTCACAGAAACAGCTGGATGTGCACACCATGGAATTCACCAGTATTCACATGATGCTTCAGTGACACAAAGACGGACTAATCTCTCTGTGCTTCTAAGAAATGGGAAGTTTTCCAAAACTATTTTAATCAATAAGTATATACTTATCAGCACAAAATGAGAGTACCAGGACTCAGTCAGGTTAATTTACTGTTGTTTCATGACTTTGAAAGTTTGCAAAAAAATCAGCAATGTTAGAAATGGATCACGCAGGATTATTGTCCACTGAGTACACCAGTCTGCTAGGGCATCATCTAAATGACATTCCTGTTCCACTATAAATATCTTATACACCTTGCATGGGCCACTCAGGGTGTATTTGCCTCCGGCAGACAGATTGCAGAGTAGCCACAATCAAGTAGGTACATCCCCATGGTGTGGTACCAGTGATGTGGGGATTCCACTGCAGGTCTGAAATCAGTGAAGCCACATAACCCAGCACCGGAGGTAACAAACCTACTTGTCAGCGTTTACAAATCTGGGAACAGAACCACGCTGACTGCCTCTGTAGCGTAAACATGCCTTTACTTTCTCTAGTCCCAGTTTCCCATCTAAAAAAACGTGTGGCTTAACACACAGCTAAAGGTCATAAAACATTAGAAACATGAAGGCCATATGAAAACCTCAGATAGATATAGTACATGACCTAGATCTAGACGTAAATACTGAAACATAGTAAATACTGAGAGGATTTAGATCACTGAGCCCTTTAGAAACTAAAATGGCTTTATGCTAATGAAAATCCTTCCATCCTCTCCATATTGCCAAAAGTCCATGCACATATGTTAAGAAATTCAACTTATTCATAGCTTTCTGTGCTTCACTTCCTATTTTTGCCACAGATGGACACATCTTCCCTGACCACACTATCAATAAGTTAACTTGAGAAGCTATTAACAAGCTGCTTCACTGTATTTGTTATACCCACATTAAATTCTGAAATGAAAGCCTGCAAACCAGTCATTAAATAGATTTAAATCATACTGAAACTGTACAAATAAGATTTTCTGTTGTCTGTTTATAACATAAAAAGCACTGTAATCATTTATGTGATATGGATCTGTTAATTTCCATTCACCTATTCCAATGGGAGCAAGAGGTTAATAAAAGATGCCGATTTAAATGAAAAGTACCGTAATTGGAATCTCATCTTTTCATTTGCTCTCATACTATCAAAACCTGCAGAGTAAATGGCTGTCAGATTCCTGGGGCAAAATATCTGAGGACTTTACATCACTGATTTTTTATTGGATAATGAGGCTGCCACCATACCTGGGTCTAGGCTACCATTTTATGTACGCTCAAATTAAATTCAGATTCTTTAACAAGCTCCTTGAAGCTCTGTTGATATTATGTTGTCCTGGTTTCAGCTGGGATAGAGTTAATTTTCTTCCTGGTAGCCGGTATGGGGCTGTGTTTTGGGTTTAGGATGAGAACAATGGCGATGCTAAGTACCGCTAAATAGTCGCTAAGTAGCGCTTGCATTGGTCAAGGACTTTTCAGCTTCCCGTGCTCTGCCCGGTGCACGGGGGGGCTGGGAGGGAGCACAGCCAGGGGCGCTGACCCAGACTGGCCAAAGAGTTATCCCATACCACATGACGTCATGCTCAGTATATAAGCTGGGGGAAGAAGAAGGAAGGGGGGGACATCTGGCGTGATGGCGTTTGTCTTCCCAAGTAACCGTTACGCGTGATGGAGCCCTGCTTTCCTGGGGATGGCTGAACACCCGCCTGCCGATGGGAAGTAGTGAATTAATTCCTTGCTTTGCCTTGTTTGCGTGCGCAGCTTTTGCTTTACCTATTTAACCGTTCTCTTTTATTTTACTTCAACTATTAAACTGTTCTTATCTCAACCCACGAGTTCTCTCCCTTTTACCCTTCCGATTCTCTCCCCCATCCCACCGGGGGGGAGTGAGCGAGTGGCTGCGTGGTGCTTAGTTGCCGACTGGGGTTAAACCACGACATATGTGTACTCTAACTATTGCTGTACTTTAAAGTTAGAAGTAATTATGTTAACTTGAATTCAAGTCAGATCGTTAAAGTTCAGGAATAGCTACAAGAGGTCACAGGAAGAAAAAGGACAGCAGTTCAATATATTCATGGAGCTGGATGACACACAAGCATTGTACTCTTCCACAGGTTTCCACGTTTTTGAATTGCCTAAACAATGATAATTTTCAGTGACAAGACAAAAATTCACAATCTTATCAGAATCTGCACCTTGATAGATATGATCCAATTCAGAGCATGAACTGAAGAAACCTTTCTTATTGCCTTCCATCCCTTTTTCACATACAAAATCCCCAAACTAAGATTCAACAGTTCCTCATGCTTAAAACTCACACCACATATTTATATATAAGCATGCAAACAAATATGCACACATTCACTGTCTGTTTGTCAGCACTTCCGAAACAGCAGGCGATCCACTGGGAGTCCCAGTACCTCCCAAGATGCCGACAGTGGCTTCGTGTCCTTCCAATTTCAGAGGAGGCCTTGGGGTCATAATAGCTATACCAGCACTAACACAGGAATATGTTCCCAAGCTAACCTGCTTCCAAGCATACTGTGGGATTTTTTTGGGGGTGGTTTGTTGTTGATTTTTTTAAAAATAATTTTAAAAGCCTCATGCACAGGCCACCTCCTGTGTAATTTACCTGAGAACATTTTTCAGCTAACTACCATGTCTCCTCCTGCAGTTGTGGCTGTGATTTTGTAACACAGCTACGAGCTCACTGATTGCAAGACATTGTAGGATGCTTTTTTTGAAGAAAAGTATGAGGAAGAGAAGAACAAATGTTAAAGTAATGCCAATCACCAAACTTATAACAATAAAGCAAATCCAAAATTTAAGATTAAATATTCCTTATTTATTACACTGAATAACTATTTATGATTTTATATTTGGGTACACTGGTGGATGGTACCAAATTTCCAAGCATTATATAAAGCCACCTCCACAAAAAAGACAACTTTCTCCTTTGTGTTTTCTTTGGTGTTAGCGTATTATGATTTTGAAGTAGCTAAAAACTGCTTCCTGAAACAAACTTGTAGCTCAAGTACAAATGCATTCATATGTAATGAGTGCAATGTGTTTTTAACACAATCAATAAAGCTTCATGTTGAAGTACTTTGTCATCACTAATACATCATCTACATTCTACAAATTAATTCATTTTACTAATTCTAGTTGTACGAATAATCCTAGTACAGAAGGATTATTAAAAACTCTAGTCTACATTTGGGTTTGCATTAGACAGTTGTAATCCTCTGATTGAATAATTTTCTGAATTAAAATTAAACTTGCACCTAGATAAAATGAGTGAATCTTGAACTCCATTTCAGTGACACTAAAATAATAGAAGGATTTATGAATAGTTTCTCTCCTTGTTACACCCAGATTACTGTGTCATCTGGGTGAGGCTGAGGACTTAAGAGTATTTCACCTAAACTAATAAACCTATTTCCTGAATCTGAACTAAGTGCTGAAGTTTACTTCTAATGAGTGTTGACTGATCTTGGCAAATAAAGTGAGTTAGACCACACATATCTGAGCCAGACAAGTCATCACTAGTCAGTGTGTCCCCAGGGGACAGAATGAACAAAAATTGTTTCTCAGCTTATTCTTTTTGAAGGATCACCACAAACACTCGTGTTGATAGTAGCACTATCTTGACATCCTTTCAGAGCTGTTCTTAGCACTGGTAATATCTTGTCTTGTTGAGACTTTTTTTACAAGTTAAAAAATGGAGCCATTTTAACAGTTTATTTTATTTTTATCTATCCAAACACTTACAACACACTCATCACCCCCATGTTTGTAAGTCTGAGATTTGAGTGTTGTCACACACGGGATTAGTGTGCAAATCCCCCAGGGCCTGGAGTGCTCCACATCAAACAAAGGGTTTCATGGCCTGTTTCCAGCGTAGCAGCAGTGGGGTGGCAAGGGGCTCTACCCCATGGGGCCCTGGACCGGGGGTCAGAGGACCCGGCTGGTTTGACTCAGCTTTTCCTGACACCCTGAACAACTCATGTCACATCTCTCTGCCTTGGTCTCCAAGCAGAATGCAAACAGCGATATCTCTCAAAAGCCCTCAAAAGCTATGCCTGGAAAACCTAAATAAAAGTTCTCTATTACTACTCGCTATTAAAAATGCACAAAATACCACTGAAAGGTTCAGGGTATTACCACATCTAATTGCTTCTACCAAAAGCAGTGTTGTAATACCACCAGCACTGTTGCCCTCCTGAAACTGAAACAGGAGAAATAATCCTGACCTAACAAAAACATACACATTAAATACTGGGCATTTAAAAGTTTCGCTGCTTGAAGTGAGAACATGAAAAAGCATTTTCCTTTCCCTGGCCTCATGGAAACTCAGATGCGGTTCAGATCAGGAACCCACCGTAACACACCTCCTGCCTGTCCGTGCTGATCTCTTGACCCAAGTACGGCTGGAAGAAGGGAAAAGCCGACCTCTTCAGGTGCACCTTTCATCACAAAAGTAACTTGGCAGAATTACTAACTTATTGCTCCCTGGATGTCTTTTTACCTCGATATTCTGACTGCTGGGTTCAGAGCATGCGAGTGCAGCAAAGCGAAGGGGCCCGGGAGGCCTTTTCCCTCGCCGGGAGCTGGGCTGCAGGGGCTCAGGGCTGGCCCAGCCTCCCCGGGGCCAAGGGCAGCCCCATCCCAACGCAACTGGGGGAGAGGTGCCCCACAGCATGGTGGGAGGCCACAGCCAGGGCCGACCCCAGGGATGGGGGACTGCTTGCCCTACACCTTGACACTGAAATGCAGAGGGCCGCTGCTTTCAGAGAGAGTAATGAAGGGAGCCTGTACTTACTGCTTGCACTTACTTGTGCCAGAAAGACTTGGGAGATATGTATTCAACCTCTCCACATCAGTAAATGCAGAACTGCATTGACAAAGTTCAGTTACTGTACCTAGTCGTAACCTGATTTATTCTTTCATGGGCACTTATATTTGTGCTGCTTTTAACCTGGTTTTGGTAAAAAGTTTTACAGCCACAGTCCTCCCATAATTTTCCCATAGTCTAGTTGTCTTTAAAATAAAGAAAATTCACGTACTATGTTATACAGAAATGTCATAACAGACAGATAAATCAGGCCTTCTGTAAAACCTTTTAGGTGTGGAATCAGAATGAAGGCAAGATAAACTCTTCCAAAACAATATACAAAGGTTCAGTCTTATTTTTCATTTTCAGAATTTGCAAGCTCCACTGATACTAGGTTTCCAAAACAAAAAACAAACAAAAAACCCAACTCAAAACCAAATCAATCCAACCTCCCTTTTCTGGCAAGGACGGGTATTAGAGGCAGATGATCTGGAACATGAAACTGCTTGGACCACATTGCACTACTGACCATATCACCGCACAGGAAGCTGGAGCTCTTCAAAGGTTATTTTAGAGACATCAAAAACATTTGCAGCCTAATATAATAATAACATCTCCTTAAAAGTAACAGTGCATCTGCTAAACCTCTTTGTACAAAGGACACAGCTCATTTGATCCCTGGAGTTTTTCAGCTGTGCTGTATATTAGCTTGAATGATCATAAAAAAGCAAATATTACCTGCCGTGGATTTTTTTTAAGGACACTGTGAGATGGTCCTAAAGTTCTTTTTAACTACACCTTTTGTTACCTGTATGTTTGCCAGATATCTAGGATCCAAGGCCAAAAAATGCTGGTTAAAAATAAAAAAGAACTCAATGTCAGTGTGGTGTTGGAGGACGAAACTAGCGTGTCCTTTGCACACAAGCTTCAGACAACCTGGAAAAAGTAGAAGGAATTGGAGTTTCCTCTAATTGAATCCTAGTATCCAGATAAACTTGCACACATCTAACCTTTGTTCTCTTACTACAAAGCTGTTCAATTACACATGGAAAAAGGGAGCACAATAAAAGCTATGGCATCTACTCACACCACAGGAATCCAGTTTAATTATTCCCACTAGGAGATATGAAGTATTTCCTAATGCAAATACTGGACTTTCAGAACATCGACATCAAGGACCTGCACTGTATTTTCCCCCACAGGGAAGAAGTATAAGTAGTGTTGCATTTTACACTCAGTTTAAGCACAGTATTTCCTGATGATTCTGCTATGGAATTAAAAAGGCAAATTTCTCAGCTTTCAGTAAAGTCCTTGCAGATTTTCTAACATGAAGTACGAATCTGCATGATGGATTATTGCAAAATACAGCTATTTGTGTCAACATCGACAGAAATGTAACACGGTACGCTCTGCATTCATTCATGGACTTGCCATTAAAATATAAGTAGCTTTCTGTAAGCACCAAACATGTTAGTGCTGTGTTTCAGCCTTAGCTATGTAGTTACTAATTAGTACCAGTTACAGTCAAAATGGATGATACATTTGTAAAACATATCAAAGACCAAAACTTTGTTTCTAAAGAAACGCCTCATGAGTGGCAATAAACGGTGGATTTAACGAGGGTAGATTGATTTGCTAATGGTTTAACCAACAAGTTAAAAGGTTTTTATGGCACAAAATTCAAAACTGAAGGTTCAACATAAGCCAAATTAATATTTACTGCCAAACACTGAATCCAACCTCAAAGTAGAGGTTCTCTGCCAGTGCTCCACCCTCTGTCCTTGCCCATGGTCACCTCTGTGTCCACTTTCATGAGCTGCTCTCACAGGCCGCCTTTTCCACTTCCAAGTTATTTCCAGTGTCTTCTGCTGGTTCGTAAACTGAGGCAGTCTCCAGGCAGTGACTGTAGGCTGGTAACTGTGCTCCATCACAGAACTCAGCTGCAGCACAGGTGATAGTCCCCTACACTACATACTCGAGTACTACAGAAATTAAAATTTATATTTCCTATTTTTTAAAATGAATAAAAAAAGAGTAAATACGAGGGGAAAAAAGGTCTTGAGTCTACAGACAATCATACAAAGAGTCCCTTGTATCTGCCCAGAGCCTACGGATTTTATGTGAAGTCCTCTGAAACAGCAACCGAGTCCCGAAGCACACATCTGCCACTAACAAAAGCTTTTACTCCAGTGACAGACATAGGAAATAGATTTTAAGAAAGTATCTGTACATTTTCAGGAAAAGCATCTGTCATTTGATCCTGGGAGCAAAAACAATCATCATTGGGCTACATTAAAAAAAAAAAAAAAAAAAGTCAGAAAGTTTAATTTTGCAGGAAAATTGGGATTTACATTGTCCTCCATGCTGTGCTAGCAATCCAAGCATTCTCACTTATAATGGAAACGGTTCGCAGATCACACTTATAAATAAAAGTAAATTGATTCTCAGTGTCTATGGTGAATGAAATATATGCATATGTGAATTATATATATATATGTCTTCATCCAAAATACTAGAGCTAAGGTAGGGTCTTCTTTCAGCATTATGTTCAAAGGTACACTTAAGCATGAAAAAAATCTTTTCAATATAACATTTTTAACTTGATATATCATTTTTTAAAAAGCTGGATAAATGAAATGTTTTAGACAAATGCAGTAGATTCACCAGTTTAACTTCTGTACAGAGACATATACACATCTTTGCCATACACATAGCTTAAAATTGCTACCATGTGCCAAGTAAACTTTTACAGATGTTCAGCAACATAGTTCAAAGAAACTGCATTGTGTCTTCCTGGATATATACCAGCCAAATATATAAAAACAAAGAAATGTCAAGATATCAAATGAAGCGTCGATTTGCTGATGTTCAGATAAATGAGAGATGCAGGACTGTTAATATTCTTTCTTTCCCATTACTTGAACTACATTTGAACGATGCTCTGCAGTTATTTTGAGCTTACATCGTGAGGCATTCCAGCTAAACTATGACATGTTTTAAAGTGACTTTTCCCCTTGGCTTTCAAAAGGATATTTCTACATCGTACTACATGCGTGAAATCCCCCCCTGAGAAATTTTTTGTGCATACATAGAAACTGTCTCTTTTTCTCTCAGCATTATACATATTATGAAGAGAAAAACATACTCTTGCTGGGTGGGGTTACTTTTGTAAATTTAGCCACAAAAAACATTCAAGCATTTTGCTTGGTAGAACCAATAATGTCCTAGATAAGGTATGCCTAAATAAGGCATCACCTCTGCCCCAAAGGGTCTCCTTTTATTTTTTATTGCTTTAAGGACAAATATATTTCAAATTCATGTAATAAATCTAAAAATCCTGTAATGAAGCCTGTAACCGTATGGTAAGTTTAATTCATCAGGTCCTGTTGACGGCTCACCTGTTCTATACTTCTGTGCCCACTAATCCATTTTCCCTAAGGCCATTTCTAACATTCCTAACTTTTAAACATTTGAACGTCTTCAATCACTTTTTAAAAATAAAAATTAAACCCCCTCTCACCTCCACCAGGAAATATTTCCTTTCCCCATTGTGGAATTTCCATTTACCTCTTTATCCGCAAAACACCCCCATGCACACAGTCCAAATTACACTTCCCTAAGGCACAGGACAAGCAATATTCAGTCCAGGAACAGTGACAGGTTTAAAGTATAATATTTCACAGCCCATTAGGGCTGGAAAGAGAGGCTTTTTAGCGTTTAGTGAGCTACAAATTCCCCTTCCAATAAGACAAAGTCTGCCCCTACTCTGGGTTATTCACTCACTCTCTCTCTATGTGTGTGTGTCTATACACACATGTATACACCCAGCCCAATACATATCTCTTTATATACATCAATCACATTTTTTCAACAGCAAATTTATGGAAAAGCTATATTAGGCCATTTTTAAAGGTTTCTACAGTTTATTGCTTATAATTTTCCTTTCTTTACTAGTTCCAGACAGGTGGATTTGTTCTATGAGAGGAATTCAGTCAAGCAAAGGAAGAGATGAGAAATATCAATGCAACTAAGAAATAATTCAAGAGAGTTTTATGAAGCTAGATTTTTCTTCCGTGCAAGTTACGTGGTACATAGAGAATTCATGGTGTTTTGGTATAACATAAAGGTTTTATTTGCCTTTCTTTAGGATGAACTGCAGAAGTAACTTATGGCTTTCACATGCAATACCATCAAAAGCTCTTGCCAATAAAAATGACTACCAACCCTTCATGCTTTCTTCCTCTCTTAAATCTAAAATTTCCTCTCATATAAAATAGTCTATAGTTATTACTACTGAAAAATGACATTTTTAATCAAAAAGACAATTAAATAGAAAACACAATTTTGTGAACAGCAAAATTAGTGAAGCCTGATTTCTTGTAGATTTGTATCTCAACCAGTTACTCCAGTGTCTAACAAGGTAGCAAATTAAACTGCGGCTTTTCACTAGTTAGGTCATTTACAACAGCTCTGTTCTCTGGTGTCTCGTATGGGCTGAACGCATGCACAGTACTTCCTCCAAGGTCTCTCCCTCTCTGGCTTTCTTACCTAGGAGCCTGTATTCCAGGAAATTTGTAGGAATGGAATATCTGAGAAACTGGGCCCTCCTTCACCCCTTCAGATTTGGTTGAAATTGGCCAGTGCATTAAAAAAATCTGTCGTGGGAAACACTGACATGCATGTGGATGCACGTGTGCACGCACACCCAGGCACACATAGTGTAATCACATAAACCTCATTTCCTTCGGAAACCAGGCTAAAAATGACATAGCAACAGCAGATGTGAACACAGTTATGAAAAGCAGCTGCATGAGTTTTCCATGAAACAAACAAACATAAGGTCAACACGCATACAGGTTCCTTTAACAAAGCTGAACTGGCAAGCCTTTGAAATATTTACATAAATATTTTAAATATCCTCTTTCTGTGGGGCAGAGGATGTACATCTTGACTTCAGTTCATATAAGACATGTTTCTTATTTTCTCTGGGTCAAATTCTTACCTACTGAAGTCAATGGAAGCTTTATCTCTGACTTTTAAATCTACAGTCAGGATTTCTTTCTCTGAATATATTGATATAATTTCTGTGGGTGTGCTCATACTTCCCCTTTCTCTGCCTACACTTATATAAATAATATGCTTTTATATCTTCTCCATGCCATATATGAATGTATTTGAGGAATTCCAAAATCTACCGCTGACAAAATACACATGAAAACCTTCGTAACAAAATGAATTAGAGCCCAGAGACATTTGGAAACAAGTATCACCACAAAACAGCCCTACACTCTTAACTAGAGAGATGAGGTTTTCACTGCTGCTGACAACAGAACGCAGTCTGGGCTCTCTTAGACCAATATGAGAGCTATTTAGCAAACACTTTCTTACATTCAACTTCAAAAGCCATCTGGAAATTATAAGGTGTCCTGTGTCATCCTGGCAACATAAAAACATAGGACTGTGAGGGATCTTGAGGGGCAGCAGAATCCAGCCCCATCCTCCCCTCTTCCACTATGCAAGAAACATTGAATCCAGAGAAGTCCACAGCATACCTACCTTTTATACCCCACAGTTCTTCCCTCATCTGCTGTAGAAAGCTCAAGAAGAAACCAAAGTTAGCACCCTAATTAACCCCAAAAGACATTTTGTGCTAAAGAATCTATTCCAAATCTTAGTTTATACATGGCTCGACAGTATTAGTTTCCAGTAGGTCACAGGAGCTACATTTCCTCCTCAGTACTCCTCAAGGAAAGCTTCCCATACAGAACATGCATAGTTTTAATGTTTCAGCTAACTAGACCATTAGTTGCTGTTTTTATACCATTTCCAGAGGTAAAAAAGGTTATCTTAACAGCTTCTATGGCAAATGCAGTAAAAGATTTAAAAATGCAATTACATTTTGAAATACTCTAACAAGGGCTCAGTTTTGCAGTGTACTGACCATACTGTTAGACATTCATGAAAAACTCATACAATCATGGAATGGTTTGGGTTAGAAGGGACCTTTAAAGGTCATCTAGTTCAACCCCTTTTTTATATGAGGGTTTTTATTTTCCTAAACTCTAATTTCACTGGGCTTCGTAGTGGGTTTAAAACAACTTCTCCTTTGAAATAAGGGACAGTTTCACAGGGGATGAGAAAGTTTGGGCTCTTCTTTTTTAGCTGTATGGCTGATCCCTTGTTGACTAAAATAAAAAAAAACCCAACAGAAATATTGGACCTAGAAATAATAACAATTAAAAAAATATGCAGCAATCAATTTTTTTTTCTTTTTTTTTTTTTACAGTTTTTGTATGGAATAAGACTCAAAACTCACTCAATCACCTTTGCTAGGGAGATCTGCGTAAAAATTAAAAGAGATGAAGAGCTATATGCATCTGATATTGAGGGCACTGGTAGTCATACATCCTCAGGCTATAAACTGAAAATAAAGACTATTAGAATGTAGAGTGAAGCACAGATACCTTACAATATCACAACTTCTCAATGTTCAGGAAAGAAACAGCATTAAGCGTTGTACACACTTGGTGACTACCAGCCTAGATGCTATAACCGAGATTAGTTATCTACACTGAAATGTTTTCAGCTCACTCTGAAGTTTCTAAGCACTGCTTCACTCTTTTCAAAAGAAAAACAGGCCATGTACTTTTGCTGGTATAATTTCTATTTGTTAGAACACAGTATTTTTCCACATTTGAATGAATGAGTAAAGCAGTTGTTGACACAAGGCCTCCTAAACCAAGTGCAACTCTGTAAATGCCTGTGTGCACCCCGGTTTGAAACACCATTCTCATTTTTACCAGTTTTTCCCATTCCGTCACATTTGATCTTTCTCGAACGCTGGGGGCACAATGACGATTGGATTCTTATGAAGAATTTGCATAGTAAATGTTTCTTACAATATATGAGATTTAAAGAACTTCAACAGACATGACAATGCAATAAGTGCTCCGCTTGGTAAAAGGTGTCCACCTCCGAGGTGAGTGCCCGCTGTTCCATTTACTTAGGAAGGGGAGGGAGAGGGAGAGTTCAAATGAAGCCAGAAAATGAAGATATGAAGTGTAAAGATCAAAATTAACTCTGTCCAGGATGACTCTTCTAATATTTCAATTGCATTTTTAACAACGCACAGAACTTATAATTAATGATGTCACCAAATTTGCAGAGACAGTAGTAGCGTGCCCAGATTAATTTTGAAGGCTTATTTGCTGCCAGTGCTTATCTGATGTATCAGGAATATAATTAGAAGCCAGCAATCAAGGAAGGAGGTTGATTTGAGAAGTTGGTCTCCAGTGTGTGTGCTTGAACGATGTTATCAGTGCTCCCTGTTGAGAAAGATTACTAGTACCCAATCTTGTTTAGTGTTTGGGATTAGGATTGTGCTCTAATTATATCTCGTTAACTTTTTTTTTTTGCAATATCAATTCTAATTTTGTAAGCACATGTTTATTCTTTTATTTTGCTAGAATATACTTCTTTGTGTCTATAATCTTGCTGTAAAATAAGAATAAGCTTAAGGTGACCTGACAGTCATCAAGCACATTATTTCTTAGAATGATCCCCCCCGCCCCTCAAAATATGTAAATATTATCTAGTGGCTTTTTTCTTCCCAGATGTGTTTTGGACTCTTCAGAATCAGGGTGTGGTTTTTAGTTTGAGACCGCTGTCAGATCAATGAAAAGCAATCTCCACTGCAGCATACAAACTGATATACAATTGCATGTAACAGAGGACACAAAGCCAGATCATAATACCGGGAGCACCCCATTAACTTTTCAGAGGGATAGGTAACTGTCTTGCAAAGTTTAGCAATACTTGCTACAATTTATTTGAAAGAAGAGGGGAAAAAAAATTGCCTCCAATTGTTTTGGTTGGTTTCATTATTGCATACTCATACATACAGAAAGTATTAGGAATTTTCATACTATGCATTTCTCTGAAGCAAAACTCACACACAAATGCTTTTATGCATCAAAATGTTACTTCAGCCCCTCTCTAAGTAAGAATTAACAACTGCACTTTTTTCCAGTTTAAAAAAGCAAAACTAAAACAAAACCTAAAATGAAAGAAAAGTTCTGTTTCCTCAGTGAATCCTTAAGGTAAAGTAAATACAACTGATTTTTGTTTTGCATCTGCCTCAGGATCTGGCGCGTCTTGGATCAGCTTGCCAGTGCTTAGCTGCTTAGTTCACTGAAAAAAAAAAAAAATCAAACCCAACCCAAAACGAAAAAAAAAACCAACATAAAAAAATCTTTCTGGCTTTGGCAAAGTCCTTTTCCCACCTGGAAGCCTTCCAAATAGTTGTGGTTCCTGATGCCTTTTTCTATGGACAGCTCAGACATCTCTGGGCTAGCTTCCCTTCTGCAGTCCTCTAGACTTCTTTGCTGCACATCTTGGATCAAGTTCCCAAACCCTTACGCTCATAAGCATTCTCACAACTCCTGCCTTTCGCATGCTCTTCTGGTTTCTGAGCTGATTCTGGCACCAGGTTTTTCATAGTTCCTTTCCAGCAATGAGTCAATCTGTGGTGCAAGTCTCAGCACAGCAGCTGCCTTCATCTTCCTCTTATTTTAACTAGCATTACTCTGCTTAGCATCTTACACAAGACCAAGCTTTAAAACGAGTTGTAGAGGTCAGCAGCAGTTTCGTTCCCTTTTGTCTGGAACTCAGGATTCCTCCAAGGCTCATTGCTTCTCTCGAGTAGTGCACCAACACTGATAGATACTCTTCACCTTTCCAGCAACTTTTCAGATGTAGGTGCCTACTTAGATGGCAAACCCACCCGCTGAGAAAATGGTTGCAGTTTGATAAGAAAATATGGCACGATCTACTTGAAAGTTGGGAGCTTGCTTTAGATTTCATCTACCGAAAAAAAATCACTCCCTTGCATGCGCACGCTTTCTCTCTCTCTTTTTTTAACCCCAGAAGTCAATGCAGCTATGGAACACTGATATGAATCTGACTTTGGATCCTAATAAGCACAATAAAATAGCCCAATCCTTGGCTCATTCTTCTGATTTGCATCTACTCAACCATAATGAAATGTAAGGAAGCCAGGAACTCTTCTATGAAACTTACGCTGCTAATGAGGATACGCAACCTAGAGGAAAAATACCTTTAAAGGAGTCAGGAAAGGAAATTTGTTTGTTGTAAAGACAAGGTATCTGACTTATAAATCCAGCATACATACAATAATTTTGTTTGCTGTTGTTACAGAAAGACCTCTAAAGCAGAACCAAATTCTTAAAGGCAGCTCTTCCATATCGTTAAGAACAAAAAGCATTCATACTATCATTTTCCTGTACCGCCAAATATCTGTCAGCTTTGGGATTTAGTGGCAGTCACAAACCCACAACTGCAGCCCTGAGATAGTGAAGAACTTGGCATGCACCTAACTTCAAGAAGGTAAGGAGCCCATTCTTCTTAATGTGGAGTATTAAGGAGGTTGCATTGGCACATCAGGTATCAGTTCAACTTGCTATTTTATGCTTTTAAATACTGAAGATATTAGTACCACCATGAAGATCTAAACAAGGATTTCTTTACAGTTCCTTACACAGCTTTGTCCTTTTTTCTGCATTACAATGCAACAGTTCATATCCTATCAATCTTACTTTTATGCATTCCTTATTAAAATGCTGTAACTGTTCCTGACTAAAATATTTTTTTAATTAGTCAATCATTTCTGTAAACCCGAATTGTCATATCCTAGAAAGATGCATATACGATTAGGAGTTGAAGTGGAATCTAAAATAGGATCCTGGCATTTGAAGGTTATTTGTCCTATGGAGATTCATGCCATATCAGCCATTTTATATATGGCTACAAGGGAAACATCTGCAACGTCTAACAGCTGATAAAGAGTAACCTGCCCTGCTACTAAAAAAAGGAAGACTGTGTTCTATTCAAAGGCTGCAGATAAGACTTAATGAACTGAGATTTCATAATGGAGAAATGATGGATAACACAGACCTAATATATTCCACATACACAAAGCATTAAGAAAACATGTTAAAAAGAAAATCTTAAGCTGGGTTTTTTTCAGGTATTTGCAGCCCTGCATAAAATACGGATTTAAGAATTTTACACAATTCTTTCAATATCAACTTTTCCAGAGATGCTATTTCTAAATTAAGATCGTGCGATTCCCTCCTATGTTTTGGCAAGTACTACTAAAACACATTATTTTAACCAGGATAGAGCATGCAGGCTCAGAAGGAGCCTCGGGATATTAGCTCTGCTGGCCATTTTCACAGAGAAGAGGTTAAGCCACATAAATTTTAACAGTACTCTTGCTGGTGATTTCAGAGAGAAGCAAAGCTAGTTGGTGGCATGGAAAAGAAAGATGGAATTAGAAGTTAAAGGGAGGAAAAAAAAAAGGAAAAACCTTTTCACTGACAATAAACAAGAAGCTTGACCTTTTGGAGGAGGGTATTCTTTCCTAATACTGTAGCTCAAATGAACTGAAAAGGAGATCTTAGCCCCACAGAATGATTTATAAAATGGTGAATGCTACAGCAAAAGAAAAGAGGGAGCCTAAATGACAATGGACGAAGGAATTAATCCCCATGACTGCAGGCAGTGTATCACTTTTAGCTAAGTCTCAAACCAAATGCATTTGCATCTGCATACTGATTTAACTCTTCTGCAATTCTGTTTAGCAAACACCTAGCTTTGCATCTCCACCGGAACAAAACGAAACCCATATATTGTTAAGTAAGTCCCTGACACTTCATCTGGCTAAAGGTAGTACTATAGGCTGGTTTTAGTTTCTGAGCTATTAAGGCACGTGAGTTTCAAAGTGAACAGAAATCTCGGAGACAAACAGAACTTCCACTCCAGATCAAGCCTGTCGCACCACAGCCCTTCACAATATTTGTAGCCTTGTCAACAGTTTTCCTTTCAAAATATATTGCTGAATCCAAACTTTAATCTAAAACATTTTATTTGGCCGGGAACTGCTACTTCTCAACCAAACGCTAATTGTGCCAACATTTTTTTCTTGTCTTAGTAACTCCAAGTTGTATTCTTGAAAAAATTGTTAAATATGTTACAAGACTTGTCCTTCACAGCAGTGATATCAGACTAGTAAGTAAAGAGGCTTTCATCATATAACAGCACTTAGCTGCCAGCTTTCTTTACTGCATATTAGTGAATAAAATGGGATAACCATGTGTTGTACAAGTATAATTGGCTGAAGTGATCAATATGATTGGCTTCCACTCGTGCGGTTTTCGTAGCCACACAAATCAGTACGCATTTGCCTAATCGCTCAGTAGGTGTTAAATAACAGAACGTGTGTTTTAAGATTGGCATTTAAAAAACATTAAAACCATTTAAGGTCAATAACTGCTCCTAGGAATGCCAAAGAGGAAGTATGGTACCAAGATTTCTACATTGTTTAAAAAAAAAACAAAAAACAAAAAACAAAATAACCCCGTGCAAGAAAATGCATCTGGTGAAAAAATTACTCTGTAAAATGCATTGGAAAAGTAACTTTATTCTGTAACTACTTTCATAATTCAGCTCTTATGTTACCCGTAATGCTCCCAGGTCTGTGTGGGACAAAGGGAAGTTTGCATCCAAAAAAGTGATACATATGGTTTTAATTGGTTTTTGCAGGGAAGTCAGGGTCCAATGTAAAGAGAAGTTATTCCAAACTCTAGCTTGCAACCCGGGTTTTCATGTGAAAATTTCCAATAAAAAAGCAGCAACAGATGTGGCTGAGGCTATTAACTTGCTTGGGACATTTTTTTCAGTCTGTTCACTTCCAATCAACTGCCATCTACTTCTTCCTAATCAACAGTTTTCACTTAGCGCAGTCAAGACTTCCCTCAGAAAATCTCTTCCCTCAAAGAATCAGCTGTACATACAGCATTGTCCAATACTTTCCTTTATCTTCAGTTCTCTTTTTTTAAAATAACATATGCCTGAATTTTTCCTTTTACTCCTGAAATCACAGATTTGATACAGAGTATAATTTTTAAATGAGCTAATGAAATATGGTATCAAGCTACTACACAGCAACGTAGCTGTCTGTTCTAACACTAACCAAAGCAAAAGAACTCAACTTTGAAATTCTATAAAATATAACTAACATTTTCCTAATTCAATTCCTTGGTCTTGGCTACAGTAACTCAGGGCATTAGGCACAGTAAACCTTCACTTACAGAAATTGTACCCAATGGCAGTGCAATTTTAATGCCCTCAGAATAAATGCTACCTTTTTCTTAAACAAATTCATTTAAGAATTTCCATAACTAAGAAGTATCTGCTGTTACATACTCTACACTCCCAACTACCTCTGAATGTGTTTAATTCTGCAAAAGAACCATTCTTACGTGGGTGGAAAGCAGAGGAAGATAGACTATGCAAAGCTAAATGTTGGGGGCCAACGTAAAGGCTAGCAGAGGATACGGGAAGACACCTTTTAAAATTTAAGGAAGAAGAAAGATGATGTGACAGATATTGAAGATATTAGCAGAACAACAAAAAAACCTAAAATAACATCATGTAATTAAGAAAATAATATTCTGGGTGTAAGCTAAGTTTTTTAGGTCTGAGTAAACAAATAAATACACCAAGCACACCAGAGTGAAATAAAAATACTAAACAAACCAGCTCAGTTAGGCAAAATATTACAAAGCACTGACAACTAGTTCTTAGAAGATAGTTATTATTAGGTCAAAATTTCTTGTCAATCTACACATATAAATATTTTGTTTAGTCCTTATGATTCACAGAAGGTCTGGATTGTTACCACCTGTGACAGACATAGAATAAGCAACTAAAGTGCAAGAATTCAGTCAAAATGCTAAAACATTTTGGGGTTGCAAACAACCACTAGAAAGTGGCATCTGAGTGAACTCCCTCTAGAACAAATCTTTACTTGTATTTTCAATGAAAGTATGGATGTGATGGTTGAAGTATGCAGTGAAGGAAAAATACTCTATAAAGTTGCATTTATCCATGTTTTTGATTTCTTGTGATTGCATTCTTTGACTGTTACATACTTGGGGCAGAGATTATACAGCTTTCATGTCCTTTATATCTATTTTTCTGACATAATATTAAATCTGTCCAACATTTAGGCTTTCAAAACAACATTCTACTTATAACCAAGACATAAAAAAAAGGCCAAACAAAAGAAAACCAAATAGAAATGAAAATACTGCAAATGTTGACTTAATATGCCATCCCTTGAAAATGTATAAAAGAGGTTCGTTTTAATTGATAGTCTACTTATTGTAATTTAGGTATCTTGCATTTCATGAAAGAACATTTACCAGTAAGTTCCCAGTGAACAGGAGGATATGAAATGCTCTGAAAAGCAGTGAGGCTTTCCTTCTATGCATATTCTTACCACGACATACCACCATGCAGATTCTTGATTTGGTGAGAGAGAGCTTTTCAAATGAGAACACCTGACTATACTGAACAAACCCTTTAGTTCAACGATACTTCTGTGATGAAAATTTTTGATAAAGAAATCATCCCAATAAGAAATAAACAAAGGGAGTTTCTCAATTTGAAGACTGAACTCAGAGATTATTATATGTGAAAAGGCAGCCCAAAAATGACTTGATGAGTTGTGCAGTCTAGCAAACCGAATCAATGGTAGTACTATATTTAAAGACAATCCGAGAGCTGTTTTCTGCTGTCCTTCTTAAGCGAGTGTACACTCTGCTCTCTGCATTGGGTTTGCGTGGCAAGGTTTTGGCAGGTGGGGGGGCTACAGGGGTGGCTTCTGTGAGAAGCTGCTAGAAGCTTCCCCCATGTCCGACAGAGCCAACGCCAGCCGGCTCCACGACAGACCTGCCGCTGGCCAAGGCTGAGCCCATCAGCAGTGGTAGCAGCACCTCTGTGATAACGTATTTAAGAAGGGGGGAAAAGTTGCTGCACAACAGCAATTGCAGTCAGAGAGAGGAGTGAAAATATGTGAGAGGAACAGCCCTGCAGACACCAAGGTCAGGGAAGAAGGAGGGGCAGGAGGTCCTCCAGGTGCCGGAGCAGAGATTCCCCTGCAGCCCAGTGGTGAAGCCCATGGTGAGGCAGGCTGTCCCCCTGCAGCCCATGGAGGTCCACAGTGGAGCAGATCTCCACCTGCAGTCCATGGAGGACCCCACGCCAGAGCAGGTGGATGCCCAAAGGAGGCTGTGACCCCGTGGGAAGCCCACGCTGGAGCAGGCTCCTGGCAGGACCTGTGGACCCATGGAGAGAGGAGCCCAGGCTGGAGCAGGTTTGCTGGCAGGACTTGTGACCCCGTGGGGGACCCACGCTGGAGCAGTCTGTTCCTGAAGGACTGCACCCCATGGAAGGGACCCACGCTGGAGCAGTTCGTGAAGAACTGCAGCCCGTGGGAAAGACTCACGCTGGAGAAGTTCATGGAGGACTGTCTTCTGTCAGAGGGACCTCATGCTGGATCCGGGAAAGAGTGTGAGAAGTCCTCCCCCTGAAGAGGAAGGAGCAGCAGAGACGTGTGACGAACTGACCGCAATCCCCATTCCCCATCCCCCTGTGCCGCCGGGCGGGGAGGAGGTGGAGAAATCAGGAGTCAAGTTAAGTCCGGGAAGAAGGGAAGCGTGGGGGGAAGGTGCCTTTCATTACATTTTCTCTCCCCTGTCCAGTTGAGGAGGGGAGTGATAGAGAGGCTTTGGTGGGCATCTGGCATCCAGCCAGGGTCAACCCACCACACTCTCTTAAGCCTGAGCATAAAAAGGAAGAAAAGAAAGGAACAGACAGAATTTCCAAGGTTTTCCAATATTTTTCACGTTAACATCTCTAGTTCTTCAATGGCCATTCACAACATCCGTACAATTCTTCTATTATTCAGTGACTTATAATTGTGAATCCTATCTATGATGACACCTTCAATCTGAGAAAAAAAGCCTGTGTATTTTTAATAATTACATTGTCAACTATGTATTTTCAGTTGATTTGAAAGTGCAAGTAGAAATAATCAAATTAATATGCTTTGGCATATGTTAACCCAGTGCCGAACATAGACTTCTTTCAGGTTCTTCAGGAAACATTCCTAGTAACTTTAACATACTTTTAAAAGGAAATTCCTGGATGTAACTGGGTGATATCTAGCTCTTTGGAGACTGGGGACACATGTAAACTCTCAAGCACTAATTTGGCTGGGAGGTTGGAAATATCAACAGTTTATGGACTAAAGCACAAGAAGAACAAGAAAAAAAAGTCCTGTTTATAAGAACACAGCAGCCATCAAACATTTGTTAATGTTCTATAAAGGGCTCCCAAAGTTCATTAAAAATATATAAGCCTTTCTGCTCCCTTCTTGAGAAAAGGCATATTGCCTCTGTACATAATGACAAGGATGTAATAAGACAAGGATTTTGGTATCCACAAATTTTTTCATCAAGAACAGCAGCATTGCCTCCATCACGCCCTCAGACTGAGGTTGCAAACTACTTGACCAATGGAATTTGCTTCGACAAATGATACAAGTAAAAAACTTTTGCAATACATCCCTGCTGTTACTTTCATTTTCTGTGCCTCTTTCTTGTTTTTCCTCTCTGTCACTCTTTCTCTGCAGCAACATTCAAATCTCAGTTCTTCACTGCTTTAGTATCTCCATTCTCCTAAACAGTAGTAGGAAAGTGTCACACAGGAATGGACTTCAAGTCTGAAAATAAGTGTATGGGCAAGGGGCTTATACTTGTGTTTTACAGCCACCAAGGTGAATAATATAAAACTAACTATATAAACAATGTTATGTCATGCAAGCTGTACTAATGCACCGTGCCACCCGCAAGGCTGGTGGATTAAATATTTACAGTGCTTATCTATAGGATTTCTTGGAGCAAACAGCAGCAGAAGCCAGAGACGATAGTTTTAGAGCAAGAAGCTTTGCAGGGTCTGACTTCAGGGAAGAGAACCAGACTTTCTTCTGTCCACAAAAGTCTCTATTGCCTGCCAGGGAAAACATGCAAACAAGAAATCCTGCTCCAATACCTGCCTATCTACCTGCACATGTTTACTTTAAGGCAATTACTCAACTCTATGCTTCTCATTTTATCTGAATACAGGTGTTCTCTCTAATCAGAGAAGAAAATAAGTAACTGAAAAGAAGAAAAGAAGGTCCTATGGTCTAGAGAAAAGTCAAAAGACTTGAGCATTACCCGGGTGAAAGGATTAAGTTAAAGAATAGCTATGCAATAAGACAAGTGTACAAATATATTCTCCTTTCAATTCTTCCTTTTCTTACACAAATCCAATTTCTAGACATCTAAAACGTGTGCAACTTTAGCATGTGAGATCTTCCACTGATGTCAACGTGCCTAAAGTCAGCACCACGCTTGAGAAATTCTCTGAAACATATATATACTCTTAATAAAAGCCATGAACTGAAGTATACCAAGAAAGTGCTTAGTTTTCTCTCATTTTGAGACGGTAATTATCTCAGTTTGATATAAATGGCTGGAAACAATACACAAAACTATGCAGTTCAATAATCACAAAAAAGGACAGAAGTAGTTCAGATAATTACCACCAAAATAATTATGAAATATTGGTGGCTGAAAAGATGACTAATTTGCATTTGTACTGCTGAAATATAGAATTCAAGATCCTGATGCTGCTACTGTGAACACTTGGGTTCTGAGATCTAGCCCCTCTCCATAAGCAAGTTTCAGGACATTTGTTGGGTGACCACTTCCCAATTTTTGTCTTTCCGCTAAAACTGAATTACTTTTTTTTTTTTTTAACATGGGTTATTCTGTGCCCATTTATTCACAATAATTTTATATTCCAGTGATTTGATTTACTTGGAGAACTTATTCCAATTACCAAAGCATAGTTTTGTTCCTGCTCACTTTTGTAACCCATAGTCTCTATTACGATGTGAACATCATCATTAAAGAATGTGCTTTGTTCTGTTGTTGAAAAAAAAATATTCAACAGTTCTGTCTTTGTTGGTTTTGGTTTTTGTCTTTTTAGTTAACACTCAGGATCTAATAAGCTCTTTTTTCTTTCCCTAATGTTCTTTCCTATCTGAAAAACTTAATAGTATAGCATTTCTCTACTTCTCATGTGGTTGTAACAAAATACAGTGGGAAATCTTTAATTTTATAGCTTCATAATTAAGATAAGTGAAGCTGAATAAAGAACTGCTCCATAAAATAAAGAACACCAAATAAAGATTTGTAATTAGTACGGGCTCATAAAGATTCTACAGAGAAAATGTACATTTTTGTACATTATAAAACATTCTTCTAAGGCCAATGCAAATTAATATTTACAAATTGTTCTGAATCTTTTTCTCTAAGTATACAATAGTTCACTTGTTAACACTGACATATTTATCTGGCCTTTCCCAGTTGTAGGAAAAAATTATGTCAATTTTCCCTCAGACTGCCTTCCTATTCTGTCACACACATTATTTCATGAAACATGAATCCAAATGTTCTGTTTCTTTTCAATTTCCTTTCACCACAAATTCCAGAGTCCCCCTCTCCATGGCTTTTAGTAACAATTCAGCCTTTCTAGTCTAATGGCAAAAACTCAATACTGCTGTCTTTAATCAGGCTACTTTTCACTTCAATGTCTTCAATACTGAAGATTCAACCCTTTGTTAGAACTACTTCTTTCCAGGTCAGAAGTTATGCCTATGATTCTACATTAAGCATCCATTCTCATAAGAAACAGCAAGGCTTGACAAGATGTCTGAAAAACACAGAACACTCACACACAGAAGGAAAAAAAAAAAAAGGGAATGGATTTTAATAAGGAACATCTTTTACAAGTTGTAATAATCAAGTACTCAGGCACTTCTAAAGACCCAGGTGACTTTGTACTGGGATATGGGCCATTAGAATTATAGTTAATGCGAAGGTAACCCATATTACTTGTAAAAGAAAAAAAAAAGGTGATGTTTAAATAATTAGAGGGAATATCTTTGTCTCTTTCCTTTCCAAATTAAAGAATGATTCCTTAGTTGGTTCAAACTATCTATGACCGCAAGTCTGTGTCAGACTTCTGACAGCTGAATAGATGAAGGTCCAAAGCAGCTGGGTTCAAATTAAGATCACAAAACTGACATGATCCCGATACTTTCTATCCTGAAGAGCTCACAAATACAAGATGTGACAGACTGTACAAATAAAGGAACACCATTTACTGATGCACTTAGGAGAAAAACATCATCAGTAAGTGGATTTTCTTTTTTCACTAGCTGCAGTTCTTGAATGGCTTGTCCTGTGGACAACATACTGCAAACTCTAACCTCGATGGGACAAAATGAGTCACAAGTACACAGGTGAATCCCTATAAAAGTAAAGAATGGAAAATAATTTGATTAGAAGAAATAACTGTCTTTCACATACTGCAGAAAGGCAAATCCCCAGCCTGTGATATAGTTTGATATAGACTGAATAGGCAACTCTTACACATTGTCTGTTGAACTCACCTAAGAACATCCTTGACTGTGAAGAACAACCACCCTTGATTAGCCACCTCTCTTGATCCCAAAGGAGTGTAATACACCAAAGGAATGCCATATACTGCTAGAAACTACACATGTACATTGAACATACTAGCAACCAGTATGTAAGAGACATAAGAAAAACAAATTCCTCTGGATCTGTGGTCCAGCTGATGCTATGAAGACTAATGGTCTAAAAATTCTTTATGATCTTTCTTTTGTTATTGAACAACAGTATATACAACCACGCAAATGTGGCATATAAGCTGTGAGACACGGGGAATAAGTGTTCTGAATTCTGTGCTCATATGGAAGGTTCAGGTCCCCCTTCCCACCGAGAGCTGAAGAAGGACAAACACCTGTGCGGACGCTTGAAGCTCACTTATATGTGGACTTCATATACATCAACAGAGACCTGCTGCCAGCTGCAGATTCTGTTCAGTCAAGAATACAAATTATAGGTTCTTTAGATCTATGTCCCACTGTAGGTGGGGAATATATCCTGAGGAAGTATATTTTAGAGATAGCCTACACTACAAATTGAAAATAGCATAAAAAGTGGATCTCAGGATAATTCAACATAAAAAAAACAGGAACATTGTCTGTTCCATTGGATTGTGTACATTTTAGGACTCTGTTCAGAAGAACCAGATGTTTGGTTTTAAAACATATACATTAAGCTCAAAATTGGTTACTGAAATGAACAGCAGTTCTGATTCAGATGTGTTTATAAACTTAGAGTTTATGCTGAAAGATATACAGGCATTTAAAAATGCTATGTATATTTGTGTATGACTATCTGTATATAAACTGTTCTCAAGTGTTATGCTTTGATTAATCCCTAAAAGGCAAACTTTCAAAACTAAGGACAATCTACAGCAACAGCAACTACAGAAATTATATGGAAAAAAAAGTTTACCTATAGGTAATACAGTTATTTCTTTAAAACTGGGGGTTTAGCTCACACATCCTTCCTTCTGTAATACCACTCCTTTTAAAGGACACAGATGGTAGGCACAGATTTGCTTCAACAGTGTCAATACCAATGGAAGATGTAAGCAAGTCACAGACTGAGAAAATCAAGAAAAATATGGCTCTTCAGCTTTGCAAAGATGTAGCACCTCACAGAGGCAGTAGCAAACAAAACCACAGTTTGTCTCTTAAATGGGTAGGACTACATACTGATTGGCAATTACCTAAACTCTTCTGGGTTTTATCTAACCAGGTGACCTGGACATCTGTTCAAATCCAAGTATTCTTTCATGGGATATAAGTAAGGAAACCCTAAAAAGTGGTTTTAAAATTGCAGCAGATTAGGTAACAAAAATATTCAGACATGCTCATCCTGGCCCAAGGGGAAGTAAAGCAAAACAGTATACAGCTGAAAACGTTTTAGATAACTCATCATGGAGAACTGCATATCACAGATTGCTAACGGGATACAGAAATTACACCTCTTAATCATTGGTGTGCATATAGAATGGATTTTTGGTGGCTGAAAATTCTTGCTCTATTATGGTAATTAGTTGCTTTAGCACTGAGCTTTAAAATCAGGTATATGATCCTAATGCAGAATCATAGCTCCTTTTTATATATTGATAATTATTTGCCCATTTAACTTTTTTATATAGTTGCAGTTTTGGAATGGCAAAAATTAATGGTTCCATTTTCCTCTGAGCTGGCAGTAGCAAAAGACTCACATTAAGAGAGAGCTGTTGGAACGCTGAATGTTAATTTAATAACAGAAGGGAGCCACCAAAGACAGAGCAAACAGTTTTCCCAGTGTTGAACTTCATATCAAGAAAGACTGGCATTGAAGAATGTAGTTTTCTTTCTAAAAACATTTTCATATGTGTAAAAAGAAAGAAAAAATTTAAATATGGAATTTCGTAGAAGCTGTCTTGAACTGAAAAGTACTCCTGAGGCCAGAGCTATATAAGAAAGATGACTCTAATGAGTCAAAGAATTAAGGCAATGAAAGTGAGATATTGCAACCAGGTCATTGTCCTTAGATCTGATCATAAGAATGAGGATGAAAGAAACTTTTGAAATGCTAGCATCAACAACCTTGAAGACAGTTATTAAAAAGTACAGAATTTGTACAAAACTCTACAAGAGTGTAATGAAATATACCATGATTCTCTATTTCCTATTAAAAGAGGAAAGGGATATTTTGAAAAGACTAAGCACCTTTTGTTGGGATGTTTTAAACAGATTCTCACATTTCCAATCCCCTGGTAGAAAGTAAAGCGCCAAAGTTCCAGGTAAATCTTAATAAGGGTATGCAATTGAATTCATCTCACGGTAAACAAAAGGAAGAGAAATACTATTCTAGGAGTGTTATTCAGCCCTTAGAGAAAGAGCTTCCCAGAAGACTGATGCCTGAGTACGTAGTCAGAGTCGAACAGGATTTTCACAATATACATCCAGGGGGTGCATAACTCATGATGTGTGATCAAGCAGTTGTATTGTTCTGATCTTGCTTGTCATGGTACTTGAAGGTGTCAAAATAATACTATGGCTAGGAAAGCACTTTTATATGCTTTCTACAGACAGAGAATTGGGGCACAGATGAGCCAACATGTCCACAGTCACACAAGTTGCCAATGAATAGGGAAATCAGGACAACCAAGCATCAGATGAGCCTTCTAACTCTTCTGCTTTGGAGACCATGGAAGAGGACCTCAGCACTCACAGGGAAGCAAATCTGGAGAGTACTCACTGTGCTATTTTAATTTCTCCTACTGTAAACACGTACTTTGTATTATCCTAATTTGGAACTAAACTAGATGTAAAACTGATAATCGCAAAAATGATCTGTTAGTCTATTAAGGACTGAATTAAGCACTGTATTTGGAGGAAGACTGAACAGAGCTCTTCATAGGGAAAAATTCCATGTTGTGTTGATCCTACAAACCCAGAAGCGACTAAGATTTCATCCAGAGTTTTTAGCATATTCAGCTGTGACAAGATTCAAGACAGATTTGTTTAACAGATCCCATTTTGTCTCTTCTGTTTACCTGGGATTGTATGTACATACAATACACCTTTATGCATTGTAATCTGCATATGACTAAGAGACTCGGAAATGTATACTAACAGGTATGGACAGAAACAGCCACTTCCTATTTAACTTCATCTAGAAAGCTAAAATCTCACCTTATTTACATATGCACACCTTAACTGAAATCAGTGAAGCTCCTTCTGTTTGCTTAGGCTAATAATATGGCCCAGGATATTTAATACAATAAGCCTCTAAGTACGTCGTCTCAACTGTGCAAAACCACTTGTACTAGACCCACTGATCATTGATTTCTTTCTAAAATATTAGACGTTGTCTATACAAATGATCTCATTCTGTTTCCTTGCTTTTGCTTGGATTTTGCGCTGCTAGCAAACAAAAACTTTCTCCTACTATCTCTTACTCATGTTTCTGGTACCAGGAACCCCAGAGCCACTCTATAAAACTCGATGCATGTCAAAAAGGTTATTTTGAGTGTTTTGACTTGGCTTTAAGCCAATAAGATTATTTTGCAGGAAAAGGACAAAACTGGAACATATTCTCTATTTACACTGATAAAGTCAGTCAGCTGGAATATATTAAAGAATTTGCTAGAGCTAAATTAAATTTTCTAGTAACTGCATCACCTGATATAGAAGTAACAGAACTTCTCAATTATAATGGGTTTATTTGAAGACCTGTTTCTTTCAGATTTTATGTCCAAAATGATGACACATGAAATAACTTCAACTCTGCTTGATACTGTACAGCTCAAAATCAAGCTCATACTCTTCTGTGGCTGGGAGTAAAACTGTACTCAATTTTAAATTATCTCTAATAAGCAGCATGTGCTAGTATACTTGTCAAAATTGCTCTGTTTACAGCAACAGCGGAAATAAGTATTTTTCAATAATTGACTCATATTCACAGATGCTGAGTTTTAATTATGATATACATTGGTAATTAGGAAAAATGTGGAATGCAATACATTAAATAGAAGATTTGATTTTCTGAGAAATGAATGAGAGTCCTTAAGAAAAAGATGGAACCACTGAGAAACAATGTAGTCATTCTTCTTAAGTCTTTTTAGGCATTTGCTACTGCATAAAGATTTTTAAATTTTCTAGCTTAATTTCTGACTTTTCTATCTACCTTTATCTCTAAAGATAATTTACATTATTAGAAGTATGCTAGTAAAAAAAAAAGTAGGAAAAAGAAAAGTAAGCAAGCCAAGGAACTACTACTACACAATAAAACCCCAAATACTCAAACCTTGGAAACAATAAACAAGTAAATTCATTGTTCTAACAATAAATAGTTAGGGCCTACAAATACCAATAACATCAACAAGCAGGACTAGCAAACCAATGTGTTATGTTTTTGTGATGGTGTTAGTGGTCTGTGTTGTGTTGATATTCTAGATTTTCATTTCCAATTTAATAGCTGAACTTGATTTTATTAAATACCTGCGTTATATGTTTTCTCTTTTATGACTTCTTGGCTCACAAAGAATGAGCGTAAGTGATTTAAGGTCCCCAGGGACCTGTTCTTAGTACACTGCTATTTCCAACTGTTTTGGGTTGTGGGTTTGGTTTGTTGGGGGTTTGTTTGTTTTTTTTTCTTTTGAAACAATGATCTAAACATAAAATCTCTATTGCAAGCATGCAGATGACAGACACACTAGTAAGTACATAAATAATTAAAGCATTAAAGCAACCTGGCTACTGCTACAGAATAATCTACCAGGTTAAACAACTGCAAATCAACAAAATATATTTTATACTGACAAATCGAAAATAACACCTTTGAGATTAAAATACAATTTACTGTAATAAAAGAATAAAATCTAAAGTTTGGAAGATCTTCATACAGCACAACTAAAACAAGATAGATTGCAAGCTTCCAAAATAAGCTACTGTTGGACAGGGAAGAAGTATAGCCGTATAGCCGCAGCAGTATGGCTCCATGCCAGAGCCCAACTAACCTTGGCACAACACTGCTCTGAGAGACAATCTGGTCACAAGCAAGTGAAACTAATCTAACATTATGCTACCACTGAAAAAGGGTTACAAATTTCTCTACTTCTGGCCAGAAGGCAGCTGTAGTGTTCTTCATGGGGACTTGGATCAGCTCGCTGACTCAAATGGAGATAACGTGGTTATTTTTTTTTCCATGGTAGATTTAGTCAGATGAGCAAACTCGATTCACCATGCTACAACTTGGGTACAAGAGCCAACACAGGGGGAGGAATGGGAACATGTGGCTGTGGCTGAAGTAAGAACAGCCCGTTCCCTTCAGCAGCAGTGCAGGCTTTGACCAACTTTTAAGCCAATAAATAGCTACACTGCTTCCAGAACCACATCAAGAAAAACTTGCCATATAGCAATGCTTGCAGACAATTGCCATGTGTTTCTAATGTAATACAGTGACCAAAAAAAAAAAAGGAAAAAAAAAGAAAAAAGAAAAAAGCAATACACCAATCACTGGTTGTATACAAAGAGAAACTTCAAGTGCAGATGAAGAACTGGCTGCACCTTTACACAGTGGTAGAAGGCAACCTACCAGTTTTGGCTCCCAAAGTTCAAGACAGAGAGGCAGTCATCACTTCTAAGTCTTAAGAGAGAACCTAGTCTTCCAGGCTAAACTTAGGACTGTAAGGAAATCCCATTCTTCATTTGATTCCCAGCAAGTCTAGATCACTAGGTAAAAGTGATGACATGCATTCTGGTCTGACTGCTTTCAGTTTTCACATTTTATTATTCTTTTTCTATTTCTGGGAGATGGAAAGCAGGAATAAAAGGAAAACTCTTAATTCCATTAAAATTTTACATATTCGTCACCAACTACCAAAGAATTACTATTCCTAGATACCAGCCTGCGTGCCCATAGAGAGTCATGGTGATCTCCCATGTATAATCAGATGGGATGTACACTGTAGGTCATTCTGACAGGAAGGGAAGGAGGAAACAAATCATCTCCTTTTTCAGCATGCATGGTGACACACCTGCTGAGATCATCTTAGCAAACTAATCATTTTGCATAGACCTCAAAAATTGATAATGTTCTAGTCTCTGCTGTTTTCAGCTGTTCTAAAAAATAATTCCATTTATATAAAGTTGCCAGTCTTAGCACACAGATAACTGGGTGAAATTTAACAGATGTGACATGCATGGTCCCAATGAGACTAAATGGTTTATTGATCCTTCCCAGTCTTAAACATTATGAAAGCCAGACCTAGTGTGCATAGCAGACAGATCTGAATTATGATGAATCCCCAGGTGAAAACAACAATTGTGGCTAATGACAATTGGGGTGGGGGTGGGGTGGGGTTAAAAAAAAAAATCAATGCAATATAAAATAATTTCCACTTTAACTAATCTCATTTGACTGAGCACACAGCCAGGTGCATCACACAGAGATTGAGATGATCTTTACTGCATGCATACTTACAGGAGTATATGCAGATATGTATACCATATCAGGTGGAATTCATAAACCATCGACTGCCCCATGCTTCCTCTAATGACACTCATCAAGGGAAAAGATCTGAGTCACAGCCAGAAGCATAGGGGACAGCAAGAGACTTCTTGTATTTTTCTGAATATATGCCAGTTTGTTTTGGTTCAACATGTGCAAATAAAGAAAAAAATTAAAACAAAAAAAGGACAATTTACATAGACATTTTCCTTGCCCCTGTTTTGATATCGTTCAGGCCATGGACTGCTCTTGCTGCATTTGTACAGTATCAAGCATAACAATGTCCTGGTCATAGCAGGAATCCCTAAGGGCTGGTGTAATATATGTAATGAGTAATAATGCAGTCGCCTGCTGTTTCCTCTGTCTCTAGCTGCTATGCTGACCTTCTTCTCTTGATACTGCACATGTCAGCTGGCTCCATTTGCTTCTGGAATTAGCATTAAAATGGCAATCCTTGGAGATTATGCTACAGCCAGAGTAATGATAATGGAGATTTTGAAAGAATTTCTCAGGTTTTTTAATTGCATATTTTAAAATACAACACTTTTCCTGTGACAATATGAAACAATGCTAAAACTTACTGTTTTCTTTGGAAAAAAAAAAAGACTACTTTAAGAAATTTGCGTTGGGAGATATATTTCTCCATCTCTTGTTGCCAAGATAGCCTGTGGATGTATTTGTCAGAGCAATGCCATTAACAAGATTTTATTGCGAGTTTATCTTAATTGAAAGAATAAATGTTTTTGCTTTCTGAAATAACTGCTACAGACATGAAAATTCCTGCAATCCTTTGATCAAATTTTAAAATGAAAGACAAACTAGTTTAGTTTAAAAATCTAATCAATAATTCTAAGATAGGTAGAAGGAACATAATACTTAATAAACAATAATTTTCAGATACTGAAGTGATTGGTTAATGAAATTTTGCATGGGCATTTTATCTTGGAGGATTCCTGTCATGCTATATGTCAAAGTTGTTATATACTAAATCTAATTCCTTCTATTGAACTAAACTGTGTTTTCTACATTTGTATTGCCTGCCCTTTACCTGAAACTCAGTAGGAAGATACTGTCACAACAGATCTGCAAGACCATACAAAAAGCTCAGGGAGAAATAAGATTAAGAAATAGCACACAACACAGCCTGTAAAATAAAAGCTTTTTTTGTTCTAAGATGAATCTTATTGTTTAAAACTCTGAGTTTACACTGCATGTTTATAGTTTTTTCTGGCAAACACATATATATATACACACACGAATCCATATATTCGGATTCTTTCTCATATATTTACAATGTATGGAAAAATATAAGGAAATACACTGATTTTGCACCACAGGCTATTAACAATGTAAAGAAATACAGTTAAGTACTGCACTTTATAAATTATTTTTTTAACATCATCCTGATTACGTTTGCGGTGTGTCAAACCTAAACCACTATTGCCTAGTTAAGTATCTAAAAAGATGAACACTTCTAGTAAGAAAAGAAGCACACTTTAATCTGGCAAGCAGAAAGATAAAATTCAATTGATGGAAGTTGTAATTGGACAAATTCAGTCTAGAAAATATAGAGAACGCTCAACACTCAAGGAATGTAGCAGATTCTCCCTCATTTTAAATCTTTTAATTAAGACTGGATGTCTGTCTTAAAGATATGCTCTAGCTCAACCACAAATTGCAAGGTTGGATGTCAAAATTACTGAGTGAAATTCTAAGGCCTGTGTTATGCAGGAGGTCCATTCCTGGTCTACATTTATACTGAGATGAAAGGCACTCTAAAACTAAGTAGTGCATAATTTGATTTCTGTGAATTTTGAAGTCAATGCGTGTTCTCAGGGGTCAGAAAGAAAGAAAGATAGAATGCAGGCACACAGACTGCACTCTCTTTCGTCTAAATGAAGAGGATAATTTATGTTTCTTGTATGACAACACTTTTCTAACTGTACTAGTAGTACCCATGCTGTAGAAAATATGCCAGTGCATTAGAAAAACACAATTATTTACAGTATTTTTTAAATAGGAATAAGTGTTACTTACTTAACTGATTTGTCATTGTCTCATTCAGACACCATCTCAGCTTACTATTCTACAGGTCTGCTTAGAGTAATAACACTACCATTAAAGATCAAGGGGTTTTTACCACTTGAAATACCTACTAGCAGGTATGCATCTTCCTTCCCATTAACACAAAATGGAATTAAACTGGATTTCTAACAAATACATGCAAAACAGTTTCTGTGACATGATATAAAGATTTTATAATCTCTTTATATATAGTGCTGGGTGTGTTACAGAGAGAACATTCCACACAATAACTCCAAAGTATCTCAACAAACTGATGAGAATTTAAGGGCAGCAATAAAAAAACATACTGAAAGACGCAGAGGAATGGTTTGTACAGAAGTATGCAGACATACTAACTTTTCCCTTCGCTAAGACAACATGAAATGGAACTATCCTGAAAACTGTCTCTGGGTATCAAGGGCAGAAAAGAGAGGGTCTGCTTAGACTGTACAAGTCTAGTGGCCTTATTTACACCGATAGTCATGCTGAGCTTTGAACTTTAAACTGAATCTCAGAACTTTCATACATTATTAAACACCAGCTATGGAGCACGGAGCCCCCCAGACGCTCCAAGACCAGAAATGAGCCAGGCTGGGCTGACTCAGCACTTCGTGCTGTGTAAATAGATGCCCTGAAGTCCACAGGGTTACAAAACCCTTCCCTCTCCCTCCACTCCTAATCCTGTTATTAGCGGGCTGGCACCAGGCTGGCAGCTGCAGGCAGCTCATCCCTATGCAGTTGTCAGAAGGTTGTGGAGCCAGGATAAGCAACACCAGCCTTGCAGGGAAAGGTGGGTTGTTTCAGAGGAAACCTTGCCCACGTAAGCAGCAGCACTCTGGAAACAAACAGCTCAGGATAACCCATTCTCCCAAGTTTACCTCCCATGCTGCTTGCCAGCCTCCGTAGTAGCGACAGGTGCTCACCTGTGCCTGAGAGACACTGCAGCCCAAAAGCTCTCCTTTCCATCCAGAGCTTTTCCTGCTGCTTCTCAGCTCCAGTCTCTGATTGATGCTCAGTACATCAACAATTTGATATACATTGGAGCACAGAGAAAGGGAACCTGCTGTCCAAACAAATGAATCGGAGAAAGAATATGGGTTAGACTTGACTGTGCATACAAGCCCTCAGCCCTGGCCCAGCCCAGGTGGATGTGCCAGCATTAAAAGTCTGGCTGCACTCGGCAGCTTATCAACACCTCGCGGGCTAGCACTGTCTGCAGTATCGGCAGCCCGTACCAAACAAGGCTTTTGACCCACCTCAACCAGCCTGCTAGGGCCAGAGAACATCTCGCTCTCGCTGACACAGCTACTTTTTGCAGCTCAAAAGTGATATACTGGAATATGGTCATTCTCTAAATAGGTTCATTTACATAAAAGCAAGAGAATCACATAAACCACAGCAAATAGAAGAAAAAAAAGGGGGGGGGGAGTGAAACTACCAAATAATGTGCAATTAGATTGTGGAAAGCTGCACTGATGTTTAAGTAACTTAAATGTTAACTTAATTACTCCCGTTTGGGAAGTAACTGCATTGGTAATGGGATGATCTAACAAGTTCCTCTCCTCTCTGAGCCTTTGGAAGGAAAAGCACTTCATTTTAAAATGCTTACTTGCCACTGCTATGACATTATCACCTCTGATCATTCTTACAATACCAGCACTATTTCCCTATTCCTATTCAACTTTTAACTAAGTTGTCGAAGCTGTAATTTTCATCAAGGAACGAAAATGCAATGCATTTTTAAATAGCAGAATTACTCATTAACTTCACAGACTCCCTTATCTACTACCGAATGACCATCCCTGAGCTGTCTAACTGAGATCGCCTTAGGGAGTTGCTCCACTATCAGCTGAAGTAGCAGAACTCTTTGAAGTCATTCTCTTGTAACATCGAGTTAAAAAGAAAACACTGCCTCCAAGGAATTCTAATTACAGTATTTCATTTCCAGGAACATAGTTTTATACTGACCCAATGGTTCAAGGTACACACATCTTTGTCTTGTCACTATGATAAATTAATAAAGCAAAATATGTATTTTAAATGTTTCCCATGACAGGAGGTTTTAAATGTGCGGTTATAAAAAAAAAATCAAGGTCAGAAATCATCTCCAATAAAACAAATTAAACTGTAATGAGGATTAAAAACCAGGTCGTTCATCCGCTTTGCAGTTCTATTTACAGTGTGTCTACACAGTCTATTTACTAAATTGTGTATACTAACAGATTAATGGCAGTGCAAAAGAATAGAATAAAATCAGTAACAAGGAGAATGTCAACAGTTTGGATTACAGTTTTTGTTGCTATAGCTAAATACAAAACAACTAAATAGGTTGTATGGAGTTTTATTTCTTTATGAAAGGCTACTTTACCCTCATCTTTAACGGCAGTCAGATAATGGAAATATATCTCTCTCACTAAAATCTACGTGCTTTAATTTGGTAGTTTGGAAAACATTTTAGCATTTTGCCTTTCTGCAGAAATCAAGGAAAAACTCTGTTCATTAAATCTCCAGAAAGGCAGTCACAAGGCAATGACTTTGTGTGGACAGGCTCTAGCAAACAGAAATAAAAGTTCCCTGAGAAAACATTACTGCTGTTTGGAAAATTTTGTCATCCAACTTTAAAAAAAGTGATTCGCTGTCATATGCTTCGCAATCAATTTTATGAATATGGCAGAAATACAAAGACAACTGAACTAAGCCTACACAACAGTAATCTACATTGTTTACGTTACAAGACTGCATTCTAATTTTTCTACAGGGAGCACTTAGTGTTAAATTATAAAGCAATAATTTTTTACATAAAAATCCTACTGGGAAATGATATAACCTGAGTATTACAGAGGCAGTATGTCTAACAGATTAATTATACCAACTTAAGAATTCGAAGTTGCCTGTATTTAACCAACTGGGAAATGCACATTTCATTGTATTTTTAATGCTATATTAATCTCCAGTATTTCAACTTACCCAGACAGTCAAATTAAACGTTTTGGAAGAGCGCAGTGATATATCTTGACTTTGTGTTAAAGACATTCCCTGCTATGACAGCTTAAGTATTCATTAGGAATTCAGGTGCAATAGGAAGTACTGATTAATTAAAAGACAAAAGCTACTTGGTTTTACTACTTTTTGAATGCCATTGAAGAAAGCAATAGGAGGCAATGGGATGAGCTTACTTATAGGCAGTTTGCCACCTTATTTAAAGCTGAGCAAACCCAGCTCCCCAGAAATTCTGCCTCACTCCCACCATTCTTCTGGTCTTACAACTTGCATCAATCTGAGCATAACAAGAAGTCATTTGATTGTGTTTCTGTACGTTTAGAAACAAAACTTCTTTTTATTGTCCCACTGGGTAAGATGGGCTTGGGTATCAGCAGGTGGCCTTTTCTAACAATGTCACATGTAGAAGACCTACGGGACAGCACTGCAGAATCGGTATCACAGAGCGAGCAACGTTAGAAATAGACAATGGAGGAAACGAAGAAGAAAACGGGAAACATTTAGGAATCTCTGTTTCTAAAGGCATTTTCCTACACACATGTTCATGGACCCAGGTGTAAATGGCCCACTAATCATAAATTCTCCACAAATTCTGGCTTGAGCAGGTGGCAATATTTACCAGCTATACTATTATTCGTATTATTTAGATATGCTCACATGTATTTAGGAATCTACTAATCAACAAAGGATATTTGAAGATTAACATTTCATAAAAGAATAGCAGAAAGAAGACCAACATAAACAGAAGATTTCAGCTTTATAAAAACAATAGCGCCTTTCATCTCTCCCCCAAATCCCTGCCCATACTGCTCTCTCAACTAAAGAATTCATTAAATATATCCATATTTAATCCAACTTTGTCATAAGTTCAAAAACCTTGGTTATCTCCTGAAACTCCTTAAACACTTTAATCAATTAGTCTGGAAGGATTTTAGCTGGAGATTGAGTTTTGCCATCACACTTCAGAAAAGATGTCAGCTAACTCTACAGGGTTAAAAAGAGACCAGAAAAGGATAAGCAGAAAGCCTAGATGTGTCCTCAGAGGAAAAGGAGCAACAGTGCTTTAAAGAATGGATAAGACTGAAAGGGAGACGTGATAACAGCCTTGTTTATGTAAAAATTCCTTTCCTGTAACCTAGTAATATATCAGAAACATTTCAGTTTCTTAAACACTGCTGAGAAGTTTTACTTGGACATAGTTATCTGTTACGAGATTTGGGAGGAGACATGATGTGAATGGTTGAAGAAAGGTTATCTCACAACTCCTGCATCCTATTACAAAGCATGCCTCCTCTGATTCGCATGCAGAACGCGAAGAGCAAAATTACTGTACAGCCAAAATTATGTTGGATGACATCCTCAAGTGTCAAAACCTCTGCTTTTGATTTGCTTAATTTTAATTCCTCAAGTTCGAACTTTCTGTCAGGATGACAACAGGATGATCCCTTGAGGCTTGTTCTTTCCGAAGGTATGGACTAGAAGAATGATCTAACAAATCTTGATCCAACAATGCTGCCATAGAATGAATTAAACCTTGGTATTGTGTAATGCAGAAACTGTGACTCCTGTGCTATTTTCTTTCAGTGGTCTTCATATCTTTACTTTGAATCACAATCTGAAAAAAAAACTTATTTAACCCCATATTTTTTTAACAAACAAGTCATTGATAGAGGCAGTCCCAACTTCCCTGAACTGCATCCCACAATTCTTTGCCATGACTCCAAGTAACTTGTTTTTTTCTGTCATGATAGTATCTGGAGACAGGAGACTAAGTTTTTTTTTTCTTTTCTCTCAGTTTTTTTAATTTATTCTGGATGAATGTGGAGACATGTCAGCAAGTTAACAGATGTTAAATGCTAATTTCAGAGGTTTCACAATAGTTTGCAAAATCACTATATTTGAAAGGTTTAACAAGTTTTATGTAGAGAGATATGTAACGCGGCAGACTGGCAGGAATGAGAATTCCAAAGACTTTCTTCATTTTGTTAATCGCTATCACAGTGAATAAATCTTTCAATTTCAGATTTGCGTGTGCATGTGCGTGTATGTGCATCTACGTGATTACAAAGTCCCAAAACATCAGTAACATGATGATGGAAGAACACAGGACTAGACAAATATGCCTAAATGAACAATATTTATGTGAATGGTAGAGTCAAAGCTACCTGAAGAAGCTAGCTCTTGACAAATACAGCTCCCTACTCGGATTAGGAGGGCTATTCCAATAGGGTCCTTCCACATCCAAACACAACATGTGTTTTCATTGGGCAATTTCTTCTTTATTGCTAATGTGATAAAAAGGAATTCATGAGAATAACCAAGTTAAATACGTTATTTGCTACACCATCATTTCCGTAAGAGGGACAGGCGAAACACTTTTTGTCATTTTGCCTAATGCATAACTCAAAGACATTTCAATGGTAAAGGCACTACAAAAACGTATACAAGGCAGAACTGTTCAATACTGGAGTCTTAAAATACTGCCATTGCTGCAGGGCGTATTTCCACCCTATGGGATGCTGTCTGTAAGAACAAGTTCCTACACAGTTCCTACCTATTATACCTGCAGGACATAATGAGATTTGAAAGTTTCAGTGTTGTGTGAGTGATGCTTTTAAACAGAAGCAGCTTTCCTAAAGAAGCAACGTTTATATGGATTGATTGCCTATCTGTCTGCTTATCTGTCTCCTTCAAAGAGCTTTGTGGAATACAGTCACTTTCAACCAAATTTAACATCAGGCTACGGTCTCTGAGATAATTACACTCCTACAAGTTCTGTGAAAATGAGCAGCTAGAGCCAGAAAAAGGCAATCAAAGCTTTCAGGCAGTAGTTGGCTCACAAATCAGCATAAACATACATTAACCACAATAGCCCCATGGCTTACCTGAGCATCACAGACTACATTGAAATTAAGTAGAGTTACATGCATACCTATCCATACATTGAGAAAGAATGAGGAAACAAACATCAGAACTTTTTTCCCCCCTTTGAACAGTATTTTTGCCTTTGACTGCCTCTAGATTTGGGGTTTTAACAGAACTCCAGTATCAGGACAGAGCGCTCCAGTGTGCAACCCTAATGTTAGGAAAGCTGTCCATGATGCTTCTCTACAGCCACCATGGAGAGGCAGAAAACAGCTCTGACCCACTGCTCTTCCCAGCCCCTTCTGCTGCTGCTAAAAGAAGCTCAGCTCCATGCATAGTGAGAGTCCACGGCAAATAGAAGGCACCATTATATAAATACAGGATATTCTTGACATTTCAAAAACATCATCAAACCAATACAATGGTAAAACCATTTTGGGTTTAATGATCTAACTGCTTTGTGTTATTCATGTGCTGTAAAAGATACCAAGTTTCAATGAGCAAATGAAATGAGAAAAGCACTGGACAACAAGGGAAATTTGTGTCCCTTTAGATGCAATTATACATGCAACAGTCCATATCTACCTAGCCCAGTTTTTCATTTCTCCTAATTAAAAGCAATAAATCAGGACAGTTTATTGCTGTGTTTGTTGTGGTTTTTTTCCTAAAGAATGTTTTGACTTATCAGTTTGACATCTTCAGCATCAATTAACAATTGGACCTCAAAAGGGCATCTTCTGTTATGAAGTTTAATTTCAGATTCATTCCAAAGCCTATTAACAAAAGCCTTCAGATTGAAACCTCACTTACATTCACAATGTATAGCAATAGGACTGATAGAGATCATAGAATGGTTACTTTTTATCATAAAAGGACAGAATAATATCTCAGGTTTGAGTAAAAGCATTATTTGCTTTTTCTGCGTATTAGGCTTTGCCCTTCAAAAAAGCCTATGTAGGAGATACCCATAAACTAGCCCTGAATCAAATGGTCCTGTCAAGCCCTCAGTGTAACACACCAGAGATGCCAGTTTGAGTTTTGAAAGCAAGGGTATGCCTCATCACTGCAGTACTGTGCTTACGAGAATAATTTTATCATCTTCATGAGAATACAGATTATTTTAAGGCTACAGAATACAATCATCATTAGCTGCACTGTGCCTCATCACAGACATACAAAATGCTACACAATGGGTTTTATTCTTAATCTGCATTTCATTTTAATTAAGCAATTTACATTAATAATAGAAAATAAGGAGAAAACTATTTCAGTCAAGGTTAATACTTATAATATTAATATCCTCTTAAGATTCTAGATATAGTTTGATAGAACTGCTGAACTAAAGCACTGCTTTACAGACCATGAAAAACTATGAGTTTAAAAACATCTCTGGAGTAGCACTGCTTGCCTTTTTTTTTTTTCTTCTTTTTTTTAAGCTACATGCGAAAACTTGTATTGGGACCTCATACTATATTTTAGTTAACTTTTTAAATTATTTTTAAATATGCAGAATCTCTACTGTGGCAATGACTTGGAAATTCATATTATTAAAAAAATACAGTGAACTTGGATTAAAGCAGTAAAATTACTTTATCTCTTAGTGCTATAGCATCTGAAAAAAAACTGTTTCAAGAACTTCCGGTTTTACCATACTGGTACACTTTTGCTAAAGAAATCAAGATTAAAACAGAATACAGTACGTAGCCAAAAGAAGTTAATTTGCTCAAGGTGCAGAGATCCATGCTTCTCCTTTGAGCAAACACACAGCTCATTTTCCAAGTCCCTTAATGAGTAAGTGTTCAAGGAGCTGAAGGTAGTTTTAGTCATTTAACTCTGGTTACAGTCAAGCAGAGTCTTGTTGCTAAAATCTCAGTTACCACTTTGAGAACTGAAGTGTTGATGGAGGCTTTGTTTATGCCGTGTGTCTTCCGAAGGCTGTCTACAGCAAGATACTTTCTTCTTTATGGAGCAAGTAACTTGGATTCGAATGACAGCAGAACAATGACTATAATATTTTTCATAAACCTGTTGGTGATAGCTTTTTAACTGCTCCAGTCAATGCTAAATATCTCAAGATAAATTCTAATCCTGGATACAGAAATGTAAAAGTCACACTGACTTGATGAAAAGGCTCCCAAATTACTAAGTTGGAACATCATTTTTGCTCCTGGTCTGTCTTGAACGGAAAGCTTTCGCAGTGGCAGTGGTCAACTCCAAACACGTGGGAAACCCTCCCTGCTGAATTTAATGCAGAATATTTCTGAGTTAAAAAATAACTCAAAATATGTACTTTACACCAGCCCAAACAAAATAATTAAGTACAAAGGGTGAAACAGGCAATAACTACAGTTACTTGACTACTTATCAATTTAGCAAATATTTCTACAGCAATACGATGGAATTGAGTATTTGGCATTTTATCTTCATCCTCAGATAAACAAATTAGGATGATTCCAAAAAACAAAATTACTTTCACAGAATTTCTTATGGCATATCACCTATCCTTTAAGTACTGCTATAAAACGCATTCTCTTATTCAGACTTTGTAGAGCAATAAAGATAAATGGACATGGACAACAGCTAAAAATAGCTGAGCTATGTGTAACATATATAAAAATATATACACATGCTCACACACAGAGAAATACGCAGACATATGTATATACAAAGAAAGCAAGTTAGCTTTATGTGGTTGTGTGATACTACCAACTGCTGACATAATAATAAAGTAACCAAACATTATACTTGTTTTGTTAGAGAGAAATTTTGCTGAGTTTTTCCCCCCTCACTTTACCAAAGAACAAGTGTACAAACATATACCACAAAACCCAAACATCTATTCTTTGTGCATTTGGCACCACAGACAAAACCTGTTTGTAAACCTGTGATTTGAGATGGCCTATGACTGGTTACAGTAAAACAACAGTAGTAAAAAAAAAAAAAAAAAAAAAAATCTACACGTCATCATGTACATGATATTAGACCTATAAGACAGAAAAGAAGATATAACTACAAAGGACAATGGGAAACTTAGACTGATGCTTTGGAAATACCCGATTTATTTTTAACTCCTCTGTGACATCTACAGTTTATATAGTCAGAGTATTTACTACCAAATTAGGATGGGGTTTTCAAAAGCTCTCAATGTTGGTTAAATCTGCTACCACTAAAGTTAATGGGGGCCAGATTCACAGATGGTGTAAATCGGCTTAATCCTATCAAATCCAGCTTTGAGTGTTTTATCACTAACTTCACTGAGTACAGATTAGGCCACTGCAGAGTCTTTTGAAAATCCCACTCCTTAATTCTTCTGCACACAGTAAATTTAAAGCCCAGTAATTAAAAAAAAAAAAAAAGGAGAAAATAAAATTCTAGGCAAAATGAGGCTACTAGCTCCAGAGGAGTCCACTTGTCCTCTCAATGAACATCCCAGCTGAGGCCTGTAATCCCAGTTTTGAAAGACACACAACCTGTACATATTATTATTAAAAAGAATCCTGGCTCTTTCTAAGAGAAGTAGTAATATGCTCACTAATTCACAACCAGCTACTCACTTGTGAACTAAAAATTCCCAAAGCTATTTGATAAAATCAGGGGAGGCCAACAACATGTACAATAGCTAATTTTTTATATTATCTTCATCTGAGTCAAATTAAGACTGTAATTATAATGTATTCCTCTCATGATGCAACTGTACAACTGAAAATATTGGTTCGGTTAGTTTGCTGTCAATCTTAAGAAGTTGTAAATTACTCTGTAAATAATACCTTGAAAGCAAAGGAAGGGACTTTTTGCCATAAGAGCAAAAGGGATGATATCCTCTGCGAGGGTATCAACTTTTAGGGGTATAAAATTCATAGTGTACAAGGTCAAGTGAACATTGCATGACTACTGTTAATTTTTTATGTTAATGTTTTAGTGTAATAACGCATCCACTAGCTTCTGCTATGCCAAAACATTTCCATTTGTTAGAAATAGTTTTGTACCGTAGACAAAGAACTGGAGAGAACAAACTGCTGAAGCACTGAAACGTCAAAGAATCGATTAGGTAACGCGATCAGAGGACTGTTATCGGGTAGTTATATTTCACACAGTTTGGAAAACAAACGCCTTTTTAAAGTCCCTTTCCATCTTGTTTGCAAACCCTCACTCTGTATGTGGCAATCGCAGAAAGGGTGGGTTTTCTACCACGTCATTTAGTGTTCAGTGCCTCTCTCTGAAGATATTCTGATGTTACGGAGCCAAAGAGAAAAAGAAAGAAAATAAAAAACATTTGATCAGCTGTGTATCAGGGAATAGCCTAACCTCCTGGCTGACTACACAGGAGGACAGAACAGTCATTGACTGAAGGTTCAGGGTTATGAGAAGGCTGAAGGCAAGACAAGCAACTCTGTTCTCCCCAGGGTCCCTGAAGGAATTGCGAGGAACTCCCAGTGCTGTCTCTCTTGGGAAAAGCATAATATCAAAATTGTAAGCATCGCAAACCAATATGTTTTCTTGCAGTTAGAAGGACACCATTCCTGCTCTGCACACCTTTCTTACACTTCTGTGACATTTTCTCCGTGCCAAATGTCTCTTAAGAAAGTGAGTTATGCACATGACTTGGAGGTTTCCGTGTTATAAAGACACAGAACATGATAGAAAAATTGTTTCTGAGGTTTTTAGACTCATTTAGTTAAACACTGTTAAAAAGATTCAATGACATTTCATCACGTCTCTGGCACAGAAAAACAACGTACTTCTTAACTGAGACTGAAAATATGAAATAACAGTTTCAATCTCATTATTCTTTGAGACTGGAACCTGTCCCACAACCTGTTTCACAACTGGAGTCAGGTATGTAGAAAGACTCTGCCCTCTTTATCCCTGTGTGAGTTTAGTCACATAATTGAAGGGTGCACATGTAAACCATTTTTACAGTTTTTTTATGATAACATTTCAAGTGCTGTTCTCTATGATAGCCTTAACTTTTGTGGCCCCTTAACATCTTACCCCTCCATCTGTCTTCTGTTTAGTCAGTATTTCCTTTACTCCATTTTTCCTCACAGACAGCTAACTCTGTGATTTCTAAATAGCGTCCCTGTAACAGTAATGTTTCCCACAAAAGTCTCAGTCGCAAAGCAGTTTTACCAAACTTGTCCTGTTGCAATATTTGCACAGAACTCAAAAATTGCTAGGCTGATGATGGGCTGTCATCATCACTTACCATTTACTTCTTTCATTATTAGCTTATACTCCCTCTGGCTGTTTTTTCTTTACCCATCTACCATCTCACATCATAGACCTACCTGCACTGTGCCTGGTATCACATACAACACACACTGCGTACAGTTTCTTCTCCTCCTGTTTTCCTTCTCTATTTAGCAACTGAAACGACTAAACTACAGCAACTGTTTATTGCAGTGCTAATTAATGATAGAGGGGCAAGCATCCCTCCCAAAAGCAAGAACCATCTTTAACACCCACATTCAAAACGTATTGTCTAACCTTTTGGCAGTTAAAACTTTTGAAACTTAGCACACAAAGAGGTCACACAAAACCAGAGCAGGAAGAGGTGCTTGGTTTTTATTTGTAAGTGTATCTTTGCACTTAATTCCAGCCAGTAACAGACTCCTTGAAATAGTGCTTTCAGATCTCAGGTTCTGTAGCAACACATGGTAATTATCACTCAATTTCTTTCTTCTTTTCATTCCAGGGAAATAACGAAGATGGACAAATCTAGTTGCAAAGGAATCAAACAAGATCTCTTCCGTGATGCACCCCTTGATAACTACATGTGTTCCAAAGCTGCTTACAAAAGGTGGGATTTCAGGAGAAGATTGTTGAAGGTTGCTCTCCATAGGAAAATGTAAGTACAATAAACTCCACTATAGTGTTCATAGGGATTTACTTACAAAATCCAGAACAGAAATTAAAAAAAAAAAAAAAAATATATCCCTCTCAGGCGTTAGATCTTTAATCCTTGATTATTTGTCCAGCAAGGTGACAGATGGCAAATCTACTGCGATTATTAAAGCTCTTCCTCTGCATTGGCATCTGTTTTCCCTGGGGTAAGTAGAACGAGGGAGTTTGCCTGCCTAACCAAATCATCCAAGTCTAGATATGAGTTCTTTCAGTATATTAATACTGCACAGAACTACATATCCTCACACTGTCTTCTAGTATCATGCCTGCTAGTTATATATTAGGTTGTCATGATATTCTGTTCCAGTCTTTGCGTAAAGGAGAATCTAAAATGATATTAATTTACACCTATCTACATATTTCTAGTACATGAATTGCTGACATAAATAGGCATCAAATATTACAGATCTCACAGAACTGCAATTGTAGCCATGGAAACAAGATCCAAGCATCAATTTGAATTTGGAATTCAAAATGAATGATCATTAAAAGGTTAGTATTGACAAACTCTTTGATACAGCTGGGTGTTCCTGCAAGCATATCTAATCCCCTATCATACAGGCCTAGACTGAGTCCTAGATAAAAACAAAGCTGCAGGGATATCTGCATCTATGGATGGGCAATCTGGGGTGGGGGCAAGGGGGGTGCCCAGATATTCAGAACACTGCATTAATGACAGAGTCATTGTTCAATAAAAAGAATATCCTTTGCTTCAGAGACCTGAAGGTACTAGCAATTACCTATGACATGTAACAAGAGTTTGCCAACAAAAGAAACAAAAGAGCATTTTATTTCATGCAAACTGTGTAAAAACATCCAGGGTAACAAAGGGAACTTGCTGAGCTTTTCCTCATAGTCAAATCTTTTGCTTTTTTGAAGCATATGTAAACTCTAAGTGGTGTCTGGCAGAGACATCGGACAGTTCTGTTTTCTATTGTTTCAGAAGGAGAAACTATGGCCTAGTTCAGAACCCTAACAGTTAAGGCTTTTGTCTCCTCTAAAACCCAATTACATTCTTCCTTCAAAATATAAAAGTTAAATTTTGCTCTAAATGATGTTTAGCAACATTTTGCATTCCCTTGAAATTTTTTTTACATTTTAATGGAAGTACTTTCCATTACTAAGCATGGAATGTTAGACTAAAATCATAAACTAAAATAAGCTTTGAGACTGTGATGATTATTATAGGCATAATGCTATGTATCTATACACCCCCAATGATAATACCATAACCTACTTTGCAGAAATAAATAACTGGTATTCAATGTATAAAATTACTTTTTTTTGGGGGGGGCGCACATGGGCAAGAACTATAATTCATTCAGATTAGTTCCGTTTAATTACTTTTTGCTAACAATTTCAAATAAACCAAATACAGACAAACCAAAGAAGCGAAGCCATCTGCACAATTAAATGGTCAGTCAGCACATTTAACTTATATAAGCCATATTACTGAACAATGTAAACACTATCTGCCTGAGCTGACATCCTGGCACAAAAAAAACCCACACATCTTTCATGTGTTTGAGGTTAAAGTCGCTGTGAAGTGGTATACCTTGTTCTCGAGAAGAGGGCAAACATATACTTTATCTATGAAGAAGCAGTGGGAAGGAAACAGACCCTCTCAGTGGTGTTTTGTTTGTGAGCAAGATTAAAAAGGAGGAAGCTTAAAACATGAAAAATACAGGAATCAGGATCTTGTCTACCATTTCTTTTTTCGTTTTCCACTTGGTACGGATGTGAGTTAAAAGGCAAGCAAGAAGGAAGAAAAATGCATGTGATAACAGAAGGCAGCTACCCGTTGTGAAATATGCACATCTACTGTCTCCTGAAAAAACTCATTGTTTAATTCTGAGAAATATTTTTGGCAGTCAGGTTTTCTGAACTTCTTAATTATGGATAATTTGCCACCTAGATTATTAAACTGGCTGATTTATTTAAAATGAGCCTTTCGGCCTTCTGAATATAGAAAAAAAACCTATTAAACAGTACGACTCAGGCACGTACCATAATTTTTCCAGCAACAAAACAAAAGGTCAAAGGCTGAGCTTGGAATTGACAGGTTAGCTGTGCCGTAAATCAATACTAGCCTTTGTTGACCACAGAGATCACTTTATGGATAAAGGTCAAATCATTTAGAAGGTTCAAAGAATAGTAATGAAACCTCGTGCTTAAATTCTTCTGGTTTTCTACAACCCCAAAATATACTTCTCCTTTATTAGTCCTCTACTGAACAGAAAGATGAAATGATAAACTATAAATCATTCAGTTACCAGTCATAAATGGGAGAGAGACAGAAATCATCATCCATAAACTCTAAAAGTTCCCCTGACACCAGAAATTAAGAGGATGATGCCTTTCCCTGCTGGCCTACGAGTATGATTACTAGCGCTGTGCTAGCGCTGTAAAATACCACTTAATTTGGAATTCACCATGAGACTACTAATTGGGTCAATAGCCAGAAAGTGAAAGTTGGCAGTGACAGTCTGCCACTCAAGCATGCTTTTGCTATCGGCTTAGAGAAATTTTATGCATCTGTAAGACGCCACTAGCAACAGGATGCAGCTGCAATTACACGAGGAGAAGAGATGACTGGAGCAATACTAGCTGAACCTGTATGGAAGGATGTGGGGTCTTTACACTGCAAACCCTTCTGGTACCCAGCTCGTGTTTTCTATAGCACCGCCTCCCTGATCATCCCCTCACAAAGCAGTGCTCTGAGCCAGGTCAAACAGGAGAAAGTTCAGGGCTAGGCTAGACAGCATTTATTTTGAAAACAGAAGTGTCTCAATGAATCCAGAGTAGCTCTGACTGTCTTTTGTGAGACAGAAACATGTTCATTGTCTCCACTGAAAAGACAGAGCTAATTCATGCACATCTTTTGGAACAGACACATCTTATCTTGAGATAAATTACTTCAAATAATTAGATAAAATTAAACCATAAAACATTTAATTATATAACCTTCAGACAGTCATCACTGGTTCTTCCATCAGTACAAATTCTGTAACTGGAGTTTCCAGTGTTTACTTTCCGAATGCATTCAGAAAGGCAGTGCCTTGGCTGATCATTTCTTTTGATCTATTAAAGTTTTATTAGTTTCAACAATTTTGCTACTGACTTAGCATTCTGATTAGTTATCACTCAGCTTCTTGCCTATTGACAGATTCCTATCAGTAAGACTGTAAGCCACTTTGTCACTACACTGCAGGGGAGAGAGAGGCTTTCTCCTGTATTTCATCACCTTGGCAATCACAGATTTGGGATTCAGAAGAAAAGACAAATGCTTTTCTCTCAGTTTTGATGACGGTCAGCAGCAGGAATTTGTCCCTTCCTGGGAAGTCCCGTACTATTATTATTTTACACTTCGCTGGAGTCAGTCAAGAAAGGTTAAGAAGTCTGAGGTTCCCTCTGAGGTCAGAAACATCAAGAAGCAAGTAACCCCCATGTAAGTGCACGGTCTTACCATGAGGTCTCAAAAGCTCTCCTCCCACTGCTTTTCTATTGTTTAATGCATTTCTGCCCATCGTGTCAATATAATTTATAAATGATTTGTACATCTTTGAGGAACATTATCTTCTCTTTATAGCTAAACTGCCTGAAATACAATTCTGTGTGCAAGCTGATTCAAAGGTCATACCCTTATATGCAAGTAAAGATTTAAACAAACCTCTTAAGCTCAGTCTTTATGTGCCATGTGACCTGCTGGAATCACTGCATTTTTTTCCTTGTTTAAAAAACAGTAACAAAATTCCTAACCTGACTGCAGGATGGGTCTGTCAGTTCACGACAGACATCATGCATAGATTAGCTTAAAATGGAAACATTCATTTTAAATGGAAAGGCACTATTTAAAAAAGAACAAGAAAAAAAAAAATCTTCATGCGGTTTTCCAAAAGCATTCCAACGAGGTTACTTACATTGCTTTGAAATTGGTTTGAGTTATGGGAAGGCCACAGCCCGAGACCGGCAGCTGAGACAGCAACGGAGATGAAAGTTTTTTAGCTTCCAGATTCAAGGGGGAACACAGCTGTTACAGCTGGTCCTCTCAGATCTCAACACTTACTATAGCGATCGAGAAAGCGATAATGTTTTGTGTCTTGGTTTGAAGAATGCATTAATAAAAACAGTCCTTAAATAGAATGAAAAAACCCAAAATGATTAATCAAACACTAGGCTTTTAGCTCTGCAAATTGAAGTGGGCTGATTTTAGGGAAACTGGGTTCTGTTACATATTTAATTACCACGTCTGTGTGAAACTGCCATTGCTGTGAGTCAGTACTTACTATTTTCTTTTTTTAAAACGACCAGCATTTGTTTACGTTAACCTCACAAATGTTATTTTTATTGATATACAGCAGCATGTAGATGAAATAATCACTGAAGTTTCTTGTAGAATGTTAGGAAAAAAACAGTTAATACCATTAAATGTTGATCTAGGCAGATATAATGGGTGTGTGATATGAAGCACACTTTCAAATTAAAACAGGATTAATAACCTAAGAGGAAAGGACTGGAGAACTTTAAGATCACTGTTCTGTAGTTGCTCAGTCCTCAACTCCCAAATGATTGTCTGATACTGTACATTCCCCTCCTGGAACTCAATGAGAAAGTTGAGAGGTGGAGGAGAGAAAACGCATAAATATGGATTTTGGAGAAAATAAGCATCCTATTCCATACATGTAATTTCAACAACACTGCTAATTCTGGAACTTATCTACAAACAAGTACTGCTTTTAAAACAAAATAGTAGCATGGTTACAGCTATTGCTAAAGTATTCAGGTCTATTTAACCAACATGAAATTCATATTATTTTAACTGAAATTATCCAGATCCTGGAACAGAAAATGTTGCACCAAACCAGAAACTCAAATTCAAATTTTCAGGCTCAGTTTATAAAAAGGTTTCAGTTCCCAACTGAGACCAATGCGAACTGCTGAACATATAATAATAATAATAATAATGATGATGACACTAGTTCAATTCAGGTGTTTAAACATGAACAGAGCAACTTCGGAATTTGCCTTCTGCAGCATTGTATTCTTGGGCAGTGTACTGGTTTTGGCTGGAATGGAGTTCATTTTCTTCATAGCAGCTGACATGGGGCTATGTTTTGGATTTGTGACAAGAGTGTTCATAACACAGGGATGTTTTAACTGTTGCTGAGCAGTGCTTACAGAGTCAAGGCCTTTTCTGCTCCTCACCCCACCCCACCAGCGAGTAGGCTGGGGGTGCACAAGAAGCTGCGAGAGGACACAGCCAGGACAGCTGACCCCAACTGACCAAAGGGACATTCCATACCATATGACATCATGCACAGCATGTAAAGCTGGGGGAAGAAGAAGGAAGGAGGGGACGTTCGGAGTGATGACGTTTGTCTTCCCAAGTAACCATTATGCATGATGGAGCCCTGCTTTCCTGGAGATGGCTGAACACCTGCCTGCCGATGGGAAGTAGTGAATGAATTCCTTGCTTTGCTTTGCTTGTGTGCGCAGCTTTTGCTTTCCCTATTAAACTGCCTTTATCTCAACCCAGGAGTTTTCTCACTTTTACTCTGCTGATTCTCTCCCTCACCCCCCTGCAGGGAGTAAGTGAGCAGATGGGTGGCTACTGGGGTTAACTCACAACAGTCAGCCACCAAGAGTTTGTCAAAAAATAAACACCCTTTTCAAAAAAATAACACCAATGGCTTCTTAAAAAAACACCTTCAGTCACTGTTAAGAGTTATTTTGTACTGTGTTGTAGACAATTTTATGAAGACCATATTTCAAATGTGGTAGGTTTTTTATATACAACAAAAATCTTCTTTTAAAGGAGACTGGATATTGTTTTGGTATGGAAATTTTTCTGGAAGAAAACTATCTAGCCAAAATTATAGAAAAACTTGAGGACTGAAATTCAACAGCTGTACTTGAAGGACGATATAATGATATTGCATCAGACCTATCAGAAAGCTATTTTTTCTTTCTTCAGTCATCTAAAATATAGCTTATGAAGCTGATGATTCCTCTGCCATCAGCCAAACTAACAAAGTTTTCTTGTATCTTAAATTCCTCCTAATTAGTTTTCAATGCTTACATGTTTTTTTATAAACTCATCACTGGCTATGATAAAAGGTATCCCTCAAGATTTTATTTATAATGCTTTCCCTTTCCCAATAGTGAAAAAGCTGAAAGCAAGTAACCACTTGTATCAAAGTAGTCATGGTTCTATTAAGTTAGCTAAACCACACAGGCAGTTGGAAAAAACCCACACATTTATACAGTCAAAAATCCAGAACTATTTACAGACACTTTGCTTGTTAACTGTAATATGATCAGTGTTGGTTTATGTCACAGGAGTGATAATGGAATTTTACAAAATCATCAATCTTGGTTCATGATAATTAATTAAAACAGTAAACAAATGAAAAGTCCCTCTGCACAGTAAACCTCATTTAAGAACCACCAAGCAACAGATATGGCATAAACTACTGTTGTAACACAAAGAAACTTCGTATGTTTAATTATGTACCATACAGTCTTAAGTTATGTTTTGATCTAATATCCTGAAGAAATCTGTCTTGTCCAAAATGAATTCAATCATGTTTTTTTCCTCCATGAAGTAGGCTTTAAAATAAACAGAAATTAACCTTTTTTTCCCCTTTCGTGTTACTCAATTATGTACTTTTTTTTTTTAAGGTGGAATCTTTGTGTCTACAAAAGGATTTTGTACGTTTTATTGCAGATGCTCAAGAAATGAACTTCAGTGAGAAGTGATAAATAATTATTATATACTTTCAAATAGAAGGTGCAAATGCTTGAAGCTTTTGTTTCTGCAGTGTGGGAAGTAGCCTATAGTTCGAAAATGGATTTCAGACATACGTCTTTCAGAGCTTTCAGACACATCCTCCAATTTTAAGTTTAAAGAGGTAATCAGGAAAAAAAATGCACAACCTTCCTCAGAAATGCAGACACAGGAGGTAAATATTAATTTTTTTACAGCAGGATTCTGGAGCTAATTAAGACAACAATTGACTATTGTGGGCCTAGAATTTCTTTCTAATCTTCAAAAGTATATTTCTTTCTAAGCTAGCAACTGGCCCCCATATTTTGGACTCTCTCACTTCAGGCTTTAGAAGCTTCCTGAATCAATACGAGCAGCACTGCTGGTGCTTCAGTGCAAAAGACAAAGCCTCCACTGCAGTGGATTCACCACAGCCAGCAGTCTGTAAAGCAGCATCACATCATTTATTTCAGTTATTACATAGAGCAAATGGTGCAAACATCTAAGCAGAGATCATGAAACATTAGCTACAGCCAGAAGCAAGAGACAGTGTCACAGCAGCCAGAGCAGAGCAGGTCCTACAGACATGGGGAGACTCAGAGAACACCTGGCCCTGAGAAGGAGAAAGCTGGGGAAGTCTGTGAAAGCTTGATCTCCCATAGGATCCATGTGCAGTTCATGCTGCTCATGCTGTAACTCCTCTGGAGGTAGACTAGACCTCAGAAAAGAACTAGCAAAAGACTATCACGCAAAGCACAAAATGATCACAGAGCAGATGACACCCAACAGCTCTTTAGTCTTCCTACCAAAGACTGCTACTTCACTCTAGCTTCAGATTTAGTTAAAACCTAAGTTTTCAGTAGTAGCCAGACTTGGTTCTCACCACTCATATTCCTGGCCAGCCAGGGATCCCATTACAGAACATTATTATGGTGCACAGATATTCATGGCAATTTAAAAAGAACACTTATTTTTCAATCTCATACATTGCATTGTACATCCAGACAGAGCTGCAAACCTCAGATGAGGAATAAATATCGAAACAGTGTCTTTTAATTCAGAGGGCTAGAATACTATCATGTCATGACCTTAGTAATTCCTTTGAATATTTGGTGTTAAAATACTATCCCTTAAATGTCCGGCAGTGAAGCAGGCTTGAAAAAATTACCATTGAGATTGCTCTGTCTTACCAGAAATAACTGTTCCTTGGGTTTTATATTCCTTCTGCAAGCCAAGGGTAGCATCAGGTAATTCCATTTGTCTACTGAACATTAAATGCAATATTTTCACTTAAGATTTTCAAGACAGTTACATTACCTCCTTCTTCAGAACAGACACTGGGAATACATCCAGCAGATGACTGCCAGAACTTCAGTAAGAATACTTAGGATTTAAAAACAAAAAAAAAAATCTCCACGACTTTAAAGGAAGCAACGGTATATAAAGTAGAAGACTAAGAAATACTCTTCTATTTTCTCCATCCTTACTTAGATCTATTAGCGTTAATCTATTATTATTAGTTCATTTATTTTCAACAAAAGTTTAAGTTTTCAAAATAAAGCATCTAATCTTCCTAAGCTTAAAATAACTGAGGTTAGAGCATATGCCAGTGAAACTCCTATTTTTCAGTGTCAAACATGCTAGAAAAATTACAACTTCAGAAAATTTGGTATAACCATCTGTGAAACTTTAGATGAAATAATGGAAAGGACTAGTCTAAAATGATGCTATTTAATTTACTCAATTATCAGTTAGAACTCAGAAATAAGTATCAGCTAATTTTAAGAAAAAAAAGATTCTATTAATTACACATTCATTGGAGTTTTAGGTCAGAATTACACATCCATGAGGCACAATCAGCAAAAAGGCAGATGAGCTCATACCGTTTACATTAAGAACAAAAGCACAGCTCTACTTAAGAGTTCCTAAGTGGGAACACTGAGGGCATTTTTGGAATGGTTTTATACTTTTCCAATTAAAATATACAGCTATTTCTGACTTTACTAGATAAGGCTTTTGCACTTCGAGCACTTGTTCAGGAAGTGTAGACTAACTTCCAACATTCCTTTGGGATTCACAAGAGATTCAAATTCATCTCCTCCACATCTTGCGTTGTTGCTTCCTGAGCAAGTGGTCTAATAGGCTACCATGTAGAACAAAGCAGCGCAATGAAAAATGGCTCTTACAGCCATTATCTTTCTAAAATGAGGGTCACTATTAATAAAACTGCCATGCTTTAGAACCCATCCCACATAAAGGAGATAACCCTAGGAACCAAACATGTCAGACTGCATAGCAGCATTTAGTTTGTGTGTCCCAAGCAGTTATAGACATGAATTCAGAACTAGGTGCTTACTTTACTACTAGGGAGCTCCCCAAGCTGGTCAAATCATCTGATTATTATCCGTTACTGGTTGTACAGGTTGGCAGTGACGAGGTAGCTGATAGAGGTGTAAAGTCAATTAAAAGAGATTTTAGAGAACTGGGGCAGTTACTTGAAGGATCAGGAGCACAGGTGGTGTTCTCCTCCATCCCATCAGTAGCTGGGAAACATACGGAAAGGAACAGGAAGACCCACCTCATCAACACATGGCTTAGAAGCTGGTGCCAGAGGTGGAACTTTGGGTTTTTCAACCATGGGGAAGTTTACATGGCACCGGGCCTGCTGGAGGCAGATGGGGTTCACCTGTCGCCAAAGGGGAAAAGGATTATGGCTCAGGAGTTAGCAGGCCTCATTGAGAGAGCTTTAAACTAGACTCGAAGGGGGAAGGGGATAAAACCAGTCCTGCTAGGGACGAGCCCAGGGGTGGCATGCCTGTGTCGGAGAAGAGATCGATAGCCCAGCTCAAGTGCATTTACACCAATGCACGCAGCTTGGGCAATAAGCAGGAGGAGCTGGAAGCCATTGCGCGGCAGGGAAACTATGACGTGGTTGCCATTACGGAAACATGATGGGACGACTCGCACAACTGGAGTGCTGCAATGGATGGCTACAAGCTCTTCAGAAGGGACAGGCAAGGAAGGCGAGGTGGCGGGGTAGCCTTGTACGTCAGAGAGTGTTTTGACTGTCTTGAGCTTAACAAAGGTAACGACAAGGTTGAGTGCTTATGGGTATAGATCAGGGGGAAGGCCAACAAGGGAAATATCCTGGTGGGAGTCTGTTATAGACCACCCAACCAGGATGAGGAAGCAGATGAAGTTTTTTACAAGTGGCTGGCTGAAGTCTCAGAGTCTCTAACCCTTGTTCTTGTGGGAGACTTCAACTTACCAGATATCTGCTGGAAATACAACACAGCAGAGAGGAAACAGTCTAGGAGGTTCCTGGAGTGCGTGGAGGATAACTTCCTGATGCAGCTGGTAAGCGAGCCAACCAGGGGAGGTGCCCCACTGGACCTGCTGTTCACGAACAGAGAAGGCCTGGTGGGTGATGTGGTGGTCGGAGGCTGTCTTGGGCACAGCGACCATGAAATGGTAGAGTTTTCGATTCGTGGAGAAGTAAGGAGGGGGGCCAGCAAAACCACAACCCTAAACTTCAGAAGGGCAAACTTTGGCCTGTTTAGCAGCTTGGTTAACAGAGTCCCTTGGGAGGCAGTCCTGAAGGGCAAAGGAGTCCAGGAAGGCTGGATGTTATTCAGGAGGGAAGTCTTAAAGGCACAGGAGCAGGCCGTCCCCATGTGCCGCAAGTCGAGCAGGTTGGGGAGAAGACAGAGAGCTCTGTCTGGAACTCAGAAAGAAAAGGAGAACCTACCACCTTTGGAAGAAGGGGCAGGTGACTCAAGGGGACTACAAGGATGTAGTGAGGATATGCAGGGAAAAGATTAGAAAGGCAAAGGCCCAGCTAGAACTTAAACTGGCCACTGCTGTCAAGGACAACAAAAAATGTTTCTACAAGTATATCAGCGACAAAAGGAGGGCAAAGGAGAATCTCCCTCCTTTGTTGGATGCGGAGGGAAACCTGGCCACGAAGGATGAGGAGAAGGCTGAGGTACTTAATGCCTTCTTTGCCTCAGTCTTTAATAGTCGGACTGATCATCTTCAAGGTTTTCATGCTCCTGAGCTGGGAGATGGAGATAGGACACAGAATGTAGTCCCAGCTGTCGAAGAGGTGGCAGTCACCGACCTGCTCCTCCACCTGGATGCCCACAAGTCTATGGGGCTGGACGGGATCCACCCGAGGATACTGAGGGAACTGGCGGAGGAGCTTGCCAAGCCACTCTCCATCATTTACCAGCAGTCCTGGTCAACCGGGGAGGTCCCAGATGACTGGAAGTTAGCTAATGCGACACCCATCTACAAGAAGGGCCGGAAGAAGGATCCGGGGAACTACAGGCCTGTCAGCCTGACCTCGGTGCCGGGGAAGGTCATGGAACAGATCATCCTGAGTGCCATTATGCGGCATGTGCGGGACAACCGGGGGATCAGGCTCAGCCAGCATGGGTTTATGAAAGGCAGGTCCTGCTTCACTAACCTGGTCTCCTTCTATGACAAGGTGACCCGCTTAGTGGATGAGGGGAAGGCTGTGGATGTTGTCTACTTGGACTTCAGCAAGGCCTTTGACACCATCTCCCACAGCATTCTCCTGCAGAAGCTGGCTGCTCACAGCTTGGACAAGTGCACTCTGAGCTGGGTTAAAAACTGGCTGGATGGCCGAGCCCAGAGAGTGGTGGTGAATGGAGCCAAATCCAGTTGGCAACCGGTCACGAGTGGGGTTCCCCAAGGCTCAGTGTTGGGACCAGTCCTGTTTAATATCTTTATTGATGATCTGGATGAGGGGATTGAGTGCACCCTCAGTAAGTTTGCAGATGACACCAAGTTGGATGGGAGTGTCGATCTGCTGGAGGGTAGGAAGGCCCTGCAGAGGGACCTGGACAGGCTGGATTATTGGGCCGGGGCCAACTGTATGAGGTGCAACAAGGCCAAGTGCCGGGTCCTGCACTTCGGTCATAACAACCCCAGGCAACGCTACGGGCTTGGGGAGGAGTGGCTGGAAAGCAGCCTGGCTGAAAAGGACCTGGGGGTGGTGGCTGACAGCCGCCTAAACATGAGCCAGCAGTGTGCCCAGGTGGCCAAGAGGGCCAATGGCATCCTGGCTTGTATCAGGAATAGTGTGGCCAGCAGGACCAGGGAGGTGATAGTGCCCCTGTATTTGGCACTGGTGAGGCCGCACCTCGAGTACTGTGTTCAGTTTTGGGCCCCTCACTTCAAGAAGGACATCGAGGTGCTGGAGCGTGTCCAGAGAAGGGCAACGAGGTTGGTGAAGGGTCTAGAGCACAAGTCTTATGAGGAGCGGCTGAGGGAGCTGGGGTTGTTTAGTTTGGAGAAGAGGAGGCTGAGGGGAGACCTTATTGCCCTCTACAACTACCTGAAAGGAGGTTGTAGCCAGGTGGGTGTCTGTCTTTTCTCCCAAGTAACAAGCGATAGGATGAGAGGAAATGGCCTCAAGCTGTGCCAGGGTAAGTTTAGGTTAGATATTAGGAAAAACTTCTTTACTGAAAGAGTAGTCAGGCACTGGAACAGGCTGCCCAGGGAAGTGGTTGAGTCCCCATCCCTGGAGGTATTTAAAAGACAGGTAGATGCAGTACTTGAGGACATGGTTTAGTGGTGGACTTGGCAGTGGTAGGTTAATGGTTGGACCTGATGATCCTAAGGGTCTTTTCCAACCTTAATGATTCTATGATTCTATGATTTAACTGGGACAGTGCTAATTGTGAGTCCCCACAATAATGAAAAAGTAGACAAGCTGATAAAAGCATGGGCTACCAGCAACCAGACAGAGCTTTTTTGAAATCTTTATTTGGGTTAAGAACAAAAATTCTGCTGAAATTTTGTAGATCTAGGTCTTAGACATCACCTGCAAAATTTAACTCATTATTTTAAAATACTTCTTTCTTTTTTTGGTAAACGTAAGCAGGATATTAAATAAAACTATGGATTAAAACATCACCATCAGCTACAGCACAAAATTTGTGAGTGTTCTTTCTGTGAAGTTAAGAAAAATCTTCAAGCTTTGCTATTGCTTTTACAGAATCTTGTGGGCAGCAGTAAAACTGTAAATAATTATGCCAATGCCACACTACTGCTGAGTCAAATGCCTGAAAATAAATCCAAGCATTAAGAAAGTCACAAAATACCATTATTTGTGGGGAAGTATGACCTAAAATCTGTTGTTACTGTGGGCAACCCTGACCAAAAACTTGAAACTGAGGGAAAAAGTAATGGCCTGGGAGATGGAGATGAATAGCAGACACAAAACTTTGTCTTCCCTCTTTATTTCTCAAGAGGCTTTGCCATGGGAAAGCAGTTGAAAGCTCCTTCTCATCTCACCCTCAGTGTCAAAAGATAAATACTGGCTAAAACCAAATCTATGAAGTGCTGAACAAGGATCTGATCAATGCTAGATGCCAAACCTAGCAATCGGTATGACAAGGATATTGGGCTTTTCATGAGGTTACAGCCTCCAGAATTTTGTCTACCATGTTTTGAAGATCTCCCCATAAAATTACACTTTTTATTCAGACCAAGCAGACTGTTCTCCAAGCAGATGATCTCTTAGAAAAGTAGTTTCTTTTCTAAGAGAATTCATTAAAATAACAACCTCTGTAATAAACTGATGTAGACTTAAGTTTAACAAACCAATAGAGAAGTACTTGAATTAAAGTCAATACTAAAGGTGGTACAGGTATTGACTTTATTGTATTTTTGCTTGTGTTCATACAAAAGCTGCTAACCCTAAACAGATTACAAAAGCAAGCGAGTGGGATAAAACAATTTGTCATAGACCTTACCAATGCACTCCAAATACATGCATTAAGAGCAGAAAACTAAAAAGCTTTACATCAGATGTTAGGACAAAGGTAGAATTATAGTAATTACATGTCAGACAGACTTCTTCATTAAGTACCTTCTACTTTTCTCCCCCCCCACCCCCGAAAAGTCCACAATATCAAGATATTCTAAGTATGTGGAGTCCCAACTCCATTTCCAGGCTGCACAGAATCCATCTGAAATACCAGACATTTGAAAATGTCATCTCTAAAAGAAAGTTACATAAAGAACTAAATACAAGATAATCTTACTGGTTAACATTTGGCATCTGTAACTACTTTTTTTTTTTTTCCAAATAAGTTCTACACCAAAAACTACAACATTAAACAGGCATACTTTTTTTATAACTAAGCATTTCTTATAAATATTACAATTAACTCACAAATGTTCTGCATTATATATAACATGAGTCTAAAGCCTATTCCTATGGTTCAAACACCCTTTCTGCAAATCAGCAAAAGATTTTAATTTGGTGCAAGAAGCTGGCAAATGAAACACCACTTCTGGTAGGTAAACTTTTTAATGCTTTCTACCAATTTCCAGCCACTCCTGAAGCCATTTCAAGTTCTTGTTTAGAACTATGCCACATTTATATTTAAGTGGTTTAGTATGTTTTAAGGAAGGTTGAAAAGATCATTTATTGAAACACTGTTTTCCACTCAAAATGTATTTGGCTGACTCAGTAATTTCCAATTAAATCACATTCATTAGCACTCTGAATGTTCCCTTTTCTTTTTAACTGTTATTTTCATTTTTGTTCTATGAAGAATATTTTTAAAATATCATTAAGGCTGTAAGTGATACAGTAAATACTTTTCAGCACACTAAGAACAGAACAACCTATGCATGTTTTCAAAGCAAATGAATTCTGAGAGAAGAATATATTTATAAGTGATCCAAGAGTCACCAAAATCAATGGCAATACTATGTCTCAGGTCCCTGACTTCAACCCTGGAAAATGCAAATATTTTGTCTTATGTCTTGTTTTATTTGCCTTCCTTTCAACAATCCTCTGACAATGATTGCAGCTATTAAATGCAAGCCTGCAAATGAGCATTTTCTATTCACTCATTTACAACCAAAAGTTTATCACCGTCTAAGTAAATAAATTGCATGCTTTCATTAGAGATAATAAAACTATCATTAATTTCAATCAACAGTGCATTTTAATCACGTAGACCTACACTTATTTCATAACCTGCCTGCAATTTCAAAAGCATTTATCGCTGTCATCATTTGTATATATTTTTAGACCTCAGTCCTGTAAAGATTTATGCACTAGAAATATGTTCCAGAGTTGCTTTTTAATTCCCTTAGAAAGAAGCCACAATTTGTATTTTAAGTTTGTAATATGTACTTAAAACTCTGAAATAGAATTAAATTACAATGGAACGTATTTCAGTGTTTTAAAGTAAGTTAAACTAAATTCAGTAAACTATTTTTAGTGGGTTTTTGGTTTAAAATATTTAGAAGGTCTATCACTTCTTTTCTCGGTTTCAGATGGTAAGAACATAGACACGGAAACCGCGGCTGCTTTTGGCTACATACAGAAATGATGATCAATGCTTTAATGTGGACTCTGAAAATTACAGAATGGGCACACATCTTGTAAGTTCACACAAGAAAACCAGTTAAAGAATCAGACAGGCATTGCCACTTCTCAGCCTGAAAAAACTAGGCGCTGATAAAATGATACAGCAAAGCGGTGCCAGCAGTTGGCCCACAAGGCTAGGGCAGCCAACTCTTCCAACGTGCGGAGGAAATCAACTCACAGCCAGCTCTTGAAAAACAAAGTTTACCCCTTTGTTAAAGGCAGGCTCTTTTTCCATCCAGGTACTCTCTACTGATAGCCAAGGATCTTGGATCTCATGGATGCACAAGTTAAGCGACCCAGTAATATATAATGCACAACTAACACAGACTGTACGCAAGTCCCAATGGTCAATTAAAACATTCATAAGATGACAGCAATTTTGTTATTGACATGAATGTTCCATTTAAATTAACACAAATGTTAGCATTCATATAGAACTACTGTAGGCATTTAAAAATATTATAGCAGAAACAAAACTGAATTTGGACATGGTGTGTCTCCTAAACTATTTTGTACCTCAGCTGAAACTCAGCCTGTGAGGCACTGTGGTGCAGACAGGTGAACTTCACCATACTGGAATAACCGCTTAAAGCAAACACTGAAAGGCAAGAGAAACATTACCTGAATATTTCAGCAAAACGAGTCTGACCATCTCTCATAATTATCTGCACAACTCAACCAGATAAGAAGATAGAACCTGCATTGTTTAGCAAAGGTTATTATACTCTTTGCTTCAGACTTGTAAAATAACCCAACCCATCTATTTTAATTTCACAAAAAAAATGTAGGTAGCATTAGCCTAAGGTGGTTAAGGGATTTTATGCCTTAAAGATTATTTTTGTGTAGTATTAAAATCCAAAAATTATGCCATTTTTAATTATAGACCATTCGTAAATAATCATAGAACAGAAATCATATTAGAAAGAAGACCAAAATCCTCATGATATTGTGAACATATCAAGGGAAAGAGAAGGCAAAACAGTTTTGGGTTTTTTTGGTTTTGGGTTTTTTTTTTTTTTGTTTTGTTTTTTTTTTTTAATGAAGGGTTTGTAGACTGAGAGGCAAACGGCTGCAGATTTAAAGGGTAAAAATGGGGATGAAGGAAGACATGGCAAAATGGAGAGTAGTTCAATGGAACACAAGAAGAAGGTGAGAGGGAAAGTAAATCTTGCCAATAAAATGGGATGGCCATGAAGCAGAGCTAGAGAAAATGACAGGAAATGTGTTTAGAAATTAGGTGCCAGACATGGAAAGAAACCACAAGACTAGAGTGTCACCTGTTCCCTCACAGCTGACAAGGGACTGAAGAGAGGCAGAGGAAAGTGGAAGAGCTATCTGTTCTTGATAAAAGACCAAATGCTGATTTTCTCTTTGGCTGTGAGACAAGCACACATAAATTAGAAGTAATGTCTATTCCCTCCTAAAAAGCACACTATGTGATTAATCTGTAAAATTTTAAAACCACTCCAAATCAAACCAAACATAGTTGAGAATAACTCAGACATTTGAGTACTCTCCTACATGAGAGTAATAAACTTCCATTTTTTAGAATTTGCAGCTCGGAATAATAGCAATTTAGCGCTCTGTCTTACATTTATTGTGTGTAGGAAAGTGCTTGTACTGATTTGAAAAGAGTGCTAAGTGAAAGTTATAGCGCTTTCATTAAAGCATGTCATGGCTATTGTCCAAAAGGACTTGAGCACTGTTCTTATCTCTAATTAAAATATAACATTTGATTTGCTGTATCTGTCAATTTAGAAAGGATATGACTTCTGAAGCATCAAAGGATACCGCAACTAGAAAACGCATTAGAGTTCAGAACAGCAACAACTGCCAAAGAGCCGTCCTGCAGTTCATCATCTCTGAGTTAATACATTGTCATTCCAGCAGCAGCATACAGTGAGTATACTTGCAAAAAATAAACCAGGCAAAATATACTCCAGGAAACAAATGACAGTTGACAACATACTTTTCTTTTATATGCACATGTGAGAGAGAGTAGGAGAGATGGAAAGACACAACAAAAGTGTTAACATCCTAAGAAGGGGAGTGCATATATTTAGCTTAATATTCATGAGAGTTTTTCCTAGAAGGCAGTCTCAGTCATACAACTGATTTGTGGAGTTTTGCCAAGGACTAATGAGGCAAAACTTTCACCCACTGGGATACTATTCTTTTCAGGTTAAAAAGCAACAGAAAACTGAAAAGTGGTCAAAAAAACCTGCTCCTCCAGCCAGTCTTCAGCAACATCTCCACTGCAGGACACACCAGTGTGGACTCCGCCATAATACGTAACAATTTTGTATGCAAAGCACCTCATGTGCCTACAAAGTATTAGGCTGTATCTTGAATTACTTGTAATTATTTTCTGTAAAAACATATTTCATAAAATTATAATGTTGCACAAGAACCTTTTATAAGGGCGAAAATATTTGAACCTGAAGGTACCTTTATGTTGCATAAAAGTACAATGGAATTGCTACAAAAGCAAACTGGCCTACCTGCATGAAGTGGGCCTCTCTCTCTCTCTCTCTCCAGGCAAGACCTACAGTCATCTAAAGTTCAAAACAGGCAAAGACCGTTTATCCCACTACTAAAAGGTTCCGCTCCTTTACAGATCAGTGATTTTACACAAAATATCAGAAGTCAAATCACATGCCATCACAGACACGTACAGAAATTTCAAGACTAACTCCATGATTGCCTGGAGGACTCCTCCTCCACCCAGGAACTGGTTAGAAAGAAATGTTGCAATATTTACATTTGTTGAGATGATGAAAGAGCAGTGAGGGATGATGGAGTATATGACTTCGGAATTTAGACTGTGATTTAGTGGACTTTGCATGAACAAAGCATTCTGAAATCAGCGCCTGCCACATGGATCACTGGTGATTCAGAAAATACTTCAGTGGAAAAGATATACACACAGGTCCTTGTTAGCATTTTGGCAACAGATCATTGCAGTTTTTCTGCCAGACATGCAGAAGCTGAACTGGCATAGCGTCATGCTACACACTGTACATTCTGCACGTATCTTTCAGCTGTGATTGCTCTAGTGTAACAAATGGCATCTGAGAACCCATAAATATCAGTAAACAGTTCCAGCCTAGTAATAGCTTGTCTCTCTCTTTAATTTGGCATTTCATACAAGTAACATCCGGCCATTTCTGCTGTTCTGAATGGAAAGTTTTTGCTTTTGGGAAAGACAGACAGAAAGACATAAAATTAAAAAAAAAAAGGGGGGGGGAGTGGGGAAGACACAATTCAAAAATAGAATGATACCCAACTTGCATTTTCTAAAACCAGTGAATATATGCAGAACTCAACTCCTGTGCAATAGCTTTACACGTGGAACTGAGTGATTGAGTGCAACCAGGATAAAACAGATGCTTGACTTTTTGCTGCTACTTCCAGGCAGGAAACATTAACAGCCACATGTTCTCCATAGGCCGCTAGGAAAGTCTGGGCAAGACCTGTGGCAAACCCTCTACTTCAGTATGACATACTTGCATTTTTATCTGCGTTGCTGTGCATGTATATGAGAAGTCTAAATCTTCCTCCATCCAGTGCTCAAGCTCATTAAATGTCACAAAATGTTTCCAAATGGAGAAAGCGGAAAGGGCAAGGTTCATAATAGGATTTACAGAACAAAACATCCCTTTCACTCACTGTATCTTGGGAGAACACTTATACCAAAAGAAAAAAAAAACCCTAAATAAACAGTGGAAGAAGTTCAGTCATCTGACTGCCCTAAAAGCTGTTAAACAAAACTGATAAAGCTAACCTATTAATCCTCCAGCAGGACTACTGTAGAAATAATAATTTATGCAGCCCCCCTGGTTACTCTGATGTCTTTATCTGTGGAAGTGCAGTGACCCCTAAACGTCTTTGACCTACTAAGTGCTAACAGATCAAACACTCAACAGCTTTTAATATATTTTCAGATTTAAGAGTCCTTCTAATCAGATGCTGATTCTCAAGTTCTCCAGCAATGAATATTTCATAATATTCAGCCAAATAGTGTTAGAGTCAGAACATATCAACTCCTGTGGATTATACAGAATATATTCTCTGTATACAATTATTATAATTTTGTTTCCTAAATTCTTCTCATTTGGCAATATTGAGTGATTGGAGGGAATAAGACCAGGCATGGTAATAATACTTAAATAATAAATTACTATGAAAAATATATGGAAATTTTTAGTCTATAGCATTACATACACTTATTTCTTAAGCAATATTTCTTTATACCTGAAAGCTACACTTGATTTATTACATTCAGAAGTTTATACTGACAGGAAGTATGAAGTGAAAATGTTGAACTTTTTGGGCTGAAATTCGGTGTCCATACATTTATTTTACCGGCAAGGAAATAAACTATTCTTAACACAGTTCCAGATGTGGCATCATTTTACAAAAATAAACACATTTAATTATAAATTGACCTACCCTACTGTATTAAAATGAAAAAAAGATTTAGTAGTGCAATCAAACAAAAGCAAAGGGGAAATGAATGGTAAAGATTATCCAATACAAAAAAATAATGACTGTAAAAGAGATTATTTTCTTAGGTTGTAGTCTTCAATTATCAAAGCAAAAGTAACAGGATCAATCTAACCAAGGACAATAATAATTTTCAGTTTTGCAAAATACTTATTCACATTAATACTTAGTTCTGTAGGTTTCCTTTCTATGATGACGAAGGGTTTATAAGGACTTCATAAGGAAGAATAAAGGAAAGATCAAGACAAACGTTCATTAGAAGCCACTAAAATCTGTCCTAGAGAGAAAGATGGCCATTCATCACAGTATACTATTCTAAACATAACTCAGCAGATCATCCTTCGTTTGGTTCACTTCTACTGTCATGGGAAGTACAATGTTATTTGAAGTTTGTCTCTACCTGGCAGAAATTAAATGCTAATAATGTTTAATGACTCATTTTCCAATTAATCTATTACCTGAATACTATGCTAAGTAAAATCCTTCCAAACATGCATTGTTAATAAATCCACAGTATTCAAAATAGGGATTGAGAAGGCAAACATAATTTGCAATGTGTGCCAGTAAGCAGCTTACCTTCTCATGAACTCAGATTTGATGACTTTCGTTGGTTTTTTTAGCCAAAAATTGCTTGCACTTTAGCAGTTTGCCAGAGGGAAAACAAACTCTAGTATCTTATGAAGTGCAACAACTGAAGAACAAGCAAGTGCACATTTGAATGAAAGAATTATACAATGTCACTAAGCTGAGTTAACAATAAATAATCAATCCTCTTTAAAAGATGCATTACTGCCTTCTCATTTTTATTATGGAAAACACATTACCTTTTGAGCAACATTTTATTAAATTACTTTTGTCCATGCATATTTTAATATTCCAGCTTAAAATGGAAAAATTACCTTGAACTTGGGGGTTTGTTTCCCTTCCACACACACTGGGAGATTATGAAAAATTCACAACCTGACTTATCCTTATTGTCTCATCTTGTTGAAACGAAACTAACTGCCTGCATTCACTCACAATAGCTGCCTAAAAGGAAAGCTGTTAAAGAAGAAAGCCTTCAACACATGATTTGCCACTACATACCTCACATTGTGACTTGCATTGAACAGGCTTGCAGGCTCCACTGAACCTCCTTCATTCTAAGTGTAGAAATAGGGTCCCAGAAGAAAAGAAACAGAGAGCAGTAGCCATATCCTCACTTTCTAACATACAGAATAAGCACTGCTTGGAAGCCAGAAGGGGAACTTGAGTTTTGATCTTTTGCTGAAGAATCCTCTCTGAAACCTGGATTTATAACTATTTTCAAACCAATAAAGTTGTCCCAACTTCTATTAGAAGAAGTTGTACTCTCTACTTTCTATGACGGTAGCATCTTCTGCATTTCTGCGATTTATATGGAGTGAGAAAATAGCAGGAAGCACAAATAAGTCCTTTGAGATCTATATCTGAACAAGTTACACATTCACAGTAATTAAATGATAATATTCACAGTTATTGTAAGAAGACTAGCAATGTGAAAAGTAGCCCGTAAAGACAGTAGTGATTTCCACAGCTATCTAGTCAGCACTTGACATTGTGTATGTTCAAATTATACACTTATTTTTAATTGTTAGTGTTTAATTAAAACAGAGATTTTTCCACCTAAACGTAGCCAGTTGCAGAGGAAGATTTTCTAAGGCAAAAGAGGAACTTTCATTGAAACCAACAAGCAGATAAGTGCAGCACCACTTGTGCATTTGAAAGTATCACTCCAGTAAAGCCCTGATAAAAATAAACATGAAATACTTCTGAATATTATTGTTCACCGCTGTGAAGAAGGGAAATTACATATTTCACTAACACTGCAAATGCAACACTTCTCATGTTAACCTAAAGGAAGTCTGCCGCAGTAGACTTGTCATAGGAAACGTATGATGGCTACTAAGTTCAGGCGCTCTACTTGTTCTCCTCCAGGGCTGCAGGGCTCGGTTGGAAGAGTGCTGTGCCACCCTTCACTAAGGATGACCGCTCCACCTGGGGAACAGCAGGGAGAGATTGCTGCAGGGCTGCAGCTGCAACACCTCTCGCTCACAAGAGTTGCCATCACTGTCCGCAGACTTCCAAGATGTTTTGGATTTGTATAAATAGAGGTGAAGGAATAAAAGCCAAATGGAGGAAAAGAGCACACAAGGATGTCTTATTAAACAGCAAATTTCCTAGGCTGTCGTTTTATCAACTATGTCCTTAGTTAGACACAAAGAAAGAACAATAAAATTTGAAACCAGCAATACATCACATATGGCATTATTCTAGTTATTGCAGGTATTGAATCAGTTTTAGATTTACTGGATGGGAGGCAGTAAACAATTCCCTTCTAGATTGCTTTCTCAGGAGGTACGTACATCAAGAACCACAAACAAAGAAAGGAAAATCATACCAACTGACAAGAAACCAAGATAATTTCAGCAAGCCAAGGACAAAGGGCAGGATGTCAGGCAAGATAAAAACTAGAATACATTTGTGCAAAACCTCTCTCTTGGCATATTAAATAGTGATCACATCTTGGCAATGTTCACATGCAGAAACAAGGCTGTTTACAGCAAAAAAAATTACTCTGTCCAGATCAAAAACAAGGCAAACCTGTAACGATCTGGCTAAATGGAAGTTGTTTTGTTCTGGCTCATTTGAGATAGGTAACTGGCAGGAGACAAAACTGTTGTCTCTTCAAATATTTGAATTCAGAAAATATTTTTTTGGACTTGAAAGAATGTACTTTCCAAATCCTGGGAAAAAATGGCTTTTCTTCTAGATGAAAAGGTCAAAGCTTAGAACAGAGTAATGGACTTGAAATATTTGGCTTTTCTGTCTAACAAGCAGATGTTTTCTAAAGTATTGCTGGGGTGTAAAAGACAGTCTGGTGAGTGCTAGCATTGCAAGCAAGTGGTTGAACCTGTGATCTTAGCCAAATATCACCCAGAAAGTGGTATGATGGAATTCCAGAGCACAATACAAAAACTTGCAGCTTTTTCTATCTATTAAGTCGCACCCAATATCCAGACTGGTTTTATATCCCATTTAAAAGCAGATAAAACAAAGAATACCTATCATTTATATCACCTCTACCCAGCTAAACTTTAGACTCTGCTACCTTAACATCAAGAATGATATTAGAATAAGACGCATGACAAAAAGATTGTTGATGCTACATGTGAAGCACCGCCTTTTGTGCAAAAGTATAAAATGTCATCAGCGGTTACTACACAGTAATCACCTTTTTTTGTGTTGTTAACTACTTCCCATGATGTGGAAATAACAGCATGCATGCTCAGTGCTTGTGCACTAATATTAGTTTCTTCAAAAAATACATTCAGATATTACTGACACAAGCATTTAACCTTTAGGTAACGAAATAGGATCTTTCTCTGTAGTAAATGGTATTAATTCACTGATAACTAAATTTGCATGAACTATGACTCTGAAATAAGTATGAAAGATAGAAGGTAAATATTACTTGTGTTGGCCTCCAAGTTGAAGTACTTTTGAAATAGCCTTTTAAAAAAAATTAAATACCACAGAAAACAATTAGAAAAAAAACAATCCATGACACTAAATGAGGTTTATCTTTAGTAAATGAAAATTATTTAACTTATTAAATGAAATTACAAACACCTAATTCAACATTTTAGAGATATCTTTCATGGAAGGCCCACAGTACAGATTTGGATAGTTTCAGTGTCCTCTTACCCCAATTTTGCAGCAAATACAATAGAATTATTCTGTTATTTTAGTAAGAAATAAAAATCATATATATTTCAGGATAATTAATATAGTCTGGAAAAGTGATCCAAATTATTACGTGCTTTGTCTTCCATGTAATTTATGTATTTTAAAAATCATACTATAATTTTCTCCCCCCATTGTAAAATAAACATGAAATGCCTTCATCTGACATTCAGCATAAGTGAAACCCTTCAGATACAAATCAATACTGTTGAGATTTTCCTCTTCATTTCAGTAGGTGATGACAAGTCAGACAGAAAGCAATTGCAGTGAGTTGCACACATGCTGGAATTGCAACCAAGCTCAGTTTTACTGCACTTCAGGGCCTACAGCGTTTATACCATACCATCAATTTTCTATTATTATATCATCATTATCAAAATTCAAAACACAACATTGAGGTTCTTCAGACATGAATGCTACTAAACCTATACAGTAATACTTTGCGGTAACCTGTATATTTTTATAACAAACCTAAGAAGTAAAACCATAATAAAATCTTGAGATAACTTCTTTATTCTTCAAAAGACAAAGATATTTCTCTCTTGGATGAGACCAGCAAATCCAGAAAGAACAAGCTGAGCCAAATGAAAAACTGGCAAGGAAGCTTAAAGGACATAAATTTAGCAGAGGTGAAGAATGTTTATTCTCAATTTGAGACTATATGCACAGGTGCATGGGCACACACACACACAAAAGATCTTTTCTTTATTAGGCTTGTGCTTTATTCTCCAGCCTCAAACAGGGCACCTCGCTGCCTAACAGTGACAAGCCATCACATCAAGATACGTCTCTAGCTTGCCCAACCAAATATTGCATACACTCTGAATTGCCAGAAAATGTTTTCTGCAAAATTAAAGTCTATCTGAAATTGCTAGTTGAAAATTCTATCTCACGCTCAGTGAGCAGACAAAAAATACTGAACATGCTGGAAAATGAGCACATTCAGCCGTTATCTTCCCTGCATTATTTTACATAAATATTGGATTTGGGGTTTTGACAGTGCTTATTTGTGTTTTTTTGACAAAAAAAGTCATTAAGTTGAGGGAAGCATGGGAGACATGGAGATGGACAAAAACATACATTTGCTCTTGTAAACTAGAATCCACTATTTGAATGCAAAACATTAGCTAGGAAGAGGAGACATCAGATTCTCATGGGATTATTTCATACCATAGCATCTTCCAAACTTTATCCAATTCCTTGCTAGGCAAGTTTTTACAATTCAATAATGAGAAACAGCCCATCTACTTGGCCCAAGATGAGTGCCAGTCAGGTGCTGAGAGCCCTACGAACAGAGCTACACAAACCAAAGTATTCATATAAGCATGAATGCTGACTAGTTGGCAACACACTTCCAGAAGTATTTTTGTCCAACTTAGATAATTAACCACTTATCTAAACGCCCTCTAAGGAATTTCTGAATTCACACAGGACATCTATCCACATACAGCAGGAGGCCCCTAAGTGTCTTTAAATACCCCAACCTTCCACCTTAAAGTTCACCTTTGTTTGTAAAGCCTTTGTGAAATTCCATGATTACTCTTTCAGAAATGTACTTACCAAAAATGCTCCATTTACAGAGATAAATACAAACCAAGCGTCCAACTTAATTACTGGAACTACAAAATCAAACTAGAATCTAACATCCAAACTCTAGATTCTCCACCTTGCATATACTAGTCAAACTTTTACAAATCTCCCCCCAGACACCCTCCAGTGATAACTGTATAACTCCACTTTCCACAAAAGCTTGCCCTTGTGATGCTGGGAATAGCAACCTTGATATCAGTGAAGTTAACTACTTAAAATTCATGTTAATCTTGCTGGCCAAAACCAACATAACTCCGACATACCAGCTCCACAATCTACCAAGTAGATTTGAACAGACAAGTCCATTTTTCTGGGAGTAAGGATCTATCCAAGTTCTGTGACACACACAGACTCAAAACTCTGAGAAGTTCATAAAAGCAGTGTAGAGGAAAAGCTACTTAGTAAAAAAACCCACAGGGTATAACAGTAAAATTTAGGAAGACTTCAAAACATAAATAGGTCTATCTAATAGATCAATCATTACGGTTATTGCTCACAAATATTTCCCACTGATTTTAGCATACATATCACCAGCCCTAACAAAAGGCCTGGATCTCATGAAGATTTCTCTTCTTTTCTTAATTCTCATGGCATAATTCATCCGGCAATGAGCTATTCAACAAAACAATTCTCTCTCCCTTTAAAAAGATACCAGTCAGGAAGTTAGATATTGCATCAGGCAGCTACTAAACCAGACCACCCTCCTAGCAACCACATTAGATACCGGTTCTTTGGAAGTTGCTACTAAAACGCTAAAAGCCAAGTCTGCAAAAAATTGGTTCCAGCACATAGCAATGGAAACATCTGACTTAGTCTTGCTGTGGTGCACAGAACCAAGATTTTTCCTGTCATCTCACCCGAGTCCATGCTGCGTCAGATGACAATGGGACTATTCTGAGAATGACCCTACTAAGCTGTGCAGCTACAGCAAACTGCCGACTGAAAAACAGATTTGTTTATGCCTAAGTCTAAACATTGTTTATCAATCAGATGGGAAGTGTCCTGCAGATAGATTTCCTCTCTAACTCTATGCACTAGGTTTGTCTCTTTCCAGAAGACTTCCCAAAAGCTCCAGTTAAGGTGATCAAAATGTGGCACTTCATTTTTTTTCTGTCGTTAAATTCTGTTCTGCTTTGTAAAGCAGCTACCAAAGTCGGCTTACAGTACTAGCTTCAGTTTTGGCTTTGCTTTCTTCACACGTCCAAGACAAAACCCAAGTAAGCTGCTTTTTGAGCTTGGGTTACACACATCACTGTGTTACTACAAAAGGCATCAGCTCTGAGATGATGTTTTATTATGTTCCTTTATACCATTTCAGTAACAGTTCAATTCTTGCTGGTTTCATCCATCAGCTGTCCTTTCCACCTCTGTGTGTTTCTTTCTGTGTTGCTCTCAAGAAACGAGCTCACAAGGCTTCAGTGCATCAGGTCAACTGTCTTTGTTCATTTAATGCCTTACTAAAATAAACAATTTTTTCATGGCATTCAGTTAGGTTAATTCCCAGACATACACTCCACCCTTGTATCAGAGAAAAAAGCAGATATTTGAAAACTTACTTCATTTAAGAAATTTAACCTAAGTTAATTCTTTTCTATAAGTCTCCCTATAAGATTTGTCTTTTTTAGACTTTTATCTCTACAGGTCAAAGATATTCTGGTAGCTGGGTGTCAGCCAGGCACACTATTAAGCACTGTGAACATCTCATTAAATAATCAACAATATAAGCTGTTCCTCTTCAGAAATGAAGAGCTATTACACTCGCTGGCTGGTTTCATACAAGATAGTCTTTAACCTAAAGAGAGACAGCATTAGGATATAGGTAGAAGAAACTCAGGTCATCTCAGAGAAAGCACCACACCAACAGATAGTATCTCTAGACCAAGCCAAAGGAGTTGAATCAGAGATAAGGAAAGAGATTTAATAGTTTAATTTTAGTTTAACAATTGCATTAAAAATTCCTTATTATACCTTGGAAAACACTCAATGGAACAGGACTGATAATAAAAGGACAGATTTTTGAAGGAAGTTCTCAGCTAAGATGCGTTCCCTGCCACTCATCTCTGCTTCTGAAGTTTCAATTTTGACATATAATTAACCAAGCAAAGGCCCACAGTAAATACAAAATTTGAGTCAACGGCACTTGTGAGATGAAAAGCATAAATACAAGCACAAGGGGAAACCAGTAAAGAATACTGCAGTTAGGCTGTACTTATGTTCTTTGAGTTGGACAGTCTCAGCACTAAGTGAAGCTATTTAACATTATCACTGTTTCATACTAGGCTACCCTGATATTCAGATAAAGTAATAGCTTCCCTATATTTAACCCAAAGCCTTAGCTGAATTTGTGAAAGGAAGCCCTTAAAAAAAGAACCAACACACCAACACCCAACCAAACCAAAAACCTGATGCAGGTAAGTCCTTCTGAGAAGGCAAGTTTTTCCACTGAAAACAGCCAAACAAAACCCAAGTACCAAACCTATGCCTATCTAAAACTTACTCATTTTTTTCTCTGTAGCACAAAAAATGGTTACTTTTTCCTTCTAAAGACAGTAAGGTAATCCTTGCAACTGAACTAGATTTTATGACACAAACAACTGAGTGCAAATGTGAATTTAGCAGTGGACTTCGCTCACTTCAGAGGAAACAGGTTAGGAATATTTGCGTACTTTTTCCATGTTGCTTCTTGTGCACTAACTGAAAGCTTCGGAAGACTCAGAATGACTTGTTTAAGAGTAATACCCTCTCAGCTAGAAAATGCTGCACGTAGGAAAGCAATCAGGATACAACTAGCTGCAGATGCATTTAAAAATATAAAATATTATGCAGGGGGCATATATGTACACTCACAGACAAAACCATTAAAATTCCTCTCAAAAAAGAAGAAAAAGTGACTCATAAAGAAGGAGCCTTTTAAACTAAACTATATAAGATGGTCATTAAAAAGAAACTAGGCAAACATACTAAACTAATTATACTTAATATTCAGAGATGAATAAGAACAACCAGCTCAAATTTTACCTGTACATAACAATTTTCTTTGAAGTTTTAATGTCTAGAATATGTATATGTTGGATTGTATCCATTTTAGTAAATCCTCTCCTTTCAGAGAGAGAATCTATCAACTTTACCTATTAACTTAGTTAATCAATTAACTAAGACTCAGGTGCATTTGCAATATAATAGGATATAACTGTGAAACATCCATGGTAAATTTAAAGTTTGGTAAGACAGAATAAATAACTATTTTGATTAATGGATCATTTTATTTTTATAAACACACAGAAAATTAAAAGCACCTGGAATCTGCAGGATGTCTCTGTACATAAGACATTCTTAGTGCAAGTTCCATCAATGCAAAAAGAATTTATCTTGCACTTTATTTGACTAAACTTTCTGACTGAGGTGACCAGGTTACTCAAACAGTTATCCAGACTTCCATTAGCATGAAACAAAAGAAATGCCTGGGCCCTGAAATCTCTTTGTTTTTTAAACGAATGGACACCAAAGACTGACTGGACATATATACTAGATTAGTATACAGAAAGCAGAAAAAAATGCTTCAACTATTATCTCAAATGTATACAGAAAAAAATTGCTGGATTTATTTTAGTTGACAACATGCATCATAAACATTTGAGAGTTACTCAACAACAGAGGCACATAAGGACTATGACAGTGCCACAGAAATTCCTCTTTTTTCACGATAAAATGTCTCTATTTTTAAAAATTTGTAAAATAATGTAGGTATTTGGGGTCCTTGATGCACACTACTCCAAGTTTTTAAAGTATGCTATTACAAGACGAAGAAAAAATATTAACCTCATTAAAAGCAGCAGAAGAAAAATAAGAAAACAAGTCAAGCTTAAGCTCCAAGGAAGAAACCCATAAGAAATAAAACCAGAGATTTATAACAGAATTTGAGTTGCAACTTTAACTATAGCTTTCACAGTCAGGGACAGTCATAGACATTACCCATTCACAGAAAGATAAAAGGGGAAAAAAGTATGTTTGGTACATCACAGTTGTCTTCCATTACCTGTAATTATCCATGTTCAGACCACGCTAGGAACAAAGATACACAAGGAACAATAGTTAACTGCATGTTATAAGGCAACAGTGTAGTACTTTTTCCAGTACGTGACGTTCACTTGCAATGAAAAACACCAAGCATCCTACTCACAGGATACAAGGTTCTGCTTTACATTGTTGTTTTAATGAAATGCAAGTTAAATTGGGAAATTTATAAAAAAACCTACTATTTTTGAAATATGTTCCTTGTTAAATTTTATTCAAAGATGTATCCTTACAATCATGTACTTTGTAACAACAGAAGATAAGTACAGATAGTCTGAATTAATGAGGCTAGTCCTTAGTTCCAAGACAAAGTATATAAATGTTCTAAGATATTTATCGAGATCTGTCTTAGAAAGTTACAGTTTTTCCTCCAGTACTCCAACCAAAAGCTGCTTCAAAACCTCACACCTCTTAAAATTAAACCCCGTTTTAAAATTTCTAGTCAGGTTTTATTTAAGATAATTTTCTATTACTTTGTTCTTGGGTAAAATCTGGTCTTTTAACAATAAGGAAATACCTTCCTCTTCTACACCATTCATACAGTACAAACTTTTTGCTTTCAATTTCACTAAGCCAAGTAAGCTGCTCTTACAGTCTCTTCTTACAACCCTGATTCATCATTCTTCCAGTCATTCTTGTAGCTTTCCTTTGCACAACTTCTAGTCTCAATTCATGTCTCTGGAACACGTGAGATAGAAGTTATATACAATATTTCAGATGAGGTCTCACCTAGTCTTTCTACAATGGCACAAATGCTTCCTTATCTACTTAACAATAACATTTCTTAAGCTGAATCTCACCAGATGATCTGATACCCTCATAAACCTTCTAATTTTCAGTTACTTTTGCTTCATAAGATCATTGCTTAAATTTGACAATTCTGTTATTCACCTTAAATGCAGGATTTTCTGTTCATCATTCTAGTAGAGGGCTACGAGCTTCAGCCGATACTGAATTTAAAGTTATTTTATCCTCTTTGCTGGGTGAAGTCCTAATACTAATATCTGTAGACTCGTGCTATCACACAAGACCAAAGGTGACAAAGTTAAAATTAGGAAGAAAGTCATTTAATGACAGAATAACATGCCTTTTCCTTAAAATATATCATTAAAAGGGTGAGGAGTTAAAGTATGATCAAACACTCACCTGTTAAATTAAAAAACAAAACAAACAAAAAAAAGAACTACCACACACCACCCCAAACAATTTCCAAAACTGAAAACAAATGACCTTACACATTCACTTTCCCTCCCAGTTCTATGCTATTTGATAGTCCCACGACCATATTCATTATTAAAACAAAATCTCAAAGGCAAAGATTATGGGGAATCAGACATTTGGAATGCTGGTTTAATCTCTTTTCCCTAACACCAAAATGCAGCAGTTTTCATCAGACACTACCAATAGGGTAAAAACATATTCAGAGTAGGATGCCGAAAAGCCATCATGCTGAATAAAAAATTTTAAAGTCAGCATGTTCACCAGAAGGTTCCCTGTCATTTAGGTAACCGAAATGCTGAGGAAAACAATCTTAAACCCCACTACTAAAGCAGGCATCTTGGATTCTCTGTTTGAGGGAGATCCTAGCCAGTAGCTTACAAAGACGCAAATTTATAATAATGGATCATTACCATAAACCACAGACTAATTTAAAGACAGACTGGTCTTCTGGGGTTTGCTTCACTCTCGAGAACATAAAACTCACATTTGTCATGCTATCGCTGCCATAGAGCGGAAGAAGATTTGTATGTAACATCACCTCTTTACAAGATACAGTCCCAAGACATGTGGTGCTTTCCATAAAATTCTGACCTACTTAGAGGTTTCAGACTTGGCCTTTCCACGTGTTGAATTATGTCCCAGCTTCTGCTGTTGCAATTCAAACATTTTCAATGTTAAGAATACTGAAAGAATTACAGAGAATGTGTGCAGGATAACTAATCTAATTTTACTTTGAACTTTCAATTTTCCCATAATACCTTTCGGTATTGGAGGAAAAAGGATACAGAACTACGGAGAAGTATTTAGTCGCAGTCCTTTTCTCACTTTGTCTTCAAAAATTCTTTAAACATGAAATTACTCATAAAGCCATTGCATCAAACTATCAGACTCAATTAAAAATATCTTCCCTCTTCTCATTTTCTTCAATCCAAATGTTATCCTTCCTTTACAAAGGAGAAATGGCCTGACAAAGAGTGTTATTCTTACATGTCTCATTTATTTTATTCACCTTTTCAAGAGAATTGAGGTAACTGTCACATTCAGAAGGATTTATTGTTTCGTTTGCACTATTATCTCCCTCTGGAGAGATCAGATTTTGCTGTCTCTCTTCCACCAAAAAAAGAAATAGATGGGCTAGCTAAACTGTTAGACCTTATTTCTGGGTTATCCGTATTCCTTTGTCCATCGACTGAAGCTCTGTCTGCAGTGGTATGCCTGTACCAGGTCTCCCTCTTTTCCCAGGCTACTGTATAAACATTTCAATACCACTGGGATCACTAAACAATTGCTTGAAAAGTTCATCAGTTTCAAGGTTCCTTTCATGCTTACATCCATCCCTGATAGTTCATTATTTAGATTAAAAATCAGACACCTAAATAGCAGAAGGCTTGCCAACGAGCTTCCGAATCAACAAAATCTGATCTCTAATACAATGAAGATATCTTCCTCTTGCCCAGTGTGACTACATCCCAAATGAATTAATTCACGTTTGTGCAATGCATCTAGAATACAAAACAAGCATTTGTCCCCTCAATGAGTGATTCTACGACTGTGGCATAGTCCCGTAGTTTTTCCTGTGGCACAGACTTCGCTACTTTATGCTGTTTGAAAACACTTGTCTGTCTCCTGGAAGTGAGTTAAGAAAATCTTAGCAGTTCCATCCATCAACTCACTATACCAAGAACTCCTTTTTAACAAAACAGTTTCCTCTGGAATATTTTTAGTACTGGTATATTACACAAGAACAACATTCTGGAGGGATGTTGAATGGTCCTACTGTGAAAGCGTGCTACATTACATACCTGCTTGAGCAGTACTCGATATCAGCATGCATTGTCATTATCAGCCAAAGGAGAACATTTGCATCTCTGTTTTAATACATACTGCCCCAAATCCTTCTTTGTAACTCCATCTGGAATCTGACTCATCTTTTTGTTCTTCCACCTCCCTCTTGACAGCTGGAAGGAACAGAGCATAGGGCATATCCCGTCTCCCACTCCAGTATGTCCCTGCCGTGGCATGAATACAGTAACTCTACCACTGTGAGCAAGCTTTATATGCAACATGTACTGCGAAAGGGCACCCTGAGATAATCACTCTGTTTTCTCAATGTGGAGAACTAAGAGAGTAACAAAGCTGGACTAATGGGCAGGGCAAATGGCAAAGGCCCTGCTACTGATAGAGCTGCAGGGCCATTTTTACCCAACCAAAAGTTCATTGTTTCTCATATCTTGTCAGATGATCACAATTACAAACCAGAGCTGTTCTTTCAAAAGCTTACTTATTTTAGTTTTGTGAAAATGTGTTCTTGCTTTTGCTATTGTAACCACTGCACGAGACTTATGAAAATAAGATTTATGCAAATGATATTAACATCTCAAAATCCACACCTTTAGCTGGGAGAAAAGTGATATGGGGCCATGATAAGAGTTTTCAAATGTCCAAAGTTTGCTGCAAAGAGAAAGAGAGCAATTCTCAGTGTCCCTAGTGGACTGAACAAGGAGTAATGCATTTAAATTACAGCAAAGATAATTTGGGTTAGATGTTAGGGAATGAGATAATGAAACAGCAGAATGGATTACACACGGGAAATAGTGGAGTCTCCAACATTGAAAATCTTTAAAAACGGATTAGACAGACATTTACCACGATTGATACTGGAGGCTGATTCAAGAGATCTGCTTTGCAATTTTTCCTGAACAGTAATGGAGAATGTCTCCTGTTGGCACTTTCTCCCAGGCTTACCCCTCAACTAGCTGAAAAACGTGGCACTGATATATACACTCAAAATGAACGTGTATCTTTCAAACACTGCCCATTCTCATTTCTTTGGGAGACAAGATAATTTGAAGGACAAGTTTCGTGCAAGGCTTGCTGCCTACAGTACAAGAGAAAAACTGTGGTAGTATGCAGCAAGCTAACAAAAGCCAGGCAATGCCAACAGTTATCAAATGACAATTACAACTTTGTTTACAATATAAAGTAGTCACAATAGCCATGTGATACACATCCATGTTAAACAAGGTATTTCACACCTCTGCTGCAGGGGTGCATAAACTACCAACACTTTCTCACGCATTTTAGAAAAATCTATGGAAGGACATATTTTATATGTTTAATAAAAATAGCTTCCTTCAACTTCCTATACGTTTTTTTTATACCCGTGACACTAAACAAATCAAAGTAAATACAGAATGTCTTAATAAACTTCACGTAAGGAGAATATAGAGTCACTTCTTAAAAGAACCGATAGTACGCAACACAAAACAAATGTAGCCTTTTTCTTCTACTGGAGAGCCAGTAACTTGGAAACAAAATCCAATATTCTCAAATGCGGGACAGCACACATACCAAGACTTGAAATTTGAACTTCATTACATATAACTTATCTTTAAGATGGAAACCATCAGCTACCTATTTCTAGTAACACATAGGGAGCCTGTCTCCTCAAGAGGGCATAGAAGGAATCACCGAGTTCCTTCTGTGCATAGACAATTTCAAATATAGAACAATATTTCCTAGCCACTCACCCCTTTCCACTAAAATGTTTAATAACTTTATCAGTGATCTGGATGAGGGGATCGAGTGCACCCTCAGTAAGTTTGCAGATGACACCGAATTGGGCAGGAGTGTTGACCTGCTGGAGGGTAGGAAGGCTCTACAGAGGGATCTGGACAGGCTGGATCAATGGGCTGAGGCCAACTGTATGAGGTTCAACAAAGCTAAGTGCTGGGTCCTGCACTTGGGTCACAAAAACCCCGTGCAATGCTACAGGCTTAGGGAAGAGTGGCTGGAAAGCTGGCCGGCGGAAAAGGACCTGGGGTGGTGCTCGATAGCCGGCTGAATATGAGCCAGCAATGCGCCCAGGTGGCCAAGAAGGCCGTAGTATCCTGGTGTACACACGCGTTTTTCCTCTCCCCTACACTGTGACTGTTTTCTGCCTCACTGTTACATGAGATAGGTCTCATCTTTCTTACCTAGAACAGGAAATCTGTTCCTGTTATTCTTTTTCTCCACCTGCATCATTACTTCCATCTTCATCTAGAATCTTCACTCTCTACTGTTAAAAAAATACTGGAACTTACATCATTCTCTCAAATTCTGTTAGCACTAGATTCACAACATTTTGTTATAACCATTATTTCTTGACTTTTCTTTACTTCTCCTTATCTTCTGGTTTTGCACTCTGGATGTTACTTGCATGTCTTTTTTTTCCTTTCATTTGTTCCTTTGAAGTTCTTATGAGAATCTCTTCAACACTTCGAATGTGTTCAGTAAGAAAACACAGTAAATCAGTGTTTTATCAAAACAATGTGGAAAAATGCCATTTCATTTGCTGAAAGTCCACCTTGGACAATTTAAAAGCTGCAATTTGATTCCAATTGCACCATATAAATGCCAGACAGAATGAGAAACTGTCACTGTAATTGGCAAGTTCAATATAAGATTTAAACACAGCGAGTCTCAGCTTTTATGATGGCTCATTTATGTGTTATTTGTTGGTTCCATGGGTGATGCAAAAGAAAACGCAAAACACTGTCATCATTGGAGTAATTTTTAAAGCAAGTATCCAATTTTTCTCATATATAATATTGGGGATATTTATGTGATTGATTAAAAAAAATTGTCTGCAAATGACTTCCCAATACAAGTGCTTTACAATAATGCATCTCTCTGACATCTACATTATAGAATCACTTTGCCCAAAATGCTTAAATCGTTCTATAGAAAATTAACCTACTATATATTTTAAAATTGAAAATTCAGTATGTCTTTGTCAGCATTTATTATTCAAAACAAAAGTAAAGCACAGCTCCTTTATAATATACTATTGGATATAACATCGGAATGAGTGCAATAATGCAAACTTTACTGAATTTTACTTTATGGGGTCAACACCCAAGATAATGAAAAAACTTGTTGACTTGTCACAAACACCACTAGTGTGGTGCAATGCATTTACTTATTTATTGCATGCTGTAAAGTGATTTGGTAAGAATTTCATTGTGTATTTAGGTTCAATTTCACATTTGTTTCCACCCAGTGGTCTGGCCCAAATACAAGTTTAAGAAATATGCAAGCAAAACCTACGTAGCATGTTTGATCTTATAAAAATTCATGAATATTGTTACCACATGCTTTCTTCACACACAAAAAGGAATCTAAATACCATCTGTGCAAGATAGACTAATTAGGGGATTAGGACCACAGAAGTTCTGTTCACTCACATGTTCAAGCGCCTGCTCCCTTGGCCACTTAAGAAAAAAATAAGTGAAGAAGAGGAGAAAAGGGACAGCAGCACGCTCCTGGATCCAGTGCAGACAGGAGTTAACTACCCTCACTGAGTTCAGTTGTCCAACTCTACCCACGGGAGTTTGCATTTTTTTCCCTTGATGTACAATGCCTGGCCCAGCACAAGGCTTGTTAATAAACTTGGCACCAGATGAATCACATTTTAATAAGTTCAAACAATATTCTGCAACCGACTGGTATTTAATGGCTGCAGCATACTACAGGGACCAATTTTTCAGGATTTGGCACCAACAATAGAAAACTAAATGATAAAAGCACATAAGTAGTTCTTAAAGAAAATAAATGAAGTATAAACATAAGTAAAGGCTGTACTGAATATATAAAAACAGTCTGACTACACACAAAACCAAAGATCCATTTGGAACCACCTAATTTTAGAAATAGAAGTGATAAATGTACAAAACAATCTTCTATTAAAATAGAGTCACTAACTAACATGCTTCACCATCAATTTAAAACTGTTTGTTTGCCACATCATTTTTCTTAATCATGGGATAATTTATGAATGCTAGTAACAACATGCAACCAAAACCCTTAAAGGAAAATCAGATCTCTGTATTTTGAACACGAATTCTGACAAGTTTCAGCAGCTTATATTGTATTCAACAATTTGACAGAAATTTGTAGAGCTAAGCAATGAACTCGCTCAGAAATATGTATCCAAACCTTTTTTTTTCTATTTGGCTTACCGAATGCTCACAAGCAGATGGGTTCTATTTGTTTAACGTATTTAATAAATTTATTTTTGCCTTTTTTTTTTACCGTTTCTGGTTCACTTTGAAGAAAAATAGAAATGTGACACTGGTCATGAATCACAATTACACAACTAGCCTGCTTCTTGACTGAATACACGTGTATATCTTATCTATCACCGACTTAAAAATTTGTATTCAGAATACCTTAAGAGAATGCCGTACAAAAAGTCGAAGTGATATACCAGAGTTGTACAAGATAACTGAGCAGGAAGGGAATGTCAGGTCTCCAAGACCTTGCAGTAGGATTCCCAAGACCACATCTTTGTGGTGCCCAGGTAAAGTACAAGTACCTTTTCACAGCATTGTTTGGTAATAATGATGATGATTATTTTGCAGTAATTCAGCTGGAGAAGGAAATGACTGAAGCCAGGAAATGCTGAGGTATCCAAAATGATTATGTCACTGAACCTAATTTTGATTTTCAGTGTTATCCCTTGTTTAGTCTAGCACTGCTGTGGAGGACCAAAGATTGATTACAATTAATAATGTTTTAAAACGATTTGGTAAGATACAGCTGGCTATTCAAAAGAAAAGCAAATCCCCAAACACAATTTATTTAATTACTTGAGCTAGATTTTAAAGTAGCTCTGAAAAATCGGGGCTCCATTAACTTTCCTGAAAAGATTTGTTTTGACTAAAATTTCAGTAAATTCACTAAAACTAGAACTATGACTTCAATCAAGTAAATATTCAGTAACTGGCCAAGCCAGAATGGACAGGCTTCTCCCAGCATAATGATCTTTGGTCTTCCAGCTGAGCTACATAAATATTGAAGAAACAGAAGACGACAAATACCATATCCATGTTCTGCAATGTGCATAGTTGACTCAGTGTTCAAATTCAGAGCTCTCACTTGTTAGTGACTAATATTCCCTCTCTCATCCTGGATGCTCTAGTGCCTTCTCAGATACTGGCTTCCACAATGAACTCACATTGTCAACAGATGTGAGGGTGCTGCTTACTCAGCTTATGAATGGTTGCCAGAAGAGATTTGCTGCTTCAGGCTGCAGTAAATTAATCCCAGTAGAGGCAAGGTTTATTTGCTTCTCCAATAGTTTGAAGAAAACACTGATGGCACAATTCTGAGCAAGGCTAAGGACAACTGAGCACTGGAGATAGCCTTGGAAAAGCCACAGGTCTGCTGGAATGCTCTTTCAAGTCCACATTACCTATAGGTTATTCACCTCAGAAAATCCACTTACCCTTTACAAGATACTGCTGTTTGCTCTTCAAATGTTTACACAGAGAAAATTGTTAGTAACAGTGTATATATACATTTAAAGTCAAGGACATAAAGCTAGCCACTGAGGGTAATAAAATCAAGTGCAAGCTATGGAACTTTTTTCCCAAAGCTCTAAACTAGACAGAAGACAATTTTTTTTCAGCAGAAATTCTTTCAAGACTGCTGTTCTTAGAAATTCAACTTCTGCATGGTTGATTTTGTTTTAAATTTTTATGATCATAAAATAAAACCTAAAATAACAAAGGCAGATGAACTTTGCTTCCATTTTCAATACCTCACCTAGAAGAACAGGGGACAGTGAAGCTTTCCTTGCTGTTCTGAAAGCCAACTCAATGCTACAGAGCCAAGGTGGTACTAAACTGAATTTTTTCCCTTTACCTGCCTGGTGAATCAAAGAACTGCTACGAACTGGGCACTTGCTACACTGCTTTTCTCTCTATCTTTTGCCTACCATATTACGTATGTTAAAATACCTTGCTTATTCACACCACAACAAAATTCTGACAGCTACTTGAAAAAGCCAGCACAGCAATATTTTTTTTTTACCCTGACTTAATTATTTTAAATATGGTTTTAGTGGGACAGCCAGAGTCAGTGACACAGGAAAGAAATATCAGGAACTTATCACAAATTCTACGTATCTAATTGCACATGCTCAAAAATAACGCATGTATTAAGGAAGCTGCAGACTGATCTTTCAAATCATAAGTACAGCATATGAGAAGGAACTTCAGCAACATCCATTCCTCTTATGCTGATAAAAGCATTACTGCCAGTGGGAACATTCAAGTGCTAAACTGTACACTAGGCAACTTAAAAAAGTTTGTCTGCTTTGGGTTCAGCAGAGAAAGAAATATGGAAAGTTCTAAGATCAACTTATTTTCTTTACGTAGGCATGGATTTTCTACACCCAAGTTACACAGTTCCTACACAAAGCATGTATTTGTACAATATCTAACAGTGCAATATAGAACTTGTACAATATTTTGGGTTCCAGAAAATTTTCAGCCTCCTCAGTATTATTATTTTTTTTGTCCAGCCTTGACCTGCATTTTTAGCTTTTCCATAGACATTTATAAAAATTAACATCATTGAGTAAAAATCTCTGAAGGACACTCTGAGAGCTTACATGTGGGAGGAAATGGAAATCTAAGTTCTGTCTGCAACTTAACTGAAAGACAAATAATAATCTTCAGTGGTGCACAGACAAAAATAATGTCATGTTCACTGGTAAATAAAGTATTATTAAAGCCAGTAGTTTCTGTACTTTAGAGTAAAAAAAAAAAAAAAAATCTTAACTGGCCTTGAAATATCCACTAACTCAAACCAGCAGATGATTCAGAAACCTGTTGGAAGTCATTATTTTAAGTCCTAAAATTTCTACAGAAAAAAAGATACTCCAAAGGTGAACTGGAACCTAATTGTTTCTTTTTCCTGATTCTGCCAAACATGCTTTTCAACTGACACTTTTGGCTTTACAGTCATCTTCACTGAACTGCTCACTACAATCTCTGCCAGTTTAGGTTTTCTGATATTACAACTTCATATTGTTATTTTCTCAGAAATACAGCATTAAAAAAGCTCTCCGGCTAGATAAATGTACTATTTATAACTGGAACGAATCTGCTAGATTCTACTTCCTCCACCAATGCTGTTTGTTAAGAGTCCTGCATTCATGACACTGTCACAGTGGGCCTTGGCAGAGTCTAGTGGCAATGTCAAGTGTTGGTACTCAAGCCTTGTAGCAGGAGCAGCAAGAGTGAGCAAGGTTTGTTTCATTCTGTTACTGCTACAAGCACGCCCAGAAGATACTGATACAAGAAGTCGGCTGCAGAACAGCAAACACCAGAGCTGGGTTATTTACCATAGCCATGGATTTGAGTGAAGGACACAGGAGCAACACACTGTTGCCTTCTTTTCCTTTCTCCCAGAGGCAAATTGGTATGAGAAAGAAGAGTTAGGCTTAATTTATCAAGCATTTAGTAGAAAAAAACAGAGGAAATTAAATTCACGAGCAACAACAGAAGCATGGGAGAATTTCAGCACTTCTCCTTGTAGACTGCCTCTAGTAAGTCATCAGTTCCTTAGTTTTAATAATGTACCCCACCTCTTTCTAATTATGTTTTTCAAATACCACTTTTAAACTTTCTTTAAAAACAAGCTACTATATTTACTTCAGTAGCTGACAATTCTGCATGGAGGTTCCTGAGATTCTGCACCCCTGGGAAAACTGTGCATGCAGCGGACCCAGCAGGCTAAGTAATGAAACAGAGCCCAAGGCAACAGAGGGTCTGAAAAGCTCAAAGGCGGCGTAAAGCCACTTCAGTTTCTCTCTCTCTGTTCTTCATGTCCCTGTTTGAACTCTCTTGAATATTTAAAAAATGCCACATACAATAATTTCCTTTGCTGTTTCTCCATTAGCCTCTACAGCAAAAATATCTCTACCTATGAAACAAAAACACACAATGTTTCCTTGCAGGACTAGGCTCAAGGCCTGCTTTGCCCAGTGTTACGTCCCCACTAGCGGCGAGTGGCAGATTCTTAAGTAACGGATTTAATACAATTATTGTTTTCCTGATACACTGAGTTCAGCTTCCGGCAGCCAGAAACTGGTTTGAAAGAGTTTGCATCTGGACTTACATATTTAGTAGTCATTCACAGATCTATTCTTCGTAGTTATTTCCTTTAGGAAATAGTTTGTACTAGTATATTGCACCAATGAAGCCATTTCATCATACTAGAAAGAAAAAAACAGGCTGAGATTTTCCAATTCAGTAAGTTGGTAATTTTCTTCAGAGTCTCTCCAGAACAATACCTCAATTAAGCAAAATGATACATCATTCTCCGTTCAATGGGAGCGAGAGAACAGACACAAAAATCTTTTTCTCACAGTCATCTTGGAAACCATGTAATCTTTAAAAATTACATTCTAATTAGAAAGGATAACTAAAAAGGAGCAATGGAATTTTTCTGGATTGTCACATCCAGGTTGTCAAAACACAAGACTAGCTTAGAAAATGTACTTTCCATGCCCATACTGGACCCTTAAGCCTTTTGCTCCTGATAATAACTGCTTAATCTGGCCAAATGAACAGAATCTTCCTTTCCAAAGCATTTCCAGGAGGAAAATTACCCAAGCTCCTCCTTTTTAAAAATGTTATGATGGTTGTTATTCCAATGATAAAGAATCTTATCAATTTACCTGGAAGTAGCCAGTTAATAAACCATTCTTTGCAGGGCTTTGCAACAACCATTTCATATATTAAAATGTTAGGTTTCATGAGGCAATCACTAGCATAGGAGAGGACGGACAGACAACGAAGACAAGAGAAAGGTTCCTCATCATAGTTCTATGGCCGTCCTCTCCCACTTTCTCAAAAAAACCATACAAAAAAACCCTGAAAGACACCCACATACAAACAAATCAGATAAATAACCAAATGAAACTAGCTGAGCTAACAAGGACAATGGTCTAATGACTCACACAGCAGAATCATTCAAGATATTCTTAGTGGTCTCCCAGAAGAGAGAAAGGAATCAAATTTTATCAGCAGTTGCTGTCCAGCACAGAACAGTTAAAATCAAATAACTGATAGAAATAGGACTTTTAATTGAAGATGTGTCATTCAAATTTTATACACTTATTGGCTGGTTTAACTGCCAGTATGACTGGAAGGGCTGAGTGCCATCAAAAAACCTCTGTCACCTCATGGTAGCCTAGAGCTTTGACTACTAGAGCTGACAGAATTACTACAACTAAAACCCCTCCATAAAATCCCCTTAGCTCAAGAGATGTTTCTGAATACTAACTCTGTCTAATCTGTCAATGCCAGGACCCTTCTTTCACATATTCCCTTCTAGTAAACTATATTTGTTTTCTTATTACTTTTCTATCAACCATACAATTGTTTGTACCATCAGCTCCTTTGAGACGTAGATGAACAGCAGTCTCAAAAACAACTCAATGTGCTTATATTGATATTCCCTTAGAACAGGTATAATTAATTTTAAAACATCACTTAGACAATCTGGACAAATCGTGAAGCGAGTTCCTTAAGAGGCACTAGCTAATCAGAAAGAAACAAACAAAACTCTTCCCAGACCTTCTCAGGGTTTAACCTTCCTAGAACCTTGCTTTTGCTTTTCAACTTTATTGCAAGCAACAGAGAAAGCAGGACAGTTCTCAGCTGCCTTCCTGGACGCATAAAGAGTTATTTAAATGCTTTATCAACATTTTGGAAGAGACCTCTCTTTCAAAACCAAGTTCCCACCACTTCCTTTGTGGTTCCACTCAAACAGTGGGCAAAAGCATTAATTAAAACCAGTCAGCCAGATTTAGAGTATGCTCTCTGTTTGTTGTTTTAAATCGTTGAATATCAATTACCTTATTATTTTGTGATTACATGAAACATATGCATCTATGTCTTGTGGCTTTTGGCAGTGATTTAAAAAAAAATTCAGCAACTTTGCATACGGCTGTAAAACAGCATGTTTCCAGGCATTTTTAGCGCTGACTAGAGCCATTGTCAATCTGCTCACCAGCATGAAGTTAATTAGGAGAGGCATGAAACTTATGGCTGGGTGCAGAAATCGGCAATGGAGCAAAATTATCCTTTTTTTGGCTTCAGCCAGTAACTGCCACTGCGTCTACATGATTTTTTTAAAAAATGCTTTCACTGTTAAGTATCAGTTTAAGCTTTAACTTTGTATCTTATCCAATTTTCTAAATCCTTCAATGAATGCAAATTGATGAGCATATGAAAACAGAAAGAGCTAATTATGTAGAGCTCAGGGAGGTACTATAATGTACTAATTTACAGAAAATCCAGTTTCAGACACAGCCTTGGGATTCCTTTATCAACAGTCCATTTTCAACCAGAGTGAAACTGGCCATTTTATTCACAGAATGCCAAACCAAGCTTGTGCTGCAATGCATAAACACCTTACAAGAATATTCATGTAAAAGGGAATCCCTCTGAATGTTTCACACAGTCCACACGGGGGGGAGGGGGAATATTATCCTGGATAAGCAGATTTCATCAAGGCCCTATTTTTCTCATGTAACAAGATTGCAGCAAAAGCAGAGGAATATGATGAAAGAGAAGTAGATAGGAAAATCTTCCTACCAGTCTCCCTAGTAATAGATTTCCTTCCTTATATGATATTAGATCAGGGATTTATTAGTGAAGAGAACACATTAAACAAACAAAAAAGTAATCTAGGACTAGATGAAATTCAAACTCCTTTGTTTTTCTTCATTTTGCAAACTAAGGACAGATTTCCTTGGCTAGGTCACCTTCTGCAGTAAAAGGACCACTCAGCTACATAATGAGGTATTCGTTACTCCTGCCATGCCTCAAACCGTGTGCACACATTAGTTTTTCAATTTAGAGAAATCTGCTTTTGAAATTACTCCCAAACATACCCACTTACTGTACAACAATTTGCATCACGTGGCAGTCCTGCAGCGTGTGAACTGGATTCCCTTTCCATGAAGCTAAGACAAAAGACAGGGTCCTGGAAAGGAGCTAACGTCATTCAGACCAAGCATCTGGACCAGACCTAGTTTAAAGTAGAAGCCCTAAAAGCCATAAACAGCTGATGCTGGGGCCTTACCCCAAACCTTTTCACTCCTATTGCACTGTAGTATTTGTCAACATCAATATAATCTGTCTTGCTAAATGTCATTTGGCTTATGCTGGCAGAGTTTAACCAAAGAAAGTTAAATCTCATCTCCTATGCAGTTGTCAGACATCAAGGAGGCAACATGAGCTAGGTGCAAGAGGACACATGGGAGGATGGAGTAACAGCGGTTCAGATGCTAACGACAGTAGGAGGCTTGGGATATTCCAAGTCAGCCACTTCTTTCTCATCTTAAGTGAAAGTGAAGAAATATTATAATGGGTCTTTTTGGGAAACTACTATTGTCTCTTCCAACGCTTACTTAAGTTTCTATTCAAAGTACGTCTTTAGGAAGTGTCATGAGCTTATCACATTCAAAAAAAAAGACCATTTCATTAAGTGAACCTCTTTCTGATCTTTTCCCCCTCAAAACAATTCTCCAGAAGAGCATCCCCATTCTGTGAAACATTGATTCCAAATGACACAGAGTGCAAAACACCAAAAGCCAGGAGATTTGAGCTGTGGTCCCAACCTCCCCGAGCAAAAGCTATTCAGCGTGTTGCCACCTCTTGCAGCAAACACCACCAGTGCACTTATAGGTACAAAACAGGACTTACACTTTGAAACTAGATACAAGTTCAGACAGAACCACTGGGTTATTTCAAAACTTCATAATTATAGCATTCCATCATGTCAAATTCACATTAAAACATAATCATCACATTAACATTTTGATAGATAAATACAAAAGATTAATTTTTATAATGGGCACATGAATCAAATATCGGTATGTCTGATTTTAGTTCTTCTTTTTCTCTACCTTGAAGAAGATTTAAAGCCACAGTCAAGATACCACAAGCAAAAAACCCCAAAACACTACCCAGAAGTGGAAATTCAGACAGTCCTACAAAACACGGAGGTTTCCAAAAGGGAAAAAAAGAGTCAGCAATAGAGCAGATGAACATTGAAGACTAGAGAAGGCAAAAGGAATCAGAGTTCAGAGTTACAAGCTATATTAAAACAAATCATTTTTACTGTGTCTTGTTTGTGACAAAAAATACTTATCTCTGAGAAACTTTTGCAAAGAAATGCGAAGAATTCTTTCTTGTACTGAATATTCAAACAAGAGATCATTGAAGACTCCTGGATTTGGGGACAAGATGAACAGAGAGAGGAAGCTGCTGCATTTTTCTGTATTCAAAATTAATGTCAGAAGAACTTGGAAGAAGGAAAAATTAATTAAAGAGCTAAAGCACATCCCTGAAATGATGAGAACTTTGGGATCCAGTGAAATTTCAGGTTCTAGTGAAAATAAAACACCTTGATATTGCTAATTCTGCTGAAGGTAGAGATTAAAAAAAATATTCATGTATACTCCAGACAATAATAAAAATACATGACTCATGAGTCACCAAATGGTAAGAAAACACACAATATTTACATCTATAATTATAGTTACCAATTTCAACAGTAATATTTTTGCCTATGTGCTAGGACTGCAAAAATAAACAGAATTTGAGTTCTGTACAAATACAGCGTGAAGTACACCTATAGTACAAGCAAGCATGCACTTTACTGAACATAGAAATATTAGATTTCAGACTGCAGCCATTTGTAATTAGCATATGGGGTTTTTTTAAAGACACTTTTTCTTTATTTTTTCTCCTGCCATATCACACAATTATTTCACAGTGGACTAGCAAAAAGAAGGACTTAAGGTGAAAAGTTTTTATACTAAATTCTCAGCATTCTGAAGAACAGTTTTCTCCATCCCAACTATATTGCCAATCAAAAAGTTAGAGGGTAGTTGATTTTACTAGATAGTCGCTACTTTGCAGTAACCATTTTACATTCAGTAAGGAGCTGCCATTTTATAGCTATTTTTACATATATTTAAATTCTATATGATGACAATTAAAAATAAGGTAGTGGAAAGCATGGAAAAGTTTTTAAAAGAGTAACAATACTCTCCTGTTCTGTGACTTTGCTCCATTAATTGGCTGAATTGTGCAGGATTGCTCAGAAGATTAACTGAGGCTGATGAACTGAGGTGCCTCCCAAGGGCAGGAAAGGCACTACTCTCCAAGGCCTGTCACAGGGGTTTGTTTCGAAGAAGCAGGAGTATACAAACAACCACAAGTTAGGAACAGTAACTTGTCACATGATGAGAGAACCACTGAACTCACGTATCCCCATTCCTGACCTCTATACTGTTTTCCAAGCCTAAAATGGCGAAAAAAACCCAAACCAAAAATCTCACTCTAAATTTAGTCTTAGCCATTTAGTCATCTGCTAACTGAAGCTCATTACCCATTTTGACAAAAGTCCTTAGATTACGTATTATATACAGCCAGGGGTCCCAAGCAGTGAGCGGCCTCGCAGCTGTGAGGACCATGGCTGGGACACGTGCCGCTGGCATCTCCACAGACAAGAGCCAGACTTTCCAAAGGCTCTCATTACCCCCTCAGGTTGAGGCCAAACTGAGCCTGCCTGAAGTTCTGGTAATCAATTAGCCAAGGTCCAGGCCAGCCCAGGAAGGGAATCATTTAAAGGGAAAGGTGGGGAGCATTTAGGACAAAGCTATCTCTTGCATTAGAAGAGCTTTTCATGTGCATATGTGCCTTGAGCATTGTTCTGCCACTGAAGAGCCACATTAATCAATGTTCAGGACTGCTTTAAATACAGAAGTACAGAGCTGGCTATTCATTGGTGATTTATTACCAGGCCCAACGCGCAGTCGACATGAAACAAGTTGGTACTTTGGAAGCTGCCACCAACAGACAGAAGAAAGGGGACGTGGCAGTGGGTGTACGGAGGCACAGTCAAACCAGCTCCATTTAAGTGTCACACGAGGGAAACGCAATGTCGGCAATCACCTCAGCAAACGTCCACAAGGCATCCCAAGGGACTGAATGCCTCATTTTGATTAGCAGAATTGTATAATTGCTAAGACTCCAGAAAATTAAAGCTCACACAGTCATGAATACTGCCATTATATATACATAATGTCCTAAATGTCATTTAGAAGTGCCTGAAACTGAGGTTATAAATTAAGATATCTGCACCTCCCTCAAAAGGCTACGGAAGTTTTAAAGCTCTGTGTCCTTAAACAGAAAAAAATAAAACCAGTTTCCATGTTCCTATAGTTCTAGAATTCTTGTATAAGTCCTTTTAATTTAACTCCAAGATGGAAGTTTCAAAAGCATCTTTCATTTTTTTATGACTAGGGAATTTCTGTTTAAAACTTCAACCAAAATTATCTCTGAAATCACCTCTTTGGTTATGTGCTTATGTCCCAGAGTACATATGACAATGTAGTATCTTCTCAACAAGTCCAGTCCTCTTAAATATTACTCAAGAAGAGTGGAAGGATAAAAAGCGCTCTGGCCAAAAAAATACACATATGTAAAATTCTTATTTCGTATTTTTCCTCATGACAAATGCTAGAAAGAACAATTGCACTTTTCTATTATTACAGGACAGTTAATATCTAAATTTTATCTTGAGACGTACAGATTAGTTTTAAATCAAAAAATGCTACTACAGCACACCTCACATTTAGTTTTTTTTTTTCCATAAGATACAGATTATTGCAATGTGAACAAAAAGAACAGAAATTACATGGTAGAATTCTTACCACACATGCATTGCACAAAGAAGAAACAACAAGAAATTGTTTCAGGAAGAAAAAGGAAATCACTGCAACTCAAAATACAAAGACCATGATAATAGTCAGAGGTCACAAGTTTAAAAGTGTACCCAATAAGCTCTGACACCAGCCCAAAATACATATGTTGCGAAGTGCCACCTGTGCAATGTATGTGAATGTAAACGTTTTTTGTGATCTGTCTGAAAACTCAAAGTAAATATAAGCAGACAATTACACTTTGTCTGCTATTTCTAGGAAATTTAGGTTTGTGATCTCCATTCAAGGAGTGAGTCTTCACATTCGCTTGAATAATCTGTTAATTTGCTTTAAAGCACACAACCCCTCTGATAATTCTGCTTTAAATACAACAAACACACACACAACACTCTCCTCAGTACCTTCATAGGCTGTTGAAAGAACAGTGCAAAACCAGATGTAGCATTTGGCTGTTCAGCATTAAACCTATTAATATTACACTAACTGGATTTGCCTCAGTGTCTACTGGGTGTCCTTAAAATAAAATTAAAATTTAAAAAAAAAGTACTCTTCTTCCCAAATTCTACATCATCTGAGCCAACATCTTCATCAAAGTAAAGCACTCTGAGTTTCTGGGTTTGGTCCTCACTACACCTTTATTTTCACAAAGCTTTATGGGAACACTTTATTATATATTCTAAACAAACATGTCTTAGAAAAATCTGAAATTTTTTCCTAAAGCAACAGCTTCAAATTTCAGAGCCTAAAGAAACATTTGTAATCCATGCATTCTCATCTAAAAGTTCTCTTTAAAAATATTTTACAAAAAAGAAAAACTTCTCTATGCTTTTTATGTCTAAGTTTCACTTGCAAATATATTGTAAGTACACACAAGTATACCTAAAACACAATAAAGATTTTTTTTTTCCATCGCACTGCAAGTCTATTAATTGAGACTCCTACAATTACAACATTAATCTGAGCACTAGGTTTCAGTGCAATGGCTGGTTAGTGTAATATTGTACTTCAATTGACCTGAAGGTTTAAAATATTCCCCAAAGACGGGACGTCGCTCAGAATTAGAAAGACAAAAGCAATTTAAAGTTTATGGCATTTTCTAAAATTACACAAATTAAATATGAGAAAGTGAAAAAGTACTTCTAGAATTTGGCTATGAATAGTTACATTACACATTTATTAGTAAATCTCAATATATACACACACACTTTTAAATACCTTAACCTACTTGACAGGGGAAGCATAAAACAAGGTATAGCAATTAAAAAAATAATAATAAGCATGAGTTACAGAAACTAGAAAAATTTACCTCCCTGAGGAACAGCAAATTTAGGTCTTATAAAGCCCTGGAAGAAAGCAGGACTGTAATCATTATATTTGCAAATGATGTGGAATCAAGGAGAGTAAAAGCATTGAAGAACAGAAGCAGAGAAAGGCATCACGTTTGAAGAAATACATGAACAAAAATCAGGCACGTGGGTGGAATATATTCTGCATTGAAGTTAAAGAAAATGTATTCACTTTAACTATGAACTATAGGGGAAAAACTGGAATGAGCCTGGAAAACATTCAATATATTCACAAAAAAACCTCACCTGAAGAAAAGAACATTGGTGATTCCAGGAGGATTACAGGCTTCAGGCAGCCATTAGTAAAATTATGAACCACCGTATATGAAGATTCATTAACTACAATAGTAGTTACTTGGTTCAAAGAGAAACTGAAAAGGACATGAGTGTAAGATTCTCTAATATAACTGAATATACAAATTAGAATTGTAATGAGACAAAATGCAGATAGCATTATTTGGGTCAATTTGCAGTTGATGCAAACCTGGATAGAGTTATTCACGATGGTATTTAAATACTCTACTTTTTCGAATGATGGCAACACAAAGAAAGAGGGAAGAAAACCAGAGTGAGTCTGATGCCTATCATGTATAAAGTACACAGACTTTGAAATCAGCCATAAAGAATTTATTAGTTATTCCAATGACAGCAGTCTTGGGGAAAAAAAAAAAACCAAGAATGAACAGGATTATAAAGAGCCAAGAATCCAATATTTAGCTAGCTATGGAACAATTTAAAAACAAGTGTCCTTTTCAAAACCAGATTACAGGATGAAATAGGACAACAGAGGATAAAATTTATTAAATCTCTCCTAATACTCAAAAATTAAAGCTCCAGCCACAGGAAATCAAGTTAATTCAATCTAAGTTCTTCAAATAAAAAGATGTTTACCTCACTTAACTAGTTAAGTTAGTCTACTAGCCTTAGCTGGTTGCATAGCTCCCTGCTGAAATTAAGTGACCAGGATGGGCAACTCAAGGCTAAAGCTTTGCATGCACATGCTGTTTACTAATTTACTATAGGACGAGTCTAGAAAAGTAGCATTCACTAGACGCCATTCAAATGGTCACAGTTAGATGATACGTAGCTCCTACTAATCCTACAGAGGGTAGCGTTTGCCTCACGTTTACATTATGGGTTTTGACAGTGATTAATAAATGCAGGTAAATTAATTTTTCTAACTAGTAGGCCATAACCTAGAACGCAACAGGTAAAAACTGTGTACCCATGCAAATACGCCCTGTGTTTGCCCACCGAAGTAAATCCTAAACTTAAGGGTCCACAATTACAATTGCAAGAGTAATATACTCCGAGGTGCTCCTTAGCCTCCACTGAGTCTACTGAGAGAAGCATTTGTTATAATGACAATTTTTTTTTGTAATGCAGATGAGGAAGTGTCCAAATCAAAGAACTCTTGTCACTCAAGCAACAGGATTTACGTAAAACTGCTAAGTTTGAATACCATCACTGTGACTGCAATTTGAAATGGAAACCTAGGGGCTAAAGGCCCAAGACCCTCCAAGCTGAAGTTCTGAAAAGACCTTATTTAAATCTGAGAGGTACAATTCATGATCATTATGACGTATATTTCCAGTAGAATAGCTGTATCATGCCAGCATGCAAAGGAAAAAGACTAGCAAACCACAGAGACTCAGATTTTTTTTTTTTAATTAAAAAATAGTTAAGATATAATCTGTTGTCCAGAGAGGTGAAGTATTGCAATGTCTCCTATTTTTTTCTGATTTACAGCTAGATGGACATCAATGTTTTAGAGATACTTGGAAGGCAACAAAACAATTCGTTAATAAAACTCTGGAATACCCTTCATTGGAGAGCTGTTGAAGAAGCACCGTTTATATTTAAGAATTAAAATCAATAAGCTATGAAACAAAAATTACATTTTCATCCCCAAAGCATTAGTTACACAATTATGTCTCCCAAGAATACTTTTCTTGAATAATTTTATTGATATGCAAAAAGAACCTTCCCAGATGACATTTTTTAAAGAAAAACAAAACAAAACAGAAAAAACAAACAACAATCCTGAAAGCGAACTTTTTACCTTAATGTTTGAGATAAAAAAATGTATTCATTACAAAAGCCACTTTCAAAGAAAATTCTCAATATAAATTAGTTATAATTCCTAAATGGGATTAAGTATGTATTTCAATTTAAACTCCTTGAATTTAATCCTATCTCTTGATACTATAAATCCCATTCATTTGTGGAGTTATCTGGTTAACAGGGTTGATGCCCTAGAGGAATCTTTGAAGACATACGATCTATTGTTACTGAATTATACAAAAGATCTCTTCCAAACCTTATAAATCTCCAAGTAAGCTGTCCTTTAAAAGTAAAATTGAACCATCCATACACTTAGACAATGCTTGATGTTTCATGGGTCAACTAATGTTCTTACAACATATTTTAATTGCAGGAATTTGTCTTAATCACAATACTGTGCTAAAATCAAATCAACGGTCATCTCTTAATCATCCAAATTTTATTTAAGCTACAAGAACCCATATGCAGAATAATTCTATTCAAGCTAATGAGAACTCAGGAGAATAAATTTACACAAATAAAAATCAAATATAATTAACTTTTTGGGACAAAGAAAGAAACCTCCACAAAGAATTTACACACTACCTTCAGTCTAAGTACTTAAATTTTTAAAGATTATACATCAAGGATAAACACTGGAGGACTCAGAACTCTAGCATATAAGTGATGATAAAAAGGACACTTTGTGCTGTTACTTGAGGTGTGATCTCACTTGTATGCTATAAAATCTTTATATTCAAACATGACACACTTGCTTCTGCTACTGTACCTTGCATTGAACTGGTTGTAGCAATTTATTTTACACAGACATGAATTATTTTTTCCCCCTTTTTTTAAGTGATTTCTTTAGTGCCTTGCAGCCTGCTCTGGTTCAGTTTTGGATCAAGCAGACCGTTCCCACTGCATGGACTCGAGTGAGAACCAGGGCAGCGAGGCGGTTCCCAGGCTGCGCAGCCCGTCCAGCTGCAGGCCTGCAGCCTGCCCACCATCTCTTTAACAATGGTTTTAATTAAAAACTGAAATCATCAGTGTGCCCATTGGTCCTCCTGAAATCTGGATGGTTCATTATTGGCCGTCACTCTTAATGTTTCATTTACATGAACAGAAGGTAAAGGGGCCACAAGGACAAGGGATCAGCACAACCTTCCCCAAAGTAACTTTGACACAGCTCAATGTATGTGCTGTTTTTTCCAGTATTATTAAGCCTTACTCGGAAATAGAGTGGGGAAGCCTGCTTTAAATCAGATACCGCCCTTGTCTATTTGGCTTGCCTATTTTGTATTTGGGCTGATGTAATTTTTGTGGAAGAAATGCATCATTTGAAGGGAGGGCACATTGATCTGTCAGTTTCTTGAAGTTGTTCAGGGTTATAGAACCTTTAAATAAGACCTGATGAAACACTTTAGCAAGCAAAAAGCAAATGAGGCATTCAAATGGGCATGAAATTCTTTTTTCCCCTTGTGTCAACTGTTTGTCATGTGACTGAACTCTGAGAAGCACGGCTAGTCACAGTGCATGTACTTTACGTACATAGGCATGGTTTTAGCTCACTGATGGACAAAGAAATCTAAGTTCTTTCCTCCCCCCCTGCTTTTTTCTTTTTTTTTTTTTTTTTTAATGGAAGTCAGTTTACCATGCTCCAACTTTGAACAACAGTGATACAGCCTCTCAATTTTAGAACTGTTATTAGTTCTTGAATCAATGTCAGTAATTCATAAAAGCTGCGACTTAGTCTTTATTACCTGGGCTGTCATGGGAGAAGCATTACGAAAGCACTCACCGCAGGCATACACTTCGGTCACAGAACAATTCAGACGATTTTACTGATACTACTCAGAGGAGTAAGAGTTATAGGAAGACTGCTAACCCCTGCCTGTAAATCAAGACTACCATAACATTTCTATGTGTAAGAAACACAGAAATAAATTAAGTCATAAAAAATAATCTTTCAAAAACAGAACAAAAGTAGCTACTGGCCTTGCCTCATATCCTGCTAGCGCAAAGAATTCCTGCTCGCAAGAAAAACAGTCCATGTTGAAAGCAAGCAGAGAGGCCTGTGGGAATTTGAAAAGCGTAAGGCTATTATTTCTAGGCTTTCATAGACAGAAATGTGATCAGAGCTCCAGGAAAACGCAGAAACCAGAAGACGCAGCAATTTCAATTTTAACCACAAGAACTCTGAAAGTGCAGTTATGCATAGCTGCGGCTCTTGAAATTATATCAGTATTACCACATAAGCCTTCATAATACTGTTAAATTAATAATTAGTTTTATTCCAAGCAAGGTCCTTTTGACAAGGTAACCTGTTCTCCAACATGCATAATATGAATTCAGATACGTATCCTAAAAAAAAAAAAAAAAATATATATATCCATTTGCTGCTTAATGAATGGATGACTTTTGTATCTTCCTAACTGAACTTCAGGACAAAAATATCTTGACAGTCACATATTTGAATTCATGATTTCATTCTCAGTTCTGGTACTACCAGCACAGATTTGAGGGGTGGGGAGGGAGTCAAGTGGCACAGGGTGAGTCGTCCAAAGAATATGCTTAAGGAAACTGAAGTCTGGTCCGCATACAAAGTTGGACTGTTTTAATAAATTAGTTCAACTTCACATGTTGACACACTTTAATGGCCCTACCACTGACTTGTATATTTTAACAAGTGTCAGTAAATACACAGAAATAAGCCAAGCTGACACAAGCAGTTTGAAACCAGTGCAAATATTCAGTTGAGACACTAAACTTACTCAGTTATGTCAGCTTCAAAACCTACTTTTAAAAGTAAACAAAGCATAGCAAGCGCATATGCATGGATGTATAACACTTATAAACCCCCCCATGAGTCCGAGTCCTAAATGTGCCAAAAGTCCAGCTAGGGTGCAGCTTCTAAAAAAACAAGCGAGAAGGGGTTTTTGGTTTTGTTTGAGTGTGTTTTAAACAAATTTAAACAGAAAGACAAAACACAGATGTGTCATCCTTGTCTCTCTAATTTGCTGTTGGAAGACTACAAAAATAATATCAATTTCAAGTTTATCTTCAAAACCACTGCCAAAAGCTTGTTAGAGCAAAGTAGCATTCTTGAAATACATGAAAAACAATTACGGAAAGTGATATTAACATTAGGCTCCTGCATCTCCTGAATGCTGCTCTGCTTTATTGAATATTCCCCTCAGTCATCCATGTTATTTGTAAACACTTATCGTGATTTCTCCTGACTTTACATATAATCATCTATTTTTTTTTTAAACTGGGAAGATAAGACAACATTTCCTCCTCTTATCAGCTGTTCTTTTAAAAAAACAAAATAATTACAAACAAAAAAAAAAACCAACCAAAAAAGCCCCACATAGAGAGGAGACACCAATTACTCAAATTTTCTTGCTCTATACAGACAGTTCTTGAGTTTGAAGATGTAACTTGCAATACCAACCAAACCCAAAATCTAGGACTGACTGGCCAAAGGAGAATTCTGTTCACCTAATGTAATGAAGAAAAAAAACTTTCATTATCATTCAGTTTTTACATTTGCAGAAGATATTTTTAAATTAGGCAAGTTTATGAAAAACGATTTATATTATTAAATTATAAACAAAAGCATAAATCTATTATCAGAAAACTCAGAGCAAATGTTTGTATTTTCTATGTAATTTAACAAAAAAGAAGACATAAATAAAAGTAGGGACCTTCATAAATATCTGCTTTATTGTCTCACATTTTCTCTTTTTGTGGCAATATTCTCCCCTCCAATTACTGTTACCGAATTAGAGTGGAAATTGCTTAATATAGAAATCAATATTTAATAAACTGTAATTTCATAGACATATCTTAGGTTTACTCCTGCTAGAAAAACCTAATATACACTGTACATATTGCAGCAAGATCTCCAGGACCCAGAGGCCATCATCTCTGTATAAGTCAGCGTGGAAACTCAGAAGTTCCCCTCTCTGACAAGAGCTCGTACCCAGAGTTTCATGATGACATGATGGCCACAAGAAGGGACAGTCACCTCTGAACATCACGGAGAGTTAATCAACCAGCTCCATTTCATTAAAGTATAACCTTGCAGTGGCATACATTATCAGAACATAACAGAAGTTGTGACTCATGTTAAACACAGTATTTTGAAAAAGAAGAAATTTTGGGAAGATCACAGTAAAGACAAACACTTGTTGAAGGACTGAAATTTGAAAGGACTTCTTCAAAACTATGAAACAGCAGCATCTAGGAACGAATCAAAATTCAGCAGGGCAGCACAAGACTAGTGATTTTAATGCAGTAATATTTATTGCAAAAAAAATTTGCCAATTCCAATCAAATTTTTCTTTCTTTTTTTTTTTTTTTTTTTTTTTTACAGTGGGTGGGTGGGCAAAATACTGTAAAATTGACAGTGAACAAAAATTCTTGTTGAGGCGGGGGAAAACAATCTTGCACAGAAATGATTTAAATCTATAAGATGTTAGCCTGACAGGCATGAATTGGCTCCTGGCTTCTGATATGTAGAAGACACATTAGCTATCATTTCTTCACACCCGTACCTTTGGTAAATTAGACCACATCAAGTGTCTCCTCTAATAACTTCTGTGATAGCCCCATTTTCCCTCTGCAATGGCCATTTTCATGCTTGTTTTCTTTCTCTCATTATGTCAGTTTTTCCCTTGTCTGCGTCCTCCTTCCCCAATACTGGTTTAATAAAACAAAACAAAAAAATACAATAGTTGATGGCCCTGTCCAAGGGAAAGTGAATATGCTGTTTGATTTCTTTATCCTCAACTTAAAACAGAACACAGAAAAAAATTTACTTTTTTTTTCTAGGCTCACTATAGTCCAACCTTTATAGACTAAACGCTTTTCCTATTAATGAATCTTTCACTTAAAGATCTTCTGTAATATTTTTACCAAGTTCAAGAAGAAAAAGTAAACCTAGTTTTCAGAAAAAATCCAGAACATCAAAAGGCATCATTAGAAATTAAATACACCAATAACTGTACCATGCTATAACTATTAAATTAGTCTAAAGAAAACATTTATTGACAAGAATTTTTAGAGCTGGATTTTTTTAAAATCTAGTTAGAGTGCATATACTGGAACAGGATGTACTTAAAATTAAGCAACCCTATTTCAGATCAAAGGATTTTAGAGCCATTTCTAGCCAGAGAATGACATTATTTATACTACTGTCTCCACAGAGGATAAATCCATTTCTTGTTTGAAGAGGTTAGGCAATAAAGAGAGATTTATAAAACTAGTACAAATAATTGGTTTCCTTTCCTTATCCTCTGTTGGCTTCAGTACACGTTGAATAACCTTAAACCTCCACCCAGTCCGGAGCAAAATATTTTTACGAAGATTTTACATTACTGTTTTTCTAAGAGATCTGCATAATTATAATTAGGTTTGCACTGAATCAAAACCTTATTTTAAAGGGAGATCTGCATAATATTTACTCATACTGCCCTAAAATTCACATTATGAAAAGCTGATTTTTCACAAAATCAGTTTTACTATTTCACTCATTTGTGGAAAATAATAATTTCAAATATTCAGAAGAAAAAAGATGGGAAGAAATTTCTAGTTTATAAACACTGATATTAAGAATTAATAGAGAGTGAAGGCAGCAAAAAATAAGAAGGTAAACAGTGGCCTTAATTACCTCTGAAATCTGTAGATTGATATTAGGTTTTATTACGGTTTACATTTTAGTTTAGTTCTTGATTAATACCAGGGTTAAGTCACTATATCTATCCGTCATTTTGTATATTGCAAATACTATTTCATTATCCCTTAAAAACACAACAATACAAAAATATTTTTTAATTGGTTAGCTAGAGGTAGCCCTTGGGGAAAAAAAAAAGGAGCTTTTTGATATGCTGTGACGGTTACTGAGATAATTTCCTAATAACATTTGTAAATCAAGGGTTTCAAGATTTTATTGCATTTCACACAATGTCATTGATACTATCATCAATAGCTACAACCTATTTTTAAAAGCATGTCAGACTTGCTGATGACTATCACTGACTACAATAGGTGAATAAAATCACTGAAAATTACTTTTAAATAAATATGAAGAGATGAGACTTAGAATTAAATCTTACGTATCTTATGTTCTATTTATGCATAATAAAGGCAGAACAATGCCAGCAAAGAACAACATTTCTTTTTCTGTGTAATTAAAAATAAAATCCATCTAAACCATAATTGTAAAGGAGGGATTTCTCAGCAAAATGGTTCAGTGCTAGTTTTCACACTCTAATTTAGCAATTTGATCCTGTTAAGCAAAAGACTTGGGTACGTACTTAGTAGTAAGTTTCACAGACTTAAAACCTTTTGATTTCAAAGTGACATAAGAATGAGCTTCAACATTTTGCAAAATTATTCCTTATTTATTTGGTGTTTTTTTAATGACAGCTTGCCAATGAATGTAAATTACTACAGCACTTAATATACAACTTTAACACCTGGGCACCAGAAATTAGTGAATATTCACTTATTCATTTCACATAGGCCACTGAGCAATAAATCAGGCCTAATGGCTAGAATGCAACTTCTTACCTAAAATGGCCAAATTGAATAGAACAAAAGAATATTTAACTTGCCTATAAATAAATGCAGCTTTAGAAGCTTTATTAGTCTCTATTGGAAATACACAATGAATATCCAGCCAAAAGGAATGACGTAACATCACAGAAAGTCACAGACGATGTTAGAGGGAGAGCGTCCCCTTATTTTTCTCAGCTAAATAAGTGAATAGCCAATTACCTATAAAACACATTTTTATAATATACAAACCCAAATATCACATGCAAAAAATATTATCAAGAATTTATTTTAATTGTTATCTATTTCCCTGTGGTCTCTCTGATCAGAGCTTCATATGCTGCTCCAGCAAAAGTAATAGATCAGGTAACATTTGTGCGATTGTGCTTTCAATAACTAGGCTAACAGTGTTACCATGCTTCCCAACGCAAACACACACACACAACAACAACAAAAAAAAAAAATCACAATTCATTCTTCCTGAAGTAATACAGGCTCATTTATCATTAGGTATATAGATACTCAACCGATGAAATGCCAAACCTAGTCCTTAGCTAGCAACAGCAGCAGTGATGGAAGCTACAGGTACAAACTCATGCCAGGCAATCTGCAGTGAATGCAAAGGAAAAATAAGGCTCAGCTCAGAAAACTGTTCTACTATAATGATCACATTATGTAAGTAAACTCGGCTTTTTCACTGAACAGACTGAACAGCTAGATTGAATGTGAACTTATTCAAACCCTGTTGATCAAAACTTCTTGTATGGTCCTAATCTAGTGACACACATCAATAAGCAAGTTTTGAACTCATAGACTAAAAGAGATCTTTTCTCTACAACTACAGATCTATGAGATCCAATCTTTTCTTCCCCACTGTGTCCTAACTCTTTGTATAATGTGGAATCTTAAGAGAGTCTGGACCTGTAGGAGATAAGAGAATGAGCCAATAATACAGCGCTGTTGTGAGACTGTACACATACTTTGCATCAGTCAGGCTTCTGCTACAATATTGTGTCCAATTTTGGGTATCATTCTTCAAGAAAAAAAATAAAAAAGATAAAGAGTCAGACATCAAAAAGAGTCCATGGGAGTGTAACATGAATGACTAGAAGGTATGAAAAACACAATATAAGACAAAAGATCAAGAGAGTTAGGATTTCTTAGGCAAAGGAAGCAAAACTTAAGTGCAACAAGTAATAACGTTCTTCAAGTAGGCGAAAAAGTTCTTGCGAAAAAGATACTTGTGCTCTCCATCTCTACGAAATACTGGACGAATAATGAATTCTTGCTATTTCAATAATAACGACACAGCAAGGTCAAAGACTATGAAAATATTTGTAACGCTGAAGACTGCAAAGCATTACTGACTGCCTGGGGAGTTTACAGACTTCTCACTGGAGGTCTCCAAGAATAGGTCAGGCGACCATCCGTCAGTAATGATATGGGTATGATTGGACAGGCTTTGGGGTAATGAGTTAGGACTAGATGGCTTCTGGGTTTTACAGAAGCATAGAAAACAAGAAAGACATTTTAAGTTCACCCATTCTTAAAAAAAGGGGTATTCTTCTAAAAAATGTAAAGAAACAACTGTTGACTTGGTGTCAAGCACAAGACCATCACCAATGAAGAACTACTTAATACAGTGACCATAACACACTACAATTAACATCCAAAAGGGGAAATAATGAACGAGAATAAAAAGGTGAACTACAGAAATCAAACAGAAGCATATTTTTGTTAAAAGAACATCAGAAGAGAACTTAAAAAGATAATATGCTTGTAGCTGACATAGAACTATTCAAAGATCCCATGAGAGATTCATCATATTTTGTCACTTTTAACAGAATAACTGGGTACACCAACAAAAATACCAGGCATCACATTTGCTCATGTCTTTCTCAAAATAAGTTTTGTGGCTTTGTTTCTAAATGCAGTACATTCTGTAAATAGCTCCACAATGCTAATAATCATTGAGGGTGGAAGGGACCTCTTGAAACCTTCTAGTCCAACCTTCCCGCTCAAGCATGGTCAGCTAGACCAGGTTGCTCGGGTCTACTATGTCCACTCAGGTTTTGAATATCTCCACAGATGGAGACTTCACAACCTCTCTGGGCAATCTGTTCCACCCTCACAGTAACATTTTTTCTTGTGTTCAGATGGAATTTTGCATGTTTTCATTTGTGTCCATTGTCTCTTCTCCTGTCACTGGGCACTACTGAGAAGAGTTTGTCTCCCTCTTATTCATTGCTTTCCACCAGGTATCTACAGACATGGCTAAGATACCCCTGAGCCTTCTCTGCTCCAGGCTGAACAGCCCCAGCTCTCTCAGCCTTTCCTCATGTGACAGATGCTCAAGTCCCTTCATCTTTGTGGCTCTGCGCTGGACTCACTCCAGTAAGTTTGTATCTTTCCTGTACTGGGGAGCCCAGCCCTGGACCCAGCACTCCAGACCTGTCTCACCAGGGCCGAGCAGAGGGGAAGGATCACCTCGCTTAACCTGCTGGCGACACTCTTCCTAACACAACCCAGGAAGCTGGTGGCCCTCTCAGCCAAATGGGTGCATTGCTGGGTTATGGTCAAGTTGTTGTCCACCAGGACCCCCAGGTCCTTCTCTGCATAGCTGCTTCCCAGCCCATCAGCCCCCAGCCTGTAACTGGTATACGAGGTTATTCTTTCCCAGGTGCAGGATTTTGTACTTCCCACTGTTGAACATTCTAAGGTTTCTCTTTGCCCCGTTTGATTTCCTCAAAGTAACATGAAAGGCCAAAATGTAAGTTCATTCAAAAGACAGACAAATTCTAGCTATAAGTTTCTGTTCACCACTAGAAGCTGGGGAAGTACTCCAAGCACACCCAGTACTTATAAAACCTTTTTCCCCCTTAACATTTAATACAGGCTAGTTGGATTTTTGGCCTGATCCAGCATGGCCCTTTCACATTCAGTAAGTTAGCATAAAAGGTGAAGTAAAGGAGAAGGAAAGGGAGTTAAAAAAAAGAAAAAAAAAAGGTTCTCTTGACAAGAACTCCTTTTGCATTCATCCTCTTTATTATCAACATACACTTGGTAAGAATACCTCCAGTCCTAGTCTCTTCTGAACTAACACAACTTTCACACATTTTTAGTGATAACATTCCAATCTGATCTATACTTTCCAATTACACTATGCTATAGTTCCTAGCAGTAGTTCCTACTGATCCTACTATTTCTCCAAATTATCAAAGTCTCTGCTCAGTCATTCAGCTGCTAAATACTGAAAAATATCTACAGTGGCTATTAAGTACTATACAATTCTGTTCCAGTCCACCTTCTTCACCAAAGTAGTATTAAGTCATCAAATCTGAACAAAACCTCTGAAACTGTAACCATGGACAACATATCACATGGTGTATCCAGTATATTACGCATGGGACCTATTTTTGATATTACATTTTACTTCAAGAACTCCACCATTTAGACAAAAGCATGTGGTACAGTTTCTAGCTGTATGTTTACTTTTCCTCAAATACAAATTGATGAAATGGACTATCTTTAAATTTATAATCAAAACCATCAAACTTGACAGTAAAGGATATTTTGTGAGAAAGATTACTAAGCAAAAAAATCAACTTTATTTCTTTTTTAATCCCATTCTAATTATCTTTTTAATCTCCCAGTTAATGGAAGTCTACTCTAAATGCTATTTTATTCTATTGTGTTTCCTTTCAGTTATACTGCAGTGCTCATCTTGACTAATATGTCTGCAAATCAACTAGGCTGGCTGTCTCTCCCAGTATCTACTGACCAGAAGGCATAGCCCAAAAGCTAATGAGCTGCTAAACATTGCTGCCATTGAAGAGAGATGTATTGTGAATTTGCAATTTTGCAAAACACCATGCACATAACTGATGATTCCTGTCAGTAGCTGTAGTGTGAGATCACGATTGACTCCAAGATAACAATTAAAATGGAATACATTAAGTAACTCGTTATGGATAGGAGCAGCATAAAGCTTGTCACTGACTGTGGCTTCATTTCCCTGATACCACACTTCATGAAAGCCTTAATGATTTGTCAGGTATCCTAGATGATGAGTCCATGTATAAAACTTATTTAGAATCATCTATAGCTTTGCTCTACTGCAGGCAAATTACAAATTTTAGTTACTTGGGACTATAAACCTCTTTCATCAGGATGCCCAGACTGAAGAAAGGTTAAATGATTCAGAAGAAAAGTATCACCATACAGTCATTTCACTCATACAAAATTAAAGATTTCATTCACATAAGGATGTCTTATTTTTCAAGAACCTTAATTCCACATTGGACCGTACTGCCCTGTGCCTTAGTTTCCATTTCACTGTAGAAGAGAAAGAGATGGCTCAGAACCGGATTCACACAAAAGGATTTTGGTAATTGCACTCCTGGACTCAGTATATAAATTCTGCTTGTGACTCCTTTAAACATTGATGCCCTTTTGTGAATCTAGACTACCTAGTCACTAAAACTTCAGGGCAGAAGAATTTTGCTGAAACTAGTAAATGCTGAACAAGGACCACATGAAATCTCATCCCTTTAGAGACTTAGGTGTATGTTTATTCACTGAATTCATAAACCATAATCCTCTTTTAAAAGAAAAAGGGGGTGATTCTTTCCAAATATAGCAATATTTGGAAATTCTTTACATTCAGTAGCTCAGTGGTCAAAGTTCTCGCCCATGTATCATCACATCCTCAGAGACCATCTCCCTAGCCATCTGGACTGTTTTGAAGTGGGTTCAGTGATATATTTGTGTATTTATGTAAACATAAATAAATAATAATTATTATTATTAAAAAGCAGTTAACTCTTAACTCATGACCAGCTCAAAATACATTTCACATTTACTTTGCTCCCTTTCAGTGAACCTGCTTTTGCCACCTTTGAACTCTCCTCCACCTTTCTGACTTTTGGTTTATGAAACCAAACACCAATATTTCTGTGACTCCCTGAACCAATGTGACTGTTGTTATAGTTAACAGCCATGTTCCTTTGTGACTAACAACAAAGTAAATTTTCACTAACTCTGCCTTAAGTGGATACGTATTTGTGCACACTGACCAACTGAAGTATACGAATTCAAATGAAAATAGAAGTGACTTTACATGTTCTTACAGTAACATTTCCAACAGCGCATGCCAACCAATCCTATAACAAAAAATCTGTTGAGAAAAGCCCAGAATGTCAGGCTGCAGATTTCAATATTTTCTTCTGATTATAACTTTTCATGCCACTTGAATTCTGAGGTGCAGCAAATTTTATGAAATGAAAATAAAGCTACACTGGTCCAAGGTTGAGGCTCCTTGGGAAGGCTGCTACTTTAAATGACAAATGAAAGCAAGACTTCATTAAAATTAGACACATAAATCAGAGGTAGAAAATAAAGCAATACACCAAGCCAACTTCAGAAATTTTCTATTTCTAATGTCTTATTATACTCCTCACACTAGAGCTGGTAGGTCTGGAGGCCTTAAAATTGTTTGGTTTGTTTTCTTGTTTTGGTTTGTTGTTGGGTTTTTTTTGTTTGTTTTGGTTTGGGTTTTTTACTAGTTTGCTGTGATTCATTAGATAAGTTCCAAGCTTGATTTTTTGCAACTAACAAGGCATAAAGGACTAAATCTATGAACGACTGCTTTCATTGTACTCTCCCTTTTAAGGCCAAAACCCAGCTTGCAAGCAGCACTGAACATTATCAGCATCTAAGTGCATCGGCTCATGAAATATAGGACATTAAAAATCAATCAGAGTTTACCCTGGAAGCCTAGACAGAAAATGAGATCTTTCTAATGTAACTTTTAGAAATAAAAAAGGAGAAGAATTTTCATTACTGTAGCTGATCATGGGTGAAAAAACACCTGGACAGAACAGTACAGATATTTTCATGCTTAGGAAATACTTGCTAAATGTGGATCTGTGAGCAGTAACCAAACAGGGAAAAAAAAAAAAAGCCATTCTCCAAGGACACATATGATTAACAAGCTGGAACCAATTAAAGTCAAGTGAAATCCATTAGAACAGAAGATCCTCAAAGTCCTGCTTATGCCTCCCTGGGTGGCTATGTGCTGCCTAAATATGCACGTGCAACACAGGACAGGACAACCAGGAGTAAAAAGTTACTTTTGCATCGTTCACATTGGAAAAGAGATGGTGTAACTTTAGTTACAATCCTTTAGTACGCTTAATGTAGTGTATCACTAAAGTATATTTACTAGTCAAGACAAAAATATTTCTTTGGCCACCTACTTAGGTTTCAAAAAATTGTTCATTTGAAAAGTAATACTATAACACAACTCCAAGTCATACTCTGTTTATGCAGGAACACTTTAATTTGAGTATGTTCAAAACCTAAAACTCTCTTTTGTGATATGAAAAACACCCCCCCTATATTTTTACTTATTCAATAAAATAAGATTTCTTAATATCCTTTTTATTCCAGGCCGATTCATGTCATATTATCTAAAAAAATTAAATCTTTCTTTGGGAATATCTTCAAAAGGTTAACTTGAAGAATCTGGGATCCATTCCTAAACTTGAAAACAATGCTGATATTTGCTAACTTCACTTGCTTAGGAGAAAACCATATCTACAATGGTCTTCTACACCAAAGGTTAGATTCAGTAGTTCTTTCATCTGATGTTTCTTCCACCTCTAATTTAAAAGAAAAAAAACTTTACCAAACGTCAATTAACCAGGCAAAATGCTGGCAAAACTGTTGATTTTCCTAAGCAATTTAGTTTTATCACCTCTATTGCAGATTCTCTAGATAATAATTTCATTCTAGTAAGGCCATTAACACACATTTTTCAGCTCTTTAAGATAACACCTTTGCCTGTTAATGAAGACTTCAAAGTTGACACCACATTCTTGATTAATATGAAAGTTTCTAGTTCTAAAGTTAATTCATCAGAATTTCTGAATAATTTCTGCTTTTACCTGTCTAATCTTTATTATAAATTTAAGCCTCGACAAGCACTCTGCTTGGACTCACTGGGCTACAATTTCACCAAGCTCACGCTCCTCTTCTGGACAGAACCCTTCTACTGTAGCTTCAGATCTAGGTTGGGTTTTTTCCTCCAAGTTTATTACATTCATTTTTACTACTAAGCCAAAAAAAAAAAAGTCCAAGCATAAACATGATTTCTAAAACAACAACCACCACCACTAACCAGTCTATTCAGATAAACACGTGAAATTCTTTGTTACTCCCAAGTAAAAATAAAGTGTCTGAACATTCGCCTCCCTCAGGCTTTGCAGTCCCCGCATCCCTCTCACCCCACCTTGTCTCATCCTTCAGTAGATGTTCCTCTTTCCCCTCCTTCCTCCAGGATTGGTGTCAGGTGATCTCATTGATATGGCTTTAAAGACCACTTCTGTGATGATAATTCCTAGAACTTCTTCCCTACTCCTGACCCCTGTTGTGTCCTGTAACACTGCTGTCCCTTGCAGTAGTTCAGCATTACCAGAGCTTGTTTGGGGCTCTGATGTGGTCATCACCAGGTGTGATGGAATAACCTAAGTGCTGATTAATTTTATCAATTAACTGAACACAGCCACATGTAGAGACGGGCAAGTTTGGCTCCCGCTTGCCAGGGCACAGAAGCAGAAGGCCAAGTCCCACAGAAGTGGCGCCCACTGCCTTTTGTGGAATGTGAGTACTTGGTTCCCCCACAATCTAGACAATTAGTAAATATTTAAGAGAAAAATCAACTGTGAGTGATACAATATTTTTTCCTAATTTCTCCTTGTGGGGGGTGGGGGGGAAGCGGAAGCCAACCTCTCATGCTGGGACCCAAATTAGTGTGTTCACAAAGGAAAAGTTACACATGCATGTATATTAAGCAATATGGGTGGCAATAAATACAAGTGAAGTTACAAAACAATTTTACTTCTTTTCTGTATAACATTTAACATTCTTCTAAATTAAATGAAAGGGGATGATTCTCAAACACTCCCTCAGTCTGTCTCCCATCAGATATTTAAAAAAAAAATTATACAACTTACAAACTTTAAGATTTTATCTACTATCTACTGATAAATATCATCATAGTAACACATGTAAAGAGGTCCGTAAGACAAGCTGCATGCATCTTATATTAATACAAATGTTAATCACCATGCTTATGGACAGGCAGTCTGATACTTCCCCCTTTAGACATCACATAGGAATAGATAAAAGGGTTAATATATACTTGGTATTGTTCTAACAAGCAAGATATCAGCTGGTAGGTGAGACCATACAGAAAAGCACCACTGAAGCCCAAGGAAAATACCAGCTGTCTCCGCTCAGAGAAGACAGATTGCCACCTGTCCAGTTATCTTCCATACACAATACAAGGCACATTGGTCATTTTAACAGGGATAACTGTACCCATATGCTGTTTAATTTTGCACTGCACTCTGCCTACTTGTAAATATTTGTGATGGATCATTGTAAATCGTAGATTAGCCCAGTGGTGATGTTTAGCTAGAGGCTGAACTTCACGCTTACTTTAGCTCCCTGAAGCCTTAATCTACAGTGTGCTATGTTAGCATCACTACTTTAGGCAAACAATGGAAAGCAAACACATATGCATGTGCGTGTGTGCACACATACACACACAGATGCACAAAGGGAGGAAAAGAATTTTAAAAAAAACACTAAAATTTAAAAAAGATTTCAGGGAAGACTTGTTTTAAGTCATAGTCTGGCAAAAGAGCACTTAGCAAGCTTCGTTTTATATACTGTAAGAAGTCCTGCTTACATTTTAAGCAATACACCAAATACTGGTGTTACAAGACCATAAACACTGTTGTAGCTTTAAAATCAACCAAGGGGGGGGGGGGGGGAATCTTCCCATGATCTATACAGTTAGGAAAAAAGAAAAAAAAATCTGTTCCAGTAAGTTTTACAATGTTAGCAGAACATGCCATTTATCATACAAATACATGATCAGCACTTTTTTTTTTTTAAAGAGCAAATAACTAGGAATTCAAAAACAGCTTTCTGTTGATTTGGACACTGATTCTTGCAAGTTAACTGAGTGTTTTTATGTTTGAAATGTGGCTCTGAATAACTAGTTTTATAACACAATCTGAGTTTCATAAAGAAATAAGCAAGAGAATCATCTACAGTGTAACTCTGCCACCTTCACAACCATAGCTCTGCCAAGAAATCAGACTCAACCTGAATCCTCAGATCCCATAGGAGCTGCAAACTTTATTACAATATTCTGGCTCTTCACATTATTCTTTTTCTGCCATTCTGTGTTGAAGACAAAAAAAAAAAAAATATGTGCTTGAGTCCCTGGCATAGAATACAGCTGACTGCTGTCTGTCAGCCAGATGTTAGTGGCTAAAAGCTGCATCATTTGCAAGGAATAGAAAGGCTGTCTGAATAGGAGGCAGGAATACATCAACGAGGAGTGGGATGAAGGATCTCAAATTCAGAGTGTCTTTGAAATTTCAGAGATTTGGGGTGCTCTCTAGCCTTGCTCAATCCCTGCAAATACTTTGCCCGAGCAGCTGTTCAGATGTTTGTTTGAACAAATGCTTGTAAAAAATGTTGAAATAATTATTTTGTATGAAGCCATTGCATCATGGTCTGAACTGCCAGTTATTGCAGGGCTCTGAGACAATGCACTGTGGTTTTGACCCAGAATCAAGTATTCACTTATGCTGCTTTCAGTTCTAGAAAAAATTACAAGATCCAGAGCCTTGAAAGATTTGCACTGAAAGGAAGGATTGCAGATGCCCTGTGAAAGCTTTGCTCACTCACTCATACAACTCACTCTATTAGATCAGGTGCAAAATTTGTGATAGCTGAGCAGAAACTTAACACTGTATCCATCCCTACATTTTTTGCTAAAATAATGACACAAATCACAAGTCCACCATCTAGCCTTTTCAGTATTTCGAAAGTCTCAATTTTTCAAACAATAAAATGTCACCACATGTTTACTTACAATATATATTTTAATTCCTTCCTTGTCTGCACTTACTTGGTATTAAGTTGCTGAGTTAGCAAAATAAATGAAAAAAAAAAAATTCCCACCTCCCAAAAAAACAAATCCACAGAACATGACTTTCAACAGTGACATATGATTTCTTATTTTAAAACACGTTATAAGGTAGTTCAACATGCAAGAGATGCACAATTTATTGACAAATCGCCTTAAAGTATCCAGTCATTTAATTAGCTTCCAATTCATTGAAGCTGATAAAATTTATTTTATTCTCAGCTGAACCAAGTCAAGGCTTTTCTTGTGCTGATCTACATAGCAACCGAGATTCACATTGCTTTTAATAAAGCCTCAGATGCTCTGACAATGAGATTCTTCAAATATAAATGAGTTTACCTTCTTAAAATTGTTTCCCTATTTTGTAAGGGAAATACACATTCCTTAAATTGGATTTTAAAATAATAAAAGTTCTAAGTCTACTGAAATAGAAAACCATTTTTATATCTGAAGTTCAGATACATTATTCACTCATATTCTATCTCCAGGTATATGCAGAATTATGTAACTTAATTACCATATGTTTCCTCTGAACATATTCAGCTGCATGTAACAAGGATCATACACAAGTTAATCATACAGCTATCAATACTCTTAAGTCTGACCAACTGCTAAGTTAATTTCTCAGCCCCAGTAGCTCGTCATCCGGTCTGTGCCCCAGCCAGCTGTGACAGCGTTAATACTTGGGTGTCAAAGATACAGCTTGCTTCAATTTCAAAACGGCAGCTTCTACAACTCCAACTAAGTTTAACCACAATAACCCATTAAACAATGGTTATAATACTTAATTGTACTCAGCAATGTCTTGGGTTATTATAAACGGACAAAAAAAATCCACAGATAAAAAAATAAGTGACTTTTTACGCAATTTTTACAGAAATTAAGGAATGCCTCAAAGTCTTTTAAACATAGGAATTTCTTTCAAGAGCAGAAAAATTGACCGTTAAAAATGTATGTTACTTCACAGGTTTCATGTATAAGAGTTTATCCCCTATAGCATAGTCTAATATTTTACCTAAAACCCTACAGTAGGATGTGACCATATTATACTATACAGTAAATACTGTAAACACAAATTTATTCTGTTGGCTACTACATTAAATGTGTATGGGTTTTTTTAACAGTTAGTTCAAACAAACTCTCGTTCTAGAACATGGCCTTATAAATAAACAAATTATTTTTAGTTTAGGCACCTTGAAAGAACAAATCTTACATACAGTCAAAATTTTATTGCTTCAGCCTGATTAGAGCTTTGTTTCAAGTAACCAAAAACACTTGTGTAATCCAGGCGAGAAACAGCAGTTCCTACCAGATGTCATTACTTAAGGCTAATATATCAGGTGAAAATAAGGAACATCAATAGGTGGAATTTTAAAAGTTCAGTTGATCATTAGGTTAAAGTCAAACAAGAAGAAACAATTATAGGCACAAATACTGTATAGGAAGACAGAAGTCACAAAAAGATGACAGAATCTAGAGGAATATGATTTTTTCATACCTTTACCAAATACATAATTATAGTCTGGCAGCAATATGCCATAGCCCTGCATGCTACCCTGACAGTGAGATGAGATTACCACCTTCAGCTGCTTATTCACACTCCTTTACCAAAAGCTATCCTCTCTGATAAAGATCTGTTTAAATATGTTAGCCTAAATACAGGCTAAGTAACAGCCAGCATATACCCTTTCCCTAAGTCAGTTTCATCAAAATAAATCTGTACAGTTTAAATAGCATAATTTAATTCAGGTTTTCTCAAAACAGATCATCCTGACAGTGGCTACACATGCAGTTATGCTGCATCTGAGCGGGGCTGTAATAACGGTAGGGGAGGACAGAAGCAAACAGCCAGGACCGAAACCCTCTTAACTTGGCTCAATTGTAACCAGAAGAGCACATCTGACCTAATTTGACAGAAAAGCAGTTAGTGTCCCCCAGCCAACTTCCCACCTCCATGGGGTCGCATGCACAGAGGAAAGGGTTATCCTCCCAGTCCCCACTTTCTGAGCCACACAGCAATGAGAGCAACTGTCTGCCCAGGATAACAAAGTCTAGTACTTCAGCAGCTGCGCTCTGGAGAAGTAAAATCCACAGTACTGGAATTGCTTTCCCCATTTACCCAAAATAGCCTGTGCTTGCTGCTCTTCTGCATTTGCAAATGTAAAAAAATCTTTTCTTTTTCAGAAGACTTCCAAAGAAAGAGTAAGCAACTGAAAAGGAACAGTCTTTTTCTGCTGTGCTTCTTTTTTTGAGCCTATATAATCTCTCAAGAATTTAATTAACTATTATATTATGAAACTAGCATATGGATTACACGAGGTTTGACTTCCTACACTGTTGTGATTGGGATATAGCAATCCAGACCAGAAGCAGGCTAGAACCAGTCCCTTACTGGTAGGTTTTCTCTGCAGTCTTAACTTGTTGAACAGACATCCAGGCTGAGCTATCTCACGTAAAACTAATACAGTTCTCACATAAAACTAATACTAAAACAAACCCTTCTCAACTATATTCAGGTTATTTATTTTAGGTGGAGACAAACTCATTAACATCTATGTTGTCTTCTCATTCGTGACCATGTCTGCCAATATACTTAGTAAAGTAGTAAACTACATGGCCATGGGGCTCCATTTCCCCTGTGGAACTACACAACGAATCGCTTATCTCACCATGCACAAAATGAGTCATGGCACAGCACCACAAGACCTGCAACAGTAGGGCGGTTCAGCCTGCATCTGAACTGAAAAATCCGGGAGACTCAAATCAAGCAGTAAACAGCTTTGGACGGTGGCCGTGACTCAGTTCAGTCTGTTATAGCTCGGGCATCAAGCACCACTCACTGCAAAGTGGCGGGGAGAAGCTTAAGGACAAAGCCCAAGTTAAATATCCGAAGAGACCCAGCTACTGGCACTTGCTACCTCTGCCTGGGCAAGTGTCTACAACAGCACTTTTTAAAAGTACAACACATCTGCTCCCTTCAGCTTATTCATCTCTTCCTACCCTCTTTCTATATGTTTACTCCAAGGCTAGGTTGTAAGCTCTTTAGATGTTCTGAATGCTGGATTTCATCCTGTGGTCAGTATAAAAAAAGAGGGTGAAAACCAAGCAAAGTTGTCTTAACGGCTTCCTGACTTGGTCGGTATGCCTATAAATTCTGATTTTACAGAAGGACATATTAATAAAATAGTATTCTAGGAAAAAAAGTAAGATATTAATACATTAGAAAAAAGTTAGCCACACAATAATTTATATTTTCTTACTGGAGAATTTCATTACAGATAAGAAAAATAATGCAGTTATGTCAGATACCATTATACTAAAACAATAAAGTAAATAAAAGTAAGCCAACCAAAGATGTTACAACCAGGATAAAGTAGGCTATTCTTCTCCTCATAATATATGCTTTTTGGATATCTGGGAAAGATTATAAATAATTTTTTTGCAAAGCTTCATAGAAAATTTCATGTAATGATGTTTAATACAAAAAAATAATATACCATTTTCATTTGGGTTCCTTCAATTAAGTCTTTTTCCCTGTTGCCTGGGATAACATAGGCAGAACAAAAATATATTGGTAAGTGGTTTATACTTTCCTCTATTTTATTTCCTTAAAATATTCTTCGTAAGTTCTTGATCAAGAATGTGTATATTTATAAAGACTTTTATTTAATTAACAGAACAGGTAAAGTTAGCTCACATTGCATTTACCGAAATTTTCATTTTCTTTCACACAACTGTGTACACAAAAATCCACTAACAAAAGTCAGAGAGTACAACTTTAAAAAGGTCTATGCTGGATTGATATCAACTTTCCTCAGTGCATCTCTTGCTTTCCCTCTCAGGTAAGAAAGCAGTGAATTAAGCGATGAGCAACAGCTAAAAGATGCTTTATTGCATCAGGTTTATGACAACCTGAAATCTATTCCTTTCCCCTATAAACTCAGACATAGTTTGGCATTGACATTTTGAACTCCTTCCATATGATTAAAAGCTGAGAGGCTTTGAGGAAGGGGGTTGGACTAGACATTCTCCAGAGGGACGTTCCGACCACATGATTCTGAGGCTGCTTTAGAAACAACACTCTGCTAAATTTACATCTTTAAATGCCCATTTTAGTAAAAGTATTTCTAGGTTTATTCTCTATTAAAACTTTAATAATTCAACTATTATTCTTATTAAATGAACCTTGCAGAAGGCCTTCATGCACACTAGACAACAGAATATTCCATGATGTTCACAAAGGCAATAAACATGCAAGGCCACTTCACACAGACTAACAAATCATCTCCTCCAGGTGGTTGTACAACCAACCTCTAAAAGCCTCAGTGAGAGCCTTCACTTATTTCAAATATAAAACAAACAAATTTGAAATACTCTTTAAATAAAAAGTTATGATTAATTTCATTTTTATTGGAGGTTCTGTGTTTTTAAAAGGGACTAACACATCGCTGGCTGTACACAAACACTGACACGGCCTCAAGGAGTATCTATGAACTTAAAAGCCTGAAATGGTATAATCAAGGAAGACCCCCTTCCACAAGAGACTGTATTTTCCTCCTGACATCAGGCATCTCAAAAACACCAAAAAAGTTACATCTTGCTGGGCTTTTTGTTCTCTTAAAGTATATTTTTACCTAAAATGAACTGGGTAATTAATGACTTCAAATTAAGAGAAATATTACTTTAAAACATCAACAACATTTCTCACGTTTCTTAACTTGAAATTCCTGCTCAAATTCATAAGCCCTAATGTCACAGCATCTTGAAGAAATTAATGTAAAACTCTACTGGGTCTTTCAAGTTTAAGACCCTAACATCTACTATCAGCAGCATTTCACTTAAAAGAAATCTTGTATACTTTAATATGATTCAGTGTCCTTATGATGGGGAAATAAAGGCAACCAACACAATGCTTATCGTTGTAGTCCAAGAGACTTTTTCCTTTACCTTCCAAATTGCAAGCATCCAGATTTCGAGAAAGCAAAACATTATTAAAATGTACCAGTTCTAGAAATTTGCTACATCAGCACTCTGCTGGGTTATACTGGGTTACAATTCCAACCTAAATTTTGCAGGGCTTTAATTTAAAGGACAATTTGCAAGTCGGGACATTTTTTCATCATGAATGTATGTAACCAAGTAATATTTTAGTATTTTTTCTAAAGAAAATATCAAAAAAGCTTGAAAATTATCCTCAGGTAATAATGTATTTCTTCTTTTTTAACCAACTACTGTGGTTTTGCACATTGATCAGACTTGCTGTACTTTTGCAAACAAAGAACAAATTGTTTGCATTAAATTTTTATGATCTCCTCATCCAAATATTTCCAAATCAAGTCCATTTCTTACTTCAGGCTTGTTTTTGTGTTGCTACTTCATAGTTATTGGAACTACAACTTTTGATCTAAAGGTAACATTAAACAATAAATGACAGAGGGAAAGGCAAATCCTGACTGTACCCGCAACAAGAATATCAAACACTTTGTTGAACTTTTCCAGTTAACTGGGTTTCAGCACACCTCATCTAAAACAGGAACCACTTCGCCCTGTAAACTAAAACGTTTTTCTCTCTTCTAGAGTTGTTACTAATTCCAGTGGGGAAAACTTAGCAGATCTCTTCAAAAAAACCCATATACCATACATATGAGTCACATAAATGCCTACTATTCTTTAATTCTGAAACTTAGTTCTTTTTTCTACAAATTTTTGAAAAGATTTTTCTTGGAATGAAACCTGAAAAGTCATGAAAATATTTTACTTAACTTTTCCTTAAATCCTACAACAAGCAATATTATGATGTTAATCTGCAAACCTCAGTAAAGCTGTCCAGGCAGAATGGCTAACCTGCCTCAAATACTTGTCAATAAAGACTCAGCTGGCACTTTTTCCTCAAAGTAATCAATAAAGCACTGCCTTTGTTGTATAGAACTCCTACACAAAGGTATATGGCCATAGGTCTCTTCAGATACATATTCTACTGAGACCAGAGTAGAAAAGCTATACTAGTTCAGAGCCACAAAGCACATTAATTCAAGTCTAGAATATAGTGTGGTTTCCTGGCCTCAGTACTCTGTAACATAATTCCTTTAAAAACCTGGGTTTTTTTCTTTTAGGCCAGTTCCGCCCTTGCAGTAACGTCTATTATAGAACGTGAAGACATAGTACAGACTTCATTGATACAGACAGTCCTGAAAACTAAAAGCAAGTTGTGTTACTTTTTAAACAGGTAATAATACAGTCCAATGTACATTTCATGTTATTTTTAAATACTAATGAATTTGTCACTTTTTAAGACAGCAAGGACAAATGAAAATTATTTTATGGTAGTATTTGCTTTATAGAAATAAACTTAAAAGACATTAAGGTTTTAAATACAATAACTTCTGCTGTACATTCATATGTGCAAATGTTTGGCATATTGAATGTTAAGGTTGTACATACACATATAATTCTTCTTCAATGAGGGAAAAAACACTTCAAAGATGTGTGATAGACAGTGTAAATATTGGTGGTATGAATTTATTTATATGAATTCATATTTGTACCAGTGGTTCACAAATCAAAGAACAGGCCAGTGCTGACCACCCTAAAAACACAGAACGGAAAGCAACTAGGATGTTTTTATTAACCATTTAAAATGAAAAATATCTCTATTACTTAGCTCGTTAAATGCTGACTGATGCTACCAAAAATTACACTGAACTTGACAAAGTCAAGTAAGCAAGCTAAATAACCAAGCAATGCACTGCCAGCAGGTCTATCTGCTGCTTCAGGAAACTGTCAACATGCCACACAATAGAGGTTGTTATGGCCCACCCAGAGTAGCAAACAGCCCACAGATCTGATCCAATAGTACCTCTGTAATTAGTATTATCCTAATGATGTATGGTATGAACAAACATGCAACAGTTTGATTGAACTCTGGTGTAGAGACAGCATTCATCTTAGTTCATTTGTTTTCATTTCTTTTGCAAATATTCCAGATTAAACTAAGACCTAGTTTGTAGCTTTTGTACCAGTCTATTTATACAGACTAATTTAATATAGATCACTTCATGGAGAGACAAACCCCAGTTTGGGGAAGAAAGATGAAAGCAACTTTAAGGACACACAAGTTTCTCGAGATAACTAGGCCTTCAAAAGATGAATGAAAAATAGTAGCAGTAATAAAGATTAACAGCTCTTTTACTGGAAGCACGCCCAAGGCTGAAGCAAAAGCTGTGTACAGGATTCCAAGGGTAAAAGGCAAGTATTCTCCAAATCATTAAAATAAATGAATGAAAATCTTTCACATGAGCATTCCTCATCCTTAACTAAAGGGAAAAAACCCAACCAGTGTTATTTCTGTTCCTGCCTAGCAGAAAGCAAGCAAATTGAAAAGCTTTTGGATTTTCCCATTAAAAAGAACTTTCTCTCCACTCAGTAACAAAAGAGCATGTCTGTACCCCCAAAAGACTGCACATAAATCAGCTTTGTCATCAACTACAGCCTTTTTATACTTCATCTTGAACTAGAATCCAAATATGATGAACAGGAAGATTCTTTACCTCCTTAAAATTTTCATAAACTTAAATGGTCAAATGACTCTTCATATTACATTCCCTCTAAAGTCTTCCTAAGCATTACAAACAATCTATCTAGAACTGCAGGCATTTGGCCTCTGCTCCACTAGTGAACAAATTCAGGTGCCTACAATCACACCATAAAGCCGACCTTCCCCAGGACATACAGAGATGCTGGTACTGGTACATAAATGGCTAGAGAGACAACAAAATGCTTCACTGATAAATAGAAAATTGAATATTTCCAAGACAAGGCGCAAATCCTAGATGAGAACAGAAGCCTGAAAAAGATGTCCTAGTCACAAGACATCGAATAATTATGAAAAAAAAATCTAATTAAAAAAAAATCCCTTGTAAACAAAATCTCTTTAACCTTCACTGGAATGAAAGGCCCTTATGATCTCCACATGCTACCATCATATTTATCTCCAGTTCTAATTATAAACTGTATTACAAAGACTTTTATTGGTTATTAAGTCTTATTTCACATCACCAGTAATCCTTACCATAGAACAAAGATGCAAGAGAAACAATAATGCTCTACCAGGAACCTCTTACTGTGAATTAGTTCAAAATTATTGACTACTATTTTTCTAAACAAAATGGCAAAGTATGCTCAGAAGGCATTTGTGTATTTTGACCATCTTAACAATAAACACTGGAGTCACATGCTCAACAATATTTAGAAAAAAGTTTACTACTTAACCAAAAGAAATCATCCTACCTTATATTTTATCGCAGTCACAAAGAAACAATTACTTTCCCATCACCATAAAGCTTACTCTTCCCCACTGCAACAAAACACAACATCTGCCAGCACTAACTTTATTTCTACCCATAAAAATGGTGAGGGCTTTCACATGGTATTTTCCAATGTATTTTGCATAAAATCCTCTTTCTTAAAGAGTACTTCTTTCCCTCTAAGTAGCCCTAGTATAGCACTACTCCTTCCTGATTTTGTTATAGAAACTCTCTCATTTCCAAGCACACCTTGAACCTCCTCAAGAAAGTGAAATCTGTAACATTTCCCAGTCAGTGCCTTAAAAAAATACAGCTGCAAAGCCTGCCGTAACTTTTTATAGTGGCCATATTACTTCCTTTATACATGATACAGTAAATCTAAGATACAAAAATAAAATGCACAGGCTCATAAAAGATCTTTATTGCATGCAATAATTGAAAATATATTTTGTATTTTATTTTTTAAGGTAGAGTTTCTCTGTGTATTAAATTAATAGAGCTTTGAATAAGATGCCTGAATAAATTTGTGCAGAATTTTTATTTCAAGTGAGAGATATATATGAAACCTCTATAATACACACATATATGTTTAATTAAACAAACATTTTTAAAACAAGATGCTAGTATACATTTTATTTAGGAGATTGGAACAAGAAATGTAGGGTATGTTATCTAAAGTTAAACTGTTCATTACTTAAAACGATTGAATCTATATGAACACTGACATGCCTTAATGTTCCGTTCAATTGATTTGTTTCCCTTGCAATTAAAAAAAAGCAATGTAAGTTGTTCCAAAGTTTGACATCCTGCTAGGCTTATAGAACAGCCTACCTGTGTTTATTTATTCCCACTATGCATATGTACCTCAGATATGCTTTCTACTCATCAACCAGAAGAGTCTCCAATACATCTCCAGTAGGAAAAATCAGATACAAATAATCATCAGGCATTAGACACACTAAGCCATATGTCTCAACAAACCATCTTAGCCGAAGTAATACCCTTCAAGGGAAGTAATTTTTATTTCTCCAAATCATTTAGAGAGAAAGGCAAAAACTCAAATTATTAAGGTCAGGAATAAAGAGATCATTACTCTTAATTTACTTTCCTGTGCTTCAGGTCTCAGCCACAATACAGCGCTGAACTTGGGGCCAACGCCACATACTGGGGTGAGCAATACCCCATTTGCTTTCGTAGAGGAAGAAGTTATCAAATTCCAGAGAGGCCATCAACACAGTTTAAAAAAATATAAGTCTTTGGAAATAATAGATGGACAGAACGTTACCTAGCTTGGACAGATCCACTGATAGCAGCCTTCTTGGTTTGTTGTGGGTGATGATCCTATTTGCAGGCCAGCGCCACAGCTGCCTGCCCAAGCCGACCCTGCGAGAGGCCTTCCCTCCCCAAACCCTCCCATGGCAGCACCCGCCCAAGGAGCTCGGGCGCAGGGGTGAGCCCTGCACTGCGGGGCTGCCTAAGTCCCGTTTCTACACTCTGAAGAGTATCAAAAGCCTGAGATCCAGAAGAGAAGACAAAGGATGGCTCATTAAGGACTAAAACTGCAGATGCAAACAATAGCATTATCAGAAAACAGATATGCTTTTAAGACCCCCCAAAAACAGGGGATGAGGGGATGAAAGGGAGGAGGCATGCAGCCCTGAGGGCCTGGCACCTTCTGGCACTGGGCAGAGCGCTTCATTTTCCTACAAGTCCAGCTGGCAGATCTGATGCAGTTGAGCACCCACTGGCAGAGGTGGCTGAGGAATAAAAGATTTCTTTTCTGTGTACTTTGCGTGCAATGTTTTACCTACTGATTTATTTCGCAGGCACAAAACTGTTTAGACTTTCTTCAATGCTATAACTGGGCTGAGGGTAGTACGCATATATGTAGCTTCTTCGAGACAGAATCCCTGCATCTACGTTCATGTAAATACAGTACTAATTGGAACTTCTGTATAGTAGGAGTTGACTTGTAGCCTCAATTTTCCTTTTAGCATTTGCTTTAATAAAACTATACTAGGTTGAGCAGAAGTCTCATGTATACCAAGCTTTTCAAATTTTGAATCATTTGTGCAACTGTTTTCTGAGCCCATTCCAGCTTTCCAATGTCCTTTTTCTTTCTATGAACTAGTCAGATAATTTGAAGAAAGGTAAATCAGTTTCTCACCATTACTTTACACTACTCTTCTATGGACAAGGTCTCCTCCTGCTCATCTAATCCTCTATGAAGACTGGTTTAAATCAGGTTTCTTTTTTGTCATAATTGAAGTCAGGAAAAGATTAAACTTACTTTCTTCTTTCCAGTAACAAAATATTTAAATGATGACAGCATACTGAAGGAGCAAAACCAGGGACTGTGACTCTTAATTACTGCTCCCATTTTCTACCCTCTTAACTTTGAAGCTCTGCATCTATTTCATGACATAGAGCAGAAATATGCATGAGTTGCAATTCTCCCTCTAGAATGGGCAAACTAATTGACAGCCTGAAGGCTGAATCCAGCCCCACAAGACAGTTGTACTTGGCTCCCACGATGGCCTAGAGCAAGACTGCACATCATGTACTGCGCTAAACAATTTGCTTAGCCCACAGGAGAGCAGGAAAGAAAGAAAAGAGAGTGAGAAGTATGGGGGTGGGAAGAACAAAAGAGCGTGGGTGATGGCTGACGGGCTAAAAATGGAAGTGTAACTGTTCCAGCACTTTCTCACCTTCCCGAGTTGCCTATATGGAGAGCAGTTAGTGCAGAGCAGAGCTGGGACAGGCTGGGTCCTTCACAGGGTCTCTCTCGAACTGGGCTAAACCAGAGGAGGGATCGCTTCCTGCTGCAGTGGCTCGGCCAACCATACCAGGCTCCAGGGTCCCCATGCCTTCTGTAACAGGCTTTTACCAGGTAGCTTTGCTACATCTACTAGATAATTAGGGTAGACTAGGAGTGAACTAGTGCCCCAAAAACACCTACAAACAGAGGAGAGAAAGGCAGCACCATTCCTGCGTGGGACCTACAATCTCCCCAAAGGGAGGTCACACTGCTGGAGCAGAGATTGTCTGGATGTTCCTGGTCTGGGCATAAAGTCCTCTCCTTTGCATCCACTATGTATTAAAGCAAGAGCGCTGAATTTGACTTTATAGGCTTTCCCTGAGCATGGGTGAAATTAAAATCAATGATACTCATCTGCTTCTGCAGGAGCAGTCCCAAGTCCAGAAGGAACACACTAAACTGAAGTCAGAAACACAAGAGTCCCTGTGCCAGGCTCTCCAGTGCCTTCTATAGCACCTATATATTATTAGGATCTCTCTTTCGTACCTTTCTCTCTCTGGACAATGGAGGGTTAAATATACAATCATCTTTATATATTCATCTGATCCATGAGCAGCTGACAGGGGGGGTGGGAGTGGAAGGTGGCCCACAACCATAGGGAATCAGCAATCCAAGCTCTAGAGGAATAAATCCATAGAAGGAAAATAGAAAATTACAAGTTCGAGAACTAAATTTATATCCCAGCACCACCCAAAAGGGATGATTTTGGAACATTTCAAAGGACCTCCAAAGTTATTTGCAATTAGTCCTAAAAATAGCTACGAAACACTTCAAATAGTCCTTAAAGCAGAGGGATGAAGAGCAGTCTTGTGAGGAACAAATGTAACAGTGAGCGAGTTCCCAATCTCTCCATGGCTGACAGACATCTTTGTGACCCTTGAGAACAAGATTTAATTTCTTCCTGCCTCAAGTTTTTCTGTCTAGAGAACAGCAATAGTAAGACCTCCTTCTTTCCTGAGTACATTTGAACATTTATAAAATGCTTTTAAAAGCTTGATTTGAAATAAATACACAGAGAGGAGTGTGGACTTTTCAGGGTACTCTTGCAGAAGAAAACGTCACAAAGCAATGCTAAGACACCAGAATCAAAGTGTATGCATTGATTCTTTCCTTCTGTACACGGACAATATTTACTAAACTTAGCTGGCATTCATGATTTTTTTCCTTTTTGGAAAACATTGTGACTATTTTTGGTTTAAAAACCTAATTACTTCAGTTAGCATTTTAAGATAAAGTAACCTGCAATGCCTTCCATTATACCTTTTATTAACATCAAAGGACTGGTTCAGCCTATTACTAGTGTGGAAAAGCTACATATTGAGGAGATTTTGATTATTTTTATTTTACTAGCTAATTCCCTGATGGCAGTTTTGAATATTTCATTGTCCTTTCCTTCAATAGTTATTACTATATGTCTAGGACATCTTATTTTACAAGGAAGTTTTGCTATCACATCAAGTATCTTGCCAAAAATGATGCTTGATGCCTTTTTATGAAAGGACAGTCCTTTCCACTATATTTTAATTTATGTTTATTCAGAAAGTGGTACATAGGTAAGTTTTCATATATTTTGAAGAAAATTTGACCAGTTAATAAACCAAAACCATAGTTATTAGAAAGAGCAGTCCAGAAGACGACACAGTTTTATAAAACATCTTAGTAAAGCCACACTATCAGTGGAGCCTTTCCTGTTCTAAAACCTCGCCACAGACTACACCAAAGAATTAATTCCACTAATAAAACTGGAGCCAAACAAATTATCTTCAGATAAAGATGTCTACGAGAGAGACTTGCTAGTGTCTGATGAAAAATTTAAGAGCAGCATGGTATTCAAGGAATCCGTTTAATTATTGCCATCTTACTCTTGTGGCATTTTTAGTCTACATAGTCCATATACTTTAGGGTGAAAAAAATTATTCTTTTTTTTTTTTGCATCAGAGAAAAACCTGCAGGTTTTTACTAAATACTCTATCTGTAGTATAATTGTTGAGTAAGGATAAGGCATTGAGCTGAATACCAGACTTCTAACACTAACAGTTTCTTCCAGTAAAGCATTTACTAATAGGAATAGAGGAACAAAAGCAACCAAGAATGCCTTTGCATCTGGAAATGGTTACAGAAACCAAAATGGTAACTGTGCATAAAGTAGCACAGTCAGATATCCCTAAGATTTTTTTTTTTTTTAAGAACATGGGTTAGAAAAAGTATTTGACACTTGTGCCTTTTTTTTTTTTTGTTAACTGGAATATTTTTAAGTTGTAAATTAGTAAAAAAAAAAAAAACTTTAGGTTTTTTCCCTACTTTATTATGAACTTTTGGAACAAAATTATAGCAGGCATGTAGGTAAAACATTAAATTCAGTCAAGCCAGCATACAGCTCCCCTCCAATCACTTTCAATAGCACTGAAGCACAAAGAAGCCCAGTTTAGAGAGTCCACATGTGTTTAATCTTTGATTAATTGAACAAAAACTAAGCGCCTCCAGACATATTTCTTTTAATCACGGGAAAGATATCTTTTCAGTTGCTTTGCTAGTAGGAGAGAGTCAGCAGATGTCTGTCTGGTCTAAAGGGAATTTCTCTTTCTCTGGAGAAAACAGTTTAAATAGGAGAGCAACAGCCATATGCTGACTATGCACTGCTTAACAGATGACGTAGAGAAGCATCTACTACCGCAGGGAGTAGAACAGGGCAGTTTTCAAATTAAATTTCTTTCAAATTCAAAGCAATCTGTTGAAATCAATTTGCATACAGGATGCAAGTTAAGTCAGACAGTTCTCATCAAAACAGCTCACAGACACAAAGATGCAAATCTGTCTTTGTCAGCAGCATGATTTTTAAGAAAGGTTTTAATGTGATGACAGTAAAAAGAAAGAAAATCAATTTCTTCATAATTTTAAGTACAGCTGATACTTTTGTTTTCTGGGGAATGATGATTCAAAATCATATCATCTCATCAATACAAAGTATTTGCCAAAGGTTCTAAATTCATACAGAAAAGGGTACTGGCACAATGCAAATTTATCTCCAAATTTAGCTCAGGAGCAGGACTTCCAGTACTTCAGGAAAACATGTTTTAAAATGTAGGATTGGGGAAAAAAGCATCAGAACAACCAATGCATAAGGATTACTAGTCAGCACTTTATTTGTCCGACTTTATTCTTTTGCCTATATCCTTTTGCCTACAGGCCTATGTCCTATATTATCATCTAGCAAATGTAAACACTAATAAAAATAGGAATGATCTCCTTCACTTCATCTAGTTCTACCAAGACATTGAGGGGAGAGGGTGGGGGGGGTGGTGTGGAGATCAGAGTTTAAAGCAGAAACTGGGGTGGGGGGAATAATAGACATCTGTTAGTTGAAAACTAACTATAAAAACTCCCTTGGACGAGAGGAAGCTCACCGACCAGAAAAGAGGAGACAGCCAATGGTCTCAATTCATTTGGTAACTTCCACCAAGGAGCTCCCTCTGAACTCTGCTTGAGGTTCCATCTTTCACAGCCCACAGGGCATACAGGCTTGAGAAGTATCAAAAGGCACGTCACCTAACACTGTGGGAAGGTGAGTATGCAGAAGAAACTGAAAACAGACTGTGGTACCAAAACCTCCGTTTCCTTCTTCATATAATTAGGATGCCTGACTTTATTGGCATTTATACTTGATGGTAACACTCTGAATTGTCTTCCACAGGCTTCTGATAGCAACAGCAAAACTAAGAGCAGCTTTGGTATTAATTCACTATGTTGGCTGGATTCAGGAAAATTACTTACATGTCTATCTCAGGCTCATGCTTGGAAAGGTAGGGCCCTTTAAACCTGAACAATTTTAACTCAATTATTTTTTTTTTCTCTGACACTAATGACCAATAAGTCTAAATCTGCAAGGCATAGCTTCCACCTTGTTCTAAGAATTGACTTCTCCAGTTTTGGTTCAAGGTTTCAGATAATCTTTTACCCATCAGAGTCGCCATTCCACAGAAAGACTGCCACCACATTCTTTGATTTATGAATTTGATGAGCTGCATGGCAATTTCTGGCAAGACTACAAAACGCATAATTTGCTTGATTATCCATCCCAGCATGGTCACCATAACATCCTAAATTACTCAGCAGCTTAAGAATAATCAGTATAGTCACAGTATCATAACCGATCAAGAATTCTGTTGGTTAAAGGCAACCTAAATTCCTTCGTTCTGCATAGTTTCTGGGAAGACACAAATATGTAAGAACAGCTTTCTTGGGTTGGATAAAGTGCTCATGTAGCCTATTACTTTGCCCTGACCTTGGCATTCAATTGCATTGAATAGGTATCTTTTATTTACGTGCTCTATTTTTACATTAATTGTATCTAAGTCTCATATGTATCAGTATCTAGAAAATGCTTTCATTTGTTTTATCAGTATCATTGTTATCCACTAACAATAACAATGACCTGTGAACTGCTTTGAGTACAGAATTATCTGTAATGCTCAAATACGTTGACATACATCCTCAATAAAAGTCCTCTTAGTCTGCTTCCAAAATATATTGAATCTTAGCACTTCAGATCGAGTATGAAAGGCAGAAACAGTAGGGGCTTTCAAACATCTCCATGGAACAACCAAAATCCTAAAACACTAATCTTGAACTGTAGACTATACAACCTTCAGATCTTTAAAAATTACTCTTACATATTCCCAACTACATACAAGTTGTATTTTAGATAATACACATAACAATTTTCCTTTAAGAATGGACTCAGACATAACTACAAAATGAAGTTCTAACATACCAAACTGTGTCAGTTAGGAAACAATATTTAAGTTATGGCATTTCCAATCAAGCTTTGGTGTTTTGTTTTTCTGTTGGTTTTTTGTGTTTTAAACCTGTCCATCATTTTATTCCTCAATGAATCTCAATGAATAAATTAAACTTGTAACCCTCTCTACAGCATGAACATCCAGTAACTCTGATAAGGCACATTCCTCATTTTATTCATTTATTTCATGAGTACAGACAAGACTGAATCATCAAAACATCACCAAGCAATACTGAAAAAAAAGTAACTCTTTTTGTCTCCTTCACTGCCCCCACAAGGGTGGAGATTTGCCTGAGGAAACCTAGTCTTTGAACAAAACAATAAATGAAAAACTCAAAAAAGAAAGATCTTTAGGGACATCTTAAAACCAACTGCATACTTGTAACAAAAACCACGCACAACTTTTATGAGACTTTGCCAAATAAAATTGTAACCAACATAAACAGCACGTTTGCCATACACAGGCTTTCATTACAGCTTGCTGCAAAGTACTACGTACAGCATGCAAGTGCAGCAAATCAGCTCTTTCTAGTAGGAACCTCTGTACCAGCATACTCTGAAATCTATCATCCATCCTCAGCAGCCTACAAATGGAGGGGAGACTCTCTTTCCAAATAATTTACTGTGGCACGTTCACTGCTGCTGACAAAGTTCAGAAAGAAGCTCCAGAACCTATGGTGGAAGTAAAAACCAATAAAAAGATTAAATAAATAAATAAATAAGACCTGCTTTTGACTTGGCATGAATAGATATTCTTCCAAATGAGTCCCCAGGCGACCAACTAAATCTTAGCTGTCTTCACCGTAGGAGTGTTTGTTTCGGATCCCATATAACAGATTTGATCTCAAACAACCGACATGGAGGCAACACCTTTAAAGCCAAAAGAGTCTTAATTTATGTGCATTTTGTACACAGAAATTCTTTCTATCATCACTGGAATGGAAACAATTTTAAATACATTAATACTTCTCCAAGAAATGTAGTTTGAGTTACTGTGTATCATCAAACTTAGTACAATTTCTTCTGACATGTTTATCAAGCACTAAACGGAAGCTGCAGCATGCACCATAGCGTGTGTCTACTGGCCCACTGCAAAGAGGACACAGAGCAAACAAAACAGTCATGAATTAAAATTGAGCTAATAAACCTTTTAGTGAAGTGGCAGTATGGATCATGGCTCTAGTAGCAACGTTCCACCAACAGGTGAGGGGGGCTGCCCTACCCAAGACAAAGAGAGAAAAGATCATACTAAAACTAACAACAAATACCATAAGAAACACTGAAAGGCAGTCAACAAAAGCTGAGGGTACTTTTTCCCTGATCTGATGAGGTATGAATGGTAAAACAGCATGCAAATTAATAAAGTTATTAAAATCATTTTAGCACAGCTTTTAACAACAAAATTCTTAAAAGTTTTGTTAGGAAGAAATGTGAAAATATAGTAAATGAGGTAGCTGTTGGAAGCACAGAAAATGTAACAGCATTATCCAATACGTACTGTTGTTAAGTATAGTCACTTATGTATCTATCGATCATGACAGCAAATAAACGGAACTGTTCTTCTGAGGTTCACTCCATGCTAAAATGCTGTGGCCTGGTAGGACAATATACAGCCAACAACATACCTGGTTCCTCTCTTCAATGAAGAAAAGAACAAATGGTTTGGTTAAAAAGGGCATATTTTTCTCTGAGGCCATGGGTGCCTCTAATTGTGGAAATTCTGATACATATCCAAAATGTTTTATTCCTTGTCATGCAACTGAAAAAGGGAATAACCTGTTGTTTGCCCGATTCTTTTAACACACCAGTGATTGCACGTAAGGTATAATTTAAAACACAGAACAGTTATAAAAGTGTTGACAGTATCGCATAACTTGCGGTTAACAATACAAACAATAACTCAGGGAGACCCTACCTCGCCCCAAATTAATGGAAAGTGAGAAAGAATGATGCAGCTAATTGAACAACTCATATTCTGCATAACACAGGAAAATGAAGTACAGGAAAGTCATCACTGATCTTTAGATTCTGTAGAAACTTTCTTCATCTGCCAAAGGAATTTCAGAACAACAGGGGATATTTCATTTTACCAACAATAATTAATGAGGCTGCTGATGAAACCATCCTCTTCACAGGATGGTTAACTGTTTCTTTCTTTTTTTAACTGTTTCCCTTTTTCAAAGGAACTTGGAAGTGTTTTTAACCATAAGACACCTATGCTGACTCTATGCCATTTTTATTCCCTTTAAATCATTTTAAAACTGCAACAAAGCATTTTTAGAACTAGAACAGTCATCTAATGTACTGAAGATTATGTTACAACGATGACAAAGCTACACATGAAGGAATCATGCCAAATTCCCTGGTCATATATATACCTCTTCTCTAAAAAAATCATTATGACATGGCAAGAGGTGAGGGGAAAGAAAAGGAAATAGTCTAATTCAGTAGGAAACATCAGATTTTATATCTCAATTTCATAAAATAAAACCATCTTAAAGTAATTCAGACACCTTCTCTGAAACTTGACATGGGCCATGTGTGGATTACTTGCACGAAGAGTTCTGTTCATAAAGAACATGAACATAGAGACTCAACACATTGCCTTCACATGTTGGGACAACCCACTTTGAAGAAAATCTAAAATCATGGCTTCTTTCCACCAAGTAGAGGAGATCACCCTAGTAATTTCTGTTTGCATTTGGAATCTCCTGATTTTTTTTTTTTTTCCTATTTGCACCATACTATGAGTTCAGACTGAAATTCTTTAAATGTGTCACTATTTCATTTCTAAACCATGTATTAGGACATTCATGGAGGGTTGTCAGGACAGCCATGGAAGGCTCATGGAAGACCAATTTTTCTAATCCTAAACTAGGAATATAATGGTGGTAGTAATATAATTAAACCTGAGTACTGTAGGAGCCATAATATTCAAGCGATTCCATTTGCTGCACCGCTGGATTTCTGTGCACCCTCACTCCTCTATCTCCTTTTGTGTTTGGTTGACTGGTATTAGAATTTAAAGGTGTATAGAGTAGAAATATTTATATAAAATATGAACATAAAATCTCTCTGTTTTGTTATAGAGGTTTAATGGGACAAAGAAATTCCTTTGCTTTCACCCTACTTTCACCTTTTTTATAGGTGAAAGTAAGCACAACTGGGTCAGCCTTCTTTAAAATATGGGAGGTTTGTAAAGCATCTGCTATTCTCATTAGGTCTAACTCAATATCTGAAAACATCGTTTTCATTTAATAAAAAAAATAAGAAGAAAAAAGTACAAGGTTCACTTCTCAAACTTTCAGGGACGCAATACTACTACGCTTAAGAGAGAGTGCGTCCGTGCAAACACGCACACATACACTAGCATCTAGAAATATGACAGTAAGTTTCAAAGAAGTTATTTTAGTTTCTCCCCATTTTCTCACTCACTCTCAAGTCTCATTAGGACAACTAGTTTTCCCTAGCAGTGACATTTAGTGGGATTTCCTAGTAATACTAATAAATGACTTCAGCTCCACAGTTACCAGGGAGTAAAGGAAATAGAATATTTGAAGAGTAAAAATAAGGCTCTATGCATCTTTAAAAATTAGGCAGAGGACTTAAAAGACTACATTGACATTCAAACTCTCAATGTTCTTCAACTGACTGTAATGGCAGAGGAAAGTGATATACGTAAACTCGTAGAAGTAACTAAAATAACTGTTCTTGCTTTCGTCAAGCAGAGATAACTACATTATAAAAAGCAGCACATTTGCATGCAACTTTGACCTCATTGCAAAGAAATTTCTTCTAAATTACGTTACATCTTTGGCAAAATATGCTTCAGAGGCAGCTTATAGTAATCCAGGCTTACTATGCAGCTGCAACTAGCATTAAAAGACTCAGGTTCAAGGTAAACCTACCACTGATAAATGGTAGGTTTTAAGGAGCATTAGCAACAGCACTACTATTAAAACCCTCTACGCCTCAAGCAACTTTTGTTAATGCCATTGCTTGTCATAAGGAACAGTATAGCTTCAACTCAAGTTTTTTCATAGGTACATAGGAGCTTAAGAAGATTCTTGTAAAATTGAGATTTGTCTTTGTTATATATGCACATAAGCATTCGAATTAAGTCACTTGTTTATCAGCAAGACATTAACAGCTCAGGTAACAAAATCTGAAAATTTGTTCATTAAGTTCACATTGGCTTAAAATTGATGTACAATGGCAGTCAGGAGGGCAAGTTCGCTAATGTAGCCTGACACCGCATAGACTGAACATTTGATAGAAACAATGCACAAAGAAATATGACTTTTCATTGTGAGAAGGATATAACTGTTTTAGAACCACTGGACAGAGCTGTTAACTCATCTTTCGTATCAATCCTGTGCTATGTAAGGGGTTTTGTTTGTTTGTTTTTAAAGTCATAGCACAGCAAGTCTATAATTGGGATATTCCTGGGATCTGATGTAGAAAATATTTGGAATATTATTCATGGTGAATTGAAAACAAATGTGAGCAAGTTCTCATACACAACAGCTTACTTTGTGTAAAATACCCTGTTATTGAGGTTAGAGGTAACATACATGTGTATGTACGTTACAAATACTTTTGCAAAAGCATTGCTCTTGAGAAGCAAATCCATATATCAAAGGAAAATAGAAATGCTGTGATAAAAGTTACCCTAGAAATTTCATGGCAAAAGTGAAATAAGTTTCTCTCAGAGAAATATCATTTTAAATAAAGATTCACGAAGCCACTGACCAGCAAACATAACCAACTTCATTTGCATTTGACTTTTCTTAGCGTCCTCAAAAATCTTAGAGTAGAGAAAGAAAGATTAATATGCTCCTGCAGCTATTGTTGCCACTCTTGACATGGGTAGGTTTCCACATAATGCTACGTAACAGACACCTATGAGATCTGGAGATAAAATTTTCCTCAAAAAGGAGTAACTGGAAGAAAACAAAAGAAAAAAAATTAAACACTGAATCAAACTATCACACACCAATAACTGAATTTGATCTTCATCAGGTGCGTCCATTCACCAGACAATTCTGTGAGATTCAAGCATACGAAGCAGCTGCAACCACCTTCCAGTCTGCTAATGCGCAATTTTGCACTTTTCCAAAACATCTTCTACTTCTCTACTGTGAAAAACTGACTTTTGTTTCCCAACTGTTTCTGTGATAGCCAAAACAGTCTCCAGCCCTTACTCTGAGGATCGAGCATGGTTCCATTTTGTGCTCCCACCTGTAAAAGCTGACATTTATAGAGAGAATTACCCTGTTTCATTCTGACAGGGACATGCCCTTTTTCACATTCTTTAGGACCTTTCACCACTGGAGAATGTGTCACTGGTAGGCAGTAATCCAAAATCAGTTACATTCCTCAAAAACAAAACACAGAGCTAATTTAAGTAGGTCTCCAGCGATCAAAAGGCTGAGTTCAGGAAGTCAAGAAGAGGGAGGCAAATGGACTTGTAGCAGCCTAAGTCTGAAGGATGACTACAGACTGTTATCTGATCATCCCATCGCACACCCTTCCTGGGCTACCCTACTGAAACTTCATTCTACTGCAAATTAAGTTTGAACACATACAGCAAGGCTCCATTTCAGAAATTTTGTGGTAATAACATTTCAAATAAAGATGAAACCAGACAACTACAAAAAAAAAAATCCCCCAATTAAACAGGAGTTACATCTCTTATTTAATTGACTTGTAATTCAGCTTTCTGCTGAGTTCCTATTTATGCAAATTTATATCCTTCCCATTTATGAAGATCTTACAGATCTAAATTACACAGAAAATGTCATGTAATATTAAATTACAAAGCTATTTTGCACAGAGCTGTGTAGCTTAGAACAGTTTTACTAGTCTCTAAAGTGTTTGAAATTTTAATTCTTGAAATATCAAGTGGCTAGCTATTTGTTTAGGGAAAGTTACAGTCCCTGCACCATAACTGAATGGAATATAGTCAGTGGGGTTCAAGTACTTGTTTCGCAGATGTAAGAAAGATACCACTCCACCAGCCAGGAGGATCGTTCTGTTTTTAAGACTTTTTTTGGGGGTAAGGGTGGGGCATGTTTTAAGGAAGTAACAACAGAAACTGCAGGAAATACAGCTGCAAATATATATATATATATATAAAATATATATATAAAATAACATTATGGAAAAGATATAACAAATCCCCAATGCTATGAGTAGGCACATGGGATCTTCAAACATATTGGAAGGGTCAAAAGAAGCAGAGATTGAATTAAATTTGCTGATAATAACTGGTATTTAGATCATGTTTAATGGTATTAATTGAGGACTACACTATCATGACTGAGATACATATCAGTGGAAGAAAATGCAGGATCCTTAGGATTAAGTGGTGTGCACACCTCAGTCAAGTCACCAAAGAAAGGCTGGAGAATAGAAAGGAACAAAGCAGAAAAAAAACTCTCTGCAATTTTATGATTTACGATTTTAGTCTCTCCCCCACTGTGGCTATCACACCTAAAGCTATTTTTAAAGTTTTAAAATACACACATATTTAAGAAGATAAAACAGTTTTTAAAATATTGCACTTCTGAAATTTTTGTAGATTTGAAATCCCTCTACATATCCTTCTTTGCAACAGTGGAATCTATGCACAGGGTACTCAAGGAACATGTCCACCTACTTACACAGGCAACAAATTCTTTGTGGACTATCTCAAAGATGAGCATTGGAACTGCTTAAGAAAAAGTTATCTGCATGAAGGAATTACAGACATGAAAATTTATTGTTAGTATTAAACTGAATCTGAAGTCAAATCTGCACATCCATTGAACACTGAAGGAACGTCATCTAATTGAAGTTGTTACTATAAGAGGTGAGGGAAGAAAATGCTGTGACAAATTCCCTATCACATTATGAAACAAACTGGTGAAGACAGGAGCTGCTTCTTCCCACGAGAGCTAGTTGTTACAGTGCAAAAAATGCTTCTGCTTCCTACGTTTCACAAATTTTTTGATTAAACTTGCAGCATCAAAACATATAACCAAATGAGTACTCGAAATGATCTTCTGTGCTTTGCAAATGGAAACGAAATAAAGGCAATTCTACTCTGTAAACATACAAAAATTAAACTATAACATAAGGGTTTCTTAAACAGCAACTGTGTAGGACTACATGTATACAAATGTAAATGCTGTTGTGCTCAAAACAGGTGTACTGAAAAGCTAATCAGAACAGTTTGCCAATTTGCAGCAATCCACTGTGAATGTAGCTATAGTTTATGACAATGATGGCATTACAGCTATAGTGCACAGTTTTTGAATTTAATGCAAATTCATTCCACCAACCTTCAACTCTTTCCTTGTTCCTCATCTCTTCTGTGCTATTTAAAGTGTTTTGGTGCTTTTGCACTGTCATATCACTACCTTTTCTATTAAACTCATAACCTTTTCTGTTAAAATTCTTTGTCTATAACCTGCTGGTATACAATTAAAACTGTATACGATTATACCTGCAAATCTTATTTCCAAATATAGATTGTAATTTTTTCCCCCCTTAGAGCATTGCTGGTGTTTATTTTCTGACACTACTAGCCCTTGATATGAGACTAACTTTGAGCTGGATTAACAATTTAATGCTATACTATTGTTAGGTGGTGTGACATTTGAACCCCTTTAAGAAGATAATCAACTTTTATTTTTTTGTCTTGGTGTTGGCAGAGGCTCTTAAAAAAAAAAATTGTGGTGATATCAATATTTTGCATTCAGACCCTGTCAGTTAGACTCTACTGTAATCACATGAAGATGACTTGAGGCAGGGGTGACAAACGCATTTAGCAGCTACATAGCAGTTGAACTGATGCACGCCATAGTGTATCAATCCCTGAAGTCTACCTCATGTTTCTGGGTTCTGATGAAAAATTGTGGAAGACACAGAAACACTACATGCATTTCAAGCATTACTTCAAGGTACATCACAAACCAAAAGAACGTGAAATAAGCATAACTGTCCATGCTGCTTTGCTGCATGGACAGAACATTAAAACTCATTTTAAGAATCAATGAGCAGTGCTATAAAGTAAACAACAGCAATTAAGATAAAAACCAAAATCTCTTAAACATTAACACTGACTCAAAATTACACCTACAAGATACTGGATATAACATTTGGGAATAACCAATCAACAGATAATTTAAACAGATTATACATTTATTGGACAAGCATACTTCTAGCTAGCCAGACACTAATTACTTTTATCACTGAAAGCAGTAACAAGGAAACAGCATGGCGATAGATGGTAATCATGTGTGTTTACTTTATTATATGTGATGCTCAAGATCCTTCTGGTATAAGAAGGATGAAAGTCCTTGGGATTTTCTGTGAATGTGAGCGAGACTAGACAAAGGGCTCAAGTAAATGCACAAATGTATGGTTATTTCCTTTGCCTTCTGCGAGAGTTACGAAAATCTAGCCCTTCTTCTAAAGTTATACACCTACAGTGGCATTTATTTAACTTGTCTAAAAGTTAGGAGCCTCATCAGAGCTAGTTAACAACATGAATTGTTTAGTCAGAGACATCAGCATTTTCAGAGCGCGACTCACCCAGTTCTGTGCTAGCTCTTCAACATGACACCAGATGAACTGCTACAGATTACAGAGGAAGCCTATAAAAGCAACTTAAAATAGATACCTAACTTTCGAATTGCAAGGTTTCCTCTCATACTTCAGTACTCCAAAACTGATATTTTTTGACCTACACTTGTCCCTCCATATGAACACTTAACACCCTTTCATGTACGCCCTCTTCCTTTAAAATAAGTAGAGTTTAAAGGGTATACAGGAAGAGATAAGCATTACAAAGTGATGTGAACATACTTGACTGCTCTTTCCGTTGACCAAATACTTAGAACTAGAGAGATAATTTGCGGGCCACTTCTTTTAGAGGAAAAAAAAATTGTGTTTCTAAATCTGCCATTATTTTTTCTAGTGTTTATTTGTGCAACAACAATTCCAAATGTACCCTATTAGATCAAATCCTGGCTATCCTGCCCCCTCTTACAAATTGCATTTTGCATAGTTATCTGGAGAGGAAAAAAACATCTATACATTGAAATTAAGTATACAAAATCTAACAAATATTAAGTAATCATAATTGCATGGAAGCATAAAAGTAGTGAGAACACACAAAATGTCTACATTTCTACAGTGATATGATACCTCTTCTGACTATTTTTCTATTTTCCTATCTCTGTATCAATAATAATTAACCATATAATTCCTTCATTGCTCTTAAGTCAATGCCTCAGAGGCAACTCACACTTACTTTTTTAATCTTCAAATAACATCAAAGCAAGTGGCTGTTACCAAAGAGTGGAAAAAAAAGATGTACTTACTTGCCACCTCCAGCGACGCATTATGACTTACAGCTTCCCCAAGGTAATTCCTTGCCACACAGACATAGACCCCTTCATCTGGCCTGCTCTTACGCCCGTGGACTATGCGCAAGAAAAATAAAGATCCGCTGGGCAGCAGCATGCGGTGGGAGCGTGGATCATCCTTGTCCGTTTCCACTCTTTCCCCTCCCTTGTACCACTCGATGGTGGGGGTTGGTCTTCCTTCTGCTTTACAGTTTAAAGTTGCTGGTTCTCCTTTGGAAACAATTAGATCAGAAGGGTGTTCGACAATCCGAGGTGGGAAATCTTCTTGCCGAAGACGGGAGCCTGCAAGATAAAAACACAAAGTTTTCTTAGGAGATTGTTGTCAGGTACAGTCGCTGTGTTTTGCAATACTACTTAACCATTACCCTGTATTACAGGACTTAATAAGAACAGCTATTAACATCTTTTTAAAGTCAGAAAAAAAAAAACCCAACCTTAATGCACTTCATTGTGTGCAAGGTTCTCCCAAGTGAATACATTCAAAAGCATTTTTTCAACGGGCGGCCTACATTAGTGAATTAAACTGCCATGTTCCTAAATCATATCCATTTTTATATTGATCTATTCATTTACATAAATTTATACATACATGCATGCGTACATGTAGAATTATGAAAAACTAATCCTACAGATATTCTACAGACATCAGACCACCTCTACCAGCAAAACTGGTACTGCTCTAATTCATAACACAAAGTCGTAGTCAACCTCATTTGACCTTTTGGAAAGCCCATTAATTCATGCAATGTCTGCAGAGTAAGTCTAACATCTCCAGCACCCACAAAGTTGCTTTATTTTACTTGTACTATCAGCTCTTTACAGTCACTTGTTAAGCAGTACCATACAGGTACTGCTTGGAGTGCCTGAGTGCTTCTTACACAACTTGTGTCAAGGAAAACTAGAGCAACTTTTTACATTATAAATTTTTTCCACTGTCTCCAATCTAGAAGTCTCATACAACATGAGACAACAGTACCAAGGATAAAAGAAAAGTTACAAGCAAACAAGATATTATTCTAGAAATGCATTCAATTTCAAAGTAACTCAAATTGCAAGGTGATAATTGGCATGAAAAAACTGTAATAGTCTGGATAGACATATATCACAGAAGAATACGGCAAACAACTGGGTGTCCAAGAATTCCAGATTAGGAATAAGCAGCTAGCAAAACTTTTGGGCATTGAAACTGTTGAACTCAATTTCAAATTACTATTTTTCATATTTCTCTTTCTTGATATACAAGTTTGCCATGGATAGAATTAGTGTCTTTGGTCACTAACTCCTGATTATTAAAATTTTAGATGCCAAGATTCTTTATTAACATTAATAACATGTTTTTTGAACAACTGTGGAGCACCAGAAAGATATACAAGGTCTATTCACTGCAGATTAATAGACCATAAATCGGTATGGAAAAAGGGAAGGAGACAAGGAGACGAGAGTCCCAGAGAGAGTTCTGTTTTCAATATATACTATATGTGTGTGTATGGGTATAATATATATATATTTTACATATATATAAAATAAAAATATTCTAAAATGTAGAACTTTCATGTAAAGTTTATTTCACATTTCCTTCACCTCAAGATAATCAATTCAAATTAAATGTTACACTAATCAGCTAGCACTAACTGCACATTCCCAAATCTCTGGTAGCATGGCTTGACTACATTGAAATATGTTTGCATTCTGTATGCAGTAAAAGAAGACAGTTTTATTTAACATTACTGATCATTAAACACAAAATAACTCAAACAGTAATAAACCTACTCTTTAGTCCTCTGAGGAAAGATAATATAAGTAGCATTGTATTTAGGACTATATTCCTAAATTATAAGAAGTATTTTATCATTTACCTATTCTTCCTGATTTCTGTTCAGATATTCACAATATTGCAAGATTTTGTAGTACTTAAAGCAAACGAGTAATTATATTTTACATTTACTTTTACCTGCAACAACTGCCTGAGACATGAAAACTAAAGTATGGGCAGGCAGAATGGAAGCCAGGAAACTCCCAAATCCTGTTGCTGGCTACACACCACTGTGCAGCCCAGTCCCGCACATCACTATAAAGTGAGATTTTGAGCTGCACCTCTTAGAGGTAGGGCACAGGCCAAGTCCAGTAAGAGGAGAGCTAAAAGTACAAGAGAAGAAAATTGGGCCAACCAGCACCGGTCTTTTGCAGTAGCTAAAAAAGCCTCTAATATACTTCTGTTTGCCCCGAGAGCACATCTCAGTTATCGCAAACTGCATTTCTGTCTACTCATCCTGAACTTTCACACAGCTTTTGTGAAAAGCCCCTCATGCAATAATGCTGCGCTCACAACTGGGGCAACCAATTTTAGATCTCTCTTTCCAAGGTAAAAATGGGATAAAACCCTTATTTTGTTTATACCTTTACTCACTTATTTGGTACTTGACAAGGAAAGGCACAGAAACAAAGGATTAGAGAACTAAAATCAATTGTTATAAGTCACTCTGGAAATATAAAAATCCAAGTTCAATGTAAAATGTTTAAAGATAGTTAAGAATTGTTTTAAAAAACAAAGATTGCACATATGCTAGTATGTATCACGTTCGTATTTTCACAGATTATGCTAGTCAACCAGCACACAATATAGTACAAGCCTCCTATTATTTCTGTCAGCCTGGCCCAGACCACAAATAAATGAAATACTATTTTCAGATATGTTGTATGCACGCTTTCCATACTGACATTCAGGTCACTGTACACCAACTTCAAGTACTGTACAGAATGAAAGTTTAAAGACTGACCTCTAAACTTTCTTGAAAACTGAGACTCAAAACTCTTAGGGGGGGAAAGTCCTTAGGAAACTCCAGGAATGCTCATATACTTTTTAAATTTATTTGCTGGGTAACATTAGAGGAGTTAAAATGACAGAAATGTCCATTAAAATATTTTTTTTATCATAGCATTTTATAAAGTAACATTTCTCTAGAAAATTTCATGAAATTGCTTGAAGCAGAAAGGGACAAAAGTTGCACGAGCAGTTGACTGGCACATAGTAAGCATTAACCACAGATTTAGTGACAACTGCCTGAGGGATATAATGGCCCTGACAACCAAGTTATAATCTTTCTACATATCTACACTTTTTTTTTTAAATCTTTCTTTCCTTTTAGCCTAGTTATTTAAGCTGCATTTACGTTTTACTGAGAAGAAGCAGCTTCAATTATCAACATAAATCTTACAGTGGGCACCAATCCTGTAATTTTCTTGTCAAAAATCCTTCCCAAGGGGATATTTGGTAAAAAAAAAAAAAAAAAAAAAAAAATAGAAGCAGAACACCTATTATATGCTGGATCTGCCATTAAATATACAACAGAGCTGCTTTTTCTTTCCCCCAAAGATGACAGCACTGGCTTATGGGAACTGACCAACTTGTGTTCTCTGCTTTTATTATAATTCAAGTCTTCCATAAAAAGTCAACAGGATGCCACCAATTAAAGTATGCCATACTAATTATTTCATGCTGCTACTTAAAAGAACAATTACATGAAATCATGTTTCCAGTTTCTTGGACTGTGCCACAACTATTTTTACAAGAATTCAAACACTGAAATAAACAGATGTGAAGGTTCAAAGAAAGTTAGCATTACATGAATGCTAAACTCATAGAGGCAATATTTGCCATTATTCCCACCTTAAAACCTCCTGTTGGTAGCATATACAAATATAATGTATTGAAAAATAGCAGTGAATGTATTTAAATGGGAAAGGTGCTGATATCAGGGGTACAAACACTGTGCTGTTCTCCTTTAGGGGGAAACCAAAAAAGTTATGTGCTACTGGAACAAAGTGCCTCAAATTTGAACCATGCAGCCTAAGACAGTTAAAAATCAAGACCATATCTACAGTCGATCTAAACTTCAGCTTAGATAGATATGGAAAACCTAATTTCCCAAGACCTATATATCTAAGTAATAATTTATCCTGTATCTTATAAAAATGCTGCATGACAGACACTGTCTTTAGCCAAGTGCCAAAAAGCCAGTATACTCTTAGCCCCATTTCTTTTCCATTTCACAAGTACAGCATTTAACGCTGATTTTCAGAGCCAAGATCTCAGCTCTTTTATTGAAACGCTTTACATTGCAACATAAGACCTGAGTGACTGGCCTAATTACTATCAAACTTATTAGTAAAATGTTAACAAACAAAATCACACATTTAAAAATCAGTGTTAGGCGACTCTTGCAAACAGTTATACTTCACCAGAACATAAAAACATTCCTAATTCCCCAGCATTTCTACTACATAAAACTTAAACTCTTTCAGAAACTTTTCAGAAAGTGGGGGGGAATGTTTTTGTGGTTTTGGTTTTTTTTTTACTGGAAAGATGTTCCATAACTCTCTTGCTCTAGTGGTTAGAAATCTTTCTCTAATCCTCAGGTTAAACATATCCCTAAGTAGTAAATACCTCATTCTTCCTGTGCTTGAGCTGCCCTTTAATTCAGGTGTCTCCACACACTTCTTGAAATTTTATCCCTTTGGCATGCAGATTGCAACCTTTTCCTTTATTACCATCCCATTGCATTTTGTGTTCTTGTTGCTGTTTGAAATCAACGAACTAACCTCACCTGGTTTTCCCCTCCTAAGGTTTGCTCACCTTTTCCTTGTCTTAAATTCTAGTTTGAGTTCATCCTTTTTGAACATCGAAGACCATGAACAGTTAAGAGGCAAGCAGACTTTAAATACTATTTCAAGCACACACTGCAAAGCAATGTCACATCATGTTACAGGGGAAAAATAACTAGAGGAAAAATCAAAGTATTTTTCTGAAAGCGGCTTTCCTGCCCAAAGACATGCAGCTAACCTAACCTATTGGGTTTACCTGTTCTCAAAGGCAACAAATAATTTTCAAGGAAAAACAATAGGACAAGGAAGATCCACAGAGATCTTGTCTTACTCTCTTTCTCTCAACTTCTCCAATTGTTTTAATATTCTTACTCTTCGTATACTACCCTTGTTCAGCCTAAATAAAAGATCTGATTTCTTGAGCTTTGTAGCCTGCAAGAATAGTGCATATTAAAAAGCAACTATTTTTAAGTTTCCTTTACTAACGGTATTGCAGTCTTCCCTCTGTAGCCCAAGATATGAAGTAATTAATGAAGTAATGCTGTGCCTTTGGATTTTCCCAAAACAGACAACTGTGTAAGAACAGAAATTTCACTTTTGAATTCTACTGTGGCACAAAGCACAAGAGCCAAAACTGCACTTCACTGACATTTCTGAAACACTGATTTGAGAATAGCATTGGTCACTGTATCACTTTGGACTGAGAAAGTAGTTCTTTGCAAGAGAGTTTCCTTTACAACAGCTGCTCATCTCTAACAACTGAGTACTGAACATATAGTTTAGGAAAAAAAAAAAATAAAGTTACTCTTTTTACCTAAATCCTGCCATTACTTTGCACAGTCACAACTGTGAACATTTCCATAACTACTTTAAGAGGATGCCACCTTTATGAACAAAAAGGTCAGGCGACAGAGGTGTGACAGTCCTGCAAGTGAGCCAGTGTTTGTACACTAAGGAGAAAAACGAATAGTCAGAACGTAACAGCACTGTTACATCAGTTGATTAATGCCCACCCAGGCCTACAGGTTTATTGAAATGCATTTTAAGATGTGTTTTAATGGTTCCAAATACTGCTCTGGGAATAGGCCCAGTTCTTTCCAATAACTTAGATGCTATAAAACGTGACAAGCAAGGCTCTCACTTTGGATCAGTAGAACCTGCAATTCCCCTGTGTGTGCCCACTGAAGAGTAACATCTCCACTTCTTTTTCTAAGCACACAATGGAAAACAGGTGAGCAAGATGAAACTAAAAAGAAAAGCACTGAACACTAACTGATCATTCTTACCATGAAACCACTGCAAAGTTCCCTGAAAAAGTTGTTCTTTTTTCAGTTTACACCATTATGTCAAGGAATTCTTTTGTTTCCCTCCTTTAATTGCTATTGGAGTTCCTGTTCCTAGTGAGAGATGAAATTATTACTAAATGTTCTTTTTCATTATTTCTGTTACTGAGGGATATTTCTGGGTAAAGCAAGTTGCACTTTAAATACAGAGTCTGATTATAAAATATAAGAAGAAATTTTGTGGGCCATGGCTTTTAAACTTAAGTTGTAGGCACCCACAAAACATTTTTCCCACTTAGAAAGATAACCTTAAAGTATTTTATGTTGCTAAGACACTATGAATTACAATTACATTTCTGTCATGGCTACCATACTATCAGGAAATGTCAGAAACCAATAATTTACTGTACACTTATGGCTGGAAAAAAACTAGAATAACCACAGAGAGCCTGGAGTTTTAAGCCACGTGTGTCTCTCTCCAAAACAAGAAATTAAATGGGAGCTGTACTAAAAGTGCCTCAAATCCAGACTGATCTTGTGCCTGGCTCTTATGCTGAGAGGAGCTGTAACCCAAACATTGGAAGCTATAGACACTCAATTTACACAATACTCATGTAGTGGTCAACTGAACAGGAGTTAGATGAACTATTAGAGCAACAAGCTAAATAAACAAGGGAGGGAAAAAAAACCCACATTTATACATTATTTTGGTTTAAATGGTTTGTTTCTGTTCCATATTCTGCAGCAATTCTGGACAGATATGATTAGGTCAGAAAAAGCCATAAATTTTTACGCAAAAAGACTTCTAGAAAGATGTACGGCATCTTATAGTTATTCAAATACTCTGCCTGGTGGGAATGAAAAAAAAAAAAAAATACTGGCAGGTACTGTATTGCACAGATCCTAACACTGAGTCTCTGTTTTAATATCTAAAGACGTATTTCCCAGGAGATGCTAAGAGAGAGTAGCTCTCTGAAATAATCACTTTTAGCAAAGAAGCTGGAAGCAGCAACAGTAAGAGTCATGCTTTTGTTTCTTAATCCAAAATTAAGTACAAGTCTTGAAAATAAACGGTTTGTTCAAGAGCAATTTTAAAGAGATGTAGCTTTACAGTCAATCTTTGTTACATGAACACATGCTACTGGTTTGTCCAGCAGTTAGGATAAGTAAGTCCTGACCTGGTTATTCATTAAATTAGCTAGAACATAAATTTAAAATAATAGCATTTATATTGAGTTATGTAAGATGCTGACATTTACATAAAACCTCAGGCAGTAGGTAATGGCCCCAGTGTAAGAAAGCATTCGGTTTTATTTTTTTCTTTCCCTCAGTTCTGCTTTCCAGCAAGGTATTTATCTCATCTGACTTCAGCGGATACTGGAGTAGTCAGAGATAGCAGTATCTAGAGCACTGACTTTTGAAATCAAACTTCACTCAATAAAAATTAAAATATCCCACATCAAACTGGTAAGTTGGGAATAGTATTTTCCCTTAAAGAAAACACTAATGAAATTACAGGAGTATTTTCATTAATAATGCAAAATCAACTATGACCCAGTGAGCAACCACACTATGTTCAAAAACAAACACGAGGGTAATAAAGCCTACTTCATTACTCCTTTTGTCTTTGAAATGGCTGGAGTAATGCTGGGAGATATTTCCTACACTGGGATGATATTGAGAAGAAGAGCACAACAAGACGACTGAGAATGGCTGAGATACATCTGAAGGCAAGCTTTGGAGATTTGGATGTGACAACCTGGCAATGACAAACTGGGTACAGGGGGAACACAGAGAAGACCGTGACGTTGTGAGAGCTGCACAGACCCTGGAATGGCAGTCAAGAGTGTAAGAAGGATGGCTAGGGGAAAAGAGGTGGCAAAGGATTATCAAAAGGCTGTAAATATTAGATAGAACTGAAGTGAAGCCTGACTGAAAGACCAGTAGGGAAACAGACACATGAATGTTAAAGTGATAGGACTTGATGATAATTGGATAATTCTGTGCATAACAGAGTTGAAAAAATATTGGGCAGTGGTAGGTTAACGGTTGGACCTGATGATCTTAAGGGTCTTTTCCAACCTTAACAATTCTATGATTTCTATGAAATCACCACTGGTTAAACAGACAAGTTGAGACATGGCAGGAAGATCTGGGACAGCTCAGAGCAATCACTGCTGCCCTTTTCTTCCCTGACAGGTTGTGTTCCCAACCAAGGGAGGCCTGACAGCTCTGATCTGTTGTCGGCAGCTTCACTGGCATACCTGAGAAGAAAAACCAACTACAGCAAATGGGAAAGTGTGGGAACAGAGGCTGGCATGAGACACCAAAAAATTTCCATTTCCAGGGATTGCTTTTCTGTTGAGCAGTGAAAAATAAGGAAACGAGACTGTCAGGCCCTCCTCCTCTCCATCTTCCATCCTTGTTCTCAATCATGTTTTATTCCACACAGGAAGAGTATCTCATTGGCTGTGAACCAGCCAACTGGTTTGCTGTTTGGAACAAGAAAATAGAGCTTGGAGAAAAACAATGATAGCTTGCCAAAACCAAAGGAGGACTCTTAGCTTCACTGAAGGAACCAAATGAACTACCAATTTAGCAAAAATGCCTAGGACTCAAAATTATATAGATATATTATATAAATTATTATATTAATATACTGACATGTTTTCTACATTATATATTTTATTTTTATATATATTCTGTGTGGACAATTCAGATATCAGACATACTGACGCAGAAAAATTGTACTTCACCTTGAGGTTTGTCTGTAATCAGTGTCAAATATTTCACCTATTTGTGGCATGACTTTACTCCAAAGTTTTGTCTATGTGGACAAAGAAATAAAACACAGAATATCCTTCTGGATTATCATGCTCATTCATAAAAGAATATATCTAAAGATATACCTGCTTTCTGGGTTGGTGTTTTTTTTTTCCTTAATCATGTAGTCATGAAAACAAATGTAACACATTCTCTTCATATTATTTCAGATGGGTTGCCCGCACATTCTTCCAGACTTTTCAAAGCCACCTCCTACCATGCTTCGGAATACCAACTTCTAATTCATTTCCAATTCCAGATTCCATGTGAGATTGAATCTGGTATTGATCAACTGCATATTCTACTATCTGTGATATGGTGAGAGAAGGGAAAAGGGATCATCATTTCCACAGGACTATTGGGAAGTCAGAGAAACAATCCCCACTAGGGCCAAGGGTTTTCTCTTCTCAGCTGTATCAGGCAACACTCCTCAACTCCGCAACAACAGAAGCCCAGTACTATAACACCACACTCAATAGCATTCCTAGGCTTATGCCTGTGCCAATTTTGGTACATCTCATACAATTGATATTGCCATTTACTCCTGTTTCCAAAATAAATTCAAAGAGAAATATGAGGATTTAAAACACCTATCCAAAATCCTACTTTTTAAGATGATTATAAATGTTTCAGATGCAAGGGTGAATGAAATATCAAAACTGCCCTCATGAATCCAAATGTTAGGTATTAATAGGAGGGTTATGTTGGCTGAGGAATAAGTTTGAATTTAATTACTCACAGTACTCAGAATTTAGAAAAGATTAACAATGGAATAAAAAGAATCACTATTAAGTAGTTCAGTTTCTTTATTTCTGTTGTTATTATTTTAGTGTGTTAAAAATTTGGATTAGAAAAAGCTTTCTTTCCCTCCATTTAAATCAATTTGACTTTTTGTACAACAGTAAGTTTCAACAATTACAAAAAGGCCAGGCATTTTCCATGACAAGTTGTTACTGCAGTAACACAATACTGTCATGTTTTAGTTGCATAAGGAAGAATGGAAATTTAAATCCAAATGAAAAACTATTTCCAATGAGTTGTTTACAATTACATAAAATGTACAGATCAGTCTCAAAATATTTTCTAATTAATAGTTTTTTTTAAAAATTAAAATCAAATAACCACTTCTTTAGAAGCCATCTATCCTTACCTTCTTTCCAAAACATACTTTTATTCAAATACAAAGCTAAGCAAATTAGTATGAAAAGCATAGAAGATAACATGCTCTCAGGGGAAAGCAATAAATATCTCTTCCTGAGAGGAGGAGGAAAGCAACTATGATCCCACCGGTTTAGAAATTAAACATCTGTTGAACTTGTAAGAACACTGCTAGTCAAATCAGACCGTACTGCTGGACACTGACATCTCAATGACTCAGTGAGAGATGATTCTGTCTGCAACAATAAGCTAGAACCAATACAGTATTTTCAGAGAACTTGTGAAATATTTTTACCTTCCCATATAAATGCAGATTAATCACATACCCCTCAAAACATATTTCAGCTCATTTGTGTACTAACAAGCCATGAGTTACTTGGCAGAGCAATCAACAAGACATCCAGAGCTTGATGACTGAAGATATCTTTATATTGCTATTTTCACCAATATAAAGATATGTCAAAACAGCAAACAAACTTTCACCTAAAATAAACTTCCACCTATCAGTGCTACCAAAATAATTTTTTTCTGAGCAACTGTGCAATGTTTTCCCTTTGCCTGTGTTTGAATTTCTTGTCCCTCAACAGGTCTGAAAGTCCACTGGGTTTGGTTTTTGTTTCTTCAAAGGTTTCTTTGGTTCCAAATTCAAACTGAAAATCAGAGATCTTCCACATGCCCATTTCTTTTACAGTTGTTTCTACTTACTCCTTTGCGTAAAGCATAACTTTACAACGCAACATTGAATCCAACTGCAGATGAATGGCATTACACATAGAAAGCCACATCCCAGGACTTCCCTAAATGTACAATAGTATGGGCCCAGATGACTATCCCTCAGTGAGTTTTCTTCTCTGAGGGATGAAGAATTAATGCTGCCATTATCACCTGTGGTCTGATTTCCCATTCCAGGGCATGACTGCTGAAATTCTAGTGAAAAATCATAAAAAATTTCAACCAACATCTCTGCCACTCCTATGCCTTCCCAACTGGATTTTAGTTCTGGTTGTAGTGAAAACAGTACAACAACTTGAATACAACCACAGTCGAGACTTCAGTATCATTCCGTGGCTACCACGAAGTTTCCTAAAAACAGGGCCTGAAGTTGCATTCATCAGGCTTCTGTATTTAGTCTTACATAAACCTTAAGTTGTCTTGATCACCTACACCTTTGCATCCAGGTCCTCACGCTTTGAGCTCTGAATCATGTTACAAGGAAAGTTCTCTGGTAGATGCCAAGAAACATAGCCACATGGGGAATTGCTCAGCTACATATACCCCTCCTCTACCAATGCACACTGCAAAATTTCTCAGTTATCCAAATACTAAAGTAAGATTTGTACAGAAGAAAAATTGGTTCACTGTAAGTAAGAGCTATGTTAAAATGATTGTGGTAGAAAATATCACCCTTTTACACAGTGGAAAAGCACAAACAAGCAGCTCAGTGAAATTTCTCCATGATCTCATAGCTGAGCACGGGGAGATGTTTCAGCCAACAAGCTGAATGTTACCCACAGGAAGAGTGAAGGGAAAGGCAGACCATGGTACCTGCTATGAGAGGCACTCCCCCAGCTAGCAGTTTGACACTCTGCCAGCGGAAACACATGGGTACAAATGGAACTGAGAAAAGTACAAAGAACTTTCATTTCTACTTTACAATCTCTAGAAGTTTGCTGAACTAGCCTCTCAATTTTCTCAACATAACAGCATGCCTTCTTGATAAAAGAAGATTCTATAGTATACACACAGCTACGGATATATATATAAAAATAGTTAGCAATGTGGCTTTTGGTGTTTCTATCTCATTTTATACTACAACACAATCTGTGAATAAAGAAAAAAAACTCAGAGGAAATAGTTTCAAAATTAATCTAATTTTCAAAGCACTTTCTATAGATACTAACTTCAGTCTTCAGGCATGAAAATTACATTTAACATCTCTCTATATAAAATTAACAGGAGAAAAAGAAAAAGCATACTCTATTGAGTCAAGCTGTTACTGATAAAAGAAGTAAAAAGAAATGTTAACAGACTTTTTTCCTGAATACTCATAGTGAATTCGTCAGAAAACCTGTAGCTAATAGCCTAAGTGTTCAGCAGCCTGAAATGTATTTAAACATTTAAAACAAAGCTTTTGAGATGTCCTATATGATAGGCACACTCAAGGAAGGCATTTAAATAGCACCAGGTTTAGGCGAGTTATTAACTTCTTCAAGAAAAAGTACTGAACCACAATTTTAAGGATAATTGTCTGGAGTCATTTATACTTTCAGAAAACAAAATATTTGAAATGGCCTTTTAAAGGATTAGTAGCAAATCCCTAGAGGAATGCAGCCCACCTCAGTCAATTTTCAACCTTAAAAGCAAATTCTGACATATCCAGAACATTAATGAAGACAATGTTTATACGTTACATAGCATGCTACATGTGAGAATTTTACAGATAAACAAAAATGCTGTTGACTCTGCCTACTGAAGCTTACAATGGAATGAAAAAAAGGTTCAAGAAGGGTAGTATCTTATGGTTGTTGAGGATGAGATTTAAGGAGTGAAGAACACCATTAACTGTATAAGAAAAAGTTAGAAAAATATAATTATTTGATCAAAAGAAAAAAGTCAGGAGTGTGTTTTTATTTTGGATATTTTAAGTAATTTATAATTATTTTTTAATAGCTAGTTTAACAACTAGTTTTGGAATTATTATTATAAGGGGCTCTGGTGAAAGGATTAGAGTGCTGATAGAGAAACAGAGATCAATATTCAGAGGTCAAAAATGGAAAAAGGAACGAGAGGGGAGAGATAAGAGAAAGACACAGTGCTACATAACTGTGAGACTGAGTCAAAAATAGCAGAGATGAATATAAGCAGCAAGCAAAGGAAGAGAAACAGATCTCAAGAGTTCTGCAGAGCTGCATAAGAAATATTAAAAAACAGTAAGTGAAAATTAGAGGAACAGAACTGTATGATTTGAGTAGATTATAATGCATAATACACCACCACCACATGCAAGCAGGCAGAGGTCTGTATGGTTTACACGTATAAATGCAAATGATGACAAAGCCTGAAAATTAAGAAAAGCTGTTTGAAAACAAGCGAAAGGAATCATCACCATTATTATTTCTAGCAGCAACCACTATGTGACAGGGGAGGGGGTTCAAACAGCAAAGAAAAATAGGTTATGCCAGGAATTAATAAGCCTTAGAGGAGTCTGCATGCCCAGAAATATTATCCGTCTTATTTGCAACTTCATCAGTAGATCTAATAAAAGAGATTACTTCTCTGCACAAGGCTTGTTTCACAAGTTAAGATAACCCTATACAGAGAGGCAAGTGGAAAACCAACAGCAACAACCTATAAAAAATGGGCAGCTAGTTTTGAAGAATTCAACTAAGTATGCTCCTTCTGCAAAGGAAAGCTGTTTTTCTCCAGTCTGTAAGACTCTAAGGTATGATTATATTATTAGAGTTTTCCTTCCAAGAAATTAAACTGCATTTTACAAGGATGTAGAAATGCTGAGGAAAAAAGCTACTTATATTCATAGAAAGAAACAAATTTAATCTCAAGTACAAGTATCTCAACTTCTACTACTCAGGGTTATGGTAATACTTCCTATTATGCATGGAAGCTACCTGTTCACTAAGTTTGCCTGTTCCTCTCTAATTTCTTACAAAGTGGACTAGTTTGAATTACCACCTCCACCCCCTGCCTCCCTCCCCCCATGGCTACTCCATGCAGAACTTGCTCAATCCCTCCAGAGAGACAGAAGTAGGCTGGGACCTTTACTGCCAACACATAACATTAATCTCACTAGAAACTTATGCTGTTCAAGTAGCTACATCCATCTCTGTTACACCACAGGTAGGCTATCAACCATGACTTGAGAGGTGGATACAAGAAACTAGAGATTTTGTTCATTTTCATCCTTGCAAAGGACTATCCAAGGTTTTAAGCAGGTTTTTTTGCAATAGGATTTTCAAGGCTAAATTGCCTTTTTGTATCATGAATATAAGTACGGCATCGTTCCTAAATGCTAAAAGGCAACCAATATACGGACTTTTCTACTTTATGTAAACACCTATTTGAAACAAAACCCCACAACCTAAATTAGGGCTTTCTGAATAGGCTGAAAGGCTTCAGTGGGACTAATTAGACAGAACCACTAGGCCTTGAGGCTCACAGCTGCTCACCAGTACCCTCTGCAAAGGCTGAGAATTAAATGCATGGTTAGGGGTTTAAATTGATTAACGGGTATCAGTTGTCCCTTCTCTACAGGTAAAGCACTAATCTCAATCTTTTTATTCTCTAATATACCATTATATGACTAATCAGTAGGCATTATGGCACATGTATCAGTTTAAAGGATTTTTTAATGACAATTAATCTGTCCTTATTTTAAATTCTTACTTTGAATAAACAGGAAATTCTCCCTTAGTGTTTTGATTAAAAGCAAAAGCTAAGTAGTGCTAAAAAAGGTCTATTAAAAATGAACGGGTCTTTTCTTGAGAGATTGTACCACAAATTATCAGTCCCTACGCGTTACTTACAATTCTACTCTTAATTTGTTCTATAATTTTGTGATTGCTCCAAGTATTTATAAGCTGGCATATCTGCATTAGGAACACCACAGTGCAATACCTACAGGACTTTATATACAGAAGTGAAATATAAATAGTCAAGCTACATAGGACAGGTTCAACACTATTTGATTCTTCATAAGGACAGTGGTAAGCAGATAACTTTCAAGGCTGTTCAGAACACTAGTAAGTCTTTATTTGCATCAGCTGCTTAAATCTTGCAACACAGCACATCATCATCATTGAGAAACATTACCATCAAAAGAGCAAATTAGTTAATTCATCAACTTTGAAAATTATAATCTAATGAAAAATAAATGAAGAAGAAACTGGTGTATAGGATTTAGAAGAAGGGAAGCAAAAGGTCTCTAAAATATTTCGGCTCAAATCCCATATTTTATCATCAGGCAAAAATGCAATGAGCTTCATGGAGAGCCCAAAGCTCTCGGCAAAGACTGTGTGCCACTCAAGCATATGTTCTTCTTTCAGCTTAAGAGTGATGTGGTGAGAACCCACTCAAGGTCCTCTCTGGATATACTCCTAAATGAAACCACTATATGTAAACACCAACTGCTTGGCCTTTGCAGTAAACAAAAAAAAACCAAAAAAAAAAAAATCAAGATTTTCTATTAGGTACATGTAACACCTACAGAGTGCAGAGGAAAGACAACATGACTCAATATAATTTTTTTTAACATTCTAAGCAAAAAATGACATAGAATTAGCCTACTTGGTGTGAAACTGCCTAACCAAGCCAAAGCCAAATCTCTTGTTTCTTCATACCTTGCCACTTTAGTAATGGTAAATTAGTCACCTCCTTCTACCTGGAACAAGCAGTCCACAGACCTGTGCTCAAGGCAGGTGTCTTCAGGATGTTTATGCCCTTTCTTTCAAAAGACAGAAGAATATGTTTTTTCTGAAAAGAATCTGAGGAAGGTGATGAGCGGGCCTATTAGTATCAGCAATTAGAGAAGTCCCAGCACATAGAGAAGTCTTGGAACCAAGTCTCTGCTCCACGGGTTATTGATCAATTTTACATAAAGCAGTTAAAACACCAATTTTAAACAAGTCACAATCACTTTCTTCTATGAAACCCAATCTGGTAGGTCTGAAATAGACAGTTACCTAACATGTTAGTGGACTGAATGCCCTAAAGACCATAGGAAGAGTAGCAGGCATGAAGAAGGGCACAGAAAGTTGGGGCGGTGAGGGGGAAATTTGGCAGCATTCAGGCTTCCCTGTGATTAGGAAATAGATCATGGAGGTTTCAGAATGGCAGTTTCAGACACGGTTCCACTTCAGGTACCTAAGTCCCTTTTGGATCCTAACTTTAACCTAGGTGCTTATTTCAATTCTAAAAGAGAGGCAGATATTTATCCACCTATTCATGGGAACTGCTAGCAGCCCAGTCTACCAACATCTATGTAGCGCTATTTAAATACTAATAAAAATAATGGATAACTAAACTAGGAACCTGGAAACAGTATGTTAGGTGCTGAGCCTAATCAAAATTATCAAAACCTGTTTTTTTTCCTTATCTCAAAAGGCAGTTCCATGCTGGTTTTAGTGCCATTTAGTCACTGGAATGACACTAAAAGGACTGAGAAGCACTTTTCAGACTATCCAGAAATGGCAAGTCACAGCAGAAACAGTTGAGCTGACAACACAGATACACAAAGCTTAACTGCTTAACAGTAAACATGTTGGGTGTTTTTTTTCTTTTAATATTTATATTAATGGTATTTAATCATCAGTAAAAAAAATAACCAAACAACATAGTTGTAATCTGCGCAAACAACTGTTCTTACAAGTCAACATTAGGATTTCACAACTGCTTTGTTAGGTAGCTTTCTTTCCTGTGCAAAGATACTTGGCATATTAAACAGGTTTTCCCAAAATAGCAAGACACCATACCACTTCAAAAAAAAATAAGAAGATGTTTTTTCATTAAAAAAAGAAAAGCTGATTAATTAGAAACAATGTTACAGAAGTCTACTCAAGACAGATTTCTATTTAAAAAGATGGAAAAGTCTGAGCCAAAGCTGAAAACTTCTTCTATTTAAGTCAGGATACACAGCTTTAAGAATGAAAATAAACCCTCTGCCTTTCTCTTGTTTAAAGAGGACCATTTTTCATCTAGTTGCTGTATTAGTTCTTAATTGACCATGCAGCATTATCAATGAGACAAGAAAGTTCAATGTTTGTACTTGTAATTTTCCAGAAAGTCATCTGTTAACGGACAAAGAAAGGCACGGGGGATTGGGTTAAAGCCCAGGTACTGAAACTTTACCCTTGTATTATTTACATGAGCAGAGACCAACTTCTGTACAAATGCTTAGCTACTAAAAACACGTAAATGGAAGAACATCTTACTTGGAGATAAATTGCTAGCATAGGATAAAATGTTGAATCAAACAAGAGTTCCTACATTACTTTGAAATACATATCAGAGAGAAGACTGGGTTTCAATCAGGTGCAAAAAAATATTTAAAAAAATCAAACAAAAAGACTTTTTTCACATGCGAGACTAGAGTACTCTGAAACTAGAAAAAAGCCACACAGCATTTATTATAACAGTCTGTTCTTCTAATGACATAAGCTGAATATACTAAATAATACAGATTCAAGCTGTTATTCTATACACTTTATACACACTGCAGAAAGTGTTTCACGTAGCACACAGCCTTCTCCAAAGGTCTTGAAATGCACTTAATATTAAACATGCAACAGACCCTCAAGATGTCCGTTCTTACCAATTAAGGTAATTGTCTGGGCCTTTGTAATCACATTAAGAGTACTATTTTGTAAAAAAATAAAAATAAAGGTGCTCACAGACCTATTCTGAAATCCTCAATTTATGAATTTAGGCAATAAAAAGGTTCTACGAAGTACTAAGGCCCAGTGCATTTCAATGGGATTCCAGTGCCTAAATCCTTAAAGCTGATTTGAAAACTGGAAGACTTAAAATACTGCTGAGAAAAGAGCGTGGAGAGTTTTTGTTTGGTTTTTACTTTAGATCACTTGACCGTAGAACTCTTCCCCTATTAGACTGTGCCTACATACATGCCAAATCAAATGGGTTACCTCAGCGAGCATTTACCAACATACATACAGGTCTCACCGATCAAGCTCTGAGAAAGTAATATTATGTGATGATGACTACAAGCAATAAAGCAAACAATTAAACAGGAAGCTGTACATTGAGTATGCTGCATGCGTATTTAAATAAATAGTGTATCTCACTCATCCATCCTTCTTATAGCCTAACAGTGACCATATTTAAGCAAGAGTGGCTAAAGGAAACAGATATGAAGTATAGTTTTCTATTCCTCATTTACTAAATACAAGAGATTGCTCTTTCCTTGACCTTGGTAAAATATCAGCTTGTAATTCTTTGAAATTCCACCTTTAACAAAAAAACAAAAACAGAATTACAGAATTGCAGTTCTTCAGCCTCACTTAATTAAACTCCTTAACTAGATTATTTTCTTCCATGAGAAGCACACCCTCAGTAAGTTTGCAGATGACACCAAGTCGGGTGGGAGTGTCAATCTGCTGGAGGGCAGGAAGGCCCTGCAGAGGGATCTGGACAGGATGGATCGATGGGCTAAGCCCAACTGTAAGAGGTTCAATAAGGCTCAGTGCCGGGTCCTGCACTTGGGTCACAACCACCCCACACAACGCTACAGGCTTTGGGAGGAGTGGCTGGAGAGCTGCCTGGTGGAAAAGGACCTGCAGGTGGTGGTCGACAGCCGGCTGAATATGAGCCAGCAGTGTGCTCAGGTGGCCAAGAGGGCCAATGGCATCCTGGCTTGTATCAGAAACAGCATGGCCAGCAGGACTAGGGAAGTGATCGTCCCCCTGTACTCGGCACTGGTGAGGCTGCACCTTGAATGCAGTGTTCAGTTTTGGGCCCCTCACTACAAGAAGGACATTGAGGTGCTGGAGCGTGTCCAAAGAAGAACAACAAAGCTGGTGAAGGGTCTAGAGCACAAGGCTTATGAGGAGCGGCTGAGGGAGCTGGGGTTGTTTAGCCTGGAGAAAAGGAGGCTGAGGGGAGACCTTATCACTCCCTACAACTACCTGAAAGGAGGTTGTAGCCAGGTGGGTGTCTGTCTCTTCTCCCAAGTCACAAGCGATAGGATGAGAAGAAATGGTCTCAAGTTGCACCAGGGGAGGTTTAGGTTGGATATTAGGAGAAATATCTTCATCAAAAGGGTTGTCAAGCATTGGAACAGGCTTCCCAGGGAAGTGGTTGAGGCACCATCTCTGGTGATATTTAGAAGACCATGCTTAGGGACATGGTTTAGTGTCAGACTTGGCAGTGATAGGTTAACAGTTGGACTTGATGATCTTAAAGGTCTTTTCCAACCTAAACAATTCTATGATTCTAAGTCAGAGTTTGATAGGCCAACACAGACTATAATCTCTCTCATATATTGCCATAAATATAACTCTAAACCAAAACACAAACTTGACCACTATTCTGAAGTAAAACAACAGATCCCAAAAATATCTTCATCCTTGTTTAAGTGAATATCCTCAATGATTAATTGCAAAAGGAATACTCATATAAACATGCAGAATCAAGCCATAGTAAAGATCATGCCTGACCTTGATGAAAGCCTTTCTTGGTGTGTTTCAGGAGGAAAAACTCCCATTTTCCTCTTAATGCTGTCATAAAGCCCAGAATGAATTACTAAAAATGATTACTTTTATGTTAAAAGCTCTCGTGATGACAAGAATGAATTAGCAGGGGACAGGGAGACAAATAATGCTAAAGAGGCCATCTCCACAAAACACTGCTGTGAATGCAAGTGCCTAAAGCCTTGTATGCCTATTAGTATTGCTCATTGTAGTCTCCTCTCCCTCTCCATGCAACAATTTACCTGCTCTTCTTTGCTAATGTACAACCTTCCTTTTTTTCCCCTCCATTAAGAAGACTTCCTTCCTTATGAATACCTATCACTCACTCTACAGCACACTGCCTCTCCACTGAGACAGAACTCTATTAATAACAACTGGTGAAAAAAATCTGCAGGGGTAGACAAAATTGTAGTGATAAATAGTGCATTGCTTCCAATGTAGAAAAGACAGTACACTACTAGAAACCACTCTGAATCAAATATTAATCCATACTACTTAACAATTCTATAAATCCTTAAAGATAAACATTATTAAAATAAAACATAACTTAGTTAAAACAGTAAACCTGGCTTGCCCATTTCCTCCAAGTAAATATGTTTTTGAGCTTTCAATCAAAATGTGATAGGATAGCATTATAATTTTACAAAACGAGGTACTACTCTCAAGATGAAAGATTTCTTCACACAGCTGAAAGAACAGCTACATATTCACATCAGGGAATCTTTTTAAAAAAAAAACTAATATGTTGTTTGTACCACCTCCTTTTCTATTTTTAAGGTCAACAAATTGCTGCATACAGATGACAGATTTTTCTGTCTTGCATATGAAAATATGTTGAAGACACCATTTCATGAAGGAGAAATAAATGAACATTAAAGTATGAAAGAAAATGTGGTTGAACTTGACAAATCACTATGCATACTTTGTAAAAAATCTATATAATACTGACAGAAGTCCAAGTTATATTCTAAAAAAAGTTCAAAGCTATATTGTATGCAAAGTAATACGGTGTGATGTTGAAGATAATGTTATTTATTGTTACACTTTTGATTTAATTTATTAAATTGTTAAACATTCCTTTCCTTTTTAGGAAGAGTTTGAGGTTGTAGGTTTTTCAGTATCTTTGATGCTGCCACTGTTGGATCACTCTTGCTTGTGACAAGGTCTCAGTGAAAGTCATGACTGAATACCACAAAGCCATTTTTAGGAAGTCAGAATATTCTTGTAACTACTTCTAAACAACTGGATGTGAGACTAACAATAAAAAACAACCAAATATAAACCAAAACTAGATTTTTTCCCCACAATGCATCAGTTCCTTTATGCTACAGATTTGTAAGTTACTTGACAAATAGATTTTTGTTCATTATACCACATCTATATGTTTTAAAAAACAAACAACAACAACAAAAAAACAAACCCCACATTTTTCCCTTCTCCCCCAAAATGCTCCCAATGTAACTGTTGTAGGACCTGCCCAGGTCTGCAGAGCCAAAAGCAATGCCCAAGAGGTGTGACCCATGCATTTTTCATAACAGATGTCCAAAATAAATTGTCTGTTTATACAAACAAGTGGAAAAGCTGAAAGATTAAATTATGAAGACATCTGTTATGTCTTCATATTGCTCCCCTCATTGTGACCAATAGCTAATTTTAGTGCCATAAATGAGTAAATTTAGCAGAGTACAATTAATTTCCCCCATCCTTCAAATCTATCAAGAAAAGAAGAAATCCCACAAACTCCTACAGAAATAGCAAGTCACCCAATCCTCCAGGACAGGAGAACAAGAATCTTGGGATATTACAGCATCATCATGAGGAAGACCAGTGCAGGAAACCTAGAAAGGATTTATAGGTTGGTTCTTTCTCTGTGATCCCTAAAGAAACTCAGTGGACACAAATGGCAGGTATTTTCAAACAATTTACTGCAAATGTCATTCATATGGTTAGAACATACTTGTCAAGTAGGAGTTGAATACAGCACTACTAAATTCTTGTTATACTTGGATTTTTTTGTTAACATAAAAGTATAGTCTTGCAGAATGTGTAAGCAGGTGAAGTTAAGATTTCTAAATACCATTAAATTACATGGGTCAGGTGGCTCAGTTCAATTGAGAAAGTACCTACGACGTCAGTATTGTCTTTATAACTTAAGACTCAGATTGATTAATATTAACTCAAGTTAAAACATTACAAAAGAAACACGCATCAGTCAAACAGAAGAAACTTGGTCATTATGAAGAAGTAACCTTAATCACTACCTGAGAGAAGTTAGCTCTCCTTCCCAGAATCTCTAGCACTGACAATGGCACCATCAGCTCACTGCCATTGCTCACAGTTGGCCCAACTTGGATCTTTACCTAGCTTTTGTTTTGCCTTTTTTTTTTTTTTTAAATGAAACTCCTTACATCAACTCGCAATAAAGCTATTCTCTTCTCTTGACTAGGCCCTCATTCACAAACTACAACTTTTGCTTTGACTTGCTAGAACTTTCAGCAAGCACAAGCAATCACTACTGCTCTGGAGACTGACCTTACTATTCTCACTTCATAGATACTGGGGAATGACCCAGCGAGAGACAAGCTAAAGCTCCACCATGCTTTAGAAGTCATCTTTACAGAAGTCTACATTTTAATATAAATGTATTTTTATACATATATGTATTTATATTTATAAATATAAATATAATAATATTATATTTATAATATATATAATATTATTATATTTATTTATATTATAAATATATTTATAAATATAAAATATTTAATATAAATGTATACTTGTCCCTTTAAATCATCAGCCTTAGCAACACAATCTGCCTAGAGCACCATGGTGCTTCTGCCAACCACAGATGGCAAGACTGTGCAGCATTCGTTACTACTGGAACACTAAATATCAACCTATGCATGCTTTCCTCCTCCCAAACACCCTCATACTACTCAACTAGAGTAATTTTTAAAGAAATGTGTATTCTAAGTATTATGCACAATTTGACTCCATGTTGGAGAAATAGGTATTTCTATCACCAAAGGATTTCAGAAGACACACTATTAAATGTGGTTAATTCACCATCAGTTCACTTCTAAAAGTATTATCTATGTACATCAAATAGTTTCCTAAAGAAAAAAACAATTTAAGAGAATTATCTGCAAAATGAGCTACTGATGTTTTATTTCTGTCCAGATTGCCCTACAGCATCTATACTGTGATAAAACATGCCAACATATCATATAATACTGGAGAATCAGCAGAGCCATTTACTGGATGCGCAAAAGGAAGTCGGGGTATGGGGGAAGTTGTGGGAAATTCCAGTATGAATCACCACTGAGGATCCTTGGGAGGGGAGAGCAAGCAGAAGAAGAGAGAAACACAGAAGTAATTCCTCCTATAAAGAATGCTTTTCTATTGAAAACGAAACCAGACTTCGAAAGAGCGGATGTGGATTCCTTAGACAGATGGTGTCAATAGATCTGTCTATTAGTCACTTTGGCGGCAGCAGCAGCAGCATGGTGATGGGGTTTGCAAAATGCCACTTAAAAACTCAGTATAAACACAAGAGAAGTACATGAAGAAGTTAATTCAACTTTCCAATACATGACACTTTTTCCCACATATCACATAAAACTAACTACTGTTAATGTCTGAGAGTTTGCAGTTTCTGCTGCAGTTTTACAGACTGTAGTAGAAAGGGACTTAAACCAAAACCATGCATGGGACAGCTGGCCTTAACAGGTGAAAAGCTCAGACCTAATGGCTTTCCTGTCAAAGTCCTCCTGCATCTTGGCTTTTGCTTTCTTGTCAGAACTGATGACATGTAGTGCTGTTTTCTCACTAATATACTATTTAAAATTGAAACTCATCCTCCTCCCTCCTCTATTGCAGAGTCTCTACTTCCTACTAACGTGTTCTAACATTTTAAGGAATCAAATCTTAATTTTTAAATGCTTTAATTTTAAATGTATGTGGTTTAATTCTCTGAATTTACATTCCAGAAACGTTTGATGCCAACAGACATAAATGAGGCATTTTTAAGGCATTTTTAAATGAAAACACACGAACTTTAGAATCCTTCGCAAACCCTGAAACCAACTTGGTTAGCTTCTACTGAGAGGAAGTCTTGCAGGGCAAAAAAAAAAAACCTACCAAAAATAAAAAACAGGTTTTGGAATTAAAATGTTACCATTGTAACACAATGTATTTTCATAGGACCTCATAGGTTAAAGTTATCTAGAATTTGCCAGAATAGCTAAATGCATTAGGAACAAAGTCAACTTTGTATTTATGAAAAATTATGCATTAGCTATTAAATGGCATGTATCTGGCTAAGTTCAACAAGTATATGTAAAATATACCACTCTATTAGAAACTAAATATATTTTAAAAACACATATTCCTAGGATTACTGTCTTCCTCATTGTTGGTTCACTGATTAAAGTAAGCTGTAGCAATAACATTAAACAGCACTTCTGGTGGCAAGGAGCTCAAAGATTCACTTTTAATTCTCAGAAATACTTAGAACATTCAGAAAGTCAGAGTCTATCTCACTGCCCTACTTTATTTCTCCAATAAGAAATGTAACTGAAAGAAGCAATAGTTGAATCCTGTTCTTTTAAGGGGGAGGTAGATGCTTAACACAGAACATCTGTCCTCAGAGAGCACAGACATGTAGGTCCAATAATCTTGGTTGTTCCCCATGTAAAAAGGAATGCATAAGCCAAACAAAGACAAGTTTGGCCTTATCACAGGTAATGCATATGGTGGGAAAACTCCTTGGAAAATGGTCAAGATCTAAGAGCAGAAGAATTGCAATTTAATTACCCACTACAAAGCATTCCACCTGCCTAGCACAAAATCTGAGTCATACAGTTGCTGTTTTAATTATAAAAGATTCATTGGTTATAACTATGCCTCTACTGGCATGGCAAATGTATCTTCAAGAACTTTTCCCCCCTCTTTATTACTGTGCTAGAAGGGAAAGCATTTCTGAAAGAATCCATAGGATGCACTTGAAGACAGGCAACAGCTCCTGGATGCGAGTACACGGTCACGTTCAGATTAAGGAAGTCAGCGAGACCTTAGCCTGCTTATAAGATCTAACACTGACCGAGCAATACATACATATATGGAGAACATACAGTATGTAAAGTATGAATGACAGAAAGCTCCAGAAGTCCCTTCCACTATCTGTCATTAGAAAAGAAGCCCATCTTTGGTCTTTCCTTGAAGATGAATCCTAAACTGTAAGCTACAAGCAACTACCACCCCATGTGAGGCTGTTTTAAAAGGTTCATAGTTTGATATGATGGAACCATATGGATAATGTGGAACCATTGTCACCTTTACAGTATTTTTTGTTAAATTTCATTTTAATGGTGTGTGTACATATAGCAGTATACAAGATTTTTTTTGTATTTACATAGTATCTTAATCCAAAAAAGGTGGAAACCACTTGTCATAGAGTATTCAAGACTACTGCTGTAAGCAATTTGTAAGATACTACACTGTGACTTTCATCGTTCATCTTATAAAACTTAATTCCAGACTTTTTTTGGAGTCAACTATCTTTACTTGAAAAATAAAATGCTTTCTACTGTAATACCTGGCAGAGACAAAAAAAAGGCAGCTCCTGGCATTTCATGCTGTTTACACAACAGGCTAGAGCAATACTGCTCTGTAACCAGTATGTTGTAAAATTCAAATTCACCCAGAGTTTTATGCTGTGGATCAGCATTTCCTTTACAGAAAGAGAAGGAATAGGGGCACTGTGGCCTTGTGGTCACACAGCAGACTCAAGCAAGGTAGAGAGAGAAGAGGATGTGGATGCCGGGGGAAGAGTGGCATTTCCTAAAGAAACTCAAGCATTACCATAGCGATGTTCCAACTAGCGTCTCAAACAACAGATGCAGAAGGAATCAAACAAAAATTCTTAGAAATGTGGATGGGAGGGGCAATTAATTGCTTTTCATTATATATTTTTAAAATGGCATTTTCTATTCTATGGAACAGAAAATACATTTTATAAACAGCATTTTCCTCTCTGAAGCTTCCCAAATTATAACAAACTGTTTAAATACACACATGGAAGATGATACGTATTTTTTTCCTAATTATATATAAGCTTCCTTATTTCAATAACACTCTAGGACACTTCATTTTTTGTTTAAAGATGAATATTGTCTCAGAGAAAACGTTGCCCTCTCCTCTAGCATGCCTAAACTTGTATTTGTAATGATGGAGACAGAGAGTAGTAGAGGATTAAAGGTCTGTCTAAAAGGAGTTGCTGAAAATTGTCAAAACTATTGGCTATTCACGAGAAGGATAATGTGCTGGGGAAAAAAAAAGGATCATGACAGACTAATATTCATATGTTATGCAAGGATGAATCTATTTCAAGGTAAATAACTAGGTATCCTGAATATAAAATATGGCCGTTTGTATCAGGAAGAACAACTTAATCCTTTCACCTATCCCAGAGAAAGAATTTGGAATAAGACAAAGATTTTGCAAGGAAGAAATAATAGACACTTTTACCTTACTTAGGACAATGAATTGCCTTTGATTTTGGGATTTAATAATCCAATAGGAAATGATTCAGTGCTCTGTAACTGGAACAAAATTACACCAAAGTACTAAGCAACATAATTACATATTTTCTTTAAGAAACATTCCTTATTATCTAGTAAACTCTGCTACTTAAATGTATTAAGAACAATATATGTTCATGTTCAGGATACACCAAAATAATTCAGTGGGATTTATTTCCTTTGTACAAAACCCCGTTAGAGAAAAGAAAAGACAATGTAAGTGAAGAAAGCTGTCCAAGACACAGTCATGAGCATCTGTATTCAAGTATCAAAAAAAAAAAACAAACCAAAAAAACCACAACAAACCACAATGATAAAAACCCAGTACAATACAGAGAAAGCTAAAACTTACGAAGGACTTGAAACTGATAATCAACCAATAACTGGCTATTTATGTACCTGTTCAAAATACTATAGAACTTCAGCTATCTACCCTGCATTTTGTTGGAATTGAAAACTCATGTTATACTAGATTAGTCACGTTACCTATTCCCAAATCCAGTTCTCTCTCAATTCTGACACTTACTGAAATATGAGTGCACCAAAACCATTTGCCATATGGAGCCTCTGACTTGATTGTTCTAACAAGTACTTAATGATTTTTGCATGATTTTATTTATCAAATTTACAGACTTAACTTTGAAGTCTATTCCCATGACAAATTGTTTTCATTTCCTAGAAAGCAAGGGAAGAGAGAAAGAGCTTATCTTTACAAACTAAGATAATCTCTGCTTACAAGGTTTACTCCTTAAGACTGTTCAAAGTAAAAAAAAGTAAGATGAAAAAATACAATCAAAATAGCTGAGATTTTATCACTGTGGTGAGGATATCTTAATTCAGTGAGAGGAAAAGTGTTGCTAAATATAATCTAGAGAATTCTTCTCTTCCTGCTGCTCTTAATATTGAAAAGTGCCTTTTTTTAAATTATGTTGAGAAAACGTGTAATGCTCTGGACTTCCAACACAAATATTATACTAAAAGTTATATGATTAATACTAATACATTTCAAGCAGGTGTGACACTTCCTGTACAATTCCAAAATAATAAGGTAGTAACAAAAACTGATACATAAAAAACAAGCAATAATTTTTGTTGTTAGTAATAGTTCTGCCTGTTGTAAACCTAACGTCATGCTAGCGCTGGTATCATGGACAAACAAATCCAGCTCATATTCCCAACTATACCTTGAAGTAACTGAACCTATCGCAGGAAAAGTACTTGGAACATTTTATCAATTGAATGTCAGTAGTGTTCCATATAATACACATCAGCAAGGAAGAGTAAGTGAAATGAATATCCGATACTTCTCAATAATCTATGATAGGAGATAAATGCAGTGAGGATAGATATTTTTTTTTTTTTACACTAATGAGTCACAGACTCAAATGTACATACATACACACAAGAACAACAAGCGGAACTAGTGCTTCATTGTTAAAGGAGATACAAAATATTTATCCCTAATACCACATTCCTTCACCTGTGAGACTAAAACCACTTCCTTATGATGGCAAGATAATATTGGATACACTCTGTAATCTTCTCTTCATGCTGTCGAATGCAGTCTTGTTGCAAGACTGCACCCAAAAAGGTAAAATATGATTTCAAAAGCCAACATGTAGCTATTTTAATAAATCTTGTTCTTCAGACTATCAAATTTCTTCATGCTAGAAATATTTCCTTAAAAAACAAATACAGCTTGAGTAGCATCTACTTTCTATTGAATGCACATAATTAAAGCTGGCCAATGTATCAACAACCCAACGCAGAGAGGCATTAATTAGCTCAACTGCTGAATACATCCCAGACTGCTGTTGCTTCTGATGGTTGGGTGCTGTGATCCTCATCCATGCCTTTCATGGAGTCCTAATTAATGATTTCTTAATCCCATTAAAAACAAAACAAAAAACAACACAGCCACAAAAAACAATAGAAAACCAACCTGAAGTTAGACTATGCCATTGCATAAACAGGTAGCCATTTACACTAGGTCAAAGCAAAAGAGCCCATAAAAACATCTTTACTCAGTCAATATGAAACAAAAGTAAAATCCTGCTTGCTTCATGTTTCCAGCAAATTAAAATGTAGACTTCTTACACTGCAGACCTGCTGATATCCTGCACATTAACACATTAACAAGAAGTGGTGAATACATCAACTGAATGGCTGTTGAAACCTACAGTTTCCAAAATAAACTACTTAAAGATTTTGAACCCCTAGTCAGGTTCCAATTCAGAAAGAAACTCTAATTTACTTTTCATATTTTTCCCAGAATTTTTGCTTGTTTAATATTTTAAAGTCTATATGTTTACAAGTCAGATATATTAGTCACCGGAATGGAGCCATATCCATGAAAACTTAGAAGTGTTACATGCAATCTTCAGGTGTGTGTGCACGTTAGCACACCTTCTGACACTTTTCACAACCAAATAGTGGAAACATTTTCTTTAGTTTAACTCACCCCCAGATACAAATACGCCTCTACTATTCTGATTCGGTCTGTAATGACATAGCAAACAAAGTTTAGGAGGAAAGAGTCCTGCCTCACACCTGGCCCAAAATTGGGTATTAAACCTCAGACTGAAAAGTCATTTCACTGGGTAGAAATATTAGCGAAATTGCAGTATTAACACTGACAATATTTAACCTCACTTCTTAAATAAAAATGGCTTTTGATCCTACTTTATCCCCAAGGGTATTACTTCATATTAAAAAAAAAAATTTGGTATGTAACTTAACAGTAAAATAATAATTTCCTACACTACAATATACGTAAGGGCATAATTTCGCTCAACAGTTGCCAGGGAACTATGCATATTCCAAAACATACCAGATACATTATATAATATCTGGCTTAAAAAAAAAAATACACATGTATTTTAGAGACATACCTTAACATGTTCAAAGAAAAGTTAACTCAAGCTGTAATTAAAATAAATCCCTATAAGCATGGCAGGGCAAGCAAGACATCTGGATAGACTGTTTAAAAAAAAAAAAAAAAAGAAAAAGCTAAGTGAAGCATTAAATAACAGAGAAATCACACAACCAACCAAGTCAAACCAAGCCATTTTCTGCTGCATTCTCCCACAACACTATCAACACTACGGAATCTCCACCCAGGAAGGAAGGAACTGCTGTCGAAGTCCTGCATACAAGGCTTGTTTCTGAATAATTAGCAGAGACCACATGTCGCTGAGGACCTACAGGTCTCTAACCCTCTATCTCCATCACCCTTACTATCATGCTTGCTGTCTTAAATGCTGCTTCTCAAACTGCTGACACATAAGTGACTTCAAATCCCCACTGACCTGGACCTAGAAAATGACTTCCTAATCAGCAGGCACACAGCCCAGGGCAGACCTTCAGACCGTGGCTGCTGCTGTCCGGCTGACATATAAAAAGGCAAGAGAATTCCCTTGCTGTGAAGGCAATACCGAACAAAATAGCTACCTGTGCTGGAGTGTGCCTGCTCATCGCAGACAAATGTGATAGAGACCTGACTTACCTCTGTTTGCAACCCTTGAGAATTTAAGAGGAGAAACCATGCTTAGGTTACCCTAAACACAAAACCACATACAATCCTCAGTTTTTTTACATGTACAAAGCACATTACAGATCTGGTAAAAAGAAATATTGAGGAATCTTTCTTTGTATTTGGCTATGTCTTCCTTTACACCCCCTGAAGTCATACAACTGACAGGTGAAACATCTGATCAAAGATCCTCTTGTGAGTCCCAGCTAGAAATGGCAACTAGTCTTACACAGTTAACTAGGATGCAACCATGCCTTCAGTCTAGGACTGTCAACCACTCACCAAAAAAAAAAAAAACAAACCACCACATGATGATACTTGATACCATTTGGAAATATCTAGAATACATTCCAGTCTAAACATTTCATTTGAAATTACTGTAGATGGGGGAAAGGAACAAAGCTCCACGTACCCTTGCTCTGAGACAAGAGGTAGCATTCTGCATACAGTAATTCTTTGTCTTATTGCATTTGTTCTTCCCTGGTTATTTTTTTAATGTTTAAAAAGTGAAATATCACCTTATTCCTGTAGCTATTTGATCACAAAAATAGGAAATACACATTAAAGAGTATGAACATTATGCATAGTTGCACCAGGTATAAATACAGAGTCATTGGTATGCAGAACAACTCACGTAAGAAACTTCAATGCAATAGAACAACATTAAATCTCGATAATGAAATCATCCCATCAGTCCAAAGGGTCTAGTCTTAGAGTCTCTGAGTAGCATTGAATTGTTGGGGGGGGGGGGGGGGGGGAGAAGAGAGAGTTAGTTGGCATTTTCCTTCCTTATTTACACCACACACTTCCAATATAAGTTTTTCTCTTATTTGCACATCCTTTAAGTAGTACACAGTCCAGTACTAAAAGCACCTGACTCCCCTCTGAGACTTACAAACAGCATTACTTGATAACATTAGATTAGGAGACTCTAATGGCTTAGTTATTTTGATGGTTTTTGAATTCACCAGCTTTGTTGTCCAGCTTGCTAAAAAGGGTCACAATTTTCAGTTGACCTGTAAGACTACTGGTTTTTGAAGGACTGAAAATTTTAAGCATTACCACTCTTGCAGTCAACATACATTTGCATCTACAGGCAGCAGGCTGATCCAAGTCTGTCTTTCATCCTCTGAATGGATGGAGCATGCATCCTCACGAGCCTCACCCAGGGCATAACTAGTCTATGTCCTGTTCTTTCTGCTGTGTAAGAGCGTTCAGTAAACACCAACTATAACACAGCAAAGTAAGCTGCTTCAGGCAAAACACAATGTTTATTTCATTTGCACTAGACATATCAAAACCCCCAGGATACGTCATGCCTCCATCCTCTGAATGGGGCAGAGCAAGCATTAACAGTCTCCACTAAAAGCAATCTTCATTCTCCTCCACCTAGAAGCTGCTAATTATGTCAGTCATGCTGAATGATGACTGACAGTTTTGTGATCTCACCCATTCTTCAACTGAGCTCAGATCACCCACTCATTTTATTAGTAAAGAGAAGATCTGGAATGAGAAGCTGAAGTACCTATTATCCCTTTATTTCCAAAACAGCAACAGTTTACAAACTTTTCGTTTGTGAATAAAATTCTACTTGCAATAAACACAATCAGGATGTAGGAATGTTAACTTCTTCCTCAGAAGAGAGGGAGAAGAAAGCAAATACAAAACACCTAACTGATTTGAACTTTTCTTGTGGGACGAGCGCTTGCCTTCAAGTTTGACAGCTGCTCACCTACTTGGGCAGACTCTTAAGTGAAATAAATTAACACCAGCTCCTTCACTTCACTAGAACTACACTCCTTTACAAGAGTTAAAGCTGACCGACAATAACGCAGCATTTCACACGAAGGAAGAGCTGCCTAAAGACAGCTGGAGCCAGGAACTGCAGTGTGTTTCTTTCGCATACTTAATCATTACGCTGAACACCAGTCTTCCTCTTCTCCGAGGGCCTGCAGCCCTCCTTACGCTGCAGCGATAAAGTGACAGCTTATACAACCAGCGATGTCTAACTGGTCAGCCCCGGCCAGCTCACAGCTGGTGGACGACTAGACAAAACGTGTGAAAGCCTGAGCAATTGCCCTTGAAACTTCTGGGAGGGAGTGGTGCCTGTGCTTGCCAGACGAAGTTACAGAACTCTGGTTGCAATTGAATTCTTACGGGTTTTGCCAGCCATCCTTCCTTTAACAGTCAGAGACGTGTTCTGTCTGGAGCCGGTGGTTCCTTCTGACTGGCCATGCACCATAATGAAAGGAGGCTCGGCACAAAGAGTCAGAAATGAGGCAGAGAGAGAGAAAAAAAGAAAATTTGTGTAATTCAGAAGGGAGAACTGCTAGGATACCTCCACACCCTTGGATTTCTTTTCTACCATGCATAAATGTAGGTCTGAATACATAATCCGAACCACTAATGAAGGGGAAAAAAAACCAACCAAGCCCCACAACCACTGGGCGTAAATAAAGATTTAATATACTTGGGGAGATACACAGCACCATTCAATAGTGCAAGAAGGATAAGCACATGAGCTCCACAGCAAAAGGAAATATTCAACAGACATAACTAGAAATAAGAGTTCTACCTGCAGATGTTAAGGAATAGGCTCTGGGAAAGCTACAGAAATGTTATTGTACAAAGTCTGACACCACAGAATCACTCAGTACCAATGGGCATCCCCAAGCAAGCATAAATAGAAGCCTGTACTTCTCATTTTTCTCTTGTCACTTTCCCCCATTAACTGGTTAAATGAGGATATGGAGGCTGCACTCAAATTTTGATATCAAATGAGTCCACTTTTTTTTTTTTTTAAATTAGCTTAACCTCGTTAAATCAATTCTTACACTTACCAGGGCATGACATTGTTTACATAAGACTAAGTGCAAAACCCTGACCTCTGTATTTCCATCATGACCTCAGAGAATAGAGCCCACTCACCCTACCCCAGTTCTTACAACTTTAATTATGTTCGACAAGGCTGCTGTGCTTTAAAGGTATCATTTACCGAGACCAAATGCTGTTTATTTTTATTCCCGTTAATCACTTCCATTTTGGTTTATTCCGCTTATATGCCCTGGCTTTTGCAATCAGAATTGCTATCAGACTGGATCACTTCTTCAGAAGCAGCTGAACAGCTTCTTACACTAGTATACAGCCCTATAAAAATCCACACCATTTAGCTTCTATCTGATGTAAATGGAATCAATCACAGAAATTCAAAAAAACTTCCAAATTGCTTGGTTCTTTAAGAAATCTTTAACGGGGTTTGGGGGGGGTGACGCACAGACAGGGAACAAGGACAGGTCCTACCTGTCTCATTACTTACAATTTTAATATCATGAATTAGGCTGTTATCTTCAAAAGAAATTCTCGTCTTTCTGTATAACTTCCCTGTCACTCAAAACACACTCATTCTCTTCCCACATACTGTTGAACTTCAATTTTCGGGAATACGGTAAGTCAGAGAATTGAGTGAAAAGCCAAGTTACCAATGCAACTTTAGAACTATCTAGAAGGAAAGCTTAAACACACTAGGGGAGCCTTATTAGGGTTTTCCCTCAACAGGTTCTTCAAATTTTTTAATGGCATATGAGCAAATCTACAAAAAAAAATTAATGTTAAAAGTTAAGCTATAATAGTTTAAAGCCATTATAATTTAGTTTATCATTGTCACTTAGTTTAGAGCCATTATTCTTTCACTTTACATTTAAAAGATGAACAGCCTAAATAAAAGTTGTATTAGATTCAGTTTATTTAATGGGACTTCTAAATTGAAATAAAAAGTATGTAGTTTGAACTTTATGGCAAACTGCACAATCTTCACATTCTCTTTTCTGTACCACATGAGCTACTTGCTCACTAGACATAAATGGGTAGAAAACAAGAGTTTCTTTGTTTGCGTACATTAACTTAAAGCTGTAAAACTCATTCAGCCAAACTTTCACCTTTAAACCTTAACCTGACTTGTAACAACATTTGTAGCCTCTAAAATTACACTGCATGCACCCAGACGGAGTTAATCACCCTTCAACTTTTGATGCGTAGAATAATGATCTACCACTTAAACTTGAGCCCTTAAAAGCCTGAAGAAAAACATGTATGTATCTGTGTCTTAAATCAGTAGCAAAATAACAAAACTCTACCTAGCATTGCCCAGTTGAAAAGGAAAACAAAATAAGGCATACAACTTGTAGCTCATGAAAGTTGAAAATAAGTGCATTTAAAGTCTCCTCAGAGATGAAATTCATGCTTCCCAGCACATGCTACTGATCAGACACCTGGTACTTCTAGGAAAAAAGACTAGCCACAGAGGAAAGTCTGGCTTTATTTTTTTTGTAATTTAAAACTTGGGGGGGTGGGGGATGAAATTAAGTAGAGATTTGGAAATAGCATATTCTAAAAGCTGATGAGCTTGTTATCATTTTAAATGGTTGGCATCATTCTTTCTTAAAAGAAGTGATCTGTGCTTAACACTTTGTTTATAATATATTACGGCTCACTTCAAATATTGTGCTAGTAGGAACCAGACTGTATTCATTTTCAAACCTGAGCAACAGCAATAGTTGAGTATTTTTGCTATCTAAAAAAATCAGAACTACGTAAAACAAACTCTTAGATTTATGTATTATACTTCTCTCACAACCCCGGCTAAATGCCACAGAAGAAAGGATATTGCACAGCACAGGAAAATTCAAAGCCAAAAATGCTTTGAAGAAGCTATTAGACACGCAAACAAACAAAATCAAACAAAGCAGATAAAAACTAGAAGCTAGAACAAAACCAGTTTGGGTGTTGCAGAAGCAGGGGATGACTGACTACCACAGGAAAGACACCAACAGCACCAATACAACGTGCAACAAATCCACCCTTGCAATCAATGACAAAAATGGATCCTAAATTGCAGAATTTGATTAGTCTTGAAACTTCCCTCACTTTTTAAGTTTAGAAGTGACATTATTTAACATCTCTTTTTCCCCCACTATTAAGCTTTTCTATGTAATATCACATAGTGGAGAAGTGACACACAACTTGAGCCTTTGCAAGACAAAGTAAAAATGAAATCAGTAGTTAAACTTCCTTTGACTTTAAGGGGCTGCGAATTCATCCAGCTTTTGGTTTTCTTCCTCAGGCCACAAAAGGAATAAGTTGCTGTTTCTCTTTCATTTATGCTAATAAAGAACAGGGAGCTATTTTTATTTTCTCTTTATTACTGCTTTTAAAAAAAAGAATCCTCATTTTAAAACAAGTTTCAACAAGTACGTTACAGTCTGCACACATAATGCGTTGGGTGGAGTAAAACCCCTCAGAAACAGTGCACAGAGCCAATAATGGACTTGTCGCCAACACCCTGTGATTTCATGACTGCTAGAACAAAAACAAATGCCACGTTCAGTTCATTGCAAAGAAAAGGATTCATTAACTTGATGTGGCTTTTTACTTGACCTGTGTAAGGTGAGTAAAATAAAATTTCATTTTATGAGATTCAAAATGATCAGCTGCAAGCCTACGGGAATTATGACAAAATGACCAAGTTAAATGACTAACTCTGTTTAATTCTAATTATTACTGGACTGTAGGTCACCATGAATTTTTAGCTGTGAGGTTGCTGCTTTCCCTCCTGCAAGAAGGTAACAGGCAAACAACATGTAAATGTCTTTCTGTAAACTGATGTAAAATAAAATGTAAATTCCTCTCAAAGACAGAAATATCAATCCTGAAGACACGATCATCTTTGTGCAGACATTAAGCCAATCTTTTTGGAATAAAAACAATTGACTTCATTGACATTTAAACAGTAATTTCCCCCCCCAAAAAGTCAGTTATCAGTCAAAATCAAATGTCCACAGTATCAATAATCCTTATAGCCAGAGAAAAAAAAAAAAACAAAGCTGCCTGTATAAATAACATTCACTCCTTCTGGTCACAACGTTAAAGCACTGGGTCAGCCTAAATCTGCCAGACTTCCTCACTTGGCTGTCCCAGAAAAGGCAGGGGAAAAAAAAAAAATCCCCATCTGATATGTAGTATTGTGGGGGTGAGTGGGAGGGAAATTAAATAGTCTCATTCCACATTATGGTAATGGCTACCACATAAATGTATGGATGGGAAAGAAGCAATCATTGAGCTTTAAAAAGTCTTACTTCCTTGCTTTCTGCTGGCCCCTCCTCCCCCCCCAATTTATTTTTTTTTTTTTTTTTTTTTTTTAGAAAACCAAGACAGACATTAAACAGGTGGGAAAACTGGCAATCCAGAAGCCAAAAATGTTGTGAGCAGAGATTTTTCAGCAATGCAGTTTAGGGAACCTCAGCCCCTAGCTGGCAGAGATTAAAGCTGAATTCTATTTTAGTATTTTCAGTGATAAGCCCCAGAGGGATAATATCTTCTTCTAGAAGGGCCTAGCTCCCTTTTATTTTCTACCCCTATGAATTTGCTGCAGAAAGGTCAACCATTTTAAGCAATAGCATCATAAATGATGCTACTGTTTGTTTCTTTTTACAGTTCTAAAAAAAAAAAAAATTAACACTTGAACACACATTTCACTGGTTTCTCTATTCCCTCCACTAAAAACTTGGAAGTAAACAGAAGTGTATTTATATCAGTACTATAATCCTCCTACGGAATGACAGCCTTTGAACATTTTGAACATTATTCCTGATATGATACCAAGCTACATTACCATTCAGCTCAGTAACTGCCAAAATCATGATCAAGAAAAGTTAAAATAAGTACTCTGTATTTCTCTATTCTTGTTTCACTTTATATGTTTCAATATTTTTCTTTCCCTACAGGCAACACAGATTAACGCTCCTGAGTGAAAGAGAAAATAGAAATAATTATTTTCTGAAGTTTTCTAAGCAGCAAAGTACTCACCAGCAGCAAAAATTTCATCCTGCACACTCCTTCCCATTTCAAGGCTCTGATTGCTGCATACACATTTAAAAAGTCACAAAATGTTCCTCAGAACAATTGTTTCAAAGTTAATTTCTTAGTTTCTAAACTTAACAGCAGCACTTAACAGACTTCTCCTTGTATCAAAAGGTAGGGAAGACTTTCTTCCACCTTCTATATTCAAGAGGTAAATAGCAGCAATGGTTCCTTCTTTCTGCTTTGCATCTAGTTTTAAATTATTCCTTTTAATTTTTAAGGGCTGTATAACCTAAGCAATGAGTCTCATTAATCACTACTGAATGATTTAACCCAGCCATTCAGTTCCAGATGCCGAGTGCTAGAGATATGCTAATTCCTTCCAAGCTTTACCTCCTTTTGCAGTTGAAGCCATAATTTTCCACGTTGGTGGAGACAGGATTTTACTCCTTGCATGGGGCCTCCTGCCAATCACTTTTATGCCTGAGCAGTGGCACAGTGCAAGTTCCGTTCCACGGTTACATCAGCCACCCTTTCGTTAAACCTGTTCGTTATATACATCCTCTTTCCTACATTCTGCTGCTACAGCATCATAGTCCCGAACTCTACCCTCTCCAGTGACAACTCGTGGTTTGGGTACCAAAAGGTAAAATAATATACTACCCTTACCTTGTTTTCTTTTCTCCTTGTTTCCTCACACTACTTTCTTTTAATCTTTTTTTCCTTATCGCCTCCTACCATTAAACACTTTGATTGTGAAGTATCTGTCAACTGCTGTACCTAGGGCATCAGCTATATTCCAAAACCAGAAAGTTGCACTGACAGAGTTGTTTTGTGAGTGGGAGGTGAGGGAGGAAACATTCAGAATTTGCAAATCCCAGTTCTGAACTTGCCTAGCATCCAAGACATCTCCCAGCACAAAGCTAGTGCGAGTGCCGAGTTTAATACCAGGTGCCAAGAGGTTTTGATAGTCGAAAAAGAAAGAGAGTAGTGACATTGCTGAACATTTGATCCAAAATATGAATTTTGTGACTCTGTATTATGGATTCACCACATAAATACAGGCACAACCTATTTTTTGATTTGAGGGCTGCTATCCTTATCTTGGGCTACATACTTTGGCTTATTGGGCCAACAGGAGATGTCTAGGTTGAAAAGTCTGCTTTTCAATGATGTTAGTAAAATGGACTACAAAAGAGACAAACCGGGAAGATTCTAAAAGAATACATACTCAAACACATTTTTGATTGGCTTCTCACCCTACACAGAGCTATAGATGCACATGCAAATTCAAAGGGATACAGCTTTTTTCAGTTAATTGGCTCTTACAATCTTCTCTTAATTGGCTCACAATCTCAATTTTCAGATGGGCTAAGTACCCACAATGATCCATAAACATTTGCAACTGAAGATAAAGTCTAACACTTTATTCAATTTAAACACTAGAATCAAGAGTTTCAAAAGGCACTACTGATTTTAAGTGGCTCCAAATTTAGGCTGTAGGTTCCCAACTTCAACAACTCACAATGTCCTGGGTTACAAAAATCTGAGTTTTAGTGTTTACTGAAAATCATGCCACTCTTTGAAGCATGTCCATCTGGTCACTACCAAAACCTCATTTCTTTCCCCCTTCACCTACTTCCAAAAGAAAGGGAAGTTCATCCTGCGCATATATTTAGGCCTACGTTATAACCTTGGCCATATATTATATCCTAATTTTTAAGATGAGAAACTGTTAATGTCTATGATGCTACTGTAGAAGCAAATAGTAAAATTAAAGTCTTCTATATATGAATTTAAAACCATGAGGTGCTTTACATATCTAATCTTCAATGTAAAGGCAGTTAAGCAATTAGATAAGAGGCAATATAAGTAACACAGAATGTAAAATAAATATCTTGCCTGGGGATATGCAAATTTCAGAACGCACAAAAATGCTAGCCAAGCAAGTTTTAATGCAATACTAGCAGGAAACAGCTTAACAGTACTAAAGAAATCACAATTCTGGTTTACTTACAAGACAGTTAAAGGAGCAGAAGACTATGAAACTGAGTAACGTCAAAAGTATACAGACTCTACAGTTCTGTCACATGGCTGTCACTGATTATTTCAGATTTCATTGGTTGGAAACCAACCCTCTCTATACCCTGCACTGCACATTTGAGAAGATAGTTGTTCCAAAACTGAGCTTATCCAACTGCTAATTCACTATGCAAGATGAAGAAAATAAATAAGATCTTAAATCCAGAGCTCAGCACAGGCTTGTCAGCTTTACAGATCTTTAATCTACAGTAAGGGGTGTTCATATTATTTTAATCATTCACTGTATTAGTATTAGACTTAAGGTAATGCAATACCATATTGAGCAAATACTTGCCAACAGAAAAGGGCAGCTTGCGTAATTTTGCATATCTGACTATGCATTTCTTCAAAGAAAGTATATGTATTCCAGGACTGCAGCAGTCCAGAGAACATGCTTGGTTTCTGATTAAAAAACTATTCATACCATTTCAATAACACTATATTCAACTAGCCACTTTGGTCTAAGCTGATTTTATAGGAAGTTATATTTAAATTAAATGCTCTATTTATTTAACACAGTGATTTACTTAAATGTAAATAAACATTTAACATAGCACAGAAAGCGCTATGCCCCTCTAAAGGTGTGAAGTCTGGTGGCAGAAAACAAGAGGTGAATGGGAGTACATTGTGGAATTTACCTCTAACACCAGTCAGCAAACCCACAGAGGTACTCTCCTCTTGACTAGATATGGAATCCAATTGTTTGTTATGGAATTTCTTTGAAAGCCAAGTAATAAAGAAATCTTCAGCAACATATTTACTATTTTGTGAAAGTATATGTGCTAATACAAGCATTCTATATATGTCAGCATTTTGATTGAGAAGATGAATACCTAAAATGTCTTTATAAAAAAAAAAAATGTTTTTATGCACTAGCTGTATAGAGTTTATATAAAAAATCCCTTAAGAGAAAAACCAAATGTGTTAAAAATGAGGTTGAAGACAATGTAAAAAAAATGTTATCGCTGTTATCAAAATCCATGTATTGAACATCTACATCAGAAGGTGAAGTGCACGCCCAAGTCACACCATCAGGGCCTTCACTCCTGCAGCAACATGTTGGCATCATTTCACTAAAAGGTAGATGGAAAAGTGCTCAAGTTCTATGTAGTTCTTTGCATAGCGGCACTAAAAGCAACTATGAGTAAACTTGAGGACCTGAAATGCAGTTTTCAAAGATGCAAAGCTGCTTTTTAAACTTTTAAAACATGCTGATCCTTTATTTAGATCTACAAGTGCATTCTCTGCTGAATAACAGTAGATCCTCCTTCCTAATTTTCCAAGTTTCTGTTTCTGGAAAACACAATTAACATTACTTCCCACTAAAAAAACGTGAAGGCAAAAGGTTTTCTATTCCCCTTCTCAGCACAGAGTTCGCCTCCTTTTGGTAAGGCCACCTTAAGGATGTACCATTCAATAAACCCTTCTGTCCTCAGCAAAGGAGAAATGACTTCTCTGTTCACAGGTGTGAAGAGAACATTCTGCATCTTCCCCTTAACTGCAGCTGCTCAGACAACAAGTAGGCTCTAAATTAAAAGACTGGCCTGCCACTATTCACAAATCACATTACTGTCAATTTATCTATTTTGTTTTAATCCATCATACACAGACATACACACACACACAACAGTCCTGGTCAGAAACTTTCCTAAGCTTCAGAACAAGAGAGGCATGGAAAAGATCTACAAATCTCAGAAAACCCTAGAATAGTTCTCAATATTTAACTTCAGTATTGAACTTCATTAGTTTTTCATATACTCCTTCACTTTCCCACTAAAAATAGTTCCCTCACTTTATTTTCAAAAGACATGGAAAGAAATAGAATATACTTTCCTTAAGCCTCTATTCATTGCTTTAATGAAGCATAGGACATTTCCCCCACTACTTACACCTGAAATGGATACTCCAGGAAAGTTAAATGAGAATAAATACTCGCCTACGTCTCCCTCTGGCTGACTTTGTGCTGTTATTTTAACACTAACTAAAACATATACATTCCTGGTCTCAGAGGCCTACCCTCGTATCTCTTAACAAAAGTTCCAGAGCCATATCTTATAATTTTTGCAGTTAAATCTGGGTAAACGCACAATTTTTCTACTGAAATCATTGTGTCAACTAACAAAGAAATTCTGGCACCCAGAATTAAATTCACCACCATCTTATTTCGAAAACGCGTACCATCATCTTCAGGGAAAGATAACTTCCAGTACCTGGCCTAAGCCTTTCAGTATCTTGATTACTAACTTAGCTCTTTAAAAAACAAAACCCAAAACCATAATACAACAACAGAATAACAGAACTCTGCACATCGACTGAAAACTGAAGTCATTATCAGCTTCCCAGCTGCTCCTTTTTTCACCTGTTGAGATTTTCCATAGTACCAAGTCTCAACTGTGCAAGTTCAACGTAGCTGGCTGCCACGTATGGCCCACATCTGCAGACCAAAATACCTGTTCTCATAAGACATTTTCTTTGTTCACATAAAATGCCCTTCTACCCACACCAATGCAGCGCTGATTTAAGCCTAATGCAATAATTGCCCAAGGGGCATCAGCATATGTGTGAAACATGCTATTATAGTCAAACAGCAGTATTAGGACCTATGTAAGGTAATCCCAAAGAAGGTATGAACTAGTAAATTATCTGCCCTTAAAAGCACCTCTAACTTTCGAGATACTCAAGAAGAGTATTTCTTTGTAGCTCTACTCTCACCTCTTGGTCAAGCTTCTAGTCACTTACAGGAAAATACTCTTACTTCCCCTGTTTACACAATTTATTGGAGTTAAAATACACCTCAGTCACTACTTCAGTTATTTCATTATTTACTTTACAATTTTATGAAGAGGCACTCAGGTGAAAAGTTAAGGAAGGTTATCGCCACCAAACGAGATTATATAGCAGAATACACAAGTAAAATGTGTCAGGACCTTGGCACATAAAATTCTTAAGTGCCCTTTAGTTTGCTTGGAAAGAGCAAGGTGACTACTAACTTCCTGACCACAAAATAACCTCAAAATATTAACAACTATTTACAACAAAAAGCTTCATTCCTAACCATTCAAGTACACAAAAAAACCCAACAAATTTGCAACAATAACTTAGACAACGCCGCTCTTCACTATGAAAGAGAAACATTTTGAAGAAGAATCCAAAACAGCTACTATGACATCAAGCCAAGTGACCGTTATTCACACAGCGCACATTTAACAATGACAAAAATAATAAATTGAGCAAGAGACTGGACTTGCTACCCCCAGCTTATTATTAAATTAATTAGACAAAGCTATCTCCTAATGAGACACAATATTACACTTGTTTAGGATTGTGAAACAAAACTCTTCCAGTTATTTAGGAAAATTAAGTGCCAAACCAAAACCAAAATTATTTGAGAGCAAGGGAATAGGTTCTCAGATTCTTAAGTACAGCAGTAGAATTCTCCATCTTGAATGGCTAAATATTTTCTCTCTCTACTTCTTACGAAAACAAGATTGGTTTTGATCCCCCATTGGACCTCTTTGGCCATCACTTCCAAAGCATTTTATATTAAAGTATCATTTGGCATGGATATCACGTTAATATTTGACATTAAACAACGTTGTTACCTAAGCATCACTAGCATAACTAGTTGTTAGCCAAGTGTCTGATAATATTTGTAATGGTCCATCTATCTTTGTAGATCCAATCAGAACCTTTAGCCTGTAGGCTTTGGGCAGGAGATTCAGGAGTATCCTTCACATAAATTCATGTTTTCTAATAAAATCTTACAGACTGTACACAGTAATCTTCCAAAATTCAGTACCCTGAACATTACATATGATCCCTGCTAATGAAAATACTGTGTTGCTTCAGGGCAATGGTATGGGACTACATGGCATAAAAGCAAGAAAACATTTGACAACCAACACCGACTGCGGTGAGCAAAAGTCAGCTTGAGTGTTCTTCTGTTTTAAACAGGTATCCAAAATAATTGCTAAGCTAGATGAAAAAGTGTCTCTTTCTAATTGAAAGATAACAAAAACCACACTAATGTAAACTGAAAAAAAGTTTGATCTCCATAGATACTACCAGTACTCACAAGGATAAGTGGTTTTGAATCAGTCAAACACCTGGATACCTGGAGAACATTTCATTACAAGTAAGGAATTATCAATTTCATAGCATGTGGTTATTTCTTTTCTACTTTGAAGTCCTCAAACACAGTGCAAGCTTGGCCAGCTTCTTCAACTGTAAGCAGCTGACTCAATCTTTCTTAAGTATTCTTACAGTAAAACTACTTACAACCACACACAATGCATTAGGGGTACGTGAAAAACACATGGTTTTTATGTTGTCTTGGGTGACTTATTTGCTTTACAGATTATGCACTTAGACATGCATAGTCCTTTGAATTACCGTATAATAATTTTTTACATCTCTCTTATTTTATTACTATTAGACAGAGAATATGGAAAAAGAGCAGAAACATTTCCTGAAATACTCTACCACTTCATAAAGGGAAGCTTCCCTCTTTAAGTACAAACTTAGGAGACAAACAAACAAAATGTACCAATGAAATGGCTGATTTATTTACTCCAATAGGTAGGCTACCCAACTGGAAAGGACTTCAGGGACACTCCATGGACACCCTTAAACTATTAACCATCAGAAGATAACTCTCCCATGAAGGAATACAAGAGACAATTTTGCCCTCCACTGGCTAGAACTATCACTGGAAACCATGCCTGCCTCGCTGCTGTCAGAGCTGCCTATTTCATACGGCATGAAAAGCCCTCTTGAGCAAATGTACCAATCCCATTTGAAGTACGGTAATTAGCATGGGATATCATGGACAGGAAAGGGGGAAAACATGTTGAGCAGGTAGGAATCAGCTATGCAATGAAATACCTCGTATAAATATAAAGATTTCTGTGAAGGGATCAGAAAAATCAAACAGCAACATACTTAGCCTTGAGAATTGCGAGAGCAGTGAACACATGTGGAAAATTGGAACCTTGACACTCTTATTCCCAGCAAAAGCGTTCTGCATGTTACTCTCCAGATAACTGAAAGCTTTTATTTTCCAAACATATTAATTTGATGCTGCTGTTTCTTGGGGGGTGGAGAGATGAAAACTCTACGAAGGAAAGACTGCCTCAAAATGGAGGAAAAAGGGTAGAATGCAGGTAAATACTCAAGAAAGCAAGGATACCAGAGAAGTACCCCTTAAAGCAATTTTTATTCTTATCTTTATGCATAGAAGCATTGAAATTACACTGGGAAAATAAGTGAGGAGAGCTGCTATATTCCAATGTTCAAAATTATTCAAATTTAAATATATTCAATATTTATTAACCACAGGCTTAGATGAAAGAAGGTACTTCACAGGATTGCACAGAGGCAACACCATGGTAAAAATTAGGGGTTTTAAATTCTAAGTGGTTTACCAATTACTGTTTTAACAAACACTAACCCACTTACCTTTCTATTATTAAAATTTTCCTCCTCCCCATCCCCCAATTATTTCCCACCACTCAGATGTTTCTAACATCCCACTTAGAGTGTGGCCACGCAAACCGTTGATTCAGTATTGGGTGTAAGCGAGGGATGTGAAAACCTTCAACGGAAAAGGGAGGAAAGGATCAATCAACTTGCAAACAGATCAGCTGTCAGTAGAACTCAAAGGATTTCAGTGTGGAAACTGCTGTGGATGACTCCTCTCCTTCCTTCTGCACTGCAGCCATCTGCCCTCAAACTTCATCCTGCCAAAGGTTTCTGGCATCTCCATTGTTCTAGACACAAGACCGACTATTTGACCACACTCTAGCTGAGGGGAAAAAGAAACCCCTCTGGTGAGGGAGTTGGAACAAAGTTACTCTCTGGGGTTTGTCTCTATCTTTGTTACTGACTTTGCTTACAAGGCAAAATTACAAACCTCCATAAAAATTCATGGCTTTTTTTTCTTTTTTTTTCTGTCCAACAACTCAGCTGGAATCAACATTACTAAAGGGAACATCCCCATCCTGAGGGTGGGGGGAAAAAAAAAAAAAAGAAAACAACACACCAAAAAACCTTACATCCATCTTACTCTATTGAGCATTTATGTGAGAAATAGATGAGAGAATAACCAAAAAAAACCCACACCACAAAAAACCAAACTGTTTCTTAACTTGGAGTTAAAGATACCCCAGTACAGAACTGAGTTACAGAGTAAGTTGTCTATAAAGTCAACTTTTCCACAGTGGGGACAATCGGCGTGAAAGATTACAAAGAGCAAACTGGTGAAAAGGCTCTTCCCCATTCCAGTTGTTTCTGATAAAGAAGGCAACACAGAGAAAAGCAAATTAAAGATTGCATGACTGACACAGTCCAAAGTGAACAGGGTTAGAGTTATTCTCTTTAAAAAAAAAAAAAAAAAGAGAGAGAAATGCAAAGCTTTCCATATTCAAAGCCACAGAAGCAAACCTAATACCTAACAGCAAAAATGTAATAGTTAAATTTATGATATAATCTGGAAACAGACATAAGTTATTGCATTTGGTGACATAATTAAGACTTAAAGCTTCAGGCAGCGTACTCAAGTCTTTCAAAAACTTCATTCATTCATTTACTGACCAGGTGTCTCATGCTACCACAACTTTAATGACTGAAAGGGGCCCTCAGCAAACTTATAAAATTCAATTAAGGTAGAAAAGTTAGCGCCCAAAATAACCTTAACTGTAACACAAGGCTTTACTGCGTTTACCCGTAGCTTAACGCATGACAAAAGGCGCTGCTGAGGAGGGGCAGCAATACCGCAGGCAGGCCAGCCCGGCCTCCCAGGGGCCGCAGGAAGCTCCAACATCCCAAGCCCCCCGCACCGCCGCGACCGCCCCGCTCCCCGCGGGCCGCGCCGCCCTGCCCGGGCTGAGCGCCGCGACGGGCGCGCCGCCGCCAGGCGGAGGGACGCGCGCCCCTTCCCAAGTCACGATACGCAGCCCTTTATCGCATTCCTCGACACCGCGATTTGATAGGGTGCTTACACCGCGCAAAATCTGCTATCGACAATACCCCATTAGTACGACCCTATCTTTAATCTACAGGCACGATAAGGCGCCCCAACACGCATAAGCCCCGCGCAAACAGTGACTAATGACCATTAATCCCCCCTATCGCCTCGGCCATCTCCCCTGCTCCCATTTATCGCGCTGGCGCTTCACTTCACACACGTGGGTAAACTTTAACCGGCGAGGTGAGGCAAAACCTGTCCCCGAGCCCCCCCACCTCCGAGCTCCCCACCCGGGGCGGGTGCGCGGGGTTAACCCCTTCACGCGTGGGCCCGCGGCCCGGGCTGCCGGGAGGGGGGAACGGCCGCTCCCGGACCGCCCGGGGGAAGGCGGGCAGTACCTGCGGCCTCTCCCCTGGCGCGTTAGCCGCGGGGAGCCGCAGCCGAGCGGCAGCGCAGCCCGCCTCCCGCGGGAGCCCGGGGTCGCCTCCCGCCCTCCCCTCACCGCCGGGGCTCACCGCCAGCCCCGGTTCCATCAAACGACCCTCGGGAGCCGCCGGCGAAGGGAGGGGGCACCGCGGCCGCCCGCAGCCCCGGGGCCTCACCCGGCGCCGAGCACCCCCCCCACCCCGCTCCCAGCCCCGGGCAGCCCCCGCCCGCCGAGGGCCACGGCCGGCGGCGGCTCCCGACCCCGCGCCCGCCGGGTGCAAATCAAGCTTCGTTTCCGAGGAAAGGCGGGGGGCGGGAGTCGCGGCGAGGCCGGTAGCGCATCGCCCCCCCCCCCCCCCCCCCCCAATCCCACCACACCGGGGCGGGCGGCGGGAGCCCGGCCACCGCCGCGGCCTCGCATCCGACTCGCCTACGCGTGGTGGTTACCTGAGGTGAGACATATGAATCCGAAGAGGTAAAAGTGAGCAAACTCCGCGATCATTGTCCTCGGGTGGCGCCTGCAAGCAGTCTCATGCCAGAAGAGCGGGGGGAGAAGCGAAGAGCCCCCAGTTGTAATTCCACAGAAGCTTAACGTAAGCGAGGTTTCCTAATCCCGCCGGACTCCCAGGGCGAGCCCCCTCCGGGGCGGGCGCTGTCAGATCGGCGGGGCTCCCGCGGCACGCCAGCTCCGGCCGGCCTCCCCTCTCCCGGCCCGGGCTTTCCTCAGCGGCGCCTTGACACTTCCCAGGACCATCCAAAGCGACAGCAGAAAACAAAAGATCCTCGAGTTCCCGCAGCCGAGGTCCGCCGCCTCCCGATCACAAGTTGCTGCTCCGGCCCGAGACTTTGCCTTGGGTGCCCGGGACGAGCCCGTAGCGGAACGCGGCCGGGACGGGCACGGAGCGGCCACGGCCGCCCTCGGCGACGGCGAGAGGCGGGCAGGGAAGCGCTCTGCGCGGGGTGCCCCGCCAAGTCACTGGGCGGCCGGCGCAGGGCGGGCGGCGGCGCGGGGCGAGCGGCGGGCAGAGCGCGGCGGCGGAGCGGCGGCGGCCCCCGCTCCCATCACGGGGGAAGGAGGCGGGCGCGTCGGGGGCCGCGGCAGAGCCCGGCCGCGGTCAGGCGGGGCGGCGGGCAGGGGAGCCCCGGCGGCAGCCCCTCGCCCTGCCCAGCATCGCCGCCGCCCCCTGCACGCGGGAATCCCACCCTCGCCCCCTCCCCAGCGCCGAGGGGGGGCACGAGAGGGGCGCGGGAAGAGAGGAAGAAAGAAAGGAGAGAGGGCGAAAGAAAGGAGAGAGGGCGAGCAAAACTTCCCGGGCCAACGCCCCCAGCCACCCACCCACCCCGCCCGACCCGCCCGCCCTCGGTGCGGCAGCAGCAGCAGCGGGAGGAGGAGAAGGAGGAGCGGCTCCTCGCCTTCCCCCGCCGCCGGGGCAGGGGTGCACGAGTCGGGCGGGGCCGCGCCTGAACTTTGTGGTGTCACGTCGAGCCGCTCGCCGCGGGTTTCCCCTTCCCCCTCCCGGCCGCCGCCGCCTCAGGACACCTTAAAGGCACCGCACCTCCGCGGCCCCCGCACGCCCGGCGCGGCCCGGCCCGGCGGATCCCGCCCCGCCCCGCGCGCAGCCGGCGCCGCCTCCCGCCCCCTCCCCCGCCGGCCGCCGCCGAAGGTAACGGGCGGGGCGGCTCCCGCCCCCGCCGTGCCCCGGCCTAGACCGGCCCCCCCCCCGCCTCCGGGGCGTAGCATCAGTCACAGGGAAAGTTCAGACCACCCCCCCGAAAACAGGCAAACCCCCACACCCCAGCTCGGGGCTCCGGGACGCCAGGCCCCAGGCGGAAAATCGCAGGACGCGGGTTGAGGCCTCCCCTCGAGGCTGCCGACGGTTCCGCACCGTTAGGCGCCCGCTCGCCACACCGGCTCGCCACACCGCCCAGCCAGCGCGGCCCGCAGCAGGTAGGGCGGCAGCCCGCCTTTCCCCTCACAGCTGACCCGACTGTTTGCCTTTCCTTTGCCCTGCTATAAGGATCAGGTACCGCGTTGCCTGCCATTCCCGGCGGAGCGAGGAGACTGCGGTGTGTGGATGATCCCTAGTGCCTGCGCCTGGCCGCGCTCCAGGCGTGGACCAAACCTCTGGGACACGCATCCTCAAATCCTCGCTCCTGCAGCTGGGCACACGGGCAAATACGCTGCAGAGGTGCACAAGCAGCTCTTACAGTCAACTTGACGTGGCCGTGGTGGTTTTACCTGGTGCCACGAGAAGCAGGAGTAGGGCAGGAAGGCTTAACGCCACGGGTGGAAAGGGTAGGCGTACCTGCAAGAAAGGTGGCTGCCCGACAAGTCAGACATACGGCAGCGCTACCAGCTCACAGCAAAGCTCCAGCTGCTCCTAGGTTTGATTCATTAGGTTATGAGTATTGAATGAGATGTAAAAAATTTCATTTCTAAGAAGCATGTTGAATATATTAACCCCATTGCAAGCGGGCCTTTTCTTGCAGTAGGATAATAAAACACCAGAGAAAGAACCTTCCTTTACTTCCCGCGCAGGATTTATACGTGCCCCGCGTTGTTATCAGCCAAACAGGTTTGGGTGCTCTCAGCCATCTTTCATCCAACCGCGCTCATGCTGGCATGCCACTACGTTTGCCCCATTTTGCCTCCCTCAGGGTGGTGTAGGGCAAACTCTGACTAAAAGTCCAACAACAGAAAGGTCCTGTGGGTTGCACTGAATCTATTTCAGTCCACTTTCATGTGAGATCTGTAAAGACAAATTTTCAATAATGTAAAGCAAAACTGGTTTACATTAGAAAAGGAGGTTCCTGGTTATATATATCCCGTGTATACATATCAGCAAACTGGCAAGATTTTCCACTAAAACTGATGAGAATACACCGAACGTTAGAACACTCAAAAGTCAGAAAAATAATCTAGTGTTTTAACACCAATCAGACATTAATTTTCCGAGAGAAAAAGGAATTAGTGTCCTACTTCAAATGCATTCAGGAAACAATCGTAACTGTGGAATCAGTAACAGTGAATACTTTGGGATATGACCAGGTTTCTTCAAGTTGTACCTAACCAACAATTTATCTTTCTGTTCAGTGACCTCATGCCATCATTCTGCACTTTATGAAAGAAAAATGTATTAGCACCTCCAGAATTAAAACACACCACAAAAGCAGTGAAGAGGTCCTAGATAATCCTTGAACCCTAGTGAGAAGTTTGAGATTTCAGTAAATTAGGTTTGTGGTTGTTCTTTTTTAATTAAATAAATGGGAGTCACATGCAGGGCTGAAAATAAGCCTCAAGAGTTCATTTATTTCACCTGCCTGTTCTGAGATAGGGTCAAACATAAGTAGACTCCCACCAGCAAATATTTTTTAATCCCATTACTACACATTTCTAATGACTGGAATTTCACATTCTCTTTAGGTAACCTGTTCCAGTTACTATATAGTCAGATTTATTTTTTTTTTTTAAGCCTAGACTAAATAGTCTCCAGGAATAAAAAAAACCACACCACCACCAATAACATTTTGAAGGCATGGGTTTTTATTCCTTCTGTAGTATCAATAGGTGACAGATTCACTCACGTTGTACCAAATTACATATTTTAATTGACTGCTTCTGTTAGAAAAAGCAAAACCACAAATCTAAAAGTAGGTCACTCTATAGGGAATAAATGGGTTTATATATTCTGTGAATGTACGTACGCACATATATTTTATATATACATGTATTTATTTACTTGTAAAGTGTCATTTTAATGTATCCCTGTTTTTATATGAAGCTGTCAATATTCCCTGTAATCTTTAATTGTAAAAATGTAATTTTTAATGCATTTCTATGACATATGTATTATCTAGCAACATAAATTAATCCATTTACTTTGTAACTGGCAACAAGTATATATGATGTGGATACAAGGTAAATAAAGCATTTAGCTAATTCCCAGAGTGTTTTTCTCTACTCAAGATAAATCTGTTTCCAGTACATTAGTGAAATAGTAGGTTTCTAGATTCACACACTTTTGCTTAGGCCATTCAAAAAAAGAGCCAGTAAAATTTTATGCTGTGTTGAAGTCTTATGTATGCTGGATGTTAATTTTCTAATTTCACATTTCAGATACAGAGATATTCTAAATACAGCAGTGGATTAAAGGTCTGAAGCTTGAATGACTTTACCATATGATCATGAGGTGAGCATAAGTAAAATGATTTAAAGCTTTTGTGCCACAGTTACCCCATCTTTAACAGGCACCTAAGACTGTTTCTATCACTATAAAGAAATCTTTAGCCTTTGAGAAGTACAGATTCATTCTACTTTAGGTACCTAGAGTGGAAGTACACTAGAGCTTCAAAGACTTGTTCAATTTGTACTGTCTCAGATACTTCATAACATAATGTTTAGCTGTCAGTGTTTTCTTACTTCAGAAAAATTACTAGGAATGAATATATACTGCTCTAATTATCTTTTTTAAAATTCATTTAGATTGTAATAATATATAACAGCTGCACGGCTGAGTGAATCTCTTCAAATTGTGAGCCTACAGAAATTCATCAGAATATCTTATAAGTAATTGACATCATCTTTAATTCTGCAGATGTTCTTACAAAATGTGTGCTAGTCAAGCATTCTTATTGTCCTTGATACTGAGACATATATACATATATATGACACACACACACACATATATGTCAAAAAATGTTTCTAGGAAAAGAAATATGGCTTTAACCTCTTCAGATCTGGGAAACACTTCTTCTATGTGTATTAAAATGCAAATGTACTTGCTGTGTTAATTCTGTAATATGTGAAATGTGAATGCCTGGAAAATAATCAGATAAGGTAAATTTGGTGACATCTGAAAAGGAGAAGGCAAAAATGTCATAAAATTATATTCCACTCTAAATTATATCAATGGATAATTTTGACTCCAAGAAGCATAGAAAAAAATAGCCTGTTTCCAGTGACATAAAGTCATGTTTCTAAGTGAATTTTAAAAGTACAGAAAATAGTAACATAGGCACTTGATTGTACAATAGCATACATCTACTGCATTCATCAAAGTGAAATATTAGCTCTAATTCCCAGCATTTATCTTTTTATTTAAATTTCATACAGTACTGAATGCACAGCAGTTGAAGGACTGAATTTTTAATCTGGTATTTATCTTCTTCTAAATCTCACCCACCCTGCCCCCCGCCATTTTTAAGACTTAAACAAACATGTAATTTCTGATAGAATAGGACTACTCCTATGCACAAAATTACACATGCTGCTTGTGTTTGAGGCACAGCACTCTCGTTGGGAAACCTCCAAGAAAAAGAAAAGGTTCTACAGAACTGATAGTTGTGATTCAGCAGATGGCACTCTTCCCTCGAAGTGCCTGAAATCAGTGCTGCCTCTGATACAAGGGACAATGTGCTTCTAGAGATTATTTATTTCACATTACCCAGAAGAACCTGAATTTCTCTAAGTACTAAAGATCCCAGGGTACTTCTCTATAAAGGCAGAGACACGCACATGATGTCTTGGATGTGTTATGGGGGCAACTGCACTCTCTCCACAAACCTTTTTGAACTTTAAATGACTCTTACCTTCCTGATCTTAAAACTACTGTGTAGCCTTCCCGTTATCTCCCGGAGCTCGCTGCCAGAAATACCTATGTGCGTGCCTGCGTGTATTATGTGATCACACGTGCACGTGCCTGCATATGCGCACAGAGTTCATCATTCTGAGCGTTCTGAGGCTGGCAGCGAGGATGATTAAATCAGTAACATTATTCTATCTGCTACAATTAAGCTTCCAGTGACATCACAGAGACTAGTTCAGATAAGAGTGCTCTGTTAGTGCTACCAATTAGACTATTATGAAGATGTCTGTACAATTTATTCAAACTAGAGCTATTCTCACAGATTTTTGCCAAGATGTGCATGAAATCCCTCCGAGGCTTGGGTCTGCTTTCACATGATCAACAATATACATTCAAGAATCCCACAAAAACATCCGACGCGCTTGTACATTCACCTATAGTAAATCATGCTATTCCACGTGTCCTGTCCTTTGTGGGGTTTTTTTCCCAGTTAATCTCTTAATCACTTTAATGTTAGTTATTTACCTACTATTAAAATTACTGTATCACATTACGTTACCCTCAGAATGTAATACCCATTTAAAAAAGGCAGCCACTTAAAGAGTCCACCATATTCCTGCCACTGTTCTATCAGATATAACTAAGTTTCAAAAACTGTTTCTTCCCAGACTGTTTAGGACACCACAGAAGTGATCTGTAGGATTATGTAGTAAACTGTCTTAAAAAACTATTAAAAAACTTTTTTCTAAGTGTAAGCATTAATAAGCTGAAATGAAATGGAAAAATACAAGGAATTATACATCTCTCTCTGTATATTCGTCTCTAAGTGTATTATGGGCCTAACCCATGGTAGGAATCCTAACTGAAGTCAATAAATATACATGACAGCAGAACAGTATAATTTCAGTAGTTTTTTTGCAGGTTTCAGTGGTAAAAAAAATGGATTTTTCTATGTTAGAGCTAAACAAGCAGTGAAGTTGTTAGAAGGAGGAGCACTGTAAAGTGTAGATGAATATAAAAAGTGCGTGGATAGCAAAAGCTTGAAATCCTACAGTTGCCATATAATTAATTGGGATAATTATTATGAGTAAAAAAAAGTTATGATTTCCATGCCCATATAAGTCAATTTCTGTCTCTCTCTTGACCTGGCTGGTTACTGTTTAAACGTGCTATTCAAAGAAATTATTTTCTTGTGTTTGATTGTTAGGGCCTTTACATGATTTTGCTTTTATTTATATTCATTTTGGGATGTAACGCTTATTTCTTTGATGTTACTCTTAATTACACCACTAGTGAATTCAGACTTCCAGTGTCTTTCACTACGTACAACATTTAGAATAGTACTCATAGTCATTGCAGAGTAAGGAATATTAGCAATAAAATATAAGATTTTATGTGCTATGTTGAATTCGTAGATAGAGACCCTAAACAAGCTCAAGCCTCATTATCCTAGGTGTATAAAAACAACATGACAAAAGATCCTTTCTTCAAAGGATTTATAAAGCATGGTTATCAACATAAAGAACTACAAGAAAAAATCACCACTGGCATAAACATGCAAAATTCCATTGAAGTTTATCCTTTAATACTCCTTTATATTAGGGGTGAATGCGGCTTTTCATTTCTGTTTCAAAGATCCTATAGCACATCCCCACTCGAAAAAAAAAAAATATCACTGAAGCTATATTCCTTCTGTTCCCCCAGTAAAAAATGCTAAGGGCATATTTTCTATTCAGTCTACTCAGCAGACTAGCTCAAATGCTTTTTAAAAATTATTATAATTATAGGAAATATTGCGTACAACTTCTGCTCTCTGGTTTTGTTCTTGTTAATGACAAAATGCTAATCTGCTTAATATGTAATTTATATACAAACAACACAGTATTTATTACAAAACCAGTGTTATCTCTGATATTACTAAACAAAGAGAGACCTGTCCCTGAAATCTCAGTATTTGCTTTAAATGTTTAACAAATGAGCCATTCAGTACTCACTATCTCCTTGTTTCTATACAGGGTATAGGAAGGGTATGAGGGTGTCACCTAGTGGATTGTTTGGACTGCCTATAAGAGAGCTAACAAGCAAAAACATCCAAATGGCATTGAATGAACTAACAAAATGAAAGAGAAAGGATCCTTTTTTTTTTTTTTATTTAATTACTCCAGGAATTGCAAAGGCTTCAACAGAGCGTTATTGTTCTGTAATATCTGCCTTTGGGTTCCCATTCATGTCACAGAATCTACTGGGACTGAAAAGAGCTGTAAGAATGATGCATCCAAAATTTTGAAGAGAAAATTACCTGTGTTTCTGGCTCAGAGGAAAGGTGTAATATTACCACAGATGACCATTTTAAATGAGTTGCACAAAACTTTTGTCTAAGATTACAAATAAGTGGAAGAAATGATATACAGTGCCTGTAGGTTCCATCAATTGTATTTTAAGAGAAGGAACTATTCCATGGTTTTCAACAGGCCATCAAAAAAAGGTATTTTACATGTATTAGTTTGAGATCGCTGTATGCATTTATAATTCATGAATAGTTAAGGTTAACCTTAGCAATCTGGAGATGAAAAGGATTACATAAACTATCCATCTTATTTCTTTGATTGAATTACTGCACATATTTAAAGCAGACGCCACTTAAGAACTGAATACCTGCAGTGAATTAACTCAGTCAAATGCAAAGCAGATACCCAAGCCAGCTCACCCAGTACAATTTCAATTGCATGTTGAAATTTAAAATAACCAGCATACAATTTATAATTGCATGATGAAAGCCTATCCAATCCCATATATTTAACCTCTTTTAATTAAAAAAATGCTTACTATAGTTTTAATATTACATTCTGCCCTTGAGTGGAGGAAGGGAAAAAAGTAAGGCTGGAACTACAAATGATAGAGACATCCTGTTTCAGTGCTGAGAGCATGCATTTTATTATACCCCCTGAAATTTTTCAGTGTGTGCTATGTGACCAGCATGGGAAGAGGAGAAAGTCTTTGTCCCATGATGGTATGTGTATTTGCTGGTGTCAGAAGTACGTACTACCTGTCAGCAGACACAGGATGCTACTGAAAGCAGCAGCAAAAACCTTACACTAGCAGTACGCTTTGCTGGCCTTGCTGTTGGTAGCCTGCTTGAAGTGGTAATATGTTTGTTTTAATGAACAAGTGGAACTGCCTTCCTCTGTGTATAAGGGCTATCCCAGCCTTAGCCTTTTCTGCATATACAGAATACATACAGACAACCTACAAGTCCTTGCAAAATACCCTAGGTGGAAAGGTATAAAGACCCTAGCAACCCTTATCCATACTAAAAGCTCTCAAAACCACACTTCGAGAGAAAGTGTGAATATATACATGCATATATACATGTGACAATGTATATTACTTAGTTTAATTACCAAACCAAAAGTTTGTATAAATGTATTTCAAGTGTTTGAGTAAAACCAAACTGCCCCTACTTTTTGAGGTAGGAAATAAAGGAAAAAAGGAAAAAAGATTAGTTAAATCCCCCACCCTCAAAACAGAGTTCTGTTGATCAGAAGCATCTTATTCTGCTAGATATTAAATGTTTTCTGGCCCTTAGAAGCATTTTTCTCCTCTTTGGGACATGGAGTTATTTTGGGGTTTTCTTTTTACTTTTTTATTTTTTCCCCCTCAAAACTGTTGGTCTAGGTCCTAATGGATTCTGGTGAGAAGTGCCCATGTGATGTATGTTGTGAAGTTCAGTAGTAGACACTGATAAGTACAAAATCTGCAGGGCAAGTAAGGATTGCTGCTGAGGGAGAGGATGCTATTGATGAGTCTTGTATACCCATTCATACAGCAGGCTATTTTATTTTAAAATAGTGCCTTCCAGCTTTGTGCAGGAAGCAGCAGTACCAGGCTCCCGTATTGCATACATCTCCTTTCTCACAGAAGGTCAGGCTGCCTTCAGAATAAAAAAAATAAAAAAAAAACAAATGAAAAAATAAACTAGAGGGAAGGCCTTGGGCCCCAGCTAAATATTTCATTAAAAAGCAAACTGGTCTTGCATGTGTTCTCCTTAAAACCTCCCAAAGGACAAATCTGTCAGGGTATGTCTACATAGTTAGGAGCATCCAGTAACACAACTATTCCTCCCACTCTCTGAGACGGCCTGACACGAGCCAGCTCCAATCCAGAAGCTGAGTAAACGTGCTATCACAGTGCCAAGCCTGAGCTAACACAGGTTGTGTCTCAACAGGCCTTATTAGCTCAGGCTCATTACTATAATAACATGGCTATATGGTTGCTGCACTGCAGCTGGCTCTGTGTGCCTGGCTTGCCGTGTGCGAGGAGCAGGCACTTAAGTATCTGCTCCTGACTGTGTAGACATGCCGTCAGCATGTTCCTCCTCTTCTCCCCGGAGATTTTGTCATTTCATTTAAAGCCAGCAGCTGCTCCTCTCAAAAAACTGTACTGGCATAAAAGAAGAACATTTAAAAAATAGTATGTTTGTGAAAGGTTGTGGAGTGCCGACTGCCTCTAGCAGGTCAGAGGATCACTTCTGTTACACCGTAATGGCGTTTTCCCAACTAGAAAGCACGACCTTAAGCAAGGATCACATAGGTATACAACTGCCAGTTTCCTCTCCTATCACCTCTTAACAGAGAAGATGCAAGAGTAAATTACACACTGAGCACTGGAGGAGGCCTAAAAAATGCAGCAATCTGCTTTCAAATAAAAAGTGAAAAACTCACCCTTCTCTTTTATCTAAATGGACAAGTTTTGTAATTCCCCAGTCATTACTGAGTAGACACAATTTATCTGCATTTACCCTCAACTATACTGCTGGACAAACATCCTACTTTTATCTGGAGAGCACAGTCAGAGCTACATGGACTCATAGCCAACCTCAAAGAATGCAACAAGAACAAAAAAATTGCTCTTTAAATCTTAATGCTGGAAGGAGACAGCACCAGCATGGTAGTTCAGATAGTAATATCAGACTAAATAAATACTCAGACCAAAGAAAGTCTCAGGTGAAGTTCTTATAGGGGAGGATATTACCTGGGATCTATCCCTTCCACATGTGATCCCTGTAATTGTAATTCTTAGGTGGGTAAGTAGAAGAGCAGCAGCAAGACACAAACATTATGTGCCAAAAACCTAATTCTAAACTTACACCTACACACATAGAAAAGTATTCCCAATTGTTCTGCATTATTTATTTAATAAATTATTTTTTGTTTTAGCTTTAACAGACATTTTTAAATATTGGTTCCTAATGATGGAGCTGGGAAACTGTCGCTTTTGTATATTCAAAATTGGTAGTGTCACACAGAGAGATAACCTCAGGCCAGGGAAGACTGCCTTGGCATTGAGAGGGTTTGCAAGATTGAAACTTTGCATATTTCCATGAAAATGTGGCACTACCAAGGGACCTCTTCTTAACTGGTAGGGGAAACTGTTCACCTGAGTAGAAGTTGGAGAGATTTCATTCAAACATACTCAGTTGGTTCTCTTTACGAACAACTTTATTTTTAATTGTAAAATGTTAAATTTGCTTCCCAACTTTTAAGAAAATATACATGCTTACTTTTTGCGACACATTTTGATATGCAGTACTTCTTGTGTTGCAACATTTGCATTTTGATTTAAAGAAGTAAATGAGGTTTTAAAAACCTGATTTTTATGATTATAATGGGGAAATCCTCTCAGTCGGTTCAATGTGATCATTAAGGAGTCTACATGTCTTTCAGTAAAGTACTTTATCAAACCTCCAATGTACTTTGTCTCTTCTTATCTGGATTGTTTCCAAAAAGTAGACAGGTTTTAGTTTTTAGTGAACTATGCTGTAATGCCCTCTGCTGGTTTTAAAATGGAAATCTGAAGTGCTTTTACCAGCTTAGGTGATTCAAAGAGGTATAAAGACTGTGGGCTCAAACTACTATGAACTTACCAGTACCCTAGGTTGGTGAGACTCTGTAAGAGACTTTTAAGTAAAAATAGCCAAATTGATCTTAAACAATGCCAAATTTGACATAAACTTTTTGCAAAGTTGTCAAGACCTTTCAAGGTTTCTCAAGAAAGAATATTTGCTAAATTATCAAAATTCTATGGAAAATTCCAGGGCTAAAGGAAGAAACTATTAAGAGCATCAGCTGATGTCCATTTAACTTCAAGAAGTTAATTCTGCATTAGCAAATCAAGACTCTGAAAAATCTTATCAGAATGGTCATGTTAGATTTCAGTATTTCAAATGGAATTTCAAAGCTCTTGGCTTACATTTTGCCCAGCCAACACATGCCAATAACCGTAGACTGAAGCCACTGTTCAAGCAAGGAACTGAATATATGCACTAGGACTTACATGATACTCCTGGTCAATATTTTTAATAGCTTTTAAGAAAATGGGAATGACAATTTAGACAGTTAAGTATACGTGTATGAAGAATCCTGCTTCAATACTTTTATGGCATGAATACATGGAAAGAAGGAACTATTGACAATCAACTTAAGTTTTTTCCTTCCCAACTTGCTACTGTCTTACAGAAAGCTTAGTGAGATGTTGCCCATTCCCAAGGAGTTAATTCTTTCTGTGAAGAAATATGAAACACACAGACGTCTTCAGTGCAGCAAGATTAATCAAGTAATGTTTTTTGAAGTGCCATATCATTTGAAGTATGTATTTCATAGTGGCTTGGTTAAAATTGCCTTAATTAGATAGGATACGGATAAAAATAACGTCTAGGATGTTCTTGTTTTTGTCTTTCAGTTCTCTCTGAGCACAGACTAAAAATTATAAACCTGGCTCGAATTTGGCGTCTTGGAAACATGAGTGGGAGTTTCAAAGGTGCTTTGCAGAGGGGGATGTTCAACTGCCATTGAAAGAACTCCCCTCGGTATTCTTGAAAATCCCACCCTTAAACCTTTATTAAGAATCCCTTGAAAGAGATTTTTGCTTGAAGCCATAAATCTTCCCATCAGATATGCAGGGCAAATCACCAATTAACAGGAGACATGAAGGATTTTCTTGATTACAGTTTGGACATGCATTTCTCTGGAGAGCTGCTTTTGTTCCAAACCAGCCCGTCTCCTCCATGTTTGAGCACACGGTATGTTTCACAATCGAAAACCAGACAATTTTAGTGCAACAGAAATATGGGTTTGAATAGTCTAAAATGTTTTCATGAGACAAATTGTTATACAGTAGGTGACACATTATTGTTTCAACACGACATCATTTCAGATGGCAAAAACATTCTGCTTCTGTGTGACACAACGGCACTGAATCCAAATGATGAATACTTGTAGATGTGGTAATAAACATGTTAAAGGCAAACATTAGCACTCAAGACTATTGTGTAGATTTAGGCTAATCCTTAGAGGATTTTAGGTTCTTGGATCTGCCGCGTCCTAAGCTGGCAGTAGCTTGAGGTGACAACCCACTGCCTGAGAGCAGGTGTGGGAGGCATGCCTGCCACTTTTCAGATATGTATGAAAAGCTGGAGTCCATCTGTTTTCTTCCCTAACATTTTAATGATTTGCCATATCTCTGATTATCCATGTCATTTAAGCCACAGTGAAGACAACAGCAGAGAAAAAATTTAAATACCATAATGTAGTTCTCTTTGAAATCTGCTTTGCTCTGATGAGGATTGTAGTTGTTTTTATTTTGTTTGTTTGGGTTTAGGTGTTAAACTTAACATATTAATTACAGGAAACATTTTGATCAGTAATCAGAGTTCCTATCAGTGAAATAATGTGATGCCTAGCCTTTGTGAAGTTTGCTTTATAGCTTTTCTGAAAGACATTGCACAATGTAGTCTACCAAAGTAACATTCTTGAATTGTCTCTTATCTCTACTCTTCTCTATTAAACAACGTATTACAGGTAATGTTAGTCCCAATTATATGTAACCATTTCTTACTAAAGAGGTTAGTATTGTGTCCAGTGACTAATCCAAAACATCTTGAAGAAATAGCATATTCTTTTATTACCCATTGGATTCAGGATAACCTATTGATTTGACACTGATTTCTCACTTGAATAGTGGAGAGACTGAAGTAAGCACACAGTGAAAAACCCATCTTACAAAGAGGAGAGGACTTACTTCTAGAATCCTGGTACACAAACATACATAGATTGTTGAGGCACTTTAACAATGTAATTAAAGTATAGCAGTCATGTAATATCCTTGCCAAAATGCTCCCATGCTTGCCGTGAGATTTTACATAGTGCATAGGTCTTGGTTCTGAAAAAAAGCTGTCTTGGTAAAGACTAAACTTAAGCTGTTCCAGGGATGGCAGCCATTTCCGTGGCATAGCAATCTTCCCTGTGTCTCACAATCAAGCACACACTAACAGCAACAGGCAGAAAGGACAACTGAAAGGCCTTGTCTCTCCAATGCTCTATTGCTGGGCAGGTGACAACCCCTTAAGTCTGACTGAGATTCCATAACCATAAAGTAGGATCCAGGTCCATATACAAAATAACAACAAAATACTTATGTTCTGTTCACTCATCCATCAAACATTTGCAGTCTGAAACCCTGCCATGTCCAAATAAGAGCACAACAATTCTACCCCATGAGGCTTGAGGTCATGACTTCTGGAGTAATGTGAAAGTCTTATTTCTGTCATATCCTGGAAAAATTAGGAACATTGTATTTGTATCCACAGGAAAAAATAACAACAGATAAACAGCTTTTTGGGTGCATTTATGCCAAACTTAACACGTTTAGTAAGACATATGAAATAGATCTCTACTTTTGAAATCAGATGCCAGCTTCTGGAACCGATATTTACAAACAAATTATTATTATTATTATTATTATTATTAACAACAACCTATAATAACATGGTACTGAAGAGTCAAGGGAAGAAGTGGAATCTTCATTTCTTGATCCCTGCAAATTAAGATAAGGTGCTTTTCTGGAAGCCTTAAGCAAATACAAGCATGTCTTATGGAGCCCAGTACAGGGGTTAAATGGGTGAAATTAAATGGCTTTTATAAGATTATAACCACTTGTTAATCAAGTGGTCTTTTCTATCTTAAATGCTACAAATCATGTAACTGATACTAAACAATATATTATCTAGGAGATGAACATCAGTATTTTAAAGATTCTATATACTACAACTAATTTAAAAGGTTTTATTTGTGTCTGCAACTATAACCATGCCACAGCTTGCAAAAGATTCTTTTTCTATTCTATTGACAAAAACGAACATAGATCCAAAACATGATAGTCTACACCCACAAAATGGGAATGAGTTACTGCTTTCACACCTCTTCAGTTTGTGGTTTATAGACTACAACACAAGTTGATTATGCTCGTGTTCCTAATTATAAAAGTTAAAGGAATTTCCATGTCTTTCAATGAAGTAATGTCTTCAGTTGATTACAAGTAAGATTGGAAAACAAATCCTTTAATGAAATATGTGACACAATTGTACTAAATACAATCACACATTGCTCAGCAAAGCTGCCAATAAAGTGAAACAAATACAACTCCTCAAATGTTTCCATGCAATAAGTAATTAAAGGTTTTCTAGTATGCAGCTTCATGGAGTACAAAGAATAAATCACATAAAATAAAGGCAAGACACTAACAACCCAATTTCATGCAGAATTCCAACTCCTGAAAGGTTTGAAGCCTCAGGCACTTAGAATTTACTGTTCTCATTCAGAGAAATGATTTGCAGACCTAAATGAATATTTTAGGTTTTTTTTCTTTGAGTCAAATGATCCATCTGTTTACTAAAACAATTCACTGCAAAGCCAAAGAGGTCATTTCAGGGTAAAACCTCCATCTTAGCAAAGGGTAAACCAAACAGGGTGTCAAGTTGAACTATTTGAAGTATAAAGTGACATCAGATAATGTTTGATGATGGTCAGATTGTATGATCTTTCTGCTACAGCAATTTTAAGACTGGGATACAAATAATCGTTTCCTTGGAAGGTATAACATTAACACAGGTCTGCATTTCTACGTCATTATCCTAGTTCTACGCTGTCAAGTAGTGTTGATAACAAACTTTATATGTAAAAATGCATATACTTTGCAACTTACTAAACAACTTACAGCCACACCATCAGACAAAGAAGCGTTTGTCAGTAGGCTATGAATTTGTAAGTTAAATCAAGGCAATAGGCATGTACCAGAGAATGTTTCTTATCTTCTTCCACTTCAGAAATGAGAGATTCCACTTATTTCAATTCACTAATTTGCAGTAAAGTTGAAGTTCTTTGATGTGGGACTTCGTGGCAGGGGGAAAAGAGTAAAACCAGGATAGTATATGTTCTTGTGGAATCAGCACATTTAGTAGGAAAATGTTTGTCTGAAATGAAACTATACCATATCACCTAAATTTAACATTACCAAAAATTTCAGTGATGTTAGGTTTACAGTACAGCTTCTACTAAAATCAAGGGAAAACTCAAGGGATTATATTCTCAAAATTAGAATCTATTTTCGCTTCCTAAAATAGAAAAATAATAGAGAAGTTTCCATGATTCTTCAAATGCCATCACTGTTCCCAAGAATTAGCAGAACATATAGAGAATAAGAGCTGTTCTCAGTGAGGTGATTCCCCCACTTGTTTTTTTTTTTTTTTTTTTTTTTTTTTCTTCTCCTGTTCCATGCATTGGAAACAGGCAGGTGGAAATGCCATACCAGTGACTCTGCAGATACTACAGTCTAGTGGAGGAAACTGACTTCAGCAAAAAAACTGTACTGACAGTATTGTGTATACTCTTCCAACTCACAACCTTACCCGGTGGGTGAAAGTACAGCACTGGGTCCCAGTCAGAGTTTATTGATATATTTGCAACATCACATACGGTACAGCTCTGTGGAGCCCAGGGTTTAAAAGAGAGCCTGTTCTGTTGAACCCATATTTCCTTTCCTTGAATATAAATATCAGTCATTACCTCCATCAGAAAATTCCAAGATCGTTTGTTTTACTCACATGTTTTTCAAAAGTTTTTCTTAAAGCCAGAGTGGAAATTTGTAGAGCATTTTCTTTTCTTCACTAATGACTTCTGGGTACCTGATTTGGAATAGTGTTTCACAGAAGGTCAGGTGTCTAAAAGCCAGTTCTGCCTCTATTCCACCTACAGCCAACACAGAGAAATGGGCAACTCCAGAGGCTTTTTAATGGATGGATCTTAACACCTGTCTTAGGACTGATGAATCACCACCTGGAAGTGCCTGCTTCTGCCCTCTTACTCAGAGAGGCATGCATGATTGGCTTAGACTTGGCCTAACGACCTTTCATACACCTGGCAAGATAAATCCAACCTTTACAAGTAATACTAGACGTCCGCCCGAGTGAGGGACCTTGTTCTACTTGGAAAAGATGTTCAAACAAAGGCACCTTCAATATCTAGCTTTAGATATATTTAAGACAGGTCTTTGAGCTAGGAGTCTGCTGTAGACAAAGTCTGTGAAGAAGCAGTGAAACTTCTAAGAGCTCTGAATCTGAGTGGTTCAGCTGAATCATCAGTCATCTGATTGAATCATCTGAATCAAGCAGTTTCCTTGATTATTTTTGTAGAAAATTCTAAATCAGCTGTTTGCATACATAAATTAATTAAAAACTGAAGTGGTTATAAGAAAGGGATAGACTAATTACTCTGCAGTTTCTTTTAACACCATTACATTTCTCCTACTATTATGCAAGGAAAAGCAGACAAACACAACTATATTTCCCTGGCCAGCAGTTTTGCAGTACAAGAGGAAATTGCTCAAGCTGTAGTAAAGGACTTCTATTGAGTCTTACATGTACACAATGTGTGTGCTTCTCTCTTTGTCCCCTTTGTCATTTACCCATTCTTGTATTTCAGAATGAAACCATAATGAACTCTCTGTGCAATTAAGATCTTGTCCTAATGTCTGTATTAGAGGTCTCGACTGCCTTTGAACGTTTGAACAAAATGCTTAATTAAACTTGCTTTAAGGTGGCTGGCTCCTTGATGTTGAATATCATAATAGTCTACCAAGAGAAAAAAATCTTTTCATGTTTTTCTATAAACCTGCATCACTTCTTGGCTTATAGAAATTATATTGTTAATGTGCAAATGTTGCATCAACAGTCTAATAAAGCAAACGGGCACATGATGGTACTATTCATTCTTCCAGTAAAAATTTCTAGGATGACTTTTTATTTCCATGACCCTGGAATTGCAGGAGATCCTTTATCAGGGGCAATGTTGCTGCTTCTTGTGCCCCGTTTTAGAAGATACATTTTCCTTTGAAATTTGTGAAGATGACAGAGAAATTGTAGTGAATTTATGTAAAATATCAGCATCAAAATCAAGTCTTATTCTCCAAACATGCTACACACAGACACTAAGCAGGTGAAGAAAACAATAATAAGTCTGGCTATTCTCAATGGAAACCAGAAGAGTTCCCTGTGTTCTGCCATGTTCTGTACAGTACTTATGAAGTGTGATGATGATGACAAAAAAGTTGCCTCTTGCTTCACTCTGTTTTCACATCTCTCTTGAGTTTTAACACCCAAGCAAGTGTTTAATGCTTAGTGCTTGTTTTCAAAGTCATGGATAAATTCTTCCAAAGCTCTTTAGATAAATGGTGAAAACGCTGTTATGAAAACATATGTGTTGCTGTCTTTTTGTTTCTTTCAAATCCATTTCTTTATACGCTTCTTTTCTACTACTTTTGAGATTATTAGACACACAGGCTAGAGGTAAAATACTGGTATTACATAGATGTAATCTCATAAGAAAACAGATGCCATCTTTAAAATGATTTAAACAGTACAGGTGCTTTATATTAATCAAGTTCTTTTTGTTTTGAGTATAACTATGTCAATTGAGGTGCTTATCTGTTCATGTTCTGTTCAGATAAATTACTGCTAATCATGTCTGAGGGCATGTTTAAGAGTTTTTGGACTGGTTATAGATATTATACCATTTCAAAACTATCATGAAGTATCATAAATATTATACTTTAACAGCTATAGTGCATCTGGATAACATTTAACCTGATTCATAATCATTGCCACCTACTGTGCTACACTAACCAAGCATAAAAGCATGTTGTTATTAGTCTGTGCAGACTACACTCAAACTATACAGTAAACATTTTTGAGGTGGATATCACAGCCTTCCCTGCTTGACTATCACGGTATATTTGCATATTACAACTGTTAAGAATTAATTGCAAGATTATAGCCCATGCTATATATTCAAACTTATTCTACTTTCTTACGGGAGTTGGCTGTTAGCAGGAGAGGCAGAAGAACCAAAGGTATTATTTTCATTACTCATTGGGAAAGATAGTTTTAAACTGGGGGAGGACAACAGGAACCAAATTGATTCAGATAAAATCAAACCTTTTTTGACTCAAAACATAGAGATTCAGGTGAGGTACACTTCCAGTGAGTTGTAAGCCTGTCATTTTTCAGTATCACCAACAAAATTAATTGCAGAATAGAAAGATAATCAAGTTGAGACTACTAAAAACCTTTGCAAGTGGTAAAGAACACATTGGAAAAGATAAGGTGTGACTTGGCTGATGTTGCAAGGTGCAGCCATACAAAGCGCTCACTGAGAGAAGGGAGTAGGAGTGGGCAAAAGGAATCAGAAAACTTGGCCATGAATTTCACATGATGATATTATGCTACCAGAAGAGATAAGGGCAAAAGTGAGGGAGGGGAAAAGGGGGAAGTAATACTGAAGACAGATCGGATGGAATATATTGAAGGAAACCAGGGAACAGGCAGATGCAGAAGCTGAGAAAAAGTGACAGCAATGCTCTAATGAGAAGTGGAAAGGATTAGAATAGCTTCAGCAAGTCTAGTACCATAGCAGTAACCCTGAGAAACCTAATGACATTTGGGAACTTAAACAAGGCCTTATATCTAGTCTGGATGCTAGCAAGGTAAATGAAAATCTTTAGCAACAGCACCACTTGAGTTCTTATTCCAGTGTTATGACAGATACTCGCTGTTCATCAAAAGACAGCACTGTTGAGAGGAGGACTGGGTTATGCATTAAATAGCTGAATAGAAAAAAAATCATCCTCTGAGCATACAGGAGTTCATATCCCTTTCTGAAGAATACTACCCTCCTTATTTTCTTTGACAGGAGTCAAAATGTTCAGTGTTTGACAGGGACTGGGCCTTAAGAATTGTCTCAAATCATCACTGCCTTTATATTTTCCTCTCTGCTGCCTATCTCGTAAAATATGATTTCCCAAACCCAGTGCCAGCCACCACTCTTCTTCAATCAAATTCCTCCTAGAGACTCACAAGTGTGACATCAACCAATCCAGCACCTCATTATAAAACAGGGGGTGAAACATTGGGAAAAGAAAGCAAACAGAAAAGAAAAATGTAAATAGCATCACTTCTTGGTTACCAGGTGCAACTTATCTTATCTCTGTCTGTCTCCCAGGCTGTAAATTCCTTAGGGGTAAGGACTGTCTTAACAAGTGCTTTGGAGAGTGTTTATCACATCATCGTGCATGTGTTCTAGCACAGTGACAAATATGTCACGGAGCTACTTTTCAGCTATTGTATGTTAGCTTATGCAGTACTACTTTGGGATTAATATATGTCACATGATTTGTGTTTTTGCAACAGCAAAACAAAAATCAAGATATCTGGATTTCATTGTCACTTTTCTAGGACAAAACCCAAGAAATTAGTGCCAAACCTAACTTCTAATCGGACTGCAACATGAGGACATGTATGAGTAAAATGAGTATTTAATTTGTTCACTCTCAGTTTCTTTATGCTGAGATTTGCTGCTGCTTTGTTGAATTTCAACATGCTGGTCAAATTACACGGGACTTGGCAAACTGAACTGTCTTTATACCAAATTGCAGAAGAGATTTCTAAAAACTGTCCTGAAGTCAGGACTGGCCATAGATCCCTACATTGTGAGCAATACTATTCACCTATTAGCCAACACCAGACATTCAAAGCATGTGTACTTTTATATATGTCCATCCAATTTCTGTTTGGCTGTATTCCTGCCTAATCTTTTCACTTTAAGTGTGCTGATTTCAGTTGATGTCAATGTAATTTAATCCCAAATTCATGGCATATTGGCCATTTTTAACCTAGCCCTTTCAAAGATTTTCCCTTTAAGCAGAGGCGTGGGGGTGAGCACTCTCTTTGCACTGTCTGTAGTGTAAGTTTGCATTTTTCCCTCCACCTAACAAGAGGTCATACTAAAAGAGTCATTTTTCTCTCTTCTGGTACACTGATCTTTGATACTTTCTATTCATATTTCAAAATTACAGCGCTAATACTTCTCATTTACTTCATTCTTTTCTGCAGTTTCCTAATCTACTTTTCTAACAATCTCCATGAAGCAGGTAGGTTGCATAAACAGAAAGATTTTTGCCCATTGGCTTAATACATTGTGTTGGGCAGTAAAAAAAGGATAGTTTCAGGGCTGGGATTAGACCTAAGAGATCACAGTTTACTTTTTTAAACTCCAATCAAATTTTACATCATCATCTACATATATAAAGCTGAATTGCAATTTGCATGCAAGCCTAACAGTTGACTTACAAAACTACATGTTTAATGTCTTATTCCTTCAGGTAAACCAAGGCATGTTCATATTAGGACCACATGACAGCAGGTCGTATGGCTTATATTCCAACAATGAACGAGAGCAATATTTCACATTTGAGCTAACAAGACACAGGAGAGCTGTTCAACAACTCCCAGCCTCTTATTTCTTGTGTATATGCACTGTGGTCGTCACAGACTTAATAACAGTTAATATTAAGAACAGAGCTAAACCCAAAGTTTCAGTTAGCTAACAAGCGATGCCACTCTTGTCACTCTCCTTCCTTGTAAAAGAAATGGGTGTGCGATTGGATAACTTCTCTCTGCTTTTATGTGGAACAGAATTACACTCACTCATTATTTGTACCACCATTTTGTGGTGAGTCCTGCAAAGAAAACATCCACCCTTTTATTAGTGCTAGAACATGTCAGTACACTTTAAAGTGACAAAAAAGAGCAGAGAATTTGGGGCTACATATGTTTTGCTTCCTAAACCTCAGGTTTTAGAGTATTAGTTCTTCTAAAGCTACTTTAAATGAAAAGTGCCATTGCTAAGCAGAACGGCTAAGTCCTACTGCTAGCCAAAAATAAGAGGTCTGAAATTATCGATTACTTAAAAGAACTGCTTTGGCACCAGCTGCAAGCTACTGAGAAATAGTGCAAATGCAACAAACGGCTTATTTTGTTAGAGTTTGGTTGGAGTTATTTTCTTAGATGCTATGTATGAAAGATTTAGGCAGCTGTAAGGAGGGAGCTGAGACTACCTCTCATCCGGTGTGGGGGAACTCAGCCCGGGAGTTAGTGTAGGGTGAAACAGCGTCTCCAGTCAGGTTTTCTCCAGTAATTGCCATGGGGAAGTAAGGACTCACTAGAATGTACGTTTTGTTGTACAACCCCAGTGCGGAAGGGGTAAAGTAAAGGTAACGCTTATTTAATGAGGATCCACGCCTATGAGTAATATTTTCAGCCCCTGACTGAATTCCACGTCTCCAAGTACGTGACAGAAATATATCCATTTACTACAAGATGAAACATTACACCTGACCTATAATCAGTGGAAGGCTTATTTTTTAAAACTTGCCATTCAGTATTGAAATAAAGACTTTTTTCCCTCTAAAATGAAAGAAGAGTAAAGACATCATGCTGATGAAATTATGCTAATTAAACAGAATCCATACAAACCAATTAGTTTCAAGATCAGAGGTGACATATTTTCTAGCTAATACCAGTTTAAGCTTTTATTTATGAGCCTATAAATAAATATACCCTCACAGGAACATGTACAAAAGATGACAGAGTATCTGCAGAAGAGGACCAGATTAATTTTCCATACCACTAATACGTTATATTAAGAAACAATAACCTCTGAAGAACAGTTTATTTGTAAATTATAGAATTCCTATTATTGTCCTGTAGTCATGAGTTTACACAGGATTTACAGACTAAAAATTTGCTAAGACCATGGACATAATGGCTAGATGCCTGGGGAGTCTTATAACAGACTCTTTGATTCAGAATATACTAGAGCAAGCATTCATTTGGTGGTTTTCCTTGTGTCCACAATAACACCACCTGCCTTAAAATGGCTGCTTTGAGTCAGCTCTCCCCCAGAGCAGACAGTCAGCTAGTGCTCTCCAGTGCATTGCATGCTCTTAATAGCGATGTACTATTTTTTCCCAAATACCACAGCATCTATTCATTTGGGAATCTGTAGCAAGCTGGACTGAGGCCAGAGAGTGGTCCCCCTGCTCTGACTGCTCCTGGCAGAATCGCCATCCGCAAACCTGCTGCTTGTAGCAGAATTTACTAGAGGTGTGTGGAAATTGTACTCATGGCTTCACAAGGAACTTTGCAACTCTCTATTTTTTCCCATTCAGGAACCAAATGAAAAGAATATACAAAGCCTGAGGTATTGGGTTGCTGAAGAGGACATTTTCTAATTTTGTCTTCAGTACTAAAGTACATAATGAGTTCTATGAGAAGTGTTTAAAAAAGGAAAATTTAAATGTCTCACTCAATCTTTATCTTATTAAAACACTTTATTTTTTATCTTTTTAACTGATTTTTTTTAATTCATCTGAAATGTTTTGATTTTGATAAATCACCATTTCAGAGGAAAAATTGTTTTGCTAGACATTAACTCCCATTTCACACATCAACTTTCCTGCAAAGGAATTACATTTTAAGTTTGATTTTGCACCAGCTATCCCTACTGGAAGGCTGTGCCAGAATTTTACTCCTCTGATGCATAGATGCCTTTTTCTAATTTATAAGTTTATTTATAGCCACTTTATGTCTTTTTAGTATTGTGCCAACATCATCTTTATGTTTGATGATTACCTTCTCTTTCCCTGGTGAATATCTCCTGATAAATGCTTTTGGGAGCAAACCTTCTCCCTGAACTTTGTTTCTGCATCACTGTTTACCAGTTGTCATTTTGTGACTGATGTGTACACTCAGGTGTTTTTCCTTTATCATTTCACAATCATGAATTCTCAAATTTGTGGTAGATAATCTAAGTCCCCTAGTTTATGACCTTGTTCTTCACATACTCAGTTCCACTTCAGTTTTGCTAGTCCTTATGGTCAATACAACTTTTCCTAAATGATGTTCTGATATTCTTCTGTATTTATGATATCTCCAAATCTTACCATGCCTCATGTTCTCATGCAAGGATGGTTAGGAAAACTAGTAATCTCAGGCAGAGCAAAGACAAATATTTGAAAGATTCCACTGTAACTTTACTTCAGCTTCAATATTTCTATAGTTCTCCCTTCAGCATCACCCTTTGAGTTGCTTACTCAGTTTACTTATCTTATACTAGTTTCAGTCTTCTGCACTGTACTTTAATTTTTGCCTATGTAGAATAAAAAAAATACGTACCCAAGTCCAGGTATGTTGAATATCCACTTTTCTCTCATCTCATCAAATAAAAATATGAGATCTCATAATTTGTCTTCACAGTCATCAAGTATAGAAAATTTTTCCTTTTTCCCCCTCCCTTTCTCAGTCATAAATATGAATCTCATTTAACATCAGTGTGACCACAGTGTTTTTCACAGTAAAAATCAATGTGCCTGTCACCACACAATCTTTTTCCATCCACCATACTCTAAACACAAACCGTGCAAAACCACAGTTTCTCTACAGTGTAGACCTAATACTGCCAGCGCACAGCCGTGAATGTGTCAGGCAAGTGTGGGTAACTGAAGAGCAGGACATCTCACACCTTGGGTTTTTAACATTGACTTCCAGCTTCCTACCAAACCTTTCCATGCTGTCCTTGGTCTTCTACCACCATCTCTTTTCTACCATATTTTCTCCCTCCCTCGGAGAACCCCAAGCCAATGTCCATTCCCTCCTGCTCCATCAGCACTTTTACTGCACGCCTCTCCTCACAGGAACCATGCTCCACACCTTCTGCATTTCTCTGCCTTGGCTCCTCTTTCTGTACCCTCAGCTACCAGTGGAGCTCCTCAGATTGGCTGAGGGGCAAACAGAAAAGTAGTTGTGGGAAGGGGGAAGCTCGTGCCCCTCGCCAAACTTACTCTGCTTCTAAACGTGCTTTTGCCCAGAATAAGCCTCTTCCATTTTCCAGGCATCAGTGCTAACATTTGTAGACTCTGGAAAAAAAATCCGGTAAGTCTGTCTGGAATCGAAAACAAGCTGAAAATGAAATATAAGATTCAGCTGAAGTATTCTTTCCAAATTTGGTATTTCCTGGAAGGCTGCTTCTCTCATACTAGGTCCTCTTTAAGTCTTTGGTCAAAAACAGCATATCAAAAGGAATGGGCCTTAGCATCAGATTAGATCTTTTTATTATTCTTTATTCAAATTAACTAAAAATAACTTTGAAAAAATTCAGCACAGAAGCAAATGGAAATAAACAGGGTAGGTAATGAATCCTTCTCATGGCTGCTATAACTGGAACAGCAGCACTTTAATACGCACTGATTTTTTTTCCAAACAAGAGTTTGTTTTTAGTATCCCCCAAAACTCTAGAAGTATTCGAAGGCACCTTGTGGTCTTTGCGATGGTAGCTTCTGTAGCACAGTGCAACAGTTAAAACTTCTGAAAAAGCTTGATGCTTTGGGAAACAAATAATCCATGTTTGCTTCCCCTGCCTGAATTTGTATTCTTGTGAAAGATGAGACTCCAAGAAAACTCCAAAGTAACCCCCCCACACACACACTAAAACACTGCCACTGGCGTCTGCTTAAGAACTGATAGAATAGGCCAATGATTTGGGGGGCATCACGTCCTTTAAAAAAGTTCCCACACTCAGATGGCTGTCAATGGTGGTGCCAGTGAACCGTTACGCAAAGTCCCCCAAACACTTTGTAAACTAGGATCCGGGAGGACAATAGTAAAGTTCAGTGCTGGAAAGAGATAGTGTACTGAATGCACAATGCCAAGCTTTGTCTGCGGGGGCTTCTGTCGAGGGAGAGGGCTACTTAATCTCCCCACTTGCCCTGGGGATTCTAGCTGTTTTAATGTGTCCTTTTTGAGAGCCTGTGAACTGTAGAATATAGGCTGGTAACAACTTTCTTTAGGATTGCCTCAGCAGAACCAAAAGCTGCCAACACAGAATACCAGCACAGTGGTGCTAATGAGCACAAAGAAGACCTTTAACTGTTTTTACAGCTACCGTGGCTAGGGTTTCATGTCATTCCTTGGTGAAGGAACTAATTCTTTGGCTTGTTTTATACGAGCCTAGCTTCTATCACACTGCAGAGGATGGCCTCTTCACCCATTTTTCTTTTTTTTCCTCTTTTTTGAATAATAATAAAGCCTGATGCATCTTTAATGAACTGTGGGGCTTTCAGGGCTTTTTTCCCCCCTTCCTGCTATATGGTGTACGTACACAGTGCATATGTACTGACTGATACAAAAAAATATTAAAATTATTATTGATTTGTCTAAGGATGAGTAGCAAATGCAAATCAAAATCGTTGACATATTTTTTTAATATTCTGGGATAAACTCCTGAAGTCGGTGAAATTCCTGAAGTGAGAGTAGAATAAACCGATAATCCTCACTTCAGGAATGTTCTAGGTTTTGCATTTTTAGGAAATGTTAATGTTTTATTTTATGTAATTTGGGCCTTTGGCTGTTTGTTATATATTATGAATGAAACTGTGCTATAACTGAGAAAAACAAAATTGTAAAAATGATACTATATATTAAAATGGATGCACGGTGCAAGCACAAAGGCGTAGACCCTAAAAATATAAAACAAAATCAGAGATACTTTTTAGAGGAATGAATGACTTGAAGTAATTAAAGGAGCCCTATGTATAAACATATGAGCTCAAGGCCTTTCCATTGTCCAACCAAAAATGTTTTCTTTATTAGCTACATACCACATTACATACATGTGGACCTAAAAAGTATAAATCATTTTCAATTTAGGCTTTGTGAATGTTTGTCTCTGCATCAGTCTGATGACTGCACTTGTCAATGCACTCACGACAGGCTATATGAACATTTGTATTTGACTGTTATCTCCTTCCCTCTAGGTATCTAGATACCATATAAAATCTGCATGTGTATATATCCATATTGATATGTGAATCTACTTTTGTTTTCTTTTTATCCTTCTTCACTTTCCTTTTCCTTTCTACTTCACTCTGAATTTTTGCATTAAAAATTAAAAGATACAGTGCAACTAAGGTTGAAGTGTTAATGAGATACTCAGGGCAAAGGACATGTTCAAAAGCTGCAGTTAGTTGCTTTTTGCTGCAGTAGCATAGGACAAAGCAGCACAGATGTTCTTTGTATGAGTATTAGTACTTAATATCAAATAATAAATGGACCATAAGTAATGGACTCTTGCATACGCAAGCCCAAAATGCAGCTGCATGTTTCAAAGCACACTAGCATGCTGTTGTCTCTTTGTGAATGAATGTACTTTATGGTCTCATGAGAAATCACAGATATTTACTCATATAACCAAATCAAAACCAGGCTGTTCAGATTGAATCCATGAGAAATGCACGTGGTAGTTAATCTGGAAGCATTAAATTAACTCTACTTTTAGTACTTTGGGGCTTTCTCTATCTAGAATCATTTGTGCACCACTAATTTTTTATGTGGAAAGCTGTGCTGTGAAGCAAACCTGCTTTAACATACACTGATGCCTCCTGAGATTAGCCAGCAAGGTAAGAAGTCATGCTGAGACAGTAGCTTTACACCTGTATGTCATGAGCCAAATTCATGACCCATTTTAGTTAATTGTTGCTCACTTTGCACATGATGGCACAAGATGGTCAATGAAGTCAATTAAATAACATGGTTTAAGGAGGAAAAAAATCAGGAATAAACAGCTATAATAAGTTTCATTCTAAGCTATACTAGAATCATGGGATACAGATTTAGGTATTTGGCAAAAAGATAAACTACAGATGAGATTTTACAGGCAATGGGGTTTTGCTTGGCAACAAACATTTGCTGAGAACCAAAAGTTCATACAAAGCCAGTAACAGTCCTGCTCTAGAAAATCAAATAAACAATTTTGCTCAAGAATTTCTAGGGAATTAAACCAAGTTCTACAGGATCAATATTCAAAGATTTTCTTAAGCATCCAGGCTAATAGATTAGATTTTCTCTGGAAACTGTGGCTTCAATTCAAACCTAAGCCAATTGTTTTTATTTTTTCCCCATGGTATTTTGAACAAAACCTGTTCTGATGGAATGTAACTTACTCTAAAATATATAGCTAAGATACCAATAGCATTAGTGCTGCCAGCATTTAACCACAACCTCAAACAAAACAGAACAAAACAAAGCAGAACAAAACAAAACAAAACAAAACAAAACAAAACAGAGATTTGGAGTCTGTTGGTGTTTGAAGAAAAGAGGAAATACGCAAACATGATCTAATGCAATCAACTAATGAAAAATATGAAATTTGTTCTAAAATTTTGCAGGCAAGTGCAGGTTATTCAATCCATGCAAAAGCTGTAGGATGAACCTGCAGAACAGATGGGAAACACCTATTTTTTTGCCGCCATGTGGGATAAAAAGTCTTGAAGAACTACAAACCCAGACGAATTTGCTCTGGAGCAAGGTCATGTTCACTGGCTGCCAGAACACTCCCCTTGGGACGTGGCAACTTGGCATAAATTAGAGTTATCCTGGGATTCCTCTGGGTTGTACCTGCATATAGACAGCTCCAGTACAAAAGGGCAGAGATAGATTTTGTTGGTGGTTTGATATATGACATAATATTTGGTTACCTTGTGGAAGAGAGACCACTTTGGATAGGAAAGGCTAAGGGAAAAATCTATTTTCTGGCTTCAACAGAGAAAATTAATCTTTATATTAGCAGTATAATTTCTGACCTGAAAAGTTAGTTGGCCACAAGAGATTGGGTTTAGATTCTCATGAATCAAGCAAAAAAGTGAAGAGGCAGGGAAAGGGAAATTAATTATATGAAAGCTACATCCACATTTCTCTCTCTGAAGCTGAAGTCCGAACAGAAAAGCTTCCATGGCTTTGCCGAGCGTGGAGCCAATGCGTGTGGCTCACGGTGGATACAGGGAGCCCCTAGGTGACTATAAATTGCAGATCCCTGCATAAATGCAAATATAGCTACATTCACACATCTGTGTTTTATTAGGTCAATATTGGTTGCCAAAATAAGTATTATCATTTCCACTAATAAATAAATAGTATTCTTAGGATTAGTCAAATACAAACTCAATTTTACTGCCACAGACAACCCTGCTTCTATAGAAAAAAGCTAAGGTCTTATAATTTCAGCACATTATTTTTGTGTACAGAGCATGAGTTATTTGATAGTGAAATAATACAGTTTCCAGAAATTATCTTGTATAGCTGCAGCAAGATCTTACTAATTCATCCTAATAAACAACAGTCCCATTTGTGAGTTATATCTTGTCTATATGAGGAAATGAATGCACTGTGAATAGCATGTGAATTAAAAGTGTACTTGCTACTCAACACCAATTCCTTGTATGGATGTGCTAAGATCTAGATTCATCCACCTAATTTTGGGCATATAACTGAAGAATCCAAGTTAGGAGTGTAAGCATCCTGCAGTTTTTCTATTGCCAATGAAGAATCCATTTGAGATTTCACTTACGCTCTAGAAGAATCTCTCTTTAGCTATCACCTGCATAGGGTAAGTAAATAGGGTGCCTCAAATGAAATACCAAAAGTTAGGTAAGATGTATCCTGGTGTAAGTGTGCTCTGAAACAGTGAGCTAAATGTATGCAAGGAGGCGTCTTGCATAGGTGTTGGCCTGGCTCCGTAATTGTTCCCTTTGTCCCCAGATCAATGTGAACAGGGGTTTGGTACTGTGACTGCTTATGTTATGCTGGCTCTCTGTATAGAAGAAAGAGTTCTGTCTTCAGGGCTGTCAAATCAATACTTTTTTTACAAGCTTTAAAAGTTCAGAGTTTTCTAGTGGAAAGGAAAGAGTATAAATAAAGAAAACATAATCCTCAGGCCCTTTCCCTCTCTCACTCCCACCCCAAAGGACATTAGTATGTTCTGTCTGGTCTCTTTCAGCTTTAACATTTCCTGCTACACTCAGTGAAATTTAAACAACATCACTTTTACAAACATTTAAATGGAAAAGTATGGAGTTTTGTCATTTCCCGCCTTGTGTAGCGCTAATTAACAAAGCCTTTTTGTGAAAGCAAAAAGCTTTCCTTTTTTAGAACTGGCATGCTCCTCCTTACTGATTCCCAACTGTGGTGGCACAATCCAGTATTTTTGAACAATGATGAGAACAGAAATAGATGGAATTCAATAGAAGCATGAATAATGGCAACCAGAAACGGAGTGGTGACATAATCTGTCTTCCAAACTGCCTTGAGATATAGTCAAGAAAACACCACATTGTAACTTGTATGTTGTGATTGCTTCTGATAGGTATCACCAAATAATTTTCAGGGCAGATTTATCCACACCGGTTAGCCATTTAAACATTTTTTTAATGCTATGCTTACATACTTAGGCCATATATGCCTTCAGCTCCCACATCGTAATGATTATCAGCTGGTTATTTTCCCTCTTGTGCTCGAAAAAGTGGAGGTTCTACAGCGTTTCCCATGTGGTGGTTTCTGAAAACACACTCAGGAAGGATATGCCATGGGAAAAACATATTGAACAAACATGTTCAAGGGGGCAAAAGAGATGTAATGCTCTGTGAGCATAAAGATGCATGAATATGCAGAGAAATACAAGGGAACAACCTGAATGTGGTATGAGGCTGCTAAGATTTCAAAATTGAAGGAGGTGGATGAATTCATATTCAACAGAAAAAGCCCTATTTCCAGCTGACGCTTTGTTTTGTTTCCAACACCAAGCTGTAAGCATGTTTTGTCACTACTATATTAGGGTATCAGAAAGACGAATACATTTTTAAAAGTGGTATGTTTTTGCAGGGTTTTTTTAAATAAAAAAAATTATAATTCATTACTAGTAAAACAATCTAACACAGTGAAGATGCAACGTATTCAAATACTGATTGAATTTACGGTCCTCAGAGGGATATGACCCATTACAATTTGCTTATTATTATAGCTTTTGGGGGAACAAGAGATGCATGGCTGTTAAAGCTGTGCCACGATTTATCACAGTCTTCTGTTTTCATTTGTTTGTGACTTTCTGAAAGAGTCTTTTTTTGGGCTGAGACCTCTATAATTGGTCTCAGCACAATGGAACTCCTCCTCACTCATCCCTCTTCCCTCCCCATCCCCCTGCCTTCAATCTGTTCAGCATTTTTGTGTTAGTGGTGAGTGGAAAAAATAGCACTTACTAGAGACTTTTTTTTTTGGCTTCACCATGATTCAAAAGCTGTCTAAAAAGAAACCAAGAGAATTTTTATTTGGCACAGTGAACAGCACAAGTTGCCCAGTTTAAAGGTGCAGTCAGAGTGGTGCCTTTGAAGGATGCTGGCAAAATGCCTAGGAGGCATTTTAGTTATCTTTGCCACAGGCAGGTAAAATCCTTCCTGTTCCTTCCTGCTCGCTGACACAACGCCATGCCCGCAACTCTCTAGAATGCTTCCCGTTGCAATTGCCAAAAAGTAACTACTGAAAGCACACAGAAGTCAATACAGCAGCAAGATTAAACAGAGCACAGTGGAAGGAAAGGTGGTTTTGGGGCTACTGCAATGGTTTACAAGCTCTTTAAGTAAAGACCTCTCCCCCTTATTTCACATAGATCTGTGCATGATTTTCATCTCCATTTCCTTTACATGCAGCAGTGAGCGCTGCAGTTGATCTTTCCTCCTCTATCTCTTTTCCTTCTTCCCATCCTTCTGATCTTTCTTGTTCCTTTTCCTCTACCCCATTGTGAGATCTACTCAGAGTTTAGTCTTTTTCACTTGCAAAGCCATTCCATTTGGTTTTGTTCTACTGCTAGTGTCAGTTCACTAGGGGTTACATGCAGCTAGTAGTAACACACCTCCGAGGACTGTGAGGCTCCATTGTATTGACAAAAAAGGCAACTATGAAAGAGCTCAAACCCCTGCCAAAGCGAGAGCTACAGTCCAACCATACAGACCTAGCACAGGACTGCATATCAGAGGGCTGTCTATCAGCAGTCTGTGTCCAGATCGATCGGTAACTTTTTTTGGACCTGTAAGCATTCCCTGACCTTTGTCTGCAATAACTGGAAACTCTGTGGAATGGTTCCTCAGTATACGTGAGTGCAAGCTTTAGGACAAGAAGACACTGCTTTTAGTTGGGATCTATAGATATGATTTCATTGTCTGGAATTAATCATTGTAATGTTTGATGGGGGTTCAAACATTCAGACTTGCTCCTCTTTTTCCTTCTTGGGAGTTTTGAGAAGTCACCTGGGCAAAGATGGGCCCTGGAGTCTCCTTGCATGCCAGGTTCGCATCAGTGGAATGCCCCTGATTTCACTCACATTCCTCCTCACCTAGACGAGGTCAAGGGGAGAAATAATCACAACCAACCGGTGCTGTGTTGCTTGCACTTGATTAAATACACTGACACTATCATTAATCAAAGTTATGTTTTAATGGTATATTCACAGTGAAATATATGATTAATGCTATTGATATCAGAAGAACAACCTTCTGTTATCTTGCAACTACTTTGTCTTCTTTAAAATGATTGGCAATTTGCATTTGAGGGTATACATCAGTGAATGAATGCACATCTGTATTTATTCCTGGCTTTTATGTATTTATCCACAGTACCCGTAATACAGATTTGCTTCTCTGTGTATAAGGGTGCCACACGTAATATGTGCACAAGTCATTTTGTTATTTACGTATGTGAATCACCAGTGCATGCGTTTAGAGCAGCTTGTCACACCATTCGCTGCCACCCAAGGAAAGCCTGGGGCAGCTGAGTTACAGCACTCTGCAGCAGGAGCTGGAAGACATTCTGCATTAGAGAACTCCGCTTGTCTGAAGGCACAAAACATGGGTGTGAGGGAAAGAGCATATTTGGCATGACATTGATTTATGGGGTGCAATGTACTCCTTCTGCATACCAAACACAGAGTGCAGGCTGGTGTGGAGATTAGAGGAGGTGAGGCCATACTTTATTTCCTATCCCCTTGAGAGCCTGCTCACCCCATACGGACGAGGAATAAAGAAGTCTCTGTAAACACCTGTTTCTCTATTTTTCCTTTCTCCTTCTGCACTCTTGTCATATCTAGGAAGAATCTAGCCCATATATTAATCCAATTTCTTTTAAAAAAAAAAATTGCAATCCATACGGAATGGGTTTAGCAAGCAAACAAATTACATTCCTAGCCATTCTCTAATGGGCCTTTGAGTTTCAAGGCTTTGTAATTCCAGTCTCTGTGTGTACTACATACACTGCTTTTCCCTAAAGGAACTGACAGAATTTGTCTTGATTACTGAAAACAGATGTTTGTAGCATATGCATCATGTGGTATAGCTATGTTGCATGAAAAAATGTGGAGAGAAATTAGTTTCATCGCATGCAGACTTACAGGTCTCCACTAGAGGGAGATCAGTAGAAAGCAGAAAAAACATTCTGTATCCAAAAAGGACGATAGCAGCATAATCCTATTTTTCCCTAAACCGGCATTTTTAGGTATGTTGCTGTTTAGGCATTCTTAAGTAACCAGAATCCACCTATACATGCTTTTCAAGGTATTTGCATATTTATGCTAGAATTTATGGATTTCAGTTACTTCAAAATTGTCGTCTGTAGGAAACATGAAATTTCTACGCTAGAGTTGGCGATCTTATTAAGACCTCATATTTAGCTTTTTATTTTACAATTTTGGTTTATATGTGTCTTATAAGTGAAAAAATGCACATAAATACTCAAGAAATACAGCTACAGGATCACACTGACATTTTGCTTTTGTCTGACTTTTCTACATCTTATTGCATATACTATAATTTGATATCTCAGGAAATACTTAAGCATGTAAAATACTCTGTATTTATGGATTTTAGATTATCTCCCTCATGGAAAGAAGAAGAAAATTCTTTGAAGGAGACGAAAGCAGTTCAATCATTTTAGCATTTAGAACATAAAAACAACAATAAGAATTTGAAATTATGTCTTAATAAGTATTTTACAGTTGATAAAAAGAAACCAACACAAGGCAGATACAGTGTTAGAAACCAGAGAATGCTGTATAATGTCATGCCCTGGAACTGATGATTTTCGCTCCTTGTTACCATTCAGTTATAACCACGCTGTTGGTACTCTGCCTTTTAGGAGAAGAATGTCTCCCAAGAGTCTGTGTGCATTTACATGTTTTTGTAATGTCCGCACAAGAATAACCTCCGCTCCTACAAGCAGTGGTACTGGCCTCAGTATAACAACTCTGTTGGTTCATAGTGTTATAATAACTCTGGTTATTCTATGCCTAGGAACTGGAAACTGAGAGTGAAACACTAACGATATAGAACTGGGGTATTTAGTCAACCTAGACAAAATGGGCAAGAACACAGTGTGTATATATATATACACATATATAAAGGTGCAGTCATATATATGTATATATCACACAATGCATATCTATATACAAACACACAGGTTTCTTTTGAGGCATATGATTCAAATGGATTTCATGATAACGTGCATGTAGTATAAAAGATTTTCTACCACTGTGTGAATGCTTCTTTTGCAAATGTCCCAAATAGGTCACCACAAAAGCAGTTTACTCAGTGGCAGTTTGTGAAAGACTATGAGCTCTTTCTATTTCATAGATTTTACAAACATTATTGCAGGAGTTTAAAATGTTAATTTTCCATAATCATTTGCCTGTTACATCTGAATACTTTAGGTAGTAGTCTGAATCTTGCCCAGCTTGCACCCAGAGCAGCTATAATTTTTAATATAAAATTCCATAACTGAAAAAAGGAAGAATTCTTTCTTGGGCATTTTCAAGCTAGTCCCTTTGCCCACCAACAGGAAATAATTTCTGATGTTTCAAAAATATAAGAGTTTCCATATTTTTATCAAACATAGCCTATCTAGTCCAGGATCTGGCTGCTGGGATTGATCAGTAACAGAGGTCAAAAATAGAACAGTAACTTTGTATTAGACAAAACTTTTTTTTTTTTTTTTAAATTTTAAATACACTATTTCCTTTTATTCAGTGCTACAGAAGAAAATATGAGCAGTTAGTCCAGCTTGGGAACCACAGTCTAGTATTTTCAAGCAACTGTTGCTTCTAAATCTATTATGTAAAGGTATTTCTATGTGTATTTTTACATTCCATCTTAAAATAAGCAATTTTTATATAGTCTCATGCTTGTTTAATCTTTACTTCACCCAACCTGAGTTGTTTTACCAGAACTGAAATGACATAATGTTTTTCATTTTTAAATTCTAATGTCTTAATGCTAGTGTCTGTTTTATTTGAAATATGTATATTGTCACACAAACAGAAGTAATACAGCACTGTAGCAGATCTATCTATTGTTACTTGACTTCCTGTAAGAGTTTTGTTCCTCACACTTCTATGAGATCTGGTAGAGATTAGTTTTGGGCCCCTACACTACCAGAAGGACATTGAGGTGCTGGAGCGCGTCCAAAGAGCAATGAAGCTGGTGAAGGCTCTAGAGCACAAGTCTTATGAGGAGTGGCTGAGGGAGCTGGGGTTGTTTAGTCTGGAGAAGAGGAGGCTGAGGGGAGACCTTATTGCTCTCTACAGCTACCTGAAACGAGGTTGTAGCCAGGTGGGTGTCTGTCTTTTCTCCCAAGTAGCAAGCGATAGGACGAGAGGAAATGGCCTCAAGTTGCACCAGAGGAGGTTTAAATTAGATATTAGGAAAAATTTCTTCACTGAAAGGGCTATCAAGTACTGGAACAGGCTGCCCAGGGAAGTGGTTGAGTCCCAGTCCCTGGGGGGATTTAGAAGACATGTAGATGTGGCGCTTAGGGACACGGTTTAGTGGTGGACTTGGCAGTGATGATATTAAAGGTCTTTTCCAACCTAAATGATTCTATGATTCTCTGACTCACTTCCATGCACTGTGCACTACACCTCTCCCAACATCTCCAAATCCTTTTTACCCTCCTTCCTAGCTGGTTAGCAGACACACTGTTCTTTTTCTAATAAGTAATACAGTTCTGAGAAAAAAAAGACTTTGTGATGTGAGGATGTAAAATTCCAAACTGCCTCAAAATACTGTAAATCAGGTGATTAATGGCACCTTGTGTCTGTGCCGATATCAGCTTCCCCCTCAAAATGACTTTGGAACCCAGTGGCTGGCCTTCTTTCTCAGAGGCACAAGAGTCTGACCTGCTCCTGTGCAAGGCAGAGACTCCAGCCTGTCCTAGACGTCAGTCATAAGTGCCCTAATATTGAGTGGCTCTTATGATGCCACATTCAGAGGGTTCACCCCTCCTCCTGTGCCTCAGAGCAGCTACAGCTGCATGAAGGGCAATGCTCTTTATTGTAAATTCTTCAGAAGAGTACAGCAACTGAGTTAACTAGAAAAAATTCACAATTTATATTGAAGTACTGGAGTTTTGTCAGCAGAGGCAGTGCATTCTGGAAGGCAAATGGCTAAAGTTTTGTTAAACAAAGCTAGGTGATATCAATTGGGTTCACTTACTGGTAAACAGATGTATTTTTCAAAAGTTGACATCTCTGTCTGGCTGTCTTTCCTTGTCTGAATCAAGCAATAACCTACATTTGGCTAGCAGTAGATTTTGTTAATGTTTAGGCTACCTAGATCTGAGAAAGCTGATATTCAAGTGGTATCCTAAATGTTGATTTCTAAAAGTATAAGCTCTTGTGTCTTAATAGCTCTTGTTTAAAAAATCTATTTTGAAACATTTTTTTCTATTTTCAGTTGCAAATTTTATATTACCAAGTCAGAATTAGAAACTTCTTAGCATTTCCCTTAAAATTCAGAAATACTAAGCTGGCTGTAAGTTTAAGCAAAAAATAAATCTTAAAGACAATTTCTTATATCATATGAAATACTGTTTTCCAGTGAATTTTTATCAGGGTACAAAAGGCAAGCTTTAAAAAGAATGCCAAGGAGAGAAATGAAATCGTTAATCCATCTGAAAGGTGACAGTTGTAGCCTGGAAAAATTAACATGCATATATGCAATGCAAATTCATTTTACATCTCTTTACGTTCACATGCATTTACATTTACATTCAGATAGATGATTCATCATGCATTTTCATTCTGCCAAGTATGTTGGGAAAGTTGGGAAGAAAATAACCAAAGTACAGCTGAAAAAAGATGTAGGTTTTGTGCTATCTGCCTACGATGGTGCATAGATATTTTTTTCTGTCCCTTGGGAACCGCTGTCTTTAGAAGCATGAAACAGGTATGTTCTTGTCCTGGTTTTGGCTGGGATGGAGTTGGTTTTCTTCCTGGTAGCCGGTATGGGGCTGTGTTTTGGGTTTAGGTTGAGAACAATGTCGATGATACACTGATGTTTTGGTTCTTGTTAAGTAGTGCTAAGTACTTGCTAAGTGGTGCTCACACTGGTCAAGGACTTTTCAGCTTCCCATGCTCTGCCAGGGGCACGGGAGGCTGGGAGGGGGCACAGCCGGGGCAGCTGACTCAGACTGGGCGGGGGCTATTCCATACCACGTGACGTCATGCTCAGTATATAAGCAGGGGAGTTGGCCGGGGAGGGGTTCGATCGCTGCTTGGGGGACGTGGTGGGCGTCGGTCGGCGGGTGGTGAGCAATTGTACAGTGTACCGCTTGCTTTGTATTACTACTGTTCTATTTTTATTTTACTTTAGTTATTAAACTGTTTTTATCTCAACCCACGAGTTTTCCCCTTTTGCCCTTCCGATCCTCTCCCCATCCCACCGGTGGAGGGGTGAGCGAGTGGCTGCGTGGTGCTTAGTTGCTGGCTGGGGTTAAACCATGACAGTTCTCCACTCGGTTGAATCCTGAACATATTTATTCATAAATATGGCGTAGTGACGTTACTGTACACTCTCAGAGGTGTCTCATTATTTTGGATTATTGCATATGGTTCTAATACTGTATCTTACATCAGAGCATACAAAAAATGTCTACAACAGGCTGCTGCAAGGTATAGGAGGATAGAGTAAAACTTTCAGTAATTTGCTTTAGGAAGGTGTAGTAAGTTTAACTTACGTAGTAATTTTCATCCAGCTTGCACTAGGTGGTTATTCACAAATCTTTCAGCTGAAACTGTGTCAGCTGAAGAAGATTTATCCACGAGTCACTGCCTAACACCTCCCCGCTGGAAGTCAGGTTCCTATACAGGTGCTCTCTAACCTGTTCAGTGAAAATGAATGATGTGAGCTGAAGCAGTGACTTGCACGCCTCTGCCACTCTGATTGATGAGGCAGCATTCACGGGCGCAGCTGAGCCGGCAGCTCGCTGGAGGCCATGCCCTCCATACCCTCCAGCAAGGTGAAGCAAGGAAAAGAGAGGGAAGACCAAAGGTACTGACTTCTTCAGCTAGCTAGCTGAAGAAGATGAATGAGCAGGTCGGACCAGTTCAAGTAGATTCAGTTGTCACCACTAGCAGACTCTGAGGCTAATGTAAAGGTTTAGGAATAGGTACCTCAGTGAATATCCCTGCCTCTTCAGCTGCATGTCTGCATGGCGTTCTGCAGGAGAGTACAAGCCAGGTGTAGGCTGGCTGTGGAACCTCCTGGAACAGTCTAGGTCAGTAAAGCTTAACGGGAGCACAGGAATACTGGCTGGATTTTAAGCCTGAGGACCATGAAATCATCTAAGTTACTTAAAGTAAAACAGCCATATAATTTTATGCCTTTTTCTGCAACCTGTGCTTAATAAACTGCATCACTGAATGAACTGCACTGTCATGGCCTCCTGTTTCAAGCATTTGAAGACACAAAAAATGAAGAATTCAGTGCTTCCTTGGCTTTTATGTTAAAATGTGTTGCTTCTTTCTCAATCAAATATCTGTTTTTAACTGCCATTCACTGTTCTTCTATATGCTGCCACATTCCACATCAAGAGCCATTTAGTGAGGATGGTAACGCACTGTGATCAGATTTTTCCTTGATCTTATTTTTAATAATTAAGCTAAACAAACTAAGCTTATTATTAGTCTTTCAGAGAGAAACACAGAACAGCCTGTTTGACACTCTCCTGCATCCATTTTTTCAATATCTTCTGATATAACAAACATTAAAAAAGCAAAATATAGGACTCCTTACATCTTATAGGCTTGCATGTAAAATCCCAATCTACAGAAAATATATCACAGACAGAGTGAATGGCCACAAAAAGACAGTTTATCAGGCTTTCTATCTGTTTCAGATTCTGAAATAAGTTTTTAAACTGGACACATTTTTTCCACTCATCTACCTTCTAAAGCTACAATTGGGAGACTGGGTCATATATAAGCTATAGTGATAAGCATTTTATGGATGTATAACTATATTTTTTAATATAAAATTATAATAAGCAAGCATACAGGGTAGATCGTTCTGCACTTTGAATACAAAAGTGCCGTTTAGAATAAAGACTGGGATCCTAGGCTCATCGAAATCAATGGAAAAATCCTGTGGACTTCAGTGGCCTGAATACTTAGCATTTCTGATTTTCCAGAGAAGGGTTAACAGCAAAATAATTAAGTTTTTCAGGGTTTTTTTTTTCCTTACTGTGCTACATAAGAATGTAAGAATGCTCACAGATTTGTCAAAAAAAGATAGACATTGAATGCTGATGATGGAAACTCACCACATACATACATACATACATACAAAACCCTATCATTTTACCTGCAGACCTTTAGTAGACAATTTGAAATGATCAGCATTACTAATACAGAACATTGGCTTTGCCACAGAGGTGCTAGACAGGCTGCAGCACTGGGAATCTTGTGTAGCTTATCTTGTTATGACCTCTGTTTTATTTATGGCAAAATTAATTCAGCATAGCATTTCTCTTCTTAGCTCTTTAAAATGGAGACTGTCATTCCTACCAGATTATCCCATATAAAGTAATTTGATAATATATACTAATTTCCAAAATGAGTTAGCTGAGCCATAAAGGCTGTTTATAATTAACTTGTTGCCATTCGATTCTGAACCAAGCTCTGGAAATAGAACAGATTTTTTTCCAATAAGTCAATTTTTATCCCATAAGCCAATTGACCCAAATACTTTCTTTTCCTTTAATAAAGGTGTAGCCCTGTTTTAATCTCTTAACTACACACAACGTTTCATATGAAGCTGTGAAAATTCTAGACCACTAATAATATGATGTGTCTCCTGTTCCCATAACCACAAGAAAAAGGAACACCTGTATGACTTTTAAGCCACAACACTGAATCATTTGGCAAGAGATCAAACAGAACAGCATTGTTTTCGATTGCTATTCATTTATGTGCTGCCAAAACACATTATACTGCTTTTAAAAAGTGTCGTGCTGATTACCATTTCCAAAGAAGATTGCATTTCTACAGGTGATGAGCTCTGCTTCATCGCCTCTGTCAAAAATGAACACTTGCATTGTTAATACTCTCTCTCATAGATTCTGAAACACATAAAGGGGCTTACAAAGTTTGTCAAAAATATGACTAATGTTATTTAAGTGGTGGTCTTTGTTGTTATAAGATCTAGTAAGCTTAATCTAAATAGCACCTAGGCAGGTGTTGATGATGTAATTTTCTAGTTTTCTGCAAGACTGTTGGTCCAAGACAACTATGACTGACATCAACAGATAATTTATCACTGCATTTTCAGTCAAGCCCAGAAAACTCTTTCCAAATGAGCAAGATACTTACGCGTGTGAATGGATCCATTTTATTTGTATAATTGAAGTTTGGTGAACTGGGCCTTCAGCTATCAAATTTTCTGACTAGTCACGTTTTCAGAACTTCAGCATGTATTGGGTTTGTGTGGCAAGGTTTTGGTAGCAGCAGGGCTACAGAGGTGGCTGCTGTGAGAAGCTGCTAGAAGCTTCCCCTGTGTCCTATAGAGCCATTGCCAGCTGGCTCCAAGATGGACCTGCTGCTGGCCAAGGCCGAGCCCATCAGCAGTGGTAGCAGCACCTCCGTGATAACGTATTTAAGAAGGGGGGAAAAACCCTGTGAAACTGCAGCCAGAGAGAGGAGTGAGAATATGTGAGAGGAACAGCCCTGCAGACACCAAGGTCAGTGAAGAAGGAGGGGCAGGAGGTGCTCCAGGTGCCGGAGCAGAGATTCCCCTGCAGCCCCTGGTGAAGCCCATGGTGAGGCAGGCTGTCCCCCTGCAGCCCATGGAGGTCCACAGTGGAGCAGATCTCCACCTGCAGCCCGTGGAGGACCCCACGCCAGAGCAGGTGGATGCCCAAAGGAGGCTAAGACCCCATGGGAAGCCCATGCTGGAGCAGGCTCCTGGGAGGACCTGTGGACCCATGGAGAGAGGAGCCCATGGTGGAGCAGGTTTGCTGGCAGGAATTGTGACCCCATGGGGGACCCACGCTGGAGCAGTCTGTTCCTGAAGGACTGCACCCCATGGAAAGGACCCACGCTGGAGCAGTTCGTGAAGAACTGCAGCCCACGGGAAGGACCCATGCTGGAGAAGTTCGTGGAGGACTGTCTCCCGTGAGAGGGACCCCACGCTGGAGCAGGGGAAGTGTGAGAAGTCCTCCCCCTGAAGAGGAAGGAGCAGCAGAGACAATGTGTGACGAACTGACCACAACCCCCATTCCCCATCCCCCTGCGCTGCTGGCAGGGAGGAGATAGAGAAATCAGGAGTCACGTTAAGTCCAGGAAGAAGGGAGGGGTGGGAGAAAGGTGTTTTTAAGATTTGGTTTTATTTCCCATTATCCTACTCTGATTTGATTGGTAATAATTTTTTTTTCCCAAATTAAGTCTGTTTTGCCTGTGACGGTAATTGGTGAGTGATGTCCTTATCTCAACCCATGAGCCTTTTGTTATATTTTCTCTCCCCTGTCCAGCTGAGGAGGGGGAGTGATAGAGTGGCTTTAGTAGGCACCTGGCATCCAGCCAGGGTTAACTCACCACAGTCCTTTTTGGCGCCCAACGTGGGGCTTGAAGGCTTCAAGATAACAACAGATTGGATTAGAATGTACCAGATTGAATTTATAGTTGTTATTGCTGTTATTGCTGTTTAGCTATTAATTGACAGGCTCCTGTGCTTGCCATGGGGCTTGCTTGCCTCACTGTATATTAGTCTTGTGCTCGTTAGTGGCTGCTTTTTGCTTTTGCTGCTTGCTGTACTGCTGATCATCTTACTCTGCTGTGCCTGGGAACATTTTGGTAACAGCGATGGCCATGTGCCTGGGCTGACAGATGGCCAGGCCATTGCTGCTGTTTCTGTGCTGCTGTACTGGGCAGGCTGGAACTCCAGTGTGAACTCGAGTTGAAGGGACTGTGACCTGTGGATGAGTCCACGCGGGAGCAGGACACCCTGAAGTGTCTGTGGCTGTAGATAAGTCCACACCAGAGCAGGTACATCTCAAAGCGTCTGTGACGGTGGTTATGTCTGTGCCGCAGCAGGTATACCTCTGAAGAGATTGTGGCCCAAGGATAAGTCCACACTGGAGAAGGTACACCTTGAAGCATCTGTGGCTGTGGATAAGCCCATGCTGCAGCAGATACACCCTGAAGCGTCAGTGGCTGTGCATGAGGTCGTGCTGGAGCACCTCAAAGCATGTGGCCATGGATAAGCCCACAACAGAGCAGGTACACCCCTGGAGAGACCGCAGCCACAGGTTAGGCCATGTTGGAGCCGGTTTACTTCCGAAGAGACTGTGGCTGTGGGTAAGGCCACACTGGAGCAAGTGTATCTCTGAAGGCATTGTGGCCCATGGAGAAGGCCACACTAGAACAGGTGCACCACAAAGCAACTGTGGCTGTGGATAAGTCTATGCCGCAGCAGGTATACCCCTGGAGAGACCGTGGCTCGTAGATAAGGCTCCACTTAGAGCAGGTAAAACACTAAGGGACTGCAGTCTGTGGATAAGTCCAAGCCAGAGCAGGGACAAGGGGAAGAGTTCATTGCAATGTTAACCCCATTGGCCTGGTCCAAAGGGGCCGGGGTGGAGACTGTCATGGAAATACCTTTAGATTGTTGTGACCCGGGATTTGAGTTGCATGTTATGGGAATTACTACAGCAGGAACCACCTGAACCAATGGAGGAGAAGCCTTACAAGAAACAGTGCAAGCGCAACAGTGACCCGACCTGAGCTGGCTTTGGTACCCAATAACTCCATGCAACACACCACCTCTCCTGTCCTGAGTGACCACCATAACAGATGGAGCTCAAAGTCATTGACTAAATGAACTCAATGGACATTTTGTGGACATTTGTGGACATTTTAGGGACATTTTACAGGGGTGGTCCATAGACTAAGGGAATGATATCTGTGTATTATATCAAAGGATGGGTGGGGTGGTGGTGGGTAATGAGAATGTATTGGGTAGTGTGGGACCTGAGCATGACGTAAATGGTATGAAATAAGGGGTGAAGAACATGCTGGTTTTGGCTGGGATACAGTTAATTTTCTTCATAGTAGCTGGTATGAAGCTACATTTTAGATTTGTGCTGAAAACAGTGTTGAAAATACACCGACAGTTTAGTTACTGCTGAGCAGGGCTTACACAGAGTCAAGGCCTTTTCTGCTACTCACCCCACCCCACCAGTGAGTAGGCTGAGGGTGCGCAAGAAGCTGGGAGAGGACACAGCCGGGACAGCTGACCCCAACTAACCAATGGGCTATTCCACACCATATGACATCACGCTCAGCAAATAAAGCTGGGGGAAGAAGAAGGAAGGGGGGCACATTCGCAGTGATGACATTTGTCTTCCCAAGTAACCGTTACACGTGATGGAGCCCTGCTTTCCTGGAGATGGCTGAACACCTGCCTGCCGATGGGAAGCAGTGAATGAATTCCTTGCTTTGCTTTGCTGTGTGTGCAGCTTTTGCTTTCCCTATTAAACTGTCTTTATCTCAGCCCACAAGTTTTCTCACTTTTACTTTTCTGATTCTCTCCCCCATCCCACTGGGGGGGGTTAGCGAGTGGCTGTGTGGTGCTTATTGTCAGCTGGGGTTAAATCATGACACAGCACAAAATCCATTTACTTATACATAAATTAAGATTATTCAGACATTCATAGCTATGTACCTGCATAACTTGCAATTACAGTACGCCTATGAGTTTTTGGACTTGTTTAGGGTGGAATGTCCAAATTACAGGGCATCTGCCTCTTGACTAAAGCGTTAATGTTAAGATTGTCAATTGAATAAAATTAAAATAAAGCATTTCAACACTAATTTATACATTGTAGTTGTAAGTCATTTTCATGAGCAGAATTAAAAGAATCTTATTATACAGCAGGTATAGCTTTCATAGCTAGATTATGTCTTTTGGGTCAAAGCGAAGAATATGTCAGTGAACAAATTGCTATGACATACAGAGCACCAGGAAGGATTTGTGATGAAGCATAAAATAGGTTACTTGCAAAATTTAGTAACTGAGGTTTTCCATCTAAAAGCACTTTATGCAAAACAAGCAACGTTGTGAAACAATGAGATGCACCTTTTCAAAACAGACCTTCTTTTTTTACTTCTAAATAAAAAAAGAACCTTAAAAAATGCACTGCTTCCATGGACTTATGACAGCCTTTTCTAAATGCACATTTTATATTATGAAACGAGATAGAACAAATGTGTAGTTTCTCAGTAGTCCAAAGCTGTCCAAGATTCTTAGCAAGACTTCCAAAGCATGAAGAGGATATTATAAAATTGTGCCATAAGTGTAGTGAAATGGTGCCATAAAAGCTTAGGTGTTTTACAAAAAGAACAAAGTTATGATTCTTGCCCTGCAGAGTTTCTAATCTTTGAGACAACTAAGTATGAATAGCAATGGAGGAAGAGAAAATGAAGATTACAAAGATAATTACCATGTGGTCTCTTTGCCACAATATGTTTCCAGCTGCCTGAACCACATTGTTGTAATATGCAAAAATCTATAATACCTATATTTTTCAACAAGGTTTTTCATAAGAGCCAAAATTTGTATGTTCATCACATGAAGCTGGTAAAGGAAAACAACTTAGCAGAGACTGATCAAATTGAAGTAATCTCATTTTTTCCTACTACAGTTAAGGTGGCTCTTGAATTTTAACAGAATCTCACTGCCATTTTTGTATGAATCAGAAGTTCAGAATATGTGCAGATACAAACAAAAACCACACCAAAACATGTGCTAGAGAAATTCCCGCAAACGCAAACTTTGTACAGTTGTTTTGAAATAGAGTCAACTATTTGAATTATTTTTTTCATAAAACGTTGGTTCTGCATAGATTTCATCAATAGGAGTGACCTTTAGTCGGCAGCATTGAACCTCCAGTTGTTGAAAAATGGGAAATAATAATAAAAAGACAAGTTTTTACATATGCCTTTCGTATGTATCTCCATCTTCCTGCAACCTGCCATTACACTTCAATTCCAACTGATGCCTCAGGATCTCTAATCCTGAAAATACCCAAAATGAAAAGTAATAATGGATTACAGCTATTTCTAAGAAGTATGTTACAAATTCAACTTCAAGTTCTTGTGATTACTTTGATTAGTCTACAGTTCTTCTGTAGATCTTAGTTACTATCCATCACTTATGCAAACAGCTTTAGTCACACCAAATAATTTGTTAAATTATTCCTCTTTCTGAAGTTTCTTGGGCAATAAGTACAGTTCTCAGAATCATTCTTCATTTAGCATTATAGACTTGCAACAAATCACTGAATTAAAATAAAAAATTAGGGTGGTGAAATACTGTGCTCACTAAAATTAATGATGAACTTCAGCCAATTAGAATTTTATTCAGAGTATTTGCATTGGATATGCAGATTATTTAGTAGGCTCTTTTATCTCTCTCTTGTACTAATGTAATTCTAAAATTTGTGTTTTCTATAAATACATTTATGAAAAAAAATTTCCATTTGTGTACATACTTAAACTGCGCACTGAGACCTGATTTGCTCCTATCATTCCAACATAAAAACAAGGAGAAACTACATATACTAGAGTATTATTGAAAATTAGCTTAAACACAGTAAAAATACATTTTTTGACTAAGATTTTCATGTTTTCAATAAGAAGCCAAAGATTTCTTCAAGAGACAGATAGTTTCTATCAAAAATAGCTGAAAACACAATCTTGTTTAAAACAACGTTGCAAGAAAATTTCAGACAGACAGAAAAATGGCATAATCGTACTCATCAAAAATAGATGCACATAAATGAAAGCAGAGTATGTCCATTCAGAAAATAATCTGGTTTTGAATACATCTAACAACCAAAGTTTAACAAATGTTTTTCAGAAATTGAGGGTTATCTATTAAATTCTACAGCAAGCTCACTTACACTGAAACACTCAGATCAGTACAACCAGAACTATTTATCCCACACATTTAATGAAGGGTTTTGGGAAAACTACTTTTTATCAACTGTTGTAAGCCAAAACTAGGATCAGAGTCACAGTACGGGAGTTCAGATCTGATTTCCCTAAGACATAGTGTGCACCTAGATGTATTCATCAGAAATGTTAAATGTCAGAGCCTGCCCTAAGGATTTTTCTTCTGGGACCTACCCAAATGTGGACAGACTCTTCTCCTGATTTGTTTTGGCCAGGTGTTTTCATAGAGCTTCGGACTAAGATAAAAGAAAACTCAAAGGCATAGATGACCTCATGAGATTTCCACTCCTTAGGGTAGAAGCCTACTAAGAGCAGTTTATGATACTTCCCAGCTGTCAAAGTCATAATGAAAGCCTTGCATTGACTAATTTAATATAACATAAACAAGTACCTCCAGACTCTATTGACTTGGCCAACATCAAGTTTGCATTTAAAGATCTTCCAAAAAACCAAAATCTGAGTTTATTTTCCACAAATCCATGTGTGCAGTGATTCTACAAAATATACGCTTTACAGAAAACATTTCACATTGCTTTCCAGAACGCATCTGTTTTAATTAGCTGAATGTGATAATGAAACTGTGTCAGTTTTCAGGTTTCTAGCATTTAAACCAAATATTTTAGTTCACAGGATGGAAGCTGCTCTGTGGGATATTTCTGTGGCAGGTGGCAGCCTGCTTTCTTTCAGCACACACCATGCATGCATTCATTAAAAAAAAAAAAAGAAAAAGAGAAAGCACTGAATAAATTCCAATTTGGCATGATTATGTGATGTGTGGCCTTGTATGCATGGAAACTCTCACCTATTGGCACTTGCAATTTTAGTATCATGTAATTAAATTGATTTTTTTGTCAAGTCAGTTTTAAACTATGTCTTTGAGGTAAAAGGCCAGTGCATTAATCCACTATGGTATTTATTATTTAAATACTAATCAAGAGGTCAATTAATGTTTTCATTGCTTTTGTAAATGAGTAATGGAGTACTGCTCAGAGCTCTTGGGAGAGTCTACTGTTAAATAGGAATCTGATTTCATTCCTTCTTTTCAAATGGTCCTAAATGTATTTATTATGCAGCTCTTGCCTCCTAGACATTTTACAGTTCACGCGAGTGGAGTGTTTCACTTGAACTCTAATCCTTATACTGCACACCCAAAAGCCTAAGCTTCTCAAATACGCTAGGATTCCAGTTCCATTCTTCAAGTCTAGATCTATTTTGCAGTAAAAGGGTTTGATGAATATACAGCTGATTTAATTGTAAGAATAGGAGTCTCTCCATGTGCCAGACATGAACCAGGAAGTTTCTATTTGACCTCATATTATCTACAATATTGAACGGAAGGGAAATCAAGTCAGCAAAGGATGATTAGCCACTTTGCTAAAATTGATTCATGTGTATGGAAAAACAGCTTTTGATATATACATTCCTGACTTTAGTAAACACCTACATAACCTCTATTTTCGCCACTCATTAGGGATAGCATTATTTAATATATTTGGTGTTAGAGCCAGACTTCCAGTTCCTTTATCCTATGGGAATCAGACTTGAACAGCTACTTCATCATATAATGAAAGTCCAGACTGCTATAAAGCGATCGTGGTGTAACATACTTCTCCTCATGGTTACCTGTTTCATTATAAACGTTAAAATCCTCCTGGCCCAAAAGCATGCTGGCTGTCTCAGCTAGGAGCAGAGATGCCAGGTGTCAGCATGAGAAAGGACTGGTTCAAGATCTTCATCCTAGCTCAGTCTTGCTCGCTGTCTCTCTGCATCTGTTTCTTTTCACTCTATTTCCTTTGGTCTCTTGCGCGAAGTAGAAAAATAAGATAGACGGGGAGAGAGACGCTGTCGTATCAGTTTCTATGAAGAATATATAGAACTGTTTTAAAAAATGATACTTAATTTCTTCCTACTGCTGCATTTGGGAAGGTTGGGTGACCAGCTAAAATCTGATTTCATTACTGCCTCTGATGTTATATAAAGCAAGGAAGAGCTATAGACATAGCCTAGAACCTCTTACATTGTTTAAATGCATTCTTCAAGTTAGGTGTCTAGCATTATATAGACTAACTGGGCAGTTAGAGTGGATTTTTTAATCTAAATGAATAACAGCAAGTAATGGCAAGCAAAATGTGTTTCACTGTAACATCTTAGTGATCAAAACCAGTTTTTGAAATGCCACAGAATACAGTTTAGAAGCCATCACTACTATACTGATAAATAACACAAAAAGAGAAATACATACCTAGAAGAGAGAGTTTGGGAAGACTTTTAAGAATTTTAGACCCCCAGGATATAAAGTTTACCCCAATAGAGAGGAGAGTTTGACCATTAAAAAAGAAATGGAAAAAAACATGAACACTGAAGAACAGGGACATGACTGAGCTCTGTACTTATACTGAAAGAAGACAGAAAATTTCCTTCACGTACTTTGGGTAAAACAAGCCCTTTTACTTAAGTCAAGTTACAGACTGCCTCTTCTTTGACCTTGCTCATCTAGTCCTTATCTCTGATGTTTGAAGTGAGAAGCGAGGTGCTGAAATGCAAATAAGGCTACAAATGAGAATCACGTATGTGCATATGATGCTGGGACCTTCAAAGAGACTCTAAAAGCAAATCTACCACAGAAATCTGGCATTACTGCTACTCATCAAGATAGGCATGCACTCAAGCCAGTCAAGTAGGTTGTCTGTCACTTAGCAGAGGTAGTTAATTGACAATTCTCCACATCCATTTGAAGAAGGGTGCTTAATAATAGGATTTTCTGTCTTCATATAAGGGATGCAGCTTCTTCACTGTGCAACTGACTTTTTTTTTTTGCATTGGACTTTTATCTGGAACTGAAGCTTTGAAGTCTAGGGTCCTGCTGTCAGGGCTTATTTCCCTTATTGGCTCTTGCTCTCTCTGAGACTAAGGCAATATAAAAATTGAAACTGACAATTTTTCATTACTAATATATTTTTTGCAGTTTTTGAACTTCATATTCAAAGGTTTCTTCTCACAGGAAAAGAAAATCACATGTTTAGTTTATATTACAGTAACACCCAAAGGCTTACTTTGAGCCAGCTCCAATGTGATGCTCTTAAAAGGACAATTTCTGCTCCAGAGAACTTACAATTTTGTATTATTTCTAACAGTTCTATTTCTGAGTATGCTGAGCACTTAGCCAAGATGCAATCTGATGAATGAGGTTCAGAATATGACTACTGCTAATTAGCAGCTGTTAACAACTGAAAAGATGCATGTGGTACCAATGCTTCAATGCCAACAGAGAGAAGGGCTTCCTACATGATGAGAGGTTATTCACAGTGTTGCTCTGGTTCCTGAAGCAAGTCTATTGTTGTTGGCACCCATACTGTAGGGACAAAGATCTTATCGGCTGTGCACAGGCACTAAGCCATCCTGACAGATGGTTTCTGTTGCGGGTAGAGCATGTGTGTTGTATGCAATATGTTAAGGTAATGATGCCCACTTAGGACAAGCAAAGTGTCTGCCTCACCTTGATTTTCCACACTGCCATTACTGACTCGGTTCTGAAGACAATGCATTTTAAAAACCTGCTCATACAGAGATTTTCAGTATTCCTGGACTTTGCAGAGAGCTTGAGAGGTAAGAAGGGTAACAGTAATGACAATCCCATCACCACTGTTCATCCTTCAGCTAGAAGAATCCAGTGGAATGAGCCAAAATTTTTTGGTAGGCCTGCCAAGATTTGTAAATATGTCAACAAGGGGAGGAAACTCTGCGATAGTCCCTATGCTTGAATGAAAAGCACATGTGTGGACAATTGAATCTCTAGTGCTTTCAAGTGAGAGAGCTTTCTATGTAACTGCTGCTGTACTGTGGTAGTTTTATTTATTGGGGCTATTTCAGCTAGATGTACTTACTTCCCAGTAAGAAACAGTACTTTAGTGAGAGCATTTCTCAAATGACAGCAAACCAACTTTTTTATCATGAGGTCAATTCTTGACAGTTTGTCTATTTACCTGATTCACAGCAGAGTAACATAATGTTCCTGGAAAAAAATATTTTTAAGTCTCTAAATTGAGAATGGGAAAGTTATTTTCCTTAGAACAATGACAATTTTAGCTTTCTTCCAAATTACACAGTAATTGCGCAGTGTCATTGGTGATGAATAATACATGACTAGTATGGCACATGGCGTGAGAACAAATGGTTTCCTAAACAGCCAGATCAATGAAGCCTGGTTTCCTAAGGATTTGTTTCTTGCCTCCTCTCCCAGCACTGACATTGCCACAATTTAGCGTTTGCTCTTCTCATGTTCTCTACGTTGTCCACAGTGTAATGTGCTATCATCAGTTCTCCCACAGTCTTCCTTGCACACTGTAATATCTCAGCTCTCTCTTGTGTCTTCTGTTTACCATTTTGGAGATGTTGGCTGGCCAGGAGTCAGCCCATGCGGTAGGCAGTCTGCAGCTATGTATCTGTTAATTTGTCAAGCAGTCCAAACAGAATGGGACCTGCCTTTTGGAGAAATAATAAGATATCTCTCTCTTCTCTGTCAAATTTAGTTGACATTCAAATGTGAAAAGCAGGGCTGATCACAGACGTTTTGTTCACTTAGAAGTGGAGACAAATAAAGACTGCTTTTGCCCTTAAATCTAAAATATTCATGCTATTTTGATATATTGAAGTACTACATTCATTTGTTTTTTTCTTTGCTACTTAACATGTCGTGTTAGCATTTTATTGACTCCAAAATGTCTGATTATTATGGTTTATGTTCTGTACAGAAGAACCCCCTGGCCCTCTTCCCTCACTTTTCAACAGAGATTTACTAGTAAAGGCTGAAGTGCATAACAATGTTAAGGAGGCCTCATGATTTCCAGTATATCATGCTTCTGAGCATTTATTCTGTTTTCATTACTTAACTGTGCTTTCTCAAATAACTGTCTGTCATTTATCAAAATGTAATGTACCTTTAATAAATATTATCCTTTCATTTTGATTATATTTACTCTCCAACATGCAATATTTGCAAACATCATTTAAAATAGGGTTTTCCTTCAGGAGTATGAATATGAGAGGCTCTTTCCTATTCAGTTGGAACTATATAGGTCATAAATTCAAGAAAAAATAGAAACAACCGTGATCGAATTAAATTGTGAAACACATCCTTCTTATGAACCCTTGTAGTTCATTGCTTGCGGAGCTCAGTCTTATATAACTAGAACCCAAGAGACTGTATTCTAGAGGCAGAATGAAAAGCTTCTTACTGTATACCTTGCTGTGGAACATGATATTGGGAAAAACTTACAATGTCATTACATTGCTGGTAGCTTGTTGAAGTCAGTAAGAACAGAAGATGTTTTCTGATATTTGTTTCACTTGAGAAACTTACTCTTCCTTTGTATTGATTCATTCTGATGTATGGTAGCAACATCTTGAAGTTTTGTAGTCTCTGAGTTCCAAACAAAGGTTATTTGGGAAACTTCATGTATTTGTCATATCGCTTTATGTGATTATCTATGAAAAGCGTGCCTCAGATTTTTAATACAGATAGACAGATCTTTTCCATCCACTGTAGCAGTTTCAATGCTGAAACAAAATGTAAATCCATTCACTCTGGCATATAAAGAAACAGTATTTATTTCATCATTGATTTCTGTTTATGTTTACAGTTCATCAGTGGAAAAGTATTTCTGTAATGCAGACATCTGTGAAATTCAACATGTTTTAATCCACAACTTCATTTGTTTAGTGTTTTGGACCAGTAATGTGTGCATCTGTCTTGTAATAAAGAGGATGTGTGAAAATTAACTACTCTAAAACGTTATTCATCTTACATAGAGGTTATTTATCTAGGTATTTATAATTTGCCTTCCATATTTTTATTCTTTTTCCTAACAAAAGCATGTATGTTAGGAGGGAGAAACCTTATTTAATCAGTTAAACAGATTGCTGAGCATTCATTCCTCTCTACTCTTAGAGGTTGTTAGAGGTGTAGAGAACTGGTAGCTGCAGAGTAAATGAGATGTTCACTGCTTGAATCAGACAACTAGTTAGTCTTATGTTTGCACCTCTATCTCGGTAGAACTCCTACCGATTTAAATCCAACCAGACCTATTTCCACTAGTTTTCCTATAGAATATATTGGAAGAAGAGGGGTGGAGTTAGGCAGAGGTCAGATCCACACCTAGATGGAATTCTAGGCATGGATCCATATAAATCTTTAGAAGGCTTAATCCTTGCTTTGAGCAGTACTGAGTAAAGGACTGGTAATCAAAAGCAATACCCCCTGAATTGCTGGCCACTGTGAACTGAAACACATCTTCGTAAACAATAGTGAATTCATTTGTAACTCTATAGGTTAGAATAATCAATATAAATGGGACCATAGTACATAGTAACGTGCATGCAACTTTTTAGTATGGAATAATTCAAGACAGCACTTGGCAAAGATCAACAGGCCCGATCTAAGTAAATTTACCCATGCCAAAGGGGGTCTTTAATGAGATTTGGATCCTGTCTAATTAACTTTTGCCAAAATAATGCTTCATCTACTGGCATTTCATACAAATCATAATGACTTCCCAAAGATGTAAAAAATTATATCCCCATATTCAGTGTTCTAGTTTTTCAACTGCTTGAAAAAGAAAAGAAAGCCCCAAGAATTTTCTTGAGAAATCCTTGCATTCTTATTTTTAAGTGGTAGCTAATAATACAATCCTTTCAATACTCCACTCACTTGAATACAATGAAAATCTCTAGGGAGATCATTTAAGAAAATGAATGATTATAGAGCTACCACATAAAATTTAGAACATTCTGAATGGGTTTTTTGAAAGGGCTTTTTGATATGTATCAGGTCTTACGGTAAAATCTCTTTAGTGAATTAGAATTTTCCATCATATCACACTGAGAGCCATACAATGTGGAACAAAAAAGCATTATGCTTGATTTGGTAGTCAAGAGGAATTTCTATCTATAAATCAGAAATTGACTGAATACAACACGTATACCAGGTACCTTTGGGGAACATAAAGCTGTGAAATGTAGTTAGAGTGTAGTGGTACAGTTAATTTCTACTATTTTAGTATTATATTACCAAGCTTTCATTAGATGATCATTCTTTAAAGGAAATTTAATTGTTTCAGATCCCTTCTGATTCTGGCCTGTATGTGAAAGGACACATTGCAAATAAAAACAATTTCAGAATGCCACGGAGTCTGTGCAGGAAGCTACTGCTTACTGCTTCTATTCTGTGGCATTTTTTTGGCTTCTTATTTGAATATTGTGTATTTAGCTGTTTAGTTTCTCTGCCATTTCTTTCTTATGCTAGAGGAGGTTGAATTAAAGTACATTTAAAATTGGTACTTGTTTTGAACATAGGTACTTTAAATTAGAAAGAACACATATAGGAACTCATTCGCAGATTATATAAGTACTGAAGGCACACTGGCCTAATTTTTTGTTTGCATCCTTAGGTTTTGCTGAAAGACCTTTCAGCGCTAAAGCGGTGAAGGATCAGCTTCAGTGGGACTATTTTAAAGAACATTTATGTGGTAGGTCCATTTATGGTGTTTAGAATGAAGACCAATAAATATTTAATATGTTAATATTTTATTTACTAAATTATATTAATTTAATATATTTACTGTTGTTCCATGTACATTTTTATATTTTGATAAATAGTATTTAGCCCTTTCATATAAGAACCTTGATAATGAAATGTATAAAATGTTATCATCTTAACATCACAGATAGTATACTTAACTCAGTCTTTACTCAGATTATTCTCTGAATGCTCTTAATCAAGGAATTAATTGTTTTGGAAAAGAAAATAAGGTATGTTATCATTTTCATTTAGTAGCTAATATTAATATGATAGATTAATAGACTCCATTTTAAAGCAAAAGTATCAGTTGTGGAGAAATTGTTTTCATTAATGTCCCAGGAAAGTAGTGTTTGCTGTGCTAATTGCAGCATATTTTAGGTAAGTCTATTAATCTAATATCCTTGCCAGAATAAAGAAGAAAATTTGTAACGAAAATAAAATAGAGGAAAGGGTCTACTACTAGATGTATGATAAAAACATCAGAGTAAGATTTCATTTCCCAAAAGAAGGTAATCTTTTCTACTTCTCTGAAAAACTATTTAAATGAGATCTCATTAGCCTCAGTAGTTGGTGCTCAAGGTGTGCTGCTAGGTTTGCTAACCTTTTGATTAAATCCCCAGAGGTCTCTGACCTAGTTCGTCTGTGCTGACCATCTAAAATATGTTCTGATGCATACTGTTGTTAAGGTAGTCCCAGAACCAGTATAATTAGTGAGCCTTAAGCTATTTAGAGCTTGAAAAGGCAAGAAACCATTCATATGGAAACTCATAGGCTTGGTGTCTCTTCAGACAGAATCAACAATCATCAGTGCAACCCTGGGAGCCTTTACTATACCTTATAAGACTACTTTCCTATTTAACTCTTGCAGGTTTGCTTAAAAAATATTGAAATTTATTAATAAAAGAAATCGTGAAGACAAGAATTAGAGCAGAGTTGGATGTTATTAATAATGGTGCAAAGGAGGGACATGAGAAGTTGTAATTGTCAGTACTTTTTCAAATGTAGTTGTTATTTAACTCTGTTGGGAATAGAAGATGCTCGCATACTGTTAAAATTTTTGTTTTGGTAGAGTTTTGGTAGGTTTTCTGTATACTGTAAAGAAGTACTCATCTCTGACTAAATAAAAAGAAAGTTCCTCTGGGCTTTGTTTTGAGCAGTGTGTGCTGAAACTTAACAAATCGTGCAGATCAAGCTGTGGCTTGTCCATCAGCCTGATTTATAGAATCATAGATTCATAGAACAGTTTGGGTTGGAAGGGACTTTAAAGATCACCTAGTTCCAACCCCCCTGCCATGGGCAGGACACCTTCCACTAGATCAGGTCGCTCAAAGCCTCATCCAACCCGGCCTTGAACACTTCCAGGGAGGAGGAATCCACAACTTCTCTGGACAACCTGTTCGTTACAGGGCAGTGTGTTCTTAACACTGACCTAAGAGCCCAGGGAACAGGTAGTGACTCAGTGGCAGCTGGTGTCTGGGAGCTCTCACTTCAGCTGAGACCAGCTACCCCCTTTAGCTGCTGCAGTATATTTTCTGCACCTCCTCTTCTCCTCCCTGCTGTATCTGCTACCAACAGAGCTGCTTCTGAATCTGGGTTTGATGAGTACAGCCAGGAAAAGCGCAGAAGGGAAAAGAGAGGAATGAGGGATGAGGGCTGGTGGGGACCTTGGGGGAAGGCCAGAAGAAGTGGGTGCTGTACAGCCCAACAGCAGAAAAAGGAACTCTGTGGCGTGCCAGCCCCCCCCCCCCCGCCCCATTACCTTACATTGGACAACGACCCTTGACTGAGAGCAAGAGTACAGGCCCAGGATTTATGCACTTATCTACAGCATTTCTGGGCCTCTACCCCAAAATACAGAATCTCTCAGCTTAGAGCCTCTGGTGTGGTGATGCATGTGTGCTAGTGAGTGCTTGAGGAGGAGAAGGAAACAACCCCAGTGCTTTATCAGCTCATCACTCCTTCCCACTTCTGCACTGTGTACATAGGGACATGTAAAGAAGACCTTTTCTATGACCAGAGTGGTACACATGACAAGGGGGCACAGGAGAATATGAAAATTGATTATGTCCCTTTATGCCTCAGGATGAAAGTTGAGGATAGACAGTAATCCAGCCTATTGGTTAAAGAAACTCTTTAACTAAGAAATCTGCAGTGTTATTTTTAAAGAAACACATATCAATACCTGTCAGAAGACTGCATACACTATGTGTCATGCCATGACTCTCAGTAGCTTATAACCAGCTCTCTAATCGGATTTCTGCTTGAATACAGAAAAGTACAGGAAACATTCAAACTGTTCCAGTCCTTCTCATTTTCATCCCCAGACTCTCATTTTCCTTCTATCCATACTATTTTCTTCCTTGCCTGCTTGCAGTGGCACTAAGAAGCCAAGCTCACTGACTCAGCAGGGAACACTGACTAAATTGTTTATAAGGAGCCCTTTTGCAGGGAAGAGGCAGGCTAATCACTTAGGCTCTTGTAACTCTCCACTGTTGCTCCATTACAGTAGAAGAGACAAGTGGCCAGTGGGTATTTGCAGTGCTTCACCCACTGACTTCTATGTAACACTCATCTAAAAATATTCCACTTATATAGAATATTCCACTTTATTCCAAACTACAGGTTATTTCACAAGAGAGGCTCATTATAATCCAAGTCCCAGGCCTATGTAATCTGTGTGCATATGTTGGAATCAGGTGTTTCCAGAAGAATCCAGAATAAATTTTTATTCCTTTGATCTCTTCTAGTAAAAAGATAAACAAACCCCACTGATTCTAAGATACTGAAAAGCAAATTCAGAAGAGGCTTTTATCTATTTATTTAAAAAGACTTCTTGCAAGAGAAAGACTTCAAATCTAACTTTAACCATACTGATAAATAACAGATTTAAAATCCACTTTTTCTATTATTTGAGTCCTCTAACGTAGTCTTGAAAGTATGTTCTTTACCCCTACTGGAAAAGACAACAAATAAGCAAACAAAAAAATATAATTAAGAAATGCTCCATACCTTGCAGGACTGGACTCTCCACTGTCTTGGTAGAAAAAAGAAGGAAACTACATTTCAAAAGCTGCTAGAGTACTTAGGATCCTATGTTGTTCTAGTTGGACTCATGCCCTTAACTCAGTTTTTAGTCATTTTTTAAAATCTTCCCATGAATAGTATTTATTGGATCCATTGCTTGCTGAAGTAAATGGACTGTAGCTGGATGGGCATTGGATCAGTCTTACAATGAACAGATGTGTTATGGCTAGAGGGAAATTAATACAGGCAGCAAAAGATTGTACTGAATTATAATTTCTCACTATATTCAGTTCAAGCTGTGTCCTGCTGGATGTACACCACTTCCTAACTCTGCGCTGCCCTGCCGGCACCACTGCAGAGCCTATCACAGAGACACAGTTTTAGGGACGCTAACTCAGCCATTTCAAACTGCCTCACTTTGATACACTTGTCTGCCTAAATACAGCCAATACGCTTTGATCAGGCTGCCAAAATAAATGTGTCATGATGCTTTTTCTTTATGGCAGTTCAGCTTCTGGACCGCAGATTTTAAGAGCATCTGCAGCTACAAAAAGACCTTAACCTTAATACAAGGACATTTTCCAACCAAGTAAGTAGAAAACTCATGAAGATGCCATCTGGGTAGTACAAAAGAATTAATTATTCAGATTTTAAAACTAGCTGCATCCACTCTTCAGAGAACTTTTATAGACCTATTAGGAAAGAGATCTCACCAAGTATATTCTTTCTAGGTATTATATTTACAGTCACGTGGGTTTAAAAAAAAAATCACTTATCCTCTATTCTGTTCTCCCCTGAGTCTGTACTCTCTTGATAATATTTGTAGCTGTCTTGGTTTGGATGGATATTCAGCATGTGGGCAAGCACAGAATCAAGCTAGCCTGACACACTTGTGTGTATACATGCGAATAAGCTTGTAATTAACTTATATTGAATTTATATATAAATGTATTAGTCTATAAAGCACTTAAACAATAGAAGCTTATTCTAACAACACTTGTATGGCAAAAGCACATTCCTGTCAATAACAATAGGGCTCTACAACTCTAGGTTGTGCTCCTGGAAGAAAGAGCAAACAGCTCCTAATCTCAGTGGTGGTTTTTCTCTTTTTCTGGAAAGATAAAGCCTCTGCATTCTGGAGTTTAAGGGAGCCAAATAATCTTGCTGTTCCTCACATCTTATTAGTTTTTCAAGGAATGTTTTTGGCCAAGAAAATAGTTAACTTCAGGCAGGTTAAGATCAACAAAGCTTTTTTTTTTTTTTTTTTTTTTAAGTTCTTACATTACAGAATCACAGACTGGTTGAGGTTGGGAGGGACCTCTGGAGGTCATCTTGCCCAGTCCCCCTGCTCAAGCAGGGCCAGCTATAGGTGGTGCCAGTGCTCGGTCATCCTCACAGTGAAAAAGTGTTTCCTGATCTTCAGAGCTTCATCAGGTTTCCTGATGAACTGCCTGTGTTTCAGTTTGTGCCCATCACCTCTTATCCTGTCACTGGGCACCACTGAAAAGAGCCTGGCTCCATCCTCTTTGCACCCTCCCTTTAGGTATTTATATACATTGATGAGATCCCTGCCTGTTATTTCAAACTTTAGTGAACTTTTAGCACAATATTGTCTATTCTTAATAAGCTAAAAAATGACTCGCTATGCTGATGTGCTGAAGTGAAGCCTAGATTGTGACTGCCCAGCTCTTAGCAATGTGTTACAAGTAATCTCGCTTGTTAAGAAAAATGCACACCTCCTTTACCTAAACAAACATTTCCTCTGAAAGTGCTTCACTTCATTATAAAACCTTCCCTGTGGCATCATTTTGCTGTTTACCTGGCTTGTAAACCCTTACAAGATCTTGAATGGTGAAGAATTTCCATCCGGGGCTGTGTGGAATTAAAACATTGTGATTACAGAGAATTTTATTTTTTCCCTCCAAATCTTCAATACATTCTTGGAAAGCCCCCAAAATGTGAAAAAAAAAAAACCCCAAATGTTGAGCATGCTATCTATATCAGGTCTATTTTTTTTTTTTAGAGAGGGTTTATTTAATTTCTCATTGCATCCTATCTGATAGTTTTGATTATGTTATGGATATAACTTTATTAAGTAATTCTTAATTAAGTAATTCTTAATAAACCCAGAAGGAGAAGTATTTATATTTATGCATATAAATTTTGCATAAAAATCCAGTTATCCCATGGGTGATATTGTATGCTCAAGAACTAAAAATCGTGTTGACAACAATTTGTGCAACAATATTCACACTATTCCCAACAAATTCCTACAGTACCTTTTCCAAATAATCTTTCTTCCTATTTTATCCATTTGATAATGGTCTGGAAGGTGTAATTAAACAGCTACAATTTTGGCCGAAAAAATAACCCCCAAGCCATTTTCAGCCTCCTGTGATGTACTTACTGTTCATTAAAAATGGTCTCTAAACTCTATATAATACCTGAACATTGCACGGTAGTTTTTTCCAGAGAAATAGGCATCTTGCTCCCCCACCAGACTTTTATGCAAAATTTGCTATTTGAGGCCTTGTAAGAAATCCAGAACACTAACTTTGCAATTGCCTTCTCACTAAGTTCACAATCCTTTCACTTTCCTTTTCCTTTCTCTTGTGCTTCCTGTGAGTTTACCATTTCCATTGATGTGAAGACTGCAATATTATCCATTTGTTTTTAAACAAAAAAATAAAGAAAAATAATTACATATGAAATGATGAAAGGCCTCATTACACATCAGAGTACAAGTAAACAATCTTACTGAAAATGAAGCAAATGATACTTTGCTATTCAGAAGTTTGAATCTACTGAGAAGCAATTCGGTTTCACTTGGACAATACTTACTCCTAACAGAAAGAGCAAAATCTTATATTTGTCTTTGCACTAATCCAGAAACAAGACAGAGAAATTTATTCTGTTAAAGATCAGACAGAAATAAATACAGAAAATAATTTTTCAGTGATTTCTGAGTCAGCAAGTTATGAGTGTTTGAGTGGGCTGGTGAGTCTCTTCCAAGTTAAAACTGCAACCCTTCTTTTCCTGTTGTCAGAAATTAACCATGACATTAGGAAAAAAGAAAAAAAAAAAAAAAAGAGAACAGGAGAATGAAGCAACTGGAGTTTATTACCTCAGAAGAACCATCTGATGGGAATAAAAGGAAGAGTCTAAGAAGAGGCAGAGAATCTAATCAAAAAGCTAGTGCAGATTTGGAAGGCATTATTTCATAATATTCATAGTTTGAAAAAAAAAATAAAGTTAGGGTTCTGTCTATATTTAGGAGTGCAAAATAATTTAGGACTTTCTGCAATAAAGAAAGCAGCAGTGAGTTTTAGTAGCTATTTTTCACTGCTTTTTAGGAAGTATCAGGCAGAAACCCTATAAATAATATATTGTCCAGTAAACTGTAAATTGTACCACAGAAAAATGTCTCCTTTCTTATACAAGGGTCACTGAAAATCAATATGGTTCCTTCTAAAAAGCTTTTTTACAATGTTTCAATGCTTGCAGGTGATGGCTCAACTTGTTATGGTTTATGGATAAGTAACATACAAGAATCACACGTGCACGCACGCGTATAAAGCACTGAAATAAATGTCTGGTAGTACTTCCAGAAGGATCTGATAAAAATAACTCTGGATCTTCTGACAGATGTTGATCTTTATTTTCTTATTCAGTGTTGATGTATGAAGCTGTGATGCTGGGACAAGAGTTGCAATTATAAACAGGGCTAAAAGGAGAGATCAGTTTTGATGGGAAATCCTAATTTGAAAGATTCTTTGCTTTTTTAGACTCCCATGTATTGGGTTCAACACTGTCTCCCACAATATTCCTGTATCCAAGCAGGGACATTATGGTCTGGGTGGGTGAACCACCAGATGAGTAAAAACTTGATGATTCATCATCTCAGAAGGTAATGGTTAATGGACTGCAGCCTACCTGGAGAACAGTAACAAGAAGAGGGACCACCAGGTCTGTCCTGGGACCTGGTCTGCTTAAGATCTTTATCAGTGACCTCGAGGAGGTGCGGGAGGGCACGCTCACCATGTTTGCAGGCAAAACCAGACTGGGAGAACCAGTCCACATGCCCAACAGCAAGGCTGCCACCTGGATGGAGCCAGACTGGCTGGAGAAACAGGCCAACAAGCACCTACTGACATTTAAAAAGGACAAATGCAAAGTCCTGCTGTGGGAAGGAAGGAAGAACCCCCTGCATCCATACAGGCTGGGGACAGCCGGGCTGGGGAGCGGCTCTGCTGGGAAGGCCCTGGGGCTCTGGGCCAGCAGCAAGCTAAGCATGAGCCAGCAGCCTGCCCTGGCAGCAGAGATGGCCAGCACCATCCTGGGCTGTATGAGTGCACAGGTGGTAGATCAAGGAAAGGGATTATCCCCCACTCTATTCAGCACTCATCTGGAGTACTGCATCCAGTTTTGGGCCTCCCAGTACAAGAAAGACATTGATAAACTGGGACGAGTTCAACAGAGGGCCACCAGGACAGTCAGGGGTGGAGCACTTGCCTGGAAGGCTGAGGGACCATGGCACGTTCAGCCTGGAGAAGAGGCAGCTATTGGGGGACCGAACGACCGCCTGCCCATACCGACAGGGAGGTCACTGAGGAGATGCAGACACGCTCTTCACAGTGGTCTGTGGCAGGGTGAGAGACAACAGGCATAAGTCAAAAAAAAGAGGTGCAGACTGAATATAAGGAGAAATTTTTTGCCTATGAAGACAGGCAGGCAGTGAAGCGGGTTGCCCAGAGAGGCTGTGCCAGCTCTGTCCTTGGAAGTTTTCAAGACCTGACTGGATCGAGCCCTGAGCGGCCTGGTCTGACCTCACAGCTGACCTTGCTTGAGCAGGATGTTGGACTAGAGACCTCCAGTGGTTGCTTCCAACCTGAATTATCCTGTAAATCCATGATCCTATATAGTAATTATTATGAAAAATTACCAACAGTGCTAATATCTGAATTATAAGAAATTACCTTTCAATGTTTTTCTTTTCCTATAATTCTCAAGAAAGTGCATTATTTTAGACACAATAAATGAATGTTGTCGTCTATACAGCGCATTTCACTGCTATGCACTTAATGAGACCATGTGCGTTACTAACTTCCTACTTCTTTAAATAAAATAAATTGCCTGGCTAAAACAAAACACTAACGTGTAACACCCTGATGAGGACAGGGAGTGATCTGCTCTTACCTTTCTCATCCTGTGATAATTCATACTCTTGACCTACTGGCAGAAATTTGCACTTCTGAACATCTTCACAAATTGCTTTACATACTTAATTCACTGAACTGACAGCAGTGTCTGAGGGTAATTTACTCTGTCTTTACTCTTACTAGGAGGCCCTCAGCAGAAAGCCTCTCATCAACTCCAGGGGTTCCTGTCTGTGACAGTCCAAATGGAAAAGAGAAAGTATAATACGCTGTGAACGCCTTTTATTTTGATTTTACTTGTCTAAAGATTAATTAGGAATGCACGAACTCAAGATTAAAATGCTCATCCTGGGGAATCAAATCTAGCATGCATAGCCTATCATAGCCTATCACAAATTTAAATCTTTGGAAAAGAGATTTCAAACTCATGTCTGAAAACTGCTCGAGAATCTGCTGCTGTAAAACATCCTAAATTTCTGTAAAATATCCTAAATTAACTAGGGCCCATTTTATGCTTGCTTATTCTTTTGTCAAGTAGTAATGTATAAGTAAAAGCTTAGAATCGCTCATTATAAGAGCACACATTTTGAGCACTGCTTGAAGGTAGGCAAATTACCAATAAACTGGATTTCTTCAAGTTGTATAGTCAACATGCTCTGTAGCTAATTTTTTTTCTATGTGTTCTCTAAGAACATTCCCCCTTTCATTAAGGCCTCTGTCAAAATAAGTTTTCTATTCCCCGATTATTTTAATAGGCGTTTCCTGCACCTTCTCTAGCTCAAATTCATCTTCCTGAGATACGGCTGTATAGAACAATCACGAGTATCTCAGCTATATAGGGGCATATACTGCTACTAATGTCATTATTAGACAAATTCTTCACACAATATTTTGCTGTCTTTTTTTCTGGGTGGGGTGGTGGGGGTGTCATTTGAAATTGGTCTGATGGCTACCAGAAAACTCACTAACTGGTTGAGAAACATGGGATGTTGCCATCGCTTCCTGGTTTAATCAAATCTCTGCCTTGAAGTATAACACAATAACTGGAGGAGGAGATTTTCTATAAACTTTTTCATAAAAACTGGCAGCGCAAGATTTATGTAAGTGGGAGTATCTGTGCTCCAATATTGCTACTATATGTTTTAATTAAATTATTGCCCAAGCATCGCTATCGTTGACAGGCAATTCTATCGATTGGTGTTATATTTACATCTATATTTTAATACATGTTAAAAAAAAATCCTCAGTATCTGTGTCAGAAAAAATGCTTGCAAAGAGAAGCACAAAACTGAAAGGACCTTTCGGGCAGTTTAGATTGACAGGGGGAACAGAGAGATTGCTGACAGACAAGAGCAGGGGATTTTTTCTTTCTTTCTTTCTTTTTTTTTTTGAATAAGCATAACAGTATCCATCTGTTCCTGGATTTAGAGTGCAGATGTACTCTAAGAAGTAACTTTGTAAAATTGGTGTCATGGGGCTCTGTGTTCATTCTCCCAGTGACTCAAGAGCACACTTGCTCAGTTGGCAAGTTTTAAAAAAGAGAAAGACTATGAAAAAGGTCTTAACTGCTAGCTTTGCACATATCCTAAGATGTAAAAGTCAAGCAGAAGTCTACTGTGTATTACCACTAGGAATAAGGATTCTGTAACTGCAATTAAATTCATGTTGCAGCTATCAAATCTAGTGATTCATTCAGCTCTGTCAGATGTCTATTGGTTCTGTAGTGCAAACAAGTGTTTGTTTTTCTCTTCAGGTTGGTGGACATGATGAACTCAGTGCAATATAAGACATGCCGATAGCTTACTTGGAATACTTGTACGGAAACAAGATCTTTTTTTTTTGTTCAGACAACACTACCTACCTGCTTCACATCTGAAATTACAGCCTCCTCCCAACCCAAAATATCCAAACTCTACAACCTACGTCTTCATTCACCACTTTTTGCATCCCATTAGCCAAACTCTGCTTTTGTTTCATGTGTTTTTTTCCCAATATAGCTCATTCTTTCCAACTAATCCTTAAACTAAAGATGATCATTTAGAAGGAATGTCAAATCAAATAGCAACTATTTCTTTACAACATTCTTATTTGTCATCCTCTTGCATTTCATATCTTTTTCTCTTCTCACCCCTTCCTCTCAGCCACAAAATCTGTATGTGCATTTACTACCTCTACTAATCTGTTAGAAAAGAAATGGCTGAAAAATACTCCATTTCTCACAGGATAAGTATTACTGTAGATTTCCACCTTGGACATCAAAGAAGTCTTAGAAGTCTTTCCACTTTTTAAAACAAGCACTCTATAATACATAGGATAACCTATGTAAAATTACTGGAATATAAAAAGAAATGTCTCAGAAATGCCCATGCAATGAGGAGAGATTTCCCCTCCATTTCTTGAAATGCTCACCAAGGCCAACCTGTCTTATTTGACATGGGACAAGCGGTGATCCACTATGAACAGTTCTCCTGATCACATAACAACATAGTAGTAAAAAAGAAAGGTGATGTGAGAAAAGGGATGAGATCCCTGGTCGTACAAAAAGAACACTATCACAATGATTTCCTGATTAAAATCAGGGGAAAAAAATTGAAGGCTAACTTTAGGTCACAAGTGGGAACCACAGGATCTCTTCTGGAAGAGCCTTTTAAGAAAACTATGAATAAAAAAGTTTATTTGGAAAGATTCCTTTAGAAAGCCATGAATCTACTTAATGAGGAGTGGTGATCCTTGTCTGCAAATGTTTGACTATATAGTGTTAATTTAACAAGCCCTCATTCTGGTCTCTGCAACACAGGCGATACTCTGTGATCTGTTAAATGATCCCCGATATTTACGTCACAGTTGATTTACCAGGAAATGTGCTACTTCCTGGAATATAATGGATGCGCACACTTCAATAGCACAGCACAATGCAATCTTAGAGATCACTCTGCAGCCACTGATTATGTGGAAAATAACAGAGGCTCATACTTGCTGCTTACAGTCCTTACGCTATTTTGGGGAGGAAAAAAGAAGCCTGTGAGCTAAAAATGAATGGTTACTTTACTAATCAGGCTGGCAAACCACATGTGACATCTGATGTGGAAATATTAATTACTTTACGCTCTTCTTGAAAATCTGCTCTAACAGGTAAATATTAAACAGAAAAGTATGTTTAGTAGTTTTAGTCACAATAGTTTTATCCTATGCTCTTCTTCAGGTTTCCTCACTCCCTGCTCCTTGCTGCAGGGTTGTGGATCTCAAAGCTCTTTGGGCACTAGGGGACATCATTCAGCACATCGTCTGCTCCATTTGACCACTAACCACAAACTCTTCTCTTGGAAAGCCTGATGTTATTTAAGGCCCTTCCTTCTATGAGCTTTTTTCCAAATTCTCCGTCTCCTGACTTCCTCCAGTATCTTATTTGGATGATTTTCCATATTTCTCCTCTGATATACAGTGGGAACTCTCCTAGATCTTTTTCCTTGCTTCCCTTCCTTTTCTGTTTGTCCCTGTACTTATCTCCAGGACTTTAATGAAAAAAAAAACGATGGGTAACTTAAAGGTTTCTTTCTGCTTTAAAATAACTGTCCAAACAATAGTCTGTGTCTGACATCTCCACAGCCTAAACTTGAAAAAGAACTGAATTCCTACTTGCATCTTCCATTCCCCCGCCTTCCTTTGGTGATCAGAAAAGATTTCATTATATTCTCTGGTGTGCACTCCTACCACCTAGTTCTCCTTTCAGAACCTAGATCCAAACTGATGGAGAGGTGGGATTACTTGGAATCATTTTTAGGTATCTACATCACTGCTAGTCACCTTAAGTTCCTTTAAAAGTCTGTAGAAAGAGAAACAGGCGTAGTTATAGAGCATTTCAGAAAACTACTTTGGATGTCTTCCTTAGGGCAAATTAAATACAACACAAAGTATCTAAATCGTATGCTTTCATCCTGTTGAATGTCACTGTGATCTGGCCTGTTCTTTATGCACATAGGTAAAATAGTAATTTAGATGTTTACTATTACACATCTTAACTATGCAATTATTTTCCAATCTGGTCTTTACGGAGTAGAACTGGTCTTTTGTGAAGATGTAGACAAGGTAATCTTCCTGGCTCATTTCTTTAAACTGACAGTTACAGCTAAAAGGTTTTGGGTTTTTTTAACCCTAAAGCCTTTGCTGAATCAATCCAGATATGTCTAGCATATTTAATATGCTAACTATATGGTCACATCAGCTTTTAGGTGTTTTTTATTCTTAGCATTTCTGTCATATCAAATATACAAGAGAAAACCTTCCTATAAGCTCCTGCAGCCTAACATCAGTGCCTTGCATATGGAACAATCCTCAGTGACTGAACTGCCTTTCTTGATTTGTTATTTATTCAGCCCCTATTTATTTACATTACAAATACTTTCCAAAAGTGATCGTCTCTAATATAGATGTGTATACAGCCTCTCCATTTGGGTCTACAGTTAATAACTAATAATAATTATTTTGATAATAAAAACCTGATTATCTATAAAAAGTGCAACAATATTGCATACCACATTACTGTATTGATTAGGGAGATAAAAAATCTAGAGTTTGGTGCTGTAACATACTAAGAATCATGAAAAGTCAAATATGAGTTCATCATTTTCCCATAATAACGGTGTTGAAATTTATTAACAACTTCAATCTTCATCTGAAATAGCTTGGGTTAGCAACTCCTCTCTCCCCCCTGAAACCGGTGTTTTTCCTGTTTGGTACAAGGTTGCTTCTCAAGGCAAGTGCTCACATCCACAGTGGAAACATCAGACCCTAATGGGATAGCCAAAAATCTCCCAATTTAAAGCGGACTTTAGGAGAACACATTGAAACACTCTCTAGGAGTCGTGTATCTCCACTTAAGAACAGCATGAAACAGCTGCATATATTCATACTGAAAACACATGTGGAAAGAAAGACATGTAGGAAAAAATTATAATCTTTAACTCTGAAACTTCCCATACTAGCTAATGCTTTGATTATTTACCTTGCAGCTAAACTTATATGGAACTGGAAAGAAGATGTGCCCTACAGATTTATCACTGCTCTTAGTATGAGTAAAAATTTATGATCCTACTGCATGACAGTACAGCTTGTTTGGGTTTTGTCCACTCGGACACCACCTGAAGATAAATACAGGATTAAAAAATAAACTGCTGCTTTTTTTGCCCACAGGTCCAGACATCCTGGACTTTATTTGAGTGATTTTAGGAATGAGTCAGAGAATTTTCAGTACAAACAAGCTTCTGGAACGGTTTTCGTTTTGGAGAATGGAATTCTATAGTTAAGAGAGAACAAAAAATGATCTCAGAATACTTCTGTAAAATCCAGGAAGTCCATACTAGGCCCACATAAATAGGCCCATAAATTAGAAAAAAAATGTAACTTTACCTATAAGATTGCATTACAGTTAATGTAATTTTTAAGAATCCTTACTGATTCTATAGAAACCTGTTGGACTACTTTTAATAAATACCTCAGGGCCTTTCCATATAAACCAAGGTATACACATATAGTGCTACTGATTACCATTACATAGTGGAGAAAAAAAATATTGGATCATTAAATCTTTAAACATTAAAAACTTGTTTTTTCCTTCATTCAGTGCTCATTCAAATAGAGGCACAAAAACTCCAATTAAACAAAACCAGCCATCTTCTTGGTTTTCATTTTTGTTCAGCTTGTGTTTTCTTCTAACTTGATCCTGACTTTTGTGCTTGCTTGGAAAATGCCTATTAAAATACTGACTTGAGTTAAGATCCAGAGCCTCTGGGGAACTACTAGGCCAGGGTTTGATATTGTCAGTCCTCCCAAATGACCCCATTAGTCTCCGAGAGGCAGGTTAAACAGCTGCAATACCCCAGAGAGTCCTGTCCTCGGATGCGGCACCCAGATGCACCCAGATGCACATTGGTACGGGTGAAGGATCCTTGTGGGTGGACAGATGCAAAAGGGTCTGTGCTCTGCTTGGGAAGTCATCCCAGGTCCCCATGCTCAGAGGGGAGCTACGGTCTTAAACACTGCCTTATATGCCTTAAATACTGCCCTGCAAGGGGGGGACAAAGTCTCTGCTGCAGAGCAGCACTGCCTGCAGCCCTTGTACCCTCTGCCTGCTATCACCCACCATGCATGCTTGCCATGGGGTGGTCCCGTGCCAAGCCTCCAGCCCTTCTCTGAAACATGCCAGTGGGAAAAGGTGATGGAGTCTCCCCCCGAATTCTTACCCCCGCTACTCTTGTGGCTAAGGGGGCTTGTGGAGGGCACACGCAGGGCCCCCTCTCCCACCTGCGTGGGCAGACGCGAGGCTGTTGGGCATGGGAATCTGCCTGTCAGGCACCAGCCCCAGGCCAGGGAGGGGCAAGGGGGCTGGAGAGGAACCCATCGCTCCTCTCTGGGTAAAACTAAGCAACTTTATTAACAATAGAGTCTGACTTGTGGTCCCAAGTAAATTAGTGGCTGTTTAAACACAAGACACAGGGATCACCATTCCCAGCCCTGTTTTCTGAAAGCAAAAATCTAACTTAAAGTGACTTAAAAAAAAGCATTCTTAAGCTATATTAATTTTCATTTTGTCAATATGATGACCCCATATGCATCAGGGACCACAGATGTGCCAAACTTGGAAAGCGGGGGGGAATATTTAGAAAAAAATTATTAGGAATATTCAGAAGGTAGAAGAGTCTAAATAATCCACATGCAGCAGGGTTCACACTATGTTTTTCTAAGAAGGCATCTATCTTCTTGACTGTGGGAAAATTTGTATTGCTTTGCTTTTTTACCTTTTTAGAAAAAAAGTATTTTAAACTGGAATAAAATGATGTGTCAAGGTTTTAAACCACATGCAGGGATGATTGCGAGGGGTAGGTGATGAAAGCTGTAATCATTGTAAGTGGTGTATAACAGACCTGAAGTTTTATGAACGGACAAGAAATTATTCCCTCTCTTTTATACCTGCCTATCTTCTTCCTGTACCCTGTAAGACTGTCTTAGTTATGAATATCTGATTCACACACTTTTGTTAATAACTTGACTATATGCAATTTTACACAGTGTGAGCAGGCGTAGCACTAGTAACCCACCAACAAAGTATTTAAAGAACATCTTCCAGTTAAATGTCCAACTCATTCTGCCTCCTTCCCTTTCCAAAAGTTGCTACCACCAGAAGAATTAATACTTGCCTTCGCAACCTAAAAGTTATTTAGAACTAGAGTCTGCCACTGTACTGGACCACCAAGTAATTCATGAAAGCCCTAGACTCAGGGGCTCTGTCGCTGAGCCCGGGCTGTGGTCACGTAGCGTCACTCCTGGAGCTGGGTATCATTTCGGTGTGCAGAGGAGATACAGAATTGGGTCCCCCAGAGATCGGTGTGTTGCAGCACCGGTGCTGCTTATCTGTGGTTTTCTTATTTGGCCTAGAGACATGTTTCTCTAGTTTACGCAAAGCAGAAGTCAATGAAACAGATTCTTCTCCAGACACATTTTAGTTTCATTTGGACTTTTTTTCCCTGCTGCAATATATTTTACTTTTGTTTATAACAGAAACAAAGGAAAAAAAAAAACATATGGAAAAATCCCTGCCTTTAGTCTTTGGAAAAATTTCTGTGGGATGATATATTGCCTCATGCATTAATATACACAGTTCGAAGGAAAATAATGGGTGCATTGTTTCAACAATAGAAAATTACTTTAAACATTTAAATAACTGAAATGTACTAACACACACAAAAAGACAGTCATCTTGGTTAGTTAAAAGGCACGATAATATTTCCCAACAGTACTAACAATGTTGAACTTCTAGGGTGATGGTGAAAGATAGCCAGCTAGCAAAGATGATTAAAAAACCGTGTACAGGTGGTAATGGCAGATGTAGGTGGAAAGTGTCAGAAGTAGGCAGTCAGGAATATTTTGGAAAGATGCACTCTACCTGTGTAGCCCAGCGAATTGTCGCCATTATCAGAGGTGGGGAGTGGTGTCCCGCTGTCGTTCCCCCTCTCTAGGTCGTCGGAGTCTGTCGGAAACAACACCAGAGCTGCTGATGGGGTCACAGGAGAAACAGTAGTTGCCATTTCGATCACAACACATCCAGACACAATTAAATCCACACATGACAGCAAGAGCCAGAGTGCCAGCACGCAGCACACTTCGTCCTTCCCCCGCCTGTGTGGTGGTGCCCAGTGAAAGGTGGCCAGGAGCATTGCCCGGGGTCCCCAAAACGCTGCCCGCTGTCCCTCTCTGCCCACTCCCAAGTCTCGCTCTGCAGCCCGCCAGGCGCAGTGGCCACCCTGCCAACCAGCCAGCGCAGGCTGTGGTGAGCATATGGGGACGGGAAGGCAGGGGAGCTGAATGCTAGCATTGCTAATTTTCCACCTTATTGTTAATCAAAGCTATTGACTGTGATCACTCCCCATCATCGCTTCATCTCCTGGCAATTACAGACTCAGGGGACTTCACCTCTTTGTGGGAGGAGGTGGGGGGACGACGACTGTGTCTTGGCAGGCATGGGGGGGGGGGGGGGGGGCTGCTCTACCTCTTCTGGAAGATGGGGCAGGGGAAAGGGATAGAGCCCCTCTATGAAAAGGCAACAGTTTAGCAGCATAAGGAGTAAGATGCATTTTCTGAGTTGAAAGATGCTTGCAAGGAAACACTCAATTTTAATGTCACATTCAAAAAAAAAAAAAAAGGAAGGCAGCTGGTCAGCTAAACACATAAATGAACACGTGTTTTAAGACCCCAAGATAAATTGCTGATCAAAACACCACAAAGCACTGTGAAGATAACTCATAATAATGAACTAAATAATTCAAAGCAAAAAATAAAATAAAAATCCCAGTGGCTCTGAAAACAAAACAGCACAACCCAAAGGAATTTGTTGTCAATATCACTAGATCTTTTTACTCTCGTCTATATAGCTTAATGTAAAACTGTTTATTAAACTTAAATTCTATTTTTAATTTACTTTTGACAGTGCACTGTCAAACACATAACACCTGAAATGAAACATACATATTTTGTTTAAAAAAAGCTGCAAGAAGCAAACCTCTTTGCAAGAATATCACTACCACAACAATAGGCTGCTTATTTCTTTTTCCTGTTGACAGGTGTCAGATAATTTATTAATTATTGTAAAGACCCTGAATAGGAAAGATATGCTTTGCTTTCTCACACACAGACACATTCCGGACTTCTATAGTGACTGAAAGTAACCGTTCCTTTTTGATAAAATGCACATGCTGCTAAAAATCATTCTGAAGTTTCACAAACCACCTAAGGTAACTATGTATGAAATTAAACTACAAAAAAAATGTAAGTGGATTTTTTTTCTGGACACTTTCACTAGCTCAGTCAATCTCATTTTTAAAATGTGATGCCAAACATTCATATTCTCCATTTTTCTAAAAAGCATTCTTATAGAGACAGCATCCTTACAAATCAAAATCCTTTAAATGAATTACAAAAGAAAAACAAAAAGGAAACCAAAATCCCCAAGACCAACCCACTTAAGGGGACATACTAGAAAAAATATTTCTTTTAAAAAGTCAATTAAAGAATTGATAGCATGCCTTTTAAAATACTGTTGTGCAATTAAGAAAATAAAAGACCAAACGACAAAAAACAATCAAACACCAAGATGGTGTTTCATCTTGGCAGATGAAAAAAGTGAAATATGTTCATTTATTGGTCCATTCATCTTTGCTGGCTCACTAATGGCCGATGTCACGTACATCTTTAAAATCTGCTCTGAAAATGGCTGTGGAGTGACTGGATCAACATTCTGCTTCTCCAGATTGCTCACTTATTTGCATTCAAGGATTGATTGGGTCAGAGTTTTAAATTACAGCACTAAAGGACAGAAGGATGGGACTTTCTGTTAAACTAAGAGGCAGAGGCTGTGCCTACTTTTTTTAGGGCAATGTTTATAATTGACTACAGAAAGCTCAGACCGAGATTTCAAGCAATGAACCTGCTGATCACCATTTTGAAAGATTGATTGCCTTCTAGGAGATTCAGCCACACACTGCTCAAAACGATGGAGGAGGAGGAAGATGCACTGAAAGCTACTGGAGTGTTCTGTGTGTCATTGTAACATCTGGTGTCATGTGCAAAATATAATTGCATAATGAATTGATCTTTCTTACCCAAGATACTCCCTCAGACATGGCATTCCCAGAAATGGGCCGCCCTCCTCGTAACACCTCACAAAACAACGGATGCTGATGCCCTCTAGAAAGGTTCACTTAGGAGTTTAAATAGGAGCAGTCTCCACTGCAGAAATGCTCTGCATTCAATACAGCAAACAGGACATGAGAGCAGCAGCTTTAAAAACTGGGCTACAACTACTTGCAGCCATTTGGGCATGAAAATCTTGGCTTCAATCCCTCCACTGACAGAAACGAGGGGATTAGTCTCTTTTTAACACTACTGATATTTACATGATATCTGTTAGTGACAATGCACTTAGTTACAATCCAAAACCACACCGACATTATTCACTCTCTCATTCTTTGAGAAATGCTACTTTTCCACCTGATATTGAACATGATATTCAAGTGATGTTATATTATGGTCTCTGGCTGGAAATGACTTCACTAATGACGATCACTGAAGTTCAGGTCTTCCTGTGGGTGAATTCCATCCATCGCACTGAATGATAAGTCTGCGGCCAAGTCCACATTTCAGGCTGTGGCCCCCTGCACTGGGCTGAATTTAACTTCAGCTCTGTCACAAGATCCAGCTTTGCCTTTGCTTGGAAACCCCTGTTAAAACTTAACAGAAATAAGTACTATTGACTTAAATGGCACATTTCACCATGCGACTGCTGTGAAGGAGCCCTGTTGAATGGGTGGTAAAGGGCCTGAATGTTAAGATGTGATGTATTTCTTATGACTACTGTGCTGCAGGATCAGGAAATTTTCCACTTGGCTTTGCTAAACAAAATGAACGATTCTACATCGTTACACTTCTTCAACTACTCGCCGTGCCAAAAACAGTAAAGGGAATGAATTATATATCTGAAACAATTCACCTGATGTATGAAAAATTTACAGCTCAGTCCAAGTCAAAGCAGAGGCTGAACTCGGAGAAATGCCATAATCACTCTATAACAGGTTTCACAGAACTGACAAAGAGAGATGTCCCTCAAAACAACTCTCCAGTAAGGCTGAACATCGTGGTTGAATTTCTGTACCAGACAGGAGGAATTTAAACCAAGGTCTCTGATATCCTAGTTGCTCAGAAAAGCCTATTTTCAGTGAAATAGAACTTACACTTTAAAAAACACCTAAGCAGTAATTGGTTGATACATTAAGTAAAAAAGAAAAACGAAAAAACAAAACCCAACAAAACAAAACCCAACATTTAATTCAACAGAAAATTACTTTACCTGTAAGTATGCAAAACTTCAGGAAGAAGGTAAAAGGAGTTCCCCCCTCCCCTTTTTTATAGTCCCAAATGGGTTTATTTTGGAAGAGGAAGATGAAAAATGAAGCCTTGAATACCAAAGAGAAAAAAAGGAGCAAGCTGCCCCTTATCAATTGCTACTACACTTTTCTTTCACAGGAGCATTTGAGAGAGGCCTCATTTGAGAGGGGGAACCCCCTCATCATGATGAAAAATATCTCATTCCCACTTTCCACAGCCATTTCCAGAGCCACTATTCATTATGTTGTGCACATACCTTAAGGCATTAAAAAAAACCCAACGAACATCTATTTTGACGTGATAGGAGAGTGCTAAGTTTACCAGCACCAAGTGCTCTAGCTTTTTGGTGGAACAGTTTCAGGTTTAGTCAGTTCAGCCCAAGCACAGATGACATCTTCAAAGCAGCAAGAAGATTTGGCTTAATCATACAAGTTCAGAAGAAGTTTAGGTGGTCCAATGGCAGTCAGATAGCACTGAAGATTTATGTGAACGTGGGGAACATTTTCCAATGAGATTACCACTGAAATCTCTAAGTTATTCCATTTTATTGGACTGCAGCGGGAGCTACTAAACACCATTCTTTAATTTACATATCTTTAACTCTTCAAAACGATCAGAAAATACAAATACTAAATATTTACTATTGTTATTCATTCTCTCGGCTCCTACACCACCTCAAAACAGACACATACATTTATTTTCACAGCTACTTACATTCAAGTGCTTTGTGCAATCCTAACCTCAAAAATTATATTAAACACACTTTTAACCATGGCTCTGCTATTCATAGAAAAGTCACCAGTGTTTGTTTTTTTTTTTTTCCACTGGTAACAGAAAGTGATGCCATCAGTTATTGCTTCTTTTGTACCAGGGAGATATGTCTATATGACACATTTTATTGATGATGCATCCTTAAAAGTCCCCAAATGATTCAGTATTGATGCCCTGACCCATCGTCCTGAAGGACATAAAGAAAAATTGAAAAGACCTAAACAGACACAACTTCTTACTACTGCAGGAATCTCACGTACCTGAGTTTCTACACAGGTCACTGTTTATCTGAAATTAAAGGCATCTACTGAAAAACGTCTGACTACGAAAATAGTAACTGTTGCCATATTTAATTCCAAAATATATAACTTCATTATTTCTTGTTACATTTCGCTGAATTTCATTATCGTCACCAGCTTGGGGGTACAAAACTGGGAAGAAACAGCATGAACAGCATTTTGCAAATGAACATTAATAAAAGATTAGGGTGAAACAAATGAATATAAACTACTATCAATATTGGAATTGTGTTCTACAAATTGGATCAATTCCCATTGATTCCTTTCTAGTCATCTAGAGGAATTCAGGAAGAGACAGCAGGAAAAAAACCCAACTGTGACCACATCAAACCACAACCTAAAACGAAGAACTAAATTAGTATCCTGTTTTTTTCAGTATTTTGATTTATTCTAGGTTTTCATTGGAATTACAGTATAAATACACTATAATACGTCTTAAGGGATATTTGATTTAATTCTGTTTCTTCACTTGGTTATTCATAATGACAAAACATTTTATGCTATCAGAGTATAGGTAAGTAAGGATAGTACCTAAGGGAGACCTACTGTTAAAGTTAAATTAATATATCTGCGAGAATGAACTTTTGTAGAGGGAAGTACTATCTAAAATTATATGTTTATTTAGAAAAATACAGACAAGCTTTCAAGCATGTAGACCTATTCTTCAGATCTGGAACAAGAAGGAAATACTTCAAGCCATGTGCAAAAGCGGGAATAATTAGGCCACCCTTAGACTGTCACAGCTTGGTAAACACAGGTCTGTATCAGAAGCCTATGTAGCATATGGCTGATTAATCTGGAGAATATCCTCACCGATTTTTCATATTAGCTGAAAGGAAATATTCTATTATTTTCCATGAGACTTAATAGAGCAACTTTCTAGAGACATTCACAGTCAGCCAGCTAACTTGTTTAAATTGGATAACTTTAGGGAGTTATGACCATTTTCATTAGCTAAGAGTCTCCACAAGTAATTAAGAAGTTCTTCATTAAAAGTTTACACTGCTCAGCTGCCTCATCTTAAAAGTTAAGAAAGGTTTAACCTAAGGGGAAAAGGCAAGAATTTGTTCTCACGTAATGGCTTTAATCTGAGGATCTGGCACAAGTAAATTACAAATAAATCCATAAGGATGCTTTTTATTAATAGCCTGTACAAGTATGTTCTAGCAACTCAATACGTGGTTCTAAAAATAAAATATACACTTATGCACAGGTACAGAAATGTTATTCATTACGCACAAGAGACAATTTTCTGATGAGAACAGAATACTTTGTGGTGTAAAAAAACCCTTAGAAACAGATTTTTCTAAAACAAGGAAGAATACAGCTTTTATTTAATGGTTTGAGTATCTGTTTTTTTGGTTGTCTTCAAAGAACAGTGCATTATGACTGAAATCCTGACAAAACCTCAGTAGTGGATGCTATTTAAACACCTTTCCTTCCCTTCATGTTCATGATTCATCCAATAACAGCCTTTAATTCAGTAAAAAGTAAATGAGGACTTCTCGTTATGCAAAAGCAGTAAACAATCTCTTTGCATCTTTATACTGCCAGTAAACAACCTCTTTGCATCTTATTTATTTATTTATTTTGGAAGTAAACATAGGTGTTAGCAACTTCAACACATATCCAGCTAATATATTTTACAGAGTAGCATAACTATGATTGTTTGGTTTATTGGTTTGTTTCGTTTTTGGTTTTTGTTTTTTGTTTTTTTGGTTTTTTTTTTAAATCTACATCACTTGCTTTTGAATTCTAAAGCTCAAGTCTTATGTGGGATCAGTCATGCAGGAAACCATACGAATATAATTACATAGCAACATTTCTGACTGAACACTTAAATTCTCAAAACTTGGTATTTAGCAGAGAGCATGTAAACATGCACTGTGAGACTTTGATGCTCCCAAACCTGTCTATCATCCTCTCTCCACTTCCCCGCACACCTTGACTTCTCCTAGCTCTTCCTTGCACTGCTTGGGCCATTCCTTGTAGCTCTCCCCTGTTCTGCATCTGCTCCCATTTCTTTTCCTGCCAGATAAACCCAGAGGTAATGGCCATTCAGGCTAATTAAATGGTGCTGGAAGTGAGTTAACAGGTGGTGGCCCCAGCTGCTTTAGTTGCAGGGGTAGATAAGAGACCCATCACTAGCCTGTACAAGGCACTATGATTAATTAGGACAAGAAGCCATTTTCTAAGGAGGGACAACCAGATTTATAACAGAATTTTCTTCTCTAAGGCAACAAGCAAACTTCCTCTAGAAAATACAGAAATAAGTGACTTATTCTGAAGCACTCACTGGTCATCTTGACTATGTTCAATATGGCATATGCATAAGTCCTATTTGGCATAGGCTTCTTCGTATCAATATTTTGTATTTTCTTCTTACTGCAAGTTCTGAATTTGACCTTACTTTAGGAAATTTCCTCTCCCTTAGAGGCTCTCTTATTTTGTTTTCTTCCAAGTAAACTTACATGTTTCTCAAGAGAGTTCTGATTACTGTGGGAACTACTATCAAGACATTTGAATAATAGCGACTAGCACCATGTACAGTTGAAGAACTGGTTATGCAAGCTTCCCATGCAATCTTCCAACTCCACTGGACTTCTTGCAGTAATCCCCTAACCACTGTAATCAACTCTGTGAGATAACACCCAGTCCTCCAGGCATTCACCCCTTGAGCTGCTGCTGAATTATGCAGCTGCTTTACAAGTAGCTGCCCACAAAATAGTAGCAAAGAACTGGGTTAATTTTGTCTTTACTGGAGAACTGGAACACAGCAAGAAACCCACCATGCTTAATTACCCCTTATCTTATTCAGCTGAGTGGTGAACTTAGGAGAGGTGATGAATTTCACTCATTAATGACTATTACAGACAAACGATGAAAATGCAGGAACTAATTCAACACATCAACCCCAGCAGCCTTACAGTCACATGATTTGAAATTAAGACTACCATAGAAATGACGATTGAAGAGGATGTACACAATTCAAGAGCTGAGAAAGCCTGTTCTTGTTCCCTTGCTTTTCTGTATATGCAAAGTCATCTTCTGAGTTGTCAAAGATATATCTGCAGCACAGCTGTGTCATTTACATTTTACTAGTCTATCTGCAGAGCTCAGCATGAATATTAAATCAATGTATGTCAATGCTTGTTTATAGAAAGAATGGACATACTTGCACTAATACACTGTCCAGCAAGGGAGTACACTGGCACACTAAGTAAGCCTATTAAAACTGCTATATAAGCAAGAAAGTCTCTCTGATGTTGCAAGAACCCCAGGTCCTTTCTTTCAGAAGACACTCCTAGCTGTCCTGGTTTGGTCCGTGTTGTTGTTCCCTTCCCCCCGCCCCCCCGCTTTTAGAAGCACAGCATTTTGAACCATTCTGTTGTTGCCAACGCATGTTCCGTACCTCCCAACAGTGACCGCAGCCACATCGTGATTACTGGTACCCTTAGCATACAGAGTTCTCAGAGGAAATGTGTCCGGTTGTTGCTCTTCTGTGCTTTCCCTTCCTTTTTGCCTTCCACAATCGCAACCCTTTGGCTATGACAGAGAAGGCAGCAGACAGGACAGGCTCTGAAGATCCTCTTCCTTTCATACTCAAAGCCGCTCGCATTCTGTTCAACCTGTCTTCTGCACAAAGCAGAGACCTGATAATGTTATATCCTATGGGGTGATTTGATTTTAAAGATATTTTAACCCTGTTGTAGTTTACAATTAAAATCTTTATGGCATAACAGAAAGTAATTTCATACATACAGGGATGATTTTGAAGTGAAACGAAAAGGTGAATTGCAAGGTAAACAAATCATGACACTGACTTGTAAAAAGACATGGAGTTGAAAAACATACCATGTCAATCGGTACAGCTCTACAAGAATAAATTTGCGACAAGCTACAAGCATCATCAGATCACAAATACATATCCATGCAAAGTAGTAGTAAATCGAGTCTGTCCAGAATTCCCTTTCCTATTAACCTTCCAAGACAGTGAATTACCCTGTCAGATATCAAATGATTCTCACTTGCAACACAACTTTTTTTTCTTTTTTTTTTTAAATCCAAAGAATGTTTTCTTTTATTCATACTAAGTAGAGGTAAGTACTTGAGGGAAGGTTTTGTCTTTTGTTATTAGATCACAGGGGTTCTTTCAGTAAAGCTCTTCCTAAGAGCTACTACTTTTGTGCAGCATAGTGAAATGTATTCTGCGACGGATGTTTTTAAGTTTGTCCCTTGGAGAGAAGCGAAGCCATACAACAGGTGTTCCTCTTTTCTTTGTTTACCTGAGCTGACTACTTGCCGCTCAAAGTCATATCCTTAAGAAAACAAATGATGGAGCATGTAAGCATTTGCCTGGAAAATTTGATATTAGGCTGAAGTCCTTTCTTGTTAGAGCAGCAAAATGCTCCCATTGACTGTATGCAGGGTTCTGTTAGCACAGCTGCAAATACTTCAGGGAAACGGGAGAAAGAGCCACAAATAAAGAATTAGCAATTGCTATCTAGCTCATAATGAAACATACACATATGTCCCAATCAACTTAGTAATTCTCAGTCTAAACCAGGAAAGATTCATAAAATAGTGGTAAGTTAATTTAATAGTTCCTAGTGGTTCTTTAGCATCTTCCAGCTGGGAATCTCATTTCTCAGTGTGATTAATGTCAGCCTCAAAAGAAAGCACAGGGTCAAAAATTGCTCCAAGTTTATGAACTCAAACTCCAGACAAAATAAAACAATGATGAAATGAAATAGCCAAGGAGGAGAACAATCAATAACTCTTCTATCTTGTCAGAATTCAGCTCTGCAAAATTAATACCAGATAAGAAATCATACAACACAGCAAGGGGTACTTGGGTTTACAAGGATCCACAGATTTCTCTAGGTATTGTCAATTTGTAATATTGTGGACATTGAGCATGGGAATTACTAGCTAGAGGCAGTAATTTTGAAACAAAATAGGACATTCAAGAGATCCATGGGAACCCCTGAAATAATTAGAGCTCTAACTGGAAGCATAGAGCCCAAAGCAATAAAGTACAAACACTGAAAAATGATATGTTTTAAACTACACAAATATGATGAGAACAATGCCAGTGTAAATAACAAAAGCAGTCACATCAAAATTTTGATTGATAAGACTATCACGATGGCAAAGATGGACCAAATCGCATATGTTCAAAAACCAACCAGACCTTTGAGATAAACTGCCCAATAAGACATAACCTTATCAGAAACTTCAGTTTGTGCGTTGGTAGATACAGAACAACATCTAAATAGCAAATGGAAGGAAACAGTTATGCCACCCTTAAAAAGCAAAACCAGAAAACCCACAGTGCTAGCGATCAGGAAATTAAGCTTCTCGCAGTAAGGGACTCATTTATCATCACAGCCATGAATTGAAAATGGAAGCACAGATGACTAAGAGTGCATTGTGCCAGATTTACTTGTAGAAACTTTCCCAAGTATATCATTGCTGGCTAGGTCACAGCTTTAATATCTCAGAACTAAAGTACAACATTGTAAGAGTGACAGCTTGAAAAAAGACAAATTTCTTTAGCAAACCCCGATTGTTTGTTTGTCCTAACTTCATTAAATGTGTTGGTGCAGCTGCTTTGGGCAGGAAATAAAAAATACTTCTGAAGCAACATTATACATATCATATGTTTCTAGTGTGATTGGTTCCATATTGTTGAGGCCCTCAAGTGCCTCTAGCAGAGTTCCTCAGCAAATTTTAACGTGTCAAACTGGATAAAAGTCAGAAGTAGATGCTTTATCCCTACAGGCTAGGACAACTGCTATCCAGCACAGAAACTCCAACAGGCCCTGGCTTCGATCTGAGAACTGCATGCTCCCACTGGCTGCCAATAAGAGCGCGTGGCGTGAGCCCTGGGGTGGCTTTCAGCAGCCCCCTCCAAACTCCTGCATGCCCTGGTGCCCTCAGGGCTCCTCTCTGACTGTTCATGGCTGAGACCTCAGCCCTTGCTGGGTGCCACAGCTGGGTGACAGGCTATTGGAGCACAGCAGATGTGTCAACAAACTAATGTCCTTCAGCAACACTTTTACTACCTAGTCAATAGGGAAACTTACAATCAAGTCAGATCTCAAGTTGAAAACTTCAGCTCACTGCAATGAACCTTTAAAACTAAATATACCAAGCAGAAAATAAGTATACCACATAACAGAGTGTATCAGAAGATCGAGTCACTGATAAACACTGAGCTGCGGAACCAGATCTGTACACATAACCTACCGATTGCAAGCAACCGGTGGCTTGTGATTCAGTGACACATCATTACTACTACTGAACTTAAAAGACTGCATGCTGCATCTAAAGGTTTGCTAGTTTGGAACTTCATCATATTATGATACTAAATATTTCTAGATACGTCCAAGATTACTTCAAATAGTATACTAAACTTCTACCATACAACAGGCCAAAATGGAAAAACATATAACATAACAGACTTCAAATTTATATTATTGACTTTGCTAGTAATATAGGTATGAAAGATTATGGAAAAAGGAGACAAGAGAACAAAACAAAAACATAAGAACATGGAGAAAGAAAAGCATATTTAGCATATTAAATGCAATTAATCATCTTTCATTTTAGCAGTCCAGACTACAGAAAATTCCTGGAAAAACACTGTAATTTCAGAAGGTGCTAGATATGAAAAAAAAGAGACTAACACATTGGATCAAATAACATATCCATCTAGAGACTGATCTGACATTGAAAACTGGTTAGAAAGTAAAATAACACAAAGCAGAATGGTGTTGTTTTATTACAACAATTTAATATTTCAAATAGAAAAAAATTGTCTCAAAAGATAGTGAGGAAATTTAAACTTTAAAACAAAAGAAACAGTACTGAGTTTACCACGTCATTCCCATTGCTCAAGTTTTACAGTTTATCTAACTCTACTGAAACTTGTCTTGTTGTTGTTCTACAACTGGAGAGTGACCAAGGAGATGTGATATGATCTTGAAAGTATAACACTAGAGATAAATAAGCTGTAATGCATGTAAGTGCTCAGAACTGAATACAACCGAAGCATTAAGCGAGTCAGTGAAAAAGAGCTTACATCTGAGATGAAGACTGTTTCAAGCGCACTTCAGTAAAAGCTTCAAAAATGGTTAAACATTTAAGAACTTTTTCTTATCTACAAAGGACTAAGCAATGAGAACAGAAACATTTGTCACTAGAAATACTATAGTTAAAAATAATCTAAGATGTTTTCACTATAGTTTTTATTTTTCTAAATGGCTATATTTTTGATATCGCATTTAGTCTCAGAAAGGAATGCACTGACACATACAACATAAAGTTATGTTCAGTGATGAAAAGTAAACTGGGTAAAAAATTGAAATAAATAAATAAATAAAATCTCCTGTAAGCACGGACTGAATATTAACTAGTTTTACACTGATTGGCACTCATGCCTAAGAAGGCTCCCTAGGTAAGCTCCTATTTAAGCTTTTCTCATCAACTTGAAACTTGAATATAATTATGTTTGACTAGATTCAGGCTGAGTGTGTCTCAGGGTCCTGCCCCCCCCCCGCACCCCCACCACCCCCCCCAGTCATCCCAGTCAGAGTCCTAGTCAGAACCTTCCCTGGTTTCCTTGCAGCCTCCCACCACAGGTATCTTTCTCAAGGCAACCAAGAGACAAAAGTTGGTGTATGGTGAAATCTTGTCCTAATATGCAATGTAACTACATCTCCTGCCCACTGGTTCAGACATAGCTTTGAGACTCCTTCCATCTTTATTTAAGATTTTGGTTGAGATTAGCAAGTGAATTCAGAAGACACTAGAGGAGGATACCCAAAAGATGCAGACTGTGTGATAACAGAAACCTTGTTCTATAGAAAATCAGACTAAAGTAAAACACTTCCAAGCCCTTCCCCATCTCACTCATCTGAATTTATCAATATATATTTCATAATCTGAATTAGTAACATGAATACAAATTATGTATTTCATAAATCTGAATGCCTGACTCTAATTCCACAATTTGAACAATTATAAAGATTCTTACAATTGAAAATAAAGGTCATTTGTAAGAAGAAAAAAACTCACTTGAAAAATGCTATAGGCACATGAAGATTTTTCTGATGATACAGTATCAAAGAAAATTTAGTTGAATTTAAGCTGACCCCTCATTCATCATAAGCTGTGGGCGAGTCAGTTAATGACTATATTGATTCTCTTTTGTGTTCATTCTTACATACATCATCCAACCAAGGTGAAAGTAACCATAAGATATTAATTTTAGAGAAAAATATTTCAATGATAAATATTTGAAGTTGCAGTTAAGGCTGATTATTACACAATAGATTTGCTGTACTGAAATCATAGGACATATTCATATAATTGCAGTGGGAAATATCACATCATATGCACTAGGTAATCCCTGGAAGTAGCATATTGCTAGTAACTAAAATGGTCTTCAACAGAATTGTATCAGCTGAGGATCTGATAGATGTTAAGTGCCACTTTTTGCTAAACTCAGGAGTACTGGATTGCTTGGGAACTTTGATCATTCAGACAACAATGATGAAATAGGTACCTGAGACCATGGTTTCTCTAGCCTACCAGTATCTGAAGATGAGAAGAGGGAAAACTATTCCATTTCTACACACATCTGACTTCACAGGCATCTTATGGAGTTTAGTTTTTTGCTCTCACTGAAATGGAAAGAGCAGAGCACATGACTCCCACCTAACGTTTGTCTGGTTTGAAGAAAAGTTGATCAATGAGAGAAATGGAAATTATCTTTCCTCCACAGGGAGAAAGGATGCTCTGCAATTTGTGCAATTGCCTTCAATCTGTGAAGAAAAGCAGACTGAACTAGTATGGACTAAAACACAGCACAACTTATCTAATACTACCCTATCAACACAGTATGTCTTTTAAAAGTACTGGAAGCAGTGTCAGTTTTTTCTTTGACCTGCCTTTCACAAAATGTAACTATTGTTCTATCTTTCTTGTACACCTGGTTTTCGTTTTCCAGGTAAATAGCTCAACTAATGATCAATCCTTGACTCCTAGATCAATTCAATCCGTTATTTTATTATTTGCGTATTTGGAAAGTTTAATCTTTGCAAGGTTCTTTTCAGTATTTTCTTCATTTAAAAACCTCTTCCTCAATGGCAAACTTTTTCCCAATCAAGTGCAAAGTCTCCTAGCATTTTTTTCAGTGTTTCAGGTTGTGCAGTGCTTCAGGTTTAGCAAGAAGAAAACAAAACAAAGTTGAAAATGCATCTCTGTGAAAATTGTGTTTGCACAGGCTTCCGTTAGCTGCTGAAAGGTCACTGCGCTAAGGGAAGCTGCAAGGTGGTAGGTAAGTTTATCTTATGATTTTATTTAAGCTCTTTGGAGAAAAGAAGAAGAAAGAGAGAGAGAGAGAGAAGGAGAAAGAGCACGCATTTGGTCCAGTCTGTGGCTCCTTTTAAGGAAACAATTGATTTCTTTTGTATTTTTATTACTAGAAAAACTGAAAACAGGTATCTGAGGAAAACAGAACCAGATCTCCCATTGCAAGGATGCTCCATAAAATCCGGCTGCTGTCTCCTGCAGTGCTGAACCCCGGGGAAAACCTGGGCTTGACAGGAGCCCCCGACTGCTGCAGCTGGGGCTGGAGCCCCTGGAGGTCAAGGGGGTGCGGCGGCGCCTGCGGGGGAGCTTCCTAGGGGCCCGGCAGAGCTGAGTTACAGCTGCTGCTGCTGGAAGGGCAGGAGATGAAATTATAGCAGGGAGGCAGGGAAGGGAGAAAAGCAGAATGTCTGAAGGGATGAAAACACCACAGTTTCACTTTCATCCCTCTAATAGTCTCAGAAATCGCTTTAGGGGGATGAAAGCCATCACTTGAAAGTCTGATTCCTCTGTCTTTATGCTTTGTAGGCATCTACAGAGAGTAGAAATAAAGTGATAATGAACAAGCATTAAAACCAGTACAGACTGTTGCCTGAAACCCAATTAAGTCAGTGCAGCCAGATACACGTTCCTTCAACGAACATTGTGACCAGTTATTTTAGCCAATAGCACCAAAATAATAGGCAGTTACAAGATGATTCCCCCACCCCAAATCCTTGCAAGTAAAAAGACTCTTGTACAGTCTTATGGTCACAAGGACATAAACTTGAAACTTAGTAAATAATAGAAGTGAAGCTGCACGACTGATCTTACTACAGCTTCCCCAGCCACATCTTAGTCATTAATTCCACGACTATATCAAAGTATTCTCCCAGTACAGAGAACAGATGATGCTCAGTCAACAAGCAACTATGCAATGTTTGATTTCCCCTTATTGTTAATACATATTCCAAACATCACTCTCATGATAGTTTCATTTTGCTAAGTGACTTTGCCCTATAGCAATTGAAGTCCAAAGCATTTGCAGTACATAGACACCTAACGCTGATTAGGAATCAGACTTCTTCAAAACCAACAAACTCACAGACACCACTGCTGAATGGTCTGCAAATACGAACTAATACATTCTCCCCAAAAGCCTGCAAGCTCGAGGAGGTACTGTTATTGTCTCCATTTTAAAGCTGGAGATCTGAGATGCCATTTGGTTAGAGTCAAGTCCTCTGAAGAAAGTTACCCTCTTCAGGCTTTCACCACCAAGGCTTCCAGCTCCATGTTTAAAAGCCTGTAATGCTGGAGCTAGTACAGGGAGAAGAGGACACCAATGATGTCCCAATAACCTGATGATCTCTGTGTTTAGCAGCTTTTAGTTTGCTGTCTGATAGCACAAGGTTGACAAGTTTCAAAGTTTTAGCCTAGCTGGCCTGAGGGACCAAGCAAGCCAAAAGTGTTATTAGCCCAAATGGGGACATCTCCTGCCTTCATGAACATTACTAGACCAATAAATAATTTGTTGATTAACCTAGAAAGGAGCATTTTCAATTCTTAGGAAAGGATTAGTAAGTATGAAATACATTTGTCACTTCCACCTAATGTGTTTAAATGATATAATAGTTAATCTGTAATATTCTGAATAAGACTCATATTTAATGTCTACTTTTGCAAAATACATTTAAATGTTATATTCAATCTTTAAAAATCTGGGGTTATGTTTGCATGGCTAATAAGAAATCAAATATAAAATACAGACTTTCATTGCTGTCTTCTATTTTTCTCTCTTTCTTCTTCCCAGTCCCTCTCCCAACAAAGCAAAAATGTAAGCCCTATTGCCATTTGCAAGTATGCATGTGGAAGAAAATTGATTGCTGAGGCAAAGTTCTGTACGTGCTGCAGAAAATAAGCTCATGTTGACAAAGGTTCATTTTATTTAAAGGAAACAGTTTGTGACTGATTGCTTGAGAAGAAAACAAAGGAAAAGATATTTTAGAGATTGTTTTGGCTCCTGGAATCAAGGCTGCTTAAAGAAAAGGAAAACTTAAGGAGAGATAAATGTTTTGAAAGAAAGACTGCTAGCGAAACCATCTCAGCTGCTAACTTTTGAAATCAAGTATCTTAATCTGTCACTTTCTTGCTGGGTTATCACAATCGGATCAATAGTACCCAAATCCAGACAGGTACTAAGATGCTAGACACCTCTGTGGATCTATTCCTGAGTCTCACTTTATCCAGTTTATAAAACGGGAAGAAAAGAATTATAAAATATGCATGTCCATATCAAATTGAAATGTGTCCTAATGTCTCTGTTATCACTATGAATTACACTATCAAAAATGTTTCAGTAATAATCTCAGAGGGTTTGACAAGTTATGAGAGGCATAAATTTATCTAAGACATTTCTTAACCACTTAACCTTCTTAAGCACTGAAAGTTAAAGAATTGTGTAAGTACAACTCTTATCTTACTAATCCTATACTTTGAAGAGAACATTGTATTTGCATTGCAATTACATCTTCAGAAACGTCAACTGCTGCACCCTGTAAAAAAACAGTTTTATTAAGCCTAAGTTCACCACTACTCCTGAAAGCCGGCACTTTGCTGAGCACGTATAGGTATTTGGTATTCTATAAAATAATGATTGACCTCACATAACACCATTCAAGTTTTAGAGGCAACAATGGGGATTTTCTTTGACATAAAGAGACATACTAATACGTTAAGTATTAAAAATGTTCTTACTGCTAGTCTCTTAAAAGGTCAAGAGACAACTTAGTCTTCCAAACTCAGCTTTCTTAATAAGAGCCTACTAAACTAGAAAATCTAACTACACCTACCAGATATGTACACAGCATCTTAACAGATTAGTTTTTTGTCATTACAGAGGCAGAATTGGTTCTTGTATTTCTGTGCTACTACAGAAGCCCCTAGCAGCATTTAAACATGACATTTTACAATACCCTCACTGCAATCTTGAAATGATACAAGCTGGAAATACTTTCCGTCTTTCCAGTGTTTCACTGAACGCAAACCCCACATTTGCAAAAACCTAAGCTTCTAAGACCATTGACTCAGGTTCTGCTAATTCGTATTATGAAATGAACTGCAGAATGAGTGGGTTTTTACTCTCTATTACATAAAGCACTCTTTGACACCAAACTGATTTCTGGGATCATGTCTGGGTGAAGAAGCCACAACAGCTTGTTCTTTTGTAGTTTAAGGAATTAGTGACCTTTTAAATATATCAAAAAGTCTAATTTGGAAAGAGTAATTAATGTTGTGGTCTAAATATTTTTGCTTCATGAAGCTGGGCTAGCTGCAGCACGCCCAGGTTATTCTCAAGACAAAGAAGTCCAGACAAAAAAACCTTGGCATCTACAAATGCCATATGGAGTTTCCATGTGTCATTGTTGTGTTATAAAATTATCTCCCATTTTTTTTCCCTAGATATTTATAATATATTGACATTTTTTGCCAGTTCTTTTTCTTCCAAATCTGGGAGGAGGAGTGTTAAACTATTTTTGAGTCCAGAAGCAGAGAAAAATAATTAGCTTAAAAAACTCCAGCTACAGTCTGAAATGGCTTTTCCAGGCACAAAACTGCACATTATTAAGGCCTAGCGTTGTGGGACTTTCCATGGCTTGAGGCTAATGCTCTCCCCAAGCGAAGCTGAGGATCCATCCTTTCTCATGGTTTGATGCTCCTGTTTCCAACCTTCATGGTTTGTTAGCCAGGTGACCTTCAACCTTTGATCCTGGAAAGACTATTAGTGGTGACTCCAGGAGATTTGCCGCAATAGCATGGCTGTAGGGGAGCATTCCCAGGTGCATTATGAATGCAGCTTATCACATCATTCTACAATTAAACAATGGGATAGCTCAGAATGTGTATATATAAATATAACTAAATACATGTGCATATAAACAAAAAATTGGCATTTAGTGGAGATAAGTCAAGCTGTATCCATTATGCTGCTGTGACCCACTTTTATAAGTGGGCAATACACACATCCAAATCCAAAATAGGATTTATGCAGGTACTTTGCTTCAAGCAAAACCTTAGTGTCATGACTGGGGAGGGTTCTTTAAACAAAGCTATGGGAGTCAATGACACAAACTACTGGAGAAATTATATATGTGTTTCAACAGCTTTTGTTGAATTGGGGTTTAATCCCAGCTCTTCAGACTACAAACTACCATTTCAAAACCTGGGACAGGTTTGACTACATGTCAAGTAAACAATTCAACACCTGCCATGTTTGGGGCATTATTGTAATATCAATAATAAATAACATCCCAGAGCTTAGAGCTGTTTAGAAGAATTGCCAGGGAGGAATAAAATTTTTTTTCTCTCTCTTTTTCACTGTAATTCCCACCAGTTGCCCTTTTCCCTTATCTTCAAAATTCTCTGTTGCATTCCTCATTGGTGTTCTCTAAAAGATTTCTTTCAGGATAAATTCTGCTGCGTTTGATGTAGTTGTAAAATGAAGGCATACCTGCTGTTGTATCTAGGTACAATATTTGAAAACAATCCTTAAATCATTCATTTTTTTCCTATTTAAATTATAGTTAAAATGAAAGTGTATGCCTAGGACAGGAGGAATAAAGGCTATAACAATAGAAGGTCCAAAGAAGATGCCAAAATAATGCGTTCCTTAAAGCAAGTAAGACAAAGCAGTATTGTTTTACTGAGTTTATGGAATTTGAAATATATATGTTTCACGCATAACACAATATGATTCAAACCAGCTGACTTTTCCTTACAAAGAGTTAAGAAACGACTTTACTGACAATTACAACTTAAAATGGCTCCATTGACAGAACTGTAACATGAACCAAAAGCCTCATCTTGCAAATACTTTTGTGCTTCCTATTATGTGCTGTGGGAAGTCCCACTGACCTCATGGCTTTGAAGGTTAAGCAGGCAACTACATCTTCTCCTCTTTATAGTTTAGTTGACTTGTGGTCTAGCAAATGAAGAACTAAGAACTGCCAAGCTTAAAACTAAGCATTTTTATTTGGGGGGGCAATAATTACGTGGCCTCAAAGGAACGGAACAATAGATAACAAGAGCAGAGTCACAAGGATGGAAGAGGGAAGAAAAAAGGTTGGTTGAGAAATGAGGTCCAGCTGCTGACTCATAGAAACATTTCTCAATAAAGTTCATGAGGATGCTGCATATGGATTCAGTCTGTGTGTGTGACTGCTGAATAGTCCATGGATTAAGAGCCATAGACACAGTTAACATCCCTCCTGAGCTTTTAAATTCTAATGACTATCAAGGCTGAAAAGTTTTTTTTTTTCCCTCCAATAAAGTTCATGGGTTGTATAGTATACACTTAGAGTCTCTAAAGAGTTCCCATACCTATTTTGGCTGTAAGGTACCCTTTGGTGATGTTACTACATAATCAATCATAAAAAAAGGTGAAAAAAGCATTTTCCAGGCTATTTTTGTAAACTTAAGTAGCTGAAAAATAAATATTGAGTCTATAACAAATACCTTTATCAGTACCAAGGGAAAGATATAAACCCTAAACAAGCATAAAACCTGTCTCCAACTTTCTGCTTCTCTCATTCCATAGTTTCCATTTAAGACATCAACACAGGCAAAACCTTTCTTGAAATTTCTCCATCCTCATTACTAATAGAGCTGCATCACTGACAACACCACCACAGTTTAAAGCACCAAGACAGGCAATGCCCTCCTTTGTTACACAGCCTCCAAATTCTTAGTAGTATGATAGGATGCATAAAATGTTCCAGCTTCAGCAGAATATTACACGGATATTTAGGTTTATCCCTTAAACAGCAGTTAAGCATATACTCCATTTAAGTATGTTTAAGCTACATTCATTTCAATAGGACTTAAGCATGTGGTTAACAGCAGGTATATGCCTTGCTGAATGAGGATAAAAGTGCTATGAAATGAATATTGGTTCTACATTTGAATTTCCCGGTGTCTTTTTAAGACAGACTTTGAAAGTGCTTTCTAAATATGTTCATTTATTATTGCATATTCACTAATAGACTTGTGCTGGGGAGTCCTATAATAGTACAGTGCAGATTCCTCAGATTATACCAAAAAATCAAAATACCTATTATATGCAATGTCTTTCCTGTAAAATGATATGCCAACTTCCATAATCATTTGCTATTCTCTCTTTAGAAAAATTTGATATCTTTTAAACCTCCTAATTACAATAACAAATAAAAAGTCCTTTTTGGTAATAAGGAAGGAAACTGGCACAGAATCATAATAAAGAAAAGCCAGCTGAGGAGCCTGCTAGAAAACAATACTATGTATAATTGGTGTTTAATTATGCAGAATTAACAAATGGCAGCAGCACTGGTTGTATTACTTGACCAAGGCTCTTTGCCAAGTCAACAAGCTGGTTTCAATGTAGGAAGTAACCCATTCAGTTATCTGGCGCCTTTGAGCAGGACCCTGACTGCTGTGTTCTCCATCTGTGTTGCCAAAAACATTTAGCAGAAGAAAGAAATCTGTTGATTTGCTAAAGCAAGATAAATTTCGGTCATTGATATGGGTGAATGCACCAATAAGATCATAAAAAAGTTTTCTAAACATTTTATTCATCTGGTGCCAATGATTTAGTAACACCATGAGAGCTCAAAATACTAATTAGTATGAATTTGCAGGGCTGATATATTATACAATAGAATATCGAACATGTTTATTTGAATATATTACCTCCACTAACCCCTCCCCCTCCATACACACATATTTGAATGTATTTAAAAACATGTTTAAATATTTATGTTCTCTAGAGCCTCATTACATAATTTTCTCCTATGGTAAGCAATTAATTTGCATTTTGAAATGAACACAACTATGATGATACATATGAGAGGTTCCTAGAGAGCGTGTCTGCCGCTGTACCCACACTCACAACTGGCCCCTGTCCCAAACCTGAGCACTGGCCTCACCAGTGGCTCCTCCTGCTTCCCCACCGCTGTGGCCTGCCACACTCAAGAGATCTGGCCTGGCACACCTGTGACAAGGTGTGCTGACTCAGGGAGCTCGAATTCAATTTGAAGAAAGACTTTTTGAATTAAATACAGATAACAAAAACCTTTGGGGGAAGGAGAAGGCAACAAAAACTCTTGGAGATCCCCAAAAGCATGTAGCAGTCTGCCCCTTCTTTTGAACTTCTCTTGCATGTGTAGGTTTCTTTGAGGGTTGTCACCATGATAACGGTAACAGTAGCAGACGTACTGTCAAATGAATAAGAACCTTCAGTGAGAAGTGCATTGACACATATATTATACTTATGTTGTATATTTATGCTGTTTGCAGGAAGGCAGAAGGCCTATTGAAAACCATGGAGAGAGAAGCAGCATTTGGGTTTTGATAGAACAGAGAATACGGATTGAAAGTAAACACATGGGAAAGTCTTTGTCAACCAAACTCCTCTACAGATTTGCATAGATTCAACTTCACCTGAGTAGCTGCTACTGTTAAGATCCTGACTAGTTTTCTCTTAGGTCAGACCAGGATTTAGATTACTGCAAGATTTAGATTACTGCAGTGAGCTAGTCTCATCTGAAATCCTGGAAAAAAGGTTAATTTTGCCTGATCTTCCTCACGAAGAGTCATTGTCACAGAAATCTGGTTGCAGCGAAAGAGAAACAAAGCAAAGATGAATCTTTCTGTTCTTACAGTGCTTCTCAGGACAACAGGGTAGATGCAAACCAAGGACACCAATCTGTGGAGCACCAAGTGTGACACAGAACTAAATGGGGGCCTCTTTTACATCCTTAAAAATAATAGGCTTTAGAATTCAATGCTCATTTTAACCCCCACCTTTACTGGCAAAGAACAGCAGTTTTCTCCTTCCTTTTTTGCCATACTTTTTCAATGACATTCAGCATCATCAAAAACAATTCTTAAATCCACAGCATGTTATGTTTGGAAATAGAAAGTTAAATAAAAATGCCCCTCTGTGTGTGCGTGTATATCAGTATGCAACTTTACAAAGTTGAGCTATTTCCAATGCAAACACAAGTAAATCTGGACATCCTCGTACATTCAACATTTTATAGGCCCAGTAAAACTTGATCAAAATCCACTTATACTTGTCGGTTGTGTGACTTAACCTTTAGGGTAGATTAATTAGATTAACAGACCACATACTGTAGATTCCAGTACTTCCTCAATGGCTATTAAATTACACAGAAGGAATTATGTTTTAGAGTCCTGCTTCCTTAAATCAAATTCCAGCCCTGTCACCTTTCTTTCATTTATTAGACTGCAAAGCTCTTGTTCCTTTCGTAATAAAAACTGAACCTCTGTTAAATTCCATCCTTAGTACTTGAAGTTATTCATGATTGCTGCGCTTGGGATCAGGTAACTACAGAATCTGAGTCTACACTGGGAGAACACGGTTCATGACAGGTATCCCGCCAAAGGAGTGAAAAGGTGCCACTTAATTTGTGAAGAGGCAGGGAGTAGTAGAGTATTCTTACTTTTAAGAGACTGACTACAAGCTGTGCCCCATGCGGACCCCAACAGTGGAAGCACAGAGCGGCCACCAGTGTGGCAGAGGGGAGTGCCCAAGCTGGAAGAGGGGTACTGCTTGCAGGAGGCCAGTTCAGCTCTCACCATCAGGACGGATAATGCTAACATGCAGAACGCCTTCTGGTTACAGCACCGAGTTGGGTAAATAGGGCTTAAGAAATACCTCTGCAGCTTTCCCAGCATGTTCGTTTTTTCTTTCTCAAAATGTTGTCCAGACAGTGAGCAAAGATTTTGTACACTTGCCCTGTATTCCCAGACACCAGGGAGCTTGGGCATGCCCATAAACATGAGCAGAATATTCACTATTTCCCAGAAAGCACTAGAGAAACTGTATACGCACAACACAATGCAACTAGTAAGCTGAAGAAAAAAGACAACGTTTTGGCCTTTCTTGCACTCACATCTACCTATAAACTGTCCCCAGGATATTACAAACAGCACAACAACTAAGAAACCTAGGTAAATACATCAAGCTTAAAAAACTAAGAAAGTCTGAGTTCAGATCTTTGTTCTGAAAAGGCTGTACGGCTGGGAGGAATATAATAACAAGCAGTGTCAAGGGAAGGTCTGCCCTCTGCACTTCCGTGACACAACAAGGGAGAAGATGGAATCCGAAATCTGTGACACAAGAACATAGCTATGGACATATCATCTACTGCACGCCTGCTGATGCACACTCTTCCACCCAAATGGCAGCATGCTCCTGCTGTCAAAATTGCTAGAAACATTGAAAGAGTTAGTATGGAAAAGTTGGTGACAGCGTATTTTTTTTAAGCTATCAGGGTGCCTGGACTAGCTTTGAAGCAGTGCCACGCAATCCGGCACTAAACATACCGGTGTGTGCCCAGCCTCGGTCCCCATTAACACTCCAGGTGTTACAAACAGCATTCAGGACTGTCCCATTAGGACGTCAGAAAAGCTTGTCATCATCAAGACACCACAGTCTCGTTCCGCTTTCTCTGCAGCTCATTCCTGGTCTGTGATATTAATTCTACGCTACACGCCTAGCTTTTTTGCTGTATTTACTGCTGATGCGGCTCGTTTTGTCCTCCCGTATTGCTGGAAGTATGTGCTGGCAAGTCCCGTTACAGTCAGTACAGTTGCGTTAGTAGCTAGGGCAATCCATGGCTCCTAATGACAGGCCAATTATCTTTGAGGGTAGCAACTTACCCACAATTGTATTTCTCCAAAACCATGTAATTAAACCCATATGGCTTCAGTAAATAGCAAAACTGTCTTGGAGAAAAAGCTTGGTGAATAAAGACAAAAGAATCCTCCACCTTTATTTACAACATTCTAAAAGCCACCTACTTGTATACATTTTTAAGACAGAAATTTCATTTCAATCGGAGCAGGCAGGCAGAGCCCTTAAGCAGCCTGAGACAAAGAGGGTTTGGAACAATGGATGAAATAGCAAGCCCTGACAACCCTGCACTTGTGATCAGGTAGCAGAGCCCAGGAGGGGAGCCTGGTAAGGCAATTAGGAGCAGGTGATGCTCGCCAAGAGAGGCTTCAATCTCCAGGCAATCCGTGTTAGAGGGGCTTCGACAGAGCCTACAGAGGAATCCAAAGCTGCCCTAACTGCTCAGAACTTCTTCAGGATGTGAACTGAGCCCCACATCTGGAGCAAAGTATGACGAGCTGTGAAGACTTCTTACTATAATCATGGCAATGTGTAAAAACAGTATTTATACAGTGTTATTTTTTTGTATTGGACTTCTATGCCCTGCTGATGCTGACATCTTCGTGCTTTGCACAGCAGAAAAAGGAAGAGTGTGCATATTTCACACTATCTATTCTTGCCATCTTGATTTGGATGCCATCTACACTTCCGAGGATCCCTCCATGGTGGGAAGCTCCTCCACAGTGATTTAAAGCACCTGAACTATAACTACCAGCTGGAAGAGTCTGTCCTCATTCATTAAGGACTTGTAAACTAGAGATAAGGAGCTAAAATTGCACGCCTAAAATAGGTGATATGATACTGCACTGTAAATAATGCTAAAGGGTTTCTGCCCCCAAATGCTTACAGTTCTAAATAAGAAAGGGAGGAAAACGGACAGGGGCTCAATTTGCTGTATGCCACAAGTTAGCGGCAGAGAGGGAAACAGTACCCAAGGTCTGTTCTCCATTCACTAGACTTCATTTGCACAGCCAAAGACCTTTGTATGACCACATTTAGAAGTAAAGCAAAAAATCTCCCACTAAAGAAAATCCTACCATGAATATTAGAAAAAAAAGAAAAACATCCTTCTCCCTTCCTTGACTCCTGGAAAAATAAAATTCTTTAATGCCTTCATCTTCTCCCTTAAGATATAAATCTGCATTCTGAACTCTATTTTTCTCCCATTTGATTACCATACTGAATCTGGGGGGAAAAAGCACACAGTGAAAGATACATTCTTTGAATGAAAAAAGGAAAAATTCTTAGTGTCACAGATGGCTGTCAGGATGAAATGAAGCTTGTGTCTGCTGAGGGAATCAGACATTAGTGTGAAATCTGAACAGAAAGGAACATAGCAGAAGGCAACATTTCAAAAGGAGTTCAGCACCAACTGGCATTGTGAGGGTTAATTTACTGCCAGGAACTGCTGGGCTTTTCATTCTCAGTAGACACACAATAGACAGATCCCAAAAGTACCCATCATAATCACAGATGCTGGGGATTAATGCTAAAATGAAAGCTTCATGAATATTAAAAATATCAAACCTGCTAATGATGTAGCAGAGTTTGGAATAACAACCAATCTGAAAATCTAAGAGTGTGCCATGCAGACATAGTGAGACACTGTCTTTTTAAAAACTGATTAAACCTACTCAATTTGTAACAGAAAGAGGCTTATGCATATTAGGAGCTGAATTGACTGCCAAACTTTACAAATTGCACAGGCTAATTACCATAATTAAGCTTTGGATTGAAAAAGAAAATTCCATTTATCTCAGAATGACTCAGTGGAACTTCAACAAAGAAGGCAAAGTACATCAGATGGTTTGGTCTTTTTTTTCCCTCCCCCCCCAAGTGGTGTTTCAAAAGCAGTTGTGAAAAAAATAATCAGAGTGACAGCATAGAAATACTTTTGCTTGAAAATCAGAAAAAATGCATAATTTAGGGATCTGATTTTGGAATTTGTTGTAAACCCTCCCCTACAAACTAGTACAGTAAAATATGTTCTATTTTTCAAATATAAAGTCTGAATCAGGGGGCAATGCAAAGCCACGTGCCTTTTATAACCTGAAGCCACATGTAATTCCTGTAACCATGCTTCATCAGTTTCCTGGAGAGGACACTGGGCAGCGTTTGATCTGTTGGACTCTCCTGCTGCTATACATGTCTGCTGTTTGCCTTCTCATGCCGATGCAGAGAAGTTATCTTGAAGGATGAGATAACAGCTACCACATTTTAAGATAAAGATTACATGTTATTCTATGACTTTGAGCTGGATTCAAAGTCTTCCACTAATCTCAAATGAGATTTGGATCTTGTCCTTAGGGAATGCTTAGTCTGCGAACAATAAAAGCACAGCTGTGAAAACTTTATTGTGGGATACAGGAAAATGTCTTACTGTATTGCCTTTCCTATCCCCAGTTAGGAAGAAAATATAATGTGAAGGTCTTCCTTAAGCTTACCTAGGCTTTTAAGTCACATATCTATGAGACCATAGGTACATAGAGACATCATACAAAGGAGAACGCTGAGATACTGCGGAAGTATCAATCCTCCCATGTATAATGGGACTCTGAATTTTTGCCCATCAGTTGCTTCAGTTTTGTTTGCATTTATCTAACCTTTGCTTCTAGGATAATGATGATATCTATACATTTTCAGGTCTCTTCACAGAATGCCTTGAACAAAATGGTCCTGAAAAAATATATGTACAGGTTCATTTCTAGAAAACAAAGAAAACTCACAATGCATTAAAAAAACCCAAAGCAAATTAAACAGACCTGCATTTCATTCACTGTAGAACTCTGGACAGTTATATCTACCACTATGGGCGTGCTATAAATACTTGTAAAAATAAATGTGAATTGAAGGCCTAGGTAAACATATGAAAGGAAAACAGGCAAAAATAAAAAGATCATGTTCAGACATGATTTTATTCAGCTACATTAGAAGAATCATGAGGCCATCAGAACAGAACTCTGCAAAGAGAAACCAGGAAAAATTTCAAAAAGCAGATGACGAAGTGAGATATGTTACCCAAAAGAAGAGGGAGAAGAATGTAGTGATACTTATCTATCAGCATTGGTGCTTTCAGGAACCACCTGAATTTTCTGGAGCACATCTTTATTAAAGATTCACTAACATTATAAAAGAACATATTCATATGTGAGCATGTAAAAGAGAAGAAACTACCAGCTAATTCTAGTCCAGAATTTGCATCCATCAAGACAGATTCAAATTTTAATGTGATATTACTCATCCCATCTATACAAACCATACACATCTGCTTCTATGAAATTCTTATCTCATATAACAACTGAAATACAGAATGTATCACCGCATTTACTCCTTGAGGAATCAACAGTAATTATATTAAAATACCAGATCATAGGCACTTTTACAAAAATCTTCCATCTATGCATGCCATGCCTTTCCCTCTTTTCTATGGCTGCTAAGACAACCAACTCTGAGATAGCCATAAGCTGAAATTCCCCACTATGCAAACTAAGCATCCTGGCAGCAACTCTGCTCTGCATTCTGAATAATCAGAAGGCATTCACTTCACATGCTCAAAATTAAGCTTGTGTTACTTTGTGTAGAAGAAAGAAATACAAGTTGTGGAGACCCTCTAGTCATGAGGAATTTCTGTGATTGGGATATGTAAGTGGTTATGTTGAAGATGTATGTATATGTGAGCAATTCTGTCTGTTACTAATTTGGTATATGGAAATGTATTGGTCTCCTTGTATAAGTTGGAAATAAGTTGATCAGACACAGTAGAGATGCAAGTAGTAAAGGAAGAGAACAATCCCAGATTTACATCACACTCACTCCTCCTTATGCTCATCATTAAAAAGGCAAACACACACATTCATTATTGGCAAATATAATAAGGAAGATCATCCTTTTTCTCTTTACCTTTTTTTTAAGAATCTTTTCTTGTCCTTGTATGGATCTATTCTGGAAACACATGCAGCTGTCACTGGATGAAGTAGCAATAGAATAAGCTGCACTATAAATTGTCCTATTGTGATTGTGTCTGATTCTTTTTATATCAGTTTTATATCAGAGACTCCTTATATATCAGTTTTATATCAGAGACTCCTTATATATCAGTTTTATATCAGAGACTCCATTTTCCCTTTTTTCTCACAGTCCTGCACCCAATGGAAAGCTCTGTGGCCAGAAACTGCAATAGGCAAAACACTGAAATGTCCAAGCTCTACTTTTAAGTGGAATAAAGAGGTTAAGTGGCGTCTAAAGATAGAAAAAAAAAATTAATTATTCCTACGGTAAGACACCGGCTGACTGAACTCAAAATCAACATCCACAGTTCAACACCTTGAGTGAAAAATGCCAGCACTTAAAGATGTCCATGCTTCACTTGATCTTTTGTCTGAGGGACCATTCCTTGAGTCCTTGTGGCTAGAATGAACTTCAATAGATAACATGCTACTTAATAAAACAATTTCTGTGCTTTCTCAGAAAATTTTTCCTTGCCCTCACCTTAAGGACAAGGAAAAATCTTTTTATTGACAGGTTTGTAGACAAGATCTTAACATGCATTACTTGATATTCACAACCTTTTCAACAAGAATACCCACAACCTAAAGCAGGTCAAGCACAATTGTGTGTGCTAGGCAAGATATCTTACTGTTGGTACTCCCTATTGTTTATCCCTCAGATAAGAACAGGAAAGATAAATTCTAAATATTTGAGTTTTGAGTGAATGAATGTTCAGTTAATGATTTAAGGTTTCACATAGTCTGTTCCCTTTCATTGGCCTGTTTGTTTTTAGTTTCTTGTTTAAACAAACTAACAAAACCACTTAAAATACCTCAATCCAATCTAAAATCTTGGAGAAGAGGCACAGGCTAGAGCTCTGTCATTTATTACATGCAGAAAACAAATGTCTTCAAAATATTTAAAGTTAGTAAGAAGTACAAGGGTTGTGTATTATTGAAACTGCATTATTAAAATAATTTCATTCAAATAATTGTTCTATATTTTGCATTTCTAGAAAGAAAATAAAGCTCTATGTAAATGTTTTTTACAGACTACAAAATTAAAAAAAGAACAAACCAAACCAAAACAAAACAAAGAAAACCAAGGTGGAGTCCTAAACCACTGATGTTTCACCAGCTTAACAAAACATTAAGGAACTTTAGAAACTGGTATATTATCACTTGAGAATAGTTTTTATTACAGTTTATAATATGTCTGTTATTCTAAAATCACTCAGGATTTTCTTAAGTTTTCTTTACATGCATTCCTTTTCTGTGACAGTGGGCTAAAATCTTCCCACCTTGCTCTGGTGTTAGGAGTAGAGACAGTGAAGAACCCACCCCTGATCCTTCAGACAGCTAAAAGAACCCAAAAGATGCCTTTGTTAAAAACTCTCTTTCTTGTGTCGGCCTAGAAGGAACGGGGTAATTTTATCAGCTGATGCTGATGAGGCTCTGGAAGTCTTCTGAGAAGCATAATATAGAATTGCATGCTTGGATGTTAATCTGTCAACGCAGTAGGGCACAGACATATAGGTTTTAAATTTTTTTCTTATTTTTAAAGTATTTCCAGATACAGAATAGAAAAAAAGTCACTCAAGTCATCTTGAGCCTTTAGTATGAAAACATGTAGACATGATCTAAAAGATACCTCTAATGATCTTCAGAGGGAGAAATTTGGGAAATACCCCCAGGCTGACCTGTATTTTGGAAGAGAACATTTCTTTATATTGAACTATGGACTATAAGTACGCTGAAATTTCATTTATTCTAAATCTTGAAATATGGACAAAATAGTGGCAGGATACAAATACTCAGAGAATTAAGGAATATATTGCCTATCACCTGTAGGTTACTGGTTCAGATTCTGTCAGATGAATAGTGACAGAAAGTCAATACAAGCCAACGGCTGTTTCATGAACTACATGTGAATCAGGTAAGTAGTCCGAGAGCAGATCCCAGTATAGTATAATTCCTGATGAGGAACAGCTGGTGGTTGGGCAAAAAAGCCCAACTGCACTCCTCTCTGATAAAGACTCGCTTCTGAAAGTATGCATTGGAAAGCATGGGCTGCGCATCATTTGCACTGTAGGTTCAAAAGATCCATTTGCCTTTCAATGTTGTTAATGTGGCATGAGCATATACACAAAATCAATGTTACTAGGCACCATATTCCAGAACTCTGCAGAAACATCTCCACAGAGATCACTTTTGCTGCCCAGGAAAATGCATTCACTTCATAAAAATATGCACTTCAATAAATGTTATTCACCAATGCTCTTTCTTGGAAAGCAATAAATGAAAATGATAATTTCAAAAAGGCTGTATTGGTATTAGACAACTAAGTATTATAATATTACTTAACCAATATACAGATGATACTATTAGAGTTTTTTATTAGATGGTATTAATAAGGTTTTAAAAACTTAAAAACTTTATGAACTTAAGTTTTTTAAGAAGGTGTTTTTTTTTTTAAGAAGAAGAACTAGTTTAGAAAAAGAGAGTGAAGAAAAGACAGGAAGATGCTAGTGGACATTCTGACTCTTTTTTAAGAAGAGCTGATTATTACTTAGCAGCAATTTTCTGATTTTCATTTAAGATTTTTCATTCTAGAAGTTCATTTCTGGTACGTTTCAATGAGTGACAAGTTACAAGTTAGTTTAACTCCCAGGAACCCCAAAGTGCAACTTTTTGGTGCTAGTGTAGCCAGAGCTGCAGGGAATATGTCCAGGAAGCAAATTCACCATTGCAGTAAATCAAGGTGCTTTCTAAATTTAATTTCCCATACTGGCCAGAGTTTTTGAGAAAATAGAAAAGCCAGCTCTTCACCACCTACACTGTAGATAATGCAAAGAATTCTGCTAATACCATCTGTCAGCATAGTTAAAAAGTTAAATTATTTAAGTCATCAGAATTTAAATGACATGGTTTTAGAACAGATTTAAGCAGCTCCCAAATTAAATAAAATTAAAATTAATAGGTTACAGAATAAAAAATAATCTAGAAAATACTAGAGTGATATTATCAATGCTTTTATTCATACTGCACACATCATTGTCCTCTTCATTCCATATTTTCACTTTTAATTACTCTCAGATTTTTGTAAAATACCCATTTATTTCAGAACCTCAATCAAATAATAGCTAATATAACACAACTTTCCACTAACTTTATTTAAGACAACAACTTCCATTCTGTGCATTTTTAAAAGAAACTCAGATATCTACCCAGTGAAAATCCTTGGATTTTTACTCTAAGTTACTCAACTCATTTTCATTAGATCTAGCTTCTTCTAACTGAAGTAGCAATCTTTATTTTTCATTAGTTTGAAGACAAATCTAGAAATAAATCTCTGCTGTACCTTTTGGTCACAGATAACTTCTTTCACCGTGGCTGAGCTGCAGTTTTACCCATACAACTTTCTGTAGTACCAAGAGAGGTGAAGCAGCTTAATCTATCCTGGTTATAGTATAGGACGAATACTTTCAGGGAGCTGAGGAGTATCTGCAATGCATTTAAAATAATAATGCAAAATACTCAAAGCGTTTAAGAAAACCCTCCAAAAATCAAACACCCCTCCTCCACAAACTTTGTTTTTTGTAGAAAAGGACAACTTAATTTATAATAATATGTGAATTCAAAGTGCACCTACTTAGCAAAACCTCTTTTCAAACCACAGAAAATTGTGGACATCTGTATCAATGCTGGCTACTATTCTCCAATATTGGACAATAATATTAAACACCTGCTTTAACAGCCTACTGGATGAATATGGCTGCTTTTGACAGACAAGTACTGGAACTAAACCATCAAATTACAAACCAAGTTAATCTAGGGAGGAACAGAAGAGATGGAAATAGTTGAAAAGGATACAAATGTCTGTTCGTGTGTAAGCAAGTGATAAATCATGGAGCACAACGTTATTTCCTGGCATCTTTTTATAATGTGGCTAGAGACTGATGAAATACAGGACCAGCCATAGTAAATCTGATAACTGGCTCTATCAAGCCCAGATTTCTGTCTGTGCTGGATGTTCAGAGAACTAAAATATACCTAACCTACTAGACGGTGTTAGAGATGGAGGAAGACTACTTATAATCCATTGATGGTTAGAAGAATGAATTAACTTGGTTTTTTAAAGAGCAAAGACTAAAAAGAAAAGAAGTTATATAGAAACAAAATACACTGCACATCAGAAAGACACACTGAACATTTCAGCAACTGTTGCTAATAGGAGTCCCAAACAACACCCTTGGAGTGGAAATCACTGCCACATGTTAAATGTATTTAGGATGTGATGCAGAAGGGCAAGATTAGTACAAAAATTCCAAATATGTGAAGGGAAGGAGATAACCCCTAAGGAATTCCAGTTCCACACAATAAAGGTGAAACTGCTCTGCTCAGGTTTCTCCGGACTAGCTGTAGCTACATCTGTGTTGCTATTCCCACCACCCATTTCACGTGCAGCTGCACCAAGACCTAAATGTGAGGAGAATCAGAGAACCCATCTGTGTTTAGCATAACCGCCACAGGCACTGCAGTGGCAAACATGCAAATGAGCTGATTAATCAGGAGGTAATTATGCTTGGGTTACTCTTTCTGTTACAGGACTGCTTTGATAGCAAGGTTAGGTATTATACATAGGAGCAGCTCATAGGGGAAAACGTTAGAGTACCCTGTGAGACAGTTCAAAGTCCTTTACAAGCACGTTTCCTGTAATATTTAGATGAACATTTTGTTTATGAGAATAGGTTCATATGTCATTAACTAAGTGAATCTTGACAGTGAGAAGCCAGTCTATAAAATACTGATTTCCAAAATAAAACATTTACATGGCACTTTCCAGCTGAAGTAATTCCCTGGCACGGGGTACAATCTATTTACTAATTTCCTTTAAGGACTGTTTTCTCACATTAACTGATTCTCAGATCTTTCCATCTCTTAGGACTGTGCTGCTGCAAAATGGAGGAGGAGTCACTAAAGGAATATTATCTTTTTTTTTTTTTTTTTAAAAAAAAGGCAAGATGGATTGAGCATCTTCACTGACTATATAAAAATTCTTGTTTTTGAATTCAGATGGGCTACGTCAAAAAGCAAAAAAATCTGTAGCAGTTATGTTGCAGAGTAACAAGCAAACTTTTGTGCCCAGAGTATAAGGCAGTGAAGGATCTCCATCTCCAACTTTGAGAGAGATTGCTCTAGAGGATGCTCGATGATAGCAATCAAGGAAAGCTATCCCAGCCTGTGACTCACAGATCAGCAACTCTGGCTTACGGACTGCCACACCTCCTTGGTGGCTCCTCTGCAAGCGGTAGGAATTGCTGTAGTTAGAGACTGGGCATTATTCCACAGCTCTACAGAATCGAAATACATTCTCAAACTGTGTTATTCTTATATTTATCAGCATTCAGAACACAGCTGACATTTTAAAATTCATTTCTGTATCCCATTTAATTCCCTGTATGTCTACATACATGCATTTCCTACTTTTGAACTTCTATAGGATCTGATCACAGCCTGCCAGAATCAGCAGGACAACATGCATGACAGAGCTAATTCATGATACAAGGACTTCAATGTTTAGTTGCACTGACGATAATAAATCTCTATGGACTCAAGGCTATGTTATCTCTATCAGTTAAGGTTATTTTCCCCGCCGAGAAGATTTAGTACACTTCACGGAGAGGGCAGTATGCCCAAGTAGGAAGCAGACTTTCACAGATGTCGGAGACAATAGCCTCCTCACAGGTGAGAGTTACACAATCATTAGGATCACAATAGTGGAGATTTGGATTTCTGGAGGGACCACTAAATGCCCCGGGATCCATTATTTATACCAAAAATATTTATATGTGCACAGGTATCATGTGTCCAGCTTTCACCTCCTGAAGGGCCTAGCTTAGCAGAGCAAACTGAGCTGAGACAGGGGGACTTGAGCACAGCCAGAGCCAGCCACGGCATGCCCATTCCTCACTACCCAGGCACCTGCAACTCTCCATGCTTTCAGTGTGAAGAAATCTTGAAAGCAGGATTTGCACCTAATATTAAATATTGCAATAAACTAAGGATGAGAAAGGGTACACCTGAAATATTTTTCCTCTGCAGGGAACTTCTCTGTCTCCCATCTGTAGTGAGATGTCTATGAGGCATGTTTAAGAAGTGATGTGTGATTACTGCACTCTAGCATTCATACAAAAACACCCTGTGCAGGTTAACTACAACATTCCTCTCAAACGCGTCAGCAGTGTGCCCCTTTCCCTGTTGCCTGGCCTTCTCACTAACGTGGCTGATTACATCTCTGATGGAAAGCTCTGCGCCAGTGATTTTCCACTGGGCTGCTTAAGAGACTGGATGCCAGTTGCAAAAATCAGTCAGTTTGGAACCTAGCTGATTCCAACTGGGTTTTGGAACTCCATATTCATTTTGGATCGGGCTTATTTAAGAAAAAAAAAAAAAAAAAAAGAGCTAAAATATGCACAGCAGCATTGACTGCTGACAGTAAACGACAGTGTGTGTTGTGGCCACTCTCCTGGCAGCTGGCTGGCTTCGGAGCTGTTCAGTGCCTGGAAGAGCTGGCTGTGGATTTGCCCCTGCTGTGCTTGGGGGAGGCTGATGATCTGCTGGATCCTTGCACACTAAATAAGCTCTTTCCCGTTCAGAAACTCCTCAGTCCTTTCACCTGAGCTGCCTAAGCATTAGCCTGTTTCCCACTGCGTGCTACATGAGCTTGGGAGCTGAAGTAACACTGAAATCCAGTGTCAAATTCAGAGCATTTGTTAGGGAAGAGGCTCCCACTGCTCACAGCTGCGCTCTGGCACCTTCGTCTCCCTTGAAACAATACTAACAGCCATATCAGCCAACAGAAAAAGAAAAGTAGCAAACAAAGCTAAAAATATTTTTTTTTCTCCATAATATCATTCAGTGCTGTGTTATCAACTGTGACATTCCACAATAATTGAACACACTGATAATTCACTGCAATCCCCTAACAACCTGAACCAAATTGCAACATAAAGATAAATAAATAAATAAATAACTCACTTCCTTACATGAAACAAGTAATACTGGACAACTGCTTTAATATCCCTTCTGAGTAGACATGCCGGGCTGTCTTACAGAAACTCAGACAACTTCATTTTGTGGGAGGATGAAAAACCAATAAACTTGAACCTGTGGTGTTCCATCACTTGGGCTTTTGTCCACTTCTTGCATGGGGAGATGGGATGTTGAATGGGCCATATCCTTAGGGTGAACGTGCCTACACCATTCTCTTACGCTGAGTACCCACAGTGGACCAGAGGATCAAAGAAACAGGTTTTATTCAAACAAAACCTTCAGTGCTTAACTTCCAAAAGAGATAAAACTCCACGTACAGAAAGGACAGAAAAGTAACATAAAAAGTCACAGACAATTCCCACTGCTCTCTTTGCCTTGGCATATTTGCCTTAGCCCTCTGTTTCACTCACTGAGAGACTTTTTGATCAGAGCAGCTCTGACTGGTCTGTGGTGATCCCTGGGAGGTTATTTCTATCCCCACCATTGGCTGTAATAGATTTTTAAAAAATTTTTTACATGAGCTCCCCGTTGTATCTTTGCTGTGACTGCTTTTCCTTTTCCTGCCATCCACCTGCATTTGTAAAACTTCTTTTTCCTTAAGAGAATAACAATCTGTCGACAAAAGCAAGTAGTTTTTGTTCATCATATCTGTATTCTGGAAAAAAGAAATATTCTCTGTGAAAACCCTTGTATCATTTGAAATCTTAGAAGAGGTTTCACACGAGGTGTGTTAAAAATCAACTGAAAAAATAAGATGAACTAAAGAATGGAAGACAGTTAAATGATCATGCTAAGTAAGACTCTACAAGCATGAGTATTGCCAAGAGTGGATTATGCATAACACATATTTGTGTGGATAACACTAGTAGTACACAGTATTTTATTTTGTATTATAACTTCTTGAAACAGTTTTACAGAAGACAAGAATCCCACCACATTTAGAAGTCTAAAACTAGGTCACTGTGCTAGAGCTCTACACAGGTGAAGCCAGGGGTTTTGGTTTCCCACCGACAAAAATCAGTAGGGCATTTCAAAATATTTGGCTCAATCTGTCTGCCTATATTCAGCAAAGAACAAGTTCTTATCTTTTCAAAGTGCCAAGTCAGCCGAAAGGACAAAAGTTATTAGCCATAAGTCATCCCAGAAAATACAAGGCTTATAGTTTACCTTTCTCTTCACTAACCATGTATAAATTATACTACTTTTAAAACGTGATGCATTACATGTTTTCTTCCATATTCAGAGATTTCTTCAGCTTAATTCTGAATATAGTAATTCACAGCACATACGTTAGGTTTGCAGTTCTAAAGAATAATAATGATCTGATTAAAAGGGCTATACAATAATATAATTCTTTTAGTCAATCTTTAGAAGCTTCACTAAAGCACTTTGAAAGCACCCAAGCCACGAATATGTTCCTGAAAAGCGTACTAAAAATATATTATTTTAATTTAATTTTTTGGCCTTTAAAGAAAACTTGTAAAAAGCCCCCCCAATTTCTGCTGTTTTATTTTCCCTTCAATAAATGTACCTTTAATCAGATATATGTGGAGCTGATACAAATACAAAGCTGACATAGAAATATCAGGCAGTTGGCAATACTTGTTAATACTTTCCTTTGAGAGGACAGTTACAACTAATGTTGAGTAGATTTTTTTACTGAAAACAGTAAAATTTGTCAGTATTGTTAACCTAAATAGTGAAAGAGCTGCCAGACTGTAAAAAGTTATTAAGGAAGTTGTAATGAGGCAGCTCCAGGAACAACTGGATGTCATAATATTTGCTATTTATTCCTAACAGGCTGAAATGATGTGGAAATGGAACTGAAACTGTATCGCCATAATGGCCCAGGGAAGGCTGCCCTCAAGTGAATTTTTTCTATTAGCATTATAAGCAGCTTCTGATACTATGACTAAAACACGCTGTGGATTCGCCTGCGAATTTTAGCAGGCCAGACAGAATGCTCTTTCAGGTTATTGATGTCAGAGGCCCCAAAGGAAAATTTGGCATTTTTTCACCTTCTTACATGGATTAGAGTTTAGGTGCTCCCGGTGTAACCCGCTACGTACTGTTTACAATGTGCAAATACGCGAGTGGAAAGCCGTGAAACGTTGGTCTGTATGATCCTCAGCTTGGGCAGCATCCCATGCTTGGCCGTGTCATTCACTCAGTTTCATGCGATTCAGCTTGTGGACTTGAACAACACAGCATTTATTAGCTAAGCAGCAGACTATGTACCAAGCATCTAATATAATACATCAGTGATTATGGTTTTGTTTTCTCTCTTATGACTGGATTTTAATAATGAAAAACTGGAAGAAAATTCTCAGGTCATCAAGTACAGTCCCTTGGTATTACGGGCAACCACATTTTGTAATCCCTTATGTAAACTGATCAAGCTCCCTCAAATCCGTAATATTTTTATGACCTTCAGAGATGGCAGCAGCAAGGTATATTTATTTTGTTTTACACTGGATGAACTCTTTCTAGCTTTTTTTATAGCCAAAGACTTAGCCCCCCTGCAACAAGCACAACAGAATTTAAGAAAAAAGTACCCATTGTATTAAAAAATAGCTGTGTCAAAGTTAGCCAAATACTTTTGTGTGATGAAAAAATCTAATACCATACTATCCTAAAATTTCTTTTAAATTATAAAAAACACACACTTGTAATGACAAAATCATATTGAAATGTGAATTTTATGTTAAGCAACTGTGCCATACCAAGCTGCAGTTACCACTACAACTAGGCATGGGACCGATCATCCAAATTTAATTCAAAGCATTTGTGAAGCTGAAGTTGATCAAAGAATACAAGATTTGCCAAAAATCCAGCTTAATTTGATTTTATCTAATATGTGGAATCATCCCTACTGCAACCAGAAGAAAAAGGATAAACAACACACATTGCACAGCAGAGCGATTCAGCATCAGAAAAAGCCTAATGAGACAGTATTATGACTTACATCTGGGTGATCCATCTATACATGTAGAATTTAAACTTGAACATATTGATGCCATCTTTCAAGCCAAATCTATAAATTTGTTTAAGACCTGGAAATAGGAGTGGCAGAAGGTATTTCTGATCCAAGGCTAAATAAGAACAAAAAAAAAAAAAAAGAGACAACTGGAACAAGTTGTATATTTTTTCCATGGGTCATGAAGAGCTGATAATTATTGGCAGTAGCACATCAGACACTCTTTAAATAAAGAATGCTGAATAGAACATTTGGTTATATTTTCAGATAACACTTTTGTATTGTTCAGAAAGCTGTCTTAAGAAAAGCAAACACTTGCTGAACTTGGGTTTGCAGAACAACAGCTTTATTTGTGGTCTCATGAAATACCTCATATCTTGCTGATGACAGACAAGTGCCTGTACTTCTTGTTCAAAGGCAAGCTGGAAATCAGGATTTTGGACCAGAAAATGTGTAATAAAATAGTTAGGTTCAAATTATGACTGTAGCAAGCACATGCTCAGTTTTCAATACGTAGGATCTGCTAAGGCTTTCTTAGCTGTAAGGTAATTAGGTACATGTTATAGCCTTCTCCAAACAGACTGACCTGGAAGAATGAAACGGCCCCAGACCCAGCACCTGACTGCGGGGGGAAGGGGCGGTGGAGTGCGGGCAGCGACATCTGCGCTGTATTTGGTTAGCAAGACCAGCTTCAGAAACAAATTCAGAGGATCAAGCTCAATTGTTTTGCAAAGATCTTGATGCTGTGCTGGGGAGAGCAAGACATTTGACCTGGTGGCTGTTACTGTCAATCTCTGGACTTGGCAAAAACACAGCTTGGCAGCAGTAGTTCCAGCATCTCTTCCTTGGCTCAGTTTCTCATTGGACTTCATCTCAGACAGTCATTTATGTATCTGGGAAGTGATGGGGGGATGATACTGTTCTAACACAGTAGCGTTTACAGCCACCTTTACCTTGGGCCCCCAGTACATCCAAAAGCAATAGTTACGAGTGCAAAAGAGCATGCTGAACCATCTGATAAAAATTCCATTTCTGTCATTACTATCAAGTACTCCACACATATTTAATAACTAAGCTATAATAGCCCTACTTCTATAGTTCTAAAGCTGTGAAAACCACTTAAAAAAAAAAAAAAGTGGTGTGAAAACAAGGACCAACAGCCAAATTCAGGCCATTGTAGCTCTTGAAATACCAGCTCTAACTTTTCTTAAGAAACGCAGATATGTCACCCAGAAATCGGGCTGTATTTGTTTTGCAATTTGAGTGAGTCAGACACATAAATATTTAAGTTTTAATTCAATTGCCTCTCCTGCGGTCGATGAGTCACTGCTACTCTGATATCTGAGGAGTCTCACTAGGGGAGGTCCTGGAAATGTGTTATGACTCCCAAGTGGGTTCCAGCCGGAAAGTCTGTGAGCTGCACATTTAAAATGTATAAACTTATTTTCCTTTCGTACACTCAAAATATATGTAATGAACTAGAATGTGTTTGCTTCCTGGACAGCAAACAATCTTGCAGCCAGAAAAAATGTTTACTTTGTAAACACTATTTTCTTTTCAGAAAACTGTTTTAGCAATAGGTTCCATGATGAAAAACAGTTTAGGTCATAAAAGACCTAAGAGAAATAGAAACTGTAACACTTTTCCTTCTCTCTAAACTCCTGAAATTAACTTACAAGAAGTTACAGTCACTCTAATGCGCTAAAAATACAGAAAACATGTTTTATACAAATGGATGATGCAAGATAATTTCAAAGCCTTTGACCAAACAGGGAGTATTATGAATCTTTCCATACACAAGCTGCAAAGAGAGACTAATTAAAAACTAAAAAGCTACATTCCATTGGCATACACCTTACAAATCAAGTGGGGAAGTCAGTTGTGACTGCAACATAAAAATAATTAATGTGAAGGTGTAAGAGAGGCGCTTCCTTTCCTATATGACACTCTAATATTCCTGTAACCGTCTTGAGTCATCTTACCACCACTTCACATGAAAAGTGCCATCATTTACTCACTTGTGACACTTCCTATTTTGACTCATACTGGATAAAACACAGGGTCAGTACCGAAGAAGATGGACACCAAATTCAGTCCTGGTCTGAATTCAGGAGAATTCATGCATTTCCTCCATGGAGATATAGGTGAGAGAAGAAAAAATAACCATGCCGGAGCTCAACAGGTCCAAAACAGCGACAATGGCAAAACAAAAGACAAATCTTCACAACCTTCGTGGCCTTGTGAGCCTTGCAGCCCCTGAGAGACTCCTGACCCTAGCTGTGAACCAAGCTACTTTGCAGATGAAAAGTAAACCTGCTGCAGGTGTCCTTACACAGAACAAAATCCCCAGGTCTCCAGCTACAAGTTATGGAGCCTGTGCAAATGAGCTCCCCATAGGCCACATCTGACAACTCCCAGTCCTCAGAAAGAAGATCTCTACGCATCTCATGGGGATGAAGCCCATAGTAGCATAACTTTGCTGCACAGCTGTTAGCGTGGAAATATTAGGTGTGAGCACAGTATTATCAAACCTTTCCCCCAATAACCATCTGTTGTTATACCCTAGAACCAAATTCTGTATTTGTATGTGAAATGCAAGGGTATGCATATACACTATGCAATTCCCTCCTGAAACAGAGACAAAACCCTTTGGTTTTCACTTCACCAGCATTTTGAAACTAGAATTGGTATTTACTTGAAGTCCAGCCTTTCTTATGTTGGCTGGTAGGTTTTGCGGCAGCTCAGGTAGGTGTCACAATCTAATGGCACATATTTAGGAGAACACTATTTTCACTAATCAATAGTGGTAACACAGAATGGCCACCCAAAGGAAACCTATTTTTACAGTATGCAAAAGCCCCTTTTACTACATGTAGCAAGACTTGCTTGCACATTCTTTTTCTTTTTTTTCTTTTCCTGCTGCCAGCCTGTATTAATGAGGTGGTAGATAGAGAGGGAAATGACATACTGCCTACATATGTTATTTCAGAATAAGGATTCCAAGAAGAACTCAGAATAAAATGTCCCTCACATGCTTCAGTTTAAACCCATCAGCTCTCTTCTCTAATGGTTGTTACACTGGCTTCTCTTTTTCACTTTGTAATAAGCATATCAATTTTCTGGATGCTACACTACTCTTACAAGGCATTTTGTTTTTAACCATTGCATCCACCTTCAATTAATTTCATTTTTCTGAAATACTGACAGGTGGCGGCCACTTTCCTACAGGTACCCTAAACACAAGGATTTTTTGGAGGGGGAAATACATGCCACGGGTAATTTCATGGACATGGAACGACATCATGCCACTGGCGCCTGAAATTTAGTGGTTAGCCGTGGGTGCTGCAGGGCTGCTTTTTATCACTGGTGTCAAATTTACAAGAAAATCACCACAGAATGCCTTTAATGTCAGCTACAGTTTTCAGTTCTGGAAAGTATCAGAGGGATGCAAGGCAATGCATCCCTTCCCATGTACAGGGATTTGTCTTCCAAAGCTGGAGCTATTATGGATGATGGTTCACAATCAAGATGTCACTGAACTACAAAGTATTTTTTTCTTTGCATGTCACATAAGTAAGATAAAATTGAATTTTAAAGAAAATAATCAGTTTATTTTTCTTTTCTTTCACTAATTTAATGTTCAGATCTTGATGGTGACTTGTGACTCCACAGACTAAAGAAATTAACAGATATCACACCATCACTTGGGACCTATACAGTCACAGATAACTCTTTTCCACAATGTTCGTACAAAACAAAACACTCGATTTCAGATAATTGTAAACTATGCTGCTATTCCCTCTAAATAACGTACTTTTATTCATTATAAACACAGGTCTAGAGTATTATCATGTGTAAATTAACATTTTTCCATCAATAATTGCAGATGCTGTCCAATTTAAAATAACAAAGCAAGTAGTTTATTAATTAAATATTCATATTAAAATGGTAGAAAAAAAAAGTATTTGAATATGACTTATTGCCACTGTAGCAAAAGTAGGGATTTTGCATGTGGTAATTTGGCAAGATTTGACATACAGTAGCTGTATTTTCCCAAAGGGAGAGCCAAAATCTGGCCAGATCTGTCATGGTTTTGTAAGTGTGCCAGATATGACACAGAATAGATGTGATTAATTATCTGAAGAATTATATGTACATGTATTTCCATGAAATAGTCACAATCCCCCCTATACAAATTATCCCAACAACAGCCGCCTTGCTGGGCAGTCTGAGATGACAGAACAGAGAGAAATCTCACAAAGGCAATGACGTTCTATCAAGTACCGAAAAAAAAAAAAAAAAATCTTAACTGGCATTTATTTCTCATTCTAAAGTGATTTTTACATTTCTTCCTTGCTCAGGTTCTCCTTATTTTGTCCACGGTATAAAACTATACCAAAGCATTCAAGATTTACAAAAGCATACGACCATTGGTTTCAAAACTAAATGACAAAATTTAAGCTTCCAAAACAACCTTTAAATGCATAAGAAGTGGCTTGAATATTAAAAAAAGTCAAGGAACAAATGTGCATTTCAAAAACTTACTTAGAAGGCAACATTTTAATTGGCAGCTCCTTTTTCAGATGCTCTTTTTTTAATCTTTCCTTACCAACTACAATAACAGAAAATAGTTTTGGGGTTTTTTTTAATTCTTGGTTGTCTCTAGACAAGGAGTACAATAGCTTTCCAAACTGAGCCACAGAAATAATTGTCATAATAAATCATAAAGATTACAACTGAAATGAAATAAGTTTAAAGATCATATTTTAGTAGATTTGGCACCAAAACACTATGTACTAGATATAGTGTCAGATGATAATTTCCAATTAAGCTTGAGTTACAGGAAAGCAGTATTTTAGACACGTTACGGTGCAGCCTCAGTGTTCTTGCAACTATAAAGGAATTCCAGAATTCCTTAGGCACAGTTCTGATTTTTGTGCCTTGGGGAAGACATAAAACAATTGCTTTATGGTCAATCAGTGAAGTCTTTAGAAGGCCTTGCTGGGGAAACTGCTACTGCCATCTGTAGTGAAACTGTATAGGCATAACTAAAACAGAGCACAAGATATTCTTCCCTTATAAACTCAGACCTGTTGGAGTAATTCCTGTGAACAACCACCTGCTCCTACAAGCCATTTGTTCCATTTGTAAAACGGATGTTAGCTCCATACTAACTCCTGAATGAGAAATTCATTAAGCTAGTCAACCATTCACGCAGCCATTCCATTACGAAAATTACCTACATTCCTATACTTCAAAATAATAAGCGATAACATGTCATTCAGATGTCATCCCTCTTAGATGGTACAATTAAAACACGCAAACTGCAAGACAGGAATATGCAAGTTAAAAGGGTATTATAAAGACAGATTTTGTAATTGTTCACTTTTTTGAACTATGCATTGTGTAGTAGCCCATATCCAACCTACGTGCTCATCTCATGGCCTTTAAAGCCATGAGAATATCCAGCAGCCAAAACAGTCATGAAGTTTGATGCTTTCATGCTATCTATTCCAGACTGATCAACAATTCTGAGGAAAAAGCTTGGCATTTTTTCCCCTAGGGAATGACATCATCAACCTGCCTTGAGACACAACCAGTTGTTTCCATCAGACATTGTGAGGTCACTGTGGAACCAGTCTTCAGCTGTCTCCATGCTGAACCGCATTGCTCTGACTCCTCTCATAGTGCCAAAGTTGTATTCCAAAGCAGAGAAGAAAAACACACTTGAAACATGTTAATTGCATAAGTTATATCTTGAATTTTGTCCCCTTCTGGATATGTAATAGATGTCAGAAATAAGCTGGGAATTTTAAGTGGGAATTTTCTGACTACATGTACAGTTAGCATGTAGTATACATCTACATTATGGTAGGGGAAAGTACGAAGAACAAACTAGCAGGATAAAGTGCAGTCCATATCTACCATGGTAATCCTTGTCTGCTGCAGGATCCTTCTGGGATTGTGGGCCAAAAGTGAAACCTGATACTTCCAACCAGTCCCAAACGCACCACAGGAGCTGGAAACATTGCTGGGCCTGAGAGTGTCAAGTCCTGGCACTTGCTCTCTGCGCTGTGGATGTGCCAACAGCACTTCAGTGCCAGTGTGTGAAGAAAGATCATGACTTTTTGCCACCAGTCAAATGAAAGTGAAATTCATAATTGCATGATAGCCAAACCCAATAAAACAGAATCTTAACCAAGGCCCAACTATAAATACAAAACTGTTCCCTCACTTCATCCAGACTCTCAGAGATATGAATGTCCCTTTTTGTCTGGTTTCTGCACATTTATACTCCTCTGATGCCCTAGAATTAACATTGTAAAATCACTGTTCACCTTGCAGTATGTTCCCAGGAGTTGATCCCAAACAAAAGAGAAAGCAAGAGAGTAAAAAATTGCTTCATGAAGAATGCCCAGGTATTTTGTACTGATATGACATTGCTTTCTAAGTGGTGGAATTAAAAAAGAATTAAAGAAGATGGAAAGGAAAAATCAATTTCATAGCTTTTGTTCACCAAAACACACTTTGTAAATCAAAGCTATGAATTCAACAGTACATCTTTGAAAAATGTGATCTGATGCAATGGACAGATTTGATGCAAGAAGTATATCATATGTTTTTGATGTCCATGATGTGAAATATGCATTTCCAACTCTGCTGACTGTGGCCTTCCTGTCACCTGAACAGGAAAAGAGCATTTTAAATCCTTTTTCCGCTTTTGTTATTTTTATTGTGTGCTCTCAGTAAGGAGGTGAACACTCAGTCCCAGCTGGTTACCAAATCACATTCATCAGATTATTTTTAAGTAGTAACAATGTCACTGTTTTTTTTTTTTTTTATTAAACGGTAGACAGTTTATATCTTCAGAATTAACTTTTTAAACCCTAAAATATTATTCTTGTTTCAGTGCCTAGATGTCTGGGTTTATTTCTAGACACTAGTCTGAATACTTGAAAAAGCAACAGAGGTAAATTAGCAGACCATATTTAGCCACCAAGTAATGCCTTCTATAAAGATCTTGCTGTTTTGAGCCTGCTCATAGCCAACAGACTTATCACTACTGTAAAAGACATAAGATCATGCCATTTTGGTGTTCGGTTCATTTGCACTTGTAACAAACATCACACGCGGTTTCACGTACAGCGGCACAACTGGGAACTTTGGTACGGCTCCTTCTGCCTTGGGAAAGGCTGGCTGGCAGCAGAGCCCTGCCAGGCTGGCCTGCAGGCAGCTGCCCACTGGAGCCGAGTAGCTATAGATGCCAAGACTAAAAGCAGGTTTCTAAAGTCCTCTTCCCTCCCTCCCCTTTTTTTAAAGGCCTCTGGTTTTCTCTGTTCAAACACTTTGCACATGAAGAAAATAGATTATCAGGTCACCCCTAATTAGCTACATGAGTGGTTTCTGGCACTGCTATATCTTTTTTACATTTAGGACATCACCCCAGTGAATTGATCCTCCTACACACATGCTGCGACTACCACTTTTCTATTTAAGTTATTAAGACTTTCTTTCTCCAGCAGGCACAGCACCCACTCAAGCGATGTGTGGTGCAGATCATTCAGGAATACCCGTGTCACTGTTGTGCAGGAGCATCAAAATGATGCCTCGCGAAAGGAAGCCTGTAATACTGGGATCTGCCAGCAGCCCTGCTCCACAGGCGTGCGATAGAAAGCAGGGCAGCAGCAAGGAGAGGTTCGGGAAACACAGGCAACACACTTCTGCTTTGCCATGGCGCTCCCCTAAGAGCCAACGTCTGTGAGGAAGGGGGGGTGGAAGGGAGACCTCTAGATATGCCAGAGGTGGTTCAGATAAAATTCAATAATCACTGCCAGCATCTTTAGTACAAAAAGCAGAGGAAGTGCTGTGTCTTCTCCTCTGAGTCTGAATAAACCACACCACCCTACTCTTCTCCTTTTGCTGTGGCATGAACCGCCAATCCTGTTTCAAGACGCTTTAACCGTCCACAACACACAAAGCGAAAGTTTCCAAATTATTTTGTTAGTAATTGTTTTTTCATTGAGCACATCTATACTGCTGGGATTAATTAGGGATAAAATGTGGAATGGATCAGCAACACTGAGAAAAATGCTAAGGCCACCTTCTCCTCACAAGAAAGAAGTGAGACCACGAGGATTAGGGCCTTAGCCTGATGAAATCAAGATTTAAGACACAGACTTTCTGTCTGACCTTGAAAAAAACACTTTGTTTCTGAATCAGATCTTAAAGTGACACATTCTCCTTCATTATCAATAAGGCCTGCAAGCCTGTCAGATACCCTGGGAACAGAAACTATTAAAGCGCATTAACATTGGTGTGACTGTTTTCTGATGTGGATGATTTATAAATGGAATAAAATACATATGCACATGCATACATCTCTTTATGAAGTATTTTCCTCAGGTTTATATGTTTGTGTTTAGTGTGAGAACAATGGAAGCAAAACATTTCCACTGATGCACGTAATAATTTATTCTGAAATTCTCCCTGAAATGTATTGTTGCAAGCAAAAGTATGAATCCTGTCCTATATTTTTTTTCCTCTCTACCTTACCTTCTTCTGAGAGATCGCATTAACTGTCACTTACATGCACAATTCTAGTTATGCTTTGTTTATGGCTTTTCAGCAGCTCTGTAATCCTAGAGGATGAAAATATTTTCCATTTGCCACAGTGACACGTGCTGCAGAGAGAAAATATGAACAGCTGCAGGCCTCCCTAATAATGGGATCAGATAACACACTGTCCAGGATTTTGGTTTATCATTTTTCCTTAAAGGAAAAAGCAGGTCTTCTGTTCAGGCAACTCAACGTGAGACTATGTAAGGACCATCATACTCTGGATCAGAAGTGAGTGCTTCAAAATGAAACATCTCTAGACTGCCTGGCTGAGGCACTTTCACCAATACAGAATCAGCCTGTTTTAACCGTCATCTTCTGAACCAAACTTACTGGCTTTAAATTAGCCATATGTGCCCTATGTGAGTACTCAAGAGTTCAGTCCTTTGCAATTAAACAAACTCTTCAGAAGAAAAAGCAGCCTGCAGGTCAAAGAAAATGAGGTGGTGAGTTGCCATTCCCTTACCGGAGAACTTTCAATATTTGTCAGTGATATATTAGGTCCATAAAAAATAAAATATCATTATTTAGGATGTTTACTTTAGCTCGGCTCTGAGAGGCATTTGTGACCTTACAGAAGTACTTCATTGGAGGTCATTATTTAGACTAAATTCCAGATACAGAAAACAAAGAGCTCTATTCATAACAACTAAGACAGCAAAGTATTCACAAGAGAAATGAGCAAGAATTTCAAAATGTAGACTAAATAGGACTGTGATTCAATAGAGGTCCCAATCCAGGAAAGCACCCCTGTAAAGCTAACTCTTTAAGGACATACTTATTTTCATTCTAAGCAGCAGTGTATTCAACACAACTTTAAAAATACTTTTAAATCATTTCTTGACTCGGAGCCTGGGATTCCTCTTGAACAAATTCCTTGATTACGCATAGGAGAGACTTTATTAGCGAACAAAAAGACCCACTACAGTATCAGTCACCACTGCAGCTATCAAACACATCTTTTTTCATGGTTCAGACTTACAATTGTTCTTACCAAATGACTAGAAGCACACAGGTCAGAAAGGGATGAAGCTTGCGGAGAGGCAACTTGAATTCATTGAATGCACAATAAATGAGTGAGCCAAAAGAGGGAACTTTGTATTCCCAGGACACGCTGTAAAAGGATAGCCTGTAATACCTCAAGATCTGAATGAGCAGATTAGTTTTTAAGGAATAGTGCATCTTTCTATCTTTTCAGCAATCAACTCTACTGAAAATACCGAACACAATGAACAAGCAATATTGGCGCGAGGACACTATTCTGTTTTGTCATGAAGGATACATCGGTGTTTCCCAAGGAACACAGAAGCATCACTTATGTCAGGTGATCTCAGAAATATTCATGTATTTCATGGTACTTACCAACATTCTCCAACCTGACAAGACAGATGGAACAAAAAGTTGAGAAGAGAATTGCTAAAGGCCAGAAACTGTACAAAGACAACAAACTTTTGACTGAATTCATGTCCATTTACAGAAGCTATGAAGAATGGGTCAGTGGCTGGAGAGGTCCTGAAGACTGGCGCATCAGTGAATATCAAGCCTAAAAAGAGTCAGGTACGGGATGTTTTCTGACAATCACCTAGAGTAAGTACCCACTGATCTTCATTAACTTCCTCTTATACAAAAAGGGGATCCTTATTACAGCTGTGCTGTCTTATACAAAATGATCCGGTCATGAAAAAAGTGAAACTGTAAATTTCAAGTTTTCTTCCTGAAGATATAAAGGAATAGTGGAGGTTCTCACTGACACGTTAAACAAGACTAGCTTTGAAATAAACAAACTTTATCATTAAAATATTATCATGGAAGACCTTCAACAAACAATATTTTCAGTAAATGTCAGTGATTTACAAATGGAATTTTTTGGCCTCTTCTTATGTTGCTTCCTTTTCCATTCCTTCCATTCTTTTATACCTTTATAATGTGAAGGCTTTGTATAGAAATAGTTACTACACATACTGCCTGTACCACAGGGCTTACAAAGCCTTGGAGACGTTTGTGGTATTGTACTAATAATTGGCAAGACAAGATGCCAGGAAAGAATGACTTTCTACAGAACATCCTTGGAAAACCAATCCTCTTGCCCTATCTGTTGAATGTGGAGGTTGAAAAGCATTACAAAGACAGAAAAAATACTTTTCACTTTTACAGACATGGTAAAATAAACCCTGTGTAACACTCACTTATGGGATAGACATTTCTGCATCTATATTTATTATTTTTAAGCCTTCACACTACTTAAAGACCATTGCTTTAACAATGTGACCTAGTCCTCCTTCCACATTGAAGAACAAAGTTGATTCCATTTAAATGAGGTTAATTTTGTTTAAAAGCATGCAATTTTTTTCTCTCACAGCAGGCTTAAAGGGAAGAAAGCCTTCTATTCCGCTATAAATTAGATACATATATTATTTTAATGTATTTTATTGTATTATTTGAAGTCATTGTAACAGATCTCCTGATCCTGCTGATCTTTGTGTATGATCATCGTTTTCATCTCTGAAAAAGATGCTGATCCTGTAAAGAAGGAAAGGTCTCAGTTTCTAGAAGGAATGCTAACAGGAAACTGAAAAATATCTTTTTCTTGCTTTGAAGAGAGAGAGGAAAAATCTTTGCAACAGCTGGGATGTAGCCAAGAATGTACTTTGCCCTGTACATTCTTCATCTAATACAGAGTTGTTTTGTTACAGGCACAAGTCCACTTGCCATTGTTTTGGGGACTCTTAACGGTTCACATACTTACCAATTGGCTTACTTGCAGCTGAGGAAACTCTGACATCACTTACAAATATTTACAAAACTGTAAATCCTGATTTTGCTCAATTGTCTTGGGAAGTACATATATATAGATATATAAATTTTTAATCAGCCTCATCTTCTGACAAGAGTACTTCTATAAAAAAACAGATTTTGAAAAAAACAGCCTTGTTTTTGTTTAATAGCAATATTTTCAAACTTCTTGAAATTATGTATGTCAAGCAACTTCCAGTTCTTCAGGAAAAAACAAGGATAGTGATTAATAAAATATATGCTTGGAGTGCAATATGCTGGACTACAAGTAATAAGCAACATTTGCAACAGCGTACTTATATTACAATTCCACTTGAATCTTTCTGAATAGTCACTACAACTATGAACTTCTCCAAAACAAACCCTACAACTCAGCTGGACCTGATCTTTGCATTACTTGACTGCCACGCTAATGATGATTAGTATTTACACTGACTGGGGTTATGGTTAGACCTCCTATATTTCAGGGAAGGACCAAAGCCTACAAAGGATCAGATACCATTGACTATAGATTGCTTTTGCACTGTCTGGACATCTTCTGAAGATTCAAGCATTTTTAAACTGAAGGAAGATTTTTCCACCTTATAAAACAAATTAAAAATTCAAACCAATCCTTATCAGTTATACCACTCCAATAAAGGTTTGTATGAAAACATCAAATCCAAAAGGAAAATTGCGCTAGAAAAGCAGACTGCTATACATACGGGAGCATAGGAAGCTGAAAAGCGTAGAACTCATTCAAACACAATTTCACTGTACAGCTAAAATGTACAAAAAGTAGCTGAAAAATCTTTAATCCTAGCTTGCAGTTATTCCTCTGCCCTGTGAAATATGAATTATTGAAGCACATGACACTAATTTTAACCATGGCTCATACTTTACTCTCATGTTCAAGTAACCACAAAGATTTCAATTTTCTCCTATGCTGGTGTGTAGAACTGCCGAATACAGATTCAGATTTCCAGATATCACTGTATCTATTATACATGCTAACAGGATTAGCTAGCATTAGACCAGCATCCACAGGAAGCGTGATACACAGTAAGACCTGAGGAATTCTCTCGGGAGGCAAAAGGTCTAGGTTGAGGCATGCATGATTTCAAAGCAATTCTTGGCACAATTAACTGCTTGACCTGCAAGATGAACAAGCATATAATTTAATTAATTGCCCAGCTTTTTTGAGCCATGATGCTCATTTTTCTCATATGATAATATACTGCTACCAGTTTTTATGGAGATGATCAAAGAAATTATACATTGAATCGCCTGGTGATGAATCAAGACTGCATTTCACATTGCCCTCAATCTCTCCCATCTACTCTGCTAATGTCATATATATATTTATGCAACTTAATATTGCTGTAAAGATGAAACAACACTAATACTACCAGAAGTAGTTCTGGTTCTTACAGAGGTTCCATATTTTTTTTGTCTCCTTGATAATATGGGTAGAAAAATAAGCTAAAAAATAAAGAGATTTTAAAATCCTTTATTAAGGAAGGTGTGAAATACCCAATTAATTCTGTTGTAAAAATAGTTTCTATCACTTTGGGACTACATCAAATATAGTCTGTGCTAACATCTGTATAGTCTAGATCCTGCAAGTCAGAACCAGAACCAATTCTCTTTCTCCCCATTTAAGTAAATGGATGGCTTTTTATCTTTTCTTTCTATGGATACACACAAGTGTCTAATTATTCTTTTAAGTTGGTATCTGCTTAGAGGTAAAAACATTCTTTCTTTGGATTAGTGTCAGAAAATGCATTTTAAAATCTATTCTTTAACTTACAGTATGCACAAGGAGGCACATATGCTTTAATAATTTTAAAAAGTAACTTTTAAAATTATGGCCATGGCACATAAGAAAAAAAAAAGTTCTGCTTACGGAAAATGACAGTTTCTTGTCTACAACTGTTCCTTCATGCAGTGTGTTCACAAACAGACGACCTGCTTTACCGAGCTCTTACGATTTTCATTTTGGCAACCAAGCTGGTATACGTTTTATCAGTGTATTGGGGAATTCTTGGAGGACTTTGCCCCTCTACTCTGCTCTGGTGAGAGCCCACCTGGAATACTGTGTCCAGCTCTAGAGTCTTCAGTATAAGAAAGACTGTTGGAGCGGGTCCAGAGAAGGGCCACAAAAATGATCAGGGGGATGGAGCACATCTCCTATGAAAAAAGGCTCAGAGAGTTAGCGTTCAGCCTGGAGAAGAGATGGCTCCAGGGAGACCTTATTGCAGCCTTTCAGTACTTACAAGAAAGATGGTGACAAACATTCTAGTAGGGCCTGCTGCGATAGAACAAGGGGCAATGGTTTTAAACTAAAAGAGGGTAGATTCAGACTAGATATAAGGAAGAAATTTTTTACGATGAGGGTGGTGAAACACTGGAACAGGTTGCCCAGAGAGGTGGTAGATGCCCCATCCTTGGAAACATTCAAGGTCAGATTGGATGGGGCTCTGAGGAACCTGATCAAGTTGAAGATGTCCCTGCTCACTGCAGGGGGGTTGGACTAGATGACCTTTAAAGGTCCCTTCCAATCCTAACCATTCTATGATTCTATGACTTAAGGAAAATCACCCTGAAAATCTGGTTTACTCACATAGCTGGGAAGATCTAGGGAAATGTTTCTGTGCTATTAAGAAGGTAAAGTTTTTATTAATCAAAATTTTGCCTTGGGGTTTCTATAGTTATGTCAAAAGTTCTAGGCATCCCTATAGTATACATATTAACTCTTTGTCAGATTTCATATTAGTTGTATGTAGTTTTTCAGTCAATTTCATTTTAAAAAGGGAGTAGAGTCACTAACAACTGCTTTTTAATTTCCGGTGTTTCTTTTAATTCTTCTTGGACTATACTGTTGTATTGCTGTTCTTTCTCCCCACCCCCAATCAATAAACATATAAAATTATTAGTTCATACCACCTATATGAAGCCCATTATAAACATAACGCAAATGAAATAGTATTTAAACACCTAAGAAAACTAATGTCTTTACATGACCAAGCTAAGCAAATAAAAAATTATGGCCACTTGATGTTCCCTTCCCTAATTCTCCCAAAAGGCAAAGCAGAGACCCATCTGTATGTTGTTTGATTTAGTCATTTAAAACAGGCTACATGTTTTTTCCCCTGTTTTTTTTTAAATAAGCACATCTTTGTATAATTTAGATGGTAACTGATGAAATAGTTTTTTCCTTTCTTTGTAAAAATGTGTATATTTATAGAACTGTATAAATAATAGAACACTCACAAGAAGCCTCCAGTAATAATAATTTCTTCTAATACTAACTTTTTAGTCTAAATGATTTCTCTTTGATCAAACAGCATCAATGTGTTGCAAAACCTGTTGCTTTTAACAGTTGGTGAAAGTATAACAAATTTTCAGGATGGCTTAAGAGTTTATTAAGGAATATATGAGGCTAGGGCAAATAACATAGTGACTTTAAACAGAAATATAGGAGAAATTGGGCAGGGAGTTAAGCTGCAGGATGAATGGGAGTGCATAAGTCTTTAGAGATAGAGGAAGCCACCCTTTGTACCTTTTTTTGGTCTCAGAACTATTCTTCCTGACAGCAAGAGATTTGCTATTAAAAGCATTTCACTTTTCTCAGTACTTTTCATTTACAAAGCACTAAAGATTTTCTATATCAAGTCTCCACTTGCTCACATTCACCTCTGCTCTAAAAAGTACCAACAAGAGTTGTCTCTTTAATTCCCTAATATAATTAAGTTAAGCTTGAAGCAACTCTTCTCTTCTGTGATTAGCTTGAAGTTTGCTGTTTCTGACCTTGGTGCCTGAGAGCCAAGGAATCTGCATTTTCCAACTGTGTCACCTAGTCTAATAAAGTAGTGTAAGAATCCCCGACAAGCCCTGTCCCCCAAGCCAAAACTTTCACCCAATTCAAACTGATTTATAAATACACGTTATTCTGAAAGCAGAGCCCTTCACACACTCTGATGCTTTGAAACTAGCAGATTAATTATCTGGAAAAGCATCCCTTCCACAGTTAAATTTTCATGGAAACACAGACACATCAAGATCCCAGTGAACTGTATCAGGAGCATGTAAACAACATAGAGCAGCAAAAGGCAGGAAGGTTCCTGCATAATAAAGCAGTTTTCTATAGAAGTAAGCACATTCGAAGGAGGTAAGAGAAGCAACACCTCCAAACACAAAGCATTTTTCTCAGAAATCCATTTTTTTTTTCCTCCTCCACCTCTCTTTGTTCACGTATACTTAACCACAGGACCTACTGATGTCAGAGGAGATTAGAAGTCATCAGACTGCCACTCCCACTCCTTTTAGCATGCAAGCCTGACAGAGTTGAGACAGCCACAGAGATGGCGTAAGACAGAAAAGCAGCCTTGGGCTGCCTCTTGTTCTCTGATCTTTGGTGTCTGGTGGTCAAGAATATTTATTAGTAACACAGACAAACAGACTAATGGCATGCAACTCATCCATACCTATCTGTCAAATATTGAAAAGATAGTCCATTGATTTGTACAGGTCACTGATCAACTGTTTTAGCAGTGCAATGTCACACAAAGAAGGACAAGCAGGAACCGTGATAAATGAGCCATATATTCTGCCAAAATTGTAGAAAAGGGAATCACAACATTTCCTAATGCCTACCTATCCAAGTAGCTTCTTCTCCCCGTCTTTAAAATTATTGCTAGCAGGTACAATCGCCAACATAATTGACATATATTCTGTTTACTATCAGATTTGTACATTTATTTCAAATAGGTACAAATAAGATGAAAAATGACATTTACTATTTGGAAACCCTATGTGCATATGAAATACCATATGACTATTCCTGTAGGTTTTTTACTTGCCCTAAGGCAGATGACCAAAATGCCTGCTGCAAAATTTCCACAAAGTCCGTCACTGTCCCCATCCCAAGACTCACAAAAACACAAGCCAAGGAAGGCCACAGGGAATGACGTGGCCCATCTTGAACAAAGCAGAAAACTATTTGCTTCTTACTAAGGAAATAAAAAAAAAGGAAAATATTTTAATTTGCTGCATGCATGCTAGCTGTCTTTTGATATAAAAAAATAACATCCTAACATTACTTTTAGAAAGAAAAATGATTGGTACATTTAGTCAGTTAAGGTAAGGAAATTTCCTAAATAGTACAAACTTGTTTGTCTGCTATGCGATGCTCACTACATTTTCATAGAAATGATAGTAGACCTCCAGTACTTTTATCTCCCAAAAAATCTGGGATGTAATTGATGAAAGATCTTAAACATGATCTTTTTATACAATCTTTTATGCTTTAAAGTATTTAATGGAACCTACTGACATTTTCTGCTGTGTGCAGGTGCCCAGGCGCTGGCAGGGGGCTGCAGGGCAGCCTCTGTGAGGAGAGGCCGGGGCTGCCCCGGGCCGGACACAGCCGGTTCCAGCCGGCTCCAACAGCCCCACCACAGGGCACGGCTGAGGGGGCCTCTGGAAAAGCGTGTGTAAGAAAGGGCAAAAAATGCCAAAAAGGAAAAAGGAACCAAAACCGTGTGAGAAACAGCTCTGTGAGCCCCAAGGTGAGAGAAGGTAGCTAGAAGGAGGGGGAAGAGGTGCTCCAAGTCCTGGAGCAGGGATTCCCCTGCAGCCCTGGAGACACCACGCTGGAGCAGATATCCACACTGCAGCCTGTGGAGGACTCCAGGCCGGAGCAGGTGGACGTGCCCTGAAGGAAGCTGCAGCCCATGGAGAGCCCATGCAGGACCAGGTTTATCCCAAAGGACTGCAGCCCGTGGGAAAGACCCACGCTGGAGCAGGGGAAAAGCTGTTATGGACTGACCACAGCCCCCATTCCCCATCCCCTGCACTGCTTCGGGCGTAGGAGGTAGAGGAGTCAGGAGTGAAGTTGTGTCAGGGAAAATGGTGGGGGTGGGAAGAGGTGGTGTTTTAATTTTGGGGTTTTTTTTTGTTTTTTGATTTGGTTTTTTTTTTGTTTCTCACTACCCTGACTACCTTGTTTCTCACTATATTAATTAGCATGAATTTAGCTTTCTCCAAGTCGAGTCTGTTTTGCCTGTGACAGTAATCGGTAAATGATCTCCCTGTCTTTATCTCAACCCATGAGCTTTTCCATCCTATTTACGCCCCCTGCCCTGTTGAGGGAGGGGGAGTGAGCGAGCAGCTGGGTGGGCATTTGGCCCTTAGCCAGGGTTAACTCACCAACTTTTTCTCCAGATGATGCTTCCATGAACAGCATATCCATCCAGACCCAAGATCTTGTATGAACCTTGACACTACAGAACTTCAACTACATATTTAGTAAAATATTAATATCCCATGAGGTAAGAACCACCTTGTCATCCCTAATTTACTTATTTACAGAGAATTGATGCTTACAGATTGCCTGACTCTCCTAACATCCCAGATTATTTCCATTGCAGCAGAACTTGAACCGGCGTATTCCAAGTCTGACTCCTGGGCTGCAAGAAGTCAAACTGGAATGATACAATGCCTCATAATATTGTTCAGCTTCCTGATGGAAGCAGCAACTACTGTTGACACCTTTACAACAGCTACTTCTATCACTGCATGATAACAGCACATTACCAACATTGATGAAATAAATTTTACTGGAGATGTGAAAATAATTTTACAAACACTATCAAGTCCTCCTTATTCTTAATGTCACCTAAATAAACCCTTAAGTTGAACAGTAATACCACCAAACCACTTTCATTACATGCATACCATGAAGGAACTATGAGTACATTTGCCATAGAGACACCAGCTGTATCATGGGATTACAGCAGATGATTTTGCCAAGATCAACCAACCTGCTGCTGGTTTCTATTAGTGAAATCATCTCCCAGCCATAGTCTGCGCTAAAGCAGAATTTATCTGTGGAAAAATGTGCATCTCAGTTTCCAGGACAAAGAACCACCACTAGGAACAAACACTAACCCTAGGATTTAACACAAAATGAAATGAAAATCTAAGGGATCTAAAATGTAGGGAAATAGGTTCAGCCAGCTACATATTTATTTCACAGGGGAGATTACTGTAAGGACACCAAGACTGGCAGGTAAAAAGGGCAAAATTATATAATTCAAAAAAGGCTCAGGACATAGGAATGAAATGCCTACTAGCCTTCATTTGTAGGCTAAATTTTCTTAAGAAGCTTCAGCCCACCAAAGGCAGCTCTGCTGCTTCTCTTCAATCTTTCAACAGATCCAACTGAAAACCAATCTCAGTCCCTTAAAAAAAAAAAAAAACAAAAAAACAAACACAAGAACAAACCAAACAAAAAAACCCCCAACCACCCCACAAAATGACAAAAAAAAAAAGAAACTCAGAAGTTTGTTTTTAGCTGGATCAGATCCCTTATGGGGCTGAAGATGTGCCTACACAGCACTAAGTCTGGTACTGGGTAATTGAAAAGAACCAAGTCTGTGAACCAAAGTGGAGAAGAGTTGGATCATTTTCTCTAGTGGTCCATTCTGCCTTTAAAGAGACCCCAGCTGCCTGTGAAATCGCATCCCCACAAAAAAAGATGCCAGGTACAGTTTTGAAAAGGTACAAAGGAACATAAATCTCTTCAATCTGTGTGTAGCTCCCAGGCAGAACTGTTCATCTTCGTTTGTCACCTGCATTCAATCTACAATAACTGGGGAGAGCTAAGCTCCTCACAATAACATTAATGGCAACCAGTAGCAAGAACAAAGTGTATTTTAAATGAGTAATAGGAAATCCTGAAGAAGTCATTTCCATCCCTGGAGATAATCAAAACCCAACTGGACATGGCTCTGCAGAACCTGCTCTGGCTGACCCTGCTCTGGGCAGGAGGCTGGACCAGGCAATCTCCAAAGGTGCCCTCCTGCCTTGACTGCTGTGTGACTGTCTGAAATTCACACCACAGACACCTTTAGGAGGCTGTATGGTGGTTGGAAATCCACACCCTGCAACCATAGAAGCTCAGGTTTTCCTGTCACTTTCACTTTTAAAAATACCTTCTGCCCCACATAAAGTAAATGCTTTTAGAAAAGTTCTCTGGAATTATATATTTTGTTTTCTGACAGGTAAATGTATCACTATATTTCAAGTAGTAACATTTTGACTTTATTTTGAATACTGGTACAACACATTAACTGACAGATTAAGAATAAAAACCAGAACTATTTATATCCCAACAGATATCAAACAAAAAACAAAATCTCAATGTGTTGTCACACATTAAACTTAAAACTTTTTGGCTATACTTTCTTTCTGAGAAAGGTGCAATGATTTACTGTTTTCATGAAACTTTTTAGTACAACTTCTAATCTCAAAAAGATGTTATTTTATATTCAGTACTTTTTCTGACAGTCCTTTAAACCACTCTTTCTTTGACTTACAGAGCTATCAGTCACTGTTTAAAAGTCCTCAATAAACTAAATCGACTGCCCTGAAAGAAAGCCATCAATCATATTGACTAGTACTAAGAAAGGCCAACACCATGTTAATTGCGTGCAAAATTAACAGGAATTTGCAAGTGATTTTCTCAAGCAGAATCCCTCCTATGCTTCACATGTGTTGAATTACTAAGTATTCTTACCATAGAAGTAGCTCAGGAAATCACTTAATATTATCAAAACAGAGGAAAAACAGTAGGAGATGAAGAAGTTTTTCTTTTAAAACCTTGGTTGCATCAAGTAATAGCTACTGCGCTCCTCTGAGGTTTTAGGGCAGGGCTGCTCGCAGCAACTCTGCACCTTCTAACATCCCAACAGCTGCTGCAGCTCCCAGGCATTAGGCTCACGGAAAGCCCTGGCCAACTGAGTGTCAGTCTTCAAAATGCAAGAAGGAGTACCGTAACATACCTAAACAAGGACAACGCATTCAAAGCCACCAAACAAAACCCCCACCGCTATTGCTCTATTTCTAAATTCCAGAAATGCCCACTTTGGTGATCACACGATTCCTTTTGTAGAAGTCTTAGTGTAATTCCTTATGAACAGTATTCAAATTGTACGCACAGCTGTATCCATTTTAGTCTGACAAGCCTTTGTTCTTAGTTTCAACCCTCTACTTTTTTCACTTTATAACTTGGGGGGATATTCTCATATTGATGAGTTCAATGTTTCTTATATAACTCACTGTACAGGAGAAGATAATTATCCCCTGAGTAAGGTCTGACACCTTTCTTCCCCTTTCCTTTTTTTTTTTTTTTTTTTAAAGAGTGGGTAGATGAAAGCATGCTTTTTGAATTTTATATTGTATGTAAAATAATCATACTTCTTTCCCATTTGATCTATATAATCTTTATCTAGCATCAGTCACATAAGCTTAAAAATCAACAGGGGCAGATCACATGAAAGCATTCTAGAGGGGCAGATGTGGAGATTAGCAACTATGAGAAGGATACATTTTCACCAGCCTTCCAGACAGATCATAATATCTTTTTAAGACAAATTTTTAATCCTGCAAGTAACAGACTGATGACCTAAAAGATTCTCAAAATGTACTATTATGTATGACACCTACACATGCTGGGGGAGTTGAAATCCAAAAATATACAAAAACAAGTAGGGATTTTGGATGGTTTGGGCTTTTGTTTGTTTTAAAAGCAGCCTGTCAGCACTTCATGGTCTATTAAGAGAGTCGTCTTGTGTTCTCCTTCAAATACTATTCCTTCTGGGAGACTTTTCTCAAGAACACGAAGGGCCAGATTGTGGGTCACACTCTATCCACGTTGCATGTCTGTGTTGGCATAAAAAGGCTATAAAATTCAGAGCGATGGCAGGCAAGACAGCTCAGCTGACCTAAAAGGCTACTGTAAGGGGCAGTTCACCCACTCCGCTGTCTCCTGATTCTACCTCCTTTCTCTTTTGCTCCCAGACGCATGCTCTTGTGCCTCTCTCGCACTGACTGTGGTACTAATCTGACTTAACTGCAAGCTGATGTGGCTCACCACAGTAGCAGAAAGTCTAGTTCCCTCCCCCCTTTATTACTTTTCTGCTCCCTTCTGAACTGCTTTGGTTTACCAAGGGGTCAACTAAGCATCAGGACAGAGTAAGGAGCAGAGGGAACAGAACATGGGACCATCCCTTTCGGTGACAGTGAACCCAGCAATCAGCTAAGCCCTTGTTGTCCGGTTACATCCTAATTCACCTACTCGCAATAGCAGAGAACCAGCAAATGGAATACACGGGCAACAGAAGCCACTGTACCACTCAGCTCTCTAGAGCACATTGCTGGGTACAGTCAGAGCATTACTGTGCTCCAAAGTTCCTTTTTAATTAATTCTCAGAAAAAAACAATTTAGAATAGCATTCAAAACTTTGAAATTTAGTCTGAAAGTAGACCTCAACACCTAGAGATCGAGGGACAATAAAGCTGCTCTATCTTACATCCTACTAGCTCAGCTTGTCTGAACCCAAAAGTGTGGAGTTCTGCATCCACCCATAGTAAGAGGCATTTATTATATTACTGAAAGGTGCATTTATTAACCAGTACCAGGAATTTATCAGGGGGCAAGGGAAGGGGAGAGAAAAGAATTAATCGTTAATGGTGAAGGGCAAGAGAAGCACGGTAAGCATCTGGAACAATGACAACAGGTTCTGAAAGCCTGAACTGAAGACATGGTCTGTTCAAAAATCCAGCTAGGTAAAAACTCAGCTACATCCAGGAGGTCTTAGATCTAGGCGTCATATTTGTTACAAATAGAGTAAGAAGCGAGCCTCCTCAGAAGCAACTCTGCTGCTCTCACAGGTAATTTGAACATTTTTCCTCTACAAAGTTACACAACTTGTGAATATTACTCTGGTACCGGCTCTCCTGGGGAACAGCTGAATGCACTGATAACATCAAAGTATTGATTTGTTGGTCTAAACAAACTCACTATCCAGCAATACCCTTCATGCAGCAGTTTCACAAGCAGGAATTCTGCCTGATCGCTATGTTCAAACCTCAGTTTGCCAAGCAGCAGCGCTGACTGAAACAGCACCTCTCCTCCCAGCGCTATGTGCCCTTGGTCAGGCCAGGTGAGCGGTGCTGACACCACGAGGAAAACCATACTCAAGAATGGACTCAGGCTCAAAATAATCTGCTTGGGGTTTTTGTGCATGTCTTTTTTCTTTCTTCGGATCAATTTTCTTAATAAGTTACTTAATCTAACAGAATATAATATGGTCAAACTAAACCAGATTTTCCAACATGAATAAAAAGCTGCTGGTTCAGTGCCCCCACCCCCAACCCCTACCCCCAGCTCTTTTTTAAAGAAAAATGCAACAATTGGGTTTTATTACTGCATTACTAACTATATGTGCCCTACTAAGGGCTCAGATAAGTAAAGCAAACCTTAATTAAGGCTTTAATTAAGTATCCTCTTTAATTTGTCACGTGTATTTTAGCCATAGTACTAACTGCATAGGACTGACACATTTTCAGCAACACTGGAGTCTCCTTGAAAATACTGACACCTTCAGTGAAGTACTGGAAATTAAATAAATACAGTATACTACGGAGAGATATTCTCTGCTTTAACCCATGTATGTCTGAAATAGAGTAAGCACAGATTCAGAATAACAAAGACTACTGTTTTGAGATAACTAAAAGATAAAAAGATGATAAGAAAACAGGATAAAGTCCAAAAGCTGAATGGAGATAGGTGGTGGGCATTAAAGTTGTTTAAAAAGTGCACAATGCTTTTGAATGCCATACTAAGTACAATTCAATGCAATATTCAGTACAAACACAGGTATTTGCATTAAAGGGTTAAAAAACTGAATAGTAAAGGCATGCTTATTTTAAGGTGCATGCTTAATTATCAAGCAAACGTCTAGACAGTGAAACTGAGTCACAGAAACCAAAGCAAATGTCCTAAGCACCGAGAGTTGGAGAAGGTAAAGATTGATCAATTTGCAAAAATACAGTAAGATATTCCTCTTGAGTGATTTTTCACTGAAAAACTCCATAATTTGGTTAAAGTGTTGTTTTCCCTGACACCACTCATCTGCTTTCTATCAGATATTTAAGTGGTTTATTCCCCCAAAAAAAGAATTAAACTTGCCAGGAAGAAAAAAAATGAACATGTTGAAGGCAAGCATAGGACATTTAGTGAAAATCCTTTATTTTTCAGAACTTTTGATTTCTTAATGGAAAACTCTAATAAAGGCACAGGCAATATGTAAACCAGTGCTAAAAGGAAGATATCGGCTCAGAAGACTCATGCTCTTGCACAAGCTAGGCTTTACTTTATCTTTGGGCAAGACACTTATAACCATGGTCAATTTAGCAGTAAATTGGGTCAGGTACTCAAAATAAGGGTCAGCTCAGCAAAAATAAAGCAGTGTACCTAAGAGGAACTAGCAACATGTTATGCGGATTAAGCACACTTTGTTAAGCCAAAACATCGCTGCAGGACTCAAATTCTTCTGATTAAATTATTGTTTATATTATTTCTATTTACAAAATTAAGAAAAAACCTGCAATAGCCATTAACGCACTAGACACATGAACCCTCTTTATGTGTGCATGTTTACTGCAGCCACTGGAAGTGGAGCAACCCACTTCGCTGGATCAGAATTGCTCTGGCTGTAGCATCTGTCACTAAGTGTCCTGCCATTCTCCGGCACCCACGCAGAAGGGGATCCTCCTCCTACAGACATTGTGTTATGGCACATAAACGGCAGAAATTCAGGCATCCCAGGGATCCGCTCCTACAGCGAACAGTGGAGCTCAATCCTGGGGGTCACAAATGTAGGACTGCTTGAATAAAGGAGGCAACTCTTTCTACCACCTCTTCCATGTAGGAATCCAGTGAAAAATGCACGAGGTTACTTATTGAAGTTTTCCTCCTTTAGGATAACCCCCTCAAGCTTGTTTTTGCAATAGCAAGAAATTTGAGCCTGATGAAGGGCAGAGCTGGCTACAGTCAAATGGAATCCACATGCTTGTGCAACATGAAAAGGCAGAATAACAGAAAGAAGTTACTACATGTCATGACTGTAGAGTTTCCAGCCCAACTTCCTCCCATTTTCCTTACTGTCTCATTCTCATTCACATCACAACTCTCTAAAAAATAAATAAAACCAGCTGGGCTTCTTTCTGTAGCATTATATCCAGGAAAGTATAGCTAAGCCCAGCGTTCGAGTTACACAAATTTAGATCAGCTCAGGATGAGGTCCATAAAACTTCTGAAGTAACTCACCAGTATCATAAAAGCTCAAAACCACTGGCCAAGCCAAAAGGTCTAAAAACACTGGGAAGCAGCTGAAGCTGGCAAAATTATAAGCAATTGAAAACAGACGTGGTAACAGAAAGCGTTAAGAAACTTTAGCTATAGACATTGCTGCCAACTCTAGCTATAAATCAGACAAGTAAAATGGGAGGTGAACCTTCAACAGTCTGTTCAGAGCTTTTTAGAATAAAAGCATGTCTGTTTATATACTTCTGTACAGCGCTAGAAAAATACGGTAATTAGAATGAAAATACTACATTTTGCTTTACACTAAGAACAAATTAAATAAGGGATCTCCAGAATTTACAGAAAAATACAAAATCACAGAACTAAAGATTTCCTTTCAATATTTCAGTGTGCTCTAAGGTTTTGTTAAAGTACCAAAATTTGAAACAAACTACATCTCCCAACCAGCTTTGTTGAAAGTGTCAGTAAGGCATGCTCATCTTGAGCTAGAACATCAACATAATTCTCAATTAATTTCATTTCAGTCATCAAGCATACTTCTTCAACAGTAGGAGAATAATTTGTACAGACCTACAGAACATTTTTTGAGTATCACAGGTTTAAGAGGTTGGTGAATGACTGAGGCACCTACTAATTTTGGTCTTTGTGGCTAACCTTCCTCAGATCTGTTGCAGAAGTTCCTTCTTTCTATCTTAAACCCCCAGAAAAAAATAATATTGCTTGCCTCTTTCACAGTGTTTTATATCTGGGATATATTCACTCATCACAGAAATGCTGTCATTCCTCACCTTGCAGATGAGGAACAGAAGTGATTTACCCTAGTCCCATAGCAACTCAACAGTTAGACTGAACAGATGGACCAAAATAATCTGAGCAAGGGAGCCACAAACCCCCTCTCCTCCCTGCTGAGCTCAGCCACTCCTCACACATAAGATGCACCACACCCCAGCCCTGGGCACCATGGCTTCTTCTCACCCCCTGCTCCATTCCCAAAGCATCCCGGCCTTCGCAGGATCGCCCTCATATTACTCCTACTGTTGCTGCATCCTGCAGCCCACTCCACTGGTAGGTTTTTATGAGTTTTGATAATGCTAGTACTAGATAACCACTTGGACTGACACTTCAGCACTGACAAACACTGTTCCATGCACACAGCCTTGGGCTTCTCCAACAAGCCAGAGGCAGGCGAAGAAAAACTGTTATGAGGAAGACAAGAGAGAGTGGGAGGAAAGTGAAAAAGGAGGGCAGAAGCCTTGCAGTTCGCTTTTAAGTACCAGTGATGCACTGATTACAAGTTATATGCCAGCTTTCTTATTCACGCAAGTAAGAGGTATTTCTAAAATGCAATTTACCCTCAGCCAGGACTTGTGCTACTAAGGTCATTTTTGAAAATATATAAAGAAAGGAGCTGTAGAAAAACAGATGCAGTTAAGTTTTTATTAACTGTTTTATTCATTACCATTAATGACTTAATAATATTTATTCTACCCTAGATAGCTTGATAATAAAGTGTAGTACTAGTTTTAAATAAATCCAGATTATCCTAAACATTGTTCCTGTTAAAGCTAAAGTAAATCTGTTACTGATCTTGACAGAAGATTTAAGCCAACTAAGTATTTTATTCATTTTTCAAACTCTTACCTTATTTCTTCTTAACTACATCTCTGTGTTTGACTGAATGGCTAAATAAAATGCAAAGCTATGCAGTCTACCTATTGATTTGAGCCAGCTTATCTGACAGAGCTGATACTTGCAGTTTCTTCCATACGGTTTTAAGGATCCAGTATTTCTTGCTCTAAAAACTACTGGAAATACAAAACAGTTGAGCAGCTCTTGTTTACTGTAGTATGGAGCCAGGACAATAAATAAAACAACGGTTCAATGCTTTTTAGACATGTTTGAGTTTCTGTTGGATACATTTCAGTATGACTTCAAGAATACATTGACCTATAGACACTAATTTTGGGTTTGCTGAACTAACACAAGTCCAAAAATTCTTTTACATGAAACACATTATTATAGGGGACAGTTTCACTTCGATTTACTCACTTGTTGACTCAGTTTTGGTTGGTTTTATGCACTGAAGAAATTGAAATATAGGAATTTTAGGAAAATTTAGACCTGAAAAGCCTAAAATAAACCTCATTCACTTTGAAATAAATCAGTTAAACTGTGGATGTCACAGTATAGAGCCCTTTTATCCAGAAGACTAGTTAAAAAATACGTTTTTGCATAAATAGGAAAGTAGAGGTACGTTACTATCACTAGATTTGAATATCTGTAGATACGTTACAATACATGGGGTTATCTAGAATAGGTATCGTTAGTAATGAAATGTGATATTAAATTACAATAACAACAGAAACACACCAGGAAGCACCCACTAATTTTATATACAGACACAGTTTAAGAGTTTCTATTTTATAAATATGTAAAATAGGAAAATAAGCTGTGAAAAGCTTGTTTAAAATGCTTAAGGCTGGCAAGCTATCCTTAAGCTGTTTTTCTAGACCATATAACACCTGGCTTCTAGTAGGCCTAGTTGATATAAACAAGACATACAACTAACTTGGATCTGAAGAATAAAGAATGCTAACTCAACCTCTAGATTTGTCCTTATATAAACCTCTAATTTGCTGTAAAAATACCAGAGTGATTAGTTAGATAGGAATTGAAAAAGTAAGTATGAATTGATCCACATTTAATCTAACAAAGAGATGATTAAAACTTTGCAGTTATTCTTGCATAATTGTTCAAGAGTAAGTGTGGAACAAAACTTTTCATGCTTTGATTCACTGCAATAAGATGTGGAGTCAGGTCTTCAGTAGTGAGAAAATACAGAGTGAAATGGCTCAGGGTGTATTTTTTTTCTGCCAGTGATAAAAATTAAACAGGGTGAAGCAGGCAACAATGAAATAATGAACTGTATTGTTTTCTTTGAGTTTCAGAATGTCTCTAATGAACAGGAACGGAGAACCACCAGACCAGCACGTATTTACACAATTGGCTGGACCAAGGTCAGAGTGCCCAGCATTTGCTAAGACTGAAAGGAATTCAGATACTAAATAACACTATTTTCCTTCCTAAATTATACTCTCTTGAAATCTACAGCCACAGCAGTGGGAGCACACAAGGCAAGGTAATATTGAATAAGAATGAATATATAATAGCTTGACCATTTACCACTTATTACTGATCAGAGTGGCAGTTGAGTCTGACCCAGTGGTGATTTTACATGGTTTTTAGACAACTATACTATGGTTTCAGACACTCATGCCTGCCTCGTGTCATCCTTGTACAGCCTGAGCCCAGCTGTGTGTGACAGCCACCCTCACCTGGCACAGGAAGCCGAGCTCGCAGGACAAGCCTGTGGCAGCAGGCAGCTGCAAGGCAGCACCAACGTCAAACACTCAATCGGTTTGGGAGCCATCTCAGGCCCTGGTGCCAGGTGGACAGAGCCTGGCTTGGCCAAATTCAGCAGTGAGGGCAGGTTCGCACCAGGCAGGACAAGGGGATGCCTGGCACTGTGGTGCTGTACTGCATCAGTGCAGACCTAGTGAGGCACCATGCCACCGTGAGTAAACCTGACACAATGAGAAACATAGCGCAGAAGTACCCAAGTGGCTCTGTGAGACACAGCTCATGGCTAGCTAATTAAGTTTCCCCATCAGACCTGAAATAACTCACTGGGGGCAACTGGGCTTTTGCCCAGCACTACATAGCACATGCCATAGTATTCTATTATCCTGAATAACAGAACACAAATAACATTACCTTGAATGACAGAAAACTCTCTCCTGAAAAAAAAAAGCCAACCTACAAATATTTTCTAAACTTCAGGAAAGGGTGGAAGGTAATGTGAAGGACAAATAGAAAAAAGTGGTCTGAAAACTATACACCTATTTTTTTCTTTTTTTAGTTACTATTTTCCATTTTTCTTTCTTACGGTAACCAGCTGCTTATTCTTCTCCAGGATGTATTACCAAACGTTTTTGACTTGGTTAAATATCCTCCTTCTGTGCTAGGATGATTAGGCTAATGGAATCACATTATATTTATTATTTACAGAGTACATGGGAATGGCTTAGCAAAAGTTCAGGTTGAACAAAGCTCAAAAGATGACTTTATTTTTGGCACTTGCCATGTTTGCAGAAGAAACAATATCTAAGGAAGTGCAGTTAATGAAAGGAGTCTGTTTAATCAGCATAAAATAAACAGCTAAAAGCAGGTTGCACAGGGAGAAGCAATAAAAGAACAAGTGACTCGCTATGGTATTGTTTTCTTTTCAAGTTCTGCTCATAACAGAAGCTTTTCAGCAACTGTACTTAAATGCCTCAGTTTCAACACTGAATACCATAAGGAAGAAAAGAAAAAGCTTTCAGTCCTTTGTACTACAATGCTCACAAGCCACCCTGGATCTTCTGTAAGCCCTATGACATGCTCCTCAAGTAAAAGGTAAAAGCACAAAATCGATAAAAAAAGAACACAATTTGTACACCAGATGCAAGTAAAAACAGTAATAGGGCGTAAAGACTGTATTTTAACTGAAAAGTTATGTTCACTGAATAAGTAAGCTTCTCTTAACAACACATACATAGACTCAAGAGTACACATTGAATTTGGGAATGCGCTGCCCTGCTGGAAATCTTTACATGATCAGATCCTTTCACCCCACTGGGGCTTACAAAATGAAACCCCGGATTTTCTTGCAATAGTAAACAGTTATGATGCTATTTTGATCTTAAGCTGCTACTAGAGCCAGACACAAATAATGCATATACTGTCTTTGGAACAATAATAATAAAAAAAAAAAAAGAAAAAGAAAGAAAAAAAAGAAAACAGACTTTTTCTCTTTCAGCAGCATTTCTTTTTAGAAGAGATTAAAATAATCTGACATTTTACCAAGTCACCAGAAACAGAGAATTCCAAAATGCCAGTTTTAAACAAAATTGTCTTTTGCAAATTGATTTATTAAGATAACAAGGCTTCAAACACAACCTCTCCTAGGAAATTAGATGAAATCATATTTCCATCCCTAAAAGAAGTGTGCGCCATACAAAAACCACTTTCTTAATCTGCTGAGTTCTCTTTGGAGGTATCACACATCCGAGTCAGCAGAAGGAGTTGGAGTACCCAACTGAGTTATAGCAATGTGGTATATATGAGTTTGTTCTCTTATTGCTGTAATTGAATAATAGTCTCAATAGCTTCTGGTTCTGTAATCTGGAACAACAGTTTTATACTAGAAGCCACATACTTCTGCAGCATATTTTGGTTTTCGACTGTAGTTTCAGATTTTAAGTAAAGTGAAACTGGTTTTGCTGGCAAGACATCAGATAGGTATGCAGAAAAAGTAGTTAAAACTTTTTCTTTAATAACTGTCCAGCATAGGAATTAGAATAAGAAGTAGGGCCAAGGATGAAGAGTGTGCTTGTCTTCAGAAGAGATGAATAAAAGGAGTCCTACAACACCACGATGAAAAACATTACAGGCAAAAAAACCCCCAAGCTTTCCCATTCATCATACCTCACAACACAGGAATGAGAGAACAGTGCTTAAGTAGGAAGCTGAGAACAGCCGAAAGAGATGACCTTGTTCACCACCCAAAGAGACCATGGAAATCACAGCTAGAAGGCACGACTGAGAGTGCACTTAGGAGACTGAGAGATAAATTTTTCTGTTTTTTCTAATAATTGATGAAGATGACCATGTCCATTGCTAATGTTATGTGATGTAGCCGATTCTCTTCCTGAGGCCCAGCTTGCAATTGCTTATACCTTTCATTATTCAGGCAAAAGATTTTCATGCTGGATATATCTGCAAAATGAAAGCTTTGCAGGTTCATAATAACTTCAAAGAGTGTCAATGTGATTCTACATCCTGGAATTTAAGATATCTGGATTTTGTTTTCAGTTTCTTTCCTTACAATCCAAACCTTAAAAAAAAAAAAAAATCCACCACAACTTTCCTTTGAATCACTCATAACACAAATGAATCACTGATTACTGATGGCATTCCGTGCTGAGGAAGAAGTAGAACAATATGGTGAAGGAAGCTTCCGTCATCTTAATTTTCACAGAAATTAAAAGCTGTATACTGAATACGTCTAGAAGCTTCTATTCCTAACTTTTATTCCAAAACAAATGTTTTGCAAACAGGAACGAAATGAAATGAATAATGTTCTGTTCATATGAATAAGGATTCTAGGATATAACCTGTAATTTGCCTGAAGGGCCTGGATGGTAGAGAAAAGGTAAGCGCCTGACAGCCATGAGCACAGCAGCAGCAGAGCACAGAAGGCACGAGAAAATTGTGATGTTATTCATAAAACCACTGTTTCAAAGTGCGTATGTTCTCTGAGGAAGCTAGGGAGGCAGTACATGAAGACTTTTTTTCTAGAAAACTAAATACAGGAGAAATAAAACTGAGTGTAGTTGTAGTGCTTTGTACTTACTGAATAGCTGCAGCACTCCAAGAACCTGGGACCACAGCTGTAACATGTACAGAACTGCAGTAGTTCATAGAGCAGTTACTGTGATGTGTAACATCTGAGAAGTAGCTCTGAATTTTAAGTAGAACTTGAAATAAAGCTCTGTCACAGATAAACTATGTTCAATGTTGTTCTCTAGTTCAGAATGGCCACAATACCCATTACACCATACTGCATCATGCTGTAGCAGCATCTTGATGCAGTTCTGCAATGTCCTTTTTTTTTTCCCCCCCCCAACTAGGAGATGGGTTTCTAATTACCATCTGGGATCTTTGATTTAGAGGTATTTTTATGTCTATGAAGTTCTTCACTTTTGTGGGAGGTGAAGGTAGAAAGATAGAGGAAGGAAGGAAGGAAGAGGGATGGGATTTATTTTGTTTAAAGCAAGACTTGTAGGAAAACAGTTTACTTTTGAAGAAAATTCCCATGAGGAAATACATCTTAATTTTAAGGTTTTGCTTTAGGAAAGTAAGGATTCACAATTTTGTGCTGCATTTTACCTTTTTTTACAGTTAAAAATCTATTACCTTACATTTATTTCTGATCATGCTGGGTATGTTTACAGTTGAAATATACACACACACACACACACATTGACATAAGAAAGTTCTGCCAAGTTGTTTTCAGATCAAGAGACATTTTGGAGAAAAAAAAAAGAGATATTTACTTAGTAGGAGGTGTCTGCAACAATTTCAAAAACATACTAAAATAAAAATAGAAGAGAACATTTTGTGATATTCTGACATGAGAGCAATAGAAGTGTGCTATTACTACTTCTATGATCTAGTGATACATAAAGAAATAAAAATGTCATATGTACAGAGTAAAATGGTATTTAAAAATCTAAAAAAAAATTGTTTTCAGTAGTATTTTTAACTCTTTTCTATCATTTACTTTTTATGGAAAATATAAGCCTCTCCTTTCATTCTGAGGGGAAATTAAAATAATGACAAACATAGGATTTCTAACAGCTGCAATTGCATTAAGTGTTATTAAGTCAAGTTTTAAATTTATGCATATGAAGTTGTATATTAAGAGGCTTACCAAAATCCTGACTGCTCTGCATTATAAATAAAACATTGACAATATAGCAGTGCATCTTATCAATGCAGTAATTTATCAGTTCAGATTTCATCAATAACTAACTTCTCGATAAATATCAATAACTAACACAGCAGTAATGCATACCAGTTTAGTAGCTCCCTAGAAAAGTTTCTATAAAACAAGCCTTTGACTTCTATCACTAGTTTATCCTTTATATGGATTTTACATTAAATAGAATTTATCAGAGGAAGGGCGAAGTCTACTCTTGAATGTAAATGGAGGAATTGCATCCACGCCTTGTTTATGACAAGCGCTATATCCTTGAAAAAGGCTCTGGAGGCTGTCCCTGCTTTGGCAGTAATTTGCTGAAGCTAGTGAGCTAGAGAAGTCCTCTTCCACACCAGTGGTTTGCATTACCAGCTTAAAACTCTCTTAAAACCACTTGAGAAGGAGCCCTGCTCCCAAGGGAGACTTGCATCTTGTGCAGCTGATACCGGACTACAAGAATTGTCCAGGTCCCTGATTTTAAGACTTGTCATATCACACCTCTAGCTTGTCAGTTAACCTGAAACAAGCCTTGACACCCAAGACGTGTTAAGGTAGAAGTAATGAAGCAATTTATTCGCTATATTTACAGTATCAAGTATGAGCAGGTCTACAGAAAGGCATACGCATATAAGGAAACAATCCTTACAGCTACCTGTACTTCAGTTAATTTCTAAGAAGCTTCATTCTTGCTTTATCCAATTAACCAGCTGCTATAACAAATGATCAAAGGCTCACAGCTGGGATCCAGGCCTACTCAACCTTCATCTGAAGAACTTCTTCTATTGGACCATATCTTTGCTAGGATACATGTAACGTTTTATGTTCAAAGTCTCCCCAGGATGCTTCTCAGACTTAGACCTTTCACCCACAAATAGTCCACAATTTACAACTTTATCAGGTCAATTTTATCACTTTTCTAACAAAACTACTAAGTATCTTGGCCTAATTTAAGAAATATAGGTGCCCACTGGAAATGGCAAGGTGGAACCAATAAACCTGTAAAATATTAAAAGAGGTGTAACCTCTTTTTTTAAATTGAGATCAATATCTCATCTAACATATATAAATATAACATACTCTATAATCATATGAACAAAAAATATGCATAGGCTTCATTTTCAGTTCTTTTGAGAGTTAAAGGCATTAGTTAATTTAGGGTGAATAATCTCTTAATCAAATTTGTATTTATACTACTTCCCTGAAATGTTTTGGTTTAGATAAATGCAACATTTCCTTTCCACAGGAAATATCCGTACCATGAATTTTGTAGATCGATGCAGATTTCACTGCATAATTCTTAGTAAGTTTTTTAATTATAGAAGTTGTTAAAGAAAGAATCTGTAGAAGGAACTGAGAGGTTAAAAATCTCAGACTGTAGTTTATAGTGCAGTAGGCTACCATGAATGCAAAAAAAGACTCATAACTTCATACCATTTTATAGAAAGAATAACTTAGGAAAGAAAATGCTTGGGGAATTTACTAGAAATGGAAGAGTACTTTTGCCTTGTAGCCATGCTTAATGAAGGTATTAAATTTTTCTCTTCTGAGGCTGTCAACTTACCTTGCTGAGGTTCACAAATTCTCCCTTAAGAGACATTTGTACAGCATGTATTTCAAAAAAAAAAAAAAAAAAAAAAAGACCTGAAAGATGGATACGAAGAGAGTGTCTTATGAACAGAATACAAGGAGCTGAATAAAACACTAGACTTGGCTGTCACACAGAGTTGTTTTCTTCTCTTGCTTTGTTAAAGATACCACCATTGCTCTTGCACAGACTTGAAAGAAAAGACCAGATGAAAGTTAGGAAAAAGTGATGTAGGAAATGTGATGGGACTGTAAAAAAAACCAAAACAAACCAAAAAACAGCAACACAAAGCCCAAACCAAAAAAAGCTGAATATTCCAGTGGGTAAAAAAAAAATAGAGGCTACAGATACAAAAAACCCTAGGAATTAACATGAAAGAGAAATGAAGAAAATGGACATGAAAAAAAAGAGAAGACTACATAGTAAAGAAAAAAAAATGGGAAGGGAGAGAGGGAAAGAACTAGATATAACTGGGAAAAATTAAAAGAAGGCAAAATTTTAAAAGTTAGCAAAAGTGAGTTTGGAACATAAATCACTTGAAGTAATTAGCTTAATATTTAGTTCAATGATTCTCAAAGAGAAAAGGCTTCTAAGTAATTATGTCTTCTGAATATAGGACTTGAGCTACTTTGAAAGTTTTATTCAAGAACAGAAATTATCTTGAGGAAAAAGAAGGGATTTTTGGAGAGAATAACAGCTTTAGACAACATGCACAGCTACAGAAAGGTTAAAATGGAAAAAATAACTAAAAAAAAAGGATCAAAGAGAAATTAAGATAAGAAAGTCAGTGAGGATATGGGACTTTTCAAGCTTTTTAGCAAATGCAGAATGAAGAAAGGAAACAGGAAATGAATACAAATCAGGGACTTTCTTGACAGAACAAAGTTGAGCATTAAAGGCAAACCTGTCATCTCAAACCCATGTGTTTGCACTCAGTTTTGGTACTTCAAATTTCAGACATGACATTGAAATAGAGAATTCTCATTGAATTAGTAACTTTGAGCAAAATACATCTCCTAAGTCATCATGTTACAAGGGCAAAATTGTGTTTTAAATTAACCTAATACATGCAACAACATGTAATTTTATTGCTTCAAAATAAGTCCAAGAACAGGAGGGTGGCTCAGTCACACAGCCCCTTCCTATTATCTGCTTGGTTCACAGGGCAAGGTACTATCATTTATTTAAAATAGTATTTTAAATATTTAAAAAAAGAATTTTAATCAGTGCATTTCATTGTGTAGGAACACACAAATTCAGGTAGCCTTAGCCTGCAATGGAGCAGAATAAATGCGTTGTTTATTGTTCCCAGTTTTCTTCAATAGTTTCCTGAGTACCAGGAAAAATAAGCAAGTACCAGCCAGGGAAAGCCTCACCCTGCAGTTACCAGCCCAGGTCTCACGTGAGCTGCAACAGATCCAAGGAAACTAGAACGGGACTTAGCGTTACTGATACAATAAAATACTCTGTAGTTCGCTGTGGTATATACCCACCCCTAATACCTTGTTTCCCATTCCCACCATGAAATGTTCACGATGACTTCTGGCCCTTGTCCTTTATGTGTCTCCAGCACCCGCTGCAAAGTGGTATGTCAGGCAGCAGCCTAATTCATTGGCCTTGGGAGATGACATTTAACTCTCAGCTCTCAGGCCTCAGTCTGAAGCTATCTGCTCTAATGAAAATAGACTCATCTAAATACAGACATAATTTTCCTTTGTTTGTAATATTATACATTTCTCAGTACTGAGGATTCTGCAAGAGATGGTCCCATCTCTAAATCTACACAGTTAAGGCAAAGAAATACAGGAGAAAGACACAGAAAGGTAAAACCAAGAACAAAACACACTCACCCTTCTATTTCTATTGACAGCAGAAGTGGGAGACAAATCTTGTGTTTTAACTGGCAGCACAGTGGTGTTTTCTTCCTTGCGCCCCACATCTTTTTGGAGTATTCTGTCTTGGTCAACCTTACAATTTTATTTTGCCCTGACCACAGACTTAATAGGAAATATTTAAATGGCTATCTTGGTCCATGGGCTGGCTGTGGATCACTGATTGTCTAGTATTATAGTCAATCATAAGTTCGAGAAAACTTATTTTTGTAAAGCAGAAATAAAAATAATTCTTTGTTCATATAACAACAATGCAAAGACACTTTAAAGACATTCTTTAGGTCTAAGCGCTGAGTTAAATTTTCATTCAAAATCACCATTTTAAGCAGCAGATTTTTTTTAATTATTTGACACTCAAAAAATTTTCTATATTCTCTTCTATAGTAACAAAATTTAATTAAGAAGAAGCTGTAAACAAAAGGTCATAATAGGTAAGTCTTGAAAACATTTGCTAAAGTGCACAACTAACATTTCAAAATGTCAAGCCAAACAGATCCTGATGTGTATCCCAGTGAAGGTATACTAGTAAAAAATTCAAACCATATCTTTCAAATTCAAACTCAGACTGTCTTTCAGAAAAAAATAAAAATAATAATAAAAAAAACCCCTGTGTTTCAGAAGGTTGTTTTGTCCATCTAAACTCATTGAAGGATTTAGGTCTGGGACCATGATCAGTGATAACAGTTTTGGTTATAATTTGTAGGGAAATAGGCTAGAGTGAGAGAATAAAACAAACCAACAAATAAATAAATAAATAGATAAAAAGATGGGCAGAGGTAACCTTAAGAAGAGACAAATAGGGGAAATCATGATTTGTGGAGGCAATGGCAACTTCCAGCTTCCCAGCTGTGCAAAAAGATTTCCCTGTCTCCTGAAGGCAATGCAGGGTCAATAGGGTCTATAAAGCCATGGTACACAACAACAAGCTGTATGCACGTACTGTGATTAGATAATCCACCATTAGGGCATCTGCCAGCATGTCACTCAGGTCTAGGAACTGATAGAGCAGTGTAGGCAAACCTTTTATGTACAGTAAGATGTCAGTCTTTTTTTTTTTTTTTAAACACTTTTTTTTTTTAAACAGCTTGCATGATTTTGATAATCATTTCCATTTGTCTTAAAACTGAGCATATCAAAGCACATCTAGAATTAGTTAGTGTCTTGCACCTGCAATTACATTTTCAGCATATCTGAAACCAGAAGCAAAATCTTGATGACAGAATTCATAGAGCAAAATCTTAGTTTAACCTTGGGAAGATGAAAATACCTTAATTTAATATTCATTGACCCACCATCTTAGTTTTGATCGATATTAATTTCTGATGCTAATAAATCTTTACACTATGCCAAGGACAGGGGAGTCAATAATTGCTTATTATAGTGAAAAATGAAAATATAATCTTTCATTTTTATTCATTTCACACACAGCAATTATCAGCCAGCATTAAAGTCTATAAAAGCATCTGTCTCTGGCTCCACCAGGTAAAAACAACTTAAAACTTTCTGGGCAGCCACGGTTGATTTGAACACCACAGAAAATTTGAGCTTCTTCTCAATGAGCCACAAAGGACCACCTCATTTAATACCTGTTATGTTGCAAGGAGGTTATTCCATTAATCAATAGACACATATCCCAAACAGTTTCTCATGGAGAAACTTTTTAGTAGATTCAGACCCTGATTTTTAGGCTAAACATTTCTTTTCAAGATTTCATTCCCTTATGTTCACTTAGACATTAGGCATTGAAAGAGAGCTCCTGACTATACTTAAGGCAGTGCCAAAATTCCCATTGATTTCAACCAGGACAGGGTCTCTCCCTAGGGAAATGAAGACAACTGCCAGTAATATTGGGAAAGCAGCCAAAAGGCTAATATAACCTATAGTTAATAACTGTATTTAATTTCAAATAACTGTATTTAATTTAATTTCAAAACAATTAGTTTTGCCTCTAAAAACTGTGCCTGCTCTACCAGTGTCACTTCTGGCCAGCACCAGTGAATGAACATGGTTAACAGGATAGTGGTGTCATGATAACAGGTCACACAGATGAGAAGACAATACATAATAACTTGACATATTGATGGTTTGGTTCCTCTAATTCCAGTCCTAAAAGGAATTTTTAAGCCCATATGTAGGCTGTACACAAAGCTTACTGCACAATTAATTGTAACTGGTAAATCCACTTTTTAAGTTAGATTCCATATAAGTTAGTGACTTTTGACTTTGATGATTAAGCTTTCTAATGGGATGCCACATGTTCACAGGGGCAAACAATCAATCAGTGCAATATTCAACCTCTTCATCAATGACTGCAGCAATCGCTCTTTATCACACAGTCAGCAGTCTCCTGCTTTTAGCCATCAGCCACACAAAAGCTGCTTTAGTCCACTGCCATTTTTGCTCTGACACAAATTAGTGTGCCATTTGTAGATAGCTAAAAAAGAGGCAATCATATGTTACTAAGTTTTCTGATACTTGCCTTTTCATAGCGGCTTTGTGTTTTTGCTAAAAAAATGAAATTGTCATCTCATTTTAGTGAAATCTAATTTATACCTATGTTAATTATGCAGCCAACGAGCCTCAAGGGATTATGTGGGAAGCCAATGGTACATTCTTTATCATCATAAATATTGTATTACTTCAAATGCACTTTGGAAATTCCATTCTCAGCATTTCTTAATGATATTCAGAACTCCAGGACAGAGCAGACTCTTATCATCTGATGTTAGGACAAGTTCTACTGCTTGTGTATTATTTTTTCAATTACTGCAATATCAATCTTCCTTTATATTTCAATAATCCAATAAAAGATAATATTATTATGCTAGTCAAAGGGTTGCTAAAATTTCTATTTAAATGTTTTTGATGAAAAAATTTATAACAGTTGCAAAGCTTTAACCATAGTAAGAAAAAGCCTGTACACAATATTTTAGGCCATTAAAAAAAAAAAAAAACAAACCAGCAAAAACCCAGCATACTTTCAGCTATGTGTGTTATTCTGTCTTATTCTTAATACACTAAAATGCTTCTTGGTTTGTACATGTCTTAATTAAAACAAATCCACCAGTTGTGGAGGAAGATTTTATTTCATGTCTGCAAAATAAGTACATAAATTAATTTAAGTGCAATAAGTATTTCCATCATTTAAAAGTCTGTCTTTACAGACCTCTTCACAATTGCCTTTAGGATCTCTCTCTAGCTGACTTGCCACAGCTCCTTCATTTTTAAGGATGTGCTTGCTCCTGAAACTGCTATGTTTCGTAATTACTTAAATGTTTTACTGTTAATTGCTGAGTCCCAACATTAAAAACAACAAAAAACCCCCAAAACAACTACAAAAAAACCCCCACCGTGATTCAAACACCTGATGTCCATTCCTTTCCCTTATGGCCCTTAGTCTGTAAAAGCACAAATGGAACTTGTTCCTACTGAAAAGCAAATTGTGCAAGTGCTCTAAAAGGAAAGAGCTGTGCAAGTCACCCATTCCCAGGCAGAAGACAGAAATCACCTTTAAATTGTATTTTATGTTTAAACACACTTCTGTTCATTACGTGGATTCACAGTATAAAATCTGAGCTGAAAATGTAATGAAAAAGACACTGTGAGTATGTCACATAGAATTCTACCTGGGTTTTTGGCAATGGACTACGTAGAGAACATGTGAAGCTGTGTGCTTGAAGGGTCACAAACTCTTGCAGTGCACTGCAGACTACTTTCATACTCTACAGTTTACCTATCTCTCTTGCTACAGCTATATAGCTGCTGGTTTGCCTTGCCATAAACAACTTTAGAAACTCTGACCCACAGCTATGGCTTTCTTTTGGGTTCTTCAGGGACTGGTCAAGGCTTGGGAGTGGAACAGGGCTTTGTTTTCACGGCTTCCCTCCCCTCTCCCCTGCACATACACGTGATTTCCTCTCAGCTGCACACAGGTCTGATAAGCACAGCGAGCGGGACTAAGAGTAGCCCAAAAGCCATATGGAAACAGTGCTGAAAGCTTCTTCAAATTGGTGATACCTCCTCTTGCATTTCAGAAACAGTATGGGGAAGAGAAGATCAATGTGTAAAGAACAACTTTTTTATAGGTTAAAATGGATGTACCCATTTCCCCAAACCGGCACAGAACAAGGTTATAATCCCAAATTCAACACTGCATCAGAATGACAGCTTCCAGAAATCTTTAAGATACTGCCTCCCCGTCATAATCAAGATGCAAGTAGAAGTCATGTGTCCCAAAGAGGGGGTGGAAAGAATGAAGCATGCTGTGTTCCTGAAATTAATTTAAGATAAAGTTCCAAATGGAGTAAGTTCTCAAATATCACTTATTTATCAATTCTTACTCCTGCTTTATTTGTATCAGCACATTTCAGGTTTTAATGTAAACTTCAGATGAAATACAGTTAAGTGTGAGAACTACTATTACTCAGGTGTAATTTAAAACGTATGTTTTAGGTCTAGATGTGCAATAGGAGATAATAAAGTAATAATAAAAGGAAAATATAATGATAAATGCAAATAGACTATACAAAAGTGCAGATGTCTTTTTTCCAAATTCCAGAAATAATTCCTGTTCATTAATTTCAGACAGATCTTTTTAATAGGCCTTGGTTTTGAGAAATGTTTACAATAAAGTAATTATAATTTCTTTATTTGTTTTTAAAGACAGGCATTATTAATCCAAGTTTAGAAGTTGATCAAAGTAGACTTTTTAAAAGGAGTTTTTATTTCTGTAGTTAAACAGAGAAGACTCTATTGCACACATTTGCCCTATACTTTACAGATTTTTATTAATCATAAGAGAACCACATTCAATATTAGCCAAATGGAGACTTCCATGACAGAGTCAAGACTGCACTGTAAAGAGGTGGAAAGTCTTTTTTCTTTTTCATCTTAGGCACAAAAAAACCTCTTAAGGAATTTCTAACAACTTACATGATGATTGATCAACAGACAAAAACGTTATTGTCAGGCTAAGCTTACTAGTACCTTAAATGCAAGATGGTTCATTTCTGGAAGGTTCTTGTACTGTCCTTCATCTATTTGGAATACCATATTGTATTTCTTCATCTCCGGAAACCCTAGATCTATTCATCTGGGGACACTGTTTCACGAAGACTATCTGCACAATACTGATCTAGATATATACTTTCATGATCTAGAGCAGTTCTTTCAGGATTTCCCCCCCTAATTTATTATTTATTCTTTGTTAGACGTACTTTTCTAAATCAGTATGATTTTGGTGCAATGGCTATTTTGGCAGGGAAAGCTGCAACTAAAGAATCATCTGGGGGTTATTTGACAGGTCAGTTGGGATTGAAAGCCCTAGAAACTGTAGAGAAAGAACCAAACCTGAGCTACACAATTGACAACAGCTGAGTCATCATCCTCATCATCTAACTGGGGAGTTAGAGACCGGGAAGTGTTCATTGCCCTTCAGAGTGCTTCATCATGCCTTTGCATTTCATTGATACTCCACCTAGTTCCTTAATCTGCTACCTAAACCATGCATTTATCTGTGGGAAGGGGGAGCTTTCCAGTTAAGCTAACTCCCACATTCAGCTTCACCTCTAGCTCCATTCCTCCCTTCCTACAAAAACGTCAAATGAAGCACCAGACCCAGGCTATGCACTGAAATGATCTGTCCACGCAGCACTCATAATCCCAGGGCCTACAAAAAGCAAGTGTTTACCTCAAGGGAACTTACTAAAAGTCAAAATTCAACCAGGAGGTTTGACCAAAGGAGCAATTCTGCTGTTTCCTGTCTCAGCCTTCATGCCTGGTGCCTGGTGGCCACATTGCCCTGAGCTAACAGATAAGGTGCTGTATCCCTTTGGATTTGATTGCTTTGGGTTCACGTCAGATTTCATGTCGCAATACCTCCAGTGGCTCGTACCTGCCTAGCCTCCATCAAAAATACAGCTAATAATGTTTCTGTCATCCATCTAGGTCTCATCAGCACATGCGAGTTAGGAGCCTCATCTGTGATCATAGATAACGTTAACCTTACTTGCTGCTAACCTAATGTTAGTTTTCCTAAAAGGAAAATTAAGCTTAAACTCACTGATATAATAAGGATAAATTTCTGCTGACCCATTCAATGTTTGTCTAATATTAGAAGTTATTAATAAAATATCATAGATTTACATAGTCATTTGCAAACATATGTCTTTTTAATGCCTTATAAGAGCTGTATGACCGTGGTCTGAGCTACTTATCTGTCACAGAATTGCTGATTCCACCTACTAAAGCTATCCATAGGTTTTCAGCATCTTTCTTGATTTGTGCTGACATTGCGCTTTTTACACTACATACCTCTTCCTTTATTATATATTGATTTTTATTCCTATTAACTATACAATTGTTTTCATCTTTTTTATCTTCCTTTTTAAGGTACTTATGTCACATGACTTCATCTGTCATAGCTGAAGGCAGGCTAATTCAATAAATTATACTTAGCTTCTAATATATGAAAACAGCGGTTTCATACAACATTCACGTTATATGAAACAACAACATAAGTTAAACAAATTATAAGTGCCTTTATACAAATGTAAATAGTTTCAAACTGCATTCTTTTTTACTGGTTAAATATTCCATTGAGATACTTTAATTAATAATGGTGAAACTAGCCACCTATAAACACCAAGTATTTTAAAAATTGTAGCTTGATAGAAACTGGATCCACAAATAAAGACAATTTATTTGACTAAAAGGGTAATTTCTCTCAAGATTCTCCTCAGTAACCTCCCATGGTCATCTAATAAAAAAGGCTCCTTTACGGTCTGGGCAGCCACTCATCATGCAGTGTGTATAAATGCAACTTTTGACTCTCCTAAAATCTGGGGAGCAGCAGCCTACCCTAGGTGTCCTTCTGCACCCCCACAGCTGTCCCAGGCATACTATAGCCACAGTGAAAGGCTGAATCCCAAGAATGCAAAGCTCAAGTCCTACTCTCTGCAGACACTGAGACACAAAGACCCAAATTCTGCCATTAACACCACAACTATGTTGTGGTGAGCATAAGATAAGGCAACGTTTTTGAAAAGACATAAATAACTTTGGCATTTAAATAGCATTAAGTTATTGGATGCTAAGCTCTTGAATACCTTAAAAATTTAATGCTGTAGGTTTGTGAGGCAGAAATTGAAAGTGAGATGCGATGGGAAATTACAAAGCCTATACCATGTTAATACTAATTCCACTGTGAGAGCATTATCAAAGTGCAGTTAAGGAAGATGATTTTCAGAAGTGAATGGGCCTGTAAGGTAGCACATGAGAAGACAGCAACAAGGAGGAAATATTGGTGAATGACTAGTTCTCATCCAATGTGCTTTGCAGTAACTCCTCCTGATGGATTCTGAAATCAGCTGAGCCTTCCTCAGTTGCAATGTTTAAAGCTTTGAACTTTGGACCCTTAGCATAAGCAATATCCATGTCTTTTAAAAAAAATTGGACATGGGAACCTAGATAATGAATGAGAGAATGGAATCATCCCAAACCTAAACAAAATGCTCCGTTTCATTGCCTGCTATGTGATAATGTTAAGAAACTAGACTACAAAATTACCTAAAGTGTCTCAAATCTGATCTGATTTGGGGTGAACATGGAATATGATCCTCGCACATCTGTGACTGTCTTCTTTCTCCCCTCTGAACCTGCACCAAAGTGAAAACCCTGAGGGGAAGAGTGTGTCTTACAGGTCCAGGTGAGCAGGTCTTCCCTCTTCCTTTCATCCAACACACACATTCAGGTATTTCTACATCCCCTAAAAAGCCAGGCTTGGGTCCCACTCCTTTACCTGCCAGAAGACGAATCTTGTCTCTAGACAAGGGAAGCAAGCACGGTCCCCTCACTCAGGATCACCATGCTCTGGCCTTTTAGTTTCCATCAAGACTCAACTATTCAAGACTCCACCAATTACTAAAATAGCTGTGTCCCAGGGTGCCTACCAATCTAGGCTTCATGGCATGCAACTCCTAATTTTACTCTAAATAAATTATCCAGCATTTCTAGGCTAATAAAAAATCTCACACGAAAAAAGTAGTCTTTTACAAATGCTGAATTGCCTGATTAGACGTATTTTATCAGCTATTTCTATAGTGTGAGTACAAAATCACCTAGACTAATGCAGTTTAGTTAATAATTTTGCAGTAAATTAATCTTGGGTATCTCATACTCCAAAAGAGAAGGTTTTTTGAATAAAAGTAATATCCTTCTTAGAAAACTGTTTTGGATAGTAAATCGTATCAAATGATTTCTCCTGAGAACTTTCCTATCACAAGTGGAACCTTAACAAGAGGATATTCTAGCAGTTCTCCTAACCACCACCTTCAAGTACCTTCAAGGACACTACACCAAGTGAATGAAAACATAGGGAAGGCAAAAACATAATCAGAAAGCCTGCTAGGCAAAAAACTGAAATAGCTATGGCTCCTTTCCGCTTACAGGGCTAATATAGATAGGCATTATACAAAACTGTTATTTGATACCAAGAAATAAAAATTTGAAACCAGCTATTTTCAAGTTTGGTGTCAGGAGAAATAAGTTGCAGAACTGGAAGAGGAGAGGACATTTTGCACAGTTGTGTTCGATTTCTTTTTTTTTTTTTTTGTACCTCTCTTCCGCATCCCTGCGGTAGAGGTGTAGCTCATTCAGAAACTCTGCTTACTGTCAATCATGGATAGAAAAAGAATGAAGCTAGAGTCTGACTAGAGCATCGATTCGCTGCTACAGCTCTTTGAAGCTGTATATGTACAAATACAAAAAAAAAAAAAAAAAGGTGTTTTCTATTTTTCTTTTGCAGTCTAAAGGACCACGTATGTTCTACTGATATCTCAAGTCTGACTGACCCAACTTTAAGGTTAAGACCATTTTTGCTGGAAGTTCATCAGCCTTCTTATTACCTGTAGTCAGAAGCTCAAATCTTACCACTTTGATTTTGCCTTGGGAGCGTGGATAGTATTACATAAATATTTAGATTAAATCTGTAGTCATGCGGTATAGCCCCAATTTCATTTACTAATTACATTCCAGATGTACATTCCACGCAGATACTTACCACTAATTGAAGATATTTAAAATAATTGCTCTAATGAACGCACCATTAAGAATTTCATCTAATAATTCTACTCCAGATTGTTTCCAAAAAAACCTCAGGAGATACAATCAATGACTGCATCTACATCAAAAATGCTGTTTAATGTTTGGTATCCGAAAAGTATCCTAAGCCTACTGTAACAAAAAATAAATGAGTTGAATTCAACAGTATCCATCTCTAATTATGTCAATAAGATAGTAACAGGAAAGATTTTGGTTCTACGGCTCTTAAGAGTTTGATTGTTAAATTCGTAATGACATGGGAGCTGTCTTTCATTCAGCTGAGGAAAAAGAAAAACAGCAAAAACCCAAATCCCCAAAATGAATATGTACAGTTGAGGAGCCTAGTTTACTGTCACTGAATTTTATTCTCCTTTTCATTTTCAGTAATTGCAGTAAAATAGCTGCTCTTCAGGGACATATTAGGAAAAGAATAGTAATTAAGCTTAGGAAGGTATAATCTGTATAAAAATGAATTAGAACTGACTCAGTCTAAAACTAACGTATTATAGATTCAAATGAAAACCTAGCTGTACACTGTGAATAGCTTATTCAAAAACACTTCCAGATTTCTAGATGTCAGCTCTGTCACTTTGGGCACATTTATTATCCTCCTCAAAATGTGTAACCCTTCAATGTGAAAAACAGCATCAGTGAGGAGTCAACACTTTCCCTTCCCTAAGGAGCCATGCCTGGGAATACAAGCAAAAATCCTAAAACCAGATAAATAGAAACTCACTTTATGAATGAGCCTGCACAGTTTATCAACACAATTGCTTAAAATGTCCATGTTATTTTAGCAAAACATATAGCCCATGCTCTATTTTTTAAACCAATTCCAGCAGTAAAGAAATCAACATCTCAAAGGCTTTTAAAAGCTAGTTTTCCAGCACAGCTTTGAGTTGAAGCAGTTTACTAAAAATAAATACACTCACTGTTTAATAGTTCCTATATTTTGTTTCCAGCTAGTGAATAAACAGAGGAAGGAGGACTAACAATCCATAAACAATTGCTTTTTAGATAGTGCGCTTGATGAAGCAAGGCAATGAAACCTGTAGTTGGATGTATTTTATGGGAGCATCTCACGCAGTCCAGACAAACTGGACAAAAAAAATTTGTGGACTGTTGGAACATACATTATCTACAGAACTTTCATAAAATGGCACAGACATCAGTGAAAGATGCCATCAAGTTCACTGGACTTCACATTCCTGCGAGGTCAAAACTGGTCTACTTCCAAGTTTATATGACATTGTTGCTTTCCTCTCTACCACTCCCTCGCTCCAGTGTTAGATCTTCCCTTATTGAAGGCATTAGAAATACACAGCTCATTCTGTCAAGTCTAAATACTAGATTTATTGTTAAAATTATTTTAGTCAATATTTGCACAGAAGAAAATAAAAGGCCTTTAACCATACCTCTTAGATTTCTTCACTATAAATTATAAAACCAGAAATTAAATTAAACAGAAAGCAAAATAAAGCATGACCCTCCCTAACCACTAAATCATCTGTGGCAACCTGTACAAATGGATGTATTTTGGAATGTTCCCAAAGTCGAACTGTTGAAGCTAGCTTTAAAACAAGATGTGAATTAGCTTGCCATGCTCCACCCTTGACTTAACCCTCAAAGATATGGCCAAAAATTTGCTAGACAAGCAGAGGAGGAAGGCAGCACAGTGTCACTAAGAACAAGAAAGTCATGCAATTTCTTTCCTATAATTTTGCAAAGCATTGCCCTCTGTATAGAAAATATAAGAAACATGCCACATGAAATGATCTCCTACCTCCTGGAATAATCTGTTGTGTGATAATAATATTAGTATTTCTTATTTTTAATTAAAAATTATATTTTAATGATTTCACTTTACATTGCACTTCTGAGCATCATTCAATATTTTCAACTTCCATCTTCCAATGACATGAAAATCCTATATATAAAAATTTATAAAGCAGTAAAGAAAACAGGTGAGAACAGCTTCTTCTAGGATACAGCCCTAAGACTTGGAAAATGCATGACAGTTGTGCATGAAGTTCACGCAAGCAAGGAGGGTTAGTAAAGCTTTACTGTCAGACTAGAAATACTGGTTTTAATTGCTTCAAGAATATTTGCAACAGAATTGTATAAAAAAAAAAAACAAGTAGCTCTGAAACACTGTGCAGTAACATTCTAGTCTATGGATACACACACACACAGAACAGCTCCCTGTCATGCTCTTAATGCTGATGGATAAGACGCCAGCTCAGTTCCAGTCTGACACACATGGGCATGCATTACAGCACGTCCTGGAAGATAGGCAGTTGGTTTTGAGTATGCAGGACTAGACAAAAACTACCTTCTGTAGCATGCCAGATAGTAGATTTTAAACCTCTTTTACTATAACAAGGAGTTTGTAAAGTAGTCTTCGTTTTATTTATGAAACACTTGACAGTGCACATCAAATGCTGGAGGATATCACAAGTGATTTACCTACATCATTTATTTTGTAGTGCAATACAAAAAGAGAAACATGCCCCAGCTCCTTATTGTATGTTAATATTAAATCATTACACATGGCAGCTGTTTTGTGTTCCGTGTGGTTTTCAGTTTCTTGCTGACAGGTGTCCAAATCACAGAAACTATCCCCCACATGTAGTGGCAGCTGGCCACACTGTCATCTCGGAGATACCAGAATGGGAAAAAGAGGAAGTTTGTTTACTGGGATGATTAATACAATCATTAGATAGCTCTCTGTTTGGTTTGAAAACTAAGCATAATTTAGAACGTTGTATTTTGAAGTACTTCAGAAAAACAGTCTTTCTAAAATTATAAGCAGGATGTTGCTTTGGTATGGAAAAAAACCTGATAATTGCTTGAAATATTTGGTCAAAAAGCTGAAATATCATTTGCAGAGTTTTCCTTTAATTCAGTGAGCTTTCCATAACATTGCTGTGTTCAAGTCAGGTAATCCTATCATGGTAAGAATTCAGTATAGTACACAAATAGGTCATGTCATTCCTACATATCTGAATTTGGGTTGTTGTGTACTTTTTGAATGTTGTAATCATTTTTCTGATAATAAGTGAGAAGAATTACAAGAAGACAGAGGTATAATTTACAAGGTAACATTAGGTCAAACATGTATTGTCAAGTTTTTACTTCATTTGCACTAGGAACACAAATCAACAATGTTATTTCCAGCTGCCTGTTGGAGTGACAGTGCATCCAATAGTACAAGGACTGCTGATATGCATTAAAACATATAACGCAACACCACTTGCAACACCAGGTAAGGCAGGTCAGCCTCTGGGGGCTGGTGGAACCCCACTGCACGTTGCTGTCCTTGCAACCGAGTGATCAAATGCTGTCGCAATGATAGCAGGACAGAGGTGACAGACCGACGGGCTTTATAGAAACATATCCCATTGAAAGGAACAGTGGCTGAAGAGCAAATGTTGGACGACTCCACTGAACAGCGTTTCCCAAACGCCAAGTCTGCCCGACATGCTGTGATCCAAGCTTTTCCAAAGTTTACAATTAGAAAAGAGAAGCTGAAGTCCAAACGGGCTTCATCTCACACTGATGCTCCTCTGTTTTCCCTGTTAACTTCCAGGCTTTAAAGGGTTTAGCGAACTATTAACCATCTTGGTTGCAGTTTCATTCCCTTAAGAAATTCTAAACCTGATATTGCAGAAAGGCATGGATATTTCATCCTCACACCTGCTAACCCTGGAGGGAAATATCTTTAAAACAATCTTCTGGGAATGCTTAAAAAAAAAAAATAAAAATCCTTAGAGCACATTCCCCAGAAATTTTAGAAATCTTCAAGAAGCACTGTGCCTTTGAAAAGGAAGCAAAAACCCCCAGCAACAAACAAGTTAATTCAAAGCATATTTTCAAGTATCAGATGTGCTCACTGTAGTAACTTTTGCTTCTATCACATAAAGTTATAGTTGAACAGTGCAAATGAAATGGACTCTATTAAAAAAAAATCATGATGAGGAAAAAAGGGTTTTTTTTTAAGTGGTTACAAGAGAAATAAGAGGGTTTCTTTAAACACTAGATCTAGTCTTGCTAATAAATGTGTATATAAGCATTAATGGATTCTGATTATTTGTAGTGCACTCTGAATGCAGTTCTTTCTGTTTAAAGTTACTTTTTAAAACATACAGTAATTCCTACAACTATAATTCACAAAATATGTTACCTTTTACCTAGCATTATATTTAGAAATTGTATGTATTTATTGTTCTGGGGAAGTTTTGAATCAAAAGATACCTACATTTATAATCAGCAAGGAGGAATCTCCTAAATACGCCAGGAGCCCCCAAATTATGTAAATGGGACACAGTTGCATACTATTTACAGGCCATTGCTAGTAAGAGAGAAGCAGGTCTTCCTTTTCTCCTCAGTAGCTGCTCGGGCAGATGGACAACACATGCAGGAAGCTTCACAGAGGCATTAGCTTCCTTCCTTCAATCCAGCTCTCGCTACAGCTACATCAGGAGTTATGCCCTAATATGCTATCAACAACTTCGCACAGAAATCAACATTTCTGGTGCAAACACATACTATCCAGACTGACAAAATCACGGTCCCACAGTGCTTTCTGTGTCTGTGCCTTACAAAAAGATAAATTACCTACAAAAGACAGAACGAAACAAGCTCAGATGGGAATTGTTCCTCAATAGCATAAGTCATGTGCTGATAAGCAATCCAAAACTCTGATTTTGGGTCCATATGAAACAAAAGAGAGCAGATGCAGAATCCACTGGTCTGGCAATAAATCTCCCCTGCCCCCAGCACTGTGGTTTTCTTTATTGAATCGGCTCCCTTAGAAGTTCACAGCTGCCCCCTGAGCCCGACCTTCAACCTTCTGCCTGACTTGGTGTTGCAAGTATTAATAACATTATATCTTTTAGTGCATATAACCAGTTCTTGTCTTTTTTTTTTTTTTTTGGAAGTTACTCTTTTCTCTTTCAAGCCAGACCATAGCTGTTGAATATACAGGGATGCTAGGTACCATTAGAACTATTCAGCCAATTATTGCTGCACCACTCATGCGTGTGTCACAAAAAGGGGTACTGATACTTGGTACTTTTTATATCATCGACCAGACTAAAGGCAGTGAGAACAGCCTTTTATATGATTATAGGATGCCCATTCCTACGGGCCACTGAAAGCAAGATGTGCAGATGCAATTCAGAATAAAAGACATAGTTCATTTTCCTAATTTGAGGTGCATCGTTATTAATTTCTTATTTTAATTAATAAAAGGATTTTATTAATCAGAACAGATTGCTGACATCCCCCCCCCCCCAATAAGGAAAACAAACGCATAGGAAACAACAGCATATTTTCTATCCTTCCTCATTGGCCTTCATGTTGACACAGATACAAAATTTGGAACAGATCAGTGAATCTTACAATTACTAGTCCCAAACGGTCTGGGCAGGTTTCAAAATCTACCTGACCACATCCCGTGTCTGATCATGTTTCGATTATGAGATTTTCTCCAGTAGTGTAAGTCTGGTTTACCTACCAAAGCTGAAGAGGCTCACAGCACAACCTAATGAGGAGAGACTCCCATTTTGCTATTACAAAGTCATCTTTATGCTTTCATAAAGGTAGTACTACTAAGTACATGTTAAATATCATTAGTAACCATTTAAATGTATTAAAGAGAAAGACATGAGTAAATAACCTTTCTATTCTTGCATAAATTTATCTACGGTTCTGTTTGTTTAAACTGATTGTAACATAATCTGGTTATGAACTATAAATATTTTCTCCCATTCTGATCATAACACATTCTAATTTTGTTTGCAATATAATTATCCTTGTGTATCCTTGTGTATATGCTTGAAAGCATATTTTTTCCCATATGAAAATGACTACTTAAATTTCCACTTTCCATGAATGCATAATTCAAATCTGTTTACTAAATGTTTTATACTAGTGCTCTGTGACCAGGAAAAGGAAGAGATTTAAGCAACAGTATAAGGAAATTAATCTTTAGACCCAATCTGCCATTTTAAAATATCCCAATATATCTCTATTAGGCCAAAGTCAAAAGTCAACAGAAGTGCAGTCTGCCTAACCTCCTTATTTGTACATTAATCAATCTCATCCTGCTTCATTTTTGCTCTTGGAATGGGAAATAAAAGAAATAAGGGGGGGGGAATGATTACACAAATGTACACTTCAGGGAGATAGATCCACTGCAGCTAGACTGTTCAAAAATATTCAATAAAATAAGGTAAAGTAAGATAATGCTTTCTTTCTGTAAAAGAAGCTCAGTCATATTAATGAAATAGCCAAATGGAACCTTCAGGCCTAATGTAGTAAATCTCCAGTAAATTCCAATTACTGTTGAAGTAATAAGTCTGGAAATGATTTTTCACCCTATGTATTCTCTCCTGTGTATATTTAAAGAAAAAACATGCTAATAACTTGGATGCCATCAAGGACCATGTCATTAAATAGCTAAATTCATCATTTATACATACTATATAATTAATTGATACATATTTTTCAAGATACAAGTCTTTTAAAACAAACAAATAAACCACACATCAGTAAATCAGAACCATAACATTGCCCTTCAAGAGAGTGGTGCCATTTGATGGCCACTTTCAAGTTGGCAGTCCCTTCCACTGACAAATTACCATAAAACATTCTGTATCCGAGAGCAGAAATCTCACTGTTTTAAATGGAAGTCTTCAACAAAACAAAATAAACAGAAATCAACAGCCATGTTGTACTAGTGCTTTGTGAAAGTGTATGAATAAACCAAAATGATCTCAACAGAGATTGAAGAGACATTTTTACAAAAATACTTTGTGCAAAACAAATGTATGCAATATATTAAGCTAATACTGAATTTTCCTAAATGTTGTTAATTAAGGATATTTTAAAATGCCAAAATTCAAGACCAAATGATGCTTACATTACAGTAGGTAAATGCTGTAGATTTTTGACAAATACTGAATGAATACACTTTACCACATGTGAATCTAGAACCTGATCCCATCTGTATCGATGTGATGGTGAAACTGGGAGAGAGAGATGCTTACCACTCTCTTTCACCTATTCCTTCTCCATTCCCATATACATAGAACAAAGGTGGAGAGAAATCCTAGATTTACTGGAATCAGAGACAAAAATCTTACGGACTTCATAAGAACGGAGACTTCATCCCCAGGTCTGGGCACTGAGTTTTAAATTGGGAGGTTCAACTCAAGACACAACTGATCCTTTTTCACTTACTGTTCTCCATGACTTTGCACAACACAGCACGCTCCCACACGACATACACAGTAAATAATCAAATAAATCACCTCAATACCTTTGGTCAGTAAAATAGGTCATAAAGGTTCCTTCCTTTGCCTTTGCTTTCTTTCCACATGCTGGCCAGTAAATCAGAACTAGTGTGGAGGAAAGGCAACGCAGGAAAACCTGCCCCCAGAAGGGACAAAGAAGAATCTATACATCCTTCCCAAGACATCCCTGTAGCAGGCTTTTCTCCTTTCTATGGATTATAACATGAGAGTGGTTCAATCACAGGCCAAAAGAACAAAGCAAAACTTGTGTACCTCTTCCCAGCTGCTCTAATAATTTAGTTTTTGAGATAGTATAGATTGAAACCCACACGTTGCATTCATTTATATGCTTCTAGAGATGTGCTTAACACTGAAAAAAAGTGGCTTTAGCTCTTGCTACTACTCAGTGACTTATTTTTACGCCAGTTCACTACTGCATACCTCCAAAGACCTGGTCACTCACAGACTGCATTTTTACGCCACTAAGATTTACAGAGTGTGAGGGGGACAATTACATAACTGTTTACTTAAACTCATAATTTCTCGGAAGCCCTACACGATCCTTTTGTTATCATAATCTCTAATAGGCATATGTAGCGTGAATATATCATGGCATGAAACTGGATATAGCTGACTTTGCCTGTCTGACTGGTGACTTACTGAGTCCCGCATGTCTGAACTTCTGGGAAACAGCTGCTGGTCCCACACTGAAATTAGAACATTTGAGCTCGTCTGATTTATGTTAATTCCCGTGGGAACAATGACATGAAAAATGAACACCACTTGTAAATAAAGTACCAGTTCTCTCAGTGGTGAAAAAAATACAAAATAATCGAATCCATTTCAGAACACACTGATCTATTTACCACCTTGCTACACTGAAACATATACAGTGTAATGGTATCTTAAAAAATAGAGCCTTGAGTATCCAGCTATTCAAAGCAGGAGGTTATCTGTCCCTATCTTGCCATTATTTGAAGAATTAGTTTGCTACAGTGATTGGGTTGCTTTTAGTTGGAGAAGACATATTACGATGTCACGGGGCATGAGAGAGGTGAGTAAAAACGAAGTTCATGTAGAAAAAGACAAGGTATAGGAAATATGTCCAAGTGATCCAATTGTACAGGAGTTCATACTGTCCAAAATTTAGAAACCATTACAGTTTATCTAGGTCTGATTGCTCAGCCTGACAGGTCAAACATTGGAATCTGCTTTTTTTTAACATACTGGACTCTCATGGGAGACTCCACACAACATTACACTGTCCACTGATCAAGGCTCGTGTTCATGAGACCAAAGCCAAAGCAGCTGGAAATGACTCCTCGAGGATTTCATAGCTCTTCCTATAGATGGGAAGAATAATCCCTTCAAATATTTAGTGTAGTCACAAAAATTGGTATAAGCAAAGGAATAACTAGTTGTCTCTGAGACCAGAATATGACTGGATCATATAGTAGCATAGCTGAGATATTTCTCAGGTGTGCATAGGTAACAATGATTATGTCCTATATTTTATGACCTTTTATCATTCAGGGTTTATTACTTCTGAAGCTCTAGCAAAAAAATCTCATCAACTGACAGAGAGTCTCTAAATTTCAACCTTACGAGCACTGACAGTCTTTAAGCAGATAATCAACTCTGGAGATTCTGCTGCTTGAGCTACATCAGGCAGCAGAGCACAGGCAGGGTTACTTAACAAAAAGGTACTCTATTTTTTTTAAGGAACATCTCTTCATGGCATTAAGTCTTTTGCTAGGCTAGCTTGGAAAGGCACAGTAATAGGAGGTCAGGGGAGGAAAGAGGCACAGTCAATGTGTTTGCAACTACAGATAATCAACAGCTAGAGCCATTTCAAAGGACGGGGCACTAACATATGAGTCATTTCCTTATGAATTTTACATGCCAAGACCAACTCGTTTTTGGGTTTTTTGGGTTTGGTTTTTTTTTTTTGTTTGTTTGTTTTTTTAAAAAAAAGGCAAAAATGCCTCCTCCTCCCCCAGGTTTTTCTGTCAAAATTTCATTTCATTTGTCAGCTTCATGTTTGAAAAGGCATAAGATATACAGGTAAAACCTACATTAATACATTTAAGAAAATTGCAGATTGTTTATTTAAGGAAGAAACTCCACAAAAAGTTCTTAGATTTGATGTTTAAAATTTGAAAGTGACAGACAACTTTATTGTGATGTATAAATGCTGATATGGAAATGGCCACTGAAGCCAAAAAGCAGGCATCAATGCTGGTATCTTTGTACAATGTGCCGATAAAGTGTAATGCTTGAAAAGCACCAAAAGAAAATATACACGTAAGAATGACTGACTGTTTGAATACCTCCATGTTCTGCAGCTCTTCAGATGAGACTGTTTCAGGCACAGGGTGACCTGAATTTAAATTTTGATATATTCTTGAACAGTATCATTTGAAAACCTAGTTGACTAATATGCAAATAGCTCCAAAACGGGAAGGAGGAAAGGATGGCTTTTGCCAAAGAAATAAAAAAACTACAAATATCAAAGGACTGAAGCAAGGGCAGGGGAGCAAGATACAGCACTTCATACAGATGTTTCATTAATGATTGCCAATCCAATTGTGTCCCTCCTTAACGTGCTAAAGGAGATTAAGGACTTTACTACAGTCTTCAGGGTTTAGAGGTAAATTAATGTGGAATAGGACTTATTGGAATTGGGATTTGGATAAAGCAAAATATAAACTAAACAGATGAAAACTGCTATAGAAGCTATTAATAAGAACTGAAATTTGGATTTTTAATATTTTTTTTTCCTTTTAAACAACTGCACTGACTGAGGAGGATGAGGAACAGAATGTACATGCTGGAAAGAAAGCTAAACTAAAAGGAAGAAGAATCTACTGTCACTTAGCGTCCCAATTTTTCTCAAAAACATAGGAGTGGCAAGATACAACACAACTACTTGGTTATCTCAGGATGCAAACCTTGGGGATTCAGATGGGGTACAGCATTATTTTGAAATACATAATAGTAATGTGTAGCCTTACTTTAATATTTACATGCTTTCCTTCAGAATTTCCAGCAAAGGAAAGGGGAGGAGGGGAAACCCATAAAAACAAACAAACAAACAAACAAAGTCACCTCTGTTTCACTAGCCACATTTTACTTTTTCTAATTTCCCTGAAATTACATTCCAAACTCCATGACGTCAGCTTTCCAGTCTCTAAAACTTATATGAAAGGGTTTTGCCTTCAACATTTTGAAAACTCTGGAAGGAATATTTCTTAAGCCATGGGTATCGGTTGTTCTCATTCTTTTTTCTGGCTTCATCAATTAAAAAACAAAAATTGCCATCTACACATAAACTACTTATCTGCTTTTTTGGTAAGCAGTACAATAATTCTCCCTTCAGCAACTAGTCCAAAAGTACAGCAATTATGGCTAATGCCAGAGCCCTTCGTTAAGGAAGCAGGAGTCCAAGCTTTTGCTCATCAACAATGCAATATCTAAAAATCCAAGGAGTAAAGACTGGATTTGTTTTTCTATGTCCTAACACTTTGTTTTCTCCCGAGGCAATGCTCAAAAAGCAAGTTTTATGCAAAATACACCACCACTTCATCAACTCTTGCATGATGCTCAATAGAAACAATTGCACTGCTTAATTCTGTCAGTACTTATTCTTCTTGTTTCCAGAACTAACGGATGAGGGAAACAGTTATTTTTGAGCAGAGGACAATGACGCATTAAAATTTTAAGTCCATAATTTGATAATATACTTGTCAAACCCAGTTCAGAAGTAGGAATATCAAACTCCATCTATTTCACGGCCAATGGATACATACCACTACAAGTATGTTCATGCAGACAAATCCTGTTGCTGGATGCACTAGGGCAAAGTCAAGCAGACAATCAGCATGTAGTTTTTCTAGCTTTACTTGAACTACTGGACTAGCTAAACAGAAGAAGGAATTAGCAAAATGAAAAGAACAAGAGAAAGCAAGCTTTGTGCATAGCAGATAATGCCATCGTAAGGCATTCATATTCAGAAACTGGTTACAGATTTCTGGGCTGTAAGCTAACCTGCCCCAACATTCAGGCCAAATTAAAGAAATAACCTTAAATATTCCTTCTTGTACAACAGGTATTGTGACACTCTTATCTGGGTAATACTACACAGCGACAGTACAAAGTGCTGCCCTCTCTTTTTCCCCATTTATACTCTACAGGACATATTTTCTATAGCACTCCTGAAAAGTAAGTTAATAGTATATACTTACTTTTTTAAGTATTGAGGGTGAATTCTAAGATCAAAGTACTGATAAAACAATGTAATATATATAAAATATATTAGTGATTAGACTTGAGCATTTTTTGATTATAAATTGACAGGTATGTGTGCTTCCATTGTGCTTGCTTTCAGAGATTATTACTTAAGGTAGTTGAACATTGAATATTTTCTCCTTCAAACTGTGAATAGTTCTCCATCTGTGACAAGGAATATCAGTTACTAGGAACATAACTGATTTTTTTTTTTGTTTGGTTTGGGGTTTGTTTGGTTTTTTGTTTACTGATACATCTTGGACTACAGTTTTTGAGGTTCTGGTTGGTTGGTTGGTTTTTTTTTAAGTAGTTAAGGCTAGGGTTGGTACTGAGAAGGTAAATTATTTTTTCAATTTATTTTCAAATAATTTAATTTCTTCAGCTTAGATAAGACAATTCAAGTCTTCCATATACTGCTTTGCTTTAACAGATAACATAATAGCTTTTACACAGGACCCTTTTGCGTGAGGGATGTTTTGTTTGTTACGATGAGATAGATGGCCATGGTGGTGGAACACACACCTATATGACACACTATCCTCCTTTCTCTCCTCTCTGCTTGGAGAACAGTGGTTTCCCCAAGACACTGCTTCCCCAAGCCCCTAGGAAGCCACACTAGCATCTAAGAGTGCAACCAAAGTTCAATGTCTCGCTTTTCCTTCAAGAAAGACAGGAACTCTCTCCTTCTCTTTTCTTTTTTTCTTCCATTTCTTATTTTGCAAATCTATACTAATCTTCACTTGAGAGTTGATAAGACTTCCAGGGAAATATGTTTAACCACACTTTTTCCTGTATTTTTCACATCTTAGGAGTGTTTCAGAGAGCAAAAATAAACAGAAAGATGCATGGATATAACTAAACCATCGATATTTCTACTTTGTCCTGCCCTATCATCCTAATATGGCTACTGTAATTCATTATGTTTATGAAGTGGTTGTAATCCAGTTGCTCCCAGCAGAATCATTTCTCTTGTTTCTACGGTACCCCCATAAATAGGGCCACTTGGATGCAACTGAAACTAGTCCAGAACATACAAGGAGAGAGGAAGATGACCCTAGTCTGAAAGACCAATAATGTAATTTTCACAGAAGCCAAGCCCTGGTGAAAGAAGCTTCACAGTGGAATAGGTTAGATCCATCCATTGTTCTGTTAGCTTCTTAGGTCCTTGAGTTTTGACCAAAACCAACAGTTTTCCTATGGATTAACACCAAACAATGTAACTGCTTGCAGGTCTAACAACATTCCAGGTACTGGCCTGTGAAGGAAATGAATACAGTATATCCTTAACCTCAGCTGCAGTTTTTGTGTACAGTGCTATTCAGCCATTCCTCAGAGCCTTTCCCTTTCAAACAGATATTAATCTTGTAATCACTCTACAGCCACAGAACTAATATCAAACATTGTGCACACCATCTTGCTTTCAGAATGATTCTTTTTGGCATGGGAGTCCTCAACAGAGAGATGATGTTCAGTACAAGCCAGGGATAGAGCCCACACTTGAACAGAGTCCTAGTTAAAAAAAAACAAAAAACAAACTAAAAAACCCAACCAAAACACCCCCCCCTAAAAACAAACACACACCAAAAAAAGCAAAAAGAACCCCAGACTCCCCAAAACAAACACACCAGTGAAGAACCAACATTCAAAAGTCTGCCATATCAGCTGAAGTCCTCCACACATGTTAAATTTTTCCACTGTAATTCGCCGAGGCAAAGCAAAGATTAGTGGAAGGAAAACAGACTAGCAAATATTATGTCCTCCCAGCCCACATGAAATATTGATGATAATTCATGTGGAAAATAATTTAATGTTGAAGTTTATCAGCACTTGACACATGACACATTCCGAATAATTAGGAATTACCGTAGCTGATAGATAGACCAGACCTTTGTGTCAATAGGAAGGGTCAGTTTCATAGCAGCCCTAATCTGTGCAGGCGTAGTCACAAAGAAATATGTTATTAATGTGAATTTCTCATTAAAAAGAAAAAAAGAAGAAAAAGAATCCACACAGAGAAAAACCCATTTAAAAGAAAATCCAGGTTTTTTTTCTTCAAGTGAGCAGTGAAACTCAATTCACATAGGATACCAAAAAGAACAGGAAGACCTACAAAACTGCAAATGCCTTTACACGGAGATCAATGTTCCATTGGCTGCAGCTTAAAATTAATGAGAATTTTAAGAAAATGTACGTGACTGACAAAATCTCTTAAAAATCTATTCAGCTAAGGAATCAAAGAGTGTCTTCTTAACCTCTTCTATCTTTATCTAACCTCTTTCCTAACCTCTCCTATCTGTATGGAAGAGGTTAGGAAATAATAGCAATTCATAGACTAGCTAATAATTTTAGAATGCCAAGTTCTGTAGAAAATAAGAGTTAGAGAAAGTATGGTTTTAAACCATGTTAAATGTATACTTTTGAAATTGTTGTGCACAAAATGCAGAATATTTTGGAAGTTGGAGAGGCGCAAAGGAGGCAAGAGCTTCATTTCTTTAATTCTGAAGATGAATATTGTCTGAACAAATACATATTATAGAAAATTAAGGTGTTCTTTATGGCACTAAGTAAAATAAGCAGTTAAGCTGTTATGCAAATCTCTGTAAGAGATTGTTTAAATAGAACACGGAAACATCTGCCTGTGTATTTTTCAGTGTGCTTTCAAAAGGAATGTTGACTCTACAAATAGCTTCCTGTGAAAAGTCCTATTTTTTTCTAGAAATAAGTGTTCTCAATTAAAAGCCATTCTTTTCTATTTTTTTTACTATACAGCAGACTTACACCATTATCTGTTCCCTTTTCCATATACTTTTGGAATAGTTAAATCACTGAAATGTATCTGATCACTGTATGGCATTTATAATTTTGGGACAGGACAGGGAAAGAATAAATTTGTAAAAGTTATTGAACATTTTTTGGCAACAACTGAGAAGTAAGGCTGCACCTTTAATTCTAAATATGTTTATTTACAGTGTACCTTGAGTCATCAGCACAAAGGGTTACCCAAAGGGATAACAACTGAGTGTCAGGGATCCTTTTCATACCTGCTGAAAAAAAACCAGTTAGGCTTTACTCAAGAAGACTCAGCTTGCAGTCCCTTTACTGTGATTTCTTGAAAGAGAATAAAAAGACAGACAAGACACACGCAGGACTGGCACAAAGACCTAGCAGACCGTTAAGTAGATAGCAACAGGCACATGTCCTGCAGGTCTGGACATAGCTCCTGCTTGGAAGGAGATATGTGAAAAGCCACGTGCCGCTGCCTGCCGCTGGCTAACTTAGCCTTGCTCAGGTTGCCTTTGCTGGCCTCCTGTAACTGCTGCAGAGCTGACAGAAGCCACTTGCACAGACCAGGATACGTGGCATATCGGAGCAAAGGGTTTATTTACTAAATCCAAGCAGCTGCCGTTTCTAATGCAACTCCCTCCTGCTTTCAGCTCGCTCCAGCTCCTGCCGTCCGGTGATGGGTGGGGATGGCCATGCTACTGATGGACAGCCAGAACTATAAATATTTATGCTCTTATTCTCTGGCCACGCACTCAAATCTCCTCAGGCAGTCAAGATCTTAAAATTCAAACCAAAGCATCCAGAAAGATGGATGGGATCAATGCAGTTGTGCGCAATTCTGTTTGGGTTTTTTTTTGGTGGGTTTTGCTTTTTTTTTTTTCTTTTCAGGCAGCTACGGCTATTGCTAAATCAGCACAAGAGCAGTTCAACATAATTATTTGCCGTCTCTCAGGCTGGCTAATCCCCGCTGAGTGAGGAGACAAGCCTGCTTCTCCAGCCCTAGGAAGATAGGCAAGAGAGCCTTCTGGCAGCAGATCAAAGAATTACTCTGCTAGCCTGAAATACGTAGAAGGCAGAAGCAGCCTTAGCTTTCATTAAGGTAGTGAATACTTTTCTTGTTTCGCCGCTTAGCTGCCATTTAGTTGACTATGCCGATTATCTGAGGGAGGCACAAGCCAGCGGGCGGATGTAGGGTATGCACAGAGGAACCTGCAAAATCCTTTCCATCAACCTGAGAAAAAGCATCCAGCTAGAAATAGTTTCAGAAACCAGCCATTAATTGACACCAAGCTTGGACAACTCTGTATTTACTTGGCTACTACGAGAAGAACAAGTCAGAAGATTTTTTGGTTTGTTTTTAAATGTGTACTGGGTGCAGGTGCCCAGGTGTTGGGGGGCGGGGGCGTGCTGCAGGGCGGCCTCTGTGAGGAGAGGCCAGGGCTGCCCCGGGCCGGGCACAGCTGGTTCCAATGGCCCCACCGCAGGGCACGGCTGAGCCCCACAGCCATGGTGGCAGCGCCTCAGGGAAAGCCTGGGTAAGGAAGGACAAAACACTGCCCAGCAGTGAGGGGTGAGGGAAAAAGAGTGAGAAGCAGGAGAGGCAACAAACATCAAGGTCAGTGAACAAGGAGATGTTCCGTTGTGCGCATGCAGAGATTCACTGTGGGCCATAGAAAGCCCATGCAGGAGCAGGGGAAAAGCGTCAGAGCAAAGAAGTGGCAGAAAGAAATTGCTATGTACTGACTGTACCCTCCCCATGACCCACTCCCTGCTGCTTGGGGCTGGGAGTAGAGGAGTCAGGAGTGAAGGAGTGATATCAAGCCTTGTGAGAAGGGACTGTGTGGAGGGAAGCTGTTTTAGCTTTTGTCTTTGTTTCTCAACATCTGACTGTATTTTTAATTAGCAATAAATTTAATCAGTTTTCCCCAAGTGAAGTCTATCTTGCCTGTGACAATAACTGGTAAGCCATCTTCCTGTCTTTATCTTGACACACAAGCTTTCTCGTCCTATTTTCTCCCCATCCCACTCACGAGGGGGAGAGAGCGAGCTGCTGGGTGGGCATTTGGCTATTAGCCAAGGCTAATCTACCACACAAATGTTATGGACATATTGCTTTGGTTTCACAGAGCTTATGCAGGCTTTTCAAAATTTATGTAAGTAAAAAGCAGAATAAGAGAACTCTTTAGGAATGTTTTTGAAAAACATCTTGATGATCTAGAACAAAAACATTTTGTGATATTGGAATTCCCTGCAGAGTGGAAGTCAGTCAGTGATCTCCATCTCGAACGTTAACACATGCTAAGCAGTGCAGATTTAGGCTTGGTATCTCTCTTATTGACGCATGCTAAATGCAACAACACACTAGATCAGAGCAGAACTTTCCACAATGGCAGCAGTTTTCTATGCAGTTAGTGCATGTGTGAATGACTTTTCAAGGTGGAGTGAGAAGTCCTGTTTTTTAACAAAGCTTTTCATTGCAGACATAGTCTTATAAAAAGAAATTAATGAATTCAAATCCATAAATTCTGCACCAGAAAAAGGAGAAATTGGAACTGTGTGTGACACAATCTGTGGTAAGGCATGATAATTTATAAGACCATATGTCAGTCATACTTACAACAGAAGTGAAGGCACCACAGTCTCTAGAATGAAAAAGGCCCTCCACAGCTCTTTGATTGCTTGATAGTGACAGATGATAGCTAGAAAATACAGCCTCCAAATTTCATATATCATACTGCAGATTGATGCATGCACATATTGCACTTTGAAAAACCTCCACTGTATTTCTGCATCATGATAAAATAATCTAAGAGCCCTTTGCCTTGCTGTATATCAAGATAAGCTGTGAGAAGAAAAGCAAACGTCAAACAAACAAAACAAAACCCCCTTATTTCTTTATATTTAGTAGATCTCCATGGATCAAATCCAAAAAGATATTGAAAATTCATGTAGGTTTTCTTTGAACCATGTGCAACTGTCACATGCACTTTTTTTCCTTTAAATGCACAGCTGTCTAATTGAGCATTAACAATCTAATAAGATACACAACAGGACCTGAAGAGCAACTTTTCTTTCAGACCCTGCAGAGCACAGGTTCTGTATCACTCCCAGCTTTTTGATTAGATCATAATTATAACATGCCTCATTTAGAGCTACAGGAACCCTGACCCTGTCAACAGTACAGGACCATAACGTGTCCATCTTAATTAGATCTGATTAGTTCTGGGCCCAGATTTCATTGTGAATCTTAGCTCCGTTAAAAACTGCTCATCTGTTTGGCAGCTGTGGGTATTGCTGAGCCTTTTTCATCATACTGCATGGGTGTGCTTTGCTCCTCCTTACTCTCCTGAGACATTAGGACTCAATGCAGCGTTCTTCCTTGGCCCTCAGAATAAGGCAGATTATGGAAAGTAAAGAAAAGAGGTAAAAGAGAAGTCTTAACTGTTTTATGCACAATTTCACACTGTATAAGACTGGTCAATTATAGTGTAATAAGGCTTAAAATTTGTAGTAGCAAGTCATATTTGCGGAAAAATAAAGGATATTTGTAAAAAACCCTCACAGATATGTTGAAATTGAAGACACATGACAATGCAAAAATCACATACATCATCTGTGAGTGACAGAAGGTGCACAAGTAAGTGGTGTGGTATTTTGGCTGTTTGTTGCTGTTTGCGGGGCTGTTGGCTTTTTTTGGTGTTTTTTCTTTTTAACATCAAAGATAGTAAAAGTTGTCAGCATTACAGTTCTGGGGGCATTTCTCCACTGCAGTACCTTGACCATATTTTAATAATCTTAGAATGTATAAAAGCCTTTCACCTGTAATGATTTAATTTAATCTTGAGTTTTTGCAACACACAATTGATACAAAGAAAAGAAATCACATCCATTTTAATACCCTTTCCCTCTTCTAAATCATAAAGATATAAATTGATTTTTCTTCTGTATCACATTTTGGGGGTAATATTAAAAGACCAATATGATTTTTCCTCTTATTGAGACAACAATTTAACAGACATTCCCTAAGAATTAGTTCACACTCTATACTAAAAGTCCTATTCCCATAGTTAACTTTCATAACTATGTATACCACTTAAAAAAAACAAACCTCAAAAACTTAGTTTACAAAAAATACTGCTACAATTGTACTGCTAGAATTTATTCCATATCCAAATTATACTACTTTGTTTGACAACAAACCCCCCTTTCTTAAATCCCCCAATGATTCGCATCTACTGGTTATGATCTCAGTGGAAAGCCGAAACATACTCAGCGTTATAAATACAGACTTAAAAGCTGTCATTGTATACAATATGCCTACAAATGCGTTGGCTAGAAAAGGCGTTTCCAAGAGCTTCTACTATTCTTGAAAATTCAGAGTTTGATTTAAGTAATGGGATGACTCGTCACTCACAGAAGGCTGTCTCTAGAGAGCTATAGTTTTTAAACCTCACTCTCTGCATGTCTCTGGTTCTTAGCAGATGAAGAGTGAAGTCCTATGAGCTAACAAATTGTTTTTAGATGTATTCTGTACCACAGCAATAGTAAGTTACATCTATCCAAATATAGTTAATTTAGTATGAACTCCCAAGGATTATAAAAGTTAGGAGTATCTGAACAACATCACTTGTAAAAGCACAATATCAGAAAACTTACTTTTCAAATCAAAGTTCAAGAATGACAGCGTTTTGGCAAGACAGTTTTCAGAAGTTAAAGCTAATCAATACCTACCTCCAAGCTCACATAAGAGATGATATCAGAGTAAGACTATTTTGTTTAAAAAACAAATGCTAGTGCATGCTTCATTATCCATGCCACACTTTATAAAACTAAACTTTTAAATTCAGGCACTTTAAGAAAACTGAATAAATGAAGAAAATCCAAAGTTTCTTTTTTTTTTTTCCCCCTCCCCTATATATCACAGTAAATGCTGCAGCAAGTAAAAAACCACCTCAAGTACAAAGCTTCCTTTACTATAACTCCCAGAAGCCTATTTTTTTAGTATGAAAATCCTAAGGAGGAGGTAAGGAAGAGGTATATTTAACTACAGCCATAGTATCTGTTTAGCAAAAAGAATTGAAATAATAATAAAAACCAAATAACCTTAGTTCAAACAATAGCTCCAACCCAACTATTTATCCTTCCTGCTTCTCAAGTTTAAATAGAGGTAGGTTACCTGAAAATGACATTCTATAGAAAGCCCTAAAAACCAGACAGCCTCGATACTTAGGTTTCATTAAAGAATAGAAAATTAGAAGCAAAATGCTTCTAAGAAAAGAAATAACTATGTCTTTAGGTGTTTCAGGTGTCATAGCAGATGGTACCCCAGGTATACTCAAGTATGTGATATTAGCTCTTTGTATTTATTTATTATTACTATATAATAATGAAAAAATCCAGCTATTGCATATTTCTCTTCTGAAATTTCATCTTAGAACTTCTTTTGTGTAAGCACTGTTACTGCCCATTGAAAAATGTTTTCTGACTTTAGGAGTCTCAGCAGAGTAGAAGGAGGCTAATCCTTTCAATCTTTCATCTCTACTTCTTCAATCTACCAGCTGTGCTCCTTTAAATACAGCTGAGGATACCATTGACCATCTCTGCTGCCAGGGCAGGCTGCTGGCTCACGCTCAGCTTGGTGTCACCAGGAAGCAGGGCCTTTTCTGCAGAGCTGCTCCCCAGCCCATTACGTTGCCAGGGATTATTTCTTCCTAAGCGCAAGACTTTGCATTTGTACTTGCTGAACTTCCTAATATTCCTGCTGGTCCATTCCTTCAGCCTAAGTCCATCCAATCAGTATTTTACTCATCTAGTTGTCCATCCACTCACACTGTAATAGCTTAACTTAGACACAGGAACATTGTGGGAGACATTGGGGAAAGCTTCGCTAAAGTTCACATAAGTGACATGCTCTGCCTTTTCCTCATCTGCAAATCCAGTTATTTTATTATAGAAGACAACCAGGTTGGTCAGACATGATTTACCCTTGGTAACACAATCCATTCCCAATTACCGACCACCTTCATGTGCCCAAAATTTCTACTTGGCGATTTTCCCAGAGATTGAAGTAAGGTCTGTAGTTCCCCAGATTGTCCTTCTGGCCTTTTCCGAAGGTGAGGAGTGTGTGGCAGTTGCTGTTGATACACTCCAGGTCTCCCCTGGCCATATTGCTGATGTCCACATGGAAGAGAAGCAGGAGAAACTGCCCAAGGGCCAGATAAGCCCTGGCAGCCTCCATGACATCCCAGCTCTGAGTCTCCAGCAAGCAGCAAGTCTCCCTGGACAGTAGGTCAAGTCAGCAGATGGCGCTCCTGTCCCCTGTAACAAGGAGTCTCCCACCGCGATCCCTTGGCTCTTCCTCTTGTGGTGGACATGAGGTTCAGACTCAGCACCTGTGATACTTCCCCAGAGGAAGCTCCCAGCCCCTCATCTGCCACCAAGGCACCAAACCTATTCTGCAGGTGCAGATCTATGGGGCAGACAGAGCCATCCTCTTGCTGCTGGAAGCCACAAGCCTCCAGCCTTTGTAATGATGGCAGTCCCCATTTGCAGCTCAATCAAGCAGCCTCCATCTGCCTCCTTCTGTGCAGATGGGGTGCAGGCACATTTCTACAGGATCCCTGTGAAGATCCTTGTGCTCCCTCTTTCCTCTTCCCTGGTGATGTTAAGTCTGCTCAGCTCCTCGTGCAGCACCCTAACCTGGCAGGGACAGCCCTGCCGACAGCAGCATGCACCTCCAGGGACAGGTGAGGACCCTGCTACCACCCCAGTCCTGGAGAGCAAAGCCCAGCCAGCCACCCCCAGAGCTACACCAAGTCCAGACCACAGCTAGGCTGGTGCCGCCGCCCCAGCCAGGGTGGGGGCCTGGGCGCTGTAGCCTCACCACCAGGCCTGAGCAGCCCACAGCTGAGTTTCTGCCCTCCAGCCACATAAACTGCTGCCTTGAGTTTAATACTTGCATGAAAACCTTACCAATGGATGAAACTACTTTGGCTTGAAGTTTCCTCTCCTTCTAACCATATTCAAAACTGCACTACCACTTATGCAAGCCAAATTTATCTTCCACTTACTGTAATACGAGCATTTCCAGTATCTTCAGCAGAACCTATACAGTTATAAGAACAAACACAACTGCTAAGGTTTACTGGGCAGAGAATTTGTTTTCTGGTACGTCTGTAAAGGAGCATGCAAACTACAGGGGTTGTAGACACATTATAATTACAATTTGGCCACTCACCCAAGTGAGTTGCAAATGCTAATTTAAGGAAAAATTTAACCTCATTTGCACTAAAGTGATCATCATTAAACTCTCTACAAATTCTTTTGCAAGTAATTACACAAGCATAATATTTATTAGGTATTAAACACACAGAATGTCATGGTAATCTTTGCAGCTTTATCCCAGTGAATAAATATGAATCATTGTACATCTGTGCAGATTTCTGCCTGATCTCTGCTCTCTATTAAGAGTGTCTCATAATGTTTGCAGAAACAGAACATGTATCATAAAATTCCATGCATGTAACTTACTATAAATTAACACAAATATATTTTGAATAATGAGATCACCAATTTTGCAAAACATTGCTGTAAATATTAAAAGTTAAGTAACTCACTATTTTAAGATACTGTGACCTCACTACATGAAGTTTCATAAAGGGGGGGGGGTGGGGGAGAGAGACTTTTCCCAAGTTTTTATGCAATACTTATTGCCATTAATCATAGAAAAAATTTTTGCATGAAAAGATTAATGTGCTTTGTATAATAAACAGTGTGAATTAAAATGAGTGTTACAAATCACTGGGAATGATTTTATTGAATTTATGTCAACTAACAAAATACAGTACAAATTTATATTCAAGTAATAAAAAACAGAACTCATGCTGTATTTTGGTGGTTGATATATTTACATTCCTTTGGGTCCTATTGAAATTTCAATGGTACTGTTTTAGATTCATTTCTAATTTCACTGCATCAGCTGACAATGCAATGCCCAAGCACTCCATGCTCTAATAGTAGTTAAAGGACACCAACTCATAGAAGTCAGCATATTGCTGGTTTTCAATTAGTATTAAAACCCATCATATATTCAACATACAGAAGATAGCAATCATGAATCTGTAGAAATCTATAAGTTATCCAAGCACATGCTAATTTAGAAGAATCACCTTTTCAGAAGCACATAGAAAACTGAAATCGTAACTTCTGAGGACTTCCCAAACTTGCCTAATTTTGCTTTTCTTTTAAATCATCTGGGCTCCTGAAAGGAACCAGTAAGTTTTCCCTCCAATTCCAGAACTTCTTGATGTGCCATATCCTACCAGGAGTGCACAAGCCTCTTAGGACAAGAACAGCAGTGTGGAAATACCTGTTCTGTGGTACTGACAGAAACGTACTAGTTTTTGCCTTCTTGAACCACAAAGGCTGGTAATACTCAAAAGCAGCTCCGTCAATAAAGAACAAGTCTGCCAGAGATAAGAGCACCAGATCTTTTTCAATAAAAGCTTTCAAAGCTATCTTTGAGGGCAGCACCCTGGGCACATGCACACTGAATGCAAAGCAAAAAGTGAATTTGGAACTATGAATTTCTTATGGCTAAAAGAGCAGGTGAGACTTACTGAGGACACAATCCATTTACAGTGCTGTGTGGCAGCCAGTGACGAGCATCCAGTCACTCATCACCTATTCCTACAGTAGCTGATCTGTAAGTTTGGCACTGATGGGGGGTGGGTCAGAAGCTAGGACAGCGGCAACAAATAATTTAGTCCTGCAGACTCCACCATCACTTTTAGCAATGTAATGAACATCCCATTTGGATAAAGGCTTCACTTGATGGAGCGAAATATTAATTCTAAGAAGTGTTTTCCCCCAGCAAGTGTTACACACATTTGGCACGGCAGTAGGCAGGGGTGAGGGGGAGGAAATACAGGAAACAAATATATGGAAATAATTTTTTTCATTTGTTCCCTTAAAGGTAACTCAAGACCACAGCATTTAAGTCAATAAGCCATTAAAATTGCCTATGAACTACTGAAGCAAGAAAACATCTTGATGGTAAAATAAATTAGAACAGCACTGTCAATTTCTCCCCACTGTTAGCTTAAAATATTCCAAGAATCACCAACAGCGAACTCCAAGCCTCTTTCCCTTACTACTGTCGTTATCTCTTCGATTCCCCCAGCATTCCCTCTCCCTTTCTTCCCTGCCCACGTAAAAACACCAATGCAAAACTAAGCAAGCCAACTCCAGCCAAGAGTCCAAGAAACATACCAGCTAAACCTAAAAATACTTGTAAATGGAAAAAAAAAATACCTACAGTGGTGGGGGGTTGGTGGTGGGTTGGGGGGAACACTGTCTTTTTCGTTGGTTGGTTGGTTTAAACACAAAGGTGAATGTAGGAGATGTGTGTTAATCCATAGCATACTGCATGAAATAAATTCAGGCGTGCTTTTAAAGCTTAACGAGTTGTTAGATTTCTATATTGCCACTCTCGATACCATCATCAAAAAATGGCTGCCAAGCTTCATCTATAAGGGAAATGAAATTGTCCCTAAAATACAAGGACTTCTGGAAATAATGAGGAAGAGTTCTGACAGTCAGATAGATTAATAGTGTGATAATAAATTAAACATAAACCACCAATCCCAGCTGCCTGTGATCTAATGGTCACTCAGGGACATTGCAGAGCTTTAACATCTGGTGCAAAGAGGGCAAAATTACCACTACACTGGCCTTTCACCTTCTAAAGACACCGGGATTGCATATGGCACAGTTGCAGGCATACCAGATGCTCACTTAAAATGTGCAACAATCCCTTCCCAGTAAACCCAAACAGTTTAAGTGATTTTAGTCCAAGTTAAATCACAAGGAGTTTAAAAGAAAATGAAAACAGAATCCTACTTTTTCTGTATAAGATTACCTGCTTGGGAGACCTATACTTAGATAAGAGAGGTACTTGTTTCACTCCAGGTCAAACGGGAGGGCTGGCCATTAAGTCCTGGGAAAAAGCTTTGGAAAGCATTGTATAACAGTTGGCTCTCTTTAGCACGTTTGCAGTATATCCCCTTTCAAATGAAAATGGCTATGCTTGAAAGCACAAAGTTGCAATTTAGAAAACCAATGCTACAGCATACACAAATAATGACCTCCAAACCAATAAAAATGTAAATCCAAATTTAATGGGAGATTAAATACACAGGGAAATTAGCATTAGATCAACAATTTTATCTTGCATACAATATAATTTGTTTCACTTTCTTCATATTTAGGAAAAGAAACGTGTCTAAAAGATTGATTGACTATACTATGTACAATTGTGCCCAGCAGCACTGCAGTATTTAATCCCTATATAAAGGTTTATTTCTATTCACCACCAAAAGGTTTTGTTTAATTATACCTTGTATCAGTATGACAGTATTACATCAGACTGAAAGTACTTGCTTTGAATAAATCCGACCTTCGTCAGTAAACAAGGGAATATTTGGGGATTTTGTCATTTTGCTTTTTAATTTTTTTTTCTTCTTTTCTTAAAACAGTGCATTTTTCTGCATATCTTACTATTCAAGCTGTCATTTACTATTTAACCAATTACTAATTGCATTTCTAACTACTAATACTAATAACTTCTTCCACTTAGGAAGTAAAAATTAGTAGGACAAAGCAGTAACTTCTTAACTATGCTTTCCTGAGGTGGACAAATAGATCCCATCCCTACAGGCCCATGACTGCTCCATAGTACACGGCAATAGGGTTTAACTTCAAACATGCTTCTGGAGTGGCACGACTTCCTTGAGAACTTTACGCACAAGTGACTTCATGGAAAAGGTAGTTTAAGGCTACGTAAACCTTTCCAGGAATTGCATAAAAGCTTAATTGTCTTCTCCTCATTACAAATTTTCTTCTCATCATTTACTGAAGTATTTGTACAGCTCCTTACATAACAAAAATACATTGTGCCTAGGTAACCATTTGTAATATCAAGTCATACAAAGAAAAACAATATTTTCTGCTGTGTGAAGAACAGCAGACAAGCATGGGAATGTTTGCTTGCATGTGTCAAGTCAGGGACTAGGAACTGGCACTAAGACAGGCATTTTTCTAATTATGTCAAATATCACAATCCTAATCTTGCAAGGTTGAGATGTCACCAGAACTCAGTTGACTCCTCCAAAAGGAGAGATGGATAGCCTCATTTTTGACTCCTCCTCCTTTTTTGGGGATGATGGGAGTGAAGGAGAGGAAGAGATATGTGTTTGGGAGGGAAAAAAAGAGACTACAAAACTATAATTGTTAAATTCAAGGGGATGTTTAGGAGACAGTGCCCTACATTTTTACTCTGGTTTTCTCTTCCATGATGTGCAAATCATAAGTAGGAAGGCGCTTTTTAAAAAAAAAAAAAATTTTTTTTTTACTTCAAAACCTTCTTCCCACAAAAAGCCTAACACAGCACAGTACACACAAAAAGTTAGCCTGTTTGACTCAGTAACTGTGAACTGAAACCAAGTTTTGTTCTATATTTGTTGTAGTTAATCTCTAATGCAGCATACTTCTCCCAAGTAACAAGTGATAGGACAAGAGGAAATGGCCTCAAGCTGTGCCAGCGGAGGTTTAAGGTTGGATATTAGGAAAAACTTCTTCACTGAAAGAGTAGTCAGGCACTGGAACAGGCTGCCCAGGGAAGTGGTTGAGTCTCCATCCCTGGAGGTATTTAAAAGACAGGTAGACATAATGCTTAGGGACATGGTTTAGTGGTGGGCTTGGCACTGTTAGGTTAACAGTTGGACTCGATGATCTTAAGGGTCTTTTCCAGCCTTAACAATTCTATGATTCTATATGTAATCCGGTATAGTCCAATACAGTACTTTTCTTCATCACCATCAAAAATTAATACAGGGGTACAATTACCCCATACTGCTCAGTTAACCCAGATGTTTATCACTCTGGTATCATTCTTACATTGTTGTTATTGTAGATTGCTTTCTTTTTCTAAATGTAGCCTTCAAGGACAAAAATTTATACTACACCACCTCAAACCAGGAATAAAAGTCTGCTGTAATACAAGTCTTAAATTATAACTATGTCTTTATGCTTGACTTCTAGTTTACTCAAAGACATGTTCTAAACTTCTATTTTCTCTATGTGTTCCTTTCAGTCTTCAACATTGTCACATTTTTTTCAGATTTCACAGATGTTTGCACATGCCCCATGGACCGGGTGCATGCCAAATATAAAGTATGAAGGGTTTTGGGAAGAATGGGGAATGTTGCCCCATGCCAAACCTCCAAGCCCAACTAAGACTAAGCCATCAACTATTTCCAGAAAATCAAAGATGGAGACTCTGCTAGTTACAAGACACAGGTGATCATTGATCAGACCATGATTTTACAACAATTATTATGCATTATCCTCTGAGATCTTACAGCACTAAAATATGCTTTGCATTTAATATTTTAAAACTTGCATGTCCAAAAGACAAAGTATCATACAACTGAAGGTAAAAATTTGGATAATGTATTTGTCAAATTGGAAGACACTGTTCAACTGATTCCCAGGTCAACTCCCCATTATTCAACATCACCCAATTAGAGGGCCACCACACTAGTTGGGTTTCTACAGCAAGAACATATTCTGACCTGAACCGCAAAAGGAAAGAATTTTTAATTGACAATAGGAGGGGAAGGGCCTATCACAGCAATTAAAAATAAATATTTTTTACCATCTCTTGATGTGTTTTATTTTATTCTTGTTTTATGGTTTCTTGTGGAATCATATTACTAATGGAATGTTTTGCATATGAGCTAAACTCATGAGACAACATCTGGATGTTAGATTGTATCTAATAGCATTTGCAGAAACAGTCTTTTGGGATGAGTCTCTCTCTCACAGAGAGAATGTCTCCATTTTATTTGTTTTACTATTGGGCTCCTGTGTAAACAGCATCCACATATCAGTTGAAGGATGTACAAGGAATTACCAAGATTTCTTCTTCCATATATTTGTGTTAGAAAAGACAGATCTGTAGCATATTTAGTGTACTATAATGCATTAAGATGAATCTCAGTACAGTACCAAGCCGAAGAGAGTGACAAATGTTAGTGAAATTCTAATATCAAGCACTTCTGCATAGGCCTTTGACTTTCATGTGCCTCACCAGAGGCACAGAACACCAGAAAATTTGAACACTTCTAGACTGCATCTCCTGAACAACATACTCCATCAAAACAGGGGATCAAGACAGCAAAATGAGGTGGTGTTCAATTACTTACACTTTTTCACTCTGACTGCTGCAAATACATGACCAGTTTTTATGCCACTATGGTTGTGCCACCAGGAAACAATGTCAACTTTATGATTTTCTCCAAATTAGCTACCACTTGTGTAACTAAGTTTTCATATACACAATGCATTTCCAAAAAAATAACTATTTATATCACACCTTATAGCCCCATTTTAAAGATTTTTCAATGCAAACTAGAAGCAAGTATAATGCTTTAATGGCTTACTAACACTTCCGTCTGTTTTTTTTGTTGTGGTGGGGTTTTTTATTGGGGTTTTTTTTTGTTGTTTTGGTTTGGGTTTAGTTTTTTTTTGGGGGGGTGGGTGGGTGGTTTTTTTTTTACATAAAAGTTTCCATGACGAAAACACAGATATTTCATATTTCAGAGAAGCAATTCAGGAAGTGGTGAGTGCAACAGAGGTGAGGGAACAACTTCCTTTGGTATGTAGGAAATAGGTCTAACCCTGCTATTATGAGAGGGTGTGTGTGTCTGTATGTATTTTGGGGGGAGAGCAAACATTCTTCTTGTCCTGGTTTCAGCTGGGATAGAGTTAATTTTCTTCTTAGTAGCTAGTAGAGTGCTGTGTTTTGGGTTTAGATTGAGAATAATGTTGATAACACAGTGATGTTTTGTTTCTTGCTGAGTAGAGTTTACACTGGTCAAGGACTTTCAGCTTCCCGTGCTCTGCCAGGTGCATGAGAAGCTGGGAGGGGGCACAGCCAGGACAGCTGACCCAGACTGGCCAACGGGCTATTCCATACCATATGACATCATGCTCAGTATATAAACTGGGGGAAGAAGAAGGAAGAGGGGGACATTCAGCATGATGGCGTTTGTCTTCCCAAGTAACCGTTACGCGTGATGGAGCCCTGCTTTCCTGGGGATGGCCGAACACCTGCCTGCCGATGGGAAGTAGCGAATTAATTCCTTGCTTTGCTTTGCTTGTGCGCACGGCTTTTGCTTTCCCTGTTAAACTGTCTTTATCTCAACCCATGAGTTTTCTCACTTTTACTCCTCCGATTCTCTCCCCCATCCCACCGTGGGGGGAGTGAGCGAGCGGCTGCGTGGTGCTTAGTTGCCGACTGGGGTTAAACCACGACAGTCCTTTTTGGTGCCCAACGTGGGGCTCGAAGGGTTCGAGATAACGACAGATTTAATTGGAATATGCTAGATTGATTTTATAGCTGTTATTGCTGTTTAGCTATTAATCGGCAGGCTTCTGTGCTTGCCATGGGGCTTGCTTGCCTTATTGTATATTAGAGCTTAGTGCTCGTTAGTGGCTGCTTTTTGCTTTTGCTGCTCACCATACTGCTTATCATCTTACTCTGCTGTGCCTGGGAACATTTTGATAACAGCAATGGCCATGCGCCTGGGCTGGCAGATGGCCAGGGCATTGCTGCTGTTTTTCTGTGCTGCTGTACTGGACAGGCTGGAACTCCAGTGTGAACTCAAGTCAAAGGGACTGTGACCTGTGGATGAGTCCATGAGGGAGCAGGACACCCCGAAGCGTCTGTGGATGTGGATAAGCCCATACCAGAGCAGGTATGTCTCGAAGCGTCTGTGGCCATGGTTATGTCTGTGCCGCAGCAGGTGTACCTCTTGAAGGCATTGTAGCCCAAGGATAAGTCCGCGCTGGGGAAGGTACACCTCGAAGCATCTGTGGCTGTGGATAAGTCCGTGCTGCAGCAGGGACACCTTGAAGCATCAGTGGCTGTGCATGAGGTCATGCTGGAGCACCTCAAAGCACGTGGCCATGGGTAAGGCCATGCTGGAGCAAGTTTACTTCTGAAGAGACTGTGGCTGTGGGCAAGGCCACGCTGGAGCAGGTATATCTCCGAAGGCATTGCGGCCCATGGAGAAGGCCATGTTGGAACAGGTGCACCTCTAAGTGACTGTGGCTGTGGATAAGTCTATGCCGCAGCAGGTATACCCCCGGAGAGACTGTGGCTCATAGATAAGGCTCCACTTGGAGCAGGTAAACCCCTAGGGGCCTGCAGTCTGTGGATAAGTCCAAGCCGGGGCAGGGGCAAGGGGAGGACTCCATTGCAGTGTTAAACCCAATGGTCTGGTTCAAAGGGGCCAGGGGTGGAGACTGTAATGGAAATACCTTTAAATTGTTGTAACCCAGGATTTGAGTTGCATGTTATGGGAATTACTATAGCAGGAACCCCTTGTTGTTAGCCAGGCTAGGAGCAAGGGGAGGAGTTCATTGTGATGTTAAACCCTATAACCTGGCCCAAAGGGGCCAGGGGGGGAGATTGTAATGGAAATACCTTTAAATTGTTGTAACCCATGATCTGAGTTGCATGTTATAGGAATTACCATAGCAGGAACCACCTGAGCCAATGGAGGAGAAGCCTTACAAGAAGCAGTGCAAGTGCAGCAGTGACCTGACCTGAGCTGGCTTGGTGTCCAATAACTCCACACAACACACCACCTCTCCTGTCCTGAGTGACCACCATCACAGATGGAGCCCAAAGTCATGGACTAAATGAACTCAATGGACATTATGTGGACATTTGTGGATGCTTATGGACATTTTACAGACATTTCCCAGGGGTGGTCCATAGACTAAGGGAATGATACCTGTGTATTGTATCAAAGGATCGGAAGGGGTGGGGGGTGGTGGTTAATGAGGATGTATTGGATAATGTAGGACCTGAGCATGAAGTAAATGGTATGGAATAAGGGGTGGATACTGTCCTGGTTTCAGCTGGGATAGAGTTAATTTTCTTCTTAGTAGCTAGTAGAGTGCTGTGTTTTGGGTTTAGATTGAGAATAATGTTGATAACACAGTGATGTTTTGTTTCTTGCTGAGTAGAGTTTACACTGGTCAAGGACTTTCAGCTTCCCGTGCTCTGCCAGGTGCATGAGAAGCTGGGAGGGGGCACAGCCAGGACAGCTGACCCAGACTGGCCAACGGGCTATTCCATACCATATGACATCATGCTCAGTATATAAACTGGGGGAAGAAGAAGGAAGAGGGGGACATTCAGCATGATGGCGTTTGTCTTCCCAAGTAACCGTTACGCGTGATGGAGCCCTGCTTTCCTGGGGATGGCCGAACACCTGCCTGCCGATGGGAAGTAGCGAATTAATTCCTTGCTTTGCTTTGCTTGTGCGCACGGCTTTTGCTTTCCCTGTTAAACTGTCTTTATCTCAACCCATGAGTTTTCTCACTTTTACTCCTCCGATTCTCTCCCCCATCCCACCGTGGGGGGAGTGAGCGAGCGGCTGCGTGGTGCTTAGTTGCCGACTGGGGTTAAACCACGACAGGTTGTAGACAGTGATCCTAACTTTGACTGTGAAAGTCTTCCTTTCCCCCCCGCCCCCTTCTTCCTAATTTGTAGATCTGCCAGACAGATATCCACCTGGCATCACATTAAAAAACAGACAAAAAGAAAACCCAACCAAAAAGCAACAACCTATCCATGATTGGTTTCTGTGGCTTTTTACAGGAGATGAACAAGTCTTCGTCTTATGCAACTCCATTATGCATACTCGAAAACAAAAACAAGCCCCAAAACATCAGATGCTGAAGTGCTGCACCTGCAAGACCAATTACTGCCCTAAGAAGAAGACAGGCCATCTTCAGGAGCAGATACAAAACCCCCAAGTTCATCACTCTCCACTCTAAGAGCTAATAGCTTTTGTTGTAGGTTCCATATGTCATCAGTCTCCATATCACAGACTTCCACCGGGGTAGGAGTTCACAGGACCCACCACTGGCAGCTATGATGGCTGATTAATTCTTAACGGAGAGCGCATCAGCGCTGTCAAATGGTGCAAGGGCTGAGTGCCTCAGCCCAGTGCTGTTACCAGCAGTGACCTTTAGGAGTTCCAGGATTCCTCTCCATACATAATCAAGAAATGTCTCTAAATTCATTTGCAGTCTATAAAAGCAGTTTTATCTCTTGAATTGCTAATAGGCCTTATGTTTACTCAATGGAAGAATATGCTAGTAAAATTTTGGCAATGAAAACACAGTTCTGTAGTGAAAAGAGATTAAGTTTTTAACTTTTACGAGGCATGGATACCCTTCCTAGGTTCTTGCCTTGGGGAATAAAAAAAAAAAATAAGGTGATGGAAACAGTCTGGTGGGTGATATTGGATACATATTGAAACTCTGACTTTTTTTTTTTTTTAACTGAAATGGAGAGAAGCTGGATTCGTTTAAGATGTAGCAAAGCACTAGATACAAACAGAGTTAGACTGGGAGCACGCACAAGATGACTAGAGAACAAAAAAGAGAAATAATGTCATTTGAGGCTTGACAGCAGCTTCCTCCTTTACAGACCTCAAAGGCAGTTTATTTTGATACTACTGTTGGAACATATTTAAGTGACTAACCAGCACTTTTTCAGCTATAGCCTGAAGAGAGGGAAAAAAAAACCCAAAACACAAAGAAACCAAATACAAACCCACAGTGCATTACAAAATCATTTCTATCGGTCATCTGACTACAGAGGGATAACATTGAAATATGGAGAGGTTAAGGATACAGTATGTGAACTAGACTGTTTCAAAGTTATCACTTCAACCTTTCCTTTTTATTCCTACTTATATTGTCACTGGGCATCCAAATCTTTACTACAGTCAACATGCCACACCTGAACAGAGAAAGATAGCATTTGTCAAAGCTTAAAAAAAAAAACAACAAACCAAAAAAACCCTGTGCTAGCTGAGTTGCATATAAGAACCTGGATGAGATTTTAGTTACATGCATGAACAGCAACTACTATACTTAGGTATGAACAGGTGATCACAAGAAAGACCTACCATGGCTTAATGAGTTATTGTCTGTGAGCTGAGCAATAATACTCTGTACTTGGAGCATACACAAGCACCCAGCTTGCTCCAAGTACAGAGTCTGGTATTGTCACCATTAAACATGCATCAGCAGGCCTGCACTCAATCTGACACAAGCCTTGCTCCTGACCGCTCATATATCAATGCTATGTCATTAATGTGCAAACATCATGTTAGAGCTTGTCCGTTTAGATGGGCACACTTAGGTACAGGTGCTTGATTGTTAAGGTACCTAACTGATTTCTGCAAGAAAAAACAAAACAAAATCATGTCAGACACGTCTTAACAGCAGATGCCATTTACCACAAGCAGGTCAATCTGCCCTGAATACAGAGTACCGTATTCAGGTACCTGACCGTAGCAGGTCAAGACCAAGTATTGAGACAAGTCAACAAAAACAAGCTTGGTGAGCAAGTGAGAATGAAAAAAAAAAAAAACAAACCAAAGCTGTGTGAGGTGCTTGCATTTTGTATTACAGTGCATAATCTTTTTCACAGCATTTTCTTTTTGCCTTTCCATTTGACCTTTTTCTAGTCCTCTTCACAGGCATTCAGCTTCTGCTGGTACAGATTCTTCTGAGGTTCCAGACAGTTTCCCCCTCCAAACTAAAGCACCATGAAAATTTGACTTAGACTTAGTCCTCTCAAAGAAAAAGTAAACTACATTAAGAACAACAACATGGCCTTCTCAGAGGTGGAGTTACCTGGAGGTCTGAGCCTTCTGGCCCCGCAGCAGGTCTTGGGCAGCACAGACACACTGTGGCCAGTACCTAGGTACAGGCTGAGCTCCATTTGGGCAAGAGCTCCCAGAAGCATATTTGTCTTTCATTGCAGAACTGACAGGGTAAGGAGTTATTTACCTCCTTGACACATAGAAAAGGGAAATACCAGCATACATCAGGAATAAATACATGGATTTGAAATGCAAATCTGTTCACCATACATGCTGCTGGGACTGCAGCTCTCCAACACTCCTTTCTTGGCATAAACAAAAAACAAGTTATACTGGATCCTAGGCTTCGCCTTCATAGTTTAGCATGCCTTACAACCACCACACTGCTTCAACTAAGTTTCAAACTTCATATAGTTTATTGTTCATTAGCACTAATCTTTATTTAAAATGCTTTATTGAAAGCAGCTTTTCTTAAAGGTGTTTTCAGTGAAGTTTCTTTTCAATACAGGATATTAACTCTATTGTCAATTATTCAGACGTTAGTCACAAAATTTTGCATTCCTATATCTCTTAATTCATGGACAACTGTGAAAAGTTTGAGGTAAACTGAGAATCTGAAAGCTTCAGCATGTTTTGCCTGTGGATAGAAGCTTATCCGTGCTAGCACATAGACCATATGATATTTTTAAAGCATCCATAAATAATGTTTCAAAGTCTTTTAATTAGCATTTGGGATTCCTAATATTACTGACTTCCTGGTGTCTCCTTCAAACTTCTGCTTTGTAAAACAAGTACCATTTCTTCCAGTCCAAATCCTCCTTACTAGCATCGGGGCAAACATTTGGCCATTAAGTTCTAAAAGATTGAAAATACTTTATATGAGTGAATTTCCCTTCAAGAAAGAAACAACACTCAAACACTAATAAACTTTGAAGGAGTTACATAGCATGTCTATGATTTAACCAGAAATAGACATCAGAAGTCTTGCATCTGCTTGTGTACATGGGATTACTCCATGTTCAGCAGTAATTTTTATTCAGAGGTTACTTCCCAATAGACAAATGAATTAAGAAGGAAAATTGTATTCTATTCACCACTCTTCTTCCACTATTGAATTCCAGAGATTCCACCTCTATCTGCTGCAGTACTTCCAAAACAAACAAACAGAAAAAATCAATATTAACATCCAAACCTCAAAATTTTCCTTTTCCTAATGTCATGACCCCATACTGCAGCTGATTTAATGTAAACTAAATATGTAAGCAATAATTATAGCAAGCCTTCAACCATTAAGTCATCTTAAAAAAAAAAATCAGGAATGAAATAATTTCATTTGTTCTCACAAGTACCTCACATCTGTTTCATGGGAAAACCAAACCACAAATGTGCACTATAGGTAGTATTTCCAATGTCAGTGACAGTATAACCTAAACAACCGTGCACAATTATTTAGGGCTGCCTGTAAGCCCCAAGAGTGAAGTTATTTAAAAATTATTTTTCCTCAGTACATCTTCTGGAGGTTTTACTCATAAAGGTGGGGGGGGATTTGTTCTTGTAACCTGTATGTTCCCGTAACATCATTTACATTCTTTCCAAATGCATAAATTCGGATGTTCTTACTGTAGTATTTCTAATGCTATTTTAGTCTGGATGCTTTTTTTTTTTTAAATTATTTATTAAGTGTCTTTTTTAAAAAATTGTTATGCTCCTCCCAAAAATCAGAAGGAAGATTTTTTTCAGTCAAAATATGGTTTTGCCTTCAAAAGTTATATCTGATAAGAATCAAATAATGACTTGGTATTTTACAAGAATTTTTTGTCTGTTTCCTTCAGCACCCATGCACAGGTGTATGTACATATTGATTAGGTTTTAGCACAACCTTTATCCTGGAGTAACACTTTCCTACAGACATACAAAGTATTTTATATATATTTTCATGTTCCAATTTCCTATACAGAAAAATAAAACCAATGCCAACGTTTCTAAACAATATCATTTTCTTAAGTTTGAAATGTCCTTCATCACAGACAGAAGATGATGACCAGCAGAAGAACAGCAGAGATAAGGATGGAGTATATCTACATTTGGCAAGCAGGAGGAATATTCAGTCTCTAGTCCTTTCATTACTGGTCTCCACAAAGTTTAGAGAGAACGTGAAAGGTAGCACAGAACAAGCACAAGAAAGGCAAGACACAGGGGCTTACTACAATCACTGTTATTTTTCCTAGTTTTCTACACATTAGACACTACACAGGCAAATATGCAGTAGGTTCTACAGAAAGGGAAACAAATGCTTTGAGGAATGGGTCTGTAGAAGATGAGAGCTCTCAGTGGCTGTACAAGACACGTAAACTTGGACGTTCCTCTGTCACTGGGGGAAGTTGAAAGGCCATGTTCTCCTCTGAAGCAATAGATAATTGCTTAAATACATAGAGGGAGAGTTGTATCTTACACATCCTTCTTCCTGAAGAACAACTATGGTCAACTAACATGTTAACCAGTTAACATGCTCAAGATGTCCAGATACCTGAAACAATGTCCTATTTTGTTTCTTAATGGGGACTCATTCTTGGAATGCTCCAAGGGTCTCTTCCAAATTTTGGCCTCAGTCATAGCCCCCAAGAGCATTCCCCTCCTCATAAGCCTTTTCTAGTGACACTGGGAACATTTCCTCACAGAACAGTACGATTTCTCTTCTGGTCAACTGCGCACACATAGGCTAAATAAAACGAAGATTTTTTGCATAATGCCTAACCTATAACAGATCATTACATCAAGCCACGAGCTGGGCTCTGTGCTACCTATACTTTCTTAAGCCAAGTTACAGCCCGCTTTCTGCAGACAGATTCCATGTCATTTGGCATCAGCCTGTAGCTAAGAAGTCTTCCTGATCCTTCCCTGCAAAGCAAGACATTTTAATGACCTGATATCTCATCATCTCCAAAAAGGAATATGAGAAGCTGTCTTAAGCTATCTCTTCTTGGCAATAGGCCTACTTTTTATGCTTGAAAACTTGGCTTCAGTAAGTATTGTCCAGCATTGCTTTAACTCTCTGCTCCGTTCCTTTAAGAGATTTCTATGAAAAGAAATTAATAAATGAAGAAACATAATAATGTGTGACAAACACAAATAATACAAAAATTTCCCTGCGTGTCCAGCCTCACAGCAGCAGCACTTACATAGGTATTGCTTGCAAATAACTTCAAATTGAGAAACTTCCCCTTGTAAGGGCTGATTATACCAAAGAGCAACTAATTGTACATGTGATAGATACATGCAGGAATCAGTTGTTTTGTTTAAAATTAGTAGGTGCAGCCAAGTTACTTAAAATACCATGAATGCGTTACTAATAGAAAGCATAAAAGTAGCCTTAGTTTTAAGCTCTTCCTTCACCTTAACTCAGTTGTTGTAAGCAATCATTAATAAAAGCATTGCAGAACCCATTGCTTTCTACAGTTGTTAGAGTGTCTTTATTTTCCAAAGAGAAGAAAAGTAAACTCTCGTAATGGTCACAAACAACATTGCCTATAAAGCAGAGAAACAGGCACTAGGCATGGAGTTGCTCAGTAAATATCATTTAACCCAGAGGCTTATACCAAAGACCTCTCAACTGTAAGTGCAGGAAACAATCAGTTAAAGCAAAAAATCCTGAAGAATTCTGACAAGGTACAGGAAAAATTGTTTTTCACTCGTCATACATGTTTTGAGATCAAACGTGAAAAAAGCCTAATTCACTTAAGATTCAAGCTGAAAAGGTTTTTGTTTTTTTTTTTTTTTGTGGACATGAATCAGAGTTCCTCGCAAAAGCTTACCAAGATGGTGCTCTTAGGTTCCCTCCATAATCAGAGGAGAGAAAACAACCCTAATTGTCTCCCAGAGTGCTTCTCTCCAGCTGCTTTGAAGAAGATGAATCCTGCCCTCAGTGCCCATTAAGCAAGAGCACTTACTTCCTCAAGTGGAATGACCTCCTGAACCACCCAGCGGCACAGCCTCCCGTTGTGAGCTGTGGGACCTACACCACTGCGGGTCATAAAGAACATACCCAAATCCTAACTTTACTCCAGAAACAAAAGCAAGCCTGGAGTTAGCGATTAAAGCCAAGGGTGATGTATGAGGAGAAGTCAGGACGCCTCAGGTCTCTGTTAGTAGTTACCAAAGTTTGCATATAAAATGCAGCAGTGTGCAATATATAATACAGTAGACTTGCAAATCACTTTCTGTGCTAGGAGCAAGGAATTCAAGCACATTAAAGCCTATTTTGTGATATAATTCATATCTTCCTTATTACACAATATTTGAATGGAAAAGCAGTATCATAACATGCAATCACACATGACGTGATTTACTGTCCTGCCACACAAAAATCTCCATTTCTAGCACCACATGGAAGATCATCAGAGCCATTTCTCCAAATCCTTTTTTCATTTTGTACATCACCAGTCACCGTGGACTGATTGCATCCCCAAGACAGGTTCCCAAATCCCAGTCTAGCTCTCTTTGCTGTTGGAGTTATTGCTGTGAGGGATGATGGCAGCACAGATTGCACTTTACCATCTTTTCTAATATGTGTATATAGACTACCTCCGTCTGGTACAGAAATTAGAGTATAAATGTTATTAACTGAAGTGCGGCAAGGTGACTGGGAACAAGACTTCAGTGGTTTAAGTATCAAAGTCTGCCACTACTGAATGTGATTTGACCCTATGATAAAAGAGGCCTTGGTTTCTCTTGGGGTATGGAGTTTGGCAGTTTTTCAGATCACAGTTTCTACTCTTTCTCAGAGCACTGATTTTAAACAAAGGAAACATTACATCTGATATTACGCTTATCACTCTAGTAACATCCTTTTGATAAGCACATTACCCTTGGAAAGAATAACATCAAGGAAAAAGCTGAATATTACAGATCTCATAATACTGTTTGACTATAATGCAAAGATTTGCCTATTTTATTGCATGCAGTTGCCTAAACCCAGGTGCTTGGTGACATTTGTATGGCTTATGATATTCCTCCTAGTCTCCAGCTGGCTATTTCATCTGCCCTAGGGTATCCCAGACATCCCATGTGTAGCTGGCACATATGAGGCAGGACCTATAGGACATGAACAACAACCCAGAGAAGCAGTTGGAAACTAGGAAGGATACTCTAGGGTGACTTAAAGTTACAAAAAACATGCACATTTAGGCAACCGAATTCTGTCTTCAAAAGACAACCAAAGAGCTATCGCTAGTCTGGGCAACTACAGAGCAGAAAAGGAAAGACACTCTATTTATTTGCAGCTGTTTTCAGCTCTTTCCTGAGAACAGAGACATGCCCAAGCAAATACTATCTGAACATATGCTATATTATCTCTGTCCTATTTTTCTGAAACAAGTAACGAAAGAACTCAAGAAGCATTAACTGATGTTTACAGTATGGTAAAAAAATAGGAAGGAATTTTGCTTAGACAAAGATCATACCTGTTTCATTTACCTTAAAATACCATACAAAGTTCAAGTAGAATTGAATTAGAGACAGATATAAGATCACTAGCAATGGAAACCAGCAAGAGACAAACAGAAATAAGAAAATTACTGTACATTATTACAGTTTGTTGTACAGATGCCCATGAAAACCACGCTTTTATAGCAGTTGTTATATAGCAGGAATGCTCCTTCAAGATGTCACCATTGGTTTTAATGGAATTCACTCTTGCACTTTGGAAAACACATAGCAAGACAATTTATTGCTATGTTCCCCTAGATTCCACTGTTCTAACAGTCTTCAGTGTACTGACTGAAACAAAAACAACAACAAAAAACCCCAACCAAACACACCACTGCACACAAACCAATGGAAAAAAGATATCCAGGGAGTTCAGGAGTGGTTTAGACATTCAGGACTACACGGTAAAGCTCTGCAGCCATCCAAGTTGGGTGTAATTGAGCTTATAAAAAACAGTTTTGGAGAAAAACTAAAAATCAAACAGGTGTCCCAAAAAGCTTGTTTAAAAAAAGAAATGCTTACTGCATATGCCACGGTCATCCTTCACACGATGTGTGATCTTCTATTCTCCTATCATATACCAGGGTGATTATTTATTCAGACACGGATCAATGCACAGTTACAGAAAAGATAAATATTTAAGTTCTCAGCCCCTTCCACATAAACCTGCCTACCAGGTTGCACCCTTGATTTAGAACAAGATCAGCGTGCTTTAGGTTCTGCTCAACCTGGGCTAAAATTACTTGATAATAAGGCAGTAATTTGTTTGCCTCTTCAGCATTTTAAGAGAGATTAATCTGCTACCAACATTTAATGGAAATTAAATCACAGGCATATTACAGGATAATTGGGAAGCATGAAAGGAGTTGCTCAACTATAGTCATGCACATCCTGTTCTTTGAAATTACAGTACCAAAGACTTGTCAGAGTTTCTTTCAATTTCTCTGTAAGACAATGCAGTAGAATTTAGTGCCTAAAAGTTATAACAGAAAGTGACTATGGAAGACAAAGATACAGAATACAGCTTGCAGCTGGCTGCTGCACAAAGTGGCTGGACAACTGCCGAGAGAAGCGGGCAGCAGCACACCGGACCCTGGACCGGAGCCCACAGCACAGCTGAGTTACTGCAGGGCCAAGACCAAGACCAGACACATGCTGCATGGACACAGCAAGAAGGGAGACAGTCATGACTAAACCCTTTGTGGTTTTATTCCCTCTTACCTAGAACATTTGAGTTTTATGTTATTTAAACAGTTAAATTGTCTATCTAGTTTATGTTCTAACAAAACTTGATCTGTTAGTGTTTGAAAGCATTTTGGTCAATCTCAGGCTGCTGGACTAAAGAACCCAACACAGGCTTCCCCACAGATGTTAACTCTTTCAAGACAAGAAGTATTCCTCTACATACCAAAAGGTTATTAGATAAACTCTACTGATAGTTTTATCTACTTCATATCTTCAGATAAACAGACTGTCCTTCTGAAATTTCAGTTGAGAAAAACACAAAAGACTATGTATTTAATTACCCGCCTCCTGATAATTATTTGCAGCCTTCTCAAAACACAGAAACTTGATACAGCCCACTGATACCCTTGATTATTGAGAGCAGTTTTTCATCCTGATTGAATAATGAAACAAATCTGAGACAAACCCTAGACAAACTTGAAAATACAGTGAAACTCAGTTACATGAAACAGTTTCCAACAATGAATTTGGCCCCATGTTACATTGCACATCATTGTTTTAATACCTCTACATTAAAAAAAAAATTATTTTGAAGTAGAACTAATTGCATCAGTCAAGACAGTCTGACGATAGCTGAAGGCATAATGAGGGTAAGCTGCATGCAATAAAGAATATTGCCAACTTTTTGATGCAAGTTTGATGCTTGAAAGGAGAGAGGTATGGCATGTGTGAGGCCTGGCCCAGGGCCAGAAGCAGCTGCTGTTTGGGTACAGTCTCCTTTGATGGTGGTACCCAAGCAAGCCAGACTTGTGACTGGATAAAACGCACATGAGTTTGCACAGCCAGGTTAGAACAGGTGGATGCAGTTTCTTGTGTTTTCTTGCAAGGTGCATTAGCAGTGCTGCTTTCTTCTTACGGCTCAGTATCTTTACTTGTTATCTTGCTGTAAAGAGCAACTTGTCCCCAGAACCTCACGTCCAGGCAAAAACTGAACTTCAGTAAGAACAATAAAAAAAACAACTAAGAAAATACCAACAAAATTAAACGCATTTCATTGTAAACAGAACGAAGTTTGGAAGTTGCATTCCATTCATTTGTCTTTTAGCAGTATAATACCAATTACAAACTGGAGTTAGCACAGCAAGACTTGCTTTCCCCTTTCCTCAATGTAAGCAGCACAGTCCCAGACGGTCATCAGCTTGAACACCATATGCACAAGAAGGGTAGTTACAGGTCAGGAATGCTGTGTGTTGGCAGGATCGTGTGGGAAAATGCATATGGCACCTGCTGACACCCTACAGGCACTTTCCAATGCCTTACTCCTCAAGAACACTGAATAAACAAGTTAAATTCCTCATCCTGAGATTTACAACTTACGGGTGGGCAGATTGCTGTGCCTACATGGTGCCTCACTGAAGTCAGCGTGGCTCCGTGCAGGTGCAGCTGTCCATATGCACATAGTAAACTGCAGGCTCAGAGCTTATATTTACTATTATAAAAAAAAAATAAAAGTCAAAGACAACAAGAAACTGGTTTACACTTTCCCTCCCCCTAAGTAAATAAATGTTTAGAAAGACATAACAGAACTGATCCTGGTTCAATTTCTCTTTCTCCCTGTATAGATGCTCAGGGAAATGTCTTGGGAAAAAGCAGCAGCATGTATTTTTGCTTGCAAAACTGGGGATGTCGGAATAATGGTAATCTAGTCAGAGTAAACTATAAAGAGGTATGATTTGCTACTGCTGAATCTGTTTTGACTTCTTTATGTAGACATGGATCCTTAAAAAGAAAAGATGTTGGCTGTAATATGCCTTGCTTTGTCAGGTCCTCAAAGTTTGGCTCAGGGAATGCATGGGAGTGGCATAAAGCAGACAGCTGTTCCTATAATCTTCACTAACCTCCTGTTTCATAACTGCTAGGTCATATTATAGGGAAAGCACATTGTAAGTATTACCTTTCAAAGTAACTCAGACTATACAGTTGTTGCTACAAGTATACTATATGCTGGCATACAGCAGAGACAGCAGAGTTTCTGCAGCCTGAAGAAGAAAAAATGGGTCAGAACCCCTGTCTTCTGAAGTGTGAGAAAATACAAGTCACATTTTAATCACCTGAATTCCCGGCTCTGAGGCTGGAAGTCGTAGACTGTACACTCATTAAATCATAATTTTTCAGTATGCTCTTCATTTTGTATGATGCCAGTTCATCACCTTAGCATTGATTCAGAAGCCCCTTCCCATGAGCCAGCGAAGACTTGCAGAACTTATTTGATCAGTCTTTGCATTTAATTACTTAGTCTCATTTGCTTCTTGGTGTTTGAGAAACCTCAGGAGACATTAAAGCTTAGTGTCATGACAGAAGCCATTTTCAAAGCAAGATTATCTCCCCCCCTTTTTACTTTGCATATCATTCCCAGAAAAAAAAAAAACACACAACAAAACACACAACAAAAAACGCAACCAAAAATCCTCAAAAAACCCTAACAGCAAAAACCAACCTAACCCTCAGCATTCTTATTTGGACTTCTGCTACAGTCAGACCTTCAAGACAGCTTTCCTCAAATAACATCTACCTTATGACAGAGATAGCAAGGCTCTTACATTCACATACAGCGAAGTTAAGGGGCCACCTTTGCAGGCTCTTCCACGTCTCATCTTTGTAGCAGATATTATGCAAGCAGACATTTCCCCATCACATTTGAAGTTAATATAGTGGGAAATTCATTCTTTTCCCACTCCAACATATGCACGACAGATAATGCAGACCAGCCAGAGCAGAGCATGACTCCCCTCTGACATGGTTTCTCAGCACAAGAGCAGCTCAGAAAGACCATATACAATTCTCCTGCCACTTTGTGTATTCAATATATATTGCCCAAAAGAATTAGATTTAGGAGGTTTTGCTCCACTAGGTTTTTAACAGCCAGAATAACACTTTCAGATTAGGAGACAGTTAGGACAGGCTTAGCTGCGACAGTACAGCAGAGTGCAGACCACAGACCTGCATGCGGCCTCAACCAGCATTCTTTCTCCTTGCCTGAAGAATAATCCATCATGACAGTTTGTTTGATTTCCATAATAGAAAACAGTTCAAGAATATAGCAAAATATTTTCCAGTCACTTGGTTGAAACTGAGTATTTTCTAGTAAAAAAAAAAAAAAAGTTGTTGAAGCATTTTGTGAGAGAGTCTGTTAAGCCCATTGTTTGGGGACTACTTTTAAGCCCCTGTTCTTCAATTTCCTGAGTAGTGCCTTACGTGGCAGCTTGTAATCACTTCCATCCTTTGCAATATTTTAAATATGCCTATTTCAATCTACAGTCATAAAAAAAAAGAGACTAAAACACTGAGCTACAGCGAGTTTGTCTTTCTAGCCATCTAGCCACTCAAAAAAAAATATGGAAAGGGTACGACCTACAACAGCTTTTCTCTTCCAACCCCTTTTTAATGATGTTATGTAATAAATACAAAACACTTGAAAGAGTATGGAGTTTAAGATGTCTTTTCTGTTAGGTATTCACTGAACCACAAGGTTGGCAAACCCCACATTTTCTTAATTTTTTTTTCTCCCCAATAATTTATTTTTCTCCAAGTGAAGCAAAAGACTTGCTTTTTTTTTGTGCTTCTGGAATTACAGCTTTTATGAGCTAAAGATGCAAAAGAGTATCAAATCATCCACTAAAGTTCAGTACCCAAAAGGAAGAAAAAACAAAAGCTTTTTTGTATCTATGATACTTCCTTCCAGACCAAGTGCTTCTTAAAGAATTTTTTTCTTTTTATTAAATGACCAAGGAAGTCAACCGTAAGTTTTATCTATTGGTGTCTTCCATAGCAAAAAAACAACCTAGATTTACACAAAATGTAAGTAGGATGTCAGTGGAAAAAAGTGCAGCATTCTTATTAAGAAAACAGAGTAATTTGAAGGCATAAACTACGTACAAGCAAATCTATGCGTGCTCCTGTACATGCTCATCTTTGAAAATTTGATCTTAATTATCAACATCTTTAGGCAAGTCCAACAACACTGAAAACATTTCCAGCTCAGAACTTTTGGATTTAGTTTTGAACGCAATTTATAGCACAAAGCAAAAGATTTTGAACACATTCTGAAGTAGAGCAAGGAATTGAAAAAGTGCTTACATTTTATAGTGACCCAGTTAAAACTTCTTTCTCCATGAAAACCTTCATAAATAGGGTGTACTATGTTTCTAATACTGAAAGAAATATGCTTCAAGCATATTGCTCATCTGTTATATTGGTCTGCCATCTGTAGGTCACTGAGAAAATTCTTTACTCCTGGCATTTCAGACTGCTTTGTTCATTACTCTGCATTTTTGAGTAGACAGAAATTAGAAGTATTACCATCAGTAGTATCCTGTACACATCACACACAGCTGATTTGCAAATCATTCAAGACATGGGATCATCACAAGAGACTTAATGCTTCTCCACTCAAGAAACCCCACAATCCACAACGCACAGTTGGTCTGTTACTCAGCTCTAAGGGCAGCCCAGGATTATTAAGGTGTAAGCTGGAGCCTCAGGAATGGCCATTTATAGCTGGGTAATACCAGCTTCTCAGCCCTGTGTCTTTAGGCATCTTATCTCTGCTCTGCCCTATTGTAACTATGTAACGTACACATGTATATGTGTACACACACACACACACTCTTGCATCCATGCAATTTCTTTGCAGGTTTCTTCCAAGCATTACACAAGCAATATTTTTCAGGGATGCCGCATGAATAAAAACAATCTAATAGCCTTAAGATGTAAAATACTCTTTCTGGTTTGAATGTCCTCAGCCAACCTCAGCTGCAATTAGCTGTGAGCACTCGGATTCTGCAGCAAAAAGGAACTGCTGTGTCTGCATGTCATGCTCACAGATGTCATTTAGGCTGCTCGGTAGGAACAAGTGTTCCTTTAGAGATTACTCCCTTCCTATCTGTTAGGATAGGAGAAGATAAAATAACTCTGGAAGAGTTAAGCCAAGGTACAGATAGAGGGCTCGGTGCCAGGATCTCCCAGATTTGGGCAGGTTGTCTAGCACTGTTCAGGGTGTAAATTAAGTTACGGTCCATTGGGATTGTTGTGTGTCACACCAGCACAGACACACACAAATTCTCCTTAGATCCACGTTTTGCACTGCAGTGACAAGCCCTTTATTAAGGATAAATTGCTTGGAGACACTTTCCTTCCATATTTCAGAGCTTTTCTGGAACAAAAGGCAAAGGAGTCTTTAGGTTTAGAAATTAGTGAATAGGTTCATGCAATATAGAGTTGTTCATCAGTGATATTAAGCATTTGTGACCACAGTTCCCACGCTTAAGTGAGTATGGATATGAAACTATACACTTTCTGTCTGTGAAATCAAAGATTCCTAACAAGCCCTTGATACTGCTGAAGTGAGAGATGCTCTTTTTGTTCAAAAAAAGTTTCAGACCACTGAAATCTACTCCACACTGTCTTGCCAAGTTTCATACAGCAAAGAACATCTGCACTGCACCATATCTTATTGATCTGTGTGCAGAAATATCTTAGCTAGTTCTGAACAAACGGCTGGAGACCTAGAAGCAGCCGAGAGGTCCCTGCTTAGACCAGTTGCAGCGGGACTACGCTGCTGCTGCTTCCAGGGCTCTGGCTACTATCACCGCCTAAAGCTGCGTTGCACAGCATTGACGTATGCACATTCATTTGGAGCAGCTGATATTTTCAACACGCAGATTTTTTTTTGTGTGTGTATTGTAAACATGCACAAAGAGACAGTAAAAGCATGGCTAGCGTATGTGGTCAGCCCAGACAGAATTTGTACCCAAGTCTGAAAGCTGTCAAGTTAATTATCACAAAGGAGAAAGCAAGGAAAAAAAAAACAACAACAAACAAACCCAAAACAAACGACATCCTCCTTTTTGATCCCCACATGTATCATTCCTTTTCACATAACAGACTGGGTTTTTCTAAAACATAACTGTATGCTGCTGAGAATATAGACCCCCATCTGTTATTCCAGCCTTTCTTCTCCACAATTTAAAGGTGAAATATCTAGTCAAATCACTTATTTCAAAGCATATCATAATCTTTTCCTGCTGAAATTTGTATTGAACTCCTCATGCAGAAATGCATCTGTAAAAACATGGCATAGAAAGGATATGCCATACTACTAATTTATCCAAAAGTCAAAACAAAACCCTACCAAGGTTAATTTCATTGATATTGAGTGCTCAGTTCTGCCTTGGATGGCAGAAAAGCTGGAACTTCACCTCATTTTTAAAAGAGCACAAGAGGAGGTTTCCCACACTTCCAGAAATCAGAGCAGTGCCCTAGAGGAGGGATATTCTTGCAGCTCATCCTGAATTGAAACTGCAAGGGATTATCACCATCGTTAGCAGAAGCAAGTACAGACATCCTGCATCTATTCAATAAGCTTCCCCACCCTTTAAAGGCATCCTGGGCTTATTATTTGTCAAAAACCCGATACCTATAACTTCCCAATCCCACCTGAGCATCTTAGCAATAAGATGGATTTAACTGCAAATTAATTTAGAAAGTCTTTCTATATTAGCATGGTTTCAAAAAAGGGGAGTAAATATTGCAGAGAGGATTGACCAGTAGATGGTAAATCAGATCATAGAGCCAAGTGTCCTCTTTCAGACAGGTGTCCAATAAAGTGTTTGCACTTAAACACAGGACTGATAGTTCCCTGAATGATCAGTATTCTGTACATGGTGATATGCTCTACAGGCACTAAGCCAGAGGTATTTTTTATTACCTATGGTAAGGTGGGGTTTTTTTGTTTACCTCCTCGTGTGCAGTCCTGAAGATATTTTTTCAGAGCTTGTTTGGGTTCCTGCTAGTTTCCAGCCTCCACATTCTCCTTTGGGAGAGAATTCTACAATGCAACTGCTTGTGGTCACAGAAGCATCTTCTTTCGTGCATTAAAAAAGCATCCCCTCCCCTCTCAAAAAAAGAAAAAAACCCCAAAACAAAATCCACAACCCCCCCAAAAAACCATCACCTGCTGTCTGCTGGACCTTGAACTGGAAGATTACACTGTGCAGGCAATTGAGCACTTTGGTTTAGACTGCCAGACAAGTTTTTTTAATCTAATCCTAAATTGCCTCAGGAACAAAAAGTGCTGTACACCACTCTGTTGTTTCAAAATACAGATGGCTATAGCCAAAATACAAATTTAGCCTTTACGTTGAGAAATGTTAAATCCAGAGGAGGATTTCCTATTGTGCAGTCTACAGCTGCGGGCTCAAGTGTCCCACAACAAGACACAGCATGTGTGCAGTCCGCAGCTCCAGCACGAAGCCGGCTCACGTCCTGGCCAGCGAAAAAATTCCTAGCTATCCCGTAACTGCCACATGATTAAATCTGTCACAAATGCCGAGCCGCACAGGAGAAAATCTGGGGCTGAAAACTTGAACCATCATTCAGAACTTGAGACAATGAGGTATGGTTCTAATTATTTTAATTTTCAAATGAACTTTTTTCCTGTAGAAGCCTGTCTATGGCAAATAAATTGGAAACAAATCTGAAGTTATATCATTGCACATCTGTGAGGTGAGCCACTGCAAGTCTATGCTCACAGCTTGAAAACAGAGTGCATAAAACTGCTACGATCAGGTGAGATGAGGTGATCTCTGATGAAGGACCAATTGGATTATTATAAACAGCTTGCAGTTAAGATTAGGCCTTTTCTTGAAACACCACTATAAATACAAGTTAGTGGGTTCAGTGGAGGGATATCTGGGCAACTACTCCATGGTTAGTAGCATAGTGGAAGTCAGGCTAAGTTTTCCACTTACTTTTTAGAAATAACAACCCTTCTATAGTTACTGCTGTACTTAAATATATATAAATTATATATATAAATATATATCAATACAGGTGTATTGTGGCCTAAATAAAAAGCATTTCATGATTAGAAGGAAGATAAGAGCAATATTAGCTTTGTGAAGAGGACAAACAAAATTGTTTGAATCCTCATAATTTCTCTGGCCACAAAAGTGACAGACCCCAACATATTCCGATACTTGACTGTTCCAGCTGTGAAAACAAACTTTTCAAAGTTCCCAACCAGCAGGCTTTCACATTTCTGGGAAATGAAACACTACTAGTTGTTTTATTTATGGTATCTTTGCTTTATGACAGTTAATGAGCTGTAATTTTATAAAAGAGAACAAAAACAATACTTCATGCCATCACAAATAGCCATCAGCGTTATTTATTGCAGATGTTTTAATCTATTGTGGTAATAATGAAACATTCATTGTTTTGCTACCCTGAGCAATCTGTGAGAAATTTAAAATGACAAAAGCTCCCCCCTGAAGCTTTTGCTCCTTTCCAGAAGGTTCTGTTGTGGAAGGGATAATGACGCGCTTGGTAAAAAGCATAGCTGAGGGAACAGCACACGTACAGAAATAGTTTCACAATGAAGTTTAATCAATGCCTTCTGCAAAATGCAACTGTTTTGTAGACAAACAGGACATTATAGGCATGATTAAATGTTGAATAGTAAGTCGTCGACTTGATAATATTAATGTAAAAGGAATTTTCACAGTATTTAGTCAGTGGTTTTGGTATTGCAACTTGAAGATGTACAAAAGCAAGTTGGAGACCATCAATTCAGATGCATCCAGCCTCTGCTCCCATTAGGAACTAGCATGGCTGTTCAATGATCTTATCAAAGCCAAGCAGACAGGTTCATGCATGCAAGAAAACACCTGCCAGAGGTGGCCATACGTACAGAGAACAGTATACTGACCCAGTTTCCCCAAGCTTAGCTGACAGCTCTGCCCTGTAATCTGCCTTGTATCAGCACAGGGTAGCACTGGCACCTGCAAAAAGGCAACTCCTCCATGCTGATTCTTTGGCTTCCCATCTAGTAAGCAATGATGGAGAGAAATTTGGGATGACTTTACCACTTGAGCTGCATCAACTTCCACACAAAATCATCAAGGGCAAACAGAACAAAACCAAACCCAACACAATCCCTGATGGCTCCCAGGACCGAGTTTTTGGTTCATGTTCCAGTGAACGTTTCACATTCCTCCTCCTCTTTCTCTGTTTAGCTCAACTAATGACTAATGCAACCCCACTTGCCTGGTAAAACAAGTAGACAACTTAATTTATAGCAGGTTTAGCATCTGTCAGGCAAGTAACAAGACAATCATTCACAAGGCTCTGTACCTAAGAGAATGGGCAATTACTCAGCCATCTGAGAAAGACAAAAGAAAAACTGAAAAATTTGTAGTGTGGTGAGCTCATGTTCCAGTGGTTGACTTTCTGCAATAACAGTAAGGAGCAGGGAGCCCAAATTCCACAGCTCTCCAGCATTTGCCAGCATTGTAGTTTCACTTAAAGTCAAGTTTAATCACAGAGGAAACAGTGAACTGCAGAAAATGGGGATGTGTTGAGGAAGAAGACCTATAGCCTAGCTGAAGCTGGTTTGAGCTCACCATTACAATCTTATTTTTTTAATCCAGTTGTAAGGAAACAAGTAATTTGTCTTTATCACAGCTAAAACTTAACTCTTCAAAGACTACTGCATGTATTGCCTATTCCAATTTTACTGATTATAACTCCTCTATTACAGCTGCAAGAACACACCACTCACACTCACAGGATGCAATAGCTTAAAATTCAGCTCCTTGCTCAGGCTACTCGAAGGAGTTCCCAGCAAGTACCAGCTCCTTGACTGTGTGTTCCAGGATCTATGTCTTGTACATATTAATCTCAGCTAGAACAACTGAAAGCACTAGATGAAGTGCAATCCTCTGTGCCTACATTCCTACCCTAATCCTTAATTTCTACTCCTCATATCAACCAGACAGTGCAAGGGGAGCACTAAGGACCAGGGATCTTGCCCTTCACCACAGTTCATCAGAAAGGGTCTTTACTACCTAAAGAATTCACTTAGCATTCAGTACCAAAGAAAGCAAAATCAAGTCTTGCGAAAGTAGGTGGCAGCGACAAGATCATGTTGTCTTAAAACGTGCTGCCTGTATTGTCTTAATTGCTTCTGCAGCACCTATAGATAGAATTTAACTGTGAACCCCGCTCATAGGTGAAGTGGCAATTAAAACTAGCGTTGTTACAGTTGAACTGCATTGTGTTTCTTAAAGCATTTTCAAGGGTAACAGGTACTATTTCACACACTTTCACCCTAGCCATAGCTCAGGTAGCATCTCAGGATAAGCTAGCCTACTTCTCTAAGTGCATCAAAAGCCACAATCACCTAGCAACTTTCATTGCTGCATTTTCCTCATCAAGCCAAGCCTTAAGTATGTCCTCAAACTCTTTCTGTCCTTATTTACCTCCACAATAGCCATATCTTCACAGCTCTCTGTTTCCCCTTTGAATTAGCTCAGTGATGCTATCTACTTCATAAAGATATGGTCTCTTCAATTTAAGATTTAACAAAACTAACATAAAAACTTGGTCATATTCATGTTACAGCAGAGATCTGGGCCTTGATGTTTGATTTACAGCTTGCTAGAGTTTGTTTGCCAGAGCCAAGAGATCTGCCTCAGCTTTAAACACATTATTTGCATAGAGGTTTTTCACAGACTGTTTTCAATAGGTATGCTTTCAAATGTAAAGCAAGGTAAACGCTGCTGACAATTGTCATCAATGGCAGGAGATTCCCTCCCCCAACCAAATGAAGCTCTTCAAGAGAGTTAATTACTTTGCTAATGGGATCAAAAGACAAAGTAGCATTCAAAAGTGACCTTAAAGTAACCACCATGATGCAGAACATGTAAACAGACCTCATTGCCCGTTTTACTTGTGGCAAACTGGTAGATAGGCTAGTGATATTTGCCTGTGTTATGAACAGTAAGTCTAATTTTTTATTTACTTTAAGCCAAGGAACCTATGCTCCCACAAATGAGCTAATCCCATAGACGAAGACGACCCTATTTATTCCAATAGAGACTTTTCGTATGTGTGAATACTTAACAGAGAATGTTGATACATTAAATCTATTAGAAGCACACAGATAGCCAGGAATAAGGTGCTGACAGCATTAAAGATATGTCAGAATTAAAGGGCACTGTGCCCTGTAGGCATACTGCGATTTGCATTGCAAGCTAGTAATAAACGTGATTTCAGAACTGTAACTTTGAACTTCAGTGCCCAAACCCTTAGCTACACACGTGCACTGGAAAAACATCACATGGTATGCAAAAAGACCACTACAGCCCAAAGAAAGCCAGCAAGCCAGGTGGTAACTGTGCCACACACACCACAGAACAGCAGTGATTCCAAACATCAGACTGAAGCAGACTCAGTATGGTCACAAGCAAAAAGTGTGGTTCCTAAGGCTGAAGGCTGGGTCACTGAGCAAGTGCCCCTCAGAAGTACCAGGGGCAATCACCTGCTTCACAAGACTCTGATGACCATTTAGAGAGATGCTAGGATGCTTTTTGAGACAGCAGCTGTTGACATTAAAGAACAAAACAAAAAAACCCAACATACAAAATACCAGCAGGTAATCCCAAATTGCTGTTAGGAGAGACAATTGCTAAAGAGATCCTTACTCATCTTTATGTAGAAACTGCATGCCCAAACCAGTTACCTGCCAGCATGCCTCAGTTAGCTGGAAAACGACAAACCTGAAGAAACAGCAGTTTTGTGAAACTGCCTCCTTCAATATTTTTGTAAGAAGGATAATGAAGGATTTTCCAGTACAGTAAGGATTGCTGTTCCCATAGCTTCAGAGCATTAGCAACCTAATACACCGTGCATTATCATTTAAGAACTTTTAGCACAACTATTAATTGCATTTATACAGCATGTTAAAATAATCAGGAATACATTACATTAGGCAGTTCTTATTAAGTTAAATGCAATTACAATTTCCCCACTTCATCGTTAATGGCAAGATACAACTTTGCTCTTCACTAAAGTCTATGTAGCTTATTCAGCTGACAGGGCCACAATTTTATCTTTCAGACATTAAAATCATCAAGTACGCTTCAATCCCTTGTAATTAAAAGGGTTCCTCTGCTTTTCAGCAATCTTACTTACTTCAATGAGATCAACAAGACTCAAACTCTGTTACATACCACTTTCCTGAAGCCCAGTGGGGAAAGCTTTGGAAAAGAAATGAGCTTACTCACTTCGATATTCTGCACTCGGTAATGAGCAAAGCTTTGACTCTAGATTGCCAAGATCAGAATGAAAGATATGCCATGTGCTACATTAAACTATCAGCCTCACCACACCTAGGACCCTGCAACCAATGTAAGACTGCAGTAAAAAGAAAAAAAAAAGAGGGGGCAGGGGGGGACACGACTCCAAAACAGCCCATGAGGTAAGCTTTAACCACAGAAGTCTGAACAACACAGAGAAAAGGATTAAAGAACAGCAATGGGGAAAAAAAAAATGATATTTTAGGTTTGTCTTCCCATGCCAATTGAAGTTACCAACTCAAGGCCAAAGCCCACCATATTATTATTTCCTCAGGGAAAACTACTTGGGCAACCTGTTCCCATCTCACTGTTTTTTTCTCCCTGCAAGGGGACACATATTAAGGTTTGCTCCTTCCCAGATTATTTCATCTGTTTTCCAGTGCAGTTCAGCAGTAACCTCTCGAGAGTGGACTGCAAGAATTTACCAGCTAAACATCACCACTAGGGCTATAGGACTTAACAAAAAACCTGCTCAAGACCAAACCAAGCTCAGACTGGAAAACTGACAGTGAAAGCCACCAAACCAAAAAGCAATACGTAGTACTTTTATAACATAAGTAAGACATCCCAGTACTTTGCAAAATAATTCTGTAACACATACCTTCAGCTCACATATAACTCCGAAGTCTTAACTCGAGCAAGACCAGGCTGCTAATGGGCTATTGTCTTTGATCCCACTCTCCCTAACGGTGGGCCAGGTCCACAGCTGATACAAATCAATCTCATCACTAAGTTCATTTCTGCCAGCTGAAGAAGGGGCCTCGTTTTACTCTGTAGCTTGGAGTACACTCCACTTCTTATTCTATCATTTGTCATCTCATATGCAGCAGAACTAGGCCAGAAATGGTTATGTTTCTGATAGACAGCTACTCTCCTTACTTTAAATGGCACCTGACTTGCACATTTGCCTGCTGAACTCTTAACGATAAAAACAATTTAAAGATCTGTGACAATATATCAAATAGTTATTGAAATCAGATACAAGTTTTGAGTATGACAAGTAGGGGTTTATTACTTCAGTCTAAGGGTATTCTTACACTTATTTCTCTCCATAGATGGACTCAAGATAATTCATAGCAGTGAGTCAAAACACTCGGCCAGTTTAACAGCAGTCTTTCATTCCCCTTCATAAAGAGGCGTGCACAAACTCTCTACTCATTTAAGCCCCAGAACCCAGACAGACAGACAGCTGACTACCCGAAAGCATGAAAATTCCCGAACCGTTCCTTTCCCCATGGCCTAGCTTTGGGACTTGATGATCATATGAATCCTGTTGCACACAAAACTCATCTAAAAAATGCAAGTACTATTTTAAGATCAGTACCTACTGATACTCATCTCACTAAATATACTCCTTGCATTTCCCATGAGATAAGAACACAGTGAGCTGTTTTCTGCAGCACGATTCTGGAAGGCTTTTTGTCTGAGATGTTAAAACGCAACTGTCTAAATAAATATTCTGTACCAAGTGAGATTTATACTGTAACTTTATACTACACATGAATAACTACATTAAAAGAATTAATGCATGAATGGAGCTTTTCTACATTATTTTGATCATCCTTCTGAAATTCAAACTCATAACCTATGCATGCACATTTTGCAAATTAAGCAAAATTTCTTGTCACCTGTGAAGCATGAAGAGTTGATTTCAAATCACCAGAATAACAAGAGTTGACAGTTATGTAGCTTGAATGGCTCAGGTCCAAGTTGAAATGTTTTCTCACTTACAGTTTCAGAATTAAGAACTTTTTTTGGACTTTCATATAAGCATTTTACTATAAAAGTTATACCACTAAGGATGAGGGCAAAAGAAAAAACAAACTTTCTCATAGTAATGAAAGTATCTTATTGAAATAAATGTGCCTTGCATTCTACACTATATTATTCCAAGAATTTTAAAGTTCTTAACAAATACTCTTGAAATACTTCACAATACTCCTTTCAGTTTCATCTCTGTACTTTCTAACTCTTAAATGAATTTGCTAGTTGTCAGAAATGTATGAATACTATTGATAAGAACAAAAGTAGCAGTCTAGAGGCAAAACTGAACAACTGTTCCCTTTTAGTGCCTTTTTTCCAAGAACCAATAACTTTTTTGAACTTTCGCCACTGAGACACTGATATTTTTCCATGCTGCCACCTCATATGAAAATGATTGGTTTTAATTAATCAAAAATGCCTCTATCTGTTTTGAGTGAAAGAACTATTTTTCTGTGTTAGTAAGCACACAAGTATGTTTCCTTTGAATAACTGGAGCAGGTGTAGTCTGGAAGATAAAATCCACCATAGGCATATGCTTCAGTAAGTAGTTGTGCCCACCTGCCTCTGGAAGGTGCTGGTTCTGTTACTGTATGAATACATGGAAATTATGCACTAAATACACAAAATATACTTCTTTCCCTGAACTTGGAAATTATATCCTAAGAATGTGCTGTGTGAAGGTGCAGAGATAATTGGACCGTGCAAGTGAAATGTTAGGTTAGATATTTGGATTTTTCTGAATGGGTAAAAGTACTTGGGTTACCGCAGGCTTATTGCAGATGCTGTAGCACAAGGCGTGAAAAGGCTGAAGTGCAAAAAGTTTGCAAAAGACTTTAAGAACACAGAACTGATATGGAATGAGCCACAGAGATTTTGTCAGGCATTGACACTGACACAAGGGATTGAGAAAAGAGTACATTTAAAAAAATAAATAATCCAATGATGACTTATTCTATGAATGCTCCCCACTTCAGGACTGCAGCCTGAGTCTGTAACTGCTGTACTGAATTACTGTAGTAACAATGCAGTGCCAAGCAAAGAGTATGAACACATCTTTAGGAATATGCACAAAGCAGAAAAAGTGTTGTATCATTAAAGGCAGTTAGATAATGCAAATGCAAACTAAATACTGGATTTTTAATCTGAATTCTGGCATTTTTGGAGAGTGCTTATGAACAATTACATAAGTAGCATTTTGAGTATTTGAGCATGAAATCACATTCAGTGTAGTCTGCAGCTTTGGTGTATTCTTTGGTAATTTCTAACTTTACTCCAAATGCTAGCCTTCTGAAATAAGTGTAACTCAGCTGCAAGGCAGTGACATTTTTATTTGAGATATCATACCTGTATGAATACAACATATGTTCCAAGAGCTCTACAAATAATCAACAACACTCTGTCAGGCTGAACACAGCTGGCATTGTTTATGTTCACCATCTCTTTGTATACATATAGGAGACTTGGGCCTTTTGGCTCTGTTTTCCTTTATCTATAAAAGATCAAAACTCAGGTGACTACTTATAATAGTTCAACTCCAAGGAAGCAGTAGAATTAAGTGTCACATCAGGTAAACCTGAGGTCAGACTGGCTAAACTGGGGAGGTTAAGGAGGCATTTTTGCTAAATAGAACCAAAGGTATTGTAAACAAGGTGTTGCTTAAAGCAGCTGTAACACTTCTCTGCTGAGTGAGATATTTCTATCCTGCCTTCCACTGAGGCCAGCTAATCCTATGAGTGATACAAAACATGTCACAGAAGAACCTGGAATCTGTGTTTTATTGGTAACAGCGACATTGACCTTGCCAACTCCTAACAAAACAATTTTCTACTGCACTGATATAATGGCGAAAACTGAGCTGTTATACCTGTTTCCTGTTCGTAGGAAAAGTCAGTTGCTGTAACGTGCAACTAAATTGCTCTCATAGTTAAAAATTAAAAAATCAAGTATACTATGGAAGCTGCTGAGAAAAAACATAGCTGCACAGGCTGAAGACACATCTCAAAATTTCACACAGATGCATTATTACTTTATTTATATTTGTCTAATCTTTGCTAAACTGGAGAGGTTTAATGCTAACATTTAACATAGCAGGTTTTGAAAGATATGTATTCAGGTCTTCTGTAACCAACTAACGAGAAGTTTCTGTCTGCTTCTTTTTATTCCAGAGCCTCATTTCATCATACTAAGGTAACCTAGTTTATAGCTCGTGACTTCTTTTATCTAGAGAAAGTAACAATTATCCAGGTGCTGAGCAAACAATTCTGGTATATGTGAAGGACATATATGCTGCTGTGCATGCTTTACAGGTACTATAAATTTGTTTTCAAGCTCCATCACAAAAGAATTCATCCCCTTTGGTAATTACTCAACCATTGAGCAGGTTCTACTTGGCAGACTACATACCATCAGATTCTACTTTTTTTTAATACTTCCTTCTCTGTATACTTGGTGGAGACTGCTGTGTGTAATCATAAGCCTGATTTCCTGTTTGGTAACACCTTATTCTTGCTTAGTGAGTAATATCATTTAACTGTAAAGCAGGGCTTTTTATAAGAGCACAGAGATTCAGATTTTCTAAGGTGGTCTCAATACAGTATTGTGTAATTGAAATCTTCAACTCCACATGTCAATGAGATTGATCTGACTGTACACATTCAGTTCCCTAAGAAACATGCTTTATTACATGTTTTCCCTGTTGCTGAGATTCCTTTTCCTGGCTGATCTGGAATTATGTATCCCTAGATATGTTCTTGGCTCTTAAGACATTTTCTGTTTTATTGAGGACCCCAAGCCCATAGCGGAGACGTGTTGTCCAAAAATGTTGTTGCACTTTGAGTGGTCCAAAGGTAAACTTTAGCCTAATGAGGTTAATTTCCCTAGGCTCCCCTTACTGGCTCTTTCAAAGGAAACTCTCTGCTGAGAAGCTTTGGGATAGCTAGGCTAAATTCAGCCTTTATAGAAATACCACCCTTATTTTACTACCTTAATTGACTTATACATCTGGTCTCTTGGACTCCAAACAAAACGTTAAATCATTTGATTCTGCTATAGCCCAGAGAAAACACATTTTCCTCCATCATGAAAAAGCTGCTGTAGATTTTTCAGAGCTGCTTAAGTTCTGAAACTATAACTTCAATTTTTATTCTCTTGCTTATCTTCGTTGTCATAGGCTGCTATCTTTGTGAGAAGAACTAGGTACTGAAAAGCATTCTCGCACAGTAGGAGAGAACATGCTGCTATATATGTGCACTAGATTATGCAGAACTTTTACCAGAATCTGTGCCAAAACCGTTTTATCAATAAAGAAATGCTTAAGCTAATCCAGAAGTACATTTGTTTTCTACCTCTGCTGCAATGTCCTCAAAAGACCACATATGCCCAGATATTTCTGGATTGACCCGGTTTCCCTAGCTGCTCATAACATATGGCAACACTGTCAGTAACCATCATAAAATATACCTAGAGACAAAAACATGTACAAAAGCATACCCATATATAGACTTTGCACTATATACTGACATATCAATATATCTTTTTTTTTTTAGCCACACCATGTTTTCATGAGCTTAGAACTACAAGACAAGTATCTGTAAAACTACTAATTTTCTGTGTGGCTCTTGCAAATTCTCATACACACTTTGTCTATCATTGACTTATCCATGATGTCAAGACACTAAACACAATACTACTTATAGCACCTGATAGTCATGTGAAGAAAATGGATCAATTAATGTCTTTAGATACTACAATTGCTGCAAGGTTGCTAGATTATATTTCTTGGATTGGGGCTACTTCAGAAACAAAATGTTTTTGCTAAAATACCATCCCAAAAGGTTGAATCCCAGGATGAACTAACTCTTCAAATCGCCTTCTGATGCAACACGGCTAGGTGACCATTGATGATTCCTGTAGTTAAATTAAGTTGTGACAATGAGTCAGAAAAGGAAAATTGGTTCATTCTGATGATACACATTTTCACGGAGCAGAAGGTGCTGCAGCTGCAGAAGGTAAGGGGGAGACTTATCACACAATCTGTCAGAAAACAAATCAATAGCATTTGTTGTTCTCCGGCTACAGCATGAATCCCCAAAAAGTAAGATATGGTATAGATCGAAGCATCTACAGCAGCAGAATGATGGATAGTACTTACAACATATGATAATAGATGGAAAAGTCAAAAGTCAGAGATGTAACCTTACCAGACTCACATTTTAAGATTTTCATACTTAAGATTAAAAAAAAAAGGTGTGAACTTTATAATCTGGGTGGGATAAAATGCCTGTCAAAGATTTGCTTTGGCACCTGCCTCATCATTTTCATATTTCTCTAACAGTTCATATGAAAAGGGTTTCTGAAATACAGCAGACACTCCTGGGAGACAATCTGACAAACCAGGCTAAAGTCTGCACCCACCAGCACAATAGCATCATTGCTTCTCAGTCTACAATTTCCACATTTTCTGGGAGGTGCTTATGTACACAGACTATCAGATGTCCAATTAAAGCTTAAAGGTGCTGCATAAAAAATGCAAACTAAAATGTTTACAGTCATTAAAAAGAAGACATTAATGTCGTAGTGTTATACGAAACTAAGCAGGCTTTGCTAAAAAAAACAAACACTACTATTCAGGGCCATGTGATTTTTAAATCAAATATTGGATATAAAACTATTAGTAGCTGACATGTAAAACTGTAATAGTCCCAATGGTCTTTAAGAAAAAAGAAAAGCTAAGTCAGTGAGACTTTGTTTTCAAGGAAACATGCAGTTAGATTCTTTTTATGTTGCTGCACACACACACACACAAAAAAAGTATCTTTATTGATACCTGAACATTAATAAATCACATCAACAGATGTTAAAGCAACCAGAAATTGATTGTGAGAAAAATATTATCTTTGGATATTGTTGTAAAGGGACAACTGGTGTTAAGAAAGAAATAGAGTATATCTGTAAAATTATATTGAAAGCACTAGAAACAACAAAAAAATTGGAATATATATTTATTAATTTCTGTGTTTTGTTTTTTTTTTTTAATGAAGACATACACACAGACTGCACATTGAACAGAGTAAGTTAAAAAGACGTTATTTTAAGCAATATCTAAAACACCAAGTGTAAAACTAACATCTCGTTACAATGCCCTGTAACCTACTTTGTTTTTATTCCTAATGTTTCATGTTGGCTTCTCTTTACACAAAACAGTAGTCTTTCTCTATTAACAATACACAGGCCACATCTGTTTCTCATTAAATACCTTACTTTTTCTGTAGTGCATTGTGTTTCTGTCGCAGAAATCTCTCTGAGAAAAATGGATTTAATAACTAAGGATTTAAGTAAATTCTCGAAGCCTTCTCAGCTCTAATTCAGCACACAGAAGAAGAAGGGTCAGCAACTGGGGCACATTTCTTCCTCACTGACTCCTTCTGCTTAGACTGTCCATGTATCTCCTCATCCTGCGCTAGCGAAAGATACCCAAGGCAGCCCCAAAACATGAAGGGGCTTTCTCTGTGTGCTGTGTGACAGCCAAGAATTGGTTTAGGAGAGCAAGGATGAAGGGACGAAAGAGAGTAAGACCTCCAAAAGGTAGCTCCTTTCAGCAGAGCCTGCTGAAGAGAAAATGCAAATAAAAATGCAGGGAACAAAAGCAAGTCCATTTTCCGGACTGCAATATATCAGAGGAAACATTCCACAGGGGTAATTTCCCAGCCTGACAATTCAGTCCATTGGGTAGGCTGAAACATATAATAACCTTGATGAAAGGCAGTGTAATTGAGAGAAGCAAACTGATTGATTCTGAACATATGTAAAAGAATAGTAAATAAATGTATTTTTCTGTAGCAGCTAAGTTTTCCAGCTCAAGTCATCACAGATTTTTCACACAAATATTTGCTACACAGTATATCCACATTTTAATTTTCATAGATTTTTGTAGTTCATACAATTTTCACATTAATTACTCTAATACAGACTTCTAGCATGTTATGAGTGGTCAGTGCCTTCCTCCACTCAAGTATGTGGTTCACAAATGAAAAAGGCTTTCGTTCTATTTGCCCAAATTTCTATTGAGCCCTGCAGCATGGAGTTTCTCAGAGACACTAAGATCTTACACGTAGCATGAAAACAGGAGGTTGGGTAGGAGAAAGAGACCCTACGACCATCCTTTCTGCAGGAAAAGTTGGTGCCACGGACAGAGGTTTGTGCTACAAATAGACAGAAAGGGAGAGGAAGGAATAAAAAATATGCATGTGCCTTTAAAGATACTAAAAATATCCAATGTGAGACACACATCTATAGGCTTCATTATTTCTGCTGTACATGAATTTCCTCATTTTTTTGTTTTGTTTTGGTGTTTTTGGTTTTTTTTTTGGTTTATACCATATTCCATCTTGAGTAAGAACACACTGATATTCCAAGCACTCTGCAGGGCACAATTCACATTTCATGGCATTTTGCCTCAGTTGTTTTGTATCACAGAAAAAACATATGATGTTGTATCACAGTACCAAGTAAAACCAGTTATGGCAAATAAATGATCTCATGCATTCTTTCATTGTCTAAGAATTAATCCTGATTTTTATAAATATATTCCTTGTAAATATAGGCAATACACTTCTGAAGAACAAACTCTGCATACGCATTGTTAAATCTACATTCATTCATATTTGTATGATGTTTCTTTAGGTATTATGTGACTAGTCCCTGAACTAACATACTATAGTTTTTGGTGCCTAATTAGACTGCAAACTTTTAAAGATAATGAGAACTGTTAAAATACTTGTCTTTTATTACTTGCAAGAATGCAAATATGGGTAATTATTCAAAGAACCGCCATTCCCTAATCATTTGTGAACAAACCCAGTTTAAATGGGTGTTTGCAAAAAGCAAGCAAATCCCATCACTGATGGGGCCATTGAACAAACAGCCATTTAGAAAATAAACTCAAGCTCACAAGCACTTCTTCAAGATTTGCACCAACAGTTGTCTTCAGTTTGCTCTCTTGTAGTTTTGGAACAGCAAAAGAAAGAAATGCAGCATTATCAACCACTTCCACTTCTGGAATAGTCTTCTCTGATTTGGTGTTTTCATAGCCCAATACAAAAATCCAAAGAATGTCCAGGAAACATAAAGCACATATTACCCTATATAGAGCAAGCTTCATGTTTATTATTTTGTTTCACTATTTTTCCTACCTGCATCCTTTCACAATACAAAATACCTCCTGGTTGACACTGAGGTCCATTTCTAAAAAATGCATACACGTTATCCTGACTTGATTGTGGTATCTTCATTCATTAATCCCTCACATAGAAATAAGTATTTCTATGAGTATTCATTGCCACAAGGATTTTTTTTTTTCATCTATAACAAGAGGGTCAGTTTATAACATCAGTAGTCCAGCATCATATCATTATAAAGCAATAATTTCACTGGAGGGCAGACCTGAAGCAGGACAGTGATGAATCAGTCACCACTCATTTTTAAGGATGTACAAATGACAAAGCAAACAAATGGCACATCAGAAAAATATTTACAACCTATGTTATAATAAATAAAAATAAAATGAACTAACAACTAAATTTATACTTGTTTTCTGGAAGACTATTGTTGTATAGAAAAAACATGAAGCCTTCTTTATAAGCAAAGACAAAGGACTTTGAGGAAGGTCTTGAGGGTGTCAGTGGATTCCTATGTCTGGCTGTCTCTTGAAATTTTGAGACAGCTATGCATGAGCATCATCACCTACAGTATCTGTGTAAACAAAGTAGCTGCCTGTAGAACCACATATGTGCAACTCATAGTACAGAAATCAAGACTTTCATAAAAAATCAAAATTAAAAGGAAAGCTTTTTATTTTGGCTAAAACATCTCTCGCAGCCAATGCAAGTAGCCCTGAAACGCTGACATGTTCTAACTTGAACTTATGCAGTAGTAGCCAGATTTTCTGATCCTTCAAACTGCAACCCAAGTCTTCATCTTGCTGAAATACAATAGGTACTTCGGAGAGCCACATAAAGTAACTCTGATGGTGGAAATACCAGTCGAGTCCCCAGTTCTCCAAGAGGTATGAAATCAAATCCCAAGGATAGACTAGAATATACATCACAGCAGTACCAGGTTGCACATTTCCACGGGAAAGCTGGTTGCCCAGGGATCCCTGCCACATGGGTTGGCAACACTCATACAAGGCACTAGAAAACATGTAATAGACTGGAAAAGCTTGAAAAAGCTTAAAAAATCACAACTGGGGCACCAGAATCACATACCAGAAAAGTATGTGATAAAGAAGGCAGCACAAGGATAAGGCAGAAGTGAAATGAACATATGAGATGAAGGGACAAAGATACTCCTAAGTACATGCCCAAGCAACACAGCATTGCTGTAGTCCCAATTGCTAGTCTCTGGAGGGGTAGGGAGGAATTGAGAGTCCTTATCTCCTTTCCCTTTGTTGGCTGTGGGAAAGTAGGCTGACAGTGGGATTTCAGATTCACAACAAGAAGAGAAAGATTATCAAAAGGAAAGTATCCCTTGAAGAGAAAAAGGAAATAAATAAAGTGCTGTGATTCAGAGACCTTTTTCCCCTATTAGTAAGCAATGCATCTGTGGCTCATGTAGCTGGCTACCTCTTCTGGTTTCATTAGCAGTGGGACACAAGACTGTCCCAGTTACAGCTCCAGGCTGTGGAGATAAACAATGACTATTTGAATCTTCCTTGTGTTGGGAAACAGCCTGAAAATGGAGGAGCTGAGTCCAAGTGCCAGGCTGTAAGATCACCGTAAGAGGAATGAGAGGGTTCTTTACTGTTCTTTTCTAAATCTTGAGATTTTTCAGTCATGGTTTTAGATGTTTGAAGTTAATAATGGTGCTCTTGGCAGGAAAGCAGACTTGGAGCACCATAAACTGCTTATCTAGGTACTGGGTGGTCCTCATGTTCCTGTTTGGATACTTGTGCCTAATGATTCCATATATCACCAAGCAAAGAGGCAGAAGGAGATGAATTATTGGGGAGCCTGACTATCTAAGATAAGGAGAAAAAAGAAGGGAATGCAGTCACTGAGGAGTAGAGTAGAGTTCATGTAGAGAACGGTGTTAACTCTTCCATTGTCCTTAGACGATAGCTAAAATAAGGAGTTACAAATAAAAAAAAATAAAGCTACTCTTTGTACGTGTTAGGAAATACATGTAATGTTTTAAGACTTGACTACAGAATGATTAAAAATAAATTATCACCAAATATACTTAAAGGAGAATATACACAGGTGGGCTTTGACAGATGGTACAGGAAGGGCCACAAAAAGAAATGGGCATTTATCTCTCAACATAACTAAGTTACAAAAAACCCAATTTTTTGTTGTTATTCAGAAATAATAAATGAAAAATAAAGTTTCTAAAAATTTATAATTAAAGAATTTTACACAAAAAGAGAACAAATAGGAGCACACAAATTATGCTTTTTTGTCTTCATAGAAGTACTTCAAAATCACTTAAGGGCTCTCTTGAAATTGTGGAGTGTCTTACAGAAGTGTAATCTCACAGCAGCTTCATTGACTATCTATCATATGGTACACTGTACATTGAAATTCAGTTCAATTTTATTCAAATTTATTAAAGGTCAAAAGTTCTGGGGCACCAAATGTTCCAAATTTTAATTACTCCAAAATCCTTATGCTTTTATGAATCGATGTCATCTCACTTCAGTTTCTACCGTAAAAGTCTTACTTAAAATCTTACAATTTATTTTAAAATAAAACAATTCATTTTATCCTCATAACTTAGACAAATTCAAGTTCTAAGTAAATTTATTTCTTGACATAAGAGGTCGTTTCCTAGATCCTACAGACAGTGTGATGAAAGTGGGACACTGAAGTTAATACTACAGGCTAAGGAGTTTGCATAAGAAATGGCAAATTAGTTAAATGATAATAGCAGAAGTAGTTTATTTTATGCCCTTCTAGATTATCTTCTTTTCTCCTTCTTATCTTTCTTTTCCTTTTTCTTTACTTTCCTTCAGCCTTCAGCTATTTAACTGTCACTTTTTTGTTTGCTTCCAATTGTCTCTTCTTTTTCTCCCTTTTTAAATCTCTCTCCTTCTTGTCTTAATCTCTCTTTTCACCATTCTTCTAAGTTTCTTATCAACCACATCTACTCAAGGAGAAAAAAAGTCTCCAGCATCTAAAGGTAACTATCTTTTCTGTTCATAGTTCTTGAAATGTGGTTAAAATGTCTCTGATAAAACACTATCCTCTAAGACAGTATTGTGTGAAACAAGATTTCTTACAAGAAATACAACTACCTGAAAGCAGAAAAAAAGTATTTTGAAAGTGGCCTCAAGGTTAGGAAAGACTGTATTAAATCTTTCTGGTTACACTTCGACACCAAAGATCACTAAATGGTTTTGGTTTGGGATTCTGTTTAAAGCACCCAGTGAAGCATGTAGTGCAAGATGATAAAATTAATAAGCAAACTTGCACATTTAAATTATTTGATACATGCCAGGGTTAAATATTGTAACAAAAGAGCAAATTTGAACATCAAAGTCTACTCTGTAGCAGTTCAAGAAGAACAATTTTTTTATTCTTTTCTGTAAGATAAGGAACTTGCTGGTTTCTTTAAAAGAACACTTATTTTTAGCAATCTAAAGCAGGTATACTCAACCTTACACTCTTTTACAGCAAACCAGGAGAGTTCATCTGGGCAGAGAGATTAATCTCTTGTCCACAGTGTGCTCCCAGCAGCTATTTGGGGAGCCCAGTGGTCACTCCCTCATGAAGAGACGGGCACACAGCCAGTGACGTGCCTGGGCAGTGTCACGTTAGGGCTAATGGCTCCCTGGTAAGATGGTGACTGCAGAGCAATCCATCTGCCCTAAACCTTATAGCTCACCTCATTCTAAAAATCCTCCTGAGATTTTTAGGAAAAAAATGAAAAACGTTCTAGAAAAACGTGTCTGGGATCATTGCAGCACATGACACCACTGGATTACCCTAATTGCTTGAGCAGCAGCAAGCTGCCCTTTGCTGTCCTCTGTCCTGAGACCCGCTCACCTCCAGACTGTGTGAGAGCTGTGCGTGGGTTGAGCTGGACGCACACCTTTGGTCTCTGCACCCACCACAAAGCCAGTGCTTCTGACGTACAGGTGCCAGACCTGTGGTGCTGGCAGAGGATGCTCCTCTCTGCCTGGTGTGGCAGGAGGCGCGGGGCACACCGGGCAGGGACAGCCACTCCAGGGGGTCTCAGGTAGGGTGGGCGTTCCATCTCCTCTCAGTCACGATCAATACGTACAGGCAGGGCTCGCAGTGCTAACCTATGGACCTGGGTCTGGTTCAGTCAGAGATGAATTTTTCATGGAAACAGCAGAGAGACTTAATATATTCTTAACACTGTAAGCAAAGATTTTTTTTTTTTAAGTGTTTCAGCCACATGATAGTCCTCCTAACTTCTTTCAGTACTGGCTTTGATCCTTTTCTTTTCAAGCATATTTATATTCGAGGCAGCAACATTACTGTTAAATCGTATTTTTTTCATGGATCCACACAGATAAAGCCACATACCAGATTTCTTTTCCTTCTTACAAAAGCTATTTGAAGGATATATTTATTTGATAGTCAAATAGAAACCATGGAGTAACTTGCAATATTTAACCCTGATGCACACTTCAACTTGTCTAAATTGTGAAGAGTCTGAGGAAACTTGGAAAGAAACAAACAGCTAGATTTTGCATTAACGGAATTAGGACAGTGCTTCTTTATCAATGGAAGATAGGTAAAAATTATGAGCATGAAATACCATAATAAATTCACAACCAATCAATTAACCAACAAACAGCAATGCAACATTTTTAGCTGAAAATAGGTAAACAATTTCAGCATATTTACTCTACCTAGAAAACACTAGGTTAGGACTAACTGAGAAATGACTAATATGTTGCTGACAGGCTTTTAGCACCATAACAGCAGAATGTTAAAGCTTTTAACAGGCTAGAATAGCTCTGTGTGTACCTACATTAAATGTTAAGACTGATGAATCAGCACTAGCTAAGTCATAGTGAAATACCAAATAGGCTTCAGGCACCAGTATGAACCCTGAAAAAAAGCAAAGTATTTTTAAATCAAAAAGTAAATTATGATTACCAGTATCATTGTAAGGAAATTGTTTATTCACTGAAGGATTATGTGAATAGTGAAAGTAATTAGAGAAAATGATTTCTATTATTTTTACCACATATTACAGGAATTTTAAAACTTCCTGTCCCAATACATCTCTCAATAGATTGAAAGTTTTAATTATTGTCTACTGCTAAATAAATCTGAAAAATGAAATACATTCACTGTCCAGCAGAAAAAAGGTGCTTCTTTTGGTTGGCTTTTTTCTACAGGGAAACGGCAGTAGAAAAGTGTCACAATTATTTACTGATATTTTTTTCTATTTTATATATGTATATACATATTTACTTTTAAAAAATTAAAATACTTATCAACATTAGAAATAAATTATTTTTACACAGTAATTTACATATTGATAGATTAGATTAAAAAATACATTTAATTTTTTCTTACATTTCCGAATTCAATATAATCTATGAATAGCTTGATAGTTTTGAAATCCAGAAGGACATCACATGCTAGTTCTAGTTGCTAGATTTATTACTAAGAAAACCTTGATAAGTTTATTACCTTTCTTCTCCTGAACTGCATATTCTATGTTTAGGTCATGTATAATTTAGCTACAAACCTCAGAAACTGTACTTTTGAACAAGACACAAAGAATATAATTATAAAGTAAGACTATAATAAGGATAAAAATGTTTTATAAAAGATTATCATTACTATGCAAAACCACCTTAATATTAGCTCTATCCTCTATACAGAGACCTTTATTGTCAAATAAGTACTTTACTTTTTACCCTCTTTTTCTATCCGTTTGAGTTGTAAAATGTTTTGAACATTAAATTCGATATTCACAAATGCACAACACATTCTGCTCTAGAGTGGCAGTCTGAATCCTGTAACTGTGTGGTTTGCCTTCTTGATCATCCTTTTGCCTACGTAAAGTTCCTCCAAAGGAACGAGGTACACACTCATGCATACTGTCAGCCCACGGGAGGCATGCAGGCTGTTTATATTTTAAGCTTCAGCTGTAAAAGTCTGAAGTAAAAGTCAGTCCTTTCTCAAGAGTCAGTCCTACTGTGAGACCTTCTCTTTCAGACATTTCCCTGGCACAGAATTTCTGTTAAAAATATTAAAATTCCATTAAAATCAGTTCTTCACAAAAACCAACTAAACGATAGGAAATTTTTACAATCACCCAGGTTCACCAAGAGTATATTTTGTCCCAGAGTGCTCAAGTGAGAAAGCTATGGAGCTTTTAGCAAGTGTATGTATGTATATATTACCTACACATATATATGTATGCATATGTATGTATATACATAACTTCCAACATACAAAGAATCAGCAAGAACAGGTATCATTGTTCTTTACTAGTGATATATTAGTGACATTCCTAATAACAACTATGGTTAAATGAAGATGATGGCATTTGACATTCCTAGTGACAACTATAGTAAATAAGACAATGCTGCTGATCTCAAGCTCTTTGCCTATAGTGCAGAATGTATTGAACAATAGAAAGAATAGTTTTAACATCTTGTAAAATCTTAAAACTTGATAATACTATTTCTACCAAAAATACAAACCCACATTTTTGCTCCAGTGATTCACTCTGACAACTGTAAATTCTGACCTTTACATATGACATCCAAAACTTGCCCAGAAAATTACAGTTTTATTCTCTATGAGAAAATATATTTTATTCAGAGTAAGCAAACCATTTTGATTAAAATTTCCTAACAAAGAAAATTACTTATAGTACAGCAATAAATATACAAAGTTATAAATGCTGGAAAATATGCATATACAGTCTCCAATGCAAACATTATATGCAGTATATAGCCATTAATAATAACCATGGTAGTACTTTATGATATAGTTTTTCTGAGGGACAGTAAGACAGTCTTAATACATTGCCACTTCAGTATCAAAATTACAATGAGATTTCTTTGTATTATTTCCCACAATCATAAGCATGTAAGTTGTAAAATACAGGCATTCAAACAATAATCGTTGGCTTTCTTAAAAATGACGTGAACAGAAAAAAGTAATAACATGTGCCAGAAGAAGACACCATAGCATAAGCAATTAAGCAATGATACTTTTTATATATGTAAACATTTTATATGTTTAATATTACCTCGAAGATATGTGTTGTTCCCACACACACACCGTACCCAGGTGCTGTTATAATGAAAAGTACAGATGCGTATGGGAATAAATCCCTTTATTTTCCTTCCATACTATTTTTTTGTTGCAGTTGTATTTGTCAGAAATGGTAATTTCTTCCCACGCTCCCCCAATCTGATTTCACTCATTTGAGATGTGGTGGAGCAGAAACTAGGCTACAAAATTCCCAGCTCCAAGACACTTCTATGGGAGAGTAAAGAACAAAGCTTTGTCCAAGGAGGTGTAAGCTCAGATAAAGCAAACACCAGTCATAGAGTTCTATTGTGGTCCTTGCTGGAGCACTTTGGTCCTGCCCTTGAGATGCATGGCTAGAACTTGGATCACAATGACTTTTCTGGGCAACTCATAGTGCCTTTTACTATACCATGATCTTGTTTGGAGAAGCATCACAGAGACTCTAAAGAAATGTAAAGTTATTCTATCTTTTAAAAGACCACTTGGAGCAAAAGAATTTTGAAATCTCTCTATACTGTAAATATAAAAGACTTTTAAAGCATTGCTATACTGCTACACCTGAACGTTTTAGTGAAAATTCCTATTAAGAGATGCAGAAACCAGCCATGTCCCCTTTCATTTAAAGGCATATTTTTTGGCTTGGGTTATGCAATTTAAGTGTAACCCAAATAAATGAACATATATATTACATAATCACACACCTTCTCAGAGTATTTTTTATCAGTATTTTAACTATAATGTGCCAAAATAACCCAGCAAGAGAACACCTTTGAGTACTCTGTCAATTGACAAGCAAATATATAACATCAATAGCACTCGACAAAGAATCAACCATCAACTACGATTACATAACATTCTGGCCTTCTCCTTTCGAAAGAAGGAGCTAGCTACTTCCCGGAGCATCCAGCTCTGCATGATAGTTGCATTCTGCTACTGGAGAGATTCTTGCATCATGGATAGCAAAGCCAAACAGTATACAATTCAAATGGCATCCCTGTAAAATATCTCTTGCCCAGCAGTTGTTCCTTGAATACTGCTAATATTTAAATAAAAGGAACATTAAGATCTGATCCAAACACCTTCTCTTAATTGCAAGGAGACCTGATTCAGATCCATAACTTTTAACACATTTCACAACTGATCTCTCTAAGCAATTAAATATCACAATATCAATATGATATAAATACTAATTTACATCCTTGTTTTTCCTTTAACCAAATATTAGCGATTTGCTAATGTGCTGGATTGAGAGTCCACTGTCCTGAGAGAAGAAAGCAAGCAAGTTGAATCCATAAGGTCTAATAGCTAACTACAGATGACATTAAATATCTTATTATAATTGCAAAACAATTTCCAAAAGATGTGGTGCTCTTAAACTCATATATCTTTGTGTAAGTTACTCATCATGGCTAAATACCATCCCAAACTGATTAACTTCGGTAATGCTTTTGTAAGACTTAATGTCTGTATCTTCATCTATTTCATTTCTTCATAGAAAAAAAATCAGACTAAATACTCAGAATCACAAGCTTCCAAACACCTGAAAAATCAATGAATCAAAACTGAAGTTTACAGTATTTTTACTCTGGGAACTGGCTTTTTTCATAAAAGGTAGTATGTGAAAAGATATACAGATACAGACCTTTTTAGTGAGCAAGAAGCATGCCTTGGAAAAATTTCAATCAATGTATTTCAGGTCTTATTAGACGTGTGCCTCAGTTTCCACATCCATTAAAATAAAGGGCTCTTTTAGTCATAATTAGTTAATATGCTTAAATATTTATAAGCCGTAGGATAATATTTTTATGCATCACTTATGCACACATTAACAGCCTGCTAGTTTGGGCAGGGTATTTTTTAGATGTAAATTACTTGTGAATGGATGAGGCAGTTCTCCGTTCCACTCAGTCCAGCACCTCTGTCCTTAATGTTGCTGATTTTAGGGACCAAGTGAAGTGGCAGATTTATTGATGTGTATGCACATACTTTAGGAAAAACAAATATTACTTAAGCTACAGATCAGCTTCCAGACAACATGACTGTCAAGATAATACACATCCCAAGGATACCAACAGCCACCCCTACAAGTTCTGATTATTTTAGGGACTTCCATCATATATATTTTCCAACCAACCACATCCCATTTAGCTGAATTAAACTGAAAACCTCAATTCAATTTTCAATACTCCTTCCCCTTTTTGTAATCTAGGTATTTCTAAAAAAAACCACAGCAAAAATTGACAGGTATAATGATAATAGTATGTTGCCCATCATGGGCATGCTTATTTGTAGAGCTGGACAGGAATAAAGAATAATCTCAGCAAGAACTGAGCTGCCCTTTAAATGAAAATAATCATCTGGCTATTTCAGTCAAGCAACTGTGTATGCAGTAGGAAGTCTCACTCCCAGATATTATCATGACTCATCTACTTTCCTGTTCTAATAGTAATGTTCTTTTCTCTTTTTAAGTGCAGTTTTGATAAACCCTGCACAAGCTGCAATGCTACCTTAAATCCCACTTTCTAAATCTATAGATTTTAAACTGCAGTTACCTGTTTGTATCCATAAAGTTACGCAGTGTAATTGCCGTAGTTACAAGGTTCCTTCACACAAACAGTATACCTGTAAAATCTGCTACCCTTATCAACGCTAACACTTGAAACAGCATGCAAAACGGTAAGACTATAAATAGAAAAGGTACAGCTGATTGCAGCCTGGAAGTCTCACAACTCTCTGGAAATAGAGGAGTTAATCAGCCCAGGCAGTTCAGAAAGCTTGCAGTGAAACACAGGATTGTACTGCAGATGTGTGGAGCATACAGAAGGTGTGGCCCGTGCTTTCTGCATGCATATTTAAATACCTAAAATTATATGGCCTTAAGGTTATTATTAAAGAATAACCTCCCGGAGAGGGAGAATTACTCAGCGAAACGAGGCCTAACACATTTCTTCAAACAGAGAGCCGAGAAGAAGAGAAGGAAAAGCCTGGGTTACTCACGATTCTTTTCACCTCTCCACCTTGACCCCGCTTTTATTCTAGGCGTGATGTCCGCAGCAGCAGTTATGTCTACTAGCCCAAGCAGCAGCAGCAGTGACAGCACAGCCATGCCAGGTAACAAAAAAAATAAATCACCTCTACCTGGAGTACCGATAAAGATGAATTAGAAGACTTTTCTTAGGAATGAATAATTGGAGCTAACAGCACTTACTCAGCAGAGGCAGAGGAAGATGTAAAATATTGTTCCTACTAGAAATGTTTATGAAAGATTGTTTTTCCATTGCATCGCTTATTTCCTTTATCCAGGGAATGTAAAAACAGCACAGTCGTAGAGGCTTCCCCTAACCAGGAGCCTCTGGCACTCAGGCGCCGGAAGAGATGCACTGGCAGCTTTCTGTGGTCCCTCGGAAGCCACCGGCTCCTCACCTGCCTCTGCCACCTCTCAGCCCTTCCCAATGTTTATCAACATTCCCCGCAGCACCCTAGCAGGGGACACAGCCGGGCTGAAACCGGAGCAGGTTTTTTTCTCCTTCACTTGCATATTTCACTGCAGTTTCACAGAGCTGATGACATGGAACATTTTAATGTTGACACTCAAAACTCATTACATTTATCAATGGGCGCAAAACCACAGTTTGTAAAGCTTCCTTCCCTACCCACAGAGGGGGCAAGGGAAGGGAGGAAAAATAACGTATCTAGGATGAGAAAAAAGGGCTTAAAAAAGAAACTTTTTTTTTCCTTTAAGCTGCTCAATAACTCTGTCTCTTATTCAGCATAAATATCTTCTATTTCTAGGGAAAATAACACAAACAATACTACCTCCCGCCCAGGTTTCTGTCAGACCCTGCATGAATGGAACAGTCCACTGACAGTAAGAGAAACTCTGAGAATTTATGTATATAATCTATGTTACCTAACAACCTTCTCCTTGCAGCCCAACAGCCTCTGAGCAGCCAGTACCCAGTGCAAGCAGACTCCCGTGCTTGCAGCATTAACAGCAGTACTGTTGGAAGCTATTTAACCCCCTGTCTATCAGTGCCAGGGAGCTAGATCACAAACTTCCCCCTGGCGATCGAAAGTCTCAAGGAAAAACTGTAACAAAAATTATCTGCTAACCCTTTCACCACAGTTATGAAATCATTCCACACGACCTGTGGAGGCCCAGGAAAGCTTCATCCTGAGAGCTGAAAATCACTATAATAAGACCAGAGTGCTTTTCACTCACAGTGACAGAGGGCTTTAGTTTGGATGAAGTCTACATTTATATTCAGTAAAAGAAATTGCAAAATATCTAGGTGTTCAGCATCATAAGCATCAGCCTCAGGAATACTTACAATTGTAACTTACTTATACAACTTATTTTCTTAATAGAACATCAACGAAGTAGCATTCTACAAGCTGATCTTCTGCATCACACATTGCATATTGGCTGTTGTGTAGATGCTATGGCTATAACTGGGCAGAATTAAGGAGGTTTTTGAATAAAGTACTGGAATAAATTTCTAGATACAATTTCAATTGCAGAGAAAGGAAAGACAAAGCAAGCTCTTCGAGTCTTAATAGTGCATCTACTACTTTATAGTGTTCACAGCCACTGCTTTTTATGAAATGAAAGTGAGCTCAAAATAATTAGTGCTATTGAAATACTCCACAGTGACCAGTTAAAGTATGACCATCTGAAGCCATTCATCTCTAGATGTTCTCATGTCAGTGATGGTAACTTTCCAAAACAGGCCAGGAGCAATTTTTTCACCTAAAGCTGCCAGACTTCAGATGACCACAGAGATACTGTATCAGAAAGTTTACCATGACTATTAAATTAGTTATCCATGAGTCCTTTAAAAGGAACACTGTTTCTTCATTTGGATCAGTTGAAGAAATCAGGAAAGGAGACCTGCTCTTATTTCAATTTGAGCTAACTACTTTCAGTACAAAAAGCAAAGTATTTACAGCACAGGACATAAAGAACCAGTGATCTGCCAAATCTCACACGTTACACAGTACAAGCAGTCTTCAGTTTCAGTCTGACCCCGGCAGCACCCGCGTGGCTGTTCCCCCTGAGCAGATGACCAGGAGGGGGTTGTTTCCCCATACGGACCCAGCACTGTGTCTGGGGATGGAGAAACTCACCGCCTCCTTGTCTCAGCGGAAGTTCCTGATGAAGAGGTTTGGTTTCTTTGCCATCATTTTATTCTACAGGAGTCACATGTACGGGCTAAAGAACAATGGAGCATCAGTCCCATACCTGCCACCGGGCCTCTGCCCCCCTAGCAAAAATAACTCCTATGGTAATATACAGCATTAAAAGAAATGGTTAGGGATTTCAGGTTGCCTTTTTTAAGCACATTCTAACTGCGCATCCTTCACCCTCCGAACTCACGCCAGGGAAGCGTGTCAATACTCACTCTCTAAAGATGACTCATCGTGTTGCTGGTTATGTAAGAGACCTGATTGTACCAAATTGTTCACTGCACCAAAATACGGCGCAGGAAAAAACCTCAGTTAATACAAGGTGGTCCTTTAGGAGCACATTAGCTGTAACGTGGAATGGTGTCATTTACTATGAATGCAGAAAAATTGCCTTTTCAAGTGACAGCTGCAGTTTTGGGCACCAAAAGCAAGGCCTTGTGATCTTGCAGTTGGCAGTGCACTGTCTGAAGGACAGAAGATAAAGATTTTCAAGGAAAAAAGAAAAAAAAGCAAAGCGTGGGATTCCAGAATGAACTACACAAAATGAATCCCAGCCAAAAACTTGAACTGCCTCATAGAAGAAACCCCTATATACATTAGCTGTTGTAGCTAATGCTTGTTATCCTTTATTTGGTCCCAGATCCAAACCTCATTGAGCTTTGTGCTGTGCAAAAGTGAAATGGTGCTTCAGATTGGTGTTTCAGCAGATGTCTGCCGAGCTCTCAAGCCACACAGTTTTGTCTGGTGTGCAATCTAACACAGAGTTTATGGAAAGTTTCAGAACTGTAGACCAGACAGCTTTTTATCTTAGAAGACTAATGGAAGGGTACCTTTATGGACACAAAACTTGCATGGACATTTTTGCACAGGTTGCATCCATTTATCCTGTCACAGGAGAAGGAGCTGCTGCCTTCGGAAAAGCTGCCCTGTATTCTGATGGATGTGAAGGGATGCCTGAAGCAGCATCTCATAAGTGACCATTTTTCTCTTCATTCACACCAAAAATGCAGTCAGACAGGGAAAACTTATCACCAAAAAAGCTTTTAAATCACCTTGTCTAACAGAGCGCCTCATGCGCAATGTTGCTGGTTAGCAGGATAGTGGCCAATTACTGCCATAGAAGCAGCGCTGGTCCACTGCCTTCCCCACTGGAGTAATAGCAAGTAAAACCAAACTGATTAAGCATTCAGAGGTGTGAAGCCAAATAAAAGGTAACCTGCTCCTATGTGATTCAGTGTTTTATAGCTCATTTAACTGGTTTCAGTTTCTGCTGTATAATTTCTGCTCATGTAAGTTCCTTAGCAATGTGAAAGCTTACTCAAAAGCAATGTAATTAATTCTGGAATTAGCCATGTGGACAACTTTTTCAGAGATGCAGTGGACCACTTGAAGATGTTACACCAAGACTGGATGCCTTTCTGACTTATATGTTGCAGCTCAGTCAGAAGTTAAGGACTTGAAGATAAAATTACAAAATCAGTTTATGGTCTGTGTTACACTAGTTCTATGGAGCCTTAATATACGTCATTCTCTAAAATTGTCAGACGTATTTAATTTCTTTTCTCCTCAGCTTTCATTATGCCCCAGCCTTTTAATTTTTGTTTTAGTGTGTCGTAGGTAAGTCACTAGTAATTTACAGCACAGTTCTTTCCTTAGATCAGATATCTTCCACAGAGCTTTTTATCCATAAAGAGCAGAACTTTTTCTACAGTTCTCTCTCCCTTCATTAGAGACTTCACCTTTACCTTCTTCCAAAGGGTAACAGAGCTCTCTGCAGCAGCTTGGCATGGCCTTCCATGAAAGGTTTGAAACAACTGTCCTCTCTTGTGCACAGGGATATTTCATTCACTGAGACACGATGAAAGCTACAGCCTCTCGCTGGAAGCCTGCAAGGCCATGAGGTCAGCCCTCTTGTGCACAGAAGTCCTTCTCCACTCCCCTCAAAGCCAAAGCCACTTCCTTACACAGAGACCTCTCTGTCACCTCTTCTGAAGAAGCCACCACTGATTGTGTTGGAAACTGATGATCTGGGAAAGCTTTTTTTTTCACAGAGGTCACGTGCTGCTTTAGCGCTGAGAAAGGACAGACTGACAAGGAAGAACCTGGCCACCATAGCACAGGCTCATGAGTCCTCCTCTCCTGAAAGTCACACTAGGACTGGGTCAACTCATAAGTAAGGGCATCTGTTGCTCTCTCCCTGTCTTATCATGAAGGGTCATGAGCTGCCCTTTAGGGTCCTTGATTTTAACGCATCTTTATCTAGTTTGCAAAGCAAAGCAGGTCTCTATTTCTGCAGTACAAGCTGTACTTAAACCACTGCCACACACAGTTCTTACACTGCCTTTGATGCATTTCTGCAACAGCCTCCCATTTTAGAAGAAAGACTAAATCTGGCGACTATCAGAGAGGCTTTGTGAGGCAGCCATACAGAGGCTTTAAGTCATGGCAGGACAACAGTTACAGAACTCATTAAAGCTAAAAATTACCCAAATTTTATTTTGCAGCCCCTATGACTCTAACAACTCTGAGGAGATCAACTCAGATGCAGCAATGTTTGCCATGAAAACAGTGCAATTCTGTGAAGTGAAGGGCACGCTCACATAATTCAGCAGTGTGTGTGGGGACCAGACCTACACACCAGTTTATCCCTGAAAGCTTGGGGAAATGGTAAAGTTCCCAGATCAGCTTGGTAGGGGTTTTTTTTTGTTTTGCTTGTAATATAGAACTATTAAATACAACAACCAAACAAACGATCCTGAGACTTTCCGTAGCTCATGGAGAGTACAAAACACGTCTTACATTTTTTTTAATCATCCAAACGCATAAAATAAATGTGCAAAATTTACCATCCTACTAACATACCCTTTACTTTTTCTATTTACTTATTGAACACCACCAGTGTACTCAACACTGTAGAAACATATAAATTAACATTACCTCTCCCCTAAAGACTTTATGGTCTAGCACAACTATGTCTTAAAGGTCATCACTTCTATGAGGGCACATGTTTGTTTGTTTCTTAATTTCCTAACTTTTTAAATTTATCAACCACAATATTATACATTGTGCTAACACCTTTTAAGTTCTTGATGGTAGAGGAAATGTGTTCTGCATAAATAAACACACACATACAAATCTTTAAGTGTATGTACACGCATCTATGTATACATGCTCCTGCTAATAAGCTCACAAACACATAAACAGAGCAAGAGTTGCACAATTTAAAAAACCAGGTTTGATACATATTATTTAATCTTGATTGAAGTAACATTTGAGTAAACAAATCTTGCTTTGGGTCAACCAGCCTTACATATATACTCATTTATTGTATACAATTAATATGGAATAATGTTCCTCTTAATGAAAATTTTAAAAGAGCTGATCTGCTTTTTTGAGGGGAAAAAATATAATTTTTCTTACCCATGTGCCTTATCAATTTACCGTCTATCCTCATGCCCTCAAGGTAACACAGATTTTTTTTTTTTTTTAAGTGCAAGGGTCTGAGGCTATCAACTATAAAAGAGACTTCAAAACACATACAGAGATCAAAGAATATTACCAGACTTATTTTTTCCATCTGGCTGCAGAAGAGTAGGCATTAGACAATATCTATAAAGCCAAGTCAGCAACTACTGTGTCTTTTACAAGAAATTCCACATTGTTGGCCTAACTAGTATGAGAAAAGCAAGAATTATGACTGTGGTTTTTTTCTTATCTCATAACACATAATTTTTTCTCTTTGTTTGCAACAAACGCTTAATCAGGAAGTAAGTGAAAGAAAAACTGATCCATAAACATGTAATAGAGAAGGGGTTTTGTTGTTATTGTTAAGAATTCAAAGTAAGTTCCTATGAGATATCTCCAAACTTGCACTCAGGCAAAAAATAATCAGCCTTCCTAAGCAACCTAGACATCTGAGACATCGTAACTGGCTAAAATCTCCATAAGAAAACATCTCTTAAGGGTTGCTATTTGAGCTGGAGGTGGCTAACTTATCCTTCATGTCACGGCATGCCAGAAGAGTTCATGCATTTACAGTCACTGCTAAAAAAAAAAAAAGAAAAAAAAAAAGTAGCAGCCAAATGGCTGAGGACCAGAAGAGCAGGGCACTCCCACCCCAGCTGATGCAGGGTATTTGAGTGATGCTGATGCTACCGTAGGCTACCAAGTCAAGTTTCTTCCTGTACCTTCTCCTTCTACCACCACAAATAGCTCCCATGCAATATGCAATACAAAATTACTTCTTCTTTAAAAGCAAAAAGTACCAGCAGACCCTGAATTCCAATACAACATTTAGTAAAGAAAGTGCGACTTTCACAAAAGCATCACATCTCAATATCCCTTATTAGCTCTGGTACTAAATCTTCATTTCAGCAAAAAACATGAGTACATCTCAAGAGCCCTCAGGACCCTTAGGCCAGCTTGTATTGCAATATGGCATCTTGGTCTTTTACTGTTTTGACCCCAAACAAGCAGTCATAACACGCCTTCTCATAATGATTACTTAGGATTTTTACGTGTGAGTGTACAACTAACAGATCTATACAGTTCTATGTGAACCGATATTTCAGCATAGCCTGTGTTTTATGTTAGCATAAATGAGAAGCTGTATGAGACTACCGCAAGAATGCCTCCCAGATCATGTTGATAGTAAAATTTTATAAGATCATGTTGGTGCTTTTAACATCAAACTTATGGATTAAACATGTCCCAAGCACGTTTAATGTATGCAAGTCATTTATCATTATCCGTTCTAACAAACTGGTAATCTTTATCCCATTAATTCAGGCAAATGTAGGACTTTTTACTGAGTGGTGGAGAATTATAAGGTTATGTTCAGACAAAATAAAACAGAAGAAAACTAAAATGAATTTGTTTAATGTAAAAATATGCCATCCTACTCAGCACTCAAAATAAACTGCTAAACTGTGGCCGGCCTCCTGTTTTTCAAAAAATGATTGTTAGGCTAATCTGTCAGGCCTAATTTGCATATCTATATTTACTTTTTCTCACCCACTTAAAATACAAAGTTAGTGGGTTTCAAGAAAGCATTCAGAGAATATCTAGACATTTTATGATTGCAAGATGAAAGACAAACCTTGTTGCATTTTTTCTTCTTTATTTTTTATGCTTTTAAAATTTCTTCCCTTTTTGCTAATTGCTCTTTACTGAAATCTTGTTTTCCTTTCCACCTAGCTCTGACTTTGTCATTCTCTATCTCAGTGAACTACTGTCTTTTTTTCCAGTGTATGCTCCGCTTACCGTTCCTCACCTCCTCCTTCTGTATCTCCAGTTAACCAACCCCTACTCAGAGCTGAGGTACCACATGGAAGAGGTGCAAAGGAAAGGTAGTTGGGCTGAGAACTGTGCCAGCACGAGTGAATAACAGATGATGAGAAACCAAGGCGAGGGTGGCATTATCTCAGCAGCTGATTTTGAGTAGATGACATGAGGTAAAAATGTGATACACCCTGTACACTGGCCCTGTTGCACACTTTAGCTCAAAAAGCTAGAAACTGGAACCAGCCTACAAGTATATAAAAGCCCATGAAATTTATCCCAGAAGATGGAGATATTCCTGGCATTCATTCTGTTTATTTAAGAAAAGAAACTGCTTTCTACACATGCTTGCTGAATGGGACATGATGCTGGAACACAAGATCAGCTAATTTTTCTGGGGGTGGGTGGCACCAGAAGCATGCCAAATTATTTTGGCAAATGGGCAGACAAGAGGAACTATTGACAAAATGTGTAAAAGCAGGTATAAGAGTCTGGATGCACTTTTTCTGCATCTGCCAACTCTACTCCACCCTAAATTGCAATGCAGTGAAGGCATTACACTATCTTTACCCAAGCGGGTGAGGGCATTTCCTCTGCAGTGCTTCCATACTGATCAGAACAAGAATGAAGGTCAATGTCTCACAGCCTAATAAAAAAAAATCCCAGCTGAAGGTTGACTTTAACAGGCAATTGCACTGGTGTTAATGAATGGATTTTTTTTCAAAAACCATTTTTTCTTTTTCCATTTTAGCTGAGAAAACTTAATTCTTTAATGTTGAATTTTGTTATTAGGAGACTAAGTAACTTATAATCATTTTAGCAATGACATGGCTTGTGTCCCAAATGGTGCAAATAATTCACTGACCGTAGCAGAACTACAGCAAACTGTGAGCATCTGGCCTCCTCGGCTTTGATCAACATTTTCAAAGCCTATTTGAGAAAGATGGATGCTCATTCCTATTACGAGAACAATGGGAACTGGTTTCCATGTATCCAGAGAGAAGGCAGTAATACAATTTTCAGCAGTCAATGGAAGTTAGTGGTCTGACTTCTATTCGTGCCTTTGAAAATCTCCCCAGTGATATTCTTTGGGTGAATGAGAGCTATGGGGTAATCTCCTAAATTGGAACAGAATCAATAAGCTAAATGAAAACATTTACCTTGAACTCTAATTTAAGCCCTGAGCTGATGGAATTAAAAATGTCGTACTCTTAATAGATGTATGGAAATAAAAAAGTCTCACTGCTAGCTGATATGCCATAAAGAGCATGGGGCTAAAATTACCATCTAAAATCTCATGCCAACTCTACGTTCAAGTGAAATATAATAAAACCACGTTTTTTCTATGGGTTGGGATATAGAGATACTCAGAACATAGGCCACTGTGCCTGGGTTTTTTTAATATATCAAACTAAAAAATACTTTCTTAGCTGATTCAGGGCAGCATTTCACTTTAAGTTTCATGTTGTACTACCATACACAGATGTGTTAATGGAAATCAGCTCAATGACAAAAGTATGTGTTTTTAATGAGTTCCACAATTTCTAATCTAGAAAATAACCATTATAATATATTGGTGTTTAGAATGATCTCATAATAACTAAGACACAGGATAATAAACATTCCCAAGTATATGAGCTACTTGAAATTAATAACTTCAATAATAAAATCAATACTTTTCTCATAGTATTTACTAACTGCTTCCTGTATAAGCTCTGACTCTTCACCAAAGCTTTTGTCATATGTTAGATGAAATTTCTTATATGCCACCATAAGGCTTGCTTAAGATTTGGGTTCGTGTTATCATTTTTATCTATCATAAACAGAAGCATTATTTTGGGAAATCATTGAAAATACGCATGTGAAATAACTAGGAAATAACTGGAAACATCCAAGCGACTGTTTTAAAGATTACCAAATCTCATTTTGGAGACATTTAATCCTGACCATTTTCCTTTGGAAAAAAAATGAAATACCCATAAAATGCAAATGCACCTCTCATTTATTGGTAGGAGTTTGTTACGGAAATTTAAGTACCTTTAAGTGAAAGATGTGGTTTTAACAAAAACAGTGTAATAATCAAATTTTCCTTACTAATTCTAGGATGAAACATGGCTAAATTATGCTATGGAAAAGAAGAATTTTTGAGAGGCAGAGCTATGCAGTAACGTAATTTGCCAGCAGGCTTTTTTTTTTTTTTTTACAGATAAGATAGATGTATTATGTATAACACAAAAATAAGTAATAATCATCAAAATAAAATGAAAAAACCTCAACTTTAGTAAGGGAAGATGAGAGAGGGATTATCATACTTTCTCATAAGATGGGAATGATGAGTATCACCTTTTGGAGTTATCAGTATAAATCCCTGTATATGAAAATGAATGCAACCTGAATGATGTAAAACGGTTTCAGTGCCTGCAGGTGTTGCTTCCCACAGAAAACCTAGTTTTTTTCTAATTAGTAAGTCTAGTCTATTCTTCTCTTCTTTTTTTCTCCTGATTGTTTGATTTTTCTATGTTAGCTAAGTTAACACATTTGCTTCTCACTTACATGTGGACTTGTTGTCTGATACATTTCACAGATTTCTGCTCCGTTGACAGCTATTCTAGGTGCATTCAGAGCTATTTTAAAGATGAAAGCTGTTAACATGACTTTCTCAGACAGGCCAGTTAAGACAACAGTTTCAAATGTATGAGAGTCTGTAAAAAAATCCATTTTTAAAAAATTCAAAAGCACTCTCTTTTGTGTGTTTTAATCAGGTCTTAAAAATATTAGCAGTCACAGAAATATTGTTAGCTTACTAGATAAAAGACTAAATGTTTAAGTATAAAAATATTATTACTATTAAGGATTAGCATAAAATAGAAGGATATTTACATATTTTGTACTATAACATGGAAGGCTTTTGAAAGGAGTAAAAATTAACCTCTAAAACTTACTGGTTTTGCATATAGTGTATTTGCACTGCAGAGTTCATATGGAAACTGTAGTCTGTAAAAATGAAGCCTGTAGAAGCATGCAGTATGACAGCCTGCCTGTGCGTTGCAAAGAAAGTGCTACAGTCTTCTCAAACTGAAGACTTGACGTTAGCAAAAATAAAGACCAAGAGTGCCACAAAAGAGGTGAGTAAGTGCAAAGTATGAGTGGCAGTTCTTGGGATGGGTATGCACCCACGCAGGCTCCAGGCTGACCCAGTGGCAGCAGGCGGTCTGATGGAAGCTCTTCCTGGGAAAAGCCTGAATATGCTTTTTTGTGAGGCCCTGGAAGTAGGTGATAGCGTTCCTGGCTGACTTCCACTCCTCATCTCCTCCTCTCCCCTGCAGACCGCTGCAATTTGGCTCGAAATATCTAATACAAATCCAGAGGGCTGGCTCAAAGGTATTTTTTTGGATTTTATATACACTCAACGTTCATTGTATAAAAGAATCTCAGCCTTGCTGTACAGGAACACCTTTAACATTCACATTGGTTTTGGAGTGAACCTCTGCCTCTAAAAGTGTTTTTTATCCCATCATCTTCCAAGACCTATCATTAGCTTTTGTTATGCAGTGGGATTTTAAGTTAAAAAAAAAAATCAGTCAAAGAGAAGCCGCAGTCATCTCTGATATAAAAAAACTCCACAGAAATCAAAAGCATTTGGTTCACAAACCTCAGGGTAGATTTCGATCTGACATAAATCCCAATGATGTCTGGAAATGAGGAAAGAGGGGGGAGAGAACCCTGTAAGAACAGCACAGAGCTCTTCCCTTTGCTCACCCTTGCTTTCATTCCCTCATCTTCTTTCACCTTCCTTCTCATTTTCTCCTCCTCCTCTCCATCCCCTACACTTCTTCACAAAACACACATGTAACTGGTCAGCTTGGACAAGCCACGTGGCATAACTTCAGTTATGCCAGTTCAGTTTATTTAAATAATGTATTCATTTAACATAAAGTAGGTTGGTTTCTCAGACTACACATTTAGAGGATCTTATTACAGAAAGAGCCAGCCTCAGTTGAATTAACAAACCTGTTCCCTTCATTCTGACTTTCTAGGGATTCTTTAATAATTTCTTCTTTTCCTCTACTAATGTGATCGATGCAGTGCAATTCTCTTTTTGGAGCAGTTCAAGTCTTTTTTGTGGCTATATATCCCCTTACATATATATATGCAATATATATTAGGGTATGTATTTACTATTTGTTTATGGTAAGTAAATAGATGGAGAAGAAAATGAAGCAAATACCTAACATCTTGTTTTGTAAGGTGATAGCTTCTCCTCTACCTAGCTGCTACACTTCGTAGCAGGCATTGTAAGGCCACCTGTGGATCCATTACCATTTATCTGTAATTCAGCCTATTAGCCTTAACACTACATGACACAATTCTCTGCTTACAACATATGTTGGCAGTTTCACTCTGTGAGGTCCATTTACTGAATCTAAAGTGTTAGCACACAGCAAAACTGTGCAGTGTATACACAGAAATCCCTAGAGTAACTTTGTATTTGTAATCTGCATTGCTGCTTGATTTGTTTTGAATTAGATATATTTTAAATTCATGATTCTGAGATGTATGTAATTGCTTCACACATTACCATGCTTATTGTGCTCATTATGTAATGCAATGTAGACCAGAAATTAGGAACTGTAACTTGCTATGTCACAGTTTAGAAAACAGTATAAAAGAAAAAGGGGAGGGGAAATACAAACAAACAAACCACCTGAAAGAAGAAGTAAGAAGAAGGAACTAAATTTTTTCTTGAAATCAGCAGGCATTATAACCAAAGGACAACTCAGTACTTGAGAGAGTAATGAAACAGTCTATTAAATTTGCAGCTACAGGGAAATGTCTGAACTTTATTTCATGACTAACTCAAGCTCATCATATTGACTTTTTAAAGTTAACCCAAAGAAACTCTGGAAAGCAATCAGTTTTGAAAACTGTTTTTTAAAACACCTTTTTATGTTTTGTTTAATAAAATTAAGACTGTAGATATCACTGTATCAACTGCTGTTAAAGCAAATACTCCTAATTATAAATGGCACCAATATAGCCAGATTAATTTTAAACAACAGAATTTTAACATGAAGAAAAACCAATTTTCACTGGTATTGGATTTAAATAATCAACCAAATCTAAGAACATTTGGACCCAAAGTATGTAGCCAGCTGAAATGAAGGTTACAACAAGTGACTGTAGACACTATGAAGATCATTACTCATACTTAACATGAAACATTTTTTCGCACTACAATGCTGAGATGTGAAAGGCTTAGGGCATACCTTCTAAATCCTTTGCTATCAAATACAAACTTGGCTCTGTTAGTTCAAATTCCAAAGGTGAGGAGTCACCAGACCTATAAATACTCCTTTGATATATGGGAACATTTTTGGTTTTTTGTGCAACACAGAACAATTGATTAATTAGTATATGCAAAAGTATTGATTTAGACCTCTGGATAAGATTTGTTCTAGGATAGAAGCATGTGCTTTTGAACTTGAACCACCATACATTGATGAATAAATATTTGGTCTTGAATTAACCTGTGAAGTTCTGCATCAGCATTTTATAACTGTAGCACATATTTCATTTTTATTGGCAAACCACAACTCATTAGAATAAATGTCTAATTTATACATAGCCAAATGGTATGCTTTGTCAAATAGGAACATATGCACTTGGAAATAGTCAAACTTTTCCAGTATTTTCAGAATTTTTCACCATTCTTGAAAGGGAGAAATAATGTTTTTTAAATTTTCTAGAGTGCATATGAATAGCTTCAGGAGCCAAATCTTTTATTCTGTGTTTCTGTGCCAACAGATGGTTCCTTCAAAACCACCCTCCTAGTTTTAACTCCTGAAATAGTACTCCATGCAAGGTTTCTGGTTCTGGCAGCAGAACATCCAGATTTTCTTTTATTCTTCTTTGAATCTTAAGAATTTCTCCAACTCCTCATGAAAAAAAAGCATGAGAACATGCTATTCCTTTGAGCCCAGAGAAGGGAACTGTAGAGAAGAAAATCATAATGAAGAATTTGAAAAGTAAAATGGTAAGAAGGATTAATGAAGAATGAAGAAAAGTCGTAATATTATAAATCAAAATGAAAATCAAAAAGGAAAAAGAAAAAAAAATCAGTAGAAAACAAAGATTTATTTTTGGTCAGATTTTTGTCAGGCACTTTGCTGGAGCTATGAAGCTGATAACCTATTCCAAATAGTCTCTGGCAAAAAAGGATAGGAAATGTGAGGTCTGAGAGCCAAGAAACTTAAAATATAGTATCACAATGCCTTTCTAAATCGAGTTCCTCACATAAAAAAGTAATCTCCACTCCAGTGAGATCAGTTGCAGTGTGCTTGCCACTCCTGTCTGAACATCTCTTTTTAATTTACAAAATGGTTAAAAAACATTAAAGCTAAAATCACATGATTTTTTTTTCTCTTCAGGATTGAAATACCTGAAGATTCACCTACTCAAAACCTGCTTTTTGTGTATTTAATTTGCCTGAAATCCATAAGGTAAAATTTATTGTTTAGTACTCTTTTTATAGGACTTCTTTTAAATAAAATTCTGTTAGACATTCTACGCCAGAACTTGCTTCTGAAATAGTCTGTATGGCTATAATTATAATAGCCTATAATTAAACACAATATAAAATTGAAGTAATTTACAATAGTCTACGTAATGCTTGTAGCTTTGTTTACCAAGAAACTTTTAAAAGCAGTATTATTTACTCAAAACTATAACATAATTGCTTTGTCATGGGTCTTGACAAATAAAGCAGAATGCATAGGTATATATACTTTATTCGCTAGACAGGAGCGAGACTACATTAAATTTATTACAGCCTTTAAAATATCTCTATTGTATATCGTACAAAATGACAGTCCAAAAGTTTCAACCTAACTGTAATGTAGTTTTCTGTCACTGAAACTATGACCTCACTCTACATTTTGTTCCAAAAAATGTGTATATAGTTTGCTTGCTCATTTGTTCTTTAAAAAAATTGAATGTGATTAGTACACTGAATTTATTTTTATTCCAGATTTTGCAATCTCAGCTCAACTATGAAACAGGATAATTACCAGTTAGGAATTATAACATTTGTAAAGCTTCAACATTTCCTTTTTTACCAGTGTAAAAGTATTAGGTTCTGACACTCACAATGTATTGAACAAGGTACATTATTGCAGGTAACACTAATACCAGTGTATGCTCCACAATGCATCTCTCCAGTTTTAATTTTATTAGAATACCATATATGCTGAATAATATCACTTTGGTCTAATTCTAGTCATTTTTGCTCCAGCCACACAGTGGAGGTTGGGTCATCCACCTCCTTCTGGAGCAGGGGAACACAGAAGCAAGTCTTCAATTAGCCATGGGGGCTGCTCCTAGCCCCATAAACACAAAAATAAAACCAGATGTCAGAGATCTGCAGAGGAGATTTGAGGATATCTTATGGCTCTCAGGCACATAATAAAATTCCAATGAAATTTTTAGATGAGGTAGTAGGATTTAAATATCACATGGAATATTTTGAGTTGTTTCTAACTCATACAATGTCAAAACCAATTCAGCCATCTAAAAAAGAATACTATTCCAAGGGTTTTTTTCCCACTCTCTCTCCCTCTTTCTCTCTAAATTAAGGAAATTAGAGAGTTATAAAGTCATAATAAAACTTGAATTTCAAAGAGAATGATCCAAAGTAAGATACTTCAAACTTCCAACAGTATGGAAGCAGATTCAAGTTCTTTTTCTGTTGAATGAAATTCTGTTTAGCTTCAACTAATCTTCTCTTGCTTAAAAAACATTAGACAAACATTTTGAAAGCAGAGGATCTACAGTCAAGATGGTGCAAAACTATGAAGCCCCACACATATGAACTAATTCTGTAGCATACAGTCACAAAAATATCCTTATAGAATACTACGCCCTTAGAGGTAATTTAGCCAGGTGGAGATCAATGGAAATTTTTCCATGGGCTTATACAGAATTTAGACAAAGACTTTGACAAAAAGAAGGGTCAGTGTCTCAAAAAGACCTTTAAATCAGATAACTGGAGCAAGCAGCAAAGCACTGCTCTGCTCCGAAATGATAAATTCCAGAAAATATACATGCAATAAAAATCCCAGCTAACATTGAAGTCTTAATATCAAAATATGATATAATGCTATCAAAATCCTAAAATATAATACTTCTTCCCTCAAGGAAAAAAAAGCATAAACTTGCTTCGACAAACTTAAACAATGTCTAAAAATGAGAACATATATAATTTATTTTAGAGTTTTACATTGTTTCAGTTTTCTTTTAATAAAGACAGCTGGAGGTTAGTGTAATCTCTACTCATTTTAGAAAGATATAATAAATAATCTCAAGCACTTAAATCTTGGGTGATGAAATTTATAACGTAATGTTTAATAATTTAGTACTTGTTAGATTAACTCATTTTCTGTATTCTATAAGAATCATAGACAGCTGGAAAATTATGGAAAGGATTACAGTAGATTACTAAATGTGCTAAAGTAGTTTTGTCTTACTTTAAATAGGACAGTCCTATAATGCTTTTTTTTCATTAGTGTGCATGGTAAGGAAATAAGATGCAGTTTTTTGAATATAATTGTTAGGCATATTTCACTAGATCATCCTTCTGAAATTTTCTGTATGTTCCATCTACAATTAAAGACAATTTAATATTGAAGTAATTTACAATAATGCATCTAATGTCTTTAGCTTTGCTTATGAAGAAAGTTTTAAAAGCAATATTATTTACTCAAACTTCAATCTGATTTACCATTTTTTCTAAACTAATTTTTCCAGCAGAAATTTCATCCATGGATCTTGTTACTGATATCCTCTTCCTCCACCTAATTTAATACAGGAGAATGTGTTACAGTCCTCATTGTTTCTAAAGGAAATGCTAATTCTAATTTAGTGAGGCTTACAATGAACAGTATACTAACAAAACACATTCCTATTACAATTATATTAAATATTGCCTTTGAAGTTGAAATTCTGTTTCATTAAGAATTCTAAAATGTAACCCTTATACATGATACTATTAAGACACGAGACTTAAGTGGACTAATTCTCACAGCGAAGCTAGCAGATACATAAATAAAAATGCCCCTTACTAATATTTTCAGTGTATGTTTTGTAGCAAATAATTAAAAATATTTCTCCAGAAACAAGATGGAGGATAAGCCCATAGATAGTCCTCAGCAGATTGTAAGTGGAAACTTCAGGTGAATTGATACAATCAATCCTGAAAAAAATCTTAGACCTCACAAAGTGCCTACTGTATAACTGACTGAATGTCCAAAAAATGAAATAAAAGACTTGGAAATAGCCTATAGATATAATTATCTTATAGAAGAAAATTTCTGTTTTCAATATAACTTACAGAGTACAGAAGATAAAATGGTGAAGATGACAGTAAAGTGATAAAAGCATAGTTGATAAAAGAGACATGATCTCTCTCAAATTACCACATACCATAAATTCAGTCAAGACAAATGAGGTTTTGAATTGATACATCACAGAAGTCAGGAATGTCAAAACTGTACTTTCTAAGAGTTCATTATGAAATGTAACTAGCACTGAAATTAATCTTTGTGCTCTCCAGAAATTGCATTACAACATATAGCTCAGGGATATAGTGAACTAGTTAATATCTGTCCATAGAAAGCAGAAGTGCCTTTTTCAAGTCATTAGTCAGCCTTGGACAAGAAAAAGCCCGAGAATTGTATTTATGAGGGAAGATGGGTTACCACAGGGAAGCTTATCAGTTTATTGCCCATGATCTTCATCCATCTCTTCTGCCCGATGCCTAAACTGAAAATGAATCAGATCATAGATGCCACAATTTACAGTCCAGTGTTTCAGTATAAAAGTGTACTGCAAGCAGTTCAGTAGCTGCTTAACATGCAGCTTATTCAGCTTCATAAAGACAGAAAGATGAGGATAGCAACTATTTTGCCATATGATTGTTGTGTCTTTTGTTTCTAAGTCAACAAGGTGGAAACTACGGGTCACTTTGGTTAGTCAGCGTCAGTCAGTCACTTCCATCAGCCAAATTCAGGTCTGAACTTGGGTAGTCCTACCATCCCCATGGCTCATATGCACATTTGGGCCATGGATCAGGAACCTCTAGAGGAGAAATGACGCTTTCTTAACACCTTTGAGGGTATTCTCCTTCCCCTAGGCTGGGTACATCAAGCCTGGGAAGAGATCAGCACCAGATATCCCACGCTTAAACATTCATAAGTCGCTTGCACAGGCTTTGGGCCAAAGCAAACAAGGGACAGTACAGACCGAAAGTTTATGCCCGGCTTCTGAGTCTGCACTTAGCTATGCTGCACAAAAAACACTTGGCCTTTAAAATACTTCTGTGCCATGGACATCCTTCCTCTCACTCTTCCCTCCCTCCATCTCTATAGAAAGGGTATAAACTCCTAGTAATTAAGAATCCAGGTCTTTGCCAGTGATTTATTCAGTTCCACCCACATGACACACAATGCAAATTCTAAAAAGTCCTGATGTGATAAATAGAAATAAATCGAAAATTCTTCAAATGACCACATCCACATCTTTGTAAGTTGTGCATATATCATGCCACAGCAAAGAGAAACCCAAACTCAACATTATATTCACTCAAAGAGAAAAAAAATGCAATTGTAAGCCAGCAAAACTATAACATATGCAACAGAGAGCTACTGCCTGTCAGTATAATCTACTAGGAATACAGTTCTTAAGCTCCATCCTTCTGGGCATGTGGGAAAAAGAAGTCATTACTGCAGTGGGAAGGGACAATATTCTTCTTTAAGGTCAGAGGGGCAACTCCTATTTGCTGGCAAATAGACTTCTGAAAGCATGATGTGATCAAAGGGACAATCCAGAACAAAGCCAAGGCACAATTGCCTGGTTTACTAACATCACATCCACTGAAGTGAATTTGATATTAAAAGAACACAGTATTAGGCAGCACAAGCCTTCACATTTTGTGCATGTAAAGTACCTTGCTACGAATATTAAAATATTATTGTTATTACGATGTGTGCTACTAGAAAGGTAAAATATGATTACGAAGACGAGCCTGCCCATGCAAAGAGTCTTGTACACATTGCACACAATGCATTAAAAATGGAATTCTGCAACAGCTGACAGAACAGGGAAATGAGGGGAGGAGAGGAGAAGGGGAGGGAGAGGAATGGGGACAGGAAAAAAGAAAAGAGAAGGAGTCAGGGAAATATAGACCCCCCCAGGCACACAGCGACAATTTATTCAACCTGCCTGTTAGCTGTCAGGGTATTTCAAGCTCACTAGAATATGTTCCAGTACTGATAAAAGTGTCACACAGAGGTGGAGGAAAAATAGAAATATGTGTTGAAATTTGTGGTCAGAATCCATAGTCCCTATTCAGCAATGCCTAGTAAATGAAAAAAGAACAAGCAGCAGTAAATACTTTGTACCTGACCTTCAGCTAGGATTTTGTTACTATTGTTGGGATTGTTTGAGAGACTGGTAGAGATGCACCTTTGTTTAACATTTGCATTTCATCTCCTCTATAGTTGTCTGCCTGTGTGTGGGGGTGTGCATCAGGTTTTGCCTAATGATTTTTCTGATTTAAAGTTCAGTTAATTTTGCGTAAACTGTTAGTGTTTATGAGAGTTATTAAACAAATACTCTTTTTCTTTGCTTTATAAATGCCTTGCATTCATATTTTAGGTAATTAATTAGGTAATTAATATCCAAATTTCATCTGTGTCTTCAAATATTTATTATTTTTGCTTGGTATTGTTTCTGTTCCTTGGATGAATATGTAAAGGGAAACTGAAAAAAAATCAGGAGTGCTACACAAATCCACACTTTTGGCACAAATCTTCAAAGCAATGTATGTTTGTACAAACATACATTAAATTTTAATTTTTTTGAAACAGTTTTCTGGGGGGAAAAATTATCTACAGGAGCTCTAGAAAGAATTCAGGACTGAAAACAAAACTAATTATCTATAGCTGCAAGCTTGTCATTTAGTAACAGACACTTAAAAAATCTACAGTGTCTTTTTTTTTTTAAGTTAGCTTACTTTCATTCCCTAGTTTATCATCCAAATATCTGCCCACAGCTAGTGTTTCCTAAAGGTGTTTCCCTGTATCGTAAGCTGAAAAAATTATGGCATAAGGAATTGTTGGCATTTTTTTTCTTTTCCCTAGTGACAAGTAATACCTCGCAACAGATGCCATTCATTTTCTCTGGGTGAGCTTGATTCTTACGAGATTTGCAAGGTAATACAGGGAATGGATTGATGAACAGTGTAAAGTAAATGAGTTGAGAAAAGTAATACTTTAGGAAAAACAGAAATGGAGTTGGGAGTTTGAACATTATGGTGGAGACAAAATTGTTTGCGGTTAATGAAGAAAATAATTGGAAAGGGTAAGTTTTACAGCCTGCCTTGGCTGTTCCGGTTAGAAGATCCAACCTCCTGTATTCACAGGATGACAACGTAAAAGGGATCTTACAGGCTGATAAAGCCCTCAGTGTTACACCGTAATGCTACTCTCATAAACAGATAATCTGTGAGGACATGGTAGTGAAAAACTGGAGTCCTTTCATTCCCCTGACAGAGAGCAGGAAGATTAGAAAGACAAAAAGATACAGCATCACACACATAAATAACCCACACACATAAAATTAAGGGACAGTATTTAACATGACGCTCTTGCAAATGCCCTTGGGAACACTAGGTGCCAGCAATGATGAGTTTGAACAGATCTGGTAAGTTGTGGCTAAAGCATCTAAAATAGGATTTTCAGAGGCACTCAATGCAGATTTAACTGATCTGGCCAAAAGCAGCAGGGATTTTTAATGCTGCCTTCAACAGAAAACAAGAGTTGCATCATGGTTTCCTTTTGAATATAGCTCTACTAATGATTTGTCTCTGGCTGAAACTGCAAAAATTTTCTGCAATGTAAAATTTGCCACACAAATACTCATGGCTTTGGTACCTGAATATTTGATTCCTATAAATCCCACCGCAGCATTCTGAGACCTTCTGGTTATAGGTGATTTCACACCTGGGGGATGTTACATCAGTGGTCTGGGCAGATCTACACGGTGCCAAAGAATAAACTGGTAGAATTCAATGTGTTGGTTTTAATCTAAAAAGTTCCAAATGGTATAAGAATATGCTTAAATGAGAATGTGCCTTCCTCTGAGTGATAGCTACCTGCAGCTATTTCATCATGAACAGAAGGGGTCTGTTGGCTTGCATTCACTGAGTAGAATTACACATCAGAAATGAAACATGCATGGCACGGCCCCTTGATCATGCCCCTATCTCTTTACTTTCCAAGGATACAGCAGAAGAGGCAGCTGACATTCAGAAAGAGCAGAGCTGTTTTTTAGTTTTAGCGTGATTATGGTTTTCTTCTATGCTATTTATTTTGCACTTATAATTGTGAACTCCAAGTTATGTTGGTCATCCAGAATTTGGGATAAACATTCTCCTCGTTGCTTCCACCATTACAACATTGAAATGATTCTACAAACACAGAACAACTGAAGTTAAAGCACATCATAGAAGATTTCTTCAACAGTCAAGAACATTTCCCTGTAGAAAATTAACTTCTCTTTTTTTGGATCACATTTAGTTATAAAATTAGAGGATAAATCTCTCTCACTTGTACTAAATTCTCAGAGGCTAAAGGCATGTCACTGAGTTGGATTTGATTTCTTACCTTACTGTATGTGCTAACATGTGATCAGAAAAGACTTTTATTTTAAAGTGTTGTACCTTGCAATGATGTACCTTTAGCAGAAAAAATATGCCTTGAAGTTCTACTCCTAGGTTTAAAAATAATTCCGATGAATCAGGTAATGTGTAACATTTTACATCAATCTTTTTTATTCTTCCAGGAAATCAACAGAGTTAATTGTAGATTAGATGACCTAGGTGCTTTGCCTTTTCTTTTGTAATCATTATGAGACTAGTCTGTCAAAAAATTAAGGTAAAATTTCAAAGATGAAAAGGAAAGCACACCTGCCAACATGTCTCACTAATTAGAAATAATTTTAAAAGGAGGTTATTAAATACAATTTATTCTGCATTTCATGTCAATGAAATATACTTGCACATTTCAAGCCCTTTCTCACCATTTTTTCTAATCACAACTTCCTACGTTGTCACAACTTGGGAATCCCAATGCATTATTTTTGCAAGTGCATACATCTACATGAAAAAGTGACTATTCAATTTATATCATCACTGCTACGCCCTATCATTGTTCCCACCACTGAAGAAAATGTTCTGTCAACATAATGATAGATGGCCTGGAGTCAGAACAGTGCAATTAACCTTTCTTAAGCTTATTCTCATTTAAGTGGGATAATAGAATTTGATTTTTCTTTTCATGGACTTTCAAGTTCTCAAAATTATTTTACAGTATGCAGAAGCTAAGCACTTTCTACATTTCTTATGAAACAATTGAGCAATTTTTTTATTAAACGTTTGCTTGTCATTCAAAAGAAACATAACTCACATTACAATTAGTCCACAAAAATATAACACTACATAACAAAACCTCTCAAATAACAAGATTTTAAAATACAGTTCAGATCTTGTGTTCTAATTTGTTTCCTGTTTTCCTGGTTAAGACTTTAAAATGCATTCTCTTGAAGTTTTTAAGCATTCCTCTGGAAGCTTACTCTCTACAAGAGAGTTGAAAACTCTTCTTTTAAATGAAGAAGAAAAAAAAAAAGGGTTAAAATTCTGATGATGTTAGTATGAGCTAGGAGCTGATGGGAATTTCAAGACTTGAAACAAGAGTGCAAGAGGTGGAAGTGTTGATTAACATACACAGATCTTTTCCTGGACACAACAAAGGAGAACGAGCGCAGCTGAGTCCACTTGTGACAGCTCCTGTTTAAAAAGGCTAAGTGACTTTTCAAAGTCACACAGGGATGACTTTGCCTTCTGGTTTTCGTTCCCTTGCTCCATTAGATCTCCACAGTGCTCCACGCACATACTGACAGGAAGATGTGCATGAGCTAGCTGTGACTGACAGTTTGCTGTACTGTCATCGTTACATAAGAAATATTAAAAGAAAAAAGGAACTACAGACTACAAAGCAGGTTGCAGAAAACCTTGAAATATTACTTCCCAACGTTATGAATACCTCACAAGGTCAGTCAAAGGTATACTTTTATCTCTTAGGAAACATCTTCTGGTTGCATATTTAACTTTCTATCTTTCGTCCTAGTGGGAAGAGAAAAAAAAATAATGGAGTACCTCCCAGTATAACAGAAGACCTCCTTGCAAATCTTTGCTCATGTGAAAAGGTGTGTGGTTTTGTTTGGGTTTTTTGTTTTTAAACCTTGAGTAATCCCACTGATATTACATTTCACAAGATTATATTTCATAGAATAAAAGGGTATCTAGTAACTTCTCCAAATGAATTCTTAAATTGGCCTACATTGGTCAGAGCATTTCCTTTATGTTGGTTAGCCAGCCTCAGATTTAACAGAAAACAATGTGCTCTATTGCAGGAGAGATGTTATCTGCGATACATTATCCTATTCCTAGTGTTACCTACCTGTAAAAGAGCCAGGATGTCACAAAACAGCTGTAGAGGCTGCCATGGTGAGTAAGGGAGATCCTCATGATACAGGCACTCAGCAATGAGGCCGACTCCTCTACAGCCTCTGACATTTACATTTTCAAAGAAAATGTCTAGTAAAATAGAGCAGCCAGCCCAGAGGCAGAAACAGGTAATCTTCCTACAAGAACCGAGCAGTATATTGGAGCAAAAAAATTAGGCTAAAGATCAAGCAATGCTAACTTGAGCATCGCTCCAGACTCATCTTGGCTGATCGAGCTATAAATGAGCACTTCCCAGAGACCAGGGTGGGCTACAGAGGCCTCTACTCCTTTGTAACCAGCTGGCTGAAGAAACTGAGCTCACCTGATAGGGCAAGGGGTACCAGGAGGAACTGCTGAGCGCATAAGGGACTAACAGTGGGAATAAAGCAGAAGCGTATTAAATGGATCCTTAAGAAATTAATATCAAGCCTCATATCTTTACCCAATTAAATGCATAAATTAAAATAAATAAATACATTAAAAACATTTACTGCTGGGATCCACCATTTGTCTCTGGTGGATGAAAGCATTACAGAAATCACTGCTATAAACACACTTAGGGTTGTTGGTTTTTTTTCAGGAGTAATGTAAATGAATCCTTATCAATTCTTTCTTACAAAAGTACTGACAGTGCTAGTGCAGAAAAGTGCACTAGCACTTAATTGCAGTGACTGAGGAGGAATATGAAGTCATTTCATGTATCTTTGTGTACAGTAAAAATTAAGATACATATTTTAACTGAATTCTCCTTGCCTTACATAAATGGTGGTTTTTGTGTTCAGGATCTGAGATTTATCTTATGACTTATCTCCTAATTTTATGTTTCCTTTTCCTTGCATTGCCGAAATGAACAATTAAAGACCGATAATTGTACATTTAAACACATGTATAGAAAAATATAAAATGCATTATTTGATTTTTCTCGCCTCAAAGAAGTGAAAATAAAAGCACGCTTTACATGCTCATCCTATGGTTTGATAGCTGAGGCAGAGTTGAGACAACTTCACATATTGCAGCTTCCTACACAATTTAATTAATCCTTCACACCACTTTGAGTAAAGTAATGCATAATCCAATAGGACTTCATTCGTAATTTATCATCAATTATTGTCCCTCATTGTAGTGTTAAATTATACCAACCTCATTTAACGTGTGAAATGAGTCCCATTGATTCCTTTGTCTTTGTAATTGAAAGGGACAGTCCCAGCAGTTTCATTAGAGGTTATTTGTCCTCTAACACATCAAACAAGATTTAAAGCTTAAATATTAAAAAAAAAAAAAAATCCATTACAAAACACAAATAAACCCAAAGGTAAAATTTATAAGGTCAGTGAAATACTAATATTAGCTTCAGCTACCCAAGCATCCTGGAGACAGATAGCATATTAGCAGCTAGTACATGATTTCCCTGTGAAAACTGCAATAAAAGAAATGACTGTAACTTAAAATCAATGTTAATATAGAGAAGTATGACAATATACATTGCAGGTCAGTGTACATTTCTGAAAAATGTACTTTCATAACTGCTGTATCAGTAGCTATGCCAGTCACACTTGTGTCACACTCTGATTCAGGTCCTAGAGAATGCTGGGACAGCAGAAGCATCACTATGCAATTGTATTATTTTTGGCTTAGGAAGAGAACGTTCTTTTTAAGCAACCAATCCCATAGATAAAAATCAGTCCTGCCTAATAAGTACTGGAATTGCCAAAGGAGCTTACAAATATGAAGGAATACATTTACTGTTCAGGGCAGTTAACTCTTTTTATGCTGGAGTAGGCATGGAAGTGTAGTGTAATAATATCAGGACCTAGGCAGATGCTCAAGAGCCATAGTAGACTGTAAATATATGAGCACTATTTCTTTTATATTCAGAGGTTTGGCCCATTATTATCCATTGTTTTCAGAATATTTTAGTTGTGTTCTTTAGCAACATGGTGTACTATCTTGACCAGGAATCACAAAGCAGAAAAAACCCCAGCACTTAGCTATCTCAGAGAAACCAACCACTTGAGTATCCATTGAGTTCAATATTATTATTCATGCATGAAAGAGCTACTTGTGACAAGCAGTTATGGATTAGAATTGATTCTTCACATTAGGCTTTCAGAATGAACCTTTGCCTTTAATGTGTTACATATTTCCCTGGTGTGAGAGTCCAGTTTCCTTCCTCCACTTTATGGAGAGAAAGCAAGGCAGAACTGTATCTGTAACGTCATGTTACCTTGGGACTCCAGTTTGTATTGCAGCTCAAAACCCCAGATTATCTTCACTCTTCACATGTTGGTTCATATTCTGGCCTTCTTGGCAAGAAAATTCAGATACAGGGTAGGGACTGGCTAACACCTGAGCTTTGCTTTTATGGGGAACAAGAGTTGAAATGGTTCAAGCCCAGTTATCTCAGGCAATACAGATATATTGCCTTCAATCTGAGAAAGATGAGAAAACAAAGTTAAAAACTATTACGCAATTAGTATCTCACAACCAAGAAGGAAGTTGAAATTTCACAAATTTATCAGATTAGTGAAATGCACAAGTAAGATAATATAGCTTAATATTTTGTAACACGTTTCCTGCTTTCCATCTGAAAGCGTGTTTTAGTTACTGCACCAAGAATGTATCACCTTAGCAAGGTCTCTGTAGTTAACTAGAGTTCTTCCCCTTATGTAGTCCGCTCTGTCTTAAAATCCTTTCTTGGAAGATCAATATGTAGTTAATATTTATATGACCTAAGGCTTAGCTGGAAAACTTTGTACCCAAATACCATTTTCATCTTACTCATGTTTTATTTTCTCCATAAACATAGTAGGCATATGTTTCTGTAAGTATTTGTTCTCTTTTCCTTAAATGTTTTTTCATATCTTCGGGATGGACCTTTTTTTTTCACAAAATGGCAGTCAGGAAGTTTCCTGGACTATTTAATGCATACAATACATATCTATAGAGTTAATTTCTCCTTTATGAAGCAACAACTCAGTTTCATTCACAGACTTGAGCAAAATTAGCAATGATTAATGAGACTTGGCATACAAACCAACAGAAAAAATAAGTGTTTACTTCCATAGCTTTATCAGAAATAATAAAGCTATCCTCTATTTCATATTCTAGGCTTTCTTACCAATACTTTAATAGAATATAAATAGAAGCACATCTCTAAAAGTAAAGGACTGACAGGGAGAACTATTACAGGCCAAAGATTTTCCCAGCCCTTGAATTTTGGAGGAAAAAAGGGAAGCAACGTTTTCTCCTAAACAGACATATACACAACAGTATCTCAGGTTTCCCCACCTTCTGTGAATACTGACTCAAGAGCTTTATAACACTATAGGAAGGGCAATGGTCTTAGGCTACTTGAGGAAGAATTTCAAATGGAGAGGCTGATAGGAAACTCGAGTGGTCCCTCATGACAGATTCCCCCACCACCTCGTCACAGGTCCAGCATGATCCTGATGGAAAGCCATCAGCTGCTTCAGCTGCCCCTCTGGGGCCGGGAGCAGAGAGGAAATCTCAGGTAAAGGTCTTTAGGCTTTTACACAAAGCAACTGCCGTAATTTCTATCTGGGAGATGATACGTTTAACAGAAAGCTCTCTCCAAAATTCAGCATGTAATCTATAAACCAAACCACGGACCCAACAGTAACATGAAAAGAAAGAGAAATGCAACAAACAGAAGATGATGATTGAGGGCATTTAAAGAAAGGAGCTAATAAATAACAGCAGAATAAAGGACAGAAACAAAAACAAGGTGAGGAGTGGGATGAGTAAGGGAAGAGCTGAATGGAAAGTACAAACAAATTAAAGAACTTCTTCAACCTCCTTTTTCTCATTTTTGATACCACAGAAGTGCTTACAATGTTTCTATCACACTTTTTCAGTGTGCACTTTGTGACTTTCTAATCTTTAAACGTTTTTCATAATTAGGGACATTCACATTTGACAATTCCACATTCATTCCACATTTCAAGGCGCTGTCTCTAATTTTGTGCTACAACAGTCTTGCACCAGCTTGAATAATTATTTCAATATTTATTTTTTGCTTTATTCAGAAGTGAGTCTTAGAGGAGCTCTGTAGAAACTTTAAGACACAAAACTCTCTTTATGGTTGGGATTTCCACTATTCTCAAAATAAACACATTCTGTTGTCTTGGCTGGCTTAGAATGGTCTGTATATTCCCTTGATTAATAGTAGATGTTTTGTTTTCCTGCTCAGTTTGCTACCTTCAAAAAATATCGAGTCTATGCAAAAACTTCCTGCACATCAAATGAAATTATGGATTTACAATATACTACATCTTTTTCACTAACTCCTTTTTTTGGACAACCTAGCTGGACAAGATAGAATGAAGTAAACTACCTCATACAAAGGTATTCTCAGTGTGTGCTAGAATTAGATAGCTTGTTACTAATTCATATCTTACATTATTGAATAGTATTTTCCCTGTGTTCCTTGGAAACAGAAAAAAAATGGAGAGTGATGGGTGTGTTGTAATTGGAATCTGAACAAGACTTTGTGTTTATGTTTGCTGTTGTTCATTTTAATGTCCCAGTATGGTTTCTCTATGATATCTGGTCGGCATTCTGAATTTCATTAAGTCCACTGGAATATACTATGAAATATGAAACCATATAAGCAAAAAAAAAAAAAAGTCTTAGCTTCTTTCTGTCCATTTCTTTCTATTCAAAAAGACGGAGTACATTAATGCCACCTGAGTAGTAAGCTTTCATATATAACCTCTACATTTTGTATGTATTGAGTATGTTTTACTGCATTACAAGGGCAACTTGTATATCACAAAAGGTGATTTCCAAGAAAAATATTCAGCTGTGTCCATCCAGAAACTGTAAGGAAATCCCAGGGTATGGAATTTAAAGCACCACCCTAGCTAAAGCATGATGCTCCCTTGCATGTTTCATTCTGAAGGATCATAAGTCATTACCAATTTTGATCCTTTTTTCTTTGAAAAGGTAGTCTACATGTCAAATTATATAGGAATACAAAGGACAGAATCACTAAACTCAACCATTTGCTCTCTGATATAATATTGAAACATAATAATACTACCACAATAACAACAGAGAAGTTCTTGATAGACAAGGAAAATTTCTATTTTGGTTACAGAATGTATCCCTTTTTGTGGCCCTTTGAAAGCAGTCAACTTCCTGAATATTCTTTTAATTTATCTCCAGAGTCTTATGGTCCACTAAATAATGTCCTTCTAAATAGAACAGTAGGAATACTTTTTTTCCACTCTGCTGGTAATGACAGCAATGCCAGGAAAATACCAGATAGCATGAACTTTTTCATGCAACTCAAAACAAGTAGATTTTTTTTATATTACAGACTTTTGAAATATTTTTATATGTTTTTATTTAAACATAATGGAATTAAATCGTGAAGCAAGTTCTTCTTACAGAAGGAAAATCAACTTATTTGGTTTACAAAATGTCAAAACACTGAAGTGGTTTAAAAATTATTTTTAACCAAATTACCATTTTTTTTAATAAATGAAATGTATATTAAACTTTACAACTGTATAAGTAATATGCAAAGCAAAGATTTTCACTTCTGGTCAAAGGACATAGTGGTTTCAAGCCAATCACAGACTTCATTATTATGCATTGACACACTTATGACCATCAACTTCAATGGAGCTCCACTAATATATACCAGCTAATGATCTGCTCAAAATTTCTACAAATATTTTAAGTTCTACATGCTTTTTTTCAGCTTTGCAGAAAAGGACGTGGGGGTCCTGGTGGGCACCAAGTTGAACATGAGCCATGGATGTGGCCTCGCTGCAAAGAAGGCCAGTGGCATCCAGGGCTACATTAGGAGTTGTGTTGCCAGCAGGTGGAGGGAGGTGATCCTTCCCCTCTGCTCAGCACTGGTGAGACACATCTGGAGTGCTGCATCCAGATCTGGGCTCCCCAGTACAAGAGAGAGATGGAGTTATTGGAGAGACTCCAGCAAAGAGCCACTACAATGATGGACTGGAGTGTCTCTCCTATAAGGCAAGGCTAAGAGAGCTGGGGCTGGTCAGCCTAGAGAAGAGTAGGCTCAGGGAGGATCTTGTCAATGTATATAATATCTGAAGAGAGGGTACAAAGAGGACAGAGCCAGGCTCTTTTCAGTGGTGCCTAGTGATGAGAGGCAAAGGGCACAAACTGAAACACAGGAGGTTCCCTCTGAGCATCAGGAAACACTGCTTTACTGTGAGGGTGACTGAGCACTGGCACAGGTTGCCCACAGTGGTTGTGGACTCTCTACCCATGGAGATATTCAGAAGCTGTCTGGACATGGTCCCAGGCAGCCTTTAGGTGGCCCTGCTTGAGCAGGGGGGGTGTGGATGAGGTGACCTCCAGAGGTCCCTGCCAACCTCAACCATTCTGTGATTATATTACAGAAATGTCTAGCCATCCTAGCCAAGATTGCACATACACGGTTAAGCAAGACGAACAAAAGGAACAGAAGTATGAAGGGAAAAATTAACTTTGCTTGCTAGAGTAGAAATGAGCACACCTGAGTCCTGGAGCAGTGCTGTACTGCCTGGAGCAGGGACTGTCAAGCTGTGGCATTCAGCAGCTACACATCTGCTACACCACTGCTCCTCCAGGTATGCCACAAAACAAGCTAGATCCATGACCAGAAGCTGTCCTTGCTGATAGACAGACTTGCCTTCATTGCTGCTGCTGAAGGCCTGAATTAGTCTAATGGAACAGGCACTCTTAATTTTTACATATATATACAAACAGAATATGTAAAAAAGTGTTACTGACCTCCAGCATTTCTATGGCATTCCGAACTTCAAATTTCTCTGGCTCTTTAAATTGCTAAGTAGTATCTCAACTACAGAGCATGTTCTTTGTGGCAAATACCTTACACAATCCCAAGGTTTATCTTCTTTAAATTAAGCTAGCCCTCAGAAGCTTAACATTTAAATCAGGATTACTTCTCAACCAAACCAACACCGGCTGCACTTGAATATTCCAAATCAATGCATGACTAACGGGATTTTTCCTGCCACAGACTGGCTAAATTCAAATATAATCTTAGCTACTGCTTCCTTTCTACTGATTACAGTCAAGGATGCAGCAACCTTTGCTGCTTGGGTGAACTCTTTCTGATATCTTAATGCAATTTACAGTGCACCCTGGGATAATCCTTTGTTCAATATTGCTGAAGTGGCTTTTTCACTGACCAGTGGTTTTGAGGAAAGCTCAAGACATTATCAGTTAGCAATCGTTAATTAAAACTGTTTACTTTGAAACTCTTTTTAATACATATAGCTGAACAAATGGGTTTAAATCTTTCATTCTGTGAATATTAATTTTTTAAATTTCTTAAAATATTTCATTTTATCCAGACTAACCATTTAGTTAGATGTCTGTACCTTATTCAAAGGAAATTCAGTCAAATATGTATGCACATTTATGTACACTCAAGCACTCTGTTTGGTAATTTCAAAGACAGTATCAATATTTGATATCTCTATTTGATATCAGTGGAAACATCCTCCAGCTTTGTCATCAGATGAAAAACTTGTTCATAATGTGAATGACAAATTCTGTAGCATGTTCCTCCCTTATAAAGCATCTCCCCCTTCTGATGGCTCTTCCTCTTCCCTGGCCAGTAGGTGAGGGAAGGCAGCTTCCCCTAAAAGGCAGAGGTTGACTCACATATTTTGACTGCAACTAAAGTGCCCTTCCTCTACATTGTAGTTAAGGCCAACATTTGCAGGAGGCTTCAGGTTTTACTGGCTGACTCTGTTAAGGGAACCACGATTGCTTAACAGTGGGTCAAAACTGGCAGAGATTCAGTTAACTATTTCACTGTTCTCAGAACAGGCAGCAAGGGCAGGTAACAATTCATACTTTTAACAGTTAATAATATGAATGTCATGATCGTTCCCTTTTTGTGTGATAGCAACGCAGACAAATGGCAAAAAAAAGTTACTGCTAGACCTTCTACTATTTAAAATGGTATTGTATACCATTTTGTTCCTCTGACATGCAGCTGAATTCCTTTGGGAGGCTGAATAATGACCATTGTCTCCTAACCTCTGCACAAGGCAGTTAAACTAAATTGATTAAATAGCCTACTCCCTTTTGTCTCTTTTCAGTCATCTGCATGCCTTGACCAAATAAAACAATCTTTTTCATCCTCACATACAGTGTATTTTGCATGTGTGCTTGAAGCTTTTCCCCTGTGTTTGGGGACAATGTCTATTAATGAGAATCCTCTGGCAGCCCCTTTCCATCCTGGGCTGCACTGAGTACCCAGGCGTGGTAAGCTACATCTACCCCTGAATTGCTGTGTAAGAGCAGCACAAAGCAGCTGGAGGATATTCCTGGGATCATTCCTTTACCTTTTCCTCTAAAATTCTTCTTCGAATTCAACTTACCTATTTTCCTGACTTTCATGGCTTCCCTTACTATAGTATCTAAGCACCATATAACTTTTTCAATGTACTTATGACACACCTGTGAGAAGGGAAGTATTTTTATTCTCCTTGCACTGACCTGGACTTGAGGTATGGAGAGTCTAATGGAGGAAAACCCACAGCTTATAGGGAATTCCTCTGTCCTTAGCCAATTCTGAAAACATTTCAAGGCATTAAGAACTGAAAAGAAAATAAAATTATGTGTTGTTTCTGTTTGCCTCTTCCAGAACAAATCACGAGAACACCTGAGAGATAACACCAACCTGCTTTTGGAATAGGGACATTAGCTGCTATCAAACTGTATGTTTCCGCAGCATTACGGTCAACAAGTAAGGAGGTCTTCAAGTAGAGGAGGACTACATTCAAAAACTCAAATCTCAACAAAAGTTATTGTAATCTGAAATGGTTCAACTAGCTACTTCTATAAGCATAGAAAAATCCTTGTTTGTTTTCTGGGCAAAAAAAAATAACCCAACATTTTAGTTATGTAAGTGGATGGTTGGATGACATTTTGGAGCAGAAGCAGTACAGTAAAATGGTCAGGAGAGTATATACTGCATCTTCCAAAGTAACTTAGCACAAAGTCATACTCTAGCTTTTTACTTTCTGTTTTACAAGTGGGAGTTTCCTTCCCATTCTCTCGCAATGCAACTGAAGAAGGTCACAGGTTCCCGGGTGGCCATCTTTTGAAGGCAACTTCCATTCTTGTTCCTCTGAGCTCCTTTATGTCAGCACACACCAATGTCAAATGTAATTGCTAGACATAAAAAATTTCCTAATCAATGAGAAGGCCTAAAACGAAATAAATGGGTGGAACTAAACCATTAACTGAGCATTGTTCAGTATAGGAAGCATGCTAGAAAATATGCTGCAAGACGAATTAATTTGAGATATTAGTACAGAGAAAATCCGAGATCATGTCTGCCAAACTATAATTTAATCTGCTCCAAAGCAGAAAAATTAGATGGAAGAGATATTTTCCATTACAGTCAAATGTTAAGATAGTTGTAAGAGGCTTCCGTTTCTCTTGCTATTGTGGACATTTCTGTACACTAATTTGTAATTTTAAAGCAGATCAACCTAAAGTTATTGCCTATCAAACAGCCAAAGTGGGCAGATCCCTTCTCACAGCACATTTTTCACTGAGGGAAAGAAAGAAACTGAAACCTCTTTTCCTTTTACCCATTACCCTCTTACCCATTACTAAAATGGAGACGGTGGGATGGATTTTAGCAAGTAATGATACAGTCAATCTACCTGTGGAAACAGGTACAGAGAGCTCAGCAGCTGTGATCAATGAATGAACATATCTGCACTGAAGTGACCTGACTGCAAATACAGAAATAATCCACAAAACCCCACTTTAACAAGAGACTTCACCCAGACGGTAGGCTTTGTATCACCTGAAAGACATCCTAGTTCTGATAATCAGGACAGAAAGCCAGAATACATTAAGCAAAGATCAGCTGTAAAACTCAATTTAGCCTGCAGGGAAGTATAAAATAAGAACTCCTGCTACGCTGTGGATGTCCACCCAATCATTTTCACAGAAAGTACCTTGAAAGGTGTTACAGCCAAGAATCATATGAAGAATTGACATTTAGTCAAGCCAAAAGTAGATCAGTCCTTTGTTTGGTCATCAAAATTAAATGTGAGTTAGATAAGTTGGGGAAGAGTAGTTTCAATTTTTCACTTCATGTTTTTCATTTTCTTTTAACAGACATTTTCTGTAATGTTCATAACTACACGATCTGTATCTGCAGGAATCATAAACTTACAACTGATTAAGTGCTGTTCCTTTCCATAAAAGCACGACCTGCTACTGAAATTAAAGATAGAAAATTTATTACGATGGACTTCCCATTTATGTACTAGCAAACTTTAAGAAATGTACTGTAAAACACGCTCACACTTAATTTTCATCTGCTGAATAGATTGATGTGGAAAATACGTTGAAAACTATCCCATATGTTATATTAAGGACTGATGGTATTTTCACTACTGGCAGAAGTGATGATAAACATCTGTCAGCAATAGAGGGGGACTAGTCTGACTAGAGGCTATGAGAATTTGCTTAAACTGTTTATCTTTATATAAAATCAGAGCATGTGGTCAGCTGCAGAGACTAGAAGTGAGAATTACTCCTACAGCGGTCAAGGTCAAAGTTACCATCCCACTGAAAAACACAGATATGATCATGCACTATTAGGTTTTGGTTCTTTCAGAGAACTGAAGAAACAAAGTCTTTGGGGGAAGAGCCAAGGGACCTTTCCTGGCACTGCCCTCAGAACCTTCAGCACCTTCCGAGTTACAGGACAAAGTCATATTTTAATATTGCTACCTCATAGCCAGGGGTAAGGACCGTTTTGCCACAGGTATTATTAATAACCCATTAGTTATGCCTCTGAGTTACTGGCTGAAGTTGTATAAGGGTTTTCCCAACTACAGAAAGAAAAATCTAATAAAATACAATCAGTGTATGCACACATTCCCTGCTCTGACAGACAACAAACCACTTGTGGAACTTTTTGATGAAATGCGAGGGGGTGTTAGCCATGGCATCTGTTCAGCTGGGGCCCTGGTTTTGGATGTAGCTGCATGAATCTGGGATAATCAATTAGGTAGGGTGTCAGTATGCCAGCACAGATGTCCTCAGTCAATTGCAGATAATCATCAAGTTCTTTGAAATTTCCAGAGGAGATTGCATTACTCTTGGGACACCCTTGACCTGCCATCAGGAAAGGTTTCCCAGATAAGAAAAATAAAAGGATCATATCCTTTTCTAGTGCAGCAATATATATTACAGGCTATCCATAACCTTGAAAGGGTTAGAGTGATGCACTGAGAGCTGGACAGGACACAGGAGCAGTGCTCCCCCCACCCCTCTCAGTATGAAATCAAGACTTTACGGCATGATATGATCAATGGCATCAGTGATATCAGCAGACATTTTCTCTCACACTCTTTTCCTGGGATGACCAGCAGCTTCATGGACATACAGCTTTTGCAAGGTCAGACAAAGGGAGAGGGTTTTTAATTTCCGTGCATGCATATTCAAGATGGCACTTGGAATATAAACAACTGGGTGTGGAAAAATGAGACAAAACTTCATTTTACAGGGACTACAAGACACACTTTCCCTATCAATGGTTCAAATTTTACTAGTACTGACTTCAAAAGCTTCCTAAGTAAGAATAAAACAAACCTAATATACTTTTTCCACATGATCCAGCTTCAAATGTGGTGTTAGAAATTTTTTAGAGCTGATCAAGTGTATCAGTGGTAACAGCTTGGAAGCAAAGCTATCTTGATTTTTTTAGAAGCATAGAGCAAATTTTGAATCTGGAAGAACATCTTAGTGAGAAAGCACAAATGAAGCTCATTTTGACTTAATCCATCACTGCACAAAGGATAATTATCACAGAAACAAAAGCCAAAAATGGCTATGATACCAAAGAAAGGGAGCTGGATCCAAAGAACTATTTAGACTTATGGTCACCATATTCTGATTCTTAGAAAAATTATAAAGACAAAATATACTTTTGATTTTTTTTTGTTAAAGGAACTATTGATGTGCAGTGATAGGACAAGCAATAGCATCAAGAACTTATCTACATAGGAAAGGGCATACAAGCAGGGAGTCTCTCATTCAGCTGAGGTGCCTCTGGAAGACCTAAGGACAGAACTCCCACTTTTGCAGGAAATGCAGTTTGAACATCCAGGCAATTGCTGAGTGGGCCAGCAGATTGCAAAAGCAGGTATTATACCTCCAGTTCACACGATTCCAATACAAAGCAAAGGAAAAATAACCCTTAAATAGACAAAGAAATAAGATTACACCAAGACTCTTAGACAACAAAGATAAATACAGCAAAATAGGTATGCTAGAGTTAATCATGTCTACGTTGTAGTCAGGGCTGTGTAGCTGAGAGAGAAACCAGCCAATCTTTATCTGGCTTGGGTTTCAGTAGTCAATCAGTTGTGACAGCATAGAGCTCACCACAGGCTAATTCATATACAAATAACTTCTGTGACTGTAGTTTAAATACATATGCACTTACTCGGGTATGCATTGAGTCTTCTGTTTTCTAAGTGAGGGTATTCACTCTCCACATACATTTGCTGTTTTATCATGATTGACTTAAAGCAGTGAGTTCCTAGCATATTGAATGGTATATAGATTATTATTTTTGTTCCCTTAAACATTACTCAAAGCAAAACATAAAAAGCAGTATTCTTTGTCTGCTGTTTCTGGAGACTTTGGATAGGTAGCATTAATTTTTCCAGCAAAGTTTTGCCCATTTCAGTGAGACTACTACAAAGAAGGAAGAAATCAGTTTGAGTGCTCTGTGAAGGCAATGATGGCTATCTCTATTCCTAAGTACAGATATAAAGTGTCAGACATTCTGTAAGTTACAGCAAATTGTTCATCATACAGTCGGGTTGAAGAGACAAGTGTGTGAAAAATGAAGTATTTCACATACAGTAAAGAAATTATTTTCCAGAGTTTGATCATCCTACCGTATTGGTCAGTTTTTAGGACCATACTGTATAAAAATAATGCCTGTTTTGACACTGAAATATTGATGTATCAATTCCTCTAAAATAAAACTACTTCAAAGCTAGACTATATAAAAATGTTCTTATATGTTCTGTGCAGTGTGCACAACATTTGAGAAGTTTAACTTCCTCATTCTTTGAAAGTAGAGAAATAAAAACGTTCAGCCCTTAGACGTGAGCTTTGTGAGTCTCAAGAAATGGATGAGACAGCGAGTTTTATGCCAATGCCATTGATCAGATGTCACTGTCTCAGAGGACTGATTTAATTGTTCTGGACCAGGTTGGACCACCCTTATTCTGTTAAGAGTGTAATTGATTTCATCGTGATTGCTTGCAGAGAAAAGTCATATCCAGTGTGTATCAAAAATGCAGACTCCTGCCCTAGTGAGCTAATGCAAGAGATGAAAATTACACTTCCACCTTTACAAGCTGTTTTTTTACATACTCTGCAAAGATGATATCCTTCAGTTGTGTAACATGGTGGTTCCCCTCCGCCCTCCTTCAAATAACCTCCCAACATTGCCATTACCTTACTCCAACATGAATATTAGCATATGCTCTGCTAACGTGTGACCTTCTAACAGACCCTATATGGTTCCGTTAGCCATGAAGGCACTTCCAATACAAGAATGCTTGTGTTAAGACAGTCCAAGTGATAAATGAAATGCATATTAAGCCTTAATTGTAATTAATTATGAGAACACATAACAACGCCCATGTTTGGTACCATATAAAATAGGATTGGTTTCTATTAACACCTATCAATATGAAAGGTTTAGATAACAGTACAAATTAATACAGAAGAATGCTAAGTACAAAATCAATGAATTTCATTCAGATCTGTTGAATAATGAAAGGATTTTAATAATACCATTGTAGTTAAATGCCTGGTACATGTTGCCCTCTTGTGGAATCCGTGAAAAAGTACAAGTTACTTTGTATTTACTTTTATGATTTTGCAGTGATATTTTAATGTCTGGAATGTAATGATTTATTAAATTCACGATGTGAGTAGTTTATCATGATAAACACTGAATATATTCTGTAAATGGCTAAATTTGACAAGCAAACCTAGGTAATTAACTCTAGTAAATCAGGCTCATGCACTGCAAATTGTAGAGCCTTACAATATTAGTCAATGTTTCATTTGTTCATTTGGGAAAAAAAAAGAAAATAAATATTATATAGAATTTTAGATCCCTGTCGAAGTTAAAATTTTGGCTAACCATGCAAAATGGTATTTTAAAATTTTTAGCTGTTTGTTATTGAAAATCCCAGGCTTACCTCACCTATGACTGCTACTACCTGTATCAGATCCAACATAAATAGAATCCCTTGGATGCTTCGTATTTCACTCTCAAATCACTCACATTCTTTAAATGCAGAGTAATTAAAATACTAACTTTCAAAGAACAATACATTTAATAATCTTTTTTTCAGTACATATTTAAGAGAGCAATTTTTTCCTTATGAATCAGGGAGAAAATCCGGAAGCCTGAATTAAACATTTAATCAAACATTAGAGAACTAGAAAATAGATTTTAATGAAGCTGAAGAGAAGAGCCAAGAACTTCAAAGGCAGTTTAACACACTATCAGGATATTTTGAAAGAGTTAAAAATTGAACCATACCTGAATTTTCCCTGGGAAAATCTGCTCATATAAGAATAGGAATATTTTAATTCCTTTAGAATGTCTTCCAACAGAAGGTAAGTTATATTTAACACATTTACATAGCATTATATTTAGGATAACTTCAGATACCGCTAAGTGCTTGGTTTTGTTGTTTGGGTTTTCTTTACCATTTCAGTTTGATTTCAGACATGAGTCAGTTTAGTACAACACTTGTACCCTTGATCAAAGATTTCCATCAGCTGTGGACAAAGGTCAGGTGTCCATGTTAATGTTATCAATGGTCTCTGATACTGCTGACAGCTAGGTGTCACTGATACGTCTGCAGGATCTGATGGATTTGGTGTGATTGCTTTATTCTTCACCCACTGAGGTTTTATTTAGTTTAGAAAAAGGGGCTGAAGGGAGGTTGTGATTAGCTAACACATTTCAGTTCACCCTGTCCTGTGACCCTTTTCCTAGTGCTGGCACAAACTAAACATTTTACCTTGATTTGCCTGGATGAAATCAATCCAGGAGGCAGGGGATTCAAAGTTTAACTGGTTGGTATCCCTGGATTGTCTCACAGAAAAAGTAAATTTACAGGATGTTTGAATTCTTTCAATATATAGGATTGTTTATGGACACTGTGAACAACTTGGGGCCACGATGTCATTGATAAATATTTGGATAAATGGAAGTCCTCAAGCTTTGTTTTGTTTCTAGCAACTCTCTCTTCTCCCATCTGCTGTTCTTGGCTGTAGCTTCTGCCTGCTCTAGGAAAACAATGATTAATGATCATCCTATAAGCTGAGATCATGTGGACTCATAAGGCCCTAAAAAACTTGCTGGCATCCTCAGATGATTATTTCATGTTTCTTCTAGCCCAAGACTCTAAGAAGCATCTTGTATTTCTTGAACTTTTACCTCAGAATTTTATCTAAAACATCCCTTAAATCTGGTTCTGTGCTTTTATAGCATGTGTATGCTTGTGTTTGTATACACATACATATATATGCCTTCTAACGTACACTCATACATGCTTACTGGACCTAAATTACTTGAGTTACCCATGCTTCACAGAAGTGTGTTAAAGGCAAATAGTATGTGCAATTTTTAATGCATTATGACTTTTCTATCAGCAAACGTCTAACAAAATATAATCTCAATGTTATTAATATAGAAACAAAACTATTTCATAAGACTTATGCTAATATGAGATAAGCTGATCTGACTGAAAAGTAATTTTTTTCCTTTTTTTTTTTTTTTAGGGTTTGTTTATCAGAGCTAGCCTGATCAATTGTTTGAGCTGACTGACTACGTAGCTTCAAAAACATTAATGCTGGCTCAAGGGAAGCAGAAAGGATGCCTGGCAGAGAGCACTGGGGAGAACACAACCATTGCTTTTGTCAACGGTGTCAATTTACTTTGACTTGATTGAGATGTGAAGCAATACCACAGTTAGATGACCTAGGTGAGCTGAGGCTTTAGTGGTTTGAGGTCAATAATGCCCAGACTTTAAACCCCAAACCACCTACAGATATCACAAAGCATTAGGTTCACAGGTTCACAAAGAACAGCAGTACTGACATAGCCCCTGCCCTTTTGACGAGCCCCTGTAACTTTATTCATGAAGGAGCATCATGTAGCAGAACTGATCTCCACACCAGAAAGGTATGGATCATGAGACTTTAGGAGCAATTATCATAATATCCAAACCGAGAATAAATGAAAACATATATTAAGGTGACTGCTTTTATATTCTTGCTCAAAAGCAGACACAGCACCAGTAACTCTAGTACTATCCGGGTGGCAACTGCTCTCATATCAAATAGCAAAACATATTTTCTTCTGACTTCTCACTTAGCCATTTACACCTTCATCTTATCTATCTGGTAAATCATCTCGGAAAGGTAGCATTTACCAGAGTCTTGAAGGAACATCCAAGGTACTTGATATTTCTGTTGATTCTGACAAATTATTCATACAGAGAAGAAAATCATCAGTGCACCAAAAACATTTTATCCATGGAAAAAAAATAGAGAAAAATGAAAAAAATGTGAAAACTAGTCCTTCATATGCAGCACATACACAGAAAACCAAGTGACATCTCTGCAGTTGTCTAAAATAACTTTTGGGTTCTCTGCAAGCCAGATACAGGCAAATCAGTGTTACCAGTTTGGGTCTTGACCAGCCTGACGGCTTGCTCAGCCAAAGTTTTTATGATTTTAGTGTGATTAGAACTTCCTGGCAGGGCCACCCTGTCTTTAGGTTACTTCTGCAGAGGAGAAAGAGAGAGTTGTATCTGCAGAAAATTAGGGGTGAAGATGTTTGGTGTGAAAAATGTCAGCAATATTCAATACTGCAGTCAGTGGGGGAAGAGGGTCCTATCCTCCAGCATCCCTGCCATCTCCTTCGTTTCCTCACAGCTTTAAGTGAAAAATACTAAAGACTGTCCACACATAAGCTTCATAAATTCATAAGTTATGTGAGAAGAAAAGGATAAATCTTAGAAAGCTTGTCTGCGCTTGAATGCAAAAAAAAAAGAAAAAAGATGGGATTCTAAGTTCATGCTCAGCAAGTAAATGGTCAGGATTAATAATGTTATAATAAAGAATTAAGACAACAGTCATACTAGATCTGAATTTCACCACTGAAACTTAGTGCAGAAGTAACTCTAGTGCGCTCTATGAAATTTTCACTATGTTAATAATTGATTAAGTGATGAAGTGATGACTGTGTCAAATAAAAACATTACCTGATTTGCTCTTATAACACTTCCTTAGCATCTTACGTATTCTGAAAATCAGGTTTTCAAACACAGCAAGCAAAAGTGCTTTCTGGTTTCTATCTGTCACTGAGTAATGCAGAAACACAAGCTGTTACTTGCAAGTCCCTTCTACTAACACAATGATCAGCCCAAGAACTATTAAGAAAGTCTGCAAACAGTCCCTTTGAGGAACAAATAAAAGCCATTCTGTGTATACAAAGTACTTTCAGTTGGATAAAACATTTCATGGGTCATGATCAATGTTTCATATCTTGATAGATTTAGATTAGCAGCTGTACTCCTTTACAAAGGTGGGTGAAAAAAGCTCCTTGTTCAATAGACCTTCCAAAGGCTACATGTCTCAAAAAGCCTCTAAAATAGCTTTTCTTTTTTTTTTCTCCTCCAGAAATCAATATGCTTTAAAACATTTTACCTTCAAGAGTTATTGCACTTTAAAAAGAATGTATTAAATGCAGGACTGTTCCCCAAAATATTTTTTAATCTAGCTCCCCCATATACAATGCTATTATATCCAGAGGTACTACAACCCAACATTTAATGTTCAAAACATACAGTCTTCCCTCATGGATTCATTTTTATTTTTGGTATCCAGAACTCAAATAAAATACCTTTATTTAACACACTTCACGGGAGGTAGGAAGGGGCGAGAGGCCACAACATTAGCCCTACTGACATTCTTTGTGCTTTCCAGCTAGTAAAAGATTTATGTGCTACTTCAGTCTTCTGCTGACTTTGCTTCATAGTGAATGTGCATGTATAGCAACTTTAGAACTAAAATCAATGTACAACTTTCAGATCTCTTGTTTTGTTTGTTAGTCTGTTAACACAAAGCTCTTCTTTGCAGTAATATTTTGGCAGAGCAACACCTAATACGTTTTGTTATATTGAATGCTATTTTAATTATCTTAACACAAGTTGTATATGGAGGAGGCGTTACTATAACATACTAAAGCATTTCATCCTGTTTCTGTTGTAAAACTGAATCATGAGAATAATGATTTCAAGAAAACCCGATTCTGAATACAAGGATAAGGAATATTAACATCTGGCCAAAAATCTCCACAAAGTCATTAAAAGCAGTGGGTTCTGAATTAGTGCATTAGCCTCCAGCAACAGCCAAGGATTAAAATGAGCCTAATGTTAAAGCCCAGTAACAAAAGGAGGTTACACCTCTTTAATCACGGGATTTATAGCTTCTCTGTCATTTCTTATGGCTATCTGCAGCTTCTACATCTTCTGCTCTTCACTGTTGTCCCATTAACTCTTACACATCCACTGAACATGACGGGTGACAGAAGCCATGATCACAGCTTGTGGTAACCCATGCAAGACCACTTATGAGGTACATGAACAATATGATAAAGAAGAGGTCCTGGGCAAAATACAATGGGATTCAACATCATTCGACAGTTATTTATGTAGGCCTCAGAATTTAAATTCTAAACCGACAAAATTGTTTACATAAATTATGATTTATTTTATTCACTCATATCAAGACAGCATTGAAAGGGATAGCAAAAGCTTGCCTAGGCCATCCTTCCCTCTCCCTGGCAAGAACAGACATGGGTCTGCTGAGTTGTGAGCCTATGCCACAGTCCTGGAAAACTTGTCTAGGTGCTAGTCAAAGGGAGAGGTTAGGGCCAGTGGTGGTAGCAGACGCTGCTGGCAGGATGCAGCTCTCATTTTCAATTTTCCACCCACAGGAGGAGGTGTTACCCTTACACCTTTTGCCTACCTAATGGCTATTGGCATGGCCAGCATAAAGCTAAAAAAATCTCTTTGCTCTTCAGCCAGCACTCTGTCAAAGCTCTACTACACATCAGCTGGGAGAGCAAAATTTATTTTTGCCTACATTGTTGAGAAGCCCTGAGTCAGCTCTGCTAGAATGATCCCTCATGATGAAAAATTTACAGCTTTTACTCTGCTTCCCTCCCTCCCTTTTAATATGCTTCCCTTTTCCCCCCAGTGTTCTTTCCAATTGGATTTGGCAACCTCCCCAATTCCTGTTTAACATTCTCTGTCATCATTTTCAAAATAAATGTATCTAGCATCATGCCTCTATTTCAAGACCTCTATCCTCTGTTTTTAGACTGATGGCTTTTAAAGGGCAAGCCAAATCCCTAAATGTTTTAAATCAATAGTGTTCTTTAAGAGTTGCTTTAATCACTTAGACGAGACACCTATGCAATTTCTAGGAGCAAAGTCACAACTCATGGAAGGAGTGAGTTATACAAGAGAACACCATCAGCTGTGAAGTGCTGTGAACATCTAGAGATGTTGGAATGTGCACAGTCAACTAAAAATAGCCAGCAAAGCACAGAAATTGACTCTGAAATAAGAAAGTAAATCAAGTAATACCCCTCTCTCCAGCTGCCTACAAATTACCATTATTTCCACCCACTACAGGGCTCCAGCCCATTATGGCTGATGACAATCAGCAGCATGGAGAAGAGAAGGGAGCTTTCCATCAGTGCCATCTGTACAAGGGCTCTGACAGGAGGGGAAGGGAAGGAAAGGATCAGCCAACCAACCTCCTTGCTGGTACACTAAACCAACCCTAAGTAAGTCAGGGGAAAAAGTACCACTGGGTTTACTCCAGAATTTTGTGGGCTTAATTTACAAGGAAATTTTCCATCCCAGAAGAAAGTCACAGCTTAAAGAAACATTTAAAGTAAATTGTTTGTTCCAGCACAGTATTTTAGAAACAACTTCATAAAAACCAGATGCAAACATTTTCTTCAGTTTGCCTGGAGATGTCTCTGGATTTCATTTTGATCTCTGTACTTTTCCCTTGCATTGGTTTATAAATAAATTCTTTGTCTATGATCTCTGAAAGCGTTTCTGCCACATCAACAAGCGAAAGAGGAAAAACTGACCTAGATACTAACACACTTCTACATCTTACTGTTATTCATTTTTATGTATGTTACTTGTTTATGAGTGGCACAAAATCTGTAGGAGGTAACTGCTATTCACACTCCACCTCTCCTTGCCTTTGGAATGGGGGAATGCTGCATCTGTTCTCAGAGGATGCCAGATTGCTGCCTGTACCTATCCTGCCATTCAGGTGGCAGGCAGCCCTCTGGGGTGGCACAGCAGCTGGTAGGAGTTGGGACAACCCTTCAGGTTTCTGATTTTTTCCTAAAAGTGTACCAGCCATAGTCAAGATGTAGTCAAAATATCTGGATTCCCCTAAGGTACATCCAGTTACTAAAAGCCAGTGGGATACAGCTTCCAAAGGAATATGTCATATTCCAAAACTGTCTCTTCAAATTTCTGTGTCTGCTATTAACAGATTGCCTATCTTAGCAGAAACATATTGAATTTTGATTCATTCTTTCCTTTCTTCCTAAAAACACATCTAGAACCTTTAATGAAGAACTAGTTTCAGCCGAAGGATAGAAATTCCAAGTAAGTCCTAAAAAAGTGGTTACCTGCAGGCAGCAGAGCCGGGAGCTGCCTGTGCACCTCCTGAGCAGGGGGGAACAGCTTTTGGAGGACTGTGCAAGGCTGGCTCCCAGTCAGAGCTGCCGAGGTAACTGGAACCAAGACCGCATGCAAGGACCCACCCGCAAAAACACTGTGAGCAGAGACAAGTTTACAGAACCTTCTTATTTTTATTGTATTTGACCAGAGCCCAAGTATTTCAAGAGAAGCATCTTGAAATACATTACATCTCAATTCAGTAATAAGAAAACTAGTCCTTTAGGCAACAACAGCCAGGTGAGAGGAGCATGAAACATTCCCCAAGCAGAAGAAATAGAAATATTCTGTATGCTGTATATCCAAGTAGATAGTATGAGTCAACGGTAACCTGACCTTCACATAGAATATGTAATGTCTAGCAGCAGAGTTAGGGTTGAACATCAAAATCTCATTTCCGATTACTGATCTGTGAAATGCTTGTTGACAGCGGAAGAGTTTCAGAGAACAAATAATATCAAAAAAGATATCAGCAAAACAAACTATGATATTTAATGAAGCATAAGACATATTTTTTATCTTTACTGACTGATCCATGCATCTGCAGATCCAGTATTTCAGAAAATGCTGTTAACAACAGGAGAACACCGGTTTTTTAGAGAGTAGCACATTTTGTCTTCATGTATTTATTGAAGAAGGCAATAGCATTTCTAGGAAAACAAGTTGCAAGTTCTTTATTATTTAGCCAATTTCACACTTTTAAAAGAAAGAACATCTCGTTAAGTGGAAATTTGGTCTCTAAGCTGTGTATTTTGTCAAAATAGGTTTTTTCTTCATTAACATTACAAATGTTTCTGACAATTGAAAAAGATGCCAGCGATACTGATGTTATAAATTATGAAACTTCAGCTGTATAGAGTAATGGAGATTAAATATGGAGAAGATGCACTGCTGACACCTTGCAGAGTCAGTTATATAAATGTATTTGTTTCATTCTGGAAATAAAACAGATGTCATTGGATTTCGTTGTCCACATGGAATAATGCAAAATAGAATCCAATGATGGTAAATTGATTTTAAAATTATATTTTTACCAATAGCCAAACAATGCAGTCAGAGCTATGTTATTCACAGTATACAGTTTTGTAACTGTAACTTGGAATTAATAACATATTTAAGTGGCTTGAATCAGCCAAAGAGGCACCTGAGCCTGTGAAGCTGTCAGCAGGAACTCCTTCACAGATGCAGCCCAATGGGTCATAGTACATACATACATACATACATATGTACATAGAGCATGCAAGGTAAAATTGTACACCTTGATTGCGTTTGGAATATGTTTGGATGATGAAGTGATTGCAAGGACTGAAAAACAATAAAATAATTTACACTTTGAATTTACAGTCTTTTAATACTAACATGCTGGGGGAAAATAAAGCTCTCTAATTACTACTGACTAGAACAGGGCAAGGTATATAAACTTCTTAGCAGTCTTTTCTAGTGCCCTAACTTTTAGCTTCTTGAAGAGTCATTTCTACTCAAGAATTAAAAAAATAATAATAATCACATCTTACTACCTTTTTTTCCTTTTCATTTTTCCTTCCCACCACACCCTTTAGTGGTGTGCTTGTCTGCTGCCTCTCCTTGGGTGGCTCCCCCCTCGGCCCTCTCATGTTCATTCCAATGCTGAATAAGCATGGACAACCTTTGGTTTATGCTGCTGCTCCTCCTTCCCTACGGGATTACCATCAGAATTTGTGGTGCAAACATTTAAGAAACAATATATATGTGTTTTACTAGAGGTAAAAGGTAACTCCAGTAGTTCACAGCAGTAAACAAGTTGCTAATTTTGAGGGAATTGGCTAATACAAGCTGATGACAGGGCCCTTTTCATATCGTTCTTTAAATGTTCTGAATACGATGGAAGAAAGGCTGGTGTAGCACAGAAAATAAATGGATGCCTGCAAATGTCATCTGTTCCAGGAGCCACTAGAGGGACAATGAGGACAGAGAAAATATGCAAAAAAAAGTCTACATGCTTTTTCATCTGCAGTTACTGGAAGACATGTGTCTTGCATGAGGAGGGAAAAGAAATCCAGGCCAGACAAGCTTTTCTTGTTGGCATGGCTCCTTTTTTTGTCTACTGCTTCACAATAAACCATTCTGTTGTTCTGAACAGAGGACAAAATTTTCCCTCCCTTCTTGTACCCCCTTAAAGTTACATCACATTTGTTTAAAGTTTCCTGCAAAATCCAGACTGTATGTTTGTTTAAACACACTGAATGTTTTGCTCTAGACCACAATGCTGAAAAAAGGTTAGAAGTGGACTCTTACTGAGGGGCACTTGCTCTCTCTCACAGTGAAAATGTTCCCCTTCTCTGGACAAGAGCATGAAAGCCTGTTATTTTAGCTTTATAAAAATGGATATCAAAACATCTTTAAGCCTATTGTAAGATGGAAGTTGAAAATTATTTTTCCAGTGTCTTTTTCCTCCTCTCCATTAGTGGTAATTATGCAATCATTTTTTATTTCTTTATTTGTGAATGTGGACAATTATCAAGACACATACATTAAAAATGTTGATTCAAAATGACAAAGCAATAGGGTATGCAAAAATGCAACCACAAAGGATTTGCGATTACTGCATGGCAAACACATCATCTCTTCTTTTTGAGATGCAAATTTCCACATGAAACGTAAAAATTGTCTGCAGCAGACTACAAAAATAACAGAGCTATGTTGTGCCATCCTAATACACAGTTGAACATACTTATCCATCAGAGTTTTTACTACTGCATAAATAATGTATACACACTTGACAGTTCTGAATAGGTATGTTGATTTTGACTTAAAACCAGATAATCCTGTTTATCTGTGAAGAATAGAGACATGACTGGATGCTGAGAAGTTATTGTGAAAGTAAGAAAAGACAAGACTGGGTGCTGAGCATTATAAAATTCAGACTGTATGAGATATTTTTGGATGGCTGAATCCTGATAAAATCAATTGACTTTAATGGTTCCAAGAATATATTCACACAAACCTGACTTATAAGATAAGGACCTTCTGCATTAGCAGTAGGCCATTTTCTTAGATAATTTGTAAATACATAAAAAATAAGCATTCTGTCCTTGATTCTTACATACTAGATTTTTTCGTTTGGTTATAAGTTGCTTCACACCAGGAAATAAATATAAAAAGATTAAACATGGAATGTTTTATAAATAAATTTCACATTTGATAGTGCAAAAAGGAGCAAAGATCCTATTACACAAACGTAACATTGGCTTTCAAGATTGTGAGGCACATCTGACAGAAAACAAAACACAGCAGTGGGGTTTTGTTTCATAAGTATACAAAATCTATAAATAGCAGCGGACAGGATCGTATTTTCCAGAAAGCAGAAAAAAACCCACTGAAAGTCTGTGGATTATAGTTCAAAGGTGAACTATTGCAAAGCTGCAGCATGCTCTAATGTTGTTTGGGTTGTAGCTGAAGAAGCTCTTTGAGGACAAGCAGTCCATGCACCAAAGGGGAGGAAAGACGGAAACTTGTGGTATGCTTGGACAAAGAAAGTGTGTGAAAGATGAAATTACTACTATCTTGCATAAGTAATTAAGAAATGAAATCAGTGCTGTAATTCTTATCACAAGATGCTCCTTGAATCATAATTTCTAACCAATGAAATTGAGAATTTATTATTATTTTTGGAAAATTGGTTAAACACCTCAATGGCTCGATGAATTCAGACCCACAGTTAAATAGTATCACTGAAAAAAATGTTGTATTAACATAGTAGTTTATCCCAAAGGACCCTGAAGAGTCTCATATTCCAGTGGAATACAGCAATGACTGAGAAGTATTTAACAGAATATCAACTTTTTGCTAAATACTTGAAAAAAAAAAAGAAGTAAAAATAAAACCTGGAAAACTGGATAAACCATGAAAAAAGGGCAGTGCTAAATAGAAGAACTGGAAAAACATGACCATTGGCAGAGCTATCAGTTAATCTATAGTAATAATAATGTGTTCTTTATCACCTTTCAGCTCTTCTATGAGATGATGCTTTTAGAGGACAACACCCAGGGATTGATCAGAGGTAGTATTAAAATTGGATAAGGAAGATTAGGGGCACCATGGAGAATCCATTGTGCATATCAAACAACGCAGTCCTTAGGCATTTTATGGAATTATTTTACACATTCTCACGTCATCTGTAAATTTTGATAAGATTGCAACATGTGAAGAGAGAATTTCAGATTTCGAAATAGGAAATGAGCCTACTTAAGTCTAAAGAAAAGGTCTTCCAGTTATTGCAAATTAGCATAGCTCCACTGAAGTGAAAGGGTATGGAATGGATTTTACTGTTTATGGATCTGATCTTTATTAAACATAAAATGTTGTAAATTATGTATTCTCTTTTATTAGGTTTGTATTTCTTTTATTTCTTTCCCCTGGAATTTTCCTCTGTATTTCTGTTAAACCTCCTTATTCTCCCATCATTTTCTCTGCCTCTCAGCTGGGATAATACTACTCCCAGCTATTCCCACTACTTCCATTCTTGTGGTCTAGTGTTCATCAGCAGTTCCACCATGACTTCTTGCATGTGCTTTACTTGCAGACTACAAATGGTCTTTCATTCAAGACCTAGAAAGGCACGGCACAGCTTAGTTTCCCAGATAAAACATGTTCTGGCTCACAATATGGCCAATGCCTTTCCTTCAGTTTGCCATAGCCAAATGTATTATTACTGTAAAAGTGAAGACACCCTTGTTCTTCCCATTTCCTCCCTTTCCTCAGGCAAATATCAAAATGATACAGACTTGCTCTTCAAGAGCTCACTGTCATACTTTATATTTCTGAAAATGTTTGGTTTGGGTTTTTTTTCTCAGTCATACCACTACTGGTTATAATTTAACACAAATTTGTAAAAAAAACCCAACACAGAAAAGCAACCAGCCAATTAAGCAGAACTTACTGGCAGAAAATAGTGGCTGTGCAAGATTTGAAGGAATCATTAAGAATCACTTTCCTAACCAGAAAATTTAATAATCACAAGATGAAATTAGTTGTAAACCAAGTACAATAAAAAAATTGTATTTAAGTGATATGCTTTTTGTTCCAGAGTTTAAAAGGGTTCCCATCAACACAGAAGACTGTGCTGTACTCTAAGTTCCAGTTGAATAGGTTTCCACACCATCCCGAGGCAGAAGTAATCTGATAAAGAAGACCTCACCTTGTAAGATCTGAAATGGAACCAATTATTTTCTAGCTTTAAAAGCCTATATAACCAACTAATTATTCAGAAGTCAAATACGACACAAATACAAGTGTGAAATAGTCAAAAGTAAAGTCTGAAAAAAAACCCAAAAAATCTGAGAGCCAATTATCCAAAGTGCTCAGTGACTATTTACGGTAATGGATACACTGTAAGTAACATCTGGATTCACTCTTACAATAAATTACTCTTATCTAAACAAAGGGGAGTCCAAAACCTGCTGTGGGCTTATTACAGTGGGACTGCAATAAAATTTTTTACAGGTCTACCAGTGAAAAATGTTAGCCTCAATGACAACCAGTTAATTTACTCTCTACAAGAGCAGTTCTACTTAGAATGCAAAAATTACCATTTGTATTGAGTCTTCCCCCATTGTTGTTGCATCTGCTTCACACTAACAAATGCTGTTTCTCCATCTTATTTTTAAATGTTTTTGTCCTAAAAATATACCTCAAAAATCACTTTGCTGAAGTTGAAATTTGATACGTTAAACGCTAGATGGCAGAACAAGGCTGGGGCTGAGCATCTGAAAAAGGCTGCGCCTAAGCTCGCCTGTGTTTTCCACGGAGCGTTTCAAAGATATCAGTTGAAATATTTCACCTGTTCTTTCCTACGGAAGTTGTCAGTGGTTACATAAAAATTACCCCCATACATTTTTGCATACACACGTGTTTTCCTTCCCCGAAAAGGAGAGCAAGAGGTGTCACCCCAGTAGCCTCCTGGCTCTTCCCTCCCTTGGGTGCACGGAGGGTTCTGCGGCCCCGGGGCGGCTGCAGAACCGCACAGCCCTCAGGTCAGCCCCTGAAGGCAAACCATATCGACCTCAAAGGGTGTTTAAGTTGAAAACGACCAAGAACTGAATGTAGAATTTAGGGTTTAGGCCAAAGTACAGATCAAAGAAAGGGATTTCTCTTTCAGACTTGTCAAGGAATATAACAATAAGACACCTGGGAACAATACTAGGACACTAAACACTCAAATACAGAAATGAACAGACAGATCAAAAAGACCTCTACTAAAATTTGAAATTGCTCTTTATAAACAATAGTAACTGAATTAAGAGTTTAACAGAAATTAAGAAATTAACAGGTACCCTGGCTCACCTGACCAGCTTCATGCATAAAAGGATACAACCACCAAAAGCATCTAAACAAATTAATAAAAGCAAAGTGCAGTTCAGTTGTATTGCCACTGAAAGCAATTAAGGTACCATTTTGCCCACAATCAGGCTCATGGACTCCTGTACCCCACCACGTCTTTGACGAATCCCACTGCAACACCTCAGTGGAGCAGCTCACATTTTGGGTAAGTGGAAAACAACGTGTACTGGTGATCTGAGAAGTTACGTACAGCTGCACTTGAGCAGTGCTGCGCATGTTTGCTGCTAACAGCACTAACTATGTTTCAGATGGGATGGCAAATTTCACTGAGGCTGCGCTGCAACTCTGCCTTTAATTCTCACGCAGTAAGCGTCATCTGTGGTAGCCAAAGGCTTTGCATAAGAGCAGCGATGCATCCGTCACAGCCTAGATATGTTAGGTAGCATCACAAAAAGCAATGTGTACAGCCATTATCTCCTATCCTAAACCTCGTCCTAGCTACATTATATTCCTTCAGAGGCCTAGAGTTACACTTTAGAAGCTTCAGTCTTCCTGATTTTGGCAGAGCATTCCTACGTAGCCCCTTAAGAGGTCTCTGAACATACACTACATGAAAACAAAAGGCAGAAATGTCACAGACTGAGGCAACAAATGGTCGGGGAGGGCTGCTGAGCTGCTGCTCCAGGGAAGGCAGAGCAGCTGCTCGGAGCTCCCGCAGCTCACACAGAGCTGCTCCCTGCACCGCCGGGGAAGAAAGGGGCATCCAGGCGGCAACGGGACTCACTCAAACACGTTTTGAAATAAAAGGGAATGGCTTGGGCAACAGCATAGCTACCATTTGTAATCAAATATGTAATTCACGTTACGTTATTTCAGGCTTGTAATATCGTATATATAATATTTCAGGCTTCATGCTGAATGATAGGCAGGAGATTGCTGCTTTGGGAGGATGAAATTGCATTGTCTCCTAAGAATCAAGATACAAGCATGTAAACTACTGATAAAAGATGACAGAGGGAGAGAGAGAGAAAGGAGGGGGAGGAAGGGGAGGGAGAAGAAGGAGGAGAAGGAGCGAGAGAGGAAAAAGCCCCACTCCATGTATGCCACTCACTGGCTGTTCTTTTGTTCCAGTTTTGCCTAATTCTTAAAGTGGTACATTTAACTGGAATTAAGCACGACTTTCAGCCCAAACAGGTAGAAATAGTGAGAACATGGCTGGCACACTAACTCCCCTTTCCCTTGGGCTGCTATCCCCACCATGTGCAGCATCAATGCCGCCGCCATTCCCCGGGGTCTGTGGCTCCTGCAGTGCCTCCTTCCCCAGCTCCCGCTCTGCAGCCCCAACGGCAAGAAACAGGAACGAACTCCAAAATGACGAAGAAAGGATCACAGGGAAAATCAGATGACTGTACCCCAAAAGATTCGTGGTTGTCTTCTTTTTCCTCACAGGTGTCTTGGCACTGCACAAGGGTAAGTTCAGCAAAAAAGGATGCTATAGTAAACTAGTATGAATTTCCTTTCATAGTTGTTCACACCCAAGCTATGCAAGCCTTTATGTCTAGGGTTTGATACTGCTCAGGTTAACTAGGCAGTGCAAGTTTACCCCTCATACGCTTTAAAAGCAGAACAAGGGGTAAAAGGTGTTTTCTCATCCCTAGTCATAAATATCAAAATGTCATATTACAAATATATCATAGGGATTAATTTCTTCTGTCTTTCTCTGGGATTAATTAGCTATATATCAGCTGAAATAAGGACTACAAGGGGGGAAGGGAGACACAAAATCCTCATAATCGAGTAGGTTGTGGATAGCTCAATTTTTCTACCATTTTTCTGCTGCTTTCCTATGCCTCATCTTATGTACAAACATCTTTACGTATACACCCAGGAATCCATCTCACTGCTCTCTTTCAACCCTTTCTTTACTAACATTGCACAAACACTGTGGTGAAGGTAATTTCACAGCTTCTCACATAGCTCCCAGCTGTTTCAGAAACCTTATGCTCTTTTTTACCCGATGAGAACAAACCTACTAGTTTTTCCCCCCTAGACTCCAGTCTCTTTCAAGCAGTTGCCAAGTTGCTACTGTATCGCAATTACTCAGTCGGCATTAAAAAAACCCCAAAATGATTAATATATATATTTGATAAAGAGCAAGGCTACAAGTACATTTTCTGTTTGAGTCTGAGTATTACACAGATGAACCAAAATATGACCCTGACTACATATCACCAGAGCAAAAACTGCTGGGAACACTTTGATGCCCACCGTTTTTACTTGCATGTATACATCTGCCAAGTTCAGGAGCCTTCACACTTGACTGAGCACAACATCCTCTTTCATATTCAGAAATATCAGCTCTCTACCATGTTGATTGGATTAAAAATAGTCATACCTAAGAAGAGGTTACTTAAGGATAGGAAGAACTATTCTTCAGCTATAACACAAGAGCCATGGAGCAGCAAAAGCACGTGGCAGCAGGTGGCATATTTATATCCTTTGGAGTACTTTCTTTTTCTCAAAAGCCAAAGAAGCCATTGTACTTATTGATACAAAACAGAGAAGATGCTAAAAGTTTACACGATTTCAAAAAATGTTTAGACAAATAAATGGACACCTCCCACCCCTGCTAAGGACTATTGAAGTGAAAGATACTACCTTGGGCTGGGAAATCCCTTGGAGTGTTTTAGGGGGGTAGGCTTTCCTTGTTCTTATATTGCCTATGCATTTGCTGTGGGCAATTTTGGATTTGAGGCATCAAGATAGACAGACCATTGACAAGTCCTGTGATAGCCTTCTCTACACTCTTGTTAAGCTTCAGTGTATCTCGATGAGTGACGTGTTAACTTACATCAATTATTTCAATGATTGCTATAGGATTTAGTTGAAGAAACACAACTTTACATAGAATTTAGTTAAAGAAACACAACTTTACATAGAATTTAGTTAAAGAAACACAACTTTATAATTGTTGATTATGAAGAAAAGATTTCATTAATAAAGTCTCTGCATAACACTGTCCCTGGTTAATCAGACAGTCTAGCAAAATCACTAGCTTTTCCCATCTTTCCTGCATTTTTCTGTGTATTTTCATTCAGATTAGGGCAAGTTCCTAAGTAAACAGAATTACTGCTGAGCACAGTTAATACTCTAACCATGGGTAAAAACATGTCAACCTCACTAATAGTGAGCATAAACAGAAACAGCTTTTAGTTTCCTTAAACTAAATAAGACCTCTTGGACAGCAAAATATTATTTAAATTGATTAAGCATAGCAGAATCAGTCAATGTATGAGTTAGTTCATATTATTTTTATTTTGCCTTTTTGAACATGGAAAGAATAACTTCAGCTGTAATTTACCATTGAAAGCTGATAGCAGTTTCTGAGTTAAAAGAAAGAAATTATGTTGCTCGTTACTTACAGGAGCTTTGCTGTTTTATTTTGAAAGGAAACACCTTGTCGCTGGTAGTTACAGAAATTGCCTACAGCCTTCAGCTTTGTAAAAAATTTCAGGCCCAATTAAACTTTTAGAACAGTCTCTATAAATAAATGCAATAAAAATCCAAATCCCCTGGAAAACCTTGTATATTAGTGTCTGACAGGGGAATTCAAACGGTCAGATTCTCCAGTGCTGCCCATGATAAACAATGGCTTAAACCCACAAGCAATGCTGGGGCTGGGGCTGGTGCAGGCACGCAGCACCAAAACACAACGGGTGGCAAAAGCCAAAGCTCTGCAGTCAGCAATACCCACTGCATTTTGCTCAGGTGGCCATGTGAGCAATAGTAGCTTACACTAACATGGTAGGCTGACATGCCTGGAGTACAGGGACAGGTCCTCTCTGTGATCCCTTCTTTGAGAGACATAATTTCCTGCAGAGATCTAAAGAACATAGTGGAGACTTACTCATTTTATATCTTAACCACCCCAGCAAGGTTTGCAAGAGAATGCCTTTTGAGACCAGCTGCACACTTCAGGTTTGACAATTTTTACATGAATTAGAAATTGCTATGAATGGCTTTATCACGAAAGTAAAGAGTACAGCATTTTTGTATCTATATAACTTTGGTAAAAGTTGGTGAAATAACTAAAGTTTAATTTGGGAGAGGAAAACGAGTGGGTTGTTGGCTAAAATCACTCAGTACAGACTAGTTTCCAGATTTTTGTAGGCTATTGAAAATATATAAAATTCCCACAAATGCATATGCACTCAGTTATTTTGAACCCTGATAACCAAATGTCTGAAATTTGATGCATTCTAGGCTGAATTAATTTTCAATAATGAAATTCTAGATGCTACATAACACTAATTCTGGGTATATCTCTGTCTAAACACAAAGGGATATATTTTCATACACAGGGGAGTCATATACATAACCACTATTAACAGCAGTGGGTATTATAGGGAAAATATTCTGTATACTAAGAACAGATTCTGGTTTTTCTTTATTTGACATATTGTATTTAATCGGTTGTCATACTACAATGAATCCACAAATAAGCATGTCTAACAAGAAAATATGATTGTGAATGACATGTAATGACAAACTCAGTCCTTCTTGCAAATATAAGACGGGGTCACAGCTATTCTGAGATACTATCAATTCTCTTCCTTACCATCTAAGTTGAGACATTACAATGGTAGGTAGGTTGATGAGTCATAGAGTCTTGGAAGAAAACCAGCTGACAGTGGAAAGCAATTTTAAAGAACGTGAACTACTTTAAAAAAAATACATGAAAATGTGGATTCTGCTAAATTGCTCTCTCTTTGATTCCGGGTGGATTTGGGATTCTAGGTGAAAAAAATCATTCAAAGAGAGAAACAAAGTATGCACCTTGCAAAGACACAAGGCAGAATTATTACAGTTGAACTCAGAGTCATGTTCCCAGAGCCAGTCACTCGGACCTCCAGCTCCAGGTGTTGTTTAAACACAGTGCGCACACCCGTTCTGCTCTGAAGTACAGACCCACCACTCCCTCACTCAGTAGCATCTTATTGCTTCCATAATTTCACTAAAATTTAGTGGGAATATTCAAATGATAGTTGAACATAAATAATTTCATTGAGTCCATCCCTAGCAAGACAAAAGGAGGAAGATGGAAATCTAACACCGCCATTTTGCCAGTGCTGAACTTTCGTACTGAGTGGTTCATCCCCAACTGTTTGCAAGAAACTGATGGCAGAAGCAAGAGCTGTGTGCAGATCTCTTGAGTCTCAGTCCAACATCTGTACTACCAGGCTAATATCACTAACATGTTGAAGGTACTCACAGCTTTGCTCTCCTGGGGAGGTCAGTGCACAGTGTCACTTCTTTCCCAATGAATGCTTCAAAAAGCAATCATCTCTCTCATTGACAGACATTTCTCTTTGTCAAGCCTGTTTTTAAATGGATCTCCACTTATTCTGAGTTACTTACATTTTCTCTCCCTGCCTAGAAAGTACCTTCGTTTTAGAAGCGTGTGCTGCTATCCAACATAGATATGTCACAACTGAGGTAAGGGAAAAGAATATTTTGCTTGCCCATCTCTAGGGGCAAGCCTGCTAGTCTAGTCTAATTAAAGTCTTGGATTGTAAACAGCATGCTGTAGCCTTCAGTTAAGACCCCTTGTAAAACAGCAAAGCATTCTGCTTCTATATTCTTTTACACATACTGGTATCAACTAGGACAAATTCACTGAAGTCAAGCAACGATGATATAAAACCATGCAACAGTAAAGAGAAAAGCTCTAAATACTCTGGTATTGCACCAAATCCAAGGAATAAAAAACTACGCAGGCATGATCAGAAAAAAAGTTTCACCAAATGAGAACAAGGTATTCTTTCATCCACCACTAGGAGGCAGTATAACCATGTTTTTAACAATTTGGAACTAACTATTCAAGTCAGACTTCTGGAATATTTAGAGTGGACCCCAAGACAGAAAAGAAGAAAAAAAAAATAAAGAAAAAAGCCATTTCTGTCTGATGACTATATCAACTGCTTGTGACATTGAATGCCCCTGCAGGAAAGTAAAACTAGAGAGAATTCTGAACGTGATGGAAAAGCTTCATGTAAGATATTTTTCTCATGATTAAAGGAGATAAACCTTTGCAAGCCTTCTTGCACCTTTCCTGCACACGATTACCAAGCAAAATAGAAGACAGAAAGCACAGAAGGCCTGCTACTGTATTATTTTGCACTGTGCAAAGTGTTCAGTTACAGTTTTTGAAAATTTCTGATGTCTTTGTAGAATGCTTTTATAAAGGTGTGAGCAGTGTGGCACATTTATAAGAATATGAAAAAGATGACAATATCATCATAAAATCTAATGGAACAAACTTTACCAGATTGGCTTTGGGGCTAGATTAGTGTTTAAGAGATGCAAATGTGTGATAACTCTTGCCACCTATATCGTATTTTGTGATAGTGAGTTTCGTGACTGTGTCTTGAGCAAGAAGAGTAGGTGGTAAATATGTCATCTATAAGGTCAATGGATCCATACTCTTCCTGACCCTTAAGCCCTAAACGCGTCCTAATTATTTCAGTAGTAAAAGTGTCATATTCTTCACCGAGATTTCATTAAGAAGAACAGTCTGAAGGCTTAGATTCTCTTGCAATTCAAATACCACAACAAAATTACTTTTTTGTGGTGATAGCATTTAACATTTACACCCCTCATTCATCAACTACTTCACAAACATCGGCTAATAAGGCAGACTTAGATGTGTTTATTTTCTTTGCCTTCTAGACTAGAAACCCAATCCAGGGAAGTGATTCATTAGTCAAATGCAATACGTGCCAAATCCGGTAATGTTACTTTCCCTAGCTTTTTTTGCTACCTGAAACCATCCTATTGCCCTTCTCTGTATATATCCCGTTTCAGGTGACAGAGAAAGTGAATACAGTGATTTAATTTCTAAGATGTTTATTACTTTCCAGAGTATTAAATGTAGCTATTTTACATCTTAACCTCCATATAAAAGGTTGCTTATTTTTGAGATATTTCTAAATGAAATTGTTAGTTTGATAATTATTCCATCATTTCCATCATTTGCAAGTATGTTAGTGGTTTTATATCGATACACATAATGTAGTTCTCTTATATAACTACACATGCTTATCTCCCTTACATCTCTTCTAGGGATAAAGTTTCAAAAATAGATGTTTTGTATAAAATTGTGTTTCTTTTCAGTCCTGATTTATACTCTTGAAAGACCTGATGTCCAAGTGATACTGTGATACCATGAACACTTCTCAGCTCTTCTGAATCTTTCATGTTTTTCTTTCTTGCACATCAAGACATTTCACCTGTTTTTTCTAATTTAATTTCAGTAGTTTTGAAGACTGCTGACTAAGCCCTTGGCAAAACATCCTGTTGGTATTTATTCTAGCCTTAATGTAAAATGTCACTGAAATTCACACACACAAATGATCGGTGTATACATCGCCTAAGAGAGTTTACATGACCTCCTAGACAGAAGGGTCATCACTAGAAGGTAGATTAGGTTGAGCTAGGTAAACAGACTCACCCACTCCCATTTCATGCCTGTCTCTGCTATCACATGAAATACATATTGCCAAATTAGTAGCACTAATACACTTTCTATTATGGAAATGATTGCAGGAAAATATATATTCTTATACAAGCATAAAACTTTAGTATTGGGTAGGTCAATGCCAAAGATTCTGTAAGTCAACCTGTTAACTGTGGAAAGAGCTAGAAACAAAACAGGCCAAACATAATAAAGGAGAAGCAGAACAAAGATAATCTGGGAGTGCAGCCCGGGCCTCAGTGAAGGCTGTAGCAAAAATTGTTGAAACTGCAGAGTGAGGACTTCACTCAGACTTAAGACTTTATAGTTGTCCCCAAGCCTTTTGGTAAGGTTGCTGTGTGTATTTTGAGGGAAGGAGGAGGGGAGAGTCTTTTACAAATTAATACGTTTTAAAATTTCTGCTTTATAGTAATAATAAAACACACTCTTCAAAGCAGCAGTACTGTGATTTCTTCCCCCCAGGACTCTTTTAAATATAGGAGATGAGATTAAAAGATAGTACCATGTATCATAGCGAGCAGTATAAATGATACGGAAATAAAATACAGCCTGGCTGGCAGCATTCCTGCCTTCTTGGCTACTTGTCAACTCTCAGATGTGATGATATGCTGCTGATGATGAGACCTGCCTCCGTATCTTCTACATGTAACCCTTATCTGACAGGGACTTAAACAATGCCCTTTGGAGGAGACGGATTCTGAATGCGGCAGTTTGTATTTCAAGCTAATTTCCACAATTAAGTATAATTATGTACCGTATGTTTTCATCTTTCCAATTTTATGTAGTCTTGAAAACTAAGTAAATATGTAGGCCTCTAAGATAATGGAATGCGTCACTGCCATGATGCAGCATCTGTGGTTTACTGCAGTATATCTAAAATGAAAATACAATCAATGTAATTATTCTAAACTAAGTTATCTGAATTACAGGATAGTTACCATATGTATGTGGAACAGTTTTGAAAGTTTGTCTACCTGTACTTTTTACTATATTCAAGTCTCACTTCAGATCTCTAAAACATTAAACATCACAAAGGAACTAAAAACAGTGCTCCCTAAAACCAATACTATTTCCCCAGGAAAACAAAAGAAGATACAACCTCTTCTCATATGTTTACAATGATAATATTAAAAACCATGGTTTCATTCTTTCTTTTTCACCCAATCTACAACTGCATGCTTGCAAGCTTGCTTCTAAAGTAATTTCATTTTATAAAAATAAGTAAAATTTGGAAGTTTTTTTTTATTGAAATGCTTTAATATAAACCATTGATTCATTTAACTGAAGACTGTGAGAATACCTACATGTGCCCTTCCTTGCAAAGCATGAATGCTTTTGAAGCTAGTTCGATGAAAACATCTTTCTTGCAGAACCCCAGGCAAAGTTATTCATTATGGTGGAAGCTTTCGGACAGAGCAATTGCAGCACAATTAGTAGTCATCTCAACATTCTATAAGCATACAAACATATCTACATTGATTGAGAGAGATTCCACACTTGTGAACACAGGTGTACCCCAAGCTCAACGTCTTGTTTTGTCTTCCTTTTCCTTTGGGGAAGGTTCACACCCAGAGTCAGTTTGAACTGAAACTCTAGGTAACATTGCGGCTCCTTTGAAGTCAGTTCCAGCACTGGCTACAAGGGGGCTAGGATTTCATGTGCTAAATTCAAATACTTTTATGTAATTTCTTTGTTTGGACTTGGTTTTAGGGTTTGCTTTGTTCTGAGGAAATACTCCTTAATTCAATTAACCATTTCTCAGATACTGCCAGGAAATTATGACATTTTCTTTTTTAAATCAAAGAATTTTTTAATATCATGCACACACTACAATGGAGAATGCACCACTGAAATCCTAAGAATTGGAAAGCGGTTTCATTTACAGAAACGAAGTCTCCAAGATTGAAAATTAAGTATATAAGTATATAAGGATAATTCTAGTCGAGCAGACATATAAGCAGTTAACTTAGTTGACAATGCAGCAAAGAAATTGTCCTACTCTTTTATCAATCTGATCCTGAGGCATATGTGTCTTTGCATATAAAATATATCATAGAATCATAGACCTATGTAGTTTTAATGGGACTTGAAAAAAATAACTAATGAGCACTATATATGCACAATGCTGCCCTACTTCTGATAGGATAAATACGGAAACAGGGCCTTTTTTACTTTTATTTCAAGAATTGTGCTAATGTGCTATTACAACCATAATTACACTACAACATCAGCTACGGCCTAACTTGTTCTGATCTGGTTCCTCACAAAAACCGCTCTAATGATTTTTATCTGGTACTTTGGATGGCATATTTAGGTCCAGCTTTAAAACAAGCAATATGCAGAGAAATATTTCATTATAAGGAATGTAGTAGAAGACTGTGTTAATTAAGCGTTCAGGGCTCTCTACAATTAGGGGCTTTATTTTTCCTCAAATAGTTTTCAAGAGAAATGACAACTACATAGTTACTGTTACCTGTTGTATACTAGTAACAACATCCACTATGGTGGTTTGTGTACACAGTAATGTGCTAAAAGGTATTCCTAGTAATGGAATATAATTACAGAAAAAAAACAACAATGCTCCATTTTCTAAATCAGCAATAAAAGACAGAAAAAAATGCAGCTTTAAAGACATTTGGAAGTCCTTCTTCCATAGTGGATATAGTTACTTGGGTTTTGGTTATCAAACCTTCACCTTATAAAAAACATTCTAGGAAAAAAAACAACAAACAATTAAGACAAATTCCGTATGATGACCTTGGAGTCCTACCACAGCTAACACTCTAACTACTAATCAGCACCAGTTAAATATCATTTTTAAATGAAGACTGCAAGGAAATGTGCCACAAATATGAATAAAAAATTATTCTTCATTCGTACTAAAGATTCATCGCAGTAGCCAGAAGTCAGATAAAGATAAAACAAGCTCTTGTTTTCAGAGTTTGAACAACTAATACTGTTGGTTCTATTGGGATGTCCAGCTACTACCTGAATCCCACTAATTCTTGACCTCTACTCCAACACCAAGTTTCACAGTCTGCTTGTGAGCATTTTATTGTGGAATAGAACAATTCAAGATTAGAACATTTTTACTTTATTGAAACACTGCACTTCCCTTAAGCTAATATGCTTTTGCTGAAGTTTTACAGTTAGCCTAAAATGCTGCACTTATTTTATAAAGATAATACTTTCCACCCTTCATCTTGCGACAGATTCCAAGCTTAAGAGTGTGACAATACTGAATCTCCCAAATACTTTCTAGAGAAGGCTTTTATTCTGATCTTTCACAAGCTGCTCCTTAAAAAAAGTAGTTAAGATAGCATGTATGGGGGGAGAAAAGGGAGACCGTAAATCAGTTAAAGAGGTAAAAGCAACGAGAAAAAATTTAGCAAAGTCACAAAGCAGAGCAAGCAGAATGAGTCAAGGCAAACTTGGAGCTCAGCCAGGAATCACTGGATTCCTGTAGCAGGCATGCAAGTGTATATCTAATATGACAGAAAGAAATAGTAGGACCTTATGAAATCAGTAAAGAAGATAATGCAAGTGATTAGCAGAGTGCAACAGATCTGTTAACCTTCTTAGCATTTTCGGACGCTACATGGCCTGCACACCCTGCATCAGTCTCTAGAGTGTATTTTCTGTCTCCCTCCCACTCTCACTTAATTAGAGAGTTCACGCTATCCTGAAATCCCATAAGAACATGCCTTGGTGGCCAGCAGCAGAGTTCAAGAAGCATTTCATGGCTCAGAGCCGGAACTGAAAGCTCACAGTCAGCCTGGTCTCTCACTGGTAATTCTAAACCTCCGTTCTGTTGCATAAATCTTTAAATAGTTTACACACACTTTCTATTGATCACTGAGAAGGTATTTAACAAGTTTTGTCTAGGAAAAGATTAACTAGCTGTGGTGTCTTTAGATTAGAAAGGAGACAATTAATTGATGATATGATAAGCATATAAATTCATGATTACCTGGAGCAGGTTTCTCTCATTACTGGGCAGACAGGTTATGTTAGTTTCTGTACCACTTTTTGCTTGTTTGTTTACTAATAAAGGCAATAAAGCCTTCCACTTTCCCCTCTCGTTTAGTATTTCTAGTGCACTAAAGCTTTAGGGTACTGAGTGGTCTGAGCTGCAAGGGAAAAGATTGTGTTACAGTGACATGGAAACAAAAGCCTGTGGTCTCAGCTAGGCTATGAGGTGATGCACATAAGCATCAGAAAGCAGAACAAGGTATCATGAGATGTGTACAGTGACAGTTTACTGTTCTTACAGCATTGCATGAATCAGCCAGGGATTTTGCACAGAACAGTTTGCTGGGGACCCCTCTCGGTTTTTCTCTCTCAGTTCTCACTGGCAATGGAACAAAACACAGCAGGTGGCTGGGGCTCCATCTGGGTTCAGTGCTTAGCATTATTAAGCCACAGTAGAAAACCACAGTGAGCCCACATGTTGGATACTACATAAAATCAATAGAAAGAAATAGAAATAATACAGGAAAGAGTAGCAAAATTAATGGGAGACAGGTAGCAGAGTTTGTACGAGGAGAGATAAGGTAGCCTATGACTCCTCAGGTGGTTTTGAATCTGAAGGTTGACCATTTTATTTTATGCTATTACTTTTGAAGTAACCTTCTCCATGCCATTCTTGGTTTTCATGCCTTTCAACATTTATTTCCTAATAAGCGACAAAAATAAGTTCTTTTTCATACAATGCATGCTTAAATTACAGCCTTCATTGCCACAAAACCTTGTGAACATCAAAAGTAGAAACTGTGACTGATCAATGAACCCCAGCAGCGGAAGAAGGCTCTGAGAAGACAGGCAGGGCCTTTGTGCTTATGAAGGTGCTTATGAAGCTCGTGATGGGATATGAGGAGTGACTGTCCGCTCCTGATGCAACGAAAGCTGAACTTGCCCCAAGACAGAGGGGTCCAGAGGGTAGCCTTTAGGCTACATCAGCTGGCTTCCTGAGCTAGCCAGACTGCTGACATGCAGGTTAATACATGGCTCAGCCCAACACAGATTACAAAAAGTGAACAACAAACAGAATTAGAAGAGAGCAAAGGGCTTGAGCTGGTTTGAACCCATGTACTCCTTCCCAGAGGCTGGGGACACCCAGCCATTGTGCTGTACAGCTGTGCATTGCAATTGTTACACGCTGTTAAGTGTACTTATATTTTGATCTATATGCACTGCTGCGTCACTGTGCTAAATCAAAATCCCATGTCACGTCAGATAATGTCAAATAAGTAAATCTGATATTAAACATCAAACCCTTCACGTGTGAAATATCAAAAATAACCTGGTCAGAGAGAAGTGGACTCTTGACATTAATGCAGTCCAACGTGGTCTGAACACTTAATTTAAGAAAAAGCCTTTAAGGACTATTAAACACCATTATTCAGTACAATCTTTCATCTGAGATTCCCTAACCTGCATGTGAGGGGAAATACCATCTTATAACAGTTCTTCTTCCCTAAGCTGCTGGCCAGAAAAAAAAACAAGCTGGCCCTTTAGTCTGACCTGGGACTTGGTTCTTGCATGGGATAATTCAGAAGCTCTAAAGCAGGTATCTCTGTTCAGTTGGTTCATTTGTTTATCAGGGCTGCAGGGTCACAGGGGGGTGACAGTGAAATCTGGTCATTTATTCTCAATTTTTATCTTCTGTATCTAAGTCAGTTTTTGATACAATACAATACAACATTTACAGTTTGCATCCCATGACTATTCAATATATTTGGTGTTGTAAGAGATCTCTTCAAAGTCTCAGCAGAGTCTAAACAAAATGTCAGTTATGATCTTCTTAATATGCTCATTTATTAACGTGTTTGTAAAATGTCAACAGATCAAGAAGGGAGTTGTTCTTTTTCACACAGACCTTTCTGCTTAGAGTTGTCATGTTGTGGTCTCCCAGGTCTTCCCTTTCACTAATAGACTAGGCTGAAGTATATGGTTTGGAGGTCAGTAGTCCCCCGGTTCAAACACAAACATCTGTAAATATGGATGCGATATCTGTCACTCTCCAGTTCCCTGAATAAGAAAAACCTGCATATTTTTAATAGCCTCTCATTCATTTTATACTCCAGTTCTCCTAGCAGAATTGAATTTGTCCTATTTTATTTTTTTTTTTCCAAAGTGTGAATAGTCCCAGAACCTCTCCAAATGCTCAGTCTTTATTGCCAAAAGAGGGAGGTATTTCTTCACAACCTTCAGTGTCAGTGAGTCACACATACAGTTCATTTAGCTGCTTATCACTGTCTGTAGCTCCCTTGATTTCCTGTTTCTACATAATCGACACATTTCTTGCTTAAATATTAAAGAAAGGCTTTCATACGAATTCTCTCTGTATAACAATAGCTCTTTTAATGTGTTTAAATGAATCTCAATTAGGCCTAAACGACAACATTAGGAATCTATTTACTACTGCCTTTTAGCAGTTATCCAGATCGGCGTCACCTCTGGTGTGTACATTCATACAAAAATTACAGATAGAAGGAGTTTTATCTGGTTTTGTGGCAGACAATTTTTATACTATTGTTGCTGAAGACATATGTAAATGTCAAACACTCTCTGACATTAGAATAACTATACTTTTGATTAAAAATTGAATTTAAAATGATTAAAAAATAAACCACTCAAAAATTAAACTAGACAGAAAACAAATGAAATTCTACCTTATTTTGTGACAGTTAATAAATCAACTTTAAAGAAATTAGTCCATATGCTCAGAACAATCCTGTTTGAAAAGTAATCTTCTGAGTTCATGGGAAGTGACGGTTTAGTGAACAAAATTTCTGTTTTCACAAAGAAAAAGTATGAAACAAAATACTTCCTGCATATGTCTATGGACTCACACCTTCAAGTTAAATCCTGCCATAATCAACAAGCAGAACATTTGACAAATTCCATTTGTTATTTCTTCCTTTTTTTTAATCTCTTGTCACTCTGCAATTCATCATGCTAAAAGCTTTGATCCATAGCGTTGAACAGACATGAATTTCCTAAATGACTAAAACTTATGGGCAAGTGTTTCCTTTTAGAGCTGTATGTAAATGCAATGTTAAATTTTATTTTTGTAATCTCTTTAATCAGAAACAAGGGAATTAGCCAGCTGTTTGGAACTCATGTTAAGATGTAATTAAGCATCTGATTGAATTTCTGTGCATATCAAACAGCAAAGGCTAGTATTTGCACACAAGACAGATCGCTTTCATTAAAATAAAAATCTTCTAACCAAATGACAACAGAAAGGGTTTACTCCGATGGTTTGTCTCTGAGATATCCCTCCACTAGAAAGCACACATCAGAATGGCAAAAAAATTTGCTTTATGTGTCAATCATACCAACAGGATTCCTTACTGAGTGACACCTAGCTTTCCCTTACATCTGTACTGCATGCTACTGCAATACGCTAAGGAATTGCCTGTCTTCCAGGCTTCATAGAGAAAAAAAAAATCCCACAAATTATCAGTTACTCCAGTGTGGGAATAAGCTTTACTGTCACCTATGCTTGTTTTATTTTTATTTAATTGGTGAGTGGTGTTTTTTGGTTTTTAATTGCTATTAAAGAAGTATTACTGCTGAGGATTATGTATATAAATCACATATAACCACAATTATTGTATCTGGTAAAGCAAAACCCAAATTTTCTCTTTTTCACAGCATATTGTCCAGAGATGAATATTTAGAAAGATGAAAATGTATTCTTCTTAATACTAACAGTCAAGTACAATAGCGAGCAAAACAAAAAACATAGTTTTATGGTGTAGGATGAAGATGGGTAAACAAATTATTAGAGAAAACTGCTTCTTTAAGTATTTTCATCTCAAGAGAAGTAGGAGCAGCTCCTTGACTATTGCAGTCAACTCTGATTTGAGTCAAAGCATCCATATTCCCTCTGTGCTAGCTAGGAACAAAGCAGAGGCAGGAAGGAGTTCCATTAAGGTAGAGCAATTACTCTCTTTGTCGCCTCAGTTTCCAAGGGTGGAAGTAGGGTTTAATCACTGAGTTATACACTTCCGAGGGCATTTCCGTACTCTCTCACTGCTCAAGGGATGAGGCAGTGGAGGGATGCTGACTCTTCTAGGAACGGTCTGTACGTGCCCCACTGCAGTCTCTCTGCCGAGGACTTTCACCTGATTCAGGAGAGAACATGGAAAGACTCATGGATCTAACAAATTAGTCTGGTTTTGTAGAAATCCTCGATGTATAATACACACAGTGTGACCCCAAAAGATCCTAGTCTGGAGAACCAGGGCAGACAGGGATGAGGAGTAGAGAGTATCCAGAAAATGAGAGTATTTTAGGCAAAGGTATTTAAGGAGTTCCTGGCTTGGGGATCTGCATACTTGTGAGACGTAAGCACACTGGACACACTCACTGAATTTTCCCATTCCTATCTTTTTTTGTATGCTACACAGAAGAAATGCATTGGCTATAAGTTACTGTGCAACACAAAACAAGTCTGGTCTTTGATAATTCAGAGGAAAGGAACATCACAGTGCAACAGACTATGTGTGCAATTTGGGTGTATTACTTTGGCTGCTTCTGATCATGACAGTTGAGAAAAAAATCCTTGTCTATGGCTGTCTTGCTATCCTTCTGCAAATTAAGAAATATAAAATTTACAAAACAGCCAAAAAATAATAAGTGTTTAGAGATATATTTGAACATGAACTTGAACGAGAGAGACAATTTTGCTTATTTTATGCAGACCTGTCTCATTCAGCTTACAAGAATGAATTTTTGCAAGTTAAATAATTTTCACTTCAGGGACTTTTTAGGAACTGTTTGGTAGAAAATTTTCAGGTTTTGAGACAAAGATAATTTTAAAAATTCAAAGGACTGTGCAGTTTTCCAAAGAATAGCCAAAGTGGTTCTCATTAGAAAATAGCAATTTAATTGATACAAGAAAATAGTAATGATTTTAAATTAAATTCTATCTAGTCTAGTTAATATAAGGAAGGTATATATTCCTAGAAAGGAAAACGCTAATGTTGGCATATTATCATAATGTTGACAAGATTCAACTTTAAATTCTTGAGCAACTATTGCTGCTTATACCAAATATCTATACAGCCACTAGAAAATGCCATAGACAAAGAGCAAGCTTGTTCTACAAAACAAGCCAAACCATATGCAAGCACCAACAAAGAACATTTTGTCCACTCCAACAACATTGAGTATCCTCCACCATAAAGCACTAGCAGCAAACAATATTTCCTAAGATAAAAAACATCTGGGGTAGAATATTGGGCCTTATAACAAAGTTCCCCAAGCAAACACAACCTCCTCTAGAATAAATGATGCTGGAATGGGATATACTCATAGGAACTATATAACCCTATGTCTACAAATATACATATAGAAGTACATTAGACACATGCACACATTTGCTCATACTGCAAAATTATTTTCAACATTGCTTTTGTTCAAAATCCAAAGCATAAAATCAACATGGATATCTAAAAAGATGTCTCTCATAATCAAGACTCTGCCTCTCTTAGCACATCCAGCCATGCTAATCTGAATTCTACTCATAATATGGCTCCAACTGCAGAGAATCCATGGCTTAATTTATGGTTATTAGTCTATGTGTGCTTTGTAAGTAACAGAACAATCCTTTTGATCTGTTTACTCGGTTCTCTCCATTTAAGTTCCCTTTTGTCCTGGCATCACAGATTTCTTTCTACTGAAGAAACTAATGTTCTAGATGCTAGGAAATGAGGACTGAATAGTCTTCTTCATGGTAAAGCAAATCCCAAACCAATTAGGATTGGTTATCACTTATGGTTCTTAAGCTAATGCTAGTTTGTACTTTTTCCTGTCTCATCTCCTTCTTCTATCGAACAAAAATTAGATAAATTCTCTCGCCCAAAAGAATCTACACACAAAAGTAAAGTTAGACTCTCACAGCTACTCTGTAGCACTGGATAACAAACGCAGCTCAGCAAGTAAAACACACTGTAGTAGGTAAGATTTGCTTTCCTCAAACTCTGCTCCTTTTTACAATATTTAAACATTATTCTAAAACATCAGTTACTATCACAGGAGAGACATTACTCAGTCAGTTTGGAGAAGGAATTCTTCAAAAAGTAACTGGTTTTTTGCCATTGTTTGCAATTTTGACTAAAACATTTGTTAAGGTTCGATCTGTGTGAAGAAAGTTTTAAAAAAAGCTTCCTACATATAGCTCTCCACACCTTTAATTTGATAAAACTAGATAAAAAATGAGAGGCCATTATTTTGCATGCAGTTGTTAGCTTTTTCCTGAGACTTTGTCAGGGCTGCATTCAGCCTAGATCTTTATAATCTTTACTCCAAGACCGATTCAACTACTCACTCTCACTCCTCAAGTCCTCTGTGCAACACTAATACCTGGATCTCTTGTGATGGAACGAGGTCCAGCTGAGAACTATTGCAGTGAACAGCAAGAAGAAAACTGGCCCCTTGCTATGAAGCTAGGAAGTTAGTTGATACTGCACAGCATTTCATTTTAGCTTTAAATCCTCAGGTTCTCTGGTGTCACATGATTCTGTCAAGCTCTCAACCTTTACTTATTAATTTTTATGAAGAGACTGAAAAAAATGTGAAGCTCAAATACAAAGAATCCAAATAATTTAAAAGAAAATTAAATGGCATTTTTTCTCAGCCTATCTCATGATTTTTTAAAGCTTTGGATAGACAGTGTTGCATGTATATATTTTCAGCTTTAATTACTTATATTAATAATAATTTTTATTATAGTTTCCGAGTGAAGAGCAAAAAACAATTCAAAGATCAACTCTGATACAATCATGCTTTGGGTTAGATAGGGGACCCTCATGAAGCCCATATTGATTCTAACAATGACTCCATACAGTATTACTGAAGCAGAGGTCTGCACACATTTCCTGAATTCTCCGTTTCTTTTCCCTAATTTATATCAGTGTCCCTAAATAGTTTTCCCAAGCCAAAACAAAACACAGGAACCTCCTTCCCTTCCTTAGAATACCTTAAAACTCAATTTAAGTATTTGTCCACAGATGAGTACGAGTATAGTATTTGCCAGTATATCTGAAATCCATTGTTCTTTGTATGGTGCTATTGGCTGGAAACTAAGCTGTCTTAATAGTCACAGGTATTAAAAGTAGAGGGTTTTTTTTTTATTTTTATTTTCAAATAGAGCTGATTTTAGTTCTAAGTGTAGTAGAACACATGTCCCTATGCAATGGCATCATAGGCATTTTGGTCACACTTCACCTTGGGGGCTCAAGTACTTGTTGCCTTGGCAACACCATGCTAATGTGTTTCATTTTGCCTCTTTTCTCCTTTTGTAAGTATGAACTTAAAAAAAAAAAAAAGGAGAAAGTAATATATCACACCTTTTTCTAACCAAAATCTATGAAGGTAAATGCTAGTAATAATACCATCACAGGAGCGATCGTTTCCTAGACAAAGCATGAAAACAATATACACTGTAGAAAAAAGACAACATATTCTCTCAGAACTGAACTCAGATGTTCAGTATTTTTAGCTTATTGGCAGCACCAGATGCCAATAGTGGATCCACTTTAGTGGATAAGTATGATAAATATCTTTTTTCTCTTTGTTGAAAAAAAGAGATGTTATTGATTTTATAATATTTACATAACTGTGTACGTACATGTATACTGTATTTTCATAAATGTTAAAATAATTTCTTAAAATTAGTGCTTTCATATTTTACAGATGTGTCAGTATCTTCAATGAGATCACTGACAACCTTCAGAATGCAGCGTCTTTGCTGCTCTGATAACACCTTTTAGTAATGAATAGGGCCAATGGCACTGTCTATCTGCGCTAACAGATATACATACACTTATTTATACATAATATATGTGTGTATGCATACATGTACATGTATACATGCATATACATATAAAATACCTTAAAATGAGATGCAGAGTGCAAGTACTATTAGCAAGAGCTTAATATAGTGCCTGAATAGCAACTAAGGTTGACATGTAGCTAGTTGCTAACTGGCCTGGCTTGTTGTTATTTTATCTGTCACTGGCAAGGCAAGTGAATCTTCCAACTTTATGAACAACAACTTTTACACTAGAAGTTTTGGGACCTTGCATGTGCATGGCAATGGCCATAAGCATGCGCAGCATACTCCCATCCACCAAAAGTACCAAGGAAGCACAGCAAATCTTCTAATTTCCCAAAATAACTGTGTAGTGGGGTTTTTTCCAGCATCCATGTGATAAGAGTAATGCCAAGTCTATGACTTGGTAGTGAGCACATCCTCAAGGTATGAGGATTACAAAGGGACTTGTTGTTTCCTTGCCAATATAGAGTATAAAATGCAACACTTAAAGCTCCTTTTGCACTGGTAAAGATAACTCTAAAGAATGTACTATAAAGAATGAGCCTTTTTATCACAAAAGGCAATGGTATGTTTTATCTATATATGAATATGTTAAAGAAAAAATAGTTGACAAGTGTTTTTAAAAGTTCTATTAAAACAGTGAGGGATATTTTTGTACTGATTGATATCAGGTCTAAAATGAAAGCATATTGAGATATGTAGGTACTCTCATTAAACTTTTCTGTAGTTTATAAAGCACATAAAACATACAAAAAAAGCATATAAAGATAACATTTTCTGCTTCCTCCTTAGCCAAGTTCTTGATTGACCTCTTCAAGGAATCAGATTTAAATTCAACGCTTCCCCATTTTTTAAAAGCTTGCTAAAAACTTGTTTTTAAATTTAGAAATTACAAAGAAACAAATACCACACTTCACACTGCTTCACAGCTAAGGCTCAGAACTAGGGAAATACAGGAATTTACAGTTTGTCTTTGCACCTGTAATCAAGCACATGATTTGGACATAACTTTAGTACAACAGTCATTACGTGGCAGTAAGTTGTTCACAGAATCCTGAGTCATTTTCTGTAAAGGGTCCACTTCACAGGTAAATCTGAACCGTTATGATTTCAAAGAAAGTTTTCTGTCAGGTATGTTTCCCTTGTTATAGGAGTTAGAAAGTATGAATAAAGTACAGAGGTGAGGGCAGAAAAGAGCAGTTCTAGGGTTAAACTTGCCAAAAGAAATGTCTCAGAGCGCTGTCTTATGTGATGATAGCCAAGTCATTTAATGCCGAGTTCTTGCTAGTGATATGCCCATTGCTCATACACAGGTCTACATGCAGCTATGTAACACCTGATATCCAAAACTGCAAAGCGCTCCCAGCTGCAACTTAAGACAATGAGATCCGTGCTCTGCATGCTTCAAAAGCTATGAAAACTAGGTCTGAGGTGTCCCTAGTGGAAGATAAGAAGTAGGTACTTCTGATCTAATCCTCTCTGCATTTCAGATCTTCATTTATAAATCAGGATAACAACATCCCTTTTACCTTGCTGGAGCCATGTGAACGTAAGTTCAATGGTATTTCTAAATCACTCAGATAGATACTTTTGGAATGAGTAAACTGGAAGAGACCATTAGAAAATTAATAGCTGTCTTCAAAGCTAAGCAGTAAATTCAGCCTATATCCATACAACCAAGCACATTAAATGAGCACTACCAATTGTTTTAATCACCCTTCAATTTGTCACATTTCTATCCTTTATAATAGCTGTTGGTTTTATGTGAGTATTTCAGAAAGAGTAGCTGATGACATGGTTTGGCACACAGATGTTACGAGTGTGCATTTGGGATTCTCTCTCATGGGTAGCTAAGTCAAAAATTAATTGTACAGATGAGTCTGAACAAATGAAAACGAAGTGTTTGTGTTGCAGTGTTATGTGTTTTATATATAAATAACAGGTCAATAAAACTATTTGACAAGCACCTAAGAGTGCTTAGTAATTTTACTAAGTTTTAGTAATTTTTAATTTTACCCATTATACTTACCTTGCTATATGCAATATAATTTAGTTCTGTAATATACACACAATATTTACTTGAGTCTACTTGACTTAGCCGCGGTGGAAGAAAAAGATCTAAATGATGGGGTTTTTTTCCTCTATTTAAAATATAGAAGAGAGAACGTTATGACCTTGTTTTTAAATGCATTTAATGTTTTATGTGGAGACCTTCCAGGCTGTAGCATTTCCCAGCTGCTGCTACAGCGAACGCTGTGTATGCTCTGTTGGAAATTGAGATCTACATTTTTAACATTCAAAACATCACCCAATTCACATAATCTTTATTAAAAATAATGATAAATTATTCCTTCCCCTGTAACAAAACATATTTTTCCCTATTTCTGTTTCTTTGGTTTTATCTTACAGGTACAAAAGCAATATTAAGTTCAATACAAACTTAACAAAGCCATAGCTGTTATCTGTTGCTCCTGCATGTTTTTCTTTGCATCAACATCTCTATCACTCTTTGAAAAAGTTCTTACAATTAAAGACTCTGCTTGCCACCATAATCTCTGTCTCTCATGCATACAGGAGTACACACGTGCACGCACAAAGGTGGAAAACTTCTAGCAGCAAGCAAAAGGACTAACTTCTTAAAAAAGGAACACCGTATTTTAGCTCTGCAGTTCCATATATTTTTCAACCAACTGAATCCAAATCTAAGTTCAAATTAATATTAGATTCAATCAATATTCAATATCAATATTCAAATCAATATTAATTAATATTGCCCCCACAGCAATTAGTAAAGTACTGCTGATCTTTAACTGCAAAGCTGATAATTTTAGGTTTTATTCACTATATACAGTTTGCTGGTTTGAATATACAATATACTATATACAGTTTTGGTTTGAACAGCTTCTGGCCACGAAGCCAACAGCTTTCTTCCATCAGCAAATTATCTGGCAGTAAGCTGGACATATAGTGTCTTTAATGTTGACTTATGAGGACTGACAGTTAAACATCCTATTACTCAGGGTTGACCATATACTCTTAAATGCATAAAATGAAAGGAAGATAGAAGATACAGAACAGCACATTTTCCAGAAAGCATCACACTAAAACATTTCATCTCTGCTATTAAAGGCATGATACAAGTGTCATAAAAAAGTTGCTCATATGTTTAACCTGTCACTAAATTGATTAATGATTAAAAGGAGGTGAACAGTTCAGCAGAGCTACGTCTGAATCTAATACATACCAAGGCACTAGCATTTGCTGAACAAAAACGATCTTGTTTTTATTAGCTAGGTTCAGATTTGATGGGACGAACCATTCACCCAGGCATAGTCATAACTCAAGAGAACTATAAGCAACAACAAAATGTCTTTTCTACTTTAGCATTTTATATATAAATGGACAAACAAAATAGGGATCAAATCCTACTCTTTGTATTTAGAATTAAAACACTTGAAAATAGAATACTAAAAAAATTATTAAATGAATATACTCTCATCAGAGTATCTACCATAATGCTGCACATCTTCCCCATTAAATCATCTTAGGAAAAGAAAAAATTCAAATAAGGAGCCTTTTTGAAGATAACTAGTGAAACGGGGAATATTCAAAACTACCAGAACCACATCCACAGAGCTCTATGCTTAATTTCACAGTACCCTTAGGTTTCTTTATCTACGGAGCACTGGGCTGTCGACAGTTTCCCTCCTGGCATATTTTTGGGTATGAAGAAACACTTAACCTAAGGAGGGAATTTGCCCACCTCTCTCCTCATCTCTCTCTCTCTTGAACTGAAGAACATGAAATATGCAGGACCTAATGAATGAATGTTTAAAGGGCACTGAAAGGACAATTTAGAAGCATATTTGCAGTTTCTAGAAAGATGTTTTTAATCACTCATCATTAACTACAGTTATCACATTAATCTGTAATAGTGTGAACCAGCAAGGATATGGACCATGGCCAAGTATACTGGTAGAAGAAAAAAAGGACTAATGAAAATTAAGAAGGAACATGTTAGATAGAAAACAAGAGAACTGTATATATGATAAAAAGCAACAGAGGTAAAATCTGACAATTAAATTGCTTAAATATTCTCAAAGTAAATTCTGAAAATTTTCAACTCAAAAAGTATGGAATAATGAAAATATATTCCAAGGTACATTATCTCAAAACTTTTTAATAAATTTTCAGTTGTTGCCAATTCCATGGGTACTGTACATTTGTAATAATTAATAATGTGCAATAATTAATTAAAATGTTCAATAATTATGTAGCTTATTGGGGAAGAATCAGTGTCTATTATGATGTCTTTGAAGCAGCAGTAGTTGTCAGAATGCTCTTGTCTCCTAAGACTGGTAAAGTGTATCCATTTCTTTTTGCGATTGTGATTATTTGTTTAAAGGCAGGCATCTCAGGCATTATTAGAATCATTATGATAGATACTATACAAGCATACATATATCTTATGCGATCCATACTTGAAAACTTTGACATTCTAGCTGAAAGGAACAACAAAATGATTATATAACAAACAAGGGGAAAATGAAGACAGAGTTCAATAACAACTTTTGGGCTTACAAAAACAACCCTATGCATAAGTAATATATTCTTTATCATTTAATATATTGTATTTTCAAATACCAGCTTCTATTTGATTTACTTTTCATTGGTTTCTCAATAATATCACCGCTGAAATAGATTCCAATGCAAACTAATGTTCACAGTAAAAAGTGAACAGCCTCTATCTGCAGTTACTTCAGAAACTTTCAGAAGTACAGGTTTCAGTAGACCTGTCTTACAAGGGAAGCGTATGCACTGCAGTTACAATGCAAAACACTGAAAAAAGTGACACTCTATTCATCATAGCTAAGCCTTATACAAATATAAGTGTACTTACAATTTGAGCATCAGATCAGTCTATTAACCAGGACACACATACAGATGTGTATCATATGATATTTAAGGACATTAAATAAATTCCAATAACCAAGTTAAATTAACATGCAGAAATTATGCATGAATATCTGAAAGTACTTTAAACGTGATTAATGAAGCCTGGAAGATAATTGCATTAAGAAACCAGTAGCATTAAGCAAAGATAATTCTGTGTAAAAGAACAAAATTCATCAAAAATTTTAACAAATGGATGAAGGATTAAAGATAAAAATCCAACTCAATTACAGTCTATGGCCCCAATCCAGCAAACCACTTAGAGCACAAGTTTAGTTTTATCGAAGTTAACAGACCTCATCAGTCTAAAGATAAGCATCTGCCTAAGGCACTTCCTAGACTGCAGCCTATGGATTCTGTGCAACTACATTGAAACACAACCCACTTGCCTCAAAATAATTACATATTTAACTAATAATTAAAATACTGCCCGTCAAAACAAAGCGTACTCTAGAAGGCTTTGGTGAAATGTAAATGCTTATATTTCTATCACTATTACATGCAGCATGATCCGGAAAAAATTTCCAGGAAGCTAAATAAGAGAGATCTGATCTCTAATCACAGAAAAAGAGGATGCATTTTACAACCTTTTTTTCATAATTTGTGCCTCTTACGAGCATATATAACTATTGAAAAAATCTTTCCATGATGGCTGAATTAAATTTAAACATAGCCACTCTGCCAGCATTTAGCTTTTGCTTCAACTTTTTAGAACAGAAGAAATCTCCTAAACAAAAACCAAAAATAAGTCTCTTGGGATAGTGATAAGACCACTAGCATTGGCTCTGGATATCAGTAGAGACCTCTGCTGAAAATTAGGGAGTAAATCATGCTGGTAATTGTGTTTTACATTGAAGATACAGCTTAAAGAACAAATATTGCCTTTAGGAGTAGGCATATCTGGATGTGATAGCTGATGATCTCTTCACCACTGAATCACCAACTGGTGATACTTTTTTAGACATAGCTTCAATAAGAATAAACAAACAGAACAAGGTATTGTAAAAATAACCTTGATCAATTGCATGTTGATTAACTGTAGAGATAGGCACCTAATATAAAATGCACCTATAAACAAATGTTTAAGAATAGTGAACTCATGATGGAAGAAAGTGCAATAGAAAAACCCAAAGACCAGAATGTGCTATTTGCTCTGGAGTGTTGAAGACAAAGATGAAAAACAGAAATTGTTTTCCAGCTAAGAGGTAACCCTATTAGAGAACGGGTCCAGGCAGCACTGGCTGAATGATAGCAGGCATATGTTCATATAATTCCTTTTTTAGGGCATATAAACTGAGAAAACCTGAGAAATTGTGAATGCATTAAAATGTATTTTTTTGTGTTTTCTAATAGTATTGGATAATACAATGTAGTAGTATGTTGAACTTTCACTTGAAGTATTTTTTTTCCTTTGGCAATTGTAATAAAAGCAAACAAGTAAGGATTGACTTCACCTAGTGGCTTAGTGAGTCAGTGTTCGATTCGTTAAGGAGAAGGTTGTGGTGGTGCTCTTCTCTTCTTATAACGGTCTGATATCTAGAGCAGGAAAGTCCCTACAAATGTTTCCATTCCTTCTCTGTCTGAGCAGTTTCAACGCATGAGATTTTCTCTCAGGGAAGTGACAAATGTTTGAAGCACTAATGGTGGTAGGAACAGATAAAGATTGAACATGTTCTCAATTCAGCCCTTTTAAAAAGGAGCAGGGCTAAAGTCCGAAGATTGGAAAGATGTCCTAACCACCAGATTAGACAAAAAGTGCCTTCTAAAACACAGGTATTGTTGCCTGAACCACAGTATAGATATTTTTGCTCTATTGCATATATGAGACATTCCAGGGCGTAATGGAGATTCTTCTGCTTTGTGTGGTATCATGTATAGTTTTTACACAGCCATAATTTGAAAATATATAGAAACAATTGCTATTTTGTTGGTTTTTATTTCATTATAAGTGTTTGAGCAATAAAACGTGGTCACAGAAGGTATACAAAACATTACTCATCAGAAACAACAATCCATATGGAAGAAAGGTGTATACATGACTTAATTTATTGGACACAGTTTAAGTAGCTAACAGTTAAATCTTTTAAAAAAGAATATGCATCCTATTAAAAATTATTCCACTTTTCAGTTAAATTTTTGGTAATTCAGCATTTTGTGTGCATATTAATTCAGTTAACTTGTAAAAATCCTCAATGGGTAGGACCTAGGCAATGTGTTCAATGGAACTTGGATGCAACAGCTCTCTTCCCAGATGGTAGCCAAGACAGGAAATAACACTGTCATGACGCAATTCCAGAGGATGTATGTAATCAGAAACTGCCAATTCCTGCCTCACAAAAAAGTGCTTCGTAATATGCAATTCTGTGTGAGATTCCCTGCTGTGAAAGCGCTGGTTGTCTATGCCGCCAATATTCAACTGATTGCTTTGGAAAGCGCTTGGGATTGGGTGTGATTGGCACTATACCACTCTTCAATTAATGCATATTCCATTCCACTCTAAAAAACATTCTCTCTACAGCAAGGTCAAGAAACAAATAAGCAGACTCACCCATGAAATCAAGTATATATCTATTATTCTCAACTTTAGTAATTCTAACAATTCTATTATTTAATGCATTAGATACATTGTGTTGAAGTTTCTTCCTTTTTAAGAACCAGAACACTTTTGGTGTTTCAGTAAGTTCTTATTCATACAGCATCTACAAAGATTGTAATATTTATTTCAACAGTGAAAAGTGTTTTAAAAATAGGGTGAGCATAGCTTTCAAATAAAATACACCACAGTCACTTTGTCTCAGGTTCCCCCAGCTCAGTTTTAAAATTATTTTTAGCCTATTTAGTCATAAATGAGGAAAAAGAAATTATTTCAAATATACAAATGGAAACATGGCTTTGTAAAATGTTTCCTTCCTTCCTGTTGTAAGTCAGAAAGAGACTGCTAGATCAGCAGGTGTGAAATTCCAGTTTAAGTACAAGCTACTCTAATTTCACAGTTGAATCGCAGAGTTGCCACAGAGTCCCCATTGAGCAAATTTCACATTTGCATGCATTCAAGGTCATTACTGAAGGTGATCGAAATGAGACTCGACACCTCCATTTATTTATTGTCAGGGAGTGGGTCTGAAATTTGCACTGACTCTAATCATTCTGATTCCATGTCTAAGTCAAGGTTATTGCAGTCTTGTCTTGCCTTGTCAAAGAAGAATTTCCACTTCTAAAACACTAGCTTTCAATAATTCCCATCTTTGATCAGATTTCAAGCTCAATAATTCTGACACAGATACTACGCAATCTGCTTGTACATCGCTTCATCAATCCATATTATTACCTCTCATTGGTTTAAAACAGCATCTTTTTCTTTCCTTTACCATATTCCTGAACATTTCATTCAATGATGCACTTCAACTACTTAAAAAACAGAGGACGGTTTAAAATATATACATACATGTGTCTGTGTTTGAAAATACAACCCTCTATTTGTACACATATATTTAGACATATATGCACGTTACATATAATATATACTCATAAAAATGTAAACATGCATATATAGACACTTACATAACAAGAGAGAATTTAGACTCTATATCCAGATAGAAAAGACAGACTATGTGTGATGACTAACAAAAATTTGAATAATGGTTACAGCAGACACTCTATAATGAGAATGAAAATCACCCAAATATTGAAGTGTGCTGAAAATCTTACTGATTCATTACTTATAATGAAAAAAATTTCTGCTCAGTAACTGTTTTCAAAAGTAAAGTCTTGAACTTCTGAAATATATGTTCTTGGGAAAAATCAGTATATTTAGTCTCAATTTGATTAGTATCAAAATAAGAAAATTATACAGGTCCATGAGCAGTTCATATGAATGGGAATGTTTTATCTCCATTATATAGATGGAAAAAATTATGCACAGAAAGATTATAATACACTGATCCAGAATTGTTGAGAAGCCACCACAGACTGTGCAGTTCCTTACTCTAAACATTATGTGAGTATATCTACTCTTCCTTTCAGAGCTTGATCAAGTCCCAGGACTAATTAATTTAATTTCTTCTCTAGTATCCTGGTACTGCTCCTGAAGTCTACAGGTTTGCTTTAATTGCATATTTTGCAGGCTTTGAGCCTAAACTTGGAACATGCTTAATTTAGTCTATTATCATGTGTAGCTATTATGAAATAAATGTATGATGTCAGACTAATTCATGAAGTCAAACCACCCTAATTTTTAAGATCTAGCTATATTTTCTTGGATTAGCTTCCTTGGTTAGATAATCTCTAAACAGACTAGAGGGGCAACTGCTATCAATTGATTTCCTTTCACTCACTAAAAAGCTTTCTGTTGAGCTGAAAAATAAGCAGTGAATTGATAAGTGTGAAATCAATTCCTTTTTACTCTTTGCAGGCCAAAGATAAATACTTGTAATAGACTTGGAAGTTACAGCATGTGGCTAACTTTTGATCCTTGTACTCTCTGTACTGCACTATATGTCAAAGTTATCAATCAGAGTTTGTTTAATTCACGGATCCATTTCTCTTCCCTAAGAAAATTAGGTTCAAATGTCACTGTAAGGAAGCATAAGGAAGAACATCAATAAATATGCATTTGGTCACAGCATTTATATAAACTGGTTTTCCACTGAGCATTTTACTGAGCTTAATATAGTGTATTCTTAATGTTACATGTTTAAGATCTTTTCTAGGGATGCAGAAGTATATAATCACTGTATTATCTGACTATTTCAGTTACTACTATGTTTATTCTCACATATACCTATGGTTCAGGAAGTATTACTACCTAACTTTACAGAATAACTGAAAATAACATACAGTATTAAATGAACTGCATTAAGCTGCACAAGCAGCAAAGGCCAAGAAAAGAATACTCATCTCATCACTGAATGCTTTACCCATGAGCATGTACTGATACTTCCTCTGGGAGACATTATCTATGCAGCAAGGAAGTGTTCAGTAATACTTGCCAGTAATAGGGGAAACATTTCTTCAGTAAAACACAGTTTTAAAATTTGTTTCTAAACAAAGATTTTTATTGTAGTTTAAAACTAATTAACCATTTTTGCCCCTGAAAAATTTAAAATAATAAGTTCACGAAATAAAAACACAATTTCCCAATCTTTTCTGATTTCGGTCCATTCAAAAGTAAAGATGTGATTGTCTAGCCTTGTTTCAACTATTCTAATGCAACCTATTTCTCCTGACTGTAGGGCTGCATAAACGTTTTTCAGAAAGGGAATTCTGGGTACAAAGGCCAGAGGAACATCCCAAATATCCTCTGTTGCCTTTCCAGCTCTCCTTCAGCAATATCACTTCAACAAAAGGGTTCAGAAACTATAAAAACATGTTGCTTTTTACTTTAGGGCCTCTAGGAAAACGTTTATCAGATGCAGCATCATATGTTAACACAACATATCATATTGATAGATTTGATATGCTAACACAAATATTTTTATTAATATCCTGCTCTAATATAAAAGTATCAAATACAATAAAATGAAACAAAAATGCGAAGTTACTAGCATCTTGACATGTTAGAGTGAATCATACTGAAACCATGTACAATATACTTGAAATCTACAATGTTTATTTGATTTTTTTTTTAAATAAGAAAACTACTCAGTTTTTCTTTTCTTTTTTAGCAACACCAAAAGAAAAAGAAATAACAGTTTCATAATTAAACATTGGTTGACAGTTTTGCTGCCTCTAGGTATTACAGGACTAATTTGCTTAAGAAGGCAGTGGAAGTTTTTCCGGTGTGATGTTGTCTTTCCCTGGTTATCTCAGTATTGACAGCATGGCAGATGACACCGACACACAGAACTCTGTTACATTCCATCTTTAATAAGAAATCTAAGATGTTATGAATTAGCATTTTGCATCTATGGAGATTCACCACTTGCCACGGTAATGACTTTTATCAGAAAATACGGTCAGAAATCTATGGTGCACCTGTGCACATGAGCACAGAGCTGGTCCTAATGCCTGGTATCAGCTTTAAGTGATTACACAGCTACCATTAGCATTGATCTCTAGATGGTACTATTCAGTTTCTTGGTGAAGTTTAGATATTTCTAAGGTTCAGGTTTCTTCTTTTACGAATCGGATGATTATAAAAGCATTTACGGAATCTTTCCAGGATTCATGGTTCTTGTGTAGCTACAACAGTGAATTAAACATGCCACTGAGGTCCTTCAACATGGTGCAACCCCTGTCTGTGCAAGCAAACTGTTTTACTCTCCAAAGGATGAAGAGCGGTAGGGACTGTTCTCTGGCCAACATTAACTGCTCAGCCATGCCTGGGGACCGCCTGTGCTAGGGGATGGTCCAGGTATTCATCAGCACAAACTGCCAGGTTTTAGTGGCCAGGAATGTTTTCATGAGAATCTTTAATTTAGCAGGACAGGCACAACCTTACATGTGTAATTTCCAGTACTACCGTTAAGCCAAAATTTTGAGATATGACAAGTGTTTTGTACCTACATTTCAGGATATCTGGTTTATAAAAACCTAAACTGAGCTTTGACTTTCAGAAACTCAGAGCATTCTCCCATTCAAATACAAGGTACTAAAATGATTTCTCAGGGTAGCATTCTCCTGTCAGTCCTGAATATCATTCTTGAAACTGTTATGCAGCCAGTATATGCTAAAGAAATGTTGAGTTGTGGGGAGTGTCTTCAATTTTACTTTAAAATGCAATAACGCTCTTAAATTCCTACTTAAAGATATGCTCAACTTTACAAAAGGTCTAAGCACTCAACAGGTTGCAATAACTTCAGAAGGCTTTGGATTACAACCCCCAGGCAACTATTAGATTATATTAACATCTGATAGCAGTGCAACTAATAACTATGTAATATATTTTGTAAGTCTTTTTCTGTAATACAAAACCTAAAAAACAGTAAAAGAACGAACAAAATCAAACACAAGCCACACAAAATCCTAAAATGCCCAGATGTTTTAAAATTGCCTTTCATAAAATACCAGCTGAGAACTTGCTCCTGAATGATATGCAACATTCTGAATGCCGCTATATCCCTTTTTAAAAAGACTGAAACATAAAACTGTGGGTCACAAACACTGTTGCTCTTTCTAAAATACATTGCAGATAATGATAAACTAATTCCTGAAGTCTTGACAACTTATTTTCTGAGAGTGAAATTGATTTGTGTTCCTTTCCCATTGATTTTATGACAGAAAGGTGAGAAATATATCTAAGATGCATTGATATTTAATGATTAGAAGGAAAAATATATCTTTGAATACAAATATCAGTTTTATCTTGCCTACCTGTTGCTCCGAGGGTTTTTTGTTAATCTGCCTTTGTGGAAGGAATAATTTTAACTTGAGTTCTAGGCTACATTTTTGAAAATTAAAATGCAACATATGGAACTCTATCAAGGAAATACTTAAAAAAAATACACAAAAATAAATTCAAGCTGTCCAGCAAGCCAGTGAGCAAATGATAGCTTTGTAAGTGGATTTACAGAATTCTGCCTTGTTTATAAACACATTTTCTTACAGACATATAAAGCCAATGTCTACTTGCTTATCTGTCCCCTTTTGCCTTGAAGCAGATGCTACCCAGACTTCCCTGAAGAACCCACCTCAGGGTAACTGAGTGCAGCCATAGCCCAGGATAAGCCCAGTACCTAAGGTATCTCACTACTGCTTTACGTATTTATGTTCATAACACACCTATCAGAAAGGACAGTGCCATCCTACTTTTCAGATATGAAAGTCAGGCAAAGGTATCCACCCAATAAAAATTTTAAGGGTCTATACTATGGTAAGTAGAGGTGAGGTGACAGAAATTTGATCTTTTCTTCCAAGAGTGGAAGAAATGAAGCTCCTTCTGTATTTGACTTTGAAGTTCCCTTGATGTCTGGAACCACGCTTCCAAAAATGCCCAGAACTGCCTCCAGTCGGGAGGCCCATGCAGTTCAGTTCAACTCCCCCAGACTCCTCAGTGCAGATCAAGAAGGTATGGGTTTGTTTCACGAAAGAATCTTCGCTAGAAAGAGACCGGTACCCCCAGGCTGTGTGAGCACCCTCCTGTCTGCCCAGCCTCCCTGCAAGCACTGCAGCCATTGGCTTGAGCATCTCACCTGGGCAGGAACTGCCTGCAAAACCACCACTATGGTTTCAGCCCACCCAGAGAGGATTCAATGCACAAATATCTTCCAAGAACAGAGTAATATTAAAAGATGTATATTAATATCTTCATTAAAAGAATGAAATAGCTACAAGAGAATATACACTGTATTATACAACGTTGTGTAAAAGCGTGTTTAGGTATATCCCGGACAACTGCAGTGAGTGACAAACAAAGGCGGCTCGTACTGCTGCTGCTGGGCTACGCTATGCCGCTGAGCAAAAATGGTCTAGTCCTGTACGACTAGAATGAACACCTCTGATGTGAAAAGGGCCCTTGCTATGTATCTTTCAGGTGTCAGACTCTTTATACATTGGTTATAAAGACATTAATTCATGTTATTGCTCATATTTTCCTGCTTGCTTTGGTTGGTACAATGTGAAGAAAACAAAAATTATATCTGTTATACTGTGATCTCATGAACAACTTTTTAGCTCATCTGCTCCAACCTCACTTTTTTCCATAAAGACTACACTACAGTACATTCTAACATATATATTTACTTTTCAACTGGTTATATACACTGTAAAACTGCTAAGGCACATTCCTGGCATATCTAAAAAGCATATTGCCTTTTTTTTTAATCAAGAAAATAGGTTTTGCTTAAAAAAAATTCAGCACAATTGAAAACAGTGATGGTGGAAGAGAAGCGACAGTTTAACTAGAGAGCTTTCTTTTTTTTGTGTCTAAGTTTTGGGCAGGGAGAAATATAAACGTGAAATAAATGTACTGACCTTATAATTCTATTCTTAGCGGCCTGTACTAGTTTAGAAGACTTCTTAAACTATGAAGTTGCAAACTACAGACCTGCAAGTCCCACATTAGCTATCACAGCTTATGTAGTAGATGAAGGAAATAATCGATTCCCAAGTTGAAAAGCAGGTATTGTCAAGTTCTTTGCTTGTGGCTCATTTCTGCTTCGACTGAAGTCAAAAGTGAAACATCTATTGACTTCAGTTGAACAGAATCAAACACAAAGCGCATGTGTTAATATAAATGCAAAACAGAATGAGTATGGGAATGTGTGGCATGAACACAACAAAGAGAAAACTCAAAGGAATCTGTAGAGTGAGCCCTGGAAAGGTTAAACTTTTATAACTTCATGAGCAAGTCTGAGCTCTCTGAACTATTCAGGGAGGCTGTGCTTCTGAAGAGCAAGGAAATGATTTTGGTGCCTTGGTTATGATAAGAGCTAACATTTAAGCATGTAGCTTCTAATAATTGTTTTAATGAATTTTGTTTTTCTAAGCATTCAATATGGCAGAGAAAAAAGGGGAATAATTCAAGTAATCAGTTAGCTATATATCACCGGCAAGGGTAGACTCGGCAATTTGGAGAACAGGTGTTTTAGAGCTATCACTGCAAATACATAGTCTCTAACAAATTGTATATATATTACTTCCTAGCATCAGAAAACCAATAATCATTATTATCATAATCATTTATGACTTTTTTTTTAAGTCTTAGCTCAGAACTTTGCATTTAGCTGTGTAGCTGGTGAAAGAAAAAAGCTGCACTGTAAATAAATAGGGAAGTGGTTTTATATAGGTCTTGCCTAAAACCCTATCTTATATATGAATGGCCCTGCCAAGGTCTGTCTAGCTCCTGCCTCCAAAAGCAATCAATGGTCAATGCCAGTCAGAGTGTGCATTACTGGAGCAAGGGTACAGTGCTCCTTCCATACTATGATTTCCCTATATCCAGCAATTACCAGGTCATGGCCTTTCAGTGCTAAAAGTATCATTTGTTATGTAATAGCACTTTTTCTTCCATTATTTTTTCCAGTCAATTTTTCACATGACATCTTGTGGTAAAGAGTCCCTCAGTGTGACTAAACATTACATAAAAGAAGAACAAGCTGACTTCTGGGGGTTTTTTTGGTTGATTTTTTTTCCACAATTTTTCTCTCCTGTAAATATTACTCCATGTTTCCAGTTCTTGAATCTGAAAATCTAGCGGGCAATCATTCTAAACTCAGTTTCTCCGTTACAATTATGGCTTCTAAATTTCCATCCCACCTACCTTCACCCATCCTTCTCCAGGGCTGAAGGGTCCTAATCTGATAGGTCAGTCTTCCTGTGCAGTCATACCCACTGGTTTTCTCCAGAGTTTTTTCAGCTCCACTACATGTTTTAGAGATGGTAGGACTAGAACTAACTTCAGGCAGTATTCAAAATGTTAGTAGACTAGAGATTTTTATATATGCATATTAATGTTATTTGCCTTATTCTATATGTCTTTCCTAAAAATACCTAACATTTGATTTGCCTTTTTTTTTTTTTGACTGTTATTGAGCACTGAACTGACATTTTCATAGAACTATCAATCATAACTCCAAGACCTCATTTTCATGTGATAATAGTCAGGTACGAATCCATCATTACATATGTAAAGTTAGAATTGTTTATTTCGCATGTGCATCACTTCAAATTTATCTAGATTGCATTTCATCTGCTATTTTACTGCAGTCACTTAATATGGTAGTATCTTTCTTCAGTTCATCATAGTCAGCCTTTGTTTTTATTACCTTGAAAAACTTGGTGTCATCAGTAAATTCTGTCTACTCATACACACCCCCTTTTTCAGTATTAATGAAAATGTTGAATAACCCAGACGTGTGACTCTGCTGGTGACCTCCCTCCTCTCTCAGGAGCAACCTTTTATTCCTACCTTCTGTTTCCTCACTGACTTGTCTCTGCTTGGAGGCTAGAATTCTGCCTTTATTTTTCAGCTCTTTCCTTTCCCCTTTTTTTCATTCTTTTGCACAAATCTCTTCAAGGTCATCTTATAACATTCTACACTGTTGTCCAGATGCCTTCTACAACAAAAAAAACAGCTGAAATAGCTAACTTCTGGACAGAAGGAGGGTTCGTACTGCTCACACAGCGATATATAACAAACATAACCCTCAAATGCAAATAAGCAGGTTTTATTATATGTATTTTCTCATAACTATTATGGGGGGAAAAAAAAAAACAACAAACCCACACACAAAAAACCAAAACATTTTATATCCATCAGTTACATACAAAGGAAATCTCCATGTCAGAAGTAATGAGCCTAAAAATGACTGGCACAAGCTGCAATCCATCACTATGTTAAAGATTTGGGATACTTATTCTGCGAAGAGCCATGTGTTGTGTCAACGCAGATCATACTTATTTTCCCTCCCTTAATGCCTTGCGAACTCCTTAAAAAGAATTACACTCAATGTCAATCATATTCCATCTGTACACCTTTAGAATGTGACTAACTCCAGCTTCAATATATGGTTATAAAAACCATTTTGAATCATTCCACAGCAGAATTCAAGTGTACGTAAATACTTATATATAATATGATTGACCCTTTCATCATAATATGTTGACAATATTAATCTACTAGAAAATTGATTTCCCCTACTTTGGCTTTTACTTAGATAGCCATGAGACTTTCTATTGATATCTATTTACAGTAAGTGCTATGGGATAAAAAAGGAGATTATTTTTCCTATTCCCCTGCTCAGATACTGACTCTAACACTAGAATGAAGGTACCTGGGGCTTCCCAGCCAATAACTGCTGCCTGCAAGCAAGTACATAGGTAGTAAGCAAGGGAGTTTGCTTCCTTTCAAAGTAATCCATTTAATTATCCTAGATGTACTGCAGGTATTAAATTGCTTCATGGGAACGTGTAAAGCTCTCTGCTACTTCCATCTTGCTCCTTTCTTTTGCTCTCCTTCCCCTCCTTCTCAACTCTCTTGCAAGAAGAATCATCAGAAAGGGTACTTTTTAGCTGCAGTGTTCTTCTCTTTCTCACTCTGAGATCAGTAAAGCTCTAGACCTGTATGATCCACCCTACTGTCTCCATAGTTAACTCTAATACTAGCACACTACATGCTATACCAGTCCACTGATATAAATAGCCTTGGACCAGGATGATACATACCTTCCCTGTTCAGTAAGGTGACTTTAAAAAACCACCACCACACAAAATAAAATAAAAAAAAAATCCCACTTCCCTCTGAATGTGAGAATACTCATTTTTTATTTATTTTTAGTAAATGTAATATATACTTCCAAAATGCATTAAACCCATTGCTTTTTTCCACCCCATTGAGCACCTGAGTTTCTTAGTTATCATAGGTATTTCTGTATATATATGAAGAGGCTTTGGATGTCATTTGTGAAGTACTTTCTATAATGTTTTCCTTATTCCACTATTATACTCTCCCTTGCTTGCTATTCAAAAGTCATTAAAAACAGAAAGTGCTGAACTAACCTGCATTTGACAGTTAATTTCAAATAATCTAGTATGACATCTTATATATACATCTCACATTTGTAGAGAGAAACACAAATTATACATCCCAGCAATTATATGAATTTTCCTAGGTGCTTTATCCACACCAGTAATTTTAAATACCTGAATACATCCCCAAAAGAATATGTAAAAACATTTCAGCTTCTCGGCTGCTGTCTTGCTAATCTCTTAAATAGATTTTGCTAGCAATCTTTCATTGCTCCCTAATAATACAGGCATAAAGCTGGAGTCTGAATCACTACATACACTGAGTAAGGGCACAGACAACACAGATATGTAGCACAAATATTCGTATGAAGATCCAACTTTCTTTTCTGTTCATAAACTATCACAGGAAATAGAACCAGTAGCAACACAATATGTAGTAAACATAGCTACATGGAATCTGAGATAATTATTTGAAGATTAACTTTGAAAAATGCATTAAAATGACCATAACAGTTTTGCAACACGATGTACAAGCACCCGACAACATGGCAGAAAAACCATAAAAGAAATTTCGTTTTCCATTCACAGATACAGAGTCCATCCTGTGAGTGAGTACATTCATCTTTCACTCGAAATCTCCTTTTAAGTCCTAGAATTAAAAGGAACAGATGAAAGAGCCTATCCCATCAACCTTTCCCCACCCTGTACATTAGAGTGGCCACAGTAGGTAAACTGAAAGAGGTAGTATTTCACCCAATTAATTTCACAGCATGAATATAAGAAAGTGGGTCATGGTGGCTGAGTATTAATTCTGCATTCGCTTGATTTATATTAATGAAAAAATAACATGGATTGAGATAGTTCAGTATTTCACAATATGACCAGCATCCAAACATATTGTACATGTCTTCTTTCATTAAAAATATGAAGTAGTCACTAACAAAGTATCATTATCTTCCTGATATATGACAGTACCACTTTGGAATGACTGTATGTGACCACTAATTATATTTGGATAAGCCATGTAACAAGTTTCCATTTAAAGCTTAAAAAGAATTATCAGTAAAGGTATTCAATTGATTCTTCTTGCTATAGTAAATGCTACAGAACATTTTTTCTGACACTACCGATAAACCGACATTATCATGCTGGTACACAAAAAAAGTCATGATCCATTAAGGAGGATGCAAGCCCCTTACAGTGGGGGAAAATGAGAGACAACTGACAGGGATTGAGAGAAAAGAGGTTCAGACTGGATATAAGGAAAATTTTTCTCCCCATGAGGACAGTCAAGCATCAGAGCAGGTTGCCCAGACAGACTGTGCAAACTCAGTCTTTGGATATTTCCAAGAAGTGACTGGACACAGACTTGAACAACCTGGTCTGACCTGGTGGCTGACCCCATTTTGAGCAGGAGATTGCACTAGTGACCTCCCTAGGCTGTTCCAACCTGAACTATTCTACAATCCTGTGACAGTCCACACTGTCTACAAGCTGGTTATATCATCAGGATGGAGCATAAGCTTGGTTTCCTTGCAAAAAAACAATCTAGCTCTTGGATGTCCAGGAGTGCCGGTACACGTGTGTGGCTGCATACACATACACTCACACTCTCTACTTTAATGATATCTGATGTAACCATAATTTCCTCAAAAACATATACTGGGTACTGTGTTCTGATTTATGTTCCACACATATTGAAGTACCTAGGATTTAATTTGAACAGAAAGACTGCCTATAAATGTCTTGTCATTTTACTGTGTTTTGATATCTTCTGGGGGAAAAATGTGAATATTAAGATAACATGAATAACGCATTAATACATTTTGGAAGGAGATTTCCTTTCATATGGTGACTTCACACTGATGCAGTGGACTGAAAGAATACAAGGATAAGACTTCTAAGCTGTATGACAGATAACACTTACAAATATGCCAAATGTCCCCCACCTTTAACCAAAGTAATTAGGTGGCTTAGTCTACAGACTGGGATCAGTTATCTGCCCATGAGAAATGTATACCAGGACAGTATTAACAGGAATCATAATGGAACACATTCTGAATCCTCAGATTGGCGACAAAATATATTTTTAACACACCTATATAGATTATATATCAGTGAACATCTTAGAAATAGATATCTAAAAGTAATTGATAGTATGTTCTCATGTTTTTTTACAGATCTCCTTTCCATACCTGTCTTTCCTGCTTTTAGCTTGAGTGATCAATATTACTTTGTTACTACCCAGCACTTCACTGCTACCTTCTATGAATCAGTTTTTTATACCTTTCCACTGTATTGTGCTTCCTCTACAGTTGGCAAGTGTCCAGATAAAAGACTTTTCTTTATTCTTTCCTGCCTCTTCTTTATCCCTCACTGCATGCACAAGGAAGCAAAGGTAGACAGCACTTTCTCCATTGATATATAAAATTACATCTGGCAACTGCCCAATCTGAACTCATTTCATTTTGCTACTGTAGTCTATAAAACCAAAAAGTGCTCATCCTGTAATTTAGTATCTCTTAGAGTGAATTCTTTTCTGAAGTTTGCTCTTGGTTTCAGAGTCTATAAGGAAATTTCAATTTATATAATTGTGATTTATATGAAAAGCTCAGGAAACAGTTCTCAACCTCGATCTCACAACAGTGTCCTGCTGAGTCACACTGTAAAACCCTAAGCTATCTTGGAAGTCAACCTTGGTATAACCTGATAGAAACTTGGCTGGGGGAAATGGCATCTCATGTTTAGTGAGGCTCTTCATTGCAGACAGCACTGCGTCAACAGCGAACTTCAACATGCATGACTTTGTATACAAAGAGTTGTACTTATGCTGGATTCTTATTTTACTCATTTTCTGACCCATAAGTCTTCCTCATTGCTGATTTAGTTCCTTCAAAAATATAGCCATGAGGGCTAGGAGAATATTTATTTGCCATGTAGGATAGATTAAAAGAGGCTGGCTTGTTTATGAATTTCCAACACTTCTTACCACACTGCTGACTTTCATAAGATTAACCCAGCATGAAATTATTTTAATTCCAACATAATTCATCCTCTAAATGTGGTAAATCCTAGAAGACCTCTATGGCCCTGTATACTAGTGATTCTTTCAGTGATCTGAGAAGAGTGGATCAGAACACAGTAATCAGAACAGTGATAGTGTGCATCTCTGACCAGTGTACTGGATTAGCTCATTTTGCATTATTTCTGAGACCTGTATTAAGAAATGACGTGCTCTTTTCCCTGACCTCTCTATCAGAAGTGATTTTTATGTGGTTAAAAAAAGGCAATTTTTAATATAGTCAACATGAGTTTTGTGTTATGACTACATGTTGTGTTAATTTTTTCAAATACAGTTTAATCTAAGCAAGGAGCTCTTCAAAGAACAGGAAATGTATAAAGCAGAAAAATGGAATATAAAGGTAGCATCACTGCATGTGAAAGAAAGATCCATAAATTAAGGAGAAGCAAAGAAATGGTTCTTTGGGAGAAGATAATACAAAAGGTATCATTTTAAACTATGATGGAGGGGGTATTTCACATATTTGGGGACTCTCCTCCAATCAACATCTATTCTCCAAATGGAAAACTGTGTGCATACATTGTTTCATTACCAATACAAATATGTGGTAATACATAGACTAGGTACTTTGGCAATCTTATCTGTTACACATTTGTGTGCAGAGACCACTTACTCTTTCTCTTAATCTGCCAAGGATTCCTGTTAAACTGCTTGTGAACTGCAGGAAGAAAAGTAATTGTAGTTCAATATTATAAAAATTGGTTTGAAATTAAAATAAGTCCCCTAAAATTCAGAATTCCAAGCAAAAGGAAACTTAACCCTTATCTTACAGCATTCTACATTAGAAGCACGCTAACATGTATTCTTCTGCAAGACTAGTAACTATTAGATCATTGTCTATCTTTCTCTAGAATTTATTTGAAACTGTACTATACAGTCACCACAATCTGTCATCTAAGAAATAAATAAAATAAAAAAGGAAGTATTTTGAAATGATATCTGACTTTCTTGCAACCAATCAGTTTATCTATTTGCCCTAAGTAAGAATCATTATGGGACGAGCTTCTCTATGCCAGGCCCTGGCGCAAAATTCATAGGTCGTCTTTTACCAGGATAAAGTACAGTAATATCCATTCATCATCTTGTTTCCCCTCGAGCTGGCCTTATATTACAGCAGTATAGGTTCAACAGTAAATATTAACTGCTAGTTGTTTATAGTATTTTTTAAAACTTCTCTACTCCTTATCACTGCAATAATTGAGACAGTACACAACTTATTATTTTGAATTCATATAAATTCAGATAAACTCACTAATAAAATTGTTTCCTGAGGAATCCATTTAGAAGTACATTTTCTTGCACACTTGTCTGAATGTACAGTAGTTGCCCGAGCTACTGATGCATTGTGATACAAAAGTATTAGAAAGATAGAGTGACTTTAGAGACTTCCGAGAAAGACTCAGTAGCTGTCTGACATGCTCAAATTGCACTGTGAGCACTAAAAAGTCTCCCTGAGTGGCACATGGGAGGTTAACTCATGTCACCAGACATGTCACCATACAGAGCTGAATCCTTTAGTTAATGTTCTTTTTACTTCTTTTTTCTCTTAGAAAGTAAATGTATTATTCCTGAGGCTCCATTCTCCTTCTTTCACCTTTGGGCTACAGCTCTAATTCTCATATTGGAGCTGCTCACTGGCCTCTAAATTTTCTCTTTAACAGCTAGTGAGCATGTGCCACAAATGCTGCTATAAGGATACAAGCTGTAGGACTTCCATCATTTCGTCTCCTCTCTGCTACAGCATTTTTTAAATTAATTTCACAGATGTATTTAGTAAACATGTCTCAGCTATTTATCTAGCTGTTTCTCCTTTCCCCTAACTAGTAATCCCCAAACCTCATGTATTTTGCACTCTCTTTGTCCTTGCTAAGCTCAGAATGCAGGGCTCCGCAGTACAAATAATCTGTTCTTCCTTTCAATGCATGCTACATTGAAGACTTGGACGCAGCTATTTCACAGAACACAACACATGAACAACAGAAACTCTGCTCTTCAAAATCTTCTCAGCCCATCATAAAAGTTAGCTATTACTTGATGGACTTTCTGCAGCTGCATAAATTTCAGTCTTACACAGCTCGATTAATAACAGACCAGCAGAAGCAGCATTCAGTACCCCAAAAGCAAAACTTAAAACCCAAAACCATTACAGAAAAATAGCAATTGAGAGATAAAAAATGGCAGGTTGTCTATAGTGAAAACCATCCACCATCTCCTTTTTATTATCAGCATATAAACTGGGATCATTGCTCCCTTACTAAAAGGAGAGTTTAAAATTTGCTGACTCAGTTGTGCACTATAATTTTCGGAAATCAGTAAGTAATTCAGCATTTCTTATCCTTAGGCATGGATGCTCACTGCTACAGCAAACAACTACACTGAATTACAGCCCTAACATGGAGATTACATCTGAACCATGCTGGGGCAATGACTCCTGTATTTGCAAATTAAAGAGGCTTTTAATAATGGAGAAATAAAATCAATCATGCAGAAGTCTAAGTAATAAACAGTATCAAAAGCAGAGCAATAATAATATGTGTATTTTTACTACGCTTGCAACATTGGGTGATAACTACATCTATAATTCACAAAGTATGTAAAAATGCAGGAGCAATAAAACACTAACATCAACATATTGAGTCATTAATCAGAAGATAAGATCAGTTTATGAGTAGCAATTAATTGTAAAGGATTGTGACTTCTGTTGGTCCCACGATAATTCCAGGGGTAAGTTCCTGAACATTTTTAGACTCCAAAGGACACCAAATATTTATAAAAACAAGTATGGAAAAAATCAGATTTCTAAATTCCTCTTCATTTCAGTGATCCACTCTGGATTTTGTAAGTATCGCAGGCCTTTGATAATTCATGTGAAAAATCATGAGCAATTTTGAGAAGATCTAAACATTTTCAAGTTTGGTTAGGAGTGTAGGAGAAAGATTAAAAAAGCACAGTATCAAGAAATGAAACAATGTTGTGGGAATAAGATACCTATATGTAAAATTATGCAAATGCTATCTGCATGTCCTATAAATTAGGGAATTGGGATATGCTTGTAAAGTTGGAATATGAAGGTTTACTTTCATGCTTATGAAATGAAAAGATTGGCATTTGAATTTCAAGCAGCATGCAAAATGAAGTACTTCCTATGTATTCTTTCTCAATTTAAATTTAAATTAGTTCAATTAAACAGTTTTAAATTAGTTATGTTACTTCTAATTATTATAAACCTCATTTTTTCCATACTTTTTTTTGAAGTCCTTCCCTGAGGCAGCAGTCTTGATATGACCAGGCATACCCAAACCTATTTTTATGTATATTTTTTACAACCTTAAAACACCAATGTGATTAAAAAAACTGCACCACAAAACAGAATTTAAAATAACATTTGAAAATTAAAGATTCCGATTATCTTTTTTAACTACCATACAGAAAAAAATCCAACCAAATTATTACATTTGCAAATGCCTACAGTCTAACAGCAAAGGTTGGTTCTTTCTCCTGCAGTGTTCTGTTCCCCTGTCCTCTGCCAAGGAAACTATCAAGCTGCATATCTCTCATACACCATGTTCAAATAGTTCCTTACAACAATGCTGCTTTGAGAAAAGCTATCATATCCTGCTCTCCAGTCTGTCCTTCCAAAGCCACTACCTTAGTTATAAAGATGCAATCGGTTGATGGGCTGCCATGTAAACTAATCGTATTACTGATCTGGTTTACTCTAACACCACAAATAGGTATGCTGGCACAACTGAAGTTGATGCAGAAACAAGTATGTGAGGTAAAAACTTTTTAAACTATATGGAACCATACCCTCAGGAAGACCTTAATTGTTTTGGTAGAAGCAATTGAAGTATGCAAACTTAACCTGAAGAAGGTTGAGTTTGCATACACATTTTTGTTATTGCTTATATATTATTATTATAGTCTTTTGTAACACAAAATGCCAAGCAACTTTCAAAATAGATATTGATTTCAACCTCAAAACTAAACTGATTATTTTGTTGGCTTTCTGCATAACTAGGTTATTATACATGGGTTTGCGGTGTTTTTTTTTTTTTTTTTTTAATTGAAAGAGCAAATTATAAAGTGAAACTCAACATTTGGGAAATGTCAGTAAAATAATTCTATGTAAAACCTTGATTTCCTCCTATTCTTTTCTTCTGTATATGCAATACTGTAAAGTTTATTCACATGGTAGAACATCTCTTTCAGTGCATAGGCCGAACATTGGTCACAATACCTAGCTGCAATATTTCATTTTGTTGTCATCTTTAAAACTGTGAACCAATGTTTTATTTATTATTCAAGGCAAAGCCTGGTAATAAATTACTTCCTCTGGTGGTTCCTATGTTGTTCCCTTAAACTACATTCTTAAGCACCTTTTTTTTTTTTTTTAATCCCAAGAAGAAGAGAAAAGTAGTCACAAAAGAAATAGTTTGCAATTTAATCAAACACTCTTTCACTACATACATGTTCTGGGACAAAAATAGAATAAGGCAATTCAGAATTGTCCTCAGAGCCTGACAGCTGAAGAAGCCTGGGGATCTGAGGAGTGTGAAAAAAAATTGCTGTATCCATACTAGAGCAAGTGATGTCAAGGCTGCTTCACAATGTTGGTACCATTTCTTGCATAGCATATATGTTTCCTCTCTAACAGAAAATGAGAATGCAGTTATTAGCCTGGAGAATGTAGCTGGATTATTTACTAAGAAGGCTCGTCAGCATCTAGATGAGAAAAAAGGACTTGATACATTTGATCCAACATCAGACACTCACCAGGTATCATTATTGGTTCCTTCTTTAGTCAACTGCGAGACATAGGTAGCCAAGGAATAATTCAGCCCACTTCAGCCTTGGCTGCAGCGGGGCCCTACCTCAGGTGTCTCCACTTAACATAAACTGGAACGACTTCAGACCCTCATAACTACTCCCTAATTTATTTCCTTGGGCTTTACATGGTTGAGCTTTTATGTTTCCTGAGACTGGTTAGCTTTCAGGCACTGTGCCTGGAGTTAAAGCTCTAAGCATAACTCTCTTTCCCCTTCTGAGACCCAAGATGCTCTGGCCCAGCCGCTGAAGCTTGTGACTCATGCTTCAAGCTTTTCAGCACCCTCACTCCAGAGTCCCTTCCAAGAGCATGCAAGGATGCTGAAGACTTCACAAAGGCCTTCAAAATGTCTCATTTCTGACAGCACAATGCCCAAACAATGCTATGAAATGTATCACGTGTTCCCATAGCCTCGCTTACTTCCGAAAATACCGATGAACTCCAAATACTTCCCCTCTCTGCACTAGAGCTGCAAGCGTTCTGCATAATTTGGAGCTGCTGTCAGAATAGGTTGGGAAAAGCATTTTTCCTGTAATATATCATCCTTAGGCCTCTCAGCAGCTTGACAATGGAAAAGGCCTCACATTTAAAATCTGATGAAGACTTCTATGCTACATCTAAATTAGTGGGGCTAGCAGTACATCTTCAGCCTGACCTGTACTTCAGGACAAGCAGCAAGGCCCTTTACCCTAGGCTTTTATTTTCCTGGAAAGAAAAGAGGAACACATGGACTACAAGACAGCCACAATGCACTTTGCCTTGGTCCCTGATTTGGACAATTAGAGGATGAACACGCACAAGATAAACAATCGCATATCCACTGTTTAGTCTAGAGGCAGCCCAGTTGTCAAAAGAGAATTGACAGACAGCAAGAATGGGATTTATCTAATCAAAGGTAGATCCATACTCTTTCTTTAGTAAAGGTAGAGAACAGGCAACTACAGAGGGCAACCCCCAAAATGCATCTAGGACACATCAAGAATACTCTGAATGGCCTCTCCTTATTTAGTATAAAGTAGAGTCCAAGCGATCAGCTCAGATGCAAGTATCTACAACGTTAGATATCTGCATCTGTGAGGCTAGCTGGGTGGATGAAGAACACTGAGTGTCAGCACAGAGATGAAAAATCTCCCTATTTGATAGGTCTGGGCAACATGTTGCAACCTTGCACTGTGCTAGAAAATACAATGAAGGACAGTGTGTATAAAGAAAACTAGGATGTCTTGTTTCAAGATGTTCAAAAATATTATTTCTTCTGTTTGCAAATATTTGGGTATTAAGTTTGCTGCTAAAAGTAACAGTGCTGTTAGGCTGCTATTTCTGAACAGTTACATTCAGAGTTCTGCATATGGCAGTACTGAAACTTAATTGTTGGTAAACCCCTATTGATTTTTTCTCCTAAATCCTGTAAACAAAAAAATCAGGCCTATGAATCACTAGATATGCTAGAATATAAAACAGTGTAAGAGAATTTTCTATTGTATTATCTTAACATCATCACAGCACACTATACTCTCAAAGTATCCAAACTTCATAACTAGAAAATATAATTTTCCTCATGTAAGGTAATATTTCTTCCATTATACAGATGGAAAGAATTGAAGACTACCATCCATAATACCTAGAGTTTCCACCAATATTGTACAGATAAACTGAGACATGGTAACTCTCATTTTTTAAGAACATTTCACACCTTAATAATCTTCTTTTGTGGTGAAAAATGCGATTGTGTTTCATTTTAATGGTGAAGGCTCAGACATGCTGAAAAATGTGGTCCTGGGACTCAAATTAGACAACTCATGAAACGAGGTGTGGACTATTAATGCCCACCTGTTGGCAGTTTTGTTTGAAGACTCTTGTGCAGCAGCACTTAAGAAACCTGTGGCAGATGCATGGATGGACTCCAGTTCTCTGCAGCTGCACAGTAAACAAGAAAGGCAGTATAAAACCAGCAGTTCTTTACGATATTACCCTGACCGCAGTCCAGAAGCACTATGCACTCAAAGACAAGGGATGTCATAGAAAAAGAAACTGTTCCATAAGCCGTAAATCTAACAAAGCACAGCCCTCTCTTCTCTTACGTTCTCCCACCATGATAATTCCAGATCTTTATGAAATACACTCTGAAATCCTTTCAGCAGTAACTTCATTTCTCCTCCAGTCCCTCTACACCCTTCGGCATTTCTTCTCCTTTCTTCTTTCCTTCTCTGCCCTCCATGCCCCTTAGCTGTATATGCCCAAACCCCAACATGTACTGGGTTCATTCTGAGCTACACCATGTACTGATGGGCAATAGATGTCTGGGGGTACTAATCTAGATCTTTCTCTACATAGCCCAATTCTCATAGGTATTTCACACCTCTCTGAATTCTCTTCTTCTGTTACATCCAAAAGAATTTATCAATGGATTCCAAGACTAGTGAAGGAAGGAGAATTAGCAAAATGAGAGAAAAGTGGCTGAATTTATTAACATGAAGACATACACTACTATCAGATAAGCTAAATCATGTTAAAAAGAAGACAATACTATATGTGCAAAAGGAGTTCTAGTATACACACAGAATATTACAGTACACAGTAGCATGTCTGCAAAAGGAGTTTTGACAGTATGGAGACAGAGCTGCTAGCATGAAATGCTATCTCATGTTATACTAAATAGGATAGTAATATGAAGTATACAGGCTATGAGTGTGGATGTACTCAACTGACACAGAAAATGTTCATTCACTTGACTTAAATACCGGTGATGAATTCTTGATAACCTAAACAGTCAATTTTGTGACTCTGATGTTCTTTTATTATAATTCATTGTGTGGCACTTCCTTGGCTAACCCTCACTCTGCCCTTCTTCACGAGGAACTACACAGACTCAGAACCAAAGTATGCTGTCCAGGGGTGCTTCCTAATTCCTGAACAGCACCTGGTAGGTCCCCAGAGTCATCCCAATATGAATGGCAACACAGCAACTCCTTCTTTTTAGGAGTTTCTCGCTACTTTACCTTGTAGTTGGAAGGAGGCAGAAATAGAAATCTCTTCATACAATGTAACAGAGAAAAGCACAAGGTAGTGAAGGATGAGACCCAGACTTCCCGCATTTGTTTTCAGGCTCTTAGGACTGCTCTGCCTACAGTAGCAGTCATTCTGCACCAGTCCCTCTCTGTTCTCCTTCCTCTTCTTCCTGTCCTTGTCCCGCTCTGTTTTTTCCCCTATCAGGTCAAATTCCACAGCAGAATCTCTTTACTTTCCTAATTCCTTAATACAAACATCCTCTGACTCTTTTCCTACATTGTTTTCACCATACTGGTTCTTCTGTTCAGCAGCTCCCTCCTGGAAATTTATTTGGCATCACCCTAAGAGAACAAAGGATTGGGTAATCTTCCTGATTGCTTTACCAAAGTCCAACTCCTATTCTTCAGGAGCAATGATCACAAGAAAGTCTTGCTTATCCTTTCCAAGCTAAGAAAATTGAAAGATTTTTTTGCAAATTCCATCAATATGTTAAATCCAACATCAGCCGCTAAATATTAGATATGGAGCACATTTGAGTTAAGTTTTTAAAGAGCCAACAAAAAGATGCCAGTTTCAAGTTCTTGCTCCAAAATGTTAAGCAGGTACTAATAAGGGCAGAAGAGAGTCCTTTTATCTGACCTTTTCTTGAAAAAAAAACCCCGAACCATTTCTGTTACATTAAATAAACATATGAATTTGGTTTACCTGGTAACATAGAAAACTGCAATCCAAATGAGTAAGCTAGTCAAAAGGTAGGTCCTAATAATGGGAACTATCAATCATATAGTCAAGTTCATTGCTTTATCACTTTTGAAAACTGAAATAAATGTTCCAAGTGATCGAGAACTTTGCTGTATGGTTGGAACTGAACAGGAAAAGAAGAAATGAAGAGATAATTGCAGAAGTATAAAAATTTCATGCTACTCCTGCATATTTTACTTGCTTACATAAACAGGCTAAAAAAATAATCTTTCTATAGACAAAAGTAAGATAGAACAAACAGAAATATCCGTGAGGTAGGAATGAAGAATTCTGCAGAGAAAAGGCCGCAAATCAGTCTTTTACAGCTGGGGAATGGAACATGATGTACCTCTATGAGACTGAATGAAGACATATATTAAAGATTATCATAGGAAGTAAGACAAAGGCTCCAGTAGAAGACGATTCAGATCACCTAACTCTTCACTTTGACAAAAGTCAATTCATTAGCAAGTTTTAATGGTGACTGTGAGTGCCCTGAGGCCCTTTAAAGGGATTTGCTACTTTGGGACTGTAATATTAACTGCTTATGTTTTGTTATTTACATGAATGCTTATGTCATCAACTATCAGATTTTATACAACTGGTTCAGAATGGAGCAGTTTTACTCTAGATCATCCTTCAGTTTCAAAAAAATGTGGAAAAATGTGCTTTTATGGATTTTAAACATTATTACTGTAACCATATATATCATACGTACTTTTAGTCTTTTTTTGAAAAGAGGATAGACTAGCTGGTTTATTTCTAGTATCAACATTCTGTCAGTCTTTCTGAATTGGCAAAATGGACTGTTCTGCAAATGCTGACCAAGGGATTTCACTTATTTCTTGCAAGGTGACTGTAACATAGATTGATTGGAATTTCTGCAGTAATAGAAAGGTTAAATATTTCGAACCAGAGCTCAAAGCCAGACTTGACACTGACTGAATACCTTCATAAGCTACGATTGACCTCAGACCATCCTTTTTCTCACTGTGCTTAATTCCTTTGAAACACTAGATGATTCAGACTTTTCTGCTAAAGCACGAACAACTTTTTTCTTGTAATGTTTAAAAAACGCTCTGCACAGTCTTTCAAAAACCACAGGAGTCAAAAACCTTAATAATGGAATATTTCTAAAAAAACAGGAAGTAGAAGCCAATTTCATTTACAAGCTATATTATAACTTTTAAAATGTCTACAATCGGATAAAACACCATGAAGTCTCACAAGAGAAGCAGCACTATGAAATAAAGACAGACGACAGTGAAAGAACAGCAGACTGCAATGGAAAGTCAAGGTCCCAGGCTAGCTTTAAATAAGCTAGCTCAGGTCCCAGAAGTAATCTAGCCATGACAGGAGGGAGCTCAATTCATGTAAGCTGTGTGAATGCCGGAACGAGACGAACTTAAGTTAACATTTTGGCCTCTCTACTCAGCAAACCCTTTCAAGGACAGTGAAGTTTTGAAAAAGATATGTTTTAAAGGAATGGAAAATAAACTAGGAAGGTAGGCAGTAGTCATTATCCTCTTCCCAGTCCTAAGTTTCATGCATTTTAGTTCAAATTCAGAATTGCCTGTATACTTTGAAAATTTGGGACAGAGTACCATCAAATTCAAACATCAGTTTGGATCTGTGTATCAGATTGCTGTGATTAACTTATGACACCAGTCCAAACTACCTTGTCCAACCCAAATGCTAAAACAAAGTTAAAGCATAAGAAGCTTTCTCTCCTGCAACAGCTCCAACTTAGAACCAGAAACCCCTCACAAGTCCTGTATCAGAAGCAGGCCACCAAAGTGCTGAAATTTAAAAGCAGATGTTAGCTTTTTTGTGCGAAGGTGGCTGAAGTAAAGCTGAAGTTTACAGTAAAGCTAATAACAGGTATTTCAGATTGCAAACAAATTAAAAACTGAAGGATAAAATTCTGAGATGTTATAAACAACTGATAAAAGCAAATGAAATAGTAAAACGTAGGAAATAAACCAATGGGAACTGGAAAATAATGAATCCGTGTACAAGTTAGGAGACAGCAGATTAAGGAGGCAACCAAAGATAATAAAACCAAGAGGTGACTTTAGCTTTTACTTAATCTTCTGTAAACTCTTTCTCAGTCTTCCTCAGTGGAAGATGTAGTTGTGAACATCCACAGGCCCTAATCTCTCTGCTAACTCCAATTCTGAATTAGCACAATGTTTAGTCCTGATTTAATAGCCAGATAAAATCCAGCTTATCAGCTACCACTCATAATCAAACATGTATTTAAGAGATGTGGCAAAAGCAGATGGTGGAAACTGATAAATACAAGTGGCTGTGGGTATCGCATCTTTCAAAATCGTAATGCTTGTTTACATGTTACACACCAAATCAGCAAAGAAGCCTAAGTGTGCACCAAATTTCAAGTGTTAAGCTATCCTAGAAATTTTAGTGTAACATATGATTAAAGGAAGACATGCTTAGACATTAAGTAATTTCAAAAAATGCAAGTGATCAATTCTATGCTAGTTCAGTGCCATGTTTTTAGATGAGTGTTAGTGAATATAACAAAGCACATTTTCTGAAATGGTACTGTACATGAACAGAACCTTTAATTTTGCACCTGTACATTTAAGTGTCAGATGGATGTAAAGTGAACTGGAAATTGTTTAATCTTACTGTGAGTAGGGAGTACTGTAAGTGAAAAAAATCCTGAAGGGCATAACTGATCCATTTTGCAAAGACAGGGGAGAGAAAGGAAGAAAAAAAAAGCATCCTTTTGTTGCATACCATTAACTGCCTTTTTATTTTCATATATTAAAAGTGTGACCTTGGAGGTCGCCTCAGCTGCATGTCAAAATGAAGTGGGTCTAAAACCTCAGCCATTTGCGATCTGATTTAAAAAACAAGTTCTAAATAATATCATTAAATTTTACCCTTAGGGTAATGTTGGGGAGAAAAAAAAAAAGACAAAGAAAAAACACAACCAAAATGTAATTAAAGAAATGTCTAAATGTGGAAACTTAACAGTAAATGGCTAACCAGATGTGCTTCGCAGCACTTTTAAGGGTTCTTTTATCTTCATGGTAGCCTGTAACAACGCCTTGAGCAAAAACCATTTGTAAAGGATAGGTGTTTCTTTGTTTTCATACAACAGAGGAAGGAGAGTTGACTGATTTAGGAGTAGCATACATAGAATATTTGACATGTTATTTTTACAATTAGTGTATGATAATTAATGTAGGAAAAAATATTTGAGCTGTATTAACAAAAATAGAAACTCGCTGAAAGTCACGGTACCTGCAGCCTTATACTGTTTAATTTATGAATATGGGCCATATATAAGATTCTCTGTGGATCAAAATAATAGATAGTGATTTTTAAACTGTAGAGAAAAATAAAGTATTTCTCTAAACACTTATAAAATGCTATAAAAAAGTCAGAATAAAGACGACACAGCAACTAGTCAGTTACACATTGCTGTACTCATAACACCATCATGGATATAGCATAAATACTTAGAATAACGTTACCGTCAATCTAACTCAACATTAAGGTTCAGAAAAAAAAAAGCTTAAAATATAAGACTTGTTTGCTTGCACCAGTTCCACTTTGATTTAAAATTCAGATTAGACAAAAGGCAGTAATTTCCAGTTTAGTTTGTACAAAAATGAGGTGGCAGTCTCTGACAAAAGGATATTTTTTCTGCATATGCAGATACAGGTGCATATAAATCACTCTTTGTCAGGGCAGAAATTGTGCCAATATGTTTGACACTTATTAAAATATTTAATAAAGCATCTCTAGACACTCTATTTCACAGCATTGAAAATAAATTAGCAAGTGTAGATATACCTACAGTAACCCCTTGAGTAGTCATAAGCGTGAAAACACCCTTGTAAATTGTTACATTCTTTCACTGATATGACTGAAATTAGTTTTATAATTGATGTTAAAGACATTACATTGCTTTGAAGCTCTAACAGATTCACCATCTAAATAAATATTAGATTCAATAGAGACTGTCATTTTGTGCTCTACTTTTGTAACTGAAGATTGTTCTCAGGATAATTGATGGATTATGTAAAGAAAAATTTATTCTTGTTAATTTTAATATAGGTAGAACAACTTCTGGTGAAAACTCTATTTATATTATCCACAAATATATACATAGCATTTATGCCAGTTTCTCAATTAACCATATGAAACACGATCTTTACAGAAGAATTGAAGCAAATGCATTCTTAGATTATTGTATGCAAATGCCTGTACAGTAACCTTACTATCAACTTTGGGGTGTCACAGAGCTATGTAAACGAGGAAAGATTTCAACATAAGTTTATGATGCCTATGATAGATATTCAAGACCTGATTATGCCATTCTAATAATCAGCGCATTTTTGTCTCTAGGAAGCTTAGAGCTTCAAGTAAGACTATTTGTGAAGCAAGAAATGAGTATTTACTAACAATTTTATGAATAAAAGCTTCAGAATCTGATCTACACATTTACAAGATCTTTAGCGATAGCCAGTCAAGCCCATATCAGAAAAACTGATTCCCTCCTCATTATATATACACTCAAATTTTTTACATAACAATGGTTGTCATTGTTAAATTTTTTTCTTCTTGTTTAGCTTTTAATTTATTTTAGTAGGCAGCCCTCCCAAAACTTTCCTTTTGAGATCAGTTTTGGTGAATGCTCTGTCAGTGCATCCAAAACAAGCAGAATATCTGTATGTTTTGAGGAAAATCACAGGCAGAGGCTTCTAGAGGGCAAAAAAAAAAATGGAGGAAATGCCTCTGGGATTACATTCTCGAAAAGTAAGAGAAAAGAAAGGGAAACAAAGCAAAGTGTGCCTTCCTACGCATGCACAGAAAGTTTATAAAGGCGCCTACCTGCAGGCACAATAATAGCAGCTGTAGCATCTAACCTCTATCAGTCATAATCTAGAACAGTGCCACTTTCTATTAACCAAGCAATAGAGGAACTCAAATTACTTATACTGGTCTACACTAGTCACTCAGTTTGCTCCAGTGCATTTTGATGACTTAATTAGGAAGACGGTGCAGCACATGTGGTTTTCCAGCCAGGTTCATCACAAAGGCCATATCATCAAAGCAGAAGAGTTGTGTCTTCTACAGCTAGATTAAAAATAGGGATTTCTTCATTAAGTGTCTTGCAGCTGACTGTGCCTCTTGGTTTGTCTCCATCTATTCAGACAATTAAATAAAGTGTCATGCTTTATTTATTTCTTTTTAGAGGCTAATAAAGAAGCCGTGAATTGAAGTACAGCTGACAATCTTTTTATTTATTAAGACCTCAGCGTACACAGTGACAATCTGTGGAAGGCAAGGCACGTGCTGGGGTTTTTTTTCCCCCTTTTAATATATGTCCTCTTTCCAGGCACAACAGTTCTGCTAATAGGAATTACAAACCTTTGTCATCCTCCCAAGCAGGGAAAGAAGTTGGGGAAAAAAAAACCCTACACCACAAAAAAAAAAAACCAACAAAAACCAACAGGGAAAATCTAAGGTCACACTATAAAGCCAACAAATGTGAAACAATGAGTACTTTGAAAATGTGTTGATGTCAATCAAAGTAAAGAAGATAGGTAAATGACAAAACTGCAAAAATCAGCTGGCATATATCTGATAGAGTCAGAACAAACTTAATCACAATATTCCAAATTAAGAAAAAAACAGCTATGTAGTTTTAGTTCTATCAGCCGGAATGGATGACTAGATAAACTACATGATCACTATGTAGGTAAATTAACTGAAAACAGTATACAAGATTTACTACACAGTTTCCATTTTCTGATAATCATTTCTCGTTATCTCCTGTGTTATTAAGTAATCTGGTTTGTACAGTCATAATGGAAATTATACATGGCAATATCATACCATGGAAACATCGTAATGTTTCCTTGATAACCAATACATTGTATCATAATGTGTTCTAGCATTAATCCATTAATATTGGGATATAGGAATATAAATTACTGATTTTTTTTTAATATTTTGCAAGGATTGCATACTACCCTTCACTTCAAAGAAAGCTGAATACTCCATGAGGCAAGATGAGTTTTCTGTCTTAAGAGTTAATAACTGATAATTGTATGTCATTATGTATACTTACAAATGCATATACACATACATACAAATATACAATGGTCAAATTAGATGATCTCAGTTGTTACTGCTTCCTCTCTACAAGAGGCTGCAGTATGGCCTGCGCACATTGCAGGGATAGGAGAGAAGGAAGAGGCAGACATGAACACAAACATGGTCTTTAAAAGAACACAGATGCCAACTTTTTTTTTTTTAATTTTTATTTCATTTAGTCTGTCTAAATAGAGCCCCTTCTTTGTAGGGACTAGCCAAAACGTGAGTGGTGTTGGCTTTGGTTTTTGGTTTGGGGTTTTTTTTTGTTTATTTTTTTAGATCTGAACTGAAGAATATTTTCTGTCTGCTTCAAGTTAATTGGATGTTGATGACAGAAACATATCTTTCCACATGTTCCTTGACCCCAGCAAGGCCTAAACTGCCTGTCTACTCCCTCTGAATTTGACCTTGAATACCACAATCTACAAACTTGGTGGCACTTACAACTGGAAAAAATACATTAAATCATCATCCCTTGCTCCATATCACTTAGAGATGCATTTGTCACAGTTATATTAAATTAGGATCACAAAAACGTATTTTATGGCCAAGAGTGACATTTCATAAAGCCTGTGAAAACAAAATGACCGGAGAGTGTGCACCAAAACATGGTATTTCTTGCCACTAGAGTTTGTGAACAGAACAGTTCCTCCAAGGCGATCCTTTCTATGGTAGAAGTTATATGATGGAAAGCTAAGAACATGACAGAGACCAAGGGTCCTGGTTGGTAAGCTGAATTTGAGCTGGCAGTGTGCCCTTGACCAAGGGGAGGATACCAACATACTGGGATGCTTTTGTGAGAGCATAACAAGCAGGTTGAGGGGTGATGAGCTCCCTCCAGTTGTCATTCATGAGTCTGCACATGGAAGAGTGCATCTAGTTTTGGGCCACTCACTCCAAGAGAGAAACAGAAAAATGGGAGAGAGCCCAGAGGAAAGCCTCTAGGATGGTCAGGGGGCTGGAGCGTATGAGATACTGGGAGAAGCTAAAGAAGATGGTTTGGTTTAGCATACAAAAGTCTAAGGTAGACAGTCTTCAACTACCTTAAAGAAAGTTTTGCAGAAGTGAGAGCCAGACTCTCCTCAGAAGTGCACAGTGAAAGGACAAGATGCAAGGGTCACAAATTGCAATACAAAAAGTTCCAGCTGGCTCTAAATGGAAGTAAAAATTCACCTTGAGAGTGGTCCAAAGAGGTTATGAAATTTCCCTCCCTGGAGGTGTTCAGAATGTAGCTGGACATGGCTATGTGCAACCTGATTTAACTCTGAAGATAGCACTGTTTTGAGAAAAAAAAAAAAAATCAGACTAAATGACCTCCATGTGCCTTCTAATCTGATTTTTTCCATGATTCTATGAGTATTCCTACATCAGAGCTACACACTTCCAGTCTTATATTTATACGTATGTCTTTAATCAAAAATAGCTAAAGGTTATCTTCATTTGGGTTCACATTCAATGAAAGAAGAAGTGGAATTTGCGTGGAATTTGGGGACCTATATTTAAAAATTTGACTGTGTTAAATCATGTCCTTCTGTCTTTAGAGTTAACATCCCTCTGGGACGTAAAGCTCTGTTCCTGAGAAGGCGTAGCTTTACATAAGTTTTGAGGTTTTTGGCTTCTATCCTTTGCCTTATTTCCCCTGTGACCTACAAACTAGGCTTTCCTGTTCAGGTGTTCTGAAATGCTTACTGGCTTATCACAAAATAGTTATGAACATCACTTTACTTTAAAACAATACAAAATTATAATCAACAAAACTGCCATCTTTTTTTAAATATGAGCTCAGTTGTTGGATCACTTGCTCAGAAAGGATGAAAACTATCCTCAAGTACCTCCCAACTGAAGGAATTTAAATCCATAGCCGCTACTCTTTGACAAGTGTCAAGGGAGTACTGGTCACTTAATTTCCTTAGCTCAGTGAGTCTTTACTCCTCCTTTTCACAATCAGGGGCTTACATGGAATCTGAGCATCCAATTCTCTTTGCCTCTGAGCCTATGCCAAAAGACAGTCAATAGTTAAACTATGGGTTGGGTTTGGCTGAACATTTCCTTTTTAACAATTATTCTAAGAAAAACCTGCACAACCATAAAACTAGCTAAATTCTTCACCTGAACTATTCAATGCCTTATTCAGATCATTGAGAGACTTATTTTGGATATTTGATTGAAAATTCATTCAGGCACTTAAAAAGTACAGAAATATGAATGAGTACACATTACATTATACAAGACAGCGATCTTCTTTATGAAGCAGCAAATGAAGATCTTTCAGTGCTAGGAACCATTTTTTCAAGGTACTTTCACAGGTTGCAGGGAAACCAGAGGAATATAGATTTTCTTGTCAAAATGTATGAATCACACATATAAACCCAAAGTATCATATTCAGACAAAAAATTCAGTAGTTTGACAAGCAGGTGAGAGGGGAAGACTACAATTCTTGTTATCACTAGCCAGATCACAGAGTCTTGAGTACTGAAAAGTTAACAGTGATTTTTTTTAAAAAAAAAAATCACACCAAACAATTTAGCTACATATGTTACTGAATTGTGATTAACTTGAGAAAAGCTCTGATGTAAGAGTTTTCAGATTCCAAAAATGATTGCTTACACCTTAGCATGCTAGAGGCAGTGAAAAAAGACAATTTGAATTTATGGAAGTTTCATTATGAATAATAACTGTCTCCTGTTGGAAGAGGCAAAGAAGCTATGATAGTAAATGTACTTCCTGTAGTGTTTTCATTAGTAAGCCAAGAAGTATTAGGAAAAAGGGAATTTAAAATATTCTTGTCTACCCCAGAAGAGGTCAAATCCTGGACTGGTTCTCTTCAGGATTTCAGTAAGCTTCTATGATTATCAGAGAAACTTGTTTTATGGTTGTTTTTTTTTTAAACTGACACTACTGAAACATATTTCTCAAATTTACATTTACTACGTATGTTTTATATATCTTATGCTTTGTTATAATCTGCATCTCCTAAAGGAAAGCTATTTCCTGGAGAAACAATGCACTTCAGAGATTTAAAAATCAAAAAAAGCATCAGAAAAGCAATCTTTTTTTACTTGAAAATGATGGAAATATGTCAGGCTTTCTAATGAAACTAGAAAACTAGAACTTTTCTCAAGTACTGAGAGACAGGACTTGTAGATCACGGAGTTCTACAAGCTTCTATCAAAATTTCTCAAAATTCTGGGTTCAAAAGAAGTTTTCTCCTCATCCTCCTCTCTCCAAGATCTACAGAGAATTCTGTTACAAAAATCTATTAATAATCTACCAGGAACATTCAAAATTTGTCATTACGTGGTTTTACAAGGCTTTATTTGTCCGGATATCTCTGTAAAGCTCAAGGACTGACTAGATGCCACGTATCTGGCATCTGTTCCAGTTTAGATGGAGGGCACTTCCACAATACTCCCTGTTAAAGGACCTGATTCCAAGCCCAATCAAAACCATGAGGAATACTCCTACTGTCTTTATTAACAGACCACAAATCTGAAAGCTTGCACTCAATTCTATTGATGTTAAAAAAGCGCAAACCCTCAGTTTAAATTATTAAAATATTTTGCTGCATGTGAAATGTATAGTTCTTCCATGTTTTTTTGACAATGTAGTAACTGGTAAGTTTAAAACACTTCAGTGACTTAACTGAAAACACAGAGCACAATGTATGCATCTAAACATAATATAGCATTAGTTAATGCCATGTTTTCTTAGATCAGTGCACTTTAAAATCAACTATCAAGTTCTCCAGCTTTTAAATATGCAGAGCAACTGGAAAGAAAAATCTCATCTTTGCCAGATAATGTTCAACCCCTGATTAAATAAAGATGTGCCAAGGCAGAGATACTTTATGCCTCAGGAGACAGCCATAGTGGAATTGCGAGTGTATTTTATATGTGAATTAGAGGTAAGATGTAATGACATGAGATGAAAGGCTCAGCCGTGATTTTAATAAAGGGGGAGACAGTACTTCCCTGTGGACCCCATATGCAAAAGAGTGAGACTCAACAAGAATATATGAAAAGATTCAGCAAAAACTACAATGTTTCAAAGTTATAAGACCACCATTAAAATTCAGCACATTTTACTGAAGTTGAAAATTCAGAGGGTAAGCTTTAACACATTTCTGATAGTTTGTCATATGAAACCAAAGCTATGTCATCAGTAAGCTGGAACAATTTTTGATTTTAGATATGACAGAATTGGAGTTTGAAACTTTAAAATTTCATTTTTTTAAAGGTTTCTAATAACATGATCTAAAAAATAATTTCACTGAATCTGTTATTTTGAAAGCATGTTTTTTACTGAAATAAAATAACACATTTAATTTAGTAGTACTATGACCACAGACGTTTTAGCTGCTTAGTGCTTTTAGCAGTCTTCAGAAAAAGCTGTTATCTATTGCTCTATTGATATATTTATGGATACAGCAAAATTCCAAAGAACCATTATTTCTTTTTTTCCCCCCATTAAACAGAGGAAAAAGTTTGAGATTTTGCACAGGTCTCTCTCTTTCTGTGCATTAAAAAAAGAATGACAGAGAGACATGCCTTTGTAAGGAAAAGACATGAAAAGAGCAAAATGAATGGATGAACTGCTTAAAGGGAAAAAAAAAAAAAAAATCCTGCTTTATTTGATCTTTTGTGATAATCACACTCCTGGCACCCTGCCAGCTAGGCTGAGCACGCTGATGTCTAGCCAAGTAGAGTAATCTCTTGGTTCAAGTCTGAGGTCTGTGATGAAAATTACAAAGCAGGGACAAAGGCAAAATGCCACCTGTGATTTTATTCTGAAACTAATTTGATGGAAAAAGTAATACAATGCAAACAGCCTGTTCAGTAGAGTCTACAAAACTATGACTAAATTGAAACCAATGCAAGTGGATGGAGGTAGCTATCATGCAAATACATTTGGATCTGCAGGCGTTCCTTTTAAAAAGAGCGGTAGATGATGTCTTTGTGACAGGTAAATTGCTTTGAAATTAGGTTTGAAGTCCAAGGTCAAACTTTTAAAATTATAATTTTAACTTACATCTTCCTTTATTCTGGAGTCTTTTGCATCTCCTACATAACACATTTGAAACCAACAAAACCAGGAAAAAAAAAAAATCAATTCATTTCCTTAATTTACTTTCCAAGAACCACCATTCATTATTGGTCAACAAACCCTTGAAAGAAAAAACCTTTTCTTTCTCTTTTCATTCAGTAGTCTATATTTGAACTAGGTGCCCACAGATATATGGAGAAGAATTGTATAGCCACAAAATTCTGCACGCACAATGTATTCAACTTAGAAACCCAGCCAGTAGAGTCTTCTACGTTATTATTCAGATGCAAAGCAGAAAAAGCAGCCACCAAAAATCAGCATGTCACTTTCTTTTTTATATGTCTACTGTGTTTTCCTACATTTTACTGAAAGGTTGTACATTATTAGCAGTACTGATCAAAGTTTGTTTGGGTTTTTCCTAACAAATATTGAAGATGATTCAGAATGGCTCAGAAGCTGGTTTTACAGATTTATTCTTTACAAAAAACCCAACACAACAAAACAGGTTTTGTTTCCTGTATGGTACTTCAATAAACATCCACTGTTCACGGATCAAGTGACACAGGTTACCTATTTTACCACCACCTTCATTTTAAAGTTGGATAGTATCTTGCATTTTTATACATGCTTACTACTCTTCTCTGCAGTAGTAAGACTTGCTATACGCAAGCACCAGGATGATCCCTGATCTCTAGGACTTCACTGAGAACACTGCTTTTCAGCTATTTCACAGTTGCTGCTCTTTTCCTCCTTCTTCAGGAACATTCTCTATAGATTTCCTATTCTCTTTGACATTCAAGTCTCTTTCTGCACTCTGTATTTCTTCCCACCAATGGCAGTACCAATCAAAACAATGCTTTAATCACCACCATAACCTTCTTGTACTTATATTTTCAGGCCACTCCTTTTCTGTATCTTCCTTTGCAATCGAAAAAAGCAACTCATTGCAGCATAGACAATACAGCACTTACTAAATTCTGCATTTTAAATATGCAGATATGCTCATAAATTTCTTACCTACACACACACATACACACACATTAATACATGGAGAGAGAACTTCAGGTATACACATGCACATATTCACACGGACAGCATACAAATGATTCATAAAAACATGAACATTTATGTTTAAATGAAAGGTATCTACCTGGAATGAGCTGACCCAGTAACTGATGGCATCTGGAAAGGCTGAATACAGCTACTATGACCAAAAAAGGATAATGTTTCCATTTCATGATGTGTCCTTCCTTGCATTACACCAGCTCAGCAGCACTAATGTAAATGTTACCTGCAATACAGAATGGAAATAAGAACAGACAAATTAATGATAAATTTAAGGTACTTCCAAATATTTTTGCCCAGTGTAACTCTATGAAGTATGCTGGTTTCAACAGTTTTAGCTATTAATGTTAAATTTTCTAACAATTAGGAAATTGTAAGCCACAGCCAGAAGATTAATTTAAAAGAGCAGACAACCCCAAAACAGATGTTTTGAAGGGAGACATGAGGAGCCCCATAGTGCACATGTATATTTTAAAGCGCTGCATGCTGTTTGGTCATGTAACCCAAGTTATTAAAGAAATTGCTCAGTTCAGCAAGATAATTAAGTGTGGATTTAATCCATCCCAGTTCAAGGAAATACTTAAATGCTTGCTTAAGTTGAAAACACTTCAAAACTATTCAACTTCCTATACAAGCAGGGTTAAAACTTTACACGAGTCCTCTTCTTATGATATGGTGTTTTGCTGAATGAGGATTATGGATAATTTTACCCAGTAATAACTCGAACGGTTAAGGTAACTTTCTGGTGAGTTTGTGTTCTTAAGGGCAGAAAATTTTCATCTGACAGGCAGGAAAATGGAATCTTATGAAGGAAGAAAAACTTTTGAATCCAAATATGACTTTTACACTCATTTTTCTGACCACCGCAACTGTAGGTTGAAAAGTATTCACAACTCCACCACTGCTGAAAAATAATCTCTGCTCATCCCACTCATTTCTTACGCTTCAGCTACGTTAGTGCTTAGTGCAGACTTTGCTGGAACTCCTCAGGCCTTGTTTACAGCATAACAACCTGTTCAAAATGCCTTTCCTCTATAGGTTGCTAAAAAACATACAGTGTTTTTTAGACAATCATAGGTTTCTAAAAACAGTAATATGTTTTTTAGACAATCTCTTTAATTAAATACACACAATCTGAAATAAATGGGTTTAGTGTTTTGGTTTGTTTTGGTTTATGGTTTGTGGTTAGTTTGTTTTGTTTTGTTTTAATAAGGGCCTTTATCTCAATATGAACAAAAATGTGTGTGACTGCAATGTCCAATATATTGCAGCGTACCTGGAGTTCATGTCAAGTTCTTGATGACAAAAGAGACTCTATTTTAAGTGTCTGTCAAGTTACAGACACGCACAATTTCCTGACCCTAACCAACAATTAGAGACCACTGAACACAACTGTAAATGTGAAGCAGGCTGATGTATGAAGCTCTACTCCAACAATAAATAACTATGTTAGACCTTGATAAGGTAACAACCGCACTTCTCGTTCCTCTGCCCTCATACTTGTTCCCCTTGTAGTTAAGAATGTGTACTTGGAGATGAACAGTTTGGGTTATGACTCCTATATCACTTAAATGTCAGCAGACAGAATCGTAACAGTGAAAAAACTTATGGCGCCATCAGTCACTTCTTCAGTCTGCTGGGACAGAGAATTTTCAGCTATAAACCTAATATATATTTAATGACTGCAGATAGAAGAGTTGCATCGTTACTGGGAGTATTCGGTGTCATCTGATACTTTTGAATGTTCAAAAATGCATGAATAAGTTAAATATGAATAGATTCCGTCACCTACACATGCTGCATTTTACATTTGCTTCTTGTGTTATACCTGTGCTTCTATTGCCTTAGCAACCAGAAATAATAACACTCCATTTCCCACTACTGCTATTACCTGAATCCTACAAAATATTTTTTCTTTATTTTTCTTACTTCATCTGCACTGCACACAAAAAAACAGTTCCTTACATTCCCATTCTTTTAATTTCCCCTATCACTTGTATGACTGCTCTTCTGTTGCAAACAGCTTGACAGCTCTCAATGGCAGAGTTAGCGGCAATTAATGGCCAAGGTGTTACATGCTGCTCTAAACGCTATTCATATGAGTGTAAGACCGAAATGAGGATTTGCAACTTCAGGCCTTTAGAATATCGATCTCATTCTCTGTACAATAATACAGGCTTGCTTTATAAAATTATTTACCACATTGGCTTCAGATTCCCACAGTTGTTTCATCTGTACTTTCTGCCCGCAAATACAGGATTAAATGTTCTTTCTAACTCAAAGCTGATGAGGCAGCCCATTGAATTTGGTTCACCGAACAAAAAAATAACACTTTTAGTTAAGGATTTACTTTGTCATTATAATGTGTGGTGCTCACACAACACACCTGAATGTGAAAGAATAATTTCGTTAATACATGTTGCAAAATCATTCAAGGACTCAAAGATTCCGTAAGAGTCTAAGTGTTCCCATCCAGCGGCAGGACACAACTCCTACTGATCTCAATAGGAGTTAAGATCACACATTCTGGAGGCAGAATTTGATCTATGGACCAAATTGTATTGGGTTAACGTGGCAAGGTGCCGGTAGAGGGCATGCTGCAGGGTGACCTCACTGAGGAGAGGCCAGGGGCTACCCCATGCCAGACACAGCTGGCTCCAGCAGACCCACCACAGGGCACAGCTGAGCCTGTCAGCCAAGCTGATGGTGCTTCTGGGAAAGCCTGTGTAAGAAAGGGCAAAATGCCAGCTAGGCAGAGGAATACGGAAAAAAAAAAGGGTCAGAAACGGGAGAGTGAACACCAAGGTGAGAGCAGGAGGAGGGGGAGGAGGTGCTCCAGGCGCCAGAGCAGATTCCTCTGCAGCCCATGGAGAGGACCACGCTGGAGCAGATATCTACACTGCAGCCCATAGAGGACCCTAGGCTGGAGCAGGTGGACATGCCCTGAAGGAAGCTGCAGCCCATTGAGAGCCCACACAGGAGCAAGTTTATCCTGAAGGACTGCAGCCCATGGGAAGTAACCACACTGGAGCAGGCAAAAAGTGTGAGGAGAAAGGAGAGGCAGAGAGGAGCTGTTATGGACTGATGGCTACCTCCCATTCCCCATCCCCCTGCACCACTCCAGGGAGAGGATGCGGGGTGCAGAGGTAGAGGAGCTGGGGATGAAGGGGTGAAGTTAAGCCTAGGAAAATTGGGGGGGGTGGGGGGGTGTGTTTAGTTTTTGTCTTTCTTTCTTCACCATCCAACTCTATTTTAATCAGCAACAAATTTTGCTCTTTAGCCAAGGTTAATCCACCACAACCATAAAGCTGAACGGGCGAGATGAATCCCAGCAACATACTTTATGGCACTTGCCCTATCTGTGAAGGCATCCCATGCATGAATCCAAACTTTCGTCTTTTCCATACCTCTCTCCTCCATTTACTTAATCAGTAGACTATGACTTCTTTTTAATCCCCTTGAATATGACAGAACTCCACAGGAAGCTCAGACGTTAAGTGCCTGTCTTGTTTGTTAAAATGTTTTCTGCCCTCTAATGTGCTTGTGTTTTATGTTTGAAATATAAATTTAATTCTAAAACCTGAAATTATTTCAGTGTTATTGAAAACATTATTCTTACAGAAAATTTCAGTGAAGATGGCTTTAATGAAGCCAAATAATTTTAATATGAAAACAAAGCTTTTTAGCGTACAGTTTAAAAACAATTCTTGTAGATATTCCTTGAAAACAATCCTGAATACGAGGCTAATTCTCTGTATTCAGAGTATAGTGCTTTCTTCTGAAATAGTAGCCCTGATCACAGGGAAGATAAAGTAGGAGAAGATGTCATCAGAATGGAAGATGGTTTTCAGATAGAAGTTGAGTTCAGCAGAAGAGAAACAAGATCTTTCTTATCATAGTCTACTGCCACAGTCCGCAATACAAGTACTACACTATAGTGGAAGAAACCCACAGAAGTGTATCACAACCACAGGGATTCAGCTGGCAATTTAAAACACTGCTTCCTTAGTACTTACTAAAAGCCCAGGAAGTGTCTGCCATGTGCACCGAGAACTTCTATTCATATACAAATTTCTCAGTGTCATAACATTTAACTTTTTGATTTTAATAACTGAGCTAAATGTTTCTGTGTTTGTCCTTCTCTGCAATTAGTCTTTCAGTGTCTGAAATACAAAACTAATATTGAATAAGGACTGGCACTAATTAGATGTTGCCAGTGACAGAAGAAGGATGCACTCGCCACGTAAACTTCAGCTGGCCTAAGACCTCACTTAACTCTGTATCAAATGACTGCAGATCTACACCAGAATGTGCAAGAAAAGATTCAGATCCAATGAGTGGTCCAGAGTGCACAATGAAGATAAACACTGGGTCCTCTATGACATTATAATCATTAAAGAATCAATGGCAAATTAAACTACACAAACCCAGAGGGGAAAGCAGCACTACGGTAAATGCAGGGAAAGGGTCTAATCAATTATATTCTTCCACTTCCCAAGTATAGTGTTATTTATCACTATAGCCAGTGCAGCATTCAGCAGAAGCAAAGACACTGAGACAAGACCAAAATCAATGCTGGTTTTCTCCACCCGCCCCCCCCCCCCCTTTTTTTTAAAAAAAAAAAATTTGATCATTAGTGTTGTGTCTCTCCAAAATGGTAACCAGCTTGGTAAGACTAGATTTCGACAGTATGTTGAATAGAAAAAAAGGACACAAAGGTCAGATAATTAAGATTCTAACTTGTAAAAATCACTTCACATTATAAAATCTATGCACTTTGGTAAATATTATGCTAGAGAGATTGTTTACCTACAGGATGAGACAGAATTTTGATTTGCCATGTACCCAAAGGTCATTTTGGAGCAGACTGGCAAAATTTCACTTAAAGCAGAAAAACCAGAAAAATCTTCCTTTTGAAGCAATGTTAACTCATTTTGAATGCAGAAATTTTTTAAAGTTTGTCATGCATTGTTAGGCCTGCTGATATTGGATGGACCTTCCCGTACTTTCAATCCTTTTGTTATAAAGTCCTAATGTCTATTGGTCAGACACCCAGTTATCTGGTCATCTCTGTTTAGACTAACACTACTTCTGAACTTACTCCTCCTGTGCATTATCATCAGTAAAGTTATATATCACTGAAATTAAGAACTTCCCTCTACTATTTTAAACATCCTGTCTTTGTTAAACTAAATTTATTTGGAGTTCCAGGAGGATGAGAAGGAAGCGCTGCCATACATTGTCTCAACTGTTTCCATTTAGGAGCAAGAATGACAGAGGGTTGATGAACTAGGGGAAAAAAGTCTGGCCAGCTCCTTTTTTGTTATAAAGTAAATCAACTCTACTAAGATCAAAGCAGCTAAAAAAATATAAGTCTATTTAAACCAGAGTAGTTATCAGTATAGAGCATCTATGGATCTGGACTGTGATCCTTTCAGTGACAGTTTCAGCAGTCATTCATGAAGCTCACCTTATTTAATCTTTCAGTATTCCAAAACATTTGCTTTTTTAGAACCAATTGTTAGGTCAGTTCAAACAATTATGATGGAAGATATATACTTTACTTCTTTTAAGCTGTGAGTTTGTTTGTTGGTTTTTGTTGTTTGATTTTGTTTGGGTTTTTTTTAATGCAGTGAGAAAACAAAGAGTAAAATAATTAATAACAACAGTAATGGATTGAATGTGCTCAATTTACATTTCTAAGGTGGCAGGTAACAAACTTATATGTAAAACAGTCTTACCTAGATTTTAACTGACTTGATTCTCTGTATGGTACATTTACTGTCTGAGCAGTACCATAGGAATACTTCACCTAGTATAATTCAAAGGCCGGGGGCGGGGGGGGAAGTTGTGTCCACATTCATCCACTCATACTGAAAGACTGCAGCAGAAACCCAAACAGCAATATCAGCCTGACAAACTGTGGTATGCAACATAAGCTGTAGCCTAAACCCTAAATACCCTCTACTATGCTGCCTACACATGAAAGCTCAGTGTGAGGAGCCAAACTTATGACAAAAGAAACATCTTTTTTCCCACCAGTCTCAGTCTCATAAAAAATCTCTCTACCAGAAGTTCTGCTAGAGTTCTGCTAGTTAGAGATAATGTTTCCTTCATGTGTCTGGCTATGTAAACTGAGATTAATTTTGAATAAGGGACAACTTTAACAAACAAGTTTTCCTCAGGGAGGAGTACATAAGTGAGACAGTGAGCAACAGAACATGATTTCTGTGTAAGGAAGCAATATATTTATAATGCAATAAATGTGCAATGAAAGGTATGAAGCATGAAATGGAGTGTTAAGGAGTGTAAAGAGAAAGAAAAAAAGAAACCCAAACAATCCGATTAACTGTAAAACAATGATTTTCAATAGTTCTGTGAATTGGGGCCACTCGAGAAAACTGACAGTGCTCTGCAGGCTCCTGCCCCTGTCTGACCCCCAGACTGCTGGTCTCTCTCAAGGAGTCAAATTAGGTTACTGAGTACTCACTGCTCTCTGCCTTTTCTGCCTGCTGTGCCAGGAGCAATATAGAGACACTGTCCGAGTGTGTAGGGCTGGGGTTAGGAAAACCAAAGCCCACCTGAAGGTCAGTCTGGTGAGGTATGTGAAGGGCAACAACACGGACTTCTACAAGTATATAAGTAGCAAAAGGAAGACCAGGGAAAATGAGGTGGGGGACCTGGGGACAGTGGACATGGAAAAGGCTGAGGTATTTGATGCCTTCTTTTATCTCAGTTTTTGTTGGAAAGACCAGCTCTCAGGAATCCCAGGCCCCTGAAACCAGAGGGGAAGTCTGGACTAAGGAAGACTTGCTTAGTTAGGGAGGTTAGGGAGCACTTAAACCTCCTGGGGACACACACCAGTCCCTGGGACCTGACAGGATGCTCTCATGAGAGCTGAGGGAGCTGGCCAACGTCACTACAACACCACTCAGAATCATTTAGGTTGGAAAAGACCTTTAAGATCATCACTGCCAAGTCCACCACTAAACCATGTCCCTAAGCACCACACATACCCATCCTTTAAATACCTCCAGGGATGAGGACTCAACCACTCCCCAGGGCAGCCTGTGCCAGTGCCTGACTACTCTTTCAGTGAAGAAATTTTTCCTAATATCCAATCTAAACCTCCCCTAGCACAACCTGAGGCCATTTCCTCTTCTCCTATCACTTCCTACTTGGGAGAAGAGACCAACACCCACCTCTCTACAACCTCCTTTCAGGTAGTTGTAGAGAGCAATAAGGTCTCCCCTCAGCCTCCTTTTCTCCAGGCTAAACAACCCCAGTTCCCTCAGCCGCTCCTCGTAAGACTTGTGCTCTAGAGCCTTCACCAGCTTCATTGCTCTTCTTTGGATGCTCTCCAGTACCTCAATGTCCTTCTTGTAGGGAGGGGCCCAAAATTTAACACAGTACTCGAGGTGCGGCTTCACCAGTGCCGAGTACAGGGGGATGATCACTTCCCCAGTCCTGCTGGCCACACTATTTCTGATACAAGCCAGGATGCTATTAGCCATCTTTGCCATCTGGGCACACTGCTGGCTCCTGGGCCCAATACTGTTTAACATCTTTACTAGTGACCTGGGCAGAGAGACTGAGTACACCCTCAGCAAGTCTGAAGATAATGTAAGACTGGGAGGAGTGACTGATACACCAGATGGTTGTGCCGCTATCCAGAGGAACCTCTGCAGGCTGGACAGTCTCATGAAGTTCAACAAAGGAAAATCTCAAGTCCTGCACCTGGTGAGGAATAAGCCAAGGCACCAGTACACACTAGATGCCAACTGGCTGGAAAGCAGCTTTGCCAAGAAGGACCTGGCACTCCTTCTGGACAAGAAGTTGAGTCAGCAATGTGTCCTTGCAGCAAAGAAGGCCAAAGGTATCCTGGGCTACTCTGGGAAGAGCGTTGGCAGCAGATCAAGGGAGGTGATCTTTCCCCTCTCCTCAGCACTGGTGAGGCCACAACTGGAGTACTGGGTCCAGTGTTGGGCTCCCCAGTACAAGACTGACAGTAGAGCAAACTCAGCAAAGGGGCACAAAGATGATTAAGGGATGGGAGCATCTGTCATATGCAGAGAGGCTGGTACTGCTCAGTCAGGAGAAGATAAGGCTCAGGAGAATCTGATCCATGTGGATAAATACCTGCTGGGAGGGAATGAAAAAGAAGGAACCAGGTTCTTGTCAGTGGTGCCCAGTGACAAGACAAAAGGCACAAACTGAAACACAGGAAAGTCCACTTAAACATAAGAAAAAAGCTTTTCTACTGTGAGGGTGATTGGACAGTGGAATAGATAGCCCAGATAAATGTGGAAATTCCAGCCTTATCTGCAAAACCTGATGCAACAGTCCTGGGCAACCTGCCCTGGCTGACCCTGCTCTGAGCAGGGCATTGGACTAAAGAATCTCCTCTCTTTCTCAGCTGTGATTATCCTGCTTCACTGTTTGGGAAACACAGCACCAAAATCAGCAATCCATATACTGTTTCAGGAAATGCAGAATTATACAGCGTCTAGCACAGAATGAGGGAAGGCTACCTCTCACATAAAACTAGTCACAAAATGCTCAGAAGCTGTAGTGTATTTGTAGAGTCACTAGAAAAGCTATCAGCATCAAACAGTCCTGGAACAGAAGCTGACTGGAGGGAAATAGTATGCTGGGCATGTCTTTTAGGGCTTAAAAGAAAAAGATTTTAAAAAAAAAAATGAATACTAGAAAAATCACTTATCCTGTGAAAAGTCCTCAATGTATGGTCAAAAATGGAAAGTTGAGGAGGTTTGTGATGACAATTTTGGGGAAATAACCTTATGATCCCACAGGTAAGCAGAATGTACAGATAGACTAACACTTAAATATGCTATGCAGCATCATAAGCCATTGCCTGTCATCGCGGTGCTTGTATTCAGGCTGATTATTCCCCTGGAATGCAAAAATCAATTCTAACTCGCAAACTATTATTTCGCACAGACCCGCAGTATTGCAGGCTTTGTTCTCTATTTTATATTCAGTCAGTCTCAGGGGAGCAATCAGAGGCCAAAGGTAATTGGTAACAGTCACCAGTGAATTCATTGGACAAAACTTTCCTCAAATCCAGAAGGTGATTTCATTCTGTTAATTAGCCTTTTTTGTTGAAACTGCTGATATAGCTAAAAGCTGTGGGAAGAGAGGGGAGAAGTGAAGATATTTGTATCATCACTCTCAAGAAGCTATACAAGAGAGTGAGAGGCAAAGATCTTAAGGCCTTAGGTAAAGGCTTCACAGTGCAGGATACTCTGTGTGTGTGCACACGCACAAGCGCTTGTGTGAGAAGAGGCCACGTAGCTTTAGAGACATCTCTGATCTACTAAAATTTACTTGTGCTTCAAACCTAGAAGAAAGCAACACTTTAGGTTGCTCTTCCCAATTGTAGCCAGGCTGCCTGGCATAATTCTCACTCGTAGAATGCCAAATTTCTCTATAATTAAAGAAGCCTGCCAAAGGGGCAGAACTAGTCTCCAAGGAGCTTCAACTGACTCACTCCATGCAACTCAAACACAAGACTTTTGAAACAGCTGTTTGGGTTTGTTTGGTTTGGGTTTTTGGGTTGTTTGGTTTGGTTTTTGGTTTTTTAGGGTTTTTTTGGTTTTTTGGTTTTTTAAATGCAATTTCATATTTTTCAAAATCCTATCCCCTTTAATCAACCTGAGCCTCCCTTTTTGCATAATAAGGGACCATCTCTTAATAAGGGCAAGCAAACAAATGTGAAGCAAATCCTGTAGTAACAGCACTATGGAAAATCCTATGGGAAAATTAATTGAATTCAGAGCTGGATTTATATGTGGTACCATATACAAAACTAGGTGTAAAGCAGGGAGGGGAAAGAAAAAAAAACATTCTTGGAAGAAAGAAAGAAAATTCTTGGTTAGTAGCTGGATCACTGACTGAGGCAGGGTATCTGCAAAGAACTTGCACATAGTCATGAGAATAAAAATTATAAGAAAAATTCATGGATTACCTATGACATTGCTGTCTTTTAAATGCTTTGCCCTGTTTTATTGGATTTTGGTTTTCTAACTGGGATTCAACAACCAGGAAACAAAACTTCAACATGATTCTGAACCCAACATACAAGACTGCCAAGCATCAGATACTAGTCTATACCTACTCAGAAGAAATCAACACGTATGATATAAAATCATTTTCTCATTGTTTCGCAAGTCTGGCAAACAATATGACAAAAGTAAAAAGGAAAGTTCCCTTTAGGGATACTCCTACTTGTGAATTTCAGGAAGAAAGAAAGAAAATGATACTCTACTCCTATTACATCAGATACTTCCACCTTTTATTTCTATAAACTCCTTTCGCACACAAGTGATGCAAGAATTAAGTATCTTCTGTTCAAACTTAAATAGATTCATTCAGAGAGGTTTGAATTTAAAAGCAATGCTATCTCTTCAAAATAATAAGAATATGCTTGCTCTCTAATCTAAATTTATGACAAATTCAGTAACAGTGGAACGAGCCTTGTGTTTTCCAGTAGACAAATATTAAGAGCCGACTAAATGTTAAAAACTTTGTGCTTTTTTAAAATACAACCAAGGAATGATCTAAATATTGCAAGAACTTTCTCGTATCACATATTACCGATGCATTATCATTTTGCCCTTTGGCATATTAAATCAACAACTCATGTCTCAACAACCAAGACTTTCAAGGGAGTGTTTGGAAAAAACTGCGTACTCTATCTGTTGCAGATTTCCCAATATGAAATACCATGTTTCCAAATTGCTTTTCTAGAGCTACACACTCATCACTTTTTGAACAGGAAAAAAAAAAAATCCTTACTAATTACATCAACGAATTGCTAATTTCTTGATTCATAAGAAATACTGCCAGTGTTCTAACACTATTAATTAGTAGACGTTTGAGGAAGTAAAGTGGTTGTTGTCAAAAGCACTTCCAAACAGAGTCACATGGAAAAGAAACATTTGACAGAAAGAAAATTCAGTGCCTGAAAGGTTAAAAAAAAAAAAAATTCCTTTGACTGCATTTTGACTCCTCTGTTATACCTGATCTAAAAAAGGAAGGGTTTTTCAAAGGTATTTAGCTTTAAACATTCACAGTACCTTTGAATGTCCTCAGCAGGACCAGAAAAGAGGGATTCAATTTTCAAAGATAATTGTGTCAGATAACTGTCTCATCCTTTTCCAGAAACAATCTGATAAATACCTAATTACCAGCCAAGTGATTTCAGAGCCACACAGCTGGGCCTGAGAAAAGGTTACAGGGAATGACAAGGTCCCCTAAAGCCATAGAGAGCAAGAGGCAGTTGGTTTGTGAATTACTTCATTTATTCAGCTGATAAAATGGATAGAAAGACCCCAGAGAAAACAAAATATTCATAAAATGTTGAAATAGTAAACAGAATCAATATTTAACCAGAGAAGTAAAATATTAATTTTCAAATAAAACAGGACTGCGTACTACAGAACAATTACGTTCCAAAATCCACAACAGTAAATATTCTAGTCCTTAAAACCATTCGTTTTTCCAGAAAGCATTTGTACACTACTCAGTCTAACCTTGTCTCATGTTGATATATAATGCCATATAAGAAATTGGCTTTATAGTAATTTATATTGCAGTCTTGTTAGAAACTTAAAAAGCATTCTGATCTTAAACAATTACAGTTTTAACTGTCAAGCTAGAAATTTATAAACTGTCACCAATGTTCAAGAACTATCTCATCCTTCTTGAAAAAAAAAAAGTAATCCAGCAATCCTTTCTAAGAACACAAAGTAGCTTCACTTTTAAGTTATCTTCACCAATTAAAAAAACCCACAGGTATATGTAGCATCTCAGATTTCAGTGAATCTTTTTAGATTGTACATTGTAAAAGCCAATCCTGTAATCTTGCCGAATTCCTTGTGCTTGAAGTAGTGTTGGCCCCTACTACACATCCTAAATGTTAATGGAGTGGAGAGCATGAAATATCAACATAATGATGCAGAGTTCAGAATCACAGATAGGAAGCACAAGATTACTGGTAATGCTTCAACAATATTAAATTGACCAAGTTATATATTCCTCAGGCTTTATGAAATACGTGTTTGCTGTGTGAAAAATGCAACAGATCTCGGGTGGTAATCTCAAGAGTACACATTTCTGACCTAACTCTGCTCCCAGATTGGAGCAAATTGATTGGAATTTTGCAAATGCAATGAAATAAGGATGGATCTATGCACTTCTGCAAATCCCACTCACATAATTCAAAAATAAGGACACAAAAAATGTTACATATACATAGCAGAGAAGTGAGTCAATGGCTGTTGAATCTGCAATGCGGGTACAAAGATTTAAACTCAGCTTGCCTTTACTCTGGAGTAGAACAGTAGTGATCACGCAGTCAAGAACAGAGGGACAGTTTTAAAACCTGTTCTTTTAGATTTTCAGCTAGTAAGTGACAGCATTTCGGCATGTGTCATTATTCACCTTGCACATAAACATGAATTAAAGCTGACTGAGAAGAGCTGACACTCTGCTAGCATTTAGGTTCCAGCAGTCAGGTGTGCACACTCAGTGGGGCAGGCAGGAAAGAGTCCTAGGGTTTTGCTTGTCTGAAAATTAAGATTTGACCTCAGATCACAGCTTTGGCATAACCAGTGTTGTGAAAGTGTGTTTAAACATGGAAGTAAAATTCCCAGATACATTCTCTCCCCAGCTACAATTCAGCAAAAAGAGACCTGAGTGCTAGTCACTCAATGCAAAGAAAAGCCCAGTCTCCAGTGCATGGTGAAAGCTTTGTGTTCATCTAGCCTCCATGCTTCTTAGGCTTCTGTCCATCATGACAGACAGAGGCAGTAAATGCCCCCTCATAAATATAAAATTCTGTGAAATAAAAAGAGGGAATACTAGACAAAGCCTCAGCACACAAAGCAAAACAAGGGATGCTTTCCACTGCAAAGCTATGAAACAATAAGCATTTTGGGATCATGGACTGCAGCCTCTGGAGGCAAAAAGTCTTGCTAGAATTCTTTTCCTCTTGAGATTCAACTTTGAGGAAAGAAAAATAGCTTGGCTTTTGCCCTTAATAAGAAAGAAAGCAATTAGAAAGGATTTGCAGATCCTGCCCCACCAATGAGCCTTCTCAGAGACAAAGATTTACATCACGATTCAAAGAATAGTCAGCTCTCCCCTAGAGCGCATTCATCCTTCTGGGGTCGCCGGTAAAGGTGAAGCTTAAACAATATAAGGACTTTCAACCTTGTCCGCTTCTTGGTTAAATAGACTTGTGTGAAATGCTAACTCCATGGGGGAAAGGAAGAAGATGCCAGCTTTCATGAAGATACTGGAAGAGTGGCAGAATCCCTTTGAAACTGAGACTGATCTGATAAGGTCATTATGGTTGTTAATAGCAACTCTTTCCTCTGCTTCCTTGGACGAGGCCGTGGCATTTAGCTGCAGTTTGGGGCAGCGAGCAGCCGAGCTGTCGTTGCAGGGGGACGTTGGGGACTGGCGGCGCCCCTGGAAAGCCCCATCCTGTCCATATCCCAGCAGGCATAAGAGCTTCTCCCTGTAAGTGAGAGGAGTACTATTGCCTCCTAGCCTTTCTGGGACCAAAGCTAGTAGCTTTTTGCTATGTTTCATACTTAAAGCAGACTTTGCCATCTCACTGTCGATTTTGCTCCTACTAGCTTTTAAACCAGGAGTCTTAGTGTGAAGAGAAACACAAAGATTTAAAGTAATTGCATTTCTACAGCTCCTGAGACTGTAAGTCTTTGGGTCAAAGAAAAAAAAATCATAATGTTGCCACGCCCAGCCCTAAGAGGAATACAGGGAGGATGTAACCCTTACCTCTTCTGTCTGGCTAACAGGCCCATGCAGAACTCCACACCAGCTCCAGGGGAGTGAGATGCAGGGCAGTGCAGTGGTGGGCATTAAAGCATGTGGGACAGAACGAAAAACGAGATCTGGGAGCATTTCAGAGAGAAAATTTAGTGGATGCAGGACACGAATCTTTCAGAACCCAAGTCCTTCTGGTCCTGCTATTTCTGTTTCAGCCTCCTATAAGGAGAATAGCCAACAGGGGTGGGGGGACCGCAGACTACAAGCAAGAAAGTGCTATTCTGTAAACCCTGATAATCTCTTGAGTATGCTTTATGAATGGGATTTATTTAGTCTATGTGCTGTCAACAACCTATGAAAAATTAAGGTATTACCAGCAAGCTCCTCCCAGAGGATGATGGGCTCCCTGTTCCTACAAGTAGGAGGGAAGAGAGAATCTGAGGCAAAACCTGAAATCTCATTTTTAATATTTCTATAGAATTGAAGTCTCAGACAAAATATATTTAAAAACTGCACTAAATTTTATCAAGAGCGGGATATGCAGAAGAAGTTTCCCTCATAATCTGAGCATTAATTTGAAAATGCAGATCACTCCTAAAAAGAATATCATGCTCTTCCCCCCCACACCCCCTTGGTTTCTCCTTTTAAGAAAATCCCTTACAGCATATTTTTAATCATCTCATCAGTTCTCAAACATAATTTAAGGTCTGAAGTTATCTGTTACAGAGCTAACAGTAGCAGAGAACTCAGATTGATAGACTGAATATTTTGAGCCTGGAAAACTTCCCTTGTGATGATGCTTCCAGACCATTAATCCCATCTATTAGAAAAAGAGAAGCTGTTAGTGTCCATTAGTATATGAAGTACAGTAAACAAGAGTGTGCATTTTAAGTTTTCTTTCTAAGTATTATTGTAGAAAAAATAAATTAAAAGGATTAAGCTCCTAAAAATGTCCTGATCAGGAAAGCACAACAGATGTGGGAAAGAGAATGAAGGTTTTATGTCTCAGAAAGGCTACCCAAACTTAGAAATTCTGACACAAAAACATAAAACCCCCACATCTTTCAATAACAAATTCTGGAGTTTCAGCTAACCAGATACCACAGTGAAACAAAGCCTGGCAATAATTTTCATTCATATTTTCTCAATGAACCTTCCTGAGAGAAAACATTCAGCTCAAACAAAAGGGATTTCATTTTGAGAATATCTAATATACTAAAAGTTCAGATTAACTGGTTAGTATTTTGACAGGTCCCCAGTTTCTAGCATGGATCCTCACACATTTTATATCTGTCAGATGCACAATCAGATGCTCACACATGTATCACGCTCCCTGTAACTACAACAGACACCAGCTATAAACATATTTTAAAAGTTATGGATGTGCCTGACATAACTGGTGTGACCTTTCCTAATAGAGGAACTGCTGTATAATCACTCTCAGGTGGGCAAGAAAATAAAACATCTTGAATCACTGAATTCAGTCACATCAGCAGGAATTTGAAAACGTGGACCAAATAACTAAACTGCTGTCTCCTAAACCTTCAGAGACTAAAGCTTAAATATTCCTGAGTTGGACAGAAACAGACAATTGGAAATTTATAGAGGTGGACAACTGATTTCCTAGCAGTAAGCCATAATGACCAAACTAACTTGCAATGGATGAATAACTAGGCAGGGCTAGAAAAAAAAAAGGCTGAATCCACAGGAACTGTGTATTCATGACTTAATAATCAGCTATATTTCTGCATATTTCATTTAAACAGTCCTCTCAATCTGGGACTGCTAGAGAAGTGACTGCCATGCAGGCATTGTGACAGTATAATTTCAAAAAAGCCTAAGAGTGATTCAAGAGAAACATTTCTGTCTTCGACATTAGAAAAAGTTTTTATTTTCTTTCACTGAAGTAGCTATCTCTTTGGAAATACCTGAAATAAAGTGGCATTCATTTTCTAACAAGCCCTGCACTATCAGAAGTACGATACCAGTGGAGCAAGACAACAACATCATATACTTTCTCTCTGAACTGGAAACAGAAATGAAGAATGTTAATCAGACGTCAGAGAAAATTATGCATGTGCTGGCTTGTGCTATTGGCACTTTTGGAAGGCAATATTGCTTTTCTAGGACTCAAAAAAAGGCAACATTAACCGAACTTAGTGAAAGGAAGACACTGTAAAAAACTGACTCAAGATACTTTTACCCCATTTAACCCTTTTTAGAATAATAATTTTTGGTTCTAATATTTCTATTACTTCGCCTTTCCGCCCCCTCTCTTTCCCCTCCTTTCTTTTCAGATAAGTCTGGAGACCTGGATCCACATAGATGGGTTCTTTGCAGCACTCCAACGCTACAACCAGTGAGAAGAAAGCAGTGGATTAAAATGTTCATATGGCTGCAATGTAAATTTACTGACATTTTGAGCATATGATTTATCATATAGTCAGATGAACTAATCAGTATTAATGAAGAGGTTCATAACATGCCTCAAACTCACGTTCCTTGCACTCATTAAACTGATTCAGAGCTACTCTTCTCCAGTTCTTTTCCTGCTAGTAAGAGGGAAATAAATTTATTTTAAATCCTTGCTGTCATCTGCACCAACCCATATCACAACCCACTTTCTATTCATTTCCTGAAAAATGGATACTTAATTTGTTTTCAATCTACCTTGGAGATCTCCAGTATGTATTGGCAGACAAAAAGTAAATTTGTTGAGTATCACAAAGAGCATGCTCTATAGAGTACAAAATATCCCTAAACTTTTTAACTGGAAAGAAGTAACAGCTAATAATATTTGCCCAGGGAAATGAGTATGCACTAGCATACTTGGATGTGCTTGTACTATAAGACTGTACCTTGCACAGCAAGCACTAAAATTGAAGCCTCTAACAATATATGATCATAATTAACAAATTAATAATTAATACCAATAAAGCTTCTTTTGCATAACCACAAAGCAATTCAAGAATTTTAGTATCTGAAACAAAATATTTTAATTATTCCCTGGTACTCTTTTACTAATATCTCTTTCACAGATACCAGCATCCTAACACCTGGTCAAACTTTGCTGACTGAGTCTTTACTAAAGTCATTACCATGGGATGATCATAGAATCATAGAATTGTTAAGGTTGGAAAAGACCCTTAAGATCATCAGGTCCAACCGTTAACCTACCACTGCCAAGTCCGCCACTAAACCATGTCCTCAAGCACTGCATCTACCCGTCTTTTAAATACCTCCAGGGATGGGGACTCAACCACCTCCCTGGGCAGCCTGTTCCAGTGCCTGACTACTCTTTCAGTAAAGAAGTTTTTCCTAATATCCAACCTAAACTTACCCTGGCGCAGCTTGAGGCCATTTCCTCTCGTCCTATCGCTTGTTACTGGGGTGAAGAGACCAACCCCCACCTCTCTACAACCTCCTTTCAGATAATTGTAGAGAGCAATAAGGTCTCCCCTCAGCCTCCTCTTCTCCAGACTAAACAACCCCAGCTCCCTCAGCCACTCCTCATAAGACTTGTGCTCTAGACCCTTCACCAACCTAGTTGCCCTTCTCTGGACACGCTCCAGCACCTCGATGTCCTTCTTGAAGTGAGGGGCCCAAAACTGAACACAGTACTCGAGGTGCGGCCTCACCAGTGCCAAATACAGGGGCACTATCACCTCCCTGGTCCTGCTGGCCACACTATTCCTGATACAAGCCAGGATGCCATTGGCCCTCTTGGCCACCTGGGCACACTGCTGGCTCATGTTTAGGCAGCTGTCAACCATCACCCCCAGGTCCTTTTCAGCCAGGCTGCTTGGTAAGCATGAAATCTGGTAAGCCTGGTAAGCATGAAATCTACAACTATCTTGGTCTTTGCACAATAGTTTATAAAGTTCCTTTTAAGTACATGTGTAACAATTACAATAACACTGTTTTTCCCTCTCAGCTGAGGCGATGCTGCCATGAGAAACTGTTTCTCGGTTCCTCAAGGTGTCTCCTAGTTCCACAAAGAATTTGCTAATGCAGAGCACTCGAATAGCTCAAGACCCGTGAACTGAAGTGCCAGCAGATGACAAATCAAAATCTCATTTTCATAAAACAAACACTACCTCTTACGGCATTTAAAGATCTTGTCTGAAATTGGCTTTGATGAAACAAGAAAGTTAAATTGAAGTCAGGGAAAAAGAGCACACTAAAGTACTATGCTCAGCAGTGGACCAACAAAGATACACATTGGGACACACTGTAATGTATGTTTTGGAAGACAGCACCTTCATCAGTACACTGGGAAAAATTTTACCCTTACGAATGCCTACAGAAAATAACTCTTTGCTCCCCTCCCCCAGTAAAATCAGCTTAAAAATACTCTCATAGAAAAAACATAACCAAACAAAATAATTCGTGACTGACAAGTTGTTGACATTCTTCAAAGCAATAGATGCTGCTCTACCACTGCAGGCAAGGAAAACTAAGACAAATAAAGATGTAGTGCATGAATAGAAATTACAGCAGGTTTGAATACAGTGAAAAATAAAAAAAAATCCAAAGCTCCTGAAAAGCAGTTTGAAAACCAACAGTCCTTGGTAAGGAAAAAACCCCCTGTTTTTCAAATGGCATTCAGAAAATCAAGCTTCCTTGCAAAAAACTTTTCCTGTTTAAATATTCAGACTCCAATCTTCAAAAGCTGATATTTATGAGACTCTTCTTTTAGCAATTTGCTTCACTAATCTAAAATAGCATTGCTCACATTTACATATAAATTAAGCCAACTACATCATCGCATTCTTTATGCAGTTTATTTACTCTGTACTTGGCAAAGTATCTGTTTTAGTTTTCCATAATGTAGAATATATGATATAGAAAATATACATCTTCTCTGAACATCTGAAATGGAATAAACTGAATTGTATGCTCAGTGTGACACAGCAGGTTCATAATACAATATTAGAAGATAAGTAAGAAAACAGTGCAGGAATGACAAAATATAGTTTTACTGCTCTTCCATTTAGTGCAACCTGTCAGTCTAACTGTAAGTCTAAATGACTAAATTTCATATATGGAAGTCTGGGCAAACATTCAGGCAATTTATTTTAATGGATCCCTCTCTCCATTCAAACATAAATCAAACCCAGTGTTATAATAATAGAAGATATGAGAAGATGATCTGCTCCCAGAAGAAGTATCTTCAAGTCACGAAACTTGCAATAAATGCACCCTTTATTAAAAATATCTAGTCACCATCAATGGCTTTTGGGTTTTTTTTGTGATTCTGATACAGACTTAATAAAGTTATTTACTAAATAGAATATATAAGGAGCTTTACTGACAAACCACAGATTAACCTCTCTACTCCTGACCTTTCTTCTTCTGCCTAATCTCCTACCTCAGCTGTCTCACGGATACCTCACCTAGCTGGCATGCCATCGGCTAAACATGGCCAAAATTGGCCTCTTTGCCTTCCCACCCAAGCACTGTATCACCAGCATCCCCCCCGTCGCTCAAGCCTGTAATAAAAGTGTCATTTTTGTTTCACCTTTCTCTAGCCTTCCTAATCCAGATCATAAATAAATCTTTCTGCTGCTTCTTCTACACATTAAAGATAATTTTATTCCTTTTTGCCTGCACAGCTAAATGCTCACTTAAGCTCCTGGTTCTCATTTTGATTCATTTATTCTCAAGCTCCATTACATCGTATCAACCATTCCCTTTCAGCCCATTCTAAATGCAGTTTTTAGTTTTATCTCCATTTAGGTTTCATCACAATGGCTAAAAATTCCAAAAGCATAAAACAGCCTAAAACCAAAGATCCTTGAATCCATTTAGAATCCTAAATGGATATGGGTCATTTTTGTAAGCACTCATGCAGCTAAAGATGCAGATTATTATTAGACACATGAACACCTACAAAAGCTTCTCTCTCTGACAATGGCACATCAGCCCCTAAGTATCTTGGAAATTGGACAATTTTACACACTCATCCACTCTTGTAATCCTTCTGCCACCTTCTTGTTTCATGCACCATTTTTTCCATCATTTCTTAACTTTGTCCTTTTTTGCCTCCCCTTGTCTCTTGGTATTTTAAATTCTACTTCTTCTGCTACCATCTATTTTATATACAGCTTTGCCACTTTCTCCCATAAATGTCTAGAATTTCATTTCACTTCATGCCTTTGGCATAAAACAGCCTCTGTGAACTTCCACCTTAACAGTACACCTAACTCTAAGAAGCAGTTCACGAATGCCAGCTAAGTTTAAGATGCTTAATGCTACAATAGTAACAAAGCAAGTAACTATTCATATAAAGCATGTATATATATGCTTATATAAACAATATATATCTGATTGCATATTTTCACTCATTTTACAATGATTTTACATTCCAATCTATGTCATTTGAGTGTCTTACACTGAGATTGAGTCTTCACTGGGAACAATAAATCATCTATCAATATATATATATTAAAACCATAACTTCTAATAATTCATGCACAGAGACTATGTAGAAAATTATCAAACACTCAACACCACATCTTTAAAGCCAGCCATACATAAATATAAATAAACAATGTTTCATTCTTTTTTGATTGTCTCTGCTTAGGATTCCCCTCTCTCATATATCACAGTAATTGCTGAATTAACTATTAGAAATCTAAGTTTTCAAGAGTAAATGAACAAAAAAGAAAGTGCTAAACTAGAGAAAAATATTCTTACGTTGTTAGCCAGAGACAACACACATGGCGTACCCTGAGGCAGCAGTAAATTAACAACAGTGGTTCACAACTGACTCAAAGAACAAAGTGAGCTACCTGTTTTTCCTCCATCAGCCTGTTCTGAACTAAACTGATGCTTAATGTCACAGAGGGACCTTTATGGACTGGGAAAAACACCTGGCCCTGTGTCATTCTGAAATAGCAAGTGGTGATGAGGAGAGTGGTCAGTGGGCCATGGCCCTCAGCCAACGTCCTTCCACTTCCCACACAGGGCATGTGGAAGGGCGAGAGGAATGCCTCCCTAGGAACAGCACGGTTTAGAGGCTTTGTTAAATAGCAAGTTTTGTCCTTGGATTCCATGTTAACATAAACCACCCATGACATCAAAATGACAACAGCAATTTCTCCTCTTTTCAGTGGACTGGGCTGTCCTGTACCCTGTGCCCCTCGCTAGCACCATTACTAGGTTTCATCTTCAATGTGTCAAAGTTTCTGTCCCCGTGGAAAAGACCATCATCCACCTAGCTGATTGCTCAGTTCTGGTGATGTTATAATTCCTGTAGGCACCTAGAAAGCTAGCCACTTTCTTTTTATTGGGTAAGTTTTTCACTCAGTCTACGCTTTAGCTTCATAAATGCTACAGGGAGCATGAAGGACATAGTAAGAATAGGCAGCCATGACTATGGAAAAGGAAGGGAGAAATTGCCTCTGCTGGCAGCAGCTCACACATGCCCAACTAAATGACTATATGACCATGCCTTTAGACCATGACCAGATCCCAACCCTAACTTGTCAGAGATTCTTAATAATAAATTTCTACCTCCTGGATAAAGTTTTAAGATATATGTATGCGAAGGAGCACAGCACAACAAAACAAAACTCCAGGGAGAAGGTATTCAACAGCCTTCACAGGTAAGCTTTATACATAATGAAATTACTTAAGAAAAATTGCACAGTTCTTTTCCAATGGAAAATACATATGTTCTCTTATTTACATATTCATTTCACAGCTATAAAATAAAGCAATACTGAATTATTCTAATTAAAACATCAGAGCCTGTTATTTAGTAAACCCTCTTTTTTTTTTTGCTATTAGAATGTTTTTCTTAAGCACTAAATGTGACAGCAAAAACTATCATATCTATTCTATAAAAAGAACCCTACGTTAATACCTACATAAATGCATCCCATAAAATACTTGGAATTTTTCCTTAAAAGAGGTACTAAAACTTCCCCCTTTAATTCATTAGCTTTCATTCAACTTTGATTGCTGCTATAAAATGCTATTTCTTTTTTACGATACCATGATCAGGTTTTTTGGCTTACCATAAAGGAAGCGAACATCAATCATTTGTATTATTCTATCATGATCAGTGCTCAGAAGGGAATGCTCAAGTAATTTTATTAAATCATGCATTACCTACAGCCTGCAGTTAAAGAAAAACAAACCACTGAATCCAAAGCTCTAGTTATCAAAGAAATATGAATTGCCCTTTTCAATATGTATTATTAAGCATCCTGTAGAAAAAACTCTAGTACTGAAGCCAAAAGTGATTCACATGAGAGATGTTTAGGGATGAAGCACTAAGAAATTTCTGGCAGAAGTGCTAATTCTGCACATTTTCAATGATGGAATAAAATGGCCAGCACATGTATTAATCATCTGACATTATCTTTTGTATAACGGCATGTACTCCTCTCTCTTTAATTGTTGCTAGCTGAAATGGCATTTGAGCTGAGTAGAGACTTGAGGATTAAGGCTGTAACAATATACAAGCAGAACTGCTTTGCCAGATCTTCTGCCGAGTATATCTTGACCACAACTCTCAAGGCTCCACTTCTGCTAAAAGTTGCAATCAAGAGACCCAGACAGTAAAGGATGCTTAAATGACCCACAGTCTAAGAGGCATTTCCTAGTTTCTCATGAAAGAGTGCTTTCGACCAACAAAATGCATTTTCCTTATGTGTCATGGCAGGAGGAGTAACCATAAGCATGATGCACTTTTCCACATGGGAAGGGCCTCCATGTCGCTACTGACAACTGACTCAAAGATGATTCCTCATGCTAGACTTTGTACTTTCTTGTATCTGTCCAGAAGTTTGGAGAGGACTTCCTTCACACTCCTCCCTTTATGTTTCAGTGAACATAGTTCCCCCAAATGCTGCTGGATACCCAGCCCTGGATATGACTTAGTTACTTTGTACTGTATCATAACAAAAAGCACTATAAATACTGCCAGTAACAATGCTAGCTTATTTCCACAGGGTCCCAAACTTTGGCTGCAAGTCTGTGGGAGTAATAGCATAGACTTTTCTGCACATTCCTTGGACCTGCATTTCTGTTAAATTTAATTATCTTCTAGCTGTCAGAATTAAAATGGAGACACACAAGTATGACTCCACATTCAAAACATATGTTATTGGAGAGACAGAAGGGGTTAAAACAAGGGAAAAAGGAATGTTTTAGGCTATATCTCTAGATACAAGTCAAAACAATATAACTAAATGCATTTATCCTCTTGCCTGCAAAGAGATACTGTGCTAACAAATTTATGAAAACGCAAGAAACTCCCGAGTAGAGAAAAATGGCCAATTAGCTGCTTGCATATTTAAAAGAAGATGATGTAGAAAACAACCCAACTTCAACCCCTGGAGACATACAAAGAATCCTCTACCTCTAAAAGATTATGATTGCCTGGAGATAAGGGCTGGGAAAGAGCCAGTCACATTAGAATTGGAGAAATACAGCCCAAAGTCATACTACAGAACACTGCCTCTAAGAAGCATCTTACAGGAAAGCCATGGCAGTGTTCAGTTTCTGTGATACCTAGTTTGGTGTTACAGGAAGACTGGCAACAGTAGCAGTCTTCCCAAATTTTTCATGGGCCATGTATATCTGTACTGTCTTTTTGAGCTGCTTCAGATCAATGCCCGTTTCCTATGCCAGATGGCTTGGAGTGGCTCACATCCATACCGCTCTTTGCAACCTCTGGTTAGAGTTGCTGGGTCACACTCACACCGGCTGGCATTCGAAGTAATCTGTGGCTTGGTACCTATGCCACAGATACTCACCCATAAGCATCTTTAGTACATTTGCATATAGCACATCTATAACTGCTCAACAACCACTGGGTTTTGTCTAGGGATGCTTGTGCTGTATCACCCAGGGGCCGGGGAGTGATATGGTACCATGGAGTATAAAGATGATCCAGGGCATAGGCACCCAGAACGAAAGAGGGAGTGATGCAACCTGAACTACAGAGTAAGAGTAGTTAGGAGTGTACTGAATCCATGTATCAGACCTGTACAGATCTGTAATACAAACTACAGTAACGGTGCAATGTGATTGACATATGTTGTCCCATCTTACAAGATCTGTTTTCCAAAAGATATGCCGAATACTGAATCAACCTCTAAAATACATTATTCTTGCTCTAGATATCCTGAATTGAAAAGGAAACAAAGAGGGTGTTGAGTTTTGGTTTAACATGGGTATTTTGGCAATAGAATGAAGACCCATATACAACATTTATCCTCTGAGAAGATTTTAAATGCTTTTCACATGATTCGGGGCAAAATTCAAGTCACAAGGATACCCCCTGGTCAGCACTGAAACATCAGCAACCTGCAAGGACAACAGAAGGTGACATGGTCTCTGAAGTGTTAAGAGTAGAATTGAGAACACAAAATCCAGCCCCTACAAAAGATGCTTTTTGGGTCTGGGTTTTTTTGTTGTTTGTGGGTCGGGTTTTTTTTTGGGGGGGGGCGGGGAAGAGGCTACAGCAATCGACTCTAGGAAAAAGTTTTAAACATTCCCTAGAAAAAGTAAGCCTGTTTCCCAATTATGGTTGGCAGTGATGATACAAAATTACTTGCAAATTCTGCCAGAAATCAACTGGTTTTTTTTCCCCTCACCATGTTCATATACTTACCTCTCTTCCCCGAGTGAAATGGTAAATCCGTATTGAGACTGTCTGGTGATAAGGGTAGCAAAAGAAAACCAAATTAACAAAATATCTGGAGATATTTTATAAGATTCTATGACTAGTCAAGAGTAAGCAAAGCAACATTTTGAAGACGGAACTCAAAAGCTAGTATTGGTAATAGTTTATCTTATTTATTTACATATTTATATGTCAATTCTACATAATTTAGTGAAAAAGAAAAAATGAAAAATAAATAAAAATATCATAAACATAAATAACTGGAAATTATTAAGTACTTAATCTTTTGTAATGTCACCTATTGGACATCTGCAGGGAAAGGTTCCAAGGCACACCTCGCATCACCACTGGTCCCCATGTTTATGATCAGGCATAGAAAAAAATGCTGCAGTTCCATGCCTATACAGAGTTCCCTCTCTCTTTTATTTGCTTGTTCAGAGCTTACTCTGAAAAGATTGCCAGGTAGCTAAGAGCTGAGACAGTTATGGGACAAAAGTTCATGCATGCAACCACAACTGTGCCATACTTTAGGGCTGGTGGGGATGTCCCTACCTGAGGACTCCAGCCCAGGGGGGTGCGTTTCCCCTTCCAGGGAGCAACACCCACTCCCTTCTGCTGGGCTTTGTGTCAGTATGTGCATCACTGTGCTTCGCACAGGAGGGAAATAAGACTCAAATAAATAGTTATAAAGATCTGGACCTCACTGTCCCCACAGAAAGACTTGCCCCATCCACAACTGTTGGAACCATGCCTCTCATGTTTTTCTTGAAGGAGTTTGAGACGGATGGACCTTCTCTCTCTTCCTTCCTCTGCCCTCCCCCAGTTCATTACATGGGTATGGCATATTTTGGCAAAATGGGTAGAGTCTTGCTGTACAGTACTGAGCATCAGAAACAAGCAAACCTTTCTCTCCTGCCTACTGAATTCTGAAAACTTGCCTCAGGATTAAGTCAAGATCTTTATTTTAATATCCCATGAAATAGAACAAAATATCAAGAATGTGAACTTTGAAGTGAGCCCTGACTTCAGCATGAGGTTGAACTAGCTGCCAAATACTTGAGTTTGAACATACTTCATCTTATATGCATATGTTTTAACTACAAAGACATGGGAAAACAATCTCCCTTTTCCCCACAGTTGCAGCTCATTAATCCCAATCCTCTGCTTGTCACCTGACCAAAAAGACGACATTCATTAGCTTTCACTTTTCAAGCTCTAGTGTCTGAGAAACAAAAGACAATATCCATATACTTTACCATGTTTGAAGTAAGGAAGATCATTTTCCTTGATAGGCATTCTGCACTATAGCATTAGTAAACATAATTCTGCTGACACTATTTATATCACTTCATAATGCTCTACCTGAGCCTGCCTAAAGTTCTGGTACTGTACATGCAATTCTTAAGTGAGCTTAGATTTATACCCTATCATATAATTTTCAGCATTTTAATAGGGATAGTTGGAATTTGAAATAACTTACAGTTAATTTGAAAGTACACAGCCTATTGAGCTAAGAAACTTTGTGAAATGCTTGTAGGAAATATGGTAATCTTATTTTGGCCTTCCTTATTTTGATTTTATTTAAATATGCAGTAATAAATTCCTATTCTAGAGCTAGGATTTTAGCCTGTATATACGTAGAATTTTGGCTAGTTATCTCATGCGAAAATAGCTAGGGAGTATAAAGATTATTTCATATTTGCTCCTGAAAGGATAAGAATATAATGAGTTGAAAAATTAAGATATTAAATATAGGAGAGAGACAGCCTCCACAAAGGGTCTGAGATGCTAGAAAGCAGCAGTCAGATTAACTGTAGTCTCATCACCTGTCATATTTCTAAAAATAACTATTGTCAGATAGAAATTAATTATTTTTACTGTAATATCAGTGGATCTTGCTTTATAGTACTGCTTGCTTGCTAGATGGTCAATAGGTCACACACATCTAGGAATGTCCTTGCATCCATTTAGAATAACTGTACATAAAGCTCATTTATCATGCCTTGGTAAAAAGCAGGTCTTCCAGCCTGCTCTTATTTCTCTTTTTAATAATGTTCAAACACCGCCCTCCCCAAAAACCACCACCACAAAAAACCACAACCCTCAACCTGTATGGACTGGATACAAATATATACAGAATTTGCCAAATCTCCCTCTTTATCAGTCTGCATTTATACAGCTATCCATGCTTTCATTTGCATCTCTCTGTTCCCAATAGTAACTTAGGCACTAGAGAGTTTTCTATTAAAGGCGAGCAGTGCTGATTGATTGCTGCCTGGCTTCCCCCACCTCTCCCCATTCCAAGCTGTTCACAATGGGCTCATTGCTTCCTTCCATCACCTTAGCCTGAATGCCTGAAGCAATGTATCCATATCTAAGCTTCAGATCAGATTTTCAAGGAGCAAAGGACCTAATTAAATCAACTGGAAAAGGAGTTTAATCAATAGCAGCTATAAACTCCCATCTTTGTTTTATCTGTAAGTACATAAATTACAAAAGAAAAGTTGAATGCAGGAAACGAGATTGAGTGCAGTACTATCCAATCTACACTACCCAATGCTTCCATTAAATTAAGCCTCAAACTATTAAAAAGAATAGCTTGAATTTCAATCAGGAAATGCAATATTCATTGTATGCTTTAATTGAGGCAGGTGAAAACCCTATCATTTTTTTCCTGTTTTCAGCTTGTCTTTTCAGCCTGCAATTTCTGCTCTTTTACAAACCTTTCCTTCAACTATTCAAGGAACAAAATTCTTTTCAGTTTCCAGTATATCCTAGACAGTAGTTTTAACTGCATACTGCAATCTCTGCCTTTGCCCATTCAGTTTTGAATGCAACATAATAGATACACATTCTTCTCAAGTATGCCTTCGTTATTCACAGTTTTCACCATAGTTCTTTCTAAAATACCATGTGTGCTGTGTTATCTCAATGAGCTCCACAGCACATGGGCTTTTCTGTACTGTTAAAAGGGCTTTGGCAATCCAAATGGCATTGATAACCAGAAGTACCACTTTCATTTCCTCTTCACATGAAAGTTGTCAGGTTTTCTCCTCTGTTCACACTGTTCTTGCCATCTAAGCCTTTATAAGCCATGGGCTGCATTACTGTTTTGCACAATGTCATCTTTGCAGGCTCTGTTCCAGACTTACACAAGGCTGAACCAGTGAGCACCCATTACAATACCACACCTACGTACACGCATATTCAACAGTATGCGCCATACTGCACCTCAAACATGTTTGGTCTCAAGCAATTTCTTAAAGAGTGCCTTTTAAAAAGTCGAGTTGCCTTTTTGCCTATAGGTTTATATAGAGGGCATATCACAATACTGAATTTCCAGTCCATCCCGCTGTTCCTGCTTTGCTCATTTTAATTTGATTGCAAATTACTAGACATACATTCTTCTCAAACTTGCCTTCTTTTACCTGCATGCTGATACCTTCACATGCAAAACAAAAAGAGAGAATTCCACATTTCTAAAACAACACACGGCATTTATCAAAGAACTCCCTATCCTGGATCTGCAGCTGGCTTTCCATACACGTAAATGCAGATTAACTTCTTGTTATCTCTCCTATCTTTCTTCATGTAACCAGAATTCTCCTCAAATCCCATGGAAGCCAATATATTTGAATGCAGTTTTCACTTTTGTTTAAACCAAACTCTGAACTGGCATAGAAATGACAGTAAAAATATACCTTAATAGGTGAATATAATCTATATATAATAGAAACATTATTTTTTCCCCTGTAATAGCTGCCTAAACCAAAATGAGTAAACTTGACTCCTTTTTTCCCTGGTTTCCTTCAAAACAAGATTTATGCAATCATATGCCATATACTCTGAATCCAAGACCATAGTAGGTGTTGAATCTGTTCATAAACTGTAACCAAATTTGAGAGGCTGGGTCTCAGAGATAAACTTCTACATGTCCACGTGGTGGAACTGGGCACCTAAACAGAGATGTCCATTAGTACTCTCACTGAAGGGCAGCGAGCAGCAGGAGCTCTCCTCACCAAACATCCCACATAGCACGGGCCAGCCAGTTAATTAACACATCCAAGCTCAGGGCAACCCACAATTCCCTCGTGCTGTCAAAACTGCAGGTAGGGAAGGCTGGACTAGGCACCTGTCAGGTAACTAAAAGCACTTCGGAAGGATGAGGCTACATTCGGAGGCAGAGTGGTCATGACTGAGCTGCGACAGGAGAAACAAAAACCTGAAAAAACAAGCTTGATTTCCCTACAAAAAAAGCATGTTTGCCAAGGAAAAAAGGCAATTAATGTTCTCAAAGGAAAATTATTATACTGGTGACAGCCACCAGTTCACCTTTCCCACCATCCTTAACTCTGCAAAGAACTTGCAATGAGACACAAATCAAAATCTGTAACCAACTATCACTACAGTAATTAAGTTTTTTTACAATAAAATTTTCAAGAAATCTTAGATATGTGATGGATGTCAGATGTCGGTTTTATTAAAACAGATTATTCCAAAAAGCATGCGCTGCATAGCATTGAACCAGTATTTTTTTCAAGCTGTTTGTTATTCATCTCCCAAAAAATTTTGGAACCCCACTGCTCTATTTGCCCTACAAACCAGTGACTTGCATGAGTATTTTCTCCTCTTCCCACACTGTACTACTCATTTTATGAGCGTCTATATTAAAAAAAATGATGTGGGGAAACGTAAGTTACATTTTAAGCCTTATTTAAGGTAATTAATATCTCCAGAACGTTTAACTAATGCCTCATCCCAAGACTTACCCTATATATATGTATATACATACATATACACACAAGCTTGTGTGTATATCAGATGATGCTGAATAGTAGAAGTCTCTTACTAATGTTTTTAAGCAAAATATAAGAATGAAGTATAAAATTACATCAGACTTACAACTGATAAAGATAAGAAATAATTTAAGGGAACATTGTCTTCAGTATATCACATGTGAACATTGAACCATTAGACCCATGCCAAAAATTTCTCTCTTCTGCAAAACAAATTGGAACATAGCACACCTGAAACAAGCCCCCTGACTCCCATACTGGTAGCTACTGAAAATGAATTGATGTACCTGTAAACTGCTTCACTTTGCAAGTAAAGAGTTGAAATTGATTCTTTAGCTATTTTTTCTTTGACAAGTTTGAGCTAAAAAGAAAAGCTGCACTGGCAATAAAAATGGAAAAAAATGAATAAAATTATATAGTTCTATGTGCATGCAGTACCTTGTGCTGTTTTCAAGTTACAGTACACAATGTCAGTAATTCCATCAGTTGGCTATATCTCACAGACCATGTGATCACATCAGAAAGAACTGAGCTTGCATCTTGATAATTTAATCAACCATAAAAACAAAGAGGCACTTCACATAAGCAGTTTTAATGTTGGGTTTTGTTTGTCAGCTTTGTCTCTTGTCTTCAGATAGAAATGCCTGTGGAAAGGAGACTCCTACTTACTGATCATCAGCTATTTTCATTTTGGGTCCTGTGTGCAACTAAGCCTTAGGGCACTAACAAGTTGTAAGAAACCAAACCCCTACACTGAACATCTAGTGTATATATTCGGTTTGAAAGCTGTAAACATTTTTAAGGAAAGTAATCTTCTGGTCTTTTGATCCAGAGACAGTAACAGGGAGACTCTTCCAAGCATGTGCCCCTAAAAAAAGTTAACTAAAGAACAAAAGTTTTAAATCCAGAGAAAAAGGTCTTTGAGGAGCAGAGAGTCTAAAATTCTTATTATATTCAGAAAAACATACTACTTTGAAACAAATATTTCTTTACAGTAATTCATATAATGCCAAAATGGACTATAACTGTTTACATTTATATAAATGTTGTTGCTAATTTATGAATGTGGTTACTGATAGGCAGTGTAGCTAAATGAAATCTGGTTTATGCTCACTAATTTGCATGTTCTGTTAATGTATTTGTTGCAGTTTTTATTTTAATGAAGTAAGTTTTTAATGTCTGTTGTTAGCTACTGTTAAATGGCCAGCTTTCTACCACATCTGGCTTCTAATTACATACAAACAGCAGCTGCTCAGATGTGCTCTACCATTTGAGACAGGAGATGTTCTTTTCCCTTACAAATATATCAGCACTATGCATCATTTATGTTTTATAACAGCCAAAACTCTTCAAAATTGTGTTTATTTCTAGCAGCTGGGTTGGGTTTGCATTAACCTGATGAGCCTTTACAAGATGCTCCAAAGAGCAAACTGAATTGGATGACAATGAAACTCCTCCTGGAGTGCCAGTCTGCACCTGACAAGCACTGAATGCTTACAAGGCCTGGTGAAGTCAAAAGGATGTACAGATGCTTGGCAGTGCCAATAATGAGGCTTGTGGCCTTGGGTCATTAAGAGACTGATAAAGTAGACTAATTTGAAACAAATCTGAAGCCTTAAGCCTTCAAATAAATCTTAACCCATTTAGTATCTATGATTACTGCAGTCTGAGGAATGGAACAGAGACACTCAAGTTCCCAAATCCTTCAAGTAAGCAAACAGATGACAAAGACAACATCAACAGATGACATTATTTTTCACTTTGTATTTTAAAAATTAATCCTGCCTGTAGAAATGTTAATATAATAATTCCAAATCAGAAAATGGAACAGAACTGTAACATTGCTGACACACATGTAGTTACTTCCTTGGTTTGCTTTTCCCCATTTGGAGTAATATTTGACTTTGATATTTATGCAGTACTTTGTTGGATGGAAAAAAAAATTATGCAACATACTACTGCTTTCTCACTTACAGCCCAGACATATCTTCCCATTTTTTTTTAAATCTTCCAGAATCAAGTCCTAAGAATTTTGGTGCCTTCAAATAAGTATCAAAAATTTTTCTGCTTATTAAAATCTAAGCCTATAAATCCTAATCTAACTATTCTTCTGTGGTCAACAGATACATATATATCATATAGACACACATTTATTTTACTATTTTAGGCATTGCAAAGTGAAAATGCAGTAATTTGTTATTATGATCACTGTACTTATATAAATACTACACCTACCTAAGTGTGCTTTTCTTAACTTTCATTAGTACACACAACAGCGTAACCTAAGAATTTTAGAAGCTACAGCTTGGACTAGATACCATCACCTCGGGGTTATGAATTCAAAGGAAACATATTAATGCGGTTTGTTTTACAGATTTTTAATTTTTAATCTGTTTTTCAAAATCAGTTTGGAATTATTACTCTGTATTTACTCATTAAAAATTTCCAGTAAAGCTTATTAAAAGAAAGGGTCTGTGTTGTCTGATTCTGAGCATCTTTATTATCCTCAATCAATTATGCAAGGAACTCAGCACAACAAATGGCAGGGGTAGGTGGTACCTCTCCCTTTCTCACAGTGGCTTTCAAATATCCTTCAACTTTGTCCCACAGCGCGATATTTTAAGAATGGGAAAGTTCAAGTGTTCTCTACATTCCATATTGTAATATTCCACTTCAATGTCTGCAAGGATAAAACAAATGATTAACATTCCTGTGCAAATTATCATTGGCTGTAGGATGTCGACATTTAGAGATCTAGATGCCAGAGAAACTAGATTGTGCTGATTTTTCCATTTCTCATGGATTATGGAACAGCTGTCAGATGGTAACAACTTACACTAACTATTAAGCTAGTCTGCATTTGAACTGGTGACCTAGGAGTGAAATATTCTCTCTCTCATCATCTTTCATTCTCTCATTAACAAGACCCCTGAGCCTTTCACTTCCCACCGAATAGATCTACTTTTTTTTTTTTTTTTTTTTTTTTTTTTTTTAAGTCAAAAGCATGTGTTTTCTTTATTATCCAGTAAGATAGCTCTGACTGGTGCACCTCTTTCAGACACCCATGACCAGGGACAGAACAATTGCTGGTTACCTAGAGGCTTAATTACAACATGGAAAATGTAGAAGGCAATAAAGAGTACATACATTCTACCACTTAGCTAAGATATAGATTTTAAATAATTTGAAGGCTAAAAGTCAAAATGAAGACAAGAATGTAAAGCATAATGCTACATTTTTTTTTATAAGCATACATATACACACACACACTTAGAATCATAGAATCACAGAATCATAGAATTGTTAAGGTTGGAAAAGACCCTTAAGATCATCAGGTCCAACCGTTAACCTACCACTGCCAAGTCCGCCACTAAACCATGTCCTCAAGCACTGCATCTACCTGTCTTTTAAATACCTCCAGGGATGGGGACTCAACCACCTCCCTGGGCAGCCTGTTCCAGTGCCTGACTACTCTTTCAGTAAAGAAGTTTTTCCTAATATCCAACCTAAACTTACCCTGGCGCAGCTTGAGGCCATTTCCTCTCGTCCTATCGCTTGTTACTGGGGTGAAGAGACCAACCCCCACCTCTCTACAACCTCCTTTCAGATAATTGTAGAGAGCAATAAGGTCTCCCCTCAGCCTCCTCTTCTCCAAACTAAACAACCCCAGCTCCCTCAGCCGCTCCTCATAAGACTTGTGCTCTAGACCCTTCACCAACCTAGTTGCCCTTCTCTGGACACGCTCCAGCACCTCGATGTCCTTCTTGAAGTGAGGGGCCCAAAACTGAACACAGTACTCGAGGTGCGGCTTCACCAGTGCCAAATACAGGGGCACTATCACCTCCCTGGTCCTGCTGGCCACACTATTCCTGATACAAGCCAGGATGCCATTGGCCCTCTTGGCCACCTGGGCACACTGCTGGCTCATGTTTAGGCGGCTGTCAACCATCACCCCCAGGTCCTTTTCAGCCAGGCTGCTTTCCAGCCACTCCTCCCCAAGCCGGTAGCGTTGCCTGGGGTTTTTGTGACCGAAGTGCAGGACCCGGCACTTGGCCTTGTTGAACCTCATACAGTTGGCCCCGGCCCAACAATCCAGCCTGTCCAGGTCCCTCTGCAGGGCCTTCCTGCCCTCCAGCAGATCGACACTCCCACCCAACTTGGTGTCATCTGCAAACTTACTGAGGGTGCACTCAATCCCCTCATCCAGACCATTGACAGAGATATTAAACAGGACTGGTCCCAACACTGAGCCTTGGGGAACCCCACTCGTGACCGGTCGCCAACTGGACTTGGCTCCATTCACCACCACTCTCTGGGCTCGGCCATCCAGCCAGTTTTTAACCCAGCACAGAGTGCACTTGTCCAAGCCGTGAGCAGCCAGCTTCTGCAGGAGAATGCTGTGGGAGACGGTGTCAAAGGCCTTGCTGAAGTCCAAGTAGACAACATCCACAGCCTTCCCCTCATCCACTAAGCGGGTCACCTTGTCATAGAAGGAGACCAGGTTAGTGAAGCAGGACCTCCCTTTCATAAACCCATGCTGGCTGAGCCTGATCCCCCGGTTGTCCCGCACATGCCGCATAATGGCACTCAGGATGATCTGTTCCATGACCTTCCCCGGCACCGAGGTCAGGCTGACAGGCCTGTAGTTCCCCGGATCCTCCTTCCGGCCCTTCTTGTAGATGGGTGTCACATTAGCTAGCTTCCAGTCATCTGGGACCTCCCCGGTTGACCAGGACTGCTGGTAAATGATGGAGAGTGGCTTGGCAAGTCCCTCCGCCAGTTCCCTCAGTATCCTCGGGTGGATCCCGTCCGGCCCCATAGACTTGTGGGCATCCAGGTGGAGGAGCAGGTCGGTGACTGCCACCTCTTCGACAGCTGGGACTTCATTCTGTGTCCTATCTCCATCTCCCAGCTCAGGAGCATGAAAACCTTGAGGATGACCAGTCCGACTATTAAAGACTGAGGCAAAGAAGGCATTAAGTACCTCAGCCTTCTCCTCATCCTTCGTGGCCAGGTTTCCCTCCGCATCCAACAAAGGAGGGAGATTCTCCTTAGCCCTCCTTTTGTCGCTGATATACTTGTAGAAACATTTTTTGTTGTCCTTGACAGCAGTGGCCAGTTTAAGTTCTAGCTGGGCCTTTGCCTTTCTAATCTTTTCCCTGCATATCCTCACTACATCCTTGTAGTCCCCCTGAGTCACCTGCCCCTTCTTCCAAAGGTGGTAGGTTCTCCTTTTCTTCCTGAGCTCCAGACAGAGCTCTCTGTTCAGCCAGGCCGGTCTTCTCCCCGACCTGCTCGACTTGTGGCACATGGGGACAGCCTGCTCCTGTGCCTTTAAGACTTCCCTCTTGAATAACATCCAGCCTTCCTGGACTCCTTTGCCCTTCAGGACTGCCTCCCAAGGGACTCTGTTAACCAAGCTGCTAAACAGGCCAAAGTCTGCCCTTCTGAAGTTTAGGGTTGTGGTTTTGCTGGCCCCCCTCCTTACTTCTCCACGAATCGAAAACTCTACCATTTCATGGTCGCTGTGCCCAAGACAGCCTCCGACCACCACATCACCCACCAGGCCTTCTCTGTTCGTGAACAGCAGGTCCAGTGGGGCACCTCCCCTGGTTGGCTCGCTTACCAGCTGCGTCAGGAAGTTATCCTCCACGCACTCCAGGAACCTCCTAGACTGCTTTCTCTCTGCTGTGTTGTATTTCCAGCAGATATCTGGTAAGTTGAAGTCTCCCACAAGAACAAGGGTTAGAGACTCTGAGACTTCAGCCAGCCGCTTGTAAAAGACTTGCGCCACATGCACTTAGAGTTTGCTAGTGCTGAGACTGAACAAGAAAAAGCAGAGAGTTCATCCTGACAGAAAAGCACTAAGTTCAAAGAAACTATATATCAACATATCTGCCACAGTGAATGAACTCCTCCTGCTACAAATATCACATTTTTTCTTGCTTTCCAAGTCCTGTAACATTACTAACAAACTGATACTTCTTAAAGACTCAAACTCCTGCAGGATTTTACTGAACATACCCTGAGGCGATGGATATTGTAGAACTATAAAAAAAATCACAGAAGGATATACTGGGGGGGGGGGACGGGGACACACCAAAACAACTACCATCAAAAGACAGCAAACTGTCAAAGCAAGTATATATTTATACACTAGAGATGCAGAAAACTAGGAACAACATAAAAGAGGAATAGGTAACAACCACTTAATCCTCAATGCAATGAAGGGTGGATGACAGCCAAACATCTAGGAGCAAGAAACATAAAAATAAACTATCATTAAGAAAGGATAGAAAACATATCGCGTATTTAGCAGCTCCAAATCACAATTATGTTTTCATGCCATCCTTCCAAACATAATGGACAAGTAGGGAAGTGGAAAGTTGAAAACAAAGAAAATTCACAGCAGTTTTCTATATTTAAAAGACTTGGTGTACTTAATTTCATGGATATGCAAGACTAAATAGGAGTTGGCAGTTAGCAGTAGAGTAGCAGCGCAAAAGTAAATTAGAAGTTCAAAAACATACAATACTTTTCCTCAAAATTTTTGGCAAAAGCAACAACTGAAAGAAAGAACCAGTTAGTTGCCTTATTTTTATGATCAGATTTTTTTTAAAGATGACTAAAAAGTTCACAACTAACATATAACAATGAAAACTACATATGTAAATATATACATACATGACTCAGCAAAGGGTCTGAGCTGAGACACACAAACCAGTCATGTTTTTCAGTCAACTAGGCGATTAAAATTAAATCTGGCTTCCCTTACAAGTGAAGGTGCTACCTTATATGTTTTAATGCTTAATTTAAATAGGAATTCTAAGTGCTTGGATGTTTCTGCAAGCTAGGGGTTAAACTACTCTCTCCTCTGTTTGAACCATAACCAAAAAGCATTTTATGAGTGCAATAATGCACTTCAATAAATGGAGCTCACAATGGATACTCACTTTTCTCTGGGGAATGAAGAAAACTTGTATTCTCTTTCTGCCTCACAACACATAAGTCTACGGTATCCTTTGTAGTCACACAGCTTGTCATATATTACTGGATATATTTCACTTATATAGATGCAGGAAGCAGTTAAGTATAGCCCCTCACCTAATGTATAACTGTTTTAATCTCTCAAACTGTTACCTTCCTTACTTGTGCGGAAACCGAGTTATACTATTTCTTAACTCCATCAGAGCTTCCATTTCAATTTTGGGAAAAAATGGTAGTCCTTTTCTATGATTACTTCACAAAGTTACACCCCATATATTTAAATTCTTATATTGATACTACAATAGCAATTCTATTACCATAATAATAGGTATATGAATATAAATAAATGCTTCACTTCATTTGTGTCAGCATTTGCAGAAAACAATATGACAGAGAGCCAGGCTCCGGGGATTCATTTGACATTATTGAACAACCTCTTAGCCTAGGATATGCCTTTAGCTGCCCTGCTACAGACAGATTACACAAAGGAAGATCTACTGTTGGCTGTTGAATGAAAGTCTCTGAGACTGATCTGTGCAACACAAAGAATTCACTAATGGGAATGCAAATAGTGTCACCTTTATAAAACAAAACAAAACAAAAACAGAGCAAGGAAATCCTAACAATTTACCACCCAGATAAATACTTTCTTAAGAATGTTTCTGTGAAAGGGCCCTTGTGAAGATTCCTCCTGCATGCGCCTCAAGCCCCTGGAGCAATGGCTGAGATTTCTGATATAAAATTTAGGTTAAAATTTTATCATTCCATTTCAAAAGCAATGAAATACGAGAGAGGTTTTTAGCTTCAGAGGGCATAAAACTCAACAATAACAAAATGCACCCTAAAATATAGTTTAGTATTGAGTACCACATCATTAGATACAACTCACAGAATTTCTGAAAACTTAATAGCAACCTGTATGTGGTAAGACTACTAAACTAATTTTAAACAATTGTTTTCAATGGAAGTGCACTACATATTATAGAGAGACTCAGTTTAAAATTTCAAGTAATTTGGGGTACGCTGTCGCAACAGGACTTCCAGCATTCCAGCTGGGGAACATCCTACACCAGCACGAGGAACAATGCTTCAGAAAAGAGCTTGTTACCACTTTAAACAGCAGAAGGAAAAGGAAGGATGTAGGGGGAAATACAGCTTCTCACTCGGGCTCCTTTAAGGACAGACTCCTGTTGGTTCTGTGCATATTGGATAGCACCTCACACCATGAGAAAAGTCAGAAAGGTCAGAGTTGTTATTCATAGCAGAAGGCTACTAAAGTAAGGATTTAGAAGGGCATTAAAGATCATTTAAACAACAGCCTTTCGTTTATTCAGCAAAATAACAGGCAGTCTTATTTCCACACGTAATCACCTGGAGACAGATTCAGCCCTGCAGTTCACAATTTGGGTTTGTTTTTGATTTTGGTTTTTGGTTTTTATTTTTTTTTAAATGAAATGTGGCCAATTACCTGCTTTCTGTATTTTGTGATTCATGCACATCTGAATATAGAAAATCCACAAGTTTCCAATTCTTATAGTGTCACACAGGGGGGAAAAAAAAAAGGAATTTCGATTTCTACAGTATTAACAGCTTGGCCCATAAATTTGGTTAAAATGAACATGGGAGGAGCCATCCCAAAAAACCTATGGATCACATGGCATGTCTGCAGCCTTCTAGCTAGAACTACAACACAAAGGTGCTGTGCAAACTTTCCCTGAATGAATGAAGTTAAGGTAGTATCACAGCTCTGAAGGGATTACCTTTTTGACTTTTTTTTTTTTTAATAACTTAATATGAAGAATTCATTTAAATCCATAATGTTACAGTGGAGCTTTTCTATTGTTCCACTGCTGATCTTTAATAGATTTTTAGATATGCATCAATTGAGGAAGAATTTGGAATGGAATAAAAAGCATACTAGGAAGTTATATGGCTGTAAAAAATAGCAATATAGGATAGCCATTTGCAATTATATTAGGCCTGACCTTAAATGGGTGGAAATCTACAATGCTTCATTTTACACCAGCTGAGAATTTGACCTATTGAATCTAAGGTGACATTTCCCATCAATCTTTTATTTATTTCACATTCATTGCCAGTTTTCTGTATATTGTATGAACAAATGTGAACTACAGCTATTAGCTGCTGTATTCAAGAGTCAGCATGATGACATTAAGAATAAAAAAGATAAAGTTCTGCTCTTTCTTCCCTTTTTTCCTCCTTTCTGTATGATTCATGATTCTCTTTCAGAATTTGGTAATTCTTCTTGGTGCCATTCAGGCTACGTTGTCTTATTTCAGTAAATAAAACAATCGGAAAATTAAAGTGGAAAGTGCAGAAATTAAGTTAGAGATTAAGGATAAATTGAAGATGATCTAAAGCAGTGAAGAAAAATTTATTTGTACTGCAATGAAACCACTTGTAATAGGTTGCTTCAGTAATCTTGTACCATGCGATAGAAGCCTGACCTGCCCTATATATCAAAGCAGAGGCAGTGAGATCCACTGCAAGGCCAGTTCTCAGCTGAGGTCCATCCTTTGCACAGGTGATGGGAGAGTTGGCTCCTTCCTGCAGCATTCCTACTCAAACAGTCAGGCTGGTATAGAGTTTGTACTCCCTTGGAAAAGGAAAAGATAAACAGGAAATGAACTGTATTTAGTTTTTACTTTTATTTCCCAGGAGTATTGAAGATACTGCCTTTTATTTGGGGTAAATAATGAAATGACTATCTCATATGCAGAGAGATCTTGTATGTGGAATACAGCAGTATGGAAAGAAGAGAGTAACAAGGAAAATAACACAGAATAAGAAAAATAAATGGGAACTGCTGATGAAGAATAGAATTAACATAGTAAGAGAAACAGCCATCTTCTGCAATGGGTACAGCCAGCACCCATTTATTCTACAAAAAGTTCAACCTCAAATGATTGGGCAGCACATGGCTTTGCAGCAGTACAGTGCTGCATACTGGGAAGCTGAAGCTGACATCTTAAAGAGATATTTGAAATGGAAAGCATTCTTACTAACTAACAAACTGGAGTTAGAGAACCTGTAGGTAATCCTTGCGTTATGCCACTGGAGATTACTACGTGCAGTTAATTTGCAGTGCACCTACATTTCACGTGCACTCAAAGCTGCAGAATACTCTGCTTTGAAAGTATCGCAGAATGTGGTGGAGGGAAGTAGGACGTTTTGGCAGCTGTGAAAAAAGCAGTTTGGATATAGCACTTGGGAGGCAGTAACAAATAATACAAAGTAGCTGACTGATTGTTGAGAATGCATTCTCATGTCTTGGCTAGTAAGCAAAGCTGATCAGAGTATAAAACCAATCTCACTTTGCTATATAGCTCTTGGACTTCCAATATCTGTTAGAAATAAATCAACCCCATTTTTTGATGAAGTTTATCCTCTTGCCCTCAATAGCACGCAAAAATGTTTGTGGGATATAGGAAAATAAAGTACAAGTTCTTGCATCTTCCACACCCCAGTCCCAGTCTGTGAGCTCCAGCCACAACTTTTCAGATTGCTGAAATATTATAAACTTGTAATTCAAATTCAACCTATGCATATCCTCAGTAAACACTAATTTCAATAAAATATCACGCTTATTGTACAAGTATTTTTGTTGAAGCAGATTCCTCTTCCTAAAAGCATTAATTCATTTAAGTTCACAGCTGTATTTACCCACTCTTGAAAACGCCGTTTTCTGTCTACAAAAACCAAACAGCAACAAAAACACAAGAAAAACAACCCAAATGCGTATCTGTGCCTGCATCTTGGAAAAATAATTCCACAGGCATGAAATTTTCAGTTAAGGCTACAGAGTTTGAAACCCCACCTTCTGCATTTCTTTGAGCACAAGTAAGAATGGCTTTTAATTAACCTTAATATAAGTGTCTACAACCAATAAAGAAATACCAGTACCTTCAGGTACACGACTCACCTTAAATACCTTTTTTTGGAGGAAGTCACCTTCTGGAGATGGTTGTTGCTACCCACTATTTGGTTAAGCTGTTAGAGCTTATAGTGCAAGTCTAACCTGAAGATGACTAATTTAGGATGGTAGAATCCTTCCCACTATGGATACTTGGTTAACATTTTCGTATAATTAAAAACTGGAAGGAAATAAAACCATTCTTCTTACTTCTCAAAAGCCATTTCTGATATGCAGCCTGCAAGGGAGTCCATCAGAAAACGGTTAAACCAGATTGTTTTCTCCTCCCTTCTCTGCATATTGAAGGCTTTGCTCATTCCCAGTCTTTTCCTCATTGTCACTCATCTGTGACTTCCTTCTCCATCTGTATTGCCGTATGCTGAGTGATAAGGTCATATCAAAATCCTATCCATAATTTAAACTGTTATGTAGCAGCGTAGGCAAAAGAGCTAAGATTTAACAGCAGTATAAAAAAAAAAAATCTCCTAACACCTCCCCTCCCCCCAAATAAAAACATAACCACTCTACAAAGTACATGAGTATAAACCCAGTGTTACATACAAATTCTGCTTGTTTCCAAGCTCTTGGTTCTCAAACATCAAGACTTTGGATTGGTTTAGTGTATTTGTTAAAGATAACATAAATATTGTCTGATAAAGAACCTTTTCTCTTTATTATATATTCATATACAAAGAAATAATAGTCTATAAGGTATTCTTAATAGTAGCCAAATCCAGACAGACAAAGAAACCCGCAAAGTGGCTGAACTGTTTCACAACAAAAGGGTTCTCTCTCTCTCTGTCTTGTGTTACTGCCTCACTTACCCTGGCATCCTAAATTACAACAAAATGGTGGCAAAATTTATGTTGATACTAAGACTGCCAATGCCCTTAAAATTGCTGAGTCAATATCCTTTGCTCAGGATGCTACTTCTCATGGGTGATGAAGCAAAGAACACCTTAATCTGCACATGTCAAGATAAGTAAAATTCATGTCAGCCCTTGCAAAACAAAACTACTGGTGCAGAAGGTCACTAAACACTTCAGGCCAAACACTGAACTAAGGACCTGATCCTGCAAACTTTTCCTTGACAACACAAAGTCAATAAAGAACATTCAGAAAATATGAAAACAAGTGAGGATAAGCCCTTACTCAGGGTCTTCTGCATGAACAGGGAGTATTATCCTACAAATTTACTGTTGCTCTGGAATTTTGAAATTGGGTTACATATTAAAAACTGTTAGTTATTCCTCTAATACTCTAGGAAGAATTGTGTCTGTATATAGACAGTAGAATATCAGTTCAGCAAAGCATTTAACCTTGTGCTCTACAACTATTTCTATTCAGCAAACTTCTTTGCCTCAGATTAAAACTTTAAATCCTCTAGGTAATAAACAGCAATAGAGAAAGCCACCAGATACTGAAGTGACAAGCTCAGGGGGATAGTTTCGATGCCTATACAAACTAACAGTAATACTTGAAACTGTATTAGCTCACATAGTCAATCAACAGCTATATAATTGCAAAATAAGAGGGGAGAAACAGCTAGAGTAAAAAATATATATAAAAAACATAAGCCACCTAGAATGTGTCAGACCAGGGGTTTCTCTAGCTTAGTACCCTCTCCGAGCACATCAGTCAATGAGGACAATGAGGGACAAGAGCAGTGCAGGTACGCAGAGCTGCTTCTCTAGTGTGACTGCCCAGCTCCTAGCAGCTCCTGGCTGAGGAGGTTCCTAAGTCTGAGGTCAAACCTGCATCTTTACTCTTTATTTTCAGTATAGATTTTTCTTTTCCTGAATTTATTTAATCCATGTTTTAATCCATTTTGGCCATTGCAGCATCCTTTGCATTTCATAAATGTAGTACTTAAACAGAAATATCATATTTCACAAATCAAAACCATGTTTGGTTATTTTGGTGCTCCTTATAGGCAGAAGAACCTTTAGTCACCGGCTCCTGATGCCTGAAGGCTGGTATGGATGGTGCAAGGAGGAGCTGTATGCTTGCACAGGAAGGTTAGGGTGCTGCTCGAGGCAACCCATTTACAATGCCTTCCCTGGCATTTTGTGAAGCTTCATATGAGAAGCATGAACCGTCTACACTTTGGATCTTTTCAAATGCTTTGTTCATCCGCTTCTAACACAAATCTAAAGTCTATTCCCTTAGCATGTGGTTCTAAAGGACAGTATGGTCAGTTTTTGTTAATCACCCTCCTGCTGCTTGCAATGTAAAGGGAAGGCTGGAGCACTTTATATTGATGTTGCCTCAGATCTATAAATGGAGATAGTAAAGCAGGTGTCCCTGCGCCACTCTCTCTCACAGCTGCAGACTAGGAAGAAAGAAAGCACTGATATTGATTACATTATTTTTGGTTTTCCCATGGGAAGCAACTTCTTCCAAAAAATACTTGGTTTGTGTTTGTTATCACAAGCTATAGCCCTCCAGATAGATGAAATATTCTAGAGATTAAAAAAAAAAAAAAGTAATTTTGCCTTCAACCTCTGTTTCCTCTCAGTATCCCTTGTGAGTTGCAGTTTAGCCGCAATAAGAAAGACAACATAAAATGACCATAAAATTGGAGAAGAGGAAAAAAGCCCATAAACTTCCCTGTATTAAATAAGTTTAGCATAAAGAAATGAAAAGTACAGAAAGTAAAAGAAATTAAAACCACAAATGCAAATTTGAAATTAAGAAGCCATTTTCAAGTCTTCATCTGCAGAGTCCAATAATCACCAAAAGGCTGGCTATAGGCTGCTCTACAGTGGATGTACTTCCTGGTATTTCTATGGCAGGGTTTTCACTTTCTTGTTTTTTATACGATTTCAAACATCAGGGATGGCTAAAACAAAACAAAAACTTGAAGGGGGTAAAAAAAAAAAAAAGAAATCACATGGATAGCAGAAGCAACAGGTTGCAGAGTTCTATAATCACAAAATGCCACATAACATTGTTCGCAAAAAGTTTGTGTTCATATAATCAGGGCTAACCCGAATCTGGAAAGAAAAAAGCCTAAAAGCTATTCTCTGTGTTAATACTTAAATTGAGTAACTTACACTGAAGTCTTAAATTACTACGAAGCATGCTATTACACTTAAGTTCTGGTTTAAAAATTTTCAGAAATGGTAAGCACGGATTTGTGAATGAGCCTTATTTAGCTTCATGAACAGCAAGTAATGAACAACAAGCCTGACTGCATTTCAAGACTTGATTCATAGAAGTTAGTTTCTTTAATTAGAACCCCTATACATCCTGTGATTTCCGGGTAAGCAGGTAGAACTCCAACTTGAGATTTTCACTGAATTTTACCTTTTGTTCATTTGAGAAGTATCGTATTTGTACAGGACACAGGGCAGATTTCAAAGGCAGTGGAAGGGGACAGGATTCCTCTCCTCTCACAGGGATTTTCAGAAGCAGTTAGTCCAAATTCACTCCAAAATCCCTTTGTATGCAGATTATCACTCTTTCATTTGCATAAGGAAATCTTTCCTTCAAATCTCACAGTTGTCATGCACAGTAGCGACTCTGGGCTATACCTTTGATTACATTATAAATTAGTATTTGTCCTCAGCTTCCAATCAATAGGAAAGAGTATTTTGTCAAAAGGCGCGCTGTTGGCAACACTTGAGCATATTCATGAGGGCTTAGCGGTGATTACGGTGCTCAGGCACACGCAGCAGCAGAGCTTCTCTCACCCATGCTTTGTGAACGCTGCACCTTGCATCTTTCCTGGAGATTTTCCATAGGCTCTAATAGCTCCCAGTAGGCCTCCCCATGACAGACCTCCGCACAGCTGGGAAGCTGACGTTGCTATGGAGCACCACCACCATTACTGAATAAAGGTGCAAAACAGTGCATTACAGCTGACATGCAGCTATGGAAGGCATTAAGTGTCTTTACCGAGCTGTCACTTGCAGCCCTGTGGGAGATCAGAGGCAAGTCACGGGTCCAGGAAAATAATATAGTGCATTAGCAATAACTGTGACAGAAAGCTGAAGGGGTTACACAGAATTAGTTATACCACATATGGTTGTACTTGGCAAAGGATGACTAAACTCATATTGACTGTATTAAAGCATACGACTCTGCTCTGGCCTTTCAGAAACTTCAATGTATTGCTAGAGTGACAATCTGACAAGGAGCTATTACCTCTATTAAATATATACATATATTAGACATTATATGTATATATAAAATAGACATATATGCATATATGTCTATTAAATTTATCTACATAGGAGTTGAGCCAAACTCTTTTCAGACTTACACATGCCAGTCTTATTCGCTGCCCTACGAGTTATGAATGCATATCCCAATGGCACAGCTTATGCCTTATAAGCATATATAAGTAGGCTAAGTAGTGTTCTTCATTATTTTGTATTTCTGACACTCACTTCTACAACTTGAAAAGATTTCCATACAGTCAGATACAATAAATTAGGCATCATTATAATCCGTCAAGTGTCCCTGATGCTGTCAACATCTTCAGTTCTTGGAGTCACTCATTATAAAATACGTTTATTCATACATATTTTTAGCAGCAGATTTACATGAGTTGGGAAATACAGACTTTGTTCTTTCTCCTCCAGATTTTTCAGAGGAACACTATATCAACAGGCAGGTGGCCATACAATATCCATCCGTTGTTGCTTGGTATAACAGCAAAGTCTGCTCTTCTATTAAAATATAATTCACAGACTTTGTGTAACCCCTTCCAGTTAAACTCTCATATCCCTTTTACATAAGTGTGTAAGTCTCTCACTAAATAAAATATGAATCATACACATACACACATGAAATTCTGATCTTCATATGACATTCTGTGAATTTACTGACTATAAATACCTTAGGGTCAGAAAATAAGTAATTTTTGAGTTACAATTACAGCTGTAGTATAGGTTACCTTTACTTAACATATTAGATCCAGAGTTGCATCAGGTATGAATTCAAGTGACTAGTGATAATCTGTCACAGTGCAAAACACACACCTGCAGGTACACTGCTTCTGATCAAACTAAGATACTGCCCATTTCCTATAATTTCTAAAAGCAACACTGTCCATATCAATTCACTAATGATTACTATTATAGATCACAATACGGTACAATACTAGCTTACCCATTAAGGATTTTATTTTATTCCGGTAATATTTGGAGGTTTCTCTTGGATCAGGACCTTTTCCACTGCAACACATGCAGTAGAAGCAAGAGTTTTTATCTCCTAAAGATCCCAAGACCTTTTTCTTTTTTTAAAAAGACTTCTTGTTTACTTCCATTATGGCTGGGTATTATTTTATGTCATTATTCCAGAGTGCATTTTTTGAAAATGCAAAGCAATTCTTTGCTACAGCTTTTGACAAGAATTAAGGAGTTGAGGGGCTTATTTTAAATCTTAGTAAAGTGGGGAGATTTGATTTTACAAGAAATCACTTCCATTTTATGGGTCATATGGATAAAGCTTTGAAGATCTATGGAAACGCAGCCCAGTTCTATGTTTCTCAGCTATCAAATCACACAACATGGAGTTAAATTATATCTCTGCTATGAAAACAGCAAGTTAAATCAGACTGATTTAAAGCTATGATGAGCTTAATTTGATTTTCAGCTAAGTTATTGTAAGGACAAGCATATGCAGAAGTTTTAAAAGAAAAAGTAGTGCTAAGTAAACAAACTCAAACGCATAGGTTATGCTTAATCAGTAAAGCCTGGTCTAAACGAAGACAGTGGCAGAATTCTTAGTTAAAAAGGAATTCCCAAGTTTAAATAAAAATACAGTAGAGGAGAAATCATAAGGTATTACATATTTAACAGAGGATGAAGAAAGCAAGCTGCTCCCTTCCCCAAGAAAATGCACAGTTCCTTTCAGTGTCCTTACTGGAGAGGTATAGGCATTATTTTACATCTACAGCTGCCTGCATATTAAAAGACACTTTGATGCATCCTAGCCAAGCTTTCCTCTGCTATTTATATTTTGCCCATTGTTTGACTCCATCCTCCTCTATAAAAAGACCTGTATGAAACTGTAATGAAACTGTACGCATATAATTCGTGGAGTGTTTTGTTCCAAACAATGTAGAGAGCCACCTTGTCAACTGTTACCTAAACCAGTTAACTTTGACTGCTCAAATATGTAACAGCACTTCCGGCACACAAATGCTTGATGCTATACGTATCCAATTTGCTTACAAAAAAAGAGAGTTTGGGTTAATATTAGCTGTGAAGGTGCTGTTGGTTTGACACCATGATATTAATTCTGTTTTCTCCAGGGGAGTAAGATGGTAGCACTGACGTAGTGAATAGCAATACTATTTCCATAAAAATAATTTTTGATAATTCAGTAATTTCAGTACATGCTTTGAAGTTGGTATGTATTTGACTATGAATAATGAATATTTTATATCCATTTTTAAAGGAATTTTTTATTTCATATGGGTTTGGCGTGAAACAAAAATAATACATCTTTTGAGAATTTTAAACTGAGACTTTCTAAAATGTTTAGAGAAAGGAAGCAAAAGTTCTACAGTTGTGAACTTTTCTCCTAAAGTAACGCTGTCTTTCTGTTAACAAAATAGTTTAAGTCCACTGTTACTAGCCAAATATAGACTTTTGTTAGATTTTGGGTTTTTTTAATTGCAACATACCTTTATTTTATGATTTTCCCAAATAACTCAAATAAACATTGGTGAAAAAAATGACAGATGCCCATTAGCATAATTGACTGCTCGAAAAATAACATTAATGCCTTATTACTTATAACATATTCATCCAAATGTTTCATTAACTTTGTAATGTAATATTAATGAGAAAGATAACTAAAATTTTCTGGACCCAGCAACTGCAAACTGCCAGTTAATCATTAAATCCCAGCTCTCCTTTCACTTAGTTTCATCTGCACAGGTTCCTCACAAATTCCCATTCACAGATCACAAAAGAACAATTTGGGTTACTTCAAGAATTAATTAGACATTTGTATGAAAGCCACTAGAACAACTGCTCCTCCTGTGAGTTCATAAAGCTGTTTAATTTGCTCTTGTATTTTCATTCAGAGGAGCTGGCAACACCACAATAAAACACAGCATGCAGAGACAGCAAGCCAAATTTCTTACTTAATTGTTCACTTTCATTTACTATGCTCATTTAAAAGATGCAAGCACTAACACCTTTTAACCTCAGCAGTGACACAGCTGGGGCACTCTTCACACATAATGCGGAGTGACTTAGAATAATGCACCCCTTGTCAATCTATAAAGGGTATTCAGGTTGAGATTTAAAGTCTGTGCTTGCATTAGCAAAAGGATGAAAACCCCTCTCTTGTACAGTTTAGCTTTTATTATGTTTATATCTTAGCAGCTAATTGCCTGAAGAAAGGAAAAGAAATGCTGAACAGGAAGTATTGAAACGTGTATTAAATGCTGCAGAATAATAAGGCAGCATATTTACTGATTTCTGTTTCTTAACATCTTAGCTTCTTCACTGAGGAGTTAAATAGCCATTTGAATGACGCTCTTTCGCCAAAGCTGTCTTTATAAAGCTTCTATTGAGCAGAAGTAATAGACAGACTCCTATACAGGACGCAGGACAGATCAGATTTCTGTATTCAGCAGAGGTATTCCACAAGAAACTTGGCTTAGCTACGGAAATAATGTCACTAAAAAGTCAGAGCGTGCCCTGTGGAGAGCTAATCGAGGGTGGAGATGAAGATAATCCTCCCTCTGAACAGCAGCCCTGGCTAACCAGAGCTAAACATCTGTTTCATACTACCGCAATATTTTTTCCTGCTCTCCAACCATGGAGTTGGAAAGCACTGGTGCATCCTTTTCACCTTAAACATGAAAGCCCTTTTAAGATTTTCAAATTCACTATCTGCAAAGGAAAATGTAGCCGCTCAGACTTATATGCAATGCAAAAACTGGCTCTCTAGCATACCAGCACTGATGTCCATCTGTCAGCATGGCACTTAGCCCACACACAAGGTGGAACGCCAGTTTCAATAGGGCGTAGGTGCCAATTAAATACAAATTTAGAGTGATAGCCTGCAGAAGGCAGCAAATAGCATATTCTGCGAAGAGGCATTTCTGATGGTAAATACTGCCAAATGTTTTATTATAAGGGATCACTTATGTTTATGATAGCAGGCATTATGAGTCGGATCTAAATCCCATGAAAGTCAAAGTAGCCTTCCAAACACTGCAGAAACTATATATGTGTAATATGTGTCAAAGCCTGCTTTTAGTAACTTGAATAGCAAGACTATTTAATTCATCAGAACTGAGGCCTTAGAGAACATGCCTTTTTCCAATCAATCTACATGACAGTGAAAACTCTCCGTGCACAGAAAGTACTAATTACGTGTGATTGACAAGGTAAAAAGAAAGACTGCAGTGCTTACCCTTAAAAAAAAACAAAAAAAAACCCCACACAAAACACACCAAAAAAAAGCTTGTCTAGTCATAACTCTGTCTTACTCCTCCCCCATGGCAAACAGGTTGCAATTAAATAATATTTATTCCAGCTACCTCCCGAGTTATTTCTGAAATAAATGTATTATTGAGATAAACAAATTCTGGAAATCGGCATTTATTCTTCAGAGAATACTGTTCAAGAAATTAAAAAAAAAATGTTAAGGCATTATTGATTATTGACAAAAAGGACTCATATTTCCTTTTCATTTCCCTCCTCCTTCTTTCCACTACCTACCTTCCAACCTCTGCTACTCCAGCCTTTCAGGACACTTTCCCTCCCACGGAACATTTTTCCCCAAGATAAAGCAAAATGGAAAAACACACAACATAAACACCAATGACTTCTGTGAACTGCAAGAGGTGAGAAGGAAAGAGCTGCAAAGGCAGGAGAAAGACAGTCAGCAGCAGAGGACCAGCTGATCAAACAGGTCAGACCTCACAGGTGTGAAATCCAAATTAAATACTATTGGAAACAGCTGAGTGTGGGAAGAACAGAGATGGCAATGGGGCAGATAGGTCAAAGCCAGAGCAGTTATAGATTGTCAGAGTTACGGACTGCTGTGCTGTATGTATAGAGCCTGCCTTCAGCTGAGCTTTCAGAGCTCTGCAGAGCCGGAGTTGGAAAAGAAGCAGATGGGAGCATGTAACAGGGTTTCTCCTTCCTGGGAATGTGGACAACATCATGCCAGGCTTTCAGAGACACAACCACCCCTCCAAATGCAACCAGGTCTTCCTCACTCTTTTTCTTTTTCCTTGCCTACAACCTCATACCTAACACCCTGTGCACCTGATCCACATTTGTCATCCTCAGATGTTTACAAATGCTGCCAAATGTACAGATAAGCTGTTCTGAAAGTTTGCAAGAGCTATCACTGTGTTTTATGCAGCACATAAACAGATCCTGCCACTTTAAATGGAAATATGTTGCACAGGCACGCTGTTACAGTATGGGAGTCTAACATCTTGGTATTAATATAGTTCTTATCGCTTGTTTCTGTGAGGTATGTCACACAAACAACCTTTCCCTTCCCAAGCTTTACTTAAAGCTGTGTCTGAACAGGGAAATAACACCTCATTTCCAATGCCTTTGTTCTTCTGTCAAAATTACAGCGTTTCACAGTGTCAAATTCAGCTATCAGGCAGATTTCTGCCACTACAACAGAATATTTTTTATTTTTCTCTTCCCTTTTTTTTTAAATAAGGAGGTGGGAGTAGAATCGTTATTATTCAGAGACAGAAAATAAGTAAAAAAACCAATCAAAATTAAAATAATTTATATGATGTCTTCATAGCATATCTGATAAAATGCTCAATATTAATTTTCATTAATTCATGCTAGAGATGTAGCTAGTGTCTGCAGTACAAGGAACTGAACTTGACAAGGGAGTGTAAGCATCTGCCCTGTGTTAGAAAAAAAACACAAGGATTTTCTAGAATCCTTGGCATCAAGTGCTTGTAATACCAAGTATCTGTAGGTGCAAGCTTGGATTGGAGGGCTTTTTCTATTTAAATCTTCTCTTAGAGAAGCCTTGAAGCATGAATTTCATATTTGGGAAAAAAAATAGGACCATTTAATAACTCTGCATTTGTTTTCCATTTTCTTTCTCTCCTAGAACAACCTTATCATCCTCCTTCCCACTCTGAAAAATGTTAACTGCTGCATGCTTTCTATATCCTGTATAATACAATCTCATTTACTGAAAATAGTTTGGGGGAGAGCAGCTTCTGAAAGGTTTAGGGGTGGAGGAATTGCAACCTGACTGCCAATTCCTGCAAAAGACCTTGGTAAAGTCACTGCAGCTGAATTAATCACTGAAAAGCACAGAATGAGATCTCTCTAATAACAATACAGAACCTAAGGTAATATTCCAAGTAATTTCGAGCACAGAACAAAATTAATCACGCTCTAGACCACACAAGAGCTTCACAAAAGAGAAACAAGAAGAGAAGCTGTCAAACACTGGAGTACAAACCAATGATGAGTACCAGTAACAGCAACCAGTTAGTAATGAAGAACTATAAAGATACAACGCAGTCCTTCAGTGTGGCCTAAACAGTGTATGTCTTCAAATCTGACAGTGAATTGTAAAACCAATGCCCATTATTGAACTTATTTTGCAAGTGGGGCTAACCTTGCATTCCTTGTAATAAATAACAGATGTGCCTTAATAGATTTAAACTGCTATGACCTGAGACAGGAGAAAAACTGTGTTCTGATTTAATGGGATCCTAAATCACTGAAGCTAGTTAAACTACAATGACAGAAAATTTTAATTGAATCCACCGTGTTAATATACAGTGCAGAATACAGAATCTTATTACAGGATAAGTTTCTGCCTTTACCTTGCCTAAATGCGAGTAACAAGTTTGGAGAATATACATAAATTTCAGCATTCCCATGTTTATAGCCTCCCCTTTTTCCCCTCAACCAAAATCAAGACCTGAAATTGTGGGAAAGTCTATTTTCTTATACCAAGAACCCTTAGCATTGTGTATGCTGTCTTTAGGAAAGCTCCAGCAAAAAAGCCCTTTTCCTGCCGTGTGACAGGGCGTGAGTGCGAATTTCCTGGTAAAGGCTCACAGAGCCTTCCCTAGAGTTTAAAGAACATCTGCCATGCTTTTCTATAAGTAGATGAGTTAAGAGGGGAATATTAAATGGTACGAAATCAGAGTGCCCTAATTTGGCTGCCTTGAAAACAGACAAAGGGCAATCTCTCAAAGAACATCTAAAGCATGGAGACAGATTAATAATAATAATGATTATTTTTATGCATTAAGGCAATACAGCCTCTTTTTGTCACAGATGAGTAAACTAGGATCTCTAAAAACTAATTTGGCCAGAAAACTACATGTACTGAGAAGATCACCAACCAGAGTTTCCTATCTCAGTGACTGAACTAAAATGGAGCCTTGTTACCTGAAGGGCTACAATCGGAGGAAGATGTTATTGAAGCAATAGAGAAATCCATGGATTGAGACACAAATTTCATGACCTCTCTGTATGTAAGACTACTAGATGAAGGGTGTTTCACAAATTGACTTCAGGTAGTCTAACCCCATAGCCTTACCCCTGGCTGTATAGACTATGCTGGATCATTCTCTTGCCGTCCTCATTTCTGACTGCACAGCAGCCTGGCAATCCTATAGCCATCGGTATGGTCTGCAGAAGTGTCAGATAGCTACAAAATGAACGCGTTAACACTAGCATAATGACTTGCTTGTGTCCGTATGTCGCAAGTAGAAAAAAATCATGCTAAGAATTTGGAAAGAGCTGCTGTGCACTACCAAGGCATTTTTAAATGCCAGCTGTGACACAAGCCCTTAAAACCAAATCCTGCACAGGCTAAAATAAACACAGTTTTTGACCGCTTAAACCTCCACCTTCTAAAATACTGTGTTTGCTCAGAGAAACCTAAGAGAAGTACAATCTTTCCAAAATCTCAGCCTTATCACCACTTGTGGCCCCCGCTATACAGCCACTGTAGTACGTAGACAGGACTTTATTTATATAGTCTCCCTAGTACTGAACTACTACCTAAAGAGTCTTTTTTCTGCCCATTTAGAATCCCTTAGAGAAAACTGCCTAAGCAGAGACCCTTCCTGACTAAGATGGGGCTGGTAAAACGGGTTCAAGGTACTTTTGCTCCCCTCCCCTGCTTGGGCAGAAGGAGCTGTACAGGCAGCGCACCGAGCTCGGGCTATTCCCCGCATCCTGCCTGCTCCTTAACTCCTAACCATAGACACTCTTCTTCATAGCTCTAAAAACCACATAACTCTGGGTATGCCTGTGGTCATTGCCATCATCCTATGTTGTTGTTGATCTAAGCCAAAGACAAGAGTTAACTGAAGATGAAGCACTTCACCTTTTGAAGGAAAACAGATGTCCTTCAAGCTCTAACTCCAGAAACTTGTTCTTGGTATCAGAGATCAGGAAGGAGTAAATCAATCAGCTGTTTCCTACTTTGCGAGTCATTGCATCATTTTAGAAGCACACAGTGAGTACGAGAGACTGTCAGAAAGAAGGCACTAGCCAGACTGAACCTGACCCAAACCGTGCCAGGGAAATTCCTATTGTTCCTTAAGCTATAAAGGAGAAAATATTCAGTCAGGTTATGCATGGTACTGAAAAGAAAAAAAGGGGAAAAAATACATATAACGTTTTGCAATTAGAAGGAAAGAAGTTTTACCAACAGGCCACATAATGGATCATTAACCAAAACATCCATATTCAGAAGCCCAGCAGATTTAGTGAGGAACCGTACAGATCATTAGCACTAGAGATAATAGCCATTGATTAAAAACTGACACATTGATCATTTGTTCTGGCTTTTGATTTGCCTAAGGCTTCCACCCAATTTCTTACAGTCTCCTACAGCATTTTATCCCCTAGATCATGAAAACTGTAGTTTCAGCTTCATGAACACACATCCTTAGTCCATCTATTTATGGTATTTATGCAGCATGTCTGTTGATAGGTTCCTGCCCATATAATTTAGTCATAAAATCTTGCCAGGTCCATGACATGATTTGCTTCAAATTATTAAACCACTTTGTTCATTATTTATTATTGCAATATTGTTTGCCCTGTAACAGCTAAGGTTATGTTAGCATTTCCATTACAAACACAGATACATCAAGGGATTTAAAACTTGACTGTAAAAATCTTGCTTTAGGCTGGGACTCGGCAGACAACGTTTCAGCTGACAACACATTTTTTTTTTTTTTAAAAAACATTTTGTACTAAGAATAAATACAAAATCCATCTCCTACCAATTTGGCTATAGCAATACAGAAGGAAATAATTACCATTTGCTATCAAATCACTTTCACATACACATTTTCCTAAATTAAGATTTTTATAGCATGCCCTGGGTCATTTTGTTGTATTTCAAAATTATAAGGCAATTCAACTCCGTAAAGCTGGCCACTATATCTTCGTAATAGTTTCATATTTTATGTATGGAACTCAGAATTTGTACAAAAGCATCATTCCCTGCACATGTAAATGTAACAAATTGCTATTTAAGGGCACATAATGGGCATTTCTCGACCTCAATACCCATACAGAGGGTTTGAATATAACTTTACAACGAAATTGAAAAACCCAAATTAATATTAACATTTTTCTATACTGAATAATATATTGCTTCTCCATAAAGGGCTGATCCTATTGCCTATGCCCACCTCATCAGTGTTTACTGGACTAGTGTATATTTTTTTAAAGTGTGACTATTATTTCTTCTGGGAGTGTATGTAGATGTAAAACCCTGATATAAGTATGAAATTATAGTTCTTACCAGCATTAGGATTTAAAATGTTACTTTTGCAAATAAAGACTTCAATTTTGACAGTGCATTTGCTAATAATTCAGATGCACAGAGCATCCTATTCTGATGGATTAGAGAGATAGATAGACAATTCACCTTCAAAGAGGGTGGAAGTAATCTTTGCTTGAGGCACAGCAAATTCCAATACAGTTCACTTTCTCTGTTAATACATAAGCAGATATATGATAAGGATTAATAATAAGGCTATGTGGATTCCTGTACTAGGTTGTCTCAGAAATCTTAAGCAGAATTTCTCCATTTCTCTGTTTATACAGGTCTATCCCTAGGTAGCTCATGGGTTACCTAAATTTAATATTTCGTTATGTCAAATATTTTCAGTTGTAATGATTTAATGGACCTATCCCTGAGATGGGAAGTTGGAAATCTAAGTAATCATTTGTTTTAGACTTCCAAGTACTGATATTTTATAATCAAAACAATTCTGTATTGCACCTGATTGCAGTTTGTGGAGTGTGAATTTGAGATTGAAATGGAGAACGAGGAATAGGTTCAGACTCACGTTCAGTCACACTTCAATGTTGAATTTCATTTCTGTGACAGCTATATGATGTAACCAGAAGACCATTATTTTTACTTATGGAAAAATTACATCAAAATTTTAAGTAAAATTTTTGAACTCAGTCTTTAAAAAAAACTTTATGCTTGCTAGATATACTGTTCCAGAGATTTCTAGAACAATACAACACCTTCATCTTGCAACAGCAAAAAGAAACATGAAGATTCTACATATTTAAGAAAAAAATCATGTGAGTCACATCTCAGAATTCTTGTTTCTCTCAAGGTTAAGTTTGTATATCCTAGTCTCATTTAACATATTATGTACTTTATCGTATAGAGTCAATTACGTTTGCATGTGAATAGATTTATCTGCACTTTGAATTGACTGTTTTTACAGTTAGGTATGGACATTTTACAGTCACTGCAGATACATTTGTGAACCTATATTTTCTCTGTTCTCCTTGGAACCTTTATCTAAATTGGTATTTGCAATTAAAATGCTATCTTTTCTCTCTGATGCACTTCTTCCCAAATCTCTTCCACACCCTCTCCACTCTGACCTTCCTTTAGCCTTCACAGTCACACACAAAAAAAGTAGTGGATAAGACACTGAGAAATGATCCAGTATAGCCCTCTGATCAAAGGCTGTATCAAATATACCTCATGGCATTCCTGACAGATGTGTTCCCAAGCTATTCTTGAGGCTATTGTACCATGGATATCCCACAGTTTCCCCAACTAATCTGTTTCACTGCTTTGGCATTTCTATCATTGGAAAGACTTCCCAGACATATAGACAAGTCTTCCATGTTGTCATGGAGAAGAGTTTATTTGCATCTGTCTGCATATGCAAAGACTGATGGCATAACTCTGAGTTTTCTCACCTCAAGAGTTAAGAGTCTAGTTACCTCCCTCTTTACTTTAAAATCCTGTTTCTGAGATCATCTTATTGCTTTCCTCTGCATAATGCCTCTTCCTTGGAAATGTATTTTTGTATGTATTTGGCCCAGCAGATGCTCAGGCTCATTCTGAATAGTTTAATTTGATCCTAATGTGCTGAAAAGCCTTACCCTCCTTCCACAAAGCTCTCTCCCCTTTCCTTTCTAAGGCAACCCAATACCAGGCAAGCCCCAAAGAAGGTAACTTCCTGGCTGCCAGTTGTGTGACTATATTAAGGTTCCTACTAATCTTTTCCTTGTCAATCAGGCCATAACATGAGAGGGCATGTATTTAGCTTTTTCAAGATTGGGGGGGAAGTCTGAGTTTCTTCCCCATGAAGTACAGTTTGGTCCAAAAAGAAATATTTAACGCAGTTTAAAGTTAATGCTTTACCAAACTATGCAGTTCAATGAAAGACTCTTACCTATTAGCTTGCCTCATGGTCCAGAAGAGTTGATGTGACATCAACCTATGAATAGAGGGCAGTGATCCAGGCAAGGCTGGATAATGATGTGCTGAAAGCATGGTTATTACTGGGGACACTAAGCATGTATCGTCAAAAAATGTCAAATTGATTTGCAGGTCACCTTTAAGTAACCAATATACTCTGTTGTTGTCCTCCTACCTTTCCTAGTGAACTTCCTCTTCCAAACACTCCCATTGAGTGGGGAGAGGCAGCAAATACCAGAGACATCCTCAGTTCGTGTTAATCATGTAGCTCCATGAAAGACAATGAATGGTATCTGTTTACTTTAGATGAGAAGCGTATTCTTACTCTACAGGAAAGACCTACAGTTTTCCAGACCTTCCAATTTTACTTTTTATTGTCTTCCCGCCCCCAACCCCCAATGTCATTTAATTGGTTTAAGTATTCTACCATTCAAAAGCTGTTAGAGGGGTGTTCAGTGATATGGAAGAGCAGCACAAATCACAGATATGATTAAAAAAGAATCCAGCCCAGTTAGGTAAACCACAGTAACTTCAATAAAGAAAGATTCTTTCGTCCTCTCCCCTGGTTTCTGCCCCTGCCTTGCTGTATTTCAGAATCAGCACAACACTGCCTGAGCTCAGCTGCTTCATATGGACAGGGCTCTTCCCTCGGAAGAGAGGAAGGATAAACTGGTGCTCAGGGAACTTGCTTGTAGCTCTAGAAACTACCACACCTGTGACTTTCCTGTGCTGTCTCATGCAAGTCAGTTCAGTTCCTTTGGAGAAATCAGTCCATGGATATACACGGAGGGGGGGAAATCCAGGATCTATTGTGACTTTCAAAGTGCATCATTAAAGCCAGGATCACTGATCAGGTGCTCTAAAAACTCATTAAGTATCTTCAAGTAACTGAACATTTGAAATTTGAAAATGCATCAATAACTACTCCTGTTTCAACCACACTTCCTGCCACGCAGCAGAGGTGACAGATACACTACAGTAGCTATTGATCTGGGGAATTTAGCTTCCATTCCTTCTCTGGGCTTATCCCCTTTGACTGATTTAGAGAAAGACATTTCCACTGTGTTTCTTGTCAGGAGGTTACTATGTTATTAAAGGAGTGGTAATTGATTGAAAGCCACGACAACCTGGGCATCCCAGTAAATTTTCATTGTGAAGTCTTTAAATCACTTCATGAATGTATTTCAAGCTGGAAATCAAAAATTAGTGTCTGAAATCATTAGGCAGATTTAAAATTAAGATTCTTAAAAGTTTGTTGCCAGCAACAGAAATCCGGTTCCTACTAAGTTCTTTTTATATTTGTTTTTTTTGTTTGCTTTAAGTTGTTTTTTAATGTGTTGTCCGTGCCTGTTGGCTAAGCTACGAAGGAACTGCCTGGAGACCTTGGGAGTAAAATTCAAACTTGTTTTGTGAGGCAGCATCAATTTCCCTGTCAGAAGGAACTATCACAGGACCTCCTTCATGCCTCTCAGCACAGCCACGAGATTAAAGTTTTCCCTACAACACCCAGGGGAATACTCCAGAAAACAGTTTAAAATTTAAACAGTTCAAAAGGAAGCCACATTGCAATGACAGTGTCCACTCATATGCTGAAGAGGAAGTGGGTTAACCAGGGGCTAGAAGACTCCCCCTTTGGAGTACCTCCCATGGACCTTCCTGTGCTATTCTGGAGATACATGGGTGTGATTCAGGGAAGACCCTAATTAATCCCAGAGCTGGATGGCCTCTTGGCCCACAGGAGATAAGAACTGGACTACTGGAGAGAGGCAGAGATAGGCAGAACATTAAAAAACCTTAGGTTTTAAGAATGACCAAAGTTAGGATTACTTACTGATACTGATTACCTGGAAAGCTAGAGGCAGCTATGAAAATGAAGAATTTCCCATTTTTCAAAACCATTTTAGAAAGGCACTTCTTTTAAAAGTTTTAATTATCTTCATAGCCTGCAACACAGCGACCAGAGAAATGGTTGTGTTGGCAGGACACAGAGTGGACGGGTAGGTGGAAACTCCTTAGCTTGTATTGCCACTGTCTCTCATCCAACCACAGCTTGGGTAGTCACTCCTGATACCACATAAACATCAACATGGTCAAGTACAAGCACTGCCTTTTGGATAGTTTAAAATTAAACTTGAAATTAACGACTACACTTTTTTTCCTTAGCACCCGTTGCTAGTCCTGCACTGATCCAAACCAGAAAGGGCCTAGTCTACACAAATTTCATCAGCTTATCTACAGTCATATAGTTAAACCAATAAAAGTCTCTAGTTGATACCCTTAATTTCATTCAGATGAAGGTCACATTGATTTACCTTGCATTGGTAAATTGACAGTCATAAGCTATAACCATTCAAAACCTGACACTTTAGTCATTCAACTAAACTGGTATTTAAATCCGGTTTAGGTTAATTGGTGAAAATTATCTTTTTAGACAAACCAGATTCCTTACTTGAAACAAAAGAAATTGCTATATTCATGCCAGAATCAGATATTGTCTTGAAACCCATTTGTCTGCCCTTGATTCCCTTTCTATCTTTTTATTTCTTATACAGTACTGTTTTATGTATTCCTCCCTAAGGAATATAAACATATCCTATGCCATGTGTGAACTTGTAAACTCTTTTGAGATACAAGGATAATAAATTCTGAACAGTATCATTTCTAATGTCTGAATAACTCCACTGAACAAACCATCTATCAAACACAAGAAAAAGTCCTCCACACACAAGGTAGGAATTAGAGGAAGAAATAACAGTATAAAACTTGCCTTATTTACCTAACAATCAGATCTTATAACAAACACACCTATCCACTCATAGTAATGTGGAAATAGTTTATACATTTAATATAGTGTCATAGTCATCACAGCATACAGATAATCCACAGGGCAACATTTGTAGAGGGATGCAGTACTGATTACTGCACCAACAGCTACACCACAAAAACCAAACCCTACAGGCTTACAGAAAACAAGTCTAAATCTTTCTCTCTCAGTGTTATCCTTAAATCCAAGAACAGCATCCTTACAGACAAACTAAAATTATTTCTATTGAAGATAAGCATTGCTTCTCAATTATGCTGTGATGAGAAAATTTCCACTTGATTACTTTGATGTTTGGTGCAGTCAGAAATGCATATTCAAACTACTCATAGTGAAAGACAGACAACACTTACAAAGAAATTAAAAATAACTGATTTTTAAGTCATAATTGGTTGGACTAATTTACCACAAACTTACAAAGAAGCATCTTCAAACCACAAGTGTTTTATCACATTTTATATCACTAAAGATATCCTGTACTGCCACCATCTTGGTTGGCAAATCAGCACACCAAGAATTTCCATTACTTTCATTACTATATGTGAAAGTTGGATAGTAGTATCTTTACAGTTGATTATTTTCTGGATGTTTATTCAACTAATTATAATCATCCTTTAAGTAGATGCAATCCATCATTTTAATAGGTCAAAATCTCAATTTTTTTCCTGCACTGCAAACAAGTTGGATGAAACATTAAGTTTCAATTTCACACAGAGATCTTTGTTTTAAAGGAAGTGTTATGATGGCAGAAGCACTTGCCTATAAATATTTATTGGCTGGCAACCACAGAGATTTCTGTGACTAGCTGCGCTCTGTGCCTACTTTGCCCCCGTGCGCTTTGGTCGGCTTGAAAACCTCGTGGACTTGGCGCGCTGGGTGCCTCAGCCCCTGCCAGGGCGCTGAAGCTGCTGTTTCTCCTCACCTGCTCGGATGAGGTGCCGTGGGTTTGCATCACCTTCCCCACACAGACAACACCTGCAAGGAACGCTTCCCCCTAGCAAAACAATTTCGTACTGGTTTGATCACGCTCACCGTAAGTCGCAACTGCAGCGGAGGAGCAGGAAAGCTCCTCCCGCTCAGCGGAGGGGGAGATGGAAAGACGACTCCAAGCTCCGCTCCCAGAGGGAGCCCGGGCGGGAGGCGGGAGGGGCCGGGACGGGGGAGGAGAGGGCCCTGGCTCCAGCCGCGCCGGGCTGAGGGAGGGGAGAGGCCTCGGTTTCAGTGCTTAATTGCTTATGCTTGCCTTTTCCCCTCAATACCCGAATCGGTCATTAGAAGTTTGCGTTAATTGGCAACAAATTAAGTAAAATATCCCAGGGCTGAGACCGTTTTGCCCTCGCCAATATGTTGGATAGATACTTCTGTAGCTAGTTTGGAATTAAGCACTGAAGGAGGCATCCATGTCACAGGACTCCTCCTTTCCAGGCTTCAGCTTGTTATTGTTGGCCCTGTTCAGACCCAATAACCTAAAAAGATGAGTGAATTATAATCTGAGGACTGATACCTTTCTGCAAATTTTGCAACAGAAACATACAGAAATGAAAAAGAATAACTGTACACGTTCACACCAAACATTCCAGTCAGACCCCTCCCTCAGCTCATCTCCCAGGGAATGGAGTGTGGAATTTGCCCTCACAGGAGCTGAAGAATTAAGAGTGATAAAAGTCGTAACATAGAAAAATTTTAAGAGGCAAATGGCTAAAAGAAAAAGACAAAACTGATTCTAGAAGTCTTTAATTTTGTTTCCCTTCAGTTTAATTATTTTTCCAGTGCTCAGTTAAAATCTAGGTTCTGTTGAACATGGCAATTTTACAAGTAGGGATTCAGAAGTATTTCCATTCTGTTTACTCACATAAATTAACAAGAAGTGCTCTTCTGATTCTAGGTGGCTCTGTCAAGTTGGTTAAAGCCACATTTAGTGCAAGTGATGTTAAAAGCAAAGACCAAAATACCCCCATCATCTTCACAAAATAGATAAAATGCTCAATAAATCACATGCTTCCAAAGCACCAATTCCAAAAAGCTCCCTGTAATGAATGATACCTCTTCAAATACCTTTAGCAGAGATTATATAGCCAGAACATAATTTTTTGTCAGTATGTCCTTCACTAAGGCCATTTGAACATTCAAGGATCTTAATGTAGCATAAAAATTAGTCAAAGAATCATAATTCTTATGACATAAGAAAGGACAAAGAACTAACATGTTAACCTCACCACAAATACGCATCAATTAAGTAACAGAGAATCACAAAATACAACACTGGTAATTCCCAAATCCCATTGAAAGTTGACTACCCTGTAAATATTTTATGTTCTTAACTACACATTATATGATTTCCAGATTTCATTAGTCCTACTGACATCAACAGGATAAATCCTGTGCTTTCAAGTCAGGGTCTTGCACAACTTTTGTCAAAAAGCACAAGTAGGAAGTTAGAGCCAAATGAATAATCACACCAGCGTGTGAGAAAACCAAATGTGGTTAATCCATGAAAGGAATTAAGGTACTTCATGAACAACCAGGTTCCTGAAGCACCAGCACAACTAAATCTTGACATCTCTTGTCCATTGACACTGGAGTTTTTAATATTAATATCCTCGAGGTACCTAAATGTTGGTGTTTGAGAATGCTCAGCAGCACCAAAACTTGGTGGCTTACTACCTATCCCACCTGCAGTAACTCAGGACTCGTAGAGGAGATGTTCCACCACACAAGTTGCCCAAGGTGCTCACCTGAAAGCAAGTTTACGGGTCAGGTGTTCACATACAAACAAAAGTTGCCACTGTCTACTGTTGAGGTTCTAGCAGAGGTAGGGGCAGTGGTGCTCCTGGTCTTGCAGCTGATAGCACCTTGTTGGGGACAGATAGGACCATTGACAAAAGCTCCTTTTTTGCTTTTTGAAGGAATTATCGCATCTCTCATGGGCCTGTTTTGCAACAGGATGGTTTGCCATAAGGACACTCACAGTCATGAGAGTCAGTTGAAAGAGTTCAGTGTACAGTTCCACCGGAGCAGCAGAAGGACAAGCAGAAAGGGAAGGAGAGAGAGAGAGGACAGGCCCCTGTAGCTGGCTATACAGACACTCATTCTGGAATAGAGAGGGGACTGTGAAACACCTCTACGAGTAAGGGCCGTTTCCCATAGCTGCCTGTTTCTACATACCTGAAACGCTAGAGAGAAACTTGACCACCTGCTTCTCCTCGTCACCTGCAGAAGCATCCTCAGCTAAACGGAGCAGCTTCCATGGGTGATGCTGTGCCCAAGCTCCCAGCCACAGCAGAAACCTGCCAGGGAAGACTCTCACAGCTAGCCCACGGGGACCTCCATGCTGCCAGAGATGCAGTGATAACAAAGCCCAAACCACGCAGCTGAAAGCTGGATGGCGTATCTCAACTAGCTACATTTTCATCTTTTCATACAATATAACTCTCTCCCTCCCCAAAAAATCCGTGCAGACACAAATTCAATCAATAGTGCTGCTGAAAAGTTTCAGATGTGAATCATTAGGACAAAGAAATCCTGGCAGATTGCTTGTTTTGGGTTATTCTGGCTACTACCCATGCTCATAGCAACTGAGATCAATGGAAACGTCTCCCAGGTCCCAAATGTTACAGAGGTTTCAATCAATCTCTTGGAAAAAAAAGGATGATTTGATAGGTTTGTGATTCTCTTTCATGTAGAAAATAACAAAAAAGAACCACCCTAAGTTTGCTGTGCGTGCAAGGTTAATATGAATGATAAAATTAAGACAAGCTCCCCCACGAGCTTTTAATATTAAAACTAGAAGAGTAAGCACGGTATGTTTAAAGCATTTGTTTAAATGTCAATATCCTGTCTGCTTCAGCAACGATGCAGGTTTTTGTGTCACTTCTCCTGCCCGCTATCGATTAAACAATCATGATTGCTAATGAGGAAGGAAAAGGTGCTATTTTTAATTCCACAGTGATTTTTAACTCTGTTATTTCAAACGTGAAATTACCTTTGTTGTTCTAAAAATCAGTATGTCCTTTATTATACACTCTGAGAATTATAAGCATGTACATTACATTATTTCTCAATAATTCAAACTCATGTCCAAAGATATATTTTTTCCTCCCTTCAGAATTCAATTAACCTTAATGAATTGCCCTACCACAAACTGTCAGTCAAGCAGAACATATAATCATTATGAATGAAGTTTTCAGAAAAGGCGAGGCTTAAATATTCAAGTGCAGTCTGTTCAGCTTCACATAAGCAGGGGTAGGGAAAATAATATGTAGCTGAAACCCATAGAAACTGTGTTCTGGAGGCACTGGCAAATGTCATTACACAGAGTTCTTACTGCATGTTTCTGTGGAAGAGTTGCATTCATCCTTCAATACAGACAATAAAGACATTTAACCATTTTTCCCTGCAACAGAAGTGTGGTACATGAAGAGATGACACCAAACTGATGCCCTGGGGTATGGAAGGATAGCAACTTCTCTTTGAACTCAGGCATTACCTATATACCCCAATGGTGTCTGATTTCTAACAAATATTAGCAAAGATTCAAGCTATGACTCCCGTAGGTGATTAATTTAGGAGGGCAGTGTTTTCTAGAAACTTCCTAAAAATAACCAAAGTGGGCATGTAAGGTGAAAAACATTTCACTTTAAACATAGGAGTTGGGTTTATTGGGTTTTATTATGCTGGTAAATACAAGTGATTCATTTTCAAATAAATGTGACTATTGCAAAGGATTTTAGGGGGGGGATATTTTCTAGATTCACTGTAGGATCTTCTTGATTCTCTCCTCCCTTTTGGGAACTCACTTCCCAATGATTCAGGAGGCTTTTATATGGAATATATCAAGTGGTTTGTTTTCTCATGTCAGGAGGATGATCTCTTAATGGTTTGACTCAAGTACTGGTGTTAGTACACCCATACTTAGGTCCCAGATGCCTTAAAAAGACTTTGTAGTACATGAAAAGCATATCTTGTAGGGTGAATTGACATGGATGCTCAATAAAGTCAGCCAGACAGTGATTATTTGCTGTAGAGCCCACATGCTTTGGCCTATAGAGGATAAAAAAATGCAGTTCAGCTTTTCTTCCAAGCTTCTGACAGCACGTTCATGAAAGAAGTCAGAGGAAGAACAGTTACAAAGTGGAATTATTTGACTTATTACCAGAGAATTCAGTCTCTATCCACTAATATAATCTATAAAAAAATTAGAGAACACTAACATGTTCCATGAGAAAAAAAGAAGATTAACTGGATAGTAAATTATTCCTTCCAGCATAAACAACCACCTTGCACAAGAGCTCTGAACGTGGCATTGGTAATTCAAACGTGACACCTTCTATGGAGTAGAAGTCCACTTAGATGGATTAAATGCTTATTCTGAAGCTAGATCTAGTCTCTGATACTTCTTTTGGTCAAAATCTGCTTCAAGACATAGGCATAAAATACATGTAGGTGTGTAATACAAGACTGTAGCGGTTCATGATGTGTTTTACAGCACACCACTTAGCTGTATCCACTCTCGCCTTTATTTCCTAGTGTCTTGAACGCTGTAAAGTCACTAACAGTGAGGTTCAGGCGTGTACAGGAGCACCACACCTGTAGGGTGTTATTTCCACCTTTGATACATGGCACTGGTTACCAAAGCCAAGGGCACAGCCCTTGCCTCTTGGGAGGGATCTTTCAGATGGGGTCAGACAGCACGGTGTTGAAGAGCTGCTGAAAGGTAAGTGATTGCCGCTGCTGCAGGGAGAGCACCATGGGGTTGCATCGAAAAGCTTCCTGGTGCACCAAGCAGGACAAGAAGGAGCTATGCCCCAACTTCTCAGCTTCTTACCAGAATGCTTGTCTCCCAATCTGTCCTGACGTGGTGGATTGGCTCCTGGCATCCATAGCTGCCCTCTGCCAGACATACTTCCCATCCAGAGCCATCTTTTAATGATCTGTTCTCCCAGTCTCTTCCTGCTGCAGAGGAGGATTCATGTTGCATTCGACCACTCCCTGCAACCCCCTGGTCCCCCACAGGCTATCTTCTGAAGAACGTAGCTCCCAAAATGGTTTAATATGGTATGTGGTATACCACTGAAAGCTGTGACTAGAAGCGCTTCGTATTATGAAAATGTTCCTCTTTAAGCAAAAATATTAACACAATACAGTAAAAGAAAATGCAGTGTCATCAACACCAAAGAAATAGCTGGAAGACTGTTCATGGAGAGGTACACAATTCCTTTCTCCAGTTTTGCTGCTCTTCCCTGGCAACATCTGAAGTCATTGGCAAAGATGCTTCTTCATTACCACCTCTGGAGATTTGACAGAGGACAGGTAAAACAAAGATCCATAAACATCCAGTCAGATTGAATACATTCCACTGAGGGCCAGATCTCTTTAAAAAACTGTATTTGTGCCATGCACATAAAAGATAAATTAAAACCAGAAGATTTTAAAGAGCTTAACAATACTACCATAAATTGTTACTAGGAATGCAGAAGCTTTTAGTTTTTCACCTAGTGGAGCTCAGTCAATTTTCTCATCTGTCATAGCCCGTGCTTTGTTAAATTTCCTATAGTTATAGTTTTAGCTTTGGAAAAGAAATAATTTATGAAAACAATTTTCTCAGAATTGCTCAAGAGAAAACAGTGCAAAAAGTCTTCACTAGAGTTTCATGACTTACTCTAACAATTTTAATGCTTCAAAGCGAATCCACTCTTGTAAAGCTGCTTGACAGAGTTTGTTCGGCTTATCTGTAAAACTCTGCACCATATTTCACATAGAGATATATGCCTTCATATCATATTTGCAATGAACAAATCTGCCTAACTCTGTGCTTGATTGAGTTACCTATTACTCATACTGATAATGCATTTTACAACATCATCCTATTTGGTAATCATTTAATGTTGGCCACTAAATCACTTTCAATTACTTGTGCTATGGCATTTGTGGTATAACACAGCTTAACAATATACTTCCATATTTCTAGATTCTTACCTAGAAATTTTTATTCTATTATCAAGAATATCAGCTATGATTAAAATTACTGAAAGCTGATAGGGCTGAGGGCTTGATACTGCATTCAGATATATCAGCAATAGATATAAAAATCATACACATAAAACTATGTAGAAAAAGGATGAAAACAGTATTTTTGATTTCCTGATGATTCCACATTGATAACCCTTCACATACAGTAGGTTCCACTACACGGAAGGTGTTCATCAGCAGATCGTGCCCAATGACAGACTGCTGTTTGTGCAGAAGCTTTGAACACAGTATTTGTGTATCATCTTATCTATAACTGCAAAAGGAAAAGTCAGGGGTAGGACGGGGAACTGCAAGCCCAGGATGAAATTTAAAATATAGCTATCCAGCAATCAGAAGATAGGGTGGTGTGTGTGCTATCAGATCCATCCAGCTTGATCTAGCTCGCAGTGCTAACAACAGAAGTGCCCATATGAAGGCATGGGCTTTAATGCACGTTAGAGACCAAGTATAAACTCACAAGGACTCTGGATAAGTAGCTCATGTTGAAGCCCAGTTAACCACATTGTTGCTGTGAGACATGTTATCTATGGAAGCTAGTACATAGCACAGATGCTATAATCACAAGTATTTGGGCTATGTCAGTTATTCTGCTCAATGTTACTTTTAAGGTCTTTAAAGACAGCAGTGAAAACAGCAGTTACATTTTCCATTTTCTTTAAAAAGCCAAACTAACCAGCAACAGCTTGAAGTCCTCCTATTACACTTAAACCTTTTTCACTTGTTTAGAAATGAAACTTTTGGTATTTTTCTCTCTAAATTAACTGTCCCAGTCATGCAGACCTATCTTGCTGTTAGACACAAATCCCAACTGGCAATTCTCCTTCACTTAAAATTAGTAATTTCAAAGTATTTCAGGAAGTGCAATTATGCATTTGTTTAAAAAAAAGGTGTGTTTTATGCATTTAAACATCAACTCCCTTCCACCAATATCACGTTCAGGGTGAAATGTCTCATTATTGTTATTATGATGGTGATTATTAAATACTGACCTTGACTCTTACCCAAAAGTACTATTATTGCTTTCAGGTTTAGAGGTCAGTCCTGGAAGTATACTGAAATACAGATTTAAAGGCTCTATCTCAGTATTCCGCTGTAGCATGACAATTTAATTTACTAAGGTAAAGTAGTACTGCTGTTACGACTACTCCTCTTGATGAGCCTCCATGAATCATTTTCTCTTCTTCAGTGTTAGTATAACTTTTCTCATTCCAGTTTCTGGTTACCTGAAGCATACTGCAGGTCCTAACAGATCTTGCCAACACGTTATTTATCCAAGTGCACTGATAAGCATACCCATCAAGTAGTCAGAATGTAAGGTTTATTCAATCATTTACTTCACCATTCCCAAGTGGCCAGGCTATTCACAAATTTTTATTCCTGGTAAGGATTAATGCAGAAAAATATCCTAAGAACTCCGGAGTGAGGCTTGAATTCAGTAGCACCGAAAGCAGTACAGAAGGACACTCAGGTTCCTACGGAATCAGCTACATCTCAAAACTATACCAACAGGACTTGAAAGCAGTTAAGTGTTTTGTCATTGTACTACCATATTAATTAAAGAGCTCCTAAAATCTTGAAGGGCTTCAACTCTGAGGGAAAAAATAAACTATATATGCATTTGATGATTGCATAATAATTAGCTACAAGCTATTCTGATCCAAGCAAGAAACAATGCCCGTTCTAAATTTATGTTTAATCCTTCAGGAAGCAAGTGACAACAGGATAACAAATACCTACAATTTTAGATTTCCTGATTGCTTACAATTCAGAATTTAAACTTAGCGACTTCAGTGGATCTCACATTGCCTGAAACTGAAACTCAAACTCAGAATATATGAAGATGTTGAGGGATTTCCACAAGGTCCAAATCTGCACACAAAAGCTCAACTTTGCAGTCACAATGAACTACCATGGAGCTATGAGACGCTGTTATGAGTTCTAAACTTGTATTTTTTTCTCAAGTGAAATTTCAAAGGTGGGCGATTCTGATTCTTCTATCTTTTGCTATGCTGACTAAAACCTACTGTAGGAGGTGTGGCATGTAGACATCAGCACCAGTGAGAATCTGGTACAGCTCAGTACTGAATAATGATTAGAATCTGCTCATGTGTTGTTAACGGGAATTTAATCCGAGGAAGAGACACAGGCTGGCAACCATGCCAGTTGTTAAATCTGCACGGAGAGAGGTGGAACAGAGGAATCCTAACAAACTCCCCAACTTTGATATATATTATTAAATAAAAATGTAGGGCTGGTCTATCAGCAGTGCAGGCAAGCTAGAGCTGGTCTTCAGGACTGCTGTCTTGTGCCTTAAGTGCATTAAAATGTCATTATCCATACTCACCAAAGTACCTTTCTCACTTCCTTTCTTTAAGCCTTTTTGTAAGCTATAATTACAATTAAGCAAAGACATGTTTATTGTCACGAAATGTATGCCAACGGCTCACACTAATGCAATCCAAACATTAGTATGAAACATTTTTCCAATTACTGCACAGACTCCCTATAGTGTTTCCAGCTGCTTTATGACATTTTAAACTCCGTATATAATACAGTCCTTTAGAAAGCTGCAAAATCTTTCTATTTCTTTCTTATGACCCGAGAAAACCTAAATCTATTAAAAGCACATTTTCATAGCAGCAGGATAAAAATGCTTTTACTACATTTATCTTGAAAATTGGTGGTGTTAAATAGTGCCAGGGGATAAATAACCATAAAATATAACATTAGTGTACAGGGTACTGTTCTAACTAGGCATGATGGGATGTCTTTCCACCCTTTCATTTCTTCTTTCTATTTGTCCCATTAGAGCTATGTAATCATTCATCAGTCACTGTGGCAAGCAGTGTTGCTCCATCCTGACTGCTGCCTCAAATGAGATCTAAGAAAGGAAGCCACAGAGAGAAAATACAGTCCACAGCAGTCCAGAGACGTCACACCTATATTCCTGACTGATTTTCTACCAAAACACTTTTGCTATTTATGGAAAGAATATTTTAACAGCTTCACATATGAGTTTTGAAATTCGGTTAGAGAAACATTCATTTAGCACATTAGAAGGAACTGGCAAAAAGGTCTGAATAATTAATAACCACAACAAAAAAACAAGATTCAGCTTTGGTTTAAAACCCAGATGTTACAATCAGCTTCTGCTGATCTAACTCTGCTTCTGCTTCCTGGCACTTCCAGCAAACTTACGATAACTCAGTAAACCTAGTCCATTGAAGCATTTGAGCTTTAAGCAGATGCTATTTGTATGGGGCTTGCATGGCAAGGTTTTGGTAGTGGGGAGGGCTACAGGGGTGGCTTCTGTGAGGAGCTGCTAGAATCCTCCCCTGTGTCCAATAGGGCCATTGCCAGCTGGCTCCAAGATGGACCTGCCACTGGCCAAGGCCAAACACATCAGCAATGGTGGTAGCACCTCTGGGATAACATATTTAGGAAGGGGGGGGGTGGGGGGTGGGAACCTGTGCAATTGCAGCTAGAGAGAGGAGTGAGAATATGTGAGAGGAACAACCCTGCAGACACCAAGGTCAGTGAAGAAGGAGGGGGAGGAGGTGCTCCAGGTGCCGGAGCAGAGATTCCCCTGCAGCCCCTGGTGAAGACCATGGTGAGGCAGGCTGTCCCCCTGCAGCCCATGGAGGTTAACGGTGGAGCAGATCTCCACACTGCAGCCCGTGGAGGACTCCACACTGGAGCAGGTGGATGCCCAAAGGAGGTTGAGACCCCGTGGGAAGCCCACGCTGGAGCAGGCTTCTGGCAGGACTTGTGACCCCTTGGGGGACCCATGCTGGAGCAGTCTGTTCCTGAAGGACTGCACCCCATGGAAGGGACCTGTGCTGGAGCAGCTTGTGAAGAACTGCAGCCCATGGGGAGGACCCACATTGGAGCAGTTGGTGGAGGACTGTCTCCTGTGGGAGGGACCCCATGCTGGAGCAGGGGAAGAGTGTGAGGAGTCCTCCTCCAAAGAGGAAAGATTGGCAGAGACAACGTGTGACGAACTGACCACAACCCCCATTCCCCGTCCCCCTGTGCTGCTCAGAGGAAGGAAGTGGAGAAATCAGAAGTAAAGTTAAACTCAGGAAGAACGGAGGGGTGAGGGGAACGTGTTTTAAGATTTAGTTTTTATTTTCTCATTACTTTACTCTGATTTGATTGGTAATAAATTAAACTAATTTCCCCAAATCGAGTCTGTTTTGCCTGTGACGGTAATTGGTGAGTAATCTCTCCCTGTCCTTATCTTGACCCACAAGCCTTTCGTTGTATTTTCTCTCCCCTGTCCAGCTGAGGAGAGGGAGTGATAGAGCGGCTTTGGTAGGCACCTGGTGTGCAGCCAGGGTCAACCCACTACACTATTTTTCCAATCAAAATACTAATAATATTAGCATTGAAGCAATCCTAAAATAAACTTAATTTAACAAAAAAAAATAACAAAACATAATACTTATCCATTGTAAAGCCACAATTTTTTTACTAAGAAAATTGTGAAGAACAGTATGGTTTGTAGAACAGACAGAAGATGGCTTCTTGACATAGCTTTTGACAAAAATGCATCTATCGGTTCCTTACCTATGCAACATCCACCAGCTAAACAGAGAGAGTAACTCACACAAGAACATCTGACACTTTTTCATATATATAGTCTTGAAGAAATCAACAAGAATGTTTAACTTCTCACTGAAGATTATTTTTCAGCAAAAAATATGAAAGATAACTGCCTGAATTTTGGGGCAAAACTAGAATATTTGCTATGTGCCTTACAGAAATCAATACATAAAAATGCCATGTTACAGTTCAACATTGTCCTTTGTTTTTCAAAGGATAACATGTAGCCTTTAAAGAACTTTCAAATACTGAAATTGATATTCAGAAGATTAAGCTTCTTCAGGAGATCTTGCAATGAATTTCCTGGAAGGACTGAAAATTGCATCCTCATATTGTACATTCCATCAGACATGCATTAAGCACATTCTCATTACTTCCAAGTATGCCCTCTCACTGATGTCTTAAAGAAAACAGACTTTTTTGAAAAGAACTAAATAAAAAACCATAAACTGTTAAGCTCTGAATAAAATGCAAGAAGAACTGAAAAAGTATGGAGTCTTCCTTTCAAAGGATAAATAATTTCTTGAACTTGTAGCTACTGAGAGCTCTAAACCATCTGGATTTTGTTAATCTAAATTATTTATGAAGTCAAGGAAAAGAAATGTCATACTTCAAACCCATGATGTCTGAAGTATAAAGATCGGTAGACACACATTTCTAAATCACTCTGGCAAGACTGCAAGCCTTTTACTCATAAAATTAGCATTTCATTTCACTGAAATTAATGAGTGATCTTATGAGAAAATTGCCACCAAAATGAACAGCAGAAGGCCTATGTTGATGATGTTCCCCATTTTCATGTTAAGGCCAGGACTCAACATATCTGTAGCTTTGATGACCTCACTGGACACACTACGTGCTTTAAATTTTTTACTTGTTAACCACTTCTGAGTCAAAGCCTAAATCCACAAACACAATGAGCCTAACAAGGTCAGGGATTTATTTTAAATTCAAAGTAATTTCTTTTTTTTAACTAGCATGGGCCAGAAACCTTAATCTGTTATGGAGACAAATGGATGAGTCATAATGGGAACTCTCCAACATGCAGATCAGTGACAGTAAGGGATCAAGGAAATTCAAGAACAAAGCAAAAAGAACACTCTAATCTGAATTATCATTAGCATCCATAAATTCATACAGGCCGGCATCTTGTATTGACACTGCATCTGTTGCTGCAGTGGATTTTGTGAAGTGTCTGAAAGCAACGTGGAGATGGCCCTTTTGTCATAGGAAGTGCCAGATAAAACTAAGAGAGCTGAAATCATGGACAGTCACTTTGCAGCATAGAATAACATACCTTCCTCATTTTCCTCCAAGCCTGACACCCGTGCTTCACTGAAATTTCTAGCAGCTGTAGGAGTTTACTGCATTCCAAAGTTCAAACATTTGGATGGAAAGAAAGGCAAAATATGTAACCAAACTTGTTCAAAAGAGCAACAGATCTTAGGAAGCGATGAAATTTATGGTGTGTCAAACACATAGAGTATAATACACTACAATCTTTGAGTACTCCATCCTAAAATAAGTGACAGAACAAAAATGAAAGTTCACATCAACCTTACAGAAAGAACATTTCATTAGTATCATCAGAAGACAAAGACTGTTTCACAAACTTGTTTTGAGAGCAGTTATGCCAGTTATTATGCTATCAAATACAGCCATAACAAAATAAAAAAGTCGAGGTTTTTGATCCATTTGTGAACAACAACCACCTTCTCAGTCCAGAATTCAGCCAATACATTGACTTTGAATATATATGTTGAACACTTCCAGCAGCAAAGCTAAATTAGAAATATAACTAGACCTATCTTTTTTACCTTCATCCTTCAATTCATAATTAAGCAACCCGCTGAAAGACTCCCTGCTTCCAGCATGCCTGAGGTGGAGCCATCCCATCAGTCACAGCGGTATGGGAAGCCAAGAGACCAACCCGTTGGCAATGTCCAAGAAGCACGAGTTGCATATATTTGAGTCTGTTTTAAAATTACAGTAACACAGGGTGCTTAACATAAATAATCTCTTAGGGAAAGAAATTTCAGCGCTAGCTGGCTCGGATGACTATAGTTGACTATATGGTAAATTGCCATTCAAACTGGTTTCCCTGGATCTTTATCTTATATTCTTGAGATCTAAGTGCTCTATGGCTCACAAAGAAAAAAATACTGCTATAGGGTGTTCAAATCTTTGGCATCTCTCCAAAAGGTCTGCTGGTCTAGAGCCTACACACCTGGGAGGAACTATTCCCGTCTTTAATTGTGCCTCAGACATTTCTATTAGCACTGTAAATATTCTGTACTGGAGAGAAAATGTCAGAACTCTTCCCAGAAAACTATTCCACAGTTTCATAGTCAAAAAGGACATCTCTGCTACTACCTTTTGCATGTTACTTAATTTTTTATGAATGACAGTGAGGACATAAAATAACGTCTCCACATAAATATTCTGTAATGGATTTTTGACCAGCTGAACTAAGACACAGCAGGTTTATTCCTTAATTGGGGCCCCATATATGATGGTAAACTTTCATCTTGGGGGGGTCACTGAACCACAAATGCTCTACTGAGAAGATAAAGCCTTCTGACTGACTTCAATGAGGATTTAGAGATGGGGCCAACTGATTTAAGGGATACTATTGTCCATACTAGTATCAGATTTTGGTGGGGGGTAGGAGAGTTGTTTGGGCTTTTCCTTTGTTGGTATTTAGAAGGGTAAATGAAATATCATCCTGAAGTCTTTGCAGAACCTTTGCAACCTTAAGAGACTCCAAGTTTTAAAAAAATTTCTATCTGACATGACAGCACCTGAATCAAGGCAAGACCGACCCAATCTGTACACAGAAGTTGAAATCCAGTATATTTCATGTGCCTGTTATGATCATAGCCTCTAACAAATATAGCAGTTTCAAATATAGCACTAAACAAAGTCTTCCCCTACGTTTAGCAAAAACCTGAAAAGTTGCTGGAACACAGTTCTTACTATAAGGGATCCCAAGGGAACACTTGGCATTGAATTCTTTTTCATATGGTTTGAGGTTATGAGAGACTATGATTCCCATGATAGATGTACAAGTTATGCTTTGTCACAGGAATCATGGGATTTTAGTTGTTGGATAAGAAATATGATCTAATATGAAGAGCAAAAGATGACATCAACAAGTACATTGCTTATAAACCCTGTGAGGACTTATAACCTCCATAAGACAACGCAGATAAAACTTTGTATTGCTAATGCAAAACAAAATAGCTTCAAGTTCTAAATATTAAAATATTTTTTTAAAAAAAGAAAAATATTTTTTAAAGTTTTTTTAAAAACATTTTTCTGCAAAGAATTAGACACTGATTGTACAGATTTACAAAAAAAAAGTAGAAATTACAATATTTTAACTAAACTCTAAGCATTTATGTAGGACCCTCTTCTGTCCTCATTTAACCTGCAACAATTTTCAGTTACATGGAATTGCTAAAGAAAATTTAGGTCTATCTACCAAACATTTAGATCAGGATCAGAGGTCACTGTCAGATGCTGCCTTGTGTTTTCAAACAGTGAATAACACCTAATGTAGTTATAAAATGATCTCTTTTACTTCATTCATAGTTCATTCATGATCATGAAGAGGAATAGCACAGTCTTACTACATACTCTTCAGATCAATTACTGATGCTGAATGTAAAAGAAATCAATTTCATGGACAAATTACATACCTACTTTAAAAGTTTGCTAACGCTTATTGTCTCAGTCAACAGTAATTTATATCTGTGTACTCTCAAAATTAAGGCTGCTTCTTCTTCTTACACAGATGACTCCTCTGCAAGCATTGGCCTCATCTTAAAACAAGTTTCAAAACAGACAAAAACAATGTTTAGTTATTTTTCTCTATATTATAGCCACTAAAGATCCAAGTTATTCTTTCTGGAGAAACATTATTTTGTGTAACTGTTATACACATACACAAGTTCTGTGTACAGAAAGATGTTAATAAAAAAATGCATTTTCTCCCTTTCCCTCATTCCCTTAATGCTGCCTCTCTCCCCCTCTTTAAGACATTTGTGAAACTGTCAATGTGTTTCTATCAAATTGCCTTTGACAATGCTTATGTTTTTGCAGTCAGTCGGCACCCAAACTAAGAGAGAATTGATTTACTCTTAAATTAATTCTGGCTTATGCCAGCACTATTTGACGTCATACAGGTGTGGGTTATCCAGACTTCAATGTGGTGCTATGGGATATCATCACAGTACATACTCCTCGCCAAAACCGGGGGGAAAGTGCAAGAAAAGCCTTCTTGATACTTTTTTAATTATTATTTTAAAAATCTTAACCAGAATTCAACTTAGAACAATAATTTTTTAGTTCCTGTGACTCATGTCTCTTCTGTCTTCAATAGATTAGACTCCCTTATCTGGGATATATTTTTTCCATTATGTAAGTTTTTCTTTTTGTCCAGACACTGTGGTTTGCAGAATGACATCCTAGTAAGGATGCTTTGTGAAATATGCAGGTTAGCAGAAGAATCTGAATACTACACAGCCCCAGTTATCTATTAGGCAAATCAGCAATTTAGCAGAATAAGAAAAATAAGGAAAAAAGAGAAAAAAAAATTAAAATATTTTCATATATTATTATTTTTCAAAACAAAACCAAAAAAGTCTAGATCCTGTACGTAAAGTAGTCATTTTCTATTTAGTTGAAAAACGCTGCAACGTAGTCAAAAGCTGAAGGAATTTTTGAAGAATTTTTTCCCCAGCTTCACTTTAGTTGCATACTTACTGGTAAGTTTCCCTATTTAGATGAAAAATTCTCTTTGTCAGGAATGCAAACACTGGTCTTCATTTTCATGTTCTAGTACAAATAAGCCAGTCCTTAATATTTTTTGCTGTAGTTTGTGACTTTTTTCTTTTCCAAAGTGAGTATTAACCAACATTTAACTGATTTTCTGATAGAAGTTACTGTCTAAAACCAAATTATTTCCTGGTTTGTTTCAAAAATTCAGTGAGGATATGTATGGCACTAACTGCAGTGAATTCTTATTACAGCTACTCAGCTACTTATTTGTTTTGACTACTTTCATAAAAGTACAGTTTTTGTAATCCTTGTGAGTGTCACAAAGAGAAACAAACACACTTCAGTTATGGATGCAAGATAGAAATGCGAAAGAATTAGAAATCGGAATATACTAAGTAATAGTTCCTGTAATATATGTGGCCATCAAGTGGACTTCAAACACCAACCATTTAGCCAAATGAACTTCGCTACCCCACTTGGAGGTTTTTTGTTTGTTTTGTGGTTGGTTTTTATAAATCTTTTAATGGTCCTATAGTTTTAGCAACCTAATCATCCAAAATCGGATGGATGGATGGATGGATGGATGGATGGATGGATGGATGTAAAAGAATTTCACAAATCATGATCAGATTTCATGTGCTATTTTGTTAAGAAAACTATTATTTTTCTCAATAAACATTAAACAACCAACTTAGTGACAAGCTATGGGGAGGTACAATGACATATATGCACTATCAATTCCAGAAACTTCTCTGACAAAAACTAGTGTATTTTTATCTTATATTACAACTATTTAACATCTTGATTAAATTAAACATGAAATACAACACACATGTCCTTAATATACATACTCTGGTTCTGAGGCTCTATTTCATAAACCAGCTTTCTCCTGAGATGTATCCATTTAGGTCATGAATAGATAGAGATTAACTGGGGATTATTCTGAGGTTAATTCATTCAGTAGAAACCCCCACATATTCAGCTTTATGATTCTGGCATGCTTTGTAGCCAAAGTTTTCCTTTCTAACTGGTCTTATAAAAGGCTGAGAGCCAGAAGTTATCATGGCTCCATTTAAACAATTCAAAGTCACAAAATTAAGTTTGTAACCAGAATACACACTAGAAAGCTGCAATGAAGGAAACTGACTTCATGTCATTCAGCAATCTATGATTTGGATGAGAGAGAGAGATTAAAAAAATACAACAGTAAAAATTTCTTTCCCCCCTGTTGTATCCGAGCAGTTTTTTCTCGTTAGGCTGCCTCAGGCCACCAATTCTGCCTGCCAATACATTGCTGGTTTATCCCATATTCCTTTTTAACGGCAGTTTCATCCTCCTTGTCTGGTTTTCACTTTCCCTATTAACAGGAACAAAACCAAGCAAAAACCAAACCCTAAACAAGTATATCTATAAATTGGCTCAGAAAATAAAATAAACCAAAATAAAACCCACGTAGAAAGTCGTAACATTAAAAACCCAAAATACCGATTACAAAATGAGACAATATGGCAAACAGAAGTCACTAAAGTTAGATATATTTATCATCCTTGGGAAAGCAAAGTTGTGCAGCAGCAGTGTCTTTTGGAAATTCTTGGTTTTTTTAAACATAATGATATTTTCATTTTAAATGGTTACCTTATCCTGAACTGGACATCCAAGACTAGAGAAGTACGTGCTCCTACAACTTAAATCAGAGAATTAGACAAAGTCATAAAAAATCATTTTTCCTACTGCTGAGGCCCACTAAGTTACCCTTTACATAGATCAAGTTAAGCACGCAACCAGGTTTTTCAGAATTCGGGAGTAGCTGAATAATTTCATTTTAAGGATATAAGCAATAGTATAATTTATTATACATTTCTGAAGAGCTCAGATTTCAATGCTCTTGTGGCAAGCATTTGAATGTTTGGTGTTGGAGCAGATGGAACGTTTTACGGCAAGGCTTTAATTCTCAATCCAAAAGGCATCGCTTTTGCTTCTGGTCAAAGGTGAATTTATTCCCTCTGCTAGCTCTGTCCTGGGGCTCTCCCTAAGCAGGCTCTGTCAACTGTGCTATGCTTCTGCCAAATTACATGATGATTTTGTCATGTGGGCTAATATTCCCCTGTGATTCAGTTTTAATCAAATGCATAAAAGCCAAGCATTGTTGAACAGCGCAGTAATAAAAACAACTGCTTTAGAGAGATATGAAAGAAGTATGTTTGGGTTTTAAAACTTGTGCATGCACAAATGTAAAAACCCTGCCACACCTCAGAAAGGCTCTGCAAAGCAGTTACTACAGACAGTAACTCACACTCATAACTAACTTTAAATCTGTTACGTTTCTCGTTGTGATGATAGGAAATATTCTTCATATTGGCATTTATATTTTGGAGCAAGGGATTGAGTTCAGTAGGGGTGGATTTTAGGGCTGTTATCTCATACATACTCCAACAGTGTGCAACTAACTTCGTAAAGCTGTACAGTAACTTGAGTAATAACCTGTACAAAATTCAGGATAAGCTTTTAAAAGTCAATGACAGCAGCAAGAGATGGTTCAGGCCACAGATGTAAGCTTCTGCTCAGGGATCCAGATCCTGAAGGTTTTGCAACATATTAATATTATAGAGTAATGAAGATGTTATAACTGGCTATCTCACTGAATACATGTATATACTTATTTTGTGCTGTACTATAGAAGTGCCTGTTATAGTTGTGTAGGAATAGTATCTTATCCTTTACAGAGAATCACAAAATAAAATAAAATAATTGACATACAAGAATTCAAAGACTATGTCTTGGTTAGCAGATGGTTTATGGATGGATAGCGGCAACCCTGTAGAGAGAAACAGTTGATGCTGACAACACGTGTCCATACTATGCACCTTTCAAGGCCTTTTATTTCAGATTAGCTCTAGTCTGGCCCTGTGGACTGAATGCCCATTTGCAGCTGGAGTGCATTAGTTACACTCCTGGAGTGTGCTAAATCTTCCAAATCTGAATCCTAGTTTCATCTGAAAGGAATCAAGTTGAGGCACTGCAAAAGCGCCACATGACATGAACCAAAGCACAATAAGAAAGAAAGAAAAATATGCACTTCAAAAGCATGCTCTTGATTCAAACTAACACACTAACAAAGATGCGCCCTGAAAATATGTACGCATATCTCAGCCCACACACATATGCACATAAACGTAGATGTATTACTAACATAAATAAAAGTGTTTCTAGCACAAACTGGTGGATATCATTTATCTGTTTTCTTCATGAGTTCATTTTCTTTGTTTACTACAAGCCAGCATAGCTCTATCAGGATTAATTTGCCCACTATTTTTTTAAGCGTCGGTCTAATTAAATTTTAAAATCTTTTAATGAGCCTTACTATACAATTTTTTCCTCCATTAAAATTTGATCTCAAAATAGTTATTCGATAATTTGAAACTACTTAAAATTGTTCATTATCATGGAATTCTGAATAGTGAATTAGATGTGGCACATACTTGTAAATTAAATGTTGCACATTAAACAAGTTGTTGTTCTGTAATACCACACATAGCTTCTCAGGGAATTTATCTGTGTACATTTAGCTTACAATCTTGCCAAAGATACCAGTTGATTTGCCTTGACAATACTTTCTCCATGTAAATAACAAGTGTGTTTTATTTCTCAGCAGCAATGGCAAAATTCGCTTTAAATAATGATTCTTTGATGCTACAAGAACAAACTCAAAGATGAACATGTGAAAATAATGGTTTAGAAATAAGAAAGTACTCATGCACAAAACATTTTAGTATGACTCAAAAGACTGAGAAACATAATTTTTCATATGTAAGGACAGGGGAAAAAAGGGCTAGTGTATTTAGTCATTCATACAGTGAAGTCAGAAGACAGAATTTAGAGAGATTAAATGCTTGGTATTCAAGATTTCTATGTTAGTTTGGAAGACCCTATGCTCAATTACAACCAGCAGATATTTGGATTTTTTTTTTAAACTTGGGTTTATTGCTCATTTCCCAAAAGACAGTTTCCAATATGCATCTATAGCACTTACTAACTAAAAAGTATTATATTCGTAAGAGTGCACTGTTGCTCGGGGTTTTACATAGCACAACTTGCAAACACATGCTTACATTTGGTCACCATCTCCTTGGCTTTACATTTATGCATCCTGAACTGTGTATGTTCAGTACATACAGGACTGTACACTGAAGAGCAATGTAATTGCACTGTGCTATAGTAGATACTCCAGGAAACACTTTCTTCCCAAAGACTGCAGCACACAACCGTGTTTTATAGAAAGCAATGTGGTTTATCCCGAAGGAGTTCAGCTGGCTGATGCAAAGTAAGATCGTGTCTTGTTAGGATGTCTTCATTGTGTAAGTATCCCAGAAAAATCAGGACCTGGCTTTAAATTCTCTGCTACTCTGCTACTTTAAAAAAACAACTTGTATTTCTGTCTGTATGTATAGATTGTATCCACCACAGTAGTATTTACATATGTGTACCATTTATATTGCAGTAGCCAAATATTTTACATACTTGACTGCTCTGATATTTCAGATGCTCAGAATCATGAGGGATATGGTGATAGGGTGAGCACCAGCACCGAAAAACTCCTGTCCACAGTACAAGTCCACAAGTCTTTTCAGTCGACAGCATTGTTGGGAATAAAGGCAGGCAATTTTAACATGGAAAATGTTTTCCATGGAGTTCTGAATGAAGAACTGGAATTAAACTGCATTTTTAATGTATACCAAAGAAGTATAACAACAACAAAAGCGAACATTTAAAATGCAAATCTGCTAGTGTTGTGTGACACAGTGTGAGATATATCTCAAAGTCTTAAGGTTGACTAATTGAATTGCCATTGATAAGATGTCACTTAAAGAGACATCTCTGCAGTGAAACATGGGTTTGCTGTAAATGACCTGTCATTAGAGCCACGGGTAATGTCCGTGTCCAGACTGAAAAATATTGTAGCTCCCAGCAATATGCTCCGTAGGAGTTAAAACAGCAAGAATGGTAAGAAGTCAGTGTACGCGAACCACCAGAGAATTATGCCTCAGGTGCTACGTTAATTTACTTGTTGGCATACATTAATTGAAACCAATCAATAAAGCTGGTGGTACAACAGAGGGAATGCAAAATAAGTAATCGACTGCCACACTTATTCATTTTAAACTTGGAAAACAGGAATAATTTAGTCTAAGATTTTTCATTTCTGTCAATACAGATAATAGGATTATTTATTTATTTTCTATTCTTTCAGCACTAATTATAATAACTATGATGTCTTTCAAGAGCCCTCATGTAAACCCCAGTATTCTGATTAGCAGCTGTTAACTTGAATATAATGGGAGTGACTTCTTTCAACTGAGAAGTTAGAAAATATACATTTTTGCTACTATAAAGAGTACTAATCATTTTGTCACACTGAAATCAATGATATATTTTAATAATTATAAATTTTCAGTCTTTTTTTTTTTCCATTTACGGTATACTAGCTTTTAAAATTTTTCATTGCCAAGGGTAAACATTTCAGAGTAATTGTCTAAAGCACATAAAGAGCTGATACTGTTCTTTTGATTTTTTTGCATTAAATTTGCTTAATTTATTCATTCTCTATGTCCAGTATTGACTGGTACAGCTTTTAATTTTCAGTCTAGGTTGTTGGTTTTTTTTTTTTTTCTTTTTATGCCTTTTTTTAAACATCTACCAGAAAGCTTTTGTATCTTCATTAGCTGTTGTCTTATTTACTACAATTATTTCTGTGAGGTCCATCAGTCAGTTCTCAACACCACACCATCTAAAAAAAAAAAATAAATAAATGTGGAGCCACTTCTTCATACATGGAGAAATGTACCTACAATTATCACCCTCATTTCATGAAAACTGTTCGTCCTTACTGATCTTCTGTTCCCAGAGAGATAAATGGAAGTCAGAGCACTGTTATTCATAACCGCTCTGCACAAGGAATGGGCATTTACATCACGGTAAGCATGGTACCACACCCTATCATTATGTCGTTGGTGGCATTGAGTTTTCTCAAAATTCATCCAGAAATGAACGAAATCTAAAAATTTAGCCTCCGTCAAATAAGGAACACTTCCTTCTACATTTGTAGCAGCATTACTTTCCTTCTGATCATGCTCAAAGGCATATTTGTTCTCACCAGTATGTCTTAATTTTTCCTAGTCTGTTAAACTCCAAGTAATAGTGCTAACTCCAACCTCCAGACACAGAACTGGATCTGCAACTGCTGTCCTTTGGTTCATTAAAACTGTGTAGTTGTACAGATTTCTATCAGGTGTGATGCCAGCAAGCTGATTTTGTAACATTGTTTTCCCTGGTTTTGGGGAGGCGTGGGCGAGACGTGAAGGATGCTATACAGAAAAATAAGACAAACTTGCAGATACTGATTACTGGGCAGGATGCTTATTACGAGATTGTCCACACCTGGCAGATTTTTCCCACACTGACATGTGTTTTGCTTGTAAGTGAACTGAACCATCCAGTTACAATTTCTATGTACATATATTAATCTCCAGACTCTTGCTTAATTTAGTTCTAAAACATCAGTTCTACATGATTATTGTCTAATGCAGTCTAATTATTTTTGATTCTTAGGGAAAAAAAAATTAAACCAACTATTATCTTTTTGTTAGACTAAAGGTACCATAACCATGCAGATGTTACTTTTACCAAAGATTGGCAGTGTAGGTGAGTACTAGAAGCATATACAGTGAGGGTTTGCTAATGGTGGTGCTGTTGCTTGACAAGCCTAAAAGCAAAATAGTAATTTACACCTGACTGGAAAGCCAATTTTCTGTGAACTCACGTAAGTTTAATGCAGGCTTTTTGAATTACCTCTCGATTACTAATGTGGCAGAGAAGATTTGTGAAACACCAAGCAACACTATCAAACTGGCTTAGGTCCTTTTCTATGACAATGCTGTACAACGATATGGTATTATGGATTATACATTTTTCAACGGGAGTTCTCCAGCCAAAGGTTAATTCAATTCCCAGAAAGGAGAAAGTCTGGGGTGCCAATTACTATGTAATGTGTGAGACTGAATCCAAGGACTGAATCCCAGGTAGCTGCTACAGAAATTAAACCAAAGATAGGCTGAAGCTCATTTTCCCTCTCTCATATTCTCTAAATCTTATTCACAAGTAACAATTTCACTAGTTTGAAGTAGTTTGAGCCTTTCAGTTTGAAGCCTGGAAGGAACGATACTGAAATCTTCAGTCATAAGATAGTTATAATTGAAATGTATGGACCATAATTTTAGAGGTGGAAGTGTATACTTCCATCCCAAACTTTACCAATTTTTTTTAATGCTGGTAAAAGAAAAGGATCTATGGCAGGCAAAAGAAATGTAATGTTCTATATTAGGCTGCTCAAAGTTTCTGCCATTTATTTGTGGTTACAAAGCAGGATTCAGAGTCAGCTATTAAATATGTCTATTAAAGTGAAAAATCACCTTTATGCATTTTGCACTACTCATTTAAGATACTAATGATGAACGATAACAGCTAAAGACATTCTAATTTTCCTTTGTTGCAGTGATAAAGGCTAAATACTTCACATTTTATTCAGTTCCCCTTCCCTCTCCTTTGAAAATTGTGCAGCTCAGCTTCTGGAAAATGTGATAGGTGGACCCTGTGGATGACTGCAATGAACAACTTGTGCTGTGAAACCTCCCTTACTATAGATCCAGGTCCTAAATCCTTTCTCCAGTTCTATTACAATCACCCCAGTTAGAATTCATTATCCTTCCTTCCAGTCACAGCGGAAAACAGTGCACAACATCAGGTCAGCTCCATATTTCCCAATTTCCCACCAGCGCGTGCCAAAGTCACTCAGAGGGACAAACTAGGAAAGGATCTGGGACTGACCTGGAGCAGCTCACTTCTCATTAGCCAGCCAAGAAGTACACACTGATGAATCATTCAGCAAGACTAACAGAGCAGATAAATACTGTGGTAATGTGGACATTAATCTGGGTTTCTCTCTTCTCCTCTGCTACTTGTAGGAACTTAGGTATCTTTTGACACCTCAGTCTCTCTAGCAAATTTAACTGAATAGTTGGATAGCGGATTCCAAGATTAGCTATAAACAGAGAATGACTGTCACTGGAATTGATCAAGCTTTTTTTCTTTACCTGTTTGAAGCATGTGCGAAGAGGACAATGTCACATTATTCCAATTACAGGTACTAGACCCCACGTATGTTGGCCAACACCACTGTGAAACCTAGCATGAGTAACAGCATGACTGAGAGTCATTTGTATTGTATCCCCCTCCTCTCAAACAAGTTTTATCTTAAAGACTATGGCTTTATGAAATATGTATTCAATAAAATAACTTTGCAAAGAAGGAAGCAAAAGGTATCCTGCCCTGAGCTGTTAAGCATCCTACGATAAACGAGAGAACAGATTTCTTATCAAAAGGAGACAGAATGGACAGACAAGGGACTAAGGGATAATAATATTATTAAAGGCTTACTGCAGCAGCACTTGGCCAAGCCACCCTTGCTAAAAAAAAAAAAAATAAAAAAAAAATCCACTAAGCTTTGTAAAGAGATGAAGGCAGCCAGAATGTATCTAGAGTACTTCGGTTGTATTTTTTGTTTCTTTTAATATACAATAATGCATTGAAATCTCACTTGGGAGGAAAAAACCCACCTATAAGCAAGTATGCTGTTTCTGTAGGACATATAATACTTGAATATCCTCAACGTAATGTTTGACATTTACATTCAAAGATACACCTTTAAAGCATTGTATAAATGGCTTCACAATTTAATGAAAGGCTTATAAGCTTTATTGAATGGACTCTTCAGCATATTCTGTTTACCAGTTTATGACTACAAAGATATTATTTAGGGAACATTAACCTCAATCTTTCATTTGAATCAAAACTTATAATTTTAAACTTTTAAAGGTAAGTTATCTTCCACATAAAATTACAAACAAAAAGTAGATTTCAAACACAATGTAAAATAACTGCCTATCAATCTTCCCTACCAGACTTTCCACATTCATACTATCTTAGCCTGAAGATCCAATTATCCTCCAACATTTGCTGCTCAACCATGCTGAGATTATTCACCAGCCCTCCAGTTAGACTGTAATAAAAGGTCTGTAGGTACATTTACACTCAGAGAAACAAGGTATAAATGCTAGCATTGCAGTAATCTCTTTTTGAGTTACATGCATAGCTATAAACAGTGCAGTAATGAATAAGACTATTTCCAGCTACTTTATCCATTCATTTGCATGATATTTGGACTTGCTAATTTTCAGAAAAATCGAGGTGTAGCATACCTTCAAGGTGATGCAATTCTTGACCCAAAGGCCTTACAAATAAAAGTACTAATATCACATGGAAGATATTTCCTCCTGTGCCCAGACAGCCAAAGTGCGGCTCCAACGTGGATATGTGATTACCCTCTGCAAAGGCAATCTCAGCTCCCTCTCACTATTTTTTTTTAAGCTTGACATTTTAAGAAAGTAATCATACATACTGAATCTGCATTGACCTCTAAGATTATGTTCTGCACAAGATTTGGCAGACTTTCTGCTTCTCAGCAAAAAAATTAACAGCAGATTAACGATAAAATGATTTCTGATATTCCAGTCTTCATGGTCTTTGCTCACTGCAGTAGTTGTACATCATGACAAAACAAAAACCCTCTGCCACAGGACATTGGTATATGTTGCCAAAAATGTCAGAACCACAGTTTTCAGCCCAAAGCTGCAACTGCTTGAACTGCAGGAGTCATTTCATTAGCTGACAGCTGCAATAAGCTGTTTTTTTCTCTATGCGGAGAAGCTACTGGTGGGAGGTATAATTCACACAGGCATACTCCATAAATCAGATACCACTTAAAAGAAAAATATACTTAAGAAAACATTTACGAAGTACTGTGCAGTATCTTTCCTATTTATTATCCTTACTTTCTTAGTGCATTCATGCCTTAACATTTTGTAATCTGAAAGCTCACAATAGACTTTAAAGACATGGGCAAAATTCAGGAAAATTCAAACTTTTTGTTCCCACTTGTACTATTTCTGATGATCTAAATCTAGATCCTTGGTGTTCCTTGATGATCTAGTTCTAGTGAATATATTCCTATTGACCTAGAGAAAACAAAAATAGGTTCTTTAGTTATAGGTTGAAACCATGATTGTGTTTATTTACTGCATCACTGCAATTTAAGGTAACAAAATTGTAACTTGATATGTAACTCGCTGAAAAAGGCACTAACACATTTCAAAACCATATGGTATTAGTAAAATACAGTGTATCATTGAACTACATTAACATACATAGACATTTTTGAGACTTTAATGCTGTGATAACCTTTAGTCTCTTAATTGTCTAAGGAAACCTATGGACTGATACGAGTAATGAAGGTGGTGGGAATAGACTTCAGTGTCACAAACGAGCCTTTGCCAGCCGTTACTGAGCCAGGCAAGCAATAGGCCTTCAGATTTACCTTTTCAAATTGCTTATGTATTATTCAAACATTTTTCATGGAAACCATTGAAAATTGCTGGTGGGTAATAATGCAACCGTACACCCAGCTTTGTTTTTTTCTTTAAATGTATATTACATCCTATACATGAAACCAAGACAGATGTATAATCACCATTCTCATAGCAAACCTCCTCTATTCTTTATCAGTAGCCTACTGCTCTTCAAACAGAAATGCTATGTTTGAACAAAAATGACATTAATAGGAAGATGGATTATGTAATGTTTGATATTGCATTTCCTGGGCTATTTTGGTTTTTGTTTGGTTTGGTTTGGTTTGGTTTTGGTTTGTTTTTTTTTAAATTACACAGCATTTGCTCCTTAAGAGTCCTTCACTATCTTCACTTCAATAGCACGAAGTTTTTAGCTTAACTTCAATAGAACAAAGTTTTTATTTGCTTGTCTTTTTTTTTTCTTTAGAATCTGGAACAGAGCACACTGAAGAGGATTGGTATGGGCATTTCACTTCTAAACTACAGTCATTTTACCTTAGATGATTAGTACAAACCAATTAAAAAACTACTACTGTTTGAAGCAGAGTTTTGGAGAAGGGTGCCACATCTCTACTACAGACACATAATTAGCTGTCACACCCCCAGAATATTCCGTAGCACCAAGGACTCTCAAGAGCAAAACAGGGCAAAACAGGCACCTTAGTCCTGCACTCCAGCAATGGCTCTAGCCAGCAGGTGGTCCAGACAGAGCTGCATTTAAGTTGTTTCAGCTGCCTATAGAAGCAGTCCTTATCCATTCGGTTTTCTGAGCCATTTTAAGACGTCATGGAGCAGAAGAAACATACATTGCCAAGCTTACACATTTCCATTACTCTTCTCCAGAATTACTCATGAGAAGAGTATCTGTTCCACTAGAGGGAGGAGCAGGCTCAGGAACTGAATTTCCAACTAGTGTTCCAGTGCCACCTACAATAACAGCCTTATTTCTACATGAAGGATGCTCTGTTGTCACAAAGAGCTGAAAGGGCAAAACTGGAACATGAAGGTCCATTTATGCAGAAAAGTTTTCTAACAATGACAACAACAACAAAAAAATCAACAGAGGAAGAATCTCACCTGAGGTACATTTGATTTTCTGCATTTGTTTCTGTTTTTCCTGAAAACGCAATATGTTTTTAGTTACAAATAATGTATTTCATATTATATTTAGATTTCTATATCATGCTTTCCTTTGACATTGGGATAAAACTACCTGGAACAGAGCAGCAATTTGTAGCTTACTTCCTCTCTTGTAGAGGGCTTCACGTAGATGTTGTTTTTCATGTGTTCTGTCTTATTGTTTCTTATTGCTAAGGTTTGGTAGCAAGATACTACCTTCATCTGAAAACAGGTATATTTAAGAACTTATAGATGATTAATACCTTGTAAAGTACGAAGATATTAATATTTCTAATTCCAGTATTTTGCCCCAAAATATATTTGAGATAGAACAGACCTAGAGATTGCAAACGTTCAATTTTTCCCTAAGAAAACAAGAACTACAACTCAAGAACTACAAAGCCCCCATGTCAGAGTTTCTATATGTGCACCTGCGTATAACTATATGGCAACTGACTGTAATGAAAAGATTAAGGTCATTCGCTACTGAAACTATTTTTAGCGACTTTGGTTGGGACAAGTCCCGTAACTAGTTAGTGCAGCACAAAGGAAACAGGCTCATTAGAACAGCTGTATCTTATGCAGACAAGCAAGGCTAGAAGGAGACATGGCTTTAGTCCAACCTATCCATCTCGTTTGCCAGAGAATAGCTGTACCAGAAAAGGAGGACGTTTATGGAAGAGCTAGAACCTGGCACGCATTCCTCGCCTCCTCACCCTCTGAAACGGTGGGCAGACTGGTGTACAATCTCCCCTTTAGGGGACTCTGTGATGGCATCCACGCAAGTGACTTCTATACTATGCTAATCATAGTAGCATGTTACTGGGTGGGTTTGACTAGCAGCTATCACATTTGAATCTTCTCCCTGATGACGAGAGACAGTCTTAAAACAAACAAACCCCTTCTGTGTTGTGTAATCAATCCAGACAAGACTCCAACAAAGAGGAGAGCTGCATTTGGAGAGGAAGGTGCAGTTAAATGTTGGTTCCCAACTCCTTAGGCAATCCGTTTCATAGTACTTTAGCATATACCCATAGAAAGTCCTGTCTCTTACAGAGGTTGCACTTTAATTTTTACTGTAGCACATTCCATCAGGCCAGAAAGATGGAGGCATTATATGGAGAGCTTGAAAAATCTCTGGTTATCCTGGGCCAAACACATTAACGTCCCTGGATATTAAAACAGAAGCCTTGAACTTGATGAGATGCAGAGAGTAGGGTCAATATGCTTACGGCAGCCCCAGCAGGAAACCTACTGCATGTTTTTATATTGCCTAGTGTTTTCTAAATATTTAGGCTTTCATGCTTCTCATTACTGTAGCTCAGCTAAGAATCAATGAAAATCTGAGTAACTGAGGTCAGCTGAAATTTTCTTGCCTTCCCAGAGATGTGTAAGGGCTTGAACCATTCTGTCAAGCAATGTGTTATATTATAGTCAGAATAAGACCAGAAAGAGTTTTACAGTCACCCACAATCCTCTTAGCAGAACAGGGCAGTACTGTCTTATACCAAACTGCAAGAAATGTTTAGTAGTTGCCTTTATTATAGGTTATTTCTGACATCAGGATAAGACGACTTGTGTAGTCAGAGATTAGAAATGCACTGTAGAGTCATACAGAGGTCAGTGAGAAGAAATCTGCATTATTCCGCTATTCCTAAAGTATACCAATACCCTTCTGAATGTCTTGATCTGTGATGATACACAGATGAGCAGAAAAGCTGTAGGACTCACACTTGGTTCCTGTTGTCAGAAAAAACATTCTGAATAATATCATACACCTATGGCTGGGCTCTCTCTGAATCAATGCAAGGTTAAGGCCACTACCTCTTTTGATCCCTGCTGATTAGCACAGAACTTGCGGTCTCATTAGTCCGAGTCGGGTGATGCCGGGCATACAGGGTATTTTAGCAACAGTAGATTATCAACTATGAAGCCTTCCAAAAAGTATCGCACTAAAGTTGATGTATTTTGCTTTACAGTATTCTGCATACCTTGACATAGATCACGATCAGTTTCACCTGGTTTCATCTTTTAAAGTGCTGCTTATTGCTGCAAGTTGCATAAAGTGAAATAATTTCATTGCCATGAAATCAATGGGAATGGCTACAAAAGAATTATTGTATTTGCACTTAAAGCTATTTATCGAGTGAAACAAACACCCATTATGACTTGTCCTAAAATAACCAAGGAGGGGCTGCTAAGATTTTCCATCAGGGAAAATTCAGGTAGCTGCTTTGAGCCTACAGGCAAATTAGGCACTTTTCCCATACAAATATATATCTGTGACCTCAGGTAATAAACAAGAGATCTACTGTAATGACAGTAGAAATCTAGTCTAGCAGATATAGAATAACCATTCCTGAAAAGCAGGTTGCAGTATTTAAATTAACAATATTTAAAATAAAATTTCTACAGAAATACAGTTGCAAACTATGTTGTCAATGTGAATGGACAGTTTCATCGTTGCACATTGGCTCTCACACACATGACGTTAAGGAATGATATTAAGAGAGGAGTTATGGCCCCCAGGGAAAATCATTCAGACCACCTGATTAAAACTTCTCCTACCAAAGATTTTGGGAGAATTATTACTTATTGGAAAAAGTTCAGAATCTGGATGGTTGCTCATATTATGGACATAATGTGAGAAATTAAAAAAAAAATGAAATCACACATTGGCAATTTACATGCAAACACAAGCAAAAATATTTTAATTACATAAGATACTGATAGAAACACAACATTCTGCTCCAATCAAGTAAGGCTGAATGTTGATGATGTTTAAGCATGGCAAGGCATGAAAATGCCCATCCTTCTCTTAGCCATTTATGCTTAGTACATTTTAGTATTTGTTACCAGAACTTTTAAGATGAAAAAACCCACTATCTCAAAACATGTCCCAGAGCTAAACCTCGTACCTTATACCTTACACAAACATTTCAGGACTGAAAGTTTTGTATTTCTCAAGTTAAAATGTTATGGACAGAGCTCTATTCATTCGACTAAAGCATTTTTGTTTGAACTTTTTCAACTCAGATAATGCTTCAAGGTAGAGAAATACCACTTACTCTACACATTGTTCAGGAGCTAGGAAATTATAATCCTGGTTTGGGTAATGTGTCGAAGACAACTCAAATGGTGTAATATTCTCCATTCCACCATGACAAACCATGACCATAAAATTTTGGAAGATTTACTTTTTTTCCCCTCAGAAGAAAAAAAGGAATGCTTCTTGGTTTTGCTTGCCATCTAGTCGTTATCATTATTTAAATATATTTTTTTCATACATTGATCCTCTCCTTACTATGACTGTTTTCTGCAATGAGATTTACTAATGCACAGAGGCAATAAGCTGTGGGTTATTCCAAAATATATTTCAGCGAGCAAAGATAAAATTAACTTGCAGTGTCAAATCTCCATGCAAGATGAAGCATATTTGGACCCTGTAATTCCTTCTGCCATACTTTCCATTCTCTCATTCCTCTCCTATTTCACTCAGAGGAAGTGTTCCTATCTTTTCATAACAGAGTGTAGATAGTTCAAAAGTGTGCCTTGCTTTCATCCATATACAGCATGCCCAATCTAAAAGAAATTATTGGAAACAGTTTTTTCAGTGCTTCATTTCGATGCCGTAGGCAAACTTGATTATTATACCATGATATAAGAAATAGCAATACATTTTAACGTTCTTTAGACCTTATGCATGCAATGTTTTCAATAACAGCTTTTTTTTCCTTAATTTTAAAAACATTCAGAAGTGCTATTAGCCAAAAATACTTAGCTGCATTAGGGGCTTATCTGAGGACTGAAGTTGGCTTTATTTTATTCAAACATTTATGTTAGAATTGTCTGCAGTGCTGTCTGCCTGCAGACACTTTGTTTAATTTTCCTGTTTAATTTTTAACACCGAAAGGATTTTTTTTTTTCAGTTGTCAGCTATGAAAACTCAAACATGGGTTCAAAGAGTCAAGTCATATCCTTAAATGCATTTATCACTAATAAAATTCTTGACACAACTGAGGTGGATTTGAGGCATAAACTTGCAGAATAATTTAGCGGAGTCACAACTACCACTGGTGATAAATGAGAGTGAAAGAAAAGCATTTGACTTTCAGATATTAAGTTGGGTGTGGCAAGACTTGCAGTTAGAAAAAGGTTAGTAAATTTGGAAAGTTTTATAAGGAATCAAAATGAGTTTACAGCTCTTTTGTCCAGCTGTTCTTAGTAAAATCCTACTCTAAAGTCTTTGTGTTCTTGGAACAAGGCCAAGTTACAAACACTACTGCCGTTTGTTTAGATTTCCATATTTGCCATGGGCAGCACCATATGCAGTGGATCTCCTCCTGTAGTTAGGTGATCTGTTCTTAGGTGTATATTGTTTTGGAGGATCACTTTACCTTTCATGTTTAGTTTTTTGGTGCTCTCTAACACTAAATTATTTTGAGTGTTGAAGTCTTAATGAAGACTGTAATGAAATTCCTTAAGTCTTGTTTTTCTAGAAGGTACTGCAGGACACTAAAAAGTGTGACTACAGTAACTTAGCGCATGTAGGCTCACAGCCAGCGTCTTGCCTTAACAAAGTTTTTTCCATTACTTTTCTACAGTTCCCTTTTAGAAAGAGCTAGAACAACAAAAAAATAAAATGAGTATTTAATTGTGTGAGGTCAAACAGGCACATAAGATACTAGAAGCATCAAAGTGTGATATATTAGATCACATATTCAAATATGGTTCTTTTTGAATATATATTCACCACTATAGCAAACTCGTTAGTGTGGAAAGTGGCAACTGAATCCTACTTTACCAGACGAGTCGAGTTCTTCCTTATGCTATTTTTAGGAGTGGAACAGACTTATTGTTATGGGGAGTAACAAAGATACACAGTTACGTTCACTCTTTGTGCCCCCCATGCAACTGTTTCTTCTCCCAAGCAGGGGCTCTGAGAGGGAAATCCAGAGCATGCAAGAGAATTTATGCAGAATCATTTCCCCTAAATTGAAGAAAGCGATATAGAAAAAGCCACATTGTAATTGCTAGTTAAGGTGTTTCTCTCTTGAGCCTGAAAATTTCTCTGGAGAGATGGGGATGATGCAAACTTTGTCAACTAGGGAACTTAGATTAACCCCACAGCAATACAGAAACAAGATGAAAGGGCTTTTGAACTCAGTGCCACTCCTTGGTTGGAAGGAAACCCTGTGCTCTCAGCAAGGTAAAGATACAGGCAGCATGAACTACAATACAAACCATGGCAGCTACTTTACTTCAAAAGACTGAGGAGAAAAAGAAAGAATTATATATTGTGCAGGAATTGCTTCATGAGGAAATAGGGGACCTCAATTCCAGCTACACGCTTGCCAGAAATTCATGGTCTCATTCCCAGTAGAGATACCTCCTCAGCCCTAACTTAAACTATTCTATGTTATGGTTCAAGGAATCTTCAACGAAGATGGGCAAGTGACATCTTCCATCCCTATTTTACCAGACTGAAAGGACAAAGGGACGACACTTGGGGCCAAAATAGCATGTAAGAAAAGTCTATGGCCCAGCAACTTGGGCACTCGACTGAAGATAAGACTTTCTGGGCTCTAGATGCTACTCCTCCAACCGATTTTGAACATTATAAACACACTGTATTTTTCTGACGCCAGCTGTATCATAGAGAAGTCAGATCAGAATTAGCAGTATCTCCCCTAGGTTGGGGACAACCAGTAGGCTACCAAATCACACTGCTGTTTCCTGACAACTCATTTTCTCTCTCCTGACACACTCATTTTGTTGGTGTAAGGATCAACTTAAATGGACTCTGAGGAGCAAGAGATGAGTTGAGCAGAGAAAGAGGACAAATACACTCAATGTGTTCACTACTGACAGAGAAGAAAGCTAAAGGACACCTGGGGAAATAAATCTACCACATGAAAATGTGAGAAATTCTCATGACTTGGCAGACCTGGAGCACAGAGCCTGGAAATGGCTAAGGAAAGACAGATGATACAGGATTGGAAACAAGCAAACAAGAATGCCGTTATGGACGTTACAGAGATGACCATGGAAGGCAGGAGGATGGTACACACTTGGACCTCAAGATGGACAAGGACAGATTAACGAGTGGAGAAGTCTGGAGGACAGAGAGAGTTAATTGAGGCAAAGGATTGATGTGTTTGGCAGACCATAAATTGATGGTGGTGAGAGAAAACTGATGGGACTGATGATTAGAAGATGGATAGGGAATGAAAGATTTATGGACTGAGCAGTTTAGACAAATAGAATATTACAGGTGAAAAACAGGATATCTGTTAAGTCTCTTGTAGATTGGAGAAAATATTTCTTTATGTCCCTGTGTGCTGGGTAAGGATTACTTGAGGCTTCTGAAACCTTACAGTGCTGCTGCATGTTTAACTTACATGCTCAAGGTATGTATACTTGCCTTACAATTATTTCAAGGGTTATAGGGCTATTCATTTTCTGTCCTTTCTACAGCTTTTTTTTTTTTTAAAGGCTATCATATTATAATTGAAGAGGACACACAATGTTTCTCTTCATACTTCTATTGTGTGATGTATCACTTTGATGAGCCCAGAAATTTGAAATTGTCTAAACTTTTCTCAAAGAGGCCATTTTCCCTATAATACAGGCAAATATGTGTGCAAATCCACTCAAATTGGTTGAGTTATAGTATTATGGAACACAGAAAGAGATGGAAAAACCATTAGACCACAAGCTCCTCCTGAACCCAGAACCAAGTGCTGAACCTGTAATTCCATAGGGCTTGACTAATACATGTAAAAATAAAGTGTTCACAAATAACATTACCAAGAAAGTTTAGTCTTGATCTGCAATTATTCTAGTATTATCCTCAACAGAAGACATCAAAATATTTAAAGTTCCTAATCTTGTATGTTAACAAAGATGTAGCTAGGAAAGTAACAAGGACACACAGAAACATATTATTACAAGGACATATACTATGTATGTTAAAAAAGAAAAAGATAATTTCCATTTTAAGCCACAGAGGAGGCTATCTGGAGAAGATACACAGGTAGAAAAAGTAAAGTTTAAGCCCACTTTATTTAATTCTTTATCACTTTCTTTTACAAACACAGATCTGTAGCCCCTGATGGATTAACACATTACACACATAACTTCTGTCACCTGCTGCCTGGGAGTCCAGGTCTGGCTCCAAGCAAAGCAACATGAGATTGCTAGATGTTTCTGAGGACACAGAACACACTTAAAAGGGCAAGTGCAAAATTTGGGCAAACAAAATCACAGTTTGCCCAATCATTTTCATGTTTTGACTTAAGGACTCCTTTGCTTGACAGCCGATTCCACCCCAGAAGGATCACAGCCCATGGAATTCCTCTCACATAAAAGGTCAAGAAAATATAAATCCTTCCACCCACCTTCTTCCCCCCACACCCCTCCTTTTTTTTTTTTTTTTTTTTAAAAAAAACCACACTTACCTGTTGAACTACACAGGTTTGCTAAAAATTTATACCTAGCCATATGCCACGACAAACAAGTCAGGGGAACCCAGACGGAAGAAGACAGACTTCTCCACTCTCAGTTCTATTTAATACTTTACACATGAGGAAAGTATACAGCATTTGCTCATCTGTATACATTGAAATTTCCTATGGTTTCCTCCAAAAAATCTGAGTCTCCTGTGGCTAACACACTTGCCTCTAATGCTTAGGCTGAAGTTCAGATGTGCACATAGGCCTTGAAAAGTTACTTGAAGGAAATACTTTGTATGTATAATGTCCATGTGGATTATGTTGCTTATTGTGGTCCCAATCCAGTTACAGCAAAAGACAATATGAAAAGTCCATAAAGTAAGGAAAAAATATTAAGATAAAACACAGGAACAGATGAAATACCATCAACAAAGGAAAGCAACAGAACTCAAATATCCTTCCCTCTTGTTAAGAATTTAGTTTAAAAAACTAAAAACCTATTTAAAAACCTTTTAAACCTCTTTAAAAACCTATTGGGAGACTATGTCTAATAAACCTTTTGTTTATGTCTTGGTGAAGACACTTGCAGATACCCCATTGCAAAATTGGTTGAGTTGTCCTCATTTCTCCAATATTCAACTGGTCAATATTCAATATTGAGCATTCAATATTACCAAGGAAAGCAAAAGGTAAGGACTGCAATTTCTTCTCACTGACTAAAAAGTCAATCAACAACAACGAAGCTGTTGCAAGTTGCCACAATGGCATCTTTTGTTATTATGAGGATTCTTACAGAAATCAGTGCAGCTTCTGGGCAAGTGTCAGTCATGGTACCAAAAATGCTTGCAGGAATCTTATTGTATTACAATTGCTATACAATTTGCGGAAGTTTGGTGGTGTTTGCTGAAAGACTGAAAAGCAATGAACTACTCTGAGAAGCATTTTATCATAATTTTATTAGCTTTCTGCATTCCTTCCTTGCCGCTAATCACCAAAAGCTAGGTCTCTTTCCATACTCTTATAGCCTGTTTATGCCAGTGTTAACGCCCCTGGAATTTACAGCAGTGCAAGATGTAAGTAGAAAACATGCATGCAGACAAATATAAAATGAATGAAGAAAAGAAGCAGATAGGAAAAAAAAAAGTCAGACATTATGTTTGGATATTTGCCTTATTACTCCATAATATAACAGAACACCTGCTTTGTCTACAAACTGCATCCAACAAAGGTTTCTTTTTCCATTAATGAAGAGCATGAACTTCAGTTTAATAAGAAGCCTTCTCAAATGCCAGATCTTGCCTAGCAGTTGAACCTCAACACGTATCCACGGCACAATGGTCTAGGATTACAGAACTGTCCCTTCTATCCACACATCTGTGAAACACAGGTATGTCACAAACCATATTTTTCCCCAAAAAAATGCCTCTGAAGTCCTTCAGTGTACTCAGAATAATCAGCAACTTTAAAGATTTCCTTTTTGCAAGTAAAACGTGAAATATGAGCAGATGAAATTAGAATGAAAAACACCTTAAGATGATTTAAATCGATTTTTGAGTCATCGGTCATTAATTAACCTTAACACATCCCAGTGAACATGGAGAAAAAAAATTAACCTGCAACACTTTACAAAAAATATGGATACTGATCGTGTTAAAGGTAAACTTAACTGCATCCTAACTTTCATATGTCAGTGTTTTGCATTTCTCCCTCCGTATTCCTTTTTTTTTTTTCCCTCCATAGCTTCACAGTCAGGTGCGGCAATACTTCTGCTGCCCACCCTGCGCTGTTAACCCTCTCGCCTGTCCAAAACACGCGGGGCATCAGCGAGGCGGCCGAGAGCAGCCTCCCGCCCCGCCACGCAGCCGCACCGCCCTCGGCACCGCCCGCCGCCCCGGCCCGCGGGGGGCCGCTTCCCGCCGCAGCGGGGGCGCAGGGCTGCGCGGGGGCGCAGGGCTGCGCGGGGCTCGGTACGCCCCGACGGCCGGGCCGGGGCAGCGCGCCGGCCGCGCATCCTCCGCGGGGGCGCTGCCCCGCGGGGCGGGGGCGGTGCGGGTTTGCGGCACTGCAGCAGCAGGAGCAGCTGCTGCAGCGGAGCCGGAGACCTCCCTCCTCCTCCTCCTCCACCCCCGCGGCGCCGGGGGCCCTCCATTGTGCGGGGAGGCGGCCGCACACCCGCGGAACGCAGCGCCCCTGCGGAGAGGGGCCGCCGCCGCCCCCCCCCCCCCCCCCCGCCAAGCGCTGGAGGCTGCGCTATCACAGCCCCCCTCCCGTCCTGCCGCTTTCCATTTCTAAGGATGTCTATGCACCTATATACATCTGTACATACAGACATACACACATATACACGCACTTTCCCCCCCCCTCCCGCTGAATTTCGGCCTCCGCCCGTCCGCCCCGCGGGGGACCGGGCGCCGGTGGGGGGCGAGGAGGGCGCTTCCCCGGGCAGAGCCGCTCCCCGCCCCCGGCGGAGCCGCTCCCCGCCGGCGGCCGCCCCACCAGAAGGGAAAAGGTGCAAGCGCGGCGAAAACAAAGCCGCCGCTTGTCGCCCCCGCCGCCCGGCCGCGGCCGGGGACCGCCCCGCCAGAAGTTGCGGCGCGGTTACCCCCCTCCGCCGCCGCCGGCCGGCCTGAGAGGCACCCCGAGATCCCGCCGGCACCGCCAGGGATGCCGGCTGCGCAGCGGTAAAACTTCTTTGTCACTAGCGAGCCGGCCAAAGGGTGGGAATAGCGCGGGGGAGGCCGTCCCGCGGAAACCCCGGGAACTTCACAGACAATAAGCACGCCTCCGGTACCTGCGAAGAAACTTGGTGGCCCGCTCCCCCCCGCGCCCTCGCTGCTTTCGCACCCCCCTCTCCCGGCGCCGCCGGGGAACTGTTGCCTCGCCCGGAGCCGCTGCCCGAGCGCGGCGGAGCGGGGAGCGGCCCCCCGCTCCCTGCGGCTGCCGGCGAGACCCTGGCACCGCTCGCCGCTTCGGGGGGAGCTGGGGCACTGACTTACCCTCCGAGGTCAGAAGGCTCTCAGAAAACTAGCGGTGCCGTCATCCAGACAGTCCTTTGCAACTTTCCTTGCATAGAGCGAGAATACACCTATAGATGTATAAGTAGGGAGAGAGGGAGCGCGCGTAAGAGGAGCGGTTCGGGAGACTTTTGAATCAACGGGGGATGAAACGGGATTTCTTCCCAGTATCGGGACCCTGGAAAACCAAATCCTTCTTCAGGAGAGAATTCTTTCAGACCCGTTATCTGTATTACTATTAATGCGCAGAGCGGGAGGCATTGCATACAAATAGATCCAAGTAGCGGCGTCGATTGGTGGCTGCGGAGGGCCCCTGGGTCCTACTGCTCCGGCGCCGGGAAACTACAAAGCCGCGCCGCGGCGAGCGGCTCCGGCGAGGGCAGGGTCCGGGGGAGCGGGGGGCGGCGGCGGGGGCCGAGGCCCGCTTAATTGATTCGTTACCTCGGGTATTGTGAGACGTGTTGCAATGTCGAAGCGGGAGAAAGCCACATTATAAACGGATGTCATGCCATCTCCCCTTTCAGAGCTGCTCTCGCAGGGCTATTGTGCAGCCTGGTGTGAGAAATGGGTCTGAATTTTAAAAACGGGGCTTTATTTGTCTACAGCGTTTTGGTTGTTTTGGGGTTTTTTTCCCCCTGCACTATCAAAATTATCTGCCACGTTCCCTAATAATTATGTAGTTACTCCAGTAGTCAATTATTCATTGAATTTCACTTACCTATGCTTTTTCTTTCTCAAGTTATGGCTTTCCAAGGGCACATCTGCTCCTCTGTGCAAAGAGGGTAAACAAACATTCTTAAAAATTAAGATACTTATTCCTAATTAAAAGAGAAAAAGTAGAAAAAGAATTATCAGGGTAAGTTTTCTCCATTACAGAATACAAAGACAGACGGTTTGCAATATTTAAATTATCGTCCTTATTGGATGTAAGAAATCATTGGACTGAAAGAAGATATCCCATTTGAAAATTCAGGCAGCGAAAAGAACAAAAAACAGATGCAGAATTTATGTATTGACTGTTAAATGGGGAGTAAATGTGAGATAATGACGACATAGGTCAACATAACTGAGAACTGAAAACAATGTAAGCCCCTACATATATACGCAAGAGTATCACGCGTAGCTAAACTTCTATAAGTGTCTTGTAGATAATATACTTTATATACTAAGCATACATCTAGATAATAAACATTAATAGGCTTAAAATTGTAAGTATTTAATGAAGTCTTTTAAATAGTGTATGAAGATTATCTAGAAATAAAGCCTGCAATATATTGCAATGCACGATGCAGTTAAAGGTCTAAGCATGCCTGCTTGCCCTACGTAGAAGAATGGAAATGGGTGACAAGGGCACATTGTTCAAAAGGTCCTGTGTGTAGGGTATGGTTAATATGGCAAGGGCCGTCCGCTCCAGTTGGGAGCTACCAACATAAATACAGACATTATTACAAATGCATTTTTACAAATATTATTGAAAAGTCATACCTACAGCACAAGGTTACTTGCCACTACTCCGTTATTTCACCAGGTATATAGGTAGAAAGAGACAAATTAAGCTTAAAACAAAACATGGAGGAAAATGCAGTGTTTAAACAACTCTCACACTCTGAGAATCAAGAGTAGCAGATGAATCACTCTTTGAATGAAGCACTCTGCACACCTTGAAGGAGAGCAACACAGAGGGCAGGAGGGAATCAGCATTTTTGTGCATCAGTAGCCTCTGATGAGAGAAATAGTACAGTATGAGTTCAAAATCAGGTCTTCCGTGCTGCCTTTCAGACCTGCCTCACAGCTTGCGTCTTTAAGACCTTGCATCTTGTTGGAAGAAGATTCTAACTCTTTGTTCTTTGAATTCTGTTGCTGTTTTGGTTTGGGTATTCAGTCCCTTAGATAACAAGTATATCCCAAACCAGTAGCATTTCTGTTGTCAGAAGAGGTGTACTAGTACAACTAATAAAGTTCTATGAATACACTCTTCAGTTATCACTGTAGTTACACATATGCATTTTCTTTCTCCTTAAATAGAAGAAATTTAAGTTTCAGTTACGTTACTTTGAAAACAGGTGAGTATTGCACTAGTAAATACAAGTTGTAAAGGAAGGTATTGTAGTTGTTTGCAGTTTAGAACAAATTTTGTTTCACTGTTTTGTTTCTCTTTAGGTCTACTTAGGACAAATTCTGCTTACCTGAGAGTTCAGGATATCTCTTACCTCTTGTAGCTTGTTACTTCCATGAGCCTTACACTTGCCATCATAACCTTAAGGAGATTCCTGATTAACATCAATTTAAAAGAGAACAGGCTCAGGCCTATTGTATTTTACAAAATAATGTAAAATCATTGGCATCATCTGCAAATTTAACAAAAATAGTAGATTAGTATAAGTGCAAATTAAGGAAGCAATAACGAACACCATCACAATTAAGAAATTACCCTGTGAAGGAAAGAAATGGCCATGCCCATTGTGGAGCCTACAGAGATTAATGAAATATGGCTGTGAAACTGTTTTAATGGATAAATTGGGTGGGTGGTTAAACATCTGAGCGAAGATGATTACTTTGTAGTGAAACAAAACAAAGAGGAATAAATCACAAAGCTGCTCTATTACCACAATTAAAATGCAATTGCTTGATCAATTATCACTCTAGCTAATAGCTTGATGGAGGACAAGCAAATAAATAAAACATTACACTAACCAAAGTTCTTTGAAGTGTAATAATAACAATATCTGTATACATATATGTTCCTTATTTGTATGCATTTATGCCTGATACATATATAGTGCATTGCCGAACATAAGCAAGGCTGTATATAATGTGTTCAGCTGTTTATTTGTAGCATACAAGTAGATATCAATGATACATAATCACGATAATGCATGCAGTGGGTAAATAGCTAACACACATTTAGATTACTGATATAATACATTTCAAAGTTTTCTAGATCTCTAAGAATCTCCTTGTTTTACATACTTACCGGCTAAAGGTGTTGTGGAATAGTTTCCCCTCGGAATAGTCCCCAAGGTCAGTATATGTTATGACACGTGTCGCTTTCCAACTTGCCCTGGCAAAATGATGGCCACTTACTGGAGTTCATGTGGACATGGGGCATTTTAGGGCGGTAGTAAAGCAAACTGTGACTGTCGTATATCAGCATTACATTTTTATATCTAATAATCAGCAAAGTGTGCATTCCTATATAGGAAGGTAAATGCTAACATATATGTTTGTATGAAATAAAATCTAGTGTACAAAGGCAAATAACTTGCTTATCTATAGTATGAGCACCCTGTGATAAACTGATCCAAAGTCAGTGGCAATGTGCAGACTTGTCCCCTTGATCCAAAGCGCTGGTCAAATATAATACTTATTTCATCTACGGAAATATTCACACAGTATACTTTGAATATGTAGGGAACAAATGCTTTGTAATGATTATTCAGTGTGGAAAAAATTACATGTGTTATGTTGCCTAATAGCAACATGGATTCTGTTAAAAGTTGAGTAAGATTTGAGAAGAAGCAGGCTCGTGGTGAGGTTCAGTGAGCTTCTCAGGTATCAAAATGCAAATAAAGGACAAGTAGCGCACACATCCAGTTGTAGAGAGGTATGTCTAGGATTTCTTTTTAACATTTTAATGCTTTGTCTTCTGCAAAAAGATTACGCGTGTTTGACAAACTTATTTTGCCTTTCCCAGGGCAAGCGTAATTGGAAAACATGCAAGTTTGAATGTATTTAAAGTGAGCAATGTGTATGTTGTAAATATGTAGGTAGTGCTGTAGTGTGCTAATGGAACAGCAGAATTTGTGCTCTTGCAAAAGTAGCATGAAACTTCACCAGATCTCGTGTCCTGTTATTCCCTCAGATGCAGGTAGCATTCATATTAAATCCCTTCACTTAGGTACTTGCAGTTAATTTTTATCCTCGCTTAGCTGTGTTTGGTAGGCTATTTGAAGAAAAGTCTGAGAGATTACTGCCATTTCATCACTTCGGGATCCAATGATTTAAAAAATGTGGACTCCTCCCTTTCCACCTTTCTCATTTATAAAAGCAAGAGGTGCCTTCTGGCTATCAGAAAGAACATACTTAGGAAGGCAGCAATTCAATGTAGGGAAGTTTTGCAAGGAAAACAGTAGAATGGTCTCTCAAGAACAACATCTGAGTGTGACACTGGATTTTAAAGTTCTGCTAGAATAATGGGCTGGACCTTTCTCAAGTACCCTGTACTACCCAACATCCAGTACCTCTAGTAATGAGTTATCAGCAAATGTAGGAAGGAAATAAAGGATATGGAGAAAGGAAAATTAAGAAAGACTGAAATGAGACTTCAAAAAGGATCTGAGGAGAAACAGTACAAAACTACATATATACAAAAATAATACTACATTGAACAGAAACACTGCTCTATATGAGTGGACAATAATAAAGAATAACAAGCATTCTTATAATAGACATATAAGACAAAGGTAGGATTAAATAATGATTTCATGCAACTCAAGCTGGCAGTTATCTTTGTTGCAGTGCATGAAGGGGTGTAATTGAAGAGTCATTCTGCACACCATTCCCTTATGCAGTCATGTATTTAGCCCTCTGTGCAACCATTTTATTCCAAAGTCCAAGACACTTTCAGTCTGATTGACAGCTGTTGTCAACAGGTAGGAATAGTTGCAGATCACAACTCCGCTGGCTCTCAGCTGTTACCTTTTTTTTTCAGATGCTGCTATTGGGCTTGCAGTTAGTAAAGAAATGAGGTACTTTCAGCAGGTTGATAACATTGCTTTGCCCATCCATACAGTACAGTCACATTTATGTTTAAGAATGTCGGGGATGCAACTGAGGGAGAGAGGAAAGCATTTTGGCTGAAACTCAGTTGTGAGGAGCCTGAGGAAATGCAGTTAACTGGAGGGGAACCTTTAACTCCATAAATGTACACAGGAGCGCAAAGCCCCTTCAGATGCCACTGCCTTGGTTACAGAAGATGTTTATATGGAAGACCTGTAACCAGGGCTGATATATCTGCCAGTGGGGCTTGTGTGTTTATGCTTTGAGATGGCCCTGGACCAAGGTCCACAATTTCAGGATCTGTGTTCTTCTTTTTGCTCCTGGATTAACAAATTGCAGCAGGGCCAAAGACGTGCAGATTTGAACCACAGGAAAATAGGATTTCTACATTTTAGGAGAATCTCTGTTCCTGCTTTTTTGAATGTGAAGGAGAGATTCATTATTTTCATGTTTTCTACTGTAGTTCTCTACTGTTATCTTTTTATCTGTATTGTGGAATTGGAGACCTGAGCATTAGATGGTCATTCTATATAGTGTATGTTTAGGGTTTTTTTCAGAGTTAAATAATAAATACATATATATATATATAAACCAAAGACTAACCCATGTGCTGTAGTGGTGCCTGCGCAAAGACTGAAGGTTTAAGTGAGCTTGAGGAAATTGTGAAAAATGGAAAAGCATCATATATCCACTTAGTGAGGGCTGCAGGGAGAAGATAATGTCAGGAAGAAGCTAAAGGAGTTAGTGCTATCCAAAGAGTGTAGGAGAGAAAAATAATTTCAAAAGTGTTTATCAGAGTAAAGAAAAGTGCCAGAAAGAAACTTTTCCTATTAGCGAATAAAAAGGAAAATGAAGACTGAAAAAAATCGATTCAGACACTGAATTAATTAATTTTCTGTATTCTTTTTCATTCTGTTAAAGAAAACTAAAAGCTCATTGTGAAAATATTTTTGATGGAGCTTCTACCAAAAGTGGAAAAGCATGCCTAAAAAAAATGAAAACTATGGAAGATGATAACAGTTCTAGATTATATCATGTTTGGTCTTAAGCAAGTCAACACAGGAAGATCCAATACCTTTAACTAGACCCACTGATGCAGCTAGGGAGCGGGAAGCTGACACTGATGACCGTATGAGCTCTTTAAGTCAGTTTCTCTCACTTACATCCCTAGACCATAACAGCTACACCAACACGACAACTTGCATTTTCGTTTGAAACGTGAACTTGGAAAAGTCCAGCTTCCAATATTAGAGGAAATCTTGACAATTGTCGAAGAACAATTGTTGGAGAACAATCTAAAATATACTAAGGCAAGTTGAAATATGAAACTAGAATGGTACAAATATTTTTTATGGGATGTAGATAATGCTGGTTTTAATATAAACCGAAACAACAGTATAAAAAGCATATACCATATTCACTATAATGGTATAGGGCTTCAGGTGTACATAAGGATGTGAAATTTTGTGGACCTCTTCCCCTGAGGGCAGGGAGTGGGTACAGTGGCTAGACTCGGAGCAGCTGATACCTAATTTCTAGTCATCCAGTCCTCTACAGGAGCATACGAATCTCCTGCTGCCACTGCTGAACAAGTGAACGTGGTCCTTCAGCTCAACCTGAGCTCTTGCTGGAGCAGTAGAGGATATGAAAAGGGTGGCAACTCTAGCTATTCTCCCTCTGCTGTGTTTATGCTTGCTTAGATCCAGTTGGGTACATGAGTCTTGAGACAAAGTTAACTGCGAGTAAGCAGGCTGTGTTGTTTGCACTCGTACACCCTGTTAATCAAAGGTTTGTAAAGGATGACTCGTCCCAGCCACACTTGATCCTATTTGAAAGGCCTCAAAGTGAGTATGGCAGAAGGGATTTTGTCAGGAACTCAATACAATACTTACTTAAAAAAGTTGCTGGAGTATTGTGTGAACTCACTAAGGAGCTGTAATACAAAGTAATTATGTCAGCAAGTTTACTGCTAAGTATAAAATAAAGTCCTATCTTGTTTCGTATCTTTGTTGTTCAGAAGTAGAAAAAGAACAGGAAGTTTTTTATTAAAACCATGATAAAGATAGAAGTCAATTTTTTCTCCATCAATGTATGTATTTAGCAAATGTTTTGTTAAGGCAATGTTTTGGGGAAGGAATTGAGTATTTAAGTAAAAAAAAAAAGATCTTTTTTAGGGAAATTCTAACTTCCTATTGAACAGCTGAACTCTAGAAAAGCAAAAAATTAAACTGAATGCTTAAATTCAGAAATACTGTCTTTGTGTCTCCCTAGTACAGCTGTAATGCTTCTGCATCATTTTGATCTTGGTTTCTCAGCTGTGCTTCATCATGGCTTGTATATTAAAGGTTGGACCAGATGATCCTTGTGGCCCCTTCCAACCTGGTATTCTATGATTGAAAGTAATTTTTTTATTAGCTCCAGGGTCCATACACATCAGAGGGGAGAAAGTTCTTTTCAAAGAGCAAGGTACTCCCCTATGCTTTAACAGGTGGGAGAAAATTATCATAGCCAATAGGGAAGGCAGGTGCAGGTGGGAGGCTGTTTGTGGGGAGCTGGCTTTAAGGGACACTATCTTTCTCTCAAAACCTGGCATTTGTTTTTAGCTGCACCATATGACATATAGGAAGAATAAAGCCAGAGCTAGAAGATAGTAAAAGGTCTGCCTTTTCTTAACCAAACTCCTGAGATGAATTACTGATAGCAGGTGCTGATTAAGTCACTTCCAATGTGTGTGGGAAACCTTGAGTGAGACCCATGAGAGGGAAGAGATAGGAGGGATGGGCTGAGGAATGTGGGCGAGTTCTTCTGGAAGGAGTGCTGTAGCTGAGAATACATACAGGTAAGTGCATCGATAATACAGGCTGTTTAGGAGCCTTTTTTTCTTTACTGTTACTCTAGTACACAAGAGTCTGTTGAATTTGGAAACTTTGAGGTGTGAATCCTTTGCTACTTCGTGCAGGAAAGGAGAAGCTCATTCTGGTTAGAAGGTGAAGTTAACTTAGCTAAACTAGTTCAATTTAGTTTATGTTAAAAGAGTTCTATTAAGCTGGTAGATGGGTATCATTATCTAAGGTATTTCTGAAGCATATAAGCCCTATGTAAACAGTGGGAGGCAAGGATTTAAACTGGAAACAAAAAGGATAAGGAAAGAAATTAAGATGTTCAACTGGATTATGAATATGTTTTAAAGGATGAAAATAAACAATATAATGCCTGGAAGGACTTCCCAGGAACTAGGCTTGTTAGGTGATGAAATAGGAACTAAAAACGAACTGAAAGAGTTTTCTTCTTAATTTGAAGTATTTATGACTACTCTGCAAAAATCATTTAACAAACGTTTCGCAGGGAGCAATTCAATGTTTGTACAGAGTTTTTATAAAGTGATTACTTGTAAATTATACCATGTGTGAATCTAAGAATTTTCCCTTTTCTTCTGATCTGTTTTTTTTCTATAATATTATCTGATTGTTACACCAATCACTTAGATTTTTACATTTAACTTTTTTTTTGTGAAGAAATTGGTGGGGGCCTTACAATTTCTTCTGAATGCTTCCTGGATTTTCAACCCTGACTTTGTACCCATGAAGAACCTTGGAGAAAGTGATGTTTTCTAGAAAACATTAAATCCACTTAACACTAAACTGATGAGAAAATTTCAAAGCTGAGAATCACATTGTTTTACTTTAAAAAAAAATTGTGAGTTGGAATTCTTTTGTAGATGTTCTGAAGTGTTGTGCCAGGAAGGGAAAAAAAACCTCCTCTCTCTCAAAATGTGTCACTGAAACACCTCTAAAGCAAATTGGCATCATTTGGGCATCAGCCAAACCATTCTTAAATCATGCCAAACAATCTTACACTGAACAACTGAAATTAATTTTTTCTCGTTTTTTCTTTTTTTTCTTTCTGTTTTTTTTTCCCCCTCCCACTGAAATATATTTGCTGTGCTGTGGTTACAAAGTCCTACAGAGAGTATCACAAGCTCATATGATGTTTCTTCAAAGCTCAGCATTGTGGTTTTAGCTATGTTTTGTACATTAGCCAAATGACTTTAAAATTTCAACTGGCAGGTTAGCTCTATATCAGCTTTTTATTAAAGGACTCTCAAGAATATGAATTTTTTCAGTTAAGATTACCAGAACCTGAAATCAGTAAACAGGCTCAATATCTATTTCAGCTGATTGTGTTAGAAGAATTTATGTTCTCCTTTCCACATCTGTTTCCCTTCTCTTTTGATACTGATAATTACAAACATGAATGAATGTTTGGACTGTGCTTGGTGCACAAGTGCTGCTGAAGTATTAAATACTATTATTGGGTGTTGTATTTGGTATATTGGATAATAATGAATACTTCTGGAAAGACAGCCCAGACTTCATTTGGCCTACGTGGAGATGTACACGTCTGTCTGTATGGGGGTTGTAGAGCATGTTCTCAAAGGATCCTTCAATTTTAGGAAGAAGTCTAAAAGAAGAAGAAAGATTTCTTGTGTATCTTTTCTCCAGAAATTTTTGGGGTGGAAACATGGAGCAAAAGACATTTATTTCAGTCATATGCCAAACATGACATCTGGAAAGAAAAAAATATGAATGACAGGGCTGAAATATTTAATTTCCATTTCATGTCTTTTCATATATATGCTCTAATTTTTTTTAATGTTCTTTGTATGGAGAAAACCATGTAAGTGTAATCATGTCTGGGCCAACTAGCTGTGTCTAAGTGGTACAGCTAGCTGTAAATAATCAGAGGCAATGGCATGCAGGCTGCAAAAGAGTACCAAAAAGACTGTCGGAGATATTTCTGGAGTTGGAAGACTCATGTATGTGCTCTTGATTCACAACACAAGCTCTTGGTAGAGCTGCAGCCATTAACCAGAGCAGACAGTGTAAAAAGAGCATCTAATTCTAGCAGGTGGTGAAGCAGGGAGGACTAAGGGAAAAGGAACATGGCCTGGAGTGGCTTGAAAGGCAGTTCAGCTCTCCCAACAGGTCAGTAACAGTTTGGTGAGGATGGATTCACCAAGTTAGCAGAGTTTCTTCTTCGCCTGCTCTGAGGAGGGTGTTGGTGTGGGCGGAGGGAAGCGGCCTGCTGCTTTTTACATTTTCATATTTCTTAGCGAGGCAACTGGCTTTCAGGAAAGAAGTGTTTAATTATTCTACATTATTCTGTTTATTCTCCTATTGCTGCTTTCTCTTCTTTCTTCAATTAAATACTGCTTGTTATGCCTCCTCATTTTCCAGTTATATGAAGATATTAGCTCATTGAGTCTAGATTTATTTTATCAGCTTGCTAAAATTTTAAGCTATTGCTACCAGTTGATTTTTGGTAGAAGAATCATGATTGGTTTTGCTAATTCTTCTTCATAATTAGGATTGTTTGGTTGGTTGTTTTTGAGGATGGGCAAAACATGAATAACAAGCCTCAGTGATTTTATAAAAGAGAAAAAAAAAAAAGCATTTTTCCAAATAATACCACTAGATAGTCACTTATTCTGATATCGTCTTTTCTTCCTTCATGTTGTGGTAGTCTCTAGAAAATTTATATTAAATTTCTCATTTCTGCATTTTGCTCAGTTTGAACCTGACATTTTTTGCTTCTAGTGGGAATAGAAGACAAATAGCATGAAAATGAGATGCAACTGAATATGAGTGAATAATCAGAGATTAATTTTCTGTTGTCTTTCATTTACTGCTGCTCTTAGTCTTTTTGAAACTTAAAACCAGTCACCTAGTGTAGTAAGGAAACCAAAAGGTAAAGGGGCAAATTGCCTAGAAGGCTTCTGGAAAACCGTATAAGCTAGGCTTCTCTGAAACTGAGAACCACACAGATTTTGTAACTGTGAAAGCATCTTCCATTCTCTGTTTCTGTAAAGTGCCTATCATCCACGTAGACCTTTCATTAGTAAGGATGCAGTCCAGCCCATCTGTTCATGATCCAGGTAAATATACAGCTCTTTCTGCAGTGAAGAGATACAAGAAACCTCTCTGTGCCCTGAGATTACAGAAAACCGATGCCTGCATTTCCCACTGACGGCTAATACCACTGATAGCTACTCTGTGTTAGGAGAGAGACCTGACAACTTGGGAAGATGAAGGAAGCTCTTTGGAAGTCAAGAACTGAAACTCCAGCTTGCGTATGAGGAGATTTTAAGGGTGCTTTTAAAAGTGACTAAAAGCAGCACATGATTTTTAGGAAAGAAATGGAGCTGTTCCAAGCAATAAGTATTAGGCAGGGAGTTAAAAAAAAAGAGAGAGAGAAAAAAGAAAAAAGGCAAACATCAGTCTATGAGAGAGCTGTGGCAGACAGGCAGGCCATTGGACGGACTGCTCTCAGAGGTCAAACTAAAGTAGAGAAAGAGCATGGACTGAAGAGATGAATAATGACTAGTGAGAGTCAAACATGATCTCTCTTGGCCTCAGCAGGAAAACCTAACAGTGAGGAACACTGACAAGCTGAATCCCAGAGGCTGAGACGGTAAGAAATCATAGACTCATAGAAAGGTTTGGGTTGGAAGGGTGATGAAAGATCATCTAGTTCCAACCCCCCTGCCATGGGCAGGACACCTTCCACTAGACCAGGTTGCTCAAAGCCCCATCCGACCTGGCCTTGAACACTTCCAGGGATGGGGCATCCACAACTTCGCTGGGCAACCTGTTCCAGTGCCTCACCACCCTCATAGTGAAGAATTTCTTCTTTATATCTAATCTAAATCTACCCTCTTTCAGTTTAAAGCCATTACCCCTTGTCCTATCACTATGTGCCCTGGTAAAAAGTCCCTCTCCAGCTTTCTTGTAGGCCCCCTTCAGGTACTGGAAGGCTGCTATAAGGTCTCCCCTGAGCCTTCTCTTCTCCAGGCTGAACAACCCCAACTCCCTCAGCCTGTCTTCATAGCAGAGGTGCTCCGGCCCTCTGATCATCTTCGTGGCCCTCCTCTGAACTCATTCCAACAGGTCCATGCCCTCCTTATGCTGGTGGCCCCAGAGCTGAATGCAGTACTCCAGGTGGGGCCTCACAAGAGCAGAGTAGAGGGGGAGAATCACCTCCCTTGACCTGCTGGTCACGCTTCTTTTGATGCAGCCCAGGATATGGTTGGCTTTCTGGGCTGCAAGCACACGTTGCCAGCTCACGTTGAGCTTCTCATCAACTAACACCCCCAAGTCCTTTTCCTCAGGGCTGCTCTCAATCCATTCTCTGCCCAGCCTGTATTTGTGCTTGGGATTGGCCTGACCCGCATGCACAACCTTGCACTTGGCCTTGTTGAACTTCATGAGGTTTGCATGGGCCCACCTCTCCAGCCTGTCAAGGTCCCTCTGGATGACATCCCTTCCCTCCAGCGTGTCGACTGCACCACACAGCTTGATGTCCAGACCAAGGAAGAAAATGGGACGTGCTGTGAAGCCCAGGGTAATATCTGAAATACAAACAAGATTCCTTTTTAAAACCACAGACACAACAAATGATGAAAACCCTAATCCTAATGATGGCTTCTGCAGTGAATATTTTGTATGTGAGCGGAAAAGTAATAATTTTCTGTGACATGAGACAGAGCTTCAAGTTTGTAAATGGGGAATAAGCACTGAGTGCCTGAGGAGCAGGTTCTTTTCAAGAACGGTGTTGTGCTGTAGGAGGACCGTGACTGAAGACTTGAATTAACGGAGTCTCCTTGGAGTAAAATGTCAATAGAAATATTTTGATCAGTAAGGTTTATATCTTTTTTTTTTAAGTAATGCAAATATAGCTCCTACACACTTGCTGAATTTAAGGCTTCTGTCCATATAAATATGTCAAAAGAAGACTTTACTATTTACACACTGAGTAGTCTGGGAAAAGTTGCTTTTAGCTCACTTACCTCCCTCTTCTGCATGAAACCAAGGAAGTCAGGTCAGCTAAAACAAAGTATATATAATTAATACTGCTCCTGATATAATAGCAGTTATTCTTGAAGTTAAACCTGTGTGCAAGAATTGGCAGCTAAACTAAAATACTTTAAAAAAGATTGAAAAGAAAGAAAGAAATTTGACATTAAATGATTGGCATATCCACTATTACAAAAGAGCAGTAGGAATACTGCAAATTCTAACATTTTAATTAACAAAACTTTTTTCAAAACTTCTCTAATTTGAATTTTAACAGTGCTTTCACAGCATTGAGGTAAATGTAGTTTAATGAAAACCATATCTGCCTATTCTACAAGCTTCAGATTGACCTTACCTAATCTGTCTATGTTGCTGCAGGTGATGAAATGACTGATGAATAAAGCACCTGGGAAATCCCTGAATTAACCACTAAATGAAGGCCCACAATAGAACTTTGAGTTTTGATATGTGTTGAAACTATCTCAAAGGATTTGAAATTTCCATTCGAATAGAAATTTTGGCAGAAGAGGGAAAACCCTTATGGAAAGTCAAGTGTTCACAGTTTTTAAGTGAATTTTATAAGAACAGGTGTCCCATTTTGATGCATAACTGGAGACCACTGTTATCAATGCTGGTACTTCTATTGCTTGGTGGAACAGCACTAAAACCTATTTGGCTGTCTTTAAGTCAGTTCTCAAATCCTTGGAAGGTGCATTTTCTTCATGCTAACTGCAATCTGAAACTTCATTTTATTCTGTAAAAGGAAATGTTTAATGGATCTAGGAAAAAAAAACTGGCTTCAGTTTTGAGTGAGGAGGTTAATATTGTGCACCACTTTCTAGCAATGGCATTCGCTCTAGAATGAGAAAGCAGTGGCTTCATGCTGAACATGCTGCAACAGCGCTGCTGTAAAGTGAGTTGAATCACAGCTAAGGTGTATCATCCTCTATACCCGCCATTTCATGAGAGCTCCCTGGAGAGCTCTACAGCTATTTTTGGTGTGGATTATAGGTATTATTATTTACGTAGCGTTGCACGATATCTGGATATGGATAAGAGTATCTCTTGAAGAGCCAGACATTTTGAAAAGCTAGATTCACAAAATATAGAAGCATATTCCGTACAATAACTTTACATTTAATCTTGCCTAAAACAGATTAATCTTTGTCACTCACAAGCTTCAGTCATTGAGTTTACAGACACTAGAAATAAACTTGCGAAGACTGGAACTTATGAAAGCTTTAATATGTAGTTGTGTATACTTTAAGTATATACAGTGGAACCTTTTTTGGCTGCTTTTTTTTTTTGGTAAAAGTTTACACCATCTGATTCAATTCAAACTGAATTTCTATCTTAAACATAGTAGGACTTGCTCACTTCAGTGATTTTAACATTTTTCAATAAATAACTACAAAAAGAAATATAACTGATGTATCTGGGAGTTAAGAGATCTACACGCTTTGGGATTCAAGCCTGCAGTGTTAATCATTTTGGTTAAATCCACTAAAATGCCTAATCACATAGTTTACTTGTGAACACTGAGTAGTTTCAATTAATAGACGTTAATGGACTACTCGCATACCTTAATAACTTGTGTGGGTCATGAGTGCACGGCACATACTAACCTCTAATCACCTAGGAATTTCTGGAACATGAAAGAAGAACTGAAACAAAGCAACATAATGAGCTGGGCTTTGTTTTCTTCAGTTCATTGATATGACCAAAATTCTATTGGATTTTTGTGTAGATTGCCTCAGTCTGCATTTGCATTACAAATTTTTATTCTTATTGGTGTTAAATGGATATATAATACTTACATGGCTGTAACAATGAGCTTACAGGCTCACTTATTTTGTTTTATAATTCAGTGTTATAGTGGAATGAAAAACAAATATTTTGCTATAATGGTTATGCTAATTGACTTTTAATGTTGTTTTATTTTCCAGCTACTCACCAGCAGTCTCCAAAGTTTAATACAGCTCAAAACATTTAATTTTATTGCCTTGGACTATTGATTATCTGTTTAACACTAAGAACAATGTGATCTGTTGTCTTTGCCTTGCTGATTGCCTGAATTATCTTGAAGAAATAAGAGATGTGCATGAGGAGAATCTCATGCAATAAAAAATGTCACTTGTATGCATTACTCATGGCTATTGCACAAAACCCACAAGCCTTTAATCTCAGACTTGCAAAGGAAAGAAATTTTATTGTTTCACAACTGAACTTGATATTCCCTCGGGCATTACACTACCATTTATGTTTCCCTTTCTTGATTTTTATTGCCAACATAAGCTTATTTAAAGGAATGAATAGCATGCTGTCTACTTTGAGATAAATATTAAAATAATACTTCAAAAACCCTACTAGATTTATTAGAGAGGGTTTATTTCAATCTTAGAAGTTAAATTATTAAGGAAAAGCATGTCTATTTCAAAGAAATAACAGAAAGAGGAAAAAAAAAAACCAATATAAGGCTACATCCATTCCACCATTATAAAGTATTTTTCACTTATCATAATGTGGCTATGAAAACTTGGAGAGCGGGAAGACTGAAACAAGCAATTCACAGGAAATAATGGGTTACTCTTTTTAGAAATAATTTATCAAAGCAAAACCATATTTTGCAGCAGTTTGTCAGAGTACAGTGTTTCATTACAACTATCAGATTTTTTTGTGTGGAAGTATATTTTCACTATCTGCTAATCACATAGTTAGAACTAGTTACTTCTGTTAAAAGTATGGAGCTCTTATTGTACAATTAATTCTTTTGAAAGCTGCCGTGATATTGACTGTGCTGCATCAGTTTTCTGTTTGTGAAGTAGAACAAATTCCAGGTGTTGCGGCAGCAGATGTTTTACTATCAATGAGCTCATAGAAACTATCATTCTAGTGAATCAATAAGTGTAATCCTGTGCTTGGTGAGCTGGAACAAATCACAAGTCCTTCAGGCTAACTTTATTTTTAAGTATATCACATCCTGTGTCTCCAAATTTTTGGAGAAGTGTGTAACACGCTTAACAGGGGATCCCTCATTTTTCTACATATCTGTAACTTCAGTGCTTGCACTGGGAATGTCAATTGCATTCATTGGAGAGAGGAAAATGAATGAGATAATAAATCATCCAGCAATATTACTTCTGAGGAAGTAAGTAGAGGTAGATGTGTACGGAATGCATTGATTGTTGTTATTAGGTTCTCTGTCTTTTTAAGAAAATCTCTTGTGTTTTGTTTCCATATATTCTGCAATATCAATATTTGTGACTTGCTTCATTAATATGTGCTGTTTAGCCTGAAGAAAGCTGCAGAGTGACTGAAAGGCAGTTTTAGCAATTGTAGCATTTCTAGGGGTAAGAAATAGGAAGTGCTATCAATCTATTTTAAAGATCCCCTCCTCCCCCCACAGTTAAATTTTACCTTTAAAATTATACTGTCAGGAAAACTGAACATAGAATCATAGAATGGTTTGGCTTGGAATGGACCTTTAAAAGTCATCTAGTCCAGCCTCCCTGCAATAAGCAGGGACATCTTCAACTTGATCAGGTTGCTCAAAGCTCCAACCAACCTGACCTTGAATGTCTCCAGGGATGGGGCATCTACCACCTCTCTGGGCAACCTGTTCCAGTGTTTCACCAGTCATAACATATAAGGTTATATATGAAAGTAACAATGTGCTCAGGATTTGGACGCGTCTTATCCTTGCTAGGATTTTTTCATATAAAGAAAAAAATTCTCAAAGAAAAGCCTTAGTATAGATCATAGTATTTTGTAGGTCCAAAATGAGCTACATGCTTTTCATTTTGTGATAACCTTCTGACCGATTCTAGTAAAGGCTTTTAGTTTCTGAAAAACATAGGTTTAAAATTGAGGTGTGGGACCCTCCTTGTTGGTAATTTGGCATATGTTTTGTCTCTTATATTTGTGGAGAAATTACAAAAAGACATACAACTGCATTTCCTAGTGTTTAAATTCAGGGGGACTGAACTAACCTTCTTCCTCAGTAAAGCTTATTTTTTGGCTCCACCTTACCAGTTCTCTCTAGTATTAAGCAAAGTAGAAAGGTTATTTCTTCTTTCTTTTCTTTTACGACTGTTAGTTTTCAGCCGTACGCCTTCCTTGGTCTGGATCACCAGTGTCGCTGCCAGCACAGGGGGCCTGGGAGAAATGAGCCATGAAACAGAGAAATGAAATGTCCTGGACTTACACTTGAATAAAATATAACCATGGTATAAAATCCCTCTGCTAAGCAGTTTTACTTGAGATAAACTCCTTTGGGGCAGACAAATTAGCCCCAGAGAACAGAGCTTCTGGCCAGTGCGGCTCCAAAGCATCAGGTAATCTATGGTGGGCACCCTGTCAGCTTCTGTCCTGGGCAGCATTTCAATCATGTTACCTCCATAAACTCCATTCAGCAATCATTCTTACCAAATCTTTTGTGGGCCAGGGTTTTGAATGTGCGTGACATATCGGGCAATTGTCATAAAGGGACACTAGAACATTAGGTTATTTTAGGTTATTGCATAAGCTTTTGACCTCTGTGCAAATATTTGCAATGTTGTTTAGCTTCCTCTACTTTAAAATAAAATTTCATCTAAAAGCAATCAATAAATCACCACTCTCTTTTGGAGTTTGATAAAAATTTTCTTCCTAAAAGTGATATTTAAATGTGGACAACATGTAATTTTGTGTTTTTTCTGCAGAAAAATGTTTTATCAGCTCTTATCAAAGATTTTTTTTCTGTTGCACATAAGTTTGGAACTGGTTGAATTGAGAAACTATTGATAACATTAATTCTTGACATCTAGACATCTCTCCTCAAGTTTGTAAATTCTACCATTCTTGGTGAAACCTGTTAAGAGTTGTTCAGAAATCTTGTTTTCATTATACATTAAAGTGTGCAGAGTCAGTAGCAGCTGTAATATACCTAAGCTCTTGGTTTCCTTCTTTGGACAACAGGAAAATCAGTAAGGCACTGATTGCAATTATTAATTTCAAGTGTTTTCACTGTGTTATGTTACTGTAATATTTTTTTGTGTATTTACAACATATATATTAAAGAAAATTGCACATCTCAGATACAATTGCTTTCTGCAACAAAAAGTTTAGAAACTTTAGTAAAAATAATATGTTGATATAAAATATGTACAGTATGAGAATTTCAAGATACATTTTTTGCAGCCAAGTATTGATTGTTTTCTTCCTTGTGCTTAGAATATCATCATTATTATATATTTTTACATTCATTTTACATTTTTATTTTTTATTATTATTATATTTTGATAAGCACACAGAGAAAAAGGATAATCCATGCTCTGGGGAAAAAAAAAAGCCTAGCATGCAAGACTTTTTTTACATTTATTAAGCCAAGATAGATATAAATATGGAAGGATTTGGGAAGGAAAGAGGATTTCAATGTAAAAGTACTCAGTCTGCTTTAGGACTTTTAAATTTTAATGGAGTATCTAATGGACCACCAAATGTATCTGTATATTTTCTCTGTGTCAGCTGCAGTAATGACTTAAGATTTTCTAACTAATGTGTATAAATTATTTTAATGTAGCCCATAAGATTGAAACAGAACAAGATACAGCACTGTGTGACAAAACTGTCCATAAAACACCTACAAAAACAGATTTGATCTAAAAAAATTTGCATTTTTTTTTTTACCCTGTGAGTTTTGAGTAAGGATAATTATCTCTTGGTGGGCCTGCTTCCCTATTTGCAAAACAGAGGAAATTATGCTTTTAAGAAAGCATTCTGCCTGCCTGTTACGTTAGCTTAATTGTCAATGTGAATCTGCGTTATTCCTGTAATACCCCCATCCATCCCCACGGTAACTGTTCTCTCACATTTGTGTGACACTCTGAAGTGCTTGAGAGGAAGATGCAATACAAATATAGAGCAAAACTGCCAAGCATCATTTTTGTGGTAGGAGTATGTTTGTCCCAGCACGCACCCGGACGAGGGTGTTGTGGCTGGTGTTCGGTTTCTCTCTCTCTCTCTCTCTCTCTCTCTTTTTTTTTTTTTTAAAAAAAAATCAGATGCTGCAAAGAGGTGAAAGGTGAAGGTAAGGGCAGAAAGAAGAGAGGACTGAGGTCCAGATCTCTTCTTCTGGTTGTGCCAAGGCAGAGGGCTAGAGAAATGCGTGGCCATGATGTGAAAAGGCTTAGGCATAAAAACTGGTTGGTGGCTGACAAGAAGGCAAATAGGGTCTCCCCAAACGAGCAGCTCAGTTATCTGTGTGCTCCCAGGAGCATGCGATGCTCTGACACCCACGATGGGTGACTTCTGGTCGCTTGCTCTGTGCGTTCAAGGCAAGTCCAGCACCACGAGCTCTGGGGACACAGAGGCTGGTGCCAGGGTTGAGCAGACCTTCAGGCCTGGGAGTCCAGGATACAGGTATGGTGAGCCCATGCTTTGAAGAAGCTTTCATGTCCTACTTGCTTTGGGATCATCAGTGTTTTGGACAATTTCTGAGGCTCCTACATCTGTGTTGGCTTCTGGCTGCGGCCTGTGAACTTAGAGGAGCTCAGGAATAAAAGTCACCCCATATGTAGAGCTGGAAAGAATAAGAAATTGCAAGCATAAAGGTGAAAATATGAAAAATTATATTTGTCCAGTTCATTTAATGCAACTCTTGTCATTTTTGTGTGTGCAGTACTAATTAATAACAGCTAGCTTTTATCAGAAGTCTCAAAAAACTTGTAGAAAGGGTATTATTTTCTTCCATCAGGAAACTGAATTGAATGGTGATTTAATGATTTTTCTGAGTTCATCAAAGGCAGAGCCAGGGATAAAGCTTGCATTTATGAGACCCTGACCTCTATTCACTAGCTTACAGCACTATCAGAAATATGATGAAATTCTGAGATACAGTTCCCATTACAATGTTAATTCTAACATTTCTATGAACTCTCTCCTTTACAGGTGCACTAGGAAAAGGATATTAGTAAGGATCATATGGTATTCTCTAACATACATGTCCTACAAGTGCTTTGGCCCTTCTTTTGCCTTGTAGTAGTTTTATCATCAGTTAAAACAATTGCTATAGGGAACACTTAACAGTGAGCTTTATCTATCTGTTGGTAGCATCTTTCTTTAAGATTTAATTTTGTAATGGTTTTAAATTACAAATCAGGTCTAAACAGGTTAGCATCAAACATTCATGTTTGACTTGCTCTGTTTGAGTTGATTCACAGTTTAAATTCAGGGCTTCTTTTCTCCTTTTTGCTCTCTTGCACACATTTTCGCTCTCTGTGTGATTCTTAAATCTGAAACAAAAAATGTGATTGCTTTGCAGACTAAAACAAAATCAGTTATCTCATGAAATAAATAGACAACTATGCTTGACATTTTTATTCTTGGAAGGATGACATTTAAATTGCTATTGATCAGAAAAAAGTTCAGTCTGAGCAAAAGAATAAAGATAAACTCAAACTTATTTGCTGAGGCTTTGCAAACAATTTAGATGTATAACAGACTTAACAGAAAAATCTATGTCTGCTGAAAGTCATCAGGTTTTGTTAACTCTGTGATGCTCTCAACTCTTTAAATGTCTATTGTTATAAGTTAAAATCATAGAGGAGAACTAAGGTCTTAATGTTAAATTTTGAAATATTTCTTTCTAAAGTTAGGAATATGTCGTTGGGTTGGGGCTTTTTGGTGGTTGTTTTGTGGTGGTTTTCAGGTTTTGGTATTTTTTTCTTGTGGTTTTTTTTTTGTTTGTTTTTTTTTTCTTTTAAAGGATAAAACCTAGGTAAGTTTGTGTTATGCATGATCTTCCTGGAAGGTGAGTGTTTGTCTCTATTCTGTGGGATAGCTGGGTTTATTTCTGTTTTGGAGCCTCTCATCCTGCTGGACAGCAGGTGATCGGAATGCTCTGAAGCAACTGCTAGCACCTTTGGAAGGTGTTAATGCCTTTGCTGCTAAGCCGTGACACGTTAGTGACACTTTCAGATGGTTAAAGAGTAGTTCTTAAAATACTTTTATCCTAGAGGCTTATTGTGATGTTGACCTTGCTGCATGGTAAAAATCCAGGCTAACAAACAAACAAAAAATCCCTCTCTATTAAAAGTGACCCAAAAGGTCTGATGTTTGCTTAGCATCCTTTTTGATTAAAAAACCCCATCCCCTGGTTTTTGATGTCTAGAATGCTTTCCCCACAGTAACTACAGTTTTCTCTTCCTCTTTTAATCTGTGTAGTTTATTTAGGTAGGATGTCACCATCCCTGGAGGAATGTAAAAAGCCGTGTAGATGTGGTGCTTAGGGACATGGTTTAGTGGTGGACTTGGCAGTGCTACATTTATGGTTGGACTTGGTGATCTTAAGGTCTTTTCCAACCTAAACAATTCTATGATTCTATGAATACCTTTCAGTAATTTTAAAACATCAATAATAGTGGTTTTATTTCTAGCGTGTATAAAAAGTAATTTTAAAACATCAATAATAGTACTGTTTTATTCTAGTGTGTATAAAAAGCAATCTTAAAATTCTGTTGTTTTGGTTGTAGCATATATTTCTGTGTTAAGTTGTCTTTCTGAAGTACTTGCAGAAAGGTCTGAAGAAGCTCCCAGAAGGGACATTTTACTTTTACTTCTAAAAAGGGAGGATTTCAGTGTACTTATCTTAATTTTTAAAAATAACTGCTTCTCCATTTTTATTTTTTCTCTCTTAATTTTTCTCAGTGTGGCTCATCTTCCTGTTTATTTTTTCATCCCACCTCTACTTTACCTTCTCCATTGTGCTACTGATCCACTGTGCATATGTGTTATGACTCCCTTGTTCCTTCCTCTGAAGCATCTGGAGTAGATTAGTGCTCAGGGCAGGCTGTTAGAGTGGGTGAATTTGTGCTTTACCTAAATTATAGGCAGAGAACTAATGTTCATCAGTGATTCTATTTGAAACAGATAAAACTCAGCCCTTTTCAACATATCATTGCTCTACTAGTGTGCAAGTCATTAGGTATATACACCTTTATCAAAAAAGACCAGCACTCAAGATGCAAGATATAGTGCGGTCTTTGCTTGAGGCTGAACTTTTTGGCTGTGAAGCTTAGAATTCTCCTGAAATAGGGAAGAAATAAGGGAAGAAGGAAAGGAGAAGGAAAAATGATATGCTAGATTTATTTGTGAATTGTGAAGTTTTGGGGGCTTAGGTCAGTTCTTTAAGACTACTCATGGTCGGTAGTACAGAGTGATCCGGACTGAGCCTGCTTTATGCATAAATAAAGCATAGGGATGGGTTGCTGGGGTTTGAGGACACATTTTGCTCTTGTCCTTCTTTTAAATGCTTCTGTTTCCTTGGATACAGATAGCTACCCAAAAGGGCCTGAAATATTATATAATCCAATTTGATGGACACCAAAGTTACAATTTCAAACTGAAATGACCTCATTTTAATGGAGTTCTCCACAACGTGCACAGTGAAGTCTGAGCTGTTATTCATCAGAGGGTAGGAAGTATACTATTGCAAAGATACACTGATACAAATGAATGGTTATGAGAATTTTATGACCCACTCATTTCTTTAATATCTTAAGTAGGATGAGGCAATTGGCTGACTAATGAGATCTTAATGGGAGTAGTGGCCTGAGTGAGGGGAGTATAACTGTCTTCATTTACTCTAAATCTGTCCTGCTTAGAAATTTACTGTCCTGAGAATTTTTCTTTTAATACTGCAGAACTGGCACTGACAATATTACCAGTATATGTAATGGTTTGGAAAGGGCAATGACAGCAACAGAGAAAGTAATCTTAGCAAATGTGAGCATTGCTGGTGAGCGTTTTGAGGGGACCTGCATATTTTCAGGAACCAAATAGAATTTTCTTTTATCAAACCCCAGGACTTTAAATCTCTGTGGCCCAAAAGACAAATTTCATTAATAATTTCCAGCAGTTAGGGTACATAGCTTTCATTTTAATTTCCTACTAGACATGTGCAACATAATGTAGGAGCATAGTGAAATAAATGTTAATTGCATGGACTTTTGTTTGTTTGTGTCCTCTAATTTTATCTTTTAATTCACTCCTATTTCTTCCTATCATTTATTTTTTCTGCCCTTCTGATAGAAAGAGCTCTTCACTTGAAGAGTTTACTTTTAGCTGATGTATCTTTTCTACTTTAAGAAATTTTTTTACTCTTGCTTTTTCCTTCTCATCCATTTCCACCTGATTCTGCCTAGTCTGTTAGCAGCCTAGCATAGTAACTATGAGTCTCACAGTTTACATTTACTTTCATTCCTCTTTTGGTCTAAAATTGCTTTCACAGATGTCTCTTACTGCTGTGTGTTTTGAAGTTTAACATCTTCAGGTCAATTAGGTCTCTTAAATTTATGCAGCACTTTGTTACAGTACTACTGTAGCTGTTATGGTCTATAATATTTTGGCTGGAAGTAGCATCTTAGACCAACCAATGTAGTCTGGAAGAAAACCTGCAGCTTGTAGGAATATATGCTCTTCTTGTCTGAAAGAGAAACAGCAATCTTTAAAACTAAATACCAGTTGAAAACAATTATTCTAACTTAATTAGCTGTGCTACTCAGACCATGGGATAATAGATAATTGGCATCTGTGTCTGTATGGAGGTGTTAACCATGTCTTTACCTTTTTTCATGACTTACAAGAAAGGGAAAGAGTGAATTTATCATCTGTGGGACATTGTTGGTTAACGGGAAAATTGCAATGTTCCATAAAAGCAGCGCCTCTACTGAGTACGTAATTGCGAGTATCCTCTAGTGTTATGAATTCCAGTTTCCAGTTCGTATGGGAATTAGTTAATCTTTTACAGGTTTTTTGGGAGCCTCCCTAGGAGGGGAGGAGATGGGGGCCAGAGCTGACTCATGTGATAAATGCCCTTCCCCAGGTGCCTGTGCCCTTCGGTGACTCTGCAAGGTCACTGTGAGGCTTTTGTTTCACCCAAGCAATCTGGGGAGCGCTATTTGGTGCTTTGGATGATGTATCCTGTATTTTGGAAAGGGTGTGGACTGGGTATGGGGTATTTTTTTCTGCTGTGTGAGGTATCTTCTGAGGTTGTCCAGATTTGTGCTTTTTCCCTAAGTGTGGGCAGGTCACATTTGTTCATGCCATGTATTGGGGAGTTTCATGATAAACGGGCTGTTTGAAAAGTAGGATTTTCTGGGAAATATCTTTTAAGATTAACCTAGCACAGGTTATAACTTTTCCAAGAGTGTTATTTTTGTAAAAAAATTTGTCCATAGGAAGTATTTTCCCAGAACACCGTTCTAGTCGGGTAAAAATCCTCTTTAGGTAGCTGAGTGGTATCACAGCAGTTCTCCTCAGAAAATATGGTGCTATTTAAAGGGATGTCTCATGTTATTTATATTGCTGTATATAGAAAAATGAATTTATAATGACTAATTAGTACAACTACTACTGCTACTTTTATAGTAATAGTATCAATAAGTAATAATTCTTGGTTCATAAGACATGTATTGAACTCTTTTTTCATCTGGTTGGAAAGATTGCTGGGTTTTTTGGAGGTAGAAATTAGTCCAGGCAAACTCTTGATTGTTTTCTGCTAAAGCTTGTCATTTAGAGAGGACAAGAGAGTCCTACAGGAGGCTCAGGGCTCCTCAGCCTAAACTGTTTTTTTTTCTGTCTGCAGAATGACAGTTTGAGTATAGACCACTACTACCATAGGAGGGAGAGAGATAAAACACCTTTTTGAAGTTTGTTGTAGTGGATAATCTCAGAGCTGCTTGTCAGCCTCATTGATGTAGTCTTTCCATGTCAGGATTATTATCTCTTTTCTTTTGTCTACTACTTTAATTACTATTTGATGGTTATGGACAGTATGGATTTTCTCTCTGGAAGATAACAACCTTTTTCTCTTCTACAGCACTTTCTGCTCTGTAGTCAGAAAACATCTTTCTTTCAGATAGTCTGACTAATATATGCAGTTAAACTTAATTGTTTTCAACTTGTATGAAGCTTTGAAATTTCCTCTGTTTCAAATCTGAAGAGCTTGTGTACCTGAAAGTCTATTTTCTTTTCCTGCTAAAGGATCTTTTTCCATAAATTTTGTCTTAGCTTAGGTGGGTTTCTGCTTTTAACATAGATCATTATCCTAAACAAGATATTAAAGTGTGGTTGAAATAGATTCCAGGTACAGCCTGGCCATCATCAGTCTGCCACATTTTTTGGCATACCTTTAGGTCCACCTCATTCAAAACAATATAGAAAAAAAAAATCAGTACAACTAAGATAGCTTTGCTTTAAAAATAGTGAATTTAAGAAGCTGTTTTATCAGCATATTATAGAATATAAAATTTTCTTAATAAACTTGCAACTCTGCATAGGCAGCTAAAATGTTAACATCATCATTTAGTAAGCTTAGGCAGTGAAACCCAAAATGCCTATCCATATTTAGGAAATCTAAATTTCCATATTATTCATATTATCCACATTTAGGAAATCTAAATTTCCTAAACAATCCTAAAGAAGGACACAGTTGCCCAAAATTGCACAGAGGCAAAATTTAGGGCTTAATTTCAGTATTGTGATTTTTAGAATTCCCAGTCCTCTAGCTCCTGAAGTCTTGATGAACATAAATTTTATTAGGTGAATATCCCTAAGAATCTAACATTTTGTTCTATGTGTTTCCCTAAGCCAACGCTGCTTTGGCAGAACTGAATAGTTCAGCATGTTTCATGGGTCCTGAGCTCAGCTGCCTGAGTGGCACCACAGCAACGCTCTTAGCACCGTACGTTATACTCAATTTTTTTTTTTTTTTGTGAATAAAGGCCAGGAGACAGAGCAGCTCTCTGTGAGAAGGGAAAATGGAGAGGGAAAGCACTAGTGTGGACTGTACTGGACCTCCTGTGGACCTGCTGACAAGGAGGGTGAAGGTGGCAGTGGCTCCAGGGGGAGCAGCCTGACCTGGTTCCTACAGCACCTCCCAAGTCTTGGGGGCTGCCCAGGGCTCGGGTGCAGTGAGAGCAGGCTGTGGGGCCAGGGCCAGTATGCTTGGACCCAGGGAAATTTTCTGCAAAACTCTCAGCTCAGCCCAAACCACACATTTCAGGCAGCAGCAGAAACAGAGATGGAGCTGCTGGTGGTACACTTTCTGTGAGATTACATATTAGCTAACGTACGTAAACCAGTCCTTGGAGTAGGTTTGCAATTACAGTCTTCACCTCTCAATAAGATGAATATCCTAATCATGGAAATAAAGGGTTATGGGCTGTTTCCTCTACAGTAAGGTCAGGGCTTTACATTGCCAGTGGGGTACGATCGCTATAATTGAGCAGAAGTCCAGGAGATACGGAGTAAGAGAATGAGGGCCACAAAGTCTATAGCTCTGTGTTTTAATAATATTTTTACTATGCTAAATTATTAAGTTTTACACAGTAAGTGCAAACATGCAAACAAAACACCTCAGACCATCTGGAGGAACAGCAACCATTTGAAGAAAACCAAGACAGATATCAACACTTACTTTCCTGGATATAGTTACAGATATTACTGATGATAGTATTTTGCAACAGAAATAGCATGTCCCTGTCTGTTATTGGCAGTGGAGAAAAAAAACAGCAGTATCAACAAAAACAAATTAAAGGAAACCGATTTACTACAGTTGCTAAACAGGTGAGAATAGAAGAGTTTGTCTGACAACAGTTTACCTTCATGTGGTCAGAAAGCCATTAATGTGCAGAGCCAGCAGTTATGGACCAGTGTCCACCAGGAGACAGAGTACTCCTATTTTTCAGGAAGTTTAGGCCACTTAAAATAACCTCTTCTGCTCGCGTGGTGTTTTACTTGCCTTCAACCTTCCCTTCCCGCTCAAAGCAGGAGAACCCGCAACACAACCTCCTTGGCCGACACTAGATTCTTCTTCTTGATGATTAAGCTCAAAACTATAAGAAGTGTTCCTTTTTTCTCTGGAATGATAGATTAAGAGCTAGAAAGTATTTAAAAAATAATTGGGATTTATATTGTTTATAGCTTTACCTCTAATTACCTGTTTTAAATGAATTTTAGTTTATGTAACGTATCTCTAGGATATATGACTGGTCTGGTCCCACTCTTGTTAGTGGGATTGCTGTCATCTTCCAGTCCATTTTTGTTTTGGCACTCAGTTCATAGCTCTATTAAGTCTGTCAAACCTTTTGACAACCAACTGTCAGCATTTGCCAAGCTGGCTATCTTTAATTTGAGGAAGGAAATACTGATAGAAATGTTTTTTTCTAGAAGTGTTGATGATTTTCTTTAAAAGGATGAGTTCCAGACAGTGACTTATGCATGTCTTTGGGAAGCAGTCTATACATCATGTGAGCTGAAGGGAGTTCCTACTTTATCAGGAGTAGGATGAAACCTAATGCTGCAAAACACTGTTTCTAGAATTTTTCTTTTACTTACGTGAACAATAGTCTTAATTGTACTATGGCTAATTAAATATGTCATCTTGCTTTAGGTACATTTGTTTAATGTTAGACTCTTGATTTAGTTGATGTAAACTGGTTTTGATTCAATGGAGCCAATTTATATTGGTTAAGGATCTGGTCAATTATATTCTGCTTATGTCATCTTGTAAGAGGAAAATAGCAAGGAGTAAATTCATAACCTCTTGTCTCATTAAGTACACTATCAAACATAAAAAAATTCATTAAATAATAATTCTATGTAACTAAGAAATCTTGGCTGTGGTTGAAGATACAGATAGAAAGCATGCATAATTGACAAGATAGGAAAACAAATTACATAAAGGGCAAGACCAGCATAACTTCAAGAACGTATTAAAATTCATTGAAACTCGCCATTGGGAGTTTTGAGGGAATGCCTTCATTTTTATCTCAGAAATAAATACAGTTTGAGAAAAATTAAGAGTACACTAAGATAACTAAGCCAATACAAAAGTCCTCATTGACAAATGGACTTTCAAGTAACCATGTACAACAACAACTATAAATGTTTGCTGATGTGGTTCCACTTGTCACTCTCAATATTTCCATATTGATAGACTGTTTAATATCTGATAAAAGGAACTTTTTGACTAGAATGTGCCTTTTTTAACCACAGATGATGAGAAAATAATATTTTATTGGAGAGGCACCAACATGTATTTATGATCATTTTAGGTGTTTGAGATGCTAAATTTGAATGAGTTTGTGAATAAGACTAGGATTAGTTAAGGGCTTAAAACCAGGCACGTTGTTAGACTTTACTGAACTGTTGTCTAGAACTAGGCAAATTACAATTTTTTCCTGTACTTTGTAGAAAGATACAGTTCTATATCATCAGGCCTCATTATTGGATTGAGTTCTATCATTCTATTTCTGCTCTCTGCCTAACGTCTGAAAACATTTTAGTATGTTATTGTTATATAAAAAGTAAAGTTTTAAGTAAAGGTAGTTATTGGGAAAAGCAAATTAACTTTTAGAATTATAATCTAGCTGTTCTACGGCTAATATTATCCCTTGTAGGTATAAATTATAATTTCTGCCCCATTATAATGTTTGCCAATATGACTTTGTTTTATGTACAATACTATTTCTTCAGTACACTGCTTATGGTGCTGCCATAGATGGAGCTTCCTTGGAGTTGACAGGTCTGCTCTAAATCAGCCTGTATTATTCTAAACTTTGCCTTCTGTCTTCCTGATTATATATGCAGGAAATAACATAGTAGAGAATTATATATATTTCCTAAGTAAGTCATTTAAAAGTGTGAGATTTGGCCTAATAAAAATGGCTAAGGTTTTGAAGACCATTTCTCTTATGGCACAGATGTGCCTATATTCTGTATCTGTCACAAAGTATCTGTTTGCTAATTATAAAGTTAACTTATATTTCAGCTGCAGTAGCTAATCTTTTTCTCTGAATAGATACAGGGGTACACCTGAGGTGGAGCCCAAATTCTCTCCAGCTGCTACCACTCTAGTCTAAATGACAGGCATATGTATTCCTGCCTGGACCTACTTTGCTCACTAGTATGTCTCTTTTCTAGTCTTTTTTTCCTCTCCTTTCTTAATTAAATGGATACTTTTTATCACTACAGATGAAATTATCCAATAATATCTGGCTGTAGTGATCAAAATAATGAGCAAATGTTATTTTTAATATAGATGACTTTGCTTTTGAGTTTCTAATCAAACTAAGTGGAGAATTAAATTAAACAATTATTGAATTTTGGGGAAAGCATTGTACCAGCTAAATTTTAAACTGGCTTTTAATAGTGTATTTCTAGTAGCACTTTCTAAAGTCTGTCTAATGTTCTTCAAGCACGTTGGGATTTTCTGAATCACCACAGACACATGAAATGTCATTTTAGGTTATTTAGATCAGTGAACTTTTCAATATTGCTTCTTAAATAAACTGTGTGCCTTTGATTTGAGTTTACTTTGTACTATTTGTGCCATAATCTCTGCTGGAATACAGATAACAGAAGACATGAAATTTTAGATAAAAGTTATAACCTACTGGCCTGTGCATAAGATTGCAATTCAGAAAATCCTGACTTCATATCTGTCTTTGTTTTTGACATTTTTCCTGTAGCCTCGCTTAAAGATAGAGGAGCATTTTTCTACTTGTATATCCTGAAACTTTTTTCCTAGGACTGTGGGTTTATATATATTCTTATTTGACTAGTTGCACTGGTTTAACTAATGGTTCCCTAAATAAACTGAAATGGATTCCTGGTTAAAAGCTCTCACAGCTTAAAGAAAAGGGAAGTTGTCTAAGGACACAGGTCATGTGCCAGAACTTCATATGGAAGCTGTTTGTGGTTTGTTGTTTGGTTTGGTGTTTTGTTTTTTTCTAAGCACTGACTGAAAAATCGCAAAGCAGGAATTCAGGGTCGTTCTCTTTCCCATTTACAGATGGGAAAACTGAGGCATAAGGAAGCCTGGTGACTGGCCCGCTGCCACCAGCCATGTCAGTCACTGGCATAACAGCACTGACAGAGGTGTCGTGCTTGAGAGCCAGACAAGGTATCTGCTTGGCCAGAATGCCATTGTGCTGAATGACATCGGCAGCTTGAGTGAAGGTTGACTCCCTTTTTTCCTTTGTTCAGTCACGCAGACAAATCCTTAATGATCTTATGCAGCCTACTGTCTTGCTGATATCAAGGAACAATAAAAATATGTAACCTTATACACTCATCATCCTTCTTGAGAAAGAGACTATGTAAGGTAAAAACAAAAAGGGTTGCAGACAGCTGGAGTATGTCAACTTTGGGAACTGGGGACAGTGTGCAATTTGGATGGATGTGGGAAAAAGATATGTAAAGGGTTAATAAGGGCTTGCTAAAGCACAGCAGCAGGATAGGATGAAAGCAGGTGCGATTACATAAATTCATCTGGAGTCAAATGTCCAAAACTGTTAACTATGAACTGTTAATATAGCTGTTAATAATATTAATAAACCAAAGTAGAATACTGGTAATCAGGACCCTGAAAATGTGAGGAAATAAATCACCAGAATGTAAAAGTGAGCAACATCCTTCTAAATTTAAAAAAAAAAAAGTGTCATATTTGTCATTAAAGAATGAGGCACATTATTTTTACTCCCACTTGCAAGGCCTAGTGGATAGAAAAGATTAGCAGTAAGCAGCAAAAGCTTGGGGGGAAAAATGACCAATGTCACCTTTCAAGCCACAAAAGCTCCAGCAACTGAATTTTTATGTTGCTTCCCAGCGCACCACGATGACTTACAGTTAACATTTGCAGCACTGCGCTGCTGAGAACTGAAGGCTTACTCAGCAGAAATAACGTAAGGTGAATACACGGTGCTTGTTCATATGGGGTCAGTGTGAGCTGAAAATGCTTCATACTATACCATCATCAATATTACTAGATAGGGAATGCAACCAAATGATAACAGGGCTAGCTATGACCTTGGTGTAAGTGACAAACACCTTACATTATAGCAGTTCACAAGTGGCAATAAGTAATAGGGCTCGCAGAGGTGGCCATCAAATATAAGTAATTAACTGAAGCAATGTAGAGAGAATACATGAGCCTGGGAAATGGTCCAAGAAGTATAAAAAAAAACAGACAAACTGGAGGAAAAAGACATTTTTGTTTTAAGACGGGAGACTTATGAAGGTTGCTGATAGCATCCTGGACTGGCTGGGAAGTGGAGATAAGTTGGATGAATGCTATATGAAAAAATAAATATCTTGCATGGCTTGGATAATATCACATTAGCAGAACTGGTATTTTCTTTCCTGCTCACAAATAAAGTGTATAACAAACTAATACATATATCATGGGAGGGGGGAGGGAAGGGCAAGTCTGGACTAAGGCTTAAAATGTAAATATATCCAGGGCCGAAATCCTGGACTTACAGTAAAAAAATGATAACCTTAGCTTCCATTTTTAATAGTTTTTTTTTCTTATTCTCACCACTGTGGAAGGAAGGGGATGAGGCTTGAAAACATCTCCAGCATGTAATTGAAGTAGTGATGTCTTCCTGAGTCAGCAGTTGAGGGGTGGGGTGGGGGGAAATAAAATTAAAAGAAAGACTATTCCAGTGCAGAGGTGTGTCAGAGCTACAGGTCACGCAGAAAGCATTAGTCCTGCAGAGGCATTTCTAGCAATGGAGCGTGTCTTGTAGATGTTGCAAGCATGTACACCTTTATTAAAAGTATAAATTCAGAAGAAAGCCATTTCTGCTGGCTTTGTCTCTAACCATCTATTACTTTCAAAAGCTTTGAAATCTGTGCTGTGATGGAAGCTCAACCTCCAAACTGCTTCAGTCTCTCACTGTGCGAGGAGCATGCTATCTTGCAAATATCAAAAGCCTTTTATATTGTTTTACAGTAGATCAAACTTTATCTGTCTTCATCATACCCTGCTCCCCACCTTTTCTGAAAACTGGGTGTTACAAAGTGAACAAAGAACACTTGCAGTTTCTTGCAATAGGAAAGAGCACTGTACAGCCATTAAACCCAAGACTTTATACCTCCATTTTGTGTAACCTCTGGAGAAGGCTTATGTTGAAATATGGAAGGAAAATATAACATACCATTTTTTCCTCTTTTTGTGCTTTCCAGGGATGGTTGCAAAATAGAACGCGTTACTTCAGCCCTTTGGGTAATCAGGGGCTGGGGCAAATGGTCAGAAAGTTGTAAGTGGGTCATTCATTTGCAACTTTTTTTTTTTTTTCCTTTCTTTGGTTGAAAAATCTCATTTTTACAGAGGGCAGTAAGCGCTTCTGTATGCAGAGGGAATGTTCATTGAACTCTAACTCTGCTCTTCTGGGACTCCCATAACCAGACAAGGAAAGAGGCAATATTCCCCCTTTTTTATGCTTTCCCCTTTCAATTTAGTAAGCAGAGGTAGTCTTGAACAGGTGCTATGGAAAAGAAACAACATTGCTTAAGATTGTCCCATGGCTCATATCAAAGGTGCTTCTGAAACTACATGACAAGCAGGGAGATTTGAGGGGGAGACAGAAATAGAACTTCTTCAGAGGCTACAGCTGGACACGTGACCCAGGGAGCAGATTATCAGCTCATAATCACACAAAAACTGGTTTCCTTAACTGGAGCTGTAGACTTTTCATCTATACCAGGAAATCAGATTTTCTTTTTAATCTGCACGTGCAGGTTTGCAAGTGTTCAATGTTTGCAACTGGCCAGAATTTCCCAAGTGCTTACATTCAATGTGCCAAGTCCATTTACAAGTAGCTGCTTTTCCTGAAGCCAAAACAGAAGTTGACCCCTCTTGAAAGTCAAGCCCAAATGCTTTCAAAAAGTAGAGAAAATTTTAGCTTATATGTGCTTAGCAGCACAATGACTTCAAATCCTACAAACAAGTGGAGCTTGCTGGTCTTCAGCCTGGCGATTTCCAGTGTGTCTTGAGTAGAGAACAATAGTAGGGAGGTTGCTGGAAATCTTATGTCTACATGGGAAGGTATTTAAGTCCTTCGTTTGCTCATGAATAGGTCTGACAATATTTGAGAAGTGGAAATAATTATATGATTGCCTTGAAAATCTTCAGTTTCCGTTATTATATATTTTCAGAATCTATCTGTTATAAAAATGAATATGCGCTGGTGAATAGCTTCGAATACTGATTGTTCAAAAATGCTTTATCAATGAGTCAGACACTTTTTGATGATATCTGAATCCTGCAGTGAGGGACAAATGTTCAAAATCACGAAAGGATTTAAGTAACACACTTCCAATGGACTCCAGAAAATGGGATGTTTATAGGTATTTCTATGCTTTTGAAAATCTCCTGAATACCACTGTTTAGAGATGTATAAAACACCTAAAGAAATAAATTATATACAGTGTACCACATGCAATTTTAAGGTAAAGTCCATGAACAATTCTTGAGTGTTATCTACTTGCAGAATTATAAATAATGAAATAATTATTGCTGTATATCTTTCTTTTTATTGAGTATCCTTCAGTAGCTACAAAATTTATTCCCATGTTTTTCCAGGAATGTACTACGTTTGAAAATTGGTAAATAATCTTCTTTTTTCCTGAACGCAATCCTAGCTGGAAGCCACATTTAGAACAGTATATAGTCCTTGTTCGTATCATATGTGGAATCATTCCTCTTTGCTTAGGTTTAGAAATTGGCTCGTCATGTTGAATATTATTCCTGTAAAATTCTGTGGGATACTTTGGAAACTCCCGGGAAACAGTCTGAGTGAGAACTGGTAAGTTTGCTCCAAGCACATAGTGTTCACTGGCTGCCTGTAATTTCCTGAATTCATGATGCTTTCTTCATTTTATCCAGTCTTCCTAAAATGTACGTTTCCCTAAAATGGATAGATTTTTGTGGATGTGTACATATGGTTCTTCCTAAGATAGGCACCTTTTTAGAAGAGAGAAGAAACTGTTTCACTATGAAACCACCCAGAACAGTTGTTAGAACATATTTCCATCTACAGCTGATAGCCAGCTGGCAATGTCTCCTCGCTGGCTGCAGATACTTGCCAGAACTGAACGTGGTTTTGTTCCCCCTGCCTTCCAATTTTGCTCTATTTTAATATTTCCTTTGTTTCTAATACTTCAGCCATCTACCATGTGGCCTCAAATTATTTTCCGTTGACTTTTTTTCCTTTTCAATATTTACCAGTGACCTATTCAATGGTAAGAATTTTCATACCAGAGAATTTCCTCTGCATCTGCATTTGACTTCCTTTTCAAAAACATTGTCTTTATTGACTGACCCTTTGTAAAGCAGCCGTAAGGCCACCCCACTCTCTTCTTTAAGACATGTTATTGGGGCCAAACAAATATTCTTTACCTAGATTGGAACACATGAAATCAAAATTTGACACTTTATGTTGCACTTTCTATATATTCAATTTGGGCATATTTCATGAAGACGCTTCTATTGAAATGTTTATCAAGTATTTCCCTAAATAATATCCTGTTTATCTCAATAATATTGTTTAGAATATATTATTTATCTGTTACCAATGCTTTGGAGCATATTACATATCTAACTTACAGAAACTGTGGTACCTTTCAGGATGCTGGACATTGCCATTAGCATTAGTTAGTGCAAGAAGCATGAAAGAGTTTAGTGGACAATTAAAACCAGTTTGGTTTTGTTTTTTTTCCGTGGAAAAACCCAGGAGTCTGCCTGCTGATAGAAACTACAATTTTACGGCTTTTGTAGGGAAGTAAGAGTTAATATATGCTGACATTGGAGTAACTTTGAGTGGTTTTTTTTGCTGAGTATTTTAATTTAAAAACACTAAATAGAACTGCTGTACTAAATATAAATTCTATGTAATGCAAAAAGATGCAGTTGTACTTCATACATATATTATTATTTTGTATTAAAAACAAAAGTAGTCGATGTATTATGCAAATTATATTGGTAAATGATGGCTTTTTGGTTTTTGCAGTGTGCTAACTGAAGAAAATTTGAGTGAAAGTTTTCCATATGTTGGCTATTATTTCACCGGATAACATTTTTACCAATCTAATTTATTAAAATTTGTCTTTTCAGTCTGATGCCCAATTATCACAACAGTCACTTAGTAAATATTTATATACAGAAGGAATCAAAAAGCCATATGAAGAGCACCTCTAGGAAACTGTTACCATCCCTTCATTTTATATAGAGTGCTGGATTCTAACAGGTACTCCCTGGACCTGCTTGGTTTTTTCTTTTTTTCTTGGCTAGACCTCACCTTTCCTATGCGCTTTCAAATGTATTTGGTTGAAAATAGCAGAAAATTAGAAAACTGCTTTCATTAAAAATCCGACTGTATTTTCTATAGTGCCTCTTCACGTGGGCTACAAAATGGTGCAAGCTCCACTGCATCATGGGCAGCAAGGGAGGTATCCCCATTACGGTACACCTGATGGTGAATTTTCAGGAGTTATTTCTGATTAGTTGTCTGTTAATGTTCAATTCAATTTTGAAATCGCTGTATTTCTACTGTCCTTCATGGAGTTCTCAAAGATAAAATTGGTGAAGCTAGAACCTTCCCTTCCCCTGCTCTGCTTTCTTGCATTATAGTTCTTTAAAAAACGGAAACTCTCTGTAGATATTATGAAGAACTGTGAGAGGTACAGCCCTCCCCTCCGTGAAGACGGGGGCGTTTCCCACGGCGATCACCGCCCTTTCGCGCCTCATTTTCGCGCCTTTTGTGCGGCGCGGCGCCCCCGGCCCGGGCGCCCCTCGGCAGGGGAGCAGCAGGGGCCGGGCCTCCCGGCCGCCGGGCGGGGCCCGCAGGCAATGAGGCGCCCGGGCTCGGAGAAGCTTCTGGATCGTGGCCGGCGGTGGCCACGGCTCAGAGCCGCCCCGGGGCGCAAACGGGCGCCGCCGGGGACCCCCTGGAGCGGCCTTCTCAGAGCGGCGGGTCCGTGTGCGGAGCCTCTGCCCTGGGGCCGGGGCGCCGCCGCCTGAGGAAACCGCCCGGCAGTGAGGGCCCTCGCCTCCTGCGGTGAGTGGTTGCTGCGGGGTGCCCTCGAGTGAACCCTCGCCCCCGGGGGAGCGATGGCGCCTCTGGGCACCCGCGGGAGGGAGCGAGGGAGGGAGTTTCCCCCTTCGTGAGTGAGCGAGTGAGTGTGTGCGGGGTTTGGGTCATCAGTGCCGTGTGTGCTGACGTGCAGTAACTACACCCCGCCCGACTGACACAGTGGACCTGTGACGTGTTACCGCAGTGCTGGTTGATGTCGCTTTGCCCGTTTCTCATCGGTTTCTGTTGTGCGGTTTTGGTTGTTTTGGGCAGTAAAGTCGTTCGAGTTTGTCCTTTGTTTCGGTTAGTTTCAGTGTACCTCCGTGACAAAAACTAACAAATACTGCAGTGTGCTGAAATTTGTCTTTGAGGCGTGTTTCTTGTTACCTTTCAAATAAGTAGAAACATCTTATTTCAGATTAATACACTGAAATTTATTGCAGAGGAAATGGCCTCAAGTTGCGCCGGAGGGGGTTAGGTTGAATATTATGAAAAATTTCTTCACCGAAAGGGTAGTCAGGCATTGGAACAGGCTGCCCAGGGAAATGGTTGGGTCTCCATCCCTGGAGGTGTTTAAAAGACCTGTACATGTGGTGCTTAGGGACGTGGTTTAGTGGTGGACTTGGCAGTGCTACGTTAACGGTTGGACTTCATGATCTTAAAGGTCTTTTCCAATCTGAACGATTCTATGATTCCTACAGGCTTGTGAAGCTTTGGTGCTCATCAGTGAGGGTATGGAACAGGTATGTGCTCAGAAAGATGAATATAATGATAAACATTTGAAATCTGCTTGCAAAAAATGAAAGAAAGAGGAAAGCGTGTTCACTATAAAGACTTCATACTATGTTATTGAAATTAAAGCTAAGGTTTACTCAGCTCTCATCCATTATGTTTGGCTTGTGTTGAGTAGTGATGATTACATGACACTGATGCATGGACTAATATTATAATAGATTTTTGATTGAACTGAGGAAAATACTTGTGGGGTCAAAGTTTTTAATAAATGAACAGATTAAATGTCCCATGAAAGATACCATATGGTTTTTTAAAATCTGAAAATTACTTGCAAAGTCACAGTTAATTTAATTATATGGTCTCTCTGTCTTGGGATAATAAAGTAGACTGAGAATTATAATAGTCAGAGAATGAAACCTTTGGTGTTGAGAGGCATTTTGAAAATGAAAGGTTTGGCTAAATGCTTTTAAATGACTACTCATATTCATAAGGATATTATTTTAAAGATAATGTGTTCATGTCATAACACAATAATGATTGGTAGTGTTATCTTCTGAGTTGTACCTTCTTGTTATGCTGGGTATCTTAATCTTTATGCATGTACATTTTGCTCACAATAAAGCGAAGATACTGTTGTGAACACATGGGAAGCACATATCTTGGACCCCTGATAGGGTTTCCTGTTTATAAGTACACTGGCCAACCTTTATGACCAGTACAAGTATGACTTTACAGAACATCTTTGTAAGAAAGCAGCTGCCTTCCAATGCACCTGCAGCTGTCATTAAAATGATCTTAAAAAAAAAAAAGCTTATGTGTAACAAAAACCAGAATTTGGATACCTATGGACGTCATGGACTAAAGTTTATCTTGTGGTTAACATACAAGATAGAACTTGTGTGAGGAATTAAAACTTAAACAAGATTATTCACAGAAACAAATGCTCTCTACGCCACTGAATATTCTGCTTTAATGACACAATGAAATCAGAAGTCTATTCAGCAGCAAAGTCAGTCACTGGTAAGAAATAAGGCTGGTTTTGATGGCATTTTTTTCAGATATAGTGTAAAAAATTCTTTCAGAAATAGTTTTTTTTTTTTCATTCTGGTCAAGTAAGTTTCTTGAAGATGTACACTCAATGAAATGTTTTATATTCTTCTGAAAATGGTTAATATATTTATGGTGTCTGGAGCAAAGTAACTTCAGAAATCTTATGAACAATTGGTAAAGAAATGAACATAAAAATAGAAAATGAACTAATTAGAAGTAGTTAATGAAAATATATTTTAAAAATGCATTTCATAAAAGTAGATGGAGAAAATATAAAGTAAAAAAAAAAATTCACTGATCAGCAAATCTAAGATCTTATTGCTCATTCTTTTCTTTATTAACAGCTTGATGAAGTCAGTATCTTTGCAAATAGAATGATGATCAGAATCTTTAATAAGTATCCACTCTGACTTCTTACAACAAAATGAAATGATAGGGAAAGGCTAGAAGTTATGTCATGCTTCAACACTTACTGCATAGAAAAAGAACTGGTTTGAAATAGTGAATACCCAGAAGAAAATGTAGTAGATAACCCGAATCATTAAATGACATTACTGAGAGATGGTTTTTTTTTTTTCCCCCTTATCTACTCCTATTTTCAGGGGCAGAGGTGTTTCTATAAACTTGTGATAATGTCTTGTATTAGGCAATTTCTGCCTCAAATGTATTAGCCTTTCTTTTTCAAATGAACAGTTTTGAATACTTTCAATCACAAGTGTACATAGTAGGCTAATATAATCTTATTGATTATAATTATGGTGAAATATTTCCTATTTCTTGTCATAGTATTAAATATGCAACATAGTTACCTTTATGTCACCTGTACAAACATGACAAACATTTCTATGTGTACAAACAATTCTTGCTGATGTAAATGACTGTACTACTGAGGGTTAAAAAAGTATTGTGTAGGAGGTAAATGAATTGGAATGCTCCCCTGTGGAAAATGGTTTCATTAGATAGGTAACACTTCCGTTTTCCTCTTCCAAAAATTTCTTACTGAAGACAAAATATGCAGAAAGATTGATTAACATAGAAAAACAGTTTGGTTTTTACTTCTGCACCCTAGGATAGAAATTAATGTCATCTGCCATTTGCTTGAATCTCAGTTCCTTGGAACCTATACTCTGAGAAACATTAATAATAAGCACATGAAAATCAAAAGATGAGGTTAAAAATGTCAAAACCTTTTTGCATGAAGCTGGTTGGATAGAAACCGAGGAAAATAAAAGGTGGTAGCTTTCAAGGAGTATTTTGACCATTTTGACGTGATTGATAGAGCATTGTTTTGCAAGTTAGGGAGAAAAGCATAATAGTAGATTTGTGTCCCAGTGCTCTGAAGCATAGGTGTATCCAGCCCAGTTATGTCATATAAGTGGAAGGCCCAAGTTTCCTGTGGCTTGTAAAGGCTGGAGAGTATAAAAATCTGAGCTGACTTCGACCATAGTGTTGTGTTGGGGAACCTGGCTTCATGACTGCAACGCTTGCTCACCCTCATAGAGTGCAGTACATGTTATACACATTTGCTTTGTAAACACCTTTAACTTTTAATTTTTTTTAAACAATAAAACTGAAATAAAAGTAATTTTTAAGCAGTGGCTCTTCAATTCTGCACATCTTTTAATGTTGTAGGTAATGACTGTGACCATTCTTAAATTAAATGCAGTCTTTGGTTTGATGCATGCCATTTGCAGTAGCTAGAAAGCTGAAAGTAGATTTAAATTGACCAAAAATAGCCAATTGAGTTTTTCCCTATGAAGTACTATTTTTATAGTAGCTGAAATCAGATAGAAGTGTGGGCACTTGTTTCTACCCCTGGGTGGTCCCTGACTTGCAATAAGAAGGGAAGGGAAGAACGTTCAAATTCTGATTAGAAGCAGTTAAAATGTGACGAAAAAATGAGAAAGTCGGTGGAAGAGAAGTGGAAAAAATATTTTTTTTTAAGATGCCATGTGTCAATATTGTCAAAATTTTTTTATATTACATCGCTATAATGTGATAATAATTTTATAATTTTATGGTAAATCTAATGTAAATAGTATCTAAATCCTGGTTTTAAAAATTAAACAAAATGAACCAACAATCAAAACGTAATACTTTAGCATTATCAAAAAGAAAAAAAAAGCTTTCTTTTGTTCCATGTTAATTTTGGTATTTATTACATCTGACTGTAACTGTTGACAGCAGTAAGGAAGATCACCCTTTCTGATATTATGTTATTACAGTTTTTGCTTCTTTATACTCTTGGTTTTTGCTTTGCTTAAATTAGACCTTGTGATGATTCAGACTATAGGTCTCTGCAACTGAATAATTCTGATAGAGTCTATGGGGCTCATTTGTGTTTCTTAATCAGTCGTACATGATAGTAAGTGTTCTGCCTATCACACAACACAACTACTCAGAATAACCTACTGAGCAAGAAAACCCAAACCAGACAACAACAAAAAAAGAGGCGGTTGATGTTATAAATAATTGCTGAAGAAGGAAGGTGTGCTGGGGAAATTACCAGGGCTGGAACAGTTCAGTTGCCACACATAGTGAGGAAAGAGGAGGGAAGTTCATTCAAGCAGCAAGTTTCTTGGCTGCAGAACAAAATAAAACAAGCTGATGAGAGAGAGAACAAGGGAGCAGGTCTTTATCCCTTGATAAAGACGCATGATCTTGAGTGAATAACAAGTAACGGTGAAAGAAACTTACCATGAAAGTCAGAGATTCTGATTTCTGGACTTTTGCATGTACAGAAACTGAAGGATCTGTCTCTGACCAGTTACATGTACGAAAGCAGACTGGGAGTGAGTGGCTGACAGGGGTGGTACTGTTCTCCTCTGCAGTGTTGTCCTCTCCAAGCTACAGGGAGACTTGTTAAACTTCTCAGGTAACAGGTCTGTTTGCTAGCTTTAACTCTTCTGTTATTAGAGTGAAAATGTAGTCAGAAGCACCTGCTTTTTCAGTGTCTGATCCTGAAAATATGAACACAAGAGTAACTTCCTGCATGAGACCGGTCTCACTGACGTAGTATCCTTGAAATTAATTACATGCCTACAATTGTTCTTGTGAACAAGAATTTGTGAGTAGAAAGGACGTATTATTTTCCTGTAATTCCAAGATGAAACCCCATCAATCTGGATGAGATGAAAATTCTTCCATTTCCATTTGTGTGCGTATATAGATACACCCTCCAACCATAAATGTCCCAATCCTAAGCAAGTAGCAAAGTCTTCTATTTTTTTTCCTGTTCTCTAGGCCTCTTGGTTCAAATATTTCCATTATTGATAGCAGGACAGGAAAATAGTGACAGACTACCTAAAAAAAGGTATCTAAAGCATATATAGCATTTACATAAAATGTATTTGTAAAAACATGCTTTCATTAGTTAAGCACTCTTGTGATTAAGCACCCTATGTTTTGTGATTTTTCTTTAGTTTGTTATGCCTTCCCTTTCCCTTTAAATCCTCTCTGGTTTTCATTCGTTGTCTTTTCCTAATTGGTGGATCATGATGATAAGTGAGCACTTAATATATTAACCATTAAGTACGCTTGGTGTTTAGTGTACACTATTCACACAGTCCTTTAAATGCAGAATAATGGAGAACTTCATGCAGATTTCTGTGGTACTTCAAAATATTTTAATATTGATCTTTTATCACTTGGAGGTGTAGTGTTTTTATTAGGCATGTAATTAGCTGTGGATCTAGGTTTTCCTACGTCTCTTTTTTTTTTTAATATAACAACTTTATAGAGAGGGTTCAATTTCATGGGTCTATTGAAAAAGCAAATGAAAAACAAGAAATGACATCTCATAGGTCACCTGCATGGCTGGAATATACTAAAGTCATTATACAGACGTTTGCTACCAGACCTAACAGAGTAACTAATGACAGTAGCAGCTCACCCTTTTGTGTACAGACTGCTACTGGTATACTTGGACATACTCAGCTGGTGCATTTCATAAATATTTGCTGATAGCTTTAGGTAAATGCTACAGTAAGCATCACTTTGAAGCATTTTAAGCAGATGTTCTGGTGGTAGCATTTCAAATCTTGTAATGAAGCTAAAATGTATTGCATAGGAAATTGCATGGTTAAGTGTATTTGTAATTTTTACACTCATCTTTCCTTTTATGTAACTTTTCTTTCATGAATGCTCTACACTGATTTTGCACAGGGTCCTGTATTCACTTAGGCTCTCCATGCCAAGAAGCTGAGGTAGGACTGCTGCTCTCCTGGGTGCACCCCATGGTAGTGGTCCCCGTGCTGCCTGGTACTGACTGTGTTGTGCATGCTAGGGCTTCTGCCATATCCACGAACACAGGCTTTCTTCTGCATGCCACTTTCGTCCAGTGGCTGGCTGGGATGCATCTGGATTACACACATGAACCTAGGAACTAGAAACAGATCCTGGGTGTAGCAGTTTAGATGTATGAGGGAAGGTCAGGGTTTCATTCCAAACACTTGAATGAACTATGCTGTTGTGATCACCTGTTTCTATCATCCTCGCTAAATGAGACTTGTTATGTCTCTGCCTATTCCAGCCACCTTCTGTTTCCACCACTTTTTTGCTGGCTTCCCAGCACAGCCAACTCTCCCATCCACTACCAATTCTTCTGCAGCCCCATGTTCACAAGTAGCAAATCAAAAGGCCCCTTTTTGTGCTCTTCAGCTTGTACTCTTCCTTCTAAGGCTCTTCATCTCAGTCATTTATTCAAGATTCTTGCACCTAGTCTCCTTGTCTTGATAGACTCCCCCCTCACCCCTTCCTGGCCTGGGTCCTTGTTCAAGTATTGTTTGAATGTCCTTCGCACATGAACCTTATGCTTTCTCAATTACTACCTTCCCCCTGCCCCCAGTTTCCTGTATTTACCAGATCCATGGATCTTTTCTGAGTTAGCTCCCATTTTTTCACACTAGCTACCAATCCTATTTTTCTTCTAATAGTTCCTATCCTAATCCCATGTTTTTGTTTGTTTACTATAAAGTATGGACAACCACTTTTCCCTCTTCTCACCTAAAAGACTGTGGAGCATTTTGCTAAAACTTTACCAAAATGCAGCTTTTGCAAATGAAGCTGTTAGTCTGTCTTGCGTTAGGATTTTAATTTTTCAAATGCCTTGGAGATGCAGATAACTTAAGAAAATCCCCATGTTGTTTCCTTTTTATTTATCATGTTTCAGTTACGTGAAACTGTATTACTTGTGAAGAAAGTAACAACTTCACAAATTTGAAGCACCTGGTATAAGTGTATTGCTTGTTTCCGCTATTTCTGTTTCATATCGTGGTACGTGAGCATCCAAAGTGCATCCTTTTTTCTTTTTAAGTGGAGGATTGACGGTAGCAGCTCCAGATTTGCTAGCGTTAGGACGACAGGCTCAGCAGTGCTAGGAGACTGAGGCAGCTTTCCTGTGCATTTCCAATTAATCCCAGCAGGTTGTCTCTTTGTGGCAGGATAACGTATAAAGTGCACCACAAGATTGTGGCACTTTCTCTTCTACAGATGGCAAAGAAAATACTTGTGTCTGTGTTTCAGATACATAGCTAGACAGAGCTTGCCTGTAGTCTTTTATACATGCATGTATTTTGAATATTCTGGAGTGTACAATGGAATGAAGCAGGTGCTGTTTCTCAGCTGAAGATTCCATTACTTATTTTGAAAATGAAAAAGAAAACCTGTGTACATACTGGCAAAATGGTGAGATCCTAGGAGTCAAAGCAGGCTAAATGATTACTCCTAAAGTTACCATAGCAGACTGGGTTCTTTTTTTGTTTGGCACATCTATTATTAATATGCTTGTTGTGCAGGATGTTATTCGTACAGATACATGAATGAATTGTACTATGGTACCAGAATTGCTGGTACATGTCCTACCCCTGATGATGAGTAAATGAAAACATGGATTCCTGTTACAGCTGAAGAAGGGCTAGAAGATGTACTCACACGCAGTCTCTCTTACGGTTTCTGTAAATGATTAATTATCACAATTTGATTTTTTTTTTAGACAGAAGGCTTCATTAATCAACACTCCTAAGCAATCAAAGTCATTATTGAATGATAGTTTATTATAATAGATAGTATTTCTTATAGAGTGATACTGTTAGGCAGACATTTTGAATTGCAAATGAATAGCTGCACATCTTTCGGATCTGTTAATGCATTCCAGATCAGAGCCAAATAGCCACTAGCTACACAGATATAGTGTGACATTTCTGAATTCTCTTGTTTCCTTCTAGAATCATATTTGCAGAAGTGGAAGCAGTTAAAACAGCAAACATTTTTTCTTAATGATTTTGTCAGCTGTACTGAAACATTTTTTTACATAAAGGCATAAATATTTCCCTTAACTTTCATATGATGTTTAGAAAAATGTATACATTACACCTGTTTTATGATCCAAAATTAAGTTCTTATACGTTTGTGTTCTATAGATTCTTCATATATGATTTAACCCTTTTCTTAGCATTTACTTGCTTGTGATTTAGATAAAAAAATACATGTTTTCCCCCAAATCTGCTTATTTGCATAAAATATATATTTATCTCTTGGAATAAAATAGGTAACAACTTAATGTTCAACATATTGGTGTTCTGACAGATTTAAAAAAAATAATCCCAGATGAAAATGTTACTTTCAGTCATATTTAAAAATAATTAAACCTTTCTCTGCTATTGACAAGTATGTACTTACTGCATATGGCTAGAAAAAAAATAATTTCTCTGAATCACTGCATATTCATTAGTGAAAGATGAGCCTAAGGTCTCATTTTGCAGTGAAAGTGTGTAGTAGGTGATTAAGCTTTAAAAGTGAAACCAAGATATTCCATTTAATAGGTAAACGCCAGACTCCAGTATGGTGGTAATACAGATAGTCTTGCTGGTAACAGCAGGAAACGTTCTTTGATGATGTGTTCTCTGGCAGTTCAGTACAAATGGTCCTTACATGAACGCTGATAGAATGGGAAACTGACTTGAGGAGTCAGCCTCTAAAACAGAGCTCCTTACAATCCTGTTTTGGCAATCAAAGTATAGTGTTTTATAAATAAAGAAATAAGTCAAACCAGCCAATTTTATATTACTGGTGCATAAAACTAATACTTTTTCAGAAAATATTATTAAGATCTTTTTGGAAGAAGTGTTTATTTTTAAAGGTAAAAATCATTGAGGCTTTTGAATAGTGAAATTATAATCTATCTAGAAATTAGTTTTTCAAAAGGTGTTTTGTTTTCAGAGAGGACAAGAAAATAAGATTCACATTTCTCACAAAATCTAAAGATTTCTTAAAATTGTATTAATAATATTTCATTTATACAGTTCTTAGGAAAAAAAAAACCCACATTTCAAATAAACACAAATCCAGTCTTTTTTTGGTGTCACCTTTCTAAAATGAGTTGACAGATTTTGGTTTTCTCTATTATAATGTTAACCCGTGTCTCCATTTACTTCTCTGGTATTTCACATCACAGATTGAGCATCTCTTGTGCCTGTCACTTTCTGTATGCCATGCTCAATCCAAGTAGGCTTCCCAATATATGTAATGACCACATCCTCCCCGCATGTAGACGAAGGAAAAGTCTCCCAGGCACCATGGTATATGTACTTCAGCCAAGGACAAGACAAACAATACTTGCTAAAAAGCGCTACGGTAGATTAATGAAAAACTAGGTATCTGGCTGTAGCTGAAGTTTTTCTTCAATCTACAAAATATTTTGTTTCTGACAGAAAAGCTGTATGTGTGATCGTGCTTGCTTTGGTACCTGATTCTCTGGCCCCAAAAGCTGATGGGAAGATTCAGGCTGAGCAATGGGATTTGGGGCTGGATTGAAAGCAGGGCAAAGAGGTAGGCGGGTCTCTGGTTTCTGGAGACCTCAACTGCGGTGCATGGATAAACTGGTAATCTGGATCCCTGCAGAGCCGCACTGTCGCAGCACGTTTAGATGTGCAGGCACAAGCAGGGCCTGGGCAAGCAACAGCATCAGCTGGGCTTCTTATCCCAAAGGCAGGGTGGAAGGAGGGAAATAGCGGGACCCTCCGGTCTGTCACCTGCTGAGCCAGAGAAGGTAACAGCACGGGGGAGCTGCTGAATCCCTGCAGCATGAGGGGTCTGTAAGGGAAGAATCCCTGATGGCAGGAGGCAAGAACAGATGGAAAGCTCCCAGGAGGAGACTGGGTTGTGGGGTTGTAACACTTTTGTTTGCCGTTACGAAAGTTGACATGCAGGGGTGAAAGACAGCTCTGTTTCTGTTTCCAGTTGTATCCTGGGCTGCAGCAAAAGAAGCATGGCCAGCAGGTCGAGGGAGGTGATTCTGCCCCTCTGCTCTGGTGAGACCCCACCTGGAGTACTGCGACCAGCTCTGGAGTCCTCATCACAGGAAAGACATGGACCTGTTGGAATGGGCCCAGAGGAGGGCCACAAAAATGATCAGAGGGATGGAACACCTCTCCTATGAGGAGAGGCTGAAAGAGCTGGGGTTGTTCAGCCTGGAGAAGAGAAGGCTGTGGGGAGACATTATTGCAGCCTTTCAATACTTAAAGGGGGCTTATAAGAAAGATGGGGACAAACATTGTAGCAGGGCCTGTTGCAATAGGACAAGGGGCAATGGTTTTAAACTAAAAGAGGGTAAATTCAGACTAGATATAAAGAAGAAATTTTTCACAATGAGGGTGGTGAAACACTGGAACAGGTTGCCCAGAGAGGTGGTAGATGCCCCATTCTTGGAAACATTCAAGGTCAGGTTGAATGGGGCTCTGAGCAACCTGATCAGTTGAGGATGTCCCTGGTCATTGGAGGGGGGTTGGACTAGATGACCTTTAAAGGTCCCTTCCAACCCAAACTATGCTATGATTCCATCCAAATACAAATGCAAGCTTGAGTCAGAGCAATATACTTTACATCCTGTATAGAATACATTATGTTTATTTATGCATTTTCCTGGCTGTAACCATAGAAATGGAATGGCTTGGAATAAGGTATTTGAAGGATAACATATATAAACTATTTCTAATTTATAAATTGTACATTGTACAGATAGCAAAAAGAGGGCATAACCTAGCTGCTTGCAATGAAAATTGAACCTGGAAATAAAATACAGATGGAGTCTTATCCTCAGGGAAAGATTTGGGTCCCATGAATGCTATAATGCTCTAGAATGTTTTACTGAGAAAAATAGAAATTATCCTTTCCAGGGAAGTACCACAAGATTTTAGTCTTTCCATTTTATAAAATTTTACATCGAAGGGAGGGAACAAGAAATTGACGTGAATTCCGCTAATTCTTGAAATAACCACTGTATCTAAATCGAAGTGTTTCAAAGAAGCATAAGCGACTGCTCCCGATTGCCAGGAGGTGAGGCATTCTCAATTACCTCAAGTGCTAGTGACCTACACAGCAAGGATAGGAAGCCTTGGTTTTGATGACCACTTGGGAAAGAGGTTTATTGTAGATGGGGAATGATCGTGGCTTTGAAATTTACAGATATTGAAGACAAATTGCCTCCATCAGATGGAGCAGTAATATTAGTTGATTTTTTTTTTTTCATGGTTATATGGATCATGTTTGAATTATGATGGCCAGAAGGGTAATGGTTACTAGACAATAGAATCTGTTTTGCTTAACTATGGGCTTTTTGGGTTTTGTATTTTGGCTTTGAAATGATCCAGGCTATTAAATAAAATGCAACCTACAACATCTGTTCTGAAGAAAAATTATTGAAATGTGGGAACTAGTGATAGTAAAGAGGAAGAGATTTAGCTATTCTTTTTACTTCAATAAGGATTTGACAACTGGTTACTAAATTTGTTCATGAAATGAGTATTTCTTAGAAACAGCTAGAGAGGAGGATGAGCAAATACAACATGCATCTAAAAGTTTGGAGGCTTATCTAATACCAAACTCGTGTCAGCAGTTCTGAATGATGAAAATTTTTTACAGCTAGATATTTTAATGTAGCACTATTAATACAGTTAATAGTCTCCTGACTATGGAGAAGTTAGAGCAAAAAGCTTTCCTCTATTAATTTGTCGCAATGCTTCGCCAGCAGGAATCTACTTAATTATATCTTAATTTGTGGTTTTAATGAATACCATGAAATTGCCCTTTTTTTTTAATACAGTACTCAGTATTCCAAGAAATGAGAGTTGCAACATAAATGATGTTAGATTTATTTAAGAAAAAAATATAATATGTTGACAAATAGTGTATGATGGTAAAACTGTGCTTTAAACAACTGCTCTAAAGAAACTCTGAAGAGTTTTTGGTCTAAAGACTGGATTTCATATACAGATTAAACTTTGGTCCCATGAAAGTTGAGAATAAAATTCAGGTTTTCTTCAAAGAGTCATGCAGAATAAAAAAATACTGTTACATTAAAAGAAATAGAGGAAAAAAATAAATACATTTTGTATATCTCTAATAATTTTAAAGTTATATAGGTATATAATTGCACAACTTTGTAAAAACAGTTTTATAATATATTATGCATCTGCTATGGTTTTACAAGACATAAGTTGTTTTATCAATTAATTATTTTTTTATACCTATTGATTCAGAAAATATTTCTCTTTTCCTGCTTTCTTATACTCTTTTTAGGGGGAAGGAATAGCAACAAGGTTATGTAGCTCTTATTAGATGCACTTACCTCTCTGATTGTCACTGAAATCAGTCCATGATAATAAGCTTGTCAGTATAAGAAGAATACGCAGCATAAACAAGACTAACCTAGACCAGTCTGTTATTTTCATCTAGTAATGTATACTCCAGGAAAAAGTATTGAGGCACCAGAATTTAGTTGCAGGGAAACTGAACTTATTCTTCTGATTGATGTTTGCTATTTCCTGTGCTCTCTGATGAAAGAAAATATCGTTCCTTACTATACAAAATCTGTGATATTCATTCACAGTGTAAATGGCTCCCAAAAGATTATTTAAGCCAAACAAGATTTCATTGTCACCAGGGAGTGGCAAGCAAGAAGATCTTGGGATTTGCATAATAATTGGTTTGAAACAAGTGATATTCCATACAGTACTATGTATACAGAGAGTAATGAATATGGTAGCCACAGTCTGTGAGATCAGTATCGGGACTGTAATGAAAGCTGAATATTTTTCAGTCTTTGGAGGCTTTCAAACATCCATACAAGCTAATGAGCTAATTTAGATAAGCATTAAACATGAATTTAATCACATTACTGGTAATTATTAGCAGACACACAATATGAAGGCCTTTTAGTTTTCTTCAAAAGTTGTAATTAACCATAAAAAAAGTAAATTGTTTGACCTCATGAACTGCATATAAATGACTCAACTAAAGAATTTTAGATTAAATAGGATGCTTAGCTTAGAGTCATTTTTCTTTATGTATTATTTAGCTGAAAGCGAAAGTGTATTTTTTGCCACATGTTAACTTAAAAGCAAAATCAGACTATATTTCTGAAAATGTTACTCACTGAAATGAACCTGAAAGCCAAAACCATTTCCTAAGAGTACACAGCATATGTTTATCTGATATGTGCCCACATTCCCATGCCATCTCCTACGCTGGTCATGGGTTAGCAGGTAAGCAGGTACTTTCAGTAACCTCCCCAGCTCCTCTGAAATGTTTAAGGTTAAGCACATGAGCGAGGGTCTTGTGGATTAGAACAGAAAATGTGCTCAAATAAGACTCGGGTGTTTTGCTTGGCAAGCATCATGCGGGCAGGCATACCTGGCCCAAAAGGCTTAAGAGCAAGATTTCCTCACGGACTGCGTACACAAGGCAAGGGGCTATGCTCCCCATGCATTTCAGTGACAAAAAATAATGTCTGGAGCATAAAAAGAAGTATATAAAAAATTTATAAAAGGATTTTGAGTTAAGAAATGTGTGACCAAATAAATATTTTTCGTTTGCTTGTTTTAAAGGAAAAGTAGCTGTTACGTGAAGTCTTAAAGCTGATGTATATAGAGATTGGTCCCTGAAGTTATGAATCTGGAAAGAAACTTAATAATCTAATTTCAGATAATGGAAGCGAACTGTTTTTTGAAAGTTGGCAAATGACTACAACTGTTCAATTTCTCTCAGACAGTGAGGGAGAGTGCTTTCTTATTTAACAGAGTAGTGAGCTCGTCTACTTTTTCATTCATCATGGACCATTGCTCAAGAGCACATCTTCCATGCCTTCACTCATGTTACTCAGAAGTTACACTCTTTCAGCAATACTGAAAAATGAAGATTTATATGAAAATAGATAAAATGCCTTTTTTCCAATGGATTATCACTGATATAAAATTATTATCTTTTAAGAGGCTTGTTGAAAGCAATTTTTTCACTGTAAAAATTCGTGGAGAAGCTATTTTCTGTATAATTAATTTTTCAGTAAAAAACGTTCAGCCAGCTCTCTGACCAGCCGTGTTATCTGTGCCTGTGATTAAGCTGAAGACTGTCTTTGGGCTTTAACAGGTCAGCTGTCAACCTAAGCTAGAATGGGCTTTCGCACGCAACAAAGTGAATGAAGGGGAATCAAGCCAAAGTTACATTTTTTTCTTATCTCAGAAGTGGCTAATGACATGGGCCATGTGTAAGATCTTCCCTTCAGCACGGTTAAATCACATGTGGCCTTTCTATGAAAATTCACTTCCAGCCCCCAGACCTCACAATATTTGGTATAGGAACAAGCAGAATTCATCAGACAGAAGTGTATTTAATCACCTATAGGGATGTAGCTGTCAACTAGAAGACAGAGTAATCAACAGGTTTTGGGCACTTCCTTCTGTTGTGTAAAATTTTTCTCCTTCTTGTCTTTCACCTGACTTTGTTCTTCAGCTCTACTTTAAAACCTTCTGCTCTCCTCCCTCCCTGCTCTTCCTCTGATATAGTCACCCTTTGTTCTTTTGTTACTTTTCCAGCTGGGTAATCCTTGCTAAATAGAGCATTCCTGAAATATTGTGGAGCCATAATGGCTCCTGCAATTGCATTCTTCAGTTTATTTACATTATACATCTTTCTCTTATGCAGTGTTTATATAAGCAGTTACAACAGTGGAGCACACCATCTATAGACTAATTAGAATTTACCATAATAAACACAACTATTAATCATGACTTTCATCATGATTTGCTCTAATAAACACTTGATATAATCCAGGACAATGACGAGAATAATCATTAATAACAAACATTTAGTATTTACTAATTAATTAAAGCTGTTCATTAATTTATTTGAAGGATAAGGATTAAAGGAGCATGCCATTCATGTAATTTACTGTAAATGAAGAACAAAAATATCTTCCCCTGGAATTAAAATTTTCATGAAACCTTGTGAAGTTCATTAAGGACCTTGTGAGTAGAAAGTTACACCTGTTTAATGAAAAAAATTCATCGTTTAATTCTCAGTCAGAGGACTCACAAGCTGTATGGTGTATGTGTGAAATTACATTAGGTAAGTAAGAAAAAGTATTTTGTTTTGCACACTGCATGGAAAGAATATCGCTTGCTATGCTTTTTGTGCTCTTCCTACAGGAAATGGAGATGTGACCTTATCCCCATGTCTCATCTTGATATCTCTTGGTTCTGTTGTGTTTAATATAATACAAAAATAAGAAATATCAGCTTCTTGCAAGAATATAAAATTTGACCGAGAAAGGGAATTTAACTTTTTTTGTTGTTGCCTCAGACACGTCTCGAATTAACTTATACACATCTCTATGAAACTGATTTTTCTAACCTATCTACTGGAGTTACCTTACACAACTACTAATGTCTTCTTTTGTTTATGCCTTTCACAGTCAGTTTTTATAACACTCTAATTGCACTTAGATGTACTCCTGTTTTTTCATTATGTCAAATTTGAGTATGAAAATTTTCTAGCTGTTAAGCACTCAGTTTTGGTTAACAAACATATGATTTTCTCTTACCTCTTTTAGAGTCTTCATCAAGAGCCTAAAGCATTTTATCTCCTGTGTTGATGAGCGAAATTTTCCCTTAATTTTGCTGTTTAGTAATAATACTGGAAAAGCATGAAATGGAATGAGAACATATGGTGATAACTCAAGAAAGAGAAAGGCTATTAGAAAAACTGCGCATAGTAAGAAGTTTGTAGTCTTTCCTGTTTTTAACAGTGATCATCTTTCATGGTGTTGAAGGGCTGCTTGTCACTGTTGGCGTACTGAGGAGGCTGTGCAAATACACAGCCGCTTTCCAGCAACGTGGTGGAAAATGTACCCAATACAGAGCAGTACTAACTCGACCACTTCGTGTCCTCTGCCCGCTATGTTGAAATCCATGTCTGGGCTGTTGAATCATGAAAACTAATTTACTTGAGGTGTGTTGAATGTACCAGTGCGCTGAGTGACTTCCGTGTAGTTTATTAAAGGGAATATTCTTTAGTAAACCTTAGGAGTATTGTTCCAAACTATGAAAAAACAGTTTTTGAAACAAAAATAATCAAAACATAAATCTAATGGGTGTCAGCTGAAGAAATATCCAGTTTTGTTTCTGTTTCTTTTTGTTATAAATTATTTCATGCCTACTGTGTCCCGTTTCCAAATTTCCAGAGCGAAGAGTCTGACTTCTGTAAAATGTGTTCTGAAATTCATTTGTATTTGGTCTCTCTGAACTCAAAATTATCTTTTCAAGTTGTAAAATTTGGGTGTGGACTCATTCAAGTAGTGCAATATGTGGTAAAACTTTAAAAATTGCATTCCAAAAGCATTTTTTTAAAGTCCTTCATGGTGGCACAAGATCATTCCCCTAGATCATGGCAGAGGAGGTAGTGCACTTGCAACAGTATTTGAACTTTGTTGTAGAAATTACATATTGCATGGCTTATAACTGGCATTTTGAAATTTTGTTTTTTATAAGCATAGGGGGACAGGTATTCAGTGTTAATCCATGACAGAGCTACGTTAATTTAGATGACATGACGATACAGAATGCTTGAGGCAGCTTTTTTCCTTTTTTTTTTTTTTTTAATAGGAAAGGCACTATGGAAATGATAGTAATTTTTCTTGCCTCGGTGAATCAGCATGTACTGTAAAAGGTAGAAGAAATATTCCTACACCATGCTTGCCATCCTCTTCCTCCTTATCTTCGCATCATCAAATTAAAAAAAAATTTAAAAATCCAGGGTCGTTTGACCCATGTAGCTCCTTCAGTCAGTGAAATTTAAAAAAACAAAACCAAAAAACTTACTGAATGAGTAAAAAAAAGATCTCTCTGCATGTCTACGGAAGCAAAGGGTTCCAGTAGGATCTTGTTCATTCTGTGAGTTTTTGTGACCTCTGGATGAGCAGAAAGTTGCGCATGAATATGTAGGCAAGCACCAGCAAGGCAGATGTTACACTTACTGACCTTCACTCACTGAAACTGATAATCAGCTTGGCTGTCATTCGTTGTCCTTTTGAGGCTTTCTCGCAGCAAACGAATGCCAAGGAGACATATTTGATCCTGCGGGTCTTGCCAGAAATTAAGTTTGGACTTGGATATTTTGGAATGAATCCGAGTCGAGTTTGACAACAAAGGGAAGGCTGCTGCAGTAACACGTGCAGATGATACCTCCATCTATTTGTATGCTCCAGAGCAGGGAGATGTCAGGACCCTTTCCTGCCTTTCACTCAGCCGTGGGTGTGAAGGCAAAACATGCAGTAATGTCAAAACATATAATTCATTTATGCAGGCAAACTGGCCACTGAAGTTGCACCTATGTAACCTAATGAATGGGGTATCAGTGTTTCACTTAATTACAGGTAAATCATTAATGACGAGCAGCAGAAGGCTTCTGCTTTGTAATTTGGAAATTAGAATAGGATGAGAACAGACATACTAAATAGTAAGATAAGCATTTTCTCACATAACTAATAATATCTTATATACTTTAATCACCCACTATCTAAACTATGTTTGATAAAAAGCAAATTTTCTGTATTGCTTATTCAGATCTTTTTTTCCTAACATTTCATTAATGGTTTTCAGAGGCGCTGCAATGAGGATGAACAGCACTGCACCTGCATGTACTGGATAGAAGGAACGTGACAACAGAAGCATAATAATGTTCAAGGACAAGAGCATATTAGAGTTTGTAAGACTTTAGAAGCCGCAATGGGATAGTAATAGAAGGTAGGTTCCTAGAGAAGTAAAGGCTGGAGCCAACAAAAAAAGGTAAAATACTGATGAAAAAGTTGCAATCAATATTATTTGGAAAGATGTGACATGTTGCATGTGACAAGGAAACGCATTCTTTGTCCCCTTCCTGAACAAAGGGGAGGTAGATACTCCTTAATTATTGCCTGTTTTCATCAACCAATTATAGTTTTCCAGCTGTTGGGTCAGTCAGTCACCTTATCAGTATATAAAGCAGCAGAAATAACGTGAAGCCCAGTTTACCGGTAGCCTGGTTTCTATACCCCTTCAGCCTCCCTCACATGCTACCTGCTCCATCCTGTTTATTTCTTTGATGTTTGCCATCTTCTTCTAGATTTTAATCAAATTCATAAGAGTACACAAACTGGTAATGACAAGCTGTATGGCGTTTTACAAATACAGGATAAAAACATAATACCATAGCGATGCAAGAATCCACCATGAATGCTGTAACATTCACAAGCACATTTAGTCATTGGGTGTGTAATGTAAAACGTATTTTGTGCACACTGTATGAAATACGGATCTCTGTGTTTCCTATTAATTTTAGTACAGCGAATATTTCACACAACTATATGCTTACATTCCAAGTACAAATGTCATCTTAGTATTTCTTTTTGTATGTTGCAGTAGAATTTATTAGAGTGATACTGAGATATAAAACTGCCTCATAGACCTCTTTCTTTTTTTCCCCTTTTTTATAGAAATCTGTTGATTTCAAATTATTTCTTCTGTTTCTGATTTGCTATACTTAAGTGTATTGATAACCATAGCACATTACCTTCAGTATCTGCTTTCTGAGAAGCTGTTCATCAGCCTGCCTTTGTTTCCAGTGCAAAGTCCTTTCCTATGCCTTTTGTTGCTGTTAGTACTTTTTCCTGAAACAGCTTGGATTTAGATGGAGTTATAGTTAACGCTCTTATCTAAAAAGAAGCTGGGACGGCAACAACCAGGATCTTTTGAAGTTCAAAAATGAGGGAGCAGTGGCCTTGAGGCTCATGTAGGCAGATGCTGCATTCTGGTACTGCTCCTGGATTGAGCTCTCCCATGGCTGCTCTAAATTTCTCCAGCATTTGTCATCACATAGGCCTGTGCCTCACAGCCATCCACAAACTCAGTAAAGCAAAATATGCTGAGTGTAACTTGAAAGTGGAGTGAAAAAAAGTATGCATAAAAAAAAGAGAGAAAATTAATTAGTAGTGTACAACAAAGATAATGTAGGAATGTACTGGAATTTAGACTACAGGGCTGTAATTGCAGCTTGCAGCTGAGGAGCATACAGGACAGCTCATCAGGAAAGTCAGTTTGGCCCTTTTTCAGTCTGCAGTTTTGTATGTGCTGATCTATTCTTCCAGCATGACTGTACTTGGCCAGGAGGGCTGTAATGTGCTTTGTAAGTGGTTACTCCCCTATCAGGACTGTATTGGACAGCAGGCTTGGCAAAGAAAGCCTGGGCAAGCAAACCCCCTCCTTCTGCCCCTGTGTTTGCTCAGAGGAGAGTAATTGGAAACAGTGATATTACCTCAAGAATATTAGGGTGATCCCTTGATTATTTTGGCCTTCAGTTGCCTTTCCATTACCAGCAGTGGACCAGTAAAATCCAGGACTGAGGAAAAGATGCACAATCCTGTTTCTAAAATGCTGCAGCATATTTCTAAGTCCTTTATTGCTGTGCTGACCAGTTGACCTCTCAGTGTTACAAAGTCTTCTGGGTGTTGTTTGCCTTGCCATGTGAGGTTTACACCTCAGAGCAGAGCCACAGTTGGCAATGACCTGGGCTGTTAATAGTACAGCACACAATTTTGATGTCATAATTTGAGTTTGGGAGCACTCTCCAGTCATATGAGTTTCAGCGCCATTTGCTAACCCAGGCTATTTCTTATTCCAGAGCTTTTAGCCTCTGTTGCCATGTCACTGCTGAGTGCAGACGTGATCTGTGCTGGTTAAAAAGGTATTCAGAAAACTGAAAGGAAATAGCTTTTAGACAAAGGTGAAATAGTATCTCACTTACTTGTATCCATGAATGTATTTTTGACTTTGAGATTTTATACAAGGGTTTTTTTTTTTTGAAAGAAAACTTGCTGAAGTTTTTTAAGATTTGTAAAAATGAACCTTAAGAGCATTATTAATAAATGTATTTATATTATAAATACACTATGCATAATATCTTACGGGTGTGACCAAGTAAATTTTCTTTTTAACCTAGCAGTCCCATTTAAGAAGTTCAGTTTTCCCCATTCTCTTTTATTTTTTTCCCAGTTGTGTGTTCTGACTAGAAAAGCCTGCTGTCTTCATGGCAACTAAAATCTTATCAGCAGCACAAAACCAGCCCAGAGCGATATGCAGCCACTGAATCCTCTGAATCCTGCCCTGCCCGAAACCTTAATCTTGGCTTCAGAATGAACGCTTTTTTAAATACAGAAGACAATTCAGTCTCTGAAAATCATGATCCTAGGGCTTTTTGCAACACAGGCTTTCAGTTCCAAAGGAAAAACAAAAACCAGGAAAACACTTTTGACTGTGTGCAACTGAAAATTAGAAACCAGGTAGGGTGATACCAGGAGACTCTAAGATTGCAGTTTAGAGAATTCAAGAAAAAAAGGCCAATGTTACTTTTCCAGGTTCTTTGGCTCAGAAAAAAAAATCCCTCAGTGTTTGTTTATTCTCCATATATTATGGTTTTCAGAGTGACATTTACTATTGGTCACAAATGTGTGTAGAGTTTTGCTTTGTTTTGTTTATTTTGTCTGGGGAAAAGCATTAGTCAGGTTGTACTTTACACAAGAAATGTTATTGTTGGGCTTATGCATGCAATTAAAAAAAGAAATCAGTTAAAAAATATTTATTCCTTCCAGTATTAAATATAGCAGTATGGAGTAAGCAAGGTATAAAGTGGCGTAATAGTATCTATCAGCCAATTCCAGTTTATTTGTTGAACTGGCTGTGAATGGATCTCATTCTGCTGGTGTCATGGAGGCTGTGCTTATTCCTGTGAGCTTGAGAGCAGTTGGTTATGGCTGAGAAAGATGCTAAATAATAGGACTTGAAGGACTGTTCTACAGTTGCCCAGGCACTGGTACTCAATATTTGTTTTACTCTGGAGAGGGGGACTTTGTGTCCAAGCAGACATGGCAGAGAAACCTCAACCGTCCTCAAAACTGAATGTGCAGGACTGTCTCTGTGAGGTAGCCTGAGTCTGGGAGTTATGTAGTTAATTCTGTGGTGATGTATGATGTGCCATTTCCAAATTCCTACTGCTGAGTCTTCATTGAAGTGTGTGTTTTTAATATACTCAGGTCTCCTCCAATCTGAGTACCTGCTTTATTTGTGCTCCGCCTTTGCACAGACCCTATATATCTCTAGGTATGCCAAAAGTGGTATGAATATCATTCAGCAGAGGAACTCTCGGGTCCCTCTGCTGAAGAATTACTATTAAATAGATGGTATATAGGCCACAGAAATCACTCCAATAAACGCGTGGCATTAATGCACTGGTGCCGTATCCAAAGCCGTTTTCATGCTGGGGCCTTAGCCAGCAATGGGAAGGAGGACTTGATTCACTCAAGTTGCCGGAGATGGAGTCTCAGAAGTGCAAGTCATTCGTCCTGTCTAAGCAGAAGGTGATCCTGGCCTTGAGCCTGTTGTTGCTTGTTTGGTTTTCCCGTGGCTTGGCTGTTCCCTTAGGGTAGAACAGCGCACAAGAGGAATTCAGTCTGCATTTTTCTCGTCAGGTACTGTGCAGATGATGTAAACAACTGCATTGCAGTCGGAAGAGATCATATGGTAGGGAACTGCACCCTGGAGTGCCTCTTTTGCTCCTTACTGGGCTAGAGAACATCAGTGGGATGTACATTTTCCTTTGTTATCGACAGCATGCTGTTTATACTTAAGGTAATTATAATGTACTGAAATAAGTTGTTGCGTTTTTTGTTGCTGTCGTGGGTGGTGAGGAATTCTGCTGGTTTTGACTAGGATAAAGTTATTTTTTTCCGTAGTAGCTTCTATGGGGCTATGTTTCGGATTTGTGCTGAAAACAGTGCTGAATACAGGGATGTTTTAGTTATTGCTGAGCAGTGCTTACACAGAGTCAAGGCCTTTTCTGCTTCTCAAACCACCCCACCAGCGAGTAGGCTGGGGGTGCACAAGAAGCTGGAAGGGGACACAGCTGGGACAGCTGACCCTAGCTGATGAAAGAGATACTTCATACCATATGACATCATGCTCAGCAATAAAACTAGGGGGCAGGTTGGTGAGGAGGCCACTGCACGGGGACTGGCTGGGCATTGGTTGGTGATGAGCAATTGTTTTCATTTGCATCACTTGTCTGTCTTGGGTTTTATTTCTCTCTCTTTGTTATTTTCCTTTTCATTACAATGTTTTCATTATTATTATTTTATTTTATTTCAATTATTAAACTGTTCTTATCTCAGCCCACGAGTTTTCTCACTTCTACCCTTCCAAGTCTCTTCCCCCACCCCTCTAGGGGGGGGCAGTGAGTGAGCGGCTGGGTGGTGCTTAGTTGCTGGCTGGGGTTAAACCACGACAGGAAGCAAAGGACTCTAAGAGGGAATCTGGAAAGGATATGACTTTCAAAGGACAGGAGGAAGGCTACAGAAGGAAACACAAACAGGACTGGGATAATTTGAGTTACAGAATATTTCACCTGGTGTTACTACCAAAAAAATACCAATACACCAGGAATGGTAATTTGGTACATTGGTATGGGGAGCAACATCTTTTGTTTCAGCACAAAGTGTGTTCTGGACACAGTAGTAACATACGGGAAGGTGAAAAAGCTCTTACTTCCTGGCAGCTTTGGGATCTCATAGAAAATAGCGTCAAGGGCAACACAGGATTGTAGTCACCACAACTGACCAGTACTATAACAACCTAGAAAAAGGCTAATCTTGGTACCTGTAATGGAGCCTGCTGAAAAAGACAGCACTGCTTAAAAAGAAGATTGGAGTCATGTGAACTCAAAGGGACCAATTATTTTTTTCAGCTGTGCCAGTCTCTCAGCCTAAAGGCACCTGCTGAACTATTCCTACTCTCATTTCAATCCAGAAAATTCACAGGTGGTTCATGTCAGATGATGGGGACCTTCATAATCATCATTTTCATGTTACTGCTTCTCTGCTCACTGTATTTCAGTGCTTTGATCAGGGGATTGGTTTTCCTTATAGTCACAGATGGCTGCTGTTTGACAGTCTGACAGGCAAAGTAAATAGGCATGAAAATAAAATATTCCTTTGTTTTGGTGAGTCAGGCCAACGTCACGTGGGTAGACACTGCTCTGTAATCCTTCTAGCTGCATTAGGATGGGAAGCGTGTATTGTGTATAACGGTACACAGGAATCTTGCATCATTCTCTCCTGGACTGTCCTGTTGAGGATTTGATCAACAAATCTGAGCTTACAATGAAATTTCACTGTTACTTTTTGATTAAGGTGCTAAGTGTTGCCATTACATAGCACTGTGAAATTTCAAGGGGTTAGTCTGGAAAAATCCCATCTGGCAAAGATGTGCCTGATCCTGCATATCAATGGGAGTTTTGAGCACAGATCAATAGCAGGATGAAATGCTACATAATTATTGCATGTCTGTGCCTGTATGTACTTGCCTGCACTCACAATGAAGAAGAAAAAAAAAGAGAGTTTTGCAAAAAAACCCTCACAAACTCTTGGGGTCACCAAAGATACAGATCCTAATATAGCTTTAAACTAGTTACCTAGGCTGTATAAATATTTTTATGACAAATTTCTTTAGTATGAAAAGAGAAATCCAATAAATCAATAGTGATTTTGAAATTGATTAAATACTTTGGATTAAGGACTGTTCCATGACATTTGTGGCAACTCTTGAAGAAAAGTGACATCTGGTTGGTGAATTCTCCTGGGGTAATTTTGTGGGATTGGAAATCTGGTTTTCCATAAAGAAATTGTTACTGACCTATTGATAAGATATGACATTGGCAGGTTAGTCAGTAATAGAGAAAGTTAGTCCCATCAGCCCCTAGACTGCTCTTTTGCCAGTTAAACAAGAAAAAGAATCAAATAGGGAACTGGCTGACTGGCCCTAGAAAAGGATGATAGCATGATGAATTTCTCTTTCTTATTGTGTATTAATTAAGGTGAGACTAAAGCTATGCTGTTTGTCATTACCTTTATTTTTATTGAAAATAATGAAGCTACCAAGAAAATAGGTTTTGTTTTATTGATACATTACCTAGCTAAAGACCAGCTCTTTTTATTCAGTAGTTGAAATAAATTACTTGGTTAATGTAAAAAGTTGAAAAGAAGCTCCATTGCCACGGAACTTTTGTATACCGTTCTCTCTTTTCTGTTTCCTGAATGGTTTTGCTGGATCAGGTTTAGCTGGTCAATGCAGCTAAGTAGCAGTTTGTCAAGTACTTCTGTTGAGAAGGAAAATCAAGCCTGTTACTCCTAAGGGGACTGGGAAAAAAAAAAGTGTTTATTTTTATTTAGGATTTAATCTTTTTTGGAACTTAGTGGTGCATAAGTACCTATGGCTCTCAGGCCATAGTTCCAGATTAGGACCTTTGAGTGAGCTCTCACTACAAAGACTGTGTCTCCCATCAATCCATAATTAATAGAATAAAACATACTTCAGGGGTGGCTTCAGGTGCTAATCTTTTGCCCGGTAAAGCCTGTGGCGACTTAGAAGCCTGGCCCCTGAAACTCTCAAGCAGGGCCGATGAGCAGATGGGAAACATGGCAAGAGAGGTCGGCAGCAGGGTTTGCAGGGGGTTCGTTGCCAGTTACCCACTGGTGGCAACTGCCCCTGCATGGCGAAGCTCTGCTGGCAGCTAGAGGGCACGCAGCTGGGCCGGCCGGGGCAGTGGCAGGGCAGCCCACAGCTTGCGTGGCACTTGGCTTCAGCAGCACCCTGGGACTGACAGCCTTGCATCCTGCTAGGCAGAGCTGTCTGCTGCGGGGTAAGGGCTTCCCCGCTTAGAGGAAGACAAGCCAGCAGAAAGGAACTTGCTCAAATTTGCTAAACTTAATCCTGAAAGCTTTTGGGGTGAGGCAGGCACACAAACATTTTCATAAATCAGGTCACTTACAAAGAAGGAATCCTAGAGCATCCTTAGATTCTGCCACTGGTTTTGGAAATGTTTGTCTCTAGGTTTTGACTTGGTTTGATAATTTGGATTTGTTGATCCTGGTTTCCAAACACAGTTTGCAATAATGGTGGTTTCTCCAGCTACTGAAAACAATGGGTTTCTTTTTAAGGAAAATATTTTAAATGGTTCCATTTCTTAAAAACAGTAGATACAATAATTTTTAAATTGAATTTGCTTTGCTTGATATACATAAAATTCCAACAGGCTATATTTCATTAAAAAAAAGACGAGGTAGAAATTGCAAACCATTGTTTTCAAATATTTTGCTAATATCAGTACAGTCTGGAAATTAACACTGTAAATTTGTATCGATAACTTACCTTCAGCTGGGTAAATGCATACCTCTGGGTTAGTAAAATTATGTGTATATCAGTGGAAGCAACCTAAATACAGACAGAAAACAAGTGTTTTCACTGAAGAAATTGCTTGGTGGTTGTTTGCAAATGCTTTCACAGATTGAGGTAAATTAAGGTCAGGGAAGACCGTTTCTTAAAAAAAGGGCAAGAAGAGAAGACAGAAGATCTCATGAAGAAATAACCAGCGATTATATTGTAAACCCATACAAAAATACATATGAAATGCATATATTAAGATTTATGGATTATTTCCTAGATATTTGAAGTAGATGCTAATGCTCAAATTTTTTTTTGATCTCAAGTATTAAAAAGGTTAGACATCTCTGTGTAGCAGTGAGTATCTGAAATAAGGATTGAACATGACTAAGTCAATCTGCACTGGAAACATTTTTCTCTTTATTTGTACCTGTGTTAGGTTCTGCTAGTCTTTCCATCAAGTTCTGTTGCTTCTCCCAGGATCTGCAAGACGCTGATTTTTCTCATTTTTCCACCCCATTTTTCTCATTTTTCCATTGTTATGAACCAAAAGATATATTGGAAAATAGTTGAAAATGTTAGTGGTTTTATTAACGAATTGTGCTACAAAATATGAGGTTGGAGGCTTTTCTGTGAGGTATGTGAAGGTGCAAACAGATACGCAGTCGTTCATGTAGGCTCAGGCTTTGTTTCTGAGTAAACCCAAAGCTTTAATTGTTTGCCACAGCATAGTTGTTGTCTTTCCCTTATGTTGACGACAATCCCTCATTCTGCCTTCTGAAGAATCCTACAGGCCCTCTACAGTGCAAATCTCACTTAGGCCTGTGAGATAAATTTGCTGCTAGAAATATTTGTTGGATGTGTCCCATGGTATCATTTTTTTATTGTTTTCAGCACCAGAACTACTCCACTTAATTTTCTTTCCCTCACCTTCCATAAATTTTATATCTTTTTGTAAAATGGAAATAAACCCAGATGACTAAAGCACTCTTATTATTTCAGTTTAAATATTATGACTAAGCTGTTAGCATTGGTTACTACTGGCAAGAGTAACATTGTCTAGCTACAGTTCTTCTGTATTGAATTAATAGATGTTTTTTATTCATCTTAGCTGATTTTTTCACTTTTACTATGTGTCTTATCACTTCAGGAAAATTCATGAGTCAACATTGTCCCTCATTTTAGAGAACAGAAAATGAGAAAAATCATTCAGCTTGTTCAGCTTGTGTCTTTGCATTAAATCAATCTTGAAATAATTTATCCTTCCCATGAGCCTTTCAGATACACAAATCTCATTTATGCAGCTTCTGTGCAACTTTCTGCACAGCTTTCATTTGATTTGCTTATCCATGCGCTTCTGCATGCTCACATTGGATCCTGGGCTTAATAGGATGCATGGCAAGTCTTCATGATGTTTCAGATATTCTGAGTAAATCAGATCATTAAAATACAGTTTAACCTAATGGATCACCCTGGAGTGTAAACAAACAAACAACACACACACACACACACCCCCCACACCCCCAAACCCCAAACCTTCTCCATATTAAAATGAACAAAACTCTTTTCTTTAGCAGCTTCCACAGCACTGGAAAGTAATCATTAAAGTGCAAGTGGAAAAACAGTATGAAACACTATGTTTGACTTATTATTCCCTAGAGCTCACAGTTTTGACTCCTCCGTCCACATCTTCATTTGGGATTTCATTTGAGGGAGGGGTCATCTTTTTTGTATTTTGTTTGCATGGAGTCCTGATGCATGGTTGGGGGCTCCTTGTTGCTATTGTTGGATGAATAGGCTTGGTTTGTAGTCAGAAACATAATTAAAATATGATTTATTATGCAGTATTCCAGTCTAATCAGGTTTACATATGGTAAGACCTTGGTCATGGATCTAAATGTATTAAAGAATGAAACAGAAATTTGTGTGCTTGATAAAGCACATTTGAATATACTTACTTTCTCTGACAGGTGAAACCATCTTATAATTCATTTGAACCTAGACTGCAATGGCTGAAGCATCTCTCTGGGCCAGAGGCACTGCGGAACCACTCTGGCCCCAGGTCCAGAGCCCCCCAGCACCTCCTGTGCCTTGTGGGAAGCTCTCTGTTAAGACACACAGCCCGCTTGCTCATGTGGCTGGTGAGCTTCCTTGCCAGCCAGAGAGGTATCGCCTCTCCAGAACAAAGGCAATGCACAATTTCCTAATTTCTGCTGGAAAGAGGGGCTGCTGTTTACCTGCCTTACCCCAGCAGGGCAGGCTGCTCCCTCCCTGTGCGGTGCTTTGGGGAAGGCTCGCTCCTGACTGCCAAGGACATGGCTAAGTCTGGACTCAGATGCCAGAGCATTTTAGGGTCCTGATTCCTCACTGTCTGGACCAGGGTCTAGTCTCCCATTCAGTCTGTGCGTGCTTTATTGTCTTATCTCCTTCTTTTATTTTGTAGGAATCAGGGTATATGTAGAGTGACTGGTGCAAAACTGGCTCGTGCCGTGGCAGGGCACTGGGATGCAGCAGGGGCAGGTCTCCAAACTCGTGAATTAAGAAGGTTCTCCGAGACCAAATTAAATGGCAGGGAGACTTGGATCTTAGGAGGATTGACTGAAAAGACAGAGGTAAGAAAGTGTTCTGCTGACTCTTCACCACCTCAGAGATATTACATTTTAATTCTAGGAAAAAATGCCATCATGGAGGATTGGGACACTGCTAAACCTGCATTTCAAGAAAAAAATGAATGAATCCTTCCAAAGACTTTAAAGAGTCTTTATAAATTGACACCAGCATTAGGTATTTCTTAATTGAGCTACTAGTTTTCAGTAGGCTGAAGACTAATTCAGTTGCCTATTCTACTGCCATTTGCCATTTGATGCAGTTTATGTTCGACCTTGCTCTGTTGCTGTGTTTGTTTGATCACTGGTCAAGACTTTAATCCCCTAATAGCAAACTGAAGTCATATCAGCACTCAAATGCTGCTGTGATCTGTTGCTACTTTATCAATGTGAACAATGTCTTGCTCCCTGACCCTTAGGCCAGCCTGTGAAGATGTACTACATGGATGCACGTGCACCGCCTACATGCAGTTCGTGCAGAAGAGCAAGCACTAGACACTACCCTTGAGATTACTGGCAGAGCAAATAGAAGTGTCCACGTGAAAGAACAAGGACTGGAGCTGCTGCTTCACAGGGTCTAGCATTAGTACTTCTGGTTTAAAGATAATCACATACCCTACATACGTTAAATGATTGGGCCAACCCAGTAATGGAGAGGAACTTTAGCACAGAAAGAAAGAGCAGTTTAAAAAAAATAAAGACAAACAGAAAAGATGATTGCTTACAGTTTTTTTAAGCCTCAAACAAATAAATGTAAACATAAGCATGAAGAAATAAGATAAAACAGAAAGATATGAAGTCTGTACTTTGTCTATCACCGTGACTTCCTCCAGGTCTACCAGCCCAACTCTAAATGAACATTAGGCCTCAAAAGGAAGCATGAATCCAGGATTTGAAGTGCTACTTTCTCTAAAAGCTGAAGAAAACACAAAATCGGAATAGAAGTCAGAGGCTTAAACAGTAAATTCGTTAGGAGGGAGACAGGAAAAAAACCAAACCCGAAAACCTGCTCTTGACAATTTTTTTTTTTTTTTTAATTACATATCAGAAAATACACCATCAGTCCATCAGTTTTCAAAAATATAGAAATGGTGTGGAAACCTCATTGGCAAAATCTTTGTCAAAGAAGAGAAGGTCAGGTTTGAAATATTTTCCATCTATTGGTTTAATGCCACAGGTAGTTTTTCTGGATCTTAGACTTCACATACCTGTACAGAACATGATAGGAAGGCTCACCAGATTTCCCTTCAGAAATATTTCCAGGAAGAATTTCATGGTGCAATCCAATTAGCCTTTTTGTAGCTGCAAAACTCTTCACAAAAATAGCTTACTGAGTTCATGTGCATTGAGCAGTTCAAGTGAAAAGCCATCAGTAGAACTGAATTAAAACCATAGAGCCAAGGTCTCTCCTGGTATAAATCATGTGCATTGTGATAATAAAACAACATGCAACAGAAGCAGTTTTTGATACCACTGAGTTTTTGGCATGGGAGCTGGTGCCAGAATCCAAATCTTACTGCTTCAGCTTCCATATTTCTTAGTGTGTAGGAAAACCTAAACTGCAATGTGCTGTAATAATTTTGTGACATCTGAGAATAGAATATATGTGGCCTAGGATCTAAGAAAAACTAAAATAAGTTGAGATTTATCTTATTTTTGTTTTGTAATGGTCTTGGTCATGCTAGTAATTGGCATTTTCTTATCTGTAAAATGTAGTGGAGGTATTGTACTGTGTCCTGATTTTACCAGTTGAAGCCTCTTTCTTTTTTCATAGTCATAAAATATATGTCAAGCACTATGAGCAACTCCTTTATGCCTTGCTTGCAGTGCTGCAATTAGGATCATACTGTGTCATATTCGAAGCTCAGTGACTGTTAAATGTGCTACGCCTGCATCACACTAACTACTATATCAGTCATTTTAGATGACCCCCTTGAAAATTGCTGCCAAAAGTTTATATGTCAGAAATCACTTTCAAAATGCTTATGAAGTGAAGAATTTTCACAGCTCTTTACCTACTCAAATACTAAAAACTGTCAGTCAATGAAATCAGGCTCGACAGTTTATATTCCAAGACTCACTATTCAAAGGTTTGCTTGAAAAATTATTCCTATCATCTGTCAGCAGTTGGGTTCTGTGTTTATTCAGTTGCTCACTTTTATATTGCAATAACCACTGGAAGTTGCTACAAAAGATCTGCTAGAACCCTTGGTATTGTTTTTAAAGGGGATGAATCAGGGACATGTACATCGGTACTGCAGGACTTGAACGCTGCCTGTCGTGTGAGCTGGAAATTCGGTCCTCTTGCCCAGGTGTGCGGCTGCTTTAATTCAGAGCTCTGTACTGTTTCATTGGCGTCTTCAGTCCCAATTGATAGCAAAAATATGACCCAGGTACTGAACAGAGGAGACTTATTTACAAAGCAGTTTTAATGTAGCAGTTTTACAATATTTTTAGAGAAGGGAGTTAGAGTTTTTTAAGTTTTAAGAATTTGAACTGCAAACTTATCCTATAGGTCTGTTACCAAGGATGAGATTTGATTTATGACTGAAACTCTATTTTATCTTTTTAATTTTGTGGAAAAATACACTAATCTGCTCTGCTACAGATGAGACTTAGAGATCTAAGCCTAAGCCTACAGAATCTATAGGCTAGATTTCAGTGTTCGTTTATTTGATAATAGCTGTATAGCCATCAATATAGTGCTAAGGGTCAATATCTACAATGAACTGCTATTAATTAAAAGCTAGTCACTCTTTTATTCGTAAGTTCAAGGCTGGATCAACAACCTGTTACAATGAATCTCAAAAGCACAATAGGACTTTGTGTACCCTGTTGCCAACCTGTACTGAACCTTTCCATAGTAAAAGACAGGTTCAGTGCTCTCCTCACTCTCAAGCGACTTAATTTCCTCTTTTTGGCTTTCCAGAATATGACCCAAGCTTTAGGCCAAGGGCAGGACTTTGCATCCTGTCCTAAGAGGAGGGAAATACAAACAGAAAAGGGGGAGATCTGTGTTGTTGTCTTTTGTTTGCTGCTGCCTTTTTCATTAAACTCTCACTGGATATACAAAAATAATGATGGGACCAGGACATGACTGCAACCTAGCCACTGTGTTAACCATGGAGATTTTTATAGCTCTGGTAAGGGTGCTGCCTAATTTTTCTACTGAGCCAACTGTCACTGAAATAGAACTAAAAGAGGTTTCTTTCTCGTTTAAAGCTGTCTTTTTCTCCTGTGAAACAGGCTCTGTAGACCCAGGAGGAGTAATCAGTCACCAGGTCATTCAGCGCAGTGCTGCCTTGCCTCCTGCAGGAAAAGGATGCAACTTCCAGCGATCTGTCCCAGCCAAATGCCCAGTAGCAATCAAGTCTTTGCATGCACAGGATAAGCTATATCACAGAGCTTCCTCTTAATATGGTATGTCTATATGGCAGTTACAAGCATGTGTATATGTTCCTAATATATTTAGGTGTGTAAATATTTATGGCTATAACAATATAGGTATAAAAAAGGACCCTAGCTGATGTTAAATGACTGCATAAACCATGCATAGGAGTGTCAGTGGGAACATCTTCACTGACTTTCATGGGCACTTAACCAGGATCTCCCCAGAAAAAGAGATGATGAGATTCTTTGCCGGGTACAGCACGTTCTGGGAATCAGATTGCCCTTGGATGGAAGGAGAGACAAAAGCATTTCCAACAGTCTGCTCTTGTTTTTCTGTAGTCTGGTGAGGAGCCTTTTTGCTGTCTGGCCTAGCCATTTTAAACGCCAAGTCTTTGGATGGTATTTCTTTAACTTCAGCCTCATTTCCCTGGCCTGTGCAGCATGTTAGGTATCAGAAATACTCTAAAACGCAGGCATCCAGCAGAGGAATTTCTCCAAGAATGAGCTGGTATATTTTTAATTACATGATATGAAAATCTATTGTATCTACTGTTCAATTTAGACACTTCTCCCTTGGCATCATAAATGTGTATGACCTGTTATTACAGGCAAGAGAAAGTATGATTTAGTTGGAAACAAATGTCTTGCAAGGGAGTGGCTGCCTTCAAATCTCTGTTACCTATATAAAAACAATCTAAAATAGATGACTTAAATTGAGACTCTGAAGGAGATGAGAGTAGGATTTCTTATTGGTCAACAGGGACAATAGTGCTTGGGATTTGGTCAAATATATTGCTGAATCCAACACCTTAGTTTCACTGTCATGGATGTTTTTTTGCCAAAGAATGCTAGAAACCGCCACAGGAGGCCTGCAACCATGGAATTTACTATAAAGCTTTTGAGGTTCCTGACTACCTCTGTTGGAGCTTGCCTGTCCAGGAAACAAAGCAAGTCAGATTACAAGGTTGAATCTAAATAAAATTGGACTCCTTAACCACTTGTTGTGTCATCTACCATTGCTGGAATGATAAATCCACTTGAGAACATAGGAATCATTTTACAGTTTTTAGGTGCCTTTTTGAAGAGTTATGTGCAAAGTGCATAATGGAAATATGTGATACTCTGTGTATCCCCCAAAGTATACAGAACGATAACAACTCCAGTATGAAGACCATCACCAGCCCTAATCTTAAGGCTAAAGCAGACTTGCTTGAGAACGTGTCTTACTAGGATGACAAAAGGTCAGTGGTGTTGAGGAATTTTACCATGAGTAGTGTAAGCTGTTCTGACAAGTAATTTTTTTTCTAGATTAAGTTGTATAAGGTAAAAAAGCAGGCCTTAAACAAGCAAGGCTAATTTAAGAATAGGATCTGTAGTATTATTAAAGGTGGTCCTCCAGGAAGAGAAGTACTATCAAAACAATATTTACTGCATTGCATTTCTGGCTACAGGGCTATTTTTACTTTTGTTCCTTTTTTGATCATACTTCGGTGGGGTTCAGGTCTGGGCTGTCACTGGTCCTGGCAGACAATGCAATTCCACTTGTAATTCCTATGGCCATTTGGCACGTGAAATCCCTAGATCAGCGTAAACTCCCACTGCTGCTTTTGGAGCTCATGACCAGTGACGAAAATGGTGACCAGACAGGTGTCTCAAAGTATTGTTTAATGGTGGGACCACAAACAAAGGGATGTTTGCAACAGCCAAAATATCTACCTTCATGATTATTTTACATAAGTCTGTCCCCACCCTGCCTTGGAACCTAGGAATTTGGGTTTCTTTATAAACTGTAGAAGTGGTCTTTCTCTGAGTGCAATTTCTTAAGAGTAACTGCTTTTGTTCTCCAAAGAAGACTTGACTTTTCAAACCAGTTTGCAATCATTGTAATCTTCTCGTTTTCTCTGTGCCTTTCCTCTTTGACAACCTGGTTGAGTGAGTTCAACAAGGGGTCAGCCCTTGTGTTGCCTCTCAAGTGTTGCTAGATGGGTAATTATCTGAAGGTGTTGCATTCTTTTCTACTCATGGGAACTAGCCCTTTGTTAAGTTAAAGCTATACATTTGGACTAACATTTAATATATATAATATTTTTGCATTATTGCAAAATGACTTTTGAACCAATGTGTTTACCTACTGCTATTTACAAGCACTGGTAAACCTTGCTTATTGCAGTTTAGGTTTGGGTTTTTAACCACGGCTCTGCATTCTGTCCCAAGAGCTTACTGCCTCTCAGCAATGTTAGCAGGAGAAAACATGTATATTGTCTTAGCTCATATACTCTGTCACTGATAGTTTCTCCTGACTCTCTTGTGATAATGGTAAGCTCTGGCAAAGAAGAGTGGGAGGGTGTTAATTTCTACAGCACAGTTTGCTAGAATTTATCTGTTAATCCCAAAACATCAGAAGTCTTGTACAGGATAAAAGAAATATTTCTGTGGTCTGTTCCAGATCTAACAGTCAGGCTGGTCTCACTACTAAGAGTGCTGTGTTATTCTTTCTTGTTAAGAGCCCTGGATACTATTTAAAAATAAATAAACCAGCTTCCCTCTAAAGTTTGCCAACCTATGTTTTATTTAGGATCCTCTTCTTTTGCCAGATACTGTAACTGAGGCAACATTCAGGATCTTTGTCCATGGGAAAACACATCCTTTTTCAAAATAGTGAATGAAGATACAAAATATAAACCACTTTCTTTTTCCTTGAAATAACTAGCTGAAGAACAACTAATACAGATGGCTGTTCGCAAAAATGTGCACAAGAATGGCATTATCCAGGGAAGAAAGACTGTGATTAGGTAAAAGTACATATGGCAGTGATCTCTTAATGGAGTAAGCATTGCAAGGTGACAACTGCAATTGCTCAAGCACAGTAATGTCACATAGAGTTACGATGGATGTGTTTGCCAGCATATAGCTCTGGTAAACTTTAGCATCACAGTAACATAAACTATGACAGGCACCATCAAATTGCTAAGTTCTCCCAGCTTGCTAAGGTCTGCAAGACCCCTCAGTTGGCCCTGTGAACCACTTGTGTGGGGCTGGCAATTTGGTTGCTGACTCATCTTGGTGCAACATTTTCATTTCCCCTACCACTGATTCGTGATCTTTTGATGCCCCATGGAGAAAAAAACGGTGGGATTTTTTTCTGTTTTTCCTTTTTTCCCCTGCAGTTCTTCTGGAGTTTTTGTTGGTCCCCGTCCCCGTGTCGTCCCCCCCCCCTTCCCCCCCCCATTTTTTTCTCTTTTCCTTTTTTCCTCTCATTATTTTCTTTTTCATTATTATTATTCATTTTTCTGCTCCAGAACTTGAAGGATGTTAGCTTTCACAAAAGGAAAAGATGGAATGCTCTAGACTTGCCACAGAAAAGTACTTTCTACACTTGTCTGCCTCTGCGAAAAGCAGAGCAATTCCTGAATTGCTTTTTGGAGCTCCCTTAGCATTCAGCCATATCAGCACCATGCTTGGTCCTCTGTGTGCTTCCTGTGGAAACTAGCTTTTTGTTGTTTTGCTGGATCTGCTCTCTTCTGTCTTGACTGAGGGATTTCTTGAGAAGCAAAGAGGAAGCAGTGAAGCAAATGTTGTTCTTCCTTTGCACCTTCTCTTCTCTTTCCAGATTACCCACTGGTTTTTATTTGCAGGCAAAACCAAGGAAGGCACTCCTTCTCTGTGGCCAAAAGAAACAAGGCTATATTGCTTGCTAAAGTAATTGTGAATTGAAACAATCGGTAGTTGAGAACTGACTGGAATCAAAACCCTTAACACAGAACATGGTTAAGTGATTTATGTGATAGCTTTGCTCCAAGTACCTCATAAGGCAATTTAGTTGTGTCCCCCCCAATGGAATGTTAAAGAAAATATTTCGATTGGTCATAAAACTGAGAAAGTTAGAGTTTTACTAAGTACTTAGCCAGCTCAGCTATTGCTTGTGATCCTTTCTTCATGCTATAGCTCAAATTTCATTAGAAGCTGCTTTTCCTTCAATTTAAATAATCCTTTAAAATCCTTGTAAAAATGGAAGACACACATGCTTGAACTGTTTTTATTCTAATAAAGCACACATTGCACAAATGAAACTGACTTTCAGATTATGATTTGCACAGTACTATATAATATAAATGCATCTGAAATTTATAGCACACCACGAACTGTTTAATACTCAGCACTTAAACTGCTGTGTTTCCACAGCAAGCTGTAATAACTGAAGATTTAATACAGAACCTGATATCTGGACAGTTATTAACATTGTTTTCTTAGTATTTTACTGCCTGCTTGTAAACACTAGTTTATTGAAATGTAATAGTATGTACGTGGTCGTATAAACTGTGAAAAAGAACAGGTTGTTTTCTTTGCCAGAGGTACTGCAGATGTAAATGCAAAAGTCTAGACCTTGAACTTAAACATCCAATCCTATATACAGAAAAAGTAAATCCCTTCCTATCACACTATTTTGACCTTGTGTAGCTGTTCAGGCTTTTTAATGAACAGCCAGAGGAAGTTGCTGCTCTGGAGATCTGGTTTGTTTGGGTTTGGTTTTTAAACTCTGCTGTTCCTTTAAAGAAGTAGGGTTCCCTCCCTTCCCCCTTTATAATCTGTAAAAAAGGAGGAAGGACACTTCAATGTATAGTGTTATTTTTACCACCAGGTCTTGTGCCAACAGAAATGTAGCATTCAATTCTATTAGACTGCAGAGATTAAAAATACCCAACAAATCTCAGTAAATGGTTATGATTTGATATATTCATGTTCCAAAGTAAGTATCTTCTCTGATCTTATTTAAGTATACTTTATCCTTTCACTCTTTGTCACCTTTGATAATTATTTTAGGGCAAGACCTTAGCAACTGTACAAAACAAAACCAACCAAACAAAAAAGAAACCTTTATGCATAGATAGGAAAATTCTTGCCCAGGTGTTGAAGCCAGTGAAGTGTAATATTAACTGACATGAGAAACTACAGGTCGTCCAGTAGATTTGAAAAGTAGGGTAGGATGTTAAGGACCTACCTTCATTCACCTAATTGAGAAAATCCTAGCTGAACTGTCAGAGGTAATCTATATCAGTCTCCATAATGGTTTTTGTGAAAGAAATCTCTCTTCTTCATCAGGAAGGGGAAAAGCAAAGAAAATGAGCAGCTGTTTTGGGAAGGAGGATGTCATAACTTAAGCTGCCACCTCAGCAAAATTAAGTCCAGAATCTGTACAAATAAAACCAGCTTTCATGTGCTTTTTGTCCAGACCTTCACTTTCTAAGGCTGGTCCTATATTTTGAGACTTAATGTCTTCAAGGGCTTCCTCTGTAATCCATGACGTGATTTCTTGCTCTCTAGCTACTGTTCTTTGGCTAGATCCTATGTTTCAGAGCCTCTCTATGGATGCTTTTCTTGCTTTGTCCGCAAAGATAAGTAGCTGAGAAATGGAGCCAGACTCTAACTTGATGAAGGATCCTTCCCAGTTGTTTAGTCTGTATCAATTTTGCTCTAAAAAGAGAAATTTCTAATTAAATATGGTCTACAGCTAACTTCAAACACTGCACAGCTGCTTCATATATATATATATAGTTATGTTGGAATTTTAGACACCTGACTAATACAATTTATTGGATGGGGCTTTAGATCTAGATATTAATATATCACAGAGAAAGAATCTTGCATCTCTGATACCTTCTGAAAAGTTTAGACACTCAGAGGCTCTACCAATACTTTGGATGTATTGAACCTTGGGAAAAAAAAAAAAGAAACAAAACAGAGAAGTAAAAAGTAGAGCATTACCTTCATAAGACAGAAAGTGAGAAGACCTACTAGGCTAGTCACTACTTGCACAGAATTCCCAGACCACCAGTGAAGCGTTTTGTGTGTGTGTTAATGTCTTGTAGATGGGAAAGAAATTCCAATGAATTATTACCGGTCCTATTTTTTTTAATTTTAGTCTACGGTACTAAAAATACACATTCCAATATTAGAAAAGAAATCTAAAAGAGAACAAACAGAATTTCCTGTGGAAGAACAGTGATTTATTTTTTAGCATTATGGAACTGAACTATTCTTTGAAATGGCAACTGGGTTTTTTTTGTTGGTTTTTTTTTTTTTTTTTAGTCTGAGCAGGTATTTTCTATGTTTACAGGTAGAATAGACAGACAACAAAGGAAATATCTGCTACCAGTCTATTTTACTACTAGCTTTGGATTCATTCACTTGTACACAAAAAGAGTGAGCAGAATGGTTCTGTGATTCAGGCTGTAGTTATTTTTAGCTACAGTGTGTATATCTGTCGCATACTATGAGTTTATACTGAATGCAGATACCAGAAAAACTATAACTAAAAGACTACAGATTATGCAACAAAGACACAGAGCACTACATTCACTAGTCAACAGCATCGCTAGCCTTTTACCCTTTAGAATGACATTTTAAAAATCCTAACAAGATCTGAAAAGGCTTTAGTAATTATTTTTCTTTTCTTCCAGTAGAGAATAGAAGTGTCAGATAGCAAAGTTTAAATGAAATATGAAATGGCAGGATGTGATTTTTTTTAATGAAGTTTTCTCCTTCAGATTTCCCCTCCTTGGCCAAATAAATCAGCTGATATATATATTCTACTAATATAGTGGGAGACACGTTTTACAAACAGATGTTTATTCACTATATTCTAGCATGACATGGGGTCTCCTGTGTGCATATAGTGTATAAAAGAATGTAGAGGGGCTTTGAGCAGAATCCAAGCATTTTAATACTCCTCAGTTGCTCTCCAGCACTGCAGCTCATTTCCTTTCACTCTCAGATTCCCAGTCTGCAAATGTACAGCCAATGCCGTATTGTTTTTCTCAAAGACTGCTTTTGCTCCAACAGAATTGGGAGAGCCGTGGCCAAAGGTCTGATAGCTCCAGCACATCTTTAACATGGCGGTGAGTTTTGAAACCTGTGTTTTGTTAGCCTAAGGCATCATGAAATCCTAATCCTGAGCGTTCCATTTCAAAATAACTGAAGGAACTATGACTTTAAGGAATATACCCTGAAGTCTGACATATGTTTTCTGACAACCTAGACTTAGGGTAAATAAAACTTGTGCTTTTGGTAGGCTGGCTTGATGACATCATCTGGCACAAATGAGCTAATCTGTATCACTAAATTAAAATTGCAGGTATGTTGGTGGTTTCTTCTGCATATGTATATTGAAGGCAGAAAAGTGCAGGAAGAGATTTCATTAACATAAATGACAGCAGCACACGAAAAATTAGGGCTTGCTGTCTAGGTAAAGACAATACTGCAGAGAGAAATCTTTTTCAAATCTGTCTGTATAGGATTAAAGTTTAAAAACCTCTCATAATTACCTTCAATGTGAACTTGTTTTTCATATTAGCATCTTATTTTAAAATATACAGCCATGCATAAGAAATAAATCCAAGTAAAGTATGCAAAATATGTATTATTATGGTTCATTAGTGCTTGATGCATATTCCAAGTACAGAAGATGCCATCATCCATCGCAGGAAAGAGGGAGATAAAATGTAGAAACAGAGTAGTCTGTGAAAGAGTCAACATCTAGACCACTGCCATGTACCATCATTTACACTTCAAACTTGAGAGCTTAAAGCCTTATCCAGCAAGAAAAGCTGTGTTTCATCCTGCTTTACCACAAGTGTAAAATTTGCACAAACTGCAAGACAGTGGGGACCAGCTCGCACCACTTCTTCCTGAGCAGTCCATGTGAAACATTTCAATCCTGGTATGGATACAGTATATACCTGATCTGTGCAGTATAGATGATTACTCAGGCTGACAAGCAATGGTAAACCAGCCACAGCAGATTCCCCTTTGTTCAAAGTGCAGCCCTTGTATCTCTTTCCCATTGCTAATTCTCAGCTTCAGCCTTAAGCCTTGTCATCAAGCACATAAGCAACCAGCATATTTCTTGGCTGACAGATTCATCTGTGTCTGAGAGTAAAATGATAGTAACCAGTAAAAGATGAGATTTAACACTACAGTAGCATGTATGCTGTTAAGAAAAAGTTACTTGCTTTACAAGTTTCAGTTTTCCCTTTGTAACCTTGCTATTATTATTGTTCTGAAAACTGTTGTAATTATTAAAAAGGGTAATATTCCACTAACAGTATGCTATTTTTTATGTTTTAAGGCCAGGACTTCTCTTGACCTTGCTATTATGTCTAAATAGAAGTTGGAGCTTGCTAGCTGATGATTCCTCCAACATCAAGAAAGTCTGACCTGGGAGTAGGTTAAACTTATCCCAGGTGTATGTATGTCAAAGTTGGGTGAGGGACTATAAACCTTGAACAAAGTACTCCTCAGTCCACTGAGGAACAAATGCTGTGTGCAAACAGGCCCAAAAAAATCATGAAGTCCTCATTCACTTATGCTAGCATGGATTGCTGAGTTATCTTGAAAGCATGAGACAGAATAGGAGTCTTAAATTCTGATTGCATTTGCATTGAGCATCACCACATGAACTAACGTATTAAAGTACAAAGGATACATAAGTGAAGCTTAATAAAGCTGCAAAACCCCTGAGTTTTATCCATCTGTACTTCTTATTTAACTTTCATGTTGCTATTTTCAAGATGAAACAAAGTTGTCAACATAAAATTAATTATCCCCCTTATACTTGGCTGCAACAGCTCTCCTAAAGATGTCTATCTGAATAGAAATTATTATATTATTATTGTTATAACCTACCAAGACATCACTGTGTTTTATCTACCTATTTATCTATCTAATAAGCTACAAAATCATTCAGTAAAATCAATATTATAAAATATTTTGATATCTCTAATATTAGGTTATACGTTTTTTTTTTCCAGACTGTTCTTATTGTCTTCCTAGCTAATATTTTCTTGAAGGCTGAAAGGACAAGAGAAAACATACTGTAAATCTGTTGGCTTTTACTTGATAGATTATAAAAAAACTTTTGATCTTTTGATCTTGAAACAACATAACCTAAAAGCTTTTTCTTTTTGGCTGGAATCCCAGACTCCAAATGTCATTCAAAGGATACATTTTCATGGTGTACTGTTTGGTATTCTACATCCTTGTATAAATTTGTATTTTTTGTTTTTGTTTGTTATACACTGGTGCTTCCCATGAGCTTTCTCATATTCAACTTCAGCCATTTCATTGGGGGTATAAAAATATCAGAACTTGCACAAGCAGAAATTTAAAGTAAAGGAAAATAATCTTTCTCCATTGCTAGATGAAACCAAAGAATTTTACACTAAACAAAGTGGTACCATACTATAATCAAAAAAAGAGAAGGATATTTGAGAGACAGACAGCAAGAACTGTTAGGAATTAGTATTAGAAAAACTATCTTGCTCAAGTTTACTTGAGTAGAGCTGCCTATCCAACACATGGATTTTTGTATTCTTTTCTCTTTGTGGCTTATTATCAGCATCTAATTCTCTGGTTTTTAAAACATGGCTTACAGTTGAAGGCGAATTCCTTTGGCAGTAGTGAAACACATACTGTGGATAAATAGTGAATATGCATGGTGGCATATATATTAAAAAAATAGAAAGTCCTTGTGATCCAGTATTTCACTAAGTGCAAGTCAAGAAAATATTTGGCTTCAATCAACTTTAATTTAATGGGAAGAGTAGGAAATTGATTTACTGCAAATTGTTTTAATATTGCTGCATAATACAGCCTTACAAAATTGTCATGAAAATTTACTGGCACAGATTTCTGTTTACCTTTTTTCACAGTAATCAATCATCATAGTGAATTAATAATTTTTATTCACTGCATTGCAAAATATTATTCATTTCAGCAAGTTGAATGAGGAAAAATTTGCCAAACTGCTATATTATAAGTACATATTTCTGTATACATGTCTTTTGTAAATAAATTGTATGTTGTAGCTCTGTAGCTTGTTCATGTGTTGGGGATATAATCAACATTGAAACTGAAATAGAGTATGTGAGAATTACATAAAACCAACAATTGTACACTGCACAATTTGTTTTGTTTATTTTTTAATTTTAGGAATATTACAGGCATGAATAATAGTAATGTTAGCTACATGATAGGCTTAATTCGTAGGTTTTGGATCGTAGAGAAATATCCTTAGAGCTTTCGTAACAGATTTGTAGTATTTTTCTCATAAATCAAAATGATCATATTTAGGCTCCAGGTTATGTCATATCCATGGTGCAGTGCTAATCATTCACTACATCTCTCTGTATGTATGCTTGCATAGGAGATATGGGACTAATAGATAGGTCTGGATGGATTTCATAGACAAGAGGTCTAACAATATACCTGTAGTGCACAGCATGGAGCAATAGAATAAATATATCATATTGCAACAGCCATAGTGAGTTGGCTCTGAGAAGGCTGAAACCCCTCCATAGCTTAGCATATTACTTTGAGTTCCAGGAACAGACTAGGTATCTCGATAAGTCTAACCCATCTCTGGGATTCTTAATTTTCTGTTGCAGACTTGCATCGTAACTTCCATACAATCTATATATGTAGATATTTAAAGGAAATGATCTGAAAACCTTGCTGGAATTTTTCGAAGGAGACCACATCTAGAGATTTCTTAGGATACTATAAAACCCTAAAATTAATTTGAATTGAGAACATTAACCTATTTTTTTATTTATTTGGACATTGGCCTAATGTTTTGAGCTAGCTGTAGAAGCGGTGGTGTTTTATGGAAGATTTTTGTTTCAGTACCAAGTTTAGCACAATTTGAAATGGAGCAAGTTTCTGGTTATGAAGCCCAGTCCTCCGTCATGTACTTCTGTGCACTTGGATGGTTCAACTCTGTAGCGTCCTGGACCTGGGGTGGCACGTGGCAAGTAAGACTGAGAAATTAAAAGTTGTCCTAAAATTTCAAGACTCTTTTTTACACTGTAAAGAATCAGAAGCCTAGAAGATTAGGTCTCTATTCATACCATCTTTTTCTTCATTCTGTAATGATGGTATTAGCTTTGATGAAACCAAACAGGTTTCAGCATGAGCCAGTGTTCCACTTGAACCTTCCTTAGATCTGGAATCACTTTTCCAAAGTTAAACCATGCTCATTCAAGACTGTAGCTGTATAGAAAAAAAACAATTTCAAAGGAAAAAAAGATCCGCATTTTTTTCAGCTAGATGTAATAGCTATGCATATGCTAGTAAACAGCTACTTTGGCACTGGTTGAATGAAGATAATCAGTTTCAACCATGTTATTGAAAGCATTCTGTATATCACCAAGATTAACCTAAAAAATCTGTTTTGGTGCCAAACAAAAACTTTTTATGAATTTGTCATTTGATGGTGTAGAGCTGGTTGAGATGCTGGAGAGGGATTCTGTTGCAGGAAGATCCCTGTCAGTGATGGGGCATTAAGGTGGGTGAGAAACTTCAGTTTTTAGAAGAGAGAGAAGACTGACAGTAAGAAAACAGAGCTGGAAGCGACAGAGGGGCAAGTTTCAACAAATACCTAGTGGTCCCAGAGTTCATGAGAAGGTTCAGAGTTGTTTGAATTACTAATGAAGATCAAATTACGGTAATATACTATGGAAGGCAACAAGCTAGTTTTACTAATAAAGAGGAGGGGAAAGAAAAGCAGCAGAACCAACCGCTTATTTGCACAAACAGAAGCATTTTTTGTTGCAGAGTAAAAGTCAATGACTGAGGAGATAACAAAGGCATCTATATGCGTGTTTATGACAGCAGTTGCATCTGCCAAAGGGTGGAATATTTTTCCCCATTCAGGTGGGTGATACCAGAACTGAAGATTAACTTTAGATCTGGGCTATATTGTATCATTTTCTTTTTGGCATCACTGATTTAAATATAGGGATTGAGCTATGCAAGAGTGGGAAGCAGATAAACTATCATTAGTATCATTCTAGTAACACCAGCTGCAGTGAATACCAAACACGTTTATACTTAGCAGGGGAAAGTAAATGTAGCTGTACTGAGATTTAAATATCTATTAACAGCCTGTCCAGTGGCTGAGATTAGACTCGTCTCACGTCAGTTGATATGTTTCACTCACAAAGTGTTCTGCTTAACATTAAGCTAATCACTGTTTATGAAAAAAAGAATATCATAAATATCTACAATAAATCAGACTGACCTGTAGTATACTAGGTCCATGCCTGATCATAGATAGAATTTATTATTTCCTTCCTCTAATATCAACACACAAGATGAACTTTCAACAGTTCTGGCATTTAAACCTAAGATTTGGAGTGTGCTTTTGTCTTCGGCTTCTCAATGTGTGTTTTTTAATATAAATACATAATTTGTCTGCTTTTTTTTTGTAGGAAAACAGCTGCCAAATAGTCTTTTGCTGCTGTAGAAAGCATTTCAGTCCATGCTATAAAAGATTTAACCTCTTCTGAATTTCCCACAAAAAAAATTAAAAGATGCGTTTTTCAGATTTTTCAACCACAGTAGATCACCCATGTATTTTTTCAGTATGAATCAATGTACGGTAACACAGGAGTTACTAACGTAATTTCAGCCACACTAGTACCATCTTGTGTTGCATTGTGAAGCTCTTTGGATTAGTTTCTTCTAGGCTTTAGTCACTGCTTGTGGCATTGCCTTTAAAAATTAATGGTAACAAATAAAACATTTTTCGTATAGGCAGGGTGCACCGGAAAGGCTGTTTTGGACTTCAGCGTTTAGGATTCAGGATAGCCTCTCTCTGTTTTACTGCTACCATCTAATGTGTGGCTTCAGGACAGTCTCACTGTCCATTCACTTATGATCAATTATGTTAACTCAGAGTGGAGCATGGCCTGGTTTTTATCCCAGTTTTACAAGTCTGAGTCACTTTGGACTAGAATATAGGTGAGTGCCACCAATTAGGAGCCATGTTGAGTAGTGCAAAACTGCCTCTGAAATTCTTGCAGGTCCTGACCTAACTAAATTCTGAGGCCAAGACATGCAGAAATCAAGCCTTCAGAAAAACCTTGAAAGCATATGCTTAAGTGCAACTGATTTCTTTATGATTTAAGTTAAGTGCATGCTTAATGTGCTTCCCTCAATATTGGCTCTGAGTTGCACTGAGACAGAAAGAAACTGAGGGTGTTAATTGCCTTGTATGATTTTTCCAGTAGTTTAGTAATTATAGTGTTGGAGAATTTATGGAGATTTTCTCACAGGAAAGCAAAAAAAAAAAAAATCCTTCCTGGATGTTTATTCACCTGCAATAGTAATAGACTGAACTTGAGCATTTCGGGGGCAGCAGTAAAATTGCTATTGACTTCTCTGATTCAGAGACTGCTATTTATATATCTGATGAAAAAAGATAGTTACAGCTTTGAGTGGATGGGTAGTGGAATTAGAGGTGAGATATAGTCATAGTGATAAAGAAATGCAAGTAACTCTCAAAGTTTGCTCAGGTATCAGTCAATGCATAGTAATTAATTAAAAATCTGCACTAAGAAATGTCCTAAACTCTTATTTCACACGGATCAGATGCAGTGGTACTGCTGAATGCTGTGGGAACTAAAGTCAGTTTTAAGAATTCTAACCATCAAGCAAAATACATTTTAAATACATATCAGAGATTGACTTAAAGCAAATGTTACTCAGCTCCTTTATCAAACCAGGGTAATACATACTGATGTTAAACATATTTATTTCCATAAAGAAAACAATTGGATGCTTCCGTCACCATAGTTTTAGTAACTTTCTAGACTACTGTCCTTTTCTTAGTTCACTGACTGCTATTATTAGAAGATCACACTAAATGCACCATGTAGTATTTTTCTATTTTCCTTAGTATTTTTCTATTTTCCCTTTCAAGGGGGTTATGGAAATTAAAACTTCAAAATTAACTAGCACAAAACCGCTATTATTTCTGAAAAGAACAACGAATAATATACTTAAAAGTGAGTCTTCTCTTTACATATGTTCTGGATATACTCTGGAGAAATTTTGTATAGTATGAAGAAGAAAGTGGGCAAGTTATACATTGAGAAAGCAGTATAATTCAGACTAAACTGATTTGGCTTACTGTGTACATTATATAGATGAAATGGGAAAAGAAAAAGCTTTGCTCCATTCCTTTTTCCATTTCAGAATATAAGTAAAGGTGCTTGCCCTCTGGCTTTTCTGAATCTGAGGGGTTGTAGACTACGAGCTTCATTACTAAGCATCGTGGAAACTCTACCAGCTGCTCCAGCAGATATACATCATCACACACATATCTAGGCTGGTAGGATATTTCTGAGAAGAGTTAGTGCTTAATTGGAGATGTTATAGAACTGTTGAATCTTTGGATCACCAAAAAAAAAATTTCCTCTAAAACAGAGGGAGCAGGAAATTTTCATAGGAAGAAAAGATGTTGCACTTACAAGAGCAATAGCTACAATCATTCTTCTTGTATCTCTGAAAGCCCACAAAAATTGTTTTCATGAAGCCTCACACTCTTGACTAATAAACGTAATATTTATAATAATATATAAATTTGGTATTTCATGCCAGATTATGTATTTCCCACCCTTCCAGGAAAACCTGGTAAAGAGGAATAACAAGAGATAAAAAAAAAAAAAAAAAAAAAAAAAAAAAATCTAAGTGCCATGTTCAATCTCTGATGGAGATAGGAACATAAAAATCTTTGATCTTTATAAAAATGAGTGGAGCTACTTGTCCTCCAGTGTTAAATTTAACATTGGAAACACTGCTAAAACTAGTGCATTGTTCGTTGAAAAATGACTCAACCTTACCTTGCTTCAAGTAATTTTCCATCTACTTCAGTCACCAGTTCACTTGTATTTGGACATAGAATTAAGGCAGGAATATAAAAGTAAAATTGTTGCTCTGATCATTCTTCAGCTATTTTTTGTTCATTATCTCTCCTTTTTGGGCGCAATGATGGAGCACTGCCTAGAGGTAGGTCAAAAATAACACTGATACTTGTTGCCTGCAAGTAAATTGTGGAGGTTGGAGAAGTCAGGTGATGAAACAGGATTTTGTGATTTGCCTTGTGCAGGGTGTTACCAGTAGCTGAGCCCCAACAGATGCAAAGCTGCGGCAGCTCCATGTCCACAGCTGTGGCCAGTGGCGAGGCTGAGCATGTATTGCTCTGTACATGTTTAGTATAAACTGCAGCCAACCATCTAGATTGGAGGTGGTGTACGACAACAGTGAGTACCCACATAATTTAAAAAAACATTTATTTGTGCTTCGCAAAGTTAATTTTGGGAAAATTAATGTGGGCACTAAGTATTACTACATAGATCATTTGAGCCATGACTACAGGACCCAATACTTTTCTGTTGCGCCACTAAATCTGCAGAAGGACAGCAAGCAAAAGTCAGTGGGAGATGATGTTCCAGAGCTGACCTTTATCATGCCACTAAGTTACAGACTTCACCCCCATTACACCTCAGAATAGTCCCTTCTTTTCATGATAATCTGTATAGATGGGAAGACATTGACGTTCAGGAAGATAAATGTAATGAGATTGCGTTTAATGTGATGATTGTCTGTATTGTTAATTTTTTTTTATGTCTCCGCACCTGAGGACTGTCTGGGGTGTGCGTTGTAAGGCTGTATGGGCTTATACTGTAGAAACAGAGAGTAGAAAGGCTCTATTAAGATTGTCAGTTGTAAAATAAAATCCCTCTAAAAATGTTATTGAAAATAGATAAGCTGTATGATATAAAATCTAAACTATTTCTCCATTAGAAAAGGATAAAGAATTACCTAGAAAGGTCTAACAGACAAGGTGAGAGCATAGCAATGTAGGCTTTCTACATTAAAATAAAACAACAACAACAACAAAAAACCAAAATAAAACAGCATAAATTATTTCTGGAATCTATTTTCTCTACTGACAGATGACAGTGATTATACTAATTATAGTTATATTTTCTGCAGAAGTTTATGGATAATGTACGGAATTAAAATATTGCTTCAGATTTTGTTTGTCAGATGTTAAAATTACAGAGAGAAAAACTTTATGTGAACTTTTTGAGAGCAGTAATCTCAGGAAATGGGCAATCCGAGTTTAGCATTGTTTTGGCATTACATTCTCTTTGCAGTAAAATGCTGAACAGATGTATCTGATAGCAGTTGTAACCTATTTCAGAAGGAAGACTGGCAGTGCTAACCTACCACTGGTAAAAAGCAATAAAGTGTCTCTGGAACCTGTTCACTACATATGGTTTGCCTGAGGTTACTGTCTTGCCTTTCTTACAATGTTACCCAATAAATCACAGAAAATATGGATTCATTTTGAACTTAAATGAAATAAGACAAAAATAAAAAAAATAAAGAGCAGATTGTGAGGACTGCTGAATATTTTCATTTCAGACATGAAATAAGCCATTTATAAGGCTAACTATTTAAAAAAAACCTAAAATAATGCCACTAAAATGTCTTTATTGTTGCTTAATATATTTATTTTCTTTTCAGAAAGAAATGCTATTGCAACCAAGACTTATACAACATCTGCTGTGTTAATTGTCAATATATTACTAAGCCCTCAATTTCCTTACTCAAACATAATTCTTTAAAACATTACGAGAAACAATGGATTTAGGAGTATATCACTTGGGGATTTGATGTACTATTCGACTTAGCTTCTTTCATTCTGTCCAGATGGAGTTCATAAGAAGTTATGGAGGAGGAAGCCTCTAAACTATTGCCAAAAAATCTTTAATGCATATGCAAGATTTGCAAAAATGGTGAAAGAACAGGTTATCCAACAGTGGCCCGTAGGGAGACAAAGCGTAGATTTTACATATAAATCACTTTTGTCCTTAATGTAAATTCAAAGGTAATTCTGCTTCAGACTGGAGAAAGCATGTTTCACATACACTGCAGCTTCTATTTGAAGTGAACCATTTGCTTAATCCATTCCCATGTAAGTTTCTACAATGGTAGTACTTAAAATGCTATGGAGCAGCAGGTAAGGAGTCGGAGTCTTCCTATGGTATATATCAAAGACTAGGACTTTGGAAGATAAAACAAAGGAATGAGATAAACGGTCAAAAAGTCTGCATTTTTGATTTTAAATTGCTTATATTTGGAAAAAGAAGTATAGTTTCAGTTACTAAAGGTGGAATTTGTATCGTCTGCATCTGAGCTTGGCACCTTGACCTGCCTTTAAGTCAAGAGAGATGAGCTGCCACTTTTAGTAAGCTAGCTAACTTGTTTTTGAGGATTGCTGTGCATGAGGAGAACTGCTAATGTTTATATTTTTCCATTAATGCTACAGGCAGCCTAGAGAGGCAAGCTCAGATTTTGATGTTTACGTTGGCCAGGTGAATCCTTCCCCAATGGCCACTGGTGTGTCACGCTACTGAGTTTATGCTGTGAACACAAATGAGCTGAGAGACAGTGCAGTTTAATTGTTTTCTTAATTTATTTCTTCATTCACTATACACATGATCCTCTTCAGAGAGTGTAAATTGTTCTGGAATTCAGCAGCCAGGAGTCAAGCCCAGGCCAAATGGCATGTGTGTTCATTTGGGTAATGGGATGAGATACAGAGAGGCTCATCTTTGGTTCTAGGTATGACCTGGGTAAGTGAACCTTGGACCATCTTATTAGACTTACCTGCTTATTAGACACACCTTGTGTGGATGAGTCCTTTGGACTATGCAGAGATTTGATGTGAATGAATATGCTTTAAGGTTAAAGAGATTTTTTTCCTCAGGAAATATATTATTTTTTTACACTATATTGTATCTAGTAGGCTATATTTTAAATTACATATAACATTCTTTAGGACTTCAGAAAATGTTTCTTTAAAAAGGATTGACTATATAAATAAATTTAGAGAAAATGTGTATTTATCAAGTGCTACAATTAAGATTCCTTTACTTTTCATCTTGGCAGTTCTTCTTGAGGAACAAAAATTTTGCTCTTTAGGAACAATGAGCCTCATTCCTAGTGGTCATAAATCAAGTCAAAGTAGCCTGAGGGATTTATACCAGAGAAGGATCTGCACCACCAGGTAAAATTATCCTCAAAGGAAGATTCTTGGTGTAATTCCAATGAATTCACTGAATAAATGTGTCCCTTTAATTACATATGAGATAATCTAGCCGCCTCATACGTGATGTTACTGGCTTACAGAAAGAGATTTCTTATATGCTCTTTCCTATCTACTCACTGCCTGAATTAGGACTAATAAGATGCCTTCAGCTGGTTTTCTTCTCTTACACAGCCAATATTATTACTTTGTTACTTTACACTACTTTTAAAATGGTGAAATATTTTGCCAGTAAATAAAGATTAGGTTGTCTCAGTAGACTTGAAATCTTTATGAGTTTTTATTAGAAAATGCATATACCTGTACCGAACAATTTTAAATGTCGTCTGTGGTGTAGCTCAACAGAGCTATATTCTTTATCTTTTAAATTATCATCTCTTTGTGTTAACGTAATATCTACAAAGAGATGGGAAAACCATAAGCTTTTGGAATAAAATAGTAAGTTACAAGCAGCAAGATACATGTTGGGAATTAACTTGGTCTTGCTTTTTCTGTTCTCTGAACAGAATAGAATATATTATAAATATTCTTGAATTTTTGTAGTGCTTTGAAGCTGGTGATGTTGTTTAGAAGCACATTTCCTCTTCTTTTGCAACTTTGAAACGATGCAACAGTAATAATTTTTGCTTGAAAGTTAGTATCTTATATATACAAGAAATCTGAGGTCCATGCAGAGCATTTACAGTCATATGCCGAACTCCATAGAGACAGTTACTATTACCTTTTGCCATACCCCAGAAAATAAAATTACTAATATGGGATGGATCTACAGATGCAACAAAAAACAATTATGATAAAGAAAAATGGTTTCTCCTCTGAAAATAGATTTTGCTATTTTCTCCTAGAGATTTATTTTGATCACGTGTCATTTATAAATGAAATAGCTGTGTTTGACAACAGAAAATGTTTGTTTTCACAATTCAGTAGAAAATTAAGATTTTCTGCTAACTTTATTTTGAAGAAAATATGTAGACAAGGTCAAATGCAAGACTCGGGCAACTTCAAACTCACACAGGTTTTTTTCAAAACTATTTTAAAAGGATTCTGATTTATTGAAATGTGAATCAGCAGTAAAAAGGGTAATATACAATTAAATGCACAAAACCTATGTTTAAATAACATGAAGGTTGTGACACAAACTGACAAAAGACAGGAAATTTAAAGTTAAGGCTGTAACTCTGGCTTTAAGTCATGTCATGGAAAAACAGAGAGCATTATAGATAGAGTGTCAGCCTTAGCTTTCAATTTCCTGGCTTTTGTCAGTTTATGTCACAACGTTAATTATGTTTAACATAACTTTTAGGTTTAATTTCCTTGTCTATTTTTGTGTTACTTCTTGTTGTTGCTGTTGTTGTTATAAGGGAAAATAAATTTCATTACAGTTAAGAAGGTACACGTTATTTAGTAGAATGATTTTTTTTTTAAGGTGTACTGGTTTTGACTGGGATGGAGTTAATTTTTTTCTGTAGTAGCTTGTATGGGGCTATGTTTTGGATTTGTGCTGAAAACAGCGTTGATAATACAGGGATGTCTTTGGTGTTGCTGAGCAGTACTTACACAGAGTCAAGGCCTTTTCTGCTCCTCACCCCACCCCACCAGCGAGTAGGCTGGGGGTGCACAAGAGGCTGGGAGGGGACACAGCTGGGACAGCTGACCAAAGGGATACTCCATACCTTATGATGTCATTATATCAAAGGCGCTTGGGGCACTGCCTTGTTACCAGAAATGTCACTGTATGGTGGACTAAAAACAGACTTCGCAGATATTTATGAGGGGAGTAGGGAAGGGCAGGGATCTGTGTCAGTTGTCTGTTGAATTTGACAATATGACGTTTTGCATGGGTTAGTAATTCTTTTAAATATTAGAAACTTGTAGGCTGCCCAGAGAAATAGAAGTCAAAATAATTGCATACCATTTCAGCTGCTTCCCCTGGACATTCTCGGTCTCCATAAGCACTGATGACCAAATTATTGCCTTGTGAGTTGGTACTAGTAGGAGGAAATACTTCCACACTCTGCTGACATAATTCTACCCTCTATTCTTGTGTTTAATTCCCTGTTGATTCCCATATTTCAGTGGAAAACAGAACCATTAATTTTAGAGTACTTTTCATTACCAAAAAATAGACGTACTTATTTATGTATTCATTTAATTTATGGAGGACATAAAGACATTTGTGTTAAGGACAATTGATTTTTACCTAAAGCAGGAGCCCCTAGGTACTGGCCATAAATCTGATCTCAGTGCATTCTTTGAAGTATTATATCTACCTTGGAGCTGAAGTCCTGTATCACTTGATCCTTAGAAACCTGAATGCAGCACAGTGACTTTTAAAACACTTATTCTCCAGCTTTCTGGCTATTCAGGAGCTTATGTTTGGTGTGGCTGATGAGAAGCCTTTAGATCCAAATTTGAACTGTGAATTTAGAATAGGAATCTTTTAAATGTGTAAATAAATAAATTTCCAAACAGTAAAAATTGACAACAGACTTTTATCTTTTGTAGTTTGATATTTCGTTAAAACTAAAGAGGGCAACTTTTCTACTTCAGTGACTGGAACTGGACAGGGCAAATAAGCACTCCTTGAGGAACGCCTGATCTTGGATCCTTGGTTGGAGATTTTGCCTCCTGACGATTGCTCATGCCTGCATTTGCTCCCCTGGTTCATCAGGAAAATTCATCAAGTCCCAGTGACTTGCAAGTAAGTCAAACTTATATGGCCAGCTTTTTGTCTGACTAATACAGATTTTTAAAATAACAGATAAGTTTCAGATTTAACCTGTAGGCAGTTTAAAGCTGTATTTTTGTACCATAGAATTCCTGAAACCCGCAAAAAAACCTTCAACTGTGGACATAGGTTTCATAGTAAATCAAGAACAAATATGCAAAAACAGTAAAAGTAGATGACTTAAATGACTTTACTAGGTCCAAGTTGGAATTTTTCCTCTCTTTCACTACTGGCAAAAATCCATGGAATAGACTGTACTTGCAGATCTTGGAAACAATCTGTTTTCTGTAAGAGGTCAGGCAGCTTAATTGGCCTCTTTACTATTAAATACTTTTCAGTATACATTTTTTAATAGCTAAAGTATTTGTGAGTTTAAGAAAAGTTTTGTCTTTCTTAAATACAGTAGAGTTTTCTTTTGGCTAGTGCCTTGTGATTTTGCTCAATTTCAATTTAGTGAAATAGTTTTGAATGATATATCCAGAATAAGATTCCCACTATTCTCACTATTAGGTATCTGAGTAAATGACTGCTGAAGTCAAAAGAAGTCTTTCTATAGACTGCAGTGTGCTTTAGGCTGGGTCCCAAATTAGTTTTTTGTCTGCTGTCTGTTTTTCTGCTTTTTGTACAGGCTAATTTAATTTGTTGGCATAGTTCTGCACTGTGGGTTTTTTGGTGGGTTTTTTTTTGCATACACTGCTACTTAGATTCACTTCCTTGCATCTCTAGTATTTATATTTCTGATTGCTATTGAAATGTTCCCAGAAATCTAAGATATTCATAAAAAAAGGTATGACTTTTATAGGGAATAAAAATTTCACTGGTAAGTTTATGTGAATGTATCATTACATAAAAATTAGGGGGTTTGTGGTTTTTTTATAACTGATAATAATAAAGCTCTCTGATGAGCTGTAAAGTACACTGGTATGGAAAGCTACTTCTTAGTCACCACTGTACATTATTTTTCTAGAGAGCCATTCACTGAAACAGTCATTTTTATATCTTATCTGCTAGTTTTGTATGTTGCCATATCTTTTTCAGTAACCTAAGACCTATATGTTTAAAAATTAAACATTTCTCTATAAATGTTTTAGCATGTGATCTCACATGTTCTAGACTACAATTCTTATTTTATTTTAGTTTCTTGTTATTGTCAAGATAGAGCCAAAGCTCAAAAGAGGAAGCTGTGCCAATAAACTGTTCCTTTTTTATGTCACCAGCCTTTCTGCTTATTAGCCTTTCTTTTAATATTCCTTATTTACCACATTCAGCAGGACTGTGAACTGCTGCAATAAAAGCCACAGCTGTTTCTCCTTTTGCCTTCTGCTAAATATGTCCCAAATATGGTCAACAATGGTCTGTCTACCTAGGAAATGAGCATCAAAAGTCTCTTGTTTTGTTGCATTCCTCCTTTGCTGCCCCGAGAGGAGCGGGTTTTATAGCACTTACAGCAGGTCAGCAGCAGCAGTCATGAGGAAGACTGTGGGTCGTAATCTCCCGTTAATGCTTCCAACAAGAAACTCTCTGGGGTGGCTCCAGACTCCATGCCCCAGCATCCATGTGGGCTGCTGTCTGCCCTTTTTCCACTTTTGTTAGGGAGTCGCTGTTGGGCCAAGAGGTCCTGAGGTGCCCCCAAGCTGCCCTGGTGTACTGCCTCCAGAATGAGACAGGGGTAATGGCTCTCGTTGGGCATCTGATGGCGCAGACCCTACCAGCAGTTCATGGCTGAGGGTGCGACCTCCAACCTGTGGTTTGACACTGGGGACACACCAGCCGCTTAGGTCTGTCTGCAACTGTGCTTTTCTTCAGCTGAGTCTGGCTTGGTGGGCTCCAGGTAAATTTCTGATACAAACAAGAAAAAGGCCTGGTTTCGGTACTCAGGAGAGCCCACCCAACAGCTGCTGTTCTTCCTTTGTAGCGTTACCTGTTTTATGCTGACAGCTGTACAGGAAAAGGAATTTTTAAAGCATGGCTTCCCTTTGAGCACCCAAGAATGAATTATTAAAATAACATTTTGTAAACTATATATTCTGTCTCATATTGTCTCAAGATGATCACCCTATTTGTATTGTGACATGAGAGGAAAAAGTTGCTTTGATTCTGGAAAAAATGTAAATTACCTGGGGAAAAAAAAAAGAGCAAGCTAGCACTCTCTTTGTTCTGTAGACAGGAGTTCAGAGACAAATGAATCTGTTTTCTCCTCATGCAACCCTGATGTGGCCGATAGGATGTTTTGCCATCACTCCCTCCACTACAGAGCCTGACAGAGCTCTGTTTGTTCCCATGGGTGCCTGACACTGCAGTCCCATCCTTACTTTTTAGTAGCCAAAGCATGTGGTATAATTGAAGGTGGCTGCACATTTCTGCTGTTTTTCTCTGTGCATAATGAACTGGGGCAAAGAACTGATGACTTGTTAAAAAAAAAAAGGTTTCATCCAGGCCAATCTCCTGTTTAAGTGACAAGACTTTATTGAAGAAAGTGAGAATGCATAGCTAAGGTGAAAAAAACACAAGGAAAAACTGAAGCTCTAATTTTAGAGGCAGCTTTTTTTTCATTTAATGTAAACCTTGAGATTGTATTTTCAGTTCCAGTTGACCCAAATACAATGTGAGATGAGCCATGGTTTATCATACCAAGTCTTCTAATGAGTTCTCATGCTGGAAGCTTTTCAAGGTAAGTCACTACCTCGGCACCTAGAAAGCAGGCATCACTGTGCACCTCTTACATAAATTACAAGTTACTAGCAGTTAAATTTCATTTACACCTTTTAATAAATGTGTACATAAAAGCAATATAGGGCAGCATCAAGCCATGGTCCTTTTAGTATCTGAAGTGCCACAATAAGAAAGGAAGGCAGTAGAAAATGCACATGGGGACCCAGTTTAAAGAAAGTAAACTGTATCAGTGGAGTACCTCCCAACTTCATATGCATTTTCATGTGGTTAGTAACTGGAGATGTCCAGACTACCATTTCCTAACTAGCTCGCTCATAGATTTATTTACTGGTCCTTGTAAAGAGACAGTAGTGACTAGTGAAGGTAGTCTCTGTGTGTGGTGCTGGGATGAGTGGACAGGTAATATGGTGATCATGATTACTGTGTTTCCATTGATATACAATCCTATTTACTGCAGTGAAAGTTTCCCGAGACTCCTAGGTAAGACCACAGAACTTGATGTGCAACATGGGTATGCTTGTTTCGAGATGCAGTTACCACATATTTCTTCTGTGCTAGATAATTTTAGATGTTACAAAATAATTAGTATTTTTCAAGATGAGCTTGTTTGGTGATGTAATAAAATGTACTTAATCTACTGAAATGTCCAATTCTAGATGGTAACTGAAACTGAGGAAATCATTCATTCTTGGTTTGGGGAGAAATCAAATGAGAACAAACTTCTGTTGATTTCCAAAATATTACTCACTATTCCCCACTGTGACAACTCACCACTAAAAGATGGTGTCTTGGTTACTCTTAAGTACAGTGACCTACTCCAGGCTGAGTATTGAAATGATAGCTTTTATGAGTTAAAATGAAGAAAACATTTTGTATACACTTCATTTGATTTCTCATTTTGTGTTAGTAAAAGTATTACTTGTTTCATTTTCAGTACTCTTGCAATGGAAAACATTAAGTATTTGCCTTAAGTAAAAAGTTCTGCGCTGTATTACTGTTTTTCTTAACAGAACCTTGGTTTTATGAAATGTAGCAACGATGATACATTCTTTTGTTTATTCCAGACTTCAGAATTTGCCAGTACCTATGAGGCATTTGTTATCTCATAGTAACATATCTCTTATCTGTCTTACTGGTTAATTGCATCATTGCCCAGCAATATCACCTGTATAACCTTGATTAATCTAAAACTCTTGTTTGTGAAATTTCCCATATTCCTGATGGAGCGGGCTCCACACCCTAAAAATTGAGAGATTTTTAGGTGTTGTGTTTATTATTTTGCAGTCTTTATCAGAAGATTGGTACTTAGAAACCATTCATATAAACATATGATGGTTATTAAACTGGTATACAACTACTTGGATTCATAACCATTATTAAATACAATATATATGTACAGCATATGTAATACACTTAAATGTAGGTGTGAATCAGTGCATAAAGAAGCACCTGTAAGAATTTATGTACCCTTTTCTGTTTATGGAGTTCTTTATAAAAAGGATAATTTATTTGCAGGTGTTCTTAAATATGTATGTAATTTTAATATGAGGAGCACAATGGATTAATTTAGTGTATATTAAGAAAAAGAGAAGAATATGGGTCATATTTAATTATAAACATGTATTTTACTTTTTAAGTTGCTGTTGTAATTTTATGAAGCAGTTGGGAAAAAAAATCTAAAATCTTTGCAAAGGAAAACAACCAATCTTTGCACCAAATTTGCTCATTTCAGAGCGCTCAGACTCACTGTGGGAAGTCTGCCCTACCTGTAGGAGTAAAGCATCACAAAATCTCATTTGCCGCCTAGACTTGTGCTGTGATAAACTTATAAGTGGCTTATTATTCTGCCTGCTAATTTTTACCACTAATCAGATGTAAAGTAATGAGTCAAATTCTGGATACATTCTAGAAGTGGGTTACTTATCTTTGATTTGTGGTGTTGGTGTTTGTTTTTTTTTTTTGCTGGTGAGCATCTGAAGTATTGCAAATAAGTTGAAAAACAGCTCTTTCCTGCAAGCGTTAGTTTTCAGGATTAGCACATTTGGCATCCTTTTCTTTGTTTATAAAATAGGTGTCATTACAGTGAATCCTTCAGCAAATTTCTCTTAAATCTTTATACCTTTCCCTAAGACATGGGATTCACAGTATGGGCCCACTTTTTCCTTTTAAAAACGTAAAATCAAAACCAAAGAATTTGGAAAAAGTCACATCATTGTAAAAGCATGTAATAATGCTTCCTTGTATTATCTTCTTAAAGTTACGTCCAGCCACTCCTGTTTTCATAAGCACTAATAGGACAATTGTCTTGTATGAGCTGAGAGAGGAGAATTACTTTCCCAGTCTTCTAAGCAGAAATGACAGTTGGCGTTTGCAAAAGGAAAGGGGGGGCAGAGCAGTATGCTAGTAAATGATTGTAAATAGCCCTACCATATAAAACTGAAAAGTGGGAAAGGATGTTAAATTGAGAGCCTTGCTAAGGAAAAAGAGAACACACTTTATATGTGGAGATAAGAATTTATTTTAAGTCTAATTACAATCTTAACAGTTTCATCAAAAAACCCTGAACAGTTACTTTCAGTCCAGTTGCAATGGTATTAATGCCTGCAGCCAAATGATCTAATCAATGCAGAAAAACTTATTTGATAATACAGTTCAAATTTTTATGCAAAAACTTGCTGATACCTGCCCCTTTTCCTCTGGTGCTATGATCACCCTTACACTCTCCTCTTTGCCCCAAAGGGCAAAGGTTCAACAGGATGGGGGACAAGGGGTTTCAGCAAGACGTTAGTGACCTGATTTCTTTTCTGCCAGGAACAAATGCTGCAGCAGGTGAGATGAGACCACGCAAGTCCTGTGGCCCCGTGCTGTCAGGTCAATAAAAAGTCCGGGGCCTTTTATTAGTAAGTGTAAAAAAATTGCATCTACTGGGCTACAAGAAGCCTGCAAAATCTCCAGGCTTTGGCTTAATATCTAAATGTTTTAGTATTGACAGATAGGGTGGAGGTCAAATGGCAGGGGCCTTTGGTGTGCTGTTTGTAGAAGAGTTTCAATTTAGAGAAAAAGGGTATTGTAATGATTTTTTGCTGATCTCTAGCTGATATTCTTTCCCTCTTTTGAAAACTCCCGTTTCATTCATGCATTTGGCACAAAAATCAATCTAGTACGAGATGCAGCAAGGCTTCATAATCAGCTATTACAAAACAGGGAGATTGAGCTTGGTATCAGAGAAAAAGAGGAATTTCACTGTTGTCTGCAATTTAACTGGACACTCCAGGATGCTTCTCAAATATTACTTGTCCAGCTATGGTGCCCCTTTACTCTCATCTCCTTCCTATACTACGCTCTAGCAGAAAACATGAAGTCACACAATGGAAAAAAAAGATATGAAACTCTATTATTTAACTCTCTTGCTTCTTCATACTTTTTGCACATCTGAAAGTCCTAGTCTGATAAAAAATCACAGTAACAGAAGGAAAATATTAGACATTAGTGAAACTCTGCAGTTTAGATTGATAGTTAAAAAAAAAAAAATTCAAGAAAGCTTTCTCCTTTCCTCTGTCTATAATGAATTTTGTTGTAGGTGTTAAGTGCCTGGTCTATATCTTAGTGAAGTCAACATCCATCTGTTTGTTTGAATAAATCTCATGTGAAACTGAAACTTAACCCAGGCTAACTTTGTTTTCCTTGCAGATTTTGGTTAAACCAAGGCATAATTTAACAAAGCCACGGATGCTACCTGGTTTTGCTTTTTCTCTCCCTCACATCAATGATAAGCGGTGTACACTTTAAATTTCATTAGCAGTGGGTAGGTTTGATCTGTAACCTGGTAAAAATCTTTAGATACCACAAGGTGAATTCAAAATCTGTGTTTTGTGTGAAATGGTGGCTCTGTGTTCATAGCACTGACAGCTTGGCTACTGTAGCTGGAGTTTCACAATAAGTAAAGATCTTCCAAGCAGCAGTGAGCACCAGCAACAATCCTAGACTGACATTGTTTCTATTTATTCGTTCTTTATGTAAAGATATAACGATGAGAACTGATGACCATATCATAACAATGTGTGGTTATGAAACTCTCAATGAAGTTTTGTATAACTGAGATGAGTATTTAAGCGAGGGAGTAATGTCCAAACAGTCTCATGTATAACTTTAGCTGGAAAAACACACTGGCTCATCTACTTCACCAGTTGGCGATCACATCTAGAATAATCTGTCGCAGCTTTTTGTCAGAGGGCAGATTCACAGATAATGGATAATATTGCTTACTAGAAATCCTGATGATGTTGAAAGGCTGAAATCTTATAGGTGCGTAAGATATTTTAGGATCTGAGTACAATTTAAGAACAATGACATGCATCTAATTTGAATATGTCATTCAGACAATATGAGAAACAGGCTTGTGGACTAAACTGTGACAGTGACAAGGAGTAAGATGATGGACTCAATGGGGCAATACTTACCGTATACTTACTACTGAAGAGTCAGCAAGGCTGGTATTTGGAAAAAAATATAATGTTACATAAACCCATTGTCTATTGCAATAGTTGTGCAATATTTAACAAAACTTCTACCAAAGCTAATGAAATGAAGAGTATCTTCTGAAGATATCTTGAAGGTTTTGCCTGACCTTCAAGGCTTCAGAAAAGCCAAGGTGGTGTAATCGCTAGACCACTTAATCGGTGAAATCAAAGTGAGATTGGTTTTAACCTGATCTTGAAATATTTTGTGTCAGAAGAACATTTGGAGGAGAGAGCTGAGGTGCAAATTATTCTTTTATCCCTCATTTTTTGTTTGCTACAGGAGAAAATTTTTGAAGCATTAGGAAACTTAAAGACTTGCAAAATTTCTGTCGTACACAAACATTTTCACAACAACTATGTTCCTTTCTTCATTTTCCCTTTTTTTTTTTTTTAAATGAGTCATCATAGATTCCTGAAGTATTTCATTCAAAACAGCCCTTGAGCTGGAGAAACCAGTGTCACTTGCAGAACACTGCTCATTTCCGTGTCAGTAAGAGTCGGTATATGTATGAGTAACCAAATATCTACACCACAGCAAATTTCTGAAACAGCAGATAATAGTCAGAGGCTTTCAGGAGTCACATAGGAAAAAATAATAACAGTAAATGAATCTTTGTAATGAATCTAGTTCTTCTGCTCTGAGCTTTCCCTCCGTCCCTCCCTCCCTCCCTCCCTCTCTCTCTCAAAAGCTAAATGGCTTTTTCAGTGACCGTTTTGTCACTATTACGTCTTCTCTTCACTCCTTAGGAGAGCTTTTACCTTTCATTTTGGTGTATCCTGCTGTGGCCGTGCTATTACTTAGCTATGACAAGAGTTTTAAAATTACAAACATGTGGGGCTAGGATTGCTGCATTTTGCTTTAGCCTTTCAAAGTGGCTTGTTGATGTTAATATACAGCACCCCTGCTGTGCTTTTTTTTCTTATTCTGACTTTCTTTTTTGTTACATTTTGCATGTGGAGCCTGAGTGATTAATATTTCATCAGTTCTTCAGTGCAGCATGACACAAGGATGTGTTGCATTTGGCTTTTCTTGAGCTCTGTTGCCACTGAATTGTGACTAATAGCTGGAGCTGGACCTCTAATGGTTTCATGGGATCACCATCAAATAGAAACAAACAACTGTTTGCCACATCATTAATCTATAAGAAGTTAATTAAATACTTTCCTCTGCATTTTAAATGTGTTACCTTCTCTACAGTATGTCAGAAATTAGTGAGTACTATTCTGATCATGTATACCACTGGCTTGTCTTAATTCAATGTTGAATGTAAAATTCAATATACGATAGCATAGTTTCATTAGTAAAATTATTTTTTTGCAAAAATGGAAGTGTTACAAAATTTTAGGAAAAAAACCTTTCATCTGTATGTTTTGACTAGAGATGACATAATGAAATGCATTTTAAAACTTAAAATTTTTACAATTTTAAAACTCCTAAATAAAAAAGCATATATACGTATGTGTGTACACACATGTATATAGATAAATACCAGATGTCGATAGCACAACCACTTCATCTATTTTCATAAATTAAATTGGATGCAATTTTTCATGTTTAGTTTGAAATCATCTTGTAATAAGAAACATCAGGAAAAATACGTTGTAGAAGCTTCAGTATATGACCAGAGAAAATGTAATTTCATTTTTTTCTAAAATTAATGCATGCTTTATGGGTGCATGTCTTGGTGTGTGTTTCTTAAAATCAGTTTTTCACATGCACATCAGGTTGCATGCTTGGGTTAGCCTTGCAAGCTAGTGACAGTGGTGATGGTGGGTGGCAATCCAGAGACCAGAATGCTAAGATTACATCAGAAAAAACAGGAGTTAAAAGTGGGGGAAAAAAATCAGCTTAGCTAAATCTGCAAGAAACTCAGGCTGGAGGGCTCTTTGATTATATTTCTGCTAGATAACCTATTTGAGCTACAGTATAAATGGATAATCCACATAAGTGCTCTTATCAGAAGCCTTTGACTCTTTGTAGTGATCTCAGTAGGCTACAATTCTTCTACCAAAAACCCAGTTAACATTGGCTTATTAAGTTATATGTACAAATATTTAATTTTCTGTGGTCAGTTTGCCACTGTTGAGGTTACTTTTGTGAATAATTTTGTGGATCTTTCTGCTCATTATTTTCAAAACCTAAGGCAGTGTTTAACAGCAGACTTGTACCCAGGCTTAGCTGTAGAAGACAGACTTAAAGAAACAAACCAAACTGTTCTCATATAAAGTATTGAGCACAAATATATGAAAGTGATATAGTGTATATTCATCTTTTACAAAAATAAAGAACATTAAAAAATGAAGAGTAAAATATATACTGAGTCCCATCTCAGAACTTTAAAGAAACTTAATACTAATACAATGAACTACCTTAAAGATTCATTGTATTTTATTTATTTTCTATGATCTATCAAAACAGAATAAAAGAGATTCTTTTGACTGTTATTCCATTGAAGCCATTTCTAGTATTATAAAGTTTTCCTCCAAAATTAACAAAGGAAAATGTATTGCAGCAAATGAATGAGAAAATCGTATTGTGTCATCAGCTTATTGGGTTCGAATGCAAGCAGAGCCACATCCCTGATGATTTGGGTGTTCCCTAGTGTTTACTCTATGGGCTGCTGTTGGTAAGATCGCTTCTGCTTGCTACTGCCTCCCACCTTTGACCCATGTAGGAGAAGTCGGAAGAGAAACTCTGCATTCAGTGTTGCCAGTTCCCATTTGTGTCATTACTTTCTTTACAGGCTCTACAATATTTGGGTGTGTTTTTTTAAAGTCTGTCAAGGAAAGTCAAGAAATCGCTTGACAGCTCTAGCTGACAAATGCAGAAAATCTCGAATCTTCCACTTTTCATGGTTGTGGTGAAAGTTTTGAAAATGTAACTTTAAAAGAAGAAACCAGAAAACCAGGAGAGGTAACATGAGAATTGCCGTGATGCTTAGGGAGAGGGGAACAGCTTGTTATTTTTCAGTGCTTAGAAGCTGTATTACTATGCGTCGTAACTCGGTGTCTTCGTTTCCATATTATCTGTGGTACATCAGCTGCCAAAAAGCACATGCTGAAGGAGAACAGTAACTTAAACCAGTCTTCTGTAGCCTGGGGGAGTGCTCCAGCTGTCAGGCTGTTGGGTGTTCAGCAATGTAGATGTCTCGGTGTGTCCCACAGGAATCATCCCACCCTGCAGCAGCAATGACTTCAGCCTTAGTCTCTTATGCATTGCTGTATTACAGGGCTACAGAGCCGTGATGATGAAAAATGTTTTATTGTTAAAAAAAAAAGAAGAGGTCTAAAGAGGAAATCTCCAAAGTGTTCACGCTGGAATAAACAAATCCTGTTGGCTAGGAGATGCCTCCATGAGCCATAAGATTAAGCTTTAACTCCTCTCTCTGAATTGTATACAGAGCAGTAATTGTTTTGGAAAGCCGATAGTCTCTTATCTTCCTTTTCAATAGTCTTGGTTTGCTTCAGTGGAACAAAAGAATATATGAATTCTTAAAACTTTTTGTGGGATGCAGGGAAAAAGAAAAAAAAAAGCTAGGCATGGATGGCAAAGCAATCTCTTTCCTGGAACAGTTTTTCCTCTTGGAGAGGTAAACCTTTATGAAGCTGAGGAAACATAGCCAGCTTATATCCCCTTCCGTTGGTGAGGCTTACTGTGACCAGGCAGATAATGCGTTTCCCTGTGGAGCTCTTTACCTGATAACTCTGCCCACTAGCATGGATTTGAGCATGCCACAGGCCTGCCTCTAGCTCTTGGCAATATCGTTTTGTGTAAAGGAATGCAGTGCTGATGAAACAGGCGTTGGGACTGATATCCACAGACACAGCAACAGCAGTTGCAAGCTTCCATTTGCTGTTTCAACTGCATGCCTTACCCTTTTTCTGGCACAGCCACAGTCATAAAATTCTTATGCAGACTCCATTTCCATTCAGTATTTGGCCTGCTGAGAACATTGATTAAAGTCAATTGCAATGGAGTTTTTAGTTTGGGGAGCTATATGCAAGAAATGTATTGAAACAACTAATGCGTTTTATTAGAGCAAGAAAAATCTAATCTCGTGTCATGTACTCTGCCATCACTTCACTGTGCTATGAGCACAAGATGAAGTTTCAGATCTGTCTTGGTCCTGACCTGGGCTTAATCTGAACATTCAGTATAAATGTGTGTAAAACCATATATTGTTACTAGTCTCCTGGGTCTTCCCTAAACAAATACAGTGGATTAAAATGCAAGTTCATTAGGTTAAAGTGCTTAATTATCTTAAAACTCTTAGTATTAGAGTCAGATATCAGGATTTGATTAGCCCTGCAGGGAGGCTCTGTAAGGAGCAAAATGGAAATAGCCATTGTCCTAGTATAATTAAAATGCTATAAATACATAAATAAGGACACAAATATGGGTCTAGATACATATGCAATATTTCTTAACTCTCAAATGAAATAATTAGCATAAATTATTTTGATGTATCCCTATCTCTGATCCTTAATTATATCAGTGCTACATTATTTAATATTCCATGACAAGTTGTCATAATCACATTCCTTTCAGTCTTGTTTATTGCCTTCTCTACTTATTAAAGTGCCTTTTATTTGTGTGAAGCGTAGAGGAAAAATTAACATCATTTATTATTGACCTATAATGCACCAAGTTATAGAGTTCTGGGACTCTTCCACAAGGTGTGATATAACGATGAATTTTAACTTACAAAGATTACTCTCAAATGATTAATGAGCTACCACCCAGAGAAGAAATGGAAATACTGTGCCTTACCATAAGACAGCCCAATTGTGTTAAAGCAGTCAAGACATCTGTATTTTCACCTTCCTCATTTCATTGGCTTGCTTTATTACTCGAGAAGAGTTGGTGTATAAGGAAGAGAGCAGAAGCTGATTTCCAGGTGAGAAAGACCTATGATCAGTGTCCTGTAAAGGTTTCTTTACCAGGTGCGTATGGGAGGAAATGGAGCTTGATGGCTTTCAGTGCACTGTTTGCAATTCAGTCCCTCCAGTAAGAGGAAAGGGTCATGCAAACTACCAAAATCCTCATTCAGTTTCATTATTCTCTTCACATTCTTGAAAAAGAACAAAAATACAACTACTTAATAGCAGCAAACAGGAAATGAAATTGAAAATTATCATTAGATTAATCCTGAACTTGCATGTCCATGAAGTTCTTTTACCTGCCTGTTCTTAGCTTCAAGGGGCAGCTGAGTCAGCCAGTACCTATATTTCTTCTGTGTTAGGGCTCTTTTTTTCCAGGTTGTTGGTTTCCCCTCACCCCCATAAGGATTTTATTCTTAAGGTGTGGTTATTTTCTCTTAAGAGCTTGAAATATTTTTTCTAACCCAAGATGAAACCTGCCACATACTACTGTATTGAAAGGTTCCTAACAGATGCAGTTCCAGGTGCGTAAGTGGTTGTGGTTTACAAAGGCCAGGGTAATGGGAACTAAGCATGCCTTTGGTAGATGTGGCAGAGCCTATTGCAAAGTTCAGTTTGTGCCAGGCAGTGCTGCGTAAGAATTTTATGTGGTTTTGAGATGAAGCATCTCATCTCTTCCTTTTGGATGCCTAGTGTGTTACACAGTATTCATGATGGGTCTGCTCCACTGAGGCTGAGGTATTTAATCTGCAGCTTGCTGCAGGGTTTTGAGACCTGTTAACAGGGTGAGGTTCAGGGAGCAGCCTTCCAGCCTGTTTCAGTCCCACCTGTGACAGCTTTGCTGTAGGAATATTTCGCTTGCATGTCTCTCTCTCTCTCTCTCTCTTAAATGACACTGTAATCAGATTTTTTACATGGCATCAAAATGGTTCTGTAAATAGCTAGGGCAAAATCCTGCCCCAGGGAAGGAAGTAGCAATGCTGTTGGAGGGACTGACAGTCGAATTCAAGTAATGGGGCAGGCGGTCTCCAGGGCAGAATTCAGAAGGCAGAGCTAAACCTGACTGTGCTCCCTTGTACAAGTCAGCTGCATCCACACGTGAGTCCCTCTGGAAAGAGAGAGGAGTCATCCATTGAACAATGGTTGTAGCAGTGGGCATTTTAATCCTTTGGATAATAATGACTTTGTATAGAGATATATTGAAAGTAAAAAATACTCATGGTAGGAAGACCTTGTCTCCTCCCTGCCCCCCCCCCCCCCATATCAATGTGTCTGTCTCTAGAAGAAAGAACAACAAAACATTTTCTCTCAAAACCTGTGTTTGGAAGAAAATCTAACTGAAAGCAGAGATTGCAAGTTAAATTTTATCATCAACATCTTGTAGTTAGTGCTTCCTGAAAGCACATTTGAAATATTTTAAAAGGTAACTTTGAAAATGTGAAATGACATCCCGTGTTGCTCTTTTCTCATTTATCATCAGCATTTTTGATTCTTTGTTCAGGCTTCAGTTTCTGCTTTGGGACCCTGTATCCTCAAGTTCTATCTTGCACTGATGACTGCCGGAATTTTCATACAGACATACTGCTGTAAATATATTAATCTTTGGTTTTCTGTAGATGTTAATAATTTTACTCTCCTCCTCTTATGGGAGGAAAGGAAAAAGCAGAAAAGTACAAGCAGTGAGATGGTTAACTGGCTCCAAGACAGATGCTCAAGTTGGTCTAATTTTGACAAAATACATTGGCTTCCTGTGAAGTAAAGGATTGATTTTTAAACATAGTATTTGCAGACCAAGCACTATGTGGCTCAAGTCCAGCTCTCTTGAAAGACTTATTAACAGCCCCTCACATTCTCTTTGTTCTTTTGAAAATCAACTGCTTCAGACACCTCCTGTAGCTTCCTGTGGTTTATATACTAGCATTCTTTTAATGGTTGCTTCTCCTATCTATTGAACGTTTATGCTTTAATTTTAGATGTTTTTAGAACATTTTTTAATTTTCTTCATTAGTTAATTGCAAGAAGTCACCATATTTTTTCTGTAAACAAGAATTTGCTTACAATTTCTTAGACTGTGCTTTTCTATTATACAATCATTAAATTTTGTCTTCTCGCTCCAAAACATACCTTTAAGAAATCTTTTCCAGATCAAGTTTTTTAAATGGTTATGAATACTATTATTAGTATTTTTATTTCATTTTCTGTTTTATTTTATTTATTATTACAAGTTTATTTGTAAACAGGTTTATATAATTATCAGTCATTTTAGTATTAATATTTACCATCTTGCTCTGATACATGCTATAGCTTTATGACTAATAATAAAGGAAAAACATCAGGAACAGGTTTTTATGGGCTGCAGAAGGCCATTACAAAGTGAGACTTGGAGTAGCCTTCCAGTACAGAGAATGGCTGACACTTGCTCCGGTCACAGTGCAAGTCAGGTTGCACACCTGAGACAGTGGGATCAGGCCTGTTAGGAAGCTATTCTAGAGTTAATAGTTAAACCAGCCTTGTTTTTAACAGGACGTTGAATGCCCTACGTGTATGTGCCTCTCTTTATATACACATTTGTATATATTTGTCTATATACAGATGTATGTAAAAGGACCTAGGAGTCTATCTACTTTCACTATGAATGCTATTGTATGTTTGCCCTCAAACACTCCATAGTTTGTGAGCAAACTTTATGATAGTGATGATATTATAGACATGTGAGAACAGGTCTAAGCCTTACAATAAGAAATTTCTATATGTTTGCATATTTGGTTATAAGTCTACTGCTTATTTATTTACGTATTTACAAATCTATTTATGTATTTATATTTAAAAAAAATTCTCTTCCCTTAATCTTTGTGTGCTAAATGTGTGCGATTGTCATTAACTGCAACAGTGTAAGCACAGAATAAGTTAATTTAGCTTTCTATTTCCATTTCCAAAATACACGCATTAGTCCAGTAAATGTTTCATTTAATATTTTCCAAAATTAAATCTGTAATTGAGTAAATATATATTTAAAGGGGTGTTTGGTCTCAGATAGAAATTGAGGCAAAACCTAATAATAAAACAAAACATTCAACTTTTACTAATTTCCTGACTTTCTTGTTTTGCATAAAAATATTCTAAAAATAATCTAGCATTTCAATTGCATTCACTTCTTATTCACTCCCATATACAGGGTTCCTTATATTATCACTTGTAACATGTTTTAAGCAAATTGACTGTAGTTTACAGATGCTGAGAATCAGTCTTGGGGAAGGGGTCACCTACAGGAAAATGTAAGGAGCGTCATGTTGCCATTCTCTTTCAAATCCAGTGTTACTAGCTAATGTGTTATTAAAATGTCCTCCAAAATACAATTGTTCTTATCCTGAAGAAAGAAGTGATGCTAAAATTACAGAGCAATTTACCGTGTTTTTCTAAATAGTTTTCCTAGGATATATGCAGCTGTACAACATTTTTATCTCATTCTTTTTCTTTTCTTCTTTGATTTCCATACATGGTGTTGTGGAACACGAAGGAAAAGTGTCTGTGAAACTGAAAACTGTAATGGACTGTCCTTTGGATAGAGCTGCTAGCCTTTGTCCAAGACTCCAATGATGGTTTCAGAAAGAAAGTAATTCTCAGGGTGATTTCTTCTCTCTCTCTCTTTCCTTTTTTCCTTTTTTTCCCATTTTTGTTTCAGAAAGTGACTTTTCTTCTTTATAACGAGTGAAATTGATCCCATTTTATCACAATTTAGATCTCCTAATTCCCTGCAGCAGACTCAGTCTGCAGTGTGTTACGTTTGACATACTTGAGTCAGGGCTTAAATTCAAACTTTCGTCCCTGTTTAAGAAGGCAGAAAAATCTGCTGGCATAAAATGACTGAACCTTACTGCCCAGATAAAAACGTTACACCTTTAAAACTCAGTAACATCAATGTGCAAAATACCACCGTGATGGACTGTAATAGAACAAAATGTCCCTAGAGTTCCTAGCTTTCTTATCAGTTTTATTGCTTTTCATCTCTCACTGACTTGTAAAATACTGCTTGTGATTCAGTTTATTTATTCAGAATGCTGTGAGAATGGTCTTTCAAAGTAGGGTTTACTATATTTAATTTTATTATTTTACAGTAAAAGTATAAGGCCTTGAAAATAAACAGTAGGAGAGGCATGACAAATGCCACAGATGTTTTACAAATCAAAACCATTATGCTTACACTTATGTTGAAATGGGAATAGAGAAGGGAAAGGCCAGTTACGATTCAAACTATAAACAATTTTTTGTGGTGACTAATCATTATGAAAAATAGATAGGCATAATTTTCATACCAGTGCTGTTAACCATCCTTCTCTCAGGGAAAATTACAAAGGAAAAGTAAGCCTCCTTTAAAGAATGATGGGATGTATGATACCCTTTTTTCTACCATCTAATGAGGCTCTCCAAGAATTGTAATGTTGAGGAATATTAGAGGTATGGATAAGGCACATTTAAGCATATATTTACAGTAAAGGATGAAGAAGGCAAAACAGTGATTCATGCACACAGTAAAAAAGCATGAGCTTTGGCTAGGGAGGTATTTCTGCAGGGTATGCAGTGGCTACAGCTCTGCCAAAGACTTATCACCTGCAGAAAATCACACTTTGTAAGTTCTCAAAGGAGCAGAACATTTTTTGCCCTGCAGCTTTTTTTCTTTCATGAGGAAGAGACCGTTTCATGAAGCATAGATCATTTTTGTGTGTGAATACTTGTTAAAGGTAAAATATCCCCTAACAATTACGTCCCAGGGCTAGACTATTAAAGATACAGGCATCGACTGGCTGAGTGCTGCAACGTCTACCTGTTAGGTACTTGGCCTTAATGGTACCTAAAGTTGAGGATTAAGCACCTAAGCAGTGTAGCCCAAACAGATTCATGATGGGTAGGTCTATCTGCATGTCTTGGGCACCACAGTCAGATGGCGCCTTCAGTAACATCTGCTGCTCGCTGCTGTACACAGGATCCTAGAGAAGATAAATCCTTGGCCAGAGTCAGTATTCATGGCCAGAGCTGTTATTTTGCTTATATGGCCATCCCCATAAGTTGAGAATGACCCCCCCCCCCCCCAAAAAAAAATAAACTGAAGTGTACTTCACCCTCTGTCCTGGGCACCAGGACTGATCCCAGCCCTCTCCATGTGATATCCACAGCTATAACCATGTATCACATTTCCCTTTAAAATGAGACCACTGTTAAGAAAATGTGGTGGTTGTGATTATAGACATACATATTTTAAACATGTAAAGTAGTCTTTACCTAATTTCATAACAGATAGAGTATTTGCTCAGGAACTGGAAAGTTTTCTTTATCCTAGAGTTTCCCTGCCCCGTTTCTAATTTCAAAGTTGTTCCAGCAAGTAGGGGACAAGTGAGGCTGGAGGAATGGGGGTGTTCCTCGTCCCCCGGTGCCAGGAAGAGATCTGTCAACTCAAACACGGTTTCCAGCCAGTGCTCAGCATACTTCTGAGGAAGGATTTTAGGAAGCCAGTGGCTATAAAACACTTGCTTTGCACTGACTAATGAGATTTCTCCCCCTGCCACCCCCACTTCAGGAGACCTCTTATTGTCTTACAGAATCTCAGTCACAAATCCAAGTGTTGCATGTTGATTTCTTGGGAGAAAATATGACTCCTCCCAATAAATATTTTCTAGTGAATGATTGTAGTGAATTCTGAGGAGCTATGTAAACTTCATGTTTTACTTTTACTTTAAATTTCAGGAACTAGTGTGATAAAAATATGAATCTCGTAGGCAGTTAAAAATATGTCCCTTTTTGATCTCTCAAGATTTAAATGGACATTATAAAATAATTTCAGCTTACTAAGCAGAAGTCTTCCTTAGCCTGTATCACTGTGAAGAAATAACACATCTAAAAGCTTCTGAACTAGAATTGAAGAGTCAAGTGTTCCAAATATTTATACATATATGTACAAACATGTACACATATGTATATAAATGGTGGAAAATACAGATTCTTTTGCTCATAACAGTTTATATTAATTCATATGAATTTTGTGGTGCAATGTGTTGAGCTCAGAATTTTTAAGTGTCTACGTCCATGAAGCAGAAGTGTTTGGAGAAAAACATTTCTAAGTGTAATTCTTCACAAATAGAGTTCTTGTGGGTAACATCATCTTCTCTCATGTAAAAACAGAAAGCTTGCAAGATGAACAGATGTTACAAAAATTACTCCAGACTAGAAGATAATGAAATACACACTAACGTCCCATCAAATTTGTTAGTTTTGTACTAAAGCAGGAAGACTTGGAGTGGCATCAGAGTACAGAAATAAATGAGAAATAAGGAAACAAGGCAAACACCATATTTAGCTAGTTTTGGAAAACTAATTTTGATTTGAATCTCTTGAGAGCAGAATAGACAGGAAGTCACATATAATCATAGGAATTAGCATAATATGAGACATATAGAATGAATGAAACATAGAATTAGCATACAGACATTTTACAAGCTCAGGGAAGCTGCACCAGCAGCAAAGTACAGGGTGATAGGAAAAAAAACCCTGTACGTAGGAGAATTAGAGGAATGCTTCTTACAACAGTTTCAGAAGACTGAAAATAAGCAATGAGGAAGAAACCAGCACAGGGTTCAGGCATTTGTCCCAAAAACCTTCTGAGGTCACTGGTATTGTTTTGCCCAGCATTTTGAGACCTTCATCAGAGATCCATATCTATAAATTGAAGCCACTGGCAGCCAGGGGAGGTTGTGTCCCTGATAGGATTGACATTATGGAAGTTGTACTGAGTGAGCTATTTCCAGCATAAATAGAGCATTCTTGCTCTTTCATACAGGAAACAGAAGAGAGATCAGTTGCAGCACCATGCGCAATTCTTGTTGCCTGTGTTCGGGAAGATTAAGTGAAAGTGTAACAGAATGATTGAGGAAGTGGGAGCCTAGCTTATAGGGGCAGTGAAAGGACCTAGCAACATAAAAGCCATGTATAAATGTATAAAAGACAAGCATGGAGCAGGGGGAAATTCTTCTCAGCTAAAAGATAACACTTGTCAAAAGGACAAATAGAGATAACCTCAGCATATATGAATGTATGCTGAAAATTAAAAGCAACTTTCAAACCCTCAGAGCAATGAGACAGGAAAAAATAGGTGCTGGGAATTTAACTGGCTGCCATATGAGTCCTCTTGCAGGACTGCAGAAGGGACTGTTTGATGTACTCGCCTAAAACAGGAGAAGGTCCCTTTTCAACCTGTTTCCTGTTTTCTTGAGAGCCTGAACTTGCAGCAGAATATTTCAGCTAAATAGTTTGGAAATCAGTGTTTCATCTTTCAGCAAAAATGTCTGTGTTCGCCTTCCCAAAAGCTGAAATGTATACATTTATATCTAAGTGTGTAGGCTTTAACCACTTTCATGTAAATAGATCAATGCACTAAATGTAGTTGCACGTAGTTGCACATGTGTCACTAATAAACATATTTTCTTTGCATGGATCACAAGCACGTTCTGGAAGCAGGTTTTTGAAACATTCAATGGATGTTTAGAAGTTTAAAGGCTGTTTTCAGTAGAATTTGCATTCTCTAAAATAGCCCGTTACTCAAACGTAAACTTTGAGTAAAACCTGTTCTTATAGGTTATTAGCAGTAAAACTTAAGATCATGAAGGGCTTTTTAAATATTCACATCATTTCTATTCCTTGAATGACAAGGCTACTAACATAACTGCTGTGTCCTCCACAAAGTTGTTAATTCTGCCTAGTATATTTGTGATTTCATTGGGATGTTGATTACAATGGTTGCAAATTAATTTATGCATTGCAATGAATTTTGTTCACAGGGAATTGCAATGACGACTATATTACTGATGCGCTTTCTAGAAGGCTTTTCATTCAACCTTTAATAATGATGTAACCACATTCTTTAAATAAACAAATATATTTTCGATTATAAACCTTAAAGAGATAGGTATGGGAAAAAAGGAATATTGCTATTGCATATTTGGTTATACAAGCAGAAGGTCAAACCTTCATTATCACTGTATTCTCTTTGGGAATTTGAGAGAGGTTATGTTACTAGTAAGATAATTAACATTACAAAAAGATTTATGTATTTTTAAGCTGATTCTTCTTCTGACAATTTATTTCCATACCTGACACTATGAAAATGACTTGTCACTTACACTTAATGTTTGAACACATTTTTATTATATATATATGTTTGTTTTCATAATGAGACTATAACAAGATAAAAATGGAACAATAGTCAATTCATGCTTTTGAGTATTAAGACTGGACTGCAAATGAATTCATTTTTCTGAAAACTGGATAAAATTTTTAAAAAGTCATTGTTGAAACTCTGTTTTTGAAAATCTTAGGAGCATAGTGGAAACAGAAAATTAATTTCTCCCTACAGCAACCTTAATTCTCCAGACTTATGGACTTCTCCAGGTGTTGTTTTTCTTGCACAGCTTTATGCCTTTGTTTACTCTGCATTTTTAGCCTGTATTTACATGGCCTTTGTTGTTTAAGTGCTTAAGTTAACAAACATCTGACAGCTGTACAGTAGGTATTGCAACCCCCTTCAGTGCCCAGAAACACATTGTGTAGTGCACATCCATCAAACTGGCACCTGAAGAACCCTGGGAAGGATTCTGTGTCTTAATGAAACTTTGACAACAGTGGAAGTGCCTTCAGAGATTTGTCCCCGAGTGTAACATGGGAAAAGTTAACAGATTGGTTCCCTTTCTAATTTATCATTTGTCAGGCCTTCAGGTATATATACTTTAATCCTGAATTTTTCATTGTCTGATATTCTGGACTTAATTTCCACACTGTGTTATGTCAAAACAAGAATAAATCATTATAAGGGAGCAGAAATATCTTTTTGTAGGAATAATATAAGAGAGTGGGCTTTTTTTTTCAATTCAGGCAGCTATGGATATTTCATTTCATACTTTTTTTAGTTTTCTAAGTGAATAGGCTGGATTAAGTAAAATCACATAAATCGATTGCTAATTTTGTTTTTGCTACTGTTTTTTAGAATGTTTGTAAATTTATACAACCTACAATTTCAGACTATTTTAATTCTTTAAAAAAGTCTTCTTACGACACTGTATTTCATCATGACACACATTTAAAAGGTACAAAAGTTCTGAAAAAGACCGAAAAAATCTCCAGTCTGGCAAAAAAACCTGAGAGTCTCGCCATATTAAAGAGTAAAACAACTGTAACCTTTTCTTTTCCCCAAAAAACTATAGGCAACTTCTAAAAGAAAAGCTAAAATATTTTCTCATTATCACATAATTTTCCAAAGTGTAAGAGTAGATGACATTGTTTAAGATAAAAATTATAAAGAGGTTAAAGCTTAATAACAACAAAAAAGCTAAGCTAGCATGTTTATTTACTTACATGAAAATTGTCTGTGCTCTTTTATCCTCCCTAAGAAGTGTCCATGTAAGGTTTAGACCTGAACTTAAGAAAGAAGCAAACAAAAAACCCCAGAGACCCCATATCCTTTATTTAGACATGTAAATAAACAAACAGAATTTCAAAAATGCTGTTCTTGCTGTCAGTTCCTATTAGGGTCCTTCAAGTGTCTGAAAAGCTGGCCAAGTACCTGAACATGGGTTTAGAGTTTTAATCTCAGGCCTCTGTTTTGTTTGGTTTTTTTTATATGATGAGCAAACTTGATAAAATTGAGGGATGTGGGTAATTATATAAAACGTGGGTGATGATTTTCCAGAAATAAGAAGTATGGTTAAATTTGGCAAACTCTGCTTATTGTGTGTTTAATGTTAGTGAACTTCAAAAAAAAAAAAAAACTGTGAGATACAATATTGCTTTGTTATTAATATTAAAAAGGCAAATATACCTGCATTTTATGCCTTTGAAGTATGGGATATGTAGCTTCTTCAATAAGTCAGCCAGTGCTACAGTTCCTCTTAAATCTTGGCATTTCCTCCTCTGTTTTTCTTCTCACTAACTCATTTTCCATCATTTTCTCCTAGGGATTTTCTCCTTGTTATTCTCATCTCTGCTTTTCCTCTTTCTGTTCAGTTTCCTGCACTGCCTCTCATTTCTCTGTTTCAAATTCTAATTTGTTTTCTCTATGTTTGCTGTTGCTGTTAAGTTTCTCATTCTCCGCTGTCCCTTCAGTTCTTGCTTGTATTCCCTTTCACTTCACCCCCACAATTTCTTCTGTTTTTCATTCTTTTAATTAGTCTCTTTTTTCTTCTTCTACTGTTGTCATTTGCTGCATTTACATATACTGGATTTTCTTACCTTACCCATACGTATCCTCTGTATGGAGTCTCAGTGGACTCTCAGTCTGCTTTTGTTTTCCCTTTGTACTCTGCTTTGGAGTCAGTCACTGTAAACGCTGCAGATATCATGGACAGCAATTTTAGAGGCAATCCTATCATCATTTTAGGAAGTAATCCCAGCATGCCGGTTTCCCATGCATAGTTATGTGTGTCTTCATTCAAGATACACACATGATTATACGTCTCTTTCTGTGGTGCTGTCCCATTTCTATGGTAACACTGCATATCTACCATTTGTGTGTGATGGAGATTCTAGCAAGTGGGCTCATGTAGCAGATCAAAGTACTTATAATATATAGAATGTTTTGAAGAAACTTAACAGCAGTAATGCCTTCATTTAGTCCATAAACTAAATGGAATTAAAGCAACATTTTTGTTGCCTCTTTTTTTTTTTTTTTTATTTAAACAATCTGCTTGAATATGGTCAAAGAACAGAATAAACAAATTCTACATTCTTTCTTTCTATTTTAAATAATACTTTTGTCCTCAGGAAAGTTCTTGGATGACAGCACTTCTGTGCTTACCAGTGAAATCTTTTCTAATGCCTGACTAGCTAACTGGTAATGCAAGACTTACCCCAGGAGGGGGGAATGTGACGTTATAAGTAATGCCAGACGCTAAGCCAGATTTTAAAACGTTTTAAAAGTTCAGCCATAAATACTGAAAAATATGTCAGAATACTGCATGGAAGACAGGGAGAAAGTTCTTGGCTTTCTTAGGTTGGAGCAAACTCTTTCAGTGGTGCACAGCATAAAAAAGATTAGTTATTTTGAACTGTTGAGGCTGAATGCAACTTGCTGCAAAAGTCATCAAAGAAAGTCATGAATGACCTGGTCGGCTAATGAGTCAAAGCTCTTCTGTGCTAGGAAGACCTTGAGCCAGTAGCAATGTTAAAATTTTGTCCAAGGTACACAGTAAAAATAAGGGCTCTTAGAAAACTAGTCTTCCTACAAAAAATCAGGAATAGAATACGCACAGGTTTGTGTGACAAGCTTTTCCTGGTACAGGTACGATGATGATTATAATTTTACTAGGAAAACGCTTGAATGTGTACCACATAGCCGTGTGTGTGCTATTTCACTCTGCAGGACCAAAATCCATTAGGCTAACAATGTTTATTTTGGCTGTTACATTTTCTAAGTGCTTTTTTCATAACATATGTAACAACAGCAAAATACTCATGATATAGAGGAATCTCAAGTCAGATGTAAGATTTAGATACCCCATTTGGGATTTAGGAAGAATGTAGGTATATGACTCTCAAGTGCAGTGCTGGAGAGGCTTCCATGGGTGGAGAAGTCCTGACTTTCTCCCCCTCGCTCTCTTTTAACGATAGGCTATATAGTATCAAAAGACACTCTGATGCTAAACGTATAGGGCAGCCCAGGGGACCAGTGTCTCCTAGATCACACAAAAGCATGCCTGTTTTTGGCCCAATTAGCCTTCCTAGGTTCATCTTAAAAAAGAGCTTTAATGGGAAAGGAGGAAACTCCTGCCTTCTAGATTGCCCTTTAAATTTGGGATAAGGTGCTGCCTGTGGGAGCCAGTGAGTTCCTGCAGTCTAAGGAGCATAACAAGTCCGGCTTTTTCATTTCCTGGGGTAAAAATAAAACAAACCAAAAAACCTACCATTTCCATGAACTTCTGCTTCTAGTGGTTGGACTGTTAGGCCTGGTTATTATGATACCCTGATATCTTTGATACTAAAGATGCATACATCCTTGATTAACATTTGGGGGCGGGGAGGGAGGTATGAACTGATTCACACAGAAGTGGCTTCCTGAGAAGACTCAGCTTCTGAGGAGCTGCCACATTTCTGGATCTGGTTTGGCAGCAGCAGACACCGGACTGTTCAGGTTGAGGTGGTGTGGGAATGTCCCCCCACACTGGGAGTGACCACTGTGTTTCAGGTAGCTTCCATGACTTCAGGGTCTGAGTCATTAACTTGATGCCTGCAGTCTCCCTCACAGGTTTTTTGGTTGCTAGTGCTGTTTGAGATCTGATTTTGGGACTCTCTTAAATTGGACAGCTCATTAACTTACATGAATAACCATTAAAATCACAAAAAATAAAAAAAACTAAAAAAAAAGGTCAGCACTTAATTTCTTCTACCAAAACCAATAGTAGTAAAAATAAAACACTTGGTTTAGTTTTGAATATGTTATAAATATATGTCATAACATTATAATGTCTTTTATTATATTTTCCTTTCACATTCATCTTCATCAAGATCATTAGAAATATTTAAACTGATGATGGGGGTTTAATAATGCTGTCTCAAGTACTTCACCTCTCTATGTCTGAATCATAAAGTTGACCATCTTTCTCTGGGCTAGGAAAGGACCTAAGAAAAATAATCTAAAATGTAAGTTCAAAGGCTACTAATTTTAGCTTTTCGGCTGATAATCCTCCAAGATCTTAGAACCTGATGTAACTGCTCTGCATCAGGGGGTACAGTGCCTGCAGGTTCTTGCAGTAAATAGTTTTCTTGAAGTTCAGAAGATACACTTTTATCTGGCCTTCTCCCTGTCTAGACTAGGTGCTGGTTGCTTCCTTACATAAAACCTATCATGCAGTTCAGGAAGGCAATCAGGGGAATAAAATCCTGTATTTAAAAAGTAATCATTAGAAAAACAGACATACAATTTGCAGCTGTCGTTATCTCTAATATTTATTTGTGCCCCAAAAAAGAGGTGAGGATCTACTACAGGATGTTTTGCAACCAAACTAGACAGAAAACTGTAGAAGAAAGAACCAATGTTAACTGTTACTCTTCATTTTACTAGTTAATGCTACTACCATAATTTATAGTATCATTCCAGAAAACATTAGAGCTTCTAAAATTAAGACATTTCTAGGAAAATATTCCTTCTACCTTACACAACAGTACTGATATTAAATATTTTGAAAGCCAATAGAATTTCCATATAAGGTAGCAGAATGAGCGGAATCTCCTCATATTGTCTTTTTTTTACCCTCTCTCCCTCCCTTCCTCTTTTTTTTTTTAATTCTGTTGAAAAATTCAATGTTATTTGAGCCATACTACTTTTATAGATGCTGATAACCTGGTTCTTCTATTTCTTTTCTCTATTGTCCTATATGAATTTTTTAATTATTATTTTTAAGCTACTCTTGTTCTTTTTTGGAGTTTTCTCTCTCTTATGCTGTTGTGGTTTAACCCCAGCCAGCAGCTAAGCACCACGCAGCCGCTTGCTCACTCCCCCCACCCCAGTGGGATGGGGAAGAGAATTGGGAGGGTTACAGTCAGAAAACTCGTGGATTGACATAAGAACAGTTTAATAATTGAAGTGAAATGAAATAGAATAGTAGTAATAGTAATAATAATAATATAATAATACAATAATAATATACAGAGCAAGTGATACACTATATAATTGGCTCACCACCCACCGACTGATGCCCGGCACGTCCCCGAGCAGCAGTCGCTGCCCCCCGGCCAACTCTTCCCAGTTTATATACCGAGCATGACATCATACGGTATGGAATAGCCCTCTGGCCAGTCTGGGTCAGCTGTCCTGGCTGTGCCCCCTCCCAGCTTCTTGTACACCTGGCAGAGCGTGGGAAGCTGAAAAGTCCTTGACCAGTGTAAGCACTACTTAGCAACAACTAAAACATCAGCGTGTTATCAACATTATTCCCATACTAAATCAGCAGCACAGCACTATACCAGCTACTAGGAAGAAAAATCAACGCTATCCCAGCTGAAACCAGGACATATGCTTTCTTTGTAACTTTATTTTATCTCTGTCTACTGTAATCTCCCTGTCTGTAAGTTTAGGCCAATCTTCCTGATGAGACAGAAAAGTGTTTCTTTTTTTTTTTTTTTTTTTCACTGAGTGGAATATTGTTGCATGATGGTGGATAAATTCAGGAAAGGGCTGGACCTGACCATAGTGCATATATCTGAGTGGCCAGTATTTGAACAGCTGTGCTGTATCCTTCCAGATGCCCTACTCACAGTGCAGTTCTAAAATTAACAGGCTCCTCTAAGTCAAAGCTAAATGAAGGAATGTCTTTCACAGGTACTCAAGCTAATCTACAGGTAATAGATATTGAATTGTGTCAGACTGTAGTCTCTTAAGAAACATGGGTGAAAAGTCAAACAATTCAGTAGAGTGTACGAGAATACTCATGAGAGTCTATTCAATATCCACAGAGATATCAAATAAAGCAACAGTAATGAAAATGGAGCTATGTATAGAACCTTTGATGACAGAATTAATGAATAACTGAGATTTACTGGCTTCTGTGGCATTACATTCAGGTTAGTATAGAGGAACTACTGAAACAGTATTGATTTGTAAAAAAGGTTTACCACTACAATTTGTTTGTGGTTATATCCAAATTTCCTATGTATTAGTTGTACTGGCATTGTGCAGATGGCAGAATAATTGTGTAGTGCACTGAAGCATATTTCAGCTGAAACAGCAGTGCACTCAGGTGACTGGAATACAACTGCATTTCCACTTAAGGTGAAGAAATAGTTAGTTCCATCATATTTTTGTGCAGTCCCCACACCAGTCCTGTGCTGTCTGGACCAACAGATCATCCTGTCTGTCATTAGGTATCTGTCTATTCAGGTTGGCTGATTTGGGTTAAAATAACAATGAGGACAAGATAAGCTTGGCTTAAACTCTGTGGTAAGTGGATTTCTTCCCATGTGAAAGCATCAATCGAAACAGAAAATGATGATTCTACACATGCTAGTCAAAGGTAAGGAATTAGTCTTAACCTATGTTATGACCTTAATCAAAGCAAGTGCCTGTGAGACATATGCCACACAACTGAAATTTGAACAATTATCGATGCCTTATCTCATCTATCAGACCTGCCAGGAGGGCTTCCATAAATCTTATGCTGCTTGTCCATTAATGTGATAAATTGGCATTTTTCTAAGTACCATTTCTTTGCATATGTGTTTTGGTGTGCCTTCAAAAATTCAGGCCTAATGTCTTGCTTACGTAAACTCAGTGAAGTCACTGGCATTTCATCAAGTTACATGTTAATCTGGTGTTTTGTCTAGTAGATTTTGTGGTATAACAACAAATAGAACATTCGAGAGAAAGAGATGAGGGCGTATCAGTTTGAAGCTAGATGGTCACAGCCATATTCTTAACACAGGTTTTATTTAAGTATAATGCCATTTATAACAAAGGTTTCAACATTTCAAATAAAGGCTTAATACGACTAAAATTTTGGTCCTCTAAAAATCAAGAGGGACTTTGCCATGAAATATGAGAGGACCAGGATTTTATAAAGTGTGAGGAAAAGTATGAAAACAGTTTCTAAGTGTTAACCTTTGACGTGAGCGTCAGAAAATAAGGATAGTCCTTCTTTATTTTCCTGTTTTCTGTTGTAAACTGAATTATATTGTGTTTCACCTCCAAGTATCAGTTATAACTTCCTTCACAAGGTCAAACACTAAGACAATCCCTTGTGAAAGTAAAATTTGCAGAACAAATTTGTTCTGCTATTACTGTCTGCCTAGTTTTCACACAGTTCTCCTCATAGACAAAACCAGTCGTACCAGGGAGGAGGTGTTTCTGTGTGCATTAGCAAATATTTCTGTGTAGTATTCTGTATCGCTGAATACAAAGAAATGATTAATCAATGAATCATACAGTAAATAAATTAGATGGTGATATTCTGGCTCTTACGCCATGGGCATTGTTGCGTACAAAGAGCAGGATCCTTCTTCCAGAAGGGATATGGAATTGTACAAGCTCATCTCAATTCAGCCCCAGGCATCCATGCTCCCCACTGGCAGTTGAGTATTTAATTTCTTGGAGCATTTCTATTATTAATTTGTCTAACAGAAACAATCATCATAAAATTATTAGGTCTGCTCTCATAATCAGCATTGCATTATTAAAATCTATAAAATCAATCAGACGGACACTGATTGGTGCTAGGTGAGAATTTTGCCTTCCCAGTAGACAGAATAAAGGAAATATTTTTCTTTCAGGGCATGCGTATGATGACTATCTCTACTTGGAGGTACACATTTGAATAGAAAAGATTATAACTGGCTATAGTCTTGCTACGAGCTTTGCATGAACATGCTGCAGAAAAGGCATATTCTGTCATAGGAGGCTAAAAAACTTGTTGCTGAAATCAGCTATAAAATGAGAAGGGATTTTTTTTTAATGATAAGAAAACATGGATTAAAATCTCTGGGGATATACAGCAGAATCTACAATAGCAGCCCCCCCCCCCCCCCTTAAGCCAGATAAGAAAACCTATTAGGCAGATGGTATCACACATGAAAAAAGTGATCAAGCTGTGAGCAAGAGAGCCATATCTACTTAGTGTGATAATTAGAAAAGAAAGAGCCCCAAAGGAAGTGCAGAATAGTAAAATATAAAATCACAGCTGGAAAATGTGGTGGAGATTGTATTTAGGACCCAGGAATATGTCAGATCAAGACAAAAAGAAGGAAGGACTATGAAATTAGGGGGAAGAATTTGGGGAGAAGGTGCCTGTTAGATTATGAGATTGCAGTTCACTATCATTGAAAATAGGATTGATCTGATTCTTGTCTGGTGGCAGTAGCAGTTCAGGAATTTGAACTGCAACACCTCTACTCGTTTTTTTTTAAAATTCTATGCTCTGTCCAGAAAGTCAAATTCTGTATTTGCTTGTCCCATGCATATGCGTAAGCAAGGTGAAGATAGCCATTTACTACAACGAGTTTTATCTCAGTTCGTAACCATAGTATAAAGTGGTTCTGCAGATACAAATTTACATGTCTTGGTACTCAAAAGGTAGCCACTAAGTTAGATCCATGCTGTTACAGAATAATTCTATTTCAGGGTATCAAATCTTTAAAAAAAAATCTTCCCATCTTTATAAGTTCTTTGATAATAAATAGTAAAAAATGTGAAACATGAGGGTTTTTTCCCCCCTCAGTGCCTTGAATTCTCTTTTCAATTACTATAAAGAAGGAATTTTGTCCTTGCTGTGGTATAACATTCTCTTTTTTTCCTCTCTGCTGCAGAGGATTTTAAAATTTGTAAGTATTCAAAAAAAAACCTTCAGTATTTAACAGGTATCAAAAGCAAGTGCTAGACTGCAGTGCACAAGGCAACTTCAACAAAATGTACACTGGGATCAGCTCCCCCAGAACCTAAGGCATATGGACCCACGCAGGCATTTTATTCCTTTGAACTTTTCTGTAAAAGACTTAAATAACAAGCACCCTGCTTCCTCCACGTTTTGTCAAGAAGTTAGGTTTTTATTATAATTAAAAATATTATTTTAAGTCTCTAGACAGCTTAATTTAAAAAAAAAAAGTTTGTTAGGTCGACCTTTAGCTTCACTAAAATTGATGTTTAAATTAGTCTTATTTCAAAGTTGCACTTCCAGACAATCCTAGCTTCAGCCTTTAAAACAATTAAGTAACCCTACTGACTCAACTTCACAACATACTGCTTATGAAACTCATGTAGCTCAAGAGTGAACATTCATGGTCATTAAAAGAATCCACATTTAAACTCCTATTGAGCTCTAAACAACCTCAATGGTAATGTTTCCATCAGTTTTGGGAGGGAAGAAGCAGACGATTTTAGATTTTTTTTTCATGATGCTGCATTTAGGATAGGGACATTTTTGGGCCAGTTCACACCGGTGCAGGTTTTCATGGCTAGAGAGCAGCATCACTGGTTTCCAAGGTTACTAGAGAAAAACTCAGAGTGGACAATGATGATTCTTCCCCATGGGAACTCCTTTCAGTCACTGTAATCTTTTTTTCTCTAATAGAGGAGACTTATGTTCATTCATAAAAGACATAGTAATGCCTCAGCCGCTTTACATGGTGTAGTTTGGCCTTATTTATTATTTTTGTGGAAAAAGATAGAAGCAGCTATAATGAATGAAGGCTAATTATGTATTGTATAAAAGGACAATTGCTATCACTTTTAAATTCTTCCCTTTAAATAGGCTGTTCGTACTTATCTTGGCATCACATAGTTGTATGAGTAATTCTGGTATAATTTTTTATTTAACCCTTCTTACACCAAACTATTTTATTTTATTTTGCAGGGCTTTTTTCATATATGCTTTTGTTTCTCTCATTGTTGAATGTCCTGTGTTTCTGCTTTATCTCATTATTGTCTCCTTGTATGGGGAAAAAAAGAAGAATATTAAAGAGAAGGTCTAGTGGAATGCTGTTGCTTATTTTTCTCTTTATTTTTGTTTTGGTTGGTTGTTTATAAAGGAGGGGAATTTTGGGGAATTCTACAGTTATTCTGTTTGTATGTTCTGTTTCAGTTTGTTTTGTTTTTAAAACAAATTTCTACTTGCTCCAGGCAGAATGTTGTGCAGATTCATATTCCAGACTGATCAGGAGAGCCTGGAAGTGCCTTTCTAGGGGTCACGTAGGAAATCTGATGAAAAAACTTTGAATTGGCATCCACATCTCATCTAAAAATCATCAGTGTTTGTCACAAACATGTTTCTACTGTGTAATGTCAACACTCAAACTGGACAGATAATATTTATTCATACTCGTGAAGTCCTCCGAGTTCTAGAGTGGAGGAAAAGAACAGGGAGGACTTGTCAGTACTTCTAAATATAGTATTCAGGTCCTGCTCTTGATCCAAAGCCTAATATGTGCACTTTCATTTTATGCTGACTTGGGCATTTTGCTTAATCAGTTCATAATTGTTGGATTTTTGAAGCTTCTGAGGCACTGAAGTCTCATTTATTTCACTAGAATGCAGACACCTAGATAGTCTTTAAAACATTAGTCTAGATTTACAAATCCGTTCAAGTGCTTTTTGCTTTTGCTATCAAGCTCGAAGTGCAGATTCTCAAAAGAGCTGGTTAGCGAGGCACCGTGCTAACGGTGCTTGAACTCACACACACAGCAAATTCATTCAGCCATCCGACTCCTGAAAGTGCCGAGTTGCTTATACCTGCGGTCCAGTCAGGGTCGGAGCTGGAACCGTGCCCCAAGGAGTCAGTGCACCTTCCTTCTTCTGTGGACCACAGTAACACGTGGTAGAGAGGGGAAATGGCATCAGTTTACCCTCCTGGCAAAGCCACAGTGACTAGAATGTCCCCTGCCACTTGGACAACTGAGGTTCAGGTTCTCCTCGGGCTGAATAGAAGCAAAGATATAAATCCATGGTTTTCCCAGCCCACAGAATAAACTGCAGCACTTTCAGGCAAGTCTTTAAGTCCTCTTTGCAATGACTGTTTGAATACTTATTGGGCCGGACTGAAACAGAGTTGCTCAGTTGTCTAGTGATTAGAGCAATTACATGGGAAGTCTGAAATAGAGAAATTGCCTGTCTTTCACATCTTTGATTCCTCACTATTTTATCTACCAACCGTGAAAGACTAGACCCCAGTGGAGCTGCTGGTTGATGCGGTTTCTTCTTGCTTCAGAGCAGGTGAGTCTTTCATAGTGGTCTTGCTGTTTATGCAGACTTTATAAATAAATATACATTGCACTCACAGAAGGTAACGATTTAAAACAGAACCATCTAAAAAAATGGTGAAATATGAAAGGCTGTTAGGCTGTACTAAAATTACATTAAATTTTAGCATAATAATGTTCAAAGAAATAATTTTTCATTTATCAGAGATTACAAAAGCACTTAAGTTTTTGTTATTAGTTTTTTGGAAAAAAAAGGTCACATGTAACAACACTAGCAACAACTTAAAAATTATGTAACCCATCTATTTAAACTGTTGTCTTGTGACATTCAAAGTTATGTTTTTGCTGACGCATGGACAAATAGGAAAACTCATTCTTGGATTATTCTTTTTTCACCCTAGAGAAATCTCCAAAAATTCTACTGTGTTCTTCTTGCAGCATTTAACACCTCTTTCTGTCTTTTTTTTTTTTTTAAACTTAATGTAATGTAGGTATAAAATCAACATAAACATTTATTTATATTGGAACAGTTACAGTATCATTTATTTATATTGGAACAGTTACAGTTTTGTTTCATGCTGTTAATGGATGGCTAGACACCCACACTTCTACTGAAGTTGAACAGGACTTCAGGAATGGTTTTTCTGAAGGCCGTGGCATCAGTAATCTGTATTATTCTGTAGGAACAGAGCTTTGCATCACAGAGGAATTATTTTTCAAGTGATCATTTTGATAATCACTTAATAATAAATAGTAATAAAAACTTTGCAATAATTTAGTAATAACAGTAGCAGGAAAAGAAACCTTTCCATCTCATTCTTTACCAGTGAAGTAGGTAAATCATTCACATCTGAAAGGCACTGTCTTTATTGCAGCCTTTGACTATACTTCATATTTTTAATCTACTGTAAAAATAAGCAACTTAGTTGTCATTACCTTAAACTGGACTTGTGTTAGATTTTTGAATGTTGACCAGAGAGAGTTTTAAATCCCACAGAAAATCCAAAGAAAATCACCTATTTATATGTTTATTCACATGATACTTGAAGGGCACTGAACAAGGCGGAAGAACAGAGCTGCGCCTTCCTCGTTTTCCCTTGAGGGAGGTGGTGGTGCCTGTCCGGAGATACAACATGAAACGGGTTTGTCTGCTCCTGTCGGTAAGTTGTGCTGTAAGTGTAAAAGATTATGTTACAATTGAATTCCTTTCCTGTAACCTACAATACATAAAATATTTCCCTTTAATACTCCTTCTCTACTGGGAAAGGTTTATGTATCTCATTCGTATGAGGGTGATAATGATACTCCAAGTGATAGACAGTAAGGCTGTGTCCCTCAGATTTAGTCAAAATACAGTTTATATGCTTCTAAGGGAATTAACATGGGCCTGATGTTTCTTCCTTTGTTAGTGTCTTCTAGAGTAATGATAGCTTTCTACTTTGTCATATTTTTACTGTGTGCATTCTGCGTGGTTCACCTATCTGACTGATTGTTTATTCTGGAAGCTCTAGTTTTCTCAATTTATGATGCTTTTCCATTGTTTTATTCATTTTTATTCACTACATATTATTTTTGGCTAAGAGTCCTGTCTGTTAAAGGCTTGTCAAAGTTGTCTTGCGAAGTTGAGATATTTCTGTTAGGAATCCCCCACTGCTGATAATTTCCAGCCTCGTGTTCATTGACTCACACATACACACCCTTGCTCCAGTTTGCTTTTTTCCTTCTCATTTCTCATACTGCATGATGTGTGACAACCTATGATAAAGCCTCATCAAAGTCATCAGAACTCTTCATTTATCTAAATTAGATTGCTTTTGACATCTATTAGTCCTGAAGAGGCCTATTTTTCAAAGCATTCCACAAAATGTTCTGCGAATGTCACAGGTGTGCTGCCGCACACAGTTCTTGGGGCTCCTTTGAATACATAAAGTACTGTGTTCTGTGTATTTCTAGGTAGAGCCAGAACCTCAACTGTTTTAAAGTAATTATAAGACTATTGATGTTATTTCCATGGTTTACTGACCTTTATTCTGTTGCTATTTCAGCAAGCAGTTCCTCTGGGCCATTATTGCCTCAACAGGAAAACATTATGAATGATCTTTTCAACAGGCAGAATTAATCCATGTTCTGTTTTTTTAACTACCTATATTTTTAACAAAGAAAAAGGGTTGGGTCTTTGTTTGTTTGTGGTGGTGGTTTTTTTTAGCAGCAGCTCCTGTCCCCCCCCCATTTCACTGGCAACTTTTTTTTTCCTTTTAATACTCAAATTTAGCCTCTGGTTCTTTCTACTAATATGAAACAAGTATTTATGCTCATCATTGCTAAATTACAGGCTCGATGTCATGCTTGCCAGTTGTTTTTAATGCTTTTTAAACCTTCAATGGATTACTCATTTAACAACATCTACACGTGCCCACAACCATAACAGAATCTGGACTCTACTTTTTGCTGGTGGTTTTTTGTTATCTGTACCGATCAAACCATGTTCCAATTTTCTTTGTCAGGTCACTAAATCTTTATTTATGGTCTATCTGGACATTTTCCTTGATGTTTTGCTTCTACAAGGTGTTGATTTCCATCCTATCAGTGGCGTAAGCCTAAAAAGTTCAGAGCACTTGGAACTTCATAGAAATATACAGTACCTACCTATAGAGTACCAGCATTAATTTCCAGGTTAAATCACAATAAATATATTGCTTTTCTATCACTGTTTTCTGGTTAGAATGCCTTCCCTTTCTTTATTGATTTTTTTATTTAAATAAATTTTTCTTCAGGTTACTTTTCTTTATTCCACAAGTCCTAGTAAATTTGAGTGTAGAGCAGTGCCAGAATATCACTGGAAGTAATTTGGCTGTGTTAGATCATTTCAACTGGGCAATACTAAAATCTATTAAAAGCTCCAGAATGTATCTTTTTTTATATATGTCTGTGTCTGTCTGTCATTTCTGTCACTCTGCTTATCCATATGGAGTCAGAGAAACCAGGTGCTTCAAGTTTTTGTGCCTACAGTGCATAAGCAGTCCTCAAAAATATTTTTAGGCTTTTGGAATCGGTGATCCAAGTGATAAGACCTGTGATGAGTTCTTTGGGTTTGTATCAACTCCTGATTACAGCAGGATAAATGAAGATCAGGTCCCTGCCAGTTAGAGAAATATCACTACTGCAAAAGTGCGCTGAGATCAGAAGCCTCCTTCCCTTTCCCAGATCTTTTGTCTACTTAATATCCATGTGCGGGATTATATGTTCATATCATTGCACATCTGGAAGAAAATTTGAATACTATTTTGCTAACTCTAGAACAATTAGGAGTGAAAACAATTCTCAGCATCTTATGGGCTGCTCACAGGAGAACCCGCTGGCCTAGACACATGCTGGCATTAACTGCTCCTAAACTGCTCCTGTTTCCAATAGTATTCCTGCATAGAGATGGAAAAGAGGTGAGAGAAAGACTTCTGCAGTAGATTTACACTAAGAACTATATGCTTTTGAGAAATCCTCTGAGTGCACTTTTAGCATTTCTGAGGGTTTCCTTTCTCCTTAATCTCATTCTATTCATATGTCCTGTGGGCAACGTGCAATAACAGCTTTCAGGTTCAGCCCTAAGAAGTCTCCATATATGAGGGCAAAAGAAAAGTTATACTTACCCTTACATGCTTTCATCTACCAAAAATGGATTAAACTTTTTACCTTAATCTTGCCTTCTCTTGCATCTAATGGAAACGCTTTTCATTTACTGGTCTGATCAACTCCAGGAGTAATTTAATTTTATTTGGTGTGAGCTGTAATGAAAAACAAAATGAACGTTGTCTGTAAAGCTATTCACAAGTACATTTGGACACTAATTCCACCACTCAGAGAAGTTACTGCTGTGGATTTGGTGCAGTAAAGCAACTTTTCCTCTCTGTCCCCTGCTGTTTCTGACTTGGTGGTAGGATTGTGTATTATGGCTCAATCTCATAAATGCTGCCTTCTGAGTGCTGGATTTAGTGCTATGAATAAAGCCATTGAAGATGGTAAATACATAGTATTTCTTTCCACAAAGTAGATGAAGAGCAAAATGTTCTGGTACAGTAAGTGAAGCTGTTGTAGCTAAAGAAGTTATATTCTGTTACAAAGCTAAGCATTAACAACTGATTTGCAAGCCAGTATTTTTTTTAGTCCTCAGAATAAATCAACTGCCCTGCATTAACATTTTCCTGTTAAAACAGTTGAGTCATAAAGTCTAAAATTTCAACAAATGTCAATCTTATCAGAGATAATAATGTGTAGATATTAATACACTCTCCATCTGTTCCTGCTTTCTTTAATTTTGTGAAAAATGATTCATTCAAGTAGGTAACTTAACCCATAGACTAACTAAAATGATATTTGCATCAGACACTTGATCAGCAAATTAATTTCACACAATGTTCTTAATATATAAAAAAGAGGAAGGTGGTGTTCATAATATACAAAAAAGAGGAAGGTGGAAAAGGAAAGAAAGAAAGAAAGGCCTACTCCCACCATTCCACTCCCACCCAAACCTTGCCTTGCATCACTGAAAATGTTCTGCTATGCACGTACACCCTACACGTAATGGGCAAAAACCCCACAGTACATTACTCTAGGTTTATGATGGTGCAAATCTGGAGACTTTTTCGCTGGCTCTAACTCCAGGAAAATTCATTAATGTAATCCTGGCGTGATGAACTGAGGAATTAGACCCTTTATTTTTAATAAAACTCATATTATTACCAGAGTACTTTTCTCTGTTGAAATCTCATTTGCAAATATAAAGCTTGATCTTGAAAACCGATGCAAACATATTCATCACCAGGACTAGATCTTATGAAGTTATTGATTTTGTTGAGGTTAGTTGGAACCCAACATTTTGATATGCTGGGAGAGTGACACTGGGAACTTGGGCTTTGCCTCATTTGCTGGAAGAAGGCAGTGTGCCCAAGCCTTCCCACAGGTGCAGGAGATGCCTGTCTGGGTGAGCAGCACCTCTGCAGGTGTCTGCCAGCTTCTGCAGCCCTGGGCAGAATCAGACCTGCTCAGTTCTGACGGCTTGGCTGGTTGCTGCTGAGGAACATTTACATCTCGCCCTTCCGCTGCTGCTCAGAGACAAAGATGACATTTTGTCAGCCCGTTAATGGGAGCTGCCTCCTAACTCAGGCAGCTTCAAGGTCATGTGATCGGTTCATAATTCAGGATTGCAAAATTGCTTCTTCAGAGTGTGAATCTTGGTGTGCTTCAAGGAGAAATACATTCTCCATTTCTCCTCCTACGACTAATTGCCTGGCAGCAGAGTAACAGAAAAGAAAGAAGGCCCTTCAGATTTCCACAGCACTGTCCTTGAAAATGTGAACCATACCTGTCGTAAATAGGGGTACTATATTTAGTAAGAGAATCTAAAATAGCAAAAGTGTCATACATACAGCATAGCATCCTTTGTTTGCAATTGTCCAAGTTATTTTAGACCAACAGTTTTATTTACTATGTGTGTTTTACATTTTTCTTCTAATACTATTAAGGAAGACAACTTTGGATCAATTTACTTGGAAACCATTAACTCAACCAGGGTGAAATGTATACAGCACTCAGTATTGCAGATCTGCTTGGCCTCTTTCCATCTGTTTGCGTATTTTGCCCTTCAGGCTATTTTTATTAGTTCTGTTTGTATTTTTTCAGTGTGCCCTTTCCCTATACACATAAGTTGCTAATAAGTAAGAAAAAGCCCATGGAAAGTAGAATAAATGAGAAAAGCAGAATGCTTGAAGAACCAAGAATATCACTTCAGGAGGTTCATTTTACTATTTCTTCATGTCTTTGTCACGTATTGGATCCTTCAGTCTTTTTCCTTTTAAACTCTTATGTATTTTTTACAAGCAGACTCTGATTAGCCTCTGCAATTACTTGATGCTATTCTGAGAAATGTAAATGAATGTTGACCTGCTAATATTGAATTTTCTTTCTTCTGTTCTTACTCTAGTTTATTGTCCCATTGAAGATCTTATAATCTGGGATGGTTTGTAACACAGAAGGGCCATTAACTGCTGCCTGCGCTGCAGGCAGAAAAACTTGCAAGACATGAAAGACCTTTGTCATCCGGTACATTATGGGGAAAAAATAGCCTTTAAATCAGCAGCACTTACATGCAGCCCTTCTTCCTTTTTGGCTGCATTTCATAAGTATCAGACAGGTAATTTCAAAGTTAATAGATCTGCAGATGTGTAATCCGCAGCTGCTTAGACATTCTCTTTCCTGAGCATTTCATACTCTGCAGATTGCTTTCATATATTCATGTTTGTATAAACCAAATATTATATGATACATTATGTTAGATACTGGTATATATGGAAATCTAAAAGGCAGGGGCGTGTTACATATATCATTTAAAACATGTAAACACAAAACCGAAGACTGAACCCTACTTTCCTTGAGAATGAAAGGAGGACTAGGTGAAATAATGTCTAGTTCTACGTTGGTTCAAATCTTGTGCAAGGTCTATGCAAGAAAATGGAATATGACATCTCATATGCCAATTTCCCACTGGTAAAATGGAGGACAAAAGACTGTTAAAAACCAGATATACTTCCAGGACACTGAAAATGAATCAGTGCATGAAAACAGATTACAATTGCCATCTGGAACTATTTCAATAGCTATTTTAGACAGTGTCCTACATGATTGTGTAGATCCACTGTGTTGGATCAAACTGGGAATCCAGACTGTAAGTGAACACATGGGTCTTTTTAACTCTGAGTATGGAAAATGTTTGTGGGCTGAGGGATTAAGCCATGAAGATCACTTTTGGACAATCCTTTTCATTACATTATTTAAACGTGAAGTTGGCCAAAAAGAAACACTGTTCAGGCAAAGGTAATTTCCACGTTCTTTGACTGATTTTTTCACAAATCACTATGAAAATTTAAGATGTCAGAAACAAGCAAATGTACATTTTTGAAAAAGTTCAATTTTTCTGCTGTAAATAAATTATTTTCTTCGAATTAACAATTTAATTTTTTTTCCTGTCAGTTTGATGCGAAGCTGAATCAGAAACACAAGGTTTTGTTTTAAACCGACACTTCAGATAATACCAAAAAAACTGAATTTCCAGCAAAGGACATTTTCCTTTGCAGTAGATGCTGATAATATATCTTGTAATGTAACAGCTATCCAACTACAGTGATCAAAACCTGATCCTGTCTGATCCTGCAATTATTTATGAGGGCAAGTCATCTCACTGATACGAGTATTCTCACTGTTATGATTAAAGTTCCCCGGGTATAGCATTGTTTCTAGAGGGAGGGAGTAAAGAGAATTTTTAAAAAATATTTTGCGCATGGCCACATGAAAAGTCTAAAAAAACGTAATTCACACCAGACTTTTTCTTGGAAAAGAGAAAGGTCTGCCTTTTCTTTCCTGTTTTTCCAAACTCATCATGGTCTCTGCTTAGTGCAAAAGAAAAAAAAAAAAAAATCACATGAGACATTAGAAGTTCACTAATCCAATATAACTCTTTCTGTGGATTAACTGAGGCTGGAAAGCTGCAATGTCTATAAATTATTGTGGTTGCATCCATCGCAATGAGAATCAGTATCGGTTTTAAATTAAAATATTGCATTTGGTTTAAGGCAACCATAAACATCTTCATTAGTATCTCACCAGAGTCTGTGATTATTTGAAATAGCACAAAAGTACAGAGAGATTGCTAAAGGGCAAGACTGGTAGTGGGAATATTGTTTTCACACATCCATCAATCATTGTCTGTCTTTAAGCTCGGGAACATATAAAGATGAAAAAGCTCACACACAATGACATTCATATTTGTTACCGAATTCTTTTTATTTATGATTGAGCAATAATACAGAAAAGTTCTCTTTGTGTGAGTGAGCAGTGTGAGTGCTGCCCTTTATGCAACACAAAATAGAGGCTTTTTTTTTTTACATAACCTGAAGCAATTTACTAGAATTCTCATTTTGAGCACACAAACAAAAATATGCAAGACAGTTTAACATTATAATGTCATTAACACAAGTATCTCACAATTCACAGCCGCTGCAGCCATAATTATTGTTTGAAATGTCACATTCAGAATTTCAAATTAACAGGCACAATTATTTTGCAGGTTGTATTCTGCCTCCTACCTTTTATTGGAATGGTCTTTTATCTGCACAGTAATTAACGGAGCTACTTGTTGAGCAAAGTACTTAAATAATTAAATGTGAAATATTTCCAAGACTGCTATAAGGCTGGTCACCTGGAAAGTATTCGGGGGTGTGTGTGCTAATAATGACAGTTACTAATTTTTAATTCAGACCTTAAATGAGACTGGAGAGCCTCTTAGGAGAGCCAAATGACTTCTGCTGGTCATAAGTAAAGGAGGGACTGAAAAGGGCTGGAAAAGTGAAGGATGAATGACCAGGGGAGGAAGGGGGCCGCAGCATATGTGGAGTTCTTAACCACTGGAATTAGAAATTCCAGTTCAGCCGAGAGGGGGAGTTTTAAGTGCATGACACTTAGCTTTGGATTGGCTAAAATGGCTTCTATTTGGATCCACGTGCTTCTTTGCAATGTTGAGAACTAGTGGTAGAGATAATTGCACCAGCTGGGGTAACATTCAGCTCATTTTGGTCCTGGTAACTCCACTAGGGAGGGCTAAGCATAATGGTGTATGAGAGCTGTAATACTGAGATTATAGTATGCGGATTTGCAGACTATTATTGATGTGAAGGATTAAAAGTTAAGTGAAAGCAATTAAAATGAAGTGAGTGAAAAGGAAGCTGGAGCTCAAAAGAAATGTGACTTGAGGATGTACTTCAAAGCAATTTTTTTTCCAAACAGAAGATAATATGTATCTAGATTTTTTTTTTAGTATGGCTGGAGCCCCTAGTCCACATAAAAATGACAAAGCAATTTGCATTTATGTGAGGTTTTATCAGATTTGCAGAAGCTAAACAATTTTTTTTAAATATATGCATATAGATATTTATGTCAGTAAGACATTTTGCCAAAAGATCGTTGACTTTAATCAGTCTATGGGGTGGGTAGTGTTTTCCTACTACTAGCGAATGTTTCTGATGACTAGGATTGATCACAGCCTCTTGGGTTACATTCTGTGTATTGTACTTATATGATTTTTTGAAGCCATTGAAGAAGTTGTTACCCTAGAAAAAAGTTGCAGTGAAATTATAATGAGCCTCTGAGCCTTGTCCTTGATTTTTCATATGCTTTTTCAGTGCCTTTGGTCATTCCTCAATGAAAGCCTGTAGGCTATTGAGCTCTCCTTCCCTCATCTGCTCTAGCGTGATTATGACCGTAAGCAGGCAGAAATCCCCTTGAATTCTTACTAAAAGGCACCAACCCCTCAGTAGTTATTGGGCAGTATGTAAAGAGCTTGGGAAAGATAGACTCTTGTAACTCTGAAGTCTAACCAGAAAAACTTCTGTAGGATGCAGGAATACAAAGGCATCTGATTAATGCTCCGTGCCTAGAAATATCAAGAGCTGCTCCTTGTATTCTCCTCTCCCCATTGGTCTCTTTTGAGGAAGCCAGAAACATCAGCAGAGGAAGACTGTTGATCATGACACGATATCGTCCAGCTATGAATAGCACTAGGAAAACTGAGACTTTGCCTGGCTCTAGTATAGATCACTTTGACAGAGAGAGATACCAATTATCCAGTGAAACTTCAGAGTGGGGTTTAAGAACTGTCTGAAAGTTCATTGGATTCTTTCTTGGCTTTGCATCTATCTTCTGTGTGTGCGGGAGGAAAGGAAAGAGATCTGCAGTCAGAAGCAGCGAACAGCAGGTCTCTTCACCTCTAGCCCATATTTTCTATGTGGTAATGACTACTCTCGCCTTCTACCTTGCTAATATCACTGTTTACATGTCTGATCTTCCTCTTGCAATAACATAGCTGTGGTTGCTGTCTGATTATTTTGTGTTCATACTTTTCTTTATAAGGGATGTGAAAATCCAAGCTCAGGTTTTTCTGCTTCCATATGCACCAATGGAATCAAAAGTTATTACCTTTTCTAATATCAGCCATTCATCATTTGGGTAGATGATTTGGCAGCCTAGCTGATATTGGCCTATTGTTGTCATTTATGCTTTTTTAAGTCACTAAACTCAGTTTTTGCATTTCAGAATTGTTAGTGATATGCAGTAAAAACAAAATGCAGAAGTGTAACGTAACTTCAATGGTAATTTTGAGAAAACCCTCCAAATTATATCCTCCATATAACCTGGCAGGGTAGTAAAATTGCTTAGCTTCAAAGTATATTAGTGCATTTGAGTAGGGCAAAGGTTGCTCATGTTTTCAGGGAGGGTAGCAAACAATTTGGAAAGATTTCGTTAATTAGCAGAAACAAAAGTGAAAATCCAACCTATTATATGTAGAAGCTATTAAGGAGACAGATGGATAAACAAAGCTGTTTTTCTCTTTGGCTTTGGGTTCAGTTATTAAGGGTGGAAAAATCAGCATAATCCTTTCATTTGCTCCAAATTCTAAGTCAATACTCAAAGCTGTGTGTGGGCAGTGCAAGAGTTTTGAAAATTTAGCTTTTGCTTTGGATACTCAGGCCATCTGGATTCTTGATTATAGCTGCGTACACAGGCCACCAGGACAGCTGTCAGAATAGCTAATGGGTTGCGACTCCTTCTGCAGTGCCTCTCCCTTCACTATGTCTTCCTCCTTCCTATCCCTTTCGCACCCCACACCCTCAGCTCTAGAACAGAAGCACAAAAACTCTCCAGTGTCTCTTTGGTCACTAGACATTACATCAGCAGGTTACGCCCACCAGTAACTAGCTGGTAATCATCAGGTTAAACACTGATTGCCTGAATGGGGAGAATTAAGCATGGAAAATGAGCGTTGGAACAATACTACAGAAAAACTACAAAGTTTGGGGTTCTTGGTTCCCTGGTCTACATAAGCCATTGTAACAGCAAGTTACTGTCCACTTACACAGCCTCCTTCGGAGGAAGGTCTACTATGTGAATTGATCACTGTGGTCTCATTTTTCCCCTTCTTCACCAGTTTGTCTCAACACGTGCCATTTGGACACAACCAGATCTTATGCTGGTTTTCTGTTGTTTCTTGCATCTCCATTCAGAGACACATCTCTTTTCCTGTCATTCACCTCGAACTCCACTTCTTTGGAAACCCCTTCATATTCCAAGCACGCACTAATATCCAGATAGAGCAAACAAACATCTGTTTTGCAAGTCTTTAGACAATGTAAGTGTGCAGTATGTGGGCCGAATAGCTAGAAAAGGACATTTGAAACTTAGTCATGTGCCTCAATAGAAGAACATACTTCCTGCTTCCTAACCTTATGTGTAAAACTGAAAGACTGGACAAATTAATTGTTCTGTTGCTTCTGTGGCACTGTGGAAAAGCTCTTTACATTTTTTAAACTAAATTAATCCCAGAGCGGTAACTAAACACATTATATGTTCAAAATACATAAAATGTTCCCTGTGCCTCATACACAGACTTCTAGATTGATTTATGTATACCTGAAATACTCAGCTTTGATATTACTAGCTAGCTGTACATTTTATGCATGCTCAATGTTTCCTTAATTTCTTCAAAATTTATATGAAATATTAATATGTGGATTGGGACAGTTTAGTTCGTTAACTATAAATTAAGAGTTGGCATTCATTATTTAGTAGTTAAATTCTGGCTTCCAGTTTTTGTGCTCTTTGCTGTTCTAATTATTCGTTTCCCAATAGAAGTAATTGTACAGTGGTACAACCCCAGGTCAAAAAATATCTCCTCAATATTTAAGAAGAAGCTTAAGTATCTTTATTTAGAAGTCAGAAGGTGACCCCAGTGTACAATGGTTGCTTAATCCTGTGGAGGTGGAAAGGAAGCAATAATTTTTTTTAATTTTATGTCTTTACTTGTCTGATTTTTAATTAGCATGGATATTCATGGTGACAATTGCAAAAGTAATACATACCTGTAGTATTAAGTTCACCTGAATGAAGTATGTAAACAAGCTACTTCCTTAACTATGACCCAGTCTTGCTATTCTTCCTCACACTGTAAAGTCATGTATTTCTAGAGTAATTCTTCCAAAGCTTGTAGGAGTACTTATGCATGAAGTTTGTGCTTAATGGATTGCGTAAATTATTGCAGCTCCAGTGAAGCCAAGAGAATCACAGGGAATATATTGGCCCATCTAATACAAAATAAGACGTATTGAAAATAAAATTAACTCATTTTCAAGATGAAGGACCTGATCCTACAGAAATTCATTATTTTCTTTAAAAAGATAGTTTAGATATTTACAGTGCAGCACCTGCATCTGAGCCAGTCATGTCAGACTTTCCTCATACTCAAGGGAGAAACAAACAATTTTAGAGCATACTTCTTATCCTAAGATTGTTAACTACTTAGAGGTGTAAGGAATCACACCTTAAAGTAGCAGGTTTTATCTGCTGAGGGAAACTGAAGTGACTAACTCAGGTACACATGCCTACATTAGGGAATCCTAATCCCCTTGTTTCGATGGATCCCATCCTAGCTCCTGAAATTTTCACTGTACAAAAGAAGAAGCCAGCCAAAGTAATAAAACAAACATCTCAAAGACCCCAATGCAGCAAGCTACTTCTACCTTTCTATTGTCTGTGCAATATTGTCGACAAGTAGTGAATGTGAAAGTAACAGAAGCAAAAGCGAAATAGCCACCAGAGAAGTTGTTGAAAGAGATATCTCAAATTTTTTTTTTTCCCCTACTGCTTGTGCTATAAGAAAGTAAAGTATGAAGGAAATGGCCAAAACTTAATAGAAAATGTCTTAAACACTGATTTGGAAATTTCTATAAGATTTTGAAATACAAGGGTTTTTTTTGCCTTTCCTTCCCCTCCCCCCTCTTTTAGGTAGTGTCTGATTTGTACTTATCTTCTGTATCTGATCTGCTACTTATTAAATTGTCATTGCTTTTCCTGAAGCTTCCAGGCTTTGGAGTTTGGCTGGGAATTTAGTTACAAGACAAGGCAGAAGCAGAATGAGGTTGTTTGTCTCCTGACTTTCTCACTATGTTGCCTGTCCTCCCTGTGTTAAAGAACTCATTTTTCAGGTATAGGCTTTTTTCTATGAGGATCCTTCTTTAGATTTAATTTACTATTCAAAATTCTCCTTCTCGTTCTTCATTCTGTGAACATATTGATAAAATGTAAGGGAATGTGCTGATAGCAACACAAAAGGTGAGATTTATCATTCATGCTTCACTCTTTAGCATCTTCACTAACACAGAGTTGTTGGTACGCTCCCAAAGATGAAAAAAGGGAAAAAATAAAATAACTGCCTGAAGGAGACGAGGGGAGGGAAATGAAGGCTGATGGCAGCTGTTCTTCCAGGCACTGACACAGGAGCTCAGAGGACAAGAGCAGACGTTGCAGAATGTTCCTGGGGAAGCATCATGCCATCTCATATCACCTAAATGTCTCCTTTATTTGATGCTAATAACACTATGCTATGGTCCACTATATAATAAAAATCCCATCAGTAGCAGCGGAGTTACTCATGCATAACTGACTAATTCCTCCAGTGTCAACAGATAGAGTTTAAAATACCCTGTGGCACAAAAGGTTAGTTCTGCTGTCACTTTGTCAGTGGAAAGAAGTGCATCTTGTCTTTCTTGGGTCAGTATGATCCCACACCCGATTACTCCTATAAATCCTAAACTGCGGATGTGTTATTATGTCAGTGATAAATAGTATAAAAATTTGTCTGTTTTCAACAGGCTATTTGCGAACTCCAAGTTCTTCACAAAAATGAGCAGAAATACTAAACTCAGTCTTACATTTATTGAAGCAATATACTAGCATGTGATTTAAAAACTTATTACCAACTTAGTCGCTATTTCACAAACCTCAAATGCAACAAACTGTTCAGATTCCTACACAGGTGTACAGCACAGGGTCACCGTCAGATCTGTGGCGCACAACAAAACCCAAAAGCTCTTCAGCTGAATGATTGTTAGGCTTTTTTAATACTTAAACTGCCTCATTTAAAATAATTATAAATTAGCAACATTTTATGATTTGAAAGAGGATGATGGTAGCGATACATCTTTCAATTACGCCTTTATGACCATAGCAAGTGGACTGTGCGATTCACATCTACAGCTATTAAGGTGCCTTCGTTATAACCTCAGGCCTTTATCTTATCCTAGATGGACTTCATAAAATGATGGTTCCCACCTTTGGGATTTATTAAGCAGATATGTTGTCCTTCACATTTCTGACAAAGGTCAGCTTCAGGATCTTGCTGTTCCCTACAAGCAATTACCAGAAAATACTAGTATTGGAAATGCTTGATATCTTAAACCTCAAGATAATGGTGCTGGGACTTTCCAGCTCCAGAGCAGGCTGAATCTAAATTCTATACAGTTGAGTCCAGAAATGTGTTGAGCAGCTGCCATCTCTTTTAATACAGCCAAAGTGTTCTATTTTTAACAACGGGCTTAATTTAATCAGCGTAGTTGGAATTTTGGCTATGACAAGGGAAAGGACTGTCATTATCTCATTTATTTAAGTTGCCCCATTTTTCCGATGTGAATGCAGTTGCTGAGCAGAAAAACCCTCGCAAAAATTGTTGAATCTTGTTACTGCTTGGGGTCTAGTCAGAAATCTGCTGCATGGCACATCATTTGGAATATAAAGAATAAAGGGCAATGTGCTCCAGCAACATAATAGCAACTTTAGAATAATTGAATTGCAACATATTATATGCCGCCTTGTGACCTTGGGATCTGTGAATAGCTGCATAAAGATGCGAGGAATCGAAGAGGAATAACAATACTGCTTCTAATAACAGAGAAAGAAAACTACTGGTTTGCCAAAGTACTGATACCAGAGTTGCATAACTGCTAATAAACTCTGATGAATATTCTAGGCCTTGGGAACATTCAGAGATGCGAAAGCCTGGCTTATTTGAGTTACTGTGCTCAAGAACATGTGCACAGGGAAAGGAAGGAATTACATTACATGAAAACAAACAAACAAACGCCAAAGCCTCAATTATTTTCTAACCTATTTTTTTCAATTGTTTCTACCTGGAATTAGTTGTCTTGTCTAAACCAAAGTAGCAGTTGACAAGTCCATATATTTCTTTTAAGGCTAAGGCTAACTGAAGGATATATGAGCTTCCTTCTCAGTCTCTCACAGCCCAGTCCAACTGTAGACTTTTTCAATCCAGATAAAATAGCTTTAGCAAACTTACCTGGAACAGACCTAAGTGTTGATCAGAAAGATGAAAAATACCCAGCTGGCATGGGAATTTTATTCCTTATTCTACCATATTCTCCAACAGAGCTTTGGGAGCTGCAGTGTACTCATAACAGCCATTGAGCAAAGTACTAAATTTAAGTCTTTATATCGCTTCTTGCAAAGGCACTAACCTTGAATTGAAACCAGAAAATAAGCCTAGTTTGCTTCTGAACTAAGGACAAATTTGATGCATCACCACTGATTTAGCTATAGCTAGGCTGATGCAAAACTGATGTGCAAGTAGTAAGAAAATTTTAAGAATAATTTGAAAATATCAGTGCAATATGTGCTGTATGGATAAGCAGGAGCTTGCTACAGAACGCAGCACCTATAATTATATCTTTGTGTTTCATGTAGAATTTTCTGTTAGCATTTATCACACATGAGTTCTCTCTTTCTACTAATGACAGTTGGAAACTGTAGTGCATTAGAAATCTGATGAGCATCAATTCCAAATTGCTTCTAGGGTGTGGTGTGAATCAATTAATATCTTCTGTTCTGACATAAATTCAAAGGCTGCAGTTGTCAGAAGCATATACTGGTATAATTGTAGAATATGCAATATGTATTGATGAGTATTCTAAGAGGAATATAGAGATAATTATATGTAACTGTACTTACAATGAAACAAAATCAATGTTATTTTTTACTGATCCTCACAGAGGCATAAAATAGATTCAATGTTAATAGTTCTGCTAATTGCACATATCCTTATGCATATTTATGAATACAAGATAACCAGACTACCTCAGAATAAAAAGAAGTGCAACTCTTAGTAGGACATTTACTAGCTAAAGCCATTAGAAAAATAAAAGTTAGTTTATAAAGAAAAGAAGAAAAGTACACCACAGAAAGCTGTAGGTGAAAAAACTGGTCTCAATTTTAAGAACAGATTTTTGTAATAATTCAAATGCTTTCTTTTAATGGGTCTGAAACACATATTGTCCTATTTTATTTTGAATATTTTGAAAAAGACAATACGAAATATTTATTTATTTATTTATTTAAATATCTTCAATTGCATGAACTCCTTGTTTCATGTAGCAGGCAGGTCTTTATAAACTGGAGAAATCCAATGATATCCAAACATTATTTGAAAGATTTTAGAAATAATATTTTCTGAATGTCAAAGGTGACTAAAATTTTGCTTGGAAAATTCCCTTAGAAACAGTTATTTTAATTTAAATATTTAATCAGTTCTCCTATTTCCTCTTCCTCCTTCCCATAGCTGCTTTTTTGTCAGGTCTGGGCTTTCTTTTCCGTCACTTTTCCTCCCCTAACTTTGTGACTCTCTCCTCTTCCTACTCCTCACCACCCTTTCCTGCCCCAGGAAGCATACTGAGCACAAGACTCCTACCTTTAGTGTTTCCTCCAGCTCTTGCCCTGGGACCTGCAGCTCCATTTCCTCTCCTGAGATGAAGTGTCAGCCCACGCTCTCTCTTGCCACGAGGGGTGAGAGGGGGAGGCTGGTGTGCTGGTGGACCATCTGCTGTTGCTCTCACCATGGGGTGGGACTGGTGAGCGGCAATCACGGAGTCGACTGGGAAGAGGTGGTACCCAGCCACAGCTGCCCTGCTGTCCGTATCAGAGACAGTGGCCACCAAACCTGTAGTCCAAGCTCTCCAAATCTTGTATATATGCAAAGTAGTAACCGTGGTCGTGCATTACAGGGACAGCTCCCATGTCGGAACCGGTTCACATTACAATCAAGTCCTGGTGCCAGGTAACAGCCTTTGCTGTATCACCTTGTCTCTACGGCTGCCCATGGGGTTCCCGTGCTTGTAGCTCTAAGCTTGCATGAAGGTTCTTGCAGCACTTTGACATGAGAAAGCTTCATCATGTCACTCACACATGGCATCTTCAAAATAGTAACAAGTGTCATCTTACTTTAATTTTTGATATAAAATATTACTGCTATTACTGCTTCAAATATAAATACGGTTTCTTGAACTCTTTTGTGACAAATTATAAAGGTGAAGAGAACATCTCCAGGGTGAATGTTGCAGAACCAAATAGTAAAACTGAAAGGCCCTTCTTGTAGATGTTGGGAAGACAAACATCTGAGAGCTGATCCATGAGGCACTCTGCTTGTAGCTGCCCCACCACAAAAGCAGTAAGGGAAACTATTTTTAGAATTGGCACACCTGTGAACTGAAACAGCTGGAATAAAAGAAAGTAGCCAGGTTGAGAGTGAGACACTATGGAAGGGCTTGACAGAAAGGAGTCAGAGCTCTTTACAGTGCCAGCTGAGACCTTGAGAAGAGAACAATAAGGGTGAGTAATATTGCTGAAGAGCATAGGTCTGTAAAGGGAAGCCATGACTCACAAATCTGTCCGAGTTCTTTGACGGAGTCAACCAGCACTAGGATAGCATGTCAGTAGTCAATATAGTGCCCTGAATTTAATTAAATTAAATGATGCCTTTTATGTTTTTAAAAATACTCTATTATGGATAAGAAGTGAGTTCTTTTTTTTAGATTAATTAGTAGTTGAAAGAAAAATAGAAACTTCATTACAAACACTGAGCTGAATGAGAGGAAACCCAACGGAATATTTTTGTCACTGGAAATTATTGAGTGAAAACTAAAAATTACCATAGCTTACTCATAACTGCCTCAATGTTTATAGAAAATGGATAGCTGTTGGCAGAGTGGCTGAAGAGGAAAATCAGAGCTGTGTGAAAAAGAGAAGTGGCTTATCTTTGGCAGGGAAGAACATACTTAGACCAATTAATGTAGACATTATATCATATAGCTACGAAGTGCCAACGTTTAGGAATAGTCTGAGTAGCCAAGCTTTGGTCACTTGGAAAGTATTCTCAAAGATTTTACTTTTTGTGTCTACCGAGTTATCTAAGTCTTCATTACACAAATTCTCTCTTGAATACTTTCAGTGAGTTAAATTTCACTGCTTTTATGATAATTTAGGAGTTCCTACACATTTGGTCTGTTGAATTGTGTGTTCTTGGGATAGTTCTTGACTCCATTTTGTATATTTTGTCATATATCTCCTGCATTGCAGAACACTATTAACACTTAAATATAGTATATTTGGAGAAAGAAAACAAAGGAATGAGTATCACAGCTGAAAGGAAGCAAGAAAAGAAGTTGAACAGAAATATTCTGGTTAGCACTACCTGCAGTTTTGCCTGGAGGAATCTGGTAATATATTCTCTTCCCTGAGAGCTCAACATTTCTGCATAAGGATTGCTGCTGCCCATTGTAGCTGGAGCCTCAAGGAATTTGAAGGCTTAAAGCTTTATTCTGCCATTTGCCGAGAATTTCCTGATTTCTTTTTTCTTCCTTCTTTCTTCCTTATTTCTTCCACTCCGGTTTCCATTGCTTGTGATGAAGAAGTACGAGCACTTTGTGGGATTTGGCTTTGTACCCTGCTTCCCTGGCTTTGGCAGCCCAGCGCTATGAGACATTTCCTTAATTACTTCCTTAATACACGCTGTTGCAAACAGCCTGCACCTGTAAAATATATGGTTGATGTTGTCAGGCTTCATTCTGACTGCACAGAAGAAAAAATTATATCCCATCCAATTTGGTATTACCATGGATTGGAGTACATGATGCAGATCTTCTAAGGTACTGACAATTTTCAATGTGATATTTCAGCAGATTTCAAGAACTAATGATTTATGTAGCTAACTTTATAAACTGCAGTTTTATAGAAGAAGTGTTAAATTAAGTCTTCATCACATAAATTGGTGGCTTTCCTTCTGCTTTGTAAATGAAAAATTTGAAACCAATACTGCAACTAAACGAAACTGTCATTTTATTAAATCTAGCTTATGATTCAATAATTCTGTTGAACTGCTATTCTTGTTTAGATATCAATCTTCTGCATGTCTTTTTAAGAAGTATACAAAGTCACAGAGTGCGGAAATGAGGAAGAAAGTCAGACTTATAAAGCTCCAGCTTGCATACAGCCAAGGCAGTGATTTAACCTAGTGAAAGATATAATCAAACCTTGTAGAAATAGCCTGTTTTAGAAAACAGTCATGAAATAGTTAATGAAAGTTGGCCCGTAATACTACTACCCAAACAGCTATGGTGCTGTGGTGGGTTGACCATAGCTGGCTGCCAGACGCCCACCCAGCTGCTCTCTCACTCTTCCTCAACAGGGCAAGGGAAGAAAATAAGAAGAAAAAGCTCAGGTCAAGATAAAGACAAGGAGGTCACTTACCAGTTATCATCATGGGCAAAACAGACCTAACTTGGGGAAAATTAATTTATTGTCAATTAAAATAGAATTAGATAGTGAGAAACACACAAAAATTAAAACAACACTTTCCCCCACTCTCCTTTTTTTCCCAGGGTCAACTTCACTCCTTCATCCCAAATTCCTCTTCCTCCTCCCCCAACCTGAGTGGCGCAGGGGGATGGGTAATGAGGGTTGGTCCAGTCCATAACAGCATCTCTCTGCTGTTCCTTCCTCCTCACCCTTTTCCCCTGCTCCAGCATGGGCTGGACTTCCCATGGGCTCCGTTCCTTCAGGATAAACCTGCTCCTCCGTGGGCTCTCCACAGGCTACAGTTCCTTCAGGGCACATCCACCTGCTCAAGCAGCTAGAAACATACAATATATTTTATTAGAAAAAAAATATATTTGAAAACATGGATTCATGCTCTTTTTCACATCATGTGATATTCACAAGTAGCATTTGACCTTTAGGGACCGGGAAGTTTTCAGCTTCTTTGGAGTAACCAGATCTAACCCTTTTATAACCCCATTTTTCTTTTCATACTGTTCTGGAAGATGAGATATCTGTTTGGAATTATGTTGGGAAAAAAATATGTCTTGTCTTGGTGTCAGGATTAATTTTTGTCAAGATGAATCTTATGACAGCTTTCTGTAACATTCCTCTGCTCATTTTTTTCATACCTGTGGATATTTTGCAGTTTTATTTTTTCCTTGGAGATGTACAAGGAACTGAACTACACAGAGGATTATCTCAGTTTAAGCTTTACAAACTTGGATGTCTATAATGAACCTTTTCACCATGTACTACCACCATGACCCACTTAACAGAAGGAAATGAGAGTTTATACAGAACTGTAAAATCTTGAGGCAAAATGACTACCTTAGAAGATCAAGAATCTTTTTATTAATACTGGAAAAATAAACCGTATACAAAGAAAAATTTACTACAGCTTTAGCAATATTGTTATTTTATGTTGATTTCTTGAAACAGTGCATTTGAAATATAACAAGAACACTGTCGTGGTTTAACCCCAGCCGACAACCAAGCAGCACACAGCCGCTTGCTCACCCTTCCCCCCCTCAGTGGGATGGGGGAGAGAATTGGAAGAGCAAAAGTAAGAAAACTCGTGGATTGAGATAAGAACAGTTTAATAACTGAAATATAAGAATAATAAATTGTAATGGAGACAGACAGAGTGTGCACGAGAGAGAGAGCACGCACCCAGGAAAATCAAGTGATGCAACTTCTCCCCACCCACTGACCAATACCCAGCCAGTCCCTGAGCAGCAGTCACTGCCCCCTGCCCAACTCCTCCCAGTTTATCTACTGAGCATGACATCATACGGTGTGGAATAGCCCTTTGGCCAGCCTGGGTCAGCTGTCCCAGCTGTGCCCCCTCCCAGCTTCTTGTGCACCTGGCATGGGAAGCTGAAAAGGCCTTGACCAGTGTAAGCACTGCTTAGCAACAACTAAAACATCAGTGTGTTATCAACATTATTCTCATCCTACATCCAAAAGACAGCATCATACCAGCTACAAGGAAGAAAATTAACTCTACCCCAGCCGAAACCAGGACAAACACCATCTCGTCAAGTCCCACTAACACTTCATTAGGACTACCTAGTGAAGCTAGTGTTCCTAATCATGTAGTGTGAAACAGCTGGGACCTGTTATCTTTCCCTATGTACTTCCTGCCTGCTGCCAGCTCTAACCATAAGTTTAGTGAAACACAAGGAACTATAACCTAAAAGAAAGAATGATGCTTGTAAAGAAGATTGCAGAAGGGAAAGTAACTCAGCACTTGTGTTCGGATCTTTGTTGTTAAGACCTGTCTTCTCCAGCTGAAGTGTAAGAACTTTTATGTACTAATGTTGTGGGCATTTGACTTTGTATTTTTAGGCTTGTGGGTGGTTTTTTACAGGGAGGTTGAACTTGTATGTTCAGAAGACTGGATCTTGTGCTGCTTAAAAAAAAAAAAAGGTAGAAAGAAGAAGATAATTAGCATTTTATGGCTCCCTTCTACTAAAGCCCATAGTTTTATGCTATCTGGCTAATGCCTGTGAGTTAGCAGCGCTGAATGGTATGGTTCACTGAACCTACTAGTGTCTAATGTTTTAATAATATTTAGATTCATGAGATAAACCTTTTCAGTGGTCTGCTAATAAACACTGAAACAAGAAAACAAGTCTTTTCACAGTGCAATTTTGTTGATATAGGGATGCAGAGATAGGAAGAGACTTTCAACCAGGAGAACAGCTTCTTCTGGGGGTGGAGGTGTGGGAGAGCCAAGCAAAAAAAAAAACCCCAAACCCACATACAGTATCCTTAAGGGAACAAAAACGGATTGTGATTACAAACCTAAGAAAAAGGAAGGAAAAAGCAAACGAGCAGCTAGGGAGAAATCATACAAAATCCTTTCTTTTTTTGGGGGGGGGGGGGGGGGGGGCGGCAGGGGGAAGAACAAAACCAAACCACCTTCCTAATAATATTCAGGAGAGGAAGACCACTTTCCATTCATGTGATCAAGCCTCTGGAGTAAAAACTTGATGGAAAAATTTTCGCCTGATGATATTTCACCAGTCTTCTCCTAATCCAGTGGGTAGGATAGTAAATGTATTACACAAATTGCATATGTGCAAGGAGTTCAAGATTAGGTTTTGCAAACCTTATTCCCTGAAGGTACAGTAGTTAAAATAAGGCTGCTCTTGCTTCCATAGAAAGCCCATGAAAGAGAAAAATATAGTTTTCTACTGATAATCCAGCATTCAAATCACTTTTTTGAAAGGCAAATGGATGTTTGCCCAATAGGGAAAACAAAACCCAATTCTGTAGTGTCTATGTAGGTGTAATTTCCAGTGCAGTAAACTTAGTTAACTGCTTACTATATCACTCACACTTTAAAAGACAACTGAAAATCTTCAACAAGTCAATTGTTGGAAGAATTGACAAGTTGGCAGAACTAGTTTCATAAGAAAAAATGATTATTTTAGAATGCAAATATACGGTTAGTTTAAAGGGGGGGGGTTGCTTCGATGAGAACTTCAAGGCTGGTTCCCTTGCCTATGATAACAGCATGCACTTCACATCAACAGAGTAAATTAAAAGAAGTCAGCAGTCAATTTGGCTAACTAAAATAGGTCTGACATAGCAGCCCAAAACCCAACTATTCTAGCTGCTTAAGTTACAATTTCATATATGTACTATGGAGCTTGTTTTTGAAACAGAGGGAAAATCAGATTAAATCCTAATTTCAAAAACAAAAATCCACTGTCAATATTATTTTGGATTTTTGAGGTATGTAGCTAATAACCAAAGCCCTTACTTATTTACTGCTTAAGTTCTAAATTTCTGTTTGAGAATCATTCTTGTTTTCCCATGTCTGGTTTCAGAAGGCTTAATATTTAATCTGGGACTACCAGCTAAAATCCAGTCACTACCCACCCAAATAATCCATGTAATTTTTTGAGTGTGGAAGATAATATTCACTCTTGCAAGTTAAAATGTTTTGGAGCGATGATGTCTGGTGTTAAGCAGTTGCTGTATTCCATTCTGAAATGATTGCTTTCACATGTAATCAAAGTGATTCCTGTACATGCATCACTTATAATTATGTAGAATGCTTTGAGGATATGTAAGACAATATTCAGCCAGTGACTGAATAAGCAGCTAGTGTCCTTTATTTCTTTACTGAATCTGAACACTAGAAGTTTGAAATATTTCAGGATTTTGGGCCAATTTTAGCAGCTGTTCTCTTAAGAGTGAGATCAGTGCCCCCAGCTGTGGTATGGAGCTGGGGCCCTGCAGCGTCTGCGGTTACTACAAACCTGACTCGGCTCAGAAAGCTCCTATGCTTCATTAGCAACTAGTCAAGATATGCAAGTCCACTGTCTTTTTTCCCCAAAGCCTTGAATATTTGCTTTTAACACTGGTATTGCATGCTAGTTTTCAGCTGGCACAGTTGTGTTAGGTTTGTATCTATTTGTGCTCAGTAAATAATTTGGATTTTTCCCTTTTAAAATAAACAATTAAAAGATAAAGACTATTAGCCTTGTAAAGTACTTAGAATGTTTTAAAGCTTGATCTTAATTTGGGCATCAATTTTACTTCAGCATTTGAGATGCTGGCTTTGTTATAGGAGTTCAATGAAAGGAAGAACAATAGTTATGTTTTTAAAGTGCAATTCAGATGAATAGCAGCACCTAAGCTGTTTCTAAAAAGATTTTACTTATGCAATTTTGATTTTAGTGGATGCTTTTATGGATACTGATGTTTAGCACAAAAATTACTTATCTTGGGAGGTTTGAAAATCATACTGTTTCACTGACAATATCTAGAGAAATAGACAGCGGGGGAAAGAAGTGTATTATGACAGCCTGTTAGGCTGTCGGGTAGAGGGTAAAATACGGAACTGAAAATCAGAAAAAAAAAAAAAAAAACCAACAACAAACCAAAGAAAGGCACAGGGAGGTGGGTGGAAAAAATGCTAGAGGGAACAAAAACTGCTGCAAGCAAGATTTACCATAATCATTCATGGAAGGTTTACAAAAGGATATTACAGCTACCTGGGAGACCAGAGCCCAGGGCCATTTTGGCACACAAACTAGAGAGAAACTGTAATGCAGTAATTCACTGTTTCGGGATCCAATCATAACAAGTGTTTGGAAGGCAGAAGGTGGCAAAAACAGTTGAAAAGTGAAAGTCAACTAATTTTCTCTAAATAAATAATATTGATGCGATGACACTGTCAGAGGTTTTTGTCTTCCCTGGACAGTGTGAGAACTGTCATATCCACCCGAATAAGTAAATATCCTGCAGCCTGAGGGTGAGCATTCTTTATGTTAGTTTAATCCTGGAGATTTGCATTGGCTGAACAAAAGCAAACATTGGCATCAGGAGCAATTCCTGTCACATAAGGATGTCCCACTCTATGTGCTCTGGCAATAAAACACCTTTGTGTAGACAAATCTCCTGGATTTTAACAACTCTTCACAACTGTAGGTTAGTAATGCAATACATATGCTCATAATTTTGAGAGTAGGAAATGTATTTCTTCCTCATCTGTTAGTGGCAGCTTCACTGTGGCTACTACTAATGGCTGTTGGTGTGTCTTGTAAATATTGTGACTTTGCTCATGAGATTTTCCATGTTTGCATCTTGTCTCTTTTTTTTTTATTGGAAGAAACTGGGGAAATATGCTTTAATGGTAACAGGCTCTTTTTATGCTGGCTTTAGTGTTGAAAAACTGTGTGACGAGAGGGAATGTAGAAGTGCTAGCCACTCTGACATCTGAAATGATTTTATTTAAAAGGGGTCTCAACTGCTGATGTGGCAGATCTGTAATTGCAGGCACCTAAGAGCTAGGAATTGCAGCACTCAGGGGTACAAGGTCTCCTCTGTAGATCTTACAGCTTCATAACCTCCTTAAGCTATGAAAGTGGGCTGATATGAAAAGGGGTGGACCTGCCTGTCTTCTCCTTCCCTTCCTGTGAGGCATTCCAGCCTTGCCTCTGTGTCAGTATTAATTATGCAGTGAATTAGATCACCTTGCCAACCTGCCAATGTATTTGCTCTCTCTTGCTGTAGTTGTCTACCAGATCAGTTCCTTGAACCAGTTTACCACACAGCCACCTGGTTGCAAGGGATGGGGAAGGGAACATGCCCTCCACCAGAGCAAAGGAGGGGGTAGTAGCCTGGACTAAAACACCTTACAGTGTCCTGGAGCCACAGCTGATGCAGAGGGGATGCTCATCTGCAGGAGCCTGGCTATAGTATGTGGCTGAGGAATGTGTTATGGGCTGTCTCCAACAGTGAGAATGGGAATTATGAAGCTTCCTAAACCACCTGTTAAATTTGTGTCTGAGAGCACCCAATTCCTGGTCCCTCAGCTCTCTTTGCTTGGTTTCCCCCTCTGTAAGCTGAGAAGGACAAAACTCTCCTTTTCCTGTGCTTTGTATGGCCTCTGTATTTCTATAGCCAGGTTTTCAGGTGACATACTGTCCTTCTGCATGTCTGTGTGCAGCGCCCGGTACAACAGCACCGGGACCTCAGGGCAGGAGGGGAGAGGAAGAAGTCGAGGACGTCTCTCACTATTACAGTGATACAAACAAAAAATAGCAATGTGTTTACTGGGGTTGAAATCTGTAACCCTGGCCAACTGTAACTGTAATTCATTCTGATTTCTAGTGGCTATCTATAAAACGAGTGTGGATCCTGGTTGCTGTGATCAATTAACTCCATTTTATTAAGTAGTTCTATAAATAATTATATAAAAACTAGATAAATCATCACAAATGTGTTATAATTATCTTGACAATTATTCTGTATCTCAGTGGGTATGGGGGAAAATGAAACCTGTTCCTAGAGCTTTTCTGGTTGCTAAGAAACAGTTACTTCAGTCGTAGAAATTGTCTCTCACACCAGATACATTATTCTGGCAAATTGGACTTTCAGATTGAGTACCAAGGGAAAGGGGAACAATCAGAAATAGAGACAATTGCTATTACAGAGCTGCATGGGGTCTAGTATATGTGTGTCAAAGATTCTGGTTTTATATCTGCCTCTGTTTCTATTTTCATGAACTCTTTTTTTTTTCCTTTTTTTTTTTTTTAACTTTTATGCACACACACACCCCCCAGAAAGCATTTGCTAATGCAGCATACCATGAAATCTGGTTTCTTCTTGGTGGGGGAGAGATGGTAAATATGATGCTCACCAGTTCCTACTTCCCTCCATGTTTTCAAAAAATAAAACCTGCATTATGGGACTTAAGACAGGTTTCAGCAAAAGCATGTGGGGCAAGGGGCTCTGCTTTTTACAATATGTGAAGCAGCTGGGACAGGTAATAAAGTCCGTTCTGTGTCTGTTGCTCTGTTAGGTGACCCAAACTCTTCCTCCTTGCCAAGCCAGCGCTGTGCCACAGCCTGGTGTTGGGGTCCCTGGGGTGGGCAGGGTGTTGGCACTGCAGGCAAATTCATGGGTCTCCAGGGGCTGCTGAGCCCCAGATGGGACAGACTCCTCATCCCTGCACAGGACAGACCGGGGGACAAGGTTTACAACACCCATGTGAGTCAGGGGCTGGAGCGTCAGCCAGGACTTGAGCCCAGATTTTAGTAAGTTTGTTGGACTGTGAGAAATGATACCCATGCTGTGAGAATGAAAACAGAAAGTTTCTGAAGAGGCAGTACAGCAAGCAATCACTGAGTTCATTCATTAGACCTGGGAGTAGTTAGTGTGTGTGTGTTTACAGCTCATTTACTCTTTACATAAATTATAAATTGGCCCTGGTCCTCTTCAGACTGATCTATGTTTAGTTCTCCTTTGTTACATCTTCCTATTGTGTTGACTTTGAGATGCCTTTTTTCTAATATTGCAATTATATTATGTTACCATTGAATAAAATAAACAACAAAAACCCAGCTAGCTTTCTGTCAAAAGCAATGAAAACAAAGAATCAATCTTTGCTGAACTCTGTGTTTTAAGTTAGAAGCTGTTACAAATTCTGAAGTATGTTACTGTATTTTGTGTTTAAACATCTTGGCTAATTAAATTTCTGGCTGAGTTTCTTCTGTAGCTTGCTCAAAGATTTATAACACTGAAGATCAGAAGGTTGAATCAAGGATTTAAGAAAATGTGTTGTACAAAGAAAAGTTGTGTAGGTGTGCAGAATAATAAGTGCTCATTTTAGCACTCCTCATGTGGTTGTAATGATAATTACTGTGCATCTATTGAAATTGATTTAAGTTTCAATCTTACTTAGAAGTTTAAACATGTCATTAATTAATTACTTTATCTAAACAGATTTGAGGTATTGCTGAAAACCTTGTAGAAAAATAAGAGTTGCTATTGTAATGTATAGCTTTTCCCATTACGTTTCTGTATGTTTGCAAGGTAGTGTGTCCATGTATACGTATAAGCAGATATAGTAATGTGTTACAGTCATTCATAGATCTTACCAGAAACATACAAAGTATTATCCTACTGTGTGCTACTCAAATCACGTTATAGTTAATGGATTTGTATTTTTGTTTGAGATAACAAAACTTCAAGAAATGTTTCCCAGGGTTTTTCTTCCCTATGAGTGATGGCATGACACTTGTAAGAGCTATCTGTCTGCTACTGTAACATACAAATAAGGCAGCTTAGAAAAGAAGCAAGAGAAAAAATGTGTCCAAATTCAAAATAAATTGCTCGTTCTCTAAATGTTATGTAGCATGGCAAAACATTCAAAAGTTTCTGCCTGATATCAATCAAAGCATCGTGTGGTTTTTTTGTTTTTCTGTTTTGGTTTGTTTTTTTTTTTAAATTGTGTCTTTCTGAAGTGTACTGTGCTCCTTTGCATTGTTTGAAAATCAGAGTTATAAGCTGACCTTTGAGGGAAGCTAGAGTTTGACTGCTTTGTAATTCAAGGCCCAGAAGGTGTAAATTGGATTGGATCCAAGTTTTTGTATTTAGAACATAACAGACGCTTTCAAAAGTACCCCAAACAATGGGGGAATTAGCTTTCTGAACTCTAATTTACTTTGCATCAGAGAATGATTGAAGTGTTGCCACATGATCTCTAAATAAGCTTTCTTGGGCAAACCTTCCTCAAGGGAAGGATCAACCCATGTTTTCATAAATCCATGCTCAAAACTGGCATTAGTCATACCTTTGAAAAATGAGTGAATATTGTTGAACGCTTCTAAGGAACTGTAGCTGAATGGACTGGGATACGCAGCTTCTGTCTTTATATATTCTATCCAATCTGCTTACAGCTGCACCTGGGTGGACTTTATCAGAAGGCTTGAAAGTAGACTCTAAGACATTTTTTTATATTTTGTATCTGCTTTCTTCATAAAGTAGTGACATCTTAGTGGATCTGATTTTGAGGGTCATAACTTCCCTTTTAAGACAGTAGGATGCTAAAAAAGCCCCTACAAATCCAACCAATGCTGCACATGGCATTAACCTGTAACTCCCTAGTGTCCATAGCAAGAATGCCAGCTCTGGATCTAAACTTTGAATTCAGCACTATTGAGAAACTATGGGCTGGGGTGAATCTCTGGAGCTCTGTCCTCTTCCATGTGTGCTTTGCTCTTGGGGGGAGAGTCTTTCAGCTGGCATGTCAAAGCCAGGCAAAACTGCCATTTTGACCTGAAGCTTTCTTCATGGTGCAGGGCCTGCATTTTGCATCCTCTGTCATCCTTGTTGCTATAGAGGAGATGTGAATGAAAGCCCCTCACCTTGTGGCTCTGCCTCTTTGGGCTCTTGGAAGCTATTAGGAGCTAGTGTGGGGCTTGGCAGGTTGTTCTGAGGTGGGGGAATAGGGTGTTTCTCTTTCTCTTTGTGCTGCACAAGGTTCAGCTGTGTGGTGGATTGAACTTGGTTGCTCTACTGAGCAGAGTGTTACTACACAAAGTTAATAAACCATTCAGCAGCAAATGTTGTTGGTGGGAATTATTTCTTCCTAGTCAGATTCTAAAGCAAAAATAGATAATCCAGCATGAGATTCCCTTTATAACTGCAAGTGCCATTGTTACACAAGGAATTGCATGTATTGATTAAAATCTCTTAAGAGAAGGGAAATGAGCTGATGACAGTTCAAAAATTATCTTTTTCAATAGAGTATGGCTTAAGGCCATCCAAGGAAGAGAAGAAAAAACTAAATTGATGTGAAGGAGAAAAGGGAATATGTTATCATCTGTTTGCTTAGACACATAAAGCAAAAAAGGGGAAAAAATTGTTTGAATAATACGTTACTAATACATTTGAAGTATTACAAATAATACATTTGAAAATTAGGGATGGGGAGCTGGAAAATTCAAAGATGCGTTTTGTAAAGAGTATAAATTTTTGTTTTCCAGAAGGAACATCTTTGTCCATTTCTTCTAGTCACTCATGTCTTTTACAGAGATTAAATAAATATTAAAATAGCAAAAAAGCAGATACATAAGTAAAATACAAAATTTTACAGTGAAGAGCTACATTATTTTGAAATAGGTACTTGAAATATGATGGTGTATTTCCATAAACATAATGGTTTTCCTTTTTTTTTTTTTTCCTCTTTTGTGATATTACTATCCTTATTCACTGGGTGAAAATTCAGAAAATGCAATAATAGTTACAGTGGCTTAATAAATTACTTCTGTGGTATCATGAGAAGTAGACCTTTTCTAATTCAGAGAAGACAAGTGGAACAGTAGACAGTGTGCCCCATTGCAGACTGTAATGCAAGTCACTACAGTCATGCTAACATGAGTATTTTAAGGCAAATAGTATCTTTGTTCCATTTAGATTCTATTTAGATAACAGGTAACCTAAGAAGCCATCAAAAATAGTATATATCCTTTCCATAGGGATGATTCTTTACCAAGTCCCGAGTTAAAAACAACTTCAGAAGGTGCTACACTGTGAAAAAGGAAGACCAGATATGTCTTTCAGTTGATTATGTTTTGTTATAGTGTAAGTATTCTATGGTGATAAATATGTCCTCCATATGTAGGAATAAACCAGCACAGTCAATATCTCATTGTTAATGTGTAATAGCACTTTGGGAATGTCTATAAATGTATTAACCTTTATTAACATTTCTAAAGTTTTATTAAGACGAATGCAGAAAGTATGCAGCAATGCTGAACAAATCAATTTAAGTATGTTGTCATAATGGAGCTTCAGGAATAAATCAAATTCCAAAATAATTATGCAAAAATAACACCAACTGACTGTTAATATCTTGTATTCTTTCCAAGAAGATTATAGTAGGCAAACCAAAGATAAATAAATAATAAACACCTCTCATAATTCAGAAGATGATGATGGGGGAAACCCAAGTCCTACTTTCAACAGAAATGCTGAATGGAATGAAAAGCTAAATATGAGTCTGCAGGCAAATGCTAGATCATCACTTCCAAAATTTGGAGCAGATATTAAAATCCTAACCTGAATTGAGATTTTTATGTCCAGTCTTTATGTCCAGCTAACTTAATTTCTTTCACTTGAATATTGCTGTACCTTGGAATTTGGAAGCTGACTCTTGGAGATACATGATCCTAAAAACCAGAATCCTCCAACACAAATGAACAGTGAAATATTAACAGTAATAGGCAAGCTAGACTAAAATTGCCAAAGCTTCTTTAAAAAGTTAAGATTCAGATCTGAATTTACTTTTTCACATGAAGGCCATGGATGTGGTGTCTGGCTTACACTTATATATTTCCCTTGCTTTCATTACAGTTTCTTACATGTGATGAAATTGACCACCCTGCCCATTACAAAATGCCACTTTTACCATTATGGAGGTAACTTTCATGTTCCTGATAAACCAGGACTATAGACACTTGTATTTGAGATTTATTTTTTTCTTCCTTCCTCAGCATTAAACTCTTGATTGCAAAATTATACTTGAAGTCTTTTTCTTTAGATTTATGGGCAAAATTAATCATTCCAGCTCAACTAAAGGACAAGAAAGTAAGGCAAAAAGGAGCCAGCACAGTGAAGCAACAGGAAAACAAAACAACCAAACATCTGTAGATCTTTTTGTTACAGGACTTTATTCTTAAGAGAAGTCTTGGTTACAGAATTCTTGTAACAAAACCTGAAATATTTTACACAAAGTTTGATGTAGACACTAAATCGATCTGGGAAAATATCAGTCTTAACAAATATTCTAGATTGTAACTTCACAAGCATAAATTTCCTTTTTGACTGTGCTGTCCCCCTTTTATGTTAATTTCCCACAGATCCATGAACAACTGATATTGAATTTAGTGTTTCAGGCATCTGTAGAGATTAAATTTTTAGTGACATTTCTGAAGGAAATATATTTTATATAGAAAAAGATGCTGTTCCACCAACAGAGGGATCTAGGAGAGAATGGAAACGAGCTATTTCTAGTGGTACAGTGGTAATACAACATCATTGTGCAAAGTTTGCTTCAGAATGAACAATTATAAATACATAATATGTCACCTACATGACACAGGATGTCACATATCACTTTCAAAAGAGGCTTGAGGACTTGAACCCTATTGCTAGAATTCAATGGCATTTAAGCTAAGTGCCACAGACATTGGAAAATTGGACTTAGTGTTTTGTTATTTGGGTTTTTTCAGTTTCTCTCTTACATTTCATAATTTTTTACTACACTACATTTTAGTGATTTTTTTTTTTTAATGTATGCCAGGGAAGGAGTTTGATAGTCATTATAGCACAGTCCTCATTTGTATGAAGAAAAGACAAGGCTCTCAGGTGAAAAATTGATCCATATACATGTGAACTATCTACTGCACCCTCAGCAAGATCATTGCAGTCTATCTGGAGTGCTATGGACATGCCACTGAACAAATATTGGATTACATTATGCTTATAAACCTCAGGCATTGTGCACTTTTCTAAATTATTCACACATAATCACTCCAGGGGATTACACTTGAGGATGATGGGAGGATGCCTAGAATCAGACAGCCACGAAATACCTTTATTCTTCAGTGTGTTCTTGGAATACATTAATCTTGAACCTTAAAATGCACAGTGATGAGTTTACCTATTTGGAAAAGATGATGATGATTGCAGATCTGCCAGATAACAAGTTAATTGCTATATTTAACTTAGTTATAGGGAATGAAAGACAGGCTTTTTTTTTTTTTTCCAAAGGACACTTCTAATGACAATTTTTTTCTTATATGTGGCATGGCTAGTCATTTTCAGTGGATAGGGTTGCTGCTCAAAAGTCTTGCTGTCAGAAATAACAAGTGTGTTAAATTGAATCTCTTGAACTAGTAATAGAAGATTACTGTTATTAATAAAACTATTTGCTTTGTGAAAAATGTAGTATGCCTAAGGAATTTTTAAAATATAAAACTAGCAAGGGTGATGGTGCATCTGCTTTTCCTACTGAACTTGAATTTTTTCTTATTGTGAATAGAATATAGGATAATACTGGATACAGAGAGGAATTTTGGAAAGTCATAGCATCTAATAAAACCTCCTCATATAACCATTCATGCCTTACATGGATGTTTTAATAAATTAACAGCTGTGAATGATGCATAGAATAGAAGCAGAATATACTGATGTTCCTTCCTTCTTATTTCTCAGCCTGACCAGGGCATCTCAGTAGAAAGTGTTCAGTATGGTGAACTCTGGGGCAATAGCATCAGAGAATATTCTTCATTTTTAAAGATGAAGTGGAATTTATTTTGATGGTAGCTGACTTGAACATATGCATCTGCTGTAGAACCTCTCTTTTAAAGTAAATGAAAATATCCCACAGAAACTATTGAAATGGTAGATAGTGTTGAGATCAAAATGCAGTATTTTCAAGCATATATATTAGCTCATCAAAGACTTTTAAATGTCACCATAGCTGTGACTGCACCTGTTTTCTTTTGTAAAATGAAACAGATAAACCATTTTTTTTTTTCTCCCTCATTTTTGCAGTAATTACAAAAATCACAGGAATAGCTGAATTTGGAAGGTACCTCTGGAGCTCATCTGGTCCAACCCACTGCTTAAGCAGTGTCAGCCAGAGCAGATTGTTCAGGGTTGTGTCCAGTTGGGTTTTGAATACCTCCACAGATGGAGAGCCTGCAACCTCCCTGGGGAACCTATTCCAGTGTTCAACCACCCACACAACAGAAGAGTGTTTTCTTATGTTTAAGTCAGGTTCCTTGTATTTCAGTTTGTTCCCGTCACCTCTCAGTGGTGCCCAGTGACAGGATGAGAAGAGCCTGGCTCCCTCTTCTTTACTCCCTTCATCAGGTGTTTATACACATGGATCAGATCCTCTGAGCCTTCTCTGCTCTAGGCTGGACAGTCCCAGATCTCTGCCTCCTTGTGAGACAGATGCTGCAATCCCTTAATCACTTTTGTGGTCCTTCCCTGGAATCACTCTACTATGTCGCTGTCCCTCTTGTACTGGGGAGCCCAGCACTGGACCCAGTGTGTCTCACCAGTGCTGACCAGAGGAGAAGGATCAAGCCCCTTGACCTGTTGGCAATACTACTTCTAATGAAGCCCAGGAGGCTGTTGGGTCCTCTGTCTGTGAGGCAAAAAAAATGTCATTAATACATTTTGCAGTTTCCTCGCTTTGTGTACTTGATGGACTTCTGCGCAGAGGCATGGTCAGGAAGGCAAAAGAAGCAAATATGTAGCCGATAAAGAGAATAAAACGTGACAGAAAATGTGTCTTTAGAGTAAGAGCCCCTAGCACTTAAATGTAAAGAAATTTAAAACTGATGATGATGCTTTCACATTTAAATGTTTTTTATGTATATATTTGGTGTAAAACACTTTTTTGCTATAGGAAATATATTTCTCTTAAGGAAGAAACATAAGAAAGGAAGCTCCCCCATTATTCCCACACAGAACTTTAAATGTAGTTTGAAAGATCCTCACACTAAACAACCTTAGTTTTATGGATCCTATTTGCATACAGATAATCAAATATAGCTACTGGGAGTGTTTCTAAATTTGAACAAGACTGGACAACAAAAAAACTGAGACCAGAGCAGCAATTCAGACTAGAATGAGAGCTGGACACTGAAGAACAGACCCTCTAAGGAAGCCCCATAAGCAATGTGAAAATGTTCAAAAATGCTGCCATTTTACAAGAGATCATGCTCCAGAAGTATGAAAAACTACCCACACTCAGAATTTTTATGAAGTGAGGATTCATTCATGTATTTAAAGTAATGATACATAAAGGTCTGTGTATGACTTTTTTTTTTTTTGAGAGGTGCCACGAAACAATGCAATTTGAGCTTGAGACACTTATAGCTAATGTTAGTTTTGCATATATTAGAGCAAAATTTATGCTAGGAAAATGGAGCTCTATGTATACTGAGACTGCTCAAATGGCATACCAGTGCTTGAAAGATGGGGAAAAAGTCCCTCTTTGCTTTTTAGTTTATGGTTCAAACATACAAAGTTGAAAAGAAAATGTTGTTACTAGAGTAAAAGTAATAAATCTGTTCTAAGTAGTTAAAAATAACTCTTGATAAAATCTCCATGAGAAAGAAGATTTAGGATTAAAGGAAATTGTTAATTAGATTAAACCTTTTCATGCTGATGTGGTTCATGAGCATAATCAGTCTTCCTCCAAGACTGATGTAAGAGAACATTTTATCTGGGTGAACTGTAAAAATTATCCAGGAAGTTACTGAGTGAGGTTATATACATATTTTTATTCCTAAACTTGTACATGAGTGATAAGTATGTTTGTGGATGTTATGACTCTCACAAAAGGAGAAAAACAAACAGACCCTTGAGGTCTTTAACTCCAGATGCTGCATCCCTACAAAAGTTTTGTTAGTGTTTCACATAGCTGCCTTTTACAGTGAAATTTCAACACTTCCCTGGGAAATCTTGTATATAAAGGAAAAGGGAACCTGGTTCATGTTCTTTGAAGTCATAATCTGAGGGGAAAAAAATCAAGGTGAAACAGGTTTTTGTGGAACAGAATGCAAGAAGCAGTACAACTTATAGCTTGTAGGATGTTTCTAATACCCTACTTCAAATTGTGTTAAATAGGAATTTTGCCACTGACATTTCAGAACGCGAGACCCACAGGGCAGCATAAAATAAGCTTGTTATGTAGATAAGGATTGTATTACATGGCAAATTACTAATGTGTCTTCTCATGATACTTGCTAATAATATATAATTTTCACAAATAAGCGTTTCCTTCCTTGATTAGTTTCTGTGTCAAAGTTGTCCTTTTCCTTCCACCACTGCAGTCCAGTATTGGTTTTGCCCCTTTTCCACACCGTGAATATGACCACATCTACCAAGTTGCATATCTTCATTAGGTTTTTCTATTAGATGTCACAATGGATTTGCGATGATCAATTGCCTGAAGAGACAGCAGAGCTTACTGTACATGCAAGATTAAAAAACAAACAAACAAGAAGATATGCCAGTGCATGCATGCAAACATGTGCATGATCATCTATTTAAATTCAGATTTAAAAAGAATGTATCCATTAGACAATAAAATAATAAAAATAAAACAACTAATTGAAAGCTTGTTACGGGCTAAAGTTTCTGTTTATACATGTAGTAAATTAATTTCACAATTTTTTTTTTGTTAAATCTGACCACATAAGTTACTTTCTAAATCTGAAAAAGCACCCAGGTTCCATACTAGAACATGGAACAAATCCCAGGTTGTAAATACTCTTGCATGAAGTCCAGTGTCATCTCACATAGCAGGGATTTTATTTAACATTTACTTAACCAAAATGGGAAAAGTTCTAATTGGAGTCTGTGTCATTTCCGATGGTCACGTCAAACAACAAATACAAATCAATGAAATCAGGTTTTGTTTGTTACAGCACTTGCGGAACTATTTGCAAAATTCAACTTTGCTGTGAATTTTAAAAAGTAAGGTACCACATTGCCAGCTGCTGTAATTCAGCAGGGCTGGATAAATATTAATAAAAGTATGACTTATTGTAAAATGTGTCATTATCATGGTAGCAATAAAGAGGCTAGTAAGTTAAGAACGTATTTTCAGAACAATAAATATTTTCATAAGAGATCTTAGTCTTTATGTTGAGCTCTTGTATTTTTTTGTTGTCTACAAAATGGAACTTGTTTTCAAAAGAGAATGTTTCAGTTCTCCTGGTGACAACTTTTGATTGAACACAGAGACAAGAGGTTAGTCTTATAGGAGACCGTAATTTTAAAAATTAAAGTAATTTGAAAGTTGTTTTATACAGGACCTTTCTTTAAATCATGTTTAGCAACAGTCTATTACAAACACTACTACAAAAACAGTATCAAAATTGTGACTCAGATGTAACTGAGTCTACTTAGATTATCAAAATAGAGTTTTTTCAAGTTCTGCTGACAGAGTACATGGAAATAATTTAAAAATAAATTGTTCAATGCACTTGAATGAGTGCCCATTGCTGGCTATCAGCAAAGGTTACAAGGTGTTACAATTTGTTATGAATTTGGCCCATTCTGTAAGTGACTGTCATATATCAGCTTATAATGAAACCTGCTGGTAGAGTGCTGGAGACATCGATATTAGGTTTAAAATTGACTTGTGGAAAATACATGAATTCTCAGATCCAATTGATCAGGGTCTCATACTGTCACTGCCATTTTGGCACCACAATACTTGTGGTTTTGGTGGAGGTGTATCATCAGTCAGCTTTAAATGGCTTTTGCTGCAGCTTCTTTTTTTGTCATAATTTTTCACAAATAATCCAGCTTTGAATTTTCTCAAACAAGAATGCATTTGCTTAAGTGGGTAAGAAAAGATGACAAGAAGCTGAATGAAACATAGCCAATGTTTCTTCAGCTCTTTTTGTAATTGTGGCTTAGGAAAGGCTTATTCTTTTAAATTGTCTATACTTACCAGCTCTTTTTGTAGTTGTGGCTTAGGAAAGGCTTATTCTTTTAAATTGTCTATACTTACCACCCCTCAGAGTGCACAGTGAATGGTCATATGAGGTGGCTGTGCCTAAGAACAGATGAACTGTTCTGGATTGTATCAAAGGTCCTGCAGGCCCAATATTCTGTCTCTAGTGGTGGACAATTCCTGAAGTATAAGAATCGGGATTTAGGCACATTGATTCACATTTCTGGTGAAGGTATATATTTAATGATTTCACTGAATAGTTCACAAGACAATTTGTACTTATGAGAAGTTCATCTTGCATATGAATATGTTACTTTTATGGTACCATGCAACAATCTTGCATCAAAAGCACTCTGAAAACAGCACATAACAATTCTGTGCCTTATTCAATCTGCAACATAGATATCTATGACACATCGTTTGACAACTGCTGTAGTCTGAACACAAACAGTAAAAAGTGATTCCAGGATAAAGGTTTTAACTGTTTATGTAATATTACATTAGTTTTCGGGCTACTGAAAAGCTCTCTCTTGCAAGATGATTCTATTTCTTTTTTTTTATATACATATGCAAGGTTATAGAAAGTGCTTTTAGTCTTCTCTTCTGTGTTTTGTTGGAAGTGGATTTTATTACTGATTTCAATAAAATATGACAATGTCGAGAGTTCTGAAAACATCCATATATGTATATATCTACATGTATCTATACACACACTTATATAGATGCTGTGGGGCAAAATACTGTATTTCAAATGGAGTTATGAGTGTCTTCATCAGGTGATAGCATATTGAAGGTTTCTGAAGGGTCCTTATGTGTCTTATCCTCTTCTGGTTGCTTAACTTAGATGCTGAAAATGTCAATTTAAAACAGAAGCCTATGTGTTCTTTGTGGAAATCAACTATGTATAATACAGCAATGCTTTGAATCATAAGCCACACACTTAAAACTGCACTGATTTATAACAATACCTAGCCATAGTTACCTCTAACCTAAAGGAAACGTACAGTTCCAAAGCTGATATTTGCATTGTTTCTTTCAAGAAACAGGTCAAGACCAAGATTTTCAAAAGACTGTTAAGATTTCAAGCGGCTTGTTTTTACTGATTGCTTTTAAGAGCTTAAACAGCATTGAACTAATTTATATGCCTTTTTCAAAATCTTGCTTCACTATCCATTTACAAAAAGTGAGAGTAAAAAATTATGGTGATAGTTCTACCTGCTGCTTGTATTTTTTGGGAGCAATTTATCCTGTTTTCTATGTCAAAGAATAAGGAATACAAAAGCTCTCAAATCTGTCAGTTTTTAATGATACAGAGAATGGCATATAAGATTAGAGGTGAGAAGAGATGGTGGGATCATAAAAGTCTTGGGATCTTTGACGCTCTTATAATCCTGAGAAGGATAAGACCTTTATGGATGGTCATATGAGGGGGAAGGAGGATTCTTTGTAAGCTTACTTTGTGTCCCAAACTGAATTCTTTGTAACAATACTCTATTTTCTTCCTTTCCTCCTCCCACACTTCAAAGTTTTGCTTGCTGTTCATCAGGGATACCTTTCATAAGCTTAAACACCCAACCTTCTAACTGGTATGTTCATGTTGTATGTGTGAGGTTGTATGTTGATGCATGTAAGGAGAGATGAAGATGTTTAATGCATACTTTCATAAATCCAAGAACAGATAGTATGTGTGGGAATTATCTAACTTTGTATATCTAACACTTAGATATCTAGAACTGACTAGTCACCTACTTTTTTTTTCATCAGTGAAAAGGAGCTGGCACTGCTATCCACTTCTGCTTACATCCTAGAATAAATATCTTAAGTAGACCAAAAGTACCATGTCTTGAAAGTGTCTGCTTTTCTTTATTGTCTTTAAAAGGGAGCCAGTTCCTCAGCCCAGATGGAGGTGTCTCTACAAAGATGCCTGAAGATGGGTGAGATAAATCCCATCCATTAGGCATTAACAAATCGTACAGGCTCCTGTCCAAGTAATTTCCCAGTCCATCCAGTGTGGGATTGTCTCTGCATGCAGAAATCGTGCTTCAGTGTTTATAAGTGTATTCTAGCTATCTCTGCTGTGTTCCCCTTCTTGGTGGCAGGACACCCCTGAATTGTAAGGTATACGCAACCACATTCGGCAGTTCTAAAATAAGATCCCATTTCAGTCTAGATATACAGTGAAACAGTCCTTCACTCAGGAATTGCCGAATCAATGTATCATTCTGTCTAATTGCATGGAGGAGGGGAAAAAAGATGTTTTGATTTTCTGTACACTGATCATGTGTATAACTAGGATCTCTGTAAGACCTCTCCTATTTATATCTGTGTTCTTTCTTATGAACATGGGGATGTTTTTCCATAAAACTGACAGTTTTATGTTAAATGGAGATCAGTATATGTTATGGTCAAGTCTATCCAGATACTTATAGCTTATGTCTAGACATATTTAGATACCAGGATCAGTTAAATATTCGATTGAGGTTTAAGACTCATGGAAATGCTCTGGAATGCGTTTTACAGTGATTGAGAAGCAATTGCACTTCTAGCAAGTACCGTCCTTTGATCACCTGAGTAATATTCACAGAGAGCTGCAAGCACACTTTCTTCTCTTCTGAAATTTCTTGTTATGTGGAATTATGTATTGTGTGTATCATAAATCAGCTTTGAGAAAATTCTACAGCAAATATTTTGGGATTTGAAACGGTGAAGAAAATAGCAAATGGCTTGGTGACACCTGCTGCAGCAGTAACATTAGGAATGCTGTCAAGCAGAAGCCATTTGTCACCTACCCACATTGAGGAGGCAAAGTCAAGGCAAACTTAATCTGCACTGCTTCTATATTAGTGGAATAGCTGTTCAATAAAAAAGGTTGGCCCAACAAGGGAAAGCCTTTCAGTGTAATGTAAAGTAAAACAGATAGCTCTGATGAGAATTAATGTTATCTGGGTTGCCCAACCCTTTATAAATTTAGCATTTATCATATGCCTATGGAAACTTACTGCTTTTTTTGACTTCTAAAATTAGTGAGTGGAATATCTGACACTTGCCTAAATGAATTTGTAAAAATTCAGTTTATTTGTATGCCAGTTTAAGTGAGGAATATGTAGAATTGCACTCTGAAAATGTGACTATTAGTTTAATATCAGTTCTGCTGTGCTAAGCAACTCAGTTGGGGTCATGAAATAGAAACTCAAATCTACCTCTGATGAGTAGATATTATTATTATTATTATTATTATTATTATTATTATTATTATTATTATTATTATTATTATTATTATTCTGTTGTATGCAAATTCCAAGGAAACTACCTAGATCTTGTTTGCACTCTCTGGTTCCCCAGCCCTCCCTGAATTAGCTTGCAGCTGCCATCCTGTTAGCCTTATTCTAGTTCTGCCAGCGTGACAGCTATTGTGTTATCTGTCAGGAAGAAAAGGATTTCTTTTAGCCTCTCTTTCATTTACATTCTTAAACTGTTCTTCTTAAAACTGCGCTTTGTATGCGGAAGAATGTAAACGTGATTATATAAAATGCATTATTTCTCACTTGTTGGTTTGCTACCCAATAGACTTCTGATTAGGTGAAATAAAGAAACTTTACACTATTAGCTGATTAATACAGTGTCAAGCTCCATACTGCATTAGTTTTGATATGCTGCTGTGCTCAGATGAGGGGGATAGTGGGGAAGTTACTTCAATGAGCCTGAAAGCAAACTGTGTGGTCAGACTTTGCCGTTTTCTGACCTGTGAGCCTTAATCTTAAAATCATGTCTGGCTGGGCAAACCTCAGTTTGCCACAGGAGCTTTTGAGGTTTGGAATTCAAATGATTCAGCTATAGGTGACCCAAAGAGATGGTAGCAGGTGTATGCAAAGTAGATGATTTAGGTCTAAGTCATCGAAGGCTCATTCTTTTTTGCTGAAGTCTTGTGTTTTTCAACATTGTTATTAATCTATGGTGGTGATACTATTTTGCTGCAATGATGTCATAGCTTATTATCGGGTGGAAAAGTGGGACTCAAGCTTTCTTTTGCTTCAACAGCATAATCTAATTCCATCAAAACAGCAGAAAAGGAATAGAAATTTTAATCGTCACTTGCAAAATCCTTCAATGTTGATATTTTATAAATACACTAATGCAGCTGAACTAATTTAAGTCTGTGTTAACATTGCTCATGAAGCATATCGAGTGTTTAATTGGAATGCAAAAAGAACAAATAATGAGAATAAGTTACCCAAATTATTTCATTATAAAATAATTAATGTGATGGGCAATTAAAGTATGCATTTAAGTGTACTCATTACATTGTCATTCAAAATTACCTAAGCTAAGGTTAAAGGTGTTATTAAAAACATTAATTTAATTTGTTATATAAAAGGCAGATAATTATCATAAAATATTGCAAATGATAATGAGAAACACTTTAATGAAGTCTTGGTTTAATTAGCGAGGGTATCATTATGATTTGCCTGTGGGTAAAATGGCAGACTGTTAATATATTTTCTTTTCATTATGATTAGAGTCTTACAGAGTTATTTAACAACTTATATGAAGAAATATAGGCTTACATTTATATCTTTGGGATGGTGTCCCATTTTGCTCACTACAGGCTTATGATATTAAAAAGATTTGATAAATCCAATTTCTGAAGATACTGTTCCAAGTGTTGCTTATTCTGCTTAACCTCTCAATCGCATGTAATAGTCACTGTTGATAGTACCTTACAAAAAAAAAAATCTCATGGAACTTGGAAGAACCTGAGAATCTTTCCATGGTGGCTTTGGGCCTTTTCAGACCATCATGCAAAAAGTATTTGAAAAATACTTTAATGTTTTATTTATGTCATACTAGGCTGTATCTCTAACTCAAGCCAAGAGTTGTTCTACCACACAGCTAACCCAAGATAGCTTTCTTGGTATAAAATTCTGAAAGAAAGCACCCCCTTTTTAACTCTACGGAGTTCCTGAGTGAGCCAAAACATTAAAGAAAAAGGTATGTTCAACTCACTGGGTTTTCATTTTCGCTGAGTTTTAAAAATTATTTTATAAGTAACTTCTGCATCCCTTGCATGAGGAAAATACTAGAAATAGACATTCAACTAGAGATTGTTCTGACAGGGAGAAATGGTTGTGCTTGAGAACTTATCCTTGTGATGAAGGTCTTTTTGTTTTCTTTCTGCTGTTCCTTCATCCACTGCTTCTTGAGAGCTGGTAAATGACATCAGAATGGTAAATGACCAGGTTGTTATTTAGAGCTATCAGAATAATATGGGAAAACCCCTGTTGGCTGGGGCAGTTCTAGCTTCCTCATCTTTTCTGGTTACAGCAACAGCAATGAGGCTTTTTCCTTCATAGCAAAAGGGCTGTATTTCAGGGACTTCTTACTGTGATGAGTCTGGCTTAACTGCCTGTTTTATTCAGTGATGTACAGAAACAGGAGAAGATTAAAACAGCTGCTCTCATTTACCATCTTCTATTTTCCATCTCTTTTTTTTCTGTTTTGCTTCCTTTTTATTTCTAACTTTCATAATTAATTCATAGTTAACATAGTAGCAAGGTAATGCATTCAGTCCTCACTATTTACTGACCAATGCTTGCAGTCCAGTAAGACATTTCATTTATCATAATTTTTTGTATGCATTATTATGCACATGAATTCAGGTTTGGATAGATATTGGTAGAGGCTAAAGCCTCTTTTTATCAAATCAAAGTAAACTGTGACATGCAAGCCATTGCATGTATCCCTACAAGATGTATTATAGCATGTTTAGGTGAAGAGAAAGACCATAGAGTTTTTGAGGAAGTCAGGTTATTTGCTTAGAGAAAAGAAACTAACATGGGTGTCTTTTCTGATTTTTGGTAACAGCTACAATTTTCCACCAAGAACTGCCCCAAAGTCAATTTTAATTGCAGTCTCATATATAAAATACCACTGAAATTAAACTCTCTTTAAGAATTCAATTACTTGATTTCAATGAAATAGAGCTATAATAGAGTACATATATATGAACTGTATCTCAAACAGTAATCTTTGTTTGATTTCTCAAATCAGTTTCATAGATTTTACTAGATTAACAAGATAAGAGGTCCTCATGGCAGCCGGATAACTCTGCCATGCTCCACTTCACCAGTGGCAGCCACTTTAACAGTTACTGAGCTGTAGCTTGACATACACCTGCCTAAATTGCCAATGTGATTATTTAAAACTAATAAAAGTAATTTAAATAATCCATTTTATCTCACAATCGGCTAGGTTATGGTCATGCCAAAGCAAACATCCACATCTGTCTGATGAGAAAGTGGGGCTCGAGGGTACATTTTCAATCTGAATTAAAATGATAATATTAGATGCAACTGGATAGGTCAGAAAATAGATGGATATCCACATAGTGACACAACCAGAGTTACTAAACTCACTGTAATTTTAATAATTAAAATTGGTATGTTTGACAGATATTTCCCATACACTGGAGATATTTTGAAAATGTGTTTAATTAAAATACTATTTTCTAAAGGAATAACATTTCTTGTTTTTTCTAATGATGAATTGATAAATAGATGTATATAAGTCATGAGACATTCTATGTAGTGCTTATAGTATATTTTCATCATTAACTTAGGCATTGCATGAGTTCTTTGATCAGGTATGCTCTGATGGCAAGGCAAGCCATTTTACTCTCTAAAATCAATCTACTCAGGCATAGTAACAGCTAGCTGAAGAAGGGTAAATAAAAGAAGTATGTTTTCCATTAATCAATTTATTCATCATGAGTTCAGCTAAAATGCTGAATATGACTAGGTTTTCCTATGCTTTTCTGAAAATACTTGTCTATCTAAATTTCCCTCATGAGTCAATGAGACTGCTGGCAACTCCTGTTGAACATGTCAAGGCTCTGTAATATTTTGTCATTTTTATCTATTTTCTTCACATGTAAGGAGAAGTTACATTTATTTTGCTATACTGGATGAACTTTTTACACAGGCTTCTGCTAGTGGTTTCTAATTTCGTTGCATATTTGTTAGGCTCCGTTTTCTCCCCAAGGAACTTGCCTGTATTTTAAATAGAATTCATGAAGAAAAATACCCATTGAGAATCATTTTTGCATTGGATAGCTCAGTTTTGCCAGTTGTGTGAGGCACCTGGCTCATCAAGGAACGTGGAGAGATGAAGTCACTGATTATCCAGACCAAAATGTCTGCGTTTTGTCCTCAGGATTTTAGAGTTTTATGGTGCATATCCTGCAAATTGCTGTTCTCTCAAAGGAGAAGTCGTGTGCCATTTAGGAGGATTTATGGGAAGAAGACTAGAGATTGATAGCATTAGATTATATGGTGTTGACACCTCAGTGATACCTGAGCTGCACGTATGCATGCACTAACAGCCAGCTCAAGCACTTTGACTTATAATGCAAGATCCCCACTTCCATTCCTTTGGTCCATTAGCATCTGAGTAGTGTCTGAATAAGCTGCTTATTAGCCTACATAGATGTCTCCCGGCAGCGTTTTTGTATGGATCAAAAGTGTACTTTTGGAAGGTATCTCATGCTTATACCAAATGTCTGTGCTTTGGTTTGCATTGATGCTTTGGTGAGTACAAACAGCCCTCCTTTATGATGAAACTAACCTGAAAGATGCACTACAAGCATTTGCCATCATTGAACAGGTCTCAAGTCTACAGGACCAGACCAGGGTCAGTCCAAAGTAAACCCCTTGAAGCATGGATAGTACAGGCATCAGGTCCTCAGCACAGATGATTTCACTCTGTGTGGGTCATCCGCGCTCCTAGCTCCACACTACTTGCTCACATAGAGACAGCCTATGCTTCAGTGCTACATATGGTTCAGATATCTATTTGGGCAGAGATCTCCACATTGCTCTGCCAAACAGCACAGATGTACTCTGTTCTTATACATAGCTGGGTACCTTCCAGCTGGAGTTACAGTGCAGTGTAAACTCTGATGCTGTATCCTTAGTTGAGTAAACTAAACCACACTTAAATTGTCTCAAACCTGATAACAAGGTTAGGGAAAAACCTTGAAGAGTCTGGATTAGCTTTGTAGTGGTAGAAATTTTCACTTTCTGATACAGCAACAGCATTTTACCTGGCACTTGTGGTGCAGTTAATGAGAGAGACTGCTGCTAACATAGTCCTCTTAGGGCACCAGTTTTTCAGGTTTTTTACTTGTAGACGCAAAAATTTTCCTAGACTGTTAAAAACTGTTTCATGTCAGAGACGAGAACTAGATAAAGTGCATGACCTGTTGCATGAGATATAATTAACTTAGGAGCAGCTTGGCCATATCTGAAGCAATAGAAAGCAATTTTCTTGAGAAAGGTTGAAAAAATCCATATTGATCAGTACTAAGTAGTAAAAATTTATTGCAATGTTGTCAGTTGCCTTATTCCAAATCAATACAAATCTCACCAAAAGCTTCTTAAATGCAATAAGAATCTGACAAGGCCTTTTTGTCACAGATTAGTGTTAAAGCAATGAAAAGGCCCCCCAAGGAAAACTGTCTCTGACCAGAATACTGGTTGTATCCCATTTCAACAGTAGTCCTTTTGGTATAGAACATCCTTATTGACATTTTGGAACCCTGAAGAAAAGCTTAATGTTTTATCAGTTAACTAATGCAAATGTTAAGAAATGCCTAAAGACCCAGAATTTTTGACTGTTTTTATCAAATTGTAAAAGTTATTAGTTTTCAGAAGAAAAAAATCAATCAGCCACCTGAATAAGAATGAAAGATTGGCTATAGAAGGAATGTTATTTCTGTTTACAATTTAAAGAAAAAACTTTCATAAAAAGTAATTTTAGTCAGACTAAGATCCTGTGGTAAGAATGCTTAAATTAGCACACACTGGTATGAGAGTAATACTTTTCTTCTTAAAAAGGCATTCTTGTAAACAAGAATTAGTACCACATTCAGAACAATTTCAACTCCACTATAACATAGATTTAGATGTTGGTAAATTACCTTCCCAAAGAAGCACAATCCAATTTCAGGTAGCGAAGAACTGAAACAACATCCCCTGTACTTTTAGAACAAAGGTTTTTCAGGTATTCTGGCTGTACTAGCATTTGGTCAATTAATTGGCATTGCAATAGTAGTTTGCATGAAAAGAGCTATTTTAGTTATTAAGTTATCATGTCCTTCATTATTTCTGCAGAAAACGTACAAACACACATTCATTAAAAATTAACGAATCTAGAATTAGTGATAAGTACCTACTTAACATGTTTCAAATCATGTATTTTTCAAAGCTTGAAATGATCTCTTGATTTCACTGGGGGCTGCGGACGTGAATGTCTGCAAATAATGCAAATCCTATTGAAAGACAATGGCATTTTAGACCCTAAATCACTTAGAAGCTGTTAAAAAAATCACATTGGTTTTGTACTTTGTGTAAGATAGTGTCTGTGCGGTAACGTGATTTAGCGCTTTATGCCTAAGCTCTTTCAAAATACACTGGCCAACATCCTGAGTGTGCGCTATATAGGTGTATTCACTTATGCTAAGTGAATCCACAATTTTAAAACCAGGCATTCATCTCACTTAAAAGACAGCAAATAATAGGAGGAAAATGCTTCCTAAACCTTCTCTTGGGTGTTTCTGATAATACAAGTGCTGCTGGTGTGTTCCACCTGAAACTGAACATGTAGTCTTAAATGCTTGCTCTCAACCAAGACAGCAAGGCTACTTCATTTCCTAGGCAGAATCTGATGGAGACTGTCCACCAACTTATAAAAGATAACTTGCTATTTAGGAGACTAGGGCTACTTTCTGGTTGAACCCCTTTATGTTATTTTGTCAAATATTTAGTAGTTTTCTCCTTATATACAAGGTTTCCCATGAATCACTACTTAAAAACATGAGTAACAAAAAAAGCAGGTGGGGCAGTGCATCTATAAATGAAAATACTGGAGAATATGGAGGGAAGGCCTGAAGAATAGAGGACAAACTGTCCAGAATGCAGAGTTTCAGAGTAACTAGATGTCTAAAGAAAAAAAAAAAAGGGGAAAAAAAAAATCACAAAACCACATAGAAATGTTATAAAGGAGAATATATAAAAATTAGCTTTCCTTTATCTTTGTGCTGATGTGTTGAGACATTTGTCTAATAAGATGCATCTGAAAGACAGCAAATTTTTGGAAGATTGCTGCATAACTATAAGGAATGCACCCACTGTGGGTTGTCAGTTTGACACAAGAACTCAAACCTCTGAATTGCTAGTTATGAAGCTTTAGAGTGGCTAACAACAGAGCTGGAATTATCTTTCCCAGATATGCAAATTGGGAAGCTTTCTGGAACCTTTCATTTTTTATGAGTTTGCAGTCAGGATGGAACCAAAGCTGAGAATCACACTTCCAATGTGGACCTAAACATGGAAAAAAAGACAGTTTTCACTTATCAAGTTGCAAAATGTAACTACATCAGAGCTTATATTTTCATTGGTGAGGAAGACTATGGTAGAGAGGATCAGTAATCCACAGAACATACAGGAACAAGCTGAGCTCTGAAAGCAACTGAAAAAGAGGAAAGAGCAAGGTGAAAATGGAAGTGTACGGAAGATGTGGAAGCAAACCAGATGGAAGCAGTGGCTGGCATTTGGAAAGAGATGCTGCATTTAGAGAAGCAAAATTAATTTTCAAAAGCTCACAGGGTAAAAAAACCCAACCAACTGAACAAAAAAAAAAAAAAACCCAGAATTCAGAAAGTATCTTAATTATTAGTCCTGTCTTAGATAGTAGGTTAACCATCACGTGCAAGTGACACTAGTGTCTGGTTGTATGAGGACTCTGTTTGGCCCCAGAGCCACTTTAAACACGTTAGCCAAAACCCTGTGGAGTTCTCCACAGAGTTCTTGGCTGCAGAAACCATCCTCTTGGCTACCTTCCATCAGTGCCTGATTCCTGGTGGTGGAAGCCATCCTCCCCTGACCTCTTCTGTGCAAACTACTAGTGGTTTAAACTACTCAGTCCAACTCAGCATTAGAAGAAGTCAGCAGTTACCAGTCTTACTTCAGAGGCAGCAACACTTCCATATTACCACTATTTTGCAGTTTTTCAGTGCTTTTCATCTCCTGCCTAAGATGACAGGCTAACCTATTTATTTAATTTTGCAGCAGAACAAAGTAGGAGAGGAATAGTCACTTGGTCAGACAACAGTTTAGATGGATGGAGGAAGTACAGTCACAGTAAATTCCAAGTCTGGTGAGAAGTCAGCTTAGCTTACTGATAGACATATTAGACATATTATCTTGGTCAGTTTTAGCTGAAAAGCAATGTAGAAAGCTGTTAAGAAACTGACAGCAAGAATTTAACATCTGAGATGCTGACAATTCATCAGCAGCTTACAGGCCTTTGAATGTCTACATATTCACATTAAAAGAGTCAGAACTAATTTTCATTCTAAATTATATGAACAATTTACAAAGAGAAAAGAGGTTGAAAGCAACTGCTAGCATTCAGACTGATTGTCATGCTTTTTTAATCTTTTGTCATCTTTTGTCATTTTTTTTTTTTCATAAGCATGTAATGTGTGTATCTTTGTACTAAACAAAATCTCTTCAAGACTCAGTCCTCAAGTCAACTGCTTAGGGAAGTGTAATGCAAATGAAGCAAAAGATATTGTAGCTTTATTTCACATATTATTTTTCTTCAGCCTGCTGAAAACAGAATTCTTACACTGAGGCCAAGGGCAAAACTCTCTGCAGAGCAACATACTACTTATCTGGGTTTAACTTCTGTTCTTAGTGGGCATGATGAAGTTGATTGAGGGAGTGAGACCTCGGTGTGGCTTCAGGGCAACAGTGAGACCTCGGTGTGGCTTCAGGGCAACAGTGAGACCTTGGTGGGACTTCAGGGCAACGGAGGGATGCCTCAGAGGACACTGCTGAGAATAGATCTTTCCCTGTTCCCAGACATGATTTAGGATCTGGTTTCCAACACATTTTTTATGTTTCCAGTACATTTATGGGATGCTGTTGATGGTTTGTAAAGTTCTCAACTGTTTATTTGTCACCATAAAAGCCATACTTCATTTTAGTAGGTAGCATAGGGAGATATAGAGTAGAAATGAGTCTGAAAAATATTTATGTTAACATAAATACACTGGAACATGGGAAGAAGTTACAGCTAAGATGCAGTTTAAGAGGCTACTTCCTCTCACCTCTCAGTTGGTAGTTACCAGTTCTTTGAAAAGGCCCAGAAAGTGACTACAAGAGTGTTTGTTTAGCTCTTTTGGGCCAATGCAAGACTTGAAATCTTTTTCCTGGGTTTCCTAATGAACCCCAGGGATTCCATTAACTGAATATACATTGTAGTTTTCATTGCAAAATCAGCATACAATGGCAGATTTTTATCAATGATAATGTCAGCTTCTCGTTCTACCTTCTACTGAGAATATACATCACAGCAAACCAGAGTAAACACAGTTCTTACATAGGAGGTGCAGGCAAAAATGCATTCCAAGTGTTAATCCAGCCAATTTCATTATAGTCAATAGTGGATATGCAGAAATGGGCTTGAGAAAGTTATTTAGTAGGAGGATTGCAAAGACAGCTCTTTTATTGACTGCTGCTCTCATGGAACAAAACACAGAAAAAAGGATTTTTGTAAGGTATTTGTAATCCATGACTGTCTCTTTAGATGCTTTAGTTGTGTTAAAGGCTGGATTATGGAAGTATCCTTATGTTCTGTGATGAATTAAAAAAAGATTTGCTGCCTGGGACAACGGGAAGTCATGCAGTCCAATACTAAGTAACATCTGCTATGTACTTTTATGCCACTTGCAGACTGTAAAACATGTAGTGGGGATCTATTGAAAGGAGGCAGATTTCAAGGTCCAAAATATAACAACAGGTAACAGATGTTTTGGTCAGATGGTTAAACTAAAAAATACATTTTGTTACCAGTCTCTGAGACAGCAAATAAGACCAGAATTTATGACTTAGCAAACTACTTATACAGTAATTTGCTTAAAAACCTCCTCAGGATACAAAGCAACATTACAAATAATTTTCATATTCCTGTCATCAAGTAATTCTGTTTTAGGTGTTTGTGAATGGATCCTTTCATTTTAACTTGACTTACCCAAGCACTTCTGTCAGATTTCCAGATTTTCTATTTATCCAGCAAATTAATTAAAATGGGGCACTTACAGATGGTTTGTATGATTTTAATATGCATGTTGTGTATTTATAAGCATCTTCTGCTATGTCTAGTACTTCAGTAGGGAAATAGGAATATAGCCTGACTGAATGCTTTTCTTATTACTAAGATATTTTTACTACTTCTTCATATTAAGCTATGACACTCCTTTTAGCAGTCTAGTAAGACTTCGTTTGACCATTCTAATTTAAGCTGCTTGTCTTTAATTGACAAGGCAATTGTAGAAAGCCGTGAATGTGTTCTCCAGGGTTCTCTGAAATTTCGGAGAAGCAGGAACCTGAGTATTTCACAACAAGGCTGTTAGAGAAAGCAGATGAGTTCAGTCAGTTGTTTTTAAGGCACTGTCACTGTTCATAAAGGCCCTCAAATGGATAGCCTTGGCACTTTTGGCACTGTTGTGGGAGTGTGAAAGGCCGCTGTGCAGTCCATGAAGTGGCTACTGACTGATGGGACACACTGAGACTTTCAAAATGTCCTGGATCCATGGAAAACAGGAGTGTTTGCTTCCCACCATGCAGTTTGCCAAGTATCTGTACTGGCAATCTGTGACTATAAAGGGTGGAAGATCCCAGAACTGAAAGAAAATGTGGATATTCACATAGCACCATTTCTAATTTATCCCATTACGATTTATGAAACATAATTCAGTTGCTAAACTATTGCTTCACCCTTAAAACTTGATTCCCTTGCCACGTTATCCGTGTTGTGTTTGCCTATCATTGTCACTTCATTTCAACTGATGCACTCAAGTTCTCCAGCCTTGGCAGTGGGGAATCTGAACTCCCTCCAACTTCCCTACAGCGCATCCCAGAACTCCTCAACTTAAACTATCTTACATGGTCATATCTTCTTTCTTAACTCTGGAAACAGAGAATGAGGTGGATTTTTTTTACTATTATTATTTTTTATTTCAAGATCTACTATTTATTAATCTGAACTGGGTGAGACAAATATCACCTTTTTTTTTTTTTTTAATTCCTATTGTTTTGATTCATGTATTTCCATGTGTCAGATTCCTAAACTGACAGGCTACGTAGAATTTTCAAAAAATAAACATAAAGAATTGCTTATCAGGGCCCTGCAGGCTGATCTCTATCCTTCCCCATGGTAACACTTTTTTAGCACAATAGCAGCCAGCAGAGTAGATAACGGGGCACTTCTGAACCTGAAAATTAGATGCTGTCTGCCATGAGTAAAAAGAAAAATCTTGCGGTGGAGGGAGATGAAGAAAAGGGGATGAAGTTAATTTTTGTTTGTATTTAAAATAAAAGGCAGGTGGAAAAATACAGAAAGACAGTGCTAATAAGAGAGAGATGTGCACATGAAGTTAGGGACATCACCAAACAGACCAACCTGTGCAATTGCCTGAAAAGAGTAAGGCAGACTTTTTTCGCTCAATATGTAGAAAGTTTGTTTGGATTTATTTATCGGAAATTAGTGTTTGGATAAAAGAGACAGTCTCTTGTTTCCTGTCATATAATTCCCTAGCCAGGTTATCTGGGTATGTAAGAAATTATTTTGTATATATATTGACGAAGGTACTGCAGTGCCTGTATTGCCATTTCCTTTTTACAATGGCAATATTTACAAATAACAATGTGTAATGAATAGGTGAATTTTTCTAAGCAGACAGCAAAAAAAAGTTTTATAGACAATTATATGATGCAAATGAATAAGAGTTATTTTCTAAAAAAACCCTGGGGGTTTCTATTTAATGTTTTCACTTTAAATTGTCATGTGTATGAATCAACTGACATAGGGGAGAGAAGAGAGGAGAAAGATTAAAGCCTGGGGTTTTTTTATGCAAACAGTCCTTTGACTTTTCTATCAATTCAGGGATGTTTTATGCTTATAAAGTAAAAAGATGAATGAATTTCCTCGAAAATTTCTCAGTAGTGGTTGCTGATGCTGAGCAACAATACCCCTTTTCTGATTGACAGCTACAGCACTCTAACTCTGTCTCTTATAATACAAACATCACACTGAATCTTTCACGAATAGATGTAGTCTCCTTCCCTTTATTAGCTTTCTCATCCCATAGAGCACAGTCTGTATAGGCATCATTCCTGTCCTTTAGAAAGAAGTAGATTAGTCCATTTCCTCATGGGAGTGTGCAAAGTCCTTCAATAGACGTGACTGGAAGAGGAAGAGGCTGAAGATGGTGGCCTAAGGGAATAAACTGCTGACTTGATAAATCTTTGGGTCTTAAGAGGTCATCTCTTGATGTCTGAAAGAAAGATTGACTTACCAGCAAATATGAGCACTGGTCTTTATGGCTTTGTGAGGGTTTTTTTAAGTAATATAGAAAACATTTGTATATGAGATACTTATAAATTTTCTACAACTACAGAAACAATGTTTTCCTTTCTCAGATCTTATGAAATTCTCATAGGTTTATTCTTTTTTACACTGTGTGCACGCTGTCCATGAGATGTGCAGGGAATTTTAATGAGTTTTTACACTAACAAATGCAGCTATGAAATACAACATGAAAAAATCTGAAACTCTGAACTTTTGTTGCGTGTGACACCTCATAACCCTAAAGAGCGTAAGAGCAGTGAACAACATATCGTTAATGAAAATTCTGATGTTTCATATCCATTGTCCTGAGATGAAGAATCAGTTGCAGCTAGGAGCAGATTAAAGTTAGTTAATTTTCTTTTTCCTGGAGTATTTAATAACTTGTAAAGTTTTACTCTGTCACAGGAGAACCTACATATTTTTGGCAGGGGATTGTCCACAAACGTTTATCACTCCTTGCTACTGGTAGATTCTAAAAACTCATAGCCAGACCCTTAGTTATGGAAATTGAGGAGGTACATCAGGAATCAAATGAATAATTTTTGTTTGAATACAGTTTATTTTATTTTATTGTAACTGTATTATACAGACAGGAGCTGCAGACAAAGAAGCCTAATCTGCACATCTTTGGAGGGTGATTTAAGGATTCACTTCCAAGACAGGCAGACCACCCTGTTGTGACGCCGTCTGTGGAGGGTTAGGAGTCTGGGTTAGGATATAGAGTTTCAAAGGAGGTCCACCTTAGTGGATGTCCTGTGCTCATTTTTGGCTGACATTAAATCTATTGGTAGATTATGCTTTCTAGATATCTTTTGTTTCTGTAACTTGCTCTCAGCAAATTTTCTGCTGCTGCTTAGTACCCAGAGTCCACAAAAGCACTGGGTACTTCTGGGTACTTTTGTGAGCGCAGCAGGCTGTCTAGACTGCAGAAGGAGTCTAAAAGTACCTTTGTTACTGGGGGGAAATAGCAAAGTGCTACTCCTTCATGTGACATGCTCATAATTTGTAGTTGAGCAGAGGGTTAGATTCTGATGTAAATCCAGGCAATTTTTGGAGCTGATCTTGATTTCAATTTGACACTTGAGGACAAATGTTGCACATGTAGACCGTAGTTACCTGGAAGCATGACAAATCTGTGAACAGAATCTATGACCTACCTCCCTTAAAAGATTTTTCTTAATTCCTTATTGTCAGGGTCTTACGTCATGAAGTGGATTGGTATTTTTAAATAACAGCTGTCAGGACAAGCAGTTGTATACAGTTCTGTTTTGTTTTTTTGAAACATCTGTCTCTTGAGAGCTCTATAATCTAAGTCCAGATTGCTGCTGTCCTCCCCTGACAGGCTGGCAGAGAAGTATTGATCCATCATGGGAGGATGTGATGAAGTGACAACAGCAGGGACTTTTATTTGCTCATCTCAGAAAAAAAAAAAAAAAGTACCAGAAAGCAGTGTTAGCTAATCTCCCATGCTTAAGGAAGGAAGAAGATGTGCGAAGAACAATGGGAGGAATGTGCTTGATTATTGCTTCCATTACAACTTGGGCAAGGGTGCGCTGGCATTAAAGTTGTCTTGCTGAGGGTAAAACCACTATAATTTGTTGCAGTCTTATGATCATATGCAACAGGACTGAGAGAAGCACTTGGGACCTATCCCCGCCATCAAAACCAATTGCAAAAGAGATGTTTTGTCCAAAGGGTCCACAGAACATCTTGGCCACCACCTGACAGAGGCCACAAAATATTGCAGACATTTAGGGAAAATGTACACTGTAAAAGCAGGAAAAAAAAATCACAACTATAAACAGGAAGGTGTTGCTTTTTGTCATAGGAAAAGGTAGATTGAAATAAAAAGGAAGAGAGGAGTGTTTGGGGGCATTAGCAAAAGGCAGGATTGAATAAAAACACTTGTTTCTACAACACCTTTGGCAGAACACTGATTCATGCCATTTTTTTTAGAAGAAAAGAAGAATAGCAAAATTCATTGGTAATAGGAATGTATATGCAAGTGCATTCTGTATTTTTTGCTCAATAGTTCATTGTGTTCTGCATACACTGCCAAAGAAAACAAACAAGTACAATGTCCCTGAAAAACAAACTGTTAGGTTTAGGAGAGCAGAGGTACATGGGGGGGAAAAAAAAATCTATTAGTATTCAGCAGGTATATCTGAATTCTAGTCCATACATGTGAAGAGCAATTGTTCTGATGTCTAGACGCTAACTTTCACATTTTATTTTACTCTGTGTTATGCCATACCCTGTTAGGCTCCAGTTCTGCAATGCTCTGCATGTGGCTGGATTGCTGCATTCAGACAGACTGCAGTGAAGTCAGCCAGCTCACAACAAATTCTAAAACTGGGGCAAAAGTGAAGAATATTAAATTGGAGAACAAGCATGATAACATGTTTATTTTTACAAAAGTAAATCCACAAAATATTGCTGGCTGATGTAGCAGAGGCTGGGATCAGGACATAAAAGTACACAATGGCACAAGAGCACTGCATGTACTGCACAGTTTTCTAGATTTTTGTTCTGCTTTCTTTGCAAAAACATTTCTGGCTGAAAAATATCTTGCTCTCTCTTTCCTGGGGAGCATTTCTGAAATGCAAGGAGAGAAACTAATCACAGCTTCATATTGTTTTGTACACAGAAGTAAAAAAATCCATTTTACTAGGCAATATAAAGCATCTTATCTATCAGCTGTCACCAAAAAACAATATACAGTGATATATTTAATATCTTGTGAGAATTAGGGAAGTTTTGTGACTGTGTTCTGCTTAATCCCAGTTAAGTCCCTTAACTATTAATTATACTTCATTTGTATGCTGTTTGCCATCTTTATGACTCTAGCATATGACTGTTGCTGGAGTCTGGTCTTCACTGAGCCTTCTCTGATTTTTAAGAAAATTGAACTAAGCTGCTGTTCATATAGGGGCACAAGAAAGAGGAGAAAGGAAAATAGGTCATTCTCCAGAAACACTCTTGACTAGTCAACTCACCTTTGTACTTCTGAAACTTATTCTCCATATCTAACGTTTCTCAGCTGTGTTATAATTTTTTTGGTAATAGAGTAGCTGTGCCATAAAAATGGCTCAGAAAGATTGCATTAGGTAGATACATAAAACAACAGACTAGGAATATTCTCGAAATGAAGAATACAATTTCAAAATTATAGCGTGAACTAAACAAAGCATGATTAGTCATCCAGTTGCCTGTTCACCTCTTAATGACTGTGCTGCTATCAGTGTGGAGAGTCACTCCCTTCCTTGCAGCCTCTGACTTTGATGAGAAAATGTTTTCCTTGTTGGCAGAGTGGATGCTTTTAATTGACCCACACAGGGGGGAAAAAAAAGAAGAGGAAAGGAAACATAAAAATGTGGCAACAATGAAGCAAATAGTAGTGTCTATATTAGACTAATAGTAGTGTCTAGTAATTCTGGTCTCTAATTTCCTAACATAGATTCACACTGAAGAGGAAGTAGTAAATCCTAACATATCCACCAATGTTTTTTAGTTAGTATGATTTACAACACGCTACAAAAAAATGAAAAGCCATTAAGTTGTTATTTTTTAAAAATCCTAATCTTTGCTTAGTTCTCTGGATAGCAGGAAAGTGTAATGTCAGCTTAAAAAAGCCTGAAACAAGAAGTGAGAAAGGGATGAAAAATAGTAGCAGTATTCAGCATCCTCAATTGAAGAATGGTTTTGTATGACTATTTTACATCCTCTAGGTAAGAGAATTTAATCTGTTCCTTCTGTGGAAAGCGTATGAAAGATGTATTTTAAGAGGGAGACCTTTAGGAAGCTCTATTTTAATGCTGTTAATATTTTAACTTTGTATGAAACAGCCTGGAATGTTGATCCTGAAATTTGCTTTAGGAAAGTGCAGCATTTTCTGAGAAAACTAGCTTCAAAGTAGGAAGAAATTGATTCTGTAATGATGCCCTTTTACTACTACTTTGTTTCTGTTATACTAAATGGTTGATGTAGATATAATCATTCAATCTGATGTTGTTGCAGCAGAATGAAAATTGATCAATATATCATTACTGATCGGTTTCTTTCTGATTGGCTTAGCAAATCTGTGTGTTATTTCTAGCCTCATACAGCACCAATCTAGCCTATCCAGAGTTAATCTAAATAAATGCTTGCGTCTACTAACACACAAGTTTAGATTATATAAAAATGAGCTGAACAATAACATAATTGCATATATATGTATATCAAAGCATGTAATATGTGCTTAAAATTAGGCATGAAATTATAATCACACTTAAATCTAGAAATGAAATAAAAGTACTTTGCTTAGTCACAGTCATAGTAGTCCAATAACCTCTCTGTTCAGCTCAATTTATGCAAAGCCTTTAAAAATTACAGTTTCTAGCAACCATATACTATAACCCTGAGTATTTCAGTATTTTCCAATTGAATTCATGTAGGTGCTTTATTAATAAAGCTCTTAAAATAGATTGAAATATTTTGCAGCATTATAAAAAGGCGCATTGCAACTGGTGCATTTAGCACAGTCCAACAAAATAATATTAGACCCGTGCTTTACTTCCTTTTGATATATTCTTTACATACTTTGTGAATCACATTCAATAAATGTTTGTGATTCTGTGACTGCATTCTCAGTTACCTCAGGAGCCTTATTTGGCTCCTGCACATAAAGTAGTCTGGTTTGGTCCGTCTCCCCTCCCCCCCCCACCCCCCTGAAGTTTAGTAAAATGATTTTTAATATCCAGTTAATCAAGATGCTAAACAGCAAACCGTAATAAGGTCATCAGCTCAGAGTGCTTTTAACATCCAATTCCAAATCTCTAGTGGATAACGTGCTGAAAATCTAGTTATTTTATCAATTGCATGTGTTTCCCGGACTGGTTTCTGTGTAGAATGACATCTGATTAAGAAACTGTGTCACAGCACAACTCTTTTTCTCTTTGGTTCTTTTTAGCATGTATCCAGTGGCACAGAAATGCGTGGGAGGAAGGGTCAAGTAACATTTGTGTAGCTCAACATCAGAGGTCAGATTATGCTTCCACTACTCAGGTATCATGTGTTTGAACTAACGTAATTACAACATTATCCCATTATGTCAACAAAAAGAGGTGTCTGAAGCTGATTATCTTGCTGCTCCTTTCTTACACTACTTCATCTCATTTGCTTTTCCTCAGTAAAGTGTTTTAAAGAGAAGTAAATTGATTATCAATTTTTTACTTGCATACATCTTAGATTTTAGCCAACGTATGCTGATTTTATGTTAGAAATTATGTCAGAATAAGAACAGAGTGTTAAAGGCTGTACCCTAAGGACTGATCCTTTTGGCTTCAGGCACAGCTCAGAATTGTTCTGTGTAAAGAAGATTATAGCAAAAACAGATTCTTTAGGCCAATCCCCAAAAGCAATTTATAGCCACTTTGTGAGCACTTGGTCTCTTGGACACAGACATCATAACCTGCTGAGACACTCCAATCATTCTCCTTTAAGAAATGCCAATGAAAGCCAAGGTTATGCTTCAATATATGCACTGGGAACTTCCCAACCCCTGGTTTCCTCAGTCAGATGGATAACTGCTCTTTCAAACCTGACGGCCTGATTCACACACATTTTTCAAAGAGAGGAGATGAAATCATTGAATTGATCAGTGTTCAACAGTCAATATTCAAAAATTGTACATGACAAGGAGCATTGCAAAGGAGCAGCCAAAGTTACTGTTTCCCCTGATGACTGATTCCTCTCTTAGATTCTTGTCTCCAAATCATCCCAACAGCTTTTCACCTTATCTTCCTGCTGATGAGTGTTACTTCCTTTAGCCTATTCATTGACCCATTTTATAGAATATAAAGTGATTTTAGTTTCTTTTGAGTGGTCTGCCCTCTGGGGCTGGATGTTCTCCCAGGTTGAGGAGCCTCATAGCTCTCGTTGGCATGTGCAAATGTGACCAGACGTTACCTGAATCCACTTCCATCTTTTCAGAATATATGCTCATGAGATGAGAGAGCTCACCCAATATTACTTCTCCTCCTGCTAGTTCATCATCATGTATTCAGAGAACGGAAAAATATGTTGTCCTACCCTCTATTTAGGCTATGGATTTTCTGTTGAGTTAAACCCTGTCTGGGACCAGTCCAAGTGGGTTCAGTAAGGTACATCCTCTACAGCCTCTTTTCTAGCAGAGTGGAGGGCTAGGGTTTGAACTCTGAACAGTTGGTCTGGCCAAACAGTTCTGGGAAGAGAAGACAAATTTTCATAATAAGAAGCGAACACCTACCTCCTTGTTAACATAAATTCTCCCTCCTTCCCTCTCTCTGTCTTCTAAATGTAGGGATCCATGTGCCACTGCAAGTGACAGGAATAAAAGAGAGTAAAACTCACTGTAAATCAGGTTGATAATACTGTAAAATATGGTTAGAGAAAAGCTAGCTAGGAGGAAAGGGAGGTGCATCTTTAAGAGAGTTGTGCATCTTTAAAAAAATATTCCAGTCAGTTGAATGCAGGTAAATCTCAGGAAATTATGAAGAGCCTGGGATACATCTGTGCTTTGTGAACTAACAGAAATGATGGTCAGCCTGTGCCCAGCTATTGTCTGCTTATTACTGGGCCTGAGGGTAAAAAGAGGTTGCAACTTTCTAATCTTCTGTTTCCAATCTCAAGAATTTGGAAGTCAGGACTTGAGCAGTATAGCCTAATAAGACTGCTCTGAAAGTTCAAATTATTCTTAAGATGGATTTTGTTGCTTTTTAATTTTTTTTTCTGACTCCTGAGCTTTTAGGGTCTATCCAACTCATTTTTACATTAAAACAAAACCCAAGACTTTTGCTAATTATGAACTACAAACTCGTTAATCTTCATGAATAGTATAAAAAAATCCTGTGAGATTCACAGTAAAACCAGAGAAGATTCTTCATTATCCTTTATACACAATTGTGAGGAAGACATGTCAGCCATAATAAAAACAAAAAGATGACCAGGGGAATTTAGAGCTAAACAGCTTTTCACCAACTAAGTAGAAATGAGAATTCCCCAAGGGACCATTGAGAACGCAACTGGCCACCAGTTGCCAGGCACCAGTATCTTGGAGGTCACAACAGTCTCCCATGCAGTGTTACCTTCTTTGTTCATGCAAAGTGTCTGCTGAAATCACAAAGAGTCATAAGCATGAATTGTGGGATTGGTATCTGTTATAATTGTCATACATGATAAGCTAGTCATGTTTTATATTGCAGCATCTTTTTGAAGAAATACATTCTTGGACATTCCCAGTTATTCCCTGGGAGCTGCTTAATATTATCTGTTTCTTCTGTCTTACCCTTTCTTCTTCAGCTGCTGTTCTTTACAATGTGTAAAAGGCCAGATGAAACAGCAACAACAGAACTGTGAAGTATGTACCTTTTTAAAGGGGCTATAGCTGGAGGCAGATGATCCCTGTCAGTTGCTCTCATATACAAGAAACTTCCTTGGTGCTGGCCATCTTGCAAAATGACACAACTCTGTGACGTGTTGTTTAAATTGCAATTTACAGAAGCGATGATTAATCAGAACAAAGTAGAAGTAATGGAGCTAAAGGAGCCAGGGAGCCGGGTTGGATTTAGACTGGGTGATTTTTCTTGCCACCAGGCATTGCTACGGGTGTCTGATCAGCGACAACAATAAGGCTGAAAGATAACGTGGCCCCCACTTTATCAGGGGGAGGAAGCCTTACAGCCTCCACATTTTGCAGTAGGAAATACTAGGTACTAGGCATGATTGGACCTGTAGCATAGCATCTTCTTTGTAATTCTTACTTTAATAAAAATAAAGTCTTTTCCTTAGACAGAAAATACAGAACAGGGCTATTTTATATAATAATGAGTAATGAATAATTTTATGTTGAATTCAAGACCCTTTCTTCTCCAACCTCTATTGTTGCAGCTACTCCAGCAAGGTGGAATTAACTTGTTTAAAGTCGTGACATTACAGTGAGAGTTATGTGAATAATGGATTTCTAATGTGATGACTGAAGAGCAAAAATTGAAAGAAAAAAAGTAATTTTAAGTTGAATGAAAAAAAAAATTCTTTTCCTTCTTCCGCTTTGGGTCAGATGAAATGTTTGGAGTTTGAGATTATTTATACAAAATTTAGCCAAATTTGATTTCAATATATGAAATTAATTTCTTTCCTACATAGCTAAAATATTTTGATTTTTATATGATTATTCTTTTTTTTTTTTTCAAAAGCTATTTTCTAAATTACCCCTAACTTGTATGTTAAATGTTTTTACTTAAATGTCAAGTGAGAACTAAAAAAAACCCCTAAATTTCAGCTAAGATGTTCATTTTTAATTGCACAAATTCAAATTACTCATGAGTCTGGGTGCAGCTGAGCAGATTGTGGAAGCTTGTCAACCACATCCTAAAAGGATTCTGCAGATTTTGGAAGCAGGTAGTGAAAATCAGAAGTTCATTCTAGAAACCCACTTAAATGTATGGGTCTCTATGTGTCCTTCCCTGAGTGCCCAGACTGAACAGATTATCATTGAAGAAATGCAAATCTACTGAATACTTATACATCACAGCAAACACTAGAAACACCTGCTGAAATATAGTTCACAATCTGGCTTTTTTTTTCATTTATTCCCTAAATGAATTTGTAAATTCTACGGTTTCCACAGTATATTTTTAATGCACGTTTTCCTGAAATCCTCACTCCTGATGGTGAAACCTGACTTACAGCAGAAACTCACCCTCCTCAGGATTATTGTCAATAAACGTGAAGATGTAATTTGAGTGATAATGAAAGAACATTTTATTGAAAATCTCCAGAGAGTCTGTTTCACAGTGTATAATTGGAGAGGGGCTAAGAGTCTCCTGCACCAATTTCCAAACTAAGCATCTCAACCATCAAGATGTGTACATTTTAAAACTGTCTAGGGAAAAAAAGTAATATAATCAATAACAATATAAGATTAGAATACAGCTATGCTGAAATGGGGACATGGAGGGAACTGGAGAAGAACTCTAAATTTGATGTAATTTGTACACCAAAATATTGTTTGTCAATGTACTCTTAACCTTCCTTTTCTTCCATATCTTTGAAACCGATGGAACCGATACATCTTCATGTGTTGGAAATTGCGCAGCTCCAAACAGTTTGTTGGTAGAGCGTGAGCTTTGCTTTCTGGCACTTCTGTTTCAGGGCATATTGAGAACCCCCAAAATCCCCCTCCTTCTTCTGTGGCTCTAAAAATCACATCTGGAAATCAAAATGTATGTTTGGAACAACTACCATACCTTGCCAGTGTATTTTCAAAGAATTTATGACACCAGAGTTGCAAGATTTTCTTTGGTTGTATGTTTGTTTCCTGGTAGCTGTTTGTTAATTCTTTAACATTTTAGGCCTAAATTATTTGAGACTTATTTGTTTCAGAGGCGGCTTCATTTCCTTCTTGATTAGTGCTTTGGTCACAAAAGCTGAAGCTGGAGCTCATCATTAAAGAAGACAACAGATTACTGGCTCTTCACTGCAAGGGAATTTTGTGGATGGAATCTGCTTTTCTCCCTGGCCCAAAATAATTCAAATCAATTGACCCTTACTCTCATTTTTTTTCTTTTAATCTAAGCTTTTGTGAAGGGGTAGGAAGATTAGTATTTGAGAGTAAGGAGTCATTTGAATTCCATTTGACTGCTGATTTGTCATCTTTTTTTTGATGTTGATGAAAAGCTCTTGATTATTTTAAAAAATCATGTCAAAGGTACTGAGAGATGTTTTTATTCAGTATCTTAATTTAATATATTAATAATAATTAAATTTTGTATTTTTATGCTTGATCTTCATGTTACAAAACCAATGTTCCTTAAAAATTTTCCTCTAATACAAATTGAAAATAAATGAATACTCATATTGCAAGCTTAGTGCAATTTAGAAACATCGTCAACGTTCTAAATGCTGAGAAGAATATTGTATTGTCTGTCTTGGATGCACAAACCAGGTTCTCTATAGTTAGTAGTGTGTTCCATTAGAATATGAATTAGCTATGATTTTCTTTTGGGTGCATTAGCATCATTAGCAGCGCCCCTGTTTCCATAGTTTTAAAAGGGTGCAAGAACCAGTGAGGTTCTTGCAGGTTTGTTTGTACGCTACAAAAATAATTTTTGTACTCATGCAATTTTTTTTCTCGTGGCTTTCCTGCTCCCCTCTATCCTGTTATTTTTTTCTCTAAAAAACCCTGAAAATATTTTTGTCTGGTTTCAGATGTACTATCTTTGGGCTTCTAGGCTTAAAATAAATATTTTACTTGTAAGTACAAACTTTTATGTAAGCAAACAAAAAATATTCTAAACTATTGTAGAAGGATTTTGGTGTGCGTTGTTACAAAATAGGTTTACAACCTCTTTTGCTTCAAAGACTGAAAACACAGAAAATTATTTGTTTTAAAAACCTTCAATCAGTTTTTTTCCATGAGACTTGTCTTTCTTTTCTTCACTCTGCTTACCTGTAGAAGGAGGTGAATGGTTAAAACTGATATTCCTAAATCGTACTAAGACAACCTGAGCACCAAATCCAAATGTAATGGTGGTTATATTTCTGAATTTCTGTTTAGACGTTGAGAAATAATTTATGGCATAGGTGCTTGACACTTAACAGCTTGAGAACCACTCTGCTGCTGAGCAAAGCTGCACGAAATACACACGGTCCTAATAACCTCACTTTGTGCTGCCATTTTTACATAACTTGTAAAGCCACCCTTGTGAATTTCCATAACCAACTGTTTTTCTTAGTTGCCTTTTTAGAGTTACTTAGTCATGGGTAGTGCAGAAGAGTTATTTTTCTCTCCTTTGTGGATTCCCAGCAATGCCTTGTAGTCACGGGTTGGTGGCCAAGCTGTTGGGAAGTCCCTACAGTAACCTTTGCAAGCATCAAATTAGGGCAGTTCATTTTCATCTTATCTATTCTATGGTGTTATGTTAGTTTTGTAATGTCAGTCGCTATTGAAAATGTATGCATGGCATAAAAGTTGTGCATTTCATTTAGCTTTGGGGGGCAAGTTGTTGGTGGAGTTTTTTCCTCTTTTTTTTTCTTTTTTAACCAAAATGTTTAATGACTATGGAATATTAACGTTGGCATAAAAATAACCAAAAGCAGTTTGCCAGCTGGGAAGCTGGATGGAGAATTAAGGTGTGTTGGCCTGATGAAATAGTGAAAAGTTGACTGTACAGATGATCTGAGTTACAGGGAAAAGAAGGATAGTGTGAAAACATAGATTTTAAAGGACATCACTGTAACAAGAGACCCAACATTAGCCAAATACTTCAAACAGAGCCTGCTTAGCTTCAGCAGGGCTTGTTCACTTTATTTCAGCCTTGATCTTACTAGACCTTAACTGGTTCTGTAATGAGCCACAATCCAGATAAATCAACTGCAGATTACCTGGCAGTGGTTGTAATTTGAGAATTGTTTGTTTAAATCCTTTTCCTATAAAATGGAAAATTTTACATTAATGTGAAACATCAATGGCCTAAGTTTAGTATGGAGAGCAAGGAAATGAAGAAAAAACAAATTGTAGTTATCTTATCTTTTTCCTTACATCTGCCATGCTAAACCATATCTGGAAATACCTGAACATCCTTTCCACTCTGTTGTGACAGATATGCCAAAGCTCAGAAATGTAAAAGTAATGGTTGCGTTTCTACAAAGAGTTTATTTTTTAACAGGGACAAGTTTCAGCAAAATGCTAGGTAGTGTGAGAGAGGTTTTGTTTTTCTTTTAGTTCAAAATGTTAAGTTATTCTGGAACAAAATGATCAGTCATATATTGTGCTCTGAAAGCAGACAAATGCTCACCTACCTGAGCTGCTAAATGGAGAATTGACAGACATGACCCTGGCAAAGCTTCATACATGAGAAAATGCTGGAATAATAATACTGCTCTTTAGAGGGGTAACATCCCCTGTTATTCAGTCATCCCACATTATACACAGACGATCTAAGCACACTTTGGGTCTTAAGATCTAGGATGAGAGGAAATGGCCTCAAGCTGCGCCAGGGCAAGTTTAGGTTGGCTGTTAGGAAACACTTCTTTACTGAAAGAGTGGTCAGGCATTGGAACAGGTTGCCCAGGGAAGTGGTTGAGTCCCCATCCCTGGAAGTATTTAAAAGACAGGTAGATGTGGTGCTTGGAGGACATGGTTTAGTGGTGGACTTGGCAGTGATAGGTTAATGGTTGGACTCGATTATCTTAAGTGTCTTTTCCAACCTTAACAATTCTATGATTCTAAGATACTTAAATCTAAGAGCTGCTCACCATGTTCGTCTCCTGCTTTGTGGAAAAGAATGTGTGAGGGCATCTCAGCCCTCCATAACCCATTTTTATAAGCTAGGTATCACAGATAGGCATGTATTTTCATACCAATAAGTGTATGACAGGACTGCTAGGGCTGAGTGCCTAGCACAGCTAAAGGAAGTTGCAATGTTATTTTCCTATTAAGATATAAACCAGAAACATGTATGGGAGAAAGCTGTGATTGAGGCATCCATATCAAATCTTCCTACCTCTGCATATACACATACATATTTATACACACACACATATTTATATGGTTTAGGCATGAAGCTGTGTGCCAAGTAACTGTCACCACAGAGAAAGATCCATTATGATCTTAACTAATTTTGCTTTTTGACAATTGAATTTTTTTTCAGAATAATTGGATTGCATGAAAAATGTTCTATAGTATGCCCATCACCATAGCATATGAGCACTTGCTGAAATGGGTGAAGGAACTCATTTTGAATTTTTGTCATTTCAGAGGGAATGCTTAAATTGTGTCACCAGGTACGTGAACTAGCTTCCAGTTTCCTCTGGCTTTCCATACTTGATAAAGAGATTATGGAAAAAAAGTAAGTCAAAACGTTCTCTGAATTGTTCTGCAGAGAAAGCTGTGGGTTGGTTTTTTCCCCCTCTCTTGATTAGGATTTTATGGAGACTAAATAATTAATGCAGTAAGCTGAAAAGGTAACTAATAGCGGTGGGAAGGTTACCCCTTTTTTTCATCCCCTCCACTGAAGAATTCCTCTGTAAGGTCAAATAACCTTTCAAATGTTTGGATTATTTTCATATCTTATGCTTTCAAACACCCCCCCCCCCCATTCTTTCATTGTTAATTTCTTCAAATATTTAAATATTTGACTTCTTTTATGAATGACAGTATTTGTTACTACAGAGACAGTTTATTTCCCTGCTATCCCACTCCTTACTTGGTCACAAAACTCTTCACCATAGTGAGACATTGTCAGGACATTGTGACAGACTATAGGATGGGGAGGGAGGGAAAATCCCAACTCCTAAGTAAGCATGTTAAGACTGAAAAAAGAGACACAGAAAGAGCTTTAAACAGGAAAAAAAAAACCAAACAAACCTGAATGGGGTAGGAGGAGAATAACAGGCTGTGATTGCTATAGCTTTTTATTTCTCTGTAAATTTCAGGGATCAATGGTACTCTTCAAAAGACGTCATTGGGTTTTTTTCGGTTTTCCCATAAGAAATGATTGATAAATAAGCTGAAGTCATGTTCTCAGAATGAAATATTATTGCCACTCTTCTTTTAATTATTACAAACTTATACCATTATGCAATAAAGTGTTTCCACGTTGTATAGTGAATATTTTCTCTCTTAAGAGTCTCTCTCTAGAAATGTGGCAAGTAAGGTCAGATGCCTCTTAAAAGAAATAGAAATGAAAAGCACTACCTCATTGATTTCTTCTCTACTTCCAAAAATGAGATCTTTTTTTTTCCTCTCTGCCTCATCATAATGATTCCAGATAAGCACCTACATAATAACAGACTAGTATGGAGAGGTATAATGCTTCATTTCAATGATATTCTATAGTAAGTTTATCATAGATTCAATTCGCTACCATGTGATGTGGCTACAGTTGCTAAGAGGAGCTCTCAATGAAAGAATTCATCTGTGCATGGAAGACAGTGAACCAAATTCATTCCCGCTGTAAATCATCTGACTTTATTGGAACTGCCTCAGAAAAAAAATTTGTCCCACTCCATTTATCCATCACGCTACAGAAGGATGCCTTTCATAAAAGTTATTTTCCTCTTTGTTGCTCTGCTACTTACATATTTCACTCTTTGAGTAGCAAAAGTGAATGATAAAGATGAATATTTGGCACCCTACGTCTTTTACAAAGAAGTTCTTATGCAAAGAAATATAACTCTGAACATTTCACTCTAATCGACTTATGAGACAAAGTATAAGCTTTCCTGTAGAGACTGTAGCCTATGAGACTAAAAGCAAAAGTTGACAAAAATATTGGTTTAGAAAAATACTTCCACCCATTTAATAGAAACCATGTTTACGTAGCAGTTCTGTTATTCAAGTTGTCAAACTGTTCATAAATAACTTCCTCACAACGTCACTGTCAATGAGGAAAAGTTATTGCTTCAGGACTAGTGACGTGAACAGATTTGATGAACACTACAAACTGAGACAGGCATCTAATCTGCTCTCATTTAAAGAGTAGCTCTTATTTTAAATAAAATGTACATCCTATTAAAAGGAAAAGTCTTTTTGCCAATACATCAGATGCATTTCTTGAATTATGTTTCTGATAGTTTGCTGATCATCTTGGAAAGGCCAAGTTATACAAGTTTTCACTCCTTACACAAATCAAGTTAGCTAGGAGTTAAACTTGCAGAGCAATATTTGGTGGTGAGTAGGAGGAAGGTAATTGGTTCCTATTTACCGTGTATCTTAGCAATAACATGAAAAATAGAATGGACTGAGAGGTCAAGAGTGTACTGAAGTGTAAGACTAAGTGCTAAAAATCAAATTACTCCTTCAGAAATCTTAATATAAGTCTGTCACATTTTGAAGTATTATAAAATTGTGCACATCTCTCTAAATTGAGCCTACTTGTATCTATTAAAAACACTTATTTTTCATAAGAAAGTCTAAAAATTCAGATCCAGGGTTGTGTTGCCTGTTCCCTAAACTAATGGCAGTTAAGAACTTATTCACTTTGAAATTCTACCTTTACATACTATTCCCCTCTGATACACAATTTTATACTTACAGAAATCTATCAGTCATGAAGCACTTAAAACTGTCAGAATAACAGAAAAAGATAGCAAGTGGCATTTAAAATATACTTATTGCTTGTGTGCTATGTAAGGAGAAAGTTTAATTAGTATTGTGTAGTTTGGATTAGGGATATATTGACAGCACGCTGATTGCATACTGAGAAAGCTCTCTCAGTTTTGCTTCAGCACCCAGCCAGCCTGACTCCTGCTTATTACATAGCATAAAGCACAAATCCACTCATTAGCAATATTTCAATCTGACATTTTCTGTTGTAATGGATTGAACCTATCCTACTGTTTAACAAATACATCATTGAAAATTAACTGCCTAAATCAGCAATTAGATTTTCAACTGCAGATAATAATCTCTCTAATATCCAGATAAGATTTTCTTTTTTTCTTTTCCCTTTCCCCCGACATACTGTGTATTTTATCCTGTAGAGGGTGCAGTACACAAGAGTTTAGGTGTGTATTCAAGGAAAAAGTGGACATTAGATCCGAGAAATCTGTGTGGGTCGTTATATAATCAAATGTGATTGATGTGGCAGTGACCTTTTTCATGTACAGCTCTGGTACTGAACATGTTTGCTCTTTCTGTGAATGCAAATTCAGTTAAAGCTGCACCAGCTGCTAGAAAACTTATTGGAAAATCTATTACACAAAAGATGAAGGTGAAGGAACTAGGACCATGTAATGCAAAGCCTTGCAAATATTCCAGACCTTTTGGAAAGGTGAATAACTCCATCCATGTTAAATGGGACTTTTTGGATGTTTTATGTAAAATCTGTGTTCAAATGCTTTGCTGAAACATAGCCTGTATTGCTTGCTTCTTGTGAAGGCAAGGTCTACCGAGGACATAAAAATCTGATCTGGCATTGGCATTTCAGATGACCATGTGATTCATAGATGTGGTATTTCTCTATTTTTGACTCCAAATTAAAAAAAAAAAAAGTCATATAAGTTCAAATCATCAGAGAAACATTGATTTCTATGACAAGTGAACCCTGTCCTGCAAGCTTAAGGGAATGGAGGCAGTTATTCCATCTTTAGGAGGTCTGAATTATTTTATCATCCAGCTGGAGAGTAAAAGAAATATAGTAAAGTTGGCTGAAGTGAACTGAGGGGAAAATGTATTTTGAATGATGCCACCTAAATGACAATATATACTTTAGCTAAAGAAAGTTTTATCCAAAGCCCTTTCAGGTCAATTAGAAATCTTATGGTGATTCAAATAAACTTTAGATCAGACCATGTTTGTGATTTGCTTTTATATGTTAGGAGAAAATGTAAACAGCCCTACTGCAAATATTTTAACTAGTCCAGAAGTGACAAAAGCGATTAAAAAAAATTCTAGTACCATAATGTTTGCTGGAGTACTTAGTGGTGTTTCAGTGCTGTATCAAAGAGGGAACATATCACATCAATTCATCCAAGGTATCATTGGATGATTGGGGTGGAATATATTGTAATGTTGATCATGTCACACATTAGCAAGCTGTGTATTGACAAGGAGCTTCCATACTCAAGGTGTTGAATTTGATTTCTTGTTAAGCTCTCTCAGTGATTTGTGACTAATCTATATCTAATTTAAAGTACTCAATAGAATCTCCAACATCTCAATTTTGAAGGCTCTCTTCTTTGACAGAATATTTTCTGAACTTTATTACCCCCTGATTACAGTTAAACATATTGTGCACAAGCCTTGAGAGAGCTTGTCTAATGACTCATAATTAGTTTGATAGCCAGTCCTATTAGACAATCCACAAAATTTTCTTCCCCACCTATTAGTTTGATGTTCTGTGACTGCTTCATGGGAATTACAACACGAGATATTGCAAAACATGCATTAAGATGAAATTGAATAATGTTATTTATTTGTGATTGTAACTGTAATTGTTTAAGTATTGGCACCACGCACTCAGTAGAAGCCTGACTCTTGGCTGCCTGTTCTGTTCAATGTAGCGCTTGCCTCACCTTGGGAGTGTGGTACCATTTTTAGCAGTTCTATTTTCCTCATTATTGGATGTGATTTTGATTAATGTGAATGGTATTGGCCAGGACACAGGAGCACTCAGTTTTCCTTTGAAAAGCTGAACATTTACCTCTACAATCTTATACAAGCTTTTGTTTCTTAAAAAAACTTAAAAACTGGCTTTTAAAGTAGACTTCTTCCACACGCAAGGCCAAAGGTTATATAAACCATCATTAAATGGAAAAAATTGCACTCTTGTCCTGCTGGGGGACTTCAACCACCCCGACATCTGTTGGAAAAGTAGCACAGTGAGCTATAGACAATTCAGGAGACTCCTAGAATGCATTGAGGATAACTTCTTAAGCCAGGTAACAGACAGCACTACCAGAGGGGATGCGATACTGGACCTGTTGGTCACCAACACAAGTGAGCTAATCGGTGATGTCAAGATTGGAGGCATCCTGGGCTGCACTGATCATGCACTGGTGAAGTTCGCAGTCCTGAGGGATATGGGTCAGTCAAAGAGTAAAGTCAGGACCCTGAATTTCAGGAAAGCAAACTTCCAGCTCTTCAAGGAATCAGTCAATAGGACCCCCTGGGAAACTGCCCTCAGGGACAAGGGAGCAGAACAGAGCCATTAGATCTTTAAGGACGCTTTCCATAGAGCACAAGAGCTCTCGAACCCCAGGTGTAAGAAATCAGGAAAGGAAGGCAAGAGACTGGCATGGATGAGTCAAGACCTGCTGGTCAAACTAAAGGGCAAGAAGGAAATGCGCAGGCAGTGGAAGCAGGGACAGGTGTCCTGGGAAGAGTATAGGGACGCTGCCTGGTTGTGTAGGGATGAGGTCAGGAAGGCCAAGGCACAGCTGGAGCTGAACTTGGCAAGGGATGCAAAGAATAATAATCAGGGCTTCTACAGGTATGTCAGCCAGAAAAGGAAGGTCAAAGAAAGTGTACCCCCACGATGAGCAAGAGTGGCAAACTGGTAACAACACACAAGGAGAAGGCGGAGGTACTCCACAACTTCTTTGCCTCAGTCTTCACTGGCAACCTCTCTTCCCACACCTCTCGAGTGGATGGACCACAAAGCAGGGACTGGGGGAGCAAAGTCCCTCCCACTGTAAGAGATCAGGTTCGAGACCACCTGAGGAACCTGAACATACCTAAGTCTATGGGACCTGACAAGATGCATCCCAGAGTCCTGAGGGAATTGGCTGATGTAGTTGCCAAGCCACTCTACACGATATTTGAAAAGTCATGGCAGTCCGGTGAAGCCCCTGGTGACTGGAAAAAAGGAAACACTGCATCCATTTTTAAAAAGGGTAGAAAGGAGGACCCTGGGAACTACTGACCTGTCAGCCTCACCTTTCCGTCTGGGACGATCATGGAACAGGTCCTCCTAGAAGCTATGCTAAGGCACATGGAGGACAGGGAGGTGATTTGAGACAGCCAGCATGGCTTCACCAAGGGCGAGTCCTGCCTGACCAACCGAGTGGTCTTCTATGATGGAGTGACTACATCAGAGGACAAGGGAAGAGCTATGGATGTCATCTATCTGGACTTCTATAAGGCCTTTGATATGGTCCCCCACAACATCCTTCTCTCTAAATTGGAGAGATATGGATTTGATGGATGGACTATTCGGTGGATAAAGAATTGTCTGGATGGTCGCATCCAGAGGGTAGTGGTCAATGGCTCAATGTCTAGATGAAGATTGGTGATAAGTGGTGTCCCTCAGGGGTCTGTATTGGGACCAGTACTGTTTAATGTCTTCTTCAATGACGTAGTGGGATTGAGGCCACCCTCAGCAAGTTTGCAGACGACACCAAACTGTGTGGTGTGGTTGACACACCTGAGGGACAGGATGCCATCCAGAGGGACCTGGACAGGCTCAAGAAGTGGGCCTGTGTGAACCTCATGAGGTTCAACAAGGCCAAGTGCAGGGTCCTGCGTCTGGGTCAGGGCAATCCTCAGTATCAGTACAGGCTGGGGGATGAAGGGATTGAGAGCAGCCCTGCTGAGAATGCTGTTGGATGCTTAAATGACTTAATACTGACTTTTCCAAGGTAGAGCTATAGGTGGATTACAATTTGAGCACATACGCTTAGTATTTAGGCAGCTGTAGGCAGAAATACACTGAAGTCTCTGCAAATCTTACAAAAGCATCTCTGAGCAAATTATGATATACTACATCCTGATGATATACTAATGAACAGGAGGATACAGAAGGTGGATTGCTTCTTACTTACAAAGCCAAGACAGAAAAAATGATCTCAAAACATTATTATCCATTATTTTCCTGATCAGTAAAACAATGGGGAAAAAAAAAAAACAAACCTCCATCCATTGTCATTTATGCATAGCATTTTCACCATTTAAAAAGGCCTTAACTTTTCATATAGTGGTTTTAATAAGGTACTAGAATACTGACTAGAGTAAAGCAAAATATTTGTTAAAATGGTAATTAATTCCTTTGAGAAAAGAAAAATAAACCCCACAACTGAGCAGTAAATATCTCTTAGGAGTATGTTCAGTATTTCTGTATATAAGCCACGACAAGAGCACTCATAGGAATTCACAGAGGAAGCTTTGAAGCACTGTGTTCCAGGTGACATTCCCACAGGGGACTCTGCCAGTTCCTGCTGGAGAAGTGAAGATATATGAGAATCAGCTCTATAATACTCTTAATGGCTGTCTTAAAATAACTTTGAAATATTCTAATTAATGTATTTTGCAAACTGTTGCTAAAAGTAAGCAGAGCTTTTTTCTTTCACTTTTTATCAATAACTGTTACTGTTAACAGTGACAAACTTTATTCACATAATTATATAGTTTCCCATATTCTATCATAATTAAAGATTTTTAACATAAATACCCATGATATCTTAGAGAAGGTAACACTCATTTCTGTGTAGAGAGGAAGCAGAGAGCTCCCAAACTCATATTAAACATTGCAGTTAAACCTGTTTGATGCAAATGAAAAGAAAGAAGGGCAAGATGATTATTGCAGCAATTTCCTATACCACTGTGTTCTCTTCTTTCTTCTAGTGTTTCCCTTCACTTACTGGTCAACTGGGTAAGCAAGTGGCCATGGGGTTAAAAAAAAAAAAGGTAAATAAAAGGAAAAATAAAATGATTTTGCACTTTGGACAAGCAGTGATTTCAGCACTTCTAGGCTGAATTCCAAAGTCACAAAGTCTCAGGGGTTCATCTCTTGGTGGAAAATATGTAAAGGATCTTCACAAGACGAAGATTTAATATTACAGGGCCTGCAAGGAGACCTGCCAGCATACAGGACACCCACTGTCCTTCCCTCCCAGTGCCTACTGCTATGAGGCCCTCTTCTTTCTGAGGGTTTGTCCGGGCACACAGATACTGACTTTCTTGTCCCAGGAGTCAGTGCCTTCTGTGCAAATGCTGGTGTCCTCTGATAACCAGCGCCAGCTCACCCACCTTCAGGCACATCAAGGAGACAGTGCTTGCTGTCTAGCTGGACTGTGTCTTGAGCACAGCACAGCTCCAGTGAGGGGAAGTGCCAGAAGTGTAAGAACATCAGGGCATGCAATGGTTTTATTCTCACAAAACATGAAATCAGAAGATGCCAGGAGAAATTAGGTTTTGTAAAAGGTTATATATTCTCTTCTGGATCTAGATGTGTCAGCTAAAGATTGGCTGCCTATAGTAGTTCATGAATTTCCAGCAGGCGCTACTATTCTCCACAGCTCTGACGTTTATACTACAGCTTCATAACTGAATTCAAAGACAGACCAATTAGGCCATGTCTGGGTTTGCCAGTGTTTTAACCTAACCCCATTGCTCTGCCTGAAGGCGCTCTTAAGTCTCTCTGTTCTCTTAGTAGGGGTATGGAGTTGGGTACCTTAAGCACAGCCACCCAGGCAAAATCCATCAGTTTACTACCCTCTGTGCAAAGGATGCTGTTGGCAAAAAAAAGTAGACCGGTCTATAATTTAAAATATAAAATTGCATAGAGAGTTTGGGAGGTGAATGGCATTGAGGAGCGAAGTGTGAGGTAGAGCATGGCATAGGTTTGCTATTTACTTTGGTGTTCTAGTACACATCAAGCTTTTCTATCCATAACTTTTATTTGCTTTGGAAAAAACAAAACAAAACAATTTCTCCATTTCTTCAGGATTTCTAGGTGCCACATGGCTCTGTTGCAACTGAGCTGCCCAATGCATGGAATTTCTTCTCCACTGAGATGCAGAAGTCCTAGACAAAAGGCCCTGCCTTCTGCATGTGTGAGACTTACTATTCATAAGCTGCTCAACTATGTCATGTATCCATCCATCCACCCACCCATCCAATCATCCATATAACTATCTGAAATTTTACGGATAGAAATACAAAAACCCAAACTTTGACTACATTCCAGGGAGCTAGAATATTACAAATGTTTTCCTTAACATACATCTGGTATAGAAAAAAGGGGAAGAGTGGTTGTAATATATTTTCTTTTCTCTAGGAATCGTATTAGCAAAGAGCAAGGTTGCTGGTATCTCCCTTGGTATTCTCCCAGTTTTGTAGCATGTTCATGGTATTGTGACGAGAATGTGTTTTGTGGATCATCTGGAGAATTGTGAGAGACAGAGTGGCTGAGATGTTTGGGAACTAGAAAATTTCAAATGCTAACAAGAATAGATGATGCACTAACTGCAGAGATTTAACCATTTAACTTCTTTTCCACCAGTCGCCTTCCTCTCTTTTTTTCCGTCTCTCTACAAACAGATGCTTATAAAAATGGAGGTGTAGGTTTTGTTGCTTTGCATGGCTTTGCTTGGATTTTACTGACAGATAGAGAGCATTGTGCTTCGGTCTGGCTCACTGCCAGAGCAATAGTCATATCCAGTGCCAAATTGCAGCACAAGACTATTTTGAATGACAGACTAAAGTGTGTGTAAGGATGTGAAAACAGGTGGTCTGGGATGTCTGGTATCAACAGAGCATCTGGTTACTGGAGTGTGACTGCATTATACTTTGTACTCCTAATCTAGAGTGGTATTAGCAATGAACGAAGAAGCTGGCATCTTTTCCAGACCTATAATTTTGTAACCTGTCCTGAGTACACAAATACAGACAAATGTGTGTTTTATGGCTAAAAATATACATCAACCTATAATTTCTCTACATAATCTGTATTTCTTAAATGACTAGCAGTCAGGTTATCTTCATATATGCCAGAATATTTGCACAACATGGCTTTGCTTTCTTTTGTGAAGACACACAGCTGTTGCAAAACACTTCAATAATTTTTGACCTCTTTGTTCAGTTACAACTGACTAGATAAAGTAAATATACTTTTATGTCTGCTTAATGTTACTAGTTGTATTAATATTAGGCATATTAAATTGATAAAATGACTTAAAATAGCCTTTGAGGGTGAGCATCCTTTCTCTCTTTGCAGTCAAATGCTTGTTAATAACAATTTATCAGCACTGTTAAGTGGGTCAATAAGTAAAGGCCTGAAACGCTTTCTGTTAGGTGACAACAGAAGGTGCTTGGGACAGACAATGCAGGGGATATATTTTTGGCTAATATTGCAGGGTTTTCATTCTTTGATACAAGGAGTACAACATTTTTCTTTAACGTGCAAATAGTTTTAGATACAGAATTGTAACAGCAGGTATGACAGTATATGGTCACATTAAATACATGAAATATTCAATTTCATAGCATGTCAGCTCTTCCATGGTAACTCCTTATGTGCACATACTTCCCTGAAGTAAATAGAAAGTGATTCATGAGAGTTTATCACACACTGAAAGATGAAATGTAGGCCATGGTTTCAGAGAGCAACATTTTTCAGTTAGGTTTCTGATAATGGCTGGTTTTCTTTAGAGCATGACTCTTACTGAAAATTGTGTAAGAAAGATGTCTATTTATTTATTGGTTTACTATAAAGTTAAGAAGGACTGATGAGGAAGTCTATAACATTGTCTTTGTATAAAATGCTGGAATATCCCTACCTACGTTTAAACTCAGACTTAAAAATAAGATGATTTTTAAAAAAACAACTCTCAAATCATTGATGAAGCAAATCCTTTTTTTATAATCTTACATCTCTTCTGTTACTCCGATGACAAAGTTAGCTTTGTTCTTTCAAATCAGGATTTGCACAAGAATGCAGCACCGCTGAGGATTGTCCAGAAAGGAATTATGGCGCTAGCATTTTTATTTGCCTTTGTGAGCAAATGATAGTAATATCAGGGTGATACCTGATGAATATGTATCTTGTGAAAAAAAAAAAAAACAAACTATCATAGAAACGCCAGTATCAGGAACTCCTCTCTCTTCATTAAAAGGAAAATTATTCTGTAGAATATAGCCATTGATGCTAACCATGATTGTATAACTTCTGATTGCAGAGATCACAGCTTTTCATTGTGCAAAGCTGATGACCTTTCCCTTAAATATCAGAGGTTATTAAATGAGATCCTGTACAGTTGTTTGCTTAACCATATAACCTGTACAACCAGTAGACTGAATTTTCCAGTCTAAGCATACATTATAATTCCCAAGACACTGGTACAACATGTTTAATAAAACAAACAAACAAACAAAACACAAGAAAAAACAAGCAAACAAACAAAACCATGAATGATTATTTTTAGTATCTGTTTACAGTATTGTAAGTTTATATTTGCTAGGTATTGTAAATGACCCAAACGGGAAGAGGAGAAATGAAGTGCTAAGGCTCTCTTCGATAATGGGCAGGATAGAGATGGTAGTCCAACTCCAGTCAGCTTACAATATTATAAAGAAATAACCAACATTTAGTTTCTATTACGTTTTGAGTTCCTGTGAACACTGGAGCAAAGCAGAGCGTGACAAACAGAGGGTTCTCTGATAGGCAGAAACCACATTTCTGCCTTTTATTCCAAAACCTTCTTTGGCTGGATTTTAAACTACCATGTCTTGTTTTGTGAGATTTCACTAAGGAATAGCTGTCAGCATTAAAAAGTCAGCCTTTTAAGATGGTACAGCATGTATGTGTATGCTCTCCCTCCATCAAATAGCTTTGAAATACCAAAGGTCATTACCTGCTCTAGTACCAGAACTCTTGTAACACGCTGTGGTGTCTCAGGTACATCTGTGTGTTCATGTTAACTTTTTAATGGTGACAGCTTCATGGAGCGATGACTGTTGGTCTGAGGTGTTTCAGGCATTGTCCCTTCTTCTCTGTTTGACTGAGAAAGAATTACAGGCTTTGCATTTGGAAATATCAGTTATTTTTAAAATGAATGTATTTGTTCTTACTAATGCAGTGTTATTAACATCACAATTATAAAGCATGCAGGAGGTGCACCATGGAGACAGTGTAGCAATAGTGAAACAAAAGACAAATATGAAACACATCTCCATTTCTGCAAACCCACTGAAATCCAGCAGCACACTGGAATCAGAAATAATCTGTTCTGCTAGCACTCAAAAATAATAGTTCCTTTAGGTCAGATTTTAAGACACTTTTTCCCTTTTGGACTATTGTAATGACAGAAGGATGCAAGAAATGTGGGCTAGTGAGGGAGAGCTCTTTGCAAGAGAGGTCTGGTGTGCTCCTTGCCGCAGCTGCGGGCATTGCCTTACGTGCCGTGGGCAGTGATAGGTGCGGCAGCAGCGTGCCATGCACCTCTTATCCGCAATACGTCAAAATGACTTTTGGATCCATCAAAATGCAGGCAAAACCAGTGCAGACACTTCTGCAGGCCACCTGTCCATCCCCTGGCAGTCTAGAGGTTGACAGAGAGAGAAGCCAAAGAGACGCGGGTGCACTCACTTCCAGGCAGGACCCTGGCACACATGAGGGAATGCGCTTATGGTTCCTGTGGGGTGGGTAGTCTTGGTGTGCCTCAGACTGCACACCATTAATGCTACCCCCTGCTTTATGCTTTTCCTTTCCTTATTTATGAACAATAATTTTTTGAATGTTGCAAAAAGTTTTTTGCAGAAGGGTAGTATAAAGGTGCCAAAGAATATAGTAAGAATAACATTAAGGGCTCACCTGTTTTACAATTTGTTCACCTCCAGCTGTTTCACCAAAACCACATCTCTCACTAATTAATTTGGTGAAGCTTACCACAGTGACCCAGTGACTTCATCAAACCAGGCCTGTCCTTTGATGAACTTTTAAAAACTTCACACCTTTGGATGGTTCTGATCAAGATGTTGTTCTTGAGTTCATGCAGGAAAAAGGCTGTCTGAAAAGGTTACCTCTTTTCATCCCACCTCCACCCTCATATGTAAAACTGACTCATAAAAAAGGATGCTAGAAAGAGGGAGAGTGGTATTTTCAAGCTGGTAATAGTAATAATAGTAATTTAAAAATGAAAACAATTACTCATTAAGTTTTCTCCAAAATTTAATTTCTATTTTATTTTGTCTGTTTTAGGATTAGAAATTAGGTTACTTCTTAATACCTATTGAACTAGAAATAGCATTTCATAGAGGGAACGAGGGAACCAAATTGTCAACAGTTACTGTAACACTTCACTGAAACATTACGCTGTTTTGAAAGGCTTGCAAGAACAAAACAAGACTGAAAGATGTATTTTAAATATCAGAAGTATTCTATATTCTTTACATGTAAATGTATCGCCTTACTTTTTTAATCAAGGGTATCATCTCTAATATACTTCAGTGCTGAAACCAAGATCTTAAATTATTTTAAAATAGTCTTCGTTAATTTTGCTGGAGCTGTGTTATGAATTAAAACTTGCATAGAAATGTAACAGCCAGAGTAATAAGACTGGAACCAGAATTCATTTTGCCTTCTAAATTAGACTTTTATAATAAATGGTAAATTGAAATGCCATTACAAAAAGGTTACCATCTTTTATTACATGAAGTTAAGAACTTAAATTTTACTAATGGTGCAATTTTCTCTGTAATTCATCTTTTACTTAATAGCATATAATTGTTTAAGTAACGTTTCAGTCCCTGTAAAAAGAAGGTATTGTTAGCAAGGAAAGTCTGACTATTAGATAGTCCATAGAAAACCATAGAGAGTCCTCTTTTTCAGATGTTCAGATCTATTACTTTGTATTTCACTAACCCACAGGAGCATATAATTTTCTACACCGCCAATTGATTTGTATTCTAGCTGATGACCTCAATCTCTTTCACTTTTTTTCTAGCAAAACACTTGGGGGCGTTTGTTTAAAATTCATTTTTTGGTGTGTATTGTTTTTTTTTTTACTAATCTTAATAAGGTGCTATGAATGCAATTTACTGAAATAGATTTGTAAGTGAAAGAAAAATGTGCTCAGAATTGCAATTAAGCCTGCTAAGTGCCTATAGACAAGAATGTGCAATTTTAAGCTTAAAACTTTCAAACCCTCAGGTCTACTCTGCCCTCAAGGGATTTCGTCTCTCAGAATGCATAAACTTTATAGGTCTAGATGCTTTTAAAAATGCAGGTAGGAAGATCTCGCCTAAATGCTAATCCACTTTAGCATCCACAAAATATATTTGGGCAGCTGCGTTTCTTTTAGTGCACACAGTCAAAGACTGTGTGACCTTAGTCAAGTTGCATACCTTGCAGTCTAAAGCTGTTTTGGGACTCATAACCTTCACATTGCACTTCTAACTCTCCTAAAGCATGGTTAATGTGCTCCAACACAATCAAATTCACCACAAACCCAATCCTTTTCATTCCAGTTTGATGATGATGATGGTGCCCATCGCCTGGACAGGGGCTCAGTGGCTGGAGTCAGGCGGTGGGGAGTAAGGATAGCACATCTTGCTCAGTCTGATTGCCTAGCCCATACCAATGAGTGAGCTCATGTCTGTCAGTGAGCAGGAGCTGTGTCCTGGGCCGGGGTGCTCTCACCACCCATCAGGGCAAAACGACTGTAGCACCCTGCCCCCCTTGGAGCCAGCTTGGGCTGGGAGAGAATGCAAGGATCTGGGAGAGATCACAAGGATCTGGGAGAGATCATGGGAGAGAGAATGGAAGGATCACAGGGACAGGAAGAAAACAAGTAAGACACTCTCCTGCAAGAAGAAAAGCTGCGTTTCTCTGCTCTGCGTGACGCTATGTATCATATCCAAAGACTTAATGCAAATGTATAAGCTGTCCCTGGAGCTGGAAAAAATCTATAATATTTCTATTGCTGTAATATCTATGTGCCAAGTGCAGACATTTGTTTGATTTGGCCTCTGGCATTTTTATCTGGCATGCTCTCCATTTCATTTCTCCCATCCTGTATCAATTTTAAAGCTCCTTTAGTTAAAAAAAAAAAAAAAAAAAAAAAGACAACCCCCCTGTATTGCTTTTCAGTTGAGATGCAAATGAAAAACCCTTCTCTTCTAAAACATTAGTACTAATATGGTGGCAACCCTATCGAAAAGCTGGAGGAAAGGTTTTTGTCTGTTGTGGTTGCCTGTGAAAAAACCCCTTCTGTCCCAAGCTTGCTGTCATTCATCTCCTAAGTAGCGGATGTTTCAACTGACACATGCTTCGCTGAGCAGTGTAGCTCGGTGGCATCCCAATCCTGCCTTGTCATGTCAGTTGAAATTGCTACGTTAGAATGTAAATTAACTCCAGAAATTAAAGGTATACTTTTGATAACTGTATATATTTTTTCTTTTTCTCTATATACATTTCTTCTCATCTAAGGGAGGGGCTCTGGATGAAACCATGTTGAACAGCAGACGTGGGGCTAACTAGCATTTCAATTTACCACCATATTAACTTGGATTTGTACCTTTTAAGTGGAAAACCAAAAGCTTGTTAGGCTTTCAGGTAACAACTAAATGGTGTTTACGTTAAAAGTAACATCTTGCTTGAGCAAAAAGGCTCAGTTTGCAGTTAGATTAAATTACTAATAAATTTTTCCAGGCAACGTTCCAGTGAGAGTTTACCACAAGTAGCCATGAAGTGTTGCAAAATGTCTTAACCAATTGTGGGGAATGGAGAGCCTGTAGAGGTGTAAGAAAAGGGAATTAAGTATTGCAGTTTGTCGTTACATCAGCATGTCAAAAGATTTACCGCAAGGTTATAAAACAGCTTTAAGTATTGACGCAAATTCATTCAGTTCAAAGAAGAGTCTCCCCTGTTACTCACTGAGCATCAGTTTGGCCACGTGATAGACTTGGCATAGACTCTAGAGTCTCCCCAAATTTCTGTCTGTTAAAGTTGGAGAAACCCTGAAATTAATACTTACGCTACAGTGAAAGAAGAATTGGGATTATTTGTGCTGGTTTAATATTCTTCTCTTTTTGTATGTAAACTCTCCCTCAGGTTACGGAAATCTAAAACATTATTTCAGGATCATTTTTCTCTACTTTATGTATTTTTTCATATTACCAGCTTTATATTTTATGGCAACCATTTGAAAGTCATTAATTTCAAATGGCTGAATAAACATTGCTTACTTGACAGGCACTTATTTAAATGCATTATTTTTGGCATAAGATCTAAAATTATGTTTGCAAAAGATGGCAACATTTTTTGGCTCTTTTTTCCACTCATCTCATTGCAATCTGGCGTAATTTTCCCAGTCTATCTTGTTGTACCTCACCATAGCTTAATAGTCAAACTTAAAAGGATGAAAAGTACCCAAGCCTAGAAATAGGCAGTAATGGTTTGCTTAGAGCTCTTTGTTAAGCTATCCTCTGATATTTAGCTGTGTCGCTTTGTCTGTAGTCTCCACAGAGTAGACCGTGCCAGTAAGTGAACATTTTTTAACTCCCCATGTCAACAACCTAAATAGCGAAGAATGGTAATTTCAACAATGGAGACCTGCACAGTTTAATTTTCAATAATAGATGTTAAATGATCAGTAGAAAACTGTTTTAATGAATTTGTAGTTCTTTTATGTAGCTGTTCATTGCTCCTTAGCTTAACTCTCTAATTATGTTCCTTTATACAAGTATTTCTGCACCTCCGCTGGCTCTCCTTCCCTTTTATTGTCTGAGATCTAATTACAGGACTTGTCAATATAGTTAGACTGTTTTGAGGAATTGGAAAAAATACTCTCTGTGGGAAAAGTATATTCTGAAGAGTGGAAAGCAATTTATTGTGGAACACTGTTTTCTGGTATTCCCTGCATCAGTTTGTTCTCTGTTCTAAAAGACATCAGAAAGTCGTCTAAAACAAGGAGTACAAGCAAGAAGATACCTCCCACACACATTCCCTTGCAGTTGCCAGATATGTGTTAGCACTTGCAGACAGATGTCCTTACAGACTGTCTGCTGCCTTCTGTGGTACCTGCAAGTAGGCAGTGCTTGCAGGCAGAGGTTCATAAGATATTTTATATATCAACTGAAATAAATACTTTAAATATTTAAATGAAAAGTTAATGTTTGTGAGAGTAAATGTATTATTTCTATTAAAAGTCTTGCTTAACTAAATTTAGAGACATTGAAATATTATGGAGAAGACAGTATCTTCATCTGGAGTTGTCACCATTGTTATATTCTTAAAAAAATTATTCAATCATGGTCATGAATTATCATCATTAGGCTGCTTCATAAGTGATTAGAAAGTGCAAGCTGACAAACAATACCGGACACAAGACAGTTCAACGATTACAAAACATGGGAAGGTGTATCGAAATAGATTTTTCTAATGGAATTAATGGATGTTGGAACAGTGTACCACACTTTACAAGGCATTTATGTATGAGTGTGTACAGTTTTCCTGTACATTTTGTTACCGTACATCACTCGTGGCTTCTCTACAGCAAGAGTTACCAACATGATATTTTAGAGACTTGTGATAGCATGCAGTCTGATTGGACATGCAGGGTTACACGGGTTTACACTGATGATGCTCCTATCTTAGGCACCTTGATTAAACTCCTAAAGATAGGTAAGATGAATTTGGGCCATATTTCAGCCTGCTGACAGGTCTATCCAGGAAATAAAAACGTAGAACTTCATTTGTCACGGGTCTGCAAAGGAAGCTCCCCAGAAGAAGAGTAGACATTGTCTGTATGATGGTACCATGCTAGGACAATTTCCTGAAGACTGCATCTTACAGAGCAACTTTAAGGAGATCCACAAATGATTAGGTACGTGTCAATATCCACCATTGCACCTGCAACTGAAGTTTGTTCTCAAGAGGACTGCAGTAACACTGACGTTATGTTCAAAATGTACTTTATATTGGTTGACCATACATATAGATTATTTTCAAATTGAAAAAGAGACCAGAAACAAAGAGAAATTCCAGCAATGGGTGTTTTGGGACCGTGATTTCCTGTCACATCTGAGAAACCTGAAGTGCTAGTACCTGATCTGCTTTATGTGTATGAGCACAGAGCTTCTAGTTTTTATTGTAGAAGAGTGCTTTCAATTTAGAAAAAAATCAATCAACAGAAACAGTAAATGGCACCGAGCTCCACATTTCTCTTTGGGAACAGCATTATAGCATTTAGTCTTGCTCAACAAGAAGTTTTATATTGCTTTTGTTTATATACAGGATAATATAATGGGGATACAGGGCTTCCGTTTAGAAAGGTTATTGACACTCTTGGTGCTGTGTTGGCATTTATTCTTTGGATTTTTATTGCTTCTGATCTGTGGTATTTATGTCTCTGAGGTGAGGACTTTCATCTGTGATACATGCTCATAATTTACAGACCGCATGGTGTGCTGATGTTGTCTGCAGGAACAGGAAATTAAACAATTAAACAGGAGGCAGATATGAAGAGTAAAACAAGCTATTTCCCTCAGTATATTTATTTTTCAGTATTATCATCTGTTGGTCAGAGAAGGCTGAAAACCGTTGCTGTACCCAATGACTTTGGGGGAAGCAAGATAGGTTTCAATAGATGGACATGAGAAAATGCCAAAGCACTTCAGCATGGGGAATTAACCAAGCAGAATATTAATTCAGCCTTCAACGGCAGTTTGAGCTTCTGTGTTTCTCCTGTGATCCAGCTCCCCTGAACCTGTATGGCACAGCTGAAGCCATTTTTACTGGCCTTTGACGCAGACATGCACTTCCCCCCACTCCAGCTGTCTGAAGTGACCATTGCCAAGCTCCCTAGTGATTACTTTAACTGTAATAGCAATGACAGATCACTTTATTAATTGCAAATTGCACTATCTGAAGATGGTGACAACAGATATTGGGAAAGGTACAGAATATCCTAATTTTTCATAGCATAATCAGCCTGTTTGGAGCCTCAGATAAAAATAAATTACCTCAACCTTACAATACACTTGACACATATTTATTGCAGCATTCTCTATCAGCAATTGCCATACCTACATGAGCTAACTTCTCACATATTACCTTAAACCGTGAAGGGGAGTGTTAATGAGAAAGGGCAGTCAAAGCAGGGCCCTGGGAGATGGATCTGCATTCCAGTTGTTGCACGCCGCTGGTGCTGGACGTTGCCTTGTGCAAGTCCCTTACACCCCCCTCTGCTGCAATTTGCCCATCTAGGTAGTAGGCCCAGTGGGAAGTTTGTGTTAGACATCTCTTGAGGGTAAATGCGTGACAGAAAAGGACTTCATAATCCTTCAGTGGTAGAAAGCAATTCCAACATATAATGTTACCCAAGAATACCAAATACTGAAAAAGAAATTGATCTTGACTTGCAGAAAGAGAGAGAAGAACAATTCCAGTGACTTGAGAGAGAAAGCTGGCAACATTAGCTCAATTTTGAAAAACTGAAGAACATGACTATAGACCTGCTGTTTACCCATTCTCAGAGCCGAAGTTTACAAGACTTTATAATGGAAGCTGACAATTTTTCAGTTCCTGTTTGCTGCAGCTATTTTCGTGATGTCCTGAGTTGTTTGATACAAAGTCTAAATTAGTCTTGAGAAACGGGATTAACCTTTCCAATCACATTTAAGGTGAAATTGCTTAACTACAGCACACAATGTCATGCTGCAGATAATCCATGTCCTTGATTAATGCTTTTATAATCAATTGCTGTCTGGAAGTGACTCCTTCCCATCAGAGTCTTCACAAAAAGAGCAGATGGTATTTAAAAGGTTATGGCAAGAGGGCATTTCAGAGGTCAAATAGAACATCGATCAAGGGGGCAGAAAAATTGCTTTTTTCCTTCCCCTTCTCCTTATCCTCACAATCCATGAGGGAATGTGGCCTATGAATTATAGTTTGATCTATAGTTCAAGCACTAAAATGTTTTCTTGTTTCAAATTTCTATGTTGTTTTGGGTAATGAACCTGGAAATTGGATTCTTCTTGTGCCAATAAAAAATTGTGCCCAATACATGTATCTCAGCAACATAATTCTTAGACCCATAGAGATTTGCTTGCTACTACCTTGAACGCAGTCAGAATGCTGGTGCTTAATAAAGGCTGTACTAATATCCATAATGTCCTCAAATCAATTTGTAGCAATGATAATGACTCTGTGAAAAAAGATATTCTCCGTTTCTGTGCTCTTTTATACAAACCAATAAACAAATGAGGATATTGTGTTATTTATTTTCTTTCACTATTTTCCCTGTACCTAGTCGGTTGCTATTCTGCATTAGAGTCCAAGGAGAACTATTCTCACCTGGAATGAAGAGGACAGAGACACTACACTTACTACTGCAGTCTCCAAAACCAGATATCGGGGGTTTGCCATTTTGTAATACATAAAATATATCACTACCCTTTCTTTTCCCCTTTCCATGTCCTTTCATGCTAACCACACAGCATATGACGAATAGAAACAGAAGAGTAAAATTGTTTATGTTTTCTAGTAATTTTTGAAGTTTTACTAATGAAAATGTATTTTTTTCCTGTTGGTTTGGACATGAAAATTGTCATCTTTGCTACCTAATAAAAGTGTATTTTTGTCAATTGTCATATCTTACTGACCGTTCACTGTTATGAATTTTTTTGTTATATAGGTTATTGTGGACAAGTGAAGTGCTTACCCTGAGTAGGTCTCTAAAGTAGGCTTTCATCTGAGAAGTAAAAAGTGGAAATACTATAATCTTGCTTCGTGATCAAAACCAGGATTGATTGGCTAAGGTATTTTTCAGCATTGTAACTTACATTTAAGGGCCTGAGCCCACCAAATCTTTCTTAATTGAACAGTTCTCACTCACATCATGTAAGTAGCCACACAGGAGTCTGGGAAGCTGTTAATGAGGTAGGTTTTTATCTTTATTCAAGAAGTAATATCTAGGATATATTGCTTAACTAAAGCTGTTACGCATGAACCTTCGAAAGGCGGACAAAAGCAGAACCTGATGAAACCATGCTAACTAATCCTATTAAAGTGACATCTGGGTGTCTTACCATCCAGGAGTAGTAGAAAAGCTATCACTGGAACTGACAGTGAATTTTAAATAGTCCTAATATACACAGCCATTTATAACACACTGATAGACTTTTCCATATCAGTTTTGTACTTGAATTTCCTTTGATTTTTGAAGAGTGCAATGGACATAAATTTTAAGAAGTAGAAGTCTATGAGACACTTCAACTATGTCTGTCAGCACTGTATAAGAAAAACAAACACAAGTACAAATGTATATCACAGGACTTTTTCCATGATGTACTGGCCAACAGAGAGAGAAAAATCTTTCGACATGGGTGAGGTATTGCTGTTTCACTGCTTAATTACAGGTTCTTAAAAGGTAGTGTATGATAAAGAAATGTTAACATGGACATTTGCATAGTTATGAATGAGGAGTTAGGAGAGGTTTACTTCTATCATTAACATAAAACACACAGATTTCCCAGAAAGAGTGACTCTTGGGGACTAGCTACACTCAAGACATTCTTCATGGTGATTCCTGAGCCAGGAGACAGTATTGGCCCTTAGCAGACAGTTAGTGTCAATTGCCTTGTTATGACTAGGACCCAAGTGATCAGAACTGCCATATTAAATGCAAATTGATAAATGAAAGTCTTTACTACTAGTCTGAAGGCAAAAAAGGCTGTGAAAATAATGCTAGATATATTGACAGCATCCTAGTATTTTTCATAGTGTTTAATGTATTTCATCACTAATCCTTTAGAAATTTTTAAAATAAATCTTTTGTCTTCTGTTGTGTGTCCATATTGATCTGCTGTTGAAGCATTGCTTGTAACTGTGAGATATTATTCATTATATTTGGAAGCTGATTGATCAGAGAAGAAAACTATACAGCATGGTTTCAAGAGAGAGAGCAAATCAAATTAACATACATAGGGGAAAAATAAATAGTTAAGATGTGCTTCTTCAACTTTCTTTTATTTATTTTTCAGGGCTTTTTTTCCCTGAAGGGAATAGGGAATCTTCAGATAAATTGACAGTCTCTTAAGTAACCTAACAAATAACCAAAGACATCAGCTAGCTTTTAACAATAGCAACGTCTGTAAATACAAATGTGTCATTTCAGCTCTTTCTTGCCATGTTTAATTTCATGCTTTTTAAAAAATTTCTGATTTTATAGAGAATTAAATAATGTTCTGGACCAAGTAATATAGTCATATGTATAACTGTAACCTGATTTTTTTCTTAATCTATTGTAGATTAACATTGACTAGACCTTTGAATACTAAATGTGGAACAAGAACTTCATATATACTGTCAATCATAAAAATAAAAGAATTTTTCTTAACTATCTTTCCTTTAACTAAAGCTATTATACCTATACGCTTCCCATCACTCTCCCTGCTCTGTCACTTTCCAAGCCATAACTCCCTCTAACCTTTCATAACCATTCACAATCAATCCTACATACATTTTTTTTCTTTATAGTAAGAGAGTACACAAAGGTTTCCTTTTCCAGTGTCTCCTATTTCTGAGCTTAGACACGGTATCAATCATCAGGGCCACCGCATATATCTGTCAGGTGATCACTCTTCTGCACCCTCCAAGTATTTCCTTGGCCCAATTATGTTCCTGCCTGGCTTGTTTGTTTCTTTCTCAGAAATCTATAATACACTATCCATTGGAGGGAGGAAGGGGGAAATGCCCTAGGCTTTCTAGTAGTTGTTAGGTTTGTATAGTTTACGTTGCTACTCAGTCCATAAATGTAACACTAAAATGAATCTGTGGTATCTGTGTTTGGATGACTATGAAATGACAAAAGCTGTGCTGTATTCTTGTACAATCAATATCTTACTTGTGAAACCTAAGACAGCACTTTAAATTACACACACAAAAAAAAGGATAGTACAATACTAACAAAGTGATGTCTATATCTACTTTGCTTGTGTATTGCTGCCTTTCCTTGGCAAAATACTCTATCTCAGATCCTTTCTGCAGCCAGTAAAATGTGCTAAAGAGCGACACTGATAAAGCATGTGCTATACAGCCTCCACATTTGTCAGGTGTGCTTCCATGTCCCTACCCGATATAAGTGTTCTGCTTGTTCTTTTATTTCTTTGAGAGGTTTTCTTGAATGTCTTCTCGTTTTAGGTGTTGCAGTTTTAAGCAAGCCTGTTCTGTTATACTTTGGGCTTCATCTGAAATGATGAGAGAGTGGCTGCTTAATTACATGAGGAAAAAAGATAAAAAAAACAGGAGAGAAAAAGTGATTAGCAAAGTGGAGCTTTTTTGGTCCTGGTGGTAAATTTAATCAAAATAAGAATATGAAACTGTTTCCACAGAGGAACAAAGCTAATAATACCTGAAACTGTTCTACATGTTCCAGGATATAACAACAGCAGTGTGCTATGACTAAAATTTTTCAATCATTTAGCTTCAAAAATGCTACACCTATCTGCCTATTGGCAATTTGAGGTACCTGAATTCCTCCATTAATTTGCTTTTCTTCGCCTAGAATCTCAGAGAGAGGGGCAGTAAATCTGCAGTAAAATATGTAATAAGCAAATGAGCTCTGCTCAAAGAGACCACAGATTCAGATTTCTTTTGTAAACTGATTTCTCACAGACAGTCAAACAGCTTCATCCATGTAGGTTGCCTGAGGGCACTGCAGTCACCTGGGTGTCAGACATGCAGGAGAGGATACCCACATTTCCTTCAGTTTGGACAGACAAACACGTACGTGTGTTGCACAGAGAGCTGGCACATGCACACAGTGCAAAGTGCTGAGTTACGGCACACCTTGCAGCTCATTGCTCCTGCAGTGCAAACGTGTTGCATCAGACACGTTCCAAAATGTGCTGGGTGTGCCATGGACTTTGCGTGCAGAAGTCCAGCTCTCCTCTAAGTTCTGCTTTGCCGAACACCTGGCAATGTAATCATAGTGACAGCTCTAATTGGACTGTGAGGTATTCAGATGTCCCACCTATAAGCTCTATTTCTTTTTTTCCATCTGGATCTATTTTCATGGTAGCAAGAGAGCATCTCTAGGATGAGGATATATGCCATCTTTAGCTTTCATCCAAAAGTATCTCTACCGTACCACAGTTAAGAAGAAAATCAGCTGGTCTGTGAGCTGGCGTTAATTCATCTGACAGTTGGGAAAAGAAATGGGCAATTTCCTTCACTAGCAAACTGAGCACATATTATGAGGATTTTTTTCCCAGGATAATATACATAGAATTATTTTGTCAGAAATGACTATATTATTTTAAAGCAACACTGAAATTTAATCACAAAATAGGCAACTGATAAGAAAAATCTAAGTATTTCTGTGTAAACAGTAATTGTCTTCAAATATATATGGCATACCTGAGCTTTTTGCTAAGGAAAACACTACCTTTCAAATTAAAGGAAATTTCTTGGGTTTTTAATTCAGATTTTCTAAAGGCAGGGCAGGGATATGTTGAAATGCGGAATTTTGAAAGCATCCTGTCTGACAGTGAGATGAATTTCCCATCCTGAAGAGAAAGAAAGAAAAAAAAAAAAAAGCGTTGACTTTTATTTAGTGAATGGGAGCTGTAGTGGAGATTTGCAAGAGCCATAATGTGCCTATTCCGTATGAGATTCCTTTCAGGCTGACCTGCTCAGGGCAGGAAAAAACAATGGGAGATGAAGATCCGTACATGTCATTAGAGTTTGACAAAAGGCTAGGTGTTATTCTTGTTTACGAGAGTATAAATGTGGAATGATTGAACTAAAACCAGTGGATGTCCTCCTGATTCACAGCTGAACAACACAGAAGAACATTTTACTTCCAAAACCTGCTACTTTTTTTTTTTTGTTCAAATACACAGCCATTAAATCTGAGGACATTTAGTATTTTTCTTTTAACTTCGTTTTGGTTCCTACATTTCCTACTTTACTCAGAGTAAGTGGATAACTCAGTATGTCAGGTCAGATTTACAAGGATGATCAGGTTTCTTTTTGTCCCTGAGGAAAAATATTATTAAACTACCCACTTGAGGAAGTGAAATGTATTAAAACATCTAACACGTGTGATGTTCTGGTAAAAAAAAGAATCCTGTAAGACACTCAATCACTGTATTGCAGTTGAAACTATGAATTTATTTGATGATTATCTGATTGAAACAAAGTTAACACATCAAGCTGACTACTTCATTTTTCTTTAGTTTCACTCATTAAAGATTGACTCGGGCTGGTGGAATGTGAAAGCAAATTGGCCACAGAGATGTACATGCTTTAAGGCAGTTGCTATCGACAGATGAAAAGTGTAACGTGACTGACCCAAAAGGCGTGCTGAAAGCTACTGGTGGAAACAAAGGCTTCATACTGAGTCAGATAAAAACAAAAGAAACAAAACCAGAAATGATATGAGCTGGACTAGGTAATGAGAATTTTAAGATGTCCTCTGTGTGACAGAGATAATAATATAAAAATTTTAGGATGTGTTTTAAGAAGTGAATACAACAAGCATAAAGATAGTATGAAAGCATTTATCACAGAATCATGCACCATCTAGTTCAGCTCTTTATTTGGTTTTTACTGTATAAGCTTTGGGGAGTATCTCACAGTGAGAAAGTCTATAAAATTGAGAAAGTAGTTCACTTTATGAATGTTTAAGATGTTAACATTCAATTAATTTTAACTGTGTTAATTGAGTTCTGTTATGTATAAATGTAGCTATCAGGAACTGTTCCTAGATGACCAAAATATTTTCACATTTAAAAAGCAAGCAAAGAAACCTAACTGAAGCAAGAGAAAATACTGGTAGCAAACTAGGAATTAATGAGAAATAGAGAACACTACAAAAAAGAGAAGAAAGAGGCACAGACTTGAGGAATTTTGGACTTGAGATTTTAAAAAGAAAGCCTTGACTCCAGAGACAAAAAATAATGTATTATTAAACCTTTATATTCTGGTACCATCTAGAGGCCAAATGGCACAGCATCCCATTTTGCTAGGAGCTGTACAAACATATAAAATGACAGATATTCCCTCTTCAACCCGAGGAATGGGTATGGCAAACTCACAGTTACTTAATGTTTATGTCATTTCTTCTTTGTGGAATATTTTCTATCTGTCTCTATTCCTTACAAAATATCTGGATCATCTTCATGCAAATCATGGATACGCAGTATTTCCAGGCTGCCAAAAGCTGTGTCGTGTACACAAGTCACAAGTACAGAAGGCAGAATGTGCCTGTCTGCTGCAAGAACTTCAGCAGTTGTACCCATCAAAATGTTGTAACAACAAGAAATGCAGCTAGTGTCAGGAATGAATTGTTATTACCACCATGGTGCCTTGGGATTACAGTTCTCATTCTAAGACTTCTAAAACAGTCTTTTACTAGCAAAGGCCAAAAAATACATATAACAACTGAAAATCCTCCTACTTTTCAGTTGCAGATGTTTGTAAGGGATGTCTAAGGAAATCTGTGTATGTGTTTTCTGCTACTGTTATTTTTATGTTAAATTGTTGTGAATGAGCCAGTGAAAGAATTTTTGAGCTGCTGCTCCAAGAAAGAAGTATTAAAATGGCAGGTTTTCATGCAATCCAGGGCTACTGAAGTGACCTGTGAATAAGCCAGCCCAAAACCTGGAAGCTGTCAAGACAGGATTACTTGAAGCTCTGCCTGAGCAGACAGAATTAGGTAGCCAGGGCAAATAGATGCAGTTATCTGGGGTAGAGCATTGTGTTAATGAAGCCGTGCTGCTTCCAGCCACGCAAGGACAGCTCTGGTTCCACTCTGGTCCACTGGCTAAGAGGACTGTCCATCCCTCAAACAGGTCTGTTTATTATTTGAAACTTGGTAATAAGTCAGTAAGGTCCCCACTCAGTGATTTCTAAAAGGATTTTTCACTGATATCAATGGGATTTGGACTAAGCTTTCTAACTGTAAGCTTCACTTTATGTTTGGGCTTTGGGACTTTAAACTTTCAGTTAAATTTTGCTTTACTGGTAAAATTCATGGAGTGAAATACCAGTGATACAGACTTGCTCACGTGTTTCACTAAGGGTGTTCCATAGGTTGGCTGCAACATACACAGTGATCATACAGATTACTTAAATAGCCTTATTAATTTTCCATATATTTAACACACAGAAAAGATGACATTTTTTTGCAGTGGAACTACAGGGATCTTTAAGCTTTCCTACATATATTACAGGAGGATCACAGAAGCAAAAAAATAAATCAATAGTGAAGTTACTAATATAAAGTAGATAACCTTCTATACTTGGAACCCTAATATTCCACTGGAACTCACTGAAGGAATCGGGGTTATTTTATGATCTTTTCAATTTTATCTTTTAATTTTTTATTCTACTCATTAGCAGATAGGTATAAAGAATGTCTACCTCATTCAACTATCTTTAGACATAACTGAAAGCAATAGTCCACTTCCAAAACGTGAATGACAATATTCTTTTTAACTTCAGTAGAAGTAAGATCAGGTGCTAGATACTGGCAAACATTTTGACTCTACTTGCTTCTGTGGGTTTTGGTTGTGGGTTTTTTTTTTTTTTTCTTTCCTAAAAGTACTGTAAAAGATAAAGCGGTAATTTAGTTAGAATCTTTAAAGAGATTGAAGACGGTCCAAGGTTTACCTGGGACAATATGCACTACTTTAATAGTAGAGTATTCAGACCTCTGTTTTATAAATCAGGAAAAAAGAGCAGCTCTGTTTTGTTTAATATGTTATATTTGCCAGTGCTTATACTGGGACGCCATTCTTCTTTCCCACAAAAATACATCTGGATGTTTAGACACTTCCTCCTAGAGCTGGTGCTGCAATGCCACTGCCCTGACTTTGCCGCTGCACGCTCCAGTGCCAATGTCACTGTGGTAGTCAGCAAGTATTAGTATATAAGGCTCATCGTAAATTTAGATGTCATCTAGACCCTTTTGAGCCTGTTAACTCGTTTAATCTGTTATTTTAAAAGCATGATCAATGCTTCATTGATATTTTTTATGCTGTAAAAAGATTTATACCCTTCACCACATCTGAGGTATCTACCAGGAGAGCTGGTAAAATTTGGACATTTTTGTCCAGTGAGTTCTGTGTGCTTTTGGCCAAACTTTGCAAATGTGAAAGGTAAAAAGTAAAGGTTTGCTTTAACCTTTCCATTCTTCACAAGTTAATCCCAACAGCTGAATGGAAGAGGGATCACAGGGGTCACGGTTTTAACAGGGGGACGCTGGAGAGGGAAATCCCACTCATTTGACATTGGTCATAATGCAGCCAACTGATTCCTGCCCTGGAAGCTGATAGACTATTACTAAAATAAATAATAAATCAGCCGCCAAAACAGTTTTATTGTTTTTAATGGTAGCACATATGAAACAAATAAGTATGCAAGGCAAGGGGGGGTGGGTAAGGAGAAGCCCTAGAACACTCCTAACTCCAGGCAGCTATGGCAGCTGGTGGAGAATAAACTGCAGACCCTTAGGGGGACCCATTAGGCATTTTAGGGTGTGCTCCATTATAGCTGTTTGGCATTCTTCTCTTTTTTTTTTTTTTCCATTGGCTGAATTCTTTTTTTCACTGGTTTGTGTACATGATTTGCAAAGTATGCTTGTGTTTATGTTTAACTAATTGTGATATTATGGTCTGGAGGAGGAGATAGGTTAAGTATGCATTTAACTATAGTTGGTCAGGGACAATAATTTAAAAGGAACAGAAGTGCTGTAATATATTTTTGTGTCTTTGTGATATTTCTGATGCATCACCACACAGATGCACTAGTTATCATCCTTGTTTATACGTAGCTCAACATTATCACACATTTTTTATGCTTAAGTAGCCAGAATTAGTTGCAATTTTAGCTCTTAGCTATACCATCATTTCATGTTTTTATTCTCACCTTCCTTAAGAATTAATTTAAAAAAAAGGCAAATTCAGTTACCTTGCCTGCTTTCCAAGTAAACAAAGCTTTAGAAACACCGCATGCATATGTATTTGTGTGCATCTGTGAACATGCATAGAGGTCTTCTCCTTACATATCTTTCACACCAATGTAAAAGAAATTTTATAGAGTGGCAAATGTCAAAAAGATAGTAATTTTTTATAAGTTCCAGAAAAATAAACAGATTGAGAAAGGTAAGAGGCTCTATCTTTACCCTTAGTGAAAGAAACTTTCAGCTCCAGGCTTACTTTCTTATGGGAAAGAACCCACAAGAGCATGACCTTGAATCCATAGGAAACCAGTCCTCACGTATTTTGGTGTTCCTGGAATTATTTCCTTTCTAATAAAGTAGCATAACATAATGAGACGAATAATTTTCTCTCAAGCCATAATGCTATTGAATTTAACATTTCTCTTCTTTCCTAAGATTATGTTGTATAAATTGAACAAATTTCAATTCTGGCATCTATATACAATATTTAAAAAGGGCTTACAAGTAATATAGAAAAAGAAATACACATATTTCTTGATCTCTCAGAAGATGACAAATCATTTGAGAATATCCAATAATAGTCTGCCTAAACAAACATTTCTTAGTCAGCAGCACTGTTATAGTAATAATGTCTGAAGCAGCATCCTTTTAACTGAAAATAAAAGAACTAGAAAAACAAATCAGGATAAGGGTGATTGACATAATTTGAGTTCTGCCATATGTACTTGATGGGACACAGTGATGATGCTCATGCTGACTAGAATATTTGATTCTTCAATCTCTGTTTCATCAAAAGGCATTACTATATTTGCTTTCTTACTATGGCTCACTGCTTTTTGTCTGATCTAATTCCTTCCTATTGGTTAACAGATACTGAGCATACCATTACTAGTGTTGTTACTACAGATGTAATGTTTTCTCTGTCTTTTGACTTTCAAACTTATGTGTCTGCAAGAAATATAACCCTGATAAATTTCAGGTCTTACTGGAATAAAAAGCCAATGATCGTAATTATTTCAGATGAAAACATATTTTCAATATTTCTCAGGCTTAGTCTTTTCATATTGTCAAAATGGATTTATGTGAAATTACTGCCTGTTCATTTTGCATCAAAGTTAAGTCTTCTATTTTTTAATGCCCATGCATTTCATGTACAATTTTTAAAAAAAAGTTAGTTCTGAAATGATGCTTTTGGAGTTTGACATCAACTGTTCATGCTCTAAGAGTGGTCTTAAAGTGTGCTTCCAGTCCAGCATTTGAATTAGTAGACCAGATACTCAGATTACGAAATCAGCATAGTTTCATTGACATCGCTCCGTAAAGAATAATTTGATCTGAATGATTTGATGCAACAATTTTTACAGAATGGAGTCAGTTTCTTGTGGAGAGACATTCAGAGTGACTTATTTGCTTTAGAGAAAAAAGATTTCTGGGACTCTTATTCAGCCAGATTTTAAACTCAGGGTGACTGCTGACGATCACAGCCATCCAAGCTGTCGCAGATGTTGTGTTAAGAAAGCTATTGACCGTCAGTGGGTAGTAAAATTTTTCTGCTCTCACTTTATTGCTGCCCCCATTAAACCATCCTCTCAGGTCCTATATTTGTGTAACTGGTTATGTCCCCTATGGTCTGGAGTCATTAGCCCATTCCTCAATAGTGGACTATATAATGCTTTCTTAATTAACCCTGTGGATCTTGTTGCCCCAAATAACATTTAAATGGGATTTTGTAGCTGTAATATCTTGATATAGATTTCCACTGGAAGTGCTTGAATGGAATGCATAATTTCAGGGAGGAATCCTAAAAACCCACAAGACACTTTTGAGATAATTACAACATTGCTTGTCATTTCAAAACAGAAGGCCGGGATTTATTGTCAAGACAGCATTCCTCTTTTGAATGCCATCCTTATTCAACTGCAAGTCATTTGAGTTTCTGCTAATTCAAATAAAATGAAAAGAGTAATGCAGTATTTATCAAAATATTATCCCATATATTACATACCCTAAAATATTACTTTGCAAAAACCTCATCAGAATTAATACTAGCTACTTAACTCACAATTCTACCCCAACCAGCATCTTTAATTGGTCAGTACTTATTGCTTCTTGAATTAGAAATTAATTTATGGAATATTTCATTTCCATGCCTTTTGAACCATTTGTCTCCAACACCTCTGTCTGCACATATCTTCAGATTCAGTTCCAGCTATTTGACATAGAATGAAGCACTCTTTTGTTGAGCATGTCAAGTGTGTTCAGCATTAGACAAGTCTACTGGTGTGAATTTATTTGTGTGTTCTACTTTCATTTAAATAAAAACATCAGTAGTCTTGGTGCTTTGGTTCAATTACTTTATTTTTATTGAGTTTTGATATTTTTCTGTGTCCTGGAGCTATCCTCGCTTTCATCAATAGAGGTGATCTTTTTCAGGCTGAGACTTGCTGGGGATCCATCCTTGTGAATCTTCTTCCCTTCTAAATGAAAGTCTAGACCATAGATCACAGAAGAAATAGTGAACCACTTTGTGCAGAGATGATTTTAATCACTATAGATGGCACAGAAGAGATCCTAACCATTTTATTTCTTTGTCATTTTATTTGTATTTCTTTTTCACCCCCAAAGTAGTCTAGCTTCAATGAATCATTCAAGGTTTTGCATTTACTGAGAACTGCCAACTGCAGTGTTTGCAGTCATGGAAACTAATCACAGAAACTATCACACTAAAAGACAAAGTGCCATGGAAGTACAAACTGTAAGCCTGTATATGCAGGGTAATGAGGCATACTAGAAAAAAGTTGTGTTTGAACTACCAATGAATGTGGCTAAGATAGCCTATAACAGCAGAAATTCCAGAAATAATTGATCAGATATGCATATTTTGGGTCTCAGGCACACAGCTAGCAACTCTCTATATGCCCTTATCTGTAGGGACAGTTAACTCCTATCTAAATGCCATTAATTTCTCTGGAACAGTGGTTCCCTGACAATACTTTTCCATATGCTTTGTCCACTGCACCATGATCCTTCTCCATCATGCACAAGTTACTGCTAAAATTACCGGTAACTTAAAACTCCAGAATTAGTGTCTGTTCTGCAGAGCCCTCCAGGAGTCAAATCACATGGGGAAGTTGGCTTACTGGGGAAGCATATGTGTTTATTTGAATAGGAAATGGGAGAAGATAGTTAAAGCTCTTTAAAGAATAAAAACTGAATAGAATGTAATAGATTGAGATTTTTCTTAAATATAAAATGGGGATGGCTTTTTAAAAGTACTAATTTAGTAGTTAACATGAAAAGTTAATCTGCTTCCCATTTTATAAAAGGATTATCACATGCTGTTTCGTTTACAGATGCATTATGATTGTATATGTTGATCAAATGCGACCTTCAGATGAAAAATAATTAATTACAAAGCATCCACCCTTTTTCCCAGACTGGGCAAGCCATCTTATTTGTAAATAAATTTTTGATTTTAATTATGGAAAGATTTCCACTTGCTAACTAATTGTTCAATATGCCTCATTATTTTTATTTGAGCAAATCTGCTAATGAGAAATATGAACCAAATGTTTGTTGTTACTGTCTCTTGAATAAATGAGATACTGAACAAAATTTTTGGCTTGTACGTATTGGAATAGATCCCTTATGAAGGCATCTCTTACAGAATGGAGAGCTTTGCTTATTCTCTCTTTGACAAGACACACTTCTATCTTTTCAGGAATAAGGAAATTATTCCTTTCTTAAGTAAGGAGAAACAAACAGAGAAAGTTAGACACCTTTGACAGAGGCACATTACAGAGCAGATGACCACAGTGATTTACTTAAAGGACCAGAAAGAAAATGGTATGCAACCTTTAATTTTTTTAAGAAGTGCTCACTGAGATTTTTAGCTAAACTATAATTGTTTTCTGATTGCTCATCTCAGTTAATAAACAATGTGCCCCTTGTGTGTCCTTTCTATCACCTTTAGCCTCCAGCTTTTCTCAAAAATGCTGAGAGAAAGATTGAGTACCTTGCCACTACTCATTATCTGTCTCAGCTAGTATGTGCTGAAACCCAAAGTTATTATAATTCATATTTTTTTCCCATTAAAATGGCAAGTGGTGAGGATCAAGGCAACAGTGTGCACCTCTTCTCTGTGTGTTCCGTCTACAATTTCTAAAACTGCAATGAATTTACACATTGGACACACATGCCGAGCAAGATATTACTGTTCACACTGGATGTGATGGGGCTCTGTAAAGCCTGAGTTTCTTTTTTATTAGTCCAACATGTTATCATGGAACCAAACACTTGCTGTAGTACATTTCTCACTGTCCTTGAGAAAATGGATGGATAGCTTATAACCATAATTATGCCCACTCACTGGTCTAATGAAGAGAATTAGAGAATGTGTAAACAATAGCTGTGCAGGGGAGAATATGCATAATTGGCAACTATTAATCTAATAGTGAGAGATGGAGACGGGTGAGAATGATTAACATAGGCCACACAGAACGATCGTTTGTGATAAGGATGACTGAGAAGACATTGACATTACTTAGCCTTCCCCACTGGCAAGAAAAGCATGAATAGATATAAAATTAAACCCAGTATGGAGCAGCAGGTGTAGTGTAGCAGGCTTTCAGCACCCACATTTTTCTTTCTCTGTAGAAAAATCTCACAAGTTTTCCTTTCCATGTTTTTAGCATCCTAAAAAGTGCTGAATGGTGATGCAGAAGAGCAAAGGTTTTCCACTGTCTCATACAGTTTCATTGTCCAAATTGTCATTTTCTGGGACAGTCAAGTGCGTTGTGAGTTACGGGAGGCAGAGCGTTAGGTTCTTATTTGTATCTTTTGTCCTCTGAGTGGTCCTTTCCGTGTTGCAGGCAGGGTGGTGACTGCAGGATGATGGAGGTTTATTAAAAAAAGAGGTAGACAGTTCATGGAAAGGAAGAAAATAGTAGTTTACTGGAAGTGAGAAAAGAAAAGGCTGTAGGGTTTGTGAAAGGAAGGTGAGAGGAGGATAACAGAGGATGACTGGGACAGGGATGAAGTGGCTTATGGGGTGAGGAATTAAAAAATTGTATTGGAGATTTTTCAGTTGTGAGGATGAAGTCCTCCGGGGGGGGAGGAAATGGATGGAGAAATAAGAAGTAGAAGGGCAGGCAAATCTGACAAGAGACTAGGATGTGGAAATAGTGGATTGTAAAGAGTGGAGCTAGACCGGGTGAAAGTGAGATACCCTGGCTGCAATGCTGAGACAGGGTCCTTGATCTGAGACTTTACGTGTCTACAGCCAGCTGATTGAGAAAGGGCATTAGAGATGTTTGAGAAATAAGGGATTAAAAAGTAAGATCAGACAGAAGAAAAGTAGAGTTTGAAATGAGGGTGGGTGGATGGATATAAGACAAGGCTAAATAAGCAGAATATGTGTACACTGTAGGACACTTTTCTCCAGCACCTGGAATGGCAACCGAGACTCATAAGTATATTCTCCTGTCAGCAAGGAACCAGACCACAGCTTCACTGTGCACACCCTCCCTAACCACCAGCACAGGTAGTCATCTAGTTAAAATTTGCCTTCTAAGGCTCACGCAAATGACTTAATGTAAGTTTGCACTGGAAAGCTGATATCTAGTATTTTCTCAATTCTGAATTTGATTTTCCTTTACTTAAACCTGGCAGGTGTTTTTCTGCATGTCTATACACAGCAGCTATTGAGAAGGTATGCAGACCACCCAAATTAGCGGAAGGGGGTCCAAGAGAATAAACTCTAGCCATCTGACCATCTTGTGTGAAAGTCCTTGATTCTGTTGCTGTGCAGAGTAGAGGGTCTTTCTACTAAGAAGTCTGCTCCAAAGGCAGGGGTTTTACCATTAAATTCTAAATATATTTTGTGTTGCTACAGGCTTCCTAAAACTTCAAAAAGATAACAGGGAAGGAAGCATTGGGAAAGCATAATCTTAATCACCAAAATCTCACTCTCAATTTGTATTTCTCAAAAGGTCTGTCTTAGAATTGCATCCACGTGCATAAAGGAAATACCAATGGAAGTTATGAGATGGTCCTGTACTTTCCCAATCACATATAGTTCCTTCTTCTGCTTCCAGAAAATACAAAGAAAATCTTTCCATTGGATGCATGTGGGTAGAAGGAGAGGAATGTACCACACTTCAAAACATATGTTCCAAGGAAAACATCTTATGAAAAAAAGTAGCCAGTTATTGCTTCTGTGAAACAAAAACAGGCCAAAACCCCACTCAAAGACAAAACTGGAAAAATATTAAAAAAGGGACCACCTGAATTTCCCTGGAAGCTGATACTTATCTAATTCAAGTTGATTCAGAGACAGTCCATCTGTTCTATGGATGCTGCAAATGCATTCTGCCTTCCCATGTGCTCCAGAGACAGAAAGCTTCCAAAAACTGTCAGTGGAATGAAGTCTCTACTCCTTTCCTCTGCTGTGGTTGTGATTGCTTGAATCAGATTCAAGTCCTCAGCTTTTATTATAGAAATTGTCTTCCTTTTACTGAAGCATCATATCTTATTTAAAGAATATATATTTACTTTACTAATGAATCACAGACTGCGTCTATCTACTGTAGGCTGTGGAATTATGAACAGGACTGGAGGCATACTTTTCTTTTCCCATAACAGTCTACCATCAGCTTAATATTTAAATGCCCATGGGCTCAAAAACATTCATATCTTTTTTTTTTTTAAGACAGTGATGGAAGTCAAAGGAAAAAAGGCTATGCTAGCATTTTTTCCCCTTTCAAAGTCATCATTTGTAGGCTTCTTACCACTGAAATCCCTCTCTCTGTTATTTGTTATCCTGTGCTAGATTATTTCAAAGAAGATCATTGAGAATAGCTGGAAAATAGTTTGCAAACAGAAACATTAGGCAAGGGGTGATCTTTTAAATAACAATTTCTGAACAAGACACAATACTAAACTCTGGAAATACCATTTTAAAATTAAAAAGGTTTCAGAAAATTCTAAGAAAATCCCATATGCATACAGATATAAATAAATGATCAGTATATGGTAAGTACCTGACCTCTAACTACTGACCAATCTCATCCTCCGGTTCTTATCGCAGATTAACACTTTAGTGATTTAGCGTCCGTGTGGCATAGGCCAATATCCCCATCCTTGATAATGTCAATTTCAAATGATAATGTCAATTTCAAATCATTCCAACCATTTTGGAAAGACTGTGAACTTCCAGCCCCACACATATTGTTTCAACGTTCATGATAGTGGAGAGCTCTGCAGCTGTTAACCCACAGTTAACCTCATGACTTTTGATTGTAGTCTTACTGTTTAATTTCTCTTCCCAAAGCTTATCCGCCTCTAACGTATCCAGGAGATATCCTTGCCAAACAACTTTGCAATGCCAAAACTTATGTGTTTTTTTAAAAAAAAAAAAAATTGAATTAATTTATAGAAGCCCATCCAGGGCTACCTAGTACAAAGGAACAACCTCTGATTCAAGAACTCATTAAATCATTCATGCCTGGATACTGGGATACTTACCTGCTCCTGAAGTCCTTCCTGGGGAGCTGCTCCATGGGTTTTTGGTGTGACTGAGCCCAAATTTTAACTCTGAGAGATACTGCCGCAGCGGCCCATAAGCTCCACACATCTCTAACAAAGCTTAAAATAGAGAGGACTACTTTTTGTTGCTCTGAAGGCGACCCTTTATGGCATCCTGCAATTGCTCTGTAGCGTGTACAGAAAACTTCTTCAAAACTTGGTGAGATGCCATATTCTTAGCCAACAGCAATATGCTACTAACACCTTTTACCTTGTTCATTTTCAGTTGATCCAGTTGCCACTATACCAAATCATCTACTTGCTTGGAAACAACTGTTTCAAACAGTACTGAAAGAACATGTAAGTCACACTAATTAGAGAGGTGGAAAATTTTCAAAACCAGATGAGATGTTAGCCTCACCTTCTAGTAAAAAGACAGAACGTCTGTTTATCTAAATGGTGCAAAACCTCGTAGTCTGTTTAACCCTGTCTGCTTTTTAAATTACTACAATAAGCTGTTAACAATAAATTCTTTAAATTCCATCTTTGCTAGAAAATGTGGCAATTCCTCACCATTATGGATTTGTCAAGTCAGTAGTAATGCATATATTTGTCAGGTGCCTCGTGAATTTTAATTCACTATACCTGTGAATTAAATGTTAAGTAAATGCTTAGGAACACTGTAGTTAATACCTCTGACTTCTTTCCCATGGCTTTGGCTGCCAAGATTTTATCCAAAACCTGGCAAGGTTTTATCCAAGTTCCTCTAATAGCTTCCCAAGCCAGCTGAGGCCAAGGTTTTCAATTTTCGAAGCAATACATTTTTCAAGTCTAGCTCTGTTAAAAATCAAACTGTAGTCTCTGAACCCCTGTCATATTTCAGTGCTAATGGGACAAAGCCTAATTAGAGCCTTTCATTTCAGGTGCAACACATTTCTTGAAGAAAAAGAAGAATCTAGAATCTCACTTTCTTGATTCCTAGAAAATTTTACTCTTAAAAAGGTATTTCCTAATAAGGATACACAGCATAAGCAGGGTCTTCCCTCAGATAATCTCAGAAACAACAGTAAAAAAAACCCAAACCAAACAAGAATAAATTAATGTTATGTTAAAGAAAAATCAAAATAGCTAGCATAAAATAGATATTCTACACCAGAAAGGATGTTGCAAATTAACTCTGTGATGGCTTCTGTGGGTTTCCAAGTCACTGCTGATTTATGGAAATTAACAGTTTCAGTGGCAGGAGGAAACCCACTGGCAGTCAGATGCCCGTAGGATTTGAAACAGGGTTTAGATCGCTCATGAAGCATAGTTGGATAGAAGACAAATAAAGGAATGATTTTTAAGATATGACTGTATTAATCTGACACATAATGAGGTTAATATAAAACCATCATGTAGCTCACTGGTCATTTAACAGGGACTTCTATTGCCACAAGGTCAATAACCTTGTCCCAGGGCACTGCTCAGGCAGTAATGTGGGAGACCTCCCTTTGAAAGCAAAAGGTCTACTAAGTAATCTCCCAAGGGTTTTTTACCTCTAGGAGTCTGCAATTTTACTCTTAATTTGCACTGGAAATGTGCCACCTCCTACAGTTCATTTTAATGTCGAGATGCTAAACTTTGGTTTTCTTCACTTCAGCAGGGCCTCCCAGTATTATAAAGAAGAGGAAAAAGCTCTACTGCAGCCAGTTTGGCCCAGTGGGAATAATTCATTTTTAATCTTTCAGAGTAGGCAATCAGTCAGACTCCCAGTATCCTGAAAATATATCTCACTTGAACACATGAAAAAGAGCAGGGGGAAGAGGGGCTTGACGGCTGTAAAGACAAGAAGCTGCTGTGGCCTGGGGAGAGTTTCCATTTGGGCAGGGGCAAAAGAGAGAGCAAGAAAGCCAAGTGCTACCAGTTACTTTTCAGTGCTGCTGTGGGTTGCAGCACAACGAGGGAGGTTCAGACTTTCAGCCTCTCTCATCATTGTCATGTGTTTATTTGGCACATTCCTTACTGGTTTTTGAAGGATTGCAGCTTGGGCTAAGCTTTGCTTACTTTTAATATAGATATATATAAAAACCCCAAATCCAAAACACTGCTCTACCAAAGTGTAATGATAAAGTTGTAACTTTAAAAAGTTGTAAAGTTTCATAGTTTCACAGCCTCCCCAATACAATGAAGGAAAAGGGAAGAACCTAAATTAACTCAGGTCGTACTGACAAATATTAAGAGCGCTGATAAAATATATTCAGCATTGTCCCAAAACCTAAATTTTGGCCTGTGTTATGAGAAAGAAAATTCCAAAGACACATTTTTACAGAAGAGGCCCTGCAGCCATTCCATTTCTTCCTGTGTTTTATTTTACTGACACAAATTTTTTACAGAGCACAGAAAAAACCCTTCTTTTCCACTTTGATGAGACCAGAAATGTAAACAGAATTATAAAATATATAATAAGTGTCTTTTTTTTTTTTTTGTCCACAGGGAAAGAAAGGAATGCATTAAGGGATTTAACAGTCTTTCTTCATCAATATTGTAAAAAAATGAAATTACTCCTAAAATTACTATTATATTAAAAAGGGAAGTGTAGGAGAACAATGTGTGGCTGAAGCAGGTAATGGTATAATGCTGTTAAATTAAAATCTATGTCAAAGAATTAAATGCATACAATGTGTACATGGCATATGCCTTAGGCATCTTACATTTGAGGCCATATTAAAATAACAATTTTTATAATAATGAAACTCTTTAAGGTAATGAGACAGTCATCAGGATACCTTTTGGTATTTATTAGAACATGATTCATGCTGAACTCACATGGCATTAAAATAAATCATTCCCCTTAAACAATTGAAAATAGATCAGGGACAGAAACAGATTTTCAAGGTGAAAATGCAAGTAAGAAAGCCAGTAACTTTTGAGCTTTCAAACTAGAATAAAAAAACCCACTCAGATGAACTCCCCAAGTCAACTAAGTAAATTTCAATTTCCTGGAATGTAAAATATTTTCCAAAGAAAGGTATCAGGTCAGGCCAAGTAAAAATCGCTGTATAGTATGTCACACATATCCTTTGGAAACTAGTGCTCTGAAGATGTAAACCAGAACCTCGCAGGCCTTGAACCTTTGGGAGGAGGTAGCTTTGCAACTGGTATGCCTCAGGACCTTTGGACCAAAAGGTTATTTTCCTGTAGAGCCTAAAGCCACAGGGGTCTTAAGAGTAGTCACACATCACCCTTCTTCCCCCAAAGAATCCTCCTCCATGCCCCATCCCCCCCAAAAAAACCCAACCAGGACTAGATCTTTAAATTATAATACATAGGTCCAGTGTAGCAGGGTGCAGATGAGGCATTTACAATTACTGCTCACCAGGGCAAACTTAGCTAACTTTGACAGTTAATTACTATATGACAGTACTATAAATATCTCTGTGTAGAGCCTGGAGAGAGAATTTGCTAGTTAAAACTGTTTGCACAACCTTCGACAAGCCCAGGGCTCCACCAGAGCCCTGGCTTTGTTAAGCTTAGGAGATTTTCCTGACTCCTTGCTGCAGAGGCTGGCTATGCTGCTTCCACTTTCACTCAGCGCTCAGTTAAAAAAAAAGAAATCAGCTCCTGAAATACAAACAAAACATGCCTGTAAAAGCAGAGTTATAAACTATTTCTGTAATTCATGGCTTTCAGAGATCACTGGTGAGTTTTTTCACATTTAATTATTACTCGATTACAATCACATTCTGTTCAAGATGTCATGAACTGTGCTTTTTGTTCAGATTACGCAAAATAAAGTTATGCTTCAGCATGTTCTGGCTTTGCTTTCATTCCTCAGCTGTCATGGAAGTGACAAACACTGTGAATTTAGTAATCATTTAAGTTTGTCTTTTTCATTGAAATCTGGCCATTTCCTGAAAAAGTTCTCACAGATTGGCACCATGTCGCACAATTTAAAGATGACAGCGACTTCACTATGCTAACGTCTCATTTGCATATTTTAACATACCGTATTCCTCCTTGATTGGCATTCTCATTAACTTGACATTATAAAAGACTGCATGTTAAACAATGTAAGCAGTATTTAAATGTAACTGCTATTAATTCCTCCACTTTACAGGAAGGAACATTTAATGGCTCTTTTTTTCAAGGATGCACTGGAGATGAATGTTGAAAGTTAGGCTGTTCATGCTGAGGAATATGCTTTTTTTGTTTTTTTTTCTCCATTCAGTGTCATTTGGGTCAGGTGTTGACTTCATGTGAAAAATGATAACACAGACATGAAGAGAACACGTACACTTTCAAAACTATAGAGGCTACCAGATTTTCAGAATTTGTATATAAATGTGTGGAGACAAGAGAGCTTTTCTAATTTCAGTTGGGAAAAGGTCAGCTCCCTAATGAGAAGAACTGCCCTAAGGACTTCTCTGAGGTCTTATTTGGAAATTAGCCTTGCCTTCCTGATTAAAAACAGATCTTCTTTAGGTGCACAAAACTACAGATTACTCCTTTAAATTTTAAAAGCTAGTCTTCAGCCTTTATTTGTGTCTTCTGTTCTGAAACAGAGGCTTAATACAAGCTTTCATTCTTCCTTTTTGAAGCCTTCAATATCTTTGGTCTAGTACCAATACTTTATGCAGATTCCTATCCCAAGTACCTTTTTTTACAAAAAGCTAAGGACAAAATAGCTGGTTTATTAGAATATTTGCAGTTTGGTTCCTCAACCATCAAATCATCATCAAATGCAATATATGCCCTCTAGGTTCCCAGGTCCCATAGGATGGCATGAATCATCCGAAGCCAGTAATGCTGTACCACTCAATAACATCTGTAGGTATGACCTGTTGTGACTCTTTCAGAAGTCTGAAAGCTGCTGGGTTCTCAAAAAGCCCGAGTTCTGTAAAATCTTAACAAGGCGGTGGCATTCCACATGCTTGGCATAGCTCTATCCAGCAAATAGTTAACGTTTCTAGCCCAGCTCTAATTTGTCCCATTGAAAGTGAAAATATTTTAGACATTTTTTTTTTGACACTCTTTCCCAAAGGTTTTATTTCCCAGGCAAGAAAACTTCTAACGTTTTTTTGGCTTAAAGGCAACTTTTGAATAAAAACATTTCTCGCCTAACTGTCCAACACAGAGATGTCTTTTTGGGGTGATAGGTATGGAGAGTAAAAGCTGAAAATCATGTTGCTTGGAAAGTAGTCTTAAGCTCTTTTGATTTTCAGTTCTCTGGGTGAATTTCTGGGTTCCTCTGGGCCCAATTAATGGCTCCTTTGCTGTGAGGTTAAAGCAGTAATTCAGACCACCTTAATATTCTTTTCAGATGATGACTGCTTCTTAAAATCTCAAAACTTCCAAATACTTTTTTACCAAATCAAAGGCAAAGATTGTTTTGCAAAAGGACATTTTTCCGCATCTATTGTAACAGCCTGATGCATTTTCTTAAAATTCAATTGGAATTTACCATTGACCTCACTGTGAACAATTCTGCACATTCTGCTGATGGGTGGTGGTGATGTACACCACGCCTTTTCAGGCTCTGAGATTCCTGAAATTACTGGCAATTAATTGATGGAGGATACCCTGATTTAAGAGAAAGGAATGCCTGTGGAGGCTTGGGCACTCACCTCTCTGCTCTTCTCTCCCCAGAAATCAGTTCTGTTTCCTAATCTAGATCAATCTTACCTACACAGTCTCTCTATTAATTTTCACCCATCATTTCTGCCTCTTCTGCAGCATCCCACTTTGTTCCTCCTGTGTACCCTTTCAAAGAAACCACCAGTTTTGTAGCTCCATCTGCTTTGTCTGTGTTCCTACTGGAAAATGCAGTTTTGTTCTTTCAGACTGAAGACTACCTACCTTTTCTTCCTTGCAAGCTGCAGGAGCAATTTCGTTAGGGTACCCCTCACCCTGCACCTTCCCTAGATGTGACACTGCAGGCCAGAGAAAGGAGAGGGCACAGACCAGCTGGGAAACTGCTTGTATTTTTGTAGTGAAAGGGATAAAGCAAAGCTGCTTGGTTCTTAATGTTTCCTTCTGGGGAAGTTGTCAGGTTGCTGACGTGATAGAAAGAGAGCAGTCCCTGCTTATTAGGTGGCCAAAAATAACCCAAAAGCAGGACAGATGGACAGACAGTCAGTCATAGGTTTTTTTTTCCCAGGCTATTCCAGCTAGGTGTGGTTGAAGAAGTGTTGAATAAGGTCTGGGAAACAAATTGCTTAATGTTGTCCAAACCCATACAAGTCTTCTAAGCCCACAAAACTTTATGTGCAAATTGACAATCTGCAAAGCAGCCACCTTGACTTTAGAAGAAGCAAAGTCAAGCTTAAATATTTCTGATCACTGAATCTTAGAGGCAGGTTATGCAACAGCCAGAGGAAGAGGAGAAATTGAATGCCCATGCATGGGCAACCTAACCTATAAGCTAATAAATAAGCAGCATATTTTTTTTATCTGTTGACTGAAGTGAGAGATGGAAAGTGAGTGCCAAGTAGCAGCTATTATAGCATTGTGCACACGACATTGAAGTTCAGGGTCAGTGGTTTCCATTATAAACCCCATTTTTCAGGGTTTATAACTTGGCTGCTTTAAATCATATGTAGTTGAAACTGGCATGCAACTTTTCAGGACAACTATAGGAGATTTTTTGCCATTTCTTTCTTTAAAAAAATTCCTTACATCATTTAACCTATTTGCCTTTACAATGCAGTTAAAAGCTTTTTAGTCATTACAGACACTTCAGGGGAACAGAAAGGTTCTAAGACATAGGGAAATACCAAAATTTTTTATGCAGTGTATCCTGGACTTTAGGAAAATTGAAGGTATGAATTCAAAATATGCACCTCAAGGCAACTCTGCGCTTGTTAAGGTGGTGTCAAGCTGTGTCTTCAGCCATACAGAGAGACGGAAAAAGCATTTCTCACTACTGTTTTTTCTCTCCATTTATTTGTCGATGATGTGAAATCCAGTTAGTGAGCTACCTGACTCAAGAAGCCTAGTGATGTCTTTAGTACTGAGATCAGTAGAACTCAGATCCTTGCATTGCTGTGCCACAGGGAAAACAAGAGATGACTATATTCTTTTCTTAGGTCTATGAGAATGTAGATGCAACACCTAGCAAGAGAAGAGCGGGGCGGGGGGTGGGGGTGGGGGGGGGAGGGAATAAAGAAAAAAGAAGGAAGAAACACAGTTTTCATGAAATGTGGCATATAAACTCAGACCATTTATTCCAGGCCTCCATGAAGGAGGAAGGATAGGGAAACTGCAATTATAGTCACAACTCCCAAGTACAGGTACTGTTGAGAGTGAATGTATCTTCCTCTGCTCCTTCCTGATGGTTCTGCTGCAACCATCAGCTCACTTAAGTACATTTGAGTACTCTTCTGAGGCCTCTTGAAGCTGCCACAGCCTCCTCCACACTTGGCACCCATTCCAGATAAACAGGTATATTATGGACACCAAGGTGGGGACTGTCTCCTCATACCTATCTTTACACAGCCTCCACTTTTCTATGTGATGAATGAAGACTCCTTTGGTACATCAGAGACAAATTCAGAAAGTGTTTACAACATCTGGGCTATCTAGCTGTTCTTTCACCTCTTAGAAGAAATTTGTGAAGAATATAGTGGTAACACACATACTATGACCTACAGAAGACTTAGGTTTTGAGTGAGTGTCACAGCACTGCATTTCCCAGCACATTAAAAAACATCTTGTGAAATTCATAGTTTGAATACCAATTGCCTGAAATAATCTGAATCTACAGCTCCCGTGAGAATGAGATACTATCAAGTGGGGTGGAAAAGGGACTCATTTCTTTGTTGTTGCTACTTTTCTGATTTTGCCTTTCCAGGAGGGAAGATTAGACTCTTGCTGGCTAATCTGCACAGAGTGTACCAGCCATTGACTCCAGTCATCTTCAAGCTTCCTCTCTAGTTCAATGCATAGTTAACATATTTTCCAACTCCAACAAGAAGCAATAGGGAAGCTTTATCTCAGACTATGCAAGAGAAACAAGTCTCTGAAAAAGCCCATGCAAGGGGAGACAAGCAATATCTTATTCAGATCAGGGATTTGACCCAAGATCTCTTGCCCTCAGATAACTATCATAAGAAACAGACTTCGGAGTATTTAGAATTAGGACAGCTGCAACATTTCCTGCTGGAGATAGGTCATAATACACAATATACCTATGCGTTAATTGAACCCATGAGCAAATAGGTTAGCATGACTCCTTAACCTTGTAACTGAGATCCTCACCTGGGAGTTTAACTATTTATGTTGAATTATCATGTCAGCAGGAAAGGTTGAGAGCAGCTGACCTGGGATGTGCTATGACTAGAGGGTAAGAACATGTTTTTGCTAAGTCTAAGAATGATACTCTGGTTTCATAGCCTCAAAATTAAAATCCTTCTAGTGGAACAAACATTCTGATTGTCCTACTCTGGAGAGTAATGTGATGCCACACTGGTTTTCCTCCTTTTTGTGACTCCACTCCTTCATTTTACTCATTTTTTAAAAAATTGCCTGAGGATGAAAAGTTTCATTTTTAGTCAAAGGAGATATGTTTTCAGTATAGTGTTGGTTTTTTGTTTGGGTTTTTTGTTTGGTTGGTTTTTAGGGTTTTTTTTGGTTTTGTGTTTGGGGGGGGGGAGAAAAAGGAAAATGTATCAGTCCAGTTACTGATTTTATTCAACAAACCAAACTTTAGTATACTTAGAAATATTTTCGCACTTCCACTTGGAAGGTAAAATCTATTCTCCAGCTTCAGGCATCATGCAAGCTTTTTGCCTATGTTGGTTAGAATGATAATTGCAGTGACTTGGGTTAGGTTTCTGCTGAGCTTTAAGTGATTTCATTGGGGTTTACTAGACTGTCAGCCATTTTGATTCTTTTACAAAGGAAGATTGCAATTTCTGTCAGGACTGCTATATTTTATTTTTATGAAAGAAAAAACAAAACAAAACAACCCTGACAGCTTTTGAGGGAGAGAAAATGATGGTAGTTGGCAATTATTCTGTATGTGTGTAAAAACTTGTGTATACATAACTTATCTTAGGTAGAAGTACAATACAGAATAGACCTGTAATCTTAGTTTATAAAGCTAGACACATGTTGTATAAGAAAGCCCACTCGAGTTCCCTGGGGGAATCTAGACAAACAATTAGAAGTAAACAGAAAAAAAACATCCCCAAGGAAAAACATAATAAGAAACAAGTATTTTTTATAATAAAGAACTATATTAAAAAAAGGAAGTTGAGCATTGTATAATAAAAGCACAGAACCCAAGGCAAAAGAGATGCAGTCAATCTTCCAAATGATCTTTATGAGGGTTAAGGGAGAGTTGGTGATTTCATGAGAGACCTTGCAGAGCGAGGTACATATCGTCTCATTATACAGCACTGTCTGGGCAATAATGTCAGGGGTAGGGAGAGGGTAGATACAGAGACTATCATTTGGCTTGTCATACATAACTAATAAAGCAGAACTGGAGACTAGTTGTCACTGCTTGTTCATATGGGGCCAATTTCTGGCAACCGCTGACTATGGGCACCTGCCAATAACCCCAGGCAGAGCAGTGAAAGCAGGCATCTTCTCCTGGCTCTCCAAGCTGCAGTGCCTGTGATGTTAACCCACTGTGACATGCCAAAGAGGAACATCCCAAGATGTTGTTGAGACCTGCCAAGTTTCTCTCCCCATCTCCCTCATATGTGTGTATATCTCTCAGCAAACAGCAGCCTTAATCCACTTTTCAGGTTTGCACTGAAGGCATTTGCTTCCTCCTCTCTATGAAATGATCGAAGTGAATCACGGTGAACATTCATCCAAGGGAAATTTCAGAATTAGAAAGCTTAACAGAGAACCATGTTCTCTTAATGTTAATTTTAATAATTAGAGCAATCATCAATATCACTAGATCAGTCTGAGCAGAATTTAACCAGTAACTTTTTCTTACACAAGTCAATCAAAAGAAAAGGGCAGCTGCAAAAATGGCTTCACAATTCAAAGTTCTTGTTTTATAGCTTTGTGTGACACTGTAGTCCTTATAAGTAAAATACCCTCTGAGATTGATGGGTATGCCTGCCCTAGGAGTGCAGAAACAAAACCAGTGAATTTCATTTTTAGTAGGCCTCAAGTCTGACACATTTTGTACTTGCAGGGGAAATGGATCCATCCGATGATAACTCTCTAAATTACATAGCCAACAAACTATAATTTCAGGACTCCAGGATTTTTAATCACAATAAAAAGTATACTGAGTGGCCATGTATATTATTAATTTACAGATAGAACTAGATGGAAGACAGAACATTCAGATGTAATCTGTTTATGGAGACAGTCAGGCAATTGTATCAGACAAGGGAACTCATTTTGCAGAGTAAGATTTAGTGATTAGCCATGGTGCCCTCATTTTATCTTTAAGCCTATAAAATTCAGTGGTCTGAAATCTATCTAGTGTATTGAACACACCATTCAGATACCTGTGGCATTATTTTGGTATCCCATCCCTGCAGCCATGGGCTACAGAAGTATTGTGTGATTGAATAACCTCATATAGAACTGGTCCCAAAAGTAGGCTGAGAAAAACTATTAGTATTTTTAGTTCATCACTTTCCCCTCTAAAGACAATTTCTGAAAGTTATTCAGGCTCATTCTTGCCTAACTGGTTATCTATTCCACCCCATACAGATATTTTTCAGCGATGTTGTTACATCCCAAGCCCATAAAACATATAGTATGTGTAGCATATACATACTGTAATTAAAAAGAGACACTCATGTTGATAAAAAGACAGTTGTTCCCACATAAGTGTAAAGACTGTCTTCTCTACCAATTAAGCATCAGCAGAATATGGGCTTTAATAGTCCTCTTGGGGAGCTTGTCTTTTGTATCTATGATAAATACATGATTATAAGGACAAATTATATGAGCAGCAATAATTTCCTAGTAATGTGATCATTAAAAGCCTTCACAACTGCAATACATCAATATTAATTGGGGACAGATGATCATTTTACTGACATGTTCAAGTCATTATCCATATTTCAGTACTTCATGAATACCTGAATAGTCTTAATGATGTGATTTTTTTAAGATGCTTTCTTCAGTGGCCCTAACATGATTGTTTATCTAAAAATTATGAAAAAAGGAGAAGAAAAGAGAATTAATTACAAGTAGTGCAGGTAGTTGTTGGCTAAAGGTAGGTAAGATTCAGCAACATTTTGGTTTCTTTTCAGATATGAGAACAATTTATCATAACCATTGTGGAGAAACAGCAGAATAAACCCTGCCTGCTGGGCCTGGGTCATGTCAACTCTGTGGTAAACATTTGCTGACATGGAGGACATTGTCACTCACAGCTGTTGAGGGTAAGGAGTCTACTACAGCAACCTGCTGAATCGCATTCCTTAATAATATTCATCACCTGCCTGTCTGCTTCAAAGACCATTTCTCATGTGGGCAATGAACACTGATTCTCTGCTTGCATGGGTCTGTCCTTTTATTTCCATCCCCTGTGACAGTGGACTGGTAAATAATTTTGTTACCTACCATGGACAGGCTGTTGCAAATGCCACGCTAATTTGCAGATAACATGTTTGCCAGAAGAATGATAAACCTTATGTGATAATCTCCTGAAAGCTGAAGTGAAATGACAGAATATAACTTCAGATTACATTTTGTGTCTGAAAGTGTATTATAAACCCACAACTCCCGCTCATGGAGATGTGAATGTCAGGTGTTAGTCAGTAAAGTATTTGATCTGTTCCATAATATCATACCTGCTGATTTCTCTTCCACTATAGACTCATGCCATGATATGATACAAAACCAAGATTGTCCTGACTCTGTGCAGTTATTTATAAATATAGAAGAAAGATATAAATACAATTGCTAAGGCTTATGAATAAACATATAAATTATGTTTTGCATAAGGGTAACTGGATACGTTAATCACATTTATACACTCATTAAAAAGGCTTGGAGTTAATTTTCACTGCAGTTGTTTAATAAGACACCAGGTGTCATCATTAGGGCTGCCATTGAGAATATTTGTCTTGCCTAAGCAGAAGTTAGTAGCTATAAAAAAGTAACTAACTTTTGTCATCTAGACTGCACTGTGATCATACTGTCTCTTAGTGCTCTCCTTCCATGACTGTCAAGGTGAGTTGTCCTGACATAAAAATAAGCAATAGATCTAACAAAAACATACCTACAAGCTCATGCACATAATTATATACATACTAACTTGTAATATCAGAAAAAACCCCTACATTAATGTGCTGCCACAGTAATGAAATTGAACATTCAACTGTTGAACAGGTTTAATGTGGCTGTTTGTTTAACGCTGAATTGCAAAATAGTGTATCTTCAGAATGGGACATTTATATACATAAAATAGCATTATTTTAACATTAAGGTTTTACAGTTAAATTTTAATTAACATTCTTTACAATTAAATATAAGTCTAGATTTCCCACAGCAAAGCTAAAAATCTTTTTCCTACTGTGCTAAATTCATTCTTCATGGAGGACATCACAGTGTGACACTAGGATTATGCTTAAATCTGTGGAGCTAGCTATTGGGTGTGGGCAACAGAAGAGCTGTACAAATAATATAGGAAATATAGAAAATCAGTTCAGATTAGCACTAAGTTAAAATGGTGGTTTTTTCCATAAATTAAACGCAAAGATTGTTTTTGGTTTTAAGAGTAACTATTTTGGTGTTATTTTCAACTTTGACATAAAATGCAGGCAAAGGGACTTCTGAAGTCTATTTAATTTGCTCATCTTAGGTCTGGAATACCTTGGTTCAGTTTCTTCCCCTACTTGAGGAGTCTTGAATCCACTGCTCTCATCAAAGTCTTTTAATTGTCAGGCTATTAGGCATTACAAAATCCCATCCTTTATCTTTCCTTTTGATGCTGTTCCATTTTTTAGAAAATATTTTTATAGAAAAAAAATTGTTCCTTTGTTTAGTGATTGGGACATTTCCTTATGATTTAAATAGGTCGGATGAAGTAGAAAAGCTGCAGTAGAGCCAGAGAGAGATACACGTCTCCACAGTCTGTGATAAAGCATTCATGTGGGAAAAAGGAATTCTTGGTCCAACAGCAACAGCTGCACGATTTATTTAATCTGCCTCTTTTAACTGATTCTCCCACAGCTTTGAGAGGAGTTGGAACATACGAATTATCTGGTTTTGAAAATTATGCTCTTTTTGTATGTGGGAAACATAAGTGCTTTTTGTTATCTTTTGTATACAGTATATACTAACTGGATAATCACTTGTGATCAAAATGTGTAAATGGTATATCAAAGGTCTAAACTGGCATTCTTTAGAGTAATGGAGCTATTATATTAAAAAAGAATATGCGATTTCTCCACTATTAGGAACATTAGTGTATTGGGTATTTACTATGGAAGAATATCTCTTCTTTTTTTATTCAATTAATTAAGAAGATGCCAAGAGCTACAGAAGTATGAATGTAGCCCGATATTATTCATACAGGATGCAGTTATATTAAATCACTCAAGTAATTACACTTATGCTCTGAAGAAAGAACAAAAATGTCAGATAGAAAACGCTGGCTCCAAGAGCTTAATACATCCATAATATAATTTTGTGTAAAACTAGAACTTCAAAATAAGTTCTTATCGTACATTCACCAAAATGGCAAAACTTCTTAATTACTGATTTGTTCAGTTGTTGTCAGGTGGTATTAGCAAGAGCTGAGACTTTCACATGTAGTAAAACACAACATTCAGCTTTGCCATATGATCTTTTATTTGTGAAAGCAGAGGACGTGAATTGTGTGCTTGATTTTTTTTATCTATGGGAAATACAAGTGAGAACATGGAGAAGATAATCTTTCAAGTAATGAAAACCTTGCTTGATTTAATCTTCAGACTGGAAAATGTAACTGTGGCATCACATTTCTCTTTTTCTTTATTCTCCAATTTCCATGACATAAATGTAATTCACTTCTCAGGAAATCAATAATAGACTAACTTTCCTGGGCTAAATTGGATAACTCTAGGACATCCTATCCTCTCCTTCCCTCTCTTATATTCCAGTTTGGTGGTAGGAGATGTACACTCATCATCAGAGAGGCTGCTTGATACTGGGAGCTCACAAGTTGTGGTCTGTTAACGGACACTAAGCCAAGCCTGTTAGCTGCTAAACCAAGTAACCTTGTAGGCACTAGATTGTTATTGTTATTTTGCCAAAAATAAAATTGAGGGAAAGAAAGCATGCTCAAACTAAACATAATTCAAATAGTTATGATGACGTGGTATCACCTCTGGAGCTGGTCATGACTTGCCATTGTTCAAATTTCTCAGGTTCTATTCCTCCTGACTCTCATTGAAGTGAAATTTGGAGAGAGTGAGGCTTTTTAGATTTCTCGTCATACTGTGATCCAAGACATTAAAAAAAAAACCAAACCCTACTAAAAAATTTAGGTTTTATTAAACTTTTATTGCAAGAAGTAAACAAAGATAGTTTTGCAGTATTTTGGATATAATATTTTCCTAATTAAAACTACCATCCAATGCCATAAATGTAGTGTCTATCACTTACCTACTTTTTCCAGCTTCTAAATCTGTATGAGCGCAAACAATTAATAAATAAAACACCTTTAGGGATCCAAAAGGATGTTGCTTCTGTAGGAATTCTTATAAGGGGCACATGTACTGCATGTTGCTAGGATTATTTGAAAACTGCATGTGTCCTCCTCTCAATTTGAAAGTATGAAACTCTGTCAAAAAAGGAGCTCTTCCACCATGGATATCTCTAAGGGGTACAGCCACAGGTAACTAGTTCCTGGTAAGAGGAATAGCTGCCTCCTGCGTCAATCAGAATGTAATTATATTCAATACTATTGAAATCTGTTTCTCCCAGGATAGTGCCATGATTGGCTGGTATTGCACACACGTCACTCATTAATAATGATAAATTCACGTGGTGTGCGGTGTCAACGATTTGATCTTGAATATCTAGACTAGGAGCTGAAAGCAATGAGAACCAGTTAATGCTGGAGGGGCTTGGATGTTTGCTTCACTCTGCAATCCATGTGCTACCGAGAGTGACCCCAGCTGCAGAGCCATCCTGCTCAGCTCTGCTGAAATCTCTGGAAGCAAGTTAATTCAAGGCAGCCAAATCTGCTCCAAATCACACTGTGCTGTTTAGATGCTGTCCCAACTTGTCTTTATGGCTTCACTGCCTTTTTATTCTGTTCTCTTCTTTCTGGTCGTGGCTACCTAGGAGTCTTCCAGTTTTCTAGTCTAAAAGAGCGACAGAAAACTTTTTTAGAACAGCATGTCCAGAACACTGCTAGAGAAGTCCTCTGCTAAATTCCTGAGAAAGCAGCATTCATCCGGTTACCAGTCTGGTAAGTCTGTTCTGAAAGACAGCATGGCAGTGCCAGACACAACTGGAGCTTTCTGGATGGCTGTTATATTTCATATCTGTTACCAAAATTTCAAATTCAAGTTCTTGAAGAGGATTGCAAGGAATTCCAGGCAGCTATATAAACTCAGAAGCAAAAAAAAAAAGAATATTATGGAATACATTTCCCTTGCACAAATACATTATATTACACCATGGCAGGTACACTCAAGGATCTTTCCACTAAAGATCTCTGAACCGGGATGATGCCCTGACAAACCAGGCTGCGGCATCACTGTGGGAAGTTCCCTGGTGATCCCTGCAGAAAGTGCAGCAGTGAGTCAGAATGAGAACGGGGGAGTTTTAGAGAGAGACAAACCAGCAGCTTTCTTCCACAAAGTATCCAGATATGACACCACTTACTCTCCATTTCAATTTCTTCATAAGTAAAATGGGAATAATGCACAATTCTACAGAAAGAGCGAAGGTTGTGAGAATGGCCCTTCTTATGGCTTCTCCTCTTTATGCTGCAATAATGATTTTTTTTTTTTCCTGATTGGTGCTCTTACCCTCATTAGTCATTATTTTTTTCATGATTCAACTAAAGCTTTATGAAGATATGATTCAAAATGAACACTTAGTGATTTTTATTTTTTTTTTAAACTAATGTGAAAGGTGATAAAGAGAGCTTCCTATTTTATGGTTTGCATGCAGAAAAATCCCTGTTATCCTCAGAATCATAGGTATGTCTAACTTCACCACAGCTGCAAATGACTTGCGCAGAAACTGGTAAGTGCACAGACAGGATGCCTGCAGTCTTTCTGAATGATAACTTATCAATCAATTCAGTACCTCACCTTTTTGGGGGATGTGCTGAATATTTATAAAAATTTAAAATATATTAGAAAAGTTTAATTACACAATCTAGGACTCTCACATTACCTTTCTTTAAAAAAATCCATACTGCTAAACATTCAGTTCTGCAGTATGGCCATGCTTTCATTCTTAGTATTATCTTTCACTGTCCTACTGTTCTCCTAAACACTTTGATTTTTCTTTTTACATGGTGTATGCCTTCACTGTTCTGAAACATTGATTATGTACACCTACACTTCAAAGCTCAGAAGTAACAGGTCTGTTTGAGGCTGGAAGTATTTGTCTTTATGCAACCAGTTCAGTAGTCTTTTACACCTGATTTTGAAGAAATGTATTCATATATATGTATATATGCACTTATACACACACTCACATGTATAAATATAAATATACCTTTATACATACCTATACCTGATTAAGACAGTTGGCCTATCTGAAAAAAATGCCATTCACAGGACATGTTTTGTCCCATCAAGCAAATAGAAGATACTGAGTTGCTGGATTTTTTAAAAATTTTATTTTCCACACTACACAATATCTGAGTGACTGTGCCAGTGAAGACTAGGTTCTTTCAATACTGGTATCTTCTTTAAGGTTGTGGGTAGCCGGAAACTTCTGCACATCACTAGTCATTTCCACCGAGAGGAATGTGCTCCCGGTCAACTCTTGTCCTGGGACTTTTCTTTAGTTTTCACCTATAGAACATTTGACCTCTACTGTGGAAGAGTAAAGTATTTTTAACATTTTCATTAGTCCAGTCAGTAGCTCTGCTCCCTCATTTTGATGTTTTTTCTTGAGTTCTCCAGAGAGGCTTTGATCACTGGCAAAATTGCTTTTTCATGACCTCATTTAATATGCAGAATAAGCTTCACCACCAGGTGCCATGGTTTTCCTTCATTGAGATTTCCCTAAGGACATCCTGGCCTTTGTGTAAGTCTCCTTGTGAATCCTTTGTTCTTCAAAATGTAGGCAGTGCTGAAACTCCTAGTTCTGCATTTGGAAATGGTCTTTCTGTGATGTTTTCTTTCTTTTTCTTTTTTTTTTTTCAGTGAGACCCAGGCCAAACCCTTTCTTGTATTTCCACATATTTGAAATGAGGTTTCACTGGCTGTCTTCCACAGCCATATTCTGAACTCTGGGGCTTCCCAGAACAATTTTCTTCCACTCAGATTTTGCCTCTCACTTTTTATTCTGGGTCTTTTAATTGCATACTTCTAAATGAAAAGCTGTTCTTGTACTGCATTGCGTGCTGTCTCTTTCTCTCTTGGACCTATTGCATATTGTATTATAGTTATATATATTAGAGTTTATTCTGTGTGGCTGAACATTTCTGAAGTAAGGCAGAAAATATATGTCCCAAAATATTTATCCTCATATCTGAGGCACTAAGCAAAAGTGTTTTATTTTCACATACAATGCTTAGCCTGTGCTACTGAAAATACCATAGTTGGCAACATAAGCCACAGGTGAGGTATGGATTTTGTACTTGTCTCCCAACAGCACCCCAGCCCCCAAAGACTTAATTATATAAGATGGGAAGTAAAATTTTGAAAACTTAAATGAAGGATTTGCCTTTAGTTATTAATTCACTTTGAATGAGCAAGTCTTATATTGCCAGTTATATTAAATCTGTTGATTCTATCTGTTTCAATTCAGTAGACCACTGTCTGCACAATTGTAGCTTCATTAATAAATGAATTATGTGCAGTAAGTTTGCATTCCAAAAGCAAATGGATTAAAGCATTTGTATATTACCCTAGAAATAGATACTTTTAGGTACACAAAATGAATAAACCTCTCTCTCTAAAATAACTATTGTAATGAAAAAATTGATGTTACCCAAGTAGAAAGTTACATTATGAAAATTATCCTCCTGACCTACCTAATCTAGGGAATCTCTAGGAAATGGTAAGTGCATTTCACAGGGTAAAATCTTGATGGCTTTAGGACAAGATAGATAAGAAACCGTAACGTAACAATTTACAGGTCATATAACATGGAGTGAACTTTCCCAGAGACTCATACAGGCATCAGCACAATACAGTTTACAGGATGCAGCTGGGAAAGTAGGAGCTCACTGATGACTGTCCAGGTCAGACTTTGGTCCATGAGAGTTCTGCCTGTCAGCCCTATGAAAAAATGCAGAGCTCACAGCACAAAGAGCTTGAGTCTCAGTGAGCCTCAGCATTTTTAGGTGATACTGAATTTTTCTGAGGGTAGAAAGAAAGCAGCAAACACCACAGCAGCGCTGTGGTATAGTAATATTTAGGCTACATCACGTAAGGTTTGCGCAGTGACCATGAGGCTAGCTGGGGCGTGGGCTGTGGGTCTCCAGAGTTAAGATCCTGCAAGGCTGCAGTTTGAACTAAAACAGTTTCGTGGGTTCTCTTGCAATCTCCGTACTCTGTGGCGTGGTCCCGGGGGAGCCATGTAATACCAGTGAGTTACACGTTTGCACCTTTTGAAGGTTACTCCTAGGGACTCTCTGTCAAAAGCAGAATACTAACGCTTTTCATTATACATCCTTCAGGTTCAGCACATGTCAGGGGAAGAACTGCCTTGTACTTGTGAATACATCTGCCTGCAGGTGCAAAAGATTTCCAACAGGAACAGCAAGCGAAAGAAAAAATGTGTTTTGACCTAGTGCAGTTACACTAGAAGGGCATAACACTGAGGTGGGAAAATAGGGGTGGGCTGATTCTCCATCACAGCAGTGAGAAGGAGAACAGCACAGGAAAAAAAAAAAAGGAGATTAACTGAGCTGTTTCCTAACAAGTATTATGCAATGTACAGTTCACAATCTTTCAAATAGAAAGGATCTTCCTAGATAATAGCTCTGGGGGTTGTTTTTTTTTGGTTTTTTTTTATTTCTTTGTGATGCTACATCTTCCAGACTATCCCTTCTTCTAGCTGTTTGTTTCTTCCTTTTGAAATTAGTCTACATTATTTTGATAAGGGTCAGAAAACGACACAAATAAAAACAAAAACATAACAAGTCTTGAACTAACCTTTAGTTACAGGTGGGGAAGAAAAGGATGGTGAGGGATTTAGGATCACTGAGCAGCCAAGATTTTTGGAAAGGTAAAAAAAAAATGTGTGTGTGTATATATATATTTTTAAATTGTCATTCTTCTGCATTTTTAGACAAAGGGTAAATTCAAACCTGGAAAAAGATTTTTTTCAAAAATGTAATTTTACTTTTCCGTGTTCGAACTAGTGAAAGAAAATTATTCTAAATCAGTCTGAAAAAATGATCAGGTAAAGTGTGAAAGGAGGTCATCATCTCTGCAAATCAAAATTAAGCTGTCACAATCAAAGTTAAAACCAAGGTGATATCTCTGTAAGGTGACTGATGAATTTTTCAGCCTGTAGTGGCAAATCAAGTGAGCAGAACAATAGTATGCGCCAGGTGTCGACTGAATGAATAGTGCCACATACTTCTTTTTTTTTCCGAAAGATGCTGGCTAAAAACATTCTTGTTTTCCATGTCTGCAGCAGCTCTTTCCTAACTGTGCAATATTTTCACAGTTCGGCTATCATGCAAAGTCGTTTAATACTGGAGCATTTCACTGGTCTCACTCACATTGCATTTCCACAAACTGTAATGTGTACATGTCCTGGCCTTTGTAACCATGAGGGAGGATTTGACCAGAAGACGGCCAGAGGCTCCTTGCAACCTAAATTATTCTGTGATTCTATAGAATTCTGGAGAACTTCTATGATCGACTCGATTCTTCTTCCTGGATTCATCCGGTCACATCGGAGTGAATGTAATTCTCCTTTGCACCCATGAAGTCCTAGCAGGGGGAGGGGGTAAGTGATGAAAAGCAAGGTGATACAAACAACATGGCTATTTGGAGGTTTGTAATATTCTAATAATAAACCTAAAAATATAGCTTAACCTGTATTTTCTCCAAGTTTGTTTAATTTGTCTTTTTCTGGACTTCTAATCCATAGCCATAATGCAGTGCTGCTATTGCTACCAAAGATGGTGTAAGGTATATCACAAAGATTTCATTTTCTGTGAAATCCTTTGTGAGATTTTTATAAAGTAAATCAGTGGAAAGTCCGCTTCAGAAATGATCAGATGTTTAGGGTATTATATCAATAGGCATGGAAAAAGCAGCAACAAAATGTTGTAATAATCCTATAGAAATATCAGATAATATTTTACTGATGTGCAGATTTTCTTCTAGTTGGCTACCTTTGGCTTTTCCATGTAACATAGGCATATAACTATATTTCAGTTCATCTAAATCCTATTTCTATTTCTTCCAGTTTTAATTTAAGCAGCTTTAGTGACACTTTCCTTTAACTCCCATGTACATGGTAGTAGTGCTGTCATATATGTGATATTTTTAAAGTCACTGATGGGAATGATATTGTATATCAGAAATGTAGTTATACATTTCTTGTCCATTAGCTGTGGACAATGACAATGGACAAATGCCATTAATTAATAAGTCAAAGCAGGCCCCTTACAAAACTGTGTCAGCACATTTGCTTGGAAACAAGTATATTTTTTCACAGTAACACATAATAATTTTAATGTAGGATTTTCTGATCTTGTTCAATGGACATGTTTTCAAGAACCAGGATTGACAGTACAGTGTATGAAGCTATCGGAAAGTGGTTGATAATGAGCTCTGACACAGTGAAGATGGAATCTTTGCTTTAAGGTGTGCGATTAAGGTGTGTGAAATTACAAGAGCTGGGATCATGTGTGACACTCATATGAAGAAGGAGAAATATTTTTAGCTTTGAATCACCTGGTGGCCTTTGTAAAATAGACGTTTAAAAAATAGTGATGTTATAAAAAATAGAAATTGTTTTTAAAAAAATTAGAGAGCTAGGAAAATACAGTTTATCCTTTAACACCAATGATATGAATAGTTTAGGGAGTGTTCTACTAATGTACTACCCAGTTGTGTATGATGTGTGATGCACTTTAGCCTGAGGAGCTGAATTTATTATTACTGACACTGCATGCATTTTTCACAGTTTTATCTACATACATCACATGGAAGAAGTGAGATATATGTAGCACAAATAAGAGAGATATGTGAGATAAAAACATTACTCACTTAAAAAAAAAAACCCACAACTTGTGTTATAGTCCTCTGGAGTTACATACAGATGCAATGGAGTCCATAAAAGCTAGGAAGAAAGGGGGTAACCACTGAAAGAAATTATTTAAATATTTTTCTCTTTCAAAAGTAACAGTCCAAAACCAGAGGTTAGCAATCTGTCAGTACCTACAGGATTAGGCTTGTGTACAGAGTGATTAAGAATACTGAGAAGTCACAACTGTGCTGCATTAAGAAGACAAAAATGTAATTAAAACCAAATATAAAACTACATATAAAATCAATTAAAAAAAAAGACATCCTTTCTAAGAGAAGTTGAAGAGACTACGCTAGTACGGTGAGTGATTTTATGAAAGAAGGGGTTTGCAAATGCATGATTTTAAGGAAGAAGGAACTGAGTGACAGATGATTTGCAAGCAAGAGGTTTGCATTTGTTTCATGAAAGGAATGAAGGCATGGAGTTGGAATTAAAGACTAGAAGTTAGAGGGGAGATAGGGGAGGGAATGCAGAGAGAACACTTTCAGGAAAAATTTCAGAGCATTCTGAATGCAAGAATGAACCCAACTAAATCCTTGGAGACGATACATGGGAATTTGAGTTTGAAGTGCTAAAAGACTGGAACAAAAGAAATGGATAGCTTAAAGCTGTGGTCCTCAGCCTAAAAGTCCCTTTTAAGGCAATCAGGATGCTGAAGAAGGAAGGTGTGACTTCATTGCACACTTTGTAGCCCCCCTCTCCATGGTAAGCTGGAGCCTGTGAGCCCTTAACAGTCTGAAGAGACTTAATCCATCTTTCCTCACTCCAAGAGCCTGAACAACATGGTACCTATATGCTCTCAACTCCAGTGATGGGATCATGACTTGGAAAGCACTTCTGAACCTCGGTTTCTGGGGCCTCCTAGAAAAGCATTATGGAGGGTCTCGATTGCACTAGCTTTGCAGTGTGACTCAGTAAATGAGCACAATAGAAACTGAAGAAAGAAGCAACAAGGGAAAAAAATAAACTCTCCTGGGAGACCACAGGTCAAGGATATAGCAACAGGAAATATATTTATGTCTTAATTCTGATGTGTTACAGTGTCCCTAGTGAATGTATTTCTGCCCCACAAGGTAACTGAAATTCAGATTTTTGGTACAAGATGTGCTGAATGTGATAGTGAATTCACGTGGCTTTTGCAAGAAGGTTAATAGAATTATTGGCACCGTGTCTGAAGAGAAATAAAAGGATGTGAGGGAGCTGAAAATGACCTGGGATTGATTCTGATATTGATTCATGGTGAAGGAATTCACATGAGTGATGAGAATTGTTTAGAAATATTTGGCTCTTGATATACCTGCTATAAAGTTATGCTATAAATGAAGCAGATGTTAAAAGAAATAAGGTGTAAGGGCACAAGTAGAAAAGAAGACAGCACACTGCTAAATATAACACACATGCATGCATTCGCTAGGAATGGGAAAGGGGGAAAACAGAATAGTGGGGAGGCAGGAGATGATTGCTATCTATGCATTGGGACTAGAGTGGTAGTACATGCCCCTGTTGAGTGTTGGGATGCATTTGTCTTGGAATTACTTGGTAAAAATACATCATAGGACCATACTAGTTTCATTTCTGTTTAGTTTATTTTTCAAAGAACTAGTGGTGATAGATTTTAAGCAGCAATGCTGTACAACATCATACCACAGGTATCAAATGAATATTCTCTAGAGTAATGAGTGGGATGACGGAAAGACTATGTGAGAGGTTTCCAGTGGATTTCAATTACCTCTATGAAGGGCTATGGGAATAACAGATAACTGGTTCAGCTGGGACCAGGCTGTAGATGCATGTCCTACCCACCCAACAGGGTGTGCTCCCATGTCACTGGTGGAAACTGTTCGTTGGCACAAATGACTTGAACAGACGTTGTGAAAGGAAGTACAAGGAGATGCGTGAGATTGGACCAAGGTCATTCCTTTGAGATACTTAAGACACTCAACTGTTAGTCCCATTCCAGTAAATGTTTAAATAATTCATGGAAAAGCACCTTGAATTTGTTAGGACACGTTAGTCAAGGTTCAACCTCATAGAAGCATTGACAAAGAGTTTCAAGGCAGGAGCTGGTTTCCTAAGAACAGCTGAAGAAGGCACACATCTGCCTATGCCTGTCTGTGTTGACGTGACACTGTTAGTAGTTTTAGCTTTTTTTTCTTTTTTTTGGGAGGGTACCTTTGGCAAAATTACCACTCTCGGAATATATTTTGTCTTTCTTTCTTTCTACCGTATCATATAGAGGGAAGGTAAGGTTGGGTCTGGAGCAGAAGTGTTATCAGCAGAGGATGGTGGTATGGTAAATAGAGATTTTTCTCTACCTACACATTGACAGTCTATGCTGTAGTTGGTGCACAGTTACTCAGGACTCATTTGCCCAGTGCTCCCATGGGATGTGAAGGACGCCCACAGTAGAAGAGAAGCAACGTCATGTATAAAACAGACCTACAAAGACAACACAGAACTGGACCATGAAGACATCCATAACTATCACTGGTTATGTAAGCAGCATACCTTTGGGAAAATAATTTTGGTGTACGTTTTCACATAGTGCTAAGGAAAAAAAAAAAAAACCAACAACCCAAAAAGGTCTTCTCTTTTATTAATTTGACTTTGTTAGTTTTGCACGGAGTTGGTTTTGGGTTTTTTTTCATGACTGCTACTTTTAAAAACATCTTGTACATGTCAAACAGAAGATGACAGTATTTTCTTTGCTTAAAAATGTCATTACTCTGTCTTTTTCAATCTGTTCTTTCAAAGAAAGAACATACAAAGAAAACCAAATATGAAGAGAAAGAAGTGAGGAGAAAAAAGTAATTTATCTATTGCTTCTCTTTTATTGACCATTTCTTTAATCTTCTGTCAGAATGACTAGCTCACGTGAGTTAGGAACTTCATTTAAGGGGAAACCTTTGTGAGGCAATTTTTATCTTTCCTTCAAGTTAGTCTTCATACTACTTTTATATTGCAAGGACCCTGTTAGTGTACTATCACAAAGTACAGTTCATCCAGGGCACTGCAAAAATCACAAAATTAACAGTCAAATATGTTCTGTATCCATAGCAGAAAAATGTTTCCCCTTAGAATTTTTTTTTCTAGACTTTAGGCTTCAATTTCCAGCCTGTGTACTGCTATGATATCCATCCTTTCCCTACGCATAGCTGTTGACTCCAGCACCTGATGTCAGCTTCAGAGAAAGGGCACATCATCAGGCTTTGCTTATAGGAAATGTATTTAAAAAACCCCCATGGTCTGGACTAGCAATAATATCTCTTTCTGTGTGAAGCTAGGCAGCTAGCAGTGAAATGCTAGTAAGGAATACACAAGAAAATTCGCACTATCTATCCAGCTGAAATGCCATGAAATTTCATCAGCTTCATTTTGGAGTGTGCGTGTGTTACAGCAATGATTGGTATTTCACAGCTAAACCTGTCTGTAGAGCATGTAGCTGATTTTAATATTATAAAATGAGCTTTGTTTGGTGAACAGTGAACAAGCACACACAAACATAATAACATCTTAGAGATGCTCGTAACCCCAAATTTCCTGGCTTACATAGAGATTATAATAAAAGAAGTATTATTTATTTGGGTTGGGTCCTCAGAGAGTATTTCAGAACCACTGAACCTGTTAAGAGGCTGGAATCATGAAAACAGGTATATTAGAAGCATTAATTAGCACCATTCCTGACAAATAGAGCTATGAGTTTGTTAGGCCTGTTACTGGAGAGAGGGCAATATGTGTGTGTGAGAATCCATCTTTAAATTGCTAATATGTGATCTTATTTTGTTCCCATTGCTATCCTGATCTGTCAAGACTCATGCTCTGATTTGGGGGTTTGCTCAGTCGGCCCTGGTTACACAGCCTCTTGCCATGGCCTGTGTGTCTCATGCTTTTGAAAAGGAGTCTGGGCTGCTTTATATAGGCTCATGGGGCAGTAACAGCACAGCGGCATTGTATAGCATCATAGTGTGTGATGCCCTGTGCCACGTAGTGCCTTCTGGGAGAGACATCCAGCCAGCAGCCAGCTTATGCATCCACATTCAGACAGGCCAGGCAGGTTTCATCTAACAAACATCATGTGCACCTCATTTCTCCCGAAATGATTCCAATTTTATGTAAAAGAAAATGTCTCGCTGCTGTGTGGAGAGGTCCCTAAGTTGGTTACATGTTCAAAATTTGAACGGCTATTCCTCTCAAATGCACCAGATGTCAAAGTGGCTTGAACATAGCCAGCAACACAAGATGGGTTGGATAACTGGGGTTTTATGACAGGATGGTAAGTGATAAATTAGTTAGCAGTGTTACAGTGTAAATGGTAATGGGAATAATTGGGCTTCACAAATGACATCTGATTTAAATGAATGGGTAAAGTTCATGTTTTTCTTACTGCTATTGTTGAAATATATGTGACCTCTAAAGGACATGGCACATCATTTATGTGAATAAAGAAATAATTACTTTAAAACAGCTAATGAAAATATAGGGGGTTTTTTAATTACAAAGATTTGTTTTTCCTTTATGTGTATAGGAAAATCTTAACTAAATATAGATCTAGGTTTCATGACTAATAAAGACCTAACTTTCCATAGACTTCAAAGGAGTCAGAACAATTTTACAAGCTAAGGAGCTAGTGTCCTTGATTTCTGTATTTTCTCTCTCTTATATGTTTATTTTCTCCAGTCTGTCTTCTCTTTATGAACAGAAGCCTTAGATGGATAGGCAGTCCCTTCTACAAGTCCATATTTATGCGGATACTCCTTGCTTTATGGTACTTGTTCATTCCCAAGCAGCAATATAACAGAGGACTCCTACTGAAAGCAAATTTTGTGGCTGTTATGCATGGTTTACCATTGGCAATAATGAGAAAATATGATTTGCTTTAATTAAACAACAATAAATTAGCGGTGATGATTTACTGAGGATAATTATTCTTTATTAAAAAATGGAGCTTGATATGTGTTGTTCTTTTCATGCATCATCAACTTCTAAGTAGTCAGCCTTACACTTGCATGGTTAGTGTTTGCGTAGTGTTGGCTGTAAGGCTGAAAACAACGGGTGATTAAAAACAGTGTCCGCTAGGTTTTTGAAGGAGCTAATGGCCCCCTTTGGAGTTGCTAATTGGCAAGTTCTTCAACTCCAGGCTTTTGAGGTATGGTTGCCATGGAAAAATTGCTTTGAAGTTGGCAGTTGTGAATATTTGACCACAATTTTTCCTAGTTTGGAGACTGGATGAAAAGCACTGTCATCTCTCCCACAGGGCAAAAGATATCTGGAGAAACTGTGCAAAATGATTACCCATCAGAGTGGGCACAACACTGGCAGATGATGACAAACACGGTTTTCCCAATGGATTTCATTTCCCTGTCTGTTGTGTGTTTGTTTGGAGCTTTTCCTGTTTCTGTTTTGGTTGGGTTTGGGTGGGTTTTTTTGGTCAGTCTTTGATTAGATTAGATTTGTAGATGAATAAAGGTTAATAACTTCCGTTTAACCTAAGCATTTGTAAAGGAAATGTAGACTCCGTCACTGAAGGATAGGTTGATGTTCCTGCAGTACAGTATATAAATATATAAAACAACCTTGGGAAAGCCATTTTGAGAATTCGCATCATCTATATTGGAAAAGATGCAGACCAGCTTGTTCCAGTACTACTAAAATGACTGAGAGGTCTTTTTGTGAATTGTTTACGTTATACCACAACATCAAGGAAAACAATACGTGGCTAACCGCTTCACGCAATCTCATGTCACAATTTGTGATGTTCTCCAATGATGCATTAGGTTGCCTACTGTCTGCCTGTCAGATTTTAAAGTAATCTTTTTTTTTAAAATCAGTTTGCCCATTTGCACAAAATTTAAATTGACAGTCATTGACCTTAACCAATATATGCACTGAATGCAATACAGAGACACAGATGTTACATATGGAAAAGCAGCTGCTGCTTCTTTTTCTGACTTCTTCTTGTTTTTTCTCTATTACTCTCATAAAACTATGAAAGATGTGTTGATATTACTGGACACTGCGGAATTATCCTCGAACAGCTTTGCTGATATACCTCAGCTGTATACTTCAGTTTCCTCTAATCAAAGACTACTCATCAGGTTAAATTGTGTGTTGATATGGATACTGGGTATCACTCTGAGAAAAACAAACCTATTTTGTGTTTTGATTTAAACTTAATTTGGAGAAGCTGTTTCAAGAGGAATGAATAGTTTATTATCTGGAGAGACATTTATCCATACATCATAAAAAGATCTTTTCATGGCACACTGACAGAGCGGTTATGATTCTTCTACATGTAGAAGATGAATTTTGAAGAAATCTTTTCCTTATAATAGTCCCTAAAATACTAATGATGAAAGAAGGATCAAAAAATAAACATGTTTGGATGATATAAACACAACGTGGCCATATAAAGGAAGAGCAAGATGATTTTTTTTTCAGTTATATAGTCTGACCTGAGGCAATTTAGACTTTCCTAATACCTCTTGGAAAATTAGAGTTTTTGAGGCTAGGAGGACTATGCTGAAAATTGGGAGTTAGAAGTAATAAAACTGTAAGTGTTCATAGAGAGTAAAATTTTTACGTAAAATTTGAGAGGTGTCTGTTCTTTTCTTGTTTGACATACACAAGGTTTACTTCTGGTATGAAAATCTAAGTCTTTATGATATCAAAAGAAAGTATCCAAATGACTACAGCAGGGCTGGGATTTTGATATCTAAAGAAATTAGTCTGACTGTCTGATAGATTTCACTGTCTTCATTGGTCACAGTGAACTATGGTTTAAGATATTGCAATCCACTTTATTTTTTAATGTATAATTCTCCCCCAAAAGTGCTGCTTTGTATGCTAAATAAAATGGGTTTTTTTTTCTTTTCTTTTAAGTCACAGGAATAACCCTTAGGTGACTTTGTAGCTATTGAGTAACAGTGACTAAAGCCAGGCCTTCCCTGGTCTCCAGTTCTGTCCTCCTAACTGAGTGGCTACATTTATTTTACAGGTTCAGAAATGTTAGCATGTTTATATTCTGTCACAGAGCAGATTTATCTAGAGTACTTACAATTCAAATAACTCTATAAAGAAGAACAAGTCAACTTTTTTTTTTAAGGCACTGTCATAAAATGATCTGAAATTGAATCTGAGATGGTCAGTAACATTGCAGACCAGTGTGGCATACTGGAGCAAAGAGAAAGAACAGCGTGGCCACTTTTACTTTGGAAGGTAGAACAGAATAGATGAAAATTAACACTGAAGTGATATAGTTTATATACTATATAGGAAAGAATGAGATGACATATGAAGGAACCAGAGCCTGATCCTAAAGCTACTGAAGTCAAAGCAAAGTCATCTTGTCTGCAGGGCAGCAAAGATGACTGGAAAGGGAAAGATCACACTCCTTGTAGTTACAAGTCCAGAAGTCCCTTGGGCATGCTTCACATTACACTCTTTGGCATAGGAAACGCCAAACCCCACTGGTTTTGCAGAGTAGGTGTGAAATGCCACTCATTTCTGTGTTTAAAAAAGGGTAAAAGATTACCAGTGTTTATGGTAAAAGTAGAATGAGCCAGAGAAAAAATATGTTGTTCCACAGGAAGCAGATTCAGAGGGAAAACTCACCCTATATTTTAGTCTGACAGTAAATATGCTAGATTTAGGCTATAAATAAACTGAAGGTGTCATTCCACTTTACAGCTTCTTCATTTGTGAAGTCTGCTCAATATGTCTTTTCTCTACCATACAGAGGGCCATTTCCTCAAATTTCTCACTTATGCCAATGTAAATATTTGTGATCTGTTTTAAAGGTCTGGGGTTTTTTTCTTCCTTTTTTTCCTTTTTTTTCCTTTTTTTCCCCTCATGTCACTGACTAGGTTTAGAGCACAGAGTATCTCTTGCAGTAGCATGACTGATAAATTGATAAAGTGCAATGGCACTGTAGGCACGAACAGACAGGGCACGGCAGGACTCTCCGTGTACTTTTGCTGTGTACATCACGCAGTGCTTAGTGCTGCAAGTAAAAGCCCAATATGGATCAGAAAACTAGGCTTTCCTTTCCTTTTCTCCTCTGAGGATATGCATGTACTCTGGCAGGTGTTTTTAGTAAAATAGGGCCTCACACAAATGCTTTCATTTAAAACTCAGTAGAGGCAGTTTGGCCTCTCTTCTACTATGTGATGACAGAGCACTCATCTTGCAGGACCCTTGCATTTATGCCCAGGGAATGTTAACCTTCCCCCATTCATATTGGCAAAACATGATCTGAGGACCAAACTGTTTTGGGGAGGAGAACTCCTATCCCACGAAGCAGAAAAATAAATATATAAAGAAAATTAAGTTTCATTAAGTGATCGTATCTCCTCAGCACAATGTACAGGGCTAACTCTGGAAGAAGATGGGGGCTCAGCTTACAGGCTCATCTCCAAGGACTGTTCAATCATTATGGATGATTTCAAGCATTCAGAAACATCGCATGACCAAAATCCGTCCTTTTCCAGGAAATGTCATCATCACTAGACTACAGAATCATACATATGCTTGCACTCTCATTCTGGAATAAAAAAATCTTTAGTATTTTTATTTTAAGGAAAAAAACTTTGACATGCAGAATGGGAAATTCCCCAGCCTCCCTTAATAGGTGCATGACCACTGCTGAAGTAGCCAGTACTCAGGTAATTAGGTCATTTTCTGCAGTGATGAACATTTGAGGCTATTAAGCAAATCAGGGGATTGAAACTGGGACCCATATACTCTACATTGCTGTTCTAACCACTGGGACGCTACATTAAGAAGAAAAAAAAAAAGAAAGAAAAAAGAAAGAAGAGACCATCCTATTTCCTGTTTAAAAAAAAAAACAACAACCCTATCATGCTTATAATCCATATAGAAATGCAAAGGATGTGCATGATAAACAAGAAGACACTCTGAACTGTGACTAGCAGGTAAACATACTCACCACCCTGATGCAGGCTCCTCTGTTTTTAGATCCTGTCATGAAGAACATGGTCCAAATTAAATTATTCTAGATCCCTTTCCAAGAAAAAGTAACTCTCCACAAGCCTAGGAACCATAAGATAACACCTGGGGACTAGATGTTTGAAACTTAGGTGGTTTGCATTCATGGTTTTGTTTGCTAAATAGCTTTCTTAGTGTAGCTCGGTTGTGTAATTTTTTCTTCAGTTTTTCACTGCCCTTTTTTATCTCTACATTTTCTTTCCTGCAATAAATCACAGGTTAATCTTGTAGGGCATTTTTTTTTAAATTTGAAGTATATTTGGAGAAAAATATAGTTTATTATCTTCATGACCACTTATATTTTAAAGAGTTATTTAAAATATGAGTACTTCTATGGGCTCGTTTTATTTCAATGAACATAGTGGATTTGTATATAATAGATATACTTGGCTCTGTGCCTGAAATGCATTTTGCACAGCTCTTCTTTATCTTTCTGAATATACCAACAACACAGTTCCACTAAATTCATTATGGAACGACAGACAATGTTATTCAAGTGCAATGCCACATGAGTGCTTTCAAGATGCAATGTTTACTTTCTTTTTCCAACAGTAATTCAAGGCAGGCTAGTAACAGGCTGAGGAGAATTTAGCGTGCAGGAGAGGGGAGGTCTGCAAGACATCATAAGCGCTATTGATTTTTCTTAAGTGCTAAAGCTTTTAAAGGGATTCCTACAAAGACACGTACTATATGGAACGGGACTCTGTGCTCTGTCAATTTAGCTGGACAGTGAAAGGAAGATATGGACTGGAAAAGCCAAACAAATGGAGAGACCTCTGGGGTTAATAAAAGTGAAGCTAGGTTCCTTCCAAATTGCTTTGTTGGCAATTGGAAAGGCATTACAACCATTCAGCTTCACTTCAGTGGAGCACCTTATGCGGGAGATGTTATCAGTCCCAGTCTTAAAAGGTTGCAGAGAGAGGCCGAGATAACTCGCAGGTTAAGGTATGCTTCAAAACTCTTCAGACACGGGGGATATGGCAGTTCGCCAGTCACGTTCATAACCTCAGATCAACATCAACCATATGCATGACAAAAATCTCTCTCATAGCGCCAAATTCACAAATAATGTCACAATGCTAAATGATCTGTTTCAACCTTCCATTACATTTGCTGTTCACTTTCTGACAGATTACTGCATGTGGCACTCGGCTTACCATAAAGAGTATACTTTCCCAAGGCCAATTGCTGAGCAAGAGATCCATCAAGGCTCCTGAAATGCATTTTCAAAGAGGTTAAAGTGATCTGGTGATGTGCTGAATGTGAAGTGTTTTTCTACTTAGAAAACCAAAGTCCAGAAGACAGGAATTTAAAATGAGGTTAGAGAGTTATTTACAATATATTTATTCTTCCTATACATGCAAGGGCATGTTTTGAGGCTCTTTGTGAATGTTTTGACAATTTGAAATGAAGTATTAATAAATTAAGCTGAACCAACTCAAAACACTTACTGACCTTTTAACTTCTCATGGGGAAAATACCGATCAGATATCAAAGCTGAAAATCTGAGTATTTTGTTCTAAACAATTTACAGGGAGGCTAAAGAGATGCAGCAGCAGCCTAGAAACATGGTGCTTATGTAGCCTACAAACAAATCCTTCATCAGTTCTAAACAAGCCCAGATTTTTGCCTCAAGCATGCTTTAATCTGTATACGAAAAACAATTTCTGTTTTGGTTTTGCATAGAATTACAGCACTACAGAAAGTGATATTGGCTGTGCATAAATATACCTTTCCTAACCTCTGAGGGTTTAGGAAAGATTTGCATGTAAAGTGAAATTAGGTATTTTCAATAAACCAGTAAACACCAGGAACTCTCATATTACCTGCTTTCATTTTGTTTTCGTGTAACAAGAGCAAAATGGAAAAAAATTTCAGCAGTGAAGTTTTCCAGTAAAAGCTAAATAAGGGAAGCAATGCATAGGCTAAAGAGGCAGTTTGCCACCTGGATTTTTTCCCTTAGCAGCTGTGGCATATTATGGGAGCCATTCCTGAAGTCGTCAGACTGCAGCAAGGCTATATAAACTCTAAGGGAGAAACAGGTAACTCTCCTAGGCTGATGAAGGACCATTTACCTAACTTTTTGATAGGTAATGCACATAAAAATGAGGAGCAAGAGACCCGAAACCATCAAGGTACTGTGGAATGAGTAACGTACAAATGCAGGGTCATGGAGCTGGACAGGCTACACACAGCAACATGCAAGACAAGAACAAGAACAGCACATATCCAGTAAGAAAGGTGAAGGAGGAGGTAAAGGCAAAGTTTATATCCTGGAGTAAATATTGTGATGTGAAATTTCTGCTGCTTTGCTGAGAAAATTGATTAAATCTTACCAAGTTAAAAAACATCCTAAGGGAAAAAAATTTAAAAGGTACTTCCACCTTTCAGACAGATCTATTCATAAATAACCTGAATGACATTAGAAATGGTTTTTTACTCTCATATATATAGCAGGGAACAGTCTTCAGCTGAGGAAAAAAAACTTAGGAAGAAAGGCCTCTCTAACATTCTGCAAACCAAAATAAGCCTGAAATTAGCATTCTTATATGAAAAATTAGGTTTAACTTGGTCTAGCTTTTTCTTTTCGCTAAAAGCTTTGCCAATAAAATGAAACCCCCATTGCTAACGTCCTCTGAATTATGGAAAAGTGTGTACACATATACTTGCACGCTTCCCATCTCGGATCTTTCCAATTATCACAGCTGTACTTTGGCTTTTTGACACACCTACCTTATTTTTCATGGGGTAAAAATAAAGAAATTATTATTAAGAGGAGCCTAATAGAAAGGAGTGCCAATCAAAATGTTACATACTGAAAAGGTCAAATATTTCCTGTTAATACATTCAGAGTTAGAGCTCTCTTTGTTCTTCAGTTTCTTCAATGCTACAATTAATTCAATTAAACTAACTTTAAAGCTAAGAAGCGTTGTCATAGATCATAACCTTTAGAAATGTCTGCATTCTCTCTTACACATTTACCTTAGTTAGCATATTTTAATGATATCTCAAGGAAGAACTGTGTTAAGCGTTCCTGGCTTCTAAAAAAAAAAAAATAAAATTAGTAAATAAGGCAGCTGTCAAAAGCATACAGAAAGATTTAGAGGTATTGTATTTAAAGATCAATACCCATCCATACAATGAACTGGACACAGAAAGATTGAGTGATAGGAAAAAATAGAGTAATGGAAAAAAAATTACTTACAGTGAAATTCTTAAATATGTCTCACATCAGCACCTTTCTGCACTCTCTCTCTCTCAGGAAAGGATGATGTCTGGATGATGGGTTAAAGGAGATAATAGTATGAAAAAAAAAGAGGATGAAGTATATACTTGAGATTTTGGGTGACTGTCATATCTGACAAGCTGACCAGCTAACTTCCTAACATTAGGCTGGGTGATCTCCTTTCAAAACACTGGAGGTAAATAACATTGCATCATTCCATCATTTTGAACAATACTGGGATGGAAAGGTTGTATGACAACTGGCACCTAAAAGATGATAGAATACACTGTTACACAGGCAACACACCTATTCTAGTCCTTTTACCTTTATCTAGGTATCTCAGAAAATGTTAACGTCACTGCCATCTGTTCTGCCCAGTGCTATTTACTAAGCTGTGATCTTTAAGACTAGCTTCATATTCCTTTCCCCTTCTGGTCTTATAGACGGCAATTACTTCAGGTATAGGTCTCTTGCCTGGTCCACAGATGGACTCTTGTACCTCTTACATGCTTAGACTGTTTGCAAGGCAAACTCTTCTGAATATACCACTGGTCTTAAAACAAAGGTTTTACATTCAGGTGCTTGAACTCTAGAGAAAAACAAACCAGTCGCTAGCAATCAACGTTCGGAGAGAATCCTGTCCCATACTCCTGTATGCGCTAAATTTGAAGGGTCTTGCTTTTTACTTGCAAGGCTAGAACCAAAGCAAGTAACTTTTTTATAACCCACCCACATTTTTCCTGCAACTGTGAGTCTCTAAAACTAGGAATACGTAGTACTGACATTGTATAGAAACATAGGCTAAATTAACTTTTACAGCTAATGACATGTTACTGCCACTGATGCTCAGCCTAGCTCCTTAAAACTAGTTCAGATGTTTCTGCTCATGACTGAATTGTATTACGCAAGTATAAACTAAAACTGTGTTTCTTTTCCAGTGACTAGTCCTGTTCAAATAGCTCTGGATGTTGACATGCTGAAGATCGAATTTGGGCTTTAAACTGTACTTATGATATAGGCTTTTGTTTTTTGGTGTATGAAGAAGGGTCTAAATTTGGGGCTAAATGTAAAAAGAAAAATATAAATATCCATACTATGATGCAAGTCCAGCATGAATGAGGGAAAGAAGATTATAGCCTTCATCTTTGCAGTTTCCCGGCATGAATCACAAGACAGGGTCAGTGATACTTCAGAGGAGCAGGAGAAAGGAAACGGCACGGCAGGGCAGAAACACATTTCCAGTAGTCTCTTCCCTAAATCCACACCTGAAAATTCCCATTTTCAAATCGCAAAAAAATGCTGAGCAACCTATGGGTAGGGGCATTTGGCTTTGCTAGACCAGATTTCAAAAAACAACCCATAGCTCATACATTATTGTTAGAGAATTACAAATACAGAAGAGACAGGAAGAAAATGAAACAAACATTAATTTAAACCCTTGTGGCAGTTCATGTTCTACTTTAAAAATACCCCTACCAGTGAAGTTCTCAATTTTGCTTCCCGGTCAGGGCAAACGCTTTGGATATTAAAGCTTCTGAAAAAGTTAAATGACTGCTAGGTGTTTTTATTCCTGTAAGTCCAAGTAATTATGAGTTATGGATTTATCCCACTCCCCTAATGACTTACTGACCCCCAAATCTGACAGAAAAAAATGCAAACTCTCTCTTTCCCCTGTCATAAAGAGGCTGAGCTACTGCCAGCAACTGAAGGTGGTTACCGATTCCCTGGCTGGTGCAAGCGTTTTCAGCTAGCAAATGCAGTTGCTGCTTTCCTCAGCTCCTGTGAAGGAACTGAGTCATTGGCAACTGACGTGACTTTTCCCAGTGTTTCATAATCCCTTTGATCCCTCAAAGGAGCTGATAATTTTCAGACTGAGAAACACTGCTCAAAGGAAAATTCTTTCAGATTATTTCCAAAAAGAACTTGGGGATGACAGTCAAATGCTTTATAAATCGGGGCTCTCCCACCTCTTCTATGACTGCACACATTACTGGCTTGTGCTAAACAAGAAGGGACAAATTAAAACCACCATCTTCCCATCCCTCTACCTCCCCCATAAAGTGTTACCTGAGACATTATGTTCAGTTAGGAAGTGCAGGTTTAAAACAACGTGGATTTTTAGGTTCCCTGTACCAGTCTGGGTCAGACTTCCCTGGTATGTTGAAATGTATGAAAAAAAAAACCCAACTAAAAAAGTAGTTATTCCTTTTATGAAAGTATTGTTTCATTTTTTTAGGCAAGGATTATACCCAGTTGTATTTAGATATATAAATAGCTTTTTCCTTCCCTTCTCTATGCCAAAGCCCATAAAACCCCTGAATACCAAATCAAATCAAAACAAAATTTGGATTATTTGCGTTCATGCTCTGTATTGTTTAGAAGCAAAAGTTTTTTCCTGAGCACTTTTTTGGTGCAATTACCAATAAAATTTGTAATTTACACAAATATACCACTGTTTGTTCAAACATGGCATCTCTGGAAGGCATTAGCTCAAAGACACTGTATTGATTTAAATTGAAATGAATTACCTTTCAGGGAAAATGCATTAACTTCAGTGGAGAGACATGGCAGTGAATATAAAGGAAAAAAAACATTATTTCACTAGACTATTTTAGCCTCAGTTCACATGAATTGGTTTTTTTATTTTTTTGTAAAATAAATTGAATCCAAACTAACACTAGCTTATGACATTCTGTATGTCTGAATTTCAACAAGGATGAAAAAAAAAGATGGAGAAATTGAAGAGGTATGAAATATGAATCAGATGGCCTTAAGGTCCCTTCTTTCCCCAAGGATTTTACCTACCTACCTTTATTTATTGTCTGACTTAGTAGACACTTGAGGAATTTTATTATTTTGGGGGAGGGAAGAGTAAATCAATTTAAGCACTTAATGGGATTTCTGGTTTAAATAGTCCTGTGAGCAGAGTGATTAATGCTTTTTATTTTGTGTATCTTCCAAAGCAATGCAGCCATGTGATTTTTTGTCTCATAATGCTTCTCATACATAATATTTTTATGAGATCCCCCACTAAAGAATATACAGTTCGTGTCAGAATTTTTCTTTATTTACTAAAATTGTATTTGCATCTTAAACTTGCAAATAAGTCTTGGTGTACCAGAGCTAATCATTTGTATTCTGAGAATCACATGACAACAAGAATGATGACAACTATATATATATATACATACACACACACATATATATAAATCCTTTCAGGTAAATATGATTCACCCACAAAGGTGAAGTCATTAGAATATATTGACTGACAAATGTGGACTAGTCAAGTAAGATGTTCAATGCTAAAGGCTTTTATCAAACTGAAGAAAGGAGCTGACATCTTTTCTACAACGTAGGTCAGTATTATACAGCCACTGTATTATACTGTCCCTGTACTAAACTGTAAGTTAACTTGTAATTTTTGTATCAGTACATATAAATTCAAACAAACTCCATCCAATATTCCCTCTGTGCTTCTCAGTGACCATTTTGGCAATATTCTGATGAGTCTGAATTCTGTAGTTCCTCTTTGGTCCATAGAAACCGTATCTTTTATTGATTTCGTATTGAGTCTTTATTCCCCAGCTAACCTCTCTTGGAGGCCATCCAAACAAGTGGGCTCAAGCAAGCCTTGAAGCAGGAAACTCTGGCGTGACATTGACGGAGGATGGTGAGTGATCAAAGTCATTGCACTGGTTTTGAGGGGCTGAGGGTAGCAAACAGAAGAAAGATCTGACTGGAGGAGAGGCGATGGAGAAGTCATCCCATTAAGAAAGTGAGTGAAAAACAAGCTGGTGAAGAAAATGCACTCACTGGAGACTCTTAAAACGTATACCTTCATACTTATGAACCAGTCATGGTCTGGAAAGGGTTGGAAGTGTGAATTCTGACAGCAGACAATTTTAACAAATTCAGCCTACTGTAGAACAAATTGAACTTTATTTGTTACCTTTATGTGGCTGTGATGTCACTGAACTGGAACATGCAATTAAAGTTGTAGATATTAACTTGTTAACTCAATCACAAAATCCTATCAGAAAATAATTGTCACTCTCTCCATTTTCCTAATGAGTGCACAGCAGCTGACTGAGTAACCCGGATATGTTTTAACACAAGGTCAAAGAGAGTAGTTCACATGATGTGGTATTGAGCACCATTTTTCATCTCAGTGTCAGTCCCTTGCATTTGAACTCTACCTCAAGAATGAAATATGATGGTTTGGTTTTCATTAATGATATTTAATGATACACAGCCTGATGATACATCTACAATTTAGATTTTAATCCATCATATGGAACTGGAAGTTCACTAATGTATCAAAGAGGTAAGATATCCTTAATATTATCTGTTGGTAGTTCCCTATATTGCCTTCCACTCCAACATCTAGAGTACATATCGATATTATTATATTTGCAGGGACCATTTAGCTAGCCACATGATGTCACCATAACTCCACAGAAATATTGCTGTTCATGCACTAACGGGGTACAAATAAGTGGCTGAAATAGAAATGTGCTTGGAATTAATGTTTCTGTCACTAGTCATATGAACTAGACAGACGATGTACATCATTACGTTTATTGTCTTCTGCAGAAAGACAAAGGGTAGCTATAGAAAAGCTCCTTTTCATGTTTGCACTAAAGATTACTTTTAATTAGACAACTTGTCTAAGAGGAATTAGATTTTGTAACAAAAAATGAAAAATACTGGTGAGGAAAGAATTCTGGCAAAAGCAGTAACACTGCAAGAAACTGAAAAAGCAAAAAGCTAAGGGTCTTCTTTGGGTCAGAAATATTTGTCATTGCTGAGTAAAACTTTCTTGTGTCATTATTAGAGACTGCCAAAGTATATTTTGGACTTGTCTGGAAAGCTTTTTGTATATGTGAAAAACCCCAAGGTTTTGTGTTCAATGCCATGATTCAGTTCATCAAAAGGATTAAAGCCTTTTAATATTGCAACAAAGGCCAGAACCATACCTTACTTGGAAATTGCACTTGTTAAAAATGTGATTTTTGAAAAGTGAGATTTTTCTTTGAATAGTTGTGCACATTTCAATAGCACTAATGGGAGGGTCTATTTTTATATATACTTAAGACCATATATAATTGTAATGTATGGCAATAAACCCTGAATTAACAAATATCTCAGGAAAGAAATATATTTACTGAGGAAAAAAATCTGAGAGAATATGGTTATTTTTTAAACCAAGGCAAAGCTGAGAAACAGTTTTCACAGAACAGAATTTTGGTTTAAAAAAACCTACATACTTAAAATTAAAAAAAAAAATAAAGATCCAGTAATAAATATATATTTTTTTCTGTGTTGGGTGGAATGGAAGAATTGCTGGGGATTGACTTGAGCTGTGGTTTTTATTACTGTCATTTTGCAGAGGGAAAATAAAAATGAAAAAACCAGTCCTATTCTACTCACATCTGCTTTATTCCCCTACCTTGCTTTACTGTGGTTATGAACTATTTCTTCCTCTAAAATCCCCAAAACAACTCCCTAATAAGAATCCCTCAAACAATATGATTGCCTGGGTCTAGTAAAGTCTCAGAGGTATAGAATATATTGGGGATGAGGGTAGAATGAAGAACTTAAACTCAGCCTAAGAAAAAATGGTGGTACCTTAATCTTAAAGTATATCTTAAACAGTGAAAATTGTGTTCCGAGGCTCCATATAGAGAGAGAATGAGAATTTGAGAAGGGAAAGCAAAGATCTATCTGTAATTTTTTTCCCTCAAGTCATCTTCTGAGTCTGTCTTGAAAGCTTTCTTCAAAAATTGCCCAGGACACTCGTTATTTAAAATACAGAGTTGGGAACAGCTAACCATTGTCTTCATCTTTCTTACCAAAAAGAGGATTTAACCATCAGGCTATGCAGCTAGGGTTACTTTAGCCAAAACATCTCGTTCAGTAATAAAAGAGGTGCCAGCTTCAGAAGGAGGAGCTGTGAACTTTTTCCAAAGCTGAAACCTCACCTGGTAGCCAGAGCACTTTTCCAGATATGATTTTTTGGATATTATACAGAGAATGAAAATGAACCTAGGAGTCCACACACTCGAAGCGAGAAATTGAACCACTAAGCCACTGTTTAAATAACTATCAGAGGATGAGGGAGGTGGCCTGCTGTGATTCTAATTAAGTAAATCATCATTGTGAATTATGGGACCTCAAATCTGTTAGATACATTCAGAAAGTATATAGGATTGAGCATTTTGGGAGATGCAGAAGGAGGGAACCTTGCCTAGGTTTTCCAGTAAGGCTTAAGACATTTAGCAGCTTGGAGGACTTGGGGCTTAGGAAGTCACACATGCACCCAGAAGCAGAACACTGGGCAGCTGAAGAGCTTGTGCCTCTAAGGCCTCAGGTGTGTCCCAGGTCAGACACAAGCTGCTTTAAGGTTTTGCATGAAATCCATCTAGTTACACTAAAGCATGTACCCAATTGTTTGATAGGATATGAACATCTGATTATGTGTGGCATAATGCTGCATATCTCATGACCACTAGGAAAAAGATTATTTTTTGACTGTTAATGTATTTTCAGAACTGACTCTTTATCTGATCTAACTTAGCATTGCTCAATATCTTCAATGTAGTTCATAGTGATTTGTGAAAGTGTGGAATAGTGATTTATGTGGAATACCCAGCTCTGGGAGCTTCATATGCATACCTGAGCAATCCACTTAGCTTTGAAAAGCAATTCTGGTTGGTTACTCAGCTGCCGAATGACTACGATAGCTTAGATCTAGATGTCTGACTTGGTTGTCTGCGTGTATCATTATTCTCTAGCAAGTGAATCAGCAGTCCAAAAGGTAGTCAAACTGATCAAAATTTAGCATAGAACATGCTAATCTAGGTGAAAATAAATTACTGTAACCTTTCACTTGGCATTCTGGCTTCCAGTAGGATCTAATTTCAGCTCCTTCACTTTTTATAAAACTTTTAAGTAAGAGCTTGTATCCAAGCTAATGAAAACAGGACAGGACAAAAGCTGGCCAAACATAGCTGGACTTAAAATAGCAACATTTAAAAGGAACAAAAAGTAATTGATAAAATTGCTTTTCCTGTCCATACCTTCAATTCTGGCTACAGAGCTCTATAGGGTATGCCAGAAATTTTGATGTAAGAAAGACTGGGGTTTGGCACCTTTGAAAGTGTAATGATGCTAATCTCTTACTTTCTCTCAGTCCTGCGTGTTCTGTGAACTGTATGTTAATGACTTGGTGATCTATACAGCAAAGATGTTGATGCATTTTCTCAATATTTTCCTTATCATTGCAAAAGCAACTCAGAAGAAAGGAGAAATTAATAGCCAGTTAGATTTAAACTGAAAAAAAAATGGTCTCTCCAAAAGGAAATACGTAAGAGAAAAATCTAATGGGGTTGCTATTATTAGTTTCTCTTTATTTTTTTTTTTTTAACTGTAGGAGTCTACCTGAGTCTGTTTTACTACGGTGCTTCACCTGTTATTAAATGTTGCATGTTGAACACCAAAGCCAGTTCAGGCTATAAGAAATGCAACAGTTTAATTCTGACTTTCCTATTCCAAAACATTAGATAGATAGAGATGCCTACAAATTAAAAGGAAATAAAAATAACAGCATGTTAAACAAAAAAACCCCAATAATACATTTTAGATCTTGCTCTTAATAGGCACTATACTTAATGGTCTGTCTGTATTTTCATTATAAACACTGTTATTGAGGGGTTAATAACTCAATTTAATCAGTGTCTAATTGAAACTGTAGATCTATTTTCAGTTCAAAGTGCCAAAATGCAATTTTTTGGGAGGTACAAATTAGAAGAAATCATTATATGTAAGTTGTTAGACTTTATTTATTTTATGATTCAAAAGTGCAACTGATACTCTCAAGACAATTCATCTTCAGGTCCTTTATAAAGGAAAAGTAAATGGCAGTCTTTTACCCTGAAATTTTTATTAAAATAGGGATGAGCAGTGGATGTGCTTGCTAATATCCCACTGCCGTCTAGCATAAGATAAAGTCAATTTGAGCCATATCAGTTTCTGCTCAGCTGGGAACTTGCCTTATTTTTTTCTCTTGAGTATTTATGTTATATGGCAGTGAGCAATTCTACACACAATATATTTAGGCAATAAAAGCAGAGGAACAGGGCTTTTTCTGAGAATTAACAACCCCCTGGGAACCAATGATCCACAACCCTGGAAAGGGTCATTAACCTCAAAGAAATGTCCAGTGCCGAAGTTGCTATTGATATGAGCTGAAAGTGTGTGTATTTATCTGTGGAAAAAAAAGGGGGAAGGCAGAATGTTTGAATTTATATTTCTACATGTGACAATATCTTTAGCACACCAAGTAAATGATGCCCCTAGAATAAAAAAAATGTCCTTTGCAACTGTTCATCATATTCCAGAAATTTCAGTCAGTGGTATAACATGATGGAATGTATTTGATTATATGGTTCTTGAAAGACTCTAGTAGCATCACACTCAGAAAGAAAAAACTGATAAATAGTTGTGAAGAGAACAGACAAGTAAAACTAAACAGATGATGAAGTTACCTGATAAACTGAGAAGACAAAGGCAGAAGAAAAAACAGTTTCAGGGAGGAGAATAAAATTAGAGGCAGTAAAGAAGTTGGAGAGCAAGAAAAAATTAAAATCTAACTGCAACTCTTTTCACATTTTGATAGTTTTCTCTATGGACTCGTGTGCAAAACCAGAGGTACTCTGGACACTAAGATACAGAAGTGCCTAATGGACATATTTCAGATGAAGTTTCTTTTGGGATGACTGATTCTATTCCAACATTATCCATGTGGATAAATTTAATATGTTATTTATTTATTTATTTATGTTTCCCCAAGAGCAGTGTTTTGTCATGGACAAGTAGAAATTCAGCAATTTCTACAAGAAATTGGAAACTACATTAGACTTCACGGACCATTGGGTTGAAGAGGCTAAGCAGAGTAACGATACTCTCAACGATACGCTTTGCAAAGGGCAGAACACTTAAGAGGTATGGTTTTCCTTCTTTCTCTGATTTATACCTCTTCTCCCAGCATCTGAGGGGGTTTTTAGGCATTCAGCTGCTACCTTCTCTTTACACTGGGTAACTGTTTTTTAAATTCCACATGTACCAAAACTGTCTTTCTAAACAAAAGTTATGTCTTGAACAAAGGATTTAATTTGAATTGTTGTTGTTAAATTTCTTGACAGAGCTCAGGAGAGGATATTCTGGTGCAGAACAACAGGAAGCTAACATGTTTTTATTAATTAAATCTCCCTTGGTAGCTATGGGATATTGCTTCACCTATCCAGAACAGATTTAACTTCTTTGACTCTGGTATTTGCCTTAGGGCTTTCTTTCAAGTATTACAGAACTTCAAAGCCTCGGAGCTTGGGTCTTCTCTAGTGTTGAAGTATATCAGATATTGGATGCAAAGTCAAGCTACCCAATCTGAGAGAAAAGCCTGACCCTAGATTTTTCATTCAGCCTAGGGCTATCTGAAAGTGAAAAAGAAAGCTCTGAGAATAGATGGAGCTGCAACAAAAGCTATTTAAAAACCCAGTAAAATATTACGTTTGATATTCTGAAGTCCAAGTTCTTAACATAAAGCTTGTAAAAGATGCAGTAAGAAAAAAGTTATACAGATGGAAAATGTATTCCTCTATATATCAGAAATATCATGGGCATTGGAGGTGACCGTTTTTTATGTATTCTATGCAGTACTGTACCAAACCATATGATATCAGGTGTAACATATTTTACAGTCAAATCATTTTCATTCAGCCTCATACAGGGTTATGACCAGCAGTACACGTATATGTGGCTATAAAAATGTCCCGTAAATAAATTGTAGTTTTAATTTCTATTCATGGTAAGAGTAGCATATATTTTACCTAATATATAAAATACCAAGCCTTGGAGACACAATAAAGGACATCAGAAAAAGATAAGCTGTTCAAAAAACCTAGTGTTTTTTACAGTTAATCATAAACCATGACTAAGGGCATTCATGTATATTTCACATTGCTTATTGCTGCCTCACTAGTGTTATCAGTTAAAGTTTCATATCAGTAAAACCATAAACATAATTCAAAAAGAATCGGCATGAATTTATTGCCACTAATAAAAAAATAAAAAAGCAAAACAGAAAATGCAATTTTCTGTGATGTCTCACAGGGCTTACAATTAATTTCAGATAGAAATTGAAATTAAATTACACATTATAGTCAGTAGAGGCTTTTTGGGGAACCCATCAATAGGTCATTTTTCTGAAGGGTATATTTACAATTGCACGTTGATGAAATACATGCATTATAATGCAAATGCAAGGACGAGAGTCTGAAAAAACGTGCAAGAGACATGTTCCCCTCACAGTAAGAGTACTCTGACTTTTCTGTATATTCTTAATCTTTCAGGCATCTCCTTCCTGAAAACATAATTCCAGGTGCGCTAAAGCTCTTGGGAAGATTATAATTACCTTCAATGGTTTTCAAGAAGGCCCAGAGATAACAGAGAATTCTTCTATTAGCAGGTGCGAAAGACTGTTCCCATCCTATTTACCCTCATTTTACAGAACAGTTAATAACTTGGGGCATAATCAAATATAATTTTTCCTGATTTTACACTTGAATCTAATTCCACTGACTTGAGTGGAGCAGATCCTGATCTATGCTGCTGTGAAGGAAGTTATCAGAACACAAGTTTCCAAAATTTTTGACAAGGTTTTTGCTTATGTCTCTACTGCTAATTTTCTTTTAGTTATTCTTACCATATATTTTTTTCATTTTAAAGTTGTACTATAAGTATCTAGTAAAGTATTTAAGTTTATGAGAACATTAAATATGTACTTCTACCTTATTGTTTTTAGAAGATGTAAACATGCTTAAAATAATGTTTACGTTTTCTTTCTAATTAGAAGTGCTTTCTAAATATGAATCTTCAAGAAGTCCTTAAATTAGATTAGCCAAAGGTTCAAAAAAGTGTTTAGAATTAAGCTTTTCTTAATTGCAACCTAGGGTCCAAGCATTACAAGCACTATCATTTTCAGTAGGTCTCCATGCTTTCTGTGCTGGAGTTACTGCTGGGGGACCAGTGTACAGCATACTCACCCTGGAAATTCTCACTTGGCCACATCTCACTGACTTTAGGGAAGGGGACTGTGTGTGCATCATCTCTCTGCATAATTTGGTCTGTTTTGAGAAATGGCATATCTACCTGTCTATCTCTCTGTGTGTATGTGTGTACTTTTATCTTTTGCACGAGTAGATGTCTTGAGTCCCCATAATCCCAGAAATGTTAATTTTATCGTTCAAAGAATTCTTGGGCCACATTCTCCCAGCTCTGCAAAGAAAGGCTTGCCTGCTTGCTTGAGCAGGAAGAATAACGCTTTCTATAAAGGAAGTGGGGTTTTGATGAGCTTAATCCCTCAGTTTGGAAGAAGTTGGGCCAAATTCACAGCTCTCCAAGTTTCTGAGGTTCTGAACAGTTACAGAACCGCTGGGTACTGCAAAGCAAGTATCTTTCTTTAGCAGAGAAACCTGAATGGCCCGTTCTACCCCTATTATTTCCTCCCAGTATTCTTTACCACCATCATCTTCTGCTCTGCATCTCTTCTATTTTTCTTACTGTTTATTTTCATTTTCTCCTCATAGAAATAACATCTTCGCTTTTTCTGCTTAGTATCATTTTTATTACTAAACTAGCCTCCCAGTTTGGAGGTTTTGCTCATGATTAGATTTTGTAAGCAAGTACTTTGCTAAACTATTGTCCAAGTTCTGATAGCATGAATTTCTTAGAACGGAATAGTTTAACAAGCATCCCCTTGTACTCATTCGTACAATGTTATTCCAGCAGAAACGTCTAAATGACTATTTTCTTAGGTTGTGTTCATTTGTGTAGTTTCAATAAATCTAATTCGATTTACACCTTATGAATATTTGACAGCATCTATTTAACTTTTTTTTTACATGCCCCTCATTACTGTAGGTGCTAAAAAGAGGAACATTTTAAGTTAATATTTTTTTTTTAAGATTTCAAGAATGGGCAAGTACTTATAATGTATAGTGCATACTACATTTTCACCATAGACAGCTTTTAGGATCTTTGTAACAACAAATGCCACTTTCTGATAAATGTGAGAAATAGGACTAACAGCACTGAGTCTATTACCAATTCATACACGTAATATTAACATGTAGATAGGATTAGAACAGCTTTTTCCTTCCTTCTAACTAACATTTACAGAAAAGAAGACTAACTCCCTCCCTCAGGTCTTCTTTTTCTCTCTAACAGCTCCAAAACTTTCAGTATTTCATTTTAAGTTGTATTTTCTTGATCATTGATCTGTCTTTTTGCTATTCTCCTACCATTGCCTGACAGGTCCAAACTTTTATTCAGATGTAGTCCCAGAGCCGGGCAGACTACTTGTGATCTGTGCAGTGGAAGGGTTATGCCACTCGTTTTACTGACAAACTCACATTTTACATCCCAGTAGCATGGCAGTCTTTCTGAAAACAACATGACATTGTCACACTGAGTTTTCAATACATTCCATTCTTATAGGTCTTTTCTGCACAACCAGTAATTTTGAAGTGGTGCCCATTCACAATGGAAGAATTCATGATATGCCTATGCAAGGGGAGACTTTTTAAAATCAAACCATGTGTTATTTTTTTGACTTTCTCTAGTCTGTCAGGATCATTTTACCTTTGAACCCATCTCCTAGAGGGCTGCCACCTTTCCAGAATGGGTGGCATCTGAAAAGTGAATATGCCTATTCTCTTCTATCAGTCAGCTCATTAAAAAAAAAATTGAATATTACAAGGCTCAGAACAGACTTTTTAAGAATTATTGATATATTATTCCAGTTTGATAATGCACAATATTAAGTGCTCCTTGAGTATGCTTTTCCAGCTGTTTTCTTAGTACTTTCAGCTTGGTTGTATTTTCTTATCTTGCTAATGAATACAATCTGCAACAGCATCAAAAGCCGTACTGAAGTCAAGATACATAGCACGCACTTCTCTTCTCTGTTCTTATAAGCTACCGCAGAAAGAAACTAGATAGATTTAACATAATTTGCTCTCAATAAATCTGTATTGGTGCATATTCATGTCCTAGGTACCATCTATGTGATTTGTTTACTTGAATATTTGTTCCAATATTTTACTGGAAATTGAAGATAAGCAAAATACAATTCTGATGATCTTACTTTCTTCCTGTAAAATAAAACAGCCTACAGTTGCAATTTTCCAGTCTTTCAAAATTCCTAAGAGCTCTTACATATTCCTGCTGTAGATAATTTTACCATTTCTCTTAGGTATGTCACATTAAATAGTATCATTTGAAAATATCCAAAATACCTGACTACATTCTACCTAGCCTTTTCCTACCTATTTCCACATCTCTTTCTTTTTCCCCATTCTTGGTGGTGGTAGTGTGAACTACTGAGAGTCCACTTCTGAAGAAGTGTGATTTATGTTTGATTGATAGTCCAATTTGTTATTCATATTTGCTAGTCAAAACTTTTATCCTTGATTAGAACTTTGATCCATGAATTGTACCAATTAAATAAATAGGATCATTGTGCATATGGCACTATTTAATGTCAATTTTTGCTACTTAAAATATCAGAATGTTCTCCTAATTTAAAGTTACTGCAATTATGTACATACTTTGGTACGGATCACTTTTGAAACTAGCTTTTGGATATATTCTTTGGGCACTTAGCAGTCTGTAAAAAAATTCTGATCATATTTTTGAGTTCCAAGAGACATAGAAAGATATTCTCCACTTATCTGCATTTAACACAGTCTTTATACATTTTATTAAACCACCAAAAAGAAGACTCTCACTGGTCCTCTTATCTGCTTAAAATATTCTGCACCTGCTTTGGCTGGTACTGCCAACCAAGATTCAGTGGAGAATTTTCCATCATTTTTATTCAAGCAGCACATGAAATTTATAAATAATAAAAACTGATTTAAACCTGAACTTTTTCACCAGTTCTGCAATTCCACCAGAAAATATTTTATTAATCAATTTGCCCTTTATCTTTGAGCCTCTAGTCACCTTTCTCTTATCCTCTCATTTCTTCTACGTCAACCTACTGCACCCTTGACAATAACATTTTTGAAAAATACTGGTAACTTTTAGTGAACTCACTGGTCCCACACATGTTTAAGAAGCAGTCCTTCAAAAGAAACCATGCCCTGGTTTTGGTAAAAATAATTTCTGGTCTAATAAATGTTGTTTGATATCTTTTACTGATTTTCCACTGTAATTTATAGTCTATCTTTTGAAAATTTAAGCATGGGAAATTGCATTGTCTTTCTTCCTACAACAATCAAATTTTCTCTGCAAGCTATTCTAGGGAAACAGTGAAGTATGATAACTCATCATGACTTCTGAAACTATACCAACTATTCATTCAGCTCACTGAATGGAAAGATACACCTAGACTGCACATGCTACAAAGCTGCTACAGAGCAGGGGTGGCCCTCTGAGGAGTAACAGTCATGTAAATATAACTGTTCATTTTTGGGTTGGATTTCTGCAAACTTTCCCAGATTCTGATAAAACTTCTTGAAGTAATTCTTCAGAGAATGGAAAAATGAAAAAATAGATTATAAAATATTTTCACATAAATTGAAAAGGGAAAGTAACTTTTAATACAGCAAAGGCCTGAGCAAACTCAGCACTGAATCCACGACAGAGCAAACCGTGAGAACTCTGCCACTTCCTCTCTCTGGTGCAGCCCAAATTTAAACTTGATAAAACTCTACTGAGGGTAGTGACATTAAAGCAGAAATTTGTTCCAGTACTTCCAGTCTCCTTGAAAGAGTGAAACATTTCTCAAATGGCTAATCTACTTGAATTAAATTAGGTGAACCTAACATTCATTTCAAAATCTTTTGTTCCTCCTCTTGTCAGCCTTGCAATACAGGGAGCATAACTCCTGTCTTCTGGGAGCTGTTGCTATCAATGTAATTTAGATCAGCCTAGGTGACTGTTGTTAAGATGTATAAATGAAGCTCAGGTAGCCTCAGGATTAAGGAATCAGAGTGCTCCTTTTATCAGTTTGCCTCTTTTTCCTTCCCTATTATCTTGTAAAATCTAATTTTAAAGCACCAAATGCAGTAGCTTTTATCATTTCTTTTTTATGACTATTCTACAACCTCCACAGCCTCTCACTCTAAATTTTATGTATTTTCATAAATTCTCCTTTCCTCTGCTGTTTATGCTTCAGGTCGTGCACAAAACAGTCTCTCTTCTTCCATTTTGTGGTAAGTCCTTTCAAACACTGAATTTAAAGGTTTCTTCATAACCCTAGCCTCATTTTTTCACTCAGAAGACTGTATGTACTTTGCAGTTATGACAAGCGGCTTGCTGTGTGCATCATCATTTACTCTAACTTATTTATATTGGATTTCAGAGTAATATTATAGAATAAATTACAGGAGGTTCACAGACTGCTCACAGAAGCAGGTGAGCCATGGGCAGAAGGTCTCTCCTACTGGTTCTGCCACCAGCACGGTAATCTCGGCGGAGCAGACTGGTATGTATTTGCCCTAACCTGCTGGAGCAAGATGCCCTGGAATTAATTTGTCAAAGTCCATTTCTAGATGATAAGTGCAATATTAATACTTCGGGCTTCTGTGTATAACAAGTGGGAGGACAGTTTCTGCAATGCTCTGGAGAACTGGTTAATGATGACAAACAAAAAATTAAATGTCACCAAAGCACTATACAAAGGATTTTTCAAATAAAGCAGAAATGGTTCTGAGTCAGGAAACTATCTGGAATTAAGCAAAGTTTTTAATTTACCTGAGCAATTAATTTAAGCTGTCATAATTAAAACCTATTGTGTTTGAGAAATTACTTTGCTCAGATGGTCATATTTAAAAGTGCTCATACAGCAGAAGTTTAAAAGAGGAAAATTCACTTGAAAAGATTTAGAGCTAGCTCTTTAGCTGTGACAGACTGGAACAGTTCCATTATTGCCTGTGGAGTTAGCTGGATTTATACCTGGTGAGGTTAGGACCGACAGTGTCTAGCACATCATTTTCCAACACAAAATTGTGAATTGTGGTCCCTGTCTTTTCCCACATTCTTTTTTTTCGTATCTGTACTTTATGATTTCAAATTGTAATTTGTTTTAATTGGGTTATGAATTGCTTTCTTCTAAATCAATGCATTCTTGTTACATGCTTTTTAAAATCTTTTCAGAAAAACTGTCATATGCAATTGTCTATCAAATCCATCCAAGTGCTAGAAAGCCAAATCAACATGGTGACTTGTATGAGTAGAACTACTGTGAATCATTTCTACACCTACAAAACTAGCATTTGAAAAAACTAATATTTGAAATATAATTTATATTCACATATATTTTAATTACAAATGTTTTAGAAAGAATATTTGCATGTGTGTTTGCATACGCATATAGGTATGCTTCTATGTAAGAGATGGGGAAAGGGATTGCATTGGCTCATTGATTTTAGCTCCATAGGGCTATGTTTGCTAAATGGATAGTTCTAATTAACCTGTTTTATCTATTGCATGCAAACATTACGTATGGTTGCTAACAAAAATTCGTAGATAAATTAAAATACACTTTGATAATTAATCTTTATAGTCTCACATTTTATGCCATATCATATATCCTGTTCGTTATATGGAAAATGTCCCTGATGTCCTTTACTTCAGCTTAAAGTTCAAAATCATTCAGTAAAAATCCTTCATATTCATCTGATGTACTTATGTACAGAGGAGTCCAAAGAATGGGTGAATAAAAACTTCAGGAAAATCTTTCTGGTGAAGAGATAATTCTTACTTTAAAAACCATGTAAATCCACTTTTTTTTTAATAATGAAAAGGTTTTATGTGTTTTTAACTACAATTGATCCATTTTTCCTCTTTATTCAGTGAAGTTTAATGTCTTAATTACACTTTCTCTAATATAACAAGAATTTTCCTCTTGGTCCACAAGACACTAAAATGTTTTTAAAAACATTAGGATACCTTCAAATTTGGTAAAGTGTTATGCTAGAAAAACAAAGCATTTTAAAGATGGCGTAGAATTAGTATGTGCTGTTCTGCCATATCTAAAATGTTCGTTGTCATTGTCTCATCTATAGAAATGTTAAATGATTATCAAAATAATTTCCCCTCTACAAGCTGCTAGGTCTATACCTCTACCAGTTCAGCTGGAACAGAGAAAATCAGGCTGAAGACATCCCCAAATTTTATTTGAAACACTACTGGTGCCTTTCTCTTTCCCGTACTTTAAGAAATGCAAACAATAGAGACCAGTAATTGGAAGAAAACAAAAAAATTAAACTCTCTTTGTCTGCTGTTATATGCAAGAAATATCATAAAGCATTTTTTTAATGCAACACCAGTTTATGCTATTGAACTGAGTTTAGGTTCTTCACTGAAAATCAATATCATCATATTTCTCATAATTTTTAGCTGGTCTGATTCCTGTCATTTTAGAGAGAGAACGTCGTAATGATAAAAAGCTGTTCCAGGTATGGCAGCATTTCAGGTTGAGATTAGGCTTTTGAATGACTAGTTTATTTATACTTAAAAAAAAAAAAAAAGCCTAAATCTTGCATAAATATATAAACATATGAAATAAGTAGCTTTTTGTTTATAATATATTTAAGTGTATGCATGGCATATAGATATCATTTGAAGTAAGCATAATTTAATTTGTATTTTAAATGTCTGAAGTATTCTGTGCTGTGAAATTTCAATATTGGAAATAATGTTTTACCTTAAGTTGTTTCTTCCAATACTGAAAAACAAAGAATGTCTTACTGATATGAACTTTACTTTTATAAACAAAACAAGACAAATAAATAAAAGACAAACCATTTTGCCAGTACTGAAATGATACTGCCATACCATTTACGAAGATTTGCAATCCAAAACAGTGCACGCATGAGAAAGAATGGAAAAGAAACAGTTAGATGCAAAGAAATAAATATACATGCTATTTAATTAAAATAACTATATAATGAAAAAAAATTAGTGCCTAGCATATAAATGCATATCTCATGAATATATCAGGTTTTTTCCTTCTTTCCTACAACTATTGAGCAGAATTTTGTTATCTTAAGTAAATTGATCAAATGTTTTTAATGATGTAGCTGTGTCTGAGAATACAGAAATATATGGATAAAAAGATTCTCCTCTAGTCCCTGAAAACCTGACATGAACTACCTTTAGGAATGAAAGTCATGTCTGTTTATAACAACCAGCAGCAGATAGAAAATTGATTAAATACATTTCAGGGCTTCAGTGATTCTTAATCCCTCTCAGTTGAGTTTTAAATGTGTCTGTCTATAGAGAGAAGTCTTTTAAGTGGCTATTTTTTGGTTTTCTTTTGTTTTGTTTCTCTTTTAACAGACCAATTATCTGAGAGATAATTACGTAATTTACAATCTGTGTGCTGTTTTTCCCCATAGAAAAATGTTTCATTGAATTCTATTGTTCAAACAGCAATTTAATACTTATTCCACTGCTTCACAATCAAACATATTTATTGTCATATTCAAGTCCACAGAAATGTTAGACATTCATCCTTCTTGTCTCCAGTTCATCAGTAATGAGTTTTGGTCTTACAGCTATTTCTGTTAACGGTACTTATTTCTTTAAAGTCTCCAGGTATGCTTTACTATAAAAACCTCCTTATCACTGGCAAGTCTTGGAGTTTCTTATTTTTTGAATACACATGTCAAATTGGATTTCTCACTTTGGGAGAAGTCCTCTCTAGCAGAGACGATCCATTATGTGCTACGAAAAAGAAAGATGTGACCCTGGTCCTCTCCTCACTTACAGGGTAAACTTCTAACAAGCGCTTCCAGCAAGTCCCTGGGTCCATCTTAGCACGTAATTGCCAGGTGGGCCAGCTGGCTGGAGCTAAGGAAGCTGCAGCTGCTTGGCTGCCAGCAAGATCTCAGGAGAAAAGTGCAGGCCAATTTTTCCACATGAAAATTCAGGCAAGTTTTGTGGGTCATCCCTGGATATCAAACCAGCAAGTGGAGACTGTACAGCACTGCTAGCAAGTCAGCGAGTTACGCCAGATTTTACCTGACTTTAGGGGTGGTTTTTGCATTAAGACTCTGAAACAAACCTCAAAGAGGAGCTGTTCCACATTGACCCATTTCTATGGTTTCACTGTCCTCAGAGTGACAGTTTATACACCATTCCATGTAAACAAAAGAGTTGAGTTAAAAAATAATTTTGTTTCTTTACTAATTTCCTTCACTACTATTCAGCCAACAAATGGATAACACATCATATACAGATTTTACCCATCCCTTCCCACATACAGTGTGGACTATTGCAGAATCCAACGGAAAAGAACTTGTCCTTTAGGTTTAGTATTGCAGTTTCTGACCCTACTCTCAGGTACATTGCAATATTTAATCAAATATCAACCTTTGAGTGATTAGGGAAAAATCTGCAATATGTAATTTGAAGAAAGTGACAGAAGACCTTCTGAAGTTGTAAGCATTCTACTGAAATTTCTGTAACATAGCACTGTTTAATTTACTTCATCTAGTTGGATTTGGTAACAGAAACAAAGACACCTTTTATTAAATTCTGTTTAAAATCCTTTAAAGAATACCAGACTCCTGACAATTCAGAGTAACTTTCAAAAGATAAGAAGAATAATAATTAAGATCTGTAACTCATTTACTGAATTCCAGAAGATGCTGCTCCAAAATGTGCTTGTAATCCCATTCTCTATATTCCTGACTGTAGAATCACCCCAGAAAACAGAAAACTAAACATTCGTACCTATCCATACCCTTGAAAAATTTCTGCTTATGAATATAGATCCCTATTTTCTAGGGAATTTTCTAAGGAATTTCTAAGGTCAGGTTATCCATGAAAAAATTGAATCGTTTTAGCTTCAGCTGAAGAATTTATTCAGAGGATTTGGTCTCTTCATGCATCTTATCAGGAAATAATGAGATGTAATGCCTCATAAATTATAAAACAAGCATGGGTTTTGAAGTGACATGATTTTTGAAATGCTTGTAAGCTGTTAAAAAAAAACCCTCATCCTATTCACTTACAAGCAAAAAAAAAATATTTTTTTATCTCATCCTTCAGGAATCATTTATGAATAGAGCATTTTAAGCCTGTGTGGAAGCACGGAATTTTGTATGTCGAGGCAAAGACTAAGGGTCCTGTAGTTCTTAGCTATTAACATCATTCACTTTAGCCCGTTAGTCCAAAATTTCCAGATGTTCAGGAACCCTGTCAGACTGCTCAAAGCCCTTATGTCCTGAACAGATGGCAGAGTTTAAATGTCTAGTGTGTGCACAGAAATGTGCCAGAGTGCTCCCGTCCTGCCATGCAGGCCTCGTGCAGCGGGGAGCTAGCTCTGGGTGTAATGCACTGCAGCCCCTTGAGCCCCTTCAGTTTCACAGATTATTTGTAGAGTCAATCTATGATCAGGATGTGTCAGCTTTGCTGGGTATGGGCTGGCTATTTGCCCTGTACAGATGCAGCAGTTCTGGTATGTCTCTACATGTCATTATGTGCAGGATTTCCCAGATATGCAGGGAGGAAGCTGTCAGCGCACAGCCTCCCATCACATCACGTGGCACTGGGGTTTTGTGCCACTGTTCGGGGCAGGGGTTGTCTGTGCCTTGGTATTTCCACTTTCAACTCTTCTGTCTCTGAAAATACAGTGCTGAAGACTTCATCCATCTACAGACAAGTGGATATTTTATTGCCACTATCTCTTGATAGAGTTGTGTTAATTGCGAGAACATGCCGAGCTTAGAAAAAATGAAAGAAAAACCCAAAGCAACCTGATAAATTAATATGGAAGTGAGGGGCACGGATTTTATTTAACTTTTATGGGCAGTTAAGAATAAATTGTTCTGAATAGAAGGCTGAGTAGAAAGCCAAACTTTCAGCCAGGGTAACAAAAAGAGCTCAGTCAGCTTAAAGAGGCCATGCTGCAACCAAAGCTGCAATATCAGGACTAGGCTGAGTAGTTCTAAAACTGGAGCCAGTGATAATGGCTTAAAAGCCTATTGATACCTGGAAAGATAAATATTGGCTTAGGTCAGTTGTGTTTCGACTGTTCCTGCTAAAATGCTTTCAAGTGAAATACTGGTGTTCGTGTCTTGAATAAATGGATGCATTGCACACTCCTCAGAGTTACCAGTTCAGTTTCCCTACCCTGGAAAGCTTTATGTTTTGTCCAGGTTTCAGCTGATGAAAAAAGGTAATTTTTGTGGCTGTACTGGAGCCACGATGATGGATGAATTTTCCACACACAGATAGATAGCAAGGATGTGTGGAATAGACACAGTGTGCCTGCTTCTTTGTACAGCAGTGCTTACGAAAAAAAACCCCAACAATTAACGTGTGTGCTACTTTTAAAACAAAAAGACGCTTACAGTGCCAACTCTGGAAGGTGAAGAAAGGCTAAGACGAAAAGACCTGGCAGTTCAACAGGAGATTGGATTGTCTAAGGTGGAGCTGCTCTTTGAACCGTGGTCTCCAAGTCTACAGAAACGATCTTTGTGTGCCTATTTTGTCCAAATAATTTAAGAAATTATTTTTTCAGGGACTCTTTATCAGGATCTATAAGCAAAGGCTGAAGAAAAGGCCAAAGCATGTGGTATTACATGTATATTTATTATACAGACAGAAAAACTTGGCTACTCATTTCTTTTTGGAAAATGCTAAATTTGTTTCCACAGACTTTTTCTCAGTATAGAAATTCCAATGTTATCTTGATGTTTGTTTTAAGACCATTTCCTTTAGAAAGAAACCCTCTATGAAACTGTGTTTCTTTTTCAGGTTAATTTCAAGCTACAGTTCAACAGACTATTCAGAACAATATAGCCCATGCTACTAAAACTTTTTGATTAATGATATCTGTATCAATTATAAGCTTGTGGTCACTTATCTGGTTTAACAAATTTCTCTTTTCTGTGCCAGCTCAAGAAACACTATGAAAATACCACATCTAGGATGTGTGGATCTCTGTAAAAGAGTGGGGCTTAATATGGCAGAAATTAAGTGTATGTGATATTATCATCTACAAGTTCAGAAATAACAGTGTGCGCATGAATAATAAAGATAGTCACTCAGGTGCCCATGAATAATAAAGATAGTCACTCAAGCCCTATAGAGCTGCAAATATTTGTAACTCTGAAGAATTAAACGGGGTTTAAAAGGTTTCTAACAGTGAGGTATGCAGTTCCCTTGAATGGTACAATCATGCCACTGTTTTCTTCTTGCTGCTGTTTGTTCTGCATGTAAATCTGTCGTGGTTTAACCCGGCAGGCAGCTAAACACCCTAGAGTTGTTCACTCATTCCCCTGCAGTGGGATGGGGAAGAGAAACAAAAAAAAAGGTAAAACTCGTGGGTTAAGATAGAGACAATTTAACAGGACAGAACAGGAGGGGAAAATAATAATGATTAAAGAATATGCAAAACAAGTGATGCACAATGCAATTGCTCACATCCTGCTGACCGATGCCCAGCCAGTGCCCGAGCAGTGGCTGTGCCCCCCCCTTGCCAACTCCCCCCCAGTTTTTGGTTCAGCATGACGCCACATGTTATGGAATATCCCTTCGGCCAGTTTGGGTCAGCTGTCCTGGTTGTGTCCCCTCCCAGCTTCTTGTGCACCTCCAGCCTACTTGCTGGCAGGGCAGTATGAGAAGCTGAAGAGTCCCTGACTTACTGTAAGCACTGTTTAGCAACAACTAAAACATCAGTGTGTTATCAACATTATTCTCATCCTAAATCCAAAACCAGCTACTAGGAAGCAAACTAACTCTATCCCAGCTGAAACCAGGACAAAAGCATACTTGCTTTTCTGCACTCATTAGATGCTCAGCTGGTGTAGGTTCATTACCTTACTAGTATATTTGCATGTTACATGCCTTCACTTTTCTGGGCATTTTTTACTGCAGTGAAAATGCTCCTGATTTACACTATATGAGAGAAGGCAAAACAAACACATCACATGCAACTTACTGTTTTACTAAATCATTCATAATCACATGGCAGCGTTTTTTGTGTATTTTGTATTACCCTGTTTCAGAATGTTCCTTTTCACCATACCGTAAGAAAGAAATAAACATGCAATTACAAAAATTATTTGTAGTGGTGTTGACTCAATAGAACATGGCTTGCTCATCTGCTAGCAAGACTGTGCTGAGCCTGCAGACAGACTTTCAAGTAATTTAACAGGAAGAAGAAAGACCTAAATACATGCCTTTTCCCTTTTGATTTCAGAATCCCCTTTGATTTCAGAATATGTGAATCAAGATTTGCTTTAGCGAGTTCCAGTTTGCTTTCTATTCCCTATCTGAAAATTACTGTTTAGCTGTACACGCCCCATTGGGTTCTGTTGTCAATGAAGTATGTCATTACAAAGGAAGAAACACATGCAAGCCAATGCAAGGAAATACTCAGATGACAAAATGATTTTGAAAGCACAGATTCAATATATGTAAACACAAACAGAAAAAATTCCCCTGCTAACCTCCTGGAATTGGAGTCCAATCACCTCCTGGACCTGGAGTCTTGCAATACTGTCATATCATAGAAAACAAACAAATGAATAACCCACTTCCCAGCCCCCGAAACAAAATACAACTTAACATAAAATTATGTGGATATGTTGTACACACAGGACACTATGATTTTAATGTAGGATTTGGAGGAAGGAGATTAAATCAGACACGAACACGTTTTAAGCACTAGGAGGCATTCTGCAAGTATAACGAAATGACACACAGTACGTGTGGAAGAATCATTAGTATGACCAGTTTAAAATATGCCAGCATGATTAATCAACTCATTCCCTCAAATAATACCTCCCTCCCCCAAGAAAAGATGTAGAACTTTTTTTCTTTAAAAAGAAAACTCTTTTTTTTTTCTTTTAGCCATCTGAACTTGGTATCTAGTGCTTTCATATATATATATGTATATATATGTGTGTGTATATACACACATAGTTTTTATATATATTTTTATACATAATTATATTTCATTTTGCCACCTATTGTGTTCCCACTAATCAGCCATGCTAATCTAATAATACATGGATAGAAAATGAAGTGCAGACTGAAATAAGATGTAATGTTCTTCTATTCTTCTCTTTAACAGAAGTACTTGATTCTAGTAAGAAACTGAAATGCTAGAGAGGAAGAACAATGTATCAATATTGTGATTAAAATATCTTCTACCATAATAAGTCTCTTCTATGCAAACCTTGTAACATAGAAAAATGCCGCATAGGGAAGCTATTTAAAGGTTTAATATTTCTCAGGAGGACCTAACAGCCAGTGAAACTTACTTTGCAGTCATAGTCTAAATTGTGTATATGGCTTCTGCTTCTTAACCCACAAAGCCCAACTGTGGGATGCAACGCATAAGTGAAGCACAGAAGAAAATGTTCATGAAGGAAATTAGCAGTGTTGTTAATTCAGCATATTACTGTAAATGGCTCACACTATAATCTCAGATTACCAATTCTGTCATTGTGATATCTGTCATTTCCAACACTTGGTCTGCAGAGGAAATGCTTTTTTTTTTTAAAGAAATACCAGTAAATCTGTGTCAGCAGAGGCTTCCTTTCCTGAAACAAGGGCTGCTTGAGCACTATGGATTATCTGCTAAACTGGGGGTGCCACCAAGAGTGTGCAGGACCTCCCAGGTATGCTCAGCACGGTGCCTCTAGTTGTAGATTCCCATGCCCCTGGACTCTGGGATGCCACCAAAGGCTGTTATCCTTACACTGCCCCTGGGGTCCCTCCACTATCCCCGCAGAAAACCTCTGACACTTTAACTCAAAAATGCCAAACTGCCAAGGGCCTAATGAAAGAAAAAGCTTGTATGCCTAGAGGTAGAATCATTTTTTCCATTGCATTTTTTGCAGCTAGGAATATCCCACAATAAAGATTGTCCTTTGCCACTAACCAAAAGAACAGTCCTGTAATATTGTCTTAATTAGAAAAAGCCATTGTGTTACTGTATGTCCATTAAATAACACACTGTTCTGATCATTCAATTGCCATTAAATGGCTGTAATATAACATAATAGTTCACACCCACAGACTAGTAATCTGTGTGGCAGCTTGCATTGCAGCTACTCAACTTATACTTGACTCCAGACAATGCTATCATCAGTCACTTGCTCCCAAAATCACAAAAGCTGACTTCCCTCTCACTAGAACAGGCTGGGAAGAATAAATTTTTCCTCTCTGGAGATTCAAAATCCAAAGTATAAGTGGTGGTGTGCAAGTGTCAGGAGAAAGCCTGACATTTGTTTATTCCATTTTATATTACTACTACATATCACTAGTTATTTTATTATTGTTCTATTGTATACTAATCCTACATGATTATTATGTACTATATCTATTTTTATTACATAGTTTATATTCCAATATATGTTGAGAGACACGGGTAACTACTGCGAAGATTAAATAGGAAACAATCCTTCAATTACTAAAACAGGTACTGTTACCTTAAAAAGATCTTTATTTCATTGTAAAAATAATTTCACAGGTAGATGTCAAGGCCGCAGTGTGCCATAAGCTTTCAGGCTCTAACCTGCTGCACCTGAGATTCATTTCTGAATGGTCTTGAGACTTGATACTCTGTAGTGTATCATCTGTGCAAAAAATGACAAACATCATAAAAGAATCATCCAGCCAGGGCTATAAAATACAGAAGTACCACTGGCCCTGGAAGTTTCTGAACTGCAGTTTACTGAAGACTCTAAAGAGTATTCACAGAAGGTATGGTAACATCCTGGTCCTCTTATACTTTCTATTGTCTCCATTGCCTATTGCTGGAGGCAGGGCAGTCTTTGGCATACCTGGCTCAGCGAACCCGGTGTGGTCACCCTTAGGTTCTTCTGGCCTTACAATGATGATCAGTGATGGTGACTGTCGAGCCAGGTGGTATTACAAACTGGGGATCAGAGGTTGTGTCCCAAAGAATCAAATGAGAAAGCCATGAGTGAACAGCTAATTTTGTTTCCTGACATTGTCAACAGATGCTGGGTTTCCTTCCACTTCTTCGTGTTTGACAGTTTTGTTGAAAGAAGTGAAGAGTAGGCAGCATAGCCTACTCTTAAAGATTAAAGCAAAAAAGTGTCCCCTTTCTGTGCCTCCAAGGGTGCCTTCTGCAGTTACACCAGCATAATTAATGCCTTTCCTTTCCCTGATGCTTCTCATTCCTGTCTCCACATCTCAGACTGCCAGCCATTTAGCTATGCTGAGAACACTATGTGGCCAAACTAATAAATCTGACCAGAATAAAAGGTTGAGGTTGGAATCTGCACACTGATCCAGTCTAATCTGTGATTTTGCAAACAACTATGTTAACCACTGTTGGGTACAAAAAAACAACCAGAGGCTGTAATTTCGTGAGTCAGTATTGCTATTAGAGCCAGCAGGTCATGAAACCATCACCTAATGTTGCGGTTTAACCCCAGCCAGCAACTAAGCACCACCCGGCTGCTCACTCACTCCCCACAGTGGGATGGGGGAGAGAATCACAGGAGTAAAAGTGAGAGAACTCATGGGCTGAGATAAGCCAGTTTAAGAGGTAAAGCAAAAGCTGTGCACGAAAGCAAAGCAGAATAAAGAATTCATTCACTACCTCTCATTGGCAGGCAGGTGTTCAGCCATCTCCAGGAAGGCAGGGCTCCATCACGTGTAACGGTTATTTGGGAAGACAAATGCCATCACTCCGAATGTGCTCCCCTTCCTTCTTCTTCCCCCAGCTTTATATGCTGAGCATGACGTCATATGGTGTGGGATATCCCTTTGGTCAGTTGGGGTCAGCTGTCCCGGCTGTGTCCCCTCCCAGCCTCCTCACTGGTGGGGTGGGGTGAGAAGCAGAAAAGGCCTTGAGTCTGTGTAAGCACTGCTCAGCAATGACGAAAACATCCCAGTGTTATCAATGCTGTTTTCACCACAGATCCAAAACATAGCCCCATACTAGCTACTACGAAGAAAATTTAACTCTATCCCAGCCAAAACCAGCACACCTAAGAAAGACCACTTTACAGACCGATACATTCTGTCTGAAAAAAAATTGAAAGGGTTTTGATAGAATTTGTCTTGGAGAATCACCCCATGTTTTATATTTTGTCTGGGTTTCTTTACTTTTTTTTTTTTTTTAAATCTTATTCCTGGGTTTGTAATTCTTTTCTGGTTTTGTTACAGGAATCCCAAACTTATTATCAGCTTTTCAAAAGCCAGATGTTCCTGGTAAAGCAGCATGTTCTCTGAGCCCACAGAGGGTGTGCTGCAGCTGATCGAAGGCAGGCTGGGATGTTGTAATTTTGTTTTGGCTTGCTTTCCTAGCCAAAAGAACCCTAGGGTCACTCATTGTCCTGATAAACATCTCTTCTGAACCCTTTATTATGAAAGCAAATAATAAATAAAAAATGACCTACCATCCTAAAGCATGAAACAATGTGTAACAGTGCTACTGCTCATTAAAAAAATCACTTTGGCTCACATCAAATGATTAATCATTAAACACAATTATATGACTGGATATAGATAAATAATAAAGGAAGGTATGGAAAAGTTAAGGAAAAAAAGCTTTGTTTTTCACTGTAAATAAGTACTTAAAATCTAAAAATGCAAGACAACGATTTCCCAAGTAATCCAGCAACTATAAACTTGTTTACCATATTCTTTTCTGAAAGCTTATATCTACAAAATATTTTTAATTTATATAGGTACATTGACATTCTAAAACAGGAATAGCAAGTAATAATTATCTGTTTTCAAAAAGAAATATGTCTTTTCTACAAGGTAGAAGCACATCTACTATCTAATCAGGGATATACAGTCAGGCAAGTTTATGGTATGCACACTTATTTAATCTATAATTATAATCCATGTGTCTGCTTTCACATTCTTTTTCTATTGCTGCAGCTAGAGGTCCAGTCAGGCTAAACGTAAGTAAATAGAATTTATGCATGTCCAATCCGGGCGAGATCAGATTTTTCACTGGTGTGAATATCAAGAGGTTAAGTGTACCCACTTTTTTGTTTACCACTGTATCAGTGGATATGACTCTACCATTTAAATATTAATGAAAGGAAAAAATAAAATTTATACAGTTAATCATGATGTCACTCTTTTAACAGTCTGATAGATCTGTTAACTCCTACTGTTCCTAGACCACACATAGGTGCCTTAAAGACTTGAAGATGTCTTAAAATGAGAAGGCCTGCAGGGAAGCTTGAGACAGTCGTCGCATATCAAGTTAGTAATGTCACGTCCTTGGCACTTCAAAAATCTTAGGGTAGAATTGGTGTCCTACAAATGCCAACGCAATAAAGGTAATACTGACCTTCTTCATAAAACACAGCGGCAGAAGTGTGTTGGCATCATGAATGTACCCCGGTGGTGCTCTCCAGTGGTGATTAATACTAAGTCAGGAGCCATAACTCTGATGAGCCTTTAATACAGTAAACCAACAGATGCAGTTAAGGGCATTGTCTGAGAGAAATGGAGAGGAATTTAATCAAGTTGCTAATATACTTTGACCAGGACTCTCCGGTACTCTTAACTGAAAACGTAGTCTTAAAGGGACTGTGACATTTCAGCTCATGGCTCTTAAGGGGCCAGTTACTCTTACAACCCTACTGAAAACAGAGAGCAGTACCTTGGTAAGCATCCATCACTTCTGGAAGGAAAAATAATATTTTGCATTCACTTGAGTATTCAGTTTGGGTTACACGTAAGCTATGGTTGTGATCTGATGAAGGATGGAGGAAAGAAAGGCTGTATTCATGAAGACTAATTTAGTTTAGCAAGGTTAATTTCCCTTCCTACAGTCAGTAGTCCATGGAGGATTCTGCACAGGGAATATTCAAGCTACAGACTCCTCCCTATTGTTTTAAAAAAGATTTTGCAACTGAACCAAAAACACCAATAAGGATTGTGCAGACAATGCATTGCTTCTAACACTGAAAGCATTGCAATCCTGAAATGTGACAGCACTGCAAATCCACAGCCCTGGCACTCATCCAGATTGCCAACAGTTTATGGACTAAAGTAATAACTGTACTCATTTATACTTATTAACTAATTGTGCTTGGACCTTAATGCCCAAAGATGAAATATTCACATATTACTCCCCACTGACCATTGCAAAAGAGCATAGTGGCAAAGAGAAGAATTCAGATCTGTCAGGAACATTGATGTACATTAAAATAGATGTATGTTGTAAATCCAGTTCTTAACCTCTCTTCACTAATTCCGTGAAGAAATATACTCAGACACAGGCAAAACCAGCCAGCAGTCATTCACTGGTACTGACAATATACAAACAACAAGCAGTGTTAGAGACACTTTCTAGAGCAGTCTATACCTTTTCTGAGAAGATATTATCAATCCCCCTCAGACTGTAAATCTGAAGGGGATTTTAAACCAGTTCTATTTCTGTTCTCAGGGACATTTTGCTAATTAAAGTGGTACATCTTAATCAAATTCTTTCCTCCTCCATTGAACACACTGTTGGTCTACACAGAGCAAAGATGACTCTCTTCTCACTAAAAATACAGCATTGTCTCAAAAATAATTTTGCATATTAAACTAAAAAATGTACTGAAGTTAGCAAGTCTCAAAGTCATTGGCAAAATTTTCAGCTAGGATCTATAGTAAGTAAGTGATCTCTACGCAAGCAGTCTCTATATGACTTCTACAATATTCCAATAAAGTTATAGAAAGAGCTGTTCTCAATGGATTTTAGAAAATGAGAGGATTAAGTTTGTATGAGTTTTTTTACAGAAAATCTGATCTATTTAATAAGTACATCAGCCTACATGTCTCTCCTTTCAGGGAACCAGGACAAGTCATTGCATTGCTGAAATTTTGCATGTCAACCATGTCAGGGTCCAGTATCTCTGACCAGCTTCTTTTAGATATTCTGAGCATGGAGTGTGTAATGTTTCAGTATCAACTATACTTATTTGAAGATACTTGATGTTACACCATAACAATCACCATACCAATGCAATCCACCTACCAGTCTCTATAACTGTGATGCTGGGAAGGTATACATGAGTTGAAGCCAGTTCAAGCCTGGCGCTTTCTTCCAAATTCTTTTGTTAGTTGTCCAGTTTTCATACCCTGCGTTGGGCTGAGCCATGCATACACTGCCTCCATGCTGGCCTGGCTGACTCAGGGAGACATCCACACTCCTTTAATGAACTCCAGGTGAAACATTTCCAGCCACAAGTTGATCCACTCAGCTAACAGACCTGTTTATCTCAAGCAAAGGCCACCCCTGGTCCCTTCACTTTGTGTGGGGACAGAGTCAGCTGCTTTGCAACAGCTGTGGTTGCTCACATCTGTCCCCGAGCTCCAGGGGCACAGCCCTTGCCCAGCTCCTCTGAGCCTTCTTCCATGGCAGGGGTTTATAAGTTAGTCACACAATAATGTGAGATATGCCAGAATTAGTTGCTAATCTAAACAGCAACCTAGTAACCAGAAAAAAGGAAAAAAAAAAAAAAAGACTAAGCTTTTGCAAAACACAACTTCTTTTTTTACTCCTTCTTCCTATTGCCATGAAAGGTTTTTCTTATCGTTTTGAGCAGTTCTTTACCACTGTTTAGTAAGTGAAGGTAACAGGACTTGTTCAAGGGACTTAATTACTGTCAGAAAGCAGGGAGAGCAGCCTGCCTTACCAGGGGGACAAGCAGGAGCCGAGGTGACCCCAATGCTGTTTGCATCCTATTGAACGGGCACAGCCCTGCAGGCCAGAGCCGGTGCTGGTAAGGTGGCCATTAGATGGCCCAGGCAGGGTGAGGGGATGAACCAGGTCACCTGGGGAGGGCATCCAGGAGCAAATGGGGCCAGGGTCAGGGCTGGAGACTGGCACTCCTACCAGCACTCAGGGCAGGATCAACAGCCCCAGGCTCAGCTGAAATGGGGTCCTGTGTGCATGGGCAGGGTTGGGGAGACCCCAGGGGAGGCTGGGCAGTAAGGCCTGCTGGTACCCTCAGGGTCCTGACAGGTATAATCATAGAACCACGGAATGGTTTATGTTGGAAGGGACCTTCAAAGATTATCTAGTCCAAGCCCCCTACCATAGGCAGAGATAGCTTCCACTAGACCAGGTTGCTCAAAGCCCCATCCAACCTGACCCTGAACACATCCAATGATAGGGCATCTCCATCTTCTCTGGGCAACCTCTTCCAGTGTCTCACCACCCTCATTGTAAAAAATTTCTTCCTTATGTCCATTCTAAGTCTACCCTCTTTCAGTTTAAAACTGTTGCCCCTTGTCCTGTCACTGCAGGCCATGGCAAAATGTCTCTCTCCGTCTTCCTTATAAGCCCCCTTTATATATATATAGAAGGGCCGCAGTAAGGTCTCCCCAGAGCCTTCTCTTCTCCAGGTTGAAAAACCCCAACTCTCACAGCCTGTCTTCACAGGTGAAGTGTTCCAGCCCTTTGACCATTTTCGTGGCCCTCCTCTGGACCCACTCTAACAGGTCCATGTCTGTCTAGTGCTGGGGACCCAGAACTGGACGCAGTACTTGGGGTGGGGTTTGACAAGAATGGAGTACAGATGGAGAATCACCTCCCTTGACCTGCTGGCCACATAATCAGATGCTTCTATTACTTAGATGGTTACAGCTCCAAAATAGTTCATTTGCCAAGGATGGAATAACAACAAACATATGCATTTTTTTAATTACAGGTGTAACACAGCTAGATCCACAAGATTTTAAGCCTTACACTCTTTAGTAATTTTATCTCAGCTTGGCCAAATTTAGGATTATTCAGGTGTCTAACCACACTGAGGGCAAATATTTTCAGAGTGTTTTTACTTAGTATTTAAAAGCTTGAATAACTCACCAGCCAGGCACAGGTCTCTCTCTGCATGAGATGTGCTTCATGTTTCTTTCACTGAAGTGTCAGAGATCAAATGTAAAAAGGTAAAGTCACAAAAAAAATGGAAAGGGTCAGCTAAGTAGAAAATATCTGTAAAGGTTACTGACCTGGTTAGCACTTCACCTTGTTTTGTAGAAGGCAAATAGACTAAATTACTGTATGATGCAAACTCAGTTTTGTAAAGTCAGCTTAGGTCTTCAAAACGCCTGCCAGTATTTGCAGGGCAAGCTGATTTCTCAGCTGCCAGTGCCTTGCATAAATTAAGTGGGACTGCTAAGAAAACTCTGAAATACTTCATATTTACAGTGATTTGTTTCTCCTATCTTCATTCTTTCCTCTGTCAATCTGGCCAGCAACATGGTATGATGTTTCCTCCTCTCCACCACACCCCCCGACTCATTCCCCCGATTTCCGTCATATGCACTAGCCTCTTGTTTCTTGTCACAAAATGTGAGTAAGACTTGGATTTTACATCTTGGTTAAGTTACTTTAATGCTGAGCAGGGTACCTTGGTTCAATCAGTTTCCACAATTTAGTTCCTGAAGAATTATTTATCATAGTGCTGTTACTTATAGATCTAGGATAGGAAAACTTAACTTTCTTGTCTTTTGAAGTCTGGGCTTTAGTTTGAGAAAAAAATAATTCAATGGGCTATTGGAATTCCAAAAACTAATGATTACAGTATGTATCTAATATTCTGCAGTGGTGCCCAGTGACAGGACCAGAGGCAAAGAAATGCAGAAGAGTTCTTTCCCATTATGAAGTTGGTGTTTTGTTTCCATTACTAGTTGCTGTTTTATTTATTTGTGGACAATCTGACAGTAGCAGCCCATTCTAGTGTAACTGGAATCTTTGATTACTATAATTTTGACTTTGTAGGTGTCATTTACTTGTTTGCTGGTAGCCTGAAAATGCTGTCAACTGAAATAAGCCTTATACAACTGAGCGTCCCCATAAAAAGGAAAGATATTTTTTACACTGATTCTATAAATCCTGACCTACTAAGCTAGTCCTGCTGACACTGAGACCTTTCATTGATGTACATACTGACAGAGACCCTTCTTTAAGCTTCCTTCAATGCCTAATACTGCCATCAGAAAATATTTGGAAACCATTCATAAAGCTGTGAGATTTGCCATCACAAAAAATCCTTCTAGTATGTGTCCTCTCTCATTAAAACAACATCAAAATTTACTCCAAATTAAAAGTTAAATTTCCTTCTGCTTATCATAACTGGATCTACACTTATTTGCACTGACCTTTTTTCTCTTAAACTGAAGCCCAGGCTTTCCTTTATTCTCTGTAATATTGATGTTCTATGAAGTCTGTATCATATGTGTGGTCAGATTTGAACTGGTTTGATTTAAAGGCTTCTGGAGAGCCTTAAAAAACCCCCCAAAACTTCAAAGGTTTTGACAGGAAAAGTAGTGTCCTGGTTTTGGCTGGGATGGAGTTGATTTTCTTCCTGGTAGCCGGTATGGGGCTGTGTTTTGGGTTTAGGTTGAGAACAATGTCGATGATACACTGATGTTTTGGTTCTTGTTAAGTAGTGCTAAGTACTTGCTAAGTGGTGCTCACACTGGTCAAGGACTTTTCAGCTTCCCATGCTCTGCCAGGGGCACGGGAGGCTGGGAGGGGGCACAGCCGGGGCAGCTGACTCAGACTGGGCGGGGGCTATTCCATACCACGTGACGTCATGCTCAGTATATAAGCAGGGGAGTTGGCCGGGGAGGGGTTTGATCGCTGCTTGGGGGACGTGCTGGGCATCGGTCGGCGGGTGGTGAGCAATTGTACAGTGTACCGCTTGCTTTGTATTACTACTGTTCTATTTTTATTTTACTTTAGTTATTAAACTGTTTTTATCTCAACCCACGAGTTTTCCCCTTTTGCCCTTCCGATCCTCTTCCCCATCCCACCGGTGGGGGGTGAGCGAGTGGCTGCGTGGTGCTTAGTTGCTGGCTGGGGTTAAACCACGACAAGTAGTGACACTTTCACTCATTTGTAATCCACAACTGAGAAGCCCTTTCATTTAAAGATTGATCGGCAATAAGATTTGTTTTTAATTGGCTGATGTCTCTACTTTGCAAAGGACCAGTCATTCTTCTGCCTGAAAGCTGAAGAGCAGATTCATATTCATCAGTCTTATTTTCCTAGAGATAACTGATTGTGCGCTAAATTCACAGGTGGGAGAACTCTCCATCTTTGCTAAAGCATACCAGAGAAGAAAAGTCTAGAACCAGCCAGAATCTGGGAGTGACCCTCTAATTCAGAGGCTGAAGTTCTCTCATCCTTGGAAGAAAAGACTTGAGTTTGGCCTCCTCTGCTAAAACAGCTCCTATATTTTATATTCAACATTCCTGAATTAAACACAGCAGCTGGTCTAGGAGTTTAGGTATCACAGTCCAAATCTTAAGCACCATTTTAGGCCTGAAAGTCCTTTCTTGTACTAGCTCATAGTATTTTTCTTTGGACAGAAGTAATGACCTGAGAAACAGTTGCTGCAGCAGCAGCATTTTTCTCTAAGCTGCAATCGTGGCTTTGTATCCAGCTTTTCAATATGCAACTAATGGTAAAGAAACAACATTTGTAGTATTTTCCTAATGAAATATACTGGATTCTGCAGTATCCAATGGGAAATTTTTAGTCTTTCCTGAGAAAGGGGGATTTTCAGTTCATGTGTTTACAGTTGAAGGGAGATGAAGTTTAGCATGACAAGAAGAAATAGTCTGGGATGGTGATGTACGGCCTGTTGAAGCACTGGAAGACAATGGTTTTGTTAACCATGTAAATATGCCCAAATTCTGCAAGCACTATACCAGTATACAGCTTCTTTAATAGAGTAGTCTCGCTTGCTGTATAACAGGCGTTCACTGAAGTAAATGTACAGAGAGATATAAATACTTGAGTGATTACACTCTGATAGACATTCCAAGTTTTGATGAATGTTTTATATAGATGTGCTACTGAGACAGGTATCTGGGTTGGCTCTAGTATGTGCTGACTTTTCAGTTTAAAATAGTTTTTAATGATTTTTTTTAATGTTGAGCAATATGACACTTAAAATCAAAGTATCTGTGAGTGATTTCCCCTCATTTTACAGTAGGAAAAAGAGAGAAAGTATAGATCAGGTTGGTAGGACCAGCACTTTGTGTTCTGCAAAAAATGGAAGTACACATAAATAATTGTGGAAATGAATTTCGGATTAAGTTCAGTAACTCCATAAACCATTAAAATGGCATGCAGCATCAGCAAGAATAATTTCTGCTGAGTAGACTGCTAAGAAAATAGTAGAGATTCTAGAAACATTACTTTTAAAATAAACCAAGAGTGAAATGAAATCTGGTTCTGCCGCCTGTGTAATACCCTACAGTCTGTGCAGAAACAAGAGCGCTTCTGTTTTCAACTACATTGAATGAATAAGGCCATGAAAATATTTTAGTTATGAACACTTATCTTCCCACTGTCCACATATTTATTAATTTATAGTATTTCAATATTAATTTTTCTTCTTGAGAGGTAACAGACTAGCTGATTGTGTTTAAAGTCTATAATTTCTGCAGGAGAAGTTAGACTGTGGCCAAAACGAATGGTACACACGTCATCTGTTAATAATGCCTACCCAGGGGTATACAAATCGTTTGCAGATTGGATCCTTATTCTCAACACTGGAACCTGAGAGCAACATTGTACATAATGGTTTATGTCATATCTCTACATGGGATTTAAGTTTCCTGAATTACTTGGCCACTTACAAATTTTGGTCCCGTATCTGACTCTATCATCATTAGGAACAAAGACTCACAATAATAATAATTGTTACTGAAAGCTGCCTTCAATTAAACAGTCTGGTCCCAGTTCAAAAGTTTATCCATTTAAAATCAACTTCCACTTCTGCAGTATATCGAAGTGATTAATGTGAATCTTGAATTATTTAGTTGTACTAAAGGTGTTTCAAAAATAATTCAAAGGTCATTCAAAAAAATTTTAAGGAAAAAAGCCTCATAAATATGTTATGACATGAAGTATTTTAAGCAGGATAGACAACTGAGCCATTAAAGACAATATTTCACTTTTTCTTTTTATAAAAGTATTCCTAACTATATATATAAAAGTATATTCCTAACTTCTGGAGTCTCTTAAAGTTTTCCTCTAAAATTTTCATATGTGGTCCAGACTGCGATCATGTGTGGTGATCACATATGATTCTCACAATGTGTTTCTATCTGTATCTGATGCCATTAAATCCTCCACAATAAATTAATTTCCTTCCACCACGGAAATGCATCAGTGTGCCCTATCTGCAGAAGCCCTGTTTGTCAGAGGCAAACGGGTAAGCCTCTGGAAGGATTCTGGTCTGAAAAGCAAGAAAGTTTAAAGACTCAGCAATCACTGGTTTTGAAGTGGAGAAATCCTAACAGTGTTGCTGTTACATGGTATTATGTGTCTTAAAGTTTGCAAGGACATGAGCTTAAATACTGTGGGACTCTCAAGTTGCTGGAGATACATCTGTAATCACTGGCATCATCCGGAATGATTTTAATGTGCTGCTTGGCCAGTGATGGTGGATCCTGCTGTGGCAGCAGCTGCTCTCTCTTGTTGAACAGATTCTGCAGCCATGCCTAGGGAAATGTTGATGACAGCTCTGTCCCTGCTGCCTGCCTGACCTCATATCTCTGGATTTCCCCTGCCTGATCAATACCAGCACACCTTTACCTCTCCACATCCCTGCAGATCTCTTTCACATTTGCCACTTGTGGCCCATGAGGTCCTGGGCTAATGCCTGTTTAAGTCATTTGGAAGACTGATTGGAGGCAAGCGAATGGGAGACTTCAATCATCTTTGATTATCAAAAGCAACTGATGTTACCCAATAGTGCCAGCATGGATTAGGTCGCTGGTGTCGTCAGGTAGAGGAACACCGAGTTCACCACCACGTCAGTTTGATAACATTGACAGAACTGTCCTTACAGCTCTTCCTTTGTAAAGTCTATGCATCCTCTGCAAAAGGGAATCAGTAGCCGAGAGCAGAAGAGTAAAGGAAGAAAATGGGTTAAAAACCAGAGTGAAAAAAGAAAAGCAAAGCCTCAAAAAATACAGCCCATGATGAGGGTATAGATTCACAACAAGGACTAGCATGCTAGCAATGCTCTTAGCATGCTCTAGGGCACTGACCTACAACTTTCCTTTCCTCCAGGATTTTTTACCTAGAGTTTTGAAAGGATATCAAAGTCTGGAAGCAAAAAATCCATGAACTTGAGGAAAGCTGTAGTCTCCTGATTAGTACGGCATTCTTTGTGTTCTGTTTAGTAAGGAAAATAAGAAGAATCTCCTCATCAGTTTTATCAGTCCCTTCAGACATGACTTCTGTGAGAAATCTACTGAAAATCAAACAGAACATTTCCATTTTTTCAGCTGGCTGTGGTTAAGGATTAACTAAAAAATCACTAAAGACAATTTTGACAACTAACAGGCAGTCCTAATGGGCCCCATTGAAATATGAGGGATGGAGCTGTTCAGTCCAAGATCTGTTTTCAGAAGTGGACCCTCAGATCAGTCTATGAGTTGTAGAGCCTTGTGAGATTGCTGTGGATTTCAGTTCTGGGGTTGCAAGTGGACTTTGCCAACCCTTACCTCCCCTGGGGCTCTTAGGAAGGTATCTGGAGGGAAAACCTCACCTACAATACAAAGCTAAGTAGTGGGGGACCTGTTCAGCATTACCTAAGGTGAGGTACCTCTGTGCACATCCAGAATCAGGTTTTTAATGTGATGACTTGGCCAAGGAAAATTTCTGGCTTGGGAACTTCATGTCCCTACAGGGAAGGCAATATCCAGGAGAAGGAGAACGGACTTACCTTGCAAATGCAAGCATGCTATGTCAGCCTTTCTATGCACATCAAGGTGAATCCATGTTCCACTGTGATCTTGCTTAATGCTGAATTTCTGCTACTGTTTTCCATCAATGAATTACCTTATAGTAATCAAAGGGAGAACTAAGAAAGACCAGTGTGAATGTTTAGAGGTCCCTGTATGAACATTTTATCCCAGTATATTCCTATTTCATCCTATTTCCCACTTATAAGAAGTACCAATATACCTCCGAGAAGTTCTCAATTTATAAATACCATCTGCTTAGTACTTAAAAAAAAAAAAAAAAACAAACACAATCCTTGACTCCAGTATTTGGTCTATAAAATTTCATTTCATGCCCAAACTTGCCAACTGGAATGTGAGCAACTGAGAAAAGACTAAACGTATAACTTATCAAAACTTCTCCAATGTAGGGTTGGTTTTTTTTTTAATTTCAATTTCTTAATAAATTGAGCTAACCTCTCAGATGTTGCCTCACTTTGTGTTTCTGAGTTCTTTGGTTTGGGTCTCTAAATTCAGAGCAGAATTGACAGTTTAATTTTCACAATAAAAGGCCAAAATTAAAAGCCATAGAAAGCTGTATGTAGCAGACCAAGGCAAAAAAAAAGCAGAAGGATCAGTTCAAGAATGATTCTTCCCTGGACAAAAAAGTCCCTTACTCTTTCTGCCTGCAGGAAAAGACAAGGTCTTAGGCAGCAAGGCCAGAGCTTCCCAGAGAAGGAAGGAGGGCATAGAGCAGATGAGGAGAGCCAAGGGGTCAAAGGCAGCAGGGCAGGCAGCACAGCAGGGGACAAGCACGGTTGAAGGTGCCTGAGCGGGGTTTCCCTTGGCACGTGCAAGCTGTGGGTGCCTGGGCAGGGTGGAAAGGAGCTGGGGGCTCCTCTGCAGCTCTCAGGGGCTGCAGAGGTTCAAAGCCATTACCTCTGCCAGAAAGCCAGACAACACTTCAGTTTCCCTATGGCTTCAAAATAGGCACCATAAGATGAAAGAAACCTAAGCAAATTTAGCTAAGGCTGGACTGGGATTTTAGCAAGGTAGCAGGCCTGCGGCCAGATGGCCAGAGTCAAGCAATGGCTCAATTTTAAAGCCACTACCTGCAAAAGCTACCTCTACCTTATGTGCAGATGATCAGCAACCAGTGCCTGCAACCAAAAAAAGCTATTTGCTAACTCTGACACAGCAAACCGCCAGCAACAACAGGCAGAAGTAATGGAGATTAGACTAATGCTATTTGATATGACCAATTCTGGTTATTGCATCTGACAGTCATTAGTTATGATATTTCATTATGGTTATTTAGCTATTACAGCTACAGATGGTCCAGTGACTGCAACCCTTACTTGATAACCAGATCAAAAAACACTTCCTTTGCCTATAGCCTTTCCTCTGTTGAAGCACCTTTAGGAAGCGGTCACCAGGTTAAACACATCTAAGACAATTAAGGCTCCCTGTTGTCAGGAGAACAGCCCTCCAGGCCCACGCCTGAGCAGGGCACCCTATGTGTACCTTAAGACAGACCCTAAAGAGTCTCCTTTCCATTGACTACTGAGATAACCTAAGGATATTTTCTCCTTCACAATCAACTCTTTACCATTTCTTAAAACTGAAATTAGGGCTTTCCTATTTCCTTGCTTCTCAAGGGCAGTATAAGAACACATATTTTAATAATTTTAACATACTGACATATTAATGTAAAGAGTATACAAGTGTAGCTGTGAAAAATGAATATACATCCACCTACATATTTATATGTATCCATACATATACATATATATGTGTGTTATATATACAGAACCATATACATGAAGCTAGATTTAAAATAACTATTTTCTCAGGCTACTGGAATTTGTAGCAATTAATTAGCTATAAAGCTCTCACGTTTCACAAAACATGAGAAATTATGAGCCAGTATAATCTAGACGTCTAAGCCATTGGCAGAAACTACATTTTAATTTACTTGATACCATGAATGAAATCTCTGCTCTAAAAAAAGAAAATTATTTTTCACACAAGCTATTTCAATTAAAACATGGCTTGGTCAAGTATCAGCAACTAAATGAAAAATTAAGTGTGGGAGATTTGAGGACAAGACATTTTCAAGTGATGAGGTCTAGCTACCTTATCACTTTTCTGGGGTGATAAAGTCACTCAGCAACTCAGGCTCTCTCAGGCATTACAGAACTTTTCCTTTTGGTGAAGCTTTCAGGCACGACTACCGTCACGTGCTATCTCCCTTACCCTCCAAACCTAAAATACAAAATAATTAAATTAATTCCAAATTAATTTCTGTCTTAAGCACAAGTTTCTGTAGAATACTAAGCTCGGTTAGATCCTCATTGACCATGTGCACAAGCCACAAGGAACACAAGAAGTACAGCAACTAATAACAGTATAAGCAATATAGTACGTGGTGGGATAGATGTAGTTCGGATTTTTACTTTCCTAAACCTGCCACTCATGCATACAAGTACAGACTTTTTTCATGAAGCAGCATTTGAATGTCTGACAAGTCTAAATACAGATATATACAATTCATAATGTATTTACATTTGAAAAATAGCTCTCAGATTGACACTATTGGTATTTACCTTCCACATATACACCTACTCATTTTGTAACTTGGCTGTTTTTCTGACAGTCATGTATTTACTCACATTAACACTTCACAGTTTCTTTTTTTTTCCCTGCGTGAAGGTGTTGTGAATTGAATACAAATGTTAACTTCTCTTTTAAAGCAAGAAAGGATATTGTTCTTCTGACACTTTGATCACAACATTTCTCAGACAGGAGACACATAGCTTTCCATATGTTTAAAGACAGGTGGACAACTTTTATTTAAATATTATAACTACATTAGGTTAGCATCAGGATAATAGTTATGTCTGATTTCAATGAGTTAATATAAAGATATGGGAGTACAACTTAAAACCTTTTTCAGGAGGAGGTTTTCTTGGCAAAACTATACAAATACACCATTTTAATGTGTACAGTTCAGTGTATATACCTATCCAGTAAGTACTTAGCAGTCTAGGTAGCTGATTACAATTACATCTGTCATTGGAACGATCACTAATTAATTTGTAATTATCAGTTACTCAAATCTATTTTTATGTAACTGGTTACAGTATGAATAAAAAATTAAGCTGAATAAATGTGAAAATTTACATAGAAAAGAGGAGCTAAATTAGTCTCTAATTAAGGTGGACTTCTGAAAGAAGGAAGGTCAAAATTTATATTTTAGTTTACTCTGAAGTCTTAATCTGTGCTCTGAGGCTGCATTTGAGGTCAGTAAATATACTCCACTATGTGTCCTGGTACCTGAATCCCCAGTTGTTCAGATTGGTGATATACAGTGAGCTGTGGCTGTTTCCTTGTGTAAGTCTATACTCTGTCATGTACTAGAAAAACTAGCTATCGCCTCTGACTCGTACTGAGAAGGGGTTATGACAACTGGCTTTATTTTTTGTGTTCAAATTGGTCATTTCAGGTCTGTCTGCCTTTCCCATCTCATTTATGCAAAGCAGAGAAGATTTTGCTATGGTTAGCAATTTATTTAGTACACAAAATTTGTAATGGTAGTAAGGGACTTCTCTATTGCCTGCCACTAGATGCCGCTAACTTGTATGAGTCATATATATACAGTGTTCCTAAAGCCATAAGCTTACTATCACCTTTACCATTTTATTTTTTCATGGAATTGAGGCTTCTCTGCAGCACAGTTTAAAGCTAATTGGTTGTTTCTCATTTACTCCCAAATTTCCAGTTTTTCTTTCTAGGGCAGCATCAAGCTATCCAAGTACTACTGCATCTCACTTTTGCTCTTCAGACCAGCTAAGGTTGTAATTAGAGGCCAGCAAATGCATTTTACGTATATGTCCTAATCAGGTATACCAGAAAAAACTGACAAGATCAGGCTTGAATATCATCCTTTGTCAGTGACTTCTACCGAACTGTACCAGAAGAAATATATGTGGAATACATAAAATACTTAGACCTTCTCCCACTTTCCAGCCACCGAAGAACATCATGATTGTTAACTAGCAGTTAGACTGTCTTCAAACTTAACTTCAAATTTTATGCCTAAACTTGCATCATGAGCCCTTTGAAGACTACTTGAAAAGATTTAGGCAAAGAAGGAATTTGCAAAAAGACAACATGTAATAAGTGAAACCAACCTCCTGGTTTCCAACAGAAAATTTGCAATGGGGAAGTTTACTTCATTTTGCCCCCCTCTGTGAACTTCTAATTTAATTGTACCAAGGCACTTCCCTCTATTCCAAACCTCTCAACCCTGTTGTAGTATTATATTCCCAACTAGTCTTTTACTTTAAATGATAAATAGCTTATTTACTCCCATTGGGATGTAAGGTATCTTTGTCATCATTTCTCCTTGCTTGAGGATAATCTTTGTATCCAGGAAAGTGCCCTAAACATTCATTTATGGATGTTCCAGTTTAGGGGGACTGTCTTTGTCCTGCTGAACCTGTCACACGCTGAATGATGAACTTAATAGCTGCAGAAAAAGACAGAAAAATGACTGGTACTCTACAGCCTAGCAGTTACCTTCTCTTTCTTGGATAGGACAACCTTTTTCAATGAACATTTTGCTCTCTCATAGCAAATATTCTGGATTTTTTAATGGAAGTAATGCTGTCTTTATACAGATGAGGAAACTGAAAGGCAGAGAGGTTAAAAGCATGCTATAGGTCCAAGGCTTAGATGCAGATGGTTGAACTAGCGTTGTCCACTCTCTGAGCTGGCTGAAGTTGAGACAGCTTTGATCCAAACATAATTTACACTTTAGTGTGTGGTGGCACCCTAGCGGTAAGTTGCCTATCAGCTTTGCAGAAGGTGGGGGGCATCTTTCATTTTCTTAATCTCTCTCTCTCAAACCATATTAGCCTTTTGTTCTTAGTATTTAAAACCCTCTTTAATTTCTAATGCTCTATATACAATATATATGCAGCAGAGACCGACACCTAAGGGTTGCACGTGCCTGCGCTGGTGGATGAAGATTATCAGTTAATCTGAAAGTTTGCTCCATGCTTAAGTATCATAGAGGAAGTTGCACAGTGAGTACAATAGAGAAAGAAGATGAAAAACTATCAGCATGTGGAGAAAGAGCGTGTTTAGCTGAAGTGTTTCCCGAAATCTCTTTTATTACATTTCATATATAGTCCCTGTGAGTAGACAAGCCAAAAGACAGTTGAAAGTGTTGCAGAATAGACTCCTATTTGTGATCTGTGATTTGTTATAGGCTGCAAAGTCAAAAGATTTTGATAGTGTAGCTTTTGACATCTATGAAGGCAGTTATAGTTGAAATGCAGCTGTGGTAAAAAAGAAAACAGAGAAGTAACATCCCAAAGAAACTTCAATACCAAAGCAGAGTGATGTGACAGATTTGAGGAGGTCCTACTAATGTTCTCACAGTATTTCAAAAACAGATGAAAATTTATAGGGACTTGTAAGTTAAAAGCAAAGTTTTGAGACCTCCTCACACATTTTGTTGCTTTCTTCATATTCAAAACAAACCACATACCTTCTGGGTAAAATTTAAGAGACAGGTTCCCAGAGGATACATCCTAGTCTCACTAGTAACCTCCCATGTCCAAGGTACTGCTAGCTAAGTCATTTCTTCTGCATATTCAACCAAGGCTTTCTTCACCGAAAGGGTAGTCAGGCACTGGGACAGGCTGCCCAGGGAACTGGTTGAGTCACCATACCTGGAGGTATTTAAAAGATGTGTAGATGTGGTGCTTACAGATGTGGTTTAGTGGTGGACTTGGCAGTACTAGGTTTACAATTGATTTGATGATCTTAAAGGTCTTTTCCAACCTAAACAATTCTATGATTCTGAGGCTGCACCCAGGTTACTGCTCGGAAGTACATGAGAAAATCAGAGCCTCTCAGAAATTGCATCATCTTGTCAATTTTTCAACATTTTCCAACTTTGTAAACACTTCATCTTCTCCTTTGTTCAAATCATATTTATATTTTCTCTTTCAAGCCTGGTGTAAAGCTGACAAGTACACAGTACATTATTCCTCTAGGAATAACAGATATATTTAAAGCACAATATCAGACTGATCCTCCTCCCTATTCTCTTCCAGAGGGGCTTGCAGCCTCGACACAGACATCTCAGGTGTCTGGGGAGTCTTCAGTCAACAGTGAGCTCCAAAGCTCAAGGTTCACAAGTCCGCAGTTAATAGGCAAGACAAGCCTACTTTCAGTCTAACAAGACAACACTGACTACACTGGCCATAATTTCAGACACCTCTCAAATCATCACAGCGTGTCTGTATGGTCTTTGCAGTCAGCTCCCTCAGTGGCCTCCCTCTGCCTGTACTCTGAAGAAATGCAGGTGTTTCTATTTTCTGGGTCAGACAGAAGCTCTGCTCACATAAAAATGAGTCTGAGATAATATCCTATGCATGCTAGTATATCTTGTAATTTTGGATTAACAGTGCTGTTCTGTCTTCTAGAGCAGAAAAGGCTCAGGTCCGATTGGCTTGAAGTCTAAACAGGGTAAGACTGTGTCCACCATACAAACGAAGATCTTTCAGTGTCATGATATGCCCTTGGCAGGGCCACAAGAGATGCAGTTCTGGTAGCCCATGCCAAAAGGAAGCAGAATGGGCTGCAGAATTGCATGGCAGTCAGCAAAGAAACATGTTGCAGCCCTGCTTTTCCAGCTTGACATGTTACATGGCCCAAGTTATGCTGCTCCTCACCTGTATAATGCACAGCTCAGAAAGTCTGTAACGACCGTATTGATTACTGGATGTTAAGAGTGAAAAGCACCACTACGAACTCACAGTCTGACATCCCATAATGGTACCAGCTTCAGACACTCTATGGTGACTCCTGCACTATGCTTGCACTAGAAGATTTTTTGGGAAAAAAACAATTTTTATGTGAAAACTGAGGAGATGTTCTTTCCCTGTTGTAGCACTTAAAAATTAGCCATTAGCTTCAATGAAGCCAGAAATTCTCCTTTTCTTTCCCTTGCTTTACTTTTGCCCCTCACAAAATTACATTGCCTCACGTTGTAGAATTTTTCTATAGAATATTCTAACATGATTGTTATTAAGAATGTGTTTGCATGACAGCAGGAGAAGCAACTGGCCTATTTTTGTACTCCAGGATGCTACAAATTTCAAGAACAGATATAAAATGAATGGCTATGCAGTGCTGAGCAAAACTGAGAGGAGCCAAGAAACAGACACCGAACAGGAACACGCCTTTGCTCACAAAGGTATCGTTGGCACATTTGCATTGACTTCCAGGAAGAAAAAGTTGGTGTTTTACACAATACCATTCATTATACTTATAAATCTATAATTTTACTTGAAAAGTCAAAAGTGATGTCTCTGCTTTTTGTTTTCTTTTTCTTATGTTTGCTTGGCAATGTAAGAACTACTCTGGGGAAAATTCTGACTCCAGTTAAAAAGCAAACAATGCCCACCCCAAACAACACCTCTCCAAATCTCTTTTTCTTCACATCAAATTTGTTTGGTCTAGTATTTCACACTGAGGGACGGACGACTTCTAATAGACTACCGGGATACTGATATTATGCAATACCAGAATTAGAGATTTCTATCCCGATTGTTCCCTGATTTCACAGCAATCTAACTGACAAAAGAATCGCTTTCACAAACACAGCAGCTGATCTATGGCAACTGTCCACTGTGAATTCTTTTAGCCCATGGCAAATGCAAAATAAATTGAGTTTGCTTAGTCTTCTTTCATGCTAACTTAAATTAAGTTGCATTTGCCACAGGCTAAGAGCACTCAAATAGATATTTATTGTGGATCTGCCAGCACACAGTAACTTCTTACCCCACAGTAATGTGTTTGTTTGATGTCTCAGGCAGAGAAGTTTTAATGTTGCAAGTTCTCACATTAAGCAATGAAATTTATTAATAGACGCTTTACAATTTAGTGCCAGATCCCATGAAGCAAGCTGGGAAAGGGAAGACTGGGTAGATCTGAATGTGAAATTCCAGTGTCCTTTCGTGGAAAGGGGATACAGATGCTAAATTGGCAACCTGAGATCAAATACAAGTCCATTCAATTCATGAATAAAGCGAAAACAGAAAAAAAGCAGACCTTGATTTAGAAATGTTTTCAAAGATGGAGTTTCCTGATTTGGATGCTCAAAGTAAATTTTGGATGATTATCCAAAACTCTTAATGAAATGCTTTCTGAAAGTTTGGCTGTACTGTCCTTACAAAGAGTGCAAATTCAGTGACTGTTTCCTGACTTTACAAAAGTAGTCTGACACCTTACAGCATATCTTCATATATTACCCTCCCAGAGTTCCCTAAAGCCATTAGATAATGCTTGACTTCCATGCATTTGAGAACACAATAGCCTTCATTTTACGATTTAAAATCCAGTAGTATAATTGAAAGCTGTAACAGCAATTTACTAATATTAAAAATACTTTTTAGGAGAGATTTGTAATCAGGAGATTTTATGTAGACTTGTCAAAATCTACCATACTTTTTATATGGGATAGATAGGATAGGACAGGACAGGATGGTTCAGTTGGAAGGGACCTACAACGATCATCTAATCCAACTGCCTGACCACTTCAGGGCTGACCAAAAGTTAAAGCACGGTTTTAAGGGCATTGTCCAAATGCCTCTTAAACACTGACAGTAATGGGGTATCGACCACCTCTCTAGGAAGCCTGTTCCAGTGTTCAACCACCCTCTCAATAGAGAAATTCTTCCTAATGTCCAGTCTGAACCTCCCCTGGTGCAGCTTTGAACCATTCCCACATGTCCTGGCACTGGATCCCAGGGAGAGAAGCTCAGCACCTCCCTCTCGCTTCCCCTCCTCAGGAAGCTGTAGGGAGCAATGAGGTTGCCCCTCAGCCTCCTCCTCTCCAAACTAGACAAGCCCGAAGTCCTTAGCCGCTCCTCACAGGGCATGCCTTCCAGCCCTTTCACCAGCTTGCTTGCCCTCCTCTGGACGCATTCAAGGATCATGGGGCCCAGAACTTCACACAGAACTCAAAGTGAGGCTGGTTATACTGTGTTTAATGCACCCCAAAATTATCATTGCTTCCTGAGCAACTTTGAGCTCTGTTCCCTGCCAGTAATTTGGCACATGGGCATGCTTACTCAATACATACAAGAACCAGGAGGATGGTGAAAGACCTTAGGTCCCTCCACTCTCATAAAAAAGAGCTCAAAGAACAATAAACATTTTTGTTTGTTTATTACCAGGCAACCTTCATATGCCACTGGAGTCCCCAAATCTGTGGGTTTTTAATAGCAGTTGACTATGTGCTGTGAATTCATGAATTTGCATTCCCAGTTCTAAACCCAAAAGCCCAAGAGGATAACTGAGTTACTCACCAAGGTAAATCAGTAGGAAAAGAATGCACCATGAAAACTACTTCTGCTCTAACAGCATTGCAGCTTTAGTGCAGCAACATTTCCCACAGCAAAATTTTACATTCTAAGGGGTCCGGTCTAAGAATAGATAAATACTAGAACTGATCACAAAAAGAAACAAAATATTTTAAAAGAAATATTTTTATCTGAAATTGTACACTTGCATTTTGCGGGTCTTCCTGTGTATGAATATCATGAATACATTTTTCCTTTCTTTTAGAGGAAAATCTGCATTTCAGAGAGTGAAAAAAGTGTTTACTATTTTGTATAATTTTCAATAACTATTGGGAGAACAAGTGTGAAGAAAGCAGATTCTTCCCCCCCCTTGCATTTTAATAACATTACTTTCTTTTTAATTTTGAGCATGCAGTTTTATTAACTTCAAGCATGATACAGTATCTAGAGATCTATACTTAAATTCTTGCTTAGTTAACCACTGTTTAAAAAATAGTTTACCAGTGAAGAGTTCTAAAGTAAGACAGTCAACCTTTCTCAATACTGCTATTGTACAATGTTACCCTTTGGCTAATCTCTTTTAAATTAGGTGAGAGTAGTTATGGAGAAAGAAAACAAATCTCACAGTCTCCCTCAAATGCCTAGTACAATTGTGTGGTGAAATTCAAGCCAGTTAACAGGTTCTTTGCTGCAAGTGCTCACATTTGTATATTCTGAGTTATAGGAGACCAAAGTCTTATATTCACTTACAGATAAATGGAGGCTCTTACATGGTGCTTCCTGGGCTATTCCTGGATTTAACCAGTAGCATCTGTCTGTTGGTGAAACAAGCAGTGTATCTCTGTATGTTTTTTTAAGAATAAAATAGCAAGGACTTAAAGCCTCATTGGTGTGCCTCTAAGATTTCTCCTTTTAATACTGAAAATTTGGTGTTGCCTTAGCTGTACTTAATTTTGAGTTCCTATTTTGATAAATCCTAAAGCAGGATAATACAGGGAACATCTTCCGTGTTGTTTCATCATGCTTGGATTTGGTATTTAGCACAGCTTATCTGCAATACACAAGACTCATTTTGCAGCTATTTTTACTTATGCTTAATGTTTTCTTGCCAGTAAAGTTTTGAATGTTGGGTTCAAGAGAAGGACCACTGCTTTTAACTCTCACAGAAATCAGTGGGGACTCAGGGTCAATCAGCTCATTTGCCCATCAGGTTTGTTATCATACAGAGGTGGATCTGTTTTCTGATAAAATACAAAATCGAAGCTCTCCTTTTCCACCAGTGCAAAGAGACCTTATTAGGCTTGAGGTTATAGCTCCCTATATCTTCAACTGAGTGGTATAAAATGGCTCAAGAACCATCAAAACCGATATCATTCTTAATCTGTAGATATTTGCTCTGATATCTAAAGAATTCCATGATGTTCTATACAAGTAAAGTCCTGTTCACTTTCAAGGGACACTCTCAAGTTGCAAAATTAAAGTCTTTGCAATTCAAAACTTTTGAGATGGTCATGGCCATCCATGGGACATTCATAAGCATCTTGTGTATTTCTTTTAAGCTTTAAAATCTTGTGATATTCAGAACTGATCTAGGATTTTGCTTAAAGAAGAACAAAAATTCATCATTTACATGTGGCATAGATCAGCACACACTAAGTGACATGAGCCGACCCTACATCTATGCCAAAGAAACACGCATTTCCTTTCCTGAAAATATTCTAGTCCATCGGCTACAACAGCCTCTGCCAACAGCCAGTCAGACAGGGGCTCTCTCTGCAGCTTTCCCTGCAGTCAGAGCCTTATTTTACCTGATCTTTTTTACATCAGTGGACAGCCAGAGCCTACTCAGAGCCCTCTTTGACCCTGGCTGGCCAGCCAGAGCACTACTTCCCTAGCTGGCCAGCCAGAGCCTATTTACAGCACTCTTGGAACCCACCCATCAAGCTAGAGCCTACTCAGACCCCTCTTGGACCCTGGATGGCCAGCCAGAGCCCTACTTCCCCAGCCAGCCAGCCAGACAGCCAGCGCCTACTTACAGCCCTCCTGGACCTGGGATGGGCAGTCAGGGAATACTCAGGCCAGGAGACACGGTGTGTGGTGTTGGATTGTTGCATGCTGAAGCCAGTTCTGGTTCTACCAACTCTGCACTTTGCTCGGTTTCCTCAAAGTTCATTCTTCACTGATCTGGGTGATTCTTACTGTATACTGTTGTACAGCATATAGCAACCATAGAAGTGATGACATCCGGTATTATACAGCGGTTAACATCATACAATTAAAATCATTGGCTATTCTCACCCAAAAGCAAATCCCCTTGAGGTACACATCTGTTGTGGTTTAACCCCAGCCAGCAACTAAGCACCACACAGCCGCTCGCTCACTCCCCCACAGTGGGATGGGGGAGAGAATCAGAAGAGTAAAAATGAGAAAAACGTGTAGGTTGAGATAAAGACAGTTTAATAGGCAAAGCAAAAGACATGCACGCAAGCAAAGCAAAGAATTCATTCACTACTTCCCATTGGCAGGCAGGTGTTCAGCCATCTCCAGGAAAGCCGGGCTCCATCATGCGTAATGGTTACTTGGGAAGACAAACACCATCGCTCCAAATGTCCCCCCCTTCCTTCTTCTTCCCCCAGCTTATACACTGCGCATGACATCATATGGTATGGAATAGCCCCTTGGCCAGTCTGGGTCAGCTGTCCTGGCTATCATAAAATCATAGAATGCTTTGGGATGGAAGGGACCTTCAAAGGTCATCTAGTCCATCCCCCCTGCAATTGGCAGGGACATCTTCAACTCGATCAGGTTGCTCAGAGCCCCATCCAGCCTGTCCTTGAGTGTTTCCAAGGATGGGGCATCTACCACCTCTCTGGGCAACCTGTTCCAGTGTTTCACCACCCTCATTGTGAAAAATTTTTTCCTTGTGTTTAGTCTAAATCTACCCTCCTTTAGTTTAAAGCCATTACCCCTTGTCCTGTCGCAGGAGACCTTGCTAAAAAGGCTATCCCCATCTTTCTTGTAGGCCCCCTTTAAGTACTGAAAGGCTGCAATAAGGTCTCCCCACAGCCTTCTCTTCTCCAGGCTGAACAACCCCAGCTCTTTCAGCCTTTCCTCAGAGCAGAGGTGTTCCAGCCCTCTGATCATTTTTGTGGCCCTCCTCTGAACCCGCTCCAACAGGTCTATGTCCTTCCTGTGCTGAGGACCCCAGAGCTGGACGCAGTACTCCAGGTGGGGTCTCACCAGAGCAGAGTAGAGGGGCAGAATCATCTCCCTTGACCTGCTCGCCACGATTCTTTTGATGCAGCCCAGGATACGGTTGGCTTTCTGGGCTGCGAGAGCACATTGCCAGCTCATGTCCAGCTTTTCATCTATCAATCAGTACCCCCAAGCCCTTCTCCTCAGGGCTGCTCTCAATCCCTTCATCCCCCAGCCTGTACTGATACTGAGGATTGCCCTGACCCAGACGCAGGACCCTGCACTTGGCCTTGTTGAACCTCATGAGGTTCACACAGGCCCACTTCTCAAGCTTGTCCAGGTCTCTCTGGATGGCATCCTGTCCCTCAGGCGTGCCAACTGCACCACTCAGCTTGGTGTCATCTGCAAACTTGCTGAGGGTGGCCTCAATCCCACTGTCTCCGTCATTGATGAAGATATTAAAAAGCACTGGCCCCAGTACGGACCTCTGAGGGACACCACTTGTCACTGAACTTGGCTATGCTCCCCCCTAGCTTCTTGTGCACCTGGCAGAGCATGGGAAGCTGAAAAGTCCTTGACTAGTACAAACACTACTCAGCAACAATCAAAACATCAGTGCATTATCAACATTATTCTCATCCCAGATCCAAAACACAGCACCATACCAGCAACTATGAAGAAAATTAGCTCTATCCCAGCTGAAACCAGGACAACATCGGACTTCCCCATCCTCCTGCATCACCCACCAAGTGCACCCAGGTCCTTGAGCAAAAGCAATCCCACGAATGGGTTTGCCTTTGCCCAAGGAGGAGTAACCCAGACTGTCTTCCCCAGCATATTTTTTACGTGCACTACAGGGACTTTATCCCCCTCTACAGTACATAAAAGTTTTGATTGGGCAGGGCCAGCTTGATTGGCGGATCCCCTAGTGTTGACTAACCAAGTAACCTTTGCTAAATGTGTATCCCAATATTTGAATGTCCCACCACCCATTGCTCTCAGTGTAGTCTTTAACAGTCCATTGTATCATTCAATTTTCCCAGAGGCTGGTGCATGACAGGGGATGTGATATACCCACTCAATGCCATGCTCTTTGGCCCAGGTGTCTATGAGGTTGTTTCGGAAATGAGTCTCATTATCTGACTCAGTTCTTTCTGGGGTGCCATGTTGCCATAGGCCTTGCTTTTCAAGGCCCAGGATAGCATTCTGGGCGGTGCCATGGGGCACGGGATATGTTTCCAGCCATCCGGTGGTTGCTTCCACCATTATAAGCACATGGCGCTTGCCTTGGTGGGTTTGTAGGAGTGTGATATAATCAATCTGCCAGGCCTCCCCATATTATATTTCAGCCATTGTCCTCCATACCAGAGAGGCTTGAACCACTTGGCTTGCTTGACGTTTCACATTCGTGGATAACCTGTGCAATAGTGTCCATGGTCAAGTCCACCATGAATTATTTTTCACCCTTATGGTGCCAGTCCAGATCCACCTAAGCCACTTCAGTCTTAGCAGCCTGATCCACCTGCTGATTGTTTTGTTGTTCTTCAATGGCCCAACTCTTGGGTACGTGAGCATCTACGTGACGTACTTTTACAACCAGGTTCTCTATCCAGGCAGCAATATCTTGCCACAATGTGGCAGCCCAGAGGGGGTTGCCTCTGCGCTGCCAGTTGCTCTGCTTCCATTGCTGTAACCACCCCCACAGGGCATTTGTCACCATCCATGAGTCAGTATAGAGATAGAGCATTGGCCACTTTTCTCGTTCAGCAATGTCTAAAGCCAGCTGGGTGGCTTTCATCTCTGCAAACTGACTTGACTCATCTTCTCCTTCAGCAGTTTCTGCAACCTGTTGTACAGGACTCCATACAGCAGCCTTCCACCTCTGATGCCTCCCCACAAGATGACAGGACCCATCAGTAAACAGGGCATATTGCTTCTCATTTTCTGCTAGTCTGTTATACAGTGGGGCCTGCTCAACAGATGTCACCTCCTCCTCTGAAATCTTTGCCTTCTGGCCAGTCCATGATCACTTCCAAGATTCCTGGGCAACTGAGGTTTCCTGTTAGAGCCCGTTGTGTGATCAGTGTGACCCACTTACTCCATGTAGCATCAGTTGCATGATGTGTAGAGGGGACCCTCCCTTTGAACATCCAACCCAGCACTGGCAATCGGGGTGCCAGGAGGAGCTGTGCTTCAGTACCAACCACTTCCGAAGCGGCTCAAACCCCTTCACATGCTGCCAATATCTCCTTTTCAGTTGGAGTGTAGCAGGCCTCGGATCTTCTGTATCCTTGACTCCACAACCTTAGGGGTCGACCTCGAGTCTCCCCTGGTGCCTTCTGCCAGAGGCTCCAGGTAGGGCTGTTCTCCCCGGCTGCAGTGTAGAGCACATTTTTTACATCTTGTCCTGCCTGGACTGGCCCAAGGGCTACTGCATGAACCGTCTCCTGTTTAATTTGTTCCAAGGTTTGCCATTGCTCAGGGCCCCATTTGAAAACATTCTTCTGGGTCACTTGATAGAGAGGGCTTACGATCAGACTGTAATTTGGAATATGCATTCTCCAAAAACTCACAAACCCCAAGAAAACTTGTTTCCTTTTTGCTGGTTGGTGGAGACATGGCTGTTGTTTTGTTGATTACATCCATTAGGATCTGACAATGTCCATCTTGCCATTTTATTCCTAAAAACTGTATCTCCTGTGCAGGTCCCTTGGCCTTACTTTGTTTTATGGCAAAGCTGGCCTCCAGAAGGATTTGGACTATTTTCTTCTCTTTCTCAAAAACCTCTTCTGCTGTACTGCCCCATACAATGATGTCATCAATGCATTGCAAGTGTTCTGGAGCCCCACCCTGTCCAATGCAGTCTGGATCAGTCCATGGCAAATGGTGGGGCTGTGTTTCCACTGCTGGGGCAGTCGATTCCAGGGGTACTGGACTTCTTCTGGATCTCTGGATAACTGCTCATTGTCCAGGTCACTATAAGTCACCTCCGGCAGGGCTAATTCCCTCAGGGACTGGATACTTCTCTCCATGGCGGTCTGCTTGCCTGGGTGACATATACAATCTTCCTCGAAGGGATACCTTTCCTTCACGCCTGACAGGAGTCACCTCAGGAGGCTAAGGGCTTTTGACCCTTTTCCAATCGCTTTGCCAATGCCCCCTTTCCTGGAAAGGGATCCCAGCTGCTTGGCTTCCCTACCTTCTAATTCCAGGCTACTGGCCCCATTACTCGAGCACCAGAGGAGCCAGGTGACGATGTGCTCACCTGGACGACAACTGAAATCTTTTCGCAGATCTCACAGCTCGCTCAGGGACAGGGATCGGGTGGTTACAATCTCATTTACGGGTTTTACAATAAATTTGCCATTTCCCCAGCCAGCCAGCGCCCTACCCCATTTGCCCCGGCCGGCTAGCTGGGGACCTATCCCACTTGCCCTGGCCGGCTAGCCAGGGCCCTATACCACTTGTTGGGATCAGCCAGTAGGTGCCCTATCCTACTTGCCTTAGCTGGCCAGCCAGAGCTCTACATCATTTGCCCAGGACAGCCAGCCAGAGCCCTACATCATTCGAACCAGCCAGCCAGGCAGAGCCGTACCCTGCCAACCCCAGTCGACCAGCCAGACCCCTACTGCAGTCGCCCCGGCCAGCCAGGCGGAGTCTTACAACATTTGTCCGGCCCAGCCATCCAAACCCCTACACCATTTGCCTCAGCTGGCCAGCCACAGACGTACACCATTTGACTTGGACAGCCAGCCAAAGTCCTATCAAACTCGCCCCAGTCGGCCCGTCAGAAACCTACACCATTTCCCTTCGCTGGTTAGCCAGAGCCCTGCACCATTTGCCTCGGCTGGCCAGCCAGAGCCCTACCCAAGTCGCCTGGGCCCGCCAGCCAGAGCCCTAGACCATTTTTCCAAGCCAGCCAGCCAGGGCCCTGCCCCGTTTGCCCCTGCCGGCCAGCCAGGGCCCTGCCCCGTTTGCCCCTGCCGGCCAGCCAGGGCCCTGCCCCGTTTGCCCCTGCCGGCCAGCCAGAGGTCTACACCATTTGTGTCACCAGCCAGGGCCCTGCCCCATTTGCCCCTGCCAGCCAGCCAGGGCCTTACCCCATATGCCTGAGGTGGCCAGTCAGAGCTCTACCCCATTATTCTGAGTCAGCCAGCCAGGGCCCTACCCTTTTTGCTCCTGCCAGCCAGCCAGACCACTATTATACCATTTGCCCCTGCCGGCCAGCCAGGGCCCTGCCCCGATTTGCCCCTGCCGGCCAGCCAGGGCCCTGCCCCGATTTGCCCCTGCCGGCCAGCCAGGGCCCTGCCCCGATTTGCCCCTGCCGGCCAGCCAGGGCCCTGCCCCGATTTGCCCCTGCCGGCCAGCCAGGGCCCTGCCCCGATTTGCCCCTGCCGGCCAGCCAGGGCCCTGCCCCGATTTGCCCCTGCCGGCCAGCCAGGGCCCTGCCCCGATTTGCCCCTGCCGGCCAGCCAGGGCCCTGCCCCGATTTGCCCCTGCCGGCCAGCCAGGGCCCTGCCCCGATTTGCCCCTGCCGGCCAGCCAGGGCCCTGCCCCGATTTGCCCCTGCCGGCCAGCCAGGGCCCTGCCGGCCAGCCAGGGCCCTGCCGGCCAGCCAGGGCCCTGCCGGCCAGCCAGGGCCCTGCCGGCCAGCCAGGGCCCTGCCCCGATTTGCCCCTGCCGGCCAGCCAGAGACACAGACCAGCAACTGACTCTGGTTAGCACTAACAGCAGTATGAACAACCAAAAGGCAGATTAAATGGTCACCTATAGAAAGGATACCGTATGCAAAGGATACAGCACATAACCTCCAGATTTCTCCCAGCTCCCTGAGGTCTGAATCCTGCAGCAGGCCAGCACGACACCACATCACCTCAGGAGCCCTGCACAGAGGCACCCATCCCACCTCCCAGCCCAGGGCCTCTGCAGGCAGCCCTTGAGTAGGCAGGGGCAGCCCCACCCACATTCCAGAACCTGCCAGTCACAAGGCAGCTAACATCACCAGCCAGCCAATCTGGAGGCAGCTGACAGAGGCCCTGGAAGCTTCTGGAACCAGCTGTGTGGAGATGCCATGACGTGGGGGGGTTAACAGGTGAATAACCGCTGCCAGAACGGCTGGAGGAAGCGATGGGGTGGAATACATGGAGAAACAAAACAGCCCCGGCAGCCAGCTGCTGGCCCACGCCAGGCCCATTGCGGCTCCGCACAGCCAGCAGTGTCGGAGAGGAACCTCCTGCAGAAGCAGGCAGGGCTCCGCTGCCCCTGGCTGCGCAGGTGGTGGGGACAGGCTCCTTCTCCGTGCGCGGGAGGATCAGCGTGAAACCCTGAGGATGCCTGCACGTTTCTTGCTGAATTAACTGCAAATTACTCGATTTATAAAGAAATCCTTTGCAAACTCAAAATACAGACAATTGTACTGTTGAAGATAAACATGTAAAGCTTGTATTTCAAAAAGAGTAATGACACACATGGAAACTTGAGGAATTTCAGCCATTAAAATCTACAGTCACTTAATGCTTCATTCAGAAATGTGGTATGGTTACGTGTGCCACACTTAACCCCCTTAACTGAATGACAGACACCCGTAAGCTTTCCTTTCCAGTTAAAAGTCACCTAGCTAGTGCAGCAGCCATGCAAAGCTCGCACAGTTAAACACTCTGCAAATTGAAGAAGTAGTCAGGGAATTTGCAATATTCACTTAGTTTTCCCCTTGCAAGCAGGAAGAAAGTCTAAGCTCACAGTCCGTTTTGGAAACTCCTTTTGCATGACATCCTGTTTGCAACTTTTAGTAGCAATTCTCAAATTCATCTACGCTTTCTCTCAGTTTTCAGACACTTTGTACTCACCAGATCTCAATTTTTCAAATGACCACAAGGTTGGGTGTCTCCAGAAATGTCATTCGTTGTAATCAGATCATGATGTTGCTCAGTTGTGGCGAGCTGACCCTAGCTGGCTGCCAGAGGCCAACCCAGACGCTCTCTCACCGCCTCCTCAGCAAGACAGGGAGAAAATATGATGGAAAAGCTTATAGGTTGAGAAAAGGACAGGGACATCACTTACCAATTACCATCACAGGCAAAACAGACTCTACTTGGGGAAATTAATTTATTGCCAATTAATAACAGAGTACAATAGCAAGAAATAAAACCAACACTAAAAACACCTTCCTCCCACGCCTCCTCCTTCCCAGGCTCAACTTCACTCATAACTCTTCTACCTCCTCCCCCCCGAGTGGCGCAGAGGGACAGGGAATGGGGTTTGAGGCCAGTTCATGACGCTTTGTCTCTGCCACTCCTTCCTCCTCACACTCCTCCCTTGCTCCAGCCTGGGGTCCCTCCCACAGGATAGAGTCCTCCACAAACTTCTCCAATGTGAGTCCTTCCCATGGGCTGCAGTTCTTCATGAACTGCTCCAGCGTGCGTCGTTTACATGGGGCACGGTCCTTCAGGAACAGACTGCTCCAGCGTGGGTCCCCCGTGGGGTCACAAGTCCTGCCAGCAAACCTGCTGCAGCGTGGGCTCCTCTCTCCATGGGATGTACCTTCTGCCAGGAGCCTGCTCATGCATGGGGTCCTCCACAGGCTGCACCTTTCAGTGCACGTCCACCTGCTCCAGCGTGGGGTCCTCCGTGGGCTGCAGTGTGGATATCTGCTCCAGCGTGGTACTCAGTGGACTGCAGGGAAATGCCTGCTCCACCATGGTCTTCTCCAGGGGCTGCAGGGGAATCCCTGTTCTGGCACCTGGATCACCTCCTCCTCCCCCTCTTCCCTCCCTGCTCCCAGGGCCATTTCTCATACCTTTCCCCCTCATTTCTTTCTCTGACTGTCCAGAATTTCGCCCTTCCGTACCCAGGCTTTCCCTGAGACACCGCCACTGTGGCTGCGGGGCTCAGCTGTTCCCTGTGGTAACCCCGGCCTTACCCTGCAGCCCCCTGCCAGCACCTGGGCACCCACACCCGGTATGCTGCAGCTGAACAATGCCCTGCCCGACAGCTCATCTGACTGAAAATCATGAGAATATTTGTGAAATAGGTTTGGGTCTACATTTCCAGATATATTTATACTGGAGATAATATAAAGATGGATTCCTCCCTTTATAGTAACAAGGAAGAGCACTTTGCTGCAAGAGAAATACCACTTAAGCCAATGTGACTATGTCTTGAGATGAATAAAAGCAATGAAATGTGGCCTTATATTAATCGAACAATTCTCTTGGATAGATGTATAAAAATATTCTAGGTACAAATCTAGAAAACTTCACATTTTTCATCCCCCCTCACCACAATGCAGAAACCTGCTGTCTACCTTTGATGACTCTCATGTATTTATTGCATCTGATAGTAGTTCTCTAAAAGGCGTACGATCATGTCTTTGGGACGCATGCCAGATTAGCAATATCGCAAAACTTTAGTACATAAGCCTTATGAAGTGTTGTTGGCACCGGTGGCTACGGCACTTAATTTAATGAGATGGGCTTGCCATTGCTGAAACTGCTGAATGTAGTATTTTCAACAGAGCCAAGGAAAAACCTCATTCATTAGACCTCTGAAACGGTGTTCGACTATTGTTATTGTGCTGCAACATTTTGAATACAAATACAAAAGGCCCACACGAAGTAATACTTCACTCTTTGAATTTGCACATATTGCTGAAGTCCATTTTCGTTCTCCTGCTGATGTGTTGTATTGCCTTCCTGGCTGCCGCAACATAGCATATGATTACATACCTGATGCCTATAAACCAATGGCAAACCACACAGTTGTTATAATATGTAACTACTGTCCTCTGTAATGACAAATGACAGCACGCTTTTGCAGTCTCTGCTAATATGTAGACTAACACATTTCTAAGAAAAAGAAAAGCAAAAATATATTGCCATCATTAATAATCAAGTCTGAAATGGGAAGAAAATTAGATTAGAGCCTTTATGAAAAATTATCAATCCCCTTGCACATGCTTTTACTTCATTTGTTTCATAAGAGAAAACAGATGTAAAAGAAAATTATGGCTAAGACAATGAGGAATTAAAATCTGAAAATTTTTGCTGTTGAATATTGGTCTATTACGCTTTTGGTTTAAGATATGGCATTTCTTCACAAAGCTGTATAGTATTTCTCAGATAATGTGAAATAAAAATATGTAGCTAGACTGAATTTCAGTAAAAACTGAAATTTCTTGTACAGAATCCTGTATCCAGCCCAGTCGTAACTGCCTCAGTTATGATCATATCACGAGCAGCTTTACAGTAGTGTAACTCTACCAGAATAGAGGACGAATTATGTGGACTGTACCTGCAGCTTTTTCAGTTTATCTCACATTCCAGTTGGTTAGTACTGCATCTGTGTTTTATCTTTAGAAAACCAAAGGCCAAAAGTTCAACGTCTCGTGCAAGGGGATGCAAGAAGTGTGTACCCAGACTGCAGTAAAGTCCAACCTGGAGGCTGGCCTCCTCCTTCTTTAACGCTGGCAAAACTCCCATTCCTGCCCCTCCAATCCCTCTGATCTTGGTTCTTTGCCTCCCTTCCACAAATGTTGCTTATCCTGCCAGACACTGACAGCTCTCTGGAAAGTGGTATCTCAGTAATGAGGTGCCTCAAAACTTCAAATTACTGTACAGCACCAAAATGTTTTAGTTATTACAGGTGATTTCATTATTAACTGTGGGCTGGAATTTGTTGTTTCTTTTCTAAAGTCTTCATAAGTGACTCGTTTTCAAAATTGCATCTGTGCAAGTATTACAAGGTTCCTATCTATAAGCTAGATTCTCACTTCTGCCTCAGACTATATGCAGGCTATGGTATATGTATATTGTATAAAGTATACTGTACTCTCTTTATTCCTGTCCAGCTAAAATTTTAGAACAATAATACAGAAAAATCAAAATAAATAATTCATTTTCATGTTTCTGAGATCTTGTTAATGACACACAACTTCATTACTCTAGGCTCGGAGATCTTTTTCAGACCAGAAAGTTTAACTTAACGCAGGGTATAGGATTGACTATGGCTGCTAGAAGTGGGACCCTGTAATGTCTTGACATGCTAGGGTGAACGGCCTTTTTAAAGAGTCCTATCAGTAACAGCCCCCTGAATTTACCAGCGCATTATTGGCAAAAGGGCCTAGCTAAAGCCGATCCCCCAAAGGGGATGCAGTGATCTCACAGAGTTCCTGCCATGTAAGTGGCTTCGCTTACTGCTTAGCTGCTTAGAAGCAGGGTCCTATCTGGAAAGACCATTCTTTTCCCATTGTCGCTGAAATCAGAGGCCTCCCACAGATGCCACAAAGAACTGTGAATTCTCTTATGACACCACTAGTGAATAACTCTACGGAAATCATTGCATGGCAAGTTACATGCTTTTTCTCCCTTTTTTAAACATTTGCATTATATTGGCTGTTAAGTTGCCTTGAAAACTTAAAAACTTCCTGGTGGTTTTACTTTTCAAAGCACTCGGGCCAAAAACACGTGTGTGTGTATGTACATGCATATCCAAAAATTTTAACCTCGGAACAATATACAGAAAGACTTTCAAATTTGGTTAGATGATGAAACCCCTGATACTCCAACAATATTGAAATGCTAACCTTCTCAGTACCATACCATAATGTTTTGTAGCTATTAAAGTATCTTCCTTGAAATGAACCTTTGCAATTCATACTGTCTCTCAGTTCCTGATTTAAAGTATCATTGAGTTTCACTGTAATTTTTGACATACGCTAAAATGTTCTGCAGCAATTGTCAGGGGCCAGAGTTGAACAAACCTACGGAATTTTAATGAGTTTGCAGTGGTAATTATTTTTAATTGCCTTCCATCTCATTAGAGTACCAGGTGGCAGCTATGTAACCTCACCATGGATGCGGATTGTCTATATGGCCACATATTTCTCTGCAGACACTAATGAACAGGCATTTAATGTCCAAAGCTTCTGTAGTGGTCTACTAACAGCAACTTGTTAGTTCCTTTGAACAGGAGGAGTCTGACTTGGACCTCACTCACACTAAAATTAACTGCAAAGATATCACTGCGTCATACCACTTCCCACATACCTTTTTAAACAGCAACAAAAAAGAACATATACATGTGTGAATATATTATGTTCTGTTTTCTACTATAACTTGTTTAAAGGCTTTTACTTACCACTTTAGAAACAGTAAGAATTGTGTCAGTTCCTGGTTCACACAGCAATATAGCAAAAAAGGAATGCTCTTCTACATTTCCTTCCCCCTTCTGCAATAATTTTGTCTTAAAATACTACTATTCATAGAAAAGAGTTAATTTCTCATGTGATTGGAAGAGAATTTCAAACAGACAGAAAAAAGCAGTAACAACAGAGTTTTGCTCTATGTGTCTATTGACTGCTAGAGGAATTCATATGCTGTTCTTTACTAAGAAAAAAAAACCACAACCAACCTAGCTTTGGTTTAAGAAAGAAACATAACATTGTGAATTTAATTCCACAGTTACGCAAAAAGGTACAGCTCTGTAGGATCAGTACTTCTCAATATATGCTGATCAGAGACTTGCTAATAAAACCAAATGCTACAGAAAAAAAAACCCTAATCTACAAAAAAACCTTCTTTTTACTACTGGAATAATATAGTTGTTACACCCTGTTCTTAGGACTGCTTAAGAGTTCTGGCTTCCAGATGCTTGAAATCAAAATGATCTCTATTTATATTATACAGCATAAATGACAAAATTTTAGCTGTATGCTAAGCACAGCTTTGCTATATATAACAACCTGTGATGAACTACCTGTAAAGTTTAGACATTTCCTCCACTATTTTATAATAGGATGAAGCTCTAGGAAATAAAACTTGTAATGCAGTATCATTAGGTTCTCTTCTTTCTGTCCAGATAGATGCTGACTTCTTTATATTTTCTTTTTTTTTTTAATAAATTCTACAGAACAATTGATCAATTTATTTCATGTGTCCTTTTTTACCTGCATCTTGTACCTTCTTCACAGGTATTTATTTCAGACATCTCAACTGCAGAGTTAGAAAAGGTATGCATTTTACCTGTTTTATATTAATAATAAATATATATCTGATGTTGGTTATCTCGTCACAACTGTGCCTTAAAGCCACTGTTTCTTTTAATTAAAATACTTTCTTCCCTTAGCACAAGGTAGTGGATAGCCCAAGGCAACAAGGTCTCAGAAAACAAATAGTTCCCACCTTAATATCATTTAGAAAAAAATTATTTTATCATGACCTGGAGGATTTTCTCAGGCTCTAAACTGATTATCTAAAACTGGATTGTTTAGCCAAAAATGCCTCCTATCTCTGAGTTCCTACACTATGACACAAAAAAATAACCAATGGTCTTAAAAAACCTGTAAGTTTCTGGAAATCAAGGTGTTGCAAGCTGGGTATGTTATCAGTATTTGCAAACCTTGGCTTAGAAAACTTTTTTTTTTTTCATATTGAAATCATACACTTCATTTTGATACTTAAGAAACCTTTTCATTTCTGTATATGCTGGTTTTTTCACATTGGTACTATGAGAAAATGAATCATAATAAAATTTCTTGTTACTCAACAATGGTATATGAGACAGAACAGTTACGTATGTTCCTTTTTATCCAAAAGGCTAAATTAAGTACTGCAGATTAGATTACCTTTCACAGCAACAATTTTTCCACTAATTTCAGTGGAGCTGGAATAATTAAGAGAAAAGAAGAGGAATAGGTGTGTGAACTGTTGGAGTCAAAGACGGATTAAAGCAAGAAACAGTCAAAATGGATGTTACCTAAAAAATGCAAACATAATGGCATCTGTCCCTGATGGAACATGAAAGTGGATGACCTTTAGTAGGTGTCGTCATGGTCTAGGAGGACAGCCTTCATAGTTTGGTCTATTTTTATGACCTGTATGATCATATAAATATAATTTATCGAAATCATTAATTTGCAAACACAGATCAGGGGTAACTCCAAAGTCAAAAGAAATGTTGCAACACTCAAAGTCAATCAAAAAAAGTAAATTTAGCTAAAAATGATCACACTTCAAATAGTATCCATTTTGATATGCATAAGGAGACTTAAAGCCCGCCCTGGAATAGTCTATGAAAGAAGTATGGAAAATGCAGTAAAGCTTATATGTAAAAGGCTGTAGGTGAGTTTGCATTAATCATGGAAGGTTTCATAGTTCAAGCAATATTCTCTCCTTGGCAAACGAGTACTTTTTCTGTTATTACCTTACAATTGTGTCAGGACTTTCTGTATCGGCACAGCTTGAACTCATCAGTAGCTAAGCTTGTTATGGATAATTTTATTTATTCTACCACCTCTCTGCAAGATAATCACATTATGGTTTTCTCAAGGGTTTATCACCTTGAATCCACCCGGGACCTGAAACACGCATAGAGAGGGAGAAAGAGATGTACAGATGTATGAAAAACTTCGCTAAAGTTCTTTTTTCTTTATGGTTAGAATGATTGCATCGAGACTCAAAATTATTACTGCATATATTAAATCTTTCAGAAGAATAGAATTAATTGGCATAAAAATTAAATATAAATGTTATGAATGACACTTTTGATAAGGAATGAGCATTTACATTTTCTATTAGAAAGTATAAAGTACAGAGTATAGTATATTAAAAAATACTCTTATCTGTAATGAGTTAATGATAATCCCAAAAAGTACAGATATGATTCCTGTAGGAAGACCAAGGTAATATTTGCCTTTCAGTAAGGCACAATATAAAAGAGATGCTTTCCTCCAACCTTTTAATAAGTATCTGAGAAAATGCAATTCGTTTGTTGAATTACTGAAAACTAGACATTGAAAGGAACTTAACAAAGCCCCGGTAGACATTCTGGACAATGCCCAGATATTTCAAGAGGCAGAATTATCTATTATTTCATCACTTGGACTTCTAATCTAGATTGCATTAATTGTTATTAAGTACTGCACATAAAACAATCATCCACTGGCAAAGAAATGTATTAATGTGTTCCTATTTATAGAATCTAATACTATGCACAGAAGTATATGGATAATTGTTATGAATTTATCAGATTTTTTTCAAATGCATACCATGTAAAGGTGTCAGAACCTGTTCCTTAATATGTTCAGGCAATACTTACTTCACAAACCTAGTCCAAATTAACTATCATCCAGGGGATCGACAGTATCCATTAGAGCTTCCCTTTGAAGATGGACTTTGACCCTTTCAGTTACTTGATCCAATATGATGACTAAATCAGTAAAATTAAGCAATGGCTCTATCTCTTCATTGTGTTTACAGACTAATTTTCCTCTCACTTGTGTCTATTAAGACTATCTTAAATACATCAGTTTAGCTGCACACAGTTCAACATGTCCACGTTTTTGTGTGTTGCCAGCCAGTGGAAGTTCTGTGAAACAGGGGACCTATTAGAGTTCTGTCCTCAGAAACACTCACACATTAGTAGAAATTTGGTGTCCCTGGAGGCAGAACATGATCCTAAATGCTAGAAGCTTTTTATTTGGCTGTAGTCTTGTGTGACTCACATGGGTATTAGTTTGTATTAATAAGCATCAAATACTTCTTCATTCCCATGTATACAACTGCTCCTTAGATAAGCACAAATGTTAGCACACCCTGTGCAGTATGGAAGGTGATTAAGTGCTATTTTCAATTTCAAGTGGATCCCTCTGGATGAAGTACAACATGCTGTGCAAACTAAAAAGATTTGAGTGTTTGATTTGGTCTTCATTTCTTTTCTCCACAGAGAAGAGTTTTCACTGTTGGGAAAAGAAGGTACTGGCATGTCTTAAATCAGAAACAAAATCAAGTTACAGAATTTTTCAAAAGATATTTTGTGCTTTAGATGTAATTATTTTAAATGTTTATTTTCATAGTATTCTCTTGTGACATAACTCTGCTGTGATATATGGCAGAAAAAATGTACAATAATGAAAAGAGATTGTTAGGATTTACTTTTTTCCCTAAACACTTGCCAGACACAGAAAAAAGTATCTAAAAATTCACAGAAAAATCATTTATAAAGGAAGATGTGGAATACTTATTCAATTAAGCTAACATGAATGGGACCAGCAAAACTGTATGTTAGAGTTAAGGAGTCAAAGTTATAAGATACCAGTGTAGCCTTAATTCACCCTCCTCGTGCACATGCATTATTAGGCTTTAGTTTCATATTCACGTTTGCTTGTTGTATTTTCCACAGAACCCACCCTTCATTTACAATTTGTTGGAAGGGGTTGTAACCACTGGCTGAAGGGGTGGTATAGGGACCAGGTCCTATTTATGAGGCAATTTAATAGGTCTCCCTGGAAATTCCTAGAATCCTACACAACATTTAGTTCTCTAAGTAACCTTTCTGGGTCAGAAAGCAAAGTAGGACAGATGATGACTAACTGGACAGCCAAGGACCAAGCAAATTAATTTGTGCGTTCGCATTGTGTAACCTCATTTTAAACACCTGGAGAAGTGGTGGAGGATGATAAAAGGAAAATTGTAGAGACTGAAGAGAATACAGAAAGCGGAGGCCAGGGAAAACAAGGTGCCTGGTAGAGACCAGGACAATGTGGAGACTTTGGAAGCCTGAGGAGTGCATAGTAGGGGAAACTACCTAGTGTAATGTAATGAGTACTACTAGATTGAAGGCTGGGAGTTATAAGGAAATTGGTAAAGAATATTTTGAGTTCTGCCCTTGTATTTTAGCTACAACTCAATCACTCGTAGATGTTTTATCTGGATTATTCACTAACTGTGCCATGGACTCAGAGGTAACTGCTCATAACTCGGTCCTGCTCAGCATGCTCAGTCCCAGAGGGCCAACAACAGGACACCAAGGTGGCTGCCTCAAGCATGGTATGGAGCAGTATTTCTTAACACTGAAGGTTCCTAATTAATTCTTTATGGTATCTGTGCATCTCACCTTACTTAAATTATCAAAGTTTTTTTATTTATTTGGTGGACTCCTGCCCCTTGTTAGCCCAAGCAGAGGAGAGCTGACCCATCGTTGAACCTTTACATTTACAATCAGATGCTGAACAGCTTATTGGAGAAAAACGTCACTAACCCCTCTGCCCCTCCTCCGTGTACAGAAATTGGTGATCCCACATCCAGGTTACTGAGCTTTTAAAATGAGACTGATGACTTTCATATAGTACACTCTGTGAGAAGAGGAAAAGTTAGCATCCTTGAGAAGACGGATCTTGGCTTTTCATCATAAGATATTTCCTTTCTAGACTTCACTACTGAGAAAAGAAAATGGTGGTAAAAAGAGCTAACCTGCTTCTCCAACTTCCCTCCCTGTCACAGTATTTCACCAATTTTCCTTTATGAACTAGAAAGTCTCAAGTGACTTCAAGGATTTTTAAAGAATCTTCCATATTCTCTGCAGTGTAGTTACCTTCTTTTTTTTGCTGTTGAAAGCTCTTTTTTCCAGATCTCAGCTTCATGCTTAGAAGAATCCCAAACGTAATTCCAGTAAATAAAGACTACGTTATTATTTTCACCTGGTAACAGTCATAAATCCTGTAGTACTCTCCACCATGCATCAAACCTCACTGTGACCTCCTGCTTGTCTGATATAAGTTGGTGCTATAAAGGCAAACAACCATCAGTATGGCTCAGACCTAAATTAACCCAACGGTTTCCTTTACTTGGCTCCATGTCTGCTTACTATGATTTAAACAGACCAGTTAAAACCAAGTGGTGTTTCAGGCCCTTGCTTCTTCCATCAGTATTTAAGAACGTTGCTTCCTCTGATCAGTATATCCACTACTTAAGTAGCTTCTTTTAACTACTGATCTGCTGTCTCTTTCTGTGAGAAGGTAAAATCTGCAGCAAATGTAATAGTAACGTATTACATGCAGTTTGGCCTTGTACCAAAGTCTCCATTGTTTATTTTGAATCGAACATTCTCTCAGCTCCCTTTTATTTAGAGGCCATTTCTAATTTTTTCCATACTGTAATCTAAATTGACACAAATCTCAAATACTACCACTTGCTATACTTTGCTTACATGCTGATACATGATTATGAAGAGAATACAGAATGATGAATATAATTAAAAATAAAATGGTCTATTGTCACAACACGTGAGCTAAAAAGAAATTCATAAAATAAGAAGGGTAACATTTACATGGATTTTCATGTATGGCATTCTAGTATTTCAGATTTTTTTACCTGAATATACACTTTTGTATTACAAAGGTCAGAACTCCTGCCAGTGTGAATAATATTAATTCCCATACTGGGGGCATACAATTTATTGGAACTAAGAGTCCATGCTTAAGAATTCAGATGATTCTTCAGTGAAATTGAAAAGGCTTCATTTTTTGTTGTTTCCAGAAACGGATGGAGATTTTTTTTTTAATTTGGGTATGCGTGTGGCTGAAACATCTTCTCTGCAAATATATGTACACATCAGTGTTTACAGGAAATCTTCTCAGGGAAGATCAGTTCGAGAAATATCACCATGTTAAACTCTAATTTCTGGCACCCACTACCGAAAGTACTCATGGAGTAGCTCTCTGGCAATCACAGGAAACAACTGCAGTTGCTGTGTGAGAATACACTGAAGTAAAATCAGTTAGAAGCTTCAAGTATTTCTGTCCTCTCCTGCAGAAAGGAGAGCCTCCTGGCTCCTTTATGTAAGTATTGTCACATAAAAACAAGCAATATGGATCATAGTTTAGTCTAGAAGCTGTGAATTTCTAATAGATTCTGTCTAATAGAGAGAAAATGCTCCTTTGCTTCTCTCCTCCCTTCAGACACCTTTGCATATCAGCTCTAATGCATGTCTCATCCAACCTTGTAAGGTTACATATCCAGGTTTCAACATGATCAATCATCCTGTATACTCTGGCAAATTCTGTGTCACCAGAATACCCGCTACATAAATAAAACAAATGAAATTCCCAGACTGCTTTTAAGGTGGACCTTCCTCTGGCGCTGCCCGCATGTACTGGTGGAGCCTGTGTGACTCTCGGTTAAGACTGTGGGCTCTTAAGGAAGGAATCGTGTCTCTCCTTTGCATCTTTATACAGAATTTAATACACTATCAATGCTTGATACATAATTAATAGCAACATTAACTAATTAAATAGCTTTTCTCTTTAATTTCAGTATGCTAAATAGATAGAATGCTTTAATTGGTCACCTTGGACAGACGATGAGCAAGTGATGTTTCTGCTCTGCATGTTTCCACTTTCTGTGGAGACTGCCAACAGTTTTTCTCATCTTCAGAATTGGAAGTGCTTAGAGAAGAAGTGCATTTAAGGCTGATCTAGTCAATTCATTACTAAACAAACAGCAGAAAGTATTCCTGTACTAGCATACAAATGAAAAATGTACCTTTTTCATATTTTTAGTCTTAACTGTGCCACTCTTTCTCACCAATGGAATTTCACTTGGTAAACAATCACATTGTTTCTATGTGCTTGCCTGCAAGTTACTCAGGGCATTATTTACAAATAGTGCATGGTTTGAGTAAGAAAAGCAAAATCAAACCCTACAAAAAAAATCCAGGACAAGAGACCAAGATTTAAAATGAGACATCTCAATGGCTTTCAGTATTTCTCAAATTTCCACCCAGTAGCAGGCTGAAATTTTCACCTAGCAGCTAGGTTTTCATAAACATGACTACATGTGTCAAAGCACACCAGAATGAAATATAAGAATGAATCATCCCTCAAGAGCAGCATGGCCTAGCAGTTCAGCAACGGATGTGGAAGAAACCCAAGCGATTCTTTGGCTGTGATCCTTGCTACTTTGGGATAACATTTCACAATCTCTTCTCCCTGGTTCCACTACTCAATGCCTGTTTCCATTACAAAACACTGGTTTAAGGACTATATGTTACTAGTCATGTCTATGGCATATGACAGAATGGCTCTATAAACTCCACAGGGGCCTGAAGGAAACAGTGCATAAATAAATGATTTAAAGGTAATAATAAAACATTATCTATATTGCTTTAAAAATATTACAGTAAATGGAAGATCAGAATCTACCAGAATTTGATAATAGTCTCAAAACTAACGGCCAAATTAGGAAAGTCTGTAGTATGCATTAAAGGGTTTACCATCAAGGGTTATACCTTTTCTCTACTTTGATCCACTAGTCATTTATAATATCTGAGCTTTTCATTCTCTACGTTCTACCTCTCTGTGAATCTGCTGCTAAGGTCTACTGGATGACTGGGCAACAAAACTCCAGGTATTACTGTGGGTATATTGCTAGCCCACTCAGTGGTGTTTTTAAAGGTATATTACAAGTAGTTTTAAATATTTTGTCTGTTTTGCAGTTTCTCTCTTAAATATTTTTCTTACTATAGACACCATATAAAGGGAGGTGAAACTGCATTAAAAATAAATCTTTCATTATTTTTTTTTTTTTAATGATAACCTCATGTTTCACTAGAAACAAGGTGCTCAGAGATGTATTTTATTCTGTGAAGTTTTTGCCTTTTTGGCAATCAAGTGCTCTGAACAACCTGAGGAGTTACAGCAGGTTTTTTAGGCTTCATTTCAAAAAAAGGCCAATACACTATAACTAGGACATAATCCATGTTGCTTATTAAAGATTGTTTATTGAAGGCTGAGGGTTTATTTCTTTATATTGTCAGAGAGAGAAACCATGAAGACTGAAGAGGTTCTGCAAACAAACTAATAACAAATTGCAACTCAGGCTAGGCCAGAAAGGTTTGCAACCTTTCAATAACTTTTTTTTTCAACGAATTCCAGCAAGTCACAACCACCCACTCAAATAATTCAAAATCAGTCACTAGAGTATAAAAATATGCCAAAATGTTCTTGCCATCTATTACGGTAGTTCACAGATTGAAGCGGCATCAAGGAAAACTTAAACAAAAGTGATCATTTGCAGAGCGCCCTAAGATCTTTAACTAGTATAAGCCTACATAATACTGCTCACCAAATGGGCACAGGCCAGTTTATAGCTGCTAGAGATCAGGCCACTGACTTTAAAAGAATAAGGATTTTCTTTGGTTTTCTGTGACTTTTAGTATTGTTTACAAGCAAGTCTAGCATTTGTGAAGAGCAGTCTGATTTGTTCTGTTACTTACTGTTTATCATTACTTCTGCCAGGATGTAAATTTTATATAAGAAGTCTTTTGTACAAAGCCCTAATAGCAAAAAATCCATGTATCATTCAGCATGCCTCATTCATAGAGGCAGTGCATTTACTATATTAAGATAACCTTTTAAGGAATTGCCCAATTAAAAAAATTGAATGAAGAAATAACAAATCTCTGGCACTTTAATCTAATTGTAACGGAAAATGCTATGTTAACTGCTGATCCACAGAGAAATCCAAAACCAACAAGAGGAAAATATTACCACTCAATAAAAGTCTTGGCAACTTCCCACTGAGACCTGAAACACAATATGTACACATCAAACAATCACTAACTTATTGGATCATTAGGTAAAAGCCAGAGTCATTTGAAGAGAGTGCTGCTCTCCTTAAAGATGAAATATTTCCTGGTGCAATAAATAAATCAGGCACAAATAATTCCACATAATAGGAATTATTAGGAATAACAAATATTAGGAAGGAATCTGCTAAACTTTCTTGCTTTCAAAAGATTCACTGTGAAGTTAACTTTTCATTATGCTCAAGACATTTTACCAGTCCAAACAATGTTACTTTTCTACTTTTGGAAACACAGAAACCAAAAGGTTTTCATGCCAAGGACATGAAATTCAAATCTTTCTCAGTGGAACTGGAAGAATGCAGATGGAAAGTAAAATGGCAGCTGAAAATGTTCTTGCAAATAACTCCCATTTCATAAATGTGCAAATAATTGCAATATTTTTCTCTTTTTTTTCCCCTCTCTGTTTTTTGAGTAATATTTTTTAAATCCCCCGTCCCTCCCTTTAAACTACTACTACTACCTATCTATCTATCTTCCAGGAAGCCTTCTGATTTTACTCCATTCATACCTTTTGGAGTCCCTTGTCCTTACTTCCAGTCCCCTGTATAACAACTTAGTACATTGCACAACAATTCTGTTTCTGCCTCCTTATATGGCTCCTCTCTTCCTGCTATTTGCCATCAAATCTCCCTTCCTGACTAATCCCTCCGCTCAGTTTCACGCCCCTCTTCTCATGCCTCTTATTGCAAGTCTCCTTTCCCCTCTCTTCCACCTCCATCCTTTTCTCCTTGCTGCTCGTGACTGGGAGGTGAAGATAACCTCTGCACTGACCTAAGGAAGATAATCCCTGAAGATCCTCTCCAAAAGGACAGGCATATTCCAACCAACTAAACAGTACCTCAATGGAGAGAAAAGTGCCCTTTTCCTTTAGACTTGCAATTTTTTTCTTTAAAATTCTTATAACGTTCCTGCTGGATATTTGCATTAAAAAAAAAAATCATGCTGGAAAACTTCTAAGAACTAGATTAATCAGGGATTGGTAACTCAGAGTGCGTGAGGAGGTGTAAAATTTCCCTGGCTTCTACAATATACTGTCTAGGTCAGCTGCTATAAACAGTTGTAGATCTATTGACAGCCGGGGACATATGACAATTTATGCCAGCTAAAGAACTACTCCTGTATTTGAAATGAAAGAAAAACTGTGAGCCCACACAAGCCCTATTTGAAGCCAAAATCAAATAAAGACCTTATTTTCAACAGCATTCATTTGGGAATGTAGACATTTTAGCTGCAAGCAATTAACATTTTATATATGTTTTTCTTCTCAGAGAACAGCACCACCACATTCAGTTACACAGCTCTCATTTAGCCATTGTTTTTAACATGCATTTGAGTAGTTTCTTACTTACAGAAGAAAAGATACGGAATGAAAATACTACCTTGCATGCATTTACTTTCCTTTGATAACAAAATCTATTTGCTGTTCAACCCTCTAGCACTGGTAAACTCTTTGAAAGCCATAAGGCACAAGTGACACATTATCTATAACATTATAGCATTTGTAATTAATTAGATTTGCAGGACTCAGAGAAAAAAACAAGGAAACGTGCAATATTTTAGTTAACTATTAACTGGACTATCGTTATGCATAACTGTGGGGATAATTCTTTGCTGCTTTACATTTTGTCTTTTGCATGATGCCCTATTCAAGAAGAACTCTGTCACATTAAAATGATGACATACTCACAGTTTTCTTTCACCTAATGCTGAGGAAAATGTGTTCATCATCTCATCCTGGATGAAGAAGTTGATGGGACATGGGAGAGAATGACAGATTACTTGCATAAGAATCTTTTTGTGGGATAATTTTCTTGATCTAAGTTACAGTGGTTGCGTTCATGTGCTGAAGAGGTGGGTATCAGAGAACGGGAAAAGGGATTTGAGCAAGGTCTCTTTCTGTATCTCTGAATCTTGAGGTATGCACAGCTCAAACTCAGAGACAACTGGACAGCCATGTAATTTGGATGGGAATTTTTCTTTTTTGACTTATTTTGTTGTTGCTTGGGTCAAGAAATCAAAGAGACCGCCCACTTGAAATAATCTAGGGAATTACTGGTTTAACAGCTTTATCCAGAATATGCTAAAAAAAAAAAGTTTTGATAAAGTATTGGATTAGATGTTAAATACACTTGGAGATGCAGGAAATTCAGGATTTTAAGAAAAAACACTGTTTTAAAAAAATCTGCTTTCCCACGTACAAAAAAAAAAAAATCATGCCACTCAGTGTTCCCTACATAACATTTAAGGGTTTTAACCTCAAACGCCATTGTCAAGAGAACTTTGTAATATTATCATCATCAACATCACAATTTTACTCACTGTTTCAACACAACAGTGTTCAAAAACACTGTTTTTTGTTGTTACTTAGACAAAATCAACACTGCCTCCTACATTTCAAAGGCTAAGCAAGGGTAGAAATGTCAGACCTTGAAGGTACCTTTTCCTAATATACCAAGTGTAGTTTTCTGTCCCATTTCTGCCTGTTTTCACCTCCTTGTTGGGCAGTATTTTCTTTGTAACACACTCAGTTACTGTATGGGCATTCTCTAGGTGTTTCAGCCTAAAGCCTAGTAGCTTTTGGTTAAAATGCGATAGTAGGTCTCAGCCTCCCAGCACCTTCTCTAGGTGTTTGGGGTGGTGAGGATGCTCAGCACCCAGCAGAGCTACATATAAAAAAATTTCTCCAGCATGCTGTGGTTCTGGGTCTCCAGCAAGGAGATCAATAGACATGAGCATTGCAGGCTCTTTGCCTTAGAGAAAAGAAAAAAAAAATCACATAAGCAGAATCAATGGCAATGTAATATGGATGACATTTTATGTGACCAGGGACAGGAATAAGAACAGTTATATTTATGAAAGCACATAGCCAACTGGATTTTGTTTACTCCTCACACAATGCAACATTATTCCCATTTTTACTGTGCAAAGATATGTTTTTGATAAAATTTTCTCTCCCCCCACCGCACCCTGACAATCCAAAGAAAATTTATCTTCCTTATTGAACACTGGCATGTCAAAATCCCTATAAATATATGGGATATAAAACATGGATGTAAATTTGTAGTTTAGAAACATCTCACATTCCCAGTACTCTTTCTAGCTCCCCATCTACAATATAAAGTCAGACTGATCTCTCTAAATCAAAATTGCATTTTTCTGACACTTCATCTCTTTGTCATGTTGTCTCCTTGCAATAGCTGTACTACAAAACTCTGTTTCTTTATCTATTTATAGCATCATAGGAGACACATCAATTTTACAGGTAACAAGACTAATGTATACAGAAAAAAATCTTATAAATCACATTCGTGGAGAGGAAAACTGTGTTAAACACTACAGCCACTTAAAGATAACCAATTTGTTTTGCAATTTTTTCAGTTGATGTGTAGTATTTTGAAATCAGGCTATATGGGACATATTTATTGTGATGTTGTATATGATGTACAATGCATGCTAACATAGAGCTGTGATGGCACATCTTTTTCCCTTGAAAAGAAAACAACCTGGTTATCCTCAAGTGCTGAAGTACCTCTAACTACCATCTTCTTTTCTCTCATTACAAACTTCCTTACATGTTTTGCACCTCATTTGCCAACAGACAAAGGGTAAGTATCCTATAATTCTGACAACTGCTTTCCTCTTTCAGTTACCTTCTATGAATTTGTATCCCAACATCCTTCCTAACTGGGCATAACACCAGGAGTGAACAGGTCTCTCCACGCACACACTGATCTCTTCCTGCTTTCTGCTCTATAAAGACAAGACAAAGGTTATCAGTGTTAGTTATCTCTAGTTATCTCTAATCAGTGAATTTTAATAATCCAAAAGATACAATAGCACCATACAGTTCTTTTGAGACCTGCTCATTCGGAAAAGTTCTCACCCTTCAAGTATATTCGCTTTTGCCTTTATCATAAAGAAACACAAACCGGATCAAAACGTGCACTGTATCTCCATTACGTGTATGCTAATGACCTAACTAAGTCTGCAGAGATGACTGCAAGTTGGAGGTAGCACATAAAACAAACCATCCTTATTTTCAGAATATTTCAATTAGCTAAACTGTCTCATGTCCCCTACTGGTAGTTCCATCTGGATAATGATTCCACAGAAATAAGCACATTTTCAGAGAAGTCCCTGGACTAATAAGAATGAAAAAAAAACCAACCAAACCAAACCCAAACCTTGACTTTCAGCAGCCAATCCCAGATGAGAAAACACAGTTCTGTCCCCTTACATTTCAACGAAACCTAATAGACTCGCATCTTGAAACACTTCATTATTCTTTTCAGAAACAGCCATATCTTTGATTCCATATTCAATTTGACACCCAGCCTTTCATCCATTATCCCCCTAGGCTTGCCTGCTGAACCACCACAGAAAGATTAAGAGAATATCTTCCCACTCTAGTAATGGCTGGCATAGCATTAGACATAATTCTCAGCAGCTATTAAAGGAATATCAGGCTGGGTTTTGGGGTCTAGTAAATTCATCTGTTTTCTTTCATTGTTTATATGACCTAAGGTACCTGCTGTTTCTACTCCCATTTCTTTAACGACACTGCTTTGCATGAAAGTATATACACCTTTTAAATTCCTCTGATACTGCACCTCTGGAAATCCTAGGCTGAGGTCAGTCAGTAAAATTCACATTTAAATTCAGTTACTAAGTCCTTTCAGAAGCTGAGGATCCAGCTTCTGAAGTGAGGCTGCTGCTGGTCCGAAGGCTTAACAAGAGGTTGCACTAACATGCAAATGTATGCCAGCACATTAATTTTTAAAAGACGAAAAAACATAAAGTCTATTGAAAATGGAAATTTTATTCACGTTCAAAGTCAGTTTGTTCTCTGAGTTAATAATGAAATCCCCAAACTGAAGAGCCTTCTGATGTTATAATTACCCTTTAAATCTTTTTGTATAGCTGTTATATCCTGTGGAGGGGGAATCTGTTTATTTTAATACAGATGCACAGCCAAATAACACATTTAAATAACACACAGTGCTACCGTGTCATGGGGCCTTCTAAGTGAGTCTCTGCTCTTTTCATACTAGTGTAACTCTATTGACATGCAGGTCATTAAAGCGAAACTCACACCAGTGCTCTTGGCCTGCACAGGGCATCACTTAATTTCTACTTAAAACTCTCAGAGCTGGGTTCTAAAAGGATTTATGAGGTGTGCAGCCGCACAAGCCCTCTAGGCTGGGAGGTGAATGTCACTGTTAATTTGCTTCACCTCTGCAAATCCTTAAAGCAAAGTTACAGTAACTTCAGTTGTTGTCTTTCTTGAAATAGGTTCAGCAAAGCTTGGCGGGACTTTTGTGCTCCTATCTGTAGAACTGTGCTTGATCTCATTTCTGCAGCCTGGCATGAAACTATCATTCAAGCTTTATAAAAATTGCTAAAAATTAAGACCTAAAAGAGCTACTGGTAATTTTTAAACTTAGTTAAATAGAATATTAGTAAAAAGTAATTTGTGGATACTTATCTTACTGCTGCATCCTTCAGCTTGTGAAGAAAAATTCTTCCAAACATTCTTGATTATGACTAATTAGATTATATAGTATTATGATTCTGTACTGTTTAGTCAGAATCTGTGGGACGTGGTAGCTTATATAGTCTTTGCAATGGGTGATCATTTGACGCTTTCTTTACATTTGCAAAGCATGGGATCTTTCAAACTCATCTTATTGTGCCTTTCATTTTTTACACTGTTCTAAGTTGTTTTGTTTAAATACATCGTTATCCTTGGATTCTGTATCAGTTATTTCATACAAGGCATGAACAGTCTGATAGGCAATCGTATCCTCTTTTGCAAGGGTAAGAGAGACAGGTATTTTTGAAATCTGCCTTGCCTAATTTAATTTGTCTCATCTCGAATGTGACCTGACCAAATCTTCCGTATGCAACTAAATAGCAATATTTAACACCTGTTTGGATCATATAAATTTGAAGTTGAGATACAGGCTGGTCTGGCAAACTGTGTACTTTTTATCCTTGAGATTGTCAATCAACTTTTCCCAGTAGCAAATAACAGGTTAAAAAAAAAAAACAAAAAACAAATAACACCCAAACCACCACCAAACCCAAACCAGTTCTTTCATATGAAAACTTTAAAAAAAAGAATTCAACCACTGGAATTTAGGGTCAGATTATGACCCTTTATGCTGAGGAGCTGTTACTCAGCTGAGGTTAACTCCTTGGAGTCATTAGATCAATCTATCAATGCAGCGTGTTATCAGTAAAATGAATCGGGACTGGGCACTTTCTAAACGTGTGTAGCTTCATATATGGCATTTCATGTTGAATTCTCTACAGAAAATAAACATCCGCTGATAACTGAGTTTCCACTATTCTTCAGTATTCACCATATTTAAGAGAACGGGTGATGCCTCTAGTCGCCAGTTTCTATACACGCTTAATGTCAAGCCACTCTACTATTTATTTTCACATCTTTTTAATGAAATGGCAGCTGCAACAAGAAAATTTCAGAGCTTTTTCTCTGAAAATAGGATATTTATCAAGAGAGATTAAAAAAGCTAATTTAATTCCTTCTTTTTTAATCACTGTTACTGGGGCTCTGGACCATATCAAGAGGGATTCTGACAGCTTAGCGTTAGTGGGAGAAGGAAGAAGAAAAAACTATCAGCAGTGAATGATTGTATTTAAGGTTGACAATGATGAAATAGTAGAGGCCGTGCTACAATTTCTGCTCCTTCATTTGTCTTTGTTGATAAAATGAGCACTGTCAGAGGCTCGAGCTCACAGCAAATTTAACGTGACTCTGTTTATCCCTGCACTGAAAAAGGTTTGCACATGATCAGATGATAAATGCATGAAGTTCTGGGATATCCCTTCCTTCTGTAACAGAAACAAGCAATTTTCCTGCCTTTTTTTTCTTCCTTGAGGGAATGAAGATGGAAAACAGCTAAACAGATTTTTTTCAAGAAAATACTTCAGAAAATAGCATGACTTATCCAAAAGTAATACAAATGTACAATATAACCAGTCTTTGAACACTGTTTTTCTAAAATAGTCTTCTGGCCTTGTTAAAAAAATATATTCATCCTTCATTCCTACTTTTTGATAGACTGCCTACTCCACAAGATCAGCTTCTCCCCTGTATTTCAAAGGTCCCTCTTCAAACTACAGGCTGAAAGAAGTTTGCTCAGAAAACTGAAAATGGTAAATTGAGATGGAGCTAAAATTAGGAGGCCCTGTTGAAACCACACATATGATTGAACTCAGAACAGTTTGCTCATCATACAACTAGATTTTGCTTTGTGTAAAACCAATTTGCCAAACACCATTCTACACCAAAATATGTCACAGCTAAAAGATCAACACAGAAAGGGTTGAAACACCAACCTATATTCTCTTAAACACATATATAAGAGTACATAGGGAATGCGATCCAATTTCATTAACAACATATGGATGTAAAACTAAAAATACAGTATTTATCAGATTTCTATGATACTCTGCAAACCCTCCCTTTCATTGCTTTATGCTGATCAAACCATAACACGAAGTCCACATGACCTAATATTCAATAATCCAAAATTCACATTTCATACATGCAATGTCATTTTTTCAGAACATTTTTCAATATCAGATCATAATAAGAATACCGCAGGTATTCTGCAGAACCTTGCATCTGCCTCCCAGGTGATTTCTGGATATTATTTCAGTCATTAACTAGGTTTCCATGTAGTACCCACTGAAAAGCCTGTTTCAGTCCTCTGAACTCCATGCTTAATGCCTCTTTTCTGCCTTTCAAGAGGGATGCGATGACATGGGATTTAAACTGGGAAAGCTCTTTCATAAAAATGACTTAATATAGACCATTGCTTGTCATGATCAGAATTCCATTATATAATGTATTTATTTTCACAGTTTCATTCTGGGTGGGATTTCTCTAAGAAGTTCTAACTGAGTACGTGCAAAGGTACAGGTAAGAAAAGAAGAATAAGAAAATGTGCACTATTTTCTTTCTTTTTTCCCATTACATTGACTTTGGGGGCCAGGGGATGGGGGAACTAGGGAATAAAATTCCTGTTTTCAGAAACTTTACTGTTTCTCACACACAATAAACTTAATATTAACATTTAAAAAGCAAACATGACAAAAATCTACCCTTTGTGGGCAGCTCATTTTTTTAAATGAGGAACAACGCCCATTCAAGGCTGCCATTGAAAACACAATATGTTTCTAGTTTTTATATCTGATTATCTGTTTCCTATAAAGACTTTCAACTGTCTTATTAAAAGATTAAACTGTCATAAGTAGGAGCAGGAAGTCCTTTTTGAGTAGCAGCAGTTCCTGAGCTGTGTTTTCTAGCCTCATAACCACACTCTTACATACAATGCTTTAGGATAAATATATCAGTGATTACCTTTGTTTTTAGAGGATATGTGGGCCAATCTGCTTTTCCATTTGCATTCCTTGCTATAACATCCACCCAATCCATTTTGGAGGTATTAAATTAGATAACAAATGTGACTGATGTGTAACCCTTTAAAAAAAAATCCAGTTCAAGTAGTTCATAGACCTGTGTTTATAACTCTCTCTAAAAAACTGGTATTAAATCAAACCAAATCAGAGTAGTGTTTCCATGTTGAGAGAAATAAGTATTTCCTAATCCTGAAACAGAAAAAAACCCAAACAAACCAAAAACCAAACCCTGTTCCCCCACAACCTAAATTATTACTCTTATTACTTCCAGTACCCTCTCAGTACTAATATTCTTCCTAATGTAACAAATAGAATTCTTGTACTGCTTAGCAACACAACTCTATCAGGAGATGAAAGTCTGGACAGAATATGAAAGTGTAACCAACCACTTTGCTTCAATGCCATTTTATCTGCCACTATTGGCAGCCTGAGCCATTCTCTCGGAACCACCTCAGCTGACCATGCCTTGCATTGTGGGTGGTTGGTCTAGGCTAAGTCAGGTTTTACTCCAGCATTTTCTTTCCACTAAGCTGAAATCTAACAATGATGAATTTTGCCCATGTTCTCCAAAAGCCAGAACCTATTTCATGTCTCATTCACCATCTGCTTTGTTGTAAAAAAGCACAATTAGTTAAAACAATTATTTTGTTTTGTGTTGGTTGTGGGATTTTTTTTTTTATAATTACATCTAGTAATAATCCTTTGATTTATACAGGCATACAGGCAGATGGAGAAGAATCGAAGGACATATATAAACTTAACTGGTTTTATAAGAGAAAGTGATAACTACATTTACTTCCTACGGCGATACATTGAAGGTCTTCAACATTGGAAAAGAAAAGGAAAAGGAAAGGAAAGGAAAGGGAAAAGAAAAGAGGAAAGGAAAGGAAAGGAAAGGAAAGGAAAGGAAAGGAAAGGAAAGGAAAGGAAAGGAAAGGAAAGGAAAGGAAAGGAAAGGAAAGGAAAGGAAAGGAAAGGAAAGGAAAGGAAAGGAAAGGAAAGGAAAGGAAAGGAAAGGAAAGGAAAGGAAAGGAAAGGAAAGGAAAGGAAAGGAAAGGAAAGGAAAGGAAAGGAAAGGAAAGGAAAGGAAAGAAGGAAAGGAAAGGAAAGGAAAGGAAAGGAAAGGAAAGGAAAGGAAAGGAAAGGAAAGGAAAGGAAAGGAAAGGAAAGGAAAGGAAAGGAAAGGAAAGGAAAGGAAAGGAAAGGAAAGGAAAGGAAAGGAAAGAAAGGAAAGGAAAGGAAAGGAGGACGTGTAGGACAGTTTAAACAGATGAAATTAAAGGCGGAATCATTTAATGCACGTCAAGGTTCCTAACCCAGCAGGCGTTACGATTCCGAGCGGCACCCGAGGCCCCTCGGAGCGGCAGAGCCCGCCCGCCCCCGCCTCTGCCCGCCCCCAAAGGGCGCCGCCGCCGCCGGCTCGAGGGAACAGCGCCCCCTGCTGGGCGGCGCCCTCTGGCGGCCGCTGCCCGCCGGCGGCAGCCCCCCCCCCCCGCGCCTCAGCTGCGCGGTTTTCATTTCTCTTGTGCTCCCCGCCTTCGGCTCCTTAAGTAATTTTTTCTCGGGATAATTCTTTTCTTTAAAACACTAATCTTCGGATTCGGTCATATTTTTACATTTAGAGATGCTGTCATTTTTCCACTTTTAATCACTGATACCCGTCTCCGCCGGCAAAGCCGATGAAGGGAGTAAATTTACTTTTAAAGTTTTATCCATTTAACACTGAAGGCTCATGATCCGTCTCTTCTGTTCGCTCAGGAGAACGTAACGGAACCTCCGTAGGCGGGATGAAGCGCAGCGCAGGAGGCCCGCCGGCGGCCGCCCGGGGCCGGCAGGGCGGGAAGCGGCACCTCGGCTGTTCCTCAGCCGCCACAGGGGGGCCTCCCCCGCGCCAAGGGGCGGCCCAGCGCCCCTTTTCCGGCTGCAGACACATAGAAACACACATAAAAACCAGCCATACAATCTGTGCTTTCGAGTAAACAGTGCTTGAAAAATAGTAACGGAAATACCGCGTTCCGTTTGCTAGGTATCGCCTTACCTATACGTTAATATTGCTTAAAGAGAGCGCAAACAAATATTCAGCATAATTAGAGCGCGCCTGTCAGGTTTACACTCTACGAGCTACCGCATTTCATTTCCAGCATAATCAAAGGGATTTTTTCCTCAGGATGAATTGTCTGAATTTTTGGTACTGCAGACAACTTTGGACTATGAGAGTAGCGCGGCGTTTGAATTTGGAAAGCAAACACGAGGTACAATCTGTGTTAAGCAACATCCTCCAAAGCAAATACAAACCGATCAGAACAAACAGCTTCAGGCGAACCAGCAGAGCAAACAACGCAAAGCAAAGAGAACAAGGAACGACCAGAGAGAGGCTGTGTTGCACTTTCTTTGGAGCTAGAGGTCTTGGAGGGTTTCAGCAACTCCCAGCTCCATCTGTCTACAGGAAATCATTTTTTTGCCACTGGCATGAGAATTAAAATTCTGCTGTGGGACCGGGAGAGATGATGTTCATGGTGCTTTATAACTCCCTAATTAATTTCTCTCCTGCCAAAGAACACAGCATCAAAATATTTTAGTACAGTAACTAATCTCAGACACTTTCTCAATCACTCCTTAGGATTTGATTCTGCAATTTAATCCACTGATACCAGCCCCTGCGCTGCTGACTTCACTCGAGCTCCACGGGTGCGAGAATCATCTCTCATTGATCACTTTGTACAGCCAGGGCTTGCTTCTGTCTAGACTTCGCTGGTGGAGGCTTAATATGCTGCAAAGTAATTTAACTCCTTCCCCAGCTATGCTAGTTTTTGTCTTCTGTTCATACGTGCTTATCTAGTAGATTATCTACTAGTTAGATTTTGTCCCGAGGCTCTGAACCATCCATCAGTACTTCATTATTGTTATTCCTTTTTTGTCCAAATAAAATCTCAGCTGAGATGAAAATATTTTTCAAAGGGTGGATTGCCTTGCAAACTACTTGTAAACACATACTGTTAAAATATAACTGTGAGTCAAACTGGATAATTCATGGTTTTCTGTTTCTCTCTGAACACAGTAAGATACACTACCTCAATTTCCATGAAATTTTGATGTAGAACCATTAGCTTTTTAAAAAAAAAAATCTTGAAACACTACTGAAAAAACATCAATTGGCTATACAAATAATATTTTAACAGAAGTAATTCTATAGTAACATGTAATTTTGTGTGTATTTGTGTTTATCTGTGTAATACTACAGAAAAGGATGCAATGTTCTTTCGTTTCAAAAGACATGCAGCATCTTTTAGAAACACAAGCAATCCTGTAACAAAAGGTTCCATTATTTCCTACTTTTTGTATTTTCCACTTTTTGTATTTTCCTTTCAGATCTAATGATTTGCAAAAATTGTTAGGGTTACCAGGGTCAACAGACAGTGCAAGAGTCCATTATGTGTACAAGAAAGCAGAACTATGAAAAGCAGTCACGATGAGGAATGTAAAAAAACAATTATCCACCAAATGTTGGAAGTATTATTAAGTACAGATGTTGTTTTATAAAGCAAGGCATCTGATAGAAGGAGAAGCATCCTCAGGCTCTGCACTGGCCAGGCAGGACATTGTTTGACCCTTTTAGGGCTGTGGTAGAAAGCCGAGTGTATGAATACCAAAGACATCTGTTTACATTCAAAATTCAGAAGGTTTGTGAGAGCAGAAGTAGGCTATACCCACTACTTCATCTTACTGTTTTCCCCGGACTCTGCAGTCTGGCTTTAGAGCTTGCCTACGTGATGGTGGTGCATGGTATCCTTCCTTACATCTGCAAATTGTTCTGGCTTTCCTATAGCTAGGCACTATTCTTTATAACTAGACTTAGAAACTACTTCCCAGTTGTGGTGGGCTGACCTTGGCCAGCTGTCAGATGCCCACCCAGCCGCTCTCTCACCCCCCCACCCCAACAGGACAAGGGGAAAGTAAGACTGACAAGCTTGTGGGTCAAGATAAAGACAGGGAGATCAGTTACCAACTACTGTCACAGGCAAAGCACACTTGGCTCGGGGAAAATTGATTTTTTGCCACTTAAAATAGAGTTGGATGGCGAGAAACAAAGACAAAAACTAGAACTCCTTCTCCCCACCCCACCCCTTTCTCCCAGGCTCACCTTCGCCCCTTCATCGCTGACTCCTCTGCCCCTTTCCACGCTGAATGGCGCAGGAGGATGGGGAACAGGGGCTGTGGTCAGTCCACAACAGCTCCTCTCTGCTGCTCCTTCCTCATCACGCTTTTCCCCTGCTCCAGCCTGAGGTCCTCCATGGGTGCAGCGTGGATACCTGAGCCAGCCTGGTCTCTCCAGGGGCTGTGGGGGAATCCCTGCTCGGGCACCTGGAGCACCTCCTCCTCCTCTCCCCTCCAGGCTCACAGGGCTGTTTCTTACACTTTTTCCCCTCGCTGCGAGGCAGCGTTTTGCCCTTTCTTACACACGCTTTTCCAGAGGCCCCCTCAGCCGTGCCCTGCGGTGGGTCAGTTGGAACCGGCTGTGTCCGGCCCGGGGCAGCCCCGGCCTCTCCTCACAGAGGCCGCCCTGCAGCCCCCTGCACCCAACATGTGAGTTCTTAAACTTTTTCCATTCTTTCTCAACTGAAAGTGGTCCCAAGCGTGTCCGAGATGGTCAATCAAAATCAAAAAAAGCCTACTTCTCTAGTACGCTTTTCAGCCGATCAGCTGCATGGGTAGGATCACTTTTTGTTAAGGGACCAACTTTAGACCTTTCCAAACCCAGACACTGGCTGTTTTCCACACACCACAGTTATGCCTCTGGTGACTACTAGAGCTGCCTGCAAGCTGAACCGAGGAGCTGGATCACTGACACTTGTGCAGGTGAACTGCTTTCTTCCTTCCTCCGAGAGAGGAGCTGCAGCCGCAGCCCTCTTAGTGTCTGTGGTTTCATCTACAGCACAGCCGTGCCAGCCGTCAGAGCAGCAAAACCGCATAGTGAGGTTTGGCAAGGCGTGCCAGGCAGGGGATGGGGACGGAGACGGAGAGAAGTGTGCTGCTGCCTTTGGAAGGTGGCAGGGGTTTCCTGAGCTGGTTTTGCTGTGAAAACCAGTGACCTTTGAAACTCAAAAAGAATTTCAAGAAGAATTTCCTGAAACTCTTCCTGGCCTAATGGGATAGGCTATAGGGTGATGGGAAGCCATTTGATGGCTCACTGCTGCTACTGTCCTCTTCACCTCTTTCCTTTTGCTCTCCCTGCTCTGGCCACTGCTCACCCCGACCACCCCTCAGTTTTCTGTGAGCTAATTTGACTCACTGAAGCTTACAAAGAATACCTGCAAATTAGACTGCTTTAATTCACTAATACTGAAGAAGCAGATCAGTTCATGTAAGGGTCAAGGGAACATCAGATATGGAGAATGTCCTGGTTTCGGCTGGGATGGAGTTGGTTTTCTTCCTGGTAGCCGGTATGGGGCTGTGTTTTGGGTTTAGGTTGAGAACAATGTCGATGATACACTGATGTTTTGGTTCTTGTTAAGTAGTGCTAAGTACTTGCTAAGTGGTGCTCACACTGGTCAAGGACTTTTCAGCTTCCCATGCTCTGCCAGGGGCACGGGAGGCTGGGAGGGGGCACAGCCGGGGCAGCTGACTCAGACTGGGCGGGGGCTATTCCATACCACGTGACGTCATGCTCAGTATATAAGCAGGGGAGTTGGCCGGGGAGGGGTTCGATCGCTGCTTGGGGGACGTGCTAGGCATCGGTCGGCGGGTGGTGAGCAACTGTACAGTGTACTGCTTGCTTTGTATTACTACTGTTCTTTTCTTTTCTTTTATTTTACTTTAGTTATTAAACTGTTTTTATCTCAACCCACGAGTTTTCCCCTTTTGCCCTTCCGATCCTCTCCCCCATCCCACCGGTGGGGGGTGAGCGAGCAGCTGCGTGGTGCTTAGCTGCTGGCTGGGGTTAAACCACGACAGAGAAGAAGTGGGGACAGGACTGCTGTCAGGAATTGAGAGGCATGAAGAGAAGGAAGAGAGCCTCCTCTTCCAGGGTCGAGGAGCCATTAGGCTGCCCATGCTGTCCTAAGACCATGCTCCTTCATTGTCCTTGCTCTCCCACCCTTCCTTGCAGTAGCAGCTGGGTTTTAAAAATCCTTGCTCATTGCCACCATTGCAAACATATCACTACATCGTTTTGTATATTAGACAAAAATAACTTGTGTACAGCCATGTAAAGAGACGTAAGACCTGTCTTCATTCACTGAGTTGGATATGACAAGCTGAAAGACCCAAGTTTTGCTTGGGTTTATCTTGGGAACCCAGTTTCTCTTTTTCCTGCTTCAGGAACTGCTGTTTTGTATTGATTTTGTGAAAGACAAGGTAGCATTCATTCACAAAAGGTGTCAGATAAATCTGAAATCACAGCAACACACTTCCCAGATTGACCTCTTCAGGTTTCTACTCACACATTTGTGAGCATCAGTCATCCTAGAAGCATTGCCTGTGCATTCAGAGATGTCGAACCCAAGACACGTTGCATCTCCCGCTCATGGACCTGCCATCGTTAGCACTTCTGCACACGTAGTATGCTATTGTGTGTCAGGAGGCAAGGGGCATATAAAGACAACAAAGAAACAACATTTTCAGCTTAACAGATGCCCAATCTATGTAAAAAAATTAATTAGAAAAATAAAAATAAAGGCAAAATTCCAAATCTGTCTCTTCTTTCTTTCTTTGACCTTTTGTTATAATTCAAGTGAGATCTTTCTTTTTGTGAACTGATTGCTGCTTTCCCTGTACAATCCTCCCATGCCAAAATGACAATCAAGGATGGATGAATCCAAAGCAGTCATATTGTTCATATGCTTTAACTTCAACAAGGCCAGATTTCTCAATGTTAGGAATTAAAAATGGGGAGAAAGAAATAGACTTAGTAATTTTCTAAAAATTATGAAAATGTAAGTCTGAGACAGTCCATCCATTCTAAAAATTCATTACTAAGTACTAGATTAGTTCTCAGTTAGAACTGAGAAAACCAGTGCACACCAAAGTCTCGCCTGAAATTCAAGTTGGTTTTGTTTTTTTTTTTAAATGTTCACCCATTATTCTTTGTTTCAGTCATGCTAGCTTTGCACTGTTTTGTAGCTTAAAGTTCCTGATAGCTCTGGAGCTTGAGCACTGAAATACCACTCAGCAAAGTTTTTTTTTCTCTCTCTTTTAGGCCAGCTGGATGTAGGATGCACCTGAACAAATTCCTATAAAATACTGTACATCGCAGGAGATTTACCATAGATTGGATAAGCTTCAGGTAAACTTTTGAACCAAATTTTAAAGCTTTAGAGGATTACCTCTAAGCTATTATTTATTACATATTTAAATTCTTTTGTGCTTTTATAATGGAAAAACCCCACAATTTACTTCAGTTTTGGGGCATGTGATTAACAAGGATGTATATATAGAAGAAAAGGCAGCATGCATTGTTATTTAAAGCTAGCATTTGTTAATAACTGTCAAACAGTGGTATTTCAGGCCACAGAATTAGACTTTGCCCAAGTTTGGAAAATTTAAAATCTCAAATATTAACATTAAATACTCAGATTCTCTCAAAATTTAAACAGATTTCTGTTTCACTCCACTTGACTACATTTCTGCAAATCACTGGTATTCCAGGTAATTTCCCTCACGTGAAAGGTAATGAGACTATGTTTGAACATGTTTGTGCTGAAACTGATTTGAAGAAGAAACGTCTTCAATACGTATGGTGACTATTGCATTTTAAATGCTGTGTATACCAACGAGTGTCCCAGCCTGTGGAATGAACGTGTATGTAAGACACTGTAGTAATTCCATATTAACCCCTGTATATTTACTGTGTCATTTTTGTAACTTGAACAAGCACAGTTATTTTACCTGCAAATCTCTCCCGTTATTCTGTTTTGTGATCTACAAAGCAATGAGCACTTTCTGAGTAGGGAGGTTATGCCCTTGTATGTCACACAGGACCTGTACCATGTTGGAATGTCCAGAGCAGTGAGACAAACAGGAAAAAGAATCAGTGACACCTTATTTTTAGGGGAATCTTTGCCAAGGGTATAGAGTGATTCCAATCATAGGTTTCAACATCTGAAGCACAACAGGAGAAACTATGTAATACACCAAAATGCCTGGATATTGATTATGTCAAACACTTGAAAACCACTGTGTTTGAACAGTTCTCACCCATACAGCTAGTTGATTAGGTCAACAGTTTACTGTGTTTTCAAGCTAAGCAACTTCAGAACTAGATAACATAGCCTTGGCTGTGGGTTATCTTAGTTCCTGTTGCTATTCTTGAAAAGATTGGGATCTGAAAGCTGGATGCTTTATCAGGCAGATGAATACAGGATGCAACATAGCCAGTTCAGCTCTGCTCCCAGAGTAGCGGGACTGCATTTCTGCAGTGTTTTTCCTCTAACAGCTTGCAGCAATAAAAAACAAGCAGCAAGTTAATGTCGTCCTCCCACAGCAGCAAATATTTTCAACGACTTTCTCTCTGATCTCAATGACAAACCCTCTTGGAAAGCTCTTTTCCTTCCAACAGTAGGTGTGCTGAAGTAGGGTGATTTTTTTTCTCCTCAGAGCCAACAGCCAAAATATATGGGGAAAAAAAAAAGTTTGTGCAGATCTATTAAACATGTTTTTAGTCTATTACACCTGCACAAAGAATTAAGGGAAGGTGCTATTGTACTGTAAAAGAACTAGAGGGTAGCATTGTATAGTCTAGTGGAAGCAATCCTAACTAGAATGCTACACAGCTACTTACTTAGCTGCTGAACTTCAAAGAAATCCATTACAAGTCAATGATTTCCAAGATTTCTATGGCAACCTAATGAAAACAAACACAAGCCGCAACAGAAAATTATGCTTGGATGCATCAAAAGAATAGCACTAATTATAGAAGCAACACATCCTTGGAGGGAAATGGTAAACTGTACAAAGAATCAGCATCTGTCTAGCATGTCTTATAAAATGTTACATTGTAAGGGGGAAATTCAACAGTCAAACCTGCAGATGTGTATCCCTGACAAGTGATTTAAGTAAAGCTCACAGTGGTCTCTGAAACATTAAATAGATTCTATTTGGGAATCTCTTAGGCTCCCAAATGTACTTACCTCCAGATACAATATTCAGCTGGTGTCTCCTGGAGGGAGTGCGATTTGAGTAAAAAGGGTTGATCTTGGCACAATTCTTTTCATTTTTATCATCTGATCTCTTCTTCCCTTCATCTCTCTGAGGCTAGCTGTTCTTGCAGGAATAGGAGAAAGAATTGCAATAAACCAGGCTACATTCTGGGGCAGAAATCCTATTTTGCTTAGCTTTTTAAGCAGTTGTACCCTGAACTAGAAGGGTATCAGATGATGGAAGTATGTCATTTTAATGCAGAGTGAACCAAGAAATTACATGAGCTTACCAGAGAATTTGGATCCCAAGGACTGTCTCATTATATGTAGTAGTATACGTCATGAAAGGGTTGATATTAAAAACAATTCCAAAGAGTAAAATATGTTTTGGAACATTTGGAAGCAGGTAAAGACCTGCATCAAAAGTTTTGAATCATCTCATTATTCATCTCAAAGGAAAGAAGAAGATACAAAACTAAACAAACATTTGTCATGAGTGAATTAGGTATTGGTTTTTTTATGCCTTGCAGACAGATGGACTAGAAAAATTTGAGGCCCAGGTGTTCTAAGGTTATGGTAACCAAGAGTTGCTAACTTAATCTTTATCCCAGAACATGTGCCATTACAAAACAGTGGTTTAAATGCCAGTCTAATATAGATAGTTTTCAAGAATAACTCAGTCTCAAATGGATATAACAATTTCTTAATCTGTTCTTCTCCAGGATACTGCATTTTGATAGCATCTGAGAAAAAAGCTTGATCACCAAGCTATGTCAGATTAACAGCATGCATTAGAGTTAGAATGAGGTTCAGAATATTAACCCCCTATTCATAGCTTTCTCCTTTTCATAAGTGAATAAATAATAAATAGATTAAAAAGTCAATGCACTTTTGCTCACAAGTCAGGTTTTGAGGCAACTCATACAGACTCAGATTAATTGTCTCAATTTCTGTGCCAAACCAGAAACATTATTTATTCTCATAGCTAACATGCAACACACATTTATGATAAATTTTTTGGAAAACATATGTGTCTACATTTGCTGTGCTTTCTATATGCCCAGCCCCAGTTTAAAGAGGTAAAATGATAAACTGCTCATTCCTATTCCAAAGCTCCTCTGTGAAGTATACGCAGGAAATAAGATCTGCGATTCAAGAAGCAAGACACATGTTAATTCTTGTACAATGGAGAAATCAATATTAAAATCAGGACTGCACTGCTTCTAAGGCTGTATTCCAGTGATAGCAAAATATTAACTTACTATTCTCAGCCTGGAGCAAAAAACTAAGAGAACATTTGTGCTTTAATTAATACACATATAATGTAGTTGCAGTTTACAGTCACCAGCTCCCTAAGAATCCATAAAGTTATGCCATACATTGACCTTTATTCAAACTTTGAGGGAATATCAAATTGAGTTGCAAGCTTGCTAGGGCCAGGACCCTGTCTTACTGCCTGCTTATAAAATGTCTGGCATGCCTGTGGCACCATATAAATAATCATATCAGTGCCACAGTAAATGAAGAGGGTCAAAAAAACAACCAAACACCACTCCCCCCTGCAATTCATCAAATCCAATTTTTAATCAGATCAGATTTTTTTAATAGTTTAGCTGCTAACTCTTTCTGAACCCCTACTGCTACTTTTATCCAACTGAGTTGTCAAGTTTTACTGATCTATATAAAGGACGGACATACTGCTGGTGCTTGTAGACAGCTTACTTCTATTATCCATCAAAGGGTATGAACCAAAGAACATCTCATTGCATTTTTTTCAGTGGCAGGACAAATGTTTTGGACCATGTTCATGACCAGGAAATTTGCATGCACAAAACTGTAGACAAAAATGCTAAAGCTGTAGCACTTCAGGCTTCTGATCATGCAACTGGATTACAGTTGTATCTGAAAATACTGGTGTTGGTATCGCTCAGTTTCATAAGTATGTGACACTGCATAATCCTGTATGTTCTACAAAGGCATTAATCAAAATATTTAATTTTTTTTTTATTGCTATCTGTCCTAAGTCACACCTAGTCAAAGAAAATTACAAATGTAGGCCTAAGTGATCAGTCACTAACAACTACCACTACAGCAGATTTCTGTGTGCTACAGTAGCAACTATGATCTGTCCATAAAATAAAAATAACAAACCAACTTACTACTAAGAATAAGTCAACCAAGATGAATAACAAACTTGTACAAATCATTATTTGATTGCAGTTATTCTAATAGAAGAGGGGGGAAAAAAGGGATAAAAATTATTTGAGTGCATTATTCACTACCTATTATTCACTCAGTTTCACTTAATCATCTGGCTTCTGTAGGTGCCCAAGGCAACCCTTCAAACCTTTGATTTATTTTTGGTCTCATTTAGAAGCTGTCATACAGTTGCAATGTATTAGTTCCAAACAGCAACAACTTTAGAAATGCACAGAACAGAACTGATTGGTTCAGTTATTCTCCACTGGAAGAAGAAAATACCCTAAAATGTGTGAAACATTTGAAACACGAAAGATTGAACATGCCAGAAATAAATTGTATTTGAATGGAATTCTTTTAAATATTCCTACTGTTGTAGCTCTCTAGTTCTTTACTGATTCCTTGTGTTTAAGCTTGAATGAGAAGTCTTACAATGCAATAAGGTTTTAGTTCACCAAAGAGGTGGGTTTCCTCTTCATTGCTAAGGCTCTGCCCAAAATAATACTTTCAAATTTTTCTTCAAATGCAATAGCATCCCCCTTTCTACAATATGTAGCATTTTATCAGTTTCTTCTCCTCTCTATAATCTCTACAACCTAGTACCTATCTTTTGCAGTACACTTGTCAGGTTGAATCGCAGACCTGAGCCAAGTCATTTAAGAAATGACAGATGGTCAGGATGGTCAGGGAGCACCAACTGGCCTCTGAGACGCCAGGCTCCTAGGTGCAAATTTGCTCAAGCAACAAGGTCAGCAGATTTGGGGGTTTGTTTGGTTTTTTCCTGGGCTTTTTTTGCTTGGGGGTTTTATCTTTGGAAAGTTTTATCTGAGTTCTAGCCTTTGTCTTTTCCTATGGGATTCTATACAGGCTGTAACCTTGATTGAATTAATTCCAGAAATCTCAGTCAAATACTCATCAGGCATGTAAAGATCATCTGGACGTGCAAGTGTAGATCTGTTCCCTAGGCATCAGCTCTTGTGCAGTGGCTCTAATACATCTGGGAAGCTATGAACAAATTGCACATGTATCACACAGATGGCTTGCACATGAGCTGTAACCCTGATGTGTTTGGAATGGATCGGATAATGCATTAGCACATTGAAATTCAGTAGAGAAATATGGAAAATATCAATTCCATTCCTTCTTTTCCCTCAGCAGATTAAACTCATATATTCAGTTTCCAGGAAAATACCTTTACCTTGCATTCTTGTATTGGAAAGGAGGGCAGAGAGCAACCCTTTCATCTAGTGTGCTAGCTTTTTTAATTGTCCTTTTCTAATGTGTTATGCGCAGCATGTAAAGCTACAGAGATGAAGCTTACCTAAAATGAGTATCCTTCCCCAAAAGACAGTGGAATGATACCATTAATCTAAGGGGATGAAGTCTATACCCGAGGAAGAGGGTTTTACCTTTAAACAGAAGGCTGAAACCGGCACCCTGCACAGTCCCCAGATGTTTCATGCGGTATAATTTACTCCCACATCACTTACTCCAGTAAGTAGGATATTCACTTGAGAAGCAAGTTACAGGGGACTCTAGTTTACCTTCCGTGTGAATGTTCTTGCTACAGAACAAAACAGTTTCAGCTAGAGAAATTTACGGTGGCTGGAGCAGAGTAGCTGGGATGTCAGTGGCCAGGGGTGGAAGAAGGTTTAAAACCCCTCGGGCAGAGGGTGGAAGCTAGTTTCACTTCCAAGGCCTGATGCCAGCCAATCTCAAAGCAATGCAGAGAGGCCACAGGACTTTTTGTCTCCTTCTGGAACTTTAGATTTCAGGGGGAGGGAACAGAAAGGAAGATAATGTAGGGTTTTTTTTTTTCCCCAAAAGCCTAAAATTAGCCTTTGCTATGCAGAAGAAAAATTTTTCAGGCTTTCATTGCAGGGGAGTGAGAAGAGGAAGGAGAGGTAAATTATATTTGTATTAAACTACACTGGAATTATTTTTCCAGTGTCCGAGTTCAGCTGCCACCCAATGACTTATTTGCCTACCTGGGATTTCCTGACTTAGACCTGAAGAAACTTTGTGAAAATAAATACATAAAATTTAGTTCAGCAGTATGGAATATTGGTGCTTCGACTTCTTTTATGGCCTGGCCCCAACTGTTTCACAACAACTACTGGTATTTGACAAGAACAGAACATACAACTAACTCACTAACAAAAAAGGGTGTAAAATCTGACAGACTGTAAGCTGTAGTTATTAGTACGACAAACAGAGCTATGAAGTAGTGGGAGACCAAATGCAATAGGCCAAAAAGCTGTCCTTATTGGTGCTGAATGTGACATGCTTAAGCTCCCTGAGAAAGTTACGTATGTTTCTAAAAATCTCAAACTAGGGACTGTAAGTGTTGGAAATCGCCTTCCGTGAACCACCCTCGTCTGGCTGTGGGAAAAGGGGATTAAAATGACTTATATTATTCATGAAAGAGGCCAGCATAGCTGGTAAGGTGAAGGCAGAGACATGGTAACTCAAGCCCAGTCCCACTGCCTCAAACCAGGAATTGGATTCACTGGTGAACTTTCTGTCTTTGTTTATGGCAGCTCAAACGTGCAGAAGTAATTTTACACTCAGTTTGTATCATCATCAATAACTACACAAATTTCCTCCATGACAATTCTCGGACGCATCAGCTCACTGTGATGCATCACAAAAAAAAAAAAAAAAAAAAACAATACAAGTAAGTGAAATAAGTTTACATGGTGGTCAGAAAGAGCTCACTTCAGAGGTGAATTTCATGCCACTTCAGGCAAGGAGAAAGTAAATTGTGGTTGGCAAGCCACTTGTTGGCCAAACCAAGCCCCTTTTGAAGCTTGACCATCTGCAGCAAGCATGGAGATCTGGAGCAAAGCACGTTTTGGAACATGGAAAAAAGCCCATAGAGCATCAATTAGACATTCTGGCCCATAACATATTTACTTTAAATTAATTTTCAGAAAGTAGCATGTGTGATTTTGACAGTAGAATTTTGCCCATATGGTTTAACATTTGGGTGCCTCTAAAGCAGCTTGGAAAGTTTAAACTATTTGCTAATACTACAGCAACTTCATCTCTCCCTCTCACTGGACCTTTATTTTTGAAAGGTAAGATTTAAGTTGTTCTCCATTTCATCGATTGGTTTGCAGATATGGAAACATATCTGAAAAAAATACGACTGCTGTAATGATGTGATTTCAAGTCATTTCAGTTGTTTCTTAACAAAGAAAATACCTTTTTTTGGGGAAACTGAGGAGTCTAAAAGGAAACTCATCCTTCTAACCCCAGAATCTATGAATTTTTGCCCTTCTCAATTTTTGGGTGGTTCAGATGAGAAATATCCCCAACTGGACCTGCCACAGTAAATTTTCTAAAACTGTTAAGTTAAAACCAAGCCTGCTACACTCATATTTATTCTGTACTGTTGTGCCTATAGGCACACAATTTTATCTACAACATTATTTTTCTGGCATTTGTGACAAACTATAAACTACAGGACTGAATCATTAAATGGAGGCTTTTCTCATTATGAATCAAGTGAAAGTAGGATTTTGCTATTGTAAACTAGCAGGAAACTTGCTCTTAAACCATATTTTAGCGGCTCTCATTTTGCTGCAAACGTAAATTCAAAGAGATATATGTTTCTTTCATCCCAATGCTACCACTGAATTTAAATATCAGCAATATCCATGAATTAAATGGGCCTCATCAACACTTTTTACAGCAGTTGAGATAGCATTTTGTATTTTTTGTTCACAAACAGCAATAAATATACTCATGTGTATTGATCTTTATTATCGTTAAGATTTATCAAGCAGCACTTAGGCTCCTGGCGCTGCACAAAAGAAAAAAAAACCACCCAAACAAACAAAAAAACATGAATCCTCTACATGCAGTTTCTACAATACCACCAATATATTTGAGATGTTGGAGTCCTGCATTTGTGCAAGGCATATATCCAACTATACATTCTTATGTGGGCATGATTATTTCTGAGAACAAATTCAGCATTAAGGTACCACATTATTTGCTAGTGCCAAAGCTCCTGAAAGATGCTATCTACCTCGCTACATGCATACATCTTTTCGGATTAGACACCAGACTACTGTGAAATAGCCTAGCCTTAGGCAGGAGCAAGAAAAGTAAAGTTGCCCTTTACTCTTTTGTAGCTAGAACGAAATAACACAGAGAGAATTTGAAGGACTCAGTTCTAAGCTAGGATGTGCTTAGAACATAGGTCTCTTCTGAAAAAAAAAATCGTGACTAAGCTTCAATGAACGTATCCCGGGAGGGGGGATGCTCACTGGATGGTACAACACACGGCGCTGACTTGTTACCTCAGAGCTGCATTAAGTCGATGAGACAGCACACAAGCTGGACCTGAAGCAGAGGGTGTATAAGAACGGTCTGTGCACGTACACGTTCTTCAGAAGAGATGATAGAAGCAAGGCAAATTCAGGATCACTGTAGTACTTTTGAGAAACAAAGTAGATTATCTACCTAAAGATTAAAAGAAGAGCCAAGAAGCAGCCCAAATGGGAATGTAAATGCATAGCCCGTCATTATATTTTATTCCCCCCCTCCCATCCTGTAGAATTTACTGATACCCACCTAGAAGTCTGGGAGCATTAAACTGAAGATCTATCTATGTGTGAAAAAAGTAAAGCCTTCACTCATCACCTGTCATCTGGATGAAGTTACACCTCAAAAAAGCAGTGGTTTTCAATAAGGCAAAGCTTTGGCTGAGGTTTGTTTTCCCAGATGTAGTGTAATCCTACTAATTTTAATGGAGCATGACATTCAAGTAACTGGAGGCAGAGTCTGATCAATAATTTGGGATTAGAACCACTTTATTCTTACTTTTAAGTATTTTATACAGTGTTTCCTGTCCAAAACATTATACCAGCCCAAATTAAATTGGTTCAAGATTAATTTAGTTAAAGTGGTGCAAAACTCCTGTGTAGACACTCTTAAATTGTTTTAAACCTGAAACATCAGCCTAGGTTAAATTGATTCCTCACAAGATTAAGCAAAATCAATATATCATCCATTTTTAACCTGTTTAAAACTATCCACTAAGTAAATTAGTTTAAAAACCTAATAATTTAACAACATGTGCTGAGACTAGCGTTTATCATGATGATTACTATTGTCTTCTAGTGGCCTGTCTGTCACTCCGCGTCTGTCTGCCACATTTCTTGCACAAACTCCTGTCTCTGTTGAAACTTGTAACTTGGACCTTGTACACATTCTGGCATAACGGGGGTGCTGTCATTGAGAGGGACTCCCGGGTACAATCACGGTAATCGTAACATTAAAACAGTGCAAGTCTGTGTGCAAGTGTGGCCTTACTTTAAAGCTACAGTCCTAAATAATGGATCCCCTGCATTTTGGATTTTCTGTGCAGAAATACTAAGCTTTCTTTCTACATTAAAAAGGCCTGTTTAGACCAAAGAACATTTTGAATGTGGGAAGAGTAAAATAACTTGCAGTCTTCTTGTCAGAGTTTTAAAATTGCTGTTTCTAAACTACAAATCCATATATGGTGAAATTACAGAGAAAAAAAAAGTATGACAAGAATCAATATGAAGACAAGCTTCTAATGGATTAAAACAAATTACAAAAATAGGAAAAGCAAAAGTATCACCATTACCAAGCGCCTTATGTCCAGAGATAATGAAATTACAAGTAACTAGCTGATTTGCAACTTCAAACAGAACAACATTTTCCCAATTAGGTGCAAGAAAGCATACCATTTCTTTTAGTTGATTCTCGAGGTCTCATTCCTTGGCAAGTGCAAAACCACACCAGACAGCATGAACTGTGAAAAGGGATCATGCGAGTTTGACAGCTCCACTAACGAAATATAAAATTGCTTTCTGGTTGCCGTGCTGTAGCTAATATATAGCATAAGCTTGAGAGGGGGAAAAATAATTCAATTCTTATGATAAAATCTAAATTTGATTTTACTATGGAATAAGTTGTGATTCAATTGCTCTAATCATTAAAATACCACTGTAAGCAATGTGTTATATCTTATTTATTCCATATTTTTGCAATCAAGAAGCCTTTTGAAGATATGTACCAGTAATTTTCCATATTGAATTAAGAAGCTGCTGTCTTTGATAGCCATGTAATATATGAAGGATACTGAACCCTTTTGCAAGACTTATTCCAGTAAAACATATCAGTCACCAAGAAATTCATACCATCAAAGATTTCTTTCGTGTTAGGATTTAAAAGTGACCAGCAGCTTAAGGAAAAATGGCAGGACAGAAAAATATTAAACTAACATTTGAAATAGAAAGGTAGCAGGAAATATTTTAGCAGCTTGGTAAATGGTGAGAAGAGGAGAAAAGCAGAATTTCCCAGTTGGACAAATCTGTACTTCTTGTAAACATTATGCAGACGTTGCATTAAGATATCTCCTGTCATAGCACAGAGTGATTGATAAAAATGATTCAGAGTCCAGACAGTGATAGTACAGAGCAAGAAACATGGGGGGCGGGGGACGGGCAGAGGGCAGAAATCCTTTTAGATTGACCTTTAACTGATAAATTGATGATGTCCTCATTAGCAGCAACCCTGCTGCTTGCCCTCAATAAAAGATAATGTCCTGCTGTTAACACTATTCCCGTTTCTGTGATTTAACGCTACTATTACAGTGCAGATTCTATTTAAATGGATTAAGGTTTAAATTAAGATAAAATATTGTTGGGTCTGCAGTGTTTGTCTCTGAACCAAGCAGTGAGCTTTCATTGCCTGTGACTGAAAATTGGCAAGCTGCAGGGGCACTTATCAGAGGAGGTTAGCACCAAAGTTTTCACAAGGTAGTACCTATACAATACCCAATTTGTTTAGTATGCTCTCAGTAATATTTCACAAACAAGTTAGTCTGTTTATGATAAACTTTTTAATGCATTGTTACCCACAGTACCATCCTCCTTGAGGGAAAAAACCTTTACTAGAATTGCAGTATTATCTTAGTATGCAAAATTTGTGGGGTTCACAATGTAACAAGATAATGAATCAGATTAACTATTACATGCAACAGATACACCATGTAATTTCATATTTTGCATGATTATCAGTACCATCTACAATGCTAAAAATACAGAAAGAGATGTCATTACCGATCTTTGACTTGATTTAACAATGCTTTTGTTGGTTTCCAAAGAATCATTTTAAACAAAGAAGCCTAAGCCTTTCAGTTTGGTCCCCAGATGTGCTTACCTTTCAATACTGTATCCTGGGAGTCAATTTATATTTTCAAGATAAATGACCAAAGTTCTATAGAACAAAGGTGTTTAGCAATCTCTCTCATTAAACATAATTACAGAGTTATTTTAATTATTTAAATACATGCTGACAGAGCTTCTAGGATGCTTTATTAACAGTATCTCTTAACATACATCAATTGTTTACATCGGTTTAAGTGTCCTAATACTGAAAGTAGGAACTATCGCTACAGAACAGAAAGCAATATTGTCACAGGAAAGAGCAGCGTGATTTTAAAAATACAGTCTTCTATTATCTCAATGCTCTTTGCTGTTTCCACTGGTATAAACAAACCACCATGTAATCTACCACTCAGCTTTGAGCAAATGCACACCGACTAACTTGATGGATGTAATTTCTTTCCGCAAAACCTATGGTAAATATGGTTTAGAAGTTGAAACCATCCCAAGGGCAACCTTCTATCACAGTGGGATTCTTGCATATAAAAATCTATTTCCCATTCAAGAAAACAAGTATAAAAATATTTTTGTTTCCAGCTAGGCGAGAGCAGATGGATAGTTGTCCTGGTCTCATGAGACCCAGTAGCATGGTCCCTGTGGGCACTAATCATCAGTGTGATCCTTTGGAGCTGCTGCAACCCAGGGCTGCCCATGGGAATTGCACTGGGGGCAGGCAGGAAGCAGGTTTCCCCCTCGCCTTGCCCCGCTCACTGTGGGGCAACTTGGAGGTGGAGGTGGGAACCAGGGGAAGGGGCTGGAGCAGCACAGCTCCAGCATCTTCTCTCCTTAGAGCAGGGCTGCACGCAGGCAGCAGCACAGCCCTGCCCATGACCATACAGTGCTGAGAGAGACCAGGCCAGCCACCCCCAGGATTGGGTGTGCATGGGCTCCTCAGGTCCTAAATCTCTCCAAATGGGGGACTCCCAATCGCCTCTCACATGTGCCCTTTCTCTCTCACTGTGCTAAACAGGGCTTTAATCAAGAAGTTTGCTGTTTCATCCTGGATTCTTTTCAGGAAAAAATAAAACTCACACACACAATTGCAAGAAGCAGCTGTCATTCTAGAGAAAGGTATGCAAGCAACATAAGGAGTGATTTGAATAACAATATCCAAAAGATTCAAATAATGTGAAATTATTCAAAGCAAACTTACAAATGCAACTCATTTCATTTGAGAAATTCAGTGGGTTTGACTCTTATTGTAAATTAGTTTAAATAATAACTGTGCTTTCTTCTAGTGGTTTGTATCTGACAGTAGAAAGTATTCCATCTCTTATCCTGGCAAAAGCAGAGCCTAGATTTGCTAGAAGCAATTCGACAAGATTTTACAGGATTCATAATCCCATATTCAAAGTTTCTGAAACTTTGTTAAACTCCATTCTGCCACTTTCTCAGGAGTGTCATATCCACTTGAAATGGTCCAGTACTGCTGCTAGATGTGGAATAAATTTGTCAGGAGAAATGCCAGCAATCTGTCCTTTGGTGCTGAAAACCTGAAACTCAATCTGCAAAATTTTAATTATTCAAAGTCATCATTGAATAGTCCTGGTTTAGTATTGCAGTTGTTTTTATGAACTTTAAGTATACTTAGACGGGGACAGAATTATGTGAAACATTTTATCTTCATGTAAATCCATAGAAATAAGATGTTCTAAAAAAAAAATATTACTTCATGCTGATCACAGCTCTTACAGCTGCATATTCCATGTCATATGTATTTACATTTAAAAACACAAAAGTTTTTCTACTCAACATGCTGTCAAAACTAGTGTATACCTTATTTTCCTTAAGCTGCCTATTATTTATATATTTTTTTTCCCCAAAAAAATATTTTTATATATGATTATTCAACAAGCTGCCCTTTGCAAAGATAATTCAGTGGATTAAAAATGTATTTACAATTATTCAGTTATATACATGTGATTTCTTTTACACTGTATTTAACAATAGGAGGCTATTTTATAATTTCATTAACTTAGGAGTGAGAAAAAACCTCTTTAAATTAATAATGTAATTATTACTTCTGTCCTATTTCTATAGTTATCCTTGTTATTTTTATTCACAAAAAATAGCTTAAAAAATTCAAATGTTTTGAAGTTATACCTTTATAGAAGCAACATAACTGTATGGACAGAAGAACTGAAATACAATATAAATGTTAAATACTATTAAAAAAAATTTAAAAAGGTTGTGTAAAACAACTTTTCAGTGTTAACCTGAAGCCCAAGGGAATATTTTAGGGTTGGGTTGGTTTTTTTGGTTTTGTGGGGTTTTTTTTGGGGTTTTTTTTGGGTTTTTTTTTAAAGTTGATGAATGTTGTCATTAGTGATAATTTTGGAGTATTGCATTGAAAAACAACTAGGCTCAGTTAAATTAATATTAGTTGGTATCACTAGCCTTTTCAGGAAGCCTTACTGAGTTCAGCATGTGTTAGGGGGAATTAAAGGATATCTAAACTGTTTTTATGATCATCAGAGCATGCCTTACATTATACGTACATCCTGGCTCTACAGAAATCACTGGCAAAACTTCCACCAACTCGAGTTGTGTTCATGTTGTACAGTGCTTTATTTCCCTGATTGTTCTGGTGTCAGTAGTCTCTTACTGGAAGTGTTACTCTTGTCCTTTCAAGCAGAGTTGGATGTAATCTAGATTTTCCTTAATATTTGGTTATTATTTTTATATCTCCATCAGCATGGGGGGGATTTCCAGTCCCTGGTTCACAATGTTGTCTACCCACACTGAAACTCTAGAAGGCGTTTAACAGGACTTGAGTGCGATGCAGAATTATGGGTTGGAAGTATAGCATCAGGGCTGCTAAAGGTCTTCAAGTACTGTGATACACGTTTTGTCAGGTATTTCACCAGTTTACGTCGTGACCCTTTTCATTCTTATGAAGTTGTTTTTGTGTGAAGAGACGGTTACAAGCAGATTGGGCAAGCTTTACAAGACAAAAAGGATAAGATGAAGAGCTAAAAATGCAAAACAAAAACAACTTCCCCCTCCGCCCCCAAGAACTCCACCAGATCATACCAGAAACCATGTAGCCATACATACATTTCTACCAGATTTGAAAATCACACTTCTAATAAGGCGGGGTGATGCTGTATGAGCTCAGGGACATCACTCATTCATCAGCCCCAAGGCAGAGTACCATCATGGCGATGTCTTCAAGAAGACCTGTAGGCAGAGGAAACGCAACACCACAAACCCCTCCTTGCTCAGCTAAGGAGCTAATGTGCTGACAGCTGAAGAGAGAGCAGATGATCCAGTCATCGTCTCTGGGAAAGGCACAATTTTATAGGAATTGCTACAGAACAAAGAGAAGGCAGAGGTAACTTACCTACACTTAAAGAGGGCTTTGTAGGGATGGAGGGGTTGTGATGCAGCAACATACATAAAAGGACATAAAGATACAATTTTGTCCATGTAAATTAAATATGCAAGAGCTAGGGAAGACGAAGATGTACAAATTTAAATATTATTTTTCACTTTTTATACCTATATTCTGTGAAGATGTAGTTATTGTCCAGGAGCTGTTTGGCTTAAATATTGAACATACAGGTAATAATAGCTCACCTTTAAAATATATTCAAGAAAAGATCAAGAGGCATAAGAAGTTGAAGTAACTTCCCAAATGTCACAAAGCCAAGTCTCCTGACAAAGAATGAAATCGCTCAAGTTTATAAGCCAATCTGTTTCTCAACAGTAGTGTCAGAGAGTTTAGAGACTAAGAGCACAATGGCTGTTTTTACTGCTACGTGTTACAGAAAAGTAGCAAGATAAGGCAAACAGGTTCCCACTAACATCTGACAGCGTGCACCCGAATCATTACTGCATGCCACCCTTTGCACTGCGTGCAGACAGAATAAAACAGAACACTGCAAAGCCTTCTGAACGGAGCAAAACGTCACTAAAAAAACCACCAAAAAGCAACACACACACACATCCCCCCTTGGCCGCCCCAAAAAAAGTCTTTCAGATTTCTCTTTCTCTCCGTTCAGGTTTTTGTCCTGTTACAAACCACTTCGCCAATGAAAGGCCATATAACTACCATCTTAATTTCAAGAAACCACATTGATTACAATGGGTAAAGTTAATCCTAGATATTTTCAGGCAATTGATCTCATTTTAAACCACAGGCTTCCCCCCCCCCCCCGAGTATTTGCTGCTGATATGCAAAGTGAGTTGTGTGGCTTGGGTTTGTTGGGGTTTTGTTTGTTTGTTTGTTTGTTTTTAAAAAAAAAGCAGCCTTGGGTATGGAAGTTAATGTTGGATTCTTTTGAACTTCCTCTGCAAATAAGTGTCTTGAATCCTTTCTGGATTGCTCCAGTGGCATTAGTCTACTAATTCAGCTGCAGCACTTGAATTCCTATTGTGATGAATCCTTAAAAAAACAACTTTATTTGTATGCATGTACTCTGCATACAAAATGTGGAAAAGCAGCAGTGTAATAATGCTGAAAAACAGGAATCAGAAGTTTATTCTTCGGACACAGAGTTCTACCTTCTAGTGGGGGGAAAAAAAAAATCACCTCATCTTTGTTTTTTGGGTTTTGTTTTGCCCTTTTTTTTTTTTAAACAAACAAACAAACAATAAAGGTTGTCCTCAACTTAAGCAGGATCATGAAAGAGACATTGGGTCCACTGACAGGTAGTGTTACACAGGTGCAAGTAGGAGCTGAACGAGAAAGAGCAAGCATTTTTGGAGATGTAAAGGTGTTTGATTCTTTCTTTCAAGTTAGTCTTGAAGGTTTAATTCTGATACTGCATGAAGTGTTTCAAAGGTCATGACACTGAAAGCAAAAGCAACAATCCATATGCAGCTTTTTCCTAACACTTGCAGCAAAAGTCTCACCTAAGATTCACACGGGCTTGTGAACGCTTCTGGAAAACCCCATGCCTCCTATGTGAGCACCTCCTGAGGGAAAATTAGTCATTTCACACAGCACTAATGATAGCTTGCCAGTGTTAAATTAACAGCATCCTTGGGGAAAAAGGTAATAACATTTTTTCTGATTAACCTAACTGGCTGCAGGACTCTGCTGTAGTTCTGTTCAAATTCATCAGCAAAACCATTTTTTGTACAGTGCCTTGAGTTGGAAATTTTGATTCTCAGAGCTGAGAGGGCAAATGGCAGTATCTGGTGTTCTGCTGGTTTCTGTAATTACCTGTGATCACAAACTACATTTATTCTCCTAAGATTTAGCGAAGATGTAAAATCCAATGATATTCCATAAATCCTCAAAATAACTTTTCCCATCAACAACTCATTCACTTAGCCTTTTTAAGTCAATCATTCATCTTCAGTATGAAAGACACTGTAGAAACCAAAGCTGAATTAGGAAACTGAAGCATAAAGCAGTATGCACAAATTAGAAGAAGGCAGTTCTCCGGATAAAGACTTTATATGCTTATTCATTTAATATGCACTGCCTTATTGGCTACAGAGCAAAACTTTACTTTGCCTCAAAAAATTTTGAGAGTCCTATAAGAAGATACTGAATAAAAAGAAAAATCAGAATGTGAACATTTTCTTTGAGAAAACTTTCTTCATTATACAGTATTATGCTATTTATCGTGCACACTCTTCGAAAGGAGTAGGAAAAATATTCCTAAGGAATTCTGTGCAATATGATGGCAAAATTCAGTGGAAAGGAAAGGAGTATATGCTACCAAAAAAAGCCTAGGTTTTCAGAATACAGTAGACACATTCGTTCACTCTTCCTCTAGAGCATCTCTGTAGTACAGTTCTTTAACGCTATGAACTAAACTTTGCATTGACTTATGACTAATAATAAACTTTCAGCATCAAGTGTTGTAATCTGTTATCTATAATATTCTGAAATTGTTGCATCACATGAAATATGAATGTTATCAACAAACAGCAACACTACCCACCAGAAAAAGAGCAGTGACGATGAATTTTACAGCAAGAGTTAAACCCTGTTCATTTTTCTTCTGAGGACAGATTCTCTGGGCCACATCCTGATTCTTTTCTTTTGTGTTGTGACTTCTTTAAGACTTTGCCTATGCAAAGGTGAAATTAGAAGCCTCAGCAGTCAGCCCACTTATTGCAGTAATTGCTGTAATTGAACTGAGATGAGCAATGCTTAGTCCCCACTTGAAAGCTGAGGGGAAATTTACTTTAGTGAAATACAGCACCACTACCCAGACTAGAACTCGATAATAAGAGTGTCATGATGGTAAGAGTGTCAGCTTTGTCGAGCAACATCATATGTGGGAACAGAAATTAAACTAGAATGCAAATGCAAACTAACTCTGGAGAGGTGTATTTAGAAATTTAATTCTCTTAAGCTAATTCTCTACTAAAGCACCTTGCATTTTTCTTGATAAGTCAATACAAGTCACTTCACATCTTATCACCCATGAGAGCTTCAGAAAACTCCATTTAAAATTCATGGGACACTATTATCTAATGATTAATTTCATTAATAACTCACCTCCCCGGTTTCTAGGCCACAAATGCTCCAGACTCTGAAAGCTTATCCCAGTTGTTCATAAGAACATTTTAATTGCCTCATTTTTGGCAAACGGGGAAGGCTAGATCAGTCTATGGAATTCATGACAATAGCGTCAGAGAAACCATTAAGCATGTTCAAAGAGAATCCACATGTACTGATGATACAGGATTGCTCCTGCTGCCATCCGCAGGAAAGCAACCTCTATTTTAAATTATCATCTCACTTTTTAAATATATGGTCAAAAAGTTAGCAACAAAAATTTGACAGTTACTACTATGAGAAAATGAGAACTGATAACTATTTAAAGCTTGACAAAAAAAAAAAGAGGCTAGAGTCAAAAGACAAAATGAACAAAAGCTTAACCACAAATTTTCAAAAGAATTTTTGTTTCCTCTTAGATATGTACTTCTAAAAGCAGAGCTCTCAATTAATACCCAGTTCCTGATGTACTTAAGACTGTTCTAACACCTTTCCATGTGAGTAGTTGATAGATCGTGGTCACTGCATGTACTTAATACCTTTGGCAAGAGGGCTCCAAGTGCTTAACAGTGGGTCCTCCTGCAGAGAGTCTTGGGAGGACCCCATAAAACACACTGTGTTCTTCAGCCCCCCTCTGCAGGGAGTTCTGCATGCAGCAGCAAAGAGTGACTCCTAACTGCAGAACTGGTTGGGGTTTGCAAATCCTTCCCACCTGGCTCAGGCCAAGGTACGGACATTCCTTTACTGGTGGATGTTTAAATTAGCAAGTCAGACTTAGCTACATGTTTAAAATCAGAATTACCACTACAACTGGGCTTAGTGGAACATCTCCTATTTACAAAGTCCTTTCTATATTGAAGGTAGTTGTCCCTGCTTTCTTTGCCAGGAAGCACAGCATTCAGTCTAAGTTTTTTAAAAAAAAAAACAGAGGTACAGAAAACAAAGTTCAGTCATACTACTTCTGAGACAATCCCATATTTGAACCTCCACTGAAAGCTGGTTACAGAATTGCTTTTTCTCCCCACTTAGCAGAACCCAAATCTCTTATGAGCTCATCTAGGGGCTGCTGCAGCACATTTAATGTGTCATAAGCCCCAGTTTGCCAAGCTGCTAGAAGGACAGACAGATCTACTGGTGGTACCCAATAGAAGTTTGGGCACTGCTGAGGGACTCCTCAGAGGTGGTATATCAAGCATCCCTTCCATCCCTGTACTCATTTTAAAGAGGTGACAAGATCCATTTGAGGCTACAGATAGCTTTGGATCTTAGAAATTGATTGAATAAACAATGCTGTAAACTTTTCAAGTGGATGTAATTTCATTGGTGCTGAACTGAGCTCCAGTACTTTGTATTTTGTCAAGAGTTAGATATGCTCTGCAGACTTGTCCTTCTCTCTGATTTCACACGAGTTTCTGCAGATTATCTAACTGAATATGTAGGTTGTTGTTCAAGGAAAAGCAAATGTAACGTGCTAGAGTTACATTTATGTTGTGAAAATAACCTGAATAAAAAGCCTTACATGGTAAATGCATCTGAATAACCTGGAAACAGCATGAGGAATATTCAGCCTCATCTTACATATTTAATTGAAGCTTCTCATAATGCTTCGGTCCCCTATAGTAACTCAGAAGTGAGGTAAAACCAAAGGAATTACTATGTTTCTAAACAAATCATTTTTTTAAATAGGCAGTCTCATAACCAGAGGAAAGTCATTAAGTTGAAAATCCATGCTGAGCTGTAAAGTGCACTGTATATTCCTTGATGTATTACCAGCGAAGTAGTTATTAAAGGGAAGTATGGTAGAATATTCAATAAACTCTACATCCATAAAATTTACATTTTTCCACTAGTATTGAATGTTTAGAGACCTTTTCAAATATATTTCTCTAAAGAGTTTAATCTTAAAAAAAAAAACCAACAAAAAAGCCAAAAAACAAAAAAAAAACCCCAAAACCACACCAATACAAGGTTTGTTGTTCCCCCTGCCCCCCCAAGAAAATAGAAAGTAATGGTTTCTGGTACTACTTCACAGGACGTGTTGCACTATTTAACAGCAGGATCTTATTATTTATTGATTTTTCATTTAATTATGAAGTGTAATTAAAGGACAAACGATTTAGGTAAAATAAAGTAAGGTAAGAAGAGAATAAAGGAAAAAAAAAAATCAAATTTTATTCTGGTTTCCATAGTTTGCACATCAAATATGTTCTTCTGATGAAATAATTGAAAGAGTCCCAACACAATGTTACCTCACCTGGGACTGTTGAAAATATCGACAGAACTCTTTCCATTGTCATCTGCTGGAAAGAAGAAAATTTCTTTAATTTTGCCCCCACTGTTGAGATGTGTCATTGGAAAGTAACACTAAAAATTACAAGTCTCAGGCATGCATTTCTCTTAAAATAAATAGGAATAACAAAACTGCAACACAACTGTAATGCTTGCCTTAAACAAAAGATGTATTGTTCACTAATGCCTTTCACATAGGAAGAAACCAGTGGCTGTTGTAATTCCCTTCAAGTACCAATGACTATTTGCAACTTCAGAGGTTTTAAATGATAGCTTAGCAACCAAATGCGGTGCAAAGCATAAACCTGTGTTGTTCTTGGTTTTGTTTTTTTTTTTTTTTCCAATTTTAAAAACTTTTTTCTACTTCTTAGTCAAGACCTAAACTTTTATTCGTTAGAATGAATCTTTTTATTTAATATTATGCTGTTGAAAGGTTTATCAGATCTGGCTAATAAATCCAAAGCTCACTTATGTGGAGGTTACAAATTCAATTGCAGCATTGGATGATGTAACCTTCCGTCAGGCTAGTGTGCACCAGGAATCAGTGCAAAACCTGTCATCTGCAAGGGCTAAGTTCTGTGAGGGAGACCTTTAAGAAGAAGGTGGTGAGAAAGGAAGAGGAAAAAAAGAGTATAGCTTTTAATTTCTTTGTAACTTGTTAGATCACCAGAGACTGTGATACCAACACACTGTTCAAGTCTTCAGAATACACACAATACCTGGTAGTGGTGCTTACTGCTTGACATAGTACTAGGAATCCTAGGTGAATTTAGCCCTGCACTTTTTGAATACTCCTACATGTAAATAAGGCTATGAAGACAGCCTTTTAAATTAATTTTTTAGAAAATCTTTTTTCTATAAGCTTATGTCATAATCTTGTGATTTTAGTCTTAATTTCATCAATAAGCAAGAAACATGCTTAAATGTACCAGCTGAGGTAGTATTCATTGCTTGTAATATTCTAAAAAGAAGAAAAAAATCCTGTATCAGTAGTAAGGTAAATATACATATATTTCCAAATATATATTTTGAAATACAATGAATTAAGGAAATGAAGTGTTAGAAACCCAAACCCAAGAGTTTAAATCTTGGTTTGTCTTTAAATAAAGCGATTACATTTGGGTTATTTTCCATTTCTGCTTAAAAAAACCCAAAACACAAGGCTGTCATCAAAGCTGGCGAGATAACTACATAGGAGAATTTGAATAGTAGGTTAGAAACATCCACCTATATAACAAATGTAACTCCAATAAGAAAAATTATTGTAGCCCCTCTGTGCAGGGGCTGAAACTGACCTTTTGCCTCCAGCAGCGGACAGCACAGGCAGAGCTGCCTCTACACAAGCAGCAGCAGCAAAGAAGCTGATGAGCCGGTCCTCTTTAGCCCCTTGTACCGGGGTCAGGAGCAGAGCATCCGTGCAGGAGCTCCGCCCTTTCACAGGTGTTCACTTTCACCTGAAATTAGCAGGGCACTTAATTTTCCGCTAATTTACACCCTTTTCCCTGACTCATTTTGCACTTTTGCCTGAACTGGGGTGTGTAAACACGACTATAATTTAGAGTCTTTTATCTCCCGGTATCTAAGATATATCAAGAGATACTAAAAATAGAACAAATAAAAGAGGTTGAGGGAGGAGGTAAAGGAAAAAAGACCAACTTAGCATTTCAGGGATTAGGTTTGATTTAGAGTATGGTGAAAAAAACTAAGAAAATTTTGTATCTAAACGTGTGCCTTTGAAGAAAGCCTCGAGTACTCAGCTTTTTCTGTGATCTCAGCTTTATCTGTGTCCATTGCTACTAAATCACCTCCCATCCCCTCTCATTCAGGAATGGCCACACGTTTTTCTTGTTCAGCCTGTTACTATTAACGTAGCAGTAGGAGCTCTTTTGGTTGCCTTTAAGTCCCTTGGCAAGTCTTAAGCTTAGCTGAGCTTTGGTTTTCCTAACAGCATCCCTACACCCCCAGGCAATATTTTTAAATTCCTCCTCTGTAACCCAACCCTGTATCTACTTCTACATCTATGATTTATTTATTTTTTTTTTAACATTGGAGCTCTGCCACAAGCTTTAAAATGTGGGTGTAGGAATGTAGGGTTTCTAAAAAATCTTACCCATGTTATTTGCACAAATTAATATTTCAGTAAGCTTTTTGAAATGTTATTCAGAAGTAACCAAATAATGCAAGCTCATGGAACTCAAAATAATTCTGTCTTTACAAGAGTCTGGCTCTTATTCTTTGACACTTCATTGTGGGACATGCCAGTACTATAAAAGAGAAGAAAAAGCTCTTGTACCTGCATCCTGGCTTTTGTTAGGAGATCAAATCTATTTTAAGATTACTTGAATATTCAGCAAAATCAAATACACCTTAAAAATAACTAACTAAATAAAATGAGCAGGGACACTCAAAATTATGTTGCCCTCATCTATACATGCTGGAATTCTTTTGTTGACAAAAGCTAATGCTAATTAGATAACTATGAAGTAGCATTTATAAAGCCTAGAATATAATTTCCTTTGATTTGTACCAGCATCTTCAGATGATTACTACATCACAGCATTTTCAGAATAAATATCCACCTGTCTGTGGCTCCTGTGCAAGTTTCTCTACAAATTCTGACTAAGTATGGTACAACAGTAGAGCTTTCTGGAGAGACAGCTCTGAACTATGAAACCTCCATATAAGATTTCAGTGGCAAGATTCCCATTACCATGACTTTCACACCTGTGGTGATTGTATTCCTCTCACATGGCACTAGTTCAGCAGTTAAGAACTTTTGAGCAAACAAACATGTAAGTAAAAAACCAGGTAGCTCAAATCTCTTGAGAATATTGTCAAATAGAACCAGATTAATTATGTAAAACCTTGTTGCAAGCCAAGCACTCTTTTTCAGTGAGCAGATCATGCACAAAACAGCTCAAACTTCCCTCTAGTATAGTCAATACTTTTCGAACTGAAGAAGTTGTTCAGAAGTTTATTGTAATTACTCACTGTAAGATACTTGAAATATATGAATTTGCACATCTGACAGTATTTGTTTAGTATTTTTTAAAGAAGATGTCAGCAAAGGATAAAGCAAATTCAATAACCTTCTAGTACACATTGTGATAAATATTTATTTCTACTAAATTTATGGGATAACTACCATTTGTAAATGTTTTCAGAAATACTTGATCAATTCCTGACTAGGTATTGGTATTCATAAACAATAGTCACAAACAATAAATTATCTGAACCTCAAACCACAGAAATTAGTGAAAATATTTTTAAAAGACCCCAAATTTTTATTTTTCTGGGGCAGAAGGTGAAGTCTGAATTTGTTTTTGAATACAAGATTATAAGCATGAGTGGTAAATAGATGTGCAAACTGTCTCACACAAAATTCACCAAGCAATTTCAAAAAACATCTAACTCACCTTGTTCAAGTGTAGTGAATAAGAACTTAAAGCTGTTTGCTTCTCTGAAATCCCAGGCTACCACAGGTGTGCAACAAATCACATGATTAAACTGTGTTAGATTGCAAAAACTAATTACAAGATTCTGCCTCCTTTTATTGTGAATGTTAATAAAGGCAGAGGGAGAAGCAAACTAGAGAAAAATAGGTAGGAAGAACAGAGAAAATGTAAAAGGCTTGTGTATAACTCTTTCCTATTTGCAATAAGCCTGCAAATAATGGTGCTATCCAGGAGGATTTTAAAAATACTAAGGATGAGACAGATAAAAAAGCAAAAAACCTTAACACTAGAATTAAATATTGTAATTTTTTTGTGTGTGTTTATATGTTGTGAAGAGCTCCTGGCTTGGAGAAAATCGTACAGAGTCTACAGAAAGACTGTCTTCTACTGAGAAATAGGTACTTCTGTTCCCCATCAAACGTAACACTTAAAAGGTATTCATGTTGTTTGTAGAAGGTGTAGATAGGAGCCTTACAGGGTTAAGGGAGACAGAGTGACTGAGAACACCTAAGAGAATTAGCTTTCACCTCTCTGCACTGGTTGTATAGAAAGTAAAAATTAATTCCATACAGATCGGTGGTACAGCTTGTGTCCCGTAGTTGCACAAACCACATTTGTAGTTCATTTGGACTGGAGAGTCTTCAAATAGCTAGATGGTTCAAAAGATGCTGTAGCAGCTGCCTATGATAAAACTTTTACCTTCAGTTTCTCAAGCTACAGAACAACTAACCAGCAAAAGTTGTGATAGAAGAACAAATAAATGTGCTTTTTTATTTATTGTGGATTGTGAAAAGAATATAAGCATCATTGTAGGCATGCCGCTATCAGAAAAATAATTAGGAAACCCCTTATGCCAGCCCTGTGCTAGGATCGGCGTAAGGGTGTTCAGGGTTGTCAGTACCTGTACTTGCACACAGTGGATCCAGGAACAGACCCAGTGGGGGTACATGGGTCTCACTCTAGTGAAAACAAATTCACCGCACATGTAAGAGAACTTGTGTTCAGCTTTTCAGGGTTTACATTTACAAGTACAGTGGTGTGGACATCATAGATATTGGATCCCTTGCACAGTAACTTTGGGAGTCCTTTCCGACTGGCAGCTCAGATTCCATCACTGAGAAGTAGATGCATTTAAAAAAAAAGGTTTATCAATAAGTAAGAGGGAAATAAAGAAACCTTTACTCTTTCCATAGCAAATAAATAGTAATGTTACAGAACACCAGAGTTATAGAAAGCATAATAAAATGAAAGAAAACAAATTATTATAAGATGTATCCAAATTATAGCAAAGTCATAATTAGGACTTTCTCTGCCAAGCCTAGAAAAAATATGTAATTATTTTCAGATTGTGTAGCTGATGTGCAAAATTTCAAAAGTAATTGTTTATTTATTAGTAATTTATAAGATCAAGGAACTGCAACTCAATCTGGTTTAGGAAGAAAATCTGCCTTCGTTGTCAGATTTTTCTTTTCTTAAATTATGGCTTAATTTTATAACATATTGTACATTAGAATGTATTGTATGTTAAGCAGAAAATTTTCTAGCTCTGTGCATATTTATATTCATCATATTTGTATTGATATGTTTATTTGTAAGAGGGAGAGAAAATAATAGGATTATTTAAAATGCATTTTTGTCCCATATATTGAATGCAAAATATTTTATTGTTGTGCTTCAGGAGAATAACTTATTACACACATTAATTTCGGTAGAGTCTGTCTTCATGCAAAACCACTTAAATTTATTAGAAGAACAACAAAACTTATTTAAAGCTAAAAAGCTTAAAGCTGTTCTTGAAAGAGGAATGACTATGTGTCAATCATGTGATTTCCATCACAAGATTAAATCTGTGCAAAAGATCTAAAAACATACTTCAGCTGCCAGTAAGTGACAAATCAATCGAAAGACAATATAAATGAGTGATCAAACTGTAAAAAAAAAAAAACCAAAAAACAAAAAACAAACCCTACAACAGAACGTAGGTGGCACTTCGTCTAATTCAGAGATTTTTTTTTTCTTTTTTTTAATTAATTTCTTAAATGGAAGAGCTGACCATTCATTTCATGTACTTTTGCTGTAATTGGAGAGGTTTGACTATTAGAACCCTTTGTCAAATAATGACCTTGAGATGAGACAGAGAGCTTTAATGCTGTCTTAATATATTTGCTTAAGAGAAACACTATAATGGGATCTGAGATAATTAGTATAAAAAATAAATAGATATTCTTAGGCAAACACAAACCTAACTGTCCAAGAATGTATTTTAAGAGGCTAAAAGACCATATCCACACTAAAATCTCCTAAAGAATGTGAAGGTGTATTGTGAAGTGTGAGGAAGAATTGATTTTCTTTTTGCAGTTGTATAACACAGAAGACCAGTCATTTCATTTGTGTTACCATAAAGTCAATAAATCCTAGTTTTGGACCAAGACCAGTGCTGGAGAATACACAAACAGCTGCAGAGGAATGAGAAAGAAGGGGAGAATATTTCTGGTGAATAAAGTTTACTGTAAATGAAAGGATACAGAGAAGGATACAGAAAAGGCAGAGTTACTGAATGCCTTCTTTGCTTCAGTCTTTACTGCTCAGGCCAGCCCTCAGGAATCCCAGAGAGAAAGTCTGGGGAAAGGAAGACTTTCCCCTGGTCGAGGAGGTCCAGGTTAGAGATCATTTAGGCAAACGGGACACCCACAAGTCCATGGGCCCCAATGGGATGCACCCATGCGTGCTGAGGGAGCTGGCAGATGTTATTGCTAAGCCACTCTCCATCATCTTTGAAAGGTCATGGAGAACAGGAGAGGTGCTTGAGGACTGGAGAAAAGCCAATGTCACTCCAATCTTCAAAAAGGGCAAGAAGGAAGACTCAGGAAACTACAGCCCAGTCAGCCTCACCTCCATCCCTGGAAAGGTAATAGAACAGCTCATTCTGGATGTCATCTCTAAGCATGTGGAGGAAAAGAAGGTTATCAGGCATAGTCAACATGGATTCACCAAGATAAAATCATGCTTGACCAATCTGATAGCCTTCTATGATGGCATGACTGGCTGGGTAGATGAGGGGAGAGCAGTGGATGTTGTCTACCTTGACTTCAGTAAGGCTTTTGACACTGTCTGCCATAACATCCTCATAGGTAAGCTCAGGAAGTGTGGGTTAGATGAGTGGACAGTGAGATGGATTGAGAACTGGATGAATGGCAGAGCTCAGAGGGTTGTGATCAGCAGCGCAGAGTCTAGCTGGAGGCCTGTAGCTAGCGGGTTTTCCCCAGGTGTCAGTACTGGGTCCAATCTTGCTCAACTTACTCATCAATGACCTGGATGAAGGGACAGAGTGTACCCTCAGCAAGTTTGCTGATGATACAAAACTGGGAGGAGTGTCTGATACACCAGAAGGATGTGCTGCCATTCAGCGAGACCTGGACAGGCTAGAAGGTTGGGCAGAGAGGAACCTAGCTAGGGTCCTTCACCTAGGGAGGAATAACCCCATGCACCAGTACAGCTTAGGGGCTGACCTGCAGAGAAGGACCTGGGAGTCCTGGTGGATAACAAGTTAACCATGAACTAGCAACATGCCCTTGCAGCCAAGAAGGCCAATGGTATTCTGGGGTGCATTAGGAAGAGCATGGCCAGGAGGTCGAGGGAGGTTATCCTCCCCCTCTACTCTGCCCTGGTGAGGCCACATCTGGAGCACTGTGTCCAGTTCTGGACTCCCCAGTTCAAGAAAGACAAGGAACTACTGGAGAGAATCCAGTGGAGGGCTACAAAGATGATTAGGGGACTGGAGCATCTCTCTTATGAGGAAAGGCTGAGAGAGCCAGGTCTGTTTAGCCTGGAGAAGATGAGACTGAGAGGGGATCTTATCAATGCTTACAAATATCTTAAGGGTGGGTGTCAGGAGGATGGGGCCAGACTCTTGCAAGTGGTGCCCAGCATGCAATTGCTGGAGCAAAGAAAGAGAGAGGAACCAGGAAGAGGTTAGTCCCCCATCTGGAGACCCTAGTGACTGAAAGGCAGGATTCCTGGGCAAAACTAGTCAAAATGAGAAAAGTTTCCTTTTTGTCAGAAAGGGGAATTCTAGCCACATGAAGCTATTTTTTGCCTGGAGTAAAAAGCCAGCCATAGTTATAAAATCCAGGTTTTGAACCTTCTGTTGATTTCTGTCATCGGGTGTCCCTACTGAAATTAACCAGTCTGATCAGAAAGAATGCTACCGAACATCAGTCAGGGCTCACATGGTCTCAAAATACCTTTTAAAGAAGCACAAAGCAAGCTTTGTATTTTCATGCATGAGTTAATAATCAATGCTATTACATTTTGTTTTGCAATAGCATAATAATAACCTCAACCACTGAAAAATATGAGCAAAAAGGATATAATACAATTTTAATATAGAAAAGACATAAGATTGTAATTTAGTAGTAAAATTTAAAGAAACCCCAAACCCTGCTATAAGCATTTGAAAAGCTGCTAAACTGACAAGGAATAACCTTCTCAACAGTCTCCAAGGATGCAGAGATTGCAAAAGAGCTGTCTTCTTTTTTTCAAGGAATGAAAAATCCCCAGACTTAACCTAATGCCACAAATTATCTAATTAGTAGATCTCTCTTAAAACCGGGGCGGGGGGCGGGAACAGAGTGCTGTGTATTGTTTATACAATAGCTATGGAAAGACCAGTGAAAAATCCAATATGTAGTCTTGTGACAAAGAAAATTAATGATTAGCAGCATTTAGTATTGATGATACCCACTGCTTGCTTGGGCAATGGAAGTTGCAATTATATGACTGATTAGTTTTATAATAGTATCTTCTTTGTCTCTTTCTCCTAATAGACCTTTTTCTCCAGAGTCAAAGAGCAGAAAATATTGTATATAGTGTGTTAGCACAAATTATATCAGCTAAAATATACAGATTATGAGAGGTTTTTCATTGCTCCTCAGACAACAGGGATTAACTACAAGGTTCATAGGTCACATACAATGTCTTCCAAATGTGTTATGGCTTTAATCCTCTCCCCCAGTGACCCAAGGAGGAGGGTAAGAGATGTATAATGATATAGCAAGGGACTAGCTTGTTGCTCAGTTTATGTTTGAAAGTGTGTGATTGAATTCATAGTGTCACAGACTAGGTCAGCAATAATTAGCAGTATTTTCATAGAGCTCAGTACCGAACACGAAGAAATGGTCCTTGGAGCATCTCCCTTATGGAGGCACAAAGGGCATACTCTCTGGTTATGCTTTCAATGACATGTCATGTGTACTGCAGACAGAGAGACATTTTTTGGTTTAGGGAAAACAAGGTAACAATTTACCAGGCAAGAAGATATTAACTACCGTATAACAAGAAAATTATTTTTTTCCTCCTTTAATTAAGGTAATTTCAAACCTAAGCTGTAAGGGCCATTGAATATGTTGTTATATTACAAAAGTAAATTAAAAAAATCAAAACTGGATTGTGCTAGATATATGGTCTACAGAAACAAGTTAAATTAAATCTACATGAATGACAAACAGCAAATCTAAATGAGAATTTAGGTCTGTAAGAAGTTCCATAGAAATAAAAGGCAATTCAAGGCCTTGCAAACTACTTCAGTGCAGCAAGAAATTAAATTTTACTTTGTTATTGGATTTTTGTATAAAAAGTGTCAGAATGTTCAAGCCTACTAGAAATGTTACATTAGAAGTAGATGCAGCAACGCAAACAGATTCATGCAGCTTGACTGCACAGCGTGGACCTGCTTACCTGCTATATTCAGAGGTCTGCTCTCATCATTCAAGATAAACAAGGGTTCATGTGTATATTTGATTTTCAGCTGATGAAAGAGCAATAGCTCTGCTAGCTTCTGTGACACTATAATGATGTTTATAATCAAAGAATCACAACTCTATTCTTTTTACAACCTAGTGTTTTTAAATACTAAATATGCTAGAAATCTCTTTAAAAAAGAAACTGCTTAGATAAACCCACAGGCAATCAAAATATGAGAACAACAAAGTGATGTTCCAATAAGAATTTTCACAGATTTCCATATCAATAAAATAGTCTTTCTATAGTTGTTTCCTTTTTATAATTGTTTTACATGAATACTCAAGCAAATTAGTTTATTCACAGGAATTCCAAGGAAACTTTATTACATTCACCAAATACTAGGCAATTTTCACAGGCTGTTTTAAACATCTAAATGCGAGTATTTTTATCAGAAAGCTAAGATATCTGCTTATATGATAAGAAAAAAGACAGTTCCTTGCACTGAATTCATCCAGCAGCATACCTCAGACGCTGATTTTCAAACAAAGAGTTTGAAGGGCAGACATTGCCATATCAATTAGTCACATAGAAAGTTAAGCATAACAACATTTTAAAGCAAGAATTCTGCTTAACTTTCTCAGTTTTATCACTGTCTCAACTTTGTCTCCACTACACCAAAGTAACTCCCGCTGTTCTCTTTGCTGCTACCTACCTCAGTCTTCCTCTGGGAGCTCTCTGGGGCAGGAACCATTCACCCCTTGCACAGCTATAGCACAGGGCTTTTTCCACTTCTGGACTTTGCATTAGCACAGCAGGACTCTGAAGCCTTCTGGAAGCTAATATAGTCAAGAAAAATAGCAAAAACAAACACATGAAAAGCATAAAACCAACCAACCAAACAGAAACCCAAGGTCTGCTTGGGAAATATTTAGTGTGGTATTTTACATTTATCTTGTCTTTCAAATGTGCACTAGGGAAATAAAATATGTCTTCCTGATTCCATGTGTTTTGTCCCACTAGCTTGAACCACTTTTTTTGTGAATCATTTCAGTGAAACTTCAATTTACAGCAAACCACTTTATGCACACTCTGGATTTTCATATAACTGTGAGCGCAGAGATTTTCTCTTATCTGGGATAGTGCATTGTTGGCAAATTGGACCAGGGATTATAGTCCGTGTTCCTTCCAGACCTCCTCACTTTCTTTCCCCCAGCAAATCTCAGGTGGTGCTGTGTCCCAGTGAAAAAACACAATCTATATGGGTGGTAGCTCAGTATAGAAACTTTCAGGACATTTGAACAAAAGAAAAATGAAAGGTCATGCTTTGGGCGCTTTCAAAACCTTCAAGTAAGCAAACATCAGAACTTTCCCCTCCTCAAATATCAAAGTGAGCAAAATATTCAATTATATGCACTCCTATTTTCCCAAGACTTTTAAAAAACATTTATTCCTATTCCATAATAGGAATAAAATTTTCCAAATAAAATTAAGGATTGAAACTCCATGCTGTGAATGACAAGCATCTTTCAACCACAATGACAGATAATCTGTGCAAGAATTTAGAATAACAAATATGCCAAGAAAATCATGATCTGCTCAACTGACGCTGATAACCAGGAAGAAGTAAAGATTGGAGAATGCATTATTTTCCATAAATTATTTGCTTAGCTCCAGCAAGAAAAGAAACATAACCATCACAGTGACCCTCTTGCACTGTGCTTTGTGGATGACAGTTGCCATCATGCAGTATGCCGGAGTAGTAAAGAGTTTGCCTAAAGATCATGTTACACTATTAAAAGAGTAAAACTAATAAATATTTCTTATAATAAGCACTATCTAGTAATCTTATTATAATAGATACAACACAATGAAGTCATCAGCTTAGCCACTTTAAAAAGTTGAGTTCACAATGGAAAATCATCATGCCACAAAATTTATCTCTCACTTGCTTTTTTTTTTCAATAGTATTCTCCCAAGGATATATAAAATTTTCCGTTCATACAGTTGCATGTACCTGAACTGAAGAATATTAGCTGGCTATAACAGAGCAATTTATAGTCCTGCTGCCTTTATGCTTCCCGACTTCTTCTGGTAAAAAGAAGTTCACTGGAGTTATTTACTCAGCACTTTTCAATGATGAACAATGAAGTTTCTTTACATTTTGCTTCCAGTTCTAGCAACATAAAAAACACTGAGATGATCATAAACTTGTATTAAGTATTGATTACTATTGACATAAGGAAAGAAAGACTAAATTTCATTTGCAGTAGCAAAAATTATCAAGGAAAAAAAAAGAAAAAAAAGATGATTTCCCAAAAGCCAAAAAGCATTTAAGCTGCTGTTGATCTTATTCTCAAAGATTAATGAATAATGATGGCCTAAGAAAGCAAAAAAAAGCTAACATTAGCAAAAATCAGATTATTCTAAGGACTTTCATCCTCAGTCGCTAATGGATGTTGTGGGTGCTGAAGGTCACTCTAACCTTATGTAAAAATGTTTAATTAACTTTAGCCTAGGACTATGGTGTATATTCTTCAGTCCTTTTTGTAACTAGATTATGTCTTTTTTTTTAATAGTTTTGAAAACCAGGCAAGGAACAGGTATTAGAGAATAGCTGTGACAAAGTGATCAGCTGTTGATAGGAAGAACCACAACAGATTAGAAAAAAAGGACTATTAAAGCACACAAAAGACCATTTAGATCTTTCCGTACAGGAACATTTTACATACCAACTAGGAATAAAGTATTCTGGTGAAAGGACAGATTTGTTCTGCACTTGAATCTCTGTGGGATTTACTGCAGGACTTGCATTATAAAATAACAATAGTAGAAATGCCTTCTGTAAAGAGAGAGTTTCCTCAATAACATGTTGCTGCTCATCTTCCTTTTTGCTTTAATGGTCAGCTACACCTACTTTCTTTAATAGTAACTTTAAATGGAAACTAGTGCTCTACTTGCTCCCGAGTTATTGTCTGCCTAAGAATAAAGGGTAAAGCGGCTGCAACTTTGAATACCATATTTTCCTCCAATGACACTTCCATAACTCTTTGCAAATTATTATTCAGGAATATCTGGACTGATTTCCAGTCTCTTCCTTCCTCATCAAGGCTACCCTTGAATCATTTAAGTCCTAGTGATAATTTCACACTGGAGTATGATGCTATGTCATACCTCTAGCGTGAAGTAAGGACCTTTACAAGAGTGCTGCTTCTGACAGCGCTAAATTGCACAGTTGACCCTCACTACACTAACTGCTGCCCTTTTCTACAGTGTTTCCTGCTATCCTTTTGTACTGCATCCCATGAGTTACTTCAAAGCAACTTAGAAGCTGTCTTCACACTGTCTTCAAAATGAAATACTGAATGGTATGTGCCTCCACAGTGAAATGGGACATTACCACGCCTTTTTTCCACTAAGCTTCCACTCAAAAATTGAAACATCTCCTTTAGCTTCTTCTCAAAGCATCTCTTACAAGGCATAAAGACTGCATATACTTTGACAGCACCAGCAATGGGTGAACATACATTAAGGGAGAGAAACTCAGGTGAAGACTGTAAAATTTAGGCTGCAGTTCTTTGTACTTCTGGACTTAAGTAAAATAAAATGATCTTTTTTTTTTTTTTGTCATGCAAAATTTTCTGAATTCTACCCCAGAATATGGTATGCAAAGCTATTTTTCTATTTTAGTGTACCCTGTTTCACAAATACTATATTCCAGTGTTTGGTCTACCAGCGTACTCTACAGAAAGGTAAAATGGATACGACTTACTTTTCATTTTCCTTTCTATAAAAACACATTTAGCCATGCAAAATTCAGCAAAATAAATAATATGAATTAAAGACAGTGTAATGGAAGTTCTGCTTCATTATACTTGTAACAAATCATTATACTATAAAAATGAAGAAAAGTGAATTACATTAAAAAATCAGGAAAATGAAGACACCACTGATTTTAATCAATTTTACAACTTTTCATGTCACTTGTAGACAATTCAAACTGTCAAGAATAACCCAATAAAGAAAATCTAAAATGGCAAATTACCTTTTAAGACGAAATCTTATTACTAAGAAACCATGATCACAAAATATTACTATCTGTTATATTAAAAATTAATTAAGAAATGATTCATTTGTTGCAAGAGTAACACATGGTCAAAATCCACAATCAAATATAGCTTTAATTTATTGCAGTTGAAATTAAATATTTAAGATTATATGATGGAATAAATAATGCTGGTAAATTCTTAACTGTATGCAATTATATGTCTAATTCTACATTGAAAGAGCTATGAGGAATCAAAATCTTCAATATTAATCCAGTTAAAACCTTTTCATAAAATGATTAGCTGACCACAGATTTTAGCTTCAATTTCCTATCATTTGAAAAAAACAAATATATACACTATTTGAACTTGTGTGTGAGTATATAGACACACAGATATTCATATCTGTTTTCTTTTGCCTGGGTTGAGCTCTCCTTGGCAAAGGGAAGTTAATCAGAGTAAGCTGATTTTGATTATTCTTTGATGTATTTCATACAGTAACGCTGCAGAGTTCAAAACATCAATTGCTCTCCCAATGTTGTCTGTGCTACACATATCCATGAGAGGCAGAAACTCCAATAATGCTCAATATCACAGCTCCATGTAATGACTACCCCTTTTTTGAGATCTGACTTACCAGTAGAGATTTGTTTGACGTGGGTCTAAAAGGCTATGTTCATTAATTCCCAACACAACTGGAGGATTAACTTCTATTTGCTGATTTGTATGGATATATAACAGAAGACCGTAGAGGTAATGTAGATGTTGACCTGATTATATATCTTCAGCTTTTGCAGCTCAGACATGAATTGTAACAAAAAAACCCCAAAACAAACAAACAAAAAGGGACCGAAGCATTACTGGCACTGAGCTGCATAAAATGGAATTGTATTTTATAAGCAAATACCTAAATAAGTATTTAGTAAGAGTTTTCAATCAATAAATAGTTGTTGAAATATTGAGACCTTGAAATCATCTAGGTGCTCCACAAATGATATGTCCTTCCTATTCCACACACAAAAGAAAGTTAATGGAAAGCATTTATACCTATATGAGCTAGCTTGCAGATTAAAGACTTTTTAAATAATGGATACCTAAAATAAGCCATGAGGAGGTCAGCAGCTCTGTAATCGATTCAGTAACTTGGTTTAGTGAAATAGAAGTATTTTAAAAAGATTTGGCTAAATTTAAATATTAAAACAGCCACAGGTTAAACCAAACTGTTCAGAACTGATATGAAGAGCACAGTTCTGAGAGGCACTTGTTCTTCCTAACAGCACTCTGTTAAGGCTAGTTTCCTGTGCATCATACAAGAAGATTGAAACCAAGAGAAGCCGTCCCTGACACCTCTCAGCTGCTGCCACTTGCTCTTGTGACCTTTCTATCACCCCCTTCTCATTTCAACAGAAGTGCCTGGGTGGCCATGTGGTAAAGTAAAGTGCATGCAAGTTAAAACTAGCCCAGAAATAAATAAATAGAAAGAAATAAAAATCTAGAACTGCTCTTTTCAGTAGTAACTAGTAATAGCTGAAGGTGCATGAAAGCATCCTGCATCCTTTGCAGCTTCTTTTTTTATTATTTTTATTTGTTTGTTTGTTTGGTATTTTCTTCTCATTGCTCTGTTAAATGCTTAAATCCTGATTTAAGCAGATAGGCAGTTGACAATTTATAAAATCACTCATTTGTAAAAGCTACACTGACATCATACACTGATTCCAAATTTGAATATTACTAAAAACCAAACAAAACTTAACAAGAAAGTTTCTCACAGAGTTTTCATGCCCGCACAAAATGACCAGTAAATTTTTCTATTACCTAAACAGGAACAGAACAGAATATAAATTAGGACTTACTGCAAAGTTACAGCTGATCAGTACTAACCAGTGCAACCAACCAGTGCTAAGCCTCAGCGCAAACTAAGCAAACCCCCTATTCCTGTTAATCAGCCCCTTCTTGCCTTCTGAATCAGGGAACAATTGAAGATTTGTGCTTCAATCTAAAAAACAAATCAAAATATTCAACTAAATAGAGAGTGGGACCTGCCTGTAAATTAAAACGCTAGTTTCTGATTATTTATTTTAAAGCACTAGTAGTTTTCAGACATACAGGTGAAGTGATGCGAGGGCTACACAGGTAGAAATCTCTGGCATGTGGATATGTATCTGAACATCTTAAGGAAAACCTAGAAATCAGTTATCATAAATGTAATAGTTGTAGTGCCAATTTTGATTACATAATATTAAGCAGGAGAATTATGTGTATGAAAGGATAATGTTCTTTGTATACATTACGACGAGATGTCTTGAGTGATCTTTTAAACTAATTGATGGGATAATTCTTTGTCCCTTGGAAATAGGGTTTCATTTTTTAGTCATTTAATTGATCCGCCTCTTAGTCTGTCTAGTATAAAACTACCTAAAACTTGAATTCATTGAAGATACACTGGTGTGAGAATTGTGGAAATAAGAACGCTTTCATTCCTTTTAGCAGCTATGCAGCCAGGTAAATGTTTATGAATAAACATGGATGCAGAAATGTTCAGATTATGCTAACACTACAGATGTGAATTTTTTAAAACCCAGTGGCACAAATTATAATAAAAGGGTGCACCTGCCACTGATAGCATAATACAGAGTCTTTTTTCTGTCTGGTCAGCAGTTAAATCTCCAGCTATTTAACTCTTCTCCAGCAATAAGACCCCAAAGACATCAATTGGCATAGCTATTCTCTGCATATAATGGCAACTTGGCTTAAGAACCTCTTGTTCATTTTGTAAAGAAGGTAGTGTACTTCACTTTAGTTTTGCTATAAGCTCTTGCTAAAACTGTGGGCTCCCAGGAAAGAGAGTGAGGATTTTGCAGAATCAGAAAATGGTTTCTTTTTAATTTAGATTAGAAACTCCTTCTCTTTTTGAACATGAAGGATGTTAAATAAACATATAACATGTAATGTTTCAAAGCAAAACAATGAATAGTACATGGGCTTACTGCTTTCCAAATTACTTTAAATTATCTCAGAAACTTACAATGTGATAACACTACCACAATCACTAGCTACTGAAAATTCAATCAACATCAGGTTGTCTTCAAACAGACCGATGTTTTGTATCCAGAATAAATATTTCTACTTAATGTTTATCTTCTGTGACTATGTAAAGCACAAAACTGTATCTTTGGTAAAACATTATAATATAGTTCCCAGAAATTTAAGTCACAGTTATATACTATATTAACTTAGGAGTTATGTTCTAAAATAAAGTCATTCATATTCAACTTTTTGTTTGTATTTAACTAAATTCATAACTCATGTTTAATGGTGAACACAGTCTGTAGAATAGCCATGAGATGAGAGTCTGTTGATCATGTGCAATATTGCTTTTTTTTTTTTTCACCTTTGCAACTAAAGTCTGCTCTAATGGAGGTGCTGCTAAACTGGTGAAACAGCAGTTCGTATACGGTATTCTTCCTGTAAAACTGAATTACTACAGAGCTTTAATTATATTGTAATACAGGGCGAGGGGGAGCTTGTTAGTCCTCAAAGATCATCTTTATCTCTCTGTACAAGTACAAACACGTATCTTCTTGGAGACAAGAGAGAATAGATGGATTTGAGAAGCACTCCTCTGCCCTGGCCATAGTGGATCAGAATTGTATCCAAGCAGGAGGGAACAGTTTGAAACTAGAGTCCTGTGTGCACAGGGGTTCTAGAGAAAAAAAAGGAAAAGAGGAAATAACGTGCTGCGAGAGACTGACTGAATGAGGGTGCTGAGCAGAGACTTACAGCTCTAGATTGGCAGTTCAAAATCAGCCCCCACGAAACCTGTTACCTTGAATGACCTGATTCTGTAGCCTCGGTGGAACTCTTTCAGAGGACATCACCATGTCAGACAAAGGTGGTCTCCATCGTTGTCCCTGCGGGAAGTAGGCTACAGAGGACAGGACTTGACTGCTCAGGGAAAGAGAAGGAAAAGAAGTAGCAGAACACAGATGCTCTGGGATAGCACTACCATGGTCCTACTTTTGCTTCTTTTTATTTTGACCCAGACAGATTTTTTTTTTTTTTTTTTCCCAGTCAAGGGTTATACCCGAGAATTAGGAACAGGGATGGTTCCAAGGGAGGATGGTGAACTCCATTGTCTGTGGCAACTGTGAGGATCACATGGATGTTGGCAACCAGTTCAGTAGTGGGTTCTGGCACCAAACATCTGAGCAGACAACTTTGAGCTCAGCAACAAGTGGATAGCCTAGCTCTGACATGAGAGCTAAAGGCTCTGAGGTGGGAAGAGATTTAGAGTGGATAGTTAGAAAGAAAATTATCCACAGGAAGCATGTCTTGATTAGAACCAGACTGTAGTCAAGCCTTGGAGCGGGTGAGAGGAGGGCTGGGACGGTCTCTGACTAGAACCTGTAAAGGTGAAAAGGAGATTTTGAAAAGGGTGACAGGGGATTGTGAGGATTAAGTAATTCTGCAGAGCTGTTAAGAGGGGCTTGAGCCTTTTTGGATTGGCTACAAACCTCGGAAACGACTATCAGGAAGGACAGGGGCAGCTGTTAGGAGTTACTGACCCACCTGGGCACCTTCATCCAGAACCTTGCATGGGAAGCGGGCTACATGCTGTCCCCTCCCGCGTCCTCATTTGCTGTCGGAAATGCAGTAACTGCCACATAATGAAGCCCTCACTGCTATTCCTTTAAAATTTGGATTCTTAAACATTTAAGCAATGAGTAGGAAGTAGATTCATTATATGGCCTTAACAACATGTCACCAAACAAATATAGACTTAGTATCACAAATCCAATGTTTTCTAAAATCATCATACTCTTAACTGTCAAGGGCAGGAAGTAATTGTCACAATGATTCATCAAACTCATTTCATTTCCTTTAGGCATTATTTTTAGGTGCTAGTGAGTTAAGTGATAAGGAATATAAGTTGATATTATAGAAAGGTGAGATGCAAAGATTTGAGGCAGCTATTTAAAATCTGTGTGCTGGCCAGCACCTGTGTCATAGGCGTATTTCAAAGCAACAGTAAGTGAAATAAGATTTACCAGATTCTGTGATCAGTGGTGTTAGGTTTAGGGTTTATGTATGTGTGTCTGTGTAAGACAGACAGAGTCCTTGCCAATAACAGGCTGGGAAAAGAAACGTGTCTTCTGGCACTTGTCTGCCAATACAGATCGCAGCTAGCTTTTTAAGGGTATAGTAGCCTGCAAATCCAAGAGTGACATTTTAGCCTCAGAAGCAAAATTTCACATGTTCATATATATACATCTGTAATCACACAAATGAAAATGTTTTATCTACTTGCAAGTGTCCTCTCATTGAGTTAATTTCATTTGCAGTTCAAAATTGAAAAATATGGTAAGAAAAAAGCATACCTGCATTTTTAGTGTGTTTCTATCATGCTTAGCACAAGGCTTAGAGAGACACGTTTTGCTCAAATAAAGATAATACTGTGGACATTTAAGGCAACCCAACTGTGTTTAATATTATTCAGGATTGAGTATGTAGTGTATAAATATTGGCTTATCCATTGGATATGCATATTGAATGATCAAATTATCATAGAAATTGATTTTTTAAAAGGAATAGAAAAATATGAATATAAGAAAGAAGGAAAATTAGGCACTGAAATGAAAGAAGTGAAAGAAGAAAGTGGAAAAGCTGATAGAAAAGGAGAACCTTATGGTGTGAGAAACAAAATCTGCTTCCAATAAGGAAATCATGCTTTGTACTTTTCTGGTGTATTGATTTTCAAACCTCATTTCCCAACAGAAAATTATTCTGATGAAGATCCTCTGTGCTACTCTTTGCATAAGCTGTTACCTCTCCTTAAAATAGAAAACATAAAGTCATGTTAATGACCATGAAAATATACTCTTCAAAAGATTAATCAAACTGGTGGTTTTAGAAATCTAGTTGCATCATTTCTCCCATCCGTATTTCTAGTCTTTTCTCTGGAACCATTTCAATGATGCCTATCTCTTATCTACCTCCATTTTTCCCCCAAAAAAACCCTGACACAATGGAAAACAAAAAATAAACAATTTTGTAATCTTCCTTTCACTTCATAAACATGCCTTACACAGTTGTTCCGTTTTTTTTTTCCCTCATTAATTAATTGCCCCAAAGTTGTTTTTTTTTTTTTTCACTTTCCTGTAAATAGAAAAATAAGCACACTTATGTGTTACTGCAAGACGCCATCACTGCTGAAGTGTTTCTGGAAGCACAGCCTGCAGAGTTAAACCTGCAGCAGAATTCCTCTGGGAACAGGCTGCTCTCTAGAATTAATAAAAGCTCAGCCCCTATTCTGTGGTCTACTACAGCCTTATTCAAAAGTAGCGTTTTGAATTACTATTCATTATTTTGAAGCCTGAATCCAAGTCCATCTGAACCAAATGGAATATTTCCTTTTATTCACTGGGGTTTAGCACAGAAGCAAAAGGTTCCTTTTCAACACTGAATTTCAGGCTCTCTTAATACATTTTTCCAATACCAATGGCTTTTATACTTTCAAAAGAGATACAGCAGTTTCTTCTACTAATGCTGCTCCAGCAGAATTACCTTTGACATGTCATCTTAAGGTACATATTGTAAACAGAAGAATTGGTAAACAAAGCCACAGTAAAGTAGCTTGATAGCATAAAACCTGCACTGAGCTGTACATTTTATACCAAGAAGCTTTACTATGGGAGTTGCAGCTCTCCAATGAATTCAATTTGTGAGCATACTATTGAATATTAACATGAAGCTAAAGCATTGTTCTGGTGCATACTATAGCTTTACTGTTCAAAAAGCTTCAAAATATTCAAGTGAAACCAAATCAAACTGTCATTTTAGAATGTATAGCTGAATAATATCAAAATGAAATGAACTATATTAAATAAAAAGCACCCTTATTTCTCTATTGTCAACATAGAAATTAACTTGGGGGAAGCGAGGAACAGTATTTATATGCAGCTGTAGTAGTGATTTTACTTTACATTTGCATATTAAAACTTGCATTCCAGCAAAGCAAATGACTTTGATAAATTGCCTTACACATAATTATTGAATATTCTTATGCATCTTAAAAGAATTCAGACAACTTTTAACACAAATCTGAAATTTCACACAAGGATAATTTTTATACCCTTTAATTCTCTTAAGCATTTTTCTTTTCTCAGAGAATTGTTAATGAATCTTGTCATATGCTTTTAAATTAAAATGTTTATGAAATTAAAATTTGGTTAACTTTTTTTCACTCTGTTGCTCTTTTTCAGTATTTACTGGTATGCCTTCAAAGTTGTTTAATTTAATACATTTTCAAGAATAATGACTCCTGAAAAGATCTGAAGTAACAGTATTTTCCAGTCCTAGATTTGTAGTACTTTTTCTTGCCTTGTACACTGGAAGTTTATGTTCTGTACTATTTTTCGGACTAGCGATGTACAGAGCTATGTTATGACAGTATTTCTGGTATCACCCCACAAGCCGTATTCCATATTATTTGTTTTTTCTGAAAATCCAAACTGAAAACTTGATCCATCTTCTTGAGTCCTCCTGCTAGATGAGAAAAAAATACAGCAACGGCCATTCATAGGTTCAAACCAAAGATATACTCGGTGCCACAGCCTGTCTCCATATACTCACACCAGAGGCTCCCTTGCAGACGGGCTCCTCCAGACTGCATCTGCTTGCTTCGGAGTCCTCAGCTCTGGACATTTTTGTTGCCTTTCCCTTGATGGTCCCAAGCTCTTGCTTTGGAATTGACAGTGAATGATTTTCCTTCATTCACCTTCACCATCCCTCTCATGATTTTATAAACTAAGATGTCATCTCTCCGCCTTGGTATGATTTATATGGACTTTTCATCACATTTTCTGTCATTTTCTCTTTTCCAGCCAACAACATCCTAGCCAAAGTAGTCATCCCTCCTAGAGAAGCTGCTCCATATCTTTGATACTCCCTTTTGCCCTTTCTATTGTAGCAGCTCTGAATGGGGAAATCAGAACTACGCAGAATGGCCGAAATGTGGGGGCACCGTGGATTTATGTAGTACCCTAATGATGTCCTCATTCATTCTCTATTCCTTGAAATCCTGGAAGCCCCTAGCATTTAGTGCACTTTCTTGACCCTTACTGAGGGTGCACATACATCCACTGGCTTACCTGAGTGTTACTAAAGCTGCTACACAGCTTCTTCACTATCACCTTTCCGTGTCCCAGTCCCATTTAGAAAGTGGGCGGCAGGAGAACTGATTGTAGCTAGGTCTAGTCCACAAAAGCAAAGTGTCGTTCTGATGTTGCTGAATAAGTATTTGCCTTTATAGGCAGAAGTGTATACCAAAATGCACAGTTCTTCGTATAATGAACAACCTTTGAAAAACTGCTTCTGCTCTACCTAAACAAGGCACACTTTGTGTACCCCCATGAACCTCAGCCAAAAATTCCTCACCATAAACCATTTGCTCTTTCATGTATCCTCTCTACATGATGGACACGCATGAGACTTGTGAAAATTTTGCACCAGTTGACAAGCCTGGATGTGTCTTATTTTGATATTCTTCCCAACAGAGTGACAGTATCTCAAAGCTGAGCAAATATCCCAAATCTGGTATTAATCTCCATTGTGAAAAATGAAACATTTATTCAATTAGGAATTTAAGTAACTGGCCCATGTCATACTTAAGGAGACTTTACTGTCCTACATGTCTGAAATGGGGAAGGGAAAAAAAAAAATACAATAATCAAATTTGTCCCCTGAATGATCTGAAATGGTGATTGAGGTTTTGCACATACAGACATCGCTTCTGATGAAAAGTCTTTAGGGTGAAGTTCCTGCTGTATGTCATTGTAGATGCCTGCCTTTTTCTTTTTTTTTTTTTTTCCCCTTTCTTTTTAATCCCTCATGCTTCTGTGTCTCAGCTGATATTTTTTCTGTGGCCTAAGGATCTCAAGAAGTAATTTCTTTCACTTTCAGCATGACTACAAATCCTGTGTCTTAAACACACAAAGCATAAATGAATTCTATTGACAAGGTCTAAACACAACGGAGACAAATCAAGATGGGAATAGAAATTAATAAATACAGGGGAGGGACATTTTCAGGAACCTTTTTAAATAACAAATAATGTTTTGAACTAAATGTCTCATACAACAGAATTATTTTGCTCTGAATGCAAACTAATCTTCAGAGGTGGGGAATTTTTTGGCTTTTTTTTTTTACTAATGTGTTAACTTGCTATTTATTTGAGCTTTGATTCTTTTTAGTGTTTGAGTAGTCAAAACTGCTGCTGGTAGTAATTGTACATCCCTCCTTAGAGATCCCCAAGAAATCTCCAACCTCTTCTCTCTTTACTGAATGTTAAAAGGTTGTTGTCATTATGGTAACTGATTTGCATTTCAGACATCTGTTTGAAACAGTGTCAAAAATACAAAATTTTGTGATGTCAGAAACATGATCTTTTGGCTGTTTTGCCTATAGGGAGCTGAAACTCTTAGCCATTTCAGGGTGCTATCATTTTTCATTGGAGGTCACATAAAAATTAATATTCTAAAGGATGACTTTTAAGTCTTGATCATTGAAAAGGATTTTTTTTTTTTATTTAGGTTCTTTCATAGGCTTTGTCTAGCCCAATCTGACAAATGTGTCCAATACTCTAGTGCAGAAGCTAGTACATTCTCACACAAAGAAATGCTTAGGTCATGGTTCATCTTGCAACCAAAAAGCATAAAATAAGGTTTTTTCCAATAATAAATAGTAATTCTAAGGCATAATTTTTCATGAATAGGTGCACTCTGTAGAAGCTTTTGTGCTTGCAGAATCATTTTTAAAGATAATAAAAGTGAACTAGATTGTGATTTGTCAACTTTGCTGATTTATTTCTTCTATTTTTCTAAGAAACTGGTTTTCATTCGTCTTGCAAACTCTCCCATAAATGGCAATAAGCTATCCTGTATTGCTCATCAGACTTACTAACTTTCCCAGAAGATAACTGGGAAAGTCCCCTCCCTTTTTAGAAGGCCCATCTACTCTCTAATAAAACCAGTGAATGCAACAACCATTCTCCTCTCCTCTAACATCAGAATGTAGGAATGGCCATTCTGCTTCAGAACATCCTGCCCAGGGCTCTTTTTTTTCAATTATGGCAATAAATGTATGCTTAGCAAAAAGCAAGTTAGAGTATTCTAGGTATTTACTGCTACTACTACTAGGTATTAGGTATTCTTTTCTTGTCTCCAGCTACTTTCAGGTCATGAGACTTATTGAACCTGGCAAAGTTTATCTGTTTAGTTACTTGGGTAATGTCAGTTATTATTTTCCTTTAATTCTAGTGGAAATCTGCCATACCAGTACTGTGTAATGTCATCTAACATATTCATACAGCATTTGCATAAACTAGAAAGTTACAGAACATAAGAAAGGTGCGTTGCAGAGGAACAACATGGACAAGGCACTGGTAATATGCTGAACTGGTCAAATACATCTAATTATATTATTATATATAGTCTAATAGCACACATTTAGTCTTAATTTTGGCAAACAAATCAGTTCTGTATAGAAGAGCAGTGACAAGAATAAAAAAAATGCAATGGATGTTGGCCTCTGGCTTATAATAAGAGTATTGAATTTTTGTTATTTTGAATTAGTTAAGGTGCCTGTGGACAAAAACAGCACAGGCATGGATGTCATAACTCTCCCATAAAGCAGTTTAGAGAAGTCTACAAATTATTTTAAGCAATATTAATTTTGAATAGAAGTGGTTACAGATTTCACGCACAGTTTTTATGTGAAAAATGGCTTTCATAGTAGGTGGATTTTTTCTGTAAAAGGTGGAAACATGTATTTTATCTCATAACAAATCATTGTGTTTTCTTCAGCTGCAGCATCATGGAAATTATAATTCAAGATTTACTTCTCTGGCTAAACAGTGTATGCCTCACAAAGTCTGCCAAATGTTGGTGTTTCAAAGATGTGAGAAATGTTTCCATTTCTGAATATCAAAACCAGTCCTAAATTCTGATATGAGAACTTTCAATGTTTCTAAGTGTTATTTCTTTAGAAATGAACAGTTTTTACATTCTGACTAGATGTGACAAAAAGTAGCAATTGTACGCAGGAGAGGTACAGCTTTGATTGGAAACTATGTCCAAATTAAACTGAACCAGTTTTTTAAGCTTTGTTATAATCTCAATTAAGAACTGAATTCTTTTGTTTCGTTTGTATAATCTGGAACTCATTCTAAGAGCTACAGAATTCTCAAAAAGCTGTTGAAGACTACACATTTCAAACATGATACTCACCAAAATAACAGCAAAGAAAAATAACCCTCATTAAACCTTCCACTGTCACTGTTTTTCAGAAAATTAGATTCCTACTACTTAACTGTTCTTTCAAACAAATTATAAAATACTGGCAAATTAATATCACTGAAGCTGAGCAGCTCCTTATTCAGATAACAGGTATTCATGGGCAGGGTTTCCCCACACTGGCCTCTGTGTCGTGGATGAACACCGTCTGTCTCTGGAGGGAAAATTCAAGCCTCCATCTCAGATCTTGTTCCCTCTACTGAATTTTCCAAGAACAGTGCTTGTAGGACACAGATCTCGTAGAACATGCATTCTGAATAGCTACCCACTGGGAAATACATTGTCATCTTGTACTAATGCAGGGAATTTTCCTGTGCAAATAACTTAATCGCTAATTTATTGTAAATGCCCTAGAAATTATGGGCTTTCACACAAATGCTAATGAACGTATGTATCATAAGAATGAAAAGAAAACTGAATCTCCTTATAAAAGAATGACAGGATTCACCGTCACGTGCCATCCTCATCTCAGACAATCAAGCACTGCTCCTGCGAAGTAAGTATATTAAAGACTTCTCATATTAGCTGTGTCAGCAGAGGGCAAGGTTTACACGGGCTCATAATTCTCTAGAAAGAGTTTTCTTAAACAGGATGAAAACATATTTGGAATCAACACCCACAAAACAGCAGCATGATGCAGGAAAGAAAGGAGAGGTGGTTTGCTGTCATCGCTTTCACCATTTCTCGCGGAGTGGGGGCAGAGCTGCTAACAAGCCCCTGTGTTTCTGGGATAGGCATCAAACCCATGCGGAGGAGACCATACTGCTGGAGCAGAGGGTTGGCCCCTCTCCACAGCTGAAAAAATACAATTACCTCAGAATAGGGAAGAAGAGACTGATTAGTGTATCAGCACTGCCCCAAAAAAGGGGCACCTTTTGCCCAATGTAATGACATTTCTCTCTCAGCTTCTTGGGTACTGTTTCTCACAGTTATTTTCACGGGCAGCACTAATCTGCAAACTCAAACTCAAGTTCTTCAGCAAACATTTCAGCAAACTTCCCTTTCAAGAGATGTAATACACCTTACCTATTAATTTCTTGCTTTGAATATGTATAATTCTTGCTTGTCTCCTTTATGCTGACTCCTTCATACTCAATGCTGTTTATGCAATGTATATGTTTATGCAAATGAGAAGAAAGTGCTTTTGCACAGAAGAAAGTGGACTTAATGAAATGTAAATCAAAACCACAAAGATAAAGCACAGTTCAGGTCTTTCTACAGAAATATGGAGGGCAGAAGCACAGTGATGGCAGGGGTTTTTGCTGTTTTTTTCTCTGACTAATACCTTATTGTTGTAACATGAGTATGGGCTAGGGCAGTGCAAAGAAGTCAACATTCAATGTCTGCATTTAGAGTACAATATTAAAATGAGGAAAAAAAATCGAGTAGTTTATGATTAGGATGAAGATGCGAGGTGTTTCTCCAGCTCTGCTTTTGAATATGAAGGATGATACCTATTTGACCAGAGGAAGGCGGCGGGGCGCGAAAAGCTTATATTGACAGATCATGTGCAACAACAAGTAATTTTTTTTTTTTTCTTGGAGAGTTCCTTTAAATCCATCAATAGCCTCAAGAATTATCTGCAGACCATACTTTATGGAAACAAGGAAAAGAGGAGCACAGCTTAACTACAAAAAAGCAGAACACATTGCTGAGGTCTCTATATTGTTAACAAAATATATTATGTACAGCAGCTAAGCCACAAATAAAGTTCCTGCCTTGCTTGCCTTCCACAAAATCAAACATCTTATTGGAATGATTTTTCTCCAGCTATTGTTGATCAGACATTTAAATGTGCATCCTGGAGGAAACTCTGATATTTTGATTTTCTTTTCATTTTATAATCAGTATGAAAAAATAGGATTTTTTTTTTTTTTTAAATGAACCTGGTGATTCCATGGTTCTTTTCTAGGCTATAGTACAACTGGACCCCAGTTCCCAAGATTAATTGCAGAATAGATTTTTCAAGAAAATTATGATTTTTTTGGAAATCACAGTTCCATTCAAAAAACAATCTGATAAGCGCAGCTTTTGATGATCTCTAAGCAGTTTCTTTTCAGCCTACTGTTTCTTTGCTCCTCCCTACTGTCTGTTCTGTGAAACCATGCCTGAAAGCTATAAGTGTAATACACTTACCAGTCATACAATTTTAAAGAGAGTTGTGCTAACAGCTTTGTGATCTTGGAGTGTGTCCATCAGTCCTGAGAAAAGCAGTGCAAGAGACCTACTGTACCCTTCCCTTTCTGTAACTCTTATTTCTTATTAAGGTATATATTTTAAAAGAAAACTAACTTGATGTTATTTCTGATACCTATTTCTGATATTAGTAACTGATACACCCACTAGTAATTTACAAGTTTATTCTGTGGCATGTGAACAAAAATTTCTCTTCTTAAAAAGGATTTTTATCTTTTTTCCTCTTTTTTGACTAAAACCTGTAAGTAACGAAACCAGTCTTGTCAATCATAGTGGATTTTACCTGTCACAGAGGGTGAATTTAATTGCTTTAATTAAAGCTGGAAACCAAACACAGATCTGACCATATAAAGGGAAACAACCTTATTGCTGTTAAAACTGACAAAGTGTGAAGGTCACAACTTACATATTAATATATTCTTCCATGTGACCTTCTGTTGTAAACAAAGAATATTAAATGCTGTTATTCATCTTCTGCTAATGAACATATATTACTCTGGAGTCTAATGAATAGATAAAGCATCTCCGTTCATCAAATATTTATAAAAGTAATATTTTCTATGCTTACCAATTAAAAGGGTATTTTATTACGAATTTAGAGCATGCCAGCTTCAAAATCCTTGGAGACTAGGTGCCTGAGAGTGCCAAGAAACGAAGACTGGTCTTCAGCTCATTTTCTTCACAAGGCTATTTTCAATAAACAAATATGAAAATGTAATAATAAAATTAATATTAGGCCAAGGAAATAACCAATGGGTTTACTCTTTCCTTTTTCAATCACTGGTCTCACAATAACTGATGATTTTGGCGTGCTCTGAACATGTGTAAATAGTAACCTGCATCAATACGATATGCAAAGAATTTGCTCCTACTGTCACCCCATTAGAGCCATCATCCAAATAAACATAATACAATACAATAATTTTGTTTGGTAAGTATATACAAATATGTACGTGCCTATAAGTAGTATTTAATATCATAAAAACATACAATATAATGTCTACATGGTATGTTTAAAACTATTCATATGCACACACAGCCTGTATATCCTGTGCTGTTCACCCTTTGTACCTGACAGAAGTTGAATGTCTTAGGGGCACAAGGACTCACATCTCTACAGCAAGCTGAAATACCAATGGTAGGCACTAGCTATTCATACCTGCATATTAATACAAATAAATGCAATGAATAATCTGTGTGGATCTTCTTAGCTTTTGCAAGCATGTCAGCTTCAGCTTTTGGAGGTGCCAGTAACTTATGCATAGATTTCAGCAACCAAATACTTTCTCTTCTGTTTTTGTTAGTTTGTATGAAAATAACGGTCACATACATCACAGTTTACTGATCCTTTAAAACTTTTAGATTACTAATAAATACAGCACAGAATATTTTATATATGGAATAAATACTTTTCTTGGGAGGGGAAGGGCTAAAAATTCCCAGGCAACAAACCTTTACAATTAGATTATCTTTAGCAAATGTCCAAGCAATACATTTTGATAAACAACAGTTTAGACATTTTTCTTGTTTCTTTCTGGCATCAGAGGGTGGAAAGTGCATTTCCATAACAAGCACATATCTGAAACACCCAAAACAGTCAACCTTAAGAATCTGTTAAAATTGACATATTGCATGGCTTTCTTGCATTAAGCTGGTAAGAGCAAACAAGGATTTATTGTGCAATTTATATGGGGAAAAAGTCAATTTTTTCTCCAATACAGGACACTGGTGCCCTCTGCTGTCACTTTGCTGAGTATCACGGGCTTGCTTTTTTTCCTCTCCAGTATAAGTCAAATTGCTTTCAAACTGCTATTAGTGTTTCACAATTACACTTAGAAGCTGTGGCGCAAATGTAAAAATAAGTGGGTTTTTTTTTTCCCCTTTTCAGCTTGTACTGCCTCTGTCAAGAAATAAATGTTCCAGACAAAGAACTTTGTAATTTATCTGCCCTCTGTAAATGGTTATTGAGCATTGCATCCAAATATAATGCATAGCAAATAGCTAAACACACAGCCTGGAATTTTTCGTGTGTCCTGAAGTTTGTCCTTTTTTTTTTTTTTTTTTCTTTTTCCATTCTTACATATGTTATCCCAGAGGCGCTACCACCATTGCTTGACCTTGGCCAGCAGCGGGTCTGTCTTGGAGCCGGCTGGCATTGGCTCTATTGGACATGGGGGAAGCTTCTAGCAGCTTCTCACAGAAGCCACCCCTGTAGCCCCTCACTACCAAAACCTTGCCACACAAACCCAATACGATTGCTATTCTCTGTCATATATATATACATACATACACACACCCCCTACCCAGTATACTACTCCATATTCTAAAAAAAAAGTAAGACTTTTTTCTGTTAATAAATGACTGTCCACCTTTGCATCATTTTTACACCCTTTTCTGCAAAACAATCCTTTCCTTAAATACACCTTCCCGGTCTGTTATACAGTTCACATTTATTATTCAGAATCCTGCTTAACCATTATTGAGTGTTGGCTCATGTGGACTGAAACATTTTGCTTTTACAGACTGAAATATGTTGCTTTGCACTATTCCTGTTCTCCAGAGCTACAGTTATTGGACATGGGGGTTTGTAGTTTGAACAAATTATTGATTCCTTTATTACTGTGGGATAAAATCTGTAACTACACTTACCCTATGTTCTCATGTCTCTCTCGCTGCCCAAACTGCTCAAATACATCAGGCAATCCATGATGACAGAAAAAGAGGTATGTGAAGGACCAGAATTACAAATCTCATTAGGTGTCACATAGCTCAGGCACACAGCATGCAGTTTATGGTTTCTTTCAGAACACAAAAGTCAAGATACAGTCTTTCAGCACTTCTGAATATAAAGTGCTCAAAAATGTTTTATGGTTTTGTGGGTTTTTTTTGGTTTTGTTTTTTTTTTTCCTTTTGGGTCAACATAACATAACATAATTTCAGTCTGTTGAATCTTTAATAAGCAAGAAAGTCATTCCATTTTGGATCATTACAGACAACCATTATGCACTTTTCTTATGCAAGCCCAGATTGTATTCTTGTCCCCTAGCTCATTAAACTGATGGAAAATTAACCTATCTGAGGGGAAAACAAACAAACAAAAAAAAACAACAAAAAAGAAAAAGCATCATTTTCTGCTGTACCAACTCACATAGGGATCAGATAGTAACTACAATTAATCTAAGATCGGAGGTGAGACCAGAGGGTGAAATGTTCTCCATTAGTGTCAGCAAGCAGTCAGATCAGCTCAGCTGAACTGTGAAACCGTATCTGGGGAGGGGAAAAAAAAAAAAAGTCAAACAAAACCCCCCCCCAAAACAAAAAAAAATTATTCTGCAAAGAAACAATGGGTAAGAAAGAAGCTAAATTTCAAACTTTTCATTTCAATCTACCACGCCTAGCAGTTTCAGATCTTCTATATCTTAATAAAACTTCCTTTAGAGATCAAAAGCACTTTAATATGTCTTGCTGTTCACATGTAAAAAAAAAAAAAGTGTAAGTCTTATCAGCAAGAAATCCATTACATTCTTCAATTTATTCAAAATTTTTCTCCAATCATGAGATTTCAACAATCACTTTTAGTGCCAAAGGTTTTTAGGAAATGGACACTGGAGTTTTGTGGATGTTTTCTCAATCAACGCTGAGTAACATGTATAGATAATTTATCCAGCCAAGTACAGCTATACTGTGGAGGTTCCAGTTATGCATATTTAAAATCAATCTATAGAGGGGAGAAGAACTGAAGAGTCATTTCAGAAACTTAATTTAAACAAATTTCCACAGTGTGAGTCACTGTGATACTTATTCCTCCTAAGTGGTTGGCACTTACGTTTTGTTGTGTACACATAAACATTTTTAAATTGTTGTTCACAACACTAAAAGAACTCTCAAGTAACACACAGCTCACCTGAATCTCTCTTCTGAACAGAGGAAGGTTAGTGTGGTGAATGCTGCATATCTGTTACTTCTCAAACAGCTGCTTGCATTAGTGGAATAGAGCTTTGAAGACACAGCTTTTATAATCTGGAGGAATTTTCATTATCTTCCGCATCCTCAAAGTGAAATGATTTTTTGAGTTTAAAATAGTAAACGTCCAAAAAATAACGAAATGTGGAAATGCTATAAAGATTGCATAGCTGGAGCCCGTTGCTATATCATGTCTGAAATTACATATTTAGCTTCGCAAGCGTTGAGCAAATGAGGTCAACATAGTATTCACTGATACAAAGGCACATCTCACTTTTTAAGAAACTGATTTGCTTTGAGCAATGTTTGGTACAACCAGAGCCATGTTGTATTATGCCAAACTTTCTTCCTCAGGCAGAATGCCTCATGTTGATAAGAAGTCCTTTTCTTGAATCATATCAGTTTCTGGCTGCTTCAGATTTTATGGCAAATTTGAAATCTCCTACTGCAAGAAAATAAAATGGAAGTAGAAGATATAAGAAATTGTAGCATTTAATCTAGTTAGCTTCTAGAAGTTTAAATCAACTTCAGAACTTTAAAATTATTTCTTAAGAGAGGTTATGTGGAATTTTCACCTATTACTCTTCTGCAATAAGCAGCAATTTAATTTTTGTAGCAATGGGAAACTAAGCAATAACTAATGATAACTAAAGTTAGCACCAAACCAAAAAGTTTACATGGTAATATGAACACTGGAGGGGAATAAAAAAGCTGTGAGGATATTCCTGCAATTTACTGAATAGACATGGAGCATAAAACCGACAAAAATAATGATCAGAATAGCTGTGAGAATGTGAATTTTAAAGTGGAAAGAATATAAAAATATGCCAGACATCAGGTTCAGAGACCTGACTTTATTTACAAATCAGGGTTTGTAAACCCAGCGTGAAATCCATGGATATAAATCAGTTCAGAGGAATTTGATTTGACACCCTACAGCTGGGATGATGATGTAAGTGGTGAACACACACTGTATTGCATTGCAAACACAATTTGTCTTTTTTGAAGCACACAGCCATGCTTAAATGTAATGAAGCCTACAGGGCCAGGTCTACTGAGATTTTAAAGAGTGTGATACTTGCTATTACAGCAATTTATACAAGCCTCAAACTGAGCTTCAGAGGAGCCTCTGGCTCAGAGGTAGCTCAGTGGACTCTGGTTTTCCTCATCAAATGCTTTGAGTTAACAACGGTGATTTGAAAATATCTAACTCATGGTACGAAAGGGAAGCTAACCCTTCTTTCAGAAGGAGCATATAAGTAATTGTACTTTGTGTGGTATACCTATCTAAGACTGTTTATTTTGAAAGAAATTAGTTTTTCTCTAATTTTCTGAGATCTAGTAAGCAAAACCTCTGGGTAACGTTCCTCCTCTTCCTCAAGACTTCAATGCTTAGGAAAATGAAATTATAGGTACATGACTTAGTGAGTAGAAAGCTAAATATGTTTTCTAGTATGATTGTTTTTAAGGTTTCTTGCAACTACTGCTGACATTAGATGAAAGAAAATTGCCTGCATGCCTCATAGCCTACTCCAGTTCATCTCATAATCACCTTCAAGCAAGCGACTGAACATTTAATCCTAATAAACTGCTAGAGAGTGTGGTGGTAAAATCTTTTGGCTTCATTGCTCACAAGTGTTCTTTTGGCAGTAAAGATATTTCCAGCTATCCTGCTGTGAAATGTACTGCTATTAAATCTTTCACATGAAAATCAGAGAAAAACAAAAAGAATGGCGATTAGTTTTCTTTGATATTATTAAAGTTTTAAGTTGGTTATGACTTCCTTCTTCCTAGTTATCACTTACTGTAGTTATAAAAACGTTCTAATTTACAAAACAAATTAAAGCCTTTAGCTACTTGCTCTTTCACAGTCCTCCTGAATGACCACCAACCACTCAGCATGCCCTTATCTCTCCTCTAGTGAAATGGTAATGATAATACTTCTTTCTCTCAGAGAGCTGTTCCTTTACATTTATGCAGATAAAAAACCCCAAAATATAGATGCCTGCCTTTTCTGTTCTTTGTTGATTATCCGTATCTCCTTTCTACTGAGTAAAATCCAGTTCGGATGTTCAAATCTAGCCAGCACTTTGACCATAAGGGACACAGGAGGAGCAATACTTCCAGGAGGTGTAAACCCCAGGCCATTTCAAGCCTCATAGATCATGACAGATAGGCTCCACTGAGAAACTCGTGGCCAACAGGTACTGCAGATTGTGGAACACTAATTGCAGGTGCAACGTACACCGAGTGAGTTGTGTATCCTCTACCAACTTTCACTTTCAAAGGAACAACTTCATTTCGCATTATTCTAGTCCAGAGGTAATGGAAAGACTTGGCCAGTGGTGTGGCCTGCATCCAAAAGAAAAAGTTCTGCATTCCTAGACAGATACTGATACTAAAAGATCACAGGTCTCTGCTGTGATATCATCATCATTAATAGAAGTTGATTTAAAATTACTCTGGAACCACCTACAGCTGACAGATTTACAGATGAAGAGCAGTACCCCACAAGTATTCATAATGCCCCTCTAAGAATCACAGAAACCTGCAGCCTGGAAGTGACCTCTGGAGGTTACTACTTCAATCCCCTGCTCTATATGCAGGATCATCTAAAGAAGGTTGCTCAGGGCTGTGTCCAATAGCATTTTTAATATCTCTATGGATAGAGAACCCATAACCTCCCTAGGCAACCTGTTCCAGTGTTGACCACCCCTCAGGTAAAAAAAAAAAAAAAAAAAAAAAAAATTTCTTACATGAAGTTATAATTTCTGGTATCACCCCTTGTATTTGTTCTATGCCTGTGCATCTCTCTGGCTCTGTCATCTCTGCACCCTCCCCACATTAATTAAGTGGAGAGAGAAATATGACCTCCTTTGAGTCTTCTTTTCCACAAACCCAGCTCTCTCAGGCTCTCCTCATACCTCCTGTGCTCCAGCCCCCCGACCACACTGGCACCTGTCATGGTCCCTCTGCTTTTTAGCACATTGAGTGCTTCCCCAAATTTGATAGAAGCCACAGACTTGCTAAGAATGCAGTCTGTCCCATCATCCAGGTCATCAGCAATGAGTGGTACCTCCCTGCTAACCAGCCACTTAGTTGGACTTTGTGCCTCTGAGCCTGACAACCTAGCCAGTTTTCTGCCCAGCTTGTCATTCACTCCTTCAATCCACACCTCACCACTTTGGCTAGAAGGTAGGAGATGACAGAAGGAAAGAAAGAAACCACTGAGAACAGAGAGGCCACTCTCCTTGCCAGGGCCTGTAAAATGGCTGTGGATTAACAAGCCCTGTCGTTTTAAACAAACATTCAGAGGTTCAGAAATTAATCTGAACTTCGGTCTAGTACCAGAATGGAAAAGCATAGCAGAACAAAGTATCTCTTGCTAGTTCTGTTATTTTCTGGTTCATTTGGGAGGACAATACAGAAAGTCTCTCATTTGTTTTTCCATTATTTCTGCATCTGCAATATGATGCAGAGTGTCAGAAATCTGTGCAAAATGTGTGCTGACCCTGATGTGTTTTTGATCAGGATAGCAGAAATCCAGGACACACAGGATCCCATGAAAAAGTTAACATTAAAACAGCACACCTTCCAAAAGAAAAACTTCAGCATTTATTTTGATGTTCCAGATAAAGAGTTGTAAGTGGTCCATTTTTATCCAAACCACTTGAAACATCACTGAGAAAAGCTGCTTGGATTTAAGTATTTTATGACGTCTACTTTAAGATAGGAAGTGAAAAACCATTGAAATTTATCATTCTTTTCAAACCTTGAGTTTTAGTTATTTTATGTCCTGGGCTTCTAGTGTTCTGAAGTCTGCATCAGTTTAATCACTTATCAAAACCTCTTGAAAGTTTAAAAAAAGGGTAAGATGCTGTAGAGTTTGGCACTTCAGAAACTATGCAACTATCTTATACAATCTGACAATATCCTAGCTCAAGCTTTCTGCTGAAGACACAGATATAACAGACACTTCAGAAGAATAACTCTTACTAAAAAAGACTGATTTGCCACAAATAGTAAATTTTGCTGAACGATTTCACTTTGATTCTCTTCTCAGCTGCCCCACTGTAAGTCAGAAGCAACCCTCCTAAAATTCCTGTCTTTCAGCAGTGAGAGGAGAATCAGGTCCAAACAGTAAATGGAGATTTTGAAAACATAAAATCAATTGTTGAAGTTAAAAAATAAAAAATAATAATAAAAAAATCCAGAACACTTACTGCAGACAATGCAAGTTTTCCCATAGTAAAGTTTGGACTTGGACTTGTAAGAAAAATATAATTTGAACACAACCTTGTAAAAAGTAACAATGATATTTTGTTACTTTTCACATAATTGCTGAATATGTTTTGGTTGTTCTTTTTCAAAAATGTTTGCAGAACAAAGACCATTACCAATACTAGAAAAAAAAAAAAAAGGCAAAAAAGCATCTTCTCACACAGGTTTTCCTTCCAGAAATGCCCCTGTATATAATTAGAAAGTGAAAATGTAGGAAGACAGGTCTACAGTAGAAAGAAGCACAGTGAAAGAACTGAAGGGGCATCAGCCCTAGAATCATAGAATTGTTTAGATTGGAAGAGAACTTTAAGATCATCACATCCAACCATTAACCTAGCACTGCTAAGTCCACCACTAAACCATGTCCCTAAGCACCACATCTACACGGCTTTTAAATACCTCCAGGGATGGGGACTCCACTGCTTCCCTGGGCAGCCTGTTTCAGTGCCTGACTACCTTCTCAGTGGAGAAGTTTTTCCTAATATCCAACCTAAACCTGCCCTGGCGCAAGAGAGGACGTGCATGTTTTGGAAAAGGCACATCATCCCTACCGTCAGAAGAATCTAGGAGATCCCAAAATCTAGAGCCTTTTGCTAAAATAAAGCGGTGTCCTCTTGCAAGGTGGAAGCAAAACAAGACAACTACATCTACAGAGCCACTATTCAGAATAGTGTATATGTTATTATCAGAGACTAAGGGTGAGCTCTGACCCAAATTTGGAAAAGTATTGTCAAATTAACTTTAGCAATACAAATGCAACGATGGATTAATTTCCCAAATTGTGATTTCTTTTTAGAGGATCCTTTAGTAAGAAATGAACCCAATCTTAATAGCGTGCGATGTAAAACAAATGACTGTTTTACAGGTGTACAAACATAGACTCGATCTATTTGAAACTGCAACCATAGTAGGTGAGGTGAAAATTATGTCAGTCTATTTTCACAGTATCTCTGCCTTATAAGACGTAATACTGTTATTTCAGTGCTGTGTCAGCTTTATGTATTTCTATTTCCTTCAGTACAGTTATATCAGCAGCGAACCGGTGCGGCAGGGTGTGGAGCCACTCTCCCAGGGTGCAGTTAGGCACTAGACCTGAGCTGATCTAGTGTCTTTTCCCAGCCAAAACAGTAGGGTCCACTTCACCTTATTCATCTCTTCCATCCTTCTCTCTGTGCCCATCCCTGACTGAATGCTCTCACCACTTCCCTTGCATCAGCTGTGGTGTATGTCTAACACCGCAATAAAGAGCCTAAGCTGGAAGAAAAAAGCTAATAGTTTACTTCCAGGCAAACAAGTCAAATCTAATAAGCTCGTGATGAAAAGCAGATGCATGCCGGAGCTGGCACAAGGAGGAGGAGGAGGGTGACTTGAAGGACGGGGATGAAATGAGACCACCCCTTTGAGCCACAGTGAGCTCAGCAATTGCACCTCTGAATCAGAAACACCTAGTGTATTTTTCTGACTTCTAGAGGCTGAGCAGAAGGTGGGTGGTACTAATAGCTTGCTATAAAGGCCAGCTCTGTAACAGCCTGCTATGGGCATACTCTCACTCATATATTTGTTCCATTAAGAGTGCTTTAGATAATGATTTCTGCAACCAATTATCCGTGACACTGTATATTTGACATGTACTTAAAAGATATTGTTAAAAATCCACTATCATATAAAGTAAACACTAAGCTCACAGATGTATTGGATTTTTAAGTAGAATGAGTGTTAAATAGAGCTGCTTAAAAAGATCTTTCTGAAAATGAATCTGTTGAAGAATTTCACTAACTCCAAGTGCCGAAGATCACAGGAATTGCATTTCCTAATACCAGGATCCTTTTTAAAATATCTGCCTGTGTACTCAGCTCCAGTCACATTTGGTTTGTGGAATATTTAAGAAAAACAAGGTCCAGGAATATTCTGCAATTATAAATGTGCTTCAACAGGAAATATCTCTTCAAGATGACAACTCGCTCATGAAAAGCATTTTTAAAAGAATTAGTAGCCATAGAAGGGCTTTCTTCCTTATGACTAATTAAAAAAATGACCACCATAAACTTGAAAAAGTAAAAAAATTGTGATATTCTGTGGAATTACAATGGCAATTTCCTTTTCCTTCCTTACAGCAATACAACTATTATCTTGGCACAATGATATTCAGAGTAATCCATAAGAACAATAAAAAGACAAACAATGTATCTTACCTTTCATATGCTCTTACCTTTCATATGCTCCTTTCTTTTGTTCTTTTTTTTTTTTTTTTTTTTTTTTTTAATTCCAGGGAAAGAACAATATCCAGTTAGGTACAGAAATAAGGTAGGGATAATGGAGGCGGAAGGAAGAGGGAGCAAGAGAAAGTAACAAGAAAACACTGAAAACACTGTCTGAGATTAATAAGGCAAGGGATGTACTGGTTATGAACTTATCCACAAAATGTTATAGCAATGAACTACATGAGGCATGAACTTGGATCTTGGGAGGGCTCCAAGTAACCAGTTTCTGTCTTTAACAGACAATAACCTGCCCAATGCTGCAGCCATTGCTAGACAAGACATTGCCAACTAGACAAACACACAGCAGGAAATAATTCAGCAATGGATGTTATTACAAATAAATTCCACAAATTGATTTCTCTGATAATTGTGACTGCTATTATTGGCTTTTTCTGAGAACATTTATGCCAAGGATCTTTGTTAGCAATAATTATTATTACTCTTTATTAAGTGCGGTAAGGAGTTCTCAAAAACTCAAGATAATGGTCATTCCTATCCTAAAGTCTCTCCAGACTAAAAGACCATTCTCAACAGAGACAAAAAGATAATTCTGAAGGGTTGTTTGTTGGTCGTGACATATATTTTATCCTCATTTTCCTTCAGTCCTTTCCAGGGAGCAAAGTGAGAAACACATAAGCAGAACTAAAGAGGTAGTGCCTGGAGAACCAGATCTGATGCTTTTACACATGAAGAAGCAGCAACAGACAGAAAGAGAGATCCATAGAAAATAAACAAATCAGGAAAATTTGCTGACTCTGGCATCACAGACAATCTGGGGAAATGTACTTAGTCCTTCTCTCCCCCTTCCCTTTTTGCATGGAAAGAATCAAGATAGAAAGTAAAGCCTATTACTATATTACTTTGATATGTATTTTACTTTTACCCCAGAGACATACCTAAAGTCTACAAAAGTGTTCAGATATCATTTTTCAACTTCCAGCAGTTGTTGGGGCCTCCTGATAATTGTATCTCAGTCTCACCTAAAACGCTCACTTGATCTTTTATCTATGCATAGATAATGATAAATGCATACCCAGGTGATTCAGGTGACGAATTGTACCTACCAAATAACCACAGCTATGAACATAGGCACAAGTTAGGAAATTAACTTGAATGTTTGGCTCCAGGAGCATGAGCTGGGCTACTCTCTTCTCTCTAGAACAAGGGTCTACACATACCAAGTCCAGCAATGACTCTCAGAATAGCAAGCAGCTGCTGACAACAGTTATATTAAATGTATTCAAAACTCACAGGACAAATAACAAGTACATTCACAAAAAGTCAAAAAACAGTGTATAGATTTTGTGAGCAGACAGGTAGCATACTTGCCTGACAAAATATGTATAGTAACTTGTATTCGCTAAGGCTTATGGTTTTTTTTTTTTAATCTAACTCTTTGGAGGGAAAAATGGCAACCTGCTCATTTTTCATCTGAAAATATCTCACCTGAATTTAACCATTTGTCCTAGCATTCATGAGTTAGAGATTTTGTTTAAAAAAGATACTCTTGTTCACTAAGGCACCCACAGTCCTCCCAAACTACACAGGTCCACATTTGTAGGAAAAGACACAGGCTTTAACTGAGGAGTAGCAAGAGCATCAGCTGTTGAAACAACTGTGTACCTTTCTTTCAGACAGTGGAAAAGGGGTGTTAACACCAGCTGTCAAAAAGACAAAACAAATGAAGCCAGATGAGATTTTATCTTTCTCATCAGAACAATTCCTTCTTATAAGAGCAGAATTTCCAGCTAGCTCCTTTAGGAGGAACTCCTTGTGTAATACTGTTGTTAAGTATTCACTGTATGGAAAAAATAGATTTATTTCAATCCTATTATGTGAATTTATTTTAATCCAACAGGCAGCTAGATGGGACTCTCTTATATGATCTTATTCATCTTTGTATTGCATACAAAATGTAAGCAGTGCCTCTTTGTTTCCCCCAAAGGCTTTTTAATAGAAATAAGAAGAATTAGAGATTTGGCTTTGTGTTCCTTAGTTTAAGCAAAAGGCTCCCATATGTAGAAATAAGAAAATATTAAGAGATATATCAGAAATAAACGCTTGATTATTGGATATTACTGTTAAAATAGCTTCAAAAACTTTACGGGGAACAATTTATCTTTTTGGAACTTGCAGAGAGAGGGATTTTGGGAAGAAGTAGTTTGTGATAAGTAAGTAGTGGGTAAAGGCCACAGAGCGGGAAAAAAAAAAAAATCCACTTGTAGCTAATGAAAAATTGAAGGGGTAAGATTGTCAAAGGGTTCAGATTCTTAAAGCCATGCACTTTGTGGCTAATTCAATTTTGGACTTCAGTCCTGAAGCCTGCACTCATCCTGGCCACAAAGATGCCTAAACCTTAGAAGTGACCCACAGATGGATTAAATTAATTTTATGTTACATGAAACATTAGAAACTGAACAGTCCTAGCAACAGGATACAGAATCAATGATTTTTCCCTTCTTGGTTGAATCCTTAATTAAGGAAGCTTGAGTTATTTTCCAGAGGGTGATGCTTCACCTTCAGAGGGAAAGTAAGCACTACCCAGTGGAGATACAAGTTCCTGGAAGATGCAGCCTTTGCCCCTTCCAGCTGCAAAAGCAATGGACGCTCTTTTGGCTGCTGTATGGAACACAGACACCACTCCTGAGAGGCTCCTCTTGCAGGAAGGTGCTGTTATCCTGAGTAGGCAGAAGCAACAACTTGCCCTTCTGAGTAAGGCCACCAGTCCCTAGGCAGGGGCAATATTTATAACACAGCCTGTTTCTTACCTTTTTATATGTACTTGCTCTAGGTGGCGATACAGTGAGGGACCACCCAAACTAGTGAATACAGAAATAATGGTGTCAGCACAGTGGTGAGGTACACATACATCTGAATGGCCTGAACCTCAGCCAGCTTGCAGTTTAACTATACTTAGCCAGCAGCTGCACCCCAGCCATTGTCAGCGCTGTAGTTCTTCTTTCGATATAGCAGGTGTCCTAATTCAATTTTGCATCGTTTATCTCCCATTATGAACTTCATTAGCTCTCTCAGTGCCTAGTAGCAGGGGAAAGATCCTCAACCCCACGCTGGGGCCAGGTATCTGAACCTTTGCTTGGGTCATCCTGCAGTCCTGAGAACATGGGCTCATGTCAGACCAAGCCAACACCCACCTAGTCTGGCAGGTGCTTTCCAATAGCTGTTAGGTGGATGCTTTGTGAAGAGTTCAAGAATAGGAGCACTTCACAGTGACGTGATTCTAGACAAAATTATCTGAGGCTCAAGAACTTTCCCAAAAGACCACAATTCAGGAGTGCCAGAGATCATTCTTATTTAGTGCCTCACTGAAGAACAGGATTTCCCTGAACTTCCATCATTCAGTGTTACTCTGATACATAAAACACTTCTGCAAGTGAAGGAAACAGGAACAAGATAAGTTACCATACCAGCTGATTAAACAGGAGTCAGGATTAATTGTTATTAACATCTACATCAACTTGTTTGGGGCCAGTTCAAGTATGTCTGCTTGAGGTGCAACCATATGTTTGGATTATTGAACAAGGACTTCTTGAAATTTGATATTAAAGTAAAATAATTTTTTTCTACTTCTTCCAGACCTTTGATGCAACTAGATTTTTCAGATCTTTCAGACATGTGAGACTTTAGCAGGTGTAAATGGGACAGGTGGGTGTTCAACATGTTGGAAAATTGGGTTACTACAGTTTAGGTCAAAATCAGAAATGTGGGTGACTCTGTAGAGTCAGGGTTCTCTCCTTAAGACTTTCTCTCTTCTGCATACAGAAAATTTGTCAAGTTAACTTAAGACCCTTCAGTTGTCCTACAGCATGGTCAGAGCAGACATAAACTGTAGCAATGACATTTTAGCCACTGCCTGTCTTAGAGATTCTCAGCTGAAGAAAAACGTTCTTGCTTCACCTCAACGTACGTGTTTATCTGATACAGGCTAGAGACAGAGATCGTTTGAGAGTAACTCATAGCAGAAACATTTTCATCCTTCCTGTCTCTCTTCTGCAATGTGTTTTTCTTTGCACATTCCTTGGCGGGGGGGGGGGGGGGGGGGGCGAATCACATGTACAGGAGGGAAAATGGAACAATAACATTTGATATTGTCAGTAATGCAAAGTACAACTTAAGGCCATGGTGAGGAATACTAAGGTTTCTACTCAGTATCACACTATAGAAATATGCTGAAATGCAGTTCTGGGTACCAACACTTTCATCAATCTTGGCTCAGTTCCTAAAAGGTAAAGTCATCAGTCATGATGAAGCAGCTCTGTTATCATTCATTTAGTGTCTAACTCCTACCAACAAAATGGAATGAGTTACACTGACAAGGAAATGTCAGTATATCACTATTATGCAACATTTGCTGGCTATAAAACAAAACTGTAGGCAGTCATATGTTTTAGAAATCAGTTTTCCTTATGTTGCATTTTATGTAATAAACAAAGAATATATCATAAGTACCACCTCACACATTTGTAACTGCTTCTCTATGGAGGATTCCGTTTTCCATTTTATTTGTATATCAGTAGCAAACTGACAGTCCTTCAAGGGTATTCTACCCTGTCTCTCAGAGTGAAGAACATGTTCCTTAGTGATGTTTAAATAATACAGTAGAGTAGTGAAATGCTTAAATTACACACACATATATATACACACATACATACATACACACACATATATATATATACAAGAGAAAATGAGAACTATTCATAATCAAGCACCTTTGGTACCTTTTGAGGAAAGGTCAGAAAGCCCCAAAATAGAAGGTGCTACATTTCTCAGCAAGTGTATTCCCTGGTTCTGGATGTACTATTGATTCTCAATTTTCTTAACAGCCTATATATTTGTAACTGGTGCTGCTAAGAAATTTGTCTTTCTTTCTCAATGCTAACCAAACTACAACCTGGGACAGTCACCGGGGCATTGGGGAAGATCTTGGATTTCTCCAAGAAGATTCCAGAGGGAAAGGAAAGACACAGAGATAAGATCTTATGACCTGCGTTTTACTGATCACAGAGAAGTTATCACTGATACTTGGGATTTACAGTCCTTATGATGTGCCCATCTCTTCCTGTGCATTTTCAAAGAAAGGACATTAGACCTATTTTACTATGGGTACAGTTGAAAGAGAACAGCTCTGAAACTATGAGATATACCATGCATGATGTAAAAGTCATCCCAGCTGAGTCAGTCTCTTCTCATGTGGGCACAAACATTCATATAATGTGCACTTGAATATGCCTATTTATTTTAATAAAAAGTATTACATGCAGTGTATTCCACCCTTATAAATTTCTCATTTTCAGGCTCTTCTTATGATTAGTGGAAACCACAATATGATATCTAATTATCTGTATATTCTTAAATAAGACCTATTTATGCTTCATTAAAATAAAACTAATTTATAAGTATACCAAGAATTCCTTTTGCTTCTGATACACATGCACTTAAGAAAAGGAAAATTTCCAGTTCAGACATCTTAATTCTGAATAGATATGAATGTTATGTTGCTTAATGAAAGAAGACATAATCCTAAAATAGTAGAATAATTGCTGTGTCAGAAAATCTACCAGGCAAAAAGACTACTACTGAAAATAAAAGTCAGAATTTCATGTAGCTCCTATGCAACAGATGGTTGAGACCTAGGCTAACTCTAACATAATTAGGAAAGGAGAAGATTTCAAAATCTTGCTAAATTGGCTCTCTTTGCTTCAGGTTGGATATATACCAATTTTGAAATTTTGGGAAACTGATGAGCACCTCCTACAACTAAAATCCTCAAAAGTGTTATTTTCTCTACTACTTCATCAGGTATTGAGTGCTTTAAAGGACTTCTGAGGTGCTAAGCTATTGATTCTAAACAAATCATACAGTCCTGCAACAATCCCTGTGCGTGGGTCAAGTGAGGGAAATGTTTCTGTGTGGGAGATCTAGGCGGATGGAGGTGTTTAAGGGATGAGAAGAGCTGGTTTCTGTGCAGGTTACTGAGTGCTCTTGGTAATATCACTGCTACCGTTTTAAGAGATGGCTCCGTTTCTGTGGATAGCAGGGAATGCTGCTGTGGTTGGGGCTATCTGGGAGAATATAATTAAACACACCAATATTCTCTAATGAGGTAATTTTTCGGGACCCTGCCCCACACAATGCAAATTTTTTTTGGTATAGAACTGGCCTTTTTAAGAACTTGTTGGAAATATTGAATTACTTCTTCATGTTTAGACAAATGAAAATGAGGTTCATCTATCTGGGACTGGCAGATAAATACAAGTGAAGTCATCAAACTCAGTCTGTAAGGTTGGCCACACTATAGTCTGTCTGAATGTAAAGGTGAACTAAGGTTAATATTCATTAGGATGGGAGGAAAGCACTAAAAGAAAAAATACAGGAAAGTATAATCTTATTTGGCTCCCATATTACAGGCCGTAAGATATGTTTTATTCTATATGTAATTTTTACTTTAATGATGAGGAAGGAGGGAAGATTGTAGGAAGTAGATAACAAACTACAAATTAAAAAGGAAAATACATCTGAATATAGATGAAATATATCTGTAACAACAAAGTGGTAGCATCCAAGCCTCATTTATTTTTGAAATACTCATGTGTTTGCATTAAGAATATAATTTAAACGCTTTATTAGAATATGTATCTCTTTTCTGCAACGTGATTTATATATTGTTTTCTGGAGCAATTTATGTTTAGATATGTTTTGACTAGCTATTACTAGAAAAATGGAAAGGAGAAGATAATTGATTGTCAGAGTATTCAGGAAGTAATTTCTGTTCTTATTTCATTAATACAAAAAGCTCAGGTTAAAAATAAAAAGATGAAACAGACAATTTTTAAGGTGATAAACAATCTAAGTGACTCTGTAATTGTTTTTCTATCATACACTTTTTTGACAAATTATGATACTTTCAGACCAATAGAACACAGTTAATGAAAACTTTGTTATCAGAAAGGTGCAAATGCTCAATATATCACTTTAAAGGATAGTATTTCTTCAAACAACTTGTAATAGAGGCTCAATTACTAATTTTCATATGTTTTTTCTAATGAACATACTCTACTAATTCTGCCACTAATATTCATGCTAATGCCTACTATTCCTCGAGAATATTTAAAGAAATACCTCTTTGTATTTTGAAGGCTGTCAAAGACTGTGGTATTTGTTTTTCTCACCCCAGGCCACAACCTTTTGGTTTACTTCCATTCAAATATTGAGATATCCTTTTCACCATAAGCTTTATGAAGACAACTAACAAAGACTATAAACCCAGCCTTGACATTTTGCAGTTAAAGAGTAAAATGACCTAATGGCTAGTTGCCATTGAAAAGGTCCATTTTTGGCCTGGTATTTATGCCATTTCCGTTTCACTAGAGCTGGCCCCAGAATGACATGATGCAGAGAATCGGTGCAGAGTGCACTTTTCATTTCTTTCTTGTAAGATTGATTTTTGGTTTGTTTAACTCCCTGGCTCAGTTCATCAGCGAGTCAGAGAAGCACCAGGGGTGGCTCAAAATGTTGAGGGCTGTAATGTGAAACCATGCTCTAAATGGCACTTATAGGTTACCAAAAAAAAAAAAATAAAATCAGTTTTAAACTGAGCCACATAAAGCAGAAGGTATTGCAAACATTTCTTCATGAAAGATACTTGAAATCAGATTAAGTCAAACATTTGTTGCAGCAACAATCAAAGGAGCAGAGGTGGTAAGAAAAGTGTAACTTGCATAGAAAAAAATTACCTTCTAAAAATGCATTACAGGAATGGTTTCTCAAGCAACGTGCTTCTGGATTGTTCCATACAAAACCAGCTTTTGTGACTGACATATATGTAACTCTGTTTCTTTCTGCCCTTTACGTTCATCTTTACTGAGGTTTAAATCCCACTGAGTTATGTGTAGTTTTGTCTGAGTGAGAAATGCATGGTAACATAACCAGAAACAATTTAAAACTGATCCATTCTATTTAAAATCCTGTGTCAAGTCTGAGTTTACCTTTTGTCAGCTCCCTTCTGTTCCTAACACATACCATATGTGTTTCATTATAATGGTAACTTCACTCATGTTAGCATATGGAACAATTCAGTAAGGACAAAGGTTCATGTGTGAAGCATGTAAAGAAGGAAATCTCTAGCACTTGTAAGAAAATGTTGGGAAACGAAATTAATTCAGCTGTGTATGCCAACAGTTTTCCATGCCCCTCTTATCACCTTCTTAACTTTGAAAATTAGTTATTACTTCAGAAATAATTTAAAATATCGTCTGCTGGGAGGAACCTTTTAGAGCATGTCCTCACTAAACCATCTGATGTGTAGTATCATAAGCTTACAAAAGAAATCCACGTAATGTGAAATTCAGTTGAACAAATCAAAATCTAATAAATGAACTACAATTGTAAGTGCAAATTTAGGAACTTTCTGAGTTATTTTAATAAATCTTGCCATACTGATGGCAAGAATGGAAATCAGATTCAGCAGATTTAAACTGATGGAGCAGTTTTGACAGCAATGGCAGGGTTAAAATATAACCCTGTAGTCACAAAGTAGCTTATACATATAGAAAAATCACAAAGGTGGAAGACTGGTGGGAAGTGTGCACTTGTTTCTTATTCAAGGGATTGCTCATTTTGTATGCACCGTATAAGTCACCTGAAAGAAAGAAAGAAAGGGTGAGGAACATACTGAAGGAAAGGAACGAGAAAAGACATGGAGAGAGGTAAGGAAAAAAATTATACTTGATCCTATATTGTATTATAAAATGTAAATGGTAGTTTACAAATACACATCCATATCTCTAATGAGGGTGGTTTTTTTGTTTTATTGTTCTAGGTTTATAATTATGTTTGTATTAATTAATTGTATGCTTTGTTGTGATACAGCCTTAGCTCAGATCCTTCCTGCTTAGTGGTTGCACCATGCATGGGCTGAAAACCACTGTTATGCATTTCTGTCTTTATTTTTAGGGTCTGCAGACCTGACTCCTCTCCACCATAAGATGGGGCCAATCCTATTGGAATCAATGAGAGAGTCAGATCAGAACCTCCTGTTTCCAGCCTGAAAGATCATGACATGTATAAACTGTGCACCATTACCTTCCATCCTTTACTCTCTATCAGTTTGAGCATCCAAGTGAAATGTTTTAAGAAAGCCAAGAGCCATTTTAGCAGCAAACTCTTTGTGGTTACCAAGGAAGGTTTTGAGTCTTTAATACGAAAACAGATTTTAAAAAGTCTTTTAGCTGAGCTGTGCTACATCTCAACGTGTGTTGCTTTTTGCACCATGTCAGATAAGCTGTGGTTTTCTCCTTAAGCTTAGGACCAAGTTTGTCCCAAGAGTAATTCTCAAAAGAAATATGTATCAAATGGTCTTCATGTGTTCCAAGTCATGTTCAGATGTTAAACCATACAGATACAGATTAATGCTATTGTAGAAATTTCCAGTATGAGATTTGATTTTATGCTTGCCTTTTATAAAAAAAAACAAAACAAAACCAAACCCCACAAACCTTAAAGATTATAGACTGTCAGCAGCCTCCTAAAAGGGTTCTGTTTAATCTATAATCAAAAATGAACTCACAACCTATTTATCTCACTTCAGCTTCCACAGAGAAAAAAGTATCCAGCCATTCTACCTTCTCAAGTGTTTCTCATGTATTTCCTTGTCTGCAGATGAAAAGCTTTCTAGAATATTGTTTCCCTGCTAAGAACATATGTTTATGACTTCAGAATTGTATCAGATCTGAAAATCACCATGAATGTAGAAATGGATTTTAATAGATTATTGCAGATATAATGCTCTTTTCTGGGATTTATTTCCATAGCAATAGTTCAATTCAACAACAACATACCACACTCAGTCTCTTTGTGTGTCTAGAGACTATATTGTTCCTACTTAAACCAATTTTGAATTATTTCTTAGCTATTGTTTAGCCTGCCAGTGGGAAATAAAGTGTCCAGAAATTACCAGGGAGATTGTGACATCAGCTTTTGTATAAAACACAGATGCTGCCTAGTTCTCCTGTGCTGTAAAGGAGGTGTTGCTTTCTGTAATTCTCAGGAGGAACAAGAATCAAGAATTGAGCAAAAATTGAGTGGGAATGACACAAACACCACAAGGAGTTGGGACAGTCAGCTTCCTACCCCACTGCTACTGTCCAGATCCGATACAGCCTGATGGTCTTTGGAAGTGTGTACACATTTATCTGCCCTCTGTCTACCAGCTGTGTATGACCAAAACCAGCCAGGAACCAGACCATGAAGTCCCCTTTGAAATACATTTTCACTTTGGGACTTTATAGAAGAAATATAGACCCCTCTCCTTCCTTTTCTTATCCTTTCTCTGGTGCTATATTTTGTCACAAGAGAAAGATTTCCAAACACAGGAGTAAGCAGGAGATAGAATCATAGAATTGTTAAGGTTGGAAAAGACCCTTAAGATCATCAGGTCCAACCATTAACCTACCACTGCCAAGTCCACCACTAAACCATGTCCTCAAGTACTGCATCTACCTGTCTTTTAAATACCTCCAGGGACGGGGACTCAACCACCTCCCTGGGCAGCCTGTTCCAGTGCCTGACTACTCTTTCAGTAAAGAAGTTTTTCCTAATATCCAACCTAAACTTACCCTGGCACAGCTTGAGGCCATTTCCTCTCGTCCTATTGCTTGTTACTGGGGTGAAGAGACCAACCCCCACCTCTCTACAACCTCCTTTCAGATAATTGTAGAGGGCAATAAGGTCTCCCCTCAGCCTCCTCTTCTCCAAACTAAACAACCCCAGCTCCCTCAGCCGCTCCTCATAAGACTTGTTCTCTAGACCCTTCACCAGCTTCGTTGCCCTTCTCTGGACACGCTCCAGCACCTCGATGTCCTTCTTGAAGTGAGGGGCCCAAAACTGAACACAGTACTCGAGGTGCGGCTTCACCAGTGCCAAATACAGGGGCACTATCACCTCCCTGGTCCTGCTGGCCACACTATTCCTGATACAAGCCAGGATGCCATTGGCCCTCTTGGCCACCTGGGCACACTGCTGGCTCATGTTTAGGCGGCTGTCAACCATCACCCCCAGGTCCTTTTCAGCCAGGCTGCTTTCCAGCCACTCCTCCCCAAGCCGGTAGCGTTGCCTGGGGTTGTTGTGACCGAAGTGCAGGACCCGGCACTTGGCCTTGTTGAACCTCATACAGTTGGCCCCGGCCCAACAATCCAGCCTGTCCAGGTCCCTCTGCAGGGCCTTCCTACCCTCCAGCAGATCGACACTCCCACCTAACTTGGTGTCATCTGCAAACTTACTGAGGGTGCACTCGATCCCCTCATCCAGATCATCGATAAAGATATTAAACGGGACCGGCCCCAACACTGAGCCTTGGGGAACCCCACTCGTGACCAGTCGCCAACTGGATTTGGCTCCATTCACCACCACTCTCTGGGCTCGGCCATCCAGCCAGTTTTTAACCCAGTGCAGAGTGCACTTGTCCAAGCCGTGAGCAGCCAGCTTCTGCAGGAGAATGCTGTGGGAGACGGTGTCAAAGGCCTTGCTGAAGTCCAAGTAGACAACATCCACAGCCTTCCCCTCATCCACTAAGCGGGTCACCTTGTCATAGAAGGAGACCAGGTTAGTGAAGCAGGACCTGCCTTTCATAAACCCATGCTGGCTGAGCCTGATCCCCCGGTAAGATGCTGAACTCTTGATGGAAGTTAGGTAATGACAGCTTCTGCTGCTGTTTTGAAGTGGTTTTGTCACACACCTTTGCCTTTGGGCTTTCTTGGACTAAGCCTGTTACTTCCACAAAGGTATTTTTGGATACTGTAATGATCTGTAGCATCATTTCAAATTTGAATGATATATATAAAAACCCCCCAAACTCTCTTACAGACATGGCAGCAACAGTTCACATTTTCAGAGCTTAATTTTTGTTATAATATTCCCTATGAATACATTGTGGGATAAAGTCAGATTTAAGCAAGCCTGATTATGCTCTCAGCTGGATAGATATGAACCAGCTTTGACCTGGAAGCCTTATAACTATATTAAGGCTACATTGCAGCTGAGCTGATATAACACAGAAAAGATGGGAAAGAATTGTATAACAGAAGATGTACCATTAAAGTGTGCAGTTACATAGCTCTCCAGCATGGTCCATTTTGGATAATGTCTCTGGATGAGATTTCCAACTGCAGGCCAGTGGTTTCTCTAATAATATTTTGGAAGATAAGAAAAATTTTCTCAGTTACAGAACAGCTCAGAGAACAAAGGAATATTATCTATGACCTCAACTGTGCCCCAAAAATATACTTTTCCCCTTTTTACCTGGCCTTGCAAAGGGACACATCTGGTACAACTTGTATTTGTCTCTCACAACATTTCAGCACAGATTAATTTTCCACAATAAACAAAATGCTTTTTCAAGGCTAGTTCCTCACCTCTTTAGGCAGCAAAGAGCCAATTCTAGTCCCTAATTTATAGGGTGAGTTTGTTTGGGTTTTTTGCTGAACTAATATTAATAAAATATAGTTTTGTCCTAAAAGATTAGTTTGTAATCCAATGTGCATGATGACACTTTCTGATTATGTTTGTAGGAATCAACGTTTAGTAACACATTAATGTACTGAATTAATCTTAATGCAGTAAACAGTTGCTGTTTTAATCCTTTCTTACAGACAAGTCTTGGATATTATGGAGCCTTCTTATATCCTCAGAGAACACTAGACAGTACGTGAGATTTGAATGAGACTTTTGAACAGATAAGAGCATTTTGTTTTAAAGAAGGGCACTTTGAACGCAGATCTAGTTTGAAGCATACCAGCTTCAAACAGATACAATTTGTTGCAGTTTTTAATGGATACACCAGTTATAGTCTCAGAACATGATACTATTCGACCTAGGAATAAAAAAACATTGCAGCTGTTTAGAAAGGCAGAAACAAAGCTTTTGGTATTTAGTGTCCTCGGAGACTATGGAAACTGCAAGCTATATGTTCTGTTCCCACTGGGATATGGCCTCTTTTATTCTCCTTCCCAAACCACAGTGTGATATTGGTACGCATGCTGGTATCTCACCAGAATATGGCTGCATTTCAAGATCAAAGGAAGAAATCACCACAATAGTTTATATATTGATTTAGTTCACATCCCTATATTGCTTTGGCATGCCTGTAAAACAAAACAGCTATGGAGACATATATTTTGACACAGACTTTAGTTCATTGTAAGCTTCATAAATGATTTGGCTTACCCATTGATAGTGCTCAATGGATCTTCACAGCCATGGGAGCAGAGATTTAATGCTGCAGAGCAGCTGGAATGCTAACACAGAAGTTGCTGATGCAGACAGGGGTACACTACAAAAATTTGGCACATCTGATCCTAATTTAGAAGTGAACATAGGAACTTGAAAGTCAAAGAGCTACCTCTACCAATGTATATTTCTGAACATGGCCAGTATCCAATACTTTAGTGGAAAAATAATCAGTAGTTCCGCAGTGTGGCAGGTTTCTTCCTAACCTTACGGTAAAAAGCTGGTTTAAGGCTTGAAGCATGAATATTCTCTCAAATAGAGTTCTGCATGTCAGATGTAACATGGGGCATTCCATTCATTTATCTAGACCATTGTCAAACTCTTGACTGAGTCCTTTTCTTTAATCAGATTAATTGCGAGGCAAATTCAAATTTCAGAGCATGCCCTTTACTTACCTTGTAGACCAATGAAAGCTGGGAAGCCTAAGGCAGAGTTGTATTCTGCTCCTAAAGTCCACGAGTCACTTCAGATACAAAAGGACAGTAACAAGACATTGGTAGGAAAGACAAAATGTCTTTTTTATCCCTATCTGAGAAACTGTTTTTTGGAATACCATCCACTGAGCTTGTGAGAACTGGAAGACAAATAGAAGGCAGATTTCAAAGGATAGTACGCAAAGGCAAAGACCCAGCATGCAAGCAAAGACTGGCTTTAAACAGATAAAAAAATCTGTTTGTTTGTCTCTTGATATTCCCACAGCCTATTTTTATTTTTATTTCTTTTCTTGAATATAACAGCTGCTTTCACCGTAGTTCATTTTCTCTCCCTCCAGACTGCATTGCTGTCAGATGAACAATTACGTTGTTTACTGGGTTTCACGTATGCCCATTATTATCCCACTGACTTTGTCTCCTGGCCTGCAATTATCTACCAGCTACAGCAATGGAGAGGAACACCCAAAAAGAGACCTGTGAAATCGCACTACTCCTCAGTTAATACACAAAAACAGAAAAAGAAAACAATCTGCTTGTCCCCAAGCAGGAGAAAACAAAAACAACAGGCAATCGCACAACACCTATTCAAACACAGCACACACCAGGAAAATAAATAAATAAACAAATCCCAGCACCAATAGCTTGTGCCACTCTAATGGTAACAAAGGAGCTAATGTACATAATAATGAATGCTAAATCCCTTCCCCATTGTATTTCAAAGAAGAGAACAAAAGTAGCTTTACATACGTCAAGCACATCACTGAGAGAAATAACAGCAGCCTCAAATCATTCACTCCTCAAGAGACTGAACTTGTAAATTGGCCATCAGAAAGGCTAGAGTGGTGGAAAACACAGAAAAGAAGAAAAAAGTTAAACCATCAGGGAGGAAAGACAGGAAAGTGTTACTATTTAATGAGCAACGTCAGTGATTGCCACCATAAAATGGTTAGAGTTATTGCACTTATCCAAAAATGCTTACCACTTCATATATTTTAAAAGTTAACAAAGCAATCACAAAGTGAAACACACTCAAATATGTACGTAGTATTCATCTACTTATTAAAGTTGGGATCTTGCTATATTGGCCTTATCAGTTTCAAGGAAGCTGTGTAATTCTTTCTTGACAATGCCATTATAGGTATTTGTCTTTCTTCCTGCTGCGCCCCTGATGAATTCTGATGTGGCCTCTAACCTGTGTCAAGCTACAAGCTTACTAGCTGGGAATACTTCTCCTCCCAGATACCTACAGATACCTAGCTCATCAGCCTGAGTTATATGCATAGTTTAAGTAGAATTTAATTGCCAATATTCCTTTTTAAGATTAGCTTTCCTCATGTATTTATACAGTGGTTATGATTCAGAAGTTTCTTCCATTAAAAACCCAAACAACCAACCAAAAACCCCCAGTTTGAAAGATACTTCCAGTACTTTCCAAATATTTATTTCCAGTGCTTAGTGGGGAAAACTACTGAAACTCATTATTTTGCAAGACAGGAAGAATTGTCAAGGAAACATCTCTGTAGTTAAAAAAGGAAATAGTGTACTCTTCTGTTAGCAATGACAGCCACCAAACAAATAAGAGTTGATGAATGAATAATGCAAAATGCTTACTTTAAATTCATTCGCTTAGCCTAGTCTGAATTAGGCATCTACCTTGACTTATGCGTGTCCTGTTTCACAAACACAGGATGTAACTGCCAGCACTTATACCCCAGAGAGCTTGGGTTATGAAACTATCACAAGAGAGCTAACATATGTCACAGAAAACATGCTTTTCAGGTAAGTTGAATATATGTAAAACCATTCTTCAAATTAATTCTTCAAAGTCTAGTTTTGTATTCGTCTAGTTTTTGTATTGCCCCTGGCTGATGCATTGTTTTACCTTTGTAAAATCCTATCCCCAAAACAACACCAAATCTGACTTGTGAGAGCATGAAAATAACAATCTAGACAACTAGTTTGGAGACTGCCACCCTTTGCAGCCTAACACCTAGTGCTCACTTAAACAACTATTTCTTAGTTATTGATACATTCTCTCTGGAGCAAAACCAGTGATATTCGAGCTGCCCTTCCATTTTTGCTTATCAGTACAAAAACTAAAAGCAATTTACTTCTGAAGACTAATACTATTCCATGCCCATGTTACATCACTTTGAATGCTTACATAAGAAAACTGGTTATTGGCTACTGAAAATCTAAACCCCATCTCTCCAACTGGTTAACATACCATTATCAGGCATCTATCAGTGAAACACTAGTCATATAAAACAAGTGCTATAAACTTCGTGAAAGGTGTGCAAATATCAGCACTTGCTAGTTCTATGCCTTTTCACAGCTCATAACATCTCTGCAGCTCAACAAGCCTCATGACTATCTACTGAGAATAACTAGGAGAGCCCGTATCGTGGCTTCTCACAGTGTGCATGGCAAGGCAAATCAGAGATTTCAGCTTGCATGGGAAACAAACTGCCTTTATAGAGGGGAGAATACTCACTTTAAGAACAAAACAACAAGCAAAGGTATTTATTCCCAAAATACCCACTAGTAGTATCATTAGTCTGGAACGAGAGTTATCTTGATTTCATATTAGAAGAAATGAGCCTTTAAATTTGTGGGCAGACTTTGGGAAAGGAAATATATCTTAGAGAGATGTTCTCCATCAATACATCTCCTTGAACTGCAGCTGAAGATAGATATTATGTGTTTAATTCAGCTTATTTCCCATTTCTATATATCAATCCAGCTAGAGAGTAAATGGAGTTATAAAGAGTTAATATATGTAATTAGAGCTTGCTCAGACATTACAACATTCTTCCCTCTGCCTGCCCCTAATAATAATCACTTCTCTTCCCTAAGGAAAACACAGACTTTTCTGAGGAGAGGGGTGCAAAAGGAGGGAGAAGGGAAGGTGAAAATCTGTTTATTTTTTTTAATGCACACACACACATGTTTAAAACCCCCTCACTTTTGAGTGTGGGAGGAGTTCTAGTCAGCAATAAAAATCACTTTTATTTTTCTTTCTCCCAAAATGCTTTGGCTGTTGATTTTTATTTTCTTTTAAATCAAAAGCTGGAACAAAGGGTGTTTAATTCTTCATTCATAAGAACCCTGAAGCACTTTTAGCCAATATCAACAACCACTATTGACATTTTTCCTGAGTTGATCAATAATGAAATAGTCCACAATGTTCAAATTTACAGAATTAATATCAAACTAACAGGTTGATAATGGCAAGTAGATATTCTTTCTAGTTGAAGATTTAAACTCAAATAACTGACATTTATTTACATTCATTTAATAGTCAGAAAGAAGTCTTGCAAAAATAATAAGAAAAAAAATTTAATAGTTGTTTTGTTTTTGAAGGGGGAAATCTCATATCTGGAAGGACAATTATACAGTTCATAGAGCTGAATGATCACACCACACAAAAGGTATTACATATTTTGCTCTGATGTCTTTTTTCAGAGCAAAATCTAAGTTTGTTTCTGTGATGCCTCATGATTTTTGAAAGGGATGGAATCACATAGCATGCCGGTTTGCTACACACCAGGAAAAATCTTCTCAGACAATGCGAACGCTCACTGGCTTGAAAAGAACAAAGAGGATCTGCCTTCACAGGAAATGTAATAAAACAACATTTATATTTGTCTCAATGCAAGATAGCTTTCCCCCCCCATAACTGCAGTTTAAAATCCAAACAGTCTTCAATTCACTTATTGAGAAGGTGCAAAGGGAAGGATCTTATCATAGAGTAAGAAGCTGCTGCACCTCGTCTGTGCCACACTAACTGCCTTATATATGCTCTTATGGCAAATGTGAGTTCTATAATCCTGACTCTGAATTGCAGTTTTATAAATTTATATTGTATTTCCAAAAACAATGACCTGTCTAACACTGGTAAATATTAATTTTCTGATGTATTCTTAGCATAAGTGCGGTAACGAACTTAAACACTGTTCAAATTGCTGGGAGATGAAAGCAAGGATGGTTTTCTTCCTTGTTTTGGAAAATACCTGGTAGGGTGCTTTGATATCACAGCTTGAGGGTATTATTCATACTTGCAGCCTAAGACCTTTATGCATCATTGAGCAGACTTCATTTTAGCATCTGTTTCAAGCCCAGAAAATACAGCAATAAACCATGAGTGCTTTAAAATATATATATTTTTATTATTATTTGAGATGATTTGTCATCATTCATGCTGAAGCTTTTGTAAAAAAGAAAAAAAGTAATTGAAACGGGTCATTTGTTGTGGTTGCAAGAAAAGCTATACAGGGCTTATTTTGATTTATTTAGGTTAGTTGGCTGATGAAAAAGCTCCTTGGGAATTAAAAAAAAGAGAAGGAAAGCGAGAGAGAGAACACCAGACAAATGCTTGTTTTAAAGCCAAGGACGAAATGTTTAGGTACTATTCGGTTTGCATATATGAATTATACCATTAGCAACACACCCTGTTATCATGCCAACTGGAGGTTTAGAACATACATTTTGAGCTCAGATACCCAGAAAAGTAACTGAAGAAACTGCTATCAGCAAACTGTATATCTGAAATAATGAGACTAATTACTTCTTTCTGTAGGCTGAATTTATCAGTTCTGCCTGGTCATCTCAGGCTGCATCAGTTTACTTGCTGGGATGCACTGAAATGTTGTATAGAGTTCAGGTCCCACACTCACACCAAACAGGCACCTACTGAAGTATGTTTGTCTGGAAGGAAACCATAGTCTTCTCTCCACAGAAATCAAGCAATAGGATAAAAATTGATGGCGAGTAACCAAATCTCAGTCCCAAAATGGGATTAGAAGAGAGTCATATCTGCTAATACAGATATAGGCTTTATTTCCAGGCTAGATAGCAATTGAATAGGGATGATTTGTGAATTTTCAGTCAACTTCTGAACAGCTTTTAGAGTACCAAATGGCTACCCTCTGCAAATTTTGTACTTTCCCTTAATAATCAAATGTATTTGTAAGCATATTTAAAGAAATATCATTTGTTTCAGTTAATGGTGTACTGATAATAATAAATACTGCAAAGCTCAGCCTTCATAGGCTTCCATCTTGTGCTTTTAAGCACATAGGTAAGTTACTATATCCATGTCAGCTGTAGTACTAAAATTAAGACTTTAATTTCATAGCCTTTCTAAAATTTCTAAAATCTCTTAGACACCTAGAATAAATCTACAGTGCTTAAAAAAAGGGTCAAGGAGTAAGTCTGAGCACTGGACTCACGACTGTCCATCCTGTTTAATTTTTAGCTCAATTCCTGACTCAGTTTTGGACTCCTCTAACTCTAAGATAAATTTCTGTCCTGGTTTCAGCTGGGATAGAGTTAATTTTCTTCTTAGTAGCTGGTAGAGTGCTGTGTTTTGGATTTAGGATGAGAATAATGTTGATAACACACTATGTTTTGGTTCTTGCTGAGTTTACACTGGTCAAGGACTTTTCAGCTTCCCCTGCTCTGCCAGGTGCACAAGAAGCTGGGAGGGAGCAGAGCCAGGACAGCTGACCCAGACTGGCCAAAGGGCTTTTCCATACCATATGACATCATGCTCAGTATATAAGCTAGGGGAAGAAGAAGGAAGGGGGGGGACATTCGGAGTGATGGTGTTTGTCTTCCCAAGTAACCGTTACGCGTGATAGAGCCCTGCTTTCCTGAGGATGGCTGAACACCCGCCTGCTGATGGGAACAGTGAATGAATTCCTTGCATTGCTTTGCTTGTGCGTGCAGCTTTTGCTTTACCTATTAAACTGCCTTATCTCAACCCATGAGTTTTCACACTTTTACTCTTCTGATTCTCTCCCCCATCCCACCGGAGGGGAGTGAGCGAGTGGCTGTGTGGTGCTTAGTTGCCGGCTGGGGTTAAATCACAACAATTTCCTACAGAGAAAACTAGCCATGAACTACCTACAGTGAACCAACCCATGCCATCTAGTTTCCAAACTAGTAACTGGTCCTTGGCCCTCCTTTCCGAGACAATGATTTTATAAAATAACTTTGTCCATGTATGTGTACATATGTAGTGTACATATATATATGTACCCACATGGATTTTCCTCTTTTTCTATGTATGTATATTTCAATTTTAAAATAAAAAAAAAAAAGGCCAGATTTACCTCTCTTTTATTTAGCAATAACCAGAGCTGCCTACTGGCTAATGTATGATAAAGGAAAATTTCAATAGTTTTTTAAAGCCTCTGTCTTCTTTCATTTAAAATGAGATTAAATAAAATGAAAATCTGACACATCTGGGAAAGAAAAAAAAACCTCACAGGATTTTTTCCCATCCTATTTATTTTTTCTTTCAAAGGACTTTTTCTTCTCTCCATTTCTAATCTACAATAAATGCCATGCACGAAGATATATAGTATTTATATACATGTACTACTACTCCTGAGCACTTCAGGTGGGTGAGATGTAACGCAAAATCAACACTACAGGAAACGCACCTTCTGCTCTCTTACTGGATCTGTTTGTGTGGGCACAAGTTGTCGGATATTTGCTTATAATAATGATTGCTGTGTTCTGTAATTTTACTGTTTTCCCTCACAAAAAACCCCACACCATGGAGGATAAGAAAAAAAAAAATCAAATTTCCTTACTTCGTTCTTTTTTTTTTTTTTTTCCCCCACCCCAGAAACAACCAGAAGCTAGGGGCAAAAAGAGCAATAGAGGGCACTAAAAATGTGTTCTATGTATATTTTTCCTGAGAAAACAAAATTAATGCTGAATGAAGGGTGCGTTTTGGTTTTTGTTCTCCCCCCAGTTGCACATGTCTTTATCTCTTTAGGGGAAAATTAACAGATGGGACCAAGTTATAATATTTTTACACACACTGATGAGCAAACACAAGCTTAGTAGAATGGCAGAAAAATACCTCAGTTTAAGTGAAGTCCGTATTACAGAAAATCTAGTTAGTGGTGTGGTCTCCTTCAGGATACACAGTCAGCTGAAGTCACATTGTTAGATACCAATTAACGCTATTAAAATTCTCTTTAATTATGTGGTTCTAGTTGTACTGAAAAGGAGTAATGACCTGAGTTATGCCCACTGAGCACGGAGGTAGCACAATGGCATGAAGCCCAGGTTTAAAGTTTATTATTCCATGCAATAAGCATCACTTCTGGCAGCCTTATGAGAGGAACTGAGAAATTTCAATTTTATTTGGCTTTTACATTTGAGGGGAAAAAAAAAAATACATGGGACTAAGTTATGAGATTTCTGTATAGTTTCAATGATAGAATAAAAGTGTTACTTTCCTTCCATATGGAAGTTTTCAGGTTAACCTGGCACTTTGAATTTCTGTAGGTATCATTCTTGCAAGGGTGTTAAATTTTGAAAGAGCAAAGGTGGGGTAGAGGTGTACTGGACAAAAAAGTTGGGTTTTAACCCAGTAGTTTTTCCTGTGTAAAGCTATCTTGATTTGCAAGGCTTTAAAGATCTTATCAGGAAATGGAACCTACACAGCATGGCATATCTGGGCTGTTTTTGAAAGCCATAGCTAATGATTATAGAATTAGCCCATGTAAAGACCTACAAATACTTGTGCAAACAACTCACTAAACCAAAGACAAACAGCTGTGCGAAAACTGTGACCTCTTTGTGGCTTGTTTGCAAATGGTAGAGATTTGTTTATTTAATCACATAAGTTAGAGTTCAGTTAGCTGAAGTAACATTAAAATATCACCAAACTCCCTCTGAAAAAACCCCAACATACTGGAAATCCTTATTGTGCCAATCATTTATAACCCAATAGAACTTGATATACATGAATATGCTTACTTCAGTCATGTCATTCGATTCTATTAATTTTCAGTAGAACTAGCCTAATGATTAAAGTGATAAATATGAGAGTAGCATTTGCAAGACTGATGCTTCAGTAAGCAAGCTTTAGAAAACCTGCAAACCCACACAATACACTAATAAGGGGCCACCTGCCTGACTCCCATGGGCCAGCTGTATGCTCCAGTGATTTTCCAAGGTGGGTATGATGTTAACTACATGGCAGAGAGCATGCTGGGGCCATCACACAGAGAGGAGAGCAGTGATCCATGTCTTTGTTGTAGCAGAAAGAAAACAAAATAAGAAAAATGAAGTTTCAAGTCTATGTGAGTGCCCATTCTCACCCTTGACACAGTGCTTGGTGCATTATTCTGTATATCATTCTAGAGCTAATGGAGTTCTCTGAATCCTATTTGCAAATCAACCTTAAGAAAGAAAAATTGCAGGAGCCTGGGTATAGTCAGATGAGCAGGACAAACCAATACAGCATTCAGACAGCATTTCAATGCTTGAATTTCATGCTTTTGAAGCTGTTGGACACCTGCTGCTGCATCAGCATTTTAAAATGCAAAGGGAGGGGAAATAACGCTTTTCTTCTTCTGGCAAGTGACTGCTAATGTTGTTCACCTTAGTAGTAATTTCTGCATTTGCATGAGTAGATAATTGTTTGAGGAAACATCTTTCTCAGCATTCTCTCCTTTTAAAGCCAAAGCAAGGCATTTACTTTTCAAACAGAAGACAAAATATTGTGTCACACAGTTTGGCTGTAAAGTCTTACAGAGAAATTAATTTGTATTAGAAGCAGGGCATTCAAGGCAGTTTTTGTTGGAAATGAACTTTGGAAAATAGCTGTATTATAATTCAGTGGAGCTGTTTGTAAGAGATGGAAGAACTATGTTTTGATGTTTCCACTACCTATGATGAAGGTAGTGGAAACATCCCAGAGCCAGAGGTCTACCTGAGAACTGGTCCAAATGACAGCTACTGAGAGCACTCGGGAGGAATGTCTGTTCTCTCTCAGGCCTCTGGAGCCTCTTCTGTCACCTCCCATCCTGGCTAATGTCCCAGCCACCATGCCGACTCCCTTGTAATCCCTCCATGCAATTTCCCCCTAACAGGAGAAGACACTACTGAAGAATATTCCAGTAACTAAGGTAGCTGTGTTAGATCAGCAAAAGATAGGTTATACAAAAGGCTGACCAACTCTTCCTTTTAGGAGGGTGCTTGCAGAGTATCCTTATCCCCTCCTGGCAGATGGGGCCTTTGTTCAGCTTGAAAATCTGGCTAGTACTTATTCACCTAGTAATCAGGTGATTACTTGAACATGAAATGCCAGTAGGATTGTGGAAGTATAAGGATAGATTCAGCTATCTTTACAAGGAAAGACTTATACAAGCAAAGCTGTTCTCTAACGTCTGCAGTTACTAACAAACTGGAAAGGTATTTCATTCTTCCTGTAAAGTAGAAGTATCCCAGTTCTCTCACCTTAGATAGAAGCAACATACTGAACATTGCCTTTCCTCTTTTGCTGGTAGAATGTCATCATCTGTCTATATGACTAAACCTGCATTCTTACCAAGACTCCTTTTGTTCCTAATTTACTTAAAACCTACCTACTTCTCATAGTCTTTAAAGATCAAAGGACCTTTGGAATGTAAGTATCAATAATTTTTCAGTTGAATTAGGGTGCATTTTGAAAGATTACCCTAACTTAAGCACTCTGTGCTATGTTACAAGACAAATACAGTTCTCCATGAGGAGAGGTGTAAGTCAATCAGTAACCTGCTCTCATTCAACATTTCACTTAAAAAAAAAAAAAAAAAAAGGAAAACCTAAGACATAACACTGCTCTGGGTTTTAATTTCTCTGTAAGTTGAAGAGTAAACAGACACACACACACAGAGTCTGCCTCCACTGTCCCTTTTGGCCTGTACTTTATGTGCAGGACCGAGTATTTTTATGAGATGTGCCTAAGGGTCTCAATCAAGATTAGCACCCCTTCCTGATAGGGCTTTTTTCTCTCTTTTACACATAAGAAACAGTGTTTTCTCTTCGTAATTCGTAGAGATGAGACTGATAGATGTTAAGGGAAAAAAAAAGTAAATGATCTCTCTACAGAGAGCAGAAACATAAGGAGAGTCATTCACTTCATTATGACATCTGTACAGGAAGTAGACAAAACCCACTGAGTTTCAATCCAGTGTTTTTAACATGAGACAATAAATTCCTCTTTGTGTAGGTTATATAAAAGGTTATGTACAGGCAGTTATATGACATGTGAATTTATCAATGTATACAATGAGGTACACATTATGCATACCTAAATATACACATAGAGCTCATTTTCCTACACAAAGACATGCAGTCATATGCCTTCCTGTTAAAATCATGTGTATGAGGTAACAGCTACATAAATTAACATTTCAAACCTTAAATATTTCAAATTCTAGGCCTCTTCTTTCCAAGAGTGAGGCGAACTGAGCAAACTGCAAAAGCTGAATTTCGTTACATCAGGAAATTCCAAAGATTTAGAGTACTTCAAATGCAGCACTGAGATCTTAAAATTGCAAGTTTTTACCGCAATTAGCCTGATATTCAGTTGTGCTTAATATACAGCAATGTAATTCAGGACACTCATCGACATGAAACTGAAAGCTAAAGTGCAAGTGATGTTCCTCCACATAATTTAGTGGAAGGTAACCTTGCCTAACAAATCTTCTGAACAGATCTTCTGTTATAGCTACAGTTTCTTCAAGGCCTTGGGCATAACATCTTGATTCAGAGCAAAATGAACACACATAAAACTTGACCACAACAATATTGTAACCACTTCTCAAGTCTAAACTTTAAAGGAAAAGAAAAAAGAAGAGAGACATATGCTGCAGGGAGTTCAAAGAATCTTGCAGAGTCCAGTCTGTTCATCAAGTTTAAAGGAAAATTTAGAAACGACTCAGAGCTTAGCTACATGTCAGCTTTGGAATGAGATGGTAAAGTCAAGGAAAGAGTGTGCTGGACAAGATGGTAGGGTCTTTAAGAAAAGACTTAAGGTTTTCCTAAAAGACTGAAACTGAAATGTCACAGTTATGACTTGTGAATCTTCTGGATCTATTTTTATCTCACATTGTCTGTATTATCACAACATTTCTTGCTGTACTATAAGACAATGTTTTAAATCACATTTCAGGTCTTCAGTTAGTTGATCCTACTCTTTTCCTTATGGCTGATCAGAAATGGTTTCAGTAAAACCAAAAAAAAACCTCACCAAAATACTTGCCACTGAAACAGGAGACTTTGGATGCCAGCTGGATATGAAACACCTCTATGGCAAGTCAGTGCATTTAGTCTTCATTGATCATGGGATTTGGACACATCAGGAATCTTACCTTGTGATGTAATGGTACAAATTTGAAAGGTGAAGTAGAATGAGGGAAAGTAAGAGGATAAAAAGAAGATACTTCCGTTATCAGAGGCATGGGGAATGGGCTAACTGCTGGGTCAGTCATACTAATAACCCCTTGCTGTTGCCTGATGTGACATCTAGTGCCATCTCAGCCTCAAAGACTGAAATGCATTAAACTGAAAAGAGTCACTTGGCTTTCATGAGCATAATTTAAAGGGCTACAGTGTACATGATGTCAGATTAAATGATCAAACGGTCCCTTAAGCTCTCTTAGATCTTACATACAATTTGGATATTGTAATAAATGTAACTTGGAAAAAAAAAGTATAATGCATCTTTAAACATTTTAAACATTTCAGGTTTGTGATTGACAGGCTTGCAACTGCCACTGATATTAAGAACTCAAGTAATATATTTCATCACATCTTTAAATTGCACTCATGGATAAACCACATTTATAAAGCTGATGAGTTAAATTATCAATTAATAGATTACCATCATACAAAAACTACAGAATTTGGATGTTAAATGTACTATAGCAGACAGCTGTCATGGCACTAATGAGGGGTAACTGATTGAAACCATTTTGTAAGTCTTGGTTAACAGCTTTCCCTTCATATCTGTTTCAGTGTTAGATATCATTGGTATACTGACCAGTCCTTTGCCCAAACTCCACAGCTGTCTGCATTGCGTAATAAGTGTTAGAGATAACATTTAAAGATTCATTCATTAAGCTTTCTTCCTCCAAGGGATATAGGCAATTTTTGTAATCTCCCAGGAGAGTTTGGTGATGATATTTTTTCAATCTGTGATAAGGTAGGGTTAAACTGTTTTCCTCACTGCTGCTTTTTAGAGTGTATCTGCTTAAAGTGCACAGTAATAGCTAAAGGGTTATATTACTCCGACTAGGAAGCAGGGCCACAGACATATCCATCATTCTTAAGCCAAAGGCTGAGAGACACAAAAATTAGTCTCATATTTTCCAGGGGCTGCAGGAAAGAAATCATGCTCAAGGTTTTTGTCTTTTAATTTTGCAGTGAAATTGCCTATGAAGTTTCACCCAGAGTCTGTAAGTATGGACGCTTGAAATTGCGTGTCTAATGTGAAATGGGATGCAATTCATACCAGCAGATCCTGATTGTCGACAACTAGTGAAATGAGCTCTACATATTAATATGTGGCAGGAGGGGCGGGGGGGCTGGGAATAGGGTAAGAATTTACGCTGTGACAAACAGCCAATAGGACTTGGTGTTTGCGGTTTAGTGAAGCCATCAAGAAAGAGACACACAGCACAGGACACTTTGCCTATGACACCATTTGCTTTGGCCTTTCTACATAGAACAGAGGGATTTTTTTTTATAGCAAAAAAGCACATTTCAATTGGATTTAAGAATAAGAGTGAATGTCAGTTACTGATTTTAAAAAAATATGTAAAAGAATATAGACTCCAAACAAAGAGTGATTTCTTGATGTCTTATTACCTTCGTTATCACAAAGAGTTGTAGAGTCCAGGCAAAGCACCAAACTTAAATGGCAACATGTAGTAGTAATTTTCCCATTGGAGAAGGGGAAATCTATTCATTTGTCTTTCTATGAGTTTCCATTCTTCATGTGAACACGGGGGAAATCAATCAAGCCCATAAACCTCCCCATGTTCTGCACAAAATTAAGAGGTGAAGAGATGGTCTCAGCAGACGTACAAAACGGAACACTTCATAAGAAGAAAACTAATAAAATTTAAGAAGTATAAAAACATACTTTTCATTTCATAGATTTGGAAGAAAATATGAACATTGTACATCTTAGCACCAAGTAGGGAGATAAGATCAGTTTAGTAAATTAATTTTCTCTTTTTGTAGCAAAAAGAGCATAAACCCTGCTGAGAGTGTTTGAGAGCTGACGTGATGGATCACAGTGCAGTAGCTCTATTATGACTGTATTATGCAAATGTTTTTATGCAGTCTTTTAAAATGTGTATGACAAACACATTTTTGATGATTCACTGTACATACAGACAGATTCTTGACTTCATGCAACCCCAATGACTTCTGCAAAGATGTGTGGGTCTATTAAGTAAATACATACATCTATTAAAAAAAAATACTATTTGTAAAAATGTAAGAAAAGGAGATGCAACAAAACAACAGTAGGTATTCTTGAACACTAATGGCAGAGTTCATACTACCACTACTCATTCTTATGTTTGCATAAATAAATACAAACCCAGTAGTATATAAAGCAGAAATGGGATCAGCCTCATACAAATCTCCAGAATTATCTTCATTTAGGATTGAAAAGTGGCTCAACACAATCTCATGATCAGCAAAGCCCTTTTGAAAAATGAATTGGGTAACCCAGTCCAGAACTCATTTGTCTCTCCCAGACTTGAGTATGCACTGTTGGGAAAAGAGTAGTTAAACATGTTAGCACGTTCAGGGAGACCTTACTGAGAAATAAAGTTGTATCAGTCCTAATTTGCATTACTCATTTTTCTTCTCCATCAACTAAGTTTGAACATACCATGTGTAGTCTCCGAACTCAGAGCACCTCAAACTTATTCGAGATGCAAATCTGGAAGATGAACCCACAATCTCCTTGGTTAAAATTGAGAAAGAAGAATTCTGTCCCTGACTACTGAACACAGGTGATCAAAAGTTCCTCAAAATTTGAGGAAATGTTGAAGATCAATGTGCCAAAATTGAATGAAATCTACTAAAGGAAATACACGGAAAGAAAAATACTGAAACATCTACAACAGTCGTACAAGGAACTGGATGGAACAGAGGACTCAGCATTAATGCAATGACCTTGAGAGTGCTCAGGGTAGTGATGGGCAGTGGCTCTTGCAAGGACCTATGCAAACACAAGTATCGGATTTTTCACTTGCTCCCTGAACCCAAGATACACTGTGACTTCAGCCCTTTCAGTTATGAAGGGGACCATTATCTGTGCTTCTTAGGTCCAACTCGGAACTGACATTGCTCAATTCCCAGACATTTAGGAATCCATACCTGAACTGAAAGGGTGGAAAGAACATCATCATTAGTTAAGATACTTTAAAATTAGACAACTGCTGGCTAATGTTAAAAGAACTGAATTTAGTGATACCTGTTCAAACTTCTGAGTATGTCGGGGGAAGAAAAACAAAGATACCTCCTTTTCTCCAAATATCTGCACTTATTCACAATAGAGCTAGTAATGAATTTTCTGTCACTATCAGCCTGAAATAGATTTAAGCAGCTGAAAGGCTCCATATTCCATTACTAAGTCTTGCAGTCCCTTCTAAAAAGCAATCTGCCAAGTACTAAATTGAAAGTACTGTCTGATTTGCTGAGACATCAAAACTTCACAATTCCAGAAAGTTCTTAGAGTGACAGCTGTGATGAGCTGTTTGCTGCAGTGATACGTTGCTGTAGAGAGGAGGGTGAGAAACAGGGAAAACAAGACAAAAATAAGGTCACCAAGCCAGGAGCTAAAGGAATATTTAGAATAAGAAAGACTTGCTTTTAAACTTCAGTTTACTGACACCAACTGTGACAGCAAATATTTAACAAGACATACCCATGATGCAACTGGCGAGTCCTTCTATGCCCAAGCAATGTATGCATAGGAGCGTGTTGCCCTAAGCTGTTACGTATAATTTCAGCTGAAAACTATGATTTTCTGACCATTTGCTGAAGTAAACAAATGTATCTAAATTGCTGAATCCAAGATATGCACTCAAAAATCTCTACTGTTGTTTTCATAATCAGAGGTGGACATCTTAGAAAGTGAACATGTAAATATAAAACCAATGCACCCACTTGCATTTCTAAGACATATAATTGAAGTACAGTAACACTAGACAGGATGTACAATAGTACTAGATAGGATGGATTCTCAGTAGCAGAAAACAACCATCATGGGGCCTGGAAGTGGCAACATATTCAAACCCAAATTAGTATTCATTTCCCTCTGAGCCGCTTAGGCACATCCTACCATCAATGGTCTTCTTCCTTTCTTCTTTGAAACTATGCCATTTATCTGCAAGAGCTCACTAGACTATTGAACAGGATTGCCAATTCTAGCCCTTCCTTTGCAATCTCTCTTGTGTGGTGCCATTGCTCTGGGGACAGAGGTGTGTGTTACAGGGGAGATGTGCCTTTTCCTATTAAGCAGGCCATCTTTTTCCTTCCTCAAAGTAGGCTGTAGCCATTTATGCACCCATTTCACAGATCAAATAGGTTTTTCAGACCCAGTGGATGTCCTTTAACACTCTCTTGCCAGGCTGTGACTGTTTAAAAATCAAGTACTGAAGAGACAGAGAGATTATGCAGTTTACAGAAGGTGACACACAGTGAGTCTGTGCCAGAGAGAGCTCAGGGGTTAGGCATTTCACCCTCAAGCGGTGTATGTTCACACAGAGCTGCTAGCTCTTACATAAAACATAATTAAGTACATCCCACACTAAGTCTGAGCTTTCTTTAAACTAAAGCAGGAATTTCCAGAATCTTTCTCTGGCTAAGCCCTACCCTAGACACAGAACAGGAAAACAGTCCTTGAAGAGGATTTGGAGGCCAGCTGATCACACTGGGTGAAACAAAGATTGGTGCTTCAGTCAAAAGACATTTGGTGGTGTGGGGTTTGTTTTGTTTTGTTGTTTTTTTTTCCCCCCCCATTGATATGGAATAATTGAAATCATGGAATTAGTTTTATTATTTTAGATGGTGTTATCACAGAAACACAGCAAAAAGAAACCATACAAACAGAATCAGAGAAGGCTATTTAAGACATACGAGGAAAACATCTTCGAAATGCAGGAGGCTTGATTAGCTAGTGAACAAGCAAACTGAGTTCTCTGTGAAGGGCAGTAGTAGTCAGAGTATGGCCATTTAATGAGACATGTAAAAAATAAGGAATAAGCTTCAGGGAGTTAGAGCAAGCTTTTCTTGCAGGTGTTTTAAAATCCCTAGGGATGAGATCCGGATTAGTTATACATCTTCAGGCTGTGTATTGGTGAATATCCCCTAGTTTCTTTCTTTTCTCCTTGTTTCCTTTCCCCACACCTTCAGATTGATAAGAAACTTGGGTTTCTACCCTTCTTCATTAGAATAAAGAACCCTAAAAATGTAATACATTGTGTTTATATTCAGTAGACAGAGATACATGTCTGGAAGAGTAAAAGTAAGAATCACTTCGATACTTAATTGGAAGCGACTTGCATGAAAGGACAACCTTTCTCCTTGCAATGACCTTGATTTTAATAACATATGGCTAAACTTCAATTTTGCAACCTGCAAATTTCTGCAGTATTCTTGACATCCAAGAATAACTCTGCTGTCCCAGCAAGGTGGTATGACAGTAACTGTGACCACTGCTATTGCCCTCCTCAGTCTGAGAGTGAGCTGTTTAGCATTTTCCAGGACCCAATCCAGTTGCCCCTGGTGGATTCTGGACTCCCCACCCTTCACTAGTTGCTCACTTATGACCAGTGGATCTATGATCCTTGCTGTCTTTGGGACCACAGTGTCAGGAAGGGAATAAAAAGAAGTATTCCTGTCTGCATAACGAGTACTATACTCTATACTGGTTTTGTATAAAGTTTTGTAAATGAGTACTTCTCTCCATAGATGACAGAAAGTGAGATGCTTTACTGCATTGTTACCACAAACAATAACTACTTCTATCCGTTTAGTTGCAGTTTGTCTTTTCCCAACTTTCTATTTTTCTTTTTTTTTTAATTATTTTTTTTCTTCCAAAAGGAAGTAAACATGTTCAAAAAGTCCTCAGCATTTTAATTATATACTATACTGGATAAATAATTAACTCTTACACTGCAAACTAGGCATAATTTTCTTGTTTTCATTTAGCTTCATAAAATCAAAAAATGGGCACACATTCTTATAAAAGTGCCTCTGGAGGGAGACACAGCCCAAAAAGTAGCTTGTGCCTGACATAAGAATAGAATTAGTGTGTTCTCAAATATCTGAGGATATCTACTTTAAGACACGCATCAAAATATGCACAATAGTCTAGTCTGGTGAGATGTGGCTGGGCCTGAATTCTGCAGAATTTAACCCTTCATTTATCTTACACTTCATAAAACAATTTTGCTGCACTGAGTTATTTAAATGCTGCATTTAAAATTATAATAAAACCCCCCAAATACTTATTTTCTGAGTTCAACACTAATGATAACTAGTATGATTAACTAGAGTTACATAAAATTATAAATCCTTTTTCTTCTTGAGATTTCTAAGGTATTGTTTTAAGTTCATGTGAATATTAAATCACTCAGGGTTAATCACCTGCATTTTGATGTTAATGCACCACCCCTAAGCACAAGAGCTTTAAACACTGTATTACAAAATTTCATGTTATGTGAAGACATGGAGATTAGAAAAGCCTCAACCCTACAGCTGATTTAATGCATCAGGTAGAATCTCACTACAGGTTGAGAATTACAATAAGCCATAGCTAGGAAAAAATCCAGGAGGAAAAATCTATAAATTGTGTTTTTACAGTATGAAGTTTTGCTGCCAAATGTAGGGTCTGACTCTGCTTTCATTAAAATTAATAAAAATTCTTCCCTACATATCTATAGATACAGGATAGTTGTTCTACTACCTTACATGCAAAAAAACAACCCAACAAGTCCCCCCCTCTCCCTCTGTGCTCCTGAAGAAAAAAAATTACAATATTTATCTATTATACAATTGGTGCAATAAACCCATACCTTGTAGTACCTCTTTACTTCCTTCATTTTGGGGGTGTGTGTGTGGTGTTTTTTGGTGTTGGTTTTGTTTGTTTGTTTTTAAGATGGAAGGAGCATTTTGATAAAGTAGAATCTGGAACAAGCAAGATATGTTACCGAATACAATTAAAGAACATATTGGTACTCTATGTGAGCACTGCTTTGTTCTACAGTGTGCCAGTAGCCATTCCTAATTATTTTACTCACCAAATATTTAATCTATCATTTTCTCTTAGAAGCTCCATAGTACAAACTATAGTGCTAGGTGAACAATTCCTCTAACCTGTTATCCTACACTCTAAAGAAGCCAAATGTAGCTCATACACAGGCCCATCATGTGAATTCATGGTCACATTTTGAAAGACTATACCTTCAGCAGAAGTACTAGCTAATGGAGCTCCTGCCTTCCACCATTCTTTACTACTCCAAATTCCAGCAAAATGCACTTTTGCTAGCACTTTCTTTGTCTGACACAGGGCACTTAACATAAAGCTTTTTTTTTTTTTTTAAATATTTCTGGGACAAGGAAGAGGCTAAGATTTTTTCCCCTCTCTTTTTGAGTTGGGAAGTTTCCCTGTCTTGCATTCAAAATAAGCACCAGACAATAGATACACTGGCATAACTGAGGCTATACGGTAGCTAGTAAAGATGCTGCACCACTCTGCCCCAACACAATTTAACAAAGCTCTTCATTTGTGTACACATACTATATGTATAATGCATTCCCTGAGGAATATGCAAGCTTAGAGATTGATTGATTTTCTATTCCCATCAATAAAATACTTACTAAAACCCAATAATAGTAATAATACAGAGTGGCCACAAGGAGATGTCTAGGGAACAAGAACAGGCAGTCAGGTCTCGACTGGGCAAGTCCCTGAGCAACCTCAGGTCCTTTGGACCCGCTTGGAGCAAGGGATTGGACTAGAGACCTCTGGAGGTCCTTTCCAACCCAAATTACTCTATGATTCTGCTATATCTTTTTTGAGATGGTGAGACCAGACCCCCAACACAGTATTCAATATGGGAGCAAACCATCAACTCGTACAGAAAGAAAATTTTGTTTTCTACTTTGCCTCTAGTTCTTTTCTAACAATTTCTTTCATTAGATTTGTGGTTTTGGATGATAAGATCCGAGCTGATGTTTTTGTGGAATTTTCTATCATATCCCCAAAACCTTGCTCTTGAGAGGCAACAGTCAGCTCAGAGCTCATCATTTTATATGTGAGGCTAGGATCATCTTTCCCCACATGCACCACTTCAGTTATCTGCACTATACTTTATGTGCCAGTTCAATGTTGTAACTAAAATGAAGCTAACAGAATTATGCATAGATTCAGTGTAACAACTACAGCTATATTGACTATATACAACTAACCACGTGTTTTTCAGAAACAAATCCAGCAATTCATTTTTGGTGTGCCTATATTGCATTCTCCTCACATTGTGACTTTCCCTTGGCCTGAAGTTCTGCTAGCTTTAAGAGTGTAGCAACAAAAAAATAGATAGATAGATCTATAAAGAACCACCACCAAAACTTGAAACATCTCTCTGATACCCAAGTCACTAGGTTGCTTCCCTGCTACTTACTCAGTCTTTTGTAGTGTTCCCCTAATGGGTTTTGGTCACATAAGAGGTCACTGTTTTGCTTGATTACTTTCATTTCTGTGTACTGTTTCCTACCATTAGACCATATAGAGTTTGATAAACCACTCTGTATGAGGCCAGCCTCTTACTGATACAAAGTCACAGAAGATCAGGCTCTTTTGGTATTATTGCTCTTTTGTTAGCATATATGCTTTTAAATATAATCATAAGTCAGTACAGAGTTTTGTAGCCACATATAATTACAGAACGTTCTTAGAAACTTTATGTTGTGAAGAAGGAAATCACTAGGTTTTGAGGTTTTTTTCTTTTGTTTTTCTAGTATAATTAGAACATCTTTGTCTTATACCATGAATCTAGACAATGACAATTTCATATTTTTTCTATTTTGTTAGGTACATTATGCCCTGTTTTTCTGCATCGGTAGAAAGCATATATTGACTGAAAGAGGAACAGAGCGAGATAAACTATAGACAGGCAACATTTCCTCAGCAAAAATAGCCTGAAAAGGAACAGTTTATGGAGTGACTCATTGCCTCTGAAAGAACTTATGTATTAACATTTTCACGTATATAGTAAATTATCTCATCTAGGTTTGAGACTGAACTCCCTCTTCCCCCCCCCAACCAATCAATTCTCTGTACGCAAATAATTCCCATGTAATTTGGCCAATTTGATACCATTAATTGCATTGAAACACAGTAACAGAGAGAACAGCAAAATAGAGTTGCATTATCATGCAACTGAGATGCATAAAGATGTTTCCAAGACATCTCTCTTGTGGTGGGTTCACCTTATCTGTCTGCCAAATGCCCACTCAGCTGCTCTCTCACTCCCCCTCCTCAAAAGTACAGGGGGAGAAAAATAAGATGAAAAAGCTTGTGGACTGAGATAGTTTCACCTCGGGGGCTGTGGTCAGTCCATAACACCTCCTCTCTGCAGCTTCTTGCTCTTCACACTTTTCCCCTGTTCCAGCGTGGGACCTTCCCACAGGCTGCAGTCCTTCAGGATAAACCTGCTCCTTCATGGGCTCTCCATGGGCTGCAGCTTCCTTCAGGGCACATCCACCTGCTGGAGCCCGGAGTCCTCCACAGGCTGCAGTGTGGATATCTGCTCCAGCGTGGTGTCTCCAGGGCTGCAGGGGAATCCCTGCTCGGGTACAGGAATCCCTTCTCCTCCCTCCTCCTCCTTCCCTCACCTCAGGGCTCCCAGGGCTGTTTCTCACACCTTTCCCCCTCATTCCTCTCTCTGACTGTCCAGTATTTTGCCCTTCCTTACCCAGGCTTTCCCTGAGGCGCCGCCATTGTGGCTGCGGGGCTCAGCCGTGCCCTGCAGTGGGGCCATTGGAGCCGGCTGGAAGCGGCTGTGTCCGGCCCGGGGCAGCCCCGGCCTCTCCTCACAGAGGCCGCCCTGCAGCCCTGCCAGCACCTGGGCACCTACAGTCAGTACGTCAAATCTCCATCTTTCTCAGAGCCTTAAAATCAACCCAGATCAACCCTTTTTTAAAGTAGCTTTACTTTTTCAAACCAAGATGATGGAAAAGCCAGTACATTCCTAACCTAGAAAGGTAAAACATTGTCATTATATGCAATAAAGACAGAGCATTCCTGAGAACTCAACTCATTCACCCAGAAAGGAAAGGTGTTCTCGTCCAAAGTACCCGCGTTCGTGCTGTTGTACAGAGGTGCTCTAGAGAACGACGAGATGAAAACACTGCAGGTGTGGAGTTAGTGGAACATCCAGTGACTCTCAGAACAGATACAGGACTCAAGACTCCTATCCCATTAGCCTGCTCCTTTTTGTTGAAGGATTAAACTTTCCCAACCTCTGCCTGTGGCTGAGGCACACTGGGCGCAGAATCCACGGCAAAGCACGTCTGTGTGCTGCTCGCATGGTGCCTGTCGGGCTGCCCACCTCCAAACAGACATAGCAGCATGTGCGAGTTGGACATTCCTGGAAACTACTTTAATTTGCCCTTTTTGAAGAGCCCAAGGAATGGGGACTGTGAGAACTGCCACGGTCCTCTGGGCCAAACCAGTCATCAAAACGATCATTGCTCTCTCCCTGGGGGTGATGCTGATGTCCCATGGCATCCATATGCCATGAAGAAATTCTCCTAGAAGGTATCAGTTCCCAGTCAATGTTCAGGGAGGCCACGATCACAAGAGCAAATCAATGCAAGAAATAACTATGCAGTTTTATTTAATACACAGCACTGGACTTCTTTTAAGAGGGATTCATATTATGAATTCCTCTTCCAAAATGAAGGAATTATGTGGAACTAGTCAGTCCTGAAAAACATAAATGATGTGGGCGTTGTTAGGCAACCATAAGCACTGCGTGATTGTACCTGCTACAAGGCAAAGGGCTACTGATACTTTACTGACATGCTTTGCAAAGCAGGAGTAAAATGCTAACCTTTTATGTAATACTTCATTACGCTTTCTTTGCAAAAATGAAATGGCTTCATAACGTGCAAAGTTCATCTCAAAAAAAAAAAGGAATATCTAAGATCAAAGGGACTGATTCCTCACTATCTGTGTATAAATATTTAATCTGTTTATAATAGAAGGGGGGAAATAAAAAAATCATTTAAAAGCCCGGAACTAATGCATCGCCAGTAGGCTGCACAAACTCAGAGTAAGAAAATTACAAGGCAAAGAGCAGCAGAGAATCAGATCTATTCAGGAAAAAAAAACTTCCGAAAAAAAAACTTCCAAAAAAAAATAACCAAAACCAAAACAACAAAACCAAACAAAAAACAAGACCCCCCTCAAAAGCCCAGACAAACAGGGAGCTTGAATTCTGACCTTGTTTACAGCTTTACACTAGTAAATTTAGTGCAAATTACCTGGCACCCTGCTTAGAAAGTAAAGACATTTTCTCTAAATGCTCTAGTTTTTTCAATTACAGTTAGCACACAGCTGCCCCCAGTACCCAAAGTCCAGTATGGGTAATAGGTAGAAGGAGGTTTAAGAGATAAAACCTGCCACAGAGAATTATGTCCTTTTTCCCATTCCAAACGCTTTTCCAAGCAAGGATAACAGGTTCAGTTCCTGAAAAACATTGCTTTTCAAGAAAGTAACATTCATGAGAGGAAAAAGTAGGCAAATACAAGCTACAGTAAACCCTCAGATATCCTAGGAAGATCCACCACCTATCAGCACACCTGCTGCAGAGCAACACCCTCGAATCTGTAACGTGGGGCACACACCACACCAAGCAGGTCTTGCTCAAAACCAGGACACTGGCTAAGAGCCTGTCCTATTGACAAAAATCCATCCACAAGTTTTCTCACAGGTAAATGTAGTAAATTAGGCTCTCGCAGCCTAATTTACATGCATTTCATACTATCTTCCACTAATATGGATAAATGAGAAACAATTAACTGTGTGATGGAGCTAGAAGATTAAAATCAGCCAAGAAAGAAGGTTAGCGTAGTGATACTTGTACTAACCAGCATGACTTCAGTTTGTTAAACAGTAGGATATCTTTCTGCACATTTGCTCCAGATCAATAATAAGGTGTTTTGGAGAAGGCCCTGTGTACATGCATCAGTTGTTGAATAGCCACATGAGGCTATGCAGATATATAATTGATCCTGGTAGAGAAGCATTTGTAGCAAAGAGTTACTGTGCTCTGATCTGTGACACACACACACGCACTCCCTCTCCCTCATTGCAACCTTTACAGCATAGCATCTGCTTTTTTTTTTTGTTACATGGAATTATTAAGAATGAATATTAGAGGCCTTATTTAGACAAGGATCTTAATGTGCTGGAGATTACGTAAGTACAGATCATAGTAAGCTCATATCCTAATCGCAGTGTAGTCAAAATGTGTATATGGGGAGGAAGGGCAGCAAACAGGGGAAGCTGGGAAAGAAATATACAAGAATCACAGCAATGCAATAGCTGTGAAAATAGCTGTGCAGAAAATATAATTTCCTACTCTAAGGCGCTACTTTTTAGCCTAAAAGAATTTCACCAGCAAGACTACAGCTCTGAGAAATTAAACAGATCTTTAAGAATCTGTGTTAATTTTTTTATTCCTTTGAGCATCTCTGGAAATACTTGCTATTGCAAGAGCCACACTGAACCTTCTCTTGCTAATATAATGCAATATTTACTGTGTCTATACACATTACCAAAAGTGCCTGCAATAAATTCTGCAGTTATTTTATTGTTTCTAAATCTTTACTTGCATTTTCTATTCAGTATATGAAATCCACCTTTACTCTTCCTACTCTGACCTTATCCTATCCCCAAATATATCAGCTGACAGATGAAACCCTCATACGCGTTCCCTGTGCAGGAACAGAAGCCTGGCAGTTATTGTGAGAGGAATTCAATATCTACAGAGAATGAAAATTTCAAAAGGATGAATGAGAATTTGTACCACAAATTGCATTTTCTATTAAATACTGAATTCCCTAAAAATAGAATGACCCTGAGTACAAGACAACCTCCGATTTTTGTGTGCATGTATTTTAGTGCATGAAGATTACTTCTTACCTCCTCTCCCCACCCCCTGCCCCACTCCTCACTCATCTACCTCCTACACGCTGCATCCTTCAATCACGTTTTCCATCTCACATTTCTTGACCTTTCCTCCCTCCTATTGCACATCTCCACTCATCCCACTTTTAGATAAAATGTATTCTGTCTCATATCTATCCTATGTCTTAAACTGTAAAGCGTTAGTCCCCCTACTCCTGCTAATTTTCTGAATGTCTTGTGGAGGAGGTGCTGGAATCATTGCCTGTCACTGGCAAAAGCCTTGTCAGCTGGTGTTCCTGAGCATGAATCATCATCTCCCAAATCATCTTTTCCTGACTGTTTCAGCAAGGTCATTTATGAATTTTTTAACCATGTTTAAAAAACATGGGGCAGGAAAGCAAAAAACAAACTGAACACAAGAAAAGTGTCTTTATACTTAGATAAAGTAAACTGGAGGAAGGACTGAAATCCAGTGCCTTATATGTCCCATGGCCATTTGGTAGAAGAATCTGCTCCATTGTTCTGCTTCTGTCATTAATCATTTCATAATAGAACTTCAGTAGGAGGAGCGAAGGAATCTCATCTCAGACTTTTACCCTGTTGAATAGGGTTTTTGAATTCGGAGATGGGAGACCAGCATGCTAGGAAGCATGGTATTGGATAAATACTAACTATTTAGTACACTTAGATGCCTCGAGTTATCAGTACTATGTATGACCTGAACCTGACAGATTAGGACCACTGCTAAAGACCAAAGTTCCTTAATATCTAAAGACAAATGGGCACAGCCTTCAGCCATTCCCGTGACAGGGATCATTGTAATTGTCTTTTAGCTTTAGACCTAGCATGCATGGTTGGGTATCAACAAGAGCACGGCTATGCCTACGTGGCATGAGTCTGTTGTGTGTAAATCATCATGTCTTGTAGTGGCAGTGTTCACAATAAGAAAAAGCATGCTCCAATCTGTCAGCCTAAAAGGAGTGATATCATATGCTGCATAGGATATATAGGTTGCCAGGCACTGCCCTCAGAGAAAGTGCCAGATGGTTGCCCGCTGTCTCTGAAGTGGAGCTCACTGTGCAACACTGGTGTGATTTAGAAACCCCTGGGTACAGACAGCAGCTGAGCTGTTTCAGATTCCAAATTTTAGGTTCAATCAAGTTAAACAGCAGCAGAAAACAACATCCGTTCATGGAACCACATCCTTTAAGAGCCTAGGTCTTGCTGGAAGCGTTTCAGTTACTCTGAAAACAGTTTTCTAAGAATTTTACCCTCCTTTTCTATCAGACAGTTTTATTGGAGTGCAGTGACAAGTTATCCTTTCTTAATCACAAATGTAAGCCTTAACTTTCAGTTGACTGGGCAAAGGGGTTGGCCTCACTGGAGAGCTGTGGATCTACAACAGCTCAGGCTGTAGCTGGCAGCTCTAACATTTACAGGCTTTAAGGTTTTGTAGAAACTGCATTCATCTCTCTGCAGATCCGTGTCTATTGAGATTGATAATAATGAGAATGTTTAGGGTTATTACAATCTCTAAATAATATATCAGCTCTGGCTAACAAATAGCTTCACTGCAGTCTAATAGCTATTTATTAACATAACTAAAATAAATTAGGAGGTAGCTTATTCATGAACTCAAAAAAAAAAAAGAGCTGCTAAGATGAGAAAGATGAATGTAATTTATGATTTACCTATTTTGTTGAGGGATAAACAGATACATCATCACAATTAATGTGTCTGTTACTAATTAAAAACAATGTTTGCAATGATCATTTCTGATGTAATTTTACATTTGGGTGGTTCATATCAGACTAGGGAGGCTTTCAAATCTGTGAGCTAATTTTTGCTTTCCTTGCTTTTCTCTCCTCCTCCTTTGTGTTTATGATTCCTATCATCATCATTACCATTAGCTATTTCCCATGTAGCACTACTTTGTACAGTACAAGGACTTATTTTTAAAAAGCACTTTCTTATATAATGCTCTATCCCACATTACACAGTAATTTCACTCAACAATACTAAAAGCTACACAGCATGAAGGAAGGAAAACAGTGAATTAAGGCATTTTCTGGGTCTGACTGAAGAAGTCAAAGCATTAGAATGGAGGCCAGAGGGGGTAAAAAAAAAAAAAGTTAAAGACACAGATTAAGGAGAAAAGACATACTTTCAGATGCATTCCTGCACAGCAGATCACAAAAAAAATAAATAGCAAAAGTGGGAGTAGGTCTTTAACAAGTGTAATATCTAATTGACATCAGATGAATTATGACAAATTACACAAGCTGACAATTTGCTCCCCCTAAATTTGTGTAATTTACACTACCTCCTGTACCAAAAAGCCTCCAGTTTTGCGTATTCAAAGGTTGATCTGAAGGTCTGTGGTATCAAGAGACACTGAACTGGAGATTAGCAGCCCTAATCAGTATGGAGTGGTTTATTAAATAACATTAGTCCTACTTAGGCTCCAGATTTTCTTGGGAGACAATGTCAGGAGCATAAAAGCAAGAAAAGGATTAGGGCAAAATCTTCTGGGAAAAGGAGAATGCTATTGAACTCTCAAAGAAATATCAAGGAGGGAAGAAAGCTGACAGCTTCAGGAAGTTTTCCAATCATAGATTTTTTCCCATAGAGTTTGAAGGCTGTATTGGGTTTGTGTGGCAAGGTTTTGGTAGTGGGGGGGCGGGCTACAGGGGTGGCTTCTGTGAGAAGCTGCTAGAAGCTTCCCCTGTGTCCAATAGAGCCATTGCCAGCTGGCTCCAAGACAGACCCGCCGCTGGCCAAGGCCGAGCCCATCAGTGATGGTGGTAGCATCTCTGGGATAACGTATTTAAGAAGGCAGGGAGGGAACCCTGTGCATTTGCAGCCAGAGAAAGGAGTGAGAATATGTGAGAAGGACAATCCTGCAGACACCAAGGTCAGTGAAGAAGGAGGGGCAGGAGGTGCTCCAGGTGCCAGAGCAGAGATTCCCCTGCAGCCCCTGGTGAAGCCCATGGTGAGGTAGGCTGTCCCCCTGCAGCCCATGGAGGTTAACGGTGGAGCAGATATCCACACTGCAGCCCGTGAAGGACCCTGCGCCAGAGCAGGTGGATGCCTGAAGGAGGCTGTGACCCCACGGGAAGCCCGTGCTGGAGCAGGCTCCTGACAGGACCTGTGGACCCATGGAGAGAGGAGCCCAGGCTGGAGCATGTCTGCTGGCAGGACTTGTGACCCCATGGGGGACCCACGCTGGAGCAGTCTGTTCCTGAAGGACTGCACCCCATGGAAGGGACTCACACTGGAGCAGCTTGTGAAGAACTGTAGCCCATGGGGAGGACCCACATTGGAGAAGTTTGTGGAGGACTGTCTCCTGTGGGAGGGACCCCACACTGGAGAGGGGAAGAGTGTGAGGAGTCCTCCCCCTGAGGAGGAAGGAGTGGCAGAAACACGTGATGAACTGACCACAACCCCCATTCCCTGTCCCCCTGCACTGCTGGCAGGGAGGAGGTAGAGAAAATCGTGAGTAAAGTTAAACCCAGTAAAAAGGGAGGGGGTGGGGGATGGTGTCTTAAGATTTAGTTTTATTTTCTTATTACCTTACTCTGATTTGATTGGTAATAATTTAAACTAATTTCCCCAAGTTGTGTCTGTTTTGCCCATGACAGTAATTGGTGAGTGATCTCTCCCTGTCCTCATCTCAACCCACAAGCCTTCCATGATATTTTCTCTCCCCATCCAGCTGAGGAGGGGGAGTGATAGAGCGGCTTGAAAACATGTGAAAATTACTGGGGGTGTTTCTACTGATTTTAATCAGCTTGGATCAACTTTTAAAAGCTCAGCGATACTTCCCAGCTGACAAGCAAATGGTGCATTACCCGTCACCAACCATGGTCTATCTCCCTGTTTAGCTTTCTCTTTTTATTTTGTGGTAAAAGATATTTGGTGTTGACAGTCAGACCACAAAACTCTCATTACACCGGAGAGTTGGAAGAAACTCCTCTACACAGTTCTGCCACTCGGTCTCTTTAGTGACACACATAACAGCTTTGCCAACATCCTTGCTGGGTAGAAACTTCACTGTGTACATCTGCAAAGGGAATATTGTAATGTCTGAGATTGTATAAAAACAATTCTCATGGACCTTGTTCATTTCTTATTTTTACTTGGCAAATTGCCTAGTTGCAGTTAATATTAACACTTAAAAGATGAATCTGGACCTAGTTCAACCTGTTCCTACTTGCATACCTTTTCAAGAGAGGGGCTGGACTGGGTGACACGACAGCAAATAACATTTGCCTAAAAGCAGTGCTTGCTGTAAGAAGTCATCAAAAAGGAGAAATATTTACATGTTGATAGGAAAGAAAGGGAAGTAACAGTAAGATGTAGTAGACTAAAAAATTAAAAAATCCACACTTCTAACCCAGAAAAAAAATTTTAAAAAAAAGAAAATCAGGCTTCAGACCTCTGAATATCCTTTTCAGAGAGGGTCAGCCAGCAGAGAGGCCAATTTTGCAGCTCTGATATAAACATAGTTAGAGGAGGTCAGAAAGAAAGGAAACACTGAGAAAGTAATCTTTCGAGGGAATTGACCTGAGAAGCCTACCAATGATGGATTATTGCTAGCGATCAATAAGTGTGGGTAGTGACTCCCTTACCTTACTTGGAATTCAGGTTAAGCTGGAGGAAATAACTCCCTTCTGTTTTCCTGAAGGGGGAATATGGTTATCTATTACAGGATGTTGTTTCACAATGGATGGTTTCTTTCAGCAAGAAGCCAGCCTGTGATAAAACCAACCAACCTTAGTTTCCCTTCAGAAAAAGACTCACCATCTTTGTCAATTCTTATATATTTATATTTCCCACAATAAAAATTATATATCAAGTCTTACAGCATATTTGTGCAGGAAGCTTAAAGTTAAGGCAATGGCACTCCAGTAGTATAAATAACTTTCTTTAACCTCCATTTTTTGGTTTGTAAATAGTTTTCTCCAGTAAAAAATGAATGGAGGACACCAAGTCTCTCTGGAGCAAGGGTGAGTTTAAGATTCAAAATAATAACATCCCTGGGACTGCAGGCTGTCGGAAAAAACATGAATATATCATCTCCTGAGAAATACAATAACCTCAGCCTGCCAAGGTTCTGTCTTCTTTTCTGGCCCTTAGAGCCCTTTGGTTTTTATATTTAAAACTCCCATGCTTCCCTTTCAAACTTTTTCCCTTTTTTTTCCTTTTCCCTTTTTATTTTAATAAAATTTTCCAATCTTCGAGTTTTCCAAGTGCTCTTAACTTTAGCTTATATTATAATGGAAGTACTGCCTGAAAACTGAACTCCAGCAGTCTGAAGGGTGACTAGGATAAATATGGAACTTAATGGTGGATAACTGACTTTGATGCAGTTTCATCAATCAGACAGAGATAAACTGCTTTCTCCTCTTGCAGTAACCCTTTTTAAGAAAAATGTATTGATTTTTTTTTCATCAGATAGACATATTAACTAGCAAGACACACAATGCATTCTTCTGTCTGCACAGGCATTTTGAGCAGCAATTGATTTTTTTGGCTCTACAGGAGAACAGTCACTATCGAGTGATAAACTCCAAAAAAAAAAAAAAAAAAAAGCGTGCTTCCTCTTGCACTTCTGCCAGAGGCACAGAATTAACATTCACAAAGCTTAATTTATGAAAGATAACAAAAAGAATACTTTTCCCCCCCCCAGTAAAACTTTCAATTTGTGACCACAGGAACTCATGGTAGGAGACTAGATACATTACTAAAATTAAAGAGAGAAGTATATTTGATTGCTGTAATCTTCCATTAATGAGTCTATCTGTATAGTAATTGGGCAATACAGCCAACTCAGGTCCCTTTGTGATTGATCATTAAAGATCCCATGGCACTCTTCACAAGAGTAGAGTTATCCTCCCTGTCCTTGCCAAATTCAATCACAAGTGATAATTTTCTTCTGCCTATCTCTATTTTCCCTGCAGTTTTATCCGGATAAAACTTTGCTTTTCATTTCCTGTACAAAAATTGTTGTATAATGTTTCTGCGTGCTATTAAAAAGCTGCAGTTTTCCACCCTGAAGATTACAGTATCAGATGAAATGGTTTTTGTATTACAGATATGACAAAGTGTTATCATAGTCCTTTGAAAATCTGTGGTACTTAGCTATATAAGAGTAGGCCTATTTAGTGGACTGGGTTCTCAGGTGCAAAGTGGGACTATGATAGGACAACTGCTTTTTCCTATTTTGATGACTCCAATTTAGAAACCTTGCCACTAATAGCAGAATTCAACCTGCAGAATCAGCATCATTTGAGAAGGTGCTTAAGCAGAGAAAATAAAAACAATGACTGCACTGGAATTGCAGTGCTGCCAAATGATCTGAGCATCATGGATACGTGATTTTTTTTTTTTTTTTTAATACACCTATACACATCCAAAAAGACATCCTTATTATATGGACTTCTACAAGTTTAATATAGCATGACAATTATGTGTTCAGAAGAAAAGTTAATCATGTTGGATTATAAAATTCTAGTCAATACAATGGTAGTTTCTAATGCATGCCATGTGGTCTTTGTGAAGGGAAGACTCTAAACTGGACTCTAGTCCTGACTCAGAGTACAGCCTGGTTGTTGAGAAGTTCTTGACTTCAGCATAGCCTCATAAACCATATAGTATAAGACAGTAGATCGATCTGGTAACAAGGTTGTAACTGACTAAAAAACTATCCTTTTTTTTTTTTTTCGCTGGCTACCTACCACTGACAGAAGGCAGAAGTTTTAAGTTCTGTTTTTAAATAAGGTAACCTCACATAATTCCCGAAGTAGTATAAAACACCCTGTGGCTGGTAACCCTCTCTGTTTCTTTCCCTTTACAAGGCAAGAATCTTTTGTTAGAAGCATGTCTATATTATGAAAAAGTAATCTGTTTAGAACATTTTTTTAGTCCATGTTTTCAGGATCTTCTGTTTTGTTTTCTTCAGGGCAAATTATCCCCAAAACTTTTATCAGGTCTTTTTTTCTTCAAGGAATTTTCACTGCATAACGTCTTATTAATTAAAATATCTCTAAAAATTTACAGTTTTTGACTTGAGCGGTCACCATGGTGCTATAGCAACGTGTCTTAGATTAATGTACAAAATCCTCATCCCAGTCATGAAATGGCACCTGTGAATAGTTATACAAGACAGCTGCGAAGGCAGTGCAGAAACTAAAAGCTTGTATTAGCATTTCCACCAAAGAAATGCTGCCAAGCTGTGTGACAATTTAAGGGCCAGATTCTCAACAGCAGCCCTTGAAGAAAAGGAAGATGTGGGATGCTGAAGAAGAAAGGGAATACAACAAAGCAGAGGTGTTATTGTGGTTTCTCAGTTCTTTTGAATTACTGGGAAGAGAAGCAGGTCCAAAGGCCAGGCTCATAAGACTAAGCAACCCCAAGGGTTGTTTGACAAGCTCCTCAGCATTATTAAAACTTGCTTTGCACTATATTTATCCCCCTATCTACTTCCCACCCTAACTCATCAGCCGTTTTCATATGAGCAACACAGGTTGCAATAACAAGCTTTGCCAGCACTTGAACCAAGTGTCAGAGGATGGAGAGACAGAAAGAAGGGGAGCCTTCTCAGAGCCTCTTCAACCCTCTAGGAAGATTTAGAGGGCCACAGCTCCCTTTTTCATTAAATCATCTTTTTCCCAAGTCATTGCATAACAAGTCAAACTTTTTGTAGCACAGAGCCACTTTCCATCATAAATGGAGATTTAGTAATAATTTAAGAGGTGAACACTGAAAGTGCATTTCAGAGAATCAGAAAAATAGCTTAGCACCTTAGCACTGCAGAGATCAACTTGAGATGCATCTTTGGAACTTCCATACCACATGTGATTAGACCCCAAATCAGAAAAAGTTAAGAAAATAGTGTATTCTTATAACTTTTGTGCTTACTTTTACAGGTGGGATAACATAAAGGAAGCAAATCTTTTATAAGAACAAAATTAAATGAGTTTTGATTAGGAAAAAAGTCATAAGTTCAAGTCTGCTCATACCTCAGTGGATTATTCAACTCAAATTAGGATATCATTTAAGTCATTAGCAAGACAAATGTTCTGATTAACATGGAAAACAGCTTATGTTTATACAATGAAGTTTTAATATTAAAGGTTCTTAGAAATGAGATACCTAAATTCCCACTTGGGAAAATGTCTTTTATTTTGTTGGACTGTGAACACAGTTTTCTAATTTCTTGAAGATCATACAAGTTTAATCAACTCCTGACCTTATTAGAAAGCAATGAGATCATGACATTTCAAATCTTAAACTAAAACTGTATATTTGTTTGCAAATTAAACAAAGAATTCTCAGTCTCACACACTGATTTAAATCAAGTGATGCCTAATTCTTTCAGCATTCAGCCCATAACAAACTGCTAAAAATTTAATAAGTGAGATTTAAGCTCTGGGGGCTTTCTTCATATCAAACTATATAAAAAAAAAATATAACATTAGCCATGCATTTAGACTTTGAAATAGATAGTTTCTGAAGTAAATATCCAAAGGTCTTTTTCTATTGTATAATCTTCTAGTCAGGGGAGAGTTTAGGGTTTCTTTATGGTCATACCTCCCCCTCCCCCCAAGACAGTACTTTCTGTACTTCAACATTTTTTAACTGTAGTTCAAACTACAGTTTTGCTTGAATGAAGCTCTAACACTTGTGTACAGTTTATACTATGCTGTTTTAAGTTGTATCTCATCTAATTGTCTCAGCACAGAGTGTGGCATCTAAGTATCTCAGCACAGGGTGTGGTGATAGTCTCAAAATACTGAAACTTGAAACTTATTGAAACTGATGGAAACAGACTCTCAGGTGGCATACACCAGCCTAAAGACACCATGCTTCAGGTGAGTATTACAAAGTTATTTTCTTGCTGTTCATTAATAAAATTACTTTCAGGAAGCAAGTTCTTATAAAAAAAAAATCTACCAGAAACATTCCTGTCCTTGTCTTCCGCCCTGCCCCAGGATATTATTCATGCCTAGAGAAAAAAAAAAAAAAAGAAAAAAAGAAATACAGCAACTAGATTTCTTAAATATTCCCAGGATTATAAATCGTAGGGATCACATTATCATTCAGTGATACATACCAGATTATAGTAACCCATTCTGTTGGCTGTAAGTTAAGAACTTCTATCCTGTCCCTTCCTCTATTCGGTTCTAAAGGGGAGTATCCAGAAGATCTCCCCCACACAGGACAGACTCTTCATTCCTATGGCAAAATTAGTGCCCGATTTTTTGACCAAAGTGAAAGCTGTATTTGATCAAATTAATATTATATGTATTTTTAATGAAGTTAAATAACTCATAGTCACCAGAAAAAAAACACAGACAAAAATCTTAGGCATATTGAGAAGTTGTACATGCGGTCTAATGGGTATTCTTTAGGATTTTCAGAATCTGTTTCTGAATCTAGCAAGTTCATTCAGCATAACTTTCTCTGTATAAATAAAGGGCCTAAGCTCCAGGCTTAGGAGATGTTAGAAGGGGGCTGTAGTTTCGCGGTAAGTTTCCAGCAGGAAACATGCCTGGTTCAGAGAAAGTTCCTCTCCAACATACTTATGCAGCTGCCCATATTCTGCACTGGTGAGACTGGATGCTGGTTATGCCTCTGGGCGTTGATCACAGGGAACCTGGTTTTTAGAAGTAAAAGCTAACGCTAAAAGTTTCTATGGGTAATTTTCTTTTCATGTCTACACAAACACATAAAGACATTACATTGTGCTGCTATACACACTCATCCTTTTGCATATTTGCAAACTCATGGGGGGAAAAAATAAAAATCTGTCCCAACTTGTTAACAGGGTATAAGCATACACCATCTGGTTCAGGATGTCTGTGAACCACAGTTTGCTGGATTCAGGAAGGGCCTCTGAGCAGAAATGTCATTTTACAATTACCCCATTTATACTTAAGCCTGGTTTTCATCACTGCTGGGGAGAGGGTACTGGGCTGGATGGACTTTTGCCCAATCTGCAGTTTTTATTCCCCAGTTAGACCCGATGCTAGTCCCTCAAAGCAAGCCAGAGCTGCCCTGGGTTATGCTGGGGCAGGGACAAGCATGGGCTGCTTCTATAGATCAGTGATTTGTGAAAACCTTTTATGTACATCACCGTTTTCAGAGGGAAAATAGAAAAGCTATAAGAAAGGCAAGTCTCTGACCCAGATATGTTGAAAATCATGTTAGTTAATACTATATGACTCTAGGGATCATTCCTGGGCCTTAATGCCACCTGTGGACACCAGATCTTGTGTGATGTTTAACATAATTTGTTTAACTCTATACTGAGATAAACTGGGGAAGTCAACTCCAGGATAGTGTTGTAGCATGAATTCAGTAATGTTCATGATACGCAGAGTGATCACTATGCCATACACGTACATAAGCACAGCAATAGGAAAAATATTCACTAAAAATCTTGACTAATAGGGTAAGAGTTATATTTCTTGGCATGCTACTGATTAAACCTCAGCACATGCTCCTTTAAAAAAAAACCAAACCCACAACAATTACCACTGCATTTATTCATTGTTATTTTATTAATACTGAAATAGGTGATTTCTTGAGATGCCTCTTATAAATTATTAGCTAGAATAATTTCTCATTCACTTCTGTTAATAAAGGTGATAAAGAAAGATCATCCAAGATTCACACTCTGTATTTCCTTCTCAGTAGGTCTTAAATACATTTTTCTCTATGGATTGACTGGGGTGGAGAAAGGTAATTAGATGTGTCAAAAACCATGCGTCTGGGGGAAAGTTAAGCTTGGATAGATACTGTGGGATCTTGTGGCTCAAGATTGTTGAGGGGGTTTTTGGTTGGCTTTTTTTTTTTTTTTTTTAAACTGTGCATAAGATTATACAACTTCTTTATTTGCTCTGTTTCTTTGGCCTCTGCAGTAGCTCGATAAGAAACATTAATGTGTGAAGGTAAACAAGACAAATTTATGCATACAGCCCTTCCTGCTTGTTCTGCAGTGCTCTGATATATTGCATATACCAACAGAAAGGCATTATATAGTTCACTAATTGTGTTTTTACTTTGCATTGTCATTACTATTTATATCGTATCAACAATGGCTAGGAAAACCTGCCTGTGGAGTCCATTCTGCTAGTTACTGTACCAGCAGTATTAGCTCAGGCAGCATTTTGAATTTAAGCAGAGTCAAAGAAATGATTCTCTGAGTGAGTTGTCCACCTCCTTGCAAATGAGACCTAGTTATGTCTGTTACTTTCTACCTTTAAGACAGGCTTTTGTGCCTAGGAGGCAGGTTTTATTTGAATTCACTGAGACAGAAGCGGTTAACTCTCCAATTCATGTTTGAAGACAGATATCGAGTGGCCTTTAAATGCTAGCCTTGCTGTCATGCACACATTATGAGACGATTAATGTTTAAAACTCACCTGCTGACCTACAGGGTCAATGCCTACAACAGTACCTACAATGGTCTCTGTAGCTGGCCAGCATCATTGGTACTTTTATATTGTAGTAGAATTTCCCCTGCTTCTAATGTGTGAGCTATACTAAGCTCTTTTACATGTTAATAAAGAAGATATAAGGAAGCAGAAACAATTGAATAAGTTACTTTAAAAACCTGTAATTCAAAACTACTTTCAAAAATCACTGAGTTTTGTTTATATACTTAATTAGGAAAATAAATCCTCTGAAATACTTCAGTACTCTGGTGTGCAATTCTGACATGCTAGCAACATATAGCATAACACCATCTGTTCAACATTTGGGTTTTTTTTTTCCTTGAGAAGAGAGAAGAAGAGTGAGGCATGAACATTTTATAGTTATGTTACTCTGTAGGAGAATACAAGTATTGGTTTTTTTTTTTTTTTTTTTTTATGTTGCTGAAATACAGTTCATCAGACCAAAATCTAAACTCCTGTCAGAAATGGTAGTTTTTATATATTTATATCTGGGAAGCACTGAAACTTTTGATTTTTAAATTTAAGAGTCTTACCCTTTTAAGTGTGCCCCCAAAAAGACATCAAGACTGCTGGAACTTACTAATCTCAGTTTAAGCAGAAAGTGAGTTGAAATAATGTAACAATTTTATTTAATTTTAGAAAATTTCAGAACCTGCTATGCACAAGTCACATTTCATTCTACAAGAAAAAAATAGCCTCAAATTCACAAGAGTCTAATTCACCACTTCTGCTGAGATTCTTCCTTAAATTATTAAAGTGTTCAACATGGACAAGTAGAGGGAAGGAATCTTTCTTGTATTTATGCCTCAAAACTCTTCAGAAGATTCAGCGGAATTGTCATATAATCCATACATATGAACTATTTTACGTACAAGGCCTGCAATTTATGTAACCTTAGCTTGCAGTACCCTGATTTAAGTCACTGAGGATGCAGGGTTTAGGCTAGGGAGGAAGTCTAAGGGAAGTGATAAGCTCCCTTAAGCATGAGTGTAGCAGAGGACCAGGAGCTGGTGAGGGTGGGGAAATTCAGGGGTTCACCCATCTGCACCCACCACCGCCAAGCCTCCATCACCCCTTTTGGCCTGAAAGCTCCCACCAGAAATGGGCTAGACCTCCTGTTGTTTTACTGTTGCCTTTTGGGTCTATGCAGATTTCTCTGGCAAAACCACAATGGAAAACAAGCAATGTTTTGCTTCAGAAGACAGTTTAGGGATAAATGTTAAGTCTGACTCAAGGCACACTGAGCTCAGAAGAGATCCCCAGGAACATTAACGGACCTTTTCAGTGCCATTCTCCTAATCACTGTTTGCAGATACTTTTAATAGATATTATACATTTAATGCAATTTTGTTTGGAAAGACTGGCACATCCAGATGTGTTTTCTGTTCAAAATCGTTTAACATTCATCCAGATCCAGAAAACCTCCTAAGCCTCAATCTACTCCTGGTTCTCCCAAGGCCTTACCACAGAAACCCCTAAACATAGAAATAGACTAAAGGCTTAATTTTAAAAAGAAAATGTTTGTCTTGGTACAACACATTTTATACCTAAAGGCAGCAAAATCAGATTTCTTTTTTTTCCCCCCTCATAATTAAACCCATCACTTCAAGTTTATTTTGTTTAACAAAATGTCATAGTTTTGGTGGAGGGTCAAAACAGTAACAGCTACTTCAATAATGTTTCTCCACCTAAAGAAAAGCTGAAATTCTTCTAATACAGTTTAAGGTATTTTATTTTTACTGTACATAGTTCATAAGCTCCTAAAAAATTTTATGGGAAGAATAACTTATCAAGTGACTGACATGTCCTCCTGATAAGCACTTCAGGTCTTCACACAGATGTTTGAAATAATATCACATAATATAGAAATAAAATTGTACTGCTTCCTATCATTGAATGAAACAAATGTTCTCCTTTGTTTTTACAAAATTATTTTTTTAAAAAATTGTTTTTTTAATGTTGCTTTTTTGGTTGTTCTTTTTTTGTTGTTGTTTTTAAATGAGGGAAACCTCTGTTCTGGGTCCTACCATAATGTTTCTGTGGCTAAGGCTTCAGTCATTATAAATAATATTCTAAGGTTTTTTTTACATCATACCTTTTACAGTTTACATATTTCTTTTGCAGAGCTAGAACAATTCTTAAAGTTATAGTTTTACATACTAACACTGTACACAGAGAATATATCTACACAATATTATTTACTTGCTAAATCTTAAAACAAAAAATAAAAACATCCAGCTTTGGTCAAATATTAATGATTAATTGAAGTGAATAAACACATAAATACATAAAAGCAATGGTGAAAGAATTACTGATATATTATAAAGGATGTACTTAGTGGCCATAAAGCGTTTTAAAAAATGAATACGTTAAAAACAATATTGATGTGCTATGTACAGAAAAACATACTGATGAGTAAGCCAGTGATTCAAACATTTGATTCTTTCTGCAGAATTTTAATGAGGGGGTGGATGCCTCTTTGGGAGATTTTTAAGATGCTCAGAAGACCTTCCCTCACCCTGAGAGTCCAGGGCCTCTGTATCACAGCCATTTTTTTCCCCCCCCAGTAATATCTTCTAATAGCCACAGTCATGAGTTTTCACTCATAGCAGTGGGTTAATGCCATGTATACCCCAGTGTGGCAACTGTTAAGTATTTCCTGGTAATCACTAGACACTTTTTTGTGGTTCCACTTAAATAAGATCATCTTCAGAAGCCCTCTCCACAAGATCAAGCTACCTGAGGAGCTTGACCTAGGATTAACATTTAGCCACAAATAGAAACTATTAAACTAAGTCAAGAAGATGAGGTAAAATCTTCTGTTTGTAGTGACAGGAAAGTCAGTAAGAGGTCAGATTTATACTACCTCTTGGCTGGCTTACCCCTCTCAATCAATCATGAGAAATTAAATGAAATCCCACTGAAAAAGATTCAATTTACATGATGTTATCATTGCAAAACTATAAATTTGCAAACTGGCTATTTGGCTGGAAGGGGAAAAAACTACACAAGGGAGTTTTGCTACTCAGGTACACCACACTTGGAATTAGTTACAACAGTAGGCATTTAACACAGCAAACTCAACACTTCTGCAAATTCGTGGCATAGTTATCTGCAGAACCAATCAGGAATCTTAATTCTTTCCTTCAACAGAAGTAATTTCAAAAAGTGTTTCAAATGAGGAAGCATCATAGAATTGGTTTGCTTTCCTACTAACAAACTGGAAAATTCCAGTTTATTTGTATGGGAGTCAGCAGCGCCTGCGTAAGTTTCAAATCAATTCCTGAGGGTAAAGAGAGTTTCCCTAGCACATCAGGTGCCCTTTATTACTCTAATTGGTTCCAGCTGTAACAGACTTTAAACAATAGCAATTTCTGAAGAATCCAGGCATGAGAATTAGACATCTAGCAATGATTAGTTAAGTGACATACACCACTCTTCCCAAGAAACATCTGAAGAAAACCAGCCAAACAAGGGAAAAAAGTTTATTAATTCTTGTGTTTACGGTTGTGTAATTGTTCAACATGGTATGAATTAGTAGATATTAAAAAAAGGTAATTCCTGATAACACTAGAAGGGCTTGACAGTGGAATTCTACTTAGGACTAACCAGTTTGGGGGTTGAATAATATGTTTGTAAAAAATGTGGTTTATGGTCAATAAAAATCCCTTGTAAGTTCATGCTGAATTAAGCAAATAACAAGAGAAAGTGGAAAATTAAAACATTTTGTTTTGATCCTATTAAAAGACATTTCAAATGTTTGAAAAACTTACCAGTTTGATGTAAAAGAAGAAAACAACAGTAATGAAAACATTTTCAAAATAAGTGGCTTACATTAAGTTATTTAGATAGAAAAAAGACAGGACTTTTTCCACTTTGACTAGTTACACTATCTTTTTTTTAATTTGTAAATTTTTCTGGCTAACAACCAAAAAAAATCAGCTCTTTGTATACCTTTTATCCCAATGCACCTTTTAGACCTGTGGGAACGTTTCCCTGTATTAAGCAATCCCATGAGCAGCAGCACTAATAAATCTGAGGGTCCCCTAACCTGATTATTACATTTCTGTATGCAACTCCAATCTAGCACGCCCAGCTGTTCTTTTCTTAATGTTGGGAATTTCCACCCAATAGCATCTTCGGTTGCAGCCTTTATTCCCTAACATACGTTCTCCTCCTTCACCATAATGACATCTTTACCCTTCAGTGCTCCCTGCTTACCAGGTGGGAAGGTCACAGCACACGTCTATGGCTAACTTGAGGGATGGACTTGCAGACTCTGGCCTCTCAACAGGGCAATCAGTACACACAAGTGGATTAGGGAATTTTTGAGCCCAGACTGAAGATTTCAGCTTAATGAGGGCACTTACTCTAATTCTCTATGCTCCTCCACCCCAATTTCCCTCTTACACACAAACCCTTACTCCCTTGTTCCCCTTGTGAAATTGCTTCAAAAAAGGAGATGGAGACTAGCATTATGAAATTAATGACATCTGATATAATAGACTCACATCTGCATAACAAATTATTAGAGAATTGAAGTTTACAAAACACCACATAACAAAATGCACAGATGATAAACAGTATTAGAAACAAAATTAAACCAAAGTAACATACTACTTTGCAACACAGCTCCCAGAACTGACTGAATGACAGAATGAAAATTCATTACATAGGTTGTTCAACATGTATTGCTGCTCCATGTCAGACCTGGCAAAGTATTATTCACTTAATACTTGCAACACATTATTCAACCAAACATACAGCTGTTGAACAGTGGAAAAAAACCTCAGTGGTTTCCAAATTTTTTATTTTAATGAAAACCAGAAATACTATTTGTAACATATTCAGCGAATACTGTCTAACCAGCTTTCTTATATGTACAGATATTTATTTATGTACCAGATACCTATGCTTTTTATTTCCTAATAAGAATCCTCAGAAACCAACTTTCCATTTAATGTCAGGTTACTTAATATCAAAAGAATATTAATTTGTGTATTCCACTTTGAAAAAATAAAAAACCAAAGAAACACACCAAACAAACCCAACAAAAAAACCCCAACCAACCAGCAAAACCAAACACAAACCACAGAAGTGAAATAGAACTTTTTGACTGCTTAGGACACAGCCAAATCTAAACAGAGAAAACCTTAATGTTGTGCAAGCACTGTTAACAATAACACACCAGTGTTTTGGCTATCAACACTATTTTAGCCACAACCCCAAAACAACACACCACCATTCGGGCTGCTATGAAGAAAGTTGGCTTGCACTTGGCCACAAAGTTCTTTGTTTATTTATTTCAATCCAGCTATCTCCTGATAAAGATTAAGGCTAGTGCAAAACCCATACTAACATATTAAAAAAAATATCACCACAATAAGAGGCAAATAACAAAGTTAAAATGCTGATGGTCCGTTGACCTTACAACTCTGACTTTTAGCAAACCACCTGATGGTTTTGTAAAGCTCAGGACTGCAAAGGAAGCATTTAGAGAAGTCAAACAGTACACAGAAAATCTGGAACCAAAAAACCCCCAAAACCTTTAGACTTACATTTTTTCTTTCTGCAGGACAACTCCAGCCCTATTCAGTCCTTATTTTGTTGTTTTAGCAGCAGGGACAAGCTGAAGCAGTTTGAACCCCCAAGTGATATCAGGACTTATGTTATTGCTGGAAAGATACCTTTGAGCTTCACCTCCACCACAGGTGTGCTGAACACCACTTTGATGCAGCTGATTTCAATCGTATTCTCACCTGAATGTAGTCCATGGGAGTTTTACCACTGACTTCAGCAGAGTCAGGATTTCATGCAGTGAGTTAGTATAATTTGGATTAGTCTTGTAACTTGCTCAGAAGCTGATTCAAAATACAGTGAAGTCACAGGGAGCTGTATTGAATCAAGTTTAATTCAATTAATTAATTGTATTTAATAGTATTTGATTAATTTTAATGAAAGCTAATCAGATTTTTAATGCTTTTCTAGGAGGCAAAACTTATTTCACTCTAAAGGCTGTATTATGCCAAGTTTGATGGTATTATGAGATACCTTTTAGCTCTTTGTATATAAGTTTATGGTAAGGGGTTAGTTTTTTTAAAGAGTGCTTTCATTTTTCCATGAATAAAAGGAAAAAAAACCCACCAGCCCTAATTACAAACTTATAGAAACTGAGTTGGGTTAAGTGGTTAGGATTTCCAAGACTTCTGCCTTCCCATATTGGCTAAGGCAGCTGAAGCATAAACACTTTTAAATGATCTTGCAATATTTGCCCTTTATTAGAGTTGTTCTTTACAGGTCTAATATCCATTGTATTAAAGTTCACCAGATCAGCAGTAATTAGCTACCTCACATGTGGGCACACGTTCCAATTTTCAGTTATTGGACTCAGAATAGATATTGCATTGCTCTAACTTCCCTATTGTATTCATGTGCATAGCAATTCTTTTTTCTATCTTTTCTTTTTGGAGCCACAGTATATTAAACCTTTTGGCTAATCATGTCAGAAAACAGAATATTCTAATGGTTTTCTGAAAATATATTTCCTATAATTATGCTGTTATAGAAATCATGCTATAAACTAAGATTAAATGCTTCTCATTTAAAACCACTTGATACTAAAATACTCTCAACTAAAAAGAATATAATTTGAAGCTGTGTTCTACAGAAAAGGCTGTTATTGGACAATGTGACAGCTCCTATGAGTGACTTAGTAAGGGCATTTAAGAGACAACAGCTTAATATCACTGGTATATAGCAAGAACGGAATGCTCTCCCAAATCAGAAATACCCTTCTGTTGATTTCTATGCCTCTTCCTGTGCAAGTCCAGAATCTGACTTTGTCATTAGTCCTTCAGGACTGGGGACATCGAAGTACAAGTACTGTCTTAGTGTAGAGACTTCTGCTTTCCCTCCTCCCTGTGTGCATTCATAAACTAAGCACAAGAGACAACAATCATTTCTGGCGGTTTTGTGGCTTTGCTGCACTGTAAGTGTGAAGCAATAACAAAGATGATAATATCAGCTATGTACACTTTAAACATCCACCATACAATTAGTTCAGAAAGTAAATAAAGCCATCTAAATTAAAATAAGCTTTTATGATTAATAAAATGCGCAAATATGGTAATCTTATTAGTGTGGTGAAAGGCAGAATTTAAATTTCACAGAGAATGAAATCAGAGAGATTTATTTTCAGATTGAAAGTAAACAAATGGGTTTGATTTTTCTCTGTGCATCTAAATTGAAGGATCTTTTCCTGAACTGTGCAAAAATTAAGTTAACACCTGAGTCAGCAAACTTTCAAATCGATCATAGAACTTGCTGTTATCTTCCAGGCCCTGGAAATGTAATGGCTGATGGTTCTGGGGTGTTTTTGCTTGCCTTCAGCATTTAAAATGGTTTTCACTGTTTCAAGAGGCTATTTATCCGTCCACAGAGGCCTCCTCTGATCTTTGCCACTACAGGATTTTACTTTCTGTTTGAAGACCAATTGGCCTAGGAAGTTGTTTTTCAAAAGGAACGGATAGAAGCCTCATGCAGTCTCATTTGGGGAGACCTGTGTCAGAAGAACGGGAAGAGGCTGAGCATCTCTAGGCGTTGTTTTCTTCAACTCACAAAAAGTAGCATCAGTTAGCAGGAAGGAAAGTATTCACTTCATCTGCCACTACAACATATCCAATAAACGTATGTCTAGTATGAGCCGCTAATTTCCATGTATAAAAGCACTGAAAAATCAGACAGCTTCCAAACACAAAATGCTCCAGTATGCTTTAGTAGAGAAAAACCACCAAAGCTGGATGGTTACTCGTAACAAAGCTTCATTTGCCTGATGTTGAAAAAGGCAAAAAGGGGGCCAAATTTATCACTATTAAATAGCATACATATGTAATGCATTAGCTTTGGCTATTTTACTACCTTAGACACAATATGTCATGGGAACGTCTACTGAGTTTAAATATTATCTTTTAATCACATTTTATATTAATATATTTAAGAAATAACAATGCTTTTCTTTTTTTAAGCAAAGATCAAAATACTATCCAGTCTATAGAAAAATAGTTGTTATTGTAAAGTTGTAAATTCAATAACATATTTTTAACATTTCTGCATTCACATATTCCCATTCATTAGAAGTAGCTCCTCAGCTTTTCTAAAATAAAGCAAGAAGAAGCAGTAGGGGATAGCACTTCCTAAAGCAGGCTTGTTTTTGAAGTTCAAAATAACTTGATAATTTGGTAGATGATTTTATTTTATTCACAAAAAGTGAGTTTAAATTAATATTCAAAATAAATAATTTTAAAAGTGGTCAGGAAAAGCTGAAACGCTCTTGCATGAAGAACATGCAATATTTTGTCATTTTGTCATGTACATTAATAATTATAATATTACAGTCTTAATTTGGTAAAATGGATTTAATAAGAACATGATCAAATCTGATTAAAATTGTGGCAAGTTAACTGCAACCATGTGTCTAAGTGCTTTCCTGAGTTGGTAACTAATTTAACACGTCAGCTTGTGCTGCTTGCATCTACTTATTACCTGTTATTAATTTGATTATAGTTTTCTCTTAATATGACTGAAAGATGGATAGGGACTTTCCCATCAATATTAAAATGGAAAGTACAATAAATCACAGTACTTTACATTTTAAAATTCATCATTTGTATCTTAAAAATTTATTTATAAACATTTTCTTAATGTGCAAGTATTAAACGGATTCTCTCATGAATTATATCTCAGTAATGAAGCAGACATGAAAAATATTATTGATGTTATCCAAGAGAGTATGAAATGTTTCTTGAAAGATTTACTTCGGTAAGGCCTGCCACAGACTTCACATGTGATCTTTATACTGTAATTAGATCTAAATCTCAGAAATTACTCAGGCAGCTAGCTGTCAGTAAAATCAATGTGAGATAGTTGCCTAAAAAGGAGCTGAAAGTTTAAATACCATCATGTCTCTGACCCTTAATCTCTATGAGAAAGTTCATCTAAAAATTACACATTCAGTTTAATCTAATTACCAAGGCTCCCTTTTTAGTCAGAATAAAAAGGTAGATGAAATGGCTCCCTTATTGGAATTTCTATCCACTGACCTCAGGAAAAGGGAAAGAAAAAAAAAAAAATCTAATTAGTCCATTGTCTTTGAATGCTTTTTGGTTGAAGGTGAGATGATTCTCATCCTCAGTGCTTTATTTTTCTGTCTTTAACCAAGGACAGTAAGACAGGGTTTCTGTGCCTCGGGGTCAGGTGTGGAGGAATCCTTGCCTGAGCAGAGGAGGTGTCAGTCTGCCTATGCTGCCGATATTGGTCAAGGGGCAGGGTGACACTTCCCTACCTCACAGCAGCATTCTTCACTACGGATGGAGATATGTTTAGAAAATGTGTGACAACCACATACATTCTCACAGACTAAAAGCAGAAAACGTTTTACCCAGCACTGTCTGGATCCCCAAACCACTGCATGAACAAATTTTTCTGGGATACTTCACCTGTAGAGGACACAGATAAAAACATTGGTTTCCAAATTATTAAATAGGAAAGACCCAGCTTCTTCCCTCAGGAGCCCTCTCTGGTCCTGAGCTCATGCTCAAGAGAGGGTCAGAGTAAAGGGAGCATGACCCCTATAAAAGCTGTGACTCCTTGTAACGCTGTCCTTATGGGAACCAGGTGCTGTGATCATTCTCAGTGGATCCTGTGCCACTTATCAGAAAACTATAGCAGCTGTTTTGCAGGTTCTGACTAGGTATTCTGGCTCTCTATTTTATGACCAATTTGCTCCTTGCTTGTGTAAGTCTTTCCCTTAAAAATGTTTTTCTTCTAAATTCTCGTTAGCTTTCAGTTCCTAGGACCTCCAAACCCACAGATGCAACAATGCAAAATCTGATTAGACATTAGGAAAAATAAATTCACACTGAGGAAGATCAAGCACTGCAGCAGGTTGCCCAGGACAGCTGTGGAACCTCCATCCTGGGAAAAGTTCAGTGCTTAACTCTGAGCAACCTGATATGACTTGATACTTGCTTCTAAACTCAAAGCTAACTCTGCCTTGAGTGGGAGCTTGAGCTAGGAGACCTCCAGAAATCCCTTCAACCTATGTTGTTTTAGGATTCTGTGTTTCTGTCTTTGTCAATTGTTAGTCTGTTATCCAACTCAGCTCACTCTGTAATTTATCACTTAAAAAATGATGAGAGCTGTTGACCTTTGAAATCAATCCAGAATCAAATAACATTAAGAATTTCACAGCTTGACTCTAGTACACATAAACCTTAACTCATACATAGCTATGACTGTGTTTCAGGAAGGAGCACGCAATTTCTTCTTTCTTCTTCCTGAGCCCTGTACATTTATGCTTTCAGCTGGTCCCTGTGGTGACTCAGAGTAGCATAGGATTTCTGCCAGCTATCCAATGAGATATTTCAGAATCTTTCTCTCTCTCATACGCAGAATTTCTCCTAATTTCTTTATTTCAAACATGTCAAAAGAGTTGTGTTTATTTTCTCTCTTACAAGCCAAGAATTCCCAGCACCTTAAACTCTTGTAGAATAAAGTGCATCATGTGATCTGAAGATGTTTTGTAGGAATTTTGGGAGAATTTTATCTTTTTTTTTAAAAAAAAAAGATACTTTCAGAGTAAGGCTTTTTTTTTTTTTTTTTTTTTTTTGTCCTGGTAGCAGAACATGTCAAGTGAATGAAAGTTAAAATAGACTTTAGTTTTTACAAAGATAGAGCAATTGCCTTTCAGGGACTGCCAATCAATGCCAATTTTAAATCTGCTTAGTGCCTCCAGTCCTTCAGGTATTTGGGGATTCTGAGGTTTTCAGATGTTCATGATTAGAAATATTAATAGGCTTTAAAGGAGATTTTATTTCATATGAAATTGTTGCTAAATTGAAAGAATGTGCAAGTCTCAAATTAAAAAAAAAAAAAAGCCCACTTTCTACCTTGCAAATTCAGTACACAGCCAAGAAGAACCAAGTGTAATCCAAGAAAAGAGAGATCTGTTTTACTTTGAACAGTGATGAAACTTCAATTTAAAATATCAAGGATTTTATTCCTGGTCATTAAATAATAACAAAGAAATGCTAACTTTTGTGATTACTGTTTTGTTTATGTTTCAAATACATGGCCAGTTGAGCTTGAGATGCTTGCCCTCCCTTTTTAGCATTATAGTTAAGAATTGAAAGCTGACTAAAATCAAAACACACTTGGTCTTTTTTTCTTTTCCTCCATCATATACATTTGGGTGTTCTTATAGATCATGGTTCTAAGCAAAATGCAATGGAGTCGTTATTGAATCAATCCCTGCTGAAGAGTTCCTTTTACTTTCTGTTGTTGTTATAGATCACATTTCATTTCCTTCCTTCAGCAGTTTGAAGGTCACCAGTGCAAAGTGATGATTCCAGAAACAAAATTGTTTGAAAGCAAGTTCTGGTAGGGATTTATCCAAAGAAATAGATGTTTTCCTTCTACAGAACACTTGAGATGCTATTGAGACTCACTAGTGTAGAACTGAATAACTAAGAAAAATGAGATTGAACATTAGGAGTTCTTTAAAAGGACCAAATTAGATGCCTATTAAGCCACAATTCAAAGAAAAATACAATAGCCAAGACTAAAATTCCATCTCCATTCCACAGCAGAACTCAGAAGTAAAAAGTAACAAAGAACAAATGAAAAAAAGCGCAGGACCTAGCATTTTATTTATATTGATTTTTGCCTATGAAGTACCTAACTAGGCTAAGGAAAGTCAAAAACACAGAAAAATACACCACTAGCAGGGCAAGAAGAAGGAATTAAGAAGGAGAATTATTCTCACAATTGTATGTTGTATGGACCCATAGCTAGATGGAAATAAAAACATTTTTAATGGGGATACCAGAATGATAGAATTTTTTAATAAACATATCTTTTCTGTACTCTTAATCACTGAGAATGATTTAATACTTTCCAGCTCATTAGTAACCAAAGAGAATGTTAAATAATATGTGTAAGGAAAAAAAATATGGTTTCGTATACACAAACATTTTAATCAGCAAATATAAATAATTTTATCTCCAAAGACATAAAAGTACCATCTAAGGTACTTGTTTATTTCTCAGAAATATTAGAGAAATTTCTGAAAACTGGAACAATGTCTTTAATGCTATTCAAAAGAGGCAAGAAGGATGATTTTCTTAGTATAAAAGAAAACATTTATATTTGATTAATCTGATTAATTCCAGACATGAACTTTGAGATTTTTTGTTATGTTGCATTTTTTTGGCAAAGTTAACATGAAGAATTATTGCCTTTTCTGTCCCTCCAATTCTTGTTCCCATTTACTCTTTTCTTTCTATTTGTTTAACCTCTCCTCCTTTCACTTGTTTGTGAGGCTGGTCCTTGTGAACTGGATCAATGATATAAATGAAGTTTATACATATTTCCAATTTTTTTGAAGCCAGCATGTCATGAAAAACACAATCTCGGTGTCACTTGACGCTCCATTTAACAGCACCAAATGGATTAAAATAGTGTTAAAGTCCATGTTAAAGAATTAAGAATTGACTGACAAATCATGTAAAAAGCTTTTAAATGGAGAAATCAAAAAGCTTCCTTCCTCTCTCCAAATTTTTGGTTGAGCTTTGTGGATCTGATATCTTTTTCTTCCTGTCGTGATCTGGATGTATATGATTAATAACCAATAAAAGCTGTCTGTAACAAAGGTAAATTGGAGATAATTAAGAGGATATGGCAGGTATATAAGATGTAGCTTCATATGGAGATAGATGTTATCCTGGGAAGCAATTACCCTGGAAAGGATTTAAGGGCTGTGAGGATTAGGCAGTAACTAACAAGAGTCCCCAGTGGAATAAGGCTGCACAAAGGGCTAGAGACGGATGGATGTACAAACCAAGTAATGAGAGGGATGGAGGAATGATTTTACCTCAGTCTGTGGCATCAGTAAGACAGATGATGTAACAGTACACACCACTCTCTGATCCCCATAAATAGTGACTATTGAGTAACAACCATAAGAACAATTCAGGGTCTGGGGAAAAAAAAGCCTGTTTAGTGAGTGACTGGAAAATCTCAGTCTGTATAATTTCTAAAAAAAAAAAAATTGTAACATTATTGTATAAGTATCTGCACAAATGCACACACAGAAACAAAATTAATGGATATTAATGAGGTCTTTAATCTACATGACAAACAATTTATAAATTATGAACTAAAATACATAACAGTGATGGTAACTAACCAGTGCAAGGTCTGGAGCCTTCCATCTCGCAATAGCTTCATGATCAGATGGGATCTTCCTGAGCTGTATGCTTTAATAAAATGTACACTATTGGATTTCGTATAAAGCTGATGTTCAACAGCCTAAGCATACAAGAGTAAGAGGAAAGCAGTCCAGATCATCCCATGTTCTTTTCTGTCCTTAACCACTACAATGCTGAACACGGTTACACATTCAGAATATTTTAGCAATTAACATAGACTTTCTTAGAAAATACCTGCCTTAAAAAAAAAGGGTAAAACATGCAACATAGTTAATTGAATAACATGAGGTAGTATGAGGCTCATGATGACAGGCCTAACAGGTATTTTCTGGGGAAAGGATAGGCATCAGTGAAAAATATGCATTAAGAAATGTGCAAAACCCTTCAGCAGTGAGGGGAGTGATCCACTGAGAGGGAGATTTCCTCCTCAGAGCTCCCTGGGGCCACAGGAGGTTGGGGCTGCCTGGGCTCCATGCCATCTCTCACTCGCCTTAGGAAGGAGGATCCCTTAGGAAGGAGGATGCTTCTGTATCCCACCGGCACTCACACAACATATAAGGAAAATATGTCTCCAAGAATTTAATTCTACATTTGTCAGTTTTAAACTGACAAATATTTTGATTTCCTATGTATTAGAAGTCAAGTGCAAACAATCTGCAGACACCAACCTCATCCATCTTGGAACATAAAACTCTCTTTGAACCATTATTTAGGAAAAAGTCTCCTCTTTTCCCTATATTTCTCTTGGCTCTTCCCAAAGAAGCTCAAAACCTTCTCTGGCATTATAAGCTGAGATGCAACCTGTTGTTTCCCCAATCCAGAGGCCTGGGACAATGGCTTGCCGAGACAAGCTATGAACCTGACTGATTAACAATGTTGGTTTAAAAATAATTCCTATTTCTTTTTTTGCTGCAATTTTAAGTGGTACTTTTTATTCAGATCATTTCAGTGATCTGAAATGATCACTGAATCATAAGAGGAGTGGTGTAAGCAGATCCCCTTCCCTGCTGCTCTCACCTGTCCCCTTGCCATTATCACCTCAATTGAACAAGTACAAGCACTTGTTCAGCCACAAAATGAGAAATGGACCTGGATTAAATATAATCCAGCATAAATTTAGAAAATTGTTACTTTTCATTGATTCTTTTCTTCGGTAGTGAAGAGAAGTGTCACTGATAAAGGGTCTGTAATAAAATGAAAACAATGGTGTTTAAAATAGATTTGCATCATTATAGCCATTTTAATATCAATTACACTTAAACTTGGCTCTTACTGGACTGATCCCAATGGTTTCAGAGACGTTTGTGGGGGGAAAGGGACGTAGAGGTGCCTAAAGCTGAATTTTTGTCATTTTAACAATGAGAAGAAGAATAGAGCTTAAAGCAATGGTTTTGATCCTGGTGTAATATGCAATAAAATTTTACCTTAAAGTTTGTTCTCTCCTGAAGTTATGGAGATGGAGACAAGAAATATACCCAGTTCAGATTCCTTAAAACTAATACAGCGTTCACATCATATATTCTTTTGTTGTTAATCAATAAATAAGTAAAAATCCTTGTTTGACTTCTGATAACCAGAAATTAATGAGTAAAGTAGCTTTTAGCATATCAGTCCATGATTAAAAAATTTAGAAAAGTAAACATGGAGACAACACAGTTTTAATTAATTTTGGCAGCATTTTTTCCAATTTCTGGTTGTAACTGAAGTATGTATGCATGTGGATGTGGATATCTGTGTGTATGAGAAGGAGAAAGTCAGATACAGTCACTTTAGATTACCCTGTGAGCTGTGAAACAATATTTCCTGCTGATGCTTAGTGCTTTATGCCTATAGCAGACCTCCAAGAACTCAATACGCCAAGATGACACTAACTGACAAAAGGATAGGTCTTATCAACCACCTGTTCATTTTTCAATTGCTAGTTCCTACCTCCAATTGATTAAAAAAAGCTACAGTTTTATCTTAAAATTGCTGTTAATTTGCCTTGCTTAGAACGAGCAGGAACCTAAAAACCTGATGGTCACATCAGTAACCCTGTGATTCAGCTGACTGTTAAAGAAGAAAAACACAATGTGTTTTGCTTCGGCTGAACAGTCAAAATAATGAAAGACAATTATAAAAACTGACAGATAAAAACAATAAATTGTGGAAGTAATAAACTTGTCACAAGGGAAAGACAAGAAGGAAGATTTAATGAGACAGAATGGACAAGTAACTAAATTATTTATTTGAAGTCTCCATTCAGACATGACATGCTTCACTATCTTTCATTAAGCCTTGAACCCATGCATAGGCCTGACCTGCTGCGCTGGATGTCCTCACTGTTCTGTTTTCTTCCCGAAATGCATGACATTTATTGCAGACTAATCATGAGTAGCTGTTTTACTGATAATTTATTGTCTTCATAGTGTTGGCCAATACTGATAGACTCAGCCTATGTCCAACAGATGATTACCTGGTGAAAAACCTCTCTATAAAGAATGATAAAGGGATTTTTTCCTCCACAGAGATCAGAGGTCTTCAAACAGCATGGTTCAGCTGATGAGCATACAGTCAGAAGATATGAAACTAGTTTTCCACTATTTCCACCTGAATTATTTACTCTTGGGTAAAAACATATCCAGCTGTATTTGATGGGCCAAATACACGCCAGCAACTCCAAGAGCATAGGCAAGCATATAAATGGTTTATACGTGAGTTATTGAGAAGTCACAGAATATACATGTTCTTGGCCTTCTTGGATGGATAGAGATTGATACCTTTCATTAGCAAAAGGCTGGAGTGATCAGCTAGGCTTTAGTATGTTCTTTTGACTGCAGAACTAAGTCATTCTCCATTTTAGATTTCCAAGCACTAGCATGCTTTTCTTCATCTAGCCTACTGCGGTATGAGAAAGAAAAGGTGGCAAATTATTTTACAGGCAGGAAATAATTTAAATGAGTTATAACTTATTGCATGCTGAGTGTTCCAGTCATCTAGATTGAGGGGACAAGCCAGAGAGAAATTTGCCGCTTCATTCTGTTTCATTTGATGATTGCCTGACTTTTCTTTCTAGCTCCGGGAGCTACATCTGTGAGACATTTTGCCAGTGGTTTGAAGGATGGTTGGAAGCGTGAAATCTACTGAGTAGACTGAATCCCCATTCTCAGTATTTCATGGAAAACTAGTGACCATTTTATTTCTGCAGTGCTTCTTGTCACAATGACTTTGCCTAGAACACCTTTATGAATTAAAGCAATTCTAAGCAATTTCTTTAGCCCAGAAGCATGGTGAACTGCCAACACAGAATACATCGCGAATTTTACATAGCATGTTGCTAGTCTTTAGTGAACCAACTCTCAAATCAATTATGTCTGCTGGCAAAGAAGCCTTAACACTAAATAATTTAAAGTGCAAACTGTTTGGCATACAATTCCTTTCATCAGCAGCAAGATGGATTTCACCTTGTAGTATCTCTGCCCTACAGAAATGGCCTTTTTTAGTTAAGTTTTCGAAGTTACCACAGTAAAGCAGTAAAGTCTGCAGCATGTAACACAAGTTACATCTGTTCTTCTCAGATCGGATAGACAGTCATTAGTCAAAGTAAAAAATTACTGAAAAGGCAGCATTAAACACTCTTCCATTCTTTGTTATAGACTTGCAAGATGAGTTTATAGAAAATATTTTATTTTAAACATTGATAAAGTTTAGTACTTATTCAGGACGACATTCAGAAGGAAAAGTAGATTATTTCAGAGTACACGTAGAGCTTAGTCACAATATATTAATTCCATTTCATTCTGTTAATATGCTTGCCTAAATATCCTAAGCAAAGTTGATATGCCAAACAGGTCTGTATGGGTCAGCTATATAGATCTGCCTTTTTTGAACTTAAGGGAGGACTGTAAGCTCTTTTTCTGAACCCAGTGGCTACTAAGCTCAAGATGGTTTTACTTTTAATGGTTATTAAAACATTTTCCATTCTCCTTTTTCCTTCCCAGGTCTATATATCAGAAAACACCTCAAACTAGGAATGCCTTTGCCAGCGTGGTTTCCCCATTGCTGTACTTGGCCCTCAAGTGTGAGGAAAGAAAAGTTCCAGAGCTACTAGGGGTTTATATAGCATATCCTTTAGATCAAAGTCAACTTTCTATGGCTACTTTGACAACATACTGCCCTAGTAGGGGATCTGCTTCCTACAACTAACCTAAGCAGATCTGAGGAAAAATCACATTCTTCTTTAATACATATTGAAAAAAATGCTGGTTTTATTAAACCCATAAAAATTGAACTAGCTTTTCAGTTATAGAATATGCAATTGGTTTCGGCAAATAAAGGATGAATTTGAAAAAAAAAAAAAAAAGAATAGTTTACCCACTTACCTTTAGGATTACAGTCAAGGGCACTCTAATAAAGTACACATTTCTCTGCTTATGGAATAGCCTGTGAAAGCTGAATGGTGAATATGTTTTACAAACATGTTCTGGGAGTCCAGAAAGAAATAGATTTCATTAAAATTGAATCTGTATGGCTACCTATTACATTACTAAATCAGACGGGCTGATATTGTGTATGCATAGATTTTTAAATATTAGGGGTGTTTTTGCAAACCTTGCAGTTGTAAAAGGAAGTCCTTGGACAAAGTCAGACAGGAATTTTAGCAGAGAGAATCTCATTTGCACTATATATAGTGGTCTTTATTTCTAGACCAGTTTGCCTGCAGAATACTGTAATTAGAATCAAATATGAGGTATCCCGTTGTGGATGACAATCTTTCCATTGACTTCAATCTTTGAATCAGGGCCTTTTTCAGTAACTTAACAGTAGTTCAAAAGAATAAAAACCTGAATGTTTCAAAAAACATCCCCAAACCAAAGGGGTTATTCGGTCACTTTTGCCAGGCCTTCTATTTTATTTTCCTACTTGCCTTCTATTTTATCATACATCTTTCAGATCCCGTGCTGCAGCATCCACAGTACCCTTTCAGGCTTAAAACACCTGAAAAATGAAATGAGAAAGAACAAAGCTGATCTTTTTTTCTGTATGTACTGACATAGAAGTCTTCTGTCCTTGATTGAAAGTCCAAAATCAAACCTTATACAAAATCCAGATAATGAAATATATAGGAATTACACAAAACTGAAAATTCAAGTACAGGGCAATGCTTCCATATAACCATGTATACAAAAGTCATGCTGCATGTCTTCCAGCTCTACTCACTGAGTCAAGCTGAACCATGTTGTCTGAAGACTTGTGACCCCTATTTATTCACCATAACTGCACAGACCTTCTCTTTATCATTCTGTGTAAAGGGCCGAAACAGAACATTATTCAACAAAAGAAAAGATGACCCTCTACATGCCTGCAGTTTTGACTTTTGCGTAGATGGACTAAGATCAATGCTCTGCTATGCTGCCATAGCAAACCAGAGTGTGTTGGAATCAAACTTCATATTCAGATATGATTTTAGCCATATGTGTCCTTGGGATTGCAGAAAGAGGAGATGTTCACATTTGGCTCAAAGATAGAGCCTCATAAAATTATTGCTACTGCCTTTTGTTTTTCTGAGAGAAGGAAGAGAGCAAAAATATAAAATGAGCCAGTTGGGCTTCCTGCCCAGTCCTGGGTACTCTGTTTTAAATAAAATACCTATCAATCAGCATCTTTGTCGGTGTGAAAGGGGACTCTACTATCTGAAAGATAACTGCATGTTTTCAGTGTGCTCATCATCTGAGAAGCTTATTAATTTCAGTGGATTTTTGTTAAATCAGGACCATTTCAATCTTGTCCCAGAGGGCGTGATACATCCATAGCTGTTTCCAGAAATTGGTTTTCAAATGTTTGTTAGTGCAAAGATTGTGATCTTGGAAAAGGCTGCAATGAATCAATCCCAGTTTTAGAGAGGAAAAAAAACCCTTTGGAAGGAGTTTCTTTAAGTTTTTTGTTCTAACACCATAAACACATTATGTTTTTTCCTTACTCTTATTGTTGTCTTAATTCCTTTATTTCTTTTTCTCATTCAAAGCAACTTTTCTTTCTGCTTAGAAAGCATAGCCAAAAATTAGTAGAATAGCAAGTCACACATCTGAAAGGCATAACTCTACCTGTATTAGCTGAGAATGTCTCTGAAATTAACCAATATGGTTTGTAGTTTATGGACAATACTTCTTTACCTCTAGTTCATAGTTGAGTCCTCTGAGAGAAGAATTACCTTTGGTAGAGAAAAACCTACAAATACCCTTGTAGGCTAGAGCTTTTTGCATACCTGATCTGTTCACTGCTTATCACAAGATGAATACTTTGAATTTTAGGACAATAACAAAAATGCCATTGCTGTTTTGGCTTACTCTATTATTTAATGACATTTCAATAACTAAGGAGAATTTGAGTTTTCTGATGGGAAACCAAAGAATGCCTTACAGCAGCTGGATTAGATGTTCATTAGAAAGCAGTCTTCTCAGGACAATACACAAGCATTTATTTGTTCAAGCAGTATCTTTCAGATGAGGTAGAAAACGGCTTGAAAAACTCTGGGTATCAGAGGTTTTGCAAGTGACAGATGGTCTTACTCTCTACTGGAGAAAGGCAAAGAAAAGCAACCATTCTGCCATTGGAGGGGAAGAGGGAAGATGGTACCTTCTCATGTGCAAAAGCTATCTGTTTGGGCTTGTTTGTGTGTTTGCTTTCTGTTTTTTTATTTTTTTTTTTAATAGCTTGCTGACAGATTCAAGAAGTAAAAACCTTTTTGATTGCATTTTGAGTCTCATTTAAATATATACTTACTGAAATAAAGGCTGTACCAATGAAAAAACTTAAAAAAATTAATGCCCTTATTCCAAGTACTCAATTGCTCTAAGGCAAAAGACATTATTTTTAGCCAGTTTCATAGAAATACAGTAGTTCTAAGAGACTCAATTTGACAATATAGGTGTAAATTTTGCTCCTCTTGCTGTGTACAGAATTTTGCTGTAAAGAAACTCAGGTTTAACTAAATAGGATTTTTTATAAAAGGTACTTAAATTCTTCAGGTGATAAGAGTAGCTTATAATTGATTTTTTTAGAAAAAAAAGGTGCCAAAAAATTCTGTAGTGAAATAGAAGGGGAAAACTCCTTCCTCATTTTAATTTTGTTACTATCTTCTTAAACAGGGTTAAAGTTACCCACTTTCAATCATCTCTAGCATGAATGTTTCCCATATCCATGCAAATGCCCTCTTCTTGTGAATCTCACTAAGCTTCTGTAATTAACTTTCTCTCACAGCAGCAAATTTGACAGACTAATTAAATGTTTTGCAAAATGGATCTTTTTTCAAATTTGAGTTGTGTAGTGTTTCAGTTTCATCGACTATTCTGACAGCGTATAAAGCAGCATTTGATTTATCTTCTTTATCTCATCCTCCTTTAAATTTATGTTCATACAAAGCCTGACTTACCCACCAGTTGCCTTAATTAGCAGGAATTGCATTTTCAAAATTATATAGATTAAACGTTCTTAAAATACACAACGGATTTAGAAAGTCTTACTTGCGAGTCATCTTTTGTTTTGTTTCATCCTCATGACCGGCTTTCTGAAGGTTTTAGCTCCTGAGACACCATCACAATCACACATAGGAAGAAGATAGTGCATTATGTCATCAACTTTTACAAACAGAGGGTTTCTCAAAATGCCAGTTTTCAGTCAAATTCTTCTGCTTGTTTGCTTTCAGTGTAAATAGTATTGCTGTTTATACTCCTATAACCATAACACAAATGTCTAAGACAGTAAATATTGTTCTCTTAATCTACTCTTCTGATAAACAAAAGCATCCGTGTTTCTTTTTAAATCTACTACTTAACTACATGGTGTACACACTACTGAGAGCCCTTCTCACACTCAACAATGCAGGAAATATGTCAGGTGCAGCAGTCAACAGGGGAAACAAAATGCTTATTTGAAGAGGTAAAACCAAAACAAAATAAACTGTTGTGTAAATTATTAATCAATTACTTCAGAGCTTTGCTGTTTTTACAGATATAGCCTATGGTTTTCTCGCCTGGGGATTCACCTGAGGTTGTCAGAAGCAGCCTATAAATGCAAACTGACCAAATACATGTGATCTGAACTCAGAAGTATTAGTAAAATTAGATTTCACAGGGATAAGTTCCCCTTTCAATGGGAACCATCTATATCTTTTCAGCCAATAAACTCCCTCAGGCTAACACCACCTCTGCTGCTCTACCTTCAATTCTTCACTTGAACTTCAGAGACAAGGGATGTGAATTACTGCACAGAGGAATGATGATTATTCACCGCAACCATCTTTCCTAAAACCCAAGTTGTCTCACTGGACAGGACATAAATATTAATAAAAGCCATCATTGCAGGAATCGGTGGCAAGATCAGAGAAGGGAGAAGTATCCACAACCTCTGTAGTAGAGCTTGCCTATGGGGAAATGATACTACCTTGGCCATGATGAATTTGTGTATCTATGAGACAGGTGGAAAGTAAATCTCAGTATTCAAAAACGGAGTAAATTACAAAGGTTCTTGATATTGTCAGGTGTAGTTTGCATTTGTGGGGCAACCATTTACCTTACCACATCCTCCATTTTAGAAGTACAATGGAGTTTTAAACAAACAGAAAAATCAATGATCCTTTTATTCTGCTGGTTGGAGGGGAAGGAGGACTTCCACTTGAAAGGCCAGGGTGTGTTTAAATAGCACCTCTAATTGTGCACCTTACAGCTAGGTTTAGCACAGCAAGGCACGTATTGCACCTTGCACAGATTTCAGCAGAAGGAGCATAAGTAAGTGGCTGTCAAGTGCCCTTCATCTCCTCCCATCACATTCTTGCCTCTCCTCTAGGTGATGGATCCTGGGAAAAATTTGGAGCCTTCTCAAGCTGAAGTACAAGTAAGAAATTCCCTCAACTCACCATTGCACCAAGTATCTCCTCCCTCCCTCCTCCTCAAAATGCGCACTAATAGAAGGATCCACCAGAAACCCTTACATGTTTCCCCACAGGAAAATAAAACACTCCAGCAGCACTGAATACCTAACAAACTGATTGACAAAATATTCTTCGGGGAAGTGGAAGACCCAAGTTTAAATCTTCTCTGTCTTGTCTGATCCAGGTATTTAATCCCAAACTTTTTAATCTGAATCAGTTCTGGGACTGAATCTTCCCTTCCCTACACCTGGAGCTGTGTGATGTAATGTATAACTGATACAACTGCAAATAATTTTGGAAAAAAATTAAATACTGGTTATCAAAAGATTTACAATTTAAAAAATTTCCACCTCTAATCACAGAGTTAGGATCATGACATGTATGCATGCTATTGTCTAAATCCCTTAGCCCCACAAACTAATAATTTATTGTAAAAAATACATTTTTGAAGGCTCATTCTTTGCTAAATCTGGAGAAATAAATGGCAAATTGTGTCTTTATGCCATTACTAGGTACAGAAGAAAGCTGGACTTTTCTGTCCTCTCCATACTGGTGATGGTGCTGATCTGCATATGCTGGATGCTATGCTGTTTTGGAAAGTGAAATTTAAAAGGTAATATGTACTATTACACATTCTGGGTAGCTCTACAGGGAGGAGGGATTCCAACAGAGATGGTGTCAGAGAGTTACGAGCATCTCTAAGCATCAGGAATTTATTCTAACAAGAGTAAAAGTACCGTGAAATGGGATAACATTAGAAAAGACCAAGTACATTTGGATAGTAATAAGCAAAACTAAAAAGTATGTGTGAGCCTGGGTAAAATTTCAGACAGCTGGAAGATCAGCCATAGTTAGCAGTAGGATATCAGACAAGGTGGTGAGCAAGAGACACCGTTATTTCTATGCCAGTTTGACAGCATCATAAAAGCCAGAACGCTCCAATAGAAGTGGGTCTGTATTTCAAGGACACCTACATCTCATCTTCTTGGTAATCTCAGACTCTTTTGGTAGTTTGAATTAATTTCATGTCCATTATTAAGTTGGGTGTAAGCTCTGATGTGCAGTTCATTCAGCTGTATAATTGTAAGAAACATCGGATATCAGTCAAAGTGCCTCAGTGTTACATCTCGGTAATGAGACTGGGTCAGCTGTGTGAAGTTATTGGAAAACATAGGATGCTTGCAGCTTTGTTGCTGATGATCCCTTTCCATGGAATAATCTTCCTGTCCTAAACTTTGTTCTGAAAATCCTATAATTTTTTTTCAGCTTCTTCCAAAGACTAGACAACTTTTAACAATTGGAATAGCATTTCATTACCAGGAGTTCAGAGGGGAAGAAGGAGAAGGGACTGCTCTCACTTAAATGAGTTTGGCATGGGTGGAGAATACTAAATTACAGGGTGTTTTAAAATGAAAAGAAAAAAATTATAGAGCAGAATATGGGAGACCTTCAGAGCCTGTAAAACCACTACAGCAGGAATTAGAGGTTTGATAAAACTAGCATGACATTTACTTCGTGAACTTAATAACATTTTGCAGTACAAAGGGATTAATGACTAACAGTAAAAAACATCTCAAAAGGCCTGGCAATATGAAATTATATAATGATATGGGTATATAGGAGTAAAATAGTATTGGAGTCACGATTTATACAGATTTTGTTTTTGCATAGACATAATGCTTTATATATGCTGGAGTCCACTTATAAACTGAGACAGCATGCCACAAAAAGCCTTCATATGGACAGAGTTCCAATAAATGCTCCCCTGTGTTTAGTTTGTTTCTGCACCATGACTCAACACATACAGATGAGTTATAAAAGCCAGATATATAGTAGAAGAAGGATGAATGAACATGCCAAAAAAACCCTATCATGCATAAACATAATTTAAGGAGCTTAAAAAAGACATAGCTATCATAATTGTAGTGTGCAGTAAGCCAGGTGTATTAGAATCATCAGTTATTCTGATTGTTGTTTCTAAATATTTTCAAATGTTCCTTAACTGTTCTCAAATAAAAATATATAGAAGTAATTACTTTACATACAACATCAATAGTACAAATGCCTGGATTTGGTCCAAAGCAATATTCAATTCAACACAAGAAGCCTGTACAGGAATTTCCTTATTTCTGAAGCCCTAATCCCAGCTCTTGGGGGTAAAACTCTTGGTACTTCTATATGCCAGATACTGCAGGCACTCTTGCAAATGACCCACTGATATGAACTTCCCTGTGTTTGTATCCTTCTACTGTTACTAATTTAGGGAAAATATTGAAGCAGATGTTCAAAATGCATTTTTAAAATTAATTTTTATTCTGTATACAAAGGAGTAAAAATAAAGTTTGGGAAGAAAACAAAATGTTGGTATTTCCCACAGGACAAAAATTCTGAATTTCACTCAGAAATGCAAGTATTTCCAGTAGTAGACAAGACCCTCATCCAGCCTGTTGCAGTTGACTCCCTAAGAGAAGAAGGTTGGACCAGATGAATTCCAGAAGTCCCTTGCAATCTTTTTTTTTAAAAATTATTATTTTATATCATAAATGTGAGAAATGTAAGCATAAATATTTGCCCAAATGGCTGTCAGCAGAGAGCCACAGTAAAATCTAATACATAAGTAAATATTTTCTCTGTGACATACCTTTCTTCATTTACTGTCAAAAATTTTCCATAGACAGAATCAAAGGTTTTAGATTGTGGACACACAGCTTACCAATGTTCTATTTAGAAGAACTCTCCCAGTTTGCCAACTGGAGACCAAAGTGACAAAAACAAGTGTTAGAAGAAAAATGGAAGAATGAGAGCTGAGACCTAGAACTGAGAGGGCAGATTTGAACAGATGACTCTGACAGAAAAGATACTAAAGCTAAGCTGAGATACACTTCAAAACCAAAGACAAATTTTAGAGAGTGTGAAAAAAGGGATCAAGTAGAAATGTGTATTAAAAAAAATAATGCTTTTTGGAAGCATTTTGAATGGGTTTAAAGGAAGTGAGATGGAAGGAAACAGTTATCAAGGCAGGAGACAATAACATTTTTCTGCGGTGATTAAGCATTACCTATTCTTTTCTCCTTACAGTTGTCTTTTTGATTTGTTGTGAAATGTTGAATATTGTGTAGGTAATTAACCTTTCTGATGAATCCCTAACTTCTGTAGTCAAAATTTAGTTCCACCTTTTCAAGTTTATAATGGGTAATGATATCTTTTTTTTCTTGTCATTTTTATTATATTTTATAAGAAACTGTAATAAATATAGTGTACCAGAAGCACTTGCATTTTCATAATAGTTTTGCAGATGTTAATGTCAGGTATAACATAAAACAAAACATAGGTTCAATATAAGGGGATGGATCCGCTGTCTACTCTATTCACTTACATATGCAATTGCAGTAAACTTAAAAGAGAGTTTGATAAAAATGTTTTACATTTGCATTGAATTCACAGGAACCCACTCATTGGCCTACCTGGTTTTATTTCTTGTTAATCTATAGTTACTATTTCTCAATCCATTTACTATTTAAAATGAGGAAACATTATTGGGGTTTCTTGCAGTTCTCGTCTCCTAGCAACACAATTTCTTCTTAAATTGACCCTTTTCATTTTCTGTGGATTGTGTAAAGCTCACGTAGCCTTTTTACAGAATTCTGATATACCTTAGCACTAACTCAATCTGTATGTTTGAATTTTTATCAAAAGATTAATTTAGTTCCTTAATTGACCAAGTGACTATAACATTAGGTGTAATAAAAACTTAGCTCTTTACCACGCTAGCATTTCAATAATCTATTTAAATCAAGAAGTGAGAAAAAAGGGTATTCCTTTGAAAATTTACTAAAAAGTCATTTTGGCAACATATTTTTAGGCATACTTCTGAATATCTATTTATAGGATGGTAGAAGTTATTGTTTCTCTGCAGTTTCACATAAGGTCAGGTGAGCTTAATTTAAGACCCTAATTCTTGGTCTAGAATAACATCTTGCTAATATATCAACATATATACCAGTAATGCTTACAAACACTGCAAGAAACACACTGTTCCCAGAAGAGCCTTGGAAGATCTTGCTGGCAGTCATTGTGGAGCAACTTGACAGGCATCTCTGTCTGGAACAATCCCAAAGGTGTCCTATGTGGGCTAAGTAGAGCTCTGCTCCCTTGCTGCATAAAATCTTATGTTTAGAATGAAATAGAATTACAGAAAATCAAAATGATGAGCCTCTGACAATAAACTATGGATTTGATATACAGAAATTTGTAACCTATGCTATGGTACAGTAAATTCCAACAAGGACTCACTGACAGTAAGAGGTTAAAGAGTTAAATACAAGGTGTCAGTGAGTTCAAGCTAAAAGTTATACTGGACCCTGCCCCTTCTTCACCCTGCATGAGACTGCCTGAGACATGAAACAGTACTAATTTTCTTTTTTAACTGATACTTCTATAAAAAAAAAAAAAGAAAAAAGGCTGTGTGCTCAAGCACTAACCTTTGGAAACACACTTCCTGTGCGTGTTAACAACAAGAATTACAAAATGTAGTCATCCAGTAGATTTACAAAATATGCAATAATTAAGTGACACTTGAGCTAAATGCATTCAAGTCTGCATATTCCTAAGTGACTTTCTTTTAAAATATGTCATTTTTTTTTTTCCATCGACACTCTTTGGCCTGATGAAACATATTACTTCTATCTAATTTAACTATATTTTAACTGTGCTTAATAGGAATGCCTCTTTTGCTTTAAGCATATCCTTAGGCCATCAGTACAACAGTAATGTTAGACCATTTCTGACAAATTCCATCCAACAACTTACAAAAACTAAATTGACTAATAATCTTGATATTGAGTTTTGCACTATTGTACCAAAATAAATTTCATGCAGCCTCAGCCCTTAAAATGGATTGAAAATTCTTCAGGACAGGCCTGATACACAAAAAAGGCCCAGGGACAGTTGCAGCAGACAAATGTATTGGTACTCCTCTCTCTGTCATCATGCTTTTCTCCCTGTACAGGGTAAGAAGGACTACCAAGAGAAGGGCACCTTTCATTCTTGGCATCACTTGGTGCAAGGCTGTCCTGGTAAAGGAGTCGGCACAAACCACCTAGAGGATCTGTGTATCACTTTGTTTAAGCTGAGAGTGTGTGTAAACAAATATCATATATTTAATGCACTAAAAGGAAGAAGAGACATTGCACACTTGGTGATTATTCTATGTGCGTGTTGTACCAATCTTGCTACATGATGATGTGACAGTGTCATCTTTTGTAGTAGTGAGCTTTGCTTAAGCTATATGACCCTTTAAACAGTAATGGAACTACTTAATTGAACTAACTAATTTCAGGAAGACGGAGAGAGAGAATTTCCCAGCTAACATGCAGGTTTATGCACAGAGCTGTTAGCTATCATTTGGAAAAAAGGGAATTGCTATGGAGTAAAGATTAAATCAAACAGCTTAGAGTGACTTTTCCTCTAAGAGGTATTGTCATTCTTCCAGGTGTTCCTGTCTGCTTTAACTCCTGTACAAAATGCAAATGGTTTGATTTGATCTACTCGGGAGGCCCCTCAGTTCACACACATGTGCCCATAAAATTGCTTTTGGTGACTTGTGTGAGCTTTCCCCTGTTGCATATATCAGCATTTAATATCTGCTTCTTAAGGACAAAAAAAAAAAAAGACAAAGAAAAGAAAAGAGGAGCATAAAGAACAGAAAAAATAAAGGCTGGATTAAAAATGAGTTACAAGAATATCTGTCTTTCACATTATATCTGTCACAAGACTCTGCCTTATCTTCTATACAACTCTGAAGGTAAATCCAAAACAATGACAAGCATCAGGGATCATATTGGCTAGAAAGTTCCTGATAGCTAGACAGTTTTAAACAACAAGCTGCTAAATGCTTTGTCCTGTGCCTTCAATCTGAGGAGCAGACTGAAGACGTATATGGTTCCAGTTTTGACATACAACTGTGTTTATAAATGGATTCAGAGGCATAGGAAGGAAAGAGAGAATTCAAGAGATGTTTCTGGGCTCTTGTTGCTTATGAAACCATTTCTTTCATCCACATATTCAGGGCATCTGCCTTATTCTGTGCAAGTCCCCTTGAAAGGAAACATTAAGGATTTTGACAGAAAAACTGAAAAGAATGGGATAAAAGAAAATAGAACAGATTTCTTAAAATATAATTTAGGTGTTGACCAATGGCCTTTGTTCTCATTTTTCTTCTACTTTCAGTACTAATACACACACATATATGCAATATAATATAGATATTTATCCATGTTATAGCTGGATGGTTTTGCATCAGTCTGATCCTCCAACTTGTGGTAAAAACAGTTGGAAAACATTAATTCAAATCTATTTCAATTAGCATGATTTATTGCCATCATATATAAGCAACAAAATGTGTACATAAACTGTCAGCCTAAAATATAGTATGGAGACTGCAGTTCATCAAATATATGTGCGTTACATGTCACATGTCATATTTTGTTTGATTTTTTCCATTTTCCTTGCTAATGGGCAGTACAGACAGATTACCCCACAGGTGCTAGCATAACATATGGAGTCACAAGAAAGGAAAATAAAGGCGCACAGATGCTTTCTTTGGCCCTAACAGTGTATATAACTGGTAATAGAGCCAGTATGGGAAAATAAGTGCTTTAAAACTTTAATTTGACAATATGACCACCATTATTACTTATCCTGTATTCACTTAGAAATATCTTCCATATTTTCAGGGATGGGTCAATACTTAATACTTTTGCTTCAAAGTAGCCTTTACTCTCAATTTACTCTCAAACTAGTGACTAGAGGCCATTTTCTTAGGTTACATTTTTTTCTAGTACACGTAAATGACATGGTTGTATTCTTTGTCTATGAGCAAAAGTGGTGAGCAAATACAGGATTTCTCATGAATAATCTTGTGATTAAAAAAACTAAACAAACAAGACTGCTTCAAATGTATTCATAACCCACTTACATTCACTAAGCCTTCTGCACCATATGATTTTCTGAACTAAAGTGCTCAGAATACACTGATGATTCAGTTCAATTGATTTCTGGAATTTGAAAAAAGCCTAGACAAATGATATCCTTTGCAAAACTCTCTTTGAATCCCAAATAGTCTGGAGCTGGGTAACACTGTTTTGGGGGGGAAAGACAAGAGGTGGCCTACTTACAAATACAATAAAACTGAACAGCCTTGGATCTTTTCTGAAAAACTCTTTTCTTCCAGATCATTAACAGAGGAGACTGGGCTGGGTTTTTGTTTGTTTTGTTGTATTGTTTTTGTTCTTTTTTAAAATTCAATTGAAAGTCCCCTCCCATTTAAGTATTTTCTACAAACATACCTGTTTCTGGAAAGACTGTATGTTGGTTCTTCATCAGCAACCTGGCCAGTGGGACAGACTGTGCCTTACCAACCTCACTAAAGAGAGATGAACAAACTGGGGAGAGTCCAGCCAAAAGCCACAGCAAAGGCTCTGGGGCACATGATGGAAATGTTGACTTTGCTTAGTGTGAGGAAGGGAAGGCTAACAGGGTATCTCTGCAGTCTTTCACCACTCAAGGGATGGTTGTTATGAAGAAGACGGAGGTAGACTCTTCTCAGGGGTGCACAGCGAAAGGGCAACAGGCCCAAGTATACAGTGATGCTGTATAAGAAGACAATTATCCCCACCGGCTGTGGCAGAGCAACAGAAAAGTCTGGCCAGAGAAGCTGTGGGTTCTCTATTCTTGGAGATTTTCACAACTCAGCTGGACAAGGCTTTGCCTACTCTCTCTAACCTCAGTGTTGGATCTAAATTTGAAGTTGGCCATGCTCTGAGGAGGATGCTCAACCAAATGACCTCCAGAGGCCCCCCTCCAAACTCAATTATGCAATGATTCTGTTGAAAGTGTTTAAATTTAGAGCACAGTTTTTTCGTATACAATAAGTTAGACAGATTGGGGATTTGAATTTCATTTCACATATACCAGATAACAACCCTGCACCACTGAGAACAGAGTTGTTCGAGGTAATTATATGTAAATGAATTTTTAACCAGCCTGAATTATCCACTTTAACTTCTCAGCCTGGAAAAATCAACAAGTGAGATTAGTCATTTTTCTTTTTATTTTCTGCTCCCCCAGAAAATTAAGGTAAGTTTTTTTAGCTTTTTTTTTTTTTTTCTTTTTCTAAGAAGACTGACCAAAACCCTCACAAAGCTCATCTCTTCTGAATCTGACTGGAACTTCAAAGTCCAGCCATATTAGACCTTCAGCTTTTATGCCTTTCCTTTTGCAAGAGCAACATTTGCACCTTGATGGCAATGCAGCTAAACCCTACCTCTTCACTGTGGGAATACAGCTGCTAATATTTTTAGTGGAGACACAACGTGAATGCCTACTAAATGAAAAGATGTTGATACAGTTTAATGAGCATTAGATCCAATCTGCAAACACTTACATTCATGATTAGATCTTCTGAAATGGGAATAACATCATAGTGTTACATCTGAGTATTCCTGACACACATGGTTGAATAAATGCACATGTTTTCTAGCACTGGACCTCAGGTTGCAGTCTTTACCAGTTACTGATTGTCTCTTTGCCAACCAAATTCTTCATTCCTAAAAAATAGTGATGAATTAAAATGTGACAGAAGGAGGCAGGAAAGTGAGTTAATAAAAGTTCACACTTCAAAATATAAAAAACTAGTTTTGTATATTTATATTTATACTATTATAAATTATACTTATTTATAAATACCTATTAATACTTATAGCTATTATTACAATAACAGATATGAGGATATAGCTATTACTCTAACATTTATAAATTATGTTTATATATTTATATTTATATTATTTAACACTGTTGAATTAATTATGGTTACTCTGTATTTGCAACACTTGCACTTCCAGCAAAGATAATGATGGAAGGATAGGAAATGCACTTGCAAATGCTATTGCCAATGCACAACTTGCAGGAGGATTTTATATTCTCCTTGTTAAATGTGCCTGAAAATAGGCATGCTACTGCCTTTCCACTGTGTGGATTTCAAAAGGGGTTTGGATTTTTCTCTTTTATTGTCTTTATGTGAAAGGAACATGTAAAAGGTAACAGGGATTATGATCAAAAGGAGAGCTGTGGTTTTTTTCTCAGCAATAGCAATCACCTTCTACTGCAAAGCAGATGACTGCTTTATAAGTCTTTCACCTGTTAAAAACTTGGATTATGGCACCAAGGCTCGGTTTCTAAGCCTCATTTTTGCTAGTTTATTTCATCATAGAATGTCTCAGGCAAAACATGTGTTGCATATTTAAGAAAAAAAAAAAAAAAAGACCCATGCCATTCCCTGAATCGAAAGGGAAAATTTGTGGAGATTCAAAGGACATGATGATTGCTTCTGTTATCTCTTTTTGCCATCTCGGTTAATTGGTTGAGACACAGGAGAGAAATGGATTGGCAGATTATCTTTTCTGCATAGAGCCAAAAGGTACTGTATCACTGAAGGGCTCCATACAATCTGAATTAGACCCCAGGGCTCTGATCCATCAGGTTAGGTGACACCACAATTTTGTGTTGAAAGTTGCATTTGTAGCTCAGATTGCTCTTATTCTGAGAAACTACAGGCATATAAAAAGGCATGCATATTGAAATGATTTTCAAGTGTTTATTACATGTCATTAATGTGTGATGAAAGAGTATCTAATGTTTACCCACCTCTTGTCTTCTTCCTTAACTATTAGTTAGGCTAAGAGACGACCAGCAGAGCTCAGAGGGTCAGCAATATAGGTAGAGGTGGAGTGGCATGCTAGGCTAGATTCTGCTGAGGATATGATATTCAGTGTGAATTTATTGGAAGTTACTCTTCTTCCAAGAGTCTCTTACTTTAATACTGTCTTTTTAGGATATTGAATTTTCTCCATATGTCTTATTAGGATCCCAAGGCTTTGTTTTCTAGTCCTTCAGTATTTTGGTAGTTCTGTTTTAAAAGGCCATACTCATCTTTAGTAGATTTTCCACATAGAAATGATTCGTGTCTATTTTTCTTTTAGAATGTCTAATTTCTAAATAAACCTGGTACTCATTAATAGTTAAGCAAAATATTTTTTTCTTTTTTTTGTCATTATTTTGCGTTGGTTTCCACTTTGAGGTTTAGCCAGCCTACTTAGAGATTTTCAGTCTACATGATTTTCTCCATTTCCTCCCTTCTCTTCCTACCTTCCTACGGACTTTCAAACATAACTACATGTGATATATGCTGAGTTTATCTGTTACATTTCTTGAAGACCAGCTTCTGCAAGCCTTAGTTCCAATGGAGAACATTCACTTACAGGAAGACTCTGAGCAATGTGTATGTGAGTAACTGTGAACCCTTCAGCCCCTCTTGTAAGCAATCTAGTCCTTAATCTGTTTGCTAATTCCCTTAGTTATCATTACTGATTCCTTGGTTTTACAGACATCTCAGAGTGCTGTAATCTCATGTACCACAGATACAGAAATACTGTTTTGTAATCGCTGAGATATGAATTTAATAGTTCCTTCATATTTTGCCTTCCCCACTAGATGTAAGAGGCTGATAATTCTTACATAGTTTAAATCTATTTCAGAGGCAATTTATTTCAGTAGACTTTATTTCTTTTTTTATTAGTCCATGGCAGTTTAATTTAAGATTTAGAAGCTGAAAGTGCACTTTCTGTAAAAATAGAAGATAGATATCTATAATACATCACAACATAGCCATTAATAAAACAAGTGTGTGTATTCACATGTACAAAATCCCCCTCTAAATTTTATTTATTTTATATACACAAATGATACACGTGCACAGAGCTGTTATGCTGCTATATAAGACTGTCACAAAAATGTAAAGTATGTATCAATATGGGATGTTAAAGTAGATCATTGATATTTACTGAATTTATGCTTGCCTGATTAAAATCAAATCATGCAACTTCTCTGGCTTAATTTTATGTTATTGTTGCCTTTGACAACGATAGAAATATTCACAAAAAATTCCTTTGTAAGGAAAGATTTAAAAAAACCTCAGAGTATATAAATTAACCATGAAAGACAGTTCTGTCTCCTATAACGTCTTGTCTTTGCATAGAAGAGGGGAGAGAGCCTGCATCAGCACTTTGCATGGTTGGGGGAAAGCTGCTCCAGAGCTAAAGGTCAGTTTCATGTATCTAACTGCACAAACCAAAAATGTGGGATTCATATACTAGCAAAATGATGACGCTGTACACAATCTTTAAGCAAATTATAATGATAGGCTTTGTCTGCTGCAACTTTATCATTATTTTCAAAGTTAGCTGGGCTGTGTAAACACCATTCAATTGTACTTCCATAAACTAGAGTTTCCGTCTTCACACATGATCAAGTAATTTTCATCTGTAAGCATTTCCATTGTACCATGGTTTGAAAACTATCCATATTATTGCTATTATTTTTAAAAAATATTCTTTTTTATAACTTTCAAAGCTAAAGTTCAAATACTTAGGCGATATCTCTGAAGAGAAAGACACACAAAACCCCCTAAACACCTAAACCATGCTTGAATGCATCAGTTTTGAAACTTGTTACTTAAGCAGTAAGTTTCAATGACAGTCTGTATCTTGCTACAAATGTGTTCCCTAAACATAGACTTACATGACTGGTCACCCTTCTCTAAACCAGAAATATTTATTCATAATGGAAGTATGTATTTATTTGTTCTGTCTAGATAACATGTATGGAAATTATAGGTAATCAGAACATTTCTCTAATTCGTGTACTAGCATACTGCTGTAATTTCAAGCTTGTATCCAGATAGCACTATCAGCTGAAATATCAGACTATTTTAAATATAGCTATCATTGGAGGAACCACTCTTGGGGATCTTCAAATCAAAGAAACCAGAATGTGTTGGTACATAAAAGGGAAAAATCCATAATGATAGAGAGAGCAGGCACTGAATCCATAGGCAACCTTGTTCTAGCACTGAGCTTTTGTTCTAGACAAGTTTGGGGGACAATATGAGGACATCATCTTTTGAAGGAGATATAACAGTACTTAAGATTATACAATTTGTAAAATTATTGAACTGTTCACAGATTTCCATTTTCAAATGTTTGCCTTTCTTTTAAAGTCCCTGCATAACTTCTTCGTGCCTATATTTCTTTTCAAACGGTCTGAAGTCTGCCAACTCACCTACTGATACCATCTGGCTTTTCATCAGAGCAAGGACACTGATAAAAATATTCAAATGTAATTTTTAATTCTGAATGTCTTAATTTTCCATACTCTATATGAAAAGCCATAATGGGACCTGATTTCTTTCAGAAGATTCTAGTTGTCTGTCTTCTAAAAGTCAATTTCTTTTAATATACCTCAGAGATCCCAAAATTGAGGCACATAAACCCCTTATTTCTTTTTGAGGTTCTCAACCTAGAGACTCGTTGTGTCTCTAAACTTCATACTTGCAGTCTGCCTACCCAAATTCACAGACAAGTTTTAAACTGGATATGGTATTCTACTTCAATGCCTGTTCTTATCCTTAATTAAATAACTGCTGCATAACTTTGGTTCAAAGTGAAGTTATATATTTCTTTGCTTTGCAAAATTTTTCTGCAATTTAAAGTTTAAAAGTGGTTTGAACTTGTCAGTTCAAAGGTGACATAGAAGAACAAATAGTATTCCCAGACTGCTGATATTAACACCTGCTGAAAAAGTGAGAGGAAACATTTTACATCTGTGTAAAAACTGCTTGCATAGTAGTATATAACTGAAGGGGGCAGGGGCGCAGAATAAAATCCCAATAGATCTAAGTAGAATTTTTGTTGTGTTTAAGGAAGAATAATATCTACCTAACTGTAGCCTGAACAAAACCTGTAGAACGAAAGTGAATCTTTCCATTGATTTCTTTGACTGCAAATCAGGTGAAAAAGGGAAGAACCAGTGCCTTGAATATACTTAATTTATTAGAAATTTGGCTTCTATTATTTTCAAGTGTTGTTAATCCAGGCAGTTCTCTCATCCACGAGCTTACCTTCCATCTAATTTAATCATATAGTACCACTTCTGGTCACTATCTGCTATAATTGGGAAAGTTAAAAAAAGAATAACTGGAGAGACTGATGTCCCTCACGTCAATTGTTGTCTTTTTCTCCTCCAAAAAGACACCAGAATTTTAGTTTAGTGGGGTTTCTCTTCTCCCATTTTGATTGACTGAGTAAATGAAAAAAAACCATAGCTTGTTTCTTCTTTACAGAAAGAGTTGTATATATATCAGGTCTTGTAAATGCAATTTTTTACAGCCCCAAACACATTTATTGAAGGAAAAAAAAACACCCACAGTATTTTTGAGCTTAACCATGTCACAAAACCCAAATCTATGGTATATTTCAACAATCTAATATTAAGAAATTGCTCACCTTCCAGCCTTACATTTCAGGTAGTATTTTGGTAGAAGCCACCAGACAGAGTTATGAAAAGCTTGCCCTGGTCTCCTTTCTTCCCCCCACCATATGCACTTTTCTTAGCATTCTGAGGGTCTTATTCAGCTATGGTTATTGGGTTTGTTTATCAAACTCCCAAGTTTTGATAGCACATCTTTCCTCAGTAGATAGATATTATGTAGTTTTGGGCTTTTGTGCTCCACTGTGCTCCACTGTGCCAAACAAAGTGAAATAAAGTAAACAAGGTCCCCCATTTTGTGAAAGTCTGGCAGTCTTACAGGGATCTAGTGTTGCAGGACTATTTTGGTATCTGTCTTCTAAAATGATTTTTTTTTTCCTGTTGTCTATTTTGAAGCATGAATGGGGCAATTCTTGATGTATATTTTCTCCTAAATTTTCACCTATTGCACTTCATGAGGATGTTACCAAGAATTACAGAAAATAAGTAGAATTCATGAGTAAAGGGAAAGAGGAATTCATCTGAGCATTTTACTTATTAGCAATGGTGACTTAAAAGAAATTTGCTTTACAATAGTCATAAAATTAGCATGACACAATTTAACATATATTTGGAATGCCATGGGAGAGTATGATAAGTAAGACTTGAGGCACATTTGCAGAGTTATATTTACTACCTGTATATTATCAGGTTTGTCTCTAGTCTATGCTACCAAATTTTTGCTCTCTTGACTGCAGACAACCTGATCTAAAATCCATCCAAAGTCTCTAAATACACACAGATGTGTTAATTTAGTAAATGGAAGCAATAATATACTTGGTCGATTGCTAGTCTTATTTATCTAATTTTTTAAAAAATTAGCCAATCTATTCAACATGCATATTGGCCTAATCTTCTGTCTGGTGATTTCTGTGACTTGATAACTTATTCTGCAAATCTCATACAGTTCAATAGGAGGCAGTAACTTCTCTACTAGATGGACTGGAATGTTAGAGAGGGAAATCTGGACCATTTTGTTAGCCACAGACTGAACATTTAGTGAAGTGCAGTTACATGTAATTCCTAATAAAAGCTTACAATAGCAGGGCTAAAGTCTGTTTGTATGTATGGTGTCATCTTTACTTCTAAGAAGTTGAATCATAAAGATTCATTCTTTAAATGTGATTAGATTTATACATGGTCTTGCCTGTTTTTTCCTTCTCAGTAACTTACACTGCAAATATGAAACTGCAAATGTCATCCTCTTGAAGTGCTTCAATTGTTGTGAAGTAGTGAAATCACTAGGTTACTTAGAATACACAATAAAGATTTTTGTTAAATAATCCAATTTCTGTGTGATTTTCTCTCTCAATGCTCTCATTTTTTTTTATTCATAGACAAACTCTTCATTATTTAAGAGGTGTGAAGGAAATAATTTTTTATCAGTAAATATTGTAAAAATAATTAAAACTACTAATAATTGTGGTCCTTTTCATATGAACCTTAAGATCATGTATTATGATCCTCCTATATTACATCATAAAATAATACTTTACATAATTATTTTTTTGCAATAATTTCAAAATAACACAGAAGACCCTTTCTTCATACCACCCTATAAATTTCAGGTCAAATTATGACATCAAATTTTAAAAAAATATTTTGATATTATTTTAAAAAGAAAAAAAAAATCTCATCTATACTTATGTAATTCTTATTAATATACACTTACTAGTATAAAACATATGAAACTCAAACATGATTGATTACTTACATATCTCTGAAGACAAAGCAGATGTTTAGCTGTGGTAAATTATTCCTGTTAGTCTTGATAACCTTCCATTGACTACCATGAGTATTGCATCAGCCCTTAAATGAGTGAAAGGAGAAAAATTTATGGCTCCCACAACAATAAACACAAGGTTATGTGTTTGTTCTGAACATACTTATAAAGGAATATTCCTCTAATCCCTTCGCTTCCTTCAAAAAAAGGAAACAAGAAGAAAAATTTTTACTTTAACACAATTTCTTTTAACATTGTCAAACTGTTATCAGGAACACAAAAAGTGTTAAGAATTGTGGCTTTAGGACACATGTTGGATTTACAATACAGAATGATCCTTATAGATGGACACATCTGTACAGAACAGTGTAAGGGAAATACTTCTTTGAACAGAAACATTTGTAAGGATGTTTTTCCTTCTTTTTCTCTTTCCATAATTATTTTTTTCCTGTCAGAAATGTATGAATTATTTTCATTGAGGAGTCAACTTTCATATATATATATATATATACACGTGTGTATATATATATATGCTACCTAATACTACTGCCACCTAGGGAAACTATTTCCTTTGGTCTTTTCAGTTAAGTGTTTAATAAGAAAAATAACACTTTTGTTTCTTTATTTGGGCTTTAAGATATAGGTCCAAAAGTCAAACTTCATTGCAGTTTTGTAGCTACTATTTGCACCACACACATGTTGAGCCCAAACTCTCTCTTCCTGGGAGATTTCCCATTGTCATGATATGTTCTCACTGGCCCTATAAGCAATAACAAAGTTAAGTCATTTGCTAAAGATTCCAGATCCGTTAAACAATGATCCATGTTCTTTGTTTAATTAAAGTTCCTGACAATGTTTAGTGGAGAAATATATTCTTAAAGCAAAGGAAAATTCCCATTGTAGAACAGCTACCCAGCTTGATAAATCACATTATAAGAAGATTCCCCTGATACTACAGAATGTAAATATGCATGTGGCAGTGACTTACCAGTATTTGTGTTCCAGTTGGGAAAGTAAACAAATGTTACTGGATTTTTCTCAAGTGTTGTGTTTAGTGGTTAGGAGACTGGCAGTTTAACATGGATTTTTTCATTTTTTCTTTTCCCCCCAGTAGTCTTCAAATGTGGGGTTTCATTTTGATGTGAGCAAGTGCAGAAGTTTTCAAGAAAAGACAGGCACTCTAGAAACTAGTTTAAGGCAAATACAAAGGACAACACACTAGTGAGACACTCATCCTGGTACCTGACGTGGTACAGCATCATATAGAGAACTTAGCTGCTTTCCAGAGCAGGACCAGAAATTCACAGCTGAAGGCATTGCCACTGTTAATCAAGTATTACCATTTTCTCACTCAATACTATCAACCCCTCCCAACCTCCTACTCAGCTGATTGTACTGATGCTTCCAAAATTATTTCAGTCAAAAGGATTGAAGTTAAGTTTATATAGAATATATTTGCTACCCTAAAGCATTTTGCCTGGCCTGGGCTTGAAAGGGTTTCAGTGAGGTTGTTAGCTGATAAGGATACTAATCTCTAGCAGGCAGAAATGACAAACCATGGTGGGCGGGCTGCAGATCGATGTCTTTGTTCAGCATAGCAAGATCTGGGAGAAAAATGGTGGTCAGCAATAACTTAAGACTATGCCCAAGAGAGAAAAGTGTTATTTAATATGAGAGTTGTATCACAGACACTAAAAGGTACTCTCTAGCTAAGAGGTAGGAATCTGATCTGGGTATGGAAGATACTGATTCAAGTTTCACATCTTTTCCTTCTCATTTTGACAGTGAAGTTCCCCTAAATCATGATTTTTACTTTTTTTTAAATGAAGGTTCCTTTGGAAACAAAGTTAAAAAAAAAAGTTTTAGCATGTCTTTTGACCAGAAAGATGTTCAGTTTTTTTTATAATTCACCACCACGGAACAAGCATGCAGCAAACACCTGTAAAATAATGGAACCCCACCCAGGAATGTAAGGAATTTCCTAGCTTTGACTCTCTACAGTTATTGTAGAATATACTGACTTTTGGAACCTGGCTTATTTATGAACACACATATGTATGTCTTTGTGTCCAAACAAATGAACTTCTGTCAGCTATGGTGCCTTGAAAGTGGCCTTACAGAAAATGCTTTCTTCAGATTGACTATACATAAAATGATCCCTGAGCATCTCAAATTGAATCACTAAAGCAGTCTCAGTGAAAGACACATTTTTATCAATTCGTAGAATTTATAGGTGTGAAGTCCTGCCAGTGAATTATGAGACTAAGCCCACAGGGTAGTATGGCTTTAGCTGAAAAATCTTTGGAAGGACACTTTCAGGGGCCTTCAAAACAAAAGTTCTTGTTTCAATTTCATCTGATGACTTGAGTGTTATGTATCAGAGCATTGCTCAAACACCAGTGTCAAGGTAAATAAAGTGTGTTCTCTCTCGCCGTCTCTGTCTTCTGCTGAAGTCCATATGCATTATAGGTGTCCAAGCCTTTCACTGTGACAAATAAAACCAGGCATCAGTCACTAAAAGATCATTAGAAAACAGGTAGCTCCTGCAAGTCCGTCTCACAAAAATAATTTTTCTGAGAAACAGAGTTTTACTTTGAAGAGTGGCCAAGAAGTGAATGCAGGGCTAATTGGTCGCAATGATAATTGCCAGCGAAGTGGATTTGTTAGTAAATACTCATACATTCCAGAGGGGCTAGTCTGCTGCTGGAGCATGGAAAAGCTATACACGTAACTCCTCTTTATGCTAAATCTTAAACATATTACGACTGATCTTCTTCAGTTTTAATGATATTTGTGAAATGGCAGAGATGGCACAGAGTAGCAATAATGCAATAAAATACCTCTGCAATATTCATTTGCTATTTACAAGAGGGGGTATATTCAGTGTTTCATCTCACCACGAGTTTTATGCAAAGATAACTTTTAATTCCCAAAGCAAAGCAAATACATCAGAGGGGAGAGTAACTGCTTGCAAAACAGTTCTTCCCTAACAGTTCTTTATAATGATGTGAAAATTCATCTCTTACTATTGTTAAGTAGGCAATTTCCAAGTACGACCCTTATGGTTTTTTTATGTTGCTGTGGCTAAGAAAGATACTAACTGTAGGTGTAAAATGAGATAATTATCTTTCATAGCTCTGAACAGAGATGAATCCATAGAAGAGTCATTTACAAGACACAGCAGGAAGAGATGTCATCTGAGTAGACTGTCTATGTTTAATATGAAGTGAGGAAGAAAACTTCTTGTCATCACATTCAGAAGCCAAACAAAATCAAATCTAACAGGCAAATGTTAGTATTTAAAACTGAGATTTCCTAAAAAAAAAAAAAAAAAAAAAAGACATTAAGAATTTTTCAGCAGATTACTTTTTCCACAGTTTCACATGACTTTTAGTTCTCCAGAGCAGTCAAGTTGATGGGCAGTCTTTTATTAAATACTTGAGACCAGTATTTTCAGAGGATTTCCTTGCACATAGGTTGACTGAACATGTCCTAAAATTTTCTATCAGCTGCTCAGGAGTGCAGAATGATGTCACCCTGGTTTATGAAGTCCCTGTGCAAACTGAGTTTCATTTGTTAAATCTGGGAATTATTCTTTAAGCAGAAAGATGAACTGTACTATTTTCAAACTGAATGCTCTGCTTATCGTATTTCACGAGGGTTTTTTAAGTTTTTTAAGGAACAATTAGGAAATCATATAATCCCTTTTCTAATCACTTCTGACATGTGACAGAGATGTGTGGGAGAAAGGTGGGATTTACTCAGATGTTGCTTTTAGGTTAAATATAATTTTAATAGTAATTACTGATGCTTAAGGTGGAATATTAATGGCATTCAGACCATTAGGATAATGTATGAAAATTAATACCATCCAGGCTTTCAAGACCATTAGGACTTATTGCATTAAGGGAAAACACACAAAAACCTACTCATTCAAGAGCTCAGTGCCATCAGTTTATTCCTCTTACCTTAAACTATGGTCTGTTAGGACACTGGAAAGGTTTAAAGAGAAGCAGCGGAGGAAAAGATTTGTTTGTGGAAAACCACGTACTCAAAAGCTAAATAACGTACAAAGTCATTTGAAAGATTCTCTCAATCTAATTTCCTCTGTTTCTATACATCAAAAGTAGATTACAATTTTAAGATGCATGCTACAATTACTCACTGAGCTTATCTGTAAATGAAATTCAAGAACATGACATGAACATAATGTGCTGCCAGAAGACACCGAGACGCAGCTAATCTGCCTTATATCACACTTTATGTCACTGTTCTGATTCATAAGAGGGACTGCACTTGCTTGAAGACACATTGTGAACACAGTCATGCTTTCACTGTGATCCTTGACAAAAATCTCCCTTATCTCAGTGTAAAGCTGTACATTCACATTAACTATTATCTTCTGCGTTAGAAGTAAAATAAACCAAAATAAAGTCTGCCTAGAAAATACTTGCAGCTTTTATCAGAAAGGTATTGGCATGTAAATGCACATGAAAAAAGGGCCTCTCCAGGTCCTCAAATCCTTTGTTATCCATAAAAACACATCATGAAATGATGAAGCAAACAGTACCGGACTTACTGCTCTTGTTTAAATACAAACACTACCAAGAGCATTATAAAGAAAGTTTTCCAGGTGCATTTTCACAGAAAATTGAAGACAGAAGCACAGACTGTGATAGCATACCTGTGTTTGCACACTAAATATGAGATAAAAAAGAATGGCAGAGACCTGAGCTTTAGTATGTTTGAGGATCTTAAGTACTTGACTTTCCCGGAGACTTTGCATTTTTCAGTATAACAACTGAAAACCAAAGGTAGTGCAATTTCATTGCAGTTCTTACCTATGGTACCAAGTCAATGATTAGGCTTTGATAGTACACTGCCACAGGCTGCAGTTACACATCTGTATGTTTTACTGTTTATATATGTATAATATCTGTACACATACATGCATACATGTATACTTACGTATATGTTTATGTATATACATGACTTTCACTTTCTTGCTTGCCAGTGCCTTCTGAAATGCTTAACTGCATTTTCTTTAAATGCTGTCATCAGAATGGAACCCCTTCTGGAACAAAGCAGAGCAAAAAAATGTTCAAATGAGCTCCTTTCCAACAATTTTAGTTTAAGGGGATTCCAGGCTCCAGAAGTATTCTGCTGGTCTCAGGGCAATGGTCTGTTACAATACAATCCAGGAAACATTATTTAGGACTTTACAGAAATATATCACTATCAGAAACTCCAGTCAGAAGACAACAAATAGCTAAACTTCGCTGATGGAATGTATTCTTAACAAACCAGCTGGCATGTTTGATTTCTATTTCTAGTAGATTTCAGGTATGCAATTAGTTAACAGCAGCAAAACCACAGCAGAAATAGCAAATGCTACAGGTCATACCAACTTTTTAAACTTCCATAATATACATTTATGTGATAAATGCCAAATAACCAAGCTAAACCAAGGTAATTTTGCATTATATCTTGCGTGATGAGCTACTCAGAGAATAATTTTTTTGTTTTTGAAAAAAAGAACTACATCTAACTATTTTTGATATTCCACCATCAGTATTGTAACTAAAGACCTCTGGATCTCCATTGGTGTCGCATAATAATAAAGTCAGAAAATATTGTTCTTGTTATCTGGAGAAGTAAAGAAAGGCTAACTGACTTTTTTCAAAGAAACACTCTGGTACAGAAGAGAACTGAATTCAAATATTTTAAGCCCCACACCAGCACTCATTAGACTAATCTTGCTGGTTTGGTAGGCACTTGCTCTTCTCAGGTATTGTAAAAGTTCAGGAAGGTTTGAGGTTGCTTTATTTACTATTTAGTTTGCACCAGGTTTTAGAAAATAAAATTATTAGAAAATACATTGTTACAATGCATATATACACAAATATTCAAAGTTTTCTATATCAAACTTTGCATATAAAGAAAAATAGGCAACAGTTTTTCACAACTTTTGAGTATTCATTAGAAGTTACCATGAAGTAAGTACTGCATTCTAGATTTATTGACATGTTTCTCCTGCAAACAGTAATCTGGAAGAATTAAATTTTCATGTTTTTGTTCCCTCTGCATGTTAAGATTTCTGCTGACATCCATGGTGATTGCCAGTATGACATTTTGCAGCAGTCTGAAGTCACCTACTCTCTGTAATTTGCTCTTTTAAAATTATTACTATTAGAAAATTCTTCTTAATGAAATTAAAGGATATAAGTCATGGTAGCTTGATGAACCATCACAGGAAATTTTAAGACATTTCTTCTGTACCCAGCTGTTACATGATAAGCAATCCCAGAAAGAGATCCCAAACTAGATCTCTGTCAACAGTGCAATATGATTTGTGTATTGAAATACACCCTGAGATTTTTTTGCAGCCAGTTTTGTTACCTCCCAATTTTTTCTCAGTCATATGATATTGGTCAGGACTCACATGAGTTTTTGTTGAGAGACATTCTTGTTTTGTCCATCACAGACAGCAACCATTGATTATCTGATTTATGCATGTTCACACCTGTTTCATAAAAGCAGCTAATTAAAGTCTCAGCTGTCCTCCCCTGTTCTCAAATGCTAATGATATATTCACAGGAAGAAAGCAATGGGAGGAAGCAGAGAAAAAGTTCTTGATTACTTCCACCTTCTTTGGTAAAAATAGGCCAGTTTATTCTCTGCTTCTTCCACCTTCCTTCGCACCTCAACATCAATTTTGGGAGGGGAGAAAGAGGAATACTGCAAGCTGCAAAAGCACAGCTGAGGTTGGGGAGCATAGAGTAAATTGCTTCTGAATCATAGTGAGGCTGTGGAAATGCAAAATTAATTAATTTGAATTTTCAGGTTTTGGGGAAAAAAAAAATGGAAAAAGTATTTCCATGCCATCAGAGAGAAAGGTTGAGAGAGCTTCTCAAATGTGTCAGCAACATTACCTAACTCAACAGACATGAAGCCAATAAAAAGTAAAGTATTTCTTTTTATATATTCTTCTTATACAGCAGCTACTTCTCTATGATCAAATAAATTAATTTGCTTTTCAGCAATATTAATATGGATTTTTTAAATATGTATTTCTTTCCATTTGGTTCCTGCTCTTCATTCTGTTTTTGATTGTTATGTATATTTGTGGTACTACAAGTAGGCTACAGCAAAAAGTTTTACCTAAGTGGAAAGATTGCAGTTCTTCCCTTCAACTAAAGCTCACAGCACTTCTGGAGGCAGTAACTTGGATAACTTTTTATTTTAAACAGTGAAAAATTAATCATATAAAATAAACATTCAGTAAAATGTCTTGCCTATTTTAAATACAAGCTGCAACAACTGTCCCTCCCCCAAAAGTGAATTCTACCCTGCCTTTTACAATATCTACTTAAAGTTCATTCTTTTTGATCTTGGATTTTGTAACAGGGCATTAAAAGGGAATTATTCCCCTCGGGGTTGTGAACTCCTCTGTTGAAGTGTCAGATAAGAGTATTTAAGTAATCTTATTCTAATAGTGCAAATTTCTTGTTTCAACAGTTCATTTTGGTTTTTATACATTGAATTACTTCAGCTATTGTGGTGGTCTTTCACCACTTGGGCATGCCAGGTTAAACAATACTAAGCCAGGAGTATGTCCTTCAGACAGCAGTCCAAAACCAGTGCAAAGCAATAGCCCCTCTACAGAGCAGCCTCCTGCTCTGCAAGATAGGAGAAATGCAGCATTTTTTCACCTTTAGGTTTACTGGGCATATGGGACACACGGCAAGTATAGAATGCATCAAAATAAGTTGTTCACAGTCTTCCCAAGTGAGAATCAGTCTTGAGTGATTTCCAGTTTCTCTGGAATATGCTACTGATTGTGGTAGGAGGGTTTCTGATTTCAATTTTCTCATCTGAGAAAAACTTATGTCCTGTTTTTTGACTAAGGATTACAAGCTCAAACTGCTTGGCATAATGGTCATTTCTATACAGATAACAGTATTTTAATTGCCAGGGCATTGAGGCACTTTGGTTTAGTATAGATGAGTATAATTCATCTTGACTAGTCTCTCAGCTATTCCTCTAAATTGCCTCTAATTTCCTTAGAATTAATTGTGGAGAAGTATGATGTAAATTCCATTGGTTTTGTCATGGCTCACCATTGCTTGAAATCTTCCAGTGGTTGACAAACGGTTTTAATGAAGCACCTGACCTTTCACTAAGTCATCTCCAAGCTTGTTAGCTCTCATGCTAATGACAGAGTTTGAATAGATATTGTGTTATGTGTTCAGGGACACATGCACACACAGTGCAACATGAAAAAAAACCATCACCATGCTTATCATATAAAGCATTCCTTAGCTGGGAAATTGCAGAACTATGGTTTCAAGACAACCTTATTTAATGTACAGATACAAAAAGAGGTGAATTATGATTTAATTACTGTATTATTCCCCTTTTTTTCCTACAGGAATCAAAGGCATTTACTCAGTAAGTATTTGTATTGTACCCCACAATTACTGTGTGGTACTCAACATGATATATTTTTCATATTTGTTGTGGTTTAACCCTGGTAGGTGGTTAAGCATCACACAGGCACTTGCTTACTCCTCCCACAGTGAGATGGGGAAAGAGAATTGGAAGGGTAAAAGTGTGAAAACTAATGGATTGAGATAAAGACAGTTTAATAAACAAAGCAAAAGCCGTGCGCACAAGCAAAGCAAAGCAAGGAATTCATTCACTACTTCCCATTGGCAGGCAGGTGTTCAGCCATGCCCAGGAGAGCAGGACTCCATCACGTGTCATGGTGACTTGGGAAGACAAATGCCATCACTCCAAATGTCCCCCCCACCCTTCTTCCTGCTCCCCCACCTTTTATTGCTGAGCAGGATGCCATATGGTGTGGAATATCCCTTTGGTCAGTTGGGGTCAGCTGTCCCAACCTCTTGGGCACTCCCAAGCCCACTCGCTGATGGGGCAGGGTGAGGAGCACAAAAGGCCTTGGCTCTGTGAAAGCACTGCTCAGCAATAGCTAAAACACCCCTGTGTTATCAACACTCTCTTCATCAGAGATCCAAAACATAGCACCATACAAGCTACTATGAAGAAAATTAACTCTATCCCAGCCAAAACCTGTATGATACTCAAATTTGAAAACAGAACTATTAATTTTCTTGTAGAATTTTTGTATTTTTAGTACTATACAATGAGAGTTCACTTTATTTGCACAATATTTCCCAAACATGAGGACTGGCTTTTTCAATGTACTTTTCAGATTAGAAATTGAGAGAATGTTCTATGATTTACTATCTCCAGATCAGATTTTTTAGGATGTGTTATTTTTTTTTCTTTCAAAGTAGGAAGCATGGTAAAAGTTTACTTTCAAATACTCACTGAATTCATTAGCACATCTGTACATTGGCCTCCAAAGTACTGAAATGGTGTCCAAATAAAAAAAACAGCTACTACTTATGGAATATTTACAAACTACAAACAGTTATGGACCATTTGTGGAAAGACTCAAGAGAATTAACTAGAAGCATATAAATTACGTCTTTGTTTCAGTCCCTATCTGTGGCACGCTTAATCTACTTTGGTTCCTATGTCTGGCTCTGTACAAGGCTGTAGTGATAATGTCATGCTCTTAGAAACAGCTGAGCTCTTTTGGCTGAGGTTTTCTAGGAAAGCTTCAGCCTGAGGCAGAGATCAATGTAGGAAATTTAAGGAATGAACAAAGGGCTCTTATTTTACAAAGTGTTAGTGAGGTAGCATTACCAGCCACACATAATTAGAAGTCAACTTTTTTTTTTGGTCTTTCTGGGTTTGATTGCTTCTCTTTTCTGTTCTGTACCATACAATAGCTTGTCTCAACAGTAAGGGGATGGTATCTTTAAAACTACCGGATTACTTGAAAGGTCTATTAATTTCATTTTTTGAAAGCTATCAACTTTTTGCTATTTTGTGTTGATTTTTAAAATTTTGTTTAAATTCTCTTTTGTTAACCAAGTTAGTTATAAAGCTAACCTAGACAGTAACAAGTGATAAAGGGTGATAAAAGTCAAGTAATCCAGGTAGTTCAAAATCTTTAAAATGCTTTTAGCTACAATATTTCTGGAATTTCAAAATACAACTATTAAAATGTTTTTCCAGATTTGATTTTTTCCCCTGAAAACTCACACAAATAAGAATTTACAGCATAGGCAAAATGCTGGCCTTACTTAATTTTATTCTATGTTATAATTTCTAAAGTAAAAATTAATTGAACAGAAATTTTAAATAGACTTTAAGTGTACATTACACTGAGCAAAAATGATTTACAGATAAAATCTGACTACTTCTTTGCTTTGGAGTTTTAAGTATACTCACTGAGACAAGAAAAATTCGTGATTAAATAAGACCAAAATTAATTTGGTTCTGACATTCTCAAAATCAGGAGGCGAACCAAATATTTATGTGTGACCATCCTGAACTTGCCTGGCAAACCAAACTGTCTTTAACTGAATGGGGGAAAAAAAACTTCAAAGGAACAAACACGAGGAAACATACTGATTAAAAAAACAGAACTAGAATGGCATTTTTCAAAATGCTCACCTTGGTCAATATTAGTTTCAAACTATTCCTTAAATATCCCATTGTTAATTAAACAAAACCCTATTTTTGGTATTTTTTATATATTCATTTACATTTGGCTTTAGATGCCATGATCATAATGAAATTATCAAATTAAGAAAGTATCTAATATGAATCATGGAGTTTTTAATTTTCATTTCACAATTTCACTTTTTGAGGATGAGTCAGGTTAAAGAAAAGTTAAATAAACAGATATATCAATTGATGCTCACATTTTGTCACTCCATCTGGAACTACCTTTCAAGTAGGCAAAATGAATGGTGTGATCCTGATGAATGAGAAAAACTTGCATCAATATTTCACAACTTGTCGGGCCATTATTGTCATTGACAAATGAAGGATTTAGTGTAATGTTCTTCTAAAGTAAACTCTGTGTAACAAATGTTTTTCCTCCTGATATGACAGAGTATTAAAATGTCTAGTGTGTGTCATGGTATTATTCAGTCCTCATAAGCTGAATATGTCAGAAATAACACAGACAGAAGGTACATAAATAGAAGTGCCACAGGCAGGCAGTATGGCCAGTGGAGTGCACATCTGAGCAGGATCCAGATCTCAAGCTTACACTTGGCTATGACACCAGCCTGCTCTGGGACTTTGGGCAAGTCATCCTCATCTCTTTTTTTCACTTGTGGAATTGGTCTTGTCTACTTATATTGTAAAGGTTCTTTGGCTTAGACTGCCTCTCACAGCATTTCTACACTACAGAAATCAGTAGAACCCAAGGAAATATCTATATCACTGTGCAATACTGAAACGCATATGATACCTCAGAAGATGCATAACTCATTTATATAGTTGCTGAATCACAAAATATGAAAATAAATTACAAGTTCACTAAAATTCTTTTTCCCAGTTGTATGCCATCATCCTCAAAGAATTTATATGATGCATACCTGCAGTGGCACTCTAAAACACATTTTTATTTCAGTAGTTCTTAATGATCTTTTAAACTTGATTTATTATATAAGCACGTAATCTGCTATTTACAGAAGTAATATATTTCCCACTAAATTTGGTTAAACTCCTTTTGAGTATAATAGAAGCTGAAGGAACATGGCACCTTCTAATTATGCAGCACTTTGCTAGCCTGAAACCTAGAATAACCTTAGCAAGTCTCTATGATTATATGTGTTCCACTGGGAGAGAATTAACATTGTGAAATGGAAGTTTTTGAAGTCTGTCTTATTTTTTATGATGTTACTTGAACTAGGCATGTAAAATATCAACATATAATAGTAATAATTTTTAGAACCACCAAAATATAGTGTGCATATATACATATATATATAAACTACAAGGTTAAAAACGTATAATTTATACATATATGTATGTACACGCACTGCTATACATACACACATACACATATAAATATAAAATCCAAGTAGTAAGCAGACTATTAACTTACATTTTCCTCTCTTAACAGTAGGGTTGCTAATCTCACAAATCATATTTCTGTGGGAAATGAAAGGTGCACTGTTGCCAGCATTTTGTAAGAAATAATGACACACTTTACTACCTGTAAGTGCTGACTGAGTGCTTCTGCTTTTCCTTCCCAAGGTGACTGTAACACAGATTGATGAAAGATTCGGCAGGACTACAAAGGTTAAAGATGCAGACCTGGAGCTAGAAGGCAGCCCTGACACTGATGGAATACAGTACAATGAGAGTGCCCACATTATTGTCCTATCCTCTGATAACCAATGTAATATGAAAACTGACTGCAGGAGAAGGGAACAAATTAAATCCATTAATCAAGCATATCTGTACTAAACAGTTGCTCTAAAGAGATGAACAAATGAAAAATTTACTGTTTGTTTCCATGCTTGCTAGCACTGGAGAAGAAAATTAATTATAAGACTGTGGCTAAACTATTAGTTAAGTTTTTTCTTGAGAAAACTATTTATTGCTTTGTCAAAGAACACATGAACCTCATTAGTGAGATTAGTTTCAGCTGATCATTTTGCATTAGGACAGTCTAATAATATACCCTTTAAAGATACATTGAAGGAAATAACTTCAAAGAAACGGAATCCATTTTATACCTCTTACTGTATTAGACTGCTAAATCAGAAATGTATGATTTGTCACCCAGCTAAAAATCAGCTCCATTTTCTTCATATTGCTCCAGTAAAGTGGCTGTTAAGTTGACTGTAGTCAGCTGTTTGTCAGGGATTCACAAAGGGATCTGTCTCCTCAAGGGGTCTCACAATTCACTCACAAAACTCCTCTCTTTCAGTGCATTATCTGAAACCTAGCTAGTTCTTAAAACAAAACAAAACCCCGAAATAGGGAATATTTGATTTTTTTTTAATAAAATGAAATGACAGTTTGATTGAAACTCAGTGAAATTTTTCCAAAAGCTTCTACTGATAAGGGGAAGCAAGATATATGGAAGTTCTCTAATCTACAGAGCAAAGAGTACAGGCTGTTTTCCTATATTGCTCTGTCATCCTGCTTGAAGCTATTATTAAAGTCACTCCCTTTTGGAAAGAAAGGAAGCTAGCTCTCTATGAACTGTAAGCATTCATAGCAAATAATTACCTGCAGAAGGTCAGAGAAGTTATGTATCTACCCGCAGAAGTGGATGAGGGTTTGCAGTACAGCATTTATGCTGAAGTTTCTAATCTCTTTTTCAAAAAGGAAGTTCTTCACGGTGAAAGCCTCTGGCTTGCAATGGGCTCTGCTGCAGTACTGGGTTTCTCATGATGTAAATGCCTCCCATGGGGAATTGAACTAAAATCATGAAGATAAAACAGCCAGACATCAAACAGTAATTAGCTTGTCACTACTCAATTGACCTGATTTGCACTGGAAGTCTGGAGGCAAAGAAGTAGTTGTCAAACATCATAGCTAATGAAGTCTGTTTCCATTGTTTTTATGTCTTGTGAGTACCAGCCTTGACGGGTAAGCCTATGGGAAGAGCTTACAAAGCTCTTGGCGCATTTGAGAAGTGCTTTCTCCCATATAGGGTCCTCATGTCTCGTACTGCAATAGCAATCTGCTATTCTTCACATTTGCAGCATCGATATTGTGTATTTTTCTGCCCAAAAATTTATTTTCATAAACCTTGAATAAAACTATATTTTGACTGTGTCCTCTGCAGGAACTGACCAACAGATTAAAATGTTACTGAGGGGAAGGAGGAGAAGGAGTTCTAATAGCACATGGAAACACATAGATATGCCCAACGCCATAGACCTGATTTCCTTAGAAGACCAACTAAGAGTTGCTATATCCCATCATTACTTATCTCCTGATCCACCTAGCAGGACAATTTGGGTTCTTGACTGCTGAAAAACCAATATTTAAAGATGAAATTTTGTGCAACTATGAATGGTTTCCTTTATGTTTCAACCCCACCCCCCAAACCAAACACCACCCCCCAAAAAAAAGACCTGTCAGCAGATTAAAGCATTTCATTTTTAAAACAGTTTGTTTAACTATAAGAAAAAGATGGAGCAGGACTGAAAATCTGACCTAGTGACTTCATTATATTCTGTTGAAGTGATTTAGCTGGCTTTCTCTTTCTAGAGTACATTGTGAAATGCAAGAGAAGTTAATCCAACAATGGTAGCTGCAAAGAGATCCCTGATAGCCACTCTTGAAACTTCTCTTCAGTTGCAAAAATGCATTTCGTACAATAGGGGCTGGTGATTCCTGGGGATAATGTTCAGAATTACCTTGAAGATTTAACTGTAGACCTCACACCTGTATCGTATGTCCAGGCATTCCTGCAGTCCTTAAACAAGGCAACCTGTCTTTATATTCTTTTAACTCCATTTAACTCCACTTTGGTAACAAATCCATCCAGCCTTAAGCTCTTTTAGCCGGAAAGAATTTATTCAATACAAGTCTCGCATGGTGTTTCAGTGTTTGCCTTTCATAATCCAGCTACGTGGTAGGTGTCCAGAGGTTATCTTTAGCTATATTTCTCTTTTTGGTATATGACAGGATAAAATCTTTGATACTATGTCCTTAGCAGGAGATGACTGCATTAGCCCGTATTCCCCATAGTAACATTTGACAGATTGAAGTGCGAATGGTGATATCTAGAAGGTAATGTGGCATGGGCATAAAGGCCCATGATTCAAAACCTCCCTTCTTGTTTTTCCACTGCTAGAGCACTTAGCCTTAGTAAGAATTCAAATCATCCTTTGTAGAAACAGCACTTTAAAGATTATCCAGAAGAGTCTTCTCTTTTATTGCAGTAAATCTTCTGTGAATAACGGGCAACTGGCTACCATAAAAAGACAATATTTTCTGCAGTCTGTACAGTCTCTGATGACTCTGGCCTATAGCTGCACTCATGATTTTGAATGATAAAAGTAGCTTCTACTTTTTGCATGAAGGATGTGTGGTATATTGTATAGATCATGCAAACAGTAAATGGAGATGGCATGTAATAAAACTATCTGAAATATCTATTATTGTGAGAGAAGTTTACAAGTCAAGATAGGTGAATAGAGAAATATAATAATGGTAACAGTAAGTATTTGTGAAACAATGGAAATAATAATTTGGACTACTGATGCTTAGCCACAAATGATAAAAAGCATGTTTGGATTTCCTTCTAAATGATATGGGAGGGGTCTAAGTAAATGAACTAGAAAATGGATAGTGGATGCTACTATATCTACAGCATTTCATAGAGCTGAATAGCAGCAAATAATGGATTCACAGAATATATATATATTAATAAAATGGAAAGAACATGTTATTTACTCAGATTTCCTATTGGAAGTAAGAGATTAATGAAAGTTGGAGAACCTCTAAGCATAGGATATTTGAATTTTGAAGAATCACAATAGATTACCGAAATAATTTAGGGTTGTTTTAAGATAAGCTTGAAAAAGACAAATTCCAAATTAACCTTCCACTGACAGTGCTGTTGTCTGTGATGTGAAAAGTTAGAGTTGCTGATCTGAAATAGGCAAATCTTGAAACTCAGTGTCTCATTTTAGAAGGTAATTTTTTCATTGTTTTTGTGGTATGAAGTATTTTCTTCTGTTATTTTTGGATGAAATGATTCAAAAAGTCTCTTTTTTTCAAGGCAGAATAAGAGGAAAAAATTAGATTTTTTTTATGCATTCAAAAACTATTTCTTGACAGATTTTTTCATAGGCTGGATTTACAGATGAGTTACAGCATGCTAGATTAAACTTTGGACTCCCTGGAACACTTGAATTTTTGTCCCCTGCCTTACCAAATTAATCTATTGTAGTCTCATTTCAGGAAATTATGTTGACACAAACTCTTTTTACAGGTTTGTTCACTGAAAACTCAACTGTTTATTTTATATTTTTTTAGAGGCTTTCTTCATAGCTTTCAAGATAATTTTGTATTTCTTGACACGTTGCTCTTTAATGGGTTTGGCTGCCTGCTAGATATGGAGTCTTCAAAAAATCATTTATGACTAAATTTTTGAGACTATCATCTGATAAATGTGCTTGTATTAGTATTTCATCAGAAAGCTCAAGTGACACCTAGAAGCATAATCAGTCTGAATTCAGAGATGTATCATGTGACAACTCAACACCCCGCTTCCCCAAATATCCAAACCTAATCAGGTTTAGCCTTGAAAAATTTCAGTTTGCATTAAGCAGTTAGAAGAGAAAAAGTTAAAATTCTTCAGTAAGGTCTCTGGAGACTTCATCTCCCCTGAACAAGCGGGAGATTTTATTACAAGGGCCAGGGTGGTGTTTCTGGACACATCCTTCCTAGCACCGCTCCATGCGTCTGTACAGACACAGTAGGAAGATTTCTCCTCTTTATGCTCTCAGAGCTATCAAGAAACTCTGTGAGACCCAGGCTTTGGTCACATGAATAGAATTAATTACCTTAAACTGCAAACACACTGTGACTCCTTGCAAACTCTCGTTCCTGCCAAGATCAAGTTCAAGCTTCCCCAGTCAAGAATTTTGACCACTAAACTGTTCTTTGTTTGTTATGAACAACTGAACTTTTCTGTCTTCAGAACTCATTAACTTTTCTTCCTTCAGAAACAGCTAATTCCTAATGGTGCTCACCTAACATATTTCTTACCTTATTAAACTCATATATCTCAGTGCGTGCTGAAAGCTGAATTCCTTTCAAGAATCAGCCATGTATTAATAATCTTCTCTATCATATAAGTAGTTTGCTTTCTTAATATATTCAATTCCAGCTTTGACCAATGAAGGCATTTCTTCTTGCAGTGTTAAACCTAGCATAGAGAAACATAAGAAAATATGAAAAACAGAAATGATTTTCTTGGGTCTCATAAATGATTCTATTCCAGTTTGTTCGACAATTCGAGACAGTTTTTATCTAGGTTGTTTATTACTTTAATAATATGAGAAGCTGTTTCTCATACATGAAAAGTTAATTTCTAAGGAAAGAGTAATGTTATTATATGCTAATCTAATTTTACAAACAATTTGCAGCTAATGTTATCAAATGTATGATAATTTCAAAGAGCATCTGAAGTTCCAAATTCTCCAGCTATTAAGCCAAAACCAAAATCTAAAGGTATGTCAAAAAGGTTTTTGTTAACTAGATTCATTACATAGAAAGTAGATAACAGATCAAAAGAGCAAAACAAAACCAGATGTTTTTTGCCTTAGAACTTCAAGTCAGAAAGTATAATTCCATATCTGATGAGAAAGGAATAGAATTCAGAAAGAAAATCCAAGTAAAATTTCTCTTCATTTCTAACTATCAATATTTGTAACACTTTAAAGAGTTTCTCTTATAAACAGAAGTTTTGTTCTCTGGTTAAGCTAGATTATCAGGGACAAGAACTTGATTGCAGTTGCTCCCATCTGGAATGACTCAGATTTTAATGGGATAGAATAACAATAGCAAAGACTAGAGTATTACAGTTTAAGTCAACATAGGTCATGAGGATTTACATTGAAGAAACTTAAATCAGGTTGTGGCCACTGACAATTTAGTCAAAAACAAACAAAACCCTCAAAAAACATTTGTAAAAGGAATTATTTTAAAAAGAAAGGAAGATTACTCTTGCAGACTTTCTATTCTCTTAAAGAACCTCCGAAATAAATCTAGTCATAAGGCCCACTTTTGTAATTTCTACCTATCTGTTGAGCTCCAATCCCACTTATTTAATAACTTTCATTTAACAGTATTAAAAATTAAGTGTAAGCAAAGGACAGATGGTTGGGGACTAAATTCCAGATCACCAGACAGGTTTCAGATATACCTGCTTCTCCCATCCGTCATCTATCACCTATTCATTTTTTCCAAGATGCATTGTTCTGTACTGAAAGTGAGTGAATTTGCAACAAAGTAAAAAAATAATTTTACCCATGTCTCTGAGATGAATGGAAACTAGCCAGAGTTCAGCATTTTGAAAGCTTGAGCAGGTGCCTAACTACAAGTATGGGCTTGTTTCTGAAAATCTTAATCACAGGATTTATTTCTCTGCTGTAACATGTAATAGAATAAATGAGATTATGAAAATCAGAAAGTATTTAATTTTCACTTGGTTGGATTTCTAGACAGGTAAAAAATAGATAAATGTTCTCCAAGTCAGGCTTCTCATTTTGACATTCTTATTACAAATAATATAAATTGTATAAGATCTGAGGGAAAGGGCTTTCACGTAAGGATTTGCAAATGTGTGATCAGCATTGTTGCTTTGTGTGTATTTGGAATGGCAGTATTTCAAAGATTTTTTTTACTGGAGATAAAGATCCTCTATTTCCCTATGGGAATATGAATGCCTTTTCAAAGTCCACCACCCGGAAAACCCTATCAAGTGGATGTTACTCCATATATAACCCACGGCCTCTTACTGATGCAAAATAAATTAGTGGTTATCCCTAATTTTGACAGCTTTTCCACATTTCTTTTTATTATCTGACATGTTTCAAACACTACATCTTGTTATCTGTTAGACTACTGTAGTATAGTTGGTTTAGCTACTGCGTGGACAGTAATATCGCTCAGAACACAGTCAAGAGTTATATCTGCTTTCTGCTGTATTATGTACCTTACTCTGCCTAATAATTCAAAGCCCCATACTTTATAAAGTCCTTCAGAATGGGCAGGATGGTTCCTGAGAGCATGCTGCATCTTGTAAGGGTTCTTGTGAGTTTCTCAATTACCCGTCTGCTCACTACATCATTTTCCCTTTAACAGTTGGTCTGTGTTCTATGTTGCTAAACCATGATCTTGTATTAAAGGGTCCCAATGTGCATTATGCTTATGTGGCCATCTCCTTATTCAATAGAGTCAATATCTTCATTAAGAGAACTGCATTCATAAGCACAGTAGAGGCCACTGAAAACTGATTATCCCTGCAAAAAGGGATCTACAGAGTCTGAGAGGACCTACAGGGAAATCAAGGAAGCAAAATTACAGTATGTTGTCCCTTGCAGAAAAGAATATTGCAAACCCCTGCAGGAACTCCTTAGAAAAGTGAAGTGTTGAGAAGCAAAAGATCATAAAAAATGGTTTTTTGACATGGGCCCTAAGATTTGCCCTTTTTTTTTTTTTAACTCCTATAGAAAAAGACCTTTGAAAATAAATTTGTGTGTGAAAAGAAGGAAATGTTGAGATAAAGGTGTGAAATAGAAACTCTAAATAGAAGACACTTGATTAAAAGTTCTTTAAAAGAATACAGTATTTCAATACTATGTAGTAAGTAGACAAAAAGATAAATAGAGCTTGTCATCCCTTCATTTAAAGCATTATTAATGATTTAGGTTGACAAAATTGTAAAATAATGCAATTCAAAGTTCAGGTATGAGAGAAAAAATCATTTGAAATTACACTGCACAATATTAGAATATAATGCTTAGAAATAACTACCCTACATTTGGAAGTAGTCATTTATCATTTTCACAGCACGTTTAGTTTTGTCCTTTTACCAGTTGATGTACCCTCGCTGAAGTCAGTAAGGAACAGAAGCTTTCCCTTGGAGAAACCAAACCAAACCAAACCTAACCCCAATACTTTAATTCTGTTGAACTGTAAAGGATTTACCCTGAATGCTTAAATGCCTTTCTGGATCATTTCAAGAATAGAAGCTTCATATATACGTGTATTTATACAGACCTTGGAAGCTGTTTAGAAGTCTGTAAGACTGGTCCACAAATGCTTAGGCTGACCAAGGAGATGTTCCCTAGTGTGCAGAGAAAGCGTGGGATGCCCGACTGACACCGGAAGGCTGAATAGGATCCAATAATGAACTTCTGTCACAGCAGCAAGGAAGGAGGTGAGATTGTATGTAATCTGAGGACAATAAACAAATGTAAACAAAGAAATCTGACAACTACTTCTAATGTCGTTACAATTAGTTAGACACAAGTAAATGAGACAATGTCCTATGGATGTAATACAGGTGGTCACTTATTGATCCACCTGGACACAAACAAGACTTAGGGCACAACAAAAACAATGACAAATGTATGTATGTCTTAATTTGTTCTGAAGAATACTGAGCAACACAAAAAAATGCTGAGAAAAAACTCTTGTCAGAGAAAACTTGAATCTTGAGGGATAATTAGGAACAGCAGGAACTTCTGCTCAAATTGCTTATTCTGTGAAACAGCAAAGAATTGCATGTTAACCTATAAAACCTGTACATATCTGATAGCATAGACTGGGTGGTCTTTAGACTGAATCCACAATGAAAACAGCTGGTTGGGCTGGCACCTTACTTCAGCATCTGGTATGCAGAATTGATCACTCCTATATAACGTAGTACTATGTATGTAAGTACTATTTTGGTTGTCAGTAAAGGAGAATTATATTTTTATTGCTTGTGTTTGGTCTGATACCCTGCCCTTGAAGCTGGGCCTGCCCTTCATTGTAGATGCAACAGTGAATGATCTCTAGACAGCAATAGAAATGAGATTACTGTTTCTGGCTCATACCAATAGAAGTTGGGAGTCTTTATCTCCAGCTTTTGATTCATAGATAGGGACAAAAGATATTGTGAATTTAATAAGGCAGATAATGAAAACAGAACAGCACTACATCAGTGCTGGCTTTCACTGGATGTTTTACTGCAACCTCTACCTCTTACATTTCTAACTTTTCAAACAAATTAAATCAGTTCTTCACTTTGAATACCAGTTGGATTTTAACAGTTAAAAGACAACATGATGTCCATATATTCTGAATAACTCTAAGACCCTCGTGCTCCAAGTATTATTTCTATAACTGTAATTGCTTGAGGAATGAAACTTCCATTAGAAATAGGTAAGAGTTTGTGTAACAGCATCCTAGATTACTGCTCCTTAATGCTGGAAGGCAGCTATGGCTGCCTCATCTCTGATTCACATTGAGTCACTGCACCTTCTCATGGTTTCAAAGTCAAAACCTTCTAGTCTAGATGTAAGATGTATTTAATCTTCAAACAAGCTTCAGAACAGCCCGTCTCTCTTCTGTCTTTATCAGCATGAGCTCAGTGACATCAGGCTCTTTGTCAACATTAACAGTGTCTCCTGAGTGAATGTCTAAGAAGTAAAATGAAGGGAACTGAAAATAAAATATGCCTACCTGGGTAGGTGGCAAGAACATGAAGTTTAAGGAACAGCATGCTGCTTTGTTAGTGTCATCTATTTTGGATTAGACAAAATAGAGCAGGGGGAAGTCATTTTTCTGTAGAATATTGTGTAGAACCATGCCAAGGCTATAAGACCTTTGGTCTGGGTCCTGACACTGAAGAACTTTTCTTTACTGTACATTATCCACTGTTTGCCTCCATAATAAAAAAATGCCCTACAAGGAATTTGATCGTATCTCCTGCTAAGATTATTTTACAGAAGATATGTTTTAACATAAAGAAGTATTTTCCTCCTAATCACTTTGAATGAACTTCATTTCAAATCTAACTGAACGTTTCTTCTAATCATGAGTGATATCTTTGATGATATTTTTCTCTTTCTTAAAAAGGGAGGAATATCTGTTAATATTTGAAAGTCATTCTGTTCTCCCATTGTCAATCACTCCAGAAATTTCCAATAGCTTTATTTTCTTTTGTTTTCTAAAGTTAACCGGCCCTTCCATACTAATGAATTAAGAGATAGGTAAAGAGAGAAAATGGTTTTGAAGTGAAGGAAAAAGTAGATTTTACACAATACCAGTTTTAAAAATGAAGTCCCTTCATTTCCCTGTTTTTGCCAAGATAACCACTCCCCACGCCACACAGAAATGTGTGAGGATGTCCTCCAGGTCCCACGCTAGAGGCTCCTCAGCCTCTGCATCCTATTGCTTACTCCTGCCATAAAAATAACTCAATTATTGCACCACTACTCCAGTGTCATGTGAAATTACTTTGATAATGTGAGATCCACAACACATTCTCTCCAAGAACTTGCAAAAAGTAGTGGGTACCCAAAGAGACAACAGATAAAACTGCTTCCCAAGCACCAGTATTAGCATGCATTGATACTGGAGCAAGATTAGGTTTTGTATAAATAATGTTCCCCTTTTTTATTATGGAAAGATGGAGATTTATCAAGAAAGTCCAAGAAAGTACTTACATAAGGATGAGATTTTTGGAAATCATAATTTACAAGACCAAAATGCATATCTATTTTAAATAACGAATCTTTGTAATCAGCATAAGGAGGAAATAAAATAACAATTAATTTTTGCATATTTATTTTATAAATTTGAGATTAGATGCTAGAAGAACTGCAGGATTCTTTCATGAGAGATGTAGCAAAACTTTGAGATTTTTGTTTTTTAAAATCTCTTTTTCCTTTATCAGAAGTTAGGTAGTTATTCATTTCCTAAGTTCCAGAGAAAGAATTTTTTTTCCATCTTGTATTCCAGAAAAAGGTTGGAGCTAATCAACGGGGACAAACTAGGTATATCTTTCCTACCATCCTTCATTTTCTTCAGCTTTGTTTTCTCATACATATACATACCTATATATATATAAAACCTTGGATATCTGCAATGCTGAGGTACAAATCATGTGGGTAAAAGTGAAATATTCTCCCTTCTCATCTATAAAAGCCAACTTGCTAAGCTTCATGTTTAGAAATGTATGGGGAGAAAGAAGACACTTGCTGTCACTGTGGCTTAAAACATATATTTTTAACTAAAATTTGTTTGGAACTCAGATATAGGCTGCCCTTTGAAATGTCAGGGTGTAACTATTTACTATGATCTATTTTTCTACAGTATAAAGACTAGACTTTTAATACTTGTAGATATAATATTGCTTGTGTAAAGAGGAGATAGGCATGTGATATTACCTAGAATTCAATGTGCATTATAATGCCCTTTGCCAAAACCCCACATACACTCTTTTTTGAAGAACAAGCTAGAATTTGGTCATCTTACAACCATACGAAACATCAGTAATAATCCAACAAGCAAAATCCAGTGTTAGCATATGTAAAATCCTTTACACAGAAAAAGCACATAGAAGAATTATTACAAAATTTCTTAGCAAATATACATTTAATAGTCCCAGAATATTGCAAACAGTATTTGAAGTATAACCTTTAAATTAAACCTACTAGATAATAAGGCTGCTTTATCCAAGACTTTCTCACTCAGCTTTGTCCTTTTCGTTCTTTTAAACCTCAGATTAAAGCATTTAGCTGCTGGCTATATTCAAGCTCTAAAAGCTTTCTACCTTATAACAGTGACAAAACGTCCTGTCTCTGTCAAAGAAATGTTCTGATGGGCTGAACAATATTCCAGTGATGGGCCTCGACAACCTCTCAAACTACACCTGAAAGTGGCATATTGGACTTCATTTCAGATGCTTGTCTTGGTTCTCTTGCCAACTTCCCAGAGGCAGAGGAAGAACATATTTGGGGGAAGGAGGTTGGTTGATTTGTTTTTAATTCATTATTCTGTTAATTTTTAACCTTCTAAGAACTAGCTAGCCATTTAATGTCACCAAGCACAAAGATGAACTTTTTCAGTGCTGTGCCTTCACCCAAGTTTCTTTTCAAGAAACAAAACAATGTAAAAAGAAGCACTGTTTAGTGGATTAATAGCTTCAGAAGATATATGTGAAAAGTGTTCATGAAAAGTGAACTTTGACAGCAAAGATTAACACTACTGTCCTTATTCGTTCTGTGTTGTTCAACCTAATAGTTACAGTCAGTCATACTTAAAGTGTTCAGTATATATATGTTCATATTTTGTTTTGTACCATGTGTTGAGCACAATAGTCATACTCTTTAAAGGGGTGAATGGTGAGGAAAGGGCCAAGAGGGGAAACAATGTGGTGGATGCTAAAAAGATACACAACACCAAGGGAAAACAGAACAAGTTCACAAAAGTGGAAGACCACAATGAATTATTAAATATACACTTACATACAGACATCCCTGGGTCAGACAGTCCCTGAGCAGCAAATTGGTGGAGACTGGGAGAGCGTTCTGGGATGTATCACTGTGTGCCTGCTCTTTTTTTGCCCTGGTCCCTAGGCAGCCTGTTTTGGTCATTCACCAAGATAGGGTATAGGATTAACTGGGTTCATCCAAAGGATATCAATAGTACAGCTCAAAAACATTCTTATCTATCGCCAGTTTTTTTTCATATATGCAGTCAGGCTATAACAGGATGTTATCCCATTTGTCTTAGGACCACTAATAAGGTACACCTTGTTCTTCATCTTTTCTGTAGCTTTATCTTCCTTCAAAACCCGCTTCAGAAATGAATAGGTATAGTGAGCTAGGCAAAACCCATCAGACCGCAAGCTCTAAGTAATTTAAAGAACAAAGCCTTACAGTTCCAACAAAGTTCTCAGAACTAAACCAAAAAACATAATCAAAGTCACAGAACACTAGAGTTTTCTCCCTTAAACTACATTTGGAAGGAGCAATAAAAAAATAGTTCTTGGCAGAACAGCTGATATAATTCTATTGATATTTTTCTTAACAATACTGAAAATTTAAATAATTTTTTCGACAACTAAGATTTGAGTAATAATCCACATAAAGGGTCTTCAAATACCCATGGAGTATCATTGCATAAGCCTGGAATGATGGTTGCAGTAACTAAATGAGCAGATATTTTATAGGTCACACAGATGAAAAGTAAGAGTTGTCATTTCTTACAGAGTAACATTATTGATATAATAATTGTTATACTATCTCATTCCATATTTAATTTCAAACATTTAGGTTTAAACATTTAAATTTCTCATTCTAATAACTTGTTTAACGGGTCACCAGTATCCTTGATAATCACTCCTATTAAAGTCAGTTCCAAAGGTCTGCCTAGCCCAGTACTCCATCTCTTGAGGATGGCCAGCAAAGGATGTCTGGAGAAGCATTGAAGGACAGAGCACTCAAATTATGCTGGATTCTCTGGTACCTTCCATTTTTCTATGGTTTATGGACTTTCTGAGACAGATTAAATATTAAATGTCAGTATTTAATCTTTATTAATATCTTTGTGTTTAAAATATTTATATTTAATAGCACTCGATTGCTTTTTCTTTCATCAATGTTTGTGGCCATTTCAGAACCAGTCTAATGCCACAACATCCTCCGGTGATGTGATCCACTCTTTACCTACCCATTATGTGAATAAGCATCTACTGTGTTCCATTTAACAATCACTCCCTCCTTTTTTTGAGAAACATCATTCACTTTCTTCATCGCAGTCTGATTTTACAGTCTTCTACCATATCCTTCCGTCAGTGGTCTTTCAGTCTGAAGAGTCCTTGTCTATAAAATTATTCTTCATACAGAAACCACTCCATAACTCTGTTGATTTCTCTTCTATCTTTTCTAGTTCTACTATTCCATTTTTAGATAAATTATCTTGACAGCAAAAGATAATCTTATGGATAAGGTATTAGACTAGAGCCCTGGAAAAAGAGATTATATTCCTGTTTGTGTCACAGATCTTATACATTATTCAGTCTTCTTGTCTGCTTAATTTTGAGTAACCATTCACCGCTAAGTGACAATATTCTTCAGAAACAGAGAACATTTCTGCTTCCAGCATGTAGAATATAACCACTACAGGATAATTTGATTTGAAATTAATACTTAAATAACACTATGGCATGGGGTTAACTTGAGTCTTTTTAAAATTGAGACCCTCACATCTTTGGATCAGACCCCTAAAGAGTCTCACAGGTATTTCTGGGTACCTCATTTCTCCAGTGTTCATCTCAAAAAAGCTTTAGAAAAAAGAACCAGTTTACAATGGGTTTGTACTTAGCCCAGAAAATCAGGCATCCCTGATCACTGACACATTTATGGCTATTAACTTGACTCCTTTGTTTAACCTGTAGTCGAGGCCACTGTGCAGACATTGCAGAACACTGGTGACAATACTGTACCTTCAGAAGGAGCTCTACTTCAGTGTCTCTGTGTCACTCTTTTTTTTTGAATAGCAGCTTTTCGGGAGCTGAGTTTCCAAACTATAAATAACTCCAAACTATGAGTAAACTTGTGATAAAAATTCAATTGTCTGGATGATTACGTAAGTTAAAAAAAACTCATCTTCCATTTAGGTCATATAGACCTGGGTATTATAAAGGTGTAAAAACCAGACAAGCAAACAAACAGTTCTGTTTCCATGATGCAGGTGAATTGCTTTTATAAATGAGAAGAACCCATTGATTTCTCCTAATACAGACGCACTGTTTAATAATTTGTTTTATGCCCTAAAAATGGCTAATGCTGAATATTTAGAGAGAACACTGGATTTTCTTTTTGTAAATGCATGGCAATTTCTCCAATGATATCCACTGATTTCTGATGCTCTATCATCCAAATGGCATCCATTGCATCACTTTTCATTTCAGACCTGTCATTTATAAACAATATGAGGCTTTTATTTTTTTATTTCCTAGATTTATTTCTACTGAGTAAAGAGAGAAGCTTCAGCAAGAGCTCATGTGGCATGATGCCAGAAAAGCAAATGAGGAGGATGTCAAATTAAATGAAAGAGCAGTTGAACTCCAAACCCCATATTAAGAGATTGCTTTCTAACCAGTAGATAATATCCCTGAATTTCTGTGCCTTGCCACAGAGCCTTAGGCATCTCAGCTGGAGCCCAGTGAGCCCTAAGGCCTTACTCACACTCACAGATCCAAACTTAATTTACATACAAAACACAGACTAAAAAATATCCACCATAGGAATCAAAAACTTAAGAATTTTTTGGGAGATTTGCAATATTTTCCAATGCACAATGCTTGGTGTAGTTAGTAAAGACAGGGAAATAGTATAAAACTTATTTCTTTCTCTTTCTTAAGCATTTATTCACATGTACATTCAAATATGCTGTGGCATAATATCAGAACATGTCCTAAATATTTAACAGCTACTTATTTAATTCGGAAAAAGTTTCCAGAATGAATTAAAAAAAACATTAAAAAAAAAATCAATGAAATGCATAAGGTATAGGATTATATTCAGTTGGTTTCTCTGTGAATGTATAATTTGAGAGTTTTGTTTTGTTTCACTCAATGCACAGAAAAAGTTTTCAGGATTCCCCATGCAAGCCAGCACATTGAGCCAGAGGTCCCACTGTTGGGTCCAACCCGTCCTTTATAGACAACAAGAAAACAAAATGGGAATTCCTTTTGCACTAAGTGATTTCCTGGGTCACTGCCAAGAGACACATTGCCTTTCCCAGCAGGTTTCAACAAAATACTCCAGGTACTTCTTTGAGGAAGGAGGTAAGGTGCAACCAGGCTTTTTCCTCAATATGATTAGCAAGTCAGCTCTATCCATGGCAGCAACACAATGTTAATGCATCAAAAGCTGCCAGTATTTTAGGCATCAGATTATATAGGCAAGAAAGAAAAGGAAAAGTGCATAGTAGCATCTTCCAAGGATGACTGCCCTTCTCACATACTTACTCCAACCTAACAACAGAGTGCCATAGTTTAACCATTCTAGTTTTCCGGCTTGCATTTAATTTGATTTTCCACTTAGGGAATGACTGCACTTAATCGATCCATGTAAGCCCATCTCAGTGGAAGAAGTGAAGCCTCCAAAATTCATCAGGGAAAAGCTAATAAACTTATTAGACCCAAGCATCTCCCAGACATGGCCCAGTAAAGTTTTATTTCATTTTTAAATGAAAGATACTGAAGCAAGGACTATTTGAAGGAAGCCATAAATAAATAAAATACTGTGGATGACTGGTTACAGAACTATAGAAAATTAAAAAAAAAGCTTGGGTATTGTCTTATATAAGGTAAAAGCTTGTGATGAAGCATGCATTACAAATGAACTGCACTAAGAGGAGAAAATTGGTATCCATTCAGTTTATGTAATGAAACAAAACATATCCTATAAATTAATAACTACTGGCAAAACTCCAATATTTTCTATGACTTACTCTAAGATGACCCAAACAGTGCATTTTTCAAGATGACTTCATTTGCAAATGTTGCAGACACTATTTACAGGTATATTATTAACCACACCATAAGTATCAGTAACAGTCATATTTGTTATTACATCCAATGTTTTTTCAGGCTTTTGCTCTTGAAAACAAATGTGTTTAGGCATAGAAAAGATACCTTTTAGAAGGAATCTTCCTGACTTAGTATACATAGTCTATATACGCAGAAATAATGCTTAAGCAATTCCATCACATTTCCGAATTCTGCTTAAAAATAATCCTATTCAAATTAAACTTTGCTTTTGTCCACACTATTGTTCCATGTGGCCAGATATCAGGAGTCTTGGAGATTTTTTCCCTTTACAAAAGAATATGTAAAGTTCGTGTATATTTTTTTTTCACTATGACTGGACAAACACAGAAGTTTTCAGCTAGCTGAAGTTTTGCCCTGCAAGATTCAGCACAAAGAGCTGTGAATCACGTCTTCTAACAGCATCTTTCAATAAGAAACTTAGTCAAAATTACTTTGTTCCATCATGGTTGTATTTTATGATTTTAACTTATCACTACAAACGGACCTGCTCTGCTTCCAAACCAAATTTACAGACAACATGGACACTCTTAAAAGTCCTTCAAGAAAGCAGAAAGATCATGTGATAAAAACCTAAACCAGAAAAACCTCTCACCCTTGCTAAGGCATACTTGTTTTGCACAGGATTTCTTTCTTCACTGGTTGGCAGACCCTAATCAATAGTCAAATTCATCTGCCTCTCCTCAAATCCTTGAGTCTACAGAGCCGACAAATATAACTTGCTTTGCAATCAACAGAAGACTCTGGGATTAGCTGCATTCAGAATCTACTTTATAGGGGATCTTCAGGTAAACTGAGATACCATCTCGGTTCCTTTATGGATCTTTTCAGAGGTTTCTAGCCTTTTTTCCATGAAACCGTATAGCTGGCTCACAAAACACAATTCTAATTCTGGCATCCACCTGGATGCTGTAGCTCATGTACTGTGCTGTGAGTTCCCTTCTTTATCTGCAGCTGGAGCTCAGTATATCTGTCAGTGCCCCACATCTGCTTGTTCATGAGTGGGACTTCCAAAGCCACCTCCCAGATCACTTGCTGTACTTACCCACTACTGATTATCCATTATTATTAATTATCCATATTAATAGCAATATTATTAATGGAATCAATAATAATATTAATGACAATAAGTCTAGAGATGCAACATCTCTATAGACTATTTTTTGCATGTCTTTCATTTGCTCTATAAGTGCAGCATCTTCTTCTGGGGTACCACTTACCTGTCATTTTTGTCTCTCTGTTTAGATGAAGAACACCTTCAAAATTCATCAGTCTTGTTTATATCTTAATTGCTTTCTTCTGACTGTTATTGCATTTAAGTCTCTTTCAATGTCTTCCTAATTTAAAACAAACAAATTTTTCATTTCCCTTTCAATTTCAAAACTTATATTTATACTTAGACATTAGAATCATGGCCATGTGGGTAACCAGAGAAGCATGACAAAATTTCTGGGTGTATCCATTGACTGTTGATGTCCAGCATCAAAAAAGGTTGGGAACTTTGTGACAAGTGATAACTTATTAAACTATCTATTTTCATTTATCTGCCAGTGGGAACACTTACTGAATTAGTGTGAACAGTCTAGTTCCCAGATAAGATGTTAATGAGGATCGATGCTCATAATCAGGAATAACAGAATCAAAACATACTCATGTACAAACAACTAAACCCTTTACCAGGCTGATGAATAAATATAACTTTCCTGAAAGATTTAGTTACTTATCAGATCACTTATGCTGAAATTTCTATGATAAAATAGAGATGTGACATATGTCCTAGACCAAATTGCATGAATAGGTATTTGTGTCACAGTTCAATAGTTTAAAAATATATTCTGTTCATGGGATAGATAGTATTAACATATTTGTGAGCTCATCATATACTAGAATCTGGCTTCATACAATCATTTAAAGATGGAGACATGAGTTGATAAAATTGTAGGGTGGGGGCCCTATCCAAAATCCACTGAAGTTACAAGCAAAATTTGATGGAACTTTGGATTAGAGTCTATGAGACCAGATCTCAGTACTTACCAGAGGAAAGTCAGTCTTCCTTCTTTCCCCTTCTTTGTGTAAAGGAAAGACATTAAAATAAATATATATACATTTTCACATTTGCAATACTAATAGAGTAGGATATTGCCATGAATGTGTCTCATCTCTGCAATTTCCAGGTAAATTATTTACCTATTCCGACTGTTGTATATGTTTTTTTATACATATAAATATTGGTTTGACATCTCTTATTTTAGCTTCCCAGTTTGCAGCTCTTCATTTGTACAGTGTGAGGACTTTACGCCTTTAATTGGCTCAGCCTCTGATTCAATATTTGCTTGTGTTAGCTCTGTGGAAACAAGGTATTGCAATGCTTCACTTTTATTTGTAGAATTTATTTTCTTCTGTCATACTGTTGGTCCTTTTGAGGTTCTTCAAAGGAGTTTCATCATCTTTTCTTTTTACAGTGCACAGGACTGAAATATCTATGGAAGATCTAATAATGAGATAAGTTTGCTATTATACTTATTTTTCACCTTGAAAGATACATTGCCTGAAAGTATATTTCTAACTAGGAACCCAGTGTGAATACACACATAGTGTCTTATTCCCCATTAAAAGGGTGCTGACAGTTAGGTATTCTGTATGCACATACATCTTCATATAAAACACTTATATATATTTTTAGGTTCTCCAGATTACCAGATTTACTCACCCCTGATCCAGCCTAAATTAATTGTATTCAGAGTATTATAAACCTGATACTTTAGGCACAGAAACCTGGTTTTGGCAACAAGGATTATGTCCACATTTACAATTTGGCACAGATCAAAGCACCTGCTGCTGAGACTCTTCAAATCTTCATTGTATGAGGCTTGCAGAATTGACCTTAGAGTAGCTTAGCCATGCCTGCACTCCACTTTCCCACCAGCTGGGCCAAACATCTGCCTTACACTTGTGCTCCAAGGCTTGCTGAGGCTACCCCATGAAACCGTCCTTCCCCACCTGCAGGCACCTCTGCGGAGATCTTCAGGAAGCACCACACTGTGCTTTTCTTGAGCTCAAGTAAATGACGTGAATGCACCACTGTTCCCCTCATATGAGCAGAGGCTGTGGGCTTGGGGCAGGACTATATCACCTTTGGCACATGGGAATGATAACCCAACAATGCAAACCTTTTGGGACAAAGAGGTATGTGAAAATTCTTTGTCTTTAACTGTGCTGTCACTTCATCAGTCTTTCACAAAGTGTCAGGAGGTGGCCCCTGAAGGGAGCCACAGCCTGCTTCTGGCCAGCCCTGAGGCAGAAATCCCCCAGCAATGATGGGGATCTCCACAGACATGCAGCTGGCTTGCTGCTGCATTGATGCCTGAAGAGCACTTCAAAGTCTCCCCAGTGGCTGCACATCTTCCAAGCCACCCCCAGACTCTTCAAGAATTTTGCACTATTCTTCTTGAACGTAAAGCAGCATTGCTTGTTAGTCTTCTCATGCCCAGCAGCATCATGTGGACTGCACCCTCTGGGTGTGCCCCTGGTTTACCCTGTTGCTTGAGCAATGCATGGTGCTCCAGCAGCACAGAATTTGGAAACTGGAATTAGGAAAATTCCTCAGGTGCACTGGTTGTTCCTCTTTGAATCTTCTGAGAGGTGAAGAAGGGCTGTAATCAACACAATTGATAAGAGTGTATTAGTAAGACTACTTTCCCTATAATTCCCTTCCTTATATAACAAAATTTGTTATTAGACTAGATATTAGTATAACATAACAGTACATTATACTTCATATATATCTTCATTTAGCAAAGCCTGTATGGTATATGCTTTGTTTTTCCTGTTCACTAGTTTGTTGATGGACAAAAAAGAAAAAGATTTAAATTTGGTTTTAGTGTTGCACGAACACACACATAGCAAGGTGTAAGCTGTACTTCAGCAACTTCGACTATGTGACAAAATGTCATCAAAACATAACTGATACATTGAAGGTAAATTCTAATTTCTATTCAGAAATTCAGTATATAAACAGTCCCAGAAGAAAAATTTGCTTTTGAAACACAGAAGCATCAAATCTAATGAATGGTCTCTTAACTTTTACAATACTTCCTGAAAACTAGATTAAGGTATAGTAGAAAACCTTGCAGGAATCAGTGAAGTATAATAATTAATAGTGGAAATATTACAAAGTCCAATCAAATACCCTTCTAAAAATACTCCCTTTGCATCATTAACCTTGTCAGTCATTCCTTTAAATAAATCTCTGTTTAAAAATAACAAAAAGAAGGAAATGTACAAGTGTGTACTCCTGGAGTAACTTCGCAAATTGATCAATTTTTGAAACATTTGACTCTGATTAATGAGAACAAGAAGTTGAAATATGTGAACTGAAGATATAAATACACTCTACCTATTTATACTGCCATTTTTCAAGCTGTCTTTTGTGAGGATTATTTAAAATTAAATACCCTATGCCTTGCATGGAATCTGGCAACCCAAGGGTATTTTTTTTTTTAAATCATAATGACAAGACCTTTTATTATTGCTTTTCTGAAAATAAAGGAATAGGTGAATCTATAGCTCTAATTTATACAACGTCACATGTATAGTAGTACATATGTGAAATTATAAAATTATTTCTGGGCCACCTCACTAACAGTGGTGTAGATCTTGAACGTACCATGACCCACCAAAGGTGAATCCCTCCATTTGTACTCTAAGGGAGCTGAACTCTTCAAGGACTCCACCGCGGCACCAAAAGAGCATGAAGTTCCTTCGCCCCAAGCTCATTATAGCGCAAGAGTATTAGTTACACTACACATTTCTACACTACTGTCAGTGTGCAAGAGAAAAACAGATTCCAAGAATCACATCAAAAGATATAACCAGAAGCTAGTATATGCAGTTAAAAAGGTAGAGGTGACTCAATTTCCAGGGATTTCCTTTAAATATTTAAAGACTGTTCTGACTCTGGAAAATATTTAATATTTAAAAATAAAGTAAAAGAACCTGACTCTTGAGAACTTTTTTCTGTAGGTAACAAATATCACTCTGTCTTCTCTTATGCAAAAGTAAACATGCAATTATTTCAAGCATAGTTTTATCTTTAAAGTTTCACTTGCAAAGCAGGAGTGGTATGAATAGGAACCACTGAGGACTGGAAGTGCTGCTTTGCCATGAAAGCTGGTACAGAGTTTGTAGTAAACTCTACAGACTTTTACTGCTCTTTGGCATATTACTTTTTTTTTTGTTCTGAAGGTGATATATCAGGACTAAATCTACAATTCATATTCCATAAAACCTACGAATAAAATTATTATCGTTGGTGACACAGATAGCAAAAGTAAGTCTATATTGAAATCGATGGGAGTTTTGTGTACATGAAAGCTACAAGATATAGGTGCTTATAATTATTATCTTTAAACCTAATTTCATTTTCTGTGTCTTTGTAAAGAATTCAAAGTCCTTTGGAAGGTATTTCGTATTTAAATTCCAAGGGCTGCCCAAATCCAGTAGCTGAAGCTGAAACTTGAGATAAAAAAAGAAATGAAAGATTTTCTGAGAGAGAAAAGTAGTTTGTGCTTCAGCCTTAAATGATCCTGATATCTGATACAATGGAAAAGCTGAAGAAGAGATTAGCCATTTGAAAAATGACCATTTCAGAGCTGTTCATTGATTTCTTAAAGGTCTATTCACTAAAAATACATTTAGAGCATAAATGGCAAAGATCCTACTGGTAGGTCATTACTTGGATTCAAACTGCTTATAGTCCGTTGCCTAAAACCAGTAAAAAATATTGCTACCCTAGTAATGAGTTAGCATTTGCTATGATTGTGGGTGCCAGCTTGTGATGGCACATGCAGGCAAAAAGGTGCTACTAACAAGATTCAGTATAACTGCATGTATATAAGTCTAAATTGTGTTACATTTTACAATAATTTTAATATTGCTGAGGATGCCTGGTGGATACTAGCTGAGGTTTTTATTACACAGAAAGATAATGCTCTATGCAGCAGAAGTAAGGATGCATCCAAAGGTCCAGCAGTTAGGGTCACATGCTCACAGCTGGAGTGCCAATGCTGGATTCAGTGGCATGGGAAAGCAAATATGGCAAAGGGAGAGGAGACAACAATTTATTTATAGCAATTTACTGTCTTTGGTATATTTGGACTGCTACATTATTATATCAGGATCAGATTATTATTTTGTGGTCAGCTGCTATTCAGAATACTTGATATGTTGAAGACAGATGAGGTCCTAGAAGACAAGAAATAGAAAGGATAGTGACATTCTTTTAGAAAGGACACCACCCCCCCCAAAAAAAAAAAAAAAAAATTCCAGGGCCAGGGAATTACGAACGACAGCTTAACTTCACTCCTTAGGAAAGTTCTGGGATAAATAACCAAACAAAGTACACGTCATCTGGAAGATTACAAGAAAACAAGTAACAGCTGTCAAGAGCAAATAATGTCAAATCTTTCTAAAATCTTTTTAAATCAAGTTAAAAAGTCTAGGGGTAAAGGGGAAAAAAAACATAAAACCAAACAGCAGGGGTGGGATTCAGTTGCTTAAATATAATATTCATTACCATGAAGGCACCCAAGACAACCATACAAGGCTGGCAGATATGACTTACAAGCCATGGGAGATCTGCTGTCTTCTAGCTGACAGCTGGAGGCCAGGCAAGATATTTTATGTTGCCTAAAATGTTACTGGATGGCTATGCAGAGGGAACCAAATTAATCCCAAATGTTGTATGCCTTGACTTTCAATATAGATTTCTAGGAAATAGGATCTAGGTGAAAACCTGATAGAGTGGAGGCAAAAATGGCCTTATGGCTATACTTGGAGAACAGGTATCTATAGTCATTGCCTAACCAGAAGCATTGAATCAAAAGCGGTCCTGAAGAGCTTTGTCATTGACCTGATTCTGTGTAAGATTATCCAAGTCACTAACAGATAAACCAAACTGAATTTCTCAAAGCTCTGTGTTATTTGCAAACATGCCAAGTGATACTTCCCCTCTATTCAGCACGCCTGGAGTACTGTGTCCAGTGCTGGGTTCACCAGTACAAGAGAGAGATGGAGCTACTGGAGAGAGTCCAGGGAAGGGCCACAAAGAAAGTTAAGGGACTGGAGCATCTTTCCTATGAGGAAAGGCTGAGAAATCTGGGACTTAGCCTAGAGGAGGCTCAGGGGGAATCTCATTTGTGGCACTACTGGTATTGACCAAGTTCCATCTTGCAAGGACTTCTTTGTTGTAAGTGATGAATGTAGTGCATTATCCCTGAAATTACTATGCAGCCTGTGAGGACGATTAATTTTTCTGAGAAATTACAAGGTAGTTAATTAATCTGACTTAAAGTTAATTAAAATTTTACTCCTTTAAGAAAAGTGTTGGTCCATTTAGCATATGTCAGTCTTTTTCCACTAATGACCTCAAAAAGAAAATATTATACATTCTTGAAGGTTATTTTTAAAAGCTGTTGAATTCCTGTATGTAATCCTCAGTTCAAGAAAATTGATAGTTAAGTTTATTATCTGTTATTATTAGTTAATTTTACTTAACCACAGTAAGACTAAATACTGGTAGGTTATTGTGACATCAGAGCTAATTAGTCAACCAAACTTGCATGCAAAACTTCTGGTGTTTGTTATCTATCAAGAGTCTGAATGACTCTGGGTTAAAGGCATTAGAAATGTAATGCGGGGGGTACTCAGCTCCATTCTCGTGGAATTTAAAAATCACATGGCCACATACTGCCTGGGCAACAGCTCCTGAAAGACTCCCTCTCACACCATTCCCTCTGCTGGGGGAAGCAGCACTATCAAGAAAAATGTAATCATACATGCCCATAGAGCTTGTAGAAATTGTGACTCAGATTGAGCTCTCCCTTTTGCCCTTATATAGCACATTGATGTCACTAATATTTCAAGGCAAGGGACTTATGCATCATCAACATGCTTTGGGTGTTTAGCAGTGCTGGGGAGAGGCAAAACAACCATAAAATCCAGCTTAACTGGCTGGCATGCTCTACTTGCTTTAGTGTGATGGTGAATCTGCTCTTAAAGTTAAAATAAAATATGATCTAAGATACTAAGAAAAATCAGAACTGATACAGAAATATTAAATTATTCTTGTGCATTATTAGTATGTAAGTTCTGAAATAACTTAGAGTAAAAACCAGTAGGCAAACACATTCCTTTTAGACTATTTAGGATATGAATTAGTTCTTCAAGCACAAAAATATCAAAAGGATGTGCTAATCATCCTGAAATAATTATTATAAAATAAAAATACCTCTAAACTTCACACAAAGCAATGTTAACCCTCATGTATAGTCCTACCATGACAAAAAAATTTTGAGTAAATGGGAAGGTGGTAACAAACAAAATTAATTCTAGAACTTTTTTTTTAAAAAAAACAGTGATGGAATACCTGAGAGATGCCAATCATCTTGCATCCTAACATATGCTAAAACTTCAGGAATAGCAAACTATTTTTTGTAAATATTTATGTGCATAATACACAGACTTATAAATACTATTTCTGAGAAATTTATGAATAAACATTTTCTGGCATTTCCAATAAAGCCTTCAGCATCCTTTCTTATTTTATCTTAAGTCACCTTTATCCTTTCTTATTCCATCAGTTTATTTAAAGTATTTGAATACACTGAAGGAAAAACTGTGATTTAAATTGCACAATAAGAAGTGGAAAGAGGGTTTTTTATTTTGCTTTAGGTTTAGATCTTCAGGTTTTGGTTTTAGTTTACAGGACAGGAAAACAGAGAGAAACTTGTCTGAAATATGTGTGTATGTGTATGTTTATGTCTTGGTTGTTGTTGGGGTTTTTTTTGTTGTTGTTGGTTTTTTTCCTCCAGAGTAGACTAGATTTATTTGAAATAGACAAGCCAAAAATTAGCAATTTCAAAGATATCTGGGTAACTTAGGGGAAAAAGTTAGAGCGACGGCCACCAAAATTTAGGCCTGTAATTTCCTTAGGAACTTTTTAACAAGTTATAGTATTATGCTGTATTAGGTCTAGACATCAAAACATAAAACTGATTCACAGCCTTTGCTATTAAAAAAATTGTTAATGTACTAAATGAATATATTTTATAATTATTTTAGAAGTACAATCACAGATAATGATTATCCTTCATGAGAACACAAAAACCACCATGGCATTTGACATTTTGGCTAAAATACTCTTTTGTTGAAGAAATGGATAACTGTAGCCAATTAGGGTCAGTGACTGCAGACAAACATAACAGAAATTGCTTCAAGTGTGCTCCTAATTTCTCCAGATCCTGGCACTGGCAGACACTTCCCCTTTCATCTCCAGGGTGCCTTGCAGACCTCTGCCTGCCCTGACGATGGGACCAGACTGTCCCACCAATCCCAGACCGGCCATTTTGAACAAGGGTTCAGGGGGCTGAGTAGAAGTACTAAATTAAGACTTCACTGTGATCCAATTTTAAAGACTTCTAAAGCAATATGACATTTTTAGGCAAAACATTACACAGAAGATAATTACTATTATTGACAATGATCTCACTCACACACTCAAGGACCTGCATTTGAGTGTTGGTAATCCAAACTGAATTCCAAGGCTATAGAAGTAAATATAAACTAGTTAGGAAGGTGCAGTGTAAACATCAGTTCAAGGTCTAAGTGTTTATGACTTGAAACAAGCTTAGCTAATTGCTAATCAATGGGCTGCATCCTGAGAGACAGTGTTTTTACCAGGATACGGATAATAGTAAACCTGATATGCAGTCTTAGAGGGAAAAAAGAGAAGTTAAAATATATAGTCTAAAATGATAAACCAGATCTAAGAAACACGGTCATTTACAGAAAAAGATCTTTCTCTTCAACAGGAAAGTGTTTTTCTGCATGCATCATCACAGAATGAATCGTTATCCTTCCCTGATAATAAAGCAGAAAAATTAAAAAAATAATTGTTTGTGATCCATATTTAGGCTATGTAAACTTAATTTCTAAAGTAATATAGTTATTTTCTGCTTGCTGTATTTAGTAATATGTTTACAAATACATAACAATGACTTAATGAAACTCAAGCTTATTGAATGAGGTGTTTTGAAGCAGCTCACAGAATGCATATAAAGTTACGACAGTATAACTTATTCTGCTTTATATAGCAAAATTTGGTCCTTTTGGTCTTTTGATGGATGCAGTAGATATCGTTAAAAGCAAGAATCAGAAGATAGGAATTAGAAATGATACAGGCAAGCTGAATTTGCATATCAACTTGAGAATACAGATGGAAATGAAGGTGTATTTAATCAGGCACTTTATATTAGCATTATTGATTATGTAAAGGGTTCTGGCTGTCACAGGCAAATGTCAGATGCTCTAATTAGATTACTGTACAACTTGTATAACTTGTATATGAATTAATTGCACAGGGGATTGCATATGAAACAAATGCAGTCTTTGTTTTTCACACTTCTTTTTTTTCCTCAACAGATCTTTTACATCTGCTGGACGATGAAATACAGTTTCTGAATGCAGATTTGTTTTGGGATGTTCAATAATTTTATGTATGCAGACAGTGTGATTCCTATCTCTGGTTTACCAATGGGTCTGTAAAGCCTCACAGAAAGATTAATTACAGCTCACATCAATTTTGGCCTCTAGATGTCATGTAAAGAACATAACACCAAAGAGGAAGCAGAAGAATTTTGATTATGTCCATCAGAGAAAAAAAGAGATAATAACAGGTAGGTAGTGGAATTTTAAAAAGGGTTGGGTTTGCATCTTTTTAAATAACTGAAGTTCTTAAAATTAAGTGGGAAGTAGGAAATGGAAAAATGTTACTGATTGAAGAATTACTTCTATAAATCAGCAAGATTTGAGAAAATAATAAACAACGTTCAAGAACTCACAGATGTCATATAACTGATATTCAAGGTTAAAAGCAGTACAGAAAATATAATAGCTGTCAAGGATGCAATAGAAATATAGTTATATACCTGACCTTTTGCATCAAACTCTGCCTGCAGTTCCAAGCATTTCTCAAAATACTTTTGATAACACTCATAAAAACAATTTTCCAAATATTTTATTTGCAGTTTTAAAATGCACAGTGCAAACACCATAAAAGCACTTTGTTCCATGACAGCATTTATCCAAGGATCTTAAAATGCATTAGTCATGCAAGTACCATATAAAATATATAAACAGAATTATATTCATTTTTGCAGGTCAGTGAATAGAAAGAAAAAGTTATGGAAATGCAGGACCAAACTCTAATTCCAAATTGACAGCAAGGCCAGAAGAGAAGCCTCAAAATCTTTTTTCCACCTAGTGTAAACAGTCATTATCAAATATAAATAAAATATGTGACAGGAAATCAATTTAGATTCTATAAGGGATCTTGCATGGAGGGTTTCTAAGACATCCTGTTTTTCTATGTAGTAAAACACTTTGGAAAACTACGGGTGCCTGCAGACTTAGATGCCTCCAGCAGACATCTTCTCATCTTTATGCAGGCACTGCGCATCCTAACAACACAAAATGCCCATGTTAAGCAGAGACCCAAAGAAAGTGTGCATCCTAAAGGCTGAGCCCTGTACAGTACATGTAAGACAAGCCAGCAGAGTAAAGCTGACCTTATCCTTGAGGCCACAAAGCTGATATTTATAAGCTAAGCTTCCCCACTCTTTGGGTCTATCTGCCATAAATCTCTTAACTGTCCAGCAGCTTGTGCCTTTTCCTGTCTTACACACTTCTCCTAAGGTTATCACCAGGACTATCAACCTGCCAACACCAAAATTTTATCTCACAGCTTCTGTTCCCACTGACTAACAATCATTTCCAAACAAAGCAGCACAGAATAAGCTAGGATCCAGCTTGTGCCAGTTGTTCACCTCTTGGCAATGGTTACTTCGAAAAGACACCACAAGTTATTATAAAATGTTACTTAGAGTATGATAGTACTTCCATACTGCTCTAAGTGTCCATTTTTAATTTTCTCTCTCCTCCCACTAAAACAGATTTTTTTCCTTTTGAGAGAATAAATGCATTAATCAAAAATGGCTGCAGTGGACTGACCATGCTGATCACACTAAATAGATCTAATCCTTTAAGTATTCCTTTTCCAGGACCTAAAGAATAATGAGATTAGACTCCACTTACAACCAATACATTCTGCTTGAAATTTCTAAAAGTGCCTCAAATGCATAAATATGCTCAGCCTTGATACACAACATCAAGTATCTTTAATCAATCTTTAATATGTTTACACACTTGTAGCTTTATTTCACTTCTATTAATAGTAAAGAGTGGAAGAGAAGCATTTCAATATAAAGTAACTCTTACCTAACATTGTAACTCACAAAATAGGATCCTGTTCCTCACCTTGCCTTTTTGTTATGTTATTCTCTGATTCTGAGGAACATTAACTGTTAAGTAAAAACCACCTTTAAGAAAATTACCTCTAGCCTCAGCTTCTGGCAGTTGTGCCCCAGCTGGGTCAGCCACTTTCCATCAGTCAGTGCAAACTCCCAGTAGGAGTCAAGAGTGCAGTTTCAAGCTTTTTTTTACCATGCAAACAAAAAATTATGAATGATTTTGTTCTCAGGCAGACCATTTCTGCACCGCAACAGAAATCTCATTTCTCAATTTGTTTGTACGTAGCAGTGGATAGTAAAAAGTTGCCCCAGACCATTAAACAAAAAAGATATGAACTAGCTTATAACAAAACGTAAATGAAATTCTATATGACAAAACGGTAACACTTCTGCAAATGCATGGGTTAAATGCTAACAGCTTGAGGTCTTTTGCGGTCAAAACCATCTGCTCAGGTTGGCAGGTTCTATTCTGGGAAGTCTCAGATTTCTGCTAAACTGGCCTTTGGCACATCAAGTCCTTGTAGGCTGAGTTCAGAAGCTTTAGAATAATATTTATGAGTGAAAAGGATTCTCTACAAGCATAAAAAGTATGGGGGGAAAAAATGAAAGGATTAAGCAGGAAATTATTTTAAAAGTGTGTTTTTTCTCTTGTAAAAGATTCTAACCTTGAGAAGGAAATAGTTTCTAGAAAATTAAACAGTGAAATATAAATGAATTTTTAAAACACCGGTTAATATTTTGTGTCTTGAAATTAATTAAATTAAAATATATTTCAGGCATACAAAGTGCCTTTTACTCAATTTAATCACTGGTTAATTTGATCCTTCATTTAATTTGATCAAAACCCTAGGAATCAAATCAGCTGTATTAAAAATAGCAAAACTTTCACTCCTTATTTTGATTAATTTTGATCGCCTTAGGCAAGTAATATCATATAATTCAATCACTGGTTATAGAACATTGCCATTTTAATTAATTATGAAAATGAAAAAAAATTGAGTGAGAACAGAGATAAAAGCCCAAGGAAGAAAATGTATTTATAACAAAAGGACAATTACAACTCAATGTTGTGTTATTAAGACATTGTTACTAAAATTTTAGTTCTATCATTTGTCATTGTAACCCACTTACTTACTGTTCAAGCCCAATACACAACTTCATCTATGACTATACTGTAAGCATAGGAAGATCAAAATTCAATAAAAAGAAGTGCCATGTCTTGAGATTTTCTTGAAAGGAGAAACTCATACAATGGTATGCAGCATTTTAGCCTTCTAGGGAATATCAGTCCTGCCTTGAGGAAAATTTCCTCAAGTCTGTTGTCGCTGCTTTCTCACCTCTTCAGGAAAAATTTGCTGTCAGAACTGGCTCAGCAAGCAAATGAAATTATTTAAACAAAGCTGAGGAGAGAAGAGGGGGAAGAAAGTATCCAGCAGGTCTTTTAATTATTTTCCATCCGTCTTGCTCTGTTCTCCTTTCCTTCTCACTACCCACAGTGTCTGGTTGGAGAAAAAAAAAGAGGTGATTCTGGTGACTCGGGAGAAAAAGGCAGATTCCCTGAAGAAGTGTTGAAGCTGGTAGCACTCAGAATAATGTAAAAGACTGGTGCCATAATTAATTGCTGGTCAATCAGACTAATATGATGTAGATAAGTGATTCTGTAACTGCTCTTCATAAATATGGCAGGAATGTCAAAATAAATGATGCACATAAATAAGTCCAGATCCAGGGAACCAAGAGAATAATAGTAACAACAACAACCACCACCAGCATGTAGGAAAAAAAAAACCTGTTAAAAAATAAATTCTGGGATGTTGTTTCCTGTTTGTTTTCTTGTTTTTCTTTTTTATTTGTTTGTTTGTTTTTTAGGATTAATAACATTGACCCACCTGTCCCCAAACACAAATCCATTTGTTCAAAACTAGTGGAAATCCAAGATAGAACTTATCACCTCCCAGTTAGGCAACAGCCAAATATTTAGAGTTTAACATTTTGCAAATTAAGATTTGTTGAGATCTGGCCTTGAGGGAAAGTATGCACGACTCCCAGCTGCTCCCAAATTTTGTTGATACATGTGATACTAAGAATAATGAAAGGATCCTGAGTGTGTTAAGGCTCTGATTAGTACCAACATGCAAAATATTTTGAAGTGACTCAGCAAAACACTGAAATATGTTTTCCTCCCATCATACATCCTTTTTTGACTTACAACCGGGACCCCGTTTTCTTGAATAAACTGACTTACACCTCCCATGCTGCATAGGTGTAATGGTTGTCAAAAAATTTTAGGGTGGTTTTAGGTATAAGACAACCCAGACCAACAGAGAATATAGTTCCCATTATTCATCTTCCTTGAGAAAAGGGAATATTCTGGAAACATCTTTTCAGGCTCAATAAACCAATGTAAACCCGTGAGATTTCATAGCTAATTCTTTTTTCTTGCTTGCTTTTTTTTTTTTTTTTCTGAATTTTTATTCCATTGCTCAATCCAGATTGCAATGCAACAAAATTCTGAATTATTGGACTGTCCCTCAGAATTTCTGAGCCATACTAAGCCCTGGCCAGGCAGCAGTGTTCAACCATATGTAGTCTTGTAGCAGATTCTGTGCTGCCACATAATGCACATTTTGGGACTGACTGAAAAAAAATTCTTTCACATTAAATACAACTATTTAACTTTTACTTAATTTTATTCAAGTTACCATACTCATGACACGGTATATTTTCTTGTTTAGCCATCTCTGCTACTCCCTGTCCATCCTCAAAAACCTCCTACTTTTTGAGATTGTTCTCCTTCCACATTCCCATCCCAACACTTTGTATTTAAGATGATTTTTTCCAGCACAAAAAACATCACTCTGAGGACTGACTGTACTAGGTCTTCTGTTGTTTATCTTATAACCTAAACAGCTTGTAAATGTTACTCTGTTGTTGAACTAAATTGCTGAAAGGTTCCTACAAAGGAAAAAAACCTTCTTAGTGACCTTACAAATTAAGTCTGTGTATTCGGGCATTTTAAGTGAAATGTTTTGATAGCAGAGGGAAATTCTCTCAAGAAGTCAGTCCGTACATCCAATTCTATCTATTCTGAATGGTTCAGCTTTACCTGTATTTGTTCTGTACTTCCTTCAGGCTCAGAGCTATTCTTCAGCACAGCGTACCCTGCATTTCAGCTGATATAATTAGTAATTGTTCAGATATGCAGGAGATGATTTTTACAGTCTATACTGAAAGGCAGTTTTGGGCCCTAAATTTCATTGAAAAAAAAAATTGCTTCCAGTAATGCTCAAACAACATTACCAAGCTTTTGCAGTACTCTCTTTTTGTGTGGTTTTTTTTTTAATGTGCCATCTATAAAGATAACTATGATGACAATGATTTAGTCCTTTTTTGGTAAATAACCTTTCAAAAGTAGGAGAACATAGACTGTGATTAAGAATGTGTTTGTGAGTGTAAAAGACAGTTTAAGAGACAGAAGCAACACTGGAACACAACTTTGCAAGGTTTTGAAAAACAAAGGAAAAGAATGCATTTATGTCAAGATTTTTTCCTGATTTCTATGTGTTTTCTCCAACCAGAAGATACTGTTATAGAGGAAATGGAATAAACTTATCTCCTTTCCTCTTTCCTAGAATGTGTCTTGTTTGCCATCTTAAGGACCTGTGGTATTTTTAGTTTTCCATGTTTAAAAACAAACTGTTGAAATTGATTGTTTGAGGAAAACATGGCATAATTTTCATTTTAAGCATTTTTTGAAGTTGTGAAAATGCAACAAAATATGGATTTAAATAATTTTCAAATATATTTCTATTACTTTTCAAATTTAATTATTATAAGACAGTATCACTATATTAAAACCTAATTACCTTATACTCTCTCTGGCTTCATGACAATGCCCATAAAATGCTTAATATTCATGTAACATGCTACCTCACCCTGTAATATCACCATATTTATGGAAAGAAATTGTAATCCTCTTTACTGGCTCAGGTTAATTCCAATAAAATATTAAATCCATTTTCTAATCTAAATGAGTTCATTAGGAGAGGCATGGTACTGAGAATACCAAACTCTCTACAGAGTTCAGCTTCATTACATTTCAGCACTGTGCATTTCCAGAGCTGTTGTACTACATTTATGAGGATTTATCTGTACTGTTCCAAAAACATTCATCCTAATTCTACTCCTTCTGTGCATGCTAATCATGAATATGTTAAGTGGAAATACTAAGCTAGCAGCCAATCTCATCCCCAGATGGGTTCAAGTTATGATTACAGAAGCAAATTTGCCATAAGCACTCGTAAAGCAGTGCCAGAGAAGAGGAAATGAAGGTTTGGAGATTCTTTTTTTTTTTCCTTTTTTCCTTCTCTCTTCCCTCCCTCCCTCCTCCCTTTTTCTTTTTCCTCTTTAGTATAGTGAGGCTGAAAGGATCTTTGATAAGGAAATGTCATAAGATGCTTAGAGGGCTGGTATTTCCAGCCTGACGTAAACTATTTACCTTGCGTTAAGCCTCTAAATGTTATGCATGGAACAATTCTAAACAATATAAACCAAACTCCTTTGGGCTAAGTCCTGGCATCATCCTCAAGTTTAAGGGCACCTCTCCACAAAAATAATCCCACTGATCGTGAGAGAACTGCTGGCGAAGTACAGCCAGCTCAAACTGCAGAGTGTAAGTGAAACCGTTATCTTTGTTAAACTAAACAGCAGTGGATACAATTATTTTTACTCTGGCTTCTACAGCATCACCACCAGCAGTAACTCACTCTCTCTCAGATAAAATCTGTATTTTTAAGGAAGAAATCATAAACTAAAATGCAGACAACACAAGCTATTCTCAAATTATTTGTATTCAAGTGCCATGTATTATATGTATTAACTGCCGATCAGTAGAGAAGCATGACCTTTTTCTTCAAAACTTTCCTTTTCTCTTCAGAAGAACTAAAGCATGATTGCTTTGCATGGTAAATTCGATTTGATTCGTGTCATATACCACCAGCAAGGCACTGAAACCTTTCCATACATATGTAGATACACTACTGAAATATGGACAACAACATAGGTCAGTAGGTATCTTTTTGATCTAAATGCGGCAGCTCTGTACTGACTTGCTAGAGCACATCTATTCTTGAGAAGAGAAGCACTCTCTTCTCTTAAACTCATCGCCAGAGTTAAGACAAGTAAAAGGAAATAAATTAGCTCTGTCCTTTACCTTTGAAGAATGGATGTGGGTGGCTGGTAATCTGAAGGACATCCACAATGAATAAATTGGCCAGCTTTAGGTGATTGGCCGCTGGTTGTCACTGTTGCTCCACAAAACAGGAGCTGCAGATGTGAACTTTCAAAAGTAATCCTCGCAGCCCAAAGTTGCAGACTTTTGGTTGATCCCTTTACGTGGCCTGAGGTAAAGGCATCTGCTGAATTTTAATAGCTTTCAAAGCTGGATTGGTATGTTAAAAAAGAGCAGCTTGTCAAAGACAAAGAGATCAGATAATTGGAAGCTGTATAGTGTTATGACAAAAAATACAGCAGGGCTGAATAGACACAGAAGGAAATTAAATGCAAGTGATAAAAAAAAAATCACATTTTAATCACAACTTGTTAGTTACCTTCTAAAGTCCAATATGCAATTTAAAGATGTTATTTTATACTGGTTTAAAGCCCAATCATTCAAAAACTCCTAAATACAATGCTAATCACCCCAAATAGTTCTCTTCACTTCACAGTTGTTGTTAGTCTCTTTCTATAATCCCTGCATATTATGGAGCTGAACTCCAACTATGCAACCCTCAGTGCTCCTCTGAGTAGTGTCAGTGGGAAATTTGCTTAAATTAGAGTATCCACAGACTCCAGCTACTAACACAAAGCACCCAGTGGTGCTATTCAGAGGGCAAGCAGTGAGTCAATACAGTTTGCAAGAACAACTCATTAGTATGTAATTGCCACAGAATCAGACCAATTCATTGTGAAGCTGGTCTTCCACTTGTTCCCTAAATTCTTCTGAACAACTTTTATTCTGGAGATAAAGAGATGACCAATTATTTTATTTATATGGAAAATATTATTTTTAAAGTCAGCAGCAAAAGATTTCAGGGATTCTTAGCAATATGTCCCACTTTATCCTGTTAAGAATTTTATTCTGTCTCTAATACAGGGATGTTATGCGACAGAAGTGGCTGAGTTTCACAACAATTTGCTTTGAATTTTCACTCTAATCACAAAAAATCAAAGAGAGAAAATATTCAGATAGAAGCCAAGATACAAATTCTAGGTTGGCTCTCATAGGTTCCTGTTTAGTTACAAAGGAAAAGAATGGTAATTTGAATTTCCTTCAAATAAGTGAAAATCAAATTTTTAAAATCAAGGAGCATTGATTAGACTACCTTTTTAAAGAATATTCTTGAAAATATGAACTCAACATTTTACCAAAATAAAAAGCATTCATTAACACTCACCCCTCTAAATAGCAGTGCCTGCATAATTAGAAGGAATATGCATTTCGCTGTGGTATGTTTATATTTCATTTCAGTAACCAATTAACAAATAACAAATAGTGACATATCAAATATACTCCATGGGTATTTCCAATGTTGTCCAGTAACACATATCTTCAGATAGCTTCTCCATGCAGTTCATTTTGCTCAATTTTTTTACGGTTTTCTCTTACTTTCACTATTTTAATTAGCTATTTATTCGTGTGTTCTTAGTTAAAGAAAAATTAATTTACCACATTTATGTTTTTAAAATAATCTGTACTAACTTCCCTCACACACAGTATATTTCTATGAGCACAGACAATGACTTCAGTGACTGCTATTTCCACTTGTAGTGATGAGCATCAATTAACTGTACAAAACCTCCCAATGTTAAAACATGATTTCTTTGAGTTCAAAAGGTCACAAAGCACGAAATCAATTAAAAAAACAGAAGGCTGAAAACAAACGTGATAAGTGATCTAATTCCCACAATGACTGAGAAAAGAAAGACTAAGACTGTGCTAAGCTTTCTGTCCCATCACACACCAATTTCTGCCCTAAGACAAAATGTCAGCTGCAGTTTGTCACAGGAGCAGGGCTCCCCAAGCAATCCAGAGGTGGTACATGAGTTGTTGGCTTGCTAAAAAGAAACCTTTGATTGTATAGCGCTGTGGAATAATTTTTGTGTTCATTTAAGCAGAGCTTGTAATCTGCCCAGCATACAGGGATCTGTGCCCTGCCTCTCTGATTTTTAATACTTCATTCCTGTTACTTCTGAAGCACAAAAGAGTCGGCGGAGCTGCAGAGGAGTATCAAATTTTGCAATGGCTTTCAAAATGTGTCTGAGTACCCAACAGAGAGTATATTAAGGAGATTATTCAATTATTGCATAAATTGGAGTCTTCTTTTGCAGCCTACTGTGATCTTAGAATCCCCATTCCTTAAATTAAAAAAATCCTAAAAAGGTATTTTATTTGTAAGTATAATAATAGGGGGAAAATTACTTCAACCCCAGAAAGCTATTTTAAAACCCTTTGTAAAGTATGTGAATAACAGGTTATTCACAACCCGATTACATCTCACTACATTCAATGGTAGTTAGCTTTCTTCTGACACTATGGGGTTTCTAAAAATGTCTTCTTCTATTTTCAGATAGGGAGACTGAATTTCTATAATCAATCTTTTTACTGTGGTACTTTTAGAAAGGAAGAAGCTACCGCATATAGACAAATCAACTTTTATATGTTTATTTGGAGGGACTCTTGGTAGGGGTTTGTAAACACCTTGCCCAGCAGCTCCCTGAGGAGAAGGTACATCAAAACCAAGCTGTGACATCAAATTGAGAGATAAATCCACACCGAGGTGAATTTCAGAGCTGCAGAACTCCTGCCCCACAGGGAAGTGATGAAGGGCTGCAGAGTCCAGTCAGGCTCCAAGTTAGGCTGCCTGTTTTGGGGAGAGACAAAGGAATTTTGCTGTCCAGACACCACAAGCAGATGCCCTTGAGACAAAAAAGCTGCTGTAGTCATATTACTGTGGGTGCACAGAGTCTTTTATTCTCAATTTTTAAGGATTTCAGTGACATGAATGACATGAATGAGTGCTTGGGGTTTTGACTTGGCTTGTTTATCCTTTTCAAAAGAATATAGAGAGGAGGGAAAAAAAGAAAAGCCCCTGGAACACTAAGTGCCACTTTAGTTTAGGCAAGACCGTCTTTGACATTTTTGTCCAGGAATACACAGACCTTGATTTTATTAAATGTGGCTACTGATTTCTAGAGGCTGATTAATGACTAGTTCTTTTGTAAGATCTTCTCTCAAAGCAAAAATGTATAAAATCTTAAACCCTACTTCAGTGAAGCCATTCAGCAAATGCTTCACTATTTCACTGTATCAGAAGCAGCGCTGGACAACTGATATATGTAAGCTAAAACCCAGATGACAATTCAAGTATGAAGCCAAAATAAGCATAAAAGCTTTTCCTCATAGGATATTTTTTTTAAAGAACTTCTGTTTTAAAAGAACAGTTTAAAAATTATAGCTAGCAGACAATCATTTCTGTTCAGAAAAAAACCTGCAGTCAAAAATAACCATTAAAACCAGTTAAGATTAATCACAATCTTTTTATCAATTTAGTTTTGGCACTAATTTCCCAAATTGCTGATCTCCCCCCTTCCCCCAAACATTTTGCAACACATTGCATACTGTTATATACAGTGACAAAGCAAAACTCCCAGGACCCTAAGCATATACTGGTCTTGCACCCATTTCTTCAGGTGCATGCCACCACTCCTCCTGCCAGCAGACTGTCCTGCATCATCAGACGTGCGCCTGTTTGCATGTTTCTGCTCTCAGAGCACCCACAAAATGACAGGACAAGGAGGTTGTTTAAACCTTCTCCTGGCTTCTGGCAGAGTGACTTACAGATCCTACCAAAAGAAAAAAATCCTCCTGTGGTTACTTTTTCTGTTTCTCTTCTCTCTAAAGCCTACAAGTAATTTCAAAAACTCAGGTCACTATCGAGGGTGTTTAGATACTCTTTTGCATTTCTGCTACAAAAATTCCTCTGTATAGTGTTGAATTGTAAGAGAAAGGACCTTTCACCTTTATCTCTAGATGTTAGAGAAGAAGAAAGAAGAAAAGAAGAAAAAAAAAAAGATGTTGCTTCTGTTATTTTGCTTATCCAGAGCCTGACAACCAGACAGACCCAGAGTATCAAAGCTTTTATCTTTTTTTTTTTTTTTTCCAGCTGGAAACTACCAGCTTCTTAAAAGCATTTGACCTGCGGAGAAGATATATTTCAGTCAGCTTATGGAATGGTATCTACAGAGTCCAGCCAGAATAAGTTGACCAACCAAAATGTGAGTGAAGACATCAGTGCAGCAGGGGGGGTGAAGGAGGAGGGTAGGTATTGCTGGAGTAACAGACTGCCTAGTACAAAAAGAGGCATATATTTCAACCTGGCAGGAATGACTTCTTAAGTAGGACTAATCAGTTAAGCTATCAATTAAAGATGAGCCCTGACTGCAGTCACTGATGAGAAAAAACAAGGTATCTTTATGAGTTGTCAGTATTTTACTATTTATTTTCCATGCAAAAAAAATTTGACACATAGTCTCAAACAGCACAAGAAGGAATACAGGAGAAACAGACTGTATGTAGATGTAGGACTGTACAAAAGGGATGTAAAAGAGGTAGAAAAAGGTACTGTTGGCTGGCAGCCACTTGCATGTCTCATTATGCACTTATTGTTGTTTCTAAAAGATGCTTTATTTTGCACTTTGAGAATGTTTCCGTTATCCAGGAACAGAAGCACCACTGCAAAGTTCTTGGGGGGAAAAAAAAAAAAAACAACTCAACAATAAACGCTGCGTGATTTTCTGCATCAAATCAATCTATTTTGGAAGGCTGCAGTCAAGTTAACCACCACTCCTGCTTGATCTTCTCAAAGCTAAAATATGCATGAGCAGTGAAGGCACAGCAGAAACCATCATTAAGATGGTCACAGAACTACTCTTTTCAGTGCATTCATTGATGTGAGAGGAAAAATACATAATCAAAAGAGAGGGGAAAAATGGCATAGAAAATGTCAGCCAGGTTTAACTCTAAGCAACAGAGGACCCTAACTCTGTTCTAATTTTTTAGATTTAGTCCCTTAATATTTTGTTGCAATTCAAAGTGACTTCTGAGACATAATGGTTAGATTTACACCAGACACTCTATCACACTTTTCGTCAAATCCATTAGAAATAGTTATCTGAAACAAGGACAGATAGTCAAAACTGGTAGGCACATACTTGCCTTCGCCATTTTCCAAAACCAGCTGTTCTTCAAGATTCTTCCTTCTCTATTTACTAGGTATACACAAGCAAGCAGAACAATAACAGTTTTAGAAAGTATTTTATGATTTAACTTCAGTGACACTCATTGGAACTTGACGATTTTTGGGTATCCTAACTGCTATTGAAATTACCTTGATATTAATGAAAATTTACCTGCAATTATTATTTATTTGGGGGTTGGTTCTTTTTTTTTTTTTCCCCCTTTGTTCCCCATAAAATGTCAAATACACTCAACTATGATTTTGGACATTCACATGAGATTACATTTCTCCTGTTAATATACATATCCCTAATTTTTCATGTAAATGTATATTTTATACACATAATTGGCATTAAAATCTTTCAAAAGGACCAAAGAAACTCAAGACCTTATCATGAGGTGATTGTTTTTCACCAGGACCTTACCAGATTCCATTGAAAGGTAATAGCACTTTTGATATTGTCTACAAAGTCAGCATTCACCAGCTACAGCATTAAAAAGAACCCCGAGACAATGTACTACCTCTATGCCTGCTTACGTACCAGCTGAGTATTGTACTCCTATATTAAATTGAGTCATGAATAATTCCCATCCACATGGGATTAAGTCTGAAAGAAATTCCAGAGGGAGCCAGCCCAGAGGGTTGGAAATAAAAGGAAACTCTTAAGCAGGCAGAGCAGCGGCATTATCAGAGTCCCTCCTCGCTGAACGTACCTTAAACATCTGCCTCTGATGCTGGCCCCAGGACGGTCACGAGGTGTAAAGGCATCTAGCAAGGTGGTGTTACACAAAAGATGCATTGTTCTGATCAAATTGCATGGTTTAAAATGTGTGATTTGAAATAAAGTATATATAATTATATTAAAATGTACAACAAAATACTTAATAAGACATAAAAGACTAAAAAAATATTTTTAGGTGAGGAGGATAGGACATATTAGCTAAACCTCTCACATGTGAGAAATAAAGTAACATAAAAACATAAAGTCTTTTCAACACATAAAAGGCATAAAAAAGGGAGAGGAGAGGGAAGTGAGTGAAATTCCACAGAGTAATTATAAATTGTATAATTGTGAGAGAAAATCAGAATCCAATACTTTAGTTATTCTTTATGACTCTATTTAGACTTAGGAGCAATATTTTTTCTGGAAATATTTTGCATGGACTTACTTAAAGGCAACATTGCCCAGGGAATACAAGACTTGGTCTGGAAGTTGGTCATGATAATGCTTCAGACTTTCCCTGCATGCATGGCCTTGGCAAGTCACTGCACCTCGGAGCACTTCTGGCTCCAGATTCCTTTTTCTCTGCCATGTACAAAACAAGCTCTTCAGTCACACAGTGCTTAAGAGCCATTATGAACACAAGACCAGACACCAATCTCAGCTTTTTCTAGGTGCTGCAATAATGTTAAAAGCAAAAGCAACTGAAAAAGAAATATTCTTTTTGCCTATTGTTCGGCAGTACTCTGAGGCTTTGCAGTTAAGATTTGAGACTGAAAAAAGCAAACTAGTCTAGCAAAGCCTTCCAGTTATTGAGCTTTGGCAATTCTAGCTACACACAGTTTATTACAGAAATGAATTATGTAAACTCATCACCCCCTGTTTATTCTCATGGTGATTTTTTTAAAGTGATTAACACTGAAATAACATAATTAATTTAAAACATTAACCTTCCTGAAGTACTAGTCTCCTATAGAAAAAAAACCAACCTGTATATGATGTATTACACAAGCATCACAGTGATGTATCTTACTATGCAAAAAGATACATACCAGAAAAAGCTAGAAAAAGCTAGACAAAAATGTAACCTGACTATTTTCTCAGACAGAACTCATAAGCTTTTTGCTAAAAATCAGAAGCCAGACTTAGTGGCAAGCTTCTGAAAACTTGCACAGCTCTGATAAGAAAGGACATATCTCATAAATATTCATTAAAAATTACCTTTTCTGGATCATGAATTTTTCAAACAGACACTGGTTTGACCTCTGCAAGGAACGAAACCCAGCCCATAGCAGAATGTCTCCATTTTCTGACAAAAAAAAAAAAAAAAAAATTGGCTTTTCTGGGTGAGCATCTACTTTGTACACTACATGAGGCTCTGGGTCAATTACCTTTGCAATCCAAGCGTCCAAGCATTAATATTAAATTCAAATTACAGTCTTTAAATTTTGAAGCGTTACCTTCTTATTTTCTTGAAAAATTGATTGTGAGGCAAGACAATGATTTGCATTTTAAACAATTTTCTAAACTAGCATCACCATTCTTCACACATCTTTCAGTTCAAACAAGACAGTTGTAATTGGTAATCTTTAAAGCACTTCATTAACATCTGAGCTGGGAAGACTGGAATACGTTTGTAGGTCTTCTCAAGCTGCTTCGTCCTGCTAGCTGTCTGGAAACTGGGGATTCCCTTTGCATTAGTGTTACCCCACCAGATAGAACACGTAGCTTATTCAGTGCCATCACTGGCTGGCAAGAGAGGTGTAAATGGGTGCTGCGATAGCTGGAACCCACGTGCACCATGCTGAAGAAACCCTTGTTGGGCATACTCTCTCTCTAAGGACTGTTTCACAGAGGCATTTCAATATAACTTTTGCTAATAGCTGGTAAAGGCTTGTGATACCCATTTTAAACAACCTTAGGTTTTAAGCCATCATCATAATGTTGGCAGCTTCAGCTTTTTGCTGATCACCTTTACCCTAACATATCTACTTGATGGACAGATAAAAATACCATCAGCCAATGCAGACAGAAACAGTAGGCTTTATATCTCAACCCCATACACAAAAAAGTGGCCCAGAGAGAAACAGAGAACTACCCCATAAAACTATATTTCAGTTTTGCCGGTACAGAAGAGAGAAACATCATGCTTTGTGTGGCTTGACGTACAAACATCATAATAATTTCTCCTCAGAATCTCATGATTTTAGGGTTACTTGACCACTAAGGATGGAAATGACAGGTTTCCTTTTATTATTTCTCTTAGTCATAGGAATCTGTGTAGAAGATGTGTTAAGCAAAAGATATAGATTACTTTTTTCAGATGCTCTATTCAATTCCTCCTCCTACCAGCTTCTATGCAGGCAAACCTTATAAATGGAGATGTAAAGGTAACAGAACTGTAGCTAATAGGGAAAAAACTGGGAGGCTGGAAACTTAAGATTTTGGCATGCTTTTATAAAATTCAGCTTAGCACACCGTTCTCAAATGAGATAATTCATTTAAGCAAAATTGTATGATTTATTGCTTATGATGAACATAAAATCCTTCTAGTGCAGAAACTTAACAGGACAAGCAAAATTGTATGATTTATTGCTTATGATGAACATAAAATCTTTCTAGTGCAGAAACTTAACGGGACATGCTAGCAGGGTTTAAGCTGTGTATTCACAGAACTTTAGCAACAAAAAAATTATATGGGAAGAGAATGAATTGTATCTCCGCTAGCACGGCAGGGACAGACATCTGGCTGCATCAGCATAGTAAAACCTAGGCACAGTAATAGCTACATTCTAGCAAATACTTGAAAATGTTCAGCATGGACTTTTAGAAACTTTAATCTTTCTTACTTAACTCTTTGTTTTTACATGCATTTCTTTAATTTGTCTATAACAGAAAAAAAATATGTACATTTTGAATGCCGAAGCAGACTGGTTTGTTTGGTATAGAACACAGAAATCTGTCAGGGACTTTTATTACATTTTACATTTCAGTGCTTATGTGCAGTGAGAGAGAGGGAGAGGGAGAAAGGAAATGAAGCAAACTGGTTCCCAAAGATTCAAGATGTGGCAAATAATATATGCTCCCCCTTTCAAAGGCAAGGTGCATATACACGCATAGGCTATTCATTATGAACAACAGAATTGCTATTTGCCTATTTCAAATGGAATCCAAATGTGCCAAGCACAGCAAGAATACTGAGAGCAAAGAGTGCTTAATATTCTAGCCCAGCTCACTGAAAAAAGCACTGAATTGACAGAGCAGTGTTCTGTAGAGCAACATGATGTGTCTGCTTTAAATGGAGAATAATGGATTTAAGTTTAGTGCAGAACTAAAGGGCTCAATTACTATTCATGAATTCTGAAATGTTCTACTACAGAAACTCCTTTTGCATGAAATGTTCATCAGAATCAATGTGTGGAACTACAAAAAGTAAACCTTGCCCCCTCGCACAATACAGTACTTACCTAGATTTGTGCATTTACAAAGAGCATTGCTGTGGCATTTATCTAAAACCACCTAGACTACAGAACAAACTATTTAAAATAAATATGCTTCAGAGGGTTGTTGTAGGGGAAGCTGCTCTGCCAGTGCCATTTTCTGTTGCTTTTAGACAACCGCTTTACCGTTTGCCTAGCCTAAGATGGGCCCAATGCTTCAGGAAAACCGTTTTCATGAGGTCTGAAGGTAGCCTTTTGGCCAGAAAACTGAGAAGGCTAATTTGCAAGCCCTTTGAAGGGTTTCTGTAACATAGCTGCGTTTTTGTCAGAAATTGTATTAACATTGAAACTGTAGAAGTTCCAGAAGTTGTTTTGTGTTATTTCTGTAATTATTCAAAAACACAGCCCTCGTTCAGCACAAAGTCAGAACCAGCACTTACATCCTGCACAATTCAGCATTTCACTTGAAATATAGACTTTATCCCACAACTCAAAAGCCTCATCGGCTTCTATAGTTTTAGTCAGTTAAATTTTTATACAATATGGGTTTTGATCAGTTGCTAAAATGTAAGCAGAGAATTGTCTTCTATCCTGTGTCATATATACAGACATGTATGATGTCTCATGGAATTATTCTTGAAATTTAAGCACATGAATGTTCGGATATGGTTGCCCTTTGCAGTCTGCAGTTTGCACGTAGTGCAACATGTCTTTAATATAAGAAGTTATTTGTATATCGCTTCTAATTATGTTCAAGTAATATTCTCCCTTAAAAATTCACGTATCTTGTATTTCTTTGTAACTTAGGGCCAAATTAATCATCTATCTGCTTGGAAAACATCTGCCATTCAATATTTATTAGCATATAAAGGATGGTAATTCTTCAAACATTTGTGTTTCCTGCATTATAACTGAGATTAGCACAGGGGGTTTTTTTTGTTTTGGTTTGTTCCCCCTCCCGCCCCCCCCCCCCAATCTTTTAAAGTCTTGAAAGTTTTGTTTGTTTTCAGAGTGTACAGAAGACTGTCAGTCCTGAAGGTGGCTTCCAGGGACTTCGTGTTAACAAGCTACTTCTGTTTGCATATTCCATCCCTCAAAATAGCACATGCATAATTTTATCATCATTGTGTGCCATCTGGAGTATGTTGATTGAATTGCAGTTTTAAAATGAGGTCTAAGGAGTATTTTGGTTGCTTGTATCTGGGAGTATTATATATTTCAAGGCCTCTTTCTTCTATAATGTGTGCAAAGCTTGGTTAGGACTTTGCCAGTATTTGCATTAGAGTATGAACTTTGGAAATCAGGCTTTTTTTACCCTGTCTGCTCTCCTTTTCCTCCATAGTGAGCTAGAATCCAGTACAGATGAAAAACAAATCTTATGCCTATCACAGAGGTGATGTCCTTAAATTTTCGTCATTCCTCAACCAAGAGGCACAAGCTATGAACAAAAGAGGTTGTGTCTGCTGCTTTACATTTCCAGATCTGAAGAATTAAAGGGAAAATGAAGTAACAAACAACCTACAAAGAAAATGTAATAAACTGATGACACTCATCCAGGGTCATTTGACAAAGAAACTTGAAAGATATATAAGTTCCCTTTTAAGTTTTAAGCCATGTTTTGAGGAAGAAGACCAAGAGCATGTCTGGAAAGAGAAATAATTACAAGAGCAGAGATGTCTTTACTAATTATAAGTTCATCTGAAGAAGGAAACTTCACAGGAAAAAGGGCTTCCACTGACAGGGAAATGCCACAGGGAACAAATCCCTGATTCCTTAAGAAGCCACAGCCTAAGGCCAAAGAATAGAAAGAGCAGACATGCATGATATGCAGTCATTCCTTACCCGAGATCTGCATTTCCTTGCACTAAAAAGGAGATTTTCTTTTTTCTTTTTTCTTTTACACATGAAAATCTATGGGGATCTTTATTTGGTTCAAAACCATATATTCCTAAAAGGTGACACAGCAATGCATCTGCATCGCTGGTACACTAGACAAGGTTGAGTTGAAGCCTTTGATGGATCTGGGTATCTATGTGAGCTGGATTCAAGATCCTGCTTTTCTAAGGCACTCACTGACCCAAGGTGGTGGGAGCCAAGCTTAGAAATCTTGTGAGGCTGTCTTCCTAGCTGAACTTCTGCAAGGCTGTGTGGCAAAGTGGTTCAAATAAAATTTTAATTTTTAGAGAGGTTAAATTTCAAAATGCATCCATTGCAGGTGATCAGACAAAAGGTAGAAAGTCAGATTGGTTAGACTTAGTTACTTCAGTAGCTAAGAAAACATTATTTAGAGAAGGCAGTTTTTGTGCATCACAGTGTAGTACTGAATAGGGATTGCTGTGTTACCTTACTCAAATTCTTTAATGCATCTTGGTTAAACAGTGACAAAGACTAGACTCAGCCAATTTATTTTGTGCAATCTAATGTCACTAGGACTACAGTTGAGATTACTTTAGGTAGCAAAATTTATCAGGGTTCATCCAATTGAAACAGTATAGATTAACTCTGTTGCCATAGAAACACATGATTTTGGCATAGCAAACACAAGAACAGTACATCTAGCCTGGTATTTCACTTCTAACTAAGGACTATCATCTGATTCTTCAAGGGATGATTAGAATAAAACACGTATCATATGCACCTCTCCATAAATTGGAGACTATTAAAACACAGCATTCATGGAGTTATCTAAAACTGGTGCAAAATTACTTCATGCTATTCTATCCACATAGAAAAACACAAAAATTGCAATCATTAAATATATGCAAGTAAATTAACTTCCTGTAAGATAAGACTTCTGATCTCTCTTTTTTTCCTGGCAGCTAATTGTCCATATTTATTTGGACAACTTTCAGACATCTTCAAGTACATTTTGTAAATACAAGTGAACCTTCTTGCAAACAGCATAAAGTTAAATTACATGTTAAATCGTATTAGTAGCTCAACCATTCTTCTCTTACATGTCTTTAAAACTTTGAGTGGTGGTTGAGCTTGCTGATTTCCTACAATTTAATTTACTTAACAGCATTTTTCTGATAGCTATGTCTAAGAGAATTTCGTTTCTTGACCACACAGTATTGTTCCATCTCTTCACATGTGGGCAAGACAGACAGACAGAAACTCACAGATGTTTAAACCAGAAGCAACCATTTTGAGAATGTGGTCTGACAGTATGTTCAACAGAAGCAATGCCACTTATTTCAGCCGTTCCTGTGTCAAGTTCAGCTCACAGCTGAATTACAATGTATCTTGCAGACAGACACCCACTCTTGATTTAAAGCCTCTGTGTCAAAGAGAAATTATCACATTTCTTCCTAATCTGTTCCAGTGGTTAATCACTATAACTGTAAACATTTTAAGGCTTACTATTAGTTTCAACTTAGCTGCCTAGTTTTCAGCCACTGCATTTTTGTGTCTGCAGCTAGTAAATTTCAGAGATGCATAACACTGGGCATCTTCTTCATGGGTAACAGGTTACTGACTCAAAAACTTTCTTATTAACCTTTTTTCCAAGTAAATAATGCAAATATGTTATTAAGCATATGCATAAAGATTAAGCTAGTTTAGTTTTTCACTCTCCAGATGGTCATTTTAGATTGCAAACAAAGTTTATACATATATACATTACAAAGAATGAGATACTGGTAACAGTAACTCAATGGAACCGGATTCTACATTTTATCTCTGGAACATCTTCACATTAAGGAGACGTTCATTCTAATGATAAATGTAACTCAGAAACTGAAAAATATTGAGACAATCTTCACTGAACTAAATGTACTCTTTCACCCCGTATTAGATGTCACTTTCTTTTCCCCTTGGGTAAACCACACCAGTATTAAACACCAATGGAAGCTCACAAGTTATCAGAATCCCACCATCTCTATTTTTGTGTGCACACTCTTTTATTAACTGTTCTTATATAGCAGCTCTGGTTAGAAAGCTCATATATATTATACTATATTCCCTATTGCAGGCCGGCAAAGTGTTTTAAAATGTGCTACACTTTTTAAGCAAGATGATTCATGTATATAACTAAATACATCAGTTCCACCTGAACTTAGTGATTCTTATTAAGCATGTATTCTGTTTAATCCTATTGGTATTTGGGGTCTGGAACAAGCAATAACTACTCAGTGAAAAATATACCAAAGATCTTTAAGATGTATTCTGCCTTAGTAGGAGACTGGAAATGTATGTTATTTAGGAGAGCAGACAGGTGGCTTTTTGATAGGATAAGATCTCTTTATTCTAAAGGAGATTTATTATCTTGAACATTTTTTTTCTTAATATTGTAGGCTCCCTATAAAGTCTGTCTTTCATGCCCCCCAAATTTTTCCACAATAAATAATATTGTGGTGGGCTGACCTTGGCCAGGTGTCAGATGCCCACCCAGCCACCCTCTCATTCACTCTCCTCAACAGGACAGGGGGAGAAAATAAAACAGAAAAGCTCATGAGGCAATATAAAGACAAGGGAGATCACTTATCAGTTTCTATCATGGGCAAAACAGACTTGACTTGAGGAAAATGAATTTAATTTATTACCAATTAAAATAGATTTGGGTAGTGAGAAACAAACACAAAAAATTAAAACACCTTCCCACCTTTGCCCAGGCTCCACTTCCATCCTTTGTTCCCCACTCCTCTACCTACCCCAACCCAAGCAGAGCAGGGAATGGGGGCTGCGGTCTGTCCACAACAGCTCCTCTCTGCTGATCCTTCCTCCTCACATTTTTCCCCTGCTCCAGTGTGTGAGTGGCTAATAACAGGTGGCAGAGCCTTGAGGGTTTTTCTCTATTGGTTTTAAACACAGTTTACAGTGAAAAACTGTGTATAAAGACATACTTTTAAGACTGGTCCCCTCTTCCTCATTCTACTTTCTACTCATGAGCAGGGGGAGCCACTTCACATCTGCTTGGGATCAGAGAATGAAAGAGGACAGATGGAAGGAGTTTGAGGATAGATCGGGGACACTAGAGACCATGTTTCATCACTCTTGTCACCAATTCATGGGTTTGGTGTGAGTTTATCCTGTGGTACATGTATTATGGCTAAGCTGTAACATATATGTATTGTGAAACTTCAGTTTTGACTACAGAGTCAGAATGGCTTTTTATTTTTAAAGATTACCAGGCTGTGGGAAGAAGCTTAAAACTGTTCAGTTGCATTCTAATGATTCAAAAAAAGGTAAGAAAACCCACAAATTTAATTCCCTTTTTTATTTTATGATGAATATTTGTATTGTTTTATGACTAAAATTTATATTATGATTTTATGATTTGGCAATGGTTTTTGAAGTTCCACATGTGCAGTCCCAGAATTCTGCTTCCTTGGTCTCACTGTCTGAAATCAGTGGGTAGACTACCCTCTCACATACACTTTTAAATGTGTGAATTTTATTCCCTCACATTTCTTTTACCACCCCTTCTCTTTTACTGGATTTTTTAAAATAGAGTTGATAACCCATTACCTTTTCTGTACAGAATGATCATTTAAACAACCCCTATAATATCTACACAAACCAAGAATAATTTTTCTGCCATGATTAATCTCAGTAACATCAAGCATCAGTAGAATTAGTCATGTGCACAAAGAAATTTAGTTAAGTATAAGACAATACTTCCTAACTTGATACCACTCCATTTTAAGTCAAAGGGCATTTTCTTCTCGATTGAATAGGAGAATGCTTGTGTCACTGCCTAATTTCCATTCAGTTATTAGAAATGGCACTTAGAGCTACATTTTCTGTCAATGCTAGGTACTTGAACTCAGCTACTTTTGCTTTTAAGACTATTCTTGTTGGTATTCAGGAGTTTGTAACTTTTATCTATACATGATATCCACTTTTACAAAGTAAACAATAAATTTCCATAGTAGAAAATGTCCCATTTAGTATCATTTTTTTAACTTTCCCCAGCTAAAACACGGTGCTGGCAGTTTGTAAGTTGACCAAAAGATGGATGCTTTTTTATACTTCCTGTGAAACATGATACTATATAAATCCATCCTAGATAGCAGTAAAAGCTGCTGTTCCAGAAGAAAGGCATGAATGGTACTAGTGATGAACAAACCCCAAAAGGTAAGCTTGCTTTGGATGGCTTTCAGAAGTTTGGAACTTTAGAGAAAATATTTAAGCACTTCAATTTTACTCTGCCATTCTACAAATTTCAAAGACACAGTTGTTCTCATCAGATACTTAGTATTGTTGGTTCCAAGCCAAACTGAATATGCCACCAGAACAGCAACAATATTTCTCCAGTTCTTACTTCTTAATATGGCCAAGGGCCCTATTTGTGCACTTCTGCCAACCAGCAGGAGCTCAGCCTTGTTCTGGTTTGGTTTCACTGTTCTTCATCTGCTAACAAATATGAGCCAGTACCTGCGTTAGGTTGGCAACAATAATGTTTTCTTATGTTGCGAAGGATAAGCAGAGAAAATTACATCTGCATATTGTTGAAGTCAAAGTTCAAATATCTCACCAGCTCCTATAGCTCTATGAAATGCTGCTAAGAACAGAAGAGAAAAACAATCCTTAAAGAGCTTTGAAAATGGAATTACTCGTAGTTTTGTTTGTTTTAATCATTCCTGCTAGGCAAAGGAAAACATTGTTTTAGTGCCAGTGTCTCTGTTTTGCAGTCTCTATCAGATAGGACATTACGTTACTGTGGGCAATGCCAAAAGTAAGGGACAGGTCCAAGCTGATTTGAATGGGGATCTGCCCCCTGTTTATTAACAGTGAACAACCACCTCTAAGTACTACTAAACCTGATGCAAATCCATAACTCCCAGCTTGTGTCAAGTCTAGGATTTTGGCTTCATCTGGGATGCTGTAAGCAGCTGCTATTTTGCTTCTCAGTGGAGTAGACCATTTGATTCTGGATGGAAGTCAGACATAGCAGGTAAAATCTCCACAGTTCATAGGACCTAAAATGTCATTGTGATGTGCAATATTGGCATTGTTATCTCCAATTGCTTTGATGTAGGGGGATTGAACTTGAGACTCCAAGATCTGTATCATGAATTCTTCAGCTAAGTAACTGGCCTCAGTTGAGTCAGACAGTGGCCAACCCATAATCCACCGTAGGTACTAGCTAGAAGTGATGGACAGCACACTTTAGAGCATCCCACTGTTATAGAATCATAGAATCGTAGAATGGTTTGGGTTGGGAGGGACCTTAAAGATAATCTAGTTCCAACTCCCCTGCCATGGGCAGGGACACCTTCCACTAGACCAGGTTGCTCAAAGCCCCATCCAACCTGGCCTTGAACACTTCCAGGGATGGGGCATCCACAGCTTCTCTGGGCAACCTGTTCCAGTGCCTCACCACCCTCGTAGTGAGGAATTTCTTCCTTATATCTAATCTAAATTTAAACTCTTTCAGTTGGTTTGAATGCTATCAAAGAATTGTTACAGGTCATGTGTCTGCACTATGTGGATTAAGACATCCTTCTAAACACAAAAGAAGTAGAAGTCATGACCGTTATTCAAAGATCTGGGCTGGAGGCACAATGTCAAAGGAGAGTGAAACACTTTCATATCTCATGCAGTCCAACACAACTTTGGAGTCCATGCTAACCTAGGGATCCCATGCGTGCAAATTTCTTCCTATGCGTGAAACTGCATTTGACATATTCAAGGTTCCAAAACTTTTAAATATTTTCTGCTTCATACATCAGTAATTTTCTCTATAAGGAAATGACATATTTAAAACTCATATACTTTCCAGCAGTTTTGTTGCATCTGCATCCAGTGTACCTTCCCCAGAGCAGTAAACACCTACATTACGGCCCTTCTTAATCTCCCCCTTCAGAAAGACTATGGGCTTAATTTTTCATTTCCTCACAGTTATAACAGCTGCAACCATTTGTCATCTTAATGACAATATTCTTCTACATTCCTGCAATATAGTGCCCAAAGTACATAATTGCTTTTAGAGGTGTTTCCACCCTTTTTTAATTTATTTGGGGGGGAGAAAAAAATAGAAATCTTGATTTTCTTCTACATGGTTAGGCCAAAACTGTTTTACTTTTCTCTCATTTTTCCTCAAATTTTCCAGACTTTTTTTAACCATTGTCTTTTTAAATTAGACACAGTCAAAATATACAAACAAATATAGACTGAGGTTTGATCAATTTTAGATTTAAAAATAACGTGATGCTAGACAGATTTTAGAGCAAACCTGTCAGAAAGTCACTCACACATATGTTTCTTTAGAGCCACGTTCTGCCTTCACTTGCCTTTACCTATCTCACAATTGTTTGCCATCTAGATGTGCTTCACCCTTCAATTCAGTGAGGCATCCTTTAAAGCAGATTGAACAAAATTCTTTGTGATGATTCATTTGCTATTATCTTCAAGCATGCTATCCACTGGCATGACACTTTTTAAATCTTGGAAACTAACCCAGCTAATATATATTTCAGAATTTGACAAAAAAAATACTATAGCTATTGCATTCTAATGACAGGACAGAACTGATTACTTTGATACAGAAAAGTCTCTCACCAAAAAGTAAGGACTGCTTAAAAACAAACAAGCAAAGCAGACACCTACAAAGTGGATCATATCACCATTTAACTATTGGAAATATGAGAAGTTAAATTACTTGTACTTACAAAATATTATGTCCTTGTAGACAGTTCAGTAGTCTGCAACAGGCATTCGTCTAGAGTTTGTTTTCCACTCTGCTTTGAATAGAAAAGATCTATTAAGCATTAGCAAAAACAACTACTTTTTTCTAAGGGTTTCTACTATTTTACTCCTCATCCCCCACTGCAGCATTGGGTCCCTAGTGCAGCTACACTGGTGGACACCTCCAAGCCTGACAGCTTCTTAAATCAGGCCTCACCGGCAAAGGGACAACTGACAGGTAAAAACAGAGTAATAGTAGGAAGCCTACTACACAGGAAAAAAGGGTTGGAACAGGCGACCTCCAGATTTCCCTTCCAACCTGAATCTTGCTGCATTTCTGGGGATGATTTTTCCCAGCAGAGCACCTCCACCAGTCAGGGGCAGACGCAGCAGCAACCATTCAGGCATCTCTAAACATCATCAGTTCCAGAAAACATCCAGGCTATGTCTAAATACAAAGATGCCCCTAATGCTTCTGCTGGTAGTACCATTTAAAAGAATAAAAAGGGATTTTTTGAAGAGGGATTCTGCTTCCTTCTACTGCTTCTGTTAGGCTCAGGACATGTTATCACCAAAACTGCTGCAGTCAACTTCAGTAGACTTAAAAGGGACTTATAATTTGTTAAAGGTTTTAATTTTGCCACTCATTTTCTCACTACTCAGTCATTTTGCCATCACAGCCTGTGAGTGTGAGTATTTAAAAGCTTATGTAAATATGTTAGCTTTTTAACAGTCATATAGGCATATGACTGTCAGCTTCATGCTCTCTTGCTTTCACTTACCATAGTTACAGAAAGTGCGAGTGTACATTTTCTAAGAGACCCTTATAAATAGGAATAAATCCCTTTCTTTCCTCACTGTTTCCTAATCCCGTCTCCAAAAACAGTGAATTGCAGATATTTGAAAGCCATCTGGACACAGTTCTGGGCAACTGGCTCTAGGTGGCCCTGCTTGAGCAGGGTGGGGTGGACCAGATGACCTCTGGAGGTCCCGTCCAACCACAACCATTCTGTGATTCTGTGAATTTGGAGCCATGACACTACATCTGGTGAGGACTCGTGACATAGGACTTTCAGACTGTGTTGAGATATGCTGGTTTCCACTCCCCTGAAAGGTAAAAACAGTGAACAACCAAGTTTAGCAATATACTTAGACACCTCTCGAAAGTTAGAACATGCAGGAACATAAATTACTATAGTCTAAATACATTTAAACTCATAACCAGAGCTAAAATGTTGTTACTTAAGTCAACATGCAAAAAACATTTTGCATTTCCCAGCAGGAGAAATTGTTTATAAGGACTTATATTTGTAAAAATTGCTTCAAGCATTCTCTGACAACCATAAAAAAGAACAGAAGTGACATTTCACTGGATTCTGTCTATATAACTCTCTATTGATCTTGGTTAATCTTTAGATGTTACCCTTCTTTCAAGGTCACAAACTTAACAGTGATATCTACATTGCTTATATGTTGGTAAAGTATTAGAATCCACGTAACATCATTGGTTTTTTTAAATAATATTGCCCCTTGCCATGGCAAGAGCCAATTACCATACTGAACAGACTATTTTGGAAATGTTTGGGTTGATTTTTCAATTCAGTCTGGAACATAAATATAGCCGATGTATGTACACAAAAGCTACTGTAAATGAAAATTCTGACATTTTTTTCAGAGCTTCTGGAAGGAAACATTTTGTGCAATAATGCTCTCTATCATTTCATTTTATAAGAAACATCTGAAGAAATAATTTTTAATCTACGTGAAATCATATACCTTGTGTTGTGAAGACGAAAAAAAAAAATCTATAGTTCTTTATTTCCAAAGAAACCACATTTGTCGCTGATGCGCTTCACAGGACGACTGACAGAAGTCAGGAAAAGGAGACATAATGGCAGATATTCTCAGTGCATTTAAAAACAAATACATATACACATCCAACTTTGTATGAAAGCACTTTTGCCCTTGCAACAGCTCATTTTAGACAATAATACTTGTACATTTTCTTCACATTAAAGGAAAATAACATGCTCAGTAAATTAAACACTTGTGGAATATTTAAGTCTCCTAAATTTAATCTCCTTCATGTGTCCTTCCCCCATGCAATATTTACTTGCAGTCTTTGCTATGCAGCTCTGACTTATCTGTTGAGGCGGGCAAAAAAGGATTCACAAAGTCATATGTGGCTTCTAATGCTGGTCGTGCAGTATCCCTAGTATAAAATGCATTAGTTCTCCATGACAAGCTCCACCTCTGTTATTTTAGACAACATCGCAACATCTTCACCAGAACTAGAGGGGGAAGAAGCACCCAAAGAAGGTTATATTTTAGAATAAGAATATACTCAAGCTGAGAGTCCGGGTGCTGCTGGACGTCTTCCCACAATTACATCTTCTCAATGGAGGAATCAAAATAAATTTTTTTAGACTAAAATGAGGAGGATGCCATAGAAACTATTCTAACAAGGTGATTGTGGCTTTCTATTCTCATGGTTTCCTACTGCAGTATCCCAAGTGAACTATTATTGAATGACAAAAATGTAATTAAAGTCCAGGAGACTTCTGTGCTTTATCTGAAATCTTGATGGAAATAGAAAATTAAGGACCTTTTGCAGGTTCTGTCTTTTATTTCACACAGTATTTCTCTCAAAGGGTGGTTGTTACAGCACTGCTTCCCGTTCTGGCCCCAGGTCCCTGAGGAACTCATCAGTGGTCCTTCAGGGATCAATAGGAGACTTTTACTTAACTGTGAAACTGAGCCATCATTTACAAACAGGGGTCTTTGCAGGACAGAGGTCATTTCCGGGGAGTTTTAAAGTGGAAAGAAGGAAATCAATATGTAGTTTTAAAAATAACTCTGTTCAGAGAAGAGAGGAAACAGTCATACAATGGGACATTCTATAATTGTTTACTGTGTGTGTTACAGTATCAGGCAACAAGCACTGGGTTTTCTATGCCATGCAATAAGCAGAAGGCATTTTTCCCAATGGAAAATAATGCCAATAAGTGATATATTAATTTTTAGCATGTTTCAGTAACAGCAATAATTTTAAAGAAAGAAAGAAATATCTACAGAAAAATTGGAAGGAAATGCTAAAATATGTGTAATTATCAGCTCCAGTTTCAAACATTGCTCTTTCTAATGAGTTATTTCATTTTACCTTTTTTTCACTGAGCAGAGGACAGCCTCACAAGTTTACATTAAGTGGTGTGTATTTACCTTAACTGGTTTGTAGAGTCACATTGTAACTGGCCATTCAACCTGGAGGCAGGTATCTCCTACAGTGGGGGGATAGCAGCAGTTAGCACCAGGTTTTCACAGATCGATCAGCTCTCACCTCGTTGTGTGAATTTTGAAAAGTGCTTAACGATTCACAGCTCTCATTTTGGAAAATCAAGTCATCTCTGTTTCCAGTTCCCTATCCTCCTGAAATTTAAAAATCCATTGCTAGATGCCCAATCACCCCCTAAATTCTTTCGAGAATCTGCCCAGACTGTTGCTCAGATTATGGTAGTATACCTGAAACCTGTTACACAGACATGAATAGGCAGAGCCTTCACTAAAAAACTAATTCATTTTTGAGATCTTGACATAGATTAGTGCTTGCAGAGAAGAGAGGATCAAATCTCTTAAACGGCATGGTCAGTGGGGTCTTCTGTTACAAAGATCCTTGCAATGACATCTTCAGCTAGGTTGGGCAAGACCCCCTGAACCACTGCTCTGCTTGGCTCCTGTAATCCAGCTGGCCCATGGTCTTAATGTGACCACTCTAGCACATGCATCATCCATCGCAACTGGCAACTTCAAACTGCATTAAAAACATCTCCTAAGTATCTTTCTTACATACAAAAGACTGCCCTATGTGACCTTGTCTGCCTCTGCAGGAACAGTTTCTATTGACTATTTAGAAGTGTCTTATCTCTGTACAATTTCATCAATTTTGCAGCAGGAACCCCCTGGGGGAGCGTCTGGAAGGAAGGTACATATTCTCTACCACAGATGTTGATCGCCACATTTGAGGATACAAATCGGTCTATGCACAGCATATCCAAAGAAATTTTTTATTTGTTTGGATTTTTTTCAGAAATCTTCATTAAACTTATATAATCAAAACATTTATCAAAACATCATCAGAATACAGCTTTTAAAAAGCACCTGTATCTGAGAAACCAAAATATTTCTGCAGTACACACTGCACCACAAAATGCAGCAGCAACCCATAGAGCACAACAGAAACTTTCTCCCATAGCCAATTTCATTTTATACTATTTTTTTCAACTTCAAGATCTTGTATCCTCTTTGTCATTGGAGAAAAACACAATGTCCTCAAAATAAAAGCCCTGCAAAATAGCATCAATGCTAACATTTAACAAAAATCACAAATTCCTAGTTGTAGAGTATTCCTCTTTTCTTCTTTGCTTTAACAGTCAATAAAATGTTAGGTTTTTAAAAAAAACAAAGCAAAACAAAACTAATCCAAATCAGGGAAGAATGGGAGAGAAAAAAAAAAGCTTTAATATAAACAACAACAATAAAACTGAGTAAAAATTTCTAAAACACCAGAGTGTCTTAGAAGCTTCATCTTATTTTCAAAAGACACAAAGGGGAAGTAGTAACCTAGAACTCTCAGTGAATTTAGGGAATTATATTTAGACAGACATGTACAAAATCCTCTACTTATGCTCCACACTAACTAGCTGCAGATCACCTCATTCTAGAAGTTAGACACCTGCACTAATATTTTCTTTAGGGAGAGCTAATGTACCATGATAGAGCAACTGGATGGTTTCTAGTTTAGTGATTGCTTGCATTCAGCCACAGGAGATGAGGATTGCCTCCACAGGAGCAGACACACCTTCATGAATTTTGGGAACAGTCATCCCTAAGGCTGAAGTCAGCAGGCTTCAGGCCTCTAAACTAGGCTGTGTTTTCACAAGTGGCTTATGCTAATCCAGGTCCATGCTGCTGGTGAAAGGGATGGTTCAAAGCTCTCTCCTCTGGGGATGTTCCTGCCCTTTCCACTTCAGTCAGTGCTACGTGTGTGCAGCCATGTTGTGGTCTGGACCAAACAAAAATACCCACCTGTTGGATCCCACACTGCTTAAACCAATGATTTAGTGGGCTTTGGGACACAACTATGAAAGAGGCATAAATATGCTGCTTCCTTTTTTTTTTTCCCCCCCCCCCACAGAAAACCACTTCTACTTTTCAGATACCAGAAAATGAGAAATGAAATAGACAGGAAAAGTTTTCCTTTACCTCAGCAATCAAACTATGCAGTTGCAGAACAAATCCGTGCTTTCAACTACTACAAAAACTGCCAGCATATCATGGTTAACCCAGTTGTATAGTTAATTGGCCTTAAGAGACTGGGAAGGCTGGTTTGAGAGGGCTGCTGCTGTCACTGATGGATTTTAGCAACCTGACAGAGGCAAGCTTCTGCATCTTTCGCAACTTTTGTGTCACCTGTGTGTTAAGTATTGCAATAATTGTCTCTCTGTTTTGCCTTTTCTATATTTGTATATATTGTTATTTTAAGACAAAAAGATCAATGGGTCAGGTGGACCTTTCTGGTGGAAAGAAACCACAGCCTCCTGCAAGTGCTGGAAGAAGAGAGCAAGTGCAGGGAGCAAGAAGTCTGTAAATGATGCTGAAATCTAAAAAATGTTGGGAGAACAGGGTGCAAAAAGCCTACTGTTAGAAAAAACTTCTTGGTCTCCCAGAGGAAGCTGTGTAGGGTTTGCTACAATTCAAAGCTGGCTAAAATCCAGCCTGGAAATACAAACCTTTCTGCAAGGACACTATGGTTGGGGAAAAAGTGGGTTATAAAGCCTTTACTCCCCTTTTCTGCCTAACCCAGCTTGTCTGGCTTTCTCTAAAAAGTAAAACCAACTAGATTATAGTCTAAAACCCCATGAATTTTCTTTAACATAAAAACCTTTGATGTTCCTTGGGAAGCTCACTGTCAGAAAAAAAAAGGTCTAGGCAGCTCTGCCTGCTGGTTTGGGGCCTCATCATAGTTATTTCCTTCCTGTATTGACAGGCACCTAGCAGTTGTAAGTGGTGACCCTCTGTCCCTGCAAACCCTGATGAGGTACATCTGGTATAAGGAAGGAGCAGAAGAACAAATCTAAAAACAGAACAAAAGAGAAAGATTAAGAGTAAAGGGAATATGGATCTATGCAATCTATGAAGTACAGCAGACAACTGGAAGAAATTAAAGAGCTTTATCTCCTTATGAAGTCAGGTAGAGATACACTAAAGAAAACAGTCTTCTTAACATTACCTTTCAGATACTCAAAAGCTGTTTAGCAGTCTATAGATAAAGAAGTTGAAACCAATTACCAGTTTAGCCTGCAAAATTTGAAAATATTGCTCTCCTAGAAAGAATTATTTTTGAAAGTGAAGAATTTCATCTGAGAACACCAAGAGAGGAAGAAACTTGAGGAAGAAACTTGTGAAGATTTTTCAACAAATCTGAAATCCAGTCCAAGTCCTGTTGAATCAGAGGGTTTATGAAATCATAATCTGAGGTCAAACAGTAACGGCATTAGAAATCAAAACCTGCGAAAAAAGTGCTAGGAGATCGTAACTAAGATTAATAAAATTATTAAATGATTAATTAATTAATAAAAGAAGGCAGTATCATAAAGAATAGAATGAAAACAGATGGACAAAAACTGATGGCCTTGGCTAGTAAACATCAGGGCTTATAAGGAAAAAGGAAAACAGAGCTGAGGGCTAAAAAGAGAGATCTGCAAAATACCTTGAGTTGATATAAGATAGCATGAAAGGTTACTCAAAATCTTGACAAGGAAATAAACCGTGAGCAGTACTCTATGCTTGGATGGGGTCATTATACTTGAAATGAATACATTTTGCAGAAGCCTGCCGTCAAAGAACTGAAACTACCCAAAGAGAAACAAAATATGCATCGTATGCACAGTGAACAAAGAACAAAATTCCTTTATGGGAACTGTTCAAGAGAAAGCCACATTCAGAGGCTGTGTATATCTCCTTGAATATGAAAAAGCTTTATGACTTACAATTTAGACACTGATACATAAGTTAATATGATCTCCTGTATTTCATGAAATGGTTTTGATAGAGGAAAAAAGTCATATTGAACATGGAGAGATAAAACTCAGATTGTGCAGTGGGGAAAACTCTCTTACTGTGAGCGAATATGAGCTGGTTGCAAAACAAAATCTTTAAAAAGTGGTTTACATTGTTTCAGGAAATAGTATCTCTCCTTGGATTGAAAACATGGCAGACTCTACAGCTCATTGAAAGAAATGCTTTGGAAGAAAAAGGACAGGCAATGAAGACTTTAAAACTAACTATAAAGAACGCAAAGCTACAGAAAGGTGCAGAAATAGCTAGCAAACAGGCAAAGGACAGGAAGACAAAATAAAAAAAATGGTAGCAACAAAAAAAAGTGGCAAAGACAAGAGCAGAAAGTGATGCTACGTGTGTGAATACACTCGAAGGCAATTTAGATCAATGATCATAAGAGTCCATTATGTGTCGAATCTTCTCTTATGAGACAGTGAGTAGGTACAGGTTCAAGGTTATTCTCCTTGTTATCTAGAAGCTGAAGCATTTCAAAATGCAAATCTCTAGCATGTAAGATCACACATAACATCAATATGTATCAGAGTTGGCACCTTGGCTGGGGTGAGAAAAGGCAATGGACTACAACTTGATTATTATGCATTTAAAAGTTATGTTAATGAATGTGATTTTAAGTGTACTTTAAAATTCAAGCTTGGGCTACATATATTCTACAAGCCTGTAGAAACTAGTGTCAGTGTGGCAATGCTCAGACTTTTGTTTAGCACCATAAAATTGGCATCTTCAAAATGAGAATACTGAATAACTGCTCAATATTGAGTAATTATTTAATAGAAGGCTTAAAGGGAGACTGCCTGGTTATATAATAGCTTACATTGTATTTTCAGATATGTTATGCCTACAAAAATAGCAGGGAAAAAGTACTGTTGATAGCTGGCCACCTGAGCTAGCTTTTGTAGACACAAGAGAGTGCGCATGTGATGCTATTCAGAACAGCTAAAGCTGAAATCATAGGAAAGACTAAATCTTTTCACGTTGCTCCTGATTTCTGCACAGAAAAGAGAAACCACTCTCAGCTTCTTCCAGAAAAGAAGATGGAAAAAGAAATGGACATTCAGAATTTAAGGTCTGACACAGAGTAGCCAGGGCAGGAGATGCTGCAGGAAACAGCCAGGAGATAGCTAAACCCCCTGAGGTACTTTGGATGCTGCAAGACAGGGAGAGCTCACAGGCTGCCTGCAACGCCTTGACACGAGGCTCAGAGTGCAGTCCTGGCTCACTTTTCTCTTCTGTTTGCTGCCTTGAGACACGGTCTTCTGTGTGCCTAACCCCATCCACCGAAGGTCGGGCAGTCCCACTCTGCCTCCCTCCACCTCCCGCTTCTTACTGCTCCCCTTTCTTGCCTCTTGTGTAGAAACAGGGTTTTCTCCAGGGAGGCAAGTCAGCACAGTAATCTGGCAGAAAACATGTTGCTTTAGTGGGTTTGTTTTCCACCAGGCCAATGAACCAGCTGAGCAATCCCAGGCTCGCAGAGCCTCCCTTACAGCTTAGTTAACCTGATTAATTCATTAAAGACCCACCTTATTAGTCCTTACAAAAGATACCCTGAGAATATTACATGATGTACAACAGTGCATTTTAGCATGGTCTTCATACGATGGCATGTGCCCTATCAGTTTTGTAGTCAGGCTACACCACTGGAATAACTATAGCAAGATCTATATCTAGAGTGGGAAAAAAGATGTAGTCTCCTGCCAAGAAGGGAGTGAGGGGTGGGGAGAGAGAGAAAGAAACTAAAAAAACCCAAAACCACCAGGAATCACAAATCTGTTGACTAAAATGTCAACCACTCATTACAGCGACTGAGATTTTTTAAAGGGTTCTGCACTGGCCTAACTTCTTTCCTCACTAAAATCTCACATTGGGATATTTCATGGATAAAACTTACCCTAGCACAAGAAAATGTGAGCTGTAATAAGTAAGTGGCCTGTATATTTTGGAGAAGTTGAGAATAAGCATACCAATTCACTGCTTATTAGAAATCGGTCTATCCAGGGGCTGGTCACCTAAGTAACCTAATTATGCTATGCATGCAATCTGTTTCCATTGAACGTTCAATATTGATCATTTTATGTGACCGCTATATACAGAGACATAGACCACGTCTGGTGTCTGGAAGTGTGCCATGTCTTTGTAAGACAGATGAGGTTTACTATTATTCTATGCAGGAGAGTAAAAAAATTTGTAATTCAGACTCTTTGATTTACCATTGTGATCTTGTATACTTTCTTCCCAATGGCTATGTACGGAATATAATTACAACCTGTCATCTTTTTCTTTTTTCTGCTAGGAAAAATGCAATTTGGCTGAAGCTAAATGTTTTGTGAAAATGAATCAATTTCAATTAAACATTCGCTAGGATGAATTCTTATACGCAGAAGTCTTGGATGGAGAACTAGGAAAGGACAGGTTGTGGAAAGAATCTCTCAGATCTGAAATAACAATTGCTTGAATCACAATGGGCAAAAATTAATAAAACCTCTCTGCTCCAAAAAAGGCAAAGCAAAGAATCTAGTTCAGCCACCCTCACTCCGTGCTTTAAATACTCAGTAGTAGACAGTATGAAGTCTTTCTTCCTCTGTGAAAACCTAGTCTCACATTCATTTTACTGCAAAATTAAATAGGCTTCAAACCTTCGATGTTTCATAAAATGGATTTGCTTTTCCATTTTAATTATAACAGTGCCTTACTTAGATAGTTGGCCAGCTTTTTGTCACCACACAACCAATGTCTTATTTGAGAAAATCCTTCCTACTCTATGCTAAGTGGAAAGATGTAGCCCATGCTAAACCTCCTTCAAGTCAGACAACAAAAGAAATTAGTACAATGCACAGTTACGTTTCTGCTTGCAGTGGCTTCCCTAATATTTTATTTATTTGAAGAAATGTCCATTCAAAGAATAATGATGAACTTCTTAGATGAGCAAAGGAGCCTCGGGAAGGATAGATAGAAGACAGAATCAATCAGGTGGGACAGATATCTTTTCCAGTGAGCTAACATACATATATATATATTCCTTTTTAAGGTTCAGTACTGCTTAAACTGTGCTGTTTAGACACAGCCACCAGGTCAGATAAAAATCTGATTGGCATCAGTCCACTGCTGGTATTACCATGGCTAGAGTACTGTGTTGTCTCAAGCTAGGAACCCCAACCTAGAAATGCCAATATAGACAATAACTTCTATTAACTCTTGCTCTGTACGTATTTACAGTTAATTCTAGTTCTTACCACAATTATGATTTTAAAAGAAAAGATAACTGAATCTAAATGCTTTCCCTAACTCAGTCTAAGTGCTTATCAGAAAAGTAACTTTTTGGTTGATTTTTCTTTTTTTGAAAACTACTGCATTATCCTAATGGCTGTAATGTTCATGCTATTAAAAGGACCTACTAAAAGGTTCAAATGTTTAGTGCAATAATTTCTGCAATAGTACATATTAAAAAGAAAGAAAAAATAGAAATAAATCATTTCACTTCTTTTTGAAGGTCATAGCTAGCACTGCTAGGCAAATGGTCTAGTCTAATATGAGTGCTGGGGAGGGGGGCTGAGAAAAAAGGGAAAGAACCATCTACAAGAATGCTTATGAAAATGTGAAAAAAATTGATCGTGTCCTTTTACTGGGGGCACTTTAACAAATTTTTGCATTTGACCTTCACTGCTAGGCCATATGAACTACAAATTCATAGCATAACTAATTACCTGATTGATCACACAGTACATGAAACTCAAATCCACGTGGTTGCACACTTTGAATGGCACAGGATGCAGCTCTGTGTGTAATTCCTCATTGTGCCAGTTCAGTGTGCTAAAGTCCAAACAATCAGTGCACACCATGCTAGTCACTCTGTATCAGTTACTTGCAAGTTTCAAATATACTTACACACATACACGGATATGTATAGAGATATGCTCGCACAGTTTCTCAAATGATGCAAAAAGGCACTGCTTAATTGTTCTCTCTTGGGGGGGGGGGGGGAAGGAAAAGAAAATAAAAAAGGAAAAGGAAAAAAAAAAAGTCATCGAGAAGGCATGTAAATAAACCTGAAAAGCCGCTCTCACATACTCCTGTGCATTGTGGGGAGCAGCACCCTTCCTTTGGGCCCCGGGGCGGGAGTGCTGCCCCACAGCGCCTCACATCCCCCCGGCCCAGCGGTGGCACACGAGATGGCAGCAGCACTCGCCCTCCTACTCCCCCTGACCTTTTCATTACTAAGCACATCATGCATACCCATATCTTGAATGCAAGGCAGACAGTGCATCCCATTTCTTCAACAGACTATCCATCTGTGACCACTCCTTTTATCCTAAAGGGATGAGTTTTAGCAAAATACGTAACCTATGTGAGACTGATGTATATTCGATGTATTCCCACCATGGGCCAAGATGTTTCATTCTATTTTCTGCATCATGCTGGTGTTCCTGAATGATGTTTCACGTTTCTGTGGTGGAGTCCCCATCCCTGGAGTATTTAAAAGACCTGTAGATGTGGTGCTTAGGGACATGGTTTAGTGGTGGACTTGGCAGTGCTAGGTTAACGGTTGGACTTGATGATCTTACAGGCCCTTTCCAACCTAAATGATTCTATCATTCTATGTGCTGCATCCTGTTTGAAGGACTAGAAATGCTAGCAAAGGTTACAGTTGTAACATACATCTGGGGAATAAGTGAGGAGAGTCATGCACAAAGTACAAATAAAACATCACAATAGGTTCATACTAAGTCAAACCTAGTCTAAGGCCCCTATGGTTTAGCATTCTGTCTCAGGATAGGCCAAAGGAAAGTATCCAGAGAATATAGAAATGAAACAATTGTACAGCAATACCTACCCAAAATATCATGGCATGTTTGCGGATTGGGTTACAAATGTGTTCCCCCTGCCGCCTCCTCCTCTCTCACATTGTTTGTTTGGAACCAGGTATCTGTTGACTTAATGCCCCCATGTTATCACACTGAACGTGACGGCAAATAATTGATTTTTACTCATCTTCTCCCAGCCATTCATCAGTCTGCAGGTCTCTGCTATATTCCAGCAGCTCTTTCCTTGTATGGTTTCCAGAAGAGGAAAAGTTGCTCTTTCACACCATCTGTTGGAGTTCTACAAATAATCAGGAGTCTAACGTGACATTTAATAGCAACATCATAATGAGTTCCATACTTCCCAAAAGTGGGTCAAAGCTCCTCAGTACTTTCCTGAAGGGATCCTAAGCTTTAGCCAAGGTAAATCACAGAAATATGTTGACAAGAAATACACTGACTGCAAGTTTCTCAGTTTTCAGGAAAAAAAGGCTGTTGAACAGTGGTTCACCAGCACAATAATGTCTTTGGGCATTATCTAAGTTATCTAAATAATCACATCTATTTGGTAAAATTAGGAAACTTAAAATACAGAAACAAAGGAAATTTAATCAACAGCAATGTCTTGGCAAGTATTAATAGACGTTGCATTTCCAAGATGCAAAAAAGTCTGTTCCAGTCAACAGTATATCAAGAACAACTGAAGAAGTCAAAATATTGCTATAAGTTGCCTGGTTTCCCTGAGGTGGAAGTAGTAATCAAGTGATTAAACCTAGACTTCCAACTTTCTCTGATATCAGTAGGATTTAGGCATCTAAATATGTTTATAGGTCTGGTTTTAAGTGTTTTTTAATAAAATATTAAAATAAGCCCTCAATTAGTATTCAGAGAACTTGGAGGGTCTCTTACCTGCTATTTAGCAACGCTCTCTCATTCCCCTATAAACAGAAAGATACCGTGATCTTACACAATAGTCTATTTTACCTTTGGGACATAAAAAACCTTGTGCTTAACAGAGTTACAAAGTCATCGAGAGATCTAAAATGACTGGCAAAGATATCAATGTTTATTCCATCCCTAGTGGGTGATATTGGGGCATCAAAATGAGAGCAAAATGGCATGATAATGGAAACAAAATGCCAGTCAGATCATTTTTAGGGGACATTGTTGTTCATCCTGAGTAGGAATTAAAAAAGAACATAGACACTGGGCAGAGAATAGATTTAGAGCAGCCCTGAGAAGGACTTGGGGGTGTTGGTTGATGAGAAGCTCAACATGACCCAGCAACATGTGCTTGCAGCCCAGAAGACCAACCGTATCCTGGGCTGCATCAAAAGAAGCATAACCAGCAGACTGAGGGAGGTGATTCTCCCCCTCTACTCCGCTCTTATGAGACCCCACCTGGAGTAATGCGTTCAGCTCTGGGGCCACCAACATAAGGACGACATGGACCTGTTGGAGCAAGTCCAGAGGAGGGCCATGAAGATGATCAGAGGGCCAGAGCACCTCTCCTATGAAGACAGGCTGAGAGAGTTGGGGCTGTACAGCCTGGAGGAGAGAAGGCTCAGGGGAGACCTTATAGCAGCCTTCCAGTACCTGAAGGGGGCCTACAAGAAAGCTGGAGAGGGACTGTTTACCAGGGCACATAGTGATAGGACAAGGCATAATGGCTTTAAACTGAAAGAGGGTAGATTTAGATTAGAAATAAGGAAGAAATTCTTCACTATGAGGGTGGTGAGGCACTGGAACAGGTTGCCCAGAGAAGTTGTGCCTGCCCCATCCCTGGAAATGTTCAAGGCCAGGATGGGGCTTTGAGCAACTAGTGGAAGGTGTCCCTGACCACAGCAGCGGGGTTGGAACCAGATGATATTTAAGGTCCCTTCCAACGCAAACCATCCTATGATTCTATGCTACCTTTCCTAAACTTATTAGCCACAATGTGCTAGTATATACCAAGTAAGAAAGTTGCACTGGGAATTATCCTCTCTGTGACCAAAGAGATCATCTGTTCAGGGCCTTCCTTCCTTGCTAGCTCTAGTTTAAGCCACTGAAATCACGAGATTCAAAACTGTATCTCTAGGATGCTAAGGCAGCAGAATTGCAACCAAGCACAACTCAGTGTTTGTCCCTTCTGGATACGGATGTACCAGGCATCTGGTAACTCCATTTGCAACCTGCTCCAGAACAAGCACGAACTGCACTGTAATACTAGATTATGATTTCATGAGATACCAGGTTTGCCAAACTGTAATACTAAAAATCCTTGAAGAGTTGATGTTAAAATACTGGAATATTCTGACTAATGCGTAAGGCTTCTTGGATAAAGAATATGATATTCTTACTATGATATAGATGAGTTATTTGCAAAAATAAATATCTCATTACTTTGAAATACTGAACACTTTGATCACAAATCTGTCACAAAAGGGTTTCAGAAAAGGAAACAGTGGTGATAGCAGGCAGCTGTAACTCTCTAGTATTGAATTCTGTCCAGGGACAAAATGAAGCCAACAATAATAGTAATAAAATGCACAGGCACTTACAATACTATAAATTAGAGCTTTAGATAAATGTTATCTGAGCGACTGCTCAAAGAGTAATAACTCTCAACATTATTCCTAAGCAATACACAGTTCCAGTACTGACCCAAGTGATCTGGTTCTTACCTATTACAGTGTAGGAAAATCTTTTGTGGAGGATCCATATCCAAATTCTTCGCAGACCCCTACTACGCTAAAACTCTCCTTCTCAAGAGATTACTCAGCTCATGATGTATGACAAAAAAAGTATGGATTTCTCTCTCAGCTTCTCTTCAAATCATGGTCTGTCAATCACTGAAAGAAAAAGTAAGGGAGGAAGGGAGGTGGAGGGAAGGGAAGAAAAGGCATGCACATTCGCACACACAAAGGAGCTAGAAGGCATTCCTTGTGATGGATACATAAAACACTGCTTTCTGAAATCAAATCCCCAAATTCACCCTCCCCCTTTTCTTCTGTCTTTCATTTACGTAGTGTTTGTCATATTCTGTTTTCCCATCTGGTGGCAGTTGTGTACATCTGATGAAGGCTCCAAAACTTTCAACTTTGTATCCTTCTTTGGTTTCTTAGTTCATTTACTGTTAACTTCTTAAAAGCTTTCCTCAAAAGTAGTCACTTAGGTGACATGTTTCCACTTTGCAGGTGTAAGGCAGGTATTACTTCTACTCTCTGTACTGCTTGCCCCATTCTAAAACCCATCTTTATAGCTTTTAGATTACAGTAATAGGCATACACTATATGGAATAATATTCACAAATGACCCCATTGTTCAGTATGCCGCATCCCATATGTTTACTTATGGCAATAAATCCAATCACATTACTTCAGCTATGGCAGATTTATACCTGCTTCCTATCAGTCAATGCATTGACTTTAAAATTTTGTTCTGAGTTTTTCATTACCTGTCTGAAACGTTCCTTTCATTCCTATCAAAATTGGTCTCCATTTATACATACCCTCAGTCCTTACTTTCTAATAATAAATCTCAAATTCATCAGCCCCCTTGCCAGGTCTCTCATCCATGGGTAGCAGAGCATTCACCTGTTATACCCCTGAGCTGTGGAATTCCCTGAACTGAAGTCTCATCTCCAAATCCCCTGAGCTTTTCTAATCCCTCTTTGATTCGCACTTATTAAAAATTACTTTTAATATTTGATCCACTACTGACACATGCTGTAGGCTTTACTGACATAAAAATACTTCTATTTTCTTTACAGAGGATGCACTGACAATTTCAAAACTCAAAGTGCCTTTTTATTGGCTTTCCGTATAGATTGCAAGACTTGCCTTTGTCTTTCATTTCTGGAGTTAAGCATCAGTTTATCTTCTTAGGCTGTGCTGCCCAGAACCCAACTCTGAGAAAAAAGAAAAATTTCCTATTGTTATTAGTACATATCTGGAATAAAATGCAAAATACTGAGTAAGCATACCATAAAAATGTCCTAATTTGTAGTAGAGGCACTTTACAAAACATTAGCTAATTAAACTCGATATCCTTATGGCCTCATTGGGCGCTATGCTCAACCACACCAGAACATTAGTGAAAGGACTCAGGGCGTTCCAGCATCCAAGCCTGGACTGGGACAAGGTCTCTGCCAGCAGTGGGTATGTCAGTGTCCTTCCCACACTTCCCCCACTCACACTCAGTCTGCATTTTATCACTCATGGAAAGACATGTTTTGTTGCAGGAGCCCGCGCATTATTTGAGTACTCTGAGGTGAAGCACAAGCAGCTCTGAAGCACATTAGGACTGTAACTCCTGAGGGCAGGTGTAATCTTGACTCAGGATCTGCATCCAAGTGACCTAAGCTTCATCTCACCCCTTCAGGGTGAAGTGATAGTTTTGCAAATCCAGTGGATGCAAGAGCTGAAAAGAAAATACATTTGTAGTTTTGTTTGGTTTTTTAATCCTTTCAAGTATGTCTGATCCCACGTATAAATATATATACACAATCACAAACTTGGGATAAACTGGTGCCATATCAGAGAAAGCTAAAAGCCTATTTAAGAACTACTTGGAAAAGGCAATTAGTAGGATGTTGTTTGATAGTTTGGGTAAAGCCAGTGGGGATTGAGGAGAAAGGTTAATATCAGAGGGTGACACTATATAAAATTTCACAACTTGTGAAGCTCAGAAGAGCATATTTGTGGGAATTGCTTATGAGAGGGGGATTTATTTTCTGATCATGTGAAATGGCTGCACTTCCAATTATTTCTATTCCCTGACTGAGTTTAATAGAAGTCCTTAATAAAATGTGAGTTTCAGTGATTTCTCAAGCCTTGCACATCCTACTGAAACCCATGTAACAGGGCGCTTCTCATCTCCAGCTACTCTCTGAGCACACACTTGGGACCCCCTCCCTGGCATCCCACAGCCAGGCTGTGGGAAATATTGCCCAGTGGCGCTTGTTGCTGCATTAATAGAAATACTGAATAGCTCTGGGCCAAGAGAAAACCCAGACAGAATGAACCAGCAAATAATGATGATTTCTCCTTTACATTTACATCCACCACCACCCCAGTTAAATAGTTTGTAACACAGCACAACAGGGTACATGTATTTATCTTTACTGACTGAGTTCTAGATCAGCCTTCCAGAGTTTTGGCCTGAGATTAATATCAGGTTGCCAGTTTGACTTATGGTAATGCATTTACTCCCATAAATTATTGGTGCATTGAATTTGCTTTAGTGCTCTGGAACTTCTTCAATGTTCTATGGTTCTTTAAAATCAGCATTAATAGTTCAGAGAGTTTCTCAGTAAGCTCTTTTAATACTCTTGGGTGCAAGTTATCTGGCCCTGTAAATTCAAAAAACTGTTTAGCTCTGACAGTTGCTGTTTAACAATCTCCCAATTTATTGATCGAGTAGAAAGTAGTCCTTATCACTGTCAGATATGTGTATATCACACTGGTTCTTTCCAAATCAGAACAGAAATATTTATTGGGTCCTTTTGCCTTTTCTGCACTGTGGTTGACAGCTTTACCATCCTTGTCTAGTATCAGCTGTGCACCACTGTCAGCCTTCCATGTTTCTGCTGTACTGAATTTCCTTCTCTTTTCCCCATATTGTTATGCTCTTTTAACTTTCACACATGTATCTATAATTCCTAATTAGCAACGTATACTCCTCCAACAGCTTCCCAGCTTTCCAAATGTTTTACCCTAGTTTTAATAAGGAACATTGTTCCCTTTCAACTGATGAAGCTTTCTTACACCATTTTGGAAATGTAATTTTCTTTTGCAACTTTGCAAAAGAAAAAAAATCAGCCTTAACTACAGTTGTCCGCACTACAGTTCTGAAGCAAGTTTATTACTGGTTGAAGCCATAGCCTCTTTGTACTTAACAAACAGAACTATGCATATATATATTTATTTGTATAAATACTGCAAACTGAGACCGAGTGTTAGTGTGAACACTTTTTCTGCCAAAAGAGTTTATCTACAGGATTTTTTTTTAATATTAAATGTAAAAATTTTAAGGAAAAAAAAATGTCTTCTGTTAAGTATTTTTAGTTAGCAAAATTAAATGGCTTTATTATATTATTAAAAAGATTACTAACATTCAAATAAACAAACTCCTATTTTTCTTTAACAAGAATGAAGCATGTTAATAATTCTTTCCTTTTATCCGCCCCCCCCCCCCCCCCCCCCCCCCCCATCTAACAGAGGGGTTTTTTGCCTTGCTGGAGAACAAGGTTAAAGATCTGAGAGTTGCCTGTGTATGCTCTGAAAGCATCGTAAGGCAGGACAGATACAGCCTGAAGGGGGAGGGACCTGGGCTGTTCCTGCCCCAGCTGCAGCAGCTCTCCCACCCAGCACCTGAAAGTGCAACTGATAGGAATTGTGTCCTTTTAGCTTTCTGAGGCTATTTGGCCATGCCACACTTCACCCAGGTTTGGGAGAATGCTGGCAAGCACAACTGGCTAGAGGCAGGAGTCAGTTTTACAGCAGCCAGAAAGGATTTTAATCAAAGAGAGACTCCTTCATGCTGTGCTGACTTTTCCACTGCCTCCCCTTCAGTCTACTCCTCTCTGCTTCATTTTGTTTTGCTTTTCACTAAACTTACTCCTTTCTTCCTAAACTTTCCTAAAATGCCTCGAATTCAGTAACCATCATACTGTTCACTGCTTTGGCAAGACACTCTCTCGTTTTTCTGTTGTGTTTATTTAAAATGTATGGTGAGGAGATGCCTCTATCCTGTCTATCACATATAACAAAGTTAGGCCATGTTCTTGTTTTCTTTTCAGCACCTGTCATGCAAAAGTCAATTAGAAGTGATACTATAGAAGGGAAAAGAGGCAACAGATCTATTTCTCTCCTTTTTTTTGGTGAAAGACAGGAAAGCATAGCTTGGGTTTACATCACTCTTCAAAAAAGGTTTGTTGAAGAGAGTCCTTTACACATTGAGCTGAAATACCTGCTTTAAACTGATGATTGCAAGGTGTCATCAGAAGGCAACTAACTTCTTACTGTGGTCGTCTTAATTTCCCACAGCACCAGTCTACTTGCTGCATCAGGGAATGCAAGAGGCAATGGTCCCAATGCTGGGTGCCTCAGGGGCAGCGTGCCACCCCTCAGGGCTTCGTATGCTAAATGCCCACCACCATGAGTTACAGTGTTTCAGGGATCTAGCTACTTATGCTGAGGACAGTAGGCAAGGGACAACATTTAGGGCTTTGAACTTACAGTTTAGAAACAGAATGAGGGAAAGTGTCTGTTTAGTTTAAGTTTCTGGATGAAGAAGCTCCTCCAATCATGACAGGCAGCTCAGGAGTACATATACAAGTGGCTCTTTAAAAATTTAACAAGTAGGCAGTGGAGGCTGCTGTAATAGGTTGATCAAAGGCAAGAGTCAGCATCGTGACAGTGAATGAGCGGTAATAGCTACGATAGGGTTGGACTCTAAAGGACCTAGAAGGCAAAAGCAGTTATTTCTGATGCAGCAAAGAAAAAGGAAAGATGCAAAAGGGGGATAATGAAAGAAACTGATCTTTTTAGCACTATCCTCCATGGCTACAAGCGGAGCAGAACGCTATTTGTCAAGGCCAGGGTGAGGGATGTTGCTGTAGCTGAGACAGAGGAGAGGCTGAATGAGCTGGATATAAAATCTTTTGTATGGAAATCTTTTCAGAAGTGCTAAAGAAGGAGAATCTGTGAGGCTGAGACATTGTCCAGAAGCCTCTCTAGTCAAAGCGAGCAGACTGTGGGCCTGACTGATGGGTACGGGTGAGGGCAGCAGGTGGGAGCTAGCCTTACTGAGCTTGCCTGATGGCTACCCACCTGAATGCAGGTGCCAAAGGCAGGGAGAGGTGTGAGCTTGAGGAAAATGTGTTACTAATTAGATGAGAGAAAGAGGGAACTAATTAATGTTTGCAGAAAGCATTACCTGGTGTTAAACAGGAGGAGGAAGACAAGAGACATAAGAGCTTTTGGTGACCAGCTGAAGAAAGCAGGAAGGGGGTAGCAGGGTTAGGTCTCTTGTTGGTTAATTTAACCCTGACTACTCAAAGCCCCGTCACTTCAATTACTTCATTCCTCTGGCTGATCCCTCACCTGCTACAAAGGACTGCAATGGAACAGTCATCTCAGGGTGGGGAGCACCAAGGTCTTCTTATGCCAGCCTTAAGTGGGGCTGCTGGAGCAGGACAGAAGCAAAACACTGCCAGTAAGAAGTCTGTCACCTGTACTTATTTGGCACAAGCAATCCCCATAGTTTAGCAAAAACAATCTGCAGGTTGGAGACAATCTGGGAATCTTCTCTGAAGAGTAAACTACTGCCTTTTCTTTTTAATGCACCATTTTAATTTTTCTAATGTTCTGCTTAGTCATTCTAACATATTCCTCTTCCATTTAGCAATACAACACATGGCACAGTGGGAGTACTCTGTGGTTACAGACTAATTCTAAAACCAATTTAAATCAACGTGAATGTAATTTGCCATGTATATGCCTCTAATGTTCCCTTGTCAGTTGTACCCTTCATTACAATCCGGGAAGTATTTTCCTGTAGTTCCCTATTTTCCTACACATTACTATTTTAAAAAAACATCATTATCCTCTAAATATCTATTACAAATAGTTATGATTCTTACAGAAAACTAATCCACTTACGTTTCTAAGATCCATCCTGTGAACACACTAAGCTTAACCTTGCTTAAGTCTTTGGGTCTAGAAGTTCTTTCTTGTAATTATTGCAAAACATTACAGTGTCAAGCGGGAAGATGAAGAGAATAATTCTGTTTATACATTGAAAGAAAGAGTCAGAGGACGATCTATTGAGAACAGAGGCAAGGCAGCCAGTGAAAGTACAAATCCCAGGATAAGTATGGATAATAGCATCAGAGGCAATTAGCAGCTCAGGAAATATAGCTTTGGCTATGAAACAAAAATAAAAGGCTTGCAAATCATTGGGAAAAGTAGATTACCAGGGACTGAAGCTAAATTTTAGAAAATCTGGAATGGAAACACAGTTGATGACACACTCCAGCATTTATTTAGGGTGGGAAGAAATGAACCAAAGGAGAGTGAGGATGAAATACTGATGAAGGTATCAAGAATGGTTTCAAAAAGTCCCAGCCAAGCAACCAAAAAACAGCAGAGAACAAACCAGAAACATCAATATCTACAGCAGGGAAAGGAAAGATAAATTGGGAAACTTACTTTTGTCAGCCTTTCAATGGAATAAATTTGCAACAATCTTTGCAGAGGCAGTTGAAATGAGAGGGAAGGAGAAAAGTTTTGAGATGTTACTCGTGGACCACCATTTGACCACCAAATTAGAAATGTTGTTAGAAAAAAATAGAAATGTGAGAAAACAATTTGACATTGGAAGAAGAGCGTTACGTGTGGTTGCTATAGAACCAGACAGTACTTTATTATTTGAAAAATTTCACTGTCAGTTTCCCTGAAAATATTAAGAAATTTAACCCCCAAATTACAAAATACTTACAGAAAGAGATGGCAAGTTGTAGAAGAGAATCTGAATTGAAAATGACCTTCCACTCTTCTGCATAGATATATGACATGATCAGAGGACACTGCAATTTCCCAAATCCAGTTGCTGCTTCATTTCATAATTTCCACCCATTTTTACCTGCATTAAAATCACAGTTAAAGTCAGCTTGAATATAGAAGCACTATATTTACCTCTCATCTCAAATTCATACAATATTCTTAGAAAGGACATCCCCAAACCCTGATCTATCTACCTTGGCTTTTGTTGCCTCTTCTGTCCCTCAGGAAGCAGGCTGAGTGCCAGGTCCTGTCAGATAACAAGGAGGTTGGATTAGGACTTATTTTCATATATGTGGTTACTTATCAAATACTGGCAGCTTGATGTCTGTCTTATGTTGTGTCTGTCATCATCCAAGAGTATTTCACAAGGGCATTAAACTGAGTATTATTTCCCGAGTCTCTAGCAATATTGTTTGTTCATAAAAAGATGACGTTGCAGGGGAAGAGAATAAAGAGGTAAGTTCAAGTCTAATAGAAATTATATAACGGGGAAAACCCTACATATTATCTCTTCAAATAACTATGAGAACTTTCTGAGGTAAGACAAAAGCCCAATGCCTGAGGCAGTGTGCTCATAATCAGAAATTAAGTTGCACATAGTCCGATTGCACTTGAATGAAAAAAGGTTATCCAAACAGGTAAGACTGATTTGTATAAAGGTTCCCCAGTGCTACAAAAATCCATTTTTTAGAGGCCCAAACTGTAAAGTGACTAATGTTGTATGATCAGTCTCAATGACAGATGAACCAAATACTGCACAGGACCTCGGTAACATTATTTTTGTGAGCAAAACAAAACTTCTTGGGAAAGGCATAAGTCATGCTAGCAATTAGTAAACTATCAAAGTTACATTCAATTCACCAGTCTGACTGCAAAAAAAATCATAATTGGTAAAATGTAACAATAAAATCCTAATTTAAAGTATATATTCATATTTTTAATATATCCGAATGAAGTCTCAGATTTTATGTATGCGGAGTTGTAAATTTTTTGGAAGTTGTATCAAAGTGAGTGTGTGAACTCTACACACAGAAGATGACACTGGAAAAAGAACGGGCCAAATTTATCCCCTCTTGTATCTTCACTGAAGCCTATGAGATGCATGGAAGGTCAGTGAAAAATTACTTCCTTTCTCTTTAGTCTAGATTTCAAACAGTAAAACCAAGAAAAATCCCCACAAATGCCCTCTCTACTTTATTTAGTTTCACTTGGATGATCTACCTATGTGATGCAGAAAGTGAAAATGATTGTACTTTCTTTTCATGAAACAAGTTTGATTTAAAGTAAATCATCATCACGATGCAGAATTTCAGTTAGGTTAAAAGTAGAAGTTTAGTTGAGACAGGAAAAGCTTTTCCTTGAATATTGGCAGAAAAACTGGGAGTGTTGCAGTACCAGGCACCATTAATGAAAAGAAAAGGAATGTACAGAAATTAAATGGGACAGTTTTCTCAAGAGCCCTTGCATTAATTTTTTTTGCCTTATCAATCATAAACTGTCGGGTCATCCTTTTCCCTACCATTTCCAAGAACTGTTACAGAGCAGAGCTGCATGGGATGCAGAGGAAGAGTTTCTTACCTTTGCTTTGAATTGTTAGTTTCTAACAAAGCAGTTTCTAATGGAAAACATCAAATGGGAATTTCATAGAGAAACGGCTCATGTCCAAGATGACCTGTGACCAGAGCTCACTACAGCATTTAGATCCAGGATCTAAACCATTTTTCCCACACAGTTCAGAGCAGAAATCTGAACACATATACAGACCTCAGATGCAAACTCTAACCAGCAGGAGATATGTATACAGCAGGGGAAAACAGAAGAAGAGGAAAAAAATTATTCTCTCTCTACTCAGCATATCGTGCCTGCACCTCTAAAAGCAAAACTCATGAAAGCCAACCTTCCTCATTCAGGTATACATGCTCATAAGCACATTAAACTATGGTAAGTCCAGTCTTTTGATCACAGGTCACCACAAAGTGCATGCCAATAAACTTCCCCTTCTGCAATGCAATAATAGTATGCCATTCTTTAAACTTTTCAAATGTTTTTCAGAAGTTGCCAGCCAGAAACAAAACCAGAGGAAAGAGCAGTGTGCTTTTTTAACCAGGAACATCCTGCTGTCCCTTGTTAGGCACATATTTAAAAGCAGAGAGCTGATTCTTTTGCTCAGACACAGGCAGTGCATGGCATGCAGAAATATGTTCCATGTATTTCATTAGTGTCAAGTGTCTAGCGGCAAAATTTTCCACTAGGTACAGACATTTGATCTGACTTGCAGGCATGCACATATAAAGACAGCTTCATCTGTCCAAGTGTGCTGCTACAAAGGTCTGAGATTGTATCTTCAGACATCACTGAAAACAGCAGACAAATGGTACTGAAGTAACAGCACATGATTAAAGAGGTCATCCAATTTGAATACACAGGCTATGCCACTGAGTGTCACTTATATAAAGCACAGGAAGCATTTCCGACAAACCAGTTTTCAAAACTTACCTGTGGCCCAGGATCAAACAAACAAACAAAGAAACAAAACAAGTCACAGTGGGCACTCAAGAAAGGGTGGAGAAATGGTATTAAGAAGGTGTTTAACCAGAAAGGGAGATTTTGTGTGATTCACATAAAATTTTAAAAATGGAAGAGCCCAATAGTTAAATTTTACAGAAGTGTAAGGGGCACAACTTTCACAGAAATTATTTCCAGTTCCTGGTTTCATCTCTTCCAGAGAAGATGCTGATGTTTTAATGCCCAGAAAGAGATCAAGCTTTTTATTTTGCTGAAAAAAAAAGTAGTAGGTGAAATGAAGCACAGCGAGAAACAGCTATTTCCAGTTCTAGCACTGAGCGTACCAGTGCAATCCTACTGTCCTTCGCCCATATTCTCAGAGAAAGCCCCTTGATCACAGCCATCTACAGCTTTAGTGCAAGGAGCTGAAAACAAGCAAAGAAATCCAGGACATTTAAGGAGTAAAGAATAGGTTACAGAGAAGCTATAGAAATTTTTGAGCCGATCTTGAAGTATCAAGCAGTAATGACATTTCCTCATCTCAGAGTGATTCTGCTTCTCTGCATAAGAAGTGGTACAATGAAGAACAGGCAGCCAGCATGTGCTAGCGCAGAGAAATGCCTCCAGAGTTCATGTTCACACGCAGGAGACAAGGAAAAGCTTGGGTCACACACACTAGATCCAGGAATTTAAGTTGGTGCTTCTTCATCAAACAATTTGAATAATGATTCTTTTGACATGTAGATTGCTTCTTGAAAAAGAGCTGCCATATCCTCTTTTTTCTTCTTTTCACACCACTAGAAGTGGAAGAGCAATTTCATATCTGATTTTCTATTGAATTCTTTTCTTAGTTTAGTTACAGCAGGCAAAAAGATAAAGCACTGAATTATCCAGCTCCTCATTGCTTATCATTGTTTTGTAAGGAAAAGCTTGTTTCTCAAGCTACCCCAGCCCATCCTCTTTTCTGAAGAAGTACTGGCTTCTTTTGGGCTCTTTTTTTCCTCGTTTCTTTCTCTTAGCGTGAAAAAGAGCCTGATAACAAATGTGCAGGCAAACAAGCATTTTCACAACTATAAATACAGAAGGAAAATAGTACAGAAGAACAAATAAATACAGAAGGAAAATATAAACTTCAAACCTATTGTTTCTTACATTATTTGCAACGATAAAATGAAAAGCTGTAGCTGAAGGTTTTTACAGGAAGCTAAAAGAGTTGCTGAAGTTTAAATGGCCTTAAGCTCAATTAGATGCTTTGGAAAATTCTTGGTTTGATATGGTTGTTTCACACTAGCTAATCAAACTACCTGTTATCAAGGTTTAGCTAATTACTAGTCATGTACTTATTTTTGTGCAGCTCAGGAAGCTTTGGCAGTTGTCAAAATTAGGCCAACTTCCCTTGCTTGAAAAGTCTGAAATGATAAAACCAAACTCTACCAAGTACGAACCTCAATGTCAAGCTGTGAATTTATACTTGTGTAAAATGAAAACAATTAGGAGCACTACTTGAACTGCCTAAGGCAACAGGGGAAGGAAAAAAAAAATAACTGGAGCAAATAAGAAGAAAATCATAATGAACCCCGTAAGGAATGGACTAAAATGATTTTAGATTGTTCTTCTTCACCTGTGGGCCACAGTCCACCACCATCAAGAGGCTTTCTGTGCCAGACAAACTGTGTGGTTTCCCATGCACAGCTGCAGGGACCTCCTGCAGTTCTGCCTCATTCCCCCTGCCCGAGCAGCCCAGCACACGGATCCTCCCTCTGTATTGGAGCCGCAGGCAGGGCAAGAGGCAGAACTTGGTATCCTCAGTGCCAGCCGTGCGTGCTGTCTGACCAGCCAAGCAGAACAGGTAGCCATGGAGCTATCAGTGCAGCATTTCTGGACATAAATCGCAGGCTCTCTCCCCTGCTCAGGAGGTGAGTTTTGACAACGGGCGTAGGAACACGGTATCCTCAGAAGTGCTGCCTTTGTGTAAAGATTGGTTGCGAGTGAAAGGGTGGAGGGACTGACAGAGCAAATGCATACATTCTGTTGCCACGAGGAAAAAGGCTTTAGAGAGGGAGAAGAAATTACCAAGTTTCTTACATTCTTCAGTGTTATAATACATTTTTGTCCACTCTCAGCTATCAGTTCATTATTTCAGCTCCACTGCTACCTGCCATGTTATTCAAGTACTATACAGTAAATTTGTGGTAGGTAGTTTCCCTCCTTTCTACTATTCATATTTCCTAAGGAGACAGCGCAGTTCTTTCAAGAAGAGGCATTTAATTCACAGCCCTGCCATGGGCTCCCTGTGTGACCAGAGACAAGCCACTTAACCTTTCAGTGCTTTGGTTTCCCCTTCTCTAAAAAGGGAAGAATAAGAATGCATTTCTTACCTTTTATTTATTTTGTCTGTTTAGACTATGCCTTTTTTAGAGTGGAGGTTATCTGCACTAACTTACACTACTGCAGTATTTATCAGTATAAAGATATCAGTTGCTTGTGTAAAATAGTTCAGAATTTTTATTTTCATAGATGAATTGAAGTTCATCACTGAGTGAGTGCAAAACGTTCAAATGCTTTGCTAAAAAGCAAGTAAATTGCTCCACACTGCCTATGCTTACAGATACTCTGCTGTCAGCCTCTAACAGTGGCATTTAAGCAGCACTGTGCCTGGATTCCCGATTTCTGACTGAGAATCTTACAGCCCAAGAGGGGGTTAGGGACTGCCTTGTCTCCGAATTCCCCAGCTTTCGTTTGGCACATTGTTAATGTGATTTCAATGTAGATTTGCCACTGTTATGTTCTTGCTTGTTGCAGTGGTAATGATATGCAGAGTAGCCATAAGAAACACAATATTTCTTGTTTCAGCCCAGAATGTGTGACAATTTGGGGGCTTAAACTCTTAGACTGCTAGCACTTCAATCCAGCCACCTACTTTCGTATTACAAAGAAAGAAAGAGAAAGAGAATAACCCAATAACCTTGTGGCAAAGGAAAAGCATGTGTCTTTTATGCTACTGACCATGCAGTCATGTCTACAGGCTTTACTGAAGATGCCATAGATAGTGTGGTTTTGTTCTCCCCTACATGAGACAAACACACCCCCCCAAATAGCATAGGACAACTGTACCTGGCCTTGAAACCCGTTTTACAGAGTTCAGCAAGGCTGATTTACCCTTCTTAGTAAATTTATACTAAGATCTTGGGGAAGACAGGGGAGAAAGTGAGTATGAGGGGCTGTGATGAAGAAATATGTCTTGTCCAGCTACTAGTACTGTTGAATTATTAATGTGCTTTCTAACAAAGGCTATAACATGGATGACAAGAGCATTAGCAATTAGATATGTCACCACTACAAAAACCACTTTTTTTCCCTATTCTTAAGACAGCTGGGACTTTCTTACAGTTGAACTTTTAAAAAAGATCTCAGCCTGTACTGAGCTCTTTTCCTGCTTTTTTTTTTTAGCTTCACACTTTTATTCACCATAAAAATTACTAGTACAATCTGAATTTTGTGCCCAAGATTGTGACTTACATTTGAAGAAATAGCAAAGTTCCAAATCAGAGGGATAATACAGAAATCGTTTTAGAAAATTTAACTCAGTACTGTATATTGCTGATGGTCCAGGTTTCTAGGAATTTAGGAGGCTGAAGGTTCATAGCTCCATTCAGCAACAGAAGACTGCCTTTGAAGTTTGGGTAGGAAAATATTTATTTTAAGAATTACAAATCCCAGATTTATTTTTAATAAGCCAAGACTGTTGTGTTTTTTCTTTAATTCTGTCCTCTTTCAGCTCTTTCCGAAATTAGCAGACCTGATTAAGTGATAGAGGTAGAGCAGAAATTCTCATGACATTCACAAGTATTCACAAAAATCAGAGGCTTAGAGCTGGGTTTTAATTCACGCTCAAAGATTTTAAATGTTAGTCATCCTGATTTATAAATTTGTTTGTTACAATTCACATTTTTCAATGTAAAGCAGTCATAGCAAAATAAAATTTGGAATCAGCTGGACTGCAAAACACTAACCAAACCTGCTTTAATATTAAAAACTTCATTGAACTAAAATGAGAGAACTATTTATTTGTGTTTTATATAGAGATGCCTGGTTAGATTGACCTGTTCAAAGTTCTACTTGCTTCTTTGTTCAAGGAAAAATGATGCCATTGTAATAGGAAATAGCTTGGATTTTTTTGATCAAAAAAATGATGAGTATTTTTTTGATGAGTATTAATAAGCATTATGGTTTGATATAGTAATAATAATTTTACAGTTTTACACACAAGCAGAGGTTCATTATTTGCTACAAAGCTGAAAAAAAAGCAAAATTTTTGTAGGGTGAGATCACACACACATTCACACATGAAATATTTCCATCAAAATAGTCTGTTAGTGTTGGAGAGGACGTTATCCTGAAGTCCTGCCTCTTCAGGGCATCCTGAAAGCTGGGAACTCCCTCCTTAATAGAGAACGGTTCCTTTTCTACTAACAGTGAAAATGAAAGAGCCTGCAGTTTTCTTCTCAATACAAACAGCAGTGTTAATGCTACATTGCTTCAGGCATAATTCCTAAACTAGTCCTGTGGTCCATAATCACAAGAACCACAACCAAAATCATTTGCTATCAAAACAAAACAAGAAAAAGAACAAACAGAAGGCAGACACATATTTCTAAATATTTCTTTGTAACCACAAATTATCAGAGGAAAACTGTCAAGGCTAGAAGCAGCAGAGAAAAGCTGTTCATTTAGTAAACAACTGTAGATGATAAAATGTAATTATCACAAAAGCAAACTTTACTAAGGGGATAACTGTGAGACTGTTAGAGTAAAAGGTCTCTTTACATTTTTAATCCGACAGGCTGAGAGTTCTCTGGAGAAAATAATTTTTAATAAAAGCACAGATGCAAGAGGTTCTTTTCAGCCCTCATTCTCCACTGTGCCTCTCGTAATAAGCTTACAAAGCAAATTAAAATTATTTGTTTGCAGTAGTGACCACATGTGGAAGATAAACAAAAACCTTGCTCAGTATTCATTGGCAAAATAATATAATCAGATTTTAGAAAATAAATCATTCTTGATTCACAAGCTGAACTACTAATCTGGATTCAAATTCTTCCAGCCTTTGAAAACTGTGATAACTCCTTGAACTCACTTTTAAGGATGAAGCAAAAGTGGCCAAGAGGAGTAATAAAAACCAAGTTCGTTCTGTGACCAGTTTTCTAACCTTAAGCATAGAGCTAGGATACAACTAGATACAGGAGAGAACAGAAGTACCACCTCTTTAAGAGCAACCATACACATACAGTTTCTGCCTACATTTTCCCTCAAGACTAGTTTTCACAGAAGTATCTTTAATACTGTAAATAAATTTATTGCTACATTTTAAAGGGGAAATAAAGTCTTCAGTTTCTACAGTTTTATTTAAATATGGCCATCTCCATCTTTGCCATACTGCTTACAAAACTATTATCAAGAGCTACTAACTGGCTTTATTACTACTCAGATACCAAAAAAAATTCTTAACCAAGGTCCTCTCAGCTTTTGTCCCCTGCATAGGTACAAAGCTCTACTGAAAACAATGGGGGAACTCACACAAATTTCAAGGATCAGAGCTATAGATTGCAAAAGGACAAAAATAAGGTTGATAAGAAAGGTTGAAGATGCTTATTTGTTTTCAGCTTACTAAAAAAAATCCAAATGCAACCCTTTAGGACTAGGAGAAGGTTTGGAATAACCAGAAGCAATCTGTACTTCCACTTGTTTACTTCCCTTGGGGTTAATTCTGTAAATCCCTGCTATGCATGTCAAAGTCCAGTAAGCTTTCTGAAGGTCCAAAGGGTCTTTTGAGAAAGACTTGGAATTGTTTCATCAGTTTAGCCTGTTCATTTGGGAACAGGCAGTTTGATGCTTTGAACATCTGCATTCGTTTCTTGCTTTCCCAGTCCCCGAGGACCAGAAGTTCTTTGAACCAAGAAATCAGTGATGTTGCCTGTGAAGTTTATTTAAAGACCAACCTGCTCCTGGTAAGTGACCTTAGCTCAGCAACAAATGTTTGATTAATAAATCTGATGACATTGCTTCACATTTCTTACATGATTCTACTGCTTTTTTTCAGGCAAAGCTCCCACTGAAGTTAAATGGCGTTATGCTCTGGTAAAGATGATTGTTCTTAATTTAGTGGTTTGTTTGTGGTATCTTAATCACCTTTTCTGATATGATTAAAGAGCCACCATTGTCTTAAGTTTCAGGGCCATAACATCCTATTGATTTTTGAGCAAAATCCCATTGATTTCAGTAGGAAGCCCTACTTTTAAAAGAAAAAAAAAAAAAGAAAAAAATAATAATCAATGGCATATTATGTCCCTTAGAAGGTAAACAGGACAGGAGAAATCATTTGAAGATGTTTCAGGCACTACAAAGGGATTTTGTTTCAAAACATGAGGAAATAAGATTACTGTATTGTCTGAACTTTCTTATTGATTTCCAGGCACAAACAATGTATAAAGAACAAATATACAATGTTCATATCTGTCTGAGGGGAATAAAACCTACTAAAATTATGGTGCTAACCATGTCCAGTGCACAACTATAACAACAGCTGTTTGATGGTGAGTTTTGCAAGGACAGAGAGTGACTGTAGTTTCCTCTGGATGAGTTATTTCACAGCTAGACTTGGACAGAGAAAATATCTTTCTTCTAACCCATAATCGCTGTGATTTTAAAGTTTGTGGGGGTTTTTTTGTTTTTTGTTTTCTTTTTAAATAGAAATAAATTGCTATTAGCACGCAATATTTAGGTCTAGAATACAGGTTTTTAGCAAAATCAGAAAAAAAAAATCTTAACAAATATTAGAGAAAACCTTCAACTTGTGTTACTATAAAATTTTTCCGGGGGGGGGGGGGGGTGGAGGGAGAGGGGGCGGGGCAGGGGGAAGTACTTCACTGAAAAAATCTTGCATGCTCTTCCTGGACTTTCATCTCTTGTTGGTCCTGAGAGGACATGGTAATGAGGAGCTACAAGACTCTATCAGAGACAGGTTCTTTTCTCCAACAGCATCTCTGAACCTCTCTCTCTCTCTCTCAAAGCCCAACAAAACTTTATGGTGCATTAGCCTGTCAAATAAAATTTCTAATATATGTTCTTCCATTCCTTGTTCATGTGCTGTTTAGCTTTGCTACAAAATAACTGTCCTCATCAGGTTACTCTTCATGTTAGTGCAGGTAATTTATTGTGATCACTAGCATTGTAAAACTATTGGAGCCAAATGGATGATAGCTATCTATCCCACCCAGGAATAGTAGACTCATATATAACCAAGCATGGAGAAAAAGGAGAGGCAGCTTGGGTCCTCCTGCAGCCAGCTGTGCATGTTGTATCAAATAGCAGTTAAACTCATTAGCAACCCCTATTGATACCTTCTTCCTCCATTTGCTGCTATTTCCACTCTAACAAAGACTCAAAGAGGGTGTGTGCTTGAGCACTACATAAGTCCTTCTTTGCACAGTCTACAGCCTGAGTGAGCACATTTAATCCCTTGTGTACAGACTGAGGTTAAGGCTGTCAAACTACAGCTATATTTCTAAAGCTGAAAATTTCAGTTGTTACTGTCTGAAATGAAAAATCAAGGTCTCTAGATGGGACTATAATAGACACACTTCTCTGTATATTGACATAGGTAGGTCTGTAACATATGCTCAGCAGTAGGTTACATGTTACCTCTGACAATGTCAAACAGTATTATTCTCTCTACTTCCCTTTCTTTGTTTGTGCTTGGATAGAAGATATTTGATCTTCCTTCCTTAGGAAGATCAAATTCACATTCAAATTACATCACGAAGGGAGAGATGTATTCCTTTCATGTCCTGGTGTGGTAGTAGCAGTCAGAACTTGGAAGGAAAAATTCCTGTCCCTGAAGAGTTTTCTAAGGATCTCACATCTTTGCTCCCCCAACCTCACCCCTGCAATCAACTGCAGAAAAACCTTAAAATTGTGTAAATTGTACAAAGGAAATAAAAAATTAAATAAAGCTATTAGAAATTTGTTAGATTTTTTTTCTTTTAATTTGTGGTGGGTTCTCCAACAAGTCAACAAACAATTTTTTTTATCCAAAAATGTAGTGAAACAAGAAATGAATCTAAATGAACAACTAATTGCCCAAAATGAAATCTCTATGCAATCAACTCCACCCTATGAAAATACTTGAGCACCCCTGTGAGTCCCTGTGATGATTTCTCTCCCTGTCCCAAGGGAGAAATCATTGCATTCAATATGGCACTTTCTTCCCCTTCTAACCAGCTGCTATGACTCTCCTAGCTGCCCAGCAAGGGCACCCCTAGACACACACACACTTCCATGGGACAGCTTCCCCAGGAAAACATACAACTCCCAAAATGGGAAAGAGAGATAAATTACTTTTCTAACACAGTGGTGATGAAGCTACCTTACAGACCTTTCTTCAAATGCTATGTGCTGACTATTCAAGGAGAAAAATAAAAATGATTGAGATGTTATTTTGTCTCAAAGTGAGGCTGAAAATGCAGTAACATCTCCAATAAAACTCTCAAGGGGAGTTTCAGCTTGCAGTCCTAGCACAATTTCATGATCGATGATTAATCCATGGCTTCCAAGGTCTGTACAAATACACGCACATGCTACCCCAGGACTGCTCAAAAAATAATGAAAGATGCTGTCACAATCTATTAGCTTACAGATGAGCTTTTGAATGAGCTTTTAATGACAGATATACACCACAGATTATAATAGTTCCAAAAATGAAGGTAAGTCAGATAAGTAAAGGGAATTCACACAATACATGTTTTAAGACTCTTATATCAGTTTTGCATTTACCTGAGAGATTCAAATGGCTCCTACATAGCAGTTATGGAACTCCAGAAACACAGCACATTTCAGGACAGTGCTGTTCTAAGAAAAAACAGGTGTAAATATTCAGAACATTCTTCACACCACAAGAACCCAATTCAGAATTCAAACCGAAGCCATGTCCCTAATGCATTGCACCCAGAGATTGGCCTTTCCTGTGGCTCTGAGACCAGCTGAAAGCAAATTATAATGTGATCCTAAGGAAAGAGGAAACTTTTTTTTTTTTGTTATTCAAAATAGAATTCCTCTGGAACTGTGGCTGTAAAGTGACCCCTTGAATTTCTTTAGATTTCAAATATATCTCCTTCCTTGAGTAGTAGTGTTTAGTATTTAATAAGAGGGAGAAAAGGTGATTCCACTTTTTTAAATACTCCTGGTATAGGTGGTGAATTTCGAAGTACTCTACTTGTTTCTGCTGTTATCTCAGAGTGCGAATGTCACAGAATAATTCTGCTGTTATTTTTCCACGTTACTTCTTGAGTTAAAAGACCTGACTGCTATACATTCCAAGGTTGCTGATTTCCACTGCAATTCTTCTGCTTTCAAGCTTACATAATTTATACCGCTTTGTCTGCCACCTTCATACCCAGCTGTCGTCTTTAATATTAAAGTAATATAAGCAACTTTTAGGTGTGCTTTATACTTAAAAAAATATCATATGGCACACAAAGTCCTTGTGTTGTCAAAAGACTACAGATCACAGACCAGCTTTTTTCTTATTTCAGTTCTGTTTGGCTCTAAGCTAAAGTACCCTGTCATATATTCTATTGTATTGTTTGCATTTGAAAATCATAGAGAAGCATTATAAAATGTCTCTGTAATCATACAAGATGATCTAACTGAAAGAAAGATCATATAAGCTATTGTTAGAAGCAAAGGACAGGTTAGTGAAACATGATAAAACAAACAAAAGAGCCAGCAAATGAATCAGAAGAATTACCCCATCATACGGTGTCTGTCACTGAACTAAGGTTACATAGCAACAACAAAACTATCTTCAAATACTCCACCTAGGTAACATCATTGATTCTTCAGTTCGGAAAGATGCTGCTCTTTGGGGACTAGATATAAATGCTGGTGTTCAGAGCATAAAAACTGTTTGCTTCAGAAAGGAGCACGCAAGTGGATGAAACAATTCTGAGACCTTCTCAAAAGACCTTTTGGCCTGTTAAGGAACTGGATGGTATTTGCCATGCAGTGCGGGGATTTGCAAAGGAGGCTCCCTTGAGGTTGAAACATCAGGAGCTTTTGACTCATGCTAGCCGTGGCCGTGGGCCTGGCCACCTGGGCGCAGGGCAGAATAAGGAAGCTTTGCAGCAGAGGAGGTTACTTGGCACCAAAGCAGACAAGGCAACAAAGGGGTGCTTGCAACAAGAAAAAGAGACTACCTAAAAGGAAGTCACGCTTTCAAGGGAGCACTGGCTCTTCTTGAGGTTCTGGCCACTTTGAATGGGGTCTGGCTGAAGAATGATAGATATTGGGTTTACTCTCCTCTATCCTTTATAATATATGATAGATTTTCCTAGAATGCACATAGACACAAATAACAAGCAAAGCTTACCATTTCTTGGGCCTTACATGAGAATCCCTCCGACTCTTCTGAAAGACAGCGTAGTGCCACACAAGTGGATCTCCTGAGTAGGTTTTTTTGTTGTTTGTTATAGGAGAGGGGAAAGTCCTTTTCAGTCTGTTTCTCTGGCGTTCAAATAACTCAGAAGCCGCAGGCAGGCGCTGACTTATACGACTGTCTATATCTTGCTTTTATTTCTGGTTATTTATTATTATATTTTTTGTCTGTTTACCTGTTGATTAGGAAAAAATGCAATCAAATATTACAACTTTATTGAAGAACTGAGCCCTAACTAATCAAAACTTCTATACTCAAAGTCTAAAAAAGAAGCACCTCAACAATTTAAACATCGGTATGTGTCAATAATTTGTAAAAGATGGAAAAAGCTGACTTTCCATACAGAGACTCCTATAGTAAGAATCAAATTAATTTTTAGTAGCTTCATTCCCCTTCCCTGGGTTTACAGTGTCTAACCATTGCTGTGCACGTATACAGTAATGGAAATGCTGTAGGTGGTATAAACAAGAGGTTCTTTGAGACATGAAGGGCATTTATTTTTATTCTGCACTTGTATTGAGACAGAACAAACATCTCATAGACAAAAGAAAATAATTTTTGTGACAAAAGGGAGAAAGTGAAGAAAAAATTAACTATTTTTCTTCAGAAAGAAAGAAGTTTTCACCTAGGACACCTATGTTCCCTGACACAAAAGAACACTGAGTATTCATTTTGAAATAGCATTCAGACTTCATCATGGCATAGCTTCACTTTTAATAGGAATGGATTGCATTTTGAGTCTGCAAAGCTGCACATGAAATAAGCTTCTTTTAAAATAAGTTTTAAAAGAAGTGAAGAAAATTGCGCATTTTCAAATGTTAACTATGTCTTAAAAGAGAAGCTGCATAGAACTCTACCTTTGGGTAGAGTTGCTGTGGTAAGGCTAATTTCTCATAATTATACAGTATAACGCAAACCCCTGGGGATACTGATTCTACTATATTTTATTGTTCCTGAGTTCAGTGAATTTAAAGAGACCATTTTACCAATCAAGCTAACAACAATTCTGAAAATGTTGTAGTAATCTGTATTCTTTATTAAGCATACATTTGCTGACTAAACAAATTACTCTTGTTTATTTCCATAAAATAATAGCTCTGATGCTATCTTTGTCTGCAAGTCTATTGCATGATTTGCTGCCACAAAGAAATAATAGTTTTGGCAATGAACAAGATCCAACTGCAGAACCAAACCTTAATTTCATAGAACCCACCTGATCACACCCATAAAATGGTTATATTCTGCTGTTCTTTATTAACAATGCTGAACATTTAAGTCTATTAAGATGCATTTCATTACCTCTGCCAAATGCAAATGACTTTCAACCTTTTGAGAGCAGTAAGATTTATCATACAGTTTAAAGAACAATTGTGACTTCTTTCTTATACAAACAGGATTTGTTTTCATGACTACCTTCCCAGCAATTTAGTAGTTATAATTCAGCAGGCTTGATATACTCCTGTAAATATTTGCAAAAGAGTTTGAGTAACAGCCCTGGCACATCTACTTTGATTTACTGAGAGATACTTGCAGGAATGCTGCCACGAATCACATTGCAGTTAACATTGTTACCTAGTGGAGTAATTACACAGTTAAAATACCATACAGTGCAGAGAGTAACTCAGTCTATAACTCCTATTACAAATAAGGATGATGTTTTGCGATAGGACATGGGGTGATAGTTATGGCAAAAGGTAATTTTTATGAGCACATTTTCTATAGGCTATAGAATTAATAAACTTAGTGTAAACAAAATAATGTGCCCTAGCATATGTAGATCAGAGAGGAAATTAAAGTTCCAATCCAAGTTCAGAATGCATATGAGTTTTTGTAGGACTTTTGTAGCCTGAGAGGTTTGTTTCCCCGTTTGAGTGGAAAATAGTCTGTGCTAGTATGGCATAAAACCATCCCTCAAATCACAGCAAACAACCGTAATACTACAATCACTTCATCTTCTATTCATCACCTTCTGTTCCTTGTACCCACCACCACCCAGATATGATGGCAAACACAATGCTACAGTCACTGCTTCTTCCATCCATCACCCTCTCTTCCTTGTCCTCCCCTTCATTATGGCAGATTAAGAACAACTCTAGTAAGTACAACTGATAGTGGAAGCACATATGCTGTAGGTCCACCCCACTACACGAGTAATTACTGCATAGAGATGAAGGCAAAATAGCTACTCAGGTCCAAGCACTGATGTAGATGTTCCCCAGTCACTGGCAGGGCTGCAGAGTAGCAAACTGATCCACAGTAGAATCATAGAATCATTTAGGTTGGAAAAGACTTTTAAGATCATCAAGTCCAACCATTAACCTGGCACTGCCAAGTCTACCGCTAAGCCATGTCCCTAAGCACCACATCTACCTGTCTTTTAAATATCTCCAGGGATGGAGACAGCCACTTCCCTGTGCAGCCTGTTCCAGTGCCTGACTACCCTTTCAGTAAAGAAGTTTTTCCTAATATCCAACCTAAACCTGCCCTGGCGCAACTTGAGGCCATTTCCTCTTGTCCTATCGCTTGTGACTTGGGAGAAGAGACCAACCTCCACCTCGCTACAGCCTCCTTTCATGTAGTTTTAGAGAGCGATAAGGTCTCCCCTGAGCCTCCTCTTCTCCAGACTAAACAACCCCAGCTGCCTCAGCCCCTCCTCGTATGACTTGTTCTCTAGACCCTTCACCATCTTCATTACTCTTCTTTGGATACACTCCAGTACCTCGATGTCCTTCTTGTAGGGAGGGGCCCAAAACTGAACACAGTATTCAAGGTGCGGCCTCACCAGTGCCAAGTACAAGAGCACGATCACTCCCTAGTCCTGCTGGCCAGACTATTTCTGATGCAAGTAATGCTACAATAAAATATAAAAATAGTTTATGACACTGGTCTCATTGGTTCAATATTTGTTTTTTCCACTTATAGGTGCCCAAAATGATCTCAAGACTTTGGTAATACTTACCCAAAAAAGGAAATGCTTTTGACATAAAAATATTGCCCAGAACTGGAGTGCCCAATTATGTAATTTTCCATACTACACTTTTTTTTTTTGTCAGCCTCAAATCTGAATGCAAGTAAAGATTCTGCAAGTAGACAGGCTTTTAAACTGAGTAAGGTCATGCCTGTATCAGAAAAGAATCCTTTTTACTTAAACGTCTCTCTGGTGTCTTGATTTCCACTGGAATAGATTTAATTTTCTTCTTAGTAGCTGGTAGAGTGCGGTGTTTTGGATTTAGTATAAGAATAATGTTGATAATACACTGATGTTTTAGTTGCTGCTAAGTAGTTCTTACACTAGTCAAGGACTTTTCAGCTTCCCCTGCTCTGCCAGGTGCACAAGAAGCTGGGAGGGGGCACAGCCAGGACAGCTGACCCAGACTGGCCAAAGGGCTTTTCCATACCATATGACATCATGCTCAGTACCTAAACTGGGGGGAGTTGGTTGAGGGGGGCAGCGATTGCTGCTTGGGGACAAGCTGGGCGTCAGTCACCAGGTGGTGAGCAATTGCATTGTGCATCACTTGTTTTGTATATTCTTCTATTATTATTATTATTATTATTATTATTATTATTATTATTATTGTCTCTTCCTCTGTTGTCCTATTAAACTGTCTTTACCTCAACCTGTGGGGTTTACTTTTTTTTTCCCCAATTCTCTCCTACATCCTACTGGGAGGGAGGGGAAGGTGAGTGAGCAGCTGTGTGGTGCTTACTTGCTGACTGGCATTACACCACAACACTCTGACTGGATTTGAAACAGTAATCTGAAGTCAGTAGATACCTGGAGCTATTTCTACTCCTCAACGGCCTACAGAAGTTGTTACTCCATTTGTTTTCCTGGCACCCTAAAAGAAATACGCTTTGCAAGCCTAGAGGACAGGCTGTGTAATGTCACCCCTATAACTCTGAAACTCGGCTCTAAGGCTCAAGCATGGGAATTATTGAAGCTAATTTGAAGAAGGAAAGATGCATTGGGTAATAAAATGAAGTTAGAAGAATATATGAGCACCAGGAAGACCATAATTACTCAGCACTTTGAGAAAAAACCTCTGCCTTCATTTTCAAATACCAACTTTCTAGAATTGTTGTGGCAAAATTGCCCTTGAAAATAAATCTGATTACCCACTTAAAATATATTTCCATATTAGGAAGGCTGCAGACTTGTAAGGCATAAAATGTTAACACATAAGAGTTAGGTATCTTAACAGTTAGTCAGAAATTATTTCCCTAAATGACTCTCCCAGCCTCAGACTACCTTTTCCAAGAGAAAGATCTTTAGCTAATCCTTTTCACAGTAATGAGGTCTCTGGGACAAAAGCCTATTGCTTAGTTTGGGACACAAATGGCAGCGTAGTCTTGTCTGGTTTTCAGGAGGATCCAGAATATCAAACAGGAGCCTGGCTTTCCTTTACCCAAACCAAGTGTGAAACTACTCCTCTTTCAGAGCCTTCACCTTCACTGCCAGATTCTCCATCCCTGGTAGCTTTTTGGAAAGATCAGTAGTTACATGGGCCCTGAGCAGCATTAAACTGGGCACAGAAGGACCTTGCAGAGCAGCTCCATAGCCTTCCTTGTGCTCTGCCTTTGGGCTGCAGATAAAACCATCAGTTGGCAGGGAATACTGTGAGTCCATGAGAACTCACTGGAAGGAAACAACTCCTTCCCCTGACAGGGAAGATCTTATGTGCTGCAATAATCTGATTTCCAGAGAGGTGAAGTCCCTACTAGTGTGACTGAGTCACCAGTAGGCAGTTACCCTACCTCTGTGAAGATCAGTCACTAAGGCTTTCTGCAAACCCCACAGCCACACCTGCCAATGTGATTTGAAGCAGAGACTTCAAGACATGCTTCTGATAAACACCAGCCAGAACATAAAGATGTTTTAACTTGTACCACTTCTGCAGTTCTGTAAATCCATATTGTTCCTTTGGTTTTTTTAATGAATTCTGAAAACACATGGATAGCATTACTGTATTCTCTCACATACCCAGCTAGGTTGCTTTTAAAAGTACAGTGATTGTCAGGATAGAATCAGTATGTGGTACCTAGTTATGTGTCTTAATACATGGCAACTTTGGTTAGGAAAATTTTGATTTGTTAAAGAGACAAAAAACGGCGAACTCATTCTTTGGAGAGGCGGTGAACAATATGATTCTTTTAACTTGTATTTAGAATCTTTTAGTGCAAACACCTTCACAATTTTCCGAAGTAAAACCCACATAACTCACTCTGTGAAGCATTCCTTTACGGGACCAGAATGCAATAATTACCAGGTGCCCTATGCCTGGGTAGCAATTACAGGAATAGATATTTTGGCTAAACCTGCTAAGGAAAATGCGTCCACTAGAGAATTCCACAAGAGACCTTTAATTGCATGTCCAGCCACCTTCCTTCATGGTCTGGCTTTAACCTGAAAGGGAGATTCTTTCCTGGAGTTAATATCTAGCTTGCTTTCTTTTTTGCTAATGACAGATGCTTCTTTGTTGTTGTGCTCATTTTCCATGCTTGATACATAAAGCATATTTTACATACTGGATTAAACAAGACAACAAGAAATACACATTTTTACAATGTGATGTACAAAAGCTTTGGCCAATCCCTCCCTTTATTTTGCAGGATTCCAGGATAAAATTAATTCAAGTGAAAGAATTTCGAACACTTCATTTTGCTGAAAAGAAAAACCTTACATACTATTTGAAAGTAGACATGGATACAAAGAATGGATTTTTCCCCTAGTGCTATTTGAAGGACTACTATTCTGGCTATTCAAACTATTATTCTGGTTTTGTAACCCTATCTGCCCGTAATCTATAAATGTGTACAGTACTATTTATAATAAAATATTCTATGGCCACTCGATATATAAGCACTATTTCAACTTGAAGTCTGTATGCACTAGGCATCACCAAAAAAAAGGAGGAAACTGAATGAAAATTTGAAGTTCAACATCACTTCACAAGGTTTCCTAAGTCATGTAATTACATCAGAGAACACTGAGCTAGAGCTACAGTAGCTCGTATTAATTCTGTCATAGAAACACTTGACTCAAGTGGGTCCTCTACCCTGCAATCCCTTCCTACATGCACATTATTCAAGTCCAATAACTAATTTTGCTAGAATAGTACAGAAGGTTTCAGATATCTGCTTAAAGTTGTCACACTTTTGCAGAGTAGACATCATGTTATTATTATTTTTTAAATAAAAATCATGTCCATGATCAAAAGGAAAGTTTTATATTATGCCCCCAAGGCCGATTTAAGGGTTGACTCCAGACTGATGTCATTCCCTGTGAGTTTACTAACCTTTATAAAAGGAACAGTTAAGTCCAAGTACAGCAAAGACTTTCAATTCTATCTCACATACAATCTGAATGCAAGAAGTGCATTAATGAAACAATATTTTACATTGTATGATCTTCAAAATCTGCATGTGATATTTAAAATGTACTGGTTAACCTTAGCTATAGCTTTTGAATTCTCAGCAACAGAACTGGCTGGTAGGTATCAATCCATACCGCCAGATGGAGATTTTTACATTTCTGCATAAAAGCACTGGAAAGATGTGAAGTCTTCCATGCAAGCTGTTCCACGTGCTGACTCCAGCATAGAGTTTTACTGAGGGGAATGTAAGAGGTTATGAAAATGAGGTGCTTGAATCCCTTAAAGGAGGCCAGAGTTATTTTGGAGACCTGCAATATGCCAGGGGTATAAAGTTTCACACTCAGAAAAATGGGGCATAAATCATTCCTTTCTTCAACATCATGAGGACATTTGGCTGGATTATGATCAGAGTATATGAGGTGAAGTGCTGCATGCTGACAAAAGCCTAAGAAATCAAAGTAAGATTTTGCAACTTGAAGACTTGCACAGGCATTTGTTAGTATGTTAAACCATCTCTTTTTTTATAATCATCATAGCACTGTTCCTAGGTCTCCACAATATAAAAATATAAAATAATCTTATTTGTGAATTATGTATACGCTATGATCTCCCTTTTCCCACCTTCGGTATTACCAAATTACCAAAATACAAGCAAGCAACATAGAGTATTTCATGTATTTCATGTCACATAAATGGATTAGAATCATTATTATATTACAGTCTTAATTCTCCTGGCACACTAAACTCAGAAATAGAACTACCCAAACCCTATAACATTGGCTGCTATTCAAAAACATGCAAATCGGATACTGTCTTCTCAATCCAGCGAGCATATCTTGCTACCCATTTAAACCATGGCACAACTGGTACTACAATGGAGAATTTGGAGTGGCAAAACAAGGTTGTATCCTTTATATTTTATATATATATACACCTCGTATCATTATATATATGATCTTGGAAAACATATAAGAATGTAATGGGCACCTCAATAGATACACTTTTGTGTAATGTGAGGTAGACGTCAATTTGACTTAACCTGTTTTGCCCTTGACTAGATTACAACCCTCTGCAGAATTAAATAGTGCTAATGAGCCTTGGACTATATTCAGTAAGCTAGGCCTTGCAAAAAAGGGAGCTTCGGTTCAGCCGAACACTTCATTACGAGGGTATAATAAAGCACAGAACATGAATGTATCTCGGGGAACAGAGTGGTACCTAATGAACCTCTTCAGAACCAACAGGCTTGACACAACAATGCCACACATTAGTGCTCTTGCCAGCCAGAAGGTGGCTAGATTGACCAGGGACCAGAGGAGAGGGGGAAAAAGGGAAAGAGAAGGGAAGGAAAGAACAATTTCCTAGTAAAGCATTCAAAAGACAGACATTGCTACCTTGTACCTACCCTGAATATAGGAATACAGTTTTTAGTTTGCAGCTGCTCAATTTAGTTCACTGCCATTTCACTGTCATAAGAGAAAAGAATTAAAATGAGTTCCTGAAAATAATCATGCGGGACTTCTCACGGTTTTGTGGGTTGGTTTGGGGTTTTTTGGTTTGTTTTGGGGTTGGGTTTTTTTTGTTTGGGGTTTTTTTTTTGTTTTTTTACATAGACCAATTAGCTAATCCAGTTTGATGAGCTCATATGAAACAATAAATGAAACTCCTACCTTTTCCAACTCACTTCTATCCAAGCCAATTGGATAGTTTAACTCAAAAACACTAAAGGAAACAAAGAGCCAAAGCAGCCACAATCCAATTAATATTTCTTTTGTCTTCAAGGATTTTGTATTAGGGTACCACACAAGCTAAAAACTTACAATAATCTGCTGTACTAAAGAAAATTAGGAAGGAAAATAGGATGACAATATAATGCAACAATCCATGGACATTTTTAATTCTTCTTAAGGCAGTGGTTGTTATAGTTTTTTCTCATGCCATGTTCTGTTCTTACCCACCATTGGAAAGACACTGTCATGAGCCACATATTCCTCCCAGGTGTGTGGTGTTCTGGGTCCAGCAGCCCTGGCCATGCCAGGCAAGGATGGCACGATGATGGGACTTCATCAGCTTCTGGAGCTTAGTGTTCCCTGTCTTGTTCTTCTGTCTTCGGATAGATAAGTGTGGTCTGACTATGTCAATGCTGCCACTACTGCCACGCTGTTGCAAGATCCTGAAAGGTAAAGTCATGAGTTCCCTCTGCTTCTGCTTTATATTGCACATGTACTTGCCACCAACCTAAAATTTAATTTAGGAATGTCATCAGCATGTTATCTGAAGCTGCTTTAGAAGGATTCAGCAGTATTGATTGATCCTGATCCAGGCCTGTTTCTGATTTGCCTGGACATCATAGTTACATAAAAGAAAGAAATTTTTCTCCCCTGTAAAGGATTATATTGTCAAAGGACTAGAAATTAAATGCTACCACCTTCTCTGAGAGGCAGGTTCAAGCCTAAGGCCATGGTCTCAAGCAGCAAACCCCCCGATGTCTTCTAATTTCTCACTGGGTTCCTGGGCTGAAATTACTTGTGCTTTCCTCAGCTTGGCAATCTTCCTGTCACTGCTGCTCTCACTACAGCTCAGCCCCTTTCCACTCGCCAGAAGCGCCTGCAGCCTCCTGACCTGCAGTCTTCATAGCAGCTGCTTTCGAGGTGGGAGCCTCATGGAGGATGAGGGACATGACACTCCCCTTCAGGAGCTGGTACAGACAGTGGCTAGAGAATTCATTTTCCAGTGAAGCTGTTCAAGACCAATGGCGGAGCTAACAAGCTTGCCTATCTCAGACGCTCACAGGAGAGGTAAAGACTGCTTTTCTGTCCCTGTCTTACCCTAAAGAAAGCTAGCCTAGGCTGCTTTTATAATGAAAACACACACACACACCCAATGCTTTTAAAATTACAATAATAATACACATAGGTTAGGATGGTTTAAGAAATGGGCTTACAGGTACCTGCTCCTGTTATTGATGTCCAGAACAAAGCTTCAACAAATGAAAAAGTGCTTGCTTTTCCATTTTTGTTAAAAATTATGGAATAAAGAGACTGATCTACTTTATTCCTCTAGACATTCTTTAAAGTACAGGTGTCTAGCTTGTGGCAAAAGAGAAGCTTAGCATATAGTGATTTTTATCCCAAAGAAGACTCCTTCCCTGCTGTTTGGGGATTCTTTTTTCCTTCCCCCAAAAACCAGCATTTGATAGCTGTCTAATTCCTGACTGAACTGCACACAGTTGCCTCACACCATAGAGTGTGTGACCCAGATACGTAGCTTACTGCTTTGCAAAGCACATTCTCCTGCACTGACAGATAAATCAGTTTCTTGTGGCTTCTTAAAAATAGCAGCTATAGCTGTTGGAGAAGTTCTCTGCAAGTGCAGCCAAAACATGAAATTGTGAGAGTAATCCACCACGCTCTCGACAAGCCAAAGGAGAGCCTGATGCACATGCTATCACCAACCCCCACTTGCAACCCCACTGGCATAGCAACAAAGCTGGAAAATCCTCAAGGTACAGTGAAGGCTGTCAGCAGCACTAACATGATTAGTTAAGGGGATCTGCTTGTTTTCCTCCCGCAGACGTGTGAAACGCTAGCATCATTCAACTTGGGCACTCCTCTTAACTGGGTCATCTCTGCTGTAGGACCTAAGTAGACATAAAAGCCTTCAATCCATGCTAATGCTGTCAAAACCAGCCTGATAATCTTGTCACTTTTCCTCAGGTGTCAGCATAATTGGGCTTGGCCAAGAGGTAACTCAGCTACTTGTGTCTATGCTGTAGCTTTCGGCCAAGGGTGCTTGTTCCATTTCACTCTTATGTCATGTTCCATTACAGATGAGCCCCTGAAGTAGACCTGAATAGGTAAAAAAGGCTTGCCCAAATGATATTTTTTTCCCCACGCTGAGAACATTAAAGACCAAACAGAATGATAAATAAGCGAGAAGAAAAGATTTTTCCTTCCACCTAACCTGACTTAATACATTTCTTCTCAGACATTTCCCCAAACCTTTTGGCATAGGAAGCTCTAAAATATAAGCAACATTATAAAAGAAGTAGTGGTAGTAGAGGTGGCTTTAGAAACTAGTGGAGTAAGAGGATCTCAATTGCAATCCTTTACCTAGCCAATATACTGTCTCTGTTATCTGTAAAATGAGTATTGCCTGCTTTGGGGGTGTGGTGTTTGGGTTTTTTTGCTGTGGTTTTTTTTTTTTTTTTTTCCCAGAAGACTTGGGAAGTCATTAAAAAATGGAAGCTGGTGATGGTGACTGCCTAATCTTTGCTACATATCTTCCCTTCTGTTGTGAAAATAATAATTTTTGGTTGTGCATTTTGTGTACCATAAGGCCCACGATGGATGTCTTTAAAGCCCAACAGGGGGCTCAAGTGAAAAACCCAAGCTGTGCAAAAAAACATCTTCAGAAAGGTGAATTCATCCACTGCAGTAATTAGGTCAGTAAGGTCTGTGAGAAGGTAAGCCATTCTCAGTAAGTGTTTCATCACCCAGGACAAGTAGGAAGTATGTGCACATATATGCACTAAAGAACAATACTGTGGTGATTGATTCCCCTGAAAATATCATATTAAGCTCAGACTATCTACCCATTTGATTTGATGGATATGTTTTCTAACTTCCAGCATATTTTCCTTGAAGCCTGCATGCTAGTTTTGGCTGCGGTAGAGTTAATTTCCTTCATAGTAACTAGTATGGGGCTGTTTTGGATTTGTGCTGAAAACAGTGCTGATAACACAGGGTTGTTTTCATTATTGCTGAGCAGTGTTTCACAGAGTCAGGGCCTTTTCTGCTGCTCACCCCACCCCACCAGCGAGGAGGCTGGGGGTGCACAAGAAGCTGGGAGGGGACACAGTTGGGACAGCTGACCCCAACTGACCAAAGGGATATCCCACACCATATGACATCATGCTCAGCATATAAAGCTGGGGGAAGAAGGAGGAAAGGGAGGACATTTGGAGTGATGGCATTTTGTCTTCCCAACTAACGATTACGCGTGATGGAGCCCTTCTTTCCTGGAGATGGCTGAACACCTGCCTGCTGATGGGAAGTGGTGAATGAATTCCTTGTTTTGCTTTGCTTGTGCACGCGGCTTTTGCTTTCCCTATTAAGCTGTCTCAACCCACGAGTTTTCTCACTTTTACTCTTCCAATTCTCTCCCCCCATCCCACCGGGGGGAGGGAGTGAGCGGCTGTGTGGTGCTTAGTTGCTGGCTGGGGTTAGACCATGACAGCCTGTCAGATCTTGAATATTCACAGTAAGCTAGTCAAGGTGAGCTAAAGGCAGCAAGAAGAAAAATCAAACTCCTTTGACAAGTTAAGTTCTGTGGCACATGCTGCAGACAGGAGGTCAAGTTCTGATCAGAATAATCTGTTCTGACCTTAAAAACCTTTTGAACAATGTGAAAATACTAGTATGCCTAGATTTTTCTCCACACTGCATACTGTCCAGAATGAAAACTTTAAAATGGCTCTCCAACCATTATGAGCAAGAGGTTTTTTTACCACTTGCCTGTCCCAGTCATTTTAAAATTAAAAGTTAATTAAAAATTGAATAAAAATAAGCATAACCCTTTTTACTTCATACAACAGCAAAAAGTAAATATTCTTTCAGTTACAGCACACTCGATTATATGACAAATGCCAAAAAAAAAAAGAAAGAAATATTGTTTTCTGCTGCTTTTCATTGAAGACACCATTGGTTTTTTTTAAATTGTTTTGTATCTTTACACACTGCATAATGTTATCCCCACTTTACTCTTACCAGGGAGATCAGTCAGCAGAACTCATTTCCCCACGGGTACTAATTCTAGTGGCTTGCCCTGCATATCAACAAGAAACAAGCCAGCTCTAGTCTGGAAGCCACAATGATGTGGAGTTCAATCAAACTGAAATGCAATGTTTCCCATCCAGCTTATGGCAGGGTTAGCCCTGAATTCATGCACTTGTGAAGCTTCCAGATCCCAGCTGATCATCTCTGAGTGTGGGCTGAACGGATGCATGACTGCCTTTGTCACAGGAATATTAACTCACTGAAAACGATGCTCAAGTTATACAGAAGCTGCATATTTGTAGCCTACTTGTGAGTCAGTTCTGCTTGCTGGGAACTGGCATCTTAAGATGGCTTCACAAATACTCCTTTCAGCAGCTCTAGCCTTACACCTCTCCCTCCCTTGTATCTCCTATATTGTTCATGGTCCAGTAGTACCACCCATGTCAGTAATCAGTAGGGTTTGTGGGAGCTGTGCAGTAAGCCTCCAATTAAATTGATACTACTGTTGCAACACTGGTGCAAAGGTGGCCCTAGTGGTATCCAAGCAATAAACCAGAAAGGAGGAAGAATAATTGCTGAAATTAATTGCTGTCAAAAAATGGAGGAGGCGGGTGGATAAAAGTGTGCTCACTCCTGCTATACTGCAAATATACTGTTAGCAGCTAACTTTAACCCCTTTCAGAGCTGCCTCTGAACTCAATAAAAGCAGGTGCAGACCCTCTGAATGCAGGCTAATCACTTCCATGATGAGGATCATCATTTCCAGTATCATTATCAGGACAATTAATGGGAACACTGTAGTTGCTAGCATCTTTCACTTCATTTGTGGCAGCATCCATGGGTAAAGTGCTGCTGAAGCTAGTTCCTCAACTAGATCAATGCAGGATGGTTATCTGCTCTCAGCTGACAGATTTACCTTTAAGTCTTGCCACTGTAACTAACTACCAGGCATTAAGCCAGCTGCAAATTGTCTGTCTTTGAAAAGCAAAACCGAAGAAAAATAACAACCATTTCATTCGGGATTGCTCCCATACAAGATCATTAAGCTACAAGAAAGTCTTTTGTTTCATATACTGTATGTACAAAATCCAAGAGGACTCTTTTACTGGAATTTTTCTGCTATTTTTGATGAATTACCAAAACCTACATGCAGAAAGGAGAATGGCTAATAAGTAGCAGTAATTTACAGTTCGGTAAGTATCTTATACTCAACACTTAGGAACCTACAAAATATTAATAGAAGAAAACTTCAGCATTTTACTAAATGATATCAAGAATCCCGTCAATAAAATGGTCTGTCACTATTGACTTCAACATCTAGCTTTTAGCTAATACATGTTTCATTGATAAGATTTAGTTGTATTCCTGTAAAAGGCAATATTTATTTAATAAAGCCTCACAATATCTTTTTTGAACCAATAAGTATTCACATTATCCTTAAGACAAAAAACCAAGGCACAGAGTTTCTGTAATTCACTGACTTGTCCTTTATTAACCCATGGCATGGTTACAGGAACCCACACCACTATCATGCTCTACCAATAATCCTCAAAGCTTTCTATTCTACTAACCATTTTCATGCAAATTTAGAGCACTCAGGAAAGATAGAGTTGACAATATTCAAAAAATCTTCAACACACGGGTGAAGCAAGAGAGTTAGTTTGGAACCATCTGCCTCGATGCTCTCTGATGACTCAGAAAGTTAGAGTTTTAGAAAGGCAAGAAGCTCTTGCACTTAAATAGGAGGTATTTAAATTTATATTATTCTAAAATAAAAAAAAAAAGAGAGAGAGAAAATGCTGTGCTCCTTGGCACTGTGGTAGATGGTTTATACAGCAACTCATTGTAAGTATGTAGAAAATCCCCAAATCTTAAAACCTGTGACAACTTAGGTTAATTTTATCTCTGGGATTCATATGTAGTAGAAAACCTAGTAGCTGTATCAGTCAGTTTAAAACAAATCTCCTTAAGAAGTGATCATAATTTTTATTTTTCTGCAGCTCTGGAAATGCACATTGTCTGCATAACTCCATTATTACTGCAAAGCTTTAATCTCATTCGTATATTCTGGTTGTTCTCCAATGCTAAACATGCCTCTAGCAAAGCAGATCTCAACTTATTAGCACAGATTTTAATCATTTCTCCCTCCCTTTTCTCTCTCATTTTATTTTTTTATATTATCCCTTTTCAAGTGCTTTCTTTTTTGGTTAGACATTAAATTTAAGTTGATGCAGTACATAAAAACCTGCATTATATCAACTGGCAATAAATACATTTAACTTACAGATTTATTTCTTTACTAGCCATGTGTTCTTCCCCAGTCACACTCCAAGGTTTATTGTAATACATCTGGCTAAACAATCTCGGTTTATTTTTCAGTAAAAATATGGATTCTTGCTGACAGCAAAATTTTATTGCAGAGGTATTGGAAAATAATATCTGTTCACTATAACAAGCTCCCCTGAATCCATGCTATCAACCAGAAACCTGTTATGCGCCATTTGTTTTGTCTTCCCCCCTCCCTGCCCCCGCCTTAAGCAAGTGTATTTGGAGCAGGAGCAAAAAGGCATCCTTGAAGGACAGATCTCGAATGGTCAGCCTACAAAAGTGTTAAGCAGTATACATTGCCTGTTCGGATGCTATCAGTCAGCATACCTCAATTCCCTCTTGTATGAGAAGACTGCCTGTCTTGCATTTTAACTGCATTTTGACAGCTGAGTTTCCTTTTAGGTCTCTGAAATGAGAGTATTTCCTGACCCAATACACCTGTTCCCATTAACAAAAACAAACAAACAAACAAAAAAAACCCAAACACATGAGCAAGGAATTCTTCTTTACTAAGACAACTCATCTTGAGCTCAGAAAACATGGGCTACATCTTTTGAACAGGACTGGATACAACTCCCTTGGAATAAGCACCAAGTGTCAGAGAAATACACTGGTCCAAATTCTTACTTATCCACAGCAGGTTTTATGAAAGAGAGATATTTATATTCCTTATTGATCATATTGAAATGTAGGAATACATGTTTAGCTGATCTGAACTACCATCACAGTAAGAGTTGGAAAGCAAAAGCAAGAGTGAGCAAGCTCAGCCAGGGATGGGGTACCAAGTAGACTCACTCACTGACTCTAACATAATTGTGGTGGTACTTAAAAGAGCAAAGACAGCAGGAGAGACATTTAATTTAATACATTACCAGAAAGGGGAAATTTTTGTCATAAGCAATTTTTTTGCCATAGCTGCTTAACTTCTCCTAACATTGACAAGATAAATTTGCCCCAAGATCCTCCGAAGAGACAATCTTTGCCCTTAATTACACCTTGTATTTGAGGTAGGGTTTTTTCCAAAAAGAGATAAAAGTAGAAAAAGTCACTTCAGAAAAATAAAACCCTAAAATTTTGCACTTTACAATTACTGATTTACATTAACATAAGGAAGGAAGAAACTTTCACCATCAAGAGAGCTGGAAAGCAAACAAAATTTAAACAAACAAAAAACCCCATGACTTTTTCCAGTATGAAGGCTACACACATGTTGCTTTGAATCGTTCCGAGCTCTCCTTCCTGTGTTCTCTGGTTTTAGTTTACTCATATTAATTTTTTTATATAAACAGTTTTTCCATGTGAGATAGTCATAGCATCCATACTTCTGCTAAAATAGAAGATGCCTATGAACATGTAAAGAATGATCAGGGAGAAATCTAAGAAGGTTCAAATAATTTTTTTAGACCTTTAAATTATTCTCATTGATAATATTTTAAGGCTCCAAGACAAATCTGCTTCTGTGTATTACTATTCCTCCTAGAACTCCTCTGCCCCATTGGCAGGGCTGATACGAATTGAATTTTAATGATATTCCAATGACTTGAATTTTTCCTACACCATTCTTTTTGTTACATTGAACCATCTTTATTTCCCGTGTATCTTTTAAATGTATGAGATTACTATAATAGACAATAGCTGATTCTTAGTTATAACAGACAGTTCTTCAGCAAATTGACAAGTTACAGTCCTACCCACTTAAAGTGGGTGACAGTGGCACTGGCTGTAGTGAAAGTTTAATGTATATCGCTATAGTGTGCCAAATGATCAAAACATGAAGAAGCATTACTGGACAGAAAGTTACCTGCTTGGCATCCCCTATTCATAGGCAGTGCTTGAGTGATTACTGTACTCTATTCCTTCATGTACCAAAAATATTCATGTACTTCTTAAAATGTTAGCAAGTATGAAAGTCGTCCTTCCCTTTTCACACTCTTCCAGGAATGAGAGCAGTTGAAGTGATGCTTGCACTCCACGCAACAAAGCAGTCACTAGGCCATTGGCAGGGGCCAGTGGGCTCAGTTCTTTGTGGCCTCCAGATACCCATCTAACCTTTATAGGCGTGCTGAAACAGATCCATAAATCTATTTGGGCACTTACTTCCTAACGATTATTATAAAATGGGATAACTCAACGGTTTTGTTTAGCTCGTAGGTTGTTCAGAAATGGCCTGAATCTTCATGCACTATCTGACACCTACCGTAACCAAACTCATCATTGTCGCAGCCTGCTGTCACCATTCAAATACAAATAAAATAACCACAGCTGGCAGGACAAGCTGCAGGAGTTGGATTCGGTTGCCACAGGTGGAGTGATTTAGCAGCATATTTAGCAGCACTTCAGCTCACCATGCTGTAATTATTCAGTCTTCTCTTCCTTGAGACCATCTCTCTTTGCTTTGTCTCTCATCTTGGTCTCCCTAGTTGGTTGTTCTCAACCCATGTAATCTTTTACCCAGGAGGGATTTAGGAACACATAACAGAGGATGTTCCAGCAGTAGGGGGCTTCTCAGATATTTTGGTCAGAGGTGATTTATTAAAATTCAAAAAATCCAGATATTCTGCAAATAGATGCAGTAGTGCCTGAGGATGTGTTATACAATAATGATTTAAGGCATGTATACATAGTCATGCAACACATATTTGTCTGTCATAGAGATAACTTTCTTTAAAGCAACATAGCTGTGAGAAGTTGATCATGACAACTTGAGTTGGAGAGGAAAACAGGAAGCTCTAAAGAATGAATTACCATCTTTCAAGTGGCTGCGTACTTTTCCTTAAAAGTTATTGTAGCATAACAGATATGCATCCTTGTGTGTCTACATACAGAATCTCTTTTTCCTCAGTTACTGATATTAATCAGACAGCCTATAAAAGCAAATTTAGCATCCCATTTATCAAATATTATGTCAGGAGAGATGATGAATCTAGAGCAACACTGGTGGATTTCTCAAAGCTTTCAGAAGCATCAACCATATGGAGACCATGACCTGGACCCACAGACTAAAGTGGAAATAACAATAAAACATGAACAGAAATCCACTTTGAAATTGAAGTTGACCTGGTGAATGTTAGTTGTCAGCCACTTTAAGTTTAATTCCTAACTATGTGTTCTCTTATGAGCATCTATCCTCCAGATGGGAAGCTTGGGCATCAAGTTCTGTTGGGACTATTTCAAATGCACTATGTATGCACTGAATCATAATCAAGTTTCAGTCAGACAAATGTTTAAGAACACATTTGAAATAAAAGTGAAAGCAAGATAAATTTTTGATGTAAAGAATAAAAAGTATGACAAGAAAAAATGGCTCAGTTCATATTTGAAACTAAAAGCAAATTCACCAACTCTTAATATGATAAGTTACATATATTGAAAAGTCAAGATATTTTATCATAACATATGATAAAGGCAAAAGCATGTCATTATTATTCTTTATACCTGAGAATACAGATCATTTCCACGTTAGAGGTCTAAAAATCTAGAGGAATGTCACCTGACATCCTCATCCCCATTTATGCAATTTTGCTTAGGAATTTCGTAATGAATTTCTAATTTACATCAACCTGAAATAGCTAAAATGCCAAAGATCTGGTTTAATATATATTTTAGCCTGTGCAAATCTGGAGGGTAAGTGTACTATACAATGAGTATCAGAACAATCAAACTAAACCCAGGATACCTGCTCTAAGATAGCCAATACAGGAGATGACATTGGCCCTTTCCTCTCATGCTGCTCTGCTCTGTAATCAAAGGAGGCAGACCACAAGATTCAGGGAATCTACCCCTAACCCAGGATCTATTTTATCAATATGAATAGCCTATAGCCTATGTTTTTAATTGTAAATATCTATTTTAAAACTTACTAGACAAGCCTAGAATGGATCTGGCCTTCTGCTACAGTATACCTTGAGCAGACATGCACTCTAATGTAGAATGAATTTAAGGCATTGGAAGCATAGATCTTATTCATCGCTCTGGATTTACCTGTAAGAGAAAAGGAAATTTCCAAAACATCCCTGCAAATACAGCTTGAAAATCAGGCTGATAAATCTATCCTGAATGAATGCTAGCTAGTACCAACAGGACAGGGAGCAATGAATTCTTTTAAACTGAATCCTAAATGTTGTTGACTAAATATGGATTCCAAAGGGAATTGTAAAAAGTAGCAATTTATCTTTAAGTCGCTTAAGAGATGCTGAGTTTCGGATACCAATATAAAATTGCCTGAGAATTTCTTGCTGATACTGTACATATTCCAGATTATAACAAAAAAAGCCTCACCCTTATCTACCATATTTATTAAATCGAACATCGATCTATGCTCAGACATTTAAGGGCTTGCCATCCATCTTCAGTAAGTCTAGGAAAACATTTCCATCTCTGTGTCTCTCAGCACAGGCAAGGAATTCCACCATCCCCAAACACTCCCAATCTGCACAATGTGCCTATGAATTAATTCAAGCCTTATGAAAAAAAAGTATTTGTTTCTTAAGAGCAGAATGTCTGTACAGAATGCAACAGACACTGTGACAGCAATAGTGTCTGCTTAGGTAAAATGTCAGGCAAAAGGATGCACTTCATGCCACCACGCAGCTGGAACAGCACATAGTGCCTCTCCAGTTCTAAAGCCAATATCTGTATTGTCCAAAGTTCCAGGCTCTCTTCCTATTCCTTCATCATCTCATATCTTTCAATACAAGTCTATTTAAAAGCCTCCAGGCTTGCAGTCTTAGTGGAAGCTGTAAAAGTGGAGCAAAAAACCATTCAAATACATTTTAAAATACCAAGAAGTGCTTCATGGGGAAAAAAAGCACATGAAAAATAATTTGCAACCTGTCTGCTCTCAGCATTCTTTTTCTTACTTTTCTCTTAAATACAATAGCAACAATAGACTGATTCTAGAGGATTAAAGAGAGAAAAGAAAGAAAGCTGGTATGACCTTAACGTCATAGCTCTTTGAAACATCCACTTTTCATAGATGGCAAGGAGTTGCTGTTAATAATTTTATGACGTTATTAATACCTTACATTAAATTTGACCTAAATGACTAAATCAAGGCTCTTTAAAATCAGGGTTGTGCCTTGATCTAGTACCATATGAAGTCACATGCCTAATTTCATGGTGGTGAGTCATCCCCTCTTATTCAGTGAGGCTATGTCCATAAAGAGCACTGCAGCAGTACATTAGAGACACCCAAACTCATTCCAAGCACGGTATACATCTGTGCAGAGCTCTTGGATTTCAAATGCATTGCAGCTGTGTTAGGAAGGTATCACACTTTGCTGAACTTAAATACTGTTTCTGATTCTAAAACCAGAATACTGAATGCTGCTGCAGGGATCTGATGCAGTTTGCTGGGCTATATACTAAGGCATCTAAATAAAACAAATCTGACATTGTTCACAACCTCATTTAAAGGCCTTGTCTGCAGTGGAAAACTGCATCATGCTAGAGTATGTCTTGCGGAATACTAGGAATTAGGAGAGTTTTAAATGCACCATATCAAGAAGGATTACTAAATTTAGCAGTATGTCAGATGGTCATGGTTAATTCAAGGCTTAGTCTTTGCTAACACCGAGCATAATCTATTTGAAGAGATTGCTTTTTCTCAAAAGAGCTTACTGTCTTAACAAGTAATGACTAATCCAAAATATATTCCTAGCAAAAACAAATGAGGACTTGTACTACTATAGGTCATTAGGTCAAGGCAAGACAAGGTCAAGACCGTAGTCTTCACCATAATGTTTACCTGAACCTAATACTAAAATGCCAGCCTTTACTAAGATTTCTATTGTGTTATTTACTACATTATGTAATGCCTATAAAAGATTTTTTTTTTTCTACTTTGAGTTTGCTCTGTGTGTGCAGTCACATCTAATACTGCCTTCATTAGCTGACCCGAGTGGGTGCTCCAGCGTGATGTGATTTTTACTAAAGGGCCAGGATTGGGCAGGTCACACACACTCTGCTAACTCCTCCAGCTCCCCGATGAATGCAGGAAGAGAAACCTCTGCAAAGGCAAGTAATTATAAAGCTGTATGGGGTTGTACACTCCTTACCATCCACGAGGCACAGAAGCTAACAAAAAGAATAATTCCAAGTAAGAAAGAATAGACCAAGCTAACAAACAAAAAAATCCTTTCAAGTTTTAGCCCCATTTAGTCATTCTGTATGTGAGACTCTCTGTAGATCTAGTACCTATAATGTCAGCTTTAGGGGTATTTCATATTCAGCCTTCCGGAGTATGGCAGTGTGCAGTGATTTATATGTAGATTCCATAGCAGTGAAAATCAGGACAAGAGCTACTATTCAGACCTTTGACAGAAGCCAGCCAAATGTAATTATAAATGGAATTAGGAAGAGTCATCTACTTCTACCCATCTATTCTGAGATTTTATTGGGAAAAAAATGGTAAGGAAGATAACAAGCATGCTGAGAATCTCTGTTAGGCATTTCTACACATCTTTTACTCTGCACTCTATTTTTTTTTTAAAGGTTTTCTTTTAATACTGCCTGCCTGAAAGAACAAATCTTTTCTATCTTTCTTTTAAAAAAAACAAGTGTATAGTTAGGTCCTGAAGGGGTAGAAAAGTCAAAGCATAAATTATAGAGAAATGAACCATTTACTACAATGTAGTAATTAGAAGGCTGAAGTTTCTCCTTATTGCCACTCTGTGCACATATGATGATCCCAAATGAACAGCCTATATTTTCAAACACCACACAAAGTGAATTTCCAGCAGGGCTACAAAAAGATTGGGAAAAATCACCTTGCAAGTCAGTTCACTTTATTTTTAAAAGCTCACCAAGGTCACAAGCCCAAGGAAAGCTTAATTAAAGTCGATGGAAGATGCAGAAGTGAGGCAGAAAGAATAAGATGGCAAGAAAAATCATTTTTTAAAACATATTAGATTATGTGAAGCCAGAGAGGCTTGACACCATCGATTTCAGAAATGGGTTAAAGATAAGGAACCAAGTATTGTAGGAATTACAATGAGGCAAAGAGGGCTGGGAACATCTGCTACACACATCCACTTTCTAATTCCAAGAGATAAAAGGAAGGCTAAGACTTAAGGGTGCCTAAACCTTCATTAGGAGCCACATACTTGACTCCTGGGGCTTCGATGAAAAAAACCAATGGGTCAGTCATGTTACTGAGCAAATGTTTTAGTCTTTCTTCTTGTTAATTGCTAGTAAAAATCACAATATTTTTCCCCCTGTACACCATGCTACCTCACTGTTTTACACACCCCACTCTACCTCCCGCCATTAGTCCTGGAAAAGATGTAATCATAATTATTTCCTGTCCAAGAAGACAAACATAGCTTTCCAGCAAGCTGAGAAGCTGCCTCAGGAAAGAATAGAAAATGAAACAACCCACAAGCTAAACTAGCACTTATTATGCATAAAAATATTGGCAACACATGATACTTTCATGAAGCTTCTCCTCCTCATCATTGTTCAGCAACCAAAAAAAAACCTTCAAAGGTAATATGGAGTTATGTTTAAAGCAGTCTTCTATACAACTGCATCTTAAACTGACCTGGGTGACATAACGTCAATGCTCAAACGTGTGATCCCTGTCAACACAGCAATTTTCATTATCCGGGTGAAGATTTTGCATCTTAACCTCTAAGACACTCGACCCCTCTCAGCACTCACTGTCCACTAGTGCATTCTGCTGCAGTTAGCGATACAACAGAGGGACAAAAGCCGGGTTCAAAATAAAGACTAGAAACACCTCACGTGCTGTCTGCCAGCTATAGTAAGCAAGGCCAATTACAAACTTTGGACACCATCATAAAGGAAAGCTTTCTAAGGGTTTGTGCAGAAACACAGAGGTGTCTGGGAGTCCATGCACCACTGAACTCAATGGCGAGGTGTATTTGTAGAATGAAGATGAGGAAGGGTCCTCATCCAAGGAACTCCCCAAAATTTCCCAGAAAGTTTTCAGATGAAAGATGAATAGGATTATTCCCTTGCTTTTTAAATGGCAAAACACCGATTGCTCTTTTTGGCAAAGCATTTGACAATGCAGTTCAGTATTTTATAATGCAGAGCTAGAGACTCTTGAGAAAGCAGGAGAGCTGTCTGATGCTAGCATGTTAACTGCCTTTTAGCTTGAGGCTGTGCTGGCTAGAGGAATATTAGATTTGCAATCAATTTTACTAGCCCCTCTGTTGTTTTCCAGATGTGCATATTGAATATTAGTTTCAAACAGTAATACTTAATCTGAATAAAATATTAGTAGTTAAGAATTACCTAGACATTTAATTATTTAAAAAAATATGGATGAATTAAAGGGCTATATGTACACCAAAATCTACCACACCTTTTCTTACAATGTTGCTTCCCTTCAGGAGAATGCAATGCTTGCTTGATAGCCAGATGAAATAAGAGAATGAAGAAGTTATATCCACGTGAAAATACTGGAGGACTTTGAAGTGACCTGATTGCTCTTAGAATTATCTGTTTGATTGTCAGCCAAGGAAAGAATTTAGCCAAATACCAATATTGTAATTGGTTCAATACTACTACATTTATGAAACACATTCTCACTGTTAATTTGGCCACACTGTCTTCTCATGTTCACCACCAGTCAAGATACTCCCACTACTACTGAAGGAAGCCATTACCCCTTAAGTAGCATGTGAACTATACATTTGCTACTGCCATTTGTCCCGTATATAGGCTATGTAGAGCAAACAATTAAGTAAAGGAATTGTTCACAAACATACTTTTATTTTTATGAATCTGACTGAAACCTGTAATTATTTGGAGATCTTACGTCAGCAACATTTGGCCTATGATATGCATGAAAATTGTGTTTAGAGAATTAATATTGCTGTTTGTAGTAGGTTATCTTGGGATATGCTTCCGCTCTTCCCTTTCTTGATGATACACTTCATTATATTTAAGTAACATTCATGGAGGAAAGAGACTGAAGCAAAGGCAATTAAGGGAAGCCAGGTTAATGGATTAAAAAGTTTGAGGGGTTTGGATTTTTCCTTTTAAGATATTCCAAAACTGTGTCTTTCTAGGTCCTTGTAAATATCTCTGGCCAGATGTTTTGGATTATTCTAAGAAAGTTACCTGCAATCCTTAATGTTCAGACTTTCTCTCACTGCAAGGATATGTGGCTGTGTCACATATGTGGCTGACTCCAGCCTACTTCAAAGGTTTCTGCTTCAGCTGATGTGGGACTCTGCAATGAGGTGCCTGGCCACCCAGACGTACCTCTCGGTATGGCATGGTGATGCCTTTGGCAATTCCTGGCCTGGCCACACATTCCTGGCCCCATCATGACTCTCAGCACCATAAGGTAACTTTTAATGGGGATACCTGGTGAGCTGACTAGAGCTACCTAACACTCTGTTCAAGAGGAGTCTATGCTTAATGCAAGCTTGCTCACCGCTGTAACTCAGGGAGCTGCTTGACCCAGACTGCAGTCTGAGGGCAGAATTGTCCTCCTCACGGACTTCTCTGTCAGCATGGTGCAGCAGCTATTTGCTTCCATATAAAGAGCATGCATGAATATTTTGGTCTTCAGAGTCCTACTATTCACCACTCTTCAACAGGGCTGCTGTGACAAACCAGCTGATTGACTGTGTGCCCAGTCCTCGCTGAGGAACTAAAGGGAAGTACCCAGAGGCATTACATGAATAATATCTTCTTGCTGAACCTCTGGAAAAGTGTATTTCAGTGCTGATTCGCTTGGTTCAAAGAAGGTCCCTTTCTCTTGATATATCTTCCTTATTCATTGGCAGATATCACCTGCACACAAGTGACAGAAAACACCAAAGGCAGGAAGATGTGCAGGAAGAGGGTGGGAATTTCCTTAAACAGGTCCTCCTTGTTTGAGTTTAGATGTTCAAGGACAAGATTCAAATTGTTATTAATACCAGGTCCTTCTCAGCCCATCAAGATAGTTCTGATTGGGAAGAAATATATAATGGGTAGGCAGAAAGAAAGAAAGATAATATAGAAAAAACACAATGAAGATGGATCAACAGTCACCCTAGGGAAGGATATCAAAGAATTTTTACAACGGGACTGTTAAATATCTGATCTAGATAGAGTTTTCTGTAATTATTCTAAAAAGCAAAATAGTACAGATGTCTCATTATTGGAGATACTGAATTGGTATATGGAGTATTGAATTAGTATATGGAGATACGTAATGGCAGTAGTTGTGACAGCAAGGAACCTGTCGGTGAAGAAATTTTTCCTAATATCATGGCCCATTCCTACTCTGAGTTCTACCTAAGGAAGAGAGAGGGAGCAGGAAAAGAGAGAGGAAAGTGCTTTCTGACAAATTTAATTGGAAAACCAAAAATTTATTATGTTCACTTTTACCTGAAATGGATTTGGTATACTATGAAACAGATTTCAGCTTACAACCTAAAAATCTGTTTCTCGTATACTTTTGTACAAATAAATTTCACTCACACAAATACAAGTGTTTGTGAAGAGATGAACATAAAAAGCAGGAAAACATGGACAGCTGTTTCACTTTCCAAATAATTCCAAATATTTGTGATTTATTTTTCCTATTATTTGCCCAGCTTTAAGTTGAACTTAAAGGCTAACTATTCACAGCCTTTAAGGGAAAACACAAAGATTTCTGTTTCAGGTGGGCTACAGCAATGCTCTGTTTACTTCACAACAAAAGTTTTACCATTTAGTTTGTTGAGCTCTATAATCCCTTACTAGACTCTAAATACTGCACCTTCATTAAAAGACATAGCCTTTTAAAGACACCTTTATTTTGCTTCTAGATATTAAGCTGGCACAGTAGATAGACAACTTTGGCTTCTTATGTTTTTCACAGGACACTTTATTTAAAATCTCCCATGTCAGGCTCAGGCAGTTCTCTCAGTACTCCATAATGTGAAAATTTGCCACTGGGCACTGCCCTTATAACTGTAACTTTTAACAGTGATGATTAAATGAGAGAGAAAAGCCACTTCTACTTTGTCTTTAGTTTTGATAGGGTAATGGATACAGTGTAATCATAGTGAAAACCAGAGATGCAAAGCATGGTTTGATCCTGAAAGTCATTTCAGTACTGGAAATAAATGCTTTTTGGAATAATGCCCAGTGAACTGCAACTTTCACAAAGTCAAGAGACTGTCCTATTAAATCTAAAAGGTTGGTTTGGCTGGTATACAGTAGATATTAAACTCAAAGTACAAAAGTCAGATTGACTTGAGACATTTATCTGCTGGAATGATAGTCCACCTTTCGCTCTATTCTGCTGAACTACCGTGCTCCTAATCAGATCTTTATGCCTATGGAGGTATATGAGTGACACAAGGCAAGTGTCAACCCAGAGATCCTAAGGCACATGGCAGAATTATTATCACTTATTTTTCCCCATTTAGGAACTAAAAGTGCATATAGTGTTTAAACACTTGACAGGAATATTCTTTTCTTTCCAGGACTGACTTTTATGCTGCATGACCCATTCCTCTCTCTGGTATGAAGTTTCCTGCTCTGTTATGCATGGTGAATTATGGGGAAGAAGGCAGAAAGTGCTCTAAATTCTACCAAAACCCAAGATATATTTCCATAAACAGAGGAAAGGATTTGCTATGAAGCAAGCTACCTATTTTTTGAGCATTTGTGGAGGACTTAGCCCATTAGCAGAAACCCCATCAAGGATGCTGTTTCATTGCATCCTGATGGCTAATTCTAAAGGGACTTCTGTGGCCCCAAATAGAAGTTTGCACTCCATAACATCCTAACCCTCCTCTGAGGAAAGAATCCAGATGTACACCAACCCTTTTCTCTCTCTAGCCCTCCTATTTCTACAGAAAAAAAAAAAAAAATCTTGCAAACAGGACAAGAGCCACATAACATCTGAGCTGGTGACAGAGCGCCCAGGTTGCACTGTGGAGCACACTCAAAGGTCATACTGGAGAAAAATTATTGGACTTAGTCTTCTCCTCTCCACCAGACACAAAGAGATGTAATTCCTCCTCCTAGGCTAGCATCTCACAGAAATAATTGTCGCAGAGTCAGGTATTGCCCTTACTTGGTAGTCAGCAGAGAATACTAAGCCATCTGATCTCACAGGTATTGGAGGTGCCACTTGACCATCTCCACCCTCATTTTCCTTCAGTCTCAGACTGAAAATGAGAATGAAACTGAAAGAGGAAATTAGCCCTTAGGTCACAAGTATGAACATGTGAATAGGATCTCTGTCACCAGTGCAAACAGCTTATTTCTGCTCTTTCTTAAAAGCAGTCAGGAAAAGTAGTGTCAGATTCCTAAACCTTGTTCTTAGTTTTAATGAGCAAGAGAGAATAACACTGAAAGGACTTGTACATTTCAAGTTGCAATACATCAGGCTGTCAAAAACATTGGAATGCTACATACCCTAATCTTTTTTCACTCACTATAGTGCAGTCAGTACAATTATGTTGTTGCAGTAAATTGGGGAAAAAAAGTATCAAGAGTAAATTAGTGTATAAAAGCTAAAAGTCTGCATTGCAGGTTGTCCCATTTCCTATTAAAATTAAATAAAGGGACATTATGAAAGAATTAAGTAAGGATGTGACTTTTTAACAAGCCTATTTCTCCTATCCACAGCATTGCAAATACTTTTGGTGCACAGTCATGACATAATCTGTAATACTATCAGTGACAAGGAAAAAAAAAATATTAAAACTGGATGAGACCTGTAATTTTAGAACCAATATGTAACAGCAAACAAATCTGATGGAAAATGCCATGAATAGTGATTGTTTTCTTGCAAAAGATATGAAGGTCAGGAAAAACACTGGATAAAATTTAAAAGATGAGAATACATACTGGGAGAAAATAAAAAATTGCTATTCATGCAGATACCTTTTGCAGTCAGCATAAGATTTTCTTTGCATCTTTAAAGTGCTAAATGTACTCTTCACTAAAAATAATTAATAGTAAATAATTTGAAAAACCTTACCTCTTTTCAGATCCGTGGTGTTTATGACACTTTTCAAAATTGCCAGGCTGTGTTAATCTACCTCTACCTGCTCACAGAAGCTCAAGAGCCACATGCAGTACTTGGATACTCCATCACCAAGATCCCTCTGTCATATTAGAGGTACAAACCTAAAGGGACATGGACAAATACAGAAATAAATGAGTAAGACCCTATTTGGTCTTGTCATTGTTGTTAAGAGGAGGAAGGTGAGAAGAAAATATTAGAAAAGCAGGCCGAGATGACATATTTGAATTTTTTTCCAAATTAGTCTATTGTGAAAAAATAGGCTACCTTTTGTCAATGATGGAACATTATTTTGGAAGCTGAGGTGTGTGTGTCCATGTCTCAAATATAATTAAGTTCACAGTTTCACAATTGGGCTCTTTGGGGGTGTTGTAATACATAAACATTAGTACAGCCTTTTTTTTTTTTTTTTTTTTTTTAAATCAGTAGCTCAGTAATAGCACTTACTTCCACCAAGGTGACCAAAGGAATTACCCCTAAATTCAGTTGTCCAGAGTTTATATCTCAGAGAAGTTTTGGATTTTGTTTTCGTTTTGTTCCTGAAGGACTTTGCAGTGAGCAATGAATGCTGATCTGCTAATGATTCTCCATGGCTGCAGTCTGTTGTGGCTCTGTAACAGATGAAACCTCTGCTATGATTCAGTTAGTATTTCTAAACATATTACTCTTAACTGTTGGTTTGGAGTCTGGTTCTACTTTTAGTCAGTCCAACAGATTGCCAGTGAATCCTCATTAACTAATTCTATTGTAAAAACTTACCTTCTGACAGTGCTTTTGCAGCTATAGTGATTTAAGGATGCAAGCCAGACAAAGTTTTTAGGATTGACGTTATATTTTATTGGGCCAATATTAGTCTATAATCCATTATTTCCACCAGCACCATTTATGCATAGAGAAGCTGGTGCTAGATTGGGATTAACAACTCAGTGCTTCCCCTTCTCCGTGTAAAAATCACAGGACCTTCCCTTGGGTAAATCACATATTTTTTTTCTGAGAAGTTGAACAAAACTATCATAGACTATCATCTACAAACACAAGCGTTAACTGAATGCAATGTAGAAGTTCTCGTACCTACCGTAAATGGTGAGGCAGCTTCATGCTGTGGTGCAGTCCACAGTCCCAGTGCCCTCCACCCTCCAGCCACTGACCTGGCAGGAGATCCCCTGTCTGCCCACCAGTGCCATGGCCTCACCTGGCTTCATCACAAAAACACATGAGGTATAGGAAGACTCATGCCAAAGTCTCATCCTTAGGTAGACTTGGTGTGTGGCTGAGGTAGGTAACTCAGGAGCACAGGACTTCTTGATGCCACGTTGTAGATAAATCTTCAGTTTCCTTGTGTATCTGTTTCCAGACTGAGTTGAAGGAGTATTGTTTCCCAAGTAGATAGGCAAGTGTTTATGTGGATGAATTATGCACAGAGAGGCACTTACATACTATGGTAATGGAAGCCATAAAAGACCTAAAAACAGTTGCTTCTGTAATTAAATCATCCATCTCAGGAGAATCAAGAAAAAACTGCAAATAGACACTTTTCAAAATGAAGAAAAATTAAGTGGTAAATAAATGTTTTAAAAACACACAGGTTAAATGAGTTTTCCTTTAACAGACTGAGTACCTTGCTCTTAAAAAAAAACAGACCATGAAAGCTGAAGTTATTCACTTAGCACTCACTTGATCTATTCTGGCTGACTTAGAATATGAAGTTTAGAGATTTAAAAACAGATTTGAATGGGTTTTTTAAATTATTGCTGATCAGTTGTCTTCCATCATATGAAAACCCACAAAACAGATGAATGATAATTAGCCATTTCATATTTGGACTGGTTGGTGCATTATTCACATGTGTATAAAATTTAACGAGTCTTTGCTGTTGTTCTTGTCCTTTTAAGAAGTCTAAAATGGCTTTTGTTAGTTCACTCTGGCACCCTCCTACTTGAAAATATCTTTTCCAATTAGATAAGGCTTCTTTGTTTCTATGCAATCACATCACTGTGCAGATTAGGGAAGGCATTTGATTATATTGGTGAATGCTGCACAAGGGGCTGCCTTCAACATCAACATTTAATCGATTTTATAGGCACAAACAATGAAGTCCTTGAAAAGCAAATTCATACTGAAGTGGCTAAGCCTTTTCTGTACATCTCTCTAACTCCAGCATTCAATTCCAACCAAGAAAGATCATATTCTTCATGAAGTATTTTTCTCCTCTCTTTCTGGTGATTAGCTATAGAATGCAGTAAAGTGCCTGATGTACCACATTAAGAAGGATGCTAAGCGGTTTACAAGTCTCAGTAATTAATGACTATTTTTATCACAGAGAATATAGACTACTTTCTTATATCTATCTGAAACTCAATATAAGCCCCTATAAGCCTCCAGGCTGCATAATTGGTGCAATAGAGCTGAAAATGAGATGGAGGATATAATACAGCTCAAGTAATCCTGCCTTTAGCTGAAATGGAACAGTGGAGGCTCTGAGCATCCAGAAATGTTGTTTCCACTAAGATTTAAAGCCAGCCAGCTGTCGGCTGCTGCAGTGAAAATTGTAGCGTTATTTACTTTCTTTAGTATACTTCAGATATTTAAAGTAACACAACCATATTTATGGGCATTTTTTATCTCTAGCAACTTAAGCAATGTATACTTTCACATTTTTTCTTGTTAGGGGACAAATGAGTGTATATTCTTCATAAAAGTTTCAAGTCAAGCACTCTGGAAATTACCTCAGGTTACAACATCCTGAAAACGAAGAAATTGGTTTTACCTTCTCTATGCAGTAGCTGTAAGAAATAAAATCTTTTTTAAATCATAATGGGTTTATAAAGGGTTTAGAGAACAGAAGGGAACATTGAAAAGGTTTATGCAGTGGTGACATTTTAAGATTGAAAGAGAGTGCTTGTTATACAGAGACCTGATGAAATCTGTCAGGTTGGGATTTACTGTTCAGCACATTTACCTCAGATGTAAAAAAAAAAAGAAAAAAGTTTTAAAAAATAAAATAAAAAACCCCATTAATCTCACCTTCTCTTTTCTTTACAGTTTGCATTGCAGACAAGATTGGAACAGACTGATGATGATGATAATAACAAAATCATTAGTCTACTTTCTTGTATTTCTTTATGTCACTTATTAATAAATGGTACATGTATTATATTGTATTTCCTTGCTTTGTGAGAGCATTGGAAACAATCCCCAAATGCAATGTTCTGGCTGAAATAGGGACATTCAGTTTAGTTTTCCTTGACCCCACCCACACCCCCGGGAAATTTTGGCTATTTTAAAGTGATAATAGATGAAGTGCAGTCTATAACGAATGCTTTTGGATAAGGATTTTTTTTTTTTTTAATTGTGTGCAAGGAGCCCAGTGAAGTAGAGTCCTGGGGCACCACTGTAAAACAATCACTAAATAACATCAAGCCTATGGCAAGGGAGAAGGAATCGGTATCATCATTGTACATCTTTTCTCCCAGATCCACCCTCAGCCTAGAGTCTAGTTCCTGGTCTGCTGGAAATACCATCTTTTGATCACACAGAAAAATCTTGTTAATGTTTCTGCCATTGCCGCCATCCTACTGTGTTTGTCCTTGCAACAGGTACGTTACCACATTCTGCTTCATCATCTGCATCACTAAAATAAGAACGCCAATTTTGTATCTCAGGGATACGTTGTGTGCTTTCATTAGTGATAGTCATGCATTTTGACACTGCTGGACTGAAAATGATAGGGAACCACAGAAAATTGTTACTACTGTTTAATAATGTTGAACAATACTTAGGAGCTTCTTTAGCTTTCTGACTCCTGCTCAGAAAGTGCAACCACCTCTCAGAACAGAGGACTGATAGCCGATCACTAGGCAGTGTGCTTCATCCAAATAGACTATATAAATAACCTACTTAACACTTTGGCCACAGTGTGCCTTCTTTGCTTTTAAGGGAACTGCTCTCATGCTACAAACCATCCTTCATGACCACTTACACACTGAACTTTTGTCCCTGGACAACGTCGTGTGACTGTGACCAGAGATTGCTGGAAGGAGAAGCTGAAGAGGCGGTGGTACCTGGTCACTCACTGTCACCTCCATGACTCAGACTCAATTCATAAAGAAATGGGTTTCAGGTAACTGAGACCTTGAGAAGAGAACAATTTACCCTACAAGAGAACATACACCTCTCCCAGTGCTTTTAACCCAAGCATGGATGGGTTAATAAAAACACATAAATCCCAGAGATCCTGAAACTCTGTATTCTGCTGATTTTGGCCTAGGCAAAGCATCATTCAGACTGATGAGAATTTAGTTTCAAAACTGCAAAGATGGTGAGACATCCTGACCTTTGTGGGTGGACAGAAGGGTCTTCGCTCGGTATCTGAACGTGCTTCCTCTCATGGCACAGCACAGACCTCAAAGGAAACCTATGTATGTCCTCTATTAATCTCTTCTGTGTACTGCATCTTTTATGCGTTATTTTGCTTATGGATTACACTGCCAAAGAATCACTAGGCATTATGCAAAGAGATAATACAGAACGTTATGCTAAAACCTGGTTTATCGCACTTATATTAAGTCAGTGTTATCAAGCATGTTTTGGTATTCACTGTGGCATAGAGAAATGCTTCTCCTTTTTATGTTAAATTTTTACAGTTTTCCCAGCATCAGATTTGAACTCCTTTGCCTGACTGGTTTCTTCAAACCCCAGGTGAACTGGGAGTGGAGAAAACTTTGTTAAGCTGGAGATTTTGTGAACCTCACATTATTTTCTTTGGTTCACAAAGCCCATTTGACTGTATGAAGCATTTCCTCCAGGAATTTAAGACCACTTTCTGAGAGGTGACTCTACTTGTAAGAGACAGGCTTGTGTGCTACAGAAGGTTTTGATGATGTTTTGGGGGCTAAAGGTGACCAAAGGAACAGTGATTTGGTTGCAAGGAATGCAGTATTGTCACAGAAAACCTTCAATTAAAAAAAAAAAATTGAGGAAGTAGGACTGAACATTCACTGTCTAATAGAAAAAGTAATAGAGCTGTCCTTATGAGGACCATGTTCTCCATTCATGTCTTGAAATAACTAATCAAAATTTGGATTTTATTATTAAAATCTCCTCTAATTTGCTCTACACGTCTTTATATGTTTCAAATTTGCATATTTGAATACTCTCCTTATCTTTCTACTACCATCTGTTCCTCTGGATTTCTCATCAATGTTATCTTCTCAGTATCACATGATTTATTTGTCCATTTCTTTCTCAATATTTTCCCTTTGTTTCCTCACCGTATTGACCTGCTTTTAAGAGCAGGTACTCTTATTCCAAGGAGGTGAATACAGCAGCATACACATTAGAATTAAGTTTTCAAAATCAATCCACAGGGGAAAGAGACACAAAAACCTTTGGCACTGTCATACTACCCTCCTTTCCCTGCAAAAAAAAAGCTTAAGATGACAATATTGCTGTCTGGATATATACACACAGAGCTACTGGCTTTTAACATATCCTACACCTTTATGTGGAATGCTAGGTAACATACAGAAAGATTGCTTGTTACACTCAAAGTTTAACAGACATCTGTTGCAGGAAAAAAGTTCTGTTAAAAATGTTTTTTAAAGTTTACTTTATAGAATCAAGTCTCGCAGGTAAGTGCAGAGTTCCTAAACCTCAATTATACAGAACTGTACACTAGGTTATCAATTTCTTAATGTTATGGAAACATTAATGTTGGAAATTATGCCATCTGCCCACAAGATAATATGTACCTGCAATTTTTGAAGCAGACTGTTTACAGACCTGCATCACCGAAGATGTATTTGACACATCAGGGTGGAGCTAAGGAGAAAGAAAAAAAAAGGAAAAAAGTTATTTGCAATCAGGAAATAATTATGGGAAGGTAGTTATTATATAATATATCAGTAAAAAATAGAATTGGTATCTGCTGAGCCTACGGGTGGAGTAGGTGCCATATAAACTGTACAAGGGTGGTAGTCCAGGCAGCATGTGAATAATCTGACTTGGTGAGTGTGGGAAGCTGATCCAAGAGGCTCAAAAGGTGGGAGGCTCATGGGAAAAAGATGAATTTGTTTTCCCATAAGATTATCAGGCCCAGCTTGGTGCATTCAGTCTCCTGGAGTCCCATAAACTTCCTCTGTAATACTGAAGGACAACAAGGCCTCACACTGCATGCAGAAGCCTAGGAGAAGTATTTACATCTCAGCTAGTTTGACCTTGATGTGTCCATAGTATAAAGCCTGACCTGCGGGAATGGCAGTCTAGGTCTGCCTTCATAAACCGGCCATCTCCCGTTGCTGCATGTGCTGTTCTGCGGTGGCAAAGGCAGGGGACTGACAGTTCTGCTACCCCTCCCCAGGGAGTCAGCGGTGTCACACGTAGCAGGGGTGACACAGAAAGCAGTGGCGAGCTAATGCGCACTGCCAAGAAAGAAGGCAACTTCTTTTACTTCAGTGAGGCTGCAGCCTCAATGCTGAGATGTTTCTGCTGTTTCCCATGTGGAAATTATTTACGTATTTTTACCAGCCTGGTACTACATATATGTATATATGTATACGTGAGTGTGTGTGTATAAATAAAAATAAAGAGGCATGGTGCACCTGTGTGGGTGCCTCTGCACAGGAGAAGAGATGTGAGCATCGCCCAGTGCAGAAGAGCTGGAGGCCGGCTCTGCCACCACAGCACTGCACAGTCCAGGAAAGGTCATTTAAACTCAGGTGCTGTCATCACATTGGCATGGCAATACAGCACCTAGGGCATCTCTACAGACCACCATGTTGCTCTGGAAGGATATACTGCGACAGCCAGGCTCAGCTCTGACCTCCCTCTGTGCATCACACTGCAACGGAGCTCTGTACTTACCTTCAGCAATTCAGGCATCAAGATGCTGTCTTTATTTTTGTGGTTTTGCTCAAGAAGGGCACTTCTGTATAGCCTGAACTGGACGCAGTAACTTCTACTTTGGTGTCTGGGATTTCAAATAGAAGGGAACAGAGCTTTGATCAGGGAGAGGGAGGAATCGGGAAGCGGGTAATGGAGTAATCATCTCGTGAAAGAAAAAGGGCACCGACCTCTCCTCTCCTCTTACAGCAGGAGCCGTAAGGAGGCTGGTCACACTTAATGTGGCTGCTGAACACAGGCCTAGTTACTGTCTGCAGGCTGACAGGAAAAAAGCCAAAAAAGTAAACAACCAGTATTTATTTGTGTAATTAAAGGAGACTAAAACGCGATAGAAATATCTAATCTCCACAAGAAATCCCGTAACCAATTTCCAACATGATTAAACTCGCATTGTTGCAAAATGAAACAATCTAATCAACAGTCTGTGTTCTAATTATGTCTACCTGATCTCGAAATATTTCTGAGCTTGTTTATATCCCCAGGCCTTTTTATCTTGACGTATTGTAAAATCATTTCTAAAATGAATCAAGTAATGTTTTTTTCTTTCCGTGGCAGGTACAGCATTGTGAGCACAGGGAGGTTCAGAGACCACTGCTATGAAATGATGATTGAAAATCTCAGGCAAGTGGGGGGAGCAATGGAGGGGGAAATGAAAGTGCTCAAGGGGAAGAAACATACCTAGTGCTGGAAACGGAAGGAAAATACACAGTATACAAATGAGGGTATAGCAGACTAACAGGGTGAGAAGAAACTATACAGTGCAGGAAAAGAAGGGAGAACAGAAAGATGAAGGCAGGGCAATCAGAGGCACCTAGAAGTAGGATGGAGGTAGTGGAGAGAATTCAAGGCTCTCTAAATTACCATTAATTAAGTTTTAAAAATTCACATCTCTATCTCTTTCTCACACTGTACTATTTTATTCATTTAAGCATTTCCTCAGACCTGATCTTTGCTCTCATAACCATAGGATTTCAAACAGTTAATGATGGTTGGTTGAGGGAAAGATGGATGAGAGGTGATATATGAACATAGCTCTATAGTTAATATTGTAAAACACATATTAAATTACCTCCAAAAGATAGCGAAGGACAGGGACTTTGGAGAGTGGAAAAACTGTCTTCTTATTTCGCTGTACAGCAAAGTGCATTACAAGGTTTTGATCATGATACTGGCTTCTGGATGCTACTGCAACATATAGAATTAATAAGCATGGCATGGCAGTGGGAACAGACAACATGCTTTAAATTTGAAAGACTAGAGTTTGGAGCCTTAATACTTTTACCAGCAGACTAACCACACAAATGATGAAGAGGGAAAAAGAAATGCAAACTTTCAAGGTTTCATTTTCCATTATAAATTCTTATAAAACCCAAACTACTTAAAAAACATTTCCCCACACACATACACATTTTAATTCCAAGGTTATGATTTAAATCAAGCTTGCTTCCTGGAGTGCTGAAAATCAAAAGGACCTCTAACACACAGGCAGACTCCCAATTAGAAAAGCTCCAGACAAAACACTGCACACTGCTGCCCCTCATTTCTCTAGTAATAGGGACTTCAGGTAAGAAAATGGATAGTTACTTTTAATCAATATGACAACAGCAAGACCATTTGGACAGGGGAAAAGGTAGAGGAGATACCTTTCAACTGACAAATAAGCAATTTTCTGCACTTCTAGTGAAGGCAAAGATTATTACATTTCTTTAACATTCATAAACACTTCAGAGCTTCATTGTGAAACACTAGCTCCCCTGCTTTCTTGTTTCTGTGGGTACCCAGAAGAAGATACTGCAGGAGAAGATACAAGAATTCCTTGTTTAACATATGTGGAATAAAATTCACTGCATGAAAGCTTTTTTACTTCTCGTCTTTTTAATTTTAGATCCCCGAGATTTAATGCCTTTCCCATTGTTAGTCACTATTAATGATAGCAACTCTTTATTATTGAGATCAATATCTGGGAGGGTGGTCTGCCCTCACTGAGAAGCAGCAGGGTTCTGAAATTTCAGCAGGCTTCCTCTGAAGCACATCTAGTGGCCCTTCAGTGCAAATAGGTATTCAAAGAGGCAGCAGCTGGAAAGCTGAAGAGAGAAAAAATATTATTTTGATAATGGCCTCTATTTGGGGATTAAAACAAAAACAAAAAGAAAAAGAAAAAAGAAAAAGAAAGAAAACCAACAACAGCTCTATGAGCTATCACCAGGAAATATCACGGATGCAGCTTCAGAGCTAGAAGAGAGGAAAAGCCTGGCTCAGTCTCTCATGTTTACTTTGCACAAGCCAGAAGCATGCAGTAAGATTAAAACAACTTTTTGCGTGGACTAATTGGCTTTGTTGAGAACCCACTGTGTGACACACATGTCCCACAGGAGATTTTCCCAAGGTCTAAAGGGCCTTAGGTGCCCGATCCAAGGGCAAAGGCAGGAAAGGGCTTGGAGAACAATTTGTTATGGGGGAATGCCAGCAGGGATCAGACTAAGATGCTCTCCTCAACAGCTAAGACAGAAGAAAAATGAGAGTAAAACAAAAAATGGAACAAAAAAATTGTCTGGTTTAAAAAATAAACAAACCACAGTTTTAAAAGAAGGCTAGCAATTCCCAGAAGTACTTACACAACATAAATGGCTTTCGTTCAAGTATACCAGTGCCTGTAATACAACACAGAGACACTCAGACTACCTTTATACTAGGGCAGGCCTGATTATAGGTAGAAACCTAACTGTGGCTGCGCAGAGCTCAGCATCTAATCACTTATCTTTTTTTCTCACCTCATCCCCTCTGACTGCAGTATATATATTACTTGAAGTGCTCAAATCTCATTTATTTGTGTACTCCACCTTTAAGAAGCTTTCTGAGCTTATGAAGCTTTGCTGTTTCTCCAAACAGAGAGACAGAGAAACAGGCTGATTATAAACTTCCAATTATGCAAAAAGTTGGTGTAGTTGCTGATGATTTATATGTTGTTTGATCTTTTATAGGTCATCTTAAAAGTTAACATTTAAATTATTTGAGAAATTCTGACTCTTAAATTGGCTGTTTCAATAACGTTATTGCTGCTGACTCCCTCGAGTGCTTGTGCTCTTAGTTTCCTGATTTTAATTATTAAACCACCACCGCATGTTGCGTTTCTCTGTAGCAACAGAAAGGTTAATATTCATAACCGATTTTTTAGGTTATTTTTAAAGGTAAGTGAGGAACAGTGCAGGGGAAGACGGAGGAGGGAATCAAGTTTTAATTACTTGTTAATATCACTATCTAGGCTGCAGAGCTGATTGCAGCTTTGCTCCTTCCCAGGCTCTTTAAGTGCACACCCAGAAGTGCAATTCCACTGGAGGCTGAACCCCGCTCCCCGCCTCTCCGAAATTACCTCTGTGCCAGCTGCTTTCGGCAACCTGTGACCAGCAGCTTTTGTAACACTGGTCTGCTGAAGTAATAAATGAAGCAAGATATTAGAAAATCGTTCATACAAAAAAAAGCCTGTACACATATGTAATCTCATCTAATCTTATGCTTCATTACAATACAAATAAGGCAGACCAGCTCGTTTCTTTGGTTAGAAAGGATAAAATCCAACTTCCACTCTCAGAAAGCCACGGAGGTTGCTGGAGACCCAAGCTTCTCTCTGCTTTATTCCTTAGTGTCTCCCAGACTGACTTTTCTCCTCCTGAGGGAAATCTAGACTTAAACAACCGCCACAATTTCTTCCCTGCTGCCTATTTCTGATTCTCCAGAAAGTGCGAAAGACAATTTTTTTTTTTTTCCCCCCTACAAAGCCACACTGAGAAATCTTCCTTTATCTCAGCCAGGATTTCCATCACAGACTCTACTATACATTTATTATCAGAATGTAATATTTAGTCCTTTCTCAATAACAGGCATACTCAACTACATCATTTATAGTGAAGTCAAAGTGAGAAAGAAAAGAGGAAATGGAGAAAAACCTTTCAATAGCAATCTTTCCTCCATTTTTTTCTTCAGGAAAAGGTAAGAGCGGTTCACATAATTAGTCACATCTAGAACTTGAATCAAAGCTCAGAGTTGCCCGAGACAGATCTCTACATGTCACTGCACAACCTCTCTGTGTTCAGATGGGGAGGTTCCTGCTGGGACTTCTCTCTTCCATTGTGCTCTGAAAATAAATACCAAACTTGTACCCTCCTGTCTTTTAAACGTACAGAGGAAGTTCAGAGACACATACTTATGTGCCATTTTAAATCCTCAGCCCATTTGGAACAAGACCAGAGGCCACCTGTTTCAACTTCCCATTCTCTTTCCTTCTCTTACCCTCAGAAATGCACAAACAGGAGCTATGGGGTATAAAGTCAAGTTTTGCCTAGGAAATTAAGATGAGAAAACTGCAATCTAAAAGGTATCCCAGCAGATATTTATGGACGACAGAGTAGGATGCATACTATAATATTATTTTCCCTCATCATACCCAAAGGTTCAAGATCATCTTTGTACTAAAAAAGTCCTGGATCACAAGCATTACTCAATTCAAATTCAAAATTTAATGTTTACTTGGCACTCCTGCTATATTCAATCACGCAAAATGCATTCTAAAGCACATTCTCCCAAGTTTTAAAGTGATAAAACTACAGTCCTGCCACATAAATGAAATGCCCATTGCAATCCTTACAAGAACCCCACATTTAATTGATGAAAAAGCAAACTAAGGATTATAGATCTTTTTGGTGAAGGAAAAAAAAAAAGTGGATGTAAAAAGACATTTTTATTATCTTGTAGAATTGTTACAGAATTCCTTTCTACAGAATGAACACTATTACTGCTACTCCATTTTTTTTTTCTTTTCAAGCAGAAGTTTTTTTGCTTTCAAAATCATAAAGCTTTGTTTCACTACCTGTTAAGATATAGGCAGGCCCTAGGAACAAAAATCACTGCTGCGCACTCAATTCCTCATGTTTTAGATAGTTTCAATTGTCTATATTCACAAGAGGACATTTGCCTAAGGCTTTGATTCATTTATTTTTCTTTACTGTAAAGATGATGCAAATATTCATTATGCAGCACCATTTGAAAAGTCTTTTTCATGTTCTACATCAAAAAGATGAAGTGAACAAAAACTGAAAATCTTGCTATATACACGCAAGATAAAAATTCTAACCTGTAAACTGCAAGCCCATTTTAATTTTTTTTTTTTTTTTTTTTTTGCATCGGAAAAATGATGAAACTAACATCAGCTTATTCCCTGTCACCAGTAAAAACATGCACACATGCCCACAATTTCATGCAGAAAGTTGAGTTTTAACTAAGATTACGTACAGTTAAGACAAAATACAGAGATACTATTGTGATGTTTCTCTGAAGAATTTGAAGTATTATTTCTGCTCTGTCAAAGACCTCTAGATGGCATACTTTAGTAAACTTTTATGATTACACACATTTTGGCCTCAGTGCAGTTCACTGTGTTTTCACCAACGGTTTTGAATTAATCTACTGTAATGACTGTCAGTTTAATGAGTTATTAAAAGATATTCATGCTTTTGTAGTGAAAATTGTAGTGAAAATAGAATAAATAACATTTCATTTATTACAAAATTTCCTAGAATAAAATATATTTCTCGGCCTGAACAGCATTGCAGGCTCTAGGGAAAATAAAAATAACAGTATTTTCAAGCAATAAAGTATTTTCTGGAACAGGACAAGCATCTGCAAAAATTATAGTAACTTAGCTTCCTCCTGAAGTCAGTAAGGTCTTTATAAATACGAACTTCACTAAGTTTGAATAGTTTATCTGGTAGGGATCCCTGAATGGTTTTACAAGCACAACATCTAATAAACAAAATGGAAACTTGCTGCTAGGATCCCTGCTTAGCATTACATTGGAAAGCTGCATTAATTTGTAGTAGACCCCCAAATGTCAGTGTCATTAGATCAGCAAATACAAATTCCTGTATAACACAGGCGCTCTGTTACTGCTACATGGAGCCCAATAACTTGCATTTGACTATAACCTGTCTTTCAATGCTATACACTTTGCAGAATTAGATCCTAGCAGTAAGACAATCTGTTTGGAAAAGGGCAAGTCAAAGACATGCCGGCTGTCACTGCCATCAAACAAAGTGATAATCTCCAACTATATATATACACACATATGAACCAAGACTTTTCTGTGCCAATTCAGCACATGAAAACTGGACCCAAACAATGTGATTACTGCATGGTTCATCTCTCTTTTATCCAAGATTATGGCTATCTGGGGCTTCCTGAGTCACAGAAAATCAATGCTAGTGCAGGCTCTCTAGGACATGGGGTAATCTTACACCCACTCAGATTTCCTACTGACCAGTGCAAAGTCTGGACTGGTTCTCTCATGCTTGCGCTGTTTCCAAGCCTTCATTCATCAGTGCAGGTGGACTGAGGGCTGCACGCAACCATGTGCTGACTGCTACCAGATCATCACTACACAACTTGCCTTCTCTACATACACACGCTGCTTTCTCACCTCCACTTGACTTAAGGTGCCTCCTCAGTCACCTCTTGTACTCCTTGCTCTCAGCTGCCAAGCTCCTGCCTTCCGCCAAAGTCCTAAATGCTTGGAAAAAGACAACAGAGAAAGCCTTTCCATCTCCCTCCCAGGCAGCTCCCAAATATTTAACTGGATTATGGATCCTGACCCACACAAAGCTGCCTAATAATAATTGCTCTGGGGGCAAGTCTGCAACTATATGCACTTTGTTTAGGAATGCAGATGTGAGATGAGTAGATTTGAAAACCTACCCCAAAAAACTGAATCACAGGTTAGTTATGTTTGATTCAGTAAGTACATAAGTGTTCTGTTTAGCTTTTTAACTCCCCCAATTAAGCCCTATATGCCCTCTGTCTGTATTCTAGCAGGTGGATGCTACTGCATGCCTTATTCAGAATACCATAGGAAAAGGGAAATGAACAAATGCTATATAAAAGAAGAACAAGCCAAAAATACCCTGGGGTTATTGCAGACTCCAGCAGATTTTTGCAGGTGTACTGGGCTTCAACAGCACAGCGAGACTTTTTCATTCATGTTCTGCCTGCTTCCTGGAAAACAGCATTGATGTGAATATCCAAGCTAAAGAAAACAAAACCCAATGTATATTTCAAAAAGAGAACTGGCTTTATATCCCATAGATTATTATATAGCTGTGTTCACAAACTGTGCCTAGGCATCTCAGGCATGTTGAACTATTCAAGCATAAACAGAGCCAAGATTATTTATAGTTCTTTTGTGTCATATTGGATGAGGCTATGTTGCAATTGGACAAATAATAGAGCCCAAGGTGACACATACTATAATATTAATAGAGGGGAAGAGGGGGAAATTACCAAATTGAAGTGCTGGGAAATCTACAACCTATAGCAAGAACAACCAATGTCATAAGAAAGTCATTCCTCTCTAACACCACATGGATTCAGGTTCCTTTTAATCATTTTGTCTAGTTGTGTACTCTGTTTTATGATGGTTTAATTGTAGCTGTACTTCAAATGTGGTGCACTGATGGGGGACAGCAGGGGAGCATTAGGCATAAAATTTAACTGCAAAGCTCAATGCAATCCTAATTATGGTGCTGCTATGACACCTCCATAATTACTCATTCTTATCCACTGGCTCTACTAAAATAATTCACAAGACAAAAAGCAAGCTGAGAATGCCAGCATTGTCACTGCAGTCCAAATCTGGACAGGGCTAAAACATGGTAACGGTTGGCTTTTCGACACCCACATGCCTCCATAGAATTTACAGAAACCTTATTTTAAGCACTCTGTTTCCATATGATTCGAAGGGCATCTAAACTAGCTGGAAGGAAATGTGGAAGAGAGAAGTGCCTAAAATCTCATCTTTCTCAGGCATCTCTCTGATCTGTATTAGTTGTTTTTATGAAGTCAGGATCCACAGCCCTGCAGGACTTGGGAACCTTTTGAGCACACATAGGCAACTTACACTTTTCCTCTTAAAACCAGCTAGGAATAGAAGCAGAACTTGTGCCACTATTTTTCTTTTCTTTTTATAACTACCTAGGAGCAGTGCATTTCATTCATGGACAAAATAAATAAGCATCATCATGCCTTCGTTCCTCTCTAGATCAGGGTTGCAGTGACAGGGCTGGTATTCTCAGCTTGCTTCTTGTCTTGTGAAACACTAAGCGGAGACAGTGGATAGGGAAGAGTAATGATAAACGTGTCATAGCAGTGCAGTAATTAGGATTGCACTGGGCTTTGCACTTCATTCGGGAAGGATGGATCAATCTTCAGTCCTTCCTTTGCCCGGGGAATGCCCTTATCACGGGACTGCAGAGACAATCCTTCACTCTTTTTAAAGACTGGCCAATCTAGCCTCCAGTTTTACAATTAGGATACTTTCATGGGAAAGTACAGGCAAAGGTCTGCATTCCTCGGGCAGAGGATCAATTAAAACTTCGACCTACACATTGTAATGCAAGTGGTATGTACCAGGTCTGGGGAACCCTCTCAGTACTTCCTCCTCCTCTTCCTCCAGCCACATTTATCATGCAATGGAAGCTAAATCACGACTAGACAACTAAACACTTTTTCATAAAGATAGCAATCTTTGCCACACAAAAAAACCTCTCTAGCTACCTTGAATAGTCCACTAAAAAACATAGGTATGGATTCACAGGCCTTTCAGTACTAAGAAAGTTATTCTGTGCACTGCACTCTTGTACTTGTGCCCCTTTTTACATGCATCCGTGTTTTATAGTTTATGTCTCAAAGTATCAGAGCTGGAGGAGCTACATAACTCCTGATAACCTGTAACACGCACATATATGCATGTATGCAAAATAGCTGCAACTGCTTCTATCAGAATAAGATTAAAGAGCATTTGTTTTCACTGTGCCGTAAAGGTCGAGGACAATTGCCCAAACTCTCACTGCTGCATTTCAGTCTTTCCGTCCTCTAATTTTAGAGATGTTTAGGTAGGATATAAACCCCTTTATTGGACCATGAAGCAAGGGCTCTTTACATTTTGGGGAGGATAATAAAAGATACAGATTTCCTCTAGTACTGATAAGTCCAAGTCATCCAAAAATTTGAGAGCTTGGTTTGAAATAATTAGCTTAAAAATAATTTGGAAACAGTGAAAAAAAAAATTCATATTTTTAAGTTTTTCCCCTTTAAAAGCAAAGACTACAGACTTAAAAAACCCCAAACAAACCTAAAAACAGATTCTCCAATACTAGCATACAACTGTTAAACTGGAATAAGACACCACATACTGTAAGAATTTCAAATAATTCTTAAGTTTGCAACACTGTCCCTGCTCAGCTCATTCATTTCCAGAGTGCAAGGTAGGCTGATAGGTACTGACAGCAAAGGTTAGATCAACTTCCCAATCTGCTGCAGGGTGCTTAAAGGATTAGTACCGAGGGACTTAATACTACTGAAAGTACTTGATTCTCTCTGCTACTTCTAGGTTAATATGAGGAGCTTCTTCCATCTGCCTACACAACAGCAAAATATCTAATCAAAGGTAAAATCAGGTACACTTATTTAATTTTCTGATTCTTTCATGGCTGATTTCTGAAAATTGAGACCCATTTCACTTAGTCAAACTTCTGAACCAATCTGGACTCATAAGGCGCAACTGTCGATCAATATACTGGAGTCCAAGGCCAACTAAAACATTAGAATGTGCATTGACGACTCTAAATATGGTTACTGTGAAACAAAGGCACAGTCATTTTTAAAGTAACCAAAAAATTATTCCTAGATCAGATTTTTGCTTAAAAACCATATGGACCCACATTTCTATTATATATGTGTATACACATATAGATATACACACACATGCATGTATATATACACAACATTAGTGTTCCCTGAAGTGTTTTCTAAATGTGAATTAAAAGATTTCCTTTATGCACACTGATAAAGTGAGGCAAAGGAAGTTTCAGCACTTCTCTGAAGTCAGATTAGGAGTCATCTCACTGCCTACAGAAAACTATAATGTAGATGGATATGTGAGAGCCAGTGTGGTGCGTTGACCCTGGCTGGATGCCATGTGCCCACCAAAGCTGCTCTCACTCCCCCCTCCTCAGCTGGACAGAGGAAAGAAAATATAACGAAAGGCTCGTGGGTCAAGATAAGGACAGGGAGAGATCACTCACCAATTACTGTCACAGGCAAAACAGATTCAACTTGGGGAAATTGGTTTAATTTACTACCAATCAAATCAGAGTAGGATAATGAGAAATAAAACCAAATCTTAAAGCACCTTCCTCCCACCCCTCCCTTCTTTCCAGGCTTAACTTCACTCCTGATTTTCTCTACCTCCTCCCTGCCAGTGGTGCAGAGGGACGGGGAACAGGGGTTGCGGTCAATTAATCACACCTTGTCTCTGCCACTCCTTCCTCCTCAGGGGGAGGACTCCTCACACTTCTCCTGCTCCAGCGTGGGGTCCCTCTGACAGAAGACAGTCCTCCAACAAAATTCTCCATGAGTCCTTCCCATGGGGTGCAGTTCTTCACGAACTGCTCCAGCATGTGTCCCCCATGGGGTCACAAGTCCTGCCAGCAAACCTGCTCCACCATGGGCTCCTCTCTCCATGGGTCCACAGGTCTTGCCAAGAGCCTGCTCCAGCACGGGCTTCCCATGGGGTCACAGCCTCCTTCTGGCGCATCCACCTGCTCCGGCATGGGGTCCTTCATGGGCTGCAGGTGGAGATCTGCTCCACCATTAACCTCCATGGGCTGCAGGGGGACAGCCTGCCTCACCATGGGCTTCACCAGGGGCTGCAGGGGAATCTCTGCTCTGGCACCTGGAGCACCTCCTCCCTCCTTCTTTACTGACCTTGGTGTCTACAGAGTTGCTCCTCTCACATATTCTCACTCCTCTCTCCGGCTGCAGTTGCGCAGTTTTTCCCCCCTTCTTAAATACATTATCCCAGAGGCACTACCACCATTGCTGATGGGCTTGGCCTTGGCCAGCGGCGGGTCTGTCTTGGAGCCAGCTGGCAATGGGTCTACCAGACATGGGGGAAGCTTCTAGCAGCTTCTCACAGAAGCCACCCCTGTAGCCCCGCCCCCCCCCCCCCAACCTTGCCACACGAACCCAATACAGCTAGTCAACTAGACTTACTATAGTCAGCACAGAAATGTAGGTTTATTCAGAGTATGATTGATCGCAGTTCAAGGTAGACATCTAGATGAGACTAGAGGTCTGAAAATCTGGTAAGAAAAATACCTCTCTTGCCCATTTGCAGATCCGTTTCACAATATGAAAAATGGCAGCAGATTTGCATTAATTAACAAAGAAAACAGGTAAAAATCAAACATGTTCAGAACTTAAACATACAAAATGTACTGGATTCACATCTGTCTTGCTTTTTCTTAAGATCTAAACATCAGATACTACCTCATCCATTAAATGGCATATTGACAGCTCTCCTAATTCAAAACATGGAGAAATCCAAAATTGACTAAATTTTCTTTACTCTCAGAAACATCATTTCTGATCTGAAGCTAGCCATGGAACACAGCAAACCAAAAGGGATCTGGCTCAGGAAGCTGTGGACAATTGAGATGAGAATGGTTAATGAAGCACAGCCCTAAACACAGTCAGCAATCATCGCAATACGCATCAGCAATATAAATATTTCAAAAGTAAAGATGTCACTAAGAAAGCTTTTAAAAATATATCTATTTATAATGGAAAAAAATCCTGAAGTAGTACGTTATCATAATTTTTTAATATTTTTTTTTCCCTAAGAGTCTGGAGAATATCCACTTAGTGCCTGCTACCTCTTGTAAGGGTAGCAGGGAAGGACTAGATGACTGAACACACCTGTAGCAAACAGGATCGTAAGGAAGAGGTTACAGATTCATGCAGACACCTTCAGGAAAATTCAGCACAAACAGAAGAGGAATTAAAAATGTGGGAAATTTTTTCTGCAAAATGAATGACATCCATGGTTCATGTAAAGTGTTCTCTTTCATTATTAGTTGTTCACAGATAAAAGGTAAAGTGCACATAAGAAAACTCTTAAACCTGAGTTGTTTTGGTAGTACAGAACAGAAATACATGTCTAAATCTCCATATGTCATTTCTTAAGTGGACAAAAGCTTCCTGTCTACTGTAGAAATGTTCATATATACATGGGGGAAAACAGATAATTATGGTGGTGACCTCTGCTATTTCTCGAAGAAGGAAAATTAGATGCACAATAAACAGGTAAATTTTGCCTCTTCTGTAGGAACAAATCATCCTACTTACCCTTTAACAACCCATCACAACTTTTTTTGCCATCAGCTCAAACAACCAGCTGAGGGGATTTTGCTAATTAACTACAAGTTACAAGCTGCAAAATTCAGCTATCAGTTTGTTTCTTCTTCTTCTTCTTCTTCTAAAAAAAAATAATCAGAACATTCAAATGCTCCTGTTGGCTTTATCTTATATTCCCTAAGTAAAACTGAGATATTTAAGATCCAGAATAAATACTGATAGTACTAACTAGTAAAGGCTAATGGATGATACAGACTCCACGATGCTAAAAGTGAATGCCAAAATGCTCCAGCAACTAGGCCATTAGATTTTCTACCCACTACACTGCCAATAAGGCAAATACAATTATTTAATTTATCTAAATAACTCCTGCTATTTACAAATAATGGAAGCTTAAGCTACTCGGTGTACAGCAAGCCACCTAGTGAAACAAAACAAAAATAAAGCAGGATGCAGAAGAATAAAACAATTGTGCAGTTGCATGTCTAAATTTACATAGAGACCGTGATTTCTGGTTACTAGAGTGAGCGCACAGGTGAATAAAATAACTGCATGGATAAACAAATGTTCATAATATAATTTGGACATTGAAAAACTGGCCCACAGGCCAAACCTGCACAACCTTGGGCATAAATAGGCTTTTTTTCCCCCTTTTTTCTTTTTCGTTTTAATTCCTGCATGTACCAGATAAAGTCATACTGCTCACAGCCAGTGACTAGAACAAATGAACTGGTTCAAAGGGCTGTTGTGAGGCGCTCTCTTACTATATGATGAAGTACCATTTTTCCTTTGCATGCTCAGTGCCATCTCTAATCCAAAGCAATTGCTCTAAGGTGCCAGACGTATACAGCATGACAGCCAGCCACAGCAAGTAACATTAATGCCTGCTTCCTCCTGATATTAAACGTGGTTGGACAGAAAACTCATGCTATATTCTATCTGTGCTCCGCCATTCCAGAAGTCATAATAATCTCAGATGTTGCTCGTCTAATAACTACAGTAATTCTGTAATGAATGTGGCACTAAGGAGAGAAAAGTAACGTAGATTCATTCAGTAAAGAATATACCAGTAACACAAGCGGGTTTAATTATAAGCAGGATGCTTTAGTTTTGGACAGTTCACAAAGTTTAATTTTTGCCCTGTCATCGCCAAGTAGACCTTGAACCACCATAGTTTACAGTGCAGAACTGCAGTGTAAATGGAAGTAGCTGCTGATTTACACTGAAGTTAATTTACCGTCTGCAGCTGAGGGCAGTAACTTTCTGAGCCACCTTATGCAAGTTACCCATGCTCATGTAGAAACCCAGGGGACAGAGTGAAAAGAAGTATGTAGAGAGATTATCGATAAATGTTTCTAGAATCGTTTGCTGGAAGATGGCAGACTCCATACATCATGCTCTAAAGTGGGCAAACTAATAGAAAAAACAGCGAATTGACTGGATGTTGGGTTCTCAGGCTGCATACCAAAGGTCTCTGTAACCTCACTAGTACTTCCCTGAGGTTAGAGAAATTAAATATTGAAAAACATTTAAACATGTTAAGGCACAAAATACAGGGCGGGGCGGGGGGGGGGAATGGCTCTGTTGCTAGCTCAAACTACCTTTGGTGAGCAGGTACTCTAGCCTCCAAAAGATCAGTGTAAGATGAACCTTGAAAACTCTCTCAAAGAGATTTGCTGTTGGCTCTTTTCTTGTCTCTGCCTGGGGGACTGATAGCTTAAGTGGTAGAGCAAATGAAATTGCCATTAGGAAGCTTGTAAAGAAAAACTAGCATCTAGGATATCAGTACTCACATAACATAAGGCTTAGAAGGACAAAAGTGAAACATGAAATTATCAGATGAACTGTTCAATACCACTGAGGAAATACCCTCTCACCAGAAGAAACTACCACACAGGCACAGTGACCCATTTTCCACCTTCTGAAGCATGATGGTTTTCTCCCAGCAGTAACTGCATAAAGATAACTTAGATTAATCTAACTGGAGAGACTTTTTCATATAAAAAAGTACTGGCCCTCTCCAGGCTGAGGTGCAGATAACCAGAATGAGGCTTTGTGCTGCTGTTTATTGGAGGGGGCACCTGGGCATGGAGGAAGACCATCAGCAGAGGCCCCAGCCTGGGCTTCTACCTAACACCAGGAAAAATGTCTCTCATCCAATGCACAACTTTGGGGCCTCTCAGCTGCTGGAAAAATCAGTGCAGCTTCACTGATCATACAGAACTTATCTCAGTATAGGTGTTCTTCCCAAATCTTGGACATTTTTGAACTAGCAGAGGTTGTGACCAGCTGTGCTACCATGCCAGTTAAAGTGATGAGAAACAGTTGGGTTCACAGGTGCTTAGCATGGGAGGGACTGAGAGGTACCAGAAGTCAGCATCAGTAGATGAGAGAGATCAAAGCACAGCTGCCTTTTTGGTCAAAAAAGGGCCTGATTTTGGTCATCTATTTGCAGCATTGCCATCAGCCATAACCTTGGAAAAGTCACTTCTTTGCTTGGCTCCTTTGCCCTCCCACCTGTAAAGCATCTTAAGCTTATGCTGCTTATGTGACTGGTGCTATCTGAAACCTACAAATTATTATTGTAACCTGCAATCTTTTGTAATTAGATTTGATGGATGCAATTTTGATTTAGAACTCTGTATTTTAAGGCTTTTACATATCTCAATAGAAGCATAGCTCTTATTTTTAAAGAAACACTTGAGTTCTTTATTGTTAAGCATACAAGACATATCTGTTCCCCACTAGTATCTCTGTGATGTAGAATTTAATTTACTTTCCACCATTTTACTTTTAATTATTGCAAGACTCCCAAGCAATAAACTGAAGTAACATATTGATGGGACAAGCCTTTTAAATGATGAGACATAATAATTATTAATTACAACTTAAAAGTCCCTAGCAGCACTTATTTGCTATAAATACTAGCTGACTTCAAAAGCTGGAAAAGACTGGTATTGTGCAACAGTCAATTAATTAGATATATACTGCAGATACCTTTGTTAATGAATTTGATTATTAATAGAGCAACTCTCAGGTTGAAATACTGACTCAAGTGTAGCATCCACATATTTTTTTTCAAGGACAAATATATTAGCATGTACAGGCCACCTGATTATATTATTATATTGCAAATTATTATTTTCTCTACTATCGTGCAGTGTATAGTGTATGTAGAGCTCACATTTTTACACTTTTACAACCAGTGCTCAGCTAGGTGGCAAAACTTTAAATCATCCATAAAGGCAAACAGTCTTTTGCATTTCTTTTCTCTGTTATCTTTTTTTTTCCTGTGGAATATGACAGAATTTTATTGTTAGCTTGAAAAGGAGAACAGGATTGTAAAATAGCATGCCTGTCATGAGTAAATCAACAGAGTACCCTTCTTAAAACACACTACAAAAATTCTTAGCAAATCTCTGTTTTAATCCCAAGCACATTTGGGAACTGGTAATTCCTTTTCAGAAGGAATGTCTCCACAGGTAGAGAAGTTTTTTTTGTCAGTTTTGTGAAAGAGCTTTTAACTACCTGCAGCTAATTGAGTCTTGCACATACACATTGGGAAAAAATTTGTGAGGTTTACTGAGTCTACAGCATAGCTCACACAATAAATCAATCCTTTCTCTGTTTACTTACCCCACCTTTGAGCCATGGTTTGTTGGTGGTTTTATTTCTTTTCAAGAAAAATGAAAAGCACAGAGATATGGTCTTCTAGTACCAGTGAAAGCAGCATGGGCCAGGGTTTAGGGCATGTGGTCAGAACAGGATAACTGGATTTTCTTCTCAGCTGTACCAGTTAAACAGTAGGAGACTGGACAAGCCATGTCAGCCTCTGTCTGGCATTTGCATCAATGTGGAGGCAAGTACTTTTCCATTTCTGTTACAGTTTTCTGAGAAGTAGAAAAACAAAAACTGCTAGATAGGAATAAAATAGCAGGTGACTGCTTTGTAGAAGACCAAACACCAACTCATGCTAAGATAAAATTAAGTATGCATTTCCTAGTTTGCTTCTATTTGCAAATTGGATTAATTTTAGTAAAATCCAGTAATTTCCAATTGTGGTCACAACTTTCTGCCAAGAGAATGGGAAGGGAAGACAGATGACTAGATGCCTGAGAAAAAATGCAAATATTTGAATTGCAGTAGCACCCAGAGGTCCCAGGAAAGACCAGCAGAAAACTGCCTCTGTTCTGATGTGATGCTCTCAGTAGACAGGATGGGGGAAAAAGGAGTAGCTCTGGTATTATTTAGCTAATTAGTATCTTGGCTTTTTGTTTTATATAAGACATGAAAGCTTTTTTGTGGACAAGTCAGAGCACAGAATACACTAAGAATAAAGCGTTAAACATCCTAAGGAGCTGGCTGCACTGGCTGCTACTGTGGGATCCCATATTTTCATGTCTGAGAAGGGTAACACTGCAGCGAGGAAGATTTTTGCTGTGTTGTTACCTCACTTAGTGTTTACCAGGGTAAATATCACTCAGAAATATATGCAATTCTAACTGCAAAATGAACTTGTGATGTCTATTTCTGCAAGCCAAGCCACGGAAAATATTGACCATACACCCCTGACAGATCCTCCCTCCTGATCCTTAGCTCTTGATTCTGTGAAATTCTGATGTGAAGGAAGATTAAAACAAACATATATATATATGTGTATAACAAATGAGAGGAAAAACATCCACAAGGCTGGCACAAGAGTGTGGTACTAACTGTACAGGTATACCAGTCTCCTGAATTGTATTTTAAAAGTGGCTTTAATTCCTTATGAAAATTTTAAAGCATTCTCCTTGGAGAAAAAAAAAATCCTATTGAGAGAGGGAATCCTAATCATATTTCTTCTCAGTTCTTCTCCCTAGCCCTAACTAGTAGGGGATATTTGCATTGAAACAATCTCTTTTTCTCCTTCATTCATTTGATCAGCTGCTTATCCCTCACCTGGAGCTGTAATCTCTTGTCTGTAGCTTCATAAGCTTCTGCACTGCTAAAAGGATTAGGTATCCAGGTGAAGCATAAACAGCAGGAACAGATGATCACATAGGAAATACTGTTCTGACTTCTCAGATGCCACCTTCCCCACTGGTAATTAAGTAAAAAGAAACCCTAACCACCACCACCTCTTAAAAAGTAAAGAAGCAACCCTGCAAACATATAGAAGAAAAAAGAAGCCCAAACCTTAAGACATAGCTTTTTAAATAACTCTCCCAGAGTTAAAACTGCATGAAACTACAAAATGAGTAGTATAAAAAGATACAATAAGAAGATAAAAAAAAAAGAGAGAAAGAAAGAGAGACATTATACTAATGCTTTAACAAAATCGCTGCAATCTTTACAATGCAAATATTTTTCACTCTGAAAATAGATGTCTTTTTCTCTGGGCTTTCTAAAAGAATGGCAAAGCTGAACTGGGGGTGGGAAGGTTACATTTTCAGCCTATAGTTTTCACTGGGCAAGATCGAGTCTGCCTCTTTACAGCCCATGCTTATTTCTTTTCTAAACTTATAGGGCATTTCTGGCACCTGACTTGATTTTTTTTTTTTTAAAGCCAGTACACCTACTGAAGTAAAGCACGGTGTTGCCATACCCTTCCACCACAACTGAAAATCATTCTGATTACTTTTACTCATTAAAAATGTATGAGAGAAACATTTGTAAAATTCAATATATTTTTCAAAACTGTAAGATCTGAATCTAGGCAATTCATACCCTTTTGATGCACCCTTTTTATCTGATATTTGAGTCTTTTCTTTTGTTATTTACCATTCCACTGTTTTCCTTCAACTAGACTTCTGACATTAAGCTCAAATACAGCCCTCACTAACATATTGTACAACTGGAAAATCTTCAGAAATTGCTTTGTCTAAATTTGTGAGAAAAGAAAAATTTGTTTGAAATGCATTACACTTTTTTATTAAGCCTGGATATACAATAACCTTTACAAAAGCAAAACAATGGAAGATGAATATGACTTTTTGATCATTCAGTTGTGCTTATATGTTGGAATTGGGTAGTCTCTCGCTGAAGCAGACAGCATCACCTGGAAAATGAAGCCACTAGAGAAGCAAAAAAGAGTCAAGCTATTCAAAAACACATACATCTTCGTGATACCTCCCCTCTTCCCTTAAAGCGACAACCTGCTCCAACTTACTTATCTACCAATATTGTTCGAGGCTTAACAAAGTGTTGATTCCTTCCCTATCAGTTTAGTAGGCAATAGATCTGCTTCTCTCCATCACTAGCCTATGGAGATTTACAGTAAGTAAAGCAAGCAAGCTAAAACCTATTCCCAAGAAGTTTACCACCCGTTTCATCAATTAGAATAGATTTCAGTAAGTGAGCAAACATAATAGATGGCATAACATTGTAAAGATTTTAAAGGTCTGCAAAAATTCCAGTCAAATATAGATTGAGTTAACATAGTTTTACTGATCTAACTGGTCCCTTCAGTACTCCTGCTGACAATATACAGGCAGTGTCTAGAGAGCTGTCAAAAGACCCTAGCTGAGCAGACAAAAATGAACACCTGAGCCAGGGGAGCTGATATTTGCCTATGCCTACATTTCTTCTGAACAGGTTTTTAAAATCTTATCATTTAGCAAAACCCACTGAAAAATAACACCCAAATGGATTCAAACTTTATCTGGCAATCCTCCCTACTACACTGTTACAGACAACTTCAAGCACTTATTGTCAGGCACAGATATACCAGGGCATGAAATTGGTAGTAAAAATTCAACGATGTAGCAATGGTTTAGGCAAGATGGAAGATGTGGGCTGATGATGTGGCGAGGACTGCTTCTGGTGCTGTTATACATAATTAGCACTTCAATCTAAGGTTAAGCTGATTTCAACATAAAAAAACCCTGCAACACAATAAATGGATTGCATGATGAGAATAATGCAAAAGGACACTCACTGGGGGATTTTTTTTTTCTTTTTCCTGTGAAAATGACACCAGTCTTCCAGGAGATGCATTCACTGCCTGGAGGCTTACAGGGAAAGTTACCCTACCTAAGCTATTTGTTTTGATCTAAAAAATCCCTCAACTCCTGCTGTGGTCAAAGGCACAGGAACCTTCTGAACATGGGGACAGCTGTGAGCAGGGTTTGCCACATGGGCAGCCACAGTGCTGGGCTCATTCCCCTTGTTCCCCGGAGCAGCCTCAGGCCACTGACCTGAGTAAGCTGCAAAGCTCATCTCTTCACCTGGGTCATGGAAATGGCAAAATGACTTAAAAGGCAAGAGCTGAGACTAAAAAAGCTACGATATGGAACAAGCTGCTTTTTTCCTTCTTCGCATTTTTCATTACTTTAATCACAGGGTATACCAGAAAAGCCTAGAATCTAGGACAGGTGCTTTAAATGCCATACATAACTCCAACCAAGTAAATATCTCAGAAAATTGGAACATCATCAGCGATCGCTCAGGAACTAATTAACAAGGAAGGACAAAAAATCACCGAAAATGTGCTATTTGGCCAAGAATTGACTAAAAAACAAGGTGTGGAAAAGAGAGTAGGTGTGTGTTAATGGAATAGTCAACATTTGAAAGCTTCAAGCACCTTGGAAGGAGACAAAGTTTTACTTTCTCACACTGCCTTAAATAAAAATAAAAGTTACACAAATACAGAGATCATTACTAAATAAAAATCTGGTCTGTTTTTGAGTAGCAAAGCTTTAAAATATTTATGTTTAAACATGAAAGACTTAAGGCATCAGATATGGAAAAGAACTTAAATTAAGCTGGGCTTTATATTAAATATTAATTGTTTAACCCCAAATTTGGCATCTAAGCTATTAGACCAAGAAAATGTTAAAAGATGAATATGCCATATATGTGACCTGAAAAGTGCTGTTGCCTAAGCACTTACAAGTTGCTGAAAATAAGGATATTTTAAAGGTTACAGCTTGGACACATTTACATTTTTATGTATGTACAAATACAATTCTCAATGCTAGTTTACAACATTTTAATAGCCATATAAAGTTCAAGAACAAAGACTAGGTAATACATTATTTCCTAGCAAACAGAACAGGCAGTTCTTAACAAAAGTTTGATAACTTATTAATTAGAATACAACAGAGAAAAAGAATTAAAGTACACAAGAGGAAAAAACAAAATTATAGCACGACAATTTGACTTGTTATTCAACACTTGCACAAGATAAATTTAATAAAAGCTATCAGATTTATGTTGCTAGAGAGTGGATATTCAGTATTCTTGAACATCAAGTAATCTTTCTTAGTAAAGAAGAAAGAAACAGTGTTCTTATTGAATCTCAATTGATTTGTGCTATTTTGCTGCCAACACAGACAAACACAACAGATTAGTAAAGGGGAAAATGCTTATTTTATATATCTGAGGATAAAATGTGATCCATCATCCATGAAAGCACATGCTGTGTGTCTCAGCTAAAACTGCTTCTTGCAGCTGTCTGGTCTAGACTGTCACCTGGTCAGTCTTGGCAGGTTTGGTGCCTCAGTGGGTATCCTGACACCTATTAGTGCTGTTTGGGCATCGCTCCCTTTTGTTTTGGTGCACCATCAAGTAAGTTTGGCTCAGACACAGGTGGAAACAGAGAAACGTGCATGCACAAGAAGAGAATAGGATGGATGAAAACAATTGAAGAAAGAACGGGACAGGCAGGGGGAAAGTAGCAGGGAGTTCTCCAGGGTATGGAGTTACAATCCTTCCTCTTTCAGTAATAACTCCAACTCAAATGCTGAAGTCTATTTAACTCTCCTCCCCACCCTCTTTTTTTTTTTTTATGTTGACAAACAATATGGTAGAAGTTTTTTATCATTTAATTCAGTAGGTTCCATTTCTGACTTGTCACCTTTGGTCAAATTCAGAAAGCATCCCCCTCTCATGCTCCACTCACAGTCTTAAGTGCAGTCCACAGTTTCATCAAAATTCTTCCTGTCTGGGTTAAACCAGTTTGTTTTCAACTTCTACCATTTTCCATCAATGTTCATCACACTGGAGTACTTTGAATGTCCACCTGTGTTCCATGCATAAGCTCATGGTGAAGGTATCATGGTCTGCATTGAAGCACTTGCTTATCAACACATAGGCCTAGGTGTAGTTCAGCAGCTCAGTACCAGGGAAGTTTTAATGTTTCCAGTTACTCTATTTCATTTTTTTTCCCCTTTGCTCTTTTAATTAGTCTAATCTCTCTGTTTACTCTAAGTAGCATGTTACATTCTTAAAATCATTGTAATAGTGAAAGTAAAGACTATATTAAATAACATAACTGGATGTCTGCCCTACAAGGCTTGCTAATTCTGACCAGCATAGCTTTTTCTGAGGGCACACCAACAGGCTGCAAATGAAATAAGAATATGTGCACTGAGAATGCTTTGTTATCATGTAATAACAGGGATAGGTTTGCATCTTTTATTGAAGATTTAGGGAGATGTACTGGTAACATTTGAGGAAAGAACTAAAAAACAGGAGGAAAAAACAGAAAAAACAAAGGGCGGGGGGGGGAGGTAAACAGAGGCTGATACAGCCAAAAACCTTACCGTCAACAATACATATCAGCCTGTAAATTGTGTTTCAAGAGAAATAATGGAAGTACCAATACTTATCCCATTCTAAAGACTCTGCAAATCACTCAAAAAAAAGTTTTACATTATGGAACTCTACTGGCCTAGCAGGGACATGGAGTAGGTGAACTAAATAATCAATTTCCAGCATCTTAGAGTAAGGCACTGGAAAGCTGAATTTCTAGTTTATTATGTGAAGGTTATATTGCTTGTTAGCTCAAGTGTTTAAGCTCTTTTTTCCTTTAGTTAAAAAATGTTAAATTTTGTAATCCATCAATCCAACCATCTCAGAGTTGTTACTGAAGCTAGAAAACCTCAGAAGGCAAAGGAAAAGAAATTGAAAACAAATTAATGTGGGAAGATGAGATACATCAAGTAGTGAAGTCAAGAGTAAATTATCGAAATATCTTTTATCGAAAATGAGTAATTTTTTCTACTTCAAGAGAAACCCATTAATTTTATTCCTCCCCACCCTATTCCTTAGCATGACTGTAGTTCAAGCAGCATAGTATAAAAATAGGCTTATTAAGATTTGAAATGTGTTTAACTCTCATCATAAGTACCACAGTCCTTTAAAATGTAATTTAAAAATATATATAAATCAGGAGAGCATAAAAGAGTTTGCACTTGACAATAATTAAGGGGAAAAACTTAGTTATAATTGACAAACTGTAAGCAAAATGGAGCCAGAAAATAAATGGCATCGGTTGGATTTGGCAATCACTGACAGTACTGTGACTGCTTTCATTGACCTTAAATGAGATTTTGGGGGGTTCCCTACAGCATAATTCTAGCTTTTCTTCAAAAGACAAGATGTAGGAGTTCCAGTGCGATTTAATCTAAGTCAAGCAGAGTGATTTCTTGAATATCTGTACTTCAGTTCTATATAATACCGGGCTCTCCAGTCCTGATTAAAAAGGAAAACAAAACAAAAAGTATACAACATATACTCAACTTTAAGGCTTTTATCTCACTGGCATCCCTCGGTTAAGCAAATGCTTAAAATTGCTTTTAGACTGGCCAAACTGAAGCCATGGGGCATGGCAGCACCTCATTGACATGCAGCGTGTAATGCATGAATCATTTTGCAGTGGCTTATACCGCATGTAGATTTCTTCATTTTGCTTATTCACTTCAGCACGATCCGGTGCATCTCTCTTCCCTTCCCTCTCCTGAAGTAATTACCAGATGAGAAAGCAAGAAAAAGTTCCTTAGGCAAAGGCTGCATTGTGCTAAAAGGAATGTCCAAGGCACTGCCATTCCTAAAAGCAAGTATCCGAGCACGCAAAGATCCCACAGCCAAAACACACCACTACGCAGGCAGACTCGGGGAAGTTAGCTGCAGTGGTTATCAAACATTACAAGATAACAGGCACACCACTTTCAGTGACTTCTGTGGACAGAGCTTGTTGGGAGAGCTTGCAATAAAATAACCAGGTAAATCACAACACAGCAGACTGGTGATACAGCTAAAATACTAAGAATGGTGAAGGCAAAGTAATAAAAAAAAGGTAATAAAAAAGATGTAATAGTTTGCCAATCATTATCAGCTCTTATTAGATGATCATTATTTGACCAATATATATATATCAGGATCTGTAGGAACCCAAATTCTGTTTCATAATCTATATGCAGATTGAAGAAATAGGCAGAATTTTAGTGGTAGTTTACAATAGGCAGAATTTTAGTGCTAGTTTACAATATTAAAACACTTCTGCAAATTTAGTAGAGTCTTGAATCCTGCCTTCATGTAATTCTGATCCTAAGGTACCAGTTACGGTAATTACATCTCTGTATTACAAAGACAAAACCACAGCCTTGAGGAAATATAGTAATTCCCACTGACCTAGAATTTGTGATCCCACAACTTTCCTGATGGACTACATGCACTTGCTTAAGGGAAGCTAGTTCAACGAAAGATTCAAAAGAAAGTACTGAACAAACAAATGGCTTTGAAACTACTTAAGCTAGAGCACTCAGGATTACACAGACTCAATGGCTGCTTTAGCAAGTTGTCAGGACAACAGTTTCCCTTATTTAAATAAATATACTTAATGTGAAAGAAATATACCAAGAACTACCACAGCCATGTGGTATTTGCCTGTCTGTGTATTTTCCTTAATCAGTGTCAAGCCTATAAAAAAGGCTCATTAGTAGAATTCCCCAACAGAAAGATCAGCCTTTTCATCCTGTTCCTGAAAAAAACTTTGTAAATAGCCTGATTGATTGCATGTTAAGGAAGTTTTTATTATTGATTTATTTTGCAGAAATGTCTAGGAATTTCATAAGTAAACCAGAACTTCTTTGTGTTAGGTCTGTTCAGGCACACAAAAATAAGCTGTTCCTGACCCTAAAAAGGATGGAATCTAATAAATATCAATGTAATCTTCTTGCACTCAAATAGAAGAATTAAAGATATATATTTGCGTGCACATACATATGCCACACGTACACTTAGAACTATACACACACACACTTTTTGTGGAGAAGACCCTGCTCGGGGCGGGGAACCATTGGCCAGGATGATGACACAATCTGACTGTTCAGCCAAACTAATACCACGGACAGGATTGCATGCACCACCACCACGTGCCCCTTTGAGACCGCATGGATGTGCAGGTGGGCTACAGAACAGCGCTAAAAAGGGGAGGACGGGGGATGCAGACACAGTAGGGCCAGGTATTGTAGATCGCAGGACGAAATCGATGCTTTAGCATCACTTGCACTTTGGGTGATGGCATTGCTAAGCCACAGATGTAAACTAGCTACATATGCAAGTCAAGCTGTGTCACCTGGAAGCCAAATGGCTGGCTGAGACCATTGGAGGGCAGGGAGTCCAGCTTCCATCTCGCTCAGCACCCGAGGCACAACCTTGGCTGCTCACCTCTCCGACAGGTACCCCAACCCACAGACAGGGAGAAACCTTGGGTGTGTGGGCTGCCTTGTTGCATTAAATGCTGCTTTGTTGGCACATGTGACCAACAATTTTGGGGGAACTAGAAATCGTACCCCAGATATCTCACCTCCCACATGGGTGTACTAATCACTAGGGCAGAGAATCACAGTGTTTTTCTGAACCAACAAGCATTTGGGTATTTCACACCAACCTCACCACTGCTCTGTAAGAGGACAGCCATTTTACACCTAGGTCCATATCACATTAACACTGAGACCTCTAAAAACCACAACTGGACCCTTGGCAAAACTAATCCATCGGTTCTGTTCTGTTCTTCAGCTGTTTCTAAATTAATCTTGTAATTTTAGGCCAAAGTAAGTGTTTCAAGTACTACAAAACATTGTGTTTTACTTCGGTAACAGAAGATAAAAACTGTTAATATGATCCTTAAATATTTGTACATTATCAGTGTGCTGAATAACTCAATAAACTCAGTTATTCACCCAGAGAGGAGACACTGAGCTCTACTTAGACAGAGAAATCCATTTTAGTTATTGCTGGATTTTTATGAAAACTGAAGGATGAATTTTCCTGGAGGACTGGAATGAGAATGACAGTTTTAATACTTCTGCTTAGCCCTCTTAAAAATTTTTCAAGATAAATTTTTTTAAGCTTTAATGGAAGTTAAACTGTATTTATAAATAATTTTTGCTTTCTGTGGTATCAACTGAATACATAAACAGGGATTACTCTATAAGCAACAAATATATTTAAAGTCAGTATTTCCTAACTACTATGTTGTAATCTATACTCAGCAGGGACAGAACCTGCCACTGTGCTGGAGAAGTTTGTGTCTGAGACTCCTTACAATAACAATAAGCATGGATTACTGAACTGCTGTTATTCAGCCAATGTGCCTCTATCAGCATCAGATTCATGGGACCACTGTAACCATCCCAGTACTGACCTCTGTGTGAGGTTTTCCAGTGAAAAATAATACTAACTTTTCCTCCTGCAGGCCCTTCCATAATCCTGATTTTAGTGCCTGGCACAGGGCTACAACCATTTACATAGGCTTTGCATTAACAAAGATGCTTGGATAACCTTGGTGATTTAGTTTATATTTAAATGAAATTAATTTTTGCTTATGTTGACTGATGTTTGGACATAAAGGTATATTTTGTTTCAATAAAGTGCATGGATATCTACAGTAGGCACATTTAGTGTATTTACATAGGAAAACAATGTTAATCTTAGGGAAATCAAGCAAGGTCTCATACGTAGTGCCAGAGAACACACTAGCTATATATCCCAGGCTATACAGCAAACACATCCTTTGAATAGGAATAGCTTTATATTTACTGGTATACATCACAACTTCCCTGGAGTTACTGAAGATCCCATGTGCTGGCCATGTAGAAGACCAGCCTGCTGCCCCTGCACCAGGTCAAGCTGTGCCAATGCAAGGCCAGGGAAGAGAAGGCAGAAAGCTTGCAGTGTCTTGGAAATACCCTGTGCTCTCTTCTGCCATGACCCACCTACACTGCCTTCACCTGGAATGGGCTGGGACAGCAGGGTGACAGTACCTAGCACAACTTTGATGACCTCCTTGTGCCAGGATATTATTTTCCTCCCAAGCACTTAAAACTGGCAGAATATCGCAACACAAGACAATACATCCACATTTCTTCTTCTCACCTGTCAATCGCCAGCAAGGCTGAGGGAGGATGTTAATTTTTCCTGTGACTCCACAACAGTTCTTCCTGTGCAACTTCTGGGATAATCCTCCCCCTGCAGCCAATGATGCCTGGGCAATGTGTGCTTCCAGTGACCGGGTATGGGGAGCACCTGGAGGTCTCATTTACCTACTCCAGAAATACACTTTTGCCCACCTCTGGACCTATGAGTGGCTGTGCACGGCTAGCCAGGCAAGAACCAATTGGCACTGAAGCTCCAACTGGGGAGCTGCTGCAAAGCTGCAAAGAGGGCTGACATGGTGAACACCACAGCATAATCTTTTATGGACATCATTTTATACCTTTGATGTACCTTTAACATATGACATGGCACCCTCCCCAATTACTCCATTTGCTAGAGCATGCAACATTAGAGCACAATGATAAAATGCAGCAGAAAATAAGCAAAATAAAATATGTGAAGGGCATTGAGGGCAGTACTCATCCCATTTAACTCACAGGTGGGCTTTTCCTGACTGCAATTAAATAACAAGGAATTTAGTAAGAGAAAAGCATTGCAAGATCTGGAAGCAGTGAATCCTTGTATCAGCAAAGTACTGTAACATATCTCCTGGAATACATCCTCTGTGTGACAGATCCCTATCTGTAAATTGGGACAACATCACTTTTACTTCTCCTGTGCTTTTGTCGAGGACACAAATCGTCGCCCACGATCCCTTACATGAACGTATTGTTTGTGGCACAAGGAAGCACCAAGTCTCAATGCAGACTGAGAACCAATCCCTGATTTTGAGCTTATGCCTCTACAAATGGGAATAGCAACCCTCAGGTGCAGCAGATTGGAAATGAAACAGAGTCTTGAGGGGGTGGGATGAGTTAACTGTTTCACTACGTGCTGCTAAATAGGAAAAAAACCCACAACAGCAAAAAACCCTCATAAAAAAACCCAAACCATAAAACTTGTTAACTTTTAAAAATCTTCTGGCATATGAAGACAAATTAGTCTCAGCTAGAAAAACCCTCCCAAATCAAACTACAACTGCTATCCAAATATCCTGTGGGTAATGATTTTGTGCACTGAAATGTTACATATACCACTTCAATTTCTAAATCTGCATTTCAGATGAAAAAGTGCAAAATAAGGTTTAGCAAATTAGATATTAAAGATTTTTCTACTGACTGCAGTTTCTGTTACATTAGACAAGCACATTATTTGCCTTAGCAGGCAGAAGAACAATGACTAAAGGCTGCTATGATGCCATAACGGCTACATTAAGATAACTGTAAAAATAATTGTAGATTCACATCATCAGCTCTGTGTAAATATTTTCAGAAACACTTCTGTGTCTTTAATTTGATTTACAGTGTTGCATAAAGAACAGGGCTTAAGCCAAGGAATATGGATTGACAATAGTAAAGTCTTACAAATTTATAAATAATAGTACTGGCCTACCACACTACACCTATGTTAGCAAATATTTTAGGAACAGATCAACATGGCTGCTGCTGAGCTCCTCACACTGCTATTACATGTAGTTTGGGCAGTATACTATGGATTACACGCAGTCTCATCTCCTATGCTGAAAAGTCTTCCCTCCACAGGCAATTTGAAGCTTCCCAATAGGAAGATTATTAGATGCACGTGGGAAGGCCTTGCAGTAGGTGGAGGCCATGCATGGAAATACTGGTGTTCAAAAATATTACACACCAAGGGACGCTCAAAGTGCCTTTGGAGAAGAGACTGTTGTTTAGTTCCACCTCTAAGGAATCTACTTTGTCCCAAAACTGCTCTGGGAACTGAGTTAGCACAGGGTAAGTGGAGACTATCAGGGAACTTACTTCAAAACTGTATATTACTTCTCTGATCCGAATCATTGTTGTAGATGCAGACTTGCAGAGATACCAAACCATTTGCAGCACGTTTATCTTTCTGAACTCTACTATCACTTTTTTTTATCACTTCTAAGAGGCTCAGGCCTTTTAGGTAACACTTCTAGAAAAATGTCATGTAGTATTATTACACATCACTTGGTTAATTAAGCAGTATCGTTTGCAGAAATACTGTGCAGCAGTAGGCTGATGTTGCTAATGATGTGACAGAGATGCAGAAAAGAAATAGAAATGGGTACAAAATATTGCAGAATGTGTGCTTAAAAAATAAAGCCCAATTACTTAAGTTTCTGTGACCAAGAGATTTAAAGGCAAGAGAAACAGCTTCACCAAAGATACGTACCAGGTACATCTGGATACTTATTCCCTCCCTGCTCCACATGGATTCCTCTATCATGTGCAGTCCATCTCCAAGCAAACCTGGCTTCTCCATAAGCAGGATTATCACATAGATACCTGCTGCTGGTTGCTTGCATCTTCTGCCAGCAGCAGTCACCGTGAAAAACAGGATGAGCACCTGATTGATTCCAGTAAGAACTGGGAGAGAGTTAAGAAACAGTAAATGCTGTGTGTTTGTGTGTTCAAGGTTTCATGTCCTTGTTTGCTTTGGCCATCCTGTCATCTGATTTCTTGATATTGTACTTGTAACCCCTTGAGCACATGCAGTACCTGTGTACTGGTATGGATATGACTGAGCACCTTGGAAGAGATAGGAAGAGGGTGGATTTGATTGTACCAATCCAGCAGGTTGCAGCAGGATTCACATCAAGTCTGACTCTTCCACTGGGCATCAAAGCAACCTCAGCAGGTGATGTGTCTTCACAAGCCCTTCATACTTTGTTTTGCTTCCCCCAGTGCAAAAAGCTGTACCTGGTGAGCTTGGGACTGATTCTCTCAGATCTTGGGCAAGTCATCTGCCACCTATCAGCTTTTCAGAGTAAGAGATGTATGGGGCACAAAGGAAAGAGACTTTGAAATATATGCAAAGACATGCTCAGACTTACAATTTTTCCTCATGGGAAAAATTCCCTACCAGCAACATGCAAGCATTGCTCAGCAGATGATACGGAGGAATAAATTTAAGAAGCTGAAGATGGTTCACTTGCGCATCTCTGCAGTTTACATCTGCAGTGTTACAGTAACTGCTGTGAGAGCAATGGATGAAATGTTACTACCAATCCTTTCAAGTCAGGGACAGCCCCGAAAAGGAGCCACCAAACCAGGGCGACAGAGTCTCTCAAACCTGGGGAAGTTAGGAGTTAGAAGCTGGGCCCCTTGTGACCTTTAAGGATAAAGTAAAACACAGGCCAACACGTTTATTTGTGCTGCAGTCTCCTCTGTCTCCAAGCACCCGAGAGATTTGGCCTTAATAGATCTTTTGATGGGCCAAACCCCTTGCAAATACCTGCAACAATATACTCACCTTGTTGGGTGGCGGGAGCCAGAGAAATAGAAAGGGATAAGGACACAAGGGCTGCTCAGAAGGTCCGTATGGTTTGATGCAACAGACAGAAAATAGCTAGAGGCATGCAGGACTAAGCACGGCACAGTCCTGCGAGCTGGCAGGACTCTGTAGGGAGTGCAAGCACACCAGATGACTGCCTACATTGTCCAAAATAAATAGGAGGATTCACAAGCTCTGTTCAGGAAAAAGCAAAAGCAGACAAGACAGGTTGAAAGCTATGCCTAGCATCAAAGCATATCATGGCTTGAAACCCATCAAGGCTGTTAATACTAAAGGTCAGTGTAATTAATTAGTCATAAGAATGTCTACCTATGAGTTACCGCCAATGAAACATCAGCAATTATCTTTCATGCCTAAACAACCTTGCACAGTGTTTTACATAACACTGTGTGTATCACCACTCAAGTTTAAATGGGACTATTACAATCAACCACTATAATAAGTAAGCACTGCAAGGCAAGAATTTCCTGACAAGAGCTTCTTAGCAGCAGCAGATGCATAACTCCGGGATATTTGCTCCTTTCATGTTTTGTACCAGAACTAACATGAAGATTTCCGAAAAAGAGTAACCCTGTTTGTGCAGTGATGGAAGATTAGGACTCTTCTCCTTCCACTCCATCAGTACTTAAATCCAACAGAGAACTGGATAATTAGATTTTTTTTCTTTTTTTTTTTTTTTGTGTCAATATGAGAATAGCTGTCCCTAGTTTATTTCTAGCTATATGTCAATACTGTTTTATGTTCCCTTTAATGTCTGTGTATGTGTGTTCGGTGATAGCATTTCTAGGGATGCATTAACCACCAGTGATACCTTGTGCTTACCACATCCACAGGAAAGATTAAGAAAAAAAGAAGGAAAAAGCTAAAATTGCATTAAATATATCTGATTTTTTTCATTATCACTTCCTACCAGCTATCCCCAGTCAGGCAAACCATGTTCAGCTTGTTTTAAAATACTTAATCACATTACTGAATGATTCTTTGGGGATTTTTTTTAAAAAACAGGTCATTTCCATGAAGGACATGTGGCCACTGTGTTAATCCACGCATATGATGTACTGTATTACACTTGTCTGATAAGTTTGAGGAACAGGGGCTGGCAGATCGAGGAGGTTACTGAAAACCAGAAGGAAGAGTTAGTTCTGTGTAACAGCAGGCTGTTAAACAGCACAACTAGAAAAAACACAAATATTGGATGCAGCACAGTCACCCCCTGACAAGTTGCAGGAAGACAGAGACATCAATTGTAAAGAGCCCACTTTCCAGCTAGGGTTACATATTTTGGCAGCCTTACGCCATTAAAGAGAGTTATATTCCAACCAAATCAGTTTTCCAGTCCAATTCATCATATGGCATCACCAGCATTTGTGCAAGGACCACCACCAGGACAGCTTGACCCACCTGGGAAAGAAGATGCTGAGGCCAGCAGCCTGGCCAAATCACTGCCTGCCAGCCCTCCCTCCAACAGGCACCAGGCAGAAGTTGCACAGCTGATTTGAATTTTAGAAGCCAAGGAGGCCTATAGAAAGCTAACTCTCTAGCCCTATCACTTTACATGCTCATTGAAAAAAAAGTTATTTTCAGAAGAACAGTACAAGGATTCACTTATGCAATGAATTTAATGAAAGCCCCCTCCACACAGCTGCTTACACTAACAATGTTAGAGCTGTTAGTGTCCATGCTTTGCATATAATGCAAGCACTGATTTTGCTTAGTATTCTTATTTTTATAGAATTGTTCTGGGAGGGTTTTTCACAAATATCTTTCTATGAAAATGCTCACTTATAATCCAATATTTTTCATGGAAACATCCCATATTGAAATCTTGGAATATTTTTTGCCTTGGGAAAATAGTTTTCTGCACAAAAAACTGTTCTCTATGTCACACAGCCCTTCTGCTCCATTTCATAAAGTGATCAACACCAGTTCCTTCAGATAAACAATCCTGGATAGAAAAATACATTTCAGTTTTTGGACATGATGCGTTTACATAATTGGCTTTCTCATGCTACTCTAAAGAGGTGCTTTTTTTGCTGCCAGACAGGGTTTGCTTTTGTCTGACAAAAACACGCCACAGTCAAAGATTTAAAATGATTAGTGGAATTGCAAAGGCAGGAATTTAAGGGGCATTTAACAAAACCACCAAACATCTTAAGCCTCCCTTCTTATCCATACCCTAGAAACCCTCAAACCAAAGCTAACCCCAACTTATTACTGAAGACTGAAAACTGTGATTGCCTCAAATATTCATAACTAGTATTTACACAGGTTACAGAATACAGAAAGACTCAAAGAAAAGTTTGTGTTTGGTCTAATACCACTGTAACGAACAAAGAAAAAAAAAATCCAAACAGAAGCAGTGGTCAATACATGAAAGGAGCTTTGTACAAAAGTAATGGTTAAAATTTCATACATTCTGAAGATGAGGTTTTCATTTCAGTTAATTTTCCATATCTTTACTGTACCAGAGGGTAGTGTTTTGATATCTTTTTTCTCTCTTAGTAGTGAATAAACTTTTATGAGGGAATTTACATTAAAAATTACTTACATTTTGAAGTAGAGAAGTATTTTTACACTTTCTACAGGGGTAAACATGTGCTAGCAAGTCAAGACTACTACAAAAGAACTAATCCAAGAATTTTTAGCATGACAGACTGAATACATAGACTTTGTCTGATCATTCACGCAGGTGATACTTTAACAGCAGGATAATTAATCTACTCCAGTTATCTTGCTCTACAACCCAAGTAGATGCAAGATACTCAGTATTTTGCAAAATGCAACTAAGCAAGGTGGGGATTTACCGTGTACCTTTCCCTTCAAATGACTTTAAGTGACTTCACCTACTTTCCTCTTGCAAGCCAATTTCCTTCTGAGGTGGACAGCTCAGTTTTTGGTGGAGGTGGTGGGTTGATCCCAGCAAACAGCCAAACACCCTCACAAGCTGCTCGCTCGCTCCCCTCTCTTCTGGGATGAGGAGAAAATAGAAGGAAGGTGAGAAGGCTTGTGGATCAAGATAATGACAGTTTAACAGGGAAAGCGAAAGCTGCATGTGCAAGCAAAGCAGAAACAGGAATTCATTCATGACTTCCCCTCAGCAGGTGGATTTCCAGCCACTTCCTGGCAAGGGGTGAGTGGAGGCAGAGTAGGAAAGAGAAAGGCTTTACACTGTGCAAGCACCCTTCAGCAACAGCCAAAACATTGATATGTTATCAACACCGTTTTAGGCACAAACCCAAAACACAGCACCACCGGGCTGTTAAGAAGAACATTAACTCGATCCCAGCCAGACCCAGTACAGCAGAACAGCTAGCTGCTTGCCCCCAATCCCTCTCTCCAGTAAAGAGAATAGAAAAGAGACCAGACTTGGTTCCTTTGCTACAAAACACTCAAGCAGACTACTGGAAAGTAGCAGAACAAAAAATTACTATGGGGAAACCACTACAACATTACAGCATTTGCAGCTTAGTTCAGTGTTTGCAGACATACCTTTCTTCCTAAATGCACTGTATCTATATTGTCATAAACCTCATACCCTGAGCAAAGACTGAATATTCAACACATTAAATTTACATCACCCTATCATAGACTGTCCTTGTTCTATACATTTAAATTGTGATTTGTGAGGCATAGTCAGAAGAAACAAGCAAGTTTAGAGGGAGCTCCCTCCTAGCTTTTAACAATGCTGAAAGATTATCTTGGAGTCAAATGGCATGGGTGATTAGTGTTGCATCAATTTTAATCCTCTCCTAATAGTTTGAGAAATTACTGTCTTTGTCTTAACTTTAGAAGAGTTTTCAGAACTAGTGCAATTAAACACTTAGATCTTTTTTCAGGGTTCAGAATAGCTTTGTAAATAGGCAAAAATGTCAGCTAAGCTGAGACCTATTACTTCAATGCCTACAAGTTCTTACATTTTCTCCTAATTCATTTTAGGCTTTAATTTACCATGAATATCCAAGAGTTATTTATATTTAAAGGGCACATGTTGTACTCACAGGCATGAAAAATATAATTTGTCTCATCTAATGAGTCATAATTAGCTTTTGTTTTTACCTTTCCATAAGCTGAATATTTTTAACATATTTAACTGGAGTTATTTTTACCCAACGATTTATATACTTCTTTCTAATAAGAGCAGTCATATGTCAGCCTATCACTATTACTGCAACTTATTTTCAGATAAAACAAAAATTAAAAAGCCTACATAAAGGAAACAGTGAGTTAAGAAAAAAAAATTTCTCTCTCTAAATAAAGGCAAACATGACCAAAACTTTTTGGATTTTCTTTTCTTCTAATGCTCATGAAACTTTCAGAAAGATGCTGTTTCTCTCCTCAAGAATTTGAATACATCTCTAATAATCTGGAAATCTAAAGAGAATTAGAACATATGTTTAGCATAAGAAACAGCTCTCCATTACAGCAAATAACCCACAGCCTCAACCCCTTCAAAACACTTGCACCATATAGTACGAGGTGTGAAAACACACACATGTGCAGAGTTTTCCTTGGCAGAAAAGTTCCTGTTAATTGTTAGGAAGATACCACTTATAGGCTGATTTTTATGAAACTCAGATTCTGCCTAAGGTATGATGTATTAAAATATGTAAAATACTGCTTCATTTCTGGAGCAGTTCTACAACAACGACAACATGCTCAGTTTCAAAATATTAGTCAATGCAGAAACTCTTAAATGCTGAATACTTAAATTCCTCAGAAGGTTAAATTATGGAGCAGAGGAAAGACAGATCATAGACCTCAACATATCCAGAACAGAATATCCACATTCATTTAAGTTAAAGGAAACAATTTCTGCCGTTCATTCAGTTAACCCTCACCCTTCACTACTTAACTAGAAAAGTTATTTTTGAGCTCTGAGAAGGGAGACTCTTAAATAAAGGGGAAGTTCTTCCTTTAACCACTAATGGGCAGTTAAGAACCTGGAGTCATGAAAAAAATGGGGAAACTAAAACTTCAAGCTGCTTAAAAAAACATCATTTGAAAGCAGAACTGTGACTGACAGATTAATATGGAAAAATATCACCTTGCATTATGCCCGAGTACCATACAATCGCTTACCTAGTCTGGTATCTTAGTGTTCATACAGCTGGTCTCCCTTTGTCAGAGGATTAGCTACACCATATTCCTGTCTTTCAGAGCACACAGTTAACAAATTCTTTACTAATCTGAATATAATGAGCAAGACAAATTTCATAGGACAAAAACATAAACAGAAAGGTCAAATAGTTTTTCCATTAACATCTGTTTTGCAGAAGTACTCACCAAGCTGAAATAACCAGTCCATTCTTCATCTTTAAAATAAACCTCAGGGCAGTAAGACTTGAATAGCGTGAGGTGGAGAAAACAGCAAGGAAACCAAAACTTACTGCCCATAGAATACGTCAGTCTAGTGGATGCCTGCCTGTTATCGTAAGAATCACCTGAGCTGGAGAAGAACTCGAATTATTCAGTACAAAGAACCATTCTGCACACACGATGCAAGACGGAGGGAAGGTCAGCCTGAATCTTTACATAAACCAGCAGGTGAGGACAAACTTGAGTTCTCATTGACTGTCAGAGAGACTGTGGAGCAACAATTTCTGGGGCCAGAGCTACCCAGAATTACCAGTACTCTGTCAGGTGACAGGAAAGTATATATTTCTAAGTGTGGAAATACAAATCCTCATCAGTCCTTTACACTAAGAGAGGTTATCTTTAAAGAGATTTTTTCCATGATGTCTAAATCTCTGTGGAGAGCTTTGTGCCCAGGGATACATCACCATGGACCACTTAATCTACTTCCGTGACAGAGCTGAACTATCATATTTGACTGAAGAGTGCTGATTTGAGGTGCACCCAAGCAAGAAAGCTCTGGAGCTCATGTGCTTCTCAGAACATGTCTGATGCTTCAACCAGTCATGGTGACAGGCAGTTACAAGCCTCAGTGCATAACAGTACAGAGGGACCTTGGTTGAAGTCTTGCGATTTGAGTGTGACACTAGATAGAAGGTGAAACGGCAGTAGCTGCATTCCTCTTCATAATCCATCAGAATACAAAGAGCAGGAGGAAGACATTGTCTTTCCATGGGTATTGCAAAGGAAAATTTTCCAGCCTCGCAAGACAGGCAGGAGCACGCCCACCGTTAGAATGTAGACATGGACTCTAAAAAAAGCTCTAATTATTATGTTTCCTATATTTACATGTTCATCTTGCAAATCTTGTAGTCTGCTTTTATTAATCTATCACTACATAAAAGAAAACTGTAGGACAAATATTCTACCAGTCTTGTTAGACTGTTTCTGACCAAGACAAGTTCCTGATTTCAAGATGGAGCAAAATCTAATATGGTCCTCCAGCGCTAAGACTACTGTACAATCCTTTTACAATACAAGCAATGAAACCATATATGCATTTGTTTTATCCTCCTCAGAATTTATTTTGCATGTAATTTTACAGTTTATCTTTCACATCATACATTTATTCCTCCTCTGGAAAAAAAGGTTTGACACAGACACTTGCCTTGCATTACATTTTGAAACCTGGAACTGATGCCAGTAAAAAAAAACAAGCCACCCTATAAAACATATTAGATCAATACAATGTAAATATAACATGTATTAGAAGTTGCTCGTTATTTCACTACAAGGAAAACAATCTGGAAAAAAAAGATAATCAGTTCCAGTTGCTAAAACAGTTCAGTGTATTTTCTTTAAAGTCTTAGTGTAACAGGAATGCTTTTTATTAGCCCACTATCAAACAATGATCAAACTGGTGTAGAGGAAAATGAAGCATGATCCTAAACAGTATTATGGTGTTCAACTGCAATATAAAATTCTCTGTCACATAGAGCATAGCAGACTGGGGATGTTCATAAAGTCCTTTAAGTGTGAACTCTACAAAAGACTGTTTTCCATCACGCTGCATTATTCCATCGTATCCCTTACTTTGTTTAAGAAGTAAGCCACAAGTAAGCATTCCAAGAACCGTGAATAGATTTTCAGTGTTGGCACAACTATTCAGTAATTTACACAATGGTTCACATAGGAAACTAGGTAAAATTATGACTTGGAAATGGTCACAGACATCTTCCTCTTTGTCTACTTTAAAAGTTAGAAAAATCAGATTTGTACAAAAGACATTCATTTCAGAACCAGTTCAAATATGTTTTTAAATAAATGAAACAAAAAAAAGCATGTCTCATTAATTTGGTATTAATTTTCCAGAATACTCTGCAATACATTTTCAAATATACAAAAGCTTACTCTTTACAAAAAAGTTGTAGAGAACTCACTTGAATAACCTTAGCAGCACTCCAATAATTAACTACCTTGATTTTATCGAAAAAACACCTCAGTTTGATCACTGTATTTTGAGACTGCTTCTTCATGAGAAGCAATGTTTCAAAAGTTATAAAAGTGCAAGAACATCATCATGTTCCAAGCTGAAAGGCAGCTTCTGGAAATAGTGAAATCAGTATTGCAAGGTCCTGACATTAGTGAAATAAATGCAATGGGAAGAATTACACTTTAAGTACATCTTCCAGTGTGGTATCATTGGAGTAAGAACAAAACACTCTTCTCACTGAAGATTTTAGTCATCTAAACAAAATAGTTGTGTCATTTTTTTTCAGCTGTAGCAAGTGAGATGCACAGACTAAGTGATTTGATTGAGAGCAAATAAGCAACACACACAGTAGCATCAGCAGGTCACCAGTCAATCGGCCTGCTCATTTTGCTGCTCGGCATTTTTGTGCCATTTTAATTAAATAAAAAATGGCAAAGTACAATACTCTCAGAGGACCTTCTCATCCATTTGGATAAACATTTCTAATTGCATGTTGGACTTCACTGAAGAAGAGGAGCCTCAAATTAGGTCCCACAAACCGTTAAGGCTGCCTTTTAGCCAAAAACTTCTGTTTTATTTAAGCAAACTACTTACTTTTAGTAGGAAGCATTAATATATAATGAACATTTGAATTCACTATCAAAAAAGAGGATTACAAGAAATTACAAACTTCGGAGCAGGATCACTCTTGTTATTCCTGATAAAATTCTGTAAACAACAATTTAATCAAGAATACCTGCTGCTTTGCAATATCTTAAGTGTAATTTCGTACTACTAGAACTACAAAACCGTTTTCTTTTCTGCCTCTTTTGTAAAGTTTCCTCAAAAGAGGTTCTAACAAGTCAAGAGCTCTGCAATTACATGTGAATATTAATCTTACATTTTAAACACCTAATATTACTATACTCAGTTTCAGATTAGAGCAAGTTTTGTTATACTTAGTATTAGTACAACGTATCAGCATTTCTTCTATGACTTGCTTCTTCAGTGATAGTTATAGAGATGTCATTTTGAGATATCCGTATTCTGAAGCACAATAGCCACTCTGCTTGGAATGTACACCTAGTAAAAATATGACAAGAACAAGAACAGCTGAAAAAACCATCAGCCTCACAGGACACAATTTCTGAATAACAGTAAGCGAAAAAACACATGTGAAATATTTTAACTGTTAAGAATTTAACAGTGGGGCATATTAATCACATTTAAAGAGTGATTATTGACTGCTTAGTCCCCAGCACTTGAATTACACAAGATAATCTAAAAGTTTAAAAGGCAGCTTCATTGCAATCTCTCCTCTTTTCTTAAAATCTTACCTTGATATATTTAAAGTGGCTACCAGTAGAGGGCCTCATATGACTTACAATGACCAGTTTCAAAAACCTGAGGACATCTAGGTCAATAGACCATAGAATGATAAACGACAAAGTTTTGCAACAGCATTTGAACACTCTTCTGCTGTCAATTAAAGTTGCTGCAAGTTCTATGTCATTTCATACAGGTAAATACCAGCAACATGACACAGCAGTGTAGTCTTCTCACTCCTGGCATCTGTGGAGTTTCAGTGTCTGAGCAATAAAACTCACTCTCAAAAATAGACCGGTTCAAAATTAACTATTAAATTATTGCATTTTGCTTTACTCTTTTTTCCTGATTAGCATGAAAAAAATCCAAACATATATAATCAAAAGACTTCTCATAGATCACAAAAGAACTTGTGGCAATATATTTTACATGACATTCCTTCCAAGTAGAGTCGAGTCACAATCTGAAAACAAGACTGATACACACTACCTACCAATTACCTTGATATATGGTACTCCATCAATTGTCAAGCGTATGAACATGTTTGCTGAACAAGTCAATAAAAATGCAATTATAAAAGGTAACACAAGACTGAAGATTATTTGCTTCATTCTGACAATATCCTCTTTTGGACTATCCTCCATCCCTGTAGAATGTCTAGTATTCTGCAATTTCAACTATGTTATCTGCAAACTAGAGCCTGATGGCATGAAAGGCTTTCATAGTTTTCAAAATGGAATAAAGTAATAAAGCAAAAAGCTTTAGGAAAGGGAGAAAAATGAAAAGAACAGCTGATCCTCATTGAACCAGACGGAGCTATGTCCAATGCTTGAAAGGCAGTGAACATAATGATTTCCCCCAAGGTTTTGGTGATAAATAGCTTCTACAAATCTGTGCAGGAGAGGAAATACTTAATGAAGACAACTAGCTCAGAATGTATAGATAAAGGAGAGATTTTAAAACAGTGTATTGAGAAATTCAGCACTCTGGGTTTGTATGATGGAGAGGAACAAATAGAAATAAGCTTTCTAAGAAAGAATGTGTAAAAAGTTACTTCAGTTAAGGGAACAAAAATTAACATTAATACAGGACACAGCAATTCTCAATTATATTCTGGCCAATAATATGTCAGATCCTAGGAGGAGTAAATTAGTCCAGTTCCTTTAAAGTCAATTTACATCAGGTGAGAATCTGAGAGCAGTGTGGAAGCATCCCACTCCTACCACTTCATTGCCAATCAGAATTTTAAAATTGGTTTTAAGCAGAATTTCAGAACTTGTGCAAATGATTGTATTTAGACTGATGAGAGAGATGTTTTCTGTTTGCCGTGAAGAGATGCAACTGCCAGCTTATTACTTTATTCACACATTTTTTTCCTTACCTAAGCAAATTAAATGTGTTTTAGTGTTTTTTTGTCTTGGTGGGCTTCTTGCTAAATCATAGATGAGCCAAATATGGCATTATCTCCTAATCTTATCAACTTAATTCATTGGTCAGTGTAACCACCTCTAAGGCTTAAATAAAACTGCAAGAAGCAACAAAACAGTTAGGGCATGAACAATGAATAAATATTAATAAAATATATTAATAATTATTAAATATGAATATTAATTATTCATTCCACTGCTGTAATATTTTTACAAGGAAAAATACTACAAAAGTATTAAATAAATTCTTGTTACAAATATGTCAGGATTATTCCTCCCCCCGCACCCAACAGTATTTCCAGAAATACTACAGTGTATATGCTCTGGCTTTATTATTTGTCTAAATAGACAGAACACTGAACATTTGTGTGAGGGAGAGGGGAGGAAAAATGTGACCAATGAGATAGAAAAGATTGCTTGTCTTTCCTGAGGTAAAGTGAAATCTGGAAGATTATCTGCCCAGGATCCCAGCAGGGTTTTCAGCCTTCTCAGTCCAGATTTCTCACTTCTGCTCCTTCCTCTTCTTACACTCCGAATCCCAGAGCTTCCTCAGCCTTTCTGCTCCAGAACTACCTTTCTTTCACCTGAACTACTGCTCTTGTAGCTACATATCCCCATTAATTTATTTTCTCTATCCTTTTCCTGAGGATACTGAGGTGTATTGAGTAGACTGTGCTCCAACCGTATGCTACAATTTTCTATGAAGTGGCACAGTTAAAAAAAGTCAGGAAACCATTACTGACAGTATAAGTCAAAATGCAAGCATCTTAATGTCTGGACTCAAACATACAATTTCAAATACATAAAAATATGAATAATCCTTAGCTAACAGCTAATTAATTAGTAACAATAGGTATATTTTAATGGATGCCTCTATCTGACTTAGATTAAGAACTCTGCTTGCTTATAATACTTTAATCCATTGTTCCAGTTCATATCAGAACACATACAAACAGTACTTAATATTACAAAAATAAATGTGCAATAGCATATAATAAAAGGATAACATCCTCAGACACTGAAACAACCATGTTTCTATTGTATTACTCAATTCTGTCATCCTTAAATACTGAAAAAAATGGTAACCACAGTACTTTTTGCATTTTCTACGTAAAGTACTATGGATTTTTTTTTCCTCTCCTTTTTTTGTCTTTAAATTATTTAGGTCCAAATTATAATCAAGAATTTTAAAGATAATTCCAACACATTGAAATGCATTAATGAAGACATCTGTTCTGACATGTTATGATATGTGTCTGTGACAAACTCCATTCCATTGCACTTAGTATCCCGCATAACCCCGGTCCTTTTCAGTCAGGCTGCTGCTACTCAGCAAGTTGGTTTCTAAGCTTTACTGATGCATGGGATTCCTCTGCAGAATTTTTCTTCATTAATTTTTATGAAGTTTCTGTTGGCTAAACCCTCAAATTTATCGAGATGCATCTGGATTGGACCTCTAACATTCAATTTATCAACCACTCACCCTAATTCAGTGTCATCCACAAATCTGCTGAGGGCACGCTCTGTTTCATCATTCCAGTCACTGTTGAAGACTCCAAACAGTATCAGTCCCAGCAGTAATTCCTAGGGCACTCTGCTTCATACCAGTTGACAGCTGGACACTGAGCTTCTGATTACTAAAACTGCAGCAGCCCAGCCAGTTTTTAACCCACCTAACAATCTTATCCAGCCCGTATTTCCTCAGCTCCTAGGTAAGAATGCTGTAGGAGACAAAGCTGAAAGTCTTACTGCATTGATTGTACTAACCTCATGCGCACAGCTAGAGTCATTTCATCACAGAAAGCAATCAGGTTGATCATGCAAGTTTTGCCTTTGCTAGAATCTAGGCTGGCTTTCTGATTGACCCATCTCATATACCCCACCTGTTTGGATATGGATTCCAAGAGGAGGTGGTCCTTGACCTCTCAAGGGACTGATAGGAAAGGTTGACTGGCCATACAGATCCCTCAAGTCTGCCTTTTTGCTTTTACTACAGCCTTTGTTCAGTTGTCAGAAATTTCTCCTGACCACTACGATTTTTCACAAACTATAGTCAGCAGTCTTGCAATCACATCACTGACATCTTTCCAAACCTCTGGGTGTATCCTGTCTTTAAGATGTCCCTAACCTATTGCTCTGCTACTGCTGCTTTCTTTTCAGTAGTGTACTGGCACACAAAAGGGTCTGGGAGCAGGCTTTACCCTTGGAATCTGAGGCAAAAAAAGGCATTGAATACTCCCGTACTCTCCATAGTGCCCATCACAGATTTTACTACTCCCTTTGTCAAGGGACTTGCATTTTTTCTTAAGCTGTTTTTGCTATTAGTATACCTTAGAACCCCCTTCTTGCCACTTTTCATTATCTCTAGATAGTTTTTATATATATAGTACGTGGCCAGAGACATCTATCTATAGGTAGATAGATAAGTATAGTAAAAGTATATAAAGGTGTCTTGATTAAAACCATCATAGGAAACCTAGGTATTCATCAGTAAGAGACATTATCCGAGACATGTCATTTCTGATGTTTTTCTGTACCCTAGGAGGAGGGTCTCAGAAGTTTATTGTCTTCCCTTTTCCTTTCACATACTGTCACTGAATTATATAGTTCCAATTACCAGCTTCAGTTCTATTGATCTCTGCTCTTCTAACCTGCTTCTTTCTGATCACAAGTTTTATCCCATTCATGTCTCCATTTCATGAGGCTCACTTGATGAACACGGACAGAAGTGAAAACCCAAAGTACAGAACACTAAAGAGAATACATTCATAGCTAACCAACGTCTTGACTATCAGTCAATCAAATCATCCTCTGAATCTCTTCTCTGTTTCAAGCTTTCTGTGTTCACCTTAAAAGGCCCTTCCCAGCTTCTTCCTCCCCAACAGACTCATCCATGTTGGAAAGGGCCTCAGGAGGCCCAAACTCCCTGCTGAAAGCAGGGTCAGCTATGAGGTCAGATCAGGTTACTCAGGGCTTTACATATCTCAATGAATTGCCCCTCTGCTTTCTATACCAACTGCTTACTTATTACCTCATGTCCTCTAAGGTGTCACATGAACTCTGCTATTTTAGGAAACTGTGGAGACATCTAAAACCACACAGAGGAAGACTCATGAGGCCTTTCCTGAAGGGGGAGTGGAATACAGGGAAGGGAGAACATTGGATCTGTTTAGGACAGAGTTAGGGTGACTCAGCTGTGAATAAAAGTTTTTGACAAAGTTAATATTCAAATGTTTCGTCATCAAACTATCATTGAAAGTCTTTTTATTCTCAATGGAGTATTCAGCAGGAATAAAGTGGAATAATTGTGGTTGACTTCACAGGCAGATGTGCTAACAGAGAGGATGATGGAGGATAGGAATGTTGTTTGGAAGTCAAATACATACAAAATTGTTTTTTATCACTTCTGACCTTTCTATACTGCATGTCCATTTAAACTACGAGGCAGTTACACTGTCTTGAAACTAGGCAAATCCCACACAGATCAAGGCTTCTGGCACTAAAATAGTACAGCCACTCTAATAGAGAGAGAAAACCCCACTTATTACAATCAACCTATTTTCCACCAACATACATGGTGTTCTGTCAAGATCATAGTCCATTCATGTAGGCTATCTCAAACAGGGAAGAATAACTAGTACTACTGCTACTTGCCAGGAACATATATGATGCTTTTCAGCCATACAAATGCTTACTCCTTATACTTTTTTTTCTGTAAATATCCAGGTAATTTCAAGAAACAAGAGATTAGAAAAGCTAAGAAGAGTACAGGAATACCAAATACATAAAGCACTTGTGAACAACAGCAGTTATAAGCAGGAAGCTCACCTTGGATATTTTGGGAGAGGACTACAATACACAGCAATCTCCAAATGCATCTAAAACCCCACAAGCAAGAAGTTCTGCAAATGACAACTGTTACTTTCAGATCTGTCAGACTAGATTCAGTACCAGGTGCAAGCACAACTGAAATTGGCTGGAACTGCAATGAACTACTCTTCATCCCACTTTCAGGGCTGGAAAACACCAAGCCCTAAAAATCATTTCAAGGTCATTTTGCAACAGATGGGAGAATTACTGGAACTCAGAGCTAGATCAGGCACTGCAGAAAAATATTTGATAGCGCATATTGCAGCTGGTAGATGCAGAAGGCAATGTCACAAGAGTCTGTGCCAACATTTTCCCAAACTTTTAATTAAAATGAGGGCTTTAGACAATCTCATGTCTCTGTATCACTACTAATTGTCAGACACTGTCACTATTCTGAGAATATAATTAACCATCAATGAGTAAGATACATGATAGCTTTTGCTTTCTGACTATAATTTGTTATACAAAACCTCAGACTTTTTCAGATTTCATTTTGCTAGATATTGCATATGACAAAGAAGGTATGCTTAAAATAATGTGGAGTTCTGCCTTCCAATTTGTTTTTCAATTTACAGCTGTACAGCATGAATATGCAGAAAATAATTTCTCAGACTGTCTTGCTTCATTTATGCAAAAGGCCATATACTGCACAGGCTGTATCTCAAGATTTCTCCTCTATTATCTTCTGCACTCTTTCTTCAGGTTAAGAAAGAGTACTTTAAAAAGACAACAAAAACCCCTGGCAAACACAAACAAGTAGACTAAAAAATAAGATAGGATGAAGGAAAATGACTAACAGAATAACTTTGGAATCATTACACTTGATTGTGGTTTTTGTTTGTTTTAAGAAGTCAAACGGTCAATGAATATGAGCAAATAAATTTATATGTTTTAATCATCAAGAGGTAAAAATAACAAAAGACCTTGCTGGTATTATAGTCTTACTGATTCCCCTAGTTAAAACAGTTAATTTTCTAACTATCTGTGCATGTCAGGGGAGAAAACAGCTAAAAACTACATCAGTCCCTTAAAATTCAATACATAAATCCTTATCACGAAAGTTATTCAAATGAGTATTTTCAAAGGTAAGGTCACTAAAAGCTTTTAGATCATTTCAGTCTATGTGAATACTTTAATTTGTCAACAGACTCAAGGAAGCAGGAAGTTGCACTTGAACATTGAATCCTATACATTAAGGTCAAGGTTAAAAACCCAACCCAGCAATAAGGATATTCTTAAAATAAAATATATAATTTCAGTTTCATTTAATGGGAAAAGATTATATCAATGGAGGCCAAAAATAGAGAATCAGAAAAAAACAGTATTGGGGGCAGGGAGAAAGGAATATTTTGACATCTATTTATTTTTTAACTAACTGGAAAGAACTACAGAAAGAGTAAATCTATAAAAGCTGAAATATGTTAAACAATTATATTTCTCAATAAACTGCACACTACTTGGCCAATGACACAACATGCTCTCCAATATTCCATTTAGCCTGCTTATTACTCAGTTCTGTTGGTGCAAGAAGCACCAAAGTATAAACCCCACCATTTTCATATAAATCCTAACTTTCGGTGTAGTACCAAAATATTCAAGTTACTAGGACACACACTGATATCTAGTTGTATTTTACAGTAAAATTCAGTCAAGTCAGGTGCCTTAGAAAAGACTGACAAAACATTTTGAATTATGAGTGTTTAATAAATTGTTCTTTTTCTCCCACCCCCCGCCCCAATCTAAGTTTCACATCCAACTACAACAACCAAGTAAGGTATCAACAAATGACTTTGTACATAAAGGGGCACTATGATCCGAGAGGAGTTGAAATGTGTGTGCAGCAATTAATTTACATCTTGCACAGAGATGATAAGATATAAGCAAACTAGAAGTTTCTAGAAGAGTTGAAAAAGCACACAGCTTCTGTAAAGCATACCTCAAAAAAGACTATTAGGAGAACACCACAGCAGAGACGTAAACAGAAATATAACTGTGGTAAAAAGAATCTATTTTTACAATGACAAAGTGGTTAACAGCTTGTTATTAGAAAGTTTGATTACGTGGAAAGTTATGTACATTTCATATATTTGTTAACAATCCAGAACAGAACAAGCAATGAAATGGAAAAATTAGATTATAATTATTTAAATCAGTCATATCACAAAGGACATTTTTTTGTGCATTTTTCTATGGAGTTTTCAGGGTGTGTCTCGTGACTTTGAAATTTGGCCCTCTACAGCATTACTAAACAAACCTGAATCATCATCTGTTCATCAACAAAATTTTACAGCGACATGCCTAGCAGTGCTTACAAAGCTTCCTCTTCATCCAGGGTTCTTTGCTCCAGGAATTTCATATCTCCCTTCTTCTCATTTTGCAATGTCACTTTGAATATTTCCTTTATTAGGTGATGTTTCTAGAATGAATCATGTCACATCTAATCTTCTATTTTTGTAACACATTTGTGTGCTATTTAAGCTTGACTTGAGCAGCGTAATTATTGCATGTGATTTCATTTTGTCATAGCCCTCTGGGCATGTTTTGCTGACAATGTTTACTTACACACCTTAAGGAAGGTGCCTCTGTCATTAAAAAAAAATATTTCTTTGAAGTTTGTGGTGGAGGAGATTTTTGACACAAGAAACTTAAGTCTCGTGCATTATGTAAAGAGAGTAAGATAATTGTTAAACAGCAGGAAAAGAATCTTTATGAGTTTACTGGGGCAGCATCATACATTTTTTGAAACGAAATTTGAGGGGAAGACTTCTGCTTGGATTTTAGAAACTTCAGCTAAGACTAAAGCAACTCCCAAGGCTAACTGATTGCCCAAGAACTGGGATGTAATTTGCTATTTTATTGTAAAATAGCAGCTGGAGGTATTTACTGTAACTTTTATTCTTTCTTGGAGTTCTATCTTGCTGAATTTAGTCAGGTTTTCCAGATTTTTTTCCCCAATTACTTTTACTTGGTGTCCTTTTACTAGCATTTTACCTCTATGTGGTGCTTGTGGCATCTTCTGGGGTGTTGGCTGAAGGTGGTCTGTGAATTGGATTGCTGAAGGACATAAAAAAAAAGTTAACATGGCCCATGCTGCTGGGTTTCTTTCTGACCCAGAAGTGCCACTGCCATGCCACAGTTTATGCTGCAAAAGTGCATTTGCTGCTTTGCTTGTCACATGCCTTATCTTCCACATGCTCCTAGCAAATTGCATCTTCACATTTTGTTGCGTTTTTTTTCTGTCTTGAATGACTTGCACTCACCATCTAAGAGTCTAAATGTGAAATATACATTCCAAATTACAGTTAATTGGCTTTCAAAAGTTAAGTTAGTGGTAGATAATTAAGATGCTCTCCGATCACCAAAGCGAGATATTTGAATTGGACACACGAAGCAACAATTCTGGAAGCATTAATTTGCTACATAACCTTCAGGAATGAGATCTTAGAGCCTTAGTTTCTTTGTGTGCAAATGAGCATAGATACTTACCCACACTATGAGGGCATTGTCACATACAGATACTTAAAAAAGTTCCCAAGATCCTTTACATCAAGCATGATAAAAGCACAAGTGTTCTTTCATATAATGAAAATATTTTAAAACAAGCAAATGAGAGAAATGCCAATACCCTGAATACATTGAAATAGGGTGACTGCAAGTGAGAGAGACAGATTAAAAGTGACAATAATTCTCAGGAGTTTAGACCTCATGAGAGATGTTAAGATGTGACACCAGAAATTGATGTCTCCATTCTGTCATGGAAGAGGAGAGGTCCACACAAATCAGTGGAGACACTCCATTTTTGTAGCCTGTTAAGATTACAAGTATAACTTATCTACAGGCATTTATGTGTATAGATATACCGACGCATAGAGATACGCACCCCTTCACCCATGTATATCTTTTAGATATGAAAACCTAGTCAGCAATATAAGCATTTTCAGAACTTTTTCAGTGAACTCTGCCTTAATTCATGGCCTTTTTGAATATTATTCTGCTGCACTTGTGAACATATACACACATACACATATGTGAATACATATGTAAAAAATGGGAAAGGTGTATATATGTATACATATACATATATAGAGAATGGGAAAAATGACATTTTTAAATTGTTAATTGTGATAAGTGATTATGATTTCAAGAGTAATGAAGAAAGGTAGAGTTTTTATTAGTCACCATCTCAGCTAACAGAAATTGTATGCAAGGATATGCCTCCCACTTCATCTGAAGTGATTTTTGGGGAAGTCTTTATCCATTATCTGTCCAGCTCTGGAGTCCTCAGTACACGAAGGACATAGACCTGTTGGAGAGGGTCCAGAGAAGGCCACAAAAATGATCAGAGGGCTGGAACACCTCTGCTCTGAGGAAAGGCTGAAAGAGCTGGGGTTGTTCAGCCTGGAGAAGAGAAGGCTCTGGGGAGACCTTATTGCAGCCTTTCAGTCCTTAAAGGGGGCTTCTAAGAAAGGTGGGGACAGACTTTTTAGCAGGGCCAATAGCGATAGGACAAGGGGTAATGATTTTAAACTAAAAGAGGGTAGATTCAGACTAGATATAAGGAAGAAATTTTTTACAATAAGGGTAGTGAAACCCTGGAATGGGTTGCCCAGAGAGGTGGTAGATGCCCCATCCTTGGAAACACTCAAGGACAGGCTGGATGGGGCTCTGAGCAACCTGATCGAGTTGAAGATGTCCCTGTCAATTGCAGGGGGGACGGACTAGATGACCTTTAAAGGTCCCTTCCATCCCAAAGCATTCTATGATTCTACGATTATTCATATCACTTCAGGACTGGAAATTCTTGAAATTCTTGATGTGAACAGAGAAGGTCTGTTCTGTTTTGCAAAGTTTTTCTGTAAACCGAGGAGGAGAAAGCCAGCTGGCAAACGCATCATTTACTCTAATTCGTGTTTGTGGAGTTAAGCAAACGATTTTAAGAAAGCCACGCAAGATTCAGTTTCTACAGAGCTTTAAATCACAAAGCAAGCATAAAGATGGAGTTTCTCAGACATGAAAACAAAGCAAATAATGATATTAAAAATGACAATTCAAAAGCACATTAGAAGGTTTTCATGCATGCTGGCAAGGAACATTGTGTGCCAGACACTACATTTAAATTTTCATGCACTCTTGCAATGTCAGAAGAGAAAAATCAGTTAACATCATAGGTCATAATCAAATCATAGCATTGTCATCTCTACCGTATTCAAAGGCTAATTTCAGAAAATAAATTTTAACACCCCCCCCCAAATACTCCTAGAATAGAATCTGTATTTGTCCAAAGCATTTTAAAAGTTATTCAGATGAAAGTAGAATGAAAAAAAAAAAAAAGAAAACTCACTTACCATAAGTGAATTAGGTCGATAATTGTGAGGATATTCTTCAGAGAAGTACTCTGTACTGTGGTCCAGCCTTTGATGCCCTCCATATTCGGCAGCATCAGAATCCAGAAGGATTTTATACTTAAAAATGACTATTAAGGAACTATGCCAAATTACTGTTAAATGGGAAAGAAAGCAAAAAACCTAGAAGAACTGCTGCAACATAATTCATGCTAATATACTCAATATAAAGCAAAAATAATAATAATAATTAAGAAATCTAAGAAAACTTAGGAGTGGAAAAATATACAGAACATATAGACATGCAGAACGTATGACGTTTTGTCTTGAAAATTTCATCTTAGCATCGTGACTTCTAGTAAAGAAAGTCCCTTCCAGTCTCCTCTGGAATCTTCCATGAATGATAAGTTTATAGCATTGCAGTAGATATGCACTTTATTTGATGAACTAGACCAAAAATATATCACTAAACGAGTGGATTTGAACTGCATTTAAGAAGTTACATAATTGTGACTGTCAAAATCAATTGGTGTTTAGCAATATTTCACAGTCTGTCAGAATCTGATCAAGTGTTAATGAGAAAAGCATGTAATTTTACAGAAGAAAACCCCACAGCTCCTTTGAGAGTTTTTCAGAAAAGAGTTTGAATTATTATAGCACAGAGGAGCAAAAGAAAGCTTATATTTAATAGAAGACCTTTTAAAAGAAGACAAACATTTTGACTGCAGATGTTAAAACGGGGTGAGTTATTTAACAAAGTGTAACGACGAGTTGGAATACCTGTACAGATATTTAAAAGGATTCAAACAGCTTTAGCAAAAAAATAAAAGATAAAATAACATTGAAAGAAGAAAATCAGAAAATGTAAGGAAATAAATGGGGAAATAAAGAGCTAACACATTCAAAAGTCAATTTCTTCTTATTTGGGACAACAACAAATAGAATGTTTTAATTTTATGATTATTTAAGTACCTTTGAATTTCTTGTTTGGACATAATTAAAACATCTTTTTCCCTCTTGAAGTTACAACAGAAAGCCTCAATCTCCACTCCTCACTGCCCAAAACATACAGAGAGGGAAATAACAGTGCTCTATAATTCACAATCTCTGCTTCCTTAATTTTAAGTCATGGAAGAATCTTATTTTGCTAGAGATTGTATTTAATAGGATTAGGAAAGAGTGAAGCAACACTCTTTCAAGTTAGTTGTTCTTAAACTGCTCTTGGGCTTCTGTGTTTGCTCAACCTTTTGAAAATAGGGCTGCTCAAAAATCTAAGGATTTTGATATTAACAGATTTGTTTTTGAGTCTTTTTACATTACTCTCTATCAGATGAGTTTAGGAAATTTCCCAACCACCAGTCTTACTGATTTAAATCTGTAGCAACAAGAAAGACTGAAGCATGACATAACACAAAAAATAGCCTAAGCTTAAAGTAACTGTAAGCTTACTCTGAGATATTTCAGTTTAGAAGATTGCACAGGTTTGCTGACAGAAGGCAAAGAAGAAAAATAGATGCACATGTGGAAAAAAGCAAAGCTGACAGTTAGCTACCAAATCACTAATGTTAAGTAATCCCTTCCCCACAAACATTTGCAGCAAAATGAGAGAAAGGTCCAGAACTGCCAAGTTAATTGTTGATTCTAGAGGGCAGGTGCCCAAAGAGAAACAGCAGATCACCACATTCCCTGGCAAAGTCTTTTGTGTTTGTTACCTTTTTTTTTTTTAAAAAAAAAAGTTAGGAAAATTATACTTTGCCAGCTTTAGTCCTCAATGCCTTATATGTGCACTACAGACACGCCTGCCCCCCCTTTATTTTATAAACACATTCAAATTACCATTCATGTGTTGTCACGTACAACATACAACAATACAAACTACAACTTGTAGTTACTCTCTCCAGTGCCCTTTCAAACCCAGCATCAGCAATGGCTGCTACTATTCCGCTGTATATTTTATTAACATGGCAGGGGAATGTCTCCGTCAAGCATTTCACTCTTTGCTTCTGTGATCTACACTATACATTAAATTTAATAATTTATCAATGTTGCTGAAAGCCCTGACATCTCTAATGATTCCTTTAAAACTATTTACAGCAAATGCAATTGTTATGGCTATGCAAATTTTAAAACAATTTATCCCATTTCCTTAATCCAGGCTATAAAAGCACGTCTAGAAGTGCTCTCTAGCAATACAGAGTTAATATCGTTGCCTCTCCACACCTCACAACACTGAATATTTGGTGTAAATACTGTTAACCAGATCCTGAATAATGGGGTCAAAAAGAATTTTAAGATCTTCACAAATTAGATATTTCTCGGGGAAAAATAACTAGTTTGGTAAACATGCCCATTTACCTTCCAACTTAAACCTCACAGAAAAGCTGCTTTTCACATTTCAGAATTTTACAAGCATCTAGGTTTTTGAAGACTACTTTCACAAAAACATTAAACAACAGTTGTGCATTTTAATTAAAGCACATAACAGAAGTATTTGCTTTTGCAGTGGGGTCTCTTGTTTCAGTGACAGTGTTGGAAATACCAACCTGTACTTGGACTGAAAAAAAGCCCAATTTGTGTTCACTTTGATGCTCTGACTAAATTTCCTAACCACTACAGTGGAGGAGAGTAGCAAAAGCAATGAACTCTTGTATAGATAGAGCTGGAAATGGAAAGGCTGTCATTATCTACCACATTAATTACTGAATTACTATGCTTTTATGATGTTTTGAAATACATATTTTAATGCAATTTTTTATTTAATCTTATGCATGTTTAATAACACATAAAACACCACTAAGTAAATGCAAATCATAAAATAGGATAATTTGTATTTTGTTCCTCAACTCTTACTATTGATAAAAGAATCCAAGTGCTATTTGTGGGGGTGATGGTCCAGCATAATTAAAAGCTTTGCAGAAGAGCAGATAAGCATTTCTACTCACCAGCTGTAAAACAAGGTAAGGCTTACTGAGTATTTAAAAAGAAACTACTCTTTTCTGTATAGTCTGGTTTGATTCACATAAACATCTATCACAAATCAAATACATTCAAATAATATTAAGTACATTGGGTCCTCTGTATTATATATGATAGCCCTAGTACAGAGATTACCTATGTGACAGATTACCCATGAAGTTAGAAAGTCTGGACACAACTGAGCAGACTAGACATATAGGAAGGGTAACCAAACATATACAAAAAGACTGTAGGTGATCCTGATGGTTTCATCTTCATCCTTTCATAACCTGTTTTAAAATCAGGATTAGGAACTGTTACAGTTTTGATTTTCTTGTACAATGAAATGTTTAAGCATCCATACTTCTGGTTCTCTGGCTCTTTCCAGGCATGCAACTATAGCATGGTTGTGTATGTAAATATTTATTTTCTTTTTAACTCGTATGTAAATCAGCTCTCATTTTCTTGCTGCATTTCTCAATATACAAAAGAATACCTAAAACAGATTTCATTTTTATCCCTTGCTACCACTTCTTGGCTAAAAGCAAAAGGTTATGGTTACGGCAATACAGATGGGACCAAAGATAAAAAAAAAATTGTGCTGAAACATCTAATTTCTGTCTGCATATAGAAACTTTCAGAAAGTGAATTTAAGATAGAAAGAAAGAAGTGTACGGACAACAGAAGACATGGGAACACTTTTGAAAAGCTTTTGATCCTTTAAGCAGTCTTGGGATCAGCCGGCTGTCCTGAACCAGTTATAGTGGCAATGATAGTAACACTGGCATGATCCCATGCTTAATCCAGCTGGAAATTATAACTATATGACAAGATTAAATTTACTCATTCTCATTATATCTACATGGATTAAAAGATTTACTCACAAAAGTAATGGCTAAAAGTAACCCTGGATACTTTGTTTAGGGTGCACAGAGAAAGCTTTGGGTGTGTTTTGTTTGTTTGTATAAACCAAACAACTTTCCCATAAAGCCTTTTTCAGTATTTCCTAAGGGAAATCCTTAGTTATAGGATTATAAAGTTATAAAATAGCAGACTGAAAGAATTTTTTTTTCCTCAATCATTAACAGTGCTGTGTAATAGCAAAGTGCTGAAAATTTCTATCATTATTGAAACAAGACACTGAATTAAAACCATTCAAGCACTGTTCAAGGAAGAATTAAAAAATAAACCTCCAAATGCAGAAAAAGAAGTCTAAATTTAAAATTAACTAAAAAGTTTCTAAATCAACGCATCTGCCTAGATGTTCTACATACCTTCTTCTAGAAATTAAAAATATATATACACTGATGAAAGCAGCATGTTTTCAGATTTTACCTCTTGCAAAAACATTAAGAAGCAGTGGTGACAGTAGAACATGCAAATAAAATGCTGGAGCAACTAGTCACTGTAATTTTAAAGTACTGGCCACTGTAGTGGCCGAAACAAGGCTGACTCCATCTGATGCTGAGTGTTAAACAGCTTCTTAGTGTGGTTAGTTTATTAGCTACATGTACAGTGATGGCATAAGGTAAAAACTTCTAAATAAAGTCTTCAATGTGTTGGATGTATTTTGACAAATCCAACCCTCAAATCCTTGGAAAATATTTTTGCCCATCTTAGATGAAAATCAAAGGCCAGCTTTCAAGTACTGTACCAGCATTTCTCTTTAGTTGTGTTTTAGCAACTAGCATACAAGCAGCCTACATCTGAATGATCTTCAATATTGTAATAAATGGATTCTCAGAGGTCAGGTTGAATAAACTGGCAAAGCAATGTAGAATAACTCACACCAGCATTTAACAGCTGATTGTCGTTCCAATTTTGTTTATTAAAAAAAGTCACTAAGTCAACAATGTAGAAGACTACAAATTACTAAGGAGCAACCCTTATGAAGTGTGGATTAGGAAACTATCATTAACGCACCAAGATTTCCTTGTACTACTTTGATTTAGAAAATTGAACACAAAAATAGCTTCTGTTTTTTTCAGTACTGCAGCAATTCAAAATTGGAAACTACACAAGGCAAACCATGAAGTTCACACATGTAGGTTTCATATTTTGATTGAAGTTTTCATAGTTATCAATCACTAGCAGAAGTGCAATTGCCCTTAGATGCACCAGTAAATACATATCTGAAATTACATTTTTTCCTTACTTAGGCACATTTTTCTCTTTTTTAGGTACAACCAGAGATTCAGATATACAAGATATCATGTTAATTTTCTCTAGGTGAATCTGTCTCAGGAGACAGAAGAGAAACCTTCCTTGGTTTCACTTTGAGAACTTACTATATTCCCTAGGTAGGGCCCTGTGTGTATCTGTTTGTTCACCTTGAAGATGCAACCCAGGGTTATTCTAAGAAAAAATGAAAATAGAGTTACTTCAGTTCAGGGTAGTTTATACAATGAGTTAATTCACCATCTCTTTCTTCAAAACTGAAACTGACTGCACAAAGAATTAGAGATATAATGTATGAAAAAGCCAAGTGCAATGCTTTAAAAGTGCCATTTGGTTGACCATAAGTGACTTACCTCTTGTATGCTTAGACATAGACAGTGAACTGGGAGTGGAGAGTCAAGAGTCATGGAACTGATGCTTACCTTCAGTGGTACAGCTGCCAGACAGAAAGCACAAACTGAACTTTCCACTACTCCATGTGTTCACTGGATCCTCATGTTTGATGTGAGAGAGTACAGGAATCAGAAGGTGCATCTACCTTAACATTTAAGATGGGCTTGGGAGTACACTTTTCGAGCAATTCTCCTCATCAACCATTATCATGCTTTGGTTCATGATTCAAAGCCAGTTTTTTGTGGCTATGGGTTTTTTTGGGGGGGGTGAAGGGTGTTGTGGGGTTTTTTTTTGTTTGTTTCTTTGTTTGTTTTTAAATCTTTACTCATCTTTAACAACTTTTCTGATAGAATTAATACAAAAAGCTGTGAAAAGCTGCTATTTAGGAAAGCCACTGCTAAAAAGCTGCAAGTTAATGAGAGAAAAGAGCTCAAGAGGCAAGAAAGGTGACCTCCACTTACCACAGGAGTTTACCCACAGAAGGTAAGGGCACAGTATCATAAGCAAGTCTGAAGGAGAAAAGACAAGGATCACAAGTCATAGGACAGGATCATAGGGATGGGAACAACAACAACTCAAGCTGGAAGGGACCTCTGGAAGTCAGCTACAGGGTAAGATCAGATTGCTCAGGGCTTTATCCAGTAAGCTCTTGAAAAGACCCAAAGATGGAGCCTGGAAAACCTCTCTGGGCAACCTGTTCCAACACTTGCTTGACTGTCAGCCCTGTGGACAAGTTTCTCTTCAGAAAGGCAAGACCCCTGCTATTAGACCTGCAACTAGTAAAGTAGTACCAAGATTGCAATAATCCCCATCCCCATTGGATACTCTGAGTTTTAGATTGGATTTACTGGCACCATGATCTACATTTTTCCAACAGCAAAAGATACCTCATAGAGAACGCTATTCATTGCCTGTTTTTCAGAAGTACGTAGAAAAGCTGTTGGAAAAAGTGCCCAGATAGAAAAGCAATGAGGATGACAATGACAATGATATATAACTTTGATGTACTGTGGTGTCCAGGCAGCAATTTTCATTGCCAAAATGCTACCTGTTAAAATAAAAGAAGATATCCTGGCAACAAGTGAAGACAAGAAACAAAACAAGAAAAAGGAAAGCCAGGCACACCAACAGCTGTAGAACTGACAATCATTATTCTCAATATGGACTGAAAGAAAGAGAAAGGATATCAAAGACCAGCAATTCCTCAAAGAAATTGATTTTTTAAAAAGCAAGCTATGGGCACAAGCATAATTTATGAATTATTAATATGCATGCAGAACAAGAAATACAGCCACAGACCAATATGGCTAATTAATGAACTTCTCATTCATCTCATATCCTAGAAAGAAGCCTAAAGAAAGTAGCAACTAGATTTTCAAGCTAGGCATAAAAGAATACAAAAATAATAATAAAGAAGTTAAAGGGACAAAGTGATATGCTATCAAGATGCATTAAGGAAAACAAGAACTCAGTAATTAAATGCACCATAAACACAGGGAAGATGAAGAAAAGCACAACTGCAGGAAGACTGTAAAGAACCTGAAGTGGTTAGGCCGTTTTGTTTTTAATAGTTCTTGAACTTCACTGAAAAAACAGGTAACTAGCATAATTAATCTCAAGATGAAGGGTACCTCTGTTCCTCCTCTCTACACACTCCTGATTTTGGCGAAGACAAAGGGGTCAACCTACAACTTAGAAATGCATATTAGAGAGTATTTGGATGAATTTTCTAATTAAACAACTCGGCCTGATGAACTTCACTTCAGGATATGTAGAGGATAGTTGAAGCCATTGAGCAGTTAAGTCATGGCACAGTACTGAGGAGGAGGGCGTTACTACACCTTTTTGCCTCAACCAAATATGGATGCTTTTTGCTTAAATTAAATGTAAATCTGGAGTTACATAAATCCATATTGGTTGGTAATCATGAACATAAAAATGCTGATTTACCTTTGTGCCAAGATAACAAGCCTTGCAAAAAAAAAAAGGGGGGAGCGAGGAGAGAGCATGCACATGCTTAATTTTAATGAGACTCCAATGCTGCAGAAGAATTGTTTAACGAAAATCAGCGTGGGATCTTACAGAAGAGAAAGGAGCTGTTTCTGAAATCTTCAAAAAGTTGCTTTTACCCACTTACATTCATTCTGTAATAGACTTCGTTCACTCTCACAACGGTGACGACAAAGGATGTCAGTTACTGAGTCTTCATCAAGTCTCTTAGGTTCTTCTTGATTCATGATGAGGACCCAGCTTTTGTTATGATCTGTTCTTTGCTCCAGAATCTTGCTTACTGCAATCTCCATAAGCATTAGGAAAGGTTGTGGTTCACTGTCTGCTTACCCTTGTTCACTTGAAACTTGTCTGTTTTCCTACTGAGCTAATGAGAAAAGGAGTAGTGTATATTAAACCTTGTTGGCATCCCACTGCTGTTATGTTGTAGGGTCCTCTGAGAAGTCATCTGGGCCACAGGAGAGATAGTGACACTTATTAGAGTACCTACCTTCTTGTCTTGACATGGAAAAAAAGCCCCTCCTTTGTTTTACTGCTAGAAACAGTATTCTCCATTATCAATACAGGCCATTCTTTTAATCCCCATTTTGTTGCTTCTGCTAGTGCTTTCACAAACACATTTCCAGTCACATATTTTGTCCACACTAGTAATATTATTACTATTTTGCAGGTGGCAAAGTTTACAGTGGCTTCAAGTAGGCTATAGGACCAGAGTAAATTCAAGAAATGGCCCAGGGTGAAATAGGGGATGTTCAGTTGGGATAAATGCAAAATGCTACACTGATAGGAATAAAAATTATTTAACTGTGGGGTAACAAATACAAGACAAGGAGGAGGAAACAGGAAGTACTGAAAAATAGCATATCACAAATGGAACATGTCTTGGCACAAATATCACTTAGGATTTCAATTTTCAACACCATGAATCTGCCTATTTCTCCAGCTTCAGTAAACTGCCAGAACTGTGACTTGCTTCTGGCACTGAACTTCAAGAAAACTAATTCCAGGAGAACAGCTGAAAAACTTTAACAAGAGAAGATCAAAAAAGTGACTTGCAATGCCATCAAAACAGAAAGGAAGTCTCTCCTCCTTTAAAAATAGGACCAATAACAAACAGTACCTAAATTGTGGTAAGACAATTTCAATTAAACATTAAGAAAAACTTTCCGATAGCAGAAACGGTGACGTACAGGAGTAAATCTGACTACAAAAGTGGGGGAGGTTATTTTGAAATTACTATGGCTGATGTAATAACTTAAATGGAAAACAAATCAAAGCCCCTTTCCTGTTCTTTCCTCCTCCTTTTAGCCATGTTCCTTTCAAAGAGAGGGAACAAGGTTTCCGTATTAAATTTTTACTGCAGACAGGCCTTGGAATCAACCTCTACCCCACAGAAAGCTCTAGTCAGCATTAAAAAAAAAAAAAAAAAAAAGAGGAAACTTATGAATGGTTTCCCTGTTAACACTCAAAATTTTATCCACAATCAGAACTAGAGAGAGCTGACCTAGATGTTGATTATTCATCTATCTCCAAACCGAGGCAAATTAGGCAGAAATAATTTGTTAGCTCAAGCTGCCTGTTTCTCACGAAAAGGCTTCTGAAAGAGCATAATTTATGAAGTAAAAATCCAGCATGAGCATAGAAATGTTTTCCTTTTTCCTTCACAGAATGAAACTGAAATTGGGCAATAGCACATGCTGCTCTAGTAGTTAGAGACTCACGGTGCTGGAAACCTGTTTCTTTTCCTACGTGGATCAAAGATGCATTCCCACGTTAGTATGCTATATTTCTTATTCACACCTATTAACCTTAACATATCAACTACCTTGATAGAAAATGGCATTTGGCTGATCCTAAATTAAGTCCTGTGTCTCCATGTGCCAGATACCCCCCGAATTCTGACAGGCAGGGACAGTTACATAACAGCACTTCAAAGCAGCCTGCAAAGCAGCATCTTTGCCTTCAGCAATCGCACGCCAGTGACTCATTCAAGTGACCTTATTTGCTCATTAGAAGCTCTAGGTACAGACTGCAAATGTCAGAAAGCCTGAATTAATTTTTTTTTTTTTAAAGTATATTTTTGCAGCACTTTGAAGACTATTTGTGATACCTCAGGTCTCATCTAGTTATTTGCTTATGGACAACTCTGATTTCAAATGTCTTTATGCACCCTAAATTCATGCCAACAAGTGTACGACTGGTATTCACTCACTCTAGCATTACAGTGCTTTGATATTTTATACCATGTAAAAATGGTAACATTTGTAACTAAGTAACCATTTCTTCCCATGACTTTTTTTTCCTTCTTGCACTTTAGAAGTATATGACAACAGGAAACGTCAAGATAGAAATAGAGATAAGCTAGTAGCGATTCATGTTGCTCAACAACATTTATGGACTTTCATGCTCGCATATAAAATTAAGGTCTTGGTCCTTGAATGTCTCACACTAGGGCACACCATCTTAGGAGAACACGATGGAGAATAGAGCAACCCAACGTCACGGGAAATAAGTCAAGAGAGAAGACTGCAGTATAAAAGAGAAGGAAAAACTGACTCCAAGCTGGCTGTGACTCTTCATATAGCTTTTGACTGGTTGACTGTTCAGAAAAATATTTTCCAAACCAAGTGGGACCAGAATGAAGCCTGCTCTTCAGGCTGGTTCAGTAACTGCCTTCGAGTACCAAATTAAAAATCCACCAATTTCTTTAAAAAACCCAGAGTAACAACAAACTCTTGGTTTTAAGTACTTCTGCTTTGTGTTTAAGTTCCAAAGGGATTGTGAAGAATTCCTTTTAAAGTGGAGAAGTTGTTCTGAAGATTTAATGTCACATGTGACCACATTTCCTAATTATAGGACTTTTTTTTAAAAATCTCAGGTTAAAAGGTTCCATTACAAAACTATACATAAAATTCATGGCTCTATTTGCAGGACGAGTTAGAAAAAAAGCTAGTCAACATTAAAACATCCCAACGTATTTAAAGAAAACAGATACTAAAGCTCAGCCTGCTGGATGTTGGCAGGGAAGAAGAAAGGATGCTGAAAGCAAGTAGAATAGAATGGTAATAGTCGTTGTTAACTTTGAGATACATTTCATTTAAAAACTGATACCATAAACAGTTCTGCATTACTTCTATACTATAAATGTCTGACTCCTCTAGGAGATGGAGCTGCAACAAGAAAGCACCGTGATTTTTTTGTTGTTGTTGTTGCTTATAAGCCGATGCAAAGTATTGTTCAAGTCAGCTATTCTCAATTAATAGTTCAGAAACTTCAGCCAAGAAAGATTACCATGTCTAAAAGAAATGAACGCACATAATTTGCTTCTCTCCTAGTTAGGTGGAATATAAACTGGACTTCCTATGGACTTGTGTCCTTGATAAAATACTCTATACCCTTAACTTTCAGTTCTAAAAATAAGGCTAAATCCTCCTTGAAGTACCAAAAGCCTCTCTCTCTCATGTTCTGGAAATCATGCCATCCTTTTCTTTTGCACTGGCTCACTTTTAGCCATCTTAGTAAGATTACAGAAATAGTGTAAGTTAGCCCCTGTTTATTGCTAACAGTTATGTAGTTACCAACATTACAGAAAAGAAGTAGATCCAAATCTAAACAGCACGGTCTCCCACATGCAAACTTTTGCCGTTCGATCTTGCAACCAGAGGAGTTTATGAATCGAATACAGAATCTTTAGGGTGTGCTGCTACAAACAGAATCACAAATATTACACATGGGCTCCTCACCTGTGAGAAGTGAGGCAATTTTAGTTACTCTCTTTCACCACATGCTGCAATACCTCAAATTTGTTGTGACTTAAGACCACGCACACAGTTCATTACCACTACTCAGCTAAGTAGAGGATGCTTAAGGAACTGCTATAACATGATTCTGCTTTTGAGCTCGGTTTCAGAAAAGTGTTTCAGTGACTATCTGCATCTTCTCAGTTCTAATGCTGAAATATTAGGTATGTCTAGTTTAATTAACATGAAGTTTCCTGAAAATAAGTGATTATGATGATGAACCTGTAAGTGCATTACATACCAGCTATTACTAAGATTTCAGCGGTTCTCTAATACTCTTGATGGTAGTTCCATAATTCCCAGGGCTTTCCTTCGGTTAGTACCACACTTTTACACAGAGGAATGGGATAATGGAGAGTTTCTGTCTTATTATCAATGAAAAGATACTGAGAACGCAAATGGTAGATGGAGTACTGCTTAGCTTTCTCCTAGACAGAACAGAAATTAGAAGTTTAGGTATGTTCAAGGTGTTTACAGACATCTTATTGTCCAAGGACTTTGCTAGCAACATGCACTAAAAAGAAGTGAGATTTTTATGGTGTAGGCGTCAGGGCACATTGTCTTATTTGATGCATACAGTCAAAAGCACTTTAGAAAAAGAGTCCCAACGGCTCATCCCATGTGATGGCCTTGGATGAGAACACAGTGACCTTTTTAATATGGATAATAAATAAGCTTCCCAGATAAAAAGAGATCTTAATTAACATAAATGAGACTTTTATTTCAAAGGCCAAAGAAAAAAGAAAAAAATAAAGATTCTTACATGCCAAATCAAAAAGTTTTGACCTAAGTTAAACTTGCTTTTTCCTTTTCACTCCTTTGTTATTTTCTCCTCTTTATGCACAAGAGTTTAAGAAGAAACATTATGATTTTTATTTCAACAATCAACAGAGGCCACTGCAACTTCCTAAATTTTGTTTCAGGGCAGTCTGATGAAGATACATTCAATCTGCTTTTAAGATAAAACTACAAATTTGGGGCAGCTAAATTATTTGTTCAAACAAACACATCCAATTCTAGCAAAGTGTCTTTATGAGATATTTTTCAACTGAGAGGAGGTTTTTTATTATCCTGACATGGGAAACACTGCTGTGTTCACCTTGAGGGACAATCATGCAAAACACTGCAGCTTCTGAAACCTGCAGATCATTTCAGGCCAGCTTTGTGAACCAGAACTTGCACAAACTCTTACGATATATCTGCCTAAGTATACGTATTACTCAGAATGATTTGCATCTTCAGAATCCCAAATACTGGAAGGGCTAGAAGGTTCCTACCGTCAAACTTAAAAATCCAAGGTTAAATCAGGCTGAGAGCCAGTTGGCAACAGTTCCCTCCCAGAGGATTTTCAGGAATTTCCCCTGGTTCATGCACTGAACTGCCACAGAATAAAATGAATAAGGGAAGGTTGTTGAAAAGGTGATTTATGGGAAGATTCTACATTTGCAATTCCGAGGTGAGGACACTAAATTAAGAGAACTACTTCCTCTCAGAGTTGCGAACAGTACAATGCCGTATAACGGGGCAGACGCTTCGTAACCAAATGAACAAAGTTCTCAACAGAGGTGAAGGTGCACTACGTTTCACAGAGAAGAGCAGTGGCAGCATATAGACCCCTCTGTCACACACTGAGGACAGAGAACCACAAAATCCACTGTTTACTTGGGGCAGGAGGAGTTAGTCAGACAAAGTACCTTAACAAAAGCAAATACACTGTTGGTAACTGACAGTTCCATTAGCAATAAAAACTTCAGGTTAGTGAACGAAAAGCTCATATGGATCTTTATGCTTTAACAAAGGCCTTTTAAATTTACACTGTCTATAATAGATGATGTAAATAAAATTATACTGCACACACTTAAACAAGTATGTGTACTGATGCTAATAGATTAAAAATACAATATAAACTGCAAATATGAAACATCATCTGTATGCCTTGTTTATATCACACTTGTTTTGAACACACTTGAGCTGTTAAGTTTCAGTATGGTTTCCAGTGAACCAACACAAACAAAGTATGTAAAAAATCCCTGATCATCTGCTACTAAGTGAATAGCAAACATTTTCCAATGAGTTTCTGATTACATTAAAAAAAATTTAAAAAAATCAATTAGCAATGACTGTTTCTGGACAAGATATAGCATAAAGCTGTTCCAATGCCCAGAGTGAACTAGCAAGAGATCAACTTACTGAAACCCTTGATTTGCAAAGTAAAACCAGTGAAAAGCAGATTTTGCAGTGTGCTTCAGAAGAGCTACTACAGAGCAGCCTCAGCTAAAACAGGAGCAATGGGTTTAGGATTCTATACAAACAGTAAATGCCTAATTTGTAAGGAGAAAGGAGATTCTGGTGGTGTAAAATAGATATATGAAATGTTTCTGAAACGGCTGAAAAATTTAGAGCACTGAAAAACCAAAAGGTTGCTTATATTAAATAATTAGTCAACAAACTGGTCATGAAAATATTTCCATAAACATAAAGAAAGCCCAAACAGCTTCAGAAGTGCCCAAGCACAGCTTAGTCCCATCTTAGCTCTAAGTGCCAAGGAGCAGAATTTTTTGTAAGAATGTGTGGAGGGCATTTACACACCCAGAAAAACAATGCCTAGGTATTTAATTAATTTAGCACAAACCAGAAAATGAAGTTTGGAAAACAGCCTCATATGTAATCATAATTAAAGACAAGCCTGATGAAGATGTGCTATAGAAAAGAGACAATATAACTGATACAAAAGTTAAGAGTGCGAATTTTTAAATATTTCTTAAGCATTTCTGATAATTGAACCTCTAGCATCTTTGAAAAAGAAAGGCAGAAAGCGAACAACAAAATATGGTTTGGATTTAATTATATCTCTATAAGTATCAGAGCAAAAAAGTCATGCTAATTCTGTTACGTGTTATAGTCCTTAACATTGAACTCGCACCTTTTCCATCTGCAGAACTCAAACGATTTCATACAAGACAGATGAAGTGCAGCAGCACCCACTTAAACAGGTGAATACCTGAAGCTTATGACAGTCAAGTATTGGTATATCTCACACCACCAGATTAAGATTTTACTACTCTAATTTACTACTCCATTCTACCTTTTCCAGGAGTTCCAGTAGCAGCATAGAGGCAGCAAAAGAATGCGCTGAAGATGGGTTTGATGTGATATTTCTAAACCAGAATCCTACTAAAGTTCCTGAGATCCTGTAGGTCAATTAAGCAGTGCTCAGGAGTTAGAGTAATACATTGAACTAAAGCAACTGAAATGTGGCAGCAGTTTTCTGAAATTGCTGATAAATAGAAAGACAGCAGGCCAAAACTGGAACTACAGTGCTTTAAACTGACAAAGCAAGATTCACTAGACTGTTTGTCAAAGGACTTGAAACAAAATGAATTTGAGCAAACTAAATTCCTCTGGCAAGTTAGCATTAATTTTTGAATCTCCCTCAATGCTAAGAATTTGGACACAAATGCAAACCCAACTAATTACTCAAGAGTAATCACATACTGCTCAGCTGAGCTAAGAGCACATTCTCAGTCCACCCAGTTATAAAACAGAAATTGCGCAACCTTCCTGATGAAGGTTCAAGCTAATCCATTTTCCTGTGTAACTGTGTGCACAGCCTCATCTTACTGTGGTCACTTTCTGTGGTTTATTTAAGAAGTAGGAGTTACTTGCTTTTTCATGCCTCAACACAATTCCAAAAAACAAGGCATCACAAGGAAACTTTAACATGTAGTCTTTAAACTGCGATTTTTACTTTTGGTTTCTACAAAATGATCTCTTATGAAGAAGGCAAATTTCTAAATTATTTTTTTGCTGTACACTAAGAATTAAAGCAAGATTATACTGATGACGAGTAAGGGGTTTCTTACCTTTTAACTACAGTTTGCATTCATATTAGAAAACAGAAATAAAATTAGTTTTCAAATTCTAAAGGTTTTCTGTACAAACAAAACAGTAAAGAAAAGGATATTTTCCTGGAATTTCAATACCCACTCTGTAGTCCACATAACTTTGATACGGATGGAAGTTGAAAATAAAAATGAGGCCTGCTCTCTCAAATGCTATGACCTTATTGGATTCATGCTTTTCACTCACAAAGGCCTAGGCAAGAAAAAAAAAAAGATATTATAAAATATTTAATTTCTTACTGAATTAACAAAATAAAGAAAAAACCCACTGCTTCTATACCTCATTTCAAGTAAAACAGTAAAAGATTCAAGCAAGATAGATAAGGGCATTAACATGCAAACTGAAATTGTTTACCTATGTAATGTCATATAAAATTTTTGATTACTAAACTGTAGCATACTTTTTATAAGGTAATGTAAAATTCAAGAGGTAGAAGCATGTTAGGTAGAGAGCACTTGAAAAATTCTTGCTCAAAGATTGGTAACATGGTCTTTTTATCACACTTTCCTTTAGCAAAAAATTGATTCCTTTTATCAAATCAAGTCTTCAATCTACTTTTTATAGGGATCAGTATCACATCTACTGTTAGTAATTTAGAAAATGAAGCACTGGATATGTTTTTTGTTTGTTTTTTAAAATCTGTGTGAGAAATAGCTTTGATAAGCCACATTAAACTTCTGCACATACCACCTTTGTTCTATTTGCCAAAGCCATTAATAAATAACTAGACATCCATTTAAAAAAATTCTTTAAAGTGGATTATGACTAGTATGAAATAATTAAACACTGAGAAATTATAATAATAGAGTTGCTTTGATAAAAAGTATAAAGCAGTATTTATGTAAAAAACGCAAATACAAAAGTGACAGGTTGAAGACCTGGAGACTGTAACTTACACTATACCATACTGAAAGTGTTTTCTCAGTAAGAGAGTAATTATTTATATAAAGTAAATAGTCAGAACAATTTACACTTTCCCAAAGCAATCCTTGGATTGGATTACAGACAATTTTATAGTCTGCTTTATCCAATCTGCGGTTACTAAATAAAAATAGCAAAAATAATAGGAAAAGAGCTTGCTATAAAGCTAAAAGGAGACTGTCTCAGATTTCTATTATCTGTGGAAGACATTTCAGTGACATGTTTTGACAACTGGAAATATATGGTGGGGCACTACACAGTGCATAATAAAGTGCTGTTTAAAATTTCTGCATGCAAATTTGGTATTGTTGTTATTCTGAACACGTACCCAACTGGTGACTAAAAACTTAACATTTAGTATATAGAGCTTACCGGGGGAGATGCAAGCCAGCCAAATCTTTCCTCCAATTTATTCATATCTCTATCAAATGTATTTAGGAACCTATAGCGAAGAAGATGATCCTCAGTAAGATTAAATTGTCTTCTGGCATAGTGGTAGCTCTCATTATTGCCTTTTCTGGGGAAATCAAGCCATTCTGGATGCCCGAATTCATTACCTGTATTTAAAAATATTAAGGATCTGTGAAATCACATGCTAAAAATACACTAAAACAGTGGAAGTAAGATACATTAAAGTATATTTCCTTTCTACAAGTTTTAAAATCCAAAGAATAACTCTGCATACAAGAACTGGTGATTATTAAAATGTTTCTCAGAACATTCATACTTGTTAACAGGTTGGTTTGGCCAATAAAACTAGCAGAGCATAATATCCATGGACTCCAGGGGAAGTATAAAGTGGTGAATGTATTATAACCTCTATACTATCATGCCATGCTTAAAAATTCCTCATTCCCATCTGTTAATAAGGGCAACAGAAATTCAGTCAACCAGGATACAAATTTTAAGGTCACTATGAAACCAAAAAATATCACTGTAAGAGTATAATTCCATTGTTTCAGAGTACTTAACAGAAATCAGCAATACTATTCACACTGTCAACTTCCATAACCACAGAGGCAGAAACCACCCATTTTATCAATTAAACTTCAAAACACTCAAAAGACCAGCTGGATGCACTCTAACTTTTTTTTTTTTACTTTTTATCGTGGCTATAAATACTGTCATCACTGTTTCCAGTGTTATAAAAATAACTATTAAAAAAGTTACTTGAATCTCTGGTTCCTCACTTCCTAGAAAAATTCAAAAAGACATCCTAGTTCATCTAGTGGGCTAGATTAAAGTGAGTAAAGCAAAATGCTTAGTGATGATGTATACAGCATTTGATACTGAAAACAAGTGACTTAACGGGTGTGACAACTCGGGGATCTAACAGCATGTGTTAATTCAGCCACCTTGCAAGGGGAGCTCCTTTTCCAAACAGAAAACATGGTGTTACAAGCACCAGAAACACTTTTCAGGCTGGGATGAAGCATGTTCCAGCTCTGGATTCCTCTGTGTGTCCACCTGTTCAGGTCCCTTTGAGCATGTGCAAACGCCATTGTATTGCAATTTGGTTTCCTACAGTAGTAATGCTTCACAAGTTTGTCAGTCTCATCATGATTATCTAGCCCACACAAGTACTGAATAGACTTCACTTTACGGTAAGGAATAGGTTTATTCAGACTTAGATAACACTCCATTAAAAAAATGCAGGAAAAAAAGTTGCAATTTAATTAAATAAGAAAAGCTTAGCTTCTCTTATGTAGAATCACTGAAGCAAGTCTCAGCTGTCAAAGCTAAAGATTCACAGCAACACCTCATTTGGGACTCAGTATTTTGAATGACTTTCATGTATGCAAAGTTTTCTTGTTTTATATACTGTCATTATTACAGTTTGAGACAAATCCAAACAGACTTAACAGTTCTAACTCATGCTATAACCTGCTGCCTAGCAGACTCTCAGTCACTTTGGACTATTCATCTTACACAGGATTAAAATGCGTTAAGTGCCTTGAAAGTTAAACACACATTTCAAACCCTATGACAGTTGATTCATCACAAAGATTTCAGAGATTGCACATAACACCTACTCACCATAAAACAGAGACAAGTGGTGTACCTGGAAATACGTATGGGAAGTAATATGATCAAATTTAAGAGGGTTTCTATTAAAAGAAAAGATCCCAACATTTCTACAAGCAGTTACTCAAGTTTTGTCAATAAACTGGAGTATTGTGGGCAGACGAAGGGCAGGAATGCTGAGAGAAGGCAAGCGGTGTTTCCTGGATGGATACCCTGCATGTGCAGCCACCATCTGCTGTCTCGTGCAGCCTGGAAGGCCCGGAGGATACGGTCAGCAGTGACAGCTACGAATTTAGATTTTTGAAGTGATTTTTGTGTATTTCCATGCTTCACAGGAACAAAGAAATGAACAGAGAACAAAGGAAAAAGGCTGCAGATATATATTTACGAGAATCCTTCACAGTGGTATCTGGTTTGTAAACGAACTGACAAGTTGTAAATTAAATTTCCCATTCAAAAGCTAAACCACTAAATTTCATATTCAGCTCAAAACCAGAGACAAATATAAAAGAATCGGAATCACAGCAGGACTTTGAAAATGACCTTGGAATAATGCTGGACTGAGCTCTTAAACTGTGCTAACAATATGGTACAGAAAATGAGGAAAGATATTGCTACAAAACAGACACTGTATCTAACCAAATTCAATATTCTCTTAAGAGCTGGGCAAGGTATTACCTTCTTTCATGATCTGTGCACTATTGAAAAGATAGACTACATGAGATAGCTCAGTTAAAGACAGCAAAAAACATCAGAAACTCAGAGATGATATATATCCTGAAAAGGTAGCCAAGGAAATCATACCTATTTGTTAAAGAAAAACAAAAACAAGGGAAATAAGCAATAGAAGATAGCGAATAAATTAGACTAAACTAGCCCATCATTTCAATAGAGTATTTCACTGTACGTAGAGCATATCTCCTTCATGCTTCTACCATGTACCGACTCCCCCACCTCCCCTTGTTTTGCCTATTTCCCCACCACAGTAACCAGTGTTGTTTGAACACTGTGTTTTGTTGGTTTGTTTTTGGGTTTTTTTTGTTGTTTTTTTTTTTTAAAGAACAACAGAAGTGTAGCAAAATACAAAAGCAATGTTGATTTCCTAACCATTACTAATGGCTACCAAGTAAAAAAGGAATTTAACAAGAGTGCAGCAACTTGATAGAAGACTAAATTACTTGCTGATGTCAGAAAAGCATGTTGAGGGTCTAAACACTGACTGCTCGCACTTTAAGCGTCTGTTTCTACAGGCACCTTCTGGACAACACACTCATGAGCCCTTTGTACCTGTTACTTGATTTTAAAAGGGTCTCTTGATTTCTTTTTATAGAAAGAAAAATAGAAGTTCATGAATTATGACAGAATGAATTCAAGTAGGCTTTTTTGGTTATATTTTTAAGACGTGGTATAGAGAAAAGGAACTAACATTTAGGATGCAAGCAGGCCTTATAATAAACTCTCGAGAGTGTTTCTGCACTTGAGATGCATTAAAGTTATGCATCTTTTAACAAAAAATACATATCTTGCACTACTTTTTTTTTTTAATTGCTATTTTTTCCTACTTTAACTTTATAACAAATGAGGGGAGGGTCTAGGAAAGGGAAGATACAAGTAACTGACCAACACTTACTTCTAGAGATAACGAATGGTACCTGTGAAGCATGTGCTGCCCCCTTCCCCGTGTTCTACTTCTCATTTCTGACAAGAATCAGCAACATTCACTTCTTGATAATTGTGAAAGCCTCTAAGCATAGAAGTACTATTGGGATTTCTTTTCCTGTAATTAATTTGCTGTTTGATGGAAAGGTCCAAAGTACAGATTGACAAGAAGCCAGCTGCTACAAATGATGCAAATCAAGACAATGGAACTAATGTGGGGGAGGCAGAGAACAAAGAGGAAATTAACTGAAATTTTGATTAGAGAAACAAAACGAAGACAAACCATTGAAGTGCAATGCATACTAATTTTATCTAGGAATTAATTCAAGTTTGCTATTTCCTACATATTGTGCATATTGGACAACTTTACTATGTACAAGATTTCAAGATCACAGTTCCAACAAGTAAATTAACTTTCTATTACTATAATGAAAATTTACATCACACTTGTTTATTAGGCTAGAAATGCATTTACACCACAAAGTAGTTATGCTGATGATAATTACTTTGAAGCTGCGCCCCACAGGTCATTAAAGTTTTCTTGATCTCTCTTCTTTAGACATCTTTACTAGCAATTCCCTCTCAAAGAATCAGGCTAAGCAGAACTGAAGGTATATTTAAAAGATGCAGCAGACAGTGTCAAGAGATGCCTGTTATTTTGGTTTGTTTGTATTTTGAATTCAGTGTAACATTAAATACTTTAAAAGCAGTTAAAGCAAGTAGTTTATTTGATACATCAGAGGTAAGAAGTTTAATTAGGCATATAAGGCTGAACAAGTTTTTAAACGATCTAAAATACTATAAAAAGATCCTATTTAAAGCTGATGAGCTGGAGACTGGACACATTGGGACAGAATTTCAACAGTTCCACCTTAACATATTTCTATCAAAGTAAGCGGAGTTACACCAATTTACACAAGCCAGATAATCAATTCACCCAGGAGCTGTAACTGATTTGAATTTAACTTCACTACCTTTGTTAACAATGCTGACAATGCAACAATCTGCAAATTATAAATAGAATTAGATCTAGATAGCATATGATATTTACCATTATTTCAAAAAATAAACATTTCAAAGAATTAATCCTCATTTTCCCTAGTTGTGAAGTTGTTAGATATTAAGCAATTCTGATACTTTGTATTTACTTGTGTTTGTACCGAACCTTCTTCAGCCCCTTCAGTAATTAAACTTAACACTCATACTACCAAAACCAAATATGAAACTCTATACTGCCTTCAAATTATGAGAGAACGAGCATCATTACAGGCATTCATTTAATCTTGTCGTCCATACAACAATATAATAAAGTGAAATTCCAAATGGACTCCTGTTGAAACACTTGTGTTAGATGACTTGGAGACCTTAATATTTTTTTAATCTCTCTCTAGCAGTGGTATTCAATGTCATATTGGTCCCTAAAAGACTAACAAAAATCAATTCAGGCAAACAATTATATTATAATTCCTACATCAAACACAGGCTAGAGGAAATATCACATATGAGGAAGTGGTAAAAAAAGAGGTATTGGTAAAATCAGTTCTGTGAGAAAAGTATTTTTCTCCCATTTTCTGAAAATATCAGATATTTTCTCCGTCCAATCTATAAGACAAAAATCAGGATAAACATTGTATTTGTTTTGAAACTCAGATCTTCCATATCTCCTAGGGGAGAAGGGAGCGGATGCTTAACCTTGCCTGTGTTAAGGGACCAAAGAATGCATCTCCTCTGGTGTGATACAGTCATGAAAAAACACAAGCATGCCTCTAATGTACCAAAGACATAGGAAAGTATTGAGTCCTTAAAACGGTTACCCTAGGTCACACCAGGGATACAGTACTCTATCCACAGTAGCTGACTAGAAGAACCAGGCCAGTTACAGAACGACATTTTGAAGAATTCCCTGGGATGTGTGACTTGTTGCTCCAAGAAGAAATCTTTCAGTTTATCTAGAAATACAGTTTCTTGTTCTTCCACCAGAATAACATTGATTTAATTTATATAGCACTAAATGAAGGCTTCTGTTATGACGACTTTTTCCTGCTTTTACAGCCTCCCTTTTCTTCTTTAGTACTTCTCAATCTCAACTGTTATCACAGCAAACTGTTTGGAAGTATGGCTTTAACATTATTCAGGTATGACATTCCAGCTCTATTTCTTAATATACCAGTAAACTCTATTGAATCAGAATTAAATGTCCATTTAGTTGCCCATTTCCAACAGTGGCCAAAACCAGGTGCCTAAAAAAGGACCAAAGAACAAAACAAGCATGAATGATGCTTCCTCTTAACACACTCCACCAGCCTCTATTCATTTTCAGGACACGGCAATGATTATTTTTTTCTTTTTTCCTCCTCCTCTTACAGACTATACTTTATGCATAAAACTAACATGGAAGCCTGTACTACATTTTCACACATTCAGCATAGGTAGGTAGCACTTTCAAGTGTCCTACCTACCATTTGAATATCCAAGCTTTTAAATAGTGAACATTCTCCTACGGAGGCTTTAAGCCTCCTTCTCTGCTCTGAGAAATCCTAAAGAAAATGATGATGGTGGTCCTCCCCAACATCATAAGGATCAAACTGCAATATTAACTGCAATTTCTTCCAAATTCTATGATTAATTGTTGAAGCTCTGAAAAAAATTAAAACAAAACAAAAAACAACAACAACAAAAAACCAAAAACCCAACAAACATTAAACAACCTTCAAGATAACCTGAAATAAATTTTCAGAATGTTACCCTTAGATATATGAACCACAGCTTTTTGCTTTTTGATAACTACTGGTAGTTGTGAAACTTTCTGTATGAGACTGTTCCATAAAATAAGATTTGTGTGTTGGGGAATGTCAGCTCTGGCAAAATCTTAGTCAGGACAATATACTCTCCATCTCTTCTTTTGGGACTTTCATATTAATAAACCAAAACTGAGTCACAGAGAAACCGCTTACGGATTCAAAGAGTTTGGGACCACAGCTGGGGTGTAGGATACTTGCCTGTCATGATCCTGGAGACTCTGCAGATGACCCTCTTCCCTTCACTTATCTGTCTACAATTTGTTTGAATAAAACTCAAAACATTTCAAGAACTCTGAAAACTGGTTTCTAATCTTACTTCCTAAGAAATGAAAACATAGATTTGCAAATTGGAAAGAATAAATTACAGCATAAAAAAAAATTACAAACCCATGAAAACTGTGTCTATATAAACACATTATTCATTACATGTACCAAAGCTTTTGGCAATGGAAAATTGTACAACATTGCTCAGCAGGAAAATATTAACTTTAGAAGTTACATTCATCATGCTAAGTATTTTATTACTTTTTATACTTTTTTTAAAAGGGCATTTACTGGTTATGACCTTTTCTTCTCCTTTGTAGTACACATCACTTGCAATAAATGTCTTCTTGTCAAAGCAAACAGATCAGCTTTATTATTCCCTCAGTCATTAAGGCAAACAGGCACAGGTTAATACAAACAAATCATCCAGGAAAGCAAATATTCTGATATCAGACACACTGTTTAAATTCAAGAGGCTTCAAAATTTACTATTTCTTTTTTATAGAAGCCAACAAATGCTTACTGAGTCTGTGCTCTTGCAAGATACTCTATTAATTTTACGCTACTGTTAAAAGGTCCAGTAGTCTGATTTTCCCATTTTAATATACTGGCCACTTCAAATCACATCATGCTATTGCTCAGTACACAATTAGTCAAGCCTAGATAAATACAGTTAATCTGTACAGTTAATTTCCAAAGGGATGCTGCACCTGTAACCTCTAGTCTAACCTGCTGCACTGAAGCAGGATCAAGTCATATGAGGAACCTGACCCTGCCTCAACGCAGCACGTTGCACTGAAGGTACATTTAAGTCCTAAGGAAGAGCTTACGCCATAACTCTTGCTTTGTACTCTTACTCTTTTTAGTCTTTTATCTCTGCAAGTACCTTGAAAAAATGAATGAAAACTATAAATGCGTTGGTGTCTGGTAGATGCTTATAATAAAAATGTTAATTCACTTTAAAATTTAAAGCTTTTTAAAAATTTTAAATAAATGTTGATAACATTTAAGCACAGTTCTGCCCCCTCTTCAAAAAATGTTTAAAATTAAATATAATTTTCTGGGTTGCAGTATACCAATAAATGACTTGCTTCTTTCCCATTCCTCATTCCTATCAAGGCTGGCCTGTCTTCACTCATTTCCTACTGACGCTAAAAAGTTGGGAGTTATCATACTGTACAGTTTTATAATGTTGATAGAACAGTTCCAAGTTCTTAAAGGAGGTAATTTTCCAAGTGTTCCAACAAAAGTTCCAATCATACTAAATAGCACTGATATATATATGTATATATATATTTTTCAAACCTATACCTCCCTTTTATCAGATCAATTGCAGAAAAAAAAATCCCAAGTAACAATAAAACAAGCAATTCCACTCAGAAGCACCAACTCTGTATACCCATAATAGGGAAGGGTGAATGGCTGAGGAGCTTGCTTGCATAGAGGAGCAGCCAGGTACAGGCATAGTGGACAGACCATGGCAATGCTTAGCATGATTTACTTTACTTTTCAACAGAAGCAGAGCGCGTGACGGTTATGCCAGCATGTTTGTATTTAGAAGAACCATATCTACACAGGAAAAATATTTATCTGGAATAAATACTTCTTTCATGTACTTATTTGTAGTGTTCCATCAAGAGTATTCAATGAAATATTAGCGGTGCCACTGATAATAGTATTCAGTTCCTAGGGGCATATTCATGTTTTCCCTTGAATGCTTTAGTGAGCAGAGCTCAAGAATTATTGCAGTTCATACTAATGGACCATGAGAAGTCATCTAGGCTAGAAAGGACCCTGAGAGGATGGTTATTTTACTAACCTACTCTTAGAAACTTTCAGTCCTGAAAGTTTATATTTCAGCACTCCTCCCCCAGTGGAGAATAATATATTTCAGACTTAAAATTTACTCCATGCTCACATATAGTATTTAAAAAAACTGAGAGACAATGTAAACTATTTGTGTTGCTGTTACACTGAAACAGTTTCAATTTCACTGTTTCCTATTAGCTGTATGTTGGTAAAAACAAGAGACTAACTTGGATACTGTGACATTTCCGCTATGCTCTATGTGCACATGTGCAGTATACAGTATTTAGTTAACTACTTCCAAGAGTTCACTAAAATATTTAGGAGCAGAAATATTCCACAACACATTAGAAAGGTTAAAAAAAGAAAGAAAAACAACAACAAAACTCAAAAAAACCATACAGAACCTATGACAAGAAACTTTCCTGGACAGAAGATGTGGTCAAAGAAGTTCTAGCTAAATCTTTCAGTGTGGCGTACTGCCGGGCATTGACTGGTACCATGGCTGACAGGTCCGTGGGCTTAAAAAGGGAATCGAGGACCAGACTGGAACAGGAAGAGGTCACACAAAGATGGCAAAACTTTTGCCGTAACACATTAAATAAATAGCAATTCTCTTACTGGTGTCAATAAGTCCATAATTTCATCCTTTAATTTTGAAAGAGTATATAAAAGATTACATTATTGAAAGAACATGTAAACCAAAAGAGAGAGATCACTTGAATAGTATTTGATACATAGGAAAGTTAAACCTTTTCATATGATGTAAAGCAACAATGAAAGTTTAAGTTGTTCAGTAACATTCTGTTCTTACTACAGGAAAAAATCTAGTTAACATTAAATAAGTGTGCATTTGTTAACAGCACAGAATAAGAAAGTTTGAAATGAACGTTTGGACTGATTAAAAAAGCAGCTCAAGTTAAAAAAAAAAAGAAAAATACATGAGCCTTGTTCCACAGAACTGGCAACCTACCATTTTTATCAAGGTGGTGATAGGGCAAAAAAATAGGCATTTTGTGAACGAAGGAGCACAATGAAGACAAAAAAAAAGCAGACAATACAGTCTACAGTAAAACTCAATAGACAAAACAGAAGAAGGTGGATTGTGAGAAGTCATGTGGATTATGGAGAAGTCACTTAAAGGAAAAGACATATCAGGATGGAGAAGCGGGCAATAGTGAAAGACAAAGCAGAGCATCAGAATGACAATGTTTATATTAAATTGTCTTATCTGGGGTTGTAGCAAACTATGCTTGCATAAGGGAGAAGTCATGTCCAAAAAGATACTTAGTAATTTTCATTGCAAGTTCGGTTTTTTTTGCATATGCAGAGACATCCACCTGAGTAGCCTGATTGCAGATGGCCTAGTCATGCAATCCTCAGAAAGGTAAAAAATGCACAGAGAATGTCAGCTCTCTTGTCTTCAGGTACTACTCAAGTGCGTACGGAGTCCACCTGCAACTGCCAGATCATCTGTTCCAGGAAATCACCTCCTTTCTTTTATATACATCATTATATGCACTACAAATATTTATATCTACATAACACATACTTCATACACAGAATTGATGCAGTAAGGAAACAAAAAGGCAAATAGGCACTGATTGGGAACTCATTCCACTGTCCACATATCAGGTTGGTCATCCTTATGCCAAAGAAGAAAAAAGTAATACAAAGTCTTGCTTTCTTGAAACAGTACAAATCAGCCATCAGAGAGTATTTCTGGTTGCAGTTGTGAACATCATCTTACCTAGTGTCCGCAAAGAAGTACATTCCTGAGATTCCTCCTAGAATCACATATAACTGCTTTGAGCCCACATTAAAGCTTCCTTCTGCCAGCTGCCTCCTGCCCTCCACCTGAGGCTGACTCAACCCCACCATCCTGAGAATGTATTTATAAGCTTCCTAAAAAACATTTGTTTTAATACTATCTTCTCAAGACCTTCACAATTTGAAACACCTCTCATTTGCCGCTGTTTTCAGTGGTATTTTCAAAAACAGAATTCTGTGGTTATTGTAAAGTCTTTGAAAAGGCACAGCATCATACTGCTAGCTACACCACCTTTTCCTGAAAGAGAAGGAAAACACCAATCAGCCAGTGCAGCACCTGAAGCAAGTAGGACCTGGGCACTGTGGCACAGCTCTTAAAGAGCCCAGAGACCTACCTCTTATGTGCTCAGTCTCAAGGCTGTGGCTGACAATGTTAGACTCCTCTGATGTAAAAAAAAAAAACAAAAAAAACCCCAAAAAACCCACAACCCAACAACCCCCCCCCAAAAAACACCACAAAAAACCCAAAACCAACAATCCCCCCCCAAAACCCCCAACCCCCCCCAAAAACCCACCCCGCAATCAAAAGTATTTCTAAGTTGACATACCAGATATGTTTCAATGTAATTAAGAAAATGGATTTATTTGTATTCTGAATGTTACATAAGCTATTTGTGAACTTTGAAAGTACAAGCAATATTCTGTTTGCACGACTTGGCACTGTTTCAAAGCAACCTATTCCTGTAATGTCTCACCACTGTGAGTTCACATATACACAAGTATATATAAAATATATAAAAATAAAAATATATAAGTTTATATAAAAATGTAATCAAATGGTCTATTTGTTTCTAAAAACAATTCTACACAATCGCTGAAATCTTAGGTGTAACTAATATCTAACTGGAGTTGTACTTCAGATATGCAAGGACATTTGCTTAGGAATTAGTTGGAACAAACAGAAAACAGGTAAAATCAAGCAGAAAACCAGCTACAGAGCTAGGTGTACTGCATGTGAGCTAGTCCTATTCTGGAACATTTCCAGTTTGTAACATTCTCTCTGTAGAAGACTCCACTGCAATGGTGACCATGCTATCCATGTGTTTTTCAGCAGTCCACTCACCATTTTGGATGTGCTACCTGCCTACTCTCGCCTCAACCTCTCAAGTGAAAATACATATGTAATAGTACTTCATACCGGTAGATGATCGTGTTGTTTTCAAATGCATGTTTTCTAGATTTAGATGAGGGTAGCCAAGCTGAAAACATGGCTTGCGCTCCAAACACAAGGTAGTGATGTTGTGACAGCCCTTACTTGAGGAGCTTATTTCGCATTCTCTGATTGCATTTCATTGATATCTATTCCTACAAAGACCTGCCTCATTTATAAAGCTACCCTGGCGTCAGAGAAGCCTGTTTGCAAGCATGGTCCTTAGCAGGTCTTTCAGACAGGTATCATATCACATGTCCTAGCACTACACTTGGTCTGAGATACGGAACAAATGAGAAAGTTGTGCAGAGCTCCTGAAGAGTGCAAGAAATCTGATGTATTTGTGATAGATTCCAGCACATCTCATCATGGCACGCTGACTGGCATATGAGCTTTCTATGCTTAAACAGCCCAGGTTTTACAATTCAGCTCAGTTCTGATGGAATGTATAATTAACTGATTTGCTGTGAATGAATGCAACCCCTGTATAATTAGGTCTGGACATAGTTTAGTCTGAGATAAGTTGTAAAGTTTGAAGGCCTTCTCCAAGTCCTTGGACCAAAAAAAAAAAAAAAAAAAAAAAAACAAAAAAACAGAAACCAGCACAGAAAGTAAAAGCCAATATCCTAACCTCAAAATAAAAGTTTCTAGAAATAAAAGAGTACAAAATTTGATATAAACTTATAACACCCTCATGCAGAAAATCTTAATGTTAGCAGAAAACTTCACAACACTGAAGTGTGAAAAAACAGGCAAATTATTCCAAAATAAGTCATATATCACGTTTGAGAAGAAACTTTTTGCATTAAAATCCTTGGAGATTCCTAACGCAGCAATTAAACATGGCAACATACATCACAGAAGTTTTTGAACATAATCGTATCTTCCAATTATATACTGTTTAGAAAATACAGATCAGTAAGATACAGACATATTTTCAGTGTTCATTTGAGTATTTTAATTATTATGGAGTCTGACAACACCACTCCAACATAATGCATGTAGTGCTTGGCTAGTAAATCTAAACTCATTGTTAAGAAGTAAAGGCAAACGTTATGACCCAGAATTGCATATTAGCAATGTTTCAGAATACAGAAAGCCTTCCACAATGAGAAGAGTTGCAAGCATTTTAAAGTCAGGTTTCTTTTACAGAGTTCTCTCAAAATAATTTGTTTCAAGAAATAGACTAGCCTCAGTGAGCTGATAAAAAAGCATAGCCCTGGCAAAATCCAGCATTCCTACTGTTCAGCACAGTGTATTTTCTTTCTACAACTACTTCAATTCCACTACTTAGCAGGAAGACATTTAAATTTTTATTGTACTTCTACCTCTCAGCAAAAGAAGGTATGAGGCTGATGCAAAATAATCATGCACTGAGGATTTAAGGTTAGATCAGGTTGGTTTGTTGTTGCTTTTTTTTGTGTGTGTTTTTTTTTTTTTTTAATACACAGCAGATGAAAATAAATGCCAACTACTGACACTGAAAAAGATTGGCCAACTATCCCCTTTGCTTCAGGGCCACTGCTGTGGGATGAATGAAATATTAGCCATCTGTAAAATTCAAGCATGCTGCAGAAAATAGAAATACAGAATCCACATTTTGAGAGTCATATGCTTTGCTAATAGTTTAAAACAATCCTGAGACAGGATGTATCAGTTAATCAATCTGCTTTCCTATACACTTATTAAAGTAAACGTGATCCATGAGATAATTGAAGAACTGAATGAGGAATTGCATGCATAGGCAAAGGACTCCACGTGTGGGCAACAAATAAAACCGAACGCCTCATACTGCCACTTTGAAATACTCATACTAAACCATTTTCAGACAGCAATATGCTGCATGAGCTGCAAGATGTAAAAAGGTCCAAAATATATCCCAGCTATGTATGCCTAAGTTTATCAGTTGACAGCTAGTTTGTGTCACTTCAGTTATTTAACCCAACAGCAGAGTTTGAAGAAGGGAGAAAGTAATGATGAATCAGACCCAGCAGAAACTGGAAAACCATGTTTATAAAAAACCCAAGATACTGCATCAGGAGTGGTACAGGCCCTTGCTGAGTTTAGGGTTAGCCAAGTTTGTACTACCCTGCTGGTCACAGAAGCAAAAAATCCAGTGGAAGGTCTGAGCCAGCAGCCACTGCCTCCTACAGCTTTAAGAAATTGCTTATCAGGTGCCCCATGCTGCCTTGTAGGGAGATAAGTAACACCACACAAGTCCAGCCTAGCCCACTTGGACTGCCTGCAGCAATCAGCAGAAACTGCTGCAAGTCCTCCAAGCATAGCTGTTGATCCACAAAATTGCAACATGCCACTGAGAAAAGAGTGATGCCGCTCTCATTTGTAGCCCATAGTCCCACTTCAAGCACCGAACAGCACAGTAACTGCATAAGATATTGCCTTGGGAAAGAGTGATGAGATCTATGCCTAGTTGCTAACACACGCATTAGTTCAATGTTTCCTAGCTCTATTCAAAGACAAAGCAAAACCACCAACCCCAAATCAGAACACAACACAGTATTATGCATTACTTTTTTGGCATTTCCACTCAAACTAACACAGTGTTTCAGTATGATTTGCTGGGGTTTTAGAAGGAATTTAATAACTCAAGTTAAAACATGTTGCTGTTTGAAAAAAACATCTAACAGTAGTTCAGATAGGGATTCTCATTGATCAGACAACAGATTTAAGTGGTTAAAGAAGAATGACACTAACCGAAGTCAAAACTGACTATTTAAGCTAGGAAAATACAAGCCTGCCAAAACCTCCTTGTTGAAGCGTATTTTGAGCAACCTGAGGAGGAAAGGGGAAGTCTCAAGCGTTTCAAATTCTTATTTGCACTATGCCAAATTAAACAGTACATTTACATTCAAATTCATTTTCCTTCTGCTTACTAGTAAATAAATAGATGAAAACAGTACTATAAACAGTTTACATTCTATCAAGTGGAAATAACTTCCTGATTTTTCATTTCACAGAAATTTGACTTTTCATCTTAATTTGAAAGAAAACTATACTGATATTCCAAAGAATGAAACTGCTGCTTTGCAGAGCATGTTTCAAAAGCAGTATTGTCAGTGGTTCATAAATATTTATGTTGGTATAAATATAATCAGTGTATATATCAGAAGAACATCCCCCATCAATTTACCTAATTTATGTATTCATTGTTTCAGAGTCTTTTTTCCCCCCTCTTTCAACTTGTTCATTGTTATCTTTAGGGTTTTGTTTTGGGGGGGATTTTTTTGGTTGCCTTTTTTTTTTTTAAGGTACTCTTACATAAGAAATGAAAGACGGTGACTGCTTTACTTAAGACTATAACCAGACACTTGAAAGCAATTTTTCTAAGTGATGGTTATTAGTTTTAGCATATTTCCAGTGTGCTAGCATAATAATTGTATGGTGACAGCATAATCTGTTGCAAGATCTCTGCTCGTTACAGTCAATCATAACCAGGATGCCTAGAGCAAAATCATTTATATTGTTGGGTTCTTTTGGTATTGGGTTTTTTTTTTTTGCTATGTGGAAACAGCTATTGAAGCTCGCAAGTTTGTTTTTTCAGAAAGAACAGTTAGAGACCGGTAGTCAGGGTCTCTGGTACTTTGCCATGCTACAAAAGAGGCAGAAGAGTCCCATCTGCCTAACTGATGATCGACTGAACTACTTACGACTATCAGACAGTATATTGAACTGACTAAGAAATTGACTGTTCAGTCATGGAACAGAAAAGCTATGGTGCAAATTGAAACGCCTTGCCTGTCTGTAAATGAGATCTACTAATGAAAAGCACAAAAGGTATGTATTAATGAGCAAAAACCTCTGATGATGTAGTTCTGACCTGATCAAGGCAGTAATTGCCCTGGTATTCTCTCTCCCTCTCACTGGAACAGGGACCAAGTCTCACACAGTTTACAAAGAGTTATTCCGAACTTTTTGCAAGATGTAATGTGTCTGTCAGATAGAGGGTGACTGCACCTGCATCATGTTAGAAATCAGAATTCATTTAAAATCATTGAGATGTGCTGCTTCCGCAAAAACACTTAGTCTTGGAACACACTACATCAGCTCCTAAAATTTAGTATAGATTTGCAATTGCTTCACAGGGATGTTATGCATACAAATGTTCTATATGGATGGAAGTGTTAAAATTTGATTTTAAAGCATCTTAAACCTGATCCTTAAACCATCTTTATTCACATCTCAGAGTATAAAAACCAAAAAAGTTAAAATAGCAACATAATGCTTTCATATTATTAAAATACTTGTATGACTGTTTACAACACCAGAATAGCATAAAGAAAGGCTGTGATTAAGAACCAGTCTCTGAAGAGCATTACCTTCTTATACTAATCTACAATTAATTACATCAGACACCAAGAACTTCTGATGCTGTGCTTTTTTAGATTACAAAATAAAAAAAACCCAAATGAATTGTTCTGCATGGCATAGAGTTAGCAACTTTATGAAGCGGGTCCCTGTTTGAGTTACTGAGGATGGTGCTGCCAGTATGGGTGTGCGCGTGGAGAATGCAACTACTGCGAAGGCTAGGGCAAACCATTACAAGTATCCTGATGAACAGATGGGCTAGATTTACAAGTGTAATTTAAAGATAGTCTTGACTCACCTTTACATTAAACCAGTGTAAGTACAATTGAGAAATGGGTGAAAGGGGAAAAAAAATATACAGGCAAGAGAAAATAGAGGAAAGAAGAAAAACGATTTAGCAGGTTTAGATAAAGCCCATCAGGCAATTGCCCAGCAGGCAATAGCTTTGGAAGCTGAAGCGAAACATTGCTTTTCAGATAAAAAGAGGACTTAGAGAATTGGTACTGATGGCACCTTTCTACAAGTAGCAAGTGATTTATAAAAGTCTCCAAAAGCTGTAAGATTAGAGAACAATTGTCCAGTGAGGCCTTCATCATATTTTTGTTTGCGTGTGGGGAGACAGGATAAAAAAAAAAATCTTGCAATATTGAGAGAATAGGCTTAAAACAAGATCATAGAATCATAGACTAGTTTGGGTTGGAAGGGACCTTTAAAGGTCATCTAGTCCAACCCCCCCGCAATGAGCAGGGATATCTTCAACTCGAGCAGGGATATCTTCAACTCGATCAGGTTGCTCAGAGCCCCATCCAACCTGACCTTGAATGTTTCCAGGAATGGGGCATCTACCACCTCTCTGGGCAACCCATTCCAGTGTTTCACCACCCTCATTGTGAAAAATTTTTTCCTTGTGTTTAGTCTAAATCTACCCTCCTTTAGTTTAAAGCCATTACTCCTTGTCCTGTCGCAGGAGACCTTGCTAAAAAGGCTATCCCCATCTTTCTTGTAGGCCCCCTTTAAGTACTGAAAGGCTGCAATAAGGTGTCCCCGGAGCTCTGTCTTCTCTAGGCTGAACAACTCCAATTCTCTCAGCCTTTCTTCATAGGAGAGGTGTTCCAGCCCCCTGATCATTTTTGTGGCCCTCCCCTGGACCTGTTCCAACAGGTCCAGATGTTTGTTGAAATTTAAAACATAATAGGGAAACAAATTAGACTGTAACTGAATGTTACCATATTCTTTCTTTGAAAAATCAGTTTTAGCAGAAATCATCTTTTCTGCACGTTTAGTTAATCTTTCACATTCTCCTTGCCTTGTACTTCTGAATAGGGCATGCCTTAAAGGAACAGCTTTAAGAGACATCAGAAGATCCACAAGATGCACTGGCTAAAGTGGCATTATTCCACTCCCCTTCCTTCAGGTAATCATCCTCACCACAGGCAGAAAGACTAGGGAAAAGATTTTGGCCATTTGCCCCCCAGTAATATGTCTTTTGATGAAGAGCTTTTAAGAGGTACTCAGCCTATCATCAGACAGAGCTTCTGACAATTTTTTAATTTCACCTACCAATTTTCAGGTTTTAGTATAGAAAATTGTTCAAATAACTAGAAAATCCAAGACCCAATAAAGCACTCCTGCATTTCCTGATGACTGGCGTATTACATATGCAACTCCAAATACATATCAGCCCATACATTACAAACGCTAGTATGAGGTATATGTATGAGTCAAGCAGCATGGGTTCACAAACAGAAGCAGAGGACACCTGCTGGACTTCAAGCTACTGGTGATGGTTCTTGGGTTTTTATTTAGAAAAGCCTAAGAAGAGCTTAAAAAAAAGCCTAAGAACTTTCTATAAATAACTTGTTGAATTCACCACGGTGCTTCATGCCACCAGCTTTTACAAAGGAAGACACTATTCAGTATATCTTATTCCTCACCCAAAGCCAACAGGAAAGCCTAAGCTACGTATTTTGGTATCCCTAGGTTGTATTTATATTGACACGAAGATGATCTCAGAGTATATAGTTAGGTTAGGGACTGAGACGCCAAGAGTAAAGTGACCTGCCTGAAGTGACTGGCATACACATGATAGAACAGAAAAATAAGGGGTTTGTTGGTTTGGTGGTTTTTTTTTTATTACAACTCCAGTTTACTCCCTGAATTTGAGAAAAGACCAAATAGAATTTTGTAATATTAAAAAGAGATCTAACCAACACCTTCTGGGGGGCTTCACTTGGAACTGATCAAGTGCTCTTTCTTATTGGCCTGGTGCTGCAGGTGGGAGAAAAGTTGCATTTTGGACAGCGCGTCCTTGTAGCAGCTGGGGAAGGGACAACTCTGAACAAGCGTCTTCATAGATCAGAAAGCTAACTTTTGTCTAGAGTCATTCCCATAAGAAAGGAAGCTGTCAGGAAGCAAGATTGGTTACCTATCTTAATATTAATGTTTTTTTTCAAACAACTTTGTTCAAAGGAAGTAAGAAAACAAATAAATAGTTGTAAATGAATGGTCTAGCACTGTGAACCTATAAGATGCAGTTTCCAAGAAAGAGATTTGCCATGAGCTATCCCCTCTCTTCATTCCATTATATTCTGCCTCTGTATTTGCAGATTACAGTTATCCCTTCCGGTTTTGAAATTCAACAATTTGCTATATACACAGATGCAAACATGACAGTATTCATCTTATACTTGAAAAACATTTAAATTAGCCCTAAGACCTGAATGAGCTGAAGGCATAGCAAAGCTGGGAGCCTTTCAAGCCATAACTAATTATTTTAGGTTTTCCTTGTGACACCAAGTTAATAGATACAAAATAAATTTACACTGATAAATGAGAATCAGAGCAGAAATTATTTCTAGATTACATTACAGCTGCTTAAAACATCATAATATTTTAATTTGTTTTTCAGGTTTTGAAACAAATACTTCTGAACTAGCTGTATAAAATAAGTAATCTCATATAAGTAGCCACCTCCAACTTTTTTTCCTTGAGCAATTTTTTACCAAAAGAATATTTTAACACATACTGCTCCTTTCCCTACCCCAAAGTTTCATGTAATTGCTAGAATTTATTTTGTATGCATGTATTCATTAATTATTTTATTTTAAAACATTATTTCCAAAAATAGCATTCCATTTCACTGAAATATGTATGCATTCAAAGTACTGTACTTCATGCTGTCATTGCACTGTATACAAACAAGTGATACAGCTTTCTTAGGGTCCAAGCTGAAAATGTATTGCAACCATATTAGGAGGCACATAATGCTTTTTGCACCTTTAAGACAAAAAATTCTTTGTCAAAGGAAAAAGTAAACTTTGTTCTCAGAAAAAAAAAAGCCTGCTTCAGTGTCAGAAAAGTGTTGTGTTACAACTGCTTGAGGAAAGCCAAATATGTACAAACACTAAGATGATTTCTCCTCTTCCCCTGCAGCAATACTGTATGGAAATTCAAAGTGACAGAAGCAAAACACAAAACAGAGACAAGAAACCATTAGAGATTACTTGCACAAAGACATTTTGAATGGGACATATGAAATATTTCTCAGTAATGATTTTTCATTCCTTTGTTTTTTTTATTTAAAAAAAATAAACTTGCTGAAGTGATAAATGCTTTGCATGAATCTTCTTTAAAAAGGGGGAAAACAATCCTCTGAAACAAGTAAAATGACATCTTTATCTGCAAAAAATTATTTGCCAATGTCATTACTCATTCTTTTTTGTTCCATTTCATTCTTTTACACAGCCACGCTATGCTGGTAGTTTATTTCACTGCTTGTTTTCTTATTTAGATCTTAATGGGAACATTTTATTGTCAGAAAACAACATATCCTTTGAAAACCTGATACTGCATGGTAACAGTGGGAGGGAGGAATAGAGAGACAGGGCTGTAACATGAGACTAGTAAAAACTTCACGTGTCCCTGAGTGTAGCCTCTCCGTATCTCAGATACAGCTCACATCATCCATCTACAAACTAGGACATGAAAAAATAAATCTTCTTAGAGAAAGAAAGATACACTACAACTTCTAAACCCAATATACTCACTACTGCTTTCTACAGACTTTTCTTAATATATATTCCTTGTAGAAATACTTCTAGCACAAGCATTTCCATATTTACAGTTTGGCACTGAGGAGGAGTGGAACACAAGCCCTTACTCAAACATCATACTGTTTTCTGTCACTTGTTCAAAAGTGCCTGGTCTCTCTTAGTATTTTCAACATATTCATAAAACAGAAAACGCCACGAATCAAAAAATTACTGAGAGAATATAACACACAGACAGCTCCTTTATTAAGATAAATTTTATTTATTTCTACTGGCCTCTTCCTCTATTAAGTTTTCAGAGACAAGCAGTGGATTTAGTCCTGTATTCTTATGTGCAGTGTACAAACCACACAACAGAATTCCATGTAGGAAATGAAAAATTACAAATACAGTCTTTCTGGTCTACAAATATAAATGCAACTAATAAATATGAGAAGGGAATTCCACAATTTTTCTGAAAACTTCAACTATGTCTAGGTTAAACTCCAGAAAATGAAGACTATTTTAATTTAAGAGACTCCCTGCTTCATCATTTTTAAGACACCCCCTTCCTTCCCATAAGTAGGAAAGCAGGATATCAATAAATAGCTTACTATATTTCTAAGACTACCCACAGCCAGCACCATCACAACAGTATAGCATTATTCATTTCCCCCCCCAACCAGAACAACAAATTTGCACAAATAAGGCATATTCTCTATACATCTACTGAAATGAACATGTCAGTATTCTGGCATACTTATCAATGTATGGACTTTGAATAATCATATTAAATTTGACATAAAAAGGCATAGCACATCTTACAGCATAGCTTCTAAAATTTAGGATTAAACTGGGGGGGGAAGGTAGGAACCCTCATGACAAAACCAGAAATAAAATAGAACTTAAAACAAAACCACACACTTCAGTTGGTCTGGCTAAACTTTCAATTTCTCCTTTGAAAAGCACCTGCAGGCAGGAATAAGAATTACCCCAAATAGCACCTCCTTTACTTTGTTCTAGATCATCTTTACTTCTCTGATCAGTACAAATCAGTGCTTTAGCACCAAGAAGTTTGCAAGTATGACATGTATTAAGAGAGTGCATGCAAGGCCCACATTGTGATAAAAAGCAAATTTAGAAACAAGGTAACCTAGGATTTCAAACATACTATTGCCATATAGAATATTTTCAGTGGTACTTGCTAGGTTATATATTTTTTTTTCCTCCAAAAGAAAAAATAGAAAGATTGAATTATTAGGAAAGAGATGAAAAGCTAGATGAGATTTAAAAATATATGGAAAAAATAGAGGGTTTTAAAGAATGAACTATGAACTATTCACATATTCATAAAGGTCTGCATAAAAGCTGCCTAAGTATAGCTAAATAGAACGCAAGGAGGGAAAAAACACAATATCACAAATTAGACTTATTGAAAATAGAATATACATTTACACAGTATTTTGGTACCTATAAATAGCTATCACTCTCACTATGCTAGCTTAGATGAAAGAAAAAAATCCAAGTTATGGAAGTCCATCCAGTTCAGGCTTCTACACTTTTCCCTTCAAGCAATATTATGCACAATTCCTCACTTTCTAAGATGGCACCAGCAATTATGAACCAAAATAAATAGCCAATCACAAAAATAAACAAACATAAGAACAAAAGCTCAGCCTGAACCAAGTTTTTTGTTTGTTTGTTTTTAAAAGGTCATATACACATATTCCCCCAGACCTAGAGAGAACACATACACAAAAGACACCTGTGCAGAAGTCTGCAGTAAGGGAAAAATAAAAAAGGTGGTTTTAAGTGCACGTCACAATCCCAACATTTGTACTTGTCACAAATTTAAGGAGTACAAGGTAAATGGTGAAAAGCATGCTGCTGATCCAACACTATGTATTAAAACAGATTAACGTTTTCCTTTAGATTTCCTTTTTTTGCATTATTTTGAAATAAGACCATATATTTCTTCATTATGAAGACAAAAGTTGTGAGATTAGGTGCACAAAGAGCTGACCTATAATACAACCATCAAGATGATCCAGGCTTGCCTGCAGTGTTTTATTTTGTATTAATAGTTACCCTGATTAAAAAAAAAAAAAAAAAAAAGAGCTTAAGGGAGCTGTTTCATAGTCTATGGACTGACTCAAGCCAGAAGTGGATTAATTGATTACTTCTAAATAATATCTCTAAAAAATGCTAGTTAAGAAGCTATTCAATAGAAATGCCTTGCTTGCAGGACTTGCTCTGAATTTCACAAAATGATCCAAATAACTATCCCAATTGAGTAAAAGTTCTGGGCTTCTGTCCGTAAAAAGACTGCACTAGCACTCTTGGCATTGTGAATAATCCTCTGTTCTCCTTGTGATGTTAAGTCACTTGTCCTGTTTCTCCTCCAATCCTGCACTTTTACGTAATGCATATAGAAAGTAGTCTTTTATATTCAACAAGACATTCCTACTCAAAAGGTGTATGTTCTATTTGCCAAAAAAAAAAAAAAGAATCTAACAAAATTAATTTTCTGTTCAGCCAAAACTAGTTTTATCCTCTTCCTAAACTCCCTTTCTAATTTACTCCACTATAAATTCCTCCTCTCCCTTCTTGAGAGCTTACTAAAATCAGCTCTATATTCATATACAAGATTAACCTCATAGCACTTAACTCTGAAGTAAAACTAAAATACTTCATTTTCACTGTATTTTTATCGATTTCCATGAGCTCACAGAAATAATTTACCCTGAATTATGTACAGGAATGCATCTTTTTAGCGGGAAAGATAAAGTGACTGTCCCGGGTTAATGAAGCCTGAAGCTCTACTCCAATACCCACCTGATTGCGTGCCTCCTCTACCCCCATGTTCTCCTGGTCTGCCTTCTACCTTGCACGCGTTTCCTCCCTCCAACACCAATACATAGCTACCTCCCTGTGACTGATACTATATAAAAGTGTTTTTTCATTAAATCTCTTGACATATGGAAGCACACCAAATGGGTTAGAGCGTGTTAAGATTTTCTTTTTGCAAACCTCAACAAGGTTATAATAAATTACAACAGAAATGTACTCCAAATCAAAGCACGTAGTCTATGCTTGCAGTGATAAATTCTACTGACATTTGAAGTCTCCATAGTTTGAAATTTCAAACTGAAGATCTCAAAAGACATCTGAGAAAGACAAGTCAACATTTATAAAGGATGTTTTAATATGCTTTACTCTGCAGAATTTGCCACTTCTTATGAAAACTTGCATAGAAAATACCTTGACCCTTGCAGATCAATGCAAATTCAACTACAATGTTTAAATTCATATTCTAGTAAATTCCTGAGTGAGCCTCGGATTGATGGCCTCAGAAAATTAAGACAATGAGCACATTTTAAGCTAATAAGCAGGGCTTGTGAAAATAAGAAGTTCTTGAACTCAGAGACTTTTTTTTTTAATTCCAATGTCATCACAGAACATGTTCTCTCAGTTTAAACTACATTGATTTGGGGAATTAATGACACTACTGAGATGAACTCATTTCAAATTACCACAACTGCACACATTAAAATCCAAATTAGAATATATGCCTAAGGATCTATTATTCAGACTTCACTAACGCAAAATGTCACCTGCTCAGTCATGTCTCAAAACAACAATTCCTTACTGAATAACACATGGGGTTTAATTCTATTTGGCTCCGCATTGCCTGAAACCAGTCTGAGAAAGAGCAATGCATCACCAAAGGTAGGGTTGCTGATTAACCAATTCTTATGCATGCTCTCACACCAGCTCACTAGTTTCGTATTGCTAAATTACTTGATTGGAACATAAAGGAAAACAGAGTTTGTGGCACCTCTCTCTCTTTAAAAGCCAGTCTACAAAGTATAATCAGGAAGAAATTTTTTGCTCTTTGGTAGATGGTTTTGGGCAAAATATATCCATTTTTCTCTTGGTCATGCAATTGCTGAGCCCTTTCCAGATTACTGAGTACAGACAGACTGTAAAAAGTAGAAGTAAAACACAGCGGGGTGTGGTGAAAGGCTGCTGTAACTTCTTTTCAGCATTGGGGGTTTCAGAAATAAGTAATTTAAAATGAAACGAGTACTGATAAATTATGCCACTGGACCTGTTGTTTACAAACAGAGAAGGACTTGAGAACTTCCTTTCAGTTTTGCACCGTGTCTTCCAACCAAGGACCCAGAGTGTTAGAAGCAGAAGTCTATAGGTTAGCTATAATAAGTGTAGCCAATCTATCATTCTGAATACATGCAGTTATAGACCAAATCTTCATGTGACCATAAGACAAACACAAACATATCCCCAAGGGCGCTCTCTACTCAGAAGAGAGAACCCAGGTAGATTTTCTTTTTTTTTTTTTTTCTCTGAAACAGCATTATGAACAAAATCATCACACAAAGACATTTTTACATACCTTACAATGTCAAGGCTCTTCTAAAGCCTTAACAGTTAACCAAGAGTTCATAGGATGAATGAGGATTTTTAAAATTTTTAAAATAATTGCAGCATGTAACATTTTAAAGCACTTCAAGACTACATAACATAACATTCAAGATTACATAACATTTTAAAGCACTTCAAGACTACATAAAGCATTTTGTTTTGTTAACCACAGCATAGAGTGTAAGACAACTACACATAATTGCTTACATGTTTAATGAATCATTGTGTGAAGAAACCTCTTTTTATGTATATACGTATATCTATATATATATAAAAATCTATATATTATCAAATTTAAAAAAATTATCACACTTTCACATGAACAGGCAAGAATATTCTGTCCTTTACAAAAATCTTAATTTTGGACATCTGAAGACTCATCAAAACAGTTTCTTATGTACAAGTATGTGCATTCAGATGCACAACTCCCAAAAATTTGAGATACATTTTTTAAGATGGAGTTTTTACTACAGTTCTTACATTCGGAATTAAAAAAGCAAAGGAGTCTGAAAGCGAGGTAAACCTATTGATTTTAAATTTATTTCAATTCAAGCTGAAGAAACTGAAAACAAAAGATAATTTAGTCAGAATATTGTAGTCCTTAGATTTATCTTTAACTATTGAGTATTTTTTTTTTCATAAAAGACAGCTAAGTAAAACTAATCAATGCCATCTGTATGTAGTTTAATTATAGTTTACTGAAAAGAGTTTCTGAACTTTGTAGCTATGAAGGAAAAAAAAACAATTATGAAAGGACAGAATAACAGCCATGCCCTGCAGAGTTAGAAATCCAGATATTGAAAAAGCTTTTCATAACAATAGGATTTTGTCATAATTTCTGTAATAAATTATAATTTTGAATCCTTGAAAAGAGAAATTCCTCCCAAAACCTGTGCTGAAAATGTAAAGTTATAATATAGAGGCGTATTAGTGTGATTGCTCTTCAAAACAACAATAAAGCAAAAATGAAAGCTGTCATACAAACAGAAAATGGAACCCTTGTTTCTAATATAGCTTCGATACATTTATTTTACAACTTAATTTATTATTCTTCAGCAAGTCTTCACCTCACACAAACCATTATATCAGTAGACCAGGTTGTATGCACTCACACATGGTGACAGAAAAGATGTTACAAGTCTGAACTGTGAGCTGTACAAATCATACAAGATGCAAGGCAACAGATGGAGTCTTAAGAAAAAAGCTTGAGACATTAGCAGAAGTCTCAATAACAGTATCACCATGGTTAAATGATGGTACTAAGCATAATTAAAAAAATCTGTAGTTCCCAAAATAAGTTAACTCAGACTTAAAAATCACATCTCCTTATATCAGTAAGAGAAAAACAACCAGAAAATTACCCATTTTTTAAAAACAAACAAACAAAAAACCTTGTAACCAAGACAAATTGTCAGAATGGCTTGATTTACTACAAATCCACTACACTAATAATACTGGAATATCTGATACCCTGCAGACTAAAACTTAGGAACAAACTAAGGAAATATCAGCAGTACTCTGAAAGAAAAAAGGAGCACCACACACAGCAGCTACATCAATTTTGACAATTCTCTCTCCTGCGCTGGAAAATCCTACCCGGATCTCAATCCGTGAACACAGTTGGAGCAACTGTTGATTCTTGAGCAGTTCTGAGGACACTGCTGACTATGAAGGTTTCTGTTTCAAGGTTCCTGACTTGAGAAGCCATAGTGTGGACACTGATGCATCATCACATGTATAGACTGCTACTAGTAACCATTTTATTTACATATTTAAATGACATACATGCATGTATAGAGCTTTCTTCCCTACCCTCTCAAGGTGGAAGTACAATCAACGCCCACAAGAGATTTCTAGTATTTGGACATACTTAATTTGAATCATAGAATTGTTTAGGTTGGAAAAGACCCTTAAGATCATTGAGTCCAACTAAACCTAACAGTTTCAAGTCCCCCACTAAACCATGTCCCTAAGCACCACATCTACATGTCTTCTAAATACCTCCAGGGATGGTGACTCAACCACTTCCCCAGGCAGCCTGTTCCAACCTTGTCGGTGAAGAAATTTCTCCTGTTATCCCATCTAAACCTCTCCTGGTGCAACTTGAGGCCATTTCCTCTTGTCCTATCACTTGTTATTTGTGAAGAGAAGGTGGGACAGAAAGAAAATTAGTTTTTGTGTGCGTGTGGTTTAATTTTAAATTATGAGACAGTCTCTCTTTAATTGCTTTTCTCCCAGTCATTCTAATGTGTTTTGAGCAAGTGTAGAAATGAAGTTTGTTTCAATCAACTCTAAACGAACAAATATTAACAGTTTGTACCTCTAGACCTTCCAGAAGAGACTGTCAAAGCAATTAATGAAGCCTAATCTATACATTTGGATTATTCCCCCGCCACTGCCTGCCCCAAGTTGTGAGTGGGGGAACACAGGCTACTATGGAACAAAGTTGCATGTGGTCTATCACTACAGGACAAGAAGTCTGTGCCAAACTGTAGGAAAGGTTTCACATTACACCATTCTTGTTTTCTACCTTAAAATGAAGATAATTGTTTCTGTCAGACTGCCATGAAATTAAAGCACCTGGTAGAACTGGCAGCACAGAAAGCACATTTCCCAGGTATACTAGCTAAGCATATTAAGCAGGATGATTTCAAACTATGTATCCTAATCTGCAGTCTTTACCCACTGAGCACTTAAAGGTTGTTTATCAAAAGGAGTTGACTGAAGGGAGCTAGTTTAAAGAACATTTGCTCTTGCAAGGCCATTTTTTAGGTCATGGTCTAAAAAGTCACACTAACCAGTACACAGGAGTAATAAGCATAAGAAAGTGTACAGGAAAAAAAAAGTGTAAAAATTCAAAGTGATTTGCTTGCAACATGTCTAAGAAAACAAAACCCCCTAGGTTTATGCTAAATATCCTTGTTCCTGATACAACTTCTTTTTATCTAGAATAGGTAGCAATAAAAGTATTTCAGATTCTGTTTTAAGTAACATTCCCATTTATATTGTAAGTTATGCTGTATCATTTTTATTTCAAATCTTTAATCTTTAATTCTTAAAGTAAATTGTATGCACATTTCCCACCCTGATATTGGTGCTACTGATACAAGTTTTGCACCATTCCTTTTCTTGTTTGTCAACATATTTTCAAATCCTTATGTTACAAAATCCTTTAGTTTAAAAAACAAAACAACACAAACAAAAACCCAAAAACTAAATTTCTCTTTCTCCAAAATACTCAAAGCAAGAGATGATGCATTTTATTTTATTTTTAAGGCCAAAGAGAGAACAAGGTCTCATCATACCAAACCATTAGAGAAAAAAATGGTTTAAATGCATCAAAAAAAACCCCTAAACACAGAGAAAGTAGATAAATTACTGCGTAAGTGAACTAACAAGCGGGAAAAGGAAGCTTTACACATAGATTTGATGAGATTAGTGAAACAGAGGTAAACGTCAACCCAAACAGTAACACCATCAGTCAATGCTTATAACTGCAAAAAATGTTCTAGCTACTGTGAATCACTTTCTATCTTCTCTACGTATATTAAAAAAAAAAAGTTGTTTTGCAGGGAGAAAGACTTGGTCTCCGGAGTCCTAATTAAGAGTTGTTTTACTATAGAAAAGTCATGAAAAATAGCGCTAAGAACTAATCTCCATTTAAATAAACAGATTTGAGTTTAAGCCAATTTAAAATGAAGAAGGAAGCAAGAAAATGATTGTTAGCAAGCTGAAAAGCAAGATCTTACAGTGGCATAAACCAGTAAATATTTGTGCTATGAAGGATCCCAAGGACCTAAAATGCTATTTAAGGCCCCTTGGGCTGGATCTTATGTCTATTCTAGGCAAGAAGGCAGCTACCTCATTTGTATAAATCTAGAAAGACAAGCAGGTGTATCTTGCAAGATAAGGAGAGAACATTCTCTCAAGTTCACTGAAGAACTCGCACAGCTTTTTCCCATGTCCCACAGGGTTTCCCTAAGTGCAGGGCACAGGCAATGAGCAAGAGAAAAGAAAAATAATATTTAAGAGAAAGGAACAATTACAGTTGTCTACAGTTTTACTTCAGGGACAGGATGGAAAATGAAGCCAAAGGAAAATGAAGGGATGTACAGACAGAACAGTTTTGTAGTGGTAAGTTCAACTATTATTTTCAGGAAATATGTGGGAGTCTTTATGTTGAAGTTAAACATTGTCCAGTGGGTAAGAACAGTGGTTGCTTTATTTTCAAGGTGAGATCAGAAGATTCCTATAGTATTCTAGAAGTCTTGTAACAACTTCTATTAGTCCTTGTTTAGCAATTGAGAAAGTAGACTCAAATCTTAAGTCTTTTTGTTATTTTGTAAGGGGTTAAAATTGACGATAGAGAATTGTAGTCAGATACAGGGGTTTTATTTTGGATTTGTTTTCAAATCCTCATATTAGAGAAGGCAAAGATCTATGTCTCCAAATACTTTTCCACATACTTTTCTGGTTTTAATTAAGTTAACACGCCTGTGTTGGAGAAGAGATCGATAGCCCAACTCAAGTGCATTTACACCAATGCACACAGCTTGGGTAATAAGCAGGAGGAGCTGGAAGCCATTGCGCGGCAGGGAAACTATGATGTGGTTGCCATTATGGAAACATGATGGGACGACTTGCACAACCGGAGTGCTGCAATGGATGGCTACAAGCTCTTCAGAAGGGACAGGCAAGGAAGGCGAGGTGGCGGGGTAGCCTTGTACATCAGAGAGTGTTTTGACTGACTTGAGCTCGACAAAGGTAACGACAAGGTTGAGTGCTTATGGGTATAGATCAGGGGGAAGGCCAACAAGGGAGATATCCTGGTGGGAGTCTGTTATAGACCACCCAACCAGGATGAGGAAGCAGATGAAGTTTTTTACAAGCGGCTGGCTGAAGTCTCAGAGTCTCTAACCCTTGTTCTTGTGGGAGACTTCAACTTACCAGATATCTGCTGGAAATACAACACAGCAGAGAGAAAGCAGTCTAGGAGGTTCCTGGAGTGCGTGGAGGATAACTTCCTGACGCAGCTGGTAAGCGAGCCAACCAGGGGAGGTGCCCCGCTGGACCTGCTGTTCACGAACAGAGAAGGCCTGGTGGGTGATGTGGTGGTCGGAGGCTGTCTTGGGAACAGCGACCATGAAACGGTTGAGTTTTCAATTCTTGGAGAAGTAAGGAGGGGGGCCAGCAAAACTGCAACCCTAAACTTCAGAAGGGCAGACTTTGGCCTGTTTAGCAGCTTGGTTAACAGAGTCCCTTCGGAGGCAGTCCTGAAGGGCAAGGGAGTCCAGGAAGGCTGGATGTTATTCAGGAGGGAAGTCTTAAAGGCACAGGAGCAGGCTGTCCCCATGTGCCGCAAGTCGAGCAGGTCGGGGAGAAGACCGGCCTGGCTGAACAGAGAGCTCTGTCTGGAGCTCAGGAAGAAAAGGAGAACCTACCACCTTTGGAAGAAGGGGCAGGTGACTCAGGGGGACTATAAGGATGTGGTGAGGTTATGCAGGGAAAAGATTAGAAAGGCGAAGGCCCAGCTAGAACTTAAACTGGCCACTGCTGTCAAGGACAACAAAAAATGTTTCTACAAGTATATCAGCGACAAAAGGAGGGCTAAGGAGAATCTCCCTCCTTTGTTGGATGCAGAGGGAAACCTGGCCACGAAGGATGAGGAGAAGGCTGAGGTACTTAATGCCTTCTTTGCCTCAGTCTTTAATAGTCAGGCTGATCATCCTCAAGGTTTTCATGCCCCTGAGCTGGGAGATGGAGATAGGACACAGAATGAAGTCCCAGCTGTCGAAGAGGTGGCAGTCACCGACCTGCTCCTCCACCTGGATGCCCACAAGTCTATGGGGCCGGACGGGATCCACCCGAGGATACTGAGGGAACTGGCGGAGGAGCTTGCCAAGCCACTCTCCATCATTTATCAGCAGTCCTGGTCAACCGGGGAGGTCCCAGATGACTGGAAGTTAGCTAATGTGACACCCATCTACAAGAAGGGTCGGAAGGAGGATCCGGGGAACTACAGGCCTGTCAGCCTGACCTCAGTGCTGGGGAAGGTCATGGAACAGATCATCCTGAGTGCCATTATGCGGCATGTGCGGGACAACCGGGGGATCAGGCTCAGCCAGCATGGGTTTATGAAAGGCAGGTCCTGCTTCACTAACCTGGTCTCCTTCTATGACAAGGTGACCCGCTTAGTGGATGAGGGGAAGGCTGTGGATGTTGTCTACTTGGACTTCAGTAAGGCCTTTGACACCGTCTCCCACAGCATTCTCCTGCAGAAGCTGGCTGCTCACGGCTTGGACAAGTGCACTCTGCACTGGGTTAAAAACTGGCTGGATGGCCGAGCCCAGAGAGTGGTGGTGAATGGAGCCAAATCCAGTTGGCGACCGGTCACGAGTGGGGTTCCCCAAGGCTCAGTGTTGGGACCGGTCCTGTTTAATATCTTTATCGATGATCTGGATGAGGGGATCGAGTGCACCCTCAGTAAGTTTGCAGATGACACCAAGTTGGGCGGGAGTGTCGATCTGCTGAAGGGCAGGAAGGCCCTGCAGAGGGACCTGGACAGGCTGGATTGTTGGGCCGGGGCCAACTGTATGAGGTTCAACAAGGCCAAGTGCCGGGTCCTGCACTTCAGTCACAACAACCCCAGGCAACGCTACCGGCTTGGGGAGGAGTGGCTGGAAAGCAGCCTGGCTGAAAAGGACCTGGGGGTGACGGCTGACAGCCGCCTAAACATGAGCTAGCAGTGTGCCCAGGTGGCCAAGAGGGCCAATGGCATCCTGGCTTGTATCAGGAATAGTGTGGCCAGCAGGACCAGGGAGGTGATAGTGCCCCTGTATTCGGCACTGGTGAGGCCACACCTCGAGTACTGTGTTCAGTTTTGGGCCCCTCCCTACAAGAAGGACATTGAGGTGCTGGAGTGTGTCCAGAGAAGGGCAACTAGGTCTAGAGCACAAGTCTTATGAGGAGCGGCTGAGGGAGCTGGGGTTGTTTAGTTTGGAGAAGAGGAGGCTGAGGGGAGACCTTATTGCCCTCTACAACTACCTGAAAGGAGGTTGTAGAGAGGTGGGGGTCGGTCTCTTCTCCGCAGTAATAAGCGATAGGACGAGAGGAAATGGCCTCAAGCTGCGCCAGGGTAAGTTTAGGTTGGATATTAGGAAAAACTTCTTTACTGAAAGAGTAGTCAGGCACTGGAACAGGCTGCCCAGGGAAGTGGTTGAGTCCCCGTCCCTGGAGGTATTTAAAAGACAGGTAGATGCAGTGCTTGAGGACATGGTTTAGTGGTGGACTTGGCAGTTAACGGTTGGACCTGATGATCCTAAGGGTCTTTTCCAACCTTAACAATTCTATGATTCTAAGTTAATATCATATGCGTATTGTATTTCAATACCACTACAATTACAAACAAAAATACTTGAGTGCGAATAGAAGGTTTTTTTCCTATTATTGCCAATAATAAAATTACTTCCACTATTTAATACAGACATACACTGTGAATGCTTGGGGCTTTCTCTTTTTTTAGTGTCATTTAAGTTCAGAGAATCAAATGTGTATTATCTATGTCAACATCTTCATGGAAGCTTAGCTGTGGCAGAGGAAGCCCTTAAAGAAGCATCACCTGTGCCCCTACTAAAGCACTGTGCAGAAGAACTTGTAATTTTTGTTATTTCCTAAAGTCATATGACATCTTCTGACCAGTACTGGCCAGTCTCAGTATTAAAATCTCTAAAACAGGAGTTGGGTTGAACAAACTACAGCTACATTAGGATTGTTGTTCCCTACCTGCTTTGAAAGCAGAGGATTTAGACAGAGTAAGTTTCAGAACAATTGCTACTTTTTTACTATTACTATTAAACAAACTGGCCTTCCAGAGTGTTCATTCACTACAGCAGGACGTTTATCATTGTCATGCTCATTTTCAGCCAAGCATATGGAGCATTTCCCTTTCTAGGTTAAGTCTTCCATGCCAGATGGGCACACGAAGCCCCAGAGATTACTTGCAAAGCTGCACAGAAAACTGAAATACAGACTGGAGGAACGCATGCTCCCAATGGTTTGTGTTACAAGGGAACCAATTTACTGAAGTGACAAAACTTTTTCATTCACATTTAAGTTTGCATACATCATTGATTGCCTATACTGGGATATAAGCAATTGGGAAGGAAAATAAAAGCCTTCAGTGAAAATTAAACATCCAGAAACATGAAAAATAAGAATAACAACTTCCAGGATTTTTGCAGTGGTTTCTTACAGACACCTGAAGAAGGCCAGAGAACCATAGAGTGTGAAAAGTGAGAAAGACTGGAGAAAGCCACAATCAGTGTTTGGTGTTCAATGGGGCACAACTTCTCTCAACAAGAATCTGCTTGCACATATGGAGTAGAAATGATACTCTGACACAGGTGTAACTAAATATTATTCCAGATTTCCAAAGAGAAATTCCAGGATACATATGAGAACAGATTTCTACTCCTGATACAACATTTTTTAGAAGTGGTTTGTTTTTCCTTAAGGTGAGCAAAGCATTGAGAAAGTAGCATGTTGCTTTGTTGTCTTTGTTTTCAGAAAAAGAAGGTACAAGGCATTTAGGGAAGGACCTAGGGAAGCACAGAGGTACCTGGAGTGTCTTCTCCAGATGTTATGAAGAGAGATTTCCACCCTTCCCCCCATCCCACAGGAGGCTTCTCTTCCTCACCCTTGGCATTTGCTCAAAACTGAAAGTTAAAGAACTCCTTTGTCACTGTATTTGCTTAACTAGATAGCATGCTGTAACATGCATTTTAAGTACACGGGATTGCAAGCATTCTGAATTTGCATGTTTTCTCCTCCAACATTTATTACAATCTTTTCATCTTTTACATATAGCAAACTATAATGTAGTTACTGAAACATTTGCAGTACTCAAGCATACACAATATTAATTGCTCAATCAACCTGCATTGACACACTGGATTTAACATGCCACATTGAATTACTGATCATTTTTCTAACCTTACCAAGTTAATCTGGGGCAGACATCTGCAGTTTAGCTGGAGTCTTTTTTAAACACCTGCTTCCTTAACTATCATAGTATCACTAGTTTGAATGGAAGCACACACATCATACCTTGCACGTTTTGGTGCCTGACTACACACTTCATAAATATTTATTTCATTAACGCTTCTTCATTCTTGGGAAAATTTTCTGTATTTTATTGGAAACAATAGTTTTACTAGTATACCACATAATGAATTGATTTGTTCTGTACAGAAGTTGCTTTAATTCTTTTTAAGAAAACCCACAAACATGGTATTTTTTAGTGTACTTCTAATACCAAGGAAGAGAACATGTATCAGTACAGACATGCTTAAATCAAATGCCACCACTGCCTTAATGTTCTCCAGTTTTTTAATTAGAAAAATGTATTTTTTAAATATACTATCATGGAAGAAGGGCAATATACATCCAAAAATCCCCTTTAACTTGACAATATGAAACATTTAATAATAAAAGTTGAAGGCAATATTAAGTTAAAACTTCTATAATTTTCAAGTGTTTCATCGTCAGAAAACTGATATGGTCATTTACAGCATGCTTTCAGCCTTTTTTTCCCCCCATGAGACTATCACAACTGCTATATAGAACTTGTTGCACCACATAACAGAATTGTGATTTTTACTATAAAGTAAGGATTATTTTGCAAAGCAATTAAGGAACATGAATATGGTCAAGAGCACCAAGTATAAATAGCTTCAGCATTTTGTATAAAACTAAGAACAACATTCAGCTTTCAAGATGACTACATGGAACTGTAACTTGCCAATTAAATGGGGTTAGCTATTGGACGTTCTTGTAGCAATAGTGCTTAGGAAGCAATGCAACAGTTGTATTTTACAGCTTATGAACAAAAAGAAAGCATTGCTAACTCTTCCTATTGCCCTGCTTCGATAGCAGGATGTGCCTCCTGTCTCTATGATTTGTCCTTATTAAGCCCCTGTTCTTCACTAAGCAGCCATGAAATATAGTTTAACTGATTCTAGGTTACTTCCTGACAATTAATAACTGAAATAAGCACAGAGTTATCTTTAGTAAATTCACTGTTACCCTAAAAAGTTTAGGAGAGTAGAAGAACAGAAATTGAAAGACAACCCAGCTATGTAAGGCAAGGCTCACAACCTGACAAACTTGCGGAACAACAATTAAAATACCAGTCTGAGCTGTAAATCAGAGTAACCTGAACTAGAGCTTACCGCATTTTTAAAAGTTATTTCTGTTACAATTAGGAGCTACATTGATTTTATTTTCTTGTCTTATAATACATCTTAGAGACAGAAAAACAATGCACATTATCTTTTGTACTAAATCTTTATAAAAGCATTTATGCTCCAAACTTCAGCATTGTGATAAATACTGTGGATGTAAGATGATGTCAGATCGTTTTATTTCCCTGCCAAGCATTCTGTAGATGAGAAAATTAAAGACTTGTTCCTAAGATTACTTACCCATGAAGTTCAGATAGCTCTCTCCTCCAAGTGCATGAGTAATGAGACGAATCATTTTATGAAGCTGTATTCCACGATCAATAACTGGAGTAAGAGGCGAGAGCACACTCATGTTTGTATACATCTCTGCATCCATCAGTCGAAACGCCAATGTCTTATCACCAACAAGCGCCTATAACAGTTGAAAAAAAAAGAAAGGGGTGAAGAAAAAACCTTGGGTGTACTAGAAGCGTTTCTAACTTTTTTTTAAAGCAGGCACTCTCTATCATAAAGGGAGGACCAGGAAGATTGGCAAGGAGTCAAGGACATGGCTTGGGGTACATGATCTAGTCCATGTTCACGAAGAAAACATCCTGCCACTGTCAATAATCATCAGGTCACAGTGACCCTAGCTTCTAATTACTGCAGTTTTGTATTGTGTGATGTGTAATCACGTGGATGTGATATACATAATCTGCTGCCAAAAAGAGGAAGTATGTAAACTGAGGCAGAGCCCCGACTGGATGCCGGATCCGACTGTGCTTTCCCCTTGCAACCGTCCACGTGGTTACTGGGGCTCCCCACACTGATGGGAGCGTAAGTATATGATCAATAAAATAATAACTGCTTAACCCCTGTTGTGGTCCTACGTTTCACCTGATGGGATCGAACTGCATAATTACTTCCGAGAACCTTTTTGCCTACAGATATCAAATGTGAAATGTTAGCATCAACTCAATAAGCCACAAGTGACCTACCATTTTGGATTTTTTATAGAAAATAAGAAAGCAAACATCTCAAACTTTCTAGGATGTACAAATAAAGGGCTATTAACAACACTACTGATTTAGAGATGGAGAGTGAATATGAAACGTTCATTTATATGCAATCAAGAATGTGACTGGTTTTCTGTGATTTCACACAAGAGAAAAACAAACTAGTAATTCTGTCTAAAAACAGTGACTGAATTAATAACTTACTAGTATTTATACTTGAGAAAGGCCACACAAATGCTATGTAATAAGGGTTATTCTAATATATTAGCATGCAGGTAGTTGAAAAAATTTTGGAGCATTTGTATGTAAATAGCTAATTTTTGTTCAATTAGCCCAATTCTCATTTTATACTCTAGCATGAAAACTCACTAGATTCCAGAGAGACAGATGAGTTGTAAACAGGTCTAGCTAAAAAGCACCATCATCCTTTAGTTTTCCAACTAACAATATAAAAGCATATATAGATGATTCCCTCAAGTAAAAAAATAATCTTTAAAAAAAATTCCTATGCAACAATGGCAAGACTGAAGACTGCAATGAACAACTCTTCTCTGGACTCAGAATGTGGCATTTTTTAGTGTCATTTAATGTCCCCTAATCTTTCCATTAAAAGAGAAGGTAAATGTTCCCTATTCATGTTTTCTCTGCCAGCCATGATTTTATGAACTGTTATCCTTCCCCATTCAATGATCTCTTTTCTACCCTGAAGTCTGAGTCTATTTAGTTTTCTTCTTACTATGAAACCAATCCACACCTGCTATTATTCTTACTAACGCTCTCACGGCATTTTTTCCAGTTATGCTGTATATCCTTTGAGGTAACAGGACCAAACCTGACTCCAACATTCAAGATGCACACAAGTCATGAAAGACTACAGTGGCATACTGATTTTGCTCTTTGCTCTCCATTCCATTCATAATTCCAAGTACTGTATCTGCTTTTTTGATAGCTATCAGCATTGAGTTGCTATTTTCATACACTTATAACCACAAGGCTATATTTTCTGACTGGTAACAGTCAGCTCGTAGACCATTATTACATATAAGAAACTAGAATTGCTTCAGTCCCTCATGTGCATCACTTCAAGTATCTCCACACTGAGTTTTATCTACACCCCCATTTTGTTTCGCTGTCCTGCTTCTCACATATCATCCTGGTGTTCATCTGCAATCGTCATAGTTAGCTCTTTTTCTTTTTTTTTTTTAATTCAAAATAAATAGATGTTCTTCCCAAGTATGAGATTCTAAAACAAAAATACATAGTGATATGGAAAACAACTCAATTGATGAAATCCAGCATGAAATAAAAGAACAGCAACAGTAATGTTCTATGTCATGCTTTAGGATGAAGAATATAAAAGCAAATAATCACAGAATAATATGCATGTCCAAGTAATACCTCAAGTTCTTTACCAGGATTGGGACTCTTCTCTCGTGCCTTAAGTGCACACTGTGTAATAGTCTGAGATAAGAATGTAAATAGGTACACAAAAGGAGGCTGATAAACTCAGAATTATCTTTGTAAAATAAAATATAGGTCTCATTTTGGACACTTCTGTAGAACTTTGTTATAGAAGGTATAAGAAATAGAACGTCAACCTCTATTATGTAGAGGAAAAAGTTGAAGGTAGGTTACTTAAACCTTTTATTAGAAAATGGATTACATTTTTTAAAGTTCCTAATCTTAAATTCTCATCCAATGCGTTTTCTGATTCTTCAGAAACGACCATTACAAAAGATTGTGAGATGAGTGTTACCCAAACTTGTCATTACTTTTTCATTTTTCTGTATACAGAACCATTACAATTGCTGTGTTTTGAATCAAACTGTTAGAGTATTTCATTTAGATCTCTAAAGAAGATTGGTGTTTGCAATCTTTTCAGAGAGGAAACATTTTCTTGAATGGAATACAACAGTTGCAAACACTGATTCAGTGAACAAATTTGCTAAATTGTGATACTGTTCATGCTTATCATAAATAGTGCTCCAGCTTACTTCATGGAAACTAGACTTTCAAAAGTATGGATAATGCCTTCCTGTGCCCTATGACAGGCAGACAAAACAAGAAGCTAGGACTCATTTCTTAAAAACAAAACAAACCTGAAAAATAACACCACCCACCCACTCCCAGCAGCATTCTTTTATTAAGAATAAAGATTAAAAAAGCCACAAGAAAACCCAGACAAAAAAAATGAGTAGTAGTCCAGATCTACCTGTCTCTGAAATTGTTGCCTATTCTTCTCAACTCTTGCCTCAATTTTTAAAAAACAAAACCCATTAAGCCTCTAAATCTCATCTTTTACTTACTTATATATAAAACAAACAGATACAATACCTGATCATGGCTCTCTGCATATGCAATGTACTTTTCTTCATACCGTCTGTTTGTTAATGTATGCACAATATTGCCCATATTCCAGTCTTCATCTTTCAGCTCCTTAATTATCTGCAGAAATAAGAAAAGATCATTGAAAAATTATTTCTGTTTTAACTAAAAGTACATTACTACCTTTCTTTATTATCTCGGCACAGAAATTTCCAATGAATTGTGAACCGTATTACTTTAACTTCTCCTATTCCCAACTTTGGACCAAGGAGCTTTCTCTGATAATCTGAAGAGACTTCTTTCTTTTGAATTCCACTACATAAATATGACTAGAACATTTTGTTTCTCCTGTACTTCTACATATAAGCACAGACAATTGGACATGGCATCTATCATGTGAATCCTCTGATCCAGTGGGCAATGCAATTGCTAGGGGCTGCAAGAGAGCACTGCACCAAAAACCAGGAAAAAAAATCTGTGGGCATACACATCTACCTACACACGGTATTGAAAGAAGTTCTGTATTTCAAATAACCCTGGCATATGGCAGCTTCCGACTATAGCTGAAGCACCAGGCTGTGTGGTAGAAAACTGATCACTGCACGATAGCACTATACTATTGCCATGGAGCACACAATAACATGGGAAGGTGCTCAGTGCAGGGAGTTGCACGTTTCCTGATCTGTGAATTCCTGGTCAGTTCCAAACCACAGGCTGAATATCAAAGCTTTGAAATACAAAACAAGCTTTACATTTTTGGTCATGCTAGCTCCTGATTTTTAGGAATTTAAATTAAATCACATCAATACGAATTTTCTGCCTCATATGACACTATTTCCTCCCTCTTCTAAACCTAGTGCAATATCAGTGTTAGTCCGTCCTTTTTTCTACAGAACTTCATAGACCTCCATTGATCACTACAACTTAAATACATATACATAAATATATAGACATAAAAATAAAGTTGATTAAAAGGCAATAACATCAAGATGGCTAATATGATGCTGTAAAATTTAACATTCTGATTGTAACTGGCCATATACTCCTAAACAGCTTTTCTTTTTAATAGCTCTATAAATTCTGGCCATGAAAACATTCAGGTCCCTCTGCAGCATCATATTATGTACTAGATCAACCTTTAATGTGGACTAGTACAGCCACTGTTAAGACAATCAGCTTATCTCACCTACTTTTACAGACCCTTCAGAATTACTTCATGGAACCCTGGAGATCCTTCAGATCTACAACTGCTTTTAGGAAGTTGCCTAGAAAACTTACTATTAACAGGTACATACTTAAAAGCTGGAGAGAAATGAGAGCAAGCAATCTCAAGTTTAATGATGCTGTCCCTGTTGGAAAAGCTGGCAAGTTTGTCTTCTGAATGAAAAGAAGGCTTGAAAACTGTTTTTCAATCTGCCCTCTACCTCCTACTTACAAAAGTGAAAAGCTGCTGAAGATAAATTAATTTGCTTTTTATTTTAAGCTACTCACTACATTTATTGAAGCATTAATGCTCATATAAAACATTTATTGTTTTCAGACCATCATGATAGCCTGAGGGATTTGGATGCAATCTTCTAACTGAAAAACATTCTCTAAAACATCAGCAGAAGCCTTTTGAGATCATTTAGTGTTTTATTCCTTTTCTTATGATTCTCTGTATTAAGGAAAAGGTGATTTAAATCCTTATTGTAGTCAGTGTTTATTAGTATATTATTGTTCTTGAAGAGCATTTACAGATTTTTATTATTCTTTTTGTAACCCCACTGTACTGATTGCTGGTGTTTGTATAATTCACTTTTATTTTGGTTAAACTTTCAGCTCTATCTATGTTCAATGCCAACTACTATGCCCAATTTCAGGAGGGTTCGTTGCATGTTTTTGGTTTTTTGTTTTGTTTTATAAATATATATGCATATGCATAACTTATTATCTACCTGTTTATGCTCAATATAGACTACACATTCTACAGCTGTTGCCAGATACAGGTTATTTAAAACAAAAGGAGTTTATGTGTATTGTATGAAGAAAACACATATCAGGTAGAATGCAAAGAATAGCCCCTGAACTTACTCATCTTCTGAAACCTACATGATATCTTACAGCTCTCATTTCAGCCACTAATACCTGTGCTCAAGCCTGTCAGAATTTATTTTAATATGACATTAACAGAAGAGAGTAAAATTTGTCAGTAGGATTCAGAAGTGGTTTTGTGTATGCAGACAAACATCCCACTTTGAAGAGCAGAATGTACTTTTTAAAAAGTTCTCACCTGTATCCACTTATCTGGAATAGCCATGGCTAGTCGATAATCAAAACCCCCTCCTCCCTCTGCAACAGGACGACAAAGAGCTGGCATCCCAGAAACATCCTTAAATAAAAAACCACAACATAATTTGCATAGCATTGTAATTATTAGTTCAGAGTTTCTACAGTAATGCTTCTATACAAACAGTCTGTAAACTATAAACAGCTTCACAAATTGACCTGGGTAAGGGAGAATAAAAAAAAAAAATCAGTGAGTGATTACTACACCCAGATTTGCTGTTTGAATGCAAAAGTTACAGGGAAAAGCATTATGACTTTTCTCGTCAAATACTCTACTACAAAATATTTTAATAGAGTAGATATTTGAGGGGGTAGAGACCTCAGTAGATGCAGAACTTGAAATAATTAGCTCTCTTGAGCTCCAAATAATCAATAGAGAGTGAAAGCAGTCAACAAAAGACAAATTAAACCTTCATTTTGTTTATTGATGTTTTGCATAAAGAATGGCATAAAAATAAAAGGCTGAATATAAAGTACAGTAAGGAAGAAAAATACAATCTCTACTCTTTTCCTAAATGCACAAAACCAAAACTAATGATCCAGCTAGCCCTGGAAAGTGGCATGCTCTTACTGCATAATTTTCCAGTTTCATATTGATGAAGGCTGATCATTCTTAAATTTGTAATTCAAAGTTCTTAAAATATTTATTTCACCATTTTATTAGGCAATTATATTTCTAAAGTTAGCTTATCTGTATAGAAAATGCAAATCTCCAATCATTGCAAAATATCTATCAGTACTCATTTTTATTAACTTATGTCAGTGAGAAGCCATTCCACCACAATGGATTAACATACACCTCTTGCACCTACACAAGAGAATTTGTGGGATTAAATTCTGTCTAGAACCAGGGCTTAACTAGGAAGCTCATTCTGGTTTTCTGGATTCAATTCAGTTTTCAATCCAACTGCTGCATTAGACTACTGAAAGAGATATTTGCACTTGAAGTTACACATACACACACACATATGCATTCATACTGACAGAAGCGAGGAGACCGACCACTCATCATGAAGCTCACAGATGGCATCCCGGGGGGTGGAAGGCAGGCCTGCCATCCAGAGGGACGCTGACTGGCTGGAGGAACTGATCCATAGCAAGCTCAGGAAGTTCAGCAAGGGCACTTGTGAAATCCTGCCCCTGGGATGGACAAACCCCTGCATCCATACAGGCTGGGGACGGCCGGGCTGGGGAGCAGCTCTGCTGGGAAGGCCCTGGGGCTCTGGGCCAGCACCAAGCTGAGCATGAGCCAGCAGCCTGCCCTGGCAGCAGAGATGGCCAGCACCATCCTGGGCTGTATGAGCAGCAAAGCCAGGAGATCAAAGGAGGGGATTATCCCCCTTTACTCAGCAGTCATTACATCACACAGAAAACTGCATCCACATTCCACATGCTGTAAATAGCAAATAATGAAGCGGAAATCCTTTCCAAACTTTTAGATATTATAAAAGGAAGTTCAATAGCTCTCCTAGATCAGTCAGAAAGGATAAAAACAGACTAATGCTCTCCAAGTTATGCAGGACAAGATGATCTAAAACAAAAGCCTTTCTCTGTGATGCTATGATGCTTACCTGGACAAGGTCTGAGTGATATTTAAGTAGCTCCCCTCTACTTTAGTCACAATTTTGATTGGGAAGATTTTTGGGAAGTAAAATTCCAAATTTAACACTATTTATATCTATCTATATCTATAGATTTTACTTGAACGCTAAAAAAAAAATTCAGTGTTACTTTGTTCAGTATATTTTCCACCAAATGTAAACAAGCCAATGCCTAAGCATTTGTTCAGACCTTAGTTTGAAATGAGCTGTATATAAAAAAAAAAATCACAGCAGTAGGGTTTTTTTGCCTGTTTGTTTTTATAATACTTCAAGCGTGATGTAATTTTACTTAACATTTTTTCTTCTCATTATACAAAACTTTAATCACAGCTTTATTTAGAAGGCCAAAATGAAAAATAAGCATACAGTCAGTAATACCTAAAAACTTGGAAATTACTAAGAAAGTGAACATACAGAATACTAAAAAGCTGTAAAAATTATCAGTCAAATAATTAAGGAATATATTATAATTAGTTATAGCTAGACAAAAACATTTTTCTCACATGGCACTCATTCCATCATCATTATAGGCAAGCAGACATTCTTCATTGCCTTTTGTAATTTTCAATTATGTCAGTAGTTTCTCCTTCTGAAATTCTCTTTTAACCATGCAGCACATTGACCATTTCTATATTTTGTGTAGTAACTCCCCCAGGCAGAAAAATGATGTATTGAAGCAGAAGCAGTTTTCAACTCAAGCAAGATAAACTGAAGACACATTTTATTAAAAAACTCTTAGGCCACGTAATACAAGCAGACTGAACTCAGCATTTCATTGGTAGGAATGCTTATAATCTAAGACTATCTAGAAAATGAACAAATTTCACTTCAAATAAGCCTACAGCTCAATGAAACCATCTCAAGTTTACTACAAGCTCACCAGATGCTGTTTTTGATAGCTTGTCATTAAGCCTTTAGCAGTGGTTGTCTATAATATAAAACTTTACCGTAAGTAAGAAAGAGGTTAAGCAATATTTTGTTTTCTGAAGATAAATAGGGAACTCTGAAGCAATACAAAAAGTTTTATTAGAAATCCATATAGTCCTTAATGATATCAGATAGATGCAACTTTTTCTTTTAAACAAAAATAATTATTTAAACATAATAACAGAAAAATCCTCAAGGTTTACATGATTTTCTCTTTTAGATAAAAGAAAATATCAGTGAAAATGTACCTATTTATAGAACTTTAATACTCTGGTGTTTCATACTATTAAAAATTCTATGTGCCAAGAATAATATTTTTCAGTCAAAACAGTTTAATTGATCTCAATCAACTCAAGTATTATAGTCGATTTACTCCCTCAGAAACCTGGAGAAACTTAATACTAAATTTAAATTAGCATACACAATCAACATTTATAAATTTATCACATTTATTTTGAAGGGGAATTGTCAATTATGCCAATATAATTCAAAATATACAAAACCACGCTAGGGTTGTTAATCTTTAGTACCATGAATCACTACTGACAAATGGCAATCATACAAAAGCAATAAACTGATAAAAGCAAATCTCATTACAAGTTCAAGGAGATGAAGAAAAAAAAAAACCCACAAGCAAAATCCTCACATTAATTAATGACCCGTTAATGCAGAGAAAATTCCCAAAGTGTATATTCCAGTTGTTTTTCCCCACAACGCAAAGTCTGTCCACCAATTATTATTTCTCAGCTCATGTCACTCCTTGAGTACCCAAAATGTGACTTGATAAGTAACAGGAAATTCACATCCCAAAGCAAACTAATCAATATTCATGTAATTGACAATGGCAAATTCTGATCTTACCTCTGCTATGGTTATGCATTCTGGATGCAAGAATTTAATCATGTGGTTGGCCAACATTAGATAACACAAAGCATCTTCATCCACTTGTAGGCCAAAATATTCGTTGTAATCTCCACTGAATCCTGTGCCTAATAAGAGAGGTTTTTTTAAAGGTCATAGCTGCTTTTTTTAAAAACAACAGATATTTTGCAATATGCAATTTTTTAAGCACCAAAATTTATTCATAATTTCAGATCTATCCATATAGCAGCACAACAAGATATTAGCAAATCTGGAATTTTTGGAGCATTCAGTGAACGTTATAGCACTGCTTCCACAGCAACAGAGATGCAACAGGACTGCTGAGATTAGAGTTGATTAAATAACTTACCAATCCCATGATGGTGATACAACATAGATGTAACACCATCAAACCGGAAGCCGTCAAAGCGATAGTCTTCAATCCACATTCTCAAATTAGACAGAAGGAATCTCAAAACTTCCCAGCTGAAATAACATGAATATATTTTATAAGCTTTAGAAACCTTGTGATCATCTAGAGTTCCTTATACCACGTTCCCCACTTGCATGTATGGTACTTGTACTGGAAATTTTACCATTTTAATGACTTCTTCCCTGTTTTTCATTAGCCTTTTCCTAAAAAGTTTGTCTTCCTTAGATCTTTGTTTTATAATGCATGTAATTTTAAGATTGCAGATAGGGGTTTAGGAAAAATTGTCAACCATCTATATAGACATCTAAATAGGTTAGTGTTTGAACACATGTATTACTTTTTAATACCCGTATTTGCCACTGTACTTTGCCTCTCTAAAGATGCAAAGATTTCCTCTCTGGGAAAAGATTTTATAGAAATGGAAAGAAAATTGTAATAGGTAAGATTTTGTCCCCAACATTTTACGGATTCACAGCAATTTCTAGGCATAATAAAAGTTGAAAAGCTCTTGTCCCCTGCCCCCCGCCAATTATTTACAAATCACATGTCACCAGTAGATTACCACATCACCTACTGTGTTGCAAATTTACACATTTAAAGAGCAAATCACCTTATGGAAGTTGAGATCTTTTTTTGAAATTCAGAACAACAGGAATGGGGTATAACACACACACAAAGCATGGGCATGAAATCAAAAAGAGGTTCCAAAGCAGGTAAGCACATGGAGGCATTTATGAACAAAATTTGTATCGAAGAACAAAGTAGTTTCAGGAACAGTCTTCCTACTGTTCATCACCTCCTCTCCCACGACACTGGTCTCAGTAGCTTCCAAAGACCCCCATATCTTGTTTCTACTGTTCAGACTCCATGCCACTACTCTCTCTGCCACCCTCGGCACGGGCTGCCTCAGGTGCATCTCCTGCAAGCTATGGCTCCAAAGAGCTCACCCATCTCAATCAGCCAACCACATGAGGTAGTGAAACTTTTTTTGCCCACGTCTCCAACATTTGTCAATGTTATGATTTCTCTCTAATCAATTTCCCAAGATAGAACAACTACGACCCCACTTACTACCAAGTTTCTCTTCAAAGAAGAGTGCAAGCTACACAGCAGCATGCAGGCTCTCACCAACCACACTCTGGTTGGTGAGATGGAAGGGGTACACCTAGCACAAAGCACATCAGTCAGCATCACTGTTACAATTTACCTATGCATGTAGTTGGCGTACGGCAGTGACGGAGACCCTTTCTACATTTCACTTCATCTAACAGACATCACAGGCAGTAGACTCATGAGGCAATTATGACACAAGGAATAAACTCTATTTTGACAAAACAAATGTTCCTTCCTCCAAAAAACTTCCTCATATGAAGGGTGCTTTAAGTCTGGAGTTAGTGGTATTACATGAAAAGACAGGGAGGCTGTGGACATACTATAAAGCTGGTAAAATCCTGATCTCACCAAATAGCCAGTTCTTTTTTTCCTCCAAGAGGATTATAATATTTCTCTTTTTCATGTACTGCACATAGATATACACTTGTGCATATAAAGACCAAAATATTACCAAATCAAAACCTCCAAATTTAGGAAATGTGAATCAGTTCAATGCGAATTGCCTAGTTCAATACCTTTTCTGGGCATGCATTACATGACAAGATGTTTTTGTTTTATCTTCGTGTCCCCCTGCCTCACCTCAAATCATCCAATTCACAAGATAATACTATACTAGGAAGATCTCAGGAGCTTGTCTGCAGAACCGTTTATATATTTGTTATTTCTCAGGTGAAATGATTTGCAATGAATGAACAATAGAGAGATAATGCTCTGATAGTGAAAGGAACAGAAAGGTATCAGAAGTCCTACAAACTGGTCACAAAAATACAACTTTGTGCAAATGCTCGCTGTATCTTTTTCTGACCCAGCATCAAATTTACAGAAAGCTGTCTCCTGCAAGCTAAACACTGTGAGCAGAGTCAAAGCAGTAGCTGTATTGCAATAAAAATACTCTCACACAGAATTAAGATAATGCATGTACAAAGAGTAGACTAATTGCTACAAGCACCAGCCAGACTTAAAAGTTATTTCTCCTCATTACAGACTGCTTGAATTTATAACCTTAAAGTTCTTAAGATGGTGAAGAGGATTTGTACATTTGTAAAACATACACAGAAATCCCAAAATGGATAACAAATGTAATTTTTTCCACCATTGTTGGCACTGAAGATTGATCTTTGGAAGAAGATGGAGAGCCAGTATGAAAATAAATCGTAATGACTTTTACATGAAAAAGTGACTACAGATAAGAACAAACAAGATGAATTTGTTGAACCAAAAGATTAGTTAGCAAATTGATGAGATCAAAAACCTGAGCAGGAGCAGCAGATGTTTTCCAACCACCTGATTGCACATGGGAGAGAAGAATGTAAATAAATAAATAAGCAAACAAGCATATTAACTCTGATTCTAGTCTAAACTTGGAAAAATTCAGTTTTAGGATAATTTCTAGGAAGGATGTCAAATACTAGCAACCATATTGACTTTTAGAGAGATAACTACACAGCTCCAAAACACAAGCCAGAACAACAGGTTTTTTTTGAAACATGCAAATCACACAAACCATACAAAGGTTCATGATTTCATCCAAGTCAATTTGTTTATGGGAGCAGCAGCATTAGAAATAGAAGCTGACAGAAGTAACAAATAACTTTGCAGAATGCCAGTAGAGGCCAAAATCATAGCATAATTGAAATACATCCACCATATAAGCAATAACTCAGGAACATTTCTAACAGAAGTACATCCTCATAAGTTTACAAACAGATATGGAAACAGGATAGCATTTATTAAGAACGTAACTTCTTTTGGGCAAAAGCCATATCTTAAATTATATCCTAACAGTCTCTCACATTTTTGCATGTCATAAAATTGAGAAACTTCTTCCATTGCATGCATGATCTAAGAGAGGAAAATATATGCTGTATTATCATTAAGGAACAGAATGATTTACACTGTAAGAAATTTAAGTAATTCAGAATTCACTCAGACATCATTCAAAACAAAGACAGTCTTTGCAGAGAAGTCTTGCTGGTTTTTTTTCTCCCCCTTGGGGCCAATAGCTCACACATTAAAAACCGATTTCTCGTTTGAAAAAGTGAAATGAGCATATCTAGCTAGATGACCTGGTTTCACAAGGTGATGAGAAATTTAACAACTTTCCTATACTAGGTCAGCAGAAAACCTGTGAAATTGCTTACAAGTGACACTCATTATTTACTTTTTTTCCTCCTGTACTCATAAAAAAAGTAAAATAATGACTCACTAAGAATTCTAAATTCCAATCCATGCTGAACATCAAATATTTAGATGCAAGCAAGTAATACATTTAAACCAGTTAATTTCATCACTATGGACAAAAAAATAATATTGGCTGTACCTAAAACAGTTTGAAGCTGCAATTCTTGAACCATATTAATGTTGACATTCAGGAACTGCATTCATTAATATGTATTATAGAAAATGAGTGGAACTGCTGACTTTATAAGAATCTAGACTTATGATATTTACCTGTTTTCAATTCTTAGTGTTTAATTAACTTAACACATAGTAGCATTGAATTGCTAAAATATTAGTTTTCAAATTATCCCCAGACATTTCAACAGCTGACTGGCTGAAATTCCACCAATGGATTGCTAAACATAAAGAAACTGGCACTCAGTCTGATAATGCTAACTTTCAGTGAATCTGGTCAAGTTAGTTTATAAACTAAACATCCAGATTTGATACAGAGATATTCTTTTTTCACCACTGTTAACCAGCATATATTAGTTTGCCTGTTATTTAGATGCACTTTGTTTGATCGGAGTGATACTAAAGGGTAACCAGTCTTATCCTGTTTGGAAGACAACAAAAAAAAGAATCAACGCTCTGTATTTCAACCTCCTTAATTTACATGGAGAAGTAATTCCTCACTGTCCTCTAGGTAATGTTGCTAAGACCCCAAGCCATGTCTAGCCATAAAGGATTGAGAAGTCGAAGCAGTGCAGCAGGTGCCCACTTTTTAGCCAAGGGACAATCCTGACTCACACTCCTAGACTGTTCTTGATACCTGCACTCGTAATTATACTTAATGCCATTCTTTGGGAACATACACATCTCTCTATCAGTCAACAGAACGTGATACAGTCATTAACAGACCAAAAGAGCTTTTGCTTGGTGATCCAAGCTGCATTATGCCTCTAAAACAAACTGTGCAGACAAAGAGCTATCCTCCTGGGGCATATGATAATCTGTGAGCAGAAGGGGTCAGCAGCAACATATCATTTCCCTGTAACGATCCCAAGAAGAGATAGAAGCAGTGAATTAACTTTTTTCCCCACAGTAACAGCCAGAGGCACTGATGTAGACTGCTACTTTTTCTGGACCTAGGATTTCTGAAAGTGCATTGCATGACTGCGTCCTGTACAGCCAGAAAAAAAATAAGCTGTTCTATTTCAGCAATATTAAGCTTACTCACATTTCAAAGTTAATATTCAGACACAAAATAATTTAAGGAAAAAGCTTATTCTGAAAACAAGTAATACTAATTAATAGCACTGGCACAGGTATCAATAGGTGAGAAGTTACAGGAGACTAAAGCTTTGTTTAACATGCACTGAATTTTTAACATTATTTTAAAATAAAGAGAAGACAACTGACAAAAATCCTGAGGACAGAGTCCTCTCTACATGCTAGCTTCAAGTTGCAGGAGAATTTATCTGGTAAAAGTTTTCAGAAGGGCTGCAACATTCTTGCAGTATTCTTGAACTATTCTTCACAGTGCCACAGTATTTTGGATATTATTAAAATAAATATGATGAAATTGGTTTTCTAACATCCCCACCATAAGCAACAAACCCAAAAGACAATCAGTGTGGTCATGATCCCTTTGGTCAAGCAGTTCAAGCTGTTGCACTGCGAAGGTGATCTGGGAGCCAAGAGAGAATCTACAGGCTAGATGCCTAAGTTGTAAGGTCTCCACTTCTTGTTCCACACAATCTTGTACATGGATGAGGCTTGAAATTAACTCTTTCAATAGCAGTAGATCTTTACTCACACAAAGCTTAGAAAGATATTACCCACACTGCATGGATTGTAACTGCACTTTTTTGGGCAAGCTAATGTGGATAGTTCCCAATTCTCTAAGTCTCCCCCTGCTACTGGCTCAAGACTTACTTAACAGGGAGCTTGGGTCATTAAAGAAGATTTATCTATATCTCTTTCAGCCATATCAATGATAAAGAGAGCCACTTTCTTCCCCTGAAGCCTCTGAATTTAAAATAAATATTAGCTTTAGATCTAGCTCCCTGAGCTTTTTTCTCAGATTTATCAATATCTTAATTATTACCCCACTGTCATCTTCTTCCCCACTTACTGCTTACAATCAACTGTTTATCACTTTACCTCTGTTCTCTGCATTGTGAGGTTTCGTTTGTTTTAAAGAGAAATGGATCCATACCAGGACCTTTCTGTTTCAATTGATTAGATTATGTTTGCTTTGCTACCTGTATAGAATTGGTAACACTAAAAGCAGACAATTTATATACTCAGATACAGCAAAGATGTTGACAGTGCCAAACAAAAAACTTAACCTTTGATCTTGGGTCTGCAAAGCAGCTTTATCTTTTAAATGACATTTCAAATAAAAAAAGCATTAAATAACACAAGTAACAGTGCATTACAGATCTTCAAGTTTTATCTTTCCTTAAGGTCCAATATGACACTGAAAACAGTAAAAAAAGTTTCAATCGACAATTAGATACCTTAGTCTAAAAATTTCATGACCAACTCCCTTACAGTTAATGAAAAGTCCTCACTTCGGAGATCTTGATTGACATTGCAAGCTCTTGGGACCCAACCATGGAACAAAGAGGACCCACTACTGAAGAAGAATGCACATAGGTCACTGCAAGCAGATGAAAGGTTTATGACAAACTGTAATTGCTATGCAATAAAAACTTTAAAATTATTTGCCTGCTCAGGTTAATGCATGAGTAAACAGCACTCTGACATCAGTAAGGGAAGAAAGACCTACATTAAGGACACATGAAAGAATCTGAACTGTAAGGAAGTAAATGAATAAAGAATGCTACACATCTGAAATCAGAAAAGACAAGCAAAGCTGAGTACTAAAAGGCAGGCATTTAAAAGCATACCAGTTCTTAACCTCAGGTGGTACAGGGACAACATCCCTCTGAAGCAGCACTAGATTACGTGACTTGCCAAACATTAACCCATTTTTGTCTGTCCCAGATAATCACTCTCCTACTGAATCTCAAAGAAGGGCAGAGGTCTGCACCAGCACACAGCAACTGTTCTAAACTGGTCTGAAGTGCACAGCCTGCCCTGAGGCCAGAAAGGGATGCAGTCCTTATTATGAAAGTCTGGAACACTAGATCAGTAATTAGGATGGGATCTCAGTATGGCCTTGTGACTGTGAAAAACTTTAGTATAAAAGTTTCCTGTATTCACAGCCAATATTTTGGCCCTTGGGAATGTTTTGCTACCCGAAGAGACAATGAAAAAAGCTAATCAGCCCTCATGGACTTAAAGCAAAGACCTACAGGAAGACATGTCATTCCTAATTTATCTTGTCACGGTGAGGTGACAAAATGTCACACAAACTGGATGTGACCTGTTAACAGTCCCACTCAGTCTGTTTCTGGCCAGGTATCTGAGTACCAACCCCAGCATTAAGTCTACCAGCTGTGAGAAGAGCAGTGGTGGCAGCAAAACCCAGCACCTGCTCAGATCAATGTCTATGAAACCTTCAGACACGTAGTGAGTGGCATCACTAAGCCAGAAAGCAATTTCCACTGGGAAGTACAGATCCCTCTGCACAGCAACGCAAAAGGTCAGGGCTTTTTGCTTTGCTTTTGTTTTCAAAAAAAAGGGTGCTTAAAGCTAGTAATGGTCACTGATATCAGTTTTCCCAGAAGGAGCTGAACTTCTGATGAACTGCTTAAGCAGCTTTCCCAACTAGAGCAGTTGTGCATTAAACAGGTGATTCCCAGAAGAGTGAAGTTTCCAAATGGCTTGAGATTAGGGTAAACAATCTCACAGCTTTCTAAGAAACTAGAAAATAGACAGGATAAGGTAGACACAAACATTATCAGATGTGGGTAAGCCAGTCATGTTTTTAAGGAAGTCAAGATCCATATATGTATCCATATCTCTCTCTCTCTCTCTCCATATATGGCTTTCCATATTCCAGGACGGTATTAGGTCATCTTGAACACAACAGTTTTCAGGCACGTACTTCTCACAGCTACTAAATGCCTCTCACTCATAGAAAGACTCATATCAAATTAAGATGAAAGATGAATGGCTGTAGGAATGAAAGACCTTTCACCACAGCGACTTGCTCTCAGCTGTTTTGAGCATTTTTACAGAAGGATACAGATCTTTGAAAAGGGTTGATAGGAAAAAATTGCTTTCTATATTTTTACAGGACATTATTCCATTAAGTTGGACAGTATAAGAGGTAAAAAAGCTAAAAATAAACCCCATTAGATGACTAGTGCCTCACTGCCATGAGCAGTAAGAAATAAGAGGCAGTTGAGACCTTCCATTAATTAGAAATCTGTGCTGGAGAAACACTGGAACCTTGCATTTGTAAGATTAAATTAATAGCAAATATGTTACTTGGGGACATCTAAATCCAGGAAGAAGGTTTTACTCTAAGCCACAGAAATTGAGGATTTATTTATGCCATCATAATTAGAAAGCCAATGATATTACATTATTAAAACACTATATCAAATAAGTCACTGAAAGACTAAAAGTTTCCTGTAACAGTTAAAAATAATGGATACTTTTATCAATACTTGCTGCAGAAGACATCTTTGCTTAAGCGTTAACATCTCATTCCCTGAATTAAAATGGAAAAGCTCAAAAGTATTTCAGAATTTCAAGGCCAGCCTTCAGGAAAACAGTCCTTAATTAGTTAAGTAGTATTATGAAAAAGTCATGAGAAGTTGAAGTGAAAGAAGGATTACTTTCAAATTTGGAAGCATTTGTTCTGTGAAGATCTGAAGTTCTTTCACAACCTAAATCACACTGGCTTCTATGAGCCAACATAAAAATTAATACTTTTAAGTTAATTGCATACAGGATTGCATGATTATTTCTATACTGCCCTTTTCATGGGCAAAACTCCAATTCTGCAGAAGCCACTGACAAACATATATATATACTTATACTTTCCTATTTAAAAAATTCTAATAAGCAGAACACTGCTTATTATGACAGTGACATCCAATAATCAAGCTGTAACTTGATATTCTGAGACTGAAAAGTGAATAAATATAAAATACTAAATACTAAGAAATAAAAATAAAATAACCAAAATAGTTTTCTTGGGTTAATTATAGTTAAAAATATTTCATTTAACTATAGCTTTTCATTTTTTCTTTTAAGAGTAAACAACAGCAGCATTGAAGATGAAGGGGATTTTCCATTTTAGTTAAAATTTGAATTCTAGAGTGCCAATACCCCTTCTGGAAGCATTAATCCTGATCCCCATAAGCCCAGGGTTATGCAGGGAGAAAGCACTTTCATTCACTATGCTGTAAAAAATATAACAGCAATATGCATTTGTTAGACTTGATTCATATCCAGTAATTACTTAGGGAAAATGATTTCTTAGAGATAGGCACATCCTTTATTCAAATACAAGCACTAGTTCTGAAGTCCCCCCAAAAATATTTAATTTTTTTTCCCCTCGAAATTCTACTTCATCTGTTGGCACAGAGCAGCACTATACAGTAAGGTCCTTCAGGAGCTATTGGCACAGACTATACAATACACAGTTAAATTAGGGTGACTGAACATGTGCTAGGTAAACAGTGATGGATAGGCTAACATTTTGTCTAGGGAGAACAAAAAAAAGATGATAGAGGGTAACTATTTCTCCTTCTTGCAGGTTCTCCCAGCATCACTATAACTGACCCTGGGGACACACTGCTGCATGTCCTTGGCATCCAATTCCTCTCAAGCACTAGTGAATGCAAGTAAGAGTAGCCCCAGTCACACGCTGTGCAAACTCCACTCCAAGCACCGAACGCTGAACATCTGCCCATCTAATTCCAGAAAAGCTATACCTACTGTACACACAGACAAGTGGACACACCAAGAATAAGTTGCATCTATCTAAAAACTGTTACACTTTGCACACAAAAAGGCAAGTTTTCTTTGGCAAATATCAGATCTGGGCTCAACCCAGCAAAAAGTAAGATTCTGATGCATGGGTCAGGAAGTCATTTTCTCCTCTGAATTTCCCAGTTTTCAAGTGCTTAGGAGTTTGATGAATGTTTTGGAAGTATCCATAATTTCAATTTAGGAGGTTAATTCTGCATTAACTATCTCTATTGTATTTTTCCAACGAATTAAACATATTTATGAATATATTCACATGACTTTACTGAAATGCCATTTGCACAAAGACAAATTCTCTCCTCAAACTATGGACTATATATAGGTTTATTATATCTAGTAAGCAGCACGGTGTCCTAGACTTAAATTTTTCAGGCTAGTCCTATCTATACCTGATAAGAGTAAACTAAATAATATCAAATAAAGCATTCAGTTATTTGCCATAAAAATTGAAGCAATAACTCAAGTATTACTCAGTAAAGGTTATGTCCTGCAAAACGTGAATATAAGAGCAGCCTTGGAGGCAAAGAAGATACATACTTATTGCAATGAAATTTAATATTCTTCATGCTTTTGTGCTCAGAGGACTTCCGTAAGTAAATAGAAAAAAAAAAATATAAGTACTGAAGACAACTACCTGCAGTTTTAACAGAGCCTCCAGGACACACACATTTTAAAACAGAGAATGTCTCAAAAGTAAAATTACAAAACCCTTTACAGTGCTGATAAAGCCTACATGGATTTCAGCTATGATTTGGATAGCATTAGCACTTCTACCACTCATGTTCTACACAAGTAAATTATATGCTTTTCTCCCAAAATAAATTTCCTGGCAAATATTAAATTTGTTTAGTCACATAATCAACCTGCAAATTAACAAACAAGATTTGTTGTTCTGCGACATCCAACTAAATCACAACATTTTTTAAAATGTACTGTCAGGATTTTGCATACAATTTAATGCAATTCACAACTTCGATAAGAACTGAGATCTCAAACATTTCAGAGTAGTTAACTGTTCAACACTGGGTTCACTTTCAAATTGAGCCTAAATGCAGTGTAGAAATAGCCAACAAAGTATTACGTATCAGATGACTCAAGATCTTAAACAGACCATTAGACTGAACTTTGCCCAGAAAACAGCACCAGAGAAGACTAGTGAAGAATCAAACATCAAGAGATATTTAACTCCTTTGTTGTGAGGTGTTTTTTTCTCCCCTGAAATAGTATGCTATTACACACATGTATAAGAACAGAAAACAATTTTCTTTGACCTTTTATATTCCCTATATAGGAAACCCAAAATTTTATTCTCAATCAATTCATTCAGTTAGCAGTGACAAAACATTAAATATCTGGCAAATTATTAACATTTTTAAGCTCTACTTCCTCAAAACCGTCTTATTAAAAGCCTGAAACAGTGTTTTCTGTAAACCTGATTTCATTTATTACTTTGAAACACTGGTTCCCAAACTGAGACTTACACAAGTGACTTCAAAGGGACACTGAAGAAGTGTCTGCTGCACTGCCTTTCCCTCGATGTTTCCTATCTGACCAGCTGCTCCAGCCTTCTGCCTGAAGAACCAAACAGCATCTCCTGCAACCATGCAGTTCAGCCACAGCTGAGAACTGCTGCTGTGACCTCCACCCAAGTCACAGTAAGATTTTGAGCACAATCCCTCCCCTCAAACATGCAGAAACCAAAGCTACAGCTGACAATGCACTAGCCTTTCTCTTTGCTGGTGGTAAACACAAAGTGTAAGAATGCCAACCTAAAACCAAACACACACACAAAAAATATTCAAAGCATTAGTATTATGCCTGTACCTTCCAGATGAAAATACAGACTGTTTTCATTTGAGTTCAGGTGGAAGTTTTAGTTCTTCTAATGCTAATGAATAGCAACAGGAATTTAAGAAGCAAATGAATAAAGTTCTTCATAAAAAGAGAACATTCTGAAAACTCTCAAGGAAAAGCATTAAAGAAGTTAAAGCAAGAAGAGCAGACCTCTGCCCTTGAGAAAATTCCAACATTAAGATAAATGTATTATCAAATATCTGGTTTTCCAGAAGTTAGGTGCACTGATGATTGAGAAGTCTTTTCTGTGTGTAAATGACAGTGAACCATAGTTGCTACTGTGGTAACAGAAAGACTCAAGTTCATATATACCAGGAACACACTAACAAAACGTTATCAATCTACCACTTAGTGTCCATATGTTATTACAGATTACTTTTTTTTAATAGGTAATTACCTTGAAAATGCCAAATCAAAATATTAATCCTCAAGCAATGAAGCGTCAGCTTTTTTTTTTTTTTTTTCAATTTTAACATACCAAACCTCATAAGGAATAGTTATTATTATATACAGAAGCCTGAAAAGGGGACGACTCTTGCATTTTACCATCCTAGGACTTTTACTTAGAAGAAGATATTATCTGAATATCCTTTTACTTTAGTCTCTCAGAGACTGGCACACTGGACCCCTGAAGTCTCAGCTGCCTTTCTGTATTTTACTGACCAAATGTCTATCCTTCCCTTCCTCCCAACTAGACAGTTGGTAGAACTGCCAAACCTGTAAAAGGAGAAGAAAATTTTAAGACTGGTAGTTGCGTTAATTATCAGTCATCATCCAGTACAGACATTACAGGAGGCTTCCGAGATACTGACTCCATGTCCTGAGTGGTAATTTACTGATTTCCTTCCCTGGGGAAGCGGGGGGTAAGGCAAGTTCACTCTTTATACTAATATTAGCTAATACAAAGCTTAGATTACTTCCTCTCACACTTCCAGACTGTTATCCTCAGCATAAACAATTGCTCTGGATACAGTCCAAAATGTTCTTTTCAGCACCATGGGACAAGACGGCTCTGTTACATGACAGACTTTGTCATGAAGGGCAGAAGAAAAGTTTGTATAATGAATCAGTACCTTCACAGAAAAGGAGGTTTCCAGTGGAAGGCTCAGAGAGCCTTAAGACTGTCTTATATCATCCTTAGTACGAGATTCAGGAAGTGACTGCAGAGGTATGCAGCCATCTGGCAAAACCGATTTACACACGCATCAGTCTCTATTATCTTTCAGCAAGCACAAAATGCAAAGCTGTTGCGTTTGCACAAAACAGCACAGAAGATCAGAAGTACAGGGTTCATATTAAATCGGAATCCATTCTTAAGCACAGTGCAGCATTTCTCAATTTGCTGCACTTTTTAAAGTTACATTCTTCAGGAGTGTAATTAAAGAAAGATATTAGCTCATCTTGCACTGTGCCAATAAAGTTGAGAACTTGCAAATGTACTGCTTTCTGTATGCTTCATAAATACCTTTTCACATAAGAGAACTGAAAAACAGGTTTATATTCAAAGACACTTATTTTTTACCTCAATTTCTTACTAGATACTACTGTTTCAGCTATATAATTTGTACTTCATGAAGAGGAATACAAGAACAATAAGTACATTTATAATAGATTGTTGCAGTAACTTTGTTTAGTATATAACATGCCGCAAGATTATTATTTGAACTTTCTCTGGCAAAAATAGCTACAAGGTAATTCACAGGTGTGTGTGATTCTGTACTGATTCACAGCTATACTTTGTTTTATCTATGATTCTACTTTTAAAGAATTAAGCACCTATTTTAAAACCTTTTGCAATCTAAACATATGTTTTAACATATCCACTATCTTTCTATAGCCACCAAATTTGTAAGTTCCACTAAAGACATGTGGGAAAGATACTGTGCCAAAATGTACTCAGTTGCACTCCCACTAAGCCACTGAAATTAAATTGTGACAATGGAAACCTCAGATAGCATCTTGAAAATATTCAGAGTTAGAATAATCAGTGTCCTTATGTAAGATATGAATTACAAAATGCATATACTACTGTCTACAGCTTATTTGGAAAGCTGCTTAAAACCAAAACACTCCTCCACACCCAAAAAGCTTTGAGTACTGTATTTATGTTTTCAAGTCAACACAGAAGTGAAAACTCACAAGACAAGGCAATGGTACCTTTTGATAATTTTAAAAACAACTTGCATTGCTGAAAGATGTCCGATTAGTGCACTACACCTTGTATATTAATCACAGAACCACAGAATGGTTTGGGTTGGAAGGCACCTTCAAGATCATCTAGTCCAAGTCCCTGCCATGGGCAGAGACATCTTTCACTAGACCAGGTTGCTCAGAGCCCCATCCAGCCTGGCCTTGAACACTTCCAATGATGGGGCATCCACAACTTGTCTGGGCAACCTGTTCCAGTGCCTCACCACCCTCACTGTGAAAAGTTTCTTCCTTATGTTCAATCTAAATCTACCCTCTTTCAGTTTAAAACCATTGCCCCTTGTCCTGTCACCACAGGCCTCGGTAAAAAGTCTCTCTCCATCTTCCTTATAAGCTCCTTTTAAGTATTGAAAGGCCACAATAAGGTCTACCCAGTGCCTCCTCTTCTCCAGGCTGAACAACCCCAACTCTCTCAGCCTTTCTTCATAGGAGAGGTGTTTCAGCCCACTAATAATTTTTGTGGCCCTCCTCTGGTTCATGTCTGTCTTGTGCTGGGGACCCCAGAACCGGATGCAGTACTCCAGTTGGGGTCTCATGAGAGCAGAGTAGGTGTGGGGAATCACCTCCCTCGACCTGCTGGCCACGCTTCTTTTGTTGCAGCCCAGGATACGGTTGGCTGTCTGGGCTGCAAGCGCACACTGCCAATTCACATCTCATTTTTCACCCACCAGTGTCCCCACAGTCCTTCTCAATCAATTTGTCCCCCAGCCTGTATTGATGCTGGATATTGTCCCAGCAAAGGTGCAGGACCTTGCATTTGACCTTCATGAGGTTCACATGGGCCCACTCCCCCAGCTTGTCAAGGTCCCTCTGGTGTGCATTCCTTCCCTCAAGTGCATCAATTGCACCACTCAGCTTGGTGTCATCCACAAACTTGTTGAGGTTACACTCAATCCCTTTGTCTATGTCATTAATAAAGATATTAAATGGTACCCGCCCCAGTACAGACCCCTGAGGGACACCACTTGTTCCTGATCTCCATTTGGACATATTAATCTACCAGTATCATTAACACACTGGAAATATGTATTTATTTTTAACATCAAGGTTTTTCGATGAAATTCCATTATTTTAATCTAAAATGAAACCAACTGTTTCTACTATAGTTATCTCCTATTTCAGACCATGTTTCAGTGCAACTATTCTGATCTTGCCTTAAGAGGTAGCAGAATGATAGCAACTTCTGATTAAAAATTTAAGTCTGGAGTGGGAACTTCATAACCTTGTGAAAAAAAACAAATCTTGTTGTCTAGGCCAGGATAAAATATGAAGAAAACTAAAGCTAAGATTCTCTGAAATATTTTAAAACAAATTTGCCCTTGCATATATTGACAGCTCAGCATGACAGGCAAACAAGTTGCTCATACCTTGCACTTTGTGAAGACATTCTTTTTAATCACATCTTTTCTTTGTTTTTCCAAATTTGGATGACAATGGTGCTGTGCTAAGAGCAACTGCAGATGCAATCTGCAGAACATTCACTCTTTCCAGTACACAGTTAATTAATTTATAAGAATGCTATTTCATACTACTTTCTATAAGTCGCTAGCTTCATTAACCAATGTTGGATAGGCATTAGAAAGAACATCCAGCTTAAAGTTATTTCTATTTATCCATTTCCTGATAGACTTTCAGTTTCCTCCCCACTTAACCCAATGACAAAATAATTACCTTGGAATTTCTTATAACATAGTCAAAGTAGATTTTTCACCTTTTCCAATGCCCTTATCCAAGAAGGTGGTGGCAAAGGAAGCCTGAAAACATTGATAATGTAAATTTTAGTGTTTCGTAGTTGACTTTTTTCTTCTCCAAAAAGCATTCACTTTGTAAATAAACTTTGGGGTTTAAGCATCAACCCCAGAACAGTAATAAGCCCCCAACTGCTATTTAGGCTTTGGTTTAAATATTTACTTCCATTTTGTAGGAAGTGAAATGCAGAATTTCTGATTACGGGGTAGTGAAAAAAGCCTAAAAATCTGGAGTAATAAACATTAAACACTCAAAACAGAAGATGGGGGAGAAAAAGCAGTGGAAATCTTTTAGAACTTTTGTTTTTCTCCAGTGTTTGGCTGACTGTTTGATTACTCAGATTCACTAATTCTTTGAACACTGGAAGTATCTAGGGAATCTAATGCCAAGAGCTAAATTTCAAAAACAAAAAAGGAATTTCACCTATCCTTGATGTCCATAAGACCAGCTGTATGTTTAGCAATTTGAAAACTTATGTTATTTATTTCCTTAATTTAAACACCAACTTTAAGTACTTGTTTGTGAATGTCCAAGCTTAATCCATTTCAAACTAAATAAATTAAAAAAAGAAACCAATCAATTCTAAATTACATAATTCCAAATAAAAAGTGTTTAGTCACAGCAACAAGCCAAACTTTTAGACAACCTTGGTACATGAAGCAATGAAGTATATGTAAAAACTTCCTTTGCATGAACAATTCTATTATTATTATTATTTATTATTCTAATTATTTACCATTCTGACTAATGTGGTGTCATAGTAAACGAAAAGACTTGAATGTTTTTTCTCTTTTTTTTTTTTTTCCTTCAGGGGAGAAGGGAGGGGAGGGAAGGCAAGGGGGAATTTAGCATTGCCTCCACCTGCTTGCAAAAGGTCATGGTATGGAAATGTAACACTGACCAAAAATAATTGAATAGTCCTCATAGGGATAACTTTACTTCCAGTTGCGGTTTAATAATGAATGGATTCTTTCTTCAAAAGACACAGATTTCTTTTACTTACTGTATTAGAAAACTGTCTTAGAAAACTTAGGTATATTACTAATAATAAGCCTGTGCTAAAATGTGTTCTAAAGTCTCATGCCCTAATCAAAGGTGTGCTACAGTGTTAATAAAATGTTGCTAAATAACAGCAAGGGGGAAAAAAGCTGATCACTGTAAAGCACTGAAGAAAACAGTAAACGATAATGCCAATCTCTGAAGCTTTGTGGGTTAAAAATACAGGCCCTAGGTTCTAGCTGCACTGGATGCTCACTTTGACGGGGTGAAAGGAATATGGCTTCACTCCACATCATGAAGCAACAAATTCTGTGGTGTTCACATAAATCCCTCCAGCTAAAAGGTGATCTAATGTGTTTATTTAATCAGAAAAATGACAACAGTCATTAATTTACTTTCTTTACGTATCTTAAAGGAAAAGAAAATGAAGACAGCAAAGAGCATTCTCCTCTTCACTGTGAAGCACTTTAATACACACACTCACTTAAACAGCCTTAGTGCAATGACTAAATATATTATATATACAAAAACCCCATACTTTTACTTAATTCTCCAGAGAACTTCCATTCTCAGCTCTGCTTTAACAGATTAAGACATCTCCTACAGAAGAAAATTACTAGAACACTTATCAGTGACTTACTATATGGAAGTGCCTTTTCATTCTTGTGTTTATTTGTTCATATATATCTATCCTTATAATGACATTTGACAGGACTCCTACTGCACAATAATTAGACTGAAGAAATCAAGAGGAGTAAGGTCTACAGAGTATTACTTATACACTTACTTCTCTCACTCCCAACTAAACTCATTAAGTTAATCGTAGTAGAATAACTTAGAAAAAACTTGTGTCAGCTAGCTAAACTAATAATGGTCATCTCTATGGTGATTAATTTCTTTTGTTTCTAAATAACTTTATACCAATTTTCAAGAGATTACAAGGGATTGTAATATAGACATATAAAAATTTTGGGTAAAGAGTTAGCCTTCTTATCAAACAGGAGATACAGAGAGGAACCAGGACAAACAGATGTTAGATTGCAATTCTCATGGCAAACTATAGAGAATTCTATAAAGTTATGTTTTTACAAGGAACAGCCCAAAACAAATGCCATTTTTTTGGAAAAAAACAGCCAAGCAAATTTAGTGTAATATGCTTTTTTAAGAAAACGTTGAACTCTATTTTTTCCAAACCTGGTTTAGAACAATTTGCTCTGTTTCCAGGGATAAAGCTTTTCATACAGTATTTTCTTACTTGTTAAGACACATCTGACATGATACACTATTTCAGTTCTTCAGACTTGTCCTGTAACCATATCAGCCAGAACTGAACCTAGAAGAAAAATCAGCAAAAGCTACTCCCAGTCCATCCATTACTATTATGATGTGATCACAGTAGAACAAGTTTCTGTATCTTCATTACAATTTCACCAATATAATTTTATAAGTATGAACTCTAATAAAATTTATCTCAATAACACATTAGTTCCAAAGTCAAAGTGATTTTGGTATTTAAATAACCCTAAAGAGAACATCTATATAAAGTTGAGTGAGTCCATATAAATCCTCCCTAAATTTTAGCAGAGGATCACCAACATAGTCCCATCAAAAACTGAATCTCAGCCAGTGGCTACAGCTAGTAAGCAATTTGGTAGGACAGAGACAGCTACCACCTGAAGCAGCAGGCTGGCCAGCTCAGTTGGATGTATTGATCTCCATCTTCAGTTTCGGTCAACTTCTAGGGACAGGAACTTAGTTTTTATGCTAGTCCATGAAATGGCATTCCTCAAGAAAACATAGCATCCTTTTCAAAACTGAAAGTAACATAACAGATCAACATGATCATTTGCAGATCATTTCTGATCTGTTGGCCATAAATATACTACTGACTTTTAGAAATGCAAACAGCATTTTGATAGTTTATTGTTTTCTACTTTGTAGATATGGTTGGTAATTGTTTTGTCCCCTGTTGTTACCAATTTTCTTCCTCTGTCCAACGAGCTTTCCAAAAATGGACTTCAAGTGGATCTGTATGTTATACAACATATACACACTAGAATCAGGAAAAAAAAAAAGACAATTATCTTAATGACCCCATCTTCTTTCCCTGCCATGAGCAGTACCATGCCTAATTTTCCTCCAACGTATAACTTCTTTGGATGAAACCCTATTAGAAGAATGTCAACACTCCCCATTTTATTTGTGGATCTTCTTTAAAACCTCTACCCTCATCTCAAATTTATACAACCGTGCACCCTTTTCCCCAGCACAATCTATTCACAACAGATACTGCTCATATAAACTGCTGCAGTAATCACATAAGAATGCTGTGGAAGTTGTCAATTTAAGTGTGGATTACTAAATGCAAGATCATTACTGCATTTAGACTGATGAGGAATGATTCTCTGCAGTGTGTTGAATCTCATCTAATTTTAGATCTTTATTGAAATACCATAATCAACTTCAGGTAAGAGTGACTGTGTCTATTCAAGATATGATTGAATTAAATTGGTTACAAGTGGTGACCTCTACATTTCAAAATATGCTACCTGACAAAATCTGGAACAATTGGCTCCAATTTTTCAGTGTGCCTTTCCTTCATGTATCAATATAATGCTTTATTACTATACCAATTTTAGTGCAGCTACATTTTAGAAACTTCACACAAAGCTGTCATTGCTATGTGGGAGGTTAACATGGGAAACTGGACACTTCATTTGAAGTTACACATATTCTTACATGAAGCTCTGAGTTTCAGAGCAACTGTGGATTTAAAGCCTCCTAGTCTGTTATATCAATCTAAGTATAGTGCAGTAAAATTATGTTTCTAGATGTGTGTTCAACAAAAAATTAAAGCAATTCTACAGCACGTCTAGACTGCATATGCTATAACTCATATGCTCATGGCTGGAACTTTTTTTTTCCCCACTATTATTTTAATCATTCAGATTATATTGCAATAAGTTCCAATATATCATCCCTTCTGTCAATACTTCCAGTATTCATTCCCTTCAAGAAAGGAAAATTATTAACTGCTATGTCCCCATACTTGAAAGTGCTTACTTGCTAACATTCACAATGGTTACTAAAAGGAAGAGAAAACACAAAGAAGCAAAGATTTTCATAGACATGGAAGGTCTTAAACTTTAAGGTTTAAGTTTCATAAAGTATTTTTGTGCCTCTACAGTCACCCTCGAAGTCCAGTCTATTAGAAGCAGACTGCTAAGGACATAAGCAGGCAGGTTTTTTAAAGTCAATCTGTAATCAAAGTAATTACATTTATGAGCTCTGGGGGGAAAAAAAAATAATCACTATTACATTACAAGCAGTGCTTTCTTAAAACAGTCATTTAAAAACAATCTTTGCCAGCCAAATCCAATTCCAATGCATATTATGGGGATCTCTAAATACAGAGCTTTCCTAAAATAATTTAGTAAAGGAAGACTGGCAGGAAATGAATTAAAATCAGCATAGCTGAAGGTTTTACATCATGAACACAACTTATATCCCTGTTCCTACTGTAATTACCCTACAATCAACAATGTATGAAAAAAACATCAAATGACTGAGAATCCAGGTCATTGACAACTATCACTGCATTACCTTTAATCTAGCTGGAATTATGGCCAAGCTATCTCCCCGATGAATACATACATGACCTGCCACTGGCTGTCATTACTACTGCAGAAATGCAGCTGGAAGAACGTCACCTGTACCTGACTAAATTCTCAGAAGCTGCAGAAGAGAACACATCAGTGACTACACCTAAACTTTCGTAAGTGAGCTCTTTTGTATACAATACATTAATTCTTTGGTAATTTTCCCCTCTTGCCTTTCCCTTTCTCCTCCCTCCTGACTGGGGGATCAACTGTGTCCCAAAACCTGTATAGCTTAAACTTCTAAGGAAATTGCTTAGTTGAAAGAAAGCTGTGAAAGAGTCTTTAGAGTAGAGCTATGCAAGGTAAGAAAAGTAAAGTTACAAAGACAGGTTTGTTAGTAGCTCAAAGATTCAAAAGGAAGAACATGGAAAGGTACAAAACTGTAAAAGAAAATCATATGGGGTCTGAAGAGGATAACCCAGCACCATCAAGGGTCTGTTACAAGTAGTGGCAGCCTCCTTTCTCCCACCTGACCAATGCCTGCCTGGCCAGCAGACTCTTCAGGTGTCTTACTGGAAGCTATGAGCATACTAGCAGTTTTTAAATCCTATCTATCCTTTGTGCATGTTCACTAGTAAGTAATAGCTTGCAGTCAAGTATACCTTCTTTGCACTCTAAAACACACGTGAATAAAGCGACCCTGAGATAGACAGTAAGAACACACATACTACATTATCTGCATTTTGTAAGTCATGTTGATGTGCCAACTTCCCTGAAGTGCATTAGGCAAGGAATCTTAATCTCTAATACCATAGTACTGCATAAAGTATCAACTTACATAAATTTAAAATGCTAAATGTGCAAGTGTGAGAGTAGCAGCATATCCATTTCTTCCTGAAAACTGCCTGTTACAAACCATGGTGATGCTCCCAAATAAGGCAACAAGTTTCCACTTCCACAGATATTTAAAAGAGCTCAACATTGAATCGTAGGTTACTTAAGCCCCAAAAAATTCTCTGGACATCTATGTTAAGAGAATTATGAACCCGACAGGTACCCCTACTAACCAAACACTTATCTCTGAAAGATATATTTCCCAATTCATTCCACCTGCTACTAACATTACACTAGTGGCAGCTAAAGATCGGGAAAGTTTGCAATCAGAACAAAGGAAAAAAATTTCAGGTAAAGAACAGCTGTTTCAGGAAAAATTAAATACTAACCTTAACAGAGGCTGCTGAAGATGTTAGAAGATATACATGCCTTTAAGGAGTCAGATCCTAAAGTGAAGTAAATTACTATGTATTGACATCAGTAGGCCTTTCCCACCCCCGCCCATAAAATACAGCATGAAGTCTATGCAGGATTTAAACACTGGGTGGCAGAAAAGGCCATCATCTCAGCATCCAAACATAGGTGTACTGTGCCATTTTGCATGCAAGAGAGCACCCGAGATACCCACGTGAGGCTGGCACACAGGATCAGGAGGAGAAACTTCAGGTGACCCACACCGTTCTGAGGGGCAGCTGGAGGACAGGCCATCTAAACCAGAACTAACACACACGCTTTGGCACCTGACAGCTGCCCTATTTCTGCTGCACTGACAGCAGGGCTAAAAGCAGTTTCTGAACTATAGGAGTTTATAACTCACTGTAAGAAAAACTGAAAAAAGGGTAGCACACTGAGCTATGATCACCTGCTCCACCAACAGTTCAGAAGACCGAGCTGGAGAGAACATCTGGTTAGGCAGCAGGGGACCAGCATGTCACCTGTCGCCCTGATGTAAATTGTGGCTTGTGGGACACAGTGTTTATACTCTGAACCCTACCTATAGCATTTCAAAGCACACTTGACATGGATATCACTTGAAACTTCATAAAACTGAAGGAGGAAGAAAATACTGAAGAGAAGAGACTTCTCTCATTACATGGCTTAGTTAAGTAAATTTCATTTCCTCTACAGCACTTACAAGCCTTAATTACCAAAACAGAGAATATCACCAAGAAATACAAACAAGACAAAACCTGTAGGTGGATGGGCCAAAGAATTCTGACTAGTTATGATTTGGTTCATTCACAGAACTACCAAAGCATGAACACACAAAATCCAGTCTAAAAAAAAAAGAAGCACTGAAAACAGGGCCTCAAAAGAGATTCCAGGGATGTCTACTGGCCCCAGAACCTTGTAACTAACATCATTTCTCACTGATAATACTGCTGCATTCATGGAAGCAGGTCTTTGTAATTAAAACCAGAATGCAATTCAACCTCTAGCTTTTGTGCCAAATTCTTCTCCTAGATTGAGCAAGAACTTAAAATTTTGGCTAAGTGCTCAGGTGAAAAGGGTGACAGTATTAAAAAAAAAAAAAGACAAACCAAAGACAAAACTTAAGGTGTCACATGATTTCTGCCAAGTTTTACTTCTACCACTATTCCTAAAGGCTCACAGAAATACATGAGTATACCTATTGTCCCTTAGAATTGGATTAAGAAAGTGTAGACTCTAACAAAGCCTAATAAGAATACAAAGTCTTAAAAACAAAACAATTCTCTCAAATCTCAATAAGCCTAGAAAGGCAGCATCGGTTACATATTTTAATTATGTCGTGCTTGAAAAAAAAACAACAACTTATCTTTGCTAGGAAATATCTTGTTCTCAATTCCTTTTCTATTATTTTACCTGATCAGGATTTTAGACACATTTGTTATATGGAGAAATGAATGTAAATCAAAGCACAACCCATCACTCTAGTTGTGATCCCACCTGGTCTCCAGGGTCTACAGCAGCACATCTAATGAACCTGGCAGCTGAATAATCTTCAAATATGATTTTAGGAAGAAAAAAAATTGTTATACTTCACTTGTGCTAAAGTAATTACAAGCAGAATCCTTACTTGAGATGGGAGGGCGTTTACATGCATTTTGAGTGAGCTATCTTAAACAGGATCACAATAGAGACAAGGCACTTAATTCACCACAAAATTAACTAGACAGTGCCAGCTAGATTACAGGTCCAGAGCTTGTGGCATCCCTTTTACCTTACAGCAGTTCCTTTTCATGAATTCAGGGATAGGAAAACCACATTTTTAACAGGAACCAAGGCAAAAAGATATAAAAGTTTGTTTTTAAAAAAGTATTATTAAAATAAACTGCAATCCTCACTCAAGCTTTGTGGTTCTGGTTTTTGGGTTGGCAGCTAAGGGGGGCAGGGAGGATGGATACGGACACAGGGACGACCAGGAGGGGATGGAGATTAAGGAGAGGAAGATCCACCAAATTAACATGTTTGAGGAAAAAACTGCCCAGTTCCAGATTTTAGAAAAACTGGAAGAGTGTGCCAAAACTATGAAAGTGGAAGTTTATTTGAATTAGTTTTTGTTGCTTTTTTAAAGCAGAATTTATAATACTTTTCTTGGGCAAAAAAAAAGTTATGCAGAAAATATTCTGTTACTTATGCAGTTCTTTTACCTCCAAATTCTCATTTTACTGAAACTGAGGTTTTATTCTCATGTGACAACACCTTGAACAGCAAAATTTTTAAGCTGCTGTTTACAATTTACCAAAGAGTTCACTGTTTGTACAACACTTATATAAACATGGTGTCAAGGACTCTTATGGAACTGGAATTGTCCCGACATTGCGGTATACCACCATCTTCTGGCTTAGACATCCAGCCTCCGACAGACTGCATGCACGCAGACCACAAGGCGCCTGTGCAGAGACCAGGGCACGAAAAGCAGAAACACGGACTGCACACACGCAGGCCTGGAGACGCTGGGAATTTGATCCCTTTTCATGGCTTCCGGGTAACCCCTGGGTTAAGCGTATCTTGTTTTATATGTTGTATGGTTCAGCAATGTTGTTATTTTTACCATGTGTCATTCCATGTTTTGTTCAATTAATTCAATGTGTTTGACTAACATGCAGTTTGTTGCTGTCCCATCACCTGACAATGTTAAATGTATCCATGCAGTGTACCAGCCAAAACCTTTAGTTGTAAAAATTGTGTAAACAAATGCTCTCTTTTCTTACCTTACTATCCTCTCCTTTATCACCACCCTGGACCGTGAAGACAGATATCTGCGAGTCAAGACAGCAATCTTTGAGCCACGGGGTGATGTAAGAGTCTGAAGTGTTAAGAACCATTGTCTCAAAGCTTGCTTGGGTGTGTTTATCTGATAAGACTGGACAGCAGACCACTCTTCTGTCTGATAAGGCCCAAGGGCGGACCATTCTTTGGCTTATCAAGTGCCACTATCTTGCAAAGAGATGCACAAACTTGCTGAAGCTGCAGGCCATTCTTTGGCTTATCAGGTACCATTAACTTGCAGGGAAATGTGCGAACTTGCTGGAGCAGCAGGCCATTCTTTGGCTTATCAGGTACCATTAACTTGCAAGGGAACATGCAAGCTTGCTGAAGCAGCCGGGCATTCTTTGGCTTATCAGGCACCACCAAGAATGGGACACCAATTGATATCCGGGCCGGGCCACTTGCCCACCAGCAATACATATTGTGTGACTGGATGTGCAGGTGTGGCATACGTGATAACCAAATGGAAATGAGAGGGGAAACTCCCTCTCCAACATGGGATAAAAAAAGAAGAAAGCACAACGAAAGCAGAAAGAAGGCAGAAAGAAGAAAGCACAACGAAAGCAGAAAGAAGGCAGAAAGAAGAAGCTTTTCCACCCCTTGAAGAACTAAAAGAAGTAGAAGCCTTTCCACCACCGGAGAACTGAAGACTGAGGACCAACGGGACGCCGCTGGATCCAGGGTGGTGACTATCCTTTGCTTACCTCTCTGATCGCTTGCTTATTTTCCTCCTAATATTTCCTGCCTTTCCTATCGCTTTACTCTTCCATATTTACCTAATAAAACATCTGATTGGCGGCATATGACCTCGTTTGTGTCTTAATTTCGCCCTTGGGATCATTACGTACCTTCCCCGAGCCTGACTATCAGGCCAGGTCGTAACACATGGAATAAAAAAATATACAATTCTGCTGCTCATTAAGTGTTGTCTCAAAGACCACAATACAAAACATGCTTTTATCTTCTTAAGTTGCACTATGGTGCTAGAGATGCAACATCCAGGCTGTCCTTTGAACAGTTCTACTGTTCTGCTTTTCTTGGAGCTACTCTCTACTGCAGTGAATATTACTAAAAATATAGTATTTAAAATACACCATGGATACAGTCCTTTTTTTGCATGGATATAGATCTTTTGCCACCTTCTGTTATAGTAAGTATTCATAGTCTCCTTCCCAGACAACTGAATAACCTTGCAAATGCTGTGAGACAAAATTTACTTACATCTTGGCTTTCACAGAAAATGTAGACAGACTAAACTGATAAAGCAATTGTTTCTTAATCTCTTTCATGGCAGAGAATTAGTTTCTCTCAATTCCAAAGTAAATTGAGCATTCTTTGTATTTGATGTTTAAGTACCTGTAGATTTAACAGTTCCTCCTGCTACCGAAGGAAAGAGATTTAGTAGACACACTGTACAGGATAGAAGGCTGTACTAGCTGAAGAGATTTGTCTCAGGAAAGCAAGCTTTTCTGTATACCATTCAATACTTTGTGTTTGGTGTCATGTATTTTCAGCAAACTTTGAACATCTGCAAGCAACTCGAGTCTCTCACAGATTTTTAAACTCCCCTCTTTCAGACTAGAGTTGCTCATTTACTGTATGGAAATTAGCAGGCATGTCAATAAAGCCGAAATAAAATTAAAAAAAACCAACACTTTTTCAATAATATCAGTTCTGATTCTTTCCCAAATTTGTTTGGGACCTGCACACACAAAGAAGAAAAAAAAACCAAACCATTTTTTAATCAGTTCTGAGCAACCTAGAATGCACATGATTGTTCTATCTTTTAAGCCTTAAAATTTGACTATAAATACACACAGAATATTTAATGTTTCAGATATTAGGACTAAAGAAGCCCTTAATGACTAAAAATAGTTCACTGCACAGTTTGCTGTGCTTGATGGGGAGGAGGGGCTTCCCTAAAAGTTTAAAAAAGGAAACCCAAATTTGTTGTTGCATTACACTAGAGGGCAGGGGATGGGGAATGACATACAAGGGACCCTCAGTCATCCAGAGCATTATTTTTATTCATCAGTAGAGCATAGATTCAATTTCTCTGGTGTCTGCTATTTCCTAATCTCTTCTCTCCCCCTCACAGCTCTTTCCACTCCCCCCTACCAGCATTCAGTCCGGTGTCTATTCCGATCACATAGGATGAAAAGTAATTATGCAGTGGTGTCCCTCCCCAATGAGTACAGGCACATATCACTGACTGAACAGACCCGTGAAGGAAGTTCTTCAGTTCTGAAGAAATGCTTAACATTGCCAAGTGCTACCTAGAAAACAGCTTGCTGTTTGTTTCATTTACAAATCCTTCCAAAATACTCAATACCAGCACCACTTTCTTTCCTGATAGGGAGAACCTGCCTCTGCTTGGAACAGAGAAAAGTTCATAATTGCATTCAATTTATTTTCTTACCAGAGGAATCTGTACCACACACACTTGTTTATACATAACCATAAAATGAAATAAGGTATAAAATACCATTGTATTGATATTAAAGCTTTAAGATTATCTGAAATAGAATTTATTTGAAATTTATTCATTTCAAGATTAATACGAAGCAACTCAAACAGGAAATTATTATTAGACATACTAAAATGCATTTGTTATAATAATTAAAATCACAACTGAAAAAGGCCCCCTGAATTCATCAGTTAAATTGTCCTAAATAAAAAGTAAATAAAGATCAGCTCATCCTATTAAGTAACATAGTGCATAAGTCACTTAATGCACTGGTCACTTGGTTTAATTGAAATTGTGAGTTACTGTGCAAGAGTTTCCATTAAACAGTTGACCTATGCTACTTAACATTACTTCTTAATAGTGACCTTCTTAAACAGTTAGAATTCCCATAAGCTATGAAACTGTCAACCTCAAGAGTATAGCCTATGAGTACAAGAAGAAAAATCTTTTTTGGCAGCTAACTAAACATATTTAATTCTGATCCAAGGTTTAAGGACATCTGCAACATAAGCATACCCAGTTAATGGCAATTCAATGCAAGTCAGGGAGAAAGACAAGGGAAAACAGTAAATTGAGCTTGCAGCACACAAAACCTAACAACTAACAGATTAACAAGAAACTAGAACTCTACAGTCACTAAGTGATGAGCCACTGAAGGAACCACTCAAGTGTACCCTGAGAGGGTTAAACCAGAACTTTGTAATTGATAAGAAGGGCAAACAAGATTATCATGCATCTCAGTAGGAGGGAAAAAAGCCCATTTATCATGGAATAAGAGGTGAGTGACACTGTACAGAATTTATTAAGAAATGCTTTAAGGAGATTGTGGGGTTGTGCAAAACTTATTGTGGGATGTTTAGGGGAAGAATCAAAGACAAGGAAAAGGAGGAATCAAGGTGGTTCAGGGATGAACAAACATGGGAAAAATGGGAGGAGGAGACTGAAATAAACGGGCTACCTGTGCCTGTTTCTCTATTTAAACCACTGAAGCATTCAGCATACAAGATAAATCCCCTTGCCCTCAATACCTCCGAGAATACAAAGTAAGCAATAATAAATGCTAATCATCACCTAGCATTAACACATGGTTTGGCGCACACTATATTTATACTAGTTAATTAAGTGTGCCCAAACTCGGTCCCTAAAACTGCCTACTGAAAATGACCCCTGCTCTGTATTAACTGTTGATCGATCTCTGGAAGCCCTTTGGAATGGAGTTAGTTGTCCTGGGGCAAAACTTTTGCTACAGTTCAACAATCTGACAGTTTGACAATAGATTTCCAGAGCTTACAAGTTTTCTTCAGCTTTTCTTATTCTTTTATTTATTTTTATATATAAACATAATATATGAAAATATAAATATTTTTACAATCTATAAAATATATACTTAAATATATGCCTATATAATAAATAGGTATCTATATACAAAACTATTTGAATCTATTTTAAACTAAAAATAAATATAACTCCACAATATAATTAGTATATAACTGCGTATATAACACATACAATGCATATAGTATATAATATGTACATATGTAGCCATAGATGACAGAAGAATAAGAAAACCTAAATACTATTATTTAGTGTTAGATTTTAAGTGTTTAGCAAAGTAAAGGAATTTAACTCAGCATATCGTAACTGTTGAACAATGCAAATGACTTCTCCAGTTTGGCAAATAGCGTAGTTTTAATAAAACTGGTAAGAAGTAATAACCACTAACACACCTGAAGTGACATTTTATACTTACTTTGCATAGTCAAAAAGCCTGCTGTCCCAGAGCTGATGAGTTCCTTTAGGACCGGAATGGAAGAAACAAGAATCTGTACCATCAAATTTGTTGAGACCATCTTCAGAGTTTTTTGATGCATGGCTGTGCACAACATCCAGCAGAACAGTGATGCCCATTGAGTGAGCAACGTCAATCATTTCTTTCAGGTCATCTGGAGTTCCATAACGGCTATCAGCATGAAAATGCAATGTGTTACAAGTGATACAATCTGAACTTAAGCTGACAGTACTTAACATTACTCATAAAAACTACATCAAAGTCAGAAGTTCATCACCTAGTTTCCAGTTGCATACAAGTTATTTTTTCAGCCTCTTAAGTCATAGCTCTTGATTACAAACTGAAAATTAAAACAATTATAAAAATTACATCATGCATGCAATGTTTTGCGGAAATAGTTTCAAAGTTTTATTCTTCCCTTTTAATCTGTTAATACATCAAATTCAGTATAAAAGATAACTGATACAACTTAAAGCTTCTATTTAATATTGAAGTCTTCCTTACTTTGTCAGAGACAAGAACATATTTATATTATTGGAATAAAATAACCCATGACCACTACAAAAGTAAGTGTACATTCATGAAAGTTCCCAAAATACACTATCTGCTGCTGTCCTGCTTAGTTGTGTTTTAGGTACTACACTATTTTCCAACTTATTTTTAAATAAAATTTTTTGTCTCCTGTGTCCGACACACCTTTCTTTTAACTAATTAAGCTGGTTAAAACTTCCTGTCTACCTAAATTTAGCCTGGTTGTCACTTGAGCTTCACCAAGATGAAAAAAAAAAATCACAAGATTCGGGTTTATCATAATTTTCTTAATTACCTGAATACATTTTCCATCTATTTTCACCCTAGGCCTCAAATCTAAGTACAGTCTGTTACAAGCATGGGAAAAAGTTCCTATAGAACACACAGAACCATGCTTTTAATCAAGTTTATTACAAACAAGTAGTGTACAGTTGTCTTTATCATAAAAGAATAATTTACACATTGTATTTGTTACTGTCAAGAATTCCACAACACAAAACCCATGCATAAAGACTGCTGAAGCTGGATTAGCTGGAATATGCTATGACAGCTAAAGTTACTTATAACCTTTTTGTTTGTATCCTATACAAAGTGTTTCACAGAACAGCTGATCACTATGCCAATTGATTCCAGATTTAAGAGGAAGCTAGAGTAAATACCTAAGTCATTACTTTCTCTTTCCATTAAACACTTACTTGCAAACACACACGTACAGGCATACTGATTTCAATGGATGAAGGGTAAGGTAAAAGAACAGAGAAGATGCTGAAGTGCTTAAACCTACCTTGATGCTGCGAAGAAGCTTGTGACCTGATAACCAAAACTGGCATAGTATGCATGTTCCATAATAGCCATCAGCTGGACACAGTTATATCCTATAAAAATAGAAGAAATAAAACAAAATCTCCTGCCCTAAGGATAGTTAGAAGAGGATTCAACACCTGTAACATTCATTCCAGTCTTCTCATTTTAGCCGCTTCTAACTCATGATTAACAACTAAAGATTCAGTCTCTTTCAAGAAGTAATTCTACCTAATAGTTTATACTTACAAGATCTTCCATTAAAAAGGGAACAGTCTATTTGTCAAATAATCTACATATAACTAGGTGTATTGCATCTCTCAGATTTAGAAAGCAATAAGTGATACACAAATATAATCTTAATTTAACTTCAGAATATTAACTATGCCAATCTGCGTGTCCTGAACTTCCACTTCACTTTTGAAACTTGCAGTCAGAGGGTGTGGGGGTAGTCGCTGGCTACACATACTATACCTTATGCCCTATGGAATCTTTTTTTACCACTTCAAAAATGCTTTTTTCCAACTTTAATGATTACATTCCCCCCTCTACAAGAGTTCTTCAAAAAAGAAAAAACACAGAAGTAATGTGTTTTTGTTCTGAGTTTACCAGAAGAACCAAGGTAGTACAGGAGGGTTGGGGACGTGCCATCTCGTGTATCACCTAAGATAGTTCAGTGCAATATTAAGGGAGGGAAATCTAAAGGGAAAACAAGATACTAATGGTGAAGCCCCAGTACTTGCCACACACCTTACCTAAAGCTATCTTTATTATCAGTGAATAAGTGCCCTAGATAGCTAGCAAGTGAGGACTATCAGCACAAGATAACCTTCAAGTTTAATCTACAGTCTGTTGAGACTCCCACACCACTACCACTTCTCTTTATTAGTTTAACCAAAATCTTCACTTCATTCTTTAGTTTAGACAAGATACTGGTTTCTTTTTTATTGTTCTTGTTTTTAAATTTCACAGCTATAAAAGTTATTATTAGAAGATAGTTGGCATGAGCTCAGCAATTTGTCAGATTCATTGCTGTTTTATAATTCAGGCTCATTGCACTTATTCTTATTTACAGCATTTTTATAAATAAGCAGCAACATAGCATCAAATTAATCTCATTTGATTTGCTTGCTATTTATTTTCCTATTTGTCATGCACATATTTCTACAAACTATTAATATCCTAGCCTTCTTAAATATTGATGTCTCTAAGCTTGTCCTAACAAGTAAGACATTCCAAAACCAAATCTAAGCGCCCTTAAAAATACATTTAAAAAAAAAGACTTAATTTTCACAGTATTTACTTAATGTCAATAAGAACAAACATTATCTATCATTGCTGTATACCCTACCTAAATTTGATATTGCTTTTATTTTGTGCTGTATCAGCCTTTTTGTGACATTTCTCTTCCCCAAAGAAAAATCTGTAGGTACAGCAGAAAGCTTAATTCTCTTAAACATATTGACCTCCTGGAATGACTGAAATTCTTCGGCAGTAAGGAAAGAGTCACAGATACACAACGTGGAATCCAAATTTACTTTTTGTTGAGGGCCTCCAGATGTGCAAACTCCCTCATCTCTCCTGCAAGCTCAACTTCACTGAAAGGCAAGAGCCACATTCTGTGAAACACCCACCAAGTAAACCTACAAGAAAAACTTATGCCTTCTGACAAATTGGGGAAGGAAAAAAAATATCAAAGAACACATAAGCACAGACACCATCCACAGAGGTCTCAGCCATGGATGTCATTATTATTTTACAGTTGAGTGTAACAAAACATATTTCATCACAAGGCAGTAAAAGCCAGGAAGTTCTAATATTGTCCATTATAGAAACCGTGCAAAGACACCACAGGAAAAAAATAATCATCAAATAGAAATTGAGGTGAACAGTTTTGCTATGCTTCCTGAAGATAATCACGCCAGCCGTTCCATCCACCTCCTACAATATACTAGGAGTTCTTTTCCAAAAGAGGATTTCTCACATTTAAAGTTTCCATATTCTGATACTTCATAGCAACTATTCAGCGATAAAAAAATTAGCACACTTTATTCCAGCAAACAGAAAGGACAATCCTTTCTATCCAGGTATTTCTTTGTCTTTCGTTAGAATCAAGATTTACATCAGTAGAACCAATTAAGAACACAGTATTTTCTGAAGACTATCTCACAAAAATGGGTCTTTTTTCAAGCTGAAAGCAAACCATGCCAAAAGCAAACTGCCCTGCAATATTTATCTAGGTTTTCGCAATTGCAATCACATTACACTTAATCTGTGGAATGAATTTTGATTCTCATATCCTATTTCAGTCTGTTTCTTCTCCATACATTTCACTTGTTTATAATTTTTGCTGCCTTAAGAATCTATTTTTATAGTACATGTAGTCTGAAAAATGCAAAAAACCTATAGACACTTGATATAATTATCTTTCCAATAAGAGCACAGGTACATAAAAATTTTATCTCTGCAAGTATCTCTGTTATTACTTACCAAGATCCTTTATTCTAGGTAGTACATTGTATGTGAAGTTTTTATAAGAAGCTACTTTCCCTTCTGGGGAAGCAATCCCCACATGAGATTCATAGATTCTTAGGCTTTTTAATCTCTTGGGGGAAGGATGCTTGTGCTGTAAGGAAAAAAACAGTTGTCATTAGGATACAACAGCTTGGAAGTGTTGTCACAATCACATAATTTGCACAAGGTGAAAAACAATTTACGGTTTGTTTTGTTTTTCCTCTAAGAGCACAAACATTTCAGAAGTAATTAAGCATTCTAAACTGTTAAAGCAAATGTCTCTTTCAAATTAACGTTCTTCATGAACAGGAAACCGGACATCCATGATTCAACACTTTTCTTATACCCTTTTTAAATTACACTGAAGTGTACAAGCTTATAGCAGCCATTGTACTATAAAGTTCTTCTGAACTATGACAAAGCTTGTTTGAAAATAAAAAATAATAGAAAGATGGGGTTTTATTTTTTAAGCATATCTGCTTTTTGCAGGTATTTGAAGTTGTTCTGCCTTCTCCAAACTAAAATTTATAAATATTTTAGTCCTAAAGAACACAGTTGTGCAGCACAGAATCATCTATATTCCAATTACTCAGAATTAAAAAAAAAAAAAACTAAAAATGCCAAGTCTGCAGGGAAGTACACAGTATTTCTAGATGGGTGAAAATATTTAAAGAATACAGAGGCGATTAAAGTTCATCACAACACCTCCTCCTTACACTTGAAGGAGAGCTTACACTTGATCAGGATTTTACTTTTTAAAACAAAAGTCTTGTCTGAAGAAACTTAGGAAAACTACCACTTAAAGCCTATTTTTCCCCCAAAGTTTCCTCTATTCCTCCCTCTCCCAATTAAAAGAAAAACATTAAAGATTTTATATTCCATTTATTCATTTAATATTTAAGTGAAATTTTGAAAAGTTAGAGCAAAACTAGTAAAAGCACACACATATGTGAACAGAAATTAAAGGGACGAATGTGAAGAACAATAAGTTCTGGTTGAGGTTTGTTCCCTGTAATTTACTTCCACTAGGCACCTCTCTTATTCATAAAAGGACTCAATTTTTTTTCTGACTTAACTCAGTAAGGCCTTGTCTGCACCCTAAATATTCTCGCCTCCTTTTCACTCTAAGTCACACAGATCACTGCATCTCCAATTATCTCCCCATTCTTCTTCTTACAGAGAATCTAGCTGTCACACAGCATCACAGATACAGGGTAGGTAACTAAATTCCTACAAACTATACACCTAAATAAGAAAGTCACTAGATATTATGTAATGATTTTTTTTTAAAGATGTTTTCCATGTGAGTTACCCTTTCTCTGTCAAGCAGATGCTTCATAATTTCAGGTGGGTGCAAAAATTTAACTCAAAACAGAGGTTGCAGCACCTCTAATACAGAATATTGCATACCATTTTTTAGTGAAAACACCAAAAAGTGTAATAACATGAAATAACATCACTCAGTCTGAAGTTTCTGAATGTTCTCCTAGGATATTTTTCATACGTCACAAAGAGCTTCCCCCGCTATAGCAGTGCATGAGAATTAGTAAGAGGGCTTTAAAATCAATAAACGTTTTTTCCTGATATGAAGAAACTAGGATTTGACTGAGCTTGAGCACCTTACTTTTGAAAGCTTTTTCTGACTTCATATAGGATTGACTTATTATTGGAGTACTGAACTTTGTATTTGCAGCTAACTAATTCTTAAACCCAATTCTGATAAATCCTTGCTCTCCTCTGTACCAGGAAGGGCCATCTAGTCTTGGAATAGTTGTTGAGCTTGCCTAGCATGTGGGAAGCCAAGGTTAAAATACCACTTTAACAGGTAATTATTTTTTTATATAGTCTATAGGAGAGTGAAAAAGTAGCTCAAAAACATCCATTATTGAAGTCACTTGTTTCTGTCAAAGCCATGAATAAAAGCCCTTCACTTCTGAGTAGCTACTTTAGTTCACTACCCTCATTTTTGTGGAACAACTTTTTTTTCCCCCTTCCATGCAGGGATACAAAAATAACACAATACACGGTATTATATGCCTTTTGAAAATAATATTTAAGCCTTACTATATACGACTGTGGTGGATTCCAGTGTACCCAATCATAATTCACTTTGTCTTCATCACGGACTACATATCTTGCCCAAGGTGAAATACGATAGAGGAGTTCGCCATTTTGAGCACGAATCACCACCTATAAAATAACCGCAACATATGCATGCAGTCACATATAATTCATATAACACCTTCTATATAAACCATAGTGCAAAAAGAAATAGTACACTACAAAGAAATTTAATTTAAGGAACACTCAAATAAATAACGCAAGTCAAGACAAGGAAGAATAACCCTGTTCACAGAGATGATTTGCAAAGGGATAGCAAACCAGGCATGTCAGACACAGGAGTGATGCTCACAAGCAAGAGCTGAAAGGTGAGGATATATATGTAAGCTTCATATAAGTAATGGGAGAAAGAGCCTTCCCCAAATGGATTACTGTTATGTTCCCTAATTTTCCTTGTCATTGCTATTTCCTCACCACATTCTTATAAATTTAAACAGATACGCAGTATAATGCTATCAAGATGAGAACTGTGATTTGTTTACTCGGCAAACAATCTATTAAGCTAATTTTAATATCTTAATTCCCTCTTCTCTTCTATGCTTTATGAGTCCTGACCAATATCATATAGACCAGAACTGCAGATCAACACAAGAAGCACAGGACAACTTTCAGGTCAAGAAAAGGGAAAAGAGTAGAGGGAAAAGAATAAAATTTAATTTGCTGGTTTCTTCTGTGGCCTTTCAGTTTCTCTGGATTCCTTCACCATTCTAATGAAAAAATAAAGTATTATCATCTGTTTTACTTTCCATATTTGGTTTCCTCTAGTTTATAACAAGAGATAAAAGAGGACCATTCTTTTCAATTCCTTCAAACGGCTCATAAAACTTCACCAGAAAGAGTGACCAAACACAGGAAACCTAGGAGCTCTTTTGGAGTATTATAATTTTACACAACAAAAGCAGAATTGAAATAATTACTAGGATAATGTTGTACCAGGACCTTGCAGAAGACATTGTATTTGAGGAGTTGGTGATCTTGAACAGGCCATCTCTGCTCTGTGGAGTAATTAATGTAATCCGTAACTTATAACTTGGGAAAGGATATGAGAATCAAGGGGTGGAAGGTAGCGTTGCTGACTGGGAGAGTGTTGCATGTTTAGGAGCTAGGGACAACAGGTCCATGCTGTGCTGCATGTGCCCCTTGGCTGCAGAACAACGTCAGTCATCTCAGCATACAGAAGGGCCTGCAGGCAGCTCCCCCTTGGTACTGGTGACTATACCACCCGCATGGCCTTGTCTTTGTTGAAAATTGCAGCAAGAAATTCTCATGAGGACATGCTTGAAGAATAGAGTTATTTTCTTGTAATGAAATTATATACTAGCTTGAACGACCAAAAGGGAGAGCTTCTCTCCAAGGACAGGATCTGCACCACACAGCATGCCTTGGGAAAATCTACCAGGGCACTGTCTCATGCCACACTAATTCAGGGTGCCCAGGATTTGAAGGTGACTTGCTCACTATCAGTATTCCTCCTCTTATTCTGTCTAATTAAAGCAGTTATCCTATGAAGCCAATTCTTGTCAGGTCTTTCTTCTTGAGATGCAGAAAGAACCCTGCTCCATCTCTCTCACCTCACTCCACCTCCCCCCTTCCTCAGTGCAGAAGAAACCACACTGGTTTTGCTTGGTATTTTGGCTGCCATGTTTGCAAATTTAGAACCCAGAAACATACAAGCAAGTGAAGTCCTGAAATTCTTCATTCTGCTTTTGTTAAGAAGTTGATGTTTGCTTTCTTGGTTTGGTTGTTGGTTTTGGGGAGCTTTTTTTTTGTAAGGAAAGCTATGAACATCATAAGAAGCCTCAAATGAAAAAGGGGGGGGGGGGAGGCAGAAGGGGGTTTGAGCTTTTCCCTCCTGCCTTTTTTTATTAAAAAAGTTACTTTTCTTTGCTCTCAATTCCCAACAAGTAGTTCAGAAGACGACAATTATCAAAGAATTGCCTTTTCACCTGTGGCAAGTGTCTTTAATTATTTTAAAAGATTACGTGTATCCTTAACCCAACCACTGCAGAAAGTAAGATGAAAATGTGTACCTAGTAGGTTAATGGAAGCTGGTAAAGCAAGGAAGTATAATAATATACACTGAGAGACACAGCAGTCATAACTCTGACAACTCAAAACAGGTATTGTAAGGAGTAATTGAGACCAACCACCTAATCAGAAAAAGCTGAGAAAAAGTTACTGAAAACACTGTACAGTTGGCATGGAAAATTTCTTCTATCAACTGTGCTAGCAAAGCTTGCCAAAAGGGTATTTCTGCAAATTATACTAACACTATGAAGATCCTCCTGGCTGATAGCATTGACAATTTGCAAGTTACCCTTAAAACAATAGAAGTTATATCCTCTTTCTGATATCATGCTTCTGATGATGCTATTGCTTGTTTTATTAATTTGTCCCAATGTACCTATCACAGAAATAAGATGATTACTGCATATAATAACGATACCTAGCTACTTATGTCAGCATTCCTTTTTCTGTAATATTCTGGTGTAATTTATACTATGCAGGCTTATGAGGGGTGGGCACATTTTATTTTAAGAAATATGAGGTCATTAACCTAAATTCAGAACATTATTTAATTAGATGTAGTACTGGTTTAATCCAAAGATGATACTGGAAGGGGAAAAAGTTTATTTATTATGAAATACTAAAACCAGTCATGCATACTCTTTAATTTAATCCATTAAGCCATGAAAAACACTTAAAAAGAGAGATTAGAAATGTATTTAAATGACCAAAGAGTTATTTCGCTTTTTTGACCCATACTGCTACAGGTATGCTGCATATGTTAATTAACCATATCTCTGCATCCTGTCCTTCTGAAATCACATAAGAACTTTTTTTGTTTCACAGTCACTCAAATTGACCATATTTTCCCTCATTTCTGAGGCATCAGTGCACTTGATTTACCAGTTTTTCAGAAGCCTTTTTAAGTACTAGTTTTGCTTTTATTCAAAGCATCTATCAGGTCAAATTTATTGGTTAGACTTTTCAGGAACTGAGAGACTTTTACAGGAACTGATACAAGTTCCTACCAACTTTCACAGCCAGAATTATAACAGCTACAAATAAAACTTCCGACAAGAGAGGCATACATGTATTTGTCATATAATTATGATAGTAACAATGTAGAGCCATAAACAGGTAGTGCTAATCTACCACTTTCTACAAGGGTTGGGTTTACACACTTAGCAGACTTAAGAGTCTGCTCTATATTAAGGTTCACAATCTAAATTTTTGGTTTTCATTTTTATTTTAGAACTTAATTTTCAGTTTTATTGTGCAAAGATATAAGAAACCTTCCATGTTCTAAAGAAAAGGATACATTTAACCAACAACAGAAGTCATACAATTTAACCATGCAAATGTCAGAAAACCTCTAAAAAAGTGGGGAGAGCACTTATTTTAAACAAGTATTCAGAAAATGTATTTGTTGCCTTCTTCACAGCATAGGTCTTAAGGAATATTTTCCAAATCTATCCATCCATGGTTGTATCTGGTTGAACCTCACCATGACAGTAGAAACCTCAGTTTTGCTCATATGTTGCTGTCATTTTTGAACATTATGAGCTGTGCACAGAGAAAGCATAGTTAAGAGGAACATAGCTAACCCAGAAAAGGAATCATTATGACCCTGAAGCTCGTAAAGGCGAATCCTGTTCTTCTCTCATTTACAAGAGCATAATCAACAGTTTCCTTAGACCTCTGTCAAGTGATCCCTAAAAATTTCAGTTCTCATTTCCTATGCTTGCTTAACCCTTTTCTTAATTTTATGTGAATCTCATTTACTGAATCTTTCCTTTCCTTAATTACCAAGCTCTGTACTCAATCAACTTCTTATTCCTCTCTCCTGATATTGTAGGAAGTTGATTAATAAGTTACAAGTAGAAAGACTTCAGATAATATTTTCTAAAGTTTCTTGAGACAGAACTCCCACACCATCATGCTTAGCTCAGGCATGAGCAAAAAACAAACCACACACCACACCTTCAAAAAGTTGAATGGCACTCCAAAACAAATAGCGAGTCAGCCCAAGACTGACAAAAATAACTCTAATAGAAACAGTCCAACAGCTTTCATTCCCATATTTGCTTTTGCATTTCTTGAAACAGTTAATTACAAATAATGAAAGTTGTAATAAAAGGAGTAATAATATAAAGCATACACATAAAGCTGAAAGACAGACAAACAACTCTTGCTCCACTCACCCCAAACTATTACTTGTGGTCCATTCTCCACAGTGTTCAGATATAAAAAGTAGTTGCCATGTATACTCTGCACCTGCTGCTACAGGTTATATATGCGTAAAGAATACTGAACATAGTCATTACACAGCCCTTTTAACAAAGTATCTATGAGCCTATTTAGCAGATATTGTACTTTTGCTCCAAATTTGGTTTTGGGTGTTGGTTTGGTTTTTTTTTTTTTACTCATTTCAAGCTAATTCTTAAAAGTTATGATTCATAACCTAAGCTAGCTACCACGTAGTTCATCAACATTTTATAGCTGAGTTTACATTTTCTAATTAACTCAACAGTCTTCTCTAAAGAACATACATAAAATAAAAAACAACCCTTTGTCATTAATATGTTTTCATATTACAGTTATGTACCCACGTTATGGCTTATCCTTGGCTTTCTTCAGCTTTATGACTTAAGTCACCTTTAAAACGTTTACCAATACGAGCTATGTAAAATTGTTAGGGAGAAGCAGCAATGCTGGTCACTACAGAAAACACTCCAGCAAGAGGACAAATGCAGGGGAAAAAGGAAATCCAAGTTTCCTAGGCAAAATAACACTTCCTCCTCAGTTTGTGTGTTTCAACTGTTAATAAACAAAACTAAGTTAAGAAAGACAGACATCTACATATCAAAAGAGTTACATTTACACTGCCCAAATTTAGAAGGACAGAAAAGCAAAGACAAAAACAGATGAAGAGAACTTGCCACCATCTACATTAAACATCTCTTTTTCTGAAACATAAGATAGAGTAGTATTTTACTATCAAACTGCATAATACATGGACAATATGCTGATTTTTTGATTGTGGAGAGGAGGAAGTCTCTTGCAACAGCTAACCTGTTTAGAACTCTGTACTAAAAAGTCTTTTTTCCCCTTCTTCCCCATCGTTTCCAAGTTGGCTTACTCACTGGAAATTTCTAACACAAGATTCTGGAAAATTCAAAGTTAGTCATGCAGAATTTTCCTACATTAACACTAGTGGTAAATACATTCACACAATAATATGTAAAAACTCAGAATCCTTGATGACCTTTGAATGTCACGTGATTCTGGCTTCCAAGTGAAATACCAGGATAAATACATGTAAATAAGTGCTCTTACACAAATAAGCCAGTGTCAGAAAGACAGAATGAAAACATCCTTCAAAATGTGAAATTAAAAAGTCAACTTACTCTAAAAATGGACACATGGCACAGATATACAATTCATATAAGCACAACTGTAAAACAACAAGAAGTGAAGAGCTTAACCTAAGCTGCTCATCTTTTGTATGTAAAGGTTAAAAATATGTGGGTTTTTTGCATTTTCCATTATAGGGATGTTGGGTGTATTTTCAACATTTCTGTCTAAAATGTTCGGTACACTTGAAGTTTAGCATTCGAAACCGCTGTAATTAGTGCAGTGAATTTCATAGATGAGTACACCCAAGGTAGCGAAAAGACATCGTGGTAACCCGAGGTTTAAGGCGTCAATGCTGCTGAAGTGAATAACTTTGAAGTGAGAACTTTCAGATCTGAATAAAAATCACTAGAAAAACTGAAACGTATGGCTGTAATAAGAGCAAACATATAGCCAACAACAGCTGGTTTTGAAGGTATGTAAAAACTGGTGTGCAAAGTTGCATGCCAATTTTCAAAATGCTGGACTGCTGGAAGACAAAGCAGGACCTAAGTCTCACAAGAACATTAGTATCAAAGTGACAATGTGTTCCATGTCTGTCTCCGTAGAGTATAGGGAATTTATCCTGCATCTTACTCCCCATTTGATAAAACTAAGTACAGTGTTGATGGGTCTGTTTTGATGATGTTTAAAACTCCCCAAAACAGTTTATTACAGTCAAGGAGAAACCATCACTCTGAGGGCAGTCTAATGTCATACAGAAAAGGCTGGAGCAATTCAGAAGCTGAAATAGGTTTCATTTAATTTAATGGTGCTTCCAATGCAAGACAAGTGAGATTGAGGGGACTTGATTTTCAGAGATACTGAAAATTTTTGAGACTCTTGGGTATCCCACTATTCTTCCTTTCCAAAATAGTATGGGTCTTCCATATCACCTGCAGCACATTTGCCAACCCCTTCCCAATGTCTCAGGGCATTTAAAGGAAAACTCTGCACTTATGTTCAGGCAACTTCCAACCTACTGTGACTCAGTGAAATTTTTTGGCTTTTTATGAACAGAACCAACACATTTTGTCTTAAATTATCAATAAAATGTCTGATAGTTTTGCAAGTCTAACAACTTTAGTTTAGTCACAAATACAAATTTAGATAAAATATAAACCCGTGTGTAAAATGGAGCTTAATGTGGTTGTGCTGTTGTTATGACAGATGAAACTGTGCAGTATCAGGCCACAAAACACCCCATTTAAAATTTGTATGGTTATGAATATCCTTTTTCTTTCTTTTTGTGTTTGCCTACCTTCATCTTCTCTTTACATCAGCTTCATTCTGCTACCTCCTCTTCCAGTGTACACCTACACAGATCTTCAGAATGGTGTGGGAGAATAATTCAAGTGACAGTTACATACAAGATCAGACAATTTCTCTGCCCAGTGTCCAGTCGTTTAGCTTCCAGTTCCTACATCTAAAGCAGACTTTAATTCCATGAGTGAGCATTGTATTAAATTATGATGTGTTCCCATAAGTCATCTGCCTCTGTTTCCACTGATGGTGATAACAGGGTCAAACATTAGAAATAAAAATGAGCCATGCTGTCCTGATAATTCCTTATTTTTCAGATATTTATTTTCATTTAAAACTAGCATCTGCTCCCCTATTTTTTTTTTAAAGAATAAAGAATTAAGACAGATACTTTTGCAGGCAATTTGTTATACAGTGGTTTGTCATTTATACTCGAGTTGGGGAGAGGAAAACGAGGAGGCGATAACTAGATAACTGATGAATATATGCAAGCCAATAAACTGCTCTGAAACACTGTATTATTATTTCATTACTTTAATAGCTTGAAAGCACTTGGCATGATTGTTGGTATATGTGGCTTTTAATACAACGATGAAATTAAATTGGCCATCAAACCAACAATAGCTAACATAATGAGAGAGTGGACTAGCTTTAATATAAATATGGAAATGCCAGTAAGTTGTTAAGCTATTATTTCAATATTTTACAATTTATAGTATTTCATTAGCTTCATATTTATTCATTTCTGAGACAAGATTATCCAAATGTAAAAGCCACAAGAACACAGGTGGAAACACCACCTCATCTCAATAACATGCACCTGATTTGAAATTAAGTTCAACCCAAAACCTAAGAGCATGACAGGATTAGGTCTTAAAGACTCTCTAGGAAGTTTATGTTAGATGCTGCAATAACCAGGTTTTTCCACTACAGGAAATTTATTAGAAACTAAACATCAAGGTATTTCCCACCCTCAGTTGTTCTAAGAGTGCATGGAGAAGGAAACAACTGCTTGTACACTAACATGATTTTTAGTATACATACACTGTAGACAAAGAAAAGCTTACATTTTTACTTTTGCAAAAATAGGGTAACCAAGAGAAAGCACTACAAGTTTACAAGAGTACCAAAAAATCTGAACCAATTAAAGTTAATCTCTCCAAAACTCTATACTTAGGACATATTGCTGATGTAAGAAAACCCGGTCTTAGATTTTGTTTCATAAATGCAGTTCATTTTCAAAGACAGTTCCTGCATTCAAGTCACTGATACAATCCTGCTATAAGATCATATTTCTTTTTTCTTAATTGTTCATCCTTTTCTCAACCCCTTCAAGTTGCTACAGAAATAGAGAAGTGAAGTTTTACTATCAGCTGAAAATGCCTCTGCCTGTACACCTTAGCTGCACACTTTTCTTGCATAAAGCATATCCAATCCTGAGTTTAGGACCCAGGAGAGAACACAGTTCTTTCTGATGATCTTTTGCCAGTGGATAATGTAAATTGAGCCCACTTACTGAAGTAAATAAAAATCACATCACCACCCCTGCCTTCCCCACATACACAGAAAAAACCACAGGGCAACTATTACCATTCTCTTTCTACAGGTCATACTGGTTTAAGAGAAGCACTAGAATCTAGAGGCAATGTTTGTATATGTTTGTAACTTGGGACCACAGCAGAACACTTTCTGGTAAGGTAATGCAATCTGCTGCAGGACCCGTGCAATCTGCAGAGTACCTTGCCTGATGCAGTTTGCTTTAAAGAAGATTTAGATAAAAATACAAAAGCCTAACAAAAGTTTGGGATAGAACAGCACTGTTAAGAGCTTTATTCTGGAATTCTCATTCAACCTGAAAGATTTTAGAGACCAGACAAAACATCTCCCTCTTTAATAGCCTCAGAAATAGAAGGCAAGGAATGAAGAAGCGAACACAGCTTCTTCACTAGTGCCTTACTCTTCTTGCTACTGCACAGCCCTGCCTAACAAAGCAAAAGAAAGGCAGCAAGGAGGAAAAGGGATCAGAAGTTGTTCAACACTTTAGCTTCCCCTAGCCAGGAATACCTTCCCAAATGGACCCTGCACCCAAAATCAGTGAGGGAAGAGGCATGGAAAACAGGAAGTCTTTCCAGAACTCACCTTCCACTGAAAAACTTTACCATACTCTATTCCTACTGCACCAAATAACCAAGAAATCAAGCATATCTGCCAAGGTACTTGCAGTCACTGAAGTTATTTCCTAACAAGCAAATTGAGTATAAACCTTGAAAAGACATTTCAGAAAGAATAGACATCATGTTGCTTCTGCCAGGCTGTTCTCCTTCCTAAATTGCAAATTGGTTACACTGGAAAGAAGTAGTACTAGAACATTCTAATCACATTACTCCAAATCTCCCTTTCTCCAACTTTTTTTCCCCTCATCAATTTAAGATTACTGTAAAAATTAAGTCAGTCGAGACAAAGCTGTCTGCTCCCCCCGCCCCCCAAGCAATTTTCTGGCAAAGAAATCTGCTAAAGGGACAAGCATTTAAATCAAATATTGAAAAAATACTCCTTAGCTATCGGACACATAGTAATACTTGTCAGGTGGTTTATACATTTAACAAAGTTCTGCAGAGGAATCTGTGTGGTTCAGAAGCCATTGGGAGAGGGGTCTATTTGCTGTGCAGATTATTTTTCTGTAAATGTATCATCACATCAGCTATTAGACTTTAAAACTTATTAGGGATATTAAATATTTGTTCACAATTCCCCCTTATTTCCCCTTCCCTTCTTCCCTGGGGAAAGAAAATAAATTTTAAAAAAAAAAAATCAAGATAAGAAAGAAGCAAAAGCCTATCTTCAAAGCCAAGTCATGAAGTCATGCCTTGATTTTCCAAAAGAGGGAGATATAGCTCCATTTGTGAATTAAGCATTTCAATTGCAGTGAAGACCCTAAGAACATGTTTAACTACTTTACTATATCAGATTAGAAAGGAAAGCTTTTGCTCTTTTTTCCATTTCCATGCTTCTCTTAGAAAACTAAGAGAAATTAGTAAATACTAACAAAAAATACAGAAAATACTATAGTATCTATTTGAATATAAAAAATTCAACAGATGGAGACAGTAGCCTAGTATTATAAAAATATCTATGCAGATAGAGATAAATACACCATAGGAAAAATCAAACTTAAAATCCAGGAAACCATAGGAGAGTTGTTAAAAATGAAATATGAATAATATCACATGGAAACATTCCCAATAGATTTCAATAGGCACAAGTGTAGAGACAATACAATACTTAATCATCATGAACTATCCCAAAAGTACATGGATTTCTACAGGAAGAAACAATAGGCTTTATAATGGTTAGCTACACAAAGGTGGCATTATTAGGTATTGAGGGACAACCAGTTTATTTTTAGAAAAGGAAAACACCACATGTATCTGTGCTGCAGGACAGCATTCGAACTTTTATTTCAGTCTAGAATCCAAATTTTGAAAACCTTTTTCAAAATCTAATTAATAAGTCAAAGGTGAACTGGAATCTCTAAAGTACACAGTTCAAGAAATACTTCCCCCCAACCCCCCACTGTGACTTAACCAGAATCAAGTTACTTTAACAACAGTGACATAGCTTAAAGACTATAAAAATTTGTATGCATAATATAAAAGCATTCATATATGTATTATGTAACTGAGAAGCTGGGGGTGGAAGAGCACGATTTGAAAAGCAACCATAATAATAAAGCACATTACACACAATAAGTGTAACTTATTAGAGTTGTTTCAAGCCATGTCAAGTAGAAAAGAAGCTGCTGAAGTATGTAATAGAGGCACCCAAGCATTAAGTATTACTTATCCTCAACTATAAAGCGTTTGTATAAAGGACAACTGCTGCATAATGCACCTTGCGGTTGGGTGGTTGTGGCATAGCATGCTTACGTTCTGATGCTCCCACTCACAGCTGTTTCAAACTGACAGCGAAACATCTTTTGGGGATAAAGCAGGTCATGCTCAACATCTCCGCTTCCTGTCACATACTCCCATGGTCTCTTATAACTGGGGTAGCCTACAGCCCCAAATGGTCCTTCCAGCGTCCTCTGCCTCCTCTTGCTGTTGTCTCCCTGCCCAACAACTCAAGAGTCCCTAACACCTCAGGTCACACTCTCTTTAGGGGATAATAAAAAAAGCACAGAGAATCATGATGTGTTCCCTCTGTTCTCTGTCATGGATGAGCTCACCTGTCCATCTCCATGCATTGTTAGGTGCATTAACTTAACTGCTTTCTGATATTCTAAAGTATCATACCTTGAATACTTTATCATAATGCCTCAGAGGAGTCCTCCTCAAACAGCTCCAGTGTTGGCTCTGTTGCCAGTACAGACTATCTGGCAAGACTTGGGCATCCAAGGTGTGGAATAAGTCTATTAGAATACCGAAGTTTATCTTCCACTTTCTCCTTGACCTATAATCTCTTAACTTCATAGACAAATACAGCTGAAAATTAGGAAGTACGTACCAGTAAGTCACACTGAAGAGAGCGTCGGAAGCTTTACCTAATTAGTGGCCCTATCTTCAAAACAAAAACAATTCCCCTAAAAACCACAGCCATGTTTATATATACTTAATATGGACTCTCAGACTTTAAATTCCATTTCAAGACCCCCTTCTTTAAAATCTCTCTCCCTTTTCCTCCAAAAACCCCCACGTTTTGCTTTAACACACACCTAATATCAATTGAAACAATTAGTCTTCTGTATGGATAAACTAAAAGGGAAGTTTTTAAATAGCAAAACCTCTTACCAAAGAATTGTGCAGTCTTCAAGTCACAGGAGAACTAAGCCTGCCAAAATAACTGAACAAGAATATTGTGAAGCACTGAGCTCAGCCTGCAAAAAAGGCTCCAAAGAGCAACAGTCCACTGCATTACAATGCTTCATCATTGCTACAAACTCTCCTATGAGTCCATGAGTAGTTGCACATTGTTTACTAAATCCAAACAGGCACAGTCAAGAGACCATTTACCTCCCAATGAGATAACAATTCTTCCTGCTAGTAAACGTAATCTGTAACCCAGAGAAGTCTACAATAACTTGCTTCACAATCAAGCAATGAAACATGAAGGGTATTGCCACAGATTTAACTAATGCTTTACTTCCCATTCAGCACCACTGATATCTAGACATGTATATGCTAGAGGACTTCAGTCTTTAAAGTTCAAAATGCCAGGAACACCATGTCTGCTCCTTCTTGCATATAGGTTATATACCACAATGCTGCAGAACACTTGTTTCATTCACTGTTCAACATTGCAGACCTGGTGATTTTTATTTTTCCATCCTACACACCATTTAAGACATGAAATTTAAGTGACATGAAACTTAACAGACTATGAGCAAGGACATTCTCCACCCCCCCCCAGCTGAGGAGAAAAACATTAGAAGTGTTTATATTTGTACATATAAGAAAACAGTGAGCAATTCTTCAGGAAGCTTCCCATTGAAATCAAGTTTCATACCTTTGCTAGGGGTACCCAGGGCTCCCTTTGTAAAAGCTGTCTGAATGCACATCTATCCTATGTTACAAGAAAAGCCACCACATCTTTAACACTTCTATACCTAGCATTCTAACCACCAGCCTGTTATCCCATTATTAAAAAGGTTCCTGGGTTTTCACATTCTCATTAAAAACACCTTCACGTTTTGACTGCAGACTGCTTGAAGCGCACAAGACCTGAACTCAAAGCCAGTCTGATACTATGCTGCTGGAGTTCCTGATCAGTCAGGTCAGCTGCAACACCATCTACTTCATCAGCAACAGTAATTACACTTGATGAATTTTACTAACAGTGGTTCCCTGACACTGATTAACCTACCTGCTCACCATATTTGATTCCTTTTCAAGGCTTACAAGTTAAGCACAGAGCATGCAGATCTACTATGAAGTATAGGATACAGTGGTAAAAACTAAGGATGAAGTTTTAATAATATTCTTTGCAACTAACTTTCTTCTCCCCAGCACATCATGGGTACAAATGTACTTCTAGGTACCTCTAACCACGATTAATCTGTGTTCTGACTCAACGTAGTTCCTCCTTTGCACCCTTTAATATTGAAAAGGGTTATACCCTAAACATCAGAAGGGCAGACTTTGGCCTGTTTAGGAGTTTGGTTAACAGAGTCCCTTGGGAGGCAGTCCTGAAGGGCAAAGGAGTCCAGGAAGGCTGGATGTTATTCAAGAGGGAAGTCTTAAAGGCACAGGAGCAGGCCGTCCCCATGTGCCACAAGTCGAGCAGGTCGGGGAGAAGACCGGCCTGGCTGAACAGAGAGCTCTGTCTGGAGCTCAGGAAGAAAAGGAGAACCTACCACCTTTGGAAGAAGGGGCAGGTGACTCAGGGGGACTACAAGGATGTGGTGAGGTTATGCAGGGAAAAGATTAGAAAGGCGAAGGCCCAGCTAGAACTTAAACTGGCCACTGCTGTCAAGGACAACAAAAAATGTTTCTACAAGTATATCAGCGACAAAAGGAGGGCTAAGGAGAATCTCCCTCCTTTGTTGGATGCGGGGGGAAACCTGGCCACGAAGGATGAGGAGAAGGCTGAGGTACTTAATGCCTTCTTTGCCTCAGTCTTTAATAGTCAGGCTGATCATCCTCAAGGTTTTCATGCCCCTGAGCTGGGAGATGGAGATAGGACACAGAATGAAGTCCCAGCTGTCGAAGAGGTGGCAGTCACCGACCTGCTCCTCCACCTGGATGCCCACAAGTCTATGGGGCCGGACAGGATCCACCCGAGGATACTGAGGGAACTGGCGGAGGAGCTTGCCAAGCCACTCTCCATCATTTATCAGCAGTCCTGGTCAACCGGGGAGGTCCCAGATGACTGAAAGCTAGCAAATGTGACACCCATCTACAAGAAGGGTCGGAAGGAGGATCCAGGGAACTACAGGCCTGTCAGCCTGACCTCAGTGCTGGGGAAGGTCATGGAACAGATCATCCTGAGTGCCATTATGCGGCATGTGCGGGACAACCGGGGGATCAGGCTCAGCCAGCATGGGTTTATGAAAGGCAGGTCCTGCTTCACTAACCTGGTCTCCTTCTATGACAAGGTGACCCGCTTAGTGGATGAGGGGAAGGCTGTGGATGTTGTCTACTTGGACTTCAGCAAGGCCTTTGACACCGTCTCCCACAGCATTCTCCTGCAGAAGCTGGCTGCTCACGGCTTGGACAAGTGCACTCTGCACTGGGTTAAAAACTGGCTGGATGGCCGAGCCCAGAGAGTGGTGGTGAATGGAGCCAAATCCAGTTGGCGACCGGTCACAAGTGGTGTTCCCCAGGGCTCAGTGTTGGGACCGGTCCTGTTTAATATCTTTATCGATGATCTGGATGAGGGGATCGAGTGCACCCTCAGTAAGTTTGCAGATGACACCAAGTTGGGCGGGAGTGTCGATCTGCTGGAGGGTAGGAAGGCCCTGCAGAGGGACCTGGACAGGCTGGATTGTTGGGCCGGGGCCAACTGTATGAGGTTCAACAAGGCCAAGTGCCGGGTCCTGCACTTCAGTCACAACAACCCCAGGCAACGCTACCGGCTTGGGGAGGAGTGGCTGGAAAGCAGCCTGGCTGAAAAAGACCTGGGGGTGATGGTTGACAGCCGCCTAAACATGAGCCAGCAGTGTGCCCAGGTGGCCAAGAGGGCCAATCGCATCCTGGCTTGTATCAGGAATAGCGTGGCCAGCAGGACCAGGGAGGTGATAGTGCCCCTGTATTCGGCACTGGTGAGGCCGCACCTCGAGTACTGTGTCCAGTTTTGGGCCCCTCACTTCAAGAAGGACATCGAGGTGCTGGAGCATGTCCAGAGAAGGGCAACGAAGCTGGTGAAGGGTCTAGAGAACAAGTCTTATGAGGAGCGGCTGAGGGAGCTGGGGTTGTTTAGTTTGGAGAAGAGGAGGCTGAGGGGAGACCTTATTGCCCTCTACAATTATGTGAAAGGAGGTTGTAGAGAGGTGGGGGTCGGTCTCTTCACCCCAGTAACAAGCAATAGGACGAGAGGAAATGGCCTCAAGCTGCGCCAGGGTAAGTTTAGGTTGGATATTAGGAAAAACTTCTTTACTGAAAGAGTAGTCAGGCACTGGAACAGGTTGCCCAGGGAAGTGGTTGAGTCCCCATCCCTGGAGGTATTTAAAAGACGGGTAGATGCAATACTTGAGGACATGGTTTAGTGGTGGACTTGGCAGTGGTAGGTTAATGGTTGGACCTGATGATCCTAAGGGTCTTTTCCAACCTTAACAATTCTATGATTCTATATATTTGGACTGGAAAACTACTCAAAACCAATGGTAGCGAACTTTTAAATATTTTGTACAAACTAATAAAAAAATTGTGACTGTTCTTCATGTCAGCACCAATTTTGTATTGAACTTGGCACCTATAACTACTATTCAGCAATCTCTAAAACCACTCAAACATGCAAGAGTCTGGAATATCAATAGAAGGATAATATGTTAACAAGTGCACAAGATATCAAATATAATCACCTCATTACAATACAAGGAACTCCCTCAAAAAACTATAAAGTTTACCATTTAAATATATACGCACACAGAGATATGTGTGTATATATATATATGTGTGCCTATATATATATATATATGTGTGTGTGTGTGTGTGTGCATGTGCGAAGGAGGAAAGGAGACAGATTTAGCAAATGATGGAATGCAGAGTTTCTAAAAAGTTTCTACCATTTTCTGAGGTGACCTTTCCAGGGAAAACTTGTTATTTGTTCCCTGAGTTGTATATGATTAGTTCTGTCAGCATACACAGAGAAATCACAGATCTACTGTCATTACTAGAAAGTTGAACAATTACTACTATTTTAGTATACCCTCTCCAGCTTGCAGGAGAAAACTTAGTGGTTCTGCTATACAGATCTTCCCCTATTCAATGTTCCAGGGCAGCAGGTAGCTCAATCATAATTGCCAATATTTTGGAAGTACTGATCTTACCATCTCTTCTTATTTATCTGTATGAAAATATTTTAGAACTTGATCATTAGCCATAAATTTGGAAATTATTTTCATCTTGGTTTGAATTCTTACTGGCTTCTATTTTCCAATTATTCTGCATTTTCTGTGTTATTCCTTGGCATTCCTATAAAGAATATTAAACAAATTCCCCACTGCAGATATTAAGATCTCAATTTTTACCAATACTGTCCCCACCCCTAAACTCCACTGACTATTTCAAAATTAGGTTCTTAAAGACTACAGTGAAAACTTAATTTACAGGTATTTTTAAAGCAGTTGTAAAACTCATTTATAAATAAACAGTAAAAGAACAAAGCGGAACACTGATTACACTCCTGCATGCATATTACAACACATGACAAGACTTGCTAAGGAAGCTTATCCATATTAATTTTTCTAAAAGCTTGCTATATACTGTGAAAAGGTAATTAAGAATACTCTGGTAGTGAAGGAAGAATTCAGTCATTTTCAACCACAAAAGAAGATAAGCACACTTGCTCCTCCACTGCCATTGTTGTTAGAATGACAAATATGTTAATGTTTAAAGAAACTTTGGTTGTCCCAGACCATCTTTCATACTACCCCCATTAGAATAAAGAAACAGAGGTAAAGAGGCTTAATTTTTTAAAGCACAAGGTTTGGTGTTTTGTTTTTCATCTGTGTTCAGCTTATGACATCTGTCAGAAGTTTAAAAAAAAAAAACCAGAAAAAACAAACACCACACAACCACAACAGCAACTATATTTGTTCACTTAACTCACTCTGTAAGCTCCCCACTGATCCATGGAGAAAGAAAAAAGTGCCCTTTTCTAGCAGGTAACCTTATTTTGTAGATGGATGTCATAATTCACAAGAGAAGTCACTCAGCTGTTATAAGCATCCATCCCTTCACACAGAAATGTATCAGAAGATCTATAGCAGGTTTTTTAATTACTCACCTTCTTCAATGTTTATATTTACTTATGAGAAGACTGCCTGAAGAGCTACAATAGACAGTCTACTAGTATTGAAAACAGGCAAATGTTTGACCTCTGCTCCTCATTTATTTTCCTACCAAAATATTTTGTGACCTGATCTAAATTAGTGTCACCAGCTACACTCCATCCATTTCCCATTCTGGCTTAGAAATTACTTATTTAAAAGGAATGACCTTGTCACCATTTCAGAACTTGGCATTCGCCTGTGTAGAACTAAAGATGAAAACAGTGTAGACAGAAGCGAAAGATACGGACCTTCTGCATGAGACCTTTTTCCCTCCTAGCAGATTAATCAAATCACTACATAAATGTCTAAAGTAGACTATTTTAACTTAAATATTTAAGAATACTATTGGTAAAAATCTTTAAAACCTGTGATTCCTTTATGCTTCTTTAGTAAGGCAAAACAGGGAATATCTTCATTACTAGAAAGAAATAGTTTGTTGCCTAGTCTAGTACACACAGACAGACAACAGTGTATTTAAACATTAGCTCTGCAATCTGCATAGTAATTTCCATCTACAGACAATCCAATGTTCTCAGCTTCTGCATGAACAAAGAACTGCAAAACTATGCTCTACCACACAAATCCTTGTGTTCCCAAAAATACACACATTTAAGAATGATCATAATTAACAGAACCATGTAGTTTGAAGAAAACTTAAAGAGCAGCAGTTGTCTGAACCCATTAGTGGAATGAGAGAGGATAAAAAGACGAGCCATAGCATGAGGGTAACGTACATGCCTACCACATGGAATATTCCAACCTCATTCCAGCTTTTGGGACAGATAAACCATTTTAGAACTACCTTAACTAGAGACGTTTTTTCATGTTAGTTATATCATCTAAATACATTGAAAGTACACATTGTGATGTGTCAGATTCAGTTGTGTAGGCACCATGGAACAAAAACAAAGTGTCATGGAAGATTATTAGCAAAGTTACAGATGAGGCTGTGAGCAGTTCCATATGGATGAAGTCATCAATTATGATTATACACACTCGTGAATCAAGTTTCTAAATCTTTGCACTTTAAGACAAGAATATACGCACTCAAAAGCAAATCTATCTCACAGGCAGACAGAGCGGTCCAGCTTCACGAGCCTGTCTGGCAATCACATATTTTGAGTGTCAGTGTCAACCGCATACATCTTTGTTTAGAACTGACTATGTAGAAGCACGATTAAAGAAGTGGCAGGGTAAAAAAACCAAACCTAAAATTAAAAAAACAAAAAAAAAAAGGAAAACAAACTCACGTTCTGCTCTGCCAGCAAAAGTCTCATGGCTTTTCAGAAAACTCAAGAGCACCTACAGAACTAGAGCAAATCATCTTACTAGCACATCAGTACCAAGAGTAATCAGTAGTCAAAAATTCTGCATACTAAACAAGTTACACACAATGCAGTCTTTGCTTTATGGAGTTTATATTTCAAAGAAAATAGTAAATGAAAAGAGTGAAAGTACTATAAAGACCTGTACTTCAAAAATAGGAGATATAACCAGCGATTATATAGGTAGACAGACAAAAAATAATCTTAAGTTTTTCCAAATGTGTTTAAGAATATATGCTTTTTGCTATTATGTTAATAATTATCAACACTCCTCATCATTCACATCTCTTATCTCTACACTGAGCACCGAATACTCTACAGTAGGTGGGCTCAAGCGTTTTGTAGACAAAACATAAAAAGTAAATTTAGCAACAATCACAAAATCTAACCTACTTACATCATGAAATCATGGAAAATATTAAGTAATCATTCTGCAATCTCATACATTACCGCATAATCACTGTATTTCTGAGTTGAAGACAACTGTTTTCTTTCCTGCTCTGTAAAATAAAAACAGCTTTCTCATCCCTGAATGATTATTCCTAAATTTCAATTTATCCATATTTATTACTGGGATAATTTCATAGGCCATAACAAAAAGCATAGAGATAAGCACACACATTGAGTAAGCATTTCCAGAGCATTTTTATGCATATCTTTGTTTCAGCAGATTACTTGTTTACCTAAGCTGATTTTCAGCAGAAAAATGAGGATTTTTTTTTTTTCCAGTGTGCTAGTTTTGTTGATAGGAGCCCTGAAAAGTACGGTAGTATTATACAAATGCTTCCAGTTTCTTAATTTTCCTAGTCTATAGATGATTTCAGTACATTTCTTTCCTTAACTACTCATTACTGTCCCACATTAGCATCTGATACCTCTGAAACTCAAGCTCTGACTGCAACAATTCAAACTTTCAGAAGTACACCTCGGACCAAAATCAGTATTTGCCTACAAACAATCAACTCTACTGATAGTTGTCATTACGTATATCTGCACTAAGCATAACAACTATAGCATTTGACAGCTCAAAGAAACTTTCCATTAATTTCTGGAAGAAAGGATTTTATGCTCATGGATACTCACAAAATACAACTGATAAAATAACTAAGTTTTCCCTGCGTCTGTATTTAGTTTAATTTACTTAACCTAAGCCTACTGCTCAGTACCCTTAATTCCTAAGTGATAGGCGGATTATTTCACAAGACAGCACATACCACTAAAGCAACAAAAAGAGATCACCTGAAAAAGCCATGGTTAAAAGGATCACAAAAATTACCAAGGTACTGAGATTTGAATAGGATCTTAATCTCAAGTAGGTGCATCAAATACAAAAAGACTTTATCTATACATTACTTCATTATTTTTCAAATTATCAATATGTAAATACTGTTTTCATCTTGTAACATGATACAATACGCTATATCCACATATGCCTGTTCCTAAACATCATGAAGAGAGTTAGATGTTAATGTTTCACTCATTGAGGTCACTTTGCAGAAGCAGATAAACTGATTCTGCTTCTTAGAACAAATAAGAGAAGATAAAGTTATTTAAAAGAAGACAAAAAGGACAATTGAGTAAGAAGGGTTACAAGAATTGGACAGAGTAAGTCTAAAACCAACACCTTTAGCTTTGACCCATGGGGCACAGGAGGATAACCATCTTGTCCAGGTGGAATGAACAGCTCCCACTTCCCATACTCCATCTTCTTATACGGATGAGAAAATGGATTCCAGCCATCTGCAATTTAAAAAATAATACTAAGTGTATTTATCTTAAAATGTGTCCAATTACAATTCAAAGGTGTAACTGTGTTCCATCTTTTTCAGAATAAACTTCAGTGACAGCAGATACAAATACTTTTACATCTGATTCTACCATACACATTCAAAAGAGGTTCAATAAAATGTATAATATTTTCATTAGGAAACCATACTCCAATTCTAATTTGACAATGATTAAATTGTTTCTATTTTACCTTCTTTGATCAGAGTAAAACCAACCTCCTCCTCCCCCAAAAAACACTACTGATTTTAATACCACAAAATCATGGCGGTATGAAAATTAATGGCTGAAAAGTAATGCTTAATGTAGAATTAAAACAAAAGACTTCACATCCTAAACAAGCTAGTAGAAATATTTGCTACAACACTATGGGAAAAAATAATTAGCAGCTGTTGATTATCAAGAGGAGAAGTGAGTTTGGACAAAACGTAACCAAAACCAATCTCCATAAACTGAACACTCAAACCAGGTCTGGATACACAGGCTGCTCATTGCCTCTATTTTGACGAGCTGATGTCCTATTAATAACAGTCATTAAGTGTAGATAATAGGAAAAATAAAGCAGAAACTGCAGACGGACTTGGTAGCAACAGCTAGGAAAGCACACAATACGAGACAATGACAACACAGTCAGGAAATTTGGCCTCAAATACCACAGTTTTATTTAAGTAAGTCTTGAAGAAGATTCCTTTTTCATTAAAAAAGTTTAACAAACCAAGCTTAGATTCCATAATTCAAGATTCTTTGTCCTCTTTGGATTCACTGAGTACCGGAGACATGCAGGGTTGGTCATTACGACATGCACAACTGAAGAGACATCTGCCAAGATGATCTTGTGTGTTTGTATGCATGTTCAAGGTTAACTCATATGAATGCGACTGAATATAAAGCTTCTGAATGGACAGACTTAGGCAATGTAATCATTTCTAGGCTAGAAGGAAGTGGCAAGCCAAGTTTGAAAATTACTTTTTTTTTTCCTTGAAACATATCTATCTCACATAGTTCAAGGCAACAGAGACTCCTAAGCTAAACCAGTCACAGAAAATTGAATTGCAAGACATTAAAGTGACACATACTAATCTTCCTTCATGCTAATCATTTTGTATGCCATGTCCTGTAGTTAAAAAAAAAGGTGGCTTATAGCTCAATAAAAGAATAAGCAGCCTTCAGTGACTTATTTACAGGAGGTGCAGTGCATGATCTTAGGCAGACATTCTGTAACAGCTAACAAACTGTTCACACGCTAAACCGTAGCTCCATGACTAGTTTAAGGTAGTATAAAACAATATTGCTACTAAACATGGTAGTCAGGGTTAAAAGCAACTCAAAAAACTGGACATGCCATTGGAGCAGGATCATCACTTTTGACACCACGGAAATCACAACAGGGGAGGTAGAGAAGTGAAGAAGTTACTTACTTTCATCAACATATGTATTTTCCAATAACTATCAGTAATAAAAAATATTATCTCCTGTGCAACAAAAAGATAACCTTCTCTAACAATATATGGATGTCTTAAGTTTCAGAGAAAAACTAGGTTGCTTTCAGAGTAACTTGCTAGTTGCTCTTACACAGCTGTTTAAACCTGAGAACTGCCAATCTTTAAAAAACAAAACTGAAAGGCACAAATTAAACAGGCTAGACAATATGACAAAAATAACTACGACAAATATTCTAGTACCTATTCATTTTACAGTAGAGAGCAACGTCAAAACCAGTGAAGAGATTATTATAATAAAATGTTTCCCATGCTCAAAACCAGAAATATAATTAACTCAGTACTCTATTTAGATGATAGTTTTCATCACTATTAAGGTATTTGGTTAGTGCAGACAGAATACACACACATTAGCAGAAGGAAAGTATTTATTAAACTATTGCTTGATTAATAGCAGAAGAGCTTGTATATTAGTAAGATTTAGATGGGTCTTCCCCCTTGGTTTTACTCCAAAGTTTCAATCACAAAAATAATGAAACAAACACTACTAACATCTGCTAAGGCTACTAAGACCAACATTGAACAAACAATACCTTAGCAATAAAGCAATCCTCCTCAAAAGAATGTCAAAACTGCTAACACTATATATAGTGTTTATACACTATAATACATATATTTATTTTATTTCATTTCAGGGAATGCTAAAAAGACATAGAATACATCACTAGGATTTTATGGCTTGGGGGAAAAAAAAAAGGAAGTAATATAACATGGTACCTACTTTAAGTTACAAGTCTGTCAGTGATCGTAACTGAGAGAAGGAGAGGGGGACATCAGTCATCTAAGGGCTCCTGAATGCTCCCAAAGCACTGAAGGTGCTTAAAGGCCAAAAAGGGAGTTGGAGGTAGAAAGTAGGGCAATATATTATGCATAAACTAGAAAAATTACATGCTCATTTAGAACACATTTGCATAATCCAAGTGGCACTGATACAGTCCTTAAAGCAAAATGAATGACAACTGAGGGGTACACAGCCAGATAAAACCCTGGAAGCCTACTGAAGGAACTGAGGACACCTGGAATAACTTATGCCTGTGTCTGGACAATTACAGTACATTTTTTCCAAAGCAGGACCTTCATCTGGAGCACAACACCAGAAACAGTACCTAAACTTCAAATACCAACACATGGTAAGAACCCTGTATTGAATGCTCAGAAAGAGCATCTTCAAACAACGCTGCACCTTTTAACATAAAAGCAAGAACAAAAACCACACAAAGGTGGTAACAGAGTTAAAACTGATATTTTCTTCTAAGTTGCAAACAGCTAAACTGTCCAAAATAAACATTTCAGGCAAAAACAGGAAAACAGAAGAAAGATGAAAAAAGTAGCAAACATCTTAGGAAGCTGCAAGAAGACTACTTTAAGGAACCTGTTAGGATTTATGATAGTCAAGACCTTATGGGAATTACTACCAACTCTTTCAACCTTCTCCCCCTACCCCAGATATCTGGTCATCTTCACTGCTTTTCATAAAACTCTTTCCAATTGAGCTGTAGCTCTTGATTACAATGCATGAACTGAACCATATATGTCAGGTGATGACTTGCTAATATTGAGCAAAATAAAAAGTTACAGCAAAAGTCTTCGGCCCAGTCTCTACAAAACTCGCTTGGGGAAATTGCCTGAAGTTGAGTTCATTATGTACACCAAGAGCATTGAATTCTTACATTATTCCAAAATAAATTCTCGTGATCTCTGTTACAACCACCTCTTTTCCCTCCTTTAGAGGAGGAATGGTTGCATCTCTACCCACTTAAGTATCTCTGCTCTCCACAGGCAGCTTTAGCAATTCTGCCCAAGCTGATTACACTTTCCCCTCCACCTGCTAGCAATACTGGATGGTCCTGTTAATCCTTCCTCTTCTCAGCCACAGTCCTTCATTACTGGGTGTCCATGATTCATGACTTAAGAATAAACACAAAGCAATATCCATCTGTCCCTGATGCCTGATGGTCCTACTTAAAACCATTGTTTACTACTTACCCCTGGAGAGGAACTCATTTAGGAAGGTTATAACTGAAAATACTACTTTGGATTAAGGCAAGAGGCATAAAAAAGTTAAGTTAAAATACCCTGAAAATTGAAGGCTTCCTTCAAAGACGAAGTGGCTCAGGCTTCTCTCAGTTTTACTGCTTAGCTTTCAGGTTTTTCAGCAAAACATAACCAAAAATGCGGGGGGGGGGGGGGGGGGGGGGGGGGAACATGACACACACGACAGGAACAAAAACTGAATAGCAGACTATGAAAATATAAAGACAAGAAGAAATATCTTAGCTTGAGGACAGGGACTTCAAAGACTCTGCCAATAGGTACAAACAGAAAAAGGCTGAGACAATTACCAGCAGAAGTTCAAATAATCACCTCAAGTATGTTTTAGGAAAAAAGGACACCATCACAGAAAACCCATAAGCCATATACAAAGACAAGAGCTTCTATACCAAAGTTCAAGACCCAGGTATGTCTTAATCCAACGTGGAAGACATCTTGAATAGCCTAGTACTTTTATTTTCTCTCATCTCTGTGACTAGATCTTCCAAAACCAGCCAATTATTTAAACATTAAATCCTACCTCAGCAACATGAGGCACAAGGGAACTTCTTGATCAGATCTGCACCCTTAGCATGCCAAAGAATCATGAACTGAGCTTTAATCTAGAACTAATTTCACCACTATAATGGCTTGGACTCTACCATTTGTCATTAAAAATCAATTTAAATGCAATACTTCCAGCTAAATCATAAAGTGAATTCTTGTTACATCTCCTGGTTTTATTTTCACATTGACAAGTGTATATAGACATACAGCTCTGAGGCTCACAGCTTAACTTGGAGTTTCATATCAGAAATTAACACTGCTCTTGCTTCACATAGGGGAAAGGAGTACTTCTTGCATATTGATCAAATCACTCACTCGTTCCAACATAAGAGCACATACATTAGTGCAATGTTGTAAACATTTTTTCAAAAGTGAAAAAGCTTCATAAACTGAGGTTGAATTCTCAAGCGCAATAAACTCATCTCATAGGGCAGTTATATTTCTACATTCCACATACTTCTGATCAACTGAAAGATGCTCAAAGAGAACAGAGTCCAGCAAGCATTCACACATCTTCCTTGAGGAAAAGATATCAGACAAATAGCAGTTCAGACAAGGGAAAGGCATCAAAATTCCCCTATCCCACAAGATACCTTTATAGCATTTGCTTGGAATATGAAATCAGAACATTAATGGAGAGATTCTCCAAGGACACTATATGTTCTACAAGTGGCCTATTAGGTCTTCCTCCTCCTACATTGTCCGATTTCCAACAGCTCAATAGCAGGGTCATTAACATAATCTGCTTAAAAAGTGATTAAACAGCTCAAACACTGCCATAAAAACAAACGTCATTACTTCTCAGATAGGATGTCTCCCTGGATATTAATAGCAGCTTATACTTCAGTCTACTGCCTTCAGTTGTCTGCAGCCGCAGAAATATAGCACTACTTGACTTTACTCATGAAATCTAGGTATTTTCCTATAAAAAGCTTTGAAAAAAGTAGTAAAAAGTTCAGTATCATATCATAGTAGAATCTAGACTCCATTTAGGCAGTTTGAGTCAAGTCTGGGGAAAAAATAAATCATTTAAGATATGAAATGTTTCTAATCAGCTGTCAGATATCCAAATTATGAGGGCTAGTGGCTTAAGTTCCCCTTTCTTCACTCTGAAGGAAGCCTGTCAGTTTAAATAATAAACCTCCCCCCAAAACCAACCAGCTTATCCTCCCTCCACCCTCCAGCCCCAGCAGCAGCCTTCCCCACTAATGCAAGAAAATGGAAGCAGAAAGCAAAACAAACAGGTATTCCAGAGTGATCAACATTTTAGATCCAATGTTAGCTGGGAGGGAGGGGAAGGCAGAGAAAAGAAAAGAGGGAACTAAAGAACAGAAACCACAAGTATGACAATGTATGATATTAAAAACCGACTTCCAAATTAGCATATACATACTTACTCTTTCAAGCTTCTTAAAGCCAGTAACTTCTTTTTTAATTAAAATATTGTTTACAGATAACATGAGTCTCTGCATGGCCAAATACAATTTTGAGTGTTCTAATTCCCAAACAAATTCTGTGGGTTACCCTCAAAACTTGGCAGTTCAGTGACTTATTTTGAAATAGTTGATTGTAAAGTAGCAATAAATTGCCAGTAGTCACCAAGTTCCTCAGCAATACAGCATGCAAATAAAATATTCAATGTGTTATCACTGAGACTTTTAAGGTAGCTATAATGTTGATACTGCCTCTAGTATGAGAAATTCAGCTAATTGCCTCATACACTTGATTTACTGAGAGGCTAAAAGTACTAATTGACAAATCTTAATGTTTTTGGATGTGCATTTAATACTTCTTAGATAGAGTAAAGCATCGTAACAGAATACCAACAGATACAGTATCTTTTTCTCTCCAATTATGGAGTTTTAAAGAAGAGACAAATAGAACTCTGAAAGTATTGGGATTTTCTTGAATTTGTGTTTTTCACTCTCCAATCTAAATACAGATTTGTGTGCTATTACTAGTTTCTACCTTTTTTCCAGAATGCACAGTGATACTAAGAATTCTTCTACAAATAGGAACTATCCCATTCATTACAAGTGTTTTGGGGCCAAAATACCTTTTATTATCTGCTATAAGACATAAAAGTCATTCACAAAAAACTTCACATTTGCAGGACTTCATGTGTATATAATTACAGAAATAAATTATTCATGTTTATCTTAAGCATAGTTCATAGTAAAGCTATTATCAACTATCAGCTTAATTATAAATTCTGAAAGAAGTTTATCTGTAACACAGTCTGCACTTGCCATTATAATTTTTACTAATTTTTGATCCTCAAAAACTTATCAGATTAAATATCATGGACTAATATTTTGTGTCATTTCTTGTCTTTCCACTAAAGATCTAAGAGACTTGCAGACAATACTGCATTATTAAGTTAAACGGTATGAGAAAACACTGCTATTCATCTCCCTACATGGGAACTAAAAACAAAGCATGAATTGACTGTTTTTGCATTATATGCCATCATATTTCAGGTAAAAACCTGAAGAGCTGCTATCATTCAAGTTCTATGTTTCTTTGTATAAGACTTCCAACTTCCCCCCCAAAGTCATTCAATTACAGTTCTCTTTATAAAAAGCTGAGTTTTATAAAAAAAATTCTTATTAAAAACAATCCTGATATTCAATTTAAATACAATATAATCATAAATTTAGTTTGAGACTTTAACCTGCTTGAAAACTTAAAGAAAGGTTAAAAGGATTCAGTTTTAATTAAACATATCTGTAGCAACCTGAATCTAAATCTTAGGGTTTTGCAACCCAATTTCTCATCAGAATATTATTAAAGCTAATCTGAATTGAATGACAGTCTTCCATTCCTCTAGGCTTTCTAAGTACATTATCTTCCCCTTTGGGAATGAATACTACTATGACTGATGAATATGATATATAGGACAAACGCGGTTTTTCCACATTGAAGTGAATTTTTTTTTAGTCTTCTGACTTCTTACTGCCACATTTCATTAACATCTAGATATAACTACTCTAAGATATTAGTCCTAAATTTCTGCTTCATACGATGTATTACATGAAATATTTTAAATGAAGGACAGTTTAGAAAACCATTGCAGTTTTTAGCTACTGTATTCTGGTGTATGTGGACTTCCCCCACTAAGCTGCCAAGCCAATTTGCAAGTTATATCCTCTTTTTAAAACACTTGTTATTAGTTTCATTAAAAGTCCATTTTTAAAATGGTTATCTATTAAAATACATATTTAAAACAAATGTATTCTAGTCTTCAACCGTGTTGAGCAATATAACTTAAAGACTATTATATCCATCACAAAAACCTTGAGCAATGGGTGGGGTTGCAGGGAGTAGAGGGGGGGTAAGGAGGAGAATTTTCTGTGTGTTTATACATATCAAGTTGAGCTTTTAAAATATCCTCATCTAGCTGTCTTGCAGTCAGTATTGATAACTGGCATCACTATAACCTAGCAGTAGAAGAACTATATTTCTGATTCATTATCCAGTTTTGAATCAGAGGACATATTGATTCCCATATTAAAATTAAAGTACTGCACTAACCTATTTTATCCATGTCTATTCCAATAAAAAACCAAGGAATATTTCAAGGAAAGCTACTCTATCATTCATTAGGTTAACCATATCAAACAGCAGCATGGTTGAAACAGTGTTGCACTAATTTTTCTGTTTGGCTTCTACATTAAAAACAGGATTTTTCTGAAAATAGTCATTGTTTATAGACTCAAATTATCACAGTGAATACTGGACACAGATCCCCCCATTGAGTTCTTAAAGACAAGAAAATACAAATTGCTGACAATAAAATAGATGCATGTTGTGACTCTGATGTTTGGAAACTGAAGCATAACATGACTATTTAAACACTTTCTTTTGCTTATTCTATTTATAAGTATATGGATCTTGGGACTACAAAACAACTGTACTAAAACAGTACTGTTTGCTATGAAGCATTGAAAAAAGTCTTAACAATGGATCTGAAAGACACTGTCAGAGTAGTCCATTTATTTCTTTATTACTGCGTACACTTTTACAGAAGCGTAACCATAGTACCTTAGAAAGCACCACCAGATACTACAGCTAATGGCATATGTAATGAGTCTTATCATTTTAAAGTTATATAAGCACATACAATTTCAAGTTCATGACTTCCTCAAATACAGAGTTTGCCCTTTTAATAGTTTCCTCAAACAAGGGTAAGGAAGAAGGAAAACTCAACATTTACCTTTATATTTAAGCAGAAGTAGTTAACTGCCTCAAACTGGCAATTCATATACTTTTTTTTGTAATATAAACAGACACACTGAACATTCACCAGGTAAGTATTTGCACAAAACAGAAGTTGGATAAATAGCACTGCATCCTTCTGAAATGCAGTTAAACTAACAAAATCATTTCACAGGTAAAGTCCCAATTCAGTAAGAGCCAGTAAACAAAATTCCTAGTATCTTGATGGACTAATACCTAACCCTGAAGAAGGAATAGAGAGGTAAAAGGGAAAAAGAACGAACTCCCCCCAAAACCCCAAACAAAAAGGAGAGAGTGGAATTAGTATTGCAGGATTTAAGAGAAAAGAGGCATCTGACTTCCATTTAAGAATTTGCAGAACATGATTTGAGTGTAACTAGCCTTCCAAACAAGGAACAAATTTATATTTGTCTCAAGTTTTAAGGGAATCAATGTCTGCCCAGTTCTCACAGTAAGCAATGCAATTCCTCCATATAATCCTGCCACCTTCCTGTTCTACTAACATCCTTCCTTCTCCTCTGCTCAAAACAGAACACCACCTACTCTTTCCTAAGTACGTTAGTTTGATTTTAGGTTACCATTTTCCAGCAGGACTTTTGTCTACACTCTCATGATCAGTGGGAATTTCAAAGGGGCTTGGCCCTTAGACAACACTGCTGTTAGATCAGTCAAAAGATAAAGCAAATTATTCCACTGTTATTTCTCCTTCTCTGCATACAGTTTTATAGAAGCCTAACTGTAGAGCTTTAGGAAGAACCTCAGGTAGTTTAGACACATTCAGCCTAAAGCTGCAGTGTGATCAGGCTTATCGTAATACCCACAAGTCACCGCCTTATGGGTATTAAGATAATAGATATAAATAATACTGACCATATAATAGAAACACCTACATTCTTAGGCTATTACGAGGTAGAGTAGAAGATTATTAGTTTAAGTTACGAAATGCCACTACACCAGTCAGCCACTACACACATTTTTACTATGAGAATTTCATCATTGCTACAAAATTGTCTTTAAGTGAAGAGGGTATTGATCTAAGACACAGTACAGGAGAAAAGAAATATTCCTAAAAATACTTACTGAAGTCACCTGTGAGAAACACTGCTTCTGCTCCTGGTGCCCACTCTTTGCAATATATTCCACCATCCACAAATTGGTTAACTCCGAAGGTTTTGTAACTTTTTGAAAATTTATCAAGGCCTCCTTCATTTTCCTCAATGTTCTTCAAGCGGTTATAAAACAGAGAATACCTTGCAATGAAAACAGATAAGATTTTTTAGAAAGTTTAGTAAGTGACTTTCTTACATTAAGATTAACAAGTGTAAGAACATTAAAAAACATTAAGTGAGACACACTGTCACACTGTGTCCTAAGACTACAATATCAGATTCACTGTTCTCTATAGAAATAGAAAAAAGAAATACAAACCATACAATTTTTCCATGGTTGTTACACAGTGCAAAGTTGCAATCTTCACGTTTGTCTGTATTTTCTCTACTTTATGGGAACAGTTTGCACTTTAAGTCTAAGACTACAACTCCTGATTGGCAGTCAAGAAATCGTAGTATTACTACACAACAGGAGAACTTCACACTCTGAACAGCCTAGCACTTTTTCCTCCATCTTATTAATATTGGACACAGGCCTCCTAGGGAGAATTGTATAGCCCTGCTACATATCTCACAGCCAATTTTAATAGACAATGTCAGGACACTGAAAAGTTTGTAGTACAGCATATAGTGAGTATGAAGGACAGTCTGGCACTCGCAGAAAGCAGCTCCTTAGGCAGCCTCTCTACACAGACCATCAGCAAGACTTTGCAGTCCACTGGCACTACAACAATTTGGAAAACAAAATTACCACTTTGTGGAAGTAATTATTTGGTCCGTACCCTACCTACCCAGGTAGGACATGGAATGGCCTAAACCACTAATGCCAAAATGTACTAGTAACAGCTTGGAGAGTTTTTTTTAACATATTTTGCTATGTTTTCTCCAAGAAGCTCCCATCGAGTCAAGAAACACACATCTGCACAATATAAATAAGAAGGTCAACTTTGACTCCTAAAATGTGAGCTATTATGTGAAGAATCACAGCTAAAAGCTTCAGTTGAGAATTTTATTAAAGCTACCTGTATGGTTTGTTTTGTTTAAGTAAGACATCCCCGGGGTGTTTGTGTTCTTCACAAATGGAAAATAGTCTTCTGAAATGTATAAAAACTAATAAGAATCCCACCAAGAACAACTTGTCTGCCTCATTACACTTACTGTATTTTGAAAAAAGAAATAGAACCAGCAAAGAAGCAATACACAGCACTATGGGATGATACCTTGTTGGTTGGGAAAAAAAAAAAAAGAAACATAGCCTGTTTGCAGTGTCAGGACTTAAGACACTGCCCTGTGATTTGTTTTAAAGTTTTGTTTTAGAATTGGCCCTTAATTAGTTCAAAGTAGAGGATTAAAATGTCTATTTACTGGTTAAGGTAAAATAACATTACTTATATTAATTTAGAGTACTGTGACTACTTTCAAGGTTAATCTCCCAGCAAGTTTTTATGATGAAGACTGATGCTCACCTTTAAAGACAGCAAGATTTGAAAAATGCCTCAGGAAACACTATAGCAAATACTTTTATAAATTTTTGCCCATTCACCTGCATCATTCCTTTAATATTTGCTCACGGGCATAATCCTCAGAAGTGCATTACTAACTACTACTGCTCTGATAATCAATTTCATTTATAGTGCTTGAGGGAGAATATTTTGTCAGATTTCCAAGTGTAAGTGTATTACATATATACACAAACCCAGCTGACTGACTTAAGTTTTAACCAACTGCAATCACAGAAAGATTTATATAAATAAAGTTTAAATACAGAAACACAAGCAAGTCAAACAGTCACAAAAGTTCAACATATGACATTTGGTAAAGGCAAAATTACTCCATTATTGAAGGGTTCTCCTTGGAAAAAGTACTTTGATTTGTAGTTTTTTTAAAGTTTTAAGCCCTCCTTTAAAATATATCAGTTATACAAGAACACAGTGCTATCTGCAAATTCTCATTTCTCAGCTATATATAAGCTGTTTCAAAATTGCTGCCTGTCACATGTATTATTTTTAACTAGTTCCAGATGAAGCAAGAACCCTTTTGTATATGCTATAGGTAACTTGCAACTCCAGAAAAGATCTAACTAAGTAATGAATTTGACACACTTAAAATACAAAGGCTGTTTTGGAATAGGTTATCTACTTAAAATTAACACACACACACACCCAACTTGGTACAAATACATTTTCACAGCTTTAAAAACACCTTTGGCTGGATGTGGCATTTCCCACATTCAGGAAGGAGAAGTGGTAAGCTTCATCTTTAATCAAAAGTCAATCATACAAATCTTTGAAAACTGGAGAGGAATGAAGTTATACATTTATTAACAGAGGAAAACAGCAGGTCACAGAGGACTGAAATCTCCGTGCAGAAAAGAAAAAGGCTATGATAAGCTTCACATAACCTTGAGGCACACACATGCCGACCACATAGTACTCTTTCTTGATGAGTCCTCCTAGCAAAGGAGAATCAAACCCATTCATCTCATTCCAAAGAAATAAGCAGCAAATTAATTCAGGATTTGAGACTGGGTTTATGGGGTGGGAGGGATGAAAATGGACTTTCAGAAAGCAATTATACAATTTATATCTTTGGGAAAAATCACTGTAAGCTCTGGACTCTTGCTACAGAAGCACTAAGAGTACATCCAATGTTTCAATTTTTGTCTTTCAGTAAATTCAAAGTTTAGGCAAACAAAAAGACCAAGACACTTAGCATGTGAAATGATCATGAGTATTACTGTTAAAAAAAAAGATTACTCTTTTTGCTCACTTTGCAACTGTGGTAAGCAAGTTTGCATGCTCAATAAAAACAATTTCTTTTGGAGGACGGGGTCAAGGAAAGAAGCAGATTAGAAAAGTTGTTGATCAGGTATATAAAACATTACAATAATAGCTTTTTATATAGGACAGATTTTGAACAAGTAATACAGCATCATGTACACAGAGTACAAATGCTCCTTCAATTTGTACATAAGCATGCTGCTTGTGATAGAGCAAGTTAATTCAGGTATCATTGCTGCATCATCATTGCAGAAATCATGATTATTGAAACAACTAGCACTCTCCATAATTGTTTTTAAATTATATTCTAGAAAGCATTTCAGTTTAATTTTTTTAACCACCTCCTGAAATTATCAAGTATAGAATTGCAGTTTACTCTAAGTTCATGAAAAACCCACTAGCTTCTGAAATGGATTAATTACTTGTGCTGTAACTATTCTAAAAACTCATCTCAGGAGATGAAACACACCTGGACACAGAACAAGGTTACCTGTGGTAGAAGGTCTTGTAAAACAAGAGAAGCATAGTTCTGTATCCTGTTGCTGCTTTAACAGAAAGGATTCAGTTAAGTGCGTGCTCATGATCCAGATTTAGGAAACCTAAGGTTTTGCTTTCACAGGAATGTTGGCTTTCATTTCTACATTATTGAAGCTTGTTAAACATTTTTATCTTCCAAACTGAAATGCCAGGATTACATGCAGAAAATAACAGGAAAAAGTTTTTTGTTCAACCACTTCCAAAGACTTATACTGTTCACTAATAGCATGTGAGTGTTAAAAGAGGAAAGGCAGACATCAGATTGAAGAGACTGCATTTTGTGATCCCCTCTTAACACTGAAAGCTATGTCATGCTCAGTTATGCATACGTGCTCATATGACATTATATATATATATAGTCAGACAGATTCTGGACACACAGGACACATTTCAAAGGTGAGACAATCTTGTAAAATTTTGGACAGGTGAATAGTCAACAACAGTGTCCAGAGCTACAAGTCAGGACAAAAGGTTGACTTCTGCCTTCATACTTTTCAAGTCTTCACAGCTTAATGAGTGACTGCAAAGTCTTAAGATTTTTCTACTTCCCTGCATTAAAGTTGACACTGAAGAGGATTACAAGATAAAAACTGTACCCAGGCATGCCTTGGAAAATACAACCATTACCTTTGGGACAAAAAAACTAAATAGAGCAACAAGAGGATCCACAGAACTTCAGGTACAGAGGGTTTGAAGCAACCAGAGGAAGTAGTACATTAAGTCCCCTACTATATAGCCAAGCACAAAACCACGCATCTGACAAGTGTGGGCAGCAGAAGGGGGCTGCTTTTGGTGTATTCCTTGCTCCCGGAATTCTTATGAAAAAGCAAGCTTTTCAATTCAAGTCACATTATCCATTCATCACACCTCTGTTAACAGACCAATGGGTTTTAAAACTAAAATACCAAAATTAGGTGTTTTCTTCAGACTTACTGGAAACAGAGACCTCACAGTCTTAGCATTTCCCTAAGCACACATACACCCAGCTTGAAACAAGACATTTGGCAACACAGTACTACTTTTACACCAGCATTTTTTTCCCCTCCTCTACCACTATTTCACTGTGAAATACTGGTAATTGTAAACATCATTTGAAACAGGGTCACAACAGTCCTTTCCTATTGTTACATTCATAATTTGTAACACAGCATTGCTTTAAATCCCACGCTTTATACACAGCTTTGTTTAAACCCTTACAACAGAAGTGTAGGAATTAGCTGACTTTCCATAGAAACAGGATTAAAACATCAAACATGAATTAGTATAATGGCTATCCAGAAAGCAAGTATATTGCCAATAAAATAACCTTCATAGTGAAGGAGTAAAGACTATATTAACTCCGTAGCCACTTCAAGGGTTTACATTTCAGGTGAGCACTTATTCCTACACACTTCTTTCACTAAAACACCCTCAAATATTTTGTTTTACGAATACCTAGAGATCTAAAAGTCATACAGTAGAAGTATACAGTTATGAGAAAAAGATCAGAGAAAAAGATGGCCTGAAATCTTTCAGTTCAACACAAAGCTATACAGTGCTTACCCAAAGAGATAATGTTCTATTTATTTGGTAACAATATACAAAACCCTCCTGATGCTGCAGTTCCTGTCACCACTGACTTCATTCAGCTATTGATCCCATTAAAAGTCTCAGGCATATGTTAAAATTATTAGTTCAACATGGAGCATAAGAATAAAAAAGTTATGCCTCCCCTTCCTCCTCAAAGGCAGTGGCCTTAGTGAAATAAGACTTTTGGCAGACTGTTGAAGAAGTCTGATGGTAAGTCAGAATACTGAATTAGGGCTCCACATAAAGCCTTCAGGTCTTTATTCTTCCAAGCAACCAGAGGTACTAACTCCTTCCTGGCCACCTTGTAAAATGACAGAAAGGTATTCTACCATTTTGAACTTGTAGATTTAAGCAGATAAGCTGTAGTTTCTTAGGCACCACAGTAATCTAAACAGAAACTAGTATAATCAAAAAGGCCATAGCAGCATACAAGATACCCTCATTTCATCAGTCTGGTGCTGAACTCCAAGATAGCTGCAAAATTTCAAGACATTTTTATGCCCATTCTCATACCTTTTTATAAAGTTGTAGTTATTGCAGTTTATAGAACAGTCAATCAGCTTATTTTAAGACCTCTGGTCAACACTGAAATTACTAATTTTAGTCCCTCTTCTGCTTATGACGCTGATTTTAGTAGCTATTCATCTTTTAGATTCTTTTTGTCCACACCAGCTTGTGTGTCATAATTTATTTCTACAATATTGGCCCAGTATTAATGCTAATTTATTCAAAACATGAAAGCAAATAGGAGAGACTGTGATAATGGTATCTGGTGTCCATATGGAAAGCCCAATTCTGCAGATATCAAAGGGAAAAGGATATGAAAGAAAATGACCAGTAAGGTACTCTGTAGCCAAATCCTCCCATTTTCCAATAAATACAAACATTGACAGTAATGTCAGTGTTAAAAATGAAGCTATAGTCCAAAAGGCAAGAAAATATAACTCTCAGCTACTTAAGTCTGTCATATGTCTTTATATTTCTTCCAACATAGGTGTTGGAAAGACTAAAATATCAGAAGTAGAAAGGGAAAAAATTGGTTTTTTTCCCCCCTACCTCTTCATTTAAACAAACCTTAAGAAAAACTGGTTTAGATTTTGAGATAACACTTTTAGATTGAGATACCACTTCTCCTGTTTATCAGCTTAATTCTGAAGCCTCTTAGGGGAAGGCTGCCTCTTATTTTCAACCTTCCACTCTTCCCTGCCACAGAAGGAGCTGTATCAGCATTACAGTAAAACAGGGAATAAGAAAGCAAAGAGGCCATCAAATCCTGTCCTGTACCATCACTGACATATCACAAACAACACCATTCATCAAGTTACTGAGATTTTTGAACTCTATTTTCAAAAATGCCTTGGGTCCCCCCACACATATTACTGTGACTGGATAACTGCTACAGCGCTTTGTTGAAATTGTAGGATCTTCCTAACATCCCCACACAGCAGCTCTGTTCAATGGCTAACATACCATCATCCTCTGCTCCAAAATTACACTGACCCAAAATTCTCCTGCAGCTTTCCAGTCATAGTACTAAGGGGTAAAGAACAGGGCTCTGCTGACTTCTCCGGACATTTTTAATTTGGGGTTTTTGATTTTAAAGCATCCACACGTCTTGTAAACAAGAATGCAAACCATCACATCTCTGGAATAATATTGAGATTGCATGCTGTGTTCAGAGTTGTTGAATGAAGCTCACTGTGACAGTGCAGGAAGACTGGGGCCAGTGGTGGGGAAAAAAAGTCAGGCAGTGTGAAACATTCACCTACTGATGTGGACAGACCATCAAAACATTCCCTGTTTTGGTATAGAACCACTCTATCTTATGATCCCTGTGGATAATCAAAAGGGTCAAAAAACTCTGACAAAAATCCAAATCATCAGTGTAGATGCACCACACTTCCACCAACGTAATACCATTTACAGATTATTTCTCTATAGGATGAGGAATAAACTGTCACAATTTTTAAAGGTTTATTTTTCTACAATAATGTATTATTCAAATAAAGCCACACTTTGAAATTTGTCAAATAAGAAATTGAAAATTGCCAATTTTAGTTCTGATAGTCTACTGCAGGAACATGCAAAATGATTAATAGCTGGTTTTGAATTATATACCAAGAAAGGCTCAGGAGCTGCAGTTCTCCTCCTGATATCACAGGCAGCCCATTCTTTAGAGAATGATGCCCAAAATCTTGCAATGCTGTCATCAACTAGCAGTGATGGGTATTATTAAGTGCCTACATTGAACATGTAAACAGCAACCACTTCTTTAAAAAACCTTGATAGCTACGGAAGAAGAGGAACTGTTTGAATCTGAAGATGTGATGTTAACACTTAGGACAAACTTATGTACTTAAGCAGCTCTTACCACTATGCATCTAGTCAAGGATGTTCATCTGCAGCATTAAAATTTGTGCAGAAAACTGTTATAAAAACAGACTCCCCTGCAGTCTGCCACAACCCTCAGAGTAACTAGTCAAATTCAACAAGCAACATGCTGTGGCATTTCATAGAGCCTGCCTACAAAATAGGCATTCCTGCCTCCAACTTTGATCTGATACATCTATACAGAGCCACATGGTCCAGGCTCATTCGATCAGGGCGCTACCTTTTTGATCTCCACACTGCAGTCCACTGTGTGCAATAAGTATCTTTAACCACTATGAGTAAATCACAGAAGTGGTAATTGCCACCTCACAAAGCACAGCTGTAAGGTCTCTGATAAAGACAGTGCTGTGCTCACTGAGTTTTCCTGGAAAGCCAGAGCAGAATTAATTTCTTTCAAGGTAGTCAAAGGAGGAACGCATGGGTATGTGAAACTGCACAATCCTGAAACAATCATCACTAATAATGCCCATTTCTATTCCTGCTGTGACCCCTACCACTTCAAAGAAGAAAAAAGGAAATGAAAAGATTAAAATAGAAGTTGAAAATGTAGATGCAACACCTCTGAATATTTCAAAATAAAGCGCATGGCACTGTTCACAAATTACTTTTTCTAGTATTGCTGCTATCACTTTGAAGATGCAGTTACAGACACTCTAATTGACACCAAAGTCAGTGCAGAGTCCTGCTCAGATTCGCGAGTCCCTGATTCTCATCTTCTCCTTTACTCTGTAGTTAGTTATTCCCTCAAACTGTCCTCATCCAGAACCTTATAAGGGGATGGATTGAAGGAAGATAGGAGTAGGATGGATCAAGTTCTTCCTAAAGCAAATTTCTGCAGTCTAACAAATCAAATGCATCAGACCATGTTGAACTAGAATTATGCAGCAGAAGCAAATTCCTGTTCGCAGTTGCTTCTTCAACTTCATCACTAGTGAAAGTGTATCAAAACAGAAGCCTTGGATTTTATTTCATTCTTTTATCTACCTCCCTTTACTCACTTTTTATTTGACTGTTCAGAGTATTACACAAAGTAATCGCACTTAAGGAAAATAGTAAGTAAAGGCACGGTAAATATCAGGTAGGTATGACTACATCAGAACAGCAGACTTACTGTATTTTAACTTATATCAACTTTATAGTTTTAGATGATTGACTTGCACTTTCTGCATAGAGAAGTCCTGTCCCATTCAGGTAATCTTTTTAATATACATTTAAATAGATTAAGCAACACCTGAACACATGTAACCTTTGAAGCGTTAGAAGGATTCTGAGAGGTACGCTCTAGAAGTACAGGATAGCAATGGATGATGTTTACAGAGATCCAGAAAGAGACAATCATTTAATTTTGCTTTTTCTGCAGGTTAAAAGTGTTACATGTTTCTGAAATCATGATCTTAAGAAGTCTGTCCATGGCTAAATCTGAATTTCCCAGAGGTTCTAGTTGCTCTATTTAAATTATTCACTACACAGGTACTTTACCTCTCTCCCAAGTCAGAGGTAATTTAACACATTTTCAGCTGAAAACTAAAGATTCTGCAGGTTGTTCAATGATATTATGTTCCTTTCAGGTGTAATAAAAATTAACCATTATCCAAATAATTTGGGGATACAGTTATTCCCATAAGGAACTTACACAGTTAAACTATTTCTGCTATGGTTCCTACTGAAGAAGTGCTTTTTTACTAGTTACTAAAAAGACCACCCAGCAGAGAACTCCTAAGAGCGAGCAAGAAAGGCAAAAATTTCAAAAGCAACTTTTCCAGTTTTTCTCTACTCTGCAGATAATGAATGCAAACATGCAATTTTTCATTTCTTCCTTCACAAGAGATAGGACAGCTCTGCTCTGTCCTTTTGGTCTCCCCAGGAGATTTCTTTAAAATTTACCCAAATGAACAGAGGGAGTGCAAGAGATTCAGTAGTGTCTGCTGTTGCTGAATCCCATGAACACAGTGGCTTTTCAATAGCTACATCCAAAAAGCTCCTTCAAGTAAATGCATTAATTTGAGTGTCCTTATGACTTCCCTCCAACTAGGATAAATCTGTAATATTGGAAGCTACACTGGAAATGGAAGCAGCAATAGTTTAAAAAAAGAAATGCAATAGCACCCACACCACCTTACTTCAGTAGTTACTTAAAATTTCCGGGCACTTTCCATGGTGAGCAAACAGATGTAAACTCCCAGCTCTCTTTGGATGTTCCACAGTTTCAGTATGGAGAAGTAACACAGCTTTGTGTCTCAAACTACATGCAGTATCTTAAAAATTAAGAAATATTTGCTTGGGGATGATTAATGAGTAATCACTTGCTCTGTTGAAAGTTATTCATACAGGACAAGTGACTGATTCAGCATCAACTTTTTTCAAAATAATTTGAAGTGCAGTGACATGCAAGTCAAGCCCTAACAACATACAGTCTAGTAAGTAGGAGCACAACAAAACACGAAAACCAGCAGAAAAAGTGAAACTATAGAGTTTTTCTTGACATCCTACCACCAGCAGTTGCTATTTCTAACAGATGTAAAGACCTATAATCTATGAAGTCTAATAAAGATAAATACGTTTCAGTAGTATTTTAGCAAGAAGATTATTTGCTGACTTAAGTTCTGGCACTGTGCTTTCTGCACAATACAGGGGACTAGAAGCAAGCCTCTTCCCTGCTTTAAACATTAGGATAACTTAGTGGCTTCACCAGCATTTGACAGCTGTAATGTTTTTGCCATCACCTTCATAACAAACACACACAGTGCTCACTTCGGAACCAAATGCAGGAGTGATTACAAGATGTATCAAATGCAAACTTAATGCAATCATTTAGTAATAATTGCTCCACTGACTTATCTAAACTAATCCCACTTCTAAGAACACCCTTCCCCACAATATTTAGAGGCTGTCTTACCCACATCTGCATTCATTTGTTCACCTATCACTCCCTTCAGTTTATTAGAAACACATGGATGCACCTCACAGGATAAGTGTAACAAATTACTAGTGTTTAGAAGGAGCAAGAGGCAATTTCTTTCCATCAGAAGCCTAGCAAACTAGAGACATCAATTCAAGCGAGAGAGAAGAAAGAAGCGTACGCATAAGTATTAACACTTGCTACAAGAAAGCCATTTTATCTTTTACCCTCTATTGAGACAGAAGGTATATAGCTACTTTTTTTTTAAAACTAAAAGACACCCCCAAAAAAAACACAGCCACTCTCAAAAGCCTTATGATACTAAGCTGTGTTACAACCTCCCAGAACAGCACAGCTATGTATATTCTGTATCTGACAAAGCACTCAAGACAGCTTCCCTGTCATGAAGGAACAGTCTAAATAGAACAGCAATTACAAAATAATGGGAGTTCTGTATTTTTTTTTTTCTTTGTATATAAGGAAACAAATTTACCAGTAGCATACTTCATTTATTTTGTTTTACACATCTGAACATTTATCAGATAAACACTTTAGGTATGAGATTTCTTCATTTAACAGTCATTGTCTATCTCTCTGCTAAGTAGTCTTAATTATGCATGAATTGTACACTAAAACCACTTTTAACCACAATAATTTGCTTCTCTGTTGTGATGATATCCGAAGCAAGTTGATGGAATTCTTTTTGAATTAATGTAAATACAGAGAAACTCCATCATATTTGAGCAGAAAGCAGCAGAAGTGTAGAGACAGGTTTCTTTCTCGGAAGCAGTAGACTAAGACTGTGTTAGCTCATGTTTCATATTACACAAGAGAAAATAAACTGAAAGGTCAGTTGAACAGTTACAGCATTGCCCTTTTCCAAGGTAATCAGCAGAGCATGTAGCAAAGACATGAACACAAGCGTGACTGGAAAGACAGTAGCTGATAAAGAGGCTTTTGCTGCCAAAAGTATGTGGGACAAAATACCACACTCGCAATGCCCATCAAGGAGTGTGGCATACTGCCGGCCCTACTTCAGTAACTCTAATTTATTCCTTTAACTTGAAATTGTTCTTGTTAAACATTCAGCTTTTCATATTGCCAAAAACATACTAGAATATGTAATACTGAACATGAATCGCATTCTCAGGTAAGCTACAGGAACAGTATCATTATTAATTTGTTTGTAATATGGACATAATACAGTCAAACTCATCTGGTTTACTAATGCATTTTTATTTTAAGTATACGAATTCTTCTTGTTATTCAGTACTATTTAACTGGAAACTGTAGGGTAGTTCCCCCCCATATTAAAAGCAGTTTATTTCTCCTCTTAGAAGCATGTATTTATTAGTGGAACCTTCCAAAACAGCTTCTACTCATCATATTAACATATGCTTAAGAACACCTTAGTCTGGAAACAGCTCACTCAAATGTTCTCTTTACCAGAATAATTTTTAATGAAGCTGTAAATAACAGCATATCAATTCCCATTAGATTCTACTGCCAACTATTTCTAACAGACTATCTTCGCATTAATAGATATTAAGGTCTAGTTGGGGGAAGAGCCAGTGATTCCCACAGCACTAGTACAAAGTTGGCATCAAAACACAAACTAAAAGCAGTAGCTACACAAGAGGCTTAAGGGGGAAAAAAGCACAGAATTTCTTATAAAAGAATTTATAACATGCCTTTTGGTGGTCAAGTGTTATTACCTCTTGAAGGTCTTCAGTAACCTGGTAGTGTCAGTCAGTACCATTTCTAAAGCAATTATTTGTGTGGCAAGAACCAGACCACACACCTCCTATGGGTTGCAAAAGCTCTGCACATAGTGACAAGATAGTTTGGACTTCAGTAACTATTTAATTTAATTTTAGTTGTTTAAATAAAGCTATTTTGAACATTGTGGGGGTTTTTTATTAGCTTGCCACAGCAATAAACACAAGCAGCCATCTGTTTCCTTTCAAATGTGGATTTCAAGTCTGCCACATCAGTTTGTCTTCCACATTCTTAGTAATGCTGCAAGTAACATTAACTGGCATAAATGAAGCTCAACACAATGCTAAGAAACACTTATCTTTCTAAATAAACACCCAAGAAGTTAAGAATCAAAAGTTTTAGTTGTCTACCAAACAGGAAAAAGCTTTTAAGTCAGAAGTCACTTCTGATTATTTCAAACAAAACACCAGATATTCCTCACTACCTTAGCCACCCAACCCACTTTAGTGGGCACATTATGTAGAAATTGTTATTTGAATTTCCTAACAGGAAATGGCACAGCTGCTCTAGCTACAGCTTCATTGTTAACTTCCCTAAGTCTTACTTCACCTCCTTTTAAATATGTTCCAGAAATTAAAAACAAAGTCTTGATTTAATGGATCAGATCAATGGCTTGTATATTCAAGCAGTTCACTATTTGAAAGTTATGTTAGAAAATTAAATAAAAATCTTCTCATCCCCTGATAACCAAACAAAAATCCCTTACTACAGGGCTGTTTTCTTTGTCAAACTTTAAACAGATTTAAATGGATAGCCATCTTAAGAGGCTGTCAAAAAGATGGCTAGAGGAAAGGTACCCACAGCAACATCCAGCTTCTTGACTACTGCACCAAACCTTGCTCCCTGTAACAGTTTTCCTCTCTATCTAGTGTGACCATAAACCTACAGTATTCCACCCAATTAAATAACTAAATCCTATTAGTTTAGCCTCAATTTTAAGATGTGCATGTGATACCTGAGAAATGTGGATTGAGGCTCCTGGGTGTTCCCCTTTTCCGTTACAAAGCTCTTGAATGCTCCCATTACATAACAAGGGAGAGTCCTTGGGGATAACTAAGTTTTGGGCCCCTGAGCACTCCTGTCTAGACAGCTAGGCGACACAAGAACTGAGTCTGCGCAGAGGCAAAGGTCAGTCAGCAAACACGGTGAGGAAGACTATGAGCCTTCGTCTGAAGACCCCCAAAGACCACCTGAGGACCACCACAGAGGATGACTGCGCATGCGGATCGGACATTTACATATGTTAATAAGTTCCAGGAAATCTCATGTTTATGTAGATGAATTCCCGGAAATCTTATGAATATGTATGTTTTCATGGTATATAGTTGCTGAAAGTCCGTCAAGCCTGCGGAGCACTTATGGTGGAATTATCCCCAGTGCTACCCGGCGCCGCAATAAAGAATGCCTGCTTTCTAAAACTCCAAAATAAGTTTTAGGGAGTGAATTATTTTGCCGCTTTCCGGTAACACATGTATTCATACACCACCTAAAAAAGGTGTTTTGTTTTCCCTGTCTCATGCGCACAAATATACTCCCAATGTAGGTTTCCTCCTGGCTTTTAAGTATTTGTTGCCCACTTTTAGATTACCTCTGTGTATTTTATTGTGACAAAGAAAACTTCACGGTACTCCAGAAAAGAAAAGCATGTGTGATATTTTTACATATGAAGAATAGATAGAAAAAACAAGTACTAAACATGGAAGGTATACTTTTGCTTTTGTTGCTGACCACTGTGCCAGTTTTGATCAGTCTTCATTAGATTGATCAAGGAGTGTTTTCTATTTAGGCTCAGTAGCTGTATGGGGCTATTCATATAGACTGCACATTCAGCTCACCAAGGTCGTCTGGTCTGCTAGCTGGGTTCCCTGTAACGATGATGAAGAAAAGCAGCCCTTTTAGAACACAGTTTTAAGGAAGAAAACATTACCTCCAATGACTGGAAAATAGGATCTGGAGGGATTTGGCAGGGGGAGGGAACACCACTGAGCTACTTTACCTTCTACATTATCACACCAGCTCCAGGTGCCTTAGCAGAAGGCACCGCCCTGGCTTCACAGCACAAGCTTGTCTAAATGTCATTCATAACTGCTTTCACCATAGACAGACCAACAGGGAAAGCCAAGCACTCCGAAACATTTATACAGTCCACAATGCAAAGTGTTTATAATTTAGTATCAACATGCTAGAAGTATAACTAGAACTTGTGGACTTAAGCAATGTCTGTAACTAGTCCCAGGCAATCAAGTCTATTCCCACAGAAGATGAGCAAGCAAAAAGCATGTATCATTGTTGACTGCTGCTGTGAATAGTTGTATACAACGGCTTACTTCATTCGTGGCCAAGCATTTTCAAGGTGCAGTCTCAAAGCTGTTCTTTTTCCAGATTTCAGTAAGAATGAGTACAAAGAAATACTAGTCATTAACTAATTTTCACCATCATCTAAAAAAAGAGAAGTATAAACATCAAATTCTCAAAGTTATTATACCGAATATTCAAACCTCTTTAGAAAACAGAAGAGTTCAGATTTTACATAGTCCGGCTATTCTGAAACATTAAGCTACTGTATCTTCTTGACACAATCTTTAATCTGACTAAAACAACACAAATTTCTGCATGCCAAAAATTTGTTAAGCACTTTACTGCAGAAAGAGCACTAGTCAGCAGTTGTTGGATTCATCCCAGCCACATACCCATTTTCACATGATTTAAGCTCATAAGTACATACAATGTAGCTTCCAAGACACCTGCCTTCTGACGGGATTGTAGCTGTATTTGATGTTAGCAGGGACAGTCTGATAATCATAGAAGTCACCATTACTTTGCAGCCTCCAAGCACGTTTATCTCATGTATAATGCGACTCGTCTGTCACAGCACTAGAAAGCTTATGATTCAAGTTTGAATTGATATGACTAAAGAAAATTGTAAACAAAACAGAGGGGACAGTATTAACTAATACTGCATTACTATGCAAGACTCCTAAGTCACCTATCATAAATGAATAAAGACTTAGCAAGGCAGTGAAGTTTACATCAGAATTTTCAATATCTGAAGTGATGAGGTAACTTGGGACACACAGAAAGCCACCTGCAACAATTCAGGGTGTGGAGGAGAAGGAGGAAGCAAAACCCCACAAACTTTGAAAGCCTGATATTGCCAGGGTTAGTCATCCTGATACGCTGCACACCCAAGTGCAACTATAGTCTTACTCTTCAAAAGTACTACTGGGAAAGCGTCAGAGATCATGCAGTATTAACTCCTGGTATTAGACAAATGTTAAGAAATACAAGATGAACAAGCTATCTACTGGGTGGAGAAAACATCTGTTTTTACAATTTCAGATTCATCTTGTTTGCTTAAGACCTTCTAAAACAACTACTAAAGTTCAAGAAGTCTTTTATATCAAATTTTGACATAAGCTTTATTTACACAGAACCTTTTGTATAGAAAATTAGTATTACTAAGAGTTCACTTCTGATGGATAAACTTAAACAGCAAAAAGGTTGAGCAATATAGTAATGGACTGTATGTTGGATAGGATTTCCCTTTTTAGTAACCACCCTCACTATGTCATTCCTATGACTATTTAGTATGTTTTTTTCTTCCTTATAGAGGAATCTAGACAACTTACACTGACTTGCTTGAAAAGTTGTATTTTAAAGTACAAAACAGAAAAAGCAGTGCACCTGACTGAAAAAATATAAATATGTATATGATTATCGACAAATCTGGGTGTTTACATTAGCTGTATACACATACAACATCCCTTCATTCTCCCCTCTTCACCTGAAACACATACAACAGAACACAGAAGTAATATCTCTTTTACTGGAACTAAGCCTAGAAAAAACATTACTAGCTCAAATTCTCAGCCTGGAGAGCTGTCAAAGTAAAGCTTACGAACTGAAGCCAAGCAGGACAACACGTTAGTCCCAAAGCTTCAGTCAGCACAGCCTCCTTACTTGAGGTCAACTTGATACGCACCACCACAAGGGGATAACAAAGGAGGAAAACCATGAGCCAACAACTCTAGGTATTCACAGTTTGTCCGGAAATTAACCTCTTCATTTATAAGCTATGCATCAAGAATAAAGCTGATAAAGACTTCTAGGCATCATGGAAGAAAAAAATATTGTTAGGTATGCAAAGAACTAAGACATGTATTTTTTCATCACAATGTATTCATTACATCAGAGTACCTTAGGTATTTATTATTCCATAAATAAATCTATAACCCAACAACCCCTCAAAAATTCCATACTTAAACCTTTTCTTCTTCTCCTGGAGAACCTGAATTCGCATTCAGCTTCTACAAGGCTACACACGTATTAGCACCTGTAGGCATTATCTCCTACTCTTTCCCTCCTAACCTGCACAGTTTGTGCACTGCCAGTTAGAAGCCTTTTTCAACTGTCATCTGAACTGGTACAAAATAAAAGATTTCAGTGTAAAACATATGCAAAAATTGACAGAGGGGTTGCCAACTAGATAGGAAAAAAAAAAGTTTCCCTTCAGACCAGGGCCCCTGTGAGGGTGCAGAATCTCTGTCCCTGTAGGTTTGACACCCGAGAGAACAAAATCCTGAACAATCCAGTCCCAATTCAACACTGGGCTGGTTCTGCGCAGGGGGCTGGGACACAGATAGCATTCAGAGGTCCCCTCCAACCAGAACTGTTCTGTGAATATTTAGTACTTTAAACCTACTGAAGCTCGCCAGTCCTGCTTAAGAAAAACAAAGAGCATGGCAAGATATATAAAAACAACAATGCAGATAATGACAGAAATACTACAAGCACTGCAAATGCCAAAGCATTCTAATGTATCTTAGATTATCGGCAATCACATACTCCTCCCCTAAGCTTGTATTAATTTTCTTTGCATGTGAATCCATGCACACAGATAAAGGAATTCCACGGTGCTAAAACAGACAAAAATATGGAGAGAACAGCCCAGCTGCTACCTTGAAACAAGTTTTGTGATTGTTGTTAGGCAATTTTTCCTCAAATACCTTATTAGCATGTAAGTTTTTGCCATATTAAAATCAGTTAAAGTAGTTACTGACATGTAAGGTGAACTTTTACATCAATATTACCTGTAGAATGTTACAATGACAGTAACCACATATTCACAAGGAATTGATATACCTAGTTATTTCTATTTTAATTCCTTATATACAAGTTACATAATTTCATAGTACACATTATACATATATGTGTGCGTACACACATATGAAGTTTATTTTTATATATATTAGGTATTGTTTCAAAGCATTCTGGAAATGTAAACCAATTTAATATTGACAAGAAATTCCAGAGTTTTCAGCATCAAAGTGTAAAACACTTTGGGTGGAGCATTATGGATGCAAGATTGTATACATACTGGATATTATCCGATACTATAGATTTTTTTCCTTCTTCTTTCTTAACCTTTTTAACCAAATATTACTGGTGCAATTTTTGAGTCTTTTCCTGGATAACTAATTAGAACAAGACACAATCCATATCCCTGAGTATTCTGCAACAGAGAGGGGCCAACCTTCAGGAAAGGTAATGCTACCATGTCTCCTTCCTGAACAGGAGCACAGAACTGCTGTTCAACAGTGTTTAATCTCTACAGGAAAGGGACCCCTTGGTTTCCATCTCACCAAATCAGCAGGAATGTGAAGCTACCACATCTTACCTTATGTACCTTCCTGCTACTGACTGCCAATCCCGCTGTAACTGCTACCGTCAGCCTCATTTATGCCAGCAATGGGATTCTTGATGTAAAATTGTGTCAATATACAAGTTTTACAAAACCTAGGACCTTACTCTACACTTCAGTCAGCTTCTGGTAACGTTAAATCAAGTGCATCAGCCCTAATTCTACAAGGCTGAACTTAAAAATCCTGAATAAATCAACAGGGGTGGGAGGGAAGTCCTTTACAAAGGACACCAGTCTCCAGGATATAAAACAACTTAATCTTAAATTTTCAAGACAGCCACAATGTTCTTTGTGGCTTTTGAAGAGGTGCCCATTGCTATTGGGGGCACTTCTGTTTAACATGCCTTTCTTCCTTTGCAGGCCTCCCATAAGCCAAATCAGCATAGCTCTACATCACCAGGGAGGGAACCAGACAGTTTGACTGACTGCAGTGTGATGGCTAGAATTAGTTTAATGCTCACACATTACATACGTACTTACATCCCTTTGCTGTGTAAGAGACTATCTGCCTCATTTTAAGATCTTTTGAAGGAAGCCTGGATTCTTAGACTAAACAACTGATAGACTACAAGAAAAATTCTTAGTTATTCTCGCGTTTTTCTGAGCTGAGCATTTAATGCCTAAGAATTTGCATGCTAAATGAACTATTATATTCCTTTTAAAAGTTAAGCCACAGACCATCAGTGAGTGCACTGTTTGACAACGTTTACATACCTTTGTTCAGAAAGCCCTGGTTTGCCATCCCAATACGTTATGTTACACAATACACTTGCATTTGGTTACGATAAAAAGCTTTCAGCAACAGACCAGACAGATAAGAGACTCTCGTAGAAAGGCCCTTCTCACTACCAGTCCTTTAGTAAAGGTCAGATATGTAAACAGGCCAGAACCACGGCCTCTTTCCCAGAACCACTGCACAGCTGGTGCAGTTAAGTTTCATGCCCCACATGGAGTCACAGGAGCAAGAGAAGCTCATTCAAGGTTACCAGCACATGAGTTATAGGTGCTGTATCACATAAGTGTGAGGAAGACAACAATAAGCAAGTCTTGGGTCTAAACTGAACATACGTTCTTTTTTCCCTTTACATGCATCGTACATACAGCTGAATAAAATAGATTTTCAGCTTGCCAGATGACTTCTTGAGAGAAACTTAAAGTTATCAATTATTCCTAAGTAAGTTTATACTTTCAGATTGCTTATGAGAAAAATCCACGATAAAAACAGAATTTTGAAGGTGCATCAGTATATGTAATGAACAATATGAACAAAAACTGATCTGCTCAAACCAGTAATTCATCCCTCTTTTGCAGCGTTAAGGAGTTGCTAGAACTGCATTGCACTTATGTAACACTTGAATTTTGGGGCACTTACATTTACACTCTAACATACCTAATATGGATTTCAACTTCCATACATTATATGACACCGTTCTATTAAGACCCTTTAACAGCACGCAGGACCTGGTCAGCAGAGCTGGCTTCCCCACCAGCCCTCCTTTTCAGCTCCTCTGCAGTGCAGGCTCCTGGCACTCCCCAGCTCTGGGGCAAGCGCCAAGCAGGGGCCCACAGCCAAGACCTGACCTGCTCTTTGCCCACAACCTTGCCTTTTAGCAGGGTCTTCCCCCTCCCCCTTCTTCACCTCTGTTTGGAGCAAAGCCAGGCTTTGAACTCCCCAAGCAACAGGGCTACTTCTCTCCATACAGTTCTCAAAACAATCACAAGTGTATGTCATACAATTTTATGCATCTAACATTTCAAATAGCTCAAATATAGCCAAGATACAAAACCAAAAGCCATGAAAATGAAATTAAATCCGTTCTGTTCAAAGTTTAAGGTAGCATGAAGGTAAAAGCTGTTCTTTAACTCATTATTTACATATTAAGCTATCAGGCAAAACAGGTAAGCAGTTTCAAAATAAATATTTTGGCAGAGGCAGATACCTATTAACATGAGTGGCAATGAACATGACATGTAGCAACTTTTTACTGAAACAAACAGAATGCAAGGCCTATACTTTAAAACGAAATCTTGTCCCATTGCTGGTCAACTAGCTCTTTCTAGACCAAATTTCAGCATCAGGCACCCTCTGTATTTGCTTTAAGAATAAATTCTGAGCAGCAACTAGTTGTCAAAGTGTTGTTTGGTTTGGTTTTTTGGTTTTGTTTAGTTGGGTTTTTGGTTTGGGGGGGCAGTGTGAAAACAACAGAAACTCTCCCAGCTTGCTTAAGTTTAATAATTAATTTCCTTTTTTGTTTGTTCTCCCAGAAACAAAAATAAAACTAGAAGTTTAACTTGCACCCAGGACAGCTATTCTGAAGACCATTCAGTGAACTTCAAAGTTTGCTGACTGCAAGAGTCCAGAAAATCCTTGCTGCTTGGACAGTTCACAGAGAAATTCAGAGAGAAAAAAACAAATAAAAACACAAAAACCCATTCCCCAAAAAGGTCACACAAAATACATGTACACAAACAGTGCCCCCCCATCAAATCCATGAATAGCATACCTTGGAGACAGTTGAATAACCAAATTCATCTCATTTCATTAACAACTTTGAAGACTGAAGAACAAATGCTGCCATATTATATGATTGCTTGTGTTTGCAATCTCCATTATTTGTGAGCTGTATGGTCCCATCCCACCAGCTCCATGCAAACTGACAATATCCTCTACTCCCTCACCCCTGACAGCACTCAAAAATTCTGTTTCAGTAGTATGCAGCGTGTTCTGATTAATGTATTTTAATAACACTAAATATTAAGAGTTATAACTATGACACACAATCAGCAATTCGTGTGATACATTTTGCTCCAGAAATACTTTTGTTCTGAAAGTATACTTCAAGATACAACCCAGATGCACCATAGACATTATAGGTTACAGGAACCATGCATAAAAGAAGATCAGTTCTAGATTACTACCAAGTACATAAGTTTTTGATTATAATTTCCATCTTTCTAAAATCTTTTTCTTTCTTTGTAATTAATGCTCTGGAGGGAATTTCCTCCCAGTACCTTGCAAGCTAACCAAGTGCTGCACTTTGCAAAAGAAAGATTTATTATCAGCCTCAGAATCCCAAACTCCCCAGAGACTATGAAGTGCTTGTTTGCACGCCCACAATACATACTACAGATTGCTCCCTGTGTAAAAAGTACACAACAAATGCTTACAAAGCAGATGAAAAATGGTTCTCGTGGCAGGAGAAAGCATGAATGAGGTAACTCATGTAAACAGCAAATAGAAGATGCACCACAGAATATCTGTCAAGATCTGAAAACCTATTTTACCCTTTCATAATATTTAGTTAATTCAAGATTCCTTTGCAATAATCATGGGAGTTTTGTATTGTCAGAAATTTATCATGACATCTGTTTTGTTTGCCTGGGTTTTGGTAAGGTATAAACATTTCCCATAATATATGTCATTCACTGGAGTACTGACATGATCCAATACAAATTGCATCATGAATAGCACAGAAACTATTCTTTTAAGATTTGACAGTTACCTGTATTTCCAGGAATTTAAGAAAAAGCAGTTACGTGATTCCACCTACTAATAAAAATTTCTTAGTGATATCTAGTCAGGATATCAGAACAGTAAGATTTAGTGAAGAGTCACATTGAAATACACCATTGTTCTACCTGAAGGTTGATAGTATCTTACTCACTTACACACATGATACAATCATGCAATTGTTCAAGCTCCCTGCATTTGACCAGCTCTCATCAGCTATCACAGCAGAGCACAAAGGAATGAGCCAGCAGAAGCAATACTCTACCACAGAAGTTATTGAGATTTTGCGTGATCTGCAATTACGGTGTCACTGCAATAACCATCATGAAAAGTAATACTACAGGTTGCAATTACAACTTGTTTGTTCCAGTCATCTTATAACCACCCTAACTATTATTAAAAAACCTACCCACGAACATAGCTGGAGAACAGAACACAGCAGCAGAGTCTGACACTTTCAGACAAGAGATGTAACCCAAGGTTTTGTCACAACCTCTAGAGGTGGTCTGCAAATCTTCAGCCCCTATTTCCCTTTCCCTCTGCTCCCAAGTTTGCCTTGACTCTCACCCACCCTTGTCCATTTTCTTTTTGTTGAGACAGTTAAGTTTTTAAAAAGTTGCAAAATAAAGTTATTGACAAGACAGGAATTCAAATTTATATTACAATAAGCACCGTCTGTGTACATGCATGTGTGTGCATGAAATCCCACTGGCTTCTGCCAAAATTCGCTTTGGCTGTGTTATGAAAGGTTGAGGAAGCAAAGTATATTAGAATCTTACGGTAGTATATGCAAGAGTACCCTAACATTTTATCCTCAACAGGTCACCATCTATCCAGGCTTCCAAGTCAATAAAGTTTTGAAATATTAGACTTAAAATCTGGCATCCTACACTGCAACAGACCAGCTTGTTTGCCAGGGATACATACAATTTTAAGGTTGTTTAATAAATATCTGTGTCATTCAAATAAGGTCATACATAACCTTGATACCTGAAGAATAGAGGAAGCAACAATAAAACCAATAAAAACCATTGTGCTTATATAGCACAAAGGACACAAATCAAGAAGTACAGAACAGAGCACAGTTTTGTGACCAACTAGCAAGCTCTTTAAACATGCTGGGGGGGGCAGGGAACACACCTTGCACAGCCTGGCAAACAGTTAATAAGCAGCTGGGTTACAGACACTTATTTACAGCTATTTAAGCCCTCAAAGCTTCATTTTATCCCCCCTACCCCCCCCCACAGTCTATAGTCTCTCATACTGCGTGAGCAGAAGCAACTACACATCCCCCAGTTATACTTCCCGCTTTATTCTGTATGACAAAGGGACCTTTCCTGACTTCATCTGTCAGGACCACAATTTTCTTTTCAATTTGGTTTCCTTTAGTTTCTTTCATAGTTTACAAGGGGATCAGCTGATGAAAGAGCATCAGTAGAAATAGCAGGAGAACAGAAAATTAAGACAAAGCTTCTAACCTAATAAACAATGCATTCATCGCCAAAACACACATACAACACCAGCGCCATCCCTACTGCTTTCTAGATGCCTGTTTACATCTTGCAGACTATTAGATTTTTATATTACCAGGTGAAAGCTCATACCCCACTGAATTTTGAGGTTTCTACAAAACCTCTTTCTCTTCTGCAGGAGAAAGCAAACGACAGCAGGAATACCACCTTGATGAAGCACAGCGAGACCCAGAGCACTCTTGACTAACTGTTTTTCACTTCCCTCCTATCTTGTCCAATAGAGCTGTTCGTGAAATCTCAGTCTTGGTCAGCCTATTCTGCACAAAGCTTTAGAAAGCCAGAAAAGTCATTCACAAGCTGGAGGGGACTGAGTACTTTCTTTGCATTGGCATTTGAGAATCAAAAACTTCAGCAAAACAGATTCAGGAAGCTAATCCACTACAGACATATTAAAAAAACACAACATCCCATACCTCCACAAAAAAACCCTTTCTGGTTTAAAAGAAATAAAACCACCCAGATTGTCTCAAAAAATTTACTGAGATACACCATTACAAAGTATGAAATACATTACAAAGCCAGCCACAAATAACTGTTTATTCCTACTCTTCTGCTAGACAGTTTCTTTGCCACAAGAACTGCTGGTCCCTCCCTCAACAAAAAAAAAGCTTATCCTTATTTTTCCTCCTGATCATCACTTATGCTTTTGCATGATCAGAAACATCAAAGCTAGGGTGTGGAGCCATCATACCAAAATGACATTTCTCTGTGCCAGAAGGAAACAAGTGCCAGCTTTCAACCACTCCAACAAGGTGGTAAACAAGTTGATTTAGTAATTTCAAGGTTTTATGCCATTGTTTCTCTGACAAAGTTCTGTCTTACCATCCTGCTCCAACAAGCAGCACTCACTGGAGATACCAGCAGTAATGCTACAAAAAAAAATCACCACAAACACCAAAACACAGGACAAGCAATTTCTGGTCTTTATTCTCCTGCTTCTTCTCAACCAGTCATCATCGCTATGGCACTTGATTTATGGAGCACCAAAGGCTAAACATACACCTGTTCAAGTCAACAAAATGTATGTATTGTGTTTGTATTAAATACTATAACAGACATAATGGTAAGCACCATGTTGTCTGACACCTATCATGGAGTGATATTGACAGAATGAATGCCAGAAAAGGTTCCAGAGTCTGAAAGCCTTCTCCCCTCTGACAAATCCCTGGATTTTTTACAGTTCCTGGCAGACAACCCACAGAGCCTGGGAAAGATGACCAAGAAAAACTTAGAAAACAGAATAAGGGAACAATACAACAAAGAATCTTGACTTTCTCAGCACATCTGTTGTTTTGAACAAGCAAGGACTGGACAGATGAAACTGAGTTTAGAAAATGTCACAAAGAAATACAAAAATCACTGCAGTTTACTACTGTCCCATTGCTTTCCTTAGCACAGACTAAATGTTGTTGCTTGTATTAGACAAGCCTCATTAAACATTTAAAGAAAAACTAATCTGTGAAGAAATCTCAGTGGCATTTTTACAATTACTTAAACAGCCAACTACATACATAGGCTGCTGATGAGTCAACAATACCAAGAGCAGCCTTTGAAATTGATGACCCACAGTAACCAGTTAAGCCAAATACCCGAAGTCCAATTTGTTTCCTCTTAGTGAAGTCCACAAGTTGCACAAGTGTGGTGTCAAAATTTGTACTTCAGTCACAGCAACATCTAACAGACTTATGCAAGTGCACCTAGAAGCTGTCTCTAACCTTTCAAAACGTGAAGACTATTGTTCTAAAACCAGGTTTACATTAGAAGTTCTTGTTAATGTATTAGCAAATGCTACTGGTGAGCAATACCGGTTTTGCTGCAAAAGTCCTTAGTGCAGATGCTGTTAGACCAAGGAATTCATCACCACAAGTTTTATCTGGGTTGGAGTGGGCACCAGCGACAATTTGTATTATCAAAAGCGTGCTCTTGCACTTATAAACTGTATTCACTGTACAATCACTTCTCCAATATTGTATGCTATACTGGCAATGTCTTTCTGTGGACATTTTCTGCTTTCTGTGGACTTTCTACTTCAATACCTACCTTTTTTTGTTTCCCTGCCAAGTAATGCAATGATTATCCAGCCGACACCCCAGAACTGACTAAGCGTTTTTGAGAAAACACTGTTATAATTGAACAACATTAACTGACAGGTATTGGATTTGCAGCAAACTACACTGATCCCCGCTATGTAAGGACAAACAAGCTGTTCAGAGGGATATCTGGAAAAGAATCAGATCTTGACAGACTTGGCATTTCCTACCTCTGTAGGGCCTGGGAGATATTTCTGTCAGAAGTCATTATGGTCAAAGTGTTCTACAGTGACACTTATAGGACATAATTGCCACATACAGCTACCTCCATTTTAAGTTGGAAACCACTCAAAGTCAACCATGACTGTTGCTGAAAGCTTAGTGGGATGCCTACTTTGATGACAATACATTATTTATGATATTAGGGAAGGTGACGCCTTACTTGTTCTGCAGTTCAAAGACCCACGGCTCAGATGAAGTTTTTGCTTCTGGTATTAAAGAAAGTAGGTTTTTTTGTTTATGTAATTGTTTCTACTATTTACTGTTAAGCAAAAAACCAAATAGCTTGGCCAAAATATACAATGGCTGATAGTCACACTCAAAGACATCACTCGTTATCTTATAATGCTCAGTCCATAACTTCATGGTCCAAAAGAGATCCTATTCAGAATGCAAAGATACTTTAATCCAGTCATTGTTATTGTGCAGTTACAACATTCCTGGTTTACTGGCTGTGCTAAAATAGTTGACATCCAAGCGCTTTTTAGGTCCAAATTTGCTAAATTTTCAAGTAAGAATAATCATTAGGTCTATTTAGGTACCTAATGTTTTAGAAAAGCTTTTCACGTCATTTCCAGAATTCACAAGTTTTAGCTGAAATACATATATCTCCATATACAAATTGTCTGTGCTCTTCTTAATTTTACCAATTGTGGAACCTACAGACACCTTCCACCAGTTAAAGGTGTCACAGACTAGGTTAACTTCTGTACTATGAACACTACTTTTTCATCCTGTTATCAGTTCATGGAAAAAGTGGCAGATTGCTTTCCTCAGAAGAAAAACTGTATTTTTGAACAATCAGATTTACAGATCGAGTATTCTGCTGCCATGAAGAACTTTATCAGCATCAAAGAACTTGTATTTTTATTACTCAATTGAAAAAAGTTAAGATAAGCAGTTTAAGTTTAAACAATACATGCATGAAACCTGTTGAAACACACTGTACTGGAGCCTTGCAGAAGACATTGTATTTGAGGAGCTGGTGACATTGAACAGACCCTGTCTGCTCTGTTGGGCCTCATACTTTGGGCTTGAGAAGTCTGAATGTTAGCATGAGTCACCAGCCACTGCATGGGAACCAGCTGGAGTGCCCCATGCCGGTCTGTGAGGACAAAGTGATTTCAAAACTAGCTTATGTGCCATCTTCAGCCCTAAAACATGCTCAGACCTGCCCCTGAAAAAAAAAAATCTTAAAATCAGAGAAGAGACAGATCACACTATGAATCAGCATTCACTTCATGACAAATTCTAGGGATAAAGGGGTGGAATTTATATACAAGTAACACAGGTAAATTTCCCCACATAATGTCAGTACCTGGCATTATCACTCTGTAGATTAAATCTGGTAGTTAACATCTCTAACCTCCCCCAGTCTTGTCCTCCTTCTGCAAACTTGAGCTTTTTATCCATGGTCTACCTTAGCAACATGAAAAAAATACACATTTCATACATTACACTTTTATACACTGACATTATAATCCAAGGCCCCATTGTCAAAAAAGAATGCACCACACCAGCTAATAAAATTAGCACCTTGAACTTTTGAGGAAAGTTCTACATACACCTACCACTAAAATTATGTGGCATCTAAAACTGTGAGGGCAGGGGAGGGAAATGAAGGGGTAGCCTTCAGTTTTGAGGTGTTTTTATTTACATTAATTTACAGTGTTTAAGTGAAATAACAAATAATCAGATTTATGAACTCATACTTTTAGGATAACAAGTAAGAAGTAGCTAGAAAAATATTTTCTGTCCAGAATTTTTTGATGATACAAAGAAAATCCAAAGAAGTTTGGCAAATAAATCTAAATGCTAACAAGTGTTATTTATAATTTTGTCTGAAAGAACTAATCACTGTAATCACATTCAAATTACACTGCAATAGCATTACTATTAAAAATCTGTTTGCTGCTATTTAAAGAGAGATGGTTAGGAGCCTGATTTTTTTTTTTTTTTCTTAAATACTTCCCAATTGTTGTAAACAGGATTAAAATAAAGCAGCAATATTTTGAAAAAACCTTTCCGGTGTTTATAAAACTAAGCATTAAAGAACTCACTCTTATTAGAAAACTCATATCAAATATGCCATAGATTAAGTCAATGAATTCCATAAGCCATAGTTAAACTTGCCAATGAACCCCAACGGAGGCTGGATATATAGATGTGCTAGCTAGAAACTCCTCCAAAAAAGCTCAGTGTGTGTATATACACTTGTGCATTAAGTATATAAGGCGCAATTAATAAAGATGTTTTAATGTATTTTCTCCAAAAGCTATAAAGGAAGCTTTACAGCAAACAAAAGAAAAGCTAGCTTTCACAATCAAATAAAATAAAACTTTACACCACTGAAAGCTAAAATACAGCTAACTACCTTGAATTTTGCAGACTAAGAAACAGCTATCTGCAGATCAAGTGACAACATCTCCACACAGCCCAGGCACTGGCCTTTCTTTCAAAAGCATCAGGGATCCCCTCTTTTTTTTTTCCTCCTCTTATGGAGAGGGCAAGGAGGAAAGAAGAAAAACACAAACCTTTCTGATACTGTCACCAGTACCAAACTGCTACCTTAATTGCTTCTTTTTTTAAAACCCTTATCACTTAAGGCTTTCTCCCTTACTGCCTGACAAACCACAGTAATGCCTATTTTGATTTGCTTGCTTTAAGAAAGGGAAAAAACTGCTTAGACAATGAATACAGACCAAAGTAGCTAAGCTAAATGCTATGCTTCCCTCCAGTCTCTCTCCCATCCCTTTGAGTTTGTCAATGAAAAAATTACTTTCCTACTGGTGCTATGTGCTGACATCAGTTCAGTATGGCACAAGTACCTGCTGTTGTTCAAAACAACTGCTAGCCAGTGGCAAGAAAGTAGCAAAGAGCTGAACACAAAGACAGAAGGACAGGGGCAAAGCAGGTAGCATCCTAACTAAAAAAAGGGGGGGCAAGTAGATACAGCTACTTAGCCTCCTAAAGACTGGACCAAAGCAAGAAGATAGTACAACCACCATGCTACTTGCAAGATGAAAAATTTAAAGTTATTGCTACACTGGTTATTTTTTTTAAGCTGTATTTTTCTAAATCACTTCCTCTTTAAGTGAGAATGAAAAATTTACAGAACGCATCTGATCCCTATTGAAAGAAAGAGAAATTAAAAACCTTTTCCAACAGACTATACTTCACTGGAAAACCTCACACATGTTCAGAGAGCCCATGCCATTGGCAGTACTGAACACATACTGTCTACTCCTGAAAACTGAAATATTTTAGTACAAACAGTATCCATGTATTGAACTTGAAATATATGATAATCCATGAGCTTTCCAAAGATTCAGTTAAAGCTTGGGAGTTCACGTCAACCAAGAGAGAAGGTTTGTTTGTTCAGACAGTAGATTTGAGTCACCTGGCCCATTCAGCATTCAGTTGTTTTACAATGTTGTCCACTACTTCAACAGTCTCATAAAACAACTGTAGTCTAGACAGACCCTGAAATTGTAAGGCATGTCTTTTTCAGCTCTGTTCCCTCCTTTCTTACGAAGGAGGGATTTTTCCTCATTTCTCCTATATTTCTCCTAGGGATGTTACGGGTTTTAAGGGGTGAGGAGGGCAATTGCAGAAGGGTGGGACAGAGAAGAGGTAATATCAGATGACAAGTCCAATCAAAATACAAACAAAGGAAGGATTTGAGAACTGACAAAAAGTATTTATTTGCCGTAAGTTCTTACCTTTATACACAAAGTATACAGATCGTGATACTTTCAGTGGTTCTCTCCAATTTCTTCTTCTCAAAAAAGTGGATTTTAGCTGTAACCACTGGAGAGTCCCTGCACTAGCTCCTGTCCCAAAACATCACATCTACTATTTCACAAATGCTTCTATGTGGAGTCATTGCTACTGTTTGTGTAACAATACGAAGCTATTGTGCAAGTATTTACAACCGGCATGCTGCCCAAACTTTCTCAAAAAAGCTAGCACACCAAAGCAGTATGCAACACTTTGTATTTCTATTAAACTTTAACAATTTCCTAGAGGAGTGGCATTTGGCAGGAAGAACTATTTATGTAGGACAAATTAAAACTTGCTGAAAGCAGTCAAAGATTCATAATTTCAAAGTGAGCTGCATAAGTCTCAGAATGGAAAGCATTAATTAACTTACAGTTTACCAATCCCTGTCAAACCAGCAACATTTATACTGTGGATATCTACCACAATAGGTATCGAACAATGATGTTAACAGTAAGACTTGCTTGCATAAACATGGATGTCCAAGGGCATTTTAGACAGCCTAAAATACCCAAGGTATCTGCTTAAGCCTGGCACATAAAACAGAATTTATTGAACTTCCTTTTTTTTTTTGCTGGGATAGCAGGTACAGTACAATCAGGATAGCCCGTAAAGCTGCTAAAATGAGCTGCTGACTCCTATGTTTATGCAATGAATTCATTCTAGATGGTCAATTTCCAAACAGTTGTGGTAGTGCAGCATGTTTTCATTTCAAACATACAGGAACTCAGCATAGTTTTAACAGGAGTCCTTTAGACAATCCCCCTGGCCCTCCTGCCTTTCCTCCAAAGGATCTTATCAAATGCTTATACACCCAAAAACTTAACCTGATGACATCACATTCACATGTGATCATGCCTGGAGGCACACATCCTGCACATGTGTGTAGCTTGCCTATCAGTGACATGCTAGGAAAAAGAGTGTGCTCAAAACAGAAGTCTGGCCCCACACAGAGTGGGCACAGAGGGGCTTTGCTTGAACAACCATCTAATGCATCATTTTGTCAAAAAAAAATTCCCCATGCTAACTGTAATAAGCTACCTACATCCATTTGTGACCAACACTAAAAGTTTATTTTCCACTTGTCCCAATAGAGTGTCTCCTAAAGAGCCTTCTCTGTCAGCTCCCACTCTCGAAAAAGATGAGTGCAAATGAAGATCAGACCCTAAACATTGCCCAGAAATAGAAAAACAAATATCTTCCAGTTGCACATCTTTATGGTATTTAACCACCGTTCAAGATCAATGAAGTCTGTTTGCGCATGTTAGCTTATCCACATTCCTATAAGCCTTTTCTTGACCAAAAAGGTGGGGCTTTGTTTTGGTTTGGAGTGGGAGGAATCAAAGAAGAAACACTGATATGCTTGAAGTCCACACTCTCCCGAAGTATTACTTTAGCAGGGTTTCTCTACTTCCCTACTCCAACCACAAAGGAATCACCCTTACTTTGGTGCCTCATGCCAGCATCACTTGGAAGTGGGAGGACTTGGATCCCAATCTCACTTTGAGGACTGTGGAACACACAAATGGAGACAAATGGCTCAATGAATGCAATACTATTTCACACAAGGGTTGAAACTCATGTTTTCAATTCCATGAGCTAAGCACTTAGAAGTTAATTTTGTTGCGTGTGACTGAGCATCACTCAATTCCTTCTGCAGATCTAGGCTACATTTTTTGAACTTAGCATAACCTTCTAGCAGTGCTACTCCTACTTTGGCGAGAGTAGGTCCACCCTTACCAGAACTTCATGCCCCACTGTGAACTTATTTTCTCTCTCTAACGCTAATCACAATGGCAGACATGCTAGCACAAAGTCCAGCCACACAGCACACCAGAACAGCAAGGACATGTGTGAACCATAAGTATACTGTGCCTGAGCAACAGCACCAAAGAATGGAGGAGCGTGTCAAATAGAAAGCATTAGAGCTACCACTACCTTCAAGTAACATTAGTCAATAGAATTGGAGCTGCATGTTCAAAGAAACTGTCAGTAAGGCTTTTTTTTCTTTAAGTATCTCAAGCAAGTAGGTTAAAATAAATTTAGCATTAGAAATACCCAGATTAATGGAACAGTTTCAAGATGTTCACACAAGTGAACTAGTTGACCTGGATCATTAAGACAGGTCTTCAGACATCTATTCTGAGAGATTAGATCAAGGGCCTACACTAGATTTTAATCGCAAATAATGTCCAGATAACATTCATTGGTAAGGTTTTTCCAACAGCAACATCAGGCGAAACAGACCATTGTTCTAAGCAGCTTGGAGGCCTATTCTTTGCAGCATGGCCAGGAATCATCACTAATAACTGGCCTCCAACTTGTTAAAATGAGGTGCTATAAGAATGTCAAATAAATTGTCAGATACTTGGGGAAGAGGCAAGCCATATTATAGCTAAAATCTTTTTTTGCAGAAATTTTTTTTCCTCCAGAGGAAAACTCATGTTTTAAACATTTTAAATACAAAAACCTGATCTTGTTGCACTTGACACATTGCCTTAAGACATTATTTTCTTTTCAAGCTAATGAATAACTATATGAGAAAAGTTTCAGAAGTACAAAGTAAACTGAAGCATGAGTGAGAGGTTTTAGATTTCTGACACTGCACAAGTGAAAAGGAGCTTCTTTTGTGGAAGGCGGGAGATGAAGGAGCAGCTAGGATTAGAATGCATAGTGGGAGTAAATAGAAGGTAACAGGGAGACAGAGAGGAAAGAGAAGTGTGTATACATAAATATTGAAATTGAACAGGGGAAGAAAAGCATCTTCATGAGATAGGATGTCAGTTTAAGACAGTCCTCCATAATAAGAATGCCTTCTTTACAGCTTGGAAGTAGTAAAGAAACATGCATAAATACTTGAATTTAAAGTATTCAGCAACACAAAACTTTTCCTCACTATTACAATGAGACAGTAATTAGATTCCTGGTCACATAATCTATTGTTTTAAAAGTCTCGGCAAATTTTCAGCACCCATCCAACATCCTCATACATGCTAACACTATGTAACAGAGCTGAGGGGGCCTCCACTCAGTTTTTCAGAGAGTACTTAGTTTTAATTCATGTACAGAGGCAACTGCCTTGCTAACAAAACGCAATACCTACATTTTAATACCATCCTGCCTTTTTGTAAAGCTAGGAGCTATTAAGACAATTGCCAACTTGAATCTTTTGATGAGGACTACGACCATATTATGCATATATTACATGTACATTAGCCTATGTAACTACTTCCTCACAGACTTAAAAATTAAGGTCATCAGTGATGCAGTCAGCTGTGCTTGTCAGGGTTAGTAATCCCAATGCACACAAGCATTCTAAAGACGACCATAATGCAGAAGCATATATTCCATTAAACTGACATGTATTGGTTTCCATAGGGCTCTAGAATCATTCTGAGTAGTTCAGCAGAAGTTAACTGAACTTATGGGATGCCACCAAAAAAAAAAGAAAAATACAGCAGTGTATGACATTGGGTTTTTGTGAACATTTAGTTTTGCACACCCAATACAGCAGCCTGTATGAGACAAAACATAAAAGGAAAATCCAGTTTTTCGGAGTTAGCATCATGGCTCCCTACACAGATGACACATAGTAGTAGTGTCAATTCTGTGACAGATCTTACTCAAGCCTTTTCCCCCTCCCCATTATCATCTAAAACTAGGATTCCAGCTGGGTCACTCTTCAACTTCCATTCCTAAACTTGCCAGATGTCAACAGCTGCCTTCCTACTCAGTCCTATCAAACCCAATTTGACACCTTTTCATTTTCAATGAAAATTACCCACCACTGTGCATCTCTTAAAATAGAAAAAAAAAGTATCATCATAAAGCAGCAGTAATCTGATATTAGGTAGATACAAACAGGAGAATGGCAAGTATTTCCCTTCTGTAAGAGTGGAGGGATCTAAGAACACTACTAGAAACCTATGAACCAATTGACAGGCATCTTGTTAATTAATCCAGCTACAAAAGCCACTGAGTAATGTTGCAGTCTTCTCAATCAAAAACTGACTAATACTTCAGAAGTGGGACCTTCTCTCTCTCAACCCATACCTATGACCAAGCACTATAGCCAGTATTTTGTCCAGCTGAACAAATCAGTGTCTTGTTTGATGCTTTCATCAAGATAAAGACTGAAGCTGTGCAGTGGTACATTTTTACTTTTTTACTCTATAAATTGAACAATTAAAAAAGCTTTCACTGAGGACTACGTAGTCAGTAGACTACAGAGGCAGTTGCAGGGGCTGGTAAAATATAATAAGCCATGCATGTTGTTATAGCAGAAAATTCTAATGGGCAGCACTTTCTAACACCAGTTTGTAACTCCATAAAAATGCAATTACACCACAGGCATTAATGGTTTTAATCGAACCAATTATGTTCTAAGAGGTAAAAGACTAAAAAAACATACTAAATTATACAAAGTCTTTAGCCTAAATAACACTTGGGAATTAACAAAATACTTGTGGGAAAACATATCACAGATAGTCAAATAATGTAACACAGTGATATCCTATGCAAACACTATCACTTGGGGGTTTTTTTGTTTGTTTTTTAAGTAGATTCTTGTTTCAAGCTCTGAATAGCATGTGGTTTGGGTCAAGGCTGAATGATTCACTATATATACATTGAAAGGATTGCTCCCCTCCCCAAAGAAAATACCCCACCCCCCAACTGAGGGTCAAATTCAGTCATTCAGAAAAAGGAAAAATTACAGATTTTTATTTTTCCCAAACATGTCATTTGCAACAACATGCCCATGCATGACAAAGAACTGAGGAGGGAAGGTAACCAGAAGTCTTTCTTCCCACCAGTCACTCATTTAACTATGGTAGTCCATACTCCATGTTTAGGACTTAACTAGGTCGTATCATCACATTTTAGGCACTTATATAGAGAAACACTTTGTTCCCATCAAAGCACCCATTCAATGCTTCACAAGGCTTTATTAAAAAAAGGAAGAAGGCAGCTGTCTAAAGCAGAAAGTTATACTTGATGAGATGTTAAAGGAGACAGTCCAGGAAACCAAAAGGAAAATTTTCAGAACTTGAGGCAACATCATAGAATCATTTTATCATGAATCTGGCAATTCTCAAAGTGAATCAATATAATCATACTACATTGTAGAACCCAGGTTAATGTAACTAAAGTCTGTCTATTCTTCAACATCCCCATCCCACAAAAAAAAAAAAGGAAAAATAAAAGCATGTTCAAAGATCTCAATATTAGACACACCGCCATGCAGACATGGTCACCTTCCTGGGGGTGAAGGGGCACAGCACAGGGTAGGAGAGGTGGATGTGAACAACCCCAGCAAGATAGCCCTGCACCTGCTCAAGGCACAGGTGAGCAAGGACAAGCTAAGGCCTCTGTAGAAAGCTAGCTTCTTGTTCCTGGTCTATCTTCTACTACCTATGGTACACAGGTGGAGCCTGAGAGCCCTGGGTTTCTTCAGACTAGAGATGAAAAACCTGACTTGAGGAGGCATGGACATTGCTAATGTCCGCTTACAGTCTTAACCTATCTAAAGGGACAGGTGGGGGAGGAGTGCCTAGAGCAAAGAACTAGCCAGGCTCTCCTCCAAGATACACAGGAAAAAAAGACCAAAGGCAATGGACAAAGTTGCAGCAAGGGAAGTTACACTATTAAGAAAGAAATTTTCGCAATAAAGGTAGCCAAACACTAGGAAAGGCTGCCCAAAGAGGCTGTAGAAGCACATCCTCAGAGATTCAATACAACCCAACAAGGTCCTGGGCAACCCAGTCCAACACCAGAAATAACCCTGCTTTGAGTGCGAGAATAAACCATCATAACCAAGTTAACCGTGCATCCTACAACAGTCATGCATAACCAGTTATAAGATTTTCCGCTAGCAATAATCTGGCTATGCTCATATAGTGCTATGGATAAAACAGCAGACAGACTCAAGCCCAAAGGGTGAGTCAACAACTTGCTGATATCACTGCCAAGAATAGACCTAAATGTTTTACTTCCCCTCCCTTCTGTAGAAGAACATGCTGTTACTAAGCAAGACAAAAAGGAGGACTATTTTTATATGTTTTTAAAAAGCTTTGTTTCTCAAGCATCCTTAATCCTCTGTCAAAATCCCCAATTTTTATTTCTCTAGGAGATACGCAGTATGATAGCAAGAAGCTACAAAATTCCCACCAGTCCTTATTTTGTTTAATATTAAGTCAACATCATTACAAATTTTAAGAAGCAGCTTAGACTACTACAGTAAAAGTACCCATACATACTGTATTTGATCAAGTCTGTTTCACTTCTGTTCTTTCCCAAAGCTTCCTAATCCAACCAAGTAAATCACTTTTGGTGCTACAGGGTGCCAGGCATAACAGCTGCCTCCTGTCCCCTTCATCAGGAATAACTCAACTTTCTGAACTGAGATACTATCTGTATTTTTGGTGTTTAAACTATAGAAGTGGCAAAAAAATGCCACTGGCTGGGGGTATTAGCAGCAAAGGTAGAGAGAAAAAGCCAGCCAGTACTATTAGAAGGAATAATGAACAGATTATTACTTATTCAGCAGTTGAGTGGTATCATTCCTATCCCATTTTTCCTACTCTACAAGAGTAAAGGAATTGCTAATACCAAATATATATTAAGAATTAGTCCTCCTGCCCTACCTATGATGAGGCCATGGCAAGCAGTTGACGGTTGATCAACTTCTAATACATAGATTTGTTCAACAGCACATATTCTTGGTAGCTTCATCACAGCCTTGCCTACACTATGTGTGGGACCCACCTGATCCATTAGGTTACTAAATAGGAGGCCCCACAAACATATGATCAACATTTAAGTCACCATCTAAAATAAATGCTGCCTTTCTAGGGGCGTAAGAATTTACTGCCAGTAGGATTTAAGATTAATATGTGCAACTTTACTTTGGATGCACACTTGGACCTTCGAAGGTAAATACATTTAAACACATTTCTGCTTCTAGACAGCTTGCCAGGTTTATTTTGCCTTACACTTTTACTTGAAGGATTAGTTATGCAAGTGCCGTACCATTATGTAACTGTATTAATCCACACAGCATTCAACTCAAAAACTGTTTTCAGTTCTAACTCCCATCTCAGAAGGGGCCAGGAAAGACACACAACACACAGTAACAGATCAGACATGTGGACCACCTTCATATGGTGACCAGTTAAACACACCAGGATCCTTCAGCATGCAACAAAGATCATATAGCTGCACACTGCTCAGGATTTCATGGACACAGTCAACAGAGTTGTGCAGGGCTGTTCACCACCTCCTCCAGTAAAAGAATTGGAGGAAAGTAAGCAAAACTGGAGGCTCAAAACACCCCAGAGAACCGGTTCTTCACACAAGCAGCAATTAGGCTGCAAAACTCCTTCCTCCTGGGCACTCTTGATGCAAGAGCTCTAGATAAAAACACACCTGGAGCTATTAAATACAGAGTAAATCACAATTCATGGAAGCTGGGATGAGCATGGCATGGAGACACCAACAGGCTTACCCTGTGCTTACACTCTTCCTCCTTGGCACTCTCTACCATCCACAGGATGAAAGACAGGATAGGCTTGGAATAAGACATTCCATTTATCACAGGTTGTCACAAAAAAGTTTTCCTTTATTCTTTTAAACTAATTAACAGTATACATGTTTCCACATTAGTTACATGGTAAGTGACCAGTTTGAGTCTCAGAAGCCAGGAAGGGACAAGATACAAAGAGGATCATATGAAGTTCTGTGCTTGAGATGAATGAACCTGGGAAGTACACAAAAGTTTTGAAAACTCACTGTGTTCAGCATGACCGTACTCACCAGAAATACAAACACCATCATCCATGATGTGCTCATTTAGATGGCAGGCACATTTGGGAAGCCGAAATGTTTTAATGAATGGTTTTATTAAGAGCCAGATCCACCCACTTATTACTTCCTACACCCTGGCACCCCACTGAAAGAATTAGGTGTTTTACAGCACTGCATACATTGCCACAAGCTTGCCAGGAATCACTGTTTAAAACACTCAGTTATTCAATCATTAAGAGATTATGGTTTGAGAAAATGCTCTGTAAATCAGCCTAGTAGTTTACTCAATCCTTAATCCTATTTTACAAAATCTAGTCTTACCACTATTTTCTGTCAGAGCCCAACAGGACACTTGGTAATACGAGGTCAAAAGCACCATGTGTAATATAGTAAAGGAAAAAAAAACAAATACTTTTAAAAAAAAAAATCAAATTCCCTGTTACTTCCCTCCCACATACATAGACTTTCACAGATTTCTGGGATATAGGGCATTGGTCAGTACTAAAGTTTTGATTATCAGAGGACCGCTAGTGAAATGCAACATATAAAGTTGCACCACAAAACCTCACAATTCCTGTTTCCAAACAGCCAGTGAGGTTTTATCAGTCTTTCAAGGCCGACGGCCGCTTGGCCCTGCAGGATGTGGGTCGCCTCTGCCCGAGCTGCTGCCGGCCGGCTCTTGCCCAGGCCTGCTGCCCACCCTGGCCAGAGGGCCAGTGTCGCAGTCCCCGGCGAGAGGCAACAGAAAGGGATGCTCAGCCCGCCAACCTGGAACCAACCTAATGCACGCTCTGCTGCTTCATCCTTTGCAAGGCTGACGAACAGCTGAGCTGGGGGTTCAGGGATATCTCCAAACACGCACCTAAAGGAAAATTCTCCAGAAAAAGGGGATTCAGGAGCAGTTTATTTACAGGTTACCACAGCTGGACTGAAAAACATGCTATGAGCGGCAGCGGCCCGGCTAACCGCCCTCAGAAGCTGCCCACGGCGCTGCCCCCCGCGGCACACCTGCCTGCGCTCCAAGGGCCAGGCTCGCCTGCGCACCCCCCCACCCCGCCGTGGCGAAGCAAAGCCGCTGTCAGGCGGGCCCAAGGGGGACAAGCAGGACGCCCGGAGCGCCGGGGGCCGGCACGGCCTCCCACAACGCCGGGACGAGGCCCGCGGTGAAGGCCTCCCTGCAGTGGCGCGCCATACTCGGGCTCGGGAGGCCCCACCGGGCCGCGGCAGCGGCTCCGCCCGCGGTGGAGGCGCCTCCGTCGGAAGGGCCGGCGCGGAAGCCCCAGCGCCGGGTCCGTCCCCCCCGCCGCCGCCGCCGCCGGGGCGGGAAGCGGAGCCGCCCCGGAGCTGGCTGAGGGACGGCCCCCGCCGCGACGGGGAGGGGAGAGCAGGGAGGGGGAGGGGACACCGCCCGCCCCGCCGCTCCCCCCGCCCGCCCCGGCGCCCCCAGAGGCGGGCGGTCGCCGCCTGCTCGCCCGCCGCCCCTCGCCCTGCCGAGGCGGCGCTCTCCTCCCCGCGGCGCAGGCCTAGGCCGCCGGCCGGCCCGGGGCGGGGCGGTACCTGCGCTGGAAGTCCGTCTCGAAGGGGGCCAGGTAGGGGTCCCGCTCCAGCAGCTGCGACAGCTTCGGCGGCTGCGGGGGTTGCGTGCTGGCGGCGGCCGCCATCTTGCCCGCCGCGGGATCCGCGCCGCGCCGCGCCGCCGCTATATACACCCGGGGAGGGGGGCCGGGGCGGGCGGGCGAGGCGCCCCCTGCCTCTCACCGCCCGGCGCCGCCCACCGGCCGGGGCAGCCCGCCGGGGCCGGGAGGCGGCCGCCTCCGCCGCCCCTCCCCGCCCGCCGTGCCAACCGCCTGGGCCGCGCTGCGCTTCCCCCCTCCTCCGCCCCCGGGGCGGTGGTGTCGGTGCTCCGGGTGCCTCGGGGGCTGCGGAGCCGGGGGTGGGTGGTGTTGGGGGGGACTCGTGTCCCTGCCTCCCCTTGGCGCGGCCGAGCGAGGGGTTTGGGTTGGCGGGGGGGGGGGGGCGGGGGCGGTGTAAAAAGAGCCGTTCTCCCCGAACCGATGCGGGGTGTGGAGGGGGCAGGCGGCGGCCTGCGGGGAGAGCGCGGGCCGGGCCTGGGCTGCGGCGGTGGCGGAGCCAGCCCTGAGGCGGGGGGGTGCTGCTGCTGCGGCGCCCCGGGCGGCGCCCCCGAGTGCCGCTGCGGAGGGGCTGGGCGGCGAGGCGAGGGGGCGAGCCGTGCTCCCTCAGTAAGGGAAATTAAAACAGAAGCTGTTGATGTGGCCTCCCCGGCAGGACTGGGCACAGCCGGCAGGAGGGGGGTGTCTGCCGTCACTCGGCGGTCCCCAGTTTGTTTTCTTAGTGCCTCTTTGATGTCTTTTTCAGTGTGTCTGCTGCCGGGTGAACTCCGCATTCCCACACATAAAAAACAACCCACACCACCACCCCCAACAGATTTGGTGCCATCATGAGTGCTGGAATAAATTTCTGGACTGTTTGATAGGGTGCTGGCGTGCTCACAGACAAGCTCAGCAAAACAAGACTCCGGGGGCATGCGTGAGTTCTCATAAACACCGTGTCTGTACAGCAAAATGTCACTTTACCAGACAAATAAAGAATCCTAAACAAAGTAAGATTAATTCAGTTGATCCTAATGCAGCTCTAAATGCTGAACAGCACAGGTAGATTGCTGTGGAAGTTTTTGACCTAATATCAGCATGTCTCGGTTTTGGATAGGCCACCGCATATCCAAGGCAACTAATCACTAGCCTGGCCATGCCTCTAGGCCAGCATTTAGCACTTTTATTTAAGGTCCAGCAATTTTGCTTTGTTTAGACATGTAGTGAGAACATTTATTTAGAGGCCTCTTTTGAATGTTTTTCAGCCACGGTTTATAAACTTTTCAGCTCCTAGATACCTTACCTCGTTTCCACAACCATCTCCTAAATTGTTATCCTCAGTTTGTAACTCATTTCCCCTATCTTGGCTTCCTCTGAATGTTTGTGCTGCTTTCCCTTCCTGTCTGCCAGATAACTAACAGCACAGTGTGTAAGGAACACTAGCTGTTCATTTATTACTTTACCCAAAATTGGCTACAAAGTTTCCATAATGATTGGTTTCATCAACAGTGTATGTTTAACTACACTGTATTTCCTTCCTTGCAGCGGTTTCTAAAAATCCAAGTACTTTTCTACTTTTTTCCTTATGGAGTGCAACAGGTATTCCCTGTCCTAAGAATGAGTTGGGCAATACTCATATAGTTTGCTATAGCAGTGCCCCCAGCAGTAGGCCCAAGCAGTTTTTGCTTGATTATTGAAAGAAGTAGCATCTGTGCTGTAGCAGAACTACCTATCATATCCAGCTTTGATAGATCAGGATAGATCTCTCACTGGAGACTGAAAAACTTTTTAAAATTACCTGTGCTTCTCAAAACTTTCTACATGGCAGTGATTCCAGTGCCTGTGCTAAACCAAAGTTTAACAACTCTTATCATCTTCTTGCATCATACTATGGGCATCGTGTTCTTTTGCGAATGTGTCACTCATTCTCACAGTTAACTAGTTTGGCAAACTGAAAGGAGAGAAATTCTGGCTAATTATCAAGAGCCAGGAAATTGTTTTTTCTACAATAGTTAGGTGTTACCTGTGCTGCTGCTTTGGGGCTTCCAGCTGTTCGGTACTGAAGGGGTTGCCCGCTGTTGAAGTGGAGGTAGGAGGGCAACTCCTGCAACCTTTGAGTTCACGAGCGTAGGAAACAGGAGCTTCAGTCTTAGCACAGTCTCTTTGGTTTTCTTCATTGTCAGAAAGCTCAAGCAAGTTCACAGCACCGCTACCAGCTATTTGGCATAAACACAAGAGAGAGATTTATAAATCAGCATTAGCAATTTGTGTAAACAGTAGGAATATAGCTGTGACTTTCGGCTGCCTGGAGACAGGGACCCATTCTTAACCTTCATTTGGAAAATTTTAAGTAGAAATGACACAGTGTCCAGCCTCACATTCAAGCAACCTTGAACTTCAGGAAGTTAAATTCTGCAAATAGCCCCTATCCCTATAATAGACAAAGCCCAAATGCTGTATTAACACTCTGTGAACTGGGAAATTGATAGCCATACCATTTGTATCTAGTCATGTTCCAGTTTACAACTTGGGCATGATTTTATCTGCCTGCTTTGTCACAAGTAACTCAAAGATACTAAGGCATATATTATTGTGATCATCTATTACACCGTGATCTAGCTGAGACTCAAAGGACAAGTTTGGCTTTCAGGACGCTGCCATTTATTCCTCTACCTGGAGACAAAAATGCCAGTTCAAACAATCAATATTGTCCCAACACCTGAATGCATCTTTGTGCATTTGTCAGAGATTGATACAAAGCTGGCAGCTGCTGCTGCCAGTAGAAGTAGGAAGAGGAGGACTGTGTAATAACTGCTCTTTTTTGGGGGACAGCAGGGGATCTATAGGTGTCTAAGGCATGTGTCTGGCACCCGATTACCACTGAGGCTGGAGTATATCAATCCACTCTAAACTAGTCTTTCAAAGGATGCTCATGCTTAAGTTGTGTATACTGTAAAATGTTGCATAGCAATGCTGAGCAGTAACTGTATAGTTACAATTATTATAATATCAATTTAGATTTTTTTTAAATATGCAAAGTTCAAATAGAAATCAAAGAACAGTCAAGATCTGGAAAGCATTGAAGAAAGAGAAAAATGGCTACTCTTGTCATGCAGTACATCCACGTTGAAATTCACTAATATTTTGCACTTATTTTGCAAACAATGACACAGGTGTAAACTGTAGGAACTGTGTTAGGGAAAAATCTTTTTTCCTTAAGGCACTGGTTCAGATTCTCCCTCATCAATGGTGTCTGTTCGTATCTCAGCCAGAATGGATCTGTGTGGTCTGTGGCCTTGACTGGCTCTTGCGGAGCCGGTTCCTGAGCTCCAGGTGCTTCTAAACCAAGTGTCTCAGAGCAGACCTGGTCCTTGGTCCTGGCCTGGCTCTCTTAACATGCTTCCAGACCTGTCAGAGTCATCTTTGGGGTACAGGATTCTGCACTACAGCTGTCATGCACTACTGCTAATTTCTAGACCGCCCAATCCCACAGCTATTAGATAGATAGATAGGCAGATAGATAGATAGATAGATAGATAACTCATGCATGAGTTACAGTGTGGTTCCTGCCATGCTGGTTCTTAGCTTGCGCAGAGCAGGAATATGATGAGGGTTTGCTGGAGTTACCTTCTAGCCTGCAGGGAGAGAAAAAGGGCAATGGCCAAGGATGACATGTGCCCAGTTTTTATTCCAATATAGACATAAATGAGCATTGGAAACATCCATACCTGGATGCTACAGTGTGGTCCCAAATACCACAAAGTACTCGTTAGCCTGTTCCATCAGCTGTGCTCCATTTTAGCAGTGGGCAGTCTAGACTCCTAGTTTAATCTGGGAAGAGATGGCAGGTACCAGAGACAGCAAGATATTTTTTAATTCTACTGTTGAGAACATTTAAGAATTACTGATCTCTCAAAGTGACAAGTCACAAGGCATGTCCTTTGTATGTTTAATTTTGATACTTAAAGGCTATATTCAAGATGTGTCATCATTTCAGTCTGGTCAGAACTCTTCCCAATTCCTTTTCCTGAAAGCCTTTTTACATGTAAGTGTGGTTGACCCACTTTGCTTGCTTGCATGTGAGGAGATGTATGCATTTTTTATTGCCATTGCACCTTTTAATGTCTTAAAGATGAGAAGCAGTCCATGGCCAAGGACTGAGAAACACAGGAACATGAGCTCTCCCCTGTGCCTATGCTGGATCTCACAATGGGCACTATCAAGAAAAGGTGTTCCCGTGGAAAGAGGCAGCTGTTCAAAAAGATTCGTGTTTCATTATTCCAGAAGAAAGGATTCTTGAAGGATTCCCTGTGTCCTTTATAGAGGTGTCAGACATCTGAGCATGTTACGGTACACATTGCAGCTTCCCACCTTTGGACTGGTTTCTGCGCATTCAGTATATAACACAAAATGGAGTTCAAAATTTGAAAGAAAACTAGCTTATTTTGCCACACTGGGCAGCCACACCTACCCCTATTATTTTTTCAAGAATCCATAAGAAATTAATTGCACAGTTGTCATCCAGATCCAATACAAATGCCCCCCTTAAAAAAAAAGTGTTAACTTCTTTAATTATCATTTATCTTGGTAGTCTTCTCAGACAGGTCAAACACTAGTAATGGAGGTTAAACAAGCTACTTATCCCTGTCTTTGGATTCTCCAAGGTGAGACACACAGGAGAAGAGAAATGGTCAGTGTTGCACAGCTGCTGCCAAAGCTGCCAAAGCTAGACCTCAAACGCATGTCACAGTTCCATAATTAAAACTGCAGTTCTAGCAAGGATTCAACTATTTGATTACCTATGAAGAACAAAGCACACATCCTTGAAAATTGCAGCAAACATTCCAAGTATCCATTAGTATATCCATTAATTAGTTTATAGGTTTGAGGGTTTCATTTTTGGGTTTGCGTTTGGATTCTTTAAGAAATGTAGGGTATTCATTGAGACTATCTTTTAAGGTCTTACCTCTGCCCTGTCATGGTGCTAGGAGCTTCAGGTAACAACACGTCTTTAAAGATCAAAACTAATGTACAATCTGAAATACTAAAAAGCCTGTTTCAAGATTGTCAAATTCCAGTAAGCGCACTTGATAGGAATGCCATTTGCACTTACCATGCAGAGCAAAATTAAAACATTCCAACAATCTGAAAGTCCTAGATAATGGCTGCTTCTTGCTTTCACAATATTTCAGTGTTATTATGATTTGGTGTCCTTATTTTGTATAACAGAGTATCAAAAAATGTAAATATCTTTCATAGTTGTTTACACAGTAATCAAGACACTTCAAAGTGTGATGTCAATTAAAAAATATCAGCAGATGTAGAACAATATTTGTTTTGAAAATGCCTATGAGTCTCACTAAAAAAAGGATTTAATTTAGCAGAAAGTCTTTAGTTTCAAGTAAGAATTTGTGAAACACTTCACAGACACAAAACATAGGAAAACCTTTAGGAATATCATAATATTTTTGGATGTTGTATATGCTCTGTTATATTTATGCCTTCTATTTGTATTTCTCAAAAGTAATTACTGCCAATAGTAACAACCTTCTACAACTGCCAATACTACTATTTCCTGGTATTTGTGTATGTGTTTGTGTTGGGGGAAGAACATAAAACATTTTGGACTTTCTCCTTAATGCCATACCCACAGTATTTGGTAACTGTCACCTTTGTCTTGCCAAAGTGTGTTTATCTCTAACACTTGGAAATAAGTAGCTTTAGCTTTCCGGGATCGTTGTCCCAGAGGAACATTCCTGCTATTATTGCAGTGGACTTCTGTAACAATATATTGCTATTAAATAAGCAGCTTATTAACGTTAGCCAAATATTGTATGGTTTATATCCAATACACTTAGAATTAAGAATGAAGCACCACAGCTTCAGCAGCAATTTTGTTTTCTTTCATTGTTCGTTGCTAGGTATTTCCTAAAATCCCTGAGAAATAATCTTAAGTAGGAGGTCTCTTGAAGGCTGGTTGCATAGTCTCCTATTCCTCCCTGAAACACTACAGGCATTTAGGCTGTCTGGCCTTTTACTCAGAAAAGAAAATGAGGTTGCCAGATATTCATTCAGAGGGTAACACATCTAATCCTGGGGGAGGTCAAGTGAGGTAAGAAGAAAGGGAGAGATGCATATTGCTAATGTTCTGACAGCTCTGTCAATATAAATTCCTATGTGTAGAACTATTTTAGTTTTCAAAAAGCAGAATAGTACCTAAGTTGCATTTGTGAATTTAAGCGTGTACTGAGTTCACCACAGTAAAAGCAGATGAATCTGGTGCAAATTGTGGGTGAAGTGCAGAACTTTCAGAAGTCCAAAATACTTTCTGCAGACAGTCTTTTAGATCTTGGCAGTATTAGCTGTGGTTTAGTTTTTAATGGCAGGCAGTGGCAGTTGACCGAATCGGTTCTCAGGTGCGACGAGCAGTGTTTCAAATGAACAGAAAGATGGGACGGGGACAAGTTCCTTAGTGCTACACTCAAAATCTTGCTATAGGTAGAAGGGAACATCATGTATGGAACTAAGAATTTACTGTTAGTCCAGTAAATCTTTTAACAGTACAATTGTTCAAATTATCTAATAATTATGGGAAAAAACCCACCCTCATTAATAGTGTAATTTAAATTGTTATACAGAAAACTTTATAGCACCTATGCCTTTTGTCTTAATGTTATGCCCCCCTCCCCAGTGTGCCTCTAGGTCCTAAGGTTGACAGTTTAAGTCTTTCTTAGGCAAGTGGGGGCATATGTGCAATGACAAGGCCTCCTGAGGTCTTTGCCATGCACAGCTTGGTGTTCGTGGGAGGGGTGGGTGTCTTCCCCCTCAATTTTGAGGTTCCCCGCTCAAGTCTAACAACTGCACAACAGCCTCTCGCAGATGCAGTTGACATTAAGGATGCTGTTGGTCATGCAGGGACTGTGTGGGGCTGTCAAATCCTTTCCCCCAGCAGCACTCAGACGCAAGCTCACACAGGTTTAGCAACAGTCACTCAGCCACTAGGCAAGCAATGGCAATGGCAGAAAAATCACATGTACCAGGCTAAAATTCTCCTTTTTGATAGATGGTCTGCTAAACACTGGCTAATCATTACGTGAGTCCAGCAGAGATGCTGCAAACTCCTCTATGACTCAGGGCTTCTTAACAGGACTGAGTGATGGCTCTTGAAGGCGATCATTTTTTCCGATGTGGTCTTGTGTGATGATAACACTTAAGGGTCTGAGGGTATAATGATGTGGAATCATTGTACAATCACCAAAGCTGGTATAACAACTAAAATTACAACTGTGGGGTGTAAAGTTAAGTTCACGTTTCTGTAGATGTCAGAGACCATAGTCTTACTTTTAAGGTAATGATGTGATTTGTATCTTTACAATGCATGTGTGCCTATCACTGGGCATGTTACACACTATGAGGTAGTTCACAGTGATTTCTGGATGTATATGAACATAACTAATCCTACATAGATAATGGCAAAATGACTGGAGCAATTTTATAATCACATCTTGGTCAAATTCTAATCTAAACAATTGTGAAAACATTGAAAACTAATATCCTTACATATGTTACACATGTCTTGGGCTGTTGTTTTTCTGGAATCTGCCTAAAGAGACGGTGAAGAACAGCTATCATGTTCAATAACCCATCTTCATGAATGCACATCTCGTATCTCAGAAATGCTATAGCTATACATCTCCAAAGTTAACTGATTAGCTCTAGTTGAATAATCATGCAAGATTACGTATTATAAACATAAATAACAGTTTGATACCCTGTCAGCTTAGGGACTCCTAATTTCCACCATTTTCTACATGTCTTAAAATATCCCCAGTACAATAAATGAAGGTGCAGTCTTCACAATCCCAATGATACAGAGCTACACTTACAGGTGTGCAATCTGTTGCCATAGGTGATTGTGTTGTATGCAACACAATTTTCCATAGGAAATATCTTTATACTGCAGTGATTCACCTTTTCTTCTTAGAACACTCAGAATTCTATATTTTATAAACATAGAAAGTTTAATCCAGGACAAACACATACACACACGCGCGTGCGCACACACACACACACACACACACATTTTTATTAGGAGCATAGATATTCATAGATCAGTGAGAAGTATATCTGTCTTCACACAGAGAAACAGGTTTTCTCTTGCTTGGAGATGAATCCTTTAGGTTGGATACTTTGTCTCTTATTACCTAGGTTCATATTTTGCTCTTGCTTTTAAACTCAGCCATGGCATTTGAGCTAAAAGAAAAATAGTATGGCTTTCACTTTTCTATATGCATGTATCATAATAAAAATATGCAGTAAACTAAGCAGTATGCAGTTTACAGTCTGCATACATTTGGAAGGGATTGCTTATACTATGCTATCTGTGGAAGATAAAATAAGCAAAAATTATTCTTATTAATTTTAGTTATCCAGGCTAAGGCACCTTCCTCTGTATGAGTTTCTGAGGATATCCAAATTAATTAGTTGCATTTCTGTTTCCTGAATACTTTATGTTGAAGTACATAGTAATGAAATAACTACTTCATTACTACATAGTAAGAAAATTTACTTCATATTATTAGATAACTTCAGTAATCCTCCATCTGTTTTGCTTTGGTTCCATCTCTTCTTTGTAACAAACAGCTAAACATTTATATTTTAATTCAAATAGCAGTGTTTACAATTATACGTAATTTTTCACCTTAAGATATTAATTACAATCATGTGTTACACGGGTAACTTTTGGTTTTCCAAGTTAATGTGATGCCAATTCCATTAGAATAGTTTAAGGGCTGATGGCTCTCAGTCAGTGTTCCTCAGTTTTGAACACCGTTCCTTTCTGACATCTCTTTGAGCCTTTGTTTATCTTTCAGAATTCTCCCTGGATGTTGGATTCAGTCACCTAATCCTACTCAAGAAATGGTAGATATCACTGCCCAGTCTGGTTTTAGTTTAACCAGCCACTCGGTGCAGGTATTTCTCACATTTGTGCGATCAGCTCCTGCAGCAGGGCATCATGCATCAGCAGTCACGCTTCTCACAGCAGTTCTGGTTTCTCCTGCTTGAATATTCAGCTTGTTTGTTTGTTAGCACTTCATTCTCTTCCTCGGCCTGCTTAATCAGAATAGCGTTTTGAATTGCACAGATCACAGCCTGTGCCAGGTGTTCAATCTTTTTGCATTACATTGTCTTCTCAGGCAACATCCAGGCTCTTCATTTGCCACTTGTCCCATAGCTCCACCAGGACGGCAGGCCATCCCCAGTGATCAGGTTGTACTTTGGTCTCTGTAAAAGTGAGGCATAAGCAATTAATTGCCTTTTTCCTTATGCTAGTGTTCAGTTAGTGATCTGGTAGGAGGCTTGTTGGAAATATTATCCCAGTACCTCATCTCTTCCCTAGTTTTCTCACATTGTTTCCATGTGCATGTTTGTGCTAGGTCTGACTGTTTTCTTACTCTACTATCTCCTACCATTGCATATGTGCATGGACTACTTTTCTGCTTTTTTTTACCTTGTCTCCCCCTTTTGCCACTTTTCCCAGAGAAGAATATTTGAGAGTAAATGCTGATGAAAATAACAGTTTTTACAGCTTCTAAGTCATACACTCTCATGGATTTTTTTCCTTTGGTTTTCTTGTTTACTATTATTTAGTGTCCCCTAGATCACTTCTTCCTTCATATAGGTTGCCAGCTCATTCCGTACTGTGACAGTATCTATAGGCCCTAAAACTAAATGCATTTTTGTGTCCAGGACATCCACTGCAGCTCTTTAAATGCCTCCTGGTCCTAATTCAAGGCTTGTCCATCTCTACTGTGTACACAACTTTGAACAGAGCTGCCAACTTTTTCTGCTTCTAATACATCTCTGCTTTCTTTTGGCTTGTGATCATCCAGATGATACAATCTTTCAAATCCTGATCTTCCTTTTGAATCTCATACAATGTTACACATCCACTCTTAGTAGGCAGTTGCTACTGTAGGAGCAGAGAGAGCATGTCTAGTAGGGGGTTGGATTTGCTTTTCTCCTTCCTTGATTCCCTGTCAGTCTGCCTGGTTTTATTCTTTACAGATAAGCCATAATAATAACAAAATCTGTACTCGGATGGGTCATGAGAAAAGAGCAGAGACAGAGATCGCTGATGACCTAGGACTATGATCATAGGCTTTTAAAACAAGTATCAGCAAACTTTGGGCTTCCATCCAGCATCTGACTATCATCAGCTTGCTCAGACTGCCATCTGTTTTCTCCTCTTTCTCTCAGATTTTCAGCAAACTGTCTTCTTCCACCACAGAGACTGCCACTTACCCAGGCAAGGTTGCCTGGAGTGAGTCACAACTGGATCATAGAGCAATGTAACTACTGTTTCTCTGCTTTCCTCGGATTATTAGTGATCCTGAATCACCTGGGCTCCCCAAAATTCATTTGCTTTACTGTAAATGAGATACCTGCCAGGACATAGGAATGCACACCCGCTGCATTGCTGGTCTTCTATGATGACTGTAGGCTTCCGCCTACAAAAGTTTTTGCAGAGGGTTGGTTGCTCACCAACATATTGGAAGGCTTCACAGAAGGGTTTGCCCACATTCTGCATGGAGTTGTTACTCTCAAAATCTTGTGTACTACACGATATACGTAATGCTAAGAATTTACTGTTAGTCTAGTAAATATTCTAACAGTCCAAATTATCTGATTACTATAGAAAAGCCTCACTTCTCTGATGTTATGGTCAACTTTCCAGTGTGCCTCTAGGTCCTGAGGTTGACAGTTTAAGTCTTCCTGATGCAGATGAGAGAGGGGGCTCGCTTTATGACAAGTCATCAGCCCCTGAGGTCTTCATGAGAAGAACAATGATGTTTGTGTTGGGGGTTCTAATTCCTCAGTCTTGGGTATGTTTGGTTTTATATTTAAACCTTTTCCGTATACCATCTGCTTCCCTCTCATTGATTCCCAGCTAGTTGGAATATTGCAGAATATCTTTACTCCAGGGCTCTCAGCAGATATCTGCCATCCTCTGCAATTTTATTCCACTATTGTACAAATGTTAACTCTACTAAAAATGGTAGTTTCAACAATATAAAACTGTAATTCCTTAGTGGAGAATCCAGGAGACAAGTTAGAGAGCAGTGGTTGATTTTTCAAATTCACGGTAGTTTTGATGAAATACATAGTCAGCAGAGCTGTATAAAACTGGAGGTCGTTGCATCGTTAAGTTCAAATTTGTCATTTAGCTACTCGAGTAAAGCATCTATAAATGGAACACATCATGAACATTTATAATGTTGCAGTACAAAGGCCCATTTTACAGTCTGCCTGCAATTTAGTAGTTTGTCAATATAGAATATAAAAAACTTGAGTCCAGTATCTCTTTCCATTTGTTCTGGTTTTGCAGAATTTGCCAAATTTATGTTAAAATTCTGACAGAGGTTATGAAAAGACTTATATCCATGACTGTTGGGGCCATGAGCAAATCAGCTGATTGTACACTACTCTCTTACATTAACCAACTGTTCTTAGATAAAGTAGAAATAAATATTCAAAATGCTCTGTCCTGGTGAAAAATTACAAATATTTTTATGTCTTGTTTTATTCTAGTTTTATTCAGATTCCTCAAAGAATCTGAAATATGAATAATTGTGGTAGGATAAATGACAATACATGGACCAGTAGGTATACTGAGTCTCTGGAACCCATCTGCCATTTACTTTGTGTCATCATTGACTCTCATAACACAGTGTTCTAGGCAAAATTATTGTTATAGATATATATTTTTGCATTAATATCAACCTTTTATAAATTTAACGGGTTTTTTACCAGTGATACAGTTCAGTGTCTCTGGTCAGTCAGATCAGTAGTAGTCAAATACCAGCCATATTAGTACACTATAAGAAGGAATCCTTTCAAAAGTCTTTCATGTTTTACCGCCATTAAAACTTAGTCTCACAAACCACACTAAGGTCTTCTCCTGACATTTTCCTGTTGGTCATTATCTGACTCTTTCACCATTTGCAGTTAAGGCATTATTTTATGCAAATGAAGAGATTTCTTCATTCATAGGATCATTGTCCAAATTGTTAGAATTATTTGTTCTATTTCCTCCTGCTGCTGTTTCAGCTGCACACAGTTAAAATACTGAATTGCTCTTACAGTTCATGAATTATCTGTTGCTTCTTGACCTATGCACTCCTTCAGCTGTCTCCTCAGTAACTCCTGTGTTGTCATCTGTTTCAACACATGCACAAGAAAAACTCGCAAAGGTTTCCATCCTGGGAGCTGAGTCATTCTCTAAATCAGGACCATCATCCTCTGAACAGAAATTCTTCCTCTGCAGAACTTACCTATGTGGTTTTACATAGGATGTTTTAGCTTCTCTTACTTTAAAGTACTTGTGTGTCTGACTGAAAAGCATATAATTTAGCAGTACCCACCAAAAGTTTCTTTTGTATTCATATCATGTTACATAATGCCAAAAACTTAGTTATTCTTCTCAGTTCTGTGTTCTATTCCCTTTATTTTTTATTCAATTGTCATTTCAAAATACACTCACATCTTCACTGGTTTGTTTTTTGTACATACATCTAATTTCTGTGAACTGTAACTACTTTCCTGTCACCCAGGAAACCTCCAGTGCTCAAGGAACATAACCTCCTGTACAATCAAATTGTTATTCCAATCATACCATTAAAAGACACTGAATATCAGTCTGACTTAAGTCATCTGATATACCTAACATTTAAAAGGGCTGACTAATGAGGACATGTATTAGACGTCCTAGAAGTGAGGAAAAAGCAAGACCAACTGTTTATTTCTTATCCTTTTCTTAGCACTATAAAATACCATACACATTCTTTGTATTTTTAAATGAACAGACTTGCTTTTAATCTTGTCTCTGTGCTTGCCAAAAATGTATACTCTGGTAGGTTGAAACCACTCTAGTGCTACTACAAGTTATCAACACTATGATTTTTCCTGTTTATGTCCAAATTTCTGGGTGACTTGCAGCACTGAATAAGATTTACATGAAGACTTCTGAAGACCTCTGTGTTTGACTTGTATTACATTGCTTGAAATAAAACTTTTCAGCTGATTTCTCCAGTATAGTTTTTTTCGTGTTTTAGGAATTTTCATGCCCGCTCTGTTTTCCCTGGTTTTGTAAGGAGTTGCACAAGGAGTCATTCCTTTTCTGTAAAATGAAGCATGGGTATTCATAAGTGCAAAAAACAAAGCCTGCCAACAACAGAAAAATAACTGCTATATGTTGTTTTTCCAATTTCCTTTCTATAGAATGAAGCATGGATATTCGTATTAAAAAAAAAAAAAATCCAACAACAAGAAAAACTATCACCTGTTGTCCACTGTTTTTCTTAAATCTAGAAATGTTTTGCAAATTTAACTTAAATCATTAGTCAGGTGTCTTGCCGCAGTTTTTCATCTTTAGAATAAACTGACGTATTTCAGCTTTTAGCACCTGTCCCACTTGTTCACATGATTTCATTTGTATGTTGGGGACCAATTTTTCATAGACATCAAGACCTCGTTCAACACTGACACGACAGCGGGGAACTAAGGTGGGTTCTGTTGTATTTCTGTAGTAAATCACATTCATTTTATAACCTATTCAGTACTCAGAAACATGAAAACAAGCCTCTATAAATTTGAATCAGGTACATTGTGCCTTTCAGGTTAATGTATTTCATGTACTGCTTTGAGTGCAAGTTTGCATATTAACTGAAAGAGGTTTGATTAGTTTTATTCTCTTCATTCTTTTCTTTTCAAAAGAGTCTTTTGCATTGTATATTAGCTCTATTAGTAAAAAGTATAAAATCTTCCTTGATAACTTTCTATTATGTTAGAGAAGATTCAATAAAGCCTTTAATTTCTTTTGTCTTACATTGTAAACCTGGATAGTTAAGGATAAAAAAATCTTCTTCCAAGAATATAGTATCTGCATGTAAATATAATACTGTCATTTATAGTTAGAGATAATAAGCAGAGGTTATAGCTGTGTGAGCTATTTAAAACTCAAAAGCAGCACAGTCAGAATGTAGTCATGTTTGGAGGAGCAATACATAAAAGTTATCTCTCAAGAACATATCCTTCTAAAGGGTAACCAAATATAATTATTTCATGTGGTGCTGTATAATTGAGACGACTTGGAATTCCCCCTCTTGTAACACTTTGGAACTAGCTGTTAAGTTTGACAGGGTAAGGTTAAATCTCCTTTTCCTATCACGGGTTAGGAAATACTTCTAGTGCTAAGAATAGCTCATTGAAGGTGGATGGAAAGTCTCCTTTTCCAATGTACATATTAATTACCATAACAGCGAGTTTATCTTTGCTGGCAGAATGACATACCTTGCTGCTGTATCAAAGAAAACCGAGTTTCTTGTTTATTAAAACTGTCTCTTGCCTGGAATAACTAGGTCCAAAGAAGTAAAAACAGAGAAAGTGGAGCAAGATTTTGTAAAAATATATGGTTCTGTTCTAAGCAAAACAGCACCTATTTCTTTTTAGAGAGAATTTGAATTGAACACAGGACTTCAGAGTCAGTAAACTCGGATGATCTGGTCCACTGTTGTTCTTGACCTCATATGACCCTCTGCTGGGTCATTGCAGCAATGTCACTGATGGCAGAAAACATGTTAGTAAGAAAACTTACCAATGTGCTTGAACCTTAGAACCTGAGGTGAGCAGTGCCAGGGACATCTGTGGCCTGAAGGCAGGGGCAAAACACTCCTTTCCTCCTACAATACACATGGAAAACTCGTGGTAAGGAAGAAAGGCTAGAGAATACATACATCACCAGATCTGTATGTACATCACCAGGTCTACGTCTCTCTGTTTCCACAGGAGCACCCTTACCCTTTCCCATATTCTCTGCCCCAGCACAGAGAGAATCACCGTGTAACCACAGTTTAATGTGCATGCTACAATGACTTCTTATGTTCAATCTAAAATAATTTTTTGACCCACCTCCCAGAGTGCAGTGCACTGCGAGTAAAATATATCCCTAAGAAGTTAGTAATATAGGCAGCCTTACTTGACTTTCCTTTCAGCTGCTGAAATAAGATACTCATTTTCTCTAAACTGTACGTAGATGGATGTCTAGAGTTTATGAACTGCCAAATGCGTGACTTGGGGATAACTGCCAGAGTTGCAAGGCAAACAAGAAGCTGCTGAGCACTGGATAATGACAGTGCTTGTGTAAAATCCAGTTAAGGATCCACTGTTCCTAGTAAGACGTGCAATCCAGCTGTAGAGTTTTTCCAATAGAACAGGCATTTCCAGGTCATCATCATCACGAAGTGACAAAGTGTAGAAGAAAGATTTCTGTATTCCTTTAAAGCACATGATACTAGGGGAAAAAATGCTAAATTAATGATCTCAGCATAATTAAGAAGAAGATTAGCTAAGGAGTCTGTTATTCAAAGAAAATGGCCACCACTGCTGCTGCAGAGGTGAAGAGAAGTTAAAAAAAATAATGCATAATTTAGATCGCTTCATTTTCATGCTTTTAATAAAAATTTGCAGTATTTTACTAGAACTTGGCCAATTTTTCAACAAAAACCTAACCAAAAATATGACATAATTACTTAAATGCTTAACTGTGACCCACTCCGGTATTGAAGGGAAATACAAAGCATTAATTCTTTTAGAAACTTTTTCTCCAGTTATTTAGAATTTTTTCTGTGAATTTGGAATCTTGTTTGTGAATCATTTTTGGTCTGTAGGTAGTCCACAGATAATCTGGGACTAACATTCATATCTGGAAATTTGAGTTCCTTCGGCTCATTTTGACTGAACTTGCATGATATTCCTGTTAGCTGTGGATACTACACCATTGCTGGTGCTGGGTGTTTTGGCATGGCTAGCTCAAATGCTGTTTTGAGTGATTTTTCTCAGACAGTCATTTAAAATTTGTTGTTTCTATAAGGCTGCGATCATCAAAACCCAAAAGGAACAGTAAATTACTGAGCATGTTCTTGTACCAATTTGACCAAATATTCCCAGAAGTATTTTTCAGCATTCACTGACTGGCAGATAGCAGTGCTTTTATATCCGGTAGTACTGTCTCCTATGGGACAAGAACAGTTGCTGGACCTCGCCTCTACCTAATCTCGTCAGTGCACAGTCTTTCTGAGTGACAGGGCTCTGCCTGCGTATTACTGTAGCAGAACTCCCCCGAGATGCTCTCCTTTAAACCTGATGAGCCTACAGCATCCCGTGTTCTTTATTTCTGCATTTAAATCTCCTTCTCAGAAGTGCATCCCTTTAATGGCTGGATTTCAGTAGATTAGATTTCATTCGATTCTTCCTAGTTTGAATGTCCTACAGCTACCACTTTTTGTCCGAGCTCCAAAGAGGCATCTCTTTGTTTCTAACTTTATTAACACAGTAAGCCAAACGACAGTTCACCTCTGCATGACTCTCTGGGTAGTAGACCGGCATGCAGTGACTCACAGCCTCTCCTAAAATTGTTTTACAGAAAACAGCAAAATGTTTCTCCATCTGTATCTTGCTGTAAAGCTTATCCACTCCAATACATGAAGTAAGTCAACTTGCCACTGGTACACCGAGCAGTATTGCCAGTGTCACAGGTCCCCTGCTCAGCACCCATCGTTGTGTTTTCTACTGCTGCTCTGGAGATGCTAGCCACCTATCTCCTTCCCGGGCTGTGTTTGCCCTGAGTTTTGATTGTAAAACTCAAAAGCGGGAAAGCAGGGCTGTAACCTCCAAGATAGGCAAAGTAGGTCATTCCTCAGTTAACAGTTCCATCATTTCTCTTTTCATAACTCTTGATTTATTCTTGGAAATATCACTAATCACAGTCTGGTTCCCTGCTTCCTTGATTCTTTGATTAATTTCAAGCAAATTCATCATGAAAATATCAAGCAGTTAAACTGAGATACTGTAATATTCATGAAGCAGATGTCCCCCCAAGTTCTAACAAAGTCAGAGGCACTTATCCTGCTGGTTAGCTTTCACTCAGTGTAAGGAAGGATCAAATTATGACCCTTTACTACAGTTGTTAGAGAAACCTAACACTGTTTATTTTAACTACTACATTAACTAAACATGATTGTTTTTAATGGGATGATTCTTGGTAGCATTACAGATGGCAAAAAGCAATTTTTTTTGGAGGACCTGATCCTTTAGCCACTCCAGGCAGCCAGCTTATGTTCCTCCCTTCTCAGAGAAACATCTGCGGGAGAAGTGGTGGCAGTCTGAGGCCTCAGAAGAGTTCTCAAGGCACAGCTCACAGATAAGCCAGTTTACTGTAGTTCATTTCCTAATCTACTTCATGCCTCTCTACAGTATTATATTCATCCTTCTCACCCTCAGGACTTTTTTTTTAACCTGCCATACTGAAAGGCAAGTTACAGACCTTATTTAATCCTGAAGAGCAAGGATGTTAATTGGGTTGAAAATGGTAATGATGCATCTAATTCTGTCTTATCTGCGGTGCTCTTCCTGCTCTCAGGTGCTCCTGAGTGCACCTGCATCCCAGAACAGAGGCTTGAACACATATTTTTCTGTGTTGCACCCAGCTCCTCCCTTGACCCATTATCAGTGGCACATTACACAGTGAATCAAATGTGAATCCCGCAATATTTCTCCTCATTCTGTTTCTGAGTAAGAGAAGCTATATGCTCCAGACTTTTTTGATATTTATTGCCTCAGTTAAAGCATAATTGGCTCCATGAAAAGGAAGGGGATTAACCACCTCCACTTTAGCTGAGACCTCTATCACCTTTACATTTCAGGCTTCTATTTGGTTCTTCAGCTATTTCAGTTACCAGTCAAGGAGGGTTTTAAGTCTGCAGCATAATAATACTTGCAATTACTAGTAAATAGCATTTTACAGCATTAACTAGTCTGTCCTTACCACATCCTTCTCAGGTAGGCAAATAAATGTTATTATCCTCATTTTACAAACACATTGATTAAGTGACTTACCTAAAGGCCACACATCAATTTCAATGTCAGTGCCAAGATTAGCACAGAGAAACTTCTGCATTGCAGTCACAGAAAAAAGTGATCCATATGATCAAGTCCACCCCCACTCAGAAACAAGCAATCACTTCTCAGATGTGTAGGCTAGATAGCATTTACCCGCTTCACATCCCCTGTATGCCCGTATGCTTTGCCTACCCGTTAAGCTGCTTCTTGATGATGGCTCAGAAAGGTTCCCAGTATGTGTCTAACACGGGAAGCTTTTCTGTCTACCTCCTGCTGTCAACCCAAGGGCTGGAAAGCGCTGCCTGGAGAACCTGTGAAACTCCCACATTGGTGGCTGAGCTTGTGGAGGCAGAGGGAGAGGGAAGGAAGAAGGGCTCGTGCTGCTCTTCGTAGGGCAATGTGAAGATGAGCAATGATCTGAGGAAGCAGCAGGGGCAGGATTAGGAAGAAATTAGGAAGATCTTCCACCATTTTAAGATATTTTTCTTGCCTCTCCAACCAAGCAAATTTTCAATTTTTAGGTTGTGTACAACAGGTACAATTCTCTTTTCTATTGCTGCTGTAGCTACTGTTTGGAAATTGTGGTAATTGCATTGGTAACATTGGAAGTTGTCTTCAGCTCTGAAATGCAGTAGCATCTCTAGTCCTCAATCTGTTGAGCTATTGGGTAAATTGCTCCATTTTAAAGCTTCTGCTTTTAAATTTGGAAGGAATTTTGGATTTGATCTCCATTGTCTGGTTTAGACAGACAGATCGTGTCTGTGTTCATCTCCTAACCGACTGAGATGAGCAATGCAGACCTTACTGTATGCATATGTATGACAAATGAAAGCATAACAAGTAACATCATAGCACACAAAAATCTTTTAAACAGTACTGAGTTTCTAACGTTAAAAACCTGCTCTGTTTACAGGCAGTTATTTCTAAGGAAAAATATGATGGTGGCTGTATTTGTTTCCCCTCCAGAACAGATCTTCCATACCTGGAAAAACAAAACAGAGGAACTCAGGACAGCACTTTTAACAGCTAATTAAGGCCATCCACATGTAAGGGTGGCAATGTTTTCTTCTGATTTAGGTACAGTTCACAAGATCTTTCTGACTCAACTTCTAAATGTGACAGAAAATCAAAATAATTGTAAATCTTTTGAACCGCAGTAGTATAGTTTGTCAGCAGATTCACAAATCTGTCATTAAAGCCCATGGTGTCATTCACCAACACCTGAATTTGACCTAGTCATTGAAGCTGACACTGTGCCAATGTCTGAAAGCAGATACATCAAAAAATTGTCCAGCATTTATGACAGATACTGGTATTTCAGACCAGACTCCCAGGCGATGAATTATATTCTTAATAAGCATACATGACAAAGTTAAATTTAGAAGTAGAATTTGAAATAGTTGCCAAGTTTTTAACTGAAGGTCATTTGTACTTTTTTTTTTTTTTAACCCATGCACATGTAGACACTCACAGGAAATGTGTGAACTTACCTTCAAAATACCTCAAATATTAGCCATATGAATTATACATTTGCCTTTTTTTCTGGCTTTTAAAAGATTATTTCTTGCATAAGACTAACATCATTCAACTTATTGCTTGTGATGCCGTATCAGAATTATTCAATAGGTTTGTGCCTGTCAGAATTTTATATTAGTTCCATTATTCATTAACAGCAGAAAAATAAAGCATCTTTCTAAATGGATACTTAAGTGTGTGTGTTTTCTTGGCACTTCATTGGCTTGATCTTCTGTGCAACTCTAGTCCTTCCTCTTCCACCTCAGCATTATTAAGGTGTCATATACAGAAGTAGTAAGTTTAGCTGCATTAAACTGTGATAGAGGGTTAATCTCGTCTAGTGAAAAAGCAAAACATGGCTGAATGGCCATAGATGTGATTATGTGTTCTGAAGCCTGATAAATATTGTATCACGCCACAATTTAAGATGCTCAAGGGCTTCACAACCTTAATTGCGTTTTAATGATGGCAACTCTGTTCAATTATGTACTCTGGCTTCTTCAAAAAAAAAAAAGCTTCGGTCTTTAAAATGATATTGTGGCACATCTCACTTGCAAGGCTGCTGCAATATTTGGGGTATGCCCTATTGTCTTCAGTGGTAGTTTTGAGTGCTAAGAAATGCAAACCAAAGGCTTCTGCGTTAGGAAAAAGACCAACATAACTCAATATATAATCAAGAATAAAACAAGAGGAAGTAATAAGAAAGACAATAAAATAATGGAAGACAGTGTTTGCGTGAAAATTATGTTTTCTTCTCTTTAGCTTGAATGTTCTGTGGAGCAAGTAGCATCTAGTGTTTTCTGAGGTGCATTACACTGCACAGTTGGAACCTCATTTGTGGTTGATCCTTAGGTAATACCACGAACATGACTGTTGAAAAGAAGTTTTCTTATAGTTCTTTCTGTTTTGTAATTTATTTTACTGTGCTTCTCATAAACTCTGTACTACCTCCTTGCTAAAAGAAATTAATGATTTTGACTAGGCACTTGGATTCCAATTTACTAAAGCACTTAGAGGCAGGCCTATGCCCATCTTCTGAAACTTTTAACAGTCTCATTGCCTTTGATGAAACTTCTCACATTATGAGAGTCACAGGCATGCTTTAGTGTTTCACTGGCTTAAGACGTTAGCCATTTTTCCTTTCTTTGCATTTATTTCTAAGACCTAGCTTCTTAAAGCTGTACTGGGTCAATGATACTTCAGCATTTTATCATGTTTTTTGGCTCAGTTTTCTTACTCAAATGTTCACTGATAACATCTCTTTCATTCATTTCCAGAATCCACTCATGCTTTTAATAAATATCTCAAGTCAGAGTGTATAATGAAATGAAATACTCAGCTGTGCTTTCAAAAGAAGTTTAAATTACCTAGTGAACATAGAGTCTGGTGCAGAAAGCCTTATTTTCACTTTCAGAAGCCCTTACAGACAAAAGTATTTGTGTTTGTCCAGAAACACAGTTTGTGCAGGAACTATGGGTGAAATTCTCTTTGCTTCTCATGTGCAAGAAGTCAAGCTGGCTGATCAAAACACTCCCTTGTGGCCTTAAAAATCTCTAAAATCCCTAATGTATTTTGAAGCTTATGATTTCAGCATCAGATCAATGATATGTTACCTTTGTTTCAAAAGAGCAATCCTCTGTGATCATTACTGCTGCGTTAGCTGATCATTTTAAATTAACATAACACAAAACAATTTCAAAATACCAATTCATATTCTTATCTCCAGAGTTCCAATTTTAAATATGGAAAAAGTGGACTCAGAAAATGGGTATTTGCAGGAAGAAGGTGCCTCATATTTCCCAACCAACCCCTCCGTGGTGGGTTGACCCTGGCTGGACACCAGGCACCCACCAAAGCTGCTCTTTCACTTCCCCTCCCCAGCTGGACAGGGGAGAGAAAATATAACAAAAGGCTTGTGGGTTGAGATAAGGGTAGGGAGACATCACTCACCAATTACCATCACAGGCAAAACAGACTCGACCTGGGGAAATTAGTTTAATTTATTGCCAATCAAATCAGAGTAGGCTAATGAGAAATAAAACCAAATCTTAAAAACACCTGTCCCCCACCCCTCTGTTCTTCCTGGGCTCAACTTCACTCCTGATTTTCTCTACCTCCTCTCCCTCAGCGGCGCAGGGGGACAGGGAATGGGGGTTGTGGTGGGTTCATCACATGTTGTTTCTGCAGCTCCTTCCTCCTCAGGGGGAGGACTCCTCACACTCTTCCCCTCTCCAGTGTGGGGTTCCTCCCACAGGAGACAGTTCTCAATGAACTTCTCCAGCATGAGTCCTTCCCACAGGCTGCAGTTCTTCACAAACTGCTCTAGCGTGGGCCGCTTCCACAGGGTGCAGTCCTTTAGGTACAGACTGCTCCAGCATGGGTCTCCCACAGGGTCACAATTCCTGCCAGCAAACCTGCTCCAGCCTGGGCTCCTCTCTCCATGGGTCCACAGGTCCTGCCAGGAGCCTGCTCCAGCACGGGCTTCCCATGGGGTCACAGCCTCCTTTGGGCATCCACCTGCTCCGGCATGGGGTTCTCCATGGGCTGCAGGTGGAGATCTGCTCCACCATTAACCTCCATGGGCTGCAGGGGGACAGCCTGCCTCACCATGGGCTTCACCCTGGGCTGCAGGGGAATCTCTGGTCTGGCACCTGGGGTGCCTCTTCCCCCTTCTCCACTGACCTTGGTGTCTGCAGGGTTTTTCCTCTCACATATTCTCACTCCCCTCTCTGGCTGCAGCTGCACAGGTTCTGCACACACACACACATCCCCCTTCTTAAATACGTTAACCCAGAGGTGCTACCACCATCGCTGATGGGCTCGGCCTTGGCCAGCAGTGGGTCTGTCTTGGAGCCAGCTGGCGTTGGATCTATTGGACATAGGAGAAGCTTCTAGCAGCTTCTCACAGAAGTCACCCCTGTAGCCTCCCCACCTACCAAAACCTTGCCATGCAAACCCAATACACCCTCAATTATCTCATGGTGCTTTTCAAATAAATGATTTCATGTAACTTACAACTTCTAAAGGGATTTGAAGGTTATTGCATTCCATTCATTTCCAAGTAGATTGGATACTAAAAATAAAAAGTAATGACTCAGAGCTTGCCTTTCCTGACTCTGGAGCTGAAATGGTAAATATTTAATAAAGGAAACTCACTTTCCCAGAGTTTTGTTCTTCTTTGTCTTTCTCTATAATAAAAAGCAAAATTAATTTCTAAGCACATAGCTGTCCAGGTATCACACTCATGGATAATCATGTTTCCATAGTATAGATGCACAATCCCCATCCTGCAAAAACATGTGAGGATTTTTACAGATGATAATAGCCCCAATAAAGACAGTAAGAATATAACTGAAGAGCTACCATTCACTGTTGAAAAAAATCACCTAGGTATATAATCTTTCCCTTCGTGCAATGCAATGGCTAAATGAACTGAAAAAAACTGTTACCGTATACTTTACTGTCTTGATATCACTAGAATATCTGCAAACATGATGTATGTATTATATAGATTCAGTATATATTTTAAAAATATATGTAATATATATGTATATAAATATTATTCATGTACTCTTGAGGGCAGTGGGCACGGTGCAGCATTTGTACATTATCCCACTTTTCAAACAGGGAAAAATACAAAGGCATAAGGCTGACAATCTTAGTTCTTTCTTTGCAAGGTCTGAATAGCTGAACATAATTTGTTTCTAATACCGATTGTTAAAAGACATTTACCTAGAAGAAAAACCTATTGGGAAGAAACAGATGATGCTTTGTGCATAACCAAGTGAACAAAAGAATCTTTTTACCAGGAGCCATCATCCCAAGGAGACGCTGCAGCCCCTTTGGAAAATATCTCTCAGAATAGCACAATATATTTGGCTCAAGGTAAGAGAGAAATAAGGGTGTGCCGGCAGGGAGAGAAACATGAATACGGAGTACAAGGGAGCAAGTACGAATAAAAATGCCAAGCTGGATATTTCAGCTCCCTCTCCAATCATCTTTCCACACTGTCAGATCCACACAGGCCCTGGCTGAGATCCTTGGTCTCTGAATGATTTCAAGGACAGTTTGGTTTTTTTTTTTAAGATGGGAAAATATTATTTTGTAGAAACTAGCTGGCATAGAAACAGTAAGAAAAAGTCTCCACAAATCTTTATTGATCCTAAGAGCTCCCTGCCAAAAGCAAATGCACATACCATAGGCACTGGAAGTCCAAAGGAGTTCTTAAAATGACTTACACGTAGGAAACAGCAAGGGTGTTCTCTGGGCCTCACCTCTTCACTAGGAGGTAACGTGAGCTGGGTTGGGGGTAATCGCAATTCAACAGCCCCCGGGGCTCTGGTTACCTACCCTACTTCTTACCTGGCCTTCCCACGGCAACACAACCACGGTGGAGCCTTGGCATGGAAAGTGCACTCAAGATTGCTCGGTAAATGCACGAAACTCAGAAGCCACAGGCTGCCCATCCCGTGTTAATCCAGCTTGCTGGTCTCAACACAATCAAGTAAACCAAAGCATACCCTGAAAATCCTCGCTGCAAATTAAACTGATTTTTCCTTCTGCTCTGTAGTTACTGTAAGAAGACATTATCCTCTTGCTCTGCAAAGTACAAGAAAATGCTTTCTGCTAATAGCATTAAGACAGAGATTTCCATCTTTCAAAAAGCAGCTAACAGGTACATCACTAGTAAAAGACACAGCACAGTCCACAAATATGTGTAACTGACCACCACGTTGCATATTGAAGATAGCTTTAAATCACCTCATGTGGCTACTGCTGTCTGACTGCTAAAGGCGTCATGAAGATCAGCGTGGTGCAAAACTCACCTTGGCATCTGGTTTGGTAGCCAGAGCTGGCTAATGTTGAGCTCCTGAAGCTAAATTGCCAGAGTTACCTACTTTAAAGCTATCTTATGAACTTCTGCCCTCACCTGCAGTTAACATATCTTAGAGATATGTTATGGATCATGCAACCACTATTCTTCAGATTTTTTTTTTCCCCCAAGTATACTAGAACTAGGATTGTAATGATCAGCTCTGGTTCAGACCGGTTCTAAATAGGTAAAATTGCATCCAGGATTAGATTTTAGTTTAAATTCTACAACAGATAGATATAAAGATGACCCATGAAGTTCACAGAGACATCTGGATTTCCTTAAAGTTCACAGATGATTGAATCTTTTGGTTTGAGACTATTTATAGTTCAAATCTAGTGGTACTTCCTAGAAAATTCTTGTACCCGAAAAATGCAATTTCTCAATAACTTGCCCTGCAAGCTTTCTTTACTTTTAACTTTCCAAACTTTGTTAAGATGAAACAGACATGAATAAACTCTTCAGAAAGAGATAAAATGTAATTTTTTCTTAAAAATACATTTCTTCCACAAGACTTGGGATGCCTTGGGAAGGCTGAGTGGATGAAAGCTGCTATTTTTAATTAGCTGGCTGTTTCTGCCTAAGCATGGTAGGAAATGGAGATGTTTACATACTTTACTTTTCTGTCATGTATTTCTCTGCATTTGGGGGAAGGCAAGAGGAAACTTAGAGAGTGGCAGAAGAACCCAAGTGGAGCAGTCTTAATGGAACAGTTATAGTTTCATTTTATCCTCCAAATGGTGCCAAACCAGGTTATATCTGCTGGATCTGTATCCCTTGGCTAGGAATCTAACATTTAATTTCTTTAATCTCTCCCAAGACAGAGTAATGATGTTACCAAACCCTTCCAAACCTTGTGAACTACTCACAACAATATTATTAGCGTTATTACTTTTACTCTTCCTTGCAAAAAATGGGTGATTTGGGAGTCCAGGCATGAAAGCCAAAGTGTCAGAGGTACTCAGATGTACTGCTATCTGTTTCCTTCGGCAGGCTCAATAGTCAATCCTCAAGCTGAATAGAAGACTGTCTCTTGTATTCCCTGATGGAAAATTGTCAGTGGCGCTAATTAAATAGTGTGCATGGCTCCAGGTTACAGCAAGTCACATATCACTTACTCACAGTCTATTGTTGTTGATTGTAATTTTTATTGTTTAGCTATCTGTTTGACATTGCGGATGTATAAGATAAACGCAACAATTTTCGGAAGACCCTTCTGCATCAGCAGTCATACTTACCACGTTATCTCTATATTTTCAAGTAAGTAATACCATGCCTCATTACGTCCATGTGCAAAATGAGAGAAAAAAGGTGAAATGACTTTTATGAAATTGAACAGCAAATCAGTAGCAGGATGAGGAGAGAACCCAACCCCTTCTCCCTCCCAGCAACCCCCCACTTGCCCTGTCTCCTAGACCAACTTGCAAACAAGTTTGGTGACTTCAGCGTGCTTGCTGAAGTGCATTTGTTTGTTTTGTCTTGTCAGGAATTTAATTTCACAACATCACACGCTACCAAGACAAGCATGTCATTGCAATTTAGCATGCATTTTGTTGGTGTATTCTATATCTCATTAAAGTCTCATCTCCTTAGCCAATAGCATATGCTACTCATCTGCAGCAAAGCTCTTAAACGTAATGAAAAACGTATAATCACAAATGAGAAAGCAACTGTCAGCCAGCAACCTACAGATATTCAAGTTCCATGACACCACTGAAAGAAACAACATTGCAAGAGCAATCCTTTTAAAACTTCTAGCATCATTGTCTGACAGAAAAAAAATGTTGGGCTCGGGGGTTCTCTTCAGTCATTCCTGAGCTGCTCAGTGCCATTACAGGACTCTCAGCTCACCAGAGAATGCCATGCCAACACACAGGGGAAAGATCAACTTCTAACTTCTTTTCTTCAACTGAGAAGAAAGTTTCAAATTATTGATATGCTGCACTGGACACTTTATTTTTTAAAAAATACTAATTTAAAAGTTAAAATATTCTGAAAATATTTTAAGAATGTTAACCCTTCTTCTTAAACCTGCTGATATGTTTTCTTTCCCCCAGATTTTGATTGGTTTTGTTTTGATTCATGATGGGAATTTTAGCTTTTTTCCTGACAGTAGGAAAATACAGATACTTTTTTAAGAATGATACTTTTTAATGAAAAATAATCATTATAAAACAAAACTAAAAGAGTTAGTGGTGATCAATAGCAGAAAAAGAGATTAGTCAGGTTCTGTCCTCAGACGTGTGAAGATAATTACCATGAATCAATGTGAAATGCAGCTGGATTAGGTAACAACCCAAGTTTAGAAACAGGACCAGAGGGACAGGCTCTAGCTGCTCAGTATTGCTGCTGATACTGTAATTCCTAAAGTTAGGTGGAGATGGCACCGATACCTAAAAACCTCTGTCCAAGCATGTGGGGGTCCACTCCCAAGTACCCGGTTGCAGGACACAGATCTCAGGCGTGCTGGGGGAGATGCAGATGGGAGCTGTGGCTGGGCAGTACCCTGAGCTGGGGGCACCACAACTAGAAAGTGTTAGAAAGATGATGGCCGGGCTGGGGAGGCTGGCAGCACCTGGTCTAGGAAAGAGAAGAGCTGTGCGAGGACTGTGAGCAAGCAGGATCCTATTCTCCCACAGTTTCATTCCCTGCCTGTGAGAAATAAAACCAAGCACAGGGTTTTTATAAGCAGTGTTGGCAGTGATAGATTGCCAGCCCCTATTTCTCATGCATACATGAATGCCTGTTACCCTGCTGACAGGGGCACTAATTCTGCCCCAGGTGCCGGTTTGAGAGCCCATGGTGGCCACAGCCAGCTAACCCAAAAGGCAAATTTTCATGGGTCACTATCAACTGGGAGGTCCAATAAAACAAAGGTAACTTTCACCCCTTCACTATTAACAACAGCTTATTGAAGACATGTATCTTGACTCCAGTCCATCTCTAATTAAATCTAAATTAAATTTCACCAAGCAGAATTACCAGGGCCTAATTTTTAGACTCTGTGATAAATCCTGCTTCCTGATCCTGACTAGCTGTTCACTAGAGACAAAGATCCACTGAAGAACAAATAATTTTGTCCTTTCTTGGTATGTTAGCTCATGTCACAAGAATTAAGCTAGTAGGTTTCTTTGGCTAGGCAATATAATGCACATCTATATTTATGCATGTTTTAATTGTACAGACCATAACATATCTTTGGAACTAAATCAGAGTTCTTGCCATGAGAAAATAGCTATATATTCAAAATCTAAACTTTTCCGTGTTTCTTTGGTGGGTAGCTTCTTTAAAACACTCTCTTTTCATAGATCTTCCCCTATTGAAGCTCTATAAATGTGCTAATGGTTGCTGTGCTAATGGTTGTCTTGGTCTCACTAAAGTTTTTTCTTTTTTCAGTGAGTATAATCTTTCTTATGCATGCCTTCCATCTGGAAATAAATTGCACTGAATTAGATGGACCTTTTTAAAAGTGCACAACTTGATGTTAAGTTTTAATTAAGCAATCTTTTTCATTCATTATTTTTTATCCTAAGAGGCTCTAAATCTTAGTCTGTTTCTGCCTGAATACACATAGATTACTGCCTTATTTTATCTTTATATTTATATATTCACTTTGAATGAACTTAGGTGAAGCTTAAAAAGTTTTTGAGGTTCACATATAAATTGTTTTTCATATGCTCCTTTCTTTCCATCTGTAAACATTGAATGAATAACAGTCATTTTGTGAATCAAGCCCTGTAATTTTCAGTAACAGAAATGATTACCATTTCATTAATCATTGACAACAAATTGGTATTGTGAAAACAAAATGACTGTATTCTTATGAAAATACCACTTTCTTTATAAAATTTAGAAGATGACTGATAATTTTATGTGCCTCAGTTTCTGAATGCCCAACTTAAAGTTGAAAGACCCAGAATAGCAGATGGAAAACAAGATTGTCTAGATGTAGTCAATGGATCAGTCTAATTTGTGCAATGTGTGGTGCTGAGGTGTATGATGACACTTGCAGTCCCTGCCACAATAAAAGGTCACTTCCCTGCCTTGCTTATCATTCTCAGTCTTCCTTACAGCCTGTCTAAAGCATCTGCCTGTGCTTTGTCCAGGCTGTCGGGTAGTCTGAAGTCCTTAAGTGATGTTGCCTATTAATCATTAGCAATTATTCTGGATTTATTATATAAAATGATTAAGAAATAATCTATTCCAGATGTCTACACAAAGCTTCACGTGCTACATAGACATACTCTGAACTAACAAAGCTATTTCCCATGAATCTTGCTACCTGCAGAAAAGGAGCGAATTAATTCCACACATCTTTTATTATTATTTATAAATTGATTCTTAAATAAAGATGCTTACATCTGCCTCTTGCTCCAGATGGTGCAATTTAGCTGCCTATGTTACTCGCGAGTTGTTTTTGGTTTTAAACAAATACTTAACCCAGCAATTGTCTTATCAAGAATTCTCCATTTCTCGCAACTGACTCCTAAACTGCATTGCTGCTTTAATTCTCAGAACAGGGAGTTTCCTGTCTCAAAAGTCAAAAGTACAAGGAAAAAAAAAATCTTTTTAATATTTCAGTGCAGCAGCCACAGTTGTAAAACTGCCTGATACTGTACCCTCCAGTTACTAGCAAAAATTCAGGCAGCAAATTTAATCTAAAATTCTCACGAGGTCTGACAGCGTGCAGACATTAGGACAGACCTGCAGCAACCTTTTTTTTTTCCCTCTTTTTTTTTCTGCCACATCACCTGGTCATTGAGTTTACATTTATGTTCCAGCCCCTAGGAGTATCAGTTCCAGCTTACAGCAAATCCTACAACATATATAACAATGCTGTGTCCTTGTCCTAAAATCTGCCCAGGAGGAGGCAGTGAGCAGGCTGCAGCTCTCTGCCAGGACGGGCAGGTGCTGGATGCTGTTTTCCTAGTTAAGAACCATAGTGGGATGGTGCAGCTGCTCCTGGGGAAACTAGAAAAAAACAATAAGTATGGGATGTCCTGTAGGAATGTAAAAAAACACAGCATGTATAGTTTGACAAGGTCCTAGCAAAGTTATGGCCCAGATCCACCATATGACTAGCCTTTATAGAGATCTTTGGATGTGATTCACCTGTCTGCTGGCATAATAAGCAGAAATGACTGAAATATCCCTCTAAGTTATGCTGTAGCTGCAATTTTTGCCATGAAGCTTTATTACCAATAACATGTTTTGAAACAATAAAAAGTTATCAAATTATTTCATTTTGATTTTGTAAAATCTTATTCTTATAAAACCAAACTCTTAGACTTATTTTAAAATTTACAATGTTCTTGAGACTTTCATAATAAAATAAATATGTAGTTTGAGTGAACCCCTTCGGATCAGTAATACATAGCTAGCTAAATTAAAAACAGAATAAGTGAAAGCTTTCCAAATTATTATGTTAAAAAATTATTGGAAATCTCCGGTTCAGGAAGCTTGGGGGGAAAAAATTGCTACTGCTTTTAACTATTTAAATGAAAAACTTCAATCTACTTCACCAAATTTTACTTGTGGAGTGATTTTGAAGCCAGAAATCATTTGAAAGGTAAAATTTAAATGAAGATAATTTTCTATTTATGTGTGCTCCTTTACTATTGTTGAGGGTATGGGGTTTTTTTAATTGTTTTTTTTGTGTATTTTTTTTTAATTGAGATAAGAAAAACATTTGGAATTGCTTAAACCTGATTTGATTTACTGCTTCTGTACCTAAGCTGATATATCCTTTCATTATGAAACTTTCCTGAAAGATGAAAAATCTCTTCACTCTCCTGTGTCCAGGCAAAAACAGTGGCCACAGCCATCTAATCTTGTGGGTGTGTGCTCAGCATCCAGGGTTTTCTACCAGAGTGGGCATTACCCGGATCTTGATCTGATTTTAACTGAAGCTACTAACATAGCTGCTCTAAACAGGAGTAAGCCCAGGAGCAGAACTGATGCCTGAAGAATATGCAAGTAAAAAACACGTCACCATAGGCAACCAGTGAGCAGGAGATTTGGGATCATATTTTAGACCTAGATGATCAAAACTTTGGTCTGTTCCAAGTGATTTTCATACAGCTAAGCATCCAACCTGAGCTACTGAAATGCCTTATTGAAAATCTGGTAATTCCTTGGGCTGGTAGTCAGCCATGAACAAGTGCAAGATAAGGGATACTTTAAGAAACTCTTCCTGGTTACCTCTTGGCTATTCGTATCTTCTTTTCTCCTCTTACAGTTAACTGGCTGTAGGAATGCACTTTCAGGCATGGAGAACTAGCACCGCTGTGTGTGGGCTCCAGTCTCAGCTGTGAAATGGTAGGGGAGAGGACCCTTTGTCAGCTCAGAGGCTACAGTCAACTACACAAGAGCTCTTTCTGCTCCTCTTCCTTGAAAGAGGGGCTTGGGTCTTACTAAGCAGTAAGCCACAATTCACAGTGGAGACTGGAGACACTTGCCAAATTCTTTGCTGTGGGTGTCATTTTAACTTACTGATACTGGCAGACACCTATGCCCACATGCCTGGGACAACAAACTCGGAATACCTAGGCCCAAGTCAAATAGCCTTTGCAAAACCACCTTAAATTAAACTCATACTCTCCCTGGGCTTTTTATACAGCTAAAAGAGAAAGAAATGCAGGATGAATTGCTTTCTGGAGGGATATAAGGTATGAGCTGCTTCCTAACAGTGTCTCTCTTGTTGCATATTCTACAATTCAGAAGATTGGACTCCCAAATTCTGTTCTCAACTAGGCATCTAGACACAGGCTGAATGAATTGTGGCCATGTCTCATGTGGAATTCAGCTTTTAGCAAATAACTGAAAAATATCCTATTGTTAACCTTCAGGCATTCAAAAGTCCTTGAATAGTTAGCATCCTGTCCCCCTCTAATAGGGAGACTTTCGTTAATGTGATGTGCCATGATACCCAGTGCAGAATTAAAGGTGGGAAATTCCCACCCTTTTGTGAGATTGAGGTGTCACATCACCAAAACAAAACTACATTTAGCAAAGCACTGCCCCACTTGGTTCAGTATGTTCAGGCAACATCACGTTGTCATCGTTTGGCAGATACACAGATTTTATAAACCTGCTAAGCTATTGCTAAGCTGTCGGTTCAGGCTATTTCATCTAAATATCAAAGATCCATGTGTTTAAAACTGAAAATTATGGGGTTTTGACTCTATGTTTTCCAATACACTTTGACAGTGGGTTCCCACCATTCTTTCTTCTGATGCACTTAGGCCCTTTTACGGTCAATGAATGATATCTGAAGCCATGATACAGAACCAAAATCTTCCCAGATACAAATAGCCAATTATAAAATGCAGCTCAGGGTTGAATAATTCTTTGCTGACCCCGTAAGGTGATAAAGTGATGGCCAGAGGCATGGGTTTCATTATCCATATCATTATCACAGCTCATATGACTCCCATGTTAATGCCAACAATTAGTTTGCTCAGATTTTCTATGAGAAATTTTCTGTATGAACCTAGCAAACTACATCCTGATCACTTTGTTCCAGCTTTCTAAGACAGAGGCATAAACACTGTGAATGACCATATATCTATTGATTATGAGCTTGGACAGAGTTAACACCCACACAATAATAAGACATGTCCAAATGAGCATTAGGATCCAAGACAGATCAAGCATGCAGCAATTGTACCTATCAGCCTCATTAGCTAACCCTGACCATCCTTCATGCTTCACAGAAGTGCTTTCTGCATTTTAAAGTATCGTTAATAAGGAAAAAACGTGCTTGGAATCTCAAATCATTGCTTCTAGGTAATGTTTTTCTAACGTATTTCTATGAGCACTGAAACTAGCTGTTCATATTTCATTTGGGCTGCCTTTCTAAACCATCAGATCCACTCCTGCCTAGCACAATGCTGTACAAGGTATGTCTTATACAAAATGAGAAGTGCAACAGAGAAATGCCTAGAGACAGCTATTTTTAGAAGTAGCAGTTTAGACTACTTAGATTATAACTTGCATTAGTTGTCTTCCCACACCAGGGGATTCCTTCCATTTATTCATGTCCCCATGAACTTCCCACTATTACCATCCCCTCCAATCTTCCATATATGAAAGAGAGAAGTACTTTCCTGTAGTCCTTGTGCTTTGATAACTGAGGGACCAGCAGGAGCAGAGAGTTACTCTACGTAGTTCACAAGCCTATCCGGTAGAGCAAATGGATAATGACCCTTTAGAACTGATCGAGACAGCAATCACATTTCTGAAATTCCAATGTTTTCACATTTAGATTTCATCACAGTGAAATAAGAAGTAAGCTTCTCAAGTTTCTTTGCAATAAGGAAATTATACAAAATAATGGAGGGTGTATTCAAATATTTTCTTTTTTGTTTTAGAAAGTATTCATTAAGAGGACAGAATCCTGCCATGTGGTGTCAGGATACCATGTGCTAGGATGTACAAAAGTAGCATGCAGAGGGAAGATTTTACTTTGTTGTTGTTATTTTTATATATATATATATGTATATATGTATGCATGCGTGTGTGTATATATATGTATCTATACATATATCTCCCCAGAAATATTTTTACCAGACCAAGAACTTGAGCATGTATGTGTCTTCCAAATCTCAGGCCACTGTTGAAGTTGCCAGGCTACAGATCATTGGAGTCCTTAACTTTCACTGTACCCATTTCAGCTCCTGCAAAACGATATACTGTAACGACATGAAGGGAAACATTTTTCAACAAAGTTTCAGCTACCTTTAGCAGAATAGCTTCTGTATCTTTCTAGATATTGCCAAAGAATAGGAGAACCTAAATACAATAGAAAGTGTTTTTCTGGTATTACAAGACTATAAATAGGACAGTGCAGCATGAAGAACAGTGCCCTAAACCAGAACTCAGACCATTATTTTAGGTATTATACATGAAAGTATCCCTTCTGGTCTATCTCCATTTGTAAAAGAATGAACCATTCCAATGCCTGCTTTCAGCCTGTGATCCTGCCTTCATGCCGATTTGAAACAGTATAATTTGGCAGGCCCTTTAAACTGAGATCCTAACTGGCCATGCTTTATGAGCACTCCTTTCAAGAAGCACTTCCAAAAGGAAGATGGGAGAGGAGCCTGCCAGTGAAAGAGAGTTATGGCTAAATCTGTGATACTCTGTGATATAAGTTCCTGAAAAATAAAAACAATCTCACAGAATACCATTGTGCACAGCAAATGAGCCATGAGAGATTTGGTGGGAAGAATGAAAGGTAATACACCACTATAACAACTCCAACAGCTTAAGGACAGCCTGTGAACTGAAAGTACATAACAGCTTTAGTAAACATGAAGTTTGAATGTCAGGAAAGGTCTCACCTAGAATCCTTTAAAACAAAAGGCATCCTTCATCCTTTATTAAAAGTTTGACCTCCAACAGCAGACTTCAACTTTCAATACAGGACTGTTGCTGATGCTGAAAATCAAAAAGCATGAATTACTTTACATATACATAGAAGCCAAAAATCCCCAGATTTTCCTCTTTCATTGCTGCTCGATATCTTTGACTATCAAAAACACCAGGATGCCTTCTTCTGGAAAAAGACTCATTGTTGACTAGTTATCTTTACTTATTGCCTACCACATGTATACAGTAACAGAACTTAAAGGTTCACTTAAATAGAAGCAATAGCATTTGCCCCTCTACTGTTCAATTTCTCCAATGATTAAAATGAGTACTGGCACATACTCCGAGGTCCACTTATTTTGTGAGTAAAATGCTGAGGGCAAGCACCATTTTTTTTCTACAGACAGGTACTGCATATTGCCTTTTTCCTCTCCTTTTCCTTTCCCACTAATGAGCAGAAGCCACCCTGGCCAAATGTGCTATTTTTGAACAAGTAGCATCATAATGCATTCCCTGTACACAAGAATAAACAGATTAAGAAATGCTTAATAGAGTGGTGTTTTAATAAGCAGTCAAGTTTGGCTTTGCCCTACTGTTGGTCATAGGCTTTAGGGTATATGCACTGCACATAGGTCAGGTTTGGGTGGTCGGCAGAAGGCCCTGCAGAGCAGGCAGCAAGGCGTGTGTCTGAGAGCAGCTCTTGCAGGTGAGGCAGGATGCGCCCGGGCCCGAGTGCTGCAGTGGCCTGACGCATGGACGCACGTGGGCGCTTTGGCAAGGGGTGGCAACGTGACACCCTTTGTGGCACCCAACGTGGCACCCTTCAAGGGTGTTGAACATCAGTGTTAGTGTTGTGCTTCAAATGAAGGCTCAGGGATGCAGCACTGTCCAAAAGTGAAAATACCAGAAGTCACTGAAGTAATTTCACATTTATTTCAGAAGTAGAAAAGGATAAAAGAAGACTACACACCATTTGAAAATGAGGACATTTACTGCCAACATTACCCCCCAAAAGAGTTACATTGAAAAAATTACTTGCAAACAAATAACTGCATGTTACTTGCTGGACAGTGAGGTGGTGTTCCCAGTCTGCTCCCCCTACTCCAAGCACTGAAAAAAGTAAAAATAAAACATTTTCTAAAGCTCTGTTATAAATGAGGAGCTTTCAGATAGCTTAGAAGGGCTTGTTTGCAGGAACTCATCTCTCATAAAAGGCTTGTTGCTGCTCTAGGGAGGAGTAAAATAGCTACTGATGACATTCAAATCATGATCTGTCTTCTCAGCCATTAATTTTAAACATGATTCATACTCCATTATGCTCTGGAAACCAAAGAAATTATCCTTTATTGTGTCTAGCCATTTTTCATCACTATGTACTCATAATGACCAATTTTACTCTTTCCTTCTGATATGCGCTTGAAAATGTGCAGAAATTAACCCCGATGTTTACATTTGCCTTTAATTCAGCTTCATAAGGATTTCCCAGTGTAAATATATATTTATAAAATAGAACAGAATTATTAGCATCCAACATACATAAACAACATTAGCTTTTAAATTGCTTAAATATTACTGTTTGTAGATTAGAAACAAGTCCAGGTCAAACTTTGGGAACAAACACTACTAAGCTTTGTCCTACTTAAACACAAATTCAAATAAAAATATACATTTTAATGACTGTCTAAGCCTGACTTAGGGCATTTTAATAACCATGGAAGTGAAGTCCAAAAATGGGTGGGTTTGTAATATTCATCCTTATTTGCAACATCAATGCATTTTTAGTTAAAAAAAAAAAGAAAAAATAAGAAAAAAAAAAAAGAAAAAAAAGAAGAAGAAAAAGATCACAAACAAAGGTCCTGGCTTAAGTTTTCAAAAGTCCAGATGCAATTCCTTGTTTCAGCTTTGTGACTTTGCACAAATCATTTACTCATTCTGTGACTCAAAATCCCACCTGTAAAATGGAGATTTTTGTTATATATTTCCAAATAAAACAGATATGCTGAGACACCACGTCCTTCACCTTTAAGAGACAGAGTGCATCTTCCTACCTTTGGAGGCGGTAGCAGCTCTGAACCCCAAGTCAAGTCGAAGTTCTTCCTCAAAAGCCTGTACAAGAGGTGACATTGCTCTGCTGTAACTCTCATTAAGCTTTATTCACAGAGTGCACAGCAGTGGAATACTATTTTTAATGTATCCAGGACCTGCCTCCCCTCCCTGCCCAATTCCATGCTTGCTGAGGAACCACTGAGGGCAGTGGGGCCACCTGTGCCGGCAGGTGCCACATGGCCTGTTGGCTGGGCAGCACAGCATAACTCTCAGTCACTAGAGTATTACTCAAAGAAATACTGAGATAAGATCACTGAGTTGTCTCACAGCACACAGTTCAGTTTGATAAATATCTGATGGTTTAGGATGGAGAAGTAAATAATATTTATTATCACTAGCTACTTATTAAACAGTAGCTGAATAAGAGCAGTAAGCAGAGCATGACATGCAGCATCCTCAAAGACAATGTAATTTCCATTCCTGTCTGTCCAGCATAAGAATTCATGGGTATTAGAGGTTGAGTCAATTGTTGCTGGGTTCATTTAAAAAAAAAAAAAAAAAAAGTCTCATTACTTTTAAAATAATGGTGATGAGTGCTGAGCATAACAAGGCTTATAAATGTCTGGGTTTCTTTCCAAAGTAGGAGTTACCTCTAGCAGTTAGGGATAGCAAATGATGTTATGCCGCTCATACAGCTTGTCACACATGAAGCAAATCCCACACCTCCCCCGAGTACAAGCTTCAGAGAACACATTTCCAGCATAATCACTAAGATTCAATTTTAAGTTAAGTTATTGATGGATTGCAAATAAATATGAGATTTGAAGTGGGGAAGCTATCCCTATTTTTAAAACCTTGAGAGTGCTACAAGAAAAGAGGGATGATGTATAGATGTATTGGGTGTTGGCAGCAGTGGGGCTGCAGGGGTGGCCTCTGTGAGAAGAGTCCAGGGGCTGTCCTGTCCTGGACACTGCCAGCTCCACAATGGACCCACCAGAGGACACAGCTGAGCCCATCAGCCAAACTGGTGGCACCTCTGGGAAAACATAGTTAAGGAAGGGGAGAAAAGGCTGGACAGGGAGAAAAAGGAACAAAAACACTGTGAGAAACAACCCTGTGAACACCAAGGCGAGAGAAGAAGGAGGGGGAGGACCAGGTGCTGGAGCAGCCTGTGGAGAGGACCACTCTGGAGCAGATATCCTCACTGCACCCATGGAGGACCCTGCAGTGGAGCACCAACCACAAGGTCCCCTTTGTTGTCTCGGTCTCTAATTCTTACCCATAAACTTTCAACCTGCTCATGGCTATTCTTCAGAGACAGCTCTTCACAGTCTATCCATTTCTTGATGTAGAGGCCAACCCCTCCCCCCCTCCTTACTTGCCTGTCCCTTCTGAACAGCTTGTAGCCATCGACAGCCACACTCCAGTCATGGGGTTCATCCCACCAAGTTTCAGTAACGGCAACTAGGTCTTATCTTTCTAGCAGCACAGTGGCTTCCAGCTCCTCTTGTTTCTTGCCCATGCTGCGTGCATTGGTGTAGAGGCACTTCAGTTGGGCTGTCAGCCGTGTCACCTTCTTAGTGGACCACCCTTTAATTCCGTTCAGGTATTTCACTGGTGTTTCCCTGTTGGCTCCTATTGCCTCAGGATCCCCTGGCTCATCTCTGTAGGACTTCAAGTGTGCTGCAGTGTAGCCAGCACATCTCAGAGCAAAAGGTTAAGGGCCCTCGCTAGCACCCCATCTCTCTAACCTTGGTGTGTCATCCCACAGCTTGTCATGGGCAAGCCTGATACTATCCCCCTCCCCCTTCAAGCCTAGTTTAAAGCTCTGTCAATGAGCCTCACTAACTTGTGAGCAAAGACCCTCTTCCCCCTTTGAAGAAAGGTGAATCCCATCTGACGCCAGCAAGCCTGGTGCCATGTAAGCCATCCCATTACTGAAAAACCCAAAATTGTGGTGGTGACACCAACCACGGAACCATTAATAGACTGGGCCCATCTGTTTCTTCCAATGTCACTGCCTGCAAGTGGAAGGAGAGAGGAAAAAATTACATGTGCTCCAGATTCCCTTACCAACTGTCCCAAGGCCCTGAAGTCTCTTTTGATCGTGCTTGGACTATGCATTGAGGCTTCATCACCACCCACATGGAAGAGCAGTAATGGGTAATAGTCTGAGGGCCATACCAGGCTAGGAAGTTTCCTTGCGATGTCCTTAACCTGGGCCCCCAGGGAAGCAGCAGACTTCCCTAAGAGGAGGGTGTGTCTGGCATATTGGACCCTCTGTTCCCCTCAGAAGGGAGTTGCCTACAACTATAATCTGTCTTTTCTTCCTCGTGGAGGTGGCTGTGATATGGGGGTGTAGGCCTTTCTGACTTTGGCGACACCACTGGTGTAGATGGACTGTCATCCATATCATCCATTGACTGGCCTTCCATATCCAGAGCCTCATACCTGCTGTACAGAGGCACCTGGGAAGGCGAGGTGGGCAAGGAGAGGGTCTACCTGCTGCCCTGAGCATGGAATTACCTCCATTTGTTCCTTTCCTTTAAGCTACTGCCTTCAGCCTGACACAGGGAGGATACAGGATCCCCTTGATCTTTTTTTTTTTTTTTCTGGTGGCTGTCCCTGTTTCTGTCTCAGGGAGGGCAGAGCATGGTTCCACCAGTCTCTCTCTTTCTCAGACTCCCAGAAGCTCCTTAACCTTTCTACTTCCTCTTGTAGCTCTGCCACCAAGCTGAGCAGATTGTCCACCTGGTCACACCTCCCACAGCTGTTCTCGCTACTGCCATCTGTCACCAGTGAAAGGCTCTGGAACTCTCTGCAGCCTGAGACCTGGGTGGCTGCATGTTTTGGTGGGAGCTCTATCTGGGTTGCCACACCGACTCTGGTGAGTGCAGAGGACATGGCTTTCCGCTGGGTGGATACCATAGCTAAGCTCCTTCGGAGAGGGTGGTGACCACAATTGAACTCACCTCTTGAGCAAGTAGGGTGGCTGTGCCTTTCCGCACAAACTGCCACGTGGACTGCCGCTCCATGCCCTGTTTGCCCACTCTGTTGGCAGTGCTTCTGGTGGCTCACGCTCCCCAGGCTGGTTTTTATAGGTGTAGGGGTGGTCGCAGTTGCTCTGGCAACGCCCAGGCCTCATCAGCATCTCCTGTGAGAGCTGCCGGCTCCTGACAGGTCTCTTCGCTGCCCTCGCATTTCCTCAGGAAAACCCCCTGTGAGCCAAGACCTGCCGCTCCTCTGCGGATCGGGCTGGCTCCAGAGCAGCTCCTCTTGGCAACTCGTATCAGAAGATAATTCATCCATATTGCATTTTGCTAATGGAAATAAAAAGGCATCAAATATTTGCTACATGATTAAGTAAAAGAAAGGTAAAACCATACAATTTCCTGGAGCCATTGTTCTACAAATAATGAATTTACATGATGCTAGACAGTCACAGTAATTGCTTCCAATATCAATCTTTCATTTATCCTTGCCACATTTCTCAAGGTTTTAAAAACAAACAAACAAACAAACAACAAACCACAGTATGTTTGTAGCATTTTAAGGAAAATATTGAAGTTGTTGAATTGATTTTGAATAAATAATCCAAATCCTCACTTAAAGTTGTTCCCATTTTGACCTCTGACTTGTCAGAGAATGACTAATAAGCAGACAAGCTATCTGTGCTGCCCAAGTCATTTCTTGGTATGTAAAGGTCCCCCATCGTTTCCTATCCTGCTATGACATCCAGCTTGCTTAAAGCCAAAAATATTGACACCCCCCCCACCGGACATTTTGTGCATTAAGTCAGTTAAAACAGTACCAGAACAATAAACAATAACCTGTAGAAATCAGTAAAGACACTTTAATTGCTGAGTAGAGTTTCTGGGGTGGAAAACAGTATGAAGATTTTGTGTATACATTCTCATAGTTCTTTCAAGAGGTAGAAACAAATTAGAAAGCAAGGAACCAATGTATTGTATAGCCACTTTCCCCTCACCTTTTTTTATCCTGTCTCAAATGAGTGATAAAATTAAAATGAACACTGAAGCAACACAACATGAACCAATCTATGAAACTTAATGTCCTAAAGATGGTTCAGCATGCCTGAACAAGAACACAATGAAGGAAAAAAAGTTAATCTAATTATAAAACTTATGACCATTAAGTTATTTATGTTGAAGATATTTGCCACAATTCTTTGCAGAGATTTAAATATGTAATCTAAGAAAATAATTTTTTCTGGAAAATGACTGAGGTGACTGGTGATAAGAAGTTAAAATGAATTATATAGAAGCAAATGTATGGTAACATTTGATGCAATTCAGCTATTGAAATTGCCTCAGTATTGTTAGCAGTTAAAAACCACTTTTCTCAAGTGATCAACATCTATTCCCAGAACTATTTTGGGTAATACGCACAGTTAAGAATGATGCTGAAATTCTTCTGTGAAGCAGCTCAGGAAAAGATATTCGGATATTCATTTATTGTCAGCTAGGATCTTGGCAGGTTAGAAGGCCACACGCTGCAAAAATTTTACTGTACACCAGCTGACCTAAACAGGGCTCTAATTCCCAGAAAATGCAACCAGAGAACCACATTCTGCACTGGTTTGCATTCAGTAGTATTACATGGGAGAAACATAGGACAGAATATGTATATGCAATACACTAAATATACCTATTAAAAGTTTCTTGTATTTTATTCCCTCTTTGTGTACTGTTCTTCAATAATGACCACTTTTGAAACAACATTTAATTCATGAAGCATACAAACTCCATAAAAATGATGCCACCAATTTCAAATGGTTTTGGATCAAACTTGTGAGATAACCCTATTTCAACCTTGAACTGGCCCTGCTCCTGTTCATTGTATACTCTTCTTTGGCTTAACCCTATCTTCTTTTGTATTTGTGAAAGTTAATCCACATCAATTAGGCAAAAGCTTTACACATCTCACCACAAAAAAAAAAAAAAAAGCTGTTAATTTCCCTGCACCTATGCTATTTCTCTTGTTGTTATTACCATGTACCAGAAGAGAAGTCTTTTAAATTGCTAAAAAACCATCTTTTTATTTTTCAGTGAAAACGTGATATAAAATCTTGAAAAAAACCCATGGGTAATATGGGAAAAAAACCCCTATATTTTTGTTAAGGGAAAAAAAAATATTGTTGTGGTCAATGTTATTTGCAGTTTATTCTACCCCCTAAAAAAAAGAGGCTTAAGATGACTTAAAAACATTTCCATACTTCACATGCACTGCGGTCATATAGCATCTTCTATAGTGCTTATATTGGAGCATTTTCGTATGGGTTTTCAAGCCATGTCTAGCTCTTAGGCTTCTTAAGAACCTTGGCTCTTCTAGCTTGGGAAAAGAGAGTAGCTGCACTGCATACATGCTTGCTGGCACCCCAGTCTTTCCTAGGACATCAGATGGGGGAGATGAGGAATCCCAGACAAACAAACCCCATAATTATGCATTTTGCTGAGTGGGAAGTTTATTGCACACGAATTTTTTCTAGGCCATTGCTAAGGTTCCCTCACTTTGACATAGACCATAGAAGGGTCTTAGCATAATGGAAATTAACATACAACTGTCTTCGATGAGTCTCCTACGTACACTAAGAAAGAGCAGTCATTCCTTCTATATATATTTGGTTTGTATACCCTGCTATTTTTTTACCAGGCTTCTCAGTTGTAAAAGAGATGTCAGTTAAACAACTCGTACAAGGGAGTCATTAAAAGTTTTGCTATGCGACATCATCCACAGAACTAAATACATTTCCGGTTTTAGTATTAAGAGATACCTCTATTATTGTAAGCATGGTGTGGTGAATGCCGTAGTTCTGAGAGTGCCCGTTGTGCCACGTGACGGCTGGCACATTTGGCGTACTCCATGCCGCAGATCCTATGTATCAGCTATCAATCACATCTCTCATGTCAGTCTGTTACCTTCTGCTGGAAATACCTGGCATATTCTCATCTTCTTAAATACTGATGTAAGTCCTACTTGTCCATGCTTCTTATGCATGTAAACTCCTGTGCATCAGAATGAGAATACCGTACAGATACATACCTGCATACATATATATATATACACACACATGTAATCTCCATAAAAGCAGTAGTGCAGATTACCTTTATTCAGCTTTAAAAAGAAATTCAGTAATGTAGTTGTAGATATACTGCGTATTGCTCTTGGCAGTGCTAAAAATAAGTCATTTGGATTAAACATTTTCAAGTAGAACATTTTATAACTTAAATAATATTATTTTTATTCAAGATCCCATTCGGTTTAATGCAATTTGTCTGAGAGCATGCACTAATTTCTGTTCTCAGCATAGCCTTGGGAGGATAAAAATGTTAAATGCAATTCTTTGTGGGTTTTAAGATATCGTCTTGCCTTATTTAGAGTAGATTATCACTACCCAGTGAGGCTTATGTACCCATAGCATTCATGATTATGAGTATACGTATAAGAAAAATACTGAAATTATCATGTAACAGGCTTGACTATATTCTATATAAGTAGCTATTGAATTGTAGCCAGCATCATAAAATATTGGCAGGTTCTCATTTTCTTAACAGTTGGAGCCTTTTGGTCAAGCAAACTGTTATTCTTACATCTAACAAAATTTATTGCAGTAAGTTGTTAAACTGGAAGTTTAATTTAAGTTGTTAAATTGAAAAGCTCTGCTAATTGAAAGTGGAAAATACAGAGTAGTCTGAAAGTATGAATGAGGAGTAAATTACAGATAAAAGGACTGACAAGAAAGGAACCCATATGGATAGTTTGATGTTTACAAATTGGGTCTTAATATAATACGTAATTTTGTCTTCATTTTCTGTCTTCATTGCCTGCATGTGAATGTAGTGACTGGATTCTCACTGTTATAAACAAAAGCCAAATACAGTCTGCAGAAATTATTTTTGTCAAATTTAAACAAAGCATGCTAAAAAACAGTCTCAAATTTTCACCTTCAGTTTAACATTCTCTTTAACATTTATAGCTCTCTAGTGAAGCTTAACAACAGCAAGAGTATCAGTAATTCTTTCTGCAAGTCTATCAAAATCTTAGGTTTCCTCCATAGAATGAAAATACCAGGCTTTTTGCACAGTTTATAAATATATTAGACTGACTCCACATCTTTTATGAGTTACTTGTTTGCTTCTGACTGGTAAAAAGCTAAAACAAACTGACTTTTAATTGTAGCCTTGAAACTTAGACATGAAAAGTGTAAAAATAGGTGAAACCAATCATCTATTGCAGAAAGCTGAGGGCAGTTCTAAAGTTCAAGAAGCTTTTCAAAAAGGTAAAATGAATGTAATCTTTATGAGAAATGTCAATTTTATTCTGGGCAACTGCAGTCAAAACATGAGGGTTTTAGCTGGAACAGTTAAGAACCATATGCTCAGAAAACTAAAAGAAGGAAATAATAGTATGGGGAAAGTTTAACATCTTGACATTAAATTATGGGCTTTAATAAAAATTATGATATGTTTTTATATGATCAGGTATAACCAACTACTATGGCAGGTAATAAAACAAAAATGAAAAGACTCGTTTCATCTGTCAGTCTCTGGTTGCAGTAGAGCTCTGCAGGAAACCTAAATGTGTGGGTCTTTGAACTAAGCTAAATCGCTGTGTGAAATAAACCATTTTTACTTTCAAAGTCTCCATGCTAGAGATAAAAGTATCATATTCAGACTGGTTTTTGTTCAATAGTATAGAAAACTTTAGTCCAAGTTTCAGAGACTAGCCCCCACCTTTATGACCCCTTCTGTAGGTTTTTAATGGCATATTTTTGTTAGTTAAATTATTAAATTCATATATGATTGCATAATTGCAATATGGTCCTTAAACCATGTAATCAACCTTTTATGAGCTGTAGTTTAGATTACTACTACTTGGGAAAAGTATTTTTCTAGAAAAACTACACTACATTAGTGTAGTCAATAACAGAAATTTTATAGATTTTTTTTTGTCTTTAAAACAAATAAAGATCACTAACTGTAAATAAGGCAAATATTTCAATAAGTGTCTAAGCAGCTAATTCTGCTCAGAACAGTCTAATAGCTTCCCCCCTCCCTCCCCCGAAATGACTAAATAGATAAAGCCAATGGAAGATAAGTACCTAATTTGTTAAAGATCCTTGAAAATCTCAGCTGGTGTTCATCAGAATCATTAGATGCTTAAATTCCTTAGGGAATCTGAAAAATTCTTTCTACAGACATCTATACATGGCTGATTTGATATATAGGAAAAGTCTCAGTGCAGTTTCTGTATAAAGTTGTTCTTTTCATAAGCATGCTTGGCAAAAGCTATGTCTTTCAAATCTCCTGAATTATTAAAATGGTTCCTCAACCTTCTTGCTGCTGTGAAATGGTTACAAAGAAGCTTGTACTAGTAAAGCTCATTTCCACACTGGCGGGAAAATAACTATACTGGTATTAGGCATATTCATAATGACACAACTTTACCCACAAATGGGGTACCCATAACCCAGTGGTTTAAAAAACACATAACAATCTTATGTACAAAACCTTTCAGTTTTTGTATTTTAAAACTGTTGATACTTTAGTGTTAAGCAGCATTAATTCCACCTGTGATTAACTAACTAATTTTGGGCTCACAGAGTTTCAGGTAAGTCAGTCAGAACTTCAGCTCTGAGATAAGGCTGAAAACTTCTCTTAAACTGACACATACTTTATATACTTTGGGATTCACTTGCTCAAGGAAGGAGTTATATGAAGTCAAAGCTACACACAGAACCTTTAGATTTTTTTTTAAAGTAGCACAGTTACTGATATTAAGTGTGGCTGTCAATGGCTACAAGCCATTCAGTAGGGACAGGCGAGGAAGGAGGGGGAGAAGGACTAGCCTCTACATCAAGAAATGGATAGAGTGTGAAGAGCTGTCTCTGAAGAATAGCCACGAGCAGGTTGAAGGCTTATGGGTAAGAATCAGAGACCGAGACAACAAAGGGGACCTTGTGGTTGGTGTCTACTACAGGCTGCCTGATCAAGAGCAGCCTGTTGATGAAGCCTTCTTACTCCAGGTACAGGAGGCATCGTGCTCGCAGGTTCTTGTCCTGGTGGGGGACTTCAACCACCCCAACATCTGCTGGAAAAGCTGTAGGCAATCCAGGAGACTCCTGGAATGCATTGAGGATAACTTCTTAAGCCAGGTAATAGACAGTCCTACCAGAGGGGATGCACTACTGGACCTGTTGATCACCAATGCAAGTGAGCTAATCGGTGATGTCAAGATTGGAGTCAGCCTGGGCTGCAATGATCATGCACTGGTGGAGTTCGGGTATGGGTCAGGTGAAAAGTAAAGTCAGGACCCTGAACTTCAGGAAAGCAAACTTCCAGCTCTTCAAGGAATCAGTCAATAGGACCCCCTGGGAAACTGCCCTCAGGGACAAAGGAGCAGAACAGAGCCATCAGATCCTTAAGGATGCTTTCCATAGAGCACAAGAGCTCTCGAACCCCAGGTGTAAAAAATCAGGGTAGGAAGACAAGAGACCAGCATGGATAAGTTGAGACCTGCTGGTCAAACTAAAGGGCAAGAAGGAAATGTACAGGCAGTGGAAGCAGGGACAGGTGTCCTGGGAAGAGTATAGGGATGCTGCCTGGTTGCGTAGGGATGAGGTCAGGAAGGCCAAGGTGCAGCTGGAGCTGAACTTGGCAAGGGATGCAAAGAATAATAATCAGGGCTTCTACAGGTATGTCAGCCAGAAAAGGAAGGTCAAAGAAAGTGTACCCCCACGATGAGCAAGAGTGGCAAACTGGTAACAACGCACAAGGAGAAGGCAGATGTACTCCACAACTTCTTTGCCTCAGTCTTCACTGGCAACCTCTCTTCCCACACCTCTCAAGTGGATGGACCACAAAGCAGGGACTGGGGGAGCAAAGTCCCTCCCACTGTAAGAGAAGATCAGGTTCGAGACCACCTGAGGAACCTGAACATACCTAAGTCTATGGGACCTGATGAGATGCATCCCAGAGTCCTGAGGGAACTGGCTGATGTAGTTGCGAAGCCACTCTCCACAATATTTGAAAAGTCATAGCAGTCAGGTGAAGTCCCTGGTGACTGGAAAAAGGGAAACATTGCACTCATTTTTAAAAAGGGTAGAAAGGAGGACCCTGGGAACTACTGACCTGTCAGCATCACCTCTGTGCCTGGGATGATCATGGAACTATAGAAGCTATGCTATGCATGGATCATAGAAGCTATGCTAAGGCACATGGAGGACAGGGAGGTGATTTGAGACAGCCAGCATGGCTTCACCAAGGGCGAGTCCTGCCTGACCAGCCTCGTGGCCTCCTATGATAGAGTGACTGTATCAGTGGACAAGGGAAGAGCTATGGATGTCATCTATCTGGACTTCTGTAAGACCTTTGACATGGTCCCCCACAACATCCTTCTCTCTAAATTGGAGAGAGATGGGTTTGATGGATGGATTATTTGGTGGATAAAGAATTTTCTGGGTGGTTGCATCCAGAGGGTAGTGGCCAACAGCTCCATGTCCAGATGGAGATCAGTGACGAGTGGTCTCCCTCAGGGGTTCGTATTGGGACCAGTACTATTTAATATCTTCATCAATGACATAGACAGTGGAATTGAGTGCAGCCTCAGCAAGTTTGCAGATGACACCAATCTGCATGGTGTGGTTGACATGTCTTAGGGATGGGATGCCATCCAGAGGGACCTGGACAAGCTTGAGAAGTGAGCCTGTGTGAACCTCATGAGGTTCAACAAGGCCAAGTGCAGGTTCCTGCACCTGGATCGGGGCAACCCCTGGTATCATTACAGGCTGGGGGATGAAAGGATTGAGAGCAGCCCTGCGGAGGAGGACTTGGGGGTACTGGTGGATGAAAAGCTGGACATGAGCTGACAATGGGTGCTTGCAGCCCAGAAGGCCAACCATATCCTGGGCTGCATCAAAAGAAGCGTGGCCAGCAGGTCGAGGGAGGTGATTCTGCCCCTCTACTCCGCTCTGGTGAGACCCCACCTGGAGTACTGCGTCCAGCTCTGGGGCCCTCAGCACAGGAAAGACATGGACCTGTTGGAGGAAGCCCAGAGGAGGGCCGCAAAAATGATTTCTTCTATGAAGAAAGGTTGAGAGAGTTGGGGTTGTTCAGCCTGGAGAAGAGAAGGCTCTGGGGAGACCTTATTGCAGCCTTTCAGTCCTTAAAGGGGGCTTCTAAGAAAGGTGGGGACAGACTTTTTAGCAAGGCCTGTAGCAATAGGACAAGGGGTAATGGTTTTAAACTAAAAGAGGGTAGATTCAGATTAGATATAAGGAAAAAATTTTTTACAATGAGGGTGGTGAAACACTGGAACAGGTTGCCCAGAGAGGTGGTAGATGTCCCATCCTTGGAAACATTCAAGGTCAGGTTGGATGGGGCTCTGAGCAACCTGATCTAGTTGAGGATGTCCGTGCTTATTGCAGGGGGGTTGGATTAGATGACCTTTAATGGTCCCTTCCAACCTAAACTATTCTATGGTTCTATTACACCGACGTGACAGAATATTGCATAATGATAGAGGATAAAAGCTAAATGGTATTCTGATTAACAGGAATATGTTATTTTTGTAAACATTTGTAAAGCATTCAGAAAAAATATTAATTAAACACATTTCCCTCTGTCAGAGAGATAAAAAGTAACTTATTCAAGTTCACCATTGTTGTTACTGTTACAGTGTAAAATGAAACTATAAAAAGGACGACTGTCGATTAAAAAAAATATTTCTCAGTGCACATTGCACTGAGCAGAATTCCCGTTTATATTACTGAAACCACAGTCAAGATCCTTGATTTTTAATGAATATTTAGAAAACTAGAATGCAAAATACTATTTTTTCCTGTGTATCATATATGTAAAATATACCTTATATATGAAATATATATACTTTTTATTTTTCATTCCAGATCAGTGAACCAAATTCTGTATTGTAGTTTTGTTACATCCCGATATCATGAAGACTTTCACACAGAGGAAAAAAAAAAATTATCTATTTGACTTTACATATATATCTGTGATTTGTTGAACCAAACAAAATGTATCTTAATGTCTATTTCAAAGTATCAAGTAATGCATTCTGTTCTTACCTGTGATGCTCTGAAAATACAAAAAATTAGGCGTTGGTGATGATGACAAGTAGCCGCTGTGAATAAGTTGCTCTCACAGTGTTCTGCCAAGACCCAAAACTGGCCAGATTGTGAAAGCTGTGGGCTGTCTGCTTTGTAGATGACAGGTATCCTGAAGAGAACAAAGTCAAACGCTGCAGCACATGTAGGCCAGAGGTATGACATTGCTGGAGATATTGTATGCATTTTGTGACTCTGACAATTGCAGTGATAGCAGACTGGAGAACAGAAATTATAGATGTCTACATGCAGATGTTTTGGGGAAAATTTCCAGCAGTATTCACTTATACTTAATAAGGTGATAATTCAACTTACAGTAGAGGTCTCTTCTCCATTTTACAACTATCTAGTAATTTTGTGTCTGTATAATTTTTCTTTCCAAATACATGATACATAAATGTGGATTATTTGGTCATACATTTTTGTTCAGTAAAACAAAAATAATTTGAGTTTTGCAGGTTGGAAAAATAATCCCCCAAAAGATACATATTAAATCTCTTTGTAAACTGTAGGTTAATAAATAATTTTTATGACAGAAGGTATTGCCATCCAAAATGCCTTTTGAGAAATCACTTTTTGAAAAAAAAAAAAAAATACTAGGAAGTACTGGGACAACATAATCAAAATGCTCCAAGTCCCTTATGATCATACTGATTATACAGAGGTGATGATCAGCATCCAAGAATTAGCAGAGAAAGCTAAAGAGTAAAGCAAGGCTTTGTTATGCCCTGCTACTGTTTGCATTATTTATTGTCTGAATCAAGAGGAAGATAATCATAAAAGGCAACTAGACATTTCCCTGGCAAAACCCATTTGAATGACCTTCATTTTACTGATGACATTAATCAGCAACAGAAATACATGGTTTTATTAAAAAAGGCAAAAGAAGTGTGTGCCTGTTAATATTCTAGGTATATTGTTAGAAACAGCAAGTCTTTTTACTTATCTAGAAAATCATAGTTGCTGTAATAGTGACATCAGCCGTTAACAACAAACATCCTTCAGAAACTTGAAATATTTTTGGCCACAGAAGCATGACCAGCACTGACACAATAATAACAATTTCCAATACCTCCTCTCCTTCTTTAGAGATATTTCTGGAATACCACAACAACGAGGAACTTTTCTAGAATTCATTGTTCCTATCAGGAAGGTCTTTAAAATAAATTGGAAAGAACGTATTCTATCTTCTGGAAGTCTGAGGAGTGCAGACAAACTGAACACATCAGATGTGAACCATGAACACAGTTAGATGGCAACTTCCACAACAGCTTCAGCCTAAAAAAAAAATATAATAAGGCTTACTGAAATCACAGATAGAATAGTAAGGAAACAGCCTTCATCATCACCAGGAAGATCAAAAGTCTAATTAATCCAAGTCCAGAATGCCCAGTGACATGTGGTGGATAATTTTGAGGGAGCACAAGGTAAAATCAGACATACTGAAGGCATTGCACGTATTTCTGTTTTCAACAGGATAAAAAAGATCACTCCAGCATGAATTACATTTTTACTTCTGAATGTTGATCTCCCCTCACAATGTGAACAAGAATAGAGATTAAAAAATAACACCTCTAATATCACAAATAAAGGGTGACAGTTTGTTAATTACTTAACAGTATAAATGAATGCATATAATAAGAACTGCAGACTAAAATGGTTTATTTTTGCAGTCAACAGGATTTTGGAGGCTATTTACTCAAGTAATCAATAGCAAGCCAAATGTCACCATGACAACTATCATATTACAGATGCAGTACTTTGTATAACCTTTGGGTTAAATGGACTTTTTAAAAACTCACTTAATTTAAAAGTCTCTTCGCTACTTTATCCTCTCTCAAAAAAACTTTAAAAGAAGAAGTGAAAATGTCAATTCTATTAAATTTTTTATGCAGGTAAGGCAGCCAACTTGCTAGGTTGTATGTCTACAAATCCAAATTCTAATACTTACCTGATGATTTGGGTTAAAGAATCAGAATTGAGCAGGACATGGCAATAGTCCTACAGCACTTTTTTCCAGGCCACTGGCTATAAAAACTAGCAGTGTTCAAAAACTAGTGAAGCTTAGCCACCCTAACATGTTACAAAACCTAAGCTCAGGATGGTCTTTTGGTACACTCTGATCTTGTAAGGGATTTCAAAGGTATGCACACTGCGACTCTCATGCATGAGTGAGATTGAAGGCCATTCTGGCCGTTTCAAAGGTGGACCCATCTCATCCTCAGTATGAGTGTTTCCTTACTGTCAACGCACTCTAACTAACCACTGTCCTTGTCACTAGAGTTACAGCCAGAAAAACATCTTTGATTGGGTCATCTCCATGTGTCAGCCTAGATGTTATTTTCCTGGTGCACATTTTCAGCTACATCACTCCCTCCACAAGCTACAGTGGAGGCCAGGCAGAATACAGGCATCTCAATTGGCAATGGGTATCTAAGTTTTAACAATTAAATCTCATGACTAATTTTGAAGAAATGACCAAGTATCATTTTGACCAGGATCACTTCCTTATTCCTACCTCAGTAATGTTAATTTACCATTTCAAGGCTTTCATAAGGGTTTCCTAACTTCCTTTCTTTCTATATCACAACTGTGCTGTGGATGTCACCTGCTATAGTAGCACCAGGCTACAAGCATATATGCCACCTGCTTGATTCAGGTGTGAGGTTCTAGTAAATAAGGGTAAGCTTCTTAGAACAGGGATCATCCCAGTGTCATGTCTGCATACAAAATTAACTGCAGGTGGAGTTTGGTGCATGATGGACAACTTTCATTACCTTATATATAAACCATAAGAGGAATGCACAACTTGAAAAAATAATAGAACAGATGACATGCAGATTAAAAGCCATTCGTGAAGAATCAGTGGATGCTTGATACTAGGGTTCTACCTGCATCCCATCTAAACCAGCAGGAGAACTGTAATTGGCATCTAAATGAAAGAGAAACAGTTCTGAGAGTTATGAAAGTGAAAGAAAGCAAAAGAGAAAAATTACATTGTTAAAAACTCTTGTTTTAATAAGAATGTGCAAAGTTCTGGAAACGGAATTGGGCTTTTGGCAGGGGAGTCAGCAGGCCGAATTTAAATGTTAATTTTGATCTGTAGTGCAGAACGCATTTGGTAATAAAGGTTAGATACATTTTTTTTGTAGTAAGTATCCTATCACATGGTGTGATTTATATCCTAATTAGTTTACAACCCTGTAGCCAGTCCATCTTACAAACAATTAGCTGAGAGATTTTCTTAGCCTAGCATTTGATATGAGTGCAATAATTTCTATCTTTTCTTCCTCCTGTCCTCTTCATTTCTTCCCCCTCATGTTAACAGCTTAAGAACAAAACCTAAAGGGTAAAAACATCCCGAGTTCTTAAATGACATTAAAGAACACAGCTTACCAAGCAGTAGCCTTTTTCTCCAAAACAAGTTAGCACTATTATTTCTCGGATTATGACATCTGTGATTGATGCATATTATATAAGAACATTTTGTGCAGATATCAGTATAAAGTTTATAGTACTAATAATGGAAAAATCTGATTCAGTACTTTGTGTGAGTCTGAAAGACATGAAGAATAGATTTATATTCTTTGAGCTAAATTAATCACTTCTACTGTTCTATCATCAATTGTCCATTGATATTTCAAAATCACAGAGCCTACTGTATGTGTTGTACAACAGCTGTTTGGCATTATTTAAAGAGGGAAACATTTCTTCAAACACATATAAGACATCAGGAAATAAACTTTCAGAAGCAATTGCTTTAGGCTGAAATCTGACACAAGGAAATAAACTTATCCACAGTAAAACAAATTTAATAGGCATTTCACTCAGGATAAATTTGGCCTTTTGTCTTAAGATGAAAGCAAGAATTACTTTAACTTAAAAATTAAATACAGCTCTTGACAGAATATACCAAGTGAGACTACAGATGCTTTGTATGGCCTCTTTTGCCAAAGCAGATCAAGAGAGAACAGGCACTACGTGTGGTGTCCCAATTGCTGATGCTGTAAGCAAAGACTAAGTACAAAGCAGTCATAACTTTCCATAGTCAAGGTTGCAATTCAATTTGTGTTCAAAACTGACTGGCATCGTCAGAAATACACACTCACAAATCAAGTGCTTTAAAAACATACAATTCTGTTCAAGAGAAAAAATAAACAGGTAGAAGAGTATTAACAAAATAATGAAATGAGAATGTCTTTTAAAGCTACTGATAATTATTCAAATATATTTTGAGACAGAGATAAAAATAAAACTTGGCCACACTTGCTGATGCAATTTTTTAATTACAGTTTCTTCATCTTCGCTAGAAGGCTTTTCCTGATACATCCTGAGGTATCATTTGTGTTTTTATTTCATAAAATCCCATTAGCAACACACAGTCAGCCTGAGATCAAAGCATGTTCTTATTAGATGCAAACCATGTTTTGTGAGTCAGGGTTGGCTACAAAACATAAATTCCAAGTTTAAACTAGTCCTCCTACACATTGGCTATTGCCGATAACTATACCAAAACATTTGTGATTATAATTGATTTTGAAATAAAGAGCAAACAACATGTGGGTTCTCTAATTAATGGACTGATTTTGTGTTGAGTTACTAATACTTACAGTGCAACTCTAAGTTGCAGAAAGTTCTTAAGGAAATCGTTCTTGCATTTTTAAGAATAAATAGCAGACTATATGGATTTTGTGTGTGTATATATGTACACACAGACAAGCATTACAGTAGTCAAAATTTTATCAGAAAACTTTAAGAAAAGACTTCCTTTTAGTGACTCCTCTCTTGAAACATAAGTGAGCCAAAACCGCTAATATCCTCACAGATGGGTACTTTCATTTTTCCTTGTGCTAAAATATGCTTTTGAATTGCTTCATTCCAAAAACACTCTTTCTACTCTTTGCAAAATGTTTTAAGTTATAAATGGCCATTAAAATCACAATACCTACAACATGATAGGTTGTAACAGCTACCTAGGAGTTCTGCAATCTGCATCATCAATAACCTCTAAATTAAGGCGTTTAATCTGATTATGAGCAGATTAAGAAAGCACTGACATGACAGACTTAGTCTAGCCTCTTAATTATCCATGGATTATGATATTTGTCTTTCCAAAATACTATTAGAAGTGAAAATGAATACATTAAGGAAACAGGCAAGTACTATGCAAAGTTGCACTGCACAGTATTATCACCTCTCACTCTCCATTGTAGACTTCTGTAACAGTAAAATAATGCTACTATCACAATCAAATCACTGTGTTAACCAAAAGAAAGGCACATAGGGTTAAACTAGGAATTTAAGCAGAGCTCAGAGGAAGAAGCAGCGCATAAACCTTATCAGTAGCGGAGTGATTCTACGAGGTAATTATAACAAGAATATTGAGGCTTATCACAACTTTTCCTGTTTCTCTCTGCTTCTGACAGTAATTTACTATACGCTTGTGCAAAATCCTGTAGATTGGCTCATATTTGCTGTAACATGAAGAGTTTGAGCCAAGTTCTATCCAAGAACTCCATGTATCTTCTTCAGAAAAGGAGTGAATAACTATAGAGCTCTGAAAAATCAAGTCAGAAGCATGAGGTGTATAATCTCACTTTTTGAGACATTTGTATTCAAACCTGATGAAAGAGATGAGAAAGACAGGTGGGACCAATCTGAGACTTGTTAGGTGGAATAGGTGGCCTCCTTGAGTTATGGTACCTAGAATAGCTATGTTGGTCTAAAAACTGCACATAGCAACCAGTTCTTCTGAGGCCATTGATATGTGTACACCCTGCGTATATCCAATGGCAGCTCTGTTGCAGCCTTCAGTGGAGCTGACTAAACATACAGAGGGTTGTCCAATTTGTTAATGGATGCAAAGGGGAACCTCTGGTTTCTGCTTGATCCTATCCTGATTAGAATTAAACAACTCAAGCAGCAGAAAAGGGAGGGTGGTAGTAACAGCTCCTCCCACATGGGTTGACATAATTGGTCTCATGACTTGAATAAGAGTACATCTCTGTGAGATTATATTTAGTCATGTGATTAAGTATCAGCCAAATCTTCAAGGGCCTGTTATGCCTCCTCCTACCCACCCTCCCTCCCCAGGAGAAATGGAAGCAATATGAGGAAAGTTCAGAGCTTATTTTGTTAACTTTTACCATTCTTCAAACTTAGCATTGATTATCATGCACCTTCTTTTCAGGTGCAAACCCAATGAGAACATACTTTGTCTTAAGCAGAAGATAAACACAGAAAACTGAACATTTAAAGTGAAAGAATTCTATGTTATTAATAAGGCTCCTCAAGCTGGAGCTCAGATGATCTCTCAGCTGGCAAAGGGTCATATTTGTATAGTCCATAGCATATAATTAATTGGAAGCCTGAAGAGAATTATTCATATATAACGTGAGAATTCTTATTCCCATTCTACTTACCTAAGTCAGAACATATGGGTTCCGACACTATGACCTTTCCTTACTTAAACTAGTGCAAAAATACAAAGTTATGCCATTTAACACAATGAATGTATCAATATAAATCATGCTGTGGAGAAAAATCAGAGCCTGTAACTCTAGTTCTCCTCCTGTTTGGCCCAAGTATGCTTTCTTTTTTTGGCTTTGTACAAATGTGCACTGGCAAGTGCTCATCTATTGCATACTGAAAATCAAAAAGACTATTTCTACCCTGAAATAAAAATAAATCACATATTCTATTCCAGATTTGACAGCCTTCTCTATAAAGAGACATAGAAAATTGGGAGTTGTTTAAGCCACATCCCACGAATCATCTTGCATGCTCAAATGTCAAGCAGTATTTTACATGAGTCACTGACTATCTGGATTTCTTTGGTGGTGTTTTTCTCTGGTTGGATTTGTATCCAAAGTCCATGCACTTTTTCTTCTACTACATGGAAAATCTTCACCCTCTCATGCAAGCTATATGGGAAAAACTAGTTTAAAAATAAAAGAAACAAAGAACTGAAAAATCCCACAGAAACACTGTGAAGTAGCAAAGTTGAGAAAGAATTATGTCATTTATAATTATTGACACATGGTAGCTGCATGCTTAGTTGGATACCAGATACCCCAGTAACACCATTCATACACAAAGCTGGAAGACATCCATTTTCCACAAATACATGGGAAATACACAATCCAAGTGTATACTATTTTTATATTTCCCTCTTCCCTGAGTCTCTTGGCTACTCTGATTCTTCTTGCCACCTTGATATTGGCAAGATACCTATAGTCTGTGTATTTACTTCAGGCACTGAACAACGTGAGCTAACGTGAGGCCAGTCTTCCCATTTCTTGACCTAGTTACGCAGTGATACAGGAATGGGAGGGCTTACCCCTAGACTGTCGCCTTTTGGGACCTTATCAACTGGTGCAGTTTATAACAGTAGCTATGACAAGGCCAAAGCTGGTGTGTAATCAGCCAGATAATTAAGTAGCTACCTGGGAAGCCCACACTCCCTTCTTTTGCTGTTCCCAGAGGAACATGGGTGTAGCAGAAAATGTAGGCTCATGTTTTCCATGCTTTTTGAATATAATCATTGGCAACACTTAAAATCTGTGACTATTTCTAGCTCGTCAGTAAAGCTTAAAAAAATGATATAGCCACCTCAGGAGAATACTTTTATTATGCTATCTCCTGAACCAAGCAGTTTCAGCTCATTGGGATTCAAGTAATTAAATGCTCGAGCAACCCCTGCAACTCTAGACGAGAACGCATGGACACACAGTCAAGTACAAAGTGAGCAAGGCAAATACTGTTCCAACTTCTGCTCTTGCCCATCTGATAGTCAGTTTGGTCATTCTTTACTGCCCACTTGAGATAGTTACTATTAGAGAAGGAACACTGATGAATCATCTTTACGTCTGGCGATACTGTTGAAATAGATCAGTCAGATCGGCATTTTTTTGCTTCAGCAAACTTAATCCTCAGTCCAGGAAAATACTGCTGAAGTTACATTGGCATAAGGTAAAGCTTTTGGATTCTCCAATGAGTTGGAATCTGTGAATTATTTGTCACAGAAGGATATATCTTGGCAGCATCACCTGATCTAAACTTTGAAAAGCAACATTGAAAGTACACTTTCACAAGGTAGAGATACTTGTCCTTTAAAGGTTGAGGTGTGTTTCTCAGACAGAGAGAGACAGACAGGAAGAGGATATGACAATTTTATAAATTAGATTTTTCAGAAAAAGTAAACTTCTATGTTTCAGAAGTTTCAAAATATAACTTTTTTTCCCAGTCAAAATCATGAGAGACACCACCAGGACCAAATGCTGCTAGAAACTTCTTATAAAGGGTGTTGCATTTCGGACAAGAATCTTAAATATAGCTGCCTCAAGCTGGGTTCCCAAAGGCCATATTTAGGCACTTGTTTGCTTTGAGGAGTGCTGAGCAACCAGCCTCTCAACATGATTTCTTGTAGGTGAGTGGCACCACAGCAAAGCAGACAGATGCCTAATTACTGCCTAGGGACCTCCTCTTTAGGTTGCTTCTTTAGCAAGTCTTGGCCTTTATCCCTTCTCGCAGGTGAGAAATCTTGTCCTTTTCTATATTAGTTCAGAAAAATTCACCCTTTCTCTTCCCACTTTTCCTCTCAAGACTAATATATACATGTACCACTAAGTAAAGCAAATTGCTTTTATTTTAAAAAGAGATTATATGCGCTGTGGTAAAATAATATATAATACATATATACTATTAATGTTAGGTATCATTAGGATTATATACACACTATGGCAGAATGTTTCAAGGCAAACCTTCCTTTTCTCATAGAGATGGTTACAGCTAAAGGAAATGACAAAATGTGCTTTCCCATATCTCAATGTTCCCAACCACCAATCTGGAGATGCATGTAGACATGACAAATTTAGCCTCTGTGACCATCTGACTCTTTGTACTGATTATCAACATGCCTGCTGATCTAACATTCAGTAAATACCAAGAGCACAGTTTTTTGCAGTACTTATTTTTTCTGTTGTCAAGATGGAGTATTGTTTCAAGGGAAACGAATGTTTTAGTTAATTTGGTAATTTGTTTTTAAACATTTAAACAATTAATTTGAAGAAAAGATAGTTTAAAAATTACTAAGAATGAAAGATTGAAATATGTATATTAGAACAAGTTTAAACAAAAAATATTTCAAATTTTATTTCTTCCCCTCCCCCCCAACTCTCCACTACGTTTGGCATGAATCTAGGAGGGGTTCCTGTGTATGTGTAGGGGGGTTACATTTGCATTTATTTGCTCTCAAATAATAGAAATAGAAGTTAAATAAAAAGAACTAATTAATGTGGAAAAGCTAAATTTCTCCATCATGCCAGACTGTAAGATGACAGATGAGGAAGAAATGTTTAGGTAAGATATCTTTAAATTGATCCTTATGCTGATCCGTTTACTCAGATCTGGCAGACTATGACGTACAGATTTTCTAAGACAATAGGTAAAGGCAGACCCCCAAAGTTTAACACTCGTCGGCCCCCCCTGTCCTTTTTGAACTCATTTGTATACACACATCCACAGAAAAGTGTGGCAATGTTCGCCACAATTTATGCTTAATGCAAAACATTTTCACTTGCTTTAATCTTATTTTCCAATAATTTCAACAGATGTTCCCTACTTCTTGTGTAACAACTAGGTATTGTTACCTATACTCTTTTCCCCCCATTAATTAATGCCTTTTTAGTCCATACTGCCACTTCAGCCACTTGTTTTCCATAATAAAGAATCCTAGTCTTTTTAATCTTTTCTCATGTGGAAGCCATATTAGCCTTACCGTTCTCCACATTCTGTTTTAACTCTGATGCTCCCTTTCTGAGACGGGGTAAGTGCAACGTCACACAGTATTCAAACTCTTGGTTTACGAGAAATATATGTAGTGGTGTAACTTGGGGCTTTTTGACTTCTCAGAAAACTAGGAGTTTCATCGTAACCTAAGGTCTCTCCTGCATGATAGCTTGTTAAGAGTTCATCAGGGCTGCAAATGTATGCACATACGCATACATATAAAGAAACATATACGAACCTGGGAATAACTACTACTTAGCATGTATTAGCATGTATTGACACCGTTTTCTGCCACTGTATTATTTAATTGCTCAGGACAGAACGCATCTTTACAGCCAGCTTTGTATCATCACCTTTAACTTCACAATTCATCCTTTTCTCCAAGTTCAAAATATGCTTTCGTATTAAGCACCGTAAGTCCCAAACACAGCATCTGGGGCCTCATCGATAATGAATTTCCATTATAAAATCTAACCTCTTAATTATTTATCAGGCAACAAAGACACCTCCTAATGATAATTTCCTGGTTTTCAGGAAGCCCTATCTTTCAGGGCTTTTTTACATAGCTAGGTAAATGACATTGACTGTATCACCTGTATCTGTCATATAGAGGGAGAAATGGCTTCCTCTTACAAAAAACCTATTGACTTTCATTTGCTGCATCATATTTATTCATGGGTCTGCTAATTAATTCTCTTTATTTCATAGCTCCTACCAAATTTTATTCTCATCGAAATCTGATTTACTTGTTTATGTTAACCAGGATTGCTCTGGAGCTCTTTTTTAAAAGTTTTTGTCATACTTGCCACTTTTCTTTCCTTGGGTACTGAGGATGATACAAAGAATTTATTGCAAACCACAGTTAGCAGTTCAACAATTTCATATTCATGGGTGAATGACATCTGGCCCTGGCAATTTATTCCTATTCATTTTTTAAATTTGTTTTAAAACCTTTTTAGTGAGGTTTCATCTCAAGACAGTTTCTCTCCCCCTCCCCTGTAATGAGAGGTTCTTTCTGCTGTGGAGCTCCTGATCTGTGACACAAGCTGTCTTGAGCTGTGACAAGTATATTTTCTATACATGAAGCAGAGGTTTCTAACTCAGCAGAGGCTGGGAGCTGCTGTCTTCCTGGGAGCACCTGTTTGGCAAAATCCTGACTTTTTGTGGTGGGTTGACCCCGGACAGCAGCTAAGCCCCCAACCAGTCACTCAGTCATTCCCACTCCACCCCTCCAGTAGGATGGGGGAAAGAATCAAAGAACAACTGCTGAAAACTCATAGGTTGAGATAAAGACAGTTTCATAAGTAAAGCACCATACAGGCTGCTATGGAGAAAATTAACTCCATCCCAACCAGGCACAGTACACTTTTATAAAAGACAGAAACTCTCAGGTGCCAGAAGAGGTCAGGAGCTGCTCTGTGTGGAACACAGCCAGCTCCACAATTGACCTACCACAGGACACAGCTGAGCCCATCAGCCAAGCTGGTGGTGTCTCAAAGAAAACATAGTTAAGGAAGAGCAGAAAATGATAGACAGAAGGAAAAAAAGAAGCATGAGAAACAACTCTGTGAGCACCAAAGTGAGAGAAGAAGGAGGGGGAGGAGGTGCTCCAGGTGATGGAGCAGAGCTTCCTCTGCAGCCCTTGGAGAGATCACACTGGAACACATATTCACGCTGCAGCATGAGGAAGACCCCACGCTAGACCGATGTATATTTCCTGAAGGAACTGTGGTCCATGGAGAGCCCACACTGAAACAGGTTTATCCTGAAGGACTGCAGCTCAATAGAAGGACCCATGCTGGAGCAGGGGAAAAGTGTTAAGAGAAGGAAGCAGCAGAGAGGAGCTGATATGGATTGACCACAACCCCTGCAGGCACATGTGCTGAAATGGACATGGGTGTTGAGCTGTGTGAGGGAGCTCACTTGCAGGAAGGCCTCCAAAGGACATTGTAGCTACAACTGGTTCCCATCAGTGGGGTGCTGAGGCTTGCAGAAGGAGACAAATGATACCCCGTTGGTAGCTTTGCAAACTGGAGTTCCTACTTGGGCGTTGCTCCCAAGGACAACAGGAATAAGGAGCAGGAACTCTGAGCCCCTACCTTGCATAGAGACAATGCACATGTTTGCCCTGGTGAAAGCAGTTGATTTCACTTCTATGTGAACTCAGGTGGAGAAGGAGCTGGTGTCCTTTCCAGAAGTATGTCACTGCGAAGAGGACAAGCATGTGATCAGCAGCAAGATACCGACTTCCACCTTTTATTGTGTTCAGTAGCATATTCTCACTTCACATATCCCTGGATTGGCAAGGTCTAGCTTTTTATCCCTATTCTTTGGGCATTCATCACCCCCATCGCAAAAACAAAAGCAGAATCCAAGCACCATTAGAGCAAATATGATAAGAAATATAATACATTTCTTGCACAGCTATCAGTAACCCTCTTCCCTTGTAGTAGGGAAAAATCCAGCTTTCAAAACTGTGATGCATGTATGTTGCCAATATAATGATCTTCTAACATGCAAAAAAGAGGCCAGGAAATGATTTAAAATGCCATAAACTTCCTCAGAACAGGTTTTCTGCTGATATGCCTTTCTCCCTGAAGTGCTCCCCATGCTCTTTCTGAAATATTCATTGCCCTAATGATTTCTTCAGGCACTGCTCCTGTACATAAAGATTAGTTCCTCCTACAGGAAAGAAGCAATTCCAAGGGAACTGTTATGGGAGAAACCCACAGGGTCCAAAAATGTGTGTAAAAAATGTTTGCTTTTCTTCCTCTGTACATAAGGAGTTGATTTTAACCTTCACTTTCAGATGTGGAACTGTTACTGTTATCCATGTGTTTACAATTAGAAAAACAAATCTTTGATTTCTTATTTTTCTAGAACTGTTATAGATCTCTATTTTACCCATTATCTTCCTTATTTCATGCACTTGTACTGTGCCCTTGCAACACCGCAGGTCTAGAGGCACTAGAAGTCGCATGATCATCCATTCTCTAGACAATTCTGCAGCTCTCAAGGCAATTAATAAAAATGTTTCATCTGTCACTTAAACTGAACCCTTTTCCCCCACATTTGCTTGCAAGCTCATTGTGTTTTTAGGAAGTCATTCCTTAACTCCTGACACCTTTAATACATGCTAGCTGCCTTGTAGCATAGCTCGTTAGAAAAGAGAATTTTTAGTAACTCCAGCAATGGAAAACTCAGAGTGAAAGCGTCCAGTCTTTGGATCCACTCTGTTCTGCAAGGAGGCTTGGTGCTGCAAGACAGTGAACCATGGCTCAAGAGCATCAAAGTTCAGTTGTGCACCTTGAAGATTTCCTGCAGTTGAAACATTTCAGAAAAAGAGCTCTTCTACTCTGTGTGTGTCTGTTTAGAGTTCTGCACACTAAGTTCACTGAAACATAAACAAATAAGTGGCCTTTATTAAGATCAACTTCAAGCAATGATGTACTCAGTCCTGCACTGCATTGTATCATCTTGTAGTGTCAGGGGTGCCAAAGCTCATTTGTGGGATGAATCCCTGAGTGCAGAAGAAAGCATGAGGAGTACAAGAATAATATTTGGTAAACGGTGGTCCAGGATGAATTTGAACCAGAAATTAGAGGTGGGGAGCACTATTATACTTACTCAGAAGAGAAAAAAGTTGTGAGATAAAGGAGAGCCACAAACACCAGTACTAGATGTCTTGCTCGCGAGTATTTCAGTGGTACAGTAACAAATCCAGGAATGAATCCACTCCATGCATTTCACAAACACTTCAAATAGCTTATGATGACAGGAATACAAGCCAGATCTCTAACTCCGTGAGCCAGCTCCCAAGCAGGTACATTTAAATAATCTTGTATTCCATATGTTTATTGAGACAAGGGAATGGATATTCACCTGTTCCCACCATTTCTCTAGGGTTATGCTATATCATTAGTAATCTTTTGAGCATCTATTAAAAAACCATAAATCACAGAAGTTCCATACGGCACCAAGGACCTCACTCAGTATTTCAAGTTATTCTCAATGAATAGAAATATGAAGAATAAATAAAATCTAAACAAACACTGATCTAATCTCAAATGATGACAGCATATGCAAAACAAACTGAAAAGAGTTTGAAGAAAAATAACAGGCAGGTATAAACTGGTAAGGGGCGGGGGGGGGGAAATCTAATTTTGAGATAGAAACTATTTTCCCACACCAGAAAAGCACCCAAAACCTGAAAATGACTAACACCCTCCCCTACCCCAAAATGGACAGATTAATTCCATTAAAATTTTAATTAATGAAAACCTCCCATTCCCATTGAAAATATAGATATGAAATATTTGATCAATCTTCATATTTGACAAAATAATATTTGCCATAAATGAATCAATTCATTTGAAAATGTATTTCACATTTTTTCCTATTGTAACATAAAGGTAATTTTAAAACATTAATTTTAGAAGAAGACAATAACCAACATTACTGCCCTAGGTGAAAAACAAACAAACAAACAAAACCCCAAAAACCAAACGAACCAAAAACCAAAACCTGTAACCAACATGAAAGAAAGAAAAAGATATATGTTTTGCATACTGGGAAGATAAAAGAACATTAGATGAGGAATCAGGCCATCATTAACCATAGACAGACAAATCGGAAGTAGTGGTAAATAAATATTCACCTGACAATGGGAATCATATTTGGTACAAAGCAAGAGGAGGTTTCCACATGTAATGAAATATTATGGAGCGAACAGCAAGTTTAACACAGGGATGGAAAAAAAATTAATTATCATTAACATAATAGGAGAATATGATGCAGTAGCAGAATCTGTAACCCTTTAAAAAGAATATGTTTTGACCTGACTGGAGTGGATGTTTTCAAGGAAATAGCTGAAGAGTTCGCCCCTGCAAACAAGGGACCTCAGTTTGAGTCAAAGATCTGAATCAATCTGAGGAAGTTTTAAAGGATTTAAAAAGTCAAGATCTAGTTTTGATATTAGAAAAGGATTCAGATAAAGAGATTGCTGGGGGTATTAAACAAATACTGTCTTGATTCAAACCTTACATAAAAATAAAAACCATTTGACTCAAGATTCTACACCATCAACAACAGAAATACAAGTTAAAAATATAATTGATGCTAGTCATGAGAAGTGGGTCTTATTAAAAGATACAGTCCTTTTATCTCTTTCTGGGCATGATTACATGCTTAGTTTATACAACGCCATCAACAGAATATACCAGCATTTCTTAAAAGCATTTAACTTCTTTCTACTTTCATCTTGGCAATATTTTTAACAAAAAATGAACAGGACACAATAGATGGAAGAAGAGTTGAATCACTGACAGATCTCTAAAAAATCCTATTTGGTTATAGGGCATAAAGGCATTATTAGCAAATTCCAGTAGGGATCAATTTTTCATCCAAAATTATTCAGTCATTTTATCAGCAGTCTCAGTGACGCCTAGTGATGTCTGCAGATAACATGAATGCTACAGCATAGTAAGTAACAATGAAAACAATTTTCTGCTACAGAAAGATGTGAATTGACTGGTTAGGATGTTGTCAAAGCAACAGTGTGTATTAGTATGGCAAAAGAGAAGGAAATGCATTTAGTAATAAAGAATGAAGATTTTACCCTGTAGGGTAGTAGAGTTTGCTCCAGAACGCATCAATCAAAGAAAGTCTATTGAGTCATTGCAGGGAACAACTTGGACATGAGCTCTGATATCAATAATGCAGTTAAATGTACTAGTTGTTCCTTGGTTATATAAAATGGGAATACACTTCTTGTACTAATTTGGAATTTCCTGGAAAACTGCAGCACGTATGCATTGTTTGGAAATTACCTAATGTATGCACAATGAGTCCTGCAGTTTTTGGAAACTTCATCGTATACCACTACTTACAAGAGTGACTTCTGTCTTTGTAGTCTATACACAGAATTCATATATTCTCAGAAAGCAATAAGGTTACTCTGCATCTTTTTTCCATCCACAGCATGCTCATGCTGCGTATGCCTCAGATTTTTGAACATGTGGTAGTGGTTACGGCTTTCCGCATGTACCTTATGGCCCGTTTGCAATATGGCTGAAACTTTCCGCTTAGAATAGGGCTGACACATGCCTGGAAATCCTGGCCAAAGAACAAGTTCTCAAAATTTGCCAACTGGAGAAACAAAATAAAAATCAATACTTATCCTCCTTGCATCTAGTAAACTGTAGGCCTAGGAGGCATAAGAAAATGAAACAAAATTAGGAAAGTCTTTTTGCCTCTAAGGACAAGATGTCTACAGGTGGTAGAAGGATACCATGTCCCACCATTTGGTGCCTGTGCATACCATACATTCAATCTGTTTATTTTACTATGGAGAAGAATAAGGATAAACCTTCCCAGTGTATGCAGAGTATCTATATTTTAAAGTAACCTGAATATCTGCAGTATCAGAATTCACCCACAATACATGAGCTGAAATAGCTAAAAATTTGATAAATTCAGCATCCAAATAAGGTGCAGTTTCCATGTATTGAGAGCTAATAACAATTTAGCCTGAAAGATGGCAGACTTGCTCTTGCTTGGAGTCTTTGAAATAAGATTCAATATACTTTAATATATCTTTTGAAGATGACTGTGTGGTATGTATATAAGGAAGCTCAGACCAGTGGCAACTTTATTGGATGAAATAATTCAGCTAGCATGTAATGTGAACCATGTGGTATCATAGGGCCAAATTCAGAACTTTCCTGATAGAAAGCTGTGCTTTCAGTAATAACTTTTGTTGTGTCCTTAATATTTGAAGCAGCCTGTGACAGAAGGGAATCTAAACCAACCCTGAATATAGTGGTAAAAGCACATTTCAGTTGCCCCCAGTAGATCTGGCAGCACCAAGGGCTGTTAACCATTCTCATTTTCATGATCACGATATTACAAATACCGTGGGAAGCAAATCAAATCCCCTCATACCTGACAAGTAAAAAGAGTGACTGGTAATAAACCATGGCACTGCTCAAAATGATGAGCTGATTCTTCCATTGTAATAAATCAACATTACTTCATTGGAGATGAATTCTTTCGGATTTATGCCAGGTAAGGTCTGACCAGCACATAGCGTTTTGAAATCTGGAGAAACCATTTTTCTTGGCTGCAATACATCTCATTCATCATAAAAGCACAGTAAAACATTCAGAAAGGTTACTTAATACATTGCCAAAGTAAATGCAACTCTGTAAATTAGAGCCAGCATGGCTATGTCTTGGGTGATACTAGTGTTGCTAAGGTAACTACTAATTTTCACCCTAGAGTAAATAGTTACATAAAGCTGACAGCTTATTCAATTTTATGTGTTAGACTCCAGGGCAGAGCACATCTTTTATTTCCTCCTGTGATATTGACCCTAGTTCAGGTTGTGTGCCCCCTTGGCTGCTTAAAATCAGAGGTCACCTGTATCGCCTGCCAAAAAAGCTATCAAGGTAACAGCCAGCAAATCTGATCCTTCTGGTCTACCAGTTTCTCATATCCTCTGCTTTTTATTTTGTGTCAGGTTATGAGTCAAATTTCTTGACTCATACACTGAAGCTTAGAAACAGCATCTCTAAAATATCGTGCAGCTGGTTTCTAAGTAAAGGCACATAGCTGCTATCAACCCAGTTTTCCCACTTAATTTGAATCTCCGATAAGTAAGCCCACTTGTCTTTTCCTTTTACACTTGTTGGAATCTTTGGTGGGCAGCTGTTAGTATCTTGTTGAAAACACACAGCAGTACTTACATGTTTATTGAAACTCCTCTAAAACTATCATTTCAAGTGCAAAGTGTTTAGTGGCAATAGCAGCTTAAACTATTCCTTCCCCTGTCTTATGGTGCACTTTGCTTTCTACTGTGCTGGCACAATCATTTACTAGCCTGTGCTACAGCTCTGATTAGAATTCTCTGTTAAAAATGAAAAAAGCCTTCCCTGGCTGCCTTTTTTATTAGCCCAAATCAATTCCTTGATTGGGTTGAAAGAATGGCCCTATAAACAAGCATCCTGACAGAACTGAGGATGTTTGTGTGCATGGCAACAGAAGAATGGGGATGCAAGAGGAGAAGAGCAAGGAAAAATCAAATACCTAAAAATTCATTTTTACTACATTCACACTTAGGTATCCCAAAACCACAATACATATTTTTGACTTCTGTGTTTACCATTTACTTCCTCACTTAAGAAGATGCTGGACTGTAGCTTTCACATTTAGTTCTTGCCTCAGCTTTTGATTACGTAGTCTGAATATGCCTAGAATGCATATTCGGAATGCACTGTTCTGATCTAATGCATCTGTAGCTAAATTCAAACATACCCATTGAATTTCATAGAATGACATCAGCTTACACCAGCAAAGAAACTAACTTAAGAAGATGCAACTTAGTAGGGCAACCACCATCTGCACACCTGTCAGGACTGTTGAAATAAATGCTGAGTAGTCATTGGCCTGTAGCTGCTACATGAAATGACTTTTGAATACAATCAGTTTATGTTAGAAGAGGCTTAATCTCACTTGGAAATGCAGTGCAAAGGAAAAAGAAGGAAAAAAAATCAAACCTGTGTTCACAATAAAGAAATCTTCTTGTCATTTACAAGAAAAAAAAAAAATGAAATACCCATACATTTGCACATGCTATGATTGACAGAAAAAACAAAAGCATATTTTTTTTATTTCATTTTCCACTAATATAAACAAGATAACTTTACTGCCATACCTGGAAAATTATCTGACCTAAATTTCTGAATTTCATACCTATTTTTAACGTAGTTGCGTGAAAGAGACTTAAAGTAGTTATTTATATGCCCACATCTATACTATCATCCCATTTATGCTGCTTCTTCAGAGAACAAAAGAACACAAGACATGTACTAAAGGATATGGCATTGACAGCTTGTCAGATGTCCTGTTTTCCCCTGAAACAGAGAACTAATCACTGTCTCACACTGAAGATGTAATCCTATAAGCATTAAACTGCAGCAGTGGAAATGTGGGATTGAAAAACTTTCTCATGAGATTCAGAAAATGTTTAAGTTCTAGATCAGAAAACTATTGCTTTTGGGAGAAGCCAATCCCCATTCCAACCCCGCATGTGGCATCAGTGATTGAATGCAACATCTTTATATTTATGAGAAAATATCACAGACTCTCTCAAGGAAAACAGCTAAGCAAACTGCCTTTAGTTTGTTTAGCGTTCAAGAGTGGTTGAGGTCTGTGAATCAATTAAGGATTCCAGAAAGCTCCCAGGAGGCACAAGGGCAGTGAGTATTTATTTGCACAACCCTGCTGTACTCTCAAGTTGTTTCTTGAATGGTTGTTTTCTATTCCTGTTTAGTCTTTGAAATCTAAACCAATAATAGAGATGATTTTATTAAGCAGACAGATGCCCTTTAACAAACTGGACTGGAATCATCATTCCCCTTGACGTAAATTTATGGAGCAGTTGTCAGATGGTAATGACTTTCAGTCATCACCATGTCTGAACCTGAGTCTGTGAATTGTGTAATAACAGGCTCAATGTTGCATTACCTGTTTCCTGAGCCATGTACTGTCCTGCATCCATCTTGGAAAGAATAGATCTCGAAGTTCCTAACAAAATGTTAGAAAATTAAGATTCTCCTTTTGATGCCCATCTAACGTGTACAGACTGAACAAGCAATTAAGTTTCCTGAAGTCATGATTGACTTTTAAAAAGAAACTTTGAACATAAATCCTCCTTCTTTAGTAATTTTTGTGATTATCACAATTAAAACATCCCTTCTTAAAAAAAAAAAAAGTTTAAAGCAACGGTTTCCATCTATGCAAAGTAAGTATAATCAAGGCCAGATATAGCAGAAACAATTTTTTTTAAAAAAGTCATTTGCAAATTCCTCAGGCTTAGGGCCATACTGCCAACAAGAAAACGGGCACAGATGTTTGCATCGTGCTGAATTTTCTGGAATACTATTCAAAGAAATAGTTTTCTCTTTCTTGAAGGAAAGAAATTAAAAAGAGTATATTTTACTCTAACTTCATTTTATAGTGCAAATTAATGTATGGACAGCCAATGATTTTGTGGCCTATTGACTTATAATACTATGGTATTGGCATAAACAAGAAATTTGTATTAATATAATATCTTTTAAATTAAATTATTTTGCAAGAGCACCTTGATATTCACATCTTATGCAATACTTTAAAGAGTGATGCTGAGGGACAAGTCACAATAAATACCCATTACTGCAAGATTATTTGTTAGCTTCCTGTCTGTTTTTGCTTCAGAGCCCGTAAAAAGCTACGTGTATTCACCCCAAGTAGACAATAGCATTGTGTTTGTTAATGTACAGGTTTACATAAAAACCGTTGCATACTGCCAAGTGCATGCTACCGTTAATTGGCAGGGGAGTTTCATCCTTTAGGGAGTCAAGGAGCTGATTAACCAGATTGAGTGCAGGAGGTAACATTTGGTCTGTCAAACTGACATTTGCATGTCCAGAGGATTACAGAATTACAGAATACAGGAAGCAAGGATGATAGCAAAGTAAACAAGACACCAAACCACAGATCAGCCCTTAGCATGGGATGAGGTGAATCTATACTAGGATATCTGGGCTCCTGAAGATGTGCTCATCTGCCAGAACATTCTCCCAAGAATCTACATATACATTTCAGCTACATGCATTTGTTTGAGAACTGGTATCACAGGAATTAAAAGAGGAAGAAATTTGGTGACTGTGATAACCATAAGCACTCTCACATACAGTAAGGTACTGGGAAGTGTGCCAAAATCGCAATGACCTTCAGGAAGTATGTCACAGCATGAAACAAAATTATCAGCATACTCATAAATACATCCTAAATTCTTTGAAATGATTGAAGTCTTTCCTTAGGATGACAATAGTTTTACTAACACCTCAAACAGGGCTTTAAAACTCAGACTTTCCTATACCTGTCTATGACAACAAAATCTTCTGTGTTAATGATATGAATAGCATACAGGAGATCAGCATTAAGCTATTCAGATTACCTTGCATGCAATAGTCAAAATTAAAATAGACTTAGTCGAATGTAAGAAATTGGCTACATCTGATCTAAGTCAGTACAATGACATATTGGTTAACTACTACACAGAACAAGAATTGCTCCAATATATCTTTAGGGATAACTGCAACTCTTAAAAGAAAGTATTTGAAAACATTTGATAATATTCCAAGACATACAATTTGAGCAGTTTCTAGAACAGAAGTCACTCATAAATTTGTGCACTTTTCAGCCAGTAAATAAGTTACTAATACTTCCTACCCAAGTCCTTCCAAAGGTCCAGATTCTATTTTATCAGCAGGACATAAAGTAGGATGAGCACTATTCTCAGTTATGCTGCAAATAAAGCTAAGCTATGTATGCGGTGTGCTGCTTTGCTACAATTTGTCTTTCACACAAACAGGAAAGTCTGTATAAGACCGCCTCTATGTATGCATTGAGCAATAATCTCTTTTCCTTCTTGGGAAATAATAGATTTGATCATCTAACAGGTCTTTTCTAGCATTATAAACTTGGGTCCTAGAATTCTGTGATCACCAGTTTCTTCTTCACAATATCATTAAATATGTCAGGTTGGAAAGACTTTGGGAGTTGTCTGTATCCAACTCACATCTCAATGCAGGGATAATTTAAATTTAGCTATCTCTGGAAATGCAGAATCCAAAACTGTCTGGGCAACCTGGTCCAGTGTTTAACCATCCTCATGGTGAAGAATTTTTTTCTTAGATCTAATTACAATTTCCCTTGCCGCAGCCTCTGTTCATTACCTCTTGTCCTTTTGCTGTGAACCTCTGACAGAAGTCTAGCTCCATCTTCTCTATAAATCCCTTTTAAGAAGTTGAAAGTGACATTTAGATCTCCCCCTAGCCTTATGTTCTTCAGTCTGCCACTATTGAGCTCCATGACATTTCTGTCAGCCCATTTCTCTAGGTTACTGAAATTTCTCTGAATGACAGTCCTGCCCTCCAATGTATTAATTGGTCCCCCATGATGTGGTGTCATCTGCAAACTTGATGAGGATTTATCATCATTCCCACCACTTAGCTCATTAATAGAGATATTAATCAGTATTTGCCCCTGTATCAGCTGCTGAGGAATGCCACTAGTAATCACCTGCCAGTTGGACCTCACACCACTGATCATAATCTTTTGGCAGCCTAGCAAGTTTTCCAGCTGTCCAGCCTATTTTTACCACTTTGGCATCAGAAATACTACTATGGGAGACCAAGTCCAAGGCTCTGTTACAGTCAGAGTAAACAATATCCTCTGCTCTCCCCTCATCCACCAAGCCAGTCATCTCATCCTTGAAGGCAATCAGAGGTTGGGCAGACACAGTTTTCCCCTCAGTGAATGCAAAGTAGCTGTTACCAGTCACCATGGCTTTTGTGTCCCTATAAAGAGCGAATCAGTAGAATTTGCTCCATAACCTTCTTCAGGGCCAAAGGTGAACTGACTGGCCTATAGTTCTCTGAATCCTTCTCCTTACCTTTACTGAACATAGATTGATTTGCTGTTTTCTAGTCATTGGGGACACCCTCGAAGGGACACAACCTCTTGAAGATGACAGAAAGCAGCCTTGCAATGGCTTCTGACTGTTCCCTCAGCATTCTTGAATGTATCCAGTCCCATAGGCTTATGCTTTCTCCTGTTTGCTTAAGCAGTCCTTTGCATGCTCTTCCTCCACCGTTAGCAGTGTTCATTCCCAGAGACTCTGACATTGGACACAGGATATATCAGGGCCTAAAAGCCAACCTTGCCACAATGAAGACTGAGTCAAAGAAGGCACAGAGTCTTTCTATATCCTTTGTCATTACAATGCCTACGCCAGGTAATTTGTTCCTACTTTATCTTCTTATAATTTCAGGAAGAAACAATTGTGTTCTTTGTTAATATATTTAACCAAATAACATATAAACATTTTTATTGTATTTACACACCAACTGGGAATGAAGCTGGATTGCTGCAGTAAACAAGTTCATTGTGTAATTTTCATTGACTTCGTATTTCAACATACATAACTAAACTTTTTTCACTATCTCTCTCATTGTTTGCAACTTTGCTAGATAACCCCCGGCCTCCTGCAATTTAAGAAATATAGCCATCTTTGATCCACCATGACATTTCAAATGTTTAGTTTCTCTGCACAAGTATTTTATCCTATACATTTACTGTTAAGGCTTAGCTAGAAACAAAATAAATTGCTCTAAGATTACTTAAACAGAGAATTCTCAAGCTAAAGAGATCTATCCTGCCAGCAAATCAACCAGTGGTAAAATATTTATTTCTTATTCAGGCAGGTCAGTAATTTTTTGTGCACTGTGAAGCTGGGAATAACAGCTTCATACCAGGCATTAACCTTAGGTCTCTTTGCCAAGAGAGTTTTCTTCAAAGATCTGGAAGGTGAGCTGTTATCATCAGAAATGTGTACTTATGAATCAGCATAGACGTAATTACACAGAGTGAAAATAAAAATCCCCTGTTTAGAGAATATTAATGTTTCAAAATCAAGCTTTCAAAAAAAAAAAAACTTGGAAAACACCATTTGCAGTTGTCCCAGAAACTTTAAATCGGCATGGTATGCCTATGCTTACAGGCTTGCTTTAATCCTATGATTTTCCTTTCCCCTACAATACTCATGCCATTCAAAGTACACAATAGACACTTTACTTTTCATAACAACTAGTCAATACTTTCTTTACTTCTCCTCAGGATATGTCCCTTTGTTCAGACTTTATTTACTATGCACTCTCTAAATCTGCTCTGATTAGCATCACACAAGGACTCTGTGAGAGAGGAAGAAAGAGCAGTGCATTCTCCCTGGCACCATTCAATTGCTTCAGAATGCGAGTCCTGCAAATACAAACCTTTTCACAATACATGTTCCAAATTATCCACATAAACGACACTGGAATACATAATCCTCTCTCACTCTCTAACCTTCCCTTCAAAAACTAGCTTATTCCCAGAAAAACAACAACAACAACAAAAATCCACATTTTAATCTCTGAAAGAAAGAGGGCAAGTGATGGGAAACAAACAAGAACACAATCATTTGTGCAACAAGGAAAAGATGGAAAAGGACAAAAAAATTGTCAAGTGGCTCCTGAGCACAGTTATTTTGTTCACCTAAACCCAGGTCTCCCATCATGCCATATCTGTTTACCACCTGAAGTACAAGTCAAAATCAATTTCCCATTCCTCTGTCTCCTCGCCTGATGTTGGTGTCCCCATCATTTCCTTTGCCTGCTGGTAGCATCAGTCTTCCTACCTATAGAACTGTAGTCTCCCTCACACCCGCAAACTTTGCCTTTCTCTCTAGTCAGCTTCCCAAAATATTGGTCCTTTACCTCCACTTCAAGCTGTTACCCTTTTGGCATTCAGACCAGCCAGCATCTCTCCTTGGAGCTGTCAGTACTGTATAAAGTTAGGGGAGGCATTCAGAGCTCAGGAAGGACAACTTTCTTCCTCACTTTGATATCCTGCTCTTGTTGGACACCTATCAACCACCCAGAGCTGGAATTGCAGAGAAAAATGACGAAAGAAGGGTGGTAGCTCTTCACCTAACTCTTGCTTCAAAATCTGGAAACAGCTGCAAAGTGTCATTAATTTTGCTACTTTTTTTTTATTGCAACCACTTTGCAGATCGTTTTCCAGCTATTTAGAAGTCAACCCGATTTTCCATAGAGTCAACACACACTGTACATCAGGTAAAAAACATCAAATTCTCCTCTCCAGCGAAGGTGGATCTCATGTTTCAAAGCACAGAGGTTATTCACTTGCTGAAGTCTTAAAGTGAGAAAAAGAACATGACATTTTTCTCCAATGTCATGCTCAAAAAGGCTGAAGTCTCCATGTTTCCTCACTTCCAAAACCCTAAGCCTGAAGATGACACTCTATAAGGTTACATTTTTATTGCATGAGGAGAGAGGAGTGAATAATGTGCTACAGCTCCTGCTTTAGTCTCAGCAGGCAGAAGGCATGTACCGCATTACATTTTGGTGTAACCGTTGCATGTGTATTCAGCTCCAGCCAGGATGGAAAATTTCAACCTGAACACACAGAAATAGAAAATAACGTTATAGAAAGGTTGGTAGAAAAAAAACACTTCCACAATATTTCAAGAGGATAACAGATAAGAATGACCATATCACCCATTTGTCCAAGTCTCCAGACTGCAGACCTAATGTTCACTGCAATGGAGAAGCTTATGTCTTTTTTTAAGCCAAAGGATCATATATGTTGAAATCCACAAAGGTCTACGTGTTACTTACTGTTTAGTCATTTCGTTTCTTTTCACGGTTGCTACTCTGATCAACAGGATCAAACCCTGATGCCACTGAAGTGGGAGTTTTGCCACTGACGTGAATGGATAAGAGAATTTCCAAAGCTCTAAGAATAAATTAATTTGAAGATGTGGCTCAGTCTAGAACATGCAGTTGTCAGGAAAGGAAAATTGACCCCTTTGTCTGTGTTTAGATATTGTGTAACACATTCTGAGTGTCACTTTGACATAAATAGTGGTAAGTACCACAAGAAATAACATATTAGTTCTATAGCCTTTATTTCTTAAAATATACATAACTATATGTATTTAACATATCATACAGCTTATCTATATACATGTATATTATTTTATATATATTGTGTAATTATATACCTATATACTTACATTGTAGATGTTATATGTATGTAACTATATGTATACAGTTAGTCTCCAGGAATAAGAAAGCACTTTTTACATATTAAGGTGCTTTCTCTGTCAGTTCTGGTCATGATTTTCTCACTCCTTCCTGATCTTTAGATCAGGAAAAAGTAGTTCCTGAGCAATCTGAGAGATGATTGAATTTCTGTCATCTTTTTCAAGACTTTGGGGGGGAGAGGGGCAGGAAACAATTATTGTTTCTTCAACCCAAACCTCTTATGGGAAGAAGCTGGCTTAAATGTTTATAACACAAAGCCTCCTTAGCTCGTCTTATTGTTGAGGGAGATGGAATCACTCACTGTGATTTGTAGTGAAAAGTATTCCATTCCCAGGGCAAGAAAGTCAAGGTGTCTTCATGCTGTCTAGGAGGGAACTAACAAATGAATTTTCCCTGTGGCCAGCATCACAGATTGCAATGAAAGTTAAAATTTCAGCCACATGTTCCTCAAGTATAGCCTGGCATTTGACCAAGGAGCTGCACTGAGAAGGTCTGAATATCCTAAACCAACAGACACCTGCTTCCACACTGCAAGTGCAACAGGTGGAACTGAATAAATTCTTTTTCTGCTGCCTCTGTGTTGCTTGGTCTTTGGCAACTTCATTAATTCAAATAGGGTCCTTTCCCCTTCTGACTATCCATCATAAATGAAGACTGGCCAGTAGAACGATTTTGACTGATCAAGGAATGTGAAGGTCAGAGGGTTGCCAAAAGATGAGAAAGAGTGACTTAGTCACTGGAGGAAAGAGAAGGGTTGTGAAATGCTGTGGGCTAACTCAGCCATTCTGTTATAAAATAGTTCAAAAGAGAGAGGGGAAAAAAAAGGGTAATAGAGCACTGATCACAGACACACCCCTCCACACACACCCCCACACATCCCAGAGCATCACCTAAGCACTGTTTTTCCTCAAGCTAGTTCTTCTATTTTTATCAGAATTATCCAATTATCACAGGTGAGTTCACCAGGACATTGGTGTGTCTTCCAGCCTATGTGGGTATAGCTGCATAATGTAGAGTCTATATGCCATGTCATGTTCTGGGGGATCTCTCTTTTGTAGGCTTGAAGATAAGTCATAGATAGGAAATGACTTGCAAATTGCCTGCCAGTTGGTCAGGTAAATAAGTAGAGGATCTTTTTGGTATACAGCAAATGATATTGATCTAGTCAGTTGTTCCATTCACCCATGCTTATAAACATTCCATCTATTTATACCCTCTAGTGGAAATAGAGGTGTCTCAGTATGCTACTTATTTTGGTTTATCCAATATTATTAAGGCATTTTTACTTACAATAATGAAACAACAGAACTAATTTCTAAACAAACAAACAAACCCAACAAACCCCCTCCCCTCCTCTCCCCAGTCAAACTCAAATAAGTTTTATACTAAAAAAGAGATATTGTAAGGAGTGGTTTTTATATAAACACAGCTAGTTTCCAAGCTCATTCATGATTAAAATGAAGGAGGAATATTTCCTTTGATCCAAATTTTGAGACATTTATCTCCCCAGACCTGTGCATAGAAGGCGGTTGTTAACTCCATTTTGCTTATGTAGTGCAAATATCGACTTGTTCACAGGAGTTTCTTACTTAGAAATGTGATGCATGTCTGACATTTCTTTTCTGCTCTGGATTTTATTATAAATGTAAACATAATTCCTTCCCATTCTTCCTCAAAAGTTCTGGATTGTTGGAGTTAACAGTAGAGTTGGCAATACAGATTTTAGGAATTGTTTCTCTCTGAACAGCTGTTTTTAATATTTTTTTCTTTTAGAAGGTACCATAAAACACATTACAGGATATTTGACAATATGACCTTTGTGGACTACAGGGTTTGTTTTATATGTCTAATGGTAGATTGCATAAATTAACATAAAATCTTTTTATTCCTTATATAGATTAAAAAGTATATTAAAAGATCAACATAAATTTAATAACTACACATAATGTAATAGAATTATTGCTTTTAATTAAATGAAGTGTTTTCAGGACTGGATTACCATCTATATTTTTAATAATATCAAAGTCAAGTTATAGATGGATGAGAAAAATCAAAACCTGTCATATCCGGAAAACCAAAATGTTAATGATTAGTAAATATTAGTTCCCTGCGCACTTTGTATAGGTTATTGACAATGGTAATTAGATTTACCCCCCCTCACAATCAGGATACATTTGAGCTTCCAAAATCTTAAAATTGTACTTTGTCATACCTGTGCTGTATTCACTAAATGTTAATCCTATGTTTTGATCTCATAGATGCTTTTTATTCTTCACCAACTAAAGGAAATATAGCCCTTAAGCAATGAACTGCAAGAGCTTTAAAACTGTAGACATTATCAGCAGATGAACTGTTACTCAGATAAAAGAATTATGAACCAAAATAACTGGATTCAGATGTGACATATATACTGGACACCCTCGAATGAGTAACTGATAGAAGCTTTTGTGCAGTAAGTGTTACCTGAGGGAGCTAAAGTAATAAGAAATACAGGCAACCTAAACATTGCTGGAGAAGAGGGTGAAGATCAGATGAAATGTCATGCTGTCTGCCAGAAATAAGGTCCACAAACTGGCCAGAGGCTACAAAAAGTCCTAATGGGAATGGGATCTACTGACGATTTTTTTATATTTAGATAAAGGATGATTTTTTTACTAGCATGACTCAAAGATAGCTATGCCAGGGGATGGACTAAGATACATTATGGTGAGTAGGTAACATTAACTGATATTTCTGATATTGTAATGTCCATAGATGAAGATCAAGACAAAAATAATTTGGAATATTTTGGAATGTTCCACCAGCAGAAGACATACACAGATTATTCAAAAGAGGGACTCACTTGAGTACATAGGTACTGTACTGGCATAAGGATCAAGATTTAAACTAAGCCTGAACTGAGGCACACACAGATCAAGTTCTGAAAAGAATAGCATTACAGTTTGAGCTAAAACATTCTGAAGTTAAAAAATAGTAGGACTGATGAAAATCTAAGATGTTCCTGAGTTCCTATAAGAGACCTGAAATACAGTATAAGAAACAAAGGTTGTTTTTATAAATAGTGCATAATCACTTAATGCTGTTCCTCTTTCTTGCAGCTCACATGGAATGGTCAGCTCTCTTCTGACCTCATTAATTTAAAGCAACCTCTGATCTGGGGAAAAATATGCAGTGACACATCTGCTTCCGTACAGCAGGCAAGATTTTTCCATAAGCTGCATTTTACTTCACTGTTTCTAGATCAAACTCCTGAGACCAGCTCTCAGTTCCTTCTGATTTCCTCCCTGCTCACACTTAACCAACAGATCACCACCTTACCTCCTTTACATCATCCTTCTCTCCTTGGGCAGAAAGGCCCAAGAGTTACTTCCTTGATAGACCACTCACTTTTTCCCCAGCTGATGTTAGTTACTATTTTCTCCCTTCCATTTTGTCCTTCTGTGGTGGCTCAGCAGGCCCTGTCAACCTGTAATCCCTTCACAGCTCTCTGGTTTCTGTCCTAAACTCACCATCCAGGTGGCTTCAGTTGTCCACCCCCTGGTTTTCTGCCTTCACCTCCTCTTATGCTGCGCTAATTCTGGTACCACTCCACATATCATATTAAAACTACTAGTAGTAAGTTTTTACTCTGCTATTATAAGGCTGTCTAGGAGTCATTCACCAGGGGAGTGAGGCAGATTGCAGGTTCCTAACTTTTTAGATGCAATTATGAAGAAAAAGTTGCGTATCCTCAACCTGTTACACTAGCACTCATTGTTCATTCCTGACTGCCAGCTTGCACCCATGACATCAAATCCGAATCAGAAAAGGTTATGTGCATCCAGCTCCCTGATTGAGATGACGCTGCCTCTTGTTATTCTACCTGCATCAACCTGTACTGAGTGTACAGGAAACAAAATACTCTTACCCATGTCCTGTGTATTGCCAATGCACACCAGTTCCCAAGGCCATGACCTTTATGTCTCCCCACTTACCCACTTCTATGCTTCAGCATAGGCTGTCAAACTTGAAAAGCCAGTGGCTTTCTGCTTATCTTTCCTCCCTCCATTTGCTTCTTCTCCCTTACCCATACAGGCTCGTAAATCTACAAGAGGAATATGGCTCCACATAAGATTTTGGAAAACATCTTCCTTGGTTTATAAGTCTTCTCATTACAAGGTAAACAAAGATAGCAACAAAGCTCACAGAGGAGAAGGAAAGTAATTGTAATTCTATCAAGACTTCTAATTCAAGCAAACTGCTTCAAATGTTAATAGATTTCCAACGCAATACCAGCTAATCCTACACTGTCAGTTTATATAGTGGGAGAATCACCTGCACTGACATGTTTAATGTGCTTTTTGTAGCCAGCCACCTTGAGCCGTGATCTCGTCAGTTCTCATTAGGCAAATGAAGCGGAGGCGGGTCAGTCTGTGGACGGGAGACCTCTGGGGACAGCTGGATGCTGTAGCATGCTCCCGCCAGAAAATATGTTCAGCCATTAAGGAATTCACACTGCAGCAGCCCCTGCCATCCCACCCAGCCCCGTGTCCTGCCATAGACTTCCCCGTGACAGCCAGCAAATCTCGGCGCCTCCCTCTCGCCTCTGCTTCACCCTCCTCTGAGCAGGCAGCAGACGTGGCAATGGCGACTTGCCGCAGGGGGTGACACTCTTCCCTACGGGTCCGTATTAAACTAATGTCGCAGCAAGTAGCAGGAAGCACTCTGCTAATAGAGGTTTTGTCCTCAGGATGAGAAATAAAACATTATCTGACTTGTGATCATTAAAAATCCCACAGCGCTTTTCACCAGACTGGGGTTTAATGTTGGTATCCTGATCATATTCCAACGTGGGTAATTGCATTTCACCTACTTAAATTCCCCTGATGCACCAGCTGAATTCTCCTATTCACCTCTTGAGCTGAAATCGGTAGCACCAGCAATGCAAAGGTTGCTACTACATGCTGCCCTGCTGATGGCTGTGTTTTAGCAAAGTGCATCACTTCCTACATACAGAGCATTTCAAATTCTTTGTAGAGCAACTTGATGCATGTGAATGGTGCTATATATACACACAAAATAACCAGTCAATAACAGGCAAATTGTGCAGCATGAAAGGATTTCAAAATAAATTAGTCTAGTCTCCCCACAAATCATTAACTTAAAAAAAAATCAGACAGCATATACAAATTAATATCTTGGTCAGGTGAAGAAGTAAACATTTCTCTAATATAACTGAGAGCATAGATATTGATTTCTGAGCAGATAGGGTACTGCAGCCTCTAGCAATCCTGTGATTAAATCACCAGCTTCAGCTCTGGCATCAGTGTTTCCTTCAGTTAAAAAAAAATTAAAAATATATATGCAGAGAATATCTGCAGATCCCTAGAGCTGTTCCTCTGAGTAAACTGGCAAAATGTAAATATTTCCCTGAGGGGTTTTGATCTAGTGCTAGATTCTCTGACTGAAGTTCATCATTTTAGTACTTCTTTGAAGGGGAAGTAGTTTCTGCCTTTCAGACTTGATTTGTTAAAGCTTTGAACGGAAACAAATTAAAAACTGCAACCAGTCTCTGTGACAGGGCTTTCTGAGCACTCTGCGGGCAAACAGATTTTCTGGTCTCACAGATTCTGACCTGAGTCTCCAGAAAGTTAACACCAGTCTTTCCTTTGGTTTTACTGGATTTAAACCAAGGCTTCCCACTTGGAGGCAGCAGGCGCTGTGAAGATACAGTACTCACTGCCAGAAACCGAGGGTTTCATATAACTCAGCAGCATCAGCAACAACTATGGAATGCAAAGACCTTTTAAACTCTGTAACCTGCCATCAGAGCAATCTGTGCCCTAAAATATGCAAGCAAATTTGGAGATCTGATTAGAAAATCCACTGAAATCGGTGCGCTGGGTTAATTTAGAGAAAATCAAAACCTAGAGATGCCTTGGTAAAGCAAAGTTTGTTTATCATTGATCATTACGCTTCTAATAGATTCAACATTCAGTTCAAGAAAGTTTATCATCTTACCTGTCTTGTCCACTTTGTCTTAAGGAACAACACAGAAAAATAAAGTTTTACAAAAAAAATTTCTTTAAAGCTGCCTGAAATGGCTCATATATTCAGGACTTGAAGTGGTATACAAAGGAACACATTTTCCATTTTAATTAAAACAATGAGAAACTAGAACATTAAACCTATTGAATTTTTTATATATAAATTAAATGAGGAACTTAAATGACAAGGCCAAGAATGGAGCACTATTGAAACAGCAGCCCCAAGCAGAATGATCTGTTAAAAAGGATTAGAGGAGAAATTCTCTAAATATTAATAAAAAAGAGAAGTTACTGGAAATTATACTTCTTAATTTAACACCATTTACTCCTTATAAATATTTTCTATTTAAGGCCTAATATGCATTAAATATTGATAAAATCTTTATTAAAATAATTTCACTGTGGCACAATAATTTTTTAATTTCTGAAATAATAGGGCAAAGAAGTCCTAAATTGGCAGATTTGATTACTAGGAAATTAACAGTCCATAGGGAGTTCTTTCCAGACCTACACACCCACCAAAGCAACTTCTGCCCCATGGCCCGTTTACTCCTGGCCAGTGGAGGGCTGTGCCCTGGGAACATGGAAAGGGTCACATGCGGTGCCACTAAACACACTCGCCTGCCTGATTGCTGCCAAGACATCTTTGGTCACTCCAGGAAACAAAAATCTATTAGCACAATTATTACGAACACAGTGCTTTAGTAAACAGACTGTAGAATAAGAAATGTACACTATAGGGAGCTTGTGCTACGTGAAGACTTTTTTTCTGGCAATAATCTTTCATCAAGAAAAATTCATTTGTACCACCTCTCACTCATTACTTCATTAGAGGAGGTAGTTATAGTTTTCAAATGTGTAAGCGTGCTTCTATTTTACCTATCTTTTTCTTTCTTCCTTCCACCTTCCCTTCCTTCCTAACATCTCTTTGTGACAGTGATACTGTCCCAAAAGGAGTATATTTTGCTAGTTTTTGTTACTATTGCTATCAATATTTTCAGCCAATCATTTAATGTAAACTCCTTTTATTCAACTAAAGGGTAATTTGTTTTGAAAACAATGAAAAAATATATCCAATTTTTCTTATACGAGTGTTAAGATAATACAATTTAGCAATCAGCAGCAGCTATTATTGTCATTTTTCTGAGCTCTAACAATCTACGTTTTATTCTGTTTCAAAACTCTGCTGGTTTTGGCTGGGATAGAGTTAATTTTCTTCATAGTAGCTAATATGGGGCTATGTTTTGGATTTGTGCTGAAAACAGTGTTGATAACACAGGGATGTTTTAGTTATTGCTGAGCAGTGCTTACACAGAGTCAAGGCCTTGTCTGCTTCTCACAGCACTCTGCCAGCGAGTAGGCTGGGGGTGCACAAGAAGTTGGGAGGGGACACAGCTGGGACAGCTGACCCCAACTGACCAAAGGGATATTCCACACCACATGACATGCTCAGCAGTAAAATTAGGGGGGCAAGTTGGCAGGAGGGCCACTGCTCAGGGACTGGCTGGGCATTGGTCAGTTGGTAGTGAGCAATTGTTTTAATTTGCATCACTTGTCTTTCTTGGGTTTTATTTCTCTCTCTTTGTTATTTTCCTTTTAATTACAATTTATTATTACTTTATTTTATTTCCATTTTATTTCAATTACTAAACTGTTCTTATCTCAACCCACAAGTTTGCTCACTTTTACCCTTCCTATTTTTTCCCCCATCCCGCTGTGAGGGAATGAGCGAGCAGCTGTGTGGTGCTTAGTTGCCACCTGGAGTTAAGCCACAACACAAAAATAATAGTCAGAAAGGTTTGGTTACTCATAAATAACTGTAAGGACATCTTAAGTATCTTTTAAGCAAACATGAAATCATAGTCAACTGACACCATGGCAGAAATCTTAAATTTGGCATTTCCAGAAAACGTTAGATTTTTTTATGAACAGAGAGACATAAGTGGAAGAATCTGGCTCAGTATTTATTAGCTGTAGTGTGTTCTTGCCTTGCAGTAGAATAATACAACAGATCTTAGCAAATGCTTAAATCACTTCTACTATTGACCTTGTCCTGCTATCATTCATCATAGGGAAAGTTTTCTTTTGATGTACGTATCATAAGCTTGTCTTCAATTTTCAGTAATATATTGAGAAGATGAAGGAAACAGAAGAGTAATAGCAAATGCAACAGCATTTTTTTTTCCCCTTTTGAAATTTCCTGAACTGCATTCTGCTTTCAACGCAATAAGCTTTCTGGGCATATTGTAGAAAACAGCAGAGGATTCATACTCATAGCTTCAGAAACAGGTTTTCCCACTTTGTGTTAGTCATACAAATGTGATGCCTGCATTTTATAATTGCACAGCAATACTCTTTATTCCATCCCTCATAGCCACACGATGAGTGGGATTATGTAATTTGCATAGGGGGAATAGATCCCTATCACCTTGCTACACATGGATGAGGGAGCATTTTGCTTTAGTCATTAGATTGAAGAGTGTTTTATCCTACTTAGTTTGCATTGCTCCATGTGCCAGAGCATTTCAGCTTGAGAAAAGACGGCAAACCTCACCAATTTAACTCCCATTTCAGATTGTTTCTCCTCTAGGGAAGAAATAAAGAAGATACTTGCTGAATTCAGCTGGTTATAAATACTAGTGAAAGAACTTTTCCTGACATTGCCAAACTCTTTCTGAGAGCAAAGACTGCTCTTCTTTTGACCCAAAGAGTCTCCATACTGAAGGCAAGAACCACATTTAGTTTTACGGAGCAGAATTTTAAATTTAAACAAAGGATTTTTCATTCCTTAGACTCTCATCTCCATGGCAACCAGGGACATTTGGGAAAATCTTGCAACTATGAAGTAGACACACACTTTATATATTATTAATGTAGTATTTCCTAAAGGAAAGTCCAGGTGACTGTGAATTCCTTCTTTTTTCTATACCTATCTTGGCCTTATTTTCTAAGGTTTTCTTGTTATTGCCCAGCTATCGGCTAATCTCAGCACAATTAAAACATAGCCCTCCTTCTTTTCCTTCCCTAAATATTTTTCTGTTAGTCTAGTCTCAGATTCAGGACAACCCTAACTTTCCTCCCACTCAGTTGCACAACTTGTAATCATTGTTGGGTTGTCCGTCCATATAATCCCACATGATATCATCTAGATCTTGAAGGTTCCTCAGGCACAAGATATTTAAGAACCTGAGCTGTCTGGAATGAGAGGAGAAACAGGTTTTCATCCAAGTCTTCATTCTGCTGTGTCTCAGCTACTGCAGTTTCCACCCCTCTGGCCTAAATACCATATGTCTTCACTTCTATCAGTTCAAATTTTTCTGCCAAAATAACTGTTCTGGCTCATACATTTCTCGCACCATCATCTTGTACCATTCATCTCTACAAATTCCTTCCCAAGTATAAGACATTTTGTGGGTCAGCCATTTTATACCTACTATCACCAGCACTATCGCTGCTGAAGGTAGGATGGTAAAAGTGACTGAATAATATCAAGGAGAAGAGCAGTACAATTTTTTAATGCATACAACTATATTCAGAATTCCTGCTTCTGTTTTGCTCAGAATCAAGATGCAGCTGCTGGTGAGGCAGCAGTTCTCCATTGCTTTATGCTGTTTGGCTCATCAGACCTGTGAAAACCGCACAGATATAAGGCAGTTCTTATGCTATCACCATGGACTAAAATATTTTTCCGGAATTATTGCACTCCCACCTTATCCTTCCTTATTTACTTTGACGTATCAATTATCTCTCATTATATCTAGATTGGAAGCTCTGCAGGACAGAAATTATTTTCTTTCTATACTTTTGTATAACAGTTACACAGAACATGATGCAGCTGTAAAGCTTGAATCCTTAGATTCTACTATAAAATAAATAGCCATCTCTAACCGAGAGAACAGGCATATTTGCAGCACATTGAACTTGTGCTGGGGAAACAGGGCAGAGTCAGACTAATGTAGATGATCACAGGTGGATCCTGCAAGACAAAATGTTGGATCATTTATTCTGTTGCTCCTTGGTGTTCACTGATCACAGAAAAGCTGTTGGTTTTTAACCGATACTGTACTTGTTTGGGGTTCTTTTTTTTTTTTCCTTCTGTATATTTGATTTCCTTGCTGAGGACAAGGAATCATGGCTGGGAAGACATATCCTGCTTTTTAACCCGTTTATAATACAACAGTTGGAAAAAGGGGGGAAAAAAAAAAAGAAAAAATACTTAGAGTGAAAGAAGATTACAGGAACAGTGGATCATAAATATTCTATTTTTTCCATAATATATTGCATTCAAACTTACACTGTAACTCTGCAATATTGCTTGGGGCTTTCAGTATTGAGTGATGTTTTATGTGATTGCATTAGGGTTGTTTTTTTTTTTTAAGTTTAATATATTTTTGTTAGTGTACCGTCAGATAGCTAATAAGGTATAAAAAAAGTCATTAGCTTAACCTCAGAAAGATATCTTAACTAGCGAACTATAAAATTCTGAGCTCTTTTAAGCGTTACCTGGAGAACTGGGAGGCATCTTCCATCTCTTTAATTCAAAAATCTGAAATTGAATATCCTGCTATACTTGACTAAGCAAATAATGAGTGCTGCTTATGCAGTTAGCTCACAGATGTGGTCACCACAAGAAAGGGCAAGAAAGAAGCAGCATATGTGACCAAAAAATTGAAAAGATATTAATGAGATTTCAAATGCAAAGTGAAAATCTGAAGTCATCATACACTTGAAAGAGACTGAAACTAAAGAGTTGGGTTTTTTTACTTTCTTGTTTTTATCTGAAGTCATCTAAAGATGGTTACTCATCTAAAGAACTGCGTCATCTCATTAAATAACCCCAGTCGAGCAATTTGATCTGCACAGCTGAACATGTACATCCAAAGAGAATTCCAAGGAAGCCCATGGGATTCCGCATAGGTTGCAAGAAGAAAGTTATGTGATGAATTCATTAAATTTTGTTTATATTCTGTGTAACTTTATAGTTAGCATTGTTTACATATCTATATTTCTCTGTATAGACACTTACACACACAAGTAAAGGCTGATCATTTGCAATGTCCCATTGTTAAATATTGAAAAATCAAATGTTAACAGCAAGCACAGTTATAGTTCATTGAATATGGCCCATTTTAAACAGAAGAAACTTCCTCAGGAAAAAACTGCATAATGGATGCAAACAAGATTCCATGCTTTGCAGTCCAACTTAGTCTCCTTTGTTTAGTCTGAAAAGCTACCAAGCATACAGGGTAGCGAGGGATAGCCAGTGACTGAACAATATAATGCAAGTTAACACACATTTAGATATAGTTGGCATGAAAATATAGAGTAACAATGTAATTTAAAAACTGTTGAATAGAGACCTAATAGATCAGAATTGCAAATTTATTAAGAGATATGGAATAAATTATTCCAGATGTGGATTAATATTTGCTCGAATTTGAACCCATGATTTTGTAACTCAAACCCTTCCTTGTATTCCATCTCTACTATTTACAATTCTTTCTTCATTACCAAGGCAAAGTTATATCAGAAATAGGGGAAAAAAAAAGGTACAATTTCTTTCTCACCTTTAGTACAGCAAACCTTTATCGTGTTTTACAGTCCTTATACAAAAATAGACAGGCTTTTTCTACTTCTTAAACATACAGTAGAAATAAGGTCAGCTGTTTTACTTCCTCTGTTCTTAAATACTCCACTGCTTTCTTGTCCATTTTACCATTACATCTCAGATGAAATCTCAACTTGTTTTTCATGCTCCTAACCCATTTTTTGCCACTGCAATTATCTTTGTAAGTGCATTATATGTATAAATAAAGCATTTGGGGAGTGAATTCTTATGAAAAGACAATACGACAAGAAAAAAGCATGCTTTAGTATGTGAGCCATTCTCCACAGCTACCTTACAACAAAGCATAGAATTAAGTAACAGCAATACTGTACAACTGGCAGCATAGTTTGATCTCACGTAAAAACAGGATTCCCCGCCCCCCCCCCCCGCCGTTTTCTTCAACAGAACCATCAGCAAGGAGAAAATAATACAGTTCGTTTTTATGCAAATTAAAAAAACCCCTACGTAATTCATTAAAATAAGCTGCTCTTTCTTAAAGAAAAACCTGTTTCTCTGTGAATGAATACAGTTAAACAAAAAATATTCCTACTTCTGCCTTTGGACGTATTCATACATACTATGCATTCCCTGCTGTCTGGTCATAGGTACAAAACTACTTCAAAAAAAGGATGTATTTAAATTCTGTGACTTCAGAGCACTAGGGTGCACGTCAGAATGTATGGAAACAGCCCCAGTCCCACAACTGTTGCCTTTTCTGCTTTTCATAGGTTTACAGAAGTTGACCAACACAGCTCAAAAGTCTGCATTTCAGTTTCTTGAATCTCAGACCAGTAAGGACCATCTTTCTTATTTCTGGAAGCTGCACTTAGTATTTGAATAGCTTAAGATCAATGTATTTAGTGCTGACAGCTGTTTATCACACCCACCTAAGAAGGAGTTCAGCTGAAAAACCCCTTCTGCTGTAAGAAGAGCTGTTATGTATCCTAATTGATACACAAAACTAAATACCTGTACTCTCTCTAGTAGGGACTAGCAGGTTGCCACATCAACAAGATGGAAAAGAAGAAATAAAAGCCTGCTGTTCATAAAAGATTGTGGAACTCCACTCTTCAGTCTTTGACAAAAGTATCCTGGAGTGAGTTTGTTGTGCTTGGATGATGAGACCTTGGCCATACCATCTGTTTTAGAACAGAGTTTAGTTAAACACAGACCCATGCAGGTGCTGAATATAGGCAACCTGATCCATCCAGCTACAGTGAGCTGAGCAGCAAAGACATCTGTTGGAGTTCTGCTAAAGATCTAGATGCCTGCACTTACCATGTGGCTTGTGGTTTTTCCCCACGGGGAAAGCATCAGCTCTCTCAACCTGCTGGGGATGCTCTGCATAATGCAGCCCAGGAAGTTGTTGGCCTTCTTTGTTGCAAGAGTGCATATCAGGCCATGGTCAACTTGATGTCCACCAGAGTCCCCAGGTCCTTTTCTGACCAGCTGCTTTTCAGCCAGTCAGCCCCCAGCCCATGCCAGTGTATGAGCTTATTATTTTCCAGGTGTGGGACTTTGCATTTCCTTTCCATTTGAAATTTTTCTCCAACCTGCTTCACCTGCAGTAAACTATAAAATTAGTTCGTACCGCAAAGACCTGTGCACAAATGATGAACTGAGTCTAAGAAACAGTATCATAGCAAATGCAGTTGGAGGGGAGGGGAAAAAAAAAAGAAAGAAAAAAGAAGAAACAAAGAAAAAAATTTGGAATAACATTATAGAATAATAGCAGGAATAAGAAGTTGTTAACGGTACTCCAAAACAGTGATAGCATATTCTTCATTCAGCTTGTAAAGTTTTATCATAAAACTATGCAAGTGCCAAAGGAATTGCAGGACACATGCCTAAAATATTCCTTTCCTTTTGCAAATTTCATCCTAGAAATATATTCAGGTTTTAAAAAACATCAAGTACTTATAAAATGTTCACCTTCACAAACTAAGTTTTCATTCAAGTATTCCATACGTTATAAGCAGAGCTGACAACAACAGCTATAAGTAGAGGCTACTAGACACTTTCCATGGCAGGACACTCTCTTCAGTTGATTATAGTTATATCCTTTGTTGTCCCAAGGCTGAACTTTTTTTCTTCTCCCCCCCGCCTTTTTTTTTTAATATGTCATTTAACATATTTCTGATTCTTCCAAGAAATAAACTAATTTTACTGAAGGGATCATCCTGGCATGAGGATATTCAAATTGTTCTCCCAACTGAATATCCTCCTATTCCACTAAGTTAAAAGCTTCCAAGAATCTCAGTTCACACGCATACAGTAGCAACTTGTTAGAATTTGAATAATCTCCAACAGTAGATACCACTCTAAGATGTTCCCTGAAATTAATCCCCTTAGATATGATGAGTTCTTTGCTACAGAGTGTCAGAAGTGAGAACAGGGACACTGGCAACACAGAAGAGAGAACGATACCATTTTCTAGTGTACAGCAAAGCAAGCCCATACATTCAAACATCATTCTTCCCTACATCATCCCTTAAAATAATCATGCAAACGTAAAGTCCCTTTCCTCTATTCATATCAGAAGTAAGCTGATAAAAGGTATCTGCCATCATTAAAGAAGTATTTTTTGCACATTCACTGTGGACAATCATTTTACACCTTTGGGCATTTAAGTGTATGCTGGGAAAAGTCAAAATGAATTTCTATTGAGACCTAGCTCTACCAAGTAAGGTTCATTACAGGAGAAACAGAATCCCATATTGACTTCAGATGCAAAAGTAGAACCATCAATAATTTGTTGCAGATGGTATATAATAAAGATATCCAGAAATTCAGTATAGAAGCACCAAATACTGCCAAGCTAACATGCAAATGTAATGTGCAAATATACATAGAAACACATAGGGATATAATAAAAAGAAATAGAAATAACCAAGCATTTGCAAATTCTCTTCTGAATACCTACAAAACATTTACCCCTAAGGATGTTTCAGTCCTAAGCACTTAAAGATTTTGGCCTGTGCTGGGTTCTAGCTAGCACTGAATTTCTTAATAGACCAAAGCTAGCAATGGATTCCGATTCAGCAGTTGATCCAACTGACAAGCTGTAAGGAGACAAAGAACTACAGCAAATTCAGTACTTTTGTCCTTGGAAACAAGTGCACTAATTTCTTTTGCGATTACAAGACAATAAAATAGATGAGACAGAATTACAGTTGGATGCATATGAGTTTGCAGTTTTAGTACCACCTGGCTTAAATATAAAAATATTAATTACGAAATTCCACAAAAATTATATTAAAGTTCTAATGTGTGCAACTGAAAGAAAAGCAAGCATTAACTATGTATCTCAACATTCAAGTCCCCATTACCACAACTACCTGTAGATGAGTTCAAATTACAAGCTTCTACCTGAAAAGTAGAGCTCGCTCTCTACCTCACTTTGAGTTTCACATGACACACAGCAGAATAGTCGATATACCTAAATATAGTTCCTGGAGAGGATTTGAAAGAGACTGCAGCATATATTTCAGGGGGCACAAAAAAAAAAAAAAAAAAGGAGAATAAATCTAAAATAAAGTGCTCCAACCAGTAGCCCCTCTGCATTTCTCACAAACCTATGTATTGCTATGTGTATTAAATATTTAGGCTGTTGCTGGCTCAGAGCATCTGGACAAATGATGGCATATGTCTTAATCTGTACAATTATCTATCAACCAAAGCAAGAGACAAAGTTATCGGATATAAAATATCATTCAGTAGGGAAGAAGCCATATATTTTAATACTGTCATTAAGATTTTTAAAGAAACAGAAGTACAGTAATGAAAACCAATCAGAACCAAAGAATAAGTCAATTGATTTTTGTCATTTATTTTACTGTTCTTTCCATCTTCTTCAGCTTAGTTTTCCTATCAATTGTTTTGCCAATCAATGAATGATTCCATCTGGCACAGATTAAATAATTGTTCACCTAGAAGAAAGGGTAGCATCCTAGGGAGCGTGCATAGGTTTTCCAGGATACTTCTACTACGTTCAGTGAATCCATTCCTTGTTTTCTTTTTCTTTTAAATTCCTTTTCAGTCCAAGAATTTCCAGAGCAACATAATCTTGAAACTTAATGAATTAACATAGAAAGAAATTTCTTGTTAGAACTCTTTTCAAAGTACTACAGTTGTGAAGAACAAAATGCCATCTGAATTGAGACAAGATATGCAGCTGAAAGCAGTTTCCAGCCTCAGAAGAAAAAGCACATTAAACAGTGAAATGTAAGACATAGTTAGAATACAATAAATAATAGTAAAAAAATTCCTTTTCACTTTAGTGCATACCCAGCTGCTGTCTCCATATAAATTCATCTGGATGCCTAATGTGACTGAGGCAACTGGAAAGAAGTTTTTCCTGAGAAGACAAACAGATTTTCTCATAAAATTATCTCTCAACGGAGAGCAACAGTTTATCTTCAGAAAGAGTTAATGCAACAGAGAAATATTTGATCAGTGCTAAAGCCCGAGTTATGACTTCTCTAATGTGAATATGTTGGGGACAAGCAAAGGGAAGGATCTGTTCCTAGAACAGACTGGTTGACGAGGCCCTCGGAGCGCATCATGTTGTATAGCTGCTGTATCAGCATGACAGGGTAAGCAGAATAAGGCTAGGGACTAACTCCTTGTTGGTACCTGGAAGTGGGAATTAAGAGGAGCCAAGCACCACAGACCATGACAGAGATAGCAAAACAAATATGGTTACATTTAGGCAGTCACTCCAATGCCCTAATGACTTAGCAAATAAGTTCTGCATCACCAAGAACCTCATGGACTACAGCAGCACAGGAAATTAATGTTTCTAAATTCATAGGAATGTTCTTAAATTTCTAGAAAAATTTCTAGGAAAATCTCACACTTTCAGAGCTGACCTCTGAGAAACTGTAAATCCACATATGGTAGATGAAGGCAGAGGAAGTTTTTTTTAATGACTGAATTTCCCCACAAAGATCAAAATCCAAGAGAGATATGTGTATGAATCAGTTAAAAGGTACACCCACTATATATATATATATTGTTGTTTTCAATAACGTGTTTATAGGTTACAGTCTTTGCTACATTAAAGGTACTGTCTCTGCTTAGTGGGATAGAAATTATATAGGATAAAGTCCTCAGATGCAACTGAAATCAAGGAGAGCTTTACTTTGGTTTATTCACGGCCAGAATTTCACTCACACAGCTTGTAAGGAAAAATTTCCGGCATGGACAGATGTAGTGCATCTAAGTCAGGCAGCCACATCTTTTCAGTCCCCTGCCCCTCATTTCTTACATTATCACTGATATTTTCACTGAAAGTTTTCCTGAATCAAAGTTTCCTCTCATAACATGACCCTCCTGTGTATGAAACACATCTAAATAAGATGACATATTTAGATGTTAGGTAAATCCTTAATGTCAACACAAACAGCTTCAGAGGAGGGAAAATGTCATTTCATTCTTAAAAGGAGAGGAAAATACCAACTGATAAAATGGTCAAACAGGGCTTGATCACAATTTATTTCTGACCTTTTAATGTCTTCTGTTCTCAATGATTTTCTGTCATTACTGCCTAGCTTGGACCCGAGACCTGTCCCAGAGGTATTTAGCTTTATGTTGCTACTTAACTTTCAACCTCCGTTTTCAGGATTGAAAGATAAGTAACTAATTGTCACTGAGATATCCGAGGGTTTATCAGCTGTCCAGATCTACCAAGTTGGAAAAAGTCCTACACTTGGAAACTTTTTCATACTCATTCTGCATGAAAGATACTTTTATATTATAACTTGGTTACGGCCTACTGCTGTCAGTGTCATTATCTAAGACCATGGTGATTACCTGCCTGCTGTTCTGCTAGGCAGCAATCACTTTCATTTTAAACTTATCACTTCTATTTTGAAGTGAAACAGAATAGACTCATGTAAAAATCCACTCAATGTAAACAAACACGCATCCCTATATTATTACCTTCCTCTTTGAGCGTGACTGGTTGTTATCCAAAGAAACATATTCTGTTTCTGTTTATATGTGCCCATCTAGTACATACAAAATGCTGGTAGCATATGGAAAAATTTCTCCACTGGTGTTTACTCTGCTATGTGTTTTATCTTGCATCACCTTGCTTTTTGTTTTTGCATATAACATCTGAGTGGCTGACAAAGCACAGATGTTGCGGGAAGGTAAAAAGAATGATTTGAAACACAGTTCTGCATTTTGCTGTGTTTAAAACAGGCATTTATGGGGAAGTATTAAACATTGTTGAGAAAAATGACTCCTCAGAAGACAGACAAACACTATCCCATACAGGTACACATGTACACAGATTACATCAAGGTAACAGTAAAATGCCTAAACTATATGCTTGTATTTTAGAAAAAGGAAAAAAAAAAAAAAGCGCCACACATCCATCAAGTCTGTTGTTTATCCAAAGCAGTTATTGCCCTTGAGTTACATTTCTAGACCTTATTGAAGAACAAGCGATACATTGTTAACGTTTAGATCAATAAACAATTATTGTTCTTTGTGAGATGCTGAAAGGGGATTTAGAGAGTTTACAGGTAAGAGGCATAATTTACCAGCGGCTGTCAAACAACCACAACACATTCTTTCTCTGTGCTCCCCTCCCCTTTCTATTTGTGCAGGCTTCAGCAGAGACCACGTCCAATATTAGCCAGCTCACGGCCCCGTGGTGCAACACACACTCACCATGGGATCGGCGTGCTCCTTCAGTTCCTTTCAATGGCAAGTGCAGCTCCGGCAGGGGTTTTGAACATTTCTTATCTGAGGCTCCCCAACAGCTATTATTCACCTGAATTATTGCTTCATCGACTTGTAATGATTTTAGCTTTTAAATAAAATACGGAGATCAACTGACAAGTTCGCTTCCTTGCAAACACGTAAATAATGCTATGTAGTAAAGAGCCTTTTCTAAACTGAAAAACAAAAAACAACCCCTCCACTTTCTTTAGAAGTCAAGTAATTAACATCACCGGCCACAAGCATTTTGTAAATAATGAATGGCCTGAAATCTCAAACACTGTGTCTGTTTCCCTTATTCATACCCACAAGCTCCAGTTTTTACACTTGCCCACTTATAATAGTGTTTGTATAAAAAACTCCTGGAGTGGGAAATTTTAGCCTTTTCTAATAATAAGGTTATTGATCAGCTGGGTTTACTAACACCAGTATAGTGTCAGCCTGTTTCTTTCTCCTCATTTTCTCACTTGCTTAAAGACTACTTCTAAAAAACGTTCCCTTCCTCTGCCTTGTTACTGCCTTCACAAGGCTTAGTTTGATCAATTGCATCAAGAATGAAGCTTAGATCCATAAGCGTGGTAGGATCTATAAAATAGATCATAAATTGTTTCTGAAAGAGCTGAGTAATGCTAGTTTGCTAACACCTGCTACTACTAAATACTCTCTCTTCTGCTTTTTAGAACCACAAAAACAACTAAATCCCAGAAAACCTTAATAACAATGTGTCACCAAAACCAGTTATTGTGAAGTGAGTAGAACAGGAGCCTAATTGATGTTCTCTACAGGTCACTGGTGTTATTAAAATAGCAGCTAGTGCCCTCAGACCAGATTCTGATTTCCCTTGTTTTGATACATCTCTGTGGTTGTACTCAGGTGCCCCAGGGCCATTTCATGGGAACAAATCAGTACCTTGTAAACATGCAGCAACTTTCACTCAAAACACTGATCTCAAAGTGCTATACAAGCATTAAAAGTCCAGTTAATGTTATTATGTTTTGCAGATAAAGAAACAGAGTAGGAAGCTCATGTTTGGCTATTGAAAAATACTTTGCAAAAGCTCTGGATAAAAACTGAGGAACCCTAACTAATCTGACGCCAACCTCTGACCATGGAGTTGACAACAGCTTCATACTTCACTGCTAGCTAAGACATAGTCACCTTGCACCAGTCTAAATACATTAATGTGTTACGTCTTGTACCCCATCTTGTGATATTAAATACATTTTGTATGTGTTGTATATGTGTATGCAACCTTGTGCTCTTCTCTCCTCAGTTTGTTTCACAGGCAGCAAAGCATGGACCTAGCAGATGATTTGTCATATCCATACTTACTACCTTCCAAAGAAATCTACATGAAACAGTAAAGAGCAGCACACCCTTTATTATACACACAATAAACTTGTGGTAGGAATTATCTCACCTTAATAAATAAATAAGGAACAGTACATCAACAAAATTTCTCACCATATATGTTTTTAAAGTGTCACAGGTTAACATCATCTTCCTCATCTCTTTATCACTGTCCACCAACAATCAATTAGATTGATAAGATAAAAAAAAAAATTAAAAAGGGAGGCAATTTTACTTTAGGATTTTAGAACCCTTCCTTGGATCATTTCAGAGGTTCTGAAAAAACAATGAGAATTCAAACTACGGAATTTCTCAAATGATCATAAGGGTTCCTCATGCAGTCACTTGATGTGACAAATGAGGTTTTAAGAAAAAACTAAAAATATTTTTAGATTTGATAAGAAATCACAAGTGTTACTAATGCTACACCAGAGAGTTCTGGCTATGGCTGTTATCACATTACTGTAGATATGAAATAATATTGATGATGCATAGACTGTGAGAACTGACTCAACCTTATTCCTTTGGTAAGCCACACATCAGAGAGGAAACAATATTTCTAGAAAAATCTGCTTATTTCCCAGGGCCAGGGTGACGTGCTGACCATGTGATGTTGCTTCTACTCTCCGCTGGTACTTTCAGGGGAACAACCTCATTCCTCTCCCATTTTCTCTACTCCCCAAAGTGGATCTAGCAAAAAAAGAACAGGGCCACATGACCTACAGTATTCCCACTAATGTGGCAATACTAATGCAGCTGTAGGGAGAGTGGTCCTCCTTAGTGCTGCTGCATGCTCCGTGTCCCTTACTTTACATAATAAAATATAGCACATAGGTCCTTATTGCTTGTGCTCCCCCCTCCTCCCCACCTTAATTTCTCCTTTTCTGTCATGGAGCTTTTGTCCAGGTGGATTTGGAGGCTGAAGGGAGTGGGGATTGTCCCAGGACTACTGGTTGATTGCTAGCTGTGTTCTTTATGAATTGGTACAACATTATTTTGAATATCTTTTGTATTGAGGGTTGTGTACACACTGCGGCACATCTCTCTTCACCAAGCAATGTTGTACATCCAGACATCTCAGATGATCTCACCGTTGAACACCTTCTGTGGCTGCTTATCTCGCTCTGAAGGAACTGAATGTTGGTAAGTTTCCCATGCTTGCGTGACAGGGTCACCGCGCCCCTGGGAGTATGCTGGACACCTGATAGGAGTGACCAGAGAAAGCAACTGCAGTTGTGTAGGCGCTGCGGGCAGGGGCCAGCGGACCTGCAGAAGTGTGGACTGGACCATGAGCACATTGTGCAGTGGCTGCACAGCCTGGCTGGATGTTCAGAGATGGCAGCTGGCTGAGGACATTAGTGCTAGCACCTTACGGTGCAATGGCTCATTCCCCCCGCCTCAGTAGCTTTCTGCTTTGACTCTTAGTTCAACAACCATTTTTCTCTGATTGTTCATTTTCTTGCCAGTGCCCTTCACTTTCTCTAGGCTATAGATGTTGCTGCACATACCTTGTGCTCATCCTTCCCCTCTTGAACCAACCTTCTGTAAGGATGTCTTTCCCTAACAAGAATGCACTACAAAAGAAGGAATCAAAGAGCAGCTGTTGATATTTATTCCTTCCCACTTCAGTTTGCACTGATTAATCAGCTTTCCAGTGCACCCCTCTTCCATCTCAGTGAAGAGCCAGAGGCATTTTGGGAATATCCTTTTGGTGGATTCAAATACCAGGAGCAAGGATAAAAGAAAGTACTTTCCCTGTGAAGTCTTGAAAAGGCAAACAATCTCAGTAGTGGAGTTACCACACACAACTACTCAAATTAACTCAGGGCAGTACTATGGAATCAAGCAAAAGAGAAATATAAAGTTTAAGGTAGAACAAAGAGAAGAACTACATAGTATTCTTTAAGACAGTATGTTTGTACTTCATAATTTACCTATGAATTTTAATTTTTTTAAGACATTTTTTACATTTCTGTAGAAATGTAGAAAATCTTTGCACTTTGTTATCTTCCTTACTGAAATTTTTCCTTCCTAAGTGATCTGCAATAATCATTTCAGATTACCTTGATGCGTGATAACCTATCACCCAAGCATCAATGCCTTTGATAGATTACATGTTGTATACAACACATACATGTTGTATGTAAGTATTATTATTGAGTTCTAAGATGCTCTCAGCATAGATTTGGAAGTGTATTTCTGCTTCTACCAGGTAATCCTTTAAAAATTTAACAGCAACATTTACTGCTGTGACTGCTGTCAAGTATTTGGTTCTCTATCAGCTAAGCAGAGCGCCAAGTCATGTTTCCTTGCTTCACAACGCTCTGTATCATTTTTACTCCAGTTAATTTCTTTTCTGCTTGTCAATACGGTAAGTGGGACAAGAGTGAATGCATGAGGGTGCGTGTCTGACGTTTTTTGCAATGGATAATTCAGAGCATCTTAAACATTTTAGGTGCATCAAGTATAACTTGACAAACTGTAACATAGCTTGCTTAACAAAAGAGAAATCAGCAACTCAGATGTTTCACTAGTGTAAAAAATATCTAAGACTTCTAAATGGTAAACTTTGTATTTTGGTATGAATGATTTTTGGAAGCATATTCTCCATCCTTTCCTTTTCTTTTTTCCCTTTTAAACAAGCTTAGGAAAGCATGACTGGTTTATTATACTTTCTTCACTGCAGGCATAGCTGAAGATAACATTTCCTTCTGTCTAAATAGAATTCCTTTGGTACCGACCTCCTATTTCCATTTTTAGAAATAACGACTATCTCAAAAGTCAGACTTTGCATTTATGATTTTTTGGTTGCTATGCTGTCTCATTTAATATTAAACTCTTGAGCTGCTGAAAAAATAATCACAAAATGTTTTTTGCATGTTGCTTTAACATGCAACATTTACTGCAAGTGTTTTTTAATTAACTTCTTTTCTGACTTTGGACTATAACTCTTTTCAGGCTTCTTTTGCCTGTGATGTGTAACCAGCAGAGGACACTGGAGAGAGAGAGGGAGAGTAAAATGCCAGCTCTGTTGAAATCACTGCCAAAACATTCATCAGCTTTAACAAGGATAGGACATAAGATCATCTAGTTGCCACAGGTGCCTTCCTCCCACTCACAGGCATGTGTAAGGGCATGAACTGTCCTGAAAAAAACCCCAAACACTGTTTCAAATGAGAGTGGGAATATAAGTTTCTACTGAATGATCCAAGAAACTGTTTGGAGAGGTCTTTGGTTTGCTACTTGTCCTTTTCATCCTTGTTTCTCTGACTTCTTTCCTCATAACAGGACTCATTGCAACAAAAACCTGACACCATTACAGCTGCTAAGAGGATTGCGACATTTCTTTGTCTCTACTGGACTGAGTTAAGAAAGCTTCAAGGTCATTTTCAAGATAAACCTGATCTTCCCCTACTTGTCATTACAGGGATGATAATACGTTGTGACAGTGAAGTGTCTGTGATAACCTGTTGCAAAATAAAACGCCCACTATATATTTCTTGACAGTATGACATCACAATGATATACATGCATTATTAAATATGCATTATTAAATTTACATAATACCAAACTCTACTGTCTATTCAGATCGATTCCACAAATTTAAACAATGTCAGTGGAGGCAGGATTCCTAACAGAAATACTTATAATTAAGCTTGTAACACATGAGGTTTGTTCTTCTGTATCACTGTTTCTTATTTTAAAAGGAAAAATACTTTTCATTATGGTTGTGCAAATATCTACTACTTTTAATGCCTATATTTTATGAGAGAAAATTTTTCCTGAGTCTGAAAATTCTGCCTTTCTGTTTGTGGTTGTTTCTGTTGTAGATGTATAATTGTGGATTCATCAGTAGAATCATCATACTCTTATTTCATGGAACAGGGGAGAGACACTTCCCTGACCTTCAGCTTAAGAAAATGGTGCATTTTCCCTTGTGAACTAAGATTAGGCAAAAAGATAAGTGAAAAGCATCAAAATGTCTATCAATGTAGGGAGCAAAATACTGAAATAAGATTGAGTTCCCAAGGTTTAGACTTGTTTTCATTGCACCTCAAACTGACATAAAGCTTTCAAAGAAATAAGAACTATTGCTAGAAATAGTATTTTTCTCTTTAAGAGCATAGATAGGAATTCAGACAGATGCTTTGGCATTTTCTTACAAATCGATGGTAGCCTCCCAGACTGTTTTTTTTTCAGTTACACATTGGCTGAAGTTTCCTGAATGGTGGAAATCTAACTCAAGTGACAATATGTCCTATAATGACTAATATAAATATAATGACAGCCTATGCCACAAGTAAGATACATAAAATCTTTTTCTAGAGATGAATAAAAAGTTCACTTTTCCCAGCCTTTGGGCATCTGTATTTGAGCTCTTCATCTGGAATTTCTTTAAAGGAAATTGCAAGAACAAGGGATGTGATTGACCTTGACTTAGGGTAGGCATCTAAAATAAATCAGACTAATCACAGTCTGCTTCTCTCTAGCATCCAAATAGGCAATCAAGGCAACTAGCTAACAGAATTAACTGATATATTTCAAGCAACTTAAAAGAAAGTCATTTCACTGAGCCTTAGGAGTACAGCCTTTTCAACTCGGTATTTGTATCAGTCACAGTTTGGGAAGACATTCAGACATCTTCCTAAATTTCTTATGCCTGGACACTCAAGCCTCTCCTGTACAATATTGCTGTACTGAAAAAAAAAAAAAAAAAAGTAAAATGTTCAGATTAATATATGACTGTGGTTTGACTTCTTCCTAGCAGAATGCAGCAAAGTGTGCTGAGTGATAAATTGAATTTCTGCTCTTTGTCACTGAAAAGTTCACGGTTAACCCTAATTTGACATTGTTTTTCAACATTTGCAGACAACCACTAGGCAAAAAAGTCAGCAGCCATATAATGGCTCACAGTATGCAAAGGCTAGGTATATTCTCCCTGACACAGTGAGCCCATAGGTGCTCAGTAGCTGGCTAAGGTTGAAACTGAATCTCAGCAAAGATGACTTTTCGGCAGGTGGAGGATAGAGCTCTGAAAAGCTTGCAGCAAGATATTTGTGCAGAGGATGGATGTTATGACACATTTACTCAGTTTATCCTATATTTTGGGAACAAATTTGGATTTCTCACTGAAACTAAGTTCTCCAAATAGTGATATCTTTATTAGCTACTATTTCGTTCTGTATAGTAGTCTAGATCCCACTTTGACAAAAGAAAAAGAGTATCTGACCTCTCATTTGTTTCATCACAAATTTTTTGTTTACATTACAACAATGTGTTGTTGGATTTGTTTATTTTTGTATTTATTTAAAAAATCACGTCTTCGGAAGCTCTAACTGCTGCTGAACACTGTAGTTCGTCTTCCCAGTACCACAAACTAATTAATACACATACTAAAATCTTTCTTCTACTCTCCACATGAGAAGTAACTGAGATGAGGAGAAGGATAATAGCTCTGAACATTTAATGGCCTAAGGTGTGAAAAATTACCTCCAATTTCAGGATGCAAATCAACGGCTGACAGTCAGGCTCTGCTGGATGAGCTAACCTGACCTATGCTGAAAACAGTTTTCTTATCTCAGGACCTAAGAACTCCTGTACAAAGAAAGGACTACTTTCCCCTTGAAGCACAAAGTACATTTTTATGACCTTGTGCACACTGACACAAATACAGAACAACATGTGTAATTTAAAAAACCTAAATCCCTATCAAAACATAACACTTCACTGTCCATACTTCTTCCTTTGAGGAGACAATGAGAGAACGAACAGCATCTGACAGATATTTAGTCACATTGCTGAATGTGTAAAGTCCAGCAATAGAAGAGTACAGCAGTAAGGGTGGTGTAAAAAGAACCCGGCAGATATTTCCAGCTTGTTCCTTGAAATGAAGACCCAGGGGAAAAAGTGAGAAGGAAAAGAAACTGCTTGCAGTGAAAAATTTTGTAAAATTACCTGTTTTATAATGAAATAATAATGATGCATTTTGACCTGCAGTTAACAGTGAACAAATGATTAAATAGCTTTGAAAATTTTATGCTTTTCTTTAGAGGTCATTCAAACATGAAAGACATTGTGTAAAAGCAGAAGGAAAAAGCAAAATCAAAACAACCTCTCCAGTCCACTTCCAAAATTACTTTGCTTTAAATAAAACTTCAGAACTAAAATGCTTTAAAACTTCTACAAGACTTTCTCTTGCATTTTTCATTCTCCATAACCGGAGAAGTAAAGTGGAGGTAAGTTTTGTTTCTCCACAACTGGATTTTTCCCAAAATTACAGTTTGTTGAACACACTCAGTTCTGTAATATGCACAAAAGACCAATGACAAATCAGTCTTTCGTTAGAACAATTTTTATACTTCTACCTCACTCCTAATTTCACATTCAGGAAAAACCTAACCAGTTACAGGCACTGATATTTAAAGTATACACAATATTAATTGCAAAGAAAAGAACTGACAAAAGAACAGTGTTGTTCTGAGTAATGCACAAACCTGGAAGCAGAAAATCATTACTATGGTTCTAAATACACCAAAATTTGGCAAGATATCCAGCAGGGTTTGTGGGCTTTTTTTGTTGTTTTTTTCTTTTTTCTTTTTTCTGGAGTTTCTATTACAGAGGTAGAGTTACTTCCCAGTCAATAAGAAATAATTAATGTTGAAACCTTCCAACAAAGCTCACTTTTGACCAACATTTGAATTTTCGACTGAAATTTTGTTTCTGGTCTATCTATTCCTCAGCACACATCAGAATTTTCTATGGGGAACAAACATACACTCCAAACTTCATTTTTTTTTTTTTTTTTCAGTTGGAGCATGAAACATCCTTACTCCATAGTATCGCTGCAGCATATTTTGAGAATAATAGCTTTGTTGTGTGGTTTTCCTCTCTAGTCTTTGTTGTGTGGTTTTCCATCAATGGATAACTCCTCCATTGCACACTGTGGGCGCCTGACTTTCCTGATGTGCAGCTTCTCCCGGGCAGCACCTCCCAGGCTGCCCTCCCCATCTCAGCTGATCGGGCTGCTCCCAGTGTGGAGCAATTCAGTCTTCTGGCTAAGTCACATCAAAGATCAGCTCTTTCTGAGATACTTGAAAAAAACTGCCCACACAACTTTTTGCTCTTTCAGGGCTTAAGCATTCCAGACTCCTAATCCCTTCTGGACTTGGCAGGCTACCTGGAAAATAAATGCTATTGCCCCACATATGACTGAGCTGACCAGACAATCAGGCAGGGATCTTTGGACATACATAATTTTTCTGCAAGGGAGGGTCCATTAGAGACCAGCCTTCCTTTGCCCTCACGATCAGCGCAGCTGCTCACCGCTTGCGGGCTGCAGAGGGAACAGGATGCTGTCCTGAAGGACCAGCACTTCAACTGGATACGCATTTGAGCACCAGGTGGACAGAGGGAGAAGGACAGAAAGCAAGAGCAATTTGCCTCTCTCTCTCTTTCCTCATGGCCATCAGGAAGAAATGATTTCTAGCAAGAAAGAAGATCTAGGCTTCATGTTATCTGCTCTTACTGGGGTATTTCCCACACATGAAACTTTGTAATGCTGATGAGACTAGTAAAATGCACTACTTGCAGAGAGATTCCTTTTCCAGGTAAAATAATCTCATTTTTACTGCTAATTGCAAGAGTCATGGTGAACAGCGTGAAATTGCCCATCAATACCCAGTTTTCCTCCCACATGGTTTATTTTAGTGCTACTGTGCTGCAGTTTTATTAGCATAATTCTTGTAATACTGGACACATCGTTGTCACAACATTTTAAGCCTGTGTTAAACAAACACACAAAAGGCCTGTTGATGCCAAACACAATACAGCCATTAATTTAGTTCTAAGATACAAACTCAAAAAGATAAAACCAGTACCTAATAAAATAATCAGATATTTTTGAGGAGGGACCCATGTTTATATGCTGCTGTATCTATAACAGGGATGTGGTTTTTTGCTTTACAAGGTGAATATCTAGAATAAATGGGTCCGAATTCTGCAGCCTTTGAAATATTTAATTGCATTTTTGATTTTGCAAGGTAAAGGCATTCCTGTGACAAAGTGTTGACTATGAGATATTATATGAAGAAATGTGACATAGCAAAAGGGACATGACTGCTGGGGATTACAGCACAGCAATGAGTCTCCTGTTTGACTCAACTGCTTTTAATTAGAAATAAGGTTGTATAAGGTGCCCATGAATTCATAATTTGCAAAGTTAAAACGCAAAAAAAAAACCCCAGAGTCAGTTAGTCAGTTGCTTCTTTAGGGGAGCAGTGTGCGAATCTTTTTGTCCTAGCAACTTACAGACAGCAGAAGTTATTCTCTTCTCTATTCAGTTAAAAAAATAAAATTAAAAAAAAGATTGTCTATATAAATGCTCCTCCTCCTTACCACGAGGATGATGGCTATTTTAAAAACAAAGAGAAAAAACCCACATCTTACATGTTTATTTAAAATATTCAAAATGTAAAAAGCATTAAAGAAATCTCAGTAAGCACCACTAAAACTAGAAGAAGAATGTTAATAAATTCCAGAGCCAACTTTTTTTTTTTTTTAACCCTTCAATTGTGGGGAAGAATTTAGAAAACATAAATGCAGCTGAAGCACCTTTGTTTATGACAAACTTCTCATTCATGGAATTAAACAGTGAATCCATGGAAGTACCATCCACATTTGCAGTGATACAGTATATTATGAAAGCATAAACTGATTTAGAAAGTCCGTATTTTCACTTAGATAACGAGTATATCAGCTTTTTCCTGGCCATGCAATGTATCATTAAGCACAACAGCAACAAAAGAAAATGAAAGAAATCTGTCATGGTGATTGTAAGTCATGCAAGAGTAAAACCTGATGGATGTGAGAGAGTCTCTTTGCAATGACCCTTCTTTAGACCTACTGCCACCATTACTGATGTGAGTAACTGTATTCTGTCCCAAGATAAATGATTGTCACTGATAAGATGGAATGAATAGACAATCAACTACCTGATCGAAATTCCCTCTACTTTTTTTTTTTTTTAGTGGTACTGTTTAATCAGTGATTGATTGACTGACTGACCGCTTTGAAAGCGGGGTTGTTTCTCTCTTTGCTTTGGGTTATCTTCCTGACAATGGGGGCTCAACCATAGCTGGAGGCATCTGAGATCTTCTGACCTGTATTAAGATTTGAGAGCCTTGTATTCCTGATTCTCATAATAATGAGCTAGCTAGATACAAACAATGCTTATTTTCTGTACAGATAGATACACTCCACCCTCATTATAAAACTATTTTCAAAAGCCAAGGATATTGAATGTTATAACAATAATGTCAGCTCTCATGATTTAATCATGAGGCACATGAGTTTTTCGTTTAAATTTGATGTTCTCATGATCTCAATATTTTTCATGCAAATCTTGTTACTTCTGCATCCTTTCACACTCCAGCTTAAATTGCTTGTCAATTGCATTGCTCTCCTTGAGTGCAGTGCTTCTGAGATTCACCAGTATGATTTTACACATCTATTTATAACTATTACTTTAGCATTTTATCTCTTAAAGAAGACGTTATACATCATTCAGAATCTCTTCTCTAAACCAGATGAGTTGGAAGCAATATTTCGTTTTCCTTTTGGGGAAGACAAATGCAGAAACAGTTTAATTATCAATATTTAAATTAGCCCAACGGTAAGGCTGCTCAGAAGAACTGATGAGAGCAAAAGGACAACAGAGCGAACAGAAGAGAGATACAACATACAGGAAGTTAATTGCAGTGTTGTGTTTCAAATATGCCTTATAAGGAGGAGAGGAAAAGGCATTTTATCTTTACTACATCTCAAAGCAGGAGTGTCTCTGGGGCTTAAATTAGCAGCAGCTGCTCTAACTCTTACTTTTGGAATTTCTCTCTCCCTACCCACCCATCCCTCTAGCAGTTACATTTTAGTGCCTTAACCCTGAAATTCCACAGTCTAATTTCTGTGAGACAGACTATTGCCCATATACCTGAGTCATGGCAATGGTTTTTCTTCTCTAAGCAAGGGTTCATTAAAGGACTTTAAGAATCCACGCACGTGTGCACATATGCTCAGGTTGAGTCTAACTAAAACCAAAGACAACCAGCATGGCTCCAAGGGCTCATTCTCTCAGGACTGGCAGGGCTGGGGATGCCACATCAAGAAACTTGGGGGTTTATGGATCATGAACTGTGCAGTGAAAGACCACCGGAACAACTGAACGTGACTATTTGGTCACTATTTGATAATTAAAAGGAAAAAATTAGCTGTGGTGTCATATGTTTCACTGTTCAAGTACAGAGTGAAATTTATAAGCTTCCATGGCTTTGCTACTTCTCACTGCTCTCATAACCCAAGGAAACAAAATATGTATGATCTTGCCCTGTCTCTGCCCATTTGTCAGTTCTTTCATAAATAAATAAATAAATATCAGTCAATGTCAACTAAATGGGCAGAAGAGTAGAGGTCTCCAATGGTCTGTAGTTTAGACATGTAAATTAGGACACAAAGCTGCAGTATCCCCTCAACATTCAGCTGCTCTGTTTGGCCTACCAGCTGCCACTCAGCAAATGTGTAGTTCAGTGCCATCTGCAACTGCATGCTGTTTCTTGCCTGGTCTGTAGTTAGAAAACACAGGAGGGAGCAGCAGATACTCTGTGGATTTAGGGATGCAGAAGTCAGGGATCAGAGAGGCAATGGCATAGAAGACGCAGGCAGGGGCTGAGATTACTGTTGTCAGAGAGAGCATATAAGACATGGATCCACAAAAAAGTGATAATTCTTTAGCTTCCCCACTCATTGAATATCATCTTATAAAACTGCAGATACTCCCACTTTGCCTAGTGTGTCATTCTGAGAGATTTCCACATCATCTGCTGTCACACCATAGCAATCCTTCCTATCACTTCTGGATAGGAGCGGGTTCTTTGTATTGCTACCTATTTGGAAAACTCAGATTAAAAAACCCCACTAGCTCATTTTTCCTTATAGGAAACATTAAGAATAAACAAACACAGGCTGTGTACCTTTTCATAATTTTAAAGGATAACCATGCTCTTGTGCAACTAGTGCAGTTCTAAGGAAAGTTATATGACTCTATAAAATTATCAGCACAACTCTAGATTAACAAAAAAATCTCGCTAAAAGAAAAACAGAAGTTTTGTTTATATATACACACACAATATACACACATACCCCTACAATAAGTTATCCTCTTTCGTATAGCAAACATGGTTTATTAAAAATGCTTTAAATGAATAAAATCATTGATGAAAATGAGGGCAGAGCAAAAATAAAAAGCAGTAAAATTGCTGAGCATCAGCAAGAGATAAAATATGACTTATTTACATATGGGCCAGAATAATTATTCCATAGACTCCTTTTAGTCTTGTCTAAGCACATTCTTTGCACAGGTAGAGAGAAAGAAAAATAGAATACTAAATCAAAGCACATATCACTAACCCTGTTTGAGGGTGGGAGAGATTTGTGATTAACTTTGTCCCACTGGATAAGCCTAGCAAAAGTAATCCATTAACCATGTGGTCTTTCTATTACACCTCTTTACTTGAGTACACCTGGAAAAATCTGTGCCTTTCATTGCAGTTTTGGAAATAACGAAGGTTAGGAATTATAAACCTAAAAGCAGTCAGAGATCTGCTCAATTTGTGCCTGAGGAAGGAAAAGGCATGAAGTCCGAACATATTTTGAATGACTTCCATAAAAATTATCTGTTTGGAATAAAGACACCAACAGTCCCTCCCCCACCCTCAAATGACTGCTTGCACACAAGGCAGCTCAGGGCTTCTCAGACGTACAGGCAAAATTGATTTTTACTGTGTGTGCATCCAGGGGGTGCAAGCACAGGCTTGGGACAGGACTCTTCCACCACAAGGGGGGAAGACTGAGGGGAAAAGAGCAGAAGGGAAGCAGAAATCAGGAGAAAGCCCTCTAAGTGTCAGGCGCTTTGCTCCTTCTATCACTCGAGCTACATTGGGGTAAGAAGGGTGATGGCCCCATTTCTCCTTTCCTTAACACCGGTCCTTTCATCAATGTCGGCAGTGCCAGGAGCCCAGGGTGTTGCTGTCCCGGACTGTGTGAATGACACCTTTGCTGAGGCAGAAGGATAGCCCTCACAGCCCCAGGGGTGCATGGCTCTCCCCAGGCTCTGCTGGAGGAGAAAGGGAGGTAAAAACAGGGCTGTCTTCATCATCCAGGAAAGGAATAGGACAAAAGCAGAGCAATGTAGCGTGACAGAAGAGGGGGTGCCTGCTCAGTGAGCTAGGACAATGGCTTGTAGAAATCTGTCAGAAATATCATAAGGAAAAGTATAGAGTTATTACCGTTTCTATAGCCCCTAGGATCCTCTGGTGGCAGAACATTTTCAATGATTGTTTCTGTTTGGTGGAATCAATTATCTCCTGATAGATTCTCCTTCCAAGTTTAAGATTGCATTTAAAAACTCATCTGCTTTCTGAATTCTAATTGGGTATGTTTTGAACTGTAGATTTTTGGGTGAATATTTCATTTATGAATCTCTTTATATTTCAAAGTAGTTGCCAAACCCATTTATGTGTCTGGATGGTATAAACTGTTCTACATGCAGTATACAATTTAACTTGGATATCTGATTTATTAAGAATGGTTTGATATGCTATCAAAGTGAGAAACAAAAAGACAAAGCTGAGAAAAATGAAGCTCATTAATTTTTATGTATTTTTAAAATCACACTTGTGCCTTGGAAGCTTGATTTATTATTTCAATAGACATTCAGACATGCTAGAAATAGTATTATTATTAATTTTATTCCAGACAACAAAGTGAAAATGGAGCAAAAAAAAGGGCAATAAAGGATAAAATTGCCCTTTTCATTTGTTCGTTGTTGAATCAAGCAGTCTTATATGTAACCGATATTATAGGTGCATAATACAATTCCTTCTGAAGGATTCTTAAATGCTTCATAAAATATGAATAAATCCTGAATGACATACTAATGCCTTCCTTACTCAAGCAAATCACTTTGAAAGTTAGCAGGCATTTGTCTGGTTAATTAGAAAAAATAGCTGATCAGGACCTTATTCTGGATGAGGACATCAGACTTGGTCTATTTGTGTAGATACATGGTTCACAGAAGATGCTGTCACACTCCACCTCAGCAGTGACTGTGCTTGTCAAAGAGCTCTAGCTGAGAGGCAATTTGGAGCCCAGGTGCACATTGCAATTATGGACAAAGCCTTCCCACCATCTTCAAACAAAAAGATAGTTGATCACCTTTCTCGGCTCTGCACCTTGCTCTTCTCATCTATGGCTCTGCTAACTCCCAGAGAATAACAACAGGTACATTTGTATAAGTCTGCTCTTAAAGACCATCTTGAAGCTACAGTGGATATAAGCTGAAGCACTCAGACAGCCAATAGGCATCAGCTGCAGGGAACATATAACATGGCACACTCAATCCATAATTAATATTGTGTGTGCATTTATTTTACAGCTGCCAATTTTGTGCAAGGACTGAGATACTTTCAAGTATGTATTATGTAAAAGGAAAAGATTAATACGAAGATGGAAAGCAGGCTTGGGGGTTACAATGGATGGCTGAGGACATTGCTGGGCCTTAATTTTTCCAGTTTTGTTGATGAAACTGTCCCTTGGGCCACCTGAGCTCATTTTTTCTATGATGTATTATTAGGAAGCCTTTGATGAGTTTCAGAAAGGTCTGTCCTAGTTGCAATCGCTGTTCTTCTACATAATTACTGGCATTGGTAACAATTCTGTTTTCAGGTCTTCCTCCCACTGGCACTTTCATAATGTTGTCTGTTCCCAGAAAACCCCATCCATCTTAGAGGGCCACAGCCTATCTTATAGGATTACAGCCTACACTCATGCTCCTCTGGGGAGCCTCTACCATCATGTAGGCTGAATTTATGCGGGCAAACTCATTTGTATATGGGCAAACCACCCCATGTTGTGTAAACTCTAGGAAGAACCACTGCATCCACCTCAGCAGGACTGTGCTCCATCATCATGGCTCTCAGGTGCTACTGCAACACACAAATATAGGTAGGAGTGCAATACAAAATGCAGTTAGCATTTTAAAAATTAAATTTTGGTTGCTTGAAGTTAAACAAAAAGTCTGTAGCCACAGTATTTAGAAAGCATCTTCCTTCGCAAACTTTTTTATTGTTAGATAACATTTCTCCATGTAATTATTTAGCTGTGGGTGGCAGATTATTTGCAAAAAGCAAATACAAAAGGGAAGAAATCACAGCTAAAGCAAATTATTTTATATAACTTTTCTCTGCAATACCATGCTGTTTTTCTTTCTAATACCTCTTTCTTATAGAAGGCTTTCCACAGTCCATACTACAGAATGTTATGGCATAACACAATCATTGCAACAACTTATTAAGGAATAGGGGGGGTTTGTTTGGTTTTTTTTTTTTTTAAATCTGGGATTTGAATCAGAAGATATGTTCCCAGATTATCCAGTTTCCATAAGTGAAGTACACTTAGTAAAACTCCTAGAAACCAATGGAGGTTTTAACTTTGAGAGCCAAACTGATACTACAGGAAAAGCCAGGGACCTATTTTTAGCAACATTAAGCACTTGCAAACTGAGAACACATCTGAAAAAACATTGGGCCCTAGGAACTCCAGAAACCCCCACACTTACAGGGCCCAGCTATTTCACTCTGCTAATTAGTGTCCTGTTTTCTAAGAAAACTTCCTATTTTGGATCCTAATTTGCACTCATTGACACATCTACAGTTGGTTATGTGCTATGCCCATTATACAGTACTTCATCTCAAAATAACAAATGGCACTGGTGACACTTTTGTTAGCAAAACATCTGGTGAAGGAAAAATAATAATTCTTTTCAAGCAGCAGAGCACAATACTTCTGACTCAAAAATTTCATTTAAAATAAATGTTCAAAACCACAAACCAATCAATATTCCAAGGATATCAAAAGGTCAGAAAATATTCTTGCTATTTGAATTTAACATTGTCCCTGCTGCCTGATGTACCCAGCCCCTCAGCTCCCAGGAACGATACCCTCACTACTCACTGGCTCCTCTTCGGTGCTTGGGACCAAATTGCACCTAAAGGATCTGACAGTACAGCTGTTTGCCGATTACAAGGCACTCTGGCACATCTCAAGATGAGATGAAAATCTTCCAGTCTGCTTCACTAAAGGATTTATTATTCCCTTTCCTCTATAGCATAATGAGAATAAAAGCTTCTAAGATTCACAGATCTTACCTCAGGTACCATAATGCATAGGAAACAGCATCTCTTTCTTCAAGAAAGAACCCAAAGATTTTACAAAAGGCAAGGGAAAAGGAGCTAATATTAGACAAAGGAAGCTATTTCCCTTGATTAAAAAAAAGAAAAAAAACAAATCTGTATTTGAGCCCACAAGAGATTTCAGGCTTGAAAAATACATACATCTGTGCTGAGACATGGAACCTCTGAGGTGCTTCATTATTGGCACTTAAAGCTACTTTCAAGAAACACCTGGACTTGAGTAAGCAGTGTGATCAGACAATGTCAGCAGGGGTGGGCAGATATAGAGAAGAGTGTTACTCATTCAAAAGCCATTTTAAAGCTGAAAACTGCATTATCAGCAAACCATTTACAATAACTTAAGTACGCCAAAAGTACATTATTATTAATGCTAGAGCTCTTCCATAGGCGATTTAATACTCATCCAGTTCAATTCCTCTCAGAAAGATATGGTTTCTGTTCTTTAATTATCACAATATTATTAGCAGCTTTAACAAATATGCTTTTCTATATGTTCTTCTTTGTCTTACAGTATTTTTATAAATGCCAATAGCAACACTTGCTAAAAAGCACAATTTTCTCCTACCCAGTAGTATGATTCCCAGGATGCAGTCATTTGTCTCATGCATTAAATTTGAGGGTGAAGGAGAAAGTGTTTCGTGGTCACTGCTTTGTTTGCATTCCCATTTGGATTACTGTTTGGAAAGCCTGAGCTTTCTGCAGTGTTACTGAGACTGTGAAGTAATTGCCAAAACTCAAAGATGCTGTAAGCTTTTCTGTTTTCCATGTAGCCAAAAATACCTGATAAGCCATTTATGCCTATATGGCTGTCATTACGCCCAGGAAGAACTTGCACTGATCCAATTAATAACATTGCTTCCAGATAGTGATGCTTAAGCAGAGATTAAAATTGCTTAAAGATGGGTACGAACACTATTTCACAGATGGGAAAAAAATGATTTGATGAGTTGGTTTGCATAAGACTTCACAAATAGAAGGAAAGAGAAACTTTCTCTAATTCAGATCCCCGTTATTTTTGTATTACTATCATATTCTTGCCTGTAAATATATCTATACACATGAATTACATATACTATATGCATACCCATAATATGTTCCAGAAAAATATTTTTCTTAAAGGAGCTAATACTCAAGTATCACATCCCGTGCCTCAAACTGTGGGAATAACAAGGGTTATTTTGGAATCTACATATCTCACAGCAAACGTGAAACATAGTCATTTGAGAAAGTAACATGTTCCCCCACACCCTCCTTTCCGTCAGCCCAGGCTTCCCATCATGCACCGTATATTCAGACTGTGTTTTCAAATACAGGTACAGGGAGAAGAGAAGAAAAAGGCACAGCCCAAAGTTACCTTTTCCAAGTTGGAAAATTGAAGGGCATCCTCAGGACAGTGATAAATTCCTCCAGAAGGTAGGAGGATAGAGCATGTGGTTCTGTACACACAAACATGTATTTCTGCAAGCATATGGAGTGATAGAGGAGCCAGTTTAGTCATACTGGCATGCCCATATTGGTAGCAGGAATCACCTATTATTTATTTTCATGCTTTATATGATGTTAGAAGAGTAGCAGTCTTCAGTGTATACCATGTTGTTGCAAAAAGCTTAACGAAAACAAACCAAATCACCAACATACTTTGGGACCTTCTCCAATCTAACTGGAAGACAGGGATGGGCATAGTTTGTGCAAACCTCTGACCCAGTCCAAGAATCTTTGCATTTATAAAGAATTCAAATATCTAAGAAAGACAAAGGCAAAATGAAAAAAAAAAAATATCCTGAGTAGCTCCAGAGAATGGATTTAATTGCCCATCTATGTGATTGCTGAACTGATGCATCCTTTACTCTCACATAAATGTTTGTTTGCCCATAGCTTCCAAATACCACTTCATTTATTGAGTAAATTCATTGACTTGGGTCAGGTTCAGACATAAATCTGTGTCCTGTATCCACACTGCTAGTATGCTTAAAAGAAAGTAATGAATGCTGCACTTCCACTTAAGTATAATGAACACGAAATCTCGCAAAACAGCTGGATGTATGTGTACTTGATGAGAAAGAACAATGCTGTGAGACACAATACTCTCTCCTGTTGGTAAATTATTCCACAAGTCCATCAAATTTTGAGTATTTATATTTCAGTATCTTCTCATGTGTAATGCACAAAAACTTGAATTCCAGATGGACATCCAAATCATCTGATATTTTTAAGCCATAATTTTGGATTTCTTAAACAAACTTTTCCTCATTATGAATCTTTTTATAACATTACTCAGAGCCTTTCGATAAACTCCAGGCCATATTTTCTATATTCAGAATTCAAGTTGACCTCACAGAACATCCCTGTAAAACTTAGCATACACAAAGTAAATTTGTGCATAAAATGCATATTTTGTACACACAGAAAAATCATTTGTCCACATTTTACAGGGGAAGTTTCAGATGCCAAGTTAAAAATTTGCTAGTTTACTTAATTGCAGCCTGTTCTTCAGTTAATGAATCATAACCTCTATTATTCATGTCCATTGAAAGCAGTTAATATTGTCTTGAAGGTACGTGTGAAGCAAGAACTGGCATAACTCAAGGTACTAACATATTTGCAAAATTATCTTGCAACCATTATGTTTCTGCCCTTTGTGCCCATCACAAAACTTTCTGATTTAGGGCTCAAACTCAACTACACACTACTGGTACCCAATTCAAACATCCTCTTCCCCAATTATGCAGGCACCCAGACCCTGGCAGTGCCAATTAGAAAGCCATCAAATTAACGCTGCTGAAGTGCAGTATCACAGTACTTGCGAGATGCACAACAGGCACCTAAGGGGGAGGTCTGTCTATAGTCTTTTGTCTAGTTTTAACAAAACAGTTGGATGCAGTGGAGTATTGAGCTAGAGGAATCATGACTTTCAGATGCAAGTGTTCTGCCTTAAGAAGAGAAGGCAGGGAAATGGGGGTGGGTGGGTGGGAAATCTACCTCCTGCTAAGTAAAACAGGCCTTTGAGAATGATCTGCAACATGTACTCTGAAGTTCTGGTTTTTGTGTTCCCAAATTGACATGAGAGAGGCTCAGACTGTCCCAAAGTCTGCTGCTTCTGCTGTCATCGGAACAACACATTAAAGAGTTTTACTCTCTGTGAAGGAGTTCGTTTTTGTCCCTATGGATCTTCAACCCCTTTGCACTCTGATAGCATATCTAGCGAACTGGAACCTATACCAGTTTCAACAGATGCTGCAGAGCAAGACTGAGCAAGAAGAAATGTTTGCATCATCAGGGAATTAGAGAGAAGGCTAACTACCACACTGGGCTGAGACTGCAAGTTTTAACTAAAAATATCAGATATAAATTATGGTTTTGGGCCTTGAGAACACAAATTGAGCAACAAGGGATAAGATAAAAAAGCAACATTTTTTTCTCCAATTTTGTTTTAAATGGAGAAACAAGGAAGTCCTGATGTGGCATTTACTCCTTGGCCTGAGTCATAAATCATTTGGATCTCAGACTGAAAGAATAACTTTGCTACTATTTGGAGCAAACATATTTCCCAAAACAGTGCCTTGTGGTTCGTTTCATGCATCTCTAGCATGCAAAAATTATGCAAATCTTTACTTCATTCAGATTTACTTTCCCAATCTTTTACTTTAGCATTCTCTTCTAACACACGCTCTCCTCATCTTTCAATTAAATGCATCCCTTCCTAACATGAAGGCACAGAAAAAGCACAAGAACAACCAACTACAAAAATACTGTCAGGACCTCAAGCTCATTGGTCACTTTGCTCCTACACACCCTGCCTCTTTATCATTCCACTCTCACCTAACTTAAAACTCCTTGGGACCAGATCAGACACTTATTTTGGATTTGTACACTGCTTGGCACAATTGATTTCAATTGCTCCTTTTGCACTAATATAATCTTCTACTTGCTGAAAGATCTGTAAACTCAGTCTCCATAACAAAAGTCAAAGATCCAATTGCTAATCTTCTAGATGCAGAAATACAAGATGTTGCGATGTAGAGATAGTGTATTGCCCTTATCCACTTTACGAATCCTTCGTTTTTTGAAGTATAGGACAGAAAGTCAATGTCACTGCTGCCTTCGTCTTTTGACATAACAGCACTCAGAAATTATTTCTACTGCTGCTATCCTCATATAAACTTTTGAGGAGACCTACAGCTGCTGAAGGATTTGGATAGGTCTCAGAGAAAGCACACCATGTATTTATGCCCTGAAATTACACTAGATTGGGATATACATTTCTGACAGAACACTTGTATAATTGACATAATATACTTTTCAGAAAGGCAGCCACAGACTTTTCCTCCTTTGCTGCTTAACTATCTAGAGCTTTGCTTCAAACACTACAATAAAATACTCTATGCTCTGTTAGTTGCACAGAAGTCCACTAGCATCAAGTGACAGCAGTAGCTGCAGAAATACAAACAGAAGTGACATTGTGGCATACCATCTTCATTTCAGTGACTATTTTGAAAAAGGCGCTCATGTGAAAACTTTATAGTATATAGAAAGGTTCTACAAAACAAAAATAAACCTGAGTCAAGTTCTCGGACAGTAAGGTGTGCTGTTGAAGTCTTGTTGTGCACATCAGTTACAATTAGGAGGTCAGCTGGTTATCAGACTGATCCGTGAACTAGAATGGGAACTGCTCAATCTGATTGTGTTTGTGTCTTGTGCTGTTAAAAACATCTATTACAGAATGGCATTAGAGAGTTTTCATACTCATGTTAATGCTGCAGAGTATAAGGAAACTTTTCATTACATCACCTCTATCAATACAACAACATTCACAATCTGACCATTATTCTATGATCCACATGTTTTTCATTATGAACTATATATATACAATGCCATAGCTCTGTTTGGAGTTTCAAGGACAAATGTTATAGTTCTTAGTTATCTTGTCTACCTAGATAATCTTGTGCAAAACAGCTGCAAGGCATTTTCAAAACAGAATGGTATACAGCTAGCCTTGCTATAAGAAATGGTAAGGTATAAAGCATTGGAACATCCAGCACAACTCTGCTTTTCTGCTCTGGAAAACACCAGCAATTTCAAAGTCAGCAACATGCTGAGTGGCGACAGAAAAACTGGGCTGGAAGAGAGGGCTCATTGTGTTTATTCAGATTATAACAATAATTAGAATTCCATATTATACATTTACATTGATTACTTACGCACATCTATTATAGGCAACAAACATTTTCTAATTGTTTTGAGTAGTGTGCAAGCATTTACTGACTAAAGAAACCTTTAAAAAGACAGTCAAGTTGGACAATAAAGAACTATTTTGCTGGGACAAGAGAAAAACATGGAAGATGCCAAAGGCAGCAAGAAAAGGAGTGAGAGATACATGATGGAGAGGGAACAGAAGAGCTATGGCAGCTGGAAAGGAGCAGGAAGCAAACAGCAAGCAGGATCAGAATGAGAGGGAGGAACACGAAGAGCAAGCACAGAAGTTTCTCTCAGCATTAGGAGACCAATGTCAAAAGAAGGAGAGATCTGTGCATTTGAGCTGACCACTTCCAGTCTGAAGCTTCCCTTTTCCTCAGTGGCTCTAGGGTCACCGGAGACTTAAGAGCCATGCCCCGAGTAGCTCTGGCATTAAGAAAATGTAAAAAAAAAGTCCTCTCCTCCAGAGTAGGAGCCCTGCAAAACAAGCAACTGCTTGGCCACAACAGTTCTGCTGACTGAGCTAATGCACCCAAATTAAAAAAAATAAATCTGTTATTACGTTTTAACAAACAACAAACAACCAAACAAAAAAAACCCAGCCCTATGGATTTAAGAATTTTTTGTTTCCTTACATTCTCTTATTAAGTTGAAGTATTACATTCTCTTGGTAGAGTAACTCAAAATTAAATGATGCCACAGTGTTTTCTCCCTGAAAGCTACTCTAACGTTACAAATTATGTCTTCTGCTGTAGGTGCAGTGACGAGGCAACAGCCTTTTAAAGGGTATCCCCAAAATAACACTCCTGTTCACAGCTGGTTTAAACATCTTCATGTGTCAAGTCCTTAAATGACATCATCTCTTCTTGGAGAAAAGTAGTGACAACAAAACATGCTGTTTAAACATGCTGCATTTCACCTAATTATACTGATGATGCCATGCAAAACTAAAGAGTCTCATTTTCCCTCCAAAGTTTCCCTTGCCTCTGGCTGCTTTGGTCTCTGTTCAACTGGTGTATGAGATAGACCATTACAAAGATCTGTGCTCTGGAGCTCTTCAAAGCACAGTAAAACGTGTCTGTCTATGACAGTTACCTCTCAAAGAATCATGAGGTTCCAGCAAGTCTTTTATATATGGATTATCTCCTTACAAATTATGGATGAATCTAACTACCCCCACCACCAATTGACATCCTCAGTTTTCTTTTATGATGTGGTTTTATTTTATAGTTAGATACAGTGCTTCTCTAAAGCCAATTGGAGATTTGGCAGGAAGTATGATAATTCCATTATCCTAGAAACTCAAACTAGCAGTAGATATCGTAAAAAGAGTAAAAAAAAAATGCAGTAAACATCCATTCTTATCAGGCCAATTCTGTCCTTCCTTCTGCCTTTCCCCAGAAGATTACCAGTTTATTCAACACTTGACAAGTTTGCAGTTAGAGCAGATGTATAATCAACTGAATTTATCATTCTGCCACAGAGTAACCAAAATATGTGCACAAACCAGTATCTAATACATTTTGCCCTACAAGAACTGAAGAAATTATCTCAGTGTGTTGTACACGTGTGACATCTCATATCATGTGCTCATGATCTTCATCCTACTCTCAGAAAGAAAGGTAAGGTTTTGCAAGCTGAGTTGCTGCCTAAGCTTCATTTCTTAAACAACTGGGTATATTTGATGTTTCTAAAGGCTGAGTTGAAGATAGTATTATAGTCTTGCAAATATTTCTGGACCCCAGTTCCAGTTTGTGTTTCACATATACATGAGCAGCTCCTCTCCTCTTAATAATATTAACACTTCAGGTTTCAAACAAGACCTGACCCAAAGCAAAGGTGCTTGCTTCTGGGGCTGGACACTTCATATGAGCTCTTATGTTCCTTAGATTAGGTCACACTAAAGGGGCACAACTTTGCAGAGTGAGAGTAACAAAAGAAAGTGAGGAAAATGGGAGACGGATACATTAAATCAGGAAACAAACAACATGACAAAGAAAAGCTATAGACAAGATTACTACCAGCTTTCTCTTTGCAGCCTTGAAAGTATCATCATGTTGCAAAACACAGTCACAGTGTATTATGTATAGATGCTTTGGAGATAAAAAAGAAAAAAGTCTATAAATACTATCCCCCCCAAATTGTTTGTAGTTGCAGAAACATCTCTAGAACATAAAATATCAAAAATATTTCCCAGTAATACAGATATTCATGACTAACATTCACAATGCCTGTGTTTATTTTCATACACCGCTCTTACCACAGCCATCTTTGCTCTATTGGTAATTATCAGTAAGGTTCCCTGCTATTTATTCTGGCAAGGTTGTCAGCTATTTACCCTTCCACTTTTTTGAGGGTATCGGATCTATTAGCCTGGCTTCCCCCCAAGTCCTTCTTTCTAAGAACTAGCACACACACTCATCCTATCAGATGCTGAGCAGCCACCCCCAAGTTACGTATTAGTTTTACAATACCTTACACATATTAATATATGAATTAATAGGAGGAAAAAAAGCTATGCATAATTACTACTTAAGACAGAAAAAACCCTCTGCTTTGCTTTCTACAGATAGAAATTCCCTGCCCTCCATCTGATTAATTTTCTCTGTTATTTAAGGGTACATATTATTTGTTCCACCACCAGTGCTGTAGCTACAGACCCCATTCTTCTGTTAGGGCAGCAGCACACATGCCTCACCACCCTCTGCTCTGCCCTGCTAACTGACAAGCCACTGACTGAGTCCTTTAGTAACACTATTTTCACCCATATTGCCTCAGAAGAAGCCTTTCCTCAAATACTGTCCCCGTTGCCATCACTCTCCTATTACTGAGTTTACTGGCATACTTTGATAGCAGATCAGTTACTCCTGTCGTTACGGAAAATAGAATCATAGAATCATTAAGGTTGGAAAGGACCTCCGAGATCAGAGTCCAACCTGTTAACCTAACTGCCTGGTCCACCTCTAAACCATGTCCCTAAGCACCACATCCACACGTGTTTTGAATACTTCCAGGGACTGTGATTGTACCACTGCCCTGGGCAGTCTGTTCCAATGCCTAAGCACTCTCTCCGTGAAGAAATTTTTCCTAATATCCAACCTAAACTTCCCCTGGCACAACTTGAGGCTGTTTCCTCTTGTCCTATCACTTGTTACTTGGGGGAAGAGACTGACACTGACCTCACTACAACCTCCTTTCAGGTAGTTGTAGGGAGTGATAAGGTCTCCCCTCAGTCTCCTCTTCTCCAGACTAAACAACCCCAGCTCCCTCAGCTGCTCCTCATAAGACTGGTGCTCCAGACCCTTCACCAGCTTTGTTGCCCTTCTTTGGACATGCTCCAGCACCTCGATGTCCTTCTTGTAGTGAGGGGCCCAAAACTGAACACAGTATTCGAGGTGCGGCCTCACCAGTGCTGAGTACAGGGGCACTAAATAGTAGGAATAGTGCTGTTAGCTGGCTACGAATTAGAGGCGCAGAAAGAAACCCTTAATATTAACAGTTTATTCACTTATATTCCACCAGGGATTCCTTACATACAACATCAGTATGTAGGGCTACTACATGGACAAGCTCACAATCCCCTTAAATATAGCAGTGGTTAAACGTACACAGGGAACAGAAGAAAGAAAGAAGAAAAGACATTTTATTGTATAGAGGTGACTGCTTGGACATTGACCTTGTGGGCTGCTCTACATGGGGAGCCTTCTGCCTTTTTAAAGTCACATTACTGGTATGATTTCTCAAATATGTGTCCCTGACAGATAAAGTTTAACAAAATTATTTAACTAGTCCTGAGAGTACTTATTAATGGCTTTAGAGAATTGCTGGGGAACCTCTTTCTTTCTTTCTTTCCCTCAAGGTCCATCATGCTAGGAAAGTAATATGTTCCAACTTAAATCACATGGTTACATAGCAAAAAAGGACAACACATTGCAAAATTCGTCACTGTTGTAGTAGATTAGGCTGTAAAGTACATATGTATAAAAGCCAACCGCAATCTTCTCTTTTATGGCTCTTAATCCATGTTTGAGTTCATTGCTATAGGCCCACTTTACACTAATGGGGACTTCTACAAATGAGCAGATTCTCTGAATTCAAGAGTAATTAAGCTAATGGGACTACTAGCACTAGTTGTAGAGCAGTAGTAATACAAGAACTGCACATAAACCGTACATTTCCACACAATTCCATGAGTTACTTGTTCCCAAATGAAAACTTTTGCTAGTCTGTGTTTGTTTATGTTTTGAAGTAGATCATAATTTGTTTCATTTCTGACACAAAAGCTTCCCTAGAAAGCAAAAACATTTATTTTAATTGACCCTGCCTTGAAATCATCATGGGATTTTTTTGTTGGCCAAAAACATTTCAACAATGTTTGTGATTATGGAGCTAGCTGAAAGCAGAGATCTGGGAGCTTTTTCTCCAAGGAAACTGTTTTTATTTTTAAAAACAGACTGCCCTACCCCATCTTCCAAGGCCAAATTCTTTGAAAATCTAATTTGTTATTGCCTCCAATGGACCTGTTTGATTTGGCCCCAAAATTGCAGCTAAAAGCAAACTCTTTATTTCATGGTGCATGCAATAGCTTTCTGATATTAACAGTTATGTCATTCACATGGAGAATACATATGTACTGCAGGGTACAGGTGAGGAGGGGAAAAAAACCAAACCAACCAACCATGCAACCAAAAAAACCACATCTTGCCAAATCAAATCCACCAAATAGATTCATCACTTCTAATTGGCTCTGCTGTGCATAAAGCAAGTAATGCAACTATGTGCTATTGCTCTCTAAGGGCTATTTATATACTGTGACACACTGAAATACCCTGCTGGAAAAAGAAGGAGTCTAAGCCAGCAAAGCTTGGTCTCACAAGTCAGCTCTTGTCTGGCTTTGTTAGCATCAGGGAAGTCTAAGAAGGACCGACACCTTTATGTGATGCAGACAATTAAGATCAAAGCAATCCTTCCGCGATCTGACATTGTTTTACACTCTGAAGTACATTGACCCTTTTAAATTTGTTTACAATTTTGACCTTTCTAAATTAAGCCCTTACTATTTTTTTTTCCTGTGGACAGTAAAACACAGACAAAATTGTGAACTAGGTGTAAACTGATCAAAGAGTCATTAAGAACAAGACAAATAGCATATCAAGTTAAATGTACGACACCATTAGATGCCTTAAACAGTTGCTTCAGTAAATTGAACCTCACACTGCAAAAGTGAGACTTAATAGATAGAACCATCTCCCTAAGAAGTCAGAGCGAGTCAGGTTTTGTGTAGCTGATACTTCTGTATTTGAGACATTTCATACTGATATAATGCATTAATATCTAATACACACAATGCCACATTAAAGCTATGAAAACAGGAAAAAAATGTAAAGAATGAGACACTTGTTTTAAAGAGTCAATACAGGTCAAAGCTTCAGAGGAATTTAATACTGCTATTAATCACCACATCATCCATGTAAAATACATAGACGTAAAGTCACAGTTTGGCATTAACATAGCCACAACATAGTCAGCAGAGATCTGAAAGGGCTGTTATCTACCATATTTCTCCTGTTCTGGGAAATGAGAAGCCAGGTGCAAGCATTAGCTTCCTGCAGTCAGCATGCATACATGGAAGCAGGCAGGAATCACAGATTAGAGTTCCTTACAATTTATTTAAGAAGGAAAAAGTGAGAGTATAGGGTCCAAGGAGAATCCCACCATCTGTATGTTGATGCAAAGCAGTAGTCCTACTCAGTAGTAGAGTCACCATCTCAATAACTTTCTTTCCAAACACCTCTTCCAAGATTTAAATAGCAAGACTGTGACATGCCCAGTAAGGGATATCCCCGTCAGATAAAACAATACAGAGCATACAATCCCCAAGTCACCATTTATTGAAATACAGTCAAGGAGTTGCAAAATGCAATGAGATAAATCCTTTTTGAGTACTGTTCCAGCTGCTCAAAGATTAAATAAGTCTGAGACTTTATAATGGATATATAAGGTCATGGTCAACCATCTATCTAAACTGGCTCTGCTTTGAGTGTGGGATTAGTCCAGATGAACTCCAAAGGTCCTTCCTGTCTAAATTATTCTACATATCACCCATTTATGCCTTGCCCAACACTGCAAAGCAAACAGAGAGCATCAGTCCTCCTCCCCTCTCCTATGATACATCTGAACTGAGGCAGTTACATTTGCTCCCAGTACTAGTTTAAATATTAAGCTCAACTTTACGAATGTTTTCACAAGCTTCCCAATTTCCCTTCCAAAATTCAAAATGTGGTAAAGCAGCAATTGTTGCATGAAATTTTGACAGACATTTTGGGAAAAATATGTCTTCACAATACTTAAAGCCTGAGAGTTTCTAATACAAAAAGTGATGGAAACAGCGCTTCTTAATGAAATGGAGAGCAATGACTTCAAAGGGCTTTGCATTTATGAGGCAATGATTATGGTATGTCCTAGGCTTCTGTCAAGTCCAGCAAATTTTCTCTGATTTCTCTATCAATGCAACTTGTCCTCATGACTCTGTGCAGGAATGATTACAATTTGGAGACAAACAGGCTTAAAATAGGAGGGTCACGCTGCTTTCCTCCCTGCTACTGCAACCTCAAAAAGAACCTTTCACTTTGCCTATGCTGTGCTGTTTTTGCCTGCAGAGAGATTATGCTCCCTAGCATTTTCTGTCATCGGCTTCTTTGGTTACCAACATGGTGACTGCCAGCATACCCTCATGATTATGACTTCCACAGTGTAGCACATTTTCAGAAGCAGCCTGGCTTTTCAGGCACAGGATCCTCAGAGCCCAAAAACGCAGCCATGCCATAGTGCATAGGCTGTGCATTTGAGCAGTCATACAGTACAGCATGATGCTGAAGTTGCCTGTGGCAACTTTGGGGACTGGAAGCAGGAAGCCCTGCTCAGTGGTAGAGCTTATTGGGTTAGGTGCAATGCCATACCAACACGGTTACCATGCTTCCTGGATTGAAGCAGGTATTGCCACGTACTCTTGTGTGCTGACAGTACAGGTACGTGTATAAGGATATAGGCATACACGCTCACCAAACCGTTGGAACTAGCCCAAGACTTCTTTTGCAGTTCTTTAGTACACACTGCAAAAGTGCTATAAGCCACTTCAGAAAATATGATTTTTCAAGGTGTTACCCTTTAATATTTAAATATAATTCAATCACAGCAAGATATCAAACTGCATGCTTTATCACTAGAATAAATGAAAATATTATGAAAGAAGGCATTGTCATTTTAGGAAATGACTGACAGAAAAAAACCCCAAACTTGTGACAGGCACATGACTCAAATTCTTTTGAATTAAGTGTTGTTAACTATATTGATATCAACATTTCTCTAACCAGTAAGGATTCAGATTACAGAGACAGACAACCCCACTGAAGACCACAGCCATCCTAGATTTACAAAGTTACAAGATCAACACCGATGGAAGGTAAAGGGTGTCTATGGCAACATCACTCAGGGTGAGGCTTTTAGAAAAATAATGTTCAGCAGGAGATAACAACTGCAGACAGAGCAGAGGGAAGGAAAAAAAACCAAACAAACACAAACCAAAGAAGAAATCTGACCAGAGTGAATATGACAGAACATGCGAAGATTTGTGGAGGTATTTTTAAAAGAGGAAGACCTCTTACAGTTGCATAATCTGCTTGCTCCATTACAACCAGTCACGGATAGAATCACTTTACTCACTTTTCCAATGACGGTAGCAGTTTTGGTGGACATGCAAGTAATCAATGTCATGAGAAAAAATGGCAAGATAGTCATGTATAATTTTAAGAGAGCTGCAGAAATGGTACTTTTTTCTCAGGTGTGTATTCACAAGATGCATATTGCCATTGCACTCACTCAGTACTCTTTAAAGTCTGTTTTAAGACTTTACTAGGATTTTAAACCCTTGTTGTATTTTAGGAGACTGTTTTTCAAAAGGCAGTTGCAAACTTGTAACCTCAGGTTGACAGTAAAAGGGTGCACTAGCAGTTAGTCAAAAAAAGAGGAATATTTTTTATGTATATGGCTTTTCAATGCACCTCATAGAAGCATTAGAAACTTTACTGAACCATGGGAAAAGAAGAATAAACATCAGCTGCACCACTCTAAAGCTGGCCTGGCAAAAAAAAAAATCTGTGAATGCTTATTTTCAGTTGCTCCAAAACTGGCTTCATTTTGTCACCTGATTAGATGTTGCTTTATGCACTTTTAGTCAATGTGAAACATTAAACGTGGCATGCATACACCTGTACTGCCTTGCTTCAAAAAGGTTTCTAAAAAAAAAAAAAAACCCACTAAATTAGATCACTGTCGTGGTTTAACCCTAGCCAGCAACTAAGCACCACACAGCCACTCACTCACTGCACCCCCCACGGTGGGGTGGGGGAGAAAATCAGAAGAGTAAAAGTGAGAAAACTTGTGGGTTGTGATAGGAACAGTTTAGTAACTGAAATAAAGTAAAATAGTAGTAATAGTAATGATAATAACATACAAAGCAAGTGATGCACAATGCAATTGCTCACCACCCACTGACTGATGCCCAGCCAGTCCCCAAGCAGCGGTCACTCCCCCTTGGCCAACTCCCCCCAGTTTATGTACTGAGCATGATGTCATATGGTATGGACTAGCCCTTTGGCCAGTCTGGGTCAGTTGTCCTGGCTGTGCCCCCTCCCAGCTCCTTGTGCACCTGCCAGAACAGGGGAAGCTGAAGAGTCCTTGACTTAGTGTAGACACTGCTTAGCAACAACTAAAACATCAGTGTGTTATCAACATCATTATTCTCATACTAAATCCAAAACACAGCACTCTACCAGCTACTAGGAAGAAAATTAACTCCATCCCAGCTGAAACCAGGACAATCAAACATCACTATTTAAGGACTGAAAATATTAGCAGTGCATCTGTTGAAGCAAATGAGGGAGAGAATAGTAATGAAGAATGCTAAAGCAGTAAAAAAGCCTCCAAGCTTTTCTTTCCTTTAATGGATGCAAGGAAAATACTACAAACTGATCAGGTTGTGCCAAACATTCCTCAGTTACAACAACATGGATTCAGCATACGTCTGTTGACGCCTGTTGTGTGACACCCTATTTACTCCTGCTGGGTTGAGAATTTGCAGCTTCTGGGGAAGCTACAGCTTGAACCATCAGAAACACAGACCTGGGGACGTTCACAGAGTGCTGGGAATAGATTTTTTTTTTTCAGCTGGCTTATTTCTGCTTGGCAATGACCATTTAGAATGAAGCACCCAGAACATCCCACACTACTCCCTGATCCCAGTTCAACATCTATTTAGAGGAGAATCTCAAGAAAAAGGGAGTAGTCTATAGCTGACAGCAAAATCCAACTCCCCCAGATGAGTATGCAAAGCTGGTATGAATATCAAGTAGCAAATATGTCTTATATTAATTTTGCACTGACAAAACACTAGCAAGGGAAAAACCCGCAAACGCTGCCATTTTCCATCCCTGACTATCATGTGTGCTCTGACATATGCTACTTCCACCCCTGTATTGTGATTATAACAGTATGCCCCAACTATGTGTGGTGTCAAGCAATATGTTGGGATGGAAATTCTTAAAAGTCAATATGCCTGTGATTTTATTTGTAGTGAGAAACATCTATTCTTCATTGTGATGTTAGGGTTACATCATTACATCAGGAGCAAATCCTCAATCATTTTTTGATTTTGATCCTTTTCAAATGCACCTGAAGGGAGACCTACTCTTAGAATCGCAGTAGTTTCTATGTAATAAACACTGAAAGAATCTTAATGATCTTGGCTCATATTTTGTCAGCAAGGGCAAATTTTCTTTAAAGAAAGAGCTAATTGCTTCTGTTTCAGATCTCTGAACTCCCTCAAGGATGCATTGTAATGAGATTCAAAAGACTCGCCAGAACTGAGTTGAAAGCACATTTGGCATTTTTAAATACGCATTCAGATAAACTTGATAAATCTGTTGATATGCTGTTATCTATCACTCTGTATGATACCCTGACATGTTACTCTTTACACAAAATCTGCCATCAAACATGCTGCACCTTTAGTAGAAAAATGTAATGTGTTCATCAGGGACTAACAATATAAGAATGTGGAGAAGAAAAAAAAAAGACAGCAAATAAAAAGTCAAATGAAAATGCAAAAGAGGCAAGAAGTAATGACTTCCATCTCTCATGGATTGAAACCTCACCTGTCTGCATGACAGAATTAAAAGCTAGGTTTAAAAGAGAAAAAAAAAAAAAGACAAACATTCTTAGAGAGGTGCTGAGACTATCTTGATTGTACAAATATGTACTTCTATGCTGAAAGCTGTCTTCGTGGCAATGGCACCTTTATATTCAGCAGGATTGCATCGCCATTCATATCACACAGAGTGTTTTACTAGATTTTGTTCTCATTAGCTCTGTGCAAACAACTGAACCAAGAGTGAGGATGCTGAATCCTATTCTTTCTTGAGCATTGTTTACCAGATCCCTCACTAACTCCCAATCAGTTCCACCTCTGCAATTTTATTGAAGGCAATGAGTTTCCACAGGTATTGTCATATACCATAATTAGAAAGCAGTTTCAGTTCAGTGAGACTTTATTGGCTTGACAAGCCATACAGGGCTTATAAGTGTGTAAGAAGAGAGAGAACATTGCCAGCTCTGTCAAAAATCAAGTATCATCCATCTAGGAGAAAGTGACTTTTCGAGTCTGAGCTTTGATATCCTGTGCTGTCTGTCAGCACCTGCAATGCATGGGAATTGCCCCTTAGTATGTTTGTAAGCACTTTGCATGCTTCATGTTCATGCTTTGTGTTCGAGATCCCAGCTAGACGAGCTGCAACATGAGTCTTGGTTTCATATTCCTTAAGCACATTTATTTCATGTCTTGTTTTTTGTAAGCAATGGTGTGCATTCTATTCTCTGTCACTCTTTTGTTGCTTTGTAATAACCCTTATGAGTAGTGATAACACACACATGAAAAAATGTTGTTCTGTCTCTTTGTATTTTGGTTAGCAAAGCAGATCATCTCAGCAACCTGCTTGAATGTTTGCTGTTGCACTTCAGTACTCCCCTAATGTCAATGACAAGCCTAGGGCTCTTGAAAGGAAAATTAACATCTCAGGCTGTCTGTAGGGATTTTCTAAGAGTAGTGTGCTCTTCAATACCAGATATCTCTTTCCTATGAATGGAAACTGTGGATGGGCACATGCAAAATTTACCATGCTATGTAAAATATAGTCCTTCACGTATCAGTCAGGCCTTCAGGAAAATTGCTGTACCTGAATGAACACAAGTCTTCACTCTCCAAGTTTTTAAAACCTGTTTTTCATTCTTGATTTTACACAAGGATTTTAGGAAATATTTTTAAAGGTTACTAAAGTTATAATCCCCCTTTTTGCTTGTCTTGTTCACTGTATTAATAAGTATGCTGAGTACTTGTTACGTTTCATAGGCCTGTGATACATCCAATCACTTACTAAGAACTTTAAGCATTCAAATGCTCCGATAACCAGATATGTTCAGTATTGCTTCATTCATATTAGGTAGGCAAAGTACAGTATCCCTCATCAGACTCAGATCTAACTGAAGTCCTGCATTTACTATTTAAGTTGCACCACATATTGTCAGCTTTGGCTGATTTAGGTCCTTCAGGGAACATGGATTTTCCCCAACAGTTCCTTGATGAGACTTGGCAATTGCATCAGTACAAGCCAGGTTGTCACTTAAATTCTCATTTTATTTTTTTTGCTATTGACATATGTCCCCCTCTACCAACATTACTTATGAAATAAACCTAGATGTAAGTAATTCTAATCCCATGTTTCTTAGCTCATTCAGTCAACCACATCAAATATTGTCTACATAATAATTAGCATCATATAATATCATAGATTATTATCTTCCAGGTCTGTCCTTGTTCACCCACTGAAGTCTTTGCCTCCTGGGCAATCTTGTAGATAGCTGCCTTCTAAATCCTTTAAGTAATCCAACCACTCCTTCCCGTAGATACTTCTGACCTTGTAATCAAATGCTAGGACAATTATCTTCTTTCTCTGGTTGCCCATTCAGCTGCCTCAGATGAGGTTCCTTTGTAAATTTACTCCTACAAGATAATTGCTTCAAAAAGTCTCTCTGCCCCCATACTTTCTTCTGTCTAAATGAATCTGTTATCAGTGTTTTCACCTTTGCCACCACCTTTACAGCTTCTTGATTTCTTTTTCTTGCTTCTTTTTTTTTCAGCTGCAATAACCTCCAGACCGTTAGCTTTATCTAAAGCCCTTTCACGAGATACATCATACTACTGTTACTTGCATTTATTACATTCATTTGCATTCACTTAAAAATATGTAAATGCATATGTATTTAAATCCTGGACACTTGCTTTTGAGAAAGCAGGCTATGTCCATACCACAGACACTATGGTTCTGCATCAAAATATAGACAGAGAGGCCTTCACTAGGTTTCAGAGAGCTCTGAATTTCCTGGGGTCATATTCAGTTGCCTTAAATCATTGTAATACTACAGCCTGTGTCAATGGAGGAAGGGAACACTGACTTTCAGCAAGGTAAACTTTATTTTTAGAGCTAGGTAGAGCTGGAATAATTTCTAGTTCAGTGCTCATGAATTCAAATGCAGGTTCCAATAGTTACCCCTCTAAAGCCCTAGGAAAGTCATTGTACCTGTTTATTTCTTTATGAGACTGTTAGTGCAGTTTTGTACTGAAAGAATTAGGTGTTTTAAAGCATACACCATCATTTTCTAGAATTAAGGCATTTCCACAGTAAAGATAACCTCTCTCACCTATTTCTTCTTCTTCCTCTTCCCCAAAATCCCCAAACCCCATATGCCATCTAAATACAGAAGAAAAGGGAATGGATGTGTGGGGAGAGATTTAGAAGTCTGTCAAAACAGAAGTCAAGAAGGAAATAGTTGAGCAGATAAGTTACCCTTACAGTAAAAAAGACCACAAAAATCACACTCATGAATAATTCAAGAAAAAAAAAAGTCTCCCTTTTCATAGGAATGTATTCATGAACCTCTTTAAAAATCAAAGTTATGGCTACAAGTGCACCTCTACAGAGATAATCATCAGGAAAAAAAAAGATAGCTCACCAATAACATAACTCAAGAAAACAAACCCAGACAACCTCACCTTGTTCCACTTGCAGGGTTCCTGACCCAGCTAGCTGCCAACATACTCTGAACACCCAGAGCTATGGGACCCTCCTGTATCCCAAGCAGCAGATGAAACCCAGCTGTTCTGAGGGAAGCAGACTCTAGTACACCCTTTCCCACTTCAACAGCTGCTGCCAGTTATCACAAGCATGTGAGGAATGGAAAGTGTCAGCTCAATTTGCCCCTTAGAGACATAAAGGGTTTATAAAGTCCTCTGTAAGCAATTATTTTCTCACTATTATTTTTCAGAAAATGTTAAAAGTTTCTTCCAAATTAAATGGCACACAGGATTTAAAAAGAAGAAAAATCATACTTGGTCAAATGTATAAAAGAAATGAACAAAGCACTGGTGTTTCTTTCATGAACAGACAGAAAGTTGATACTGTTCCTCCAGGTCTTCACTTTTTTTTTTTTCTTTTAAAGTGGGGCTGAGATGCAAAAATAACAAAAAATGGTGTAACACAAGCAGAGAAATTCTTTCCACAAACAGTTAAAAATTTCTTACCATCTTCCCAATTAAGGACCTGAATATGTTTTATAAGTAAATTTTATGTCCTCGAAATACCATTTCCTCATTATAAAAGTCAATCACTTCTCTGAAGTAAAATATGCTTAGGTACACCAGATTATTGTGAAAAGTAACACTGAGTAAACCAACATACTAAAATGCTTAGCTAGAATTTTATGTTGAAATTTAGAGAGCAAATATTACTGGCAACTTGCAAACCCTTAGATTTATATTTTGAAGTCCCACATTTCAGACTAATTCAGATCTAGGATTTTAAATTTTGATCCCTCATTAAGTTTCCTGTGTATTGAAAGATGACCTGTTACGCACTGATCCTGGAAATAATTATGCACGTGCTAAATTTAACATGCTGTAAGTAATCATTGTAATGACCTCTAGTGCATATAAAATTAAGTGGGCATGTATATCCTAGCAAGTTCTAGGCCATGGTTTATTTTATCACACAATTTCTTTTTTATTCACTTTGTTTAGATTAGTAACCAAGAACAATAAGACAGGCCTTTGTGAAACTTAGAGAAATCAGAGACAAGAACAAATAGTGTGAGTCATCAGTTTTGGCCTGCATCTTTCTACAATGTCTGAGCAAATACTAATTATTAAAATTGTTTCAATTTCTAAAAGATATGGTCATCATGGCTAAAATGATGCACTAAAAAGTGCCCCTTGCCATCTGTTCACCAAAAGAATTCTCCAGGCAAAGTCCATTGTGCTTCAGCACAAACCCACCAAATTCGGTCAGTCTCTGCAAACACAGGGATCTCTGTGTGAAAATCATTGCACCCTTACAGCCTGAGCAGGACCTTTGGAAGTGAAATGCTTCTGTCTTTCTTTGCAACTTCACCAGAAAAAGACTTCAGGTTTGGAGTGAAGACCTGAAGGCTTGGCATGGATCCCAAGATAGATGGCAGGGAAGAGACCAGCTTGCAGCTTTCTGGTTTTGTGAGTATTTAGAAGCTCAGATCCTGCCAGAAGGGAGAGCCATCACAGGGAAGTTTTTGATGCTCTGTAGCACAAACACTTCAAGTGGCAGAACTTATGTGTCAGGAATGCAAATTAAAATACAAATTCTCTACAACATTTCTTAGATAACATGAAATAGCGTTATAAAGAAGAAATAAGTGACAAAGAAAAAAGTAAGCAAAATTTCCCAGAGTCTTTTGGAAAGAAGAAACAAACAATATTGTTCCCCACTCACTGAGGGATATCATAGTGACTGGAGAGACAGAGTGAGACAATGAAGGACAAAAAGGAAGGGAAGAGAAGGAATGCAGGGGGTTTACAAACGTTGCTTTCCAGTTTTGCAAGGCATTGAAGTGTGGCCCTTTTAGCTTTTGTATTCTTATTTGCAAAGCATACAGCAAAGACAAAAAAACAGTGTGGAAGTTCAGCTGTGACTCACTATGTATGCAGATTGTACAAGGACTTGTTCTTGAAACAGCAAAGTAAGAAGTAACACTTCTATGAAAAGTTATGCATAGCTTTGCAACAATGACACTACTTAAGTATCCATTCAAGTCTTTCATAAACTTGTGCAAACAGACTAGACATTATAAAGACTAACAGACATCAGAATTGAGTGCCAATTCTTGAAATGAAAAGAATTTTCAAAATTATGTTTTATTAAAAGAAAGACTTTCAAAGCCTTCTTGAGGACTCAAGTATGCCTTCCCTATAGTCTAGCAGACAAAAAAAATACAAGTCTTCTCCATTTTCAGCTTACTTACTTACACTTTAGAGCTAATGAAAACTGTATCTGTTTCAGCAAGGATGAGGGTGGCTTTGTATTCCCTATTTTTGCAAGACCAAAGTATGGGGCTAAAATCCCTGGGCTCCCCAACAAACCCCAGTTATAGAGGCATTCCAGATCACCTCCACAGTTACTTCCCTGCTGTGAGCCTCCCTCTAGAGATGCCTGTATCTCATCACTAGCAACATATAGTGCCCAGAAAGTCTGGGCTCCCCATCTTAGGATCCTGACCTTCCTGTCTTCTTGGTTTCCCCAAGACAAGTCCCTCCCTACAGGAGGTAAATAGTCAATAATACTTCCCTGTCCTCTCCTTACGGCCTCCTTTGTCATCCAAAGGGTTGGAAGCATCTCCTACATGTGGCAGCGGTTAAGCATGGTCTAATTTCATGTGTGAATTTCAGCTCATTTTTAATTCAACACAGCATTCAAGCATATGTGGAAACTTCAGCTTGTGGGTAAGTTCTCCTGAAGTCAATGGGTTGCAAACACATCTTTTATGTTAAGCAGTATCTTGCTAGACTGCATTTACTTCAGCATGATTTCCTTAATGTCTGGCCTTGGTGTGAGCAGCAGGACTCCATTGACTTCTGAGCAGCCACTACCCTGTTACCTTGAATGCGGGATTACATATATATGCATATATGCATGTGTATACACATGCATATATATATATTTGGGATGCAGATACATCCTACACACATTGCTTCTGACAAGATATGAGCAGTGTAGCTCTTCTTCCAAAGGCTGAGATAATTTTATATTATGATATCATCAGACTGACTTGGATGAACAAAATACCGACAAAACCATTTCAAAATCTAGCCTAATTCACCAGGTTTGTTCCAAAGACTTTGGCCGCATGCCTAATGTCTTTGTTTATATAAGCACTGATAAAACATGCACTTTCTCTACTTTACTGGCCAGATCTTCTTGAGCAAGGAGTTGATGTGTTCCTTCAAGTAGCTCTACCATCTAGACTTTGCTCTCCTGTTACGGCCAAGAGCCCACTACCCTCAGACTTGGCTGGCAGCCGGGCCACCTGCCTGCTGCTGCCTGGGAGCCGTCAGGCAGCTCGTGCTTGGCAGCTGCCTGTTCTGCGTGCCAAAGCCTGCGAGGGATCTGCGTGCCACTGGCCACCTGGAGCAGGAGTTCCGGCTGCCTGCCACCCCTTGCCTGAGCCCAACCACCCACTATGCATTAGAGAGGTGCTGTAGGATCTGGCTTCCCACAGCCTCCTCTGCCAAAGCTTGCCCAAGCCCTGCTCTTGCTTCAGCATGTCTCCGAGGCCTCGGACAACCCTGTGCCAGCAGCCACTGCCGCTCTCCTCCCAGCAAATGCCAATGGCTGCTGGGCACTGCAGTGTGGCAGCCCTGGCCTCCTCCCAGCAGCTCTGCTACCTGTCCCTTCTGGAAAGTCCACCAGTCTCCTGCAGCAGCTGCTGAGCTGTTCCTGCTCACCTTTCTGTCCCCTTTGTTTTCACCCCACATGCTGGGTCAGACTGGAATGATCCTCAGGTGTCTACATACCTCTTTTCCTAGTCATTCTCCTCAGCTCCTCTTTCAGGGACAAGGCAATATCTGCTGCTGCTCACCTTTGCTGGGAATGATGAAAATCTCCCCTCCCACCACTGCTGCATTCCCCTTCTGCTTTCTTCCCCCAGAAGTGCCATGTACCCCAGGTGTTTAACCTGTTCCTTCACATGCATTATTTATGGACTGCTTTGAGCACTTCGAACGTGAAGGGAGGAATTTTGACCAAGCTGCCAAAGGGTGGGCAGTCACCGCTATGGCTCTATGACACCCTTTGTAGCTTCAGCTCTTGCCATCTTGCCAGATGTTGCAGAGATGTCTAACCATCTTCTATAACAGTGACAAAGCAATTTTAAAAAGTTTGAAATCTGTCCTACATGACTACTCATGGCACTAGTATTATTTATTCTAATAAGCTAGACTTGTACTTAACATCAAGCAGAAATAGAGTCTGCATTTTGAAACACTTGGGATGATCTCTTGTTTCCTAGTCAGTACAGGAAAGTGCTATAGTAATAACAATAACAACTCCTCCTTTCTAAAGAAAAGATGTTTCTAACCCTAGATGCCCTGGCATCCAGGTTCACCAGACTTACCTGAGCCCATGCCCCCTGGGAGACGAGTGTTTCTCTCAGTTCCCATGGTATGAGCTGTCTGTGCAGACTTCTGCAAACTTGCCCCTTGTATGTCATCCCTGAGACCCTGCACTGGAGATCTAGGAAGAAGGATTTGCACTTAGCTGTTAACATCACTTCTCATGTTTTTAACCTGAAGTAAATTCTTAATGATATATGAAAGGAATACAAGAGCAACCGCAGGTTAGTGCAGAATTAATTTGTCTAAAGAGGATCAGAGATAGGCTCAACTATGAGGTTAACAATGAAAAAGATAGTTTCAAAATAAAAAAAAAGTTAAGACAGAATAAAGAGGTATATAGGAGAAGGAGGAAATCAGGTAAGAAAAAAAAAGGGGGAGGCATATTTGTGCAGAGTAGTCTTTTCTCTGTTCCTGTGATTTCTCATGCTCTTGTGTTCTAAGCCAAGATCAATTGGGATTAATCAGTTGTATAGAAACCATTGTGAACTCATTGTAGGCTTTTAGAGTTTAAATTTGTTTATTGAGAACAATTTGGTTAGCATCAGGTGCTGAAGTTACAGACACCAACACTAGCATAGAAATTACTTTATATAGCTCCCAGTTGTAAGTTTCTATAGCAACTGGGTCCTATAACAGGAAGCTGAGTTTCTGGCACATGAATACTGCTGCTGCTGATAGAGATTGCTAATACTGTATTTTTGGAGCACTCAGCTGTTCCTTAATTCTTTCTAAGCCCCAACCCCCCTCCTCCTTTTTTCCCAAGGTCTTTCTTCAGTATAAATCTGCCTGTGTCATGGTTTTACCTCAGCTGGCAACTAAGCACCACACGGTCGCTCCCTCAGTACCCCCGGTGGGATGGGGGAGAGAACCAGAAGGGTAAAAGTGAGAAAACTCATGGACTGAGATGAAGACAGTTTAACAGGGACAGCAAAAGCTGCGTGCACAAGCAAAGCAAAACAACGAATGCATTCACTACTTCCCATCGGCAGGCAGGTGTTCAGCCATCTCCAGGAAAGCAGGGCTCCATCATGCATAACGGTTACTTGGGAAGACAAAATGCCATAACTCCGAACGTGCCCCCCTTCCTTCTTTGTCCCCCAGCTTTATATGCTGAGCATGATGTCATATGGTATGGGATATCCTTTTGGTCAGCTGGGGTCAGCTGTCCCAGCTGCATCCCCTCCCAACTTCTTGTGCACCCCCAGCCTCCTCGCTGGTGGGGTGGTGTGAGCAGCAGAAAAGGCCTTGACTCTGTGTAAGCACTGCTCAGCAATAACAAAAACATCCCTGTATTATCAACAGTGTTTTCAGCACAAATCCAAAACATAGCCCCATACTAGCTACTATGAAGAAAATTAACTCTATTCCAGCCAAAACCAGCACAGCCTGCTTAGTCATACTTGCAATTGCATCTTTTGCTCTTAACCTGCTTTCCTTTGCCATAACATAAAGTAGCTATTTCAGACAAGGTTCAGTTTCCCTGAAACAGCTTGCAGGGTGCCCTGTGCTGCATTCTTGTATTGTGCAAAGTGGCAGAGCTGGAGGGAGAGGACCAGGGTGCTGAAGCTGTCAGCAGTGTCTGGTATAAGATGCCTCTCATGGACCTACTACTCCTTGTAACTTTAAACCTGAGGCTGATTCTGTAGATGCTACTCATGTCCCAGGTTCAGAAGAGAATCATATCCCAACCCGAAATAAACTCATGTGCTTTTAGATAAGGTCAAGAATAAAGCTGCAGCCCTGACTTACAAACATTAGAGACCTCATTGCAGTTCCTGTATTCATTGGAAACTCATGGCTGAATACCACCTTTAAACATAGAATTTCACCAGTCAAACTCCTCAATGCATTTTCAGTCTTATCCCTACATTACTGAGCTCTGTTTAAAGGCTGCAGGAGTACTCCGTAAAGAGAATTGTCTTATTGCAGAGTGAACAGATGTCTCTTCTACCTGTAAGACTTCTTTATTTATTTATCTTTCACTACCGTGAATCAATAGTCTTTCTTTGTAACTAGGTTACTTTGCGGGGGCACATTCAAATGTTTGTATGAGGTGCTGGATGGAGGTGCAAAGTATTGTTATGACAACAGAACACACTCATATAAGTAGGTGTTTGGCTGGCTCAGCAGTTAGCAGGCATTTTGAGATTCTGTTTTTTGGGGTGTGTGTTGGTTTTTAGGTTTTTTTTGGTTTTTTTTTGTTTTTTTAATTACTTTGCATGTTGTCATTTATGGGTAAAACAATGGTAGTTTGAATCATTAGATGTTTATACTCTCTAGCATGGTTTTTAACTTATCTGGTTCAATTCCTCCTACATCAAAGACAAATGCGTTCTCTACTCAAAACCCTGTGGGGACGTCCCTTCTGTTGTCCTGGAGCCCTCTGTCCCATGAGAAAGAGTACCGGCTATCTCAAAGCTACAGAAAACAAATCCTGATATCAATGAAATGCAAATTTATATTTGGTGACTCAGGCACAACAGAGAACATATGTTTGGAATAACAATAGCTTCAAGTATCCCTAGGTAGGCTGGCCACCGCAACCAGAATTAATTCTTGAGATTCTTCACACGTGAAAGGAGAAGCTGTTGTAGGGTCTCACTTTAAGCACTTTATACCTGAGGCAGCAGCTCCAAAAGGACAGAGAATAGCGAACACTGCAAGATCACCTGGCTGTGCACTGTAAGAAAGCTGTAAGAACACTGACGTTTGTGTGGGCTTCTGGTTTTTTTTGTTGCAGAAAAACTTCCAGGAAGAAATATACTGAACCTACCGTTATCTACTAGCAGGTCCAACCCCAGTCTGTGTAGGGAAAGTCTAGATGGCTTGGATATTGGCTGTTTGCTTCTATTGCTATCTTTCCAATACTATTCACTTTGGGTGTCTCTTATCACTTCTAATAGGGGCTTTTGCTTTTCCATCTGACCTCAATAAAATGGGATCATCCTTGCTCAGGTTTCTAGGATTGCTCTTTTAAGTGTTGGCAGTTGGAAAATATCTGTCTGTAGAAGTCTTATCCTTTCCCCAAGCCCTGTTTTTTTTACCCAGTCCTGAGGTAGTTCCCCTGCCCTAGAATATTGAGCTGGGGCAATGTGTAGGTTGCTGCAGTCTGGCAGGGGCATCCCATCTGTCCAGGCACATTCTGTCTCCAACATCTGCGGTCATTTCATCTCTCTCGTGGCAGATCTCTTCCAAGCAATTTACAGCTAGTTCTCTAAATTCTTAACATCTAACTGCTGAGTTGCTGGGAGGATCTATTTTGGAAAAGGGAATCAGAGCCCTGGAGCAAACTGTGTTTCCACACGGTGCTGAAGGCAACAGGAGTCTTTGGGTGACTGGTGGGAAGATTAAGATGCTGGAATCTGTTGGCTTAAAATCATTCTTCTGCTCTCCAGTGAGTCATCCAGCATCACAAGCAAGCGCAGCAGGACCTTCTGCTGCTACTGCTCCTTGGGCACAGAGAGCCCCCACAAACCCAGCAGAGGATATGTTGCTGCCATCTTTTGGCAAAACACTTCTCCCTGCAGCACAAAATGTTTTCATTTTCTTCTATTTTGCAGTCCCAGGTTTCTGGCTTCTCTCTTAACAAGCTTTGAAGAGTTTTTTCAAAATGGCAGCTGCAAAGGTCATCTCTTTCTCTGTTTGTTTCTTGCTCGGAGACAGGAATCATGCTTTAGAATAGAGATGCAAGGCAGCTTTCCAGAACATGAAAATCCAGTAACTTAACACATTGTCTCCAGCCTGCAACAGCTGACCAAGAAAGAATAAAAAAAGGGAAAAAAAAAAAAAAAAAGGAGGGGGCTAAAAAAGGAGAGGACTGTGTACAATATAGATTTGACTGACTGGACTTTTCAGTATGTGTTTTTTAAAACACAAAGATAATAGGTGTGTGGACTATATTTTAAGATTTCTGAGCTGGATATAACTATTGGAATTATATTTAAAAATAACAGAACAGGCCCTTCTTTTTAGAAGATTGGTCAGGAAGGAAAGAAATGGTAATTGCATCACTTCTGCATTTTTATAGACTTACACAATTTTCATTCATTAATCCACAATGACTATTTTTTGCTTAGTTAAGGTCATACTTCTCACATGAAACTCGTGACATCACATAGCATACATTATGTAGGAAAAAAAAAGTAATTTACTAGAGATGTTAATTCCTTCAGATAAGTCCACTAAGAAAGCACTTCAGTAATAGATCATAGATTAAAAGTGCATATTTTATGATAGTTTCTAAGAAAAATCATCAGGAAACACTATGAGGTAAAGAGTTCACTGCTATATCTGAAAACAGCTTCCACTTAGTGTTTTCAGTTATTACCAATCTTGTGCTTAACACATTTCTAATGGAAGAAACGAGCTCTGAAACAGGCAGAGGAAAAAAAAAAAAAAAAACCAGCAGCAGCAAATGTAATATCAGTATCTGAACAGAAAATTTCTTTTAGCTCTGGGGCTCTGCACTCACTCCCCCCTCCTTCCCCATATGCAGACCCCTTTTCTCCCTCTGCACAATTACGGCATAGGTAAGAAGCAGCCTCCAGCAGTCTGGCTCTCCCATTGCCTGCTAAAGGTGGTGTCTCACAATCTGTTTAAAGGAATAGATGCAGATGTCACATCACAGAGGGGCAATTCTGTTGTCTATCCTTCACGTCTCCAGCAATGCACTCACATGTATGCTTTTGTACCAGCACCCAGCATTTCTACAGTTGCATCAGAAACCAGATCGTGGTATTGATCCACCTGAAAATATTTCACTGGAAATTTTGTAGCTGGATTAGTTTTAAGCTAGACCATGGCTTTATGACCAACAGTGCTAGTGGCTTAAGTGGCAAATCAACATAATGGAAAGGGTAAAGACCCCACTCACAAAGGCAGTTTGGACTTACAGTCATGAAACTGTTCCCAGTGATGTTCGATCAACACAACTGAACAACTCATTTGGTTAAACACAAGAAGTTCTTATTTGATGGCATTTAGATGTTTCATGTCTGTTTGCATCAACATTATTTACCTATCATGAGGCTATATCTTAGAAGCAGCTTACTGTGTGGCCCTGCTTAGAGCAGACAACATTCTGACTTTGTTGCCATATTTCGCACACAAAAGCATGATGGTTCTTGTTGCTATCAGTCTTCTTATATTAGGAAGAAGAGCACCAATTTTTAATGTTTAAAATAATTATTTAATTTTAAAATGTTGATGAGAATGACAGGAAACTCACACTGAAATGTATTTCTTCTGAAAGATGCCACATTTTTTCTTGAGAAGAACTAGAATCTAGTTTTTGCAGCTAAAACATTTATGCAAAAAAATTAACTGTCAGAATGCTACTTGATGGTAATATAATGCCACTCATCCACAAATCTCAAAACTATAAGATGGATCTAAAAATGATCATAAAAATTTCATAAAAGGAGAAGTTGAGGCATAGGGAGGTTATACTAAGTATTTTTCAATAAACACACATTTTTCTCAAATTAAATACTATGTGCGTTTGAAAAAACAAAAAGATGCAATTGTCATAGTGTAACCTCACCAAAACTAAACTAAAACTAAACCAGCTTCATATGTCATAATTTTAGAAAAATCCTGAGTACAGAGATTATCTTTGTAACGTGTGTTATGTTTTGGGAGTCTGGGGTAGTGGACTGAGGTCAGCCCGACTCATTAAAAAAAAGCCTCTTTTCTAGCTGCCTTATGTTTTAAACTGTATTTGTCGATTAAAAAAACCACCTTAGCTGATTCTAGATCATAAGCATATAAATCATTTTTTAAGAACTGAATATATAAAATGAAAGTTAAAAAATGGTGTTAGGAAGATATAAACCAGAAATAAAACCTGGATATGAGAACAGCAGTTCCACTTTAATTTGGAAAATAGTGAAGATGAGGGGCATCATTGACAGAATTAGAGTAGAAGCGGACATTTCACTGAAAAATCCTCGTTTCTTAAAGTCAGTGAAAGAGAATGTGTGATACCTGTTGTAGACAGTTTCTGAATAGTTTCTACATGCAGCCTCCTGCAGAACATGTGAATCTATCAAGAAGCAACAAATGTGCAGACGATTACTTTTAAGTAGTAAAGGTTAAATTACTTGTCTCAATGAGTTTAGACAAAGTCCAAAAGAACCACAGTCTTTTCACATTCATCGTCCTACTCTAAGCATTATGCAATGCTACTTGTAATTAAACCAACTACACGGGCATGACACTTTCAGTGCACTTTCTTAGTCTTTTCAGTATAGTGGAATTACTGACAGCTAAAATATTATGGAATTGGCCAATTTAGGCAAATCCTGTGCTGAAGGTGTTGACCTTTTGAAAATGGATTCCTTCTGCACATTGGGTTTTTACTTCCCCTATCTTGTTTCTCCTTTAGCAATTATTCATCTTTTATGGCTTCCTCCAGCTAAAAGCCTCAGCACCAGGAACATTTATTCAGAATCAGAATGGAAGAACTGGTACTTTTCTGTACATTAAAAAAGAAGAAAGTTCAATTTTCCTTCTGAAAAGCACAAGAAAGGCCATTACGTGAGATGTAAAGACAGAGAGAAAAAGGGGCTGAATTCCCAAAATATTTGATGGCAGAAGTAATAATAGCAATGAATGAGGCCACATAAATGATTCATGAGACTCATTTTTTTTCCTATTGTTACTAAAAAGAGGCTCATTATTACTCAGAAAAAATGCTTTGTTGGTGATGTAAAAAGAAATCAGTATTTGCTATCAATTACTTTCATTAACACTGGGCCTTTGTACACAATTTTAGAAATATATTTTATAACAATATAATTTTGTAATTTCATCCCTACTGTGCTTTGAGCCTTCTGAGGCCCACAAATCTCTTTAATACCTCCACTCCTGCTGATAATAAAAAGTCTTGTGGGTGTAGTAACAGCTAAAAATACAATAGTAAATGATTCGTATATTACCATTTCAGAGGTCACAATAGGTAACAAAGAGACCACAAGCATGTAAAATAAACATCCTGCTCTAAAACAGAGGCAAGTTGTAGCTTCAGGATGATCACTTTGAAGAGATATGCCTCCTTTAAGGATGTTTTCTTCTTTGGTTGGAAGGCTGTTAGAAATGTCTGAACATATGTTCTGAGGCAATGAAATTTCAATGGGATATTTTTTCCTTTTAAAGCCCAATCCTTAAAACACTGACTTGCAACATGAGACAGCAACAAAAATGAGTCAAACTAAGAGCGCATATTTAGCAGAGAGATGTAAAGAATAAATAGAGCTAAACCTGGTCTTTTTGATTTTGTAAACAATGTGTCATTAGAAACCAATGAAGACAATAAAGAATGGGATTACCGTGCATCCATTTGAGAGATTTCAATCAATATTTAAATAGTTTTAGAAAATTTAATGTAAAACAGGGAGCTTTCTCAAATAAGCAATCAAAATAATCCATTAAGGCTGTAATCACCATTACGCTCGGGTGTTCCTGTGCTTTAGAATAAACTGATTGTGTAAATACTGCTGAAGTGGTACCTCAGGTATCTATCTACCTTTCTAATGTTTAAGTAGTTTTGTTGTTTTTTTGTTAAATTACTGTATATTATCTTGCTTGATCCTCAACTTCTAAATATAATAAGTCCTTCCTAAACCCAGTTAACAATATCTGAAAAAAATAACATTCTTGATAAGGCTATAAATATGTATAAATGACTATGAGGCCAATGAGGCCAACGTCACAGTATTGGAATACAGAGACTATGCATCTGTGTAAATCATGTCTAATTACTATTAGAGTGTAGAGATTTGCTGTGAACAATTAGTATTAATTTACCATAAAAACATGCTACTGAACCTTCAGAAACAGGAGCTAGTATAGGACCTGTTGTCCATTTTCTCCTGCAGTTGAAACACTAACAAAAGGGGTGTCTGGCTCTCGTGGGAAATTTTACACTGGGTACTACTAGCTTTACAATCACGCTAGGGTTATAAACTTAACTGATGAGGCTAGATATTTCTGTATCAACAGCAGAATGGCATTGCAGACATTTGATGAAAGGAAAGGAAAGCAACAGCAGAAATCTTTGCATCTTCCAGAGAAGCCAGAAGGTTTAAGCAACTTGATTTGGATTAATCAGATAGAAGAAAACACTTGCAGGCAGAGAGACTGATGTAGGTAATACCACTCACATGTTTTGTAAAACGTTTTGCATTGCTCTGTCATGAATGATTTTATAGCTCAACAACAAGGAGCCTAGCCCTGGTTTTACAGGTTATCTGTAAGAAGGAGAAATGCAAACCACACTGAAAATGAAGGGATTCTGCAGATTTCATGTTTGGTGGGTTTTTTTGGTTTGGTTTTTTTTTATATATGAGGAATGGTTTTTACCTGCTGTTTTTAGGCATTGGATATACTGGGGAACTGGGAAGAGAAATGAATAAATAGAGAGAAATCTTGCTTTGAAAGTAGTAAGTAGGAGCAAAAATGTACGCTATTATAATGCTAAGTAAAATAGTAAGTAAGTTTCAAAGAAGAGGAGAAATGTAAATTTGACATCTTGCATAACTTCCTACTTTGCACATCAATATTAAAACTGTATAACTGTGATGCAAACTAGGACCACTGCTGGGAAGAGGTACTTCCTGCCATGTAAAAGTAGATTGCCAACGATCTCTATTTTCTGCTCAAACCTTTTCCCTTCATACCATAAAAATTTCTAGTCACCATACAGTCCTAACTGCTCAGTTTGGATGGACAAGGTCTTCTATGAAGGTCTTCAGAGAGACTGAAATACATTTACATTTGCCTACATTGCTGGACCAGCACTAACGCCTGCATCTCCTGTGTAGGAATGAACCACTTTTGTCTGAAGAAGTTCCTGTGACTGAAAAATTTCCCCTGGGAAGTGACACACTTCCAGTGGGCGTAGGCAGCTAATTTGTGATGCTAATCGAGAGGGTACTTGTATTACGGCTATAGTTTCCCCTTTAGATTAGCACTTGTTTTAGCACATTTATTTGTAGGTGCTCCACAACTTCCAGGCTTTTACACAGCAATTCCAGGATAAAGATGCTGCAATGCTTTGTAGCGTAGCCTTCCCATACACGCTTTTGTTGTGTTCCTCTCCTTGTCTCCTCTCTCTTTGCAATTCCTCGTAACCTCCCTCATTGCAGGAACATCCCATGCCTCCGTTTTTCCCAAATATGGTGTCCTGCCTTCTCTCCCTTATGTCTGCACTAGGTGTGCTCTTATTACCCTCTAGTCCCCCACAGTTTAACCCTAGGATTCTGGCTGGCCCTGTGGAGTCTGTGTTTCTTCTTGCTTTCAATCGACGGTCCCTTTATATCTTGTCAGGACAGGGTTTCTCCATATACTTCCATGGCCTTCTTGCCATCATTATTCCACTGTTGCTCTTTTATGAGTATTATTATCGCCCTTATTCTGCATTAATGATCAAGTACTTTAGTTGTCAATTGTTAAGCTGTAGAGGGAGAATGGAAGAAGGTGGGATAGGATGTGGTGACTGATGCTGCCATCATCAATTACAATGTGTTCTGTGGATAGCTGGAGGAACTCTTGAAATTGTGGGTCTACCAGCTACTTTTTGCACTATGTATGCTGAAATTCTTCCCAGTCAATAGATTGCCCTCCCTTGATGCCTTGACCCCTAAAATTTTGGGATAACTCAAATACATATTTCAAGTGAATATAAACCAGACATGGAGAAACAACTTCAAGATCAACAAGAAGTCTCACAAACTTTGCCAATAATTGGAGATGATGGAAAGATTACAAATAAAAAATGGACGGGGTGATTATGGAAAGGATAAAACTGAGCACACATCATCAATTTTAGCTGACAATTTACATGCAGTCTATCGTTTTACACATACTTGTAGACTGGATCCATACTTTTTCTTTATATCATACACACTTATTTGTCTAGCAGGTAAGGGACTTTTCAGTTGTATGTGTTGAATGACAGCAGGAGCAAAACCCATATGATTCTTTCAGGTATGAAGTTCTAGACTTCCTCAGAACCAAGAATTCTGATAAATGTTAGCTTCGTTTAGTGCCTCGGCACCAAATGCTCAGCTCTGCATAACAGTAACTCAATGCACAACACAAAAGCATCTTACAGTCAGCCTCTTAATGGTTCACTAATGGCACTGAAGTGTCACCTCCAGGAAAAGCTTGCTAAGACTGTTTCCCATTGAAAATAATAAAAAGTATTTAATGTAAAAAATAGCAATATTTATCAAGTCATGCTTGCCATGAGATATGGTTCAGTTGCCTTGCCTCCCTGTTCTTTCCCTGCTTGCACTGCCTTTTCCATGAAACACAGTAATGTTTCCATTTGGTGAAGGAAGACCTTGAATGAAAGGGAACCAACATCGTGAGAACTGATATAGGGAGGGAGATAGGCTAATTACCTTTCAAGTCATTGGAGGAACTAGGGTAGCACTTGTAATTTAGTCTTTTATTTTGGATAAAGATGTCAAAGACTTTAATCTTTGGGAGGAAAAAAAATTGTTTATATAGCCAGTACTTCATTAGAAGCAGCTGTTATTTAATGAAGTAAAATCTGAGTCCTTTTGTTTCAAAAACCAAAGCTCATATTTCTAGATCCTGCCAGTGACCCAAATGTCCCAAGCGCTATTGATTCATCATGCAATTAAGAACCTGAGCCCATTAATGTAGTAAATGGCATCTTTAATGGGATACATCCTGTGTTTGCAGAAACAGCTACCAGAAAATACTTGTATAATGCCCTAAGTTATGTTGGACATAAAGAGTTGGATAATTGACTACTGTATTAAGACAGAAATATGTAACACCATTCCAAGAAACGACAAGTATGTCCGTCCATGTCCCACTCCCACCCCCCACCCCCAATTACTGGAAATTGTTAATGATATTGCAGCTCTAGTTGAAAAGATGAAAGATATAGACATGACTGTTACTTATAGCATCCTTAGACATAATTTGTGATGTTCCGCATTAGTGTTCAATATCTACAGATTGAATTTGAAGAAGAATAGGAAGTTTTGGTGCAGAGATTGAAAGCTGACACAAATGAAGAAAAAGAACAAGAAAATAGAAATTGAAAGCGGTGATTTAATTTACAGCTTTAGGTAACGTACTACACAGGTGTAAAAGATAAGTGGCAGACATTAGCTTTTATTATTCATTTAACAGAAGAAAGAATCTGGAAATTGAAAGAAACCACAATTGTGAGTAATGTAGTCAGCGTCAGAGACAGTTTGCAAGCTCATGGTAGACAAAGCATTGTGTAACAAGAGTAGTTTAAAGTTTATGACTAAAAAAATAAAACATGAATTTGCAACAGAAGAAAAGACCAGAGACTGAATTAGCCAGTGTCAGAGAGGACTTTTTATAGTATTATTTAAAAGCATATTCATATATTTTCTGTTCAAGCTGAAATATAAATTCAGTAAGCCTAATTCAACAGTAGGAAAACAAAAGAAAACACTTTTTTAGCTATTGTGATTGGTTTTGTTGTATTTTATTTTTTAAATAGGGAGAAACTCAATGCCTAGAAAATTATTTAACACTTCTAAAATGAACATCGGTTGGAGAGATCCCATATCTGAAAGGTAATATCAAACATAAAATGTTGCTTTAAACAAAGAAGCTACAAATGCAGGAGTTTTTTTCCTCTGCTAGTAGAACTGTATTAAGCTTATCAGTTTAGTTTATCAGTTTACCAGTTAGAACTGATAATCTGTTCTTTCAGAGAAGCTGGACAAGAGACTTACTAAAGTCTAGCCCCAGTTTCATATTCTGAACATTAAGAAAAAATTTAATGGTCAATTGTTTGTTCACACTCTGCTAACCGCCATAATCATAATGCTAAACATTAAATCATAAAGCGATTTATTTTGAATAGCTCTTAAGTCATGATCATAAATGACAGCAGTAGGACTACCTATGAAATCAATTAAAGAAAAACTCATGTTATGTAAGATGATAACCTTTATGAAAATTTCAACCGATGTCAACAGAATTACTTGCGAAGTAAGTTATATGTGGCAGAATATAGCCTTTCATAGAAACATAAACAAAAGAAATTTGACCTTTTCCCCTGGAGAAAAAAAATCAGAAACAAACTAACAACCAAAAAAACCCCAGGTGATTTTATTACTAGAGAACTACAAATAACAATAAAAACCATATTACATATCAGCATAACACAATATGGTGATAATCATGACTGGCAAAAGAGCAATTCAATTGGAATTTAGATAATTTTACCAATGTTTGCCTGGATTTTACTCCTAAAAAAACAAATCCTGTGGGTTCAGGGAAGAATGAGACAAGCCTGCTCTTCCAAGAAGAAAAGTAACCAGCAATCATACAGAAAACCACTGAACATGTGGTTGCATAATTTAAATGACATCTTTATAATCACGGATTATTACCAGACAACAATGATGATTATATGGAAACCAACTGATATTTTCAGTCAAAATTCAAGCCAACTTTGTCTCAAGACACTTTGTAGTTCCTTTTTTCCTTTGTTATCTCTCATATGTGCTCTTTGTGCAGCAGCAAGTTGAGAGATGAGAAATGTATATGTCACACTTCTGAAAGTACTGGGAATCTCCTGAGAGAAACCTGTTCTCATGAGACGTCTAGAAAGAGCAAGATGCTTTGTCTAAACTTTAATGGTTTAATTAGGTTAGCTGAAGTTTTAAGTCAAAGGTTCATTCCCAGCTGTGAAACATTTTTACCAACTCCCACCGAAAACATGCAAGTTACTGCTTCCTAAGCAGAACTATGGCACGCTGTAAGAAATTACATGACACAAGTGGGAGTTAATACTGCAATTAAAGGTTTTGAGTTTTGAAAAAGATTAAACAAACAGATCCAATCCACATTTTTCTTAATTGAAAACAATTAAAAAGCAGAAAATAATGAAGACAAACACAATCTACAAAATTAAGAACCAATGGTACCAAGAAGTTGTCTCCCAAAGGGGAGGAAGTGCATCAAGAAAATGACTTAAAAAGGTGACTTGAAGACAGAAATAGATGAATTGGTAAATGGAGAGGTGGGACAAAAGCTATGCAGAAAGAAATTAGGAAAGCAAAATAAATAGAATGTGTTTGCATTAGATGCAATGACTTAGATCACCATGGTTTTGTTGCTATTGTGTCTGGCAAGAAAGTGCAGTGTTCACTTTAAGTAAGACAAATATGGTGAATAAATGGAGTGTAAAGCCTGGGAGAAAAAAGTAACAATTTGTTGGCTGGTTTATACTTTGCATCGCTGAAAACAGTGTGATCCTACATGTGTATCAAAAACCGCTTGGGTGGGAAGTGTTGGAAGAGGAGATTGTTTTGGGGAAAAATCTAAGCAGAAGGATAAGAACTGGTTAAAACCACCACTGAAAACCCAGAAGAAAATATAGTATTCAATAATTCTGGCAGTCTGGCACAATTTCATAAGCCCAAGGAAGGAATCCTATTCCAGGAAGACAAAAGTCTCTCTCTGTACCCAGCCATGGGAATGAAAGAAACGGTAATCTGTTACCACCCAAAACTATTGCAAAGATGAAGTCTAGTAGGAATACCAACTCTCTGTTCAAGACCAAAAGGTAGCTTCCATCTTCATATCTTCTTCCACTTCTAGATTTCCCTTATTTTCTCTGTTTTTGTCACCCCACTGCCTTCTGAGGTTATTTGCTAACTATAATGGGGAGACTAAGTAATAGTAATGCTTGATGTGTTCACCCAGCTTACAACATGCTGAAGATATTTACTAAAACAGCAGTATAATAATCACTTCAGGTCAATGCCTCGAACAAATCTGATTAAAAGTATGCACATGCATTGAATAAAATCCTTAGCAATGCTGTAGTCCATATAATGATGGGTATAAGAACTGATGAAGCAAACCCCAGACTCAACCATGCAAAATCTCTGGTAGAAAACTGGAGGTAAACCAGCCACCAAGGAATGCTGCCTTAGACGGGATTCTGGGAGCAGATTCAGAGGCGGGCTACAGCACATGGGCAGTATCTGTAAGAAGTAACTGTATGGTACATCTACCCTTAGGCAACTAGACAACACCTAAGGGCGCATGACTCTATCAGGGCAGCGCAGAGTCGGAAGGGTTTATCACCATGTTAACCCTGTGTTTCCCTAGAGCTTTTGGGTGTTGCTGAGATGACAGAATCTCATCTGCTGAATGTTTGAATACATTGAAAAACATCCAGATCTACTTAGCAATAATGAGGAAAGTGTGGAAGTTCAAGTAGGCATGGCTTTTGGTTACAGCACTCACAGCTATGAAAATGACAGAGACATTTATGTAATGCTGGGCGAAAAGGTGGTACACCAGGATGAATTTAACTTGATCATAGAATCATAGAATTGTTAAGGTTGGAAAAGACCCTTAAGATCATCAGGTCCAACCGTTAACCTACCACTGCCAAGTCCACCACTAAACCATGTCCTCAAGTACTGCATCTACCCGTCTTTTAAATACCTCCAGGGATGGGGACTCAACCACTTCCCTGGGCAACCTGTTCCAGTGCCTGACTACTCTTTCAGTAAAGAAGTTTTTCCTAATATCTAACCTAAACTTTCCCTGGCGCAGCTTGAGGCCATTTCCTCTCGTCCTATCACTTGTTACTGCAGAGAAGAGACCGACCCCCACCTCACTACAGCCTCCTTTCAGGTAGTTGTAGAGGGCAATAAGGTCTCCCCTCAGCCTTGTCTTCTCCAAACTAAACAACCCCAGCTCCCTCAGCCGCTCCTCATAAGACTTGTTCTCTAGACCCTTCACCAACCTCGTTGCCCTTCTCTGGACACGCTCCAGCACCTCGATGTCCTTCTTGAAGTGAGGGGCCCAAAACTGGACACAGTATTCGAGGTGCGGCCTCACCAGTGCCAAATACAGGGGCACTATCACCTCCCTGGTCCTGCTGGCCACGCTATTCCTGATACAAGCCAGGATGCCATTGGCCCTCTTGGCCACCTGGGCACACTGCTGGCTCATGTTTAGGTGGCTGTCAACCATCACCCCCAGGTCCTTTTCAGCCAGGCTGCTTTCCAGCCACTCCTCCCCAAGCCGGTAGCGTTGCCTGGGGTTGTTGTGACTGAAGTGCAGGACCCGGCACTTGGCCTTGTTGAACCTCATACAGTTGGCCCTGGCCCAACAATCCAGCCTGTCCAGGTCCCTCTGCAGGGCCTTCCTGCCCTTCAGCAGATTGACACTTCCACCCAACTTGGTGTCATCTGCAAACTTACTGAGGGTGCACTCAATCCCCTCATCCAGATCATCGATAAAGATATTAAACAGGACCGGTCCCAACACTGAGCCCTGGGGAACACCACTCGTGACTGGTCGCCAACTGGACTTGGCTCCATTCACCACCACTCTCTGGGCTCGGCCATCCAGCCAGTTTTTAATCCAGTGCAGAGTGCACTTGTCCAAGCCGTGAGCAGCCAGCTTCTGCAGGAGAATGCTGTGGGAGACGGTGTCAAAGGCCTTGCTGAAGTCCAAGTAGACAACATCCACAGCCTTCCCCTCATCCACTAAGCGGGTCACCTTGTCATAGAAGGAGACCAGGTTAGTGAAGCAGGACCTGCCTTTCATAAACCCATGCTGGCTGAGCCTGATCCCCCGGTTGTCCCACACGTGCCGCATAATGGCACTCAGGATGATCTGTTCCATGACCTTCCCCGGCACCGAGGTCAGGCTGACAGGCCTGTAGTTCCCCGGATCCTCCTTCCGACCCTTCTTGTAGATGGGTGTCACATTAGCTAACTTCATTGATAAGCAATGAAGAGAAAGGACAGGTTCCCTTAACAAGACAGGAGGAAGAACAGCTATACTAGGAAATGTTATTCACCGAAAAGTCCAGTAATCTTTCCTCATGGTCTGTGCACATCTGTGCTAATTTGAGATCATGTTGATTTAACCATGCATCTTAAACATAAGTAATTATCCAGAAAGGAGAAAAATCATAGAATGGCTTGGGTTGGAAGGCACTTTCAAAGATCATCTAGTCCAACCCCTCTGCCATGGGCAGGGACAACTTTCACTAGATCAGGTTGCTCAAAGCCCCATTCCACCTGACCTTGAATGCTTCCAATGATGGGGCATCCACATCTGGAAAACCTGTGTCAATGTCCCACCACCCTCATTGTAAAAGATTTCTTCCTTATGTCCAGGCTAAACCTACTGTCTTTCAGCTTAAAACTGTTGCCCTTTGTCCTGTCACTGCAGGTCCTGGTAAAAAGTGTCTCTCTTTCTGGTAAGCCCCCTTTATATATTGAAAGGCTAAAATGCTCCTACTTACGTACTTCAGGTATATAGCCATATTGTCTCACCAATCCTTTCTGTCAAATAATGTTCTACAATCTCTCAAATTTTCACACATTGAAAATTGAGTTTGTGGGAGTAAATTCTTCATAAGAAAATACTAAAGTATAAGAACATTACTTAGTTTTTTTTTTTAGCATTACCAATTGATTTCTGCTAAGAGTTCTAAAGAGATCTGATATGCATTTTGATAAGAAGTTTATGAGTTCTTTTGGTAATCTTGTTTCTCTTTAGATACCTTATTCTGTTAGCATCAAAAGAATATGCTGTCTTCAGCCTTTTTAGCCTTTCCAACTACTATTCCAGAAAAACTGCATTAAAATACTTATGCTGCTGATTTTTTTAGTTTTATGAAGGAAAATATCCAAGAAACATTTTAGCTTTGTTCTTACTCTTCCCCTGTAAATTAAAGTCAATCTGCAGGCAGAATTATATAATTTAGAAAAAAAGACATAAATATAAATTTCAAAGTTTTGTTTACAAATCAGAAGTTTTCCATTCTACTTAGAAAAACCATAATAGGAGAAAATGGCTACCTTCAATTTCCAGTTAAACTTAACAATGATATGTGTACACATAACTGTATAAGATTTGACAGAAATATTAATTTAGCTATATTTTTCCCAGTAGAAGCATACAATCTATTGAAACTGAAGATTGAAAGCAGGATGGGAAAAGGACACATACAGCCATTTTTCCACTCCTAAGAGCAGAGGGAAATATCCCCCGTCAGTACCTGAATTCAATAAACAACACAGATTCATTCTTAGATGTTACAATGCAAAGTTTCTGTTCCTTTTTCCATCTACTGAACCTCATTCATAATCATGGGTTAATCCTCTTTAAAAGTCTGAAAGATAGCATGACTAAGAAAAGCCTTTCCAATGGCTGGGTTGTAAATCTCAAGGACTCTTATCTGTTCCAGACCTTTTCTTTTGAAATCTTCTCTTTTGGCAAGTCTCTCAGCAGAAATCTGGCAACAGAGTTGATACCACTGAAATTTTGAAAAATGGCAACAGCTTCAAAAAACAAACATACACATTCAAAACATTGGCAAAAAAATTATTATTTTCAAATCAATAAGTAATTTCATAATAATAACTTTTAATTATCTTTTGCAATCAACTACGCTAGGAAATCCCACCATGAAATCACTGCTTGTGACCAGGCTCAATTTAGTGGAGAGATTCCTGTTGACATGACTGAGTTTCCAGGGCACTCTAAAATCTCTGATGCTTTTCCAAGTGACCATGTTTTTGGAAAAAATAATATTTCTTAACAGCAGAATAAAATTTCTCCCTGCCATACACGTTTTACTTCAATAATAGTAGAATTTCCTACATCAAAACTCCTAGACTGTTCTACAAGATGGAATGCAGTGTTATTACACTGCAGATGCTGGCAGTATTAACAACAGGAGCTCATCATTTGAAAGTCAGATTGTATGGTGCGTTTCCTGATGTAAAGTAAGGACCATTCCATTGTAAAATCTAAGGCGTATTTCATATTTATAGAGGGAAGACACAGAAACAAGCACTGTGTATCCAATTCTCAATTAGACAGGCAGAGCTTATTTTATTCTGTGATTGAATGTTTCCATACTGCAAAACAAAGAAACTAAAAAACAAACTCTGAAAACTCTTTGCATACCATAGTCCTGGTAGCCTTTTCTGCAACCTTGCAGACTTCCATATAAAGCCTTACATCTAGCTAGAGGAAAAAAGAGCAGATAACATTCTCTTCAGTATCCAGTGTGCTGTAGTGTGGGAAGAATAGGCTGCTGAACAAATTTGAGTCAAATTTCCTTGCGTCAAAATAGAAAATATGTAACCACCTAAGTGCACTTCTTGGACAAGACCCCAACACAAACTATTCAAGTGAAAAAGAAAGAGGCGATTTCTTAATTCTTTCCCAACATTGCAAGGAGGAGGAAAGGGCTGCCTAACAGAGCAGAGTTTTTCAAGAACACTAATGAGATTTATACAATTTTACACTTCCACATGGCTAGTAGGCTTTTGAAATTTGTGTTGCTTAAGTAACTGTTGCAGAAAGTATGAGACAGTAGTTGACAACGGAAAATCATCTGAAACAAAGGATGCAGGAACAATGAGAGGAACAAGCTGACCCATAGCTGTTCTGAAGTTGACGTCTAGTTTACTCCTGGGTCCCAGTCCCTCATCACCCACATTGCATGTTGGTCCTCTCATATACGATTCATTTTGCCATAAACCAGATGACTTGTCAGCAAAATCCAAACATGTATCCTGGACTCCTCACTCTAAGGGCTGCCAAATGGACAATACAACACAACTGCTTCAGGTTTGGCTCTCTCAACCACACATAATCCTCAAAAACTGTCTGATCGTTTTACAATTTCAGGTGCTTCCACACGCTGTCATACTACCCTTTAGCGCATATGGCATCCGCTCAATTTTGTGCTATAAAACAGTATTCTGCTGAGCTGCAGCACAGTCCTCATATTGTTTCATAAATCTCGAAAGAAAAAACAAAAGCGAAAGACACACAGACCCTAAAGTTGACTTACTGTGTAGAGTCAACGCAATCTGCTCTAGAGGAGGCTATGACTGAGAAGTGTGGATTTAAGCAACTCTGCACTACTTAGATGCAATTAGCAGTGTCTATGTTGCCACAGACTGGCAATCAGGAATGTGATGTACAGTATTACAAGGCCACAACCACATCAGACACTAGCAGTACCTTGGTGAATATAGAATAGTATATTACCAATGCTATAGCGATATCCTGTCATTGTAGGAATCAAAATTATTTTTTCAGGATGTTAATTCAGTAGTGGTTAAGTGCTTTTCAGTCTGGCTCAGGGCCATCAAAGTGCCCACTATTTTATGCCCTTCTTCAGAAAAGAAAATCAATAGATGAGGTCCAGCACAGAGGAAATCTTGTGCAGACCTGCAGAACTCGATCCTATTCAAAACAAATTTACCTTGATTTCAGTGTTCTTGCTGTTGAGATTTTGTAGCTGCCACAGTTATATCACAATAGTGTAAATATCTGTCCCATTCTGCATGCTGCCTTGGTTGGGTATGTGTGACCCCTTAGGCAATCAAACACAGGTGGGATACGTGCCATCCAGTCCTTCATTAGCTGACACAGGTGGGCAGGGCTGGATGGGTGGAATCCTCAAAGAATCCCTCAAACCTTGCTTTTTACAATAGGTCAGAACAGAGGTACCAGCCAGGTAAAATCCCATCTTCTACAAGTTTGAACATTTCTGTGAGCGACAAAATTTGGTTTGATAGCTCACAGAATCAGCATACTGCAAATGCAAATGAAACAGTGATGTAGTTTACATTATTTTTAAATTGGAAAGGAAAATATAATTAATGCCTAATTATTTTCTTATGTATGGATTCACTTAAGTTATTCCAGTGTAAAACCGAAAGAATTATGTGCACAGTATTGGTTGCAATAATGTTAATATTACAGACCCTCCTTTGATTATTTTGGTTAAAGAAAATTCTGATACATGCATATCAAATAAGCTTTTTGATATTGTTTTTTTATTTCACATTGAAAGATGGCTGGCTTGGTCAACTGCAGATAACAGATTAGCTGATTTATACAACATTCAATAATGGAAAGAGAAAATTCTATGCTAGCCTTTGGAATAAGAAAAGGGACACTCAATAAAAGATGAGAAAAATAGTAATGTTTAGTATGGAAAAGTCAGATTCTTTCTCTCATCCACTGAAAATCCATTTCCTATAAAATAGCAAATGCTCTGTGTGTCTCTTAGAGCACAAACCTACAAAAGTAAGGAAAACCTGAAATAAGTATTTGTAATGAGTTGAAGCATGCAGAGACAAGAAATTACACAAGAAGTTATCTCCCTGGGCATACTTTTATTAATTTCAGCTTTTGTTGAGAATTCAGTGAACTAACCCTTTTCTTATATGGTCTGTTTTGTTTTAGCTGATATACGTAGAAATTTTTGTTTGTCTTCTAAAATGAAGCTACCTGAACAAAACCACATACCAATGCTATCATATTTTATAATGACTCTGTGGTCCTATAACCAGAATGAATTAAGAAAACAACTAAAATGTCAAGTGCTTATTGTCTGAAACTTCCACAGGAATTAACAGGTCTGAAGTTTTTCAATAAATCCTTTAAGGAGCATGCAATTTGCACACAAACACATGCACACACACCCACACCCACACCCAATTCCACTAACTCCACACAAGTTAGTTGAACTTTCCTTAAATTGTTTTGGCAACTTAAATAAACAAACTGATTTATAAAATGAAAGAAGAGTAGAATGGGGAGGAAATGAGACTGAGAAAACTGAGAAGAAAAACCTATATATATTTTCTTCCAAATCTTGGAGTTATATAGCATTTTAGATAATCATTCAAACACATGGGAGGGTGTTTCTCTTTTCCAAATGTACTGAAAAAAGTCTGCCTATGACTAGGTGTCATGGTTTAACTCCAGCCAGCAACTAAGCACCACACGGACACTCGCTCACTCCCCCCGCAGTGGGATGAGGGAGAGAACGAGAAGAGTAAAAGTGAGAAAACTCGTGGGTTGAGATAAAGACAGTGTAATAGGGAAAGCAAAAGCTGCGCTTGCAAGCAAATCAAGACAAGGAATTCATTCACTACTTCCCATCAGCAGGCAGGTGTTCAGCCACCTCCAGGAAAGCAGGGCTCCATCATGCATAACGGTTACTTGGGAAGACAAAACGCCATCACTCCAAACGTTCCCCCTTCCTTCTTCTTCTCCCAGCTTTATATGTTGAGCATGACATCATATGGTATGGAATATCCCTTTGGTCAGTTGGGGTCAGCTGTCCCAAACATGTCCCCTCCCAGCTTCTTGTGCACCCCCAGCCTACTCGCTGGTAGGGTGGTGTGAGAAGCAGAAAAGGCCTTGACTCTGTGTAAGCACTGCTCAGCAATAACAAAAATATCTCCGTATTATCAACACTGTTTTTAGCATAAATCCAAAACATAGCCCCATACTAGCTACTATGAAGAAAATTAACTCCACCCCAGCCAAAACCAGCACGCTACGTAATAGAAATTCCTATTGCAATGATACTAGTGTATAATGTTTTCCTTCCTGATTTAGTATAAATAATAAAGGACTGCTATGAGTGACAGTTTTCCAGCAACTAGATCAACAACTAACAAGAATAGCAAGTAACAGCATCAAATCTGGAGAGAAATATTTCTGTTATGAGTAGGTGTTTAAATTTTTTTAAAGATCAGTTTACTTTTATTATAGGATTCAATTTTTGTATCTTTTTTGAATATATTACTTCTTGGAAGACCAGAAAAAAATAAAAGATTTGGTTTTATAAGTAAGTCTTTCATCTGTACTGAAATCCACAGACACGAAGTTGTTATGCTTTGTGACTGAGGTAGGTTTTAAGTCACTTTATTCTGAATCTTAGCAGACAACGATTTATCAAGCACAACAGTGATGCTACTATAATCTGCAACTGTGCTGACAAACTCTGTACTGTAACTACAATCCTACTTTTTAATGCTTTCCAATTAAATTAAGATACTTAGCATCATTGTAAAAGATACAGCAAACACACCACAATAATTTCTTTTGACTACAAACACCAGTTCAGCTCCACCAACCAATTCATTTGTCCTAGGCTAATGCCTTGTGATTTACCTTGGCTGTATGTGGAAAAAGTGCATGTTTTCAACTGAACTAGCTCCTTCAAACCAGAGTAACATGAGGGAACACACCACTTGTCATCACCTTACAAATGCTGCTACTGTTAAATTAGGGGAAAAAAATCTACATTAAATTATCCTGTGGTGCAATCCTAGTGAACATAAGGCAGTTTTAATTTGTGTGTTAGTCAAGGCAATGTAGTTTTACTCTAAATTTAACATGTACTAAAAATACAGAGAATTTATCTTAACCAGCATTTTGACATGAACTAGATGCATGAGTTTTTATGGAATTAAAATACAACTTCTTTGCTGAGTGGCCAATCTCATTAATGTGTTTAATTTTAGCTAGTTGTACAATAAATAAGGCCTGCAAAAAAGTCATGGTGGAGGAGGGAGAAAGGATACACTTTGTTTCAGGCTTGGGGATGGGTAACTTGAAGCAACATTAGTAACAGAGGTTTATATGTCAGCACTTATCAGGAGAGTGTCTACACTGATAAGGGCTTGCACCAAAGGGAGAGAGAGGCTTCTTGTCTGTCTGTAGGAAAAAGAAGATGTAAGTGCTCAAGATCTGCCAGGAAAGGAACTGCTTGTATGTTATTTGTTCTTTTCGTTTTGAAAGGAAAAAGGGGCTGAATACATTCAAGCCATAAACTGCATTCACACATATTACATATACATGTATATTATTTGGCTACAGGAAACATCTTACTTTGTCTAAGTGGAACTCATCTGGCGTGATGACGGCAAGAGAAAACAGGGTCATCCCATCACTGAAATACAAACTGCACCTAAATTCCTCTAGCAAAACATTTGTTTGTGTGTGGAACTAAAGGTATCTATCAAATATAAAACAGTAAGCCTGTTTCAAAACCAGCTAGGTGATAATGAAGGCGAGAAGAGTGTTGATCTGCCCCCAGGATGAATAGTTTGAAGCCTCTGAATTTTGCCTAGCTCCCATAAACAGACATATGGCAACCTGAATCTGTATTTTTAAGCTTATATGTTTCCTATAAGCTTTTCCTAAAGAAAGAAAGAAAAAAAGATTTTTAACACAATTTATTTATTTACAGATTGTGCCAGTAAAGTACTAGACTCCTGGCGTGTGTGATTCAGGAACCCACGTTACCAAAGCTTTCCATAACATTTAAACATTGGAATGCATGCTTAAATTCCTTATGACAGCTTTCTTCCCACCCACCCCACTCCCAGCAGAGCCTAAAGAGGTATAACTAATCAAATAGAAGATAAAACTATATACTTATAAATGAATAAATAAACCGAACAGCTTGCAAAATTCTAATGTTATTTATGGTGGCCAGTTAATAAGCCATATTTGAAGATATATTTTGGGTCATTAAATATTTTGCACGGTACAGATAAATGTATGAGATTTCTGAATTCTTAGGTTTAGCTACTTAATTTATTAAGAAACAATTACACCAACAAACATATTTTAAGATTTTTTTTTTTCTGTTAACAACAATGTAGCCAGAAAATGAAAAGATGAAGTAAATGACTAGAAAGTTGCAATATTTGCATCTCCCAGTGACCTCCTACTGCACACTGGGCTAGGAGGCTTATGTTCTGCAGCCTGAGACATGAAAGAACATGGCTCTTTCCTCTTGTAGCTGCAGCTTGGGGTTGACTTCTTTGGCTTGTACTTTTGGTACTAAAATGCAGCTTCTGTTTGTCAGCAAGAGCACCTGCCTGTCTCGCTAAACACACGTTCTCCATAGAATAGAAGATTAATGGTTTCTCTGACCTCTCTACTGAATGCAAATATTCTTGTCAACTTTAACTGGAGCTGAATGACAAGTTCATTTCTGATGTCATCATGGGGAAGAATGTAAATCCCAGAAATTCGCTTCCAGACACTGTGGTCACATTCACACGTGCACCCCTACACAAACATGCCCCTTTAGCACCCCATCATTCTTTTTGATCTATGTGAGGAAGAAACTTTCTGCAGAAGGATTTACACTCCCACTCAGATCTATTCAAAGACGCTTCGGCATTGTCACCAGTCCTCTTTTGCCAATTTTGTTAAAGTCACTAAGAAAAAGTTCCAGTGTAGAGGAGAATGTTTCTATTGCACATGATAAATTTCATGACAACATCAATTGCTTAAACTATGAGAGTCCACCACTTAAACACAGACCATGGTATTACAAAGAAGTCCACAATTAGCAACCAGAAAACATCATTTGCAGAGTACATAAAACCTCGTTGGCCCTTTATAACCCAGAACACACGTGCTTGTCACTACCGGTACTTAGTTTAAAGCTTACTGCATTAGTTATGTTAATACCTAGGCCACTCCTCTAACAGGCTAGAACAATCCACAAACCAGAATCAAATCAATAGCTTTCTATTTCTCTTCCCCTTTATCATTTTTTGTGTGCAAGTAATATCTTCTTCTAGTCCCTTTCCTTCCCCTAGGAAGAGTTTAATGTCATTGCATTAAAGAGGTCCTGAGCAAGAACACATCCAAAGACTGGTCCTTGCTGAAACTGTGCATGGACATACAGATAAAGACTCTAAGCTGGCATAATCAGAATCTTTTTGATTAATACAGTTTCAAGTTTTCTTTCTTTCTTTATACCATTACCAGATGGTTTACTTATGTGTTGTTGTAACGTGCCAATATGAGTCAAAATAATTAACAACATATAAATTATTAAGTACTTAAGTGAATTGTCAACATTCCCCACATTTATTCTATCTTTCCTGGTGGAAAATTGAACAGCTAACTCATGTAATTAATTATACCAACTATTACATATCAAATGTATGTAATTAAATAGTATTGTATTCTTTAAAATATGGTAGCTGGGATAATTTAGCCATAATTTTAATTTATGAATAGAATTACAACTCTGCTGTACTGCTTTTTGCATGCAATAGTACACGATAATAATTGGATCACAATCAAGGGACCAGAAATTGTTTTTATTTTCTTAGCTAAACCAGTGAATTGCATTTTATAATCATGACCAAAATATTTCCATTCTTTATTCCTCAATTTACTTTTCAATATAATGGATATGATGAGCATTTACACTTACAGGCATATCAATAAATAATGGAATATGTTTTTAACAGACACATATTGCACAGATTTCTTTTACTAGACCTACTGTGCTTTGATTCTTATTTATTTCTCCCAAGCGCTGCTGCACACAACAGGGAATATGACAGGTTAAGGCATTTAGTTCCTATACCCTTAACGTTACCCAGAGAACTTCAAAGTATATGCACTTTGAATACATTGTGCTTAGAGCTGTTGTATGAAGGAGGAAGACAGTTTCATTACTTGGAGGCTTTCTTGTGACCAACTCTGTTCAAGAACTGATACGCAGAAAAGTAATTATACAGAGAAAAGACCCAGTTTATGTCCTTGACTTCGTTTCTAAATGGGATATCTGCTACCAATAGTATATATTTAATGGAAAATGAAGGCCTAGTAATTAGGTTTTGATTTCAATTTTAATCTGTCATTTGATCAGACAGCTCCTCTAAAAAGTACAGCGAATTTTGCAGCTTTGAATCAATTTTATCATACATTCACAGCTGAAAGTGAACTTTGTTCAGTATGCTATTATCCAAAAAATAATGTATGAATGGATTATAGATAGATATGGATAGGTAGGGATTATAGATATGGAAAATTTTTGGACACAGGTAACTAATATTGTTATCACTAAGTCATTTTGTCAATACCGAGACTTTTGTTAGTCATTGTGTGCCTGTGCTGCAGAGCAGCAGCTGCTGAGACATCATTCAGGTTCTTTTATGACTGGTGAAGAACACACTATAAAAATGCAAAGGGTTAAAGCTATTTTCAGTTAGGGACATCAGCACATGTACCATCTTTCACTAATAAGGCTTACTAAGTCTGCTAAATGTCTCCTGGTCCAACAGCCCAAATGACTACCAGATGCCAGCAGTATTCTCCTGTGACTGAAATCTAGACATACACACACACACCATTTGCTTTTTACAGCTGTACTTCAGCCTTGCTCACTCGTACTCTTCTCTGTGGTTTCCTTTGAATAGTAACATATATAAATGTTTTTCCATATACAAATTGACCTTGGCTTATCAATTCATTTATTAACCAGTGAAATATCTTTCCAGTGCAGCAGTACACACACACACACACATATGAAACCCTCAAATATATTTATGAAACTGCAGCATCTACAGCTGCTGCTCTGGAAAGTGATCAGTAGCTATTGTTCAAATGCTGTTGTAGGAGATGGTGAAGCTGAGCAATCCCAGTAGCTCCTAGTGCCATTTAGTCTGTTTCTACCCACTTCCCTGTGCACACTGGAGGACTGCGTGCTCAGCTTCTGAAAGTGCACGTGCAGTTGCTTTGGAGTTCCCAGGGCAGCAGCATGGTTAGGGGGGATTTCAGGCATTAATTATTAGCAGCTTCTGTTGTGCGCAGTTGCACTGTTGATAATTTGGGATTATACAAGCCAGACAGGTCTAGCAAAAGCAGTGTTTCACACTGCCCGTATTTAGCACATTTCATTAGTGTTTTGGTTAACATTATCTTAAGGACTATTCAAATTCAGCAGTAGAGAAAAAACAAGGATACCTAGAAAGTTTGGGCAATCAAACCCTCTCAGTCTCTCTCTCATCTCTAACCTAAGTAACTCCTGCCAAAAGCCTAAATCCTTGAAACCTCTCTATTGCACTAAGCTTTACGTGAATTCAGAGAATGCTTCATATAATAACAGAAATTAGACATGAGAATGACTAAGGCATCCTGTCCTCCTTCTGCTACTGAAATACAGTCCAATGCTCAATGACGTCTGTCCAAATAGGAATGGGTCTGTTGAGCAAGAAGAAGTTGCTATTAAGGACCTGAAATACATTCATAGCATGCATGGGGGAGTATTACTCCAGACTAACTGTAGTTTGAAGCCTAGGGCGTGTTACCGGTTGGAGCAAATAGGCGTATTCCTGGAACATGGTTTCTGGTTTAGTTTAACCTGAAAGGAATCTCATTTGCATGAGGCTGCTCCATGATGAAAACCAATGCACAGTAAGGATGGACAGGAAGGAGATGAACTTCAAAACCTCACTCATGTGCTAATGCAGGCATACCTGGTGAAACCTTTTGATGGCTGACTCTGAATATAGGACACCCAAAATGTAATAAAGTTGCTGTTTTGTTTTCTTCTTGACAGCCAGTCTAACATGTTCTTTACTTGGTTTCATCTTATCCATCTGTAGTTCATCCCACACACTTCCTGCTATTCAGTGTTTTGGAGCTTCAGATATTCATAGTCATACTTTCCCAGACAGCTTCAGATACCTGAGATATACACTAGAAACAGGGGGGAGGAAAAAAAAAAAAAAAAAAATCCGTCTGTCCTTTCAGTACTTCAACCTTGGCCACTTCTGGTAATACACACACTACTACTAGCCCATTCTCAAAAGCTTCAAGTGGAGACCTCGGGCCAGCAAAACAGAATTATTTTTGCACATGATTTCAAGGTATAATTCAGAGAACAGTCAACCTATGATCCCAGCAAGAGTTCTTTTTCTTTCCCTTGATTATAGTCATTAACATTACAAACAACTGTCCATCTCTGTTCCAGAACCATTGATTCTATGCATTTAAAACAGTTACCTGCTAATTCTCACGTAGCTTTTAGAAGCAATATATTTAAAACCATGTTACTTCAGAAATTCAAAAATATTTAATCACTAAAATTTCACTTAGTGCAAATTCCTTTTTATTTCTACACTTTTCCTACTTAGCTATGCCTTTACTTCATTTGGCTTCTTTAAAAGCTAATGATTTGATTTTTAGTCAGGAGAATGACTAATTGCAAAAAATACACAGAGAGAAAAAAAAAGAAAGAGAGAGATATTGGACTGTGTGCTGTAAGCTTGGAAGAGCAGTTTCCACACAAAATAAAGCTACATCCTCTGATTTACTTCCCAGATTGTTTACTGGCACTCTCAGTAAACGGTATTTGTTTAGGTCAATATTTTGTATTCATTGGGGTATTCACAGAAAAAAAATCATAGTGTTTCCTATCTGTAAGAGAAATCTGTTTATTTTGCTGTACAACAAGAGCTTGCTTAAATTTTTAAACAGAACTTCTGATAGTCAAAAGGAAAACAGCTAGAGAAGGGTATTAGCCAAACTATCTGTCAGCTAAACAGAACTTGTAAATCCAGTCAAACAACTAAAGGGCACTGCACTGTCAAATCATCAGATTGCAGATCCCTGCCCTGTGGTTTGCTGTCTTTTAGAGAAGGATGCAAACTGTTTAGCTTTCCCAAACCCTCCCCCCCTCCATCTGCCTACTGACCCATGCAGCTGCCTTAGCATTCGCATTCGCTCCACTGGAAGTTTCATGCCTGCCTTGATAGAAGAAAGTAAAATGTTGCAGTGACAGCAGCTTCAATGGGACTGAGCAAAGAATGATGGAGAAGACTAAATGTGTTATATCTATGGATAGCTGAGAATTGGATAAGAAAACTTTGTGAATCACCGTGCACCAGAACTGTCAGAACAGAACGTTTTAGGAGAAAAATGAAAAATACACAAAAGTCCAAAACCTGAAATTGTAGTTTGCGTCACAGTTGGGAAGGGAAGGCAATATATGTAAAGAAGATGCACTGCACAGAAATTTAAGTACTCAAATGCAGAATGCAAGCATAAACGCTTAACCTGCTAAAAATCATATTAAATTCTACTGAGACCAGTTTATAATAAAAGAGTCTTGTCTGTTCTTGACCATCATTTCCTTCACCCTGGCATTTAGCGAAAATGCATTCTAGAAGGTAATTGAGCATGCTTTTCTTCCTTCCTCTGGGGCCCATAAGGTTATTTACAAAAGAATATTTAAAACAGTAACAATGTGATGGATCTCTACAGAATAGTTTCCTTAAATATTCATGCAGGTAATCTTCTGAAGGGGCACATACTGGTTGGTAAGCTTCCACAAGATTCACTGAGGCAGGATACCCTGTAGACATGGTAAGCAAAGAAAAATTGCAAGCCATTATACTTCACTAGAGTACAAAATAAGTTTAGCCTCAGTAAAAAAAGAACATACTCTGGAAATTCAGTGCAGCAAAAAATGTTATTTCAGGTAACGTTTTGCACAATTAAAAAACCTACAGGTGACACGGAAGACATTGCCTGTGATAGCCTGTGTTACAGCCTTTGTATTTTCTTGCACATTACATTTCTGTTTTGTCACTCTGTAGGCAGCTCAAATAAACTGCCAGACACAACATCTCGGGAGGTAAGGTTGAGACCGCAAGATTTTCATGGAATTTACAGGCAGTGTTGCAATAAGCTACGTCCAAATTTAAAAAAGCTATCCAACCACAAACCCTAGATTTATTTCCATTTGAAGTAATACACTTTATTCCCCATTCTCTACATGCAAAGTTAGCTCTGTTTATTCCTGCAGGCTATATCACTGGGCAAGAGAGATCAAGGGCTTTTCATTATTTTTGGTGAAACTCAAAGTTTAAGAGAGATAACTATTCTACTCAATTATAGTAATCTCTTTAATCACCGTGAGTTGAGTTCAATAGTACAATATTTACTGCTGATGTTTTAGAACAATTTGAAGTCTTTGCTTTTGAAGACAATGGTAATCACAGGGAAACTTGAGCCACTACTATGAATAAATTTCACTATGCTGTACTGTACACCACCATAGTTAAGAACCTGTGAGCAATGAAATTATAAACACTATTAGAAATTGTTGTAACTAAAGGATTTGGTAATTTTTGCCTAAGCAGAAAATTGCCAGAGAAAGTCTCTGCTTAACACATGGTATACCAAATATACCTAGTTTCACTGAAAACTAGGCAATGTCGATCCTATCCCTTGTCCCTACTGTTCTGCCTGGGGAATGGTTCTTTACTTCTTTCTCCCTGCACATTTCTGTCTTGAGCTGGGTATTTGGAGATTACTGTGATACAAGTTCTGGCAGCAAAAGGTACTAATCTATGAAGCCACCTACTTGCCTTTCAACCATCCCATGAAACATAAAATGTCTGTGCTCTTTTCTTCAATGATGTTTCAACCTGAAACATGCAACATCTCCTTTTATACCTCCAAACAACGTTCCTCAATCAGTGAAAGTTTGTCTCTAGTATCCCAGTAAGACAGCTTGTTATTAAAACTATTAAGTACATCACATCTCGCAGCCTGTTTTGTCAATAGATGAGGACTATATAGTTTCAAAGTTTTTCTACTTTCCTACTTATATAATTCCTCTTTTGATTAAATATTTTCTCCTTTCTCCTCTTAGTCTCCTAAAGTCTAGGACTAAACTCACCCAACACATATTAGCATGTTTACTCATACCTTTCTCAGCCCGACAATGATGATTTACCTAAATTACATTATTGTGAATAAAACCTACATGCATAAACGACTGACCATTTACATCAATATACCATTTACCATTACTATAATATTGGTTTATCTGGGAAAATTATCTAGTATATATCTGTAGAAATTACTGGCCCAGTATTGACTTTGTTGCATACAGTAAAATATTGATGAATGGCTGAAGAAAACAATCTTTAAGGCTTATTACAGTACTTATTTGAATGAAAGTAAAAAGAGAGTCACTCACAGGAATTATCTAGCGGCTTTTCATAGACAATTGCACACATTATCTAAAAGCAACTGTGATACAAACAGCATTCCATTTCCAAATTGACACAGTAGATATGGCCCACTGCTCAAGCTGCCATATCTCAATTATCTTGAAGGACAACTTTAGCAAATGAACTCAATTAAATCTAGTTTTTATCAGGCACAACCTTGGCTGGCCATTGCCATTTTCTAAATATGAAGTTTGTTTGCAAATGCTTACGACATGAAAAAGCCCAAGACAAGAGAAATATATTTCTGAGGTTATAAAATACCAGTATAATCTTCTATATCACAGAATGTGTGAATGAAAACATTGTGTTGAAGCATTGCACAAAGAGTTTGCTGAATCTTGAATAATGAGAAATTAACCTCAAGCAATACAAGACATGGTTGTTTACTTAAATAAACAGTTAAAACTTAGCTCCTCTCTATCTCCATCTCCCTTTTTCCTTAACAGAAGTTTATTGCTCCTCAGCACCCAGTTCTGCTAGATCCTTGAGCTTTCTTTCAGTTACACCATAGTTCCTCTGACAATAAAATATACCTTCCCGGTTCTCAATAGCTTAATAGTGTAACTAATTGATCTCTGTTCCTTCTCATGTCTTCCAATTAAAAACAAACAAGCCACTATTTCTGCTCCCATTTACTTCTGTCAGGAAAGATTTTTAAACTTCAGAAAATGTGGGTGTTGGTCTAAACAAGTGCCCACAAGTTCAGATCCATTCTAACACTGACCTGAACTCTCTCAACCCCATTGAAAATGAGTCAGAGATGACCAAAGATTTAGATTAAGCTCTCTCCAGCCCCTACCAGCTGTACTAAACTACCCTAGAGAGACTCTTGCATTTCTTCTTCAGTGCTAGACAGAGTTAAGAAAGTTTATTATTTTGCAATGTTAAGAAAGAAAAAGTGAGATCAGATTCTGTTGGTATTTAAGTCAAAAACATGGGTAAAGTGAGCCACAGTACAAACTCTTGATGCTTGTGTTTTATCCAAACTGACTCAGTCATGCTTGGTCTTAAAACCAAGGCCTCAATCTTTGGTCTCTGTTTCACAGTGAAAAATAATCTGAAAAACTTCTTTCGTTTCATTTTTTCCCAGATACTCATTTTTTATACATTCGTGCCCGCTGTTTTCTTGAAAAACAAGTGATCTAGAATTCAGTTACTCAAAGTTCCCTCTTTTCTTTCATCTGATGAAATACCTCAGATCACCAGGGTAATAGTACCATGCTGTGGGAAGTAAGGAGGCAAAGACCTGTGAACATCACCTAGGAAAGCAGACTTCCTCTCTCTCCCACCTTTAAAACTGCCAGTTCTCAAGCTGTAGGTCACAGATGAGAGAAGGGGAAGGGCTTTGATGAATAATTACTGGTAGTAACTTTCTCCTGTTGCTTTATTCCCTTCTTGTTGTACATTTCAGAATACTGGCAGATGTAGGGAGTAGCTCTCTAGACAGAGAAAGGTTTGGGCAGCTTAAATACCTTTGTGAGCTTAAATTGTTTCCATTACCTGTGGCTAGCTGACAGACTACTGTGAGAGGATGAACTAAACACCATGTGTTAGCATTAAAGATTACCAGTATGTCAAATTTTTCCCTTTAATCTAGAAGGTTACTGTCACAGATGATGCACAGGCCAACCCCTTTGCTTACCAGTCAAGTTAACATATACCTTTAGCTGATGACTGCTTGCTTTCTAGTACCCAGAGCTACAATAACACAGTTATTTTGGACTCTTCTGCACAGGATGGAGGACAAGGGAATAAAGACATAAAAATTCTGTTTGTGCTGTGGTGTTTTCAGTTTGAATTTTTGAAAGTCAGTGTTTTGCTCATAATCTGATTTGATTTGCTGTTTCTTTCGCTGAATGGCGTGAGAAAAATGAAGCTGAGCCCTAACATCAGGAATGACCTTGTGGTACAGGAATTTTTTTTAATACTTCACATGTCCACAAATATCAGAAGAACTCGTTACCTGTTAGAACAGCAAACTCGAAGGACAGAAGGAATCCCTCTACTCTTTTCCTCTGCTAAGTGATAAACTGTTCAACCTCTCATTCCCATGAATAATTTTGAATGCTTAGATATGTAAGCAATTATCAGAGTGAATGGAAGTACTGCAAATTGCTTCTAAAGTAAGGAAAAGATTTTTGAAGTCAAAAAAGTTGAACATTAAGGATCATGAAACATAAGGATACAAGAAGAAAGTGAGCAGTATTCTCCAGTATAGCTTTCAGAAAGCAGTTGATAGTTTTTTAAACAGCATATATCACTGATTATTTTTTGTGAGGATAACTAATGTGAAGAGTCCTTACAAATGCCACTCAAAATGCAGAGCTGGTGGTTTATGAGCTCAAAATATTTTGCTGCACAGAGCAACAAAAGGCAGCAGCTGGACTTCACTGAAGTTGTCACACAGCACACAGCTCTATTAGGCACACAAGGAAAGCTCTGAGGGGGTTAAAAGTCAATCGCAAGACTTGGGACCAGTGCCAATAAACTTGTACCTGGCCAGACTTAAATTGAATTTTAGCTGCCAACTGTACATTTTCAGATCTCCAGAGGAAGCTGGTTCCTTCACGTGGGTGAAGTAGACAGAGGCAGCTGTTGAAATGGAAACCATTGCATCAAACAACTTGGGAACTGATTGAATTTAAAATTGGACTTTCTTATTCCTTGATTTTTGCCTCAGAATGTATTGAGGGGATGCAGGTGGCTGATAAACAGAAATGTATCACTCAGCCAAGAGGTTAAAAACCCCTCCAAACAAACAAGAATTTTGTCTTTTGGGAGGCTAAAAAACCCTCAACAAATTCAACAATGATATATAGAACCAGGCTTTTATTAGGTGTAAATCAGATGAGCTATTCTGGTTTACATCAACATTAGTAGACTGAGGCCTAGATTTCTCAGCTAAGCCAGCGTGAACTCAATGGAATAATGTATTAACTTTCAATATAATTACATAAAACTCTTACCCCAATATTATTTCAAGCCTAGGATTAGAGCTGGACTTAAAATAATATGTGCATATATATTATATATATATGTGTGTGTGTGTATGTGTGTGTCCCCTAGTAGGAAGAATAAATTGTCATTTTTTAAACCTTCACATCAACACAATAGAAAGCATGTTAATATTTCCAAGTCCAACATTGCACAGTAAGAATTCCTAGAATTAGAGTTAACCTTGTATTATGAAGAAAGTGCTGGGTCACATCCTAATTTTTCCCCCTACAGGATTTCAAATAGTTCTGACGTGGGGTCCTCAGGTGGTGTGATTTCTTTCAGCATCAGTGGGAACTGCATTCCATTTACACCGGTGAAGAGTCTAGTTTAGCATGTTCATTCAACTGAGTCCAAGATATAAATGCACTGCCGCTTACCACATGGGCATCTCTACCTTGTCACCACTGATGGTCTCGGTGCCTCTGCTTCTAGTTCCTATATATGAAAGAGAAAGTGTGTATTTTGTGTGACAACTTTTCAATTGAAACACATTCAAAAAATACATAGAGATAGAAATAAGGAAAATATTTAATGCCCAAAAAACCAGCTAAAACTTGCAATTTAACAAAGTTTAGTATGAGTCTTCCTTGCATATTAGTCATTCTGGGTAATGTGGCAAGTTAATAGTTGCTCAGCCTTTATCTTAACTGAAAGCAGGGTGTTAGAGTGAGCTTACCCTCATATAGTGTCATCGTCAATAGTAACAATAAAAGTGTACATAACATCATAGAAAACTATGTATAGAAAATACATTGTTTGTATTTCACTAATCTCAAGTCTACAGACACCATTTTCAAATTTATTGATAAAAGTATGTTTTTCAACAACCATTTTCATAGTGAGAACTCAGTTGAATTTGTCATCACTGATGGTCAAGTGCTGTAAACCAAACTGATGCTCCGAGGTCTTTAATGATTTTCTACTGGTATGATAGCAAAATATTTTCTGATATAAAACAGAAGCTGAAATCCACCTCAAATATTTTTTTCCTTGAAATGTCTTTTTTAGTGAATTTTGAAACACAAAGAGAGGGAAGACACAGGTTAAAATCTAGCCTTTCTTTACAAAACTAAATATACAGTAGCTGTATAGCTCTAGTATAGCAACTCTTAGCAGGATCGTGCAACAAATTCTCCTTTCCTGACCATTTCCAAGGTGGAGATAGAAAAATAAAGCAAGAGTTCTTGGCCACCATGACATTATTTTGTAAAGTATCACAGACTGTCTTTCTCTAAATTATCAAAGAGAAAAGGCTCATGGAAACATGTTTTTCTTGGTACTCTCCAGCTCTGTGTTATCACATCACATTACAATACTAACAGTTCCACAGACATAAGCCAAAAGCGGGGGGGGGGGGGGGGGGGAGGGAGAGAGAAGAAAGGAATGGAATAGAATCATAGAAAAATCATAGAATCATTTAGGTTGGAAAAGACCCTTAAGATCATCAAGTCCAACCATTAACCTAGCACTGCTAAGTCCGCCACTAAACCACGTCCCTAAGCATCATGTCTACCTGTCTTTTAAATACCTCCAGGGATGGGGACTCAACCACTTCCCTGGGTAGCATGTTCCAGTGCCTGACTACCCTTTCGGTGAAGAATTTTTTCCTTATATCCAATCTAAACCTCCCCTGGCACAACTTGAGGTGGTTTCCTCTTCTCTTATCGCTTGTTACTTGGAAGAAGTAAGGCCCCCACCTTGCTACAGTCTCCTTTCAGGTCCTTGTAGAGGGCAATAAGGTCTCCCCTCAGCCTCCTTTTCTCCAGGCTAAACAACCCCAGCTCCCTCAGCTGTTCCTCATAAGACTTGGGCTCTAGTCTTAAACAACTACATGCTTTTATAACTCAGATCTATAAATTCAGATCTTGCCAGGGCAGATCTTTGTGACAGATGAGGCATGGAAAGATGAAATCTCAAAGCATTGCCTGCTAATTGATGACTTCCTTAGCAGGCTCCAGATTATGTGCCAACAAGGAGTCATTTCCCCTGTGCCCAAAGTAAGGATGACACGTAGACTTGGTCTTGGCAGCTACGTATCCTTCAGAAGAGGATGTTCCATCAGTACAGCAGACAGACACTGAGAAGTGAGGAACCCCCTCAGTTCTCAGTGGGATTGGTCACAACTCATTCAGACCTCTCAGTGTCCAACACAGAGCAGGTTTCCCTCCTGGGAAGTACATTTAGCCTGGAGATACACTGAACAGCTGTATTTTTTTAAGGGCTATACTTATTTATAGGAATATGTCTCATCCATTAATGGTAGTATTATCAACTCAGTAAGTGTGATATTTTTATTTTTTCATCATGAGGGAAGTAAATAGGTGCATGTCAATGAGTCCTTCTCCCACCCTATATGCTTTGCCATATAATATTCAATGCAAGTACAAAATATATTTATGGAGTAAAATATAAACAGTTCCTGACTTGCTAAAAGTAGTGAGATTTAGAAACATAAAAATTGTGATTTTATAAGACCAATGGTCCCACCTCTTGTGCCAAGTGCACCTCATGCCTCCGTATTAATTGAGAGACAAAAGTTTCCAGTTAAGTGTTTATTTTAGATAATGACCTCACTAATGTTTTAAAAAAGAAGTAAGCATTATCAGGTCAGTCCAATTCATATTGTACTTTCTTTCACAGCCCATGTATGTAACTTCAGCCTAAGCTAGATCAAAAAATAATGCCACCAGTAAGAAAACTAAATTAGAATAATAAGTGACCTTGTATAACTTTAAGACCTGTTTGACTTTCAGGTAAAATCAAAAAACTTCTATAGAGTGAGCACTCATTTTTATATTAAGCTTATTTTTAGCCTCAGTAGAACAGTGATATACTGTTCTCTGAGGAATAAGAAACAAGCATCATGGTTAACTTAATAGGGAATTTGACTTTGAATTTATTTCCTATTTAAGCTTCGAGAATTTTTCACAAAGACTGGATGTTTTGGACTATTTTTAAAGAACAAACAGAATTCTCCCTGTTCGTACTCTGTCTACAGACTAAAAAGCGCTCTCTGACAGCTGAATTAAATCCTCTTTGAGGTGGCAAAATGGAACCCCAAGTACAGTACTTCCCTGGCATAATATCATTGAACAGTTCTAAGTCCTTTGTTCTTTATAAGCCTACTTTTAAAAAGGAAAAAAGCAAAGATGCATGTGATATAATGGGGATTTTTCTTTGGTTGTAGTTTTTCTTTCTTCCTTTCTCCGTGATTTATATGAGTGCATAGGAAAATTTGCAATGGTCAGAGACCAGAAAGCTCCTCTATTGTAATTTTTTTTTTTCTTTTTTGCTAACAGATGTACCCTTTTTTCCTCTCCAGATGTCTTTCAAGCCCCTATTTAAACTACTGGGTTTTTTTCCAGTGCCTTCATGATACTTTAAATGTTTCAGTCTCCATAGATGCAAAGTAAAAAGTTAAGAATGCAAGGTGACCTGTTTCATAATCAAAAGAAAACTAATAGAAACTCATTGCTCTTGAAGATATATAATTTCCAAACCTCAACAATACAGGTAGGTTATATTTCAAAGAGAAATACATAATGCGTGTCCTCAAGACCACCTAACACACAATTATGACATTATCTAATTTGGTACATATTTAGTTTGCAGTTTACAACCATATATATGGTCTCATTATAACAAAGTGGGCATTTAATCAGCAAATCTAAAAAGGGGATACATAATGCAGACTAACTGCACCTCTTCCGAGACAAATTTAATTAAATTTTGATCCTACAGAAGTCAACAGAAATCTTTGTACTTTGCAAAATAGGTCTAACTGTGATAATTTATAAAGGATATTCATAATGCTGTATTCCTAAATGTTCTAGTTTCATTGTCTTACACAATAGTTTGGAGTTATTTTGTAGTTTAAAGTGGTGATTTTCTACCTTGTAATGTCATCGCTATTAATTTTATATACCATACCACATGGTAAGAAAAAGTATTTTGGAGGCTTTACTTAAGCTATGTTTTTATCAGAGGCCCATCATTTAAGATATAGTGCTGTAAATGAAAATGATTAAATTGGTGTTTTACAGCTATAAGTTACTAGAGAATAATTTTCACTTTACAGTGATGTGTTTTCATTGGCATTTTAATAAAAGGTGATTATCTAAAGGCAGAATTCTAAACAGGATTTGCAAACTATGTGTATTTTTTGCTCTTCACTCAATTTATCACAACACATCACTTCTTAAAGTGCAAGCAATATGCGCAACTTGGAAAATTAATTCATTTGCATTGGATCTGGACTGAAAAGCCCCAAAACCAGTGATTGATTTACCATACTGGTAATCATAAAGCAAATAATAAAAATACATTGAATTAGATTTTACCTCTAATGAAAGAGGTAAAGTCTGAATTTGTTAGGTATGTTAACAAATATCCATGCATCCAAAATAAGTGACATAGGAATAAACTGACATACTCAGTTTCACAAAAAAACCTGTTATGGAATAAAATCAGGTCCTCAGAATTTTGGGCCAAATCTTTAGTTCAGAGTTTTTTTTTTTTTTTTTTTTTAAACACAAATCTAATTTAATTCTTGGGTAATAAGAAGCAGAAGCAGTTGTTTTAATAAAATCCATCTTTCTTTGAATGCACTTAAAAATTTTAGTTGGTATTTTTTCTTGCTCTAGATGGCATCTCATACTAATTGAAATTCTAACTTAGTGGGCAATAGACATTGCAAAACCTAGAATAACAAAATGTCCCTTTGGGTCATGAGCAATTTATGGTAAAGCGACACAAAATGGTGAGTTTCTGAGAGAGAATTAGTTTGTACCCCACCAATAACTGTTTCAAACCAGATGCCTGTGCTGCAATATATCACACTCAGAGTATCTATAGGAGCTACTACCACCTCTGAATTCCAAAATTTACTGCAGTTCTGTGGTAGATGGTTACTTATAAATTATTCCCTGTTACATGACCTTTTTCAGCACCATGGAGAGTAGGAGGTCCTGACGACTCTGAGTGTCTTCCAGATCGGTTTCTTTCCATTCTAGTCCAAACCATGAGAGCATTTAAAACTTATATATATATATATATATAACAACTAGTAACTAGTAGATGTACTGAAGAGAATTCAGGGAAAAGCAACAAGATTGACAGAATTTGAGAAAGCATAATCTAAGAGGAAATTTTGAACCAACTGAATTTGTTTAAGGTTGCAAATGAAAGATAACATGATTAATCTTTGAAAAGAAAACAAACGTGCACAGAGCAGAGCAAGGTACTGTTCACCATGTCTATCAGGTGTAGGGCAAGGAGAATCAGTTTAATTTGCAGTGAGTATGATTTAGATCAAATATTAGCAGAAGTATTCTAACTACAAGAGAAGTTATATTGCTTGGGAGAGATAGCAGAATGATAATTATTCTGGGTTTGTAAGAAAGTGTTGGGCAGGAAATGTGTATGGTCTAAGTATGTTAGGTTTTTACCGAATGGTAGGAAGGCAGGGGTCTCATGTCCCTTTAATTCTAAACTGTTAACAGTGAAAATCTACTTTTCGGTAGCCCAAACTCATGCATTTAAAAATACCCTGATTTCTAAAGCATGTTGATCACCTTGCTTATTACAATTGTATTTATAAACAGTTATTCAAGTCACCTATCCAGATGGATCACTCAGACTCATCTGTTACTGTCTTGGCTTTATAATGAAGGGAAACAAATTCAGATAACAACAACTAAAAAAAGAAATAAGATCATTGATATATCCAGATGAACCTTGTGAAAACAAGGAGACCACAATGGCAGGGTATGGCCACATTTAGACTCTGAAATCTAGATATTTACTGAAACTCATCCATACATAATGAGATTGCATTTGGTAACCCAAATTTCTAATGTTTTCCTTTATGTACTAAATAAAGGATATTTAATGTATATGAAAACATTTATTAAACTTAAAACATACCATTTCACTGCAGAATCACTCATCTTCAAGCAATTTGTACTATTTACAATAAGTCATACACAGCACAACTTATTTGGAGCTATGTAGAGATCAACTAGTAAGAGTGAAAAAAAATAGCCAGCAACTCTAATAGAATCCCAAAGAGATAACATCAAATTACTTCTAATGAGTGATTTACATGCTAATTAACTAGTTTTGTAGCAGTATCAAATGGAAGGAGATACTACTTTCCCCAAACATTCCTCAAAAAATTAATGATGCAAAAAAGAACCATGTAAAACAGGTAATCACTTGTTAATTGATCTGCTACTAGTACTGTATGAAATATTGAGCAATACATCTGCTACAGAACCTTGAGAATGTATTTGTTGGTTAAGCTGTACCTTGGGATAAGCTGCAAAGATGAGCACCCAAATATTTATTACATGAACAGAAAGTGTTGACAGCTCATTAGTGAGATAAATATACATTCTCTGTGAACCTAGAGATACCTGCACACACTTCAAGATCTGTGAATATGACAAAGACCCCACCAAATAATCCAGCACAGTGCCTGCTGTGGAAAGCTTTGTTCTTGCAAAGAGAAAAACAATACATAGTGTGAACTATAATTTCCTTCAACTGAAAAAAAAAAAAAATCCCTGATGAGGACAGGCATAAATGTGCTCTGAGGCTGCAAATCATAACTTTCAGAAGGTTGGCTGAGTAGATCTTTTTTTTTTGTCCTCTCAGAGTTTGCTTTGTTTTCTTGAAGTTATTAAAGGTCATTAAAATCCATTTTGTACACTGGCATGCATAAGTTTTACTTTACATTTCTCAAGGCTCAGACCACTTTCATTTCTATAAAATGGTAGAAAAGCATAAAGAGTATCCTAGGAAGTAACACGCAAATGTTCATGCTGTATATTTGCACATCAATCTCTGGCATACTTTTCAAGCACATGCTTCTTCACAAATACAACAGAATCTGAGCATGGGGTGGTAAAGACGGAAGAAGAGGAGGAAAGAAATACTGAGTGGTTTGAGTGCACATCCAATGGGTTATTTTTTCTGCACTTGGCAAATAAGAATTGCAGAAGGCTTTTATGACTTTTAGCCTCTGCATTATACCTTTGAGTGACTGTGCAGAAGAAGTTTTGTTCAGGGAATGATATCTGAACAAACAAAAGGCATGCGGCATGAGAATGCTCTGGAATTTGAAAGAGACTGAAGAAATTAAAAAGACAAAGATCCTATATGACTCAACCAAATCAGCCATTCTACATTTGTTAAACATACCAAACTAGAGCACATTAATCAACCAGTGAACAGGTGAAGACGATACCCTGAATAAATTTCTAGCCAGAACTGATGACTGTGGAAGAATTTGGTTTTATGGTCTGTATTAGCAATAGTAAATGATTTCAGCGTTCAGGGAAATAGGATAGAATTTAGTTGTCTATCATTAACTTAATTTTCAATTAGATAAATTCTATCCACATTTACAGTCTGAGCTGGAATACAGAAAAAGGCTGCCAGATGCTGAATCTGATTTAAAGCAAATACAATACAGAAGCAGCATTCACAGGGAAAATATTAACTTTTACTTTTCATACCAGTCTTCAGATGTAACTGATCAGAAAGAGGGTAAATGATGCAGAAATGATTGTGATCGCCCAAAAAAACAGGAGAAGAAACAAACTGTCTTGAGTGGCACTAGTGTAAATGGTGTGTGAAAAAAGAACCATGTTGTCACTACATGGTTGATAACAGAGTTACCTGATCTTGATGCACACATATCACAGCAGAAATCAGCAACATAAAAAAGGACATGAAAAAAAGAAAAAAGTGAAAGATCAAGTAATATAAGTTTTTTCGACCTTTGTGAGGCCCAAGGACAAGAAAAAATATTCAAAGTGGAGAATATTAATGAAGAACCTAGTTTTTTTAGTTATCAGACTGGGACAAATTCATAGGGCCATTGAAGCCCCTAGCCATTATCTAAGGATACAGTAGGGAAGAAATCCATTTGATCTGAGGACGTTCTTTATAGTTTGCCCTTGCTTTTGGAAGCAGAAGTCACCAGACTCTTGGGGAGGCTTCAGTTCAAAACATGCAGGATAGCTGTAGTCCCAATTACACAGGGAATGGGGAAAGGAAAGATGTCAGAATGAGAGCCTGAAAATTATTTCAGTGAGACTTCAATGCATATTTAACTGCATTTCTATAAAAGAGCAATTTCAGAGATTGAGGCTAGATTTTTAGCTCTCCATTAACAGAAACTTCTCCTTTTCTTTGACAATTACCTCTGTACTAAAGTTTCACTTTTACTCCTTCCTTCAGTGACATTGGTGAATGAACTATACTCCTGCCATCCACAGCTACCTCTGCCATCAGCTGCAGGCTGTTTTTCAATTTTGTTTTTCTCTCCTGTTTTATATTCCTTTGGCCTTTTTTCATTATGTTGAGTAATGTGTAGGCCAGAAGGATGCGTGTGGTATGATGAGACTAGTACTCTATATTTGTGCTTTATTAATACTTTTATTTCATTATACGATCTTTTTTCTCCTTTTCATGGACTTCCGCATAAAGCACCCAAAATCGCCTGCTGCAGCTAAAGCTCAGCTGATTACTTTGAAAATAAGAGTAAAATCTATACGGACTTTGACAATACACATATTTTGCTGGCATGTGTAGATACGCGTATATTTTACTCTGCAATTTAGAAAAAATGATATTAACAATGTCTAATCTTGGATAACTGGTACAATTAGCTGTTCTTTAGAATGTATCATACATACACTATAGAATACTGAGCTAATGTTTTTTCTTACTACACCTTTCAAAACCTTTAATCAATGAATGAAAAAATATTCCAGTTTCCAGTTCTTCTTTTTATTTCCTTTATAACATTAAGTGGGAAATGGCCAATAGAATCTGTCTCTAACTCTCTGAGGGAAAATATTTTCATCTTCCCTGTCTTGATGGGAACACACCAAATCAAAACCTGAGTCTCTTCAAAACTCTACCAATGGAAAATGTAAACTCTTTCTAATGTAAGAAACTGAAACCAGAAGAAAGTAAGCAGAAGACGGATCAGAACTTTTTATTTTTTACTATATCCTTTATTAATACTCCTTGAGGGGAGATCTTTTACTAAAGGTTGAGCCATATAGAAGACAGCATGATACAAAGAGGTAGTAAGGATATTATTTAGCTTCTAAATGTTCAGAACAGTTGAAGAAATCTGGATGAAAGTATTGCTGTGTTAATGTAAGCACAGGGAATCAAAAGTGAATGAATATATCAATCGAATTTTCTTTCTTCTAACATCAGTGAAGTTACCAAAGATATGAGAAGATGGCATATGTTGAAAACCTTCATATTTTTATGTAATTGTTGATATTTTTAAACTAATCATCAACATTTATGAGAAGGAAAGGAAAGAAGCAAAATAAATTTGCATAAAGAAATCCCTTTTCTTTCCAGAAACTTTCTCAAACTGGTCTTATCATGTAATAGCTGATTAACAGCCCTGCCTGAACAGGTCTGCCTGTGGTCAAGGTCTCCAGAGTACCTGCCTACCCCTGATATCACATTACTTCCGCAATGACTTAAAGGAACAGATTTCATCTGTTGTACCATCTCTCATACCTGTAAGTACTTGAAGCCAAATTATGCCCAGAAAAAGCAATCAAGCCATGACTAAAATGAACAGCAAATGCCTGCAGAGTATATGACAAACTCATAAGCTGAAGTTTGTTCAAGTGTGATGTTCATATCATCACAAACAGCTACCACATCTTCAAAAATGAATGGTTCTTGGAAATAAAACACTAGTATTAAAAAGGTCAACGTTTCTTAAATGCATAGTTCAACTTGTTCTAATTATTATGTAAGCCACAGTGAAAATTAATTTTCTGACAGAAGTCCTAGAAAAAGCAGGGAGTAGAGCAGTTGTTAATTTGCCATAACACACTAGAGATCACGTCTGGTTCCTCTAGAAGCAACAGGTTTAGATTACCTCCAAATGTAGCATAATGGACTAGATAGTCTGTTTCAGTCTGGCAATTTTCTATGATCCTTTGTTCAGAGTGGACCAGATGTCTGTTGTTTTGTTAAGAATTAACTCTGTAATTGTTTGAAAAAATACTTAGCATACCAAGGCCACATGTGTGGTACAGGTGCATTTTAACTGCTCTGCTGTAAGTTTCTATAATTAATGACTAGGATCCTGCATATTCAGCCAGGTTTTTTTTGTTTTGTTTTGTTCTGGAGGTTGTTTTTTGTGGGTTTTTTTGAAGGCTACATGCCCACTCTATTAAAAAGAAGAAAGAGGGAAAATGAAAGATTGAGAACTGCAATTGCTGAAGCATCAGACCAACGCTTTTTACATTGTAACCTAAGATTTGTTTACCCATAAAATAAAATAGATGAACTCTGAATATAAAGAGAGAATTAGCAGGGAAAATGAAAGTTAAGTACAGACAGAGTTTGCTGCTTTGACAGCATAGACCATGGAATAATAGAGGTTTTCTGATTCTCATACTTGTTTAAGTGTGTGTAGTTTTGTAGGAGGTGCTCACACTCACATGGCAGTAGTTCATCCTTTTGTTTTAAACTTAGAAAAATGTCAGACCCAATAGTTAGAAGAGGAAAGGTCAGGACAAGTATTAGAAAATTGACTGAACCTTCCAATTCAGATTGTTGTAGTCAACTCATTTAAATGGATGTATAAACCAACTGCTTACTGTAAACCAGAAATGATTCAATATCTCTTCCTCTTTCATATACTTTCTACAGATTTTCTCTGTTTAAATATGCACAGAGGATGTGTATTAACAAGCATTTAAGCTCTGTCACACAACAGGTCTATGAGAGTATCCTGCTGGATACTGGGGATGGCTTCTGTGCTTCCAATGTGAGTCTTACCTTTTTCAAAGAAAAAAAATCTAGAAGAAAATACCTTGAACTGTCCAATAAGCTAGTGTAGGTATTCATAAACTTTATTCATTAAATGTCAGAAAAGAGAAGATCTACTTTTCTGGAAGAGTAAGAAAGCTGAAAATTCATGTGGAAGGGCAGGCATTCAGAAAAAGAAGAAAGATACTAAGCTGAACAATCACTTCTCCATCAGACACTCACAATTCTCCAACAGCAGGGAAAACCTTTAACTCTCCCATGTTTGGTCCTATTTTGCTTTTTTTTTTACCTGTAGTGCTGTTCACTTCTACATTCAGTGAAGAAGCTATAATTTGAGTTGATGTAGGAAAAGATATTTAGGATTAGATGTTCCTCTTGATGCCCTGAGCTCAATTTTCATCTGATGGGCTGACCTCAAGAAGCAGATTGTATCATTTTACTGTCTTTTTGTCTGATGGGCTGAACCTAAAAAGATAAATTTGTACACAAAGTACAGAAGAAAAATCTAAACTAAATTTTTTTTTCTAATGCATTACAAACTCTCTTCTTCCAGGCTTCAGTTCTTAAGGACTACTCTTTACAAAACAAAGTGAAAGGCTTGCACATACCACCTAATTTTGGGGCTCTCTTGACTTCTGGATACTTTCCTTTGCTACTCTAGTTCTTAATTTACATCTAATACCCCAGAAGGGTGAAAGTGTTTACTATAATTTATACTCATTGTTTAAACACATATTTGATGCTTTCGCATCTGTTGAACTTACCTATTTTATCCCTGAGAGTGATGCATGTACAAGTGAATGACAAATCAAGTTTCACAGCAACAAAAAACAAATCTTTGAAAAGGCTTTCATCAGCTTCAGAAGACCGGATCAGATACCAGGCCAGCAACGGAACCAAGAATTATACACATCAGGCAAGAGAAAAAGGCAAGTAAACATACACCCAAGAACTGAGATACAATTATGTTATTGTCTCAGATGGAGGAGCACGTAAGAGGAGAATTGACAATCCTCTATATCTCTCAACCTCATTAAATTTTAATTTGCAAAGAGATAGTCAGGGTTATGTTAGAGTAAACTGGGTGTAAAATACTGTTTATTCTAGTTTAACAATTGCTCTTTTATGCATGATTACAAAAGATGGAAATGAATAAGAATCAGGACCTAAGGTCTGGTGGGTTTATTTTGGGAGGGGGGAGGGAAGGGTTGTTTTAGAGAAATCTTTTTTTTTAATCCTTTTTCAAATTAAAATAATCTGCACACTTCAAAGTATCACCAAAATGGTCTCATCAAAGAAATAAGAGATTGGAGATCTCAGCCAGAATGTTGTGCAGAGCTGGTCAAAATAGCTTTCAATAATGAAAATATTTTTTATTAAAGAAATATAGATTCACAGTACAGGTATGTCTGGGGAAAGCTAAAACATTTGTTAATATTTAAAATAAAATTACTCATTTGTTTAACATAATATTACTTGCAATATTACTTATCTTAAAACATAACCCCAATACTTCAAATATCGTGTAACATAAAAATACATATTCTGATACTAGAAAACATTTTCATGGTTTCAAAGAAATTTTCAGGGCATCATTTTGAAGGAGCTACATATTGGTTTACCTTTCTGATTTTCACTTGCGCTTTCATCTTAAACATTTCTGAAGATCAGAAATTCTAGGTATATGGCCAGATAGAATTGCCTTAAGTAGGTCATGTGGCTTACAAGGATCAATACAGCATCAAGAAATAATCAAGGGTACCACAACAGAATAATCAAGGGTACCACAACAGAATGCAGTACAGTTACATACCAGTACACCTGTTTACTGTTCTTATAAACTTTTTTGGAAAACACAGAATTATATATAGGCTTTCTCACATGTCTGATATATTCTGTTCATCTCCCTTTAGAACTTCCATAAGATCCCCTACGCCAGGGTCTCTATTAATTCTGTCATTACAACATTAAGTACTTACTTAGCAAATCAATATATTATGGCAACAGAAACATCTTTAGCTCTGTAATTTGTTGCCCAGTGGTGGCTAAATATTCCTTAATTGGCATATCTGTTTTGAGAAATAACTATACTATTGTAGTAGCAGAACGAAACACAAGATGAACAGCAGCAATATTGAAGGAATCATCCTAAAAGTAAAACTCTATCATCAGTCAATACCATTTAAATCATCAGTGATCTTATGTCTTTAGAAAATTATCGGGTTTATATACTGACTGGCTTTTGTTGTTGTTACAGGGTTTTAATTTTATGCTACTCAAAGCCTGTACTTATCACAATAGAATTAGGTTCATGTTTGATACTTTAAATGCCAGGCATAAAAGTAAGAATAATATGGATTAATATATACCTTATGATCATTTGAACTTCAAACACACATAGACATGTCAAAAGTGTATAACATGGAGCTCCTTATCTGTCATAACACAGTGTAATTTACTCTTCTAATTTACTTTGAACATCATGGGCTTTGTTTGTAAAGTATGATCTCCAAAACATGATGCTACAAAAACTGAATAGGAGTTCTGTATGAGTTTTTCAACACACAGTAGTATACACAAAGCAGTAATACTTTCTCATATTGAATATACTCTTTGAGGGTTAAAGGAATAACAGGTAAGATTTACCTTCTTCATAAATATGACAGTCACATTTTACATCACTAATTCAGAATAAGGTATATGAAGAGACTCTTTGATACTGGCTCAATTGCAAATTCTGTTTATTATCAGTAAGACCCCTCTCCTCATCCCTCCAAAACACTGAAACAAAATCAGACCTGGAAACAACTCCATGCAAATCTATTCTTCCACTTCCCCTAAATCTCTCTAAAAGGGTGATTATACAGTTAAAAAAATTTAAAATCAAAACTGTGATAGAGAAACTTTTACCCCAAAATGAAAGATGATGGGGATTTTATGAGGTCTGTTAGAGCTGAGAGCATTGTATTCATTTTCATGTGGACCACTCTGATACCCTCTATAAAGAAAGCAATCTAGGGAGACAGAAAGTGAAGTTACACCTATAGCTGCCATCACCTGACATTCAAAACCCAGTAAAATTGGCAGGTATGAAGATATTCCTGTTGTTGCTTGAGAGAACCTCATGCCCATACCTCTCAAAGATGCAAAATAATTTCTGTGAAAGTAGTTGCTACCTGCTACCACCTTCTTTTGAGCTCCTCTCTGAAAGGCAACAGTTCAGGATACTTACAGACTCCATAATTCAGATTTGGCAGCTAGTGTCTTCTGCATGGTCAGTGTCTGGGTACTTGCTGAATTCCCCATCTTGTGAGCATGAAGGGTTGTAGCCCCTAACTCCTGTCTTCTTCAGTTTGAAACTACCAGGAGCTGGGAGACAGAAGCTTCTTTCACAAAAGCAAGGTGTTTCCAGCTCACCTGATGAGGGACATTTTGCTTTCTTGACAACACACCTGCCAACTGAAAATCATTAGAAAAATGAAAAAAAAAAAATCAGTATGTAAAAGGAACATAACATGAAAAAAGGTAAAAAAATAGAAAGGATAATTGGCAGATACGTATTACACCAACACTTACTCTCACAGTCCCACATCTGGTACCATTCACCACCAAAAACGTCTTTTGTCCACATGATGTTTCAAGCAACACAATATATCTGTTTAACATTTTCCTGTACGTCCAATGAGAAATAATGGGTGTTACAAATTCACACACCTACAGGGACTTTATTTATACCAATAAGGATCTGGTAACAATGTCAAAGGATCTATGTAAGAGCAAGAAAAACAGATTTTTTTTTTTTTTTTATTCCAGTTCAGAACTAAATATAGATGTGCCCTGGATGTCTGGTGCTGGTTCTGTATTATCCCTGTGTGCTTCAATGAGCGTCTCTGGTGTCTCAGTGTCAGTGAATCCCTGCTGCATTACAACATTCTGCTGTCCTGCCTGGGTTCTGTGGTCTTCTAAGGTAAACTGCTAGAAAACTTGTATGGACTAGAGGTGACTTCAGAGCTGCTCTGAATGACAACCTGCTGCCTAGTCCAATTCACAAAATAAATGTGAAGAATTTCTACTCTTTTTTGGGTTTGATTACTGACAAGCGTGATGGTGAAGTCCTGGATTTGAAGGAAAGTGCATTCTAAGGAAGAGGAGGTCATAATAGGAAAACCTGAAAAGATTAGCCAGATTTTTTTACCTGAGTGAGAACCAGGCAAAGAGATTAAGGGACCAGACCAAACAGTCTATAGCAAATATGAGCTAGAGGACATTGAACTACCACTTTTTAAAAAAAAAAAAAAAAAAAAAATCATTTTTATGGTAAGCAGAGCAAGAAGGAAAATGCAATCAAAATTCCTGTTAATGACTTTTCTCCAAATCTCTCCTACTAAGACTATGTTGTACAGAAATTTTGAGGGTCTCACTACACAAAATGTGCGATCTTAGCATATTATTTGAAAATACTCTTACACAACAAGAGTCTTGGACTTGCATAACCCTTTTTCTAGAGGTGCTTCTTCTCAGTGATTCCTAGGTTTTTCTTCTCTGTCTAGAAAAGTCCTGCAAGAATTAGTTTTCACTGCATTGCAGTCTCTTCCCTTATGGTCTTAATGATGAAAAGAGGTTTTTGCCCTGCCTGATATTTCTACTTCATGTTTCCAGTAACTTGAATCTGAAGGAGGCATTAGAAATGCCACATGGGCTCATACTGCTCTTCTTGAAAAATGTTTAACAAGTAACTGACTGGAAATACCCTTGCTACTTTAACTACTTTGTACGTTATTTAGTTCAAAAATAGGAAACCATGTCTAGTTTTTAGAAGGAAGATTACACTGGTTAATTCTATTACTGGAGCTGTCTGAAGGTTTTTGGTTTTGCAAGTATAAATCTTTATATTTTTCTGTTTATACTGAATGAAGCATTGATTTGCAAATGAATTTTTAGTTTCTTATTTTAATCAAACCTTTCTGCATAAACATGGCTTCTTTTTGCCCACTTGGACAACAGCCGAAGTCACACACAGATATGTCAGTTCTTTAAACTGACAAGTGTATTAGAGTATCCAAAACAATGATAGTCAGACTAGCTATATACCAACAAATCATCTTCTAAAAGTATAAAACTAGGTTAAGGGTTAAGTCAGGTACAGCAGAGGAAAAAGCAATTAAAATAAACTTATTAACAGTCTCAATGGTTTCTCTTGTTGGTTGCCCTCTTAACTTCTTCTGGTGGAACCCAACATATAATATATAGGACTGAACAGGTAGCACTGACAGCACTGACTCATTCTTGCAACTGCTTTTCAGCTGAAAAATCCGAAACCTTTTCAGAGTTATAAGAAAATCCTAAGAAAGCCTAGAGGAGCTGGAGGATCATGTCCTTGGATCAGAGGCTTTCATTTGCACAGATGCTTGTGCCAGGACAAGAGCTTTTGGATTTTGAGACCCGTTAAAACCTTAATGACTAGAGATTACATGAGCTTCCAGTCCTGCTTTGTCATTTTTTCTATCCTAGAAAACTTTACAAGATGTGCTGCTTTGGTTCCTCCATAGCTTATTGCATCTTCTTAATTCTGTGCTCTTCCTTTGCATCCTTATTACTATTACTATACCTTATTACTATTACCTTATTACTATTCTGTCGTGGTTTAATCCCAGCCAGCAACTAAGCACCACACAGCCGCTTGCTCACTCCCCCAGGGTGGGATGGGGTAGAGAATCAGAAGAGTGAGAAAAATCAGAAGAGTGAGAAAACTCGTGAGTTGAGATAAAGACAGTTTAATAGGGAAAGCAAAAGCCATGCACACAAGCAAAACAAAACAAGGAATTCATTCACTACTTCCCATGGGCAGGCAGGTGTTCAGCCATCTCCAGGAAAGCAGCGCTCCATCATGCATAATGGTTACTTGGAAAGACAAACGCCACCATGCCGAACGTCCCCCCCTTCCTTTTTCTTCCCCCAGCTTATATGCTGAGCATGATGTCATACGGTATGGAAGAGCCCTTTGGTCAGTTGGGGTCAGCTGTCCTGGCTGTGTCCCCTCCCAGCTTCTTGTGCACCTGGCAGAGCAGGGGAAGCTGAAAAGTCCTTGACGAGTGTAAGCACTGCTCAGCAACAATCAAAACATCAATGTGTTATCAACATTATTGTCATCCTAAATCCAAAACACAGCTACTAAGAAGAAAACTCACTCTATCCCAGCTGAAACCATGACATGCTCATTTTGATTTTCCTTTCATCTGCATTTTCTGGATGCTCAGGTCTAGATCTTGCCAAATTTGTAAGGATCTGAAAAGGTGTTAGATAAAGAATGAAAATAATCAGGGACAAAGAAATCTACCTATATCATTTCCACAAAGCAGTCACTTTATTTCTGCATGAAAATAGGGCCATTGCTGTAATTTTTATAATTTTTCATTAAGATCTATGTCAGGGCCTGCAGCTGCACATGGCAGCTGGAGAAACTGTGGTATATGTTATGTAGTGTTGTTGTTTTGGTTTTTTTTTAAAAAAAAACAATTAAAAATTAAGTAGGGTTGTCTATTCATGTCACAGCCTTAGACAGGGGATCATTCTTAATAGGAAATGTCATTCTAAATCCTGGACATATCTGAGATTTTTTTTTTTTCTGGGCAGTGAAGAGATTCCATCTATAAACGTAAAAGATATTTAAGGTATCAGAACAATGTACCAGCAAATGGCCTGGTTCAAAGTACAGAGGTCTTTTTGAAGAATTTAATCAATCATTTTCATTGATTGACTGGAAATTTCCCTACATAAGTAATAGTAGGGAAAGTCAGAGAGAACATCAGTAAAATGCTGAAACAAATAATGGGGGACCAGAAACTGTAGACTGCTTCTGCTCTTCAACACCCAAACTGTAACAGTCTTTGTGGGAAAAGGTGGCAGGAGGGGAAAGAGAACAAACCTTAATCCAGAAGAGTTTGTAATGGAGAACTTCACCAATTTGTAATTAGGTTCTTCATAACATCAGTAGGATCCTTCTCTCCTTCCTGCCCTCCCAGCACACAGGTACACAAGCACAAACCCTGAGAAAAGCACCACACAAAACCTCAAGTCCCCACCTACTCTGAGACAGGGCTAAGCAAATAGATGTTGTTGTTTGCTGACTTGATCGTGAAGACCTTTTGCATATTAAAGAGGCCACATAGCTTGACAGTTGGTGCATGGAAAGGACAGAAAGTCCTTATTTAGCTTACTCATAAAACAGCAGTCTGTGAACAAACATGAAAACAAACAACAGATAATAAGCAGACCACTCCTGGAATCAGTCCAGAAAAAGACAACTCATGAAACATTACAAGTGTACCTCAAAAAGCGTGTGACCCCAGAAGGCATCTAGAATTTCGAAGGTATTATCCTGAAACACTTAATGTTTATTTCATGTATTTAACAGTTTTTCTTTTCCCTTCCACTGCTGTGGTAGCTGCTTGGGAACTATTCTAGAGATCCTCCCCTCCTCCCAGTAGGCCAGGTGTCCTTCGGAACAATGAGGTCATGCCTGTGAATAAAGACAGCTCCATTTTCAAGTAGTCAGGAAAATATCATCTCAAGCTTCTTGTATGCAGGGACCCTGAAGAGAGAGTGCCAGATTTCTGGTTCATTTCCTCAATCTGCAGGTGCTGCTACTCAGACTTTACTCATTCACTGTACTGGATGCCTGTTCAAGCCAGGTACACGGAGATGATGTTGCTCCTGGAACTGCAGCAGAAAACTGCATTCCCCAAAATTTTTTCTCCACATGTTTGCCAAAATTAACGTCTGATGAGCTGACTGTACACCAGGGAAGTGCCCCTAACATGGTAAAGTGCAGACATCCTGAAGTGGTCTATGAAGAAAATGAAGAGTTATATTTCAGATGGGATACTATTAAGTGTCATGTATTTTCTGGAGAATAAATGATGGGGAAAATGTGCAGAAAGGCTGGGAAGGCTGACAATAGGGAAAACAATGGTGAAAATAGCAAGAGAGGTGATGTGTGTCCAAGATCCAAGAGAATCAATGCTTCTTAAAAACCTGTACTACCCACCTCCCCTCTGTAACATGAGCTTTGTTTGTGTGCAGCATTTTTGGTGCAGCATTATTTGGCACATAACAATAATGTAAATTACTGATAATTCTTACTACCTGGCTGCTCAATACAGATTTTACAGAGGATGAAGCTAAAAATCTCACCAGGGAGAAACTGCTTCAGTGTTTCTGAATAGTATTCAGAAATCAAGAACTGAATGTGAAAAAGAAATACACACTTTCTGCAGGTCCCCTTTTCTGTGGTTACTATTAGCAAGGGTCCTCTGAGAATAACTTATTGAATTAGAATGATGAATGTTCACTTATTAAGAAAACTATGGAATTTTATTATTATGGCAATACATTCATGCTGCTGCAGATACGCATGTATGTATCAGGGCTTCTTTATTAGTCATCTTTTAAAGGATTTAAATTTAATATGTTTGTGATTAAACAAAAGCAAAAATTTGCTTTGTGACAAACTTTGTTCTAAAAGCTTCTAGTCGGGAATTCATTGATTTGATTCTAATTGAGAAAAATAAGATACATTATTAATACCGAAGAATAAATAAGAAGCCAGAGCTGAGTGGTTTCTTTTTCCCTCCTTCTGCCATCTCCAGATTTTTATGTATCTAAATAATATGACTATTAACCCAACAAAGCCAGTATGAAAAATGTTCAGAACACTAAACGAATATGGTAAGCACTAGTTTGCATGCACTGGCTACCACTTGGGAGACTGAACTATTAAAAATTATGGAGGAAGTGGGTATAATTTGTACACGCACATCTAAATCCCTAATAAGTGGCCGTGAGCAGGGATTGAGGTGTTTAAATTACTGCAAATTGCAATCAAATTTTTAATCCATGATTAATTGCATCTTAGGTATTACATCTGCAAACCCATAGTTTTAATTTAAACTTAAATTGAAAATAAATGTTTCATCAGTTTGGAACACAGAATAAGACTCGATATTCAGTACTTTAAGCATCTAGTCTAGCCAGATCCTGTAGAGAGTAACCATTTAAAATCACCTTAAATAATTAGGGAGGCAGTTATATGTATGCCATACTGTGGAAAGACTTCCAGTGACAATAGTGGGGTTTGTAACAGGATTAAATCATTAATATGTACCAAAAAGTATACACTTAGGTTATAGATAGTTCATCAGTAAAGCCAAAGGCAAAACTGCCTCACGGCTTAACCTTAATTTGCAAAGGTTCAAACAATGACAAATGAGCAGCTGAGCACCGTGTTTCTACAGAATGGCCAGATTATAGCAGGATTATGCCACAAATTGAGAGCCTCAGGTACTGGGGTACAGCGCAACACAGTCTCTGCTGGCTACCTATACTCTGCATAATTCAGACCAATCGCAATTACAGAATTTGGGATAGACTGTTTTCAGAACTCAATCTTTTTATTTTCACTGGACCTTGATATAGAGTTCCTAAGAACTTTCACATGAAGGACACAGGAAAGTTCTGATGTTCACTGACTGGACAAAGCACTAAGACACATGACACCTATCTAGAGATCATCAATGCTGTATTGAACCATTAGCACCAGATATCAGTAATAAATCCAAATATATACACGTATATGTATATGTATAAATACACTGCACATACTACATATATATACACACATATTGTGTATATACTGTCATTATATTTCATACACATATATACATACATATTATACAGATACGAGCACAGTGCCTCCCCCTTGAACACCTTATGCACTACATATACACAGAACAAATACTGAATATCAATTCAGCACAATTCTGTAACATCTACATGAACAAGAAAATGCAGCAGACTGTGTGCTACAAGCAAAGCCGTGAAGCCATGATTTTCAAACTTTTAAGAAAGAGTTTGACATCACAACTAGAAGGCTCCTAAGACAGAGAAGTAGTAAGAAAGTTCTTGCAAATGTGCAAGTGGAACCTGGCAAACACAGTTTTGCAGTTCAAGAAAGGAATATGGACTAGAAGAATACTCAGTAGGTGCTCAGATTCAAGAGCAAAGGAGTGCCTCTACAAAACTGGGAAGGAAATGTTCCTGGAGGTTTTGTGTTGAATTAGCCCTGACACTGGAGAGGTAGGTCACCAACATGAAAGTTATTTGAGCACGGGAGAGCAAAACTAGCATTAACTATGATGATGCCCTAGGACTCCATATAGTCCAAGACTAGCAAGCTGATTTTAGTTTCAAAATTAGCTTTAGGATACAAATAATGAGGCAGCAGCATTTTTAGAATAAGAAAATGCCTTTGGTCAGTTTAGACAGATCATCTGTCTATTTAATGTTTTATTAAAAACTTTATCCTCTTCAAGTCCTTACTGCCAATTACTGTCAATTAACATGAATTTAATCAGCCTTCTTGTGCCCTCCGTACAATGCCATAAAAGCAATGTAATTCTAGTAATTTCAATGTGATTTATACCAACATAAATGAGACAATAATGAGCCTTAATAGGTGCATATTTAAGTGTATGTTCTTAAACCACAGTTTGTAATGTGCACCAACACAGGTAACAAAATTCCTGTGGGGCACATTTGTGATCATAAGCTAGTCTTTTATTCTAAGTTAGTTCAAATGATTAGTTTTTCAGGCAGAGCCTTGCAGGCAACTCTGAAGAGGGTAATATTATACAGTAGCTTTAATTATGAGTAAACTAATATAGAATTGCATTAGTAATTCTGAAAATAACCTAGTTTGGTTAAACTATCCAATCATGTCTCAGAAAAAAAAAAAAAAAAAATCTGTGAGGATATTACAATAGTGGTGGTGACATGGCAAAGGGTCACCTGACTGGAGATTTGGGAGATGAGGTATTTACAAAGTAGATAACCTAGAAATCCAGAATTTTTATACTGGAACCTTTAAATGAAAAAAAAAAAATTAGAAAACCTTGAAAAACATCAATAATCTGCTTTCAATACAAATATATTTACTTTACAAATTTAAAAGGGAGTGTAAAGAGAAGAGCCTTTTGTTTTAAACACCTATTTTAGAAAATCTCAGTTCAGTTAAAATTCTTCCTTGTATTTTTCATGTAGTCCTCAGTATATCGCAATCTCTCTGAGAAAATCTTGGTGTTCAGTCCATAAAAAGGAAAAAATGTAACAGGAATGACAGAAACTATTGGAGAAAATAATATATCAGGAAGACAGAGAAATTATCCAAGGAAATAAAAGGAAAGTCAAAAGTTATGATAAGAAAACAAACTCTGCAAATATTATAGGCCTATGTGAAATGCACAACAGAATTAGGAAGCTATCAACAAGAATCTAGCCCTAAATGTGCTTCATTAAATGATACCAATCTATGAAAGAGGTAGCTTGAAGGTACCAGAGAATCAGCAATATAAAGACAAATATGGAAAAACATATATGAAGACAATGTATATAAAAGATAAACTATAAAAACATACAAAGAAAGTAATGGTTGCAACATCAAGGAATCCAAAATTAAGAAAAGCAATCACTGAAGTGGCCTATGACATTGCTGATTTACTGTTTCTGAAAAGGCATTTTCATATAGCTTTTAGTTTTTTATATATATACACATACATACGTTTACACACATACACACACACATCATCCAGGCACCTGTTGAAAGACATTTAACTGAACAAAGTTGCTTTCTATATGTCTTCTACATCATTCATTCCAGCAGCTGAAAGCTATATTATGAGCAGGATGGTGTTAGAAAGGCTGATAGCATGGTTAAATCGATTGAATCCTCTCTTGCAATACTGGATTCTGCTCCAAACTCTCCTTCAAAATATGTATGTAAGGCTGGGCAAGTCAATTAAAATCAAACCTTTTTTCATAGGTGTTCACAAATTGTGTGCTTGAATACCTACTTTGAGGCATCTTGATGCAATCTGCAAAAAGGCAACTACAACTGAAACCAATAGGATGCCTGCTTTCAGTATGCAAATTGCAAAGGACTCTGAAATTACAAACTCTAGGTGTCCCAAGTAATACACAGCTCCTTAAATAGCCCATGCAACAGTTTCCTACGTAGCTCAGAGGTGTTAAGTGCAGGTACAGTTCATTAATATCTTTGAAGCATCTGCATATTTTGTAAAAATTGTTAGAGAAATGACACAAGAAAAATAAGACTGTATATTTCATGTAGACTTTGTATACAGTATTAAGTAGAATGAGACTGAATACTAAATGAAAATTGTGTATGAGAAAAAGCTAATGTGACCACATCCTTAAAAATGATAGCCTACTGTGTACATACAACCAAAGCAAAGATGCAAGAACAAGTGTCATGCTTCTAACTTATTAAGATCACTTGACTTTCCAGCTTTGGCACTTCTTTATATAATTCTGAAAGTATTAACTTCCCAATAAACTAAATCTGATTAAAACTGAGAAATTCTAAAAGGAAAAACCTTCTCCTTCCTCTCTATTTTTCCATTAGCAACTTGAAGGCTCAAAGCCTTTCAACCAAGAGTATTATTCAACCAAGACTATTATTACATCAGTAAATGCTAACAGCAACAGCCAGGAACACACCAACTGTCAGCAGCGAGGAGAAACACACATTTTCCTACTGAAATTAAAAGTTCTTTTTTGCACAACACAGAACTGTCAAGATTCAGTTATTCTTGGATTAATCCTAGGCTATGAAGGGGACTGAGTGAGTTTTAAAGCCACCACCTTTCTTTGCTCACGGGAAAGATAACTGGGGAGTTGGGGGAAGTGAGAAGTTTTAGAATAAATTCAAAAAAATCTTGGCTCTTTCCAACAGTCTTCCTTAATAAAATATGTAATAATAATAAATAAATATAATAATAAATTGAAAAAAAAAGTGTTGGAAAGAGTCTGGAGAAACTTCTGTCTTGATGGCACTACATTTTAGTGGAAAACAGAAATACTTCAAACAGGGTTTCACTGAAGCTATAGTTCAGGTGCTTAACACTCCTATTCTTCTTCAGGGACCAGGCTGTCCAAAGAGATTTATTCTGTTACAGTTAAAGTAGAAAAATTTCAAAGATGGGTGTACCTTATCCACTGGCAGTACTATTAGTCCTAGCTACGATCACCAAATTTTATAGAGCTCAAGTCCCATTTACAAGCATAAATGAAATAGCCAGATGCCCAGAATTACCTAGTATTCATCAACTTTTTTTGGCTGCCATACTCAAATATTTGACAGTGAATGTCTCGGGGTGATTAAATTCTATTCTTGGCTGTATAAACCTATGAAGAAAGTAAATTCATTTAAATTTACACAGCTGTAACAGAGTAAAGAGAAACAAGATTACAGCCTTTCAAAGAAAGAATGAAATTAAATACAGTCTGAGACAGGCATCTGAAGAGTGCATCAAAGAAAGGGGTTGTTTAGCAACACTAATGGGGAAAGTATTAGATGGTTAAAAAAAGACTAGACTGTCTAAAGAACTGGCTAAGTTACAAAAACACAGTAGACATTCTAACAAATGTTCAGGGTCTAGCTTCACATCATTAGGTGTTGCTAAGTGATTTTCTTTTTGTTCCATTGTGAATTGAAAAGGACAAAATATTTAAAGTGCTCATTGATTTACTGATAGTTTAGCATTAATCAAGCTGTCCCACATGCAATAAACTAAACAGTCTCCCTCTGGGTCAGCAATAGAAACAAAAATATAAAAAAAAATTAAAATAATGAAAAACAGAGAAAGACCATTCTAGTGGGGTTAACAGAAAGAAGGAAGCATCAGAGAGTCACTGAGATCGACTCACTATATAAAACCTACCTGGTATTTGCTCTGTTCAGGAAGGGATGCAAGCTAAGGCTCTCAGGAATGTATTCTTGAAGATTCCTGAAGATCCTCCTGCTTGGTTGCCACAATAACCTATTCCAGCCCCTTTATTTTTAAAAAAGTATGGTATTTCTGCAGTCTCAAGTTTCAGTGGTCTACTCTGCTACATGCTGTTGCAATCTACCTCTTTTCCAGAGACAAGTACTCTTTACTAGTATTGGAGTAGTTTTTAAGGTTATATTATTGAGATGTTTGCTTTGTTACAGACTCTAATACCTTCAGGGATCATAAAAATAACTACTTCAAATCCTGCTGCTTTATTACTTTTCTCCATTTTTCTTTACTAAACTCATTACTAAATGCAAAACTCTACTAAATTTTAAGATGATTAAAATATAATGGTCCTTTCAAACTATTTTTTGATCAAGTCACTGTTTTGTTAAAATTGGTCACCTCAGTGTTTGCATTGCAGCAGGATAAGCATTTAACCCTTTAACCTCTGATCTAAAATAGGCACATAAAAAAGTTAAATATAAAATCATCAAGTATCAGGGGGTTTTGTTTTCTTTTCTTCCAAGTCTGGACATCAAGAATTTTTTTAGTAATTCATATAATTCACCCCAAAAAGCCCACTGCATGCTTCAAAATAAGTTCTTGGAACAGTGGGGAAGAAAAAGCCTGGAAGTCTTTGTTTGAGTCTTGAACAGGCATGAGCTTGACAGTAAAATTTCCAAGTGAAAACTCTTATTTATTGCCTTCATTCTGTGTGGCCTGGGCATCTGCATAGCTTAGGAAGGTTTCATAAAGCAGAGTAATCAGAACATTTTTGGAATACAGTCAATAGCATTATTACCAAGCTTGCTAGGTCTGTTTTCTGTACCCACTGCCAAATTGATCTGTAGTACGAGTCATGACTGTAACCAATTTCTTACGGTTAACAACTGATACTGAATGAATCAGAACAACACATCCCATTAAATTCCTAATTATACCTATGTACATATATTTAAATAGACCTAGATGTAGCCCATATTTTCACTGTACTAAAGTGGGGGAAGACACTGAGTATTGAGTGATGCTAAAACTGTACATGAGCCGTGCTCACAGGTTAGTATGGTTGGTTTAGAAGGCCTGAAGTGTTTCTTCTTTTATGGCCTCTGATTCTCACATTCTTTTTTATTAAATATGCAGCTCTATCAAGCCTGTGACATGTAACTCTAGTAGACACATGGTAAAAATCACAAGATGAAATCAGGATTTCTTGGCTATCTGAATACAACAAATATGGGAACGGAGTATTCTAGCTGATGTACACATTACTCTGCCCTACAGAATGTTACTGAATTGGATAAACACCACCACTGCATGCCAGAGAACATCACGGTTTACTACCAAAGCAGAAAAAAAAATTGTGTTTCTAATGGAAAAAAAAAAACCCTGAGTTCTACCATTCTTATTAGACAATCTTATAAGCATGTCTCTTAGATTACAGCTCTATTGGAAAAAAAAAAAATATCCAAGTTCACTCTCTTCTCTGCACCCAGCTTATGAAAGTGTTTACTTTGTTTTTTTCTATTTACATATATCCCATTCTCCTTGTTTCTGTGATAAAACTTTTATAGCCAATAAATTATAAATCACATTTATGTATAATTTATTATTTTAAATACATATTTTATCTTTTAGCTTTTTAAACAGGGAACTATTTTAGTTTTGTTCCTTTAAGGTCTCAGTAGTTTGAAAAAATTCATGAATAAAGCATGCTCCAAGCTGCATTTACATTTTTATAGTGTGTGCTGTAATAGTATAGATTTTGCTCTCCAGACGTACGCTTTTAGGTCAACACGATTGTCTTAAGAATAAACCTTACAGAAATCTCTGGGACTTCATAAACATACTTTTTCATTATTTCCTAGCATCTTGGACACCTCCCTAACATACTTGCCCTTCTTCAGTCAGAAAATTATAATGTTTTCCAGATGCACATACAGATCTATGCTGGTACCTGTCAGATACCTCCTGTACTGATTTCTATATTAAAGCCAGGCAAGATTTAGCTATTTTGAAACACAGAAGTCTTAATTCTACTACAGAATAATTCAGAGTTGTTCTGGAGATGGATTAGTTTATCAAGTCGGTTTATTTCATTCCTACAGTTAAAAGGCTACAATTATGATTTCAGTCATTATAAAATGAAAGGCATTTCTTTATTTCAGAATTATCTGGATTTACACAGATGCATTTTAGATTAGAATTTGATTATATTATCTTACAAACACCTCTCAGAGCAAAATGCAGGTGGTCTATTGAAATTAATCTGCCCTGAGAAAAACAACATATAACCTTTTTCAATAAAAACAAAGCTCTACAGGCACCGGTTTGATTCAAATTCCTTTCAACTTTTCTAAAAGCATAGTGTCATCCAGGCTACCCTGGAACTCATCTATGGCTTTTTCTCAGGACTGAAGTTTTTCCTCCATGAAATTTAACCTTATAAACAATCTTCTTATGTTTTCATCTGTTTTGGTTTTTTTTTTTTTTTTTTCCCTCCAAATTTGAAAGTATACACAAAATAGAAAATATATTCTGCAGATAATTACAAGTTTATGGAAAACTCTGCTAGTAATGTGGAGAGACATACAAGATGAGGCAATAATTTACTATTAATTACAAGAAATATCCAACCTTTATACTGATATTTTTGCCAATATTCTACAAAGTGGCAAGTACTGTATCCTCCTCTAAGAAATTACATCTAAACAATAAAGGGCAAGAATTTTTGATTAAAAAAAAAAAAAAAAGAGGGCATAAAAACCAAATGGATCATATTGCAAGTACAGAATAAATTTTGGAGAGGTTGTCAAATTTTTTTGCACTTGTCCCGCATAATTGGGGATCTCTTTAATAAAAAAATAAAAACATATTTTAAAACTTTTATCTTACAGAAAAGCTTACACATGTTCATTTAACCATTGTTAAAACAATACATGTTTTCTCATATTTGTTAGCTGAAGCATCAAATGACTAATACAATCCATTTTGATGAGTCACTGCACAATGTGTGAGCTGGCAAATGTGAAAACATTCCCAGAACTAAAATTACAATTTGCATTCTCATGGGCAAGTGTTTTGCAGCTCACTGATATTGTGGGTACTGAAAAAAACCCACACCAAACTCCTTATAGCTTATGCAAACTATTCACATCTTTGAAATACCTTCCAATCAGCCAAACATATTTGGCATGCATTTGCAGCCTGTATGCACGAGGAGGATTCAAAACAAGCTCTGACTGAAAACCCACGGCTAAGTAACTGAGTTCATTTGTTGCAAGCTCTCTGAAAAAGGCACAGTGACTAATAGCAAAGCTGTGCTGGTGTGTCATTGCATGCAGCAAATAGGCAAAAATACTTGAGCACTTCTAAGACTCCTAGCTGGGCAACAGAGATTTTGGTAGTAGGTTCTATTTTTTCTCCAAGCTCTGGTTCAGGAATCAACCACTTTCTTTACATTCTGGCACTGCACTACCTTTGGAATTTACTGCAGTATTTTTTTTTTCCCCCATCCTTCTCTTCCCTTCTATGGCAAGAGCATTCTCTAGTGGGAACAGAGCTCTCAAGAAGATCATCTGTATCCTTCAACTCATTCTTCTTCACTGACTGTACCCTGCAGTCAGAAATAAGATTTATCCCTCTTGTTTTCTCCCTACTTTTCTTTCCTTCTCACTTTCCTTCACAGCTAGAGAAAAGAAAGCAGAAAAGTTCTGTGAGGATGCAGCTTTTGAAAAGTAGGTTGGAGTAGGACTTGCCCATTACTAAATTATCCAGAGAACCCAAATATTCCTAAATACAAAAGGTCATCACAGTTGGAGAAGGAAAAAAAAAAAAACGCAGCTTGCACATCAAGCAACTGTTGAGGTTTCCCTTTCAGTCTTGTCACCTGGAAGACAAAATGATTCCCTTTATTTTGCCGAACAGACAGGAGGCAAACAGCACATGCCATTGCTGACTGAACTGCAAAATCAAAATTGACAAATCCTGGAGGAGGAAGCTACTATTATAAAGCCAGGCACGACTGCTAATGCTACCTTGACTTCCTCAGCTCATACCTGCTGCTGCTGCTCAACAGACCCTGAGGCCCAAGTGACATTACTCTGGATTATAAGACAAGCCAAGAAAGAGAATGATAATTTTGTCATTAAAAAAACAGAAAAAAAGAGACTGACGCAGAAGACTAACCACCATTGTAGGTTTTGTGCTGTGATAAAGAAGCAGAGGGACTGTGTTAAAACTTAGAATGCTTCTTGAAAATAACAACAATACTATTCATGACAATTAAATGAAGAAAGAAAGATCTGATGGAAAGTTAAGGTCAGGGCTGAACAAACAGAATTTAAATATAATGGTGGTCCCTGACATTTTGCCCTTTTTAATTTGTCATAAAAATAATGATAATTATTATTATTGAAAGAAGTTGTCTTACTCTGCACAGAAATAAAACAAAAACCGCAAATTTAAATCCTTTTCCAATTCCCCTTAAAGCACTGCAACAATGCCACTAATTCTAAAGGGCACTTTGTGGACATATTCTGTGTCGATATATATGTATGTATGCATACATATACATACACACCCATCCACACGTATATGAGTGCATGTGTACGGGTGTACATACACATATAGCAAAAGAATATTAATTACAGCAGTCTCCATTTCAGAATGGAAAGACTGTTTTAAGAAATCTGGACATTTTAAGAAAAAAAAGAAGAAATGGTATATCATAGTTCATGACTTTAACGCTTATTCTCCATTGTCACAGAATGGTTTGATTTGGGGAAGAGGAAACACTTCTCCGAAATTTAAGAGTATGTTTATACAGGTATCCTAAATTTCTTATGCTCTACCTGGGTTGGCTTTAGATCAAAATCCAAGCTGGCCTTCTAACTGTAACTTGCAATATATCACTATGAAAGAGAAGCATGAAAAGCACAGCTGTGCAAGTTAAGATTGGCATTTTCAGACTTCCACTTGCTCTCAAGGGGTCGAGGAACAGACCTGAAGCATTAATATTCTGTCTGTGAATGTGCAAAGCTCAGTTTTTGCTGAATTCACAAAATTAACCCACTAACTTTAAAGCAGAGTCCAAAGCTGAAAATTTTCATATAGCTTCAAGTGCTTGTAGCTCTGTCAATTTTCACCAGCAGAGGAGGTACTACTCAGATCACAGAAGCTCAAACTGAACTGCTTTTTTACAATTCACAAATTGAGAAGAGAGGTTAAAGTTTTACAAGATGTAATATTCAAACTCTACAAATACAACACTTGGAAGAGAAATGTTAAAAGTGTCATAGAATCAAACTATTAGAGCAAAACACACCTGAAACTAGAAATTATCTGCCGTTTCAGAGAAGGAGTTGAGCCTAGGTGTAAAGTTAAGTACCTACTTAAGGTCTATTGCCTTCCCTCTATCAGCACTGAGGTGTGTGTGTCTCATGCTTTGGCACAAGGGAAATGGCACAGAGGGAACACCAAATGCCAAATCATACATTAACCATATAATGGAGAAAGGATCCATAGTACAGGCTGTAGCTGGGGAATGCATCTTTCATCAGGTTGTGTCTTTCCAGCACAAAGCATAATTTCAAGGTATTTCCAGTGATTTGGACTCTTCCCTCACTCCAAACCTCAGCAAGCCAGTTGCTCTGGATTTGTATTTTATCTTTTGAATTAAAGGGAACTTAGTAAGCACAGAGTAATTTTACTGTTCCTCTCCCTTTCCAATTATTCTCATGATGTTACATATAGGTAGCAAAGTGTTAAAGGAGTAGCTCGTGTGCCTGTATCTTTACATATGATTTAACTGAAGTACATTTATACATTCTTTTTCCTAGGCTCATCATAATGACAGAGAACTATTTTAGATTGTGTTTATCTTGAGATATCTACTCAGTGATAAATTTTCCTAGGTAAAATTCAACACTGTTTATTGTCTACTTGGTTAAATTAAGAAATTATGAACAACACATCCAAAAAACCCTTCTGCCTTTAAAATAGTGCAAAAGCACCAGGACCTAATTTTTACCCCGATATTCCTGGCTTGCAAAAACTGGAGAAGAATAATGGATGCACGACAAAAATTGGTTGCTGTAAGTGAACAGCGAGAAGTTTATTTTGAGTTCTTAGTTGTCTCCAATCTCTAAATCCTTTTATGTACTGGAAATTTATTTGGTAACAGAGAATGGATTTTTGGACTTTTTTGTTTGTTTTTCCCATTTGGGTTGAAGCTGTATAGCTGGATAACTCTAGGTCTTCTTGGACTTTCTTTTTTTAGGTGTACTTTGAAACGGGGAGCCAGAGGGTTTTTACACTTCCTTTCTGGATTTGGGTAGTTTTCAGAGGAAAGTGGCTGCTTTCTGCTGGCAGCCTGTCTCAGTACTACTACTATCAATAAAAATTTGATGAGTTATAGAAATTGAAAGTATTAATAAGACAGCAGTGGAGGTCTTGAAAGGTTACACAAACATAAGGATGAAGAAGCAGAAGGTATACTGGAGTCCTTTCTGCCTTCATTCTTTTCCTTGACTGAGAGTCAATTTTTGAACAGGAAAAAAAAAAGAGCGAAAGGTGAGAACATAGAATTTGTTATGGCAGGAAAATAGGATGTTATGTATAATTTTTATGTTGTTATTCTGTGATTAGCATAGGTGGGGTTGTAGCTGTTATTCCTATTATCAATTTATTCACTTAGCAGTTAGGATAGAAAATAATCCTGCATATCTACTGTTTACCATAGTGTTCTGTTCATGACATTTCATATAAATTACTTTTTTTTTAATTGATATTCACTTTAGCTGTAGTAATGACTTATTATATTAAAAAGCAAACCCAGACTCGCAAAGGCAAATAAGAAGGCTCCTGATGATCATAATTAAACAAGTTAATTTCTTCCTGAATTCACTCAGACTGTCTTTGAAGTCCAGTAATACCTGATTGCCATTTTCATTTACTGTAAAAAAAGCCTAATATTTTCCGTGAAGTAAAAGCAGTCATTCCCACTAGGAAAAATATTGCTTGACTATACTCAAAGGAAGTCATCTTTCCAACAGCCAGCCCCGCAATCTACAGAAGTATATTAGCCCTCATAAAAAGTCATTAACGTTTATAGATAAACTCTAAAGAGAGAAACCAATGTGCACATATAATAAAAGAAAAAGAATGAATCCTTGTATATCTACATAAAAATCCTTTTCATGCCAGTGGGAGTTTGCAGAAGAGAAGAAGAATATTCAACAAATGGGACCAAAAAATATTCAGAAAGGTACATGACTTCAGGAGGACCAAAAGACTAATTTCTTCCTTAAGCTATAACCAAGTTGGAAAAACAGGGGGTGTTATTTATTGCCAGAATTAAGACCCAGATTCTCAAAGCTCTATATGTACCGATTCCCAAAGCGTGCTTCTAAATTGAAGGCAAGCAGGTGCCTGGATGGGAACTAAACAATTAAAATTCTTGTCAGGACCTGGCCCTAACATGCTTTCTGAGCATTATCCAGAGGCCTGGGTGGACCAGGCCTGGTGCACCCTCTCCACTGCCCCTGGACAGGGCTTGACCACTGGGGCAGGGCCAGCCTGGCCTCAGCTCAGTGCCCCGTAGGCAGACCTGGGAAACTGCATGGTGATGGGTGGAGGAAGACATTTATAGAAAGGGCTGTGAGAAGCTGGGACTCGTTCCCTTGCTCTGGGCACTGCCTTTCAGCCCCCACCATTGCTCCCAGGCTGGCCCCACTGAAGCAGGAACCACTTCTACCCCATCCCATCCCAGGAGCTGCCTTCCCAGCTGGACTTGTGACCTGTGGTGGCACCTGGGGATGGCCAGGCCGTGGCTGACCCCAGTCACTCTCCCCAGCCCAGCATGGTTGTCCTTGCTCGTGGCTGTGGGAGAGGTCTGTGCTACCCCACAACCCTCCAGACCTCACCAGGTCACCCCCAGACATGTTGCACCCTGGAATATGGGTCTGGAGGAGAGCTCTGGTGTCAGGATCCAGGCCCTTCTCACAGGGGCCCAGACCTGAACAAAAGCCAAGACTTGAACCATACCGAACAGGATTTGCCATTTGTGCTGACAGTCAGTTGTGGTCAGGACCACAGTCACAATACAATATTGCTAACCCACTATTTGATTTGGAAGGAAGCCCGGCAGAGCGAAGACCAATGTAATAGCAATCAATGGCATTAAACGCGGCAGAGAGGTCTATCTGAAGAAGTACGGATGTGATTAACTCTCTTGTCTAAGGACAGAAGAAAGTAATTCAGCAAAGCAACAAGTTTTGCTTCAGTATTGTGCTCTAACCTGAGAGGGCCCTAGGATACTGGCAAATGACAGCTGGTCCTGGTGGCTGCCTCAATAGCTTCTAACCATAAAATACAATAAGTAAACTAGGGCAGCAGTGAGAAAAAAAAACACACTGAGGCACTTGCCTTCCCAAGGAATGAATTGAGAATAAAGAAAGGAAAGAGTTAGATTCCAGTTTATATTTTCAGTCAAGCGTTTTCTTTGTTTACCTGGAATAAACCCTTTCTTGCTAGATTTGAGTGCTCAGGAAAGTGCAGTCAGACAATCCAGGAAACTGAAGTCTTTTATGTACACACCCTGGGATACAAAATTATTGCTGGGTGGGTGAACTGCTGCAGTACTGGCCCATTAAGGAGAAGATTAAGAAACTGAAATCAAAGAGAATATTTCATGGTTCTGTATGTTCCTTCTATTACTTTTCCATAGTTGTTAGCACTTTAAAAAGGATGAGAGCAAGTTTAATATAATTTTTCCAGCATATGGCTACCACCATAGCAGTTATTTTTAAATTTACCCTGATGTCTGTGCCAACTTTGTTTCAGTGCTGACATACTATGATACCTATGCTATGTCATTACTGGGACTCTCTAGAGTGGTGAGGCTGCCAGTCATGTCTAATTCTGGACCTGGAGGGGGGCCATGCTGTGGATAAGTATGCATTAGGGAGTGGAGTGATGCCAACAAAATTCACTTTACCTGTGACATAAACCAGATTCAAAACCAGTTCTGTATGTAATCTTTAGAGAATTAGTTCCTTCCTGGTAAAATCAGGATGCTATATAACAAATTGTATTCATTTGTGCTTCAAGGCAGCTTGAAGATCCATGTTTCAGTTACATAACATTTTTGAACTCTGCTATGTGTGGAATTAAATTTATATTCTGTAGTAGAAATTAATTAAAAATAATTTAAAACAAGATATCCCGGAGGTTTTCTGAATACAGTAGTTAGTCCTTTTAGAAGACAGGCTTGATATACCAGCTACATTTGAAACCTGTGGCTAATGTAAACCATCACCATTTAGAAATGATTAGTGAGCTGCTTATCTATAGACAGCTAATCAGCAGCTTGCAAAGTACAAATGCCCTTCTTAAGTTGCCTTTATTTTTTTTTTCCCCTTTCTGCCCAACATATCCATTTTTGCTACAGTAATTCATTTCTACTGTAAAGGACTGCTAGGTACTGCTTTAGGTGAACAACTCAATTCACCTAGGCTCTGACTTAGAACAGACCATCCGTGACAACACTAATAAATTGTGCATGAAATTGATTTAATCTATATTTGAGACATAATTTGTCCTGCAGAATGTTGTGTGTGCAGTTCACTCGTCTTTTTTTTTTTTCATTTGCTATTCTGTGGCCTGCTTTACTATGTATTTACTACAACAATTTCAGTTTTCTCATCAGAAAAAAACCCACCCAATTTCTTCTGAAATTGTTTTTCTGTTCACTTTTATTTTTACCAAGGACAACACAAATATCTGAACTGAGATGTCCTTTATGACCCTTTCCATCTCAACCACTCTCAGCCCTAAAGTCCTCCACTTATAATTTTGCTCCATCCATAGAATATACCAAGTAGGGCGCTCTGTTGGTCTCAGATAAAACTCATCATTGTCAACAAGGAGATCCCTATCAACTTTAGTTGGCACTAGTTCTGGACTTCTCTGCCACTGTGTACTTGGTATGGAACTAAGTCCTCGCATAAATAACATGAGACAGAGCATCCTGTGGAGAGGAGAACATTGCATTTTCAGCATTCACGTGTTCCAATAACATGGACTAATAAAATATGAACCTTTTGTGATGCCATACATCTTGCATTTCCCTCCTTGACAATGGTCTTGTGCTCTACTGCTGCTCTCAATAGTAAGCATAAAGGAAATTCTCCTGCTACCAGGTGTGTAATACCTGTTTTTGTAAATGGAGTCACTGATATTAGATTAATTTCACAAAGTGTTTGTTAGTTTGAGCATGATATTAATCTAAGGATTTTATACTCTGCTAATCCTGAAATTTAAAAAAATATTTAAAATGTATATATACACATACACACATATATACATATAAATATTTTTTAAAAATTGGAGAACTTACTTCTGCTACTGAGGACAGGAAGGAATCCACATATTTGAGTAAAGAAGCTGTAAAACAATCCAACGACACAAAACAGAAATCAGAAAATAGATCAAATCAGAAGCTCCAGAAAATTCAAAACAAACATTAAAAAACCCTTATCCTTGACTTGACACCCTACAGGTAACACACTAATAAAGGAAAAATAACTTCCACCATAGGAAATGATGAATAAAATTTCAAAGCCTTTGTTACACAGGAAGCCAGACTAACTGATTACAACTCCAGACCATTCTTTCAAATGCTTATTTTTTTTTTTAAGAGTACAATGAAATGTATGGGCTATATTTCCTTTTGAAGCCCAATTTTTAAAACACTGACTCTGAGCCTTGTATAACATGAACTTCAACACAGCTGTTTCAACATGTTCATGGCAGATCCTCTTCTAAAGCCTCATAGTTCCTCACAGCTCTTATCTGCAGGTAATTTAGTTGCTTCTGTAAAAGGCGGAACAATATATTAAAGAATATAGGAAACCTCGCACAACTACTACCCTGCTTATTTTATATATGAAGGCATATAGATAGGTTTAATTCAAGTCCCAGTTCAGTTGCATTCAATATACTCAAGATCATTTTTGGTGGAGCCACCAATAGACACATAAAGAATAACTGTTTGGATGCTTTTGCAGTCACAAGTCTGGCTCAAATCTACTTTGAGATTTAGTCAAAGTATATATATTAAGACAAAATATATATCTCAAAATGAAAACTTGTTTGACTCCTGATTTAATTTTTTAACTTTAAGAAAAACTTCTATAAGTTTACAATTTTATTGAGAATTATTTGCTTAAACAAATCAGATTAATGTCTTCTAATATTTGTTCTTTCACATTGGACCTCTTTGGTGAAATGATAAATTTGATGCTTGAAAATACCTTTTTACTTGTACTTACATTGCTGGGACTGACAGATACTTTTTCTTAGTTAATAAAGCTTAGGTATGACATTTTTATGACATCCTCCAAATCTAATGTGTTTTCCTCCTTATTGAGATGTGGCTTCTCCACTGATAAATCAAGAATTCAGCCAATCCTTTTTGAGCCTTTCCTTTATCTACATATCTTTCTCTTTTTTACAAGCTTTAAGAAGTCATTCACTGATCCTTCAAGGTCAGATACAGAAATAATACTGAATGTAACATTGAATCTTGTCCATGCTCTGGTTAAATTGAATGTTGCTTTGACTTTGTCTTCTGACAGCTTTGGTTAATCCACAAGAAGTAGGAGAAGTTGTTTAATTTTTCAAATATGAATTTCTTATTTTTTCCACTAATTTCAATAGAATTCAACCAAATAGATAACGTCTCAAATCATCATTGGTGCCAGTCCATAAGAGCCATCCGTATCCCATTAGTTATACCTTTCTGTCACTTCATCAGACTTCTTGGAATTTCTTCTGATAGCTTTTAATTCTTCTTCCATTGGGCAAGAAACATGATTTGGGGAAGCTGTGACCTAGCAGTCATCACCCTGGTCAATAATAATTTAATTATCCTCTCTGTAGAGTAATAAAAGGTTTTTTTTCTAATCTTCTAAAATCTACCAATTCTGTTTCTTTCTCTTTTTTTTTTTAAATGCTCTTTTTCTTGTGCAAATATCTGCAGAAACTGTATGTCTTCTTCCAACAAGTTTTTGTCTGAAAACTTGGGCTTATAGGAAGAACAGTAACTTCTCTGCTTGTTAATCAGAGGAATTAAACAATTCTTTTTATTCATAGCACCTTCTGATCTCCTTTCATTTTTAATTTGTTTTTACTCTACTTCATTTTTCTTATGCTTAAATACTAACTTCACTGTTTTCTCCTATTTGCTGCATGAAGTTATAGTACACCTTCTTTATATTTTCCTACAGTAGGACTTTATTGTTGCTGGGTTTTGGATTTTCCTTTTTTGTTTAATATGTGTATACACACACACACATATATATATGTATACATATACATACTGAAAATAAGAATGCTGAATCTTTAGTTTAACCAGTAAACCTTGTTTTCCCTGCTATTCATTTCTAGTTCAGTAGGTAGGATACAAATATGGTTACTTTTTTATTTGGGTTCAAATAAAAATACCGTTCTGACTTGGTTCCAGTTCAATTCCAGGCCCCCCCAAATAACAGTTCACTTTAAATGTGCTTTCCCCTCTGAAATATCTGGTTGACATGGTTGGGTTCAGTGCTTTCAATGTGAGGCAGAAAGCTTCACTAACCTTTCATAAAGCCGCTAGCAGAGCTGAGCTGGAAAATGCTGCTTGCTTACTTGTTTTGGCACACGTCTTCAGTTGAAACTTGGAACACAATAAGTCCCTGAAGCTTACACTAGCAGCAAAAAAAAAACCCCAACCTGAAGAAGTGGAAAGTGAGGAGATAAAGTGACTGATAGAGCAAGGGAGTTCTGAAGGCATGCATTAAATATTATCTGATATATATTTGCAAATGATTCTCATGAGTTCATCCATGTGGCAAATTCTGATGTACTGACTTTAAAGTTCCCCATGAATGCATTTTTTAATCTAAAGTAAAATCTCACACAAAAAAGCTCTTCTATTTAGAGTGTGAGAAAGTTTCTCTTTGTTCTAAAATAAAACTCTCAGCATTTCCCTATTCACTTTACCTCCCAACCTCAAAAAATATTAATTTCTAAAGGAGTTCAGTTCAGGAGCTGCTAGGAAGCTTTCTGGCTATGTTTCAACAACATGACAGTGTTCAGATGTTGCAATGGTTCTGCATTGTATTTCAACAGTTGAATGCATTACTTACCATACATGAAAGGTAGAGTTGTTATTCAAGCCACAATATCCTCTTCTTCTGTTGACATAACTATATAAATCTTAGAGTATATATCTATTTTTCTTGCTTACCTCCAGACTATTTTTATTCCAAACGCAATGAGGCAGACTTCAAACAATGGAGGTGAGAGTGTTGTTTCAGGTCATGAGAGGCATATGTATCTCTCAGACCCACTGTCATTACAGCACATACTCCTTTGGCTCCTTGTGTTTGATGCTCTTTTTTGGTGTTAAAATACCTACCTTCTGGTAAGCTTACAATTCTGGAAGTTTTTTCCTTTCACCTGAATTTTTCTTTTGTCTTGATATTTATTTTTCAGCCCTCTCATCCATCAGTATATCGCCCGTTCTGTTTTCCTCAGTTTCCATGTCTGTATACTTTGTGTGCAGAACTTTTTACTCTTTCCCTTCCTTCCTGTTTTAGTACGAGTGTTTCTCACTTCGCACCCACTCTCAATTTTTATGGATTTTCTTCTCCATTTGTCACCCACATTTCCACTACCCCAATGCATTTTTTGCCCCTTTATTACCACTCAGCAGCAAAGTAAAACCCACTAGCTTCCAACCAAATTAGTGAACTCACCGAATAAAACAGGTGAGAGTTTATGCTATATTTCATTAGTTCCCTTGAAAATGGGAACTGACAAGCAAGGGTAAAGGAACTTCTGGATTGGTGAAAAGATCCAGGATAACATAGCCTGGTCCTCCATATTTTCCGTATTGGTAGCTACGGACAGACATAGTTTAAAACATTTTCAAAGACTGCTAAGTAATCAAGACTGAATTGTTCTGCAAGCTGGGATAATTTCACTTCTGGGAGGGCTGAAACAACCAATATTTCTATCTTCCTCCCTCATAAAACAATCTGTTACAGACATTCCCTAGTTCATCAACATCTTCCTAGGAGGGTATCTCTAAAAAGAAATGTTGAAAGCTTTTCCCTGAATTTTCTGTTGAGCAGGTGGGCTGTAGGATGGTTTTTGTTTTGTAGATATATTTTGGATTGTTTGTGAAAGCTGTTTGTTACCATGCCATCTGATGGACAATTTCTCAGTGTGCCATCATGAGTAGAGCATCTGCTGTCACCACAATGTTTCTTCTAATGTGAATAGAACTAGGAGAAATTCATCACTACAATGTATTATTCATGCTTATAAAAAGGTTTGCAAAGTATTTCAAAAGGTAAAATGGCAATATTGACTGCTCAAGGGCCCTTTTACATATTTGTACCCATGTTTATCACTGTTTCCTGATATATCCTTTCCCCTAAAGAAATTAGCACATGTCAGTCTTCCAGACCTCAGATTAAAACAATGAAAAGAAATTATTTCTGTCCCCTATATTGCCATGTTCTGATGAAGATTCTTCAGGACTTGTTCTCCTTCATTTGGTGTAGCAGGAGGACTTAAGTGTGGTAAGATTACCTGTTCAAAGCACAGAAATATTGGCGTATTACCATTCATTGCCAGAAACTGCACTGCAGGTGATGATCTTTGATATGGAGCCAGGCAAACAACACCATGCAAATACTGCATTTCTTCATTTCTTACTCCTAGTGAAATAATTTTAATTTTTTTTTGGGGGGGGGGAGGGCCGTGGCAGAGGTTAAGGCATTTAGTCACATAACAGCAGGAAGGCATAATTTACAAAATCGCAGAGTAGTCTAGGTTGGAAGGGACCTCTTGAAATCTAGTACAATGCTTTGCTCAAGCAGGGTCAGCTAGATCAGGTTGTCCAGGACAGCATGCAGTTGGATTTTGAATATCTCCACAGATGGAGACTCCACAAGCTCTCTAGGCAACCTGTTCCACTGTTTGCCCAACCTCACAGTAAGAAAGTGTTTTCTTGTGTTCAGATAGTATTTAATGTGTTTTAACTTGTGTCCGTTGCCTCTTGTCCTGTTGCTGGGTACAAATGAGAAGAGTCTGGCTCCCTTATGTGATTTCTCCCCCATCAGGTATTTATTCACATTAAGATCCCCCTGAGCTTTCTCCAGACTAATGAGTCTCAGCTCTCTGCTTCTCCTTATATGAAAGATGCTCTAGTCCCTTAATCATCTAGGTGGCCCTGTGCTGAACTTGCTCCAGTAAGTTCCACCCTTGATTTTGCATAGCTCTAGATCACACTGGTCTGCAGGCAAACTATTTTTTTTTTTTTTCATTTCTATCAAAAAAATATGCAGATATAGATCAATGATTTTAAAGCATTCAAACGCAAATCTTATAACTACATATACAAGCTTATAAAGATAATCACAGTTAATAACATTTCTTTCAATACTATTAGATAAACAGCAAAGTACTAAAAGAAATACACATTACTGGACACTGAATGATTTTTGCAGTTGTTCTTTGCCAGTGAACTTTTTATTTGGTATCCTTAATTTGACAGTGCTTTTACAATCAGGTTTGAATTAATTTTAGATCCTAAATTCTACACTGACCTCCTGTAAGCAACTTTCTGCACTCAGATAAAGCTTATGCAGTCTTCTGAAGCAGCTTTTAAAACCAGACCCACTGTCCTTAAGAGACTGGCACCTGTAAATGCAACCTCAGGCACAACTGGAGAGCACTTTACAGAGCATGTGGTGTCCTGTGCACTCTAACAGACCTCTGTGCTACAAGGCAGCTTAATATGCCATGAGGCACTCCCAGACAAACCATATGCATGCTGCCTGCGGGCTGCCTACAGGCTATCAGTGCAGAAGGCAGGTGGATGTTTCAGGCAGAGTGCCATACTCACATCTACTCTTTCAGAGTGAAACCACTAGTGGGATTCTTCACAGGTACAGGGTCTGCCAGAACCACAACTCATAGCAAGTTCAGAATATAAATAACTACATTAGGCATGATACATTAGGGATCTTTTCAGATTCTGTATGAGGAAGAGACTCTTAATGCTCTCACATGTAATGAAACAAAACACAGTCTTATCAGCAATCAAGATTTTACCATGAGTCTCATGGTTTCTGTAGATTTTCTTAAAAGCCTTGGGTTCCCAAGACAGGTCTTTTATGAATGTTTCTGCTCCCTTTTATTTTTTTTTAATTATTATTTTTTATACATATTATGTTTCTAATCCCCATAGTTACAGAAGAAAGCTTGGAAATACATGACTTGAGGTCAGTCTTAAGGCTCAAAAGCAGAGACAAAAATAAAAAATAGTGGTAAGTTGTTTGCTGTTATTTTTAAGTCTGCTATTCTGGCACTTGATCTGTGTCTTTTGAACATTTGAGTTTGACAATACTGAAGACACTTTGTCCTTTTTGTCACCACAGGATCTGATATATTATCCAATTTAGAACTTGAACTAGGAAAAAATGTTAATTAACATGAAGTACATCTAAATTTATAATATAGAATACTGGTCTCTAAAATGGGGTGTGCACAACCCAGCAGGTTCACAGTGATCTGTTGGGGTATGGGAAGAAAATTTTAGAACTTTAATATATATATTTTTATCAAAAAAAAAAGACATTAAGGTTTACTAATATTTAATATATGGCTTGCCAATGGTGCCGTCACACACTCTGTATGTCAGGGAGTCCCATGTCACCTACACAGTCAGCAAGGTCTCCTGGGGGAAGAATGGGTGTTCCACAACATGGAGGCAGCAATAGTGGTGCCCTCAGTCATTCGCTCACTTTCAGTGTATTGTGACATATTGCAATGTATGTGTCCTTTTTTAAGCAAATTTACAGATTATATTATCTAGCTTTAAGTAAACTAACCCTCACAAAATGGACAAGTTGCTTAAATTGAAAATAATGCTAATAATGTGAGCACAAGCAAACAACAAGAAAATGGCAGAGGTGACATTTATCCTACTCTTAGTACAAGGTTTTTGTCAGTCCTATTATAAGGTAAAAACAGTGACAAACTAATCAGATATAATCAGTGAAGTTTAAAGTCACGTGATATGCAACCAGTACTTCACTAAACTTAGTGATAAATGTTTAGAAGCCTCTTCTGAGGTTTCTTGCTTAAGAGCAAAAGACAAAAATCTGCCATGGTAGAAATAGCTGAAATACACAGAAAACAACATGGCAATAAGCTAAAATGCATTCCCTTGTCAGCAAATACTGTTGGAAGATGCATAGAAAACATTGCCAAAGATTGGAAGAAACATGTATTAGAACAAATTATTCAGTGTAGGAAGTTTGCTATACAGTTGGCTGAAAGCACACAAGTTTCTAACATGTCTCAGTTTATGGTATTTGCTAGATTCTGTTTCAATAATGTAATACATTAAAAACTACTGCTTTGTGAGCCACTAAAGGAAAGATGTACTGGAGAAGATATATTCTCAACAGTAAATTACTACTTTAATATAAGCAATGTTTTATGGAAAAACTGTGCAAGTGTAACCACTGATGGAGTGGCTGCTTTGACTGGAATAAAAAAGGATCCCAGGGTAAGGTTACAGAGCTAACACCACACATGAAATTCATTCACTGCATCATTCATAGACAAACTGTTGCAGCAAATAAACAGTAGCCAGAAATGCATAAAGTTCTACAGGATGTCACGGATGTGGATAATTTTATAAAGACATTTTAATAGTAGAATCTTTACAATGCTTTACAATGAGATGAGGAGTGACCATGAAAATCTTTTCTATCACACAGTGGTTTTATGGTTATCTCATGGCAAAGTCCTTAAAAGAGTTGTGAATATTAAAGCTGAGGAGTTATGCATTTTTCTTCTACAAAAAGACAAGTGTTCCATATTTGCTGACCTTTTCTGTGTTGACATGTGGCTGTTAGCAGTATGCTATGTAGTCGATATTTTCAAACAAATAAACAGACTTAATGTGTCCCTTCAAGGTAAGGTGACGTCTTAACAATGAGCGAGAAAGTAACTGTTTTTCAAAAGAAACTCCTGCTATGGAGAGAGCATTTTGAAAAGTGAAGTTTGGAAGTATTTTCATTGTTATGGGAATTTGTTGCTGAAAACAATGTGTCACCTGTAAAAATTCTCATATCTGTACACATACATAAACTGGAAACAGAATTTTCTAACCTGTTTAAAATTTTTCAAAAAAGTGTTATTGGGTTTAAGCCATTTGTTAAAAATATAAGAATGTAACACCTTTCAATTAGGTTGCAAGAACAACTGATTTCACATTGGGGCAGATGGAAATTTACTAGCTGAATTTTAATAAAAACTTTTGCATAACTGGTGGATAGGATTGAAAAATGAGTGTCATGATTTAGCAAGCACAGAAAATTATGCACTTGTTCCATTTGGATCTATGTATCTTTGAGGTATCTTTCTCAGCTATGACAGTCATTAAAACCAAGTATCAAAACAATTAAATTTAGAAACATACCTTCAAATTGCTGTATCACAAGGTGTTAAACCAAGATTTTAAAAAAATAATTAAGCATATTCGACCATATTGCTCTCACTAATATTATTAACAATAATGTTTTTTCAGCGAAAAATGGTTTTCGTACTGTTAATAACATTTTTAAAATATTGTTAATCTTTATCTCATCCCTTTTTAATTTCTGTTTTTGTGTATGTTTTATAGTGTATATAATTACTGCAATTGCACATGTATATTATTTATAAATAACTAAATATACACACACTGGGTGTGCATGCTTAACAATTTTTACTGATGGGTTATATGATGAAAAGGGTTTGGAGACCACTGCTATGGTCTTATAGCAGTACACCTCAACCCCATATTATTTTACTGTTGACTTAGACTTTACTGTACATAATGGTTGTTTTTCCAGTTATTTTCTTCCTGGCAGGCTCTTGGAAATTGAGCCTTGACAAAGTCTTTATTGATAAGAATCAAAAAGGGAATTAGTACTCATAATATCTAAATTAATCATGTGATGGACTGTACATCTTCTTCCTGACCTTGATCTTTCACCCTCCTTCCCTGCCAAAAAAACAACCCCAAAAAGCAATCACTCTTCTCTCCCCAAAAAGTCCCTTGAAAGCTCTTGAGGAATATCTCAGAGATTTTCTCCTTATGTACTTTCAGGTCTTCACTGGCATTGAGGTAGAGACATCAATGCACTGTAGGAAAGATTATTCTCTCATGATTTACAGTCCAAGTCATAATTCAGATTTTTTTTAATTTGAAACCTTCACTAACAGATAATTTGACTGTATTTAATGTGCTTCTTCCAACTGAAAAGATATTTCAGGTTTTTTTGAAATTTACCAACATCTAAAGAAAAGATCCTTCTAAAACAATGCATTAAACCGGACAGCATACTGAATAAAATGCAACAAACCAAAACAGAAAGGAAGATTGTGAAATCTTTTTAAATAAGTAGAAATGATGATGGAATCATCCTGCTAGAAGTGATGGTGCACAGAATCATAAAAGTTAACAAGAACCTGAAAAATTTGTTAAGGGAATATTTTAAACTCAAAAACTCTGTAAATTATTTTGTAATAGATCAAGAGCAATTAAGAAATTCCACGTTGCACAGTACTATCAGCTTGCATATTTAAAAGACTTCTGCTCTACCTCACATTGATAAGTTACAATATATTGGGACACTTCAAGTAAAAAAAGCAGAGATTCATTTAACATCCAGAAGATGATAAAATAAAAATTATTAAAAAAAAAAAAAAGAGTGGGGCATGTAATCACTATGTTCTCTGTTCCTCAGGGTGTTCACTATAAAAAGAAATAATTGATTTTCTCTCTTAGGTAAATGAGTATAAACTGCCCATGATCTCTACCTTTTCTTTTCTCCCTGCTGTACTGTTCATGTAAGAAGTTAAACTGATTCCACTTTTTCCACTGAAGTGTAAAACTTACTCTGTACAGCATGAGTAAATACAGTAGAGAGTAGTCAGCGAAATAAGGCAAGTGAATCAGTTTTTTCCATCTTGCTTACAAGTACATGGTTTTAAACAGACATAAACAGTATTTTATCACAAAGCTAGGAAAACCATTAGGCAAAGAAAACCGTTTGAAAAAAGTAATCTTGTTTGTTTGTTTTGTAAGAAAAGAAAGCCAAACTACTTTTCCATGTTTGGGAATCCACCTTGTTAAGTTCAGGGTGTACAAGATGTTAAAGGGTCAATAAAAACATTGTTAGATGTTTTGGAAATCAGTTTAGGATGTAAACCCTGCTGGGCATTACCAAGAATAGGAAATATTGTTATTAGGGAAACAAGCTGGAGCATAGCCCCAAACAGTAAAGTTATAGTTGGCCATCTGGGATTCAGTCTGACTCCTGTGAAGAAATAATACCACTCCTGAGAAAGAATCCTTAATCAGAAACTGGAAACCTTGCAGCTGGAAAGAACAAGTCAGATATCTAATGGTTCAGAAGTTTTCTTACAGAACACAGAATTGTCTTAGGGAGTAGACAATGGTTCCACCTAATAAATTTACATTTGGAGGAGGAGGAGATTGGAGGACAAAAAAACCCCACCTTACACTACAAAAACCAAGCTAGTAGATTCTTGTATTACTTCAAACTGCATCTGGATCATCAGCTGAAGATATATACTGTAAATGATATATAGGTCTCCAAAAGAAATGGGAAGTAATACATGCAATATGTATTATTCCTTGGAATGTTTTCATTTCTGTTGCAATCTCAAATTACAACTAGCATTATAAAGTAAAGATAGATGAATATCTACTGAAAAAAAAGCATAAAGCAGAATGAGATGGCACTAATAAAAGGAAATGTGGTGGTGGTCATGAGAAAATGGGAACACAATCATTTTAAATAAAGTTAGTACCTGAAATACATCCAATCCACAACAGCATAAAGGTTCTCCTTTGATTCATAGTACAAGTGTCTGCTGGTAAATAGGAATGAACTAGCAGTATGAAAGTAAACAGATACCTTTACTTCTAGTCTGGTTATCTGCATCACTCTGCCTGACAAAAAGCGTCCCTGAACATTAACTGCAGTCTTACCTGTTGTATAATTTGTTCTATTTCGTTTTGCAACTGGAGAATCGCTGTATTGTACTCATCACTGTACTCATCACTACAGTTTTTGTGCTACTACCTATGATTTAACAGGCAACCTCTGCTGCAACAGGAGGTTGCACTACAGAAATCAAATATTTTGAACCAAATGCTTTTTTGGTATTTGGTACTTGAAATACCATTTTTTCCTGCTTCCCTAATGCTCTGTGACCAAAATCACATCACTCAGTCTGTGAGCAGCTGCACTAGCTCCTTTTTACAATTTCCAGATCAAGATTGGCCTCTAGTTTCCAAACTCTCAGATTGTACTGCTCATATTCCACTCTTTCTTTTATTCCAGACTTCCGTCCTCTTTCTGTGCATTTTATCACCATTGATTATAAGGACATTTTCTTCCCCAGCTTTAGTTATTTCCAATAGTTGCCCTACGCTTCATCATACAACACACAACCAGTGTGGCTAGACATATATTAATCTCATAAAAAGAAAACATTTATTGAAAACACTGATTCAATATGAGTGAAAAATTGAGTCAGATTTGATTTATCTTCATATTTGATTCCAATATTGTCCAAACAAAAAGTTTCAGATATTTACTTAAAAGATACCCTAAAATTAAAAAAGGCAAAAGATTTTAGTGTTTTTATATTCCAGGAGGACAAGAGGAAAAGAAAAAAAAAAAAGTATTTCTGTCCAAAGATAGATTTATATAAGAACATATGGCCAAGACATAGAGGCTTCAGATCCACACATTATTCAATAACCCCCTCATTTCAGCTTCAACTGAAAACATATCTTTTCTTGACTATTTATATTCCTTTACTGCTCTTGTTAAACTCTCTCTGCTCAAAATGCTGGGTAAAATGAAACTCATTTTCCCCTCCCCCGCCCACTCCAAGTGAGAAGAGGCTCATAGACTCTGGTCCTTTTTACTCTAGTTCCGATCTGTGAATGTATTGACACATCTTTTCGTATTATCTATTCAATTTACATTCATAGAATATGTATCCTGCTATTGTACCACTGTTCTTTAATTAATAGACATATTTTTGAAAACATGCTTTTTTTTTTTAAGAATACTCTCCTTACAGTGATAACATAGTACTAAAAATCCACCAAATAAAGGATTACTTTTGTCTTTATGCTTTCTCATCTGACACAACCTGAAAACCATTTCCTATTAGCATAAAATGAAATCATAGTACTATTCTTACACTCCTACCAGAAGGAGGTGCTATCAAAGTAAGCTTTTAAAAATTCTTTTTGCACTTACCACATACCTTCTGATTTCTATTTAATGGTATTCCTAGCTATACTGTAAGTATACTGCAAACACAAGTTCTGAATTTTTTGACAGACGCTACAGTTAAAGCAAGCTGATCTTTTCTCCTTTAGGAAAGAAACTAGAAAACCAGGGACTCTTTCCCTGTTGTTAATGGCTTTGGGCCATTCAAGTAGATTACCACCATACAAGAAACCTGACTTTGTTAAAGCTGTAAATTTCTTTATGCTAGTTTATTTTTTCTCCTTTGACAATAGTTTTTATTTTACAAAACAAGCTGCAGTTTGGAAGAGGATCTGCAGGTGGCTGAAGAAAGGGAAGACTTTCAAGGGTATTCTCCCCTACTACACATGCATTTTGAGTCAAATTAACACTCCAAACTTCTTCCTTTTTGCTATATGTAAAAGAACAAAAAAAAATTCTGTAAAGTATATACTAATTAGCTCTTCAAAACTTTGCATCTAATGAAGAAAGTCACGATTTTAAAATGTTAGTTAATGGAAAGCTCCTTTCAGATCAGCACACGGAGTATAAGCACCTCCACATGTCTAAAGAATGTGATAAAATTTGTAGTCTTTTAGGATGTTATGATGGAAGCATGACAGATGTAATATGAAACAAGTATGTTATTCCATGTTAAGTACATTTGGAGTACTTTACAAAAGAAACTCCATAGTTGCTTTGGTTTCAGAAATGCCTGAGGCACCAAAGGATGTTTAAATGCCTAGGTTGCACTGAAAGCAACAAGAATTGGCCACCTATGCATCTTGGATGATTTGTGTCTCACTCAGAACCCAGACTTGATAAACAGATTCAGTTAAGCCTCAGTGGTTTTCAGCAAGATAATGTTAGGAGCTTTTGTTACTTTTGAAAATAAAGTTAAAATCCTCGATCTTTAAAAGCAATTTTGAAAATATCATTCTTCACCCCTTTTAAATTCTATACAATATTTTCAAGTGTAACGATTGGAAGATAATTGAAATGTTCCCTTTCTCCCCTGCTTCAGACCCCTAACAAACAGATCTTTTTTTTCTCCCCCTGCCCCCAGGGAAATAGTGGTTGAGAAATTTGAGGTGTTTAAAGCTAGTTTTTATTTCATGGAAGACTGAGATAAAATAAATTAGACAGTTATTAAAAAAAAGCTTCTTCAAGCTGCCCTGCCAGTAGTCCAAATTTAGAAATGGGGAGGGGGAAAAAAAAAAGTCTATCAGAAACAGAAGGGTGTGTGAATTTAAAAATTCTCAGAGTGCACTTCCTTTTACCCCTTGAGAAGCAATACACAGATTGGGAGCACTGCATTAACTACAATTTCACATGGCATACACAAAAAGTTATTGTTTTTTTCTATGAAACTTACTTATGCAGTTGGGCAATTCCAAGTTAACCCTAGATCACAAATAGGGAGTTCATCTTAAGGCTCAGTTAATGATGCTTCATCAATAGTAATTTAAAAAAAAAAAAAAAAAAAAAGATCTTGCAAATCGATTTCCTCTGTTTTTTCTTGCTGGGGATTTGGTATGAAGCTCACTGAAGTCAGATTCCCACAGTTTTCCAGTTAGCAGATGAGACAGGAAAAAAGAAGACATTGTTACTAATTCTCAGATAAAGCAATTGTTTACTTTTCAGATAGTCTCACTGAAACCACAGAAGCTATTCAAGAAATACAACCCCCCTGTCATTTTACGTCTTGACCAAACATTGATTGGCATTCTGTTTTTCTGAAGTTAGTTATTGTGTCCAGTTTCATTTCCCTTAATACAGAAAAATTTTGGATGTACCTACTCAGGTTAAGACCCAGAATTACTTGTTTATATTTGATATTTTAGGTGCTAAACTCTGGAGAAAAGCAGTAGCATATATCTTGCTTATATAGCCTACAGAATAATAGAAGAGCAAGAAGAAATGTGCAAGCAGCCTACCTATAATAGAACAGGATTGGAGTACAATTATATATAAGGCATTGTAAATATTAGTGGGTGTTATGTTAGTGGTGCTTCAAAACTTATGCAGATTCATGAAGAGGTGGTTCTTCTCTCCCCCTGCCCCCCAGTTATTCACTGTGGATTAGTTACATTCTTCTCAATAGCAATCATGATAATGATAATTCTTGAATAACAGGCAAAATGCGTGTTGTATTTTTTGCCAAATATCATAGCAATTCAACAGAATTAATGCAGAAACAGAAAGCTACACTAAAATAGGCTTATGTAAATGTAAAAAATTGAAACATTATAATTTATGCAGTTTATGTTACAAAGAATACGCAGTCTTAGAAGGTATGCCTGGACACGATTGTGATTTCGGCTAACTCTGCACTCCCTATTTGTTTTGTCCGAATGGTGAAGCTATGTTTATATCAAAGAAACAGAAGCCCCAATGACCTGTTCTACTTTTCCTTATTTTTAAGGAATTTAACAGGAAAAATAACAATAAAATTAGACCAAATGAGTACTTGCTAAAGTCACAACATACACATGAAAATAACTCGAGATCCAATATTTCTATCATATCTTTTGCAAATAGCTTGCTCAGTTTTCAAGAGTTTACTCAGTACTTTGGAAAACAAACTGCACGCAGATGCTGGACTTTAGCTACAATCAATGGCTCGAACAAAACCAACTTATAAGGCAGTCAGGAATCCATTTCTTTGAAAATTAACGTGATGGTTTAGACTCAACTACGTGACTGTGTTGAAAATGAGTTTATAAAAGTAACTGCATTCTGCATATAGAGGAACTTGTACAGGGGATATAAGATCTCTTAAGACACCAGTGTCTTAGGTCAGTCTGAAAGTCAGCTCACCAGAATATGAAATGCAATCTAAGCCCTGGGCTGAGACATTAGAAACTGAAGTTGAACACAATTATCAAAAGAGAAAAGAGAGACCTCACAATACAAATTCTATTAATCCAGAGGCTTAGATGCATCATGTCCCCCCCCCCCCCCCCCCTTTTTTTTTTTTTTAACATCTTGAACTCTAAAGAGATGATAATACAAGGAACACTAGTTATTTCATTTTTGCCTATTTCTCACTGGGAGGAAGTTGACAGATTTTTTTTTTTAAATAAAGAATTTGAAAAAATAAAACTCAGAATTTTCTAACACTGTGTGTTTCTAACACTGTGTCTGGTTCTGGAAACCAAATTTGATGTAATTTAGATCAAATTTTGGCAGGTGCTGAATGCCTTGCTGCCATGTCCACCTTTGTCAGCCTCACTCAAAGCTCTCAACAGCCAGGAAACTATTGGCTTGGATGTTCGGCTTAGTACTCCTTTCTCAAAGAGGTATACAATCTGAAGGAAAACTCAGAGAATTTTGGTTTAGTTTTTAAAGTAAATAATGGGTTAATTTATGCCATCTAAATCTGAATATATATGAGAGAAAACAGTATAAAACAAGCTGAGCAAGTGTCAAGTGACACTGCAGAAAAAACTGATGTGTTATCTAGATAGCAATAATAATTTAATGCAACCCATTAAGCCCCAATATAAATTCATGTCTTAAACCAAACTCGTAACCCATTGGAGCCCCACTATGAACTACAACATGTTCAGAAGAAACTAATCCATAAATGAGAAACGGAAGCTCACTTTGGCAAAATAAAGGGAGAGAAGAGTATGGGAACTAGATTCTGTACCATTACTCAGTCTGTAGGATTATTTGAGGAACAAAATATAGCTGAATACATATCCAAGTCATAGAATAAGGCCACATGCACAATACTACTGCCCATGTGACAATAAAATATGAAGCTGAAGGGAAAAAAACCTCAATGCAAACTTCAGTGCAACGTAGCACCTAAACTACAGGGATATTATTTACTCAATGTAAAATGAGCTTACCTATTTACAATTCAACACTGGATTGGAGACAGCAAAGAGAAAAGATGTTAGAATTGGACTAGACAAAGAGAAAAAGCTGGAACTAACATCTGTTTACACAGATAGAAACAGCAGAGCTCTAAGCAAGCTCTAGATAAATCCAGAAGACAGGAGCATCAATTATTCAGCAATTTGAAACAGAAGTCACATCAATCCTAGGCTGATATTTTATACATGTGCACTTATACAAAAAGGAAGTGCACTTTTGTCTCATTCTTTTCATTTATATGAACTATTTTAGTATCTTCTGTGTGGTTATATGTTCTCAATAGTGTTTTCAGCAACACTGATAAAGGGGCAACAGTAATGCCCCCCCCCCCCCCCAATATACAGCAAGGATAGGCTCATTAATTTAGAATGTTTAGTGTTTATTGCTGTCATGGAAAACTACAGAATACTTCTCTGGGAGTACATGGGAAAACCAGTACGCTTTTGAGGAATGAACTTCATTGAGGCAAGATCTTTTTATATAGATATTTGTGGATAAATAGGGCTGAAACAGCTTTAATTAGGCCTATCCCTCCCTTACAATAACTCATGAATAAAAATGAACATTTTTTTGTCTCCATGGCAACTTTCCCTTATGAGACTTTTCAAAGAGTTTTTGTAGTAAGAATTTGTTACTCAAAGATGCACAGAATGGAAATCCTCAAGTTTCACACTCCAAAAAGAGATACAGTTCTCAATGTCAAGCTCTTGTAGACACATGTGACAAATAACAAAACAAATATTTTTAATATTAAACAAACAAAATTCAAACTATATTTTCTATGTCAAAAAATGAACAACTAAAAGGTTCACCCCAGAAGTTAAAATTAATTGGAGATAACAGCTAAACCTTCTCCATACCTGGAGAGGCACTTGTAGACTACAGTGCTTTCTTAAAGAAGAGTACCTGCTTCAAGCAGCCATCTAATTTTTAACTCTCCTACTGGCTGGGTTTCTAAGGTCTTAACCCCGATTCTGTGACAAGTGCCTTTTACTGATGATAATTCTTAAGAGCAGAAAACATTCTGTTCTACTCGCAATAATGTTTTATAACTTCTCTTTTTCAGACATTTAAGAAGAATAATTAAGCTTGAACAGTAGAGAAAGGATAGCTGAGGGACACAGGAAATAATATTTATACAGAATTCAGTTTTTCAGAACCTTGGTGTTCAAAGCAGCAGCCTTTCTCTTTGGTCCCCTTTACAACCAGATTCCTCAGGCCTCCTGCCTCATGCTCTAAGTCACTCTTCTTTCATGGAATTAAGCTACCTGTTCTTTTCATTAAATGCAAAAATAATGAGTCTGCTGCAAGAAGAAAACTTGAGAGTCCTTCTGGACACAAGAAAATTCTTCATTTCTGTTGCCCTGCAAAAGCTTCTAGTAGCAACAATGCAAAGATTATGGCAGTGATGGTGGGAACTGTGATGAAGCTCCTTAAGAGGATAAATTCACTGATTCGTTGCAGATCTGAGGTAAAAGAGCATACCTCTGTACACTTAGAGCTATGTATAACAACTTGTTACACATGTCAGTTGATGATCCAGCTATTTAATAGTTTGCTGATGCTTTTAAAAATCGCACAAGGATGGAGTGGGGTGGGGGGGGAAAGAGGAGGAAGGAAAACTGATACAGCATCATAGGAACATATTCTCCCACAACAGAGTTGTAGAGCGTGCACAGAAACACCTAACTCTACCAGGAAAGGGGAGAGAAAGGTGGCAAAAAAATCCTGTCTTTCAAAACTCTCCAAATCAAATCCCTCGATGCTGGAATATGCTGATGTTTGCATACTGCAAAACAAAAAGTCATGCAAAGCAAATACTGTATAGTAACTACAAGAGAGTTCAAAGTGAACCACTTTGGAAATGCTACAGTAGAAGAGTCATCACCTCCTTTCAACAGAGAGATTTTGAAGATGTATTCATTGTTAGGTTCTGCCAAAAGGTAAAGAAATCCCAAAGGAACACAGCAACAGATTTCAAGGATTTTTCAGAAAAAAATCTACTCCAGCCCCAAAGCAGTTCCACCTGTAACATGCCAGGCATGATTTTTACTCATGCTTCCATGTCATCACATGTTGTTCAGGTGGACAGTATAAATTTCAACTGTTGTTGCTTTAAAAGTTCAAAGGTCTCAAACATCAGTGTTCATATATGCTGTCACATGCCTTAAGTTTCTCTGGAGGTCCTGGCTTTTGAACCTTTGTATGACAGTACAGATTTAGGGGTTTTCCTCCCATTTAAATTGATACTCTGGCCCTAGGTAATGTCACCTCTGAACACTGCACCCCAAGTGATATGATGTTCTTTGGTTAGTGGAAGGAGTATACAATTAGCCTTATTATTATGCTCTTAAAAGACAACAATGATTGAACTCTATTTAAAATTATTGGCTTGATGTACTGAGGCATATAGCATCTGTAACTCCCACTGAACTTCAGACGTGACAGTTCAACACCTCTCAAAGTACGACTTTTATAGTATTTTTCCATTGTTTCTAATGCCTCCTGAGAAGCTTGAAAGAAAAGTCTGTTTGAGCTCTGGAGTGTTGTCTTTCATAACCCACATGTTCGGCTTTGTTAGTGTTAGTAGCCTCCTGAGCCTTTCTATGCTGATAATGATTCATATAATGATCTGGGGCAAAATGAAGTATTTTTAATAAAGGATTACACTGAGGTTATAGATAGATATAAGAAAAAATTAATTCAAATGGGAGTCTAGCAAACTTGACAATGCCTTTTTAATTTACCCAGCTTTTAGAGATAAGCCAATTGCTGAATGTATTTATGGTAAAGGCAAAGGATGAGAGATTTAAGCTGAATTCCTTATTCTCCAAAGACTTTTTATTTGACCTTGAGTAAGTCACCTCAGTTCTCTGTGCCCTGGTCTATTTTAGCAGTTCTGTCTATTTAGGCTGTAAAATACTTAAAAGTATTCTATACTGTACATTAAAAAAAAGTACCCTCCTTTTAACTGTGCGCTTGGTCACTGTTGTAACACAAAGACTATAAACTCTTATTCAGACAGTGAATAAGGCAGAAATTGAGAATAGCATTCATGTGAGAAAATAGTTTATTTACTGTCATTTTAATAGTGGCAGAACATCATCATGCCCTCTTTCTATCCTAGCACAGCTGCTATACTTATTAGGCAAGCAAGCTGTAATCAGCCACTTAAAGTTGTCAGTACATCACAGTTGTGCTCAATTTATCTGTTTAAGTTCATTTCTGACTGTGCTGGTCTCTTTTTATCTCCCCTAAAACATCTGAAATGAGGGCTACAGATACATCACACTGGCAATATTACACGTAATGAATTCAGTGATGAGATCAATGTTTTCTATTTTGGTTTTCTTTTAAAAGGGAAATCTCAGGATGCTGAGAGCTCACCAGTTACAGTTCTGCAGATCTTTCCCACTCAGCTGGAACAGAATTGGCATATGTATGTGGCCCATTTGGAAATATTTTGCATTTTCTTTGTTTTCACACTAGCTAGAAACTTATATGATCACAAGTTCTTTTTCCCATTATAGACCAGTTGTGAATGGTAACAGTATTTGGGCAGTATTGAGAGCTAAACAAATATCATAGCACTGTTAACTCTTTATAGATGGGAACCTGGAGTTATGGTAAGCAGGCAAAAGGAAGCCTAGGTGTTAAGCGACCAGTTCATGGGCTAGCAGGTTTTCCCCTTAGCAATATGAATCGTACCAATCATGCAGCAAATTAAAAACAAGAGAAGAAAACCAGAAGCCCACTTATTACACAAAGGTCAATACCTCCCAGGATCTTTATGCAGTGAAATAACTACTGCTATCAGTCCTTCTATGACAGATTTGGACAGTGTGCAGTGCTGAACACAAGGTCTACAAAACATAATTAAGCATCTGTTACTTCTCAGCAAAAGCAGTTTTACCCTATCCCTGGCTCAAAGGTTAAGTTTCTAAATAAGTATTCCAGCAATATCAGAAAGGTTTTGTTTACATCTACTAGGATTATAGGTGGGGTTTTGTTTGTTTTTGTTGGGGTTATTTTCCAATTAACTTGAATCCTGATTCTTCACAGGGACACAACACTAACTACTCCAGTGTTCCTATTCCAGAGGATTTTCTCCCCTGTAAATCATAGCAAAGACGAGTAATCTTAATAAACATAACACTAACCAGTACACCTAACCAAGAATTCACATAAAAAAACTTCTCTTGAAAAGTTTTATATATACAACCTACAAACTGATTTTACCATGAAAACAAACTACATATCTGATGATATACACTCATTTACCTTTGGGATATTGAGCCCTTCCATTATTTCTGATACATAAAAGCACACAAGAAAAAAAACCCCAAAAAATTCCTCACAGTCTGGGGGAAGCAGAATACTTCTCAGGAAGGATAATCCAGGAAAGCCATTTCTGAATCTGGTAGAGCATTATCATTTTATTACCTGGTTTTACTGCATTTTTTTTCCCAGTCTACTTATCAAGTAATGTTTTTTGTTTCTTAGTATTCTTTCGGCATTTTTTTAACCTACTTCAGTTGTTTTGGAAGCTGGTAGAAAATAAGAAAGTGTGAACGAGAAAATATTGGCCTTAAAAGTGATTGTTCAATGTTATTTATCAATTTATCTTGGTGGCAGTTTGGGTTTTGTTGTTGTTGTTGGTTTTTTTTTTTTGTTGGTTTGGAGTTTTTTGTTAAGTTTCAAAAGTGTTGCCTTATTGGGTCAGTCCAAGGGTTCATCATGCCTGCTGTCCCATCTCCAGAGTTATTGACTACTGATGATCAGGGAAAGTGCAACACGTTGCACGAAGTACGTGGTCATCATTCATTGTGAACTCTCCATCCTTGGAGATATTCAAAAACCATCTGGACACGGTCCTGGGCAACCAGCTCTAGGTGGCCCTGCTTGAACAGGGCAGGTTGGATGAAATGCCTTCCAGAGGTCCCTGTCAACCTCAACCAGTCTGTGAAAGGATCTCAGCCACTGAGGTCATGACTACACTTTGACACTCCAGCCCTGCACAAAGCTCTTGTGCCTCTACCTCAGCACAACAAGCCCCAGCGAGCGAAGATAACAACCTTGCTCAACTCTGACATCTCAACATTGTGACAAACAAGCACCAAGCCTTATTTCACAGATAAGCCCCGTATAACTCCAGTTGTTGATTCAGTGACGTTACGTAGGCTTATGTCTTTACATCAAGCCAGTAGCTAGAAATACTAAGCCTGTTGTAACTTTGTGTAATGTTCCTGGGACTGAGTACTGCATGCTAGATCTGCTCTCTGTTGGGCTCAAAGAAAGCTAAATCTGAACAGTTGTGAAATAAGCCAAAGCAAGCCAGTGAAGAAATTTCATCTTAGTGATACCAACTAAATTTGACTAGAAGTCTCTCAAACACCTGGATGCTGCTATTGTTCCAGGAAGCTGAAGCTGCTAAGACAAATACTTCCCACTGAAACATTTTCTGAAGGAAAAAAACCAAAAACCAACAAACCAAAAAAAGTCAAACCACAAAACCAGAACTAGACCAAGCAAAATTAAGAAAAAACAAAAAATCCCCAAAAGCAGTCCAAAAAACTATATGGAATATTGTGAGACAAAAACTGATACCTTTGGGTTGAGGGCAACCAGTTTCAGCTTTCCAACAGCAACAAAACCAAAATGATGTCTGTAGGATAAATTCATTGTTTTTCCTTTTTGCTCAGAACAATTCATTTCCACATCATTATCTTCAATTTAGATAGGTGATCCATCACCCTCAGCATAGCTTCTCCTATGTTATGCAACAACTTGCTAGGTCCAAGCATTTTCATGTTATTTGCAATAGTTGAATATCTCTGTAGGTTAAAAATCCATACATTTTGCTCCTTCATTTGTGTTTTTGAATTCTATTTAAAAACATGTTTATTTTTTTCCCTGAGGACAGTAATAATAAGAAGGAGAAAAATGGCAGAAAGGAAGTATATGGTTATTTAACTTCTGCTTATGACTGAAATTAGTGAACACACTGGACAGAAAAACACAGCCAGTGAGAAAGAAGACATCTCCATGCACATTCAGTTTTGAGGGTAGTGTACTAAAAAATGGAAAATAGAAAAAAATCAGCAAAAAAACCTGCAAACCTTGTCTGTGGTTTTTTTTTTTTTTTGTTTTGTTTACTAGGTCCTAATGCAGTAAATATCTGTAAAGCATTTAAAGAGAAACAAAAGGGAATAGAAGGATAACCCCCAGAAAAGCTAGGCAAGTGAATGATGCACAGTCCAACAAATGATCTAAATTTGAGCAGTGTTATTCTAACACATGCCCTAGAGAACACTTCAAGAAGAGTTTATAGCAGGCTGAAAAAGTGAATTTGATGCTGTTGCATAGTTCTCTTTTTTTTTATGCTATTTCTTTAAAAAGCAGAAGATACAAGATTCCAGTGAGAAACTAATATTTCCAGACTGGTGAAGATGAGGGAGCAAATTAAAATAGAATAAACTGCAATAATATCAAATTAACATTATGTCACTGAAGAAAAAAGGTAGGAAATTGTTTTTTCTCATTTGTATATGAGACAGCTGGGGACTACATATCTTTAAGCATGGCATTTAATCACTTTCAACAAATAGATCAGATTTTTTTTTTTTGTCAGTGTCACATTCCTGCCCTACTTGTACACTGGAAAATGTGTGGGAAGAGAGCAGAGAAGATATGCTAGTATAGTACTGACACACAGCAGGTCCATTTGAGCAACTGCTTCAGGATATGCCTCAAGCAACTTTCATATGTTAAATACTCATATGAGTGGAAAAAGTAATTTTTCCAGCCTGAAAGTTTTATCGTATTGTCAGCTATGGGTGATCCAAAGACTGACATCAGGTAAATGTTTTCAGGAGCAGATTAATTGTTTCTTAGACTTAGGAAAAGCCAGAAAAGCCAGGATGACTTGGCTTACAGTATACAGACAGCCACACAACAACAACAAAAAAAATATTATTCCAGATAAACAAAATGCATGAGTATGCAGCGAAAGAGGAAGTGAACTTGATTTGTTTCCTTGATGGAGGTAATATCTCATAAGAAAATTTTGAAGAGGAAAAGACAGCAAATTTAGAATTTACATGAACTAAAATATATGTTAAATTAGATTCAAGAACAGCATGCGAAATTTGATAGCAAGTATGATAAGTGTAACCAAAGATCCCCTGAAGAAATGAAAGCAAATTATTTTCCTACAGAAAGAAGAAAGTTGTCCTGAAGGATAAAACCACATAAGAGTGCTAATGGGTTATCAAATTAATACAGTCCAATCCTCTTAATTGGGATATCTCCACAGATAGTTTCTTGTCTCTATTGCCCTATTTTAGAAAAATAATTTTTAAATCAAAGTTGTCCCACTCACTAAAAAAAAAAAGTTGTTTACTGAAACCGTATTTTTAGACTTCTACACCCTGTTCCTCAGAACTGATGTGCCTTATTATTTCAGCTCAGGGTGAAATATATAGACACCCTTTTCCTTTAAGATACAGCTAATTGCATTAATACATTGAAGACCATTTATGTTATGCTGTCCACAATGAAAAAAGCCAAAAGTTGTCATTTTCTTCAATTAAGCTGGTTACTCTTACCTCAAACTTCATTTTATAGTATATAAAAATAAGCTAGGGTCGCTCAATAAAGCACCTATGTTGATTTAGCCAGTTGAATAAACCAAGTATATTCTGAGTTAAAAATAAACAAGATGTTTATTGAGTATTTTTCCTCTCAAAGAGCTATGTAAATTTGCAAACTCCTCTATGCACATAAATCATTTTAACCCTCATTAAAATGCATCTCCTTTCAAGAATGAACAGCCATTGAACAGCATATGGTTATAAGGAGAATTACCATATTTGTTATGTTGGTAACAAAATGCAAATACAATGAAATAAAATTATATTATGATTTAGTCTTCTGAGTGAGCATATTCAGTGTGAAACAGGTATCACATATATGCTTTCCATGCCCTATTTCAGACTAACCTGCAGCTTGTAAAAGTGCTGAACCTTCTGTTCTGACAGAGTCTTCTGGGCACACGAGGTATTACAGCAATGACTGAAAAGCCATGATAATATATATATTCAAAAAGGATTTAAGTAAGCAGATTGTAAACAAAAGATAACCTTACTACTATGGATAAGAACACAGTAATAATGAATACCACTACTTGCAACATGACTTTTAACCTTATCTGAAGGACAAGACTTTCAGAAGCATTCTATCCCACGCAATCCCACTGGAAAAGTAGTGGCTAAATAGAAATGCAAAATAAATATTGATCTGTACTGAACATCGGTACTACTTTCTGTAACAAAGTTGTCTTTGCATGTTCCTCTTTCCCTTCCACACATCAACTTATGAAATCCTTGAGGAGTTTGCAAGATCTGACTTGATTGTTTCTTTGAGCATTACAGCTGTAGGGCATACAGGAATACATAGTTATGAATAACAATTATCAGAGAATATATTACTCAGAAAGGACAGTCATCAAAAAAAGAGGAAGACAATGTAGGTGACACACCATATACACACATAAACATGATTTTTTTTTTTTTTTCAGTGTGTCTGATGTATCTTAACATGGTCCTGAAGACGGCTTTAATGAAACACGAACTAAAGACAGCCAAAAGCATCTTGGGCTGCATTAGCAAAAGTGTAGCCAGCAGGTCTATGAAAGTGATCCTTCCCCTCTATTGAGCACTTGTGAGGCCACATCTGAAGTACTGTGACCAGTTTTGGGCTCTCTGGTAAGATGACAGACTGGAATGAGTCCAGTGGAGGGCTGCCAAGACAGCTGGGCCTGGAGAACATGATACATAAGGAGTGGTTCAGGAATCTGTGTTAGTTCAGCATTATGAAGAGAAGGCTCAGGGAAGATGATGTTGTCATCTCTCTCTTCTCTACAGTGTCCCATGAGATGGCTGAAGCCAGATTCTTCTCAGAGGTACACAGGAGGAGAATGAGAGGTAATGAACCAGGTCGCAACCAGGATAAGTCCAGCTGGCTATTTGGTAAATGTTTTTCACAATGAAGGAGGTCATAATGCTGGAATAGGTACACAGAGAGCTTGGGGAATTACTACCTTTAAAGGTATTTGAAACTTGACTAGATGAGGCCTGAGCACTGATCCTTTGATCAAGTAATTTCTCATGATTCTTATGTAACACATTAATTTCCCTTTGATCCAGCCTTCACGAAGATAAAGTCTGCAATGGGATCTGCATTTAAATTTCTCCCACCTAGAGCAACATAATGAAAGCTCTGCTCTTGAGGTAGAAAGATTCTTCATTCCCCAAATGTTTTTACAATCATCTTTTTATTGTTTCAAATGACAAAGATAAAATATGCCCATAGAAAATGTCTGATTTAACGAGATTCTTCCTGTTCGGACTTATACAGTCCTTTTGTTTTCAAGGTGTTCTGAGTTCTAGTAGACTTTGATGTGATTTAGAAATCCAGATTACCTAAGAAATTGGGTGCCAGTGTAGAGGATAATTAGTAAATATTTGATTCCTGTTGCAATTTCATATGTAGTGAATGAATTTAGCAATCACTGTTCCTAGTTAAAATCTACTCTATTGGGATGAAAAAAAAAAAACGTTTTAAGCCACCTGTCCTTCGGGTATCCTACAAATTAAATCCAGTAGATACAAAACTTGCATATGTCTGACTGCACGTCCAAGGGTATATATCAGAAAGAAAGAAAACATAAGCATGTATAGGTAATGCAGGTGTTTTAGAAGATAGCCACTTCAGTATTTTACTAATTAAAAATCTATATGAAAACTATCTTTTAAAACCAAACCAATAGGTACTTTACTTGTAGACCCAAATTTAGAAGCTTAACTATTCTAATTATTACAGAAATGGGGCGCTGCTTCTCTCTAAACTAAAATGGAAGATCACACCCCTAGTTAATACCCTTTCAAGGTTAATTAACATTCAGTGGCACTATAATGCTCCATGAGAAGAAAGATACTTTTAAGTGTGAGATAGCATTATACTTATACCACATTTAAGAAAATAATCAAATACATATCTATCAAATTGTGTTATACAAAAACCAGTGTTATATCATATAATTAAAGACTGTGGGAGGGAACTGCTGCATGAACAACAAACTTTCATTTTTAAGCTCTCTAGTATTTGGACCAAGGAAAATAGGAAAACTCCTATTACACACAATTCTTTTGATTTGGAAAAAAAACACCCCAAACATGAAGCCAATATTGTATTGGCAGCTCTACTGCCCTATGAATGTTCTTTCTGTGGCAATCCAATTCTTTGAAATTTTCTGAATATTTAGGAAAAAAAAATTGTTGAATAAATGTTGTCACAAGTTATTCAAACAATTAATTTTCTCTATATAGAAGTTACTTTTTTCCTAAAATAAATGACAGTAGATTCTAAGCTAAATCGGAGCAAAAATACAGTTTCAATGTAAAAAAAGTTTTTGAGAGACTAAATCAATTTAAACAAGCCAGTTCACAAAAATGTGTTAGTTGAACATAATACCCTACTTACTAGATTTTTTGGCATCTTATGTATTTTCTTCAGACAGAAAAGCATCCCTGTTGCAAGATGAAGAATCTATATTCAGTAGTCAAGCACATGTAAAACCTAATTGCTGTAAATGATGCAGTGCACCTTCCTTGCATCCAAAGAGTTGTAGACAAGACCATATATAAGATTCCACCTCTGAATTTTCTTATTACCAATGGCACACCCGCTTCTTTTCACACTTCACTGTAGCCTGCAAGTCCAGTAAATATAGTATCATTACTGTTAGCAATAGGATTCAGGGACTGCATTAACTCTGCAAGGTCTCAGACTTACAACTTGTCAGGCTTCACTTGGCTTGACTTGCCTGTGGCTTTTGTTTTAACTTGTTTAGCTGTGTTGGCAGTTGTTTAACGACCAGGTAAATATTACCCAACTAGTTTTAGTTTTATCTTGTCTTTGAGCAATTGTCTTGTATAAAGCATGCTGTTACAGTAATTTTGATACTTATCTGTAATTAATAGATAGTAATAATAAGTAGCCTTCCTGTGCAGAGTGAACTATGACCCTAGAATAAAAATTCATAACAGAGAAGTGCAGCATTAGATAATTGTAAAGGCCCTGAAAGTACCAGCACATGATGAAACCAAATACCCTCAGGCTAGATAGGCTCTTCAGTGGTCAATTATTGGTCATTAAAGGAAAGCTGCCTTGGGAGCTGGGCAAAACCAGTTTTAGGGATATTAAAGAAGATACATCCAACATATGTAAAATATAGCATGTAGGGCAAATTTTGTGTATTTGTGAAATTGCAGACCAAAAAAGAAAAAGTAAAGTATACAGTTCTGGAAAAACATAAAATAGCTCACAGACCCTAGAATGAGTAGCAAGTAATTTTCTTCTTCACCATCATAATCCTCCTGGTGAATGACTCAGGATGATGATGATTTACTATAATCCTCCCCCACTTATTTTGAGGGAGACTAGCAACAATGATCTTAAGATACAAAAGGAGCATAGGCTGGGTAAGTACGTGGAAAACATCATTCTCAAGAATGCTACAGGTATTAAAAAGTGTGTCATTGTAATTGGCCTAATAATAGCCATTTGATGAGTTTGCAAAGATTTTTAATTAGACTATATAATATATATGCACACACACTGATGCGTATTTATGGCGTTTCTTTTTTTCCACAGAAATTTCACAGGGTCTTTGGTTTGCTAGCCCCACTCTTGAAGCTTAGTCTGAAAAGCCATAGCTCAATCAGGAATTACTGCAAGCCTTCTGCCACAGACTGTTGATTTCTTCTATATACATTTCACTATACCCTGAAATCCAGATCCATGGATATTGCTGATTTAGTCCTCCAAACTAGAAATACTTAAACTCATTAATCATTTGAATATTACTAGTTATATATCATGTGGCACTTTTTTAACTGAAAAAGCCCATAAACCAGGCAATAAATATGTAAAAGGGCCTTCTCCAAATAATGACAACTGAGGAAAAATAAACTAAAAAATGTTAATGAGAATGTCATACAAGAAGAATCAAAGCAAATTCTAGTCTTTCATTTCACATTATCAACTATTCAAAGCAATAACAAAAAACTATGTTCTTCCTCCCTTCCAATTTTCCACTATGAAGCAAAATGTCAGTAGGTTTTGAGTAACAGTTAAAGAAAATAGAGGCATACAAAAAGCCTGCAAAAAAAAAAAAAGTCAAGTCAAGTGTCATGAACTCGTGAGAGTAAACGTTCACACTGACTACTAAATGTAAGTGCATTGCAGTAAAAATATTACTAAACAGGGAGGGGAATAAGGATATCTATTTTAATGTATTTATATACAATTATAATCAAACCATTTTGTATCTAATGAACAACATTCCGTTAAGGACTTTTAAACTTAGTATTCTTAAAACCAGAAACTGAGAATAGTAATCTGAAAATTTACATTCAGATGGAAATAATGGATTTCTAAAGCTGTAGGTTATCTTTATACCTAATATACTGCAGATACCTTAATGAGATAACTTCCTGAAATCTACAGCTCAATTGCAATCATGAGACACAACAATTTATTTAAAAGCTTCTCGATAGTTCCAGAATTTTAGAATAAAGGTAAAATTCTCACCTAAGAATAATGTAAAATTCTAAGATCTGAGATTACGTCCAGGTCATCTTTCAAAAAGCCCAACAGAAACAGAAGAAAAACACATTAATTTCTATACCAACAAATAACTTCAAAGTAAATTTAAGACAAAGGGAACTCCAAGGATTTATATACACTTTATAAAGCATTTAATATAATTTGTTTTACAATTTTATAGAGATAAAATTAAAAACTTTGAACTAATTTTAAACATGAATTGTTTATGTAACACCTATGCTAAAAGGACTCAATGCCTTACTTTTTTTTTTCCCTTTTATTATTATTCTTTATCACAGAGCTCTGGATTTAAGACAGTGGTAAACCCAAGGTGGTGCATGCATCCTGTTATCACCTTCCAGCCTTATATGCTGTTTATAATTTACAATCCTGCTAGCAGTGTGATGGATCCCTGACAGATTTCTTGGAAAAAATGAGCAAGTCTTTATACTTCTGCATGCCAGGAAATACATTTTTACCTTCATGGCCTTCCTCTGTGGATCAGATCTGCGTCTCCTGAATCAAAGAAGCCTATTTCTGTATCATTTATCAGTAAGATAGGAGTATATGGTGTCAGTCCAACAGGTGCTGAGCATTTCTCCGATATTTGAATCAATTTATTATCAGTTAGAAAAAGAGAAACCTGTACCAGATATGATCTGAAGTTAACACAGTGATAGCAAAAGTTGTGAAAGATAATATGTATAAAACAAGTGTAGATGAAAACAAAGGCAGTTTGTTGCTGCTTTCTTCTGGACTGAATTTATTAAGATTGGATTTATTTACTTTTTTTTAAATGATAAAAACTTTCACCTTTCCCCTACTTGAAAAAAAACACAGAAGGCCCGCAACAAAGAGAAGGTAAAAATCTCCTTGAATGCTGGTGACAGTTTCCTATAAAGGCTGTAACATTTTAATATAGAAATAAGATAAGCATAGCCTGCAAACAAATGGTTTGAGAGAGCTACCTCACTACTGTTGGTTCCAACGCAGTTTAGAAGCCAAAGTGAAAGAGGCCAGAGACTGCTGAAGCAGAACTTGTGCTTGTTGAAAACAGAGAGCCAAGCAAGTATCTGAACAATACACTGCCATGCTAGATGCGAATTTGAACACTCAAGAAGGAGAAAGGTACAGAAAGTTTATAAGGTCATTGCTACATGATTGCTGTAAACTACAAGAGGCTGAATACCACTGATGCAAGACAAAAAGGTTACAAACAGCTGGCCCAAGGCTAAAAATGAAAAAGTAATAGCTCAAAGGCTAACCCGGTGCAGGACAGAAGGTTACTACTGTAAATCGAAAGCAGGTCTCTCTAGAAAAGGAAAAGGGAGTGCTAATGAAAGAAATGTGAAGCCTGAGCACTAAGTATGAAATACAGACTGATTCAGATTTTTATGGTAACCTGATTTACTGGTGGAATAACATACCATTTTGCTGAACATACTTCTGTTTAAAACTGATGTAAATGATTCCAGAACCAAGCCCCCAGGGCAAACAGATAACATATCTTGAAAGAGTTGGTGGGTTACAAAATATGCAAGTCTTGTCTCAAAGGAGGTGAGTAAAAAATAAGCATTTTCCCTAAGGGGCAGTTTCATATTTTTTCCAGTAACCTCAAATATCGATAGCAGTAAGTTGAACAGTACCAGAGAAATGGTGACATTATTAATTCTTTACAATGCATTAACCTGATTAAAATGACAACTTAAGCATGAGTTCTCCATCCTGGCAGGCTGTTTTTGAAACAGAGGTCAAAGAGTTGGGTAAGAGATACATACAGGATGAAGTTGTCTTAATTGGAAGCATGAGCAAGCATTATCATGGGTGGGGGGGAAAAAAAAGGAAAGAAAAAGCCTATCAAAGCTGTTCTGGTTCTAGCCCTAATATTGTGGATTTGTTATTGTATGGCTACTGGAACTCACTGACTGCTTTATTAATAGATTAATTCCTCTTGGAAAACATAATTTTACATTTTGCAGAATTTAAGAACAAAAGGGACCAGAACTCTGGATGCTGTAGGCCCTAAAATTACCCCAATTACTCCTATATAAAGAGTCTAACAGTGCAGGCCATGCTAAAGAATTTAGTACGTACTTACTCAGAGAAATTAATAGACGAAAAACAGCAGTATAGTCTGAGCAATTCAGGTATCTTGCTCTCTCTTGCTGACAAACAGTTCCTTGAGTTACAGGCTCTCTAACCACTGGTGAAAAAAAATAAAATCATATACTGTGGTCACCTAAATTTTGAGAATAAAAATTTGAACAAGGATAATAGATGGTGAATCTCCTACTACACATAGATAATAGTTTGTTACATATAACAGACTTAAAAAGAAGTATTTTACAAGCTTACCCCAAGAAAGTTATAATCCTTTATCCTCTTAGTATCTACAATAAAATATATAGGAAAGATCCAATGATGAAAAAGATTACATGACTACATTTAATATATGTATTCTTTGTGCACTTAAATTAAGCTCTCTTCCAAGTCATTGGGTGTGTCATTCATAGCAGCCTTAGATTGTCACATAAGTGGGATTCTGAATGCATGCAGATGTTTAGGCACAAAGTACCTTTATCAGTAACTCTGGAATTCTTTGCTTCCTAGAGGCTTTGGTATATCTCATGGCAAAACAGATTGTCAGGGTTCCCTGCATCAGCTGAACTGTGGAAACTGCATATGATGTCTTAGATTGAGGCAAGCACAAGGTATTGCATCTTAGCTTAATCCTCTTTCATCAAGAGCTGTGCTAAGTCATGCAGAAATATTCATATGATCATCAACAGTTATTCATTAAATATAACAGGCCATTGTGGAAAAATATACAAAAGAACAGTTTGTGTCAACTGTATTAGGCTACTGCATACTGAAGATCTTTAGGCTGGTAAAAACAAAACTATGTCATTGTTGTGTAGTCTATGGTACATCAGACAGGCTGTCAAAACCAGAATAATGATGCCATAACCTGATGCTCACACCAGGGAGATGCTACACGTCTATAGTTGTTGGCTGCTCCAACCACCATATCTTGACCAGTTTTTTTTCAGTTCTGCCTCCTTTGACTTCCAGTGGATGGTCCAACCAACAACATTTTTCATAATGTCAACTCCTTCCACATCCTTGCAGACATCAGTGAGCAGTGGGGGCAGGGGCTGTGGTGATGAAGCCTTGGGCACAAGAGTGGGTGGCAGTGTTGCTGGTGGGGCAGCATAGTGCCCTCACTCCCTGACCAGACCTCATACTGCGATCCCCAGTGAGGCAAACCAGGCTGGACTAGGGTAACCAGGGCGAGCCACAACCTACTGTCGCTACATGTTGCTGCATGTCCTGGGCAGGCCCCTTGCCTATCCAGGAAGTCAAGTCAACAAGGGAAGATCAAGATCAGGAAAACTGGATACAGGCATGACTGCAACATAGCTCAGGCTCTTGCCTGTGGTCCATAAATGTAGTTCCCAAGACAATGCATGGAGGCCCCAGACAAGGCTTCTCACAACTCTCACAATTTAGTTGTTTTTCACAAAAGTTTGATCCAAGGTTACACAGCATCATAGGAGAGCTGACCTTGAACACAGGCAGCCTAATGCATAGGAATAGGGAGAAGAAGATGCCGATCCAGGTACTTAACTCAAGACCTTGATACAAACTATCCCCGCTAGACTGCCTGCAACTTGTTAACTGGGCAGTTGGCATGGAGTGTTTCCTGACTGCTGGTACATCAGCATCAGGGCTTGGAATGCTTTTACCTTAAACACCCTGACTCTTATGCAAATTTACATTGCTGTAGGTGATATCCTCCACCTCCACATAAACTCTACATCAGTTGTTACTGTGGAAGGTTTGGAAAGGAATCCAAAAGTAATTTCTGCCTGCTAGGGAAAAATAATGCTCCATCTGTCAAGATTTTTTCTACTGTTCTTTATAGATGGTTCGTACAGACAACTGGGATTTCATTCCTTATTTTGAGTATGTAACAGAATATTGGGATTGCAGAAAAATGGACTGCAAAACCAGACCATTTTTGGTCTCGGAACAGAATTACAAGTACCAGAGACATACATAGTATGATATGAAAACTAAATAAATCATTAAAGAAATTTTAACATGTCAGCTGTGAGCTAGTAACTGACCTTGTAAATTCTGAGTCAATTTCAAAACACATAAAACAGATCAGGATAAGTCAGCACTGACAAAACATGAACAAAGCTTCCCAATTCCCAGAATCCAATGTAGTTGCGTATATTCACACTAGAACTTGATCATTATCTGAACTACATTGTTTATACATGTAAGTCTCCCCAGGACACACACTTCCACTATGTGGAAAGTTGTAAATGTATTAGACACTTAATACTATCAAGCTTTTCCTCTTTATTCTTCCACCTAACATCTGTGTAATCATAGGTTCTCAGCTCACAAAGGTATCCTAGCAGTTAGCAATTGGAAAGTACTGAAGCATCCTAGCTAGGCTATTAGTATTGTTGTACAATCGTTGTGGCGTCAAGTTGCAGAATGGGCCAGATTCACGAGCCCCCTCCAGTTGCTTTCCACTGCTTTGGTAATGGAAAGCAGCTGTAAACCCACTTTAGCTGAACATTTAAGCTAGGTCTATGGTTATTTTGCACTGTCTGAGAAGCACAAAGCAGCTGGAGCCTACTAACAAATCTGGCTTTCTATTTATGTATTCTGGTAGTGAGGGATTAATTTTCAGACCATATGCAATTGCTTACTGGTGAGAAAGGTTTTTATACTTTCCACATAGATATTATGCAATATAACATTTTAAGAGGGTGTATTAGTACAAGCTGCGAGTGATTCAAATCAGACACATGCAGTGTTATAAAGTCAAACACTTTCCTTTTCTAATTTAAAATTGTTTTCTCATAGAATAAATAATATTTTACCCTTGAAAGGTTTTCTTTCTTTCATTTGTGGAAAGACCAGATGGGTCTTACAGGTCATTCACAGTTATGAGAGAAACAACAACAAAAAAATCCCTTTTCAGAGGTGAGATCTTGTATTCTTTACTGGAAAACAAATTATTTGCTTGGATGAAAACCTTTTGTATTCCAGTGTAATTGCTAATATCTGTGGGGTGTCCTGGAAAATGAGATGCTTTGTATCAAATAGTTGTAACTTATCCCTGTGCATAAAATCTAAATAAATAAATTGGAGCAGACCTTAAGGTATCATGCAGGGAGGAGATACAAGGAATACAGCTGTGAAATCAGTGGAAAACCTCAAGTGGTAACTAGTGGACAAGATGAAATTATTTCACAGTGGGACTGAAGTGATCTGGCTATATGGGGTTTTTTGTTGTTGTTAAAAGAAAGATATGGAGAGAGGTTTTCTCTGGACATCATATTTTATAAAGTATCTTAAACTACCTCCTGCTGTTGCAGTAAAAATAGCTGCTGTTGGAAAAGTCAGCCAAGGATAGATTATTTTTCTTGATTAGTTTTTTAAAATTAAAAGTCGGATAAGTAATTTTATGTACACTAGAAGACAGTACGAGCAAAAGAATTACAGTCTCATCAAGAACATCCTAAATGATGAAGGGATGAATTCCTTCTGAAGAAGCCATCTATGGCCATGGTGAAAACATGACTAAAAGTAGTGCATCTACAAATAGGACTGATATGTACATATTCTTTCAGGAATATTAACAAAGCTTAGCAAGACTTTTGTCTGTGAGAACTAGCTTACACTTTCCTTCAGCAGAATATGTAAAGCATGTGATCAAGCTACTGTAATTCATTAATATTACAGAAAAAGAGGTCCCATTTACTGTACCTATCCTGCCACTGACTTCAGTGCTTTCACCTATGCAAAACTTATTTTCTTCAGACAATGAAGGTGCATAGGAACATTCCCACCGGCATAAGACATGGGAGCAGCTGTTGGTGTTAGAAGCCTGATTTCATCAGCCTTGGCACAGGCCTGTGTAACACAGACTTCTGCAGATCAGAGAGCTCAGGGCAAGAGAAACCTAACATTCAGGATCACATCGCACAAGCTCTGCACCTACTTTGGAATTACATGAATGGTGCCACTGAAGTATCTACTTCAGCCTATCTGCTATAAACAACACCTACAGGCTCACACGCAAGTGTCTACATTACAGATAAGTGCATTGATCAGATGAATCCCACACATAGCAGGATTCTCAGAGATGTGGCATAAGAAAATGTAAAAAAGGTGTGCAAGAGAAAATTACTTTCTCAAAAAAAATGATCAGTGAATACAAGGAGACATGAAGAAAGACACAGACAGGCTGAGCTTCACACTAGCACCTATAGCAAAAGTAGTGAAAAGTTTAATATGACCTATGTTGGCCAAATAAGCAAGAAGGGAGAAATTATCTTTTGAATGTAAAAAAAGAAAAATAAGTCTCAAGAATTTTGACCCAACTTTTGACAAAGTTGAGAAGGCAGGAAAGAAGATGATTTAGCTGCAAGTATATATAGAGAGAGCAATGCATATGATTCTTCAGGGATTCAAAAGTTCAGTGTTCTGCAGGAATTTTGTCTTTTCTTTCCACTTACTTTCACATAGTTTCCAGTGATTAGTACAAGTTAAGCTCAGGCTAGTGATGCCAAGCATGAATTACTATCTCCTGCCTTTCAGTAAGCTTATTTAATTTCACTACTATTCTTACCAGAGCCACAAAACTTCCATTTTTGGCCTGGGAGAACACACTTATATCTGGTAATACTGTGGTCAGAAACTTCACATCTGCTTACAAAATGCTCTTCACGCTCAATGCCACTGTACACATTTAAAATAATCTGGATGTTCACATCACTGCTACTTAATTTCTTTTTTTTTTTTTTCTTTCTTCAACCAAAGTGAAATTCATCCTTCCTAAAAGATGTGTGGAAGTATCTTTTATTCTTTCAAGTCTATAAAATAAGTCCTAATTTGGATATAACAATTACGTTGACCCTCACTGGCAGATTTCACCAATCTGGTAAATCAAAGGTACTCAAAATATTCAACACAACTGGATAAGACAACATGCCATGATTAATCCAGTGAAGGTCTGGTAGTCAAAAGACAAACATGTATTTGTTCCTTCACGGCATATTGAAGAGATGACTTAATGTTTAGAAACACAACCTATCCTGCATGCTGAATTTGAGAGATTACAGGATAAGGTAAAGATGACTTTATTCATTTCCTCCAACATGCATTTTCTCCCTTCAATTCTCTCATCTTCAAAACACCACTGCTATAAATATACTTTGGTTGCTGCAGTAATACTTGTATAAAACTTTTCACTTACATTTCACTCAACATTTTCCAAAAGAAACTAGCTGTCTATGGATTAGATACAAAGCCTATTGATGTTGGAAAGTCTTCTGTGGGTTTTGCCTCAGGACTTAAGCGCATGGAAAAGCTCATGACAATATCTGTCAAGTGTAATTTGAAAGAAAGATTAATATTTGTAGGCTAGAAGCAACAAATGAGAACCAGTAGTTTGACCTCCTTCTCTTGAACCTCACTCAGACATGTCTGCATCAAACCTGTAACCTTGTGGTTAAAATTATAGCACACCCTTTGGAAGCCATCCAACAGTCTTGTAAAATTTGCACAATATGAAGAGTGCAAGACCTCATGTGGTAAATGACTCCATTAATTGCCCCTGCTGTTATTGCTTAAAAAAAAAAATTGGTCCTTATTTTCCATTTCAATTTGTCTAACTTCAGTACTGGAAATTAATCTAGCAGAAAAAAGCATTTAGTAAAGAGCCCACTACCCTCAAAAACATTCTTCTTGTGTAGGTACTTGTAGAACACTATCAAGTTACCTTGTAGCTTTCTCTACAATAAGATACATGGATTGCAGTGGAAAGAGGATGTCCTTGTTACAGAAGGCAGAATGAAAGCATTTTGCACAAATAATTTGTACCAGAACAGCTGGAAGGCTTATCAGCTTATCCTTACCTCTCAAGACAGCACACAAGTTCCTCTGAACCAACCCAGCGTCACATGCAGTCACACAAAAGGAAATACTAACAGCAATTGTGGTAAATTTTTTTTTTTTTTTTTTTTTTTTAAGTCAAGTGGCTATGTAGTACAAGGAGTAAAATGGCAGAAACTAAAGGTATTGAGGCCTTATGTTTTGACTACATTAGAGATGGAAAATATCAACAAAATATCCATGTACACATATATACGTGTATATGTGTACATATATGCACATGTGTATGGATCTCCATATATATGAAAATTAGTTTTCATTACCAAGATCAAAAGTAGAGCAGGCAGAAAAATCCTGTGTGTCAACATTTCAACAGTAAACTGATTTTTAAACTTGAAGGAAAGCAAAAGTCAGTTTCAATATAATATCCCGTGTCATAAATAACTTCCTTCGTTCTATAACAGTATTAATGCACATTGAAGTAGTAATTGCAATATAATGTGTCATAGTATTTACCATTTTATAAGCAGATTTTTGTTTTTAAAGAAGTTCAACATTTTTAGAAACATAGTATCACTTAGGACATTTTTATCTCTTGACATTAAAACAATATTTAAAGTAATGCATACATTGCATGACAAAGAACAAAAATATTTTTGGACTAAGAACATGATTATAGTTAGATTTGATTCTTGAGAACAAAATGAGTTTTTCTAAGAGACAAATATTCACTGTTATTTTACCAGTCCAGCATTACTTCCAATATGTTTCTATTTCGAGAATAAGCAGAACAGAATACTCTAGCATTATCTTTATTTTGGTGCTATGGGGGAAAAAAAAAAAAAAAAAAAGATGCTAATTGCCTTTTTAACACAAATGGTAACAGCAGCTATGGTGATAATATTTTAATGCAATTCTTATGTTTTATTTATGTTAATATCAACATACCATAATAAACACTTACAAAACAAACATTTATCATCTAGGCTTCTTTGCACAAACATTCATTTCTATTAATATTATTAGCCACAAAAAAAAAAACCACAAAAAACAAACCTGTATTTTGAAAGAAAACCAGCTATTTAATCATAAAACAGCTAACAGGGTGTTACTGGAGTAATTTACCTAATTGATTTATGAAGGTATTGCAGAGTATTTATTATTTAGCTAAAGAATGTAAGAAAGATTAAAGTTAAATTTTAGGACATGAATGCTCTGTTCAATCTGTTTTATCAATTTTGATAAATGAGTAGCTAGATTTACCACTATACTATGGCTGGTTTGGGGTTTTTGTTTGTTTGTGGGGGGGTGGTGGTGGCGTGTGTTCATTTTTATTGTGTCACATAAACATGAAGGAATATTGAACAAGTTTGCTAAAGTACTTCCTGATTAGGCTTTTTCCTTTCTGATAAATTGAAAAACCCTAGAAGGAAGAGTAAATAATTTATTTGAATGGGCATTGCATACTAGGAATCTATCTCAATCAATTATCCATGATACTTTAAAAATGGACTCTAACCAACATGTAGGTTTGCTTTACTAGCAAAGTAGATACATGCTTCCTCTGTAAAGCTTGCTTGATTTTTCCTGACTAATTATAAGGGACATTGCCTCCAGGATACAGATAGAAGGATATCTATGTATTGATTAGTGTTAGAAAAGACATCTGAAGTAAGAGGTGCCCTTAACCAACCTCCAGCTCTTAATTCCTTGTACACAGATTTTAAATATCTTGAACAAACCAGATACGGAAATGTATATCATATCCTCATGTTATTTGACTGTGAATTTAACTGCTAAAATTAATTAAAATTGCATTTCCCTGTAAAAAATATATTAAACTGTTGAATCTACTTATAACACAAGCATCAGCAAATTAACTATACATCAATTGTTTTAAATAAGTATTTTTAAGATAATTTAAAAATAACTTAATTGCTCGCTACTTTACTATTTTCACATTTCATAGACACAAAGCAACTGACCAGCAGTTCAGTGTTATGCTTTACTAGACCATCGCAAGTCCTAAATACTTGAGCTGTTTTAACACAAGTCATTGTAAACACAAATATTTCAAAATGAGTATGCTCTGAAAATGCTTTTAGACACAGCAGCAGTATGGACTTGCACTTCATTAGTCCACAAGCAAGGAAGATATTACAAATTTAAAGCCACTGCTGAAATTTTTCTTTAAGATGAATAGATGTAGTATAGATTTTTTTTTTTTTTCTATTAAAGAAAGCAAAATGGCTTGTATGAGAAAGGCAAAAGTTCACCTTAATATTCGGGGCATGGAGGATTGGTTTCATTACTTATGATTCCCACCACCCCCCATCACCTCTTCTTACAAATGAGAGTTTTGAGCACCTCCATTATAGAAACAGATAATTATCTAGGTTTTACAGTCTGAATATAATACTAGTATATAAGAAAGTCACTGTCACCTTAGCTCCCAGTTTGCTCAGGGTGAAATACAGCTTTGGGCAAAATTGATGAAGAAAGCCAAAGCATCAGTTAACTTCTACCTAAAACTACTAATGTGGACATAATTATACATTTAAATAATATCAGCTTTGTGCAGATATGCAATAGAGAGGCACACTTCATTTATAACTGTTCAAGAGATGCACAATTTAGTTATACTGCTATGATCATCTTCCTTGTAACATTGGTTTGTTTTCAATATCACAAAGCATGGCCAAAGGCAAGACAGGCAAATTTTAAGTTTCTTGTCTTCCTTTGCACTGATCTTATACAACTTTCAGGAGTAAGCACTACCAATTTGGCTAACTACCTGAACGAAAGAAATCCAGATTGTGAGAAGAATTGGCTGATTCACTGTCAGCTGTTTGGAAAACAGCCTCTCTTCTTCCTGTTATTTGTGTTACCTAACATACCTTAGTCTAACCACCTCATCAACTCCATTTCTCTTTCCAGAGGTGTGAACTTGGGAGAAACAATACCCTTGTAGTAAGTTACATTTCTGCATAAAGTTTACTTTATCACACCCCAAAATTCTCCTGCTTTTTGATATTGATTCTTAGACTACTTGTTGCTATAAGAGCTCACAGACAGTCAACAAAACTTTTTTACTACACTAAGTTGAAAAGATTGGTTTGCATTCTGTTTGATACTAAGGGACATGTGTCTGATGTGTCATTGACCAGAACCTCCACATACCACCGAAATACTATTGTGCATTATGGGGACATATTCTCTCCAAAAAGCACACCCATAGGTTCAAAAGAATTATTTAGAGACAAATACCCATTGACTATAATTGCCTTTTAAGATGTGGTCTGTATCCCCGCCAGAGACATATTGTCATCATGAGGCTAGCACACAGTGTAAAAATGTTGTCAGAGAGGAAACCATTAAAATCCTTAACATTTTTCTAGAACAGCATTTTAAACTCTCGACAGATGTCACTAATGCACCTGATTTACGGTAACATGCACTTTTACATTTTGTCATTCATATTGACTTTCCATTTGACACTCTCTAATGGATAATCAAGGTCAACTAAAGCATAATCAATTAGTCTGCATTAATTGGTGTCCAGAACTACATTTTTCTTGTGATTTCCAACATATCCATGTACTGTACATCTTTCAGCTTTCCCCTGGGCCCTCCTCAAGCATGTTGCTTTCAGAGTAATTATAATGAGTTAGAATGTCTTTGTTCAATGATATTCCAGCAAATTATTCTCCAGGAGCACCAAACAGAAGGTAAATTTTGCCTTAAAATATTCCGTGCTTCTATCAAAAATATCATTTACTCCTTTAGTGGCACATTGACAGTAATACTATAAAAGATATCTTGACAATCAGAGTGACAGGTAGGAAGACAGGCAGAAAATTCCCATCTCAGAAAATGCTCCTAAAGAGGGAGCGGGGGGGGGGGGCGGGGGCAGGGGAGGGCGAAGAGGAAATGTTTCTGCTGCAGCCTCAGAGGGTTCTCCTTGTTCTCCTTCACATACACCTGGGGAGGGTAGACTCTCTCTCTTACTGAACCAGGGCAAGGATAACAAAAAGAATTGCTCCTTCCTGCCTTACAAAGGTGTGCAGAAAGGAAAACCATTTACATTTAAAAGATACAGGATGGTCTGGAGTCAGAGTAAATCTCTAACAGATAAGCTTGTTTACAATTAACATCTTTCACTCTTCCATGCCATGCTGCTTCTCCTCCCTTCCCTACCCATCCTGATTAACCTACTCCTAAATACCCTATTAATTTTGGAAGCATTGTGATTTTCTCTTTGAACCTTATGAGAATCACAACTAAACTTCATTTGATCCTAAGAAAACAAATTCCTAATTTGTAGTCTTTCCAGTCAAGAAAGCCTTCTAGTCCTCATTCTAAGTCTTCTGAAAAGACAAGAGAAAACCACCTATATGTCTAACTTGCCGCTGCCTTATTTTTTCCTGGACAGAAACACTGGGATACATTGTCCCTCTGCCATGTTCTATGTATTCTGATCCTTCTCTCGTAACAGCAATGGATATAACCAGAAGCTTAGTTCTATCATGAGGAGGCAGCCTTATCCTCCACTATATTGAATGCTACCCTCATTTTGGGGTTATCCACAGACTTGCTGACTAGGCATTTTCTGTCATTGTCCAGATCACTAATGAAAATTCTAAATGGGGTTGACCCTATTTAGCAGTCATTAGGATGTGTCTGAGAGATACTACTAGAAGCCAACTGCTGGCTGGAGTTTGTCCCATTGATTATAACTCTTTGAGCCCAATGATCCACCCAATTTTCCAGCTACCTATTCATCCACTTAAATAGTTCATGTGTCAGCAATTTGGCTATAAGGATGCAATGGGAAAGCATGTCAAGAGCTGTGCTGAAGTCAAGGTAAACAACATGCGCTTCTCTTGCCCACAAAACAAATCACCTCATCATAGAAAGCAATTGGTGTAGTCAGCTACAATTTGCCTTTGTTGGTGAATTTGTGCTGAATGTTCCCAGTCACCTGGTCCTTTGCGTGCCTGGATGTGGCTCTTGTAGGATGCTTTTTTGAAGATGAATGTGAGGTTTACCTACTTTCAGCAACAAGGAACCTCTTCCCTTGCCATCACCTTTCAAAAATGACAGAGCAGCCTTGCAATGACATCAGCCATCTTCTCAGCATCCTTGAAGGTATCCCATTGGGCTGCAGGCTAGGCTCAGAGACTTGGAAGACATGGGTGATACATTACCAGAAGAATCCATGGCAGTGACTTTCATATCTCGGCCTTTTCAGTGTTGTCACTATGTCTACTGCCCCATCGACCAGTAGGACCACAGATTGCTTAATCTTTCTTTTGCTGTCAGTTTCCAGGAATGTCTTCATTTTAATGGTGCTCCTTTTTAACTCAGTAAAGCAGTATTGACTTGTGTAGACAGCAGTAACAATTTGGGAATGACCAGAAGTCACTTTCCTAGAAATCTCACTCTGCAAGTGCAGAAATAGCATGCTAACTTGAGATCTCTCAAAGAAAAGCATGCAACTAATGGCCTCTGAAAGCTTGTCACTCAAAGGTAGTCTAAGACTCTAGTTTAAAGGCTTCAAACAAGTAGAACGATTATTTAGGCTGCTGCCATGGAGACATATATTGCTGAGAGACTGATGGCAGATGTCATGAAGCTAATGAAAATTTTCTATGAAAAGGAATTTATTTGTTCGTTTTGATAACGTGGGTCAGAGCATTTTGGTTTTTGCCACCCAAGGCAGCCACACGAAGTTTCATGGATATTCACACCAGATCTCCTTCCAACCATATACTCCAAATGGCTTCTGACACTGAGTTTGAGTAGGCTGGAGACCCCAATGCAGTGACATCTGTCAGCAATTATCTCTGCACATTAATCCCTTTCCTTCCACTCCCATCAACAATATATTCCATGCTTATGCTATCCGTATTGAAACATGTTCACATACAAAAGCATCTAATGTCAGCATGTTTAAATATAGAACACAATAGGAGCAAGGCAATATATGTTACTTTGTTGGAAACATTGTGTTTTTTTTCCTGCTTGCTTTGTGTACCATTAGCAGTGCACTCCTAGGCCAGCAGTACTATGTGAGGGTAGAGGGCAACAGAATCTTTGCAGATCTTGTCCACTCCTCCTTTGTCATTTTGAACAAATGTTTTCTTTGCTTCTTAGCTATTCCAAAGTAATATCTTCCAACTGAAAGACTGAGGAAGTTAATTAGCATTAATTTAGCTGTCCCCTAAAGCAGACACATAAACAGTCTAAAATGCCAGGCTTTACTGAACATATAATCCCATCTGAGACATACATCACCTTAAGATCTCAAAATTAAGAACAGGTGTCCTATTCACAGAAAGATAATGTGTAAAATCATGGGACATCTCCAAGCCTCGCTAAGAACAAGAGAGGCTATGGGGTTGATCTTTCCAGATTGAAGAAAAGAAGGATTTTAAGTATTTTTCTTGATTTAGTCACCATAGCAACCATGACTGTTCAGGGTTTTCTGCTACTTTGAGTCTTTTATTCTGACATACCATATAGATGCACAGTACCTGTGTCCACATCCTTTAGGCCAAATAAGAGAAGGTGGGCAACAGATTGGTCAGGATTTCTTTCCAGCTAATGCAAAAAGCCACTAGCAAAAGAAAACTGAAGGAGAGAGACAGAGGCACCACCAAAGAGATGAGAGATACAGAAATAAATCCTTCAGCTGATGACAGACAGACATCTCTGACAGAGTATTAAGCATTGTTTCTACACAACAGGAAAACCAGAATGACAGTCCAGCCACACACATGGGACAACTCTGCCAACAGTGGTTTTCCTTTTGCATAAGCCTTTTATGGGTCCTTTATTTCCCATATCACACTGCAGGAACAGGTACTTCTCAGTGGTGCCCACCTTCCCTCTGCACACAGCCTGCTGCTCCACTGCAAAAAACAAATGAAGGCTTCCACTAATACAATTCTATACCAGAAGGAAAAGTTACTGCACGAGCCAGCCAGCCAAAATGTTGAGAACGGCAAGTTTTGTCATCACAGTGCAGGGAGAAAACAATGATGACACATCTGGCCCCAGGCTGTGACTATGCAGTATCCTTCTGCTCTGACTAAGGCCTGAGAGAGAGCTTTTAAACCTTTCACAGACTAAACCACTATTATGTGCTGCCTTATAGTCAGGGTACCTGTCTAGCTGCAATGTCTCTCCCTAGCAGCAGGGAGGAAGGGAAAGGGTAAGGGAACTGCAGGGCTTGGGAGCTCCCTCAGTATTAATGTTCAGAGCCACTTGGACAAAACGGTGCCATATGAAGCTGCTCTACCAATAATTTCTCTTTAGACAATTTCGCAACTATGTGCTCTTAAAAAATGCCAGCTTTACCAGTTTACGTGTTAGGCCTAAAAACATTTATATAGGTCTGTGACATGTTCAATACCTGCCTATATACTTATCAGTTTTAGGCCTGCTATCTGCAAGTTAACAACAATGTTACAGTTTACACTGTTCTGTTGTGCAATTTAGAGCTGAGATCGCTTAGGCAAAGCTTTCTCCAGATCACTTCCGTTGAAAATGGGACAAGTAGAAAAAGTCTCCATCTGCCTTTGCAGCATTCAATAAAACTGTTGTTTCACTAGAACTATTATTCAAGTTGAAGCATGCAATTTGCACTTAAAAAGAAAGAGACAATGATGAAAAGAAAAAATTCCATAACAAATAGAATTATGTTTACTTAATACACCAAGAAAGTAAGGAAGTGCTGTGCCTGATTTGTACAAAAGCTACTGCTGTTATGAAACACTAAAACATCAAACATCATTACATGACAAATCAAAATTCCTGCAATAAATTCACTGCTGATCACCTTAGGGACAAACTAGAACTGCTACTTAATGGCTCATTTTTAAGAAATTAGTCAAGGAAATGAAGTTGTTGTGCATGCCAGCTGTATTGAAGTTCCTGAAAACACTACAAGGAAGAAGCCATATAGTGAGGTGTTCAAGATTACATGATGAAAGTTTCAGGCATCTTACCCCTAAGAAGTAAACCTACATTTAATAATATCACCTCATTTGTGGCATCAGGTCACACTGTGTAGAAGACCTTTGCAACCAAGTTCACAAGAATACAGGAAAATTTGCTGCATTTCTGTAGTGCTGGATAAGACTATGAATACCAGATCTGAGCTCCTTATTTTAATGGAGGACAACTGAGGAATTCATAACTTCTAAGGAGCTACTTGCCCATATCTTGAATCAAACCAATCATTTTGTATTCCATCTGCCAGATATTTCATTAAAACAACATGAAAAACTTTCTAGCAGGTACATTTCCTATGATAACAAGCTAAAAGGAGAGCCACCGAAGAACAAAAAAAGTTGTTGAGGTATACGCATCTGCATTTTTTAAATATAGAGATCTTGCTGCACCCATCTTCAAAATGGATCACATCATGAACAGTTTGTTGAAATGTATGTAAATTCTCCAACCAAGAGTTATGAACCACTTTTTGGCCTCTCCTGAAGACTGTGAAGTTTTGTTTGAAGATGTCAGACATGTCGGACCAAAAAGTATTTGATTGCTGAGCAGAGCAGAACTGCTAACCAAAAGGAGAAGCATTGCTAAAGAAATCAAGTTGATGAATTCCTTTATTCAAAAGTGGAAGGCTTAATTCAACAAGCAAAATAATACAGAGCTTGTAGTTGGCTCCAAGTTCTTTTACATTATTAGTTTTCCCAGTGCTTGTGCACTGGTGCAAGAAAGGTGAAGAATGTGCAAGAAAAAAGTGAAACTCATTCCATTAGCCCTAAAAGGTTGGATTGGGATATAGAATTACAGGGGGGGGAGTTGTTTGGGGGTTTTGTTTGTTTTTTGTTGTTGTTTTTTTTTAATCACTAAAGTTTCAGTGCAATATTTTTCCTTAGAGAAGTCTGTAAAATTCCAACAGCCTATCATCAACAAAGCAACAGTCTAAAATGCAACTGTTCATTTTCATAATAATGTTCTTACACAATTCTTTTATTTTCTTTCTAAGAACCAAATTCTATGGCAAGATTTTATTTTCAGTGATGGTTCCATGCTGAAACTCCACACATGGGGCTAGATAGCATACTTTGATGCATCAGAGAAGAGAGACTGAAGAGAGAACATGACACACAGATTCCCAGATTAGAACCTAATTGAATTATCAGAATGCCCCTTTGAATTACAACATCCCTATTTTGAGGCATTCTGGCTTTTGCAGAGAATGTTGGAGAGATTTCTCTAGAAAGCTGGTTTTGTGAAAAATATATCACTTCTTTGAGGTGGGGTTGCTGTGGAATTTTTTTTTTGGTCCTGCTTAAAAGTTACATCCATCTTCACCAGTGCAACTGAAGAATAAGCAGACATACTCATACACGCTAGCACTAGTTACAGAGATTAAGATGTGACAAGACTGCTCAAGCTGTTACAAATAGGTGTCTAGAAAACTGCTAAAGCTATTATCTACACTGGCTAGCTAGCAACAGCAAAGGTATGTCTTTTCATTCTGCAGTCATAATACACAGTTAACTGTGTGGACAATGGATTTAACCTGAAGAGTTTTGCAACCCCACTTCCAGTAAAACGGACAGTCTCTTTGTTCTCAGAACTATACAGAAAGCATCATTATGCCTGAGTGTCCGCAAACAAAAAACTGAGTTACTCACCTTGAGACCAATTGGAAATCAGAGGACAAAAGATGAAGCTCAGTATTTGCCAAATGGTGAAAGATAAAATGTGGATCTTTAACGTATACTGTGTTTGAAAATAGGACAGAAAAAAGCTTTTAAAAGTTCGTCTCCCAAGAAACCATGTCTCATTCCTTCATTTCCAAAGGGATTACCTTCAAAATGTAAGACATCTTTGATAGAGCTTGTTCTCATTTACTGAAAACAAATGAAAGAGGAAGCAACCAGGGAGAGGGACAGAGATGCCCTACATTACATACAACTCATATTCTTTGCTAGCACAAGTTTAACTGAAAAATACTTTGTTTTCATGTTTTTTTCCCCAAGAGAATGTTCCTGATATGGAAAGAGTAGCAACTGAAGATGTGTCAGCTACCAACCACCTGCAACCTCAAGTTCTTCAGAGAATACTGGCAATGAACAGATAATTACCCACTTCCGTGTGTGTGTGTCTGTACTTGTCTCCCCTCCTGCCCTTGAAAATCTGTATACTTTTCTTGAAGTTATCAGATCTACCTAGAAAATCCTAAGCACTAGAAAACTGACAGAAAAATATCAGTGTGGCACTGCATAACAATTACCAAGCAAAGGTCCATTCAGTCTGGTTTCCTAACTTCCTGTTTTCCACTTATAGCACCAGATGAAAGCACAAGAATTTACTATATAATACAGGATAACTTGCTGCACCACAACCTTCCTTCCCCTGGATTTGCTTTTCTATAGACTAAGAGGTTGACCACAAAAAATGGTGCATTCTGAAAATGAAATACTAGTAAAATGTGAAAGCTTACAGCAAAATTGGTAGAATCCGAGAGAAAAAAATAATTGTTTTTATCCATTGTTAAAGATGAAATATCTTTCTGAAAATGGCAGATTTTATGTTCATGGTATAATTTTTTCCTATGGTTGCAATTTGTTTTCCTTCCCACAGAAGGGAAAAAAGTTCATACTGAAGTTGACTTAACACTACTCACTTCACTCAGGTTCATTTCTACTACTGCACCTTAATAAGATGACTCTCCCCTTTAAGAGAAGAAAAGTCTAGGATCCAGTCAAATCCTGTTCTAGCATATTTTTCTTCGCAGCTCTTGAAAACCTGATCCAGACAAAAATTAAGAGAATCAAAATAAGGTTTAGAAAAATCTCAAGGCAAAGACTTGGGAATAGAACAGTACAGCTACCGCATTTTTATGCATTTTCCTTCTGTCTTATAGCAAGGAAAGTGTCAGAGAGAAAATGACTAAGCTACAGAAAGACCAGCTGGTCTGGAAGAAGATAAGCATGTCAGGGCAGGTTATGTGACCCAGGGGAGAGAGACAGAAGTGAGGGATCAGCCCCCTCATCTCTGAATCAGGGCAGCCTCTCCTCTCTTGCCTTCTAACAAAAGGAAGGCTATATATAGTATCTCAGAAGAATGAGAAAGAAGGGGTAGGTCCGCCCTGTTATGAAAGTCTACATTTAAGAAAAGACTGAAAGTAAAACTCTAGGCTTACTTCAAGTATTTCAAAATTGATGACTAAGTGTAAGAACCAAAAGACAGCAAGTATTTGCCAGATCACCTCAGTCTTTGTGCATACGCTATGGATATGTGGTCTTGCTGACTTAGTAACTAAATGTGACAGTTCCAGAGCAAATAGGTGTTTGGTTTACTTGCAATATATATGCTAATAGCCAAAGAGATGAGACCACCTTAACTCCACAAATTTTTTCTTCCAACTTTCATTAATTTACCTTTATATTAAAGGCTCATCTCATTTATAAATTCTACCAGAAATGGTCTCGTTAACTATCATTTAGAAACTCTACACAAATCAGGAGGGTGGTTAGGAACAGAATAAGTCATCTGAAAGCACAAAAAGCAGTTAAAAAAAAAAGGGGAAACACCAACTGAGAATTTCAGTATACCTGAAACGTTCCAGAAGTGCAGAACTGGAAGACATTCAAGTCAGAATTCAGTCTTTTCATAAGCCAATGTTTTAACAATATCATTACAATCAAATCACCGCATAATCACAGAAGGAAGTGTTTTCCAAGCAAGTTTCCCACGTGTGGTTCCCAAAAGACCTGTCCCAAACATGCAGAAATAAAAGCAAGATGCAGGAAATGTTTTAATCAGGCTGCTACTCTATTAACTTAACCCATCTGGGAAATATTAGCAATAACTTATTCAGTGTAAATTGTTATTCTTTAATTGTTTTACCTAGTAAAGGGCTGTCCTCAGCCTCCAGCCCTTCACAGCTGGTCCACAACCTGTTGTGGGCACCCAACCTGTCCCTCCTTTCAAGTAGGTTAAAGGGCTGCAGAAGAGGAGTTGTCTCCTCAAAGCTCCAGCTTTGTTTCTCACTTCCTTGGAGCATTTCTAAGCACTCATTCATATGTCACAGATATGACCTAACATCCCACCGTCATATTGAATACCTGAGCTGCTGGGGAGGAAAGGCAGGAAGAGCTGGATTAAGGGCAGGAAAAGGAAGAAAGAACATTTATCCAAGTTCACTACACAGGAAAGTGTTTTGCCAGGTACTCTTTCACCAAAAAGGTGATTGTCAGAATGAGCAGAAAAGACAAAAACAATCTGACACTCAAGCCATTGAAAACTTGCTGTCCAGAGTGGCAAGGATCCCCAAATACAGCAAACCAGTGTTACTACAAACCTGGTAATTACTACACGCGTGTCATCCATCAGTTCAAGCAGTTACAAAACACTGCCATTTGTCTGTAGAAGAGCTTTGCTTCCCCTCCCTGTCAATATGCACACAGACAGGTTAATAGAAATGAAACAAGGAAGAGAGAAACACCAGTCAAGCTATGGGATATGTGTGTTTGTGGACTTACATATATTTACTATGGAGAGGCTTAAAAAACAAATCATAAACATCTCGCTACACAGGCAGGAGTCATGAGTATTCTCCCAACACAGCAGCAACACACTGCAGAATAGGAGCTTAAATTCCCTTCAACCAGTTGGCAGCACAGTAGTACACATGCAGTCTTATGAGCCATAAGCCTTGATTTAAAGTTAAGAGCATACATTGCAGCTTAAGGAAATATGCCAAGTTTATTGGAAAAATATCAATGTATTAATATTAAAGTCTGTACAGGTACCTGCCTGTCTCCTGGAAAGCTGACTAGAACCATATTTGCAAACTTTAGCAGACCTCTTCCAAATTCCGTTACATGTGAAAATGCAGCAGTATTAAGGTAACTTTTAAATTAGTAAGTGCTGTGGCTCAATATGAAGAAGTGCAGTGCAGGTATCTGTTGTTTTGTAATCAACTACCTGTGATCTCTAAGATCTAAGGAGAATTGGAATGGAGAAGTTAAAGGTTTAATCCAACTGTGAGGCTTTGATCTGCTAAAAAGACTTTTAGAGCTGAATCTGAAAAGAATCAGGATTTCAGTCTGCTTTTCTTTGTTCATCCTTGTTCTGTTGCCTAACAAAACCTGCACGCACTAGCCTTGTGGTAGATTTGACTGAAAAGCCTTTTTTTACAAAACAGTTCTAACATACTATCTTAGATGGAAACCTGCTATATAAAATATTATTATATAAAAAAGCTTGACATCTTCAGCACTCTAATGTGGTTACGTACTTGCAGAACAAGGAAGATGACAGATAAAAGAAGGAATTAGCAGTAATATTTTAGTTAGCTTGTTTATTTTTCCCCCCTTTGGTTGCACTAGATTCTGAAGTGTTTTGCTATGTGAAGTCACCAACAGATTGTCAATCAAATTTCTAAAAAAAGGTCCTGTGTGTTACAATCACTTTCAATATGCTGCTTTTTTTTCTTTTTCTTCCAAAAAAGAATGGAGCTTCTTTAAGAGAAACTGAGTATGGACTCTCAAATGATCTAGGAATACCTAATATCCTTACATTCGAGCTACACTTAAGCTACTATAAACCTCTTGATTTGTGTATTTGAAATACCCATTAAAAAACAACAACAAAACCACCAACAAAAACCCCAGGATTATCACATGCTAGTGACATTATACTGCTTCTGGAGAAGTGGCAATTAGAAGGTTATCTAGCTTGCTAAATGTTCTGACCCTTAAAATAGTAAGACTGTTTAAATAGATGTAGAGAAATAGCAAGTGTCCTAGCTGCTACTCAAAGGCTCCAAATCACTGTCCACTATCAACATTAATTCCCTGAAAAATTAAACCAGAAGGATTTCTTGACATTTAAAATGACCTCATAGCCTAGATGGCTTAGTGGTCAAGATGCAATGCTGATAGTTTTCCAAATAGCAAAAGAGAGGCTCAGAAGAGTTTTGTTTCATGGAGGTAAACCTTGCTCTTATGAGAACAAGGCTTATGCAGGACAGTAGGGTAATAGAGAAGAAAAATAAGACAACTGCAGCTTCTGCAGATGGAGGAGGAGGGAAATTCTGAATCTACAAGTTCCAAAACAAGGCAGGCCACTGAGGGGGAAATGGATCAGAAAACAGAAATAGAACAATGCAAGGACTGAACCCTGTTGTTAAAGTTGTTGAATTTGTAAGTTCTGTATAATATCCTTTAGAAACATGCCTTTGGTTATGTACCGAAGCATAACACCCTACAATGGAGAACAAGTTAATCTGAAGGCATATTCCACCAGACAAATGCCTACCGCAACAGGCATAACTAGCTGTCCATGTAATACATAGATTTCCTTTCCTTGGTGGACAATCTAATTGTTAGTTTCAAGCTTCCTCTGACTGCTGCAATGCTGTCCCTGCCTCTCTTCCCTCCCAAACCGTAATCAACCCATGTCATTAGCTGCTTAGTAACATATCCTTTTGTATTTACTGCCCTTCCATAGCTTTCCTTAAGCCTGTATTATTCACTCCCGTTTTCATCTCTCTCCTCCCTTGCCAAGTTCTCAGACTAATACTGTTCTTATAATTAAGGTATCTGCCCAGACATCTAACTTTAGTTAACATTAGCGATAAATTCTCAGGTACTATTTGTATTTCAGCATTTTCTTGTTTAGAACAGTTGCTATGTCTCTCAATTAAAATAATTAAAGAAAAAAGAAAGGAAGCTAAAAAGTAATAAAGAGTTAGGAAAAAATTATCATTAGCTTTATACCTAAAGAGAAGCCAGAGGAGGAGGAGGAGCAAGGAAAATTTGAAGTGACAGAATATTATTTCAATGAATGAATAAGGACAATAAGAAGCTTCTCTTAAAATAGTACAGAAGCATCTGGAAACCTTTCAGCAGTCTTTTGAGCTTCAAGGAATGGTACAGATCAGAGAATACAAACTGAGACAATTCTACAGGATAAGCACAAAAGCAAGAATATGAACTATGAAAAAACAGACTTAGAAATCTTGGGTCTGTTATAATTTTACTAGCTTAATTCTGTAACCTGTTTATATTTACCGGGGACAGTAGATAACTGCAGAATAAGATTACAAATCCTCAAATTAGGATTACGAATCCTCTCCATGTTCCTGCTGCCATTCTAACCTCTCTCCCTAATCAAATACATACACATGAACAATTATCTCAGCATCCCAACTAGATCCCATATATTGCAGTTTAAATTATTGGAAGAGTATAAAAACTTTACTGATCGATTAAAAGAAATCTCAATTCCATCAAAGGTAAATCCCAGATTATGGGCTTTGAGGGAAGAGATGAAACAAGACAATGAAAGAGGAAAAAAATCTGTTGTTTGAAATTCCTCAGCAATAGCTCGGACCTTCCTACACAAAATTGTTACTGTAGGAAATCACTGTAGAAATCATTAAGCATTGTACATTGTGGGGAAAGTCATGCAGCACACCACAGGCTGTCTGAAGGACAGCAGGGGGCAAGCTGCAATCATCTTCCTTCCCTGGAACCTACAGTGGAGACTGAATGGAACTGGAGGGTTAAGCTACAAAACTTTGCCAGTGCTTTGCGTGGGTAAAGTATCTCTAACTTTTCCCACACTAGTTTATTGACAAGAAGAAAGGTATAGAGAAATTAAGTAATATGGTTTTGGGGTGGTCCTATGCTGGGGAATCTAACTTGAGATACCTCTGTGGTGAACCTTTAGAAGCTCATGGTTTTCATTACATCCTAGAACCCCAGCAGCTCCAGTGTTACCAAAAAGGAACTGCTAAGTACCAGCATGTTTTTGTTTGGTGTTTTTTTTGTTTGTTTGTTTGTTTTGTCATTGCACATTGTTGTAATTGAATGAAAAAAATATGAAGAATACTATAAGAAATGCAAGTCCAACTTGGCAAGTCTGAAATGCACCTTAGTGTCTTGATTATATATGTAAAAATGTACTAGTTCCAGTCAGAAAGTTTTCTGTACTTCTGTGCAATGTAGGCACATACATCATAATTTCAGCTGGAAAAGAGAAATTCTAAGCAAATCTTGTAGAAAAATTCATCTTAAATGTATGAATTAGCCAAAGTATCATGGAGCCAAATATAAAGACATCTGTTGGAACAGAACTGTGTGTCAATCATTTGAGTAACCTTCTAAAACACTGGCACTTGTCTATAAGAAACAATGAAGCAAACGAAGCCCAGTGCCACCAAAAACTTGCCTGTATGCAGTATGTGTCACCTCACACAAACTACTCTAAAGGAAAAGCATAGTTACATATAAGGTTTAAAGAGCTTACATGATGCCATGTATACTATCTCCTGATGTTACACACCGCATGAAAGGGAAAGGCTTATATTTTAAAGATAAATAAAAATCATGAGTTTCTGTTGTGAACCACTGTGCCTTAAAATCTTTGTAAGAAGCCTTATATCTATCTGAATATGTGAAGTTCCAGTGTGACTTATTTTATTGCCTCTACATTTTAGCCACAACAGAACTAGTTGCAGTGGGCAACAAATATTTAACATGCTGCTTTATCAGAGGCTTGTCATGGGAAATAAATTAATTTATTTAATAAGATTGCCATGATAGCCAATAACATTTCAACAGGAAGGTTGCTCTTTGGACTAATTAAAACTAAAGCTTTCGAGACCTTTGCGCGCTCCCCCCATCCTCCTCTGATGTGCCTTCAAAGTATGAGAGGCAAAGAGTCTTTCTAAGGTTGTTTACTAAAGGTAATTTGATAGAGTTTTGAGCTCTACTAATGAGCTCATGTGTCTTGCATATTAAATAATATGACAGAATAACTCTGGGAATACAGAGTCCTTGGTTGTTGGAACACATAAAGAACTGATCTTGTAAAGGTCCCGACGCTCCATCTATGCATTGTCACTTAGTAACTGTATGTTCCTACTATTTTTTCCTAACTGCATGTTAACCACTACAGACATGGCAGCAAGTTTCATTTTTTAAAAGTGTAAGATGTGTTCCCTTTAATAAATGTATTTTACTGAAGATATAGTACAGAACATTTGCCTTAAGATTTAAGTATGGACTATTTTTGTTTCTACTTGTATTATGGGCTTTAAAAAAAGTCAGTGACAACAGGGTTAAAGAGTGGGAAAAAAAGTTAGGAAATATTTAAAATTATATCTATGCTTAAAAGTGAGGAGTGTGCTGCTACAGTCATCAACAGCTTTCAGGCCAAAACACAGTTACAAAATGCTCTTATGGTAGGTTTCCCTGACTTGAGTGAGCACAAAACACATTCTGATCTTGCCTGATCCCATGTGCTCCAAATACCTCAGCCCCATACAGGGAAGTTTAAAAAAAGACAAAAGTTATATGGTCAGTTCATTTGTTTCATTCTGTGATTCTATTATCACACAGATAAGGACATATTAGAATGCATACATGGACTGAAAATGATGAAGGCTTAAGCAAGGTCCTGATGCATAAACCTCTCATATCAACAATTGTTTCTTTCTCTAGCTCAGGTAATTTTTCCTCTTACAAAGGTGGGTTGGGGAAGGAGGAGGAAGAGAATATAGTTATGGAGTTTTACCTGTCATAATTGGTATAACATTCCATCTCAAGTAATGAAAAGGCCACAAACTCTTGCTTAGAAACTCAGTAACATTTTAATCAATGGTCATCTACTTATTTTCCACAGAAAAAATAATGAAAAAGTAATTCTGAATTTCTGTCTTCTCTTTTATGATTGCCTAAAAAGGTGGAATATCTATAACATGTAAATAGTACAATGTTTACATTTATACTGTCTTTCTTCTCCAGAAATAATTATATTCCACAGCTAGTTAACGTTTTAGTGGTCTGTGCTACTTTTTAAAAAGAAATTGAGGCTTCCTCAAAAAAAAAAAAAAAAGGTCAAAGGGAGACAATAGTATTTAATGCCTCAAACAAATAAGCAACTACTTGAACTGAGAATTTAAGAATTGTAAAGACAAAAGAACTGGCTTAAAAACATTTATTTTCTTTCAGAATAATTTGAAAATAGAATTTGTCAAGTAATATAAAAAATGTATTTAATATTAATTGTTTTATTGATCAGTAACGGTTTCATTGAAATCTTGCTGCACTAATTCCTGTAGCAGTCTATTCAGGACTCCAGCATTAGAGGCACTATGTGTATTTATAATAAAAATAGCTCCAACTCAAAGACTTTATTGTCTACTGAAAAGTCAGCCAGATATAACTTATTTTTCCTGCTTCTTAAGTAAAATTAAATGGAAAAAAATGAAGAATAAAAGAAGCATCCTGCCTCCAAAATGAAAGATCTTCCATTTGCTTTTTCCCCCAAGATATATCTTTTGAACACAAATTTTAAGGGGTATTATTCCTCTTCAAATTGAAAAAGTGGTTTGTTTGGGTTTTTTCTCCCTTGTTAATATTTTAGGCACCTGAAGTTCGTAAGAAATATTTTTCCTAGTCAAACATTATAATCACAGTGACAGGTTTTTCCAGAAGTTCCCTACCTCCAACTTTTCCCAGCCTTTTGTGTTCACTTTCCACATCTTTTTCAAACACAGGAAAGGAAGAAAAGCAAAAGCTGTTGCTGACAAAAATTAGAGGGTCCAAAAAAAGAGCAAGTTTCAATAAGTTCATTTCTGATTTATGAAGTGAAAAAGTTTTTATGTGCTCTACTATTTCTACATGTTTTTTTCTCCCAAAAAACTAATTCCTTCTGTCAATACATGATATCTATTTCAAACAATTACCAAATAATATATATTACAGATCCACTTAAATATTTATTTTGGTTTGAAGATTTATTACACAGACCAGTTAACTGTCTCTTTTCTCCAATTTTACCTGATCCATTTCAAGTCACTGGCATTCAAGCAAAATAAATAAGGGATTTAGGAAAGCAAGAGGAAAACTTTTTCCCAAGATTGTCCAGGATATTTTTTGATTTTGAGATGCCCCTGCTGGTGTGCTGAAGTGGTAACACACTGGAAATTCAGCTACCACAGGCCCTAGTTCTAAACAGGGCATGATTTTTACGCAATGCTCAGGTCGATATCGCTTCAGTTCCTCTAGATCACGATGGCTGTATTCTGCTGTCATAACATACTGGATACTGCACATTTTCTGCCACAATACCTTGAGCTACCATTTCCTACACCTGCCTTTGAAGTTCATCAGCTACGCAAGTCACACATCATGCAACTATACAGGCGGCACTGACATCTACAGCCCATTGCAATCACTCCACAGTAACAAGTCATGGTATCCTTTAGAGACTGACTGCAGCATGGTTAAAGAAATGGTGATGGACTTTTTTGTAATTACTTGTGACTACTTTTTTGTAATTAATTTATCCCAAAGTGGTTTTTGTAGCCTATTTTTAATCTGTGTCTCAAAACTGTAATGTGCTCAAATAGGGGATCAGAAGAAATGTGTTTGCCTAGTCACTCACAGAAAAATGTTCTGTTATAAAAATTATATGAAGGAAGAAGGCAGCACAACTGAAGAAAAAAAAAAAAACAAACCCTTACACCAGGGAAAATTCATAAATGCTTAAGCTTGATTCCTTAAAAGCACATTCAGTATATTTACTACATTCATATTTTGAAACAAGGCAATGAAGGAAAAGCAACAACTTTACTAGAGGCTTGACTCTCATTACGTCAGAAGGTACACAGCAGGCAGCTTACTAATATGCATTCTGGAATGAAATACATACTGCATGGTAATTTTCCAGAGGAAAAATATACCTTGTTGTGATTAGTTATGATTCCTAAAGTCCAGAATTAATTTGTATGTTATCTAGGACATCAAATACCTCTAATTTTACACACTTTGTTTCTAAGAACTACTCTGGGATACCAAATCGTAAAGCGATATGCATGGCTTGTAAATAGTTACCAGCATTTCAGAATTTCACAACCTTTAAACTGCCCCAACCCATCCTCCAGCAAATGCTTGGTTGAAACAATAGAGCTGTAAGTGTCTATAACATCTGAGCAATAAAGAGGAAAATAAAGGGTATTTCAATAAAGAATATTAGAAAACCTCCACATTGTCCCTACCACAAATCCCACATTCCTCTTTAGACACACAAATGCTCTCGATTTACCTACTGGCCAAGAACCATCTGTTCACCCCTCCTGCTCCCTCCCCCGCTTTTGGTTGAAAACAAAGTTTTTTGTTTAAAAAAAATGTCTTTGACACTACCTCTATATAATTAGTACAAGTTAAGAGTAACAGAAAACATCCCATTTATTGCATAACTAATAAAGCATGAGCAATAGGCTTTCATAAATGACCAAAAGCAGTTCTTGGATAGGATTCAATTGAGTCCTTTATGAACAAAATAAAAGTTCAGGATCTGGCGCAAGCAGACACATGGTCCAGCTGTATGTGGCAGCTAACTCTCATAATCCTGTTTCAGAAATCTTTATTGCCTCAAGCATTACTATCTGTTGAGGCTCAACCAAAAAGTCTAGTTTCTACCATTTCTTTCTTTTATAGTAGGAGTGAGCAACCCGCACTGCCTCTTGAACACTGAAGGTCATTCACTGAAAAGGGAAATAAATCAAGGAAACTTGACTCTTTCTAAAGTTTAAATTCTGTCTTAATATTAAGTCCTGCTTCTTTCTGCCACACATCTAGAGTACAATCTAAAGAAGCTGTGTCTGTTCATAGTGTAAGAGGTAAAAAAATGAGGAGTTATTTTCTCCATTCACAGGGAAAGCTAGCCTGTCCATTCCTATAGTATTGAGGGTGCATCATCTATGCCATTTCCCATTTTAGTGGGCTTCAGTAGGAATGCCTGTGTTAAAATGATAAATAGCTGATAAAGTTATCCAGACAGCTGCAGCTGAATTTCTAAAATCTTCTGCATCTGCTCCATAAAAATAAGGGACTTGGTGTGGCACTTATTAGCAATGATATGTCCTTCAAGTTACGTGGGATATTAACTTGCCTGAATGCTTCTAGTTCAATCAAAAGAAGAAAGCCACAGGAAACAAAAAAGCAACAAGAATGTGATCTTGATAAACCAAGATTTTATGATTAACTTGAAAATTTCAGATTATTTTCTTACAGTTTTCTGTTATCTCTTCTCAAGCCACTCTAACCATGACAAGAATGTTGATATATTAGTGTGTATATGTATATTCATTAATATTCTAGCAAATAAAATATAAAAATCACTGACAGATATTCTACAAAACAAAGTTTTGTCTGAATATTGAGAAAAGGAAAATTTACAAGGCATGCTTTTCAAATGTCAAATTATGAGTATACTCATGGGAAATCTGATTTTAGAACATATAATGCAACCAGACAGTGGACAGTTAGGTGCTATATGCTCATTGATAGCACGTGCAAAGTAAATTACAAGAATCAGATCAAGAATCACTCACACAAACTTAGAAACTAAAGTATATTCAGAAAAACATTTGTCAAATCACTCTGGGTAAACACATTCAATTAAAAAAAGTTACCAAGACTATTCCAAAAAAGGGAGGGATGTGTGCAAACAAAAGTCATCCAAGGAATTATTTGTCATCTCTCACTGAAAATTATATCTTTGCTTTTAATGTCATAAACTTGATTCTAATTTGTGTATTTTGAAGGCTATTTCTGTAACTATAGCTTTAAAGCAGCTAAAGTGAGCAAATGCTGAATGAATACAGCAGACAAAATAATGCTTTTTCAAAAGGAGATAAACAGTTGAACATGGATGTAACGGACATGAGACATTGCCTAAGGTGTAGTTTGTCGAATCACTTTTAAATATTGTCAAGCAGAAGTCTACTAGAGGGAAAAAAAAAGGCAAAAAGTCTCTCCAAAAGTAAAAACTACATTGCTTTTGCAGACTTCCGAGAAGGAAGGTCCAGGAAGGTCCAAGAAAAACAAACAAACAAAAAATCCCCCCAAAACCCCCCCACCAACATAATAGTAAGCATGCCCTTATTTCTTATAAGTTCTACAGACAGAAAGAAAGAAGAAAACCAGGAAAATTCACCTGTGTCTTTCAACATGTACAACCCTAAGTGCCTCAGTCGGCCAACACATCAGTACTCCAGAATCTTTAATTATCACCAGTTTTGTTTTCACTTTGTCTATATACAGCTGTTTGTAGCTTCTGACTTAGGCAAACAAAATGTTCCAAATCAGTTTCCCAACAAAGCAGCAGTTTTCTTCTAAGAAAGAATATTTAACCTAAAGATCCTTCTGAGACATTCCTTGATATAAAGAGGTAAAATTCCCTTTTGAGTGCTGCACTGAGCTTTTGAAATTTGGAGTATACATTGAATTTTTGCATCTCACTGAAAGACACTGTTTTTGTTATGCCTTATATCACAGTACCAAATTATGAGCTTACTGAGTTGTATTTTGAGACTTCAAATTTTTTTTAAAGCTCTGTTGCCAACCAATAGCTTTCAGGATTTGGGGGGGGAGGGGCATGGCATGGTGGTGTTTTTGGTTGTTTTGGTTTTTTTTTTTCCTTTTTAGGTTTGAGTAAAGTTCTACCTAAAAGTAGATCTAACCTTCAGTACCTAAAAATATGGTTTTAGTAGAATTTAGGCTCAAGCCAAATTGTAATAAAGACATCAAAATCTTTATTTAGCTGTCTTTAACTCAAAGGGCACCTACACTTGTAGTTCGATACTTGATGTGCTCTAGGTCCCTGCTCATAGCTAGAAGTCCTCCCAGAGCTCTGTAGGTACATCTACACTCTCAAATAGTTTAGTTTCCCACTGCACTCCCCAATACCGGGTCCCTGATCATTCAGATTGAATAAGTGTTAGTTATCATTTCTAGCCATATTTAGGATGAGATCCTCATGATAATTTGATCCAGGGAATACTCCATGAAGGCTATACAGATACTCCACCACAAGTTCTGACTCCTTCAGTCTTACATGGTCTGCAACTATTATTGCAGAAGGTTTTCTACCCTCAGCATTCCCACATGCATCATGCTACATTGCAAGTGATCAATACATATCTTCAGTATGCTGCAGGACTACACTGATGGGTTGTATACAGCCCTCAGATGATATCAGGTGCTGTGAACTAAAAATAAAAGAGGCAAAAACTTAGTCGCATATAATAGAGATGTTTTAGACCTATCAGGTATCGCTTGAGGCTGAAAGGAGACCCAGAATCAAGTGGCAGTTAGCATAAATACAGGCTGAATCTCACCCTGAGCAGTGCTGCCATAATCCAGTTTGCCTGGGAGCCAAGGATCAAATCCTGGAGTGTGTCTATTGAGCGGAACAGATATGGCATAGAGTGTTTCTCACATCCCAAACTAGAAAAAAAACAAACAAACAACAAAAACCCCACCCAAAACCATAAACAAAACCCACCACCAAAACAACCCAACACACTCCACTCAAGAGAGAAATGGAGCTATCATCTTTGTCTTCTGAAAGACTGCGTTCACTAGTCTTGCTCAGAGCACCCCAACCATTACTAGGATGTACAAGTCATGGCTTTTTTCTCATATTTTTTGAGTGATGATGATGACAGCTAAACATTATATATTTACTTCATGGTTAGTACATGCTCCAGGGAAGTATAGTGTGTAGTTTGTTTTCCACCCCCGCCCCTTAAACTGAGAAGGTTCAAACCACATCTTCCAGCAGTTATTTTCGTATTACTATCTTATTAGTGATTAAGTTTTAAACTATCACTTCCTAAAATACACTTCTGATCCACTTTTACAGCAACTCCTTTGTATATATGCCCTGCTCTCCAACTATATGTGTAGTATCCAGCTTTTAATTTTTAAATATATTCAACAGAAGAGCACTTGTGTGTTTTCATGAACTTACTTGGGTTTCTATTCATTCTGTCTTTTTATTGTTTTCAATTTCTGACTTCCCAGTTAATTTCAGAAAGGATAACACTTTCCAGCTTTTACTACTCAAACATGTCTGCTTTACCAAAACGTTAAACTGTATGGGTAAAACATTTAGAGCTTGGTGAAATTCCCCAGCAGGAAGATGCTGTGCTTTGGCAGTGTAGCGGAAAAAAGCATAGAGCACTGCAGAAAGCTCTCAGGTGCCAGGGAAGAACTAGCCATGAGTAGGACGATGCAACACAGAAAGCAGTTGCCCAGTTGAAAATCTGGATACTCAGTTGCTGCCCTCTTAAGCAGAGACAGCCAGATTCTTTCACTTTACATACATAATTGACATTGACCACCAGTTAAAGCTATGGTTGATAAAGGCGAGGGGGGGCAGCCAACGAAAACTGAAAACATTTATATATTTTTTTTCTTCCTGCTTTTTGGAGTGTGCAGAGGGATACATATTTTCCCACAAGGGAAAGCCTAGAATGATTCTGAATGGTGCATTAGCTAAGAGCTATTAGCAAAATTCAGCCTACATCATAGCACTGTTTTCACATTAGGGGAAAAAAAAAAGAAAAAGAAAATCCTACTTCTGATTTTACCTTTTAAAGCCCGACTCAAAATACATAGAACACTAAAGAAGTAATTTTATAGGCATTGAATGAATTAGGCTGAGGGGAGGTTTGGGGGTTTTTTTTTGTTTGTTTGCTTTTTTAAGGTATAAAGACCTATATTAAAATGAATAACATGCTGTATCAGGTCAGGGTTTATTCTTGATAAGAAAGTATTACTTTACTGGGGAGAGAAAGGGAAGGGGGAAAAAAAAAATCAGCTCTATCCTAAGAAGTTCCTAAGTAGCCCTAAATAGTTCATGGTTTTATCTTGTGTTTAATACTCAGTCCATATATTTACATTGTTGATTTATTTCACTATTAGAATTTGCTAAGTAGGGATGCTAGACTGTCTAACTTTTACTGTGTACTTCAAGCTATGCTTATAAGCAACTAAACCCTGTGAAGCTGTCAAAAGAAGAAAAATCTTACAGGCTTATTTTCTGTTTAGTAAACTGTAAGCAATACAAGCATTAAACAGACTGTGCATCTTCAGTATATTACAAACAAAGATTCAAAACACTGAAAAGAAAACCAGACAAAACAGCACAATGGCTTTGAATACAACATAAAGGCTTGTTTGTTTTCTCCAAATAAATTATTTTCTTGAAATCAGACTAGGAAAAATATAAGACATGATGAAATTCTTAAAGAAATAAATCTCAGACACACTAAGAGATCTTTTGTTTATGTTATCATGCTACATTAAAAGAATTCCTTATAGGTATTTTTATAGGTCATCATGTGAACAGAGGAATCATAAAACACTTGCAAATCACCAAAAGTAGAATAAAGAATGCTTGGCAATAAAGTGTCAAACCCAATTAGAAAGCATACATCTTTCAAAGAACTCAGAAGAGAAAAAAAATACAAACTTTCACTAGAAATCCTTGAAAATATCTACTTAATATTAACTCCCAGAAATTACAAGTGGTGATATCTTCTGTAGAGATTTACTGTAGCATTAATTTATATGAAACTGAAGTAAAAAAAAAGTTAAAAGAAGTCAAATTGGAATTCCAGATGCAGCAAGTCTCCAACAGAGGCAGAGATTTTAATGTGTTATAAGTAGTCATAGCTTTAAGCTCCTCTGACCCTTTTTGATTTGCAGTTTCTTTTACTACCAGCTATTATATCACTCGGGTTGGAAAACGTTCTTGTGTAGGCAGTGGGCAGAATGCTGATGATGTAATTCATGATTATGCAGAAGGAGGTTGTAATTGCTGACTTTTAAAAATAGCACCAGCTAATTCCCCCATGACCTCTTCGAGCCAGTGGAAGCTGCTGAAGGAGATATCTTCATAGTTAGAGTAATTAGGAAGCTTGGGGATATGAATTTCTCTGGAGGGTTATCTTCATTTTATATTGTGCTATTTACACTGCAAATTTTAATGCAACTAATAATTCCTTTTTTACGCATCATGATGTATCAGCTATTAGATTGCTATGAGGAAAGAGAAAGAGAGGGGGAAAAAACCAAAGCAAGTGGACTGGAAAGCATGGATTTCCAGTACTTAGTGAGACTAAGTCTTCCACTATTACAATCCAGGCAGAGAGTTTTAGTGTGTTACATCCACAACTCCCAGCCTGGCATCAAACCAAGTCAATAAATAAACTAGTTAATAAAATACTGTATTTTTCAGTGTTCTCTATAAGCCACAAAGTAAGAGTAGTCTGCAATGAGGAAAGGAAAGCAGTCACTAGTAAAAATGTAATAGCAGGGAAACAGATAAAAGCCCCATCTTCAGGAATAAAAAAGAATAATACCATAGACCTTTCAAGAGAGTTTTTCAACTATGATTCAGCTTCAGTTATGGTGCTAGCTCCATAGTATTATCATCCTCAATTTGTATTTCTTGTGGAGTAGCCAGTAGTGACTGAAAGAGTGAGTTAACAGAAATGTGAGCCTTTCTTGGGCAATATTAGGATGATATAGTCCTAATTATGAATTAAACCTATGCTGGAGGTAACCTGTAGCAGTGAAATAAATATAGATGGACTGAGACCTGATTTATCCCATACTCTTTCAAAATAACTTTTTCTTTCCCCAGGAAATACCTTTCTAAAGGATAGTTTTGGGATCTTTTTATGAAGACAGTGTATGAGGTCATTTTAAGGTTCATAACAAAGTGATTTTTTTGGGTCATCAGGTCCTGCCTCTTGTTATGATGAGCATCACATCATAAAACTCCTTCATTAAAAGCGCTGTAGGCCATCAAATGTGACTAGTTATAGGGGGGTTTTTTGTTGTTTTTTGTTTTGTTTTTTAAAGGACCTCTCTATTTCTGTTTTGAAATCTCTTTCGGAAAGTCATTTGTGATTATTTGAAAATCTGTATTTTCCCAGCTTAAATCTGGTTTTGGTACCTAATTATTCCTACATGCTCCAATGCAAACATGTTCCTTAAATTCTGTCCCTAGTGTTTACTTGTTTTTTAGGAAAAAATGCCCCAAAAACAAACTATGAAAGGTTCTAGATGCACTATTACTAACATAGTTGCACCTCTCCCTTAAATGCAACCCAGCCTCCCCAACCCTCCTCCATAGCTAGAGTTCTTTCTTTCAGAAAAGAGGTGGGTCTCTCTACATTTGAGCATTCCCTGTGATGTTCATGCACTCTACCACATTTTGGGCATCTATGTAACCATCATTTTAATTCTTCGTGGTGAATATCTAGAAAGACATAGCATTGCCAGACTTGAACAGAAGATCACTTTTATGCTTTCAAAAGCATTTCTAGTTTGCAGCAACATATGAAGGCTCAACAGGATTTCTGTTACTACAAATACAAAAGTCTTGTGTTAGTATGGTTTTGCACTAATTAAGAATTTGGGAAATCTGCAAGCTGGAAGCAGAGAGCTCAGAGAGCTTCCCCTCAATAGTAAAAAAAAAAAATTAAAAACTTATATTAATAATAATTAATTAAAAGGCAATAGTAAAAAAAATAATTGTCCTTGGTCAGGTTTAGAATTATTGAGGACAAGGTAACAATTCTAAGTTTGTGTCACTGAATGAAAGCATTAAAAAACAGAGAAAATTTTCATATTGGAGAATAAAACCAAACCAAAACAAAAAAAACAAACCAAAACCCAACAACACACTCTTCCTCCATTCCTTGGGGTAAAAAGGAGGTTCCATAGGAAGTTCTGTGGCAGCATATGGCCTTCTGGAATAACAGCTCACAATAAGAGTGAAGACGACTGGTGTGGCCGAGATCAGCCAGTGTGAATAGTTTCCACTAGCAGCTCCCCCGTCCCCTTTTCTTGTACCGTGTCCAAGCTATTTCAGCAGAGGAACTTATATGCAAGAAGGACATGCTTAAGTCTAAGGCTTTTAGGTACCATGGTTGATTGTTGCTAGCTATAGAGGTTCAACAGATTCCCATACTGCTGCTGACTTGTGTAGGTAAGCAAGGACAACCTTAAGAGATGCCAAGGAGTATGTAGAAAATTCTTACAAACAGTCTTAATTTTCTTACAACAACCTTAGTTTTTAAATGAGGAAAAAGAGCTCTAAGGAGTCATCATGAGATACAGTACAGTATCTCAGAACGTAATAGATATTAGAGACCAGGTAGTTCAGATAGTGTCAGTGATAAATTCCAGATCTTTCTCCCTTCTCCATGACAGTCAAAGAAATCCAGTCCTAAGGTGCCAACACAGGCTTTCTGTTCCCACAGAATAGTGACCAAAATTATTTTCTCAAGATATCATAGGACAAGGGACAAAGAAAGAGAAGTTTGACTTTCTGTTGTATAGGTCTTAAGAATCAAATTCTCTTTCTTTTCTTCCTTACCTTCTGTCTGCTTTTGAAAGAAATCTATTTAGAAGTTAGATGTTTTGAAATTAAAGGGAGAACTCTGGGAGAGCAGCAAGGAGTTTATAGGGCAAACCAGTCTTTTTGGTGATTTATAACACAAACTCCTTAAAAGGCGCTTTTTTTTTTCCTCACTTCGTTAGTTATCACCTAAAGTAGATACCACAGTAATCATTCAGAGGACACTGTTCCCAGAAGTTAAAAATTGCAAATAATCACTTCTACTTGAAATATTTAAGACAGAGAAAATGCAAACTACACTAGCAGAAAACATGAGGCCACTGACTTTTTTTGTTTTTCTGGATCTGCCCAGATCTGGACAGTGACTAACAAATTAGCAGCTGCTGCCACACAGCCTGGTGACTTCCCATTTGTGCGCATGGTCAGAAAGCACATACATGGAAGACATGTTCTGCTGGAAAAATCAGAAACAAAAAAACAGTGGTCTCAAACACATGGGTAAACTTGTCCTCACAGGGAAATAGCCACAGGAGTAAGGGAATAGCCTTTAGCTGGTGTAATGCAGAGTTGCTCCACTGAAATTAATAGTGTTTGCCACACCCACTGAAGAGTTTGCCTTCTCTATATAATAGCTTGAAATAAATTTAAAGGTTAGGTACCTACAGCCCATATCAGGCGCACAGAACTTGACAAGAAAGAATACCAGGCTATGTCAGCAACACCTAGACAGCAGGCTATTGGCACTTATTACTGTTCATGGCTACAATAATGTACATAGCCAAGATGCAAATGGAAGTACTTTTAATGTACTGGATAACCCATGTATTACACTTATTTTTACATTTGGTCTGATACATTAGAGAACACGAACATATCAAATGACTCAAGATGATAATCTGTATCCATGATTGCTGATAGAAAATTTAGATTGAAAAAAAAAGAAAATACTGCCATAGCGATAGCTAGAAGTTCAGGAGTTTCATAAAAGGTTTCAAAAAAGTAAAATACATCAAAGGAAACAAACCCTAAGGCACACAGGAGAGTTTTGTGACACTAGTCTGTTTCTTATAGGGACCTAAACAAACACAAAAAGTTAAGGTTGCTTATTGTCTCCAGAGAATCATGCTGACTGAAGCTTCAGTGGTGCCAAATGCAATATATACTGCTCATGTTTTCAATTTACCATAATACAGCTGTCTAGAATTATGTCAGAAATTACAGTGCGGATAAGTCAGGTCACTGTATTATTTGTTGCATTATTGTCCTTGACAATACCTCAAGGTCTTCCTTCAGAGTACAGTGAAAAACAGATTTGAGGATATCGCTAATAAGCTCAGACATTTTTTACTACAGTCTTCCTTGTACTCTCATACCATCAGTACAAAACTCCCTTTCCTCAACAAAAAAAAAAAAAGAAGAGGAGGAACAGAATAAATCAGCCCACAAAATTTTTACTAGAACAGTTTTCTTTAGAAAAGGATGGTATACCCCTGCATATATCTACCATCAGTCAACACTCAGGTTCATCTACTGTAATCTAATTATATTAGTTTTAATTAACAGAGATACCTACAAGAATTAAAATTAACCCATCATTTTTCATCTCTATCTGCTTGTATACACTGTGTGTAGCCACAAAAAAAAAAGCAAGTGAAATAGAACTTTTGTCACAGAAAAAGTCAGTAGTAAAATGAATATTTAACAAGTTGAAATCAAGGTAAACAACATCAACTGCTCTCCCCTTGCTTACACAGCCTATGATCTCATCACATAAGGTAAACACATTGGACAGTCACAATTTGCCCTGGGTAAATCCATACAATCTCACTGTACCTGAGTATGACCAAGTTGGCAGCGGCAGCAGGTTGTGCCAACAGACTCAGAAAAATCAAGGTAACAAGTCATGGCCAGGGACTGTGTCCAGGACACCAACTCAGGAACAACAGGAAATAAGGCCAGAGTAGAGACAAGCTACCTGTAATATGTCCATGAGCCAGCCAAGAGACAGGACCAGAACCAGGACTGGAAACAAGACTACCTACAGAGTAGGTCTGGGGTCCATGCAGTCAGTAAGTCAAGACAGCAGGGAAGAGGATTGAAGACAGACACCTACTTATAGCACAGCTCAGAGCAAGACTGGGCTCCTGCGTCTGTGAGCAAAGCGTGTGGGTGGGGTGTCACAGGTGAGGCCGGTCAGAGCAATTAAGGCTTATTGGTGCATTCAGGGCCCTGAAACTTGATGAAGTGCCTCATTAAGCTATGCTTTTCTTAGCCTTCTTTTTGCTGTCAGAAGCACTCTTGTTGCCCTTCTTGTTTACTGCTTACAGAAGCACTCTTGCTGCCCTTCATGTCCCTCTGTTTCAACTCCACCTGAGCTCTGGTTTTCCCAACCCTGTCCATGCATGCTCAGACAATGTGCCCATAATTCTCTTGGGTAGCCCATCCCCTCTTGCACCTTCTATGTACCTTTCTGTATAGGAGCTCAGTCAGGAGCTGCCTGTTCATCCATGCAGGCCTTCTGCTACATACATACAGAAATTGTCCTCATCACACTCCTGAAGCCTGCTAGATTGCTACCACTCACTTTTTCCTCTTCATGCAGACCCCTTGTTTCAGACTCAGCTAGCTCTGATGCCTGCCCTGACTGTTCTTGTCCCTTCTTACTTGTTCCCAGGGCATTGTGCTTGTTCTATAACTGCAGTTCTGCAGGCAGAGAAGGAGCCTTCCTCCTGCTGCCAGAAGCTGTACTTTTCCAGCCTTCCTCATCAATGGTAGTCCATCCACTCCTTCTCTGAGCACAGTCACTAGCTGTCCTTCCTTACATCCACCATGGGGCTTGGGCTCTTGTTTCTGCAATGTCTCTCTAGAGACCCCGTCAATATTCTGTTCATCCACCCTGGTACTATGCAGTCTGCTCATCTGCTCTCACAGCTCCTTTACCTGGTGATTCCGTGTCTCAATGACAGCGCACCTCCCAAAGGTAAGGACACATTCAGGCCAATCCTAGGGAGAGGCACCAGGCACTACCTGCAGCTGAAGGCTGCATACTCCCCCCAGAACTTCCTCCGGGTCAAGGCCTCAAATGTCCCTAGAACTGTTGTTCCAACTGGTGCTGGAGACTGTGCCCTGTGGCAAGCTGACACCATAGATGAGCAGGCTCAGGGAGTTTTCAGCAGAGTTTCTAGACCTCTTTTCAGCCATAGCTGTAGCAACTGCAGCACTCCAGGATCTACACTCCTTGCCACTGGTTATATAGCTGCTCCCCACACACCAGCTGAATAGGTGTTTGACAGTCCCTGAGCAGCAGCCAATTGGAAATAGAAGTGTAGGCACCCCCAAATCCAGGAACTGCCAACACAGGCTGACTGTCAGAGCTGATAGAAGCAAAAGCCTCCAGAAGCCAACCCTCACCTGCAGCAGCAAGCTGCCAGAAGTTCCCCCAAGGAAGATGATCCCTGCAGAAGAAGCATATGGAAGAAATTCCCTGAAGAAGCAGCCTGGAAAGTGCTGTGACAACTGTTATATCTCTGCTAGCTGATTCTCTTAGTTGCACTCAAGCACAGGCACAGTGAGAACTAGTTGTTAGCACATGGGCATTGTGAATGTATTAAAAGATGAGGAGCTTTCTGAGAGCCAGCCCACAGTCAAGTCTTGTATGTTGGAAAGATTTTCTTAAGGACTCTGAAGGGACTCTCGCACAACCCAGAGAGCCATTCATGGAAAGCTGTCAACTAGAAGTGAAATTGGAGAAAAAGAGTCCTCTGAGAAAAACAGTCCTCTAAGAAAAAGGTGCATGCAAAGCTATGGACCGACTCAGGGCCTGTCACAACCAGACCATTGAAGCCCTGAGAACTTCTTGCATCACTTACAAGAAGACCCTCTACCTGTCCCACTACTAGAAAATTCTGAAAGTCCTTGGGAAAGTTATTGCAGCGTCCATGCAGGCAGTCCTGTCAGATTTTCAATTACCTGTAGCAACTAGCTCTGCCAGATATTAAACATACATGCAGTGAACATACACAGAAATAAACTGCCTACTATCCTATCTGGTTTTGTGAACTGCATGCCTATCAGCAGCTAGAACACACTAGGCACGCTCCTGGAGTGCATCTGCTGCCACGACTTCAGCTGAAAGAAACCCGATTCATGCTTTCATGCCCTTGGAGCCTATTCCATGGCGTGAACGTTTTGCAGTAGATAGGAGATTTGTTTCAAAAAATTCAAACTCAAATGTTCGTACAGATACTCTCACATTCTTAAGAAATGCAGAAGATTATCCTGCTCTCAACCCACCTAACTATAAACTTTTTCATTGTTTGAACTCCTTGGATGATAATATTGGCCTCTTACCAACAATATGTAGTTTCTAGAGAAATTCTTTGTCTTTCCCAGGCTGGCTTCAGACTTTTTGTCTAATACTGTTATGGTTTGTTAGCTCAACTCTGTCCATCAACTGAAGCAGACTGGCTACCAGTGTGACCTTGGAGCAAAAAACCCAGACATCCATGTAGGAAATTGCTGAATGTGGCATACATAATGTGTTCTGGCTAACACTGAGCTTGCCATCAATCATTCCTTTTGAAATAGTCCCAAAAATTAATGATAGGCAACTTTTGCACCCTAAGCACGTCATCCCAATGACAAACAAGATCTTTCAGGGTTCAGTGCTATCACAACGCGTACTTCAGATAGGCACAGGTAAAGTTTTGAAACTAAGATATGTGGTTTGCAAAATAACTCCTTATACGTTTCCAGCCACTGAGGATACCAGTGAGCATATCAGAGAGATAGAGTTGGGTGAAAGCTGGGACATCTGTAGTGAAATCCAGGGAAGGCAGGAGAAATGCAAGATATAATACTGTTTATTTTTAAATGCTGGTGAGCTTTCCTCTCTAAATCTTAGACTCCGCTCAATCATCTTAATAAAAAACAGGCATCTAACAACAATTGTATTCTACCACTAAGACCTCTCTCTGCCTGAGACTTAACAAGAAATTACAAAATTGCTGTTGATATGTAACTCCAGATATGTCTTAGGTAAAACTAACCAAGAAAATACATGAAATAATGGAAATTGGCAGGGTTTGTAATATACTACATTTTCCTATAACTATAAACAACCTTTCAAATCTACAGCAGACTATGTTTTGCTTAACTGTATATTTGTTAGCTGAAAACATTTTTAAACCACAAAACATTTCCATTTTGAAATTTTGCCTATTTTAACTCTTCAGGAGAAGAAGTGAACAAGTACATTATACCAGGCTTCTACTACTACACAGGTTCCTAGTATCTGTCAAATCCATTTCAAGGATTTTGGTATGATACATGGACTGTATTAATTCTGAGAACTCCTTCTCTTTCCTTTGTCATCTGGCTTTGTTGAGATGGTAAACTGGTACTCTGTGTTGTTAAAATGCTCCTGGTTTAGAAATAACTTGTATTTTCAGTCCTTAAACAGGACTTAGATACTATAATGACACATGCAATATAAATATTGCATACACAAATGACAGATGCCAGAGCTTGATGTGTGTTTTCTATGAAAGGCATGCTATGGTGTTTCTTTCCAGTTAAAATATCACTATAGCCAGTCAGTCCCTGTCAAATCAGTTGTTTAAATGCAATACCAGAAAGGTCTTGAATTAATGGAATGATCTGATTCAAACATAGTAGATCTTCTTAGCCTTGTTTCTCATCTGCCCCACAGAAAACTTCAGTCTTTAAATCCCCCCTCAATGGCTAACTTCCCACCACCTGCCCAGCCACCACAAATACCAGCTAATACAACACTACTCCATTTCAAAGAATCTTTTCAAGAAAATCTTTTCTGATTCTTGCAAACTCTAGCAGTTTGTAGTTTAAACGGTATGATAGAGAGTGACAAATGGAGACACCAGATAATAAAAACACTGTTGCTGTTACTTGTGGACACAAAATAGTAGAAGAGTCTAGAGGATAACTGAACACCCTTTTAAATATTAACTCAAACCAAAGAGTTTCAACTCTTTCCCAGGATTTTTACAGTTGTTTTTTTCTACTAAGTCTCACGTTTTATTTTTGCTTTTCCCTTGACACCGAACCATGATATTGCCTCTTTGAAAATTGCAGACAAAGTGAGACAGATGTCTTGAATGTGTAAATACAAGGGAATTGTTTATCAAGAAGCCATGGCCATGTGTAGCTCTCAGGACTTTCTCCTTCCTCTGTTGTGGGAGATCTGTTAATAATTTGCATCACAAGTAGAGAAAATCAGATACAAACTACTACAGCTATCCAGACACGTTTGAGAAAAAAACTGGGAGATAAAGCCAAAACAGTACTAGTGAATCAGCAGGTCTGCTACTTACCACGAGCTAACAGAAAATTTCCAGAGAATGCAATATCTTTCTGCACTGCCTTAAGATGAAAAATAAGGTATTATAAATGTATTATAAATGGTAAAGAATGACATCTGTTTCTGTATTATTTTCCTTTATCAGATATTAAGCCTCTTTTTTTTTTTTTTTCCTTCTCTTTTTCATTTTATTGGCAGGAGGTTGATTTCCCTTTCTTTCTTTTGACAGAAAATGCCAGAACTTATGAATAAAATAACTTTTTGTTAAACAGAAATTTCTTGTACATCTTAATTACATTCAAAAAGCTTTTCTCTGCTTTTTTTTGTATACAGGATAAGTTTGAGCGTATTGCTTATAATGTAATCAAAGGTAATCAAATATGTGGTTATTATCTGTAAGGTAATGAGTGAGGAAGAATGTATTACTACATTCTCAATCATTGCAGAGTCCAGATGATATCATTAACGAAAGGAGCCTAGCTTGAGTGGTTTTGTAATAACATCTGAACCCTAGTATTGATTTGTAATGTGTAATCTACCACTTCGCTCACTGTGATTCACACTGGTAAGAAGAAATTAGTTTCTTTTAGAGCACTTTTGAATTTCAAAAATATACATTTTAAAAACTTTTCTTTCCTGAACCATAGACCTAAAATAAAATTTGATAGCAGTGGAGCAGCACATTACTTTGTGCCAACATGCATGCATTGACTTTATCTCATTAAGATGGAGAATTGTTATTTTGTACTATTGATTTTTAGGTTCTCCTTTATAATTTTTATTGGCCTAATACTGTCTTATTCTTCACAGTATTTATTTTCAAAAAAACCTGTATTCTGGGCTCTAGTACAAGCCAACTTGCCCACTAATCATCAGTCATCTTGTGCTACTGTTAGTGAGATGAAAAAGACAGAATTTAAAACAAGAAAGGTTATATCTGACCCATACATGCAACTGAGAAAAATTTTCATTTTTTTCAGACCTCAGATGATATTTCAGAAAAATTGTTTCCTGAAATAATTTTCTTGCCATCCCTTATCATTCCCTCCCACACATGGCTGCAAAATATCGCTGAGGCAACTAGCAAGGCTACTGCTAATGCTAGTTGTTACCATTGTCAATATTGTCATCATCAAATGCTCAATAGATTTTAAGTTTCTTTTAATCTAAATGAAGAAAACAGGTAAGATTTTAAAATCATGGTGTCAGACATTCAACTGCAATCTCTCTGTCACTTATATGATAAATGCTATGCTACTCTATTTTATTCAACTCAGGAATCAAAACTGTGGTTGGCAGTATAAAAGACAAAAAATCTTCCCTAAAAAGTAGGTATTTAAATTTATCCTTGATGCCAAGAGGATCCAGAGAAACAGTGTGGAAGAAACATGAGGAGTCAAGATGTGGGCCATGAAAGTAAGACTTCTGCACCAGTTTAAAGATGGTCTTGATTGAAAGTAGCCTGTTAAGAATTCTTGAATTAGCTATGTATGAATCAGTAAGATGCAAGGAATAGAGCAATTTAGTATGTCAGTCACTTTAGATATTTTGGTTGATGAACTAGTCTTCTCAGAAAAAAATATTTTAAATGTGAAGCACACAAAACAGCAGGTGAGCAGTGGGGTGATGAGACTGGCCTTGTGAGAGAAAACTGGAAACAAGCCAAACCTAAGAAGGAGATGGGGGAGAAGGCTGAGAAGGTAATGATACATGATATGATAAGATACGATATGATACATGGAAGACAAAGGATAAAAATGCGCTGATAAAGACTAAGGAGAAGGTGGCAAGGCTCAATGGGACAATAACCTCAGCCTGAAAATATATATTTTGGTATTTGGAGTCATCCTCCAAAGTTTTTTGAATGTAGGTCCACTGATACCAGCTTGGAATCCCTCTAAGAGAAAGATGACTCCCACTCTTCGTCTTCTGGCAATTCTTTGCTTTCTTTGTGCTGCTGAAAGATTGACAGGATGGATAAAGGTATTGTTCATTTTTCAATTATTCATTAATGCCATTGACTTAACATGCCTACTTTGAAGAGCTATTTTGTGCTCCTTTGTGCTCTATCTGTAGGTTGTGTTGTGGGTTGTCACTATAGCACACATACATTCTGCACAGCACTCTGCCTCCCTCACCCTACTGCTATCTGGCTGACAACTTTATTGTAAAACATCAACAGAAAAGATGTAGTTGCATATTTTTGGCTCCCTAAACAGGCCACGTTATGTTAGGCTGTAAAATAATTACATGACATTCTTTGCTTTCCAAATTCAGGATTATCTGGCCTGTGCCTATGGCACTACCGCTACATCTGCTGATGATATACATGACAGCAAGAACAGAGGCTGATTTGCAGTCTCAGAAGCTATCAAAACTAACAGCACTGAAAACACAATAATTATATTAATTGGGCAATGCCTCTACAGCACCAGCTTTAGCTTTGCCTTAGCATTTAATAACTTTTCTTATACTGGCTCTGTCAATACTAAGAAAAGTCAGAAAGTACTCCTCAGTGTCTTGGCTTCACAGTAGGTACTCTCAGAAGAAATCTGAGCTGGTCAAAAGCTTTCCAATGGAATATTTTCTTGTCAGAAGACATCGTTTCACCAAAATAAAAACATTCTGCAAGAATGTATTGACTCTGACAAATTTAATTCAGTAAAAGCATACTTTTCCTTTGGTATCATTATGAAGCATTAAGACTTTTGTTTTAATATAATTTTAATTTGAGAGCATCTCTTTTACATAGAATATACATTAAAATAATAATAAAGTATCATTTTTATTGAAATAGAATATTTGGATTGAATTAGCATTATCTTTTCCAAGAATCATAATGAAGCAAGTTCAGAAATCACAGAATTTTCCATTCCATAAACTTTAAATTTCTAGCATATTCCTGCAAATATGAAGTAAAAAATTACTTCACTATTCAGAAACAAATAGTTCTGTAAAGGATGTTCACAACGCTTTTCTCCAGAAAAATGATGAAGTTTATAAGCCAATGTTTCTCCTACACAGTTTGTAGAACTCAGAGCAGATCCTAAAGTGACATAAATCAGAAAAGTCCACTGTGACCACAGCAGGGAGTGTTTAATGCAATCAATCATCATGAATGCTCAGGCTTTTCAGGTGCACTTGATGATAGACACTTACAGCATGTTTTATAAAGTTAGAATTGGAAGAACTTACCATTGCAGTTCAGTTTGCTGTTCTGCAGTGTGAAATTTTGGCAAGTCACTTAATTATCCTCTGTCTGGTCTCCTTCTGTAAAATTGAAATAATATTTTCCAACTTTCATTCAATCTGGAATTAGACCTTACTCCTGCAATATACAGATGTTGGTAGACTGTGTAGAGCAAATTGGAAACAGCAGCATGAACATATACTACATGGTTAAGGGGGACATTAGTTCTTCAGAGTGGAAAATATCTTCTAGTATGTGTTTATGGAGAACCTATTAGAAATAATCTGTCAGTCCTACAGAATATATTAGAATATAAAGGAAAATAAACAACAACATTCCGTTTTTAGTATTGGACAACTCTACTGTAGTTCTTGTACACTGAGATTACGTATCTCAAGTTGCCAATTGGTAGCCTCTTCATAATATAGAATTTTTAACTGACTACATACTTCATTATCTCCTACATTATTTAAACTTCAGGACAGTGGGAAAGCTCATATCTTCACACCTCTGCAGTATGGTAGTTTTTTTCACCTTTCTTTTTTTTAAGTTTGCAAATCAAAATAGTCATTAATGGTACAGACACTGTATTTCAAATCCAAGCCTCATGCACACAGGTTTATTTTTTAAAATTGCTTTTCATGTACCCACAAGAGCTAGTCCATGAACCCTTGAAGATTGCAGAGCAAAAGCTATTGACATAGAGGAATGAATTAGATTTTGACTAAAACCTGTAAGGGAAAACACGTTTACAAACTCAATAGTTAACAAATTCCTCTATATTGAAGGATTTCTTTATACAGAGCAAGGTTGGAAAACCCTAAAATGGCACACCAGAGAACTGTTAGAAAAAGACAGTCACTGATTTGCAATTACCCTGTAGACAAGGTGTCTGAATAATATTGATTATTTCTGTTATCTATTAATTATTGTTAGATTTGTCATTACAAGACATTGTTCAAATTTCACCTAGTCTGCCCTTGCCAGAGGGGGCAAAGGACACTTACTTTATCCCAGGAATTATCAAATTAGTAGTATGAGCTAATTAATTAAGTCAAATGTATTATGGAATGGTACATAGACTAGAATTTTATGCTCTCCCTGTTAGCTCTATTTCTGATTAAGTGCAGCTAGTTCATACCTATGCAGGAATTAAAATAAAAAGGATTAGGTATAGGGTTAGAATATAACACTCTTAGTTGATAAGGGAGACAAATGCACGCCAGTTGTTGGAATTCTCTACGTGTGGTCTAAAATGCTCAGCAGCAGAGCTTCTACAATTCTGACATTCATTAACACAAATTACCTTGTGGTATATCAGAAGAGCCTGTAGCAGCATGCCATATAATAATTGTCTAGGATATAGTGTTACGGATTCTGCAGTGCCTCCCAAGAGTCTGCCAACTGCACAGCAGAAAGCGAACAGTTTGTGTGCAACAGCTACACATGTGGCCTGTTAGTGAACAAGACTCCTTAAACAGTCAGGAGTAAAATGACAGTCTCCATTAGACCATTACACAGACACTGGATATCTTCCTTGCTCTCCAGAGCAGTAGGAGCTTCTCAGCCACTCTGAAGTTACATGACCAAAGAGATATAATTGGCTCACGAAGACAAGCCTGGGACTCCAACATGTTTCTTTTGTAACATTTCTTAAGGAAAAAAAAAATGTTTTGTTGGTAGGACATTTTAAAATTGTGGAAAAAATTCAAAACAGGATTAAAAGACAATCTTTGAAAAATCATTTTATCTATGCAATAGCCTTCAATATAAAATCCCACAGCCTGAATCTGTTTTCTCATTGGCATGCCTATACAAATCAAATTCATGTTATCCTAAATTGTCTTAATAGCTGCATGGACCATAACTCAGTAGATTCTTCTTTGCCTCTGATTTTGTAATGAGCTTCCTTCTACACAAGCATGTTGAACTTGGTAGAGTGCCAGCTTCATATTAGAGTTTAATAATATACCTTCTATTATAAGTCTTAAATAGAAAACAACCTGATTCAGTGATAACTCAGGAGAAAAAAAAAAGAAACATAACTAAATAAAGAATAAAATATATACATTATATTGTATATACACATTGCAGTTAGTGATGAAACCAGACTGACCCACTAGTAAGTTAAGAAGTGGTTCAATTATGCTGTCATTATTATATCATTCAATAGATTTATACCATAAAACCAAAATAAATGTATTTTTTCCATAGGTGTATACACGTGTTGTCATATATATATGAAAATTGTTGTCATACTATAGTATCACATTGGTCAATATCATACCAGTTATATCACGTATATTTTTTACTGCACAATTTAACAATGAAAAAAAACCTGAGGGATAATTTCAGTCTGGACATATCAGAAGGATCAGGTTCAGGATTTGATTTTTCTGGAATCTTACAGATTGATCCATGTTACTCCAGTTCTTGACAGAATAAGTCCTGAGCATTCAGTGGATTTCACTGAAGGCTGAGTTACTTTTCTAATTAGGCTACTCACAAGCTTTAGTAGGTAGTTTTTGCCACAGAATGACAACTGTTTGTCTATGTAGGCTTAAATAGTAATGTAATCGGTCAGTGCATTACTTCCCTTCTGTCGTGGTTTAACCCCAGTGGGCAACTAAGCACCACACAGCCACTCGCTCACTCCCCCACAGTGGGATGGGGGAGAGAATCAGAAGAGCAAAAGTGAGAAAACTCGTGGGTCAAGATAAAGACGGTTTAATAGGGAAAGCAAAAGCCGCGCACACAGGCAAAGCAAAATAAGGAATTCATTCACTACTTCCCATCGGCAGGCAGGTGTTCAGTCATCTCCAGGAAAGCAGGGCTCCATCACACGTAATGGTTACTTGGGAAGATAAACTGCCATAACCCCGAACGTCCCGCGCTTCCTTCTTCTTCCCCCAGCTTTATATGCTGAGCATGCCGTCATATAGTGTGGAATAGCCCTTTGGTCAGTTGGGGTCAGCTGTCCCAGCAGTGATCTCTCCCAACTTCTGGTACACCCTTAGCCTACTCGCTGGTGGGGTGGGGAGAGGAGCAGAAAAGGCTTTGACTCTGTGTAAGCACTGCTCAGCAATAACAAATAGCCCCATACTAGCTACTGTGAAGAAAATTAACTCTAACCCAGTCAAAACCAGCACACCTTCCTTTGCTGTAATCCTCCCTAAACTGTGCTTCAAAGTTTGAGAGGTATCTTTACCCCCTACAGTGAAAGGCAGATAGATCTGGAATTCAATTTATTATTGTCTACCATAGATATCTCTGCAGCTTTCAGTAAATTAATGAAAAGGATATGTTAAGCTGGGTTAGTCCTGTGTAATACAGCTATATTCTGCTTCCTATACCCACTAATTCATTAAATGCCATTGCTGGCTGTGTCCGTACATCCCTCAAGATGTAGCTCTGGTACAATAAGTTCCCAGAAAAACCTTTGAATATATGAAGGGAATACACATACTTAGGTATTCTATTGACAAAGATTCACAGGTTTTAGTTATGAGTACTCTTTTTTTTTATTTTGTTCACATGGCGAGACACTTGCAAACAACTGATATCACCTGGAATTCATATACTTAAACTTTTGCTTGGAAGTCAATGCTGCAGATGCTATTGAAAAGAAAGAAATATTATTTCACTTCCTTCTTGATCATGTCATTACAGGTAAATAAGAGTTTGAGCCATTTTTTATTTGGTACATGTATTGAACATCTTTTTATATAATGATGAGCTGTAACAATAATATAAGAGTTGGGGAAGTGTTGATATGCTCAGAAACTTGTTTGGGCAAAAAGAAATACTTGTAATGAGCAAGTCAAGGATTTAGTGCTAGTGCAATTGAAGTCCTAACCATCTAATGAAAGAATTCCAAATTTAATCATTACAGAAAAAAGAAAAAAAGATTACTATTAGAGAAAAAGATCTCAATAATAATAGTTAAAACTGCTATACAGACAATTCCTAGTACCTAGCAATTCCCCACTGTTATGGCTTACCCTTCCACTATCCTTCTGGGTCCTAAGGTTATTGGCTAAACTTTAGGGGCTGGAGGAGCCTGACAGCAAGTTGTCAGCATTCTGATTCCTTCAGAGGGAAAGATGGGATGTTGATGGTAGGGGTTTCTTTCTCTTCTTTGGTGGCAGGAGGATGATTTCTTTTTCCTCTTTCTAGGGCCCATTTGGGGCTAATTTTATATCTCAATATCTTATCACTTTTTACAATTTGCTTTTTCTTCATTGCTCTTCAATTCCACTTTACACCTAAATATACTATATATGGAGTGTCTTACATATAGCGGATACTTGTTCTTTGATGCTGTAAAATCTGTATTGTCCAGCTCCCATGCCTGCTTTTATTATTGGTAAATGATCACTGGTGAATTGTTTATCATCTTGGGTTTTGATGCCGTAAAATCTGTATTGTCCAGCTCCCATGCCTGCTTTTCTTTAATTATCGGTAAATGATCACTGGTGAGTTGTTTATAGTCTTGGGGTCTCCAGTGTCACCACATGCCACTTCTCTTACTATATCATGTCCACATTCCTCTGCACTGCACTACATCCCCATTTTCAAGCCTCTGTTATCATACCATGCCTGTACTCCTCTATACTACTTCATTATGTATGTGAAGATCCTAAATGTTTGTTCTATGCAGAAAAAAACCTCACTTGTTACTACCATCTACACAAAAATAACGAGAGCTTTAGGTAGATCAAGACAAGTCCAGACAAAGCCTAACAAGATTCAGTCCAGAGGTCTGAGTTAGCATCAAGGCTGTACCATCCATGTCAGTACTGTAGGTTTTGGGCTACAGATACAGAAAGCATTAGTAAGCTGTGTAAGTAAAAAAATGAATGGTGACAAGCTGGGCAGCTACTCAGCCAGGCAATGACAGCACTTAACTCACCCTGGTAGTATCAGAAGCTTTAAAGGAGGTATCAGCCACCATTCCTTTCCAGGAGAGCATGCAACCACATATCAAAACACAGCTGACATCCTATGAAAACAATATATTATTTTCTTTAATTTCAACTATGAAGTAAAACCACAGACGTTATTAAATGGTGGAATTGCCTAAGTGGTTTCAGATACATGTGGTCCAGATTAATATCTTCAGGAAATGGTTTGATATTTGACTTACCAATATCAATGTGATATGTAATTACCAAGAACATGTTTACACAGTGTAATACTTCGGACGTATTTTTCTAGAGTTCAGAGCAAAACCAATTTTGTAATGAAATATAGTGCTTGATAAAGGCTGGAGTTCTGCCTTGTGGAAGTTTTCATATATAAACATTCGTAATACCTCGTGGGATGGAGATGCTACCAAAGTGGAGAAAACAAAATAGTTCAAACAAGCCATACTTTTTGGTTTAGAGTAAAATGCCAATAACCTATCATGACTGTGATGGTATGACTCACTTTAATACTGACACATATAGATCCCACAAACCACAAACATTTGGACTGTTATTTTTAACAGCCTTTTAAAGACACTAAAAATAAATGCAAATAATAAAACATCTTTATTACATAGCTGTACTTGGCAAAGAAATTAGAGTTGTTTTGGATGATGGCTGTACCGGGTCTGGCTGGGATGGAGTTAACTTTCCTCATAGCAGCCCATACAGTGCCGTGCTTTGCATTTCTGGCTAGAATGGTGTTGATAATACACCAATGTTTCTGTCGTTGCTGAACAGTGCTCGCACTGCATCAGGGCTTTCTCTCCAACCCCTCTCCACCCCACCATTTTCCCCCACCCACCACAAAGGCCAGTAGGCTGAAGGCGGGCAAGAGGTTGGGAGGGGACACAGCCAGGACAGCTGACTTCAACTGACCACAGCGATATTCCCTACCATATGACACCATGCTCAGTAATAAAACCTGGGGGAAGGGCAGGAGAGGGGCAAGACTTTAATTACTAATGCATATTGTCTTCCAAAGCAACCGCTACATGTACTGAGGCCCTGCTTCCTAGTGGTTGGACATTGCCCACTGATGGGAAGTAGAGAATACGTCTCCTCATTCTGCTTTGCTTCCACGTGCGGCCTTTGCTTTTTTCATTAAACTGCCTTCATCTCAACCCATGAGCTTGCTCATCTTATTTTCTTCCCCTGTCCTGTTGAGGAGGGTGGAGTGAGAGAGCCACAGAGTGGGAAGCCTGGCAACCAGTCAAGGTCAACCCACTAGAATGCATTTATTTAAAAATAGTGCGGTAATTGCCACTGCGTTCATGTGCCATGGAGTCAAAAGGAATAAAATTGCAGGCTCTCTGAGATGGACTTTCCAAACAGTAGGCATTAATATAAAATGCTTATTTGTGATACTATAATACAGAAATATCACACCAATAGCAAGAAAGGTAGGAACTGTTCTTTTAGGGCTTCTTTAGCAGAGGGATGAACAGGAAGTTATTTGTAATTTCATTAAAATAAATGAAATAAACAACAAAAACTTAGCTGGGTCAAATCCTGAAGTCAATTACTAAGCTCCTGTTTATTTCAGGTTCTAAAAATGTCTTTGCAAACCAAGAATCAGAAATGAAGGCAAACAAAGTTTAGGAGAAATTACCCAATAGTTAAAAATTTTTCCAAGCCACTATATGCAGTCTCTCTCACCCTAGGAACTGTTATGGATCATCCAAAGCCAGGAGGATATTGTAATTTTCTAGGTTATGATTTCACTACAGTACACAGGAACACACCAATACATTCAAAGAAGATCGAAGAAATGTATGTTTCTATAAGTTATTCCAATGTTAATTACAAGTGAATACTAAAATATGTGATTTGAAGAAAATTAAATGTTTGTTCTAAATTGATCCAGGTGTTTTCTGCAAGCTCAGAATAACATCTCCGGGTTTTCCTTTTCTCATACATCTGACAAACTTCAAAATTCTTGAGTATTTGATAGGATACTACAGCAAAAAACAGCAAGGTACAAAAATTAATATATTATAAACAGTAGTATTATCTAGTTCTTATGTCTTTCTTTTTATAAGTAATGTTTCAATTGCTTTAACAATAAGTTAGCACCCTTTCCATTTTACAGATGGGAAACTGAATCAGACAGAAGTCATTCAGTCACAATTTGCTAAACTAAGAGAACATAATATGCAAATTGGGTCAGGGATGGAAAACAAGAAAGGTATCCTGGATATCAAACCTGGTCTTTCATTTACATTCCCATAGCATGTGAGTATGCACATGGGCTACACAGATCTAACTGCTGGTCTTTTCTTCTGTTTTAAGTAAATGTCTCTTTCTCTGTCTTTTGAGTTGTTTGTTTGGTTTTGGGTGTTCTGGTTGGTTGGTTGGTAGGTTGGTTTTTTTGTAAGCTTAGGTGTTTTTTTCATGTCCTTTTCAGTTCTCTGGTCTTATTTCATGAATTGAAACATAAGTACTCAGATATATTTTCAAACTGCAGGGGTGTATATATACATACATAAGTACGCAAAAAAAAGTAAAAAGACAAAAAAACCAACAACCCACACGTACCACTGAAGCCCACGTCCCTCTTGCCATTTGTGATATCTTCTTCAGCCTGAATAAATAAAAGTTTACTGCTCATACTCATTGTATTTTGTGTTGACACTAGCTAGGTTTTTACTCCCCTATCACAGGGAATACTCTTAAGCTAGGCAAAATTCTGAAGTCACAGAATCTTTCTGGTGGACTGTCGCTGGTGTGACTTCAATATAGTAAGACTATATCTCTTTGGTCTAATTTTCCATATCCTTGCATTTTATAGTAATTTATGCCTCTGCATAATGAGGTGCAAAATATTTGTAAAACATAATTCTCCATTCTAGTAGCCATGACATTTCTTTACATACTTTACAGTGACATACATGAACACATAAGGTATATTATTATACTAAAGAGTACAGAACTGAGTTAAACTTTTGAGTGTTTCATGAAATGTTCCAAAAGGTTGTAGTTTTTCTTCTACTCCCCACTCTGGTACCCAGTTAAAAATGGTCTGAAATTTCTGATTCCCTTTTCATATACCATTGCTGAATGCAAATATGAGTTGGTTTAAGCAAAAAAAAAAAGGCGGGGGGGAGAATTTAATGTGTATAGATTGAAGAGACTAAAGAATGGGTCAGAAGTATTTCAGTATAAAGGTTGTCTTGTGAGAACTGTCCTCCAGGTCTTTTTTTTTTTTTTTACTGATAATGAATGTTTTTTTAAGAAAGGACTGACAAAGAAACATTCTTTCCTCCAACAACTACTTCTGACATTAATACTAAATCTTGCAGGGAAAAAAGATCTATATGGAGTCGCTTTGAGTGTAGGAGTACTGATTAGCTGATTGAGGGCAGGACAATAGTATTTTCTTTCAAGATTAGAAAAAAAAGAAAAGTAAAAATAAATGCACAGTTAATACAAGCACAACAAAAGAACCAGTCAAGTAGAACAGTCAATGTTATAGAACAGTGAGATAGCAGTAATCATAACAAAGAAAGTTAAAAAATAGGGAAGAAATAAGAAAAGGAATTTCCTTTTTTTAAAAATGTGATACATTGCAAGTGCTTATGAAGGAGATGTTCTTTAAAAGCAAACTAGAGTTCTATATAAACTTTTCCACTCAGCTTCTTAACATATTATACTGTTTCCCACTTAAAGACTTTCTCCACTGTTAGGATTGTATTAGCCAGGAATAATGAGTTATAGCATAGACTAGCCATACCCAAATAAGAACTAGATTGAGACCATCAAATTCACATCTGTGATGAATGACAGAAACTAATAAAAAGTCATGCTTGTTAGCATGATGCCTAATATTGAACATAATTGGTCAGCTTGCATGTTTCCTACTTGAATGACTGTGGAAATTTTATACTCCAGCATGGTAAAAAAGGTAATTTAAGTTAATATCTTTCCAGGTCCTGATATGCATTCACTGTAAATATTATCAATGGTAGACAAATACAATAAATGTAAATAAATATGAGTAAAAAGCCACTTACCTAATCTAAAGAAGTGCTCTATCAAATATTGAAGATCAGGTTCCTATATATGTACTTAAAAAGGAGGCAGTGAAGGAACAAGACATGAGCTGGATTTTACCTTAGAATCACTGCAGCAGCGAGGGAGCCTCTAGTAAGGAGCCAGAGCAACCAGCTTTTCTTCTGTCTTCCTCAGCAAAGGGTGCATAGCCACACACCTTCCGCATCAGAGCTTTTTTCAGTTTGCAGCAAATAATATAGGACTCCTAAATAATAAAATAAAATACTGGGTTTTAGCTGTTGCCGCATGTAGCACAGAGTATCCACTTTTTTGTGCCTATATTGAGAATTGAAACATGATTGCTGATATGGAGGACCTCAATTCAGGGATTTAAAATTTCAGCTCACTCCTACTTCCAGGTTTCTTCACTACTGCTCATTTTTAATTAGACCAAACATTTAACAGAATTTAACATGTGTTTCTGCTATCCAGGAACCTGTTGATGTTGCCTTTTTTCCATGAGCACCAAGAGATGGGAATAGATGTAATATTTGAAGGATTCTATTTAAATATACTTAAATGGTGTTGCTTAGCTTTTCTTACCAGAACAGCCATATATGTTCACAATCAAGAATGTGTCTAGCATATTCTTCAGTTGCATTTAAAACATAGTAAATTGAATAAACTAATAACGTTTGAACTTCAAAAGCAGACAGGTTAGAAGATAAACCCTAGGGAAACACTGAAAGGCTTTAAAATATCTTGAACTATCTTCATATATCCATGTTTATTTCAGATGTTTATAATCCTATGATCTCGATTTCAAACTACATTATCTTCATTTCTGCAAGAATGTATTCTGATTCTCAAGTCAGTTACCTCTTAATTTAGTTTAATTGATATATTTCCCTCCCCCCATGATGTATTATTGCTGTTTGATGTCATAACAGATTTTACAACTATCTATCTGTGCAAGAAAAACATTGAAATTCAGGAATTCTTATGTTATTGAGGCCTGAAACCTATGCAACTCTACAACAAGCAATCACTTCTCATTTTACACATTTTTTTTCTTCTGCTTCTTTACCATATAAGTAGACCTAGGTATTTCCATTCCAAAATATATATCTAGTACAAAGATATAAAATTGTTTTCCAACAGAAAAAGAGTACTGAAATAACGAATGCTATTTAATATCCTGACTAGGATATCGTGAACTAGACAAATTTGAAAGCGTTAATGAAGCAAAATTTCAAAAATAACTGGCATACCCACATATATATGTAGTGATAAGACAAGAGGTAATGGTTTTAAACTGAAAGAACGTAGATTTAGATTAGATATTAGGAAGAAATTCTTTACTGTGAGGGTGGCAAGACACTGGAACAGGTTGCCCAGAGAAGTTGTGGATGCTCCCAGGCCAGGTTGGATGGGGCTTTGAGTAACCCGACCTAGTAGAAGGTATCATACCATGGCAGGGGGTTTGGACTAGATGACCTTTAAGGTTCCTTTCAACCCAAACCATTCTATGATCCATATTTAAAGCTGTAGAATTTACACTGTGTAATGGAGAAATTCTACACCCCATCATGTCAGCCTAACTCAATACATGAAGCCTTGTTTCCTGAGGAAAGGACGGAAGACCTAGGCCTCTCACCTCCATAGCATAAGGCCTAATGTGGCCACTAGCTGTGACCAAGATGAAACCTTACACTTTTTATCTTTCGGTGCTCTTGGTGTCACTACATACAATTTGTTATGAGCATCACAGAGAACTTTTGTTTCCCTGACAGTATCTAGAATAAGGTACTGCTTGAAGTATTTCACTGGGGTGCTGAGCCATCAACAACATTCCTGTTTCTCAGAGCTCCTAAATGCCTTCATAACAATATAAAAATAGCTTAGTTATCCTAATAAATAAGGATCACTTAAGCACATACTTCAATGTGTTGCTTAATTAAGAAACAGATCAAGTACTAAAATCATGTTTCTGTGAATAAAATAACTAGGATTTGGCCTGAGATCAGTTTGTTCTTCTATGAATGAATATTTCTAAAGAAACTGTACCATCCTTTGGGTAAAATAAAATAAACCTTATTTTGTTAATTAGTAAAAAACAAATAGGGATTCTGTCATTACTGTGATAGTTATTTGCATTGTCACCATATCTCTAATCAAGCACAAGCACTGCTCTGTGCTAGGTGCACAGAGAACTTAGAGCCCTTAAGTATTTCTTGTAAAGATGAGTCAAATATAGCTATTTTATGGCCAGCAATATCAACCTGACACAACATCCTTCTCATCTAACACCTCTGCAGCAGCATATTTTTGTACAAGCATCTTCTTTAAAAAAAAAAAAAAAAGTAAAAAAATAATTTAATTTTATCTTGTATATATTGTTACCACATATATATATCACCTTTCAAAAAACCCCCAAAAATGAAAACCCAAGCAACTTCCTCTTTCAAGTATGAAACATGTTAAAAAGGCTCTACAACGCCTGCCTTTTTTTTTTTTTTTTTTTTTTTTACTTCATAGCATACTTGTCATACCCGTTGGAGTCTGTTATATCTCTGGCACACTGGCAAATGGCAATTTTTAGATACTGGTGTATCGTTTTTCTGCAGCATTATCACCATTTCTACCTTTCATAGAGTTCTGCTAATGCTTCCCATCTATTTACCCAGGCTGCTGCTTCTGACAGATCTAATGAATGGCATATTCTGTAGCATGTTGACTGGTAAAATATTTAAAAAACAAGGACAAGATCGACAGAGGTCAGTAAAAATAAATAGCTTATCTCTGTGCTACATCTCTTTTTACCTCATATATTTTCCTTGCCAAAGACATCAGTAATGCTTCATTTTCAGAGTCACCATTTAGAATGGCTGAGGATTTAAATGTCACCCTTCATTATTGTTTGTTGTGATAAACGTTTCATACCACAGACCACCTCAGTCAGGATAACTGTTTATCCAATTCTTTTAGGAAAAGTATTAATTTTGTTTCTTAAACCAGTTCTTTATCAGAAGGTCTTTTGTTCTTGGTTACATAAGTTATTAAATAGATCTTACTAGACTTAAAGTTCATCTAGAAAAGTATTTTATGTGTTTTCTGAAATGTCTTTTACGTGTTTCACATTTAAATTCTGTCGGGTAAGGGCTTGATAGCTTTTCCCAATAGGAGCAATGGAGGTTAGGTGACACAGTGAATTAACGTTAAGACATTCAGAACCATATGCTCCCACAGTCTGCATGCCTAAAAGAGTATATCATTGCACTGCCAACCCCCCCCACCCCAAAAAAAGAAAAAAAAAGTACAAGCTGCTGAATCCTCCTCCAAATTCAATGTGTGAGCTAAAAATACCTTACTCAGCATCCTGCCGGGCTAGGCAAAAAAAAAAAAATGGCCAAACTAATCAGTGATTTTGTATACCAAATCACAAGCTCCTTAAACAAGTGTGACTTTCTGGGGCTCAGACCTCTTACCCTGCTGGCCTCAGCTCAGTCACCCCAAAACCCCAGCCCCTTCCTGGGCCAGGGGCCCGGCTGTACCCCAGGCCGTGCCTGCAGGACCAGGCTTACTGATCTTCCAACCAGCGCCTTGGCGGCCTCGTAGCCTGAGGGGCCCAGTACAGAAAAGCCTCAATACAGATACAGTTAAAATTGTTAAAAGGGGGCAGGGGGGACGCAAAAACCTGTTTGGAAATGAAAAAAAATTTCCCCAGTAGCACCCCTTTTCTCCACTGTCACACTTACCCTCCTGTGCGCCTCTGGGTCCCCTGCCCTCGGCCTCCCTGAGGAAGAGGCAGCCATGAGGGACTGCCCACAGCGAGGCCTAGGCTGGGAGCTGTTTCCACCGCTGCAGCCCTGGCGTGTCAGGGGCTCCTCTTGGCTTTCTCACCCTGGCCTGCTCCCTCCTCGCTGCTCCCAGCTGCCCGCCAGCTATTGGCGACGTGTCCCCTGCCCAGGACCAGCAGTGCTCATGGCCCCAGGGCTGCTGGCTCCGGGAGCGCAGTGAGCGCACCCAGCCCCAGCCAAACACAGCTGGGCGGGAAGTATCGTCACTCGGTGCTCTTTTCTGACTTACGTTTCCACAAATCCATTGGAGTTAGCTTGCTTGTAACATGTCCAACCTGAATCTGTGCAGCTGGGGAGCTATGTTGTTTTAAACTCTGCCCACAGCCAGCGGAGACACCCCAGAACCTAAGCAGGACTCGTGGAGGCCACGCGCTCTCCTTTGATTAGGGAGGGGGGGTTCGGCACTTAACGCAAATGCCTCATTTAAGTACCAATAATTGAGTGGAATAAACAGAGGCTTAGTCCTGGCGACATGTTCCTTCTGTAGTCCCATCCCTGAAACCAAGAAAAGCCAGATCTTGCAAAGATAAAATATACATCCTGCGCACATTAATTCCTGACAGGATTTCTGGTTGTTCACGAAGTAAGGAACGAGGCCTACAGTGAAACTATATTATCTGCATGAACAGAGGACTGCCAATGCACGTGCTGTTTTAATAGATATATATTTTTTTAGCTAGCTTCTATTATACTAAAAATGGAAACATTATGGCAAGACCAGGATTTCACCCTGTTCTCAGCTATTTGTTGTTCAAAACCATGCTTTGTAGCCTTAACAAGGGTGAGCTCAACAGTCTCTTGTATATCAATCTAGCTTCCCCAGAAAAAACAAACAAGCCAGAAGCCAGACATGTGTCTTCTCCCAACCCACATCAAAGCCCGCCCCTGCCCCAGACAGCCAGCAAGACAGTCCATCGTTCACCACCTGCCCTTCTGCCCAGCCCCTCTCCTCCAGGCTGCCCTCCTGTGCCAGTACCCCAACACCCTCACCAGTCCCCAGTACAGTTCCTCCATGGGCATCCCCTTCAATACCACCCTTGATGGGTCTAGGATCATGGAGGTAAGGCATTTCTTCACTTTAAAATAATTTTTTTAGTTCTCCCCCACCATGCTCTGCCCACTTAGTCCCTCGTGGCTTAATTCTTTTTATATCCACCAGTGAGTATTCTCAGTATTCTCCCTGTTTTTCAGTATTCCTAGACCCTGAGATGTGTATGTGCTCAGGATCCCACAGTTTCAACCCCAAGACCTTTTGGATTATATAGGTGGGTTAAACTCCAAACCTTCCTGAATTCTTAACATTAGAGTTACAGCTGAGGCAGGATCTTACACTAGGTAGTATGGAAATATTGTAATTTGCTACTTCTTTGTTCCTTGCAAATACAAATACTGCATATACAAACACTTCTAAATGTCTGCAATTAAAGAAAAGTATATTGTGCTTGATTCCATTACAGGTAAAGACATTTACCTTTTACTAAAATTCTGCTTGCAGAATTCTGATGGTTTATTTTAATTTTCCTTACTATTATGCTTCTTTTTCCGATAAAAGATTAGAGGATTCCATCAAGGGTCCTCCCAAGCTCTCAGCCTTGTTTATGGTATTTTATAAGCAGCATTATTAGCATTAGGAAGCTTTCCCTTTCTGCACTTCTATTCTGTGAAATCTTCATAATTAGGTATGTATAATTAAGTTTTCCATTAGGTTTTTTTTTTTTAATTCCCCTTGTCCCAGTAAAACTGACAGATAAATGCCTTGAGACTTTGTAATGCCTTAATTGTTCCCCTAGTGTTAGATTACTGAGTTAGGACCTGATTCATGCACATTTTATGCACTATTTCCTTGACTTTGTTTTATTTAACATTTTGCTCAGAAACTTAATATTGCTGAGAAAAGTGCCAATACTTCTTATTTACACAAATCTCTTGAGAATAGTTGCCATGTCTTCCCTTTGCACCTCATGATGCACTACATGCACTCCAAAGAAGAGAAAGAATCAGCTAATAACAAGGCATGCAATAGTTCAACTAACCACATGTATACAGCTTTTTGTTTTATTTCAACCTTTCAGATAAATCATGCCATAGGTTTCAGCAGTATATACCTGATGTATCTCAGAAAAGTCCCTCTGAATTCACATCGGTGTAAATAAAAACAGATTTTGAATGCTAAGAGACAGCCATCAACACAATGATCAATAAAATGTGAGCACACACAGCAGTCTGTTTTTCAGACTTTATACATATTTCATCATGAAACCCAGTTACTATTATGCAGGGGTGAGCTGCTAAAAGAATATTAAAATAATTGACTTAAGAGGCAGCCATAGAGTTAGTACAAGAGGTATTGCTCCTCTTCTCCATGGACCTTCTTGTCCGGACCTGAGACAGCAGTGGGAGGAAGAGCTTCCCTCACAGCCAGCAGTGGTGGTAGTGCAGCAGAAAGGATGGAGTTGGAAAGGAGCAGTCTACAACAGTCAGCTCTAAGTGGAATGAAACACTTCCATTCCAGCTCTGCACTGTATATGAGTATTAAATTAACTATAGTGCAACACAGTTAAAAAACATCAGTCATAACACACTTATTGTAAAGCAGTTTTTCATTGTGTTGGTTTTGGCTGGGATAGAGTTAATTTTCTTCATAGTAGCTAGTAGGGGCTACATTTTGGATTTGTGCTGAAAAAGTGGTGATAACAGGGGGATATATTAATTACCGCTGAGCAGTGTTTACACAGAGTCAAGGCCTTTTCTGCTGCTCGCACCACCCCACCAGCGAGGAGGCTGGGGGTGCATGAGAAGCTGGGAGGGGACACAGCTGGGACAGCTGACCCCAACTGACCAAAGGGATATCCCACACCATATGACATCATGCTCAGCATAGAAAGCTGGGGGAAGAAGAAGGAAGGGGGGGACAGTCAGAGTGATGGCATTTTGTTTTCTCAAGTAACCGTTATGTGTGATGGAGTCCTGCTTTCCTGGAGATGGCTGAACACCTGCCTGCTGATGAGAAGTAGTGAATGAATTCCTTGTTTTGCTTTGCTTGCATGTGTGGCTTTTGCTTTACCTATTGCACTGTCTTTATCTCAACCCACGAGTTTTCTCACTTTTGCTCTTCTGATTCTCTCCCCCATCCGACTGTGGGGGAGTGAGCGAGCAGCTGTGTGGTGCTTAGTTGCCATCTAGGGTTAAACCACGGCATTCATTCAGCATAAACCCAGCAAATTTACTTCCTCCACGTTTTCTGATAACTTGCCTACCACTTCAGTGTCCAAAAAACCTGTAGTTTGTTAGCCCAAAGGGCACTGAGCATGGCAGGAAACAGAATTGCTGTCTGTACTCCTCTGCCTTGGAGACACATTCTAGTTCGACAAAGTCTCATTTCCTGCTCTGACTAGCTGGATTCTTGTCAGAGAAGAAAACCATTCTACAGGATTCCTTTTTGTTGCCCCCCCAAAACCCTTAATATTTTTCTTTGTCAAAAGTATCAGGCAAAGATGTTGGTGACTGTTCTGCTACTCTTGAGACTGCAGTTGTTAAAGGATTCTGTGTCCTCAGAACAAATTCTCAGTGAAAGCAGTTCATTATATTTGGTTGTTGGAATACAGGTAAGTCACTCAAACTTTTTTTAACAAATACTAGTTTCTTGCAATAAAAAATAGCAGTGATGTGGAATTTAATGAGTTTTTCCTGGGTGGGCCATGTGTTAAAAGACATCCAATAGAGAAAAAGAAAATAAAATAATCTTCCAGCTGCCCAATATTATATGGCAAAATAAAGGGGAAATGTACACAGAAAACTTAATTTTTTTTTATGTTAGAAAAGAAAAAAAAATTTTTTTTCTTCTTGGTGTCAGCATTTTTCAAATTCTTTTCCTTTTCTCTCCCTTCACACAAAGTAAGGATAGCTCAAAAGAGATTGTAACCCAAAATGTTTGGGATACAGAAATACCCAGTAAATCATTATGAGATTTTTCAAGTGTTCAGGGAAATATTTACATGCAATTAAAAAAACCGAAAACACAAAAAACCCAAGACCACAAGGTTTCTTCCCTTGCCTCCCATTCCCCTCTCATCCCCCATAAGCAAAAGGTCACTTTTTTTCCTGCTCTTGTGTTCTTGTAGAAAGTTAAAAAAAAAATGGCTTAATAAAGCTCATATGTGTGATATATAACACTATAACATGTTTCTGTTAGATATATATGGACTTTTTGTAGAGTTATGCTGCTTCAATATTTCTTTGCAGGTCTTCCAGAGGCTTTAAAGAGATTGAATCCTTATGATTCACTCATCTAAGAACCTCTCCCGAATCTTTCCGTTGAACTCTCACTGAACTAAAGCTGCAGAGAAAGAGCAAGTAGTGTTTTGTTAAAGAACCTGAAAATTACTTTTTACCTGGCCTTTTAGATACAATCTATAGGATTTTGTTTTGTAGGGCAACAACTAGCAAATGCACTTTCAAAATTAAATGCTTGTGCATGTATGTTTGTGCATGAGCACACATATTGGATGCTTAAAATTACCAAGTGTTCATTGCCTACTGCCATTGCTCTTGAAGCTTTTCATTCTTGAGCAAAAGAGGGGAAATTAATATTTCCTGAGGATACATAGAAGTGTTTAGAACTATAACAGTTACTAAGACATCTATAATAATTAACTTACATCTTAAAAGCAAGTAATTATATGCCTTTCCCCAGCCCCCCTAATCAGTACACATTCATACACAGTTCTTGCTGAGTTTAAGCTACTCATATCAAAACAATAACTCACAGAAGTCACCAATATCACTTATGCAGAGAAACATATCGTAAAAAAATGTGACAGGTTTCCTGTGTTCCTTCACAAAGAAAAATCTGAACAAACTTCAAAAGGAAAGAAGAAGGCGCTTGCCCTCAATTCTAGCAGGCACACAGGTTGAAAGATTACCGAATCTTGTAAGACGTTCTCATTGTAGTACTGCTCTATATGGAAGGACCTCTGAACCACATAGCTTTAGAGAATATCCTAAGACTTACACAGAAGATACCTTCAAGAACAGATATATTGCTTCAATTACATACTGTACTTACAGTCATTCCTATGTCCACTCAAGAACTGCTGTACTGTGGTGGACCACCATGACCCCAAGATATTTGCTTAAGGCATTGCTATTCTCCTAAAGTACTTATATAGTCAAGACCTACACCACCTTCTTCTATTTTTTCCACTTTCACGTTTGACTCTCTAGTATAATGGTTTCTCAATGAGGAAAAATAAAAATAAGAAAAAAAAAAACCAGATCAAACATTGTTTACCATAATGCACCTCTTCTTGCTAACAGACCTGCTAAAGCCTAAAACTTATTTGACTGTGTACAAAAGTCAATGTTAGGTGCCATTGATTTCATTTTAGGAAGGACAGTCTATTGCCATATTTTCTAATGAATGTGTGTACAAAATGTCTGGAATAAAAATACTTTCTTCTTGGAACACATAATTATTCATGTTCATCTTACTTTTTTTGATAGAAAACCCATTATTTGTATCCTACACAGAATCTTTAACTGAAAGAGGAGATTATTTCAAAAGTTTATAATTCATTCAGAACCACATAAAGCTGGAAGGGACTTTTTTCTAAATGTTAACTGCTCATCTGATGCTTCAGAAAATGGCTTTTTACAGTGAGATTTTCAACAATGTTAAAGATACCTCAATGCACTGCTTCGAAGAATAGTCAGGAACACAGATGTTTCAGAAGTTAGAATCATCATTATTGTAGTAGTCTCTAAATGACCTCAAAGTAGAAATGTTGATGAAAAAGAAAACATTCTGGATTTCTAATGATCACCTTCTGGTAATTGTATGGTTCATTTATTTTATATTTTCTAGATACTTTTTTTGGGGGGGTGGAGGGAACAAACCCATTAGGCAACTTTAAACTCATTGACTTGCAATCATTACAAATGAAGTGATAGGAAATTATAAATAATTGTCTTCTACTAATACATTTTAAAAATAGTTAAACCACTGCTTTTAAAAACAAGTTGAGCTTTAACCTCCTGTTTTTTTGGTACACCTCCTATTTAAGCAATCTCCTCACTTGGTGTCTACAAAGAGACTTGAGATGAGTCTGTTCCTTATCTTATTTAGCTCATGAGGTTTGGTAAATATTGCCATAATTTTGCTTTTTTCTTAATAACATGTAATTTTTAATAACTACCAAAATTTCTCTGTTTTCAAATAGCTTACCACAGATTGGGAAGTTCACAAGACAGGTAAGATATACCTATAAATCTTGATTAATAGAATGTGCTAATACACATTCTACTTGTCTCCATCAGACAACAGTCAGTGACAAAAGCAGGACAAGTAACTTTAGGCTTTGGCCAAGAGCAGGGTACCTATGCTTCACTCCAGACAAGTCTGGTATGATAGTGGTGGAGTCTGTAGAAGATCCTAGAAACTGGACTTTTCCTAAATGCCTATGCTATCAGTTTACACCTGAGAAAACAAGTACAGTTCATGGACCTCGATTTGAGATTCACACAATCTCGATAAGGAATAAAGCCTTTTGGTTTGATAAGAAAACACCAGTTTATTGAAATAAGCTGTTCAGAAGAAAAAAAAAAAGTCACCCTGACAAGTCTCTCAATTCACAACCATTTACAAGAAGTTTTGTAAATGCCAAGCTTATTCTACATAAGTAATTACTTTTTCTTTTTGTAAGAGCTTAAGACTTTAACTACTCCATAGCTTAAATGAAATATTCTTGCTCTAATTATTTAAAGTGATTTATTTCAGAAGAACGGAAATGTTTTGCTTTACAAATATTTACTAATATTTGACTGAAAGAAAAATGTTGAAGTTAAACTTCCACAGAAATAGTTAAAAAAAAAAATTTCCATTGGCTCATACTCCATTGTCCCCTTTACAATAGAGTACTATAACACAGTTTCCATCACACCACTCATTGAGACCACACTTCACTTATTACAGTAAGTGGCTGACTGATTATCTCATGCTAACAGTACACTGCACTCACTGTTCTTAAACCGGCACTAGTGATTCGGTTAGAAATCGAGGGAGCCCTAAATTGTCTGATATGTGTTCATACACACAGAAATTACATCTGTCCTCAGTCTGAGCGTCTCAATAAACTCTGGAGCCTGCTCAGTTTAAATGAGGAGAAAACTGCTAAATTATTCTTAAGAATGATGTGCAGCTGCTCAGTTTGGAAATCAGCTCCTTTCCCTCCAGGACCTGCAAGGCCCAGCTGTGCTAGCCTAGGCACAGCTAACTACTCCTCTGCTCTCATAAGGGAAAAATAACAGTGTTTACCAAGGAGGGAGTGGGGAATGGGGGTAGTGCTAATTACTTTATGGTGTAAAGGTGTCTCCTGGTTATCATCTCTGATGCACTTTATCTTCATTTAAAGTGGGATAAATCATCCAGTGTGGCATTGTTGGAGAGAGAACAACTAAAACATGAGATGGATATTTTTCATAATATCTTTGTAAAAAAAAAAAAAAAAAAAGCAAAACTGACTAACTGTGCTGTGTAACACTCATTATGGCTTGAATATCCTCTGCTAAATTTCCAGTACATTTTTCTCTGTGATAAAGAATGAAAACTGACCTATGGCTCCAGAGATAACTGACTCTGGGTAATATTCAGATTGTTGGTTTGTTGCTTTTGGTTTTTTTTTCCCACTTAACAACAATACCAGACTTCAGTTTGTAAGTTATTCTCTAGATAGTAGTTCAATATTAAATGTATTTCTAAAGAATCTTTAAATATCCCTTTCTGTAGGTATCATTTTTCTGCTGCTTCTAGAAACCGCTTGCTAACTATCCCCATTTTACATTAAATCTTTAATTCACATCCTTTTCTGACAAAATATCTCTTTTCTCTATACTGTTCTGTACTGTTTATAATCCTGTTTATAGATCTATAATGTTTATAACCCTTTCCAGCAAGCTCCATCCAGGAAATTTAGTGAAATATTAGCATTGAGTTAAGTTGTACACACATAAACCATGTAGCTAGAAGACACTTAATCAAATTTCCATTTTTATTTTAGTCCAAAAAGAATAAAGAATTCACATACAACTGCATTAAATACAGTGACAAATACATTGAGCAACCTCTGTTGCAACAACTCAAACTAAACCAAAAGATCATTCTTTCCTCTTCGAAGACCTGAACTTTTACTCATGAGAGTTTATTATGCCCTAGAAGTAAAGGGAGCCAAGATAAAAAAAATGTAGCATATTGTCAATGCTTGTAATCAAAGGGAAGTGGGCAGAAGCAAGGAAATAGAAAATCTCAATGAGATGAGACTACAGTTATGAAGGTCAGGAATTTTTTTTTGCCTGTGGACCTATGCAAAACAAAGTTGTTGTTGTTTTTTTTTTTTTTCCTGGTGGATATCAGTGAAAATACAGAAGGAGTAAGTACCAGTATACAGTAACACGGCATTTTTCTCTGAGTACACAAAGCACTAAGATGCTATCATCTATAGGCGATGGGCAAGTACATCTGTTTATCTAATATTAATGGAGAAGTATTTGGTCAACTTTTTCCATTTTTCATTGCTATTCTTTCAAACTCATGATCTATTCTCCATTAGTTTTCACTAATTAGGTTTTGTTTATTCTTTTCCTAACTTAAAATGTGTTCACATCAAATAAATGTTTCTTGAGTCTTATGTTTGTTGGGCTACAGCATGTGGGTGTTTACATCATGGAACTCAGCAAAGCTGAGGCATAATTCCTTGAGGTAGAACTCACATATAGGTATATCTTTTTCCTCCTGTAGATATCCAAGATTTTATCATGTGTCCGAATTAAATGATCTCTGTGCTAGAGAGTGGTACAAATACAGTAGAAAAAGAAACATTGTTATTCCCTGGCTGTTATCATGCCTATAGCCCTCCCTCTGTACATTGATGAGTATTGTCTCTATCATATACTAAAAGGCTCCCATTATATTTTAGCTCCATTCTGGTACTTGACAAATCATATCTTTTCTCCTTTAGATCCAACTTTCCAGATTATAAACATTCAAAACATCAGCAGTGTTCAACAGAATTTTACACGTCTGTGTAGGTCAACTCTGCATCAACTCTGAACTACCAGATAATGAGTCAGCAGGTATATTACAGGCATTTCCACAGGCAAGTCACTGGCCCAGGTTCCCCAAAAATTATAACAGGCAGCTATGTTACATTTTGATATCTTCATGAATGTATCATTCCTACTTGTAGACATTTGAAAGTTACTAGTAATAAGTAGTTGCAGTGAAAAATTACAAAAGTTATTATCTTTCTGTGCAAATGAAACATTAGTATTAACAAATAGAACTGTTTATACATTCTATTATTTGTGCTTCTTTTGGTGAATTTAGACTTTGAAAAGTGCTTCTGAACATACCAGGTGCCTTGGACATAACATATCTCAATGTAAAAACAGCATGAAATAACTGAGGCTAAACCTGAATTATTTCCACTTTTTATGTGGGACTCATCTTTTAACACCATGCTCTGACAGTACAAAACCATGGTAACCATTACTGGAAGTTGTGCTATCTGTGCAACTCTTAACTGCTAAAAAGCCTAGCAGATGTAGCCATAACAGCAACGGATCTAGATACTGGTGAAAAACACTATGAAACAAAAACCCTTTCCCTGATGCTAGGGGTATATGCAGCTTAAGAGTGTTCCACATAGATCAATATTAGATCCACATTATTCATCAAGCCAGGATGAAGAATCATTGCTGAAAACATTGCTAGAAAGTAAGAGAAAGATAACTGGGGATAGAAAGTCGCGCAAAGTAAGATGGATCAATTTGTGAACTAGACCATTCAAACAAAGATCAGGAGTCTAGAAATAAGGTTTTGAGATGAGGAGACAATTCCTAACAATTAGTAATATTAGAAACTGAGCTTCTTTTCAGCTTCAAAAGATAGGTGACTTGTGTACTGCATCCAATTATCCTTAGAAGACAGTACAGAAAGCAAATGCAGTGAGGAAAGGTATAGCAAGAATAAGTACTTGAAAACAGACATTTCAATGGAGAAATTGGACTTTTTTTTGGAAAAACAAACAACCAAACAACCAAAACCCTAGGCCTGTAATAAATATGTTACCAGAATAAGCTGCTTAAGAAAGCAAAGGATTCTCATGGTTCCAGAGGTCTTCAGTTCACAACTGCACATTCTTCTGGAGCATAGGCTTTATCCAGAGAAGTTGCTTTTATCAATGGAAATGTTCTATTCAATGCTATAAGTGATAAATGGAGATCAGACTGGATGATGTAGCTGTTCCTTCTAGCCTGAAGATCTGTCACCATCTATTTTGAGAGTTTGGGGAGGGGGCAGGAGTTAGTTGGTTTGAGGGGTTTTTTTGTTTATTTGTTTTTATAAACATTTTTGTTGATGGCCCCCAAGTATATGGCTAGGATTCAATGACCAAAGGAGCCTTCATCCCAGTGCTCCCCTGCAAGAAATATAGCCTACTTCCTTGCAGGGTTATTAACAAATTACATACTGTAATAATAATAGACATGGAAATGTTTTCCTACAGTAGCTCTCAGGTCCTTCAACAAACAAAACCATACTTGGTGCATTAATTTTTTTACTTTTACAACTTCACTCTTATGAACTAATACTAAAGAGGTCCATTTTTGACTCAAAATCCCAGATTAAGAGAATGGCCTAATTCAAATAAGAAACAGGTGATTTGTCTTTCCACTCAGGAGAAGCTGTTCAGCTATGGCTGAATCGATGTTTGTACTGGAAACCTTTTACAGTTAAAATGATGTCCTCATAAACACCAGCAACATGTTCCTAGTATGTATCTCGTGTACTGACATTACTGCACTTCTGCAAGTAAAATCACCCCATCTCTTACACAGGAGGTTACACAAATACTAGCACAGTTTTGCTAATAACAATGCATGTCACCCCACTTCTGCTATCTTGTCAATGATTGTCTCCACACACTCCCTCTGCTAGAAGACTGCAGCATCAGCCTGATCTGAAACTCTTTCATATCACAGAAGACAAGGCTCATGATTTCATGACAAAAGGTGTCAAGTAATTTGCTTGTTCAAAATAAAGTACCTCAGACTAGACCAGACTGTGGTACAACATCAAAATCATACCCAAAAGGCTGGTCATAGATCTTTGGCTATAATAGAGAACAGAAACAGCTCAGTTCAAACACAAGGAAGACAAGTGCCTGGCTACTATTTTAGGGTAATACATTATCAGCAGGCAATATTGCTCTAGAGATTTCCTAGGAGATGCAAGGTTTCTTAGGCAGAAGGTGGCCTTCAGGAAGACTTTGGAAATGTGCACAGGAGTTGCCTTTCAGAAACAGGACAAGAGGACAAAGCCCTTCCTTGTTTAGAAGGGAATTACAAGCCTGGGCTGTATCTCAGGAACTGCTACTGGTGCTCAACACTTTCTCATCTACTTCATCAGTAAGGACTCTGCGTAGAGACCTGGAGCTTTACCATGCCAGCTATAGAGAGCTACTTTCTCAGAAGTACAGGACATGCATTTCCTGTATAAGAGCACAACGTCTTTCTAAATTAAATAGGAGACAGCCTGGAAGAAGTTTCTCTCCTTCTAATACATCTATAGAGAAAGAGAACAAATGTTGTTGCTTGGCTTTGTTCCTTTATGGAAATTCTCTTATTTTCCATCTTGAAAAACTTAAATATATGTATAGAGAAGCTATAGATAAAATATCTATGGTAGATCACAAAGCTTGAATGATATATTCTGCACTGGATGTTTGCGAAACAATTTCTGTGTTGTTGAAGAAAAAAAAAAATTAAAGAAGCATTTCCATTAGCTCTAAGAATTCTTTACAGTGTCAGGATAAGAATACTTCTAGTTATGGTGCAGGCCACTTTCACAGTTAGGCATATATCTAGGTTGTTGAATATGTGTCATGGTTTAACCCCAGCCAGCAACTAAGCACCACACAGCTGCTCACTCACCCTCCCACCCTGGTGGGTTGGGGGAGAGAGTTGGAAGAGCAAAAGTAAGAAAACTCATGGGTTGAGATAAGAACAGTTTAATAATTGAAGTAAAATAGAAGAGTAGTAATAGTAATAATACAATAATAATATACAAAGCAAGTGCTACACTGTACAATTGTTACCACCCGCCAAACGATGCCCAGCCCGTCCCCAGGCAGCAATCGCTGCCCCCAGCCAACTCCCCCCAGTTTATATACTGGGCATGATGTCATACAGTATGAAATAGTCCTTTGGCCAGTCTGGGTCAGCTGTCCTGGCTGTGCCCCCTCCCAGCTTCTTGTGCACCGGGCAGAGCAGGGGAAGCTGAAAAGTCCTTGACGAGCATAAGCACTGCTTAGCAACAACTAAAACACCAGTGTGTTATCAACATTATTCTCATGCTAGATCCAAACCACAGCACTCTACCAGCTACTAGGAAGAAAATTAACTCTATCCCAGCTGAAACCAGGACAATATGCTATTAATATAAACAACATCCAGAAAGTTCTTGTCATATTGATCTTTTATCTTATCATAGGAATTGTCATGCTTTACCAGAAATTGTGACGTTTAACTGCAAAGATTTTGCTAAATGTCTGCTGCGTTTTTTAAAAAAAATCTTAAGAACAGAAATGTTTATAAAAGTTGAGTATTCTTGGGGGGAGCAAAAAAAATTGGTTCCATTTTAGCAATACAGAATATTCTAAATTCTTTTAAGTTGCTTATGCTAAGGTTAATTATGTACAGGATACTTTACAAAAATTAGAATTACCTCTTTTTTGTGAGGGGAACGAATTAAAGAAATAAAGTCTCTAAGTTCCTACTCCAATATTGCGTTCCTCTAGGACTGTAATTCCTGGATAAGTGCCACATCTGCCTTGTGTGGTTTAATTTACTGATGATTTTAGCTTTTTCTCAGGAAAACATAGTATTTATTCATATACTATGACATGTCACAATATTACAATGATTATCCAGTTGCTTTATGTATGGTCATAATACCATCTGGTATACAGCTAGCCTTTTTTTTGCATGTGTACCATCTGGAACATCTATCTATATTCTAATTATTGTACAGATGAGATTTTTGTTTTTACAGAAACACCATATTGGCTATATCCTTCATTGATTGCTTAATTTAAAAAATACAATGTAAAATAATGTAAAACAGAAACAAAAACTTGGCATCTTAAATTAGTTTGAGCTGTCACATTTTCCTATGCATTTCTTCTAAGGAATTTAAAAAAGAAATCTAAATGTATTTGCAACTACTTTGCTATTCATTTTGGTAGAAACAGGATCTGGTTATTTAGGTGAGATGAGATAACACTTTTAGTTTAAAGTAGTTTGGAAGTTATATATATACACCAAAGTATCACATGTTGAACTGAATTCAGTTCTCCACCATTCTGTACACGTTAGAGTATCTAAATTCTTCTTACAAAACTGGATTTTGTGACCATAACATAGCGTGATGCATTCAGTTGTCACTGGCAAGTGTACATACCTATTTGTGGACCAGAGGATGTTCAGGGACTAAGAAAAAGTTGGTAAGTATCATTATAGCCTCAGTCCTGCAAGCGTGTACTAGTATTTTTGTAAAAAAAAAAAAGTTCAAAATGTTCCTAAGACACTCCTCAGTTATTTGCATGCATTTGCCTTACATAGACCATCAGCTCTTACATTGTGTATTCACAGCAAAAATATCATTAGGCTAAGACCCTGTAATAACTACATTATGTCTCAAAGAGTTTATGCGGGAGGGAGACTTGGTAATAGCTTGCAGGCAGTGGCAGACTAACTCACTGGGTTTCCTACCACTTCACTGAAGGACTGGACAGGGCTGAAGCTAGAGAGAAGTCAATGACATGATCCAACCCAAAGAAGCCAGTAGGTCACTTCCCAGGGTCAGCCTGGACTAATTCATACATAACATTGCTGGCCCATATCAACAAGTAAGCAGAGTCTGCACTGTCACCCAGGAATGCTCTATGGCATGTCTTACAAACCTAATATCCAGCTACAGCATTACTGCACCTTGACACCATTTCAATCACAGACTAGTGTTTTGCACCAGGGGCGGGGGAGAAAAGTGAGAGAGAGATGGAGTGGGGTTCTTTCTGGATCTCAAAAAGAAAGGCCTGACAAATGGTGTAATAAAATACTGGTTTTAATAAGGTAGAATAAAAAGAGGAATATAGATAGCGATTACATCTTATGTCCCTTTAGATGCTGGGAACGCCACTTTTGTGCAGTATTGGGCAGACCTAGGTAGATTTTCCCATGGCACGCTGCACAGATTCTGTCTGTGGAGAGCTTCCTTCCCTCTCCCATGCCATGGTGCCTTTTATATTGTGTAACAAGCAAAACCATAGATCTTCTCCTGGCAAGCTGCAATGTCATCTCTCTCATAACATCCACTAGTGTGTAGCACGGACCAGCATGGGACACTCCAAAAGATTCACTTACAGTGCTTAGTCATGCTAATATAATGGCTCCTCAAGCCCCGAGCTGGCCCAAAAGAGCAGACAGGGTCTGTTCAAGATCACTAACTCCTCAAATGCAGTATCTTCTGCAAGGCTTCCAATACGACTAGGTTGCACACTATTTCTCCGTGCTTCAGATTTTCCTTCCAAGAATCACCCATATGTTAGGGTAGAGCAGGAACTACTATTTATTTCATTAATTTCCCAAATGGGGCTGCCTGGTACATCAGGACTGTGAAATGCACTGCACCTCATCCCTTTTCTGTAGCTGGGATGTAACTGTGTATAGGATGATACCAGGATTGCCAGGTGCAGCAAGGAGGCCCTGGCTTGGCGTGGAACTCAGCTCTTCAGTTTCAAACATTATTACCACACAGTACCCGAAGCACTTTTTTTTTTTTTTTTTGAAAGGAAGGTATCTATTCTCCCCTGTATTTCTTCTAAATGATTATGCAAAAAATGAAAGTTAGTACACCTGAGCATTTCAAGTTATCAAATACAAATGTGCCAGTACAAATGCATTGAGATTCCCAGTGCTTAGCATAGAGAGATGAAGGGATTGGAAGCTACGTACAAAATTCCAGGTGAAAACACATGTAAATATGGTCAGTTTGCACAGAATGCCTATTTTCATTCATATTTTATTGTAGTGGAAGATTACTTTGATGATATAGGTAAGTGAAATGTTCTAGAAAATTATCTGGGAACAAAAAGGTCTTTTTTGTTTCAAACAGTTATATCATCAGAACAATTTCAAATATTCCATGAAACACCCATCTCAAAATAGGAAAGAGTCCAACATTAGATCTAGCATCTGGTCCAAACCAGCTAGGCTTCAAATTAGGACAATAAATTTCATGTGCAGACTGGCAAATTTATCTCAGACTGGAATTTGCCTTTTTTTTAAAAAAAAAAAAAATGCTTTAAAATAAAAAAAAATATCAGTCTCCAGATCTAAATGTTCATCAGTCTTTCAGTGCTGGAAAAGTGAAAACTAGGTTGTGCTAAATTATAAATCTTTCATTCTAGTCTCAGCCCTACCTTAAATAACTTTAGGAAGTCTCATTTGTGATAATTAATAACTTTCCCTTTAGGTTGGAAAGTGAGGCTTATGATTAATAACCAATACGAAATGCACAGAAATGTCAAAATCACTTAATAATAGGTCTATAGTACACAATCCATGAGTTCCACATTCTAAATATAGTTTACTACCCCGAAGCTTTGATGTATTTTGTAGGACATAGGCTTTCTAGCTGCAATTAGGGCAAATGCAAAAAGCATATGACTGCCTTTTGCATTCATGTTTTTTCAGATGCCTAAATCAGCATCCTCTCAGAAATATCCTTGAAAGGTTCAGTTTACAGATGACCTGTGTCTGGCCTGTAACAGTTTCATTGTAAGAACAGGGAGTCAAACCTGCATTTGGCCATGTGAAGCATATTTTCCAAGTATATGTAAATACATGATAAAGGCGGTTTCACTACTATTGTCTATACAGTGTATTACTACATGTCACCTATTACGCAGCTGTAGCAGAGGCTTCTCTTCTGCTAGCACACAGTAATTAACAAGAAAGAGGAGAGAGCAAGAGACACTTCTCAAGGAAAAGAACAATTTAAACCACATTTACAATCACTTTAATTATAATCAAAATTTTTACCTAAAAGGTAACTTGCAGTTTGAGATAATCTGTGACCTTTAAGAATATCATCATAAGTACGCATTTAAAACAGGTGTCAGATTATCTGAGTAGGATCTCTAATTTATTTATTCTGTTTTTTTTTTTTTAACTTTGATCAAGATTTTCCTTTGTGTTTGCAACCTATATTTTTTTCCTTTTACTTTAAAATTTAGATAGTAGTTGGACATTAGAGAAAACCCTAAGAATATAATGCATTAGGTAAAATCATATAAAACTCAAACTCAAATGCTGAGATACACTATCGAATATGTTAGGGGCTATTTCTTCCCCTAGTGTAATCTTGCTTGCTTTTAAATTGTTCTATTCTGGCAAGGAATCAATAAAATACAGAATTCCTTTAATTAGTTGGAATTTCAAACTAAGCGTCTTATCCTTTTAGATTTAAAATCATTACGAAGGTACGAAAAAGCCTACAGAAATTAATTCTGTAAAGAAATTATATACAAATTGCAAGATGTTATTTAATTCTCAGTTAATTAGGTACAATATTCTCTAAATGTTTTCCTAGACTGAATTGTGCAAAGTGATTCGAAAAATCCACAGCTTGCATACTTCTTGAGTAAGAGCCCAGCTCTTGATTCTGTACAGAGGCAAGCTAAGCAGGTAAAACTCTAAATCTATCACTGAACTTAAAATAACTATAAAAGAATTTAAGGATCAATGTACAACTTTTAAAGAAGGCTCAGGCTGACGACTCTAAGGTTTTTTCTTTTTTTTTTTTTTTTTTAAAGAGAACTTGTTGCATATAACATTAGCTTATAACTCTTTTATGACTTAGGATTTAATTGAGCTAGTAACTCCTTAAATTCTAAATAATTTCCTCCCTACATCTTTTTAATACGCAGTATCTGCTTCCTCAATAATATATCCCTGTCATTCATAGTACTGAAAATAGAATTTAAATTGTTATTTATAGCCAGCATTCACCTATTTATGGAAAGATTAAGTAATATTTGAATAAGATGGAAATATGTAAGTAACCAGGGCTTCCTCAAGAATTTGAGGTAGTAGTAAAAGCAATCTCCAAGTCATTAGTGATTATTTCCCATGACTTGGAGTGTAGGTGATGTATCACAGACCAGCAGAAGACAAAACTTAGTCTTTAAGTTTTAAAGGAGGAAAAAAAAAAGTACGAGAAAATTATAGACCTGTCAGCCTCACGTCAGTATCCAAAAAGATACTGGAACAAATTAAACAATCCATTTACAAAGCCTTGAAAGAATAACAAAGTGACAAGAAACAAACTGCATTAAGCCAATTGAATTTCCCTCTTTGACAGGCTAAGTGGATAAGGGGGAAGGAGTCATAAACTGTTCTACATGACATTCTCAAAGAAATTAGGAAAACATGGTGCAGATGAAATTATTATATGCTGTGTGCACAGCTACGAAAAAAAAAGGGCCAAAAAACCTAATTAAAACATCTTGCACAGGCAATCCTTTGGTAAGTCTTCTCAGTTTGACATCAAAAAGGGTTCTGCAGAGATCTGCTATGGGTTCAGTCCTTGCCAATAGTTTATAATAAGACTTAGCTCTAAGTAGAGAGCAAACATTTCAGATGTACAGATTATGCCATTTGTGACAGGAAATTTTGAAAACAAGTGAGGAAATCTCATTCTGTGACCTATTAAGTGTTCATCTCGTGTAAGATGCACAAGCTTGTTAGTCTACTCTCCTTATTTCCCATGACATTTCAGCTTGTCTATCTTTTAGGCATCATACTTCAAAAATGTAGACAAATGGGAGGGAGCATAAAGAAAGGCAACAGAAACAAGGGATTTAAAAGATGATACATTAGAAAAGAATCAAAACCAGATGTTTTTATCCTTGATTACCATACTATTACTGTCCTTGAAGACTGCAGGGGTAGGCAGGGGAGGGAACAGGTGATTAATGATAGCACTGTTCTAGTGAATAAAATGTTTTTATAGGGAGTGTGAATAGGCTTTCCTCCAGATTCAGGGAGGTTTGGTCAAGGAGTATTGAGCTTTGCCTTCAAGAGAATATAGATTGCTAGAAAGACAGTCTTTCACACATATGAGCATAATAACTACTTACCTAGAATGGCTTAGGAATCCCTGCCAATAACCAACTCTTCAAAGTGGCTGGACTTACATTTGAGGCTGTGACAAAATACGGGAGAGGTAAACGCCAAATAAGTGACACTAGTAATAAGAACCAATTCCTCCCCCCTCCCCCCCCCTTAGGAAAATGAAATCGAACTAGAAAGGTATATTTTGAGCTGATTTTACTGCTGGAAAAAAAAATAAACAGAAACATTTTCATTTGAGTGTCATCAAGACCACATACAACTAAAAAAAAAATCAACATATTAAGTGTAATGTAATTATAGAAAGAGTAAAACATTGATTCCCCACCCCAAGATATTTTATCACTTCATGGAAAGGGATAAAAATGTACAAATAAGTGCACACATACTGCTTGAGAAATTCTTATTTGTTACCACAAGAAGGATATGAATACCCTAGCTAAAAAAGCTAAGTGAATCAAGAAGGCTAAGAACTCTAACAACGGGCGGAAGTTTATCATCTTCACTACTTCCCGTCTTGAGTTAGTCACTTTACAGAAATTGTTTCAGCAAAGGTAGCACTCGAGTCCAAGACCTGCCTATCACATTCATTGTCCATAAAGCATATAAACTAGAAGTAAATCATAAATACACCTTTGTGACACTTTTTCTGAACCAGTCTAAAAATCAAACAGATTTATACCAATGCCCTAACATTTTACTCTTGAAGATGTAGTCTCCTGAATAAAAAAACCCAACCAACCAACCAACCAAAAAAAAAAACCCCAAAACTAAAAGCTTGGCCACTAAATGTTTATTAAAAAAAAGAAGAGTGATGCAAGTCCAGTGTAGATAATTGATATTGGGAGAAAATTTTGTCTTTAACTACATTTTGCTTCTGCTTAAGTGTCTTCCACTGTTCCAGTGAAATAAAGCCATGTTCTTCTGTGTTAGTTCTGAAACAATTAAAAACCCCACATAGACCAAATTGTAAGAGAAGAAACATTCAAATAGGAAATATGACACCTGCAAAAAGCCATAAACACAAAATAACAAACTTAATTCTCTATTAATGGAAGTGTTTAAACGAAGACCAAATTTGTGCTTAGGGGACACAGTAAACATTCAATCACAACAGTGACCAATCTCAAAGCAAAAGTTTATGGAAACACATCACAGCTAGGGGTCAAATCAACTGTTTCCACACCAGCATCTGATGCTAGTTGAGATACTATCAGTTATCCCATCTTGCCTCTAGCTACTACTATGAAAGGGCACAGATCATCTGTAGGTCTGATACCATATCTGAGACAAGTACATGGGTCAAGTGGTAACTAGGACATCTCTGTCAGGGAGCAGCAAGAGCAGGGCTGCTCCACAAGGGGAGAACAAGCCAGGAGCCAAGGGTGACCCTAGCACAAATGGTGCCTCCCCAACAGAGTACAGTACCTGAGCAAGGCAGGCAGAGCCATGTGCTGACAGTAACAGGTCCCTCCAACATCCCAGTGAGCACCAGACAAAGGCAAGAGTCAGAGCCAGGGCTCAGCCAGGAGGGGATATGGATGAGGACAGCATAGGTAGAGCAAGACTAAGGCCCTGGCCTGAGCTGAAATGGGCCAATGAGTAAGGGTGTGGGTGTAGGTCCCAGGTGAGGCTGATCAGGGCCATTAAAGCCTATTAGGGTACTCAGGGCCCTGACAATCTCAAATGGCACTACATGTCTTAGCCTGGGTGAACTGGGCCCCTAATGTTTTACAATGAGTTTGATAACACGTTTGAGGACATGGTTTAGTGGCAGACTTGGCGGTGATAGGTTAACGGTTGGACTTGATGATCTTAAGGGTCTTTTCCAACCTTAACAATTCTATGATTCTATGATTCTATAATTTGGTCATAATAACAATCAAATTATTTTAGAATCATATTTTATTTTCTTTATTATCTATAATAGAAGGTATTAATACTTTGATTCTTACAGATCACATTTTCTCTCACATTTCCCCCTTCTTTCCTTGCAACTCTAAAGGTACCATTAGCTATTTTTACTCTCTCAAATTTTCCCACTTCCATAGATATAATTGCCTTATTTCTGATTTGCTATTCCTTCCCATGTCTTAAATAATTATTTCATGTCTCCCTTTAAGTTGCCAGAATATTTACTGACCTTTAATCCATTTCATTTTTACATTTTTCTTTCCCTTTTAATTTAAGAAACTGTTTATAAACACAAAGATACATCACTATAACTGGAAACGGTTATTTTATATTTTAGCAAAGGGATGCACACAACAGTTAGCAAGCATTGTGTTCTGTGCATGCTACAATTCTCAGTAAGGATGATAGTTATTCACCACCAGCTGTTTATAGTGCATTGATGATTGTGGACCAATTGACCAGGGATTATTTCTTCTTCCCAACTTAGGGTGAAGTGTTTACACATTCTATGAATACTGCTGATGAAGAGTCCTGTGGGAAAAGACTGGAACTATGCTGTAATCAGATCGTTTGTGAAGTTTTTTCCAAATATTTGTGATTTTGTCTTTTAATTCTGACCTACATAATGTACTACTCTAAATGATTGAAAAATAAGCATCACATGATATTGCTTATATATTTAAGAGAGAAGAAACTAAAATAAAAGGAAATCAATATATATTTGTCAAATAAGTCCAAAGGAAATAGTCATCAAATTAAAATCAGTCTGAACAGCCTCCCTTTTGTAAAAGATGTTGGAACATATCCTTGGGTAAAAACAGAATTGTGTTTTCTTAACTATGGCATGGCATGGTGAAATCTGCCCTTCCCCTCCATGTAATAACCCACTGACCTCAGTGTAATTAGTTTTAATTTCCATCGTAGCCACTAAGAAAATTTATCTACCCATCCATAGAAAAACAAGAAAACCAATCCTGCCCAAAATAAATGGAAAACAATTTATTAATAAGAAAATTTCCAACCATTAGTAATAAAAAGACACTGAAAAGATTAATGCAAACAAATCAAACTTGATCATAAGCAAATTAAATACAAAAAGTCATATTATTAGAATATAATAAACATACTATCGGGTCACTACAAGCTGAAAATTGATTCCATCTCTAGTGAAAACACCTCATAGAATTTATGTGATGCATTGTATACAGAACGAACTTCTTAGAAACTACATTTAATAGAGTAACAGAGTCAGTAAGATGTCTGCAGTATACCAAAATCCACGGCCATTAGGAAGAGATTTTTGGTATTGCCTTTCTGATAACTAAGTCTGCAACTTAAGAGTACATTTCTAAAGAAAAAAAATGAGCTATGCAGAGTGAAAGTACTAAGTAAACTATAGTACTATAAAAAGCAACTCATTTAAGAAGTGTGTCTAACTGATCTGGTATCAGTTTTCCACAATTAACAACAACAACAAAAAATTATAACTTTCTAAAAACCTGAGTATAAACATACACATAAAATTTACTTATAATGAAATTCTCCGTGTGTTTCTCCCTTATTCCTGCTGAGAAATACTTTACTTATAAAGGTTGAAGGTGTGCAGGGACAGAAGAGCTTAAAAAACTTGTATGTTATCTGTAGCTGTAAAAAGAATCCAGGAGGCAGAGACAATAAATGAGTTTGTAAACAATACTGAGTAAAATTCTGTATGCATCAGCAAAAGAGCTATATGGGTTTATACATCAGTGGATGTGATCTCCATACCTCATATAGACTTTCATCTGTAACTTGCAGAAATATTTACTCCAATTCTTGTCTTTTTTTTTTCTTTTTCTCCCCGCCCCGAGGAATATAATACATAGTTTAGGATACAATGGACAAAGTATGACATGGAGCCCCTGAACAAACTCACGTTCAGGTTTGGTGCAAACCAGACTAATAGTTCTAGCTCAGCACTCCTGAAATGCAGATCACAAGGGAGGATGAAACAGAAATGGCAGAGTTACTCCAGGTTTACTCAGCTAGTTCCTGCTGGGTTTATTGATTTAGTTTTAGCTCCATGATGCTAAACCTAGCAGAAAAATCCACAACAGAAGGAATGAAAGGGAAGCAGTAGAAGCCTCAATGAAAAGGGAAAAGGAAGTAGCAGGGAAAGAGGAAGGTAAGAAGGTAGGTCCAAGGAGGGCCCAAAGAGTACATTCCCAGCTTCCTCAAAAAAACACATCACTCACAAAAAAAAAAAAAAAAACAACAACAAAATTATCATGCCATGGAATAACTGGCCTGGAACTAGATTTCCCTTCAGTGGCCAAATCTTCCACCTTTTGAGAGAAGCAGTTGCAGATAATCAGTGGGTGTCACTGTGCAACCAATACACACCAACTGGTTATGGCCAGATGTGTGACTTTCCTCACTGGTTGTGTCATTCTGCTGTAGAAATAATACTGTTCTGTTTGTTAACAAAGTGGCTGTCTATGGCACATTTTTATTATATCCGTTTCATCATTACTTTTGTCAGAAAGTCAGTTTCGGAAGTGAACCTTTTTTTTTATAAATTGAGGCCTTCCCATTGACAATTCTACTGTGGGAAAAAAACCTAAGCTGTGAAACTCCAGACTCAGATACTCAGAATAAAATCCTCCTGAACAGACACTATTCTGGAAGCCATTGGAGCTGTTCAGAGAGTCAGACACTACTCAAATAAGTAAAAGCATGTTGTAAGAGATAAGCCATCTGCAGAAAGTAAGCTAACACTGTTTTACAAGTACCAGGTTGAAGAACTATGCAGAACCACTGCCACAACAAGCAGCTAACATTAATAATTTCCAACCAAGTCATTTGCCATCTTTCACTAGTTACATTTGCATTCCCTTTTGTGCTGTCTGCAATGCTTGGGGGAAGTCCTTCATATATATGTCTCCAAAGTTTCCCCATTATTTTCCATTAAATCCTTCCTCATTCTGTGAAGATTTTGCAGGGGTTGGCTGTAGTACATTGCTTTCATTGTCAGTGGTGCTGACTATGTCTCGCCATTCCCAGGTCTCATAAGATCGTTGGAGTTTAGAACTGTCTACAGCTCCACATTTATACATCCTTACGTGACTGTGGATGCTTACAGATTGGAGCGTACACAGAAATGATCCGTGTGGCACAGTCAACAACCACTTCATAAGGAAAAAAAAAAGATTTGTGAACAAAGGTCAAGAACTGCTTAGAAATCTTTAAGGATACCTAAACCATGGGTTATTAAGCTACTGCGAAGTAGTAAATTTCAGCATGGTCTCTCTCAAACAGCTGTCCATGAACCAGTGGTTGATTATGGAGCCCTGAGGTTATGTGGTCTGTAAGTCTTCTATTCTTACAGCTAACAAGAAGAACTCAAATTCTAACCCTGTTTTTAAATGAAATCATTGGTTGCAGTCCCAGGGAAGTTAGGGGATTATTATTAAAAGGTGTCCTCCACGCTAGACAAAAGACTGAGAATACCTTGCCTCATGAATAAGGTGCTGAACTAGATAGGTGGGTTATATCTAAGACTCCAAAGGAAATTTTGGTCTCCCTGAAAAATGATATTTATTATAAAATATCATTGTCATTTTAACAAAATTTTATTTCCCATTACTGACTTTCTTGAAAAAGTCACTTCACCTTTCTAAACATCCCATTCTTCAGCTATAAAATAAGGATAATAATGAATTACTTCCCTTTGTGAGGTATTTTTAAAATGATGATAAAAATCATCATAAGGCTGCATTCTCAGGAATACAGATTTTACTTCTACATGTCAAATATATAGCACCCAATTGCCAACACAGTCTTTTTCAATAGAAGATTGGTTCTATACTAATGGTAAATTAAGAAATAAATTATATGTTATACTGAAGTTTTATAGTCCTGTATTCATTTGCAATAGTTAATGCTTAGCCATTTATCCTGGTGGTGAAACTGGTATTTAAAAGTTCTATTAAGATGAGAACAGAATGTGGCTAACACAAATGACTGATTCATTTAGTTACATTCATTTCTATCAAGGAATGATATTTTTATGGTACATTCTCCCATTGACATTTTGGCAGGTGTCAGAATGATAGCACTGAGCATCAAGGAATTCCCGTAGACTAGATTCTCAGCAGATGTAAATCAGTTGAGCTAAAATGCATTAGAGCGACAAGAAATTATACCACCTAAGAATCTGCTCTCAGGTATCTGCTGTCCCTACTGAAATACCTTTCAAGTCAGCAGTGTGCACTGTTATCACTTTAATATTATGCTGTATTGAGTCCTAAAAGTCATATGCCAAGCCTGTGAATCAATGCAAAACCCAGCAGACTAGAATTAATGAAATTATTGTGATGGGTCTGCAAACTGCCTATAATATTTTGTGTCCATTATATATCCAGCTTTTTCATAGAGTCTTGTATTTGCTCTGTGGCCTATTTTGCTTTTAAGTAAGAGTACATCTATTGAGAGTTGGAGGGTGATTTTTTTATGAGAATGCACCCTCTTTTTTTCATGCTTTATTCTCATCATTTTGAAAATGTGGCATTTTTGTTTTGAATAGGCTGTTCTGGGCTACTATATCCATAAGCTGGTCACAGTTCCTGAAGAACAGATTTTGCGTGCTGAGCAGTCATTGCTGGTTCACAGGATGTCCATGAATCCAGGACAAGTGGACCCATCACAAGGTGCTGGGACTGACAAAAACTAGAGGGGTAGCACAGAGGATGGGTTCTCCAAGAGTTCAGCTAACCTAGAACAGTGATCTCTGTTTTTATTGGAGTTCCACTACCAAGGGGTCTTAATCTGTCCAAAAATAAATTTGGACTTTATCACTGTTGAATGAAAGCAAGAAATGATTGTTTTTCTTTTCTAGTTCATATAAACAAATTATAATGTACATGTTATTTCCAGATGGGAAATAACGTCAGTCCAGTAAGAGCAATGTCACATGTGTGAGCGTTTTTTAAACAGTAGAAAATACTGAGAAAGTAAAAGCAAAAGACAGGTGAATTTGGTGGTTTGAAAAATGAAGGGGAAAACTTGACGCAGTGCAATAATGTGCACTCCATCCTAGATTTTACAGAAAGCCAGAAATGACCTGTTTTTTCTGAATGTGAAGCAGCCACTTTCTAAGCGTTTTGATGTTTTCTCAGAGAAAACTTGAGAAAGCAGCCTACCTAGAAGTTCCTTATGATGTTCCTGCACTCAAGTACAGTGGAAAGATTTCATCTTTGTAGCATTTGTTAAAGATCTTCTGTACTCTATCAAGTGAAGACTGCATGTTCAATATATAATATGTAGTAATATGTAATTAATATATAAAATAAAGCAAAAGGCAATAAATGCATTCCTTTGGTCTGGAACTTCAAGACCAGGAGTACAAAGTACACCCAAGGCAATAAGCACTTCTATTTACGTGGGCGTCACTTCTATATCAGTACGGGCTGGTGGGGGTAATGAATGAACAGACTTTTTTAGTATTCAAGAAACTGCATCAAGTTCCAAACAAAAAAATGCCATTTTCTAGTATATTTTGGGGACAGCAGACACAATCTAGAAATATTTAGATGTTTCAGCAAATAAATTGCAGGAAAAAAAATCACTTCTGAAGTCAAAGCGACAAAGTTTCTTCTTTATAGCTTCCTTTTTTATGTTTCATGAGCCATCTGTGTCTGTGTACATAGCCCAAGTACCTCTGAGCCTAAATGTTAATTCAGTGAGATACAAGAAGGAAAAAAACTTGCATAGAGCTACTTCAAGAAAGATAACCTTGTGCATATAAGCCACAAGTAGTAAATTGAAAAGTTGAGTTTCACACCTTGCTTCCTTCATTAGCTTCCCTGTAAAGGTTCCAACAGGTAATTTTACAGGATCACAGACTGGTTGAGGTTGGAAGAGACCTCTGGAGGTCATCTCATCCAACCACACTACTCAGGGCAGGGCCACCTAGAGCTGACTGCCCAGGACCATGTCCAGACAGCTTTTGAATACCTCCAAGGTATTGGAGGTATAACTCCAAGTTACAGTACTAGAAAGAACAATAAAAGAACACCATCATTAAAATGCAGTCACTTTACTTCATATGTATATTAATTAGAATGGAAAAATGGAAATAAAATGGTGTATTCTTGAGACACCTATTTAATATCCTGCTCTGAATCACCCACTGTTGCAGCCTTTCTCTCTCATGGCTGATTATGTAGGTGCCCATAGAGGTTAGTCTCTTAAGCATCTTGAATTACATCCCTAATTTTGGGAAGTACAAGTTTACCCTTCTCTTCCCAAAGTTTTCACAAATTTCTTCCTTCTTTTTCAGGCATAAATATATATAAAAATATATACTCCACAACCTCTCTGGGCAACCTGCGCCAGTGCTCAGTCACCCTCACAAAAAAAATATTTCCTAATGTTCAGACAGAACCTCCTGTGTTTCAGTTTTTGTGCTTTGCCTCTTGTCTTGCCACTTAGCACCACTGAAAGAGCCTGGCTCCATCTTCTTTAGAACTTCCCTTCAGGTCCTTTTCTTGCAAAGCTTCTTTCCAGCTGGGCAGCACCCAGCATGGGGTTGTTCCTCTCCGGTTGCAGGACTTTGCACTTCCCCTTGTTGAACTTCATGAAGTTCCTGTCAGCCCATTTCTTCAGCTTGTTGAGGTCCTTCTGGATGGCAGCACAATCCTCTGGCATATCAGCCACTCCTCCCAGTTTTGTGTCATCAGCAAACTTGCTGAGGGTATACTCTGCCCCATCATCCGGATTGTTAATGAAGATGTTAAACAGGAGCGGATGCAATACTGACTCCTGGGGTAACCACTAGTTACTGGCCTCTAACTAGACTTCATGCCACGGATCACCACCATATGGGCCCAGTTGTTCAGACAGTTTTCAGTCCACCTCACTGTCTGCTCATCCAGCCCATGCTTCATCAGCTTATGAGGATCGTATGGGAGACTGCTGAAAGCCTTACTGAAGTCGAGGCAGACAATATCCATTTCTCTCCCTTTATTTACCAAACTAGTCATTTCATCATATAAGTTTAAGTTTGTCAAGCATGATTTCCCCTTGGTGAATCCATGCTGACTACTCCTGATGACTTTCTTGTTGTTCATGTGCCTGTGTGCTGGTTTTGGCTGGGATAGAGTTAATTTTCTTCATAGTAGCTAGTATGGGGCTATGATTTGGATTTGTGCTGGAAACAGTGTTGATAATACAGGGATGTTTTTGTTATTGCTGAGCAGTGCTTACACAGAGTCAAGGCCTTTTCTGCTTCTCACACCACCCCACCAGTGAGTAGGCTGGGGGTGCACAAGAAGTCAGGAGGGGACACAGCCAGGACAGCTGACCCCAACTGACCAAAGGGCTATTCCATACCATATGATGTCATGCTTAACATATAAAGCTGGGAAAAAAGAAGGAAGGGGGAGGACGTTTGGCGTGAATTTGAGTTGGGCTTTGGCTTTCTTAAGTGCCTTCAAAGCAAGAGTGCAAATACAGAGGAGGTCTGTGCCAGCACAGGGCACATCCACCTGCTCCAGCACGGGGTTCTCCACAGGCTGCAGTGCAGATATGTGCTCCAGCATGGTCCTCTCCACGGGCTGCAGGGGAATCCCTGCTCCAGTGCCTGGAGCACCTCCTGCCCCTCCTCCTTCTCTCACCTCAGTGTTCACAGAGCTGTTTCTTACACTTTTCCCCTCATCCCTCACTGCCAGGCAGCATTTTGCCCTTTCTTCTTTGTGCCTGCTGAAAATTTCCCAGGAACACCTTCAAGCCACAGCTGCAGCCAGCTGTTGGGGTGGGCTGTGTCTGTGAAGGCTGGAGTGCCTGGAAGAACAATGCTCTCTACCTCCTGCTTGTGCTCCTGAGTCCTTCCCCCGGGCACACCTTCCACCTGAAGCTGGGTGCTGTGGGGGAGACGCCAGCGAGGAATTCTGGCCTCCATTGTGCAGCTGGAGTGCACGTGCACAAGGGAGCAGCTGGTGGGGGACATGCAGTGCTTCCTCCACCACCGCTGAGACGAGCTGGGGAGGAATCAGGAGCCCAGCCTCCTACACACCCTCTGCAGTGGCTCCTACCTCAATTTGGAGAAAACCTCCTGCTGGTTCCAGATGTTGGTGAAAGCAGCCTGGCAGGTTATGCTTTAGTCATGGCACTGCTGGCTAATGGTGCTGCCCTCCAGCTGCTCCTGCAAGCTCCAGCTGACAAATGGCTCCAAGAGAACCCTCTCCATAGACATGAGGTTTGGGTTGTGGCTGGATGACTCAGATGCCTTCCTGACCATCGAGTAGGTAGAGGCTGGCATTACCAGCAGCATGATGTGGCCAGAGAGCTGCACTGTGGTAGGGATGCAGTTCCTCAGGCACATGGCCAGGTGTGCCCAACACAACAGCTTCCACCTCAAGTATCTGTAGCTCTGCACCTGTATACTGGTGGGCACAGACTTTTCCATCTATGCCTTGAAGACAGCTGGGATGCAACTCCTGATGACCATACGCTGTCAAGCTGGCACAGGAGGGATTTCTTGCTGCTGCTGGATGATAGCGTGAGGCAGCTGTGCTGCTGCCTGGAGGAGAAATGCCTCGACCACCTCCTACTCAGCACGAAGAGGGTGTCTGAGGAGATGGTCTTGTCTCCAGCCTTCTGCACGGCCAGCCTGCTCAACCTCTCCCAGAGCCTGATGCAGGAGCTGCCTGTCCATGCCCAAGCACTGCATGAGTTCAAGGAGCTGTGAGATTGGCCCACAAGACTGCTGATGTCCAGATATTGAAAGAGATCTTCATGCACAGAGCTGAGTTTGTGGAGCTCCCAGCTGACAGCAGATGATGACCTCATACCCCAGGGAAAAAGCACAAGGGACAAGCGCCACGAGTGAGGAGTGGGGCTCTGGCTGCTGCCCCAGCACGAGGCTTGGGTATGCACCAACGTAGAGCAGTGGCTCTGAGAGCAGGAGGTGCATCCCATCACAGATCACCAAGCGAAAATGGAAATCTTCAAGAGCATTGGGTGGTAGCCAGCACACTGAATAACTTTTTCCTGTTAGATTTATTTAATCTAATGCCCTAGTATTTCTCTCCCTAATTAGCACTGCTTTTGTGTAATTAAACTTTTGGTTTCTATAGAGGGATGCTATAGCTATGAAATTCATAATTAAAAAATGTTGTCACCAAATTGTAGATTTTAGCTACATCTATGCAATCTTAGTGAATCCCACAGCTTTGGGAGTATGTCATATGAACAGATTTCAGATGGAGAATGCCACAGAAGGTGAGAGAATAGAAAACTGCTTTGGTGTGGTAGATATAGCTGCAAAACAAAGCCCACCATTGCACAAACCACCAGCTAAATGCTATAAACCATGCATTACAGCTCTTCTGTTGATATTCTGAAAATAATTATGATTGTGAGCTGTCAGAAAGATTCACTGCACCAATTATGTTAATCACCAACTGACAACCTACCTAGGCAAACCCTTTTAAAATCTGAACCTCCTACAACACTAATGAGCATTAAAGAACAAAATATATAGCCCCCATGAGTCAGAGGCACAGCATCATAGCTTACCACTGCTATAAACAGTAAATCTTTACATATGCCTATTGGCAATGATCATCCACAAATGTCAGCATAGACTCTTGTTTTCGAACTTCATCAGTAATGCTCCTCTTCATTAGATTTATAATCTGCAACCTAAAATCAACTGTACCAACATAAAGAAGTATGTTTTATCCAGAGAATGAGATTTCCTCTTGGGGTGGGAAGAAGCAGGGTGGTGTGAAAATGGCTTCATATAACTTTCAAGAATTGAGAGCCCCCTGAAGATTTCTAGGTCTGTCTCTAAAGATTATACTACTGTTTGTTTCCAGTGAAAGCTTTTTGGCGGTTTTTTCTTTGTTTTGTTTTGGGTTTTTTTTAAGCAGTGCTGGCCATGGAACAGTGCCACAGTCTCTGTCATATTCTACGCTGCAATGTAGCCATTTGTCACAATGTCATATGCGCTACAGGATCTCATTGAGGTGTCATGCCCTCAAAACCCATTCCTGCTGCCAAGAACAAGACACAATAAAACAGGAGTATGTGCTACTAAAGAAAGAAATTGTTTTGTTTGTCAGGAGTGTTGAGAGCAGTAACTTCACTCGGAGGAGCACTCTCAGATTATTTTAGCACAGTTGTCACTTGCACAGATAAACCCAGTGAAATATAGTTTTCAGGATCATTATTTGTATAGCATTTCAAAACAATTTGTCTTGACCTAATGCTTTCATAAATACATGATACTTGGAACTCCTGGGTGCATCTACAGGCCACTCCAAAACTAAAGCCTAGATAAATGTAGCAATCAACTGTGTAGTACCATATGTGGAATACGATTTAATTAAAATAAGACAAAACAACAAACAGCACATCACTAAGTAGAGATTTCTAATAACATTCCAGAGCAACAAACAGCACCTCACTAAATAGAGACTTCTAATAACATACCAGAGAAAGAACAGGAGAAATATTTAAAAGGTGAGAAACATTTCAGACCCCTTCACTAAAAAGCCAAATTCCATTATACAGTCGGGTGCAAAAATACCTGGTGATAGACACATAAGCTGTGTACTCAGAAGCGTATTTTATTGCAGTGTCCCTGCCACTGCTCTTCAGGACAGTTCCATAGGAGTCTGCACTGTCCAAAGGGAGATATAGCTGGAACGCAGGCAGGAAAATCTTCAAGTACAACCTTAAGGTTGTGGGAAAACCTTCCAGCATATAACAGAACCCAGTCATATGCACCTTAGACCACCCTGAATCTATAAATATATATCCCATAGTGATCTGCGAGCATGGTCCATCCCACATACACCATCTTACCCTCGTGTCAAATTCCTATGCCCTTGATTATCTGCATATAGCACTGAAGTAGGAGTCAAATGATAAACGGGACCAATGAGTAAGAAATACACTGGGGAAGTGCTCCTGCCTCCAGAATTAGACATTTGGAAAGGTTCTTGGCAGGACCCTCCTTACAAAGTCACACTTTTGATCGTTGGGCAAAGGGGAGAGGTAAGAGAAAGAAAAATCAGTAGCTATCAAAAAGTAGAAGAGGAGAATTTGCGCCTCCAATTCAAGAGTTCCACAGGGAGAAAACAGCAATGAAACATCCAGCATGTCGACACAGCTGAGGGTTTCCTATCACCACGGACACATCATCTGCACAAAATGATGTAAAATAGATAAGACAACACCACTACTCTTGTCAGCAGTGAGGTAACGACCTCCAGGACACAGCAACTGGCCCTTTTTGGCTGACAACCAGCTGAGAGGTGAATTCCATTAGTCCTTCCAATAGCCCATCCGGCAGCCAGGTTTTCTCTGCTTGGCAATAAATGACAACTAGCGATATGGACTCTGCTAACCCTGCTCTTCTCCTGGTTGGAAGGGAGGATGCCCATTACGACTTGTGATTGAAAGGAATGGAGCAGAGTAGTGTCACAGACCTCCACAATAACGGCCAGAATGGACTTGCCAATGTTCAATTTCTATGATACAAATCTGTAGGAATTTGACAAATCTGGCAAGATAATCTTCCAGTGAGGAGTCTGTGAGCACTTGAGCAGTTACTGCAGCTAGCAGTTACTGCAAAACAGGTGACAAATATGGCTGTTGGGTAGTTTGGTAGAGTAGCTTGGTCATATACCTATACCTGAAATGCATTCAAGAAGCAATGAAAACAAATTACATGGAGCCTAGAAAAAGTATTTCCTTTCATAGGTTTAACATTTTCTGAGCTCTAATTTAATTAAATGTCTTCCTGCACTTCACCTGTTAAAAAAGCTCATATTTTCTGCTGTTGATCCATTCAGTAAGTGGATCAGAAGAGGAAAAGAAGGTCCAAATTCAGCTTCCAGGCAAGTTGAAATCCAGTGCAGCTCTGTATTCATCTTGTTCAAAAAATATACATCATATATCTCTACCCAATAAATACTGGATAACATTTTTCGTAAGTTTTTAGACCGTTGTAATTATACAGTTCACTTGCTGCATAACCCACCTTTTCACAGATGTACTACTAAAGTGATGCTTGTAATAAGTTTTACCAACCATTCGCCCTGCTGAAATCTGTTAATTAAGACTTTCAGACACACACAATAATCCTACCTTTTCTGTTCCTGGAGGACTATGCATATGCATGAGTGATCTCTGCAGCTGGAATGTTAACACTGCTGAGGGTAATATTCTATATATGGAACAGTAGCCATATGCCCACACATCATACCTTGCCCCTTTTACATAAATATAGTCCAAATCTACATTCTGGGATATGCAGTGTTTCACACAAGATAGCTTGGGGAAGGAAGGTTTGCTGGGCAACAAATTTTCTTTAAGCCTAGGGAAAAAAAAGGTAGAACTAATACTTCTGATGCTTTCCAAAAATAAAACACAGCTATCAGAACTCCCTGGCTATTTGACACCTCCTTTTCTCTGCAGTAATAAATACATCTAAGGAGACTTCTATTTTGATAGTCCCCTCTGAAAAACCCTCCAGCCTCTTCAATACAAGATTTTAAGTACTTTTTAAGATCATTGCAGTTATTCAATCTTCCTTACTGCATAACACACAAAAATGTATTTTCTGGCTGAGAAACAGCAGAACTTTTAGAAAGCTATCCAAGCCTTGTCATACTATAGGGTATAGGCTTCTTATGCAGTCCATCAGAAAAAACAGACACCTCAGCAAGGGAGAAGCACCTACACATATGTTGACAGGAACCAAAGTTTGTCTTGACATCTTATCTACTGAAGTGTTCACCAAACAAGTTGAAGATCATAGTCTAATGCCCCGATTGCTTTAGGAATACTGATCCCTATCACTCACCTCCCAGCAACAGCTTCTAAGCAGCTGGCTATTCCAAGGCACAGGACACTCCCAGTCTGCTCTGGGTTTGCTTCCACATGGACAAGATAATCCAAAAGTGGTTATTATTGCCCTTCCATTTCCTCTCTGATAACTACAGACTGGGACCCAGTTGTCCCCCTGTCCAACACAACTCTTTGAGGTGCTCCTGAATTTCTAAACCGGAGTTTAATTCTCATTATTCCTTTCTGTGAGAGAGATGCTGCCCACAATGGTTTAATAACATTGCAGAATTCAAATAGCACTCTCTAACAGGGATGAGATGTGTCCCCTCAGTGTTTTCCATGCTCTATTTGGAAAAGGGTAAAAAAAAAGCTCTGTTTGGTAAGTAGGGTATTTATCATTATTTTTGTACACAGAAACATAATTAATGTTAGTGTAGCCGTAGTAAATTGTGAACTTAAATATTACCTTGCAATTTCCATTTTTAATGAATAGAAACCTTCCATTCATGGTGAGCTTGGCTGGCCCAAGAAGATGCAGTCTAGTTCTTGCTGTTAGCAACACTAGCAAAGGAGCCATGTTTCATCGTGTGATTTCCCATTTTAAACACCAAAGCTTCCATTTCTCAAATCACAGGATCTGGAATTCACCTGATCTGCTCAGTACACTAGCCCGACTAGATCAGTATCCTTACTCACACCAGAGGACAGTAACTGGTATTTCTGAAGCAGGGAGGATATTTTTTTCCTAATATTTAAAGCTCAGTAAGTAATTTGTGTCATAAGAAATGAGGGAGACAAGGCAACCATGTCACAGCTGTCCTAGGTCTTTATGGCAGCTCAACCAAATGAAAACATTTTAATGTAAAAGCAAAATATTCAGGGTTATCATTGTGCTTTTTGATTTAAAAAAAAAAATCACAGTTATCCACAGAGAGTTAATATTAGAAAAACAAAACAAAAATCCAAAATCCCCAGACTTTGAAAATAGTCATTTTTCTGCTACACATTTGGACAGAATATTTTCAACCAGCTCTAATAACCTTTCAGTAAATTATGCATTTCACCCACAGATCCTACTCTTTTGATAAAGGTAATACTTTTCTATTATTACACAGAAACAATAAAAATCTTCATGTTAACCCACACTTAGGTCATGATAAATGAAAACACCATTTGGTCACAAATTATCCAAGAGAGAAAGTAAACAAAGTGGTTAAATTCTATCTTCTGTTCCCTAGAGATCCTGGGAGGTCTTTCCTTGAAAAAGGGAAAAGAAAAACAATAAAAATGAGTTGCAATTCCAAATTTAAAATCCCTGAGCTGTGATGTAAAAAATAAATTATTAATAATAAAAAGGACCAATATCTCCCTCAGCTGTGCCCAAAACACTTTAATTTATTCTCATAGGTATTGCCCAGGTGAAGCAGATAGCAAATTGAACCTAAGATATAAAATAAGATTTTTTTTTTTTAATGAAATAGATCTTGCTATATCTTCTATCTTCTTTTTGTTTCTCATACATGTAGGTATGTGAAAAAACCCAGGAATCCCAGAAATGTCTTTAAATGAAGATGACAAATTTTTCACTGTGGTATCTAGATGAACTCAATATGATAGATTTGTTATACTGAAGTACTATTTGTGGAAATAACCCAGTTTAACATCTGAAGCCATGCATCTCTGGCAGCTATTGACAAAAGTTTCTTGTTAGCATATGCCACTTGTGAAAACAGCATAGTTCCCAACCTCAAGTGCTTTTAAAAGGTTGCTTAATTACTTAAACTATTTTTATTTCTAATTGGTACTTTCATGGAATGGTTATGGTACCTAATTGATTGAACATTAGTTCCATTTTACATTATGTCTGATGAGTTATTGATTGCCCTTTGCTTTCAGGACACTTAGGACTTTCCTGGTGAAGCATAGAGAATAAAACATAAAAGAATAAATACTCCAACCCTGCTGCGTCAGTAACTTGTCCTAGCAGGGCTGTTGCAGGCTTCCATATGAAAGATTCCTACCATTGCAGTCCATTGATCTAACAGTGTGTGATGCATTTCAACATTGTAAACAGCTCCTGTGGGTTTTGTTTTTTTTTTTTTTCCTTCCTCTCATGGCTCCAGTCTTTGAAAGAAGAAAGCTCAAAACTCAAAGAATTGACCCCTTCTCCTTTTGGGGCATTTAGAGCTGGAAACTTGCTATCATTTTAGCTATGGTTACTGATCTCAGGGAAGTATACAAATCAAACCTAAGTTTTTCAAGAGCGTAAGAATTTTCCATAAGACTACATGGTAGCCTCTAAATCTTCTTACTGACCTACTGTGCTTCAACTCAATGGACAGTTTAAAGGCTTTACAAACCACCTTTTCATTTCAATAATTTATTTTCCTTGCTGTCATTTTAGTTTTCTCAAATGAAGGTCAGCAGACATTGCAGGGACCACTAAAAAAAAATAAAATTAAGATGTTTATATTGGTTAAGCAAGTGAAAGAAGACTCGGAAATGGTTCTGTTCTGAGGGTACTTAATCAAGCAGAACAGATGTTTATTATACAATTAGGGAACGCTCTGCCATCAGTATGAACAAATCATGAAATCAAATTGCTCCATAATACTTTCCATTATTTCACAGACACTTGCTGTGAAGAATTAAGGATAAGCAAAAAAAGCCAGATAATGTGTTATTCTCCAGCCCTAGGCACTATTTGATTACCCGGCAGGGGAAACGATGCTGCCTGTTAGCATAAAGCCAGAAGAGCTAGAGCCTGCTTCATCTGCCCATCTAGTACAGAGGACTTGCAGAGGAGGGAGGGTTGTGTCTGAGGTGTGGCACAGCTCTGCTATATTGTGCTCCTCCTTCCCTAATACAAGGTAGGAAGGTAAGAGGCTATAAGCCATAGAGAGCCCAGGCATAGCTCCAGCAGCTCTTAGAGCAGGTTTGGGCAGATGGTTCTTCTGTTCTAGTATCAGCAATGAACTAAATTCCTACACTGAGGTTCATATAGAGGCATGATGTCCTACAGTAGATGTCATGGAGCCTTAATTCACACAGAGTTTCGAAAGCCAGGCCTATCCCATGAGGACCTCTAGGCAAGGATACCATATCTATGACAGTAAGCTGAATGTATCCAGGGCAGGGACCTCAAACCCAGCAAGCAATTGCCCATACTGTTAAGTTATTGGTACTTTTTGGCCCAGGCCAGCAAGCACTCTCCTGGACAGAGCTCAGGCACAGTTCAGGTGCTAGCATGGAGCAGTGACTTCTCTCTCAGCAGCTCAGAAGTGGTCCCTCTGCTTTGAAGAATAGAGAATTTAACTTTTTGGGCAGAGTGGCTGTTGTGCTACTCATTCTGAGGGTTGGAGAATCATTTCTGGCCCATTTCACTTGCTAGGAAAGACCATGGCCGGTGAGTCCCTAATCTGTCTATACTGTTTTTGAGGCCCAAGCAGGTATTTTGGTGCTCCACTCTGTGATTGTACCAGATCAGGTGGTGCTTCCTCAGGAGCTTGGCACCCAGTGGCACTGTGGATGGAGGTCAGGACACATCACTTGGGAAGGAGATGGGAGGAAATTCTGTCACAACTGCTCTCTAGAAGCTGCTCAGGAAAAGAGACGGGGAACATAATAGCCAAAGCACATACTCTCTGGACATCAGCCTCAGGCCAGTCATCTACCAGCCTTGCAGTGCCATCATCTGGAACAAACTACCTAAGAATAAGCCAGCCCCTAAAGAAGGAAGCTATATCTGTGGCTGGAACCATTGAGTGAGGTTGCTTAACCTGAGCTCTTGTTAACAAGACCAGGGTTCAGAGACTTTCTTGACTGGATGCTTCCTTGAGGGAAGGTCTCCCTTGCAGAGTAAGTGATGGGCATCCAGTACTCACTGCTGACACACGGATACCCCAGCTCACTACCCGGACAGTGTTTCCCATAGTCTGTATCTGTGCATATGCAAACCAATTCAAATTCCAGACATGTTCACTGACATTCCCAAATTAGTTCCAATGACAGTTGTTGCAGAAGTGCTCCAGATCTATACAGCTAAAGTTATCTAACAGATGAAATGCCAATAGGTGGTGCTTATGAACACGCGGTTTTACTCCTGAGCTTCACAAGACTGATTTACCTTTCCGTATGCACTGCAAATGGTTTCTTATGATGTGCTGTTAAAAAGGTGGATCAAACTTAAAGCTTTATATTATTTTTACTTCATGTGCAGAAATTTCTTCAACAGCACTGCCAGAAAAAAAGTTTTACAAAATAATGATTTGCCACATGTAGATATTATGATTTGTTCAGGTCTAGACTCAAAGTCTGATTTCTAGAGTGTCTCAGTGCCATCAGTTCCTATGAAATCTGCCATTGATATTGGTTTGTTTTTTTTTTTTTTTCATCTGCTTAGCCATCTTTGGGTGGCAGCCTACAAAAAGGAACAGAGTAAATTAATTCCTGTCACCCTCTTCTGATGATGGAGTCTCTGAACTTTGCTGATACACATATACCTTAGTTTTTATATACATATTTCTGCTTCCACAGTTCTAAAATACTTATTTCAACCCAGAAAACTTCGAGTGAGCAACAGAGGTTGCAATATGAAAAATTTAAGGCAGAGAGAAGACAGTTGATCTCTAGTTGATCTCTAGCTTGTAGCTACCAATGGTAATTTGGAGATGGAATAGCTCTGTAAATAATAAAGTTCGCACTGGTTATGTATATGATTCATGCTATATTCTTGCTGAACCTCATAGATAAGACATGATAATGTGACTGGTCTGTTCCTTTTTTTCCTTATTTTCATACTCAGAAGAGTTCATTAACACATGATGACAATCATAATTGAAGCACTGCAATAGGGGAGTGAAAAACACAACTAAAAATCTATGCAAATAATGTTCTAAATTCAAATAGGCTTATTCCAGCAACTAATCTCTTAGTATTATTTAGCATTTACAATATGTAATATTGAACTAAGACTTCTCAGCATGTTAGCTTCTGCCAAAACCTCCTAATATGACGCCAAATCACATGATGACTATAAACTGTCACAATCACTGACTGATCAACATATGCCTAAAATGAATATAACATTCATTTTCAATTCATTGTATGGTTACTTTTTTTCTGCAACATGATATTGTTTTCATTCAATGTGAATCACAGTCCAACAGCTATACCATCACAAAACAACCCTGATCTGAAGAAGGAACAAACAATAAAGGATAAGTAACCTAATATAACTCTAGCTTTGATGTAGTCAGACTTCTAGACTTTGAAAATATTTATTCTTCTACTTGGCACTTGAATGAATTTCTCTGATATCCTTTTACATTCCAGTGAAATTAAACTTTTTTCCCCTCAAACCTTGTCTCTGTGTAACCTACAGTAGCACACACCCCGTTCGGATAGTATTTATTTCTTTTACTTTATCTTTTGTTTATACTCGGTCTGGTCCAGTTCATTTCTCTGGGATCTAAATGGAGAGACACCCCTGGGTACCACAGTATGGTCTGTCCATAAAGAACAGGGAGGAGAAAATTCTTTTATTGCAGGTGGCAGAACAAGTGTCACGAACTAAGGCTGAGAAAGGAATGACCAGGGCTGTTAATTTTTAAGGGAATCCGAGGAGCGTATATGCTGCTGTGAGGAGCACTAGCCCTGTGGAGAAGGAACTGATACTGAATCACCATAAAGGGAATTTGGAGAATTGCACCACAGCTCTTCCCACAGCCATGCTTTCTGAGACAGGTCAAGAAATGCTAAGAAACAAAGGGTTCCCTCACATGCAAGTTCTGGGCTCTGCAACCAAACCTCCCGCGGGCTTTAGATGTGGCATTTCTTGTTCAACTTTCTTGAGTGAGCTCTGAGGAGAAAAGCAGTAGACATAACAAACAAAACCCTTTTTGGCAGTAACCATAAATAAATTTCTACCTACTTTGCCTTCCATTCAGCAAGCCTCTCGACAAGGAAAGTTTCCTCTGGTTCTGTGTTCAACGTTTGTACTGCAGATTTTCCCTGTCTTTTAGCCATCTCACTATATAAAATTCTTTTGAACAGAGTTCAGTCTTGACTACACCTAGTGTATTCAGTTAAATGCCAGATGGTGAGGCAGGGTATCTGGCCTTATAAATAAATAATTTCCATTGGATCTCTGAGATTACGGCTAGAGTCCCTTTCTGCAATTACTGCCTTTTGAAACTGGGATGCAGAATGGAAGTTAATAAGGTCACATTCATCACATAATATTTAGCACAAAGCTACTTTACTATATAAAGTTAGATATCTTTCAACAGCTACTTAGGCCAAGACAAATATTCTCAATCAAAAATGTTTTGAAACATTTTCCCCTGCCCCAACCCTTTTATCATCATTAAAAGCTTCTGTTTGGAAATAGTTCATGACAAATGTAAATCAAAAAAAAGACAGATTTAAGAAAAGACAGTAGCAGATTCTTCATGAATATCACCAGCTCCTCTAAGTCTGTAAAATTACTGTAGATAGTTTAAGTGATGCTGACAATAAAGGAAGGGATTACTTTAAGAAAATGTTGCTCAACAATGACCATTTCTACTTCATTAGTTACTGCACAATGAGCTGTCGAATGAAACAGTTTTCTCCCCAGAAGAGAGGAGAGACAGACTTCAATGCCTACCACTAAAATACTGAGCAAACTGTCTCACTCCTTCCCAAATATTTATTATTAAATTTGACACAGTTACAATTTGGAAGATTTGTGTGTAATCCAGGTTTATTAATATTCAGTATTCGCAATGGTTGAGACTGGCTAGTAGGCTAATTAAGACTCTCTTTTGCTAACACCATCTTCTTTCATGGTATCTTTTTCCATCAAGGATCTTCACCGCAGATGCTTATGAATTGAAAGTGGGGACATGCCAGCATCTGCAGCCATAGGCACACGATAAGGAACAATTCATCAAGTTCAGCTGTTTTTCACAGAATGGTATACACTGATGAGGCTGTAAATGTAAAAACAGTTGTGTTAGTGGAAAACGCAGTTTTGGAGTGGGAAGCTGAACTGGGACATTTGAGTTTTAAGAGAAATATCTTATTGTTCTTTCTCTAAAATGCTGTCACCTTGGTCATAGCATATGACTAGCTGTTAATGAATGTATTAATGGACCTTCTTTGCCTGGGAGATATGCACCTGTCTGTCCCCATAGCTTTGTCACACAAACTCTACTATCCTTCCATTCCTTTTGATAGCAAAGCTTCAGAAATAGCACAGTTCAATTACCAACGCTGAAGGCAGCCTAATAGTCACCAAGACTGTGCAGAAGACAGACTATCAGCATGGTGGGTTCTGCCCTCCAGTTTGGGGAAGGTTTCTATGAAGCCAGAGGTCTGCAGCTACAGGACAACGAAAAAGGGAAAACTACGCTACACCGAATGCCCTGCATTGCCAATAACTGCATTAAAGCAGCTCTAACGTTGTGGAAGAAAACATCCTGATCTTGGATTATATAGAGTTTTTGCCATTTCCTAAGCCAAAATAAGCAGATAGTTTTGCAGACTCATTTAAAATCAGCACCTTTCTATGGAAATATTACATTTGAGGACTAGAACTTACCTTTTTTTTGTTGCAATGTGATGAATAAGATCTCCAGAAGACTGCCACCTCCACTGTGATGGATGACATACACCAAGAAGCAGAGAGACAGTGAGAGCGTGGGAAGTTTTACAAGATAAAACAGACAAAAAGTTATGTGGCCCAAGGATAGTGGCACATGACTCATCAACTCAGGAACGTAATTCAGGTCCCCTGAACCCCTGGTGCTGTGTCCAAAGAACTAGGCAAATCTTCCTTCCTTAAGCTTTTAATTGCCTTTTTGGTAAGGTGCGATGATAAATGGTAGTTTAGAAAAACAAAGCAACCTCCTGGGCTGAGGAAAAGTGAGAGAAAAAAAACAACAACCACCAAACCCCCAAAACCACACCCTATTTACTTTTGAAGAAAAAGCATAGTGAGAATTTTTGGTTTAATCTGAGTTGATATTACAATGAATACAAGAGCTCAGCAGTAATTGCACAAGTTTTTTATATTCTCTCTGTGCATTGTGCATGGATTTTTTTTTATTTCATATATAATTTATGACCTGCTGCAGAGAATTGACTGAGTTAATGCATATGTTTAACACAAATAAGAGAAGTAGTTTTAGTTAAAAGGAAAGCTATTTCCCCTTCAGTTGAAAAGGTGATATCCAGTGGATGGCTGGTCACTTTTTCTAGCAAGCTAACATTTGCTTTCCTACTACAAAACTCACCCACAGGGGGGAAAAAAACAAAGTATACCGTTATATATATTTTTTTTCTTTTCTTTATTTTGTGATTCAAAACCTACCCTACTGGGACTCTGAAGATATATTAGATTTCATTTTGTTTCACTGTACCACTAGCATCTCTGGCAATAAATAAATACATTACCACAAACTGAAAAAAGAATTAGAATTAAAGACTTATGCATAGGTCACCTTTTCCACCGTACCTTAGATTTGATTGTCATTATGGTTATTTCATAAAGCTACTCCTGCAGCTGGTGGCTGTTGCACTGATTTGCAGCAAAGAAACGAATTTAAGGATGTACTATTTTACGCCATTTACACTTCTACAGAGAAGTATCACAGCAACTTTGAGTTACTAACAAATTTTACCCAACCAGTTGTGGGTTGCTGAGATCCTGCCACATAGCAGCCACTGACAATATTTATAAATCAGCAGACTGTACCTTGCCCATGGAGAAACTGAAGCTAGGGAGCTGCAGACTGGGCCCCAAGACACTGCCTTTTGGATACAAATTGGGAACTTTTTACACTCTAGAGTGTGAAACAACCAGACTGGTTGTTGGTAACTTGACAGGTTGCAACACATAGGTCACCTTAAGATTTGGTTCCAGCTGGGGCATATTTAAGGACCCCAGAAGAGGGCGAAGTACGAAGAGCTAGAGTACGATAAAAACTTTGGGATTTGATTGAAGGACAGCGTCGTGAGAAAGCATAAGCATAGATAACATCTAACAGGCATTCTTCTGTGCAAAAATAAACATACTAAAAAGTTTGAGACAACATAATATTGTGAGTTTTCCATCTGTGGGATTGGTCAAATAATTTTTCCAGGTTTCACAGGAAGCAAGTAGCTAAGTTAAGAACAGAATCCAAGTTCCTTGGCTATCCTAGCTACAAAGCCATCCCTCCTTTCTTAAGTGGCAATTGAATTACTCACAGAGTAGCACTTTACTTTATGGACAAGTTGCTCTGAAGTCAAAGTGAGTAAAGACATTAGACTCTGGCTCTTAAATAGCCTCTGTAGTACATTACTCCATAGTCTGTCTCATCTTGCAAGATACCATCACAACATTATTATTACAGTGTTTCACATAATTCCTTTTTTCATATGCATTATCCCTTAGGGAAACCTTATTTTGCTAGTCCACTGATAAAAGCCAGAAGTCTTTAACAAAGCTCCATTTTCAGAAATGTCAATGATAATGAAAAAATAAAATGAGGAGAGGAGTGACCACAGTGGTTCCCTAAGGGCTATACACACATTATTCTGTTTCTTCTAGCTCCAATTCTTTGCCTAGGAGAGAAAGTATATGTAACATCCACCATGTATTTACTCATCTCTGCAATGTCATCATTATTTTGACAGCAACACGGTATCACTGTCACCTCTGAGCCATAGGATAGCACAATGCTAAATAGCTTAAGGACTTTAGAGGAAACAATAAAGTCAGGATGTAAGCTCTATTAAGAAAAGAAAAAACAGGAGAAGTGACAACTTACTTATTATGAAATTTCTTGGCCTGGGACAAAACTGTCATTAAACCCAAGAAAAATAACAAAAATTGCTAGGCCACATCCTATTGTGGCTCCAGCAAAATCCTGCTTTTTATGATCTGAAATTCCAGTCTTAGATTACAAAATATATATCATCAAAGCTAGCAGTAATCAGGAAAGGATAATCCTTTAAATTGAATGCAGAAACCATTCTCACTATCTAACACCAAAACATCAAACAAAAGCAATGACCCCTCTTGGATCTTTCTGGTCAAGTGATTCTTCTTGCAGTTTGTTTCCTTTTACAGGTAGGAATGGGCTAGCTAAATTCATATGCAGAAACTGAAAGGGTATTACATCTTTGAATCAATTCTGTTCATTTGTTTATAACTTACTGTGCTGTATTCCTCTAGAGGTAGTTGTAAGGGCTATTTACCTTGTTTTAGCTTTTGCCCCCTGGGCCAGGTGGAATCTCTAGCAGAAACAGCAGGATAAACCTTCCTTAAAACAGAAGTATACCCTCAGCTGGGAAAAGCTCCTTGAATACAAAGGGGGGTTGAGAGGCAGAGGCACTGTGCAAATGCACACACTTCCCTGGGTGCTGTGTGAATGAACGCACAGACTGGGGAAGCGTGCATCCTGCAGCCTGTGATACCCCTGCTGGGAAGAAACATCCAGCTAGACCTCAGGTTGGAAAACAGAAAGGAAGCATTTCCTGAAGACTGGGAGACCACTGCGTGGACATTGCTGCCTCTCTCATAATTACCTTGTTCCCAGGCTGAGAAGCAACCATAAGAAGAATATCTGCTGCCAGGACACAGTGGGTAGGGAGAAGATGTATTTATAAACCTATTTATTTCCATTCCATCTCACCTTAGGTTCTCTCTTTGGAAAGTTCAGCTTTTATAGACTTATTTTCTTTAATGTCTGATTTTATGCTTACGTATAGTTTGTGGGCAGATCAAAACTTGTTTAGAATTCAAAAGCCTTCTTGATTTTTAAACTCTTGAACTCAATATTCTCACTGTCTCACTCATCATCTGCCTTCACATGGATTTCTTTTAAAGATATTTAATACAGAACAGGGTCTACACTCAAGAGAAGAAACAAAGATTTCTAGTGCAACAACGCTGATGCCCTGGTAGACTAGATGGAGTTGCATTATAACTTATTTAGCTTTTTTTTTCCATCGATAGAGTACTTTATATAGAGACTTTGTTACAAATATCTTTTCTGCCTTACGAAAGTTTTGTTCATATTGTGAAATCCTCAAGTATCTCAATATCGCAAAGTTTAAAAGTTGGAGTCTAGGCAATATTTTGGTTAAAGCACTCTTAATTTTTTTTTTTTTTTTACTATGAGACTTTAAAATGTTCCTAATGAAAACAAAGGGTTTTTTTTACACAGAAAAAACATACTGACATGAAAATTTGAGGGCTTTATTAATAAAATATTGAAACAGACAAATTAATTTAAAATAACCAGTTTTCAGTCCCACTGCTTTGCTAACAACTGACATTCATTGAAACAATTTTCCAAAATCTTCATCTGTAGAAGAAGAGGGTTCTAATTTGATATTTTTTCCTGGTTGTTACCAGGAAAAAAAACTGCCATAAAAACATGGGGAGAGTGCTCTTATTCAGGGAGAACAATTAGCTGTATATATAGTATGAAGGATTTAGTTACTCTCTGCCACCTCTGGTATGATATTAATGTAGATGGTACTACCCCAATATAGCTGGGGTGCAAAAAAGTTCTAGCAACTGATGCTACTGGGAAATTCACACAGTACTTGCCTATTCCCTCAGTTATTTCACCTCAGATTAAACAAACAAACAAACAAACAAACAAAACCTATTTCCCAACCTGTTTCCTGTTTTTGTAAGGCTATGTGCCTCTACTACTTCTATCATCCTTCACCCAACTTGTTGCAAGTGAGGTTATGAGCATCCTAAACTGGAGCACATTTCTCATGGCTAAGTAACTTCCCCTTGCATGCGGAAATGGTTTCCTGCAGCTCTGTTGATCCTTTTCTAGACAGACCTTCAATTCTTAGTTATTAGAGCTTCACAAAACTCAATATCTTTGTGAATCATCAGAAGAGATGCACCAATACCAATTAATCTCCAAACCCCTTGTTTCAACAGCAGTATGAGTGGAAGCAATTTGAAGGGAAAATGCTTCAGCAGAAAAGCATTCCCATGCTTATATGCCAAATAAGTGATACATAAACAGGAAAGAAAAGTGTTCAAGTCTCTGGAGATGTTAGAAATACAACCAAAATAGAACATAAATTAGAGAAGCTGCAGAGCTAAGGAATATACAGTATTTACATACTTCTACAAGAAAGCAGTAATCACCATTCTGAGTCAAAGAATCGAGCAAATAATGTGAGCTATAAGGGTGCAAAACATAAAAGGAAAACACCCTAAAATCACCTATGTTCTCTTTGCTTCTTAATCCTATCAAAACTCTCTGTTGCCTTTTCTGTGGTTTTTATTTTGGTGGTGGTGGTTTCCCCTTTTCCCCCTCACCCCAGTCTGGAGAGTATTTAAATGAGATTAGTAAATTGAATTAGCATGTTCATTCCATAAAATTAAAGTCCAAGAGAAATTATGCTTTCTCAGGTTTGTCTCTTCAGTTGTAACGTAGAATCGCTGAATCTACCAAGCCTCCCATTACTTTTTAATCATATTGCCATCAGTGTTATTATAACCCTAAAAATCACCAAGCTCTTTTCATTCTCTTTTTGTATTTTAGAAGTTCTGGGAAGTATCAGGAATTAAAATCAAAGCCTTTATAGTGAATAATTATGAGACAAACTTCATTTTTTGTTTTTAACTTTCTGAGAGAAACTTCTAAAATTCTCTTGTAGATTTTATTTCCCTTTGACATACTATTCAAAAAGCAACCCAGCCTAAATCCAGTAGAAGATCTGCACCAAACAATCCTTTAAACGTCAAACAACAGTTTTAATGTTGTATGACTAAAACAGATTTTAATTTTCTTAATGTCAGAGCTCTTCTGTGGCAGAGACTTAGATACAGCTATTTGATATCTGCCTTAGATAGTCAGAAAATACTCTCAAGTAAGCAATATGGGTTACTGATAGGGTAATCAAGGGAGGAATCTAACAGAAATCAGTTCCTGGTGCTTGACAAAGGTGTCTCTGCCTAATATGAAGACGAAGAACCACTCAAGTGAAGAGCTAGGAAAGATTAGCAGGGTGAGATTGAAATAGTACCCTTTCAAACTGTGTGTGCTGTCTGTGGCAGCAGGTGAAAAAAGCCTGGACACATTTTTTACCTCAAAAAGTTTAGATTAATGCATAGAACTCCCTGAAGTGGGAGAAAATAAAGACCAACCATATGAACAAGTAAGGCAAAGACTCTTGAAATACAACAGACACACTTTGTATAATAACCATCTGATACCACACTTGAGAAGATTAAATACCTCTTGACATCTCTTCACTGGATATAAATAAAGATAAAATATATGTCAAATACAGGAGACATCTTACATGGTTCTGAGTCTAAGCAAAGAATATTAACGTAGATAGCTAAATCATGCAGTAATAGCTTGAGCTTAGGCATACGTCTTGTAGAATCACACTTACAAAAAAAAAAAAAAAAGATAAAAAGGTCTTATAGAAATTATTTCATTTGGTTTTCATAGTAAGGGACACACTCTTTCCCACTATTGACAATAAAACAGAATTTTGCTGAAGTTACCAAAAGTCTATCTTAATAGACACCACTGCAGCATTGTAGCTCCTATTGTGTGACCGGAATCACTCTACAAGAGTCATCAGCATGTTGTGTGTTTCCTGAACGTGATAAATACTGTAAAGTAACACCTTTTCTGTTTGACCTAAAATTATGACGTTTTGCGAATAGAAGAAAACATCAGGTTGGGTCTGAGCATCAAGGGTGAAATACTACTTCCATTAAAGTTGACTTTAACTTTGACATTGTATGCCAGTCAGACTGTACTGTGTGAATTTATGGGATATAAAGAAACACTTTCTGTGACTGATATTCATAACACTTGCTGTTATACTGCCTTCCAATGCTGATATGCTTTATACTGCCTTACAAGACGTAGCATCTAGAATGGATTTCTTTTTTTTTTTTCTTTGCACTTTTTGGGTCTCATCTAATCTTGTATTGACACTTGCCCTACAGTCACAAGACTTAAGAGGTTGAATTTTCCTTCTTGTAAAGCTATAAGCTTGCACAGCAGTTAGTTTTTGGCACTTATATTTATTAATTTTTAAGAGTAACAGTTTGTGAGAGAATTATGCAGAAATTTTGTTGTTTGTATTGTTAGAAAGCTCTGTGCAGTCTGATAGTTCATTGTGCTCTCGACTGTATCTGCTTAGTACTAGGTTTTGTCCTCAAATTTCCTGTGATACAACATAAAAAGTCCATAAACAATGAAACTTATTTCTACTGCCCAGTTAGCAATTGGTTAACTGTCGTGGTTTAACCCCAGCTAGCAACTAAGCACCACGCAGCCGCTCGCTCACTCCCCCCCGGTGGGATGGGGGAGAGAATCGGAAGGGTAAAAGGGAGAGAACTCGTGGGTTGAGATAAGAACAGTTTAATAATTGAAGTAAAATAAAATAGAACAGTTAAATAGGTAAAGCAAAAGCTGCGCACGCAAACAAGGCAAAACAAGGAATTAATTCACTACTTCCCATCGGCAGGCAGGTGTTCAGCCATCCCCAGGAAAGCAGGGCTCCATCACGCGTAACGGTTACTTGGGAAGACAAACGCCATCACGCCAGATGTCCCCCCCTTCCTTCTTCTTCCCCCAGCTTATATACTGAGCATGACGTCATATGGTATGGAATAGCCCTTTGGCCAGTCTGGGTCAGCGCCCCTGGCTGTGCCCCCTCCCAGCCCCACCCCGTGCACCGGGCAGAGCATGGGAAGCTGAAAAGTCCTTGACCAGTGTAAGCGCTACTTAGCGACTATTTAGCAGTACTTAGCATCGACATTGTTCTCAATCTAAACCCAAAACACAGCCCCATACCGGCTACCAGGAAGAAAATTAACTCTATCCCAGCTGAAACCAGGACATTAACTAATGACTATTTGGGTCAGTTTTATTCCTCTGTTACGTGATCTTAAGAATAATAAGGATATAAGGTGTCAGTTAATGAAATGGACACTACTGGAGAGCAGCAATAATTAAAAAATTTAAAAACAGAAACCTGGACCTAAAAAGATACGTAAGATACTTAAGCTCAAACTTTAACCCGCATTGCTGAAGGACTAGATTCCTGTTTCTGTCAGAATAAGTGGGTTTGTGCCTTCACCTCAGCTAAGAAGAGCCATTTGTGACAAAAAGGTTACTTGAACAGGTACCAAACGTGCCTTTCTAATCACTTGAAGCTTGGAGAGTTCCCAAGAGTCTTTTCACAGAATGCTAGTAAGTTTTTGTCCTTCCATCTAGGCAAAATTTTTATCTGGGATGGTTGTTTTATCACTCAGGGACTGTTGCTCTCTGCCATCAGCAGGCTGGTGCCCATCCAGGTACATGCAGGAGAACAAACCACTCAGGAAAAAGTGCCCTGGTAGCAGAAGTTGCTCTAGTAGCACCCACTGGCTCCTGACTCTCATCTTTCCTGGGACAACAGTACAGTGCATATTCAATTAGCCTGATGGTTACTGGAAGCATTTGGCATACAAGTGCTGCACAGCACAGGAGGTCTGGCCATGGGGTAAGGGCTGTGGCCAACAGCACTCTTCTGCCCGCTGAATAAATTTTAGGGCAAGCCTCAGTGCAGAGCTGGATATAACCTCTTTAATTATATGGATATCTACAGAATTCTATGTTTACATTAAATACAGAATTATACTGGATACTCTCTATATTTGTACGGAGTTTTACTTAGGCAGTTGCATATATTGTAAAGTTATAACAAGAGTATATACGCATACTTATTACCTTCTAGGACACAATGACTACTTTTTAACTCCTTAGAGTATTCCCACTCTTCCCACTCTGGAAGTACTCCTATCCACAGCAGTTTAAAAAGATGATGTGGAAAAGTTCTCTGAAGCGTCAGGTCAATTTCTCCTATACATAAAAATAGAAAAAGATGTTAAATGTGTGTTTCAAGTGTAATGAAAACATGATTATGGAGTCATCTTACAATCCACATAACCCACAACTTTATCACCAGATGCAAGTCAAGAAACTGAACTTTTACCAACTGCACCAGGGAGTGTGGAGGACACTAGTAAGAGTGAAAGCAATATCAGAAACTCTGGGGCCAAAGGAAGCTGCTCCACTGCGCTAGTTATGAGATTACTGCAGCACATACATAGTGTGAGGTTCTATCACCAGTACAGAGCAAAGCATAAATACCCAATCAGCTTAACATAAATGAGATAAAAAACAATCACAAACATTTTCTTTTGACCTCATGTGGTAGCCTAAGTTCCCTTTTTACTGGGAATTCAGATATTTCTTGTGGCTTGTTTCGGACAACAAAGTCTTCCGTTGCCTTTTTGTATTATGTACACATTATTAGGTTTGCCCATACTTACATGTGAGCTGAAAATTAGTTTGTTTAACATCACAAGCTTAAATCTCCATTGTTTTCTTTGGGTGTGAATAAGCCCTCCTGGAAAGCTTACATTTCCTCCGTTCTGCGATATGACCAGTTGATGGACTCACAACAAACCGAGTACGAACTTCAGGCTCCAAGGCAGTTAGTAACTAGTGGAATATCATAAAGAACAGCTTGTTAAACCATCTCTCAGCTGTAAGTGGGAATGTTTACCTTCAGCCAGTGCTAAAAGTGACTTATACTTTGATCTCACGCTGAGGCACTAGGTTTACTGATCAGCAGTTATGCCAGTGAGGTTCTAGGAAGCTACCTCTTCACAGCCCTTCATCTATTAGCTACTGCCTCCAAGCTGAGATGTGGTTATTGGCCTTGTGAAACCCCGTGCAGAGTTTCAGTCTGGTGTTATACAGATTAATTTCAGCAAACCGCAGTAAAGTTTAACTCCGCACTGGAATGAAGCAGGAGCACTCACCCGCTCACTGACAGAGTCTCAGCTGATGGACTGATATAATCAAACACTTATGATCTCAAGTAATATCTCACAAAGAGTAAATTCTTTTTTTTAGATACACTGGGTGAAGTGTGCTTTATGCCAGAAGAAAGGTTTTGGAAAAGAATTACATTGGGTTTTGTATGCACGCGTGCACCTGACCTCACACACCACTACTCAGGCAATGAACTCCTCATTCTTGTGTGCTCATGTTCTTCAGATGCTCAGAAAATACTGTGTTTCTGTGGGTGACATTTTTTCCGTAGTAGGTTTCTGCTTAGTACAACTCTACTAAGTGTACTCTTTAGCCTGAGTTCAGAGAATTAGTTGAGTGAGGAGAAAATGTGTGCAAATATGCAACCAGATAATTGAGACACGGAGTTCTCCATTCTGGCACAAAGAAGTGTTGAAGGCACAGACAATGACAGCAACTACCTTCCCTAACTGTAGTTCTTCATATAACACTGAGTAAAATATCTTCTGTGATAGCTTCTTTCTTGCCTCTGCAAAACAGTTTCCACCAGTCAGTCCAGAGTGCAGAAGAGGGAATTCTTTAGGGAACAGGGTGTGACCAGAGCTTCACCCATCAGTGAGAGTTTTACAGCTGACCTGCTTGTAAGCAGGGCTGAACCCCATAAAAGGGGGGCTGTCTCACCATTTTCTCTGATTGGGTCAGTTCCAGCTCTGTGCCTCCTGCCTTGCATTTCATCCACAAGGCTGGCAATGACTGTGAATCATCAGGAGGAGAAAGACAGACAAAACAACATTTCCCTCCCCCTCCATCCCCCAGTCTCCTCCATGTGAACCCTGTCAGTCACTGCAAATTATTTATTACCTTTCTGAGAGGCCATCCTGCTTTATTCAAATTAAGTTACCTTGTCCACAGATATTTTAATGGCAGTCGCTGGAGCCCTGTTAGGTCTGGTATTTGAATACCTGCCTATCTCTAGCTAATAATGCTTGCTGGTAAGTTTTAATTTCATTAGAGATATCATTGTAGTACATGCTAAATGAACATCACCAAAAAGTAGCACGAGAGTGCAAGAAGTCATTAAATTATTACTCCCAAAGTCTCACGATGATTATTGTTAATAGGGCAATCAAATCCTGCTGTATTGTTCCCTAACTACATGCCTGCTTAGTGGGTGGCATACATTTTCATTAAATAAAGACTTATGGTTAGAAGAAGAATGTAATCAACATTAATGACCTGAAGAGTAATTGAAAATACAGTCTCAGCCACCACCCCACCCAGCTATTAAAAAGGACAATCATTTAAAAAATTCTAAACTAATTCTATTTTGTCTCTCTGCATGTTTGTAGACTATCATTCACATTCTCCCCACACTGTTATCTCTCTTTTTCTGGTCAAATTAATTTAATTTAATTAGAATAAAATACATTGTATGTGAAAATAAAATTTTGGCATCGACTACTTCTGATAACAAGCACTGCAAGGAAGAGCATTGTACATTCAACAAACATTCATTATACATTACCATTTGTGCTAACTAAATCATTTTGGGTGAAACCGACTTAGTCACAGTGTACAATAATTACATTCCCCCCACCCCACCAGTGCTTACCAATTCCATAAATGAGGCCAAAAATGGGTTGTAGCTTATGTTTAAACACAAAAATTTGAGCCAACCAACCACAATTGTTTTTCTTAAGCTCACAATATACAACGTTCCTTTCTGGGATTACATATATTTTTGTTTCTTTCTTTATGTTAGGTTTGGTTTTTTTTTTTTCCTCCCCTCCTTACCTTACAAGAACTCAGTATAAATAAGTTAGTTTTGTGCAATCATGAAAAAAAAAAAAAAATCCACAGAACAAAAGCCAAACACAATACGGAGGTCATTTTAATTTCACCATGAGACAAATGACTGGAACTTCATATACTTCTTCAGTTTAGACTATCAGCAGTTTGAAAGATCAACAGTTCTAAAATACTTCAAGACTGGGGACTGACACAGCAAGGATTTAAAGTACCTGAGCATTTCTCCACATAATGACATCTGAGAAACAATGTCAATCCACTAATCAACTTCTGCATATTTTTTTCCAATATGGGAAAAACACTGTTTTTCAAGAAAGAGCTTCAACACAGTTGCCTTCCTCCCCTGACTCTTATCTGTAAGCAGGCAGATGTTCCTGAATTAATATATGTGAGTCATTGACCATTTATTCTTTAGTACCAAATGAAATACATTTTGTAGTGTTAAGCAAAATTATTAAGTAGAACGTATAATACAGTTTAATGATTTTTGTGAAACTGGAGGAGAAAAATAATTATTTCCACAACTATGCATATTTCACATTGAGTTTGTTTGTTTTAATGTAGATGGCATTATCATTTATTCTTCAAACCCTTTTTCTTTCACTTAAATCTAGTAGCACTTCAAGGAAGTATTGAAGATAAGAATGAAACAGTACAAAATACAGGCAGACCTCATCGGATTTAAGAAATAAACATAGTGATCTAGCCAATAATCTTAATGCTGACCCAGAACTACTTGAACTCAAAACACCTCACAAAAAAGGATCTAGTCTCATTCTAATTAAATCAATGTCATTTTTTTCCAGTGTTTAAGGATTAAGAATTAAAGTGAAAAAGCAGTTGAGGATAAATAGCTGTGGAAGAAAGGCGACTCAGAAAGTACGATTTTATTCTGAACTTACCAACCATTTGCTCCACTTTTGGAAGAATGTGCTGCTTTTTTTTCCCCACCTTTAACCTATTTTCCTTACGAAATTATCTTCTCTGTGTAATCATCTATGATGTAATCATTTAGATCTGTGCAAAGTAGGCAGAGAATTTCCCATAACAGGATATTCAGGCAGTAACACTTTACACCTGGTTTTGGGGGGTTGAAATGATTATGCATGAGGAAGAGAACTGCAGAATCAAAAATACTGTTTTACATTTCCGAAGTTTATACCAGAAGATAAAAGAAGTAAAATAATATACTTTCAGTATTGGTTACACAAGTAAGAGCTTCATGGAACTGTTAACAAAAACAGTCAAAATGCAATAAAAATACGCCAATTTGAAATGGTATTTGTGCATTGAAAATGTGAATGTTGCTCTTACTTATACAGTACACTTAGCCTGTATCAAATACATTGATATATTATTCCATTGATTGTTTTAAAAGAGGAAACGACTGTCAAAACCACTGAAAGATACTGACGGCACAATACAGCCCGCATTCAAATTATTTTAAAATCTTTGTGTTTATGCTTTTCGTCAGACTTTTTTAATGTCAAACTTCTCACAGATGATTTTATAGAACTTACATGTTATATGAAAATCCCTTTTGCTGTCTGACTGCACTCAAGAATCCCACCGCTGTGAAATATTCCCATGTCATTCAGAAATCTGGCGTTGCATCCGAGCCTTCATCAGCCTTTCTCCATAAACGTATTTTTATGCTGGTCTTTGTGGGTTATGGGACTAAATGTTTGCTCATTTTTAGAAACCAGGCAATTCCAAACACTAGATTCATTGTTTAGATTGCTATACAGGGGTAAGCTATTTACAGCAAAAGGGAGCCCATGTAGATCCACTGCTGAAAACCCTGAAGGGAAATGTAGTAGGATAAGTGAAGAATATATTAATATCTCTTCTTTGTGTCATATTTAAATGTTATCAATGGAATTTGCTTTCCAGCATCTGGCATCACAAGGAACGGGTTAGTGTATGTGTGTATTTAGAGGAGGGCAACGCAAGTCACATCAAAGCAAGTGGAGATATGGATTTCTAGCATCTTAGCTACTTCACAGGAATCATCCATATGCACACTTGTATACATACAACACTGTCATGATGTAACCCCGGTAGGCAGCTGAGCACCACACAGCCGCATGCCGACTCCCCCACTCAGTGAGATGGGGGAGAGAATCAGCAGGGTAAAAGTGCAAAAACTCGTGGGTTGAGATAAAGATAGTTTCATAATTAACAAAAGAAAACAACAAAGAGAATAAAAAGACCAAAACCAAGGAAAACAAGTGATTAAAAAAAAAAAATTGTTCACCACCAACTGATGGTTGTGGTGACGCCCAGCTGGACTGTTGCCCAGCCAGTCCCCAAGCAACAGCAGCCCTGGCCAACCTCCACCTCACCCCAGTTTTATTGCTGAGCACGACACCATATTGTATGGGATATCCCTTCGGTCATTTGGGGTCAGCTGTCCCAGCTGTGTCCCCTCCCACCTTCTTGTGCTCCCCCAGTCCACTTGCTAGCGGGGCGGTGTGAGGAGCAGAAAAGGCCTCAGCACTGTGCAAACAGTGCTCAGCAAGAGCTAAAACATCAGTATGTTATCAAGGCTGCTTTCATCACAAATTCAAAACATAGCGCCATACAAGCTACTATGGAGAAATGTAACTCTATCCCAGCCAAAACCAGTACAAACAGTAAAAGTTGTGATTATGAAGCTGAAAAAGAGAGGTCAGTCAAACAACTTCTACTGCCTAGCTAATGCTCTGTAAATTCAGACACTGACCTATATTGCAGTAACACATACGCATAGCTGTAGACTAAAAATGTCTCTCTGTCCATGACATCCACCAGCTGGGCACCACCAGCGCGAGGGCTGGATTGGAAGCCGGTGTTGGCTGCTCATTTCACATGAGGAGAAATACTACGCTGTCTGCATAGGGCCAAACCCTGGTGTCCATCACACTACCGCAGACCTGTCAAAACCATGCCGGCTGTGATCCAGCGCCCTACACCCCGCACACAGTGAAATGCAACAAAAAGATCCTCTTGGCTCCTGGAAAGGGACAGATCAAGCCTTAAGTAAAATTAGCACATTTGCTCTAGAAATCATTGAAGCCCAATAAACATTGAATCCAACAAAGACATTTTAATCACAAGCTTTGAAGTGTGAGAGTGCACTTTATAGGCCTGTTTTATTTGATTATACACTTGCTTTTATGGTTCAGATCAAGCATATACAGCAGGTTTAATATTTGCCATGCCATCTCTGGGGAGTTTATTGCATATGCACATAACAAGAGCTTTTCAGTCTTCAATAACTACCAGCAGAACTAGCAATTGCTAGAGATGGTCCGAATATATCATTCAAAACATGGGATTTTTTCAAAAAAGTAAATTATTTCTGAATGTTTACTGCTTTTCAAAAGTACTCAGTGGAAATATAACAAGAATGTGTATGTATATATATACACACACACACACACACATATGGCCTGCTTACTTTTCTCTAAAACAATCCTTAATTCTCATGTCTTTCATTTTCCTCACCCTAACTTCTGACTGGTCAGCTCTGCCACAGGGTGGATCCTTACACCTCAGTCTTATTAAAAACATGCTATTTTAAAAGCTCCCTTTTGAAACATAGAGTTTAAAAACATTACTCTCATTATTAAATGTAGCATATTTGGAAAATGAAAAGTGGCACATCATTTCCCCTTGTGCTTGTCAGGGAATGTTGAAGTTGAAGAGATACTAGCAGGAACCTAATGGAAGTTTAAATTACCACTAGCCTGCTGTTGTTATTAATATGATCTGACTTGGTGTACCAAAGGCTTCTTTATATATACATAATACATAATATGCATATACACATATGTACATATGTACATGTATATATTTGTTTATCTTTTATATATATATTTATGAGATAGCCAAGGGCACTCAGATTCTGTGCTGAATAATTTTGCCTCTACTGATATTACATATCGAATAAAAATAATAGGATGGAAAGTCTTTGACAGTATTTTCTTCCCAAATATCTGGAATCTCAAATAATTGGATTTCAGAAATAGTAATCATAATTATGTACTTATATTAAAAGAAGAAATGCATACCTGACCCTTAACTGCCACATTTTCTATTTTACTATGTGCTCTGTGCATGTTCTTCTCAAATATCCATTTCTTTCATAATTCATCTTATTATTTCTCCTTTAATTCTCTTGCATGTGTCAATTTCTGAGACCAGCCAAGAGTGCTGATAGTATGTAAATTAGATCCAGGAGAATATAGGAAGAGATTTCTCATTTCTCTGTGAGATTTAAAAGAGATAAGGAGGAGAGTGAAAAGATCCTTCTGGGTATCTGCAGTACTAAGATAACTTTTATTATGGTTAAAACTGTTTAGCCTCTTAATACAAGGTGTGTTTTATTGTTCACACAGCTGTTCCAACAGATTGTCTTCCTGGGCAAAACAGGAAAGAAGGTAAGATCTAGATATTTTCAGTGAAATTCCATTTTAATTATTTCTTAATTAAGAGAACATTGTTCAATTAAACAAAATTACACTGTGAGAAAATGGGATCAACTGGCTAAAGAGATCAAAACACAGCCCTGAAAGGGATATTAGAAGGATATGCCAATAGATATACTGTGTTGAAAGAGGTTTAAAGAGGACAAGAGAGAAGACAAGTTTTATCAGGTGGAAAAGTAGTCATTTTGGTTTACTGCTGGTCTGATATTAATTATAAATGGCAGGTCAGCTGTCAGCTAAGTAACATACTTTCCCAGTGATTTGGAGCACACTGCCCTTTATCCAACTGTTTTGTCAGAGTTTTGCTTTGGAAGATACCACCACCAAAAAAAAAAAAAAAAGGAATGACTAGAAGAGAAGATGCATAAAACCTTCATCTATAATTCCAGTTGAGCCATATCAGTTTTTATGAAATTATAGAAATTTTACCTGTTTTTCAAGTTTTATTTTCTCCCTAAAACTGTGTGCAAATTCATCTAAATGGCATAAGATTTTTTTTGTTATTGTTTTTTATTTAGTCAAACCAGAAATACTTGAATTTTTCAAGAGACTATGACTTCAGACTGATTTTCATACAGCGAGAAATTACACTGAGTTAATTAGAACTTTATAGTGGAAAGCAACCCTGTTTAAACCAAAGTTTTAAATTATTTTTTGTCTTAAAGATGCAAAATCTTGGTCAGTTCAGGAAATGGTGAAGTCATTTCTCCCAGCATTTGGGGAAATGATCAAAGTGCCGTTGATTTCAATGAGACTTAGTATTGGCTCAGTCCCTCTTACACAGTTCTATTGAGTGAAACAGTTGCTTCTGAGGACTTGATATCTAGACCATAACTATTTAATTTTTACCTCAGATTAGCTCTATTGTTGTCCTGTTGACTGAATGACCGTACGAGGTCAGAGAGGATTATGAATGTTCCTGGAGTACATCATCCAGTTTATTTTCACCCAACAGAAATCCAGTCCATCTGCTCTAAGACCATAGCACGGGAAATGATTTTGAGACATTCACTGCTAAAGCACATTTCTAATCGGAACTAAAATGCCGATGAAGACACATTCTGTGTATTCCTGTTGGTATTTAAGAAAGTACATTAACTATGCTTGTTGATCCTACTCATAAAATGCAGTGGCTTACATTCCAGGCTGTGTATGTTAGCAAATGTAGACAATGGATATTTGCCCGCAATCGATGACAAAAAGTCTCTACAAGATTCAGGGGAAAAGACAGCTAGTCCCAGAGGAGAAGGCACTCATACCACTGAGTCTGTTGAAATAATCAAAGTTCAGTCATGGAGTTAAATAAGAGGCTTGCACCTTTGAGGGGAGCAGAGAAGGTAGCTGTTAATTATGAAAAGGGAAAACCATTTGGCAGTTGCCCTTGAAAATATACTTCAGTATATTTTAATATACAGGGACTGGTTCATTGCTAGTCACCCCCTGTGGACAGAACCATGGGATTCAATTCATGAGACTTCTCACAAATAGAGCCCCACAGTGTTCCTGCCGTTACAGTCACCATACTGTGAAATCCAATGTAGAGGCTGCAACCATTCTGATGAAAAACGCAGAGACTGGTCCAGAAAGCTAATTATTTTGCCAGTGTATTTTTGCAACTAATTTACAGACACATATTGTTTAATGTGCAGTAAAGACTCAAACTGGGAATTAGTGCACCATAGTGAACGAACAGAAAAATTGTGAAATTATTTCTACAGGTCTATCAGCAAAGCCTTGGTGGAAAAACAGGCATGCAGAGCCCCTTGCATTACAAAGGAGTATTTCAAAACCTTACTTTAATCCTGTGTTCTGTGTGATGTCCAGCGCAATGACATTCTGCTTGTGGTAGAAAACAAAAGGGACTAAACACATTTTTTGTGGCTTTAATTCTTTCTCCCCCTTCTCTTCCTCCGAAGTGGATTGTAAGTGTCAAGTAAACAGTAAAAATTATTTTAGACAGGGCTTTTCAAACCTGTCATGCTTGGAAAAAAAAAATTCAAATGACCTATTTTCTCACATAGCTACAAGATCACCTCAGAGCAGTGGAGGGGTCTAATGGGTAGATTTCAGCAGTAACCCATTGGCCCTTGGGAACACTGATGGGTGTACAACCATGCTCCCCAAACCAGGCAAATATTAAAGAATGGAAAATAAAGCACTCAAGGGGTCTGCAAATGCTGCGGGTGTTACCTTGGCAACATAAGTTAAACACATTCCTCTTCCAGATGCTCCAAGGGAAGATTTTTAGTTCTTTATCATGATGCTCAAACCAATACCTCTTGAACACATATATCTGTCTGAAGTATAGGAAAAATTTATTCTATACGTATCCTATATTCTCCCTTCTTTCTTAATATTCAACGGCAACAAAACAAAAACAAATCCCCAACATGTTTCAGTTCTAATGCTCTGCTCTACAGTTTTTTAGATTGCTTGCCCATGCTTACTGTCCCTAGGCACAGGGGCTAAGGGGCTTAAAAAGGAAATGCTACATATGAAAATTACATCTAAGAACATCTTTTCAAACTCTAAACTTTTCCCAAGTCTTTGGAGAAACCTTCAATTCAGGCTTTAGGGAATATGTTTAAAGAGAAGTGGGTATCACAAAGTGGAAGGTGGTGGGTGTACATTATGATTTGTACAAGGTCGTGAGCACATTACATGAAAGTAATTGGAGCTATATACCTATACATTTTGCTAAGTTGGTCTTCATACTCAAGAAGTACCCCTAGATCTCAGTACTGGTGTCTGAGTGAGCGTATTGGGTGCAGGTGCCCAGGTTCTGGCAGCAGGAGGCTGCAGAGGCAGCCTTGGGGTAAGTGTATCTAAAAGTGCAAGAACTGCACAGGGGAGGGAGGAAAAAAGTGTGAGAAACAGCCCTGCAAGCACCAAGGTGAGAGAAGGAGAAGGGGGAGGAGGTGCACCAGGTGTGGAGCAGGGATCCCCTGCAGCCCCTGGAAAGACCATGATGGAGCAGACGGATGTCCCTAAAGGACTGCAGCCCACGAGGGCCCCATGCTGGATGAGGGGAAAAAGTGTGAGAGGGCAGGAGCAGTACAGAGAAACCACTATGTACTGACCATACTCCCCGCCATGTCCCCTGTGCTGCTGGGAGAGGAGGGGTAGGAGAGTCGTGAGTGAGGTCAATCTTGAGAGAAGGGGGGAGGGAAAGGTGTTGTTTTAATGTTTGTCTTTGTTTCTCACTACAATAAATTATATTATTTTTCACCAAGTCAAGTGGTTTGCCCACTATAGTAATTGGTAAGCAATGTCTTTATCTCGACTCATTAACTTTCTCATCCTATTTTCTTCTTTGTCCCACAAAGGAGGGGGAATGAGAGAGCAGCTGGGTAGGCATTTGGCAGCTTGCCAAGGTTAACCCACCACAGTGAGCAAGGAAGAACCAAAAAAATATATTCTACTGGGCTATGTAGCATAAACAATACGAGCCAAAATAGCTTTCATTTATTTTCTAATTTATGTCATCCTCAGGAAGCAAGGGAGTATAAATTTAATTTACCAGACATTTAGGTTGGAACTTGCCACTCTAGGTCTAAGATTAGGAATTGAGATCAGTTTGGAGTATCAGTCATAAAACTAAAAATAGGGCTGTCCAGAGCATTGGTCTGGGTACTGGTCTATGCACTGATGCCCAGAACAGACGCAGTGTGGGAGGAAGACCCTCTTATGAAAAAGTCCTCTCAATCAATCTGGCTAGAAATTACTTTCCCGAGTGATCATAGAGAAGACAGAAGTTCTCCTTTACCCTTTTGTAAGGCTTATGACACGCTAATCATCAAGCGAGAACAGTAACTAGGCAAGTATGTTCAGTCTGATGTGCAGCCATGCAACAACTACTGCATCACAGGTAGAACAATTAGGAAACCGTGTAAAAAAAAAAAAAAGAAGTTTCATGCATGTGAGTGCATTGCAAACTAATAACAAGTGAAAAAAAAAGCTTCCTACAAATACATGCCAAAAGTTCTTTTCAAAATCAGTGGTAAATAGGTGCTAGAACACACTATGCATTAAATTATATCACGTAGCAATGTGTTACAGAGTCTAACAATTCAAGTTAATTAATAGGGCATTCAAAAAAATAGCTTCATATTTTTACTTCCCTCCTTTCCTTTTTCTTAAAAATAATATTCACACATGAAAAACATATATTAACTTTAAATATAGGCAACCATTTATGGCACTGATAACAGCTTTAAAAATCCAGTATGGACTAAATTGCTTTTCTGTGAGAAGAATCTGTACAGTGAACTGGAAAATCCATGAGCTTTTAACACAAGTTTTTACCATTTGGTTTGAGAAACTTTTAACTATTTATGGCACCCTGGGACTCTAAGTAAGACAGCAGAATGCAATCACTTCAGCTTTTACCACTACTATTATCAAAGTACCCATATAAGAAATTTTGACTTTTTATGCTTCTTCCAATTAGGGTAAACAACATGCCTAAACAAAGTTTTCATTTTGGACAGGACATCATTATTGAATAGGACATCATTATTCATGTGGATGTATACTTTGCAGAACCTGGTGGATAAGATAAAACCATGGAAATACCATTTCTCTGCTTTGTTTCTCTGGCAGAAGCAGTGCTTCTTGACACGCCTGGGAATGTTTACAAAACCAGAGCATCATATTCTAAAGGTTTGTAATAAATCAATGGACCTTAATGGTTTACAACCTGAACATGTAATTATTTAGGCATAGGTGATTTATTCAGTAGATGTTAAAGGATGTTCTGGTGGGTAGGGAACAGATTATGATTGTGAGTGCAGGTAAATGACAGCAGTCTGTCATAAGCTCTTATGTTACAGCAGACAAGTCATTTAAGATTATATTCTTAAAAGTGTTTAGGCACCCAAAGATGCAGTTAAGCACATAGGTGAATTGTCTACATTTATTGCAACAGTACTAATGCAAGTCCCATGGATTTCAACAGATGCTACAAAAAACACTATTGACAACAATTTTTGTCAATAAAAGCTCAAATATCTTTGAAAATGCATCACTATTAGCAACAATTTTTGTCAATAAAAGCTTAAATATCTTTGGAAATGCAGCTCTTGAACTATGAAACTGTAGAAACAATATTCATTAGTGATTTTGCAGCAGAATCACAGAGCACCATGGTCAGTCAATGTGTCAGAGCCCCGCAGTGAAAGGGATATTAGTTTTTGGGTAGTTTTACTTCTAAGTTACAAAAAAAGAAAAAGCAAAACCTGTTTTCTTATCCAACCTACTTTTTAAATATTGATTAAGCTCACAAAAGACTCCACATTGTACAAACAATATAATATTATAACTCAAAACCGATCTAGCAAAAAAATTTTTACAGATATGATAAAATAAAACCCTCCAGCTCTTGTTTTATTTCATAATTACATAAAGTTACAAGAGTCACCTGTCCTGTGGGGCCACCCATAGTGGAAGCAACTATTTCTACAGCTGGTAGCTTGTCTGCGTTCTCCTGAAACCAAGAGTTAATTTAGAAAACAAATTTGATTTGATTTTAGTAAGTCCACACATACTTTTAATAATCCTGGTTTGAACCTTGATCTTTAATTGAGCAAATGGAAACTGTTCAGGCCACCCCTCTCTTCCTTTCTTTGCACATTTTCCACAGCAACCCCAGCATTCAGCCCAGGAATCTGTTTTGATTTTTCCTGTGTAGAGGAGGAGTTGAAAAAAGGGAGATGGGCATAGACTGTTCTGTATCATAAACATTTCACTGGGAAAGAGACTGACATTTCAACAAATGGTATATTTCCCAAAGCCCAACCCCAGTGTCCTCTGCAGCAGCTCCATGTTTTCTCCTTTCTCCTCGCTGTTTCCAGAAAAGGAAAGGGCAGCCTGCTGCTTCCCTCTTCATTCCCATATCTGTGACAGTACCCACTACCTTCTCTGAGAAATCCTATTGCATTGGGGGGGGGGGGGGGGAGGGCAGCTAAAAAGTAATTATTTTTCCTTGAATTAAATAATTGCCTTGCTGCTTCCCTCAGCACCAGTTTGGCCCTGCCACTGCCCAGTTCCACACAGGACAGAGCCATGAGAAGGGGCTAGTGCACAGTCAACAGCTCGCTCTCTCTGTCTTCTGAAGCTTTGCTTACACTAATGGAAATTTGCCTGCTTAATTAAGAAAACTTTGATTTTTTCATTTTTTAAGAGGGACAAATTGAGAACTAGGATCTGATTACTGAACTGTAACTGCTATTTTTGACTGACAGAGAAACAGCTAAATTATCATTTTAGGAGTTTAGCTCTGCTGCAGCATTATAAATTTGAAAATTTTACGGCTTTTCTTTTAGCCTAGTATGATAAAAATGTGAATATCTTCATGTATTAAATGCTGTCTTCTAGAGAGCATTATTGCTTAATATTTCCTCGTACTTCATAAATTAAAGCAAAAAAGTTAACTTCAACTTCTTTTTCCTGAAACAAAGCTACCAGTGGGTTTGATTAATATACAGATGCTGTATGCTGCTGGGACTATGCTTTCCTTTTAACAGACTAATACGTTCTGCTTATGCTCTTGCAGCCACATAGATTTACACATTTTGCATTTTAAGATAATATATGGAACTTAATATTGTTATGCAAAATGTGTGCTTAAAGTAAAGCATAGCACTTTTATTCCAGACCATGAAAGTAAAATGCACTGAATTTGCATAACATTTAGCAAAGTTAAATTTAAGAGTAGCTCTGCATAGCATAGGTATGTGGAAAAAACACATTCATCTCTAAGTCTTATTTTAAGTATAAGTAGGTCACAAACCAGGAGCTAAAATTCTCCAACAAGTTATTCTGCACAGGTCTATATGGTTGGCTGCGCCTGGTTATGCACACTGCTGGAACAGAAATCTTAAAGTGATTTGGCAGAAAATGCATACAAAAACGTGTGCTGCCTAAAGAACATAAAAAAAAAAGTTAGTGTCTCACATGGCTAGTGTTTTGCTTTACATGCCTGCAAACAGATACCGTATTTGCTGGGATAGCTACATAGCCCCCAGCACACTGTGGGCACTATATAAACAGACTTATTCATTATATGGTAGATTTGCACTTGGGCTTGCCAAGGGCTATGGAGAATCTGCTCAGAAAAAAGTAAGGAGCAAACCCCAAAATGTAGAGTGAATCTCTGTAAATTCACTATTAGCTGCTTCTTTCATGCTCATCTTCGCTACCCTGGCTTTGCATAATTCTGACCCTCATTAAGTATATGTACTTCTCTCTTCATATACTGCAAATTGCCTTGCTACTTTGCCAACAGTGCCATCCAAGTTGATGCCTGTTCATCTGTTTCTACTATTTCTTTTCCATCACTTCTGTAATTATCACCTATGAAAGAACAGGCCAGATACAGATAGCAGTGACATTGTCAGTAAGATTCTTGGGCATGCCTTTGCAAAAGGAGTGAGAAGTGAAAAGATTGATAGTTACTAACTTGTTTTTATCCTGGAGCTGCCCAAAATTTACCCCTAAATATCTTTCCCTATGAAAAAAAATGAAATTAATTTTAATCTTCATTTTTAGAAACCTGTGTCAAACAAAACTGCTTATATACATATAAGTCCCTGATACTTACAGTAAGGAAAAAAAGTGAAATTCGGTAATTATTTTAAAAAATAAATTAGAATTATTGCTGGAATGAAGCCCATCAATAAAGTGAGGAAAAACAATGTTACGAAATCCACAGTGAGGTCCCATGAGACCTGTGAGTTTTCCTCACAGTTAAAAACAGGCGATAAGTTTAGAAGCACATCTGAATGAGGACTGCTCAGCAGGAGGGCTGCATGAGCAGAGCAGTTAACCTAGCAGAACATTAAAATGTGCTTGATATTGTTATAGACCTGGTGAAACCCTGAAACAACACAGAATCTGCCTGAGTGGACCATTCTTGGGCTTAAACAATGAAAAATGGTTGATAAACAGCTTTTTGAGCCCTTGAATTTGGGCTACCTGATTCCTACAAGCTTATGTCTCCTAGCTGTTTGACTGTTTACCTGAACTATCCTAAGGCTTTTTACAACCTCTACACACATGTACTCTCCTCCCATGCAGACCACCATGTTTGAAAAAAAATCAATGAACAGAATCAAAAGTGAATATTTAAAACTCAGTCTTCCCTAATTGCTATCTTATTTTTTATAAAGTGTGTGAAAATTGAATTATCCTGAAGACTTTTAATCTCTTGTCAAATCTCTTCAAGTTAGTCAATGACTTTGTAAATTAGTATAGTCAGTTAAACAGGTTACACTGCTAAAACAAGCTTGAGGCCATAAAGAAAACAGATGAAAATTGAGAAGAAAGGGCAGTGGACAGAAGTGAAATTTCGCTAAACTCAGCAAGTATTTCAAGCACTTTTTTGGGGGGGGAGGAGGTGGCAAGAAACAGTGAGAAAAGGGTGAATGACAGTGAGAACTTCCACAAGCTTGCATTCAGCACAGTCATTTACCTCTACAGAGCATTTAAACACACTGAACAACCTAACTTGAACAACCTCACTGGTCAGGCTTTATCAAGCTTAAAACAACATATGGATCCTATGCAGACACCACACCATAGGAGAACCTATGCTTTATTTCACTGAAAAACAGGTTCCTTACTTGTGGTTGGAACACATACATATTTATCCACCTATTCTGACATTAATTCTTTATGAAATCATATAATCGATCTGTTTTGGTGACAGGCTTTACAGTTTTTATATTTGTGGAGGAAGCCATATCACATCTGTATTAGTGGAATCCCAAGGGACAAAGGGGGATAGCCTATGATAGGTGCACCATTATGCACAACTTTCGGATGTTATCCATCATCGTTTGTTTTCAGCTCACCTATAGCAGCAAAACTACCCAGTACACGCTCTTGTGCATAAATATGTATGTTCCTGCAGTGCCAGTTTTTCAGTCCAACAAGTCGGGGTTTGTCAGTACCCATCAGGACTGAAGTGTGAATTAAGGTTTTTGTATCACCATAACAAAGCCAATCTGTACATCTGTGTGTCAGAGTTCAAATGAACATTTATGAGCATTTAAAAATTCAACTTTCATACAATTTTCTTTATGTATACCAGACAAACAGTTTTCCTGTGATGAAAAATACAAAGGTAAGAGCAAAGAATTTAAGAAATTCTGATTCCCCCACTACTTCCTACACTTAGGGGTTGGGCTACTTGTTTTCTGGGATGATTAATTAAAAAGCATCAGTACATTGTTAAGCAGAGTTTGAAAACTTACCACAACATGTCCAGATAACGCTAGGAAACTGTGAGAACACATGCAACATCACATACCAAAATAAATTAAAAAGTAATTGATAGGCTACCTTGCCTGAATTTATAAATTCTTGTTCAGGTAATCAGGCCTTTGAGTTTGAGACAATACTTTAACTGCAGTCTTTGTTGTGACTGATCCTACTACTTCCTTTATTGTTTTTTCTTAGTCATTAATCATGGCTGAATCTAGACATGAGCCTTTCTTGGTAGTCTCTGACATAGTGAGTCAAAAAAAAAAAAGGCATTAACTGCATTCATCATTGGTTTCTTCAGAAATCACTTAGAAGTGCTAAAAGCCTCTTTAAAAAAATCAGTTTATCTACTCAGAAAGCTAAAACAATCCACAGTCACAGTTGTACTGATGATTTCACATAGCTCCAGTTAGTTATATATCATACTCCTATTTGATCTCTATTTCAGGATCACAGTTCTTTTGAATGACATAAATCAGTCTATTTTCACTGATGTAAATGATACTGGAGCCTGTTATTTGAAGTCAGAGGAGTGTTTTTCAGACCTCCTGAGAAGCTGAGCCACAACAAGTTTCTCAGTGTTACACCGAGTTCATAGAAACTTATTAAAAATTATTCTGTCTATAACTTGTCTCAGTAGGATAAAAGTAGTTCCAAGTAAACAAAAACTTTTGAAGAAATACCAAAATCTAATGAAAATTTTTGGGCTCTTGTTGGAAGATGTAAAAAACCCTAAACTCTTAAGTTTTCTGGACTTTTCCTATTTGTCAAAATGTCCCTTTAAGGGGGAAAAAAATCATTTAGCTATCTCTTACCTCACGATTCCCATTTCCATAGATGTGTTTTGATAAAATAATATTTATGTTGACATAAGACCTTCATAATTATTTGACCATTCTGAGATATACTGATGGCTGGCTAAATCTGCTGTCCCACCCTCACAATAAGAATCAATGACAACCATCATGTGCTACTTTTCACTGTCACTTATACAGCTGCTTATTTCCAGCTGTAGCTGGCTAGATAAATTCCACTTGATCACAGGATAAATGTTCCTAAAAGAATTCATAGTTACTGATAGAGCAAATGGGGAGCACCCATTTATACTGTTTCCCCCATCCTTTTACTCCTATAATTTAATTCCTAGTAGCAGCTAGTGTAAAATAAAAAGTCATGCTTTAGCTACTTTGGGCTCACGCCTTTCCAGAAGGAAGTTGGGCTCCTAGTTCATAATTCAGTGAAAATCCCCAGTCCTTAACACACTCACCCAGAACACAGGAGAGTAAAGCATGCTGCTCTGAGCTTTAGCTGCTGTTGTTTCCTCCTTTGCTAACTGTCCCTTGTAGTCTAGGCTTGCACAGGGGGAACAGAATGATACCAAGGTGAAAGAGCCAAGCAAAAAATTCACTTCTACAGAAAACTCAAAGTACATATGGCATGGCAAACTTCATCCAACCAAGTAGCCATCACGTCTTGGTCCAGGGAGCTATAGGAATGTGTGTCACTGAGTGTGCTGCATGGAAACACTCCAGATACAATCTGTGAAGATTGTCTTGTCCTAAACAAGACAATGTCTCCACGTACATACAGCATGACTACTACAGTCATCCAACATACAAGAATTAGAAAGAAAAAGGTCAGATAAGGCATGATGCTTTCAGAGTTACAAGTTCTAGAGAGGGTTGAGGCAGCAGCTGCTCCAGTGACCCAGGAGTGGGAGGAGATCCTGCTACCACAGGCAAGATGGTTCGGGCTCACGGTCAGAGTGGGGAACAATTGCCATTGCATCTCAGGAGCAGAAGGACACTCCTGCCTGCTTCCTCTGGGAAAAAAAAAAAACAAAAACAAAAACCAACCCGAACAGTAACTTTAAGATCTTAAAAAGTTAATTTCAGAGAATGGTATAAAAAGCTCTGGACAGTTTTTGTTTTGCCTGAACTATTTCACCTTATTCTAATGAAAATGTGGAACATTACCGTGGGTTTAATTGTAAGAAAAAGCTAAAAAATGAATTATTTCATTTTAGATTCAGAATTTTTCACATCCAGCTACTATTTTCCAATAAAATACCCACAAGATCTTCTATGTAGTTCATGATGCATATTCATGGTTGTAAAAATACTCAACTATGTATGAGCCCATAAGTACTCATTAGTGTTTATTAAGTCGAAGTCTGCTTTTGCAAAGGCCTAAAATACAAACTTACATTCCCTAACTTATTATTTTCAATTTACAGTGCCATTAGTTATGCAATTTGGCATGTCTTCACTTATTATTTGATGGTTTAGCACCTGCCTGTATTTGTTTTTCTTAAGCCAACATTAGCAAGTGACATAGAGAGCAAACTCCAAGGAACAGTCATGGTCTACTAGCACAATGTAGAAGTAAAAACAGAGACTTTTTTTCAGTAGAGTGAAATTTAGTCTATAAAGTACAAAACATCATTCTTTAAACATTTTTTCTTTTAAAAAAAAGCATTGCAAGCTTAGTTTTGTATTGGATTTTAGCCAAAGATTCTATTAGAGGGTAATAATTCTTGCCTCACATACAGGTGCATTTTCTGAATTGTGACCATACCTCTCCTTTGTGCATGGTTGCCACTATGGAAAAGATTCTCAAGAGATGGCATAATGCAAGTGCAGACTACTGAGTTAGAGAAAAACAGTTCTATATTATCACAAACTTGTAAAGAAAAAATCCTCACAAATGAGCAGATTGCTTACATAAGAAGTCTGTATTATTAGCCTTGAAAGTACTTTGAAGCCTAGTTAATCTTAGCTAAAAACAAAAATGTCACAGTAGGTAAAATTACCAATGCAATGCATATCATGAAAGCATGAATGACAGACAGAGGATGGATTATTTTCACAGATTTGCCTATTTTTATCTAAATGAGTGAAGATAAAGTAAAAAAAAAAAAAGTGGATCAAGTTAGGAACAAAACGGAAAAAAAGGAAGTTATATAATGATAATTACTTTTAAACCTTGGCACACTGCAAAGGACACTTTATTTTTTTTCAAAGATAAACCTTCTATGCCTTTTTGCTGTTTACAGTGCATCATTCCATGAAGACTTTTTCTTTGCCACACAGAAACCCAGAGAAAAAAGAAAACTCACTTTTCTCCATCCTCTCTAATATGACATTTAAATACAGCAGCACATACTTAAAAGAATAACTTGAATTGGGCAGAGTTAGACTCCTAGACATTTTACTGTAGCTTTGAACTCAATACAGTGCTATAATGTTAGTCCTGTTTTGATATGGTCTGTCGGGGCAGGAGTCAAGTGGGAGACGGCATTGGAAACATTAAAAGTTTCAGATAGTGAGCTTTTTAAATATGCTGTTTCTACTGTTCATTTCAGTAAATGTTACTGTTTAGGGATTTTCAATCGTATCCTGTTTTCTTCCATTTTAAAAGCGATTAAAGATAAGTGCAGTCCCAAGCATGGACCACAGCATCTCAAAGGTGACCTCCATTTGTACTTAATGCAAGCCATCTTTCATGCTTCCTATGCCCAACACGCATTTGGTTTGAACTGCAATGTTATGGTACCATATGCTAATATGGTAACTTTGTGTTGAAAACAGCATAATGGAAAAATGAACTTGCTAAATTAATGCTTGATTACTGCACGGTTTAGACTGTGATTGGGAGGCATTGCAATTTTAATTCTACTACACTGCAGACGAGCATTAATAATATACTTATGTAATTGGATGTGTTCCCTTAATCAGAGCTGGGAAAATGGATAGTTCACTAAATCAGTTTTGGTTTTAGATCTTTTAGAATTGAACATTTCTACATATTATTACAGAACTATCCTGACTTAGAAGGTACTAAAATATAAAAGAAAATACCAACTACTTAAAATTTCACTCACTAGGAAACAGATTCTGACGCCTCAAATTCAGGTTTAGTAGATTTTGAGCAGTTAATTGTTATCCAATGAGTAAAACCATCAGAGTCAAAATAACCACTCTATCCATCTCCCTGGGTAAAGGCTAAGGCAGTCACCAAGTCAAGTCCTGTATCACTGTCTTCATGGCTCCTAGAGCCACTGGCACTTTCGGACCAGACACATGAATGGGAGATCTCAGTCACCTGGCAAATCCCAAGCTATTAGAGGATGAAGTGTCCAGAGTCCTGAGGTTACCCTAATAGAGCAATTTGCTTGGATGCTGGCAACGTGGATCAGAAAGAACCAACAGGTGAACAGAACTGCTTCTCTGCACCATTGATATCAAGTACAGTTGTCCAAGCATGATAGGAGCCAGCATTTTCTTGAAGCAGTAAGAATTAAGATCTTATGAAGAAGTTTCCTGAGTCATGCAGTAATGCTTGTTCTGTAACTGTTTTCTATACTGCTGAGTCCTTTTCTCAAATACAATAAAATTGGGCTGTATCGTGAAGCTCTCCCAGCTGCTTTTGTGGTCAGCAGCACCACAGTTTCCTAGGATGACACTATAGCTTTTTTCCTCTCTCTCTCTCTTTTTTTTTTTTTTAAACCAAGCATTTATTGAACAGATAGTATCTCCTTGAGCCTAGATAACTTAGGCAAACCTTAATATTTATTTACAATACAAGCTATATGTCAAATTAGGTCATTTTCAAAATGTGTTTTAAATACACTTTTAATTTAAATGTGTATGAAATTTCTTCTGTACGCCAGCTAGATTTCAACTGACCATTAAGAACATAATTATTCTGAATTACCCATAGCATACAAATCTGTACTTTTAATAATTTTCTCTCACATTTCACAATAAGTATGTTTCAAAAACCCAGTTATATTTAATGAGCATAGAGTAGCTCTCTATTTAGCCTGCATTTTAACGCGTTCTGCATTTAAATATGCAAAAGAGATATTTCTACTCCCCTTAAGCTACAAATGAAATAATGGCAACATGCCAAAAAATGTAAGTAATATAATATTACCTTTCTCCTTCACAATGCCTATCCTGCTTTTCAGTCACTTAATTTTGACACCCAGTGAAAATATTATTGTGCACTGAAGAACTTTGCAGTGGCTACACTTAAAATACATTTCAAAGGTGAACATACTTTATCTGAAGACTAGACTCCCTATCGATTCCCCCAGTGGCTTTCTAACCAAAGCTTGGAAATGAAGTCATTATCTACCGTGTGTTGAAATGAACTGAAAAACACCATGGTTCACCTGCTACCTAAATTACTACAGCTTACTCTATCTCCAGCTACAGTATTTCCATCTAGCCTATTTTGTTTTATTTCAATGTTTATTTTAACAAGATTAGCATTGGTTACCATAACACCTACCTCGGATGTTATTGATTGCAAATCCTACTTTCCTCCTCTGGAATAGGGGATTATTGTAGGCATTGCTGAGCTTGAAAGTGATGCTGCCTTACCCTGAGCTGCAAGTATTCTTTGTGCCAACTGGTAGGAAATAAAGCAACCCATCTGCTTAGCAACACAGGTGGCGGAGAACACACTGTCCTTGTGCTCGGTTCCCTGCAGGCACTACCCACTGACAGCAGAGTTCAAGTCACGGGCTCTGGATTTGTTACTGCAAGCTCCGATGGGAGATGAATGGGGTTAGTCTGCTAAAAGGTGGTATATGCATATATGCGCTGAGGCCACAGTTTTAAGGAAAAAGCCTTTCAGGCATTCATTGCGGACCAAAGCTTTTGATGCTTTTCTGTTCTTCCTCCAATTCCTTTCCCAGCCTGAGATCACCAGTGCAAAAACAGAGCTGCCCAGTAAAAACATTAATACCTAGTTTCTGTTGAACTTCTGCTTAGAATTTTAAAAATAGTGATGATTAGCAGAAGCTGACTAATGGAGCTCTAAAGTCTTCTGCTGATCTACTAAACATATTGCATTTCTTCTTTTCTTCAAAATACCAGTTTTACAGACAGCTGATTTATCTCTGTTCATTTGCACCTATGATCCTGTTTATTCCAATGGAAAAAAGCCAACAACTTACCATTTACACTAAAGTCAGAAAGGAATGAAGCCCACTGGATATAGGGAATTAAAAACTCTCCTTCCACACAATCTCTTCTTGATTAGCACTGAATGCAACCTGATTATGAAGAATTTTTACATTACTGCCCCATAATCTATTTACAATGACTGATTTTTGGAGGCACCTTTCTTTTTAGACTTTCTTATGGCCACAGATATGAAATAATGCAAGTGTTACATAAGTTGAATTGGGTGGGTAAAACTAGCATCATATACACGCACGATATAAAACCCCACAAATTATTTTCTTTTCTGTGAGACATTTTAATGTTAAGAAAAAATATGATGTAGTGTTAAAATATTTATGGAAGAATATTATAGTCACTTGTCTTCTAAACATTCTTAAAATATTAACACTATTGCTGTATCAGACTCCTAATAATGTTAAATGCCTGGAATTTCTTAATTATTAGCATTAATCTATGGCTGGATTGGGATTTAGTCTTACTTAGTTAAAGCATTACTATACTTGAAATTTTAATATTTTGAGTTAAGGAAAGACAGTCTCTGCTGCTTACATATGACTATGTGGTTTGCATAAGTGAAATGTGAAAATTATATTTAATTAGAAAAAATCTAGAAGTTTATTTCTTTGTTAAGTTAGGATGTAGAGAAAAGTTTAATTAACTCATAGACTGTCTAGGACTTTTTCATGGACAATTTCTAAGAGGCTTGTTGTAAGACTGCTAGGAATCGTATAATAAGATGAAATCTTTTCCTGTTCATTTTAATTTTAACTGTGAAGAAGTTCATGAAAATATGTCCAAATGGCCTTTTGAAAAAATGAGTACTTGCTCCTTTTCAGCTGAAATGTAGGGGACACCGCTGGGTTGTGGGAGCCCCTTCTCCCACTGCTCTGTCTGCACATGGTGGCAGCAGAGCTGTTGCCCCCCACCTCCCCCGCTGGTGAGGCCACGGTGGCTCTAAGCCACGGGACCGAGGGCCCAGGTTTCCTCTGCTTGTGCCCCAGCCTTTGCAGGAGGGAATAGTCTGTTCTCTCTGTTTCCAAAGGGAGAAGATTTTTGTTTTTTCAACTCCATTTTGTAGGGCTGGAAATATACTTGGCTAACCAACTAATAACAACCACAAAAACAGGAAAAAAAAAAGAAAAGAAAATTAAAGTGAAAGAAAATGATGTCTTAACTATTGTTTAAAGTTAAGATCATTGTAAAGAAAATATGAAGTTGAACATAATGTGCACGCAAAGTTCAAATGTATCTCATTTAAAAACTGCAGTGCTGTTTCCTCTTATATGGCTAGTTGGGCAAATCATCTTGTAAAAATCCTGTAAAATTTAATACCCTAACCAGGGAAAGCCCCCAATTTAAAATCACTGGATGTGCAAGGCAAGAAAAAGGAAGACAGTTGTAAAGCATATCAGATTCAAAAGGGTTTAGTAAAAAAAGCAACTGGACTTCACAAAAGCCAAACTATGGAAATTACTCAAGGAAAAATGCATTGGCACCAGTGTATTCCCAAACCAGCTCCAATAATAACTGCTTTTGTGTGATAGAGAGTACTAAAGAAGGAAACACATACACACACGCAAATCCCACTCTATGTCTCTGGGTAGTTCACAGTATTCCCACAAGTTTCTGCTCCACGGATGCCCTGTGTAGATGTAGCCCTGAGCTTTCACCTTTCTTCAGCAAAACAAATTCATTACAGTTTAGTATTGCTCGGAGCTGTTCAACCACCTATTGAGTCAATTCCTGCTGTTCCAGCTATGCAAGAACAGATTGTCTTTAATCTGCAGTTTTCACAGGAGCTGACTGGCTATAAACTGAATGGTTATGATGGCCACTGATGTTTGTACAAAGCTTCTCTCTCTCAATTCTTAAGAAAAATTGGACCACCAAAATAGCTAGAGCTGGCATATCAATAATTAAAAAATTGCATGAAGAATGTACTAGAAATTTGACAAGGAATATCTTGAATAATTTATCTGATGAATACCATTTGACTATCCTCAGAGCTGTTCAGGTAATGAAGAAAGCTATTTCAAATCCGTTACTGGAAATGTTCGCAGATGTTATTGGTATGCATAAGACAACCTGCTGTAGAGAGTTGCGTTCTCAAAGTTAGGTCAGACTTCTAAATATGCAGTTAGGTTCTTAAACCGAAACAGCTTTATTTCCAGGTATCTTTAGCAGCATTAGTGTCCACTGAAACTCCAAGTTGTGACTAAGCAAGCAGTGTCTGCAAACTGAATGCAGCTTAGCTGGAGTTTTCACTTTGTCCAGCCCATTTAACTTAGAAACTCAAACGACACAGTGCAGTTCATGTGTCCGACAAATAATTTCTTTTTTTCTGTAGCTTCTATTTAGCTGTGACTTCTTAACTCTCCTCTTTAAAAACAATAAACTTCATAAGATTTTCCTAAACTGCATTTTGAATCTACGTCCAAACTGCCTTGCCATGCAGGCTGCTCAGACACAGGCAAGATTCAGTTTCTGGCTTCAGCTGAGCTTTCATGGATAGCAAGAGAGAAAGCTGGGGCAGCGCTATCTCAAGCACTCCCTACCGGTCGTCACGTCCCACCTTACAGTGCATGTGTTCAGGTGTGTCCTTCTCACCACCACACAGCAATTTCACACTTCCCAGTGCTCAGCAGAGACCTCAGCCCAGGCTCCTTCCAGGATGCCTTAACATCACAAGCAGCAATGGATTTACGGGAGAAGTGGCCACCAGAGTTTTAGAAATAGCAATGTGGACACAGAGTGTAAATCATGTTAGAACTTGCTTGTGGCTCAGGAACCAACAATATAGGCACAGCTAGAGATATCAGATATTGCTCATTTCATGAGTGTTACCTGATAAGCTTGCACGTCCACATCTACAAACCCCCTGTAGCAATGTCTCCTTCTCCCACCAAGCAGCTCTTTCCTAGCCGTCATAATCCAGCAGGAGAAGCAATAAAAGAGGAGGCAGCAGTGACGAGTGTAACAGGCCCCACATCTGATACTCGAGACTGAAAGGCACAGCAGAATGAAAATGCCTTCAGCCTTCCCACAGCTCAACCAGATGCGAGAGATCCCTCCGAAATGCAGGAACGTGTGACGGGACTGCTGAAGTGTGATAGTGACATGAGATGTGATGAGATGTGTCATATTTGCCACCTGGAGACCCTAGCAGGCTCAGTGGTGTCTAATTAGCTCCCAACCGGGGGCACCTTAACAAACACTTTTACTGCTGGCTGGGAATTAACCTCCTTCAGACCAAGCCATTTTCTGGATCAACAGATCCTCCTGGGTTTACTACTTAGGTTTAGTTGGCAAAGTTTCATATCTCCTGCAGATTGCAGTACAATCTCTGTATATATATTTCTTACTCAGAAAACAGAAGTATCTCAGATGTATACTTGCAGCCCCTGTAAAAATGATTCTCCACACTTCTGCCACAGGACAAAGTCATTACACGCTCAGATGCTGAGTGAGGAACAGAATTGCATGTTCTCACTCTCAAACTTTGACTAACTTTCAGAACATAAAAAAGGGAAACTAAATTCAAATTCTGCTTGACTCATATCATATTTTAGTCTGATATTAATTATAAGCACAGTGAGAAGAGCAAGCAACCACTAACTTGGTTAGAGTGGTAAAAGCTGGGCTAAAATATATATTCAGTGACCAAAGGTTAAAAATAGCCTCATTTATTCACTAAATGGATGTGGCCACCCAGCTGGTTGAATAATGAAAATAAAATTATATAAACATTAATTCAATCCCCAGCAAATCTTGCAGCTCAGCTCATCTGTTCCTTACCACGTGTGATTCTGTTATGTGGTTAACACATGCAATATTAGGTACTGATAGCAGATGCTGCTAACAGGTAATGCCGCTAGTTAACTACTCTTGGCTAAGAATGGCACAAAAACTTCTGGAAGTCAAAGATGCTGCCAGAATCACAGATCAGTAAGTCCCATAACATGAATACAGGGCCACAAAGAAATATTCATAGTTGCTCTTATTTTTATCCTTTGTTTAACCTCAAATACAATTATACACTGCAAGCCTTTCCTAATACTTGCTGCAATTTCACCACCTGGGTGTCTCGGCAACCCTCCACTTGGACTACAAAGGAAGCAGGAGGCTCAAAGCACTGTCCTGTTGCTTGCAGGACTCCTGACCTGGAAAATGCAGCTTCTGTAGCTCTGCTCCCTCACAAAGATGGTTCCAAAAGTATTTATTTTTCCCTGCCAAGAGAGAACCAAATGACCTTCAAAGGAGCCAAAACCTCTCCAGACTGGAACATCTATGCCTGCCAGCAGCGATGAGCAGCCTTACTTTGTCATGAACTGAGTACATTCCTTCAGTGTCTTGCAAAATATCTTGCATTCGCACAGTCTTACTGAGTTCAGTAAAAACATATCCAGGAAAAGGGTTGAAGCTTATATTCATATTCTATTTCATGCCTACTTTGACTTACCTCAAAATCTTTAGTATGCAGAGTAAATTACTCTGTAGTCCAAACCTTTGTTCAAAGCTAGTAGTCCATTAACTAAAGCTGACTACAATAAAGAGCCATATTTACAGAGTAAAGGTAAATGTTGCTCTTGTTGAGTATACTTTTCTGGGGCATGTGGGTCATGTAGCAAACGTTCTCCCCAGAGCTACAGTGACAACATCAATGGAAATAAAAAACCCCAAGGCTTTTAAACTAAAATGGTAAGTTCTGTTAGAAATACAAGGTATCCCTCTGCTTAATAGCAGGGAATAAGAGGACCCACTAGAAAGAACATAGACTACTGGGAAAGGAGGTTTATTTCTCAAGCACCAATTGCAAATAATGGACATCAACGACACCTGTGCAGAATGCTCAAAGTGTCCCTTAAAGCCCTCAAGAACAAGAAACTGTGGAGGTAAAGCTCAGAGCCCAGCCTGGCAAACAAAGTTTAACTTACCTCATTGCATGACATTAGTTAATTGAATCTCATGCCACTGAGAAACATCTAAAATAGATGAGCCAAAGTGAAGAAAAAAGCCTACAGCTTTTATTGAAATTGTAATCTTCCTGCCTCTATACATGTTAGAAATTAGACTTTCAATGAGGCATATAGATAGGCAGGCTTGGTATCAGCTGGGTATTCTTCCTGAATGCCCTGAAGGACTTGAAGGCTTCTTCCCTCATCTCCCTAACAAACAGTATGTTTGCTGGAAATGAAGGCCATACTTCTCAAGTCTTTTCCCCTGCTCCAAGCAGTGAGAGGCAAAAGCAGCTTTGTAGTATTTCTGTATTTTACTGCAGGAACTCAGGCTCTAGAAAGTAGAAATAACTTCATTCCCTAGATCCAACTCATTCCCTTCCTCCTATTACCCACTCTCACCCTCACACATCCTTTACATTGTGAGCTGGTCTAGAGGTCCTGAACAAGACATTTTGTCAGCCAGAGCAGTCATACACTCTAAGGCTGTTTCTCTGGAAGCAGTTTATGACCCCATTAATGCCTATTTATACAGATGCACGTAAAGGAGCATTAATGTACCTCAGAATTTGCCTCCTCCCGGTTTTGTTTGTATGATGACTACTTCATTTTTAAGACTTAACTAAATATATACAAGGTCATTTCTCTTTGCAGCAAGTTTGCACAATTATAACTTTTTTTTTTTTTTTACTGTTTTCCTGAACTTTAAAGGAGATGCAGAGATATTTCAACACTACCACAGTGCTAAGGGAGTTTGCTGGACAGCAACCAGCTCCCTGAGAATTTAGCCAAACAGCTCCTGAGAAGACAGATCGACTGTTCCTGAGGCTTCAGTATTTCATGGCTCTGGGGAAAAACATCAGGTGAGCTGCTTCTGAGCTAGTGACAGAGGGCTCCCAGAGTCCACATTTCTATTTTATTTCACAGAGAATTAAAAAGAAATATTTTTATACCAAATGAAGAATGAATGCCAAAAACAATATATTGAAATGCTCTGTAAAATTAAATTATCTTTCTTTTCCTGGTTTCAGTTCTAGTCTCTCTCACCTTCTCATTTATTACTGTTTACATAGTAGAAATGAAACTTTTTTTTTTTTTTAAGAGAAACAAAATTCTTCAGGTACTTCATAGCTTTTTAACACTAATTTTTATAGTTCTGTCCTCAGAGAACGATTGTCAGGAAAAGAATATGGGAACAGAATAATAAGATACTTTACAGATACTTCTGTATGCAAATAAACAGAGCAACATCAGCCATTTCTCTAAATGGATGCTGCCATCAGCATTCACCTGCAGATAGACACTCCCCTGGGATTTAGGTAATGCAATGTACAACATGGATGACTGGGTTTGTCGACAGTAGTCATTTCTCTCTGAAGCTTATCATCATGCAGTGCAGTATCTTGAAAGGCAGAAACCAAGGTGAGCAGAGAAGCTCCCTACAGATATATGGTGGGGAGTTGTTACACAGTAAATCACTAAGAGGGAGGTAAACAGAAGATATATGATTATTGGAAATTACATCCTAGCAAGTGACATCCTATCAATTTCTCGGTCAGGGTGTTACAGTAGTCGGTAGCCACATATTCTACCTCACATATTTTGTAGCTTGAATCTTTTGTGAGTTATTATGAGAAGAAATGGAAATAGCTAGGTGCAAGCAGGAGTCTCCAAGCCTCCTCCTCCTCCCCATCTAACATTTGGAAATGCACTGAGCCCTAACCACAGCATCAGAGAAGGAGAGGAAGGGTTCTGCAAATGCCACATGCCACCAGCATTGCAACTAAAATGGGTGATCAGGTCAGAGTCAGGTGATGTGGATTCTGCCCCTTGCTTTCCCTTGACACACTGTGTGACTGCATAATAAACCTCTTTTCCTTTTCTTTTCTTTCAGTAACATGGGGATAGTAACAGTTCTACTTCTTTCTGAAAAGCAGTTTGAAATGTGCGAGCAGAAACTGCCTGGTGCAAAGTAATATTATTAATTATTTTTATCAGGGTGCTGCTGGAACTTCTGCTAAGTCCTGTCATGCTGCATTATGAAGAAATATAGAGTAAAAAGAGCACATGTGGCAAAACTCTTATTAAAAGAAGTCCCTATGCAAAGAAAGTAAGAGTACCACAAAGTAGCTGGGATATTGTAGCTTTCCAAGATAGCTAACCCTGGTGAAAACTGTTGATGCACCCTGAGTACCATCAGACACCTCTCTTTTACTGCTGAAACCAGCTTAGTGTCAGCAATACTTGCCAGAAATCAGCCCATGAATTAAAAATAGTTGACTGGTAGATGACTGGACAAGTAGAAAACAGATATTCCTCTGAAAGTGGAATTCACAGAAATGAATTTAGAAGAATTTTTAGCCAACCTGCAGACCTCTCTTCGCTGGTCAGTTTGGTCTACAATTAGCAGCACCTCTGGATAGTGGCAGATCATCCCCTCTCCTTCTTGCAAAAAAATGAATGGGGGAGGAAGGAAAAAAAAAGAATACCACAGATCACCTGCAAAATACAAGAGGAAAATAAAATGTATTTTTATACCATCCATACTTTACTAGTAGACTCTATTCTGTCCCAACAAATGATTGCCTGACTTTGCTATTCACAGTTTCATCATGTCTACCAGATTGTTGTAATGTAGGCAGCCATGAAGTATCAGTCTCTTAATCTTGCAAAATTTCCAGTTTATTTCAATACTTCTCTTCAGCAACAAAAACATATTTTTCTTTTGACTTCCCATGTAATTTTGAATCCACTTCAAGCTATGAGTCTATACATGTATTGAGCTAAAGATATGTAAACTAAGTATAATAGAATATCTAAAATTCTAGAAGAAGTTTGTTCAGCAATAATGCTCCTTAAAGACAGGATTCATTATTACCAGTATTAGGTGCTTGACTGAAATTAGCTTTATACTGTTCAATAGGTCTACTTTTAAGCTGTCTTCAGACCTATATGCAATAGCTATTTACACTTGAGTTCCTTCAGCTGATTTCCAGTAGCAATTCGGCCCTACTCTGGAAGCTCTACAAAACTTCCAGGCAACCATTAGACTCTGCCACTCTTCATCTTCTAACCTACCCTCTTCTGAAGTGGGTTTATAACCAAACTGGCCATGCTGTGGCTTTGCTAAAAATAATTCAGTCATCAATGTCACACAGAAATTCTTCTGTCTTTCTTAGAAATACTGTTTCGGGATTTTCCTGGCTTGAGGGTATAACTTTTATTGGTGCCAACCATTCTTTGAAGCCTATTTTAGGCAAGTGACTTCATATCAGACAAAAACAGACGCCTAAAATATAAATGCTAGTATCTGATCAAATGGCAAGCAGAAGGAACAAAAAGAATGCCAACAAGCAATGGTAGCTTTTAGGAGAGAGGAACACTTCCATACAAAAGGTATAAAGTTGTCAGGAAAGGCTTGATGAGCACAACATAGTAGGAAATGTCTGATAGATTTTGGCTATGAATATAGTTTACAGGCTACTTAATAAGGCTGTAGTTTCACTATAACAGAGCCGGATATGGCCTTGATGTGGACCTGCGCCTGCCTAGTCTCTTCTCATAGCAATAAATGCACTAGAAATGAACATTTTCCCCTTGCTTGGTTTCTAGACTTTAATTAGTTGATGCCTTTCTGAGCAGAGCTACTCTGCTCAGCCTGCTTTGACATCTCTCTGCTCCTCACTGCAGTCTCAAGATGTCTCCAGGAGCTTCACCTAGCTGCACTCTAGGTCTCCCAAGCCACTCCTCTTTGAGCAGCTACAACAGATCCCTACAGAAAGGAGCGATTTCCCCATCTTTCTGGAGGCTTCACCTCACTGAGGCTTCTTAAAGGCACACAAAAGCAAGGGCAGGCAAAACAGATGCCATCTGTCACAACTGATTTTGGCACATTGCGGTCTTATTTTTTTTTCCTTAAAAGAGTACTTTTAATTAGCTGAGTTCAGTGATCCAGTTTCCTGCTCAGCCCACCACAGAACAGATTTTGTGCAGCTGAGGAGATAGGTGGGAGGAAAAATTGAACCATGAGGACAGAAAAATGACCAGAGAAAGAACGGAGGAACTACTTCTGCCGGCTTTGTGGCTAAAGCCAGTATCTCTGACTGTCTGGGAGAATGTGCAGCTCTCAGAACAATAAGCCTACTTACTGGAGATCATTGGAAAAACGTCCAAAGAAAAACTTATTTGAGCCTCTTCAGACTTACAATACCGAGTGACCTAAGAGACAACTTGCACTAACTCCTGTGTTTAATCATAGAAGGGCAGCATTTCACTTCTGTGAAATGTCCCAAATCATTGCAAGCTGGCATGTATATAGCAATAGATCCAAGGAAACATGAAAATCCACAGTACCAAAAGAATCAATGCAACACCCTTTTGTTCTGTTCTGACACTGCTATGTGGTACTCACTTGATAAATATAGTAGGCCTCCCCAAAATTACCAACAGGAAATGTAAGTGATAAATGCCAATTCCCCATGCTTCAGGGCACCAGAAACTTTGACAGTTTAACTCAGATGTCACTTAGCGGTTCTAGCAGCAGCAGCAATTTTGTTGCAGTTATCATGAACATAGCAAGCACACGCTTTGGAAAGCCGCAGGCAAGCAGCCTCAGAAGCTAAGGGGCATATCACATTTACAGGATAATACATAAAACATGCTTTTTGGATCTACTTAAGAGGCAAAACTCAAAGGCACCTCAATTTCAAATTAGGGACTTTATAGATACTGCTAGTTTTGACTTGTTAGACTGATATCAAGGGAGGGGCTTTGGTAAGGTTACTGGTCTAGCTGGCCACTTTATGGGGTCAGTGTCAGGATTTGGTCTTTTCCAAGTTATTGGATCACTAACCTTAGTCTGCTCTCATCTGAGATCATACTCTGTGAAGGTAGTAGATCAGAGCCTCTGGCTTACTAAGATAACAATCATTTACTGGAGCAGCAACTTTACTGAACTTATTTCAGATCAAAAATCTGTTAGGCCTGTGTGGGCTATGCTGATAAAACGGTGCAGTGCTCTGTAGCTGTTCTATCTTGCTTGCCTGCAGCCACGTCAAAGCCCTCATGACATCATTGACACAGCCCCTCTGTTAGAAGGTCCTGGCTCAACTCCTCTTGATCTCAACAAGCTCAGAGTGACGTTCTTACCATAAAGCATTAAGGAAAATAAAATGTTAGCTGAATACCAAGCAAAGGGGGGACATCTCTACTTTGATAAATGCCTTTCTGTTCAGAGGGATATAGACAGGGTAAACAGCAGTCCACTAACACGGTAGGGGCAATGCTCTTCGAATACTGCATCTAAGGAACACAAAGCAAGACAGAGGCAGACTTTAGTGCTACTTCAAGCACTTACAGCCCTACTGGCAATAAAAATCGGCAATAGATCTGCCTCATTTTCAGACATAGGTTTTGAACATGGAGGTTGATTATATGACTAATGACACCAGAATTGAACTAATAATAGCTGACATGTGAAACAAACAAAATTCAGTGTTGCTTTCTCAGGTTAGGTCAGGCAAGGGAAGATGAAAGGTAGAAGAGAAAAGTTGGTATTTTTGTCTGCCAACATAAGAATTGATGATATTAGAAGAAAAGGTGTGTTTTACTTTCTTTAGAAGAAGCAAATAACTTCCTTTCATGCAGCATTAAGAATCAGTGGTTAAAGTGATTTCACCAAATGGGGAATATGTCCCATTCACAGACAGCATAATGTGCATTATTATGGCTTTTGTATTTCTCCTGAATAGCAGCAGGTAGCTATTGTTCTTCTCATTCCATAATCTTCAGAGGTTTTCAAAATTTCCATTGCAGATAATACCATCCCAAAGGGGACTGCATTATTATTGGCTTCTCAGATATTATTCCAGGTCTCTCTTTCTTTGGCCATGTTTTGAGGTTAAGTAACTACCATCATATCTGCTTGACTCTTGATACAGAGTTTTATTTTCAGAAGTTGTGAAGCTGTTCTGCTGGTTTTCCTTCTTTTCACTAGTTATTTCCCTCTTAGTTAATGGGGTGAAGAGATGCCACTCTCACTCTTATAAAAATCTTCTACCCCTTATATAATTCTTCTGTGATTTTAGTCAAATATTAGTGTGAGGGTTTTTTCCCCCTGCATTCGCATGTAGAGATCTGAAAAAAAAAAAAAATACAACTGTACCAGGAGACCAGAGAAACCCTAAGCCTCTGCCTTGTCTATGTTTGATAAGGCCCTTCACTATGTCAAAGGAGCAAGCATTAGCACTGCAGCTTTTCAGTCTTCATTCCTTTTTCAAGTTCCTTAGTTAGTAACAGCAGAAGAGATTGTGATATATGGGGAGAAAACAGATTTGACAACAGCCTTCAGAATAAATAGCTGCATTTTTCTAATAGAAAAAACAAAATTTTGGGGTACATTTTCCAGTTTAAAATTCCCAAGGATCACTAACATCCCAATTACTAACTTTTTTTACTGCTAGGCTACAAACAAAAATGCATACTGACATTTATCTATATTCTATCCACAAGCCAGAGGAAATTCCTGTTTCAGTCACTAAAAAAAGAAAACAAAACAGAAGGAAAAGTGTTGCACAGTGTTTCCTACACGGTCCAGAAGATTTGACCTGGTTTTCATCCAGATACACTCCCAACAAAAAAAATACTTTAGAAATACCTACGTAACTTTCAAGACGGTTTGAAGTGTAAGAACAGCACATAAAAAACCAGACTAAAATGACTTAGGATACTATTAAATGATCATTCTCTTAGTCTTTCAACTTATCTCTAGTTCACAAAAGGGAAAGCTTTGTTTTTCTCTTTCATGGCTAGGTTAGGCTCCTCATGGCTCTAACTTTGACTAGAAAAGAAAAAGAGAATCTAGAAGATAGATAGGTGACAAAAAAAAGAAAGATGCTAAATTACAGCAGCATCAAAACCAAAGTCAAAACCTTGATAAGATCACTTGATTATCACTTCTAGCTAGTGCAGTGGACGTCAAACTTAAAGTGCTTAAATTTACTGGCTCGGCACTCCTTGCTTGCCAGACTGATTTCAAGTCAAAAACATTCATAAGGACAAACTTCTTATCTTTACTTTCCAGGGCCTATATCAATGTAAATACTTCAATGAGGTCAATGGATCAATATCTCCTATTTGCAGGACTGAAACTGTTAACAGGTTAGCACCCTTAGTCAAATAGGGTGATATCAAAGAAAAAAAATCATTCAGAGAAAGGATATTCAGATCATTAGCTTTGTAATCTGAATGCCTCACACTGCTTTGCAGATGTAGAGTAGGAGATAACCCAGTGAAAGTTGCACCCAGCAGTCATGTCCTTACTGCAGACACCTATAAAATCTATGCACCCAGCCCCTTCCCCCAGCACGTGCTGTGTTTATGGAACAGAGACAAAAGCATACCCCCCAGGAACTATGAAGGCTGCGCATGTGAGAGATGAAGTAGAAAACAAACCAGAACAAAACCCAACAGTTAATGTTATCCTTGGGAGTCCTAACCACCATACCTAAACTTCTGACCCCAAGATCCTCAGATATTGGCATAATGGAGAAGTGACGCTACAGATGCAGGCCAGATGTGTAGAAGTCCTTCATAAGGCACTCCCATATATGCAGACGTCTGTGCCAACTGGGTAGTAAATTACGTCCACCTCAGCAGAGTCTTTGGTCTCACCACATGGCCACATCCTGAGGTCTAAAGTATAATGTACTCCTGCATCAAAGCCTGAGGCCTTTCCACCGTGCATTCAGTAATCCCTTCTTGACTATTCAGGTGCCCCTCACAGGAATCATTGTTGTCGCACGTACGCTTGTGTCAAATTCTGGTGTTTGTCCTTGCAATCCCCTGGGTTCCCCCACAACAGAGGATCCTGCTCACCATTCCTAGAGGATCTGCACACCATTCCCTCTCTATTCTGCTACAGGGATGTGCGTTTCCCTCTTGGGCAGCTACTGCTACTGCTACCAGCCGCTTCATGCTTCAGCAGTTGCTGTAAAAGCAATATTTTCCCTACCAGCTGCCACCCCTGGCAGTAAGTCTAAGCCGAAGGGATCTTTCTTTGCTGATGATAGAGGGACAGATCCCGAAGCCAAAATTCTTGAATCATTTCCTTGCAGCTGCATTTCCAAACTTTTGTGCCACTGACTTTAATTGAAGAAAGGTTGGAAATTAATAGGAAATTAGTTTTATGTATATAGGAATTTGCCTTCTTTACTGACAACTATCTGACCTTGATTGTCTGCAGGCAACCTGCCTTACAGTTTTGTAGCTAGGTAAACAACAGAAAATTTTTGAATAATTTTTGAGTGCTTTCACGAATAAAACCAGTTATTTCAGTTACTATAATTCATAACTTTCTCCTTTTCCTTAGTCATGGAAAACACTATATATATCTGAAAGCACATGCAAAATCCTGCTTGGACTACATATTAAGCAGAGCAGTTATTTGCCTGATAACTCACACTGAAATCTCGTTCTGGCCTTGCCAAAGGGAGGCTGTCCCACACCACCTGAACAAGAAGAGCAGAGCAAGTCCAGTGACACCAACCAGGTTCAACAGCCAAGAGTCCAGATCTCCAGCCAAGTCCACAACAATGAGGCAGATCAAACTGATGCCAGTCCAGTCAGTCAGGCAGGGACCGAACCAAAGGGGTCTGGCATGCAGCTGCAATGTAGCTCAGGCAGAAACCGGGGCCCAGACCCTCAGCTTAAATGCAGCTTCTGAGCAATGGGGTTGACCCCCAGCCAAGGTGTCTCAGAACTGCTCTGGCAAAGCTGTCCCTGAGCAGAGGCAGCAAACCACTAGGGAAAGGGGTGTACTCACAGCCCTGATGAGAGGAGAGCAGCTACCCACATCAGTTACTTACCTGCGCCTTAGTACCTGCTGAGTGCTTTACCCAGGGCACGGTGCTGGCAGGAGGACATGGGGGAATGAAGCTGGAGGACATGGGGGAACAAAGCTGGTCAGAGAGTGGTGTGGGCAACAGACGTATTTGGAGGAGTTAAATTCTTATTTTCTTCAGCCATAGTACCAGTGCCCTCTGCATTTCCTCCTGGCCCTCACTGCTAGTACTTGGGGTTGAGAACAATCTTGAAATGGATCATTCTGCCCTTTTCAGACAACAAGAAATGTTTTTCTTTTCTCACCAGAAAGCTGATGGAAAGCAGATGTGCTGAAATGTTCTGCTTCGCCACTGCATCCATCACGTTGCAAGAGATTCCCCATGTGTGGATGAAGACGTGTGGGAAAAAGAGCCCCATGAGGAGGGAGGGAGCCTGGCTGGAGCACAGGTCCCAGTGAGCACAGACATTATCACCGGCAGGCAGGATGGCTCAAAGATACAACATCAGAAGACTGCCCTGCAAACAAAATCATGAAGACTCACAGTTGCAGAGTGCCACTGAAGTCAGTGTAAAATAATCCAGCCTCTGCAATTAATTCCTGAGAAATTAATGGTGAAGTTTCAGTTGTCATTACCTTCTATTTACAGCCTCTATTTGAGAAGGATTTGCTGCATTTACAAAGGTGGTGACCAGATGATGAAGTCTAATAGGCTTTTTCCATCTCTCAGACTTCTTTGATCCTTAAGCACACACAAGATAGAAACATGATTCAGATCCCCAAAGTATTTAGAGTGTCGCATTTCTTTTTCTTCCAAATGGACATAAGGGGTTGCTCAGAAAGCTATAAGGATTGAAATTGATTTTGTATTCTCCTCACCTTGGTCCCTTGGGGACACAATGGTAAACAAAGAAGAGCCACTGTGAATTCTGATGTTTGCAGTAGGGTAAATAATTAAAAAGTCTTCAGTGTATAAGGGGAGTTCTCAAGGTTGCTGCTGATAACAATAGAAGCTTGTAATTAGTAGTTTTACTTTGTTTTGTGGCACAGCTGAATATGACTTAACTTGTGGCTTTTAAAATATTTAATATTCTTTCGGACATGTTAGAATGTTTCTGGTTTGGTTTTGTCTATGCTTTTTACATAGGGAGTTACAGAAGATACATGAAAGAGCCTTGGAAGGAAAAGAGAAGCTGTAGTGATTAAGGAGGAAGCACATGAAGAGCAAAACAAAAATATAGAAACTTCAGAAACCCACAGTGGATTAAGAGACAAGGGAAAAGAAAAAAAATGAATGAATACTGAGATAAATAAGCTATATCAAAGCTCAAAAAAGCTACACTGTAAAAATAAAAAGATCCCTGTATGAAAGAGTAGATATGGCAAATAGCTGTTTCTCTAGGTTCTCTCATTGCCTGGGTTCCATTTCCATGTACTCCAGGTTAGGGTGAGTAACCCTATTTTTGTAGCAGAACAAGTGACACATAGCACAGAAAAAAGAAAGCTAGTAGTGGCAGCTAGTAAGAATTACTTTATACAGCTAGTAGTGGCAGCTAGTAAGAATTACTTTATACATGATGGGTAAGTGACTCAACTACTTCACCTGTGAAGGGACTGGGACTGTGTGGCTAGGAAGTGTCATACAGATCCATAATCTGGCTAGTGATGTGTTACTGTGGGAAGTCTGTCTGTACAATACTTCAAAGCTCTTCGAAAAGATTTCCTCTCCTATTGTGTAGGTAAACAGTGACAAGGTGCAGTCTACAATATGCAATCTTTTAGGCTTAGAAATTCTGCATGCATTTAGTGAAGCAAATAAGCGATGGCATGACACATACTTGTACATTATGTGTGTTTGAGTTTCTCAGCTAAAATATTTGAAATTTAAAATTTTTAAAACTTTCTTTCTCTGGAAACCATAAACTCCGACTTTGTCAGAATTTCTTACATTTTGCATTTATATTCAAAATTAAAGTTTAGTAATTAAGAGCCACAGTTTAATTCCATAAAAGTAGGTTCAAGCTTCTAATAAAATAATAATTTTTTTCCTCACCTTTTATGTTTGTGGCGGACTTCACTGGAACTTTTTGAAGAGACTGCATAAGTAGTGACATGTAACAATACATATCTAATAAGTCGTAGTGGATGGAAATAGGCTTTCTGCTCTAGGGGACTTTGAAGTTATTGCTGATGTTACAGTGAATTCAGTTCACAGCATGTGAACCACAGAGAAAGAGCATACCTGTACACAATCCCTTACAAGGTCGAAGGAGCGTATCTTCACCTCAGTCTTGGATGCCAGGTTCAAAAAGCTGACATTCACCTTTCTCACCCTCTCTCACAGAGAGCAGTTGACCTAGAACACTATGGAAAACTGGACTATTGTAAACTACATATCAGAGAAAAACTAGTGGGAATGTAAAGGGACTCCTAAGACACTGGAATATAAAAGCATCTTGACTTAATTGGGGAGGAAGTTGTTCTCTGGTTGTATTGCCGCTGCCACCATGTTTTTCTTCATATTAATTCTGCTTCCATGTCTGAAATATCACTCTGGGAACTGCTGCCAGATGTTGTTTGGATGAAGGTGACAGAAAGTGTTATAATACTAGATGAGCCTGGCATATGCGCATCACCTATAATAAAGTTCTACCTGCAAGAGCAATGATAATTTACACAAACTGATGAGCTTTTGCTGAAGATGAGAAGCTATGGCCAGCACTGGATAAGTAGCATGAAATTCTGTATCCCGCTGAGAGTTCACTGTGAGCATGTCTCTAATAGCAAATTTATGAGTAATGGTATAAATGTATGCTAAAAATATTAAGAAGTTTTAGCCTTGAGAAAATTTAATTCAGCGTTTTCAGTGCTCAGTCCAGAGCACAGAAAGTATTTGATAGCTCTGGTCATAAAACAAGACGTAAAACAAAGGATGCTTCATAGTCTTTCCATAGCATACATTTCAAGAGAGAAGTATTTCATTTTGCCTGTTTTTTTCTCCACAATTGATCATAATAATTTTTTGCTTTTTATTACTCTGCATTCCTTCTTCTGCCCCCCCCCCCCTTTTTTTTTGTTTTTCTCTCTGCTCTTTGCTCTATTTTACTTTTATATTTGCTACTGAAAAGGGGAACAGAAAATAACGTGTTGTCACATTTCCAAAACAAAAAATATTCGTTGACAGTAATTAAAGGAGGAAATCATCATTATGCCCCTGGGTTTCGCTATTATCTGTATACTACTATCTATCTAAAAATATATATGAAATGTATATATTGACATATAGACACTCAGACACATTTGTAGAGAGTGCACATAGCACATCATTGTACGCTATATCTGAGGTGAAGAGAGTCTCAGAAGGCATTTAAATTACAAATACTCCTATTTTAAGTCCCCAGAGTAATTTCACTTTAAGTGAGATTAAGATCCAGTATAAGTATTATGAACGGGACTATTATTCAAGTTAGATGACAGTTCCCATTATAAAGCCCTGATTTTGGTGGCTTATAATTTTGCTGAACTTTAATCTTTCTGGCTGACATGTTCGTCACTGGCAGGAAGGGGCTGGAGGCTATATGGTTCAGAAAGATGGTCCAACTGTCAGAAATAGAGCCTATGTCCTAAAATCAAAGTTCATTTTTTCTCTTCACAGCATATTCTTGCTCCCTGTCACTAATTTCAACAGATACTCCAGGGGCCCTGGGCTCAGTCTCTCCTTGCTGCCTGCCAACAGCGAGATGAGGGTCTGGGCAGGACGTGCAAGAGTGGTGAGGAGACTGGAGGGAAGGTAGTCCCTGCTCCTGTTGTGAACTCTATGGTCAACTTCTCCTTTTGCTCCCTCTTTCCATGTTATATTTGAGCCCCACTTTTCCAATCTCAACGGGAGGCCAAAGGAGGAACAATCCTAAACTTCTTTGTCGTCCCTCTGTTAGTATAATAGAATACATGCATATATGTATTTCGGCCAATAGTGAGAAGGTTGCAAGTGACAAATGTGATGTGATGCAACTAACTTACACTAAACCAATTTGTATTTCTCATTTTCTGGGACCTGAGAATCTAATTTGCAGAACTGCTGAGTATTCGCAATGTCAGCTCTATCAAGAGAGTCTGTACAATTAACTACAATACTAACTAACCTAAAAAAAGCCTGAAAAGACAAATTGGTTGTCTCAGTGTGAAACCAAAACTGAGAGATACTTTTAACCACCACAATGTTATGAAACTAAATGCCACAGTCTTTGCAAGGCTTCCAGACACTACTGTCTTGAAGAACATCGCAAAATTAATGAAGGTGTTGGTAACATTGTCTGCAGTTTACAGTAAGTAAACATGACTATGTACAGAAGAAAAAAATAAAAATATTGACTAATTGGTCAATAAAAGCCCCATCCATTCTGTACACTGAATGAGGCAGGGATTTGCTAGTCAAAACCACCGTGGGATCATATAGAGACTTCTGACTACCAAATATGTCTGGACAACTTGGGTACTGTCTGTCTTAACCTCTTGTCATGGTTTAACCCCAGCTGGCAACTAAGCACCACACAGCTGCTCGCTCACTCCCCCCCAGTCGGATGGGGGAGAGAATCAGAAGAGTAAAAATGAGAAAACTCATGGGTTGGGATAAAGACAGTTTAAAGCAAAAGCCACACACACAAGCAAAGCAAAGCAAGGAATTCATTCACCACTTCCCATCAGCAGGCAGGTGTTCAGCCATCTCCAGGAAAGAAGGGCTCCATCACGCATAACGGTTACTTGGGAAGACAAAACGCCATCAATCCGAACGTGTCCCCCCCTTCCTTCTTCTTCTCCCAGCTTTATATGCTGAGCATGATGTCATATGGTGTGGGATATCCCTTTGGTCAGTTGGGGTCAGCTGTCCCGGCTGAGTCCCCTCCCAGCTTCTCATGCACCCCCAGCCTCCTCGCTGGTAGGGTGGTGTGAGAAGCAGAAAAGGCCTTGACTCTGTGTAAGCACTGCTCAGCAATAACAAAAACATTCCTGTGTTATCAATCAACACTGTTTCCAGCACAAATCCAAAACATAGCCCCATACTAGCTACTATAAAGAAAATTAACCCTATCCCAGCCAAAACCAGCACACTTCTCTATGCTTGACTTCATAGCCTTGGTATAATACAAATAACTTATGTATTTGTGTACTTTTTGCAGTGAAAATCAAGTAATTGAACCAATGCAGACCAAAACAACAATAATTCTGCATTGTACACAGTGGCACGCAAAAGCAAGATATTTCTATCTGTGCTTGAGTTAATGAGAAATTATGGATCTGTCTTTTTCAATGCTGCATTGAACAAGAAATGCTTTTTTCACAGATCCCTAAATCAGCATTAAGATTACCTCTTCAAAGTTTGCTGCTTGAAGTTAACCATATTCATCCACATGGAGCACAACACCGCAATAATTAAGAACTGGGGATCATCAGTTCTTGTGTATCTGTATTACTGTCATAGTACTTTGGGACATGTAAAAGGTATTGTAGGCTAAAAGATAACAAGTGTCAGTTTTCTGTGGGAACTCTGGTGGCAGCATGTATTCATAAGCAAGATTACTTGAGAAAATTTACTCTTCAACAAAACAGAGGAAGCTATTTCATATAAGAGAGAAGAACACACATCTGCTTATTCAGCACAGAGTAGAAGACGTTGTAACTTGGAACCCCAATGTAACTCATTCAATTACAAAAACTCGTAATACCTGAGGGCTGAGCTTGGCCTGTTACACTACTGATCTGAACACAGATATACACATTTTAGAAACTCAGGCTGGCAGGAAATAGAATCCACAAAATTGGGGAAAGACAAAATGAATTAGAATATCCTGCAATTTTGACCAATGAGCGTATTATGGCTTCTTATTTCCCACTACAGTACTAGCTATCAAATAAAAAGCAATTCATATGTATGAAAATGTGATATTACTAGCTCCTCACTAGTCATACAGAACTATTTCAGTGTTGTTCCTTTTTCTGCTTGCTTTTCTGACACTTTTGTGTGCAAAAGTTTGTTTCCTAGTTTACTCCATAATTTGTTTTTCCATTAATTCTTTTGAAATACCTGGGGAAGCAAGCAGTGATGCTAGCTCATCTTTATTTTACATTATACAGGCTTTTCCATAAATTAAACAAAACAAAGAATAGTATATTAAGCTCAAAAATAGATGGCACAGATGTGCTACTAGCTGTATTAGGGCAGGAGTCTCTGAAAACGATTTTGCACAATTGCTACCCTTGATGCTGTAGAAGCTCCCAACTTTGCCAAGATTGCTTACTCGCTACTGTGACCACTATTCCATGCCATCCTCCACACTCCTGCTCTACAGAATAGGATCACAAGCATCTACACTACTTAAGGCAGCTCCCTTTCCCTCCCTCCCTCCCTCCCTCCCTCCCTCCCTCCCACCACAGTTCTTCAGAAACCTAAGGCCAGGCATTCCTACTAGTCTCTCCACGAAACACTCAACTTCTCAAACCAAGATCCTTTTGCCTTGCTTAGCATGGACACAGCCCAACACCCCTGTCCTTACTTTTTCTTGCTCCACTCCACTCTGGGTACAGGTTTCTGAGTCAGCTGTGCTCCTGCAGTGCTCTGAGGGGTTCCCCTCTGGTAGGCAGAGGCAGCTCCCCAAATCTACCTGCAAGCTGGGTCTTAAGAGAATTGGGAACTTACCAGCAGCACGTTAGCAGTGATGACTGAGGCACCTCTAACAAGTGCAGGTCAGTTTTCTGGGCGTAGATGTCTAATGCCATTTTAGATAACCCATTTTGTCCCAAACAGGTGTCCATGGGGCTTGCACACAGAAGACTGGAGAAACGCATCCTTCTGAAATGGAAGGCAGGAAGATATCCCAGGGCATCTAAAATGTTATCAGACGTCTGTGTTTAGCTGCCTAAATGGTGTGGTCTTACCCAATAGTTTTCAGCATGGACTAGAGATTTCTCTGTTCACTAATATCTGGATCTCCCATTTTGAGATATATTTGGGTCATGGCTATCAGAGGGAAAATTGCCTTCAGAGCTTGGTGCTCTCCAAATGAAATATCTGATGCTAAAATATTTACATGGAAGACACTGAATTTTTTTTCTTTTATCTGCTACTCTCAGGCAGCCTTAGGTATCATTCGAAGCTAATAGCATACTTCACACAATCAGTTCTGAAATAAGCACAGTCACCTACACGTTATCTACACTCAAAGGCACACCTACACACAAACACGTGCATATATATATATGTTTACATATATACACATATGTATATATGTATAAATACATACAAGTGTATATATACACACAAGACACAAAAAGCAAAAAACCCCCAAACAAACAAAAAAATCAAACCCCTCCATATATAAAGATATATATATATATATAAAATCAGCCGTAAGGAAGAGCTACAGCAATTCAGAGAAGAGGGTGAGATTCTCAGCTATTTCAGGCTAACCAGTAAGTGAAACAGATAAATGTGTTAACTACTTTCCTAAGTAGAGTCTCAAGGGAAGCTGAGAGGAAACATATGCTAATAATTGTAAAGGGGGACTGCTGCTCACTTTTAATTGCAAAACATATCAGTAGGTTTGGGGTTTTTTAAAACACCGTTTAAGGTAATACTTTAAAAATAAGAATATAAAATGCAAATAATTGAGCACTGCAACAACTATAACTATTGTAAATATGAAAAGGCTGTATCTTTGAGTACTGTCATAATATTTATCTTAGCTCAGAAACTAGAGTTCGGGTAACTGTATCATTATTTCACCATTCATCAGCCACTTTGTAGTTACATGTCAGTTTAAAGAGTTAATTAACTACTCTTATTTCCTCTGCCTCTGTCCTTCATATTTTCTATCTTAAATTTCCTAATGAAAGAGTAAAAATCTATAAACATACTTTTTTTTTTTTTTCCTATGATGATTTGTAAGCAAATACCTCCAGGGAAGGTATGAGGTGACTCAACCACTTCCCTGGGCAGCCTGTTCCAATGCTTGATAACTCTTTGTATTGGGTTTGCGTGGCAAAGTTTTGGTAGTGGGGGAGCTACAGGGGTGGCTTCTGCAAGAAGCTGCTAGAAGCTTCCCCTATGTCTGATAGAGCCATTGCCAGCTGGCTCCAAGATGCACCTGCCGCTGGCCAAGGCCAAGCCCATCAGTGACGGTGGTAGCGCCTCTGGGATAACATATTTAAGGAGAAAAAAAATCCCTGTGCAACTGCGGCCAGAGAAAGGAGTGAGAATATGAAAGAGGAACAGCCCTGCAAACACCAAGGTTGGTGAAGAAGGGAGAGGAGGTGCTCCAGGCAGAGATTCCCCTGTAGCCTATGGTGAAACCCATGGTGAGGCAGGCTGTCCCCCTGCAGCCCATGGAGGTTAACGGTGGAGCAGATCTCCACACTGCAGCCCTTGGAGGAACCCACACTGGAGCAGGTGGATGCCCAAAGGAGGCTGTGACCCCACGGGAAGCCCACGCTGGAGCAGGCTCCTGACAGGACCCGTGGACCCATGGAGAGAGGAGCCCAGGCTGGAGCAGGTCTGCTGGCAGGACTTGTGACCCCACAGGGGACCCACGCTGGAGCAGTCTGTTCCTGAAGGACTGCACCCCATGGAAGGGACCCACTCTGGAGCAATTTGTGAAGAACTGCAGCCTGTGGGAAGGACTCATGCTGGAAAAGTTCATGGAGGACTGTCTCCTGTGTGAGGGACCCCATGCTGGAGAGGGGAAGAGTGTGAGGAGTCCTCCCCCTGAGGAAGAAGGAGCTGCAGAAACAACGCGTGATGAATTGACTGCAGCCTCCATCCCCATCCCCCTGTGCCGCTTGGGGGAAGGAAGCAGAGAAATCGGTAGTAAAGTTAAGCCAGGAAAGAAGAGAGGATTGGGGAAAGGTGTTTTAAGATTTAGGTTTTTTCTCATTACCTTACTCTGATTTGATTGGTAATAAATTAAACTAATTTCCCCAAGTTGAGTCTGTTTTGCCTGTGACAGTAATTGGCGAGTGATCTCTCCCTGCCCTTATCTCGACCCATGAGCCTTTCATTATATTTTCTCTCCCCGTCCAGTTGAGGAGGGGGAGTGAGAGAGCGGCTTGGCAGCACCTGGCGTCCTGCCAGGGTCAACCCACCACACCCTTTCAGTGAAGAAATTTTTCTTCGTATCCAATCTAAACTTCCCCGGGCACAACTTGAGGCCATTTCCTCTTGTCCTATCACTTGTTACTTAGGAGAAGAGACCGAGACCCACCTTGCTACAGTCTCCTTTCAGGTAGTTGTAGGGAGTGATAAGGTCTCCCCTCAGCCTCCTTTTGCTCCTCATAAGACTTGGGCTCTAGACCCTTCACCAGCTTCGTTGCCCTTCTTTGGACACGCTCCAGCACCTCAATGTCCTTCTTGTAGGGAGGGGCCCAAAACTGAACACAGTACTCGAGGTGCGGCCTCACCAGTGCCAAGTACAGGGGCACTATCACCTCCCTGGTCCTGCTGGCCACACTATTTCTGATACAAGCCAGGATGCCATTGGCCCTCTTGGCCACCTGGGCACACTGCTGGCTCATATTCAGCTGGCTGTCGAACAACACCCCCAGGTCCTTTTCCACCAGGAAGCTTTCCAGCCTGTAGCGTTGCCTGGGGTTGTTGTGACCCAAGTGCAGGACCCGGCACTGAGCCTTTTTGAACCTCATACAGTTGCCTCAGCCCATCGATCCAGCCTGTCCGGGTCCCTCTGCAGGGCCTTCCTACCCTCCAGCAATCAACACTCCCGCTCAACTTGGTGTCATCTGCAAACTTACTGAGGGTGCACTTAATCCCCTCGCCCAGATCATTGACATATTAAACAGAACTGGCCCCAGTACTGAGCCCTGGGGAACGCCACTTGTGACTGGCTGCCAGCTGGATTTAACTCCATTCATCACAACTCTTTGGGCCCAGCCATCCAGCCAGTTTTTTACCCAGAGAAGAGTACACCCGTCCAAGCCATGAGTAGCCAGTTTCTCCAGGAGAATGCTGTGGGAAACAGTGTCAAAGGCCTTAAAGTCCAGGTAGACAACATCCACAGCCCTTCCCTCATCCACTAAGCGGGTCACCTTGTCATGGAAGGAGATCAGGTTAGTTAAGCAGGACCTGCCTTTCATAAAGCTATGCTGACTGGGCCTGATCCCTGGTTGTCCTGTACATGCCGCATGATGGCACTCAGGATGATCTGCTCCATAACCTTCCCCAGCACTGAGGTCAGGCTGACAGGCCTGTAGTTCCCCGGATCCTCCTTCCAGCCCTTCTTGTAGATAGGTGTCACATTTGCTAACCTCCAGTCAACTGGGACCTCCCCAGTTAGCCAGGGCTGCTGATAAATAATGGAAAGTGGCTTGGTGAGCACTTCTGCCAGCTCCCTCAGTACCCTTGGGTGGATCCCATCCAGCCCCATAGCCTTGTGTGTGTCTAAGTGGTGTAGCAGGTTGCTAACCATTTCCCCTTGGATTATGGGGGCTTCATTCTGCTTGCCGTCCCTGTCTTCCAGCTCAGGAGCCTGGGTACCCTGAGAACAACTGATCTGACTATGAAAGACTGAGACAAAGAAGACATTAAGTACCTCAGCCTTTTCCTTGTCCTTTGTCACTATGTTCCCCCCCCGCATCCAATAAAGGATGGAGATTCTCCTTAGCCCTCCTTTTGTTGCTGATGTATTTATAGAAACATTTTTTATTGTCTTTTATGGCAGCAGCCAGATTAAGTTCCAGTTGGGCTTTGCCCCTTCTAATTTTCTCCCTGCATAACCTCACAACATCCTTGTAGTTCTCCTGAGTTGCCTGCCCCTTCTTCCAAAGGTCATAAACTCTTTTTTTTCCCCTCGAGTTGCAGCCAAAGCTCTCTGTTCAGCCAGGCCAGTCTTCTTCCCCACCGGCTCGTCTTTTGGCACATGGGGATGGCCTGCTCTTGTGCCTTTAAGATTTCCTTCTTTCCTTCCTGTATTAAATATGTTCCCATATGCCCTTTTTTGATGACAGGATATGTTCATTTCCAGTGAAAAGAGTTAGTAGCATCCAGTATTGTTATCCTGCATCCTATGATTGTCTCATCTTCTTTAATAAATTTTGAATAACTGTTAGAAAATTACAACCATGTTTGAAAGAAAATTAGGAGTATTAAAGGTATTAAGTCTTTACAATTCTCTTTGAAAATGGGTAAACACTGCATTAGTTTCATCACTTTGAAAAAGGCTTCAGCATCAACTCAACCATTATGAGATACTTCAATATGTCTATAGGATAGTAACACAGTAAATACCTTAAGTATGTGAAAAGATTAGACCCTAAAGACTCCATCTGTGAGACACAATGGATAGGAAACAAGACTTCATTAATTCTACTGTTCACCGAACAAAACCTTTTTCTCATTCAGTTGCATCAGCCTTTGGATTACTGGTTTAAAATTAGGTATATCCAAGACCAATTCATTTCGCTGAAAACTACTTGAGATGCAACTTTTGATCTTCCATGCATCAGAAGCTCCTGTGATGAAATTTAGCTTCAACAACATTACTGCTATATATCAAACCGAAAACCTCCAAAATGTTCTTAGCTTAATACAGGAATTACGTACTATAGATCAGAACAAATACATGATTTTTTTTAAGTTTCCGTATTCCTTTGAAAAATCTTTACTTACTTTTCTCTCACTGTATTCTCCAGTGTAGGTGGAGCTGGAAGTAAATATTCCTGGAATTTACATCACGGTCCAGAATACCACAGGACAAAATTGACAAACTCCAGCATATAACTACAGAAGTATTTACAAGGCAAGTGCTTTGCACAGTGATTCTTGTCTTGTTCTGGACACTTACAGCACCAAACAGCCCATGACTTTTGAGAAATTCTAGGGCTCTTCCATAGGTCATCCCACAAAACATTTTGTCTGATCTAACATGCTGACTCAGTCTTATTTGCTTTTAGGATTATGAGTCCATTGGTTAAGCTTCAGTTATTTTATTCAGTTTTTCTTCATAATCAGAGGATCTAAAAAAATTTCTAACGATCTAATCATATTCCACTGGCAGTTGAAGAAAAGTGCCAAAGTTAAGTGCCAACTATCATAAGATAGCACCATAAGCAATGGTACCATGTAAACCATTGAAAGAAACATATCACATCTGTACTCTGTAGTGTGATTAAATACCATGAGCTCATCAGCTATATAAGTAAGCATAAGAATCTCTTACCATCCATGTGGATTCTGTCTAGATCTCTACAGTTTATGAATAGTGTATCTAAAGACTTATCACTGCCTGCCATTTTGCTAAAATGAAGCTCTTGCATATGTGCCTCTGGCCACAGTTCTTTCTGTCTTTAAGTTACCCGGATTTGCAGTGTGGTCTGGAACAAAATGCTCCCATTTTCCAATAAGCTCTATATAACTGGCTAGCTCCCCTCTGAGAATACAGCTCTGGTTTCTGCTGAAATATTTACAAGGTAGTATAACAGAAGGGGAATGTGGTCTACACTTTCCTTAGACTTCAAAGACTATTTTGTCTCATGTTCAAGAAGAGATTATTATAAACAGTTAGGCTTCTGGAGGACAGATTAGGTATGTCTCTGCTCTAGAATATATTGTGCCACAAAAATGAATCCCCAAGAAATTTAGGTTTTATTTTTAAGTATTATTTTATTTAGCTACCTGGATAAACTTTTTCTTATGACCAAAAAATTGAAGTCTTTAATAAGATATATTTTTTTAATTCAACTTTAATCACTGGCCTTCAGTGTTGTTTCTACACTTATATCAGGGTTGTCCTCAAACCTCACATGAACTGAAAAGTCCACTTGCTCCCATTTTCTAAAAGCCTTTCAGAGTCTTGCTCATTACTGTGCAACAGCTTACTATGTTTTGATTTCCAAATACACCACTACCCTGCTACACTATCTACAGAAATTTGTTCATACCTGTACACCCATTTTCCTGCCTATCCTTGCTGCTTAGGCAACACCATTGCAAGAGCAGTGCTTCACTGACCATGTGTTGTGCACCATACAATACCAAACCTAACTGAAGTATCAGAACACTATTCTCAAAAACCTCTGCTGGAAAATGCAGAATACTGCATATCAAACTCAGTAGTGCCCTTCATTCCAGGTGAATTTACTGAGCTAAACTATTTGCCTGTGCATTTTTAGGTATAGATTAGGAACCAATTTTGATCTAGGATCATTCAGTGCCTGGCACTCCATCAAGCATTTCTATATTTGGGTCTACTTTAAAATCATAGGGAGAAATCCGATTCTTTAAAAGAGCCATTTCCAAGACTGTAGTAAAGATGACTGTTGGCAAAGGCCCATTAATGACAGAAGTATTAAGCATTCTTCTTTACTTTATGGCTGGTGTGTTTTTTTAATTGATTGGGAAATTCCTGGAAATCAATTTCAAATTTAACGAGGACATTGCAGGATGTGAGATTAAGCAGCTCAAGCATATTTTTCAGTGGTTTCTTCTGATGTAGTTCCCAAGTGGTGGGCATGTGTATTCTTTGGCTAGACCACACATCTAATACTTTTGCTGCAGCACTGTCCTAAAGTTAGAGCATCAGTCTGCTGCTTTTTGAAGATGCAGTTAGAAATCCACAATAGGTTAAAAAAAAAAAATAAAATCAAAGGAACTGCAGAGAAAAAAACATTTCCCAAGAAAAAAATCAAACCAAATTACAATACAGCAAGGCACAGATTTTTCAGTTTGGTGTAAAACAGAGGGAAGGCAGAAAACTTGAGCATGAAAACACATAAGAAAACAATAATAATACTACTACCAGCAACTACAACAGAAGAAAACAAATAAGGAAAGTAATTGCAAGAAAAGTGGGATTCTTTTTGATCTTTCTGAAAAATTACAATTCTTATTCAGCTCAAAGTATTCTGGAATTATTTTACATCAGTTTCATATTATTTGAACAATGTAGGTCAATTTTTAAGGAAAAAATGCCATTTTGAATCAGAAAGTCAAAGTTTCATTTTACAAATGTCAAAATGAAATGGTTTGGCATTTCTGAAATGAAACATTTCATTTCACAAAGGTCAAAATGATATGTTTTGACATTTTTTAAATTCTCCCCCCCCCTTTGTTCTGTCCAGAACTATTAACCAAATTCAACCTTGATTAGTTTCAGGCTCCTTTAAGCTCAATTTTCTATCTGAATTACTAGTCATAAAATAAAATTTGCCCAGTGTCATTACAACAAAGAAAACAACGTGATCTTTAAAACTATGCAGTAACTGCTTCCGCTATGATACTCGCTATCCCCCTCCTGCTTAGACTCAGCCTCCAGCATCCAAGTATCTACCCACATATTTTCGCAGCTGTGAGAGTTGGCTTTTCCCTACTGCATGCCTTAAATTAAAAACAGTAACACAAAGGCACAATGTCTCAATTAAACCAGAAGCTGGACAGAGAATTAATTGTCCTAACGGACAGTTCTCAACATTTTTATAGTGCATATATATCGCCCAGGTGTTACAATTACAGTCACTATAAAAATGCTTATAGATGAATAAATGCACCATGTGGCCCTAATGCAGAGTAATATGCCCATTGCCCTTAGCAATAACATGTCAGCACTTCTTTTCTGTACCTCACGGGCAGTCCAAACTAAACCTGATATTGTTACTTTACCATCTTATGAATAAATAAATCATATTAAGCGCTGCAACCAGGATTGAGGTCAAAACAATGAATAAGAATAAATATGAGAAGTTATAATGTCTGCTTGCTGACTTGTTAGAAGATATGTGTAACCGATTTATAGATCACCTTACCACTGTTCTGCCAGTCACCACAGGAGCAGCGCAGGGCAGGCAGGGGACAAGAGCAGTACTGTTGTGCTGAGTGCAAATGAACCACACCAGATTTACAGCAGTATCATACAGAAATATCCAACCATGTAGTCAGTGGTTCTTCCATGAGTGTTCCTGGAATGGCAGAGAAAGGGAATTATGCCTTTCACATGTGGTAAGGACAAATCCAAAGAAAACAGGAAAAAGGGAAGTAAAGGGAAGCTATGACTTTTTTTCTTTCCCCCCCAACCAGATCAGGTAAAAAGATCCTGATGAAAGATACAGTTTATATCTTTCTGTCCATGATCTGGCTGAACATTTTTCCTCAAGGCACATCCTGAAATTTCATCTCCCACAAGTAAATGCTCATCACCCCAAACAGCCTGAATAGAAAATCAACAACATGCCTCCAGAAATCTGGGAGGTGTTCAGGTTGTTTTTTTTTTTTTTTTGTATTTTTTTAAAAGTGAATATTTAGGAACTTTTGGCAGAAAGCTGCCTCCAGAACATCTTAAGAAGGCCAGAAAACCAAATATATTTAGTAATGCCTCACTTACTAGATCTTGCTGAACATGCCTGTACAGAAATTTTTTCTTTTTTGGTCCAGTCCGTTCACTCCTGATGAGACCATTCAGCTCCTATACACATACTCAAGTAAACGGTGCTTCTGTCCTCCTCGTGCTCTCAAAACTGGCAGCTTATCAATATGTGCTGGGGTTAGCTGTCCTGTACCGCATCTCCTGGAACCCTTCTTAGACTCATGACTTTCAGGCTCTTAAGCCTGGGTATGCAATACTTTGTGCATAATGTTATCTGCTGACAAAATCAAATAGCATGTTATTAAAGTTTGAAAGGCTTTATGTATTTTTCATAAGCACTTTAATAGGCACCACATTCCCTTCTGCCTCCCATATGCTATATAGCTAAACTGATCCCAAAATGGACATTGTATACTTGGACTTGTATTACAGCATATCCCTCAGAGCTGATAGAAAGTAGAAACAAGTGCCCAGCTCTAACTTACCAGCTAGGTTTCAGGGGTTACTAAAGGAGTGCAGCTCGAAGGGAGGTTTTTTTTCCCTTTTGTTGGTGGTGCTCTAACGCTGGATTTTGAACCATAACTGCACTTGCAGTTATTTGCTACTCTCACAGCCATTTTGCTATTTCTCCATTTTCTGTTTGGGAACACCCCTCTCAATAGTAATGTGAATGAATGAGTTCCAACATTAGTGCTGATGGAGCATGGAAACTTTGTGTTGATGTCCAACTCCTCTCCCACAACTTCACCAAGTCCGTCATAACACATCATATTTTAATATCAACCAAGAGTGGTGCTTTGCAAAACTGTAATAGGCTTTTACCACCTGACACATTCCTTAGACTTCCCCCTGGTGAAAACAAAAACAATTTAGACTTGGCAGTTCAGTTAGTTTAAAAAATATATCTATATATGTATCTATATACATTTTTAGAATATAAAAATGAATTTTTCATTCAAATAAAAGTTTTCAACAAGCTTTTCTCAGTAATAGAATACGAAGCTAGATCTTAGTAGACAAAGTGCATCTTACTAGAAGATCTTTTGTATTCTTTTAGAAAATATTGGACTCTCTTTATACTTCTAAATGAAAGAGCTCCAGGGACAGATCTGTAATCCAAGGACAAGCAATACATAGCAAGTCTACCTTATATTGACAAAGAACATAGATTGTATCCTTTAGTGCATACTGGCCACATCTACACTGTACAACATTTGGCCTTGGTTCTACATGGGTGACATGTTAATACAGTAACAATCAGTTTGTTTTGGTTTGGTTTCCATTCTTGTAGGAAATAACGTAAGGCTGGACCCACCAAGAGTGTTTTTATGACATGAGGTTATGCGAACATGTTTCTGAGGGCCAAGACCTCTGGGTTAGCACTAGAGGACTATGCAGAAGAAAGGGGGACAAACTTGGTGCAGTTTTACTCATACTGTTTTGGGGAGCAGTCCTCATCATGAGCTATTCCCAGAAGTACACCTGAGTGTTGTTTTAGAAAAGGCTAGTTGGGATGCTCCAACATAGAGCCAGGGAGCTGGCTGACAGGTTAGTGGTGATGACAATCAAGTAGGTGAACTTCATCCCAGCCTTCTTTTATTTAGCAGTGTGGCTGTACCCTTAGAGACATCAGCCCTAGTGTACATTACATATACCTTTCACATATGTTGGAATGCAGTAATTTCACATATTGCCAAGAGGAAAGGATACTGAGAGGGGAAGAAAAAAAAAAGGAGAGAAAAAGCCAGCAATCAAAATGATGATGTAGCAAGGCAGAGAGTTTCCTCTCAGAACTAGAGCAATCATTGCTTTCCTTAAGGCACGTAAATGCTTTCACCTTACACTGAGGACATAACTGTTTCAGTGGCTCACTGCAGTAATTTTCTGCAATAACTTGTGTGCCCTCTACTACCGTTTCTTTCTCTTCAAATGGTTCACAGCTTTTTTTCCACATCTTTACTAAAAGATCTAATGTATATTATGTAAGTGACAGAGAAAACTGTATATGTCTTTTTCTTTGGATGCTACCTTTCATGCTGCAATATTTACAGGAAACCCTGAACAAAAAAACAGTTTAAGCAAAGAACAAATCATTCACAGTAGTAATGTTTCCACTTCAGGTGACTAACTCAACCTTAAGCTATATGTATTAACTAAGTTCTTAAGCATATAAAAAAGCCTCGTTCCCTATTTCAGCCAGATCTCTTTTGTAAAAGAATAGAGAAAAATCTCAAGTAATTTTCCTTTCATGAAGGAATAGAAGTCTTTTACCTCTTGACAGAAAAAGAGTATGCAAGCTCTCTCCCCAAAAAGAGGGTGAGACAAGCGGGCCTAGCACTTCTACCAAACACAGGCGGTAAGGACCTTGCAGGGAAGGAGCAACTGCAACCTCAGAGTTGCAAGAAGATTCACACAGGAGTCCATTTTTGTGAGGGCGAGCAGCCCCGATGGGATTGCCCCATTCCTCAGGATAGCTTCAGAGTTTGCAGTGCACATATTGCTAACCTCCAGCTTTGTCAACACTGTCACAGAACAGAAGTCTTAGATCATATGGTATTTTCTTCTGTCTGTCAGACAGATGTCTCTCCATTCACCGGACTAGACTGCCTGGGTTTGGTAGAGCTTTCTTTGCTTATGCCTGGGCCCTTCTGCTACTGATAAAGAACAGGCAAGAAAACACTGGGTTGGCTTCTCTCCATATGTTTGAGGCAATGCTGTGATTTCATCAGAACTCATTCAAAATTATGTGTCTATAAAATGCCTTCACACATCTGAGTTATGTGAACAGGATAAACTTTCTTTTTATTTATGACAAAATCAAAGTTAACTTCATTGGAAACTATGTAATATCAAAACAAACCCAGCTTCATCCTACTGAAGAAGTGGTTAGGAAGGATTTTGCTACCAAACAGAAGATAACGGCAGAAAATGGACCTGAAAGAAATCACAAATACTAGAACCCTGTTTTGGCTGGAATTGAAGCATACGCATAAATTCTCTGTTGAATAAGAGCATTAAATAACACTAAAAATATATATTTTTTGTGTGTGTGTAGCAAGTATGACTATCTTCTGTTCCTGAGATGCAAAGAAAAGTAGTCAACTTCATACTGAGAATAGTTTCCTGTTTTCATTAAGTATCTAAAATTAAGGTTTAATCCAATACGTTTAGGAACTATAGAACCACTTTTATATGTGGAACAAGGACACATTCACTAGCTATACGAGTTAATCAGCCTGAGATTTGGTGCCAGTTATTTTCTGAGATAAAACAACTCAGCAGATCATACACTTTTCAATTCCACAGCTACTTTGACCAGATCAAGATAGGTAAGAAAACTGGCACTATAACTTTCAGGTCAGAAGTCTTGAATTGGTAATATAACATGAAAGAAAAAAAAAATCTAACCAAGAAAATCGTAACTGAATATGTCTCTATTTCAGCTTTGTAACAATTAACATTAGCATGCCGGTTATACAATTACTTAATTCATTTGGAGGCAAAAGAATATGTAAAGATTTAAAGATATTATGGGGCAGGAAAACAAGGAAAATATTAATATGAATATTTAGGCTTACCAAAACAAAAATGATAAAAAAGAAAATAGAAAAATAAACACTTGCATCTCTTAAAAATTATATCATCCAATAGAAACTTATACAGGTTAAAAATGATAAGTATTAATGGCATGATAATGTCAATCAGCAACAGACAGTAAATGCAAGTCACAGAGGAACTTCATTAGAAGACAGGTCTTCATTTTCTTGCCCCTACTCACCCGCTGGAAATCAAAAATTCAAAAGGCAACAGGAAGGAAGTCAGCATTTGGTACCTTTGGAGAGGACTGTGCCAGTAGCTAATGATGGGCCCAAATTAGTCAGTAAGTGCTGGTAAAATGGAGTCTGAGTCCTTATAACATGGCAACAAAGTCAAATTTTATAAGGAGACAAGAAAGATTTTTTTTTTTTTTTTTTTTTAAATCTAGCAGTCAGAAATCCCATTTTGCTATCTAAGGATAAAATTAAAAGCTGGAAACATCTTGGGAAAATTTCTGTCAATAATAATATAAGTATGGAGAGAACATATATCTGATAATATACCCATTGAATGTAAAATTGCTCTAAAGAGATAATTTTTAGTATGACTTTAATTCATTCCTAATACAATTTTTTAAAAAAACCTATTTACCTGGATGGGTGTATTTACCAGATATGCACACATACATCTGTACAAAACACGCAATTAAATTGCATATAACATGGAATAAGAACTAACGTGTGAAGATCCATACTGGCTTTGTGGCATGCTGAGCATTTTAGCGTAGATCCGTGTAGGACAAATTCCACTGGAAAGAGTCTTTTATCATTAGCTGATCCCTTGGTCTCATGGAGATTGTACTTCATTGACGGGTAATGTCTTGCTTTGTTCCACTGAGAAGTACAGGCTGGTGGATTTTTCCTTTTTTTTTTTCTTCTTCTCTCCAGACAGAAGTCAACTATGCGAGTTAATAACTGGTTTTAAAGGCCTCAAAGGACATGTATGTGTAAAAAGTTGGTCATGGAGAAACAGGAAGAAAAGAAGGAATCAGAACTGCAAAGAATAGCTTTCTGAAGTTGTGCCCAATAGGTCTGCATACTCGCAGTAAAATTTTGGTCCCACTGATGTCAGGAAGAATTTTGTCACTGATTTAACTCCTGTTTTATTAAAATAATTGTTAAGAGGAGAAAATAAAAGTAAAAAGAAAAAAGTAAAATAGAACAAAAAGTATTTTTAATAACAAGAAAAACAGGTGGGAAGAAAAAGGAAGAAAAAGAAAAGTCAGTCAGCTGACATCACACAAGGTGAGGAAGGGCACATCACAGGGTTAACATCACAAACTGTTTAGCAGTTCAAAAGAACACATGTAGATTCCTATGAAATAATTCAGTCTGAGCAACACCTTCTCTTCAGGCTAGTGAGGTCTTTTTCTATAGGAAAAAAAAGCCAGTTACAGACTGAAATGTCTGGCCTCTTCTTGCTCATATACTGTATTTGTTTTTCACTACTTATTTATAAAGGAGAATTAAGGTTAACATCTGGTAGGACAGGAATAATCTTTAGCTTTTTCACTGTACTATTTCAGCTTCCTTACTGCAGTTCTCCGTAAGAGGTTACTTGTTTTGTTTGTTTAAGATTTACTAAGAGCTAGTTTGCAACTTGAATTATGCAAGAGGCTTATTGAAGACAAGATCACAATTTTATCTCTCCCTGGACATGTTTGAACTGTAATGTGAAGGAATAAAATCATCCTGAATCCTTCCTTATTCCCAGATCATACAAGGAGGAGAGGTAAGTAACAGCAAAGGATGTCTTCCTCTTGAACACTACAGTTTGCACAATAATCTGTTTTGTGGATGTTAGAATGTTAAACATCTGAAACACTTTGCCAGGGAGAAATACAAAGGCAGCTGTGCTCCAGGGATGATGTGTCCAATGTCATCGTTAAAATAGACGCCTGCTGAAAGGCTGCATTTTAAGCTTGGGCATGGTACCATGTCTAGACCAGGACTGAACAGGGAGAAGGGCCCATTTTCTTTCAGCCCTTCAGGGAGGAAGGCTTTCCAGCTTGTGCTGTCTCTACACGTCTTGCACATTGATTAGGAGCAACTGAACACCCTTTTGCCCTACCACACCATATTGGCACAGATTAGGCAGCTCGTGTGTGAATGAAGGCTGTATTTGGCATTAGAAGTTTGCAATGCTGGCTTTCCTGCTATAGAGAAGTCTCTTTAAGGCAATTTTTATCATCTGTCTATTTTTGTATCAGAGAGTAAAATTAATTAGCTTTATTAAAGAGCAAGCAATCTGATACTCAAGAAAACACAGCAGAGTAGCAGGATTCCAAAAATATGCCTGCCACCTGGTATTGCCTGTTATTTGTGCTTCCTTACAAAACCTAGCTACAGCTGTAAATTTAATTTGTTTCTACAGGCAAAATTGATGCAACACTTTTCTCTGTTTATCTAAAGTATTTGCAGTTCTTGACTCATTAATTAACACATTGATTGGAATATCCCTAAACTGGGCTAAGACTCAATTTATTTGAAATTTTTTGATTTGAGATAGCTTTCTGTAATTCCTACCTATCCAAATTTCTACTGTGCTTCCATGTGAAGTTACTTCATAATCTGCTTTCTAGAAAAGAACCTTATGTGTGTTTTCATATTGGCTGAATCCATAGTCTAACACTAGGCTTATAATGGATAAAATCTCCACATTAAAAGACTGGTTATGACAAAGAACTTCAGAAATGTGACTGTTTGCCCAGACAGACAGTAGAGCAATGGAGCAGTTAAGAACAAGGCTACTTCTGGACTAGTAAGATGATATTGAATGAGTCACTGGGTCATTGATGAAAAATGTATAGCATACTCTATACAACTGCTCCTTTTAAACCATTTAGTATCGCAACTGCAAAGAAACAGTTCTAACATGCAGTCCAGTTAACTCTTAGGTTATGTTTACAATAAGCATTCTAAATGTTTCAACTCATTAATAATTCAATTAACTGGATCATCAATTCTCCACAAACAAATATCTTGGGACACTCACATTTCCTGGTTGAGACATGAGAGAGAACAATAGGTATATCCTGTCCACATTAAAATGTAGATACCTGTTGTCCACTATTATGGGACACTTCTCAAAATGCAAGCATAGCTATAGCTGTCAAATTTTTTTCCCTAGGAACAATCAGGAATGAAGGAGTAAATTGAATTAAAGCCTTCACACTCATCTGGGCAAATGTAATTCTGTTGCAGGGCACTGCACTCCTGGCCATTCATACTGTTTTTTATGCATTGTTTTGTCATTATTATCCCAATGATGAGGAAAACATGAAGCCTAGACAGTTCAGCAATCGCAGCACTGTATTGGGAAGCTACCACTTGAAAGCAGGAGCCCAAGTCCTTCCTCGGCAGCAAACTTGCAGTTCTTGTCAGAAAGGTGAGGAATGCTGCTTGTAGTACCAAATCATGACCTCATGCTAATTCAGTCCTTCACCTCTCTGACGATGCTGCCCTTGAGCTGACTTTTATGTGGCCTTTGTTTACCAGCCTAAGTGCCATATGCAGTCAAGAGAGAGAAATATCCTTAGGACTATTGACTCAAAATAGGCTGGTATAGATTAAGACAGCACTCAAATGATACTGAAAAAATATTTATTGTACACTCAAAGCCATGTTTCACATATTTTTAATATGAAATTATGCTACAAAAATATCCCTTTTATTCAAATCATTTCTTCACAAACATATCTTAAACAGGTAACAAAACCTTTGATTCTAGTAGATAAAATTGAGCATGGTCTGAAAAAACTAGACTATAATCGCAAAAAAAATAGTAATTTTGAACTTCAAATTAGTCTATATTTGACTGAAACAAGAACTCTTAGTTGGATAATAAAATTGAAATATATTGTTATATACCTCCTAACACTACACCATTCTACCTCTTTTCTCCAACTGTCTTATCATTCTCTTTTTGAAAGTTACTTATATATTGGGGATGTATTCTACTCTGTCACCTTGGCAACAAGAGTTATTCCCTTACAGAACATACTGTATTTTCATATTTTTTATAATAATAATAATAATAATAATAATGTGTAGCTATTATTATCTGAAAGCGGCAAGAGAAGTGGTGTCTTTGTCCCTGAAGTTTTCAGGTCATTATCAGGACTGGATGATAACTCTCAAAGACTGTTAGTTTTTTTTTTTTCTTACGCTTATTTTATTGCTTTATTTAGAAAGTTCCTAAAACAATTTAAATATAAACTTAATTCCAATTCAAAACAGAAAATAAATGCCTAGCGCCAGATTTAAATGGCATTTAGGTGCTAAAATCCAAAACTGTAATCTCGCATCCCGCTCATCTCTCCTCAATTAGAAGTTAGTAAGGGCTACCATTGCTTCATTTCTGAAGTTAAAAGTTGGTCCCCATATGCAATTTTTTTAATGCTGAAACTAATCAGGATGCAACTACTCACTGTGTGTGTGTCTCGCAAATTGGGCAGCGTCCCTATCCTAGTGCAGCCACAGGAGCTGCTGCCCTTTTGGGGTCCCATTGCTTGGCTCACGCCTGCATGCTGCACTCACATTTGCCTGCAGGCTCTCCCTCTTCTTCAACACTGCCTACCTTCCCTCCCACTTGATCCTTTCCAGAGGAGAGATCTCAGCTCTCTAATTACTGTGTGCATGAAAGTGGACCATGAACGAACCTGGAACACAATCAGACATTTGCTTGGGAAATCGCTGTGGCAGCTTAATGAGTGACTGTCTTAGCTGTTTGGTACCATCCCACCCTTCAGTTCTTAGCTGCTGCTTTGCAGTTGAGACCTATGAACTGACCATGTGGACACTGGCAGTTCAGTGTTAAGTGAAAGAGGTAATTTTAAATTACTCTTGATGTCATGGGTTTCCAAAAGCCTGTCTGTAAAGGCTTTCCTGCTGAGCAGGTTGCCTTTGGTTCCATATGCAATATGCGTACAACAGGATCTGGGAACTCTAGAAAGGAGCTGCCTGACATTAGCTATCACAATGCTCAGCATAGCCACATTAAAAATCACTCATTCCTTATGTTCCTGACAGACTGCAGCACATGTACACACGTGCTCTCAAAAGAGAGCATACATTACCCACACCCTGCAATGCACCAACTTTGGGATGGAAAAAAAAATATCTTAAGAGTGCCCAGAAACATGTCACCATTGCTGAGATCAAAAAATGAATTCCTCTCTACTTAAAAGATGGATATTTTAATTTGGAAAGAAAAAAAAAAACCCAACACATTATCTAGGCAGACCACAGAGATAAGGGCCCTAACTGGTTGGGGGCGGGGGAACAGATTTCTAAATGACAACACACTTCTAGACCCTTAGACCCTCAGTTCTTTGCCTCATTGAAAAGAAGATTTTGCTATTAGCACAGGAACAAGGTTCCCTTCTTCTGTGACAAGAATTACAGCTATCTATCTCACCAGTGATGCAAGGTCACCTGCTCCTGTTTTTCAGGTAGAACCAATCTTGAGGGAGGTCAGGGAGTCCCACCTCCTGCTTGAAATCCAGAAAGTGCTACTTCTAATAAGACTGTAACAGGCATGCAAGGGTAGAAAAGATGGAAAGAATGATACAAAAGCACACGCATCAGAAGAAAAGGAAAGGAAGAGAAAAGGAGAAAAACAATAAAAATTTCCTATTCCCCTTATGCTGATCCTTTCTTTCCTGCCTCTTATCAAATAATTTTATTGCATCAAGAATAATTGATTAAATAGAGAAATATTGCTAACAAAAATAAGCTCCTGTGTTTGAAACAACCAACCAAACTAATGTTAAATGCACTTAAAACAGAGTTAACACTCTATGTAACAAGATCAGAGAGATTATGAAGCTGCTTCATTTTATTCATATTGCAAAAATGCCACATATAATTTGGTAATTTTAGCTGTCTTTGATCATCAGAGGATGAAGATTTATCTATCATAAAGAGCAATTACCGTTATCGTCTTCCATAGACAGTGGTCTCTATAGGCCCTGCTTGTACTTTTTGATGGAAAGAAGAGGGCCAGCCTTTGATGATTTCAGACCTCTCTCATCAAAGAGCCAGTGGGGCACTACCCTTAATGTATTCACTTCTGAAGAGACAGTAGGAGCACTGCCATCTGCTTTACACCACAAAAACCCACCAAGAGAGCTCTGTTAAAATGAAGACATCTTATCCTTTATTGGAGATACGGACATGGACTTGTGAGCATTTCAGAGGGCAAAAAGTTAGAGAGGAGCAAGAAAAGGAAGTTATGAATATTGCAATTGCCCCATCTTATCAGAATCTGTCTCTCACCAACCTTCGTGACCTCGCTGCAAGTAATTAGCATGCTCTGTGACTCTGCTATTAGCAACATCCTCAGCTTGGGAGTCTAATGCTATTAGCATGCTGCTTAAAGATAAAAAAAGGGGGGGGGGGAGGAAGAGATTTGGAAACTATGGAGCATTTAGCTGCAAAATAAAACCAGCACTTTCTCTCATTAAATACAGCCAGAATTCAGGACATCATTGATTGGTTTTAAATCTTGCAGATGAAATAAGTGAACAAACAAGCTGAACTAAGCTGTTATAAACAAAACATTCAAATATTCCAAAAAGCAGTTTCTCAAACCTAAATTACCTCTAATTCCTAAAGAAATTAAGTAACTCATTTCATCTTGTTCGGATTATTTAATTATCTGATAGAAATAAAAAAGCAGGGAGCAAGGCTGAATCAAAGAAAAGAAAGATTGGCTTTTTGTCTCACAGTGAGACACGCAGCTTAGTTGTTAACAATAAAATGCTATAAGCCATATGTTTCGTGTGGTTTTCTTTTAAGCTTGAAATTAGAGTGTGCTAATTAGAGTGTGGGCCACATATAAAAATACAGCACTCCATTGCAATTGTGCCTGTATGAGGAGACTACATTGTTGATGAGTAGAAGACTGGTGCTATAATTATCTTACAATCCAAGAAGTAATTCACCTTAGTAATTTTTGAATATGTCAAGAGCCTGGTTCACAAATCACTTAATTGCTTTTTATGCACACTTTGTGCTGCAATTTACTGTATATGAGAAAAGTGACTTGTGTACCAATATCATATAATTTGCCTCACATTCACCAACCTTCCAAATCATAGCATGGTAACTAACAATGCTCAGTTTCAGCTTCATTTCCCAGGACTCTAAAGACCTAGAGAGATGCAAAGTTGACAGTGTTTCCAGCTGGGAGCAAATAGCATGTATTGAAAAAAGGAACCATGAAAAGCTTCCCAGAAAGCCAGTAGGTAAAATAATCAGTAAAAAATCATCATCATCTTCATGTCAGCTTGAAGATCATTCCCACAAACTGCATTTTACTTCATTCATTATCTGAGCATAACCCATGTTTAGCCTTCAGGGGAAAAAAAAAAAAAGAAAAAAAAATCAGGCAAGCTGAGATGTGAATTGGACAAGGAAGAGAAAATTCAATAAAATACAAAACACTTTCTATCATGCTTTTTTGCATGCTCCCTGAAACAACAAGGTTATACTGAATTATAGAATACATATCAGACTCTTACTTCCAGTCAGACAGATGCCATCATGTGAAACATACTGGTCAACAGATCCGTCTGGGAACTTAGCATCAGAATGTTGATGAAAAACTGAGGTTTCTTTGAAAGAAGATATTTTTAGGGGAAAAAAAAGCCAATTTTTAGGAACGGATATTGCTCTTAATTGATTAGATCTCAGACTTTTTTTGCCAATCCAGAGAGAAATGTTTCCTAGTTCTGTTTGATGTGTAACTTATATGCTACCAAAGGTGCCGTGGTGCTTTGTGGCCATTGATACAAAGAGTACAAAATGGTTAGCAAATATCACATTAGTGGCAGCAGTTTGCATTCAATTTGGGTTGGTATCACTGCAATCTGAAGGTTAATGTAAAATCCAACCTTTGTCCCACGTCATTTCTTCCTTCTGCTTAATTTCTTTTTTTATGGCATCAAACACAAGATCTTGCCTACACTAACAAAGTTTACTTTGACCAGAACTTCCTCAAATATAATTTCTAATTAAATATTTAGAAGTTTCCTCTAGACTACAATTGGTTTCATATTCATACATTGGTCTTCTTTTTTCCTAGCTGTTTCCCACACTGGAAAGTCCTAAAACTATATCTTTCCCTACCTTCAAATTCCTTATCTGCTTTGATGCCTACTATTAGACTAAAAAAATGAAAAATAAAACCAAAATCTTGCCCAATGTCTATTTATTCACCAGTCTATATGGATTTTTCCATAGGCTAACAGAACATATTTTGTAGTTGCCCTCTGTTAATACTTTACTAATATATTACTGTTAATGATGGAGTGGTCTACTAAAATGTAAACAGAGCATGAAACTATATTTAATCCAAAATCTGTTGAAGATCACAAATTTCCAATCACTTAGGTTTTTGAGAAAGCCTTAATTTGCAAAAACATTCCCATTGCAGTCACTATCTACCTGGCCTTAACTTGTACAAGTACCAATTTCAAGAGGATTTTTCAGTATTTTAGTCAAGTATACTGACTGATAAAGATGAGGATAATAAACTCCATATTTGGTTTAAACTGAGATTTGCAACAAGTAAATGTAAAAGCTGCCTATGGTAGTAAGTGCCCTGAGCAATTAGAATAGGTTGTCATATGAATACTAAAATGGAAATGCAATACTGCAAAAGATGAAAAATCATTAATAGCTTTGCAATGAAAGCTAAAGGAAATTTGCATCTTTAGCTATATGTTTTATTCAAATTACATTTACATTAGAAACAACGTAAGTAGAATGATACATCTTTTTCTAAGGGCCAACCATTTCTTATGGCCATAAGAAATTAAATTATGAGATTAATTTACATCATATTTGAGATGAATCTACCTTATATTACTTGTGGGGTAAACCACTTTGCTGGTTATACACTGTATCATGAAGTTGTGTTTATGAAAGGTAAAGATAAGTAGGTATCTCCAACCTAGCAAATAAAGCAACACTAACAAACATACAAAGCATCAACACATGCAAACAACCTCTGTTTGTATCCACAGGCCTTGGATGTCCTCTTGTTGCTAACCCTCAGTAAACATCATCTTACTATGCTTTCAACTGTTATTTGCTACGTGGAGCCTTCACTACATAGGAACTTCATATATAGGAAGACATTTTTCACTCCCATTAAACAGACATATTGATAATTATACTGGCAGTTTGCTATTCAAACTTTGTCTAGTCAATAGCAGCCTGCTAACAATAACTTTTGAGTCAGCCAGTAAGCACATTAATTTCACCTGTACATACTGTGTAGTCTATCATTTTAACAGATTCTGTGATATCTTCTCATTATTTTTTCTGCTCATTTTTGGTACCCAGTCTCATCCTTGCCAGCATGTCTAACTATTGCTTTTCAATCATAGAATACCAGGTTGGAAGGGACCTCTGGGATCATCTGGTCCAACTTTTCTAGCACAATCTAGATGAGATGGCCCAGCTGAGTCTTAAATGTGTTCAGCGTAGCGGAGTCAACCACTTCCCTGGGGAGATTATTCCAACGATTGACTGTTCTCATTCTGAAAAATTTACCTCTCGTGTCCTTTTGCTGCTTAACGATACATAGACCTTCCAAATTTAGAGCAAACAATAGGTTTAGTCACACTCAAATGTCTCTGTTTGTGGGACTTTTGTGAACTTTTGACTATTTTTTCTTTAAATCTCTTGCCTTGCAGATAAAGATTTCATTTCTATCTAGCCTCGGAGACTGCAGAGTAGTGAGGGGTTTTGTGTTTCTTCTATCTGATATAGCTGATTTCTGTTGCTAGAAGACTGCCCAGGCTGCCTTAATTCTATCCCTCCCTCCTGTTTAGCTTATGCATCACACTTACATGTTCTTAAACAAAAATGTAAATATCATTAGCCACACAGATATCCTTTTAACATTTTTTGGGGAACATCAACCTATGATTACAATGAGATATGATTATAGTATTTAAGATTACATTGTAAACTAAAACCAAACTTGTATACAGCCCTGCTTCTGGCTGTCCGTTTCTCCCAACAGTACTTTTATTCATTCCGTGTTAAATGACCTGTCATATACCTATGCTTTATTTTTATAGCCTTATTTTTCTTAGTGAGTATAATTTTGTTCTTTCTAGCCCTTGTTTCCCTTCAGTGAGGCAGGATTTAAATAGCCTTTGTCCATCTGTGGGTTTTAACTAAAATATTTATACATATTATAGTAATGGTGTCCATACGTGTCAAGTAGCAACAGATAAAACAGGGTACTGAGGGCTATCTAGAGAGAAGGAAATTCCTATGAAAAGAGAACAACTGAATATGTGGTCTCCTTTTGTTTAACAAGGCAAGCAGACATCAGCTAGGTAGCTAGGAAGAGAGCCTGTCTAAAAGGAGACTAATCCTTAGATCACTTAATGCCGCAGCAAATATAGTTAGTGTTTTCTTCTGCACAAGACCACAAAGACAACCGGCTTTGACAGCTACAGTTCAGGTACGACTATCAATATTTGGCATGACTAATAAAGATATGGAGCATAATCATGGTTACTACAAGCCTATGAGGTCTTTTTGATAGTACCTCTAAAATACTTCCTTTTCTCACTTTATATCCTATATGCAGTGTCCCTATAGTGACATTACCTTCACATACACTTTTCATCCACGCAGAAAAGTGATCCTTCATTCTTTTAGTATTATCTGTAAACTTGCTTGACTATCACGTTAGAACAAATGCACATTTTGTTATTTTGCTTCATAATATATATCAGTTATCGTTACCCTTCTTGAGTTGAACAGTCAAATAATAAAGCTTGTCTCCTCAGGAGGATAAACAGCTGATGGAATCAGGAATTTCTTTAATGTAGTGTTGTTCATGTACAAAAAAAAAAAATACATTTAAAGGCCTGATTCCATTAATGTATATGACTCAAACTGCAAGAAATGTTTTATTTGCTCATAGTTTCGAATGTCTTTTCACTCATTTTCTTAGGGATATTTTTCAGGTCTGTGCTCCTACAGTATACCTTGCTTTAGCTGTTTGTTTGGTTTTCTGGGTTTGCTTAATCAAAAGCAGGAAAAAAAAATTAAGCAAGCACTCCCTCTCTTACGCACCCACTCAGATGCTGCTCTCAATCAATTAAATTCAACTCATGCACGCGTTGCTGAAACATGATCCTGTGGAACATGTCGGGCCGCCTCCCTCAGCCAATACTTAGGCCGCCATGTCATCTGTTCTTGGAAGCTACTATAACTTCGCCTGAACAGATCAATTGCTAGCTCTTTGCATTTTCCTCACTCTGAATCAGAAGGTGGACATTAAATGGAACAACTTCAGGGAAATGACACACTTACAGAGCTCCCACTTTATCTCTTGACTAACAGTTCTGTGCCTCATCATTTTAGCAGAGCATAGGAAGCAGGGCAATGCAATATTAAGCAACACTATGCAACGCCATCACCATACATGGACCAAAATTGTTATTTCAACACAGTTATGCAGATTGCAGTGAAGTGCTAACCTTTTGTATAGGCAGCTTAATATTTTCATTCCTTGCCTGTGTTTTTGTGATAACTCAAAGGAAGGTGAATTTTGTCACTGTGTATTTATTATCATCTTTATGTTTGTTTCAACATAATTCCACTGTTTGTTTGATGCTGGCTAGCACATAACCTTATTCTTTGAAATGCTAATTGTTAAGACAGAGTTTACTGGGGCTGCTGAATAATGAGATATCATTATCTTCAGGTCTTTCTTTGAATGAGCCACAACCGCACAGACATTTACAAACATAATTTCGTAATAGGGTTCCTGACACTGTCCTTGATGCATATAAATGAATTAGATTAGATTCTTAGTAGAATCCGCCTTTTGCTCTCTCCAACTATGAGTTGCCTCATGTAACCTTACTAGAAGATCTGAGCAACAAATATGGCTTGAACCTGCTTTACAGCATTTGAAGCGCTAGAAGGAAAAGGTAGACACAGCCTATTCTGTCTGTCCATCACAGAGTTGATGGATGATGTTGGCCTTTTTATCTGAACATTCACATTTCCTCAGGAACTTCCAAGGACCACAAAGACCGAGTATAACAAAGGATTTTGTCAGAATGATAAAGATTATATAAGCATCTCTATTTTGCTTCCTAGGTATTTTCTGCCATTCTCAAACTGTAAAGATCATGTCAATAGCCCTATGCCACAATCAAAATTCCACTGTGTTTCCAGGAATGTGGTGTCTATTAAGTTGTACAGTAGACAGCTGAGAAGAGCTCCTGTCAATATTTTGCAGACAACTGTCATCTGAGGGAAATCTTTATAATTACAACACTTTCCCCCCCCCCCCAGCCATTTTGCTTGTAAAAGTGGAAAAATTGGAATACTGTAACTTGTATTTTGCAGACAGGCATTCCAAGGTAGTAAGGCCGTATTGTCCCATCAATGTATCACATCTGTCTGTGAAGGTACTTAAGGTGTTCTGCTGGAAGGGTACTATCCAATCCCTTCCCTCCCCCTTCTCTTTTGCAAATGTAAGCTATAAAAAGGTTATTTCTAGTTGGTTGCAATTCTACAGGGGTCAGGGCATTTTACACTGCAAGATTTAAGAATGAAGTCAGCTAATGCTCACACTACCAGTGATGGATACTTCTTTCCTAAGCAACTAATTTTCCTTCTACTGTATGTAACACTATCAGCCTTGTACAGAAGACAGTCCTGAATAATTTACTGAAAATTTGTATTTCAAGCCTAAACATAGTTTTAATTCAACAGCTCATGCCCAAGAATTATATATGAGTTCTAAGGTAGAAGCTGGTTTGGTATTATCTCCACACAGAAAATCTGCTTCTGATCTAGAGATCATGAGTCAGTCAATATTTTTTTTAACTAACATTTTTAGTTGTGAAATTATTTAAATGAGCAACATGATGAAATCTGTGGGAATTCATGTAAACACCAAATTTCACATTTTTATGTTTTAACCCAATAGTATGCCAGCAGCACCTACTTTGGTCCAATACACCCAAACTTTTATTGAACAGCTCAGTCGCAAATAGCAAGATCTTTCAACGTGGTGCATATTTTACCCTGAACAGAGCAACAAAAGGCTTGAAGCTGGTTGTCATAGCTGTCGCTTTCTGTATAAAGTAGCTGTAACTTCTAAGAAACTGATAAGCCTCTCTGAAACTGCAGTAGCATGGCAAGCCTCAACACTGTTTTGAGCTATGCTAATAGAAAGATTCCTTGGTTGCATGTAGGAGAGTGGTGGGCATGAGACAGTGATGCAGAATGCAACACAAACATTTTTTTAAAAAAACCCCTTTCTTACTGGGACACTTGGACATTCTCAAATTCATATGATTTCTTATTTACAACTATCTAATCTCTCTCTGTTTGAAGCTTGGGTATCACTGCTTCATCCAAGGGTATGCATAACCGGTGACCTGGATCCAGGGAGCTTAACAAGCTGCCTCCAGTCAGCTGAGCCACAGTCACTGTGTGTACTGCCAGCCCAATCCAATTGCAAAAGAAAAAGCACTTAGTTTAGGGAGGTTTCCATTCACAATTGTTCCAGGTCAGGCAAACCACTTCAGTCTTTCGAATACAAGTAGAATTTTTTTCCATTGTTATTTTTGTCAGCTAGAATATTTGTAGAGGGGGGAAGGCTGTTTCAATTCAGTAAGCACCAGTCCCTTTCTCAAGCCTCCCTGTTAGGGAATTCTTTCCTTACCAAGCCCTACTCATAAGATCTAACTCTTGGCATCCACACAGTTAAATTCACAATGGAATTATTAACCTTAATATCCTACCAGCTTGCTGTTTGTCCCGCAGTCCCATGAATTCCCCCAGCACTTAAATTTCTTCCACTAAAAGCCCTAAAGCACTTACATGTATGTTCCAAAGCTGCTTTAAAACTCAAGCAATACTAAAGCCTTCAAAACACCAGAGCCATCCTGCTTGCAGGAGGTCCCTGGCAGCCATCCTCAGGACAAAGCCAGTGAGGCTGGGACTGCAGAGTGGGTGGATAAACCAAACTGCCCAGTACGTGAGGCTCTCTCTAGCATACATGGCCTCCTGTATTCAAGTCCCCGCCTCACCTGATCTGAAGCAAGGACTTCAGTCTTCTCAGAAAAATGCCCTAATGATTAGCCTACTTTGGAATGACTAAATCTCACTTGTTGAAGCAATTTCAATTTGCTTAAATTTATTAACAGTGACATGTTACCTCATATCTATCAGTACTATCAATTTTAGTTAAATAGCTACTACCCCAGCTGCTGTCATACATTTCTCTACAAACAAACCATATTTTTGTTTCCTGACATGCTTTTGTAACTTTTCTAATGTCTAGATCAACTACATTTAAACCACCTCCAACCAATATTTGTCCAATCTTAAAAACTTCTAATAATGGAGATTCAAGTGCCTCCTGAGGTAACCTAATGCAACACTTTCAGCTTTTTTATGTTTAATCTAAAACTCCATTGCTGCCCATTATTTCTCTATATCCACTAGCAACAAGAACAGTTAATTCTCTTATTTTTGCAACCTTTTGCAAAGATTGCAAGCTGAGACTAGAAGCTGCTGTAATGTATCCCTCCACCTTCTCCAATAACTCTAGTTCTTTCACTTTTTGCTAACAGGTCATGTTTTCTAAATGCCTGATCACTTCCGCTGCTGATCACACATAGGGAAGAATAATTGGCACAGAAGACACAAGTGTAGCCAAGAATTTATAAACAGAATGGCATTAATAGCAGGCATGCACTGAAAAGATACAAGTCAATTGTCAAGCTAATTAAAAGTAATGGTATAGCAACAGAGAAAAATGTGTACTGGCTCAATATTAACTGGTTGTGTTGAAGACATAATGGAAAACAAGTTTATATTACTTTAAATGGTCTATGCATCAATGAAATTGTCTTTACATGCATACAAAGCAAAGTATGTTATAGAAATTATCTGTAGAGATTTGATTTTCTCTTTGTGAATGTATGGTGACCTATAAATAGCCTACAAAGAGGTCTGAAGCAAAGCAAAATTAACAGGGATCAACAAAGAAGAATTCGGCTTTAAAGGGATACATATACACTGCAGTGTGATAATAAGACTTTTCCAGTAATTATTTTCTCAATGCTTTTATGAAAAAGACTACAAGGAAAATGAAACCATGGTAGTTTCTGTGAAAATGGAGCTACTACCACAGAAAATAACAGTCTAGGATTATCCTGTTTCACTTCATCATGAACCAAATAACTTCTCAAAAAGAATTGTTAAAATTTTCTGTATATGTTAAAACACAATGGCTCTACATTTTCAGAATAAAAACCTAAACCAGGATTAGATACTGGGAGCCTGTTTTTCAGATGCCTTGCAAAAATGCTAGTAAACTGTAGTTGTTGTATTGCATGATTATTTCAGAACAGTAAAAAACTTAAAATACAATAAAGAATCAGAATTGGCCATATTAGCCAAGAAAAGCACATAACTCTAGTGGAGACAGAGGATAAAAGAAGTTCACCATGAAGACTATTTTACTTTATTTCAACTTTATTCTGGTACTTCAAAAAGTTATAATGCTGCTATGTAGCCAGCATACCTAATATAAAGAGGTCAACAATCACAGAATCATAGCATGGTTTAGGTTGGAAGGCACCTTAAACATCAACTGGTTCCAACCCCCTGCCATGGGCAGGGACACCTTCCACTAGACCAGGTTGCTCAAAGCCCCATCCAACCTGGCCTTGAATGCTTCCAGGGAGGGGGCAGCCACAACTTCTTGGGGCAACCTGTTCCAGTGCCTTGCCACCTCATGGTCAAGAATTTCATCCTTATATCCAATCTAAAGCTATCCTCTTTCAGTTTAAAGCCATTACCCCTTGTACTACATGCCTTTGTAAAAAGTCCCTCTCCAGCTTTCTTGTAGGCCCCCTTTGTCAGACACAATTTGTCCTTAGCGAAGCCGTGTTGGCTGTCACCAGTCACCTCCTTATTTTCCGTGTGCCTTAGCATAGTTTCCAGGTGAATCTGCTTCATGATCTTGCCAGGCACATAGCCGAGACTGACTGGCCTGTAGTTCCCCAGGTCTTCCTTTTTTCCTTTTTAAAAATGAGGGTTATGTTTCCCCTTTTCCAGCCAGTGGGAACTTCACTGGACTGCCATGACTTCTCAATATGATGGATAGTGGCCTAGCAACTTCATCCACCAGTTCCTTTGGGACCTGCAGATGCATCTCATCAGATCCCATGGACTTGTGCACCTTCAGGTTCCTTAGATGGTCTCGAACCTGATCTTCTCCTACAGCGGGCGGTTCTTCATTCTCCAAGTCCCTGCTTTTACATTCTGTGACTTGGGTGGTATGGCTAGAGCACTTGCCAGTGAAGACTGAGGCAAAAAAGTCATTGAGTATCTCAGCCTTCTCCATATTTCAGGTAACCAGGTCTCCCATTTCCTTCTGGAGAGGGCCCACATTTTCCCTAGTCTTCCTTTTATCACAGACAGATATTACAGAAGCTTTTTTATTGCCCTTGATATCCCTGGCCAGAATTAATTCTATCAGGGCTTTAGCTTTCCTAACCTGATCCCTGGCTGCTCGGACAATTTCTTTGTGTTCTTCCCAGGCTACTGGTCCTTGCTTCCACCCTCTGTGGGCTTCCTTTTTGAGTTTGAGTTTGTCCAGGAGCTCCTTGTTCATCCACGTAGGCCTCCTGGCATTTTTGCCTGACTTCCTCTTTGTTGGGATACATCACTCCTGATCTTGGAAAAGGTGATCCTTGAATATTAACCAGCTTTCTTGGGCCCCTCTTCCCTCCAGGGATTTATCCCATGTTACTCTACCAAGCAGATCCCTGAAGAGGCCAAAGTCTGCTCTCCTGAAGTCCAGGGTAGTGAGCTTGCTGTGTGCCCTCCTCAGTGCCCTAAGGATCTTGAGCTCCACCATTTCATGGTCACTGCAGCCAAGGCTGCCCTTGAGCTTCACATTCCCCACCAGCCCCTCCTTGTTGGTGAGAACAAGGTCCAGCATAGCACCTCTCCTCGTTGGTTCCTCTGTCACTTGGAGAAGGAAGTTATCATCAACACATTCCAGGAACCTCCTGGATTGCTTATGCCCTGCTGTGTTGTCCCTCAAACAGATGTTGGGGTGGCTGAAGTCCTCCATGAGGACCAGGGCTTGAGAATGTGAGGCTGTTCCTATCTGTCTATAGAAGGCCTCATCCGCTCAGTCCTCCTGGTCAGCTGGCTTGTAGCAGACCCCCATTATAATGTCACCTGTCCCTGCCCTCCCTTCAATCCTGACCCAAAAGCTCTTGGTTGGCTCCTCATCCATCCTCAGGCAGAGCTCCATGCACTGCAGCTGGTCATTGACCTAGAGCGTGACACCCCCTTCTTGTCTCCCCTGCCTGTCCTTCCTAAAGAGCCTGTGTCCTTCCATTCCAACACTCCAGTCATAGGAGCCATCCCACCACGTCTCCATGATGCCGATAAGATCATAGCCCTGCAGGCGTGTGCACGTCTCTAACTCCTCTTGTTTATTCCTCATGCTGCATGCATTTGCATAGAGACATTTAAGTTGGGCCCCCGATGAAGCTGACTTACTGGTTGGAACTCCTTTGTGCTGCTCTTCAGGTGCACTCCTGCTGACCTCTGATCCTTCTTCAGGCTCTGGTCATTTATTGCTGGCACTGGCATCCAGCTGGTAGGAGTGGGATGGATTGAGGCTCCTCTCCCCCAGCAACTTTCGTTGAAAGCCCTCTTCACCAGCTTGGCAATACTATGACCAAAGACATTCTTCCCCTTCTCTGACAGATGGACCCCATCAGCCCCCAATAGACCAGGTTTCTCAAAGCAAGTCCCACAGTCTAAGTAGTTGAACCCCTGGCTGTGGCACCAGTCCTGTAACCATTTGTTGATTAGCTAGATTCAACTGGCCCTTTCAAACTCTTTCCCTTTGATCAGGAGGATTGATGAAAAAACTACCTGCGCTCTGGAGTCCCTTACTGCTGCTCCCAGGGCTCTGTAATCCTTCTTGATACTCCTCAGACTGCTCCTGGCTGTATCATTGGTGCCCATGTGAAAAAACAGCAGCCAATAATAATCGGCAGACTGTATGAGGCTTGGTAGTCTCTTGGTGACATCGCTAATACGAGCCCCTGGTAAGCAGCACATCTCTCTAGAGCATGCATCAGGTCAGCAAATGGGTGCCTCTGTACCTCTCAGAAGAGAGTTGCCTATTTCTATTACCTGTCACCTTTTCTTAGTTGCACTGGTTGTTATACGGGAATCAGATCGGGCTGCCTTACTCAGCTTCAGCATCTCTCCTGATATGTTGGGTCTTTCCTCTTCAGTCTACAGAGCGGTGAAGCAGTTCTGCAAGGGCACTTTGCACATGAACATTCTAAATAACAAAATGATCTAATTAGCTTTAACAAAGTGTAATAAATCAAATAGCAGGGGACTATAGCAACAAAGGTTAGTCTTCTGTACGGTGACATACACACAATGAAGGGAATAGCCAACCAGTCCCTAAGTTCACTTACTGTTTCGTATACAAAATGGCTGCAGAGATACATTTATCTCTTCAGTGACTCATATCAAATGTACCTTACTAGTCTGCCAGGAATTTACCATTTGAGTCTTTTTGAAATACCATGTGTTGACAATGATCCTAATCAGTTTCCATGAAATGCCATATTTCTTTTCAACAGAAAAAGTATGAGCTATCCCTACTGCCAATCATCGGCATCCAAATTGTTGAGAAAAAACACTACTGCATGTAGGAAGTAAAAATAAAAAGAAGCATACAAGCTAAGAAGAAAAGTAGCGGACAGCAATACACACAGAAGGTCAAACAACTGAATGCTTTGTGGTATGACACAAGTACTGAGTGACATTTTAGCATCTCTCTGAGCTAGAAAGAAAGAAAAGGAAGCGATCTGATTTTGTCATGTCCAAGGTCATCTTTACCAAAACTTAAAACAGTTAGATCTCATAAAATGTTAAAAGCAGCTTATTTTCTTTGATGGGAATGCGTAGGTTTCTATTTTAATATACCTACAAGCTAAGAATGATAATCCTGTTTCCAACAGCAGGTAAATATTACAAAATTCTAGTTAATTTCCATTAAAAAATCATGAATCTTACAATTCCCTGCAAAAACATGTCTTCTGAATTCCACTGGCACTAAGACAGCCCTAGCAATGATTTCCTTGAGAACTATGGACACTTTTATCCCAGGCAACTGAGGACAGCATGCCTGAAAGATGGGACTTCTGAGGCCTTCTGCTTCCTGTCAGCCCACCAGGATGCCAGCTGGCAGCAATGCACAGTGCTTGTGCAAGATGCCCGGCTTCCTTGTGGAAATTTACCCAAAGTAATGTGTTCCTGTAGAACCCGGGGGCTGACAATTCCTGACTATTTGAGCAGTGGGGTTTGGGGACTGCTTGTCAAGTGAGGAGAAATCCTAATAGCTTCTACGATGTGACTTGTCAGTTTATTAAAAAAGAGCCCATAATGTGCCTGCTTGTGATAGTAGAGGATTAGCTCCCTCCAGGTATGTCTTCTGGCCCTACTAACTGTGTGTGCTGGGCTTCATACCACAACCTTCACAGTCATTGAAGCCTACTAGAACTGGCGCGGAACATGAGAAGTCACATACTCATGATACATTCAGAGAGACCTAGTCTTAGAGGGGGATCGTTAGGAATGGAAGTGAGCACAAGAAACTTAAACTGCAATTTGCATGAGACAGTTCAAAGCTGAAACACAAAGACAGCAACACTCTGCTAGTCCGACAATTTCATCCTGACTGGGGACAAAACAATTTATGAAATTTCCAGATCCATTTCAGGCAGCTTTTCTATGGAGAATGTACTTCACTCATACTTTGTGCAAGACATCCCCTTGCATTTTACAAATCATCCCTCTCACAATTTATAATCTGAAGTTAAGTAAATAGCCACATCTAAACTAGTCTCTGTCATCCATATCTACTGTTCAGGGTAGACAATAGGTTGTTAACCAGAAAAATACCTATACTTCTAGTCCTGGCAAAGGGCAGTATACCACAAAAACAGGCACTGTTGAGGTTGAAGTACTGGCTCCATTCGATCAGCTGGAGTTTTAACATCAGATTAAATGGAGTCAGGATTTTGCTCTATGTTTACTGAACCATATTTCTTTCTGTACCAGTATACTTTGCAGTGTTGTTTGTGTTAAAGCAGATTTCCTAAAACAAACGATCAAACGAATACAAATCCAGTAAATTTACCTGAGTGCTAGGTATTTGGATTATAACACAGCAAACTGCGTATGTGAGAGAATTCCACTAAATACAAAGTACTGATTCAAGTGCCACACCACATATGTAGATAGCTGAACCTAGCTTATTTGAGTATGCAGTGATGCAGGCATGAAATAAATATACTTATGTATAAAATATATTTGAATCTCACACTGAATCTTAAGCATATTTAATTTGAATATATACTTAATCATGGAGTATTGATTTATTTCTGGTTTTACTGTCTCTAATTTTTAAATATCAATAACAATTCAACCCAACAATATTTTATCCCAGATCATCAAGTTTGAGATATTTTCCACACTAATTTCATTTCCACCATGTTATAAACATGCAGAAGTATAGAGAAGCACAAAACTAAATAGCAAGTATAGTTCTGTAATAAAATAGTACATATGTGAAGGGGATTGATTTAGCTTCTATGTGGAACATTTCTCAACTTTAAAAAAATCTTATACATATTAATGTAGGTCTTTTTTTTCTTTTTTCCTTTTTGCATTGAATTGTAAAGTAGTTTATAAAGAGAAAATGACTCAGTTATCCCCACTTGTGCTACATTATCTGCTGTGGGATGGAGAAGGAGTTGATAATGAATATATATATATATATATATATATATATATATATAAAAAAACGTGGAGGATTTAGATAGAGCACAGGCCTGGCACTGATCACCTGCCCAAGGCTGAATTTCACCCATAGCACAGATGGCAGTATTAAGTATGTGAAAGCAGCAACTCCTTTGAATAATTGATGGATTCTTTGAGTATTTTTATTGAATCTAATTATTGGTGGGTGGGGAGATCATTTCTTTTTTTCCCCCCTCACTATAGATGACTTCAGACAGGTACTTTGGAAAGATGCCTTAATCTATCTTGCAGATAAAACCTATGAAGTTAGCCAGCTGAAATAGGCCAAGATTTCCTCAGAAACTTTTTTTTTTTAATACCCTCCCACACCCTGCAAGAAGAGCAGTCAAACTCAAAGAAATCCACTAAAACAATTATCTTAGTCACACCAAGTTTTTTAAAAGAGAAAAAGAGAAAGTGATAAAATATTTAATGTGAACATTTTAAAATACACTGAATCAATTGTTTCACATATGACATTAAGTTTCAAGTAATACCTAAATATCACATTATTAGAGTTCAAAGTTCCTTGAAAATTTGGTTTTTTCCCAAAACCAAAACATTTTGTTTTTCCCAAAACAATTTACCTTTCATAGTAAATGGGAAGATAACATTACTTCCCAATTGATCCAAAGCAATTTTCCCAACTTTTTGTTGTTGTTCAACCATTGAAGAAACAAGCACAAAAATCAGTTTTTCCTCACAGTTTCATTTCTTAATGCTTTTTTTATTCCCATCTGATGATGAAATTTCCTTTTGATGCAACACATTCTGTGGCATCACCTCTTTGGTGATGTAGTAGTTGTTTGATTTTCACAGTACAGAAGTGTCTACAGATCTTACAGAAGCAGCTCTGCATAATCTCTATGTCTGCTTTTCTCTAGGGTTTCTTGAACTGTGCATTTGCAGTTAACCTGGTTTGTTTATAAGCTATATCAATCCTCAAAACTCACCAAGACATTAGGTATGTATACAGAAGAAATGAGCCATTCATGTTTACTTATTTGGAATGGGACACCTTTTTCTTTTCAAAGTTAATGCTTTCAGAAACAAAGAAAAATCTTCCTTCTGAATGTTTCCTTGGCTTTTGCCACCCACTCAGCAACTCTTTCATCTCTCTTACAGAAAGACCCTTAGCAACTGTAGCAAACAGGAAATGCTGCCATTCTCGGATGTGGACTCCTCAAGAGTAGATAGAAAAGATGAAGAAAAAACTGGGAGTGATCTGTCACCCACATATTCCCCAAATCACAGACTCACAGAATGGTTTGTGTTGGAGAGGACCTTTAAAGATCATCTAGTCCAACCCCCCCCATGCTTGGAGGGGATTTGTTATTTCTTAAATGTTCCCATAAATAAAACCTATCAAACCATATACGTGGCAGAGATAACATGAAGCACAGATAGACATCCAAATAGGACAACACTCTGCAGTTTTCTGAGCCAAGACAGGATCAAAACGGCCTCTTGCTCAGAGGTATAAGGCAGGCCATTTGACAAAGCAAGAAGAACAAAGGTCAGTAACTTACTCAGTCACCACCAGGTCACCAGAATTCACAGATAATTAATTGGGTAAGGATCAGATATAAGTATTAAAGAACTAAGAAAACATCTCATGAAAAACACATGACCTGTAAAGGGACCCTACCTTAACTGCAGTGCACAGAGATCTAAATTCTTCATGTCAGATACTTTGTGCATAATATAAGCCGGAACTTAAAAAGGGAGAGGTGGTGTGCTCCAAGGCTCAAAAGGAGCAGCAGAGCCATGATGATCAATATCTTCTTGCTGGAGCTCCAACAGTGGCAAGGTTACCTCATGAAAAACTGGTAACATTTCTGAGCCTTTGAACTGAGTCCATCAAGCATTGGTATTTTGAGAAGCCTTGTGCAAACACAGGATGCATGTAATTGCTCTATATGTTGTACTGTAGGGTGAGAATGATTTAAGAGCAGTTTTCTTTATTCTGGCACTAGCGTTCAAACGGTCAACATGACATTCCACTCACTTCAGCGAAGCACCAACAAAGGTGCAAACATTGACAGAGTGTGAATCATAGGCAAGCAGCTCTAGCACCTCTGATTAAAGGTTAAGTCTTCGCAAAGTGAAATTATTCTGTCTTTATGATAATGATCAGACCTTTTTATCACTGTTTCTGAATGCATTAGAAAACATTGCTGCATAGAAAAATTTGAACAAGAACAGCGTGCAGACAAACTCTTGCACAGTGCTAAGCAAAAGTCTCCTTGCTACCATGCTGTCATGAATTAGAGTGACATTCACTAACTTCACTGGCCCATCAAATTTGGCCGAAGCATCCAGACTCCTCAGTAGCTGACATTAACTAAGGCTCTGGTTATGTCTCTGTATCAGCTACTCTAGTCTCTTGAATAGGTGTCCCTGGCAACACGAAGATTCTTGTATTTTAGTTTCTAATGTCTTCCAGTGGCAATTCAAAAGTTAGTTGAATGTTGCTATCATCTACAACAGAGTTGGAGTGACTAAGCTGAAAAAAGAGGTGCTCTGCATCTCTTACAGACCACATTAGTCTTTGGATGCATAGTAAAACCTCTTACATTCTTTATCCTTTATTCTTTAGCTGGCCATGGATAACTGACTGCATGTAAATACATCAGGAAATTTTAAGAAAATTTTTCCTTGTTTTCTCCGAGGTGTGAATAGTGGCTCCTTGTTGAAGCTGCTTAGACACTAAGAAAGCTTAAATATCATCCTCATATCAAGCCAAGTGCAAATACCTTAGCTTCTCCATGTTGATGTTAATGACTAAGAAACTTCCAGCAGCAACATCTGTATGTTTCTGTCATGTTTCCTCATGACGTCAAGACAAGGAATAGTCAAAGGTGGACAAAGAAAACACTAAACAAAAATCTGTATGAATAACTGATTACAATGTGAAGCGCTTGTACTGTCTCAGCCCCAGTTCTTGCAGGAGCTCGTGAATTTGACTCTGTGCAGCTTATGACTCACTTGAATGCGCAGAGTGAAGGCCCTTGCCCAGACTTGATAGTAATTCTTCTATACACTTGAATGCGCCCTTTAGCTCTCAGATTTTATTTACTTATTTTAAAACAGTGTCACTTAGAATAAGTGCTAAAACATATGGACTGCTGCTTCTGAAATTACAGATAGGGTAGAGGCTATCAGAAGGCCATTGAACACATCAGTTGCAATGCAATACTACTATTACATTGTACTCCAGTGTAATTGACCTTGAATTTCCTTTTAGAAATACAGAGTGTAATCCATTCCTTTGCAAAGGGCTTTCCCAAGATCTATGCATCATTATAGTTTAATAACATATTCAAAGTACACAGGAGGTATTCAAGCACAAACACCAAAGTTGATACTATAGCCTTGCAAAGTAAATATATACTTGCTTTTGTTTTAGAATTTATGCTTCATTCAGCCTTCAAGTTGCCAGTTCTCTATAATTTTTAATTTAAAAGTTAAATTTAAAAATAATTATCTGTTTCTTTAAATGTTTTTATTTTCTTTACTCATTCCAGAAAAGCAGAAATTACCATTTGGAAAACTTCAGTTCCAGCTTAGTTCTCAGTTAGCCCAACAGAACTTTCTTACACTTCTCATTATGAAGATAAACCCTATTCTTGTTTGAGGTGAGTGGTACATCCCATGGTAAATGCCCAACAGCATCCCCAAGTGATGACATAACAGAGATACTAGTTCTGCAAAATTTCACATCAAGACACACAGCATAAGTTAGCTCTTGAATTGGGCTAAAGAGATATAAAAGTATTCAAATATCTATTGTTCCCAGAGGAAAAGGAATTTTGATGCAGCAGTGGGCTTGAGGGGAAAAGCTATTGCTGCTGGAGACATGCTATGCAGCATGTTACAAGAGCAACTCAAATCTTGAAGGCCCAGGTCTTGAATGCCTTCAAGAAAATACTTATGCAAAAACAAGTGCTCTTCTTTACTCCTCGGTTTGTGTTATTTTTTAGATGTTCTCATAATGTCAATTCAGTAGAGCTAATAAGGAATATTTCAAGAAAGCTTTCCTATGTTGGAAAATATACTTTCAAATATTTTTTCCATTATACTTTTTAGAAGGAGGCCTGTAAGGAGGAGTCCTAGATTCAGAATACTAATGTCACAATATTTAAGGTACTGATTTTAGAGTTAGCATACATAACCACATTGCCCATCTGATTTGAAACAGATGGTTGAACCTAGATCTCCCACAGTGGTGCAAGTGGATACTCCTGAATCAATAGGTGTTCTGGATTATAGCTATCACTATTTTTACTGTTATTTCTTCCCACAAACTCCTAATAGCCTTTTTTTTTTCCTCCAAAGCAGAACGAAAAAATTGGAAAATTGGGTATTTCCTAGCCCATGCTCCTGTCCATCTAATGTCTTGCCCCTATATTGGTGAAGGATTTTCCTTACAATTTCTGTGTGTGGTAGTCTAAGCAAAGGAAATTGGAACTTGGAGTAGTGCTTCCCTGTTTTTTTCCAGGAAACGTAAAGAAATCTTTCCTGACTCCACAGTGGTCAAGAAAAATAACCCAGTACATAATTTTACTTCTCTCTCCCTTTGACCCTGGCAACACGCACCCTCTCAGTTTTGTTACTTATTTCCTCAAATTAACATCTGAGAGATTGTTTACAACAATGTATATATCTAGTTCAAGATCACCAGAGATTTAACGATCTCTATATTCTTGAGAGCTCATGTTCACAAACATACGTCATGTGACAGTTTTGAACAAAGCTGATTTAAAATCATTACCAGAAAAATCCTTAAACTGCTGTGAACCAGCATTATCATCAAGTATCTAGGCCAGACCACACTAACACAACCCAAAAAACAAGACCAAGAATAAGCAGAATTTTGTTGGGTTTAATATCTTTGGAGTGGGACTAGGCATCACACTTGCAACTGATAGAACTTTCTATCAGTCATCATGCAGCATCACCTGTTAAGGTGGAAAATAAAGTTTCCAAAGGAGCTATAGTAAGATACAATAACTAATGTTTTCAGACATGGAGACCCCAAGCCATGCTACTTGTACATAGGCATTTCCAGAAATGCTTAATAACAAAACCATAAAACCAGGGCATCTCTGCTCTTAGATCTTCAAAACTCCAGCATCTAACTCCTAAGTTGATATAATATTAATGATTAAGTCATTAAACAATAACACATTACTTTCAATACTAGAAGTGATAGAGGAGCCTACAAGGCTACTACAAGGTTTTCTTCTTGATGTGCTTAGAAGCACTTACCACTTGATGGGGCTGAGCAGCTCAGCAGATTTCTCACATCTAAGCCCCGCTGACGTGCATTAATGAGACACACCTTTAACTTTTTTTCCTATCTGCTATATAGTCTGGATAAAGCCTGTGCTCCCATCCTAGTTCTTATGAGTATTTCAGTATTTTACTCAGTGATTGCTTAATGTAGAACAAAAACTGATCAGAGCACAGTTGAAATACAGGATTCCCCTCTTCAAGATGAATAAGGCAAAAACTTCCCTACAGATTTGATCTCCAGATTCTCATATCTCTGGCTCACTGAATATTATGGAAAGTAAACAACTTCCAACGTACCTGCAGATTACTGCAGCTGAAAAGCTGTCCATTGCCTCAGATTTTTGGAGCTCATGCAGGTAGAGAAGAGAACTGAACTCAGACCTTTGATGTCCTTGATGACTCTCTCATTGTTGCTGCATCAGCAGAAGTGGCAGAGGCAGGAGAACATTCTCTGTAAGCTCCTCCTTTTCCTGCAGTGAGATTTAATTAATTAATTAATTAATTAAGGAGCAGCTGTTTCTTTTTGAAAGGGCCTGCTTGCAAGAAAGAATTCTGGGCAGAGAATTCCCCAAACAGGAGGAGCTGCTCCCTGGTAGTGGCAAAGTAGCACCAAGACCCCTGAGAGAGCAGGGTGTAATTTAAATCCGACTGTGTCCTCAGTGAATTACTTTGGGTATCTCAGGAAACTCCCCATTCTGAGACACTTAACATCTCTTGAATATCCCCAGAGTGGAGCACAACTCTCAGATTCAGCTCAGATGCCAATGACACTTTGGTTTCAAATCCCCATTTTGTAGGTTCAGACTAAAGCCTAAATTACTTCAAAATGCAAATTGATTCTAATGTAGATGGTGCTCCTAAATCAAAGAAGCAAAGCACCCACAAAAGATATATAGAAACTCCGCTCACATCCCAGACTGCCAATGTGGACCAGAGACACTTAAAAATCCATTCCTAATTCAGAGGTCTTAATGGCTGATATATTGCTCAGAACTACTGAGTACCAGTCACTTAATACAAAAAAGCTTTGCTGCTTAGATGGATCACTTTAGAAATCTTTTTAAAAGGAAACCTGAGCTTTATGCAAGTATTTTCCATGAAGGCACAGAAACTTGTTTTGCATTCACAGATTTTACGTAAATTCAAGGTGGGATTAGGCTCCAAAAAAGCAATTTCTTGTGAAGCAGAGACAGAAAGTAACAGTTCAAATAAGAGGTACTTCCTTGTAGAAAATATAGCATACCCATTCTCACATAACAAAAATAAATTACATGAGTTTTTGAAAAGCTTATGGAAAATAGGTTCAGTAGTGATGATTATTTTCATGTAATACAAACACTTTTTTATTTAATCTTGCTGCTTCTCTTTTAAAATGATACAGTTTTAAGTGTTTACTGTATATTTTCCTCTTTGAATTCACTCAATTGTATTATCTGGTCTGTATCAAAGAAATTCATCTAAATCAAATATACAAGTCAGTATTTAGTTTGACGAGTGTCAGTTTTATTTTCTTATCTCTTATCCTAGTTTCAATGCATCTTTAAACATATAAGCAAATCCTTTATTCTTCACATACAATAGTTTGAATTTCTATGACTACTTGTATTGCCATCGACATTCTTCAAAATTATCATCTTTGGAATGGTATTTTTTAAAAATTCATTTTAGTCAGCATTTAATGGATAATACATACATATTTTGAAATTCACATTACATAATTAAACATATTCAATTTGATAATGTTTCAAAATAGCTACTTTCCCTTCACATAGAACATATTTACACTAAATAAAATGTATTTACAATATATTAGTTACACTACACTATACAAACATTAGTTACCCACAATGCACACTATGCACTATATTGGTTACACTATACTATACTCATATTTACATTAATAAAACATATTTACACTAAATTCAACCAGATGCAATAAATCTGAAAAATGGGGCATTTTTATGACGAGATCTGTAACATTGTATGCCAAATCAGAATACATACGGGGCTGCTTCCAAAGTAAATTATTGTGAATTGTCATTGGATTGGCAGATACCTCCTAAAACCAAACTTTGTACTTTTGCCCAAGTTGCAGTTCTGAACTGAAATCAGTAAAGGTTTGGGCTGAGAAATGACTGCAGGACCGTTACATTTAGCCTGCTGATAGACATTTTACTTTGTGGTTAAGACTATCATAACATTAAAGAAAAGAATCACAGACATATCACAGTCTACGCTTGAGGTTTGTTCCAATTTTTCTCCCTTATTTGACTGAGCATGCCCTGTCTGACCATCTGTGTGTTCCACAGAAAGATTTCAGCGTTATTTAAGACAAAAGTAAGTAAATTCAGTGGGAAGGTTTTCTTGGGAGGGGAGGAGAATAAGTGAAATCACTGCTTATGATTTCACCTTGGAGACAGAAGAGTTTCTTGTTATGATCATAATAACATGGTGAATTTATTTGCTAATTCTTGATTTTCAAAGGTGTATTTTGGTCTTGGAAGTACTATTTACTAGAATATGATTCTGTCAGCTTCTGTTTTTCTTGTTTCTTTCCACATGAATGATTACTTTAAAGATATGATATGAATTTGGTCTTCTGCTTGGTGAAGACTTCTTAGGTCCTTACTGTGAGGCCATAGATGATACGATATACGGTCATGCCACATACATGGTTATTTTGACCAGTATTTTGTCCACAAATCAAATACCATTGACACATCTTGTTTTGGTTTTGTATTTCAAAATAAAATAGGCTAGCTTTTCTAGGTAAAGTGATATGTCCCTATGAAGTTTTCCCTTGTATTAAATTGTTTAGTTCAGGGAAAGGAAAAGAGGATTTTCTATGGGGTTATTTTTGCCCCTGCCTCTCTTCCAAAAAGAAGTCTTAAATGAAAAACAAAGCCAATATTGGATTAGTTTGATGTTTGCTTAAGCGGAATCTCCAACGTTGGAAAAAAGCTAAGTTAGGAACTCAAATCCCATCACCTTTCAATGGGATTTAAGCTTTTAGGTGAGGAAGATGCTTTGGAGATTGTTATGACCTGCAGAGAAAAAATGATGGGACAATTTTCAAAATGAGCAAGTAATTGGCCAGATTGTTCCTGGTTTTATAAAAGATTGTTCTATGGGCAAAAGCTTAATGACTTTACCTTTTCCTTTATCCTTCTGCTACCAAAGAGAGCAGATTTCTCTCCTTCCTGAGAGCACACATTTCTGTTCTGGGGAGGATCACTGAATGAAAGGTCTATTATCTAACCTTTGCACACCCCCTTGCAGAGTGGGACCAACACAGCAAGGGAAGACAACTACTTTCCACAAAAGGGGCTGTCTGTGGGTATAACCTATAGATATGTAGGAAAGGTATTTTCTTTCCTCTTGGTATAATATCTTCCACTGCTAGGACTGAGACAATGCAGCTCTGCATCTCCTCTCACAGTTTACTATGGTAAAATGAAATAACAGAGCACAGAATAAATCAATAGGATTCTTTGTTGCCTTTTTTTTTTCAAGCAAAGTGAAATTAAAGTGAAATAACTTTGCCTTTAGATATATAAGGACATAGGAAACGGTATGAAATCTAGATAGCAGAATGCCCAAGTACACTTGCTGATTTCTTCTAATCTGGATACAAAAATCCCTCATAAAAATCCCTTATCAGTGTTAGGCTGTGATGTTAGAAACAGAAGTAATTGTCTCAATGCTGACAAGTTGCCTTTCTTGTTTACCTTTCCTGTGCTTTCAGGGGGAAAGGGTGATAAGCAGATTCTATCTTGTTCTTTTCAGACTACCCCAGAAAGAGGCTGGGATTAAGACCCTTGGAGAGAAAATCTCTTAGAAATTCAGTGCATCGTCTACTTTAGATAATGCAGGAATTTGGACTGTTCCTCTCATTTCTTCCTGAATCTTTCATAACCTGGAGATAACATAATACCAACTCAAATCAAAAGTTTAAAAATACATGTCGTAATGAAAAGTGTGAATCTTGGCATTAGAGCTCATCAGAAATATTTATTTATTTCAGATTCCAATTTATTTCAGAGATTCAAACCTGAAATGATCTTTATGAGAAATTGAGAACTATTTTCCTCTATGTTTAAGCAGATTAATTTTTTAGGAAGAGAGGTATGGTAATAATGCTTCCTCTTCAAATTTTAATTTGGATTTATTATCTGCTTGGAGACAGAATATACTCAAAGAATAAGGTATTATTTAGGATCGGCCTAGCTGGCAAAATTTGACCTGTATAAAAGTTTTTTTTTTGCAATCATTTCCACGCTAACAGTTGTGACTGTATGTCGTGGTATTCTTTCAAGTTAGGTATGACTATCAGCTAACATAGTCCCATTATCACCCAAACTTCACTATGACCCCAGAGCTGTTGACTGCTGTGCTATCTAGTCTCAATCAGCAGCCAATAACGATCTACATTCATTAATCCCAGTTATGGCATTATGTTAAGTAAGGCTGTTAATTGAAAGTTGATCTAAAATTCCAAGTTTGCAGTGTGAAAAGGCTTCATACACCAATTTTTATAAATTTTTCTTCCCAAGTGTGCGGGGAAAATTGTTTCACTTCTCACCTCTGCCATCTGATAAAGTCTGGCTAAAAATTTCTTTTTACCACCTAGAGGCCACAGCATATGATCTGCCAAAAATATTTTCTCTTCTGAGAGCTGAAGAGAAGTAGAAGAATCTTTTTAGGAAGTGAATCTGGACTGAAGTCCCAGGAAAGCCTGGCTATAAATTGCTTATGAAACTAAGAATGTTTGGAGGACACTTTCTAGCATGATTTGAGCTGTAAGGTATGTAAGTGGACTTAGTCTCTGACTGCATGGAGGACGTAAGTATGTCTACAAGGTACGTTGAGGCAGTGAGTACAGACCTTCTGGAGCTGAAGATGCTTTCTTTTTATTCTTAAATTTTGCAGTTGTTGCTCATGAAATGGCTGTTGCCTCACACTGGCTTGAATTAAGGTTGATTTCAAGATAGCCGATTCACATCTACACATTCCACATGATTAACTTTTTTAAAGTACATGGGGGTCTGGGCTGTTTCTGAAGGACTGAGCATGTCAGCACAATCCATCGGTGTTCCTGGGGTGAAAACTGCTGTCGCAGTCTAGGGCCCTTACAGGAGTTTCCTGGCCACACAGCAGACCAGCAGGAAGCTAAATTGTGTGAGGGCAACCGGCCCCTTTGGCTTCTTGTTGCACATGACTGCCATGATCAAGCATAACACCCACAGGACTTTCACCCCAGTCCCTGTCTGCTGAGCCTCCATCCACCAGCTCTTCGGGAGCCTCAGTGCATGTGGGCATGGCACCGTCTGCTGCCAGAGCAGCTGCGGGCAGCGGCACATGGCGCAGCCTGGCAGCAAGACTGCTTTGGCTGGCACATCAAGTAAGGGTGCTGCAGCACATCAGCTCCCTCTGCGGCTGAGCCTGACCAAGTGTAGTTGCAGCCCCAGATCCAGGGATTAAAGACAGCTGTGGAGGCATCATCAGAAGAGCCACGCTTCAAGCATCACACCAAATAAAACTTCTGCCTCTTCCTATCAGTGCCATTGTGGATCCCTCTTGCTCCCGTCACCCAGTTTGTGGAGAGTGGCCCAGAGGCAGTGCTGGTGTAGGCAGAAAATCCCTGTGCAGACATTTCTGAAATATGTTTCCTATGTTCTGGGCTGGTTTTGGCTTCCCCCCCGCCTCCTTTCGCTCCCATCTGGCACTGACAAGCAGTGATGGGTACGGTCTGTCCTCTCCCACCCAGAGACAAGCTGTGCTCCACAGCACGCTTCCCAGGCAGCAGCCCCCGTGACTCATTAATCACAGCCAGTCTCACGGCATGGAGACATGAACTGAAACGGGAGTGCCCCTCAGCAGCACCAGCCCTGATCTCCACGGGATTTATCTTGTCTCTGACTCTTGTCAGGTGGTACAAGATCACCATCTTCCTGGAGGTGGACACCTAACGATGATGGTCCTGCCACTGAGAGGCCACCCCTCAGGGTTAGGTGGCTCAGGTCCTCGGGGAAAAGCTGTGAGAAGCTATGGAGACTGTGCACAGCCTATAGAGGTGGTGGAGGTCGCCTGTCACTGGAGGCAGCATGGCAAGTGTTGGTCTCAGGGAGGGCTGATCCCACAGCGGGCTGAAAAACAATCTCAGATGCTAATGATTCAGCCAGAAATCAAAAGTTTGTCTGCCTTCTTTCATCTATCCACTGTACAGCCTACATACAAATTCTTATTCAAATATCATTAAAGCTCAAATATTGAATTATTCAGTGTAAGCAGCTCTGTGAAACACAAACTTCATGGCTGATTACATATTGCCTACCCCTGACTCATGGAAAGAATTTAACTCTGTGAGTTCATGTACCAAACCAAACATGAAACCGAGTTTCATATGCCACATCATAAAAATAGTGCTAAAATGTTTTTCCTCCACTTTCCACACACAGTAAAGTGAGAAAATAAACTAAAGTTTAGTACTATATAACGAAGTTTTAAATAATATTGGAAAGAAAAACATTTAGAAGCAGTTATAAGACAGCACTGAAAATCATGTAGAGACTATCTGGTGGGCAAAAACAACCAAGGAATATAAATGGTGCCTTTAGGGAGGGAAAGTGTGTTCTTACAAGGAAAAGCACTCAAGTTATCTGAATATCCAAGCAATAGTCATGCACACACACAGAAAAAAGTACTTCCCTAATAAAAATCTATGATACAGTGTAAGAAAAAAAGACAAACACCCATTTCTCAAGGCTCCTGCAGAAATGTATGTTTTAAAATATTCAAATTAAATCAACTGTAGTGACTCCTATATTAATATGGTATGTAAAACTAAAGGCCTGTATACTTGTGCATGCTATCACTGTATCCTTAACTTGATTACAGTGGATTAAATATTTATGTGGGGCAGCCAAACTTTGTTTTATTCCTTTTATATTGCGTTCAGAGTATACCTACGTGAACCAGAGCTTAGCAGACTTACAGAGTTGTAAATCAAAGATAAGCATCCACAAGACCCTTCATCTAGATTATGGAGACAGTCTTCTATGAACCAACATAACAACAGCAAATCTTTATTTTATTCTACTTGGATTTCTATTGCCACCCAAAAATTGTGAGGCAGTATCTGTTAGATCCGAGATACTATATCTGAAAGCAGAAAATGCTCCATTTTATTATGCACTCCTATCCTAGAGTTACTTTTTATTTCTACAGCTGTTTCCTAGTCAGTTGAAATACTACAGGTGTAATTCATTCTTGAAGTACTACCAGTATAATTAAAGTATTTCCTGTCAGGTAAATTCAACATTATTGAGCCATACCTTATCTCAGAGCATATTCAAATGCAGGACCTAGATTTGTTAATTTATAGAGTAGATCTCCTTTCTCATACCTGATAATAAAATATGCGTACATGTTTTCTCATAATATACACCAGTTCATTGTATTAGAATGTGGATCTAGTGACCAACAGTCAGCAAGCGGTATCCTGTTTCACGCAGACATGTATTTTCTTTAAATGGATATTTAATATCCTATCTAGTCAGTGCTGCTTGTAAGTGGTGTTCTAATTAGATGTTACTTTATTAGGACATAACTTGCCTGCTGAGTAAGAGAAAGAATTGGCAGTATTCACTGTCCTGCAGTTAAGAAGTGTTAACACTACTCGAACAACATCCATTTTTCTTTTGTTATCTAACAGGAAACAATGAAAATGACACAAGAAGAAAATAACTTGGTATATGACTCGTACCATAACTTCAAAATGATGCAAACTCTAAAAAGCTGTAGTTCAATATGAAGTAGTTGGAGTGTTTCTAAGGACCCCCTCCACAAGTCCCCTGACACTCAGAAGATCAGTCTCAGAGCTTCACATCAAAATCTATAGGCCACCCAAAAAGCTGAGCCCCATTCTGTTAGGCATAGTCCATGCAGTGCATTTTATTTTGCCTTGCAGCATAACCTTTTAACTTTTTAGGTTGCAGGCTCTGTGGATACATATTAAAAAGAGGGACCCTGAGGAAACCAGATAAAAAGTGACAGAGACTGGAATAATACATTATTTCTGATGTGGTGGTGTTTTCTTTTTAAACCTTGTAGAATTTCTCATTCTCTATCTGTACAACGCATTTCCATGGTAGGAATGACAGTCTTGGCTTAATCATGACTGGAATCAGTCCTGAGATACCTAGAACCTTGATGGCTGGTGAGAATGAGAATGGCAAAGAACTTACTACTGTTATTCAAAAATTCAATAACTTCCTGACCCCAGGGAGAATTTCATTAAAGTCAACAGCCAACTTAAAAGTGAGAAAAATGAAACAGCAATATATAAATTAAAAAGACATCTTGATGCATTCCAGTAAAAGTTGAAAAGCGTAGGAATGAGTTTACAATATTCTGAGAAATAACTTATTTACAGGGAAGAAATATCATTAGAACACTTCGTTAAGAATTAACAAGGAGACTGGCAGATCCACCTGCTTACTTTACCAAAGTTTTATCTTTCCAATACCCTAAGTGGTGAGGGGTGACACAGATTGTAGTTCCCTATCCTATATAAAGACATAGAACTATTTTTAGGGTGAAAAACTTACATCAGAAATATGGATGTGGAAGAGTAAGTAATACAACCTCAGGAAAAAAAAGTATCAATTTCATGCAATCAAATTGTGGCAATTTTGGCCTTTAGTGAAGTAAAAGGAAGTTTTGCTATTGATTATAATAGAATAATAATTTTTCGACCTGTTTTCTACAGTAACTATGACTTAATAGCAAATTCTATTTGAAAAGCTCTCTACTTGTACAAGACAGTGCTTTCTGCTAAACGGGCTTCAGAAAAGCAACCAAAAGGTTTCCAGGAGATATTTTGGACAGTTAAACACTGTTCCTTTATGTGGATGATGCCTCTTTTTGATGTGTGACTTTTTCTAGGTTGGAGGGGATGACTATTCACTTAGGTGAATATGGAAATTAATATGGGCAACTCTGGAGATTTTTCAGATCTGTTGATCTGTGCATTTTATAATCACTGTTTATTTTCTGGGTTACTGTTTTGAACGAATACAGAAAGCTAAATTTAGTACCACTGGTGGAGCTTGAGAAAGTAATATGTTCTCAAGAATCAGTCCTGAAAAAGGCTAAGTACTTAAAGTCAGGGAGGATAAAGAATTTTTACTAGTATACTGGACTCACTCAGCAGCTGGTTGCTGAGAGAATTAATTTTAGCTCGTTCAATGCCTTTGGTTGTTTTGAGGATATTTTATACATTATTTTGATTGGTTTTTTATTGACTATTTCTCTGGGTAGCTGGCTGGTGCAGGAAGTTGTTACCAAGATGAAGTACCTTTGTAAAAGAAGTTCAAAAAAGTATGTTGACAGGACTGCTAAGTAGCTCTAGAATAGCAGATGTGTATATTAACACCCAGGAGTTTTGATCTAGGGGCTAGGTGTGATGCAGTGAAATGAAATTGGCAGCAAACATTGATTGATATGCCCAGTTATCCAATAGGTCAATGTATGCAATTTCTAGTATGTAAAGTATCTTCTAGGTTAAAAAGAAATAATGATACTGCATCAGTAATGCAAAACCACAGTCAAGAATGAAGAAATTTCTATGTACCAGATTTTTTGTCAACTTTTTCTGTTTGGATATTTTACATTTTTATAGAATACTTTCTATATCCCTTATGAAGGCTTTAAAACCTGAAGTTCGAATTTCAACAACTTTCCTCATGGTGATAGCCTGTCTGACTCCCCATGGGCTGCTTATGTAAATAAGCAATGGGGAGTCAGGCCTTGAGTACAAAATACAGAGAACACCTTTTACTCACCATATAAGTGCAGGTGCGCTTACAGTGAAGTACATGGTGGTACTTAAGGGGTGAAATACAACAGATGTTTAGTCTTACAGAATTCCTTTATGGTCCCTCACTTAAGTAAGAACTTGATCAGAGCTGGCTCATGGTAGCAAGCTTCCATTTGATCAATTTGCTTTATAATGAACTAACCAGCTACGGACATATGCTTGCCACTGCTTTAAATAAAAGCACACGATACCCCACACCCCCCTTTTTAACTAGGAGAAAAGAAAAAAGCTAAGAAACTAAGGGGATCATATTTTCAAACAAGCTTCTTGAGCCAGGTCATTTGTCTGCCATGTCTGAAGGAAGTATATATTTACTTGAAATGCTAGAACAAGGAGAAACATAAAAATAAGGGTAGTGGGTAGAAGGGGAATATGAGGAAGCAACAATGGGGTACAGAAAGTGACAACCAGATGGAAAATGGTTGCTTTAATGAGGGAAACAAAGTTTTCTTATTGTTTCTGCCTGTTCATTTCATCAACACTCATCTGGGAAAAAAGCAAAGGGTAGGCAATATAAAAGCAAAAGAAGCCTATTTCCCATACATCTAGCTAGAAACATGCATGAATCTCCACACTGAGAGAAATCCAAAGCATTCTGAAGCTCATCATCTCTATTAGAAATTACAAATTATCAAAGAGCAGCTTAATTTTAATTCATATTTAAATAATTTCCTACCAATTTAAAAATTCAAGTAAAGCCATACTAATTATGAGAAAATATAGAAGGTATCCTACTACCATAGAAAAAGCTTTGTTTCAGACCAATAAATTTATAATGTCAAATTATACATGCACTGATAACTTTGAGTTTGAATAGCTTAGAATTTCACCTGTAATTTTTCTTTTGAATAGCAGAAGGATGATGAATAAAATAACTTAGAAATTATGAAAAATATCCCTGGCAAATTTGGGGCCTTCCACATATTTCTGATGAATTTTAAGCAATATGCTCTTGTCAATCCAGGATGTTTAACTGAGTAAGAAGACAAACAAGCTCAATTATCTCATCAAAATATGTTACCATTTAGACTTTAGGAGAAATATTTAGTCGCAAGCGTATTTAAGCAACCAGGTTGTATATTATTAATTCAGTAGGAGGGTCAATTATCTTAATAAGGACTGGAGGTGACATAGCATTTTTTTATTTTAATCTGCAATAGGTTATTGTAAAATTGCCTGAGGGTGAACATAATCAATTTGGAGCATCTAAGCAACATTTACTTTGTACTAAAACTGACAAACAACCTCAGGAAATTCACCAGTGCAGTCAAACAGAACAGTAACACGCAGAACAATAAAGGTTTTATTCTTCAAAGGTGGGTGAAAGAATGACACTTGGTATAAGATATCCACCGAAGTTTTTGCATGTGTTATCATATACTATTCTATACTGCATTCAGTTCCATGAAGAGAAGAAATTGCATTTACCACCACCTAACCCACAAATAAGTGTCCAAAGTTTTATGGAAAGAAGGAAAAATGCTACTTCCCAAATTTAGAACTCAATATAAAACATCAGCTTGTGCATTCAGAGCAGATATGACAATGTACTATAGAAGTATTCAGACATATTATTTATTAAACTCCTATGCTGAGTGTCTGCAAGTCCTTATTCTTACAGATAAATTATGTATTACTCAGCACCACTTAAAGAAGCTGCTGAGAGGTCAATTCTCTGAATTTCTTATGTCTGACAGAAAGAAATTCACATCATTAAAATGCAAGAAAGTATGCACAGCACAAAGCTGTCTCTTTGCTCATTTGGTGTAGATGTATAATTGACAAAAGTATCTTGATTGTATTTGAATGCTCCAACTTTTCAAACAGAGAGGAAAATATATTTTAATATATTGGGTCTACCTAGAAAGAATTAATTTTGTAACTTGACCTTTATGTCTACATTGTTCAAATATATTCTAAATTGTTCTGAATATTGACTTACAGAAACCTAAGATCTCAGATTGTGTAATTAGCTTGGCTTATAGCCATCAAACCATACTGGAGTTTCTTGTCATTAAAGGTGCCAGTGAAGAAAGGCATGTCATGGATCTAGTAAGAGAAAAAAATAGAGGTTTTTTTCATGTTGTTCTTTGATTTTCATCTTGAAAAACAGATAGATGGGCCTTTTTTTCCCCCTTCAGCACAGAATCAATAAATTGAGCAAAGTTGTGAACATTGGCAGAATGACTAATATCAGTGTATCTCCTGTGACGACCCAAGCCAGCCTCATTCCGAAAAATGCATCTCTGTGGTTATTTTATAGCTATTGGTACAGCATGTCTTTAATGAGAAATATTTCATAAAGTCTGCATATGTTCACAGAGAGATAGCACATTGTTTATCCCAATAATGAAACAATTAGAACGCTTAGCAGGTATAAGAAGGATATGCTCTAAATATCTTCCAAATCTATCACTCTCTGTTGGATTCCTGCAGACTTTCCAATCTGCAGCAAAAAACTACAAAAAACTTTTTCTTTGGTTTATCTTTTCTAAATTCAAATGTTTATTTACTTGATCTTGGATGTAATCCCACTGTATAGCACTCTCTAGAACAATGAAATAAAAAGGCAGGGAGAGGACTATCATGTCACCTGTCTATTAGCCAGCTGGAGAAAAGCAAAAAAAATGGGTTCCAGGGTTTGAAGAAGTCTATTTCTATAATGAATGGAAACTAATTTCAAGAAAAATTGACTTTTATCCTGACCCATACTCACCTATGGATTCAAGCCAGGAGAACATCAGCATAAATGAAAGACCACTCAAGTGAGATTGACGAGATGGGAATCTCCAGTGAGAAAAACAGAACTAAAACATCATTGCCACTGAAATAAATAAAGTGTTTAGGTTGAAATATTTGAGCAGTAAATTTAATTCTTGACTGATTACAAGGATTAAGGTATGTAAGAATGAATCATTAGAGGATAAATCAGTAGATAAGTAGATAAAGCACTAAGGAGAAATAGAAATTAAGGAAAACGGTACCTGAAAAGTCTAAGTGAAAAACAAAACTTTATGTCTAGGACACCAAGATGTAGTACAAATGGGAATCATCATGTGAATGCCCAATACATGAGAACAGTATCTGTAATCTGAGAACAAGTAAACAGAAAGACTTGCATTATGCAAAGCATCCTATAAGGATTGTGAGGCAGATAAGCTCGCTAAAAGTCAAACTGAGCATACTTTTTTCAAAAATCATCCCAACGGTGTAAAAACAGATGTAAATTTGGAGTGCATACAAAAAACCCTGAATCATAAACCTTAAACAGATCTTGTAGGATCTGTAGAGTCTAAAATATGGTGTCTCAGGTGTACCACGACAGATCAAGCAGATAAAGAAATCAATGGGAATGTGTCACGGTAGTCAAAATTAGCACAGTCATTGAGCTTTAGACTGGAAAGAAGAGAAGAAAATGAAGATCCTGTTCTAAATATACAGTGAATTAAAATATCAGGAACTACTTTTTTAAAGCAAGAACTAAGAATAAATCTGCAAATCAGACTTTATTGAATGTCAGAATACAATTGGATAGAGGATTTTCAGGTTCCCTTTCTCTGTTTTAAATATGGGCAATTTATCTTTTTCTTTGTGACCTTTCACTATCTTCTTTCCCTTTTATTTCTGAATGGGTTTCCAGATGGTCTCCCATCCAAGAAATTTGTTCATTACTCAAAGTAGGCAGGGTTCTATTCTTACCAAAATACAGTGGACTAGGTTCTTGTGTTGCATGCAATTGTAACAACTAAGCTAAACACCACATCATAAATATTTAAGCACTTCATATTCATGTCATACAATTGTTATTTAGCAACACAATGAAAACACCCTAACAACAAGAACCCAAGTATGGAGAAAACACCAGGACTAAACGAAATTATACAATTTACTCTTTAGCGGATTCACTTTGACAGCTGATAGTTAGAAGCTAATTGTGTAATTTTCATTGGGATAAAATTTACGTAATATTGAAGAAAGGCTGCCAATTAAAATAATTTCTGCCTGAAACAGTTTACCTGCAGTTGCTGCAAGGAACAACTGAAACTACACTAACTATAAGAGATTAAACAAGAATTCTTCTCTGGTTTTTTTTTTTTTTCCCATTTGTTTGACATTTTTGCATTTGGCAGGACACTGTGTATTGACAAAGTAACTGTTTCCAATATACACCCACTTTGCTAGTCAATTCATGTGTTGCTGGCATGGATCTTCTGCACAGCAACAGAGAAGCAAAATTTGAAAACCCCCAGAAGCATGTGACTGCAAGCCCATAAAAACTGGCAGAATTATGAAGCAGGCCTAGTACATGAAATAACTTTGATTTTGTAGGCAAATAGATTTCAGTTTTGGTTTGGGGGGGGGCGGGGTTCAACTTTTCTTTTCCTTACAAACTACTTTTAGAAGATTTCCATCCAGAGCTTTAAATAACATTAAATATAAACCTGTTTGGCGGTTTTCCAAGTAAAAGCAGTTTAAAAATGTGAAGTTATGAAAATTATGAAAGCAGGCTCAGCAGACTTCTGATAAGAGGCAAGCAGTGGTTCGAGCTGCCCACTCTCATCATGACAGATCAGTAGAGAATGGTGGGCTCAGACAGTTAGGTGGCTCTACGGACTCCAGGGCTTCTGTTTCTGGAGCAACCCTGTCCCACAGCCTGACACTTCAACTTTTCTCTAAGTTGTATCTCAAGAACAGTCCCATTCTGTGGACTGTCCTAGGACTAGGGACCTCAAGGTTTCTTCTCACAAGGCCTGAAAAACTGGAGCTGAAAACCCATGGGAGTCCCGGCTGCAGTAGGGGCTCTCCAGGATAGCTACAGTAACAACTTTCAGGCTTCTGCACTTCCTGATGAAGAACTGCCTCCCATGCTTCAGGGATGCTGGATAACTCTTGGATTCCTTTAAGGTTTTTGTTTCTCAGCTCCCTAGTGACTAGAGAAGTAACAGGAAACTAAAACACAGAAATCCTGAGAAACCTCAAAGGTCTCAGAATTTAATTTAAAAATTTTCAAAATAGCATATTTAATGATTGAGAATATTTTTGTTTACATTTTCCTTCTGCTGGGTATTACTTTTATATAAAAATGCAGCTTTAAAAAGCAAAAGGAATTTTCCAAGGAATAGATAATCTGACCTTTTCCCATACCCAGTATGAAACATTTATCTTCTCATACTATAAAATATATGTTGAGCAACTTATGCTAGAGAACAGATGGTAAACAACCCAAAAAGCAGAAAACAGAGTGCTACAAAAATATGTACTTCTTCATCTTTTTGATTGTTGCAGACTGCAGATGTACATATTCTGACCATGGAGAGTCTCTCACAAGAGGTTAGCATTTCTGGGTTGTCCCATTGACAGCTGTGAAACTACTCATGACATATACCCAGCTACGGGAATAGAATCATGGAATAGTAAGTCTGTAAAGTACCTCAAGAAGTCTAGTCTGGCACCTTGCCTCAGACGAGGTCAATTTTGTCTTTGTCATTCCTGGCTGATGTTTATCGAACCTATTAATAAAGGTGTCCCACGATGGCAGCTACAGTTTTCCTCAGCAATTCATTCTGTTGCTTTCAATATCTTTATCATCAAAATGTTCTTCATAATACCTAATCCAAGTTCTTTCATGCTGGAATCTAATCTAATTAACTTCTTATTGTATTCATCATGGACATGGTGAGCAAGTTATTCTCTTCCTTTTTGTGAAAGCTTTTTCCATATGAGAACGTTTGTAAATACATGTTAAGGACTGGGGACAAAGTCTCTTCTATTTTTTTAGTAGTAATCAGCCAGAGTTGATAAAAAACTAGGTTTGGACAAAAAATTTACAACTCAGCAAAACAGTAGTTACAAGAAAACTACAGGAAACAATGTTGACATATGATAGAGGCTCATCAACTAAGAGTTTAGCACCTCTGCATGTTGCTAAGCAAAGAGAAGGGGGGGGAAAAAGTTGTCTTTTTTTTTTTTAAATACTAATCTTTCGATTGAAAGAGAGCAAAACATCAAGCTTGGGCCCCAGAACATTTAATAAAGAACAGTTTTCTGTTGGAAATTACTTTCAACAGAACATTTTTGACCAGCCATATTACAAAGATTCATAATAGAATATCCCTGTCCATCTTCACCAGCTCCTGAAAGTTCTTCTCCAGCAACATATCAATAAAACTTTAATTTTAGATGAGAACCTCACCATGTATTTTAAGTACCTGCATGAACACTTACTAAAATTTTAGCAATTAGAACTATTTTTGAAACTGCCTTGGAAATTTCAAGTTGTGCCTCTGCTTAGAGCTGTCTACTTAGCTAGTTTTTCATGAAGAGAGCCAATGGAACATCTGTTAGATGGTCTGCAGTGATTTATATTTCATCCAGGGACACACTGAAAGCACTTGTGTTTGAACAGAGAAAATCTTAACTTACTTCAGAAAATCCAACCCAAAAATGTAGGCAGGGATTCATATAAGATAAAATGATTGAGGAGGAAAAAACAAACAAGCAAACCCAAAACCCAGGAAGAAAACTCTCTCTCTCATTTTGTCTTTGCCTCCATACACACAGCTACCTTGTGGATTTCTAAATTTGATCACTTAAAACCAACTATCATATATCTCAAAAAAAAAACCCCAAACTATCAAAAATCTCAAAATTGATAATAATTAAAGACGTAACTTAGTTTTGCTAAATTCTACACATAAAGCTTGTCCTAAGCATTTTCTTAAGAATTGTAAGGTTTCTAAGTTTTAAAATAACAGTGTTGAAACATGAAATTTATGTTCATTGTAAAATAAAAATTAAGACATGCTAACAACCATATGTATTTTAGGCACTTGTCCTACATACCTAAACAAAGTGTTAGACTGTCTTGACTCCGTTGCCAGCAGAATTTCATCCAGAGAGCATTCAGAATATCTAAGTTAGTATAGCATGAATATAGTCTTTGTTTTCCCTGCTCTGATGAGCTAGTGAAGCTTGCCTCTTACCACCCTTGCTGAGCTCTGGACATTCTTAGTAACTTCTAAAGATATTAACACACAGAGCAACTGTCCCCAACACCAGTGTGTAGAAGAGCTCCCCCATGCCTTATTTACAATCTTTTCTTACTTAAACAGAATGAATCTCTAACTAGAGAAACCCAAGGACTACTTTACTGAAAATTAATTTTCATTAGCTATAAAGGCTTGAAAACACCAACAGAACTCTACCAGATACTGTGCTTTTTGTTAAAGAAAGAAGCAGAGGAGCCTGCTTGTCTTTACCTCACTAAAAAACCCAGCAAACTGAAATGTCCACTGCCTAACACTAGCATAATCAAATTAAACATCTTAGGGATACCTTAAACAGAGGGGTATGTCACAAATAACTTCACTGGCCAAAGCAATTTGGAGAATTAATGCCAGAAGAAACTGAGACAGCCGTTAGCTTTATTGTTAGTATTAACCTTTCAACATTTTAAGCCACAAATGTTCTCCTGAATCATCACATGGAAGATCTGTATTTTTAATGACTTCCACTATTGATAGGTCAGTCTTATAAACACTGAACAAGCTTCTTTTACAAGTCTGTGTTCTTCTTACCATTCTTTATAGACATTATAGAAAAGTTTTAAATGTCATATTTGATTTGTATTTTATTTGAAATGGAAATAAGCAGCCCCCACAGGTTTAATAATTTATTTAGTATTTGGTTTGAAACATTAGGACACATGGTTTGGATGTCAAAATACCATCTTTGGAATGGAACAGTTTAGCAAGTCTTAAATGCAGCTATTCCAATAGTCATTCTATGCCAAATTGTTTTTTCTCCTAGCCCTTGCTTGCTATGGGACAATTCCAAATTTGATCTTGTGGCTGGACTCCCTTGATTATTTTTGGTGCAGTTGTTGCATAAATCTAAAATAAAGAATGTGAAAAAGTGATTTTTTTTTCCCTTCTAGCCACTGCATTATTTCCTAATGAAAGACTGCAGAATTGTTTTAGTGCTGAGTATTGCTTTCTACAGTTAGACAAATACACCAGGTCTCCAACTTACCTTCCCAAAGCAAACGTGGTTTGCTAGATAGATAACCACAGCTGAATTTTGTCCCAATCAGATTCCACTGTCAAACTGCAGAACCTGTAGAAAGAAGTAGAATTATTCTAATTACGCCTAGTAATTAGAAAAGAATGCAAATAGCTGGTAGAAAATTGCTAGGGAGGGAAACAATTTAACATAGAAAATAAAGTGTGTTAGAAAGCAGACTCAGAAAAGAGCAAAAACAAAACAGCACGAAAGCAACAGGGCATGCTGTCTTCCCAGACGCTGTAGTCGGAAGGTTGAGTCGGGGGCACTTCTCCCACGTGAGAGTGTGATGGAAGCCTTCCAGATAGCGCAAAGGTGACTTTGCTGTCTGTGGGAGATATATCACAGCATACTTGGTTGTAGCATTTGCAGCAGAACCTGCTGTAAGCTTCGACATAGTTCAGCAGAAGGGTTGGTCTGAAGGAGCCTTTTGCCCTGCTATTCTATCCTGAGAACAAGGGTTTAGTGCTAAACACTACAAGCAGCAGAAACAGATCCTAATGCTAGGGGAATTTAAATGATCCTGGGTAAAGCTGCAAACAGTGCTCTATAAATCACAGTGTAAAGGTTATAAAAAATAACTCAGATCATTCTTTCCCCAATCCCAAACCGAATCATCAAGTAATAAAGTACAGCATCTATTTCCTAAAGACAGACTTTGCCATTTGTTTGGGTTTTTTTTTGACACAATCACCTACTTAGTGGATAAAGGGAATGCAATATATATATGTGGAGTCTAGTAAAGTACTTGATATGATACCTTGCAGAATTGTACTGAATATTATTTCCCAATGACTTGCAGAAGAGCATTGTCACGTGGATTGAGAGCTGACTGTAAAATAAAGGCTCAAAGTATTAAATCTGGAGTGTAGGGGGGAATATTTAATAGCATTCTATAGAGATTCATTCAGTTTAACGTCTTTATTAATAATGTGGATGTGGGAGTAAAAATACATTAATGAAATATGCAGGTGAGAATAAATTAGAACTTGAGGTGAACACCAGAGAGCACAAAGGCATAATACAAATGGGACTGAGTGAGATTAAGGAATCAGGCAGAAAATTAGAAAATGAGATTCAAATAGGAAAAATACAAACTAATATGTTTGAGGAAAATAATGTACCATACAGATACTCAAATAGTCTGAAAAGCTAGGATGAAGTGTAATGCTGAAAGAAGACCTCTTAGTAGTAGTTTATTGAAAACTGAGTAAAAGCTTACAGTGTAGCATGGGTCAGATCATTTTAGTTCTGTTTGAGGCTTCCTTCTTCAGATGGTGAAGAAACTGTAGCTGCTCTGACTTTGGTACTGCAGCCAACAGACTCATCGGACTCAGGAACACTGGACCTCTTTAAAAGTAAAAAAAAAAAAAAAAAAAAAAAATATTATCAGTGCTGAATTCCCATAACTAAAAAGGTAGTGACAAATGAGTGTATGATTTCATTCTATCTTAGCAGTGACATAACTATAACCAACAACAAAGTACCACACATTAAGATGATCCAAGGACCCAGACCTGAGAAATGGAAGGGAGAAGATCCACCACAAGCAAGCCATGGTTTGATTCACTTGTGTAGTGGGACTGCTTTGCTTCGCTCCTCCTTCAGATGAAGAAGTGATTGTGTGATTTTAGGTTAGATGCTGATTATATCACTATGACTATATCATGTGATTTTAAGTTATACTGAATACTATAGAGCATATTTGATTCAGTTCTCATCTGAGCCTGTTCCCAGGCATGGCGGAGATCTGGAACTCTACACGTATGTTTTTCAAGATCAGAAGGAAAAACTGCTTTTGGGAAATTATTGGAAGGTGTTGGAATGTGTCAGTAAACCAACTGTGCGAGGGACAATAAAAAAGCCACCTTTCTTCCTTGAAAAATACATAGAAGACAAAGTATCTCATATCTTGAGGAATCAGCAAATATTTAGGTCTGTAAGTTATTTTAACAATAGTTGCTTTATTCAGCAAGTTTCACTTCTGGTTTTTTTTTTTTTTTATTCCCCACATTAAATTGGTGCCAATTCTTATCCTCCCTCCTGCACCTAAATTAATAATTCTGAATCAGAACCAGATATTTTCTCAGGTATAATCATTAGCACTTATTAAAGGTCTTCAGATGCTCTAGGCTCTGTCTCATTGAGATTATTAAATGAATCTTTCACTTACTCACCTTCTGGTTATTTTTCAATTTGTTTGAAGATGGCTGCAATTAAATCTCTTTCATAAAAGACGAATTCCCCTAACAAGGAGCAGTTTGCAGCTCAGAGCTCCAAGTACGCTCTCCATGATCCCGAAGCAGCTTGTGTGACACAAGCTGCAGCGAGGAAAGAGTTTCTATTCTGCTTTTTTTTCCATGTGCTCACCAGCCTTCCATGCTTTTGCCTTCATGAACTCTTCTGTCTCATTTGAAATTCCTACAGATCTTTCTGATGCTGTCTGAGAGTTGTTCACATCTAAACATTTATGTTGGTTGCTTACTGTAAATAAGACTATGAGATAAGGGGGGCAAGAATCATTACATATGGCCTACCCATTCTTTTGTCCTCTGCACTCAGACAAAGGGCACTGTGAAAACTGCTTGGAAGCCACCTAGTTCAGACTTATGGCACATGGTTTGCAAGTTGTCAGCAGAAATTGTGGCATGCTGGTTGAGAAAATATTAAACTGATGGGGATGCAAAACAGAACAATGACAAGGAAAAACAGCCGAGATAAGAAAATCAGTGCATGGGTTTGGAGGGTTTCTTTTTAGGAGGAGGGGAAGTGTTGGTGTTTTGTTGTTTGTTTTTAAGCTTACAAGCATATTACTTTATCTCTGTTATGAGGTTTTCTTCTGTTTGACATAAATAAATTTTTAATCATAAAGGTAAGAATACATTGTATTTTGGGGTAACATAGGAAATGTTGACGTCTCTTGAGATAATGGGGTTTTGAGAAACAAATTTCCATGGTTTTTGACTTTCAGTGCATAACATGAAGGAGTTTAGATGCAGGTAATATACTTGGTCTCTTTGGAAGCTTGAAAACAGATTGTTACTTTGCATAATCAAGTTATTGATATCCAGTAATGAGTAACTCTATGTGAATCGCAGACAAACATTTCTAAAATAGAACTGTAAACATGCTGAATTGTTATTGCATGGTTTATTGTCACAAATTACTTTGGGTTCCTCTTAACACTATTTCTTCACCTCCCAAATATGACAAATCATTTAATCGGTAATGTGGTGGTTCTAGGCAGATGTCTTGATACCACCTCAGTAAGGCAGGCTGGTAATCAAGGCTGTAAGTAGAAACCTACCATACACTGGTGTTGTGGCTATCAGTAAGGTGATTTGAAACTGTAAAGCACTATTTAGGTGCTAACTGCTTATTCTGTCTTGAGCTATATGTACTACATTTTCTGAGTACTAGTATTTGTCTCGTTGCTCAGATATTTCCTGTCTTTATTAATAAAATTCTTAGAGAGCACAGACACTGTAGTAGTATTTAAAATTTGTGTAGATCCATCCATTCTAGAAATAGCACTGAAAGTTGTTCACCACCTTTCCCATGATTATTAGCTCTTATTACCATAGTGAATATTCTGAGTGTTCCAAAGTAACTGTATGCTACCATACATTTTCCAAAGTAGAAAATTGAAAAAAAATCAAGAATGAGGTACCAGTATTCCAAAGAACAAAAAGATCAGAAAACCCCCAAACTCTGCCTTAAACTTTCAAGTGCAAAAGTAGAACTAGATTTTTCCGTATCACATACATTAGACACAATTAAGGCATGTAGGGAAAAAACCAAATCTCTTATCCAGATTGCAAGTTTCATCAGTGTCATGGTTTAACCCTGCAGGCAGCTAAGCACCACACAGCTGTTCCCTCACTGCCCCCCAGTGGGATGGGGGAGAGAATCGGAAAAAAGGTAAAACTCATGGATGGTGGTTAATGAGGTTGCATTGGATAGTGTGGTACCTGAGCATGATGTAGATGGTATGGAATAAGAAGAGAATGTGCTGGTTTTGGCTGGGATAGGGTTAATTTTCTTCATAGTAGCTAGTATGGGGCTATGTTTTGGATTTGCGCTGGAAACAGTGTTGGTAATACAGGGTTGTTTTCATTATTGCTGAGCAGTGCTTACACAGTCAAGGCCTTTTCTGCTCCTCACACCACCTCACCAGTGAGAAGGCTGGGGGTGCACAAGACGTTGGGAGAGATCACTGCTGGGATAGCTGACCCCAACTGACCAAAGGGATATCCCATACCATATGATGTCATGCTCAGCATATAAAGCTGGGGGAAGAAGGACGGGGGGGACGTTTGGAGTGATGGCATTTATCTTCCCAAGTAACCATTAAGCGTGATGGAGCCCTGCTTTCCTGGAGATGGCTGAACACCTGCCTGCTGATGGGAAGCAGTGAATGAATTCCCTGTTTTGCTTTGCTTGTGCACGTGGCTTTTGTTTTACCTATTACCTATCTTTATCTCAATCCACGAGTTCTGCGTTTTTTCCAATTCTCTCCCCCATCACACTGTGTGGCGTTTAGCTGCCTGCAGGGTTAAACCACAACAATCAGTGTTTATGACAGTTATCCAGTCTTAAAATATATGCTTAGGCCAAGAAGTGAGTCATGTGATATTAAAAGTGTATGGCTTGGAGGAAGGGATTAAAATATTGAAATAATTGAACTGATTTCTATTAGTCTGTTATCTTCTTTTATCTTTAATTATTGGGGTTATTTTATTATGAACAAAATACATCAAAAGACAAAAGAACATCAAAGAACAAAAACATCCAAAAAAACCCCAAACTCTGCCTGAAACTTTCAAGTGCAAAAGTAAAACTAGTTTTTCTGTATCACATACATTAGACACAATTAAGGTGTGTAAGGAAAAAAATAAATCTCTTATCCAGATTGCAAGTTTCATCAGTGTTTATGATAGTTATCCAGTCCTAAAATATATGCTTAGGCCCAGAAGTGAGTCATGTGATATTAGAAGTGTATGGCTTGGGGGAGGGGATTAAAATATCGAAATGATTGAACTAAGTCCTATTAGTCTATTATCTTCTTTTATCTTTAATTATTGTTTTTTTTAATTATGTCATACTTTTTCTACTACTCAGCGGCACTGTTCCGAGGATATTAAAAATACCTCTTCTCCCAAATACATCTTGAACATTTTTCACAAACTGATCTCAGAAGCTACTTGGGGAAGATTGTGCTAACTTTTGGTCATGTCGCTAGATGATCTAAATCCCTCTCAAATAACGACAATATTTTTACTCACAAAATTAAAGTGGACTCGCATAAAGTCTGCAAACACAAATACCTCTTTCTTTTCCTTAGCTACCTGTACATTTTTGGCACTCCAATCAAAACCATTCCTTCTTGATTGGTGTAATACACACTTATTTCTATGGAATCAAGACCATTATTTCCAATTAGTATTTTAGAAACTGATACTTTTCCAGTATCATCACTATGGTAACATATTTCAGATTCTTCAATTCACAAATAATGGATATTGTTTAAAACACTCATTGATTGATCAAAATTCCCCAAATGCTTCTCCAGCTGCTTTTCACTTTTGTTCATTTCAAAAAAAACATTAGTGTTTTTTAGACAGGCCTTACTGCTCAGTTTGTATTTTTTATAAAGTGACCTGCCACCTAGACATTTGAGTTCCTTATGCTGTTCATTTCTTTTGAGATTGGCACTGCTACCATACAAGATAATGATGATGAGACAGTCTAAAGATAAAACATGTTTGGAAGGCACTTGGCATATATTATTAAACGAATGGGAAATGATCAGTTAAAGCAGCAGATGATTAGGAAGGAAGGCATATTTTACTTGCAAATAGGGCACAACTTGGCAAGTAAACTTGAGCAGGTTTTAGTACTATTGAAATGTTATGTTAGTACTTTGTGAACATTTGCAGGATGAGTCCATGCACCAAAACACTCCTGCTATAAAGAGTGCTAGGAGATTGTTTCTGTAAGGAAAAAACAGAAATACTGCTCTAATGAAGGAGATAATATGAAATTGTCAGAAATGTTGTTAAATTAGTGGACATACGCTTTGTAGTTGCTGTGTATCTTGTGGTAAATAAATTTAAAATTATTTAAATGTCAGAGTAGTGTGTAGTGAAGACTTAGTGGAAATTCATCAAAGTTCAAGCTCCTTTGTTAAATATTTCATTGTGCATGCCCCACATTCTCAGCTTTTACTTTTAAAGCAATAAAGTATCCATTGAAGTATACGGTAGTCTTCTTTTCCCCTCATTTTATTGTTCCTGACCACTTTTCAGATCATTAAAATATATTAAATCCCAATTTTGAGAGCTGAAGTTTAATTAATGGTTTACGGGTTTGTCCCCTGAAGCAAAATACCTCTGTGTCTGAGGACATGAAGGCAACCTGGAGTTGGGGAAAGCAGCTGACAGGGCTAATGCTGTTGCAGTTCTACCCCTGTAAGACATGGAAGGAACTTCAGGTTTTAGAATTGAGGAGAAATGGATTCAACACAGGGGTAGCAGCAAGAATCCCAAATTGTTACTGATGCTCCTCAGCATGTCCCTTCAGGGTAAAAGCCAAGACTTGGCGAAAAGGACAATGTAGGGGAAAGATGAAGAATGATGAGAAAAGGTAAAAAGAGGGATCTAAGAAATGCAATCAAATGTCAGAAATCCTTGCCATAAACAAGAAATTAAATGGAAATCCATGCTATATATTGTCTGACGACTTAAAATCAATGCAATAAAGGTAAGAAAAAGTATAGTAGCAATAAACAGGAAAATTAACACATTTAATAGTCCATGCCACATAGATTATAGCATTTTTTTAAGTCAGGAGGTATGTTCAGCATTGATTGAGGTTATAAAAAACCAAGCTTCTGATTATTAAAAATTACATTTATAGTGTTTGGGATTACACAGGAGAAAAGAATTAAATCCAAAAGGCATGCTTAAACTGTTGTGATTCTGTCTTTCCAAATTCTTCAGGCAGGACAGAACAGTAAATCAGGCTGTGAATTCCACCATTACTCTAATGAGATTATAGACCCACACTTGAAGACTGCAGTAACTTTTTGTGCTTCTCTCACATCCCCAAAATTACAGGAGAATTTGATTGAATGACAAGAGGAATCACTGTAAGATTAACATTCCCTCCTGCAAAGCGCAGTACCAAATTATAAGAATTATGTTATTCATCAACACAAGAGGATTTTCTTTCCCTCAGCCCTGTGTTAGCACATCTAGCACACACCCTGTTAGTGATCTAACACCTTGCCATCTAAAGTTTAGATGATATAACTTATTTCAGTCAGGTACAGATCATATCAAAATCTAAAATACAAACTACCTTCGACTACACTAAGGAGAACAATTTTTCATTTATGAACACTGTTAGTCATAACACTTTTCATCTATGCCGTGATATTTTTCATGGTATCTTTTCATCAAATTAATTTGTCATAACATTTATTTTGTGATGAATATCAAGACACATAATGGGTTGTGCAATGTATTTTTTACAGGATAAGTCACCTTCTGGAAGACAACAAAGAGAGCATTCCATATGAGAGGGACTGCTAAACATTTCTGCCTGAACTGAGTTATTCCCCCTATCTATAAAATATATGATACCAGTATCACACAAATGCTATGTTATTGTCCCAGCCTACTTCTCATAAAACCTCTTCTTTTCCACTGCTCCACTCACTATTCAACTGTCACATAAAAGCATTAATGTTGTAGGCATTTTAATTTATATTCTTCTGTCAAAGGCACCAGTTTTGCAAGATAGCAACAGTACCACTTTTCAATCAGTTGCCCTACTTTTCCATTAGTAGTATATTCAATTTTCTGTTACATACGAATTTACCAAAGGTTATCATTTGAGATTAAAATGTTACATATGGAAATAAGGGCTAATTAAAAAAAAAGGGGGGGGGGTGCTGGAGCTCAAGGAGAGAATTGACCTATGTTAAAAAGCTTGGTAATCATTTCTGTGAGACAGTCTAGTGTCCTCACTCTTTGGATTAGACAAGCTAACTTGCATTGGCCAAATGCAGAAGAGATATCATTGTATGGGTCCATGGGGGTGGACAGGAAGAGGGGAAAGAAGAAAGCAAATGGGTTTTGTCAGGGTGAAATCCTAGAAGGTGATAGTTTTATTTCATTGTACTCATTAAATGAGTTCAACTTAGCAGTGCCTACTAGCAAATATGCTCCAAGTCCTAAATCAATGAAAATATTTGTTCCTTATAGTTTATGCTCCAAATCAGAAGTATAACTAAGGCTGATGCAATCTAATATATATATTACATTCTCAGTGTATTTGTTTTTTCCTTCTTCAGTTTTTTGTCATGTACCATGGTATAAGGTTTTTTGAGTGCTGCAAAAATTAATACATGAAAGAAATTAATAAAAGGAGAAAAATACAGAATGAGATTTTGATGTTGCTAGTAAGTCAGTGAACTTGGATGATATTTACTATGTGGATTTTCATCATATAGTAACAATATTTTTACTGCATATTTTAGGGATTTTTATTGTTCCATAGAGGGGTTGAAGAAACAGTGCAAATATTACCTGTAGTTCTTGAATTTCAAATAGTGAACCTCAGGTGACACAGAATTATTATTGATCAGAGCTCTTTCTCAACACAAAGATCAGAGGGAGAATATTCACTCTTTTGAAACGAAATCCATCTTGATATAGAAGATTAAGTACAAGGTAGTCTCATGTCTCCAGTAAACTAATGTCTCCTAAGAATTCTTTTTGGAGACGCATGGTTATTTCTTAATCAACATTATTTTGTTCATGGTTTCTAAAGAAATTGGCACAGCTTTTCAGAAGGCAGAATGTTCACCTAGTTTCTAAGCTTGGGACCAATGTTTATTTTTGCTATCTCAATTTGATTTGATAGTACTGGGAAGCTGTCACCATCTGCTTCTATCTTATGAGATTTGTCTCACCATGTGAAAAATAATGGATGTGACCAGAATGTGCAGGTTGGTGAAAAAATTCACCTTTATATGCTATTTTGATTTTAATGAAAAAGCAACGGCTAATATAATGAGCACCAATGAACCCTCAGAAATATTTTCCCCTATTAAAAACTGAGGCTAATGAAAGTATTATTCAAAGAAGAAAGATATTTGTGACAAAAACACTTTTGGAACTTAGAGCATAAACTTGATGCTGTCAGAAAGCAGTCTTTCTGATTTCTAAAAGTTTGGGGTTTTTTTTAGTATATTCTCTATGACAATTCTGCGTTTTTTTACAGTTTATAACAGTATTTTATTGAGTAGGGAGAAAACTCATTTGAAGACCTGCCGTGGTTCATAGCTATTTTCATGTAAGAGAGAAATCTGAAAACAAACTTCTTAAAGCAACCTGTACTGGTACACTGAATAATAGGGCTAAAAGGATCAAAAAAAGATTAAATCCATTTTTGCAACAGGAGACTGAACTCCTAAACTGCCTTCTATTTTTCACTCCACAGATTCCTGGGGCACTGATAAATATAGGCCCTCAAAAATGTTGCTTAAAAACAGTAAGGTTGAACCTCCTTTTCAGTTTTTCCAGTCTTTTGTGCATCTGGCTACTGCAATAGCATAAAAAGGAACTTACCCTCTCCAGCTTCCATATCAGAAGAGAAAGTTGTTCCTGCATTTTTCTGCCTTTTCACTCATAAGCTGATGCAGTGCATCTATGTAGCAAAGACCTGAGCAGGTTATGTACCTGGGACAGCACACTGAAAACACGTACTTGGGACCTCAAAATATAATGTCTGCCTTCTCCAGTTTATCTGGCACCCTTGGGGATAGGGCAACTAAGGCTCTTCAGTTCTTTCTTCAACTAACAAGTTTGTCTGATTTTAATTTTTTTGTTTTTAGAAGTCTTTTGTTAGCCACTAAAGAAAAAAGAGGGGTCTCAAATCTTGTCATTTAACTCTTGACAGTTTGAAAACAGGTAGTCTGTCCAGATTTTTGCTAGAGCTCAATTTAAGGTATTTGACCAAGCCTAATGAATGTAGAAAAAAATCAAAAACTTTAAAGGAAAATAATTGCATAGGTCCACTTGACTCTGTTTTACAGTGTTCCTTGAATACTTAGTGATTTTATTTAATGGAGATGAATTTGCTTGTGGAGGTCAGAAGCACAAAGACAGACTTATTTTAGGTTTTGGATATTTTTTTTTCTGTGACTGCACGTAGTGGGTTGACCCTGGCTGGATGCCAGGTGCCCACCAAAGCCCCTCTCTCACTCCCCCTCCCAGCTGGACAGGGAGAGAAAATATAACGAAAGGCTTGTGGGTCAAGATGAGGACAGGGAGAGATCACTCACCAATTACCGTCACAGGCAAAACAGACTTGACTTGCGGAAATTAATTTATTACCAAACAAACCAGAGTAAGATAATGAGAAAGAAAAACTAAATCTTAAAACACCTTCCACCCCTACCCTCCCCTTCTTCCTGGGCTCAACTTCACTCCTAATTTTCTCTACCTCCTCCCCTCCAGCAGCACAGGGGGACAGGGAATGGGGGTTGCAGACAATTCATCACACGTTGTCTCTGACAATCCTTCCTCCTCGCTCTCTTCCCCTGCTCCAGCCTGGGGTCCCTCACACAGGAGACAGTCCTCCACAAACTTCTCCAGCATGAGTCCTTCCCACAGCCTGCAGTTCTTCACAGATTGCTCCAGTGTGGGTCCCTTCCACAGGGTGCAGTCATACAGGAACAGACTGCTCCAGCATGGGTCCCCCACGGGGTCACAAGTGCTGCCAGCAAACCTGCTCCAGCATGGCTCCTCTCTCCACGGGTCCACAGGTCCTGCCAAGAGCCTGCTCCAGTGCACGCTTCCCATGGGGTCACAGCCTCCTTCAGGCATCCACCTGCTCCAATGTGGGGTCCTCCATGGGCTGCAGGTGAAGATCTGCTCCACCGTTAACCTCCATGGGCTGCAGGGGGACAGCCTGCCTCACCATGGGCTTCACCAGGGGCTACAGGGGAATCTCTACTCCGGCACCTGGAGCACCTCCTCCCCCTCCTTCTTCACTGACCTCGGTGTCTGCAGGGTTGTCCCTCTCACATATTCTCACTCCTCTCTCTCGCTGCAATTGCACAGGGTTCCCCACCCCCCCTTTTAAAAATATGTTATCCCAGAGGCACTACCACTGTCACTGATTGGCTTGGCCTTGGCCAGCAGCAGGTGCATCTTGGAGCCGGCTGGCAATGGCTCTATCAGACATAGGGGAAGCTTCTAGCAGCTTCTCACAGAAGCCACCCCTGTAGCCCCCCCACTACCAAAACCTTGCCACGCAAACTCAGTACACTGCATGAAACTGTTTTTCACAACATCGAAGAGTTATAAACTACACTGTATATGGATGAAAGAAAAAAGCTTAAATATCACCTATAAAAGTATTAGCCCCTGCAAAGTTATCTGATTCTTAATTTAATGTATCAGTCAGAAATCTACATTAAATACCTACAAGAAAAAGGAAGACAAATATATACATAAGTATAAAACCAGAAATATATATATGCAGAAAAAGAGGATTTTACTATAAGTTGCTGGTTCATATTCAGGGTTGTTCAAATGGCTTGAAGCTCTAACTTTTACTCTCTCTCTAGTGTACAGCATTTGCAAATGGAAAGTAAAAGCAGATTGCAAATTTTTCTGCTAGCACCTGAAACAGTAGCTAAGACAAGGATGCAGCAGTAGCATCTCTGTCCTCTTCACATTTCCTCCTATCAACTTCCTTTCTTCCCAGCAAGTTAGTCAGAGAGGAGAAAATAATTTAAGAAAAATCACTCTTACATTGTGATGAGTCTGTCCAAGCCACTTAAATTGGCTTTGAGTAGCACTGCTCCAGGACTGAGGCAGAAAGCAGCAATAACAAATTCAGGGAAGAATCAGTTGTTCACTTGCCACCACCTTTTCCTATCTCCCTGCTCAAAGATTTGTCATTTCCTTAGATATACCAGAAGATAGACTGGATAAAAGGCATCTGGTTTAATTTGGCTGAGATTCATTACTTTAGATTCTCCAAGATCCATTCCGGAAAACTCATGTTTTCTTTCCTCATCTTTTTTACCTGTTGGAAGGTACCTAGCAGTACCTAGTCCAACTTCCTCCTTAGTTGCTATTCCTTTCTTAGTTAAGGAAATTAAATACTTTCAGAAAAGGAAATGTCTCTGTTCATCTTACAAATGATTAGGAGCTTAGTTCTCACATCAAATTAGCTGTGTTTTCTTCTGAGACACTTTCAAGTTCTGGTTCATCAGGCTGGGAGGAGTGCAAAAGTACAGCCTACAGTGCTTGCTATATCTTTACTGTAGGTAAAAGGAAAGGAAATCTCCTTGATCCTGTTTGGTGTGTCGGGGGTGGGGGGGGCAGGAACCTGCCTACTTTAGTCCTTTCCTTCAGAGAAAGGATGTTCATGAATTCAAAAACCCACATGGAAATCTTACAGTATGCTCTTATCCGAAGTATCTCTTCCAGCTCCATTATCTTCACCTGCAACCACATTCTTGCTTTGTCAAGGCCAATAGTATGTTTGGGGTTTTTTTTAAATATAAATATATTGTTTTAAACAGGGGACCTTGGTATTGTAATAGTATTCATCAGTTGAATGTTTTTCTCTTCTCCTGCATAAATTTTTCCTTCTTGTTTAGAATAGAATGTTTTCCTAGCAGATCTCTACTTCTGATTTGTTGCCATCTCTTCTTTATTTACATTAATACTCTGTTTACAACAATTACCGTAACTCACTCTAGCTAAAGGTTGAGGCCTGAAAAAATTGTTGCCCATCTCCCATTTCTAAAAGTACAAATCACAGTGAATAATGTAACTTCAACTCCAATGTGGAAGTATTATTTCAAAGTGAATAACAATAATGATCTTTAAATTACATGACCCAATTCTCTTCTGACTTTTATGTTTTCCTGTAGATCAGGAGTACATTTTTGAAGGCTATAAAGTTGCACTGACCTTTAATTAAAAAGGTAACTGCAGTATCAGTTTGTGTTTTTAATACCTTCAGAGGCTCTATTTAGTTCACCTTGATAGCTGGGGGAGGCAAGATGAGGGACTGGACATAGGTCTTGCAGCATTTCAGTGAGCCAACCACAATACTTCCTCAGTCCCTTCAGCAGCAAAGAACTAGTGCCTCTTCACCACACAAAAGCAACATTACAGCCTTCCCTCCTACCCTGGGACCTCTCAGTGGTCATGAGAAGGCATGAGGGGCTCTGACGGTGCCTTCCTCTCTCCTTTGGGGAAGCTTTCAGGTTAGAAGGAAGCACGCTGTGGCAAAGAGTGTGTGTAGGAATGATGTTTTGTTACAAATGTAACATTTGTTGCATTTGAGATCTCCCCCGATCCTTGTCTCCAACAAAATAAACAAACATAGTTGTTACAAAGCCAAGTACTGAAGTTGGGAAACATTTCTGTAGCATTCAACAACTTTATGCCTTCAGGTTTGAGCCTCTGATTATTTTTTTTGCCTCCTATTTACTGTCTCTTTGCCTGACTGTTTTTAATTTCTTGGGTGTTATTCAGGTCATTCCAACAGTAATGAGTTGGTCGCTCGCTGTGGGTGGAATCTTCTGAGATTTTAGTAACGAACACTTCCACTGATTAAATGTGAATTGTTTTCTTTTGAAGGCTTTGGCCAACATTGGAACTTTGGGTATGATTTTGTACATGGAAAGGAAATGGACAAAAGAGTGTACGGAATGTAAGGGCATGGTAAGCTCCCACTCTGGAGGGCAGGCTTTTGGTAAAACCATGTTTATTTATGGGACTTCATGGATAAGCATATTAGAAGTGTTTGATGAAACTGGAATTCAGCTGCTTGCAGAGCCAGGTGAAATTGTAGTTTCTAGTTCAGAGGAAATTTCCTTCATTCATATTCCCCCCCCCCAAAAAAAAAAAAAAAAAAGAGAGCAGGAGAGGGGGACTGGAATGACAATGTAATGATATCAATTTTCTTCTTAAATCTGAACTCCTTTCACACAAATTACCCAAACCACCCAAGGGCATTTGAGTACTGTTTTTCCTTGCTAGCTGCTTTGTTTTGTTTTTTTGGGGTTTTTTTTTTTGTTTTTTTTAATCAATGCTCCGTCGTTAGACACCAAAACCTTCTTTTGTCATCAATATATATTGTACCACAACTGGACAATGCCCAGATAAAAGGAAAGCTGACCAAAATCTCCCAGTATGATCTTTTGTTAACATCAATATATTGACATCAATAAAGTCTAAAAGATTATGACAGTTGTTCTTTCTGTGCCTGAGAAACTATAAGGCAGAAGACAAGCTGCAATAAGCATTTGGGTCAGGGCTTGTGTCAATGGAAGCACGACAAACTTTCAAAAGAAACAGCAGGCACTTTAAGTTAGGCTTAAAAAAAGGTAACGAACAAAGATAGAAGTAGCTTTCTTGGCCTTTTGGCACAAGGACAAAAAACCTCCAGTGAAGTGTTAGGAAATTCCTATGGGGTTATATCCTAACTTAAAAGAAGGACATTTCAAACGCAATGGTTTTAAAAAGAATTTAAAAGGAATTTATAACTACAAACTTGAAGCCAGACTTCTTTCTGAGATTGCATGTCAACAGATATTTACAGTATGTTGTGGTCAAGCTCATAGATGGTAGTAAAAATTCAGATTGGTAGTATGAAGGTATCATTTTAACTACATACTTAGACTTTTTTTCCCAAAACATTTTGTAATGTTAAAATTGTATTTAATCAGAGAGGACGTTTCCTGTGAAATTGAAGGCAATGGTAAGTTAAAAGAACCTCAGCTTGAGTTGGCAGAAAGCAATTTAGTTATTTCTGTAGTGCTGATGTATTGCCAAGGTCACAAACAAGACTGATTTATACAGGAAATATGAGTTAGAAAGGCTATTTAAGGGAGCTGTAAATACTTTGCTTAGATGTGCCTAGATGGATTTATTTCTTTCATCAGCTGCACTGAAAAATTATGATTTACCAGTAATCTTTGCACAATTCAGTGATAGAGTATTTGATAACTTTTCTTGAAAAGAAATCATCCCCACCATATTCTGCATATTAAACTGATATTCAAAGCAGATCATTCAGAATTAATAAAGATGTCCTGGAAATCTGCTGATCCAAGGGACAAATCTGCTAAGGAACGCCCAGCATAATAGAAACATGAACTGAAAGGGTCAAAGAAGTATTTTACACAAGTGGCTGTTAATGGGAATGTCACCTAAGCATTGGATAAACAAGGTTGAAACAGTTACACAGCTTAAAAGAAAAATAAACTACCACACCCAGTAATCTTCTTTACCAACAACACTCTTCCAAGTATCTTTTCTCATGATTACCTCTTCACTGTTGAGAAATGTTTCACTACTGAACCTAGCCAACTACTACCTGTAATAGGGCCCATCAGGTTTTACTCATTTTCCAAGGATTCAGTCAAAATGTTCTAACTGATACATTTGAGGTGGAAAATTATAAGTATTTGTCTCAAAAACCTTGATATGTAAAGATCTCCAGAGTGGAACTGCCTCTTTTATCTCCTTAGTTACTTGCTTAAAGACAACACTCAGGTCCCAGTTTTGCGCAGCTAAAACCGACGGCAGCTGGGTTGCATCACTGGTCTCAGCAGACAAAGGAAACAAGGCACACATTTAAATAACAGCACACAGCTTAAATTGTTGCCTCTGCTTCAAGTATAATATTCTCATTTTTCAAAAGTTTCTCCAAGTCTGGCCCAGGAGATGAGTTGAGAGATTGTCAAGTGTCCTGCTAAATGGATCTCCCTCAGAAAAACCCGTGATCACCTGGCAACAGCCACCTTCTCCCCTCCCCAGGTTTTCCAAAATGACCTGGAGGTAGGAAGGTCAATCTCAACAGAAATTGCTGAGCAGGTGGCAAGAAAGAGAAAGGCACAACTATTTAAGTGTTTAAAAGATATTCACTCCTATGGACTTCAGAAATAAGGAAAGCAATTACAGGCACGTTCACGGAGGGGAGGAAGTAAGTCAGACAAATGAACATGGCAGGAATTGTGATCTGTCCATAGCAAGTAACTTTTAAATGAATAATGCAAACATAAGCATTCAGAGGTGGAATAAGGTTATAAAAATGAAGGTTTTTTTACTAAGTTTACTGAAAAATAAACTTACCTCTTATGTCAAGAAAAAAAAAGTACTCTCAAGCAGGCTAGCTAATCTGCACGATTCACAGGTTCAGTTTCAGGAGATTAATGTTTGGACTTGGGCTTTCTACTTTTAAACCAAAAACTTTGTTTTAGCCTTTTTGTTAACAAAATTGCTACATACTTAGCTTTAACCCCAGTAACTCAATACCTGCTTTTCATAACTGCAGTGGTATCTGGAGCTTTACTTAAAATTACAATACCAGCATCAGAGGAAAGACAGTAGGAAAGAGTCTATAGCTTAACCAGGTAACTGGTAGAAAGCAAACACAAAGTCTACAGGCTGATAAAGTTTATTGTTTTTTCATTACTTACACTCATTACTGATAAAAGAAACAGTCACTGTAAGATTATTCTAAGGCACCTATTAACCAGTAGGCAAGATAGGAGGTTTAAATTCATACTCCTAGCTTGTGGGTAGCAAGAAAGCATCATCCTACACAAGCCACTAAGAAGATAGTTCATCAATGACTAATTGCCACCCATAACCACTATTCTACCCAGTTATGTTATGTTTTACATCTTGTGACACTTAGACACTTAAAACTTTCCTTGAGCTCCATGAGCTCAAGATGGAAAACTGATTAAAAAAGAAAGAAGTTTTGTCACTGGCTCCAAAAGGACTGAATTTTCCAAAGCTGTTCCTCCTCCTTTGTTTGTTTAGGAACACAAATCAAGCACAACTAAGCTTGTGAAGTGCAAAGAATTTTAAAGTAAACAGATTGTAATGAAAATTCACTCTTCCTGTTGTTTGAGTTTTCCTCTCTAGCTAAGAGCATCACATACACAGACTAACATAGCTTTCAGCTAAATTCAAGGCACTAGCCAAGAGAACACAAAAGGACTGAAAAACCTGTATGAGAAGAACAACAAATCGGTTAATAGTATTTTGCATCAAATCATGTGTTATTCTAAAAATTTTACTGCAAAAAGAAAGCTTCCTGCTAAAATGTCTGTGACATATTCCTGTATTATAGTATTCTTTCTTAGAAGAAAACGTTTTTAGGGGAAAATGGGGAAAAAAGCAAGAGCAATGACAATAAAGAGCTAGAACTAATTTTCCACTTTTTTTCTTTCCCATAGCTCCTCTCTGAATGACATTTCCATTTCTTCAGTACCCGCATTCCCACTCTAATGTTTTCTTTTACTGTCACTGTTCTTCTTTTTTTCCCTCACATGCATTCCTCTCCATTCAATAGACACTGTTTTCCTCCCTGAAAACTGCTTACACATACCACGAAAATTCCTACAATGCCTTTGAATCCTTGGGGTGGACAACATCGGGTAGTCAGTGGGTAGCACTGGTCTCCGAGGTGACCATGCCCCAACAGGAAATGAGAAAAGGACATCCAACACTTTTCTACCACAGGAGGGAAAATTGAGGTCACTACTCTACTTGAGAATTGTGATCTTTTGGCAAAAAAAATCCCACACAAGATTATAATTCATCTAGTATAAACATGAAGGCAATTTCCTCTCTATAAAATTGCTTTTCTATTTCCTCAGAATTCACAGAATTATTTCAAGGCCGACGTTCTGGGGAGGTGGCAGGTCACAGGTAATTTTAATCCCAATGTAAGTAAATATAAAAAAGGAAAAGCAAATAAACCCTTTGTTTTCTTGAAGAAAATAAAATTATCAGGACACCAGTTGAACTGGAAAAATGAAAAACAGAAACAGTCATTTAAGAGCTAGTGACTAAGGTTTAAAATGCAGAAGTCTTATATTGCAGTAGCTGATTCATTACTGATACTAAGACAATAGGTCTACTTGCCATTATTTTTGATCAATGAGAATGAGTTTTCTGCTCTTAGTTATGGCCCTTTCTCGGACCATCTTCTTTAATTTTATAATTTGTGAATATTCCTCAGGGCTCTGCCTGTGCAATCCTGAAGGAGCATGTTAAAGGGCACCAGAGGAAAATTCCTTGCCCAGGATCATTTAAAAAAATCTCCCTCAAGCAGATTAAAAAAAAAAAAGTACATATTTACTGGAACTCCAGGGATCTTGTTTGGTGTCAGAATCATATCATTGAGAAGTTTTTCTTAGTGTAGACTTGAACAAATTGGAAAGCAAGATGCAGTAGTAACACACTTCTGATATAACAAATTGCTCTTTATTTAAAGTTACTTTTTAAATACGAATAAGATTTTAAAGCCTGTCAAAGATGGCATGCAAAGATAAAAATAAAGAAGTGTCAGGAACAAAAATGTTCTTTTTCTCTTCCTCTGAATTAATTTGCATGTCAGTCAAAAAATCTGTCAATGCATATGCAATATAAGCAGCATGACTTACACTAGTAAAAGCGTAGGAAAAAGGAACAAGAAGAACTGAAGAAAAAGAAGAAAACGACAGCTGTGATGAGCAAGGATTCTTCCCAATCTATAGTATGTATTCAACTATAACAATACACCCAGAGATGGTGAAGAAATGATGACAGAACTGTCAATTATAGCTGAGCAGAGTGTAAACAGAGATACAAAATCTGCTGAGCAGAACTGACACCAGGTGGTAGGGCTTCTCTGCCGACTCACCCCACCAGCCAGAGTGCAAACCCTGTTGAGCAGCAGGGATGCCACTCCCTGGTGGCAGCCCTCCCAGGCTAACGAAGTGGTGGTGGGAGCAGCTCTCAGCAGAGAAAAGGTTAGAATAAATGAGGTCCTAATGGGAAACAGCAGACACAAAAGGCGTTGGCCGAGATGTAAATCAGATTATTGATTGCTACATTTCAAATTCATTTGAACCCCAGGAAAGGAATCAGTTGGGACCCTAATTCAAGGTCTTGTTTGCCCAAGTGAATAAGAGGTAGAGATTCAGCTTGTTTAGAGGTTTTTGCAGCCTGTTTAGAGGTGTCTTTCAAGTAAATCTTTCATTTGAAACTTTTAATTGAAACTTTCCTTCATAAAAAAAAAATCATTCTATTTTTCAGCATTCAATGTCAAGGGCACTGGGAGGTAAATGAGTGCTGTTTGCAAATACCATTAATAAAGCTAAAGCTACTTTTTAATCAAATACCACAAACTCCTCTATTCAGAATCTGAAACCAGACTAACTTCAGGCTTCACACGTACGAAGCACCCTATGGAACAGTATCAGCTTCCCTTCAGTTCCCATAGGTTCACCTTGAACATGACCAGCAACTCCGCACAATACATAAGGTGGGACAGAATTCAGCTTTGGCATCGTCCTAGGAGAAAGGAGCAGGGTGGGGAGAAGAACCCAACATGAAAAACCTTAACATCACTTCTGTCTCAAGAAAAAACAGCTGCAACTGATTGCATGCAGAAAGAAGATCTGTTGAATAATGAGTTCCTATTTTTTACACATATTCACATACTGAAAAGAATTGTACTCCAAATACGGATTTGAAGGTTCCAACCCAGGCAGCTGGCATCGCCAGCACACTGGGCTGGCATTTTAAGTTATAGGTAACACTGAAAAGGGAAACATGTTAAACGTTGTTTCTCTCAGTCATTAAGATTTGATCATTCTGAGCCCGTTGCTCAGAGAAAGGCAGCCAAGCCTTTCTTCCGCAAACCAGCAAGGGATTGTCTTGTCAGTCAAATTCTGCCTAAAGAAATAATGTTTCCTGTGATGTTCTTCTTAATTGACTTCTTCACAACACTCAGCCTTTATATGGGAGATGGGGTTTCATTCCTCTGCCTTGACTGAGCAGCTCAAACTCCCATTTCCAACCTGAAAATGAAGTGCCTTGCTCTGTCTGCCATTCCAGACTTCAAAGAAAATACTCAGATTCTCCTGCTGATGTTTTTGCAGAATAGATAGACTGTACCGTTGGGGCAGAAAAGCTATGGGTAAGGATATCAAGGAATTCACCAGGAAATTGAAGGTACCCGATTTTCATACTCTGCTCAGTATCCTTTGAACATTTTATACTAAGTAACTGTCACGGACGTACACTAAAACTAACCGAAACAAAGGACAAACTCGAACGATTTTACTGCACAAAACAACCAAAACCGCACAACAGAAACCGATGAGAAACAGGGGCAAAGCGACATCAACCAACACTGTAGTAACACGTCACAGGTTCGAGGGGTCAGTCGGCCGGGGTGTCGCTGCTGCACGTCAGCACACACGGCACTGATGACCCAAACCCCACACACTCACTCACTCGGGGGAAACTCCCTCCCTCCCTCGCTCCCTCCCGCGGGTGCCCAGAGGCACCATCGCTCCCCCGGGGGCGAGGGCTCACTCGAGGGCACCCCGCAGAAGCCGCTCACCGCAGGAGGCGAGGGCCCTCACTGCCGGGCGGTTTCCTCAGGCGGCGGCGCCCCGGCCCCAGGGGAGAGGCTCCGCACACGGACCCGCCGCTCTGAGAAGGCCGCTCCAGGGGGTCCCCGGCGGCGCCCGTTTGCGCCCCGGGGCGGCTCTGAGCCGTGGCCACCGCCGGCCACGATCCAGAAGCTTCTCCGAGCCCGGGCGCCTCATTGCCTGCGGGCCCCGCCCGGCGGCCGGGAGGCCCGGCCCCTGCTGCTCCCCTGCCGAGGGGCGCCCGGGCCGGGGGCGCCGCGCCGCACAAAAGGCGCGAAAATGAGGCGCGAAAGGGCGGTGATCGCCGTGGGAAACGCCCCCGTCTTCACGGAGGGGAGGGCTGTACCTCTCACAGAAACCTATGAATAAAATACAAATACTATTACTGGATCCCATGGGAACTAGAGAGCTCCACCACGCCAGATCAGTTCGTGCATATTTGCTTTTTTCTTCTTTCTCTTAGTGTGCTAATTTTGTCAACAACAGCAAAAATTTAAACTTAAAACATGGTTGATAAGGCAGACTACTGAACAGTAAGACATTGAAGTTTGTTCCCTTAACATTAAAGTTCTGCTGTAAGAGCTCGGTTATTATATTAAAAAGGTAAAGGAAATGCAACCACTATCTCTTTTTTCAACTCTGAATGCTTTTTTGCAGTTCTGCTCCACGATCAAAGAGATGCCTAAAATGCCTGTTCTCATAGGATTTAGGCATTAGTAGCTCAGCATGAAGCTACTCAGCCTTGAGCGGACTCAGACCTCTGCGCCAGGCAGAAGGAGACCTTGTGGTGTCTCATACTGAGGCATCTGGGCATTTTTCATGCTCCGGGGTCAGAAGGAAGGGATTGCTGAGGACCCCACCTTTGGCCTTCAACATTTTGAAAGCAAGGAAGATTGTGGTGTTGTAGCAAGAGAATAGCAAAACTCCATATGCATCTCTCTGGTAGCAAATGGGATTTTATTTTTAAAGAAAACTGTTTTCGCTCACAGTCTTTCACACCAGTGGGCATGCGTCTTAGCGGTCCTGACAGCTAGGCTTTCTTGGGATGATGAAGAAGAGGAGGGATGGTGCCTATCAAGGTTTTATTACATCTTCTGGATTGTTTTGAGATTGGTGATTGTGCGCTGGTTTTGGATGTGCCTTTTTTAGTTTTTCAGAACTGATGGTGGTTAGGAAGTTTTGCCTCTAGCATATCTCGCCTCCATGAGTCACTGTCTTCTACTTACTGTTTCGTCTCTTGTCTGCGTGTCATAAGGCTTCAGTCATATCTCACCTTCTTACCACTACTTCTTGATGGCTTGAGTCTTTTGAGCAAGCTGTCCTCTTCCTAATCCCAGAGGTGCTGAGAAGCTGCATGGAAATGTGCCCAATCTCGGTAACCTGCTAATGTACATGTTGTCCAGCTGTGCCATTCCTACATCCCTTCTTCTGGTATTCCTGCCTGGTGTTTCCACAGTCATTCCGATAGTCCCATTCATACCTATTTTAGTGTTTGCATTACAGATCTCTTCAGTGTAAGGTCAGAAATAATGACTCAGATAATCAGGTCCCTTCTGTGGATCTCCATTTTACTGTGAAATGAAGAACAGATATGGTTTTTAGGAATCAGAAAAGATGATGAATGAGAAAGTTGCATTGCTTTTATGCCTTCTTCATTAGAGCATTCTCGATTTTAGAGACTTGAATAATTCAGTCATCAGTGATAAATTCAAAAGAGGGTGGAGTTAAAAGATGCAGGGAGGGAGAGTGTCCTGCAAGTAATAAATTCAAATCAGTAAGAGTTCTGTTATTGTGATGTTAGTGTTTCATGACATAGGCAAGTCCTAATCTCTCCAGTTTCCGCATTGTGGTGACAGACACTAGGTCTGGCAAAGGAACACAAGTGCATATTAAAATACTGGTACAATTGACAGTGCAAACATAGCCTAAGAGCCTGGACCACTGGTCTGGATGGTGGTAGGTGCAGTACCCCAAACAGAATTATTGAGAATGAAAAAAAAAAACCCCAACAAAACAAACCTGTTCATATGTTGTGTAAAAAACCAAATACTCTGATGTGATTTATGGCAAAGATAAATACTGGGAACACATAAAACACTGAAATTATTTCTTGAATATTTCTCTTTCTGCCTTCTAATGCTCAGCAGGCTGCTATATCTGTTTTTTTCAGGCTCTCTCACATCCTACATAAAAACTCACTACAAATTTATTTTCAATCCTTTCAGCTCTCACTTTCCTTTTTTTCTGGAACATATTTTTCCCTTATGAAGTGTTGTTTTGCTGAATTGAAATGTTCAGATAAAGGCAATGATTTTTAAAAAAAGAAATCAGGGTGTTACCATTCTTAGAAATGTTGATATATTACTATAAACTTTTAAGAATATATGTAAAAATATATTAAAGCTTCAAAGAACTTAAAAGTAAGATGGATTTGGATTTTTTTCCTTTAATTTTAGGATACTATCACATTTTCATTTTCAGGAAATTTCCAATAAAATGGAAAATCTGATCTCCTTGTCAGCTCTACTTATTCTCTGTTATTTTACAAACTTTGATGTAAACTAATAGGTAGGTATATTATATTGGGCTTTGTGAACTTACATTTTAAGTTAGAGCATCTAAAATGGTCTTCTGGAGTCTTGCTAAGGAGCTTATATTCAAAATTTGGATTCCTACAGGACCAATAAAGTAACAGCTACACAGGTAAGTAACTGTGTTACAATCATTTTTTTCAAAAAGATAAAGGAATTACTTATGTGAATAAGTTCAGTATGCCAATGCAACATCATCACCTTTGTTATGAATTTGAATGGACGCAATTAAAAAAGATAAGAATTATGATTACTCTTATAACTGTAAGTCAAATAAGTATCACATATACATGTATTTGAATTTTAGACCCATGTAAACTCTGCAAGGTTTTGCTCAGGGCCATAATCTCAATGTGAAAAACAGATTCACCAAAGCTGTTTGTGTATCTTCCTTGCCTGCTTTGTGGGCCAGATCTTTAAAACTATGGAGAGATTTTCACCAATTTCAAGCATATCAGAATTTGCTCACTATAAATACATACACATATAATTTTTACCGGCACAGCCCCATTTACATGCCACAGAACAAGAGCATTTCTTGTCCTCCCTTGATATTCCTTCAAAAAGCAAATCTTCTGCACAAAAGAAGAATGGTTTCTAGGGATTCATTATACTCTAAGACCTATTTTATTGAATTATATACAGCTATTTTCTGCAAAGGTTGAGCTGCCACACTTGAAGAGGCTGAACTTTGAGATCCATCCCCTATCCATATAGAAACCACTCACTCAAATGTGTTGAATTTGTCAATGTTAATTACATTAATGCATACCTTGGCAAGGAAACAAAATGTATACATGAATATTGGGGAAAAATTCTTAAAGCATGCTCTTTTGTAAAGTAGTTCAGATAGTTAATGAGTTAAATCTAGCCCCAAATACACACAAATATATGTAGCTTTAAGCAAGACTGACGTTGAAGTCAGTAGGACTACTCAGCATGCAGTCAGTTATTTAAATATGAGGACCTTGCTGTTTTGGGATTAGAGCTGCAACTCAGAGAGGAAAGTAAGTATGAACTACCTTTTTTTTTTTTATTCCAAGGATTAAGAAAAACCCAAAAGTCAATTTGAAACCCATGGTATTTTGATCAAGAATAAAACAGCACAGATCAAACATGTTTTGCTTACATGCTTGTACTATGCTGCCAGAAGATGAATATGATTACATCAACTTGCAGTGAACACATGCCATCACAAGATACTGTGATTTCAGTATTGATCTTAAAAGGAAGTATTGGTGACTTTGTGGCAAAAGTCTAAGTCAGTCAACCCAGATTTCTAAGTTTACATTTTTTGCCTGAACAGATGTTTGCCACCTACATAGAGCACCTGGTAATCTGTCACTTTACTTATCTTAACCATTTTAATAAAGTTCTTAAGGACACTGTATTTGAACAACTAAGAAGTTGTTACAATGGTACTTCAGTTTATTGGCAGATTTAAAAATCCCTCAAAAAGGATAACTCTTTTAAGAAGTAATATATCACTTCTAAGAGACTTCCAGGTAAACAAGCAATAGCAATTATCATTGCCACATTGTACTGTAAATAGAACACTCTATGAAATAAAAATGCCAGTCCACACACTCACTTTCTCTCTCTCTACATCTCAGAGCATCACATATCACCGCAGATTATTTTAGTACAACAAACCAGAAATACATCCACAATTTAGGAGAAAGGGAACAAACAGCTGGTACTCTGAATGAACCAGGGGTCAAGAGGAAACAAGAGCGAAGGACAGGATCATACAAAATGAATATGACCATTAGCATTTGTGCAGAGAGGAAAAAAGAGTCAACTCAGAAAGTCTCTAAAATATCCACATTTATCCATTTTGTCTGCTTTGAACTATGGAGGGCTCGCTCGTTGCTGGGAATCCACCTTGCATTCCAGAAGAACTAAAGAACATCTCCAAATTCCTGTTGCCAATTAGAAAAAATATTCCTTCTGGAATCAAGTGCTAATCCTACCTTTGATCATCTGACTTTTTTTCTTACACATAGGTAAAAGATAAAAATGGAAAAATCAAATATAGAACAATTCTCTGCTCTCCTGCTGCCATCTCTAGATATTGCTATTTTGGATAAAGAAATAAAGTTGCAAAGCCAAATGTGAATCACAATAAGGACCCTACGACATATTCATCACCATACTTAAGATGCAACATATTTACCCCATGATGTTTCTTTCAACGAACTAGCCATTTAAACACTTTTTCCAGGGAATGGACCCTTTCATAAAATAATCCATCGACCACAATGCAAAAAGCTTTCTGAGAGGAATTTCAAAGGTGTCGGTTTTAAATTTCTTTTTTTCCTAGCATTTTCAATAAATATATCTACTTTGCCTTCATGTAAGATAGAAGTCAAGATGTGCTTTCCTTCCAGCATGTCTTGGTTCCATAAGAAACTAGAGCCCTTATTATAATAGGAACACTCAGAATGGCTTGGCAGTGGGAACATACCCTGTGTAGAAGATGCTCCCCATGCCAGAGAAGGAAGAGATGGGATTGTGTACGCATTTCTTCAGGTTATGTAAAAGAAAAAAGCAATTCATGTTGTATAGTGCATGATTTATTAAGTGTGCCTTGGGAATACCTTTGAAATGAAGGAGATGAGGGAAAACTTTGTTTTGATCATTGGGGATTCTTAACATTAAAAATGCATCACGGAGTACAGTCAAATGTGTACTTAGCAGTTTGAAAACCTCAGCTGCAGCCCAGCTTTGGACGTAGGTATGTGAATCCTGACAACATCGTGAACTGGGTGATCAAGTCTTTAGTTGGATATAACCCATACAGTTAGCTAAAGAAGTAAAATCCAGAAATATTAAAATAACCTCTGATTTTGGGAAATTTCACCTGTGGAAAACTATATGACAATATGGCCATAAAGCAGACTGGCAGAGCAGTTCCAACTCACATTTTTTGTAGACAGAGAGGCAAAACAAGGCATCCAGTTACCTTGTGTAATCCTTTGCTTCATATATTAGCTCTAGCAGCATACAGAAGTGATGAGTTTTACAAAGGAACTTGAATCAAAAGGGAGTCTCATTTCCACATAAATTGCAAGTGTAGCAGTTGTTTTGGAAGCTGAAATATTCTCTTCTGCCATGATTTTATTGAAGTTTTGTTACAGGTTTTACAGCTGCTATTCCTGTCTTTCTAAATCCTGAGTGTGTTCCTGGCTCCCAAATTCACAGACAATGCTTCAAAAACAATGCTTTAAAGCACACTAACACAAGATATTTTTAAAAGTTCATAAGGAGAAATTAATTTCTCTGTACTCCCTACAAGTCTGATTGAAGGGCATCATTATGTTGTAGTTTTATGTGCAGCGAGCTTTGCGATGATACGCAAGAGCAGTCTGGCATCTCTCGAAGACATTGTTTAAATAGTGTCAGTAGAGGAGGAACCATAAGCAGCTGAAGAGCTTGTTCCGGCACAGACATTGAGATGCAATTCATGACGGATGGAGTTCAGTTGTTGAAGAGGAACCATTGGAGCAAGTAAAATGATGACGTGGCATCAGAGCTGAAGCAGCTGCAGATGGGATAATCCAAGAGGACAATACATATGCTGAGGCAGGAGGAACTGTCAATAGGGACAGCTTGTCTGGTTATTTGGATGCCAATTCTATAGCATGTGTTTGCTTGTGTGCTGCATCAATGGAGACAGTCACTTGACAGTCAGGCAGCTTGTTTGGGAAGTTCAGCATTACCTGTCCTAATCATTTGTTAGGAGACAGACATAAGATGCTGCAGGCAACGTGAACTGAAGAAAAAAAAAAAACAACAACTAAGAAATAATGTCAAACTAGTCATATTTTCAGATCTCTCTTTAAATTTGTGTTGCCAAATACTGGTCTTGTTAAAATAAATCAACTGGTACCTATGACCCCCCCTTCTCCCCTCACAAAGGTATGTTCATAAACATCCACATTTTTCACATTCCCATTGAAGGAAAAAAATTGCCAAATAACACCAGTAGGAAAGCTGATAAATGACAGACCTCCTTCAGAAACTGATAGGAAAAAAAGCCAAATATGATGGTGAAAAGAGGAACAAAGGGAACCTTACTGGTGCGTAACAGTGAGTGGATTACTTTTCTAAATGAAAAGACAGGCTAGAGATCTAACTAGAAATTAATCCAGTTTAGCACTGTCATCACTTTTACCTCTGTCTCTGTACATTGTATGGCCCTCCCCTCCCCTCTCTTCTCTTCTTTCTTTGGATCTTTGATCTCTTATGTCTGCCTAATCTGAGTTACCTCACATAATCTTAATGTTGACTGTGAACCTCCTCTGTGCCCTCTTGAAAGTAATTTTGTTGCTGTATGCTTGTGAAGTGCAAAGCTTTGTCTTAATCCTGCTCCATCGTGAACGGGTTTGTTGACCCTGTTTTCTTATAGAGCAGGAGCCAAAGATTTGCTTTCCAGAACAATCTTAAGAGCAAGCACCCATATGTGATGAGTATCTGTATTTCTTGCTCTACATATGTTGCAGTTTTGGTACTCTGCAGGAGTAGTGTATCAGAAATATCGCTCACCTCATCTAGAAATATTATCTTTGTGGACTAGAAGGCTAGAATTGCCAACACAAAAAAGTTATATCCTAAAATTAAACCTCTACAATTAACACCTATATAGCAGGAAGACAGCAGAGATGATACCATTCCTCATTTTTACAGCTGTACAAAATTGGTAAGAATACTAATCAAGGCATGAACAGGAAAAAGTGGGGACCAATCAACAGGGAGACAATAAGAAACTTTCTTATTGCAAAGAAAGCAATAAAGAGGAAAAAAATTGAGAAAAAGGCAATTACTTATAAGCTTCCTCCTGACCGCTCAGAAGGACTAACAATACTCCAAATCTGGAAATTTTTATTGGAACCACTGAGGGTACTGATTAAGGTGAAGGAAAATATTTTATAATGTTCATTTGTAGACTTAGAATTAAAAAAAAAAATCCTCCAATTGCTCAAAAAATATATAAGAGGACTTTCATTTAACTTTTCCTGAAAAGATGAGGCATGCATTATTAATTGAGATGGAATATGAAATATACGATATTAGATCAAAACAAGCTTTTTATAAGAATTTCTCCACAGGTGCCAATTAGGAGTCATAATGGAAGCTGAATGACAACCTTTACTACAGCATTCAGCAACAGGAACAAAATTCAGTAAACTGTAGCACCTTTAGCTTGGCAATATTGCAGTAATCTGGAGTTACATATTTTGTTTTTCTAGTACAAGCTGTTTCTCTGTAACTAGTCAAAGAGCAAACAAATATCTGCGCACTGTATGTCACTCATTTAATTTGTTATGATTGTAGAATACCTCATCAGGAAAGTGAATACATAAGTAATGAAAACATTAGCTGTCATTGAGGAATTTGAAATACACAGCTTGTAAAAATGTTCCATCTAATTGTTTAGATGCAAACGTCAACAAGTAAGGTAAAGACACTGCAGAGATTGTGAAAAAAAGTAAACTAGCATGAGAATGAGAAGCAAAAAAGGAAAGATTGAAAAGACTTATAAAGGGATAACGAAAGAAAGACATTTATGATTTCATTGGTATAGGTGTTTAGAGTTATACTGAGGCATTCGTCTATGGTAGAATGAAGAATTGGATTGGCAGGACCACGTACTGGCAGAAAGCAGCAGTAATTCAATGAATAAAATAAATTTTTCATTCTGTAGGCACAACATTGTTACAGTATGTACTCTGTTTTACCTAACCTCTAAAAACCATGCAGGGGGAACTGTGACAGCTGAGAGGCTAAAAAAAAAAAAAAGAAGAATCCCAAATTTCCATTTGGTATACTAGACTAGAAGCGTAACAGCTCTTTCAGGGAAAGGACCATTTAATATTGTAGTCAAACAAATCACTACCCTGCACAATTAAAGCAGTGTCCACGATCACTTTACACAACTACCAGCAAGAACTGAAAATAAACAAATGACATTTCTGATTTAAAATTGTAATTTGTCCCCACCTGTGAAGAATTTAGGAAGCAGAACAATAGACAAGTTACAGAACACTTAAAATGTCCAAAACATATAGACAGTTCAAAAGAGGGTCAGGCTATTACAGGAGAATATTTTTTAACCACAAGAACAGATATGAACAGCACTTCACAGAATATAAAAGAAGATTAAGTCCTCACTATATAGCATTCAAGGTTCAGATCCTGCAGTCTTTTTTCATAGAATAATCCCATTGGATTCAATCATTAAATGTCCATTCACGCAAAACCCGTGGGTTGGTGGTAGCCGTTTCACTTGGCTTTAGAAGAAGGTTTTCCCACAGCTCAGCCTCAGAACTACACATAGAATTGAGAATTACACCATTTGCATGAGAAAGGGTTTGAAGTTCAACCTCCAAATGATCCTTTAGGAGTTTCAACTGGTCTGAGGAAGAACACAACACGAGAGTAAGTTATCTGTACCATTTAGAGATACCTCTCACAAGGCTAAGTACTGAAGTTCTAAGTCTACAGATAGTTGACTTTCATAAGTAGAGCAAAATATATGACATCGAAGTGGCATATTCAACAAAATGATTAAATAAGATACCATTTCACGGGAGTAATAACTGCAACCTTTAATGTTACTGCTTTGCTAATATCTTAGCTTCAGGAAAGTAACTAGTTAATCAAGGGGGGAAAAGTCATCCACTTCTAAATTTACAGGTAAAACTAATTTAATGATAAAATATTTCAGAGCCTGGTTCATCTATCACATTAACAAACACTTTTTTTTCCTTTTAACCTACAGTTTAAGTACTAAACTGGAATCTACTGCTTAGTCCAATAAGACTCCAATTTTCTCAGATTATGTAAATTATTCAGTTACCTCTTCTACTCCAGCTGGGACTTCTCTATGAATTAGAACATAGCTACCAATCTTCTAACTTTTGGGAATTATGGCAAATGGCCTTTTCGGGAGAAATTAAATACTCAAAATCATTTCTTGGACTAATACCCATTTCTCAAGTAAGGTCCAAAGCACAAGGTAACCTCATCGTCTTCATTCTTATTCCTGCACCCACTTGTACTCTTGCTCTTTCTAAGCCACTGGTTCACTGAAAGGTTAAGTAGTCCATGAAAAGTGAAACAGCTACAGCAGGAAGAAACAAGAGCATCCCTGACCCAGGTCAGCTTATAGCTACTTTGGGAGATGTAAATTGAACTCTTTTCAGTCAGCGAATGGAATTGAACCCTGTTTCCCAAACCCTGTGTTGGCCCTTCAAAGCACAGCTTGGTAAAACAAGCAGCACAGGTCAAGTCCAGATTTTGGGAAGTGGGAAAGGAGAAGAAGGGATGCTTTGCTACCTTCCCAACAGATTCTGTCTGTGCAATATAGCATGTCTATACAACTCTTCCTCTTGGATCATGGCTACTGAGCCTTTTCTCTGAAATAAAAAGACATGACCTCTTACTTCATTTTTGAATGAACTACCTTAGACACTGGGTTTTTTGTGCAAAGTTTAGGCAGGAGAGTATTTCCTCTCTCATCATTGCATAAAAGGTCTGTGATGGTCTTGAAAATTGTAAGCTGGTTTCACAAAATCACATTTTAGGGGATTTTTTAGGCATTTTAGGGGGCTGTTAATCCAAGAGCTGTAAATTTTACTAGAGGATAAGCAACTTCAAAGTCAGGGTCTGTGTTTAAATTATATTTTAGGTTTAAGTTTAGATCACCTGACATCTATAAGTGATAGGCTGCACGGAGGTAAGCAGGCACAATCTTTGGCTGAGTTTGGGACCACAGCAGGAGATGAAGCCGAGCTCTTGTCAGCTCCCAGTGCACACGTCAAAGAGCATGTCTTCTTGTAGTGTGGATACTTTGAGCACATGCACTGTCAGCCCAAGTCTGCTGTTTTATATCAGTCCGTGCTTTATAGAGACATGTGGCTGATGCCAGCAGACAAGTTGCTACAGGCTTTTTCTTCAAGTGATCTGAAGTTCCAGCGTGCTCCATAGGAAAAGCAGGACGCTTGAATTCAAGCTGTTCTGAAAATCCTCTGGGTTTACTGCATTCAAGCACTGGCTACTAAGGCTATGCAATGCTGTTGCATGATCACAGAGCACATATGCTTTAGCAAATGCTCAGGCGGTTAGATGTCAGAGTATCTAAATTCCCTTGTGGTCTTGTGCCCAACAGAGAAACTCTCAGTGAACAAGCAAGACAAGTAAAAGCCTGGATGGTGAAAGAAGTAATTCGTGTTCACATGAGACATGGTTAACTATTTCTTAGTCATGGAAAATTGAGAGGCCATAATTCTTACTATTAGCTTAACCTGCTCAGCAGTTTGAGCATAATGTTATGGGAAATGTTACTGTATCAACTTTACCCCTAAGTATCATGTTCCAGAAGTTGGAGGATACAGCAATTTCTAAATTTTTTTCCATGTCATGATGCATGTTTCCTTCCTTGATGGTGCAAATTAGACGAGTAGAAAAAGAAATCACATAATATCAAGTAAAAAGAGAAGACCCTCCCTGTGGCTTAGCATACAGAATTGAACAAGGTATAACATTTGTATTTCAAATGTTCTGAAACACCTTAGGAAATAGCTGTTTGCTAGCTTAAAATATAGCTATGATGACCCAAAAGCTGCTGTGCTGACCCAGTCAAAACTAGATGATCCAGCCTCAGCAGACTACCTAGAAAAACTTGGTTGTAATTTTGATATTGGGATAGAGATCAATTACCCCATTTAAAAAGAACACACAAAGATCTTTGCATTCTATCACAATGATAAAATATTGTATTTTTCTCCCATCTTTTGTTACTGCCTTTTAAATAATTTCTTTCTTTGGTTCAGTGGGTCTCTTCCTTTTGAATTATTACACTATTTTCTTAAAGTATCCCAGACATTTGTGACTGGCCCTGTAGAACAGAATAGCAAGCCCTTGACTAGAATTTAAAATCATACCAGTATTTAGATGGAGTTCTCTTTAATGTTCTACTTGAGCTTTCCATTTAATCTCATTCTAGCTCCTAAATTTAATTTTAAATTACAATGATCTTTCATAATGATAAGCTAGGGGAATCCATTCTTCTCTACATGTAGTAGCTTTTATCATCAGTTAGAGCTAAGCAGTAAAAAGTTTTCCTTAGATGAAGCTGAACGCACTTTCAAAGCATAAAATCTGAACTGAAAATAACAATAATGGCAATAACTTTGGTGATAAAATATAGTCCTAAATGCCGCCCCCCCCCCAAAAGAAAAAAAAAAAGCCAACATATTCAACATCTTTCAACTCACAGAGAAGGAAAGATAGAAAGATAGAAAGATAGTAAGCTAACTCCAAGTACAAAACCTCCATTTACTTTGAGAAACTCTTTTTAAACGAAGAACATATTTGCCTAATTCAAAATGTACACAAATTTACAGTTATTCACCAAATGGTAGAAGCTTCTCTTTTTAGAAACATATCTTGTTTATGTCATTATATAAGAAATAGTTTGCAAAAACTGGTGTGATGGATCATCACAGCTGCTCAGTTCAAAATAGAAATCTAACACATGTCTACCTGAAACATTTTCTTCCCCCGTCCTTCTCCTGCCATAATTCACAGAGCACCGTGCTTGTACATAGCAATCATTAAAAACTTATATAGAAAGAATACAATTTATATCTCCCAAATACATTATTTAGCACCCTTTCTATTTTGTTTCATCCCATTTCACAACACAGTTTTTGAATTCCATTTTATACTTTTACATTATTTGGTTTTCCCTTTGCAATAGAGCAATCTGAAGTTCAATTTCAGTGGAACAGATCATGATCAATGCCTACTTTTTATATGACTGTAACATTGAAGGACAACAATATTTCACAGCAAACATAAAACAATGCACATTTTCCGTTCCCGTTTTTCCTCTTAAAATCATAATATTTCTTAGGTTATTTATTTTTAAAGGAAAATATGATAATAATAATAATAACAATAATAATAATGGTGCAATTATTATTTTGTTGGATGCTGACAGGGAGCAACAAATTTGAACCAACCAAACACATTCAATCTGATAGTTCTGTACTAAAGAGAACTCAGGGAAAAATTCATATAGTCCACAAAGAAATTTACCTAAGATAGAAGAGATTTCAGAGCCCAACATCAATCAACCAGAAGGAAGCATCTCTGTGTATGGACCTTATTCTGGTGTGCTAAACTCACTGGGAGTGTTTAGGTGAGAAATTTACTTGCTTGCAAAAGTACTTGTCATTTCAAGTTGTATGAACACAGTATCTCTTGCAGTCCTACCTCTCAGTCTAACCTCTAGAAAACTCTTACCTTATGAAGTTGAACCTTTTATTTTCATTCACTATCCTCAAGCTGATAACATAATGACACTGCTGGAGGGGGAAGTGTCACGGATGCCAGGTGGCAGACCAGGAATTATATAGTAGTTTGGATACAAGAAGGTCACTAGAATTAATTGATACATGAAATTGGATCTGTGCGTTTGAGGTTTACCTTTGCAGTACATGTGCTCCCTGATTAATCATCATCTTGAATGATTACTGCTGAAGGAAAACTTAAAACAATTTTCACAAACATTTGTTATTTGCTTCATTTGGAAATATTCACTCCAGTAACTGTTTGCTGGGATGCTTGGAGGGGAAAATAACATTTGGGATGCAAAAAAAATCAAAGTGACTTCAGTTAAAATTTCAGCGAGTGATTGTGGAACACTTTTATTAGCATTTGTTCAACTAGAAAGGGAAATCTAATTTCCATACAAAAGTCTTTCAGATGAAATAACAAATCATGAAAGTCAATACTAAAAAAGAAGATGCATGTTTTTTTTAATTAAAAGAGCATTGTGTAAATCAAAGCTGAATTCCTTCTTTTGGTCAAAGGAAGGTTTCAATTGTTTAATATCAGCATAATTCTACATTTGTGTGATTATTATTTCAAAATTATCTTCTATGCGAGAAAAATAGCTGGATATTATTATCATTAACAGCTTTGTATATCAATATTGTTTTAGAAAAATGAAAAAGGCAAATGAAATTTACCACACATTTTCACTTAAACATATCTATTAAAAAAAGAAGAAATTAAGATTTCCCATTATAAAGGATTACTGTACTACAAAATATTTGTCAGAAAACTAAAGTACCTACAACTACAGTTTCCTTAACCACACAATTTCATAAACTCATCATTTCTCAATTTTTTTTTTCAACAAAACAAAAGCCTTGCTGGATATCTTACATTGATCACAAAGAATTTGCACAGCAAAGAGAAAGGCTTTTTTTTTTTTTTTTTTTTTTGACTGACCAACAGGTTGGATTTTACCTTTCATTTACTCCTGGATGACATATGCTAATTACCCAGCATTGAATACTCACAACTAAATGATGAACGATATGTAGTGCAAAAACCAGCATGTACAAAATGTTGAAATGTTGACAGAGCTGTAAGTAAAACAAAACCACTTTCGAAATATTAAATGAAAGTTTATTAGTGATATCTTAGATGTTATGTTGTATAAAGGTACATCACGTATATGTTTGCATTTTTGTCTTACAGCATATCGTGTTTAATAATATAAGATTTATAAAAAAGAACACATTTAGCCCTTAGAAATCTCTATTTTATTCAAGAAAAATACACCATTCTAAAAATATACTTTGCTTTCTTCTCTCTCTCTCTCTGTTTAATGTCTCCTTACCCCTTTCTCTTACATATTTATGGAAAAGCAAAGCTGAATTTTGTCTATGAAGGTGAAGGGACTGAAAAGAAAAAAACAAAGTGTATCATGAAAGCTTGAATGCAAGTAGTTCACTAGAAACAACTGGTAAATAGATCTTTATATTTGGCTTTGGAGTCACAGGATATGTTTATTCTCTGATTGCTACAAGGAAGAGACGCCCACAAAAAGCTATTGCAACAAGTTGAACCAAAAGATGGTTAATGACAATAGAAATAAGAACATTATTCAATATCTAGATTGAAGTGCAGCTGCACAGCTAGTATCATATTGTAACTGCTCTAGGACCCTTACACATGAAGTTTTTATACTTTAGCTCACTAAGCCAGGTCACTGTTTAGAGGCTGTCAATTCAATTATAAATCTATGTTAAACTTCCATCTATGGATTTTGACCAAAGTGCTTCCTAATGCCTCTTCAGCCCTTCCTGCAGGATGGTGGGGACTTACTTACAGGCTTTCAGCACAGAAGTACACTGGCTACAATCCCAGATTCCCATTTTTTTATCCTTCAGCCCTTCAGAACCTTCCCGTACATCTTGTACTCTTTACTGTTTATAAATAGAGACAAGACTGGAAAAGCAAAAATGCTATCAAAAACCAGTTCTGAGAAAGGTCCTGGTTTGTAAACAAGAACCTCCCTCCCCAGTGATGTGAATGCTAACGCATGATGAGGAAGTCCTAGGTTTGTGGCTCAGGGTTAACTTAAGGCTGTCCTCAGTTTGACCCTAATATAGATTTCCTCTATGAATATGCTGTAGGAAAAATAAGAAGAGCAGCTGCTCCGGAAATATTTGAATGGCCCGGTTCCATCCCTCTCACCAATACTGACATCAATTTCTTGATCCATAAAGCTAGTCAAATTATTTCCAAATATACATCACTAACTGAACACCCTATTAAGAATAAAAATATAATGAAGAATTCTCTTTTTCCCTGAACAATCCTTGACAAGTCACTTTTTCTCACCTGCTAAAAAGCTTCCAGTAGCTCAGTGTCTTAAAGACTACTGTTTTCCCAAGTTACTTCTCATGTATTTTTAAGGGTTGTCAGAGGAAGACTTTGACCCTTGCTATCTCATTAAACATAATTACTCAATTCTGAGCAGCAGCAGCTACAGGTTATCTGTTTTTCAACCCCTTGCATGCCTGGCATTGTATGAGATTCACCCATAACATTCAGACTGTCATTTTCTATGTCATTGTATTTTACTCACACTAACACAGCCTTAGAAATGTTATGGAATAAAAGTCTGTGAAAATGTGATTCAAAAAGCAATGCTTATCTGGAGGGTTTGGGGGAAAAAAAAACACAAACAGTACTCTAAAACCCAAAGCTTCCTCCTCTTTAAAGGGTTTGAAGCCCGTGTTTGCATTCTGCTAGAACAGATACTATTTTATCCTATTGCAATTTCATGTGAAATGCAAAAGTAGTCCTTAGAACTAAAACCCTAAGAGCTCCTTCCTATCTCAGGTGATTGTGAAACTGGACTGTTGTCCCTCATGAACTGTTTCATGGGCAAACTAAAGTTGAAGTACATGGTAGGAAGTGGGATGGCATGAAGGCTAGTATTGGAGGACATCTTCCTTCCAGGGTAGGCATTGACTTGATTTGGAAACTCTCCCTACATGAGAGAGATTAAGTTTGAATTTCCTCAAGAAGAGGAAAAGCTTGTCCTCTGACATCCAGCTCTAATTTCTAGGCAGGTATATAAACAGAGAAAAGGAAAACAGCAAGTCTGCTAATTCTGACCCCGTGTAAGGTGCATAGGCTGATTTTTTCAGAAGCTATTTGACAGTACCTTTTGAGCTTTAAGCATATTCATGAATTTTGAGCAATATACAAGTCTGGCACTGAGCTGTTTTAACTATATCAAGTTGCTTAGAAAAGCAGCTCAAGAACTTGAGGAGTTTTCATGGTGTGACAGCTAAGAAAGAACTTGCAAGATTACATATGGATATACACATACAGTACATATATATATAAAATAAAAAAGTCCAAGGCTTTTTTTAGTATGAGCTTCAATCCTTCTATGTCCAGTTCCAGGTCTGTGAAAAGCATACAGCAGCTTGTTTATTCAAGTTGCAAATACACATACATTAAGGTATGGTATACTATCTGTAACTATTCTTCCAGGAGCTGATTGGCAGCAACATGAGTTAAGTTCAAATTTTGGGTGCCACTAACAAAGACTGAAAAAAATTATAGGTGCTCAGTGGGTTAAAATTCCTACTTAAATAGTGAATCCAAATGAAAAAAGGAAAACGAAGAGGAAAATATGCAGTGGTCCTTCCACTTCAGAAATTTTTTTTTTTTTTTTGAGCTGTGCATGATGAAGTCCTAGTTGGCAACTGCTCAACCAGCCAGCTGCTTCCCACTTCCTTGAGCCCTAGTGATGAAGGAGGCTTCATCCCCATTTCTATTGCCACATCCCCTGAGTGAGGCGCCCACCATCTACCTTTCGTAGCTCTTCTGCCTAGCTCTTCCTAATTCATCCACTGTCTAGCTAACCACAATACTTTGGTAACAGTTTCTCTTCCTCAGTTATTTCTGATTTCATGAGAAGCACATGTGACATTAGAAAAAAGTTTTTCTCTCTCAAAAAAAAAAATTCTTTAACCAGATTCTTCTATTTCAGCCCGTGACATCTGTACTACCAAGGTGGAATTAATTGGTGACTAGCAAACCCAGAAATTATTAGCAAAACTAGCAAAGCCAGAAATGTTAGTTGACACCAAGTAATGTAATTGTGATATGCCTCCTATACTTTGTGGTGGAGAAATTTTTATAACTATAAACAGAAGCACCCCAAAGCACAATAAAAATATGCAAGTGTACATATTTCAAGATTGCTTGCTGGTCTCCTCTGTCCATCATCCTTCTTTTCCATCAAATATCAGCAGAATTCATCTCCCTTTTAGGGATTCTGCCACTCCCTAGGAGATGTTACTTAACTCCAAGGTGTCAGTCACTGGACTTGTATCTGATAAATAAAGACTCCATGGGCTTCAGAGAGCTCTCTGAAAAGAAACAAGCCCTTCCATATAGAAAAGATATAGGATTAGTACTCTGAACTATTTTAAAGATGTGGTTAGCAACTGATTAAGTCTTCCTAATTTCATGTTAGAAATTTTACCAAGATTAAACCTGAAACAAATTTTTATGTTAGTAGACAATCATGCTTGATCAAATTTTAAAGAAATAGAGATTCCAAAGGCAAGATTACATGTTTTTTGCCTCCATCAGTTTTTTTTTTATTTGTTGTGTTTCAACAGATAAGTAGTTATGCATTTTTCAGCCTGATCTGAAAAATCCAGAATGAGATATTTTGCACAACTGAATGAAAAGCAAATGACATTCCAGATTGAATGTTTTGCCGAAATCAATGAAAACCACACCAACTATTTCATCTTTCAGAATCACTTAGTTTGTGTCATTAGCAATCCTTAAAAGAATAGATTTTGTGTAGCACATTGGCTGTGATCCAGATAACGGAAGAATAAGGATAGAAAATAGCTCTCTACTTAAGAATGCATTAAATTGATTGCAGCCAAGTTCTTTGATCTTTTAGGCACAGGACCACAATTATAAAAAATTAAATTAGTTAATTAATACATTGGTAGTTTAAATTATGCCCTTCCATAAAGCAGTTGAGACTTCATGAAAGGCAGATGAGTGTTCTCTGTACTCATGGTTTTGAAGCTAAACGTCTTAATTTCTGGAACAAAGAAAGAGAGTAAAAGCTTATATCTAAGCACTGAGATCAACACTTTGAGAAAGGCTGAGAACTGACCCATGTGGGCCAAGCCTGCTCCAGGAAGAAGTGGCAGGGAGCCTATCAGTAGTACTGAGATGTTTTATTTGGAGTGGCAACAAAGGAAGAACATTATTATTTTAGCTCTTATGCAATGGAAATCAAGTACTGTGCTAAGATGAAACTATCAGAACTTGCATCACCTCTTGATAGCTGATTCAAGTTCCACTCTCCTCAAGAACAATAGGTTGGAGAGATGGTACTGTCAGGGTGCACGAGGTGCTGCATCCCAGTGCTACAGCTTCCCCACTGGGGGTAGCCGGAGGACCTGGACAGAAGGTTGGCATTTTAATGCCAATCACAACAGCTCTGGCTTTACAGGACACACCATATTCCCTGTTGACTGCTGAGGGACACAAGGGCTGCTTCTTCTTCCCCACTTGCATTTTCTCTGCTGCACTGAATGACAAGATGGAAAAGGTGGGCTCTCAGTTTTTTCTGGCCTCTGTGTAGCCCTCCCTCATGTGTTGCACATGACAGCAATAGAAACACTGCTTGCTCTGTGCGAGATGTGCATGTCTGGTCTTTACAATGCATGCAACAAGAAACACATAGTTCAACAAAAATAACGGATGTTAGATCTTTGTCTTCTTACTTACTGTCCTAAAGAAAGCTCAGTTTTCATTTGCTAAGCTGACTCCAAATTAAAACTATTTTCTTAAGGTTTCTCACCCCTTGATTGAAATTTCCTTTCTCCTTCACAGAGAACACAGAATGAGAAGGGATCTCCTGCATTATTGTACCGAGCTTCTAAAAACCCCAAGGCCAGAATATAGAGTACTTTAATACAGAAAGAGAAGCCGGACCTAAAGGAAGGATGCAAATACACAGAAATATCCAGTAACTAAAATGTACTGGAAGGATATCTGACATAGTGTTCAGCCACGCAATGCTTGCATATTTAGGCAGAGAAATTCTGGGATACCAAAGAAGCTATCTGTGTTGTAATAGATATGAATAAAGGTTACACCAGGAAAACGAAGGAATACAGGTGCTGTTCAACCTTAGGACCCAGATGGACATTGGAAGGATGAATATCACACCAAAGAAAAGGGTGACTATTAGTTTTCCTGTAGACCAATTTAATTTCAAATTATTATTAGCATTATTGAGGTCTTTCTGTATTATTTTGGGCTATTATATAGAATAATGTATCATTGTAACTGGACTAATAATTTGGACTATTAAACTGTTAAAATATTAATTGAACTAACAATAAATTCTTGGCTTCACATATATGGTGTGTTCCTTTTTCCCTAATAGTATTTTGAGTGCAACACATTAACTGGTGACTTATAGGAACATCTGTCTCAGTGCAAGGTAACACCCTCATACTTTTCTGCTTTCTTGGATGACTTGACATTTGTAAATAACTCCTTTCGGCTGTGATTCAACAGTCACCAGTACTCAAGGTAGTCAGTATAATGCTACCTTAACTACTGCTACTATTGCAACTGCATGACACTGGTCAGGATGACAAAGGAAACAGATACATTTCTTGCTGATTCTAAGTCTTTATATGTCAAGGTTTATTTTGGGGAGGAGGATTGTTTGTTTGTTTTTTTTTATTTTTAGAAATTTTAAAAAGAAGAGAGGTACAAAGAGGGAAAATAGCTATCTGAATTCCACTGAAACAAACTTGGATTTCTCAAAGTTGGTGTTTCATTCATCTTCTGTCTGAAACCAATGCATTCATTCATCTTGCTGCTCATCAGTACCATTATACAGCATGTAAAAGAACTGCAGTATAAGATTTGATTGTTTTCTTCTACTTGTGGACTGACTGCATGCCAAAACTACACATACACAAAACCCCTTACAACAGAGTTGCTTTAAATTTTAATCAGACACAGTGAATAGACTGAGTAAATTATTGAACACATATAGCCACCCAGGACACAGTGTACATTGTTAGGAAGGCTATAGAGGGAGGTAGAGAAAAGTGAGAAGTGTTTACCATTAATAAAAGTATGGTAGCAATGCCAGTTATGACAGGCAGAGCCATGGCCACATTTTCATCCCTGACCTAAGAAACAGAATGATATAACAAAGTATTAAGTTTACTTTAGAAGCTCTTCAGTCTGCAGAAAATACCACTTTCCTCGTGGAAAAACTGAAGGAGACATTGACTATATATCGTGTATATACACACAGGCACACACACACATTTATGTTTCACTATAAGAGGAAATATTTGGTCTCATTCTCCAAAATACCAAGTTATATGGCACTTTTAGAATTAGTACAAAAATGTCTTTCTGCCTATGCAGTACAGGGCCAATGATGCAAAGAACACCACCGAAGAATTAATCATTGACCTTGTACTGTCTTTCTTTAGATGAGGTAGTTAGCAATATTGTTTCTAGCAAACAGTTCATCAAGCTTTACTTGCAAATGAAAGAAGGGGTGATGACAAGCTTTTACTTAAATGCCTATAAAAAGTACTCATTAGAAACAGTTTACTTAAATTCCTCACAACAGAGGCTGTGGAGCACTACAGGAGGTATTACAGAAAAAGCACTGCATCCATACTTGGCAATTCAGAGTACTGACAAAGTGGCAACAGCAGGAATACCTCATTTATGTCATTTTCCTTAACCAAATTGTCTCCCTCAACACTACTCTCTGTCAAGTACTTCACAGCTTTAAAGAAAGAGTTGATAAAAATATTACAAGTTTGTTCTTCGAGGCACTGTACCAAAATAGCTCACACAAAAAAAAGATACTAATATGCGAGGTCCCTTCAAGACCTGTTTTTTATGATCTTTAACTGAAGAGCACTAGGAGGTTAGAACTTCAGATTTCATGAAAAACTAATAGAAATAAAAGAAAAATATGAAGATTTCAAGGAAGTTCAGTGTCCTAAGGGGAATGGATACTCCAAGTCTTTTATTAGGGTGTTGTCAACAACGATCACTGTGCTGTAACTCTAATCCCTTAAGACTATCATATCTCTTTAATACAAGCAAGATACCTACCAGTTCCAATATATCCAGGTTGCTACTCTTGTATGTAGTGTAGTAATAGCACTTCAGTTGGGAAGCTGGGAGCACCTGGAATACCTGGAGTAGTTCCCTAGAAATATTTACATTCAGGATTTCTAATGCTATAAGAGACCAATAGACGGCTTAGTCTGACTCAGTGAAACATTAATTTACTCTCTACAGGTGCCCCCCAAAACAAGTTAGTCAGTGAAAACACTTCAGGGTAAGTAAACACTGGAGAATGTGTGCTGGAAGTGAATTTTGAGCTCACAACAGTCAAGGGTTTCATTTGAGATGCAACATTCTGTTTTGAAGAGAAGAACTTGAACAAACGTAGAAATTTTGTTTGCAATGAAAACTAACATTCAGACTTTTTTTTTTTAAAATAGATATATTTAATACTCTTAGTAAATTACCTGTATTCTTAGTAAGCCACCTGGAAGCCAAGAACTTATCAGCAAAATTCCTTACAAAATGATTTTGTAAAATGTTTAAAATCAAGGAAGTTTTCTGCTGCTCATAGATAACTTGTTAAGAGTAAAAGAAAATAAATTGGTTAAATGAATTATTCATCCCAACTGTTTCCACAGTTCTAGTCTAACAGTGAAACTACTTTAGTATTTTTAAGTTTAGAAGCAGTTCAAAAAATAATCTGTGCACTCATAAAACAGTGATTTTTAAACTATTCAATCCCTCATTGACAAAATGTCTTTGACCATTGAAATATGTATGTGCATAGACGCAGCATTTGCAGGACATGCTACTAACAAATTAACATGATTTAAAACTATGTCTAAATTTAGCTTCAAAACTTATTGTTTCTTTAAGTAGATGTATTCTGTTTACGAGTAAACTATTTTATGTATCTTCATAGCACTTTCAAAGACCTATGTTTACAGGTCTATTTTCCTACACATGCACTCCAAACATACATGCTAGCAGATGTGCAAGGTCAACAGTTACACTAACATCCGAGCCCTCCCTCATCCTCACTAAAAACCTCTCTCCTAGTAACTGTATTAATCCTTCAACTTTAAAAATGCTTATTTGCATTCCAACATTTCAGAAATTTCTATAAAAGACAATAGCTCTTATTAGAAAATTAAGTATTGCACTCCTTGCTGACTGAATAAACTTTCTTATATCTAGCCTTTCAAATAACAGGGGAGTGAATATTAACGTTGCAAACTTTACCATGACTAGAGAAGTTTGATTTGGATCCAGGATTAACCTGTAGAACTGACAGTGATCTTCCCCATCCCACAAATACCCTAATAACAATCTAATTTTCAAAATAGCTAAAAATATGGAAGACTAGCCCTATTTGTTTAATGCTCAATTCAGTACCAATTTTGTTTGATTAATTGAAGCTGTCATTTTCCTACCACAATTCATCAGCAAATTTATTGGCTTTACACAGTAAGATCCATTCCAGGCCTGAGGCATTAGGGTTTTATGGAGAAACAACTGGGCAGAATTAGACGTGATATTTCTCCTTCAGGCTGATTTTAAAACATTAACTGCATATGAAATTGTTCGGAGGTTTTTCAAAGGTAAGTCCCAAAGAACAAGAGTTACCTATGGGCAGGTAAAAACAGATGAAAGGCAGAAATTCACAATGAAACTACTCACCACACAATTTAAAACTCCTTAAGTACAATATTTGCAAAACATTTTTTGCACCATTATATTTGTCTTTTAATATGTAGCCTCTCATACACTCCATGACAAGCAAGGCTCAAGCCCACAGAATTTTAGAGAGGAAGTTAAAGGTCACATATACATTTACTCAGGTATTTGCTTGCTAATAGACTGATTGCAAGCAATGGAGGGTCTATAATTGACTTGTTTGTAAGTTATAGCCAAGGAAATGCAAAGTTATAAGTGTTTCTCTTGAATAGAGGCATAGCAAGAAGAGGATCATGCTACAAAAACCTTGTTGAGAGCATCAGTAAGTGGGAGCAAGTATACCAGAGTCCTACTACAAATACCTTGGCAGCCTGCCATGCAAGCAGCCAGTTTTGACGGCTGCTAGCAATGAAGCTGAGAAACAAGCAAATAAAAGAGTCTGGATAGGAGCCAGACAAGGCATAAGGGGTACATAGCAGAAAGCCACTTCACAGCTGGAAACAGCAAAGGAAAAGCACTTGTAGTGGTGGGAAGGGCAGGATCCAGGCACGGAAATATCTTCCTTTGGTAGTTTACTATGCCTTGAAAGGCCAGCAGATCTGATTTTTACATGTGGCCAAGCTGACAACACAACTACAACACGTGACTAGTGCACACACTCTTATCTTGCCACGAATAAGAATAGCCTGAGTCATGTCCAAGGGCTGTCCTGTCAGCTGATGGTTTGGGGGCTGGGGATGGGGTTTGCTTTTGTTTTTAGACACAAAACCGCTTCCAAAGTTTGCATATCTTCCTTCCAGTTGGTGTACACTATGCTAGTGTTTTGAGTGGCTAGTGGATGCTGAAGTGCAAAAGCACCTCGGGACTCCTAGGAAAATCTTTAAGAAGTCATCGTCATTGTTTTGAGTGATTTTTCTGTCTGTTTGGAGAATACTTGAGCAGTATTTCTGTGGGTGAGAGTGTCTTTAAATGAGAATAAAGTTGCTTCAACTTACAAAAATACACTCAGAAACTGTGACTATGAGGACTTAAACTGTTACGAGTCATTTAATACAAAACATACATGTTTGTGCAACAACAGTATCAGAATGTTTATGCCACATCAAAGACCAGGAAGTAAAAAAAAAAACCCAAGAGATTCAGCATCATCCCTAACTCCTCTAAGCTGCTTATAGGATATTTTCTATTATATGTTTTACAATTCTGAATACGCTAAGCGATGAGCTTTGTAGAGAAAACAGAAGAGAAAATATTTATGATTTTGGAAGAATGATTGCTGAAACTTCTGCCTCACTACTATGGGTTCTGATTTTCCCTGTGTAGTAGTAATGTTCTATTAACATAGTTTTTCTCATTTCACTTCCTTTTTCCCTGGGGGGAAAAAATAAAAAAAGAAAAAATAAATTGCCTATTATTAACAATATTAGCATTTAAGTAGTGCCAATTAGACTTCAAGTTCTTGCACATAAAAAGGTGTAATTAGGCAAGGCCTCTTTCTCCTTTAGCAGCTGCTGTTTGGAGGCATTTTTTGAAGACAGGGTGAATAGGGTAGCAGCACTTTTTGCACAGAAATATTTGTGTCTCTAGAATAGGGCAGGAAGGACTAAAAACCTGATTTCTCAATTCTTTTTCCTCTGGATAGGATGTATCTGGCTTCAAAGAAGTCACACTGATGTAAAATTAGCATAAATGAGAGCAAAAAAGTAGGACTTTATCTGAAAAATTGCCGATTATTATATTACGCAGGAAATTCCAGGGACCTTATAATAATGGGATCCGCCACAAATTACCCAATAATTTCTTTTGTTCCTGATATTGAGGAAATTAGAGAGAGAGAGAGAGTTCTGTTCCTGTTTTTGTTAAACTCAACAAGGCTGCAACTCCCTACACAGATGCTGAAGTAGTCATGAAGGAACACTGATTTCATTCCTCCAATGGCCAAGCTAGTGTAAGCAAGCCACATACCAAAATAAATTAACAGGACTGGGGAAGCATTGATGTGCATTGATTCCTCTTTTCCCATTAAAAGTGAGGGGGGAAGGACTGAGCTGTAATTGAAATTTGAGATGAAAAAGTTTGTCTGCATGTTTGCTCAGGCAGACAGCTCAAGATACACTTGACCCCTTCTGATCTGGGCCACTGTCATAGTAAAATGCAAACATTTCCTGACTTGTTCTTTGAATAGAATAAAGCAAAGCAGAAACATGAATGACTTAAATGATCCTCACATATTCAGAGCATGATTTAAGTGCAACAGGTATGGTACATACAAAAATAGCCACTTTCAGAAAGGTGAATTTTGTTCACTTCATACCAATTTCCTCCATGAGTAGTCCTATAGCTTTTTGGGGTTTATTTCACTGGTACTGCCTGAGAATACTTAAAGGAATTCTGACTCAATCAGGTCCACAATTATTGAGTTATGCATAATGTACAAACAATTTTCTTTTGTGTTTCTTGCTTTTAATCTCATTATTCTTCACATCCACAGGCAAGTAGCTGCTATATGGAATTGTGAAATCTTCAATAAAATGATCTTTAAAAATTAAACAAAATAAATTCACTTTTGTACTGACACTGCACATTGCCACCATACTCATCACTATCTGATTCACTTTGGCATCTACTCCTAGACCCTCTGTTTTACCTTCATTTATGAGCTGTAATGGTAGGGATATCATAGTAGGGTTCAGAGCAGGTTTTTGGACTTTTCAAATTTCCATTCCTTTAGATCACGAAAAGAATCATGCTGTACTTCTGAGAAACGTGCTTTGCTTCTTTATGCTGTACAGAATTAACATGAGTGACGTAAGCTCTTACAGTTTACAAAACACTACACAAAAATGTCTCTTGATGAAGAGCAAAGAAGAGTGACAGCTAAAAGCTGGTATTTAGATAAGGCAGGTGAGCCTGTATGTCAGTTGAAGCCTTTCATTTCTTCTACCTTGATTCTTGTTGCTTGGATGACATAGCTGGATGGGAAAGGCATTTGCTTGATCCTATTACAGTCCTGAGCCACCATTATCATCAGCTCTGATTAATGGTGTAGAAAACAAAGAAAGAAATGGTTACAGCATTACAGATTGTTGTTTTAGTTACAAATTTTGTACTTCACTGTATGACCTTAAAAACTCATATAATACCTTCCAGGCAAAAAGCTAGGGATAAGAGACTAATGGCTGAAATGAACACTAAGTTCAAGCACTCTCCTTTCAACAGATTTGGGAACATGTATTATGTACCATTCTTCCTTCTTTTGCAGCTCCAGTAAATGGTGCAAAATTAAGTAGATAGAGAGGCTTCCCTCAAACCATGACAGGCCCTATTTTATCCTGCAAAGTCTATCAGAGCTTGAGGCAGAAATCATCTAGTTTGTCTTCTGAGATGTATCACATATAACAGGTAGTAAGAGAGGCTCAACAAGCAGTGTTAATTAACCAGAGGCTGAAACAATACAAAATACATGTCTAAACATACAAGAATTTCTCTGGATTGTGAACTCCAGCTCACATTTTGACACCAAATGCCTGACACTTTTCATTCCAAATTGTTAATTGCACCACTGGAATACAATTAGCTGCAATTCTACAGTGCACATGAAGGGATTTCTGCACAATGGGCTACCATAATTTGATCCTGAGGTTTCTGTGGAAAAGGAAGAATCAAACCCTTCCTTAGAAACTAGTTTACTTTTTAAAAGGGGTTCTTTCTCAAGTTTTGTAAGGGTCATAGAACTTCCATTTACCCATATTGTTTAAAACAGAATTAATGTTCTTAGCAAGGAAATTTACCTTCCCCACGTCACAGATTCTGCAAAGTAGAATTCAGAAGGTCAGACTTTCATCGTGCAATAGATCTTTCCTTTCATAAGTTCATCAAAGAATGTTTTCTTTTTTTTCTCCCTGAAACTAGATTTAAGGTTTCTATACAATGTATTGTAGTGTTCCTATTCTTCAGACATTTTTAAAGAACTCGATAGGTTTTGGCCAAAGCTCCATTTGTCAGCAGCAGCAGGCTCTATTACTTGCTGGATATAAGACATTTAATTAGCGTCTTAAAAGAATTATGAGCAACTCAACCCAAGCTGAATAGAACACTTCCATTTCTATATATAATAGTCCCTAAACTGATGAAGAATATGGCTTAATCCCTCTCATCATATCAAGAATTGTATTTTTTTGTGTTTTCATACAGTCTTAATAACTTGAGCATCATGCACATGCCCGCAAACTAAAGTAGATGTCTAATGGCTAATTCCTTTCCTAACCAAAGTATTAAAGTTATGATGAATATACAGATTTGAACTTGTTCCCTTCTTTAATTTGCTCATCTGAAAGAGTTTGATTCATATTTAAACTACAGTGCTGAAAAATCTTTGTTATTTATTTCAAAGACATAGTTTACTTTGGAGTTGGCCGCTTTCTCAAAGACCATGTGAGATGAAGTTCTCCTGACTCTATGAAAGTCATGATCAGATTCACAGAAAAATCTCTAAACCAGAATATTTCAGGGATTCAGAAATAAAGCAACTCAGGGTGCCTGAAGGGCTGCCCAAAGGCACAAGGAGATATATTGCAAAGTTCATCCATCCACAGCTACAGACATCCTTCATTAACCACCTATAACAAACGAACACCCCATCCATTTGTTCTGATGACCCTGCTGGTCTTTCAGACTCCAAGACTTGCATCAAACCCTTGCCACTTCTGTTTCCAGTCTGCATTCCTCAAGCTATAAAAATGAATATTACATTTGAGCCTTTTCAACCCTTTTTCTTGGGCTAGCATTTTGGTTCTTGTTAAGTGCTTGGTCTTAGCAACTATCTTGATCACAATTACTGTTTGCCAGACCCTAGTAAAGCTAGTCTCCTGTCTGTAGTTTTGTAGTTTGCCATCATCTCCTAGGTCTTGAAGGGTCAGTGTCATCTTCAGCTTCTGGTATGTTCTCAGAGAAGCCACTCCTGTTTGTTAAAACACACACACACAAAAAAGAGCATCACCTTAGAATAGACTATCCAAAATTATGAGACATTATATTTAATATGATTTAGGTCATCTATCAAGGTCATGATTTGTAAAAGTTTATCTGAAAATATTCAAGGTCCAACAAAAGACTTAGTGAGGATTACAGAATGGTGCTGCTGACAGAATAACAGATTAAACTTTAGGAATGAGAAAAGCCCAATCAGACTTTGCATATCTGCCATAGCTGGATTAATCCTAAGACTGTGTTCTTTGTTATTCAACTGTTCTACTTCAATACTCATCTTTAACAGCATTTTAATGTTTTGGTACTTGGCAGTTTCTATATATTGCTTCCTGTCAGACAGTTTAGCTAAATTCTTTTTTTAGAGCTATATAAATTTTAAGATATAACTTGTCTCATGAAAAGACTCAGAGGAGGATATATTTATTTAAATATTTACATAGTAGCCTTGATAAATCTGTGCTAATTAAAGTGTTCTGAAGGAGTAAAAGCCAAAAGAGGAACTCCTACTTAATAAAAATAGAAAATACAACCTGATATTTATCAACATCTGAATGACTATAGAGTCATACTGTTTCTCCTCACCATCTTTGAGGAACATAATAAGAGGATTGAAATTAGACTTGCATAAACCATACATCAAGAATGCAAGATAGCAAATGGAGAAGATGCTTTACCTATAATTCTTCTGTAAACAGGGGCCCTCTAAAATGCCTGGACTTCATTTTGTATGCCACTTTCTTTCTGTTGAGAGAGCTTCGATAATGTGGGGGTCACTTGCATTAATGCTCCAAACATGGACAAACTTTAATCTCTGTTCCTTCATAATTTGTTCACATGGAATCAGCTATACTGATTTAAGAAAATGGGCAAAGAAAAGGTAATGATGCCCCAGGCTGTTGGGTTGTATGTTACCAATTTATTAAGCCTTTAAAAAGAACCCAGAAAATGAGGAAAAAAAAATTCCAATGTATGGATCACTTTTTCCTTATTCTAACACACTGCCATAGGTATTAGCTGTAGAGACAGATCAGGCTCACACTGCCTTTTTAAAATGAAAGACAGGTTTTGCAGCTGACACGTGAACAAAAAACCAGACCAAAGAAAGAAAGCAGAACTTTCCCCATGGATTTTCATTTGATTTGGGATATATTTCTTCTTTCAACTAATATAATTCAAACATGTTGATCTTTAAAAGCAGACTATAAAAGGTTGTCTATTATGGTCACAGGGCAACATCTATCACAGCAGTTATGATCTTGCTCACTCTAGAAAAATGCATCAGCATTTCCCACTGTTGTGTTTACACTATCTATTTTGTTTCACCCGTATTCGCAAGGACTTCAGAGTAAGCAACATATCTGAAATGTAATTCTGTGCAAAATTCAGTATATCCATGGCATAGATACTTGCTCTAACTACATACCCATATTTTTCTCCTTATATAAGAAAACAAAGACCCCACATATTTACTTCCAACAATACTCTCTTAAAAGATGTTGTTGTTGCTGTTCCTCAAGAAGTCCTAACTATGGGTTTGAGTTGGATCTTCTTAGGACCAATAATTTAATGATACCTGTAGATTTTCTATAGGTTGTGCTGATTGTTGTACAGGTTGTGAAATCTGTAGATTTTGAGTTACTAAACTGAATCTTCTTCTAGTAAGGCACAAGTTGGTACGTTGTAAGGTGCAATAAAACTTTAGTGACATACATAGATGATAGCAATAAACTTACTTTTGACTTTGGTATTATATCACTTTACAATTCTATGATATTCCACCTAAGCATCTCAAGGCACTTCTCAGAATAACAATTTGGCTTCATGATGTTTCTGTTTTGAATTAAGGAAGCATAATCATCAATAATATTTTGCAGGCAAAGAAACTGACAGATTAAAAGGATTCAATCCGTAAAAATGGTTGGGCACCCATTCATATGCATGTGACAGAAATGTCTACAGAACCACTAGCAAGAAAAGTTCAATCCAGAGTTTTACGGGGGCTTTTTTTGGAAGTGAGTAGGGAAGTCATTGCGTTCTGATTTCATGGCATTTAATTTCGTCATTACATTTCATTTCACGGAGCTTTGGATCTGGTCACTAGTGGCATGGCCATGACCAGGTAAGGACCTGCACTTCCTTAGCTACGACACCCTGGGTTAGAACCTTAATTTTTACATATCAACATGATGTTATGTTAATCGTCACCAATTCAAAGGTGTTTAGCTGCAATAGAAGACATTTCCCTGAAGATATGAAAACACAGAGATTTCTATTGTTAAGATTTCAGAAATTCTAGAAAAGTTTCCCTTGTTATTCAGTTTAAGAAATAATCAATATTTGACTCAGGCTTTTAGTGAGTTTTATATATGCATTCATACTCACACAGACAGCAAGTACCCATTAGCTAGAAAAATACAATGAACCTAGCAAGTCTGAATCAAAAATCATTTATTGCCATTGTATAGAAGCAAGGTCAAAGAGAATTGCTATTTTAGGCAGCCTCCAGGTTTCTTGGAGACAAACGCTTACTCTGTATATCTGCATAACCTTGTCCTTGTCATCTGCATAACCTTCAGACCTGAGAAGGTTTAAGATTAAATGAATTGGAAAAGATTAAGTGAATCACATGTTTAGCGTTCCTTAACCCTCACCATGCTACAGGACCAGTTAGGGTAGTACAACTCAGTTGACCAGAAGCATTTTCATCTAATTTATCTTGGTACCTTTAAAAACATTCAAACAAATTCAGCAATAACGGTTTTTAGACATGTCAACATACATTCTTTCAGTTTTGGTACTGTGTTCCAACACATCTCTATAATGCTACTAGGATAACAGAAACAGAATTGGCCCATTACATTTTAACTATCCAAACTATCTTGACAAATATTTTGAGAAGGGAAGCCCTTTTGGTAAGAGCAATGCAAGTGATAGAAAGACAGTAGTACTATTGGAGCATGGGCAATACAATGAACAGTAAGAGATTTCATAGGATGTTGTTGCTGTTATTGTGATTTTGCTTCATTTGAAAGGCAAAATATTTATAACAAACCTTATTTCTTAGAAATACATACCTGGCTGCAAAAACTCAGAGGTAAAAACTCAGCATATAAACTTTAGCATTGCTAAACTTCTTTTTAAATCCACTTTCTTCCTTTAAGAAAATAACTAGGGCCCTTTTCTAAGTATGCAAAATTAGATGTTTATTGATTTTGGATGCTTTTCTTCCTCCCCTCACCCTCACCCGGCAGGATGAAAACTGGTTCTGTTTTAATTAGCTGGTAAGCTACTGACCTAATTGATTTTCAAAATAATTTTTACAATGGCTCAGATATTTTGAGTTGTCTCCAAATTGCAGTTTGTGTGAAAACCAGCTTTACAGCTCATGACTGCATTAAATGAACTTTCCATCTTTTTTTTTCCCCCTTCTTGAATGAAGCTATGGTAAATTCCTACAATTATTTCTTACTGAGTTTGTAACCATGTCCTTTTCTAACATTTTGAAAACATTCAATTGCTGAGAAGATTGAATCAGAGAGAGAGTAAAGAAAATACAAGATACATCAGTTCAAACAGACTCATGATGAGTTAATCAATGAACGACCTAGTCTTCCTCTTCTATGATGCTATAAAAGTTAATATTCCCATGCAGCAGTCTGAGGAATGAATTCTGCCTGCTGCACTCCAGTACTCTATATCATCGATGTATTTGCACAACACATCAGACTGACAGTTTCAAGAATAATACACTTTCACAATATAAATTAGACAGTCCCTTTGCTGTGATGGTATGTACTGCACTACTCCTGCTAAGCCCTTATCTACAGCCTGGGAGGTGCCTTCTCCTGCCAAAACCCAGTGACTTTCAAATAGAGATGAAAGGAAGATATTATTGTGCTTTGTTCCTTAAACTGCTACAATGCAGAGAAAAATTAGAGTATTTGTTTCCTTCCTGTAAAATTATATATATGTGTGTGTATCTGTCACTGTTACAGAAAGTGATATATTGTTCCCAAAAATAGGTCATAAATTGAACATTGCACTTCAGCCTGCATAGCTTCGATTCAGCTAAGTTTTTTTCTTAAAAATCAAGCCCATTGTTTCTCTCCTTCATAAATGCCAACCCACACTCCAACCTTTTTGTAGAACAACATCTGCTGCACAAAATCAAATATACATCAGCAGATATGAGTATGTTCAGCCTAAGTTGCAGGGATACTTTTCAAATAGCGATCCACATTTAAGAAGTTAAGAAAGCAAACTGACTTTGACGACTAGAAAAGAGTTTTTATCTCTCTCCTTGTCAAGTTTTTTTTTCCCCTCTTTAAAGAACCCTGCTTTTTTAAAAAACCAATACAGTTTTGTAGCATTGTCATGAATTTTCTTTGAAAGAGCATTCCTGCATTTGAAATCCTTAATAATACTGTATTTTCAAATCATCTAGAATAATTGTAGTAAAAAGGTAGTATCTGTTGTACAAAGAAATAATGTACATACAGAAATCATTAGTATAGCCCAAATATTTTTGCCACCTATTGAATACATCTGCTTTACATTTTTCTGGTGTAAAGAAGACATCATAGGGAATCCATCCTTTTAAAGTGTCATTGTCTGAAAGTACAAAGTTCCATTAAGTAATATTCTTCACTTTTCTCTTCCTTTTTTTCACCATATTTTGCTTTCACTTTTTAGTGTAGCCTTATAAAATATTTAAAACATGAAATCACATAAATAGTAAAAAAATTTGAAGGTTGCAAATCATTCTACATGTAACTTATAATCTACCTGAAAAATTTATTAATGGTTGGGATTGGGTATTACTTACTTTACCTATTATGATTAGAATTGAGGGTAGCACAATTGTCTTTTGGAATTTGTATAAATCAAATTACTAAATCAAAAAATCATGTTTCTTACATAGTGTTTGTTTCTCCAATAGTTTTTTAAAATAATTTCCTACTTTATCTGTATGTATATTCCTTATTGATATAATTCTGGAATCTCTTATAATAATTTACAGGATCTACCTATGCAGCACCTCTACTAAACAGAAAAATATTATCCATTTTATAAATTTAAAACAGCATCAGTGATTTTATTCTCCAGAAAGAAGCATTATGGATTCAAAAATATCTCCTGTCTTTATAACTAGGAGATGGCATAAAGGGAGAAGTAAATTAGGCTCCCTACCAACTTAATGCAATGGTAGGCTGCTATGGAGACCATTTCAGCTGCCCAAGTAATATATTTCCTATTCTGAAGATTGTGAGGGAGAATAACAGACTTTTGTGTCAGACCTGTTAATACTCCTGGTGCCAAGGAAACCTACTTTCAACTTATAGTAGTGGACAGACCCCAAAACATAGGCTAGCATGAACACGCTCGCCTGTAAGCACTACAGTTCTCAGAAGTTCTTCATATCACTGCCCTCTTTGTTAGGACTGACACCTGCTCGTGGACCTATCTGACCTTCTAAATCATTACACTTTATGTCTTGCACATAAGTAACTATAGTTTGTTATAAGAAAAGAGCTATAAAAAGGGCATGAAATGAAGGGAAAGAGTTTTTAGACACTGCTTGGTTAAGTCATCTAGACATGTCAGATTCTCCAGCACATTAATTCTGGCTAATTCTACTGGTGGCAGAGTGCAGCATTGCCCCTTCCTCATATTCCTGGTCCTTGAACACAGACTGACTGTGCCTTGCCACCTACACAACTCTCCCAGACACTTAGGTTTTCCTCCAAAGGCAGCCTGGGCACACAGGCAAAGAGAGTGCTGCTCTCCCACAGGTCCCCTGATGGGGATGATGAGGGAATTGGTGCTGCGGGCTGATCACAGAGCCTTCCCTTCTGCATCCAGGATGCAGCTGGTGCACATGGGCAGGGCAGTGGAGAGGCTGCACGCAGGTACTGTAGGTTCTGCCTCTGGCTTTCAGTGGGCTACATCAGCTTGCACCAGCTGAGGACTCCTGCTGAGCTAGTTAGCTAGCTAGCCAACTTACAGGCTACTTACAGAGCTGCATAAAACATTAAAAGCTTGTAATTCTTCCACTTTCAAACCGATTTCTAAAAAGCTTATTTTCAGGAAATTTTTGGTCTGATTTGTTGAGGTTTCCAGTTATTTCAATAGGAAAAGCAGCCTTACATTTTAGTGAAAAGCTGAAGGAAGAGATCAAAACAAATTTAGTTTGTAGTAAGCATTCAATTGATAACTATGTTTTCAAATGTTTTCTTACTGCTTTCAACAGCTAGTGATTTTATCCATGTGTGGAATATTGCTGTTTGATTCTGTTCTTTCTGGTTTTGTCAGACCCGCTCAAGTTTAAGTTTCCAGAAAGTTTGATCTAAAAATTGAATTTATACCATAGAAAAAACAGTAATGGAGGGGAAATACGGGCATTGAATGAAAAACTAATCAACCAGCACTGAAATACTTTCTGGTTACTGAAAGTATTTTTCTTCTCTGAGCTTACTGGATGTCTCTCTGCAGACTTTATGAGTGAACTGGACTGTGTTACAATCTGGCAGGAAGAACTAGTATCTAAAGATCAACACATGCTTCATCAGTGATAGAAGCAGCTCACAGACCTCTAGATGCACTCAGTGGAGCAAAGCTGGAAAACAATTCCTGAAATGCTCTTAAAAAAAAAAAAAAAGTTCAGCAGTATATATAATTTAGTCTTGATGGAACCATAGCTGTTTTCAAACTGTGCCCCTGTCCTTTCCTTATCCACTTCCCCTGGTCAAAGCTAGCAAACACCATGCTATATAAAAGAATAGTCAAAGTTTTTTATTTTGCATGCACAGATGTCTCTAATCTCTCTAACAGTATTTACCAATATACATACCTGGCATCTTGTGTTCTGAAGCATATTGTGGCTGCCACTTTTCTTGTTAGCTTTTTGTGTATTTGGAAATGCCTTTCGAGCATGACTGCATTCTGTTCTCTTCATTAAAGATGTATCTGTATCGCATTCCCTCCCCCAACTGCAATTATTTAGCCTTTTCCTGCCACCTCAGTTTTGACATAGGGGGCCCTGCTGTCCAAATGAAATTTTAATGAAGGCTTGAGGACGTGCCTGTGCATTGTTGAGTCCCACTGCAGTCCTGTGACATGCAAAGAACAAGAGTCGAATACTCACAGTTAGTGGGAAAGTGTTGTGTTATTACTTTTTAAAAGGAACAAATGTGGCGTACGGTGTATGCTCTGCCAGCTCTACTTTGCCCAGTATTTTTGTCACTGACCCACATGCATTTCTGTGCGGTTTCTTCTTGCTGTCTAATCTGGCTAAGATGACCAGAATCCCACATGCCAGGAGAACACTATACTACTTTAAAACTCTCACCCAACCTACTTACTTCCACTGACCCTGTCACCGCTGTTATCTTCTATTATGCAAACTTTGCTGCTCTTGTTCCTCATCCACTCGCTTTTTCTTCTTTTATCAGTGCAATCCTAACTTCAACATTAGAAATCCAATTGCCCCATAATCACATTGAATTACAAGTCACAGAAGCAATAAAATCTTCAATATTTGCCTGTGAAGTCCTGTGCGCCATGTACATACACTAACAGTACCAACTGTATGCAATGTCTTCACGGACCTCTTCTTTCTTTGGTCCCGACTTTTCATTCCCTTCTAGCAAACTGTAAGAGTCTGAAGCAGTCACACCTTATTATGGCAACCATTGATGTTAAGGACATGTTCTTTATGGTCCCTCTGCAGCAGCAGGATCGGGACCGCTTCGCCTTTACCTGGGGGGGGCAACAGTACACCTTTACACGGCTCCCTCAGGGATACAAGCACTCCCCCACTTTAGCCCACCATGCCCTAGCACAAGAGCTGGAACTGATTCCCCTAAGGGCGGGGGTGAAAATTTACCAGCACATAGACGATGTGCTTATAGGGGGGAATCAGGCAGAGGAGGTCGGGGAAGTCCAGAAGGACATTATCACCCACTTAGAGAGCATAGGATTGACGATCCCGCCCGAAAAGATACAGGCTCCTTCCAGTGAAGTAAAATTTTTAGGAATCTGGTGGAGGGGGGGAATGACTTGTATTCCCCCTGACACTTTATCTTCCCTCGATTTAATCAAAATGCCAGAATCAAAAAAGGACTTACAACATGCATTGGGACTCCTCGTGTTTTGGAGAAAACATGTCCCTGATTTCTCGATTATTGCAAGACCCCTATATGACTTAATACGAAAAAGGGCCCAATGGGAGTGGACCCCGGTCCACGACGAGGCGCTACGGCTGTTGGTGTTCGAAGCAAATGCATACCAAGCCCTGGGCCTATCCACCCGATGGACCCAGTTCAAATCGAATGGGGGTTTGCCCGGACTGGGCTCTCGATTCATTTTTGGCAAAAGGGACCAGAGGGGCCCATTCGGCCCATCAGGTTCTACTCACGTAGTTGTAAAGATGCTGAGAAAAGATACACAACATGGGAAAAGGGATTGTTTGTGGTCAGCTTAGCTTTGCGAGAGGCAGAACGCACCATTCGTCAACAACCAATAGTACTTAGAGGTCCTTTCAAGGTAATTAAAGCTGTTTTAACTGGGACACCTCCCCCTGATGGGGTGGCACAAAGAGCTTCCGTGCGGAAATGGTATGCACAAATAGAACATTATTGTGATATCTTTAAAGTATCTGAAGGTGCTGCTAAAAATCCAGTCATCCAAGAGGAAGTAGTTCCAGACCAAGTAGTTCCAAGAGAAGAATGAGCTTCCTGCTGTTGTGCAAATAGCCCCCCCATTTTCAGAGCAATTACAAAATGTCTGGTTTACTGACGCCTCTGCTAAGCGAGAGGGTAAAATTTGGAAATATCGTGCTGTTGCTTTACAAATAAAAACTAACCAAAAAATAGTTACTGAAGGAGAAGGCAGTGCACAAGTAGGAGAGTTGGTGGCTGTATGGAGTGTTTTTCAAAATGAGGCTCAATCTACCTCTCCAGTCTATATCTACACTGACTCTTTTGCTGTTTTTAAAAGATGCACGGAGTGGCTCCCATTTTGGGAACAAAATGGGTGGGAGGTTAACAGAATACCCGTATGGCAAAAGGAAAGGTGGCAGGATATTTTAACCATTGCCAAACAGGGGAACTTTGCGGTAGGATGGGTAGCCTCTCATGAGACAGAGGAAAATCCATCCGGTTATTGGAACAATAAGGTTGATGAGCTGGCTCACCTCGCCCCCTTGCAAACTGATCCAGTAGTAGAAGATTGGGAACGACTCCCGGAATGGTTACATCTTAAGAGAGGACACACGGGAGCCCAAGACCTCTACCGTGAGGCTCAGGCCTGAGGCTGGCCAGTCACCCGAGAAAACTGCAAGACTTGCGTTTCGGCCTGTGAGCAATGCCGTGTCCGCCTGGACAGACACCCCCTAGAGAGCAACCCTTTGCATTTAAGAGAGGGAAAAGGCCTGTGGGAGGCCTGGCAGGTTGATTATATCAGTCCTTTTCGAAAGTCTGAGGGGAAAAGTTACATATTAGTGGGCGTGGAAATAGCGTCCGGACTGGTGCAGGCTAAAGCCTGCGCTAAGGCAACAGGGGAGAATATGGTGAAGGCCCTAAAAGAATGGTTTGGGACCTTCCCTAAACCACAGTCGATTCAATCTGACAATGGTACACACTTCACAGCTAAGATGGTCCAGGAATGGGCAGCTCAGGAGGGGATTTCATGGGTATTCCACACCCCATACTACCCGCAAGCGAATGGGATTGTGGAGAGAACAAAAGGCTTGCTGAAGCGTTTCCTGAAACCACACAAACCAGGGTGGGCTGAGCGGGTGGGAGATGCAGTGACTAGGGTTAATAGCCGTTGGGGAACAAACGGATGCCCAAAGGTTGCGGCGTTTTGCCCACAAGCCCCGACGATCATGCCCACCTCACCTAGTCCTGACCACTCCAGCAACCCATCCCACTTCCCTGGACAACCTGTCTTAGTTGAACTCCCCACTGTGGGAGCAGTGCCACTAGTGTTAGACACCCCGGTGAACAAACACACGTGGAGGGCAAGAGACGCTTGTGGAAAGGTCCACAAAATTCACACTAAATGGATTGTTCCTTCCTTCTGACCTGAGAAGCGAGTTTGCTTCCGTTTTTTGTTTTTCAGGAGGAAATAGCCGATCTGGACAGACGCTGATTGCTGCTCAACCAGGATGCGCCCGTTATTTTTCATTATACTAGTTTGGAGATGCATCTATAAAAGCAGTAGAGGACCAGTTCCTTCTATACGCTCCCCCGACCTGCTTGATCCTTTTAAGGACAATGAATTTGTGTTGCTAGCCAAAGCTGTAAGCCAAGTTTTTAATTTAAGTCATTGTTGGGTTTGCAGGGGACCTATGGGGCTGTCAAGCTGGCCGTGGACATCCTTACCCCTCACCCCAGCCCAAATTGTGAGCAATTATAGTGAGACCACGAATGACACCTGGGGCGATAGTGGAACGTGGCCAGTTCAATTTCCAGCTGTGGGACAATATTGTTTAAACCGTACTCAAAAGGGAGGGGTCTATGTGGGAGAAAGCAAGTGCCAGTGGACACTTACAAATAAGGTGGTGTAAGCAAATAGGGGTATCTCCATATGGGCATGGCTTGATAGCACCGGGCGTGACCGAGGGTTCAAGGGGTACTGGACGAATAAGAATGAAACACTAATTCTTCACCTATCTAAGGACCACATTTACAAGCAAACTTGTGAATGGAAAAGCAGTTCCGGAGCCTGGTATTGCACTGGCTGGACAAATAATAACCCAACCACCTATTTTAGTCCCTTGGGCAATAATAACAAAATATATCTCCTGTTCCCTTAGAATGGCCTGCAGCTTGAGCAAGTTTGCACAACTCTTTGCAAGATAGTGGCACTTGATAAGCCAAAGAATGGTCCGCCTTTGGGCCTTATCAGACAGAAGAGTGGTCTGCTGTCCAGTCTTATCAGATAAACACACCCAAGCAAGCTTTGAGACAATTGTTCTTAACACTTCAGACTCTTACACAAACCCTCTTTTATTCAGTATGATCCTTAAAATTCAGCAAATGAACCAATTAAACACACAGACTGCAGCCACCCTGTCACACGGACCAGATTAATCTCCAGGACATAAAGTGCAAAAGGGTTCTGTGGAAAAGCCCCATCACCTGTGATGGTGTCACTGAATATTACACCCCAAGAGGTTTGTTCAGGAGTACTAAACTGAAGCTGTATGGCAAGTTTAATTCTACCTTTTCTGCATTTTTGAGAACTTGATTAAGATTAAATAGAAATATTTCAACAACCTCAAGAAATTTTATCATGTCAAAGATAGTGTGTTAGCTTGCCCTCATAACAAAGTATAGCTGAGCCTTTTCAGCTAAAGTATTTCCATAAAAACTGGAATAGAGCAGAAATATGACATGCATCAGCCCAAAAGGGTTGAAGGTTGGCAAAGATGGTATTTTAAACAGGAAATCCTGAATGGTCTTAATAAGTGACACATCAATTTCACTTCTAATTACCTTTAGTTCAGAAATCTGATGTGATGGTGACAATACATAATTTTAGATTTATTTTTTTTAAGCTACCTTTGCTAAGGAAAATATTTCACAAAATTAGAGAATTACCAAGAACAATTGTAAAAGGATGGTTCCCTTACAAAAAAAGTCTGGCTAAAAATATTCTGGGCAAGCCACAGACTACCAGTAGCAGTGAACTGCCTGTATTTTTTAGGAGGAAAAAGTCTCTTTTTGAAGTTATCTTTTTTATCATTACACTATTTCAGCTTGTCAATATTCACTGTGACAGCAGCTTCAGCAATTCTGTCTGATACCTTGAGTACAGATAAATAGCAAGAGATTAACCTACATTCAGTCTGAAAACAGTAGGAGAAAAGATGTTAACTGTAAGTGACTTGTGACAGACCTCTTCTGCTGTTTTCCAAGAGGATAAGCCAATCTATGAATTTCTATTTCTGGTGGATTATGAGTGCATAAGTTTGGGTTTTTTTTTTTTCATTTTCTGAATTAAAAGCATTATGCAACATTCACATACTTGATATCATGCAATGAAATGAGAAAATTGAGGGTAAAGCTAAAGAAAATAGCCTATGATGACTGCTTTTATACAGATTAAGTTAAGAGACACTCACATGATAACTAAAATTTTTTAAGAGGATGTTTTAAGGAAACACCATGTTTTTGAATACAGTATTCTATCAAACCTGTTTCCACTAATAAAAATCTCAGATCACATTATCTTCAGTTTGTTAGTAGTATTATTAGTTATCAGATCTAATTTCTTTCAATATTTAATAGAAAACCCTCACAGAACTGGTTGATAAAACTCTCGATGTACCGATTAACTGAGATTTTGCTATCAACTTTAACAGTGTATATTTAGTAGATTTTTGCAATGTGTTAACGTCGTCACAAAAGAAAAAAAAAAAAACAACCAAAAAAAAAAAACTTACAGCACTTTCCTGGAGTGGACAAATGAATTCTGTATATTTCAAAGAGGCGAAAGAAAGTAGGCTGCGGTGACAGAGAATCAGAACTAATAGAAGACACTGAAAAACGCACTCATGCTATACTCTGTATAAGCAACCTGCAACAATTACAAACCTTCCAATTATGTTTGTCATGTCCAGAAGAGAGTTTTCTTGTCACACAGTTTTGTACAGTAGTTACATTTATGCCTAAGGAATTATATCCTCTTTAATGTAACCTAGATTTCATTGAATACTATCATAATTTTGAGCGCATGTAGAATTAAATTCTTCTAATTTTGACTACCTTAATTTTCAATACATATGCAAGAAAGTAACATGAAAGAATATTCAGTTGTTACTAGTCTTTAACATTTCATCTCCAGCATTCATAAAAAGTGCAATTTTACCTTACCCATAGAGCACCTATTCACAGTTTGGGGACATTTTATGATCCTAGAGAAGTATACTTGTATATTTCCATGTATTCAAAGTTATTAAATGAAATATCATCCGTAACTCATTCTCATCTGGCAAAGTTGTAAGACAAACAAAAAGCTGTTGTTACAAAGTTTTCAAGGTCTCATTTTAGCTGTGCATAGCCCACTTTGTTCAATTTTGTGATATAGGAGTGGACAGACAGTAGCAAGGAAACACTCATTTTCATTCAACATTCATTTATAGACAAACTGGTGGTTTCCAATGTAAACATCAACATTTTCTGTTCTACTCGATATCATCAAAATTCAAATTTCTAAACCAAAAAAAGTATCCTAAATTTCTGAATTCCTCCATAAACATTAACTATATTCAATCTGGGCAAAGTCAAATCTTGATGATACAAGACAAGCTTCAACAAAAATAACTCAGATTTAGTCACTCCTATTTATGGGAGTCAGTAATTGCAGCATTTCTCTCTGTTATGCCTAGTTCTTTGCCTCAATTTGGCCAAGATCTTCAGTCTTAGAACCTGAGCATCTTCAAGTATTTTCATTTCAATTCCCCTCAAAACCTCAGTCTTTACCCTAACTAGAAGAAAGCCAATTTCTTCTGCTGCTTCCATTGCGCACTTCTATGAATACACCTAGTCATTCTTACAGAAAACCACTGCAAGTCTGGCAAGACCTTCACCAGGGAAATTCCTACCAAAAGGAACTGTCCTTGCTTCTCCCTAAAATCTACTTGTGCACGGTTGCTTTCATTAGGAACAAGCTTCTTCAGGCTGATTTCTACACTAAAAATAATGTTTAATCTACAGTTATAAGATTCAGCAAAGCTGTGCAATGACTTCACAGAATGGTTGACATTGGAAGGGGCCTCTGCAGGTCATCTACCAAGCCAGTCATTTCATTTAGAAGTGTATCAAGTAGGTCAAGCACAATTTGCCCTTGGTGAAGCCATGCTGACTACTCCTGCTACCTTGTCCTTTATGTGCCTGGAGATGGTTTACAGGATTAGCTACTCCATCACCTTCCCCGGGATCGAGTTGAGGATGACCAACCTGTAGTTCCCTGGATCCTCCTTCTTCCCTTCTTGAAGACAGGAGTGACATTTGCTTTCCTCCAGTCACCATGATCAATTAAATATTATCAAGAGTAGCCTCACAATGACACCAGCCATTTCCCTCCACACTCGTGGGTGAATCCCATCAGGGCCCATGGGCTTACATGTGTCCATGTTGCTTAAGTATTCCCTGATCTGATCCTCTTCTACCAAGGGTACATCTTTCTTGCTCCAGTCTTTCCCCTTGGTCTCTGGGACCTGGGATTCCTGAAGACCAGTCTTGCTAGTAAAGTCTGAGACAAAGAAGGCATTCAGTACTTCTGCCTTCTCCATGTCCTGTTTAACCAGATCCTTTGTCTTGTTGAGCAATTGGCCCACATTTTCCCTAGTTTTCTTTTTATCACCTATGTACTTGTAGAAGCCTTTCCTGTTGTCTTTGATGTCCCTGACCACATTTAATTCCATTTGGCCTTTAGCTTTCCTAACTTCATCCCTGGATGCTCAGACAGTTTCTGTATTCCTCCCACATTACTTATCCTTAGTTCCACCCTCTGTAGTCTTTCTTTTGTCTTTGAGTTTGGCCAGAAGCTCCTTGTTCATCCACACAGGCCTCCTGGCATTTTTGCCTGACTTCTTATTCTTTGCAATAGAACTCTCTTGAGCTTGGAGGAGGTCATCCTTGAATACTAACCAGCTTTCTTGGGTCCCTCTTCCCTCCAGGGCCTTATCCCCATGCAAGTCTTCTGAGCAGATCTTTGAAGATGCCAAAGTCTGCTCTCCTGAAGTCCAGGGTTGTAAGCTTGCTTTTCACACTCCTCTCTGCCCTCAGGCTTGATCTCTTGGGTCAACCTTTTACCACCTCACACAAGAAGAGAAGCACATAAAGTAAGAGCTGGATGGTCTGTACAAGACAGTCTGAAAGAGCAGGGAGTAGTGATCAACTACTGCTAAGCAACCCATCATTCAACAAAAACAAAAAAAGTGGATGTGTTATAAGGTAGCTGGAAGTGTGACTTTCATACATGTAGGTGCAATTCAGCTAGATTAAACTTTAAAGGAATTTAAAAGATTTTCCAGTCCCCTATGCACTCCAGGCTTTATTTTTGATCCCCTCCTTTTGAGAACTATGCTTTAATCCTCTTCCCTGATACCAGGAAACAATCCTGAGCATGCATTTTTGTTTTGTGGCTATGAGAAAGCACTACTGTCCCTCTAGAAGTCAGCCAGGGCTGCTGATAGAAGATGGTGCTTCTCCCCTCAGCCCTGTAACCAGAGCTAAAAGCACCACTCAGCATGGGGTGAATTTCTGGTAGACTTCATGGGAAGGGTGCTCCTTGAGCCTCTCCTTAAGCTTACATCTTACACCTCCCCTCTTCTATGACACCACTTGAACACCAGAAAGAGAACAGAAGTGGCAAAATTACAGAACTGCAGTGACACAAGCTTTCAGTACTCAGTAGGAACAAATAAGCTTACCTGAGTTACTTAGAGCAATGCTACCTCAGGTTTGACACTTGCTGCAGTCTCAACTCTGACTACAGTCCAGACATACTCAATTAACTGTATTTTATTCAGTTCAAAGTATATGACCTTGAGATGGAATAATCATCTACAAAAAAGAGCTAGTAAAATGCCACACAGTAGATAAGTTGTAGAAAATCAAAAAGCCAGCAAATGACTCCCTAAGTATTTATCATCACCACCACCAAAAAAAATAGCTATGTTACCAAAAGGCCACAGCTTCAGGATGCATAATCTGTCTACAGCTCTATGCAGACAAGTAAACCATGCCATGCTTCAATTATTACCCTTAAACTACTGGAAATAAGACCTCAACAAACCACACAGATACTGTATCTGGATAATAGCAAATACAAAATAGGAAATGAAATAATTAGGAGATGGATCCCAAAGATCCCAAGAGCATATTATTTACACAAAAGATACCCTGTAAACATGAAATGAATTTGCAATTCCTGTTGTTAAGTTTAAAGCTGACAAAAGCACACCACAACACAAAACCACACTGTGAACGTCTAATAATTATTGTGTGGTTATAGTTGTGATGGTGTAAGATTATAAATGAAGTAAACTGTTTATAGGTAGAAAGTTGGGGATTTTTTTTAAGACCATCCAGTGTACAAGCAGGGGTGGAGAGGGGCAGGGGTGCACCAAAAAGACATGCTCTTGGATGCAATATCTTCTTAATAAACTGAAGTCTTAACAGCAATAGCAAAATGAGCTGAACATCAGTCCTTTCTTGCAGATTTCTTTCTTATCAGGGTAAGCCATTCTTTTCCATTTTAGTAACAGTGAAAATAAAGAAAAATTATTTTTCTGATTTTTTTTTTTCTAATTAAACTCAACGTACATCATATCATGGCCTGCTCTTAAATATTTGAGATTCATATTTTCAGGCTTCTCATTTTCAATTTATTTATGATTACAGAAATTAAGCCAAAAATCCTATTTATTCCAGGAAAGAATGGGCAAAACATTATTATTATTAATAGTTTCCAAAATACAAATATCAATTTAAAAAAAAGATGTCTTCAAGAAGGTTTAAGGGACTAGTTTATGATGCTTCCAAATATCAAACGTCAGGTTAAGGTCTAATCAAACAGATTTCCACTAAAATCAATAAAATCCCATCCCCTGACTTTGTTCATGTTAAAAAACTCTTTGTTGGTGCACCAACGAGATAGCCAAACCTTACGTGTGTGTGAGGATTTTCTCCAGAGTAGCTCTGGTCTAATCTGAATCCAAGGTGCAATAGCTGTCAGGGAGCATGAAGTACACTCTGGAGCAGAAGCTTCAACTTAGTTTCACGCAAAATTGCATACTTCAAGGCTGTTCCATGATGCGAACCAAAGCACAGTAAGCAGAAAAGATTGGGAAATGCCTGTCAAAAGTACTCTTGTGTTCTGAACTAAAATGGTAATGCCAAGGCAGCTGTTGAAGACCAAGATGCCAGTTTTCTGCCAGAGGTGGCAGAGAAACAAACTTCAGATAGTGATCTGAAGCCTAAGTTGATGTTCCTTAGCTATTCTCCATTCTATTTTTTCCCAATAAAAACTCTCTATAAGGCCACTTAATTCAGCCATAGATTACTAATTTGTTAATGTAATTTAAAGGACCATTAAGGTTTTTGGAATTATTGAAGGTTCTATATAATCATGAATATATAGTCCCGCTTTGCTGCTGGATACATCTCCTCTGATAAAAGATGGAGCATGGGCAGCTGAGCTAATGAATGCTTTTTAAACTAACCTTATAAATTTCAACTGAGCGATGGTAAAGTAGATACTGAGAACTGCAAAGGGCTGTTTATTTTAGTTCTTTTTATCCTGCATCATGTCCAGGATATTTTTGTCCTGACTTTTTTCTAATCTTTCTTCTCTTCTTCCCCTCTACTTTAACAACTCTAAAATCATCATTTTTAATTTTATTATCTTTGGTTTCAGAAATGCATTTCCGAATGTTATTTCTCACATATGGTTCTTCTGCAAGTTGCACTGAAGACATTTCATCTAATCCAAAACTGCTTAAAATAAGCAGAAGACATCGCACTTAGGACCTGAAGCAAAACTCAGGGAAACACTTGCCAAATCAAAATTATTGTGTCTTGCACAGTACCATGTCTGAGAGTATCACTGAATAGAGAAGACTTTAAAGGAATTCATTTGGAGTTCATAAGGGGTTAAGAAAACAGTAACCCTTTAATAAGAAAGATTTAATCAAGTTTAAATCCTATTTATACAGTTTCATGGGATCAAGCAGCATCTTACCAAAAAGAACATAAAGCTCTCCATAAAACAGTTCATTTCCATAGCACACTTATAGCATCTATTAATTCATAAATACTTTCCACACATTCTTGATAATAAGAAGATTAATAACAGTAGTGCCAAAAGTATTGGTTTTGTTTAGTTTTCCTGATAATGTTAGCATATTTAATTCCAAACTCAAAGCTTTAATGACATTTTGTGAAATAATAAATTGAGTTAATTTCATCAGACCAGATTTTTCATAAAAGAGCTCTGGTCCTCAAATTTTAAACTGTGTATCTATGGAAGCTGGCAATTAAGTTGCAAGAATTTCTCAAGATATATTGAGTGGGTTATCTTAAATGTTTCATTTTACCTTTTCAAACAGCTAAAAGTTCAAAATATTTTAATTTTAAATTTCAGGAATTAAATTATCAAAACGTATTCTTGTTTAGAAGTGTTTTTAACAATAAAAACATGGCTTTATTAATTAATTTTAAAGTCTAGCAACACTGTCTGTTATAGCTTTAATGATATTACACTGCTTTTTCACAGTAGAGTTTGTTGTTGTTCAAAGTCTACTTTCTTCTGAAATGCGGCCCACAGAAATTGCTCTCATAGGGGTTTTATTTCTTCATCTCGAGGAATATAAATTTAGATTCTATTACTAATTGCTTCGTTGTAATCAAGGAGTTGACATCTGGGGATTTTATAATCCTCTGGCTGCATTAAACAGAAGGATAGTTCTAAGGCAGTTTGTTGAAAGAGTGAGTTAACATAAACCATTGTACAACTCTGCCTTGAGAGGAAATTCTGAAATGTTATCAGGCTTTTCTCAGTCATCTTAATATTAAATAATAGGTAATTTAGAACTTAATAATTTTTTTAGTAAGAGTGCTCCAAATTAATTACAGGAGAGTCGGCAAATTTTATAATGGTGAATTTAGAATTATACAAAATTTAGAGTTCCTCACTTGAGTAAATTAATATTGCATTTTAGGAATATACTATGCCTACACACAGCTTTTTGTTAGAAAAGGTCAGGTCTCGGAGGCAATCACAGGGCTTGGAGACAAGACGAAAGATCAGAAGCAGAAAAATATAGGTATGAACAGAAGTTACACTAACTCTGGTTAAGGTGATCAGTAAGAACAACTAACATGACCAGAATTAGAAAGGGCAGAATGGTGTTTCAAGTTCTTCCTACAACCCAAATCTACCAGGTGTGGAGGTAGATGAATTTGAAGCTTTCTTTAAAGGGATCTTATGTGAACTTGAAGTCTTCTAAGCCTTGCCAGGATTCTGCTGTTAGCTTCAATTAACTGTACTAAATATTCAAATTAGCTCAATGTAAACCAGTGTCAGAGTCTGAAAGTAAGCTGTGCTAATTCACGAGGGCACAAACTGGTATGCTGCCCAAATCAGTATGATAATTCAATTTTATTTTTTAAATTAATTACTTAATGAAATGCTTTTCCTCAAATTTCATAAAGATATTCATACACAACCTTCAAAATGTGCAAAATGAAGATGACCTACCTGACACAAATAATTTAGCTGAAGAAGGGAAGTATAATAAAACCTACTGTTGGCTCCTTCAGTTGATAAAACAGATTATTTTGATCTCCAGATCCTTTAGAGTGTCGTATTCTGTTTAATTAAAGCATAACCATTTGGAAAGGAATACAAACAAAATCTCTGTGAATTTCCAATATGAATATGAATGAAGCGCTCTCCTGCTCCCTCCTCCATCTCCCAATGCAGAGTTACTGCAGCAAGAATGCTAGGCAAGAGACAATCACAGTTTCTTGATATAAAATATTAACCATAACTGTGGTACTCATTATTACAGTACGCTGTCATGGAACTGCATCCACAATTATGTTATATATTGCTCTTGACTAAGCTTTGGCATCAATAAAAACTCTGATAACAAATCAAAAGAACTTCATGACAGAGGTGCTCATTTATTTTTCATTCCCATTCATTTTAAAACAAAATATAGCAAATTACAGTCAATAAGCAGTTAGACAAGTCTCATTAGATGGAAATTACAAATAATCTCCTCCTACATCTATTACAAAGAACAGCAGAGTAGGTCAATGAATGTATATTAAAAAATACCAAGTATTGATAAGAAGCTTTTACAAACAGCACTGTTCAAAAGGCTAACACATCTATAAGATGTGTCAGAGGAGATAAAAATAAGAATTGAAACAATGCAAGAAAACATTTGCCTTTTTTTTTTTTTACATTTCCCTATGAGATACATAGAATTTTCAAGAAAGATACTTTACTTTCTTATTTTTCTAAAGAAAACTTATCTAAAGAGCGATAGATATATCAAAGGATTTACACCTATAGAATTAAGGCTCAAAAAAGGAGAAATGAATTTCTATAAAATGCATTCCTGGAAATGGGGTGTAAGTGAATCAACATTTGACTAGAAGGAAAATCCTCAGTCATCAGAGGTTTGTCATTGCATGAATATATCATATGGCATGTTCATACATCCATTATACTCATAAAATACATAAATTCAATTAAGATTTCTTGCTTATATATTCTCTAGGAGAAAGACTGTTTTATATAATTGTTCTTTCAAATCTAATTCCTAATCTAATTTCCTACCCAGTTGCGCATATGGCTTCTTAGCTCAAGAACCTCTTTCTTGCTTCTACTTGCACCTCATATATAGCTGCAGGCTGTGCTCCTTTCACTTTATTAGAACAGGCTTGTTAGAACCTTAAATAGGTCTCCAGACCCTGAACATCCTGGCAGTAATGTTTTCCAAAACTGTTAAAATTTGTTCATTTTCCTAGATGATGGATGACCAGACTTGCCTTCTACATTAACATTTATAATGTAACAAAATACAGAAAATGCTAATCCAGAGCTTAAATAAAGACGAAATTTATCACTGCTCTGGAATTATTCCCCTTGGTCAAATTATAGAGATCAAAGGATCACTTTTTCCTTTCCATACTTACACTTTTGCTACGAATAGTGGTTCTGCTCTCTCTTTTTCTTTCTTTTTTTTTTTCTTTTAAATAAGTAAAAGGTGTACAAAAGTAACCCACAGACAGGTAAACAGCTGAAATATAAACAGAAGCAAGAAAGGAGGAAAAAGACTGGCATCCTGGTTTGATAACCTGTGATTGCACTAGAAGTAAGAGTGCACTTATGAGGACCAGGTGTAAATAAGAATATTTCAATAGCAACTTCAAGGTATTTCAAATGGTGTGAAGTTTAAAGAACTCCTTGATATAGGTTATGGGTGAGTATGCACAACTACATAGGCCAAAATATGAACATATATCTTCATTGTTCAATTGAGAAGAAATCATGTATCGTATGACATATACTACAATTCCAGAGACGTTTTATGTATTTTAAGCGAGAGATGCTCCTTAGATTTAAGCATTTAAGACACATTCACTGAAAGAGCTTCCCATGAGGGTCACCTAAAGACTCTGAACTTGTTATATGAGAGCTGTTTGCTTGTACTGGTATTTCCCGTATGCTGAAGTAAAGGAATTACTCCAACACCCAGAAACTCCAGGAGCCTCCAGAGGCTATCCATGGACTGCGGTACAGCAGGACAGGGTGGAGCCACAAACATTTGGCCCCCTTTTGTGCCCTGAGGATCCCGGAGACACACACACACACACCCTGGTCCCCAGGTGCTCCCCCCTCTGCATCCTGCCCTGTCCTTGCTGCAGGTGCACACCGCAGTGCTGTAAATCCAGGGTTCAGCATGAAGTTCAGTCCTGCACAGGCTGCACCTGCAGACAATCTCTGTGCATCAGTTCAGTAACACCTTGCTCTACTTCATGAGATTAAATTAAAGGCAAGCTGGGCATAGGTGCCACTATGCAGAGATCTGCAGAAGATTCAGGCTGGACTTTTATTGTCATGTTAAGTGAGAAAAAAAAGTTTAAAATTCCCCTTCCCCTCCAATCCTATAAAGGATGGCATCATTTTCACGTGAAAGAGGTAAGTCCAAGTAATTTTTATTTCACTGATGTAAGTTGAAGATCAAAGACGATGTGTGTTTACACACCAGAGCAGAAAGGAAGAATGGACTAAAGTAATAAAGACAAGAAGAGGTTAAAAAAAGTTTAGGTTAGCATGTTTAACTCATATAAATAAAAAATAGCTTAAATAAACAATGCTGCAACTGTTAAGAGTGCAGAAATACTGGTCCTCCTTTTCTGTAGTTACATAAAGTACAAATGACTCAATTTGTGATACACATCATGACCGCCTGCCTTTAAGGATTAATTTAGTCAGCAGTTATATGGGTCTTGGCTAGTTTTAGCTCAGATAGAGTATTCTGCCATACTAAAGTCACATGAGTAACAAGGAAAGTGCTTGCTTTATAAATAAAATTAGTTGGCTTCAGTGAGGTGAAATTAAAATGTTGGGAAAGGCCATAGAGGTAGTTGAACTTCAGCTTGCTTTATTAGCCAACTGTTCCTGCTATTTGGAGCTCAATACCTTAGACATTTCTATGGGGAAAATTATTCCAAATTGTTTTATCTCTTTTGGAACTGATAAATTGTACAAAGTAGATTCTCAACTAAGAGAAAAATAAATCGCATATTTCTGTTAGGTAGACAATGTTTCATAGTTTTCATACAATAAGGTCTTCTTAAAATTAAAACTCATTTTAAATAAATGACAGGATGTGGACGGGTGAGTGGCGTGTGTATATAAGTGTCTAGCATATAAAAGACAGCATTAATCAGCAGGCATATGAAATTGAACACTGTGTTTAAGTGGCAAACATGCATTGTGATCCAAATAATGCTGAGAGCATAATGAGGGAAGAACTTTCAGCTCGTTTGCCAGACTATGATTATTTTTATTTCTTATACAGTGTTTTCTGGCAGGGGAGGGAAAAGTAAGTGATATTTAATTGCACCAGTAATTTCAGACGAATAATGGAAAATAACAACGCCAGTTTACTCTTCGTGCCATATCCACTGTTAAGCCAATTTATTCCTCTTCATAAATCAATTTGTCTTTCAATGTAGGTGGAATCATTACAGCAGGTTCATCTTCCTAGCATTTGGATTCACTGGCCATTAGGTTCACAGTCATACATTGCTGATTCACAGGGAGAGCTATTTGTCCGTAAGCAGAGGCTGACGTGAGAAGGTTGACTTTTATTAGAGCTGAGTGAATAATCTGAAACTGATTATTGAATGCACATTTTTTGGTTTTTGTCCTAATTGTTTAATTCAGTACTGCTGTAATCAGGGAGGGGAATGGGGGAGACAGGACATGGACATGATATAGGATGGGTGGACAACATCTGCTCAAGGCCTTCAGCAATGAAAGGATCATGAAATTCTGCCGTCTTCAACATTTGAAAATTACCTGGGACATTCTTCACTGAATAATGCTCAAGCTGGTAACTATTCACATATAAATTCATAGGAAAAAGTGCTTTTGTTATGTTTAGAGAGAATTGGCTCTCCATTATGGCTACTGTTTTCATTTTGCAGTTGCTTATGTTTTTGCTGATAACACAGAGGTAAATAGAAATTTTTCCTTTAAAACTTGTTCATGATAAATTTTTAAAATTGAAGGTTGATCTCCCTCCTTCCCACACTGAAGAACTTAAATGCATGATAGAACCTATACAAATTGCAGCAAAATTAATAGTTATTCAGTGTTCTTCACTCCTCCCTGCTCCCTTATTATCCACAGGTTAATTATGCTAGCTACCATGCTGCTTTGGGACCTACCAGCACCTGGGTGCAACGCAAATACTGAGTTTCTGATTGCTCCCAATCCAAAGGAAAATGAAATCTCTTCTCACTGGTACCCATTTGATAACTACCAGACCCTTTCTGAACATCTCTGTGATTTTGTCTCTGAGGTTTTGTCTTTTTATGTCAGTCTTTTATGAACGAAAACACCTAAATAATAGGAGCTGAATACAGATCAGCAATGTTGCTAACTACATAGTCCATACTGTAGCAAAATCAAACCCAAAATTATTTAGAGCACTTCTAGGAAAGACTTCAATCACTAATTAAATGGAAGTTGCTAAATTGCACTGCTTCTTGCTATAAATGATGCATGCGTGCATGCATAAATAGTAATCACTAATATTACAGGTGGGCTTTTATTAAGACAAACACAGCCTAATATTAAGAAAATTTAAACAGAGGTATTTCTCTGAGACCATTTCATTCATTAAAAGACAGGGCAATATAATTTCTCCTTCATTAGTTTTCTGCAGTGGGAAATTTCTTCTTAGTGACCAGCCTTATACAGCTTCTTGCCAATTAATCAACTCCTAAGCTTAGCCCTCAAAATTAAAATCAACGAACTTGTCAATAGAGACTTCAGTTGGTACCAAAACTAGGAGTTGTGTTTCTACAAGGGCTGTCATTTTTTTGTGCAGCAGCTACCGCATGGATTCCAGCCCAGTCCATTATAGATATTCCATTTGTGCATCGTGCCTTAGATAACTCTGTAAGAATGAGAGAGACTGTATACAATCTAATAAATCCTATGACATGGAATCTGGTCTAACATCTAACAAATCTCTGATTCAGGCATCTATCAAGGAAAACCATACTGCTAATCCATATGCCTATTCTTTGGGACAGAGATTGTATGTTGATCTGCACATCAGCCAGTTCTAGTAAACTTATATGTTTCCCTCAGAGGCACTTAATCAGCTCAAATGGTTGTTCTAAGCTCAGGAGGTATCCTCACATAAGGGTCATTTAGGCACTGTGAAACCTATGAAAACGCCTACACATGCTATTTTGAAAACAGACACTCTATCTAGTCAAAACCATTCCAACTTTTGTCATTTACTGAGACCAACGTGCTTTATTACAAGGTTTGAGAATCAAAAGAAAAGAAAGACTTGCCTAGCCTGCAAGTTAAAGGACTGGTCTGGCCTGCAAAAGACTCAAGATCCAGTTTCTATGAATAATTCAGAGGAATCTATATCAAACCCACTATTTTGGCTCAGTCAAGCACAACTCAGATCTTTACTTCCTACATCCCAGGCCAGTGTCCTAATTATCTGTGAACACACAGAAACCTAGGTTTTGATCCAAAGCATCATATATCAACTCCATGTCTACAAACTGTTCTTGTTTTTTATTGAAAACAAAAACATTAACTCAAAACAAGATTGTCATTAAATGGAATTGAACTCTGTTAAACTCGTATTCTGATGGTTATTGATTTTCTCAAGTTAAAGAGCATATGAACATCTACAGTAGAAAAGGATTATAACTGTAATATAAGAAATAAAACTTACTTTGTATTCCTTTTTCATCTGGCTGATCGATGCAAGCCAAATTTCACACTAGTCAGCCCCAGCAGTTAGCATGCTATATGGAAATTTAAAATGTCTGCTGATTGAAGCAAAAAGAGGAAAAAAAACCCAAAAAACAACTATCTGTAGTAATTACTCAAGATACACATATTGCACTAAAATATGCACTTCATACAAATTTTAGTGATGATGACAAAAAGAGATAACTGTGACACCAAGAGCTATTTCCCAGTGAATTTTTTTGTAGAACTCACTAGAGACTCACAGATGTTTTTTCTGCTCTGGCTCCCTAGCTTTAGTCACCAGACATTATAAATGCAATACAAATACACAAAATGCTAAGGAAAAAAAATTAAAAATGCTAAGGTAAATAAACAAAAACATGCAAAGGACACAAAACCAGCAAAACTCCAAGTGGCAACAGAATTAATCAGAGGCCATCTAAAAAATTCCACATGCCTGCTTGAGAAGTAATTTGCAAAATCCTCATGCTAGATACATTTTTCTTATGTGTTTAGAGAGAATCTTAATAAAATGTGATTAATATATGTGCAGACAAAATTTATCCTTAACCTCACTAACAATACATGTGTGTGTGTGTCTGTGCATGTATTCCCCCCACCCCAGTAAAACAGCGTTAAGAAATTACAGCACAATTTTGCCTATTGTTTTGTAGTTACCAAAGGAAAGGAGCATGTTTCTCACCATTTTGCAGCATTTTCCTTTACAGAATTTGTTGCTATTGTCAACTGTGTTTAGGGGAGTCCTGTTATCAAGTTAACACTTCTATGAACTCTGAATTAATAGCATCACTATCTGCACTGTGGTAAATGCTCCAGGCTAGGGTGCTGCTATGATTACAGTCAGAGGGGATGGGAATGGATCTCAACAAAACTTTGCAGCCACTCCCAAGTTACATGTTAGACAATATTCCCTAAATTCCTATAATCCTCCAATGTCTTCTCCTTACTCCTATCTCCTGACATTTGAAATAAGTTATGTAAATCAGTCACTATCACTCCGTTTCCTAAGTTAGTCACTCCAGATTGATGAAGTCTGATTTATTGGTACTATTGAGGCTGTTCTAAAGTTCAAGCAGGAAGGTGAACAGCTGCAACACTAACAAGTATGTTACAGGCAAATAGAGTAATATTTGTGTATGGTCTACATTATAACCTTTCCCTTTATTAGAGAAAACAACTACTGCAAGAAGAATCCTGGCAACACACATTTTAGAGGCACAGATCAGCAAACCAATTATCAATCCATCAATTGATCAGAGCTAGTCTTGGGAGTAGTTTGCTCTTGGAAATGAAGGCTTATGCAGATGGTATGCATGTTCATGGCTTACAGAGCATCTGCACAGAATAGATAATTAGATAAGTAGAAGACAAGAACACAGTAACTAACTCAAAGAAAACTAGAATTGGTAAATGCATACAGAAATTAAATTATTTACCATTTTACTGCTATATGAACTGAAATATTAAATGATGTATAGTCTGCATTTGTTTTACCTACATTTTAAGAAGATTGGGCGGGGGGGCGGGGATAGATACAGTTGTCTGCCTCCATTCATCAAATTGACTCAGCACTGAAAACAATTTTGAATTAGAACAGTAAATGAAGTGCTGTATATTGATGCTGATTTAAATAGCCATCAGTTGGGTTTGGCTCTGAATAGAAGACATCTCTTAAATTTACTAAAGAACAATGGTTCAATTGTTCAAGCCTTTTTCATGGGAAAAGGTCTTATGAAATTCAGAACTTGGATAATACCCAAAGAAAATTCAAGTTAAGGTATAAAAATAGATAGCTGAGACGCTGACCCACATTTTCTCTATAGTAGCTGCATGCTAGAAACAAATAAACATGGCCTGGTAGTTTGAATGTTTATCAGCCTGCAATAGATTAACTCTATTTAAAAGACTTTTTCATTTTTTTTTCATATTGCTACAGTATCCTCTCTTCTATATGTAAGAAGTGGTGGAATTTTTCTAAAAAGTTACTTTACATCTCAGTTTAGTTATAATGATTGTCTGTGGCATAACTGTAACATCCTTGGTATTCAAATGCTAAAAATAACTCAATTTTAGCAGTTTTAGTCTGGCCATTTAATTAGCTGAGTAAAAGTTAAAAACATCTATGAACACTAAATAGGGCTCTCCCAGAAGGTGCTATTTCCAGGCAGATAGTTTCATTCTCAAGCAAGGTCAAGATGCTGCCCTCCCAGACTGGAAGGGAGATAACCCCATCCTTTGGTTTAGCACCTTCATGCAATGCTGAGCACACATGTGGAACACCAACATTTCTGGCAGGGAACCCTGCTCCTGCCCTGTGGTGAAGGGAAGACTTGTCCTACAACGGGGAGAGCCCAGTGGTGGAGCCATGCCATGCCATGCCACACCGCCAGGACTGCCCACACAGGTGGTGCAGACCTCATCAGGGTGGTCACCAGGTCATCAGACAGAGCAAGCTTCCACCAGCTGCATACGCAAAGTGACCATTTTTAAGGATCTCTATGCAGTCTGTCAGCAGTGCAAAAGACTCGCTTACTGACTCCTCCTTCCCCTGCTAAACTGGGACAGTCCTCATCTGCCAATGGGTACCAACCAGTTGAGCCAGGACCAGTACACTATCTTGATATGTCCCTTAATTTGCAATAGGCTTACAAGATGATGAGACATGATTTGGGTTTTTAGGGGTTTTTTTGGTTTGTTTGTTGGTTTTTTTTTTTTTGAGTGGAGAGAGAAATACAGGACAAGAAAGCCTTCAGGAAGAGACTTGAAGATCCTGCCCACTTGCTTCGATAGCCAGCAAGACCATGACAGAAATGTTTTTTCCATCCCTAGTGCCATGAAAGCATGCATCCATACACACAGCAGGAAAGGGCAGGCTGTGCCACCCACTGCTACAGGTCCCAGGCACACTGTTACATACTGTCTGCCTATAGACTGCCACCATTACAGCTGAAGCATATAAATTGTATGCATGAATACAAATATGGCAGAGTAGTAGTGATCACCTGAGTTACTCCTGAGGTCACAAAGGCCCCACTTTAGAAAAACAGAGGTATTGTTTTGACCCTTCCTATAGCCTATATAAATCTTCCACAATTAAGTACAATTGCAAATAAATTATTTTGACTAGCAATTAATGCTTTCCATTATAGTCTACTCAAGATTTTAATTTCAACTGCATAGGAAGTGCAAAGTGTCTGTTAATCCATTAGGAAAATCATACAGGACAAATGAGAAACTGACACACATGCTAGATTTCTTTAAAGATTATAGTGTTAAATTAATTTCTACACAGACTAACAGATTTACTTACAAATTGCCATAAATTTCATCATGCATTCAGTATAAGTTTTGCAAGTACTTTATGGCATTTTTCTTACACAAGTGTTCTATGCAAAAATGTCTACAATTTATGAGCAATGGGTCCCTCCTTGATTTAAAACTCTAAAAACACTCTTAAAAAGCCCATTCACTAGCTATTTTCTTCCTATATTCATATTTTCTTTTGTAATATGACATTGAAAGTGTTTTCTGATATATATCCAACATTAAAAACAAGCTAATTAAGTCTGCAGCCATTCCCTAATCATGACTGTAATTTATTTTCTGCTAAATTTACCCCTTCTGGTATAGCAATTTGACAAGATGCTTAACTCTCTTGGACATGACTGCCATTTTTATGACTTCCTTACGCCCAGTTTCTAACAAAGATTATTACGCATGCTTGCTTACTTTTGAGCACTTCATTAGACAACTAAAGGGCCATTGGGACCTTCATGTTCCTAAAATTAAGCACATTCCTAGGTCTTTTCAGGATCAGGGCCTGAATATTTAGATGACAATGTGATTTTTTTTTTTTTTTTTTTTAACATAGCAGTCATAGATCATACATGCAGCTAAAGCAGAGACAAGATTAGGCAGACTAATTTATTCAGGACTTGATTTTAGCGATTCAATTTTAACACAAAATATACTGAATTGTGTGAGTTGTTATACCAATTTGGCAGACTAGATGATATAGTAGGCATTTTATTTTTAATAAAGGCCTGAAATTCTATTCAATTTTGAACTCTAAGTAAGCTACTTGTACTGTGAATCACTATAGATTATCAGATAAGTATTGTGCACAAATTTATACATTTCCAAGATTTCAGTGCAAAGATTTCTTTGCTTTTTTCGTTTTTTATGTTTAATAGTTTATTTAGAAAGCATATTATCCTCTTTAACAGACTAGTAAATACTTGAAAATTAATCTTCAGAGTGCTAGTATTCAGAAATAAAGCTGACCACTGACAACTTTCCTATAACGTTCATTATTTACACATACTTTCCACCTCAGATGTAATTATAAATTACCTAATTTTTCCCATGCCTTAACTGATTATACAAAACACTCTATGTCTATGTGCAATACATATGTAATATCATTTCAACATATACCTTCTACCCACAGCTTGAAAAAGAAAAATAAACACCATTTTCCCCTATTAAGAACATCCAAATCATCAATATTTTCTTATTAGTGTAAGAAAATATCATTGGTAGATTGGAGGCACTGTAACGTACAGCAAGCATGACAATGAAAATGTGCTCACATATCAAAAAAACCGTAATAAATAATTTCTTTCCTTCTTGGGAAAAGGATGAAATCAAAGAGCCCATACCATTTACCAGACACACTTAAGCTGAAAAGCCCAAGGTCAAGGCAATGAAAAAATGGAACTGAATGTCAGAAGAGAAATCCCTCATGATAGTTCCAGTTGCAAAGTGCTTCAGAGTTCAAGAATACTTTGTGCTTTATCAGTGTAACTTACTAATAAACTAGGCTTAGGTCATCCACTCCTGAATGGATGGATTTGTTTCTGGGAAAACAAAACACTTTATAAACACTCTTACTTTTAGATGTAGTTTAGAATATTATACTGAGTTAGAAAAAGAGGAAAAAGACTGGGTGATACTGTAATTTACAAATTATGTTATTCTGTATACACAGCCATCAATGGAATAAATTATGCTTGCTCAAGCAATTTCAATGTTGAAGTTTACAAAGTCCAAGGCTTAACAAATCAGTACAGTTTTGATAGGTAACTTCATTTAATATTTGTGCTCCCTTAAAAGTATAGTTTTGATGCATCTTGTATTCTAGTGCATCTAAGCAAACATGTCTGGAGCTGTTGATTTTCCTTAAAGCAGAAAGCATACACATCTAGAACTTATTTAAAAGGAAATCTGAGCGACATAAGTTCGCCTTTTCTTCATACTAGAAGAGGTCCTTCTTCATACTTCATCAGCCATTATGTTAAATTCAACACGATGTTAACTGATAAAAGCATTATAGATTCCAAGGCTACACTGGGATTATATTTATTTAAGCAGACAAATGGGATTATTTTCTTAGGTATGGATTTCAGGCATGCTGCAGACTGTTTACTCCTATTTGTTTGTGTCTTTTCTACACCGTGTTCTTGCCTTTCACAAGTCTAGTGAACAGAAGGCTAGAAACTCTCCACCAAAGAATTATGAATGTGAACAAAGTAGTTTTCAACAGATAAATTCTACAAAAAGACAAAAGTATCTGAAAAGTAACTTTGGGATTGTTTTATATTTATTATGCTAAAAGCACTGTTTGGCTCACAATGAGTTTTCTTAGCTTGTTTTGGTTATTAAGGTTTACCAGCTTTAATAACTGTTTAAATTGTAGATTTTTTTAAAGTATTAACAGCAGACAGACCATTCCTAGAAACCCCATGCTGAAGATAATGCATACCTTTTCTATCCCTTTCTATTTTTTTTCTCCTTCCTCCTCCTCTTACATCTCTCCCGTAATTCAGCCTGAAAGAAACATGGTTTTAGGTAAGAGTGACCCACTGATTCCATTTGCAATCATACTGCAGAAACTGCCATAACTGTGAACATATATTGGCAAAGCATACAACTGCAATTTAGTGAAAGAAAATATGAGTGCACTTAGTGAACAACATTACTGCCTCAAACACTTCTTTTAACTTAGCCGTCTTTGTTGGCTTCTACTAATTTCCTAATTGTGCAGAGGATATTATTAATAAAACTATTCCAAAACCTGGGCACCCAAACCAGTTATGCTCATCCCTTGTCCTCTAGAGTCTCTCCATTAACAGCTTCACTCAAGCCAGATTTAGGCTTTTTTTAAAAACAACTTAGGTCCTCCCTTCTCCAGTATAGGATGTGAAATTTTTCACAGTCCTATAAATAATAAATGTGTTTTCCCTTTAATGCCATTAAGGCTTCTCAAAGATCAGTACTGTATGTATATCAGATCAATGTATGAACCATTTCCCAATAAAATTATCAAATATATTTCTTTTGCAGCACTAGCAAAGTAGTCGTACGGCAACTCATGCCTTTTCCAGGAAATGGGCTGTACATATCACTAATGCATATATTTCTTAATTAAGCATTCAAAAGATATACAAATTACAAAGATGCTTCTTTGACACCAGAGCTATAACTAGAGCTAAATGATCAGTACCAAAAGAGCAAAAAACCTTACTTTTTCCTTCAATTTCTTAATGCACTTGCTTCAGCTGAGCTACATTTTGGTCACGTTTGGTTTTGCACGACTGAATTTTACTGGCTTTTCCCTGGGTTTATTGGGCAATTGGAACACTGCAGTAGCAGTTACAGTTTGACCAGGAGATTAAATGCATCAGTATTACCTGTATGTTTGTCTAATCACAGAACAGAAACAGCATGATATATTACAATGTATCCAACCCTTTTTAAGTGGATAATTCTTAAGCCGAATACTTAGGAAGCAATTATTGGCCTATAAGATTTTATAACTTTTATGAAAAACAGAAGAAATCATGCTACAACTGAACAACCTTGAAACAAAGATTACAAAGGTCGCTGGGAATATACTATACCAAAGGACAGAAGTCCACCTGTTAAATTACCAGTTCTTGGATTAAAAGAATTAGTCCCTTTGAAATGATTAAACTACCTAGACTAAAAATGAGATGTTTTAAAGTCATCTCCCTCCTCCTTCCACAACCCCAGTACTATTTAGGAATAAAGTGAAGCATTTTAAATTACTGATTTCTTCTTCAACAACCAGGATGTGTGTTACTGTGCACAAGGCTTGCTGCTAGAAACCAACAATAGCAGTGATTTCAGACAAGAACAGACAGCCATCTCATAGTATAGTATTTTCTCATTACAGTTTTATGCATACAAGTTAACTACTTTAATTAGGTAAGTACATGGAAATAATGGTGTGCAATTAAATACAATGGCTAATTACAGCTCTATAACTAATAACTGTGATTCTGAATAAATATGATGTTTGGCATAAATACTTAGAAAGCATGAGAAAAACAAAGTTCAGTCACTTGTCTTCCATATGGATTGAGCCTATATTAATGTATTTCATTTTCAGAAGAATCTGACTATTAATCTTAGTTACTTTAAATACTTTTGCATGCATAACACTATAGAGCGTATATATAAAGAGGTTTTACTGTTGAAAGTAACATTTCACTGGTAGTGAGCTTGGTCTGATCAAGAATCTACCAAACCAGAAAAATATTACCTCTGCCCCTTTTCTGTGTCATAGAAAACACCCAAAGCTGAGCTATTTTGTTCCCACATGCAACAATTAGCACAACACTGTTTCATTTAAAATTAGGGTGCAATCATGATCCTATCATACTGAAATAAATTTTAGCTCAACCCTTTGTTGCCAACTACTTTCTTGACCATTTTCAATTTGGGTGTACAGACTATTCAGTCCTAGAAAATAATTCTTAATTATCACCATTATAAAAACAGATTTAAAAAGGAATGGTGATTACACACCATCTGGAAATGTACTCAAGCTGTCAAAAGAATCTGTGGATAGCTCCAGCATACAGTATTCAAATTTCAGCAGGAAATCAGACTTGGTCAAGGGGGAAGAATTCATTCAGATTCATGCAATTTTTAAAATGTGTTTGGCATATCAAATAAAGTTCAAAGATAAAGTGAAACAATTTCACTTTAAGGGATTATAATAGGATGCATGTTAATTGATACACTGCATACATTAACATGCATAAGAAATAAATTAATCAATCCTAAAATAGTATCCGTAAAATGCCAGAATAGTGACAAGTGCATCACAGATATGAAAGAATAAAGGAGGGAAAAGGAACTTTAAAAAAAAAAAAAAAAAAAAAAAAAAAAAAAAGAAAAACTAAAAGCCACCCTTCCCCTTATCTCCTAAGGCATGGATGAAAAAGGAAACGCAGAGTATCACCAACTTCTCTAAGCAATTAAAGATCCAAAGAGTTCCCCTGCAAACATTCAGCCCCTGCTAGCGCCTGTTGAGGTACCCTGGGCTCGGCGTATCCAGGCAACAGGGCCTTCGGAGACCCCTGGTGGGGACAAAATTGGTATTAAGCAGTCTTCCATGTCTAACAACCTGGCACAGCTTCTATTAGCTCAGATAAAAACACAATTAAGCACATTTGCTTGCCCACTAATGTACAGCAAGGAACAAGAAAATGAGGTTCATCCTTGCTGCTGGTATTTGGTGTATGCAAGCTGTAAATAACGGGCAATCACATAACCACTGTCCTGGAGAGGCAAAAAAAATAAAAAAGGAAAAAATTTCTACTCAAGTGCATAACAAGAAGAGCATACAGAAGTGTTTTAGTAACAAAATATGCAAGTATAATGGAAGATATGAAAACAGGTTTTAGCAGAGAGGACAGTCATCTGGGCAGAAGACACAATGGACTACTGGGCAGGGAAAGCACAATGAGGTGAATGAAACCTGCCTGGGCTACTGAAGCTTGAGCATCAGTAGGATTACATCACCATGAGACAGAGCAACCAGCAAAATTTATGTTGGTCCATCCTTCTGAATGCCATCAAGTCTAGAGAAGCACATGTCTAAGTCATTGCTCATTACGTCTTCAATAAAATTATATTTTTAAGGAAAGAAACTAATGGATAGTAGACGGAAGGTCATAAAACATCACCAGCTTCCTCAAACACAGAAAGAGGTATAACTGTTACATGTTGCTACACTTATGTATTCATCTAAGCTTATTAAGCTATCCTAAAAAACCTAACTTTTGCAGCTAGTTTTTTTCATATAATTGCCACACTGAGCTCTCTTTTGCCAATCATGAACAAAGTACAGTAAAGTTTGTTTCATAAATGGCTTGCATCTTTCCTTCCCCTTTCTCATTCTCACAGGCTTTTTTTTTTTTTTTTTAAATTTTCTTTCATTTTCACACTTCCCAACATTTTCCCATTCCTCCTATCTACCTATCCTCAGGATATTCACTATATTTTTCTTCCCTGGCAGAACTTTTTCTTTTTGAACAAGATTTCCCAAGGCCTATCCAATTAAACAGACATCCAGAAAACCCACAGATTCATCAAGCTTTAAAAGTAAACCCCTCTGCAAGTAACAAAAACTGAGCCTCAGAGTATTTAAGGAATGGCTCAAAAAGCACACACACAAACCCCACTTCATAGTGTCTCAGGAGGCCCCAACAGGAAATTGGAACAGATGGTTAAAAATATATATTTATTCTGCTTAGATTCTGTAAGGCAACTTGAAGAAGAGCATGCTGTTGTAAATTCAGAGTACAGCTGTAGCACACAAATGACTAAGTTGCTCAGCAGAGGATTTAGCGGTTAAGCAACTGCAGGGTTCACACTGTGCTGTCTGGTCCAGCCTTGGCTTGGCTGATACAACGCTGCAGCCAAGCCACTCCATGGACCAGCACCATGAATTGGATGAGATGTAGAAAAAGACAAGTATGGCTCCCATGACACCCATCTGACACCATGAACCCTCTTCTTCTAATCCAGCTAACCCATTTGGAAGTATTTTGCACCAAAAAAAGCCCCAAATGTGCTGAGAGCACATGCAGCCTGTACCAGAAGCTGTCACTTATCACCTCCCAAATGGTCAGGACCAGAGCTTACGTGTGCCACCCCAACACAGGCTGCATGCCAGGGGGCGTTGAGGCTTAGGTAAGGGAGCATTCTCCCCCCCAGCCCTTCTGCTCACGTTCCTTTCAGTGACTGCTTTGCACCAACTGAGAGCTACAACTCAAGCTCAAACCTGAGTGAGAACAGGCTTTCAATCTCTGCATGTTGCTGCATGAAGTTTTTGCAGGCTAAGAATATTTCTTATCCCTAGAAAAGGATTTAGCTAACATAAAAGACATTTTTCCTTCTTTTAAAATGTATATTAAATGGATATCACTATTTACCACCCTGGAGAAAACAGGTATTAGACCCCCTCAAAAGATGTCTCTTTCCCAACAAGCCTCAAAACTAAAAATTATTTTTTCTTTTCTCATTGAAAATAGTCAGTTTTCAATATCAACAGAAAATATTTTTAAAGTAAAATTCCTTGAACATTTTCATTGACCTTCAGAGCTAGTTTTCAAGTCTGTCTCAATTTTCACTACTTAGGTTTAAAATGTTCCTACAGTAGAAAAAAAAATGCATTAGGAATTAAAATACAGTGCAAGTTATGAGCTCTCAGTATCCATTAAAATACATCAGTTCAATGGATGAGTCCACTTTTGAAAGATAATCAAGATTTTTTTTGTTTTCTGTTAACTGCAAGGCTTATTACAACATTACATCTTGTGCTGTGGATCTAGAGAAACTAGTCTTACTGGTTACCTGAATAAGGAAGTGGTTAATAGGTGTTCACGTGTTAAAACTAAGGAAATTTTACTTTAAGTTGATTACAGAAAGTAAGGTTCAACACAAGTGTTCAAAAATTAGGAAATATCAACATCTGCAGAAGGTCATGCTGTTGAAATTCAAACCCTTTACAAATACATATCATAACACAGCCTTTAATTACCTAATCAGATCCTAATTTTAGCACAGCCTCCATTTCATTCAAAGCTCAAGATGAATGGTGCTCAGAGGACGCTATGTAGCACGACACAGCCTCTTTTCTCTCCGCCGCCTGTCTTATTCATTACAGAAATAAGGAAAAATATGAAATGACACCTTAAAAGAAAATAATGGGCACCTCAAACTACAACATAAAATAATAGCTTTCTTATTTGGGCCATAACCTCTCTGTGCCTAAGCTCACTTTTGCAAGGAGAAAGCAAAGCAGTTACTTTACCTAACAAACTATTAAGCTAATTTCATAAAACATTGTGAATCCTTCAGATTGTGGTGATAAATGCCAAAGAAACCCCATAAGAGAAATTAATAATTCTGTATAAAGTGCAGCATTTTGATGGTGTGTAAAAAGTACAGCAATATAGCCACTACTTAATGATGAACATAATGAAGAATCATTTAGCAGTTCCCCATTTAGCAAATGCTTTCTCCCCTGTGTGGTGATGAACGCTAAGGTTTCATAGAAAGGTTTACAGGAAATGATTATGTAATTAATGACCATAGCAATGCATACACAAAAAAGACACCAGAAGAAAATGGAATGGCTACTTTAATTGTGACCTTTTTCTAACTTCAGTGTTTGACTTTGAAACCTGAAGGTTCTTGTTCTAGGACTTTACATGTAAATGCTATATCAATTATTTGAAGTATTTGGCCTAGCACTAAGAACAAGCCCAGACAGCACATGCATATTTTGTATTAATATACATATTTGTAGCATACTTGTACTGGATTCTGTGTTACACAGCAGAGAGAGAAAATTGCTTAGAACTCAAATGAGCCTAAGAGGAAAAACTATGCATTAAGGATTGTACTTACCATCATATGCTTTTCAGTCAGTAAATGACCTTTAAGTGTTTTTTTTCCTTGAGAGACAAATTTAAGCTGGCATAATCATGTCTTGAATAAAAACATTCAATAGCTGTATTTTCTTCATGTTGTATGTATCCCCACTGGGCCCAGAAATAAAGTTTGTATAAAGATCGTACGCCAGCCCTTCTACTGTAATTTATGGACTATAAATGGGTTTCAGCTTGCTGGGAAAACCCACTGGTGAAAACAAACGAAGGGCATGGGGTTGTACAACATAAGAGTGCAGACAGACTGTGAGAAAACCCTTATATTTGAGGTATAAGCAATCAGAGACTTGGGTGAGTACCTACTACTTTTGCGTGCCATAAAATACACATTTTTTAGGATCACAGTTTTTTTGTTTGATTGGGTTTGTTTGTTTTCTTCCCCCCCCTACAATAAAACTCCTTCTCCATGTCTTGATCAAAAAAGTAGACGGTCTATAAATTGTACTGACAGGGTTACTACTTTTTACAATGTCCCCAATAAGCTTTATTTTAGGGTCCTGTGGGAACATACATATAAGAAGTGCAGTTATCTAAAAGTTTTCACTGAGACTATGTTAGGCTATGTTAGACTGTCTTATATGCAAAAACGATTCAACAAAACCACAACACTTAGAGGTCACTTTCTGACTGAAATTTCTATGATAATGAGTTATATACATTAATATAAAATTTGTTGTTTTAGATTAATTCCCACTTTGCTCGTTGTCCTTTGGTTTAACAAGAAAGACAAGAAAAACAGGTTAAAAATTAAACTGCATTTCATGCCTTTTGCTATTTAAATTGAATTTTGACAAGTTTTTCCTCTCATTCTCATATTTGCTTTTCCTCGTAAAATTCGAGATTTTCCTTTTTCAGGGTTTATTTTTGGCTGCTGCAATTCCTCTTAAAATCCAAAATTTCCAGGTCATTATGCAGACTGTAATGAATAGATTGACAATTTCCCAAACATTTTAAGAAATAATAGGCTGCTTTACTTCTATCCCACTATTGTTTTATATAAGAAAACTGCCCGTCCCACACACACACCAAAAAGCAGTCTATTTCAGGAATCAGTTTTCTTACCCCCCCCTTTTCTGTTTCTTATTTATCACAGAACAGCCTAGGTTGCAAGGGACCTGGGAAGATCATCTGGTCCAACCTTTTGTGGGAAAGAGAACATAGATGAGATTATCTAGAACCATAGAATCATTTAGGTTGGAAAAGACCTTTAAGATCACCAAGTTCAACCATTAACCTAACACTGCCAAGTCCATCACTAAACCATGTCCTTAAGCACCACGTCTATCTATCTTTTAAACACCTCCAGGGATGCGGATCAACCACTTCCCTGGGCAGCCTGTTACAGTGCCTGGCTACCCTTTCAGTGGAGAAGTTTTTTTCTAATATCCAACCTAAACCTCTCCTGGTGCAACTTGAGGGCATTTCCTCTCATCCTGTCGCTTGTTACTTGGCAGAACAGACTGAGACAGACTAGCACCCTGTCCATCTGTATCTTGAAAACCTCCAGCAATGGGGACTCTACCATGTCCCTGAGGAGGTTGTTCCAGTGAATGTCTGTTCTTACTATTAAAAAATTTCTTTCTTATATCAGGATAAAACCTCCCCTGGTGCAACTTGTACCCATTGCTCCTTGTCTTCTCCATGTAACTCCTTGTGAAGAGAGAGCCTACATCATCTTTGTATCTGCCTTTTAAGCACTGGAAAACTGTGATAAGGTCCTCCCAAGCCTTCTTCTCTTCAGGGACAAAAACCCTAACTCTTCAGTTTTTCCTCTTAGTGCAAGTTCATTCATTTCTATGTTTTTACATTTCAAAATCTAAATACCTAGTTCACTTTGAATCATCTGAGTTCATACATTTATCTGTAAACTTAAACCACATGTTGCTATGAAAGAGTAATAGCCATAGGCTACTTGTTCCCATGTTATATAAGGACATAGTTTCCTTTCCCATTGTAGACTATGTATCCCTGCTAGCTGAGCTGCTGTTAGCATCATGGGAGCTGTAACTTCACTCAGGATTTATGGAGGAAATAAGACAATGAAACACCAATAAATTATGAAATGCAAGTTTTGAGTGTCCATTGAAATGAAACCAAAACACTTGACAAAAGGAAAACCTTTTCCTTATTAAAAAAGTCTTTTCATCAAGTAACAGTCTCAAATGCAAGTTCTTCACCTGGCACTTGTCACTAGTGAATTGTCTGTCAAGAACATCATTCTTTGACCCCATTAAAAGATACATTGTCTTCATCAAGCATATTAATTCATCCTGTTTCACTTACTTTTTCACATTAAATAATACATTTGCTCTAAAATGGATCATTTTCCCCAATATAGCATTACTACTCAGTTTGTAGTAGATCACAACACTAGTTTGTTTTGGTTGGGTTTTTTTTGGTTTGGTTTTTTTTTTTTTTTGAGTAGTTATACATTTCATAGACCTAGAAATATATGAAAGGGGTGAACTGGAACCAGCTGTATAGATTCAGTCATAACAATCTCACATCCAAATTTATATTCTTGCACACTGACAGTTACAGATGTTGGCACAAACTGACCTGAGGTTAGCAACAAATTAGATTAGTGTTAGACCACCCATACCATGAGTGAAAACTTCAGAAAAATGAAGTCCAAGACCAGTAGCAACAGTGGAGAGAAAAAACAAAGCAAGGCCTTCCTTCTCCAGATATGTCTGCTAATAGAAGAACCATACAGAAGACAACTGAATGGAGATGGTTGACCATAAACTCTGCAGGAAATTATAACTGGTTATGGCATGTACACTAACCTTAAGTGTCACACAGAATGACAAAAAGTAGTTTGTAGACACACTAGTCTATTTTTATTCCTAAAATATTGATGTGATGTTTCAGGTTATGCTTTTTGAGATTATCCAAAGCTTTGGAGACGTGAACACTACTTTCATACAGCTATGGGTATGAGCATTCAAGAAGTTTGTGCTCTGTGTTTATAAAGTGGATATATGGGGTTTTCCCGCTCTGTGTTTATAGAGTGGCTGTATGGGGTTCTCCCTCATCTGTTTTTCTGAACTCTCCAAGAGCAGCAAAATTTTCAGGACTGTTTCATGTAATCAGTGCTTAGCTTATGGAGTTCTTCCATTATATCAACCAGCCAAGCACTTAAATACTATAATTCACTTTCATGTTGCAATGTTCCCCAGATTTTGTATTTTGCTATCCCCAGCTACCCAAGAAAAAGGTTTGTGACGCAAAGGAGTTTTGTCTATCTTGCCTCAACCACGTATTTTTCCCCCCATGAAACAATATCTAATTTTTCCCCATGAATTAGTGTCGTGGTTTAACCCCAGCCAGCAGCTAAGCACCACGCAGCCGCTCGCTCACTCCCCCCACCCCAGTGGGATGGGGAAGAGAATTGGGAGGGTTACAGTCAGAAAACTCGTGGATTGAGATAAGAACAGTTTAATAATTGAAGAAGAACCAAAACATCAGTGTGTTATCAACATTATTCTCATCCTAAATCCAAAACACAGCACTCTACTAGCTACTAAGAAGAAAATTAACTCTATCCCAGCTGAAACCAGGACAATTAGCACCCACAGTTCTGACCTGTCACTATGGAGACACTTGATTAATGCTTAACAACTTAAGCTACTCTGGTTTGGCTGAGTTTTCTGGGTCTAAATTTAGCATTGAAATCCCTTGCCAATTTTCAACATCCCTGCAGAGTGCTAAATATTGCATGCTGTTACATACCTGTACTGAATATCAGGTGCACCAGCCTGTGTGTTGTGCACACAAATGGCACTCTCAAAAACCTTTTAGATTAACAGACTTCAATTTTTTTTTTTTTTTTTTTTTTGATAAGAGTTTGTATCTGCACTAAGAACTTCTTTCTTAACATTGGAAAGGTGAATTACATGCAAACATAGAAGTTGACAAGATAAAATAAAACATATGAAAAGAACATAAAGAAACTCCTAAGAATAGTATTTCTTTCGGAATAACAACTTTAATGTGAATTAGTATTCCTATCACATATATTTCATGACACATATTAGGAAAAAGTTTGGCGTTTTAATATTCTGGTGATGAAGCACTTAGAAATACCTTAAATGGCTACATTTAATGTGGAGAAGCAGGAAATACTTCACATAGCAGAGCCACTCTTCCATTAATAGCAGTAGATTTATTTTTTTTAATTTTTCATTTTGTGATGCACAATCCCTTTAGAATTTGTTCCTAATAAGATTTCACATCTCTGCAACATGTAATATTAATTTGTATGTTTATACATGTATTAAAAATCCATTAAAACATTCCATTTAAGACAAAGAATGCAGCATTAAGGAGTCACTAGGGCTTACAAACTTCTTAAACCATGAAAGATTTATTGTCAGGATTTATTGAGAGATTTACTGTCCTTTACAAGCAAGGCTGTGATATGTTTTAAGGATGAAAATATGAACCAAAACACTGGACAGAAAGTACTCCAGCAGAAGAATGCAAAATTCTGCCTATGGATGCTTAAGTACCTAAAAATTACTCAAATTTGGGCATTACTGTAAAAAAAAAAATCTTTATTAAGAAATGTTCTTATTAAAGTCACTTTCTTGACAATATTCCCCCTGGTTTGTTCTAAAATAGAAGGGAGAGGAGAAAAGAGGAACACTGGTTTTTTGAACTTATATAAAAATTGCTAAGAAAACTGCTTTAGTTAAGTGCACCTTGCATAACACTATCTGTGTTTGCCCACCCCTCTTCCATATAGTGGGGGGGGTATCAAAATTAATAGCATATAGCCTCAAAGGTGTCCAGTGTGTGCTCTACCTATATTTGTCACCTTCTGCTTCCCTTCTGTATTTAATATTAAAAATGTTTTGAAATCATATAATGTGATTTTTTTCCCAAATTCTGAGTGCATTTCTATTTTCCAGACTATAAAACAATTACTAAATTATGCTTTGACTAAAGTTTTTCCACTTTGTTTTCTACCGAGGAAAATATAATTATCTTTTTTAAAAAAAATCCTTGTCTTCAGTAAAATAAACCTTATTTAGAATCATAGAATGGTTTGAGTTGGAAGGGACCTTTAAAGTGACATCTTCAACTAGATCAGGTTGCTGAGAGCCTAGAGAGATTACTCAGGACAGAAATTTCACGCTAGAACACTGAACACGTTCAGAATGAAAGATGTCAATGACCTGTCTTTTCATGAAAAAAAACAAAGAGATGGAGGGAAAATATTGAACTGTGTTGGTAAATCTTAGCTTCTTATGAAACAGGGACCTTGACAGGCTGGAGAAATGGGCTGACAGGAACCTCAGAAACTGCAATAAGCAGAAGTGCCAAGACCTGCACCTGGGGAGGAACAACCCCATACACCAGTATGTACTGGGGCCCACTCAGCTGGAAAGCAGCTTGGCATAAAAGGACCTGGGGCTCCTGGTGGAAACCAGGTTGAACATAAGCCAGCAATGTGCTCTTGCTGCAAAGGCAGCCAATGGCATCCTGGGCTGCATTAGGAAGAGTGTTGCCAGCAGGTGGAGGGAGGTGATCCTTCCCCTCTATTCATCACTTGTGAGGTCACACCTGCAATGCTGTGTCCACTGGGGTCTTCCAATACGAGAGATAGACAGACATACTGGAGAGAGTCCAGTGAAATGCCACTAAGATGACTGGAGCATCTCTCCGATGAGGAAAGGCTGAGAGAGCTGCGACTGTTCAGCCTGAAGAGAAGGCCCAAGGGGGATCTTATTAATATATATAAATACCTGAAGCGAGGGTACAAAGAAGGAGCCAGGCTCCTTCCAGTGGTGCCCAGTGACAGGACAAGAGGCAATGGGCACAAACTGAAACAAAGGAGGCTCCTCCTGAATATCAGGAAACATTTTTTTTACTGTGAGGGTGACTGAGTACTGGAATAGGTTGCTTAGAGAGATTGGACATGGTCCTGGGCAACACCAGCTCTAGGGCACCCTCTTTGAGCAGGGAGAGTTGGACAAGACGACCTCTCCAGAGGTCCCTTCCAACCTCAACGATTCTTTGAAATAGGTCACGTGTGGGGGCTGCATGTCTAAATGGGTACATATTTTATCATCTTCAATAGGCAAAAAAGGATTTATATTCATTTACTGTTTTACTGAATACAACATAGAATGGGGAAGCTGGTGTTCAAATCCCTTTTTTTTTTTAAATCTGATGGAAAATTAATACCTAGGCTCATTCTGAAGTGAATTATCTGGGCTCAATTCAGAATGGACTAGGTTAGTGCCTTACCCACGTATTTAAAATTTCATTGTTCATTAAAATTGCTGTGAGAAATCTGAAGAAACAATTGTTTGAGCACAAAGCGAAATACATTGCAAGGTGAGAGAAGAAAAACTCATGAGTGTAGACGAAGTAGGTGCTTTTTATATGGAGTCATTAAGCATTGACAAAATTTGAAACTTCCCATAAGGGGAAAGAAAGACTGAAATAAACTCATCCCCTTCTACCCAAACATACCTGCTCCTAAAGTAGCCTTTTCTGGAGCCCTGCACAGCTGAGCTTGTTTATTAATACAATCTTTATATGGCAAAATAAGGTTAACTGCATATGTTATTGAAATACCTTACATTAGTTAAAGTGATAAGGGTGTGCAATAAGCAGATGCAAGTATTTCTCTCCAGGTGTTTAAGATTTTTATACCTTTCCTGGTTAGAGGCTAGCATTTGTGTTCACCTCACAGAGCTCGTAAGATGACATTTATAAAATATCCTGAATTTCCATCTGAAACCTACTAAATTGTCCAACAGCTTATTATCGTTACAGCTGAAATAATTGCTGTAGATATCTGCCTTGCCTCTTTTGTGCTGCACAGTGGTTGCCGTACAACAGAAAATGTAGTGCCCCTATTATCAAACTGTTATCACTATTTTTTTTTTTAAACTTTAAAAAAAAGTAACATCAATTTGCAAGCATCTATGTAGGTCTTAAGACATTCACACTGTGAAAAACATTCACACAACAAAGGGTAGATGGACAAGAAGATAAGTAATTGGTTACATGCTTGGGACTGCCCACAGGGTTTTATTTTGTTTAAAAAGAAAAGCCTCTTTTTCTAGTCCCTTGAATATCATTACTGGCAGTCATGGTTTTAAATTGCAGTTTGCTCTTTCAATCCCCCTCTTGGAGAAAGGGCATACAGATACCAATTTCTTAAAATTTCTTTAACAGATAACTGATGTATAACTCCGAAGAAGCTCTTTTCTCCACAGAAATAATGGCAGTGGAACTGGCATAGTACATTGACATTATGATAAAGGTTTTGTTGAACATTTTTGTTGCAATGTCTAATCAGATCACATGAAAGTTTCTCCTTGGTGGGCAACTAGCAAAAAAGCAAAAGAAACTTAAGAGGAGCCACACTGGCTCAGGCTATAGGTCCACATAGCCTAGTAACTCGCCTCCAACAGAGACTGCTGGCAGGTGATAACGAAACTTATAAAAACAAAAGGCATATTTAGAGGGATCATTTCAAACAATACAAGAACAGATTCACCTCAGTTTCCAGTGAGAAATTAAAAGAAACAAAGTTGAAAATAAACAAAAATTAAGCCTAATGCAAGGATGATCATCGAGTTTCTCTGCTTGTGGCTGAGCTGACCCATTTTGACCAGTGATCTTCACATCACCGACACAAGATGATTTGCAAATATTTTTGACAAAGAGCAAAACCACAAAGAATCCCAAATCCCAAACCTTTCCCTTAAAGAGAAGAAAATAAGTCAGTTAAGAGATATTTGCATGCAGGTATTTTGGTAGCAGGTTCTCATCAGTAAGAAGTAGTGGATACAATGTTCTGAGGGGTCCTTTTAGAACTGATCTCTCTGGGTAGGGGTACACTCAAAGCTGAAAGAGTAAGCGCTGGATATATATGTGGAAAGGAGGCATAAAAAAACCCCACCAAAACAAAACAGACTAGATCTTTCTACCTTAACATCTGGTGTCTATGCATAAAACAATTCCCTCCCACCGCCACCCCAAGGAATAAACTCTGTATTAATTTGGACAGCTCAAAACTAACTCAAATACTTGTGTGATGAATAATTAGAATGGTTTGCTTTTCCCTTCCTCACCTTCCTAACCCCTTCTTCAGCCTCCTCAAACAAGAACAAAGAAAAGAAAAAATCCCCCTAGCTATCTCAAGCAGATAAAAAAAAATATGAACACTGTTCATATGACTGCCCAGTGGACCTCAGTTGCCCTGGGAAGTTGTCCTCAACAACTGAGCAGGTTCTACAGTTCCACAGCTGGTTTCTCAACGTACTCCACCGTTTGTCCCAAGAGAACATTCAGAATACTAAATCACAGGCTATTAACTTTTCCTTCCTATAATCTTGCTTCTTGATCTCCAGCTCCACTGAAAGTATACACACTGAACTGTGGTTACAGGACTCCACTGATACACATAAACTACAGTTCTGATGTTCTCTAGCAACACTACAAGGCTGACATTTCGGTGGCATTGGGCCAACTTTGACCAGAATGATTCTCTTTGCACATTGGTAAATCTGTACAAAACAAGGTATTTCCAAGCTGCTGTTGCTCACTGATGAGCTTGAAGCAGCAGTAGAGACATACATCACCTCATGAAAAATTCACTAATGAAAACTGCAGTGGTATTCCAAACATCATTTAGGAAGAATAATCCAGGCAAGTCTGTATCATGAGTTTCTATTCAAGAACAAATCCTTCGAACAAGCTAGGTAAAGTAAAACTCAAGACCTTCCATTTTTTAAACACTGAGGAATAAATCCACTAGTTAGAATAAACTTAATAGAAACTGAAACCATCAGAACTAGATTCTTTCAGAGGCAGAACATCACTCTACCATTTCTAACCACCACTCCCACTAAGAATATTCTTTCAGGTACATGTGCATTGCATACAACACCTTTCAAAGATTATACTGTGCTTAAAGCCATGTTACCACAGAACACAGCAAGTTTGTGTCCTTGGAAAACACGTACTGTTTCACTGTGTCCATCCTAATCATCCTGTTTCTCAAGTCCAGATGTCTCAGCCCTGAGCCATGTGCTCCACTGTCTGTGTACCAATAAACTCAGAGAAGGAAATTCTGGTCTATTCTGAGTCAATAGCAAAGCTGATACTGATTTCAATTGTTAAATCAATGCTCCCATTTCTCAAGGAGAAAATGTTTTAAAACATGTCTGAAATACAGAAACATTATTGCAGGAAAATTAATAACTGGAAATTACAAATCACAACCTCACATGTAACAATTGTTTTCCCCTTCTTTTGGGGTGCTTCAAATGAAAGCCAAGACGTTAACCCATATCTTTCATTTATATATATAAAATACACTAGCTTTTTACAGATGCTTGACACCCATTTTTTTTAACTGATATGCTCATCTACCTTCTAAATTAATACAGAAAACGAGAAATGTACCCTAAACTGTACAGATATTCCTTTTAAAAGAGGCTGGGGTTTTTTTGGTTTTGGTTGGTTGGGGTTTTTTTAGTTTTAATTGCTTTTCAGTGTTTAGTAGTAACAGTGTTAATTTGAAATGAAAATTAGAAACTAATTTTTTCTATTCAGAACTAACTCATTTCTTCAAGTTAGATAATATCTTTATGCAGGCTATCATGTGCACCCTATTATATTTTGGCTAGTTCCCCATTCCTCCCCCTCCTCTTTTTTTTTTAAACCTGTAAACCACACAGGCCCTTTCATCTCCTCCATATATATGCAGATCAGAAAGCATGCTCTTTCACCTCAGAGCTCAAAGCAAATTTCTCCAAACTAACCATTCCCTTCAAAACCCAAACATTTTATTGTTCCTTTGGCCACATAAGTAAATCCCAGATATCATCAGCCCTTCATAATACCAAGATGGAAAGAGCAGGTAAAGAATGGAAAACTGCACTGAGGTTTTGAATTTGTATCAGAACAGTGAATTGACCAAAAGATCTCCCATTTCATTTTCTGTAGCGTCATCCCTTCACTTTCGAAAAAAAGCAAAAAGCCCCCTCTGATATCAATTAATTTCATTCATCATTCATTCAAGTCAAGAAACAGAATTATATCAACTCCTTCCCCAATTTAAAACACAGCTTTTAAAATATATGTAGACTTAAATATATATAACCAGTTAACAGCTTTGAATTCTCTTTTGTGAGGCTTTGGGAATTTTGTTTCATAGAACAGGAAGCTGGTATCATCTTCAAAGGGAAGCTGGTTTTGCTCTTAACATAAGCAACTTATTTAGATAAGCTAATTATAAAGTCTGACCTTTGTACTTTTACTTTCCTGTGGTATTCACTATACAACACTATCTGTACATAAAAATGGAACAGAAGATACAGGCAACATTATACACATCCTTGCTAATATAGAACTAGTTAGGAATACTACGAGAGGCTGGACATTTTACTGGAGTTAAACAGAGCTAAGGGAAGGGTGTAATTCTTTTAGGCAATCTGGCACTATCAGTATAATTCCTTACTGGGCTTGAAAAGCATCGCTATATATTTATTGTAAAACTGCAAATAAAACCCCCCCTAGTTCTGGTACAACAGGCTGACCAACATGGGCATCAATAATGCAGAACCCTTCCAGGGTCCACGGGGTTTTGGGTGAGCAGAAGGCTTGACCAAACCACTTGCAGAGGAAGACTATATGTACACTATGCACCCATAATTACAGTTTGAGGTTAAGGATAACTTGCTTTCTAATGTTCCCTTCCTAACAAGTCTGTAATATATACAATAGCTGACATGCCCTGTAGCAAAGTAAAGCTAACTCAGTGGCAAAAGCAGGACAGAACATTACAACATGGCTTAGTGTATTTCAATACTAGCTACATTTTTTTTTAAATGGTATAATTTGTTATGAAAAAAATAAAATATTGAAACACAATATTAAAGAACCACAGAGAAAACAAACAAAAAAACCCCATCAGTAAACCCTTTCTTATAAGCAAAGAACTTGATCAAAACCTGGAAGCTAACACTATCCCTAAAGCTTCTCTACCTGCCCCTTCCCCATCCTGCTGACTGATAGTGCTTCCAGCAGCATATTAGCATATCACGGAGTTAATCAATGCTGCTTCAGAAGGAAAATGCCACCTAATGAATCCCCAGTGGCACTTTCCTGTGCACCAGATGCTTTTGCTGCAGGTGTACCAGCCTGGCACAGATCAAGACTACCTGTTTAAGTTGTGAAGTCCGACATGCCCCAAGCTGCACAGTGTTAGGAATGATGAATTCAGATACAGTAATGATCCATGTACTCTTCTTTGAAGACCCTCTGATGCCAAGTTAGACTCTAAGATTAGTGGTATGTGACTGGCACTGCAAGTAGTTCCACTTTTAAATATATTCCTACAGAAATCAAGTAAACTTGAGTGGCTACTGTTATATGAACTCAGATGATTATTAAATGCTTATAAAACTGTAATTAACATAGATCTGCCTCCTTGTGTAGGATTATGGTATGGACATTCACATAGCTGGCAGACTTCTGAACTAATATTCTTGCCTGCCTTTATGGAACAAGATTTACAAGTATATCTCAGAGCACAACAGATTTGTACAAGAGATCAGTTTCAATTACAGGAGGAAAAAAAAAAAAACAAAAACAAACCTTGTAAAATCCCTAAGGAACTTCATATTTTTTCCTATATTTTTGCTGATGTCCTGGTTTCAGCTGGGATAGAGTTAATTTTCTTCCTAGTAGCTGGTAGAGTGCTGTGTTTTGGATTTAGTATGACAATAATGTTGATAACACACTGGTGTTTTAGTTGTTCCTAAGCAGTGCTTACACTAGTCAAGGCCTTTTCAGCTTCCCCTACTCTGCCAGGTGCACAAGAAGCTGTGAGGGGTTACTTACGTGTAATGCTAGGCACACCTGGATGATGGAGAAAGCTGCACTATACACCAAAGGCACATGACTTGCATCTTCAATGGTGCTGAGCAAATTCTTCAGTGATATAAAGTGTAATGAAGTCAGCAGAAAAGTTAGGTCACTGATTAGAATGTTTTAAAAAATAATAATAATTTAAAAGGTAGTGTAGCAGGAGCTTGGTGCAGGTTGCAGTTTCCAAGTGATGTCTGAATCTCCCTGGTATTTCATTGCATCATGAACAACAAACTGCTTAGCTCCCTTACCCCATAAAGGGAGGGCTGCAGTTAAAAGGAAAAAGCCTTCAGAAAGGGTCCGTTAAATTAATTTTTTTCAGGCATGGAAAATGATCACTTCCACGAATTTCTTTCTCTCTCTGCCTAGAGTCAGAAGCACTGTGAAAGAGGGTAGGCCGCCTGCTCTGGACCTGAGCCATCCTGGGAAAGCACTACACACAACTAGTCAGGGTGCAAAACAACAAAGGTGTGCTTTATGCTCAGTTCATGGACACTTTCATCAGCCAATAAGGATATGGCCTTTTCAAAGCAGCCTTCTTAATTTTGAAAATCTCTCTCAAATCCACCTTGTACTCTGGTATTTTAGAGCTATGCTTACTTACTAAGAGCATGGAGTACACAAGGAGGGAAAATGGAAGAGAGTCTCTGTACATTTACAAAATAATAATCATTAAGTCATTTCCAGCCACAAACAAAAAGCATGACTGACTGACATTTTGAAGACTTAATCTGATTACTTCTTTGGAGAGATGACAGTTTATAATAGATGAAGATCTGCACCTTAACCTTTTAGGTTTTTATTTAAAAGTCTTACTTTATGGCTTTGAAAGCTTAAAACATAATCTTTTAAAATAAAAATGTTAAGGTCAGAAGCAGCTGTTCTCCACAGTACTAAACTACAAGATCAGCACTACTTCACTAAAACTTTGGAGGAACAGAGTGGCAAGCCATATTTTAACATTCTTTTAACAAGCAATTCTCTTCTCTTTTCACTGACACTCAAACATAGAATCTCTAGTGAATTAGGAGGCAGAACAATGTCTCTATAACAGCATAGTTATAACTAATACATGATAATATTATAACAGTAACTTGTGTTATTGCTTATCTCAAGCAGTTTAAGGAACAAATCCATTATTAAACTAGTTTTATTGTGATCATTATGTTTCCTCAACATAAATAAGTTCTGCTTAAAATTCAAGGTAACATTTCAATTCCCTCTTTGGGAGGCTTCAGAAATCTATTTTAAATGTCATTGAGACAATCACACTGTTTGTAGGTTCTTAGTTTTTTGTTCCTTTTAGCCTTTCTCATTTTCTATTCCTTCTGTAGGAGGCTACATACTGATTTGTTTCTTTTACCTTATTGTGGAGCTTTCGCTCTTCCCTTCTGGGATCTCTCTCAATAGAGAAACCAGCATGTTTTAGAACTTTCTGCTGAAGTTTCTTCCATTCTCATTTTCTATTTAACATAACAAGGCATCATTTTGGCAGAAAACAAGTAAATGAGCCCTCAAATTAAGATTTAGTACTGCAGAAGTTCATGAATCAATTGCATCTATTGCTACAAATGCAATGCATTTTGGTGCTTGAGAGATGACTTTTTCTCTGAAGTAAAAGTTACTATGGTCTGAATCAAATTGGAAAAGCAATTTTCACAAAAAATATCTGAATAACAGTCAGTTAAAATGTAAGAAAACCTTATGTAGGTGTTCTAGGCACCTCACATTCTTGTGAATGAGAGAAGACTACACTGAATTTAAAAAAAAAAAAAAGAGAGAAAAGCTTTCTATAAAGATAGATTACATCAGGAGGAAAGTTGATATTAGGTATACCATAGAGAAATTTTACTTAAGTCAGGAGAGCTTAACGATGTCGATAGCAAAAAGAATGCCACAGTGCATTACAGGAAGGAAATGGTAGAACCACCTGAAGAAAATTTAGATTATAATTACTACTCCTGTCCCACATGGGTAAAAAAAAAATATTTACGAAACAGTTACCATGACTAACTAGAGAAAAGTTAAGGTCAAGAAATTTCAAATCCCTGGACCTGAATATCTTGGCACCCAGCCAGAGTTTCAGACAACAAAAAGGAAGCTACTGTTCTGTTAACGCTTTAATGGTAAACAAGGTGATCCAGATAACTGGAAAACTTGGCAGCCTGACATAAACCACAGACAAATCCGACACAGGAGAAATACAGACACAAGAAATTAATACATTATTAATGAGTGATGTTATAATTAATTCCAATCAGCATAAATAAGTGGAATACAGGTCTTAGGAAAGGAAAATGTGATAAATTTTGATGAGATTACAAGATTTTTTTTTTTTTTTGCTTATGGAAAATTGATGCGATGCAGTTAGACTCCAAGGCATTTAACTTGTCACTTCATATCTTAAATGGTACAATAGGATATTGGAACTGTATTTCACAAGTTAAGTAGATTAAAAGCAAGCAAACATACAGGTTTCATACGTAATTAAGAAAGAGGACCTTTATTAATCTAGTAATGTTTCAAGAAATGTTGCTGCATGGATTTATTCTAGCCCTTCTCTAAACATTTTTGCAAATAACTTGGGGGCGGAAGGATGTCTAAGTCAAAACACTTCTCAAATGATATAAAGACTGAGACAGAGGGATCAAGGAAGTTATACTGTAATTATTGAAAACTTTTAGCATTCTTACCCTGATAAACCTCCTTATAAAGCCCTTCAAGCTCTAAAACCAGATCATTGCCCACCTTAAAGGAGAGGTTCATTTAACAGGGCATGAACCAGGATGGGGAGCAGCTCTGCAGTAAAGGACATTGGGGTCTTCATATGCAGCAAGCTGAGTTTGCAGTCTCCCCTGACAGCAAAGACAACCAACTGCATCCAGGGCTGTATGAAAAGGAGCACAACTGGCAGACTGAGTGAAAGGATTCTCCCCCCCATACTCATACTCTTTAGCTCACATCTAGACATGGCATCCACTTTTGTGTCCCCCAGTACAAGACAGACATCAAAGAGAAGCAAGATCAGGAGGGTTGGGGGCCTCCAGGACAGTTGAGACTGGAGGACTTGCTCTGTGAGGGGAAGCTGAGGGATCAGGGCTTGTTCAGTCAGGGAAGAGGTAGCTACAGGGGCCCTAACAGCAGCCTCCCAGTGCCTAGGCAGTTGTTACTGGGGGACTGAGCCATACTCTTACTGTGGTGCATGGTGGCAACATGAGACACAAGGGGTCGATCCTGAAACAAGAAAGTTCAAACTAGTATAAGAAGAAACTTTTTCCCCCATAAGGACAGGTAGGCAGTGGCACAAGTTGCCCAGAGACGTTGTGTAGTCTCAGCCCTTGGAGGTTTAAGACTCAGATGGAAAAAGTCCATAAGAACCTTGTCTAACCTCACAGCTGTCCCTGTTTTGAGCAAGAGTTTGGTCTAAAGACCCCCCAGGATCCCTTCCAACCTGAGTGGTCCTATGATTCAACAGATATATGGTAAGCAACTTAGAAACAAGCCTCTGGTGCTCTATGAGTTTTCTGTAAAAAGTGAGAGTACAATCAGAAAGAAAGTGCATTTACATTCAGCCACTGGTGGAAATGATCAAGTTAGCAAGCAGAATATTTTGCTTGCATAACCTAGCAGGCTTAAAATTGCCATAGTTCAGAATAATCAAGACATGAATTTTTAGTTCTGCGGGAACAGACGAACATTGAGAGTAGTCTGTTTCAAAAAGAGCGCAACAAAACAGCCTTTCCCCAAACATTCCTCATGGAGTGAATTTTAAAGAAAAGGAAGAATATCAGACAATCAAAAAGTGTTCTTCACATAAACTTTTCATTTTGACATACATGCATATTTAATATAATACAGAAATCTGACTGTGATGCTTGATTTTTAAAATGTCATTGAAGCTGACATGAAGCTTATTTTGTGCTCTTTTCCACAGAGAAATTCTTGATATGATGGAAAGATTCACACTGAACAAATGTGGACCATGCCCCAGGGAGCTCTACAAGCTCTGCAGCAGCTGCAGTGGGAGGTAGGCACTCAAAGGTAGGTGCCCCATGTAAGCAAGTGGAGCAGAAAGCAGCACACGCTTAGTAACCCAGCAGCAGAAATAGTAAAGAAACAGTAACAAAAAACACAATTCCCTTTTCCCTCAAGTTTCAGTGGAGCATCTGAGATGAACTTTAGTGTAAATAGTGGGTTAGCAGACTATATGATTTCAACCCCCTTGATGTTACTGATACAACCTATAATGCACACAATATTCATGTTGTGCTGCTGTTGGAGTATGACAACAGTGATGAGCTGAAGGGCTACACAGCCATCAGTACATAAGGGATATGTCACTGCTATTTATAGATAGATGTCCAAATACAACTTACATGTATCACTGGGAAGACAATAGTGTAACATTGATTTAACACAGACTCCTCTAGAATTGAGAAGTTTGAACATTGTTGTTTTCCTAGGCTTTTCTTTTTTTAGTAGCATTTTATTTCTTGTTCTTTCTAAGGGCCACACTTGTTCTTCTGAGACCTTTGAAGTTTTACCCCTGACCCTGCTTCCATTCAAATTAAATTAAATGCCAATATATTCCTAAATTGTTCCAGCAAGCCATTTATAAAAGACAATTTTGATGGAATTTTTCTCTACCTTGGCACTCTTACTGTCTTTCCTTCCCACCTTACCTACATACATGGCAAAGGAGGTTGTCTTAAGGAAACTAAAATCAGCATAAAGGCTGATTATTTGCTTTTAAAGTCATAAAGAGGAAACGATAAGTTACTAAGCCAGTATTTATCACCAATAAAAATAACCAATTTATCACCAGTCCAAATAACCCACACTCTGAGAATCTAACAGTGGAACAAATAGAGCAACCAGCTAAGTAAGCCTGGAGTCCTGGTGCTGGTAGCTTGCAGGAATTAAAAACAAAACTTAAAATAATGAATGTCTAGGCAATAATTTAGACAGCAACAAATAAGAGTTGCTAAGCAAAATTGTGTCCCAAGTGGCTCAAAGACCCAACAAGACACCCTGTTATAAACTTCATTGTCACACAACTCCAATCTGGTGTCTTTCTAGTTTTTGTATGCCTAAAAATTACTGAATAGAAGAAACATCTCTTTAAAAAAATGTTTCCTCTGTTTCCAGATCAACAGCAGAAGCTTCTGAACATGTATAATTCTCAAAATTCCTATTTTCAACCAGAATATGTTCTCAATTAAATCAAAATAAAAGGTACAAAAAAAAAAAAAAAGGACCAGACTCTGCTAGAAATTATAACATTTTTAAATGTCAGGTTTGAATTGCTGTAGATATAAAGTTTATCTTATAACAATCTAAGCATGGAATAAAAGACTTTTGTTAATGTCTTTGCCACTTGCAGTAAGAAACAGAAAACAGACCACGCAGAAGTCAGCAACAGTCTGATTCCTCCTTTAAACTCATAGTTTCTTTATCACTTAAAATCAGATTGCTTTTATTACCTTAATTTTTATCACTAACCAGAGTGGAAGCAGAAGTTCAAACACCAGTTTTGAAAGTCTTGTTCTTAGTTGAAGAAAACTTGGGATACAAAGTTTAATGCCAAAGTTTCCAGTGTAAAAAGATTTCAATAGTAACAGAATTATGTTTCACTAATAATGGACAAAAGCTCTGTCAGATGGTTGGACACCTAATAGCTTACTTTTTTTCTGGTGGGTTTTAGGTTGTCGGGGTTTTTTTTGTTAAGCGTAAAGGTAGAAGTTACTCATCAAGAAGCCTTACCAAGGAGAATGTTTCAGCCACAAGTGAAATTAATTATGCAGCACTGCTGGTAGAGCAAGTCTCCATTTAAAGTAATTATCACCCCAATTAGAAATCAAAGAGAATTAATATCAGGACTTTATTTGCATCAGGTAAAGTTTGTAAAGCTGTCCAGATCCCATTATAAGGCAATATTTTGGCCCATTTGTACAATAATTATATGTCAGAAAAAAAAACCCCAAACCCCCACACATACAGAACGTAAACGTAAAGGGAAACCTGTTCCTCCTTTTGCTCTCATCATTTGTGACTACTCCTCACCTCCTACAGGGCCCAGTATAAAATGCAGTGGGAGATGTACTGAGACTTATGAGGTTCTTAGATCACCCCATCCTCTGAAAGATTCACCAGCCCAATTTAGTCAGTCAAGGTGATTATTACAATCCCTGTGTGTCCTACTGAAGCAACTACTGCAACACAAGGGTTTTTGCAGCCCTGCAGATACAGAAGTCTTAAATAGGATTACTTATTCCTGCCAAGCTAACCCTTCTTCCAATTAATCATCTCCAAACTTTTTCCTACTCTGGCATTTTGCTACCTGTAACCACCCGTTTCATCATTATAGTAGCCAGCAGTTTTTAATGTCTTGACAATAATATTACTTTCCTGTACAGATCACCAGCCAAATTCAACCAGCATACTTATTTAACTTGAAGAACTGCCAGATATTGCCTAAACTCACCTTATTACTTGGATTTTCTCTGCCTACAATAAAGGTTTCCTTGTGAGAGAGAGAGCAGTGAACTCAGATAAAGGATGTGCCTTTAGTTGGTAAGATTAATTGTTTATAATACCACACGATCTGCTTTCAAACTTTCTCTCCAATATTTATGGTAGAAAGAGTAATGGGCTAAAAGATAATGCCTCTCCCATAATGTTAATAGAGATAATTGTTAACTGCTTTTCAGTTGTGTGCCTGAGTTTTTTCAGTTTTGCTAAAAGATGTGAAGGGATATTTGCTGCTGTGCATTTGATAACACAGCTTCCTCAGTAATGCTTTTTTAATTATTGTTTGTTCTTTCCTTACATTATTTTCCAGAAATAATTATTAGACATTCTCTCTCCAAAATCCTGTTTTAATCTGGCTCAGTCCAAATCAAAATGTTTTTGTAATGCTACAGTCAGAATAAGCAATTCTGGTTTAATGTTGTCCATCTCCATATATCTAACAGCATATTAATGTAAATATAAAAGATAAAACTATCATGTATTGCTACAATTAAAATTTAGCTAGCCCTTCCCACCCTTATTTTAAGTGGTTTATAATTTTGCCAAAGAAACTACTTAAAAATAAAACAGTCTGGTTTGGTGGATTCATTAGCATTTCCTTTCCTGGAGAAATTCAGGAAAAATAAAGCTCATGTATCTGAGAGTGAGTAACAATAGCAAACCAGTGTTTTATGTATTTTGGAGGTTAAATATGCAAACCTGTTGCCTCCCATATCCTTCAGAATTTTCAGTTTGGCATAGTAACCAATTTGGAATAAGAACTTTATTTCTTTCCCAACCACAACAAAAATAAGTTAATCGGATTTTGTGCATGTTGAAGAGGGTTTCTTCATGCTTCTACATGAATTAATTCAACTTCAAGACCTTCAAATAGTAAGCGTAACATACAGTAGTAATCTTCAGAAGGTGCTAAAGTTTTGTTTCTTTTTATTCTTTCATTCTTTTAGTATTATATACATCTAGATACACAGTACTAGGAAAATCTCATTTTGAAGTGAAATGAATATGAGAAGTACTGTGTTCTATAACATTTTTCAATAAAATTGGCTTAGTCAAAACTGATGATGCTCCAGTGCAGTTTAAGCATTGTTGCCACCAAATGAAGTTGCATTTAGAATTATTTTTACTCTTCATGATTTATTTATATCAGATAACCTGTGTATTTCAACATGTATTGCACTTTAACATTGTCAAATGAAGTAGCTCCACTGACAGTATGCATTCCATGTGAAAGAAATCTAATGGATGATCTAGAAGAGGAAGTGGAACTCTTCCAGGCACTACGAGGATCTCAAAAGTGAAAGGAGAAAAGCAACTATAACATGCTGCAGAGAGGAAGTATGTTAGAACCTTGCTATCTTCAGCAGATACTTTAAAGGATACTGTCTCAGAGTAATACAGAGCTGGTTTTCTCATATTGTAGGTATGCAGAAATAATTTATTCTGAAAATTTTATGTCTTTTTTTAACATGAGACACCAGAGATAGAAGACACTAACATTTCTATTTTAGTTTTTTTTTTTAAATCTCATTCATACTTAAAATCATTTTCACCAATTGATACAATAATTTGGCATTGTTTTAAATAACCCACCCTCTTCCTTGTCTTGAATCTGCTGCCTGTATCCTTCACAGATTTTTCTTAGCCTAATACAGTATGTTTATTTCCTCTTCAGGAACAAACGTATTGGTAAACATGATGTAAAAATTGCACTGAGTGGCAGCAGGCTGTACAAATATTCAACATTTACAGTCACATAAAGCTCCTTTAAAACTGGGATGGAGTGTTTTGGGGTTTTTGGTTTGTTTTGGTTTTTTTTTTTTTTTTAAGAAACAGAGCTATCTATTTTCCACAGGTGAAAAACACTACCTGTATTTATTGGGAGAATGATTCTTAACTTGGCAAAGAAAAGTAAAGCTATAATTTCACATGGACAACACAATTTCAATATTGTATTGAATGATTCTTTTCACAGTATCTTTGTAAAAGAATGGGACATGTTGCATTACCCCTTGCCCCGCTTATTATTTTCCATAGTTAGTAAGCAACCAACCAATAGTAACGTTTAGTGCTATATATGATGCCAAAGACTGACAGAATAATGACTTACACTAAAAAGCTCACACAAAAGGCAGCCTTAGAATTGTATTAAGAGTTATAGCAAAGCCTTGTTTGTAAAGTAAAACTCCAGGTCATATTCTAAGTCTTCTAATAATTATCTAGAATATTTAAAGTGACTGTGCTCATTTTCCTTGTCATCACACTTGATGTCAAGATCCTATCTCTTGGAACATGCAAATGCTATTCTGCTGAACATGTTCATAAAGTGAAACCTATATAAACTGTATAAAACTGTAATAGTTAGAATATGAGATTAAAATTATTTATTTACTAGAATTCTGTTTGAAATTCAAGTTCCTTTACTGCTATTACGGTCTCCCTGTGCTCTGGGATAGATGTCATTTCCTTAAAGCTAATAATCCTAACCACCATTTTTCAGATCATAGGAAATACAAGAAAAGGTTTAAATTTCAGTATGAACTTGACTAAAATACCAGAATTTCTTCCTTAAATACTGCCACTTTTCAGAGATCAGGCCTTGATGATACAGTTCATACCTAATTTCCTGAGTATTGGAGGGGTGCTAGAATGGTCAGGAACAGTTCTGGGTGTGTTGTTCAGGGTTTTAGGTTTTGGGATTTTTTTTTTTTTTTTTTTTAGATTTTAGAACATATAAATGGACTATTAGCTTTCATTTTTGGATCCTGCGTATCCAGCAGTGTGGCCTCAGGAGTGGGAAGCCAAACAACACAATGCCAGTGGTAGCACAGACTTTCTCCTTTTGGCTACAAAAGGACTGTCCTGTCATGAGAAAGGAAACAAATGATAATCAGTTGAACAAACAACCCAAACTCCCCAAAAGCCCATGGTATGCAAAGGTAAAACAGGGTTCAAAGTGACTGGCCGTTATTACATGCTGCAGTGGGCAACCACCTTGTAACCTTTAGACATCCTTTAAGAATGTGTGTTCTGCTCAGCTTTAAATACTGTATTTACTTTTTTCCTATCTTTTGTACATGTTTAGGTTTCCCATTTATTATTTGCCTTTTTTAATGTCAGCTTCTCAATTGCTCCAGAGCCCTATTTATTCTGTTAGCAAGATACAAGACCAGTATAATGCTTAGTTCCTTCCAGCCCATTTTATTTTGGCAAAATTCAGAGATACATCCCTTTCAATAACTTTAAGGATTATCAGAGAGGAGTATAGGTGATGTGTTGCAATTGCTCTAAATATTAATCTATGGCTCCATTGTTTTAAACTGGTTTAATACAGATGCTCTTAAGCTCTATGGTTGTGATGTTTTGACTCTTGTTCAGTTTGCTTTTTGAGCAACCTAGCAATTGTTTTATAACAACTTTTTGAGCTATGAAAAAAGTTAAGAGACATTCTTGACTCAAACAAATATTTAAATAGCCTAAAAAAAAAAATCTATTCCTGTCTAAAACAGGACAGTTGGCACTCTCTTACAGAAGAAATAGGCATTGGACAGATGACAGGAGTGAATTAGGTCCCTTCTCTTTCCAGACATAGTTGTTATCTGTTAAATTGTTGTTTACATGCATTGCCATTGTCTACCATATGTGCCAGATAACAAAACGTTCATAAGACATAGAGAGAGGGAGGGACGGAGGGAGGCAGGGTAACAAATAAAATATATGTTTCCTGCTTTTTTCTTGGAAAAATATTTTGGATCAGTTTTGAGGAGTGGTTTGTTTGGTTTTTTGGTCCATCCCCCCCTTCCCCTAGTTCATCAACTCAGTCAAGAAAATAAATTATTTACACAGCCCTAGAAGGAGATCCTGAATCAGTTACACCAACAAAATACAAAATGCCAATATTAGAAGGTTTAAATTAAAATAAACCCTTAAACCAAAACATATTTATCTTCAGGAATAGTATAGGTGAGCACACCTGTCTTCCACAGCTTTTCTCAGTACTCACCATAGTCATACTGAATTATCTAGAAAGATTAGAAATGGGAGACTGCTTTTAAGAGTATAAGATTTAACATGGAAATATGTATTAAAACCTGATCTTTTAGAATTTGGAAATAGGTGTCAACTATTCTTGCTTATGTCAATTGACAATTTAGATAATTATACCCATGAGAGTCTGACAAGGTGGATTTGATATTTCTGGGAGAACTACATCTAGACATATCAAATAAGAAAATAAGAGCATGGAAAGAATACAACAAATCAATTCAGTCTGAAGCTAATTTGCACTTTCACAGATCTCACTTTATAGATACATAGCAAGATACTGAAACATTGTGGAAAAGATGCTATGCTTTTAAGTCCTAGTTTTTCTATGTATTTTCAGCACCTAATCTGAGATAAGTGATGTTTGGGAACAGTCACTAGGAATCAGCAAGGTGGTGCTTTTACTAAGATATTTCAGGTTTTCAAGGGTGTAGCAGTAGATAGAGAGCAAAGAAATTTTCTTCATCTAAATGAACGGATGTCTAGATGCACTGATAGACAGAAGCTACTTTTTTTTTACTAACGGGTTTGTGGAGTGAAACAGCTGGTGCTAACACTCACAGTGTACAAGTTTTAGGGGGGGGGCTTATTCTTATTTCAAACTACCTCTTGCCTGGTCCCATTGCCTGAACGCTCATCAGCAGTTAGAGCTGCATTAGGTGCATGCCTGGAGCTCATCACCTGCTGCACTTTAATCTGAAAGGAATCACATCAGAAGAAGTGATTTGCTTTAAAAGCACATGGCTGATCTGTACGAACAGACACACTAGAGACAGAAGTGGTTAAGGTATGCAGTGACTTACATACAAGGACTGACTCTCTAGGCCTAGGAGGCCTCTACTGAAATTAATAGTTGCAGGTTCAAGAAAAAAAGTAGAGGAGGTACTTCATGTCAAAGTGCACTTATGCTCTAGAACTCCTTACTGCAGATACTACAAATCCTGTAAATTTATATGCATTCAAGGAGTCACTGGACAGGTTAATGAGAAATTCACTGTATTTCTAAATACAGAGAAACATCCAGAGCAAGAAGTACTCTGTGAGCTGGAAACAGCAGGACTGGAGAGACAGAACAGATCAATCTTTGGCTGGACCCAGTAAGGCCACTCATATTCAGTGTTTCCATTTTCATTATAGATTCTTTCCAGTGAACAAGGAAGTATCAGGCTAAAAATACAGCAATAACCATAGAAAAAATATGTCTAATGAAAGTGATTTCTGCAGTCAATATGAATTAATACTTTCAGACATGAGCATGCTTAACAGATGCTTCTGAAAACAAACCTGTGAAGTAGCCTACAACAGAAAATACCAGAAATGGATGAGTCTCTGGTGCTTTTCCCAAAGCAAACAGGCCACTTTCTTTAATTTGGATGGAAAGTAGTAGATATCTATGTTTGCTTTAACAAGAACGTACACTAATTCTAATTCATTTTTTGCTCTGGCAAACCTGTTTGACTTTCTCACATTTCCTTAGTGTCACTGCCCAAGAGATCTGCACAGCAAAAGAACAGGTAACTAATGTCAGTTTACTCTGCTAGTCCACAAGAAGCTAGTGGAGAAGTGAAACAGTTATAGATGTGAAGGTCTACATATACAAGCAAGATGAGATTTTTAATGAGGCTGATTGATAGATATGGAAAAAACAGGTGAGCTTTCCAATGCAGGAGCTCTTTTTTTGGGTAAAAAGAAATCTCACAACCTGAAGAAAGTCTTAAGTGCTGAGAAGTACAGTGTTTTTGCAAGTTAGACATTAGTCTAATAAGTAGTACAGGGGTTTGGCTTTTTTCCCAAGATACATGTGTTGGTCTAACAGTGGCAATTCTGACAAACTCTCTTCCTCCACAATTATATTTGGGTGAATGTAGGCAATTTAAAATTAAACTTGCTAAATATTGGATAAGTAAGAAAATCAGTTATATTAGTTATGGTTAGAAGTAGGGATATGCCAGTTTTATGTCAGGTGTGAAGACTAGATTGAAAATTCTGCAGATATTTAATAACTAAACAGCAACCCCCAAGCTCTGGAAATAATAAAAAAGTGACACTGAGAACAGACAGACTCACTGCAAGCATTGAAGGCAGACTTCACCGCGCTGACTTACCAAATTCAGTGCTGCAAGTCATTAGTGCTGCAAGTCACTGCAAGTGATAGTCAAGTTTTAAAGTAATACGAGCTATCTAAAATTTTATTTGGTCTACAAATTATTCTCCCATATTGCAGTTAGCATGAAAATAGCAAGCATTTTTTCTTGTTACTTTCTGGTTAAGCCACGAAGAAAAATCACTTACAATAACTACAAAAGTAATTTTCTCTGTGGTAATGTAAAAAAACAAAAAACAAGAGTAGAGTACTAAATGGTTTTATTCCAACAAGCTTGGCTTAGAAAGGAGACCTAAATCACATAATTATTCAGTGTTTAAAAATCAGTATATCAGCAGCTTCCTTTTTAATCCAGGCAAAATAGCAATTCTGTAGACCTATGCACATGACCAGTCTCAAAATGTTCAGTGATACTATTTATCCAACTAGGGTTTTGACCCTGTGGGTGTTAAGTAGCAGAATATCATTAAGCATAGATAGTAAAACAGTTACCTAGAAGCATCTCAAAGACATCTGTAACAGGAAGGACTTGACTTGTTTAACACAAACATAAAAATTACCAAGATTAAAGAAAGAAGAAGCAAGGATCAGTCATAGGAGACACTGAATGAGGGATGTATTATCATGGAGACTGAAAATATGACAGCTAAATCTTTTCTTTACACTACAGTGTTACCCACTTTTGGCACAAGAAGCTGAAAAGTAGTAGTGATTCATTTAAAGGAAATACACATGTGGCAAATTTCTACTTGTGTATCTATAAAAACAATACAAGGAATATAATTAAACTGCTTCTCAAATATGATTACAGTGATGATTTCACCCATTCCTGGGCCTCATTCTCTGTAGTCCACTAAATTTCCTTAGTATCACTGTTTCTTGGCCATTCGTTCTGTATTGCTTCCAGGAGGTAGTTTAATTTCAGTCATTCCATATTTAGAAATCTACAGCTGTCAGTTTAGTTATAATGTCACTAGTTATTTCTGCTTTGAAACATTTTTTTCTAGATTACTCCTTTTTTGGGCACATAATTTGGAGGACAAAATAATGGCAGAGATTAAATTGCACCTCATATTATTTGTGACAGTCTTCATGGGCCGCATTTTTTACTAGAACAAATTGGTATTTCCTTGAATTTTAATATCAGTATACATGAAGACCTGGTGCACATTCCATTTAGGTGTTTACATAGACTCCTTCTGACATAAGTGTTCCTACAACTAACCGAAGGTGAAAAACTGTGTAATTTCTGCATAAATAATTGCAGGTGCAAAAAGAAGTTCTGTTTAAGTGCAGATGTTAAATAAAACTGTAAATTACTGATATTAAACAGCCAAGAAGAAGGATTAATCATATGTTTAGGAGGACTATCAAAATTCAAATCAAATCTTTCCTTTGAACTCTTGATTTTACTTTAAGGTAATTGCAGCAAGGTTAGATCTGACTAATTCAAGCATATCTTATTTTATATAGAAAAATCTATGTATTATTTCTATTCCTTCATAGACACATAACAGCAAGCACTTTTTTACCCCTTATTATAAACCTTAAATATACTCGTAGCTGTACAGAGAAAAACAAAAGAGTAAAGGTGTGATTTTTAAAATACATGGAATTTAGCAGTAGAAATCTGCTGGAAATTTTTTATTTTTTAAATTTTAATTTTGGAATGAAAACTCCCCCAAAACTTCAAAGGTCTTTAAAGGTCCAGAAAAGGAACACAGGCCTGATTATGGGGCAACGTACTCAGGAAGACCTTGTGTCCAAAGCTAGAAATACAGAAAGTTCAGCCTATGCTCTTACATTCTGAAGTACTTTCTAAAACCCTACCCTAAGTGTATACTGAAAAATAAAGTATTAAATCAAAGTGTCTTTATTACACATACTATGATACACAGGTCTTTGCCTTGCACTTCCCCTTCTGTGCCTTTCTAGGTCTTCAGTAACATATATAACATTGGGATTCCTGATCACTATCAAAATGCTGTCTTTTACTGTATATTTTCTAGCTTTCCAAAGATCAGCTACAAGCCTGTAAACTGCAAGAAACAGTGTTAATAACACCATGAAAGCAATGCATACAGGACCTGAGCAGCAATGCCTTCCACAGAACTGAAAACCTTGCTGTGGAATTGTTTAAAATGCATCTTGACATAGGGAAAAAGGTATATATGATTTTGTTAAGGGACATCATTGTAGCTATGTGTACATGTGTATATATACATATACTGCCTTATAGGAAAAGCAACAGAACTGTTCTTACTTTTGATAAACTGCTCCCAACTAGTCATCAAGGCAAAAACCTCATCCGAGCAACAGACACACCCCCAAACTCAAACCCCAGGAAAAAAAAAAAAAAAAAAAGAGCCATTACTGAACTCATCACAAAGGAAACTGGGATGCACATATAGTTCATACGACAGATGAAATCATAGGAAGGAAGCTTTAATGACTGGAACCACAGAGACTGAATCCAGAAATTGTGAATGAGCACTGGCAATCATGCGCTTGAGGTTGCCTCCAATTTCTCTCAATATAAAAGGTAAAAAGGTAACAAAAGCAGTAGTCTTAGGGCAGCAAGGTGCTTATTAAGATTACAAGATGACCACATATACTTAGGCTCTCAATGCTGATTTCATCAGGGGAGCACAGTCTTCTGCTGTATTTTCATGTTCTGAAATCACTGCTTCTAGTTCTTGTCCCTCCCCTCCGCCCCACAGGATACCCCCATCAAATCTACATCAAGGTCTTCTGTTTTAGTCACTTTATAGTCTAGTTCAGCATGGTGGCTTACTTCCATTTCTTTTCACAAAATTTTATAGCCTCCTTCTTGCCATCATATTAAACTAATTCTTTCCATCCGTTACATGCTGACTGCTTGACTTCTGCTTCTATTGTTCAAATTTGGTATCTTTGGTCTTTTTATTGCCATTCATCCACTGCTTTATTACCTTATTTTACCTTCCTTACATATGGCTTTATTTCAACTGCTTCACTTGTAACATCTCCCTCCTGCCAATAAATCTGTTTGCTCAATTTCAGCCTGACTTTTAACCGTTTATGTAAGTTGCATTTTCCCCCATCAAAGTAGACATGCAAAAATATGAAGAGACAGGGGCAAACAGATCAATTAGGATGGATAAAAATAAATAGCAGTTAGAATTGCTCTACATTTCCTTCAGTAAGCCCAAACAAAAGTCTTGTTAAGACATTTAAAGCTTTTTTTTTTTTTTTACTTCATCTTCCCCTGCAAATTTGGGTTAACCCAAAACCCCTGGCAAGTGTACAAGACCCAAGAAGGACAGCAGTCCCAATGGATGAAGAGGACCAGTGTTGATCAGAGGAGGTTCAGGCAAGTGCTCTATTTTTGTAGGCAGCAAACATTTTAGCCCTTACAGAGTCTACAATGCTCCTCAACATATGAACTAATCTGCTGTTTTTTCCTCAAATATTTCCTTTGCCTCATACACTTTTGTTGGCCAGGGAACCCTGTAACAGTTCACAGATTTATGTTCTCCTTTACCTTTGAGCTTTTGCTTGAGACCAGAAACCCTGGTACTAGCCATCAAGTTGCATTCACCCATGTGCCTACTGAGAAGGAAATAAAATTTCCTCCAGTTATATTTGTTTGCTGTATAAGGACTTTACGGTCACTCAGGCACTCACCATCTGCGTCCCATCTATGGGTCAGCCTTCACCATTAGTGCATCCACAGTTATATCGCACCTCAAGTCCTCATTTGCTGTTCCTATCAGTCAGCACAGCTTTCAACGAAACAGTCAAAGCTGGGACGCCTTTCAAAGTATTTCAAAAGGTAAGTGATCTTATGAACAAAATTTGTCTCTGCTAAAAGGTGTGGAAAAGGGGATAGAAGTTTGTTCCATGGCTGCTAAACAAACTTTGGCTTTCCTTAAGAGAATGTTTGGTTAAAGCTTGATGCTGAAAACAGCCAAATGCCTACCAATTTCTGGAGGAACCCACCCAAACAGACCATTACCACAATCACTGTAAGAAAGAATACTTATGTAATTTGTCTGCTAGCCTCAAGCACAGCACAGAGTTTGCTGAAGCTGCCTATTGCCCTCCTCTGCAAATATGAAGAAAAAACCAGCTTCAAGATTTCTTTTTTGTTTTTTTTGTTTTTTTTTTTTTAACTTGAGAGCACAGCTTAAGGTTATATAAAGAGTATGTACCACACCACTATAAACCACATCCTTATTAAATATTGTTTGTCCTAGATAAGTTCGTGTGTGTGCATATTGTTGTAGTTTAACCCCAGCCGGCATCTAAGCACCACACAGCCTCTTACTCACTCCCTCCGCAGTGGGATGGGGGAGAGAATTGGAAGAGTAAGAGTGCTCGTGGGTTGAGATAAAGACAGTTTAATAGGGAAAGCAAAAGCCGCGCACACAGGCAAAGCAAAGCAAGGAATTCATTCACAACTTCCCATTGGCAGGCAGGTGTTCAGCCATCTCCAGGAAAGCAGGGCTCCATCACACATAACGGTTACTGGGAAAGACAAACACCATCACTCCGAACATCCCCCTCTTCCTTCTTTTTCACCCAGTTTATATACTGAGCATGACATCATATGGTGTGCAATATGCCTTTGGCCAGTCTGGGTCAGCTGTCCTGGCTGTGCTCCCTCCCAGCTTCTTGTGCACCTGGCAGAGCACGGGAAGCTGAAAAGTCCTTGACGAGTGTAAGCACGGCTCAGCAAGAACCAAAACACCAGTGTGTTATCAACATTATTCTCATCCTAAATCCAAAACACAGCACTATACCAGATACTAAGAAGAAAATTAACTATCTTAGCTGAAACCAGAACACATACTCTTACATGCGCAATGTGCACTCTTTTTCCTATGTTTGTGAGCTTGAAGAATCATAGAATACCAGGTTGGAAAGGACCTCTGGGATCATCTGGTCCAACCTTTCTAGCACAATCTAGACGAGATGGCCCAGCACCATGTCCAGCTGAGTCTTAAACATGTTCAGCATAGTGGAGTCAACCACTTCCCTGGGGAGATTATTCCAATGATTGACTGTTCTCATTGTGAAAAATTTACCTCTCGTGTCCAATTGGAATCTCCCTGGGAGTAACGTGCACCTGTATTCTCAGATTTGGTTTTTCCTAGACAGTAAAGTTATTCTATAATGTTTCCAGGCCCTGGTCAGCTGACCCCATCAAAACCCCCAATACAATCACTGAAATCTAGTTAGAGGCCATGATTTTGCTCTCAACTTTCTTCCCAAATTTGCCAAATAATGAAAGCCACAGTAGTTATTTAAGGGATTATTCAGAACCCCAGTTATGTAATTCAGTAGTATAACTTCATTTACTCAAAAAGTTTCCTTTAATTTTAATAACTACATTATAAAACAAAAATAAGAAGACTAATTTTGAAGGCTTTAGAATTTGATTCATTAGTGTACTACTATAAATGTATGATCTCTCCCTCATCCAAAAGGAAAGCACTGGACTAAAATATAGGGGGAAAAAAATATTTTTGTTACCAGCTCCCCATAAATAACTTAAAGCATAATTCAACTGCCTTACCACAGAAAAAGCTTTAAAATAGCTTCATAATTTTTTCCCTAATCATTTGAAGAAGGATCCCACAATTAAAAAAGAACATAAATATCAAGTTAATGTATAAAAAAGTGAATGAGACTTCTACCATTAACTAGTTATAGTTATCTTTCAGAATTCTTATACAGTTCTCATTTCCAAATTCATTTGGAAGCATACATTAGAGAAGGTTTGGAAACTGAATGGAAGTAAATATCTTTTAGTTCTTCAGTTAACTTAGTCTACCTCCTTGACCTACTTTGCTTACAATTTCTCCTTCAGTGGGGAGAGACAGGTTTTTTTGTGGATCTTCGAAGGAACTTTTTGTTTATTTGTAGAGCTTTGAAGGAAAGGGGTGTGTACTGAGGATGAAAGAGATGGAGGAATCTTAACTGGGAAGCTTGTTAGGGCACATCTCAGCGTAGAATTTAGGCCAATACATTTAACAGCTCTTGAGGTTTCAATGGAAAGCTATTCGCACAGCATGGTGCAACATAAGGTTTGATCTAAGAAAAACTGCAAGCCAAGCAAGAGTTTCTACTACTGAGATAGGTGATTATGGTGTGTAACCAATAGGTAAAAAAATGCAAAAGAAATCTATAGATATTTGCAGTCCAATTTGCAAATAAGCTGTTTGCAGGACTTGTGTATTTGCTTGTTTTAAGACATAGGAATGTTCCAGATCTAAAAAGTGTGCACAGTAAAAAAAGTATTTAAGATCATTATTTGCTTTCAGACCTTCTTGACTTCTGTTTTGTAATAATTAGTTAAATATGTACGATGAAATAGCTTCTAATCTTCATGTCTGTGCTTTGAAAGAAATACCACCACAGAGCTTGCTCTGTGGATCAACTCAACAACCATTTATTAAGCAGAGGAACTGCAGTCTTTCCAGCTCATTTACCTTTGTATGATACACTTGCAATGAAGAAAACATACAGGGGAAAAAAAAGGGAGAAAAATAAGTTACTTTCAGCAGCCTTTCAACATAATTTATCTTCTAGAAGGAGGACGAGGAAATGCCATACAACTAAGTCTTTGTAACACACCAATTGTTTCCACACAGAACAGAATTACCCACATAAGTCAATTTTTCAAGAATATTAGATCAGATTAGGTGCATTGATGCAAATGGCATTAGAGGTCACTTTATATTCTTCTACCAAACCTGCTAAAGTCCTGAAATCTCTCTAAATCATTTCAAAATAACAACCCAGAACAAGGAAGAGCTGCCTACTTTGGCTGTGATGTTCGTTTATCACAGTGTCCTTATTACCTAGACAGTTGCTTCACAAGAAGAATGAAAATAACAGGCAAAACAATTTACTAACATTAGTGGTGATATTCTAGATATCATTATATAAAATTCTATCCTAGAAGTACTTGCTACTGTGAAAGTAAATTTTTGAGTCTAACAAATGGCAAAGGCTATTCAGAGGGGGGAAAAAAAAAAACAAAACAGTTCTTAAACACCTTAACTCAACTTTCCTTTCACTGGAGGAAGAAAATGCAAGCATATCAATGAGCTTCATTATTTTCATTCACTCCCTTTCAAAAGTGAGTGGAGTTTTATCAGACTTTACTCTGCAGCTTTTAAAAAAATAATTGACTAAAACCCTTTTTTTTTTTTTTAGGTTTTAACCACAATGTTCAAACTATGCTTTGTCTGAACTAAGAAAGTCATTGTTACTTTGCAGAGGTTATATCTTCGGTATAATTATAGAAACTCTCAGTGGCTTAAAATACACTAGTCATAAACCATGGCCCAAGAGTTACATGTGTTATTGAGTTTGTACTGTAATTTTTGCAGTTTCATAATTCAAAGATGATAATTAATATTTTTGCATAAAAGCTGAGCAACTCTTTTAATAGCATCCTAAGTGTGCCTTGGATGGCACACTTAGGTTCACAGTGCTAGCAATACCAGAAGGTAAGATGTAAAAACACAGTTTTATTTTCATTCTCTCTTACTAAGGCGACCTGTCCAAAAGAAATAGTTTCTTAAAAAAATAGAACCCCCTCACTCAAACTCACTGTCTCCCTGCCATATTCCACATTTCTGGTATTTCTGTTCTGCTTTCAAGTATTTAAATCTTCCAGGAGACATGCCTCCCTTCCCATTCACCAGTAACAGAGGAATGCTGACACAGGAGCATGATCAGATATATTATTGAGGTTGCCCATGCTCCAGCGTGCACAAACAATTTGTCCTAAATCAGTTTGACAAAAATCACACACCAAAATTCATCTCCCTGAGAAAACCTTATAGTTTGAAGCATATCCAACTGGTTGTAATATGATTATTCCACTGCGTTTATCTCTAGGTCTCCAGCTGGAAGACCAAACCCACGGTTGCCACAGCCAGCATCAGACTGCAGACATATGATTGAGCATCCTCTCTGCTTGCTGGCAGATGAGCAACTCCCCCTCTCTTTCTGAGGAAAAGCAAAGTGTGCTTTTATATTTGGGTGCATAAGACAATACCTCTTATTTAGATGATGTAAATACTCAGAGACCAGAACTGCCCTGAGACTATATGTAAAGGTAAAAAGCATTTTAATTTTAAATTAAATGTAATATATTAAAGAAACGCCTTTCAGTTTTGTGAAAGTTGTCAATAACTTGGCTTCCAACTTCTAATTAATAAAGCAAAATCAAAAATATAGCAGATATTATAAGAACTAGGTTACTTCCAAGGTGTTTTCATTTCTTGTTAAAGCTCTTTTGTCTTGAATACTGTTAAGGAGCCTTTAGAAATAAAGGAATATCTACATGGCACAATGTATTGTGGTGGAGAGAGGGCTGTGCCACTTGATTACTCAGTACTATATCTCATAGTTACTCAGTAGTACTATATCTGCCTTTGCATGGCACCTTGCCAGGAGCAATTGTCCAGCTATATTTGCATAGCCCAAGTTTCCATGTACTGCTGACCAAATCTACTAGCACTTGTAAGTGGGCGTGTCGTGGTTTAACCCCAGTTGGCAACTAAGCACCACGCAGCCGCTCGCTCATTCCCCCCCGGTGGGATGGGGGAGAGAATCGGAGGAGTAAAAGTGAGAAAACTCATGGGTTGAGATAAAGACAGTTTAATAGGGAAAGCAAAAGCCGCGCGCACAAGCAAAGCAAAGCAAGGAATTCATTCACTGCTTCCCATCGGCAGGCAGGTGTTCAGCCATCTCCAGGAAAGCAGGGCTCCATCACACATAACGGTTACTTGGGAAGCCAAACGCCATCATGCCGAATGTCCCCCACTTCCTTCTTCTTCCCCCAGCTTATATACTGAGCATGACGTCATATGGTATGGAATAGCCCTTTGGCCAGTCTGGGTCAGCTGTCCTGGCTGTGCCCCCTCCCAGCTTCTCATGCACCTGGCAGAGCACGGGAAGCTGAAAAGTCCTTGACCAGTGTAAAGTCTACTCAGCAAGAACCAAAACATCACTGTGTTCTCAACATTATTCTCATCCTAAATCCAAAACACAGCACTGTACCAGCTACTAAGAAGAAAATTAACTCTATCCCAGCTGAAACCAGGACAGGGCGACTGAAAACAAACCATAATATTCAACTAGATAGAATACTTCATTGCACCACAGGAATTGAGGTTGCCCCAGGGAGCCACCCTAAAATGGAATACAAGAAGAGTCAGCTTCCACATAGCAGTGTGTCATAAGAATACAGTAGTTTAATATCAAACCATCTCTAAAATAAGATGTTTCCTTTGCATCTCAGAGATAAGACTTAACTGGCAAGCCAACTAGCAGAACTCATATCACATAAGCAGCTTCTGTTGAGCAGAAACACCATGATTCCATTGATAAATATAACAATAACCCCTTTCAGACAATATGACGAAGACCAAAAAACTAGCTGCAAACTTATCTATTCAGGCTACCTCCCCTTTTGAGGGCTGCAATAATTAATTGTTCAAAAACAGTTTGTTAGTGCTTACAATTTACACTCAATAAAAAGTTTTATAAGTTAAGCAAATAGATCTAAGTACGGAGTGTACATTTATTTTATCATCTTAACTAGATTCAATGAAGCGTTACATCCTTGAGTTCCCCAGCAGTTATCAGTGACATTGCTTATGCGTTATTAGAGACCACAAATCTTCCAGGTTTGTTGGGTTTTTGTTGTTGTGTTTGTTTGGTTTTTTTCCAAATAGACCTCTGACACAGTCATCTTATTTTATTACAAGTGTACACAAGTTCAGTCTGTGGCACAACTGCAGAGAAAAACACATTTCAAAACAGATTATGATCAGCTGAAATAAGAAAGAGATCTACAGAATAATCTATATTAGAGGCTGAAAAAAAGAGGAAACTGTAGGACCAAATGCTAGAATTCTTTTTATTATTGTACAGCTCATTTTCCTTTAACTTGCTGCTTGATTAAAATTGCTAGGCAATATATTTTATTGTAGAACATTCCCTCATGCAAACAGCCTGGGAAAAATGTGGTGCCAGCTACATGCATTGACCTCCTTCCTACAAACCTCTCCTCCCCCAGAAAATTCAACTCTTCACAAAAGCCAATGCAATCAGAAATTGACATCTGTGCTTCTCACCTATAGTCCTAGCATGATTAGAAAAATTTAATTGAAAATTGTTTATTATAGCTGAGGAATGAATAGTAAAAGCTGTTCTCCATCTAGTTCATTTTATATTGAAGATGAACATAGAAGAACTAAACCACTCAACTGTTCTTATTTTGTGTACATTACAAAAATCTACAGTGGAACTATTTTCCCCTCCCTATGATTGGAAGCAAGGATGAAAAAATGAGAGGAATGCCCTGTAAAACTTCTAAGTGATCAATTTCAGCTCCATGTAGAACAAGAGTATCAGTGCTCTTGTATATGTTCTAGAAGTATATAAAGAAAGTATTGCAAGCCATCTATACTTCTGTTTCTATTTGTTTCCAACTCCAAAGCTTTATTTGTGCTTCACTTCTGGAACTTAACCTCAGAGCTCCTCAGAAGAAAAAAATTTGCATCTCCCTTTTAGGTCTCGCATTTCTGTCCCAACTGGGAGACCCAACAGATGTAGAATTTTACTTTTTAATGCATTCTCTAATGACTCATTTTTAAAGTGACTGAAACACTATCTCTAATTATAGCTGCAATATGTTCCTCAGTGAATTTCACATCCTGTCTAAGCATCACATTATGTTCTTCCAATAATTATAGCCTTTCTTCCATCCTTTTTGCTTTTATTTCAAGCCAGTCAAAACTTAAATTCAGTTTTTAACTTCATTACATAAAGCTTCTCCCCCATACTGGATGTTCTTTGGATGTTCAAAAGCAGTTGCTGTTTAAGACCACCTTATAAACATTTCAACACATTGATTCTTTCCCTGGTGGATACATGATGTACTTCAGCCTGAACTTAGAAAACCAAAGTCTAAATTTGATTCTGAAGGCTGTACTCACAAGGCATCTAATTTATATGAATATCTATAAAAAGGTGTATTTTAAAAAACAAATAGGTATAAACAAATCCATTGTATTCCTTTGTCATAAATACTTTTTTCTCTCATAGAGGATTGAGTCAAGACACAGACTGTCAATAATTAAAGCTGTTCTAATAAATAATCTGATTTTATCAGTAGCCAATAACTGTTCACACAATGCATTCATTTGCTTTGTCCCTCATACACACATACTCTCAGTTACCCTGTTGGAGCAACAGTTGGGAGGCCAACCGCAGCTATTTATTCAGAAGTGGCACATCATACAGATGCATCACTGACTTTTAGGTCAGAAAGTCTCTCAAGGGAATTTTTTTGCTTCAACAGATGTGTAACTAATCCTGTTGACTTTGCATATAGAAGCCACTATAGTCTGAATTACACAGCCTGTTACTGATGCTAATATGTGCCAGTGGCCTTGCACATTTTCAGCTGACTCTGTGTCCTAATTTTATCAGTTCTTGTGGATCCAACAGGACCACTAGTTTCCAGATCTAATGGATTCTTGGGAGCCTCTCACATGGTATCTGTGAGCACATAACTTTATTCTCTTTGGCCTTCTGTTTCATGGCAGATGTTTCTCTTTTCAAATACATAGGTACCAATAAAAGATATTGACGCAAACTAGCACAGAAGGAACTTTCACCACATTTTCTTCTTAAGAGGATCTCAGAGCTATTAGGCTTGCTACACCCTGTTTTGATATAATACTTCACAGTGATAGGAGTGCATCTAAAGACTCATTTAAAATGAACTTGCACTGTAAGAATACAAATATTTAAGTGAGCATATTTAGTTTGCAGGTGATACATTGACTCTCTCCAAAGCATTATGTTCCTTCTACCATACTTCAAAGAACCAGAATTTTATCTTTAATTTTTTTCCAATTTCTCATTCTCCCTTTTTTCTTTAAGTACGGCAGTTGAATGGATACAGAAAGCCCTAATTATTACACTGATGGAATTTCTCTCACTTCCTAACCACAAGAAAAACAGTCAAGAGAAGCATCTTCCTTGATTGCACTCTTAGGCATTCACTAAATCAGAAAAATAAGTTGCAGGAGAATAAAAGTTTGCCATCTTCTTCAGATAAGGGCAGCAATGCATCTTGGCTACAGTATGGCCAGATTTGGTTTAAGTTGTTCTATAACAATCAGAGTTTTCACAAGCTGCACTTGTTGGTCACTAGCACAGGAGTTGCCTATTTGCCACACACTCTCTTCCTGCCAATCCTGCAGAAATATCTCTATAGCTCTGCAAGGCTAGTAAGCAACAGCAGTCTGCACTTCAAAATACTAATTTAAACTATCAATCTCAGATATCCTAAGTTTCTTCCAATCATAAGTTTTCATTCTTCTTTCATTTTAGTTCAGATGTTTTCAGGGAACACATAAATATGTTGCTGCACTTCTGAAGTCAGTTATACACTTTTTAATGCCACTGCTTCAGGGCAAGAGCAATACAATTGTGACTAGATTTCAGCCTCGACTCAACTAATTCAGCCAGAAAGTAAGTGCATTGTTCCTGAAAGTATAAAAAGAGACCTGCTAGTCTCAGGAAGACTCATAGAATAGTTTGGGTTGGGAGGGACCTTAGAGATCATCTAGTTCCAACCCCGCTGCCATGGGCAGGGACACCTTCCACTAGACCAGATTGCTCGAAGCCCCATCCAACCTGGCCTTGAACACTTCCAGGGAGGGGGCAGCCACAACTTCTCTGGGCAACCTATTCAAGCGTCTCACCACCCTCATGGTGAAGAATTTCTTCCTTATATCCAATCTAAACCTACCCTCTTTCAGTTTAAAGCCATTACCCCGTGCCCTATCATTACATGCCCTGGTAAAAAGTCCACCTCCAGCTTTCTTGTAGGCCCCCCCTTCAGGTACTGGAAGGCTGCTATGAGGTCTCCCTGGAGCTTTCTCTTCTCCAGGCTGAACATCCCCAACTCTCTCAGCCTGTCCTCATAGGAGAGGTGCTCCAGCCCTCTGGTCATCTTCGTAGCCATCCTCTGGACTTGCTCCAACAGGTCCATGTCCTTCTTATGTTGGGGGCCCCAGAGCTGAATGCAGTACTCCAGCTGGGGTCTCACAAGAGCGCAGCAGAGGGGGAGAATCACCCCCCCTTGACCTGCTGGTCACGCTTTGTTTAATGCAGCCCAGTATATGGCTGGCTTTCTGGGCTGCAAGCACACATTGACGGGTCATATTGAGCTTCTCATCAACCAACACCTTCAAGTCCTTCTCCTCAGGGGTGTTCTCAATCCATTCTCCACCCAGCCTGTATTTGTGCTTGGGATTGCCCTGACCCTCGTGCAGGACCTTGCACTTGGCCTTGTTGAACTTCATGAGGTTCGCATGGGCCCACCTCTCAAGCCTATCAAGGTCCCTCTGGATGGCATCCCTTCCCTCCAGCATGTCGACTGCACCACACAGCTTGGTGTTGTCAGCAAACTTGCTGAGGGTGCACTCAATCCCACTGTTCATGTCACCGAGAAAGATGTTAAACAGCACTGGTCTCAATAGGTATATACTTTTCCTGTCTTGGGTGACTGAGCTGCTGATCTTCCAGTTCCTTGGTAGCTATTTATCCAGGATGTTACATCTATCTTTTTTGTCCTTACAATAACACATCAGAGGCAAGTTTCTGGAAGGATGTCACGCTGATTTAGTGTAACCATAATGCATCCTCTTTCTAGGCATCCTTTAATAAGAGCTAGTTAAAAGCTGTCCAATAAATGTGAAAGTTTATTCTACAGTTGTAAAGTCACAATGAAAAAATAAGAGTGGAATCAATTAAGAGAGCTAACAGTTTAAATGGACTTATCCAGTTCATCAGGAGAAAATTTACAGTGCTCATAAAGATGGCACAAAAATATTTCAGTTTGGCTGTCAATGCCAGCATGAAAATATTTTAATTGACAAGAGAAGCATGCAGCAACTAGGTCTTGTGACAGTTGCCATCCCCCATTAGCAGCAGTAAGAGAAGAGATTTATGAAAAAAAGGAGTTAGTATGGTAAAATAAAGCTTCAGTTGCAGAACTTAGGGCATTTTGAACATACAGCAAAGTGCATCACAGATCCCCAAATTGCAGCCATCAAACAGGCCCTGTAGAGAACCCATCCTGGCACAGCCATACTTATTATAAGTCCCACGTTGCCATCTCTGTGCTGTGATGCTCTATACCAAGTGGATGTACTTCGAATTAACTCGGGAATGTCTTTCCATGAATCTGATATTTTTTTTGTTTATTTTAAAAAGTCAGGATAAAGGCTGGCTTTCTGAATGACAGGGATTCAGGCCTCATATCTCAGTTCTACACTAACAGTACGTTTTGGCTCAGAATTTGGATTAAGAAAGTACTCAGTTATGAAGAAAATATTTTCAGTATTAAGTTCTGGCAAAGCATTTCACAAAAGGCCATAAATGTTCTTTTTTATTATTATTATATGTAGAATTTAAAGAAAGAAAATTGTTTCCAGTTACAGAAGGGATTTAAATGTTAGCACTCCACAGCTGTGCATAGCCAGTTCAGCTTTTGTGCATTTTCTCTAAGAATCTATATAATTGGTCACACCTTTTGTTTAGTATTATTAAGGAGACTGGATGGCTTGAGTAATGGCAATAGATACGAACTGTAGGTTGCAATATCAGATGGTAGTTAAAAAAAAAAATCAATGGGAATTGAGATACACTAGCATCCGTGAGAAATGGTTTTGACTTAAATACACATAAGAAGATTGTGGCTGGTTAAGTTCCAGACTGGACAAGATTTTAACAGTCAGGAGACTCGCCACACTTTCAAACCTTTTCAATCCATAATGCTGGAAGGGCAAATTGAAAATCTGCAAAAGATACAGGGTTATCATTTCTCAGTGGGTCTTTTTGCTCCAGAGTAGACGAACGTGTCTATACTGTCACTTCCCTCAGAGCCTGTGACTAGCACAGCGTACAAGGCTAAAGCACCAGCGTGTACATATTTTATGTGTATAGATTTATATATATAAAATGTATTCAAAAAGAAAAAACTACAGTTCTTTATAGCTGTCCTAAACATGTACATAAAGAGAGATGCAGTACTGAATTTAAAAAAAGGCTTTTAAAAAAAAAATCTCTTTTGCCCATTCATACAACCAATTAGGTTTCTTCATTGCTGTTTGGGTTTTTTGTTGGTTTTGGTGGTTTTTTTTTTTTTTCACTTTTCTTAACAGAATGGATCATTCAGATTCAAAATAGGGCACAAAAATAATGTGTTGTTCACTAGAACAGATTTGCATCAGATAAATACCTTAAGTAAGTTTGAAAGTAGAAATAATATTTGAATAACTATAAGTTATTATTTATCTCCACGAGATGAAAAGAACAGTGACTTGGAGGAAACAGGACTTCCAATAAGCAAGTCAGGAGGGAAAGAAGTGGCATCACAGAAATGAAGATGTGCGATTGCAATCTCTTACAGCTACTATAAAGGAATGATGAACATGAGTTTTAAAGCCATATAAACAATACTTTTTTTAGTACAGTAATAAAGGCATTGGAATTAGAGTAATAATCCTATTTACTTCATTCCATTTTGATTAGATATTCTTAAACTAGCCATCTAATGCTTTGATTCCAACCCCAACCCACCATTTCTTGAAGAACTACAAAAAAAAAAAAGAAGCAATCCAACTAGGCAGAATTGCCTGGAAAATGGAAGTATTTTAGAGCAGGCCCTACTACACAAAAAATAAATACAACTTATATCTAGTCATATATATAATCCTTAACCATTCCTAGGCATTAAATAGGAGCGGGTTGTAAGAAATATGTTCTTTTATAGTTAATTTTGCCCCCCCCCCCCCTTTTTTTAATCCTAACCCCCAAATTCCTACCAGGTCCATTCAACAGTCTGGTACTTCTGCTGTTATGGTTCTGTCTTTATATCTAAGTATTTCAGGACCAGTCAATGCAAAGCACTAAGCACTTTTACTATACACAGATTTTTAGTGGAATTAAAACATCCGTTAAATGCCCAACAACTTTTAACATATCACGGCCATAAAAATTCCATCAGGAAAGAAAAAGGCCTCGGATGCTACTTGATACTTCAAAACTATCAGTAATTAAAGCTATGAAATAAAAAGAGCCAGAGGTCTGTAATACTGCTATGAGATACTGGGAAGGAGAATAAGTAGGAAGCAAATAAGGCAGAAAATGTAAACAAGTTTTCATTACTACTCATCTTCAGGATTCTCTCAAAGACTCAAATGGCAATCTATAACTGCATTTGACATCTCATTTCCCTTGCAGGGATCTTGTTGCTATTATTAGTGGGGTTTTTTGCATGTGTGTGCACTTGCATGCATATGTGTCCATGAGTGAGCTACCAGAGGATGCATAAGAGGGCACAACAGATACTGTAGAGGTAAAAATAATGTAACTCATGAAATAAAAAAATCAGATTCTTTTTGAGCTCTTAAGTTATTTCCATTTCCTTTTGGAAATGGCTCCAGGAAACATATTAAAATGTGATATGCATAATGAAAGGGCAGAAGCACTTTCAAGTTGATTATGATAGACAAAATATCCAATGCAAAGATGTGGTTTTGCCTTCTAAATACCTACTATGGACCACAATTTCAAGTTTAAAAATGCATTATTTCATGTACACACTCTAGTAGACATTGGAGATATTCAGTGCGTAGGAGATTTTAGGAGATTTTCTCAGAAGCTAACTTTTTCAATGGGTAATTGATTTGAATACAAAAGAAATCTTATTGTATGGGACCAAACTGAAGAGAAAGGATGGAAGACAAAAAAACGTGTCAAAATGATGCAACAGCAGGATCTCGGAAGGGAAATTGCAGTACTTAAGTCTCTTCATACTAGCCAATTTGACAGAATTGCAGAAGACATACAGATGTTATCGAGCAATGATTGTGCCATTAAACAAAGACTGGAAAATATTGAGAATGAGTCAGAAGGAGCTCAGATTGAGATGGCAAAGTTGAAAGAGGAAAACGAGACACTTAAGAACAGAAGATAAACAGGGCAGAAAATGGAATAACCTATCAAAACGATTATTCAATAATGGCAATTATACTTTCAGCGAGATGAGACCATGCCACTAAATTAGGATCAGAGCAGCGGCTAATAAATTCCAAACTGTGTGCTTCCCCAGTAGTGAGTTATTTGATACATTTCCCTGCAATGGCAATTAAAGTTATTGTAGCTTACAGCATAATTTAAAAAAGCTTGAGTTTCTAAGCTTATACACAACCAGGTCACAAACCTTAAATTTCAGTATGTAGAATGCACACGTTCTAGATGCCATAAGGCCGGACCTTCAGCTGATCTGATGGAAATATAGTGCCATATAAGTTAATGAAAATATACTGGTTCACAGCCAGTTGACTACTGCCCAAAGGAGGACAACGCTTAAACCTAAAAGGAGCAATGGGCTGTGCACCCCCCTGCTACCAACATGTCAAACAAACTGCTACACCCATATGCTAAATGGAAGAGTACTGCCTCTTCTAGCCCACCTGGAAATCTGACCTTGTTGCCAGCTATTGTTTTGAGATAGACTTCTTAAAACACAGACATTTCAACCTATAAGGTACCAGACTAAACTGTTTTAGTACATCAGGCATTTCCCTCTTTTAGGGTTTTGTCCCAGAGTAATACCTGCTGCCATTTTAATTACTGAGAGCTATAGAGTATGTTTCAGTTGATTTAGTTCATTCCTATTCTTGCTAACTCAGAAACATGTTTAGGTTATATTTGATCAGATATAGTTCACAAATTTAAAAAGAAAAAAGGAGAGGCAAAAATATCATTAATAAATCTAGAAGCATGAGGTCTCTAAAACACCTGAAACTGAATGAAAATTGCATAATCACAGCAAAATTCAGTGTGGCAGCTTTCATATCTGAAAGCCAAATACAACAGTTAATTTAACAAGACTATTTTATTATAACAGAATTTTTTGTTAGAACAGATTTATTAATAAATTTTCTGACAGTTTTTCATCTGGAAAAACACATTAAGTTTGGGAAAAATAATAATAAAAAACAATCCTTCTTATATGAACCTGTTGATTTTAGGTGAGAGGCCATCCAGAAAGGATCTACAGCACCAGAGAGGAATTTTCATGGAAACTAGAGATGTACATACTCATTGTAGAAGCAAACAGTCTAATGGCTTTCATAACTAGAAACACCACCCACCAGAAATCACACCCCACACACCTTCCAACCATCTGGAGAAATTCTATGATTATTTTTAGTAGTTATCTCTCACTCTCTTGCAGCAAATTATTGTTATTTAGTTAATCTCAGTCTTGTCCCTTACTCCTGCCTCACCCCACTTCTTAAAGTGAAAAATCACTGAATTGTGATTTGTGCTGATCAGGCAGGAATTGGAAAATACCTACATTTTATCACAATTCTCATAATTTCACATCTCATTTTGAGTTAGTTATAACTTCCTGTCTTCTGAAAGTTTTTGTCATAAGCAATATATCAGAGGGATGTTGAACAGCAAGACCTACACATAGTTGCATCTGAATCACAAGAATATCCCCCTTGCTCTGTCTTTGATTGCAAGTACAATTGCAGGTCAGTTTCTGTCCTGCTCAAAGACTAAGTTACATGAATGGACCAATACTATTTTTAGCTATTTATACTGGTGGATGAGTTATGGAAACAGGACACCTGACTATACTGCAGCTAACAATCCATGATAACAAAAATTTGTTATCGTAAAGTACTGTTAATGTTTCTTTGAACGTATTAGCTTTGTATCACATGTAAAATAAGCTTCATGCAAATAAAGGTAAGCCCACATGCTTTTATGTATTTTATTAGAAACACTGTACAGTACTATCCAACAATGATTAGAATCTGCTATTGAAAAGCTCTCGGTAAACACAGAAAATTACAAGTTCAATAATGTGTGTGCTGATGTCCTATTTGTACTTGGTTCCCTCATGTCTCTACTTTTAGACCTCAAACATCAAAAAAATATCCACTTAATTTGATGTTTAAAAGTACTCATTTACATGAGGTCATCTTTCTAAATAGTACTTTTTTTTCCTCTTATGTCACATGCTTTGAAAAACAAAACAAATCCTTACGTTAAAACCAAGCTGTTAAAAGTCAAAGAACAATGCTGTAACAATATTGTGGAGAAACTAATTTGCATCTTTAATGTCTTTTAAAGTCTTCTAACTTGGCTTTATAAAACCAAAAGTAACAATACTGCCATTCATGAAATTGTGATCTTATAACATCTCCTGTATTTTTTCCCTAAAGTTTGTTTGTTTGTAAGTAACTTATTTCATAACGATGACATCTTAAACTAGTCACTTTCAGCCAGAAGGAGAAAAAGATTTGAACAGACTTGGGCTTTCATTCTCCCCACAGACTTCTCCATTAATTATTTTGAAATGTCTGTGTACCAAAAATGAGAAATGACACTTACTGGCATTCACTGGCAATTTCCTTTCTTTTAGGAAACAAAAAGGACTTATTTGCAGAAAATAAAAGTGCAACGAACACTTCCTCTTTTGTAACTCCTGTTGCAGGAATATTTGCAGAAAGGTCAGTGCCAGAACAGCTATTTCTAATGAGAATAAACATTTGTGACACCAGAAATTGATTCTCAAGACCTTGACTCTGTTCCCAGCCCTAGGCAGCAAGTTAAAAAGGGTTGGGCAGGAGGCACCACTTTGTTTAGCACTTTACACTTCAGCTGTGTCTTTTAAAAGAAGCATGTGTGCGTGTGCAAGGTACTTTCAGATGTTGTACAGCACCCATGACATCCAGACATGTGCATGTGAACCTTGATTACTTGAGGTTTTAACTCTGACAGGTTAAAATACCTTGGTATCTGCTTCAGTTCCCAATTCCATTTTATACCTCTCTGCTTTCTAAAGAGGTACTTAAGTACCTGGAATAACATTGAAGGGGGAGATCATGTATAGAGGTCTTATTACCAACTGCTAACTGTGAACAACATTTTCCTGTGCCATAAAATCTTATTTATCTGACAGACACTGGGGCTTGCCATGAAAACCACTGCAGATAGTACCTTTAGTTTTGGCAGTCTGCAGTCTTGAGAGAGTGCATTGTTGTTTCTAAAGAAAAACAAATTACCAGATTAGGCTGGGTGTCACTAACCAACATCCAAAAGAAATTTTGTTCTACGTGCTGTTAGTCCAAGTTTTGTTTATTTTGTTTCTCCGCCATTTCTCTGTATCCAAATATGAATCCTCATCCCACTGTATAGTCAAATGCTATAACTACACACCTCTACTTCTTAGAAGTTGAGGAGTTTTAGACTGTAGGTTTATGACAAATCACATGGAACTAGCTCACTAATAACAGTTATTTTGGTTCTAGGTATCTCTTATCATAGAGGCTGGTAGGATATATACCACTTCATCTTGTTATGCCACTATTTAGCCCAGGAAGGAGAGAATAACTTCATCTCCAACTCTTGTTGTATTAAAGTTTTTTTGTAAATTTGTTTGCTATTTATTAAACTCTGCAATGAACCCTAAGAAATAGAAGTCATCTTCCCATTTAGCAAGTGAAGAATGTAGAGTGTAATCTTTGTTCCCTTTATTGAACACACAACTATACACCTGTCCCATGGAAATCAGTAACTGTTCTTTATAAGTAAAAGTTACCCTGGCTGAGAAAGGTCCATATGGCATTTTAACATTTTGAAATCTGGAAACAATAGCCATGCTGGTGAAATAAAATACAGATTTTTATTTTTATATAGTTCCTTTAAATCATACTATTTAAACCAGTTTCTTATCTTGTTAAGTTGTGACTAAACAAGGAATGTCAGTGTAGCGCATCTCCTCTGTAGATGGATAACTTTCACCAGACTATATACTAGTCCCATCTAGCAGAACTTTTTCTCCCTGACTATACTTGAATAGACTGAAGTAGGGCAAGTTCAATACTATCCTCATCAAGCTCTAAAAAAAAAAAAAAAAAACAACCAAAATCCAACAAAAACAAACAACAAACACCAGAACAACCCCTCTACACACACACAGCAACTACATTTCCAAAGTATGTTTTCTCTCTCTGCTGTGGGATATATATTGCAAGACTAAATTTGATTAAATACCCATACTTTCTCTCTTGCAGCATCACGTTTGGGATCTATATCTGCAAGGTGTAATCAATCTGAACTTTCATTTTTGGTGAAAAATCTGACCTCCAATAACCTACAGCACTTTATAATTTTCAATCAAAACTACAGAGTAGCAGTCATGATCTCACCTCGCTCCTCTTATTGTTAACCACTACCTCTTTCTCCTACCCCCATGATATTGTTCTAAGTGGCTGCTGCTGTGACAGTTCTGCTAGAGCATTAGTTACTTTCCTCATAGGAAATCCCTAGAGCAATGTCACATTACACTACCATTAACCTGATACCAGATTATCAGCTTCAAACCTCTTTCCAATTCCTCACTCTTTGCAGCTCAGTTTCTTTCCTTTTCATACTATGTGGCACAAGTAACTTCTCTGCTTTTTGGGAAGGGTGCTACTTATGAAGCTGGCAAATTAAAAAAACCCATGAAGCTAAGGTTGACTCCAAACACTGCTAACCCCTTCACCTCTCTCTGAACAAATGAAAAGGTATGAGTATTACAGTAAGCATACTAGTTCTTGGAATAGAGATATTCAAGTACTTCTTTTATAGTTCTCATTTGTTTTTAACTTCAATCTAGAAATCATACACTCATTTGATTAAAACTTACACCAGATGAGAACACTTCAGCTATGTTAGTAATCTGATCCCAGGTTAGAAAAATCCTTTCATTACCATCTTGTTTACATGAATGAAACAGTAACCACCAACACACTTGAGCAGCGTAAGTGCAACGATGTTTCCTACAGTGCCTCTGCTTGACTGAAGGGTTTAATAGGAAACTCTTTATGGTGATACTCATTTTTTAACAGAAAACTATAAATAAATGGCATTAAATCTTGCTTATAAGGAAAGGATATTACGGTTACAGTTTTAACATAGAGCTGAAGTTATGAAATTACTAACTTGTGCACCTTACAACTCCTTCAGGTGATCAAATACTTTGAGAGGCTATGAGAATTAGACATCTAAAGGATGTGTAAAGGACATACACATAACCGCCCTAAAGTTCTTGCAGTGCTGCATAGCTCTGCCTTCTTCAGTACATTTGCCAAAGGTCAATTTCCTCAACTTGGATCCTCAGTTGACCTCACCAGGTCTTAAGTGTCAGAAAATTAGTAAACATTGTCCTTGTTTCCATCTCTGCATTTTCACCTTTTCTCTGACACTTCCCCTATAAAACAACTGCTTACTCCCTACTCTCCCATGGGAAAAAAAACCCACTATAACAAATCTAGCTATTTTAAGAAATCTCTCATAGTTGTAAAAGTTGCCACCCTTTTGTTTCCTCCTGCATTCAATCATGGTGTTTCCCCATTTCATACACCGATTTTATGAGCTCCCTCTTTATGACAAAATTTACTGACTAATGAACGAGATGCTCCTGGAAGATAGCTCCAGTATCCCAAAGTTTTTTCAATCCATGAATAAACAAAGAGCTTCACCAGTTGAACCGTTGTTTCTATGAAACATACTAGTTTACATGCAATTCCATATTCAGAAATAACAGTTCAGGCAATTAGATATGTTCTTTGTTTCGTTTTGACATTGCAGACTTTAAAATTATTGTTTTAATTTAGAATGAGCAACTTTCGTAATAGTTTGCTAATAAATCAACCTCCTGATCAAGAATTTGAGATGCTTTCTCACCTAATGGTAACTTCACTGTGGATAGAATGATCTTGCATACATTACATGCTCTCTGTTGGAGACAGAGTGGGAGACTGCATAATTTTGGTAGTACATTGGCTAAAATGGAGTTCATCAGAACTTTCTGTAAACTAATACTACTTCTGATTTTGCAGATAAACTGCACAGACAGTGAGACCAGGGTCCGAAGTCGCAGAAGCATCATATTGAAGCAATAAAGCGTATTCTGAGCTCACCACATGGAAAGGTACATGCATAGATCTCCATGTACCCCAGTGCTTACTAAATGGGAAAGGACAAAAATCAATAGCAAGAGAAATTGCATTTTCAGGTTTCAAAGCGCTGCAAGTAATGCAGAAGAAAAAACTATTGAAAAGCAACCAGCAGTGTCCTTCCCACACAGAACTTACTTTTGTTTAGCATTTGCATTGGTGATTTATATCGATGTGGCTATGGCTCAGAGTAATGGACTAATCTTGAATACTGATGAAAACCACCAAGTAATAACAAGAGCTAGATATATTATCATAATCTCCCTGTCTGCAAGAAACCTAATAGATAATTATGAATATTTGAGTGGGATAAGTATTTTAACAAGTAGTAATGACCTCATAATTCAGTGCTGGAGAAAAGCCACCGATTCTTTTAATTAGTGTTTTTCCTCACAACCTGTTCCTATTAGATTCAGGGAACAATGGGAAAACTCTTATTAAGCTACTATCATCTAGAGTTCTCATATACTGCATTTGCAACCATAACTTCATCACTTGTAGTGAACTGAAACATTATTGACACCTTATATTTCAGATTTCTGTTTTTTTTTTTTCCCCCTACAGGTTGCTCAGTACTTTGCTGTCAGTATCACATAAGCAGTTACAATTTTTTCATGAAAGACTATTTAGAAAGTATGTAATAGAAGTATTAAACATCACCCAAAAATTTCACAAAGAAATTAAGCAATTCATCACCCTAAGTCAGATGTACCTTTCATTTCACGCGGACCTAGAAGATGTGCTTTGTTTCTGCTACTAGCTTATTTGATTTTCCATTAGCTTTACATGCTGTAACATGTACTTCTCAAAAAAAGCAGGCACTAAAGCATTTTTTTTGCTAGTATAATGCTGTAAACACTAGTGAATGTTGGTTGAAAAATGTTAGGGTAGTCCAGTGCAAACATTCTTGGGATTATCCATCACAATGTTGGCCTTCAGCATGTTCCTTTTTTTTATTTGTTTGCCACTTAAGTGTGAGGCATCTTTGAGGAAGGGAGTAGATATTTTTTGGCTCTGGCGGGAGGACACAGTTAAACGTCCACCAGCTTCCTCTGCCTCCTTCCTCCCTCCATATTTAATGGAAATGTTTCTTCATAAACCTTGTTTTCTATTCTGACATTAATGCTTGCCCTCTAAGTGCAAAGTGAACAAAATCGATGGTTAGGCTACAGAGCAACTTTGGGCAAAAACTATCCCACTCTGTTCCAATTTACATAAAAAAGAAAACTTGAGTTTTGAGCATCAGTCCCTATTTCTTATAATATGCATCTATAACCTAATGGCATCTTCCCACTGTACCAATGTTTCTCACATTGGTTTAATCCCCCTGCCCCCAAACACACCCTGAAGTATTTAATCTTTCTCATACATTCATTGTTCTTTTGATCCTCTGAATATCAAGAAAAAACAAATCATTTTTGAAAGGGTAGGCAGCATATTACTACAATATTATTTAAAAATTCAGAATCAATAGTCCTTTACTAAAAATCATATGCCATCCTCAGATTTTCTGTGGAGCCCTTGCTCAGAAACAGCTCCTTTTGACTAAAGCAACGATTATGGACCTCAGCACTGACTCCCCACAGCTCTGATTCCACCATTGCTGGAATAACCAAGGCTCAAATTTTTTCTTATATTGCCCTTACCTGTGACTTCCAAAAGCTGTAAGCCCCAGGCTGCAAGGGGTGTGGATTGCCAAAAGCAGATAAGTGCTCCTACACAGCACGTGTTCACAGAAATGGTACCCTGTTACACAAACATACTATTTTTAGCTAGGATTTGTTTCCTTAGTGTAGTGTAAGTAAATTGGGAATACATTTAACGTGATCAAAATAAGGCTCTCCCAACTTGTACTGATCTATGTTGTAGAAAAGAATAGTTTTATTTAAAACCAGAAATAATGAGACCAATGAGATCCCTGTGTAGCTATACTGGCAGCTCTATTGACATACACACAGTTGTACAGGAATGGGAAAAAATGTATGTCATTCTTAGGTAGCATTGTAGCAGTACATTTGGGGAAATGATGAAAGTCTAGTGTATCAGTTTAACTGTACTAGCAGAATTACTGTGAGTATAGTTCAGGACCAAATGAATTAAGATACTGCAAGCAAATAATAGGAGCCCTTAGCTAAATATAAAGTTTGAAGATTTGTCGATAGCTAAGAGAAAAGCTTTTCTCTGTAGAACTACAGTTTGATTTTCTTTCCAATTTTAGCCAAACCAAGGAGATGATGCCTTCTCTGAAAAAGTCATGGAAAACAAGCTTAAAGGAAAGATTGCCTTTTGAAAAGAGTCTAACAGCACTTCAGTTGAAAGCTCGTTCTTTTATCTTAATAATAATTTGCCTAAACCAGTATGGAAATGGTTACATGTACATCAGGAAATATGTTTTAGATGGAAGGATATGTTACTGGTAAAATGATGGTCTTATAATAATACAAAGTAATTGAGACTATCACATGAAGTTGATCAGATACTTCAATAACAGACCATCTCTGTTAACAAGCTGGAGAACTTGAACATCAGAATGAGATTCACTAGGAGAGGAATATTTACCAAGCATGCAGAAAAGCTGTTTAAGTAGACTTGCAACCTTTTCCTTATAGCAATGTTACTATGATGCAGCACTTGCAAGCTGAATTTTTGCATCTAAACCAATATGCATATATGCCCGGGTTGTATTTTACATGGGGAAGATGTTTTAGGCCAGTAAGACAACATACACTTAAAACCATACGGCAGACAATGTCCTAGCATGAATGTGCAAGTAATTGTAGTATGACAAGGGCATTCATACTTAATGTAGTGTGATTGTCAGAATACTACTAAACCACATTATATAACAGTTTCGTGTATTTGAGATGTGTTAAATAGGAAATACTATAGGACAGCAACTCTTCAGATTCATTCTAGGCTTGTCTTTATACATAGAAATATTTCAAATATTAATAAAACACAAAAATCCATCACACGAACAAAACTCAAAGCCAAATTCAAGTTAAGCACAACACACCAAAGAGCTTTGTATAGACTGAGATGATTTAAAAAATAAACAAACAGAACAAGACCAACAATGTCACTATTTCTGACAGAGCCCCAAACTTTACAAAGCAGCCAGATCAGCTGTGTGACATAACCAAACGAGTCCTTATTGCTTTGAGACTTAATGTTGGCTCTACCATAAGCTTTCTGTTAAAGTATTTGTATACTACAGATACTGTAATATTACTTCTCCCAGTCAGATTTTTCAGGTCAATAAGTAACAGGAGTAGTCTTCTGGGAGTTTTACTCCACTGGCTGCAAAATATAGCTTTTTTTTTTTTTCCTCTCCAGTGTTTCAAGTCAGAACAAGAAAGCTCAAACCCATGTTTTCTTCAGTAAGTTTATGACCATACGGTGCAAATGGTGAAGGAAAATGTCTCAAACCTTCTTGTGTGCAATCATACTTACATATTATATAAAATTAGTCTAGTACAGTATAAAAATAAATAGGTAGGAAGTCCTTCATTCACTCTCTGCAGGGAATTTCAGATGCACCTTCTTGCTTTTGTGATTTACAAATGAAGTACAACCATGAAGTCCCTAGTGGTGGACATTATTTGTCACTCACAGTGACAAATAGTTTTGGGTTGTCATCACCCAGTGTAGTGACAAATAGGTTCCTGGAAATCTTCGAGACAACTGAAGTGCCAGAGAGCAATGCTGAATTTTTTGCAGTCAAGAAGAATCCATATGCCTGTCCCTGTTGAAGGCGGCTCATATTTGCAATTTTAAAAATAAAAAAAAAAATAGTCTATAGTTGTGTCCTTCCCTCAGAAGTATAGTTAGACAATTTGAAGATACTCCTAACTTTGCCTCTACCTTGTTTTCCCAGAACAGGTTTTTGACATCTTGTTTTATTGCAGATGGATACATCAAATACATACATCCATCTTCAAAACATTTTAGGGCAGCTCCCTCCCTTTGGGATACACCAGAGAACAAAAGCTTTCAGAATAGAAACAAAAGCAAATTGAAATTTCAGTTAGAGCAATGAAACGTCTACAGAGCATCACAATTATACTTGTAAGGAAAAGATTTTCCACAAAAATGGAGATGTGGATCTTCTTGGCAAAAGGAAAAAAGCATTAATGTATACACCCTAGTCAGAAAAATATTTCTTCAGTATGAACTACCAGCAGCAGCTCCCCAGAAAATTTTCAGAAACATCACCACTGAAGGAAACACTGTTCTTTCAGAAACAAGGAGATCTGACTATTTCTACTTCAAAGACAAACTGAGCTTCTTTTGCTTCCTGAATAAAATTCCATTTCAAGAAAAACTATTGGATTCTAACTACTTCATATCCACCTGTAATGCAATATTAAGTCTCCCATAAATATCTTTATTCTGTCAATAAGCAGTTAAAAAACGGCAGTCATATGTCTGATAACTTTCCAGTGTGATTTTCTAATAGATGAGAAGTATTCAGTTATTCTAAAATACAAGACTGCTTAGTTATTCATGAAGTGATTGAAACAATGAATAATTGTTTTGCTTTAAAGGACAAAGTTGCAGAATTGTGGTTTGCTTTGAACAACCTCCAAAGATTACCCCCAAGGTATAGCCAAAGCGCACAGAAAGAGCTGAGCATACATGTAAGCGTGCCTTCACCTAGAAGTTGCACCAGGTAATCTATCTTTACTTATACTTACAATTTTAAATTTTTATATTTTTTACTAGTTTTATTCCAAATTACAACAGTTTGTCTCAGTACTTTGGTTTTAGCCAGGAAAGTTTGTTTCTGGACCTTGTTTAAAAGTCTGCTCAATTGTGCCATGTAATTACAGGGTCCTACAGCACAGTAAAATAGATGGATTCAACAAGAAGTGAATAACTCAAACAAGACTATCTGGGAGATACTAAAAGGGAAGTCTGATAGTATTCTGAAGTCTAAAAAAAAGTTTTGTTGGCATTGGGTTTTTTTGTTTAATTGTTAATTCGCATTAGACTTGCTAGCTTTTCACCCCAATTTAGAACCTCATTATCTCTAGGACACCACTTTGCCTCTGCCTGAAGAACTGAAGCATGCCCATGCCAGGCAGGACATGGAATTGAGAATAAGCTCTGCCACAGAGGCATCCTGAAGTAATTAGAGAAAACTTCTCCATCACCTCCCCAATACCAAGGGCAGTATCTCAATTCCCAGCTTTGCCAGCACAGCAGACTCCATAAAAGAAAAAGCTAACAGTGTCACAAGCAGGTAACGCTGAAACAAGAGAAGCTGGTTTACTTTCCAGCCCCGCCCCCCCCCCCCCCCCATATAATGCAGAAAGTAGCAGAGGCTGCTAAATGGAGAAGCAAGACTGAGAAGAATCCCAGTCAAGAGGAATTATCATCCCATTACAAGCCAACCATTGTTATTTAGTATCACTAGGCTCAATAGATAAGTGACTATTTGCCTCAACTTAGCCCCATTCTTAATTACTTGGCTTTCATTAGACTTAGACATAGTTTCATTAAACTTTCAGTAGACATCAAACTTGCCACAAAAAGGTATGAGCAAAAGGAGGTGTAAGAGGATTTCAATAAAGCAATACAGTATCTCCAGAGCTTTTTCGCATATTTTTGTTAATCTATTCATCAGCATTCACCAATCCATTTATCTTTTTTGTCAACGCAGTGGGTTCCTCCCCCATTTTCTTTTTAATGTTCAATAATAGCACTGGGTAATACAACTACTCACTTTTAAGCTCCAGGTTTTGAGACTTAGAACAGACACATTCAAGAGGTGGGAAATTCCATGCACTTTTTTGTTTGTTTGGTTGGTTTTTTTAATGTGGCTGCTGCTGCTGCAGAGGTGGTGTTACTGTACTGAATTTGTATACATATGTGGTTATTCTGGTTAGCTGTTTAGAGTTTCTGTAGTTTAAACATTTGGAATTTAAAAATGTTCTCATTACCCACATTTTAAATATATTGCTTCAAAAGTTACGTAGTCTGCCTCATACTGATCTTATTTAAATTTTTAAAGTGCAATACAGAGATGTTCTTATTTTGTTTTGTCTGCTTTCCCTGATTAGTCCCTACGCAAAGTGTATTACCACATTGCATTTATTAAAATCTTACTGAAACACAGAACCTTGACTCATTTTTAAATTAACTTACAGAAAACATAGCAGAAAAGTGATTACCACAATGCAATTTAGAAACAGTCTATCAAGTTCCCTCCAAAAAAATACAGGGCTTTTGTCACAGTACATCATCTTAACTAAACACTGACTTAAAGAAAAGCTGATTCTCATACTGGCTACCTGCATAGGCTTGGGAAAATTGTTTATGTGACGTACTCATTTCTGGGAAGATATTTTCTTCCTCATACCTGGGAAGAAAACCCTTTTGATGATCACAGAGACAAAAATAGTGAATATACTTTCAAAGATTACCTTAAAGCCAAGTATATCACATTTTTCAGTTTTATCAAGTTTTGAATTCTTCCCAGCTTTGACTTTAAACCCTTATTTGTGTATCCTGTTATTCTGACCTGATCATGATGGTCCCACCCCGCCATAGACACCTATTTTTTTTTCCCCTTGCATTGCTGATGACTACAAATACCTCCTTGTGTATTATTTTTTTCTTGGTTACTAAAGAAGCAAATATAAATAAGGTCAAGGTTCTATTTACATTTCTGACATCATCCTAGACATGCTTCTGCTGGAATTATAGTTAACTTTATTCTTTAAAACCTCCATGGGGTGATGGCACCAGGATATTTTTTCCAAGAACACTGTAAAACAGACTAATGAAAAACACTAAACAAACTCTACTTTAACAGTGCCTCTTGACATTGTGTTTAGTGGGGTTGGTTTGTTTAAGCCAGTTAAAGGGCCTTGAGGGATCCTTACAGAGCTCATAAGCACTAAATTCATGCTTTAACCTCTGTCCTCTACGCTCACAGATATTTCAGCAGTGTCAAACCCTACACAATGCATGAAAAAGTATTGCAATTTTGGTCATGATCACAAGCTTATTAGCCAGTCCCCTTCTCCCTTCTGTTACCAGGAGCCCAGAGCAGTCTCCCTTCCTATGTGGGCACCTAGAATATCTGTTGGAAAAGACAAGTCAAGGACTACAAATGAGGAGGCATATAGCAGAAAGGTTTAGTGACAGGAAGGATATAGATGCTGGAAGTGGGACAGAAAGCAAACAGTAGAGCCCATATCTGAACACATATGTACATCTTGCACATAATTTAAAGCTGCATTCTCAACCCATATCACTCCCTACAACACACAGTGTTAGCAAAGTCTGCGTTTTGAAACCAAGTGATACATCTATGATTTTTACCTTGTAACAGATTAAGACATAGAGTTAGAACTCTGGGCTAATATCCTCTACTCCTTGAATAAAATAATCTGTTATTACCAAAAGACAAATGAAACCCTTCTTTCTAATTTAGAATAAGTATGCATGGAAGTAAGAAAGGATTTTCTTCATGCATGATACACAAATATGGCAAAGTTATTCCTGTAAAATATGCTACAGTAAAAATAGTTAAACAATTATATAATACTTTTATTTTTCTTAACACAGACAAACTCAGGAGGGGTCCAGACAACAAATTACCATTTCAAATTTATAAGGGAAGAGCTGTTTAAGATGCTTTTAATATACCTATGGTTTATTTATTAGAAGTGGAAAATCCTTAAGACTTAACAATTATGTAAAAACTAAATAACTGTTTTTGAAATAATATACCTTGGAAGTTCCATGGGGTTTTGTTTGTTTGTGTTTTTTAAATCAAAAACACATGCTATGAGATAAGCATTTAGTATAGCAGTGTGCTTTCTTTTTGAGCATCTTATAACAGTATAATTTGTTAAAAAAAGATCACTACAGTTTTTTAATAACACATACAAAAGTTTTAGAGCAGTGGGATTTGGATAACCATTTGGTTTTTTTGACTTTCAAAAAATATGGGTTGCCCTCTCTTCCTTAAAGAGAGATGAGGGACCTTCTGTGCTACCCCAACAGTGGATCTCATCACATTGACCTACCTCGTAATCAATTATTTTAGACTCTAAGTTACACCTGAGCTAATGAAAGTACAATCAGTTCAACCAAAACTCTCAGTTACACTACATGCATATTAAACCCCAAGTCTGTTAAAGAAAAGCAAGTCTTCTGTTGTCCACACTAAGGCCAGAGCTCCCCTCAACGTGAATGAGAAATAAACAGTGCCATATGCCATTAAAATTGACACTCACAATATTGCCAATATCTTGGGTCACTGCCATTTGCAAAATAAGATTGGAGGCACCATCCCCTTCTTGCTCTCAAATGCTAATATGATACAATACCATGCAAGACACATGTAAGAGTCACACAGAGCAATACTTAAGAGAACATAACAGAAGAACAGAAAGAATCAGTCACCACAGTACCTTTCAGGTACGCCCCCTACAAGGATCCCAGGGCTCCCTAATGGGCTATTTCTCTTCCAATGTCTGACTTGGCCTCCTAGTTTTCTTCTCCCATAGATTTTCATGTTAGAATATGAATTGATCTGATGGGTCATTAATGATACCCATCTATTACATGAGAGACCCTCAGGTACTATGGAGCTTGCACCTGATTACAGAATCAGTAACATGCTGTGTTCCTTTCTTCCTTCTAAGGACTGAAGGCACATATAGTTGTACACTCTGATTGGACCAGACTTCATGGCATTCACTGGTTACCCATCATACTATCAGATAGTTTGAACCCACAAGTCATCCAACCTACAGCAGCAGAAGTCCATGTTCTCTGAAAAAGCCTTTTCTAAGGAACTTTATTACTCCGTTTCTCTCCTTTCTTGCAGCATGACTATTACCTTATAAGCTGACTAGGCCTTCTAAAGACAGTGATGCCTATATGTAGGCAGTTCTAAGCTAACAGGAGTATAAAATTAGCTATGAATGTTACATCTCACATGCCTCATATGGAACAAGAAAAACACGTACTTTCATAACAATGTTTTCATTGACACCTGTTTTGAAACCTCCAAAACATACCTGCAACATAAGGTGGCAATTGGTAGTCACCTAGCTTTTCACATGGTGTGGTGGTGCATTCCACCCCCGCCGTTGTTCTTGTGCACCTGGCAGAGCATGGGAAGTGAAGCTGCTTCCTAGTTGCTGTCACTTGACACACGGTATGAATTATGCTAGCCCAAACCATGAGACAAAGATAATTTAACAGCATATCTAGACTGACTGTTCAGCAGTATAAAAATTCAGCTCCTTTCTATGCACACTTTCATGCAGTTAAGTTGATCCAGAAGGATGGAGAAAATAAAATTTAAGCTTATTCAGACCTCTTGCTTACATGGCAAGGGGAGCCTGGGACAGAGTCATGCTTCAGGGCCACAGTCTCTTCCTGATCTAAAAATCCTCTCACAAAGTTCATAGTAACTTTAATTAGCCTTCTAACTTGTGCATGTTCAATGCAGTTGATTAGCAGAAGCTATTTTTGTTGAATCTAGTAGCACTCCCAAATAGTGGTATTTATCATTAGGGGAACATGAAGAACTTCTTTTTGGCAATAATACAGAGGACCAATACTTGATATATAATTTACCTAAAGCTGATGAGCCAAAATATAAACAGTTTGTTGCCTTTACTTAACATAATTTTGAATTTATGATTATGCAAGAACAACTTTACATTGTTATAGTGGGCTTTATTTCTCAGTTTTATTTCATGCAGTCTAAGTTTACATAACTGTAGTGACGTTGTTTTCATGGAAACACCATAGATAGTCAGATCCAAGATAAATTGTTGAGAATTTAGTACAATTACATACTTGGCAACTATATACTCTGATGGCACACACAAGTGCCAAACCAACTATTATTTTAGCTGCATACACTTACAACTGTACTTTACAACACTTTCAAACTCTCTACCTAATAATCCCTATTCAATTCCCTTTATTTTTTATATTTTCCACAGCAGATATAAATAAAAGATGGAATTGCTGTCTGATGATGGACAGTAAAGTTAGACACAAGACTTCTGTTGACTTGAAAATGGGGTAAATATTGAATTCTACATAGTCCAAGTGACATTGACTCCCATTCTCCAGCCTGGGAACATACCATCCCTACAAGAGCAGTCTTTCCCTTTTCCTTATAACAGGGACCTTCACTTACTTAGGATGTTTCATTCATCTAAAAGGTATAAATGAAACAAGAGCAAAAAGAGAGTAATATTTTCATAATTCCATTCTACTCCTCTCAGGATGAGACTCAGGGCTTCCTGAAACAATTCAAATTAAACAAGGTTGTTTGAGTTAGCTTTGTTTTAATTTGCCATAATTTGTAAAGCTCTTCAAGATGTCTTCAGAAGTGGTGTTTGTTACATAAATGCTAATGGCTGACTGATTGGGAAGATGCCATGGTCTAGGACAAAGCACACAGCCAGGTTGGAGATGTACGTATACAGTTCTAATTTTACATACAGCACAGGTTCATATCTGACAGAAACAATCACAATTCTACTAATTTAAAGGGAGCTCTGAAAGTTATCACTGGTTATAGACCCATTCCAAAAAACTAGAAAGACTTTAGAGGATCAGACAAAAAGGGACTGAAAATCTCCATGGCAGCAATAAAGATAAATTAGCTACTTGTCTGCTTTATAAGAAAAGCAGTTGAATCTATACCAGCAGGCACATATTTAACTTGGTCTACTTCCCACCCCCCACCCCGAATACTCATTCAGCCAAAGACACATCATCATTTACATTTGAATTTTGCCTCTTCTGAAAGCACACATTTTATTTCATAAAGAAAATCCAAAATAATAGAAAAGTTGAAGTGCTTAGAAACTTAAAATATAAAGCTTATGCATAAACTATTAACAGAGCTCTTAATACCAGATCATTGGTACAATGTTATATGTATTACAGGAGAGACATTCTGAGTATTGATACTGCAATGACGGAGAGCCTAGAAAGACCAGGGTGGCTTTTAAACCTCATTGAAGAGAAAAAGAAATAACATTGGTTCCCTTAAGAAGGGTTAGAGAGACTGAGCTGAGACAGCCATGATAAGTAAGAGGTAGGGTTATTGTGATGCTTCAGTAGCATTTAAAAGAATAATTAACAATAACAACCCCCCTAAAGCTTCTAATAGGACACAGCTGAATTACTGGTGAGTGAGCTTCCTGATTTCAGGTGGGACAGAGTTAATTTTCTTCTTAGTAGCTGGTACAGTGCTGTGTTTTGGATTTAGGATGAGAATAATGTTGAGAACACAGTGATGTTTTAGTTGTTGCTGAGCAGTGCTTACACTCGTCAAGGACTTTTCAGCTTCCCCTGCTCTGCCAGATGCACAAGAAGCTGGGAGGGGGCACAGCCAGGACAGCTGACCCAGACTGGCCAAAGGGCTATTCCATACCATATGACATCATGCTCAGTATATAAGCTGGGGGGAGCTGGCCAGGGGCAAGAAATACTGCTCAGGGACAGGCTGGGCATTGGGTGGTGAGCAATTGCATTGTGCAGTGAGCAATTGCATGTGCATCACTTGTTCTGTATACTCTTTTATCATTATTATTATTATTTCTTCCTCTGCTGTCCTATTAAACTGTCTTTATCTCAACCTGCAGGTTTTACTTTTGCTCTTCTGATTCTCTCCCCATCCCACCAGGTGGGGGAGGGTGAGCGAGCAGCAGTGTGGTGCTTAGTTGCCCACTGGGATTAAACCATGACAGTGAGGTACATTTAGGTTACCTGAGTTGTCTCTAAGACTTATAGAATACCCCTCAGAGGTACACCACATAGAACTCTCATGTTTATTTTCTTTGAATTGAACATGTCGAAATTGGGAATTTTATAAAAACAATCCTATGGGAACAGGAAAACTAAAGATCACATACGAGGTTTTATTAGTATGTCATCTAATCCCCTTTTTTCTGTGATCTCTGGATCAGGAGACTGTTAGATTCCTAGGTGAACTCATATACACAGCATCCTTTTTTTCCCAACCATACAGGGATATAATTTTTAAACAGATGTTATGTGCTAATAGACTGTAAATGGCTACGATACACAAGAAAACCAACAAACTGAAATTCTTTGATGGATTGTTGATGACTTCAGTTAAGCACTGCCTTTTCTTAAACACTTTATTTTCACCATTATCAATATTGTGTTAAATCTAATCCATGGTGATGTTACATGGTTGAACTAACATTGATTCAAAACCCCAGTATCTGCTGTTAAGCACTGTAGTGGAGAATATTGCATCCTTCTTTTGCTAGAACAGCAAAACCCATGCAGTCTGAACAAGCCCTGGGGGAGGGAGGGGAATCCCATACCAAAATAAATAGACAGATTCCCTATTTTATTAGTCAGTGTTCCATATGGCCACACATACTTAAAGGTTTCCTTGCTTAGAAATGGCACAATCCCTCACATGGTCATTTTATTCAAATATGAACTCCATTTTAACATGAAAGCAAAAAAAAAAATCATTTTCAGGTGACAGGCCTATTTAGGTGAAGCGCCACAGTATTCTACATGTTTTCTGCGGTTCACATAACGCTGTTATATGCCCAATATCATTGCCTGGCACTCCAATAAAGAAAGTGGACAAGCCTTTTTCTATTTTTAAACATGAGCCCTTTTTAATAATTTTATGTAATGCACTTCATGGAAAAAAAAAGCCATGTCACTGACTTAAACACAGCAATTTTTTTAGTTTTATATAATTAGAGAACTCTGAAAAAATAGTCATGACTTGAGTAGCTCTTTCATATAATTTATGTAGGTTTTCACTAATTGACAGAATGAGGAATTGGTAATTAATTTTTTAAAGATTGAACAGAAAGTGAAGAAAACTTAATGAAATAATTTAAGACTCATCATGGCAATGCTGTATCTCTCAACTAGGAAGGAGAAATGATGTACATAATTTCAAGGCGTTGCCTGATGTGATGCATTTTATTAGCCGTTGTTTGTTTCACTACCAGGTGGCCACATTCTTGTGCTTGTTTAGAGTCCTTAAAGTTCCTGCCGATTTAAAAGGCAGGAAATAAAATATAGGCTAGATCAGGTAGCATGGAGGAACTGCATATTCAGCTATTTTCAAGGCAAATTCAATGGAGCCCAGGAATGCTATGAGTGGACATGAGTAACACAAATGGTACCACTATAGGAGCACGAAGACAGCAGCTGTCTGCTGTAGAGACAAATTATTTTCATTGCATCGATTTGGCTAGGTTGCAATTACTCAGTTGCTCTGAGTGGGGAAAAAAAATAATAATTCTAACTAGTGTTTCATCTTTGCCACTCTCCTTTCATCTCTCAAGCTTCACAACTTTTAAGTTTTCTCCTCGCATCCAAGCTGTCAGTGATATATGTTAAAATGAGTAGCTTGAAGTGTTTGGCTACCTGGGGCCATAAACCCAGCAGGTCAGCAACAGACACTGTTGGGGGACTTTCCGTAGCTTTTGCTGGAATTAAAACAAAACAATCAGGAGGAAAGCGTCATGGGTATGGCGATAACTTATTAGTTCTAACACACATATCCCTGCAGATCACAGCGACCTCAATCTGCTTAAAAAATGACTTCCTTGGGCTAGCCAATCTTTCTATTAAATAGGTTGGCCTTCCCTGGAGCCAAGATCTGCCTCCTTCTGCATGGATTATTACAACAGCACAGGCAGTATTTTGTGCTCTGACAGTTTCCAAATAAAAATCAGTCCTACAAAGGCTGGGATTGTTTATTTTTCCTTAGGGCATTCAGTTGTTCTGATTAGGGACAGAGCAGAAGAAAAGTTGGATATTAAAACAGCAAAGCTGTTGTGAACCTGAGGTGTTATTTTTAGTTTAATTAACAACAGAGGAAGACAGATAAATGAAAATAAATCATATGACACTTAAGATATGCAGACAAGGATACACTATGTGACCAGCCAGGAAAGATCACCATGATAAAAACACAGGGGTAGTAAGAAAGACATCCTGCACAGCTCCAGAGTAGCAAAATGAGGAAAAAAAGTAGTCTATTATAATTTATAACACTGCTATCCAACTTATTAACTGTGTAGCTTTGTTCAAAAGACACATTTTAAGATATTTCAAGTTTATAAGTTTCTAGCAAAACCAAAGATACTCTGTTCACATCCCATAAAACTCCCCATCTTCCATAATTACAGAAACACCAAAATGAGTGAATGCATCAAACAAAGCACATACACATCCACTACATTTCACAATTACCTTTTTCCTTGGAGCTTCTGGGCAGTAGAAGGAAGAAGACCTCAGACTACTCACACATTCCAGATTGTTGGGAAACAATGTGAAAAAAAGGGTTTTTTTTCCCAGCCCATCATGGGTACAAGCTAGCAGGTTTATATCACATCACCTGAAGGTCATAGTTAAAACTTTGGGCAGCCATTGCAACCATTAAATGGAAACCCTAAGTTTCTTCCCCAAACTTGGATCACCTCATAGCTGAGTTTACACAATCTTTACCTCAAAAACCTTGTTTCTACCACAAAAGCTTCCAGTTCCTTTTTATAACCTCACTGGGGTCAACAACAGCACCTGCTTCTATGACTCAGTGATAATTACCTTGCATCTGCATGCAGAGTTCAAGCACCTGATATCAGAATGACTCAAGAGAGGTGTCCTGCGTCCCTGGGCAGGGTCTGCAGTCTGCCCTGTTGCAAACAGCTAATGCATATTATGAAGTTTCCTATTAGATCCTAATCTTTTAGGCTAGATTAGGTAAATGTCAGAATGTTATTCTTATGCTTATGAATTATTCAGAATATTTTACAGTAAAGCTATTATTGGTGCCACTGCGACCGGAAAGTAGTTTAATTTTTGAAAGACTATAAGTGAATTTACCTCTATCTGGATGAATATATCTGCGATTTTCATAAATATCACCATTCACATTTCATGAAAATGTTAAATACTACAGACAGCAAACAAGCCTGTTTTGTACTGGAGGTGTACATAAAACCATACATGAATTACTAAACACACTGATTTTTTGAACTGAATAAACAAAGCTCATCCAAAAAGACATGCAGAACCCGAAGTAATATTTAATCTCAGGGAGATTCTAATTCTGGTCCTCTGTCTTTGCTTTTACCCTTCCAATTTTGGTTAAACTATTTATTTGCATAAAACCTTTTTTTTGTGATCTTTTCCTTGCTTCTGGGAAATTATGAACATACAGATCTCCATTTCATAGATATGTTTGTCATTGAGAATAATTTTATGCAAGGCTTCAATATGTATACAGGAACTGATTGAATGCTTTCAAATACTTCACCTTTGCTAATCCCTAGCACTGTTTGTAATTGCCGTGACTAATCCCAGCTAGTCACTTGGGATTATTTCTGCTTCCTAACAGAGTGAATCCTGAGCATTCAAAGAAAACTCTCAACTCATTGGATATTAGTATTAGCAAAATTGTTTAGCACCATAATTGACCCAGGCTCACAAGTTCAGAGAAACTTTCTGTTTGACTTCAGAAACCAAGCTTTGGATCATATTAATACCTGTGCTTAAAAGCATTATTTGGGGTGGGGGGAGGGAAGGGGCAGAGGTAAAAACACCACAGAAAGAACAGTGGCTGCACCTTTTATGAGCCTACTCCACAGGACCACAAGACAAACCAAAATAGCAGAAACTAAACACCTTTTCGATATTATTACAGAAAAGTTTGGGTACAGAAGGAGGAGGAGGGGTGGAGAAGTTTTAGGCACAGAAGAACAAAACGTGACCCTTAGCACATAGCTAAGAGGGCTCTTTTCCTAGCAGAAAAATAGTAAAACCAGCCTGCAACTCCGTAACAAACCATTTAAGAGGACCAACTTTAAATTACACCTATTAGCAAAGGAACAACAGCTAGAACATTTCCAGCCTGCTGTATGTAATGGTAAAGCAAAGAGCTGTAAAGTGAACTGGCAGCTGTCACCTTAGCTGTTGTCAAGTACTAGCTGATAGTCCACTACAAAACAAAGCACTTGAGGTTTTTTGTGTTTTTAATAGACTTTCTTTTCCATTATTAGTTGCAACTAACTGACTGAAACACTAAAACAATCTATCAGGCTAAGCAACAAAATAAAGATTAATAGACCAGCCTGTTCCTCTTCTCTTTTGCCTTAGGCATTTCTCCCAGCATTTCAAAAATATTTATTTCTGGAAGGTTAAATCAATTCTAGTTATTCCTAGACATAAAGGAATTCTCATCCATACCATAGAACTTCCCATAATGCTTACACAGTCCTAAAAAAAAAAGTAAACCAAGTAAACTAGCAAATAAAACCCCCACAAACCACCAGCAACCTTACAAAAATAATTTGAAGCTACAGCTATAACAACAAAAAAACCTGCAGATGCTGCATATTCTGCTTAGGTCGGTTTGCATCTATAATCCCAGAGACACTACTACTACTACTACTACTGCAACTCTTTCTGGATCAAAAAAACAGTTTTATTGCCAAACTCTGCTACATTAAGCAGAGTTATGGTTCAGAAGGTCTATATTTTTAGTTAAGGATTGTTCTGAAACTCTGGTTCCAGTAATAAGTCTTTTTATACATGTATATGAATTTCTGCAGATTTAATAAAGTTGAGAAAAATAGTTTTACACTTACCAAAAAAAAAACCCAAACCATAAATGAAGGAACTTCACTAATAGTAAATAAAGAACAATAGCTTGAAAATTTCTAAGAGAAGCCCTGAAAGCTTCAGTACTTGCTGTTATTTGGGCAGAAAACAAGGGGAGAGAGACAGAGTGACTGCTATGAGTCATCTTTACCGTGGCTCAGAGACTATGCCATGCATCTGGCAAGCAAAGAAGAAAGGAATTTTATGAGGGTGGCAGAAAAATACAAAGCAATAGGAAGCCAATAGACAGATCATTTAATAAATTCATATTGTTAAATAATTGAAAACCACTTTGAACCTAGGAGTCCCCTTCAGTTTATTGCTAATACGCCACAGTTTCACTGCAGAGGAGGAGCTGAGGGACAGCTCCATACACTACAGTAATGCCTTCATTCCTGATGTGTTACCACAGCACTTGTATTTTCAGTATAGACAACTCATATATACACATAACAATGGTGACAGACTGGTGTGGATAGATCCACAGCCCTTACTGAACCATACCAGGGAGGAGAACCCCTCTTGACCGTCAGACTAGCAAAGCAAAGAGCAAGGAGAGGGGGAGATGGAGCTGTCATCCTCATATGGCTCTTCAGCAGAAAATGACAAAAATAAGGCATGGGTGATAACCTGTCTCCATCATTAGATGGTGCCAGATGCTTCGGAGGAAGGAAACACAATTCTTAAAGAGAAAAATGTATTTGGAATAACCTGCATAAACGAGAAGTTCCCGAGGATTGTTCCACACCACAGAAAAAGGTTCAGTTCTCTGTCTGTAGGTAGGAACAACAACAGTAATTTTTTCAATACACAGTCATGAACCTGAACGAGGATAGGACTGACCTACTAGACCTTTTTTCTATGAGAAATTAAACAGGAAGATATTGCTACATTTCTTTAAGGAGACTGGTTGATTTTACACCTGTTACATCCCAGGTTTAATATTGGCTGGCTTAGTTATTACAGTGACAGTGAAGAGCACTTGCTCAGAGCAGCTGAGCATGGCAGGAATATGTGGCAGGAAATGTATACAATAAATCAAACACTCCAGCTTGATAAAAGAACAAAACAAAGCGGAGAGAACAGTTGGGCACCTGTGGTCTTTTTACACAAATACACAAGAAAAAGAAATTTATGAACAAAAGAGAAATATTTTGCATTGGAAGAGGGCAAATGAACAAACCCACTCAGTATGAACCTGATTAAAGTTCTTTATTTAGGTTCAGCCTGAATGTGTCAAAAGTTCAGATGAGTTTTGGTAAATGAAGATTATTCTCCTAATACTTAGTCGTAGGTGGCTGCCTGAGCAATGCTAACCCTATCTCTCCTAGGTAAATCTCATCTCATGGTAAAATCTACTTGCCTACAAGAGGAACCCGTCTCTGTCTCAGTCTGTACCCCACTTTGCTCACCTGACTCGACTGTCTGCTAACCCACACACTGCCAAACGTTAGCATGACCAGCATGACATTCTTGAGCTGCTTTTCCATCAGTTTTTCATTTTTTCTGACTATAAGTATCTTCATTTGTGAAAGGACAAGTAAGGAGACTGGAAGATGTCTGAGACAAAATTTAAAAAAACACCTGAGAAAATTAATGTATACTGTAAAAGGCTGAGGTCTCTCCAGTTAGATAAAAAAATATCAGCCATGGTAGGAACAGCAACCACAACCAACACCGGAAAGGTAGACAGACTGCTCACCAGTGAGTGTTTGAGGCAAGTCTATACATCTAGAGACTGATGAGAGGAGATTCTCTCTTTATGAAGAAAATTGACATACAAAGCATGTGTGTCCTATTATTATGCAAACATAAAAATGGCAGACACAACTATTTTCAAAGCAAAATGATTTAGCCACACAATTGCCATGTACAACATCTGGCTAATTCTCCTGCTTACTCCCCACAACTGAACTGTACAACTAACACACACTTTAAAATGCACCAAGGAATTCAGATGAAATAAGAAATACCTAGGGCCTTACCACCTAGCCTTTAAGGGCAGCTTGAGTTCCTTGTGACTGAGTGACAGAGGGCTCTCCTGCTGCCTCCCGAAGCAGAGGAAGAGCACCTTCCCCCTGGTGCGGAGCCCCGATGCAGGTGCTGTCGGATGCAGCCGGGAGGCTGAGCCCTGCCTTCCAGCTGTGCCGCCTCGGGTCGCTGGCCAGGCCCATGACTGTAGTTTTAGGTGGGGACAATCAAATGATTTCCTATTAGTGCTCAGCTTCTGAAGTTAGATCCAAGGCGGAGGGAAGCTGTGGTATTGTCTGAGACTGTGGATAATGCCCACAGAGCAGCTGGGGAGCAGGAGATGGATGCTGTTCGAGGTGGCAAAAGCCCTTTTAACCTCTCTCTATCACCTGGAGAGTTTTACAGAATAAGAAACGCTACAAACTTTAGGTGGGCAGCTTTTCAGTGTTACAAGCATTAAAAGGCACCTACGTTTGCCTCAGGGTTTCTAGAGTGTTTGGTTTTGCCTGGACCTGGCAAAATATTCCAGCAAACTGTCCCATCAAAATATCTCAGCTAAAAATGCTGAAAAGTAATCTCCTGGCTAAGTACTTCACTAGGTTCAAGTTTAGTGTAACTGTAAAAAAATTAAAAAACACAGAGCATGAACGAAAACCAAATATATATGATGATCTGTAGAGAGTTCAGTTTCATGAAAATGTAAATGTTCAATGCACAGATAAGATGATTAAAAATGGAAAAGACAGCTTGAGCATAAATATATACAGTAACTACCAGCAGTGACTGACAATAGTGCGTTTATTTTACAGAACATTTAAATCAGCAAAGAGCCAAGATACAATATTTAAATGAGTCTTTATCATAAAACGTATCTTGAAAGTTCTGTGGAAGAATATTATCAGCTAGGGTACACTTTAAAGATTGTAATTGGACTTTATCCCAGAAAAGGCTAAATAAATTGAAATATGTTTTATATCATTATGCATATTCTTTTGTGATAAAAATAGATTTATATTTCGTAGCAGATCAAAAAACTGTGCAACAAGGGAATAATAATAAAGGAAAAGAAGCAATCAACATAAGAAAGGGGGGAGATTTCTTGTATCCCTCTGCAAAAGAAGTCATAAATGACTTCTGTGAATAATTTCAAAAGCTTGAATAAGCTGCGTGCATCTCCCAGATGACTCTTGGAAAAAATTAGAGAGTTGTCTCAAACACTTGTAGAAAGCATATATGACAATTTTTTTAATCTCAAACATAAAAATGTGTGAACTACAATATTTACTGAATGCAGTTTTATCAGATAGCTCTCTAAGAGAATCCTACAATAGCATAATATCAAAAGTCTATAGTCCATGAAATGTCTTCAGTAAACTGAAGATCCTCCTTCATACAGTGTTCAACAAGAAAAAATTCTTACCAGGTTTTCAAGGATTTTGAACAGGATAAGATTCAATACCTGTAAAACAGATGTAATCCACCTTCCCCCATTCCAAAATCACTTACAAAAAGGACCAGTTTTCCTACTGTATGACAGTGATACTCTGCCTTCCCAGACAGCAATTTTTTTTTCGTATATTGAACATACAGAAGCAAATCAAGAACTTAATCTCAGAAGTGTTTAAAATCATGTTAGCTATGAGTTATTTAACTTAAGCATTTATAACTCAAAAGGAAGATAAAAAAAGATATGTATATATATGATATTTTACAGACATATATTTAGATGTTTTATAAACATTTAGAAGTGTTTCATAAAGCACTTGGAAGTATGTTTTATATGCAGACACGTAGACACACACTAAGCGTCTTCCACATATTCTTTGCATGTTGCCTCTGGTGGAGAGAGGTAAAAGCTTATTAATTTTCCTATGTTATTTTGTATTAAAGAGTTATTTCAGCACAGGAAACAGTCTTCTCAAAGGCCACTGGAGCAGGATTTCCATCTTCAATCTGGACTGGAAGTCACTTCTAACACTGTTTCTGAGCAGATGATCAGCTCAAGCAGAAGGCAGACTGCTATAAATTGTACTAGGATGAGACCAGAGCTGACATTTAAGGACTTGAAATGTTTATTAGGCATGGAGGTTGATTTTTTTAACGTGGTCCAAAGGATCTGGGTCACCTGCAGGGAGAGGAGGGCAGGAAGGCACACAGGCCCATGCACCAGTAGTGGAGAAAGGCATGGAGAGTGGTACCAGGGAGGCTGGCAGAACTACCAGTTTTTGAGATGTGGTAGATTTTGATTCCAGCGCTTTTCCTCTTCTTGTTATGCTGGCAGTCTATAAAACTGGCCTTTTGTCTTTACTCATATATGGTCTTAAGAATGTAAAATCTAGTATCTGCATCACAAACATTTCTAAAACTACGGGTACAGCCATGTAACTACTTTTCCATGTGCCTTTCCTTTCTTTCCTCCTCTTTCCTTTCTTTCTTTTCCTCAAAACATAAACACAACAAAACAAAGCATTCATATAAATAGCACACACAAATGCACTTGGGTATTCATTCATTACTCATACTGCCTCGTATTTTCTCACCTCAATAGGTGACATGATAGTTATCTAAATGGCAGCTTGTACTGTCTCCTCTTTTTGTCTCCCTCCAACACGTGTGCACCCATACACAAAGGAATGGCATAGCTGCTGAATATTAGCTTTTCCACTGTATATCACTATAAATAAAAGGTTGTGCTAAATAAATTGCTGAGTGCTATTCCCATGAGGACACATTTTTTACAGTTATCATGATCTTGAACCTTTCCACACCAGCATGATAGTGAAACAGACTGTTTCGCATGGGAAAGCCACAACTTCTTCTTTCTTAAAATGTCCATTTTTACAGGTCATACTATATGCCATTAGGTTACTCAAGGGGTTAATAGACCTCAGAATCACTTGTCTTGTCTACAGTAAAGTGACATAATGACTTCGCTGCTGAGTTTTTTTCCTGTAAAGGGGGACATTAGGAAACACACAGGAGAGAAATGAATGCATGCCCTAAGCCCCTAACCAGCACTTTCAATGCCTTTATAGTGTACCTGAGAGCATATTAAGAAAATAAAGAATCTTCAATTTACTGACTTAAAAAGATTTCTTCTCTTTTCTCTATTGACTTTAAGACTGAATCTTGAGAACTTTAAATTATATTTTACATGCAAGGCTTAAAAACTAATTTACCATATTCCTATCAGCCAACAGATAAAGTCTGTAGCACTGTGGTAGATAACAGTTTCCAAGGGCAATACCTATGCCCAAAGCTTTCCAAAGGTATAACATGGAGGATACAATAGAGGAGGTGATATACATCAGGCTAGTTGTCCCTGGACCCTTTCCTTTCAGCTTCGGGCCAGATATGTATCTGATGAATCTGAAATCCTGTCATCCACTTGAGAGTGTTGTATGCACTAACGTATATGGATTGCTGCAGCCTCCTTTCTGTGCCAGTGCTGCAGTTATCTCAGTTCAGGGACTGTGAAAGAATCACAGAGGAGACAGATAACTACATTTAAGCCTTAGGAATTGCCATCTTTGTGAGGGGTAGCCTCACTTTCCCATCAGAGATAAAAGGGACATGGCAACCTGTTCTGAGACAAGCAAAACTGCAAGGACCAGAAGGTAAAAGCTGGAATAGCACAAGAAATCTACAGAGATGTCTTATAAAAGCACAAAAGTATTGAGAGCATCAATAAATCCCCAAAGCTGGTAACTCTAGTTCAATGGAGCCATGCCAGCCTACTCCAGCTGAGCATCAGGCTCTTTGCAAACAGAAATAAACATCTTATTAAATCAAACCTTTTCCTTGCTGTGCTGTTACATCTAAGAAGTTTTCTCAGTAGGCAACACCCTGCTAATGCTGAATATAGAGTTTTAGAGACACACTACCTAAGTACTTTTTGCCTGAGAGTGGAATCTTCTCTCCCCGGTCTCTTGTCACTTTAAGCACCTGCTGCCATTGCAGCAAGCACCTAACGCTTTGTATTTCTCTGCTTCCTGATGTATCATTTTTGTAACCTCCATCACTAGCGTATGCCTCAACTCTCTTCACAACAGTAAACAATCAAAGGGCTTGAGCTTTTTTAATAGCATTAAAATTAATGCTATTAAATTAATTCCCATTTCTACCCTTTGAATAGCTGCATGCCAGCAAATGACTGAGCTTATGCATTTCAGCTTTCAGGCTGGCCAGCTTCTTTCTGAAGTTTATTTTCTAGCTTATATATGATCTGTCATGCTTTGATCCATTGCGAAAAGTATGACAGCACGACAAGGTGTCCCTCTGCATCTCAGCTGTAATTGCTTAGAATTTTGCTTAATCAGGAGATCCTTGGTACCTGTCAGGCCAAAGTCAGGGCAGGGTGCTGCACCAGGTGACAAGGGTCATCTGTTTCTCTCTGACTGCTTGATATTAACACAGGAGACAGTCTCATATTACTAGATGTGCTGCATTGGCAGAGAGATAATAAAGCTTGCTATAGACTCCGGAATTCCCTTTGGGTTTCAAGTAACAGGCTTGCCAAAAGTGGTTCACCTTATTTTTAAATATTTTATAGCTGCATAAAAAGTGCCAGATGCTGTTTAGAAACTGGACTTAGAGCTAAGCACTCAATCAGCAAAAAAAAAAGGAAATTGAAACAGCTTTTATTTAGCAGCTGCCAATAAAAAGGAAAACCCCCAAACAAAACTGCTATGCACATGATACAATTTGGGTATAGAGCCACTGTTAAAGTGACATACTCAGAACATTTTCCATTCAATTTGAGATGGCAGGTATTGTATTTTACATACCACAGACTTATTTGCTAGTCAAGATAGCTTTTTCTTTGTGTCAGTGGAATAGATGCTTGACCACCTGTTCTCAAAATTGAAATGTTTCATTAAAGAAACATGTTCATTATCTATCGTGCAGAAGATACTCTGTATTAGATGCAAACTTGGAAGAGGAAGAGAATGTAAAGAGAGACAGTAAAATAATTAGTGACAAAGTGAAGACAGTAAATGTAATATTTTTGGACTTACTAAACATTTGATATGGTGCCATACAAAAAATTAGCTCAGATAAAAGCATTGTCACAAGAATGGAAATCTGGCTAAATTTTCCTAAAACGTGTAATGATAAATGGCAACCTATTGATTGATCTGGAGGACAGATATTTTCAGAGTAGTACAGGCTTTGGTTGTTACTTTCATGCATTGAGTAATTTTAGATATACTAAATAATTTAATCTTCTGTTCAGAAAGATATTACATTGCAACATCAACATTAGTGGGAAAATATGACAAGAAGGTGACTCTAGACATATGGTTGAAAGAAAGCTAAAATTTAATTTAAAAAAACATGCATGAGAAGATTAAATGAACGATAACCTTCAATGCAATTTTTTAGATGATAGCATGGAGACAATAATGTCACATAAACTAGAGCTGGTAGAATAGTTATGATATACCTACAGAATAGGCATACTGGCAGTCAGATGTGGCAAAAAAATGCATATGTTACTTTGACCCACATTTTTAGCACCTTGGTTCCAAAGTAAAAAAAAATGCTGAGTCACTAATTTCCAAACAAAGTTTAATGTACCAAAGCCCAAATAATACAGCAGCGGGGGGAAAGTGGGTAGCCGTCTGCAGGAGTTTAGGCATCATAAAGCCCATAGAAAAGAATTATTATGACTAGTTGAAACTATTCTAAGAAAACAAAACCAGGGAAACATATAAGGAAAAAGCAGAAATTACATCATTTGCAATGAGACACACTCCTTTGTCAAAAAAAAAAAAGGTGATCAAAGATTTTCACTAAGAATTTCATATTCAGGGTGAACAGATATGTATAGGGAAACCACAGAAGCCAGTGGAGCTATTATAGTTATCCTGGAACTTGATCCAACAGGTAAGGAACATTGCAATATTGTTTTGGTAGCTGCAGTTCAACTAGGGAGAAACTCAGAGCATTTAAAAATCCACAGAAAATAAAAAGAACAAACTGCAATAACTTCTGTAGTTTATTTCAAACTCCCAAAGAGCATATAACTGTTAAATAAGAATAAAAATATTTTTACAACACCAGCTACCTGAAATGGATAAGTCTCTTCAAAAATATCAAAGACTATCTAGATGAACAGAAATTTGCTTTGACTGAGTTATAAAGTCTGAATCAAGCAATGACCTACTCCCCCATATGTTGACGATAGGTTCTGAATATGTTCTTAGTTTTACTGACTGTCTTTCAGTGAGGCAAGCAGCATCTGAAATATATATAAAAAATAGAAACATAACCTTAACTATACTTAGTTAAAGCTATAGAAATCACTTTAACTGGTAGAGTAGCCCAACTCTACTGATGTCCAAACTGATTAAATACCTGTGTGTGTGTGTATATATATATATATATATATATAAAGGACATACACTACAATATATCCTGTGGCAAGGCCAGAATAGAAATACTAAACCTGTGTTTAAAAATTTCACAAGCACATATGGCTTCTTATAGCAAGTATGTATATTTTAGGTTGTAATCACTGCCTAAAAGTCAACACAGCTAAAGAATGTCTCTATCAAAAGTAAGGTCAGAGCGAGGCAAAAATCAAGACTGTATTCCTTGTATGTCCAGCTATGAAGTTTTTTGCCAATCTGTTAATATTGACAAACATTCCTGGAAATTATTCCAGGCTTTCTAATTTTTACACTCAGCCAGGAATAATGGGCTTGTTTCATTCAAAGCTTATGATGATCCACCTTTCAGAAAAGATTCTTAAGGTCGACGTCTATCTGCAGATGAGGGATATATATGCAGCTACAGACCAGACCTCATTCCCTAGCCTTGTGAGGTATAATCTGGTGTAATGAATGGTTAACATCATACAAAGTTCATAGACCTTGCAAGTTCACATGGATAGCTGAAGACTGTATGGTAGTCCCCAGAAACTATACATTCAGAGAGGGCATGAGTGAGACATAAAAGCATTTAGAAGGAGTTACCTTTCAAAGAAATAATGACTTCGTGAAATTCCCATCTTTTATTATTGTTTGGGTGACTGCCTAGGGACATTAGGAGCCTAAACCTGAGCTAAGCCATTTCATCTTCTTTGAACACCTTATTGTACTGCCAGCCATCCCACTGTCAACACAGTGCAAAGATAAATGCAAGTCTCAAAAGGATTTTAAATAAATTACTAAAGAAGGGAAATAGTGATTATTTTAACTATTCATTCCCACTTGGCAGCTGGACCCGTTTGTTCCTTCACATGTACACACACACCCCCTAGTGCCTGCAGTGGGATGTTCACATGAATATCTGAGGTCTTAATTTTGAACAAATTTTGTTTATTTCATTTTGGTAATGAACAAAGGAGCTTTCTGCAATCTTTCCTTTCAAGAAGATAACCCAGTAGAGACCTAATGCCAGTATGCTAGGGCAACTTTGCAGAGACAGTATTTAAGAAAAGAGATCAAAAGCTAATAACCTCTCTAGCTTGGCAAGAGCTTCCAAATGATTGCCTTCTAGACAATTTATCCAGAGAACTGCTGATACATTGTCCTGGTGGAGAAGAAACCAGCAGTTGGCCTTTGCAGCAAAGAAAGCCTTTTAAGCTCCTACTAGCAATCTTGTACGGAAGAAATGATTAAGGAAAAGCCACCTCCAGGCATGAAAAAAAATCTTCACAATAAACCAGATGGGATAAAATTAGAATCTGTTATCAAGACTGAAAAGCTCAATGCTAATGCTGTAATTGCAGCACGGAGGACTGCCATAGAAAGAATTGATACAGCTGCTTTGAATTAAAAATGGTCAAGGAGTATATCATTTGGAAATGGAAGGGTTTAAGAAAATTAGTTCCTCTGTAAGAGGAAGCAAATTCTAGCATTTCACCTGATCTAATGTGCAACTCATATATCAGTATTAGACTAAAAAAAAAGAAAAGTGAGTCTGGACAAGATTGAAGCAGTGGCTCCATCACTGCTTCAACTTCTGCCATGCAGCAGTTTCAGGACTAAATCCTACCTTTCAAACTACGCATCTCAAAGGCAAATCCGGTACTATGGCACAATTGTTGCTGGAGTTTAAAGTTTTAAATAATAGATTACACACACATTACACAGGCAGAGCGGGATGCAGTAGTCAAGTTTGCATGGACATCTGCAAAAAGGATTGTGAATATGACTAATGGTGCCTCCTGCACGTGCCTGAACAGGAGTTGCTCTCAGGACCCTTCTGATACAGAGCTTGATGCGCTGACTTTTGAGTTTGTAATGCTCAGTGGTTTTCGCTCTGCAGGGCTTAATGCAACCATTCTCAGGACCCAGAATTTCCATCTGTGCACAGTGAATGTGCTCCACTTGAAAAGCAACTCCGCTGAAAAGAGATATCTCCTCTGGATGTCTCACTAAAGCCAGACATTTTCAAGTATTGCAGCATTTCATGAGCAAAACATCTTAAATTGACCTAAAATTGTTCTGAGATCTTGTGATCTTGAGCTACCTTTCTATGAATTTGTATCCAAGTTCAAATTGTAATGCAATCTGCAACTAAGTCAATTTCCAGATAACCACATTGTGCATAAGGTTTTTTTGTTGCTGTTTTTCTTTTTTTTTCCCAGGATGCCTTGTAGGGTTTAGTGGATTTTTTTACTGTATAGTTTATTCAGACTTGAAAACTGTAATTTGACAGAAAGATATTTTGGCTGACATTATTCCAAGTTGTACTCTGCTTCCATCAATGGAATTTAACAGGGCATGACTTGGCCCTATGGTTCTAGTCCATCAAAACAGAAATTGTATGCTTTATTTAAAAAGAAAAGGTCAGTTGTTTTGTGGTAGATTTTGAGGCTGAGAAAAAATAATCTTGCAAAGATCAATAAACTATGAAACATCTCTATAGAGGAAGGTATTTTTCTCTTCAACTTGATGCAAGTGTAGTCATTATCCATCTATACTCCACTGAGACTATTTTTTCATGTATCTATCTAGCTTGAGAGTTACATATTTGTTTCAAAGTTAGTAGAAGAGGTAAAATCCAGCAGTCTCAGAGACACTACTCTTGGCGGAAGTCACAGATCTAAAAAAAAAAATCCCCAAAATAAAATCACACATACTACTTACAGGATGGAGGTGACCTGAGTCTCATGCCTAAAGATACCTGCTTAATCTTTTGGAACATCCCGTGGAAAAGATCAATTTTCAGTTGACAGGAACATTCACTGTTGCAAACCTCCCTGCTGGGATACAAACCTGAGGTCATTTATTAAAAGGAATATAATGAATGGCAGGGCTGATCCCTTTAGTTTTATGGATACATACCAAAAAAATCTATTTAATCAAAGACTGCAAATTAACAGTATGTTAAAGCAGGCTGGTCTTGTGTCTGTGGTTACTGACAAGTCACCAGATGCTCAAGATCAATAGATGTTTTGCATATTTTAATTATTCTTCTGGGTTTAGAACTTAATTATTCTTATGAACTTCAGGTAGTTTTGGCAGACATAGTTTCCCTTGAAGGTGTGAGTTTTACTGTTGTTTCATCAGCTAAAACAAGGTGCCAGCATGCTGATGTAGAGTCATGCTTTTATTTCCAGTGGCTCATCTCAGTGCTGGAGACTGACACCCCAGAGATTCCAGTGTGTCTCCCACACCACAAAAATATGTTTAATTTGATGGCAAACAGGGGAAATGTGTTAAACAGAGAACATATTACTTTATAATCCTACATTCATTTTCAGGAACAATACTCCCAGTCTTGTGGACACTGACAGGGCCTATAAAGAAAAGTTAGAGAAAACATTAAATGTCAGACAGATTAAACAAGAGGGGAAAAAAAAAAACAAACAACTTGCATCAACTGTACTTGAATTCAAGGAAGGATTAGATTGTGCGGATGACGATAGCCAAAAGGAATCTGTTTTCCCGTTAAAGAAAGTGTGTAATTAATAGGTGCCATATCAATCTGTCAAATTACATGCCTCTCTGTAACCCGCTCCCTGGATGCAAATCATTCTTCAGCCTGCTGCTGGGGAGTTTCTCCTCCCAGGCAACCCCCCACCGGCTGCTGAGGCTGCCTGTTCCCTTTGCTTCTAAATAAAGCCAGCAAATAGCAAGGACGCCTCTGTGCAAAGCCTCGCCATGAGTTATAGACCAGCCTTGCTCTGCTTCATCTTCCCTGGCCCTGGGTTCCTTGTCCTGCTTAAGAAACTCTGGTTCTGCCACCTTCTACTCTTGCTCTGTTACCTGTTCCCAAAACCACCAGTTTCACCCTGCTCTGGTTCTGACTTCTCCAAATATTTTGTTGTCAAAGGAGTGAAATATTAATTACCTCAGTAATGAGTTAATAAAGGAAATCTTTCAACTGTTTTCTTCTTTTAACATCTGATACTGAATTAAGTCATATGGCAGCATACGTGAAATACAGGTTACTAGCAGCTAAGAAGAAGCAGAAAATTTACTCCTTACAAAACTGTGTACACTACAGTAAATCCAAATAGAACAGGCTGATATGTTAAACAGCCACAACCATTAATACACAACATCAATCTTAAAAATTCTTTTCATAATTATATTGCACTATAAATTACTGGAAATAAGGATTTAGAATTGGGAGAAAAGACGCTAGAGGAAATAAATCAGATTAAAGATGTTAAGAAAGAAAAGGATGCATAAAAGTCATAGCAACTCAGGGTTAAAATACATTTCTATGCATCTGTGCACTTCCCAATAAATCTTTTAAAATGATTGATGGGGATGGACATTCTATCAACACCTAAAATACTTAAAATTTATAACAAATGATTCAATCCAGAATGTGAGCAGGACTCGTGTGACATCTGCATATCTGTTGTTTTTTTTTTTTTCTATTCTCCTTCATTTCTCTAGAAATTTAGCTACTTTAAGTCCTATTTATGCATTTTTGCGTACTACGAACATTCATTTTACATTCCATATTATTAGTTGTGCCTAATTCCTGCTGTGGCCAGCAGTCTCCGTCAGCTGAAACATGACATTAGGTCCTGTCTAGGTGGATTAGTATTTCAGAGCACTTTTTGTCAGGAAACTTTGCTGTTAATAAATGATACAGCCTTCTGTATGTCCTAATTTTTCTAAATAATATTTTGAAGCACTCTCTTTACTCTAGGATTTGCTGTCATCATCATGCTGATAATGAACTAAAAATCAGATGCATTTTATCTTTTTTTTTTTTTATACCCGATGCTAAAGACTCCCAATAGTTCAAACAAAAAGGTTATGCCTTCACCTCTCCTTTTTCCATCCCCCTGCATCGGGTCAGTAATCAACCTTACTTGTAGTTGGCAAAAGCATGACTTTCACCTTGACTCCTTAGAGTTCAAGGTCCAGAAGAAGAAACAAGCCTCCTGACTGCTGAATCTGTTGTCTGTCCTGAGACACAGCTTGCCAGGCACACCCAGCCAGTCACCTGTGTGTCACACACGAGTCACTGAGCCCTGGCACCAGCCCCTGAGCATGCTGAAATGACACCAGAGCAGCAAAGTGAAGGACAGGCAGCAGGACACGACGTGCAAAGCTGGCCCAGCTCTCCAAGTACCTTTTCAACCAAGTCCGTCCTGCCGATCACGTACGGCATGCAGAGCCGCCTGTGCACTGCCAGGGGTTGCTTGCAGCTGTCCGCAGCACAGCCAGCTGCTCACAGCTACGGCACTGCGTTGGGAGCTGTATCCAGAGCATCCAGCACTCAGCGGCTGAGCAACTAAGCCCACAGTTACAGGTTGCAGAAGCTTCCAGCTGTTCTGCCCCACAACATTGCCCGAATGAAGAAAACTTTGAGAACCCTTACTTAAGAGGCAGGACCATTCACGTTGCTATTGGGAAGAGGGGATGTCAGCAGTCTGACTGAATAGGACACAGAGAGCCCTCTTCTTCTCTCTCAGCTTCCCCCCTCACCTCTATAACAATTTCCCCTCTTGTTAAAACAGAGTTTCATTTCAAGTTCAAAGTCCATTTCAAAGGTCTCCTCGCCGTCATCACCTGTCCAGAGGCCTCGTGACAATAAACCCCATGGGGCCAGGGATAGAGCGGGAGAAGCTCCCAACAGCTACGGAGGAAATGCTAATGGCCTCAAGGTCGGTGGCTTGGGATGTGTGGGCCAGATTTGCAAATGCACTGAGACATCTGAAGATGCAGCTAGGTGTGCCACGGGATTTACACAAATGCTTAACCAGGCACTGGCTAGCTGCCACTGTCTTTAAAAATTAGTTAAATGTCTTGCCTGCTCATGTGCTTTTGTTAATCCTGCTATGTTCTTTTCTGCCTTTTTGGGCAGTTCAATCTTTTTTTTGCTCTGGTCCCAGGTTATTACGTTACAAAACTGTACTTTGATATATATCACAAAGTAGTTTACATTAAGTATATAGAGCTTTAGAGCAGGGCCATTTCTGTGTTTCTTGGTTTTAGTGGTGATTGCTAACTAATAGCTTTAGCATTCCTATAGCTGTGCCATCTGATGACTGCAAAAACCCCTCAAAATACTAATTAACTGAGCCACACAATGCACCTGTGAACTAGATTTTTATAATTCATTGGCAGATGGGGAAACAAAGACACAGAAAGGTTGAATGCCTTATTGAAGAGCCCAGAGGAGGCCTGTTGCAGAGCTGGAAACCAAACAATTAGAACTCAGATACACCAACATTTGGTGCTTCACATTATTACTCTGCATTACATTTCAGGTCTTGCTTTCAAATCTCAGACCACAATCCCTTAGTAACTTGAAACTCTTCTACCGCTACTCCTCTTCTTCAAAGCCCTTCCCTTATCTTCTTTCTGTGGACAACATCCTGCCTGTCGCTCAGCCATGGGTGATACTTTTGACTCTAGATTCTGTTGAAGACTTGCAGATAGTTCTTTACTGAGTATCTAAGACACAGCTTTCCTACCTTGCCTTTGCAGGTAAAGTGCTTGTCTAAAGTTTCATCATCTATCAATAGCTGCAACCCTTTCTTTTTGGCCTTGACAAATGTAATCTCACACAATCAATATTCCTCCAGAAAACATTGCTGAAGACATCATTTCCGTAAGCCCTTTGCTTTGTCTTTGTCATCTCTTCACTGGTTTCCCTTCATTTTATTTTACAAACATAAGCTCTTGTCTTCATTTTTTAAGTCCCTCATAGCCTGCTCCTGCATTATCTATATCAGTCATTCAGTATAAAAAGGTTAAGTCCTACCACTGATGAGCCCCTATAAAGATGGAAGGATAGCAAAATGACTGAGAGAGAAAAGATTGGGCCGTTCCTTTGAACAGAAGAACTCTTTCACTTTGGGATTAGAAAAGTAAAGTGTTAACAAATAACTGGCAGGATGACTGGTAGCAGCAAGAAATAAAGGAATGTATTAGGATGAAGATTTCCAGCTAATGTCTAACAAGCTAACTGTTAGCTAGTAACATTGTCCTCCAAATATAAACAATACTTGATTGTAAAGCTCCTGTAAGTGAAGCAGATTTCAAGGCCACAAAACCCTCTTGCTTGCATGCTTGCTATCTGTCTGTGTAGCTAACTATCTACTGCGAAGAAAAAGTAACAACTTATCGTCGAGGAAAGGGAGAATAGGAAGAAAGAACTCCTCTGTGTCTTTACAACAAATCATGCATGGATTTAGTGAGAAATATTTCTACTGAAAAGAAAAGCTGCTCTACTGAATCCAGGAGAATTTTGGTACCTAACCTGATTTGAGGCTCTGGACATTCAAATCACAGGCATCTATAAGTTACAAAAAAATCAACTTATTTTGAAAGGCAAGTGAGACTATACCAAAGATGATCATCAAAAAATGAGCCAAGAAGCAATTTCCCCTTTTATTTTACTGTGACATGACTGGGGCAAACAAGTGAAGACACATGCATTAAACAATTCCTTAAAAATAATGCTAAAATACAAATGTTTAGATGACTGTCATAGTATCTTCCAGGGATCTTTGGTAGTATGTATCTACCTACATCAAGATAGCAGAAAAAAGAAAAACGACCACGACACACATGAACATAGCAGGAAGCGTTGTTCTATGAGATAAATTTCAGGCTATGAAATAATTCTGTTAAGCAGTAATTTCATAAGGAAATAGAGTTAGAATCATTTAAAGGTTTTAGAAATGCCTTGTATACAAACAGTAAATGAAAAGTACTTAGATTTCAAACTGTTCTACTAGTAGAAACAGGAGAAAATGCTTTGGATTGGCACTATTCAGTTGAATTTAGATACTTTAATGCAATTCAAAAGGCTGTCCCAGAGAGCAGTTACAAAAGACTAGACAAAAAGGTCTTTCTGAAGTTGGGAGTTCACTGCACAACCAAAATAAGAAATAGGTACCCAAGGTAATATTCTTCCCTCCCTTCTTTATGCTAGTGAGATTCACCAATTTCAACATATTTGTCAATTTAGGATGTTGTGAACCTGGGGGCCGTCTGGTAAAAACTGATATTTCAGATGAGTTAAGAATGGAGAATGGGTACAGCGATGCAAATGTGTCCACATCAAAGATGACAACCAGCAGCAGAGACATTTTGACATCCTTGTCCTAGGTTCTAGTAAAGAAAAGAAAAGGGGGCACAAAATAATAGAAAGATTTAGCTGGCAAACAAATGAGTTAATGAGCCATCACTTTACACAAGGTGAGAAGGAATATTGGACAAAAAGATATATTTTTAAAAGTTCAACTTGGGAAAAATAAAAAAAAAGCTGCAGTCAACAATTTTATATAGATTACAATATACACGTAAGATGCTTCTTCCCACACATAATGGGAAAGGTATGAGAAAGATACAACCTCCCAGCATGATCAATGTAACGATGACTGATTTACAATCAAGAATCGGTTGCACAATACCTACAACAACAATCACCTTGCTCTGGTAGTACCTCTAGTAGGCAGCAGTCTGCTTGCACTCCTAAAATGTAGTTGAGATCAGGGAGAAGACAGTGACGCAATACTGTTGAAGGTATGTGCAGCAGGTTTCCCCTATGGGACAACCTTCACAGATAGTTGTTATTCTAATGTTATTACAACATTTTATTCTCTCTATTCTTAAGATGGTATTTATACCAGGAACTCTGACTGGATTCATTAGGTATTCCTATCAGACTTCTAATGCTAGATAATGGACTTGATATAAGGCAGAGCTTTTGTTTATTTTTCGTCCTGCCCTTCTTCTCTGTGAGTTGTTCTTTTAAGGTGTAGTAACTCAATATCTGTGTTTACATTAACTGCAATTCAAAAGTCATTTAAACAGTCATTATAATGGCAGGGAATCTCTCTTCTTTCCTTACCTTCCACCTTCTCTGCAAAGAGCCAAACAAAATAGGGATGATAATCTGTAATCCACCTAGGAAATGTGTCCTACTCATGTGGGAGGATTTGGGCAGGGGACTGAGTCTTTTTATTTTTAAGCCTTTTTTAGAACAGAAGCCTTGTAGGTGTGGAAGTAGATGTGGCCAGCAAAGGGAGCAAGCCATTAGTACTCGAGTACATGTGGCAGCAGCAGCATCTATGAGGAGCAGAGATAAAAGGGGGACAAATCAGCCACAAGCAAGGCCTAGGAGTTCTACAGACCAGAGAAGCTTTGGATTGGAGGGTAGGGTCCAAGGTGTGTGAGGTGATCAGGCTGGAAGAAGTTAAGGATGGAACATGGAAGGAAGTGGGGATTGTAGAGTAAGGATATTTGAGTTGATGGGATGATGGTGACAGCAGAGCGGATGGGAGGGATCTGAACAGGCTGGAAAGAAGCAGCAAATGAGGATATGGTCACCTCTGGGGAGAAGGAGAAGACAACCTTAAAGGTGGGAGAGCAGAGAATATGGAGCAGATTCAGAAGAGTTGAGGGGCCTTGGGTATTAGGAGTTGATATGAAGGGGGTTCAAAGCTGTAAGAACTGGGGCATTAGATTTGTGTTTTGCTGAAGCACTTCAAACTGGTGTGTTTAGAGGAACACAGAAACATGAACAAAATTTTTTCAGGAACAGAGATGATACAAGAAGTCTTGATATAAAAGGGTAAATACAAATGCCAGTAAACACTTGATAATAGGTACAATGCTTGATTGAAGGCAATGTAATACAAGGGAAGACTGATGGACAAAGATAATCCATGGAATAATATCTTAATACTGGCATTTTGCCATCTCCTGAGACAGCAGAATCTAATTGAAGAAGTTAAATAAGAATGAGTTGCAATAATCAAAGTCCTAAAAGCATGTGACATCAGCCAGCGTTAAAAATTTTAATATCCTATTTCTTATTTGGCAATGTAAAGGGTGAACACTATTATTAACAGAGGCTTTTTATCACAATACCAGGTCTATTAAGACCCTCAGCATTCTTGGTCATACTGGATCAGATTGCTGCCAAAAAGACAGCTTTAAAGTTGGAGCAGATTTTAATAAATTCAAGCCAATTTTTAACATTTTTGTATTAAAAGGCATTAATTATTAACAACTTCTGTGACATCCACATTTGCACTTTTGCTGAACCATCGAGCTAAATGTTATGAACATTTAACAGCAATAATTCACGTTTTTAAAGACAGAATTTGATGCCAAAAAAATCATGAAACTATCAGAGATGACAACTCTTGAACCAAGTACTTTATGCAGCCTAATGCTTATTTTGAGCAGGAACAAATGATTTTGTTTTTAAAGACCCTGCCATTAGTAGAGCAAACAAGATCCAAAGCAAAAAAAATTGCATGCCAGTTACCTGAGATGTGTTGAAAAGACCTTGTGATCTGAAGTCTCACAAGCTAATGACAGGTGTAACAGAAAACAATGCTAAAAGCAATCTATTACAGACCCTTTGGTGGACCTCCCTCATGTGGAAGGTTACTAATGGGACTGAAGTCAAAGAGATACTTCCTATCCTACGGTCCTCATTGTAAGATGACTGCCACAGACCTACTGCTGGAGCTGTTCCAACTTGACCCTTATGTCAAAATAGAGTATTTTAATAATGTCACAGCAAGCTTTCCAGATCCTTTTAAGAACAGTATCTCTCTTTTCATGAGGTGACTCTTTCTGAAGAACATCATCAAGTGGGCTCAGTTGTGAGACACTGTGTTCATTAATAGGTTCCACCTTGACTTCCATAGAATATGAATCACTGACCTGTTCACAGGCAGGGAATTTTCTTTAAGTCAGATGGACAATTATTTTGCTTCATCAAATAAAAAGGCTCTACCTTACACTGAAGAAACTAGAATAATGAAACATCCCTTCCCAGTAGTTTGTAAGGAGATCTTGTATTGTTAAAATTAAATACATGAAGACAGAGCTATATAATTTGTGGGAAGAAGCCAAAGAAAACTCAAGTATAATTTATGCTACTTCAGGATTGGAAGTGGAAAGAGTTTTTTAGGTAAAATAGACTGACTCAGAGTTCCTTCCTAGAGAAGATGAAGAAAATAAGTTAATTCTCTGGGAATAATAAAATATAAATATATTAAAGAACATGTTTAAGCATAAACCATTAAGCATTATCATTTGGTCTAGGAAATACCTAAAAAGGTCTTCATGAAAGAAATATCAGAAAAAATTTTGTCATTATAACACCACATGAGATGTATATTGGAAAACAGGATAAGTCTCAAATTTCCCTAGCAGCTACTACATTATCTCTAGAGAATAGCATGGGTAAAAAAGTGAGGGGAGAGGCTGACACACCCAACACCAAGGAAATGCTTGTTACATATTTTGAATGTTTTGATTAGAGTTGATCAAAAGAAAAAAGTCTTTCAAGACTTTAAAATCTATTTTCATTTCATATTGGAACAAATATCTATTTAAACAGAATTGGGTCAAATTTCTATTTTTAAACACAGAGTGACAGAGAGATGTTTCTTGCTTTCTTGGTAGCCAGGTGATTACCTAGTATGTGAGAAATCTCTATTAATCAGTCACCAGACCTTTAATACAGGCTCATCTGTTTCTTGAAATAGTAATTACAAACCACGACCACTGCTAGTTGCTGCAAACATTCTCTGCTTTGGGGATACATGAAGTTTGAGATCAAAGACAGTCTGCATTAGCTGATTCTGCAGCCAAAGCAGAGACGAACAATGACCTACATGCAACATACATAAAACATTTTGGTTCCTTTACAGAGAAAATGAATTGGCCAATTTAAGTATAGTTAATTGAGACTTGATGTCTAATTAATTTCAAGTGATACTATACAGGAGGCAGTAATCTCCTGGCTACTGCCTGTACATTAAGATTTGTTGTATTTAAAGAGATGAAAGAAAGAAAACCACAGAAAGGAAAACATTGTTTAATGTACAAGATGTAATCAGGAAGGAAAAGGTTAACCAATAAATCAGTACTTCAGGGACTGATCTTCTAAATTGGTGAAGATCCTTCGATATCCTTTGCTCTAACATCAGTTGAGTGTATGCTGTATCTCAAGAGAGATGCTCATAGCTTATAGGAACAGGTCAAAGTATGTAAAAATAATTTGTCAAAATTGTGCAAAGAACAGCACATCTGATTCTCATTCAGTGTGGTACTATTTATGTGTGAAAAAAAATTTCTCCTTTTAAAACAGGGGTTTAAACTATTTTTTCAAGTTTCTTCAGAACTTTCAGATGGTCTAACTTTTATAAGGATATGCCCCCCCAGTAAAATCATTGTCAAGTTTGCTACCTCTGTTCACACTGTACCCTCCCTGGGTTTACAGTACTGAAAAATTATAAGATACTCAGGAAATTCCTAATTAAAGCACATCAAATCCATGGAGATCTATGCTTTGGCTTCATTATGTAGAGACTCTCACTGCATATGCAAACGTTATTAAAATTGGGACTTCCATTTCTGTTTATTATAAGTAACATTAAAGATGCAGTAAAACATCTCAGAATTCTATATCCATGACGGAGAGGAATGAGGATCTTAAACCTCCCATTTTCACTGTCCGTGTTGCCACATTTGCACAAATATAATGGCTTTGCAGCACAACAGAGAGATGAAAGATCATATACCCAAACACAGTCTGGGCCTAACTCTTATATATTAAAAAATAGAGTTAAGCTGTAAGTCCTCCTTCTGTGATGTCTCTACTTTCATAGTATGCTGTTCCTGTGGGAAAAACCCAAGCACTGCATGTTGTAAATGAATTTTGCTGAAGTTTGAGGATGGACAGAATTGGATGAAAGGAACTGCCTTTCTCAACAAAGACTACACAGTTCATGGGAAATTAAAAACAGCTCTTCAGTGAGCCCCTGGATTCCCCTTAGGTTGAAGTTTACATCCTTTCCTCTCCCACTCTCAGGAGACCTCTGAAGATTTACTAATTAAAACTGAGTGCTCAGGCTACTATTTTACTTCCAAATATGTTTTCTGTAAATGAAGTGCATCAAAGAATACAGCTTACCTATTTCTGTTGCATCTTCATGGATAGGAAAAGGGGTTTTCTCTATTCTGATCAGGTAAGTAGCCTCCCAGCACTATATAGAAACTATACTATATGGAAACTATAGAAACATTCTCATTTTCATTGATTTACTCTGGTGAGGACCTCCCTTGTTCTGTCTTCTTGGCGTTCCTCCAGATGTTTCCATTATCCTTTTGAACCTCCAGGTCTGGAAAACAGACTGTCAGGGATCTATGTGAACATAGAACAGCATGAACTGTTTTAGCAACTTCCTCCTTTTTCTCCCACCCCCACAAAAATTTAAATTAAAATAAAACAACTCAACAGGATTTCTCTCTAGCAGAGTTTGGGCTCTGTTTCCTTCCTAGATTTATTTCAAACTTACAGGTCCTGCAGGGAAGAAGGTAAACAAAGGTGGTAAAGCAAACAGATGCAGTGGCTACGCCAGTCTAACAGTGCAAAGACATGAACCGCACCTGTGTGGCAGCAAAGGCAGTTAACATTTTCCAGCTTGTTACCCTAGTGATCAAGTAATAACATACTGCAGCTTGGTCCTGTGACTGGCAGTTGAGAAAACAAGCTTCCCAGCTGCATGAGACACTGCTAAGGAGCTCTGCTACACCACCATACAGAGAGACTGCAGCCCTCTAGAAGTCTTTGAATGCCATTTCAGATGAAAGAGAGATTTTGCCTGTGAAAGATTCTACCGTTTTGTTTGGTTTTGGTTTTGTGTTTGTTTTTTTTTTTTTTATAAATGCACAGTTCTATCAAGCAAATTTTGGCACACCTTGAAATGGAGGGTATTCACAAGATAGCTCCCCTAAAGGGAAATACTATTTTCACATAGAAGCAGCAGGTATTTCTAATAACCTATTCTCTCTATATATTTATAACATATAGGGCTCTCTTTATATCAGTGCAAGAGAAGTAGAGCAAGTTACAACTACCTTACAAGTTGAATCATGTCACGTGTGTCTAAAAGTATTTTAAAAGCAATGAAACAATAGCAAAGAAAACTTCGGTTTGAAAACAACTAGGGAGAAATTTTATGCAGGTATAAAGTTGGTATAATGTTTGAGAACAATTCAATTTCCTCATGTTTACATGAGTTTTGCTTTTGTTTACCCTGTTAACGTCCTTGAATAGTTCACAATGAGTGCTGAGCCTTTGAACCTGCCTGGCTACCTACAGCTTTTCTCTTCCCTGACAAACTGAACATAGTTGCTGCACCTGATACTGGAACCTATTGGGCACCCCAGCTCTTACTGACAGGATTCAGGACAGAGAGGATAAGAGAAAATTAAGAATTTGTTAGGTTTCCTCTCTGAGCCAAGATATTTACAGAGAAGATAAGTACAGAGCATACAGACATGATACTGGAGGATGGAGGGGCGTAATTAGGACTTTGTTGAACAGCTCTGCTACCTGTGGCTTACATCTCTTCATTTTCAGAAAGTTTTTTTTTTTTACTGAATTAAGCTGTATCCCATATTATGAGGGAAAAAATGTAAAAGAGGAAGAAGAGAAAAGGGAAACTGAACTTCCAGTCAGCTGGAGTAAATGACAGGTTTCTCTTTTTGTGGCTACTCATAGCAATATTTGGATGCAAGAAAAGGAATGGATGCTTGGAAGAATAAGTATTTGCCTCTATAGTAAGTCATAATGTCAACAACAAAGCTGAGAGGCATGTCTTGGCATTGAACCAGACATCTGAAATCTCTGTAACTTGATATAATGCTGGGAAAACAGATTTTTACTACTAATGATTTTTCAGGATCTTCATCATTGTAGCTAGTTTGGTCCTATACCCAAGACAATAAAATAATCAATGTAGTCACTTCACAGAAAGTTGGACTCTAGTTCCTGTGAGATAAAAGTACTGAGCCAATACACTCAAAGAAGTTCATGTCTTGGCAATACTCATGTAACGTGTATTTCCTAGCCAATAAACTCACCAAGCTCTTATCTTTGTTATCATTTCAGCACATTGATCATGAACAATTACTGATCTGAACACAGCTTTTGCACTGGTATAAGTCAATCTGCTGAACCACAGATTGTAGAAAATTGGTGACATGCCCTCATCCAGGAAATCAGAGAAATTAACTGGGTATACATTAGGATAGCTTTTTATTTAATATCAACGAGTAACATTCAATGGAAATTCGCATAAGTTGGAGTCCAGACAGTCTTTATTTTCTAAAAAGCAGAACAAGTTTCTCACCTTTTCTTTTTCTTGGCTTATTATTCAGCCCTTCTATATCTCCAGCTATTCTCATCCTTTAGTTATTGGAGGATGAAGAACATAGCTGACAGTGGGAACAGCCTTGGAAGCAGTAAAAGGAGAAACATACGTACTTGATGAGGTAGAACTGCTAAAATTATAAGCTTGGCCCGATTTGCCTGTTTCTACCGTCTGCTAGAAAACAGAACGACTCTGTCAATACTCCTCTCTTGCCTCTCTTCAGAGCAGAATGTGGATGTACGAGGCTAGCTGGGCAAAAAGAAGGTATCTGAGAACACAGATTTGTCTACAAACAATTAGCAGCTTAGACTGAGATGAGATAGATGCAGATCATAACTTTTGAATGAAAGAGGCCAGAATTCAAACACAAATAATATTAACCTTTAACAGTTACAGACTTGTCACTGACCACACAAAAACAGCACAGAGCTTGATCTCAGCTTGATCAATGAGAGATACGGATAAATACTTCAAATAATTGTTTCTGAACATGAAAAATAGATAGCATGGTCAACATTTTCAAACACTAGAAGTTAAAGTTAGGCAACTACAGGTAACTGATCCATTTACTATACCATCTTGAGGCTCAGGAGAGCAAGTTTGTTTTTTTTTTTCTTAAAACGCGGTATTGAGTATTTTAAAACTGTTCAGGCGACAGAGTGAAAAAAAGTTGTTTAGCTGCCTTCAATAAAGGAACACCCTGTGATCACCCAAAAGTGATATGAAGACTCTGCTATGTAAGATGCACAGGAGGGCTTCATTAAATACCTTGCCATTTTCGATGTTATGAGAAGCTGCAGAGTGTTAAGGACAAATAGTGTCCTGTCTGCATAATTCAGTTATGCTTTACAGTGGCTATCATTAGATATTTAGATAGTTTTCCTGAACATCAAAAAGTTCAAAAGAAATCAGAAAATCTGTTCTCTTGGTCTTCATAATATTAGAAATAAAATCTCAGCTCTGCATTCAGTTTTCAATGTTCCTGTTTATCTGTTCTGTTACTTCCATGCTCAACACAAAAGTTTTATTTTTAGGTGTATAGCTTACACTCCTCCTCATGGTGTGCTCTCAGTTTAATTTCTTCTGCCAACTAGTTACATACCTTGGTGTGCTAAAGCAAGAGCACACTGTCCTAGTGGCCAGTAGCCTGCCTTGGTCCTTTCTATCTACATTTTCTCGCAAGACCTTTAACTTAGATTAAAGTTTCATAGGAAAGATCTTAGTAGTTAAGGATCAGACCTTAGTAACCAAATCAAAGTTTTAAGAAACCAGGAGAAATCACGTGAATAAGCTGATTTGTAGAGGGCGTACCTGAGGGTATAGAAAAAGACATGGATCAAGTTTACCAGTATCTTTCCCGTATTCATCCAATACTTTTGAATGGTTCTTGAAGTGAATGTGCTAACTCATGGGTAGAAATGCAGAGACCTTGCAAAATTAGGTGCAACAAATACACGATAAATTATGAGAAAAATAGATCTGGAAATCTAAATCTAATCTAGAAATATCTAAAATTAATCTGAAGCTTCAGAAATTGCTACTTTAATACTTGTAACGTAACAAATTTCTTAGCAGTTGCCTAGTAACCCTACCATATTAGAATCTAGGGACTACTATGTCATACTTCAGCTTTACAGGTTTTAATGCATCTAATAAGATAGCCCAGTAATACATCACTGTGGATAAGGTATACACTATGAAATTCTGCCATGGCAGTACATTTTTGTGCAAAAATGTACCATATTCTTTACTATGCATGTAATTGATTTAAAGTGATTAAATCCTTTCAAATATACTATATGTGTCCACTAGGAAATTATTTCTCTAGTATTTCCTAACTTCAGAAGGCATTTATGAATGTGTCTTCAAACTCTGGTTGCTATGAATACACCCTGAAACTCTGATTACTATTAATGCTCATAGTTCTGCTATTCCATTTAAAAACCCTGAGAAGACAGGGAAAAAGCTGACAGTCAAAGAGTTAAAAATTGAAAATGTTGGGGGGAGGGAGTGATGGGGAACAGAGCAAAGATGATTTCACATCTACCATAAAATTACCACAGAATTTACAGTTTAAAAATATTCTACCATATACTGGGAGAAATTATTTTGTACTTGAGGTTTTTCCTGCAGTTTTATTGAAGGTGAAAAGCAATTGTTAATGAAATACATGAAGCTGCTGTAGCAGTGATTGAGAAAATAATTTTCACCATAGAGTCCATACACTTGGGAAAACATGAAAACGTACATCAAAAATAGTTCATTGATTTATTTCCTTTTTAGATATGGGTGCAAAGGAAATACAAGATGTCACTATTATAACATGCTCTGCAAAACTTTATCAGTCTAATACATTCCCATTTAGTTTACAAACACTAAGGAAGACAAGAAATGGTTCCATCTAATTTTAATTTCCTTTTAACTATAGATGGAAGGTATATTAAATATTTCAACTTCATATTTGTATTCATTTCTGACAAAGACATAGCACCTCAAACCTTGTACTTCCCTTCTGTATATACAAAAAGAGAAATAACCACGCAACATAAAAAGACATGAATCAATCTATAATTTAAGTTCAATAAGATCAAGTTTATGATAATGGCACACTTATTTAAAAAAAATCTGGTAAGCAAATTCCATTATACAGCCCCAAGAACTTACACTTCTGTCTGCATGGGCTGGTGCAGACAGTTGTGCATTTATTTTGCTGCACTCCAAGCAAGCTACATGACATAGATTTATACCGCAAGACTCAAAGACTCTCCTCCAGTGATTGTCAGTGTAATAGACGATATATTCCTTACCTTGGCATATACAAAAATATGCATTTACCTGTATGAAGCACGTCTGTAACTGTCACCTCCATTCCACCATTTGTTTAATATATTAGGTGAAGAGAGGCACAATATTTTAGACACCCAGTTGAACCTCACAGTGATCCCCCACAGATCAGAAATAGAAATACTTAGCCTGAGTCTACTGCCTGGCAGAAATGACACAAAAGAAAAACCTTATAAAGTGGCGGACTGGACAGAGAGAGGTAATCCACAGAAACCATAGCGATAGCAGGGCAATCTGAAGGTGAAGGGAAGAGAAGGAAAGCATTTTGCCACAGCTTTTAACTATGTGTCTAATATGAATATAATTTAGATTTACTGCTTTCTGTGGTTCTCAAATAACTATGTTATGTTAAATGCATGCTCACGTGTTTAGCTGCTTGGGACCCTGGAAAGATTCATCCTGCTTTGTGCAGAAAAAGGAAGGCACCAGAGAGCCAGATCCAGTCCATAACTTGGACGGATAGCAATCATCACCTGAGCAAGAAAAAGAAGTATCCGTAAGAACACAAAGAAAAGCCTCACTCGAGAACCTCCTTCGTTTTTGAGGAGTTCACTGTCTTTTGATCAAAAAGGCATCAGCAATGCAATCTGCTGTTTACACAGGAAAAAAGTATTAGCAAATGAAAGGTGTACATATACACGGAAACATCTGTGCTACGAAGCCACTTGAAAAATAACCATGCAATAATGTTAGAAAAACATCTGCTTGGTGCCTAGCAGATTCTTAGTAATATGAAAGGAAGTAATGCTAGAAAACAGATGTAAGGATTTCATATTTTTCCATGGTGTGTTTCTATATTTTGTTAGACTTCTACTAACCTCTCTCATTTAAAAAAAAAAAAAAAAGCAATTTACATATAAATATTTTGAGACAACCTGAGGGCAGTGATTAACTTTTCCTATGCTAACATAGTTGTAGCCATTAGAATAGTAACATATTGTAACAATACTAAATAAAAAATCAACATGTTGTATGAAATGCTCTTTAAATATTTTTAAATGGTGTAATACTTTATTAAAAGATAGCTATTCACTAGTTATGAAATAATAAAAATTAATTGTGTTTTTTTCCTTTTAATAGTCAAAATCATTTAATCAATAGTAAATGCTCAGTACATTCTGATAATTATTTTAAAACTACATTCACTTCCCAGAGTACTTTTAAATCACAAGCTTATTAAAAACAAAAATACCAGCTAATATGCAAATAAATAATAAAGGTACAGAAAAACTTGCTTATTTTATTGTGATTCACATTTAACTAATGCATTATTAACAGATTAGTATGTTTAGAAAATAGTATCATGGCTGGTTAATGAAAAATCAGCATTAATTATAATTAATTGGGATTAGTAATAGATTAAAATAGAATATTAAAATAGAGTAAAAAACCCACATCAGATGAATAAGACTTAACCTGAGCTGTGATGCAGGAATCTGGACTTTTAAAGCTGACACATGAACATATGCACTTAACTTGAGACAATACAATTCCTCCCTCAACCAGACAGCATCTCTGTCTATGCTAAGTCTCATTTAGACACTCATATTCCAGTCTAGTAGAAAGAGAATTAAAACTTCTGTCACTGAGAAAATTTGGAGAAGCTATTCAAAAGGCAATACATCTAATTGAAAGCTATATTCCATACCTGGGAAAGTCTATTCTACTCTCACCTAGTTTTCAAGCCAGGACTGTTGAAAACTAAGCTGGGAACAGTTTGCTTCCCCACCACCAGTGGAGGAAGCAGAAGAGTCACTTTCACCACGCCACATTTCTGTGAAACACTCAGCACAGGACTTGGGAAGGAGAGAGAAACAGCTGTCTCTATTGAGAGAAGTGGCAGATGTGCAGGGGAACATACTAACCTTATTTAAGTCCTCCTCAGATTCTTCCTAAAGACTAACAATTATGGGAAACTGCCCTTCTAGCACAAGAAATCTTCATCTGTGGGGTCTACAACAGGCAATAAACTCCTAGGTCCTGCTCAGTGTTCACTTTGTATGTAAACTGAGAAGATGCTGTATAGCACCAGCAATGTGCAGGTGGTTTCTGGAGAAACTGCTTTGGTAAGATCACTTAATGGACAAGGAATAACTACTTGAAGGTGAGCTGCTGCAAGCTGGAGACTATGTTGGTGCAGAAATGAAGGTGTTCAAATGGTGGACAAAAGGTAGGCGATTTTGCATCATGTTGCAACCAAATTTCACTTAGCAAAAATTCTGAAGTGTTTCTCCTTCATAATTTGGACTACTGTGAGCATATCATACTTTTCTCATTGTTTGCTATGAAAGAATAGATGGAAGTCTAAGGTCTCAGTTCGTGTATTTATTATGTTAATCGTAGCCTGGTCTCAGCATATATAAACACTGAGTTAAAGGTTTTAATGTAGCTTATGGTTACCCATAACTATTCATTTTGTGGAACATAAAACTTATTGCATCCCCATCAGGCACAAAGTGCAGGTCCTTAGTCTTTCCTGACATAAACATAATGCAAGGATGAAACAAGAAACAGAGTTGTGAACAGCAAGCGCTATTCAAAAGTCCCTAGAAAGAGAGAAATAATGAACTACACTTACAGCGACTAATCATCTCTCTGCTGAAAGGGGCTCGGACATAATTCCTCCCATAGCTAGCAGCACCTATGACCAGCAGGACTCCATCTGTCTCTTAGGTATAGATTGGGCAGTCACATAAACCCAGAAAATGAGTAACAGTATCTGGCCCAGAGGGGTGATATCACTCCTATTGATGTTGCCCAGATTCAGTGGAAGAAGAAAACATGCCAGAAATGCATAGGTGAAATAACAGAGAATTTAAACTAAGACAGGTTTCCCAATTGTTAAAGAGGACAGTAAAAGAAAAGCAGCTCTGAGTTACAACCTCAAGTTTTACACTTTTGATCAAGTAATTTTATATCTTCAGAACTTTGACTGATTACTTTATTACACTTTGTTGTATTCAGGCATTGAAAGGATGTCTATTATTTCTTAGCACATAATGATGTGGGATTTTTTCTGAACAATGCACAAATAAAAGTATTGTTGTAAAATGCCTCAGGAAACCTAACTGATAGTCTGCCTGGAATACCAAAACTCACTTCACCAAAATTAAATATTGTTCTTAGTGCTCCTTGAATTCACCCAGAGTAAAGTACAATTATTAATTCAGTATTCAAAAGTATCTTAAACCACTATTATGTTATACCTGTGCTTTACTCATTAAAATATTTTTCCCACTTGAAAGGAATATGAATATCAATAAGTCAGTAAAAGTTTTAAGAAGCAGTTTACATTAGTTGCAAGACATTCAAGCTAAATGCTTTCAAACACTATTGTTTATAATTAAACACGTTAAAAAAAAAAAGTCTTAATATCTGGAGATCACCCATACTGTGAGAAGATGAGACAGACAGGAACATGGGCCTGCAGCAGCTTAAAGGCTATAAACAGGATTTACCTATTGTGGGAACTTGTCTCCTGGGAGATACCATTCATTACCAAGCACTGATGAAACAGCCAAAACAAATATCTATGCATGGATGGCTGAGACCTCTTTTTCAGAGACATGACCAGCAAAAGCACTGACACATCTGGGAGGGAAATACATTCATATTTCCCACAGAAAGACGCTCTATACATCACCATTAGCTTCATGTCTGTTTATTTTCATATAAATATCAAGAAATCCTGGGCCTTGAGATCAGTTGCCTGAAAAGTGAACACAGGCCAGCCAAAGACATGCTTTTCAGCCTGCAAATCAGCAGTGGATTGCATATACGTTAGTGAAAAAGCGTTCCCTTCTTTCCACAAGCGACCTCAACATCTGAAGAAACCCTCAAGTGATACAGCAAAGCCACCTCTTCTTATCTTGCATCTTTAAAGCCATATTGTTTTACCACTAAAAAACTTTTGGGATTTTCTAAATGACAGAGAGATCTTATTTTGTGCATGAGCAACATTTTGTGCTAATAAAAGCATTAAAATTATTTCTTTTTTCTTTCTTTCTTTCTCCCACAGGAATACCAAATTCTTCAATATCCAGTTTTAAACCCTGAATTTCATGTAGCAACAAAATCATAGCTCAATGCAAGGTCACTGAGTCTAATCATCCTTAACCAAGAATGAAGATTTGTTCTTTTCTTTTGTTTTGATAGGTCAGAGCTAATTAATCATTGTTACTCAAGCACGTAACTATGTCACAGGTATGCTAGGGGAAACAACAAAAGAATGAAGTATTCATTGTTTTGGGGTCTTTGTGGATTTTCTTTATCCTTGCCAAAAATTAATCAAGCGGCTTGATCTGTTTTTCAAGTCTGTCAATACCATTACTACTCTTAATGCAAAAAACCCCTCTTGTTTCTTTGCTTTCTAGCAAAACGCGTAAATGCATTTGTCTTAGGTTTCCATCAGTACCACAGCAAACGACACCTTCCCACAGAGTAAGCTCCCACATTCAGTTCACATCATTTGCGCTGCTGTTCTCGGCCTCACCCCTTTACAGCCCCTGTGGGTTATTTTGGGTCACCCCGCTTGACAGCTCTGGTAGATGGAGCTGTGCCAGCCCACCCTGAGACTGGCTCAAACTAAAAGTGTGCATGCCTGACCCCAGCTAAAGCAAAAAGCCTGGTCAGCTGGCACTGGAAAGGGAATAAAGAGTGTATTGGAGGGCAGAGTGGAATCACAGATAATTTCCAGGGCAGATGAAAAAACCTGAGGAAACTATTCATATGGCACACTGGGGAAGGGTGGTAAAGAAAAACCCAGAGTTCATATAAACAAAAGGATTAAGGCTTGACACAGTTAAGGCTTCCCACTAAGTGAAATAAGAAAGTTTTTAATTAAAAACTCTGTTAGTCACCCACAGTAAAGTAGGACAAGAAAGAAAAAGATGTACTTTGAGACAGGGGTAATTCCCTTCAGACAGCCATAGCCATGCAACCTCAAAGAACTGCAGCAAGACTGGGCACCACAGCTTACAGCGTTGTGGGGTTATGCCTTTAACCTTCACCTGTCAAACATTGGATGGGCTGTATCCTTTAAACAAAATGAAGTAAATAGTACAGAAAGCAGTCAGACTTACTGTTGCAGTGTAATTCAAACACCTCAAGAAATGGCCCTCTGACTCCTCTGGGGTACCAGCTCCCTGGCTGAAACCGAATAAATGAATGAATGAGTGAATACATGAATAGTCATCATTTGGGGTGGGGGAATACAGTAAAATAGCTTAAACCACTTTCCAGAGAAGCTTAAAATCACCAGTTCTCCCGTTGACTAAAGTGGACCAGGAGTCGTCAGTTACTGCAACAACATCCAAGGGTGGTAACTGAATCCAAGAAGTGGTAAAGTCTTAAACCTCTCAAATGCAACCACAATAGTTTTTGTGATTACGTCTGCAATGCTACATTGCAAATGTCTTGAGTTTTCAAAACTTTGTTCTGTTTAGGATCCTGTACTCCAATTCTGTCAAACACATTAACAGCAATGCTTTGCTTTTATTTAAATCTTCATGCTTTTAACAAATTAATCCTCTTAACATCCCTGTTGGGTAGATAGGCAAAAACCTTTCTTGTCTGTAGAACTGAGATAAGAAGTGCCTTGCCTAAGGACATGCAGTTAGGACTGGGCAAAACAGGGTTAAAATTCGGTAAACAGTGGTTCTCTTTTGTGCTCCAACAACTAGACTACACTGTTTAGATTGTGCCAACTATTAACATGAAATATAAACACAAGATAAAAAAAAAAAACTAAGACAGATAAACCTTTCTTCATTAATGTTCTCACTAATACTAGAGACGAAACACCTTATAAACTATGTATTTTCCTGTCTATTCCTTGCATTGTGGGGAAAAGGATTTTGAGGCAAAAACCCAAGATTTTGAATAAAATGAGACACCTTTTTTAAATGATGCAAAGGCACACAGTAGAAATGTTAAAAACAATATGCTAAAACAGGTAATGAAACTAATTGCGCATGGTTTTGTTCATTATATGTCTGCTGTGATTCCTAATCAGAACATTTGATACCCTTCACTTTTCTAAATCATTATGTGACATGTAATCACTGTCAAATGTTTGTTTTAACCATATTTAAAAATATATTTTCAAAATAATTTATTTTTGCAGGTAAATATTGCTTACTTATAATGTCCATACAATCTCTCTCCAGTTATTACGACTTGGGACAGGGAGCCAGTACCTTGTACCACTTGGTACATAGCATGACTTTTTTTTAAAGCCATTTGATTTTTGAGCATTCTGAAATATCTTAAAATGTCATATGCATTGAATGTTATTCACATGACAACTGTAGTAAAATTACATATGTGAGTTAGGTTTACAAGACAGTCTTCTAAGCCTTGAAATAATGATGACAGGACAGAATTTATTATTCCTATCTCAGCCTGTCAAATCTATAATAATGGAAATAAGGCATAATCAGGCCTTTATAATAAAAAACACTCATTGACACAATTTTCATTCTCATACAATCCCTAAAGACATTAAAAAAAAAAGGAAAAAAAACCCCTAGAAAATACCCAGTGTAGCTTTTTCATACCATACTATACCATGCTACAAGAGTCTCCATTTGTGCAAGCTTGCTGTCGAAGTGGACAGCTTTCACAGGCTGCACTATTTGCAGACTCCTTTCCACAAAAAGTCTTGTTTTCAATATAGCAGAAACACATGACACTTTATATCCATGGTCTTTCTACTTAAAGAATATCTGTGACTAACCAGACATTGTAACTTTTCCAGATATAATTTCAGGACAAGTCCTAATTTTTAGACAGAGAGCAAGAAATTACTCTTTAACCAGGTTACTTGAACAAAGTAAAAAAAAAAAAACTCATTTATTTAAAGATATATGCCCTGAGACTTGGACTGCTAAAGAACTTTTCTGTTATGACTTGATAGGTAGAGCAGACATTAAGACCTAACAGGATGCTCATATTTCTACCAAGTATTTTCTGGATAGTAAAGGCAAAATCATCCGCTACGACTATGTATGAGCAGACCAAGTCCCTGGGCATGCACAGGAAGCAAGATGATTCTAGGACATGCCAGAAGTACTGCACACATGCTGCATAGGCCGTTTGTGGATGCAGACCCATGTGAATCCTGGTTTCAGACTCATTGCTTTTGTTTCTGATTGCAGAATGCCCAGCAGCTCATTCAGAGTCACTTTTCCAACCAGACTCCCGAGCATCTGAGAGTCGCAGCAGGTGCTCAAGGTAGACTTTTTCCGTCTACAGAAAAACTTTCTGGGAAGAAAAAAGAAGAATGTGCATGGGGAAACCCAAGCATGTGGTAGCCCTAATAACTATTTACGGTTGTAAATGGTTATGGTGTTTATCACATGGCTATCACTTCCATAAAAGTGTGTGTCTAAGTATGTATAGTGCTAGATTCCTATACAGTACAGTATACTAAATATAAATAACTTAAATAGCTACTGAAGTTACTGCACCTGTTAAACAGGCAGTCTAGCAGCATGTTCAGTGTTATCTCTAAGTGTCTGAGCAGCAATTTCCAGAGATTAAATCACATTTGTTTATAATTGCTGTACATTGAATGTTTCTTCAAATAACTTTTAAATATTAAATAAGACTCTCTTTTTCTACCTAATTTCCTAAATGTCAGTTAATTCTCTATAAATATCTTTGAAATATCTTTGAAATATTGTTTTCATATCTTTATTAAGTTTATTATTGTATTCTCAGTTTTCCACTTTATGTTTTAGGATTACCTTGCCATACATTATTGTTGTAAAATGCAACAACACCTATTGGAAACAATCTTCTTTTTATGCATCTCAGAGAAGCCACATTTGGACTTCCAGCAGAAATGTGCTAAAATTTCAATATGGTCTCGCAACAGACTCATTTAGTGCTGTCCTTATATGCCACCAAAATGCACCGTCACACTACTTCTTAGGAAGAGCTGCAAAAGGGAGAGAGAATCCACAAAAGGAATCAAAACATGTTGTAGTTTTCAAATGTCCTTTATGGATCAATGTTTAATTGTACAATTGATATGGCTGCAAAATAAGCTCCTCAGTCTACCCCCTATTTGGGATCAAAGGTAAAAGAAGATACCTCAGCCTTAGAAGTTTCCTGGATCGAGAAAAGAAATAGAGATCAGATATACTGTTTTGGGCAGAGTTGTCTCTTTGTTATGCTTAGGCTTGTTTTTAAGAAGATCCATCCATAATTCTAATAGATGGTGTGTGAAAATTTCTATAAATGAATTTTCATCTTGTAATATTCAGAATTGAAATGTCAAATTTTCAGTATCTGAATCTTGGTGTGAAAACCTGCTTCCCAGCCAGGTGTCAGAAGCAGGTTCACAGGTACCAAAGGGAACACCGTTGCTGCTGGAAGAGCCTGTGCTCTACTGAGCTTTTTTTGGAGCAAGTGACCCAGACGAACACCCTAACCACTAGGCTACAGAGTCAATAACAGCCTTTCGGTCTGGATTTCTTGAATTATTTTCTGCAAAATTACAGATGTATTGAGAACATTTTTCCCCAAATAACTTTGTGATTAGATATAATTAGGCTACCCCATTCAGATAAAGGTTGGTAAAAGAAAGGAAAATCAGATGGCAGATCAAATCCACAAACCTATTCTGAGAATTACAGGCTGACAGGAACCTCATGAACTCCAACAAGTAGAAGTGCAAAGTCCTGCACCGGAGGAGGAACCACCTCATGCACCACTATATGCTGGGGGCTGACCAGCTGGAAAGCAGCTTGGCAGAAAATGTCCTGGTGGACACCAAGTTGGATGTGAGCCAGCAATGTGCAGCAGCAAAGGCTAATGGTATCCTGGGCTACGTTAGGAGTGTTGCAGCAGGTGGAAAGAGGTGATCCTTCCCCTCTACTCATCACTAGTGAGGCCAGCTCTGGAGTGTTGGGTCCAGTTCTGAGCTCCTCAGTACAAGAGACAGATGGACATACTGGAGAGTCCAGTGAAGTTCCACTAAGATGACCAGAGCATCTCTCCTATGAGGAAAGGCTGAGAGAGCTGGGGCTGTTCAGCCTTGAGAAGAGAAGGTGCAAGGGGGATCTCGTCAATATATATAAAAGGAGGCTGCAAAGAAGCAGGATGCAGGCTTTGTCCAGTGGTGCCCAGTGACAGGACACGAGGCAATAGGCACATTCAAATGTCCATCTGAACATAAGGAAAAACTTCATTTTGCTCTCCAACCCCTTAATGCTTTGCTAGAGGATGAGATGGGTTTGAACCCTCTAAAAGAAAGATGAGAATTCAACGTGGGCTGAATCTTTGACTAGAGTCCCAACTATGAAAAAAACCATATAAAAGGATGGAGTCTTTCAGTGTACCTTGCTGAGTGGAAGGGGCTCTGCTTAACTTTAATCCCAGTTTGGTAGATGCATGGTCAACTTACTCTGAATATTGTTGCCAGATTAAATTCTCAGAGAAGATATGCAGTTGAACACATGCTCTAAGGACCTAGCTGGGTCTAGTGGTGAAAGAGGTGGTGTGCTCCTGGGCCCTGCAATGATAATTTTTCTGACCACACTCTGAAATATTTCTGGGAACAAGCAGTAGTAATAAGTACTAAAGTAAATTTCCTAGGAACCCTACTGAGACACTCTTCGTTCTTTGAAGGAAACATACCGCTGTAGGTGCCTAAAAATCCTCTGATTCTCAGTCTTATTCTACCTTGAGAAACATGCATGCATTGCAGAATAAGGGACCTATTTTTATTGCTTTTGCATTTCTTCAGTTAATGTGGACAAATGCTCTATCACAGTACAAAAAAAACATAAATAAGAAATTCATTTGTGGGTTGTGGGTTTTTTTGGGGGGGTTGGTTTGGTTTTGTAAGGGTTTTTTTGTCTTGGTCAACTTCTGAGTTCAGAGGCAGAAGGTTCTCTAAAAAGGTTTGTAAGAAGTACTTGCTTCTTCAAGCACTTATCTGTGAAATCACTTAATATCTGAGAAAGATGTGCTTGTAATATAATGCAGCAAATGAAAAGCAACTGTAGATGTAAAGGAGATTAGAAGAGCAGATTAATTTCACAATTTCATCGAGTCAGTTTCCAGCAGACAAGTTAAAAAACTCTTCTTCTAAATTATTGGTATCATCTGATAAAGAAAACACATGAAAATAGAGGATGGATTGCATTGCTATATATAATGTCTTGTAAATACAAAAGTGTCCACTTCATAAATATACAATAGCATACAGATTACATCTGTATGCCAAGTTAGCAAAGAAATCAAATTTCATCCTTTCTAATTGAAGGGTATTTTAGAAAGGGTCGTATAAAAGTAGGAAAGAAAAGACAAATACTACTGCAGACAAAATTTAGGAATGCAATCTGGGGTCTCATTTTACTCCCTTTTCCCCATTGTCTTCCTTAATTAAAAGCTATTTTCTATTTTAAAAGAAAAAAAAAAAACAAACCAACAAACCCAACAAAAAACCAACCAAGACTGTGGAGGTGAGGAGGAAAAAGATTTTTAACAGTCTTTCTGTTCATTAAAGTGAAATTATTGAGTAAAATTTGAAAGCTCATATGGAAAATATAGTATGAACAGACGTTGAAGCTTGCAGAAAGAAAGAAAAAGAAATATCTTTCCTTCCATTTCTGTTCCACAGAATGTGACTCCACACAAGTGTAAAAATGCAATTAACCTCAGGCACCTACAAATGGCATTGGAGTCACAGAAAGGACCTGTTTTATTTGTCAGTATTCTATATAAAAATATGTATTTTTTCAACAATATTTTGCTAAGTACTTTCCTGTGAAGTGCTGAGGTTAGAAATTTCCTTGAAATAACCTGCATGTCTTAACACTTCATCAGTGAAAATTTTCTTCTGATTAAACAGTTATTCTTTAACACAGACCTGACATCTCCCAAGCTAGGAAGCCTTAGAAGGTCACAGATTCTGTCTCCATAGGAGGCCAAGCTGTTTAGCAGAAAGTATGACCTACTGTGGAAACCAATGACCTAGTGAAAAAATAAGTGTACTGTGCTGTAAAGTGGTGGAGCCAGCTGAGAACTAGAGAGCTCAGTAATGAACTGCCTTCCTCCTACAGAGATCAAATCATGTTAAGTGATGCTATTAAAATAAATCACATTTTAAAAGTCTTTACCTGAGACACTAACAACTTAAATTAGTAAACCACTAAAATACCTATTTTATTTTTCAGCATATATGAACACAATTATTTGTTCTTTCCAGTAGACTGAAGTCCAAACACTCAGATCAACACCCACTCAGGAAAATATTTAAAATATGTATATAAGCCAAAGGAGCTTAAGAATGAGTTTTAATGTTTTTCCACATAAATAAAAAACTCAGAGAATTATCTGCTGATTTCAATGTACTCTGGATCATAACTTCAACTTGATAATTTCATTTTTTATTAATATTGTCCAATACTATTAAATTTAAAAAGCTGAAAATAAAATGCCAATGGAAAATGTACACTTTATTGTATTATTCTGTTGGATAGTAAGTTATAGAAAGTTCTCATTAGAAGTTAAAAAAAACCAAAGCAATCACAACACTATTTTAAAAGGTCATATTTTGCATATGATTTCACAAAATTCTGTACATAAGTTCAGCAAATAATTTGGACACATAAAACAAGAGTATTTACTTATGTAAATTTAGGGTCTGTTTATCATTATGGTATTTGGAGGCTACTCTTTTGCATATAATACAAATACGTGAGGTTAACCCTCAGCGTAAATCCTTACAGCACCCTCACTCTCAGTGGGACTATGACCATTTGCACTACTAACAGCCCATTAAATAGGTAAACCATATCATACCTTGATTAAATTTCTGAGAGATGGACAATGTTTGATGGCGTTATTTTAAAGATAAATCTGGTCAGCCTTCTCCTAAAGAAACCTGAAAGCTACAGGAAGTAAAAGTCATTAAGTAACATTGACTACCTTTCAGCAGTGCTATGCTGTTTCATCAAAGCAAGTTCATCTGGCTGTGGGTTTAAAAAGAGGAACAAAAATAACACACCAACAAGGTACAGTAGTGATCACTCATCGAGACATTAGGATACTTATGCAACTGTTACATTCACATGTAATTACTGAGAAACGTAGAAATACCAGTGAACATAGCAGGTGCCACACCATGGGGTGCTGCAGGGAGTAGTGATGAGCTGCTGTGACAGAGTCAGACATGATGGATTAAAAGAAAGGCCTTGCAATGGCATTCAGCCCATAGAGCCAAATATAATTTAATCAAATTATTTTCAGAAGAATGAATCTTCTGAGCTCAGGACTCCCAGGAAAAATTACAAATACACTGTTTATTCAGTAACTGATCCTTCCTGTGTTGGTAGACTGGCAATAAAATTCAATTGAACAGCACCTGCAAGGCTATCATACTGTTGCAAAATACAAGAAAAAGCCATCTTTGGAAAGCTTCATATAAGGCTGGAAATAAAATACAAAGTAAACATTTCCTGCTACAAAGAAAATTCTGCATTTGAGTTTCATATTGATTTTTGGCTTCTAGGGAAATATGTATATGAGTTAAAAGAGCAGATGTCCCAAAACTCAGCAAGAGGAGGAAGTTTTTGTCACACAGCTTTTTAGCACATTCTAATAAACCTTTTCACAGATCATATTTCACAATAATTTCTAACCGCATATACCTACAAAAAAGTAGGCAGGCAGTATTCTCCTACAAGGCTAACCATCTGAGAGAAAAAGTGTTCTGATTATTTTATTATGTTTTATTTCAAAGCAATACCATATATCTGGAGTTCAAACTGTCTGTGACATCCTGCGTCTTCCAAGCAGAGAAACTACTGTATTTTGTTACCTTTACTGATGTTACAAGATAAATTTTTATAAGGGTTTGTTTCTGAAATAAGTACTTTCTGCCCAGTTATTTGATTTGTAGCTACGCAATCTAATCCTCCTCTGACCTGAGCTAATGTAAACTTCCCAGCCAAAATCAAGAGTTACACTCACGTGAAAGAATAAGACCTACTAATGAATTAAACCTCTCAGCAACCCAGTAGGACAGCTAATTATTATCACCAAACTTGTCAGATCTAATACTTCCTTCAGAAAAATCAACTCAATCAGGTTTGCTGCCTGCTCCTTTCAGACATTTTCAGTTCAGCACCTCTGCACAGCTGCTCTTAGTGTGCAGCAAGTCATCCACTGACCAGCTACGCATGGCACATTGGAACCTGAAGAAGTACTGACCTGTCCTTGTGATGAAAAGAGACCCATTAGAAGTCACAGTCACTAGCTACAAATTTACATGGCAGGCTACAAATACTCTTGATCATGTAAATCAGCTGTCTGCCAAACAAATGAGCTATACACAGGCATGAAGCAACATGATCCAAGTTGAGTTCAGCATCTCCGTTTAATGGTTGTGATGCATAATAAATACAGATGACTTCCCAGAGTATACCAAGAATGAAATCCTCAATCGCTGACTCTCAATCTTTGGCCTAAGCATAGGACTCTCTCCTAATTTACATAAAACCTACAATAAGAGGGAAAATAAACTGTGAGATGGTATAGAAAATACTCAAATGTTCCTTGGCTTATTGCTAGCTGGGGATTAGATTATTTAATGACAAATTTACTGTTCTTCCCTGTTACAAGAAAACTACTTGTTAGGCCATGTATCACAAACTTAGAAAGGCAACTAGGAAAAATCAAGAAATCAATTTCTAGTCCCTGTGGTGATATATTCTATGTATGAACTGTGTTATGCCTGGGGAGCACAGATTTTATCCTTAAATAGAAAATTTCTGGCTTGTCTTAGCTTTTTAAAATGTCTTCTTAGTTATGACTTTCTTCTGAGAATATGCCTTACTGTGAGAATACCATGCTCCCATTTGTATTACCAAATATGAAATCCATCTCTCACACAGAATATTATTATTATTAGTTCTCACAGAAGCAGAGAGAAGTCCAAAAAGTTTGAAGGGATGGAAGAAAATCCCTTACCTTTTCCTTCAATATCTCATTCAAAGTTTAATAAGTAGCCAGGCCCGTAAACTATCAGTTAGGCCTGGCCTGTTAACTATCAGTTATAATAAAAATTATAACTAAAGAAAAATCCAAGTACATTATTTTAAGTGTTCAATAACTTGAGATAATAGCGTTCTACCTTAGACTTTTGGAAATCAATGAAAGAATGAAGTAGGATTAGATGAGAGACATCTGCTATCAGTTTCTCTCCAATTTTTGTACAATATAAAGAAAGAAGAAGCGAGAAGATGAACTTGTGCTGCTGTATTTCTGTGTCCAAGTGTCATACACTATTGATTTACTTCCTTGAGGACTAGCAGGAAAATAAATCGAGTCAACACAAGTATGAAGAAGCAAAGTCTATTTATATACATATATTTATATATAGCTTAGGCCTTCATAGGTATAGACCAATATTCCACCTAAATATTAAGTAGCCATGGTGACAACATGTTTGAAGATGACAGATGACATTCACAGCTGCCATAAAAGAGGAGGACTTTTGCCAGACCTGTCAGAGTAGCTCAGAGCTGACAGTCAGCTCGAAGCAAGTCAGTCTGCCCTCACCACCCTAGTGTAAGAGATATTGGGGAAAATGTTCAACAATCCCACACTTAGCCACACAGGAAGCACAAACAGCTGTCATAAATTAGAGAATACACAGCATCTATAATTTAGCCCACAGATTAAGCAATTTTGAGTAAAGGGAACTATAGTCAGCCCGTAACATTTCTAACAATCAGGTTGATCTTAGATCTTAAAAAAAAAATACAACCAAACCACCACCACCACCACCAGATCCAAAACTCCTTCAATATTTAATCTCATTTGAGTAGTCGGATCTCGCTAACTCATCTCTTTTCCCTAAACAAAAACAAGTAACGCAGCTAATAAAGAGCTGATTATCTTAAGATTTGAGATTTTTGTACTGAGAAATGTCATTATTGCAAGATGAACAAGGAAGCCACAGGTTGATGATAAGCTCACAGAAACTCTAGTCTTTCTGCTTCCAGTTTCTGAAGCTGGGAAACTGGCAGAACATCTGAGGAAAACGTCTTTGGTTGTTTCCAACTAGTAGAAACAGTTCAGGCAGGTTGAGATATAAAGAAAATTAATAGATTCAATTTCAACAAGTTGACAAAGTTAAGAAGTCACAATTTCATCTTAAAAAAACCAAACAAACAAAACAAAAAGTTTAAAAAATTTCACAGCTTTCAGAAGTGTTTTTATTTTCAGATTTGAGATCATGGTATGCTACTATTACCATTTCTTTGTGGATTTCTATATGATTTTGAGCTTTGAAAAGCACTCTGTTTAATGAAAGCTGATATTCCTATATTCTGATTTAACGTAAGGATCTACCAGAAAAAAACTTCCTCATTTATCATGAGATTAGGAAAAAAAAATCATAAGATCTTTTAATAAATAAAATCATATATAATGTATATTAGGACATAAGATTAGCTACTGTATTCGTCTTGTCTGAAACAGCCTTAATTCTCTGAGGTCCTGAACCTCTCTCCAATCTGCTACCAAAAATGTAAATGTCTGTGTGACTCGTAACAGTGATATGACTAATTAGCTGCAATCCTTCTGCAGACCAGATAGAAATAATGATAATGAGAAGGTCAAGGAGAGTGGCTGAAGAATTGGTATAACTTATGTTGACTCCACATAAGCTCAGCCATTAGAGACTTCGAGGCTGATATGCTGCTCTAACACAATAAATATGCCAGAGTCATTGAGAGGGAACAAGATTTCTGTCACTTTGACTCTTTTCCATTCCCAGAGTCTTAGACTTCTGACTTGCAGAAAAGCTGTAAAGCTTATCATCTCCTACTAGGGCTGTAAAATCGAAGCCAAAAGAGTTCAGCAGATATTTATATGGAAGTCACCTACGTTTATGTAAGTTCCCTGGGTTTAAATTTATAGGACAGGTGCCTACGTTTGGTGCAGTAAAGTTCTGGGACACTCATTAAAGAACAAATTAAAAGGAAAACAATTATGGTGTGTGGCTGTTCCAAATCACAACAATCATTCAGAAGATCTAGATTTTATTTCTCACGGTTGGAGATGCCCAGTATCACTATACATCCCACTTATATCCTCTTCTGTGCCTCACAGCCCCATTAGTAACATGGAGATTATACAGTTACCTAAATCCCAAAGGAATTCCTGGCTTAGTTTACTATATGTCGGGGATCATCAAAAAGAAGATATTGTGACTTAGAAGTGTTATGATAGAAAGGAAACAAAAGAAATGCAAAATACTGCACCCAAAGGTAAGTAATAATGAAGTTCTGATGTATGAAATAATCACAGAACATACTAACATCCTGTCCTACTTAATACATTAGAAATACTTTATGGTTTAATAGTTAAGAACCTATTTAGATAAATGGTTAATTGATACTAAAACCATATTTCAAAGCCATTCGCAAATCTCAGCCTCATAAGGTGCTTGTTACATGTAGTAAAGTTGACGGTCTTTTTAGAGGTACTTTATCCCAAGGACTGTTATCAATTATATTCATCACAAAGAGACTTAAGCCTGCTCAGCTAGGCACATCAGCTTAGTTTATACTGGATAATAACAAACCGTAAGCATGGTTTCCAAATAAACCTTGTAAGGATTGTTGATGAGAACTAGAAAAGGGTATTGTCACTAGTTGGGCTGCAGAGACAAGGAGAAGGGCAGCAATTATGGCATTCAACAGAAACTGGAATTTATCATGGCACCACCAGTAAAGTACAGGCTAAAATAGACATCACATAGGCAGGAAGCTGTGGTACATCTACAACAAAACCACAAAAATGTGAGACTAATTTTGTTTCTTAAAGTTGAAAGAGCCTTACAGCTGAGAAAGGACCTCTATACCTGGCAGAATTTTTCATGCACAAAAACCAGCTGCTGCAGCCATTTCTAATTGTCATGTTCCATGGTTTCAAGAAAACTAATTAAAAAAAAACCCAAACCAAACCAAAACAAACAAAGAAAAAAAACAACCAAACAAAAAAGCAGAAAACAAACCAATAAACATTGTAATTATGCTCAGTCAGAAATTCTTATCTTAAAAAGTTAGAAAGTCTCTCATTATTCCAAAATGGCAATTATTGTAAAAGCGTGTCTAGAGATAATTTGTATGACTATCTGTTGAAAGTAAGAAGTTGAAATTATTGAAAGAACTAGATTGATTTTTTATTTTTTTCCTGAAAAATGCTGGGATAGGTGTGTTTTGTTTTCTGGTTTTGTTTTGGTTTGGTTTTTTTAAAGCTTTTTATTCTTTTTTCTTCTTATCATTCATTAGGTCAAAACTGAGACGTTTCAAGGTTTGTTGTTTTTTTTTAAACAGGAGAGCATTCACAAAACAAAAAGTAACCACTAACCTCATGGTTACAAGAACTTCATGGGATACTCAGGTTGAAGTCACTGCTGTGAGTCACACCAACCACTAAAAATGTGACTCTTCCAGTGCTGTGACAGACTCAGCTGCCGGCTGTATTGTTAGGTAATCCCTCCCTATAAAATTAGGATTTTTTTTTTTACATAGAAATAACCATATATTCCTCAAAACAACACCATGAATCTAGGGCCTGACAGATCTTAGATAAATGTCTCAACCCCTAGTCAAATTCATGCTGGATCTGAGAAATAGTCTGAAAATATTTTTCACAAGAGTTTTCTCCAACAAATTTTCATTTACTGTAAAATAAATCTCTTCAAAATGAAAAAAAAAACAACCCAACAACTCAAACCAATCCTTAGCATTACTGAATAAGAGGAAAGAGGTATATGTAAATCAGTCATTAGAATAATCATATCATAGACAATATACTAAAGAAGCATATAATTTCCTTTATGATAGTTTGATGGTTTCCTATTACTTTTTATACAGCGCTAAATGCAATGTCCTCCAATTTAATTAGTTACAAATATCTATAAAGCTAACTTTTGATCATTAACCTGGCTTCTCTACATGCTTATTTGTTTTCAGAGACAGTTATCCACATTAGAACAGTCAAACATCTGAGAAAGATATGGCATAGTGTTTTTCAGAATTTTCCAGTGTTATGGCTATTTCCTGCTGACATATATGACATATCTGTAGCAACTTATGCTATGACACTCTAAGAATATCCAGCTAGAGGCTTTGCATGCAATGCTGATTTTGAAGTAAAAGAAGTCATAAAGATGTTCACAGTTATATTAAATCTTAAAAATATTTTGATTGCTCTTTAGCTTTAAATCCAGTGTTTAATTTTAAATTTATTTAGCTTCATATTTTTTAATTACTTCACTGAACTGGAACACATTTAAGGCCTTTGTGTGTTTGTGTGTGAGAGAGAGTGAGGGAATGGAGACAAGATCATTCTTATGATTTGTAGGATTTAACATTATTTTCCTCCTTCACATCCTGAAAACCTCATACGTAGAAAATAAGAAAACATGATGAAAATAGGAAAAGCAGCTTCACTGAGTTTTACAATGTAGAAGATATATTAGGGTCAGGTTGTCACTGGACAGATGAGATAACACAGCTTCAACTGAGTAGTGAGCCCTGAGTAGGTACTACAGAAACTTTTTTCATATCTAATAGGTAAGAAATTAAAGGAGTTTTTTTCCTATGAGATTTCTGATACAAATATATCTAAACACACATCTCATTTGAACCCAGCATTTTGTTTGCAATCTTGATGAATTATAATTCTCTATGTAACTGAGTAAAACAAAGCATTGTGTATTTATTTAAAAGGACTATTTAAAAATTTCCTTCTTAAGCTTAGGCTATCACAGACATTGCATCTGAAATGACTCTTTGAAAACACACAAAATATTGAATAATGTTAATAACCAGAGCATGGAAAAATGTTAGTAGAATGCTCTTTAGCAAAAGAGTGACTGATAACTACCATCTACAACCAAAGAGCCTTGATTTCCACCCTTTCTGGAAAAACGTTGTAGGAGTCTTAAGTAACTCACCATCTGACCAGTGATCAGTGAATATGAAGGCAGGCAAAACAAACTGCACAGCAAAAGATCCCTCACAGATAATCTCCTACCACATCTTTTCATACACCCCTGATATTTACCTTGACTATATAGCCTATGTGAAATGTTCCAAACTCAGATTTCTATTAACATTGACTCAAAATTGAAGAGCGATCAATGGCACTAAACAGTGACATAACGGACGCAACCCATAAAATCCAGTTATGTATGACTGGGACACCACTTTTCACATACTTAATTTATATGACAATGACTAGGGTCTGTAGGCCATAAGCAAAATAAAAGGTCAGTGCTATCTCCTTTTATACAGTCTTCTTTGTGCACAAATAATTTTACGGATGGAAGACTTTTTTGAGCGCACCTACAGCATGTTCTCCAAGCTACAAAAGGAGCACTTATCTGAACAAGTCTTTTTGAATAGCACAAATATCTCACACTAGCTGTGGTATTTTTCAGAGGAGTTTCTTAAAGCACACAGGGAATTTTGTATTAAAATATGTTCACTTCCCATGTGTGGGTAATTTTAAAATTCTAGTTTTCTTAGCACCTTCTCTGTTATGATCCTCTTCGAAAATGAGTGAAGGAAAAAAATCATGGGGTTCAGGAATCTGCACTTGTTAAAGATCCAGATTTTATGAAGCGCAAGGCAGTCTCACAGAGTGATTCAGCATCTCTTTCTCTTTTGTCCTCACTAGCAGCAATGGCAATATGAGACCATCAGGTCCAACAGAATCATTCTATCACCACCTTACAGACTTCCGCGTGTATCTAATTACAAAGACTCTTCTGAAACAGCAACTAAAGTGAAAATACTGTTTTTAATATTTTCAAAAAGTTTTATTGAACATTACTTTTCTTTTAAACAGTATATTCTTTGCATTTGTATTTCTTTTCAATGGATTCCATAAATATTTTGAAGTATTAATCTCAGATGAACTTTTAGGTTTTTAGTTTATATTGTCTCTAGAATGTTTAGATACATTTATGAATACAATAACAGTATTAGCATTTGAGAATGCTCTGTATCAAACCATCATTTGGCTAAATAATGTTCTATTACTACTGATGTATCACAATAACTGATAAAGTCAATTAATGATTGCACTTTATTTTTAAAAATCCTTAGGAACGGAATTTCATTCTACTGATGGATTGTTTTTAGTTCAAAACGTCTTTTTTGGTGGTGGTAAAAGTTTGAAATTCTGATGGTTTGAACAAAAAATAAGCAGAAGAGATAAACAGTACTCTGTTCCAACTCCGATTTCTCCAAAAAGATACTTTTTAAATACTTCTAGTTTTTCAAAACCGTAATACAACGTATTTTGGAAAATACCACTTTACAATTCAGAACAAAGTAAAATTGTGAAATATTCCTGCAACATAGGAATCGCATGTTTCAGCAGGATCCGTGATTACTCTGGTGGAATTATGGAGCAAACAGCAGGAGCTAAATGCAGCATTAGCTGTGATCGTTGTAATGAGAAGTGCTGATAGAAATTTGCAATGATTCATTCTACTCCATCCCTCTCCTATGCTTGTTAAAAAGAGTAACGAATGAGAAGCCCAGACTTTACACTGAAGAGGTAATGATGGCTACATGCAGATGAAAATTTATTATCCTACACTCAGCTTTTCCTTAAACAGATGTCTTTAATGGATTTTTCTTCCTGGGCAACCCACTGTCACCTAATCTGTAGTTTTAACAGTCTAAATAAGCAACTACTTTATTAATATTAACAAGACATTTCAATATTTGTAATACATAGCAAGATAACTAAGGGTAAGTGAAATGATGAGTAGCTCAGCATCTAAATGCTAAATCTAAGTAACTTAGAAAATGCATTATAAGTAAGTATGGAGAGGTGTTAAAGCTCAAAGAAATCCAGAAGCGAGAGGCAGAATGAACGTCTTTTGGCTATGCTACAGAGTACCCTGCTTTCTGGACATGCTCAGGGCTACCCTAGCATTCAGCAAGAAGTGTATTTCAATTGTGCTTTTGCCACATCTACTCACATTATTTTAATTTGATATTAATACCTTGGCATGCAGGAGTTTGTAACATTTTACAGCTATTATATTAATAAATGTCACTAGTCTGCAGCTACACTTTCCCATCCAGGTATGCTTATGCTTATGCTTAATTGAGAACTAAGAATCAAAATAGATCAAAACCCAATGTTAACTTCTTTACATAAACACAAATAAGCAATCAGCAGCATTGTCACCTTATTGCCTCAAAGTGTCTTCCGTTGAGAAACTGATTTTTCAAGTTTCATCAGAAAAGTCCAGCTTTCCAAGATCACCCCACCAACACTGAACAAGTCTTACAGGACATGTTAATTATTTTCACATGAAAGGAGATGGCTAAAGATGAAATATGTATTTTGATTGTTCATGTTGAATTTATACCCATTTGTATTTTTACCAATTTCATATCTGAGTAAATCACTAAAATATGCAAAATCTCACATCTGTGTCCAAATATAATGTCAGAGAAACCCTCGTTAAATATGATAAACCCTCGTTAAATATGATAAGCAAAATATATGGTAAAATACACATTAAAATTACAGTTAGAAAGACTGAAATTATTTTTATGTAACTAAGTAATCATTTAGAGACCTGTATAGCTAATTCTTTTTTTTAAAACCTGTAAAGATATAAAAATACAAATCATGTTATAGTTAAATAACTATAGGGAACTAACTATGTCCTTGTGCTAGAATGGTTGTACCAGATGATCTCTGAGGTTCCTTCCAACCTGGTATTCTACGATTCTATGATAAATGCACTTTGCAGTGTTTTAACCTTAAAAGAAAGTATTAAGGCAGACACATATTTGCAACAAATTTAATTGTCTTTAACTTGTCTAACTGGTATGAAATGGTAAGAAATTTTTTTTTTCATTTTTCCTGTAATCTTTAAGTTAAAATTGAGCACATTGAATTGTCTCAGCTGTATTTAAGAAAGCCAAGTATGTGTTCTGTCTCGAGTGCTCTGAAATACACAAACAGTTGTCATTCACAGATGTGATAGGTGCAGATAGGTAGAAGTAAAGAATGAACATGTCTTGAACTCAAGGCCTGGAGCTTATGGAATACATGTTCAGTTTTACGGTCTCATAGTGCCACTGCCATTTCATTTCCCTAAACGCCATTTGCCATAGAGAGACTAAATTTGCTGTCCATTTTCCAGTGACTGCATCAAAATAAAAATAACTGCATTGTCACTCTGTCATCCTTTTTCTTTTTTTTTTTTTTCTGTTCTTCTCAGAGCAGATGCAGTATTCATCTCAAATAAATGAGCAATAATGGCATGGAGTCATAGCAGGGGATTTGTACCACTATTTCATTTACCAGGCATATGATGAAACTCACTCATAACCATAACAAGCACCCAACACGATTCCTATGTACCACAGTGAAAATACTCACATTCCTTTACTTGCCATGTACATGAAGTTCAGTTTGCTTCATCCAGAAGTCTCTGCTCATTCTGACCACAGCCTGAAGTGCACGTGTTGCATCCTGTGAGTCAGTCGCTTGGATATGGCTTAAAGCTCAGGAGACTGGCACCTACCTCTGAAGGCTGGCCTTCAGCTGCCTGAACCCACAGTGCCCCCTTCTCCCTTCATCCTCCTAGAGGACATGGCAGCCTCCCTCCTCCTTTGAGGAGTTATGACAAATGAAACAGCTGTTCTTAGTGCTGTGTCTTTTTTACACTATGAAGAAGGTGAACAACTGGATATGGCATAAGCCAGGCAGCCCTCCTTGCCAGCTCCTTGAAAATAAATATATATATATTCACTAGTTATGCCAAATTTTGTTCTTAAACTTGCAAAGAAAATGCTTGTTTCTTCCCTTAACATTCTACACTACTTTGAAGACCCTATCTTTGAGTTGGCCCCACCATCAGGGAAACCACTGTTTCCATCTCATTGTTTCGTCTGTAGTAATGTTACTTGTGTAATGCATGAAGAAAGTTGCTGCCTTGATTTTTTATTTTTTTTTGCAAGCAATAGACACTTTCTCAATAAAGGAAAATACAAAGCAAAGCTTTTCATAGATTCCTGTTTGGTTTTTTTGCTATCTTTGAGGAGGATGTAAACATATCCCTTTTTCAAATAAATCGATTCTTCTGCTATAAAGAAATGGATAGCATTCTCTCAGGTTTTGTCTGTGCAGTTCCTTTGTTCAACACCTAGCACAACTCTGGAACTGGATCTTTTTCTATTTTGTGAAAGATTTTAATATTTTGGAAAAAAGAAAAATAATTGTGTTCAGTTTAGCATGATTTCCAGTCTTTAGCACAAAATCAATCATTACATGAACAATATGAGAAATACATTGAATGTGCAACAAATGAAAGCTGAATTACATCTTCAGGGAGTATCTGCAGGTACACAGCCAAATCACTGTGCTACTGTGCCACTACTTTACTAGGATAACTTTTATTCTTTCAATACAGTTCAGCAAAATGCTGCAAGCTGCGACATTCATATACCACTTAAGCAACTCTAATTTTAGCATGTTTCTGAACCTCCTGCTTTTACACAGACCAGGATACAATGGATACTGACAGAACCTCCCCTGATCAAACCTGTTCTGCTTCAGATGACACTTGAGCTATCAAGATCAGCATTTCAGTCAGTATGAACTGTGCCTACAAAGATGCCGAACCAAAGCTTCCTCACACCCTTGCAGTCAGACACTAGGTAAAGGAGCTTACTCTGCCGTGCAGGCATGCCTCTTGTCTCACTAAATTTTTTTCATTTTTTTTGTCCTTCAGCTGTTTTTCCCAAGACATTAATCACCAAACCCACTTGTACATTTCTACTTCTTACTATCATTTCCTTCCTTGCTACTGTGCTATACAAAGGGCTAATTATGTGCCAATTTCTGCTATTGTAACGTAGGAAATACAGCCACTTGCAATATCTTGATGACTGTACTAAGCTAATTTTGGGGATGCATCCAGTAATTATTATCACACAATGATGTCAACTGTATAAAGAAATGAACCTGAAGAGAAATTGGATAGCTCAGAACTGGCAATGGGCTACAGAACTATGCATATCTAATTAACTGGTTTAAATCTAGCAAAACATAGTACTGATTGAAGCTAACAACCATGTGAGGACTATTATAATGGCCCCCAGGAAAAGTTATTTGTCTCAACTTGATTTCTAGTGGACATAGGTATAAATCATGGAAACAATAATCAGTGTTACTCTTTTGCAGATTTCTTCCTTAATAAAATGGGCCAGGGACATTCTGTGGTCTTGAAGACAAGTGAGGCTCAGAGCTCACCTCTTGCACTCACACACAGCAGCCTTACTCCCCAAAACCAGGTGCCTCATCCCAGCTGCAGTTGGGAGCTGTCACCACCGCATGCTGGGTGCTGGCGCTGGCCACAGCAGTGCTTTGGGCTCTCCTAACAGCTGACCCCTGTAGGCCATCATGTATTGGTGCACAGTCCCATATCCTCTTTAGCTGGCTAAGCCAAACATCTCCATGGAGGTCAATGATGGAAGAGCTTTTGGCACACCTTGTGCAGCTAGTGGGAGTGATCAGTCAATAAAACCTCTTCCCTCTACTCAAAGCTGTCTGCCCACATCCAACTACTTTTCTTCACTCATACTTATCCCATGTACACATACTCATGACAAGCTTCCGTCCTGCACTAGTTATTTCAGCCTGTTGCGGGCAGTGGATAGGTCAGCTTTCGGAAGGCTGAAAGAGATTTGTTTGTCAGATTGCTGGAGACAATTTCTATTTTCTGCTTGCCCTATGACAGCTTAGAGGGTGCTAGCAGGAGGTGGGAAAGGATATGCATGATGCTGAGTGTGGAAGGTGTTTCTACAGATAACAGTAATTTAGCATTTTTCAGTCCAAGGCTCACAGAAAATCTACTGCCCCAGTGTCACCCCACATTAAAATGTCAGACTGGACCTGACAAGAAGAGCAAGTTGCCCACAGTAAATTAGTAAGTACTGATGTCAGTGGGGTAGTAATGACTGAGAAACATTGCCACAGGAGGGCAACACACTGAACTAGGCTTAGGGCAAAATATCCTGTAACAATCCTGGGTAAGTCCTTTTTCTTGATAGTTAAAACACAAATAACCAAAATTTGCCTCTAGGGCTACAGTTTCTGAAGAAGAGAAACATTTATCGATCTTCACTAGAGATTAAAATAAGAAAGGAACAAGCATTTGATAACTGCAATGCTGGATAATTCCTCTATGAATTATGCTAATAAAAAATCTATCCTTTGCCTCTTGTTTTCTTTTACTGCCCATTCACAAAATGGACTTGAGCAGTACTGGTATGATGAAGCACGAATTTTTGCACTACAGCTATCTTTACTGTAGCTTTATTGTAGATAAACAGAGGTCTTCAGTTTTCAAAACTATAATTTCACCTTCTTTCACAAACGGCAGATCAAATAGTATTGCTTTTAACAATGCTTATTTGTATTGTGAAATGAGGCATTTATTACTTCCAGTAAACCAAACTGAATCGGCCATTCTGCAACATTTTCTATAACACATTTATTCTTTGAAAAGAGAGGGATATTCAAATCTCATTTTAGAAAACTCAGCCATGTACTGTAAACCTAAACTTGTTAAACGGAAAAGCTGAAGGTCAGCTCTTGGTAATTGTTTAGGGAAGGATTAGTGTCATGCTAAAAAGCCTGGTTTGCTGTTTTCCTGCAAATGCTGATTGCAGCTCCAGGCATCATTCTGAATGAACTGTCTTGTCTTTGGCACAGAAGATAATTATCTCAGTCCCACCCAAAGAACTGAGCTTGAGCCAGCAGGGACAGCTGAGCTAAAAATGAAACAAATGCCATGTTGAAACTGAAGATATTGTACCATGTTTCCAGTAAGATCTTATTGAGTTTTCTGCCATATTAAAATGTTATAAAGGGAGTTGTGTGCCAATGACCTACAAGCAGCGTGTGAGAAGGGTAATACTAGACACTATTAGCCAGTTAACAGTATAAACAAGACTTTTACAGAAGTCTCATTCAAAGAGGCCAAATTCAATGTACTACATTGTGTACCTGTAATCAACATCCTCCATGCCTATAGAACTTGCCATGCCTGCAGATTATCTAGATAATGGCTCTTTAAGAAAGCTCATGGTCAAGAGCAAAAAGTGAATTCCAGTAAAAATACAATAATAAACAAAAATGATAGTTTAAAAGTAACTGAATCACTGCGTAACTTGCAGAACTCACTCACTGTGTAACTACGAAAGACTGTCCTAGCCTGATGCAGTGTAGTTTTAGAGCTAAGTGTGTGCAGAAAGCAGAGGAAACCAGTACGTCAAGCTCTAATGACTACTTAGGCCAATCCCATTTTTAAAAGAAGTGATGTTTTGGGGATTTTGGTTTTTAGCTAACTCATTGTCAAGATAACAACCTTCATTAAGGAATCATTTAAAATGGAATCATTGTGAAGTTTAATTTAGAAACTCCTCAAAAGTCAAGCCTGAACATGAAAACTAGATTCACACATCCAACACTTAGCATTTGCAGAGATAACCTCATTTCTTTTCCAATGAAGTTATTTATTTGTATGCAAGGAGTCTTTTCAAATTTGAAATAAAGTATTAAACCCAGTAATCAACATGTCCTCAACATTTATCTGTTAGACAGTCAACTGTAGACAACCGCCATATGCTTATGTCATACAAATTCAAAGCGGGTCTGTAACTCCCAGCACACTGAGGATACTGGAAGATAAGCACATCTTTTCCATTGAGCTGGGCCTGTCAATTCCTCAGGTCTACATTTCCTAGAAGATAACACTGAATTTAAAGTATACTGTTGCCCAGTCAGGATGGTGAAAGTGAATGTTAAATATTTAGGAAGGTCATTTGACATGCTCAGGGAAGCTGCAAGACTTGCAATAACTGCAAGAGATATGGAAGACCAGCTGCACCTTGGTTTTGGCAAATATTGCATTAGAACATAAGATCAAGTTCAAATTTTTAGGCATGTTAAATGACTGCTTTATGGAGGCCCTTGTCAAGAAACAAAAGAAGAAACTTCCAACCAGGTCCTGACTAGTAGTAATGTGTGGCTCACAGATTATAGTTGAAGAGCTGATCTGCATAAAAGTAAATCAAGCAGACAAAAAGGTGCCTAGGTAGGACACCCATATAGGAACAAACAGATTCACAAAGTCTACTACTGTTTTGTACTACAATTTGTGAAATGAAGAATTACAAAGAATAAGGAAGTTGTTAAAAATTGCTAAGGGCAGTCAAAAGAGTAAATTCTTGCAGTAGGCTCAAAACTATTCAAAACCACAATATTAGATGCCCAGGTCATAAGCATACCACTTCCAAAAAATTTTTATAAAGTTGAGAAAAAGCTGGATAAATATCAAGGTAGGAGAAAGTATTAAAATCAAGAAGTCAGATTTCAAACAGTGAAGATGTGTAGAAACGAGGAAGATAGAAGGGATCATAAACTTTATTGGTTTTAGCAGGCCAAACGAGCTTGAAGAACAACTTTCAAAAGACCTAAAGCCAGGCAATAAATATTCAAATATTTTCAAATTTTCAAACATATAAAAAGTAAGAAGCCTGTCAAAAAGATCACAGGAAAAGTAGAGCATTAAAGTGTAGCAGGAGTATGCAGAGAAGATAAGGCCAAAGAGATTTTTTTTTTTAAAATCAATGGATTCATAGGCCTATTCTGAAAAATCTTTCTTTGCAAGGAAAATATCAGTGATCCATCTCAAGCTGAAATACTGGTAGAAGAAGTTATAGAGTAAGTTGACAAAATAATGACTTTTCAGTAACAGACGATACTCGCCATAGAGTTCAAAGGGAAATCAAGGATGAAACAGCTGATCTGTTGTTCATAATAAAGAATACAATTAGTGAACATCAGAATAAAATACATTCAATGTATTCATACACAGCTCTTCACATTCAATATGATGTTCAATACAGCTCTTGTAAATAGAAATAATACTTTCCAAATTATAGGGATCTTCTGAAGGAATGAACAAGTGTAGCGATAAATCAGATTTGCCTATCATCCACTTGGAATGCCAAGAGGTGTCTCATAAGATCACAAAATGAACACTCTTAACAAACCTAGGCATAGGATGATGGTGAAGGTCCTCACATGGTTGGAAAACAGAAACATGAAACAAAGTGACCAAGTTTCATAGAGACAGAGATGTCAAATGGGGAGTCACAAGCAACTGTGATGGTATCCTGGCATATTCATAAGTGATATGGAAAAGTGGGTGAACAATGAAATGCCATGGTATGTTGATGATATTAACTTATTCATGGTAGTAAAAAGGATGGCTGCTTTCAGAGAACAGAGGAACTCCAGGAGACTCGGTGATGGGCAGATGAAATTCATCATAGATAAATGTAAAGTAAATCATGTATGGAAGAAACAATTCCAACTCTACATACACACTGAGAGGCTCTGGCCAATCAGGAACATCAATATAATGATCAACAGAAGTCAAAACAAATACACATTTGGGAATAATTAAGAAATAAATGGAAAATAAATCAGAAATTATCATTATGACTATGTAGAAAACTATGCTGCACCTTCTTGTTAAATACTATAAGTTATAGTGTTCCCACATCAAAAAGGGTACAGTGAAAATTGTGAAGTTTTAGAGGAGAATGACAGTGATTATCAAGGTAAGAAATGTTTTCTGCACAAGAAGTGACAAAACAGACTAGGACCCTTCAGCCTGGAAAAGACACAGCAGGGTGAGGGGGACATGGCACAAATGCATACAGTCATGAGCATAACACGGAGACTGAGTAAGGACGTTGCTCTCTACCCATAAAGAGCTACAGTGCATAAAAATTAGTATACATTTAAAGGAAAAGTCCTAGTTCTTTGAAGGTGATAAAATGCAAAGCATTACTTCTGTCTAGGAAAGCCCCTGACCAAAGGCCATGAGATGTTTGGACAGTAGTCCAGGAAATATCATTACATTTTTGCCATGTTCTGGACATTCACTGCTGGCCTTTGTCCGACATAAGACTTTGTCAGAAATGGTCTGAACTGATTTGGTGTCCCTCATGGTCCTCATGTAACACTGAGACAATTCACTACTGCCAGTCTGAATGCAATCTTGTGACTGTAGTCTCCATAAGGGTTTTTTTATTTGTAATTTTATTTTTATTTGGTTTTTTTATTTAATGTATTTATTTGGTTTTTTATTTAATGTATTTAGAAAAATGACAGCACTAGATATGGTACTGGTATATTTGACTGAATACATAAGAAATGGCTGGAACATTTCCTGTCAGTTTGCACAAAGAGCACAATGTATTTAATAAAAGTCTCTTTCTGTAGATTTTTCTTTCTAATCATGCAGGTATTGCCCAATCACTTCAAAAAAGCTGATAGCATCAGACAGATTTCCAGCTGTGCCTTATCTGAAACCAGGAAATAATGTGTAAACTTGCTCGTGGAATAATGAGCAAGCAATTAACAGAATCAGGATACTTTCCAAGTAGACCCCCCTCTCTCCCCATACAAAGCTTCCCACATGTCAATGGTGCACTTCAAAAAACTTGGAGATATTTTTCTGCATTTTTCCTATTACCTCTCCAGGGCTGGCTTTAGTGCATCCCACGTTATGTCACTGGTTTACCTTTGAACAGACGAGCATCATTTTACCTAATAGCTAGACAGCCACAGGATGAAGCAGGCAGATCTGTGTGTCCTTCACCTGACTCGTAGGTGGTCTGGGGTTTTTTGAGCCTAAGAATTCCTTCCAGAGCCTTAGATGAAACACGGTTAGCCTGGTTTGCTGGAGTAAATACTCCACCATACCTCTGGTTTGAAGATGCCCGAGGAACCAGCTATTGGTTCAGAACCGCTACCTCCCTGCCAGGGTGTCGAGCACCTAGGAGCACAGTTCCTAACTTTGTTTCCTCCAAAACAGACTTAGTTCCTGTACACCAAAACTATGGGAGTCAAACAAATTCAGAGTAAACAGGAATATTCAGGTGATCCACTCTGTAACCACACAATGCTACGAGCAAAAACTGTAATGTAGATACTTCCATATATGTGAATGCTTCTGCAGAGGCAAGCTACATGTAAGTGTTATTACTGCTTAGAATGGGTATCGTGATGCACTAGCTATAAGGGAAAATGGAAAATAAAAGTTTTAATAGAAGGTACTCAAGATACTCTTCAGTGTATCAGGTCAAAAAAATCCTCCTTTCTAACAAACTTCTATTTCAATTTTTTCTGTAAAAAATATTTTCATAGACTATTGCTAAAAATAACTGAAGCAATTAATTAAAAAGTAATTATTTTAAGTATTATACAAATATATTTCTACAGCTAGAAAAGATATATTACAAATAATGAACAAAGCATACAGCCTTGGGAACTCAGCTGGCGGTAATTTAGAAGTTAACTCCACCATCTCTGATTTCCCTTCTTCCTCTCAATCAAACAGCTTCTACCCTATAAATCACCCAGAAGAAAGAAATGGAATGAAAAAGAGATATTTGAAACTCTAATACTTTCTCAGAAACTGCAGCTTTAAACTTCCTTTTCAGTACAAAATACTGGAAAGGTAAGGAACAAAATAACTAATTTAGCTAGGAGATTGTATCACTTACCTTGGGGTAACTGTTGATTCTGGTTGTTTCCATGTGATTTAGTAGGTGTGCTGGAGGTCTCACAGAAGGAAAAAAACCCAGGATCACTGTAATGAAATAATTCTTAAAACATCACTTTTTCTATTATTTCCTCTTAGCTTGCTTTTTATTCCTGCTGTATATTATGCTTTCACAACATTTTGGTTGATCTGACCCTTTTGATACCATACCACATTGTAATAAAAAGAGATGCATTTCTTGGCAAGGAAATGACAAAACTGTGGCAGCTTCATATACCAGTTGTTAAAACATAGTTGATGAAACATTCTGTTTGTTGTTTGGTAGCTTAGCTACTTCATCAAGCATTCTGCTTATTTCCCCTCATTACTGGAATTATGCCTTTCAGCTACGGAGACCAAAAACATTAATATATGATTTAGGCAACAAGAATATTAAAAGTGTGTGTGAATGAAATACTGACTAGGCTAAAAAGAAAATGGGAAATTAGAATTTTAATGCTGAGCATTCTCATTCCCCTGGATCATCATACAGATCTTACACATGGTTTTAAGGGTACATGTTCAAAACATTAGGCCCATTCTTCTTCTATATTAGTAGAAGCTGTACATAGTCTTTCCATCTGGAAAATAAATAAAAAAAAGAAATCTGAATTTTTCAGTATCTTGAATGACACAAAGAATAAAACTTTATTTTAGAATGTCCTTGGTCTTTAGCTTGCATTACACACTAGTTTAACCATTACAATTTTTTTTTTTCTGACTTGCTGACCGCAGGCACCCCTGCACCTAAAACAAAACAAAACTTACAACCCCCACCCTAAAGCCATGAACACTTAACATTTCAAAGCATCTTGGAGTATCATTCCATGATGAACTCAAAGACGACCATACATCTGCATATATAGGTACAGCACTCGAAAATTGTTAATATGACTTGAATTGTGAGAACAAGAAAACTTAGGAAATACTTCAAATGACTCAAAATACCCTCTTCATCCCAAGCAATCTAGCAAAAAAGTGCCTGAATTTCAATTTAAAAAGTCACAGCATTTATTTAGAACCTGGAAATTGATAGTTTTACCTTTTCTGATTATGTAATTTTTTTTTCTAAAAGATTAAGTGATTTCTATCTCATTGACATTTGCATTTTATGTTAGCAATCTCTACCAAGAATAATAAACCAGTCCCGAAAGTGCCAAGCAATGACTTAAAAGAAATTCCTAAGCATTCAAATTTTCAAAGATTGGATTAGAAAAATGATTCAGAATTAGCCATCACTGCTCCTGCTAAAGGTAATGGTAAACAAAACTCCCATGATTCTTAACAAGATAAAATTAGGTCAATGCTGAGAGCTTCTACTCCCATGAAGCAAAAAAGCAAGATACTACCAATATTTTTGCCATAAATTCAAAGCAGATAAAAGGAACCTGCTACATATTTGCTGGTATGTTCAGGCACAGAAAAGCAAACAAGTTGGGACCAGGAAAAATATCACCTTTTTTACAAGCAGCATGGAGCGATTGTGGAATGATGGTGCTCCAAGGATCTGAGGAAAGCGCAGATCCTCCAGTTCTTTCAGAGTTTGATGGAAGAAAAATATACAAGGCTGGCAACGTCACAAAATATATGGGATACATAGATTTTAAGGATTTTTTTTCCTCCTATCCTTGTGTGTAGTCATGATTAAATATACGGATGGAGAATGCAGTGTTAAAACATGATGAATGAAGATGAGTTTTAATTGGGGTTAGAAAATGGAGATTGTCTGGCAAGTATACAATGGATTATTATTACAAGAGCATCGATTTAATAACTTATTAGATTGTTGTTGCACCCAGAAGGCTGTTCTTGACCTAAATAGCACTCTCCAATGAATATATGTGGGAGTATGTATACATATACATGTGCATGTATGTGTTAATGTGTAAATTATTTCCTGTTTCCTTTTAAATAATAATAGTATGCTCCCCATTGTCTTTAGCTACTCTTAACTCTGAATTTCTTACGGGCCTCATGGTAGCAAAGTGCCTGGAAAGCAGACTCAGAAAATAGAAATTTTGAAGTTTAACATCCATTTTGGAAAAAGCATGAAGAAAGCTGTGATAGAGATGAACAGACAGATAGCAAATGGTGTTTCACTTGCATAGAGGAAACTGTGGAGAAGGAAATAGAGAAAGGACAAGCCAGATAGGCAGGGAGTATCATAGCTGTGGAAGACCTTAAAAATAAGGAAAAGCAATCTGAACTTGAATTGCTATGAAATTGGGAGCCAGAGGATTGATTCAAGGAATGCAAATGATATTATTGAAGAGGCAGGGAAAGTAAATGAGATTAGTACTGAATCACTGTGGGTGCTAAAGTAAAAAAAATAATAAAAGTAATGGATGGAGAGGACCAAGGAAGTTGTGGTACTATGCTATTTTTGATTGACAGGTAAGGATGGTGCTATCCCCATCACTGTGAGAAAAAATATGGGAAGCTGGAAGAGTAAAAGAGAAAATTAAATTCTGGATGGATAGACAGACTTTAGGAAATGAGATGCTATAAAGGCTATGGGGGGAAAAAAAAAGACTGAAAGGATGAGGATAAATTTGTTCTGGAAGTAAAAATTTCAGATTACTACATAGCTTGCAAATGTATCCAGGAATCAGACTTAAGTGTTATGTAGATAGATACATTGCTCAAATAAGACTTATTGTACTGTCCTATCTTCTTGATTCGCTGGGGAACAGTCACAAGTCTAAAATTTATCCCAGAATAAACATCCTTCTTTCAAATTGTACCTGGATATCCTAAGAAACAAAGCTCATGCAGGCATGCTGCCTACCTTCCCTCTTAAAAAACTTTCCAATAAATAATCGAATTTCAACCATGTTTGATATGTCTAGTTGCATCAGAAACATTAAGCCCAAGAAAATCAGCTGCTGACCAGAAAAAAGAGATCAAATTTGTATCCCCGCAGAATAAGCAACAATTTGAGTTCTCATTCATCAGCTGGTCAACCAAACAGCATACATATTCTTTTCAATAAATTAGCTCAGTAGTAGCTTGAAAGCAGTCACAGAGTACACTTTTTTATCCATCCAGGAATTTGGAGGCCTGAGAAGGTCAAGGTACTGTGGAAGAGCATAGGGAATAGAGTGTGGAAGTGTAAGTAATTGCTATTGGGGGAAAAAGAAAAGGAGGGAAAAAAAAAAGTGCCTATTAAACATAAACACTTAGAAACACAGCATCATGAATTCCAGTGTTCACGAAACAACTTCTTCCATTAGAAGATTCTCCCTTTGAGGTATGTATAAAAGAGAAAACAAAGAAAAATATCTGTTACATTCTTTACGAGCCATTTTTCATTTTCCAGTGACTACTACTTAGATCAATTACAGACACATCAGAGAGAGTTCAGGTTAGCTCACACACAGCATATTTGTATTGTGCACTTCTACTACTTAAAGTTTCCCTTTGGCCTGAATGTTTCATGTCCTACATGAGACAAGATTCCAGTCTAGATATTTCATGTAGGTGTAGCCTAAAAATTCTGGTGCCCTCATGATTGCTCTGAGAACCTGTGAAGAAGGCAAGTCTAGTCCCACCGTCCTCATTCCACCCATACCACCTTGGCATTCTTTTGTCACACAATAAAATAATCTATTACCAGTTAGGCATAAATGAAGACAAATCTTAGAAGCTAAGAAAGGCGTTACTGTATGAGCTGGGGTGGCACTGCCAAAATACCCAGATGTGCTGATCCAATTCTCCTGTAAAAAACCTCTGCAAGTTCAGTAACCTATCTGACTTGTTAAAGCAAATTTTGACGAACATAACATTAAATTGCACAGAGGCCAAAGCAGCTTCAAGTTCCTGTTCCAGGAAAAGGAACAGCAAAATCCATATAACTCTAAATATTTTTTTTCAAGATCTATCTTTTTTTTTTTAATTTATAAAATACAGTCTTTACAAACAATTGAATTTTAATTTACTTGCAACATTCATTGATGTTACATGGTAACAGTGTGAACAAAAAATATCTACAATATCGTACATTTATATGCACAGTCCTCAACATACACATAATTCAGTGTCTGGGAGCAAAATCCACTGCAGAGCAATGAATTAGCAATCCAAAGATTAGGAATCAATGCAGTTAAAATGACTGAACATATACCTAATGGCATTCTCATGATCCAGATCCAGTATCTGGAGAAAGAGAAAAATTCTATAAAGTCTCTGATAAAGCTTAAGGTATTTACAGATCAATAAATGATGAGCACACTTCTACTCCAGCTAAGCAGATACTTGTTTCCAGTTAGAAACAAAGATTAGTGTTGTGGAATGAACTTCGTTTCACAAAGTCCAACAGCTAAGTATTTACACAAAAACAAGCACTTTGCATCCTCACTGATTTTACTGAGGCTTGGCAAAGTAAGCTTTGGTTTATATTTAGATTCTAATGAAGTTAATCAGATATTGTCATGTGCACATTACCATGGCAGGAGGGCACACACATTTCATCATGTTCCCAAAATCCCCTCCCACGCCGTGCACCAATACAGCACTCAACCTGCTATTTTAGAGGTCTTCCTTGGTGGTGGGGAAAGTATCTGTAGGTGAAAGAAGGATCAGGAAGAGAAGTCTGGAACTCTTCTAGCCCTCCTTTGTTACACATTTTGGGAGGTGTTATGGAGGGGCTAGGATTAACATTCACATCACTGCATAGCTCAGGAATCAGATAACATCTTTACAAGTTTTGTGACCTCTTTTGGAGCTCTCAGCTGTCATGTGAAATTTCTGTGCAGATATGTCCTGCATCAATCTTGGAAAAATAAAGTAAATTTACTTCCTATTCTAGGTAAAGGATCTGGATCAACATTTTTTTCCCCATCATCTAGCAATTTGTGTGTTCAATATTCACATTACCCCTGATTCACTCTATCAACTGGGCTCTGCTGTGCTGTAGAACAAGTCTGTTTCCTCTAAGCAGTCACTTTTCAATAATACTTCACAATTTATAATTTTGGTGATCATTTCTTAAAATAAATCCCAGTGGCTGAAGCCTGCAGTTTCCATACTAAGCTAAATCAGATTTTGCAGTCATTCTTAAATCCACCTAATTCTGAAATATATTCCCTGTCATAAAGCTGCAGCTGAGAAAAAAATAAGCCCGTACAGGCAGATCATGCTATACACAAGGCTGAGGGTTGGGATTTTGGAAAGCTTTTAGTAGCTTCTAAAGCACAGAAAACAGAAATCAGTTTCCACATATTACATCTTTTTGTGTCTGACTTTTATGTGATGATAATGTGATGATGCCCAGTGATACGGTTTCATAGGTTCTAGCTGAGACCTAGATTTGTAAGGACATGAGCTAAGTAAGATTTAGGTAGTGTCAGATATAGCTGATAATACTGATAATGTACTTGCTAGCACTTCTGGGCAAGATATGGTGCCTTGCCATAAAAACTGGTGCCTTAGTATACATTTATAATTATTTAGAACTACCACCAAACTAGCACTTAGTGCTCCTTTCCCTTCTCTGCCATGCTGTTCTCCTCCTCCATGTGATCCACCAGTCTTGCCTCCTTCCGGTGCCTTCCTGTGCTAACAAGAACACTGAGTAAATGAGGGTAAAGATTTTGATGCCTGATACCCAAATTCAGAGGCTCAGGGTCTGGTGCAATCAAATCTTTGCTCCAGGAGAATGGCTCACATCTGACAGAGCTACATCTTGCCCAGAGGGTGCACAGGATGGCAGAAGAAGAACTTTCCTTGCTCATAAAACAGCCTAATTGTTCTTAAATATTTGTTATTAAATTGTTGTTAAATATTTCATTATTGTAGCAAAACTGAAATGATGATATGGAAATTTTAATGGATTCCTCATTTTGTATCCTCTGGCCAGCAATTCACATTTATTTAAACCTGTGATGCATCACATACAAATGGCCATTAACATTCTTACCCAAAGTGCAGAATTGTGCCACTAACAAAACCAGTATTTTCTCTATTTTTTTAAACTGTGTTACGATAATATATTCTAGTGTTATGAAGGCTGAAGGACTCCTTGAGTATTATAACCAGGCTAACGTACACAGTGTTATACAAATACTTAATTCACTGAATTAGTCCCTAGTTATCTGGCATTTCAATGTCAAGATACCACTTACGGTACATAAGGCACTACAGCTTGGACCCTTCTCACATTGTTGGTACTTTGGATTTGTATTCTTCTCCTCATATGCTGCATAAATTTAATGCAAGATTTCTCTGTTATGATCAACAGTCTAAATACAACTCTTTCGGGGTAAAGAATCTTCAATACATTTTTCACTCTGATAAGAGAATTTAACTGCAAGGATTCATTGACATTATAGACTGAGGCTGAGAGCAGAATTCGTCCTTTTGTCTAAGAACTTTTAAAAGCTGGAACTCTTTGTGATTTTACCAAAAGTATTAACTGAGATCTCACCCATTTTATTTTTGTAAGGAACTTGGGCTTTGAGTCTTAAGTGTCTGAAACTACAAAAGCTCCATGGAAATTAAACTACTGTGAAAAAACAGGCAAAAAAGAGCCTTTGATTCCCGCCCCCCCCCCAAAAGTATCAGTATACAGTTCTAAGAAGAAGAGCAAATTCCAGTAATCAAACAGTCACTGTTTTCTAAACTAAAACAATAATAAACTAAATAGACTTATCTTTTAAGTGAGTAAAACTCTGTACTGGGAGATACAAATGCAAACGCTGATGTCATGCAACAGCATCCTCTCTTTTTGCACTCTTTTGCAAAACTGGGAAATATTCAGAAGCTCCTATCCATTCCTTTTTAAAGAACTGCATTATTATAATAATAATAAAATAAAAACACAGACTTAAATTTATCAGGAAATATAAATAATTAATACTTTCTACACTGTATGACCAACTGGGCTGTTTTGGGATGGGACAGGAAGGGAAGGGGAGAAAAAGCGAAATGGAAGCATTATGATCTTTGTTTGTCACAAAGTTTTTCATACATTTCTGCCCACTACATTCATGCTGTTCCCAAAAGGCCTTATATTACTTGTTAATTGCAATTACAGACACAGCTATGTTGACACTTTCCATGGCCATTAATATTCAAGGTTTCCAAATTTCCCTTGTCTATAAATTTTCAATTTTATGAAGAGCAGATGACACAGGAACTTCATGTTCAGTCATTCCATAAAGACAAGGGTTTAGACCTCAGACAGAAGCCTTGCTTTAGTCTTAACTGATGAAAATTGTATTGCTGCCTATGGGTTTTTGTAAAGAATTCCTATCTGCCACATTTAAAAAAGTGTAAAATCTAAGTGCATCAACTGTTATTCTCAGTAAAAAGGCAGTGGGCAATTGAAAAGTTCCTACAGAATAGCACTTGTGTATTTTTTAACATTCATGTTGAATACATTATAGTGCAAACCATATCCATACTCCAAAGAGCAACTCCAGGGGTACACAAACACACTACAACACCTATTGCCACAGCCATTAACAAACAGTCTGGAAGGACAATTGTGAAAAGAAAAAGTAATACTAGCAAGGACTAATGTCTACACCAGTAGGCAGAAAAAACGTAAAGGGTAAATTCAGTTTATTAAGAATCATTGTGAAGTTCCCCTTATTTTTTACTTGGTGTTCCCAATGACAACTAAGCACCGTGCTGACCTATTCTGGATAAAATCCACCCTGTGAAACGGGGCCCTCACAAGGGACTGATTTGGTTCTAACAACTGACTAAATGTTTTCATGTAAAACACAAATGTTTTGATATTAATAGCCAAATGTGTTTGCAAATACTTTTAGTAGTTAATTCATTTTAAAAATACCGTTGATAAGTAGCCTATCTTATGTCCTTTGTTTCAAAAGTAATCAGAATCACAGAAGCAAACACTTGCTTCTTTTTTTCTCTCATCCTTTCCTTTTTGTGTTCACTAAGGTAATGACAGATACACATAGGGATGATTTGTAATTAAATTAAATTCAGCAACAAAAAGTGTGTAAAATGCATTTACTCCAAAACAATAAACAAGTACATGATTAATTGCTTGCAATATGCCTACCTTTGATGTGTGAAAATAAAGATGATGCAGCAGCTGAGTACCTTTGAATCAATTCAGCATCCACCTGGTAGAAAAGCGCATCATTTACCGCAGACTTAGACAGGTTTCATGAAAGAATTTCCCAGATCTCTAGTGGAAATTCACCAGAACAGAAAAAATTTATATCCATTTAATTCTTCCTCCTCTGCCACCATCACTTAGACCAATTCCCAGAGCAAAAAAATCCCCCCAAATGTCTATAAATCAAACTATGTGATAGGGGGAAAACTAGAAAACACAACTACATATTTTTAGACACTCTGATAACAGAGAAATATAATCAGCACTTTCACATTGTTTATCTTTTCTCATCATTTGTCATAATTTCCTATGTATCCAGAGATTATACTCATACAAACTGCAAAGAAATAAAATATAGAAGAAGAGTCCTTTAGTAGTGGCATCTAATCTCATTAATAGTCACTGTGTTTTGAATCCCTGAGCACTATGCTGTACTACACTGTAGTATAATAACACTTATTAAATATACCAATATGGAGAATATACAATTACATACACAATGAAAATCAAGAGGAAGAGATGTGGTAATAACAAAGACCATTCCTCCTGTGTGCAGAATTCTACTACTCTGCCTGTAATTTCAAACATGTAAGAGTGTTCACCCTACTTACTGTTTTTCGGTATCTATAATATTTCTGGAGGAATCTTGGATTGCTGCTAGTTTCCTTTGTTTTACTGGAGAAGTAGTTCCATTTCAGTGGCGAGTAATGATAATACAGATTATCTGAAGATTTGTTTAGGGTTAATTCTTTACGGTACTCATCTAAAATGTGTTGCTGTCAAAGCAATAGTTTATGCTGAATTTCAGCAGGGATGCAAGTCAAAATCTATACTGGATGAGTTTGGGAAAATACTTCTCCCCCCCTGCCCCAAATCTTATAGATATATCCAGAATGCCAGAAAGTTGAGATTCCGAGATGTGAGCAACTGAATGTGAAGAAATGTAACAGTTCAATTCACTGTAAATTGAATAAACAAGGTTTTGTAGCAGTGCTAAAATATTTACACCCACATCCCCACACACATCTGCACTCTCTTGCTACATCTCACACTCAGAGATATTACACCCTTTTGTAAGTGGATGTAGAGAATAAAGAAGAAAGGGAAAGTCAAGTCACTAACTTCTAATTTTGTTTTCTTGTAGTAGCTGTAGTCTATTAACAGTTTAATAGCAAAAAGATAAATCTGTGAATGTTCATATAATAGGATGGCACCTTCAATCCTGCCTAATGTCACATGATGCAGGAACTACCTGTATTTGTAGTTTTTTATTATGATTTCACAAATACAGGAAAAAGCACATTCATATGAATAGACCTAATATTTCCAAGAAAACATTTTACTAGATATGGAAATACTTAAGAGATAACGACTAACAAAAGTAGCAATCCTTTTATTCCTAAGCAGAACATGAGAAGCTCAGTCAAATGCACGGAGATAAACAGCACTATGACTACAAGCAACTGGTGTTGCTAATATCTGCTTAGCTCCTTGGAGATTGGTTGCATTCATTTCCTATCAGATGACCACTTGAGTTTCACAGCCTGCTCTACAGCTCTTTTTACAATAGGGAGTGTTCTGCCCAAGCCCTGGCAAGTTGTCATTGATTGTTTCAAATGTTCTGTATTCAGCTATTCACAGAATGATTCCCTGGCTTTTCAAACTGTAAGCTAGCCTAGTGTGTCAAATATGCTTCTGAAGATAAAGGCATTTGTAAATGTAAAGGCATCTGTAAATGTGAAAGGTGCTTAACTATGTATGCAGCCTTTACAAAGCACAGGCAGCAAGCGTGAGACTGTTACCAGTGAGAAAGAAAATAATTCAGCATCATTTTTCCTCTTTCTGAATTCAGATTTCAAAATAAAGATTTAGTAGACTCACACATAATGAAGTTAGGAATTTTAACAATACATCAGCTCTGGCCTACCACTACTTCTCTATTTTCAGTGCCACAGAAATGTTAGCACTGTGTCTCCCAAGGAGCTATGATCGCTTTACAGTGTGCAAAGTATATAAATACAGGGGCTGGGAGGCCTCAGTGGGAAAACCTACTGGCATCAAAACAATAAACACTCTGGCATATATTTACTGACACAAAACCCTGGCATGCATTTGCATACATTTACTCAGAAAAACAGAAAAGAACCAGAGGTCCAAGTGGAGGAAAAAGGCAGTGAGACCCTAACATTTCAATACTTAATTACTCCCTAAACTTCCCTCAAACCATGATTCTGTTATCTTCTCACTTCTTCCTCATATTTCCCTATCTCCTTCCCACAACTCTGTTCCTTTTAGAAATGGAGAAAGAAAATGGAAGATTTTCAACTCTTTTTGGGCTTGGAGATTTAGGGTTAAGATCAGCAACTAAAGATTTTCATGTTTTCCCAATCCTGATGAGCAGAAATGTATCAGCAACAGCATGGTTGTAGATGAATTCTGCTTTACGCAAGCAGAAACAACATGGCCTAGCTACTTGCTGTTAGCTTGGTTTGGGTTTTGGGGGTAGGGTGGGGGTTGTAGGGTTGTAATGAATGGGGTGAGAGTTAAGAAAGAACCAGCTATTTCATGTATTAAGGGAGCAAACTGTCTGCCCTAACGTAGGTCAACTCATATGGTTCACCCTGCTTGTGAGGGTGGGAAGATATAGAAAACCAGACGATCAAACAAGGTGAGAGCTGGCCAACTAGGAAGGTCTGAATTTTGTACTTAGCTGAGAAACAGGCTTAGATAAGTCACTTCAGCTCTGTGTGCCCTGGATTTCCTAACCATAAAATGAGCATCATTAGGTTACTGAGCTCTTCAGTTAAGACAAATGGTGTCCGTAAGAACTGCTGTGATAATTTCCCTAAATAAAAACTCACATAGTGGACTCCTAAAAGGACTCGGACCGTGCTGGTTCCTAAAGATCCACAGGTTTGCCCCACCAGTACTGAGGCTCAGCTGTTGGTATCAGAGGGTGGCCTGGCCTCTTCCCAGCCCTCAGCTCCGTTAGAGCTTAATTCATGGGACATTCATGGCTTGCTTGAATGGGACTATTACCTTTCAAGCTTGATTCTGTAGGAAACCTAATATATTCTGTATCTTCACCTTTTCTGAGGCATATCTAGAGGACTAGAGAAAGATCATATTTCATCTGTTATTCTCTAATCAACTTCTGAACAGATTCTGTGCTCAGACTTGCCAGTCCTACTGATATGGGCAACAGATTATTCCTTCTCTTTGTAATTTGCCACCCTGCCACTCTGAGCAAGTGATGTACCAGATATCCAGATTCCCCAGCTGCTGGGAATCAGGAGATGTACCACTGTCTTGAAATGCGTGCCTTGGACTTGTTCACATTCATACCCAGGAAGTTCAGGACATGACTCACTGGACAAATCACTTTTAGCTCTGCATATGCCACACAGAAAAACTTCTGCATGACTGAAAGAAGAAAGGAAACAAAGGATATGGACACATGAGGATGTACGTATTCCTGCATGGATTTGAAAAATGGAAGGAATTAACTTTTAAAGACTTTTCTCTTTAAATTTGTTTCTCTAAAAAGAGTTAAAGCCTTTCCTTCTTTAATTTTCTAAAGTAAATCAATCTCTCTTTTCATTGATCATGAACCAGTATGCATTCAAAGTTTTAATGAAAAATAAATTAAATACTTTTTACTATATTTCTCGATTTTAGTTTTCAAGGTGTTGCATATAAGGGATGATGACCTTATTACGTGAGAAGCTGAAACAGGTTAGTTTGACTGTGATACTCCGTCCACCAAGATGACTTCCAAGTATCTGCCATGTAAAACTGAGTATGTATGCTTCTGCAAAAGAGATGGGAAAGATGGCAGCCATACTGACTTTGGTAGTATATCTCTTATATCTGTTCCTTTCTCTCCCCCTACTAAATTTGGTATTGCTGTAGGGATCTGCATCAACTCCCTTTCAAAAAATCTCCCAAAACTTATTGAAGTCTGTGCTTCTGACAATATCTATTCAGCCTAAACAGGTCTGAACACATGAAAGAGCAAAATATGTGCAAACATCGAGCAAACAAGTGGGGGAAGAATTCCTTTCTTATGTTGCTAATACACGCAACAACTGCCCTCTCGCTATTATTTTTTTTTCTGAAAAGCTCAGTCTCAGGCCAGTTGGCTGTAAGTACAAAACAAAAGCAGCTGAAGGACATTTTGTCAACTGGGGGAAAAAAAAAACAAACAACCGACAAACATCACAAAAAAACCCAAGCTGGGCAGCTATCTGACTCAAAATTTCAATCACTCCAAGACCCATTTCAGAAATACCTACAGAATAACCAATCTTGGAAGGTCAATACCTTTTCACTTATGGGGAGCTAAAGAGGTCTCTGCACAGAAATGCTTGCAGACCTGGGGTCCAGCCTTACCATCTAGCTGGACAGCTGGTTTTCTGGTATGCCACCTTCCGTGTGGCGGCTGGATTCTCCTGCCACCTACTGCAATGCAAATCAGAACGGCGGGTGCTGCTTCCTCCCCACTATCTGAAGGAGGTTACGGATTGCCCTAAACCAAGAGCTGGCAACCAATCACAGGTGATGTGCCAGACTGTGTGTTTCTTTCCCAAATCAGAGTTTCAGCATAGTGGCAGAGATATAAACCATTCAGCCTCTCAAAGAGGCAAGTTGTTAGTCATTAGTTGATTTTTAACCCAACGTGAGCTCAGAGGCATTCCTTTCCTGAAGGGGCATGATTAAACCATAATAATGACCATATCTTGCTCATCCCAGCTGTTTGTCCCCATTCTATCTAACTTCAGCCATCTAAAAGTCTGGCATTTAAGGCAGGCAGTCATTTACACTCCTACAGTGGGGACAGTCAGGCAGCTACAGAGGGAAACTTTTTCCACTTTTTTTAGTCACCTACTACAGGAGAGAATGGAAAATACATTTCATTATAAAGGGAGCCTAGAATAAATGCCTAAAATAGAAAAGCTAAATTCAAGTTACCATATTTAGCAAAAAAGATGATGGTTTTTTTTCCCCCAAGTATTTTAACTTAAAAAATTGGTTCATCTTCCTTTAGGATTAGTGAAGGCAAAGTGAGTGTGCACTGTGGGAGGCCTCCTAAGCGAAGAAGGAGCACAAATATGCCCAAAGCAGCTCTAAGTTTAAATAAAACATGGTGTTAGCATGTTAGCTGTTTTTCTCAGTGACTTGTGAAGTTGTGTGGTATACTGTAATTCAGAAAACTCTACAGTGATCTTTCACAGTTTTATGAGTCTCCCTGAATCTTATAAGTGATGTGTGAAATAGCAGATCATCTGGAGATGAGAAAAATGAGTGCAACAGGGAAGGTACCAAAAGGTATGCAATGCATATTTTAAGCTTGGTGGTGCCTCTTGTGGAGAAAAAATAAGATTTGTGGTGCTGGGAGAACATATAAAGTGTATACGAGTATATACACTTACAACGTGTGTAAGTGCACCCAAAATAGAATTCTCACAAAGTAGAACAAGTTGTAGAATTTCTGCACACTCCAAGAAAAGACAGAAACCCCGTTATATAGGAAATCATTAAACTGAAAGATCAAGAAATAGCACAAGCAGAAAACACTCCATAGAGAGAATTCAAGGCGAGTAATAGTCGATGTGTACAAATGATGTGGCACAATGGATTTTGCCTACAGTGAGGAACTTTGTTATACCCACACCTACTTTCTAACTTCACTAGAAAAATCACTGCATTCCAGCAGTATGTGATTGGATTATGTAGAGACCGCAATTACCTGCTGAGCCAAATGGGTAATGCCAATGAGACTCCAGTTTATTGTGACACACCACCCAATTACACCATGGAAGAAATAGGCACAAAATTTGTCATCATAAAAAAGTTTGGGGAATGAAAAAATGCACATTACAGTCATGTTGGCAGTGTTAGCAGATGGTATGAAATTGCCACCATATGTGATTCTGAAGCGTAAAACAATGCCGAAGGAACAGCTGCCTACTGGAATAATTGTTAGGTGTCAAAACCAGGATGGATGTCTAAAGACTTAATGAAGGATTGGTTGAACGTTGCTCAGAATAGGCCACCAGGTGTGCTATTAACAAAAAGGAGGAATGCTTGTCCTAGATGCATTCAAAGGGCACCTACCACTAGCAAAAAATATTATCAGAGAAGTTAACAATGTTCACTGGTCATAACGGAAGGAGGGCATTCACAGCTGCAGGTGGCTCGATATGCTAGTGAACAAGCCTTATGAAGACCATTTGAAGTCTGTATATTCAAAATGGCTTTAGAGAGGTGATCATGCTATAATTCCTACAGAAAAAAAAATGGAGCCAGGCACAACAATGGATTTAGACAGCATGGTACCAGATAAATTCAGGAGTTGAAGTTCAAAGTTTTAAGAAACTCCATATTTCATATTCCATAGGTGGAACCAAAGACAATTTGTTTGAGTTCCAAGAATTTGAGAGCAGGGAAAACACTGAAAATGACCAAGAAATTGTGCATGAACAGGAGAGGGACAGTGATGGAAATGAAGAGGGATAAGATATGTCATAAACCTTTTTTGTTTATAACCTTCTATTTTGGGGAGAAATCGTCTCGTATTCAGAGTTGTCATCTTTCATGATTAATATAGTAGAAGACTCCGATGTTCAGTCTCCACATCACAACTGCAACTGCACCAAGGAGGAGGTCAGAGCTGCCTTGCAGAACCACTGTGTATCATGAACTATGACCAGCAAGGTGTCTGAGGAAGGTAATTGAACAGACAATAGTGTATCTTCTCTACTAGTTTAAATTTTCTATGAACTGGTGAAATTCAGTTGAAAAAAACTGCATTATCAGAGCACCTCTGTCTTACAGATTGAAGACAATAGCACAGATCACTCAAGAGCCAATTAACCTACAGCTCATACAACATCTCACATTTTCACAACATGGTCTCACCTTTTTTCTTGTTCCTAAAACCCCAAAAAAACCTAAACCAATTCCAGTCATATAAAGTGTCTCTGCACCCAGGGAAAGATACAAATTCCATCACAAAATATTTTTATGCATTTGTCATGTGTCCTCTGGGATTTTGGTGTATCACTCATCCATTTTTTTTCTCCCTGAATACAGGATTGCACTAGTGACTAGATGACTTTGAAATGTCTTGTGTTTTAAATTAATAAGAATATATAAGCAGCATAAGAATATAATTTAGTGCTACTTCTGTATAAATATATCTAGATAGGTGGTTATAAACACACAAGAGCCCTTACAAAACTTCAAAGCCTACTCACACTACTGAGTTGCTTTTTCCTATTGCAAGATTCAGAGGCATAACAGTTTAAACACTGTTATGATAGCAGGCGTTTCTGCATTAAAAAGCTTCAGCATGAAGAACTGCCTAACAAGAATATAATCAAGTCCGTATAAAGAGATCAACTGCTTCCTGCCATGCTTAATGTAGTCTACCTTTTCTTAATGGCAGTTTCTCCCAGAAGCAACCAAAATTTCTGAATTCAAACACAATTGCATTGGAAATTTTAAGACCTGAGGAGATTGACACAGTTCTTGCCCATTTCTATGGAAGTAGCACTGGGAGATGATTCCTCATTTCTGCTCATAGAGCATGTTCTTAAGAGTGTGGTTTAAAAGACTCCGGAGATGGACGTTTTAAATAGATTAACTGAATATTTGCGCCTTTCCTACTTCTTAGTCGCTGTAATAATTTAGGACTAAATCTTTCTTGAACCATTCTACTTCATCCTCAGATGCATCCTCCATCGTCCTTCATCGGCACTAAGACTTCTCTTGGTAATGACAGGGGCAGACTCAGTGCCCAGACAGCCATCCCAGTAGAGGAATATGAAGTTACATTATGGTCATCTCTATTCACACATGCTTTTGGTGTCGTTCTTGTTCCTTGACATCGCATCCCAAACTCGGTCTGCATTATTTCAGAACTAGTTTTTATATCTAAAATTTAAAATGAAATTAAGTGGAACGATCTTTTAGTCTGTGCTGAATAACTTCAGATTTTGCACAATCCTGAAAAATATGAGGTTGCTATATTGAAATTAATTTAAATCTATCCTCAATATGGCTGATATTTATCACTTTTTATGACATATCTCTGTGAAGGAATGGTACCTTGGCTTCTTAAATATTACAAAGTCAAGATGTTTAAATTTACAGTTCCCACAGAAGCTTTAACTCTATTGCCCTGTGTGTATAGTTTTTAACAAGACCTTTCACTACATGATCACATGCAGTACTTATGGGGAAAACAGACTGCTAGCTACCGTACGTTGCTAGATTTATTGGGAATGGGCTGGGAATAAGTGTTGCTTAGAAGGTTGTACATACCACTTGTTTAAACAGGTAAAGAAACACCCTATTTCTTGCTTCCTGAGAAATGATCTCCCATTTAGGATCAATTTTCTATTAAAATAAACAACTCTGCAGAAATCAAACTTCAGGCAAGATGATAAACAGGTTCTTGGCTTGCCTTCTATATCTGTGGAATATATGGAGGATATAAAATTACCTCATCAAAACAAGAGGTGCTTTAGCACACTAGCACAATAAAAAGCAGTGCTGCCCAGAATCTGAAGGTTACTTCCACATACATTATTAGCCCTAGCCCTAACTCTGTAGCTTGCTTGGCCAAAAAGAGTTAAATACTCTGTTGATTACAAAATGAGATTAATTTGTCTCTGATAGAATTGATAGGAAAAATGCCTAACAGAAAGCCTCCTTAAGAGCAATGTGAGATCACCATGAGATAGACAGTGATGCGTGTGTCTGACATAAGAATGGAAGTAGTAACTACTGATAGCAGGATATAAAAAGTATTTCTAATTGATTTCTTCACGCTTTTAAGTGCAGCTGCTGTTCAGGGGCCAAAGTTTCATTTTTCTTGTATTAAAATACTTCTAAGTGAGAAAAACATTCACCCCTCCAAATATGTATTCACCATTAGACCTCCACGTCCCTTATAATGGTTTTTGCAAAATGAAATGTGGGTCTCAGTCTGGTTTCCAGTCTATGTAAAATCCATTACAACTGACCCTCACTGTCCCAGTTAAATAGCCAGTAAGTAAATTAGTATAGTGACAAAGGACAGCTCTGAGTATTAAGTTAATAACATATTTCTTGCAGAATAAATAAGTATATGGTAGATCAGAATAACAGAGGCCTCAGTGCTGTATCACAGTAGATCCACACAACTTTAGGAGATTCCTAAAACTTAGCAATGAATGAAGACTGATCCTCAGAGAAAATAAAATAGTCAAGGTCTCAGTATTCTTTCAGAAAGAAATTAACGTCAATTAAAAACAATAATCAGAAGATGCATGTCTTTGTTGTTTCAAAACTAAACATCAAAATATTTCATCTGACAATGATGAAACAAAATGCTCCACTTCCTAGGAGGGGAAAAAAAAAAAAACAAACTTTTTTCAGCTTGAACTATTGAACAGATACAGGACAAATTATTTTCCTTAACTTTTCTTTAGCAATTATTTATCCCCAAACCCTGCTTAATTTTAGCCATAAGCATTACAGACACTGCTAGGCACTCTAGCTAGGTTGGTGGGGAGTATCGAAAAGAGGAGCTGTAGCTACAGGAGTTTGTTCAGACACAGTTTATTCCAAATCACACGCCAGCCACAAAGCCAGGGTAAAACTGTCCAGATGGAGGCTCCCGTTCTGCCTCTATGGGGGCCTAGACCTTCAGGCTCCACAATTTCCATCATAACCCAGCTGGTCCCTGAACATGCTGGTCTGGTCCCTGACCTCCTGCTCTGGTGCAGGCACAAGCCCCATGTGTTGTGAAATAGAAAGAGTGGCTACGTGGAGGTGAAGTCTGTGTTGGAAGGCACAGCGTTGCAGCCCAGTTTTCCAGGAGTAGGTATGTGTGGAAGGAAAGCAGTGAAATAAATGCTTTATGATCCCAGCTTGTGATTGTGCAGTAGAAGAGAGGAAAAGCTAGAAGGTAAGTCGCAGGAGACTGTATTTGTGGAAATACTATAGCAGCACTGGGAAGGTAGCAGATCCCAACTAGAGGTAAGCAGCTGTAACCTGCAGGGATGAGGTATGCAGCAGTCCTACGTTTTAGGAGTGAGGGATTGTGCTTGGGGAAGGGAGAGGAAGGGACTGAAGCATACCACCTCCTCTGTGTGACAGGCTTGGCACAGACCTGGAGGCTGCTATCAACAGCAGCAGCGATGCAACTAAGTTTGGAAAGCCTTGTTGAAACAGGACAGTAGCTTGAGTTTTATGCAGGGCTCTAAGCTCTGGAAGTCAGTTCTGTATTTGCTGCAACAGAACTTGGGCTTTGTGACCTTGAGATCGAGCTGTAAGGCTCCCAGAAATATCAGAAGTAGAGAAATATATTACTCTTCAGTATTGCAGATGTTGTTTCTCTGTCAATTGTCACTGAGCTATTGCCTCAGAAAAGAACACTGAAGTGTCAGTGCTGTCTGCAAGCCTCAGTGAAAACATCAGTCACTCTAATTAAAGAGCAACCAGAAATTGTTTTCCCTTATATACTGTTCACCATCACAGAATACACCAGTAAAGGACCACAGCCTGTTGGGATGATGCTGTTAAAAAACTGAAAACTGGCATATATTGACATCTTATGCTTTTGGCAGAAGTGATTGTTCCAAATTCATACAAATATTAAGTATTTATCCATACAGCTAAAGAAGAAAAAAGAATCTCAGGACAGTATCAGCAAGACAACATGGAAGGAAGACCGCAGTTAAAGGGAAACTACTCTGAAAGAGAAGATCCTGATGAGAATTTATCTCAGAGGACATATTGCCAAGACATCCATAGTAGAAAGAGCCAATATTTGGGATACAGCTAAATACTTACCGCTCTATGCCTTGCTCCCCAGATTTATAACACCCGGTGACAGTGGCACTTGGGTTTTGTCTCTTCCTCACACTACTGGACCAAATGCATGTTTAGTCTTTCCCACCATCTGCTGTGCATGTGTTATCCAACAAAAGCATGGTGAATACCTGGGGATGACAGCATTGAAATTACATGTATAAGAAAAAAGAAAATCTCCAACTCTAGCAACAAGACAATATAATAATAACAATGACCTTAAACGGCTAATAGTCCAAGCTAAAGGAGCAGGATTTTGAGGAAAGCACGCATATAATATTATCCCATTTGACTAAAATCTGCTAGTGTCAAAATAAAAGGCAATGCTGTTGCTGTTACAGCAAATCTAAATCCAACTCAACAAGCTAAATGGCTCTCAAACCCCCAAATCAGTGGAACTTATGAATGGGATAATTATATGCTGTTAGCTTTTCTTGATCCACTTGTTTGAAGGATGATTTCTCTAAAATGCTTGCACCAGCCATCTACCTTCCCTTCTTTCTCTGCATTTTTTCCCAGACTAGGTAAATTATATGATGTAGAACACACGCACACACGCACCAAAAAAAAAAAAAAAAAGAGAGAGAGAGAGAGGAGGCAAAAGGCCTCGTTCTCTAGAAGTACGCAAGCAAATTACCAGTGACACATTCAACACTGGCAGCATAAGTCATTGCTTACATCCATCCATAAATCATTGCACATGTTTGTTGCTTTAATCAGGGTGAAGAGGGAGGATGATGAAGAGAGAGATAAACAGGGAAAAGACAAAGTAATATTTTAAGTTTTCCTAACCTCTTAGTTTACATTTCAGCCTTAGTTAGCCGTAGTACTTTTGGACCATAAAATGAAATACTTTAGATATTAATTTCAAACAATTTTGCCTGCTTACACAGGATTTCAAGGAATAATATATAGATACCTCTATATGTCAGTTATTTCAATAGCTAATCATTTTTTACATTCATTCTGTTTAAAAAATCAGGCTCAGGAATGAATTATAGCCCTCTATTAGAGAATAAACCAGCAATGTCTGTAACAGCTAATGATGCCCAACAGTTTCCTCATTATCCTTTGTTCTTAAGTCATACAGAATCTTGGGCTAAATTCTTCCAGTAGTAGTCCACCAAAATTTTTCTGGTTACATTTGCTTTTCCTTTTGTTTGCTAGAAATTTTCAGGTAGGCAAGGGTATTCATACTACCTTTTAAGATAAAAACAGAAAGATAAGAATAACTTCTTCAGTATCTGTTCTTTGAATTATTTGAAGCTCCATAGGCCGTTGCTCTTCAAACCTTGATTTTATGCATCAAAAGCCTCCCTTGGGCTTCTCCTTACCATTTAAGTAACCTAAAGTGTCACCCTTCAGAGAAGAGAAACTGAGGAGGACTACTTTTGCAACTTACCACCACTACCCAGTAAAGAAGGGGACTAACCTTCAGTGTCATCACCACTCTTCATAGGATGGCCGTGCTTTCTAATTACATTCCCTGCTTCTACTAATATTGGAGTTAATCCTACTGGATCATACTGTGTTGCTTCCACTGATTACAATGGACTTTGGATCCAGCTGACTGAGAAAAAGAAAGAATGGGCTTAGGCCAGCATGCTGAATTAGTATGTTTTAGAGTATTCTATGAAGAAAAAAAAACCAACCCCAAAGAAAGCACCATCACTTTTGCAACCCTGCAGAACAGGGAAGCAGAGGAACTGAAGAACGACACTGAAAGTAAGAATGAGAGGGGAACAGTAACAGTGCGAGAGAGAAGATAAACAAGGGAACAGAAGAATTTAAACTCTGCGGTGTTTGACAGGAAGGTGAATTTGTCTCATTATCTTTTTGAACAGTTGCCAGCTGATACTTTTGGTGGGGAAGGGGGGCTAAGAAATGGCTCCCTTTACGTTATTAAAACATAATGAGGAAAGGTATAATGCAAAAGTAAACTATAATTACACCACTTCCCGAACTTACATAGTCAGTGAAGATGGTGTCAACAAAGAACTAAATAATTAAAAACCAGCAAAATTTTCTTAACATATACACATGTGTATATGTATTGGCAAGGGTTAGACCAAGTTTAACCCAAAGGAATTGTGTCCATGAAATATTTTTTTTTTATTACTAAACTTCTTCAGCAAGAGCAACATTTAGAAAACATTAATGCTATCAAGAGATGCAAAACAAAGATTAAAATTAATCTGACCTTCCTAATTGAGAAAACACAGTATTTGGGAGCTGTATTTCACAGCATTGCACTTTTACAAGCATCTTAGAACCCATACAGCAGTGAGCCACATATTCTCCTTCCTCTCTTGTGCTTAATATTCATCAGGAATATTACAGCAAGGTTAAGAAACTATAACAAGTGTTAAGTGAGATTACCTTGTACGTACAAAATGGTGGATACAGCTGTTGTATCTCAAAATGCTTATGTAACTTGGAACGGTCACAGCTTTCTCTTTCTATATATCTAATGGGGCTGAGTCTGCTCCCATCTTACTGATAATAGCCAAACGGGGATTTTGCCATAGGGATGAGGAAGGGCAAAGGATACTAATAAAAAAATGTATAATAATATTACTACTAAAATACTCTACCTCTGCTGAGGACATTGTGGCATCTATAACAAGGTACAACAAGTCATGGGATCTCACATTAATGAGATAAGTTGGCCCCAGACTGGATCCACTTAGGAATTTCCAATGCTTGGCAAGAGGGTTGGAAGAAAATGAATTTTCCATCGCAGTGCAAGTGGGTGACCTGTCTTGTAACCCTGATCACCACATTGCTGATTTGTATGCCTAATGGCCATCTCTCTCCAACATCAGGTGTGAAGGGACATTGCAAGCTTCTGATTAATTAGATAGAGCATAAAGGCTGGGTTCATTTGTTGCAGAAGCAGCTCCTTTTGAAGGTTATCACCTTGATTTCTGAGGCTTTGACCTATGACCAGTATTTGCCTTTACTGCTCACAAAGGATGCTTATATTATGCACTTGCAAAAGAATTCCTCCAAAGCACAGCTATCCAGTCCTACGTGCCACACAGGAGTACAGAGTCTAGAAATAATCTTGTGGTATCTAAACTTGACAGCTATCTGCTGAATACTATGTCAGATCTGTCTACCCAAACTATTATCAGGTCACAGGTAGGTATATTTTTAATGTTTCTTCCTTGTCATGTAAAGTTATCTTTTTGGCGATGTAAGGAAACTCTGACATTCTTTTTCAAAATTAATTTCATATAACACAACACTATGAGGTAGCTTAGTCACAGATAGAAACTGGTCTGCCTAAATATATACAACACATATACAAACATTCTGAGTTCAATGTATAGATTAATCTAGCCGTTCTAGGCCAGGAGACAGGTAGGATTTCAAACACTCTTCTTACTTTATCATTGCTTCTTGACAGATGTGAGCGTCAGTGCGATGGCTATTGTGGCTCTCAGCCAAAGGCATCTAACTTTCCTTATTCACTGCATATGCGTATGAGCTGCCTAGTTTGGCTTGGTAAATTTATAGGCCTGGGTCATTGCATTGCTGTGCTTAGTCTAACAATGCCCAAGTTTCTTGTTAATCTGGGTGTAAATAATTTCTTTCCCAACACATAAATTAGAATACATTAGAAGCCATCCACCTTGAATAATGATTTAGCTAAGTAGAAAAGAAAATATCACTCTGTAATTGAGTTGGTGAGGTGAATGAAGGTCCCTCTACAAGAGCAGAGAATAATGAAACTGGACCCAAAATGAAGTAGAGTGAAGACTTCTGTTCATACACAGCAGTACCAATGCATCAGAAATTGAAAACTGGAAATCCTTGTAATAATTCATAAAAGGGTTCTCTGCAGTAGTAAGTAGATTTCCCAAAACGGTAACTGCTTGTGTGGCATTTTGAGCACACGAATCTGAAGTGCTGGACCTTAACCCAAACTCAGTACACCTAGGCCTCCACCCTACCCCCAGGTATCTAACAATGGATGCCCCAGGAAGAATATGAGAGAATGTAAGGGAAAAACACAGTAACGTGTGGACACATGGACAAGCACGTAACAGTATTTCCTCAGAATAATTCTTCAGCCTCTAATGATCTGCAAGTCTGATACTTAAAGACCAGTTAGTGAAATCACTGTACCAACCAAATTAGCAAAGACTACAGTTAAGAATAGTTCTAGCAAACAAAGACAGAGAGAAAGATCAGTAAAGAGTCATACTTCTTACTAACATTTTGGAGAGGTATCTAGGAGTCACTGACACTGTGTGTCAGTACTTCTCTGACAACACCACCTCGACATTCAGCTGTAGTCAGGCAGGATGTTAGGAATTACTAGGAACAGACAAAATCAGTAGAGGTAACTGTAATGTTTTAGAAACACAGTGTGCACTCACCATTTTGAGTACCATATACTAGTCTAGTCAGCCCATCTCCAAAAGGATATGGTAAAATAAAATAAATAATTAAATAGATATAAATCTGAAAAGATTATCAGAGGTGCTTAATGGTTTAATAATGATTGTAAATATAAGTGGACTTTTGCTCTTAAAGGAGACAACAGATGGAAATAAAGCAGAGAAAAATAGTCAGAGACAACATACATACCAAGGATTGATCACTCTATTTTTCTATTGTTTCTTATATTCATGTATAACTTTTCTTCATTCCTAAGCATCCAGGACTGGTCACTGTCAGGAAAAAGATACAATGTTAGGTGGGTTTTAGGTATAAATGGCATGGCTTTATGTAAAAATCAAAAAAAAAAAAAAAAAAAAAAAAAGACGTTCTGTTTTTCTTCTAAGTAACTTATAAGTCAGTTAGAAATTTCACAGCAGGTTGTGCACATCATTCTTGTAAACTAAATGTGGCAATGGTGACATGGCTGTGGATTTTTTTTTCCCTAATATGTTTGTTCCCTTCATGTGGCAACTTTGTGAAACAAAAAGTAGGCTGAGATTTCCTGTTGAACTCCAACCTTCCCTATCCAATCTCAAAAAAAATCTGTAACACTTTTCAATCAGTTTGAAGCCCAGGACTGCAGAGACCTTCAATCGATGAAGTAAAGAACTCCTGGAGAAATGTGCTTTTGGTCCATTTTAGCATAAAAGATGAAATACAGACAAAAAAGTACTCTGTAACATTTTGTATTTCACAGTTCTTGTAGAAATTTGATCTTCTGAGTGATCTATATTGCTGAGGGATTCAATCAAAGGAAGTTTAATGGCTTGGTATAGGAGCAATGGAGTCATGGTGGAAAGGTAGTTGGGTAGGTGGTATTTGGTATAGCATTATGAGCCATGTGATGGTCCAGAATATGTCTTGCTTAAAATCACAAAAGTAAAGGTATTAAACTGGAACACCTCTCCTATGCAGAAAGGCTGAGAGAGTTGGGGTTGTTCAGCCTGGAGAAGTCTCCAAGGAGACCTTATTGCAGCCTTTCAATATACAAAGGGGGTTTATTAGAAAGGCAGAGGGAGTTTTTTACCAAGGCCTGCAGTGACAGGACAAAAGGCAACAATTTTTTAAACTGAAAGAGGGTAGGTATAGATTGGACATAAGGAAGATTTTTTTTTTTTTTACGATAAGGGTGGTAAGACACTGGAACACGTTGTCCAGAGAAGCTGGGGATGCACCAACACTGGATGTGTTCAAGATCAGGTTGGATGGGGTTTTGAGCAACTCGATCTAGTGAAAGATGTCCCTGCTCATGGTAGGAGACTAGACCAGATGATCTTTAAACGTCCCTTCCAACCCAAACCGTTCTATGATACTATGATTCTAAACTAATATCAGCACGCACAAATATTCAGTAATTCACAGTTGCCTGGGCACCTGTACAAAAATGTCACGAAAAGGAAAAAAAAACTGCAAGACAATAATTACTTTCCCTAGTAGTTATGTACTAGGAGACCTTGTTTCCTAAGCAGTGTGTGTGTGGGGGGATGTCTAATGACTCCTTGTTTCAAAGTGACTACTCTGCAAAATACCAGCTTTGTAGAGCTTCGTGAATCCGGATGGGAATGTTGAAGCTGTTCATTCAAACATTATTTCTCTTTTGATTACAGAGAAACAACGACGAAATTAAAAAGTAATGTGCTTTTTTCCTGTCTGATGACAAACAAAGGGGAAAAATAACATCTTTGTTTTCAACATCTAGTGTGGGGAAGTAAAATGGAAATTGAGCAGATGCTTTCATTCTACTGTAGGTTCTTTTTCAAACAGCTATTTCTATAATTCTGTAAGAAGAACATGACAATCCATCTTTCTGAATTAGAAAAAAAAGTGGCTTTATTTGAGATAATGGTCAGTGTATACTTTTTACTTGTGATACCTGCTTTAAGATGCTGCATTACGAACAATACACTAGTAGCACGCAGCAGTTACTTTGAATCCCTTAGGATTGTCAATGAAATCTGACAAAATCCCACAGTAAATGCATTTTATCCAAAGGAACAAAGTGGGGTTGTCAAAAGATATTATTATGATACTTCAGAGAGGGAGAGTGGTATCTTATTCTTCTCAGTAACAACTTTAGTTACATGCAGAACCAGATACTTAAGGCAGACCACCATCACAGTCTTAAGGAACACAAAGAGATGGACTTAAGAGGCTCATGTTAGGTGTGCAAGGCCTCAGATTGTTTTTCAGATTTCAGACATTTGAAACCAAGAAGCCAAGCTTTCAGTAGCTTCATTTTAGTCAAATGGCCAATGCTTAGGAAAGAAAATGAGATTTGGGCACCCAGGCCCACCTGGTTTTAGGCTCTAACACACACATTTGAGTTCCTCACTCCCTGTACAGTCAGTGGAGAAAACTCCAGAAAGTAATTCAGTACCTGAGTGGTTGCATGTGCCTGTTTCTCTCTCCACTCAATATAGAAGTAACAGTCGATAAGTACAAAGGATCAGAAAAGCTCATTGAGCTCAACCTCTCATGACTGGGGACAGCTATGCAATGGGATATTTTAAAGACTCTACAAAGCACCTGCACCACCATACCAAATTCAGTATGAATAACTTAACAGCTTATAATACCTTCACACGTGCTTTAAAATTTTAATAAAGGTCACAAGTCCACAACTATAATTTGACACAGAGGGCAGCAAAAGTCAACTGCACTGTCAGAGGACATGATCCTTTCACTAATTGGGAATTTTTTACATAAAACTTCCAGAAGACCCTGAGCACCCATGCTAGCAAAGAGGACAGCCTTGCCTTGCCTCAGTCCCCACTAACCTGATCCAAGAGGACAAGCCACACTCCTGAATTAGGCAACTCTGCTCAAGCAATGTGAATTTGACCTGTGTTCTAGATGTGTCATAGCATTTGCAGATAGACCAGTCATTAAAAAAATTATTGCAGTGTAGTAAAATGCTTCTTGGAATAAAGCAGCATCCAGAATACAGTCTCATAAAATTTTCTAGTAGTTATCTAAAGATAACTGAAAATTACCTTGTCACAATCTACTCCCTCTGTGCCACTCCAACAGCAGGAAGACCTGGATACCTAACAGAAATATTTCTGGCATGGAAAGCCCAGCACCAGCTGACAGAAAGGCCATACACATACATAACACTTACCAACATTCAAGCTTTGCCAGGGGACAAACAGGGCCTAATCAGAGCACGCTGCTCTCCAATAATTCTTGGCTGCAGAGCATCCCCCTCAGTTCCACCGCAGTTAAGCACAATTTAGAGATGTGATTGAGCTGTTCTAACTTATCCAGGAACCTTTGTCCAAGGATTACCACGGACATAAAAACTGTCCTAAAGTCACCATTCCCATATGTACCTCTTCCTGGAAAAGGCATAATGCAGGGGGAATGTAAAAATCACTGATTTGAAACACAGCCAGGTCCAGGAATTAGTGAGGATTTTGCTTTTAAGAAATTTCTGTACCTTCCGAGGACACACAATGGGAATGGATTGGTTATGCTGAAAAGGTTCAAAAAAACCATGTGCAGAAACCATGACATGAGTCACATACTGGAATTGAATCGATCCACCTTTAATTAAAACTACAATTATTTACTAAAAAATAATGTTTTCACTCACACATCCCAGTACACAGGAATTTACATGTTTAACTCTTCTTAGTATATATGTTTAACTCTTCTTAGTATTTTGAACTTACACATGCAAATTCCCACATCTCACAGTGATAGTGTTCCCCATAAATTCAAGTAGATGATTATCCTCAGCTGATGCATCAGGGCAAGCATTTCAAACCATATCAGACAAGTGTAAAAATTCACAGAGATTAATGAATTTAAGCTTCAAAACTAGCAGTGCACCTTTGAATAAAATGCATTTGCAATTTTCTCTGCAAAGATAGGTTAATTTATTAGGCATATGTATGAACTGACACCTTTCCTGAAAAATTTATTGCTATTTCTAACTGGCAGAACCTTTCCTTTTTAGTCAGTTCTTCCCCACTCATATTGAATCAAGGCTGGAAAGAAAGCTACTCCTTAACAAGGACATGATACCTAATGTCACAGCATACTAGTCCATGAATGTACTTTGCTCTGCTTAGGCTTGCTGGATAGATAATTCAAGTTCTTTTCTAATTTTATAGAAGCAGATGATTACTTTAGAGTAACGCAATATTCTGTTTCTCTGAAGCTTACTATCAGAGCTTGGCAATAAATATACAGAAGCCAGCAACAGGCATTTCCATGCTCAAACTTTACTGCAACTTTTTGGTTTTGACACAATGCTTTATCCTAATGGGCTTTTTATCCCCTGCATACGTTTTAATTAAACAATAAATAACCATCAGCAGAACATGGATAATTACTGTAGGTACGTTAGAAATGAAAATCCCATGCTATAACTGTCTCCAAGTCAATGAAAACATTTGTTATAAAAGTGTACCTTATTGGAGATTTCAATTGCTTACACTTATACTTTTAATCAGTGGCAATGCAACAGTTACTAATAGAGAGAATCTCTGGATATAAGAAACTTAAGTCACAAAGACAGTTTAAAGACTTTTGGGTACATTAAAATTTACCCTTTTTTAATATAAAGACTTCTGGGCTTCTTCATTTGTTACAGTCCTTTTAGAGGGAATGTTGCTGCTTCAAATCCATTTACTACTGCTGAAGGAAACATAAAACCATCCACTATTCTTGTTACCATACAGCAGAAGCATAGACACAAAACATCCCCCACCCCCAGCCTCTCCAGAGTGAGACAAGTGTATTGATTTTGCAATTTGGGGATCATTGTAACTTTTACCCAACAATACAAAAAAAAAAGACAAGTGTTTTCAGGTCTGTCTGTCTGGGTTATTTTGATCTTCACAGTTCAACACAGTGTTCTTTCGCACTACTACAGTTGTTTATGGAGTCTTTCCTCTGTTAATAAAAAGATGAGCCACACCTATTCATCTCTTAGCTCTTCTACTCAGAATTGCCTAAAGCTAACAACCTATTTCTTCCCTTCTGCCCTTCCTTTTCCTGGCTAGGGAGTATGCAGCTAATATTAACCTATGGTTTCTTCCCCCTCCAAATATGCTTGGCATTTTGACACTGCCAGCCCAGCTCTCCCTGGACCCTAGCAGAAAGCGTCCTGGGGCAAGTGTTTAGTACATCGCTCATCTTTTGGAGGGCAGCACCTTGCCACGTTGTTTGAGAATGCATTTTTTGATGCCATGAAAATGTGGGTCAGAGTTCTTCACTGCTTAGGAAATGTTTCTAAGCTAGTTCATTCAATATAGAGGGAAAAAATGCATATGAGAGATATGGGTGACAAAATTCTACAGACTATGTAAGCTATTCTACTGGGAGCAGATCTGGTCTTTGAAAAAATAATGGAAGTGAACATCATGATTGATGTTAAAGGCTCTTAAATTCATCTTTGTGTAAAGATCCCAATATCCCAACTAATATTCCCCTAGTAACAATAGACAGCACCCTTCCTTGTCAGCGTTCTTCAAGCATTTTCAGCCTGGGTGTGTAACACAGATATGTCCAACGCTGCCTTAAAGCCCTCCTATGTTTGGAAAGGCTTTTATTCTGAGAAATTGATTCTCAGTATGAATGTAGAATATAATTCAACTTCCATTTGACACCAGTAGAATTTAATTTCAAAGGAAAGACAACTATATAAGAGTTCCAGGAAGCACATGACACTTCAGAAAAAAGAAATTACATAGTCAAAAATCCAAATTTCCTCTGAAAAATAGACTCAATGGAAAATTTTCAACCAAATTAAGACACAGGATGGCCAGTTTTCTAGACAATGTCCCATTTATTCCTCTCGGCACAATCTGTTTCCCTTCAGTGTGATATCTTAACCATAAATAGAAGTAAGTGCATCTTAGGTCACCTTCAGCTATTAAATTCAGCTCTTACAGTCCTTAGCATCTATCCATCCTGTTGAAATCACTGCTCAAGTCTTAAGCTAAAACATCTAAAACCTCATTGTTTAAATATTTCCGTTGGATCTTTTCCTTTCAACAATCTCAACCAGACAGAGTAGAAATAGTGACACTATATTTCACGTAGTGGAAATTAGGCAATGCATTGAGAGCATTTCTCCGAACAGTTGATAATGGATTCCCATCATAGCTCTCAAAATTAGTCATCAAGTCACAATCTGAGATCAAATAAAGAGCTTTTCAAAGAAAATGAGCATGAACCGGCAATTAATACAATTAGACTGGAAATTTGAGGGTTTCCAATTATAAGAATAGTGAGAATCTGAAGCAATCTCCTGAGTAATAATAATGAAGGCAACAATCTGAGGTGAAACTTGATGACCTCTGTAATCAGATCGGCTATAAAAGCAAGAATTCACTTCCTGGATTCAGTGATCCAGAGGATCGCTCTCAATGCTTATCTTCTAAGAGCTAATTTATTTATTATGATTCTACATATATCCCAAAATATCCTGGGAAGGATAATGAGATGGGAAGGGAGATGAATTCCACTTTACAACATTTGGAAAAGAAATGAATAAGAGGTCATTATAAACCCTTTTTTAGATTACGTTTTTGACTATTGCAGTGAGCTCTACGCAAAAAGAGAATCCATACTTTTCCAAAAAGAGAAAACACTGTTCAATTTTTTTTGGTAGAAATAGTAGATTTCCAAATTCTTATACAGAATTAATTATACCCCCCTTATTATTTATAGAATATAATTTCTAAAATGAACATGACTCTAAGGATGAACACCAAATGGTATTTTTGTGAAGTAGTCTGACTATGCTGCTAGTAACCAGTTGCATGTCTTTTAATTAGTTTTCATAATCAATTTTAATTAAAATGAATAATTCAAATATTATGCATTAGAATCTCAAACATTAATCTTCTCAAGAAAGGTAAAGAAACCTAAAAGGCTATGATTTAAAACATTTGCTTCAAATTTGAGTTTATAAGTTTGTGGGTGTAGGACAAAGGATCCACAATTAGGACTGCCCTCTTATATGACCTTTGCCTGTGCAGAAGTTGCTTGGACAAGCAAAAGTCCCAGTAGGGAGACTGGAGACATCTAAGTGCTCAGAAATACATCCTCAGGTTTCTATAACTGTATTAGCAGACACATACAATAATCAAAGTTTTGACAAAAGCCACTTTGAAAACTTAGTTTAAGCAAATATTTTGTATTATTGTAACCCCTGGGAGGCCTGGAGCTGCTGTGCATTACAGAAAAAAAAAGTTCATATAAGATTTTAATTAACAAGAATTAGATGACCGTACTTTAAAAAAAAAAAAACTTAACAGAAAAAAAAAAAGCTAAAAAAACCCAAATGCACTTCATCCTGGAAACTGAAATACTTTTGCGGAACTCAGATTCCAAAATTCAGTAGCACAGTATAGGAAAAAGAAAGCAGTTCAGCTAGAAGTAACACAGGTACAGTGTGATGTTTTAGTCATAACACATAAAACTCCTGCATATTAAAAGACTCTCATTTAATTGCTGATAATAAAATATAGGAAGTGACATAACATTTTTCTTTTTTTTCAGTGAAGATGTCAGATTTTGGTTTTAAAACATACTGTGACTGGATTCAACAATACGGTATACCTAAATCTATTTAAAAATTGTTCAAAATATACTTTACCCATAACTTTTCTTCTATTTTCTGTTATAATGAGCAGTACTCAGGATGTTTATATGGTATACAAGAGGTGTAAGGGTAAACACAGATAAACTCGGGAAAATAAATGTATCAGATTGATCTTCAACTTCTCTAAACTAGTGAACTTGTATTGACTCAGTGAGATGACTATCAACTCTACTCTATAGAAGTTGCTTGCAGCAATCTTTCCCAGACTCAGAGATGAAGATGTAGTATTTTAGATACTTAAGTAGCCATATTCCCTTTTACCACAAATACATCCACCTCATGGCATGCTCTCCAACCTGATGTAATAGCTACAGAAGTTTCTGCAAGCAGAAATGTACATTATTGACATACTAGTTTTGCCTCAAGTTATGAAGCAAGTCCTTTTTGCGCTAGCCTTGCACAAGCTGAAAACTGAAAAACTGGTTTTACAAAAGGAGAGGAAAAGAGCTTGAAGTATTTACCTAAAGAAAATGAAGAGCCAGAAGGCATACAGTTGTTCTCTCTAAATACGAAGGAGGAAAATGAGCTATTTCATCCCAGCAACAGTATTAGCAACACTGGCATTAGAACAAATATGTGCGAACTGGCCGAGAATAAATTCAGGCTGGATATTGAAAGAAGGCTTCAAACCATTGGGGAAGCAAGACTCTAAGACTACTTTCTATTAGAAAGAGTAGAAACAAAGGAAAAAAATTATCATTTTCAAGATTTGGCAAACTTATGATTAAAATATGACATGACAGATCTGGGACTGACAGCTCAAGAAGTCCTTGGCTGTCTTATATCCTGTAGTGCCACGAAAACAAAAACAAAAGTTAATCACTCCTACTTTCCAACTGGAATCAGTTCTACCTTGGGTAGAAAATTACAAATAACCCCTTTAAGTCTAAGCAATGCTTGGTTCATGCTAGTCCAGCTGTTTACCCCATAGGAAAACCTTATCTGCAAGTCAGTAGAAATTTCTGCTGTTTATTTTTATTTCAGTGTTAATGAAAATGCTTTGCACAAACCAGAGATTTAGCTCATTGCAAACTGAGTCCAGAACAGTTGTGGGTATGCGTGTGCATGTTTGTGTATGCATGCACCAGTCGGCTAAAGGATGAATAGACTGACGCAGTGCAAAACTAGATGGAGGAAATAATCAAACTGTTCTCTGCCAAATCCATAGCGCTGCTGGCAGAATAGACTATGGGAATGCTCCTCAACCATTTCAGCTACAGTATCCACTGCTTCATCTTAATCTCGCTTTACCTGGCTCAAGGCTGTTTAAAGCTGCCTTTGCACTGAGTTAATAGATCCCTGTGGCACATACTTCACTAGTCTTGCAACTCTGACAGGAGGTTAATAGCCCCCTAAGAGATGGGTGACAACTATGAAAGCCTAGGGATGGGGAAAAGGTCTTCATTATACGCAATTTACACCTAAACAGAAAGTGCACTGAAAATATATGCCTAAGTTCTTAAATGAATAAACGTGGGGATAGACATCCAAAAGCAAGTCCTAGCTTTGAGAAGTGCTGAACAATGTGATGCGATGATATATTTGGGGACACTGATATACTACAAATGACATTATTTTCATGACACATCAAAACTGATGGAAGACCTGCTTGCTGATAAAGTCCTGGTTGGAGGCTCAGCGAATCAAGTTTCAGCTGCTGACTCGGCTGTCTTCTGACATCCTTCCCTCTGACCACGGTCAGATTTATCTGTGTAACCCTCAACCCACAGTCTGTAAAACAAGGATGACAAAATTTCCCTAACTCATACTTTTAAGAGGATTAGGAATTGTAATATCTAGACAGAGTGAGCGTGAAAGTAATTTATCATTTAAAGTTTATAAACGTAAGACTGTTACCACAGCAGCTATTTTTGTATGCTAGGGGGACATACTATTGTTAATAAGAAAAAATGAGTCAAATGTATAGCAAATATTAATTAATTGAATAGCAAACAATGAGCATTCTTTTTTGGCAGATGAATACTGTTGTTTGCCCAAGAAAATGAATATTTGTATGAGCACCAGTATTCCTTCAAATTCAGAAAAAGATTGTTCATATGCACACAGAAAAAAATTAAAAGACATAATTATGCATAATTCTAATGAGTAATTAAATTTTGAAATTGTGTTCACAAGTATTTGCCAATTATTCGAACAAGCTGCAAACTAAATACAGTGCCTCATTAAAAAGAGCATTAAGACAGCAAATTCAAGGACTAAAATATGAGAAAATCACCACACTTAGGTTGCTTATGTAATCTCATTTCTAACCCCTTGTCCATAGTAAAGTTTGGCAATGTGATCGCATATTGTAACATCTACAGAACTTTTGTCACATTTAATACAGAAAATGAGTGATATTCAGAGAATGGTATTTTTGTTCAGTTTATTTTCTTCTATTTCTTGAATTCCTTCTTTTTTTTTTTCTTTTTTTTTCATTTCTCTGTCAGGCATGGTGTGGCCTAATTCCTTATATACCCCATTTTGTTGAAGCATGGTTTCAACAGTATTATATATATCTCTATATAGAATATTTTATCACCTTAAAGGGCTTCTCTTACTATTTTCTAAAAATCTTCAGCATGTCTTTGAAGTGAGGAAGCTCTCTGTGAATATTTCACAGATGGGAAACTGAGTCATATATAAATATAACATTTAGGAAATCTAATTTTGGGTGTTATCTTGGTGCCAACATACATATTTTTCATATCAGAGAAGCTCCCGTGTTTGAACAAAATTCTAAGTTGTCAGCATTTCTAAGAATTAGGATTCAGGATGCGTTTCATTCCACTTAAATACATCTGAGCTAGAGAGGAATACATGGAGAGGAAATAGGCACTTAGAGGGCAGATATCTCATCCAAAGGTAAAGAACCAAGATAGGCATAACTCACACCTGAAAAGTACGTAGTTCTCGCTACCAACAACAAAGGGAGTCAAAATATCAAACTCATGTAAACATTCAGAATTAGGTGAGATGAACTCAGCCCAGAATTCTTCAGGTTTTTGACCCTTGACATTAAGTGTCCTGGTTTTGGCTGGGATAGAGTTATTTTTTTATTTCTTCTAGTGGCTGGTTTAGTGCTGTGTTTTGGATTTAGGATGAGAATAATATTGATAACACCCTGATGTTTTAGTTGTTGCTAAGTAGTGCTTACACTAGTCAAGGACTTTTCAGCTTCTCATGCCCTGCCAGCAAGAAGCTGGGAGGGAGCATAGCCAAGACAGCTGACCCAAACTGGCCAAAGGGCTATTCCATACCATATGACATCATGCTCAGTACATAAACTGGGGGGAGTTGGCCGGGGGGGAACCGCTGCTCGGGAACTGGCTGGGCATCAGTTGGTGGGTGGTGCATTGTGCATCACTTCTTATTTTGTATATTCTTTTAACATTATTATTATTATTATTATTATTATTATTATTATTATTATTATTATTATTATTATTATTATTTTCCCTTCCTTTTCTGTCCTATTAAACTGTCTTTATCTCGACCCACTAATTTTACTTTTTTTTCTCCCCTCCCTGATTCTCTCTCCCCCATCCCGTGGCGGTGGGGGCGGGGGGCGGGGGAGTGAGGACATGCTAGTGTGTTTTTAGCTGTCTGCCAGGTTAAACCATAACATTAAACATCCGAGAATTTCTATTAAATAGTGAAGCATGTCTGACATAGGGAGTTGTTCTCATAAATCTTTGTTCTCTGTCTTAGCTTAGACAACCTCAGTTGCACCAGCCCTCAGAAAGGACTGGTAAATTTAAAAATTATACTAATGTCCCTTGTCATTCAGCAAGTTACACTTTTCTTGTTCCATGGGAAATGGAAGAAAAAAGCATAAATGTGCCAAGTGAGATGCCAAGCCCTCTTATCTTCATGGTGCAACTGATGGGACAGCCAGTTCAATGAGAGAAAGCTTGCTCCTACATCTCCTAAAAGCTCTGAAATGTCTTGTTCTCCTTTTTCTGCCTTACTGAAGACAAAATCCTGCAAACACTGGCTGCTAAATCTGTTAGAAGACAAACAGAACACCCCTCTGGACTGCAGTTTATTTCCAGTGAAAACCTTGTGGGGTCAGCGGGGGAAGTAAAGGAAAATAAAAGCCTTTTCTGCTTATAAAGTAGAAAAGCAATGTTCCATAAAAATCTCCAGCAACATCCACCTGCCACCGGGAATTTTACAAGCCAAGTAGATGATTGTTGCACTGGCTGCAAATAAAGCCCAGACCTCCCATATGGCAGTGCTAATTCAGCCACCAAATGACCAGTGATACAGGGAGAGGTCCTCTACCCCCCAGAAGCCCTACCAGAGAAAGCCAGTCTTTTCACCCAAGGTATTCTGCTTGCAGGATTGGTTGTCCTATGATTTTTATTTTGAGTTTGTGTTTCAAACATGCTGAAACACCAAAAAAAAGTTTGAAGGTCTACGACATAGGGTTCCATACACATAGATAACAGTATTTTTCCTCCAGAGCTTACAAACCTAAACAAGCAAGTCAAACATATAACAGTGGAATATCCAACATGAACAGACTTTTGTAGGTAGGTAACTTCAGTACTTTGCTATTATTGCTATTTTGCCACTTGTTTATACAAAGCAGCTCTTTGATTCTTTGTTTTTTAGACAATTATAAAGCCAATGACTGTGCTAAGTACCACTCTTTCAGTACAGCCATAATGAAAAATAAAACTCCTTTTCCTGCAAGGTAGCAGGAATCAACAGAAGCCCTCATGCCATACAGTATAGCACCAGACAAGGCCGCATCAGAACTGTGAGGTAAGAAGGGCTCGATAGCTGCAGAGAGACTAAAGGATTTCTGGGAAGGCTCTGAATGTTTCAGCCACATACTCAGTCAGAACTGATGCCATTCCTCTATTCTTCTCACAGCTGATTTTACATTTTATAGCCTTTCCTGTCATACAGTTTAGCTGCAGTGAATTCTGCTTTCCACAGTGCTTAAATGTGTCACTCTTCCCTGCATCTACATCCTAATTTAATTTCCGTGAATAACCTCCCTTCTCCACCCCCCCCCCCCCCCCCACATCTTCACCAATCATTGCTTTTAAGGAGGCTCAGCTATTTTTCACGGCAAAATTAAAAGAGAGCAGGAGTTCTTTGTACAATTGAGCTGCTCTTCATCTTTCCTTCCCACTCTGTTTCCTCAGGGGTACAGTAACATTATGGGCCTTCTCTTGATGGAGGAAGCTGGTGGCCTCTTGTTTTCACACTGGGGTGGAGAGAGCTCAATCTCTTGTTATTGGCATAAATGTTTAATACTCATGCAAGCAGAACTGTCTCATGATGGCTTGCTAATTATCCACTGTAACAGACTCTGGATCTGATGCCCTTAGATTATTCTCCTTATTGGCTATGCTTTAAAAAATAATTACTCATCATATTTTCAGAAAAATCAAACAGTATGTTTTCACAGCAAAGGCTCTACTAGCAATGGGGAGGATACTAAAAATAGAATAAAAGAGGCTAGTGGTTTCTTTGATTCAACAGCACTCTTTCTAGCTCTGCAGTCTGCAGTGTGTGACCAGAGTTTGTACAGACAGCAGAACTCCACCGAAGATGAGATCTTCCTCATATCCAAAGCTGCATGCATTATTACTGTTAAATGAGTGATTAGGTGCAATTTGCAGAAAATTAGCAGATATTTTTTGGGAGAAAAGTCATTTGTATCTAGGATTGCCATTTTACATACTGCAGATTTGGTGGTATAGAACTCCAAAATATAACTAAGCATTACAATTACACCATTAACTGAGCATTGACGTGTGTCCCTCAAACACAGAAACTGAAATAAGAACGACCATATAATTCAATATCAGACAAGCTGAAACAGACAATTATCCAAAAGGATAACAGTTGGATTTTTTCAAATCTCAAGATTTTGCTCTACCAAACCTGACTAAACATCTGGAATTTCAGATATTTTACTTTATGACAGTCAAAGTGCATAGACAACCAGTGGAAAGAGACTAAATGTAGAAGTTTTGACCTGTGAAATAAGTGAAATTTAAAGCTACAATGAAACATAGCTAGAATATGAGAAAATTTAGTAAGAGTGCAAGAAGGATAGAAGAAGAGAAGGGGACTTGGACACCAAATTTTCTGTCAATGTACCTGTGTAAGAGGCAATACAGAGGCCAAAAGCAGAATCTGTCAGTATGGAAGAGGCTGTCAAACTTGCCTACAGTTTGGAATCTCAAAAATTGAAAACAGCAGCAAAATGGAAGGAACAGGATGCTAATGAGTTCATATATACAACGGCATTAATATGCGACATATGGTTTGAAAATCGACATTATAGAATGACTAACAAACAGACATTAGTATATGGAGGTTTTTCCTTAAGAAATGCTTTTCAGAACCATACAGATATGCCTGCAGCAGCTCTGCATCAAGTGGATGCAAAAAGGTAGGTTCAGTTCATATTCCTACAAAAGCATTACAGATTATACAAACAAAAAATACTTCTCAATACTAAGTCTAAGCATAAACATTCAGCTACTCTAATAATTAGAATTATGCATTAAACAAAGCAACTTCCAAAGGTAAAACTCATGCTATTAACAGGTTTTACTGTTTTTACTATAATACTGTAGCAGACCATTACTTTAAGTTTAGCCTTCTTCAAAATCCTGTAAACTACACATTTAAAAAGAATATTTAGTGTTAACATTTTCAATTTATCTTAAAGTAAGAAAATTGAAACCAAAATTCTTTTTGCTTTCAAACCATGATCAGCCCAAAACAAGATTAAAAAAACCAGCTGATGCCCTCTCTTTCTTGTAGCCAGGTAGGATGCAGAAAGAAAAAGGGATTCTTGGTACTCTATGCTTAAGCAAGTGAAAACAAACCACCTTTCTCCTTGTCCCTTATACTCCAGAAACAGACAGAAATAAAAACGTGAGCTGATGCATTCAGGAGAGTGAAATCAATGAAACAGTAACATACCATAAAAGACTATAGTCAACGCACCTAGGGTGAATTCAGAACCAAGTAAATCTTCCATCTTGGCAAAATTCTTCTGCTATATTTTTTCTATGACACTGTAGGATTGGCTATGTTACGTCATGAAGCATGCAAAGACTAAGTATTATTCTGGGGAGGATATAACATATTTACATTTACAGCAAAACCTAAGTCCTTATTTTAAATGCAGAACTTAGGTGGCAATTGAATATGCTGCTAAATTCAGGTTATTTACTACTGATACAGCATTGGCTCAAGTATAATGCCAGTTTTCAAGGATCTTGTCCTGAATAATATTAAGAACTGGTATAACTGATATACATTTTAATCATGAAATCATGACTGATTCATACAAGCTAAAGTACTGTTAGCAGTTACCACATAGGCATCACATCCACAGATGGGGAATAGAAGACATACAAAGAACTGTATCCAAATATATATATATATGCATGTATACATACATATACTTTCTGTGAAAAAGAGAGAAATGACAGCATCCCTTTGGACTGCTGATTTTTGCCCCAAAGATGTGGGGTACTTCTGGAATTTTTTCCTGGCTCTTCAATCACTAAGCCTGTAGACTTCCCAATGACAGAGAACAGCTGATATTTAACTCCATTCTACACTATTACGTTGAATTGTTGTTTGAACATGCCCATCAGATGAAGCCTCCCATTGGTATAAACAGCTTGAGAGAAACTGCAAGCATGGTAGCCATGCCTGAAACTACTCAATGCCCCAAACAGTCGGGGAAAATTGTTCAACAGCTCTGATTCTTGTTCTTAGTAAATTAACTTTTTATCCTAGCAAAAAAGTGCCATCACCTCTCTGAACTTCTCCCCCACTGCAGATTTTCTTTGTATTTTCCTCATGCAGGAGTCACTTCTGTGCTGTTCTATCACAAGTCAAGTACCTTATGACAAGTCATTTATGAACTTTCTTAATACTTTCAAACTCATTCCCTATTATTTTTTCTACACCTTGAACAATCTCTACAGAATAGCAGATTAATATAGGGTATAACTGCTGTACATGTGACCTGAATTTCTATGGGTAATTACTACTCTGGGTTATCTACAGAAGGCAAATATCCTTACACATCCATAGGCAGTTTAGACCAGGTAATTTCACCTGTTTCTCCAAAAGGTCTGCATTTGGAGCATATGTTGATTTTGTGGACCAGTTTATACAGTGGTAAATGCAAGCTTTTGATAAGCTAGGGTACTATTATAATCAAACATTGCCTGCATTTTAAATTACTACTATTTCTTATGCAATGCATAATGAAGGATAATGCACGTATCTTTAGAGCTCATTTTGAGTTTCCAAACAAGTTACAATGCAATCACCTGTTAACCTTTTCATCCCAAGGGTTTTTCTACAAAAAGCTAATATCCTTGACAGCTCCTTGTTTATTTTCAGATCCATGCACTGTTTGCCACTAGTGACCTTGCAAGCAGATTCACACCTTGCAAAGTCCCTGACCTTGTAGTCATTAAAATCCAATCACACACTGGGCAGGTTTCCATATTCATTAGGACAGCAAGAAGATAGATTTGAACATGCCTCTGAAGTGACCAATACATTCATCAGCCAATTTCCATCTTCTTCAACAATTTCAGCTTGCTTAGGGATATTACTAGATTAATTGATACAGAAAATCTTTTGCAACAAAACAGTAGCAATGTTAAACAGATGCAATATGTTTCTAATTGAAAAGGCTGTGATCAAACATAAGTCATAAATTATAGGTTGTCCTATGAATACCCATATGAAGTTCCTAGAACAGTTCTTTTTGCTTATGCTTTAGAAGTAGGGGTCAGAACGTTTTTTCAAAACACGGTATAGTGAAACTGGCATCTAAAAATAAGAAGAGCCATGTCTACAACTAAAGGAAACTTCATATAGGATATTTTGGGGGCAAATTAAACCTACCACTGGAATGTCCTAAATAACCCTATTAAGTTCCTACATATCTATTTTGTAAATGCATTTGGAAGGTAAAATTTCAACTCGTAAATAAAGACAGGATTAATGACAACCACAAAAAGAACAACAAAATCTGAAAGAAACAAACTAAGACCTAGGTGTAACATTTTCTCCATCTTATTTTGACGTACACTTGCCTTCATCTACACAGATTGTTCTCATGGAAAAGTAAAATTTATATTAATATACTTAGAGGAAAAAAAAGATTTTTCACATTAGGCATAACCCCTCTTCTGAATTTAAAGCGAGAAGGATCTGAAAGAGGGTGGGATAAAGGAGGAAGCTGCAAATACATAAACAGTAAGCCTCAAATGAATCACTACCTGACAAACATGTTGCTCAAAAATCTGTGTTTGCTCTCATCACAAAGCACATTTACAGCAATATTGTTCAAAAAAACATTTACATTTACCTGTCAAAGGCCATAGTTATATCAAAATATTTTCAAGGAGACTGAGCTTCAATACTTTGGTTAAAGGTCTCTTTGCACAGAAGGCAACTGAGGGCAGGTTGTAAGCTCCTCTTGAATTTTTAGGTTTGTTGTTATATTGTGCATGGGGAATCCATCCACGTGAGTTTTCATCAAAGCACAGACAAAAAGATTTAAACACCCAGGTTTCTTATTCCTTGTCTCAATGTTGTAAATAACATTGCTAATTAGCTTTCAATTTCATTCTGGCAACCATTTTACTTTACTTTTTACTGAGATCTGTCTGAGGCACATCAGTGACAACAAATCAAACCAAGGACACATTGGAGAGAACTTTTGATTCAGAAGGCTTTTGCCTGATTAACTGCTTTTGAGTAACATTTGAAACAAATCACCTCTTTTTTACAGATTCCTCCAGCTGTCTGACAACAGAAGCCAAAAATGGCACGTCCTGCAGGGGGCTGATCCGCAAAATTACTGTCTTTCTGTGTTCATAGGCCAGCATATCACTTACATATAACTTCAATGAATACAATTTGTTTTTTTTAAAAAAAAAGAAGAGAGACTAAACACATTCATGTCTTAAAAGACAAACAATTTTAAGGACCAAAGATAATTCTAAGACTGGGTTCTTAAGGAGAGAGGAGAGAAGAATGATAGAAAAATCACTATTGCTTTGAAAATGCATTCCCCTAGATAGGAAAAGGGCTGTTGTCTTGAGAATCTAGTGTATAATAAGCAACTGGTTATTTCCCCATGTTTGTTCAAGACCATGTGATGAATGTCCTGAAACAGCATCCGTAACTATAAAACTAGTATAATAGACTTTCCATACTACTGCACAGTAAACAACTGGATACACTGTCTATATCCTTTGTGTAATGGTTAGGTATTTTTCATTTATACTGCCCTTTCATAACCTATATTGTGCTCACATTGAGCCAAAGCTCAAAGGCTTTGGCACCCAGTTACACCATAAATTGAAATAATGTGAATGATTTTATATAGTTCTACAAAACATGTCTAGGGACTTGTGTGTATAATGTGAACAATTTTGCAGCCAAGACTTTTTCTATGGAGAAAACTAAGACCCTGAGCTTTCCTCTGCTTCTGGAGAAAGCAGGGATATTTATGGCAATAAATACACTGTTTTGAAAGCAACTAATTTTAACAGGCCCATTAGTCTTTATTGAATTAATATAAAGAATTTTCTTTCAAGAAAATTAGGTTCATGAGCATAAATGCAATTATCTGGCATTACCTTTGCACACAAGAGAGACATTTCAAGTCATTACATCATACGTCCTATATATTCAGCAAATTAAACACACCCCTGATACTTCAGGAATACAGTAGCTGAGAAGGTGAGTATCTAAAGCAGTATATAATAATTTATTCATAAATTAAAGAAAACATAGGATTTTTAAAATAGTAATACTGTTGGAACACAAACGATATATACTATATCTTCTTGAATAAGTCCTTTCAGGAATAAAATTATGGAAAACCTTGGTCTTCTCTTTCACATTGTTTGTGGAGGAAATTTCTCTTTTTAATGTTTAGAATTTTATTTTGTAAACTATTATCAAAGCATTGTAATGCAGTTATCAATAGTTATTACTTGTATGACGAAAACCAAATAAGGTTTAAAGAAATAAATTAATAAAAAATAAACAGCCATATATTCTGAATTAAAAAAAAAAAACACTATAGAAATGTATATTAAAAATTAGGAACTGTCCATTCTTAAAATTGACACTTTGTGTTTATACAGTCTGCACTTTTTTCTGTTGGTAACAGAAAACTCTAACTCCATTTTTACACACAGTTAAGTTCACAAAGGAGTTGGCAATCATTAAGATTTTGATTTGCTGAGGGGCTGAGAGTCTACATGGCCTGTTGCCTTCAAATGACTCCATGACCTCTTCTGCATCTTTGAAAAACTAAAATCAGGTTCTAAAACTTCATCTCATGCATAACCAGTCTTACAGCCATGCAGTTTGTATATATGAATCTGAAAATATCAGGTGAATGTGAGGCCATCAAAAAAAGTGAAAAAAAAAAAAATCAATAAGCATGCATGCAAACAGTCAAAACAAGCACAAAAGAGTATCAGCCCACATCATTTACCTGCAGAAAAGCAGCAGGTACAAGAGTGTTACACTCCAGTAGGTCAGCACAGAGCGCTATTTCATTTGAGTGGTGACAACACTGATCAGTCTCTGGGTTGTATTATCCGTATTTGGACTGTATTTAGTATCTTTTAATGTCACCATTATACCTCATTTTAATGAATCTTCTCTTATTCACTTCAAAGATATGATTATTTGACTATCTGAGTTAAAACAAATAGTTTTCTATGTCACAACTAGTCTAACTCTCACTTTTGTCTTGTTTTAGAAGAATTTTGCTACTTAGGTTCCAGACTTCTTCAACAGTTCAGATAGCTTTCATCCCAAAGCCCTATTTGTTTAAGATATCACTGGTCTCGTGTTTTCAGTGTGTTTTAAGCAGGCATAACCATTACCTGAAAATATTTCTCCAAATAACGTACCCTCATGCTAAAATATTATGTTAATAACCAATTCCCCAAAACTCATTTTCTTTAAACAAGGATGAGAATGCAATTGGGCATGGATTTCCTGTTCATGGCTCCAGCTGTAATTCCAGATTTAATATAATTATTATTTCTGTGTTTACTAAGCCTCCAAAGTGCTTAGTACAGAGCCGGTAAGTGCTTAGAAAAGTTGATAATAAAGCACAACTTAGGAAAGTAATAATGGTTCTGCTTAAAAGGCAGAATTTAACAAAGGTTCTTTGTCTTCTAAGTCATAGAAGTAGAAGGATGCTTAAAATAACTATGACCATAGGAAGAAAAAAATCAAGATGCTGACCTGATGCCAAAAAAGTAAAGTAAACCATGCACCCCAGGAAACAGAGATTCAAATCAAGGGAAAAATAATCACATCAACATTAATTCTTTGTCATGGATACTTGATAATTTACTTACTTGGTTGTACCTGCATTCTCAAGGATGACAGAAGATATGGGTGTTCCCGATGTCTTGTATCTGTGCAAGAGAGAAGAATCAAAGATCCCACACAATATATAAGCAATAGGGAAAAACAAAAAGTGAGAGAGAGATATTGTTTGTTTGTTTGTTTGTTTTGCTTTGTTAGGGTTCTTTTGTTGTTGTTGTTGTTTTTTTTCTTTGTTTAGTTGCTTTAGGGGAGGGAGTGTTAAGGATTCTTTTCTCCAATATTAAGTAAAGCAGAAAAGACTGTTGGTTATAGGGGCTGCACACTGCTCTGCTTTTTTTTTTTCTGTTGCATTCACAGGAATAGATATTTAAGTCTTCATGGACCATATTTTCTTTCTTCAGACTAAGCTCCGGAATTAAATCTTTGTTCTAGGGAAAGGGCCATACTCCCTGCAGCCACAAAGTCTGCTGTTTTCCTAGACTGCAATGAAAACTGTTTATAGAATCATAGAATTGTTTACATTGGAAAAGACCTTTAAGATCATCGAGCCCAACCGTTAACCCAACACTGCCAAGTCCACCACTAAACCATGTCCCTAAGTGCCACATCTACATCTATTGTCATTGGACTCAACCACTTCCCTGGGCAGCCTGTTCCAGTGCCTGACAACCCTTTCAGGGTTCAGGTATATTTCCTAATACCCAGTCTAAACCTCCCCTGGCATAACTTAAGGCCATTTCCTCTTGTCCTATAGCTTGTTACTTGGGAGAAGAGACCGACACCCACCTTGCTACAACCTCCTTTTGGGAAGAGAAACAATCTCAACCAAATAAGAAAATACTCTGCAGTAGAAAGAGTATAAAGAAGTTAGCAATTTCAAAGTTAAATTTAACACAAAATGATCCCAGCAGTTCACAATAGCAGCAGCTAAAATGTAGGTGGTGATTTTTTGGTGCAGCAGTGGGTGGTGATTTTTAGGGCAGTTTATATTTAATTAGCTCAAAGTATACAACTGAATTGCTTATGAAGAAGCCAAGGCAATTTTAAGCTGCTATTCAGAAATAAAAAAATAATAACCTAATACTGCAATATAACAAAAAAACACTTGCATTTTTACAGGTTTCTCCCTCTCTTCAAAATGTATGCGTTTTCTGGAGGATCTCAGTGTTGCTCAATTCTGGAATCAAAACCATGGAGTTTCACCTAGTGGTGAAGATGAAGAATAATTATCCTATCTGAAGAACAGAGAGGTATTGATAAAGACAAATCAGAAAAAAAATGATACTAGCTGTGAATCATGCAACTGCTTTTCCAAGTACAAGACACTGCTTTTTTAAATAATTTTAGAATTTTGAAGATAAAATTTACTTTGAATCAAAATAAAATCCAGTAATTCCAAGATTATGTACCTAGGAGAATTGTGAACCATTTTCACTTCAAGAAGACCACACATTCAGTGAAATATAGTTTCATCAAAAGGTATCTAACTATCTCATTTAATTATAAAAAGGTATGTGATCTTCCATCTGATTAATGATTCCAAAATGGTTTGTCTAGAGGGAAGCTGGCATGACATTGAGTAGGGGACAAACCACAAAAATGAGAACAAGCAGAAAGTTACTTTTGCTTCAGTCATAAATAATGTGAACAATTTGATGCAGCTGTTCCACAGGGACTCTGTAATGCCAAGACTGAGAATTTTGATATTGCCTTCTCCTACCTCACGCTGCAACAAATGCTTGCCAAAATATGTCAAGTCAGTATTGTCATTTACTGATACGCAATATATCTTGGAAGTTTGAGATGAACCTTGAGAGTAATAACATATGCAAAACATTTACAAGATTTAAAATATCAAGTAATGGGGGATGGGGGGGGAGGGGAGAGAGAAAGAGATTACAGTGAACAAGATGCAAAAAATAATGATAAGGTAGAGTACTGTTTGGAACTAAAAATATGTTGCCACAGCTAGCACCTGATAAATTTTCTACAAGATGGTAACCAGATCTTTGTATTTAAGGGCACAGTGTTCCAGTGGAATAAGAAATGAAGACCATCCATCCAGTGTCTCAAGTTTATAGGCCAGGAAAACACTTCAACAGAAAGAAAATATGATCTGCACAACAAGTGTTTCAGACTAGAATCATCAATATCTCATATAGGAAATTCAGTGGTTACAGGAACATAGTTTAGATGGCAAAGGAGAGGGAATACTGAAATGTTGGTTTTACAGATAGGTATCCAAATATATTGTAACATGATTCTGCAAAGGATCCACTTCACTGGAATTACAACTGTGCTTCAAGTCCAACAAGTGCTTAAGTGTTTTGCTGAACCACAGCATTAATGCCACCTGGGAGAGGCATCTTGTGAGTTCCTGAGGAAACCGGATTTATATTTCTTACTATTCAAAATGTTCACTGGACATCTCACTCTGATACTTAAGCATCAATTAAAATCTGCAGATTATGAAACTTGAAGTTGCAATTATGTAACTTTGGTTATTTCCCAGGCTAATTTTACTGAGATTTAGCACACACAGCTCTCAGAACAAATATACTCAAGGTAAAGTCAAGACAAGGACAGATTCTGCCTCTTCTCCTTTCTTCTCCCATAAGTTTAGTTCTACTTTTCCTCTCTTTCATGAAATGAGGCCACTTTCACCTTTTCACTGTGTTTTCCCTGAAGCAAACATTGCAGCCTTCCCCCGCGGCTAGCAGGCTTAAACTGTCATCTAGTCTGACTGCATCATTTTAGCTACTACTGGCCTCCCCTGCCCATTTGTTCCTGGGGTCTCACTTGCTCTTACGCTGATCCCTGAAGGCTCTACTTCCTCGTCATGACCAAACAGAAGAAGGGGGATCTGTCGTGGAAAGGGGTACATGACCACAGACAGAGCCAAACTGAACATTACATAAAGAAAAAAAATAGCTAGCATTCAGTTCTGGTGGCCAGAAACACTTTAAAAAACTAAGCAAAAAACCACCATGAAGTAGTCCTATAGCAAACCCACAATGCTGGAGCTAAGATAAAAGGAATGAACAGTTATACATTTGTAAAAGCTGGGATACGTTTTTAGAGAAGAACTGAGCAACACGGGATATTAGGATAAAACTAAATAAATGTGTGTTTATGATAAAATTACATTGCATGAGAAACTTTTTTTAGTGGCATATTTACAGTGTTCTATTTAGACTGTACTAGTGAATTTCTGGAACACTCTAAAGGCAGAAAAAGGCAAAGTAAGTTAAAACAGCAAAGTAGTAGTGGCTCTTGAACATATGGCTCACAAAACAAAATTAAAAATATTTGTATTCTCCCTGAGGAAATCAAATTTAAGAGTGAGCACAGCTCTGTATAAATACATGGGATCAATGAGTAGGCAAGTTAAGTGTTTAACTGAATACTAGCAACAAAGTGCAATGGATATAAGCTAACAAATATGGTACAGTTAACTTGGCTCACTTTTTCAGATGTATGCAGTTTAAGCATTAATCTGAAATACATATTCCAAAAGCCTCTTTGCACTCACAGACAATAGTATAATAATGGCAGAGATATATATATATAACATGCATATGTGTATATATATGTAAACACATATACAGACACAAGCATCCCAGTTTACAGATAAATCATTTCATACAAGTAATTTGGACCACAGATTGCAACAGTGGTGAAATATTAGGGAAAGAATAATCCATATTCATTCAGACTTCCAACAGGCATTTATGAGAACTTACAAGAAGTAGCATGCCAAAAAACCATGAATAGCATACTCTGCATTGATCTTGAAATATCTTACCTGAACTATCAGATAGTTTTTAGTACTTCTGAAATAGTCAATAATAGGTTTATGAATGATTCACAAATTGAGAAGTCCACTAATGTTTATTAGAAATAAATTATACAATAATATAAGGTCCTGTAAAAATGTATTAGTAGTGACACAGAATTGTAAACAATTGGGTCAACTGTATCAAATCAAAGAAAGTTGCACCCTGCTGCAGGAAGAGAGTCACTTGAAAAACAGCGGAAGCTTTAGCTCCCTGGAGATCTACTTTGTGTATGCTTGAGGGGCTCTTACAACAAGAGAAAGTACTTTATAACTTCTAATTAGTTGGGAAACACAAGATTGGAAAATTCAGTCCTAATTCAGTGCTACTTCCTGCATCTACTTCAAACAAGTTTTAAATTTCCTAGGAGGATTATTTTAAAACAAGTTTCATACAATAGGTTTCAGATACTTTGCCAAGGTACTTCATATGACTGGTCCCTGTTCCTCGCTGGTCTTTCTAATTGCACCTGCAGACCTATTAAAGTCTCCTGAAACTTCCCTCCCTCTTCTGATGGCAATCCTGCCCTTCGATACTCAGTGTGCCAGTACACAGGCCACAGTTCAACAAGAAGAGGTGTTCCATACCAATTCTGGCTAGGAGTGCCCACCTCCTGCCCCTCATCACTGCTGGCTCCTTCCTGCCCCTGGCTCTGTGCTGTGCAAACACAGCCGTCAGCACAGCTGTCGGCCCAGGCCGGGGAATGAAAAGGGATAAAAAAAATAAAGGTGAGGAGGAGGTGGCTTTATTTTTAATCTAAATCAGTTCCCTGATCTGATTTGATGCACTTCACACCCTCACAAGCAATTTTCAGGGATTTGGCAATGGAAGATATGGTCAAGGAAAGAAACTACTTAAACTGTCATTGTGGTATCAGGGAACTATATTCTCGTTTTGTGCTTTAACCAGCTGACAGCTCAGCAACAGAGTAAGTGTGATAGGAGGTACAGATGGACAACTTACTCCATCCCAGTATATTGCCAGTTTGGTTAAATTCCCCTAAAAATGCCCATTTTATTTTCTCATCTCTTGCCATCCTAAGGTTTCTAAGTTATCAGTGTGTCAGATGGATTTAAAATGAGATTACAATATTTAGTACATTCTTAACCACTAATTTAGGTAACACAGCCTAGCAAACATCCAGTACGCACTTTATTGAGTAAAATGAAGGCTACGTTAAAATAAAATTAATCTTAGATACCATCTATTAATTCATCTTGAATACACAAAGCAAAAGTATATGCCAACATCTGATCAATTTACTATTACTCTACTGATCTCAAAGTACATCTCTCTCCCAATACAATACTTCATGGAAACAATGCACTTTCTCGCACGCACAGTCTGAAAGGTCCATTCCTCTGGGCTCAACATATTTGGCTGCCTTTCTGTAAATGCTGGCACTAGCGTTTTTGTAGCGCTCAAAGCAAGGCGGATTGTAACTCCGTGGATTAGCTTTAATTAACTTTCAAAGTTGCAGCAATGTGGCCAGGCATGAGGCACTGAAATGACTTGGGTGCACAGGCTGAACACCTGCAAGAAGGAGTTTCTTGAGCAAGGCATTAGTATTTTCAGAGTAGATGGAAAAGGGAGGCTTTGAGCCCAATTGGCCATGTGAGCTCTCCCTGTGACTTAAAATGATTGCCATCACTAACCCTCTGTTTCAGAAACAGCAGGTTTTTTAGGTCATCCCTAAAACTGGGATTTTAGGTCATTTCTAACCTTCTGAATGTATATTGGTAATAATAATCTCTATGTAAGTAATAACCCTTTATATTCCAATCTATTTTTACCCATAGATACAATGGAGTAGAATTTACTCATATTATACTTTCAGGCAGCCTACATCGCTATCAAGTGTAACACGTTTCATTCATTGTAAAGCCCCAGAAAAATCTTTTTTATCCACAAAATCTTTGCTCAATGGCATCTGTGTGAGCACTAAGTCATCAATAATGCACTTTGTTATCATTTTTATTGCTATTGTGTCTGTTAGCAGAACATAAATGGAATCTGAAGAAATATTTCTGCTTTGTTTTGACTTAGCAATGCCTAATGTAGTTCATAAAGCCTCTATTTTAACTTTCCTGTAAGTGTTTCTGCATTCCCCCACTTATGTATTGTTTTCTGGTAATATCAGTAATGGAAATTATGCAATCTTAACCATAAGTCTGCTATACAATCTGACCTATGCAGCTATCACAGTGCACGTGATAGGGAGACAGAGGTTCCCAGCTGCTTACATGTCAATGCTTAAGTTCTGGCCAATCAAAATTTAGCCATCAGTGTATTTAAAAACAGCGTCCAAACAGCCATCATTAAAATTAGAAATTTTAACATGGGCATTCCAAACAAACAAAATCATTCTCCATTTTGAAATTCACATCTTACTTCCACAGGACCTTAATGAATACCTTCTAGAAACGACAAAAAGAAAAAGCATATAAATTTAATACTACTCATCCACCTGCACTTTTTTTTTCTATCTCAACAATTAGAGAAAAGAAATTTCTGTACCAAAGTTTGGCGCAGCAGACATTTGGCCTTTAGCATGATTAGGTTATTTTATTTGAGTAATGGTCCTTGAAAACAGAATATTGTGTACTACTGAGGGCCAAATCTTCAGATGGCACAACCTGGCATAACTCCATTGATTCAGTAATATGGATCATAAACCCTCTGAGCAAAAGATGCATCATTTTATGCTTGGAATGTGCCACTCACATTGTGGGTGTTATTGTAATTCAGCTGGATAAAAACTGCTAATAGCTGAAAACTGAGTCTTTCCAAGAAAACATGAAACCAGCTTCTAAGTAAAGAAGAGTCCAAATAGCAACTCATCGGAAAAACTAAACATCTTATAGACTATTACGCCAACAATTTCTAACAAATTCAGCAACGAGATTTTCCTACGACATTTTTTCACTCCATAACAGTGTTCCTTAACACCATAAATCCCTTTTCATTAACATGTAGAGTTTGATGTTAAGCCATGTTTCCTGAGGTCGGCTATCTGTTACCGTAGGTATTTCCGTATGACAGAAGACACTCACGAGGAATCATGCATTGGACCACCAAAAAGGGGAGGAGGTGGAGCAGGAGTGCAACAATGGGAACTTTATTAACAGTACATACAATGCAACAAGGATAGATTTTGGCGTTCACAAAGTTAAAAAAAGGGGGGAAAAAAGATGAATATAAAAAGTCAACACTGCAAGCAGACAATCCAGAAGCCCAAATCTGTTAAGAAAAACTAAATAATTGCTTATCTAATTCAAAACTGAGCAAGCTGTAAATTGATCCTGCAATAGGAAACTGATCAAGTGGTTAAAAAAGGCAGGAAGGGAAAATGTTCCACAATTGCAACTGCATGCTTTCTCATATTCCCATTTACAGAAAACCAGGAGAATTTGAAACTGAACCCACAAGAATAAAAACTACCATTTGCTCTCTAAGCATATTCAGTTCTGACTGCCTACTCTTATTAACCAGCTTGTCACCAGAAAATGTTCCTTATTAAATTGTCCAAGTAATAAATTATTATAATAATAATGTTTCTCTGCTTCTTTTCATATAAAATTAATGTATCCAGACTAGCACCGTATTTGCTACACTTTGCACTTTAAATGTAAATATTATTAGTTATTTTCATTAGAATCATAGAATCATTTAGGTTGGAAAAGACCTTTAAGATCACCAAGTTCAACCATTAACCTAACACTGCCAAGTCCATCACTAAACCATGTCCCTAAGCACCACATCTACCTGTCTTTTAAATACCTCCAGGGATGGGGACTCAACCACTTCCCTGGGCAGCCTGTGCCAGTGTTTGACTACCCTTTTGGTGAAGAATTTTTTCCTAATATCCAACCTAAACCTCACCTGGTGCAACTTCAGGCTGTTTCCTCTTGTACTATTGCTTGTTACTTGGGAGAAGAGACCGAGACCTACCTCGCTTCAACCTCCTTTCAGGTAGTTGTAGAGAGCAATAAGGTCTCCCCTCAGCCTCCTTTTCTTCCGTTCCCTCAGCTGCTCCTGAATAAGACTTGGGCTCTAGACCCTTCACCAGCTTCCTTGCCCTTCTTTGGACACACTCCAGCATCTCAATATCCTTCTTGTAGGGAGGGGTCCAAAACTGAACACAGTATTCGAGGTGCGGCCTCACCACTGCCAAGTACAGGGGAGCGATCACTTCCCTAGTCCTGCCGGCCACACTATTTCTGATACAAGCCAGGATGCCATTGGCCCTCTTGGCCACCTGGGCACACTGCTGGCTTGTGTTCAGCTGGCTGTCAACCAATACCCCCAGGTCCTTTTCTGCTGGGCAGCTCTCCAGCCACTCCTCCCCAAGCCTGTAGCGTTGCATAGGGTTGTTGTGACCCAAGTGCAGGACCTGGCACTGAGCCTTTTTGAACCTCATACAGTTGCCTCAGCCCATCAATCCAGCCTGTCCAGGTCCCTCTGTAGGGCCTTCCTACCCTCCAGCAATCAACACTCCCGCCCAACTTGGTGTTGTCTGCAAACTTACTGAGGGTGCACTCAATCCCCTCGCCCAGATCATTGATAAAGATATTAAACAGAACTGGCCCCAGTACTGAGCCCTGGGGAACGCCACTTGTGACCGGCTGCCAACTGGATTTGACTCCATTCACCATAACTCTTTGGGCCTGGCCATCCAGCCAGTTTTTTTACCCAGCAAAGCATACACCCGTCTAAGCCATGAGCAGCCAGTTTCTCCAGGAGAATGCTATGGGAAACAGTGTCAAAGGCTTTACTAAAGTCCAGGTAGACAACATGCACAGCCTTTCCCTCATCCACTAAGTGGGTCACCTTGTCATAGAAGGAGATCAGGTTAGTCAAGCAGGACCATTATGAAACTGCTGTACCGATGTTTATGTTGTTAATTCAATTTTCCTACCACCAGCTTTGCTCTTTTTCAGCAAACATCCAACACCCTCTTCATTAACCCAGATGACTATACTCTGCCGGGCAAAACAACTTCTGCTACCAGACTGTGGTCATGTTGGAGTTAACGTAAGTTTCACACAGGAAAGTCAAATGGAGAGGCAATAGGAAAGCATTTGATAGCAACAGAATTCAGAGTTTACTAACACAATTTCAGACCATACAGGGGAAAATGGTCTATCTTGCTAGAGCTAGCAATGTTTATTTTACAAGTACTTTGAGATTAGTCATATTAATGATATGTAACACATTATCAACTCTCTACAACGAAGGTGTTCTAGTTTTGGCTGGGATAGAGTTAATTTTCTTCATAGAAGCTAGTTTGAGGCTATGCTTTAGATATGTGCTGAAAACAGTGTTGATAACACAGGGATGTTTTCATTATTGCTGAGCAGTGTTTACACAGAGTCAAGGCCTTTTCTGCTGCTCACCCCACCCCACCAGTGAGGAGGCTGAGGGTGCACAAGAAGCTGGGAGGGGACACAGCTGGGACAGCTGACCCCAACTGACCAAAGGGATATTCCATACCATGTGATGTCACACTCAGCATATAAAGCTGGGGGAAGAAGAAGGAAGGGGGGGATGTTTGGAGTGATGCCGTTTGTCTTCCGAAGTAACCATTACACGTGATGGAGCCCTGCTTTCCTGGAGATGGCTGAACACCTGCCTGCTGATGGGAAGTAGTGAATGCATTCCTTGTTTTGCTTTGCTTGCATGCCTGGCTTTTGCTTTCCCTGTTAAACTGTCTTTATCTCAACCCATGAGTTTTCTCACTTTTACTCTTCTGATTCTCTCCTGCATCGCACTGGCGGGGAGCGAGCGAGCGACTGCGTGGTGCTTAGCTGCCGGCTGGGGTTAAATCACAACAGAAGGCTGGCAAAGTATGAAAAGAGAATGGAGACAAGGGAAAGTCTCACCCAAAGCCAGAACACAGCTGAAGGAAGTAAAGAAAGAAATTGAATCAAAGTTAGCGATGAAGCTATGTGGTATCAAAACTGAGACAAGAGTATAAACGTATTTGTTACGGCTTTATGTTTTACTCTGAAATACTAACGCTGACAAATCTGAAAGCGTACTTCAGTGTCTATTTCAAAACAATATTCTCATTCATTGTATTACTCTTCTGTTTACATCAGAAACTCGGTGACACCTTTTAATGGCTACTGACCCGCGTACTTCCATGGTACTTCCATACTAGATGAAATGTTTTAAGATTAAGAGAAGGAACACTGTCAGAATAGCAATTTCAGGAGGCATTACATCATCTAAAAGACAATGTGATTCCTAAGGGAGAGGAGGAGAAGGGAAACATGAAGAACATTTTGTTGCAATTTCAGAAACCAGCATTCTTCTTGGAAAACAGGCACTTTGGCATGCTTAGAGATAATCCTTTCTGCAATCTGTCCAGAAATACCTGTTCTCTTTCCAAGTGACTTCTTTAAATACTGTTCCTGTTTAATAACTTTATAGCACCTAAACCACCTTAACTTTCCCTTAGACAACATCTATACAATAAAAAGTCTGTATGATAACAGGTTTGGAAATGCATGAAAATGATTTTTTTCTCTCTTGTTTTTTTTTTTTTTTTAAATTTCAATCTTTTTCATCTTTCCTAACCCCCATCATATAACTACCGAGTAAGATAAAGGATGTTTAAACATCTTAACAATCACTTTCAGATCTGTTTTCTGAATGTTCAAGTTCAGGAGTGTTTGGATTTCGGTTGGTTCCAATATTCCTGAAATGATGTACATCATTGACATAATCGCGTAACTGCAAAGTAAGAAAATTGTCTTTTAAAAAGACATGGAAATAGCCAACAAAAAATTCCCAAAAGCATATTACCACACATCATTTCTCATGATTTGAAGATACATAATATCAGGAAAATATACTAAAAAAATGGTTAGACGCATGGATATTGGACTATTTTACTCTGCTTTGGGAAAGGACATATTACAAGTAGTTCTTTATGGAAATCTCAAACCAGTGAATTCTTTATCTGATCCTGATAAAAAGCAGGAATAATAATCAAGAGCTTCAGAAAATCTCATTATATTAGTAACAAAGAACAATAGGGAAAAAATCAAAACATTCTTTACATCAGAAATGTATACTATTTTAGTAAGTTTGATTTTACAGAATATTAAAAAACTTTTTCAGATAAATTGCACAGAAAGTAATTCTTTTAAAACTAGTAGCTTTCTCAAAGAATAACTTGTTTAAATGCTTTTAATTCCTGACTAATTAGTAAGCTTATAAATTATCAATACTCACTCTATCATATCTTATTATTTTCAGAAAACTATAGTACATTTTTCTGATTCCTCTACAATAATAATCAGCAGAATCTCAATGTAAAACTGGAGTCTCTATACCCATTTCATATTTTGTAATGTTTGACTTCTACTTTGTACAATGCCATATAGAACCAAGGCCAGACAAAAGTTCCTAATCCAAGGACCTCAAAATGCTTTACTGAAGTAGGGAAGTAAAACATCATCATTCACATTCCACAGAAGGGAAGACACTGTCAGAGAGAGATTTAAAATCAATAGCCTAAGGTCACAAGTCAAGTCACTTGCACAATCCTTTTTTAAAATTATGACCAAATCCCCCATTATTGTCATCTGAATGAGCAAACACACTTAGAATACTTTAGGGGCAAAATATGTCTTAAAATACTAGAGACGTTATTTGCAACACACCTGAAAAATGACTGTAGGTCTTGAAAGTACTGAATAAATTTTACTTCCAGGAGTGTCACACTAAGATACGATCTGGACCGATGCTTTTCTTGTGGATTTAAATAGGAAGACAAACATTTGTACCAATGCTCTAATGATGTCATGCCGCAGAACAAGCAGTTCACTGTTTCATAATCTGCCTGCTGTAACAGTTCTGCTCAGACTTTCAAGAATTCCCAGCCCAAGTTCTCTGTCATAGACTTACGTAGGTGCAGGGGACTCACAGCCCTCATGAAAACAGAATAGCATTTCCTTCTGCTGCCTTTGTCTTTCAGACCTTACAGCACTGTGTATTTCTTAGGTACCACGTTTACAAGTTCTAAAGGGCATCTCCTGATTCTGCATTGAACTTAAAAAAAAAAAAAACGGACTTGTAAATGAAGATGGCAACTTTGAGCCACTACATCTGTCTCTGTGAAAAAAAACCCAACAAACTCTTCTCTGTGAAGGTTTATTCTGTATGAAGGTAGAAGCCAAGAAACCAGTCATTTTTCATGCATTGCAACAGATCTTCTTAACACTGTTATTTACATACTATTGATTTGTTATGTTTGGCCATCTGTTTGTGGGTGAAATACTGTAGGCATATTTCATTTTCTTTTGACTTTGCTTAAAAAGCTTACCAAAATCTTCTCTTTTTTTCCCTTATAAATACTCTATGTTCTTTTCATCCTGTTGGAAAAATGCTACATAATGATAATCTAAGACACTAACATTACCCTCAGTGAAGTATCATCTGCAGGTTTCTTTAGGATCTGAAGCACTGAATGGATGATTCTAAGTAATTCTTTCACTCTTTAGATTTTATTTTTCCTCTTTTACAATTAAATGGAAAGCATGGTTTCACATAGTTTAACTCTATGTTCCTCTATTTAAAATCCTCTAAACAATGCCAATAATTTTGAACCAGTTAATACCTTTAAACAGCAGATCAAGATTGCTCAAAAAAAAACCCAACCAAAACACATTAGACAAGGACAATATAAGATCTACATTCCACTTCAAATTCAGCTAGAAGACGACCTGCTATACTAATGCCTTGGAAGAAATATCATCTATAAATCCTTTAACAGCAGCTGCTTTGAACACAGTAGCTGATCTGAAATGCCCTGTGATTTAAATCCAAGTCGTACACAAAGTAATCCTCAAACAACTGAATCCTATTTAACTTCCCAAAACATCTGAATTTGAATGTAAGAAAAGCAAGCATTTCTAAAACCTCACTTTTAAATATACATTTAACCTTAATCTCTTTTTCTGACTCGTTCCTGAAGTATACCACCTGTACATCCATCTCAATTATATGTTCATGTATACACATATATTTAAATGCATAAAGTATGCAGCTTACTAAGAACAGATTTGAATGAGAATTTTCCTCAGTTCTAAGACTACCACTACAATTATCAATGCCTGATCACAGTTTGGACAGCAATATGCTGTATCTATGCTCCATGAGCTGGTAAGCAGGAAATATTTATTCAGTATTTGTTTCTTCCTTTCCCAATACAGAAAATCACCAAAAAAAAAGCAGACAAAACCAAGTAAATCCCATTCCCCACAAGGCCCAAACCAAGGTATTTCAAAATTTATCATGAGAGAAATCTGGATAGCCACACAAGAACAAATAATTTATGGTAAGGCTTATACCAGTGTTATATCAACACTTAGGCCTACTATTATGGTACTCATTTGCAAACATGTGCTGCTGGGTTGGCGCAGAAAATCTGTGTGCGAAAGACAACAGTCCTGACTCAGATTACTTCTTTTTGGACTGACGTGAGAAGAAATTTAATCTCTATATTAATCCATCACCACTCCAAATCTAAGATGGTACAACTCCACTATATGCATTCCTTGAGCTGAATATCAAGAACGCAGCTCAAGAAGCTTCCTTTTAGTGGCTTTCTGCCAGTGGCTATTTTTTTCCCATCAATCTAAAGCCATGACTGGGTGAGATGCCCACACCCTCTAGCCTACCTCATATCATGTCAGGAGAAGACTCAGTGAAGCTGCCAACTCTGAATCAGAGAATTTATTAATTTTATAGTTTATGACACTCAGAGGCATTGACTCTTATCCCTGAAGCCCACAACTACAAGGATTCAAAACCTAGTATTTCTCCACCTTCTTAATTCTCACCCCTTTTCTTGAAGCTACTACCCATGGCAAAGTTGATAAAAAGGACCATTTCTGTGACTCAGCCATTCCAGTTGAAAGCCTATTGTCTTTACTGAGCCACATGAAAAAGCAGTAAAAGTAGAGGCAAACATTCACTTCTGTCAGCTTTACTACAGCTTTACTACGCAGAAAGTAACTTTCACAAAGGATGAGGATGAAAGTTTGGAAATGGCATCTTCTAAGAGGCTGCAGCAAGATTCACCAGCACCTATCCATCAGAGATCTCAGTGCCTCTGGAAGCTAACATCTGTTCTCAGTATCTCCATATTTTTTACAGAGCACTCAAAAGAGTGGAAAAAGTTTATAAAAGGCGCAGTACTTGGTCTAACATTAACAAACTAAACTCATTTTAGCTTTCTCAGCTGCTTTTCAGTCTGTTCAGTGGTACTCTGTCTTTCTACTAAGTAGGAATAAAAGCAGTAATTCATCCACTGTTTGGTTTTCAAAGAATGCAAAGCTTAAGTTTCTTTAAAAAGGTTTGTTGATATTGATAACTTTGCAGTGTGATGACACACTGCTGTTGTATCTTTTTTATTTGTATCATACTGATGTCTGTTCAAGCCCTAAGAAAATCTGTTGTGTACCTTGTAAGGTTATTTCTATGGAACAACATTTTAAATAAAATCAATAAATAATGTGACCTGAAGGTACAGTGAGCTGCTCACACTGCCTACGAATTGCTAGTACAAGTCTCCCCTAGGCTCATAAACTTCCAGTCGCCTGTCTGGTAGGCTTCAACACAAATTTGAATGATTCAGCTGGACACACTGGGACAAGTGAACCTAAAAGAAAACAGCAAAAATCAGTTCTCCAACATGATAGGAATTCTGAATTTCTTCAAGTATAGAAGCCATCGAAACAGCTAAAATGAAAGTGACATTCAGAACCAGAGCATAGTGTATTTCTACATGCGATTTTCATATGTTTCAGAAGATATCTTCCTCCCCTTTTGACAGCTCCTAGTTTTAATTCAGTCACTCCATTTTCATGAGATAGAAATTTTGTTCCCCTTTCTTCTGTATGCCAGGCTATTAAACTATCCCATGGCATGTGGGAGGATGTAGGTTGGCATAAGCATGCTCAGTGGGGCAAAACTTCTCAGGAAGACAGAAAGGAAGACCTGGAATTCGGATTACACAAGTAGGAAAATATTGCTGTATTTCAATGACTGCACTGACCCACACAACCCTGTTTAATTTTTTGCCACTTAAAATTGTACGCAGACTATAACTATTCTCTAAAATAACTATGCTAGCACAACTGCTAACGTCAATTTAGTTAAGCTTTGTAAAGGCAGCCTGTAACAATACAGCTTCTACATCTTCCTGTATCGGATATAGCAGTGTGAATTCGTTAAATGACCGTGTATGTGTAGCCCAACTGGGCAGGACACAGACATGTAGACCCCTTAAGCTGTAACAGTTCTGGGTAAAGTGGTAACGTTTGGGGGTAGAGAAAGCCTTAGGCTAGGGCCACAAAAACCATTTTGGATAGTATAGCTGTCTGTTAGGGTGATGTTTCTATACTGATAACGGCTACAATGTACCTGATGCTATACCAGTAACAACTATATTAAGACAAAGTTGTTTTCTGGATTGGCATAAGTAATAAAGATGTAACACTTCTTTTTTTTTCTCTTGGTGTTAGCTTTATCAGCTAAATAGCAGCCTCTTTTCCTAATACAGCCTAGGTATTACAGACACATAAGGACCAATTATTTTAATGCAATACCTACAAAAATAAAAAACATTTATTTGAAAAAAATACAGAGAATCCGAGTACCATGACTTTCACTTCTTCTTGCTCTCTGTTTCCTTGCCTTTCATTGGCTATGAAGCAAATTGCATTTGAAATTGACGAGGGCGGGGGGAGGGCGGGGGGGAGGAAACCAAAACAAGTCCTCATTGAAATGGCTACTGGATGAGGATTCGCATTCTCTTGCTTGGCCTTAGTGCTATGCTTACACCCAGACAAGAACACCACTAAATACAATACACTTCTAGTCATGTGTATCGCATACCTATGAGAAAGTGGTAAAAGGAGAGAGAGGAATTAAAGGTTATTAACTAAGTTTAGGACCTTCTAATCAATATAGTGATGTCTCAGCACCATCACTGAGCTGATCAATATCACAATCAATATTCTCATTTGCAACTTTATGGGTACTTAAAGGGAACAAGGCATCACATTTTTTAAAAAAAAATAACTTCCATGTATAAATCATACTTAGCACTGAAGGCAAATAATAAATGATTACCTGACCAACTTTTCTAATGTTTACCCAAAGGAAACTAGCTTCCATCACTTAGAGTAATTCAACATCAGAAACAAAACCTATCTTCCAGTCCTGCAGAATAAGGAAAAAAGAAGCTTGCAACTTCAAGAACTCTGTTTTCGTAACCACAATAACTGTTTCCTCCAATTTCTATTTAAAAGCTCCCTCAAATTCTTAACTCAGATCCAAGGAAAAACTAATTTGAGGTTTTTTTCCCAGATGACCATTTAGCGAACTCCACAGACTGACAAGTAAAACACTGAAGTGGTATCTGAACATTAATCCCCACATGCCAATGAGCCAACAGATGCCAAAGCAGCAGTAGTAGTACCAAAGTAGTGACACTCTCCTCTTTCTCTTTGAAGACTGCCAGTTATTTCATTAACAGTCATTCGCATCATCCTCATCATCTCACATTTCTATATGCAAAACTGTTTAACTTTTCTAGAAAAAAAGCGAAGAAATAACTGACAAACTTTACCAAAATGAACTTGTATTTTGATCTTTTTGCATCTATAGAGAAACTGTTTTTGATGGGAGTCTACTTCACAAACAACAAATTTCTGTAATACAATTCATCATTTGCGTGCTTTAATATTCACTGTTATCATGATGTACACTTGGAAAAAGAACAGTTAAAACTTCATCTTCTGTCTGTGGAAATCCAGATTCCTACCACTTGAAGAAAAACACAGTCTTCAACTATTTTAGTACAAGGCATATGTTGCACAACTCTGATTCAATTGCCGGGACAGTGGCATTGTTGTATTCTGGTCAATTTACTACAATACTCCACTGCTCTCCTCTTTGACCCATAGATATCTTGACTCATAAAAAAAGAAACTACATTTGAAAGAAAAAAGCCGTTCCTTGAAAGGTCAAGAGTGTATTACATAGAGCACAGATCATAAAGCAACACAACACCATACTTGTTCTTTCGACTGTACTTGAAACCATTCATTTGTTTTCTTGTTATAAAGAAAATATTGCAGACATATCTGAACAATTTTTATGGCATACAATATTTGCCATACGAGTGTGACATAGCAAGAGGATATGCAGTTATCTCTCCTATATATCTACATGGACATTTGACTTATTTTATCATGAAATAATGATAAATTGTGCAACTTGTGTTAAACTTCTGACCAGTTCCTAGCTTTTTTAAAAGCATATTTATATAGGAATACACACATATATAAAAATTAGGCACTTTACATGAATCTAGAATAGACTAATAAAACATACTTTGGTTAATACCTTTTGCTGAAAAATGAGTTGGCAGTTATGCCAAATCCAAATATTTTCAGCTGAAAACAAACATTAGGAAGGGTTAGAATAGTTGATTTAATTTTGTTTCAACAAAAATTTCCGATTTTATAGCAAGTACTGAGGCAATATTCAGGTGACAGCCTTCTCTAACTTGCACGTCCTTCCCGTTCCCTTTTCTGCCCCTCACTTTATATAAGTCCTGTGGCTAGGATACTCACATGAGTTCTAGTCTTGGTCTTCTTCGGTGTTCTTCATAATTAGGTTATAGAAGATAATCTTTTACTTGTCCAAATACTGTCCTAAATGTTCAAGATAGCAGGCATTCCCTTGAAGAAATTGCATTTTGTAAAAAATGCTTTAAAATATACTAGCAAAAACTGGAAGACACAGGTATGCAACCATGTAATTAGATGGTGGATGACAACCATCAGCCCTAGCACTTGGTGGACTTTGAGAGTCATCTACCTCTCCTCATTAATCTAATTTTACACGTGTATTAAAATGCCCAGAAGAAATTTGTAGATATCTTCAAAAATTCTGAAAAGTATTGGCTTCGGACTGACCCAAATCAATTTGTCTTCAGGTGGGTTTCTGAACTGAGAAAACATCAGTTATTATACACCTAATGTAAAGCCATGTGTTAGTCCCTAAGATAGAAGTATCAAGTTGCCCAACTCAACAGTCAAAAGCTTTAAGAGTACTAACAAGGAGGTGTGAAGAAAACTTGAAGCACAAGGAGGTGAAAAAGAGGTGAGAGGAATATGAAAAGGCATGAAAACTTCTCCCTAAAATATACTGAGATGCACTGCATCCCTTTCAAGAAAAGAAGATATGAATGCATAACAAAAACAAACATTAATACTGACTAGAACAAAGTGAGAAGACTGGAAGTTTCTGTTCTCCTTCATTTACAATTCAGGAATGCTTACTGATAAAATGAACGCCAGTTTAAAACTTGTAATTTCAGCTCCTTTTTTTTTTTTTTTCCAGACAGAATGTATTGCTGAAGGATATTATTAAGAAAGGAGAATTTTGCACAATCAGAAACACTGTGTATTGAACAGAAACAAATCATTCTAGAAGTCTTACAAATTCAAACTGAGAGCTTAAAACATTAGATTCTAAATTCTGCTACTTGTTCATTGATTTATAGTTCTAGTTCCAAGTAGAAATACAAGAGAAGAAATGACCACAACCACCAAGCTTGGAAGCCGCAGCCTAAACCAAACATTATTAATTTTAATACTAATTGAAGTTAAATAAAGATTATGGTGGGCAACTAAGTATTGCATATTATAAACTTTCTGGTTCTTCTCTAAAGCTTCTAAAGATGGTTATATCCAGAGACACATTATTAAACCAGACAGATCAAGGTATGAACCAGTATGACTTTGCAATAAGTTAAGAAATTAATCATTCAACCACCTGCCTATCTCACTCCATATTTTGTACTGGCTCTGCAAGTGCACAGCTAGACAAACAATCTATACACACACATAAGTGTAGCTTTGGATCATGGACACAGAAGAGTAGCTCTCAATAGCTCTTTTAATAGCTTGTAAACAACAGGTATTATAAAGGATGAGAAGAGGAAAGTAGTTTCCATAAGAAATATTACTGAATACTAGTCATGAGGCATGGAATGAAAAAACTATTAAGGATGCTCTTCCAGCTCTGCTGACTTTGAATGTCAAACTGTAGCTCTAATCAGTAGAACTTACATGTATGTATGTTAAAAGTAGTATCATTGGTATGTTCTGACAGACTTGAGTCAATATACTGGAATGTTACCTTTTTTGTGTGTTTTCCTGCATTTACTGGAACAGAACGCCAAGCTTCATCCTACTAAGAATCTTGGGCCTTGTTTCTCCCTCAACAGAGGAGAAAATCAGTGGTCTCTCTTTTCTAATTGCCAAATCTCCTGTCATCTCCTGTGTGACAACAAAGAAGTTACTCCCTGCAGATATACTCCCTTTGTATTGTAATCAGCTGTCTTTTTGCTTCTAGCTGTTGCTGACTTAGAACCATACAGTGATGTACATTTTTAGGTGTCATCATTTGGTAGCTAGATGAATGCAGCATGGAAATGAATGGGTTATTATAATATACAAAAGGTTGTGGTTTTCAGGCTTTACTGCTAAAGCCTAACAAAGTACATCACCATCCGGTTCATGCTTTCAAGATATTCTTTGCATTCTTATCAACCAGAAAGTTACTTTCCCATTAAATGAATGCTGAGATTCTGGTGCACAATTTGTCTGACTTAAAGAAACAATTTTTTTCTTCCTACTGCATATTCCTTCCTGTTCATGCCCTGCTCGCATTTTTCAAGAACCCTTTCTTCCATTGTTTTGTCAATGTTGCTTTTAATATTGCTTATATAATACTACTCTTCTGCATTTGTTTGCAAAGCCAGGTAATTTTCCATACCAGTCATATAAGCCCTAATTCAACAGAGACTACAACCGTATACTTTTAAACTGAAGAATACAGATAGTCTGTTTATCATGTGCTCAGACTCTTCGCTGACCCGGAGTCAGTGCTCACAACACACAGTGGGATAAAGTAGTTAGAAGGGAGATATCACTGCCCTACCAACTGCACAGTCAGTGTACTCTGAGGTCTTGTCTGTGCTGGAAAGTCACCTCACTTTAACCAGGTTGGTGCAGTCAATATAGCATAACCTGCATTGTTTGTTAATCTCTCATACCTAGGAGTCTGATAGAAGTCTGCTTCACTCAGTATCTGTTGTACCTGAAGACCACTGCGCCAAACACGAGCTTCTGCACAGCAAATGACTTTCCCAGTGCAGATGCAAACAGAATCATCTTTATATGTATAAAGTTATTCCTGTAAAAGATGGAGAATAAATTATTCTGGTACCTTTATACAGAGGTTCCCCCATATTCCCACAAGTGGGTGATGCCAGTATAATGAGTATCGATTCATAAAGAGCAGTATCTCCTATTCTGGCACCCCTTGACAAGTCCAACAAAGACACTGTGAAGGAACAATCAAAGTTGCACTCTCTCTTGCTTATGAAAATGCACGCTTGTTGCTACTTTTTAATTCAACTGCCTCACTGAGACTGTCCATTCATTAGCAAATCTAAATCACAACTGTTTTTGTCTTGAAAAACAGCTTTGAGATTTAATTTATACTTTACTTGTTGCCACCTGCCAACTACCCCCAAAATAGGTTTTGCTCTGACCTTATCTAAAATCTTTAAAGCCACTTATTAGGTTAAGTATTACACCATTTATAAAACATCTGTCCTACATTTGACTGAAAGACCTAGCAAATTACTTGAAGTTTTGTTCATTCAAAACTAATCTTCTAACTCAAAGCCTGTCAGTACAGTACATCCCCTGATAGTTTTGTTTGTGTGCTATTTGGCAAAATGGTCATAATATTTTTGATACCAAACAAAGGAAACATTTTGAATATCATGTCTTCAAGTGTCTAGTAAAACAAAAGCCATCCTTTCAGTCTCTGTAGGATATTACTAAATATTAATCTGTGCTATAACGAAATGCCATCTATGTTAGACTGGACATATTTTTGATAGCTTAGAATCAACCTAGAGAACTAATGCTATTTATTTTTTATCTTCCTGACAGAACATCTTATTTGATTTTCCTGCACAGCCTACAGTATCCAAACCTTGCTTTTGCAATAAAAACAAACTCTACTTACTCACCTTTTCTCTGTAATATTACATAGACATTCATGCAGAGAAAATTAAATATTTTCATCTTCGCTCAGTCTGAGAATATGTTCCCTTATGAATTAGAATATTTATTGCCTTTTCACCCAAAACACATAGGGTAGCATTTTATTCACTATTCCAGTATTCTGTGTTTAACACGACAGCAGTCAATCTTCTTATGTGTATCACTTTCATCAGGCATTTTAGCTATACTGAACAGCAGCAGAATATTTATCTACATTTCAGATGCTTCTTTAGTTTCACAAAATATAGTAAAATCAACTAACTTGAATTCAGCTTAGTACTTTAGGAAACTAATCCATTTGCTGCTGTTACCCTCTACTCAGTCCATTCCATCGGATGAATATCAGCACATTTACAGATTTCTGGAGAAGTGAAGGCAGGTGGTAACTGCTGCAGAGAAAGGGAAGAGAAAAAATTGGAGGCTGCTACCAAGATCTGCTTGTTTTTTATCGCTGAGTGCTTCTGCTGCCTGATTGCTATAGAGACTAGTCATCAGCCTAAGAAGGAGCTGTTATTAGCATCTGTGGGCAGGCAGAAGCAGAAGGGAGAAAAGCATCTCTAGCTAAAATGAAGATTTCTGTTCCAAAGGGAGGAAGGATGAAAGGACTGGTGGTGGTAACAACAAAATCAAGAAAAAAAGGACGACGAAAAACTCAGGGAAAAGAGTAAATTTGACAAAAGTGGTGCACATGGAGAGCCAGATGGCAAATCCTGACACTCCTTCAGGCTTAATGGGATGGGGGAATGTCATAGTCTATTAGCATTTTCTAATGCAGTACATGCTCTCTGCCACATGAAGAGGCCTGACAGACATGCAGGCTCTGATCAACGCCATATCCTTATTTTCCCATGTTCCCAAAAGAACTGCTTTCTATGTAAGCCACTGATCAGTTAATATTTATGGGTTATTTTGCAAAAAAATAACAAGGTTCAAAATTCAGAACCAGTAAAACTAAATTTGCAATAATTAAGGACTATATTTTCTAAAAATTTGCACAACTGCAGTTACTGTAAGCTGCCTGGTATTTGAACCATTTTTAATCATTGCTATTTTACACTGCCTATACATTATGTGTTGTATAGGGTCAACGGAACATAGTGATAACCTGATTCATGGCTGGATCTTCATGTCATGATATCATATGCCAGCTAAAACATTAAATATTATTTCATTATTTCTTTTAGTGAATAAAAGAAGGAAAAAAAAAAAAAACAAACCAGCCCCAATTGCTTACTAAATCTTACTAACATATAATTCATAGTCACTTCTCCTGTTTCTGTGTTGCATATACAGTGGTAGGTGCTTCATTGGTACACATGAAACACAAACACTTGGGGAATAACAAATAAATATGTATTTCATCAAAAGCTCAAAGATAGCACTACATAAAAGTGTGGTTGCTATAAGTCAAAGCCCAAATGTTCATAGATTTTCATACAGTAATACAAAGCGGGGGGAGAGAGGGGTTGCATTTTTTCCTGCTTCTGTAGCTTTCATCTGAAATCAAATGCATGAAGTTTTAAGGATGAACTTTTTTGCATGTGTTTGTACTTTTCCAGACACCCTGGGAGAATTTCCATGCTACAGAAAATAATAGGATTTCTGTGGTACTAAAAGCTGTACCATTGCCTATAACATGAGGCATTCAGGTAAAGAAAACAGAACACAATTCTGGTTATGCTTCATTGGTTTGTGGTACAATCTAGAGTAATAAGCAAGTTGTTTTGCAAAACATTTCGTATTTTGAGTTTTCTGTTGATTCAAATTTAGAACATCAATAGTGCTTTTATGATTTGAAGTTTTGTACCTTGTATGTAGCATTTTCCAAGATGCCCACCCTAAAGATTTTTCTTTTGTGTTTTCAATTCAGCAGCGGTCAGGAACATTCAACAGGCCAGGAATTCACATACACATGGTTCTGTAAAGAGATAAAGATTTTTTTAACCACCTCTCAAAGGCTCTCAAAGAGTCAGTAAAAAATGAAATCAGAAACATGCAGGTCTATACTGAATATACAGATAATGTTAACAGAAAATGATACAGGTGCATGTTTGCAGCCTGTTTTTGACTAAGAATAGCTCTGAATGAGTGATTATGTCCCCTCATATTTCTCTTAAATGGTACAACCCAGCCCTAATAAGAATGATGTCTAATACATTACAGAAAATATTATCCAGGAATAGTGTTTTTCTATTACCTGAACTAAAACCAGTATTACAATACCTTTATTTATGGCGTTTCAGGAACATTTTCATTTTTAATTTGCATTTCATGTCATCTAGATTTAAGTTCATTTTCAAAGAATACTTTATCTTCTGATAAATTAACCAGTAAATCTTCAGCTGGTAATGGGAATTTAATTTTACACAGAGATTTTGTGAAGTGCACTCTTTTGTAGTCATAATAGTGAATGTCCCATTTATCTACAGGATTTTTTTCCCTTATAAGGTTGTAAAGCGGGCAGCATTGTTAGGTAAAACTTTTTTTCCTGAAATATTTGGTCTCATTCTAAAAACCTAATGGCCAGAATATGTCTGATTCCATTCAAATCAAGTTTGGAAATCATTAGAAAATTCAATTCACTTTGAACTGCCCTGTAATAAGAAACAATTCAATCTACTCAATTTTGTATTGTTTCCTTTCTTAAGGTTGACAAATTTCAAATGACTTGGGTTTTGTCTTTCTTAGACAACATGCTGCTTTATATATTTACTCTCACAGATACTAGAGAATTTCAAGATTTCCAGGGGCATCAAGAAGTCTGAATGACACCTAGGCATAGGTAATGAGCGAGTCCTTTTCAACATCTGAGCAGGGCTGAAGGCTGGCCAGGCCAAAGGAGAGCTCTGCGTTCTGATTTGAGAGCATGGAGGAGCGTTTCACACACTTCTGGGTAAGTGCTCTTACCACAAAGCAACACTCAGTCTGTTGCTCTTCCTGTAGCACAATAACTATTTATTATTCCATGCTAAGAGAAGCTCTAAGTTTCTATTTTTTGCATTTAGGTACTCAGAAACCAGATATGCATTTTGGTCCTTTTCTCTTCTCTGTTCCCTTTACTCATTTTGTTTGAAAAACGCAAAGTGATGACAGATCTGATATGTTACTAGGTAAACTATTCTAATAATTTGTTTCCTAAAGTATTAAGAATTTGAGCTTTCTCTGTAGCTTAAGTTTGCTTTGCTTCCATATGCTTTTGGGAAGGACATACAAACTAGAATTACTTCTTGTAGGAAATGATAATGCAACCTTTGTTTTAGAAATGAAGTGTGAGAAATTTGAACTTACATAACACAAAGAAACAAAATTTTTTAGTCAGTTTGACATTATACAAGACACAGTGCAGTGTCAGAATAAAGCACTGAAATTTGGTTGTACGAATTCTGTTACCGCACAGAAATTTTCATTTGTATGGCAACAGGGACAAATGAAAACATTTTACATTTCAGCAGAAAAAAAGTTGGTATTATTATTATTTCTCACAACTATTCTCTTTACTTACATGATTGTTTTATTCTAGATGATGTACCTTCTTTTAATACACACATACCTTAATTCAGAAATAACTACTAAATGAAGTAACGGATAAGTAAAATATAATTAGACTATATCTAGCACAAAGTTACACAGATTTTCCCAACTGATTACCATAATTATAAATTATACCCTAAAAACTCAGAACTGATTCTTCTGAAATCAATGCACACAGCCATTCCTTCTGTTCAAACGTGACTTTAAAACAAGACAAATTTTGGAAATGCTGGAATTAAACAATAAAGAGAGGCAGGACCTCACAGCTATACAACATTAATTACACTCCAGAAAGAGAGGCCAGCTCAGATAGCATGAAGCAGGAAGGCACAATGGTATGGACACTGCCAGGTGACAACAGGCTTTCTGCCACCCTGAGCAATGTGCTACCTAACAAAAATTTGTCCTTTACTGTGCCATCCAGACAAAGAGAAGACTTTCCCTTCTTCTCTTCTTCATTAAATGCATAAGTTAATATATTGTAGTTCTCACAGGATACAAAGTATCAAAAATCTGATTTTCTTACATCTTATGCATTTCTTTGCAACTGTGTAAAATACTGCCATCTTCATTCAGAGCATTTCCCGCTGCTTTCCAGAGGTGTAGACACAAGATAAAAAGTAGTCAAAGAACAGGCCTGTAATACCCAACACTGCAAGGTTAATGATGTTATTGGAACTTTATTATTTTGTATTTCCTAATTTTGAGAGATAACTAGGCTACTTGAATGTTGCAGCACAAGTTTTAATACTAAATTTTATTTAAGCCAGTTTTTCTATCCCAATTATAATTAGGAATAATAACTAGACACAGCAGCTCAAATGAATTCCAGTGGCACTGTTGTTCTTTGTTTTCTACTACTTTACTGTGTGAATTTGATAAATTTTAGCAGTCAGGGAAGTGAAAAACTACCCCCATTGGCTAAAGCCAAGAACAGTTCAGACGTGCTAAATCAGGTTCTCCAAACAGCTGTGCCAGTGTTCCTCTGTCCAAAACTGCTAGTTGAGTCTTGGGTCTTTACTGAACAGGCTGCCAGCTGCATGAAGTAATGCCAGATTGTATGGAATATAAACAAACATCTACTTGGACTTCCATTTAGACCAGCAAACATGATGCATTTGTGTCCCAGGGTCAGATTTAAGCCTAGACCTCCAAAAATGTATCCTACTGTATTGACCAACTGTGCCATCTAGCTCTCTTTTAAGGTAATCCTATTATGTAATGAATTATGATGAGAGATTTTAGCACTGCTGAATTTGAGTTAAATATTCCCTCTAAGCAGTTGGATACTAAATGAAAATATTTCTGCTGTACTTGGGCCAAGTCTGAAAACATCACAGTATTTTTCTACTTATTTTTACACAGATTAATTCAACATCATTACTTTACCTAATTTTTACTAGGCAAGTATTCATGCAAGCAGCTAAATCTTATACATTTTCAATAAAATCCTCTAAATAAATTCACTCAGGTCTCAAGAAAGTTAATAAAATTGAAAAGTACACTTGTGTTAATCATGGGTGTTAAGGAGAAACAGGCTTATCTCAAATTTTATAAACTGGAAAGTCTTTCCTTTAGATTCTTATCACTTAATGGTCATCTAAACACAAGGCTGCCACTAACATCCCATGGGGTATGACATCAGAACAAAGATTTATCACCAAAACTGGTTCAGCTGTCACCTAATATTAGCACCTGGAGGGGGGAAAAAAAACCAACAACCCCCTCCCAGCTTATTTAACTGGAAACACTTCAAAGGGCCTTGAAACCAATTCAGCAAACCAACCAATAAAGGAAGGAGAAAATTACAGCATTAGCATGAAAATACTGCAACTGCAAGACACACAATTACGGTAATTTAAGGGATAAAAGAACTTGAGGTTCCTTCTGAGACAAGGACTCAGAAGTGAATCCTTCACATAGCCAAGAGGCTAGCACTTGATAAGCAGTCGCTGCTGGAGGCTCTAGATTAGGTGTTCTCTCAAGAACTGTTTATTGATTGAAAAAGAAAAAGGAAAAAATATTAATGGCAAAACATAGTTTATTAAATGAAGTAAAGAATGACTCAGCATGGAATGACCAGTCTCTGAGACATGGATTCTGTGCAAGATTACTGTCTTAGCTGAAAAAGTAGGAAAAGTAAGACAATGCACTGTCACAACAAGGAAGTCAAACACACCACTGAATGATAGCTGCTAGGACGTGGGAATACCAGACCGGCCAGGAGGTTGCCCCTCAATGTGCGCAGAAAGCTGCTGCTGGCAGCACACCTTCTCCTTGCTTAACCCTATCCAGTGCTATAGAGACATACGCACACACATGTGCTCAAAGGTGCAATGGATCATCAGGTTCTCCCATTAAAACTGAGGATAATGGCTTAAAGGGTTTGTGAGCCCAAGCTGGTGCGTTTTCTTGCATGAGGAGACAGAAATACTGATGCACGCTTGTGCACACCTGTGCACGCATGTGTGCAAACACACACATAAAAATAGAATGTGGAATTATATAAACTCAAAATCACACATAAACCACACTATTTCTGTCTGATTTCTTTTGTCTTATTTCTGTCTTTTAGGCTTTCAGATGTATGAGACAAATTAAGCATTGATCCTAGTGTTTGAGAAGTGCTCTTTCCCAGGCAGCAAACTCTGGTGTGTAGTCAGGCTAAAAAGCCCAATAACAGGCTCTAACTGCCAGTGACATCAAGAGAAATTATGGCTCAGGTTTGTACGACTTTAAAATTTTAAATAGGTCTCTCATTAATAAATCCAAGCAAAAAAAGGGGGGACTCAGAAATGAATGCATAGTTCTGGGAGGCTAAGGAGAAAAAATTAAGCTACAGTGAGCTTCTGGCCACTTACCAACCCTGTCTAGTTGATGCACTGCAGTCTCAGCGCAAGTGTGTTAATTAGGAGCCACCAGCAAGCCATGGTGCTCCTGCCATGTGCTTTTTCACCTATCTTAAATAAACTGAGAAAAGCTTCACTGGTTTTCATGTCACTCAGGGGTTTCCCTCGCACCAGTGGATATCTCAGCTGGAGAGCCAGGATAAGTATTTCAGCTGCCCTTGAAGCAGCATAAACCCTGAGTATGTCCCAGTATCTAAGGTGTTCAGAAGAATACCAGCCCAGTCTCTAAAATAAAATATTCTAAGAGGAGGAGCCAGAACATAAAGGAGTGGCTAAAGCCTCAGGGTATTATTGGAAATGTAAGTTAGAAATGCAAGCTAAATGCTGATCATCTTCTGCACTGACTGAATTTTTCCCTTAGATGACCCCAAGGGAGAAAATGGAATTCTCTAATGTAACCAGAAGATATCCACATCAAAGGCTTGACTAAATTTTGAGCTCACAGGGGAATCAGAGAGGTATCCCCTTTGTTGTTTGGCAACATGTACGCCGAATTAAATGTAAACTGTGATAAAAATATTAAGCAAGCTAAATTCAGGCTACCTGGCTGAATAACAGAAATACAGGGAGACAACAGGAATGCAACTGTATGTTTTAAGTAATATTTCAATTTTTTTTTATATAGGCCTCAGGCAAATTGTCCTTCCACCGTTGTGTTATTTCAATGTGAATTACCTACATTTTGCAAAGGAAGAGGAGAGGGTGATCTTGTCTATGAACATTCTGCACCAGCCCAGGCCGTCCACAATCCAACATCAGACATGCTGCTCTCAGCAGAGAAAAAGGGCTATTAATTTCCTTACACTGATGTGTGAAATGAGAATAACTCACATTTAAAGGCAGCTACAGGGGAGGATCCTCACGCCACTCTTCCCTGCCATGATGCAACCTATTCAGTACTTGGTATGCGTGTTAAATAAGTGAACAAGAAATATTTTTCACATGTTGAAATACCTACCAAAAGCATAGCAGAAATGTGTCTGAGACAAACAATACGGAGATTTGGAGAAGGAAAGTATATAATGAACTGATGGTAGCAACCAATTCTTTTTAACCATTTCACATTACAGCTTCCCTACAACTTTTGTCAGGAAGATTAAATTGACAATTGAAGTTAAGAGAAAGTTATGAATGTTTTGACTTACAGGAAGCAGAAAAACTAATTTTGGATTTCAGATCATTACAATATCGAAAATCAGAACTTGCTTAGCAAGTATTTTCTTCTAGGTCAAAACCAGTTCAAATTTGCTTAGTTTTAGGTACCTTTTGTGTCTAATATCCCTTGACCCCTTGTGGAATGGAAATAAGTATCTTGTTCCTGCACCGATCAAAAACTGATGATAAAAATACAAGTCATCATAAAATATTATGCTTTTTTTCAATGGAAAAAAATACAGCAAAACAATTCCAAAATGTGTTTTAGAAGCACATTCACAAAAATAATCTAAATATACACACAAGTATAACAAAGGAAATCTGCCTCATGGGACCATTATTCTATATCTTAGAGGGGTAAAATAAAAAAATGCAATGTAAGGTGTTGAAAACAGTGATCTATTTACCAAAACATGACAAAAGTTGTCTAGGTACATTTGCAAAAATGTAGTTGTAGACAGTTTGCTATGGGCTTGACCCAAAGTGCAAAGAAGACAACTGCCTTTATTACATTGCACTTGGTCCAGTAACTTATTAAACTCTGACATGAAGAAGACAGAAAATCTGTTATAGACTGTAGTTATCAAAACACAAATAGAATCTAGAAATAGAATATTCAGAGAGAACAGTAAATATTTTACAGAAAAATGCACTCAATTCATGATATAGATGAGATTTTTAAACTGCTAATTGTCTAGTCAATACTAGCTTCCTCGAAAACAAGAGCAATGGGGGCTACACTGATGGGGAATTCCAGCTTTCAAATATCTACTGTTTCTCCAGTTGGTTCAACCCTCCTCCCCCCCGCTGCCCTGACATCTCTGTAAATATGTGTGCAAACTGTGGTGGTTTTTTTTCCAATTAGAAGATATTAGAGTTGAAAGTCTGATATTTTAATAAAAATAATCTAGACAGGAATGCAATAAAATTTCACCTTGCTATGTGTCAAAAATTATGCACAACTAGAGGAAGAGAGTGATAAAGTAAACTGTCTAGGATGTCCCCCACTTATGTAATAAAACATAACAAAAGCACACATACACATGCCCACACACACACAAAATATTTCTTTGAAAATTTTGATTTAATCATTCAAATTATTTGATGAAGTCAAATTTGACAAAAAATATCATCACCTAGTAAAAAAAGCTAAATACAAATGGGAGACAGAGTTCATTTGAGTAATACAAGTGGTAGAAGAAGAGGAGAAAACATTAATATCCTCTCTCTCTTCCTTTAGGTAAAGCAGAGAGGAAATAAACCCAAGATTTTTAAGGACTATTGGCATCGGTCAGACAATGCAGGAAATAAATGAAACTGAACAACAAAACTGAATTTTTTTTTAATCAGTTCAGTGCATACAGATATTAATTCATGAACTATGTCTTCCTGGTATCAATGATTTTTTAAATCACTGCCAAGGGATAAACTGAATTTTATTACATATACTTTCCTGCTTTACCTTAAGTCTTCCAGAACTTCCTCCACCAATAACAGGCATGTGAATAATTCAAACAGACAAGAATTAATAAAATTAGACAACAAACAAAAGAACCACCATAACATCCAGGCTGCCTGAAAACATTCACTTTTCCCTCTACTTTGAAATTTACACTGGCCTGAAGCCCAGAAATGGCAATATGCAATCCAGCACCTGTGACAAGTCTAAGACGGATATCTTTTGACCTGTCAGGATAGAAAAGGAGGATAAAAAAGGAAGACCAAGAGCTTTCTAACATAAATAGGCCCAATTTTTTTTTTTCTGTTCAAATTAGTAGCTTTTAATGGTACTACAATACTCAGTACGAAAACAGGATTTTACAGATTTAAAGTTTTTTTGGGGTACCATTAATGAACTTTATTTCTCCGTGGCTTGTACATCACGATTAAGAGCATGCCTACAAAAAACAGAGGGATTAAAAAAAAAAAACCCTAAAATATCTTTAAAAATTCTTTGGGCCCAGGCCTGCACTTTTTAAACTTAATGGCATAAACTCCACTCACTGTGCCAAATCAGACCCTACAGTGCTTCTACACTAATTGGGGACTGATTTATTTATTTACTTGCCTTTCATAAATGTGACACAGAAAGATACAGGGAAGAGTTTGTTGACTCCTGCTTATAATGACACACACAACTCACTTCTAGCTGAGCGCTCTGAGGATTTAGCTCTTTGCTTAGTGTCTCCATTGACAAACACAAAGCTAAATCCCAAGTGGGACACAGTACAGAAAATCAGCTGTTATAAGCATGCATGCAAAGGAGCAAAAGCAGGGCTTAGAACACTGTTAGGTAATCCATGGAGTGGACCAGTGTTTTCATCTAGCTTCATACTTTGTCTCTTTGACCAGAAGCCATGCAGTACAATGAAGATAAGTGTTATCTTGTTCCTGTTTTTACATTAGAAGCAGAAGTTAACATCCAAGATAAAGAACAGTGGTTTAGATTGAAATGCAAATAAAACATTTTAAGAGTGCTGCTTAGCACTACTTCTGCAATACAAAAGTCTCAGAGCAAAGTAAAGATGGTGCCTGAATTATCACAATCTTCAATTTCAGAAAAATCCAGGACCTAACGTATTAATCATTGAATGGGCGGAGTTCATCCTACTGGTTTGGTTTCAAGAGTCCTTTTTCAAGGACTCTCCAATAACTTCAATGAAAAAAATCCAACTGTTTTAGATAAGGCCCTCCAATATAAATGCAAAAAAACCACTAGGAATGTCATTTACTTGAAAATGAGAATCACAGAAATTTGTCATCACCTATGAATAATTATTATATGCTTGATAAAATCACAGAACTATCCATAAGAATTTCAAATACTTTCATAATTAAACAGCAGTCAGTGATGCTCCACAGTATTAAGAAAAAATAACTGGATAGAAATGGTCAAGTTATTTTAATACTCTTTAACTTGCAAACATGTCATCTTCCAGTCTGTAAAACACATGAAATAAAAGTTCTGAGATTTAATTTTTTCAAAACCAGTCAGACCAACAGTTTGCACCCAGGTCATATGCTGCAATTTCAGCTCACTCTTCAGAAAAGTAAGATTAGAAACATAAAAATAATAAAGAAAATATTCACTCTCAAACACATATGCAATGCAAACTGATCAATCCATTCACACGTAGGTTTTAGTAACTAATAAGCATCATGAACATGACAGATAAGGACAACATTTAAGAATTTAAATGAATGTTCACATATTAATTTACTTTTCCAGGTAAATTTACAGATCAAAATATGGATTGGGATGTGAATGTGTACATAGCAAATGCTATTGTTAAGAGTTTTTTGGGGGGAGGGGGAGTTAATGCTATTTATTTGATCACTAAAAGATGGCTAAAGAATTTTAGTTGTTGTCATGTGGTCATGGTTCTATTCTTAATTTTTCCTTTTTCTTTTTTCTGCCTCTTTGAAAAGTAGCTACAGTGTTCACTCTCTTTATGTTTTACTTTACTCCCTGGCAAATTGGTTGCAATACTGTCTATACAAGATAGAATTTTTTGTAAAGCTTAATTCATTATTTATAAGGTACTTTGAGGTGTTCAGAAGAACAGCATATAGCAAATGAAAAGGAAGTGGAAGTATCCAAGGATACAAGTCCTTTGAAGGACTACAGCCTTTTAAAGGGTTTCAAAGAACTCTTAATAGATGGCAACATTTCGTTTCCAAGGATTCTGAAGATACAGTCCATATTTTGATCTAGAAATGTTTGTGATCTAGATGTAGTCATGTTTCCTGATTCCTTGGCATCTGTTTAACTCCAGTTTTACTTAACATTTAAGACCAAGTGTTCCAGACCAGAATCTTAAAAAGAAAGCATTCATAATATAATATTTGTATGCTCAATGTCAATTCTTTACTATTGCAGTAGAAAATCATGTCACAACTTTTTTTTCCCCATTTTCTCTCTGTGGAAACAGCTATTTAAAATTCCTAAAATTTTTCCAATTTGTTATACAACATTGTTTACTTACTGTGATTTAGTGACATTTCTGAAGTTGTAAACCACTTTTATATCATTATGTAAAGCAGACAGAACTGAGATACTCAGTAATCCATAAAAACAAAAGGACTTCACTTTCATCAATCCATTCCAAAAATTGTCAACTGTAATGAGAAATTGTAAGAAGAAACTGGGATGAGAACAGAGCTGAATTAGAGATGATAACCAAGATGGAAAAATTTTAACTGTTTTTCTCAATATCTATAATTAAGATGTATAAAGTTTTATGAATATTACTTGTAAGTTGTTTTTTAAAATGGAACCTAGACAAACTTGACATTTCTGTTATACATATTTTCAGTCTCTCCCTCCTTCTCTGGTATTACCTTGAAGTGATACTTGGCACACATATCTGGAAAAAAAAAAAAAACAAAAAACAAACCCAAAAAACCCAAACAACATAGGCAAGGTATTTCATACTAGTACAGTTCCAATCTTCTAAACGAATTTAGGCTGCCACTAACTTGCTAGGCAAGGAGTGCAGATTGGATCATAGGTTCTTGATCTGTGCAGTTAATTTCCAATTCAGTCCACAATTCCTAAGACACTGCAATGCTGTATCTTTAAAAGGAAATTGTTCTAATTCATTTGCATGATCTAAAACTACTGCAAACAAGATACAAAGTCATGTGGGGGTTTTTTGTTTTTTTTTTTTTTTTTGAGATGGCAAAAGTTTGCAGGAATCAGTTGCCAATACCTTGACTGTGTCCTATTCTTTTGCAAGTAAAAGACATTTTTAATAAAGTTTGAAAAAGAAAAGAACAAGTGATTTTATACCAATCAGTTGTCAAGAACTCAACTTTTATTTTTTTTCCTTATATACATATAAACTAAGCTTGAATGTTATTGTTTAAGACATAAAGCAAAAGTGATTTCTTATAGCAATCACCTGTCAGTATTTTAATTATTTCTAGCACTACAAGGCTTCCCTATTTTCCTTATTTTGCAGCTCGACATTTAAAGGAAAACCTTTTAGCTCAGAGCTGGCTAGTATCTGAACGTTACATGGCTTCAACACAGGAAGAAACAGTCCTTTACCTTTGTTCATCAGCAGCAAGGCCAGGCAGCACTATCATTCTCCCGAGCTGAGGGGCTGCTCGCTCTTTGTTCCCACAACAAGCAAGCCCTAGGTTTTGTTTGCTCGCAGCATACTATGCTACTTTGATGTTCGAAGAAAAATGAGAGGCTGAAAGCAAGGAGGTAAATTGTTGCAAGAAGGTGAAAGCCCTCGGAGGAAGAAGGATTTTTCTCCCCTTACCTGGGAGCAACTGATCATGCAGGCCTGGGGAAAGCTTCTGGAGGGCCCACAAAAGCTTGCAAAGCAAGGAGTTAGTGGCAGAAATGGAGAGTAGGGGTCTACAGAGAGGAGGTGGGAATAGACCTATAAGCCAGACCTCAGAGCTAAGGAAAAGAAAAAACCTTCTCTTAAGGGCCTGGAGAGGGATGACATAGCTCCAAGCTACTAAAAATTACTGCCTGAGAGTAACATGCCTCGGTCCTAGAGGGAAACAGTGGGCAGGCACAGATAAAAATTAAATGACTTTCAAACAGGTCTGTCTCACTCTGAATTTTCTCTGTGTAAAACATTACCATGTCATCGTTTATTTTCTACTAAAAATGTTACAGATTCAAGCCCCTCACAGTACTCTGGGGATTCTCACTGTAAGAAGAAAGGGTAGGCAGATCCACCTGAAAGCTCTGCTTATTGAATTATTCCTCCAAAAGGGAGTGCAAAAGAGTCAGGGACGTTATCCACATCCTCACTAGCTCCAGCAATGCCACCTCCAGTTCACTGGGTTTTGCAATTTGGAAGTCTGACGAGCAGATACTCTGAAACACTGAAAGAGAAAAGACATCGGAAGACACAAAAGCTGAAAACAGCACATCTTTTTCAACAATATAAACTATATTTCCAAGCTTTTGGTGCTTCCATGTCAGTTTAAACAGAAAAAGGGCAAAGGCCCTTGGAAAATTCGAAAAGACATGAAGATAGTTTTTTGTAGAGTCTTGTTTTGTTTTGTTTTTAAACAAACTTGCTACCTTAAGTTCAGCTCACATCTTATTTCCCTTATTCTCATTTGCCTTTCATACTGCATAGGAGAAAAGCTGTGTACAGTCACCAACTTTGAGATGCTGTAGAAGTAATGTGCTAAAAAAAAAAAGATCAGCTCTAGTTTAATGCTTTTGCAAACCATCAAACATCTCATTAAAAAAAATACAAAAAACAAAACTAAAAACATCTCACTAGTTCTAACAGTCTTTTCTATGTATGAATATATTAACAGCAAGTATCTCAGCCCAAATTCCTAATTGAAAAAGTTTTCAGTGCACTAGCAGTCTTCAGTAGGTGGCTTAGAAATATGAGACTAAAGAAAGATCCATTGCTGTAAATGTCTGTATCAATGTCTCATTGTGCATGCTCCAGAACAGTTCATTTTTAGTGAGTTATTTAGTTTTGTATTTTTTCAGCTTTACTATATCTTTGGAGAAGCACGACTGTACCAGAGGGTGTCCAAAAATGTATAGACTTGCACCCTCTGACAAAGAATAGAAACCAATGGGCAAGACAATACTGTGTACAGAAGTATTCTATATGACATTAATTTGCAAGTGACTAAATTTTCTACTTTCCTCATCAACTCCATGACAGAATTTCGGCCAATATTTTAAATGTATCCAAAAGTAACATGTGTACTGTTGTGATCAGAATTTAAATAAGACTTGACAGCTGCTTTTTTGTATTTGGTGGAAATCAATCAGCCCTTCCTAAATGTTTCAATTGTTGTCTACTTATCTCAATACAGTACTAACTAGTTCATTACTGCTTACTGCAGAGACCTACTTTTAGACATTAGTTTGAAACATTTAAACTGATCATCTTTAAAACTAATATAAAAGTCATATAAATCATATAGTCTTGGTTTGTAATGATAATCTTCACTGACTGTTCTTTCCCCCCACCCCGTTTGAGCACAAGGTGATACTGTCCTAACAATTTCTCTAACTCTCTTGCTTTATGGAGTGTCTCAGAAATCTCTGCATTTCTATCAAGGACTTTCAGTAGTTGTTCACATCACCCCAAAGTTATCAAAATGCCACTTCATTACATCAGAGCTTCTGTTTTCCTTGTGTAGTTTTCTAGGAGCAGCAGTTGGATCCACCTGAAATTCCAGTTGGTGATTAATATGAACAATTTTAATAAATGTAAGGCAGAAGACAGACATGGGATTATCAACCACGTTACTCCAAGATCATGCATAGTGGACTATGTATCTTTCCACCCACTTGTCTCACTGTGGTGAATACAAAATGAATATGGGAAAAAGAAAATGAAAAATTCTCTCATTGAATATATTCAGGATGCATCAATTTAATATTCTAACACTGGACACTATTGCAATGACTAAAATTTCCCTTATCATTTTCTACCACATCACACTCACATGTGGCAGAATATACTTTCACTGAAAGACTCTGAAAGAGAAATGGCATTTAGCACATTACCTGTGTCAGATCATACCCTTAATAGAAAAGGAATGGCCCCAAATGATAAGCAACATGGGTTACAGCCAGTTGTTCACTATAATGGCCAGTACAGACTACTGTATCATGAAGCTGTTTCTTGGATAAGAGAGGCTGCATGATTATCTGGAAGAAGCATCTCTTTGAAGTAACTGTATGGTTTACTCAACCCTCCTCCCTCCCCTACTTCCAGATATCTACCAGCAGCAGCTCACCAGTGATGGTAACCAGAAGTCACACCAATTTCTTCAATGGTTAATTGCCCTCACATTGTAAAACTGAAGGACTGCGAGGCATGATTTACTTCACATTGAGCAAAATAACATTTTAAAAATCTCTGCAGAGATGAACAGTAACGTACACCACTGAATAAACAATTTTTTTTAGCTTGATTTCCTAAAAAAACAAGATATGTTTGATGAAGATGTTTCTATTTGTTTCTCTCACCTCTGGGATATACAAGGGTCTGTTTGCCCTTTGATCCCTCACTCTGAGCTTGTTGGCTAATTTTAACCAAATTTGAGACAGCAGGACAGATCTCCCAGATCTGCTTTTTTCACTAAAATAGCGAAGGAAAAAAATTTAATTAGTGCCTCCTGATAAGCAAAAGACTGCAGAATATACTCATTTCTAACTTGGTATAAAAACCCAAGATCCGAGTGAAACATTAAGAATGCCTTTGCCCCCCCCCCCCAAAAAAAACCACCACCCAGTTGGAATTCTCACTTTTCCGTTCAGAAGAGAATCCAATCACAAGACAAAGCACATAGGAAATGAGACATCATTAGCGCTGTTGGTTTTATAAGTTGTCTACAGACGATACTGTGAGATCACAAGTAGAATTTCTGTAAAACAAAAATATGTTATTGCCAAAATAGTAAGCGATGTAAATGAAAAAATATTTTTACCACTCTCTTTTTACACAGACTACCTTCACATAAGCATGAAAAAAATTCTGCTCTGAAATTTGAAAACAGTATTTGTATGCATATGCATATTTGATTGCATTATTTTTTGCTCCTATGGCAATCATATGGAAGAAAGGCTAGTAGACAGGTTAGAGAGGAAGCACAACCTGCCACATTCTTACTGAAAGAGACAAAATATATGACAAGAGGAGGTGACTAGCTGGAAGAACTGTCACTAGAATGTGATGCACTGGTCTCAAATTCTTAACTTGGAGTAACATGAGGCCAAGATCCTATGACAGACCACAGGAGGTCTGTGACTGGGATATACGGTTCTATAGCAATCTATTTAAAGAGTACATGAGACTGATTGTATGCCATTCCACAATATTCTTCTTTCTCCACATGCAGTTCCATTTAAAGTAAATAATCACAGTGATTTAAGTAATAATCTTGTATCTTAATCTGCTGACAATTTTTGTAGAGAAGATACCAAACACACGGCAATCACATAAAATTAAAGGTTTTGTCCAACTGCTGTTCATTCCACCTAGGTATGAATTTTGATTCCAAAATGGGAACTTTTATTGCACTGACCTACTAAAAAAAATGCTTAATAAGATTACATTGCACACCAAGTTAGGTGGGAGTGTCGATCTGCTGGAGGGTAGGAAGGCCCTGCAGAGGGACCTGGACAGGCTGGATTGTTGGGCTGGGGCCAACTGTATGAGGTTCAACAAGGCCAAGTGCCAGGTCCTGCACTTCGGTCATAACAACCCCAGGCAACGCTACCGGCTTGGGGAGGAGTGGCTGGAAAGCAGCCTGGCTGAAAAGGACCTGGGGGTGATGGTTGACAGCTGCCTAAACATGAGCCAGCAGTGTGCCCAGGTGGCCAAGAGGGCCAATAGGATCCTGGCTTGTATCAGGAATAGTATGGCCAGCAGGACCAGGGAGGTGATAGTGCCCCTGTATTCGGCACTGGTGAGGCCACACCTCGAATACTGTGTTCAGTTTTGGGCCCCTCACTTCAAGAAGGACATCGAGGTGCTGGAGCGTGTCCAGAGAAGGGCAACGAGGTTGGTGAAGGGTCTAGAGAACAAGTCTTATGAGGAGCGGCTGAGGGAGCTGGGGTTGTTTAGTTTGGAGAAGAGGAGGCTGAGGGGAGACCTTATTGCCCTCTACAATTATCTGAAAGGAGGCTGTAGCGAGGTGGGGGTCGGTCTCTTCACCCCAGTAACAAGTGATAGGACGAGAGGAAATGGCCTCAAGCTGCGCCAGGGCAGGTTTAGGTTGGATATTAGGAAAAACTTCTTTACTGAAAGAGTAGTCAGGCACTGGAACAGGTTGCCCAGGGAAGTGGTTGAGTCCCCATCCCTGGAGATATTTAAAAGACGGGTAGATGCAGTACTTGAGGACATGGTTTAGTGGTGGACTTGGCAGTGGTAGGTTAACGGTTGAACCTGATGATTCTAAGGGTTTTTTCCAACCTTAACAATTCTATGATTCTATAATTCTATGATTCTATGACTTTTGCTTTTGTCCGTTCATAGCCATGGAAGTTGTCAGCCCTATAATTTTCTTATGAATTTTGCTCTTCGTTTCTGTATTGTTATTATTTTCTGATATTTTTTGTTAATTGTTTTCAGTTCTTAAATATGACTGGCTTCACATCCAACCCATCTGCTCTTCGCATTTGCATTCCTTAGTGTACAATTCTTAACCATTCAGTAATTTCAATCATTCTTATTTGCAAATTACTATATGACTATTTGCCATGGTGTACAGGTTTATTGTCATGATAACAACAAATGCTGAGAACTTTACAATATCTCTTTATTTTCATCCCTATCTTCAAAATATTTGCTGCCATACACAATTCAGTGGCTATACAAGCATTAATAAGTTTGTATACAAATGATCCATTTGTGCACAGAGGACACCACTGGAATGCAGTTTCAGCACATTTCATATTTGAAAAAGAACTCCTAAAATGTTTGTAGATTCTGTTCCTCATGTGTAAATATGTGTTTATCATTCATTCATTGTGTACCTTTTTGAATTATGAAAAAAAATTCTGATGTACAAATCCTGAAGTACACTGTTACAACTGCAATTATAAAAAGCTGAACACAAGCCTTGAACTCTCAAAGAATGAAAAGATATTTTCAAAGTGAAATTAAAATCTGTATGCCTTTAGGACTAATAGCATCTTTAATACTGCAATCACTTTTTCCAGTGCATGTGTCACAGTACTGTAAAGTCCCAATCCTACATGCTGATTCTTCAGCCCACTCAGATAACAGTTCACTTTGTAGAGGATTGGCAGTCAAACAGAAACAGTTCTCTATTCTGTGTCTTCTGGAGAAAACTATTAAAATAAATTTCATAAAGAATATATTATTTATGAAACCAAGCAGTGTTATTCACTGAAATTAATATGAACACTTTTTTTAAAGAATGTTCCAGATCATACAAGTAAAAACCAGGTATACAAATTATATAGCTGTGTACTGGTTTATGACTGCTGTATACCTTTCAGTGATGACTAAATTATTTTCTATTTACCTAGACAGAAACCAGTATTTAAGTATAGACAATTTTAATTAATTCATATCATATATACAGACATTTCATCCTAACAGTTCATCAAGTTGAGTGAGAACTATCCATTTTCTAGTAATTTAATATTTTTTCCTGAAAATATAATTTCACCTTCCTCTTTAAATTTTCCCTTTAAAAATATATTTATCTGAAATCATAATACAAACTGTATTATCACAGCAGAAGTATTCCTAATATGGGCAAGCAGAACATACTCAGAAGTACTGTGAAACAGCATTACTTTGAAGAGTGTTTTTGGGATGCATTTCTCTCTATTTTAAAATGTTTCCACAAGTTATTATTTCTAATAGAGCAAGTTGTGGAAGACTTGCAACTTTATCTAAGTTACACAGCATGCTATTTAGTACCATGTCTACTGATTAGTTTTAAAAGCATGTTTTCTAAAACCATTTTGATTTGACTCAGTCCTTTGCTGACTGGCTTCAATCTTGTTTTAAATTCTACTGGCCATACAGCATCTCCATCTTGGACTCCCTTAAGCCTCTCACTTCCCTTTTTGTCCACTTCTCATTTTCATTTTACCCTTTTCATATCCCATTTCCTTACTTTTCCAATTTTTGCTCTCTGAATTACTACACTACATGTAGTGCAGTACATCCTTCTCCCCTACCTTACATACACCATGTCTGTTTTCATTGTAAAATTTCCAGGGCAGATACTATCTATGTCTTTATATGTGCAAGAACCTTCCTCTTGTTGATCAGTCCCTGCCCCTAAATATAACTAAACTTGATAAAAAATTTCCCCCAAACCGTGTTAAAATATGGCCTATAGACAACTATCTCTCTTCAGTTGGTAAGTAAGCAGCAGGCACAGATAGAACTTTCAGCCTCTTTGCCTCCTCTCACAAAAATGTTATCATATTTGATGCATGAGTAAAATCAAGACTTATTTGTTTGAATGAGACAAGGCCATGAGGAAGACAGATGCTGAATGCACCAGTTTCTGTTACCCTAAATTATCTGGGTGTAGCTGATCATGGGTTGGGGGTGGGGGTGGGGAATGGATGACAGGATCTCTTGAGATGTCTACCAGCTATATTCTCTATTATTTTAGGTAGGGGGCTTTTCTCATTTAATTGCAGGCAATCTTCTTTTCTGTTCTGAAGCAAGGCCTTAGAAAGGATAAGTCTTTGTAACTGAAATAATATTAAGGCAAAGTTATAAATGAATATACTTTGAATATTGTTTTGATTATCCATCACAGCTTTGGAGTTTAGAAAAATAGTAAGGTGGTATTTTGTTTCTTTGTTTTTTAATTGCCCAGTCCTGAATAAGTTTGTATCTCCCAGATGACTCAGTCCCTCTATTCATTACCCCAGTGTAGGAAAAAAGTTATAGACCTAACCTGCTTCCAAATGCACTGTAAATCAACACTTACTTTAATACTACTAAAATGATAGCAAATGGACACATTAAGTCATACAGCATCTCACTTCTTTGCTTTTTAGTAGGTTGCTGATGCATGTCATAAACACTATATGAGAATCATGTGCCTTCCCTTTATAGGAAAAATATGCAGAATGGTCTAAAACCTTCAACAATGCATTACAAAATTGTGCTGCCTAAGTAAATTCATATTATACTATCTGGCTGTAAGAAAAAATGTTAGGCATAATAAGTCACTGAAATGACTACAAATATCTACCGAAAAGAACAACGGTAACTCTGGCTATTTTATAAGGGAAAGTTAGAACATTAACATACATCAAAGTTAACGTGAAGCAGCAGTATTTTCATTTCTGATTTTAAGGGGTGCTGCTTTTTAATAAAATTGACAATTCAAACAATTTCATCTGGAAAAAATAATCACATTCTCACTACAAAACAAAAGCAATGTTACAACGCTGAAAACTGATGTGGTGAAAACAAATATGCAAAACTTTTTGGCTGCTGATAAATCTTTCTGATAGGTATGGACCAGCAATCACACCAATTTCTGGTTATTGATTGCTGTATGAAGGGTAAGTGAAGGCTAGGAGTCCATAGCTTCCTCTGCAATAGCAGCCTCCATGTTGCCAGCTACCCATCTTCCTACTACATATTCAACCTCCTCAAAAACAGCACTACATGCTAGTTTTTCTGCTGGATCCTTTCACTGCCCTTCTTAAAGCCCAGCACATAAACTCATCTCCTCACCCACATGAAGCACACACTCTGGATGTTCAGTCTCTTCCCATGGTTTGTTCCCCATTTATCCTAAACCAGAAGGGAAGGTATGTTTGCAGGCTTCACCAGGACCTACAGGCAGAACCTACCACCACCACCCCAACTCAGGAGAGGCACATAATTTTGTATCTGTTCATGTATCAGTAGCGGATACGACAGTTGGGGAGCCTGAAGTCTTGGTGAAGCCTAGATGGCCGCTGATGGTTGATGGTGTGGGCAGGAAGTTAAATACCTACAGGACAGCATGGATTAACTGTAAAAAGCTAATTTGCAAATAAAGGAGTAATACTCCATGAACTTTGAACCCAAAGAAAAACAAAAAGAAACTTCTGGAACTGGAAGAAACTTCCAGTCAGAAAATAAACACTGGCCAGAGAAAGATTATTAACAGCCAAATAACACCTAGTATTACTCACCTAATAGTAGCAAATTACAGCAGGATACTGAAGCCATAAAGGTCTAAAGTTCCATTTATATGTAATTATAAATGTGGAAGTATACAGCAGCATGATCAGATTTGAGAGTCCAGCCTTTGCCAAGCATACATTCCCCAACACGCTTCAGCTGGGATAACGTATTCTCCTCCCTTCACCTTCTTTTCTTCTCTCACTTTCTCTGGGATGCTAGATTTATTTCACAGGCTATTAATAGTGTTTGGACTTAGTTGCTTTTCCCTACGTCTCTAGGTTGACTTGCAATTTCAAGCAAAACCGATGGTGAACAAGGCTACAACAGTATTCTCTTACCCCACCCATCCTCTCCTTTCCCCACACACTGATGTGAGCCCATATAGTGGCCAGGCACAGTCTAACTGAAATGCCTCAGATCCTCAGAGCGCATCAGCAGTGCCAGCCAGGTGTCAACTGATATTTTTGTGCCCCATTAAAGAGGAACAAAATCTCCCCCAAACTGAAGACAGTAATTAATCATAGCAAACACCTACTTACTGATACAGTATACCCCAGATACCCCATCTCCATGAAAATTGAAAGAAATATTAGTTACATTCAAGTAATTAACATTATTGCATGCAAAAATAACATTTAAATGTAAAAGAGAAATATGGACACAGGAGCCAAGAGAGCCCCAGAGCTGCACGACCCTGACAACATCTCCAGATGCACCTCCGTTGCTTGCCAGTAGCGAAACTGAAAAAGGAGCCAGCAGAGGTGACACCAAGGAGTTAGCAACAGACCCACATGCTGCTGCTAGAACAAGCATTGCAGAGTTTGGCATCTGGTCCCTACTTTTGCCAAGTATGCCCTGTTTGTTTCCACAGCTGTTAAATGTGTTTGCTCAAAAAGGAAAAAGCAGAAAGAAGAAAGAGCAGCTAGAGATATACTAGTGACTGCAGGAAGAAGTATGAAGCCAACATGCAATTTAATCCCAGATAACAATTTGCCTTTGAAAATGTATTGCTAGTTATTAGGACAAGTCTGAGATATTCTTAAATGAAATTAATGCATAAATTCATATAGCATATTTACATTTATATCTTCAAAACACCGTAGGCAATTATCACAGGGTTAACAAATACATTTGCTGTAAACAACTTTTCCCCACTTTCTATATATATTTTAAATTACCTTGTAATAATATGCTCCATCCAGCAGAGAAAATTATTTTAGGCAAACTGAAATCTGCACTAGCTCTTCCAATTTACCTAAAGGTAAAAGGATACAAAATTAAACAATAATGTTAAGTTATGTAAAGTGTTACAAACCCTTGTGATGCATTGAGCATAAATGTATTTCATAAAACAAAACAGCAATTAAAAATAGTAAAATAATAATTAACACACTTGAATAAATTAAAAATAATCTTATTTTGAAATAGCATGTCCCTTTTTTCTTTAAAGTTTAGCTCGAAAATGTTAAATTTAAGAAAATAAAGAATTGCATTTAAGTGAATTAAGGAACTCTAAATATTTAGACTTCATGAAGAACAGCTAAACACATCATTTCAGGATGCAACAAACGTCATATTCAGTTTCTGGCTAAATCTTATCAATTTCTTTGCTTTTAGCAAAGTTTTGGTCTTCATAGGGGAATAATTTCTGGTCTGATTAGCATAACTGACCTTGGTTTACACCTGTGAAAGCAAGCCTTGTTAATATGGCTAAACTGAATGAATATTCAGTTAAAATGTGGCCTCTAGATATATGTGAACCATTGATTTACTCAAATTCAGTTATTATTTCATAGGTAAGATATACAGATCCTTTGAAAATACAGACATGAGCTAAACCCAAGTCTCTCTCATGCTATGACAGTAATTTAGAGCTTAAACAAAACCAACTACATAGATTTTTTTGACAAAACAGTACTTGCTAACCTGAAGTCTATTAAAAGAAAATAAGGAGGTTAAAAGTCACATTGGGTATTTTATCTCTGCTGGAGTTTCCCTCACAGTTTTATCCATTCTATATTTTTCATGTTTTACATTATTTTTTTTTTTTCCTTTCTTGCAACAGTACTGAATTTCTGTAAAGTCAGTTTTACTGACTTTTCACTAGCTGGTAGGAGGAAACTGGAACTAAATCAGGGATCTTTTTATTTCACATTATTTTCCAATTGAAAAAATAGAAATTGAATATTCTATATTATTCAAATTTTTCTCTCCCTCCCTTTTTAACCAGTTGCGTTACACCTAATGACAGTCATTTCACTGAGGAAGCTCTGGCAAGATAGCTGGCAAGATATGTGTAGGCTACCTTGTCCTTGTGCCTACCTAGGTCTTAGCACAGATGCAGTAAGAAGATTACATGGGACAACTCAGCTTCTGTGTTAACCTCAAGACAGTGGCTGGGTTCCCCATTATCCCCCTTAAGTTTACACTAGAATGCGTCTTCCCATCAAGCGCAGGCCTACTACAATGTCAGTGTAAACTAGTCAATGCCATTTTTATAATTAGTTTATTGTACAGAGCAGTTCTGACCAGCAGCAACCTAGCCCTGTCTTCACTAGTGTGCCTAAAACTGCTCTCCCTGACAGAGTTGAATCAGTGGAGACAAATTTGAGAGCTTCCAGAAGGTGGTGGTTGACAACCAACCCTTTCTACCAGGAGCACTGTCAGCAGTGATTACCAAAAGTTCTGTATTATAAACCCTAATAGAGAAATCCAGGCCATTAGAAGTGTAATGATGAATCATATGTTGTCAGCAATGAAGAAGAAACTAAACTTAATGCTTTCCTCTATTTCAACTCCAATGGTGCAGCCTGTAATTGTGTCCACCTAAGACTGGAACATGCATAAGGAGATCTGGTTGTCCACAATTCAATCTATATAAAGCAGAGTTGATATTGTTAAATGGTAATCATACATCAGGCAATATAACTTAACTGTTCCTGTGAGACAGTGTATCTGCTCATAAACTATGACCCAAGTTCATATTCATTACTGGGAAACAAAGTAAGTCCAGATTTCCATGATCAAAAATAGGCACTTGTATGCATTTTTTTTAATTGGACACCTTGATTCAAGTGCTGTTTTTCTAGCAGAAAATAAGGGGATATAATGTTCATTCTGCTCTAAAGAATAATTTCTGAAAATGTCAAAGCCCTCCCTAAAGTCTGGTATTTTATAAGTCTCTAAATAAATACATGTTTTATTGCTATTTTGACACCTATTTGCCCCTTTTACACAATTCTGTCCATAGGATAAGATAGGATATTGTCAGTTGGAAGGGACCTACAACAACCACCTAGTCCAACTGCCTGAGAACTTCAGGGCTGACCAAAAGTTAAAGCATGTTGTTAAGGGCATTGTCCAAATGCCTTTTAAACACAGACAGGCTTGGGGCATCAACCACCTCTCTAGGAAGCCTGTTCCAGTGTTTGACCACCCTCTCAGTAAAGAAAGGGTTCCTAATGTCCAGTCTAAACCTCCCCTGCCACAGCTTTCAACCATTCCCATGTGTCCTATCGCTGGATCCCAGGGAGAAGAGGTCAGCACCTCCCTCTCCACTTCCCCTCCTCAGGAAGCTGTAGGGAGCAATGAGGTCGCCCCTCAGCCTCCTCCTCTCCAAACTAGACAAGCCCAAAGTCCTTAGCTGCTCCTCATAGGACATTCCTTCCAGTCCTTTCACCAGCTTTGTTGCCCTCCGCTGGACGCATTCGAGGACCTTCACATCCTCCTTAACTTGTGGGGCCCAGAACGGCACACAGCATTCAAGGTGAGGCCGCACCAATGCTGAATACAGCGGGATAATCGCCTCTTCTGACCAGCTGGTTATACTGTGATGCACCCAGGATGCAGCTTGCCCTCTTGGCTGCCAGGGCACACTGCTGACTCATATTGAGCCTGCTGTCACCCAGCACCCCTAGATCCCTTTCTGCAGGGCTGCTCTCCAGCCACTCCTCTCCCAATTTATACTTATGCTCAGTGTTACTCCATCCTAGGTGCAGGATCTGGCATTTGGACTTGTTAAATTTCATCCGATTAGTCATTGCCCATGTAGGGGACACTTTGTCATGTAGCAGGAATTGATTTACAAATGTTCCATGAAAGGTCAATGTCTATAGAAGCAAACCCTGGCTCAAAGCCGGAGTAGAGGCACCTTATGCATTTCCATAAAGCCTTGCACTAACCTGTACACAGTAATATCTAAGTGCTTAAGTGATGGCAGTCAATTTTTCTTTCATAAACCACATGCAGCTCATAAGCTATTAAAGCATGGCTCTCATGTTGGTGGAGTTGTTGATAACATAGATTGCCAAGTAATCTGAAAACCTGGCTACTGGAAGAAGAGTGCTAGCAGGGTGTGCTAAAGGTCAGCCATCTAAGATGGTATGTGCCCTGTGCTATTTTCCATATGAAGATTTTGCTGTAAACTTTCAAGAAGCCTCTCAGAAGTTTGGGTTTTTTGTTGTTGTTGTTGTTTTGTTTGTGGTTTTTTTTTTTTGTCAAGGGATGAGAGGCTTGAGCTATCTGAGGGCAGGAAAGGCTTCTGCTGCTAAAGGATAGGTATGGATAGAAGTAGAGCAGGGCGGTTGGATGGAGAACAATGAGAGAGGAATAGCCTTTGATTTCTCTGTCTCCAGGCAAACAGGAAATACTGCACGGAGTTATGCTGCTCCTTCAGCAGTAGTTTCTCGTACACACAACTAAACACTGTCTTAGTTGGTTTCCTAGAGCCTGACACAGATGAAACAGGAATAGGGTTCTGACTGACCTGCCCAATCAGCTACTTGGTCTGCCTGGCCAGTCCTGGGCTAAAGCCTTAAAGACTCAGGAACGTTAGGCACCCCTCCTTTAAGGGCAGTAATCCTGGTCAGATGCTGTTAAAAGTTAGGCAGTGTGGACAATCTGATTTATTTTTCAAATCGTTCAGAACTGAAGAAAGACCAAAGTGTTTTGAAAAAAGTACAAAGGAAGAGTTAGTGAACTTTTACTGGTATGTCCCTAGCTATTGCCTCTCACTTTTCTGCCTGTTGCAAAAAGTTTAAAGTACATCTTGCTTTTGTTTTCCCTTCAGCTGATGTTAAAAAAGACATCAAGTGTCATCAGATGTTCTGTATTGGACAGGTTTTTGGTCAATGGGGGACAAAGCATCAGCAACATCAGCAAAACACATTTAGGAAAGTAAGACTGATTTTGATGTGAATCGTCTAAGGGAGACTCCTGACACCATTTGATATGCAGTCCTGGTTACTTACATTATAAATCTGGGCATCTAATTTTAAGGACAGGATAGAACTGTCTTTTTTTAAGCATATAAAGTCTTAACTGCCACAGATAATGTCAACTCAAATTATTATTTCCGTTCCAACATAGATTATAGGACAAGAGAACATAACTGGAAATTAAAAAATAAATTCAGCACATATATCAGAAACCACCTTTTCATGTAGAGAATAAAAAATACTTAGAATAGCCTGCAGGCAAAGTTGTCGAGGCAAAAAGCGCTAGTGTCATTCAAGAAACAATTAGATATCATCCTTGGGGAACCACACTGCTAAAAAGAATATGTCTTGATGGACCAAATGACCTTTATTCATTCTTCAAAATTCTCTGGTGTTCTTATAATTCTATTGAAGATTATTTCAGCATTTTGGCCTCAAGCAATGTCAGTTCTTCCTTGAATTACCCTGTTCATCAGTTCACTGCTGAGGTTGATCCTTTCTTGCACTATAACAAATAATGAACAATCGCCATCCCTGTAACATGACAATACTTTGAGTATATATAATCAAAACTCATTTTAAGTCCCATGATCATACCCAGTCTTGTACTCTGACTACAGAAAGTTTTTCAGGCATTTGGAAAATAAATAAACAACAACAAAACAAACTCTCTCAGGGTTTTAAAATTAACTGTAAGAAATATAGCTATTCTCCACTCCTGGCACACAGCATGCACCTTTTAGATGAAACACGTATAGGAAAACGACAAGGTAATTTTCCCTCGGAAAGCTAAGCAGATTCATGAAGGTCCTTGTGGCTTTCCAGTGGTTGCCAAAATAAATCTTTTCATCTTTTCAGTTACTGCTGGGATTTTTCAGATGTTACTTTTTTTTAATTCAATACAGATAAAAATTAATATAAAATTAAGTATCCACAATGATTGTCTATTGGAAAGGTGTAGCCCACTTTAAACATTTTAACACTTTAAACGTAGTCACTGTTGTAAGCAAGGAAAAGTATAGTTTATCTCTCTACTGACATGCTGAGGTAAGTGGAAACAATATAATTGGATAAAAGGAGCTTTGACAACTTAGGCAACTGGGGAAAACCTAGTGTTATCTGTAAAGTTGTGTATTTTTCATTTTTACTTTTGATATACTTGACTCATACACACAAGTCACAGGAGCTCTGGACTAGTCTGATGTTTTCTTCCCCCATTCACAGTCTTAGGAGGTACTCTTGAGTCTGCTAGCACTCTGCAACGCTCTGTGAATTCCTACTGAAATTAAGACATACACAGCATTTCATAGGACTAGCTTTATGTACTTAGAGCAATAGCAAAGGAAAAGATGCATCTGGAAATCTATCCCTAAACAGTATCTCTATAGTTCTTTCTTCTAAAAATAACAAATAACAAATTATATGAGTAATTTAAAATGCAAGAAAATTAATTACTCCAAGTTCTCCACATTTCATTGACTTAGATTAAAGGATATAATACACCAATCCTGTTCAACAATAAGGTATTTTTTTAAGTGTTGAAGCTTTTCAATATCTGGAGAATTTTAGTATTTTATAATTTTGAAGAACTAAATTGAAGTTTAATAACATGGAAACATCAAACCATTACTTTCATTGTGACATTGCCACATACTACTAGTACATTGAAAAATGCAGATTTTGTCAGGAAGACTATTTATTTTAGAAAGGTAACACGTAAGTATTATCGGAAAAGACATAAATGCTACCTAAATTTTCAGAAAATCCCTTCTGAAGACAATTTTTTTATGCATGAAGGAATGTAATTTTATTATCAGTTACTAGGAGCATGAGAGTTCTGAAAACAAGAAAAATATCACTTGGCGTATTATAGTTTGCACCTGCTAAAATTCTATGTGTCCACTATAGCTTCATTTCTCTTGGTATTAGAATTTGCAGCACAGACTTTTCTGCAATAAAATGGTTCTGTTCCTTTTGAGTGTCACATTGGATCATAGAATCATAGAATTGTTAAGGTTGGAAAAGACCCTTAAGATCATCAAGTCCAACTGTTAATCTAACACTGCCAAGTCCACCACTAAACCATGTCCCTAAGCACCAGCTTAGGATCCTATCAAAAGTTATTTCTGCTACACTTCTTGTTCATTACATTTTACTCATGTTGTTATAATTTTCATGAACTTTCCACAGATGGACACTTATCCATGTTGTTAAATTACTGAAGTAGTCCTATTAATTGACAGAATGACTGACATGTATACGTGTTGGCAGGCTTTAGTTCTTGACAGAGTCCCTTCATGCCAGAACATTTACCTGCTGGTGAAGTTTTTTTGTCACTGGTTACATACAGGGTCAACCCTAAGGGCCAACGTTTGAAGTGAGATCCCTGAGAAAATACAGTTGTCCTCATCAATTTTAGCACTAGAATCATTATTGTGTAGTCATCTACAGTAAACTGTATTTGCATAATATTAGTTGAGATACTTACCGATGGAAGTCCTTATGCAATCAACTGCTTTGTTCAGCACTTTTTTTTTTCCTTTTCAGAACCTTCACCCAAATCATTTATATAAATATTTTAAAAGCTCCAATTTAAACACTGAATTTTGTAGTAATCTAGTAGTAAAACCTGTCCAGGGCAAAGAGGTGTAACTTATAGTTTTTAGTCATTGTTCCTCCCATTTTACACAGTGTCAGACAAATTTCTACCTAATATATTAAAAAATAGGTTTTTTTCAAAAATAGATTTTTCCTCTTTAGTGAAACACAAATAATCTCCTCATTAAGTAAAAAAAAAAAAAAAAAAAAAAAGGAAGCATAGAACTGAATATATTTCCCTTCTTATTTTCTGGAAGATCGTTCCCATTTTTCTTTGGTATTTGTATCTTGAATTTGCATAACCCTGCCCTTTCTAAAAGGCTATCTAAAAGAAAGAGCTGAAGAAAGTTTTCTGAAAAGGCAATCTTTTTAATTTGTTTGCCTACACTTCAGACATTTGAAAAATACCATCTATTTATATTCTTAAAAAAAAAAAATCTAAAATGCTGCAGCTAGTAAAAAATGTTGAAGAGACATTTCAAAGGACAGGAGATTTCAACCTTAACTGAATACCAGCTACACCTTTTTATCTATTAAAACTGGCTTTAAAAGTTACAGAATGTAATAGAGGGTCTTCTCAATGTAATACCGTATTACTCCCTATCTTACACTTGCCAGGGCACTGTCCAATTCGAGGTATTTGCTCAAGAGGAAAATGATTGTTAATGGGTTTTATAAATTAACCCAATTGCCACCTCTATGCATCTTGTCGAGTTAGCTAGATGAAACAGGAGCCCACTGGCCATTTCTGTAGTGAAATTTCTAGGTGCCCAATGGATATTTCCAACAGTGATTTGGATGTCAATAGTGGGTTTCCACCAAAATACCTATTGGCTCATGCTGAAAAAAGTAATATCTAGTGAGAAACAAAGGGGATGAAATCATTACTACTATTTCATTGCAATTCCCTTTTCTCACAAAGAATTTTAAGTAATTTAGGATTTTGGTTGGTTGGTTGGTTTTTGTGGGTCACCAATGTTGTGAAAGCAAAGAATTATCTTCCTATTTAAGGGCTGATGCCTTCAAAGACTCAGGCACTCTCAGTTGAAACCATCCTCAACAAATATAGTTCCTAAAATCTCTGGGGAGTGGTACAGGAGATGGAAGGACAAGCAAGTAAAAGAATAACAAAACCATCACATTTATTTTTTTCTTGCCAAATTCTGTGGGTTTCCACAATCTCCTCCAGAACATTACTCTTAACACCAGTTTAACTCTACTAAAGTTAACAGACCAGCAAAGGTTGCTCAACAGACTGCAGTTTCTCTCTGCATGTCTAGAGGTGTGCTGTCTTAAACAGAAACACCAGTGCAACTCTTGTACTTCACATCAATGCAGGAAAGGGCTAGAAATTTCCATTTTTAAACCCCTGCCCCTCATCTTCTGTAATTCAATACTCAAGTTTAAAAGACAGTAGGAAAATAAAACATGGATTCAGCCAACATTGCAAAATTGGACAGGTCTTCTATTTCAACTGTTTTGAACAGCACATGAAAAAGTCTGTTTCAGAGGTGTGGCCTCATGAACACAGAAGAAAGGAAGCTATTTAACCTAGCTGAATCTGTCTCATGATATGTGGCAAGATCTTCAGAGTGCAAAGAATATAACAGCTGCCAGCAAAGAGGAGATAAAACTCTCCAAACCTTTGGAGCTTGAAAACCAAAACCAACAGAATCTTGTTTTCAGATTGAATTAAGGAAGTCCTTCCATTTAGTCTAAGTAAAGAAGGAAGATGGCTAGATCGGTAGTTATAATTCATATCTTAAATGATTCCCTTGTATCTCATAAACAAGCATTTTTTATGTCTAATTTCATATTATCCCCTCCTTTTCTGTCAATGGCAATATTCAGCTGAGAACATCTGTGAGGTTTCTCCCTCGAAAGACTGACAAAAGAGACAAAGACAAAGCCTTGGAGTACAGTCATCCTTCTGGCTGGGTACCCAGGGGGGAGCTCCCTGCAGGCATTGTGGTCCTCTGCTGAACTATCTTACTGTTTTTTCAAATGAATCCCAAAGCAGGATTTTTTTTATTTTCTATCCCACTATTTTGTCATAGGATTTCACGTGCTTGCTGCACTCGGGCATCAGACATAACTGAAAGGAGCCTATGGGCTACAAAAAAGCATTTGCCCCTGAAAGGAGCATATGGGCTACAAAAAAAGCATTTGCCCAAAAGCTTCTATACCATATCCTGTTTTCCTAGAACTTAGCCCTGGAAATATCAATGGATTGTTTATTTCAAACGTTTATAAAAATTAAGGAAAGCAAAACTGCTGATGTGTTTTATAGGACCCTTGACCTATGAAATGTTAGTCAATATTATGAACATCAGGTCATACACTGTAGCTTGTAAAGAGGATTTTTTACCATCATTCCAATAGATTAGAAACATTAACATCATGACTCATAAAAATGTAGCTGAAATAGCTGACTTCATTCCTTTACCCTTACTTTATCGTTCTGAGAAACTGAATTATAGGCTTCATTAAATAATGGTTGGTATATACCAATCTACCTCTTCAACATTAAGCAGTTTTTCTAAAAAATACTGTTTCTAATTCTATCACTTCTTTAGGTATGAAAGTTTCTGATAATCTTGAAAGAATAAAATTACTATGTTTTGTTTTCTGTCAACATCAAGAACTCACAGGCTTACATTTTCATTTGGAAAAGCTGATTAACATAGCTAAATCCTATTCTCAAACTTGAATGTAACAAGCATTAAGGAGTGTAACAGGCATTTGAGCAAGGGTTCTATAGATTCATTTCAAAAACAACAAAATTCATGGAAAGGCTATAATTTTCCACTGTTAAAGCCACCTTCCTTCTTACATGGTAACAGTATCGCTTTTCACTACACTGTGTATCATGGTCAAAAACATTTACCTTCTTTTTCTTTTATTTAATATACTCAGTGTTTTTCTCTGTAAAGTAAAATTGCAACTTACAAGTAGCTACATATGAACCCCACAATACGAACTTCAACCAAAGGGTTCTGGAGACAAAGAGCAGCATCATCCCCACTTTTTCTTCTGGAAAAATTATACCTTTTGATGCAAAATGCTAACACATGTTTAGAATTACATAACATAAATATGATTTTGTATTTAATATAAAACATGATTAAAAAATTCTATTTCAGATCTAGTAGCCTACTAAATTCAGTGTTGCGAAGCATAGTTTATCATAATTTCTACTGTTTTTATCAACTTTAAATACACATCCTCAGAGTTATGGAATAATCATTTCTTGATTACTCTAGGGATCTTAGCACTGTATATGGAGGTGCATTGTTGATTTTATTGCTTATCTGGAAAATTCTTAGGTCCCTTGAAAATGCCAGGTTTACTGAGTTATTCAGATCAAAAGTCTACCCAAGAGATTGCAGTTACATTTTGCCAAAATTTCAGATGTGATATCTCATTTCTTATAAATTGCCTTTATAATCCCAGCCATGAATGCACATATTGGTCTTGCAGTCCAAATTTGGCTAGTTATTCTTTCAAAGTACAAGAAGCATCTTCTGGTGTTTACATTGACTGCCCAGTATCTAAGGTATAAAATGCAATACAAATTCACCCTACTCAAGTTACAGCAAAAGAAGGACATGCATAAAGAAAACTGCAAGTGTAATTTCTCTAACACCACTATATTCACAAAAAATTTCTATTTTCATGCAAAGATATTTCAGATTGACAAAAAACACCCCATATTTTTTACTAGGATGGTGAAACCAGTATCGATGATTGGATTATCATCATAAATTAGGCAATGCAAAGAAACAAGTCCATTTCTTATTCACAGAACTTCTATGTGTATTTTCCAAGTAAATAGTTTCAAAACAAATGAACACAAATAGTAAAATTCACACGTACTAAGGTTTCCTCTGACAAATAATGAGATAACAATCAAATTAAGCTTTTACTGTATGTAAATGAGCATTCACTCTCAAAACTTTAATACAGAGGGCATTCAAAAGCTGAGTAACTTATGTCTTATAGTTCAATGAAGTCAAGTGATAAGACGACAAAGAGGGAGGTAAAATTCAGGTAAGCAAAAGGGAATTAGTTTGTAAAATGTATTTAATGATGGATGACTTCAGAGTGTTTGCAGAATCCTGTATCATTGGCTCACAATTAAAAATTCATTAGGTCTTACAAGGTCTGAATAACATTTTGTAAATAGAAGCAGCATGTGAAAAATTTGAATGAATGCAAGGGCTTAATAGAATAATCATGGCTTGAACTAGTGCTCCACAAAACAACAATACATAAATATGTATGCGTAAAGGACTAAATCGTGCTCACTCTACTTACACTAGCAGCCCCATTAACTTTGGTTATTCTGGAATCAACAAAACTACTTACAGTAATAAAACAAGCAACACCCTAATAACTTTGGTGGCCATTCTACCACCCCTATTGCTATTGGTAATAACTTGTTATGTAAGCATAACCCATAAAATGCATGAGACCACATCAATAATTTCCCACTGAAGGAATCTTTTTTCTCAATAGTAGTTTGTTCCTGTTCCCACTCATGTTAATTCCAATTCAGTTCAGTGATGGAAGGTTTAAGTCAATGTTAGTTTAATGTTTAGTTAAGATAATGAAATATTTTTATGAAACTGTTTCCATTGGAGATCATTAGACTTCTGTCATTGATTTCAGTAGATCCAGGATTTTACCCTACGGGTTACATAAAAATCCATCATTTACACTTACTTTTTTGTCAACTCTTACTAATTTATTAATCAATGATACTCACATTCCAAAAGCTCTAAAGGAAGTTAAAAAGTATGCATTGCCCTAGATAAAGCAAAGATAGACTTTTAAAGAAAGCCAGCACCTAAGAACATTTTTGCCTGAAGTCAGAAGTCACCAATACTTTACTATCACTGGCACAACACAACTCTGACTTCCTCTGCCCTGAGTAGCAAATGAATCTACCTATTAAAATAGTGGAACATGCAATCAGCACACCAGCCAGTGCTTTCAAACGCTGACTTAAAAAACCTTGGAATGATCTCAAATTACTTGAATAATTGTGAAAGGCCCTGCTTGACTTTGAACCCAAAAGGAAGCGTTCATACACCTGATGCTAACATCTACTGGGTTTAAGGAAACAGTAGCACCTCCTCTTTTAATCCATCCACATTATATGTTTGTTTTTCCCATCCAGCAGCAGCTACGGTAGATATCAAGAACCTAGGAACAGCTAGCTTAACCTAGATGTAGGAGATGAATAGTGTGAACTATAAGGAAGCTAGGGAATGAACCTGAGCTCAACATTCACTCTGGATGTACTGTCTGCCAGATACAGCTGTTGTAGTTGGCCTGTTTGGCTGTGATGACTCCTCAGCCTGTCATCATCTCGTCCTCCTTCACAAAACTAAGGTTTTGACTTTTTCCCCAGGTAATAGAACATGTTTAAATAGGAACATTTTGTTTCAACATTCCTCCTATTTCTTTAGGATCAAAGCTTTGGCTTTCTCCCTCCCCTGCCATTTTGCCACCTCTACACAAATGCATAGCAGAGAGCAAAACATGTTATTATGTTATAGTATGTTTGAAAGTTTTCCTCACAGGACAGCTGATAACGAAGTGGCTGTTTGTTGTTCAAATCCTTTAGTCCTTCCACTAACTCGATGGGACTATTTGTCAAATTTGAAGAGCTCAATTAGGATCCACCTTTAAGAGAGTGAACTGGTTTCAAGAGTTACAAAAACATCTCTCAAATCTGTATGTGGTTCAAACAAGAGAATCCGTCTCTACGTGACCTTCTCATCTGAATTATGCAAATTTGCTATTCTGATCTCAACCCACCTGTCAAAAATATTAAAGGGGAAATAAAACACCCAGAAAACATGGAGAGGAATGAGAGAGGTGCATTGTCAGAGAAAGTTATTATTATCTTGTAATACCATGGCAAATGCTTTGTTACAGGAAACAGTTGGAAAAAAACATGTAATATTTCATACTAGAAAAGGACATAAGACTAGATGAAAATAAATACAAATGGAACTCTTAAAAGATAAATTGTGTTGTTACAATTGATATAGATGCTACCATGCCTTAACGTTTCCTCAGAAGCAATTCAAATACTTATTTTCATCCATCTTTGTATCTTTTTCAACTCTACACAATTTTAATGTATTGCCTTTTGCATAAATGCCCTATTTACTCCTCTATACACTACTTTGAACTCTACTTTTTCATTAAGCAAGGCTTCCTTTCATACTTTTTTTTTCTGATATCCCAGCTGCAGCTAGACATCTCACAGGGCCTGCAAATGTAATTGGCCCTAATCATTACATGACAATAATCACTTTAATGACTCCTCGCCTAGTCAAGCTAGTGACATAGTGTCAGTTTTTTAGTTACCAAACAAGGAACTCTGAATCAGGACTTCAGTTATACAGGTTTTTGATCACCATGTTTTTTCAAGGAGGTGATCAGCTAGATCTCCAGCAAATGCACTGACAGTCTGGGCAGAAGTCATTGCCAGCCACTGCTCTGAGTCCAGCTGACACTAATTTCTGCAGAAGGCAAGAATCCCAATTTTTCAGCCTTAACAAAAGAGAGGCAGATAGTTTCCAGTTAAAGGCGAAGGCCACAGAACATACAGCACTGATGCCTTTGCAGTTGATGTATTGCACTGCACTTATGCCAGTAATCAACTTTGCCACATATTTTCTTTCCAGTCTCGGCTGAGTCATCTGTTCTCCTTGTGAATCAGTGCCACACTGGCACAGTGGGGAAGACAGTATGCTGTCCTGCTTGTCATTTGTCTGACATGTAAAATTAGTTTCAGTCTTTCATGGAGAAGCACACAGAGCAGCTTTGTCAAACAAGCAGAGACCCGCTGGTGTTGAGACCTTCCCCACAGCTGCAAGGCTCTGGCTGCACAAGTTACACCTGCCTCAGCAATCGTAGGGGAACCCACCCACACATGCTCTCTAAGTGATATGATCACATAAATATTAACAATAAAGGGAATGCTGAACCTGAGAATGAACAAATGTCCTCAATAAACCAGTGGAAAGAGTTCATTGAATCTATTAATTTATGCTAGAATTTTAAACACTTCTCAACCTGTCTTGGTATTACCACTATTTAGAAGCAAACTCATGATGACACATATTAAACATTTGTTAACATTTAACTTAAAACCTTGCTGTTTTGGGATATTTGATTTACTATTTGAAGTTTTTAATTCAGAGTCAAACCAGGAAACTAAATATTTTAGCAATTCATACAGTCTTTTCCAAAGTTCAGATGGCTTTTTCATTTATCTATTAATTTATTCTCAGTATTTGAAATGTGGGACAGAGAAACCAAAACACCACCTGTGGTTCTATTTTATTCTTAACACATCCTTCACTTATAATTTTAAATACTGCATCAAAGGGAGCCTCTTAAGGTGATCGTGTTCAGTGTCATTCCAGAAAAATAATATAGTATTATCTCCTAGTGATGTGATTCACATCTGTAATAAAGCTAAACCCTACTTTCTATTTTATTCTTCCCTCCCAAAGTCTTAATAATAGCTGGAAGATAGTTGAGAAAGGAAGTCATGTCTGATCTCTATACCCTCAGTTTTATCCAAGATATGTTGTTTTAATTAAAAGTAGCATATACCTTATTCAGACTATGCACCCCATTGTTCATACTTGAAGGAATACTAGGAGGAAATAGAGTGATATTCCATATATGAAAAGGAAGAAATGATCAACACTGTCTGAAGGCTTGGAACATATATTCATGTTATGCAATGTTACAGCCATTAATCAGATGATTACTCTGTCCTCTGGGAATGGTAAGAAAATGCTTGACAGTAAAGTTAAAACATACACCTTAATGTTCTCCATGTAGCAAAAAACTACATTTACACATAAGCTAAATACAAAGCACCTACTGCAGCTTCATAGCTTTTAGTTCTTTAACATGTAGACAGTTACATTTTACAAAAATGAAAGAAACCTAGGTGCCGTGGTTTAACCCCAGTTGGCAACTAAGCACCACGCAGCCGCTCGCTCACTCCCCCACAGTGGGATGGGGAAGAGGATCGGAAGGGCAAAAGTGGAAAAACTCGTGGGTTGAGATAAAGACAGTTTAATAGGGAAAGCAAAAACCGCGCGCACAAGCAAAGCAAAGCAAGGAATTCATTCACTGCTTCCCATCGGCAGGCAGGTGTTCAGCCATCTCCAGGAAAGCAGGGCTCCATCACGCGTAACGGTTACTTGGGAAGCCAAACGCCATCATGCCGAATGTCCCCCACTTCCTTCTTCTTCCCCCAGCTTATATACTGAGCATGATGTCATATGGTATGGAATAGCCCTTTGGCTGGTCTGGGTCAGCTGTCCTGGCTCTGCTCCCTCCCAGCTTCTTGTGCACCTGGCAGAGCATGGGAAGCTGAAAAGTTCCTGACCAGTGTAAAGTCTACTCAGCAAGAACCAAAACATCAGTGTGTTATCAACATTATTCGCATCCTAAATCCAAAACACAGCACTCTACTAGCTACTAAGAAGAAAATTAACTCTATCCCAGCTGAAACCAGGACACTAGGTCAACTTTAAAATACTGGGTTTGATAAATGAATATATTAGTTGTAACAGGTAACAGCTGAGAATTTTATCTACCCTTAACTTTCAAAACTTTCCCCAACAGGTTTGATGAGCAGAACAGCCTAACACCAAGTCACTGTAATAGCTCTTTAGTAATCAATTCATTCCCTGGGACAGGCTGAGGAAGCCAATGTCTCAATGGCCATGTCTCAGCCTTACTAGAGGATGACAAGGGTGCTGATTTGTTTGTAAGGTAGATAGAATATCCCTACTTCTGCTTCAAGTGGTAAGGATCTTTTTTTGCATCTTTCTGTAGAAATAGAGATTTAAAACTACTACTTTTGCCTCAGTTCTAATTTCTTAGCTTTCCACCAGAACTATTACTCCAAGCTTGCAGTATCTGTCCTGGACTATATCCAATACCTCTTACAAAGACTTTTTGAGGACTTACAAAGGTCTGGAGTACATTCCTCTACTTCAGTATTTCTTTGAATTAAAGTCTCTCACAAATAAGAACTACAGGGTTCTGCTACAGAAACCAAAGACATTTCACTTAAAAAGTGCTCTCCCCATTTCATATCTTATGTCTTATCATTCATGATCTACCAGTGTTATTATGAAGCACTACACAGATAAAAGTATGCATTTCTTTTCTAATACCAGTCTTACAGCATCATTAAACCAATATGAGATACAACAAGTCCCAGCCATATAATGAGGTGGAAAGTCTTTTTTAATATAGACTGCCATCATCTAACCCACCATCCTTTACCTTTGGTATCTTCCCTCCCTGCTTGACAACTCAGTATTGATACTGTCAGTATTATAAAACTTCTATATAATATTGGAAAATAGAAATTAGGATGTAGCAAACTGCAGTTCAAATAACCCTTAATTAATATTTTTCCAGGCATATCAGCCACGGCATGGGTATAGGCACGCTATTTGTCACTACAGTTGGTGTATTCAGTAACTATTTTAATACATTTGCTACAAGAAAGTAACAACAAATTCTGAAATGTACTGTGGATATAAGCACCCAGCCCATAGGCTTTGTCTGGTGTATGTGGAGACAGCACACATATTGTTAACATGTAGTTTTGTGATTATCCATGTTTTACACCTATTTTTCTACTCTCACTAGACTCCAGACAGCAATAGCAACTACTTTGGACATTACAGCTCTATGTTAAGTCTTTATATTGTTCATGAGATATTTGTCAAGAACATCCTCTCTCAGCTTTTGGCTATTAAAGGGTTATTTAGTGTGAGATTCATCTCATTCAACTTTTGCTGTTAAAAAGACACTTACTCTTCTAGAGTTATCTAGGCTTCTGTGGTAATCAATGAAGAGAGAGAGGCACCTCCAAAGAGTGATTTTACCCCATTTATCTTAGACCTTTTTCTAAGGATAAAATTAATTTCCTTTGTGGAGGCTTTCAACATGGGTGACAGGAATCCCACTTATACTTTCCAAAAAGAGGATGCTTTTGAGCGTCACTTTTTTCCCCCCCTTTATTTTGTTTTTATATCAACAGAAAAAAAAATACCTGTAAAGAAATGTTTTTCTACAGTTTCTGTACATTTTTGGTAGTATTATTACATACTTGCTACAGACTGTAAGATATATGCTGAAAATGGATTCAACGCGGCTAGTCTAACAACAGTGACATTTCAAAGGGATCTGATGAAGAGCACCTTGGTGACAGGCATCACAAGTTCAAGGTCTCTTAATAATTTCTAATTCAAACCTACAGACTTACCTACAAGATTTCCCATATATCCAGACAGTCACTGGTCATTCCTTTTCTAACTGTGCATATTATTTTCCTGTCTCAATAAGACTATAAAAGCGTTACAATATGACTACATGCAACTAAAATAATACACTGCTAAGGTCACAGATATTAAAATAAACACTAATCCTATTTTTTTTCTACATAGTATTTGGTGGTGCAGTCCTTTCTCATGGTCTGGCCATTTCTTTAATGGCTCTCAGCTTTTCAGCATCCAACAGCAATCCCTCAGAGACTAGAATCCTGCCTTGACACACTTTACTAGTGTTTCAGCTTTCTCAAGGCTGCAACTAGAAAGCTGGGTATATAGTTGGACAATATGAACTGTAATGAAGGTACGGAATTGACTAAGGGAAATCAGAGAAAAAGAGCAGGCAAACTTTAGAGGAAACCAGTCTTTTTCCTATCAGATGAGGGGAATGAAAAAATCACCCTTTCTTGAAACCGTGCCTTACCACCAACAGCACATCTTGCAGCTTTCTAGAGGATACTGATGCTCAGGACAGCTGCCAATATGTGTGAGTCTTCAGCCCTCAAGAATCAAGATGTCATTTTAGCCCTTAGACCTATTCTGAACTGAAACGGGGGGGGGGGGGGGGGGAACACGACACACACCTTTGCCCCTGTCCCATATGTGGCTGAATTTGGCCACTAGGTTAAAACTGACTAAGGAGGAACATGTAGGAAAATACATATATTTGTAATTTCATTATGAAACAAGACCAAGAAAGGCTTTCCACAGTGAGAAAGGTATAAAGTTTTTTCCTCTCCCTCAGTTAAAATTTTTTTAGATTCTCACATATCTGGGTTTTCACATCCTTCTTCCAAATGTGACAGCAAATGATACCATGCTTCTAACACAAAACGTCTCTGTTACACTTTTCAAGTTTCCTGACATCTCAGGGTCTGATCATACAAGATGCTAAATGTAGCTGGTCCAACCCTGTGTTACACTGGAAACTATTTGAAAAGTGTGAGAAAGGAAATTTTGTGAAGTTTACAGTTTCAATGTTATAAACAGTGACAGTGCATACAGAACATGTAAAAGAGTCCAGTGTACCCTCTTTTCATTTTTCTTTCATTCCTTTCATCAGGAGAGTGCTAAGTGTCCTGATGAAAGGAAAATATCATTCTAAAGTCTCCTAAGCACAAGTATTAAAGCTACAGCTTTTGCTGTTTGTGCTTATGCTGCCTCTAGGATTCTTTGGAGTAGCAACAGCTAGTTCAGCTGTGAGGGGAGTGAAAGGCTTTTCTGATATGGCCATTACATCTACACCTGAGTCTGCTTTAAAATTGACAGTCTTCCCACAAACATTCAGTTCCACTCTTCAGGCTGGCTCTGTATCATTTCTTGTGACTGAACCCAGAAATAAAGTAAAGGAAAAAAATGAAAAAGCATACTTGACCCAGGTGCTTGCTTTCCACGCTGCCTTTGTGTGACATAAATCAACAATTTTGTATGTCGGTGGCATTTGGCTGCTGTAGCTGAGCAATTACCTTCAGACATTGGTGTCTCCACCTCAGCCGTACTCTAGGGAAAAGGCGTGAATTTGGCTTAAAATATCCCTCGTAACCCATTCAGGTCCACTGTAAAAGCAGTCAGTAAGGGGAGACCTCATGCAGTTGCACACATCCTAGGAGTCAGAGCTCCACTTTTACAAAAGTCAGGTCAAGCTATTCTACCATTTTTATAGCCATCTCAGAATCCTTCATATATCTTCTTCTTGTCTCTGACTGACTGTGAGGCAGAAGTTAATTATAACTTGTAAGTTATATATGTTAATATCGCTCTTAAAGAAGAGCCTCAATAGTGAATTGTTAACATCTTGAACCTTTGTACTGGAACCTAACAATAGACTGTGATTTTTTCCTTGAATCTCAATAGGATAGATTAAGAATCCTATAATTAAGGATAAATTCATTAATTTAATTAAGAAATTATATTCTACCAGTTTCAAATTTTTTATTATGTCATAATCCACTACCCCTCCATTTCACCACTGATTTTATGGTACTAAAGGAGTGCAATCACAGCCTTACAATGCAAAAAGTAAAGAAAGGCTGAAACTTGGAAATAAATGTAAACCACATCTCAGAAGATATTTTGATACTATTTAGGTGAGTACTAAGTTGCACAGTTTACATTTGAACTACCTGTTTCCACAGAAATTGCTTTTAGCTACAATAATAAAAAGAGGGAAAATAGGAAATATGTAGGCTTAGGTAGCTTAAGTGTTGTATTTGTGGTAACCATATACATACAGAAAAATTGAAAGGAGGAGAAAGAATACTTAAAGGCTTTTGTCTGGTTGGCGAGTTAGGGGTATCTTTTATTCACTTGGTCATTTTATTTGAGTTTTTTTTGTTTGCTGTTTGGGTGAAAGGAAGTATCTTCAGTAATCCTAACATATGCTCTTTGTACCCTGAGATAGAGAGCATCTGATAAAATATACTTGAAAGACCTCACCATTTGCAACGACTTGGCTACACTTAACAGCTTTTTCCTACAGTACTGGCAATGTTATATACAAAAAGGATCTGTGCACAATACAGTGATTTGCCTACTCTTACGGAGCCTTAGCTTTCTGTTTTGCTGTCCCGAATTGTCTGTTGAATAGTGATCATGCTGACAATGAACACTGCAAAATAACAACTCCTAGAAGTTTAGAGTTCCCATGAAGAGCAGCTCCACTTCAACACAAGACTTCTTTTTATCTGACAAAGAAATTTGTTTTCAAATATGTGTCTTTTAGATATCTGGGGAATCCAGTGGACAACACAACAGACTGCTCCAATTTCTGAAGTCTTACACAGGAAGCCCCCCAGGAAAGGGCTACTCTCCCTCTCTAGTGGTGAAGGAAAAGGGACTGCACTGCTATACTGCCAAGGTGCTCAGGACGCAGGCATCATGAGTAAGGACGAGCCCCCCTCACATCTCATTTACAAACTGAGACTCAAAAGTTTTCAGCATTATTTCTTGCACATTCTCTTTTGGTATTGAGTGAATTAAAAGATGTTACTTACTGTAGAAAGGGCTAGATTATAGAACTAAAATGATTTACTTTTCCTTTATACAATTCACATGTGATAAAAGGAATATCCAAAATTCAGCACGGGGCAGGAGGATTGTAACTCAAAGTTCTCCACTCAAAGTAAGCGAGAGTGTAGTTCACAAAAACTCCGGTATTTTTAAGTGAATGGGAAGGCAGAGAGGGTAAGAATTTTTTTGTTTGTGTCTACAGAATGTAAACAGATAAAAATCAATCTACCTCTTCCTAATTATCTAGATGCTCACAGGGTCCTCACAGTTTGAGAGCTACAGAATCATGAATGGATTTTATCTTTGCACTCTTCAAGCAGCACAGGAAGTATTCACCTTTTACTGAGTCATAAATGGAATGATTTTTCAAATCAGGAATTAACCTATATTTGAGAGCTCTTATCCGATAAGTCACTTTTCCCATCCTTGCCTAGTTCATAGAATATTAATCTGTACTGGTGTAATAATGTAACACAAAGTCATCCCAATGCATCATCCACCTATGGTCAATTTTACAAAAGCACTGAGTTCCTTTTAAGACAATATCATATTATGCACAGATGTATTAAGTTTATTAAATGCCCTCTGACTCATGGTATAAACTGGGCAGAGTACAGAAAGAGGATTAAACATGGAAGTAATAGTCTTACAGGTTTTTGGCTACTCCTCAAAGGCCAGGTATTCAGGAGTATGAGGGACTGTCCACTGGGAAGCACAGGAACATAAATACCACTTTCAGACAAAAAAGAAAGAAACATATTTCCTAGACACCTTACTTTCTCCAAGAGGCAAAGGTTTGACCATTTGAATGTGAAAGACAACAGGTTTTCATGTTTGAAATAGCAACAATTGTGATGCTTGTTAGCAGCTTTTGTTGTTTCTTGATTGTTATCATGAGCTAGGTTTATTAGTGTCCAGTCTTGTAATTTGAGATTGCTTGTCTTGCAATTTTCGTATTGATTTTCCTTATCAAAATAAAATGATATTTTTTTATCGTTTCTAACTCTTTGCACTAGCTGGCAAAAAATCATGACACATTAATTAAATCTTTATGTTAATGGGTTTAGAAGCAGTTCCCACCTCAATAAATCAGGACCTTCCAAATCTGCACAGTTTATTCAACTTGCAATCAATGTTAATTTCCTTTTGGTTCAGCAACTTCATTTACTTCTGTATTGAAAGTCCAATTATTTCTGATTACAATTTTAACCTATTAAAATTAATGTGATATACTATCTATATTGTAATTCATTGTAATTTAAGTTTTATTACACTGTGATGTTTGAACTTATTTTGAAGCTCATCTCACAGAATAAATACTAGTGCTATTATCCCAAATTTTACTTTCTGATTTTCACACAATTCAGCTGCAGTTTAGCTATGGTCTCTGTCTGGGCTGTTAACACCATGAAGTTTACTTTTGGTCATACGACATGTGACAAAAGAAAATTAGACGTGCCAAGTGATGGTTGCTTATGCAATTATAAAAGTTTGTCTGTCAGAGTTTGAGGGCTTTTGTAAAATTAACAGTCACACGTTCTCCATTTAATGAGTTGTTTCTCTGATTTTTCAGTTCCCTTACAAAATTCTGTGAGGCTTTTAAGATGTTTCATCACTTACCTCTCTTTCTTTACACCCCTGCTTTATTAACAATTCTTCTGGTAGTCTTTCATGATGTCTTGTCCTTCAGTTTAACATCACTGAAGTAATGAGTAAGAAATTCCTAGTATTTCCTCTTAAGGCAGATTATATAACGAGACAATTCTTTTGAAGGAGATTGTTTAACATGGGAACCTATTAAAACTGCTGTGGAAAGGAGTTTCTATGAAGTTTTTTGAAACCTATTAGGATTTTCCTCCAAATTTGCATGCATTTGCCATGATTCTGCATTCATTTTAATTTTTTATAGTAAATGATGAATAATTGTAAATTCCCAGTCTTGCAATTGATTGCGTATTTATGTCTTGTTCCCTCCTTTGCAAATTGTCTTTTTTACCTTTGTGACTTTTTTTATGGACAGAATCCATTTTCAGCCTTGCCTGTCAAAGCACTGCAATCTTTTTCCTCTAACTAGCAAATCAGACATTAGTATATGCATCAGGATAAGTAGCTGAAAAAATGATGAGATATTTGAAGCACTCCTATGGTTAAATGATTAAGAGTTTTATGCAACAGTATAAATCATTGGAGGCTTCTTTGACTAAATCTGACAATTTCTTTAAATCATTTGAGGGACCATTTGAGATATATTGACACTTCATTAGGCAAACAGACTAGAGTTCCTGGATGTATTGTATAGCACTTCATTAGATCAATCAGTTTAGCTAATTCACCTACATTATGTTAATAAGACCATGAAAGAGTAAGGCAGAGGTAGTATTTGTTACCCTCCAACTGCAAAAACAGAAAAAATTGTGTTCAGGTTATTCTTGCACTTGCTCTGATAAAGTGTTGAGGGAAGATCCCTTTTGCTTTCACTCTGATCTCTACACATTTATGAATCAGACATAATCCTCTAAGGAATCTTGGCTCTAATGAGGTGAATATTTCCCCACTGATTACAGTAGCTCCAAAATTTCTGAGGTTTGCATTTCTGGATATAATCCTCTAATCGCTTAAGCAAAAGTACTGGGTAACTTCAAGCACAAGTTGATTTTTGCACAATATGTCAGTTCACCATCCTAAAACTAATGATGGAGGTACCAAATTAGGCTACTGCAAAACCCTTGTAAGAGCTAGTCTACAGCATACACTGGCTAAGGATTAACTGTTCACTGTGCCTCCAATGAGAAGCTAAGAGTTGAAAGAGGAAAAACTAAGAATCAAAAGAAGCTAGTACAAGCCAGATTAAAATCCAAACATAAGTAAGTGAATTCTGGGTTAGGGTTTCCCCTCCTGCCCCGTGTAAAGCGTTCCAGAGCTGCAAAACCTTTTTTTTTTTTCCCAATGGATATTGCGGCTACTGAAGTTTTCATGGCTTCAAGGGCTGAAGAAACTCTTGGAAGAAAAAGCCACTGAGATTTGTTAAATACATAGAAGCATATCTGGCTTAGAAACACTTTTCTGACATTAAAAATAAATAAATTTGGAAAAAAATACAGGAAGAAGTCCCATGTCTGACTGTCTAGTTCTTACTCTTGCCTTGGCGTTTGCTTAGGAACATTCTTGGAGGTAAAGTAAGATACTGGGCTAGGTGGTCTTTTAGACCGATCCTGTATAAGACTTCCTGGGTAGTCAGTTCATATAGTAAAGTGTGGTATTTTTATGGAAATAACCTGTCTGAATATATCCGGGAGATGGTTTTGGCAGGGAATGTTTTTTTCAGCTAACAATGCTTTTTCTTAGTAGCAGTAAAACAGTCCATGTAACAAGCAGCAGATTTAAAAAAAAAAAAAAAAAAGCAATATTACAGATATATGAATGTTTACTTGGTGCTCTTAGAATGGGTCACAGGAATAACCAAGTCATTCAGAAAATTTTTATATAGGTTGCGCTTTCAGCGAGGCACTTGAGGACTAAGCTTTAGAATAATGACTCTCTAAATGATAGTTTTCCACTCATAATCATCTTCAATCATTCCTCTTTCCTTCTCCCTTGATCTAAGTAAAGCATATAAAGGTATTTATCTTTATGACAAATGCAGAACAAAGCTGGTACACAAAGTATGCAAGTTATACTTGAGCTCTTACAGACATCAAAACCTATATCCCTCAGCCCTCAACGCAGAAAAAGCATCAGACAGGTAGCTATCTTCCTCCTTCTTTATATATCCTCTATTACTTCTTAAATAAAGAAAACCTGTTTATGACTTGATTAGAATTTAGAGATTTTGATTATTTCTTATTTAAAAATAACAATTTAATGTATGAATTTTTTTTCTGTTTTTTTTTGGGGGGGGGGTGTTTCCCCCCCCCCCGCCCCTCACACAGTTCAGTCTCACAATGGAAATGTAAGTATTGAGAACAAGTTACGATCAATCATTCTTCCTGGAACTTACAGTATGATGCAAAACATAGCATTAAAAAAAAAAAAAATATCAACCTGAATTTTGAGACTTTGATCCCAATTCTGAGACTGCTCTGCACAGCCTCAGGACACTCAGTAGTCTGGGTTTCAGTGTTAGGTATTCAGTTGCTAAAAAAATAAAAGCAAACAAAATTATTCAAGCAAACTTGCTGGTTATTTGAGTAGAGGCTTAGTGAAGGCTGGCATTGTTAGTTTAATGGTTAAAATTATGCAGCTCAGGCAAATACATTGAAGTCTCGCCTTAGTGAAATCAACCGCTTCTGGCAAAACCTCCATTACAGTCATTGCAGTTAATGGCCATATAAAAATGGGATTTATAAAAAGTAAATCCTACATAGCTATCTACAGAAGTTAGGTTAACAACTGTTACTTAGCACAATAACCAATAGTTTCCAAATAGAGAAATAAAACACTTTCTTTCCTTTCTTCTAAATACACTTATGTAATGAACTTTCAATGGCTAGTTTTAACTCTTTCCTGCAAGTAAAACATTTAATGCCAGAATATATTCCAAAACAGATGCAAATTAAGGCGTTTAGAGAACATACCCAGCTCCTCTCTTGCATAGTCATAGAAAAAACTGCCAGGAGCTCACAGTAGAGATAATAATCCCATCTATGTTTTCAAGTCAGCTTTTTGGCTAAATGCTAATTTGCAAAATGTGTTCTGCTTCAAATACAAATAAAAGAAGAAACCAGCTGTTTTCTTTGTGGCCAAACACAGAGGACACCACTATTTAACCTGAGTAAGTTCTACCTACACAACCACCAGGTGCAGAATCAAGGTCAGCTTTTTAAAAGCAACAGCCATGTATGTTTTTTATTGTGGTGCATGCTTAAAATTTTGAGTCCATGCTTTCAGAACCGCCCTGCCGCACGCAGACAGATGAAGCATTTCCAGTGCAGCGTCCCCTTCCCAAAGCTGTCAGCAGACAGGTGGAAAAGGTACGGACAGACCTGTCTCACTCTTCCTCCTTTGAGACCATTTACAGAACAGAAGTGTGGAGAAATCCCTGCATGCAAACTGCAAAGGACTACAAGTGTGCCTTTTCTCTGTAAGATCAGGTACAGTTTGGTCTGATGGAGGAGGCAAAGAAATGAGGCTTGGAGATTTTGATTCATCCAGAATCTGGTTTGACCACACGTCCAGGGCAGCAGGGTGACATTAAGAGCAGTCACTCTCACACCTGATTTTAACATCCTCCCTGAACTGTAAAGCCTTCGTTAGAATAGTTAAATGCTGTCCTATGGATACATCACTGTTACGGGAAGTAACAACGGCAACATAATTTTCTTCTTTTTACATAGCATTCCCAACACCTCTCAGGCAGCATTAAATCCATTAAAGATTAACCATACTGCAGATTAAGCCTGACAAGATAAAAATCACATAAATAATAAATGCTGAAGTAGCATGCTATGCCAAAACCTATTTCATCAAATACGACAATAAAAACCACTTACTACTTTTGTCTCAATATTACTGATTTTTTAAGGGGACAATAAACTGCATCTTCCTCACTTCTAAACCTCAGGGACAAAGCATGACAGACACTACACCTCTGTCAGCCATTAGTAACCTGCTTTCCAGGAACCGACACCCACTTCCACATTGGCTTGTAAGAGTCACTCTGGATTTCATCATCCGACAGAAATGAGGGATTGGGAGACCTGGCCATGAGCACTGCCAGCAAGGGATGATGGCCCTGGGCAGGGGCCAGCGGGGCAGCTGGGAGCAGCAAGGAGGGAGCAGGACTGGGGTGAGAAAGCCGAGAGGAAGAGCCCCTGGTGCACCAAGCCAGAGGGGCAACACTCTGGCCTAACAACAAGGAAGGGGCAGGTATTAGTAAGTTTTCCTGTAAACAGTTTTAAGGGTATTTTTAATTAAGTTTTTCTGTATTGATTTAGACTATATTTTACCTTTTTTTTTCATAACTGCTAACATACTATATTATTTAAGATTTTTTTATCCTTTTTTTAGCCATTGCACGATTATTGTCTCTCCATTTCCACAGAGATTAAACATGGGAAGTGGTAAATGAAAATTTCTTTAATTTGTCAACATGTCTCACTTGGGGAGGGGAAGTCTCCTGACAGTCTGATATTAATTTCTCTTACTTTTAACAATTAGTTCCTATTATTTCATTAAGTACATTACCTACATTGCTGCTGCCTATTTGCGCACAAAGTCATAGATCATTTTATTGTACATAAAATTTTTTTTCAGACTGTTGGTTTATTGCATTTTGCCAACAGAGATACTCTCAAGTTCATTATTTATACTTTGCTCAAAACATTTTTTTCACATATCTAGTTAGATGATCAAGTTTAAAAGAGATTTAGTAATTCAGCATTTTTTTAAAAAATAGCTGATCTCATCTCCTCATCTCTTATTAATGGGCTACCTTCCTTCTAAAAATTCTTTTTTCTTCTGAATACTGATAAACTCCACAAGAGTTAAAACATGGATTTCAGCAGCTATGATACAGGGGACTGGGAGCTGGAAGACCTGACATTAACTCTGGTTTTACATTTTAAATGCTGATCTTCTGTTGGGTGACCCTACCTCTGTCTATCTCTGTTTTCTCTCCCACTCTCTTTCCGTCTTCTCTGTTTATACTATAACATGTTTTCTGCTTTGGTATTTATAGAATACATATCCCAAAGCAAAGGCCTGTATCGATAATAAATACTACCACTACTAACAATCACTAATTGGATTCTGCAAAAAGACTGACTAACCTAGAAATTCTGAGCCAATTTCTACTCCTCCCTTTCCTTCATTTCTCATGAATCTCTTCTGGACAACCATCTTAAAACACTTTTTCCTTGGTGTTCAAGAAAGGAGTTTTAATTTAAAACTATCCCCTTTGCCTGTGTATGAATTATCACAGAGCTACAGGACTATAAAATGGGGTGAATCAGGAGAGAGGGGAAGACAAGGGGATCAATAAAATTGCACTGATTACACATCCCAGTAACCCTTCCTGAAAATCAGTAACTCAATCCATAGATATTTTGTTTTCTCTTTCAGTCTGTAAAAGTCTAATTTAGGTCTCTGCAGGTCATTATAAGTCTAGTCTGGTCTTGTGCAAGATAATGAAGCTGCAGCCCAGCTTTGTGTGGGTCAGTAAATATCTAGTGATGGTTTGTCCATGTCAGTATAATTTAAAGTTGGCCCTTAATAGAGGTAGAGACATTCCACAGTGCTACTGTTTACATTTATGAGCAGTTTGTGGGCAGTGATATTTTAATTGCTTTTCCTCAAACAGTTCCCTTGCCAGATGACAGAAACAAATTGTAAGCTGTATGGTCACTGTTACATTATTAGCAAATATTTGCCAGGATGAGTTAAGGAGGTTTTTTCCAAAAGTAAAGACTCTGGAGCCCAACTGCACTTTGGTCCAAGACACTTGCAAGTAAGCCAGAGAAACATGAAGTCTAAAGATTAAACTAAGAAATTACAATAAGGACAATTCAGAATTAACAAAATATTACTTAATTCCATAGAAGTCCAATTAATAATATACTTTCTCCATGGCTGACATTTAAAGATATTAAAGAATATTCAAGAACATATTGAATATGGTGGTGACAAGGTTGTAGTATGGTTACTAAGATTTCATTTTTCCTGAATGTTAGTTCAGGGCTGCCATGCAAGTACCCTTCTTGCATCTATGCTTCTACAGATCTCCAGTAAAATGAGTGTTTAGTTGCACATGCATTTGTTGGATCACAAGATGTTTACGCTGTCACCCTCTTCTATTCTTTTTGGAAGAGAAAGAGAGAAATCCTGCCATATGCAGATTTGAGGTTTTATTTTTTTAATAACAATGAAATATGTTTAAGGCATTTTGAGACACTAAGGATTCTGGATGCAGGACCTGTGAGGAACTCAACCCTCATTCCTTACAGACCCTGCATCCAAAATTCAACCTGTAGAGGCTTAGCGCACTTTATTATTATAAGACTAAAAAAAAAAATATCTAAATATTATGTTCAAAATAGAAATTTATCAAGATTTTCAAATCCTGTGATAAATGTTCTGCAGGATGTGTTTAAAGAAATGCTACACCCAGTTGAGAGAGAGAGAAATATGTGAAGTGAAAAAATTTGTCATAGACCTCATGTTACAAGCAGTCTCCCAGGTCTAAAGCCTGGTGTGCTGTTTGTAGGCAAAAGAAGTAACATTTTTCTTCAAACAATCTAGCTCATTTTCTTTGGCAATTAATGATTCCACTATAAAATCTCAGCCAGAAATACTATAAAAAACTATCTAAAAGATACAGTTAGGTTACACTTAACTATGTAGTAGTTGTAAGAAACACAATTAGGTAACATCAGCCATAGGAAATAGAGTTCATCATCCTCTCATCATCATTAGAGTACCCACAACAGAGACAAATGGTCACAGAATCTCAGAAACGTTTCAGGGTAGAAGTACCAGAGAAAGTGCATATGTATGGAAGAAGCAAAGGGAAAAATACAGGGGGGTGAATAATAGGTTCATTAAAAAAAAACAAAAACCACAAAAATATTCAAAAGGACAGGAGTCACCGGGAAAGAGCTTATAAAAATTCATTTAGCTTTGCAGTTTACTATTTAACTTAACCTTCTTAATTTTGATCATCTACTAAAATCTACTATGCCATGCTACTACCAACAATAACTTTCAGTTTAATGCTGTTGGAGATACATTTATATGTAGATGTTCAGCATCAGATGCATAAACCCAATGAGAGAGAGTCACTAAACATCTGCCATGGAAATTTAACAGAGAGTCAGGTCTGTTTAAGGTATAGCATTGTCCAACTGTCTGTTCTTTCCATCAGATATAATTTAATCCACCTTTTTTTTCCAATAAAAGTAAAAACAGAAAGGGGGAAATACACTTCCTTCTCCTTCTTTTTACGATGATTATATAACAGTTTGTAAAGATAATAATAAAATATAAAAGATTCCCAGCTGAAAAGAGCTGAGGGCAATACATTGTAAATAAACTCCTGCGTTATTGATTTGGAACTAGAAACACAACATTGAACCTTACGCCAAGGAAGTGATTCATGTGTTTAAGCATCAGGTGCCATTTTAAATGCCCAAGTGTATATAAGACAGTTGCAACACACAGCCTGGACTCCTGTTCTTCTACAGCAGCAGGTGGGGGTATGGGATATCCTTGGGCACCTGAACAGTCACTAGATTTGTAATTTTAGGCACCATTACCATTTGTGAAAGTGACTTGCCTATAAAAAGTTGCTGCCTTCTATTAGTGGTAGCAGGATCATTCTCAATAACATATTGTCTGCATTCAGAGCTACGCTGAAAAGACAGCTTTGGTCAAGCTTTTGTCTTATTTTAGCTTGTGTCACTTCAGGGAAGTATAGTTTTATTTGCATTTTCACATTCTGCATCCACCAATACAGTATGACTGTAGAAACACCATTTTTAAATGAAGAGGAGGAGTTAGATCACCTATAAAAATAAATATAACAGCTTTAACTAGCTCCAGTAACAATGCTGAAAATTCCAAGCTTTCTATGAAAAAACTGATTAAGCGGGTGCCAGAAAAATATATCTCCTATAGTCTGAAAAATATGACTTTGATCATATGTTTGAACTACTTGGCATCAACTTCCCCCCCCCCCCCGCCAAACTCTACAGCATATGTTGCAGCAGGGATGGATACAATAGAAAGCGACAGTGTTGTCCAATTGCTGAGCCACTCACTGCTACGGAATCATTCCCTCCAGCAAACCATATGATGGGCAACACACCTGCAACAGGTCAGATAACACAGGTGATGCAACCGTGCAAGGCTCTGACAGGAGAGGGGTACACATTCCTTGGCACCTGTCAAATGCAGCTCTTCTACTCTGGATGTCAACTGTGCCTGGCATGTGGAACTGAGGAGCAAGAGAGAAGCTGTTGCACATAAAGTCATCATCTCTCCTCCCAGGCTACTTCTGCCACATGTTGGTTTTCACAGCATTTCTATTACTTCCCAAGAACCGCACACATAGTATCTATTCTACTGCACATATGCAACCAGATCAGTATCTTTTGTATATGCTATAGCATTTAAAATTCCAGGAAAAGCCCCCTAGAGCCAGTGCTGATCTGTGTAGTTCCTTACTGATTATATAGGTGAGCAAGTGGCTGTGCCTTCCCAGAGATGAAGTCTTGCTCCTTCACTGTTATCCCCTTATTTTTATCAGGTGGAAGAACTGTTGTTCTGTAATTGCAGTGCTTTCCTCCTCCTTTCCTGTATATTAGCACAGGTTTTTATTACTCTTAAAACACACAACTCAAGAACAAAATTATAGGATGTTGAAAAGTAAGATGCAGCTAACAAAGCCCAGAAAAAACAAAACTGATCATCATGAGAACATTCAAAATTAACTTAGTAGAGCTCAGTAAGGAAAGATGGAATTCAGTTGTGAAACAAAACAGAGACTCTAAGATTTTGTCCAGGAAAGCAACAACACACCTTGAACAATAAAGAAGGAAGCCACCACAATCCAGGGACAACATTACATGCCAAAACAGACAGACTTATACAGCTTCCATATGTTTTGCTTTGGGTTTTTTTTTTTTTTTTTGATATTTGGCTATAAAGCTCAGTAGTACAAAAGCCAACCCAAAGCAACCTGTTTTATTATGCTGTTTTTGAAAGAAGTTCTTTGGACAGCAACATTTGACAATCAAACTTGAGTTGACAACTGTAAGAGTCGGTCCAAAGAGAACAATATTGTCTCAACATTGCCAACGGAGACCTGGTGATGGAGTGTGGTCCTCATGGATACGCAAGCACCCTGGAAAGGAGAACTGCATGGTACGAGGAGTACTATGCCGCTCCCTGCTACCTGGGACTGAACGGAACAACCTAGGCAAGGCTGCATAACTGCTGTCCAACTGAACAGAACAACCTAGATAAGGATCACCACCATTGTTGTAACAACGAACCAAGAAAACTTGAACCTCAGGTGAACTTTCTTCATTGTAATATCATTATAATACAAAAACACACCTCCTGGTCTGAAGCTACCCGCCTCTAAGGTAAACCACACCACCGGCACTCCTCTTTTGGCACGCGTGGTAACCTTGCGCGAGAAGGCGGAGACTGGTAACACGCCATGGACCAGAGGAGGAGCAAGGTGTGTTGCTTGGCATAAAAGATGATTCCTTAGCAACTGAACTTTGAAGATCTTCCCCACCAAGGATCACGACGATCGGAAGGACCGGCGGGACGCTGCCTGGACCTGGGGCCACAGGGACGCCTTGGACCCGTGGTGGTAGCTATAATCCTCTTTTCTTTACTTTACCTTTTCTCCCTTTCCTGTCACTCTCATCTATCGCACGCCGCTTTACGGGCAAACAATAAAATTGTACTGTTGATCAAAGCATAACCCCTTGGCGTGGTCGCCTTTGATTTTTTGCGCTTTGAGATCATGGTAAACGAACCATCACGAGTCCACTGAGTGGACCGTGACAACAACAAAACTAGGGTTGCAAGATTATTCAATTTTACCTTACAGTTCATTTTGTTCTTAAAATACATGTCCCACGTAACTGTTGTTGAAGTTTAGCTTACTCTGAAAAAAATGAGAAAAGCTAAATAAAACACATACCTATGTCTTTTGACAAATGTCTTATGAATTATTTGCTTCCTTTTTATTTATAAATACATTCTTTCCTTTATTTCATGCCAATAAAAAAATCCTCTTATTTTAAGAGGACTGCTTATGAGAACACAGAAAAATAAAATAGCATCTGTGAAATACAAAACATCATAAAATATGGTGCCGGAGTTTCTGTCATACACTTACAGTCTCAAAGTCTCAAGCATCTTTAAATTCAGAGTTCAAAGTACTTCAAATGATAGTCAGCTTTTTAGAGACTCATGACTGTGCCCCACTTACAGCTCGACTCTAAACGTGGAAGTAGAGACCAGATAAATGTGGGTTGTCTCTACAACAGTGAATTTTACTTATTGCTGTTGACCTCAGAAACTCCTGTCTACCTACATTCATAAAAAACATCATCTCACTTGTGATCACTCCTGTAAAGCACCTGCCTCTGTCTATCCCCTTATGCTAAGGACTTGGCCATACCTGTCTTCCTTACAGCCTCCTGAGAAAGTATCTCGGATACCAGCAATGCATGCATAACAAGATTAGATGAGATTGAGAAGGTTTAGTCATACTTTCCCCCCCTTTAAAGAACTATCATTCTTTTCAAAATTAAATCATATTTAATCTTTGGACTTGGGTAGAGGGATAGAATGAGATCAGGATTCAGAAATAGAGACAATGATATTAGATGGAGAGTTCAGATACAAAGAGAGTCTTGGAAGTAGCTGACACTCAGAGGGAAAAATGGAAAAAAGATGCACAATCGATATGTGGTTATTAACAAATCCCTGCACGCTGATGAAAGCCCATTACTAATTAATACACAGAGATTTCTGCAGTGTGACTTACAAGAAATGGGCACCAAGTCTCAATACTACTCACAATATCTTTCACTACTCTTTCAGACAATCAGAATTCGCAGTTATAATACAAACACATATATATTTTATATAGATATCTATAGAAAAATAATGTACTTTATAGGTGAGCAGGTGTACAGCAGCCCTGCCTTCTGGTAGGCTAAAGAGATTGGGGCGATATTAAAAATGTTTTCTTTTCTTCAAAGAATTATAGCTATCATACTTGATCACCTAGATTTGCTTTATTTTGCCCCCGGAAAATACACGACTTCCTTGAATCAATGGACTTCAGTGCCTTGTGCAGGCTGTTACAGCAGAAATGACATCACATATATTTTTAGGCAGGTTAAATACATCCTTTACTGAAAGACACAAGGCTGCAGTACTCATACAAAACCATTCAGCGATGAAGTGGCTTAGACGGTGCTGCTTTTTCCTTTCTTGAAGTTAGAAGTTCATATGTATTTCCATGTCTATTTATTCTGAACATGCTTCATGTTTGCAAAGTAGACAATTCATTCCCTGACTCTTGTAGGGGAAATAATGGTTTATACTCTTACCTCTACAAAGTCCTGGTAACCTTTTTAAAGCAATTCATACGTTGCTGCTACTCCCTAAAATAAACCATATGCAAGAACTATTATAGTCTTACTGAAATCCTTTTCTTGAAGCCACAAAGTTTGTGTTACTATTTGAACCTCAGACAGACCTTCATTTTTGCTTTGGCCCACAAACGCAACTCACTTTAAGGCCTTTTATATTGCTGTACCGGGTGCGGGTGCCCAGGCGCTGGCAGCAGGCTGCAGGGCGGCCTCTGTGAGGGGAGACCGGGGCTGCCCCGCGCCGGTCACAGCCGGTTTCCCGCCGAGCCGCCGCGGGGCGGAGCTCAGCCCCTCAGCCACGGTGGCGGCCCCTTGAGGGAAGCCTGGGTAAGGAAGGGCAAAACGCTGCCCGGCAGCGGGTGAGGGGAAAAGTGTGAGAAACAGCCCTGCGAGCACCGAGGGGAGGAGGAGGTGCTCCAGGCGACCAAGCAGGGGTTCCCCTGCAGCCTGTGAGAGAAGGTCCCCTGCACCCTGAGAAGACCATGGTGATGCAGGTTGTGCTCCTGCAGCCCGTGGAGGACCACAGTGGAGCAGGTGGATGTGCCCTGAAGGAAGCTGCAGCCCGCGGAGAGCCCGTGCAGCAGCAGGTTTACCCTGAAGGGCTCCAGCCTGTGGGAGAGACCCAGGCTGGAGCAGGGGAAAAGTGTGAGGAGGAAGGAGCAGCAGAGAGGAGCTGTTATGGACTGACCACAGCCCCCATTCCCCATCCCCCTGTGCTGCTCGGGGAGGAGGAAGATAGAGGAGCTGAGAATGAAGGAGTGAAGCTGAGCCTGGGAAGAAGGGGTGCGGTGGTGGGAAGGTGCTTTAGTTTTTGTCTTTGTTTCTCACCATCCAACTATATTTTAACTGGCAATAAATTAAATTCATTTTCCCCAAGTCGAGTCTGTTTTGCCTGTGATGACAATTGGTAAGTGATGTCCCCATCTCTGTCTGGACCCTTGAGCTTTTTCATCTTTTCTTCTCACGCTATCCCATTGAGGAGGGGGAATGACAGCAGCCAGGTAGGCGTCTGGCAGTTGGCCATGGCCAACTCACCTCAATTGCTTTTTAAAATGGACAAGCAATAGAGAAAACTGTTTCGAGCTAAATACAGGTTGACAGTTATCTCCTAGAGTTAACTGAGAGGAGCCCAGACTGAGCATGTGTCCCACCAAATGACTGCCAGCTATTTGGCAAGAAGATGGCAAGAAGTGGAAGAGCAGGGAGAAGTCAATTCCTGCTGGTGAGTACATGGGGTAAGAGGAAGACTTCTAGTTGTATAGGGAAGTCAGAGAGAAAGAAAGAGTTGGGAGAAACTATTACATTTAACATGAGATTCTGCTCCCAGTGAAGCATGCTCCCTCTGACCATCAGAGTTACAAACAGGATTGGTTTTGTGGGGTGGTTGTAGATTTTTTGGTTTCTGGTGGTTGGTTTTTTTTTATTTTGTTGCTGTTGGGTTTTGTTTCTTCCCCCCCCCCCCCCCCCCCCTTTTTTTTTTAAGATACTAATGCTCCTCAAACATGAAGAAAGGGAATGTATCTAGCCCTAAGAGAACACTTTAGAGTCTTTTTCAACCGTAAAGAAACCTCTGTAGAAATTTTAATTAAATTCTTCCTAAGCTTGGGGGGGGAGTGTTTATATATTTATTTATTTAGGCTTGCATACGAGATAGGTGTTTGCAAATGCTTAATACCATAATTCTAAAGACAGACCACTTCTCAGAGCTAAGCAGTATCAGTGAAGTGCTACAAGCGGATACTGTATTATTTTAATTACAACATTAGTTGTAATGATATTCACAGTTATTGGGATCTAAAGTATTCTACACCAGCTTCAAAGGGAAGTATTAAACTCCAGACAAAACCAGTGGTTTCCATACAGCAATGTTCATTGTATCTGCCTTCTGCTTTCTCATTATCCGCCCCATTCTTCAGCATCACACCCCTCAACTGTTGTCCTCATTCCTTCTCCCTCGCTTACTGATCTGCTTTCCACATTCATTTCTTGAGACGTTAATCTAATCCATCCATCAGTCATACACACATACACATACACTCTCCTTTCTGTTTTTGTCCATTCTGCAAAACCCTTTCATTGTCCATTGTAGGAGTCCAAAGATTTCGCACCTTAAGCTTAGGTCTAATGCATGCTGGACAGATTGGTTTTCAGATGAAATATTATGGAATATAACTCAGTATTAATGAGTTATGGGTTTATATTGTTAATTTGACTCCACTGATTACCAAAAAAAAAAAAAAAAAAAAAGATGGAACAGCTTGCGGATATTTTAGAGAAACTGTGTAAAAGACAGGAATAGCATCGAGAACTCTTCACTAAAAATGTTTTAGGAGAAAACTCCTGGCAAACATTTTTTGCTGAAAATTAATTCCTAACTGTAAAAATTTTTACATGCTCTATTTCTGACTACATATAGCCTCATGCTTTATTGACCAAATTAATGTTTATGAAACAAAGCAAGAGTATTCTCAATTCACATGACTGTAATTTGTCTATCTTCAATGAAATCGGAAGTGTTCACATGAGAGTTTAAAAAATGCCTGAAATTTAAAAGCAAGTCAGCATAGTAAGTCCTTTCATGTTTTAATTGCTTACCCACATAGAATTACTAGGGGAAAAAAATAAGGCAAGTGCTTTTTTTCTGTTCTATGATCTCCAGCTCTCTCAAATCTTTCTGCTGATGGTAGATTTTGACATACAACATCAAGTTGCCTAAGTCATGTCACACTATCGCTATGTGGTAATTTTCTCATTTCAAAAATATCACTTTTTAAGGGTCACTGGTAACTGCAAAATCCTATTGAGGTTATTTCTAAGGAAAAGCTGACTTCTTAATAATGTTATTCCTTTCATCCCATACAAATTCCATATGGGTGAGACAGACATCCATTTCCCTCTCAGTATGTAGCTTGAAGTATAAATAGTATTTGTAAATATATGCAGAAAGAGGCCTCTATAAAGCTCACATTTACCAAAGAACAGTGAGAGAGATAGACTAAAACAAGAACTACTTTTTTTACATAGCCTATATGAAGAAGGAATAAAATAACAGATATATAGCCTGATTAAGGGCTTTGTTAGGTTTAAAGCTTCAACACCAAGTCTTGTTTATGAAACCGTACAACTGAGACTGTGTAAAACCCAGAAATGTACAGTTTATATTTCTACTGAAAAATTGAAGTGCAAAAAGAAATGAGAGCAAGGCAATGGCAGTTCTGTGTGCCTGTTCCAGGCAGTACATGCAGTCTACAGGCATAAGAATGTTCTTCATAAATACGTGATGGTGGCACCTTTTGTCCCAAAGTGTTTTAATAACTATAAGATAGCAGTGTAAAGCAAATAATTCTGTACCGAATGTTAGAAGTAAAACAGAATAAAAGAAAAGCAGTGCACAACAGTGAATGGAGGAGAAAATTGAGTCAGGAAGCAGAACATGTACTTTATCATCCTAAACGTACTGATAAGCAGCTAGGAGAATAGGGCTAACACAGTGTAAGATGTAAAGGGAGTGGGGAAGTTAGAAGGAGACATAAAATTTATCTTTGTGCTCTTCTGTTTGTAGAACTTCTCTGTCTGGGAAGAATTCCTAGTTCCAAAGGTCCCAAGACATAAATTAGTTCAAAAGAGTGGTACTGTCTCAGTGGCACAAAATACATAGGGATCTACTTTAATAAAAAGGTATCAGTTGCACCGCTATATGAGGAAATTTCAATCTACAGCTCTTGCAAATCTTGCACATATCTTGTCAGTGTTTTAAGAGTGCTTCCTCCTCTGGGCTAGATTGTATGACTGCTAATTAGACTGTCCTTTGCTAGATGGTCAACAATAATCCGAATTCCTACGTTTATGAGGAAGAAAACAGAGGTGATTGAGGCAGATATCACTGGCAGTGCTGGGATCCTTCTGCATGTTCAGCTCCACACAACACAGTGGTCAAGAATAGTCATAGAACAGTCAATGTTGGAAGGCATATTTGGAGACTGCCTAGACTAACACCCTGCTCAGAGCAGGGTCAGCCAGAGGAGTTTGCTTAGGATTGTGTCCAGTCAGGTATTTATACACATTCATAAAACCCCCTTGAGCCTTCTCTGCTCCGGGCTGGACAGTCCCAAGCTCTCTCAGCCTCTCCTCATATGAGAGGGTGCATTTTGTCCCCATCATCCAGGTCATTAACGAAGAAGTTAAACAGTACCGAACAGGCCAGTCTTCTCTCTCGACATCAAAGGCTGTGGTACTGCTTTTTGATCTGTTCCCTCCTCTAAAGATCCTGAACTCCACTGTCTCATGGTCACTGCAACAATGGCCACCCCCAGCCTTCACATCCCCAACCAGACCTTTTTGTTTGTAAGTATAAGGTCCAGTAGGAATATGACGTCTAGCAGACCTGCTTCTCAGTACTCTAGGTTAGGTGGTACATGCTCTCTAATTCTTGGCAAGGTAGGATCTCAGTTTATAGCTCACAGAATCGAGGACTACACTCCACAACAGAGTCTGTCCGAGAACTGAGATCCTGGATACCCCTCCATCAGAAGTAATCTTTCTATAGCCAAGTGTACCAGTTTTATCACACAAAACTAGAAATAGAGACAGCATTATCTCCTAGGATTTGGCCCATGGGACTTATACTCTAAAACTCAGCTCACATGAAGCAAACTACATTGACATTACACACACACACAGCCTCTGCTAAGTTAGAGTTTGCTTGTTAAAACATAGTCTGATTACTTGTTTTCAGCTTCTGCTTTGACTTTGTCATCATGCCCTCATTATCATATTCAATTAATTAGCGTGTAAAGGTAATATTCCAGCATGCACACCTCCCTAAGAAACATTATTGACTTCAAATAAATAAGGTAGATTTGCAACAAAAGAGGGGGGCTTAAAAAGAAGATTTAGGGTCTTGTATGCATACAAAATTGCATATCTCTTAGGAAAAGCATATTATGGTAAAATTGTTTCCTATAAGAGCACCTGAAAGAAAAAAGAGGAGAAAAATTCAAGAAAAGGTAAAACTAGGGAAAATTACATACCTACTGAAAAGTGCACTCATTTTTGCTTCACCTTGACCTCATTATCTTTATGAATACCAAGATGAGGGGAATAGAAAATGAGCATATATTAAACCCATATATTCTATTTCCCTGTCTCAAAGAAACAAACAAGTGTTTTGTCACAATCTGGGGGGAGAGTGGGGGGTTAATTTCTGTATTAATTTTCTTTTCATCAAAGCTCTAAAATCTATTCATAAGGGGGGAAAAAGTAAGACAGTAAAAACAAACCCACGTGTGTGTTCTAAAAAGAGGCCAAATCAGACAGGGTGTATCTATAGTTTTTCTAGTTTGGTTCAAGTGTGCTTTTTTTTTTCTGTACTTTGGTTTTCTCTGTGGAATGGTTTCAAAGCACATGATTTAGAAACCTTCCAGATGAAAAAGAGCTGGAAGATGCACTCTGGAAGCATCCCTAGTATACTTCATTCAGTCCATGAAACCTTATTAGGGCTCATACAAAACTAAAAACAAGCAAACCAGCAAGCAAATAAATAAAAATAAAAGTGGTTGGTGTGGATGTCAGGTCCCCAGCATAACTGACCAACCATTTCTAGAGATCCTGTCCTATTAATGTTTACTACTTGGCGATGTATTTAGAATAGACTAGACTAGAATATTTACAGTTGGAAGGGACCTACAACGACCACCTAGTCCAACTGCCTGAGAACTTCAGGGCTGACCAAAAGTTAAAGCATGTTGTTAAGGGCATTGTCCAAATGCCTTTTAAACACAGACAGGCTTGGGGCATCAACCACCTCTCTAGGAAGCCTGTTCCAGTGTTTGACCACCCTCTCAGTAAAGAAAGGGTTCCTAATGTCCAGTCTAAACCTCCCCTGCCACAGCTTTCAACCATTCCCACATGTCCTGGCACTGGATCCCAGGGAGAAGAGGTCAGCACCTCCCTCTCCACTTCCCCTCCTCAGGAAGCTGTAGGGAGCAATGAGGTTGCCCCTCAGCCTCCTCCTCTCCAAACTAGACATGCCCAAATATGCTTACTATCCAGACATAGTACTAACTGAAGACAACTGAAGAAAAAATGCTATTCATGCTGCATGACTTGAAGGGAAGTGCACATGCATACATCTACTCTCAGACCCTCATATAAGCCCAAGAGGTTTTGCAGGGTGATCTTTAGTGCTTGCTCTTGTGAAACTCTGGGTTTCAAGAAGTCTCAAGATTTCTGTTGTTTAGGTTTCCTTGTGTTCATGATAGTTTACAGGGGTTTTTTTGCACGACAGGTGACTGAATTATTGCTTTTCTCTCTAGTTTTGTGTCCTCATTCTGGGGGTAAAGGGGATGGTTTTGGTTTTAATCAGTAAACAGTCTCGCCCTTTTTTCTTACATATTTTTCAAATTAAGTAAAATATATATGATGCCACATTTTTACACTAAGCACTTCCAAATCTCATTAACTGCAGCTTAATAAATGTAATCCTGCTATTGGTACTACTTGATTTCAGGGAGGAAAAAAATTGTATGTTTCTAATGCACACAAATTGCATTTGGATACAACATATGACCCTGCACACCCAGGATACAGAATAATCGCTAAAAAGCTCTTTGCTCTGCTTTTCTCTACAATCTTTTACCAGAATAGCAATGTTGTACTGGAAGTAATATAAATACAGCACAACACATTGATTTCATTTGGGTTGCTGCTGTAAAGAGGTTATACATATATTCCCTAAGGCCTCTTCTCCTAAAATCCTTTTTCTCACTCTTCCCCTGTCAGAAGATCTTGTTTTAACATTGCCACCAGAATTATCACTACATTAAGCTTTGGCTGCCATTAAAAATGCATTTCCAATTCCTCAGTTGGGAAAGCATTCAAAACTTCAATGGCTTGTATAACAAAGAGTTCAAGTGTTCAGAAGCAGAAAAATAGTGTACACGCTAATATAAGGCATTAGGAAAACTACAGATATTTCTCTTAACAGCACATTCCCTGAATTAAAGCACTAAATTCAACTTATACCTAAAGCCATTTATTATATGTTTCATTCAGTTGCAGGTGCATTTATTACATTAATATTAATGGTAATATTGATTTTACTGGGAAGTCCCTCTCTTGGACAGATCCATCGCTAAGGAAACTTCCTGTTGCTTATATCCAGTAACCCTGACAAGCTCTGGTCCTATCTGAGCTATTGAATGCCAAATTAACACACACATCCCAAATGCATCAGAGTCGCCGTGCACATCTATAACAGCTGCAAGGTATATTTGTGACAGATCAGCAGAGTCCTGTATTAGACCAGCTGGGTATCCACAGCTTAGATGTACGTGCACATTCATACCTACTACACCCATGCATGATAGTTTGTGTGAGCATTAGCTTCAGCAACAGATGTGACAAACCTACAAAAAGCCCAATGAGAACAGAATTCCTGACTAGTCGCAAAAAATTCACCAGCTGGTAACTGTGGGTTTAGAAAACAGCAACTGTCAATAGAAAATGACTAAGGCATCCTTTTGTCAGTTAAAGACTGTGGGTTTATCTGATTTGTTGCTGAACTTTGCGGATCTTGGTGTCACAAATATTCACCTATTTGATTTTCACAAAAAGTTCTGGGTGGAATCAAACTTTCTGGATTCAATATATATATATATATATTTTTAAATTTGACATGTATCACTTTCACTGGGATGAATAAATAATCAGTCATGACCCTGCATTGTATACTTACTACTTCTTCTAGCTAGGCCAACCGTTCATGCTGTAGTTGGCTGCTACAAGACATGTAGAACATCAGCCAAGTGAATTGATCACTTTTGAGGTCTGTCAGCCACTTTCATTATTATTTGCCTTGACAACTAAACATATCCTGTCAGGCCTCCAAATGTATAAGTTTAAAAAAAAAAAAGTCTACAACAATTATGACCACCTTTGTGAGCACTTAATCTATAGGTTAGCAAGGACACTATCCCCTCCAATTTGGAAGCATAGGTTATATGTTTGCAGCTAACATGAAGGGATGTTTATCTTAGAGGTGACTCTTCCTTTGCAACCTCTAATTTCTTATGATCCCTATCCTGTTCCTTATAAGTATCATACTTCCTCCACCCTCTTCTCACTACCTTTGTCTTTTTTTTTTTTTTTTTTTTTTCATCTGAAGAGGAAAGTTTTCTTAGGATCTACTTTCCAGTACTGATACTTCTAAAAGAGTAAGGATTATTTGATGCATTGGTTAGTCACAGAAAAAAAATCCATGTTAGGCATTTGTTTAACCATCACTTGTTGAGTAGACAATGGTGCATTTCTAATCTTTTCTCCACCACAATAAGGCTCTTTTTTTTTTTCTGAGAAGAAAAATAAAATTATGGGCTTTCTAAATAAACTCTAATTCATGTTCTCGAGGAGAATTCAGTTATTATTCTTTAAGGCTCGCAATGGAAAGTTCTCCTTTATATACTTAAATTGGTTTATCAACATGAATACAAGCTGTACACTCCTAAATGCCTACTACCATGCCTTGGTAGTAGACCAAGTTTCCATTTCACAACTGACATAAATGTCTAGCTTTTCTGAAATAAAATTTAAATCTATACTTTCACTGACAAGCATGCAAGGTTTTCACATTATCTTCACCATGTGAAATTTGAAGTTATTTTAGATAACTTAATGTGTCAAGGCAGTACAAGTTAGAGGCCAAAGCAAATTGTTTCACAGGCACTAATTGACTTACTAAGATAAACCAAACATCACACTATAGCGCAGTGTAGTCTTGCAACACATTTTTATGCACTATGTTCAAGGTTTCTCTTAACTGTAGAGAATGTAGGACAAAAAAAGATTTCATGCTATTGTTAACTTTTAAAACAAGCCAAAGAACTGACAATCTTTAATATGTTGTGATGGTAAGAATCAATGCAGTACAATTGAACTTTCAGTAGCAGAAAGTATACTTCAGTATACGACAGGATCTAGAAGACAGTTTATTAAAACTATTAAATAGACAAAAAAACCCTCCCTAGATTTGGAATCCAATCTGCCAGCAAGTTTCCATACATCAAAAGCAAGTAAATAAAAAATCTCTTCTAGACAACTTCAGACACACCACTAGTTTAATAAAACTAATAAAGGAGAGCACATACATTGAAATGAGTTAAACAACAAAATAATTTCAAAGTAGTTTGTAGACTGATTTCTATGTCTCAGAGTACTTTAATATTGTTCCCACCCAAAACACAATTTTCTGATTAAAAACTCTAAAATACTAAAAGGAAATATATACAGGCATTATTAAAACAAACTGGAAATATATATTTCAACATTTTTTTTCCAGGGATAAAAATTGAAGGATCAAATTAATATGGCCTTTACCTGTTCAATAAAACTGAATTAATAACACAGATGATACTGTTCTATTACCTGTCAAGGGCAACAAGTGTTAATGATAATTGTGAAACTAAAGTATAAAGTAACTGAAAGACAGAATTAAGAACTATTAGATTTTCACATCTATGTGGTTCAGTTCAAAGTAACACTGAACTGGCATGAGGCACAAAAATAAAAGTTGCTCTAAAACACCCTACAAAGAACTGATAAAAAACCAGTATCAGATACACTGAATAAGTAAATAAGTACATAAGAACTTTCCAAATATCTGGTTTTAGCAAGCCATTAAAAATTAATTCAGTTGAAATGTAACCTAGCGAATGCTAGTGCCTCAAAATGGCAAATAAAATAGATTCCTTTGATATTACAAAATTAATAGCATAAATTCTGACTATGCGCTACTTTCCATTTCTGTTACTAGGAACCTTCAGCTTTTGAGGGGAATCCTTCTCCAGTAAAGTTAAAAAAATGAGGCAGTGATTTCACTGTAGCCACAGTTCTCATTTTGAACTCTCATTAGTTTTACCTATATACGAGCTGAACTTATTTCCCTACCTCAAATGCATTGGGAATCAACCACTGTCTTTACCAGCAAAGCATTTGCATGTGCTGAAATTGGATTCAAAAGGGCAACACCCTGCATGTACAATAAAGTTTTCCTTTAACTAATTCTTTAGTTAAGTTGTTTTTCCTGTACAGGGCATGTTGTTCCTCTAGATAAGCAAAAGATCACAAAGTTGTCATCAGATATAAAAGGCCACTGAGTACTGGCTCTCTGATTTTGGAAAAAACATCAACATCATATGCTGAAATGGCCATGCAAGTTCTAGCTTCATGTCTGTATCTTTTAGCTATCACAAGCTTTGTTATTTCGGAAGGTAAGTCTTAATAAAGATGATAAAACTCAGTCCTTCTTCTGGGAAAACAACTTTTTAAAAAATGATCTTTTTAAAATTCAATGTAGCCAGTTTGCACTGTTATGTTTGTGTAAGCTTAAGGCTTAGATGGCTTATAGAGCTCTTACCTGCTCAAGGAAATGCATTTTCTACTTATTAGTGTCATTACTATCAATTAAAGTTTTGTCTGAGACAAAAAATAAACCAAATTCTGTCTCCAAGTTGTCTAACTAGCTAGAAAACAGAACAATATGCACACTGCTGCCAACTTTCATAATTTTATCAGAAGCTGCAGTGTATTTGGTATTTTCCTCAGAGGCTAGTGTCAGGGACTCACATGAGCTCTCACCTTTGCATAATGTGCAAAAGACAAAACCATCAGAGCAAAACTCTTGCAAAACATTAGAGTTTGAAAAGTCACATGGTTTTCCAGTGCTTGGTGTTAGTAATACTCATGTGAAGCTTTATGAAAAGGGTAATACTGGAAACAGAAGTCATTCACTTTAGGAAAATAGAGTATCAGGTATCAGCTAAACAAACTCCCTGTACAGATGAATCATTTAAGTTTGTTACCCATCATGTATTACAAACCACTACTAAAGCTGAATGCTTTAATACATGGTTTTTATTAAACTACCTAAAAATATCACTTTGCTGTCCTAGATGTCAAGCATTGTCACAGTCATCGTTCTGGTTTCTCTTTGCAAATACATTGTTTAAGCTGCATCTATAATGCAAAATTAACCTGAGTAATTGGAACCAAGTTAATTCACTTCATTGTCTGCCTAACAAGCTCCTTCTTCCTCACTCTCTCTGTATCTGATTTTATGGCTCAGTTATGCCCCTCGATTATGCATGCCATTTAATGGCACTCCCCCAGCCCAGAATCCTGGTGTGCAAACACAACCAATGGTTACTGCACTGAATTATCAGGCATTCTTTAACTGATAAAAAGATCATTCAGACCTATTTTGCACTTGAGAAGAGCTGCTTTTTGTTAATAATAATGGAACAGATTTCAAATGCCCAAGAGAAAGTTAGAGAAAAATCAATGGAATCTGCATTCTCAGCACACCTCAATTTCTTAAAAAAAATCTCCCCTAGTGTTATCTCTACTCAAATAATGATTTATATCTATATCTACAAAGTAATCCGGAGAACACGAATTCACTACTCATTTCCTTTCAAAGATACTGCATACAGTCCATATTAGATGTTTCTCATTAATACGTCCTTAGAGGCTTCATAATCACCTATGTCAGCATGTATTTTAGAAATTTGTTCTCATTTTAAGCAGAGAGAGAGAGAGGTGTTTGTTGCTATTTCAAATAAATAATTTTTAGTTTGGTTCTATTGCAGTGAACTGGGTGTACTGAACTAGGGTTTGAGTGGTTTGGAGGTTTGCTAAGAATGTATCTCTTGCTTCTAACTGAAACCAAAATGCAGAAAGCTTTTGGCATTTTTTTGGTCCAGTTCTCACAAGGCATTTATTCAAAGCAGTTGGGTATTTCTTGCTTTATACTGACACTGCATGTACAGTACAAAATATATAATATTTCTGTCTATAAGGCATTGACTATCCTTCCTCAGGATGTCCCTGCTTGTTTCATGGGTAACATGTTCAGTGGTATGCTTAAGTTTGATTTCATTCTTCTTAAATGTTTGTTTTCTTTATCAAGATTCTTTAAATTTTAGCCTTATAATTCTCTTTCAGTCAGAAGCAAGGTGTTTATTGTCTACTAAACTTGATGGATTTTTTCCTGACTTCAGAGAGGTTTAAAGACATCAGCTTTATTACTACTGTCATAGCTGCCAGGTACCTCCAGCACAACAAAAACTGTTCGCACTTTAAAAGTGTTGATGTAAATGCTTTTATTATGATAATTTGCATTAGGTGTCAGAAATGACCATGTACTATATCTAATATCTTTGCAAGTAAGTGCAAGAGGTATAAAATCACTATGGTGTGGGTCTCCTGGAATCAAACCTTTTCCACCTGTCAGAGCCATCAGTAGAACATACTCAAATTATCCATTGTTTTGTAGCGTATTTTTGAACAAAAAAAATCAACTATCTTAAAAATCAGTATTACATCATCTTATTTCCATTCAGTTGCTTATTTGCTTTTAGTGGAAGTCAGCAGCATTGAAAGTATCAATACTACCTTACTTAATGCAGTCTCACCAAAAAATGACTATATCGATAATTGCACAGCAGTCATCGCTGTTGAGAGATTTGTGAAAGGGCCCATTTAAAATTTCTTGAAAGTGCTACTAAAATGGGAATAACCTAAACATCAAAAGAAACAATACTGATACCATAGACCCTGCCTCAAAATGCTAACACTCAAGTGACAGAACTGGGTTAAAAATCTACGTTTTGCTGAAGCAAAAAATAATCGCACCTCAGTGGTCTCTTAGCTGACTCTGAGTATTCATATTTTAGACAAGAATTACTATTTCTTAACTGACATACTGCTTATAAACAAAGTACAAAATACGCATGAAGAACAATGAAAAATAAAGGAGCATGATATTCTATATCACCACACTTTTTCCTCTCCTTTGCACATCACATAGAAATGATATATTTATTAGAGAACTTCAGGAAGAACCATAGTTTCTAACTTGATTTTCAAGTCCTTTAAAGACTTTTGAAATACCTAGTTCTAAATCACATGGATATTATTCTGTTAGCTGATATGAATGCAAGTGGAAAATGTAATATTTTTTGGTGGCTGGTTTCATCATGTTCTGCTGTATAGAAACTGTGGGAGTGTGTCATTTCCAGACATGTTTACAGTGTCTTCAAAACATGAAGATAATCTTAAATAGCACCAAGAGGTATGTTTATTGAGCAAACCAGCCATATTTTAACTCTTCAGTAGCAACAGTGGTAAGTTATTAATAATTGATCCTTAGATTAAAAGTCGCGATTTGATTTTCTTGAATTTGAAGTATGACTGCATTCAGCCTGTTTCTTTGAAATATCCATTTTTCACTGATCCCAGAAAAAAAAACATTTTTCTAGCCACTGGTCTTTCTCCAGATGCCTTCCAATTTCTCTTTCCTCTGTATTTGAGCAGCTTTTTTATTTGCATGAGTACCTATGCACACATTAATTCCTGAAATCCCAATTTTACTCCTCTGTTCTTACCCTATGATTTTATCTAGTCCATTTGACAGAGTGGAAAATGTCCTTCCCCAACTTTTTATCTTCCTTGAAGATAAACCTTCCTGGGTGTTTTTTTAGATGATTAAATTTCTTTTTCTTCTTCCCTCTAAGTGTTTTCATCCTTTCTTTTTAACGTATGATCTCATTCAATTTGAAAACTATATCAACATCAGAAAAGTCCTACTCACAAATACTATTTCATTTCTCATCTACCTTCTAATACTGCTTTTATTTTTGCCTTTACTTTCTAGTGGTACTAATAGCAATAAGCCTAATACACTAAATCAAAATGCTCTGACCTTCTTTCCAGGAAAAAAACTTCGATAAATCAACATGAGTTACCTTCTTTCATCCTTTTAAGCTATCAACTATATATCTTCACATATATTATGTATATTTTAGTGAAAAACTCATATATTTGCACTGAAGAGACAGTGTTAACTCTAGTTTCTAAATCTCCGTAAACTTGTTTTCTTCTATGTTTTTACAGTGTCAAAACAATGCGGGTAATCAATAGCTACATTGCTGTTTCGTGTCTCAGGCTTTGCTCATAGCTAACAGATTTATATTATGTTTCATCTTCTGCTCTTTGTCTAAATGTCTGTGGGTGGAAATGGAAGAAGACAGAGAAAGCTATGTGCCTATTAAATTTACAATGTAATGTACTGTATAGCACAAGATAACTCTTATTTATGCCTAACAAGAGCCTAATCAACATACATTACTGAAATTAGTTCTTATTCTTTGCATGCTAAATATGTAACATATTTAAGGGAAAAACAAAGTAGTGTAACAAGTGTACACTAAATTACACTGATTCGGCATACAGTAGACACTTTAAATTGAATATATGGCAACTTCCACTGATTTGATATCCTGTCAGGCTGTTAGGAATGGCAGAAGTATACATTAAGCAGGGAAGTGCCTGATTTACGTTACTCTTTCCTGTTGTCTGCCTCTGCTGCTGTATTCATTTTGCAGACCTACTGAATGCTAAATGAATGTAAGCTGTATTTCTAAATGCGCCCATTTTTATGATCCGCTTAAGCCATCATTTACATAATGGCTGAATTTGACTTGGAGGCTTTCAAGGGAATTGCAACCTATGGGGTAACTGGACGAAATTACCACTGCTTTGAACTGCAGACTTCAGTGCTGTCATTATTGCTAATTCAAACTAGTTCCAACTACTTCTACTACAAATCCCTAATTTGTATATATAGCCTACTTGAAGGCCTATAATTTAAAGAATAAAAGTATGGTAGCATTACAGAATTATGGTCAAATATTTATTCTGATATGCTTACAGTACTGTCCAAGAAGACATTCTGGAGTAGAAATATGTATCACCACAGTGACGACAGTTTCATTAAGTCTTTAGTACTTTAGGCTATGTATAACCTTTTTGGTAGAACTGCCATGTAATTAGCCAACAGTCACAAAAATATGACTGTTTCCACTGCTGTCTCATCATAGTCTAGAGGCACACCAGGCACATTTTTCACTTAAAATGAACACTACCTGAAGATCTTTCATTGCTGAAACTCCTAAGTCAGACACCTATCTTACTCTGTCTTCCTTTTTCTATATTAGGCTTTGGGGCAGGTTTTTTTACATATTTGAACCCACATTTTTGCCAACACTAAAACCACTACTGTATCTTCCATTGTCACAACACTGCACTGCAATTTTTGTTCAGCGTTTAAGACCTTTGTAAAAATTTGTTTTCACTGAATAGGAACAAGAACCTTAACCAAGGCATCCTGAATAAGCACTCAAGCAAAGAACCAACATCATCAGCTCCAAACAAATATACCAGCACGGGAAAAAAAAAAGATTGACTGTTTCACAATATTTCACTCCATACTGTACCTGAGACATCATCTTTTCATATCCTGTCCGAAAACTGTACAACTATGAGCAACGCACAGAATCACAGAAAATAATATTTTAAAATATGGGTTGCACAACACAAAAATCAGAATCCATGCGCTGGTCAGCCCTACTACTATAGCACAGCCACAGCCTACAAAATTTATTTACAAAAAAATTTCGAATTAAGACTAATTACACCTCAGAAATGATAGAAATTCTCTACCTAGGAATATCAGGTATTTCAAAATATATTTTCAGCAGAAGTCAACATGAAAAAAGAAAGACACAACTACAGTATTTTGAAATATTTTCAGTAATATTTTCAAGCAAAACCAAAAATTGCCACTATGCATAGAACTCCCTGACTCTTGTCCTTAATTTTAGACACTCACTATATAAGTGAGATTACACTGCAGTTTGGAAGAGGTAGTTGAGCAGACAAGTACAGCCAAACCACAGCAAGACATCTGAACAACGTATGTCATATTGTTATCATTTCAGGTGTTTACTTAAGGGAAGACCAGACATTTGTGTTTATCCAGTTTATTGAGTGTATTCTAATTTAGAACAAGATGACACACAACACAAATAGTATGTGTGAGAGAGAAATAGATTTCTCTTGTAAGTAACTGAACAACTAGAAATCAAAGTTTCATGGGAAATCAGTGCAATCTGAAGTCTTCAGTGAACTTCCACAGGAAGGCTGAGAAACTTACTTTTCAAAACTGTGTCTGTTATGTACAATCTACATAGATTACTTCAAAATAGGCCTGCAGTTTGGATCACAGTAGCGGATACAGCTTTTGTATAAGGTACCTACAGAGAACATCACTGTAAAAGAAATACGAATTTTACAGGCAAGATAACATTTCAAAAACCACTTGAAATTATTCCTTCCCTATATTCTGGCTATGAGACATGCATTCATCTATTACATTTTTTCAAACTTTTACCTTGAAGACATATTGCCTTACATTCCATGAGAGAAACACTCTAATTTTACTGTTTTTGAAAGCTTATGCAGTTCTATGAGGAGAGGAATTAAAATAAAAAGAAAAAAAAAAAGGTTTTACAGTAGTAGAACAGTACTGCATGAGTGTAAGAGGAATAGAGGTACAATATCTGCTATGTCGTCTTCTCTCGTATCATCACTGTATGACATAGTTCCTGCTCTCCCAACTTATTTTGAGACAAGAGCATTGGACCTTACATCTCATCAGTGCTGAATGTGGCATCATCTAAATAATGGAGAGAAATGTATTTTTACTATAAGCCAAAAATACTGGTTTGAATGTCTTTTTTTTCCTCAATATTACAAATCCCCCCCAACAAGATGAATAAAGCATACAATATTATTTTCTTAGCTTCTTTGATAAAGGCCAATGAAACTTACACCTCGTTGCTGGATTTACAATAATAGAAGTAACTAACACCTCAATATGCATTTTTAAACTAATCAGAGTGTCTACATATATCATATTTCCAGATTCGATAGAAATGCTGTTTGCTGCTACATGTAAAACTCTGACAGATGATAAGGTATTGTTTGATCCCTGATGTTCATCTTGCCAGGATGCAGGGATCCAACGAGCCCTGTGTAGCCATCTAATATAGGCTATTTTAGAATAAGGATGCAGTTGCAGCTCAGAAGACAAGAATTGTGAACCCAGGTTTCCCATGCAGTCAGTAAGACAAAAGATGATTTTTGACCACCTAAATAGAAGCCTACAGCACTTAATGCAACCCCCCCCTTAGGCATCCGTTAGTTTCTTTAGAACTATCTACTACAAAAAAAGGATCATTTAATGCTCTGTGCCACTCTGCATATGTCTCCATCCTTACTTCTCAAGTAAGACTGCTCATTATGGAGTGAGCGGACGAAGGGTACCCAGAGTAGATGTGTTTCATAAACTAAAAGAAATATTTCTGAGGCTACCGAGTTACTACAAGCACATTAATTTCTTGGATTTTGTTCATAACTTGTAAATTAAAGTTTTTATGACTTTAGCTAAACAGGTCCACTCTACACTATCTACTGCCTTCTTTCCAATGTACACACTTTGGCCGTCATCACTAAAAATTTGTTTATGGTACTACTCACAAAAATAAAATACTGTATTAGTGTGGGCACAGAGTCCTGCTGAACAAAATACCTGCCAACTGAACCTACCCTATGAGACATTTTCTACCGTAAATTTAGTCCTTGAAAATATCTTTCATGACAGCAGTCCTGCTGTGGAAAGTAATTTTGTTAGTATTTTCAGTTTGTAATCTATGAAGAAATTCAGTCCATTTACATTCTGACTCTAGCTGATACTCTCTGAAAGACCATTTTCTTTAAAAGCACTTTTCAGTACATCTGAGGAAACGTAAAAAAAAAAAAATTAGTCATTTCAAACTTTCTAATTTTTTTAAGAATTGGATTCAATTGAACCTTAAGAATTTTGTAAAACATAATAGAGGAAACCACTTTCACCTATAGCTTTACGGAAAGTGAAGCCTTCAATGCCTCCAGTACTTCTCTTTCTGCTACAGGGACAACTTCTGTAATCCACTTTTTGTCATCTCCAAGAGCAGCATAAGGCTGGCAGCTTATTTAAAAAGGAACCTTTTTTGATTTTTATTTTATTTCGCTTGGATAGCTAAAAAAAAAAGTTATCCTTGTTCAGGTCTGCAGATTATGTAACAGTTTTATATAAAAGTAGCTTTTAATATTTAGCAAGTCATACATAACTTTTAGTGTTTTTAAATGAGAGATTAGGTATTGGTCTTTTTACTGTCCTGCCAGCAGCATTTGTGATTTCTTATGTATATCTGAATGGTGTTAACAGAACTAAGAGACAGAACCTGGTATACACAGTATGCTCTATTACATGAAGCTTAGTGACCTTCAAAAGCTTTCATGTTTGTAAAAACGCTGCAAGAATTTTTGCAGCATATTTTCTATCCTGTTGCTTTTTTTTTCCCTTAAATAAGATGCTTGTACTTTATCAAATATAATTTGAAAAACTTTATATATATTTGTGTATCCACTTAGTTTTGTCTGATGTATTTCTATATAAAATTATTAATAAAACAATACATTTGAAAATAGATGGAATTTGTTTAAATTTCTGGAATTGTTGTGGTTTAACCCCAGTTGGCAACTAAGCACCACACAGCTGCTTGCTCGCCCTCCCCTCCCCCCCAATAGGATGGGGCAGAGACTTGAGAGAAAACAGTAAAGCCTGTGGGTTGAGATAAAGACAGTTTAATAGGACAGCAGAGGAAGAAAAAAAAGTAATAATAAGGATGATAAAAGAATATACAAAACAAGTGCTGCACAATGCAATTCCTCACCACCCACTGACTGATGCCCAGCCCGTCCCCAAGCAGCAATCACTGCCCCCCAGCCAACTCCCCCAGTTTATATACTGGGCATGACATCATACGGTACGGAATAGCCCTTTGGCCAGTCTGGGTCAGCTGTCCTGGCTGTGCCCCCTCCCAACTTCTCGCTGGCAGAGCAGGGGAAGCTGAAAAGTCCTTGATGAGTGTAAGCACTGCTTAGCTACAACTAAAACACCAGTGTGTTCTCAACATTATTCTCACCCTAAATCCAAAACACAACATTAGACCAGCTACTAGGAAGAAAATCAACTCTGTCCCAGCTGAAACCAGGACAGGAATCTATACTACGTGCCCACTGCCTAACAGTTATTCTAGAGTATATTTATGACTGAATAGTTTAATACAATTAGTAAGAGGATCTACTCTTACTTGAGTGCAGACCTGTGCATAAAACAAATCAGAAGTCATACAGAAAAATTATTTTAGCCATAGAAAAATCATATTCTCTTGTGACAAAATGTAAATGAGCAAGTTATTGTTTGAGAAGTTTGTCCTAAGTTCTTTCCTGTACACCAGTTTTTTTACAATATTGGGCCTTCAGACTGCTGAAATGTGGCAAAGCTATGTTTTAAGTACCTGAAACTGTTGTCAACTGCAGCTAAATATTTCTTCCCTTTTATTTCACATACATTGAGTCCTCAGCTTTACCAGATTCTGTATGATAACTGATTAAACTGATTGACTGGGGGAGCTAAGTCCCTCCCACTGTAAGAGAAGATTAGGTTCTGACCACCTGAGGAACCTGAACGTACATAAGTCTATGGGACCTGATGAGATACATCCCAGAGTCCTGAGGGAATTGGCTGATGTAGTTGCCAAGCCACTCTCCACAATATTTGAAAAGTCATGGCAGTCAGGTGAAGCCCCTGGTGACTGGAAAAAGGGAAACACTGCACCCAGTTTTAAAAAGGGTAGAAAGGAGGACCCTGGGAACTACTGACCTGTCAGCCTCACCTCTGTGCCTGGGACGATCATGGAACAGATCCTCCTAGAAGCTATACTAAGGCACATGGAGGACACGGATGTGATTCAAGACAGCCAGCATGGCTTCACCAAGGGCAAGTCCTGCCTAACCAACATAATGGCTTTCTGTGATGGAGTGACTACATCAGTGGACAAGGGAAGAGCTATGGATGTCGTCTATCTGGACTTCTGTAAGGCCTTTGACATGGTCCCCCACAATATCCTCCTCTCTAAATTTGAGAGATATGGATTTGATGGATGGACTGTTCGGTGGATGAGGAATTGGTTGGATGGTCACATTCAGAGGAAGAAATTTTTTTAAAATAAGGGTGGTGAAACACTGGAACAGGTTACCCAGAGATGTAATAGATGCCCCATCCCTGGAAACATTCAAGGTCAGGCTGGACGGGGCTCTGAGTAACCTGATCTAGTTGAAGATGTCCCTGCTCATGACAGAGCTCCACAGGTTCATTTACATGCCTAAGTCTGAAATACCTGTGCTCTAACCTTCCTTCACTAGCCACACTTAACGCAGGGAGAGTTTTACCAGGAAGATTTTGTACTAAGATACCACAAGCTCTCCTTGCTGACACAACTAGAAGCAGCTATGTTTTGATGGTTCTGAGCAAATCAGTGCTGAACAGGGCTCCCGAGACATGGTTTTGATTCTTCCTGATGAGCCTCTGAGCCACTCTGCAGGGCCTGCCGGAAGGGCAACAGGCGCAATGTGCTCCCTGCAAAACACACTTGGAGAAGACGGTGATGCCCAAGTCTTTCTCCAAAAGACCAAGTGGTGAAACCATTCTTCCCTTACGGCATGCATACTCAACTCTCTCACTTCTCATTAGTGTGTCCTAATCGTTAACTTACATGGTTTTTTTCTGTTTGTTCCTTGTTTTATGGGAATAGGGAGGAAAAGACACTCCTAGTCAAGTTTAGCTATTCCTTTTTAAATGGAATAAATGGAAGCTCATTAAGTGAAAGAGAAGAAAGAGCAATGGTTGGTCATGCAGCCTACTGGCAAAGAGGCTTGTTTGGGATGAGAGGAAGTTCCAATTTCTTCTATGATCTCTATTAAATACATCAAAATAACAACAGTAAAGAAGAACGAGATCTCAATCCTCCTCCTTCTGGGTGAGTATGCCAAAGCCACGTGTCTGTCATTCCTTTTGGATCTGTCATGATATTGGTTTCAAGTCATGCAGAGCTCTTTTATTAGACTCGACTTCGTCAACTACGAGCAATTCTGCCTGCATTGATCTCGTTTCCTACATAAAAATCACAGAGCTAAGATCAGGATTTGATCTGTATCACTGAAATTCATATCAATTCACACTCCCAGGGTGTTCAGATACTCTCTGAACAACAAGAAGTCTGGAAAGCACATGCCTCGTTACTGTGCCATAAAGCAATACTGATTAATTCCTCCCTTGCCTTAATGCCTGCATGTCTCAAAGCCTTTACTATTGATCCAGGGTTTGTAGTGAATAGAAGACACTAATGGTAATTCATGTGTCTGATTTTGACCCTATACGCCAGTACTGCAAAAAGGTACTCCCCTTATGGAGTAAACTGATCCTGTCAGTCTGCAGATGGCTTCAGCTGCCATCCATGATGTTTCAGTAGGGTATTCCATAATCTTCACCTTCTGGCACCAACACATATAAGCAGCTATCATTTCAGAAAGTCATGAGGTAATGTCTGATGCTTTCAGAGACGAGTTGTTTCCCTCTGTTGGAAGCTTGTTCTTGTACTGGTTCCAGGAACAGGCCTTTTCACTTTCTGGGACTTTGTTCAAAAGCTATAGTATTTTTAAGAAGTTTAATACGATCGGCACTGAATCATTCCTAGAGTAGCAGTCTTTTCACCAATTCTTTATTAACTGTACTTCTTCTGAAGTTGGACGTATGCCTGTTTCTTTGTAAAGAAATCGAGTTGTTTCTGTCACAGCAGGCGGTTCTCAGCAAGCTTTAGATCCTATTCCCCACCCTCACTATACGCTAGACAATTTAACATGTTTCTCTCACAGCGACTGTACACGAGGATAATAAATGACTAGCCATTCCAAATCCTGCCGTGCCTCTGGCATTTTCCTTTTGATGATCTCAAGAGCACTATTAACACCAAATATACACCTGTGGCTAAGAGATAAAATAGCAAAGTACCTTCTTCCCTTGGAAGAATGCCTTGCAGCACAAGACTCATTAATCTCCCAACTATTTTGTTTGGGTGCTCCCAACCACGCATTTAAGAACTACTCTACATTTCATCTGATACACAAAGCAACACTCAATGAAAACTGTGATTTCCTCTACAACACCCCCTCCCTGTTTTCTAAATCTTCTGGAACTGGAAGGCCTGTGTCATAAAATTTTCATTTAATCTTAATTGAACATCAACCAAGGAATGACAGAAGCACTATTTCCCTGAGATCACCAAGACCCACTTTTTCCAAGTCCCATTTGAGAGAAGTGCCAAGTTATAAATTTGTTGGTGCAGTCAGGTAGTCCCAGAGCGTGCCTGACCCCCTGGTACTGACAAAGTACTAGGTATCAACTTTGCTATTTTCCTGTTATGGGGAATGCTTTTGCAATTCGAGCATGCTGGGCAACATCTGCTGAAGCTACTACTGCCTGTCTCTTTTTATGTGCCACAATAATCTGCTTCCTGTGGAAAATATAGTGCCAAATGGAGAGAAAAGAGGGCCAGATCAAAAGGGGGAAAATGAGCAAAATTCGTGCAGTGGTTGAAGTTTAACACAAGTGAAGACGAAAGAACAGGCAAGCAGATAAGTGTCTCTGTTATCAGTCTCACCAATGCTGCTTATGTCTCTGCCAACTTGCTCCACTAATCTTCCCACCATTCAGTAGGTTGACACCAAACACAAATAACAGCAGCTGCAAAGCATGTATAAAAATGCTGGAATTCAAATCTCTAGATGATAATGCAATACAATGGCACAGTCTTGATTCTTCCTCTTTTCTGTTTATTATGGCAAGGCTAGCAATGAACCATTCCAAGCGGACAGTGCCAGCTCAGAGGGCAGAGTTAAGTAAAATTTAATAAACTGAGCTAGCTAGGAAAACAGGAGGGGCAAAGGTGAAAGGCAGCAATTTCTGATGGAGATTAGAATCCATCAGAAAAATTACTACCATTAGAAAAGCAGTTGAGAAAAACTAAGGTAATTCTGTCAGGCAAAGCCTCTTTTGCTGTGCCCTGCCTCTGGGCTGGCTTAGGGATGCAAATTCCTTCACAGAGCTTGCCAACGTTCACCAGAGTTTGCTTTTACAGTTCCAGTTTAGAAGACAGTGCCAGGACTGACGCCATTCACCCAGTTTACTTCTCAGTGACCTTGGGCAAAGCTGAAGGCTAGGACGGGGATATAAATAAGAACATAGTAAAGTAAATAGTAGTTTAGTTTATGGAACTGCATCTCCCACATGGCATACTGCATACATGCGGTACCTATCCTCAACCCAGAAAACATAACATCTCCCCACTTGTCAAATTTCAAACAACATTTACACTTTTTTTTTTTTGGTCTGCATCATACAGATTAAAATCCTCTTTTGCTGTATATTTATCCTTCATCTGACTGTTGTCAACTTGTTTCTGCTCAGTTTGGATAAGCTCACAATGCCAACCCAGCCTGCAAACGTGGCAATTTCACCAACCTCAGCCCAGCTGCCAGCATTGCAGAGGGTGTCTCCCATCAGTCTGCTCTGCCCCTGGTCATGCACAGTTTCCTCCCCTTGGCTGAGGGGTTCCAGCACCACTGTTCATTTTTGAAAGAAGCTTATTCCAGGTCCTTATTCCCTGTCCCAGGAGTCTATCATTACTCTTTCATTTCTCCTCATTAAGACAACTACACATAGGGATTTCACCCTTGCCAGTTCACTTTCATCATATTCTGATTAACATTTAGCCCCTTTACCGAATTCATAGGCTAATCATTTGGACACCTCTCTCTATAATGAGGCCATGCTATAGATTAAGGATGACTGCATTTAAGCCTTCTAACCTGAAAAGGGACAAGCCATCCCATTAGGGTACACAGATGGTGGAATGCATGAAAATGGAAACTTGTAGATTTGGACCAAGAGTGAAGTCACATGCACTTAGAGGGCTTCTTTGGTTAAAAAACACCACCACACATACAAAAAAAAACCCTACTCTCATTTCCTGTACCAACTAAAACTTAGGCCTCATTATGCTCATTAGCATGTAAAATCTGATTCAGCTCCACTGATTAGCTGAAGTAATATGGACAGTAACAATTCATCCACAGAAGTCTTTTGAACTACACTCTGATTTTTCCCAATTTCATTCACTCTCATATGGTTAATGACTGCAAAATATGCTACTGTAAAGCATATGTTGCATTTGGCTCTCCCCATTTTCCTCACCACACTTGATGACTTGGCTGTTAATTATGCTGCATTCCTCTGTCAAAGACAAGGATTTAAACATACTGTATTTATTTGTGATTATTAATTCCTTGTCTTCTATACTCTTATCAAGTCTACTTAATGATTTATTTTCCTTTGATTAACTTGAAAACTATTATTAGCTACCTATATTATTACGTTAGTAAGCTTTTGCATGCAAGAAACCAGTGACTCAGTTGTCCTTGATGTGCTCCTGTTTATCATTCTCAGATTTGCAATAATTCCTGCCAAATCAGCCTTCCCTTGTTCCCCAAGATTTTAGCTCTTCTAGTAGAAAAGTGCTCTCATAAATCGTGCTTCGTTTAGGGATAAAATATTCATCAAACTTCTCCATTACTATTTCATAATCATTTCCATCATCGTCACATTTAAATGCTAAGGTTTAAAATATTTGTTCTGCCTTCATCCCCTTGACATACATAAAGGCAGCATAGCTACACTTCCTTGCCCTGTAGTTTCGGCTCTATGGCTATCCTGTAGCGGGTCAAGCATTACTTCCCATGAGGGCAAGCTCCTGAACAGCTAAACACAAAACCGTCAGGATGATCCATCTCTTCTTTTATCCTAAATGTATACTTATATCCTTGTTTTATGAAACAACACCTTTTGGACATACATCTGACTTAGTTACTAACCCTAGCGATTAATTTACAGAAGCTCCAGGTTCCACATGTACACTTACTTACTGAACACATTCTCCTCTACCGCTGCATACTGGTTACCACTGAATTTTAGTTTTGAGGAGAAAATCCTGCTGCTGTTTGTCTCTTATCAAGACAGTCAAATAACTAGTTAGATAAAAAAAAAAAACCAAAAACCAAAAAAACCACATGCACACACAAAAACCCATCGAAACAATACTTCTGATAAGTGCTCTTTGTCTCTCTGCAAGTGTCTAGCTAGTTATTTGACTTTCTTGCACATAAAAACATGATAAAGAACTGATCCCACTCCAGAACTCAGAGCTATCTCAGTTTTATCGGTGGTGCCTCTCCACATTAGTACTTCAGAACCACCACTTTAACAGTCACCAAAATTCATTTCATGAGCTGTTCTTCACAACTCATAGTCACAGATTTCTTGATTTATCTAAAGAAAACAGCCCATACAAGAGTGACCTCCTTTAAGACTCTAGTAAATTATATTTAGGCTCTTTGTAAATAATTTTTACTACATTCATCTGCCCTTTCAAAGAAGCCAAACAGACCATCATTCATTCATTAACCAAAATTCAACATGTACTTTTTGGCAGATGGGCATACACAGATCAGAAGGAAGAGGGGGGAAAAAAAAAAAAAAAAAGCTTTATTCTGTATTTATCCAGGAGCCAGCTCTGTCAGATCTTCTGTGGATTTCCTCACAGTTGTTTTACTGAGATAGTATTGTCCACATGCATTGACAGTAGTCAAAATGATCCTCATCCGTAATAGGCTTAATGTTTGAGCCAGAATCTGACTCCTCCAAGTGGGAGTTAATATCATTGAACATCAGAATAATTCAGGATGTAACTTGTTGGGGCTGTACTTCTGATGAGCACAGGTCATTATGTGTCTGTGTGCGCACACGCATGCTTACACAGTGCTAGAGAGAGGGAATTCTTTCTTTCCCTTTTCAGTCCACAACACCTTTCTCATTCCTCTCTGCTTTGCATTTAAAAACTTCATCTTGGCTAAGGGGTGCAAGCTGAGACACAGAGGGTACAAATTAAATGGGCACAAATCAACACTCTTATTTTACCCTCTTTATATACATTATTTTCAAACCGGCAATCACATGAATCGGTAGCACACTGACATGGAGGTACCGCCTATGAACAGCGTCTACTCTTAGATATTTGAAGATGGCATCTTGCTCGGCAACACTGCTCACTGTGTTCTTGCAAACACAATGAAAAAGGTGTCACCTTATTTTTCTTGAAAGATGTGTGTGTGCACGGGGAGAACAACACCACAAACATACACTAGATTTCCAAGTCTTTTTGGAATGGTATCTTCTTATACAAGAAAAAAGAAAAAAAAAAAAGAAAAAAAACCCCATGTTTCACTTTTCTTCAAAATCCCAGAAGACTTCTCAGCATGCTCCCTCGCCATTCTCTGTTCTTTTCCCTTGCAGTACTGATGTATAAAAATCTCTACATATTTCTTTGCTACTAGGAGCTGCCAAATTATCATGAGATTATACTATATTATGTAGGTGTCCTTACAGAAAAAATTAGTACCAGAGGCCTAAAATTCATAACTCCAGAAGAATTGCTATGAAGTTTTCTTTTCTTAGGTTCAAGTGATAACTCAAAAGAAACCACAAACTCTGTGAAGTGAAACTCAAAAGGAAAAGCTAAGACTACCTGATACTTTTATTACTTTTCACCTTTCTCACAAAAGAATTAAAGTTTTATTGAACTTACAAAATGAGTTTAAAATGGCCACACCACTTACATACAAATCTACAAACTAATTCTATCCCAAAACATTTCCTCCTTAGAGGTATTGTTGTTGGGGTTTTGTGGCTTTGGTTTGGTTTGGTTTTTTCCTTCCTTTTTTTTGTTTTTTTTTTTGTTTGTTTTGGTTTTGTTTTTGGATTTTTTTATTTTTTTTTATTTTTTTTAAAGTGTTTGGCTTTGCTTCCAGCACACTGCTTATGCTGCATTAAGTGCAATAAAACCAATGCTACATATACATCAATAAGTACTTTCAAACACATAAAGATGTATTCCCTTCTGCAAGTTAAGAAATGCAGAATTTTTCCATCAGTGCAATAAAAATAAAGTTAGTGGCAAAAATACTGAAATATTTTAGGTTTTTCAAAGAGTGCCTCCATTTTACTCTTATTTTTTTTACACTGCAGGTTTCAAGTGTAAGAAGAAAAGATACAAACTCCCATCATGTACACCACCCAAATCTTGGCTGAAGGCATACAGGTCAGAGATAATACTAAAAAAAGTTTTTCTAGTATTTCAGTACAACTTAAAAAAAAAAAAAAAACAAACAACTGTTTACCTCTCTAATCCCCTATATAATATAAATAGAATTGAACTGTATATTTTTGCTGATGTCATTCTACTTTGAAAAGCTACTTAATTCAGAAGATTCAAGGCAAATTTAATTAATGTGTAAACCTGTTGAAGCCAACAGTTATGCCAGTCATAAATTTGAGTAAAAATACTTGTTCTTCTTTTAGTGATGTAATTGATAATAATTCATTTACAGCTTTAGACTTGCAACTTTCCTGAGGATACTCTATACAATATTTAAAAGCAAGTATCAGAGAATACAATGCGAGAGAGAAACAAAAAAAAAAGAATCTTGGAGGAAAAAAAAAAGGAGAATATATGAAGGATGAGAAGAGAATTGGCTTTGATTGGAAGAACTTATATTTCTCATCACCTATATCTTATCTACTAGTCAGTCCTGGTGTATGATTCCCAGAGGTATGTCTTTCTCAGCATCATGCCACAAGGCATTAGATAACATAAAGCAGAACTGTAGTTAAAATTCTTATTATGTACTACGTTTTCCTACTGTTGCCTCTAAGGCAAAAAAGACACCATTGAGCTGTATTGTACTGAAGCCTTCAAACGTAATTTCAGCCTAATGCTTTGCATTAATATGTGGCATCTGAGTGCTCTGCTCTACTTCAGAGCGAAAGAATGACTCACGTACTGCAAGAGGCACATCTGTGATTAAATACAGCAATGGTATTTACGCTGCACAGCCACATAGCAAAAGAGCTTAAGAACTGATGAGAAGAAGGTTCCATCTTCTAAAGGTGGAGCCAATTTATGTAGACAGATTGCCTGTGCTCCAAGCAGAAAGGAAACAAAAAATTAGCCTGGCATCCATACTTCTGCAGAAATTACTAAATTATCTTTAATAAATACAATTGGACATAGATATTAGCCTCTGCTAAGAGCACATAGCTTACTCATTCAGCAATGTCATGTTTTATAACTTTGCATGGATGAGGTATCCCAGTCAGATATTGACTTGTTTTAGACCTGCATGTTTTCCAGGAACTGGTCATACTACTGTTTGTAATTGCATAGTTATAAATTAGTCCCCAGAGTAGAAAATGTTTAATTTTCTTTTTCCTCTCCATAAGTTTACATTTTTTAGTTAGTCCCAGTGCTTTCACAAAAAGATATTATCACTCAATTTTTTGCTGAGGAAAATGCATAGCTCTTCCTCAAACATAATGCATGAAGTCAGCTTGCTTTTCAAAACAATAATGACACTGTAGTATATCAACACAATAACTATATCCAACTGCAAATATTTTCCTCATTTTTGGTCATTTTGAAACAGGTTTCAGCAACATACAGTTCTGGTTTCTTCTCTGCATAGCTGTTCTCCTAGCATCAAATTTCATGTGATATCTGCTTCTCTGCCACGTATTCTTTAGTGGATTTCCTTAGTTTTTTATTATACATCTTTACTGGAAGACTGTGATCAGAATCTAAAATTAATGAAAATTAATAAAAATACATTCTCATTATGTACCATAATGAATGTGGATCATAGCAATTGTGCAACAGCTTTTAGCACCATGCAAGCAACAGGAACTGTTTTAAAAAGCAAAAGATTTAAATGGTGGGTAGTATACACAGCCAGGTATCGAAAATTTTAGAACAAACCCACTCTGGCCCCACTGGCCTCAAAAGCAACTTTGTCAGTACGTTTTGTAGAGTTATACACAGTAGCTTTACCTACCTACCATGACCAATTTTGTCATGGTCCAAACAATATCCAAATCTGGAGCAACTTGAATTCTTATTGAATTTGGTGGCTCTCCATAAGCTATCCCACTCTGTGTAAGTGCAAATACAGAAATGCATGTGGTTTCCAAAAAGGCCATATATTAAGAAAGACAGTGTGCTGTAGGAATTAATTCATTTTAACAGAATTTAAGTAAAAAAAATGACAGCAATAAGAATAATGCAAAGAAAATTGCAACTCTGTATCCTAAAAGCCCAGCGAATGCAGTTTAGAAGTTATAAAATGGGAATTAAAAGACACTCAGAGCCTAATATTTTTTGTCAACTTAAAAGTGTTGACAACCCCCTACCTATAATAATGCCTGCATAAAACACTACAACTATTTCCAGTACATTGTTTTCTTTGCTGTTATTAGCTTACTTTTCATGAATCATACTCTGGAAATTTAGAAGAGTTTTAATACAGAACTTACTGTACAAAAATATTTCTAAGTTATACAGCTTTCATTTTAAAAAGAATTACAGTCCAGAGTTTGAATTTTCGTATCAGAGAACCATAATGGAATAACAGATAATCTGATGATTAAGAACAATGTTTCAATGGTTGCTTATATAAACCTTTCAATATGCCTATGTGTATGCATCATTTTGGGCCCAGTTTCTAAAACACATCCTATTGCAGAAATCCAGATGAAAACAATGAGTATAAAATATTGATTCAAGATAAAAGCCAAATTCCCATTCAAGATTTTACTAGTGAGGGTTGGGGTTTGTTTTGTTTTGTTTTTCCTTGTATTCTATCTTATTCTTGAAAATCAATTAATGGCAAACTGTTTTTTGGTTTTTAATATATAATCTCCTACCCATTCCATCCCACCCCACATCATGATTCTGCAGGCTTATGTGGGAGGGCACATAGAGATGTTGAAGCAGGATTTGTTTGTTTGTTATTAAGTAGTGGAAGAAAAGTAGGATCTTGTTTTAATCAGACAAGATGCCTGGTAGAAACATCACAGAGGTTTTATACCAGTCACGGTGCATTTCAACTATTGAGTGAGCAGGCAATCAGTGCAATACTCCACCCTCCCTGTACTGTAGAGCACAGGATTTTCACCTCATTGTTTAGCCTGGTCAGCTAAGAGCCTTCCTGATTTTCCCTTTTTTTCCCTGAGCAAAACCAAAATAGAATCATGAACCACTAATTAACTCAGTTTAAAAATTGCCTCAACAGGAATGACCCCTCTGCTTCTGAGCAACCCTGTTTGCTCCTGAGCAAATGTTACCTGAGAAAAAGAAGAAAAGAGGGGAAAGGTCGATTATTTTATTTTATTTTTTTAATTCTGACCATCTTTGTTACAGATCTCTCAGAAGATGGTCTGTGAGCTCAGGGCCACACTGACCAGACATGGAGTAGGCTGGAGTGGTCAGGCAGACGAGGCACATCTGTGGAGAACAGGACATTTAACCATTCCTGCCTCTGGCTTTGCAAAGACACTTAAGGAAAGACCAAGGTAAATAAATATGTTTTTACATTGAATCAGTTCTGTTCTCAATGCATTTATGAAAGTGCCAAATCAGCAGCAGGAAAGAAAAATATGCATAGTTTATTAGGAAATATGTGATATTCTAATAACAATGTTGAAAAGGTAGCTGGGGAGGTGTGAAACGGCCTCCTCAGGCTCCTGTAAGATGTGTATGTCAGGTCTGTTCCATGTAAATGAGCAGGGAACTTAGAAATAACCTCTTTTGGTTTGTTTTAATAAGATGTGCTTTCTCAGCTCACTCTTTACCTAGTGAAATTACTTGATAATTACCAAGCAAAACTTCCCACAAGTTTTCACAAATCTGAGCTCAAAATTTGGTCCTATTTGGAGCAACAGAGTAACTTGCCTTGTTAAAGCAAGCTAGATTTACTTTTTCAGTTGAATGCCACCTAAGAATACTTTCATTTTAAAAGATATGCTCATTCATTCAGTCTCTGATAGAATAACAGAGCTAGGAAATGTATTGTGCATAAAAAAAACAATAGCAAATGAGTAAACCTTCTTAACGCTACAGTATAGACCCATATATTAATTTACTACCCTGGTCTATCTCTTCCTGGCTTATATAAACATGGATCAAAAAGAATGCAAATCTGGCAATAATTTATAGATTTCTTTTCAATTAAAACTATTGAGTCTCTGTGTCATAAGAAATATTCAGTTCAGCATTTGCTGAATTTTTAATTCGTTTTAATTTCTAGTTTCAGGAAGGAGCTGTCTTGCACAGTAACTCACAGATAGAGATGAAGATGTTTAAATATCCACAGCTCGCTTCTCCTCAAAAACACCAATATTTCACTTGTGCTTACAAGACTCGAGGAATTCTACAAACTAAAGCATTATATTTGCTGTTTTAAAGACTGCTTTCAGTTGCTTCTAGTACAGTAATCTTTCTGAATTTTGTAGGCATGAGGTGTCACTGAGATGAAGTGTTATACCTATTCATGTCATTGTGCATATCATATTATCCTCTATAATCATTCCAAGGATTCATGTCAAGAATGACATACGAAAAGATAGAGCTAGCTATGAATTGCAGTTAAGAACACCATATTTTCCAATACACTGCTCAGAATGAGTGATTCCTTATACCAGGATATTGCTTTATTATTATTATTTTTATTCCAGCAAATTCACTGTCCTTAATGATTTGAGTTTGCAGCACAAACTTGCCTCAAGCATTTTGTAGCCAGCCTGGGTAAAACTGGATGAAACTCACTGTATTCATTATTCACAATGCCTTTTAAAACAGGACCATTAGAATTTCACTGATGGGTAGAGTGTTTTTTCTATAAACAAATGGGGCTGACTAAACAATTCAACCCGCTTCCTGCAAATGAATAGTTTAATAGCAGTGTGAAAATATGTATTTGAGATGATTTGTTATACAGCTCAAACCTTAAGATGCAGCCCACCTTTAGAGGAGGGGCAAAATGGCACAAACCCAGAGGACAGGTAAGAGAGATTCTGGATTATTTCATTTACTAAGCATTTTCTTGAAATGGTCCTGACCCATTCAGCCCCTTCTCCTCTAGTAAGGCAGTTTCAGCTACACCTTTGTCCTTCCTGACCAGCTTTTATGTAAACCTCTCTTAAAAGCATCCCATGGCAGAGACACTGCAATTTGCCGGGAAACCTATTGCAGAGTTCCAGTCTCCTTTCCATGGAATTTTTTTTTTTCCCATGGTATCCAAGCTCAATCTTTACTGTAACTTAAACCCATACTTCTTGAGTCCTGTAACACGTACACAGAAAAGACCTCCTTCTTGCAGCAAGACTTATGAAGTAATCTTGCTCCTCATCTTGGCACAGGTAAACAGTCAGCTAGAGTACTCTGACCAGTTTTGGCTCGCACTGTACAGTAAAAATACAGACTGACATAGCTCAGAAATCATCACTAAGAATGACAAGAGGTCCTATCGCACCTAGATTCGCTGCCGCCTTCTTTCCAATTCAAGGCTGCTGCCTGGCTGCTTAATCACTGCTATCAGTTATGTCAGCAAATGATCTCTGTTACAGAGATGACGCAGTGAGTTGTTATAACCTTCGACCTTTGCAGAATCACCAGTCAGTAGCTTTCCCTCTTTACTGAGTAGCGGACTACCACACGGTTGAGATTATACAAGCAGGTACCACCATTAAGTTAAATATAATTACCAAGCTCAAAATTTAAAAGGAGACTATTCCAGCAACTAAAAATACTTACTGGCTTTCATCAGGAAATGACTTTAAAAAAAAAAACAAAAACACAAAACAAAAACCCCCCAAAAACCCACAACATGACAAACAGACAAATTTAGGGTGAAATATAAAAGGAGCATACAGAAAACTTGTTGCTTCCTAGGTTTGCGTAGCTGTTGGAGGTCTAGATGCTCCATGAAAATGAGTATTACCCAGCCAAGCACCCTGACTGTCCCCATATCAGAAAGGTCAGGGTTTCTGTTCTCCTTGTCACAAAGCCAGCATTGCAGACACCTGTGAAAGACTCCCATAAACACTGGGGGCTATGACTAAAATGGAAGACTAGTTTAGAGCTCCTTAGCTCAATTTCATTTTGAAATGACAATGACAGGTTAAGCTTATGAGCTCAGATAGACAGGATTTAGACACTCTTAGGGCTTTAAATAGTAAAAATGATAGCCCTAATTGCATCCTGGAACACTTGTCATGTTTCAGAAGGATAACTGCTATATTATCTTTTAAAGGATGGAAAAATATTTGGAATTCTTGCCCTTTTTAAGCTGTTAGCCTCCGAGTCATTAGCCATGAGCCACTTTGCATTCAAATCACAAGGACAACAAAAATGCCTAGATCTTAGGTAGAGAAAAGAATGCTGTCTACAACTTGACCTGCTCTTTTCTACCTAACCATGGGCCAAGCCTCATGCTGGCAGTCCATCAGATCCTGACACACAGATAGACACTGGATCACTGCTTTTAATGAGCAAGAATAAAAAAAAAAGAAAGTTTGGAGAGCTTATTCTGTGCACACTAACAAGTCTTAGCATTTGCATAGGACAAGTTTACCCTTACTGATTAGCACTTCAAGTATGAGTAATCCTACCGAAGCCATGAGGGCTGCTGGGGGAGCAAGGCTGTGCTTCACATGTATCTCGTCATTACAGATTATTTCACACTCCATGTCATACATAGGAGTCAGGAGCAACCTTAATGAACATGGGGCCTAACAACTAGGATTAGCAGCAGGAAGTTATAGAACATTAGATTAATGAGCTAAAGCTACCAGGCCCAGAACAGGAACAATTGGTAAGAATCCAAGATTCACAGCCAAGGACCAGAATCCTACAAAATCAGCTGCCAGAAATAAATGCCTACTGTACCAACACAAAGAGAACAGAAAAAAGAAGTTCGCTTTCAAAGTGCATGACTTTGGGAGTGAAAAAGAAAAAAAAAAAAAGGAGGAGAAAAAAGTGGGAATGACAACCTCCTGCTCAGAAGCAACAGTAAATAAAAAGCTAATGCACAGGCAAGAAGAATTTTACAGCAGTTTTTTTAAAAAGAAGAGAGTTGTGTGGAATCCAACTGAGGGAAGCCCACAGAGCCAGAAAATAAAGTTGATAGAAGTTCCCAATATTTTTCTTTTATTCTGACAAAATCCTTTCTTCTGCTTATAGCTGCTGATATAGATGCCTTGTGAAAGCGACACTCTGGCATTGCCTCAAACATCGCATGGGTAAGATCTGGATGCATAGAAGTAAACAGCCATTTCAATGTATTTGTTTCCTGTTGCTTACACGATCTGAACATCTTCTTTCTTGACTGTGTTACTGTTAAATCCTAACTTTGATTCCAAGAAGAGATTAGCATTTGGGAGGGGAGTGGATTTTTGTTTATTTGTTTGTTTTTGCAGTGGGGTAATTTTAAAGGTGGGTATTTTGAAACAAAACAAAACAAAAACCACACCAGAATCTCAACGGGCACAGATAATTTTGTTATCCAACATTCTTGGTACTAAATAAAAGGCCAAACAGTCTTGCATAAGGTAAAATCCACTCCAAAACAGGAGTCCCAATTTCAATTTCTTCTCAATTCATCAATTAAAACAAAACGAAACAGAGGAAAATGGAACTTCAACCTTTCTTCATAAAACATGAATACAAACAATACCAACATAAATAAGGAAAGGTATCTGGAGTATCATTGTTCGCAAAGAGTTCTCAGATTTCCAGCTCTGCTTCTTCAGTTTATCTTTTATGCATTAAGCACACTTTATTTTTTTAACACAAACTTATGAGGCAGTGAGCATTCTTGTTTATTCATAGTAAGTCCTCCTGCATTATTATATGCACAACTGTAAGAGACGCCTAGAGCATAAGATGTTTGTCTATATCTATATTTTGTAACTGAAAATAAAACAGAGGAGCCAGATCATTAAAACTAAATCCCTAGAAGCCAAATCTATAAAGATGATTCGTTATCTAATAATTCTTCAGAAATATAAGGAAATGGAAACAAATGGATCTATCCTGTCCTGTAAAACTCATAACATACCATTCCTGCAAGGAATCTACACATGGATTAAAATGGTGGAGGACAGGAGCATCTCATTGTGCTGCCCTCATCACAGATACTCTGAGTAGTCTCCTTTTTCCATGGGGTACTGGAGGGAATACTGTGTTTCTCACTACATTATTGGTGTACAGGTATTGACTAAAACTGTAAATTATATGAGTGGCAGAGGGCACTTACTAGAGTGGCACCATTCCCACTGGATACACAAGTCACAGGAAAGAGAAGGAAGTAAGATTAAAAAGAAGAAGGAGGAAAGGATGAATTTGTTTCTTTGTTGTGCAGTAGATTCTTTTTAAAATGGCTCACCTTCCAGATGCTCCCCAACTAAAGCAACTGACAGATGGCAACTACTGCAGATGGATCGGCACAGCTGAGACACATATACAGCTGCGAATAGCTGGCTTGGTAATGTTTGCTTTTCTTTCTGCCAGCCACAGTCACAGCACTTTTTGAGAGTGGGTGGCAAAGTAGGGAGAGGATTTCCCAAATTCAAAGCTGAGGAAGAAGCCTTCTGTTAACATCACTTTCTTCCTTGTTATCCTTGAGCGCGTGATAGTATAAGACATTTTGCTCATTCATTAAAGAAAGAGATATACTTTGCCATCTATTAATTAATGTATGATCAACTTAGAGAACATTTATTAGATGCAAATCTGGCATTAATTTACCCTCATTGTTACAGATTGCCACTCAGTTCTTATAAAGCCACAAAATGCTACAAGTTTTTATCCGAGTTCTACACTAGCAACTCCTACACTTAAGAGTAAGTGAGAAAGAGTAAATAGCAGGCTGTGAAACAGAAAGTCCACTAAGGTCAGTAGTCTAATGTGATCATGAAGGCAAACTTAAGTTGCATCATTGAAAACAATAACACAAGGACAACAACTTGAAACGGTCTAAGTGATTGTGCAAATCTCTTCCCCCAGCCCATAAAACGCTGCAGTATTTTTTATCCTTCTGATATTTTTTTTTGTTTCAGTTTTTGTCTTTATAATGAACCTTACTGAATCCTGTGTGTCGTCAAGATATATTTGTCTAGGTAAGGCCTCAGCGTAGCAGGATAACAATTCTCTAGTAACAGAGATGCTAATAACTATCTAACCAGAGAACTAATGTATTAAATATCATTTAAAAGGCAAACAGTGATTAAGATCTATGCATTTTAATAGCATAAGAAAACAGGCCAGCACATTATCCCATATTTTGAAAGAGCACTCTGAGTGAAGACCATACCAGACTATGTTTAGAGGCTCTGATATTTCGAGAACAAGAATTCATATTTGCATGCTTGGTTTACACACATAAGCTTCAAGCCTGTAAGTGTAAATATGTACTAATAGACATGTGCCCCCTCCACCTACCCTCCTAATTATGGTAACAGCTTACATGGATAATAGAAATGTTAATACATTGGAGATGTGTGTTCATTTTGTTATAACACCTACAGTCACATATCCTACAAGGAAGCACAGCTGACAGAGCCTGCTGAGGTCCAGCCTCTGTTCAGACACCACGTCTGGAGCTCAGTTTTCCTCACCTTTTCCCTCATTCAGTAACATCCAACTGTTGGAGTTTCAGTCTATCATAACTGAGAGTACTTTTCCCTCCCCTCTTAGTTAGTAAAATCTCACACAGACTGCTAATGCCACATTTAAAAAGGCAGGATGAGTCTTTTCAGAAAAGGGGGAACAAGGCTTTTCTGTGCCAGCCTGGCTGCAGAGAGGCAATTTTCACTAAATTGGGCTGAATTATTAAGATGGAAAAAGGCTATGTCATAGAGAGGAGCATATGTGTCCATAAGCAAACAGTAATACTAACCTATTTGTTCCATGTAATCAGAAAGCATAGAGAGAAATTTCAGAGGAAGAATGAAACGTTGATGATTTAACCATTATAGAATAAGCTCTTCTTGTTTGTAAATAAATATAAGTTTTTGAGACTGTCATAGTCCTTGAGATGTTCCTTAAGAATTATATTCAAAACAAAATGCTCAGGGGAGATGCTATAGCACACCACTACTGTTTCTAGCATACTACATAAAGCGTGAGGGAATGGGAGGAATGTGTAAGCTGATAATATCCTTAGTTATTATTTAGTGGCATACATACATATTTAGTGGTGTTTCAAACATGCGCAGAGAACATCTCAAACAAGTTAGAATGAACAAGTCTATAAACTGTTAAATTGACTTGGTTAATATATCAAATTCCTAAACAAGCTTGCCAGGCAGATTTGTCAGTGATTTATGCACCTCAGAGTATATAAAAGAGTTGTCTCTGGGGATGTTCTTATATAAAAGGCTTTTATTGGTATCCTGTAAATCCAGCTGTACTGTTTCCACCATTTTTACCATAGAGTCAGATTTGTGACAAGTTTTTGTTAATGCAGGTCACAGGAGATTGTATTGATGTTCAGTTTTGGATTGCTAATATGTGTACTTTTAGATCAGGGCAAAAAAAAAAAATCAGAATACGAAAATAAAATCTAAGAATAAGTAAACAGACAACTAAATCAATTCAAATACAGATATACCACTTCCATTAAGTAAATGCATGCACTGTCCTTGTCTCATACATGGCCTTATCAAGCCAGATGAAATAATCCCGTGATTTTACTAAAAGTGCATTTCATAACACTGTCTAAAAACACATTTGAGAACCTACATCAATATGTTTAATAAGTCAAGTCATACATAAATAAGAATTGTACGCCTTAGCAATGAAACACTTAAAAATTCTCCAGTATGAATCTATGACTTCCCCCCCGCCCCTTTATCAGTGGGCATTTTCCTTCATTCCTTTAAAAAACTGTGGTTTTGTGGCACTTTTAACTCTCTTCTGCATAAAACTCCCTAGTCAGTATTAATTGTAGTTGAGTTTGTAGAAATTGCCTGTGCGTGGTGGCTCCATTAGGGCACTTAATTAGATAGGGCCAAACTTAAACCAAGCTACGGGCCAAATTCAGACTGCCAGAAGCAAGATCATTTCTATCTATTGGAAACATATCTTTTGAGGTGGTTCTCTATAGAGAGGTAATCAGCATACTACTGCCAGCCTCAGCTCCAGGCTGTTTTCCTTCCCATGCGCAACTTCCTGTGTCTCAGAGCAGAAGAGGAATCCACTTTTGCAAGAGAACACAACTTTTTTTTTTTTTAACCTTTTGTCCAGGGACACAGCTTAACAAATTTCTCTTTACATGCAACACTTTGCACACAGCTCCAGAATTTTTATGTACAGAAAAGTCAGACTACTGAGCAAATACATACTTCGGAAATTATTTAAAAGACTTATCTGGGGAGAATGATGCAACTCTTAAGAAAAGGTATTAATCTCATGCAAATATGTAATTTTTAGAAGGTGTGGGGGTTTTTTATATGTCCAATACATTGACTAAAGCACAGTATGTGAGAGGACAGAATGCCTATTCTGCAAGCTAAATGCACAAATATGATTTCTTAAAAGGAAAATATATTTAAAAAAAAAAACCCTAAACCAACATACTAGTGTAGTTGCTTTGGAAGCAAGCAGAGTACTTTTTAAATGTATATATCTGGTATTCATGCTTCTGTCCAAAATTCAAGTATGTATTAAAATATTGGTAAGTAGTTGGAACTATACAGGTTGTATCTCCTATTTTCACACCTCTTTTTTCTTTTCAGGCTAAACAAACAATCAAACTGTGCTGGACTTCAGCTTAATCTTTTCATATTTTTGAAGCTTTTCTCAAAACAACAGCCCTATGTTTTTAGGACTCAATTCTGCAGTGCTTTCACAAGTGAGAAACTCAGGTCATTTGAGAAATATTTTTTGATTCACAGAGCTCACACACACAGTGACTGTGTAGATGTTTACAGAGTCTGGTTCCCTAACCAATGCATTTATTTTTTTCCTTCAAAAGCTAATTTCTTTACCTTTTCATATTTACATTCCCAGCACACATTCACCCTGAAAGCTTAGACATGAACTGTCAAACTTCATTACTGAACACATTGATGTGACTCTGGGCACAGTCCTTAGAGTTCTCCCTGAATGAGGAATGCCTAATTTACGTCTCTATTCATGATCTCTTAAGGCCTTGTAGCATAATCTCCAGTAAAAAGATAAAGACAGCACCTTCAACAAGTTCCAGGTAATCCAGGGGACTGAAGTGACCACATTGAGCCTTTTCACCAACAGGCAAATGCCTGCATCTGCAGATGCAGAGCTGATGATCAGACTTTAGATCTTGGTATGCAGATGTCTATGTTGCATATATTGCAGACCTAATTCCCTTTGGAGGCTAGCCGACAATAAAATAAAGTAAAACAAAACCGGGGGGGGGGGGCAGGGCAGAAAACAACCAACTGAAACAAATGGCGGGGGGGGGGGGGGGGGGCAAACACAAAACCAAGGCAGAGCTGGTGTAAAGCAAGAATTACTATTCTCCCCCATCAAGTACTGTAGATAGTCTCTACCACAGCAAATAGACAGACACTGAGAACTGCTAAAATCTGGCAAGAAGAATGTGGTTCTCATAGGACACAGTTATCTTCATAATCTCTCCTGTTGTATTCATAGAACTTGAATTCTCTAGACAATTCTGTGGCAGCGTTGTTTTGTTTTACTAACTTTTTTTTTTCCCCTCCATTTATAACAACTCTATTTTGCCAACAGACCTGAACTTACCCAACAAATCTGACTCAGAATTTTTTTTTTTCCCTTAAGACAGCTACGAAAAGCATTCCGGGTACAGCAATCCTCCAGTCCTCCCACAATTTATAAGAAAAAAACATAACAGATGCAAACTTTATTGAATAAGGAACATAAACCCACTTAAATCACTTTCATCTTACATTTTATGATACAGTTGTGAATTATGTTCTTTTTCCATTTGTGAAGAGGGTAGAACAGATGGTGAAGGCTAAGTTTAAAATGATGCACCCATTAAAATAACCTACACTGCCCAGAGATTGTTCACAAAATGACAGGATTTGTTTGCTTTTAGAGGATTTTTGCTTTAATGAAATACTCTACTTTGGAAGGAGGCTGGACTTCAGAATATGTTTGTTATACCATGGGATTCACAATAACGTAATTTTGCAGTAATTTTAAAGATAATTTATGTAGTTTGTGTGTGCATGTGCGAGTGTTTTTATACCTACATACTTGAAAATGTTTATGCTTGGAGACTTAGAGAGGTGAAGCACTGGTTAAAATGATATATGACTGCAAAAAACTATTCCTGCTCCTGACTGGTTTATTTTGTGCACCTGCTGTTTGGAAAAATGTCGTCTTTTTTTTTTTTTCTCCCCCCCGCCCCCCCCAGTAATAGGATTATAGTGCCTAGCAGGCTTGCAAAAATATCTCTCCAACCCTCTCCCCTTACTCTGCCTATGTTAACATCATTCCAGCCCCAAAACACATACTCTATTTCAGACCCTGACAGATAGTTATTAAAGCAAGGAAGATGCTACAACACATTACTACACAGGAGTCAGAAGATTTAAACCAACAGCTACTGAAAAGAGATTTTATTTTTTCCCCTCCCCTTTTTGGCAGGATTCTGTTAAGTCTTGCAACAAAAATAATGTGTTGCATGGCACCCAAGACCCTAGTTAACATTAGCAACAGGTTTATTCTCTAATTGTAAAATGTCTTACTCAATTAGGATGAAACCCACTCAACATAATGACTCCTAGGGCCCCCTTAAATTTTTAAACTCCTGAGCTGGAAGTATACTGATACAGAAGTCGTGTACATGAAGGATAAGTACAAAGTCTAAGGCCTATTAAATATATGATAAACCTTTAGGGGAAAGCAATTGCATCCAATCTTTGTTAGTAATAGTACAGAAAATCCTTATAGAAGGAACAAAAGAGGTAGCACCTAATGTTTCAGCTTTGAGGCTGGAAGCAGGGACTGTTTCAGCTTCAAGGTGGAAATACTCATCATTCCCTTAAGCTAGAAAATATTCAACTGACATTCCAAAGAGATTTTTGCACTTTAGGTATATTTTATATTACCTCAAACTAACAAAAAAAAATGGATTAAGAAATAGTCAGTGCCTAGCGGTTCAACAAAAAGTAATTATTAAAATGTCATGATTTATATAAAAATGACTATGTGTGTAAATAGAGTTCCGAACCAGCTCAGAATTTAACTGTTGTTAGAAGCTGTTGGTAGAAACTTAATTTTTCAGGCTTAGAGTCTAAGTTAAGGAATTTATTTTTTTTTTAATGCAGCTCTTTCTGATATAATTGAGAAGTTGCTCAGATTGTGAGCACAAATCCAGGAGATCAAATATGGCATATACATACAGAACGTAGCCCTTCAAGACAAATCTTGCCCAAATCTTGTTTTGTAAATGCTGAGAGCAAATGTACCTTTCTGAAAAGTGTTTCTGGATATACCGCATTTCAGAAAAAGTATATTGTACACCTCAGGAAAGAAAGTAGATAACATCAACCCTATTTCTTCTTTCCAACATAGTTTTAAATGTAAAAAATGCTACGTTTGTATATATTAACATTCATAAAATTCAGCAGGACATTCCACATTTTGAAGAAGTAATACAATATAAAGCTAATACAAAAGCCTGTTATCAGACCCTGGATGCTGTTAGAGATGAATGCTTTTAAATACACATCTGATTAAAAAAAAAATCCTTAAATAACAGGATTTCATAATCACACTGCCAATAATTTTACAACCACCTTGTTAAAGATTAACTCTACCATCTAGCCACTGCATCTTTAAGAGAATGAATAATCTCCATTGCTAAATGATTTCCACATAAAGAAATTAAACTGATAAAATGTGTAAGTTAAAACAGGTCAAGTAATATCCAGTTTCACTGTTAACTAATGCATGTTTAAACGTGAAAATGACAGGATGTTTTATTAGTGGTAATATGTAACTACATATATTTCCATGCTTTTTTCCCCACTTTTCTCCTTGAGGGTGAGTTCAGGTTTTTTTAGAAGTAATAGTAAAAAATATTCATATGTGTATTAGTAAGAGCAGAGAAGAGTGTGCAGCCCCAATCATCTGGAAGACGCCAGAAAGATTATTCACTTCAGTAAATAAAAAATTAAACCGAAGTCGTCCTCCAGAAAGCATCTCACCTTGCTAGAAAGTGGAGAAAACCAAAACACCAAAGTAAATAACACCAAATTAATTAAAACCACAGCAAGTCAAAAAGGCCATTTAAGAGATAGCAGAAGGCAAACCAGTCACACACTGCCAGATTTTGCTTTCACTTCCACTGCCTGGGATGAAATACAAACTACTAACAGAAAATTCAGACCTATAATGTTTTGCCTACACAATTATTTGCAGGAGAAAGAGGAGAAGCGTGTGTATAGGTCCCTGCAGGGGACAATATCCTATGCAATACCTCCAAAAATCTACCGCATAATTTAGCGAGAAGTTATGTTTACCGCACATCTACTGTGAGGAGAGACCACATTCTGCACAGAGGTAGTGAAGTATCTTTTCCTGCACAGGTTTCCTTCAAACCGTTGCCACAGATGGTATCTACAGATTTTATTATATGGATCTACTCAAGTTAGTCAGCCTCTTTCCCAGAAAACTCCTCCAAACTCTGGCATGAATTATGGACAATCGAGGAGATGTGTGCACAAAGCACAGCTCTGAATAAGCATTTCAGCTTTTAATTTACAACATGCCAGGAGAAAGGATTTTTTTTTTTTTTAGACAGATGCCACGACAGCCAGTTGTTTCACAGAAAGGAAGTTTGTTTCCCACTAGCACTAATAATACTCCTTTCCATCAGGAGCCTGAGTCATAGCCATTACTCACCTCTCACCTAACCATTAAATCGGGTCCTCCCTCAGATTCTGCTCCTGTTTCAGTGACAAGGACCTTCATCGAGGCAAAGGTATAGGGTGAGAGTATGGGAAGTTTGCTCATCTGCTTACTAAATACCTACAAGTTAAAATTAACATGCATCATTAGTGTTCTCTTCTGCATAGGTAAATAGCAGAATTCAGCCTTTAATTGGTTATGGACAGTAAAAAAAAAGCATGCAAATAGTAGTGGTGTCCTGCAGGGATAACATTCAAGCAGCATTTTGTCATTTTGGTAGTCTCCATTATAAGCAATCCCAGTAATTAACTAACAAAAAGCTAGGAATCCCACACACTTCACATCATCTGTAAGCTAAACTTACTGCTCCACTTCCCCAAGAAATCCCTGTTCTCCCCTATTTTAACATTCCTAGATTTTCATAGTTCTCTGACATGCAACCACATGGAGGAGACTGTTATCCCAAAGAGCCATTCACAGAAACTAATGTTCCTCCCATCCTCACTGCTACAACTAGCAGTGAACTAACAAAAATACCATTGATCATGAGCAGGAAGGATGTCGTCTTTTTGAAATATCGTGCGATCATCTTTTTCCAAACAAAGCCATTTTACAGTTTCCATTTATGGGATATGAACAACCCACTTTAAAAAAAAAAAAAATTCATATTCTGGTATTCAATTACCTGTCAATGGAACATTCCTTGGCTTGCTGGAATGCAGAAAGAACCTTACAGTTATGAGAAATAAGCATTTTATCTCCATGTTTCAGATAAGGAAAAGTTACTTGATGCAGGTCACAAGTGAGATGTTTCTACAGCAGGAACAGAACCCAAAATACATGGTTTCCAGACTCATACTCTGACCACTTCAGTATGCTTCCATGGCTTTAAAAAAACAATAGCACATCAGCAGCCATTGCCCAGCCAATTTTGTTTAAATCACTGCTTCTCAGTTGGTGATCTAATCAGGACGGCAGTCAGGCCTGCTCTGCTCATGACTCCTGCAGCGCTCATCTCAACAGGAGTTGCAGCATAATGCACGTTTATAATGGATGGTTGAATCAAAAATAAAGGTAAGCTATTTGTTTGAAACGTTCATCTTATTTATTTTATGTTCATATGCTTGCATAGGAGGTCTCTTAAGTGGTTGTTTGAGATCCCAGTCAGAGAGAGGTGTACGATAGGCAAAGCCAACAAATACTCTTACTGATTATCATGAGCATGTGCCTTAGCATTTCCTTGCAATGAGAAATTCAGAGAGTAAAACTGAAAAAGTTCTGTTTACCCAAGCATCTTCAAAAGGAAACAATAATGCTTAAAACGGAAACATTCCTGGTGCTATATGAAAACAATCTAATAGCATAATAGCAATGAAAAAACCCTCCATTTTTCAAGTGTATAGAATTGAAAATGTTTGGTAGTTGTACACCGGTTAACTATTTTCAAATATATGCACACAAAAATTAATGTTGTACAAAACCAACTCCCACATCCAATGATTAAAAGCCACATCCTAAGAATTATAGCTATTTCCCAAAAAACAAATGAAGACTTACACTATGCCCATCTGTTGTAGTGATGGGATTAAGTGTAATATGCCAGCCCCAAAGCTCTCTTCTCAATGACAGTTTCTAGTGACAGGTACCCATATACATTTCCTTAAAGAATATGAGCCTCTAGCAAACTGACTTGACTGCAGTCCTAGCTTTGGTGACCACAAATATTGCAACAATAAATAGAAACTACTTAAAAATACTGGGGTTTTTAACAAGGACACTACCCCACAGTGTATATACATACAGACGTACATATGTATACACACAGAGCCCTCGGTAGATTTGTCCCCGAACGTTTGGGCAACTGCATGGTTATTTACATATCATCAAATGCTCATACTGATCTTTGATTAGATACAGGAAAAGGACTTTTAGCCATTGAGTAAATAATTTCAGTAAAAATTCCTCGAGCTAAATACAGTCAAGCAAAGTGGTGATTTCCTACAAATCTATATTCCTTGAGTAATGTCTGTAATATAGCTTCGGCGAGTTAGATTCGATGGCTTATATCCATTGAGATGTTTATTGTTTTGACCTCTTTGGGACTACAGTGCAATGACCTCTTAATTTCTGGTGACTTCTCTCCTATGGTAAATGATTTTGAGGGCTTGTCTGCCTGGGAAGGATACCGAAGGACAGTGTACACTTTGAATTTACAGCATAGCAGTAGGCAACAGAAAGCTATAGTCAGTCAAAACTATATTAAGTAACAAGAATGTCCATGTGGACAATTACTGTGGAATCACTAGTGTGTTGTAAATTCACAGACATACTGTACACTAACACTCTTGCCCCCTTATAGACAAGGCTCTTTACCCTTTCTTGATGAGCACAGTCCTAATTTTCTAGGGAAAGGAACAGGTACACACAGAATAAAGAGGCTTCAGGGATGGAAGTCTGAGCAAAGTACATATACAAAATGGAGGAAGGGTTTTAAGTCAGCCTGTTCAGACTGATTGGAGTTGGTTTATGCTTTAATGAGAGCTGGCTGGGAACTGGCTGGTTTTTTCCATGGTTAATTCTCGTAAAAATAGAGAGATATGCTCAATCCTGGTCAAACACTGAATTTCAACATACTACTAAAGCAATATTCTCAGAAACAAAAATATAATTTTGATCAATAAAATGTTATTGATTTAATAAGGGAAAATGTTTCATTTCAATTCACATTTTTATGTTATTTTAATACACCAAACCTTTGAAATGAAAATCAGAAAGTTCCTTTTTGATAAAGTAAAAATGTTATCCAAAAAAAGAAAAATCAATAGAATGTTTTTTCTCCCATCTTTTAATTTCAATGAATTCGATGTTTTCTGTCAGAAATAATGTTTTATCAGAAAATGCTTGATTAGCTCTGACTTCAGTCCCAAAAGATCTCTAGAAAGCCAGCTTCCCCTGCCCTCATGGATCGCAAGTCATGAAAACACTACTCATCAACACCCAACTTGAGACCTACAGTGCAATGGACCAAAAGCCACAAACACCTGACAGAGCAGCCTAACAGCAGAAAATTCGCTGCGTGAACATCATTACAAGACAGACTGCTGCAAGGGCTGCATCGAAGGTTTCAAATCCCCCAACTCCACCAGCCTATCAGCAGTAAAGGAGAAAACTGAGATCACTGGATCAGGCGTCTCCACTTCAGAGCAATACGTAAAGGCACTTGTCTGCATTACAACATCCATGTCCACTACCCCATTTGCTATTCCATGACTACTGAGTGTCATTTGACCCGTGAGTTTCTCTGCAAATTATGCACTTCCATGTCTGTACACCCCCCCCAAATGTACTTGCATACTTGGTACTTGCATGGTAATTCTGAACACTTTAGGCTTTGCCTATAATAAATAGTAGTAGTAGTAGTAGTAGTAGTAGTAGTAATAATAATAATAATAATAATTCTGATTCCCTAGTGGAAAGGGTACAGAGTATTTCCAGAGGGAGAAAAGGCACCTACTAGAGTGACAAAAAAGGGTTTTGTTTAGTTTTGTTAAAAAAAGAAAAAAAAAATTTTTCAAGTTCTACAGATTTATAAAAGGGAGCACAGCTCTGGAAGAGGGTCAGGTCACAGTTTTATCTTCGAAAAAGAACCAATATTCCTAGCATTAACAACTGGCAGAAGAGTTATATTTGAAGGAATGATTTGTTCTTTCTGGGAAGAAAAAGAAAATCAGCAGTTCAGTGGAATCATTGATATTTTGAATTTGATGCAATATAGCAATTCTTTCTGTGATTACTTAGACATTAATAAATGTAGCCCGTTTTATAGGCTATTTATAAATCACGTGTTTAGTATACAGCATGTCCAGGAGAAAATGAGAAGTTATTACTCACACAGAGTATCCTTCTTGGGAAATACACTTTAGTAACTGGATCAGAATTTACTTCAAGCTATCAAGATAAAAAGGCATTCAAATCAATGATAGCTTCAATCTGTCTTCAATCTGTATACAGTAGATTTAAATCTAGGCTAGTTCAATCTTTCACCATTAATAGTGATTGGCTTAAACAGAAAATGCAGATGCTTTCTCAACTTCTTTGTCTCTATATTGTTTTGTAATAGAATAAATTACAATTCTAATAATTTAGTGAAAGATAATTACTGCAAATATATAACTAGGAAAAAAAAAATGTTGTGCTTGTACCAAATAAGATTTATAAATAATCAAAGGTTTTGTACGTAAGCATTCCTTATGAAACATCGTGCTAACTGCAGCCAACTCTACCGAAAGGACGTGAAAGGCTATTACAATGGCTTGTATACGATGTGGCAATGCCAAAGAAAACTGGAGAATCCTTGTAATTAAATGAGCTAAGTTTCCAAACACTTAAGAAATCCCATCAACTCATAATTCAAATGTGCCATCTTGAGCCCAAGATACATCAAATCCATACAAGCATATAGGAGACTAAAACATAAATCAAACTTCATAAATATACCATAGATTTACCCTTCTTAAGGGAAGAATAATTTCCCATTCAGCTTGATGACTGTCTTGCTGCTATTACCAAACTGAGGTTTGTTCACATTTGATTAATTCTTACTAAGCATTCCTGTTTTGTTAAATTTAGAAATCTTCTCTTAACATGAACAGCATAACCTAAGTGTTGAAGATCTGTAGGAACTTCCATAAAAATCCCCCCTGCTAACTTCAACATTGCCAGGATTTCTTCTCTCCTTTTTGAACCTTCAGGAGATTCAAGCCTACTGATCTCTTCTTAATCAAACTTCCTGCTCAGTAACTCTTCTATGCCCATCTTTCCTATACACTTTTACAGTGGCACCCAAACAAAGATCATTAGTATAGTCTGTCCTACACTCATACTCTGGTGACTGTATTGCACATGCTGCCATAGTTTCTATAGTGCTACTGATGCTATTCCAATTTGCTTCTGTTGGCAATGTTTGTTTAGTAAGCCTACTCGTTTGCCAGAATTACCATGCACAGAGAGCACGGACAATCTAACAATTCCCTTTCAGTCAACTAGGGTTCTGATACCTAGCTAAATTTTGCTCAGCATGAACTGTGATTAACTAAACTGACTTCTACATGAAGTGATTTGTCTGAGGTGATTAAGTTTCCTAAACATCACCCACTCAAGTCGAAAACAAATATTCTAGGTGCAGACTATTATAATTAAGTTATAATTTATTAACTATAAGATAAAGGAACTACATTTTAGAGTTCTCCATCTCCCTTTCTTTTGCCCACGGGACTTAAATGGCAGCCATGTATGTCTGCGCACATAATCACAGTTACACAAGGTTTCCAAGTATTTTCAGGTAGACATTATAAATACATTCAGCTATGATGCACGGCTGATCAGGCATGTGCTCTGGGGCAGGGAGGCAGGTAGAAGCCATGACAGCTCAACTGGACTGAGCAAATGAACTCTATAATTTAACAGAAATAAAACTGAAGAAATGAATCAGCAGCATCAGTCTTATGCCGAGAAACATCACATGTGGTATTTTGCTAGCGAGCAGAAGTGAAAAGCAGCTTTTCAACTCTGTAAGAAAGTGATAGAAATGCAATCAACACCTAGAAAATAAACATTAGAGGTGAAAGTTCCCACTTCTGCCAGCACCAACTGACATTTCCTTCATACAAAGAGAGATGGCTGGGAAGACGAGAGAAGCCATGCAGCAGTGAGCTCAGGAGAGGCTAACCGCACTGCTGCTTAGGCAGCTTGGGCAGACACACCATACTCTGCAGTGCCACAGTTATACTTTTATCAGTGTCCAGGCAAGTTAGATGGGTAAGTGCAAGGAGGTCTAAGTTGTCCTTACAAGCATAACGGTAGTGCAGATGTAACTTCATTATCTCTCAGGACTTAGAAGTCAGTTTAGTCCATTCTTAGTTGCAATGGAACAGAGAAAGGGCAGCTGAGCATACACTGAAATGTTGCCATTAGTAGCTGGGTGCAAAGTAAACACTGGGGAAAAATGCACATAGCATACTGCAAGAGAGGATACCCTCTGAAATCAGTTCCCTAACATACAGTACTTAACACAAGTTGATTTCAAAGCCTGGCTTGGATTACTCATAACAAATGTTCTAACCATGTTGTGAAATATTAAAGATGTACATAGTTGAAGAACAAGGTTATTTGTGAGCTTAAATGCTTGTTCCTAAATTAAGTTCGGTTAATCTATGGATAATTGACTGAAGTTATTTACAATAAAAATAAAACAGCCAAGGCACTAAACTGTGTCCTGGAACAAGAATTTATGAAATACTAGCACAAGCCATATGAAATACATGGGCTAACATTTATGTATTGGCTAGTTTAAATAAAACCCAAATAACAACAATAGATTTAAAAATGTCCAAACATAGAAAATACAAACATGAGTGAAAGAAGGCTATACTAAGTCATTTTTTAGTAATTTTTCTTTACTATTTTAAAATAAAAGATGTCTCTTCATTATTTTGAAGATTTTTGGCTCCTAGCACTAATAATTCTATGTACAGAATCTAACTGTTCCTCCTGGGAAGCTTTTCGGCCTGTCTGAAAAAGAAAAAGAGCAGTTTGGCAGATGTAGAGTCTATCTTCTAGAAATTTGCAAAGCTGTACAATTGTTTGAATACAATTTTCTGGATCTATGTAAAATATTATTTATTGCCCTTAATAAAAAAAAAAAAAGGTGTTTTATCTCATTTTGTCTCTGCCTATGAAAAATATTGATAATAAACATTATTGGTCAAACTTTCCATTTTTTTTTTTCAGGAAGTTCAGAATTAGTTTTTGTTCAGTTATCAAAGAGAAAAAAAAAGATTCATGCTCTAAAAATGTAACTTTCACCTAATCTATTGCTGATTTACTAACACTGATGCCAAAACCAACCTAGTAAAAACAAGTAATCTCCTTTGCAATTTGCTTAAATCGCAGGTGTAGCATTAATAAAATTTGGGGAAAAAAAAAAAAGAAAATAATCACTTTCAATATGCAGTAATGGTGTCGCTAAGGTACTACCCTAAAGTTGAAAACTGTTTTATCTTTTTTTGGAAAAAGCAAAACAAAACCAAAAAAGACTACTGTACTCAACTTTTGATGCCTGGATGACTTAATCTAGACACAATGTGTAGCTGAAATTTGTTTCTTAAAATTAAAACTCCAATTAGTTTATTTAAACTTAAGTTACGCAGTGACCAATGTGCTTAGTCTATGAGAACTTTAACAAAAACTTTCCACTCCAAATCAGCATATCAAATAAGAGTCAAAACATCAAACGCTAAAAGATTGTGAATTGACACATTTTCATTTGAGTTTGAATTCTCCTTTAGATGATAAAAAATTGTTTTGATCTTTCCAGAGAAAGAATATGCATACTATTAAAGTATTTCTTGTTTATAAGACACACACACAAAAAAAATAGCAAGTAGTTGACTTACAGAAGAACCTTTTCAGAAACAGTGCACTATTTTATTTTTATTATAGTACTGTTTAGCAGCTCCAGACAATATCATCAGTTCCTATGCTAGGCAATATAATGACTGAAAGCATTCTCAGGCTAAATACTTATTCAACTTTTCTTATACGTGATAAAAAGAAATATTTTTCCTGTTTTATGAATAGGCTGCAGAGAAAAATATATGATATTTCAGTCATTCAAGAAATTTGTAGGATATTTGAGATAAAGCAGGAGCAGCAGCTCTGCAGGAGCAGCTCTCTGTGTTGGTTAGATAGGAAGACTAACCTCCAAAACAGAGACACTTGCGTCATTCCAAAAATTTAGGTAACTTGGCAGTTCCTTGCCCATCATAGTTTCACAAGTTTGTAAACTACCTTGTAATCCTGATTACAACCTCTAAGATACAAACACTAATTCAATCAGGAATTTTAGCAGGGTTACAGATGGAGTGATTTGTAGCAGAGGGCATATGGCTTTCCACGATAAGCTGCCTGGTAGCTTGGGACAGTTTCTGTGATGTGCAATTTCTTCATGTTTCAAAGCTACTATGGCTTTAGGTCTTCACAGTGAGCTGCTACTAGGTATAATTCTTGCTCTACCAACTACATTATCTGAATTTTGTTTTAAATGGGAAAATGGAGGGGGGGGCAGGCAGACAGCAGGGGTGGAATGAAGCTCCATATCTGTTCTTTGGTTTCAAAATATCATTTTATAAAATAAATTTGGCAGTTCAGTGTTAAAACTTTGGTGGAATATTTGTTATTAATCATATACCTTCTTGTCAATTGCTACACAACAATTCACATCTCTCACTGTTTAATTGAAGTGCTTTGTGTTTACATCTAGCACAGCAGAGGAGGGAAATTATCCCTAAACTATGAAATAAGAATTTTTCAGAAGCTGATGAATATTTCATTTCCAATCTTTTACCAAATGAAGTTAAGAATGAACTCTTTTCACTTAAGATTAAAATGACTGGATTCATAGGCTGAGAAGTTGCTACCCCCAGTCCTGGCAAGCAGCAACTTGTTACCCATTTAGCCTGTTCATTTTAGCATTACCATAAGGGTACACTCCATAATTTGTGGAGAGTGGTTACAGATACTAGATGAATGTGACTTTCATACTTCTTTGTCCATGCATACACTAAGTTATTATCCCTCCTGAGTCTCATCTTGCTGGGTATCTTCATCCATTAGCTTTGTTCTCATAGCTCTCTGTGCACACAATGCTTTGTCTGCCTCAACTTCACCTTCCTGACTTTTGAACGGAACTGCTTTACTGGAGTTCTTTCACATTGTACCCCTTAACAGTTGCTTTAAATGATGATAAGGAAAAAATTATTATATGATTTCACTGAGCAGGATCAAATCTTGGAATGTGATGCTAATTTGTTCATCATGTTTTATGATTATGCTTAAAATAATTATGTTGCTTTTTAATAATACGAGAGTACTGCTGCTAAAGACACAGAACCAATAAGTTTGTACCTATCTAAGAGAGAACTGACAAATCTCTCTTCATGATTATATCGTGCAAAGATTGACAAATAAAAGGATTACGTCAACTTTAAGAAGACTTCACATTAAAGCTTAGAACTGAATTCTTAGTACAATTCCTGCCTAGCAATTATGATATGCAAGTGAACTGGACATACAAGTCAGTGCACTAGCTCATATGACACGTTCAGTTCTTACGATATGCTCATTTTATGCTGTTTTAATTGTTGCCCTTAGTAGAGCTAAGGAAGAGGTCTTTATTTTATGTAGGCAGCATTTCAATCTAATCTTGCTATATATTTGCAAAATGTGAGTTTTCTCTAACCAATGAAGGTAATATATAAATGTAATGAAAATATGTGGAAAGCACATTATGAAAATATCGATGGAAAACTTTTAACTAAAAGTAATTTATTGGCTAAATAGCCCTAGAGTGTTATTCTGGAAACCAATATGATACTCAAATCAAGTTTGCACTTAATTTCAGTATCTATGGCCTTGCATATTGATTTCAGTTCCATCAGATAGCAAAAGGATCTAAAATGGTTTGAATAACAATTTTGTGCTAAAAACCTTATTCCAATTAAAATAGTTCTTCTGATGTACAAGATATATCACTATCCAATATTCCAAGGACAAACCCTTCTATTACTATCAAACAAATATAATAAGGGGGAGAGAGGTGAATGAAATATCTGTCATAACTGTTGTAGAAAGTCCTATGTTCTAAATGGCCAAAGCAACAACTGTCTAGTTCAGTCTATTACATGAATGTCCTTATAGAAGTCTGCAAAAAAAGTTACAATACAATGACTAAATCACTACATATAAGAATAGGTACTGCTCCTAAATAGTGTTGCCAGCTAATCAAGCAAACGAGAAGCATCAGAATAGAAATCAATAAATCAGCTCTGGTGTGTTAGGAATTAGCTCTTACTAGTTAACAAAAAAAATCTGAGAATACAGTATCCAACATATGTTTAAACATCCTTATTTGGAGATGGATTCACTACTGAATACATTTGCATGAAACATCTGGGTGACCATAAGTAAGTGCTCCATTAGCAGGGAATCATCTAGTAACTAATACCTAGGCATTTAACTGCTAAATTCTCTTCATTAATGGTTGAATATATTCTATTCCTGAGGAATACTATATAAAACAATCTTACTGCTCCCTTCTCCTATACATCTCTTAGAGAACAACATACTTAACTCAGCATCATTGGCATCCCTGTCTGCAGTGAGTGATTTGATAGGTTGAAGTTAAAAAGAACCATTTCTTTGAAAAGATCCTGCTTTCAAAAGGAAAAAGAAAAATTGCCATCTTCAATCCCCTGGCTCTTCTGTTTATTTTCTTCTTTTCAGTAGGTTTTTTCAATAGAGGTATCATGGTGATAATTATACATAGAAGGCCAGCCAGGCCAAGAAGCCTCTTATAGTGACTCTTAGGGGAGAGGGCACGTACTTTGCCAGGCAGCAGCACAAATTGGGTCCCTCAAACCAAGTTTACCTTTTCTGTAGCTCAGATGAATAACCTCTATATATTCCTATACACACTTTGCAATGCTTAAGTTAAAGAAAGATCTCAGTGGGTAACCAGAATGCGGCCTTCCTCTATCACAACATACTGTAGAACTGTCACTACACACAGTCTTGTACCCAGGTGGCAATCCAGGTATTTACAGTCACTTACAAGCCATGGAAATTCCCTCCATAACTCTGAGAAGGTGCTGAGGCACTTTACAATCCCAGACGACACAGCATACAGCATAAGGAGGCCAACTGTATGATCTATAATTCTACAGATGGAAGAATCAGCTGATAATCCCTGTCAAATCAAGGTTCTGGTCTACTGAGACACTTCAGCCTCCTTCAGCAATTATCTACCTCTAGTACTGCCAGAGTCCAATACTCCCTCACCAGCTTCTTTCAGATATTCCACATGTGAAAGGTATAACATTTAATATCCCCAGTTGCCGGGAAGGCATACATGGGTGAAGCCAGCTCAAACCTGCTGCTCTGTTCTAAGTTATTTTACTAGTTGTCCAGTTTTCATACTCTGTGTTGGACCGAGCCATGTATTTACACCCCCCATGCTGGTCTGGCTGACTCAGGGAAACATTTACATCACCAGATGATCTATTCAACTGTCGATAACTGCTTATCTAAACCAAAAGCCACCCTCTGGTCCCCTTTCTGTTGAGATAGTCAGCTGCTTTGCCTTATTCCCAGAGCTTCATGGGCACATCACCCCTGCCCCTCTCCACTGAGCCTTCTTCCCTTGTAGGAGTTTATTCAGTGAGTCACATTCCACCCCTAGGGATTTAGTCAGTCAAAAGTACGGGGCAGGCCTTAAAATATCAGGGGTCACCACACCTTTTATGTCTTGTTCCTTCTCCAAGAGAAGGCAGGAGGCTTCATACAAAAGCTAAAGGGAGAATTCTGTAGGGCTTCCATGGGTGGCAGCAGCTGTTCCAGTGCAGGGAATCATTAATATGAAGACTTGCTTGAATTTCACTACTAATCCATCAATCTGAGAATAGTGTACACAAGTCCTTAAAAGCTTTACTGGTGGAACTGAAAGATATGCACTGCTACCAGTTGGGATTAAAGAAAAAAGAAGCCTTTCTGTTAGTTAATATTGCCACAAAGCTATTCCTAACTGAAGAAGAAATAACCCAAAAAAACACTGCTCCCCCCTCTCCCTCCCTTCTAATCAAGTCTATAGATTGATAACCCTGGAGCTTTCAGTAACTGAAGGAAGCCAGTGTCTCAGTTACATGTGACAAAACAGACACCTGGACCTGGTGCCCTCCTCATGGCCTTTGACTGCAATGCCACCCCATCGGGGCAGCTCCAGCACACTCAGGGGCACGAGCAGGGCTGTGGAAACTTCTCCAGATGTTGTGAAGGAAGGGCTCTGCTGGGTATGAAGCACTGTAATCTCCTATCAGGGAATCCACCTTTAGTCAGCAGAATCAGGATCGTGGAGAGAAGAGACTCATCCTCTTTCCCCTCCTACTCCTAATGCCCAGGAGATCAATGTGATCTAGCTGTCAGAAGCATAAGAAAGGTACTTGCAACTTGCTCTGCCCGTTTCCTTATTATACTCAGCCAGGTGAGGTTCCTGGTTGTGCAAAGTAAGATTGCTGTTCAAGCTGTACAGCTCACCATCTAACAAGGTTCACTTTGGGGTGTTCACAAGCTCTAGTTCTTCAGGATTTCTTGTTGGATTTCATATACCGGGGTAAACGTCCGTTCCCAGATTATGTTGGTTTCTGAATGAGTATTTTGCTAATGCTTACATGTCCATGAAGTCTCATTGGGGGCCTATTCACTAGTTCACAAGCAGTTTGTAGTTTTCCCTACAGTGCTGATAAGCTTTGTTTTCCTTAAAGAGAGGCAATAGCCAATAATCATTGTCCCAAATAACTGAGTAAAGGAATAGCAGGTCTTGATCCCAAAGTATGGGAACGGAGGAAACCCAAAACCTTGGCAATAGCAATCTTTGGCCATCCTCAGCTGATAACTGGTGTAGCCTTTTTACAGCCTGTTGAGGTTTAAGCTCAGCTGGCAACTAAGCACCACACAGCTGCTCACGCACTCCCCCTGGTAGGATGAGGGAGACAATCAGAAGGGTAAAAGTGAGAAAAACTTGTGGGCTGAGATAAAGACAGTTTAACAGGGAAAGCAAAAGCCATGCACACAAGCAAAGCAAAACAAGGAATGCATTCACTACTTCCCATGGGCAGGCAGGTGTTCAGCCATCTCCAGGAAAGCAGGGCTCCATCACACGTAACAGTTACTTCAGAAGACAAACACTATCACTCCAAACGTCCCTCCCTCCTTCTTCTTCCCCCAGCTTTATCTACTGAGCATGACATCATTCGGTATGGAAAAGCCCTTTGGCCAGTCTAGGTCAGCTGTCCCAGCTGTGCCCCCTCCCAGCTTCTTGTGCACCTGGCAGAGCAGGGGAAGCTGAAAAGGCCTTGACGAGTGTAAGCACTGCTCAGCAACAACTAAAACATAGGTGTGTTCTCAACATTATTGTCATACTAAATCCAAAACACAGCACTAGACCAGCTATGAGGAAGAAAATCAACTCTATCCCAGCTGAAACCAGGACACAACCTTATAGATATAATAAGAAACATTGTTTCCATTGGGTATTCCTCTGAAGCAGAAATTAGCCACAATTGTAATCTAATAAATCTTCCCCTCATCCAGGTAGCAAGTCCTACCACACATATCCTTCTTAGTCACTCTTTTATGTATTCTGTACAATGAAAGTCTGCATAAATCTGTCTTTAACAGATCCTCTCGGAGCAGGTGACCAGAGAGATAGACAAAGTGCTATCTTTAACAGCAAAATGTGGGTAGAAGTTTGCCAGCTCGCAGAGAGGATTGATCAGATTTTATTTCATTATTGTATCCTTTTACCAATATGTCTGCAAGAGAAATTAAGGCTACAGTTTCTATTTTGGGGGGTTATTTTTTGTCTCTTATGTTTTGGATTTGTTTATTTAGCCCTTGTCTTTAAGGATAAAAGTCTGTACTGCCTTCCAAAAAGCATGGTAACATTAAAATTGTAGATTTTGAATCAGTTTTCTAGTTGTAATAAGCTTGTGAAAGCTTTACCATGATTTTCTGTAATATTAACATTGGATAATCTTCAAAGTGCAGCACACAGTTGTTTGCCACAGTTGACAAAACGAAAACTTGGAAAAAAAAAAAAATCAGTTTTCACAAGCTAAGAAGATTTCTTTTTCTGAGCTTAGCACAAAAAACAAGTCACTGTAAGTTCTGTCAGATTTATATCTGCTCTGTCCCAGATCTGTAGGATCTCAGTAGGTTTATCCCTCAAATTATAGGAGACTGATGCTGTCAGCTTCTGTAACACCAGCACTGAAACATAAAACAAGAAAGCCACCTCTATTATTCTTTACATGTGCTTTTCCCCCTCATTCTACTGTGGTGAGAAAGGAAGAGTCATGACTACAACTTTTAGAAACAGTCATCATTTCTATGGAAGAAAGAGGCAGAGCTTAGGTCACTAGAGCATATTCCCAGAGCAAGTTGGAATGAAACCCAAATTCCTGAGTTTTATCTTCTTCTGTTGCAAATATTTTGTCAATAGGTTTTACAGGTTTATCTTTCACCCTTATTATAGTGGCTAGTCCACACAAAGGACCGAATACTACTATCATCAGTCAGTTGGAACATACACTAGGTGACAAAAATAAATATGATGGGTTTCCACAGTTGAAAAATTGCTGTTGACTTGTATCAGTAGCAACACGGTTCCACGTAATAGAATTTCTAGGAGGGATTAGTTTGCTTTCCTAAGCGATGAAATAACACATGTTTGAGTGTCCAAAGAGAGTCTTGTACTCAGAGCTCTATGTTATTTTTTTCCCTATATGTGTAGTTGTCTGTCAAGCTGGATTTTTGTTGCTTTTTTTTTTAAGCCACCATTAGGAAATAGGGAAGAACTAGAGACCATTTATAGAAAGTGGCAATGCTATGTAAGATTAGACATATCCTTTCCTAAATTCCTACCTATAAGAAATTCAGCTACAAAAGTTTGCAAAAGTTACTACCAGCCAACTCCATGTATTCAATAATACCAATGAAATTTTAAGTGTAAGCTTTTTTTTTCCTAGATTGCAGTCTCATTTGCCATACTGTTCAGCTTACCATCAAGTTGATAAGAAATGCTAAGATATTATCAGATTCCTCAGCTGTTTTCTAAGATGGAGAACAACAGACACTGCCAAACACCGTCAAGTAATCTTCAATGCTATTGACAGATATTCAACAACCAAGAGCTAGTATTCAGCCCTGTGCTTTCCACGTGCAAATGGAAATTAGGATTCACTCTAAGTCAGAGGAATGACAGTTCCTCTTCACTTCTATTTCTTTCATGTCTGGAAGCCAGTATTTTGAAATGCAGTATTAAAAAAAATTATAAAGATCCAGAAGATCTACCTAAGTCCAACAAATTAGCCTTTCTTTGTCTTAAATAAACCAGGGAACTTCATAGGCTTATGCCTATGAACCACTGCAACCATGGCAACACCTACTTAGAAATTTTCATATGCTCTGCCATCACAAGGTCTCCAATCATTTGGGCCCTGTCTCTCACAGAAATGTATATTTCCGTTTTCCTTTCTGTCTATACGGAAGCCAGTTAAAAGAAACTCTACTTGTTTTTTAACTATTTGTATTTAAATATACTTGAAGTTAAGTAGATGAAAAATAGCTGCATTGTATCCCTCACAAATAAAATGTTAGACAATATGATCAGTTCTTGGGGAAAAAAAAAAAAACCCAAAACCAAACCCCACCAAATTCCTGATACTATATGCCACACTTCTTCTGTCAGCAATACTTTGCTTTCTAAGAAAATGAAATATTTCAATTGGACTTCAAACCAACATACATTACTGCACTCTGTAGTATATTTTTTTTCTCAATTTTAGTAATCCAATTCTACCCTTTTCTCCTCCCCTTGCCATTGCATTCAACTAAGTTTTCATTGTATTTCTGTTTTTCTCTTTAGAGCAAGCGAACAAGCAAAGCCAGCCAAAGAGTCTGCCCTTTGAAATGGGCAGTGCTGTATATCTAATTTGGATTAGTCATGCATTCATTCCAAACTAAAATCAATGTTTATGCCTTTTTTTTTTTTTTCTCCATCATGTGTTGGCTCTTCGGCAAGTTCCCTATTCATTAACACAAGTTGGCAGAGAGGAATTTAGGCCAGTGTGGGATTTATTCAGGAAACAGAAGCAGTATGGGCATGAGGGAACATTTCTTTCTTATAAGTGCTGTGCACACCTTCTCATGTGGATTTGTGAGCCATTTTATTTGCATAAACAGCTGTCTTCTTACCTCATTTCTGCAGCAACAAATAGTACCATGCAAGAAAGCTGCCATAAGAGATCCTGCTCTTATTCTTCAAACTACTTCCTCCGTTTCTCTTTGCAGCCGGCTCTTCAAACTCAAAAAAAATGAGCATTACATTATTTCCCAATTCTATTATAACCTGTATTGCAAGAATGAGATACCAAGACTTAATTCCTGCAGATAATTTGAAGCCAAATATCAATATCTTTTTAACTTTTAGCCATGTCAAAAATAATTATATCAACTGTTATTCTGAAATTAGAATAACATTCTAATAATTAAACAGGGAAAAAAATTCAATCAGATAAACAACAGAATTTTGAAAGATCAAAATACTACAGATGACTTTTAGAATTCAAAGAACTGAAAAAAAAGGTTTATGTTAGTACTTCATCTCTATAAAGAATATTTCACAGGCAAATAAACAAAACAGGAATACGATAGTATATTTCAGAAGCTGGAACAAAATAGACAAATATTCCAGGCCAACAAAAAGAAACAATAGTGGATTTTTTTTTTTTTTTTACAGAAGCATTTTGATTACCTTACTCAGAGATTTGACATAAAGATGCTATTACACAGTATGCCTCTAACTGTGCCACTTACAACATACCCCTGGTGTTGACTGATCTGTCTGACTGATCAACTATTGCTGTTAAGTTAGTCCTTATATGATATTGTACTGAATACTTACATCTCTTCTACAAGTGTCTAGGCCTATATTAAATGCAGATCTTTGGAAGGGCAGGGTTTTTTAGATCTCAGTGAAGAGAAAAGGAACTGACGCTTAATTTCTTTCTTAAGAACAAATAGTAGGAATTTGATGGGGGTAGGATGGAGGGCAATCCTTGGTCTCTTTCCCAGGTGTGCTCCAGGGGACACTGACTCTGAAACTCTGTTCTTGTACTTGTAAACTTATCTCTTCTGATGGCTTGCTACTTATGACATAGCACACACTTGTATTCAGCCAGAACCACGATGAGAAGCAGAACGTCATGTCTATAATTAATAGAAAGCATTGCCTCTGGGATGGCAAATGCAATGAAGTCTGTGACTTTCAGATTATCAAACAGCAAAATTTTGAAATAAAAAAATCACTAGAAAATATTCCAAACTAAAGGGAGTATGAAGTTGCAAAAAGCGGCATAGAACAGATGAGGTAGAGAGAAAAATGAACACAAGAAATGTAAAGAACATCTACAGCTTGTCTCCCTGCTTTTCTATCCCTATATTTTGACCTTTACCACTCTCAAACACCTCTCTTTCCCCTTCAGTCTCAGACTGATTTTACTGATTGCTTCCTTAGTCTCTCTTCCTCCTTCCCTGTAGTATCTTATGTAGCCTACCAAAGCCAAGAAGATAATGTACCTCACCGTATTTCCTTGCATCTCAAGAACTAAGACAAACATCAGTCTTCCTCAGAAGTATGGTTATAAATTTCACTTCTATAGAGTTCCCAAATATTCCTGTAAAATCCTTATTCTTGTAGGCAAGTCTCTCAATCTTAGACAGGAAACACCAAATGCCATCTAACATTGCAGCCGGCATTAATCCTATCATTTTTTTTTTCCATTTACTGCTGAGAAATTTGAAAATAAAGAAATAAATAACCTGTTTCAAATAAACAGAATAAAAGTTCTCGAAGGGAGAGAAAGAAAGGAGAGCAAGGAGCCTAGTCATGCATAGATGAATCAGAAGCAAAGCACCCGTGGCATCACAAAATATTGAAGTTGCCTTAAATAGGGATCTAGTTGAAAGGAATTTTGAGAACATCAATTTTATTTTTCAATTTATAATGAAAATTGCAAATGTTCTCACATGAAAACAAAGGTAAGTTTGTTATCTTTCCTTGTAATTTTCTTATGACAGTTGATAAAATTTTCTATTTCAGATGCTAAAAAGATTCCAAGAGCACCTAAAAGTGACTAAAGTGCATAAGCTCCAATAAACTGTTGGCCTGTTCAAACTCCAAACCCTGATTCTTTCCTTTCACAGACAAGAGAAACTACATTTAACAGTTTCATCAAAATCCTCCATGAATGCAGGACAGTCACAAATAACTTGGCAGAGGCAAAATCTCAGAAAAATACAAAAGTAAGTTTGTGTGCTAACATTCTGTAATACTTACAAAACAGTTTCCAAGATAAGCATTTTATATCAAACTTCTAAAATGGATTTATCAATGTCCTTCTCTTAAAAAAAACCAAAAAACAAAAACAACAACAACAAAAAAAAACCCCACACAACAAACCCAAACCTAAATAGATAACCTAAACTGATATTTTAAAATGTTGGAATGGGAGGAAAAGAAAGAAGGAAAACATACAAAATTGGTCCGCACATTGGAAAAATAATAACAATGCCTTTCCTACACAGTACTGTAGAGTTTTTGGGAGGAGGTTGGGAATGGGGGTTTTGGGAGGTGAGTTTTTCCCCCTTCCACAACTAGAGCTTGTAACCTGTTCACTTAGTCTCTTTTCATTACAATATGGGCTCCTTTTCTATTTTTTATTTTCCATAAATAAAGCCTGAAAGAGCAGACTGGTGAGAATTTGGGATTAAAAATATAAAAAAATATGGGGAAGCATACAAGTTTTTGCATCCCTCCCTACATGGGTCTTTAGGTCTGATCCTAGGCATTCACATTTTAATAAGAACTTCATCATATAGTTCATTTCAAGTATTTAAAATTCACTAATGATGATCTAGAGAAAATACAGATTTCAAAATGGTGACAATTTATAAAATAAACCTTGAGTTATTTTCTTTGCCTTACAGAAATTTGAGGTCCAGGAACGCTAGATTTTCATGCTTTTCTACAAAATTATAGGAATAGAAATTACATATAAAAATAAGAGATTCTAATACAAGTATTTTGGCTTGAATGAACATGCAGAAAGCGCTCTGCTATTATATAAAAGAGGTACGTAGCCATTTTTATGTTATTTTCCTGATCTTGAGTTGATGGCAGATCCCCTGCACCCAGAATCATGTATGAAAACGCAGGCAACTTTACAGGCTGAAGCAGAGCATCAAAAATATATGAGCAAAGTGTTTACACTACTTTTTAACTTTTTAAAAGCAAATACTGGCCATTCTGAACAGACATCCTAATCCAGGTAGGATGAGCAACAGCACACATCTTCAGTCAGAGATACCAGTCTTGCTAATAAGCAAGAAGGTTAGAAGGAAGGTTAGCATGATACAAAAGGGAATCTAATGTGAATGACAAATGAGGAACCAGACTTCGTAATGCCACTAAACAACTCTAGCTTCTTCCTGCAGTTTACGTTATGTTACCAAAGAAGGCTGGCAAGTACCAAGACTGCTTTTACTATTGCATATTTCCTTCACCTAATAATTGATTAACTATAAACCTGATCATACACACACATGTAATAAGCTAAAACAACATTTACAGTAATTGACAATTTTACATTCCTAAACAATATAATGCAGGCTGTATTTTCATAGAGAAAAGGAAGGCCTGATTACTCTTCCAGCCTTTTTCTCATTTCTGTATAGCTTTCACATGGAAGCACCCTTGAATGAAAAATGTTCTAACAAAGTACCACTGCAGTCTCAATTGTTTCCTTATCATATGAGGAAACATAGCAGATGAACCCTATTCCTCTGATAAAACAATAACCTTCCTTCTCTTTTGACCCACCCAGGCAGACATTCCACTGAAAATCGTTCATGATTCTACTACATCAAGGGTGACACAGACACTGATTTTTGCAGTGCTTTTTCTGAGCCCCAGCTCCCTGGGGATTACGTATGCCTCTGCAAACCAAAGTCTTAGGTGAAAACCAGAAATGCTTCAGAAGTAAACTGAGGGTTCTGCCATAAGAATGTCAGAAAATCCTCATCTTGAAACTCTTCCCTCAGTGCCCAGGTGACTTACACTGACCTGAATAAATTAAAACAAGTCGACATAGCAGTCAGCAGCAGTAATGTATTTGCCCTCTCAAAAAGGGAGGGTCAAAAATAGGTCTGTTCTTACCTGCTACCAGCACCTGCCAAGTAGCTTTGATGATATCAGCAATTACTTTCCTTCTATCTTTCCTTCCCACATTCTCTGCAGTTCCTTATTGAATTTGGAAAATCCTTTTCCAAATTTGGGTCCCAAACAGATCATGGGCTTTGCACCCTGTATTTATCTACTTGTATGCACACAGGTTTACAACACTTCTCTCTTTGTATCCTAAGGATAAAGCAGCCATATTTTCAGTATCATGCCACTGACCCATGTGAAGATAATTTCAGTCCCATTGGTAAAGTGACTGCTCTGTTGGAAGCCAAGACATGTAACCCAACCTTCTTGCAGCAGTCTTGAAGACTTTTCTGGCAAGTCTCATTAATGTCTCAACTCTGATTTCCTGAACTCAACTAGCAGGTGCTGAAATGTTGCCAGGACAAGGTAAACAAAATTCAACATACCCCATAAAGATTTTTTATTTTGCTGACTGCTTAAAAGGGTCTCTACTTAGAAAGTGTGCTTGTTTTAAGAAGAAATCACACCAGACAAGGACAAAATCTTTGAATCCTAGCTTGAAGATCATCTGAAATCTTTGAAACCTGAACTTCACTGAGGCTGTGTTTACATGGTAAAATTAAAAACTTTGTTCAAAATTCTTCACAGTGAAACTATCACCACTGCACTGTGAATAAGGAGCCCCTCCATTTAAAACTATGCTTGCTCAGCTTCCATGAAGCTTCTTGACATGGATACAACAGATCTACAGATCTGTCCTCCTGATTTCCAGCAGCTTACATAAAAGCTTAAAAAAGCAAGACATTTGTCTTTGTGAAGGGCTGGGCATCCTGGAACAGGTTCACCCCAAGAGAGGTGCCCACGCCTTATTAAAAGAACTGCTAAGCACCACATGGACACTCGCTCGGCCCCCCCTCCCCTCCCACAGTAGAGAATTGCAGGCAGGGGGAGTAAAACCCATGGACTGAGATAAAGACAGCTTAATAGGACAGCAGAGGAAGAGAAAATAAAATAATAATAATAATACAATATACAAAACAAGTGATGCACAACACAGTTGATCACCACCCACTGACCAATGCCCAGTCAGTCCCCGAGGAGCGATCCCTGCCCCGCCAACCAACTCCCCCCAGTTTATATATTGATCATGACATCATACAGTATGGAATAGCCCTTTGGCCAGTCTGGGTCAGCTGTCCTGGCTGTGCCCCCTCCCAGCTTCTTGTGCACCTGGCAGAGCAGGGGAAGCTGAAAAAGTCCTTGACGAGTGTAAGCACTGCTTAGCAACAACTAAAACACCAGTGTGTTATCAACATTATTCTCATCCTAAATTCAAAATACAGCACTATACCAGCTACTAGGAAGAAAATTAACTCTATTCCGGCTGAAACCAGGACAGTATGCTAGGAATTTGGGGGCTTATTATTAAGTTCTGTTGTGTTACTGGTTCTGTGTTCAGTATTAAGTTCTGTTGTTACTGGTTGTGACTAATGCCATTTTAGATATGTTCTGTATCCAGGACACCCACATAGGGCTGTTGCAGATGACAGAGGAGCTACAGCACACCTGCTCCCTTTTAAGGCAAGCTGCCTGGGGCTAAGCCAGTTACCGTAGAGTATCTAGACTAGTACTATATACTGAAGTTTAGCTATTTGAATAGCTTTCTGTCTCAGAAAGTTTTAGACTACTAAATTTTATAACGTTTACCCCACGTCATTTGTTAATGCTGAATTTTTTTTTCCCCAAACCAGAAGGCATGCTTTAGAACTTGTTTAAGTTCAGCTGAATGCCATTTGCTAATGATGCATCCTAGAAGGTTTATCTGCTTCACTCCAAATTCACATTTCGTCTCTAGCAGCCAGTCCAACTTGCTGTAAACATCTCCAAACAGCATGTAGTTACTCCATTCATTTTTATCTGTGTTGGAAACCATCATATCGTATGCATGGCCAAGAAAGCCAGGCAAGCCTGTCACAACCTGGAAGTCTCTTTTGGAAGCGTTTTGGCACTAAAGACATGCTGAAGGGAAGCCAATTGAAAGTGTCATCCAAACAAGGTAACAAACGTAGATAACAACACACATTCTATAGCAAAGGGGAATTGCCAAAAAGCCTACTGTAACATCGGAGTTGCAGATTGGTCTCTCCTAACTGACAAACCTCCTTGTCTCCTACAAATAAGACTCACACAGATGGCACAGAAAGAGCCACAGAAGTGAGTATTTTTCCCCGCAAGTATCCATAGTATAATGTTCACATAACATCTTTTGAAATATCTTCTATTTGATTGGATTTTTTTTTTCTTCCCCCCTTCCAAAGATAAATGGAAAAGCAAGAAGAAATAGGACTTACAGACGGCAACCTTCATGCCTCACCAGGAAAATTTCTCATGCTTTATTTCACCGACATTCAGATTTCTCTGCTGCATGCCTTACACTCTAATGACATTTTCAGTAGAGATGACTTAACGATCTTTCATATTTTGAACAAAATGGCCACAAACACTGTAAGTTATCCCATGTAGAACCTTCTCTGATCTTCATAGAATTAGGTGTTGGAATTGCATTGCCTGCTGTTCCAATATCTCTTGCTAGTACCATCAGGTTTTTTTCTCTCCACTTCGATTGCTGCCTAAGAACAGAGACCTATTATGATTAGCTTCTAGAAGTGAAGACCTAATGTCACCTAACAATAACACTATTTCCATCATCTCGTGCATTGTGAATCTTAACACTGACTCTAAATGACGGCATTTGTTTTCATCTTCTGCAAGTTTTCCATTCTTCCCCCTTATTAATTCTTTCCTCTCTCATTTAATATTTGTACATTTCGCCAGGGAGTTAGATTTGATCTGACTGCTCCTTTCGCATTAGTATTTTTACTTGTTACTCTATCTGAATTGTTTGATAAACACATCAGTGGCACAGAGGTAACTGTAAATCAAGTCACTTCTTTGATCCTCACATTTGCTATAGCTTTTGTTAGTGCGGTAGCTAGTTCTAATTGAAACTGCTGATAAATGTGAGCCTCTTATGCCAACAGCTATCCTCTTATTAGCTCTTCTTTCAACATCCCATATTTGCAATGCTCAGAGCAAAGATGAACCGCAGCAATAAAGCCTCAGCTGTTTCCTCTTGTTCCTAAGATCTTCTATGAAATCCACTCCAGATTTCTTGTATATTCATGCATATATGTAACTATATACATACAGATCTGCATATGAAATATTTTGTCTGCCTATGACTGGATATTAAGACTTGCTTTTACTTAATTTTTTTTCTTTGTTTCTTTTTTTTTTTTTTCTCCATAATGAGGGACAAGGAACACACTTTGAACTTCCATTTCCTGAAGTTCCTCTGTATAACTTCAATTCAAATGGGCAGTGAAGAACCACTCTGAGGTTACACAGCATCCAAACAACTAAAAAGAACCTGAAAGGACAGTTTGGTGTAGTTCCTCTGAGTGAAGTGGTGAGCAAGAGTCTATAACTAAGTGCAATTTGAAGATTTGGAAGTAATTACTTTCACATTGAAGCTGTAAGGAAAGCGTATTCTCATTTCCATATTAGAAAGACAGGGTGGCCCAAACATATGTTCCCACCCCTGCCATTTTGGGGATCTTTATGTATGTATACATGCACACGCACATAGAAATGACACATAGGAGGGCAACTCTGCTCTATAAATCTAGTGTGTGGGGTTTTTTTTATGCTCTCCGAGTAATTTGGTCTGACAATGCACGAGAATTAGTTTATTCAAGGGGTTTCTGTTTGCTTGGGATTTTTTTTGTTCTTTGAGGACTGCAGAACAGATAGCAGCACCACACAATAGAGTTGAGCATTGTTGTAGTAAAAAGGAGCATTCAGAGCCAAATGGGTGTTTTGTTAACATTTTAGACCCTAGCAACAATACATTGACCTTGCGATATAACAAGACTAAAACAGACAAATATTTTCAAATACTTTGTTTTATGAGGTTCAGCACAGAAATAACTATCCTTCATAAAGTCAAAATCTGAATGAAAGAGTCAATATTCCCACAGTGCTTTCAAATACGCTGGAATGTTGCATTTCATACTGCTTTGTTTTTAATGCTTCATTCTGCTCACAAGTCCAGTGATGGAAGTCGCTTGGAACCATGTAATGATTTTATTACAGTTGCCTCTGTTCTTCCATTTCTCATCATTCCTCCTATTTGTTTGTTACAGTCAATTGTTACGCATTGCTTCAAATTAAATTGTAAGCAATTTGGGGAAGTACTATGGTGGATATTCACAGAGTGCATTAGCATAAGGAAACTAAACCCTCTATGCTTCCCCTGTTGTCAGTGAAAAGACAGGAACGGTTTCAATTGCCTTCCCACTCCAGAACTAACACCAAGCTTCACTAGAGCTGAAGCCTTTCCTTCCACTGGCAATAGGAGAAGCCTGTGGAGACTAGCTATCTCAGACTGAGGTTTACTAAAATGCTGGGAGAGGGGGGCTAGGGACCACAATTTTTTTCTATGTAAACAAGAAAATAAACATACACAAGAATAGCCATAGGCATTAGATCAAAACCCCATCTAGCCCACTATGCTGCCTCTCGTGGCAAACTATAGAGATTAGCTGGGGAAGTAAACAAGAGAATTATGACAAAATAATTTCCTCAAGTGTTCCATGAGCTTGCAACAGAGAGACTTCCTCAATTGAAGGTGGCATCTCTGTATTTAGGGCCTTTGATGGATTTTCTCATCACAGAATGTTCCCATTTGTTTCTCATATTTTGCACATTTATAACTTTAGCACTCAGAACATCCTGTAGCACAGCATTCTCCATACTCTTTGATTCCAACTCTTTACATGAAGAGCCTCCTCCTCTCATTTGGCTAAGCATGCCATGTACCAGTTTCATTTAACACTTCATTACCATTTCATAAAATCATTTAGGTTGGAGAAGACCTTTCAGATCATCGAGTCCAAATGTAAACATAACACTGCCAAGTCCACCACTAAACGATGTCCCTAAGTGCCACATCTACAGGTCTTTTAAATACCTCTAGGGATGGAGACTTAACCACTTCCCTGGGCAGTCTGTTCCAATGCTTGACAACCCTTTTAGTGAAGAAGGGTGGGGGGTCCATTCACCTCATGTTTCTACATTTCTATGTCTATGTCTTAGCTCAAAGATGAATTTACAGATACTGCATGTTTACTTCCAAAACAATAATTCAGTTTGTGTTTTACGAAGAGAGTATTCTGCATAGGCAGAAACACTACCATGAGAAAATAGACATGGAAATACAAGAAAAAGTGAACAGAGCTGAGTTCAGCAAACTAAGCAGATAGAGTACCCTTGACCAAGCAGAAAACCAACAGGTGGTAAACAGTACTTCCCATCATGCATCATGAAAAAAAACTGATAAGCAAAATCAGAAGCATAACACTCTTACTACCACCACTGAAAGAAAAAACAGTACTTTTAATTTAATATTAAAGCAGTGTTATGATATCCAGCTCCTTCTAAGATGTTACTTGTGACAGTCAAAATCACTTTGATCTGATGATAGTGAACTTGCTATTTTATAACACTGGATAGAAAATTCAGCCAGCAGGTGTCTTAGGAATAAAAGCAAACAATCATCTCTTAAGTAAAGAACACCAACAGTTTTCCACACCTCAACATTCCCTGAAATCTGTCAGTTTGGTATTTGATACTTAAAAATTGTTCCAAAATACTCACTCACTGACCGATTTGGACAACAACATTTGCTGACTTCATTTCCAGGCAGAGGAGCCTAACCTGCATGACAAAAAAGTATAAATAAGACTTAACACAAATATAAACTACTAATTTCAGTATTACTACAGCATTTGATCATGTTTAGTGATGGAGAGGAACAGCACTGAGGCACTGAAATATTCCCGAAAAAGCGCCATTCTGAAACTAGAAAAAAGAAAGAAGTCCAAACTGTTGGCAATATTTTCTGGTGCTAGTGTAAGATAAAGGAATTGGAACAAAGACTCTAGAGAGCAATAGAAAATAGTGATCTGGAAGAACGAAGAAAATCATGTGTCAAAAAAAATACATTATCACCTTTTACCTTGTCTAGTCATTTATACCATTACCATTAACTATGAGATCAAGAAGGTAGTTTTATACTCTTTTTTACTGAAACAAATGAGCACATAGAATAGTGGACGAGGTGTCTTTATTTCAGGTTGCTAATGTATAGGCAGAGAAATCTTTTCCAATCAGGAGAATATGTCTCTAAAACCCGAAGGACATGTAAAATCATACTGGAACTAGCACAACTTAACTGAACCTAATAATTTCCTAGGAAAAAACCTTCAATTTATGCAGTTTCTTCTGTATCTATTTTTTTCTGATTATATTACACTAATTAGAAAAAGCCTGACAAGCTCTCTCGGGAAAAATTTTAAGGTCCTGATCCTGCAAGCACTGTACGTATGCCCAACACTGGCATGGCAGTGATACTATCCAAACCAATGAGACTATATCATGTTTTAAATTACAGAGAGGAAAAAGATAGCTGCAATATCAGAGTCTCAGCCTCTAAAAAGTTTCTTCCTTTATACAAACTCAATTTCCCAATTGCTAGAAGAGAAGACAATTGTTAGAAACAGTGAAAAAAGTTCATTTTGTTTTTTTCAAACAGCAGCAACACGAAAGTGTCTGTGCTGTACCAAGGGAGCTGACGTGGAACAGAGCATAAAATAAAATGAAAAAAAGAACTTCAAGAGAGGCGAAGAAAGAGAAAGTCAGCTTAGGTGGAATTCACAGACCAGGAGAAATACCTCATGACAAACTGCCTGAGGAAGAAGTGGAGATACTTAAAGAGATGCTGATGTTTTCAGAGACAGAAGTAAGAAGATTGAAAGTTGTGGATCTGAATCCCTGAAGGGAACATTAAGCTAAAAAAGTCTATTGAAGCACATTAAGGCAGAGCCTATTTGTACATTCTGCAGCTGAAGCAAATATTCAGAACTAAGGAAGATTACTACTATTTAAAATGTTGCAAAGACAGTCTCATATAGACTTGTCAAGTTAGACAAGAAAAGACAAGACCGAGAAAATGAAGATTTTACTGTTCAAGATTTTAAGCTAATGTGCTAATCACACCAACTCCCCCTCCAATTCCTTCCTCTTCAGTAGAGCAACTGGCTAAGTGATAGAATGAGGCAAGTCTCCCAAATGGTCACACTTTTACCTGAAGGAACATTTCATTTACTGTATGTTTTATGTTAGGTAAAAGTAGGTTTGTGTTACAAGGATTCTCTAGGGCTTCTGTGATGAAAGAATCCAAGATTACCTGCTACTTCTTCCCCTCGCCCCCAAGTACTTATCTAAGAATACTCTTAGACATACATGTACACGAACTCCTGTCATACAGTGCACAGAAGACAATCAATCTTGAGGCAGGGGAAAAAAGAAAGAACAAAAAAGCACCACCATGTCTATGAGTAACAATATCAAGCTTGTTCTATAGAAATACACAATCAAATTATAAATTCATTCCCATCTTCATCCCTTACCCCAGAACCAAATCAAGTAGACAAGGCATGTCCATCTGCACTGGAGTCAAAAGCAGGACACCCTGACGGCAAGGGTGAAAGATGGGGCCCCAGGTGGTGCATTTCTCAACCCTTTTGGCATGGGGGGAGGCTTGAGCAAAAGAGCAGTCATCCAGTGGATTAATACCTGGCTGCTGGTGTTGTAGGCTTCTATGACCACAGGACCTCCGGAGCAAGGGCTACTAAGTAAGGATGGGATCATCTGACAAAGTGGTACATGAAAATTTTTTACCAAACCTCTAGTGAGAAGGGTTTTAAGCTAGATATGCTGGGACAGAGCTACCATAACCTGAAGAGATGTGAATGAAGGAGCAAGTGGTGGAGCAGATGTGTGGAGAACAGCAGGACAGGGAGTCTCTCACCCTGTAAAAACAACGCAACTTCAGGCCCATATCAAATGCCTGTACGCCAGTGCACATAGCATGGGGAACAAGCAGGAAAAGTTAAATCTGCAGCTATGCACAAACTTCTATAGCCTCAATGGGATTACAGAGACACAGTGGGCTTGGAGAGCTGCGAGGGAGGGATACAGGCTCTTTAGCAAAGAGTGGGCAGGTATAGAGGAGGAGTTGTGCTCCAGGTAAATGAGAGGATTGAATGCATCGAGCTTTGCTGCAGGGCGGGTAATGAAGAGTTTGATAGCTTACGGGTAAGAATTAAAGGACAGGCCTACACAGATGATACTGTAGTATATGTCTGCTACAGACCTCCTACTCAAGAGGAGGAGGCAGATGAAGCCTTCTCTAGGCAGCTGGCGAGAGCCTCACAATCACAGGAGCTGTCTCTCACAGGTAACTATAACCACCCTGGTATCTGCTGGACAGATACAACTGGGCAGAAGCAACCCAGATTTCTGGAACAAATAGAAGGCAATTGCTTGCTGCACGTGATCAATGAAACAACTAGGGGACATCCTCTGTCATACCTGCCACTCAAAGAGAAACAGCTGCACAATGGCAAGGGCAGCCTTGACCGGAGTGACCATGAGACTGTGGAGTTAAAGATACTGAGACGAATGAGCAAGATCAACAACAGTATTACAATCCTGGAATTCAAAGAGCAGATTTTAGCCTCTGTAGGGACTTGCTTGGCAGGATCCCATGGGAAACTGCCTGGGAGGCCAAAGGGACCCAGGAGAGCTGACTAATGTTCAAGGTCAGCCACGTCAGAGCACAAGAAAGTTCATTCTACTTTGCAGAAAGTCAAACAAGCACAGCAGAAGGCCAGCACTGATAGACAAGGAGAGCTGCTGAGTTCAGGCACAAAAGGCAAGGACACAGGAGCTGAAAGCAGGGACACCTACTCGGGAGGAATACAAAGACACTGCCTGCATAGATAGGAATAGAGTCAGCCATGCTTAGCTGCAGTTCAAAGTAGCAAGGGAGATGAAGGGCAGGAAGAAGAGTTTCTGTATATACACTGCTAGCAAAAGGAAGACTAAGGGGAGTGTTGGCCCACTGCTCAGTGAGGCAGCAGACCTAGTAACAAGCAACAGGGAAAAGGCTGTGGTACTTGGTGCCTTTTTTTGCATCAGTTTCCACTAGTGAGTCTCAATCACAAGACAAGAACAAGTGCTTATATTCGGATCAATCCTTTCTGGAGCCCTTCATAATGGAAATATTTTCATCTATTACCTGTCATTTACTACATGTCAACACATAGCACACAGTCTTGTAACTGACACCTAAAAAACAACCCCTCTTTATTAATGTTTTTATATACATTTTGTTTTTAAAAGAAAGGTCATTGACTACACACATACCTTATATTCATATAAAAGCATGCTCAAGATAGTTTTCCATATTAAAAAATTTCCATATTTATTAAAAGCATTTCACAGTTCTAATGAGGTGGTTTGTATCTGCCAACCTATTGCTCAAGAGACGCGTGCAATTTAATGATTTGAATAGTTTCCCATGCTAGTCTCCCGTCACATAACCAACAGAAGAGCCATGCTTGCACTGGCAATTCACCAGCGCAGTGGTCTGAGCAAGCCAGCCAGAAAGGTCAGGCAAGACTGATAACGGAGTCACACAGGGACCAGTTTCATTCCATCTTTTGATTGAGGGATGGTGACCTCTGGAGAGCCACTGTCATCATCTCCTTTGCTCAACTCTGATGTGTCCAGTAAGTCCCAAAGCTGTTAGCCAGGTGAAGAATTGGGTAGGTAGTCCATCATGTTCAACCCCACTGGAAAGGTACACTGAGTGGGAAATTATCTGCTTTAAAAAGCTACCAGTGTCCTTATTGCCAGATTAAAAGCAGATAATTATTACTCAGGATATTGTTGGAGAATCACCAATATGTATTCAAACCTTTCCACCAAACACAGGAAAAAGGGGAAAACTTTCTGTATATACAAAATAACATTCCTGCAGGCCTTATTTCTTGCTACTTCTGCAGTGACTAGTATGCCACTGGGAAAAGAATCCTCTTTTGGTAATTGACTTGTACTAACAAAACTTGTTTGATACTGCATTTATATAAAATTTACCCCCTTATTGGTTTCCTGTTCCTCTACCATTTCTATATTGATTATCTATTATCACTGTAATAATTTGTTCGTTTACATATATATGCTTTTAGAAAGCATGCTTAAAACCAAAAGGCACAAATCCTTCTGTTCTTAATACGTACTTGCCTGTGTTGTTTTCTAAAACTTAGTCCCAGCATCCAGAAAACACACAACTGTTGCAGCACTGATTCAGACAGGAGGCACTGACAAAGACTAACAAACTTTTCCAAATGCAAAAGTTTGGCTCATGTTAAATACTCTACTTCCAGACATTTGTTTTCAGTATTAATACAGCAGATAAGCTATACTCACAGCAGAGAGACATCATGCCAAGAGAGAGCGAGATGTGCAAATCAAGTTTTGTACCAACACACATCTCTGACAGGGGCCCAAGATTTGTGGACATGGGGAGAAAGACTCAAAGGCTCAGGTTTTAACTTGTTGATTCAGAAAGATCATTGGCCAAATATAATTCCTTCCCACTCATCTTCAGATATAATTAGCTTTTTTGGTTTTGGTTGGGTTTTTTTATTGATACATTGTGATACCGATTCAAGTTTGGAAGAAGAATGCTGTGAAAAAAGTAGTAATATGAAACTATCTCACACTTCCTTCCCTTCTTTCCAGAGAATAAAGCATTATATCACAGAAAATGCTTAAAATGACACAAGTTGAACTTGAAATGGAAGAAAAATTACACATTGGCCTTCTGAACATGGATGGATTTCAACTCTCCAGTTTCCTTTAAGTGTTTTGGCTCACACATCTGACTGATCCATTAAGTATCAGTTCTGTTCCATAACTGGATGGCTCTGACCCTTGGGAAGAACATAAAGTCATACTTTCTGAAAATTACTGATACTGATAACATTTCCATTATGAATACAAACTTGCACAGGTGAGAAAGGTGTAGAGTGCGTTACCAAATGTAAAAAAACCCAACCAAACAAAAAAACCCACCATACCCCAAGGAGTAAGGAAGAAATACCCACCACCATCAAAATAATCCCAGGGAAAGATTTGGGTTGCCGTGAGCTTGCTGTAGCCCTACCCTTTCCTTCTCACCTGAAGATCCACTTTGGGTTTATACATTTTCTAACATGCTTGACATTTTGCTCCTTTTTTGAGCTGCACCTCATTTCCTATACATGGTGCATTTCACAGATGTTTGTAACATGTTCTTTGTTCTCTTTTTTATCCCTGAAATCAGTTTTAATTCAGATCCCCAGGTAGCGTTCTTTTAACGATGAATAGTAAGTATTAGAGAATTGCTTGTAGCCCAGGCATGTTTATTATCATCCCATACCTTTACTCCCACATGCTGCATTTTTATTCTAGCACCACAGATAGCTTATTCTACACTGTCGAACTGCTCGTTGGTAGTATTTTCTAGGAACACAATTTGTATTCCACAAGAGATGTTACACCACACAATTGTACATAGCTAAGCAAAAGTTAAAAGAAAGAAGGTAACAGTCACCTGGTCATTAGATAAGTGCTGCCACAACTAAACAAACTGGAAAACAAAAAAATAATGAAGACAGGCCAAGACAAGACCCAAGACCCATGTTCTTAGCTCACCATAAAGCGTGTGGTCTGCTAGTACCAACACCACCACTCCATTCACCAGACGATGAGGTTCACTGTATAATTTTATGTTGTTATCTTAAAAGAAAAGCTTTAAGTTCTTTATTATTACCATGTTCATCATTATGTTAGCAGAGACCAGCAGATCTAGCTACACAATATTATTACTACTGGAAGTTAATCACAAAGAAATACAAAGGCTGACTGAAAAATTACCCAGTTGGAATATCTTGTTTCCTAGTGTTCTTGAGAAACAGCAACCTCAAGTAAATTATCAGTGTAGTAGAGCATCAGCAAAAGAAATTTGTAGACATGAGAACTAAAAAAAAAAACCTGCAGCATGGATTTTTTCCTGTCTCCTGTAGAGAGACCTCAGTTTCAGATCGAGATTTCCACAAAGACCAGCAGGTAAATAAAACAAACATTTACTCTTCTCCTTTCAGAACTGTTTATCATTATTAAGAGTGAAGCCAATGCTATGTCGATTTAAAAGATCTTTTACCAAATATAACTAAGACTTAGCTAGGTCAAGAATTCTGTGGTCTAAGAACATTTAACACTGGAATTGTTCCAAATTCAATTAATACTTGCAGAGTGCTCTTAAAACTACATTTTCAAACAGCAGTTTTGCATTGAACAAATTAAGCTGAAGAACTTAAAATTGCAACTATATTAAACTTTAATTTCAACTATACTCTTTTGTCTTAAAATTTTACTTGTAACCATGATTTCCTTCAGGACAGTGTATTTTGCATGGTCAGGACTTAATTGCATTCTCCTTTATAGATTCCCTGTAATATCTCAAAGCATCCAGAAACTCAATTTCCTGGGCCTTAAAAATACACTCTAATATGGATCTAGTGATTCCTTTCCCAGAAACAGCTAACCATTCACCATCTGATCAATAGCTTTGTGAGTACCAGGGCCTGTGAACATGAGGCTGCTTCTAGCTGAGGGCCTCATCCACTCTTCCTGGTCAAGCAACCTGTAGCAGATACTCACTACAATGTCACCCTTAGCTGTCTTCTCTTTGATTCTTACCCATAAGGTCTCAGTTGGCTCCTCATCCAACCCCAGGCAGAGCTCCATGCATTCCAGCTGTTGTCTCACATAAAGGGAAACTCCCCCTCCTCATCTTCCCAGCCTGCCTTTCCTAAAGGCCCTATACCCCATGTGAACCATCCTGCCATGTCTCCATGATCACAAGATTGCAGCCCTGCAATGGCACACAGATTTTTAACTCATCATGTTTACTCCTCACGCTGCATGCAATAGTGTGTGCACTTCAGAGAGGCACCCCAGCACGCTGATTTCCCAGAAAGGGTTTGGGGGATTTCTCCATACCGATGCTCAGTAGACACTTCCCTGCTTACATGCAAATGCCAGAGGTTACCCTGCTTAAGTTCCATTTTCTTGAATCCGGGATCACTTTCTGTCGCATCACTCCAGGCACTTTGCTTGTCAACCCTGTCCATCACACTCTCACAGGGCTGCTGGTAACTTTCTCCCTTCCCCATCATCTCTATTTTAAAGTGTTATTTAGAAACTCCTAATAAAACAAGTATGTTGAAACTCCTAATAAAAAAAAGTTGAGGCTACATCACAGTCCAAATGGGAGTCAAAAGTTTTCTTGAAGCAATTTTACACCGCTGTCATACTACTGATTTTAGGGACACAATACAGTCTCACGTGTGCAAGAAGTCCACTATCATATATAGTCTGTCACATCTACTTAGAATAAGTCATGTGTTTCTGGATTTTAGTCAAAGTAAAACCTAGGGCCTTTTCATTGCAATAGGTACCTGACTGCAGTTATGCTTGCCCATTTTTCAACCTACAGAATCTTCTCTCCTTCATTGTTTCAGTAGCAGTTTCTGCACCTTCTCTTAGGAAACAAAAGGGTTTTAATTCCCTCAGCTGACTATGCCACGTACCTTGCTTCCTACTTTTACATATTGGGAAAATATTTTCCCAAGCAAACTATGTCATAAATAGAAGAACAGCAATTACTAGGTATCAGGTTCTGACACCTACTCTCTGCTCACAGACAGTCCTCTGCTTAGCGTGTTCATTTCATTTATGGATAATCTTGGTGAAGAACAAGTTTTGGCACCAGCTTCGAGTTTGGGTTCTGTGTTTGACATCAAGTAGCTAAAATTTAAGATCTAGGCTCTTAAGAGACAGAGTGAAATCCAGCTAGGCACTGCAGAACTCTAACTGATGAACCCTGATCTTTCCCTAGTCAAAGAAGGAAAAAAAAAAAAAAAAAAACCACAATGTTATTTTGTCTTTTATGAGGTTTGAAAAAACTGTAGTCAATAAAATAGGAGCAATAATACCCGTTTAGCCATACAAATAAAATACACTATCAAGCATTAAGTGTCATTATTTTAATTGACTAGCAGAGTGATTAATCTTCCTCTAGATACCATTTCCTGTGAGACAGATATTCCCTCCTTTACAAATATGATGCTATCGATGTGGACATACAAAATACTAGGTCTGGCAAGAAACAATAATGGAGTGCTTTATAATTAATTAATATATACCATTAGGTTTGATGTATAGGAGCCAGAACTACTCAGTTGTTCTTCAACGATCTCTCACAGGACAATGCTTTCGTACCATCCAAGTATTTCTTATGGTAAGCATTAATTTATATTGGCAGGAATCTTTGGAAGAGAGCCATTTGTCAGCTTTTCAAATACAGGCATGCATCTATGATACTACAGCAGCAGGTATGTAAAAAGAGCAACTTGGGTGTAGGAATGAAGCGATCTTTCTGGAGTCTTTGTTTTCCTGTTTCTAACATGCACCCAAAGGCAACAATCAAGACTGCTTATGGATCTCATTAGCATTTAAACTAAATTCCCCTATACATTAAGTTAGAATTGTTTAGCATTAAGTTATATAATTTCTGATCCTGGAATATAACTTCATGTTAATGTCTTTCCTATGGAAGAAGGAAGAAATCTATATAGAAAATCCTCGAGAACTGCTATTAAATCCAGTACACAGCAGAAGTATGAATTAGCTTGCTTAGCAGATGTCCAAATTTTTATTCCACAGATTGGCCTAAAGGCACCAATAAGTGTTTAATGCCTTGTTGGTGAAAGTATATCCTTTTGTCAATGTACACATATTCAGAATTTAAGAGAAAATGACTTTAAACAACCCTGCCATTCCACTGTTAGATATAGTAGCCAAATTCCTATTTAATCACCTATATCTTGTCAAGTTTTCCCTTGACTTGCTTATTGATGTCTTCTAGGGGTTTGCCTAGCTTAGAAAACACTCAACAGCCAAGAACTCCAGACAGTCACACATTAAGACCTTAACAGTGCCACAAAAAGGAGAGAGTTACTTTTGCTTCTGCGACTAACAATCATTCCTTCTTTGGGATATATGGATACAAGATTCATGAGAAGGAAACAAAATTAAAACCATGAAACAGATCAACTGAGATGGAAGCATCACAGGGGTAGATTCAAGGCAGCAATATATAAGATACTATATTGATGAGGGACCTTATTCAAGAGGTCCCTAAATACAGATCAGCTCCAATTCAGTTTGCCAGTAATTTCCCTAATTTAATTAGGGACCAATATGAATTTTAAGATCGTGAAGATTTAATTGAGTCAGGCTTTTTGAAAACTGCTGAGCTTTTCAATTTATGCATAACAAATGTGAAATAATTAACCCATTTCAGCTGTTCATAACTTTCGCTGTTCTTAACCAATTTTTATTTAAAAAGACAATAAATCTTGCTATGTGTTAACATACAGATATGTACTTTAATAAATTTGCTCATAATATTCTCTGTCTTTTTGACAACTGCGCTGCCAGCTTCTAACTGGGAAAAACACATGTTTTGCAACTTGGGACTTATTATCCAGTCAGGCAATGGCAGTTTCAGATTCTCAGGCAAATGCAATCTTGCAGCCTAAAAGTTATTAGCTTATAGTATATAGTATGGCCACTTACACCATCGCGCAGAAGATAATATATAGTAGAAGGTATGCAAAAAGAAAAGAAATTGCTGTGTCTGCTGTAGCGAGAAAGCAAAAGCAATCAATAACTCTAAAAATAGCAGATTAAGATTAGCATTTTAAACTGACTTACAATTCCTGTTTATATTAATGTAGTTCCGTCTCTTCCTCCCCTTCCTCCTCCACACACAGAGGTAAAAGCAATGGAGGTCTTCAGAAATTTAGGCTAATATCAAATTCAGTACTAGTCTCAAGATTCAAAGCTCTAGCATTAGAATTAATAGCTATCAATCCCACAGAGGAACAGCTCCTTTTAAAAAGACTACCAGCTTCATTCAGGGAATACTTATATTGTGTTCTAGCTAATAATTTAACATTTCAAAAACAGGACTTTGAAATGAAATATGATTTTAGAGCACACTAAGGATGATTTAAAAGTTCTCCGAGGAACAAACATTATACTTATGACTGTTTAACACAGTGCAAGATCATGAAATTAGAAATGGAAGATTCAAATGTGAATTATAAAGCACCTACTAAAAATACATACATCTAGATCCTGACTCAGTACAGGGAATGCGTTTCAATTTGAGCTCAAAATTAGTTTATATTGTTGCGACAGAGTCCTCAGACAGACACCCTGTGAAATCATGTATGGAGTAGTGGGAAGAAAGTGTTTAAGAGTCCAATTCCCAAGTTTCGTTGCATACAGTATCAAGCGGATTGTCAGATGGTACCCATAGCAGAGAAAAATAAAACATTATCTTTGCTAGACTCATCATTATTCTGCCTTTAATAATCACCTAATGCAGGCAAGCATTTCACCAGCTTTCAGAGCTACAGCAGGGAAGGAAAAAAAAAAAAAAAAAAATCAGCCTAAAGCCAGGAGTGCGCACCCAAAACTACAGAAAACGTTAAGCAAGGAACTCAGAGGAGAACCGCGGTAGTTAGTAAGATACCTTATCAGTGAAAAAGAAGTAAAGTTTTGCAATAGCATAAGGGCATGACCAGGCAGTCCAGCTGGGGACGACACAGAAAAATCGTCTGTGTGTTCTGCTCTTTCCACAAGCTAGCATCGTGCTGCAAAAAGGAAGCCCAAGGTGCCTGGTGCATTCTCCAACAGAGATATCTTGTTTAAGTAATAAAAGCCATTAAGTCCAAACTAGAAACAGATGCTAGCCAAAATGCTAAAGCAATTATGGAGGGTTGCAAGTGGAACCTCAGAAACGTACTTTTACTTTATCCTAATGTTACATTATTCTAACACATCAAAAACAAACATGCCAGCCTTACATTTCATCTCATGATAAAACTGACAGGGCTTGCCCATTGCTGCAGGTATAGTCATCTTCAAAGCTGTGGTTGGGAAAGTTTCCCTCCTCATTTTGTAGTCATCCTTCTTTATGCAACACTAGTGGACTGTACTATTAGACACTAGCAGAGATACAGACCAAAATCTTGTTCTGGTCTGAATAATGAGATTAAAAGGCTCAACACTGCATGACCCAAGACTTAAAACAAACCAACCAACCAAAAAAAAAAACCCACCAAACCAAAAAAATATGGAAGTCCATCTGCTTTGTCAGTGTGCATTAATATTCAATTTATCTAAAGATATATAACAGTTAAACACTTTTACAGGCAAAAGATTACAGCTTCCTTAGGGAAGGCATGCATTCCCCGTCCGTGCTATGATATGGGTCAGACCTTATTAACCAGCTACGTTGAAAGCTTTAGTAATTTGCAGTGACACAGGTAAGAGCCCAGCATACCAACCCAGCTCTTATTAACTAACAGTTGGCCACTAGATATTCAATGATATATCAAAGGAAACTTGGTAAGCAATGAGTAATGGTTTTTTTCATTTTACAGATTAATACACTTGCTATTTGTTCCAGCTGGGTTATTCAGATTGAAGTTTAGCTTTTAGGGAGGGCACAACGCCTGTGATATGTTTCTGAAGATCCCTTTGAATTTTTCTGCATTTCCTTGTACTGAATAAGGTATGCTGAACACCCTCTTTGAAATCCACTTCTCTTATTGTCTCCTTCAGCAAACAGTTGGTAATAAGAGATGCCACACTTTCCTTTCATGCTACATCTGAAAGTGTTACTACTAGTACTGAACAAAGAGAAAGGAATAAATATTGATGGAAGGCTTTTTTCTCTGTTTAACCAGACTTGCAACCTTTTCTCCCTTGCTTCATGAAAACAAATTCAGTCTACCGATGACAGAGCAAAATGAGAGAATCCTCTTGTTGGGAAAGGTGAAGAGCAACACTTTTTCCAGTGTGGTGATAATAGGCAGCACAAACCAAATGTGTTTCCTTCACCTTTAACTGTTCAATTACTTGATTAATCACATTAACAGCTTCAGTGGATGAGTTTTAAGCAAAACACTATCTTACTACATTCAGAACATATCTGATGAAATTCCAATCCTATTTTACACTGTTCTGCAATATAAATCTGGATTTATTAAGCTTTCATGATTCTGGAACTTTCCTACAGGGACAGGAATACATTCAGCTTTGCTGAAAGATTTTCCTATACCCACATGCTATCATCTAAGCAGTGCAGAGACACTACAGATTTTGTATGTAGTCTTCTGAAGGACAGTGGGCCCGAACAAATGCAATAGCACGTGATGTACTGAAGGCTATCAAGGGAGCCCATTCACTATGAGCAAAGCAGAGCAGAAGACAGCTGTTACTTTTTTGTATGCGAGATTCAGAGCAAATACTGCAAAGCATACAGCAAAACCAGGCAAAGTACGGAGTGTTAGTTCAGGACTAGCCACTTGTTACATCATGAGGTGATTTCCCTTCTGTCCTTTCCTTTTAAAATAGGGGGGGAAAAAAAAAAAAAAAAACAGAAAAAACATGAATTGAGAAAGAAGACAGATATTTTCATGACTTCAGGTGCTCTAGAAATGCAAAAATAGCAACTTTGAAAAGGCAATGCTGCATTTAAACTGTGACAAATTGATGAAGTTAGTCCTACAGGGGAGTCACATGAACCTCTAAGCTGAAGAACTTTAAAAGATTCCAAGAGAGACTGATTAAAAGATATAGCTATTTACAGAATAGACTGTGTATAAGACACTTGGGTAAAATGGGAAAATTCAAATGAATATCAGGAATGCAAACACGAAAACACCAAACTTTAATCTGAATGTTTACCTAATATCAAGTAGGAGGCTGAACAGTTGTTTAAAAAAAAAAAAAAATCACTATTTAAGAGATTAAGGAGTCAAATTAGCAGTTTCATAGCTAGTGGTAAAAGCAGACAAAATATTTAAGTGACGTGATGAATGCTATCCTGAACTCAAGCAAGCCATCATATCAAGAAATAAGCAAAAAAAGTTCAAAGTAGAAACAGTAAATTGAGACAATTCAGGCATACTAATGGCAGGAGTGGAAGAAGCAAGAAAAAAAAGATTCTAAGATTGGCAATAAATAAGAGAAATTAGTATGAACAAAACAGGCTGCACAGAGCAAACATCAAGAAATAAATCAACAAAACGCACAATAAGGGGTCATGATGATAAAGTAAGAAAAGGTAGATAGCATGTTGTTACTGTCAATAAAATAAGCACCTTTTGCTCATCATTATTATTTTTAAAATAAACATTGTCTACCATGCTCCTTCACTTCCTTCTTTCCAACTTTTGTAGTGCTAAGTTACACCTGAACAAGTTTTATTTTTGAGATAGTAAAGTTTTTTCCCTCTTACACTGGTCTCAGATTTTAAGTGTGAAATATATTGCCCATATTCTGTTCTGTTTAGTCATCTCTTGAGAAACAGTCTGCAAAGGCACCATGTAGTAGACCTACATTTAGGAAATTGCCATAGCATTGCAGAGTTAGAAGCTTTGCTCAATGCCTTATTCTCTTGCTCTCTATTCTAAAATATTTCACTGCCCACAGACATTTCCTTCCAACAGATGTATCTGAGGGGAATGCAATCGCAAAGGGAAAAAAATAGTTTAAAATGTACTATGCCTCTCTGATTATAATTAGATTTGCACATGTAGAGATCTAAATATGATGCATATGTCTCTGCATCTCTACTCCCACGCGTGTGCCCATGATAGTAGTCAACCTTCACAGAATGCGTGTGTGATGAGAATGTGTAGCATCTGTCAGATGCTCCAGAGTTTAGCTAAATGAAACTTCCTAAGAGCAGGCCCAAGAAGAAGGAAGCTCTAAAATGTTTTAAGGATGCTTGCCTGATGTACCTAGATCTTGTCATCTAGCATAGTTTGGGTTTCAGTTGTCTGTTGACTGAAGAGTAGAAAAACTGTTCAGGGAGGATTAGCCATTCTTCAGTTCAAAACAAAGCAGCTAAAAGCTTAAAGTCCTAGCAGTGAAAGATCAGACATGAAAATTACAAGTTTGTTACATCAATCCCTTCAATTTCTCTGCTAGATAAGGTGAAAAAAGGTCAGTCAGGCCTTTCCAGCTTCCACCATCCATCTGTTTTGCTGCTCCCCGCGCCCCATTTCAGCTTATAAATTTAGTTATAAGCATACATTTTGAAGCCAGAGACCCACCAAAAATGCCACAACAAAGATTAAAAAATTCTTTCAGCTAAGTATTGCTGTATCATGAATTTATCTCCAAAGTAGGTTATTCTTAAAGTCAACAATAATTTTTTCCATATAAACATCCCCCATTAAAAGACACCTGGATGATGCTCTTATGCCCAGAATCAGTTTTACATGCATAGATGTGTTTCTTATATATTTATACCCAAACTGAAGCCAGGATCAAATAATTGAGGAAGTTATTTCCTCCTCCCTCATTATTTTTTTTCCTAAGGCTTTGCCACACTGCTATAGCTACAAAATCATATTGAAGAGTTCAGTTGAGTATGCTTGTGTGAAAGTGGCCAGCAGCACAACTGGATCCCAACATGAAAACCAGACCTTCTCAGTCCAGGTTAATTCTGAAAAGGCACCACATCGGCATCCCACTGTGCTCATCACAGGAATTACAATATGTACCTGAAACCAGTGTATGACCATTCCTTGCAATTGATCCAAATAGTAATGCTGTGGTATTCAGCAGGTAGTAAGTGAAAAAAATAAATTCATAATGCTTCAGAGGTTTAAAGTGCAACATATGTTACACAAATGGTGGCATTTACACAGTTAAAAAAAAAATGAATACCTGTGCAAGTTAACTGTTTTAGTATTAAGCCTTCTCCTAGGTGTTTTTTTGGTGGGTTTTTTTGATGCGCATTTCATAACCTAACTGTGCAAATTCACACAACCTAAAAAAAATTAGCTTTTGTGGTTATTATTGTTGTTAAAGACAGATGCACCCCTGCAAATACAGTTAAGTACTGACATTCATACTGTAGTTCCAATGGAGTGAATACTACACCAACTAGACAGCAGTCTGCATAATAAAATCCCATCACATTTAGTTGAGCAGCAGTAGACATGAAAAAAAGATTTTTCTGAAGGTTACATATTAGGATAAAGGTCTGGGAATTTTGATAACATTTTTCACTTGAATAGGATAATATAGGTCTTAAGGGAATGCAAAATTCAATTACATGCACATTGGAATACAATTCTGATGGGAAGAGCTGCAGAACCAAATAAATGTAGCTTCTCCATCCCCCACTTGTTACTTTATCAGTCACCACAGTCAAAATGCATCCTTTTCCTCCCTTGTTGAACTACATTCATTGATTGGTCCAATATGAATAAAGACACAAGAAAACCTTCCCTCCTCTTCCTCATGTCTATGTCAAAAATCTCACAAAGTTCATTAACCACTTAATAAAAATGGCAACAAAAATTATGTCTGAAAGTGACTAATAAAGACTTCATACAGACATCTCTCTCTGAGATCCAAATGTCACAATGATTTCAATACATCTAAAATACTCTATGGATGTCTTACTGATTGTGTACACAAACAAGTATAGAAAATAATGCTCTTTCCGCTCTTTCTGTCCATCAGCTTTCTGAGTTTAAAACCAAGTATATTTCCCAACTAAAAATACTTTAAAATTGCAAGGGCACCCAATAAATAACAATAGGATAACATGGACTAAACTTTACTAGATGATAGGATAATATAGATTTTTTTTCTTTATTGCTTACTGGCAGCAATTCAAATACTATTAAATTCAGATGCTATATTGCTACATTGCAGAGAAGTTTTGTAGGGATACACTACACAGACTGTAATTTGTTGCTCCCCATTTTATTTTTGGCTGTTGCAAATAGCCTTATTTTTGTTCTTTGGTCTTACTTCAGAGAACTGAATATTTCATTGAAAATGCAAGCTCTTTTTTTTTCTGATTAATGAACATTAGCTACTATGCTGAACAGGGAAGAGGGAGGGAGAAGGATGACTCACAAGACAAGAAGAATGCTGTAACCCAAAGATGAGCGCTGGATAAATGAGAATATTCATCTAGCAGGAGTGGAAAAATTAGTAGTTTCCACGAGCATCAGGAATGCTTTAAGATGCTAAATGGCAGATTACTGAAGTCCAAACAGAATACAGGGACAAATACAAGTCTTTCTTTGGTGGTTTAAGAGCTCATTTGAGCATCTAATTGTACTTCAGGCAAAAAGGATATGTTGTTTAAAGAAAAAGGGGTGGGAGGGAGGGCACACAGACCAGTTCATTTAATCGGGCCAGAACACAGAACTCTCAAAAAGACTTCTTGCCTAATGCATAAAGAAATATTTTAGTCATAGAGGCTAGCCCTGCCTTTTATGGGGACTTGATTTAATTCTAACACATTTCAAATTTTGAGCAACTTCCTTTTTGTTTCTTACTATCTCAGAGTTATTAAAGTAGGTGAGGGAAGACCAGTATCTCAAACAGTTAATGGGAAGCAGGGAAAAAGCTGAAATTACATACAGAATCCATCCTACCTAACAAGCCAGCCTTGTCCAAGACAAGGTTATTTTCACATCACCCATATTATTTATATTGCAGTAACCATTGAAAGCTTTATCTATGGACCACGACATCACTATGCAATGCACTGGACAACACACAATGATTAAACTCCTGCTACAAAGAGCTTTCCATCTTTTTATAACAGATGCAAAAGGTAAGCACTAAAATATGTACCTTTCTTTTCTCCTGTAAGGTATTAAAAACTATTCATAAAAGCTAACCAGATTATCCTCCTCTCAAATCACAAAATCCTTTGCCTGCTCTGCCAACTCCACCTCCCCACAGAGAAGTACATTCTACCATAATAGACCCATCAATATATAACAAGCACCATGCCTCCATTTCAACAGTCAGCAAAAAAAAAAAAACAACCACATCACCTCTACCCGCTGTCTTGGAAGCAAACAGAGTTCTACTTCATCTGCTAGTGTTAAAAAGGATAAAAATGCAGAAATTGTACCGTGGATGTTTTTTATCGGTACAAAGGAACAATTCAGTACAAAGAACTCCTAAATAGAGAGGGAGACAATAGGTCTACCTTTGCTATATCAGAATTGCAAAAGTAAACAAATACCAACAAATCAATGAATGTTGGGGGCGGGGTAAAAGCAGTTAATCCAATGGGTTTGGAGCAATCCATTTCCTTGCCACTTCAAACATAAAAGATTCTCTCGATCAAAAGAGCTGTGAAAGACTTGCACAAACAGTTTGCTTGGCAAGAGGAGAGAGCTTTCAAACCCACACCTTGTGCAAGTGCCTCCTCAAACTCAAAAATATGCTGCAATTGCTAGCAAAGTATTTTCACTTTGTCTGCATGTGTGGGTAGTGGCATGTGTGCACTATGACTTTCTCAAAATTTCAGCAAAGAAACATGCACTCAATCTTCGACCATGTCAGTTGTATTACCAGCAGCCCTCAGTCCCATTAATAAAGTATTACAATCATATGCCAGACTAAAGTGGTTCTCTCCTATACTGATATTAATGTTAAGAAAATTTAAATATTCCTATTTCATTATTACGAATACAAAATAGTTTAGACAATTAACTTGCTTGAGGAGTCAGGTGAGTAACCTCAGTAACACTACTGAGCTGCTGGATGAAGTCAGAGCAGCAAGGGCATTCTTCTGTTTTCTTCTTTTGTAGGGACAGGAAACTGGGAGCAACTATGTCAAATGAACACATTTCGCATGACACCTGTGACCAACCTGTTTGTCAGTATACTGCCATTCACAGTGTAGCTCAAACTTGCATCATAAAGTCATGATCATTTGTCTCAGCAGTTAAAACTAATACTGAAACACTCTTCAGAAAAAATTACAATATTTCTAAAGCAGGAAAGCAGTATAAATGCTGTTTTTCTCTACTGCCGTATGAAATAAGCAATAGAATAACAATGGTATGTGTCTGTATTGCTGAGTTCAGAGGTTAGGTTTCTACAGCTTGTGCTTAATACTATACTCAACAAAATTAAAAAATTAAAAAAGATTAGCAATTAGATAGTCAAAAAAGATTATCACGTGTCTAGTTATGTGATAAGGATTACAAGCAAGGATACACAAAAGTTACTACCCTCTACTTTTAATTTCACTTCTCTGTTTACTCTCTCCTCATTCCCTACTACCCCCTCTACTGTCACAGGCCTTAAACACAGATACTAAACAGTCACATAAAACATTTCCCGCTTCAAAAATTTATCCCAATTCCTGGAAAGTGGTGGCAAAAAAACCTTTCCTTCTGTTCTTGCTCCATTAAGTCTTACTAATTCCCTTAGTTATTGTACTAGTATGAAGGATGCTTATATTTTCAGCACTTCCCTTCCCGAGAGAACCATTTTATTTAACTGCTAAACTATGTGGAGCATCCTTGTTCCTCAGATAAAAAATGAAGCCAGGACCTCACTGATCTTAAAGATTTGTTTAAAGCAGCAGTGTGCATGTTGTTATAAAAAGACAAGCATTACATACTGGAGTCTCATTGTTGTCCGGGGTTAGAGCTTCAGTTGTGGTCAGCGAAAGAAAGATCCAGATAGTCTAGCCCACATACTCAAAAAAACAATACACTATCATACTTCCCAAAATTATAATCTCACCTTCTTTTAAAGTCCTTGTCAGTACCTTATTATGAACAAAATCAGGGTACAGGTGTTTGAGAGCACAGCTCATGTCAGAGCATAATTATTTTACTTTTAGGGAGCTGTATTTGCTGGCAATATTTTCCTGATACTGTAGACGACCAGAAAGTCTAATGAACTTTTCCATAAGATCTTGTGATACCGCAAAGTGAATTCATGTCAAGGCTAGTCTTCCATGCTGTAACTTATCCGCAATATCTAAATTATCTATAAAATGCCTACCATCAAAAAATAAAAAAGATGTAGATAATTGATGACAGCACATTATGCATATTTACTTTGTTCGTGTTGTGAGTTGTACTCAGGCTATTATAAAGATTGGCTTATATCTTTCTTCACCCAAGCGAACATTTAAGTTCTCTCTAATGGTTTACTTGGCCCCTGAGCTCATATAAATATTTCATTAGAATATAGTATATGAAATGCATTTTGGCAATACTCTTTAAAACATGCTAATTATAAGAGCACTGTCAGGTGAGGAAGGGAAGAAAAAAAATCCTTGAAGTAATTTCAGATGTTTTACAATTCTGCTCAAAAACATGCAATAGATTTTCTAGAGGACATAACACTGCGGCTTTTCACTGTAAATTTTTAGGATCACCCACCATACTAAAGAATTACTTCTCAGAAACCATCACTAATGTTTTAATGTTATGATAGCCTTTGAGCTTTCTACCACCAGGCAAAGCATTTTGAATTGTTGTCTTGCTTTTCTAAAGCCAGATACCTTAGTTTCTAAGACTTGTTTTAAATGTTTGGGGTTTTTTTTCTGGTAGGAACTTTCCAGAAAAAAAAAAAAAATGACATCAAAAAGACATTTTGGGGTCAAAAAGTTTCAGTAGAGAGCTTCATATCTAATCATAGTAGTTTGTTAGGTCTACTTATTTCCTCCTTTGAATTAGATCTATAAGTATTCCATAAGTCAAATAACATAGACTGCTTAGTCACTACATGAAAAGACATCTTTAATTATCCCAGCCTGTAGCTTGATTAACTTATTTCTCCCCGAGTTCCAAAACAAACTAAAAATCTAGAAATTCAACCCAAAATAGCCATAAGTTTGCATATGGAAAACAGGTCTTTTTCATATTTGTGCTATTAAGGAAGAAGCATACTAACCTAAAGGCAGGAGAAAGATGAGAAACTAAAAGGTATCTCACTTGACCTCAATATTTCAGAAAGTGATTGACCTTTGACTGCAAATGCATCACACAAACATTTCCCACTTTTAGTATAGTCCCCGTTCACTCATTTTAAAAAGACAAAACCAGGAGGGCAGGTGGCTAAGAGATAGAAGAGTCATTTTGTAGTCTGTTTCATGATTAAACTAAAATTCATTTAAGTAGCAAGGCTAAGCTTTCCAAGCCCCCCATTCCCTGATAAAAATGTAGTTTTAGGTAAGAGCACTTTGTAGAGCTGGAATCAATTCAGATATGCAGGTAAAAGTCCCTGTCAAATAAATTGGGATTGAAATTGTACCAGATTTGCCTCTTAGGTAATGCAACCCAAGGTTACTGTCTCATTCACTCCACTTTTTTTTCTTAGCAATACACATGAGGAAACATCATTTCTGTAGTATATTACTATTTATGATGGTAGTGAAGTGCAACATAGTTGCAATAAAACAGGGAAAGACTGATGAACTTGAGAAGAGTTTTTGGTTGGTTGGGGTGGGGAAGGTGGGGTGTTGTGTAGGGTCTAGCAACTGAGCCACGACCTCTAAGCAATAAACATTACTTCAGGAAAAATGGCATTTCAGAGTAAATAACATTGGTACATAGCAAACATTTTAACAATAACAAAGCCTTGAAACCATAGCAGAAAGACAAGACTGCAGTTCAGGTCACATAATGATTTCCAATCCAACCATCTATGCCCTACAAATAACTTTCTTAAAGTCACTTTTGAGGCCATATGCTAGGACTTCAGGCTGGATTCTTCATCGCAGGTCAGGTTCACTTCACATCATTAATGCTGTAAACTGAAAGCAGCTCAGAATTGCCCAACAACAACCTACCACACTCCTCTGACCCTTTATTCCCAAGCTTAAAGACAACCTGTAGGATTATTTTTTTTTTTTGGGGGGGTGGGGGGAGGGGAAGTGGGCACATCCAAGGAGAGGTAAGAAAGCAAACACTGATGGTGGCATTAGACTAAACTATGCCTAATTGCCTGCTGAGAAAGGTCAGGGTCATGTCATAAGCTTAAAGCTACAAGAAATCTACTTTTAAGCTCAAAGAGCTAACCTAAGCACAGTTCATGATTTATAGTAGTATAATTCCCCCCCCCTCCTTTTTTTTCTTCCTTTATTAAAAGCTTTTGAAAAATTAGTTTTGATAGTTTGGAGATGTCCGCAAAGAATTTTACACCAATATTTGGTAAGAAGCAGGCCTGTTTTAAACACTTTGAAAAGGAACCCTTTTCACTAAACTGCACTTTCTTTTCTCTGTAACTTAATACAAAATCATAAAAGCAGAGAAAAATCTGACAGAATAGCATAACTCATAAAGGAGATTTTATCTGTTCATGGAAAATGAAGTTCCTCCATGAGTACTTACTTATTGTAACTGAAAATTTATGTCCGTAATAGCTAAAAGTAACCCATCCGTTTTCAAAATAAAACAAAAGTCTATCAATTACAGTGGATCAATTTAACATCCGCTCTTCTGCCAGCTGCTCTAACTATAAGGCATTTTTGTTTCTTAAATGATATGAGTTGAGAAAGAGTCAAACTGCAAAACAAAAAATTTCATCCACTGACCAAATTTCTAATTCTGTTAAGTACATATATAAAGGAATCAAAGAGAAAGTACAAAAAATTCAAAGTGTTTAACCATTAACATGCATTGCGAGCAAAACTGTCTCAACTTGGGGAATTTTTACATTACTTAATTTGCTCCTAATTAATACATGCTTCTATCACAGACCCTGATATTAAGGAAAAGAGAGCATAAGCAATTAAACACTGAAGCAAACACCTTTTCTCCCCTTGCCCAGGGTCATCTTGGCCCACCCCATCTCATCTCCCTGCAGCCTGTCTATCCACCTCCAACTGACAGTGCCTGGCACAACACTCATGCACAAGCACAGTAAACCCCAAGTAAGCCTGGTCGTTTCCCTTCCTTTTTTCCAGACCTCGAAGAATCTTTCATTTTCTAACAAAGAAAAGTAGCTTTAACTGTTGGGATTCAAATATAACAACAGAACCTCTCTTCTTTCAGCCGCACTTAAATCTACATTTATCATTTTCTTGTGCTCTTGCAGGGAGGCATGTGTGCACAGCAGCTTTTTTGACTGCAGTCACAGTATAAATGTTTTACAACTGAAAGGAAAAGACTGCTTGGTATTTTGCTAGTTTATCCTATAGTCGCTAACAGTTACAGTACCTCAAGTCTTGCTAGTCTGGACCCAAATCTAACTTATTTTCTTATTCTTGTTATATCATATATAGCAAATACAGCATATAAGATATACAGCATTTTTTTTTTTAAACCATCAGAAAGCCTGCCCAACATCTCTGCACATATTGGGACAATTTTTTAGAAGCCATTATCCATAGCTATTTCACCACAAACATACCGGTAAAATCATCTATTTTTCTGGCATAGTTGAAACAGTTCTAGTGATTCCAGTATTCAAAGAAAAAGCTATATTTTTAGTGAGATAACAGAAAGTACAAAAATACATTTGTATTCCTATGGATTTATAGCAGTTTGATGAAAATTTAGCTATACAGGTATATAAAAGTAAAAAGTTAAAAATAAAAATCTGTGTCGCACATGCTTAAGAGCAATAACATATAAGAAATGAGATAATATTATCAGAAATAGTCAAGGGTTTAAGTGTATCAGTTTCAAGAAAACAGTTCATCTGTTTGGAGAACTCCAGGCACTCAAAGAGGAACCCAAATCCAGTTTCTCAATAACAAGTGAAGAATGAATAGAGTAATATACTCAGTATGGAATCTGAAAAACAAGGTTTCTGATCTTTTAAATCATAGTGTGCTAAGTAGTACTGTAGGTCTTAATTTATTAAAATACAATCTGTCAAAAAGATTATTATCCCACTGTTCCTGCCACAGATTCTTAATGGCCACTTCTTTCCAGACTCCCAGATGCAGTCAAGATAAGAGAACAACTTGATAACTACTATACTCAGTTCAGCTGCAGTCTCATCTCTTACATCTCCAGCTTTTTCAATATGACTGTAGACAACTAATTTTGACCTCACCATGCGATACTTACTCTACTGGTACCCTAAACCTACACTTCCCACAGCAGTCTCTTACCGTATGCAAAAGGCCGACTGTGAACAACAATAAAAAGAGCAGCAAGGGCAATCACAGCTCCATGGAAAACATGCTACCTTTAGAACAAGCAAAAGGTCAGACGTAACCCTAGAACTTGAACTGTGACATTACAGTATAACAGTACATAATTTCTTTCTCTTCCAGAGTCTCTCGGAAGCTTTTATAGCAAAAGGCCCAGCAAACTTGTGGACTTGTGGAGCTGTCTGTGAACGTGACAGAGGAAGCGCTGTCCTAGCTCTACCCCCTGAGCCTAGCACAGGCAAGGAGCAGTGAGAAAGCCGATACAAGGTGCTGCCAGGAGAGAAGCAGAGTTTCTGGGTGGCAGGGCTCTGACAAAAAGAAGGGTGCTGTCCCAGAGCATGGTAGAGCCCTCCACCTAGCAGCGCATCCAGAGGTACTGCTGCAGACACTGCCATCACCAGAAACAAAAGGATTCGAGTCCTTTACGTGCTTACATGGGAGGGGAGGTTGGTAATAAGATCAGTGCCTAGGCTTTCCTTTCAGACCTGCTAGCCTCTTGCCATCTGAAAAGCACGGTGTCAGAATAAACCAGCCCAAAACGCCTCAGAGAAACTGATGCAAGGCATCAGTTGTGGGGAAAGGTGTGAGGCAGGTAACCCACAACGTAGACCAATATCTTTATCTATTAATAAAATAACAACAATAAATCCCATTCAAAGATTAATTTTTCTCCTCCAAGGTTGTTATTACCCATGCATCCATACCATTAGAAGAGTCAGTAAAAGGGAATAATTAAGATTTAAGGTGTATAGTTTGTTTCCAATTGTTAAACCAAATTCAAGATGACTTTTATATTTTAATATTATGTTTATTTATAGTTTCTGAAATTAAGACATATTTCTTATTTGAAAATATATTTCTTTCCTTCCAATATTTGTTGATGATCTTTCTGTTTTTGACTGTTAGGTCTACTTCTAGAGAAATATCACGTGGAGCAAATGTTAGATTTTGACAATTAAAAGAATGATTCCTATTTTGTTTTCCAGCAAACTTCTGAAAACAAGGGAGGAACAAGCCCACTAGTCAGGAACAGTATCTCACTTTGACACTATTGCTAGTGACAAATATAGCTTTTGGGCACAGCTTAATCACATAGGAAAGCAGCACCTTTTTCTCTTGTGAAATATTCATTCTTATATGGTGGTCAAAGCAAAAAAAGGAAGACTTTTAGTAAAGTTAGACCATCCTTAAAGTTCTTAGACTTGGTAGATCATAAAAAGAAAGTAGGAAAGCTTAAATTCAGAGGGTTATTAAAAGATCTGAGAAATCTTGCTGGCTAAACTTCTATAGCACTATTAATAAAGATGCTTTTGTAGGTAGGAGAGAGAAAAAAGATTAAAAGGAGCAATGGACAAGGGGATGATTTTATACTGTATCTAATGTAAAAGGTGAAACTTACTCTCTGAACACTGACATATTAAAGGACATTTTGCTAATATTAGCAGTGATGACACTAAATCTGATTTTCTAAGTGTCAGAAAGTGCTGGTTTATATTTAATTTTGTTCTTAAAGCATGGTTTTGCTTTTCTGTCAGATGCACAGTTAATAAAAATATAAAAACGCTTTCCCCAGTTTCCCAATTTCTTTACCAGGTCTGGATAAATTTGGTTTGCTAATGTTTTAAGCATATGCAAGATAAATCCTGAGGTGTAATTTTCAAATTAATCTAAATGTCAAGGCTCTCTGCTTGTTAGTCAATGAGTAGAGTATTTTTAGTGTTTTAGGTCCAATTTAAACTCTTCATGTGAGAGTACCTACAATTTTATTTTTAATATTAAAAGGGTGAGTGATCAGAGCTCTATTTTAGTTGTGTAGGTTCTGCCTATGTCTTTGTCATCTCCCTTTGCTTGAAAGGAATCAGAATTGTCCCATGATGTTCTGTGATCGGATAATTCTTGCTTCTCTGCTCATTTTCTCGATCACCTACCAAGGAGCTTTTGGTTTTGGGGTTTTTGTTTGTTTGTTTGTTTGTGTGGGTTTTTTTTTTTAAACATGAAGGCTAATCACCTTCAGCTTACAAAAACACACTTCAGTTGTAAGTTTTATTGTGCACCATTGCAAAGAAACTAGAGAGAGAACCTACACCAGTATGTTACATTTCTGCAGAGGTGTGTCCCCCCCCGCCCCATTTGTTTTAGACTTGCAAGAAGTGTTCTGCAACAAAGGGCTTAAGAGACATAAATATGCCAGTGCTAAGTAAAAGGTAGAAAATATGACTCAGTGACAAGTTTCCCCAAACCAATAAACCCAGAAAAAAAGTAGCTACAGAGTCAAACACCAAGGCCAAAAGTTATGCACATTTAACCACAAGCCTCAATTTACTGCAGACATCCCATGTTTTTCTGCAAGCACACACAGAGGCATCCAATTCGCCTAAAATTGACCTTTTACTGAAGAAAATGACAGTTTGATTAACTCTGGCTGAGTTGATAAGTGCCTCACTTACTGGCCTATGGCTTGTTGTAGCACCTGGCTCACTTTGCCCACATTTCAGTGGCTCCATTTTGTGAAAGTGAACTTGAAGAGGCACGAGCCTGGACACGCCAGCTCCTCCCTCAAACGCTCTACCTGCTGCATGACAGAAATATGCCACCATCTTAGGGACAGAGAACACAACCGTGGAGCAGAGAGAAGAAACCCCCAGCACCCCGAACTCAGTGCTGCCAGGGAGCCCACGGTTCACCCAATTTGGGGCAGGGACACAAAGCCTGCACTTTGGCTGTTATCACACATCAAAGGAGTGCTGTTACCACTGGGAATACCGATGGCCAGGAAGCAGGTTACTTTCTTCCTCTTGCAAAACAGCAAGAGCTCAGTACCAGGCCTATGCCAAAACTTTCATAACTCCTTTTACTTGGGGGTGTAATTTCCCATTCTGTTGCAGTGATTTAAAGGAAAACAGCATGTAAAAACTTACATTCTTGCCTTTTTGAGTCTGGCCATTCAGCCTCTTTTCAAGCAAGAATCAGAAAGCCACCTGCCAGGGCAAGGCGTGGGTAGGGCCGCTCCAGAGGGACGCAGGGTGGCAGGGAGCATGGCGCCCTCCCTCCCTGAGCAGGCCCGTCCTGCAGCCCCCAGCAAGGCCTGCCAGGCCAGGGACAGTGACTGGGCTCGGCCACAGCCTAGCCGCCCCCAGGTGCCACTGCTGTCCCCAGCCCAGCTGGGAGGGCAGCCCCCGGGATGAGACGGGCTCGGGCCTGGCTCAGCGGGGCCCCGGGCCAGTCAGGGGCTGAAGGGCAGCCGCAGGCAGGGAGAGAGGCTGCAGCTGCTGCCTCTCCTCACAACAGCTCTCATAAGGGAAGGAACTGACCTTGGGCTCCACCTAGCAGGAGGCAGCGTGCTCGGGGCCCCGGTGCCAACAAAATAAGTCATAAAACACTTTTTGTTCCCATCAGAAAGAGGATTATCGGTAGGACTGCCATGCATGCTTGTCTGCCTATCTCCATTTTACAGAAAAGACAGAAGAAATAAGTCACCTTTAGCAAAACACCTCTACTCCTAATATAGCTAAGCTTTTTTTTCTATTAAAGAAAACAAACATTTTTATATAACTGCAGATCAGGGAGGAAAAAGAGGAGGCATCTGGGATACAGAAATCTTGCTTTTCTTCTAGAGCTGAAAAATAATTTTAAGCGCAAAGATTTTTTGTTACAGTATGCTTAGGAAAAAGCCACTAGGGGTTAGTCATCCCCAGACGTGCTTAATTGTTGTTGCATCTGGTTTCAGAGGGCCAGGAACAAACTGTCTGTACCTAGGCCTTGCACACATTTGATACGGCATGGAGGCTGCTCACCGTAAAGGCCGGTACCTCTAAGCCCAGCGTGAGATATTTTACAATGAGACATGCCACTGACTCGTCACAAGACGAGGAAAAAGGCCTCTCTCCTGATGGGAGGGAACCAGTATAAATAATATTTACGTGCAGGATACATCATTAGGTCTAAAGAGACGACAGTTGTACCTTGCAAGAAGTAGATTCACGCATGTTAAAAAAAATTAAGCATGACTGGCCCAGCCCCAGGGTAAGGAAGAAGAGGAGGAATGAGTTTGAGAGAGAAATTTATCCTCCACAGGCCAGACAGACTTAATCTACATGTAATTGATTATAAAAGGTCCACCAAACTGGGTGGCTCTCTCGTAGACGGAGCATGTCACACGGGGAGTACTGTAGGAGGACCTCACAGGTCTCCCATTTCGGTTACCCAGGCTAGAGGGAAAGGTGGCATCAACAGGGAGGGAGAGGCAGAAGCAGTGTCCAGTGACTTGAAGTGAACAGGTTGCTGAAGCTGAACGCAGATTTCACATTTCTTCTGAGTGGCACACAAAGGTCCACAGATTCTCAGTCAAGTGTCTCATGGTTTTATACTTCAGTTACATGGATTCACTATTTAAAGAGACTGCATATAAAACCAAAAATCCAGCTTGCAAATGGAAAAATAAAACTAGTTCTAAATAACAAATCTGCTTGTAGAATTACTCAAAAGATATCACTGTGAAAATTGCCAATGCACTGTGACATTAGTTATACATATTCGCCCTAATTTTGGAAGCTGTTTCAGCATCCAACATAATAAAATTCTGACTTTCTAAGTATATGTTATTGAGTTCACGCCTGTCTAGGTTCTTGGTGAATGACTTAAATATTTCTTAATTTCCCCTTTACTACCTGCAGCAAGTCTGAATGAGATGTAAGAATGCAGGACAGAATGTTGTTATCGTGTAGAAAAGTATCCGCTTTATGGCAATAGAGCTAAAAAAACAAAACAACCCTAAAATGCTCCAATTTTTCTCTTGGAAAGGAAGTAAAGTACCAAGATTCATCAGAGCAGATAAAAATAGGGAAGAATAAATAAGAATTATTTTATCAGATGGGTTGTTAATACTTATTTTAGAATACTAAAATTAAGCTAGGAACTCTGCAAAGTAACTATGAGGGTATTGCAAGAAATTATTCTATCATTCAGTTCCAGAGAACTTTAGTTTAATAAAATTTTCATGTGATCTGTTCTTCTTGGACTCTTTCTACTAAGCACTCACATAAATAAAATCCTGTAGGATTAGGTTTTAGAGGTAGAATCTTTATTTTAGTAAAATTCCTAGACACCAGAGCATCCTATGCCACAAAGCAAAGGATAATTTTTATAAATTTAAATACAGGTAACTAGGAATTACAACTGTGTAAGCTTAAGAAGAACTATGAGTGCTTTATCCAAGTGATCCTTCTTCCTTGCAAAATTCCATTACATCTATCATGTACCTTCATAGTATCACATCTAGTGTTAGTAGAAAGTGAATATCAAGCTAGATACGAGTTTTATAAAATGCATGTACAACAGAAGCTCTTATAAGACTTTATAAGTCAGTAGTATAGCAGTTCTGGCAATGGAGGGCCTTTTGAAGTAGGATTATAATCTTCATGGGTTAATAAAGCAACAGGAGCCTTCAGGAGGATGATTTCCACATACTATATTTGTGGTCTGGATGCAAGGGAAGAAAGTGGGAGTAAGCTGCAAATGGACTTAGACATATTGGTTTCCCAAAGAAAAAAAAAAACAAAACAAATCAGACTAAATACAGTAAAAACAGAAATAAGATTCCATTTTTAGAGAAGCTAAACTGAAAATGCAGGTTAGACGAAGATTTCTCTTGCACTAATAACCTGTGGAGAGTAAAGAGGAGCAAGACCCCTTCCTCCTCTGGCATCTCCCATGATTCTTCTGCCATTTCCCCTCCAAACTTCATGAGATAACTCAGAAACTTTGGGCAAGTCCTCAGTTGTTACAGAAAAAAAGTTGTATCCAACACCAACAAAACTGAAGTTCCCACAATGGCAATTACAGCCAACAACTTTAAAGAAGCAGCTGGTAGTGAATGGGTGAGGAGGGAGAAGTAGGGAAGGGAAATTTAGCCAGGTCCTTTTGGCCATTGAGGTGTTACAGATTCTTACAGGCCCACTCTCAAAAGCCTCATCATACTAACAGCTCCAATTTGTATTACCTATTAAATGCAGAGAAGTAACACATCCACATTCACATGTTCAATTCAGGAAGTTCTCATGCAACCATAAGCAAGAAGATCCAACCCTGGCAGCTGCTAGAGCCCCATGCTTCAGTCTCATCCATGTGGTTAGCATCTCAGACTCACAAGCAGTTATCCTGCACTAGCTGCTACTGCCACATGTAATGGAAGGAAAATGTGGAATTCATTAGCTCCCACAGTGTCCTAACCAGTTCTGATACGCTTTAGCAGAGTTGGTTAGTTTTTTTTTTTCAATTAAATAAATATCAGGCAGTACTTCTAAATGCCACTTCGATTTCTTTTCAAGAAATAGTACAGCTATGCGAATTCAAATTAAACAGAAATAGTATGTTACTTCTCTCTCTGTTTTGAGATACATGGAAAACTCACTTCAAATTAGGCATTCCCAAACTCAGTAATCTGAAACTGCTTATACACTTGTCTTCTGCTTTATATTTAATTGTTTACTCCTCTGTTATTCTACAGAACTATCCTGAAAGAACAAAAAGAGATTCTTTTAATTAACCACTCTAAGCTTTTGAAGATTAATCTTCAAAATATGCTACCTCATGATTCTACAACAAGCTTAACAGATTTGAGTTTTTTTATGAAAAAGCCTCCTTATCTTAGCTCTAAACAGAAGTTTCATATATGTGAAATAGAGTTGTTATAGCTTCCTTTGGTGTTCTTACCTGTCCTCTGCTTTGAGCCAGTCAATAGCCCAAGTCACTTTTTTTCCCCTAAACCACAACTCTGTCATTAAATGCTAATTAAGTATTTGATGTGTTTGGTTTGGTGTTTCCTTCCACTCCCCCTGCTCACATAGTAATGACATTTGTCATTTTGTTAGGCAACTAAGGCCACATAGTGAAAGTAATTCTAATAAGTTGCAACCAAGAAAATACAGGGAAAGAATAAGATCTCTGGTACAGAAAGCAGAACCACCCCCCAAAAAGGAATAAAAATGTTTTTCTTCCAAAATCTGTGAATGCTTTAGATTATGTAAAATCATTAGTAAATATTTTGGGGGTTTTGTTTGTAAAAATCATTGGCAAGTATACATCTCCTTTTTAATGAATCTAATGCTTTGAAAGATGGCCTGCAAAAATAGATAGGTTACATGGAAGTTTGTCACTGTCATTTGGTCAGCTAGATTCTTCAATCTACAATCAAATTCATATTCTGTTGCATGCTGTAAAGACTGGTATTAAAGGACATGTCTGGGTAGGTGTCTGCTAGATTTTGAAGACCAGAAATAATAGCAAAAAGTAAACAAATGTGTGCAATACAAAAGGAAGATGGAACATCCAGAAAAGACTTATTTCCACTATGCTGAGCTGCAAAAATATGAATCATCATCTGGTTAGTCTTGAATAGAAAATGTAGTTTAGGACTAAGACTAACTGCAAATATCAAAATACCACAGATGAAAACATTTTGGTAGACCAATAAACACATTTTGGGACCTTATGCTGTAGTTAATTTTAGCAATTTTGCCTCAGTCAGAAGCAGCACTTTGTTTACAAATATTTAGTAGGTCAAGTATGAAGTGTACTTTGGAAAATTCTGTGTAGAACATTTTAATAATAAACTAAACATTTGTCCTAATCTTATTCTAAATAAACACACAAAGACAACATAATCCTTCAGAATTAACCTTTGATTAAATACAAGTACTCACAGTAGAAAAGGAGTAGCTCTTCCTCAGCTCATTTTCCTTGCCTAAGGATATTACTTAGCAGTTTTTCATTTAATTTACTTGTTTAGACTCCAAGATGCATCCAATTTCAAGCTCTTCTATATAAAAGCATACCAAGGAGTAGTCCCCGTGCTTGAGCGTAAAAACAGTAGAGCGAGTAGAGAATTAAACACTGAAAGTCTTAGGTGTCAAAAGTGGTTCCTAATATACTCCTTCTTGGGCTACCACTGATGTCTCCACACCTGACTGTGGGCACAACAGTGAGTATTTCTGAATGGAAACTTAACAGAAACATACTGTGTAACAACCACACAGAGGCCACTGAAATTGGGGGCGGGGGGCAGGGAGTGATTAAGTGGCAGAGATTAGGTGCTTTCTTCAGAGTAGGCCAGAAACAAGGTCCTTTAACTAAGCACAGAACAACCACCAATCCCCAAATAGAAAGAACTTGGTTGTGCCACTAAGATGATTACAAATATCACCTTTTTTCCAAATGTCCATAGAATATATTCAGATAAACCTGCAAAGCTCTCTTTTCTCCACTTCTCCTCATTTTATCTTCTAATACACTTATATTAATACAGCTATGGACATGCACCTTTCCAAGAAGTAAACAATAGGGGCTCAACAATAATCTCAGCTTTTCTTCCACTGCTGCTGAAGCTAGGGTATGTATGTACCTTACCTTATTACACGAGCAGATGTGAAGGCTTATTCTGGTTCTTAGAAGTCTGATTACATAGGTGGCATGTAGTGAAAGCTAATGAGAGGATCCTTTCCCTTAGGTGAATCCTGTGGTATGGTTGACAACAGACTGAAATCAGTAGTACCGAGATGGGCTTCCAGAAGCTTATTCTACTAATAATGAGAATCTGTGGCTTATAAAGTAGAAGTGTACTAAAAATACTGAAGAAATTATCTTAAAGAGAGGAAACATTAACTATGAACTCCCTGGCTTTTCTCAGTAAGTGTCAAAACCTCAAAGCTATCGAAACATTGTTTTTTGCATTTAATATTTACAATGCTGTGATAGTAGCAATGAGATAATTATGGCCCTTCTGCTACGAAGGCCAAGACTCACAAAAGTCAAACATCAAGTCATTATTTCTGTCATTCCACTGGAAGGGATGAGGAGGGGAAAGGAGGGGAAAAGGGAAGAGGAGAGAAATGTAAGCTTTTTACTTTGAAATGCTGTCTACAGAAGCAGAATATCTGTTTCCAACACAAAGCAGTTTGTATCTTATACAACAGACTTACTACAGAGCGTTATTACTCCCCCTCGCCCCATTTTTTTTTTTTCCTCCCTTCATCTTTTGAATGACCAACTCAAAAGACCAATACAACATGCAAGAAGAGGGCATGGGAGGGGCACAGTCAAGATATCAGTTTCTGAAGTGCCCCAGTTTTTAGAGCCTGCAGTATCACAGGCTCATGAAATGTGATTAGCTACTTGGTGGTGATAATGCACAATATAACTCTTCATGTGGTGAAGCTAGTCATGCCACACTGAATTACTATGAATTTTAATAGGGCATCTATGCTACCTATGTTGTTATATGGGAACCCATTTTCCCAACATTGTCCATGTCTTTCAGAGATATGGTAGTTCAGCCTAACCTGAGAACCCCTTAAATAAAAACATTTCTGGGACTGTGCTGTGGGATCTCTTAAAATATATTTTTGCTCAACGTGGATGAAACAATATATTGGGAGCATCACAAAATGAAACAGGTATTTTGTGTTGATCAGAATTTTCTGTTGATCAGAATTTTCCAAAAATAATTTAGTCTATGTACAAATTTAACAACAATCTGAAATAATCTATTTTTCAGAAAGTGTTGTGACAAGTTAATTAGAAATATAATCTTCCCTTTTTATTGTCGAAATGATGTCCCAGAAAATAAATAAGAAAGTTTACTACTTGTAAATCCAAGATGATCAAGTCTCTCTCCTCTTTTCAATTGCTATACTAGAAAATATAAAGTACAATAGTAGGCTGCAAGATACACTAGGAAATTCCTCAGTGGCATTAGGTGCTGGTAAAGCTTCAAAGCAAGTACTGTTCCATTTTTGGACAACGTGATTCAAGAAAAGTATGGACCAGTTGGGATTGCGAGGGTTGGGGTGGAATTTTAAGAAGAGTAACAAGCATGATCAAGGCTGAAAGGAAATTATATTATTTGGTCTAACAAAGACTGAAGGAAGATGCGATAACAGTTTTTCTATCTTTTACACATTAAAGTATTAAGTAAAAGAGAATAAATGTTTCTTCATATCCAGTGAAGATCAGGAAAGCAGTAGTGGATTTAATAGCAACAAGGGACTTTCAGGTGAAGCACGTAGCGCTACAGATGGCTAAGTACTGGAAGAGATTGCCTGGGGAGGCTGCAGAATTTCCATTATTTTATTTAGAACAAGCTAGACAAATATGCATCAGGAATAATATAGGAAGACCTGATTCTGCCTTGGGGCTGAAAGTGAATCGTGACCTCTTTAAGATTCCTTCCAAGTTTGTTTTACAGGATTTCTGTAAGGATTCTTTGCTGTCTGGCCGCCTCAGACCCCAGAAAGCTTCCTGCCTGGATGCACAACAGGTTTTCACTGTTATCCAGATGAGAAACTAGCAATTGACTCAGACCATGCCATGCTGAGATGCAAGAAGTTTTCTGGCAAGTCAGCACTATTAGCAGAAAATGCTTTGACAGTTCTGCAGTAGGGCAAGATTTAAAAGCTTGAATTCATGGACAGAATGGTCCAGTTGTGCATGTGAACTTGCTGTGTGGATATCTTTCAAAGTGTTTTTCCTCAAATCACCTAAGGCCCACTCCAGACAACTAATCCTCATTTATAAGGCAATTTAATTGAAATCATGTTTACATTAGTAATATATGTCCCATGTGCTCATCTGGATAGGATTGTGTTAGTATTGTTGAGTTTGTTTATAGTCATATAGATACAAGTCCTTTTGTCACGTACAAAGATAACATTGTACCACACTGGATCACAAACAGAATGCAACTAAGAGTTGCATAACATCTCTTTAAAGATATATTTACTTTATTGTCTTCTCATAGGTATTCTACACAGAATATCTATAATTATTTCAAAAATCTGTCTTTATCTTCACAGCCCTTCATTACTTGGAACCAGGGTACCTGGACTAGGAGACAATTTTCTCAGGAGCAAATATGAAAAAGCAAGATAAATCTTCCTGAAGAAACCATAACATTGCAAATCCCACTGTCCTTCAAGTGCGAACATCATCTCCTCACTTGGTAATTAAATACATAAATAGGGATAAATATATTTAAAAAAGAAATAACCTGAAATATTTCTGAAGAAACACTTTGCATGCTTTTTTAGCTGTGAAGAGAATGGCAGAATTACACAAATGCCAGATGTTTACTTGTGCTGCTTAATGCATTGCTGGAAAAAGCTTAGTTAGTAACTAATCAGGTTGGAGAACGCAAGTAATTTTTAAAATCCTGACCATAATTTTGAATTCTGTTTGGTGCATTGTTGAAAAGACTCAAAGGTGATTAATCAGTCCCCAAATACTCCAAACTCCTGAAAAACACTTGGAGGAAATTTTACTAATATTTGCATAAAAAGGGCTAACTCTGAAAAGGAGCCTCACAACAAGGTATATGCATGCATCAAGGAAGCTGAACAATGAAAGGCTTCGATTCTTTAACCTTTAGTTGAAAGAATGTCTGCCTGGAGCTTTAATCTCTAGCAGGGAGATGGGGCAAGAAGCAGCTTCCGGTTTTATTGGATGTTGTGAATTTTAAGTTAAGAGTTCAAGACAAAAGTTATCAAACTGGAACAAGTTACAAGAAGGTCTATTCAAAAGATGTGCAGAGTATCTATAGATACAGACCACCAAGGATATCTTAAGATCATACATGAACTGTGATGACTTATAAAGGTAGTTACATTAGCTAAAAGAAATAATTTCTCTGTTGGGTAATTTAGCTTGGATAGAACATTACACTGTTGTGCCAACGGTGCTTCCAGTACCCCAAACTACCTCTCAGCAATCTAGCTTGGGCATTTCTATGTAGTACTATTTTATGCCATATAAACGTATCTTAAATGACCATGACTCATTTAGCCTAGCAAGAGGAAACACAACAGAGGATACTGCTCTTTAGAGCAGAAATTGTAGGAGGATTAATTAAAAAAAAAAAAAAAAAATCAACACTGAACATGACCAACCCACAGAGAACAAAAGGACAGGGTAGACAAAAGAAAAAAAACGGGGAACGTATTGCTTGTGAAAAAGTCTCACAAGATTAACTGGTATTCAGAAGATAGGTCTTAACCGTCAGAAGTGGAACAGCCTTTCAGTGAGAATGGAGGGGAGCAGACAAAAATGTTAGTAATTTTAGAAGACAACTCCAGATGAATTGGTTTAACAGTCTGAATAGAAATGGAAGTTTTAGTACACTGACTGCACTTCAGCTGAAGCCTTACTTATAGAGGCCAAGCAATGATGTGCTGACCATGTGGTAAGAATGGATAAAGTATAAATACAAAACCAGTTCCTATTGAATGAGATAAAATACAAAGACAGGAAGAAACTGAAACACATTACCCACAAATTGTTTCAAAGATGACCCGAAATCACACTTCACTCAAGAAATTTAGTGACTAATGTGAGAGGAGGTATATATCTTTTGAGGATAAATGGTGTCCTTCACATTACCAGCCTTTTTTTTTTTAGTTTTTTTTTGTTTGTTTGTTTTCCTGGCAAACAATACCTTTTTTCCACCCACACATACTCAACTCTTGGGCATAATATAGTAAATCCAAAAATGGTTTGGTTAGTTTTTTTTAAAATTGCTGAGGTAGGTAACATTAGGGATAGGCAGAGAACTTAAAATGCATTTGAACTGGAAATTTATTAAGTCCACTGTGAAGTGGTGCTGGATGTTCAGGATTAGATCAATATCTACCATATTCATAAAAGTCACCACATTAATGTATCTTATTTTAGGTTAAATCATGGGATTGGTATCTTTGCTGAACTGAGTCATCAAACTAAGCCAATTTCTCTTTAAGAAAAAAAAAAGAAAAAGAGGCAGGCCTCATAAAACACCCTCTTCATTTATATAAATCATTTTTAATATTCAGTCTTAAGAAGAGCTAAACATTCTATCTGGTTTTATTACCCATGGGATTGGACAGATTAAAATCTTTTGCTAAGCATTTTATTAAAATAAAGTAAGTGAGGAGGCATGTTGATAGCAAGGGTCAGGGTGTTATAAACAGTAACCAGAGCTTAAAAACATCCAGTACCAAGTTAATTTCTGTTGTCCATTACACATTTTCCTTTCTCAGCCCCCTGCGTAGCTCACTGTCTCTTCCAGATCTCTGTCATTTCATGATGTCATTATCTTTCCCCAGAGACTACGTCACAAGTTTGGAACATTGTGTTGCTTATGTTGACATCAATGACAAGGCTCTCGTAAATTTCTGAAGGAGCTGAAACCTGGCTGAACAACCATGCCCAGATTGTGGTGATCAGTGGAACAAAGTCTAGTTGGAGGCCAGTAAATTGTACCCCAGGGTTCAATAGTGGAACCAAAGCTGTTCAACATCTTCATTAATGATCTGAATGATGGTACAGAGTGTACACCACCAGCAAGTTCGCTGATGACACAAAACTAAGAGGAGCGGTCGATACACCAGCAGGTTGTGCTGCCATGCAAAGGGACGTTGCCAGGCTGCAGAAGCAGGCTGACAGGAAGCTCATTAATTTCAACAGGGGAAATGGCAAAGTCCTGCACCTGGGGAGGAACAACCCCATGCACCAGTATATGCTGGGGGCCACCCAGCTGGAAAGCAGCTTGGCAGAAAAGGACCTTGGGGTCTTGATGGACAATATGAGCCAATAATGCATCATTGCTGCAAAGGCAGCCAGTGGTATCCTGGTCAGCATTAGGAGGAGCATTGTCAGCAGGTCAAGGGAAGTGATCCTTCCCTTATACTCAGTAGTGGTGAGGCCACACCTGGAGTACTGTGTCCACTTCTGGGCTCTTCAATACAAGAGAGATATGGACATAGCAGAGAAAGCTCAAGCGGGAAAGCCACATCAATGTATATAAATACCTGAAGGAAGGGTGTAAAGAAGATGGAGTCAGGCTCTTTCCAGTGGTGCCTAGTGACAAGACAAGAGGCAATGGGCACAAACTGAAATACAGGAGATGCTGTCTGAACATCAGGAAACGCTTTTATTGTGAGGATGACGATGCACTGGCATGGGGCAGACGGTCAGATATGCTGCTACTGGCTGTTCATTTATTTAGCTGATGAGAAGGAAGTTGTTAGGCCTATACTCACAGCTGAGCTTGAGCCTTCACTCACAGACCATTTAAACTGCTTTTCTTCCCTGACAACTCTTTGAAGTCTTAGAAGCAGTTCTGAGCCCCCTCCACCCACTTTATATGCAACATAGATGGTAAGCCCTGCAAGGCAACTGAACTTTCAGAAGTGATAGGAAGTGACCACTCCATAAATAATCAGACTGTATAATTTTTCCATTATTCCAGTGTGAGAAAAATAAAGCAAATTGACTTAAGCCTTAACCTTTAATTTTGCCCTTGCTCCTGTCTCCCATCACTTTTGAGAACCAGTAGTTTAACTCCTCCACCACAGAAAGGGGCTGAAGTGATAAAGATGAGGAGAGAAGGCTCTGACAAATGCCACCATTCCAGATGGAGAAAACACATGCCACATTAAACTAAGAGCAAAAATAAGAATCTGTCTTCAATAAACATCCTCAGCTTGAGAAACACTCGTTTACAGTAAGGAATGTGAGAGGATTCTAACTAAAAGGCATGATGTTACCAATGGCTGATATCTGTACTATTTTCCCTAGCTAACTGGAAGATTTTGGGTTGAGTTCATGAGGAACACGGCACATCAGACACCTCTGAAAAATGCTTCCTTTGTCATTAGCATAGTGTATATTAACCTATTCATTTTTTTCTGTAAAGCTTACAACTTGCCATTTTCCAGATTCATATGATACTTACAGTTACTATAAACAAAGTATTATATCATAGTTTTGTGTAACCAGTACAAAAAAAAACCAACCAAAAAAACCAACAAAACCCCCACCCAAACCAGTACAAGACATTTAATACATCACTACCCATTGAACTTTATACTGGCAAAGATACACTGCCATGGTGGTGAGTGCACTTTCAGGGAATTCACTAATCTTAATGGATAGAGCCAAACTAAATGTCACCATTGACTTTTCCCACCTTTATTTTCACTATGTTAACTGATAAATGTTTATGACAATTTTCACTTGAACAAAGTCCATCAATAATTTAATGAGAAATAAAGGGTTACTGGTAAAATGGAGGAATTCCTCCTTCCCCAGAGAAGTTTCCCTCCATCTCCCCCATACTAAAGCTGGCACATCAAAAAGTGACAGACGAATTTTATGAGGATTGATTTATGCCAGTCTCTGAAGAGTAATTAAGTTCAATAAAGGCCTGTCAATATCATTTGGTATCAGTTGTCACTTTATATCATGTCTAAAAGGTACAGGTGCACACAGAGATGGACACAAAACACAAGGACAGAAGGTGCTATGCAGCTAGGAGAGGGAGCTTGTAAGTATTAAACACTTCACAGGACTGAAGTCACTGCCTCACCTTAGGAACAGTTGTGAACACCTGAATCACCTCTAAAAGCTAGTCCTCAGTCAGTAGCCAAAAGCACAAGTAATTCCAAAATGAGAGGTTATAACTCATTAATCTCCTCTTTTAAAGGACATGCATCCCATGCTCACCTGCCTGCAGATCCAAACCTTATAGCTCTTCTTAAGGCCTTGGAAGAGGATAAGAGAAAGACAGCAGACACATAAAGCAGTAATTTCCCTCTTTTCCCTCAAGTGACCTTACGGCCTCATGCTTAACGCAGACACCTACACGATGGGAGCCATAGGCCTGAATTCACACTCCACATTTTAGTCCAGTTATCTCATCTCCTGGATAAAGTGTTTCAAACAAGAAGCCTACAGATAAAAAGAACCCACACCAACAATACTTTCAAAACTGTGTTTTGAAAGCAACAAAAGCTTTACTTTTGCATTATATTCTGTTAGAAAGCTTATAAACACTTACATCAAGAAGAATTAGTAGCAAGCCTCTAGTAGCAGAAGTCAATTTGCTTTGACCCCAGCAAGAACACTAAGTAGAGAGAGATGAAACTCAATTTACAGCCTTTGCTTTGTAGCACTTCCCCAGAGCTGGAGTCATGCTTTTCTGGGGACAGTTGCCTGTGAAAGTGCCCCACCCTTCCCCTGAGCTGCAATACACACCCTGCCTCATTAACACAGCTGTACCAGAAGTTGATGAGTTGCTTCTCCATTAAGACTGCATGGCCCTAGTGGGGAGCATCTGCCCTTTAAAGAGCTGAGAAACATTCAGTTAAACGAGCAGAAGAAACTACAACTGCAGGCAGGAAATCTCATGCAGGGATGTTATGAGAAGAGAGGACTTACTAAGTTAGAAAAAAAGTCCTTGCATATGAAAGCTTAGTAGGGCCTCTAAGATACATAGATCTGAGTATTTAATAAAATAGTAGGTGCCAAAGAACAGTGTTGAGTTTTGGGGTTTTTTTTTTGTTATGCTTGAATTTTCAGAGCAGGAAGGGTGAGTGCTGACAAAAAATAGCTGGTAGCTAAGAGACAAGCAGAAGAGGATCCAAGAGAAAAGGGGAGACCAGGTTTCAGCTTTTGGAGACAGGAGTGGTGGCTCTGTGAAATCCAGTCGAAGTTGGGGAGCTGAGTTTTTTTCATGGGCTGCTAGATGTCTCACTCTTACTAATTGTCATGATGGACAGAAGCTAAATACTCTTAAAATCCTGCTGTTAAGTGCCTAACTCTCATATGTCCTTTTTTTTTCTTTCCCACTTCAGAACAGATCTTCTGGCCAAATTGTGATTGGGCCCAGATGCACAATCTGAATTAGAATTACTTTATTATGTATGATATTCATCTCATAATGAACCATTACTCACCATTTTATATTCTCATATTCCTATCAATGATCTAGAAAAGAAAGGTTTATCTACATCATGTCCATTTCATTTAGGATGTAGTTCTCAAGCTTTCATTTGCAGATCACTAGAGGCACAAAGAGCATTTCTTTGTTTTATTAAGGAAATCATTGGTCTGTATATAGTGAGGTTTTTTTAGGAGTCATACCTCAGTAATGACTTTTAGAAGTTTTTAGGTGATTTTATGACCAATTAAACTGAAATCCCCATACAGTTCCTCTTTTCCTGAGCTTGGAATACCAGCTCCACATCTGTTGCTGGTAACTTTAGAGTGATTATTCAGCTGTGACCACAATTTACAGACCGTAGCAAGTAAAATAACATAGGCTAAAGTTAAATGAAAAAGAGAGGTTTGGGCTATGAGATTTTCAGCCAATGGGGGAGATTTATTATTAGTAAATGCAAAGCCTAGTGGCCAGGAAAATGAAAACACGTATACAGAAAGAGGCAAGGAACAAAGCAGCAACATAATTAATGTAAATTAAAAATTTGCAAGGGAATATTTTCCTTTTTTCTTTTGTTTTATGTCAGAAAGGTTTTAAAATCCAACACAATTTTTCAAAAATAAGTAAAGATTCTTCTGCCTGTTATAAAACCTACAGGGGGGAAATCTACATAAAGTCTTGATGCCTTCATTATGATATTATCTATTCTAAGAACATTCTCAATTATCATTATGATCATCATTAGCATGTTTTATAGCATGTTCATTTGTTTTTCCTCCTTCTGGAATGTTAATCAAAGATTAAATTTACTGTAAATCAATCAAAAAATATTTTCTTCATTTTAAGTTTAATCACAGTGTTGTAGTGTGTAATAAATGAAATATAAAAATACTGAGTCATTGTTGACAGTTCTTTCAATAATAATGTGAAAAACCTTGAAGTTTATAAAACTATTACTTTGAGCATAACCTACAGTTACTTTTAAAATTTGACTAGTGTCTTTTATAAAATCTATGATTTCTGTGTAAATTATTTCTACCTCCCCAACTTAATAATATATTTGCAAACTTAAGAACTCATACCTTAGAAAGTTTGTTGCTGTAGCCACACAAATATACTTAGAGACCACTGAATTAAAGTGGAGAAAGCTAGGTCTTGAACAGCTCCCTTTATTAGGGTAAAGGAAGAAAAGCGTTAAAAATCACCATATTACTAATGTAATTTCAGTTACTCTTCTGGCTGTGGTGTTAGAAATATTTGGTAAAAGGATCCTGCTCTTTAATCCATATTCTTACACTTGAAAAAAACTTGTACATAAATCAGGCCTAAATTTCCTGATACCCCAATATTGTGAACACTCCTCAAAAGCCAATGGAAATGCTGGGTTCTCATGCATGTAGGCATTTAGCTGGAGTGTGCATAGAGAAGGTTTGCATCCACCTTAAATAATATTGCCACATTTTAGGAAAGTGAAAGCGTACTATCTATTAATTTCATGACAATAATGTTGAGTTTATGGCCTTCGGAGGAGAGAGCAGATTCTGGGTGACAGTAATTTTTAATTGTTTTTCAGAGTGTGGAGGGTTAACTTTGACTGGCTGGCAGATACCTAACCCAGCCACTCTCTGACTTCCACTCCTCAACAGGACAGGAGGAGAAAATACGGAAAACTTCATGGGTCAAGATGAAAACAGGGAGATTGCTTACCAATTATCGCCATGGGCAAAACAGACTCAATTTGGGGAAAATTAATTTATTGCTCATTAAAAACAGAGTAGGATGGTAAGAAACAAAGGCGAAACTACAACACCTCGCCCCTATCCCCTCCTTCTTCCCAGGCATAACTTCACTCCTTCATTCCCAACTCTTCTGCCTCCTCCCCTCCCTGAGTGGCACAGGGGAATGGGGGTTGTAGTCAGTTCATAACACTTCAACTCTGCTGCTCCTTCCTCCTCACACTGTTCCTGTGCTCCAGTGTGGGGTCCCTCCCACAGGATACATTCCTTCATGAACTGATCCAACCTGTGTCCTTCCCACAGGCTGCAGTTCTTCAAGAATTGCTCCAGCATGGGTCCTCTCCACAGGGTACAGTCAATCAGGAACAGACTGCTCTACTGTGGTTCCTCCACAGGCCACAGTTCCTGCCAGAAAACCTGCTGCAGGAGAATCCCTGCTCAGATGCCTCCAGCACCTCCTCCTTCTCTCACCTCGGAGCTTGCAGGGCTCTTTCTCACACTTTTCCCCTCACTTCTTACTGATGGGGAGCACTTTGCCCTTTCTTACACAGGCTTTCCCTGAGGCACCACCATGGTGGCTGCTGGGCTCAGCTGTGCCCTGCAGTTGCTCCATTGGAGCAGGCTGGAACCGTCCGTGTCTGGGGTACAGAAAGTATATAAAAGAAAAAGATATTTTAGACAACTTCCATTCTGTAGTCCTTGCATACACAAAATTCTGAGGTTCAACTTTCAGGCTTTTAATAAAATAGTTGAATGTCATCAAATTAGATATTTTCCTGGTAGTATGAAAAATTATAAAATAATTTTGCAACTGTATTTTTATCACATTGAGTGTTGTCTAGGTTCATTTCAGTATAAAAGTACTTCCTTTGTGCTACAATCTGACTCCAAATTACAACACAGCTTCAGCTAAGAAATTGGAAATCAATTCTTAAAACATTATATTGATGACAAATAGATGATAGGCAACTCACAACAGAACAACCTGAAAAACTTTTGGACAGAAAGTCAACATAAGTGTTCGTGTACATACCAATGGAAAGCGAGCTATATTCTAGGCTTCCTGAATCATATGCAAATTCTTATTTCAGAGACCAGAATAATTTGTGCAGAGAATGTTTATGGTATTCCTAGTATGTGGATCAAATTGTATAAATATGTGTGATAACCTTTAATCAGGTACCTAGCTCTTTTCTATAGTAAAAATATATCACAAAATATAGACCTGAGAAAATCATGTGTAAATAGTTGTTATCTCCTATAATTTAGATCTAATAATCTGTTGACAGACAACCCTACAGACTGTGTTGGACAACAATAAGCAAACAAAAGAGTTGGTCATTGAACATGCTGGTAGTATGATGAACAGATCAGATAATAATACTAAAAAGCATTATACGTAGGATATGCACATAGTCCCCAAAAGGTAAAGGTGGAAGGAAAATAGTTTTCCTGTTGTGTCCACCTTATCATTTTCTATGACCATTTTCATTATTTTCATAGTATCAGAAAGACGATGGGAAATATTGCCATCACTGATCTGCTGAAAATATCAAAGTAAATGCCACCCCCAGGTTTTATTCATTCCCAGCTATCCAAGCTACAGATGAAAAGTTAATATATAAAAGAATATAAATGGCTGGACCTTGCGAACTAAGAGCTTTATGTAAAGACAGAACTGTAGCTGTCCCCAAAGTTCATATCTGAGGGTCCAAGCATTAAAAGTACTGAGTGTTTGGTAAATTTAAATCTGAAATGGGAATTATGTACCCCCCAAAAAAAAAAAAAGAAAAAAAGAAAAAATGTGATTGTTATAATCCATTTTTCTTACCTTAGAAAGAGGTTTGGAAATAACAGAATGAGATAAGAGGAAAAGTCAACGTTTCCTTTTGTAAAAAGCTAATGGAGACAAAATCTTAGCCATTGTGTATAAATACTGTGTTTGACCAGATCTGTACAAACCCTTTTGTTCCTCAGTAATGGAACAACACGTAGAAGAAAAGGTTTCCACAGCTAACTGGATAATTTGAGTGATCTGAAGACTATATATAATGCAGTTTGCATTTCTTCATTCTTCAGCATCTTGTCATTTGTCAGTGAATACACTGAGAAGAGAGCAAAAGACAGCCAGAGAAGCAGACATGACAATGTGCTCTGGCAAAGAACGAAGGGGTACAATTAGGTAGGATTCAGAGGCTGTTAATAGAGGCAGCAAGGCAAATTAGTAGTGTGAAAAGATGATCTATTATTCCTTAGTGAACAGTGCTGCAATTATTTTCTCTCTCTTTATGTCAGGTTTTCCTGCCCCCCCCCCCCCCCGCCCCTTTTTAATTTTGCCATAGTATTAACTGAGTGAAAGCTCCGTCAAGGTTACACCTAATAGGGCTGGCACACTTCTGTCCTATGTTTCGCAGACAGAAATATGCTTGCATTCACTGTGCATTATACATGTGGTGACTCTGAGATGTCCAGAATCAGTGGGTCTCATTAGTAGAGTAATAAAAAGTGCTGCCCCACCTGGACGCTGGAGTCAGATTGATTCTGTAGCTCACATAAAGATGTGCTGGAGAACAGGAAGATTGCATGTATTTCTCTTTTCATATTCTGACAAAACTTGCAGGCAGAAAAATATGAGAAACCTTGTTGTTTCATCAGCCTTACATTTAAAAATAAGATGGAAATGAAAGGAATACATGTTGGTAGATAATCTTTTTCATTGTTCTATAAAGTTCAGTATCTTGTGACTTTTCCTATGTATATCACTAAGGAAATGCTTATATTGCTAGCTGCATGTTTCAATCAGTAATAATGATTAGGGTGTAGCAGACAAAAAAAAAAAGTGGGAAGTAAATTTTTAAACATCTTTGGATGAAAAATGCAAGTCACTGCAAGGTGGCAAAACTAATGGGTTCCACTTAACTTGAGACAGCTGAGTGAGCCTCCTGCCTGATAGCCATTAGTGAGTGTAGGCTGATAATTCTTAGTTTGAGAAAACCATCTAGTAAGCACCATAGAAGCAAAACTGAATGCCTTGAAGCACTTGGAGCATATAGGCAATAGCAAGTAAGAGGCAAAACTATAGTTTGGGAAATAGCATTTCAAACTAAATGATTTAGGCCAAGTGATTCGTTTCTATGCTTCAGCCTTGTAGAAACACCAGCAAAGCCTTTCCTCAAGAAATCCTGTTTGAAGAAAGAGTAAAGAAGGCTAGATCCTGTATCCTGTAATCATACTGAGAAATACTGTACTCAGTGAATAACTCACGGAATAAGACAGTGAGAATCAGAACAGTGAACCTGACGTAAAGACAATCTTGAAACTGAATACATCTCTTGACCCTATCAGAAGGAAAATCAAAATATCAGATATGCTTATCAATCATTTTTAATCAGAGAAGTATCTCACTTTGTAAGAAGCCCTATAATCGTCAATGGGTTACTCGTTATGGGTAAGATAATATAATATGGTTTGTATGAATTATTTTTTACTGATATATTAAAGCAATGGTGTAAGATCCCACTATCAAACTGCACATACATATCTGTATTATCTATTTTCAGTATCTTTGTGTTTCTTAAGAGATTATCACGTAATACTTCACAGTTCCAAGGATTCAAAACATAAATCCCCTGCAAATTGAAAAAAAGAACAATTTCTTCTGTTTGGGTTTTTTTGTTATGAGAGCTTTCCAAGGAATGGAGGTAATGCTTTCAAAATGATGGTAGCACCCAGGCTAAAGCTGACAAAGAAAAATCTTTCTGAAAGGGTTTAGAAATAGAAAAAAAAAAATGTTCTATCTCTATTAAGTTTTGGGGTTTCTCAATACATAAATTTACCTAACTAATATTCTATTATAAAATGCTTTAAGCATTCTTTCATCAGTAATATCATACGTCTGATGTTAAATGAAACATATTACATGTTTTTTTTCTTTTTTACGTGTGGATGAACTCCTTTTCATAACTGCCATACACTGCAACAAGAGTTCCATTCAAAATTTTTTTCTGGGCAAAAAGGAAGACAGCTTATACATGGAAATAATAATCTACAGTTATTCCAATTAACATTTTAACAGTCTAATTGTAAAAAAAAAAAAAATAACACAGAAGAAAACTCATTGGTAAGACAAGTAAAATTACCATGTAAAACTTCCTCATATTTACCCCTTTTTCTGGTGCTAGACTCACTTTTTCCACGTACCTCTAGGTCCTAAGCTTCCTCAATGAGACTGGGAAAGGGAGACTAGGAGAACAGTTTATCAGCAGCATCCCAAGGTCCTTACTGGGAGGAATATGATGCCCATAGGGGTAGTTTCTTCAATATTTGGTCCGCTTGGAGTCGTTTTAAAGTGTTTTCTTAGCTTTTCAGTACAAAGCCTAAGGCCTTTTACTACTAACAACAAAATTGTTTTCATTGGGCCACACAGGCACTGTAGTTATGATATTCCAAAGACAACTGAATGAATCCAAAATAAAAGATAGTTTAACATAAGTGCCAACTTCAGCAGATGTTGAAGAAAAAAAGCATGCTTTATAGTCCAAGACCTCCCACAGCCTCTCTGATTACACCCCATGGGGATTAAGTTACCCCTGGAGTCACTCCATTAGGGCACATCCTCATCTGTGCTCCACAGCAAGCAGCTGTGGGCACAGCCATTCTCCATCACTGCCATTTTCCAGCTTTGTCTGCTGTTAAGAAGAGGGAAGAGGTGAAGAAATACAAATCTTTTTCTTTCCCTCTCTCTCAGTGCTAGCGCTACAACGTCTACATTTCTTACTCAAAGTGAGAAAACAGAACCAGAGACCATCTCCTCCCTCAGTAATCAAAATAAGTAAAGCAGATTTTATCCTTAAGGAATTCACAGAGTGCAAACTTGTTCTCCTATAAAAGCCTGAGAGCCATTTTAATTCCCCTATCAAAAGACTCAACACATAATCGTGTTCCAGCCCAGCTCAGACAAAACTTAGCAGTTGCATGCTCTTTTTTGTACAGCATACAGGGTTACTTCTGTTAATAAATCACTGAGGACTCATAAAAAGAGGAGGAAAGTACATATTAGACTTACTTATTTCAAGCCAGAAAACAGAATTATTTAGGCATTCAATAGAGGAGCATTGAGTAATCAAATTTTCTAATACTTGCTCAGTTTAGTTTCTCTCTTTTTGCTTTGGAGACCATAGTTCAGCCACAGTACATTTATTGGATTCTGTTTTGGATGTCACAGTAACATGATGATCCATTCATAAAACTGGGGCAACAGGCAGACTTCCCTATTGATTCAGCCCATCTTGATTAAAATTTACTCTCCAGCTGACTATGATTTACAAATTCATCTGTGCTATTTACTCCTTTTTCCAGATCAGGGCAGAATGCATTGAATAAAATGAATTTTAATGCATATGTTTTGAGTATCCATCTACACTTCACCCCACGTTAAAGTTCACTTTATCATTGTCTTTCATCTAGTTTTTCCTCCATGTAATAGCAATCATATTCAAGTGAATGTAGATCCTTTTTGTAAGTTTTTCAAAGGCATGATCATACTTTACTAAAATGCAAATATATCTACTGCATATCCTTCATCCCCTAATTTTGTAAGTCTATCAAAAAAGCAATCAAGTTTGAGTGGCATGACATGTTTTTTTTCTTTCCTTTTTGTTTATACTCATGCTGATTTTAAAAAATTAATGGTTTTCATTACAGCACCGAGATAATTCAATATAATGAAACAAGTACCCTATAATAATGAAATACAGAATAAATACAAAATGTAAGAATTGGAACTTCATCTAAAAGTTGTGGGTAGCATTCAAATATTTCATTATACTATGTAGTCATTTGTTTACGAAAGGAAACTAAATAATGGCATGTATAAAGAAATTACCTAATAACAAAGATGTGCAGAGCTGATGGATGCATTTTATTCTCATGGTATTGTTCATCTGTTCTCCCATTCTAAGCCTGTGGGTTATAACCCTTTTGAACAGACATTATTCTGATATTGCCATATGATAAATGAAACGGTTGTCCAGGCAAAATGGATGTGACCTATGCATTTTCTAAAATCTTTTAATATTTATTTTGTTACTTTTAGGTGTTTGGCACCGCAAAGATTTTAAAACCAGGAGTGACCATTCTGTTAAAGCAGGCCACAGATTTTTTTCAACAGTTCCTTCAGAGAAAGAATTGCTCTCCATTTAACTGAGAGATACAAAGTTCAATAACTTGCAGGTGAACTAGAGTATATATTTTCAACACATATACAATCTTAATTGTAAAACAACAGGTTAATTACTCCCTTGGTAATCTGCTTCAGTGAAATATAACCTTCATTTTGTACAGCTGAATATTATCCCCAATTTGATTGTTTTCAAACTTCAGTTTTCAGCTATGGGTCTTGCTTTTTTACTCTGTCTGTCAGTTTATTTAGCCTTCAGTGGTCAATATCCTATTCCATGATGGATATGTATAATCCATGATCAACTCTTCCCTTAACTTTCTCTGCACTAAGTAAGAACTACTGAAGTCTTTCAGTATGAGGTAAATTTTTCAAACCTTACCTAAAGTTCTTTTGAGCATTTTCCTATTATTGACAGTGCTTTTTAACTCAACAGATTCACCATTTGCCATATATGTTCCTGGCCAGGTACTGAAGCCTGGGCTGGTTGTTTAGAACAACGTGTTGTTACATGAAGTTTTGACTGTATGAATTGCTTCAGAGGGCTGCTACTTATTGTCACATATGCTGCAGCATCCAAAACATGAATGTGAATGTTCTCAGAGCATTTCTTCTCCTTGTGAGGCCTCATATGAGACCACGAGCTGCAAAGAGATCTTTGGGTTTGTCTTTTGATTGATTGAAGAAGAACAGACTAGTTGGAAGACAGAATTGTGTAGGAGATAAAATGGAAAAAAGTATTAGTAATTTGCGGTTGTCATCCATAGCAACAAGATGAGCTGACAGTGCCAAGGCTGCAACTGATCTCTCCTTTCATTGATGAGGAGTAACAGCGCTGCTTAAATGTCAGGCATAATGATCTCTGAACAATGCATTAACACTACCTTAATATCTACTGCCTCGACTTTGCAGTTTCAGGTAGGCATCTCCATACTGGTTACACTTCATGATTATCTACCGAGAGGAAATGAGTGAAATAACTGTAGCATACTAGGAGTTTCTGTTGTAATTTAATGTGTGGAAATTTTTATAAGGGAGCTTGAGTGTGCTTTTCTGCTTTGGATTAAATTTTGGGGTCTGTTCTGGTAATGGCCCTTAGTGGATCAGGCTGTGAGGAAAGTGTAGACAGAACCATTGTTGCTCCCGGCTTACAAAGGACATCCTATGAAAGATTGAATAGTGCAGTTTAATTTTTATTTATTTATTTTATTTACAAGGAAAGCCACTTATCTAAATTCTTGAATAGTACATATAATATTTATTAAGAGTGTACCAGAAAAAGGAAATCAGACTGGTAAGAACAGAAAAGCTTAACTGCAAAATGCAATGTAAGTAGATTAACTACCTCAGCAGTCTTGAGTAAATCCCTTTTATTTGAAAATATCTAAATGAGGCTTCCACACATACATTTTGGTTTAGATTTTTTTTTTTTTTAACAGATTGTAGAATAGAACAGGTTTCAAATTGCAATAAAGCACTCCTTTTTTGGATTTTGGGTAGAAAGTCTGTTCCACTATGGATGGAAGACACCTGTTGAATTGCTGCAACTAACAACAATAAACTCAAGGCTTAATCTGAGAGTTCTTTTGAGAAAAAATGAGAAGCTGGACTTCTGTAATACAAGAGGTTGGACTACATGACCTTGAGGTCCCTTCCAACCTAAATTATTGTATGATTCTATAAAAAAGAACATATTGTAGCATTTAGCATTGGCTAGACTATGCAAGCATACTTATAGATGTAGACACTGAATATTCTACAGTTACTTGCTTTATATTTTGAAATACTGACAATTCAAATCACAACACAGAAGGTGATTTTTATTTTAAAATAAATTCTGCATTTAGGACCCCAAATTTGCATCTATAGAAAACTGGATGTACTCAAATTTTATATATAAGGGGTTTCATTTTCTTTTCCTATATAAAAATAAAAACAGAAAGCTCTGTAGGGTCATATTATACCACTGTAGCAAAGAAAAAGACCTTCAAAGCAACAGTGATGGTGTTTACATTTATAGAATCATAGAATCATGGAATCGTTAAGGTTGGAATGGGCCTCCGAGATCATCGAGTCCAACTGGTTAACCTAACTGCCTGGTCCACCTCTAAACCATGTCCCAAAGCACCACATCCACATGTTTTTTGAATACTTCCAGGGACTGTGATTGCACCACATTTACTTAGCCCATACATTCCTCACATGAGATTCAGGGCCTTATTTCTTCCTTTAAACCAAGTCAAAGTAGAATGGGAGTGGAGGTCTCAAAATCTTATAGATTTTTAAGATCATAGTAAAGGAGATGGTAGGGAATGACCTCGTAATTGTTACAAGTCACTTAATCGAACAATCGAACACTGGTGTTTCCTTGTTTAAATGTGTTCATTAGCCAAGCACCTTGGAGGAGCAAAGTGTATGCATAACAGCCCTGCTGGGAATGGCAGCCTGGACCCACTCCATCAGGAAGGATGTCAATGCTTATCCAATACCATGAGTCACAAAAAAATAAAATACTGTAAACTTTCCTTAAAGGTTGAATTTTATTAATTAACAGCAGGTCACTGCAAAAGTTTGGACCAGCAGGTCTTCCTTTAGACAACAAAACATTAATAAAGATATAATGCAGTTCATTAGACAGCAAAGGTTGTTTCTATATATTGATATAATAATTGCAAATACAACCACTAATGTTAACTGGGCTGCCAGGGAGTAGCAGAGGCCACATGCAGCTGTGGGCACCTGCAGCACACGCCATCCCTGCTGGACCCCAAGCCCCCAGCTGGCTGCTGTTTTTTCCTAGCCACCCGCATTTGCAGTGCCTGGCGGACTAAAAGCCAGCAAGGGCTCCTTTTGCAGCTGACTTGGACTTGGCTGGTTTGGGGCATGTCTAAGGAGTTACTGGGAACCTATCACTCCATGGAGCACTGCTGTACTATGTAAAGGAGAATTGGATTTCAAGCTGTGTGCACACCCCCCTAAGAGCCTGCTGTATGTAGCTTCAGAGCTTGGCCGCAAGTCTGCAGGTGACTGCCTGCTCAGTTTCAACATTCCTGCACCATCACAGCAGCAGCTACATTGCATAGGGATGACAGCAGGCTTATTTTTAGGCAGAATCCATGCTTTGTCTACCAAATTTCTATACGCTTTGCTGCTGAGCTCACCTATCCTCTCTATCTAACTGGGTTTCTCTTCAGTTCAGACGGGAGGAGAGTCTGCTGTCAAACACAGAGTCAGGCCTACAGTATAGACCTGTCCATGGGGTTCAGCATCTGCATTGAAAGAAAGCAACTTTCTTCCAAAGGCAGTATGAAATACCTGCTCTTCAGAACAGAGAGAGAGAGGAGAAAAAAAGCAAAAAGAAAACACACACACACTATTTTAAAGGCTCACCTCTCTGTTATAACATTTTTTTTGCAGTAAGGTAGCATCTTGGTCTGTGACTATTTATCCTAATGTTTTCAAATATTGCTCATCATCAAGGAATCTGAGCTGTACCATATTTTAGTTTTGGAAAAAAAAAAAATTATGGTTCACTTACATTTTTGAAGAACATGAAGTAACACAGTATTGCAGATAAATACCAATAGAAAACGTGTAAAGGAATATTGAAATATTAACTCACTTTATTAGCTTTTTGCATTCATCCTTTTAACTGAAATCTGGAATTTAGCTTGAATTTGTACTATAGTTTAGTCCTTAAAACTAGATGATAAATAGTCCTTACAATCTATAAATAGATTATTTCCTGAATACACAATAGTGACAGAAGCCAAAGACAGAATTTGAATTTGTGTGGCAATTTCTGCGGCAAGTGGAACTCAGTTCCCTACAGTCACAGGTAGGTTAAAAAAAAAAAAAAAAAAATGGCACTACATTATTCTAGACCACAAAGCAATGTGAAAAGCATGAAACTCAGATAGACTTGTGTTGACCTGAAGAGGTATAAATATGTTCAAAATTTAACTCTCAGCTGGATCTTAATTAACAATTCTGTTTTTTCCTTTGTATGGAAAACAGTATTTCTATACACTCCATCTTCAAACAAGTGAGCACCCAGTACTGTACATTTCTCATTTAAATATCAAAGAAATGGTTTTATTTTCAAAGTACTGAGACACTACATTTTGAGACCTTTGAAAATCCTTGCTATACTGAAGGCCGCTCAGCATAGAGCTCTTGAAAATCCAGTTGTAATTTTGGATGCTGAACCTTTGAAAAATCAATCATTGTGCAATTCTGGAAATAGAGGTCTAGGTAGGCAATAAACCTAAAAAAACCCCCCACTGTGTATATTAAATATACATTCATTAGTGACTTAAAATGTGAAAACCAACAGTTTCTCCTTTCTTATCTTAAAACTGGAAAATCTTATATTGGAACAGGTGGTAAAATACACTGGAATGAAATAAATGCTGAAGCTATTCTAGTCACTAATTAACCTTGTCTCACTTGATAACAAGCTCAAGAACATTTCCGGCTTTCCTGTACACATACACATCAAAATTACACAGTAGAGAGTTTGAATGAGTTTGGGCTAATTTTGCAAGTTCATTATATTCCAGATTGAAAGGTCTTTTCTTGAAAAATAAAAAGAAATGGTGTCAAATTAAGGGTTATATTTCCTTCGTGGTGTGGGTTTTTAACACAGTATTTTTAGAATTACTGGTTAGTGTTTCTTAAGGATGTACCCTAAAGTAACAGGAGTCATGTGCCTTGACTAGTCCAAGATGTACCTCACGAAATGCCACTGGCTTGAACCTTTCATTGCAGTATACATTTCTGCTTAGATATATGAAAAGCAAGTATGCAAAGTAAAAAGTCCCTTTTCCAAAGCTGCTATTAGACTGAAATTTTGCTTTGCCCTAAATACGTCAGAAAGAGATGATGATAAGACGTCTTAGTACTTCTGCCCATCTCGCCCTAACTTTGAATATATATGAAAGTACTGAATATAAATGTGTTGTACTAAAAATTATCTTGCTACAATCAAAATTTAGCTGCCATACGTACTCTGAAGAAACGAAAGGGTTTGAAGCATTGAAAAAAAGTTGTATAAAACCTTGTGTCAAATTCTATTCATAAACTTTTCAGGAGAAAGTTATAATATGCCAAAATTATTTTTAATTAAAGAAATTCACAAATTAATTCCTGCAATTATTTCTAGCTCTATAAATTGTTTAGAAGCTTTAATTACGAACATTCAATATTCAAAATTCAAACTGAATTGTGGTTAAATATAGTCTTATTTATGCTCCTCTGCTGGATGAAAATAACACTTGGAATGAAGTATTTCATAGTATTAAGAATATACATGCATAGAAGTTAAAAACCGTCAAATTGCCTAATATTTACCTAAAATTCACAGTTTCTTCTTGTTTGACACCCTGTTACAGCTAGGGAATACTGATGACAGAGGGCAAAACTACAGAGATTTGCAAAGAAGAGTTGGATACAAAGTGAAGGTGAAGGCAAGAGACTTTAAGACTGAAAACTAAATACATGATGTGTGTGTGCTTCAGTGTGTGCAAGTTTGTCAGTTTTATATATTTGTGTTTCTGGACATATGAAGACATAGGTGTTGACATAAATTTGACCAGGTATTAGCTCTGTCAAATTTAACTAACTTTTGTTGCTGTTATATAAGTGCTCTTGGTAAAACCTACTGATGACCAGCCAGAAAGTCTATGATTTACACCCATACACTCCTACCAAACAACTTTAGAAAAGTTTAACTAGAGAGCAATTGCACTGTTCTCATAAAAAAACAAAACAAAACAAAACAAAAAAAAAACCAGCAAAAAACCCAAACTCAAAACAAAACACTAAAGACCCACTGAAGCTTGTAATATTCTATAGGGAAATGAAATCCATTTACTTCCCACTGTGTGTATGAATCAAGACAGTGCAGTTCGCTAACGGATGTCCAATTACGCAGGCACCTTTGCCCTTTCTGAGTCTATATTCTAGAAAAAGACAGGGAGACAGGCAGAAAAAGGAAGACTTAATACCATCTCATTCATGATAGTTTTCTGTATTTCATTTCCCAACTAATTAACCTTTTACTACAGAAAAAGTTCTACATTAAGAAGCACAGCATAACAATCAAACAACTCACCATTACTGAAAGACTGTTTCTAATTTAAAGTATTTCCATTCTTTAGAAACAACACTCCCAAGTTCCATAAAAAATATTTCTGTATACCCTGCTCCCTCATGACCTAAAAAAAAATCATACACTTATGCAGAATTTAAACCTAGAATTATTTTTAATTACAATGTCTAGTTTTTAATGTCAAAAATGTTTGTCTCTCAGCAATATGTTAAATAGAAAGATAATATTTTTTCATATTAAAAATTATGAACAATATATGAAGGGAGTTTATTATGTTCATATGTCGCATGTATTTAACTATACATGCATAATCTGGTAAATTTCATTTTAAAGAAATAGTACTTAAAATGTATAGGAAGCATATGTTCATATAAAGGGTCTCTCCCCCTCTACACACCCACCCACATCTTGTTTATATATAAATGCACATATGTGTATATATATTACAAGTATACATAACTTCTGTGTAAAATTATATGAGAACATACATACATGTAAACAGATGTCTAGATAGATATGCGTTGTTTTTCATTCACTGAACAACATGAATGAGACAAAGTACTGTATCTGTCTCAGCCACAGACTGCCTACAAGGCTTTGTACACAGTCATCGCTGCATTACCACAACACTTGGACAGTTGACTCCAAATTTAATCCGACTTAAAGAATGTACAAGAAAAGTCACTCTCAGAACTAGCCCCTCCTCAACGCACTTCTAAAGTGGTCACTCACTGAAAGAGAGATTTCTCCTTGGTGAGATGCTTTATTGCTGCTTTCATTTACCTGACAATCTATTTTGAAGACTTCCATAGTGACAGATATTGAAAAACTCCTTAACATGAATATACTTCATTTAAAATCAGACAGCTACAAAAGTTATAAAATGCATCATTTTAATAGTTTGAAATATCATAATCACTATTATGCAAGAAGTTGGTATAATCAGATATGATTATTAAATGGATAACATGTTATGGTTGAAAGACTGCAATAAACTCATTATGCTGAAAACATTTCTGGAAATAGATACTTTTTTCCCCCTATATTTCTGCATTTTTAGAAATGATACTTCTTTTCCACATTTCAAATGTTACATCCAACAGACAAGTATATTTATGTCCAAATTTCAAAATGATTGAAATTGCCACTTCACAGCCAAAGAACCCTATTAATGGCAAGTACTCTAACAAATTATTCCCGATGATACATTTTTGCTATGCTCCCAAAACCAAGCTGCTGGGTGCATCACATTGCCCATTTCACTGCTGCAAAGGACACAGCCTATACAAGGAAAGTTTATATGCGAAGGAAGACAACTTAGATTAGCTGACACTGTTACTATACAATACATATATCATCATCTGTAGATACTTTTCTCAACTCCTGCTAAAGTCACAAGAAGGACTGTGCTGACTTTGGGAGCTGAATCAGGTCTACAGTGCCCTTCAGGCAGTAGAGACATGGGCTGTGCAGTTTTCTATGGAGGGACAGCTTTAAACACGGGCACTTCTGTAGAAAATCTCTTTCCTTATGCAAAGGCTCAGGCCTATCACGAAACATTATGAGGCAGAAGCTTGGAGATCAGAACAGGCACACAAAAGATGCAGCAGCATCAAGGCTGTCAGGCAAAGTGTGAAACTGGATTGATTGTTCTCTTCATGACAGCTGTGCTACAAGAAAAAGAAAAACAGGAATTCTCTAGACCTAGTGCTATGCCGACATAGTAGAGTAACATTGCAACAGCACCAACAGATGGAAGAAGATACTGTTCATCATGTTACTTGTCCTTCTCCACCATCTACGAGATCACATACCTAGTAGAATCTCCATGATAATTCATTTTGTTCCTTGTTGATGCCTAGGAATGTCCTGCAAATTCACTTTGTGATCCAGTAGTTTTTTACTTTATGGATTACATTCAGAATACTAAAAGATACCCCATAGTTTGAAGATGGGGTACATATATTCCATCTTGCAAGCAGTAGAGCTCTCTCAGTATCTAATGAAACCAATAGGGACTTAAGCATCTTTCAGGATCTAGCTCTGTCATTTCTTACTGAGGAAAATGAAATATAAGGCTACTGTAAGAAAATAATTTATACTTTTCCTCTAGAAATCTCTGTAAGGATACTGAGGGAATACACTGACCACAGAATCTGAGTGTGCTACACTGAAACTTCATAAATGCAAGATTTTATACCAGTGCAGTCAATTGCCAGGTATTATTAGCAAGCTAGGTTTTTTAATAACTGATGCTTGATGAATGTTAATGAGGAGAACATGATTCTTCTTCTATTAGAGGCCTCTGAGGTCTAGTTTGGAAAGACATCAAAAGGGTAAGTTTTATTTAAAAAAAAAATAAAAACTGTGAGATTAGCTTCCAAATTATTGTGTTCTAACTTGCTTTAATAGATTCTGTTATTCAGACTTGTTTGAAGTTTGACATCAGAGCCCCCATGGAAACACAGGATTTAAGTATCAGTTTGGCCTATGTGCTACTGCACAAAATTTTCACTTGTCTTGAAATATACACATAAGGCCTAAAATTCTGATAATAAAATAATAAAAAAAACCAACCTAGTTGGTGACATGAAAATATTGACTTCATTAATGAACAGTTTTCAAATTATAATTTAAAGTGTATGAGTGTATATAGACTAATGTTTCTCTTGAGAGGAAAGATGTGCCTGGATAAATGTGGTCCATGTAGCTGGCTTTTTTGCTGCCCTTAGGAGACAACATGCTCAGCAATGTCAAAGGATTACGAATTAACTTTCAAGGTACAGTGGCCTTGCAAATATTATATTCAGTAGTAATTACAAACTTAAACTGTCCTTTGTTAGAATTTTTTTTTCATTTTTGGCAACACAGTTTGGAACACATCCAAAATGGTGAAACAGCAGAGTACAGATGATTTCTGGAACCCTAGGCTACAATATTTCTAGTTTCCCTAGTCAGTAATGGGGTACTCTTCTGGTTTTGGGAAACCCCAAAATCCTGAGTGTCGCAGAGTGATTTAGAGAACTTGGATATCTCATTTCATGTCAGTACATAAGATAGGAAGACTGAAATTTTCTTAAGCTCTTCAGAATTTTCTTTCTGACAGAGATATCATGAATTCTCTTTTTTGTGATGGACCAGAACAAGCATTTTTAAGATACTAATGCTTCCCATGGAATAGAAGTTTGATTAGTTCTACTGAGAAGGAGTTGTGATGATTTAAAAAGGGGATTACTTATGATTATGAAAGTTTATGCTAACAATGGACATCCCAATGTCTACTTTAAAATCTCTGCCTCCACACTAGAATAAAGTTTGAAAATACAGCTGCTGAAAAATGGAATTTTACCACTGAAAAAGAAACATCCTGGAAGGAAAAATATTTGTGAAAATATTTAATCTTAAACAGGAGTGCTGCAATAAAATAGGCTTCATGACTAACATAAGTTTAGAAGGATGTTCACACGGTATCTAGGTGTTGATTAGTAAATGGCTGAGAAATTTCTGAATAAAACTTTTTTAGGAAATTCATACATCAGGATCTTTTGGACTAAAAAACAAAAACAAATGAACAAATTAAAAAAAAAAAGCAAAAATCAACCAACCAACCAAAAAAACCTACCCAAGCAATTAATTCTAAGCAAGATATGAAAATCATTAATAGTGTAGAAACAGTAAAATGAATAGTTTTGTTATGGACTAGGTCGAAGTGTGACCTGAAATTTACATTTCTGGATAATATATTTATCCTCTAGCTTCCCTACAGGATGGGGCGCATCTCTCCTAACAGAGGAAGTTTCATATTATAAAAAGCAGCGTGATCTTGCGTTGTAATCACTTGAAGGGAACTCGAGCTTTCTGCTGCATTTAGGGAAGCACTGAAAGGAATACAAAAATGTAAAGAAGAAAAGCCATTTCCTTCCTGTGTCCTTTTGTCCCTGAAGCTTACTACATAGTTTTGATGTCTGCTGGAAGTCCGGTGACTTAACTGGACTCGAGCCTCACCCAGTAAACACTGATACCAATGAGAAAAATAACCAATTATTTCCAAGAACTGGATTGAACCTTTAGCCATTCACTAGAGAAAAACACTTGGGCTATTCATGAATGATGCTCAGAAGAATGCATTGCCATAAGCATCACTAGTACAAGTAGAACCTGTTAGTAAAATGTCCATATGATTGAAGCAGAAATGGGGAAAAAACACTGAAAACAGAAGACAGATGAGGAAGAGGAGGAGGCGAGAAGGTCAGGAGTTAGTGCTTAGAAGTCAGTTTTCCACAGAAGTGCTAGATAATGTTAACACAGAAGAGAAGAGGCAGGTAAATGGAGAGGAAAAAGCAAAAATAAAATAATAGTCCTTAAACAACCTTAAGAAAATACATGTTTTCTTCCCTACAGCTTCTGGAATTGTTTGCCATCTCCAAATTCTATGGTACCTTAAACCTCAGCTATAACCATTAATGTTTAGGAAGATTATAGCTCTCTCTCAAAGGCTTGGTTATATAATTTTGTAAACTGCAAATATGCAGTGTTCCTATGCAATGTTCCTTGTACTGTGTATTTGTGGAATTAAAATTTCAGTCTACATTCAGTTCAGGCTTTCAGTCCGAAGCTCTGGAGACAAAATTCACCCTATGCTGCACCTATATTTGAAGATAGCTAATGGAAAAAGAGACAGAATCTAATAAATGCCTGTATCCGTTTCCCCCGTTGCCAGCTTTGTGCATTTCCTTCGGAATCCCATACTGGGGAGGCAGCAAGGGCAGGCAGTCTGGGGACACAGAGGAAAGGGAGCAAAGAACAGCCACTGGAAAAGACTACAAGCCCATAACTCAGCTGCCAAAACTACCTCCTCTGTCATGCCCTTGGGGTTTTGCTAGATGATTAATAATACTGGAAAATTCTAACTAAAGCTGGCTATATAAGACTTCATAAAAGTTGCACACTTGGAAAGTATTCACAATTTGCAGAAGGTCAGACCCTTCTAAGTAGATCTTGTCTTCAAATGTTTCTCAAATTTTCTGTCAAAATGCTTGGAAATTTTTCCTTGTTTTTCTATTCATCTGTTTAGAGTAGGTGATCATCTAGAAAACAGTTTTCATTTTGTGTATTCTGAACAGTGTCGTCCCAAGAAATTGCTTTGAGCAGTGGAAAGGTCTTCTATGGGAGCACAGAAATATAAATTGGTGAGAAAATTACTGGATTTTTTATTTACACTAATATTGACTTTTAACACATAATTTAAGGTTGAAAGAAGTTTGTGCATAGATATGAATTAAAATCAAATGCTCTGATAATTATTTTTAAACTGTAACATACATCTTACTGATCACCACTCCAAATTAATTAATTTTAGAGACAGTAACAGCTGTCCACAGGTCTATGTGAAAATCCACTCAATAGTTTAATACCTCAGTTTTTAAGGTCAATATAGGTCTTATTTCATTGGAAAGAGGAGTAAAATTGAATTAAATAATTAGAAATATTTTTAACTGTCAAGTCTAGATAGAATCCAATTTGCAAAAGCTTCATCAAATAATTTAGAACCTGTTCAATAATAAAGGGACTTGGTACAATTATAGTGTATTCAGATCTGGCCCAGTGTGTGTGATTATCCTGTAGCTGCTCCCTTCTCCAAACTGATGGAGTATCTTGACATTTCCCTTTAGTAATAGGTAACTTGAATTATAAGGTCCTATGTCCAACAGTTCTGATTTAAATCTGTTTTAAAAACAGTTTAGCAAACTTCCATTCCAACAGAGCCATGGAGAGATTTAATTGTATATGTAAATACTAAATTAGACTTGTTCATCCATTAGGAATAGAAGAACACATGTGTTAGATGACTGCAAATTTTCTAGTGAAGCCACAAATCCTATAAGACAAAGTCATGTCAGCTTTTTAATGAGAGAAACAGTCCTGTCAAGGCTCTTTCACCTCCAGGGAAACAGAATGCTAACATAGTAGCTATTCTTCTTATGAATAGTTATCAAGTTTAAATTTCTTTTACCTCAATGAAATCACATTGAGTTCATTATAATCTCTTTTCCTGATCCAGAACCACTTAACTTACTCTTATATTAATGCTGATACCACGCATATACTTAATCATGTCTACATTTTTCTTTTACTGGAAAACCAAAGGATGATCTGGCATTATAAGTTGCATATCAAATGTAAATCCAGTACATGACATTACTTTTTTTCTTAAATATATTTTTTTCAAACCACAAAATTTTCATAACTACTTAAGCGGAATTTTGTTGTTGCTGAAACCTGGTGGTTCATGCTTTTTTCCATACCCTTTCCCCCACATGCATTATGCTGTGTATATCTGAAAACAGTTTTTCACAGTTATCTAGGTTGCACAAAAATCTCAGCACCTAACTCCTTGATGAATGCATCACTAAACAGATTGAAAAGGAAATGATATGCTGATGTGGATTGCAAAGTCATATGGAATTCCTCGATAGAGGATTTTTCCTGCATAGTGAACCCTAGTAAAAATATTGCAAGATATTAAGTTTTTAGGAATGATTTTTCAAGTATAGGCATTATAAAAGCAGTTTCCTGGTTTGTAGCTTTCCCAGATATTCTTGTTCCTCAGTAACAAACATTCCACCTTCAATCAATGCTATGAATATTTTTGCATCTGTTTTTCTGTTCAACATATGCCTGAAAAAAAGGGCTGGATCCTGATCTGGTTTAAGCTAGAAGTTTCTAGAGCAACCCCACTAAAATCAATGGAATTTTTCATCATGTATCTGGAAGTCAATCTGTTTCTTTCAGACCCTCCCTTAGGGGTTGATGGAAACGTCCTTATTTCTGGTGGTTTTTTATTGTTTTAAAATATATATCATTTGATTATGTCTGGTGTAATGAGAGACACCTGAACTAGCTTTAATATAATTATTTGAAATACTGCTGTTGTTCATGGAGTAGCAATACATACCTCTGCCTTAAAAATCGTGGTAAAGTACTTCATGTTAAACTTCATGTTGCTCTGGCCTAAACTGTTACCTCTACCCAGCGTACACGGTTTAAAGGTAGCTCAGGTAGCTCTTCACTGTATTGCAGTCACTGCTGTGTAGGTACAGCCTGTGACAGGTTTCCTGGTTTTGGTCTTGTCACATACAGAGCTGCAGGAGCTGCTAAAATCTTCTCAAGATTTCCAGAACTCTGTGTAGGATATTTCTTATACATACCATCATGTGGGTGTTTACTTAGCATGACATAGCTTCAAACCATCATTGCCTTTTATCCCCTACGCAGTCTGAAGGCGTTTGACAATGCCTTCCTGATTCAAATGTGAGAAAAGAGAAACTTATCTAACTGTATTCTCCAAGTCTTTAGCTGCAGATTAATCACCCCAGTACAGCAGCAACTACAATATTCTAATAATTATACTTTACTTTTCTCTACAACAAAGCAAAGAAATTTTCAGCTACTCATATTAAACCATGGAGTAATTTCTACAAAGGCAGGTGGTTACAAGATCTGAGTCTGATCTCATACTCATTTTATCCTGTGGTAGTCCAAATGTTTGTTTTAAATGACTTTTCCAAAATTAAATCCAAGACCAGCTAATTAGTTTCTCTTTGTCTTTCCTATGTTATAAATTAATTCTTGCAATAAAAACCATACTGGGTTAAATGAGATTAAAGCTCTGTAACTTTTTGTTTTCTCTCTCCCTTATCACGTGGGATCAGTGGCCAGTTGTGAACCATGTCATGAAGTACCCACCCTGCACCTGTACAGCCGTGGTGCCTGGGGATCTGTCCGGGGGGTGAGAACCTCCTTAGGCACAGGTTGCATACTCTTGCTCCTATCCCAAGAGCTTAACTTCAGACACAGACTTCCTAAAATCCTTTCCACTAGCTTACAACTTATATTAAGTTGTACATTCTTTATCTTTGAATACATGTACATATATGCATACCTAAATGTATGCCTGTAAAATGTTGTATGATGTGCTAGCCCTTAGAACATCTTTCTTACATACACATTATATCCTGCTTGAAAGCTTCCTTGGAAATGCTTAGATTCATTGCACTGTAAAAGTGCACGGTTTTGTCAGGATGCATAGACTTCTGGCTGCATTTTAATTTTGTTGTAGTAAAATTCACTGAGATGATAAGCTTCCAACAACTCAGTCCAACTCAGTTATCTGTATCCTTCCAGGTGAAGATGTCAGGACTTCATGCCATTTTTGTCATTTCACTGTTTTACAGCTCAAACTCCTATATGGAGCCAGAGCAATCTAAAATTTAAAATGTTTGTTAAATGTCCCATCCCTCTGGCAACCAATGTGGCAGCCACTTTACTGGATCAAGAGCAATTTGCCAAAACTTGCTTTAAACATGAACCAGAATGGGCTAAGTTTTGATTCATGCACATTTGGCCCAAGTCATGCAACCCTACATCACTTTCACCTTTACTTAAAGACTACACTCCTGAAGAGGCAACTTCTTCCTCTGAAAAGCATCTTTGTGCTTTAGCTCTATTTCCCTTGAGGCTGCCTCCAGGAGGCAAAAATAATCTGAGGAGAAGACTTTCCAGGTCTAAATCAAATAACGGGAGAATGAGAGGGCATCTTTTGTGAAGACAACTTTCTTCAAGTCTTTTCCTCTGATGTTGATTCTACCAGAGCTCTGTGCCTTGGGATATGCTGACAGAAGCTGACATATGAAAGAGTGGAATCAATACCAAAATAAACTCTAATGCCCCAAATTTCAGCTTGCACTCATTATTTATTCATAAAAAATTCTTCAGGATCATAAGTTTTTAACCACTGCGTTAAAAAAATAAGTAAAATCTAACTTACCACGTACATAATGACACATACACAGGATTCTACACAGAGATCTTCTTTTAGAAAAAGGAGAATGTTAACAAAGTGGTGCAGGCATCACCTTTTGTAATTTAAAGCATCCTCATGATTTCTTAAGAGACAGAGTGTAAACTTTATAAGGGCAGTGCCTCAGGTGATCCACCCCACGTTTTACATAGGTTCTGTGCAAACTATACCTTTAGACAGCTTGGGATGTGACAAATGTAACAGATGCATTTTCTTCTTTGTGGCTGCTTTAAAAGAAAATTTAAGAGGGGATTATTTCCCTGAAAGATCAAATAGTCATTTGCTTCATCTCTCCTCCACTCTTCCTTTTCTTTCTACATACCATCCTCTAACAGTGAAATATACCTCCAGATCCAGACAATATTTCAGTGTCAAACATAACCATTTTCACCATACTTCACTGGATGCATAGTTTATCTATATCTTTGAAAGGTACATTTTCTTAAAGACATACTGAGAGAAAAAAACACTAGTTGCATGAAGACAATTAAAATAATTCTGAAAGATCCAGCTACTTTTGCATTCGAGTCCCCAAATTATCTGTATTTTAAAAGGTACAAAACATCAAGTTTTATTTCCGAACACACTCCCCAGTTTATCAACTAGATAATAATTTTATTGTTGGTAAGTTTAATTGGAGAATGAAGATTGAGATTCAGGATCCACAACCAGTCATCCAATAAATGTGAGGGGTTGACATAGGAAAATTTTTCTTCTAATTTTCACTTCTTTTTATTCATATTTTCTTGACTTTATTGCTGTTTGTATGTACCATAGAACTCTAATGGGAGAAATGTGTTAGTACTATTTCTGTAAACTGGATATCTGAGGTCACTAGACAAAAAAGCAGTTTTCATCTATGATAATTACCAGGTTTCATTCAAATATGATTGTAATTTATGGAGTAATATCTTAGCTAGGTGATTAATTGATCAAAGGTGTCTTCCTAGAAGGGCAAAATAATCAATACACTTCAGCACCAAGGTGCTACAGTGACTACAATACATCACAAATTAATGCTTCTGGGTCCCATTTGTCCCAAACATTAGTAATAAATAAACATTAGGCCAAACTTACAGTGTCCCTATAATAAGCCAGCCTGACTGAGGAGGATAAATTTGAACCTGACTTTCAGCTGTTCAGCCTGTCAAAATTCATGATGCCAGCTAGCATTTGTTACGTCCTAATGCTCATTTTATTATACTTATTCCTTTGAAAGATACTGAGATTTCAGTGGTAACAACAGCCCAGTAAGCCTGTCACTGCAGCTGATCTTGTCATACGCAGTCACAGCATTTACACATTGGTACCTTTAGGCAAGTATCTGAGTGCACTTATCAGCATTTCCTAATGCACTCATGTTTGTAAGACAAAGCAAGAACTTCAAGAATCATCGTAAAGAGCACTTCAAAGAGGTACAGGAACCTTGATTGTCACTTTAGGAAGTTATGAACCCTTTAGAATATACAGGTCATGTGAGAAATTCTTCAAGGCTAGCAAAAAGTGTTTAAAAGCCTGGTTATACTACATAATGCTAATCAATTAGTTCTTAACAAGCACAGTACAAAACCCAGCTCAACTCTGGCAGGTGGCAAAGGTGGTAGGAAAGGATGAGTTTTGCTGAAGGGCCCTTCTGGCATACAGGGTCAGGTAGAAAAACCTCAAAAATTGTGGGAAAGGGAGAAGAGGTGATGTGGGCACCTTAGGTGAGATAGAAAGCAGACAAACTGATCAGAGGTGAGTGTTAGAGAACTAGCATGGACACAAGGGAACGCTAGCAGGGGAAAAAAACCTCATTGGTGGAAGGAATTAATGAGTTGGTAAGGTAGCTGATTTGGCAGCTAATTTTCAGAAGGTTAGAAGTAAAGTAATAATGACTTAAGGGAGAAGGGGAAGAACTATGTTTGTAATAGTCAGGAAGGAAAATAATAATGATCCCAGAAAGATTTTCTGTGGGGTGGTCAGATACGGACAGGAAAATAGAGAGATTGTCTCACATGTTACATCCAGAGTACAACCAAAGGATGCTGAAAATGGCTTACAAGAAGTCAGAAAGGAACAAGGCATGCAAAAGTTCAGATGTTTTTTCATTTAAGTTTTGGATAAATTAAATGAAAAAAATCAATAGCCTATGCAATAGGATTATTGCTAGTGATCAGGAACATGAAGGGCTGGGGGTCATGCTGTTGAGCACTGTAAACAGTTGGTAAGAGAGAGAACATACAATCTGCATAGAGAATGGGTGACACACAGGAGAAATAATCATCTCAATTTTGCAGACAGGGAAACTAAACCCATATCAGTCACCTATTGGCAAATCGCTTCAAACATTGAAATCTTTTTGTTTCTATTCAATTTAAGTATGCAATTGTAAGCTATGCTGAATTATATGAAAAGAGAAAACTTCAAGAATCATCATAAAGAGTGCTTCAAACTCAAAGTAGAAACTTCGGTGTGCATCCTTGCCTAACAGACGCACAGAGGGAGGGAAGGACTATCCTCCTTCTTTAAGTACTTGTCTTTATGGTGCAACTCTTCCAAACAATGATATAGAAAAAAATTAAATTGCAATACCTTTTCTGCAACAATGACCCTGTAAGAACTCTTATTTTTGAAGGAGAGTAGCTGCTAGTAGCTAAACTTATTACGGTTAGAAAATTGGTAGTTATAGTAGGAAAAATATTACTCCCATCTTGAAATAGCAATGTCCGCATGGAAGACATATTATTGAATAGCTATTCCACATAGCCTGCTTCCATAATCCTAGATAGTTCAACAATTATAGTCTGTGCATGTGGTACCTAAGAGAGGGGATTGTCTTTCAGTGCTTGCAGTCAAGGAGTCAAAGCAGAAAAGAACTAACAAAAGATTAATTATAAGATTATATATGGAAGTTATCAAAGTACAAAAACATATAGCTAAAAATAAATGTATTTATTCAGATACCAGGCAATTTTAGAGCTCAAGTAATCATTCCTTATAATAGAATCTCCCTTGAGCTGGAGTACAGCCCTACTTCATGATTTTATGGTGTCAGTATCATAATTGACATCCTAGCTAATCTTTGTTGGAAATGTAGGGGATTTGTGAGATACAAATTTGTATTTGAAAGCAGAAGATTTTAAATGAAGCACTTAATCACATAATTTTTAGTTAGTGTTAATGATCCTTTATGTTAGCACTTTCTTAATCTCTTATACCAAATGCAAATATCTATAACAAACCATTTAAAATTGGCATTCTGAAAGCCAGAATTTCAATATTCAGTAATAAAACAATGTAACTGCAGCAAATACACATTCTCAACTTTCCAATCATGTACCACAATATAAATATTCTGAGACTATTGTACTATTCCATTAAATGCGCACTGAAGGGAAAAATTGCACACTTTGGTCAAATCTATATTCTAGTGTAATGAAACTTGCCACTTTAGGCTACTGTCCAGTAACATTAAGAAATAAAATCACCAATTTATAGTGATTATCTGTGCTCACATATTTTTAAATATCTATTCTATTTTCTGGGAAATCTAATGCTTTCTAGATAATAGATGCCACTTGAGCAACGAAATATTTAAGACCACAGTTCTTTTTCTGCTCAGGACAGAAATTGTTGTCATTTATAGAAGCCGCAAGTATTTGAAATCAAAAGCTTTTATTAATAAGGGTGGGTTGGAATTGTGTGATTGTTCATTATTTGTGAACTTGACAATGATGTGTTTGAAGTTGGAAAAACACAGAAGCAGCTGATTTCCTTAGATTGTCTTATAATCAGCAAATAGCTCTCTAAAACTGACTAAAGAACTTATACTGGTAAGACACCAGCTTGGTGTTCAGCAGACTTACATTTATTTTCTTTTAGTTACAATTTTCTTTTGCATCCATGGGAAAGTCATTTAAGGCAAAATCCTGATTCCGCTGAAATCAATGGCAAACCTTCATTGCCATTGCAAGTCCAAGCTCAATTTACATTGGTTGTTTGCTTTTTGTGAGTAAAATAGAAATAGAATCTCACATCCTTTATCTTTCCTATTTAAATTGTAAGAACTTTAGTGCATGGACTGTCTTTCAGATATAATACATACTTAAATATTTTAAATGTAATTTTTTACTTTCCTTCTTCTTTGTACCTTCTCGATTTGCACACTTTTCAGAGCAAGGATGAAGTGTATAGAGGTATATAGTGCATAGTTAATACAGATATATACAGCATATGCAACATTCATTTTCCACATGCAGGATTTGATGTGTATACTCCTGGATGTACATATGTGTTAGCAGTATCCAGTCACATGGATCCAGATCTTCATTTCAGCTTTTAAGGCATACTGAAATATGAAGGTGCAAACAAACCCAAGCTCATCTGCCTACATTTTTACCTGACCAGAAATGAGGCACCTCTACTTCTCAGAACAGAGAGCTGAATAGGGCCACAGCACACCCAAACAAATATGCCATGCACTTAATTTACAGCTATATGTTCCCTAAATCAGCTTTGCTCCGTCTCCAATTTCATCCATCTACCTCTAAATCCTTTCTTGTAGTCACGACCTTTGACATTACTATAAATTATAATAATCACTTCTGTTAGCATACTTTAATATTCCCATATTTCAGGAATCACTTTTTTTTTTCTATTTAACATTATTGAAAAATAATGTGCATTTATTGCATTTTCCTGTGCAATGATAAGGAACCTTTCCCAACAGTTTAAATAGAAAATTAGATCAAATATTGCTGTGAAATTTTTCTATATGTTCACTGTTATTTCATTCTAAACATGTTGCACAAACTTTACAATTAAATGTTTAATAATGTTTATTTTATTTTTTAATAATTTTTTCATCACCAAAATTAGGGATTAGTCTTTTGTTGCTTTTCCTCCTTTAAGCAAAGAGGAGGTGGGTAAGGACTGTGTGATTGGCTGCTTCTACAGGGCAACAGAGAATATTTTATTATTTCATTATGTTTACAGGTTTGAGGAAGTAAAACATAATGACCACAGAAACACTCTGTGGTCTTAATGTATGTCATCTATCTAATGCCCTGAAGAAAAAGATACCGTACTCTATATATTTAAATTAGCTTCTCCAATAAGGTTGCTGTTTTGCTGTTCTAAATTTTGAAAAATCACAGGAGGTATCTTCACAAAACCCATTAACAAATAAGGTTTGTGCTCACACTTCCTGCACACTGTTTTGGAAATTGATCCCTAAGGGCCTAATTAGCCATTATGCGGTTTTCCTACTGAAAAAGGAAAAGGAACTTTTATGCTTAAAATAACTTAGCAACTAAAATCTTCCAGAGATTTAATCTCTCTTATTCAGTATCTCACCTCAGAATTAAGCAAATCCCACAGGGCTCGATCCCAGCATCCCATGAAAGGACCACACAGATTCACCCCACTGCATATCAACATTTGTCATCTGCATAAAAGCTGCAAATTTATCATGTCTTAATCCTGCCAGATGCTAAGTCCTCTTAACTTATGTTGAAATTAGAGATGAAACAGGAGAAGCTAGACCCTTCAAAAGAATGAACTGAAAGTGTAGATGCTTGTGTAGCACATTGGAATAAAAGATGGCAACGAATATAAGGAGTATGCAGAAAAGGTGTGGTATGATTATAATGACTTGGAAGTCTCACTTTAAGACTGCCATGATGGCAGGAATGGGCATCTTAATTATTTTTATCTCTCAAGCGTGATACTAATTTGTCCACAGCATTTAGGAAGCTAGTGGTCAGCTCCACGTGAAACAGAGAAGGACAAGGGATGTCCCTCACTGAAATGTTTCTCTGTGTGGGACGACTTAAAAAATTACTCAATATGCTTGGGGCAGTATTTTTCTTGGTCTTCAATATCCGCTTACTCCCACCGGCTCACACTTTTACTTTGTCCTGTTGAACCGTGAAGTGGCATACACAAGTGCTTTCCACAAAGATCAAAATTATGGCCCTTCATAGATACCATCTGCACCCTTGCAGGCAGAATCCTCCAATTAGGAGTTTTTGTAAGTCAGGTATCTTCATAAAAGTGAATTTTACCGAGAGACACACACTACCTAGGAATCCAATTATCTGTTTGACAAATGTTGGGCTTTGGGATGTTTACTCTCTGTTCAAAACAAAAAGAAAATGAAAAACATGCTATTAAAAAACAAGAATGAGATTAATACAGTGCTTAATTCTGACATTATACTTTTCAGAAAACAAATAAACAGTAAATTTTCATTGTGGTTCAAGACTTCTCAAAGGTTACTAGAGCATTTTAAAACTATTGTAGAATCAAAATAATTGACAACAAGTTGTTCTTGAAGAAAAAAAAATTAAGATATTCCATTTTGAAAAATGTTAAATTAAATATTTTTACCTTAATGATGTTAAAAAAAATCTGAAAACAAAATCTGCCAAAATTTGTATCTTTCCTAGAAATGTTTTATTTTCAACAAATCATCATTTTACATAAAAAATATCGTTTGGGAAAAATTAAATGAACCAAATTATTTGAAGCACATCTAGTGTGATACTAAGAAATGTGTTCTGTCTTTATCTGAAGGTGAAATAGTGTTCCCTATTAGAGGATGGATTCAAGAAATGTTATACCACAGTTTGAAAAACTATATAAAGCAATGCAGTCTTGTGTATTTTGAAGGCTAAGCCTGTGTGTTGACCAATAAGTTGACCAGCAGAATTTTAGAGAAAGAGAAATATAAAAGTAACTATTTTGAGTGGTTTAACTAGAAAGTCAACAGTAGCTGAAGCGGTAAATGGATTCTAGGTTTTATAGCATGGTTTTAGTTAAACAAAAGACTTGTCAAATACACATTCTTAGTGACATCTAAAGACATTAAATGATTAATTACTGTTAATAGTAATGGAAATGTTCAAAGAATAAATGGCATTGTTTTTTTTTTTTGCCATAATCACACACTAAATAAAAAGATCAGCACTGAAATAGCATAACCATGTCACTACAGAATGTAAATGAGTTACATGTGATCACCCAAATATGAGTATCTCACTAAGCATTTCACCACAATTTACTTTTTTGATTAATTCACATTAAAATGAAGAAGAGCCGTTCTGAGTGCACGTATTGTTGAGTTAGGTTAAAAGACTATGGCAAAACAACATTGAAGTATAATTCATTGCCAATTAATTTCCATTGTTGACTCATCTATAATAGATATAAATCTGTTATTTTGGAATACTGATTTTGAAAGGGACTCTGTGTTCATTTGTAAAACACTTAGAAAAAAATCAGTGATAAAGACATGTTTTTCTTGGTTTCCTGGTAATTAATGTTTCTTCTACATATCACCCAAGCTAAATTTATCCCTTGGTATTTTCACTGATTTCAACACAGTTCAGGCATGATGAACTTCAGTATTTTTCTTTTTTATAAGAAATTTTATTTTAATGCCAATGCTGTATGATATTATTACTGTGGGAAGTAACAAGCAAAGCAGACTGAGAGATAACAGAACCATAGTGCAGAGTCATAGGTACTATAAGCACTAGAGGTGAAAAGGGCAGTCTGGTTTTCCTGATGGAAATCCATATCACATAAGATACAGAGAACAGCATTTTACTAGATCTTACATATTTTTCAATTTAATTTCAGATTCTAACTTCACATTTTATATTCTCCTAGCTAGCAAGGGTTTTAAATAACTTGCACTTGTTGTGTATTTTGCAATTATAATAAGGTTGGGCAATTATACAGAGAGATTTTTTGCCATTTATTTCTAATTTGATACTTTCCCAAAAGCATGAAATCCAAATAAAGTCTTTGTAATTCTAAAAGAAGGGGAAAGGGTGCAAAAAGCTATTTAGAAGTAGGTAAAAATGGTCAGAGTCACTTTAAGAAAGTGACTGTAGGGGATGGAAATCTATACTGGTATACAACAGTGAAAAAGTGAGTAAATGTCAGCAGTACTTAACAAAAAAAAGAGATCAAAATTATGTTAAATATTAGTTAAGAATGGATCTCGCATGATATCTCAGAGCTGTTGCTATTCTGGGGGATGAAAAGCAAAGATTTTAATTGTGGGCTGTTTCTGGTGTGCTCCAGTCTCTGTAGCAACAGGAGCTGGCTCCAGATTTAGGGTCCCTTAGACATGCAGAAAGTCAGCCTACCACTTTCCACTCACCTCATTCACCATCCAGAGCTATATTAATTGACAATAAATTACATTTATTTTCCTCAAGTCAAGTCTATATTACCCATGATGATAATTGGTAAATGATCTCCCTGTCTTTAACTCAAGCCGCAAACTTTTCCATCCCATTTTCTCCCCCTGTCCTGTTGAGGAAGTGCAGTGAGAGAGCAGCTGGGTGGGCATCTGGCAGCCAGCCAAGGTCAACCTACCACAATGTGGTTAAATTAGGAATTAAAAAAAAGGAAGAAAGCAACATGACACTGATTAAAAATACTGTATTTGGAATATAAAAGTTAATAATATTAAATGTTTATGGACAGCTATTATAATGTTTAATTTTAAGTAGAATTTAGTTGTAGAAATGTGTAAGCTTTCACAGAAGTTTAAGCATGAATGTGAAAGTCAGATAAAGTATATTCTTTTAATGAAGCCTCAGCTCTTATGCTAAATGCTTGGACAGCTAGAACACATTATTTGAAAAAGCACTATAAAAATGAATCACATAGAACTGTTGGGGTTTTTTTGGTTTTGTTTTGGGGTTTTTTTTAAAAAAATTTAACCACTTATAGAGGAATTGTAGCTTAAAATATCTTTTGGACAGTATTTGGAATAGCACAAATAAGATAAAAGTGGAGGAGTTATCTTTAAGACCTTAAGAGTTTTGTCTACCATGACTAAACAGTATTTCCTTAGATTTACAGTATTTCAAAAATACTATATTACTACCTAAAGCTTTGGATAGTTGCCCCAATCTTATTGCTGTAGCAATCTGGATAAATGAAGAACCTGCCCCTTAATGATTAAACAAAATGTGTTTAGGAATGAAAATTAAGTACTAAGGTAGGTTTTTAAAAAAAAAAAAAACTGTTTGCAATAGATCACAGTAGTGCCAAGCTTCTAGCTGTGAAATATCCAACAGGCTGTAACTTAGGTAAGAAAACTGTAGTCCATTCTCTTCTCTAATTTATCCAAGCATTTGAATTGCCTTTGTAAAATTCTTATGGATAGAACATAAAACATAAAAGGTGTATTGCATGTATTTGGGCTCACAGGATCTAGAAAACAGATTTGCACCTTACTTTCTAATGAAGTAACTCAGTTTGCCTTCAGGAGAAACCCACCTCTAAACAAGGTAGGGCCACTGTTTCTGGCTATGGTGAAACAGTCGGTAAGTAAAATTTTGCTAGAGAGACATCTGTTACTGTGGGCTGTTGGTCTGGGGTAAGGGAGGATTGTTTTTATTCGGGGGTGGTAAGTTTTGTGTATGTTTAGCTGGGAATGTCATATGTTTAGCATAGATTGCACATTGTGCAAAGAACTAGGGTACTGTGAAGAAAGGTAAACTCAGCAGTACACTTTATGAACACATGCTTGCTTACTCCATGTATTGCATTTATAAGGACTCATTATTACAAATTACATGGCATCCAGAACACAAATTATAGAGGAAAGTATAAATTCAAAGAAATTAGTTTTACTTCTAGAAAAATTTAATCTGTATTCAAATTATGCACTTATACAGGTATACATCATCTCCAAGGACTCAGAAACTGATTCAGGTACTTGTTAAACAATAAGCATAATTGGTAGCTTTCAATGTTTCCCTTAGCATTTTGAAATAAGCCACTTGACAAAAAAAAATGCAAGGCTGTTAACACCTTGACCTGCTCAGCAATTGTTTGTCCTCCCTAAAGTCAGGATGCAATATGAGCTATCGGAAGATCACGCTGTTCTCCTATTATCCTTTTACTGATGCAAGAAATGTGCCAAATGCTGCATTCCAGAGTTGTCATCCAAAGTGAGACACGGTCTTTAATACATGACATCTGGCTTCCTGCCTCTTTTCCTATGCTTTCTGAATAGCAGATGGACCTCAATGACAGAAGTATGTCTAAGTCACTAGATCAAACAACACTGCCTTAGAAATTATGCATTGGTTAGCACATGCCCTCCAAAACTGAAGCTGAGGAAGCCTCCTGTGGAGCAGAGGGGAATATTATTTGTAGTTCTAGACCAGAGCATTAATCACAACAAGGTCGGACACACAAGCAAACCCTATACATTTAAATGATTCAGAGCTATCAAACTGAGCTTGTAATGCTGTTTTTACTATGGCTATCCGTGCTTTCCCTCATATAGTTTGTTACACTTGCAGGCTTGTTTTATCTTTGAATACAAGTCTTTGCTAGGAGTAATGGGTTTTCCCCATGTGATTGTACAGAATCTCCCACCAGGAATTTCTAATGCTGACTGGGCAGGTAGGTCACCACCTATAAATTTGGTTTGTATAGCACAACAGGATGTAGGAAATGAGAATAAACCAAGGAACCATCCTCAGTAAAGGTCATTTGAAAGCTCATAAAAGAATTCCAAGTAAAATTTTTGTCCTAAAAATTCAGGTTTTGATAGAACCATTCTTTCTCACTAAATATGCCCTCAATTCAGGTGAAAACAGAAGAATTTTTTCCCCAAATGTCCATTAAAATAGCAATCACTGACTGAAAACAAGCACAGATGGAATTGTTTGAGTAGCTGCAGCCAACTCTCCTTGCATTTTAACATGCACGCACAAAGTACGTACCTCGTGCACTTGAGAATGATACAGAAAGGGAGCATCAAACAAACACTTAATGTGGTTTGGTAACTTGGAAATATAGAATCTCACAAACATGATCATCTATCCATACTGTACATTTTGCTTGAATATCACGAATAATAAATGCACTAATGTGTCACCAGAATTAGTTCTCAGTCCATAGGAAAAAGGTCATTTTGGATGCTGAAAGACTGAGTGATTGAGGGGATCACTAAGCACTAAATCAACCAAAACCAGTCCGTTTGACTATTCTCAACATCAGATAAGATGAACAAATGGTCTTACCATAGTTCTCAAGGTGCAAAAGCCCACGCCATAAAACTGTTAGCACTAATTGATACTTTTACTGGTAGTCTCAGCAGAAAGGTCATGCAATGAGAATACTACCAGATCTGAAGCACATTACAGAGACTTAAAGCTTATACAGATCCTGCCTTTGCTGTGCCCTGCCTGAGCTACAGATTTTATTCTTGAAGGCTGTTAATTTGGAACTTTCTGTGAGCACTAAAACTTAAAAATATTTCCTAGTGTCTTCTACCTATAAATCTAAAAATAGAAATTGGGAAGGAAAAAATCATTAAAATTTACTGTTGGTTTCTACTGTTAAAGGAAAGTATAACCAACAGAGAGGGGGAGGATGATGAGTAATATCCTGGCACCTCTTCTATATTTCAACTCCCTACATCCTTTCTTGTTTGCCTAGCTATTGCATAAATTTAGGAATTTACTGTTTTCAAAGGTATATACCAACAGTATATATACAGCACAGTATATACCAACTATTGAATTGTGTAAGCAACATAAACATAGAAGGCCAGGCTCTTCTCTGGTGCCCGTGAATACAACCTGACATGCTCTCAGAAATCTGAATCCCACCCAACATCAGATTTCAAGGTACAGAAGCATCAATCATTTACGACAAGATTATTTTGTTATTCTAAATATTTCCCCAAAAGAGGGTAGCCTGGGAGTGGTGCCTGCAGGAACTGGATATAGATTTCAGGATCCCTCCTCCTGTCCCTGTGGGAGGCTGCAGCCTGCGCACACAGGCATGTTCATGTACCCTCCATGTGGGCAGCAGCTCCCACCTATGGAGCAGCCTTCCTTTGTACAACAACCCACCCTCCCCCTTCATCTTCCCTCCCCAGGGCTGCCATCCTGGTGAAGGGGAGCCCTCTGGACCCGGGGGAGAGGACAGGCACAGTTTGGTCTGGCTGCTGTGCTGGGCATAGGGAAGGAAAAGAAATGACAATATAAAGGATGCTCTTCTGTTTGGGATGGAAGGTAAGAGATGGCTAGGAAGTAGGAGAGGCTGGGGACAAAGGCTACCACTGAGCTGAGCACGTACCGCTCAGCCCAGCCTGGGCTTCCTGCTGGCAGTGGTGGCAGCAGCAGCAAGAAGCCCAACCTGTGCCTGTGGAGCCAGGCACTTTTTTATACAAATATTGCAAAGCTGTATTAAGCCTTCTGTTTGATACATTGCAGGTTTTCCCTCTGGGCCTACTGTAGATTACATCAATCTATGCATTCACAGAAAGTCAAGTCCTCAAGTCCTTCTATTGCATTTGGCCCTTCCTACTGCTGAAAAAGACATGTGGCCTGCTGAAAAGGCTGCTCTGCCCTCCTCCCTAGGCAAGGACAGTACCTGAAGCTGATACCTCCAGAAATGTTTATGAGAGACACAGATTAGACATGAGAAGCATTCAAGAAAAAGCTTCTCAGAGCAGAACCCAAACTAGATAGTAATTCTCATACCACGTTGTTTAGGTTCTCCTGTATAAAGTAGATATCGATCTCAAATGTGATAAACAGTATTGTGACATGGATATTGAAAGATACTTTCTTGCTTTCTTGCAAAAAGGGAGCAGGTGGTAATTCATACCACATGAAGTTGTTTATTAGCTTTGAATGGTCACATGAATTGTTCATAAATGACCTTCAGATGCCATCATTAAAAAATTCAGAGGACAATGCTTGAAAAAGTGAGTAAACTTAAAAAGATAATTGATGTTTTCTATAGGTTATCTACTGATTATTATTTTCCAAACTTCAGAGGCATTAAAATGTTAATTAATCTTAGAATGGTTTTATATGTAAATGAGCATTTTTCAGTCCATTTCTTCTGATCTCTTAAAAAAAATAAGAGTAGAAGTTGAGGAATTGAAACCAGCACTTCCACAGAACAAGCAGTTCCTTCTCCCTCTGTCCATTGCCAATTTGTTGACAACTTTCATTTTACTTTTTCTATTTTATTTTATGCTAGATTAGTTCCAGTGCATGACATAGCCATCAAAGTTTATACTACTGCACAGAAATAGAGAAGGGACATGTATTACTGTTTAAATGGCAGTGACACATTGACAGCACATGGCACTCCAGCCTTACAATCAAATACTAGCTTGATTAAAGAGACCAATATCCAGGTACCATATCTCCAGTGAGCTTAACTGACATCATCTTCCCCCCTCTCCCAAAAAATATTACTTTAAGAAACAGTGAGTTAGGATGGAGTCAGAATACAAACTCTTCAGTCCTGGAAGAAGCAATAAGCAACAGCATGACAGAAGCATTGCTTTAGCTTAAATATCCCCAGCTTCCTTAATCCATATCATGAAGATTTCTTCCTGTAGCCTTCAACAGCCAGAATCATGGAGTAATTTATCCAGTTTTTGTAGTCAGCCCTAAGCCTATGCTGTCAAGCTTTAGCCACTGAAAAATGAGTTTTTTGTTGTTCGGGTTTTTTTTCTTTCCTTTTTTAAATTGGGAAGCACATATAATGGTTTCATAATAAAAAGTCTGCAGTTTAATACACATCAGCATCAGTTTTCACAAAGGATATGCATATGTCTGCATATGAAACCGTGTCCTATAGCTCAATTACAGTTTCAGACTATTTTGTTTTAGGATAATAATCATAACTGCCATAACTACAAGGACAAGAATTGTTCTATTGAAGTAAATGCACTCTACTATAAATGCCAGTGTCACACCAGCAAGGTCTGCATAAAATACAAAACTGCTGACAAGAAGGGTTAAGCAACCAAAATATATCAATGCTAAGTCTCGACATAATTGTTTAAATGTCAGCTGAACCTTAGAGGACTACCTTTCCAAATCTTAAAACTAAATATGATTAATAGAAAAAAAGTTAAATATCAATCTCTAGACACAGCATAATGTTTTAAAAGGCCAGTTTTAGAGATAATTAACTAAGGATCCATTTGAGAAAGGTTATAAGACTCAAGTAGCACAGTCAACATTTTGAATATTATTAATCCTAAGATTTTAAGCCATTTAAACATTTAGATCTCATTTAAACACCCTCTCTTATATGTGACTTTCCATATTAACAAGGTCATTTGACAACAATTTTACACAACTGATGTAAATTACATGTCGATGGCAGATGAAACTCTACTTCCAACTGTGTAATTAAAGCCAAAAATTAATAGAAAGAAAGCCTCCCCAAATACACTAAAAGCCAAAGCTTGATATTCTCAAGGTATCCCTGAACCATGTAACAGTGTCTCAGAGTCCTAAACAGGTATTTGCTAATAGCTGAGTACGATTTGTAAATGAACCTGTCAACATACATGCACAGGCATGAATGCATAAGTACATACCCGTAAAATAATGTTAAAAACATTATCAGCTTACAATGTTAATTATTTGAAAATCACATTTGCGCAATCTGAATTTAGTCCTCATGCTTATAATACTCTCTTTAACAGTATGATCACAAGCATTAAAAGCTAATGAGTCCCTTACCTCCTCATTCAATGCAGAGGTTGGATGGAAATCATTTAGGAAAAGCTTTTCAATTTTTTATTTCTCTTTATTTTCTGTGTGTAGTTCCAGGTATTATTAGTGGCACACTCTTCAAACACTGTTCTAAAAACAGAAACATAATTCACACATTTCTACTATGTGATGGCTTCCCAAATACCAATTTATTTTCCCAACCTTTCACCCCTCTGAAATGATGGGGAGGTATTTGGTATTATATACATTTTAAAGAGGGGTTACTGGATCACAACAAGTTTAAGGGCAAAAATATCAATTGATTTTGCCTGTCAAGTTTGAGAGGTGGCTAGAAACAGATTTTTCAGCATTCCTAGCATTAGATAACACTTTTCATGTTTAAAGTATGGCTTTATTGACTACAATTTTAGCTCATTCATAAACACTTCTGCACGTAAGACATCATAGAAATGAAGAACGTTGTGAGTGAGAGAAGTTGGGTTGAAGTGATTTGATAACATAAAATAACGTTCCATGTCATAGATAGGAATAAATTCCAGTTTTCCAAGGCAAGATCCAGCTGCATTCTTAGTGAAACCTTCCTTTACTTTCCTGCAATCTCTCACCTCATTCAAAACTCCTCAGCGTCAATGAGTACTAGGTCCCAGGATGAGTAATGGCCTTCTTGCCTTGATTAACCCACATGAACAGTTCCACCCTGAGCACTGACTGGGATGGGATCCTGAGAAAAAAGCTGGATGTGACCATTGACTTTTGTCTGGATCATCATACCTAGGCACCAGAAGTAAGTCAAGAATCTGGCCCTCCAAAAAAACTCAGCTAGCTTGCAGCCTTGCCCTTGCCACCTCAGACATACACAAATTTCTTGCTTTTCTCACAAACCCTGCAGTCCAGTGTTACCAGTAGCAGATGCAACCTAGACCTGAAAAAAATAGCAAGTATTAGGCAATTCAGATCACTGGACAAGTTGTGTAAAATAAAGTGGTTTTAAAGAGGTTACACGTTGTATATGTTATGGCTGGCACTAAGAAACAACATTCAGAGAAAAAAGAAAAACCTGTGTGGAAGAGAAACAAATGTAGGGAAGCTTTACCAGTGCTTTGGGGAATATCAAGAGAAATCGTTCAAGTTATCAAGCAGTTATCTGAACAGGACTTAAGAAAGCAAATAGCTGCCCCACAAAATGGCCAGAATCATCAAAAACCTGAGGGTAATGAGAATAAAATGAGGGAAGGGAAGATACAGACTAGCAGTCTATATCAGAGATTTCACTCTGAAAACTGTAATGTCCCTAGAACTTTACAATCAAGCCAAAGTGCCAAAAAATTACATAGAAAAGATACCATACAGTTGCACTTCTCAAAAAGTAAGACAAACCTTATCAATATGTCATAGTAAATGTACAGGAAACATGGGGTCTGAATTAAAATTCTTGACATGGTGCATGTGGCAGAGTAAATAGTGATGAATGGTGGTTAAATAAAAATAAAATTGCAAATGTAAGCTAGTAAGCGTGTTCTCTATAGGAAAAAAAAAATCTTTCTATGATCTTCTCTTTTTGCAAATCACAGGAAAACAAGTTCAGGGTAGTTGAACCATGAAACTTTCCCTTGATTAATCAACAAAAGAAACAGATTTCTTACTTAAATACACCGTGTATTCCTACAATTGCTTAGTCAGAGCTTCTAATCAGACAATGAGCTTAATTCAAACAAACTGTAGAGTCCTCAATTTTATTTTTTTTTTTAATTGGATTGCAGGGAACTAGTGGAAGAAATGCTTTAAGCGAGAATCAGAAGGTTCTTGTTTTTAGGTGCAGTTACTTTTCAGAGATATAGGTCAAATCTCTCCAATACTTTTTGTTCCTTTGGTTGCCTGCCATGCAAGCATAAAGAAATATCAAGGTAAGACAGAAAGGTTGACATTCACCTGAATACAAAGCCCAGCTGCTTTACAAGTAAATCATCAAAACAGGATGTCTAATCTCCATTCTGGTCACCTGCAAAAGGGTGAACCCAAGGCGTTCCATAACACTAAATTCACTAAAATGCACCAGTTCATCTGATATAATACCATGGACGAAAATGCAGGCTTCTATCTTAATTCTCTCTGTATATACTGCAGGAGGCAAGAAAACTAAGATTTGAAAATGGGAAAAGTATCCAAGAGGAAAGTGGACAGGGAAGAAAGAAAAATGATGTATTCAAATATCAGTGTAATCTTTTTTAATCATCTTAGAAGCTAGATCTAGGCAAAGAACAAGCCTTTGTGGAATATGATCCAGTATTGCACTCACTGTTGCTTTCACTTGAGTCTACAAAGTTGAAACTATTGCTTTATTTATTAGCAGTTGTGGATCTTTTCCTTCAGAGTGTAGTCTTGGAACAAGAGGTGAAAATAATAAATCACTTAAGGAGTCTTCACCGCTTATCACTACAGCTGAGCATCTAATTCATTTAGGTGATATTAGAAATGACATTCTGGCTTCTGCCTACGAAACCATGCAAATTTCACTGGTTTTAACTTCAGGCAGCCTTGAATACACAGTGCGATACCTCATCAAGGAATAACCATGATGAACCAAAGTATTTGTACTTTCAAATAAATGGATTCTCTTGTTCTTTCTGTGTAGTAAGATGTTTCCAAAAGTCACATCATGCTGATTTATCCCTAAATACACAAATGCCCAAGTTGTTGGTCCCTGCCCAAGAGAATATGCAGACTAGAAAACTATACCCATTATCAGTGAACCAGAGATTTTTCAAGACATTCAGTTAATCTTCATTCCTTGACTCAGCAAAGGAACTACAAAGGAAAAATGGGCCCTGCCTGTAGCCACTTAGGGATCTCCATACATCTTCCAAATCTTACCTCCCTCTCTCTGCTGGAAGGCAGAATGATGCCTGAAATGCCTGAAAGAGGACCAGTTGGTATCTATGATCTTTTTCCTTCTTCCCCAAATTTGAGTAACTCTTTTCTTTTAGGGATACAGCCTTAGTTTTGTTCAACATGTAGGAGAATGAATTAAGAGGAAGGGAAATATCTGTGACTATTATTTAAAGCTAGAAAAGAGAGTGAGAAATTCTCACTCTCACCATTCTACCACAGATTTGCTATCTCTGGGCACTTTGCCAATGTGCAGGACTACACTTATATGTGACACAGCCGTGTGTTTCAAACAGATTAGTAGCCAGAATCAAAGCATCTGGTGTTGGCTGTGCAGAACCACTCTTAATAATTAGTTTAATATTTTATACCAGCACATATTTCATGTGTCTTAGCCTACTAATCCACCATTATACTCTGTGATGTTACTGATCTATGGTCCTCATTCATCCATTCGCTGTGACTGAAGGACATCAGTTTTATTGGTTAGTGTCCACAGCCTTTGCCTGATGGAGATGGAGGAATGTAGACTGACCATGTGACATAATAAATCCATAGGGATTAGTGATGATGTATATAATTTTCATGCTTGTGAGAGCACTGACACTGTAGTATTACTCATTGATAATGATCCATCTTTCTAGCATCTGCACCTCATTTCTGTGGAATATTTCTCTACATCAGCTTTTCCCACTAACTAGAACAACTGTTTTTTCTAGTTTTCTCCTTTTATTTTCAAACTTTGAAACATTTTGGAGACTGCTGAACAGATCTGTCTTCAGCCAGCAGCTTCAGCATATTGACCAATATTCCTTTGGCTTCATGTCTGCCTGTATCACAGCTTTCATTTTACACTTGATGTGCTATGAGTCTCCCTCTGCATATGTGACCATGTGGGGTTTGATGATAGCACTTTACCAATTACTGCTCACAGCTGCAGATCTTTCCCAATGGCATTTTCTTGATGCATAGCATTTTATGCTCTTTTTCAGGGCATGCCTCACACTGGTTGTGTTGCAAACATGTTATTGGAAGAACTGACATGACATCCCAATTTTGGCTAACATTTCTGCAGATCTTTGCCAGTTGCATGACTTTTTTTTACTTATAGCAATAGGTATATATGTCCTAAAGGTCAAGAAGAGGTATGAGAAAGACAGGAATGATCTGTAAGCAATACCTGTCTGATGAACTGGAATTGCCAGTGCTGCCTTTACAGTGAAGCATCATTGAAAGGGGCAGAAGAGCCTCAGCTTTTCAGAATTTACCAGTCTGCTATTTTTACAGTTGTCTGCAAGAATTCTCCAAAGCCACTAGATGAAGTATATGTGGGAATGTCAGAGCTGGCCTTGACTGGTTTTGTCAAAGAATTCAAAGTATTTAAGGACCTTGAGGGTGGATCTTCAGAGCTTGTGAAGAGGTAGCACTCCTCAGCCTGTTCCCAGTTTGACTCTTCTCTCAGTCCTCCTTTGCTCCTCTTTGCTGCAGAGACAGTCCTTTGCCTCACATCTGGATTGCACAGAGATCTGGATTACACAGATCTTGACTCGCTGCTTCTGAGCAGATTTATGTTAGCTGTTTCCAGCCATTGCTTTAGAGTATAGCTGGAGGTTTAACACAAGGGACATAACACATGTTGTTCCTGGCTTTCCAGCCTACCTGTGAACAAGGAAGGCAAAGCTAGAACCTGGTATCTGTTTTTTTTTCCTTCCAATAGTCAGACATCCTTATACATTTACATCTGCAAAGCCCATGGTTTTCTCCCACCAGAGGAACAGTAATTCTGTCTATGTCTCAAAGCAGGTTGTAGAGGCATGTATAGAAGAGCTCTCTGAATACACATGGTGAAAGAGCACAGATGAAACGCATGTGAATGGTCTGAATTTTCATAATGAAGCAGTAAGAGTGCAGGTTGTGATGTAATGCATAAATTCACAATGAAGAAAAGCCATTGTTAGAGAAAATACGGATATTCAAAAATAAAATTGACAAGAAATTTTATTCTGTCAGTTACAGAAGACCATTGACAGATTATGTTATGGGAGAAAATGCTTCATTAATGCAGTTAACGTGGCATTATCCCAGATGTATCTAAATTGCTTTCATTATTCTACACCACACAGCCTGAATGCTCCTATTTTGCTGTGTTGTTCTTGTCTGTTTGGGTTGCTTTTAACTGGCAGTCTGAGACACCAAGAAATACAAATGAAATTCTCAAACACATGTAGATGTTATATAAGCAGGTGTCTCAGTCTTCTCTTGATAACAAATGAGACTCTTTTTATATCGGCTGGATTTGAAGAATCATTTAGATAGTTATTTGCAGTCCATTCAAGGTAGTTGGTGGTTCTCATTGTTCAGTATCTGAGTATTTCTCAGTCTAAGATGTGTATTTTATAGTATCAAGGGAGGTAATGAGCTTCTATGAATCCCTCTTTAAGTACATTATACAAGTTCAAATACATGTAACCTATAGTGGAATAAAAATTTTCTGTCCCATTTTGTTTCAACTCTGGTGCTTCCTTTTTCATTTTCATAGTAATTTTGTTTCAGCTGAAGTTATTCTGTTAAATCTACTGCATGAGGTGGTACAAAAGCTCTAAGAGATATAGGGTAGAAAGAATAAGTGATCGCTCAGAAAACAAGTAGCATCATCAGCGCTTCAGCCTCTCGATACTGAATGGCTGAGGAGTCTGTTCAAATGGGATATTGCAAATCCTATCTGCTTGCAAACTCTTTTAACCTCTAATAATAAATCTGCTCTGGGTCTGGAGCAATGGAAGGACACACTAAAAATGCAATAATTTCAGATAGAATGTAGAATTGAGTCTTTACAAATGTTCATAGCCAATATTTTGCAAAAGCGTGACTCCAGATCACTCACTCTTACCTTTTCATAGTCCGGCTCCAGAGATGCACAAAATACTTTTGTAAGCGAGCCACCAGCTGAGAGAGGAGTTACTGGTGGTAGAAGTGCTTCTTGTTTTCCCTGTCTGCCCAGCTGCTTCTCATGCAGCTCTGGGAGCTGGAAAGCAAGACTGAAAATGGCTCAACATCTGTGCAAGTGAAGAGGAGACGCTCTGCTAGTACCCCTTCGTAGAGACAAACTGGAAAAAAGGCAGCATGAGGCGTAGTAGTAGACTGCTGCTAGGCTGCTTTTTCCTGCTAGTTTTTAGATTCCTCTTAGCATCTAAACCCAACAAAACAATCCTCTGACATGTTGCCTTTGAGGTTGTCTCTTACTACAGCATGCCGGACAGTATATAGCACTGGCTCAGTCATTTACTTATCAGTGTCAAAACTGGACCAGGTTCCCACCTGTTAAGTAGAGTTTTGTCACCTGTGTTACAGAGGAAATCTTGATTGAGTTGAAAAATTAAAAACCAGAATCGCTACTGTATGTTTATTTAGAGACAGAAACAAATATTGACCAATTCCAGTACACTAGCATATTCTAAATGTTTTCAATCTTGGTGTGAACATTAAATTTCAAGTGAACTCTAAATAAGCAATAAGGAACTTTAAGAAAAAAATAGCATGCTGTGACAGAGGAGTAAGAAACGGATCCAGGTGTCCTGGTTTCAGCTGGGATAGAGTTAATTTTCTTCTTAGTAGCTAGTAGAGTGCTGTGTTTTGGATTTAGGATGCGAATAATGTTGATAACACAGTGATGTTTTGTTTCTTGCTGAGTAGAGTTTACACTGGTCAAGGACTTTTTAGCTTCCCCTGTTCTGCCAGGTGCATGAGAAGCTGGGAGGGGGCACAGCTGGGACCGCTGACCCAGACTGGCCAAAGGGCTATTCCATACCATATGACGTCATGCTCAGTATATAAGCTGGGGGAAGAAGAAGGAAGTGGGGGACATTCGGCATGATGGCGTTTGGCTTCCCAAGTAACCGTTATGCGTGATGGAGCCCTGCTTTCCTGGAGATGGCTGAACACCTGCCTGCCGGTGGGAAGTAGCGAATGAATTCCTTGCTTTGCTTTGCTTGTGCGCGCGGCTTTTTCTTTCCCTATTAAACTGTCTTTATCTCAACCCATGAGTTTTCTCACTTTTAGTCCTCCGATTCTCTCCCCCATCCCACCGGGGGGAGTGAGCAAGCGGCTGTGTGGTGCTTAGTTGCCGACTGGGGTTAAACCACGACATACGGCAAACAGAAAAGAGTGAAAGATGCAAGAATGGGCAAAAAACAATTTATGAAGGACCATAATAATAATCCTATTAACCTGGTCAGCCTAGTTTTTTTGGTTGTAGCACTTTGCCACCCATGATTAATAGATGAGATCTGATCCACCACAAGTAAGAACATAAATCCTTTCTTTGGATATTTTTAATGCAAAGTTTCAATTATCTTGTTCTTTACCTGCAAGACTGTAGCCTCAGTTCAGTTATTTATCTTATTCATTCTTTGTGCACTCATTAAAGTGAAACACAGGTAAATGGATGTAATGGCAGCCCATAATGACAGTTGAAGAGTGAGGAAGGGTAATATACCCTTTTACCCTTTATATCTCAAACCCTCATATATGCATTTATGGATGATATAGTGGTTAGTTGTCTCCCCAGATAATAAATAATCCATCATATAGTTCCTTATCATCCCACCCAAAGGATTTCATTCATTTTGAAATCTTTACCTGAAGAATCATTGGCTCTCCCTTTCTCCTTCAGATAATAATATTTACCAATAAAACCCTATGGTTTCCCTTATCTCTTTGGTCTTTATCTCACAGCACATCAGCAATAATTTGTGACAAAGCAAGTATTTCTCCAAGGTTTTTCTCAGTTCTCTACCCTTTAAACAAACTCCAATTCCCTAATGCTGCCAAAAGATCTTCTCCCAGTCTAGAAAAAAATAAATCCCTCCTGATGCCATAGCATGAGAGTCATAACACCAGCAGAAAAGAATAATGAAGAACCCATAACAATCATACAACAGACCTGCAGGAAAAGAACCGCTAAAGAAAAAAGCCAGTGAGCACCACTTAAATTAGACAAAGGGCAGCAAGGGGTCTCCCATTCTAACTCTTTATTCCCCATATCTCAATGCCTTATGTCAAATTTCTGACATAGTCACATTCCCTGCCCAATAAAAAAGGGAGAAGATGAAAGAGAGACCGAGAGTGTTAGTGGTGGATGTCTTCCCATTCTAATTCAAGAAATTGAACTGGGACAATTTAAAATACTAATTTCTATGTTAAAATTTGAAATAGCTGTGAGATATTTAGCAAGTAGCAGTACCAATGCTAGATGGAGAGGTCTTTTAAAGTATCTGCCAGAAACAGAAGAAATAAAATGTTAGCACTTAAACTGTCTCCTTGAATCTCAATTGCCCTGTCATTAGTGTTTTTTGGCCCCAAAGCCATTTTGCACTTTATGATTTTTTTTTTTAACTCAGTTATTTAGAAATGGCTATTGGCCCATAAATTGCCTGAATCTTGAACCAAATGGAAGGATTCTGAAGATACCATTAAAATAATGTATTTAGCATTTAAGGCCTATAAAGTGAGATTTCTTTCTTCCTTTCTCTTTTAGAAAATGTTCTGATCTGTGCAATTAATTTCTATTGTAAACCTATGTGCTACCAGTGTATAATCTCTGTAGTAACAAGGATTTGTACAACAAAGCACAACTCTATCTGAAAGGGTTTATTCTTTCCAAGCTATGAGCAGGTCATAGTAAAGCTCTGGGTTTTATGTCACTGGATAATAATTTAAACTTGTAAATAGTGTCACTTTCACTGTGGAGTTTATAAGAAGAATTCAGAAAACAAATCTTTTTTACTCTTGGATCCTTATGCTCATTTAACTAGAAAATCCCCGAACCATTATTACTGCAGAAAGTAAATACTTTTGAAAATCATTCACAGACTTGGAGGACAAAAAGCTTGTAACTCAACAAAGTTATTCCAATCTACTTACCAAAATGAAATTATTATAATGTCCCAATACTGAAAGCTGGTAGGCATACACCTAATGAGAGATTTGAATTAGTTTGCTGGTCTGCATTTGACCCGCAGACTAATTCGATCATCCTCCAGTTTTTGTTACAGGAAATTTATTAGTGTAGGATGAAGGGGTATTAAATATTGACATTTATTCCTCTGGATGTCTGGGATCCATTTTAAAAGACCCTGACTGCTGACATTATCAGTGGATTAATTGCTTCTACTGAGTCTGTTCTTGGACAATTATGTAGGATTGCCTCTCTGAAGTCTGTAATGAAAGTAGTGCTGAAACCCCACCACTGCAAAAACCATTTCACCAGTTTTGCCACAAATGATAGAGTATTTTTAACTGGAGGTTTTAAGGCTTTTAAATTTAGAAAATTTTATATTGCTTCTATAAAGAAACCTGTTGAAACTAAACAACCAAGCAATTCAAAGCTTACCATCAGTGTTACCTGATTTATTTCAGGTGTTGCATACACACACACATATATTATGGATTATATGAGATACTATGTATATTTATGAATATTCTGTATACTTATTGGAAGCAATACAATATTTTTTCTACAGTTACAGAAAAATCTGAATGCTTATGAAGTGAACCATCCTATAATTACCTACCAAAACTCATGGACATTATTTCTAGTAGGAGGATACCTACACTGAACATAGCCCAACAATATATACTCTTTTTAATGTGATAGTTCAGTCTATTAACATGGCGGAACTAGAGGAATCATAGGTCAATAATGATGCTATTGAAGACAAACAGAAATGGGTTGATCATATATGCCTCAAAGGCTCCATCTTTTAAAACAGGGGGGAAAAAAAGAAAATTCAGGATATAGTAAGATCAGAGTATGTTAGATACAGAATAATCTTATTGTGCAAATATTCACAGCTGAAACTAATAGAACAAAGACAAGTCTTCACCATTGTTCCATCTTGGACTCAAGAATCACCATAATGCTAGGTACTGTGCTAATAAAATAAAATAAAAATATTTTTTAAATGCATCGAAGCAAATCCTTTAGAAATGCTTTTAATTTAAAAAAAGGAGGATAAACAAGCACCGAGGAAAGTAAAAGCAACAAAATTTGATATCCATAGTCACAGATGGATAGAAGATTTTAAAAAATTGAATGACCAAAGGCACTTCTAAACCAGAAATTATACAACTGCAGCCTTGATTCATAAATATCTAGTTTGCGCACTCATATAGTTTAGCAGTTTAGTTTAGTTTAAGTTTGGTACTCATTTATGAAAACTCCTGAATCAAGGCCTCTCTAAGGATAATATATATGAATAGAAAGAAACCGTGATTAGCCAAATAGGTATTCCTGAAAGAAAGCAGAACAAGTACTGAAATAACACGGTAAGAAGGTTGTAGAAGAAATAATGGAGAATTTAAAAAATATGCTAAGAACAAGTTCAGCAAAAAATCCTAATGCTATGCTTGGAATTATCCACCAACAAAATGTTTGGCTGAATTCCTCCCCTGAAGCTGAAAAATGACTTTGCATTTAAGAAAAAAAAAAGTTCAAACTAAGAGAAAAATCAATAGCAGATAGTACAGGAACAATAATAAATTGAAAATAGAACTGTCTCTTATGTTAAGAAACCTCTACAGAGCTGTGGAGGAATAAAGAAGTTTTAGTTCTAATAAGGATAAAGCTTTTTAAGAAAAACTGATGACTGAGAAAATGCAGGAAAACTGTTTCCCTCCCCCACTCCCTCTAAAGCCCAAGCAAACAAAATAAATCCTGATAAAGTGTAATATTTAATAAGGGATGTTTACACAACAGGAAAGAGAACATAGCTCATATCTCACATATGACAGATCCTCCAGCACACATTTGTGCATTTTCTGTTCATCCTCTAAATGCAGCAGCTTGGTTGGAAACAATAGCGCCCAGAAACTTTGCTGGCTCTAGCAAAACTTGGCAAGAATATGAGTGGCTTCAAAGACAGCAGATGACAAATAAATTCCTCAAGCAAGCGAAAAATAGGCACCAAGATTATCCAGTTAAAGTTTTGGGACATCTTGATGATTGTCATGGTTTAACCCCAGTAGGTATCTCAGCCCCACCCAACCACTCACTCACTCTCCCCCAGTGGGATAGAGGAGAGAATCGGAAGGGTAAAAGTGAGAAGACTTGTAGGTTGAGTTTAATACGTAAAGCAAGAGCTGAGCGCACAAGCAAAGCAAGATAAGGAATTCATTCACTGCTTCCCATCGGCAGGCAGGTGTTCAGCCATCCCCAGGAAAGCAGGGCTCTATCACGCATAATGGTTACTTGGGAAGAATGTCCCCCTTTCCTCCTTCTTCCCCAGCTTTAATTGCTGAGCATGATGCTACATGGTGTGGGACATCCCTTTGAGCAGCTGGGGTCAGCTGTTCTGGCTGTGTCCCTTCCAAACTTCTTGTGGACCCCCAGCCCACTCACTGGCAGGGCAGGGTGAGAACCAGAAAAGGCCTTGACTCTGTGTAAGCACTGCTCAGCAATAACTAAAACATCCCTGTGTTATCAACACTGTTTTCAGCACAAATCCAAAACATAGCCTCAGACTAGCTATTATGAAGAAAACTCTATCCCAGCCAAAACCCGTACAATGGTACATTGCAAATTGAAATTCCACTTCAAAATCCATTTCTTTATATTACCTGTTGTCTCATAAGACATCTTGACAAAAAAAATTCTGAAATATTTGATAAATGGCAGGGTATAAATGACAAATCAGTGGTCAGTCAGGAGAATCTAAATGCTATTTCCATAATTATAGAAATATGTTGTTTAAAATAATTTATTTGGGTCATTCCTGTTAAAAACACTCTCTCCTGACTAAGAATCAGAACCAGTGATGCACAAACCTGCATACCTAAGTTGGGCAGGTGGGCTGAATATTTGATTAGAGAAGTGACCATCTGAAAGTGCACTAATAGGAGTAACAAATAGATGATGACTACACAAAGAGCCACACTTACGGATGATGATTAATAATCATGTAGCATAAAATATAGAAATATGTAACAGAACAAGATGATTAGTCATTTTTTTTCACCACATCAATAAAACGAATTCATATTTTGCAGGCTACTCTTAGCTGAATTTTGGGTGTGTGATTAAAAGAAACCAACAAACATGAGAAGAGATAATGCAAATGGCTACAGCAGAATAAATTAATAATATGTCTTTGCGAAATAGCTTTCCCTAGAAGACTGGTCTTCTCTCATTCCCCTCCTCAAAAAGACTTCTGGTAAGAGTCTACAGATTTTAACAAGGAGCAAAATAGAAACTCTGAAACCCAGTACAATTTCAAAGTGCAAGAAAGCCTTTCTGAAGTTTTCCTTTTTAATCATCATATTATATGTTACAGAGGACACACTTTTCCTCTGTTAAGCTTTGTGGGACACTGATAGATTAAAAAAATGCAGCAGAGAGCTTTGTGCAAAGAGCACTGCACTTGCTTCCCTGCACCTAGCCTTTAAGGTTGCCCTTTTGCTTGGCTGAAGAACCACTCCTGAAAACTGATCATATCAACACCAGCCCCAGTTGTAAGCACAAGCCTTGTGGGCAGCTGCTGAGACCCACCCCCAGCCTGGGAAAGGTAGCAACAATCACAATTTTAAGACCCTCTGGGACTGATGCTGGCTAATGCCAAGTGTCCAGCTCAGCAGTGGCCACAGGATAGATCCCCAGCACTCTCTTTTCCAGCAGGTCAGGGACGACAGAGGGAATAAAGCCTTGGGCTCATTAACACCTGGTTCGAGGTCAGTCTGGCAAAGAGCAGGGGCAAGGACACTGGGACCAGGTGCATAGCAGGTATTGTTGGACACTACCTTGAAAAATGGTGTGTGGGGAAGCTATTTTGTTCACATAGCAAAATGATTTCTCCATCCTTCTCCAACAGTTTCATCTTGGTCATTGGGGCAACAAAGCCAGTTTAACCTCAGCCACTAAGAAGTCTGAAGACATTCTTCACAAAGAAACAATACCTGCATGGAGCCCCTTAAATCCATACATGCATGGCATCCACTTTTTGCAGATTAAAAAAAATCCAGTGTAACTGCCTAACTCTTTTCAAATCATGATGGTTTATGTATCCAGACAGGAGCTGTATATCTGCGTTTGAGAATTTGTACCTCAGCCATTTCATATCACAAAAAAATCTGTTGTAAACTAGGGCAAGTAAGGACTGTGCAATACATGAGCAAAGATTATTCTGTGAATAAGTTAAATTAATATTATTAATTATTAATATTAACATATATCCTGATCATATACATTTGTTGTAAGAAATAAATGTACAGCCAGATATTAAACAACTGGATGATTATATACATATATATGAAATTTAAAAAAGAAAAAAATTTTTAAAGGGCAATGGAAAACAAAAATAGTGAGCAGGTTACGCTGCCAGTAGTCTCATGTCTGTGTGATTAGAAGGTCAATACATCTGTAGCAGCAAAAAGTATATATTGTGAGAAATTATAGAAGATGTGTTGTCCTGTCAGCCCCCTTCATGCAGTGAAAGGTCACTGATCCCACTGTGAAAGAAAGCTGACAATTTCTATGTAAGACTGACTGACAGCACATATGCTGTTGTACATCACATCTTTTGTCAAAAGACCAGTGGAAAACCACAAGCTTTAGCACTATGAGTTTGGAGCCAAGAGCAAAGCAAAGCCATGTCCAGCTTTCATGAGAAATGACATCTGAAACATTTCATTCCATATTAATAACCCTTAATAATCCTTGTTAATTAACTGTGTTAATAACCCTTTCTGAGGCAATGGGCAGGGTCTGTTTCTGGTACGCAGTTTAATCCTGCAACTTTCAGTCGTCTTCTTTCAAGAAGAAAATCTGGGGCTGTTAAAGTAGTTCACACAGGACAACTGGAAGAGAAAACAATAAATGTGAGCAACACGTAGTGTCATGAAGAACCATACCGTGTTCTTTACCTCACCTTTCTATGGGATTTGGATGGAGGGATTTGATTTCCCCTGTAAATTCCAGAAGAGTTTGCTCTCTCAAGCACAAAGGTCCTGGTTCTGTTTTGATGTACAATAAGCTACATGACAAGCAACTCCACTGGTGTAAAATAGGTGTAAGGAGAATCAGATCCTTACCCTCCAGCTGTCTGTGGCACTTGGATAAAATATGGTTCATAATTCTCTTTGTATCTGTGGAGCAGTCTCACAAGCACAGTACATTGTTACTGTCCTTGAGCAATGTTGCAGAGCTCCATCAGGCTTATTCAAACAATGCGTAAGAGTCCTTAAGCAGAACTCAATTACTATTCAAGTGGAAGAATGGGTAATTGGACAACACTCATCAGTTTTGGAATAAATGATATTAGGTGCCAGATCTGAAAAGCAAACCTTTGGGTTATAAAACAGAAGGGAGATTAATTTAATGAAAGACACTCACAAAATTTCCAATACTCCTTGGTATTCACTAGGTTAGAAATAACGAAACAAAATCTTTTCACTGTATTTCAGACAGAAGCAAAAGAGGAGGTGCATGTACCTTTTGCATTTTAAGTTATCTAGACTGCTTTCAAACTAGAACAGGAACCATGGTTAGAGGTTTCTCAAATTATTATTGTATCCAAAATGTTTCATCCCTATGCAACTTTTATCAAGCTGTGACTCAGAAGCAGCATTAGTATGAAGTTTTATGAGTGCAGATGGGAAACTGAAAACACTATTCACTAATTTTATTCTACTTTAAATTAATCTCCAAATATAGACATTAATACAAACATACATGAATGGAGTTGTGTGTGTGTATTTTCATAAATATACTTTCAATGGTAACTTTTTCACAAGTATGTTAAAATGTTTCAAAGCTATTTGGACGTTTGATTGTCAAAGGAAGCAATAACAAATAAGGTTTACTAAACTGTTTGTAAAAGGAAGAGACAAAGTTATAAGAGAAATCTAATCTTTATTTCCATAATTTAATCCATGGTTACTAAAATAGAAGGAATATATTGCATGATTATTGTTTCTTGTAAATATACTAAAACTGAAATACTCATTAAATCTCTCAAAATCTGGAATATAGTACATAAAGTAACCTGAAGTTCACATCTTGAAATACAGAAATAAAATATTTCAGAGGAATAACTCAGCCAAGGTTAATGCAAAATAGTGGTGATCTACAGAAAGTCACAGCTAATTTTTGTGAATATAAGATTCTGAATAAAGGCAAGAAGAATGTTGATTCAATCAGTGTGCAAATACACTGGCCCCATAGTCAGGTGTATTTGTACCTGCACTGTTTGTTCAGAAAGAATGCAGCTGCTGAGGGAACCAATTTATTTTTTTATGAATTCGTAGTCATAATGTAGCTATGTTGCCAAGACTATATCCTGTACATATATACATATATAATACAGCCAAACTTTATATATATTTATATAAATGGTTGGTATATATGATTGATATATTTAAATAATAATGACACTGATTAGCTAAAGAAAATATAAAAACTACATGTGAATTAAACACATATATTTTACAATATTCAAATTATGAACATAAACATGTAAGTCCAAATGTTTTGGAAAAAAAACCTGAAAAAAAAACCAATAAATGTGTGAATTTAGAATATTTTAGTTTCAAAGTAGTGCGGACCCCTTTTTCCCTGTTGCTGAAGTTGTTACACCTTGCGTGGCATAGTGAAATATTCATTGCCTATACTGAGGATTGGATGTGACCTTGGAGTCTAATGATTTGAACGCTTACCTAGGATGAGTGAAAGTGGGGTTCCAGTTCCTGCACTAATGAATGTTCATGTTCTATATTCAACAACAAATGTACAAAATGCATAAATATTCATTGGCATTGAGACTCTGTCCCCTTGCAGACAAGCATTCTCATCCTCAGCTGAAAGCCATGCTTGATTTCCTTGTCAGTGTGTGATTTGACCTCAGAGTTTCTCTAGTGACTAAGTTTAAGAGGTCGCTGCTTTGGCCACTCTTCAGTTTACTACTCATTTAAATTGGGCTTTGTCAAAAGAGAAAATGCAAACAGATTTACATGTACACTTTTCCTTATTACGTCTTTAGCTATTCCATCCCAGAAGGATATTGTACTTCCAATATCCTGTTGATCCTAGAGTACTTGGGCATTTAAAGGTATGGATCAAATTATAAGAGAGATCCAAATAAAAAGAATGCACATCAGAGAAAATGTATTGCTGTGAGTGAGACGAAGACCAAATCATAGTGTTCACAGTCACTAAGTACGTCTTGTATTTAATCTATTTTCCACAGGTAGTGGAAAATAGTTCATTTTGTGAACTGCAAGAAAATTAATCTCCTGGATTAACAGCTGAAGGTAAAACTGAAGTTAAAATTCCTAACTTTTTGTTATGTTTACAAACTATTTTTCCCTAAACATGTACAGAGAAAGCAAGTTTCAACTTTGCTTTTACCCTCTTCAGAATAGAGGTTTCTGAATAGCATGTTAACTTTAGCAGCAGGGTCAGTACATTACCATAATGATCAATAATGGTGTCTCACTTCTTTTTATTCTTTTTTTTTAATTATTATTCAGCAGTGTCACTCCCCATCCATCACATTTTTCACAAAAATGGTTTGCTGACTCTAGTAAGACACACAAAGAATCTTTGTGCACAATTTATCAGTACAATTCCTAAGAGATGCTGCAAAGCCTGTGAAAAACAGGATATTCCCCCTTCATGTTCAGTTTGTTTTAGCCTATTTTCTAACCTCCCTTCCTGAGGATCCTATGTTAGAGTTGCTTTGTTAACTGGTATAAACTAAGTCTGCTTCTTTTGTTTAATCGGTCCCTAATTTCTGCTACCAACTGTAAAGTGTTCTGTAGTTATTTGAGAGGAACAAGTTTGAAAGAGGGATGGAGAAGGTTAATTACGACAGCATACTTAATATTGTTCCCATTGAAGTAAATGGCAGTTTTGTCATTTTATGTAATAGAGGCAGGATTACACTAATTATAATTTTATAATCTGCCCATTAGAGCAGCACAACAGCAACTCCATTAAAAAAAAATGCTTAACATTAGATCCCCTGCTGACAGAATCCATAAAATAGAACTTTAAATGTTCAAAACATGAGATACGTAACATGATGTTATATCATGCAATAGCTGTGCTTTTTTGAAGCTATTATAATCATTCTCATTAGGTAAAATTCACTCTTTTTCACATTTTAATCTCATAAAATCACACCATATCTCAAACCTTTTCTAAAATATACTGAGTGGAATACCTAGATTGATTTTTTTCCCTTCCTAATGCAGAAGTTTCAGCTTAATAAGGGGAGAAAGAGCTCAGAATTAATTTAGCACATGAAAATTACAACTGTGGGATAAACAGACCACTGGAAAGCATAGTCTTCTAACCCATTACTGTTTATTCTGAATTTTTTTTTAAAAAAAGTTTCGCACTATTTTACCCCATGATCACACATAAATAAATAAATAAGTGCATGTGTTATCATGGCATTTGATAACCAATCATCCTTCCGGATGTAATCTTTATATTGCTCATCCACATGGAGGCTCTTAATGCCCTTCCAAAGTACTGCAGAGATGTGCTTTCTGTATTACATATTTTAGGGGCTACATTTTCACCAAAGTAATTTCACCAAAGTTAACAAAGCTAAATCAGCAAAAAATTTGATGACAGATTCTAAACACCTGTGTGTCCAGATAGGGAAGTAGGTCAGTATTAGAACTTACATGAAAAAAAACAACAACCAAACAAAAACCCCACTCTGCAAACCTAATTTAATTATTTCAGCTATCAATTTGATGCTATATATAGAACAGCCCTTTTAGCATTTTTTTTAAGCCAAAAAGACACTGTAGAGAGATTATTAATAGAGGGACCAGTCTATCCACAATAATTTCACTTCCGTGCAAATTTTCCAAGATCTGTAGATTTGGAAGGAACCACATCTATTGTGATGTCCAACCATGTTAAGATTTCTCCTGTTCAGTCCTTCATGTTAATTCATTAATATGGATATTTTTTTACACAGGTTTTCTTACCTCTTAAGAAATGGTAGCAATAGCAACTTTTACATTTTTCCTGCTAACTTGGACTTATCACTTTTATTCTTTCTTTTCAGAATCACAAGTTTTTACAAATGAGACAGGTAATTTAAAGGTACAAATTGTCAGCAGTTTTGTAGATAGCCACTGTTTAACTACTTCTTCTTGCTTTCTTTCAAACTGCTAAACTTCTATGCCTGATTTTTACCTTCACTTTTGCTGTGAAGCTGATGAAGAGATGTATATTCACAAGCCAGAACACTCATATAAAATGAATCTGCATGCACTATATGCTCATAATTACACTTTGGCTCACAAATCCAGAAGTTTCTATGAGCTGCTTAAATGTACATACAGCCTATATGTATCTTTAAGTAGACAGTGATGCACCGATGCTGAGATGACTTTTGGGGCACCTTATTTCAATGATGTCTCCCATAAAGAAAAAAGTTAAGCAGAACTGAGTATATTAAATAATGAGGTGAACATTTTAATGTCATATCATATCAATATTCACATTAATTTATCACCTTGAAGGATCCTTAAAACTGTAAAAAAAAAATTAGTCTTCAAATATTCTTCATTTCTACACTACAGTTTTCTTTAATATTGTCACAACCTATTGAATGGATGCTTTCTTGGGCTACAGAGGTGGCTCAACTTTGGCAACTGAAGACAAAACTCTAATTAGTGAAGTGATTATTCTGTATTTGCTCATATACATCTATATTACATATAGAAAATCATACAGCAAGGCCCACTGGAGCTATATATACTGAGTATATAGTAGGCTAAACTAACCATTAGCACACATTTTTAAGAATATCCTTAGGTACTCAGCCTGAAAATACTTGAACCAAATTTTCAGAGAAATCAGCCTCTTTCAGTACTTGTTTCCAACAGGATGACTAACGTCTGGCTATGTATCTTCCTGGGCACACTGGACATGAGTCAGGTTTCTGTAGAGCTCCTCTTCAGCTGGGGATGCACTGCACAGCCAGAGGTGGAAACAGGAGACGGCCTGAGAACTTTTAAAATCTCACTATTGTGAAATATGTTTTTTCATTGGTCATGAAGCAATTTCAACTCTAAGTTTGCAATACCTGATTTTTTTTAGTTTATATTAATTTAGTGAAAAAAGTGAAAACTACCAACAGTGGTCATAATGGAACCATATGCTAAATTAGAAAAGAAATAAAATGCATAATTCTATCGCTATGCCTGAGATTCACCAAATGTTTCAAATTCACTTTTGTAATATGCAAGGTGTTAAACTCATATCCTGCATGTCAGTACTGCAATGTTTAAATACCATATTTTCATATTTATACCTTAGCACAAAGCAATGAGATGAATTTTGCAATGCATTACGCACACAAGCAAGCAAACCACAGTGTTGAATCAGAGGTGGGATTTTTTTCTGTGTGTTTACTTTACAAAATGAGTACAGTTGAAGAATACTGGGTTGTGCTGAAACTTTAATGATGAAAGGGGCACTTGGAAATTGAACGGCCACAATTTCTCCCTGTAAAATTATGAATCCTACAATAAGTACTCCTGGAAAGCTGGAGCTCTTTAGGAACCCTATAACACTCCAGGAATGTAAAACCAAGTGACATCTTCCTCTGCATTACCAAAACGTGCAATTCTCTGTACTTAAAAACTAACAAATCTGTTTATTCTTAATGGCACAAAAGGAACTAAACAGCCTGCAAGAACATGGGCAGGCAGAACGTTGTTGGCACTGCTTTCGGGTCAGTGCCTGGAAGAAGCAGATTGCTGTGAGATACAGGTTACTTTCCTGTTGGAATTAAAAGGTGAGTTAGGTTTTAGTGAAAGCTGAACATTTAGATAATGGGAAAAGTTGGCAAGGCAGCCCTGTGGGATTGCTGTTACTGGAACTCATCCATCCATCCTTTAAATCCCCTCCCTAAAGAAGTTACTTAGCAATAATCTCATCAATTCTGCCATACTACAATAAAAGTAAATTGGTGTCTTACTACAACTCCCCAACAATCAAAATAAATACCTCTCAGACTGGATCTTACAAAATGCCTTCCATGCTCAGAGTTAGGCATATGCAGAAGTCGTTTTTAATGAAGACTTCTTTAATGAAATGTTCTCAAAGTACCAGGAGGAGTAAGAGAAAGAGTTTGAAAAGCAAATAGCATCATAGCTTGGTCACGTATTTGAGACCAGAAGACAAAGTTTCAGTGCTTGTACTGAGTCATGGAAAAAAGGTCTTGGACTTAAGTCCTTGACGTGTTTGGTAATATTCACGTCATGGTGACCTTAGCTGTTCCAGAACAAGTCCCTTTCTTTTGCTGGCTTATCACAATTTTTTTTTTTTTGAAACTTCACTGATTTTCCTTAGCTTGGAAAGGTAAATCCACAATTAAAATTTTTCTTAAACGACACAAATAAATTTTCACCCAAATCTATCAGTTAGTTTAATGGAATTTCAATGGGGGGCTAAACTTAAACAGACAAGTAGAGCTGTGAAAAACAAACGATCCCAATAATCTGTCCTGAAAATGTTATCCATGGCAGCTATTAACATGTCACTCCTGTGAGTATCGCTTTCAGAATGTTTTCTGCCTGTCCAATTATAATTGAGTTGTATATTGTTATTTAATATGCATTTTGAACATCTGATGTTATTTATATGTTTAATTCTTTAACATATTAATTGCATTTAAAAACAAGACTACTGTAAATAGAAAAGTTCCTTTTAAATACTTCCTGTTATCCATAATCTTTCCCTGTGACTCTAAGTGTGTTTTTGTAGTGGGCTTTAAATCTAAAGTGTATAAGTCTTGAAAGGCAAATTTATGTGCATTCATAATACTAAGCAGTGCATAATTAGATTAAAAAAAATGCAGCCGATAAAACATGTCTACTTTCTCTGTCATTGCTGATATTTATCACTGGCACATGGAACTTAATATGGATCATTACTTTCTCAGAATTTTACACATTAGCTACAGTTATGACATTACCCCAGTACTTCTCGATTGTCCAGATGTAAAATATTTTTGAGTTGTACATAGTAGAAAAATTCTGTTCATCACATTTGTCTTATGTTAATAGAAAGACAAAGTCTTACATCACCATAGTGATGTGTTAATTTCTGTGTTGTACTTGTCTGTCTTTCAGTTTGATTCTAATACTAGCCATGCCACATCATTTTTATTGAGCCAACCATCCCTAGTCTGTAAACATCTGCGAACTATCCATGGATTGTAAAAAGCAGGCCAATTCTATGTATTGCTTTATAACATTTCATGCCACCATTTATTTAAAAGCAAGCCCTCAATGTGAATAAAAGAAAATTATTGGTCCTCAGAAATTCACAACCCCAAATGAAAACTCTTTAAAATATTTACAAAATAAGTTATATTTCAATATAGGAAGTGTTCATGACTTTTGTGACTCTAAATATTTCTTTTCTTTTTTATGCCTTTTCAGGCTAGAATTTTCCTCTGATTGCAAGAAGTAAACCTTATTTCCACAAAAATATTCAAACCCCAAGAAACCAGACTTACATAAAGGGTGCATTATTTGTAAGCACTTGAATTTTAAATAATAATCAATTCAGCTAAACTAAAACAACATGCTATATTTTTCAGATCTCATCTTTGATAAATGTTATCATTTTCACTGTAATCCTTCAGAAACTTGTACCCATCTCTTAATTTTGTAAATATGAAATATATTACCAAAATCACTGGAATCTGCATATGTCTTTTCAAGACAAAAGTATTCACAAGCATGTAACAGGATTGCTACACTAATAAAAATACAGCCCCTCCAAAAATATGAATAATATAACATATTCAAATTTAATTATGTCTTTCAATGTATTTCTTTAGTACAAGGCCACATTTTCTAACCTATTGTTGGAGATGCAAATAAATGCCTTAGATAACTTCCCCGAGTAACCAAGGATTCTTCTTTCTCCAAGACTCATTCAAAAGCGAGACTCCATCTTTGCCAGAAGCCCACAAAATTTTATATGAATTAAGCAATGTGGTGACAAGTTTTATTGTTTCTTAGTTATAACTAGATATATTTTACAATATGAAAAGTTGTGGGAGAACAGGGTGCAGAAATTGTTCTACCTGATACAGTCCTCAAAATAGCGTATAAAAGGAAAAAAAAAAAAAAGAGAATAAAAGCCCTGAACTCCTTCAGGCTTAATGATATATGTTCTACACTTAGGGGTTTTCTTTAACACGTTTTCTTTTCAGTATGTATCATTGAATAATACTTACCACTATTTAAAAGCCTAGGCAGTGTGAAAACTGTTGAAAGAAGCTAATACACAAAACTAACTAAACTGCTAAGGCTGTGATGATTTAAACTATCATTAGACAAGAAAAATTCTTATCTTAGAAACATGCTTTATAAATACTGTACATTCCTTCCAGACGGTTTCATTCCTTTTAAATAAGAAATGCTGCAAAACTTGTACACATCTTATGCCAAGTCGGACCTGCCCATAATAAAAATATTTAACTTGCACTACATACACTACTCCTGTTATTGATAGAATATCAAAATTGATTTTTATATTATAAACTAAATAGGATTTGGTATGGACAGTACTGGCTGAGAGATCAGTCCATCCTCCTGAGCCAGCAAGGGTCCCAGACCAGCTGGATCCTTTCCAGCATTCCCAGCTCCCATAGGAGCACTGCTCCTGTGGACCATGGTCTGCAGGTAATACTGTGAGAAACCTCCAAAAGAGTCACCCTGGCTGGTACAGTATGTATCATGCTCTTCCTCAGAACCACCACTCTTACCCATGCTACAGACTGGAAACCAAAAAGTCCTCGTCTTGCTCTCTTGAACTTCAGGTGAAGGCTTGAACTATTCTGAGGAATTAAAGATTACATATCACTTTCTTCTTACTCAGGCTATGATTGCATGTGTCTTTACTGAAATACTATTAATATTTATATCATGCCTCCCTAAAAGCCTATCTGTATACCCTCATCTTCATCTGTCTTTTTGAATTCTGTTTTATTTCATTGGTGGTTGAATAATCTTATATAAAAAAGGTTAAAAAATTGATCTGAGATCTCCTATAAAATGCTACATAAACATCAGTTATGACTCAATTATATTGTTGTGAATAAAACAAAACAAAAAAGTGTGAGGGCTGTTAATATTAGATGTTAACAACTCTACCAAGCTGTGCATGTATAATAGTGACAGAAATTAAAAAGCAGATACCCTCCCACGGTGAAATTCCCCCCCAACTTACTTCAAGATTACATGGTTGAAGAAAGTACAGCAAGTTCTAATTTCTAGAGGGAATAATGACTTGTAGTTGCAATAATTTAAGGAATAATGTACCCCAACTGTACTTAATAAGGCTATAATTCCATCAAAGGCTTCCGGGGACATCATAAACCATGAGAGTGAAACTCGAGTGGTTTCCTCATGTCACCAGAAGGCTGAGATGGAATTACAGTCTTAATTTATATTCATTTTGAAAGAGCCTTATTTAATATTGCACATTGATCGTGATTAATGCCTTTGGAACTGCCAAAAACTATTAGCTGTGTTCATGGCCTTTTGAAGCCACCAAAAGTCAATTATGCCACTGACTAGTGATTCTCAGAAATTCTTTTTTTTAAGAGCTATGGTTCAGCCAGTACAAACTTGTATAACTATGCTAAAGTTAACATCAATTTGGTCATTTTTTTTATCGCTTTTCTCATTCATATTGAGTGAAACTGGGAAATCTTTCTTCTGTCTAAGTGCATAGCTCTTTATTTATAGAAGTTCATTGCAAATTAAGGGGAAAATTAATTGGAAATATTTGGTTAACTTAATCACTGAACATCACTGAATGAATATGGTTTTATTAAAGGGATTTTTCAGTTAAATGCCAATAATTTGTCCACATCATATGTGAGTTAACTGTACAGGGAGAAGGTTTATTAAACAGAAGGGAATTCTTCTTGGTGAAAGAATGCAGGTAATCTGTTCTAAAAAGGAGGATTATATGGAATAGCCCAGAGAGCCCACAGACAGAAGGGTTCTGGCATGGGAACAAAAAGGGGAACTCTAGTTCTTAAATAAGTTATGGATCAAAGTTACTAAAGGTAAAATAATGTTCAGATAATCTTCTGGTTACTCAGAGTTCTCTCTTCCTCTCCTACACTATAGAGTAGGATTCATTTATGGATATAAGAACATAAGAAATTCCTTACTTGGTCAGACCAGTGGTCCACCTAACCCAATACTCACTCCCTAACAAAGGAGAAAGCATATGAGTGTTAGGGAGCATTAGGGAGCCTGACTAATTTCTGTGGAAGTTAGAGGGTACATTCCTCCATATTTCCTATAGTATCCATTTATGGTCATATTATCCTTTAGTTTTCTAATCACTTTTTGGACTTGATGATACTGTCTGCCTCCACAGCCTCCTAGGACAGAAAGTCCCAGTGTCATTGCTTAAAGGACAGCTATTGAAAAATGTGTTTTAGTGTGATCTCCTGGTGGTTTCTGGATATCCCTGCTTGCCTAAACATAGGGATTTAGCATCATTGGGATGCTTTATGGTATACCATCTAGCCTCAGGCTTCCTCTCCTGAAGGGTCACCATAGGTCCAGTGTGCATATTTGCCAGCCTCTTGTGGATTTCTTAGATATCTTAGGGGATCTAATCTAGTAGGAGATGCTTGTATTTAGATAATGGCATTGAGCCAAAATGTTTATATGTGTCAGAGAAACTGCCATAAAATATATTTCCTTGGAGATGACATTGTGTCAATTTCTGAAATTCCTAGTGCTGAGTAGCTGGTTTGATTTATACTTTTGAACAGAAAATACATTGTCAGTGTAATCTCAGCTCCTCTTTACAACAATATATTCCAAGTAGAGGATTTATATTTGTAATTTGTTAAGATCAGATATAGATAGAAATAAATCATGTACAACTCCTATTGAAAGTCTATTGGCCAATTTCTAAGATGATGGTAGTGCAAATTGGTCTTTAAAGCCAAAAACATGACAACATACTACTCAGTTATATGACACTTTTGCGCAAGGTAGATATATATTCTACACCCAAAACTGAAAAAGCAGCATCAAAATGTAATGAAAAAGAAATGCAGTGTTGTCTGCTTCAAGCATAGCAATCCCATTTGGCTTTTGGAAGATGTTCTCAAGCCTGGGACCCGATTCAAAAGGCTACCTTTGAAGAACCACTGTATAACAACTGTAATATCCTTGCATGGAACAGCAGAAGTCAAACTACGTGGCATGTTTTCACATGATATGTGAAGATAATACCCCTTGGCATGTGATGTTTTGAATGTTGAGGGCTTAAAAGCCTTCAAAGGGTGCTGGAACAAATGAAAGGAAGAAAAATCCAATCAGTGTACTTAAAACAAAACAACTCTGGCTGAGAAAATCCCAGAGTCAACAATTTTTGGAGGCTAAGAAAAAATTTTCGGGTTTAATACTACAGGGGTGTCTTGTTCTCACAGTCTTCCCTAGGCATTTGGTCTTGAAGAAAGTCCTATGCACTGTTCATCTGAAACAATTCGGCAGAGCTGCTGTTAGCCTCCCCCTCCCCTTAACAAATGCTAAATCCCGGCTTTGCTTCCTCAGATGGATTGCAAGTTTTTCAGTTTCCACATGTAACATTTGCAATTAATGCCAAATTGCTCATATGTTTAATCCTTCTGTGGAGTCTAGTACAACTGTTAACATTCCCAGTACTCCTTTACTACTATTTCACAAGTAATCATCTCCACCTGGCTTCTCTGAAAAATTCATCAAATTCATCAAAAATTCAAATTCATCAAAACCAGCCCATGTCAAAAATAAAGCTGCCCTCTGATTGTTTTTCTTCTTATTAACAGCCAATACTTTGAGAGAAACACTGTTTGAACTTGCCCAGTTTGCCTTCCTTGTTCAGGAGTTTCAACACTGGAGGAGCTTTTAATTGCTCCAATCCACTACTCAGGATACTTTAAAAAATTATAATCTCTTTATACTCTTGACACTATGTGGTCTTAAGCCATACTCCAAGAAAACGTGTCCTCAGAAGTTATCTACTTCATTCTGTACTTCAGTTCCTATTGTATTGAATAAGAAAAATGCATTTTTATAGCCATTTCTAGATGTTCTTTCTCCAAAATGAAGACATGAAACATAGAATTCCGGATACACAGATACAATTACAAACAATCAATAAAAAAAAGTATCTACCCAAAAGAAGTGGTCTGGTACATAGGTAGTTTGCATGTGCGATGCTTTTGTGATCAATGGGTGAAAAATAGCAATGAGATCTAGAACTCTGAAATTTATATAAAATTTTAAAAGATTTATATCCAACTGGATATAAGGAAAAACTTTTTTTCCCCATGAGGACAATAAAGCATTGGAGCACATTGACCTGAGACATTGTAGAGGCATCTTCTCTGGAGGTTTTCAAGATCTGACTGGATCAAGCCCTGAGCAACCTAGACTGACCTTGAAGCTGATCTGGCATAAGTACAAGGTTGGACGAGAGACTTCCTGATGTCCCTTTATCCTATGATAGCATGTTTGTATGTCTTAGGTTGCTGTAAATAAATAAATAAATAAAAGAAAAAATGCAACAAGCAATTTCCAAAGTCCATTACCCAATTGTCATCAGATGCAATTTTTTTCTTTGTTGAAAACAAAACAGGGAGTGGCTTTGGCAAATTATTGCAGCATAGAACTTCATTTACCTAGACATTGCCTTTGCCAATGTCCTGTTTCGGCTGGGATGGAGTTAATTTTCTTTCTAGTAGCTGGTATAGTGCTGTGTTTTGGATTTAGGATGAGAATAATGTTGATAACACAGGGATGTTTTTGTTATTGCTGAGCAGTGCTTACACAGAGTCAAGGCCTTTTCCTGCTTCTCACACCACCCCACCAGCGAGTAGGCTGGGGGTGCACAAGAAATTGGGAGGGGACACAGCTGGGACAGCTGACCCCAACTGACCAAAGGGCTATTCCATACCATATGATGTCATGCTCAGTACATAAACTAGAAAATCTGTCCGGGGATTCGCTGCTCGGGAACTGGCTGGGCGTCCGTCAGTGGGTGGTGGCAACTGCATTGTGCATCGCTTGTTTTGTATATTTTTTTATCATTATTATTATTTTCCCTTTCTTTTCTGTCCTATTAAATTGTCTTTACCTCAACCCAAAAGTTTTACCTTCTTTTTTTCAATCCTCTCTCCCATCCCACTGTGGGGGAGTGAGCGAATGGCTGCGTGATGTTTAGCTGCCTGCCGGGTTAAACCACAACAGTCTCCTTGGTGCCCAACGTGGGGCTCAAAGGGTTGAGATAATGACAGATCTGACCAGAGCATGTTAAAACAAATTTATTATAAGCATTCATTAAGTTAATAATCACTGGTCGCAATGTTGATTTATTTGCTCTCAGAGGTGTTGTGCTTGCTCTCAGAGTTGTGTTATGTAACACCTTACTTGCGGTATACGTTCCCTGTTGTGCTGTTTATCACCTCTGGGGGCTGGATTAAGGTTATCATTTTTCTGTACTGTGTAACACTGGCTTACGATATGATAAAATTACTGCTCAAGAGACTAATCTGGTATTTGTACTCAGCATTACCATCATCTCCATACTTCAGGAACTATCTCTTGGAAACTACTAATAATTACACTCTTTACCTTTTCTCCTCGGAGAGCCAATTTATGGGGGAGACAGGGGGACAATTTCCCCTGCTCCTTCACGTTCCCCTTCTCCTCCAGGCTAGTTACAATAGCTCTTAAGAATTTTGAATATCCTTGGGATGTTCAAACTAGCATATTCCTATTGCTATGTCTCCTGAATGTGTTTCAGGTCTTGTTTAAGGTTAAACAACTATTTAAGAATGCCAACCAGAGATCTGCCCCAAGGCTGGATAGTTATGAGTGGCAGGGTGTATGGGACAGTATGTGCAAGTACCTAGGACAGGGGGCACCTCCAGTGTTTTGGAACTTTGCCCCTGAACAATTGCAGAATCCTGAAAAACTAGTGAAATATTTGAAAAAAGTATGCTGTCACCCTGGCAATTCCAGAGAGACACACATCACTGCAACATGCTGGGGCCTGGCCCATGCCTACTGAGCCCTGTTCAACACTGTTCAGAACCCTCAAGGGGAAGAGAAGGTCTCTGGACCTGACAGCAAAGCAACAGGCACTGCGGCTACTCCAACCCTGGCAACAGGCGCTGTGGCTACTCCAACGCCCACAGCAGACACTGTGGCTACTCCAATGTCAGTGACAGGCACTGCAGCTACTCCAACCCCGGCAACAGGCACTGCAGCTACTCCAAACCCGGCAGCAGACACTGCGGCTACTCCAACTCCAGCAACAGACACTGCTGCTACTCCAACCCCAGGGACAGACACTGCAGCTACTCCAACCCCAGCAACAGACACTGCAGCTACTCCAACCCCAGCGACAGACACTGCAGCTACTCCAACCCCAGGCACTGCAGCTGAACCAGGGAACCAACCCATGCAGGTATCAGTCGCCCCTATACACAAGAAGAAATCTTGAAAGTGAAAGTCAGCTCATTTAGTAACAGAAGAAACTCTTCCCCTACTAAGGGAAAAAGTGGACAAGGCAGACTACTCCAAAGCAGGGCCATCACAAGAACAGGAGGAAGGAGAGGCAGAATTCATAAATGAGGCAGTAACCACCTGATCCCTGCTCCTGAGTGAGCTGCAAGACATGTGAAAAGGTTTCAGTCGTTGTCCAGGTGAGCACATTGTCACCTGGCTGCTCCGATGCTGGAATAACGGGGCCAGTGGCCTCAAACTGGAGGGTAGGGAAGCCAAGCAGCTGAGATCCCTTTCTGGCATTGATAAAGCCATTGGAAAAGGGGCACAAGTCCTTAGCCTCTGGAGGCGGCTCCTGTCAGGAATAAAGGAAAGGTATCCCTTCAAGGAAGGTGTTATATATCACCCAGGCAAGTGGACTACCATGAAAGAGATATCCCGCACCCAAGGGAATTAGCCATGCTGGAGGTGACTTATGACCTGGACAACGAGCAGTTATCCAAAGATCCAGATGAAGTCAAGTGCACGCGACCCGTGTGGCAGAAGTTGGGATGGAGCACACCAGCATCGTGTTCCAACCCATTGGTAGCAATGACCTGGAAAGACGGAGAAGGGCAAATGGTAGATGAATGGGCTGGCCAACTCTGGCAATACAAAGAAAGTCTCTCTTCCTCCCTCTGGGCCTGCGTCTTGGCTATGGAGAAACTGTCCCAGGAGCTCCAGCAACTCAAAGAGGATATGTCCTACTCCCCACCTGTATGGACCAGTATCTCAGTCATTAGGAGTAAGCATTCCTCTGGTCAAGAGAGACGATATAGTGGGTACACACCACAGGCACCCTGGGGTTTTATCTGTGTGACCACAGAAAGGACATGAGGAAGTGGGATGGAAAATCTACCTTGACCTTAGAGGCACAGGTACGTGAGTTGCAAGGAAAAACGATCACGCAGGGGGGTTCTTCCAGGAAAACTGCTGCTCCAGTTTCCAGTGGGCAATTCCCCAAACAGAGTAGAAGGGCTGATCTTACTCCTGATCTTAACAAAGGGACTTCAGATTCATATTTACAAGAAGTGAGTAATGAATACTATGACCAGGACTAGAGGGGCCCTGCCTCCAGCCAGGTGGCAGAAAGAGACAATCGGGTTTACTGGACTATGTGGATTTGATGGCCAGCACAACAGACCCACAGGAGTATAAGGCTCTAGTGGACACCAGTGCACAGTGTACCCTAATGCCATCAAGCTATAAAGGGGGAGAACCCATCTGTATTTCTGGAGTGACAGGGGGATCCCAACAGCTGACTGCATTGGAGGCCGAAGCCAGCCTAACTTAGAATGAGTGGCAAAAGCACCCCATTGTAACTGGTCCAGAGGCTCCGCACATCCTTGGCATAGATTACCTCAGGAGAGGGTATTTCAAGGACCCAAAAGGGTATCGGTGGGCTTTTGGTATAGCTGCCTTGGAGATGGAGGAAATTAAGCAGCTGTCCACCTTGCCTGGTCTCTTGGAGGACCCCTCTGTTGTGGGGTTGCTGAGGGTTGAAGAACAACAGGTGCCAATTGCTACCACAACGGTGCACCAGCAGCATTATCGCACCAACCGAGACTCCCTGATTCCCATCCATAAGCTAATTCAGTGACTGGAGAGCCAAGGAGTGATCAGCAAGACTCACTCACCCTTTAACAGTCCTGTATGGCCCGTGTGAAAGTCTAATGGAGAGTGGAGACTAACAGTAGACTATCGGGGTCTGAATGAAGTCACGCTGCCACTGAGTGCTGCCATGCTGGACGTGCTAGAACTTCAATACAAACTGGAGTCAAAGGCAGCCAAGTGATATGTCACAACTGATATCACTAATGCATTTTTCTCAATCCCTTTGGTGGCAGAGTGCAGGCCACAGTTTGCTTTCACCTGGATGCATGTTCAGTACACCTGGAATCAACTGCCCCAGAGGTGGAAATACAGTCCTACCATTTACCATGGACTAATCCAGACTGCACTGGAACAGGGTGAAGCTCCGGAATGCCTGCAATACATTGATGACACCATTGTGTGGGACAACACAGCAGAAGGGGTTTTTGAGAAAGGGAAGAAAATAGTCTGAATCCTTCTGAAGGCTAGTTCTGCCATAAAACAAAGTAAGGTCAAGGGACCTGCACAGAAGATCTAGTTTTTAGGAATAAAATGGCAAGATGGACATCGTCAGATCCCAATGGATGTGATCAACAAAATAACAGCCATGTCTCCACTGACTAGCGAAAAGAAAACACAAGCTTTCTTAGGCATTGTGGGTTTTTGGAGAATGCATATTCCATTTCATACAGGACTCTCCTTATAATAAGAACAATATTTCCACGTAAATAAGAGTCTTTTCTCCGTGTAGAACTAGCTGAGATTTATTGGTCAAAACAAAGGCATTTAAAATGAGTGGTGATTCATATTTCCTCCACAGAAATCCAGCTATGAAATGTGTGCTATGGGAGGTATGCATGAGCTGGGGAAAGAGGTCATTTGTGTTTATGTGTGTATATATAAATATATAAATGCGAATACACATAAATATATATGTATAGCTATATAAATATAGCTACACACAGTAAGGGGGGGAGGGGAGAGCATTCCTGAGTCTTCTCTAAATTCATTTTGTAGCCTGAAGCCTTGCCAATAACCTTAGTTACAACAAAGTAGGATGCAGTGAATGATGCTTGATGAGAAAGATCATTAAATTCATACAGGTTTTATGGAGATACATGTTAAATCTTTGGTGCAGAGGATTCACAAGAAAAGCAAACAGTGGTGTGGCAGGACATCTGTCGTGGTTTAACCCCAGCCAGCAGCTAAGCACCACGCAGCCGCTCGCTCACTCCCCCCACCCCAGTGGGATGGGGAAGAGAATTGGGAGGGTTACAGTCAGAAAACTCGTGGATTGAGATAAGAACAGTTTAATAATTGAAGTAAAATGAAATAGAATAGTAGTAATAATAATAATAATATAATAATAATACAATAATAATATACAGAGCAAGGGATACGCTATACAATTGGCTCACCACCCGCCGACCGATGCCTAGCACGTCCCCGAGCAGCGATCGCTGCCTGCCCCCCCGGCCAACTCCCCCAGTTTATATACTGAGCATGATGTCATACGGTGTGGAATAGCCCTTTGGCTGGTCTGGGTCAGCTGTCCTGGCTGTGCCCCCTCCCAGCTTCTTGTGCACCTGGCAGAACAGGGGAAGCTGAAAAAGTCCTTGACTAGTGTAAGCACTACTTAGCAAGAACCAAAACATCAGTGTGTTATCAACATTATTCGCATCCTAAATCCAAAACACAGCACTCTACTAGCTACTAAGAAGAAAATTAACTCTATCCCAGCTGAAACCAGGACAACATCTTTGTTATAACCTTTTTTAATAAAAGTTTTCAAGATTTCTAGTTAATTGATCTCTGGAGAATGCACAGTAAATTATTTTATACTTCCCATATATTTCAACTTAATCTAATTGAGCATAAATTGAGAGAAAATACTTTTTCTCTCTCACAGTCTGTTATTTGTCTCAAAGGGCCACCACCACAGATAAAGGATCTTTAAATCTCTCCAACAGTTCACTGTTCTCAGGGCATCATCAGAATCTGTTCATACGAACATAGATTTGTCTCAATTAATTAATGAATTCAATCTGCAATGGATACTGCTGGCATCTCTTGTACTTTGTGTAGCTCACTAACTCAACAGAACTCTGTATATTTCCTTTTAGAGGATATGCATCTCATACAGGTGTTTAATCCATCTTTAAGAATATTAGTAGGACAGCTATAAGCCCAATTGAGTGAACAAAAGTGTCATTAACATTCACAAAGATGGAGTTGCCTGAAAGGCTTAAGGAGATGTACTGTTTCATTTAGAAATATATGAAACTACAATTCAGTAAACTCTTCCTACAACGTATTAGTATATATGATATTTTTTATCAGGGTTAGGGATTTGAGATAACAATTATTCAAAAGGAGTCTAAAGGCCTCATCTACATGTTCCCCAGCAAAATCTACAAATTATTGAGAAACTGATCTCGAATTTTTTTGAAAACCCAGCCTTTACACTTGGAACAGCTCTGTATTTTTCCTCAAGTGCTTTCTAGAATACCCAGGAACTTCTTTTCCCTGGAGTCCAAGCATAACAAAGCCTGAGTTGTCCAAGGAGGTGTCAGTACAGAATATACAAAGTACAATTAATGTTTCGGCTGTAGCTATCTCTGCTGTCAAGTTTCTTTTTCTTTATTTGAGGTCCTACGCAAGTAGCTTCTTTTTTAAAAAAAAAAAATGTATGGTAAGGAGTCATGCAGGCTTTGTTTTACTTATATGCAGGGGTGCTCTCATTCTGAATAATTTTTACACCCGAGTCTCTACTCATGATAAATTGTTGCCTTTTATCACGTAATTTCTGTAAAATTTAAAGACTCTTATTTTATGGGTGCAGATTTCTAGATATTATTCATTTCATTTCTTTAGGTTGCTGACCTTTTTAAGTCTACAAACTTAAGAAATATTTTAAAAGGTGTGGTTGGATGTTGAATGAATTACAATTTTTTTTACTCTCTTTTTTATGAAACTCTTTTCTAAAATTTGAAATAATATGTTTTTATCTTTCCAGGAATTAATTTTCTGATAATGTTTTTAGTGTTTGAAAGAATGCAAATATTATAGATTCAGAAAAAACACATTTCCACCCTCTAAAACTGTTTAGTATAAGCTAGTGCCTTATGGCATAATAGGTGTATGTTTGAACTCTTTCCATTGCCTCTTTTTTTTTGTTGTTGTTGTTGTTTTGTTTCTTGCCTTACCTTTTTCCTCTCGTTATTCCCTAGTACTTTCAACTCAGAATATAACCCTCATATAATTTCACTGTAGATTTGAATTCAATGTCTGGACAGATCTATCTATAAAGAAAGCAAATTTGTACACCTTTCATATTAAGCTTTATAAAGGCTTCCTATTGACAGCATCACTAGGTATTAGGATATAAACTTTATGTAGGGTTTTCTTCAGTGACACTCCTTGAACAAAATGTTACCAAACATTTATTTCTTTACTTGCTCCATAGAAGCAACATTTCTGATAACTGGAGTCTGATTCAGGACATGCATTGAGCCCATTTCTTTGTCGTGCTATACAGCCTCAGCTTTTAGGATACCAAAAAATCTGATATGTATGTGACACGTGAAAGAAAGGGAAACAACAGAATATGTCTTTTCCTCCACTCCATCCAGCCCCCCCCATTAATTATATATCACTCCAGTTTATTTGTTGTTGATGTGTTTTTCAATTAAGTAATTTCTAGTTTCTAGCTTTCTCCTACTGTGTGGGGAACACAGCCATTACAAATGTGGACCCATTCTAGCCAGGAAAGAAAGTAAAAGGGAAAGGCAGATGATACATGATCCCTCTGCCAATGACCAGACTGAGATGAAATGCAGCATTTCCCATTCACAGAAAAATAAATTAAAAAAAATAATAAAAAGCTGATGATTTTTTACAAACCTTCCCAACCCCTACAGTTCTCAGTAAAACTGATGTCCTTGACAGATTCATTGTTAAGAGCACTGGATATTTGCTCAGCTGTAGAAATCTGGAGTAAAAGATTGTAGGTTCAATGAAATGGCATTTTCCAATTAAACTGTGTTTTGCTGGAAGTTCCCCAAACTCTACCAAACACTATGGTTATACATCCTATGCAAACTAGAGATTTACATCATTTTTGCATGACAGATTTTTGAATACATAAGACTTGGGGGAACAAAGCTTTGCAAGGTGAACATTACAAAATGCCCAGTGCTTTTTCTTTCTCCCACAGATTTTCCTGCAGGCATGGATAATAGGAACATTAGTTATTAAATTGGCACTGGGTCTTCCTCTATTTGTCTGTCACTTTCAAACAGGTTAATTAAAAGACATTTATATGCCAGCTAAATAGAAGGTAACGAGTCAGAGGAAACCTTCAGCACCCATTTTTCAATAAAACCTCCTGAACCTATGAATGTCCTTCAATCACTTTCAATAAGTGTCCTTTGGAAGATGCAAATATCTGCATCTTCCTTTTTTTTTTTCAAAAACAAAGCAAATAAGTAATAAAAATTCTTTTTTTTTTTTTAGGTGGGACTTAATTTTCCAAAATTCTGTGTTGTGATTGTAAATAAGCTCAAAAGAAGTTATTTTATACAGTTATCATTCATAAAGAATGAAAAGGTAAAAGAAATATCCTTCTGAGATTAAGAACAGAATAACTGTTTATCACGTAGTTCATGCAAAGACACCAGTATTGGGCACCTCAACCTACTTTTAGCCTAAGTGAGATGCAGGTAAACAAAGAAAGCATTTCATCCTCAGCCTCCCACTTTCTTTTAGGAGAGATCTTCATACAACTGCAAGTGCATCTACTATATACAGTTCTATCAATGCCAGAAAACCACAGATACTGCTGATATGCAAAAACCTTATTAGCCACAACTACAAAAAACTTCATCATATCTGTGCTGCTCAAGACTCAAAACCAAAATGTTAGAGCTCACCTATATGGTCAAGTTACATTGCTGTCTCCTTTGTGTATGCTCTTAACCAATAGCAAAACAAGACAATATAGCATGGCTTATTCTTATTTCGCAGTTTCATGCTTGTAGATATGAAGATGCACGTAACTATATTGAAGCGTCAGGAGCAAGGGGTACACTCTTACATTCAGAAGAATATTTAATTCTACAGATCTGGTTTTATATATTTTCTTAGATTTTTCTTTTCCCTTTAATCTGGTAAGCTCCATGAAACTCTGTCACTGATAAACCATAGATATGGTGTTTCTGTGAAGCTAATACCCAGAATTGGTTTATTCTACTGTATCCCAAAAGACTGTCATAGAATATTCTAGCATAAAACAACTTGGATCATATGTTACCATTGATTTTTAGTCATAGTTCTTCATTGATTTCAGTGGGGAGTTCTCATTAAGCGTCCCTGGCATGAAATGGCCACTTGTATTAGATTTTTGAGAAAAAAAAAAACACAGTTGATAAAAATGGTCAAAATAAGCATCAAGAACTTTGTTCCATATTGTGAGCAGTTGCAATAACAAAGTTATCTATCCTGCACCGCAGAATAATTGCATCATTAAAATTTTTTTTTTTTTTAATAAACATCACTCCTCAGGAGCTAAAAGTAGACAGATTAAACTATACGAATTGGGATTATTTTCTGCAGGACCAAAAAATAAAATCTTCAGAGCCTGGTGTTTCTCACTGTAGGAGCCATCTTGTGGAGGGAAATTATTTTCCCTATGGTAGCTTAAAAAACAGATTTGCTCTCCTTGAATTGGAAAAATATTCACAGGATGTAAAAAGCACGCAGTCCTAAGTATATCTCCCTTTCACAGCTTTAAGAGAAATAAGTATAGACAGATGAGTCAGGATAATGTTTTCGGCTTTTTTTATATCCATTATTGGATGCTCATTCCCTACAGAATTCTGTGCATGATCCTAGATCTACTGGAGGGAGAATTTTAAATTCTGAAGTCAAGAAACACACTCCATTTTTAGGAAAAAAACCATGATGCGCACTCTTTAGAATCCGGATATTAATGTCCCTCATGCCGTAGTACCAAAAACCTCATGCAATATAGTTTTATCACTGTCCTATTTTCTGGGCAGTTTATAATACTTAAAGGACCTATTTACTTACATGCAGCAAGTTATTATCTGTCCCCATTTCCTAGATAACAAGGAGGATTAAAGTAGGGTATACAAGAAATTTATGAAAGAGGATGGAGTCAAACTTGAGAAGTTTTCCCACTTCTCATGCCACGAGTTTAAACACTGAGCTGTGCTTTTTTCCCATTAGCAATTACAATGTTTATATAATTCCTCGTTCTGTTATTTCCTACTCTAACTCAACAATTTAGTTACTAATACACCTGATTCGGCTGGCAGTTCTGGCTGTGGGACTTTACGAGCTCCTTCTCTCTCTCAGCAGGGCTTGGAGATGCTTCTTTTCTTAGTCAGTCAAGCATCATTGATAGGGAAATCATGTCAGTTCTGGCTGCCTTTGCTCCAGCGTACATTTGATCTGAACATCTTTTCTCTTGAACCTTCACTTTTGCTACAAAGTGCTTTGCTTTTGCAGCAAGCTTGTTCTAGCCCTGGTTTCCATTAGTCGTGTTGAGATCTGAGGTTGTTATTCAGTCTTCGTATGCTGGAATCCACTCCCGTGAAAGAGCCAGCCTCATTGTCTCACTTCTGTGCTGTGGAGTTCATTTCTTTAATGATCTGACCATTGTTCGCTTTCATTTCTGCCTTTGCAAACTGAACTGGAGCCTCACTGCTGGCTGTCTGAGGAGAGAAAAATGGGCCTGCTGCTTCTCAATGGAATTGGGTGAGGATGGCAACTCTGTTAGGAAAACAGGTTTCTCTTCCTGAAAGATTATTCTTTAGTCCTCACTTTTATCCTGAGCACATTTATCCCAGCTTTCCTGCCTTGCAGAGACATACTTTTCATAGGAATTGTTGCAAAAGAATGATGAGGCATTGCTCTTCTAGCTAATCTGCTGTCTTTGACACCGTCTTTCTAGAACACTCAAAAACTTGATTCTAAAGTCACTTTATCCCCGGATTTTCTTCAATATTTTTTATAGACTTACAAATTTAAAATGTAAGAAAGAACATCAACAGTCTTAAAATCCACCTGACTTCTTATAGGAGAATGGTATACAGGACAGAGGAATATGCCAGACTACCTCATTCTTGAAGATTAGCAGCTAAACCAGAATCACTGGAAAGTTTTAGAAAGCTGTAAAGATATATGAAAGATGACTTAAGTAATGTTCTAAGGACCCAAGTTTTGGATTTTTCAAAGCTTTTTGGCAAGTGTTTTGTGCTTGGTTCAACTGCTATTTTCTTTAATATTATACCATCAAAGCAAGTCAGTACCACAATATCTTCTTTACTCCTTTGTTCTGTCTCTGACTTTGATATTCTCATTGTAAGGTCAGCTCTAAGAACTCAGAGCTTTCCCCAAAGACAAAGTTTTATCATTTCTTCCAGGTTTGCTAACCCAGAAAAATTCTAGAAGAGCAAGCAATATGAACAAAGCAGGCATTTAGATCACAGAAAAAAGTACAGATCCCAAGACAGAAATGCAATCAAGGACAGAGGCATTATTAAGGAATAAGGAAAAAGGAATTGTTCAGAAAAAAGATGTCCAAAACAGTTAAGGCCTGCAGATAAATCAGGGAGTGGAGTTAGGGAAGGGATGTCTTTGGAAAGATTTCTTCCCTGCACCCCCCACCCTGTGCTTTTCTTTAATGCAGCAAAGTGGAATGTATTAATAAAATACATGTGAATCTTTCATAAAAATATCTGTGACCAAGCAGAAAAGTCTTTCAATAAGGTTTATGTTCTTGAGGTATAGAAATAGTGTTAAAAATCTCTTCCTAACACCCATAATTTCTGCTTCAGTGATAAAAGTGACACTGATGTCTTCAGTTTTGCTGTTAACATATTCAGGTAGTTCAGGCAGCTTTCTGCCCATTTGACTTCTTTCAAGTTACCTTTGATTTTGTTTAAGCAGGCAACAAAACCCAGGCATTTTTTACAGATTTAGTTACAGAATATATAATACTTCATCATCTTAAGCAGGCTGCTCAGTCTAGTTAAAGAATGTTGTTGATTTTTCAGTGTTTGTGCAGCTACAGTAGATCTGACCTAAAACTCATTTAAATGAAAGACATCTATTGAATCCATGGGCTTTGGGGCATAAACCAGTCAGCCTTTCAATGACTCACTGAAATGCTATAGTCAAATATATGATTCATGTTTCCTTCCAATGCCTTGGACTTGAATGTGGTTATTCAAGGAATCAGTAATCACAGGGCCAGTATTTTATAAGATATGAATGTTATAAGAATGCAGATATATCAACTCAGTACTGTTCTTTCCGAACAGAATGATTTTTTTTTAACAGTGCAATTCAGCTTCAAAACAAAAATGAAAGAAAAAAAATAAAAAGACAACATAAAAGCTGTGTTAAAATTCCAGTTCAAAACTAGAACCTGCAAGTATAAGCGTTCACGATCATTGATATTAGGAAAACAAGACAGGTAGATAAGGTGTTAGTTTGCAACCACAGATAACAAAAAAGTTAAAGGAAGGTCCTTCCTCTTCTGCCTGGCTTTGTAGAATTTCAGTGGAGTCCCCTTAACTTTGTAGTGAGAGAAGAAAGTTGAGTTACAGCAGCAGATAAGGAGGCCTTCAAGTTTCTAGACCAGATTTCATTCCTTCCTTGCTAGACAGCTAATGTGAAGAATGATTGCCATCTATAAAGCCTCTAAGCTGCCCCACCAAGATAAATAAAATGGGGAGCAATCAAAATTTTCAGGATACCCTTCACACTCTATCATCCATGGTCAAATTACCTGTTTTCACCAGATTAAACTACACTTTAGTATATTTCTGAAAGGATGTGATAGAAACACACTGTATAGCCAGGATGCTAGGGACTGGTATTTTAGGCTTATATAAAGTAAATCTTTAACCTGACATTTTTTCTCAATCAGAGGAAGGAAATGATGAACCAAGAAATCTGGGTCTGCAATATGTCAGAAGATGATTCCCAAGAGAGAGAAGTATTAGTAGAAAAACACTATTTGCCTTAGTTTCTTAGATATATACAAGTAGCATTGCCAGAGGACAATTTCATGCCCCTGTGAAGAAATCTGAGTGGTAAATTCATGTCACAATTAGCAGCAGAGATTCTGTGGATTGCTTTGTAACCGCTGATAAAATGCCATTCCTCAAGTTGCAGCAAAGGGAACTACACTTGGGTGCACCACCCTTTCTCTGGGGGAAAAAAAAAAAGAAAAAGGGTTTTTTCCATTCTACTTTCCTTGGAAATATTGCAAACAATTTTTCAACCCCACCCTGACTTTTCTGGGTTGTGTGACAGAATCATTTCCAGATATGCCTTGTTTCAAGGCTACTAAGGGATGACTTGGCCTCGTTACTTACATGCAGTTGACAATCATTCTTATTTCTTGTTTTTAAGCAAAAAACATCACTGATGACCAAATCTATCCTTAGTGACAGGTGTGTGACACTGCATGCCCCTCATTCCTAATCACCAGATTGGTGCTATTGGAATTATGCCCTGAAGTCCCGTACAGATGTCACGCCCAAACTTCCCTCTAGAAAAGGAACAGGGAGCAGGAGAGGAAAGGGCTGGTACATTCCCAGATCTCACTTTGAGGAGTCAAGGTATGGTTAAGGGTATGGAGCTGGACCTGAAGGCTCAGAAACATAGAGGTGGCCAGTTTAGATATCGTCCCACAGTCTGGAGGACAGTGACCTGAGCATTGTAAATTACTTGATTCTTAAAAATAGGACAAAAATGTGATGTTCTCATTGTCTACTATATTAATGGACTATAAATGCCCTTTCTGTCAATCCTGCATGCTCAGTACAACCAGGAACTACAAAATAGTTCCCAAATTTTTAATTTAATGGAGAATTTGTGAAATTTGTTATCACTACTAATTATAGTTTAGTAGAACCTAAAGATTTAAATTGCCTTATTTTGCTGTACATTTTCCTGAAAAAATGTGTAGTTTGAATAAAAGAAGGTGAAAAACTATATACATATGTGTATATATGTACACTATACCTATCAAATATTGTTATTTCTTTTTTTGTTGATGAGGAATTGAAGAACACAGAGAGGTAGTAACTAGCCAAATTGTACATATAAAAATCAAAATATTAGCCTTCCCAGTTCTAAAAGTCCAATGCCACCCTGTTGATTCTCCCTAAATTATGCAAGAGCATGACACTGTTCAAGATGAATTACGACTTGGTGTTCTCCACAGGAGCTCACTGCCAGATGCTGTGTCCTTCCGCCACCAGGCAGCATGCAGGAATTGTAGTGCTTAGAAAGTGCTATGTGAATTGAGTTTTGGTAGTTCTCTGATGAGGTCTGTATTGTCTACCTGAAACTCAGATCAGCACAGAGTGCTTTCACTAACAGATCACAGCTGCATGTGTAGGAAAAATCCCAAGGGAGAACGTCCTCAGTGGTAGCTCCCAACCCTTGAACTTGCTCCACTGATGACTTGCCATAGCCCTAAAGGCCATCAGACTGTGTCTCTGCCACGCTCAGACAGCAAGTCTGAAATCACTGATTATCACAGGGAGCCATATGCCCTTGTACTGAAGGAAAGGGATCGGGGGAGCTTTGTTTCAAGGAGAAAGAGTGAGAATTTTTTTGATAGACAGACAGCTTTCTTACATCATTCAGTGTTTTATTACTTTAAAGTAAGAAGGAGAGTTTCTATGCAGTAAAAGTAACATCAGACTGAAATGGCTGAAATGGTTTTATATGAATAGGTATCTGGCAGCTTTGCTTTGTAGTAGGCTATGCAAAGAGTATGAAGGTTAGAGAAGAGGACAGAAAGAATATTAACAGGGAAATTAATAATTTTATGAGTTTTACAGAAGGGCTTGGGCTGTAAAGATAGTATGCACTGTGATATGCAGTACCTACTGAAAGTCATAGTTCATGGTTAAAAGTAGATAATATTTAGCATTTATATAGTGCTCCACAGCTTCAAAGAACTATGCAAACATAAATTAATTAATCCTCAGGATTTTAAGATCTCTATTTAGATAGGTCGATTCCTCTCAGAAAGTCCTGTATAACACAGATGATTACATCTACTTACAAAATAGGACAAACAACAGCAATAATATCACTGCCTTTGTGAGTTAGTTAAGCACCATCATCCCTCTTCTGCTAATGGAAAAGCTGAGGTTTAACTATCAGAAATTTCTGTGAGGCATGTCAATGACAGAGCTGAAATTAAATTTTAGGAATGGCCTATCTCTTATTTTCTGTCTGCTAAGTAAATCTAAGGAACAATATGGTTTAGTGATGTGAGACAGACATATATATTTAAATTAAAAAGTTCACAGTCATGATATTTCTGTTCTCATAACATTTACATCACAATAGTGTAGTTTGGTGATATCTGTTTGAAGTCTACATCATAAGTAATTTTGGGGTATGGGAAAAGATATGGGACAAGTATTCATCATAATATGGTCAGATTCTGACCACTGTCAAACAACAGACCAATTTCACAGCACCTATTAATTTATCTGTTTGGTGCTTTTTTAAAAGCTCCTTCCTTATTATCCATCTTCTCAGCTTTTCAAATACAGCCAACACATACAGCTGAAATAAAGTCTGATGTGATGCAGAGATGTCCACCAGAGTCTGCAGAGATCCTATAATAACATTGATCCCACTTAGGAGTTAACTCAGAGGCCTGATGATAATTAAAAATGTCAACATCATTAAATATTTCATTTCTCAAATACGAACGAAGAGGTTGAGTCACATATTTGCATAATTTACATAACAGCCATCTAATTTTGGTGATTGAATTGATGACACCTGGGATGTCTAAGCTTTGTGGTTTTTTTTTTTCCTCTCTAGTCCACAAAGAGTCAGACCCAGAGAACTTTTCAGATTCTATCAGTGTACTGAAGCTCCACTACGGTTATTCACATCCAAAAATCTGAGACAACACAATCTTATTGTGGTTATTCACATAATTTGTTTTAAGTATGATGGTAGCTGATATGGATGGAGCACAGAGAGCTTTTCTCACTTTATTGTTCTCACCTGACTCCTGCTAGGAAGATAAATGGCAATGTTGTCAGTCAAAAATATTTTAATATTAAGTTTTCTCTCTCAAGTGGGACTAAATGGTATTACAGCATTGCATCAATTATCTTATCACAACCTAGCTTTTAAGAACAGTAAATCAGGTTTTCAAAAATGAACTCAGTTCAACAGAAATAAACTATCATTAATAGTGCAGCCTGGTAACTTCCTGTTTTACTTTATTGCATCACTAATTTCCAGAAGAACGTCCCATTTGTAAACCAGAAATAGCCAAAGAGAAGAGCCAAGAAGACTCTTCATGGTGTAGGTAACTTGGTGAATTCCATTTTGAACCTCTTGTCACATAATTTAAAATGCTAAATCTTACAGGTTTGTGTTATAAATGTTTCTGGTGTTGGCAGCTGTGATTTGGGGGGGTGGGGTGTTGGATCTTGTTTTTGCAATAATATTATAATATATAGACCTAGAATTTTGTTAATAGATAGTAAATTGCTTTGCTACAGTAGCTATAAAATTTAAAAAACAAAATGGCCTAGGATAAAATCTTGACTCATGGGAAATTCAACTGTCATGGGACACAAGGGGAGGTCTTCTCATGAATTAATAAATAGCTTAAATAGTAGGATTAAGTGATCAGCTTCAACAAAAGTAGAGGTTTAACAGCGGAGTCCCTCAGGGAGCTCTGCTGGGATATCTACTGCTCAACATAAATGATCTAGAAAAAGAAGTGAATAATGATGTGACTAAGAGTTCTGATGATACAAAATTCTTCAAAATAATAATGATGAAAACTGACTGCTAAGAGTTGCAGCAGATTTCAGGGTACCAATCAACTACAGGTCAAGGAGAAAATGAACATTACTGTTGATAAATGTAAGATAATGTACACAGGAGGAAAAAGCTCATCATTAGAAATACACAGTGATGGTCTCTAAACAAGCTGTTATCATTGAGAAGAAATACTTGATTGTCATTGTCCATAAGCCTAGGAAAGCATTACTAGCCCAATACTCAGTGGCGGTCAAAGGCTAAGTAGAATGATAAGAAAAAAACAGCTAAGAAAAAGAACAGAGAGTAAAAGAGGGATGGGATCATGGGATCACATACAGTCATGGCATAGTCACATCCTGAATTACCAATTCATTCCAGTATCCTCAACTGAAAAACAACACTGCCAAAAAGGTGGTGGTAAAGAAAAAAACAAAAATATGGATTGCTTTCAATACTAAACAAACCCTGACATACTGGCTTGGCAAAGTGAACTCTTAGGTATTTAAAATCATGAACAGAGAACAAAGAATGATTATTTATGGTTTTTCATGACAGAATTAAGAAACATGAAGTTAATAGAAGCATTAAAAGAAAAGTACATACTTTTCAGTACAATGAGTATCTTTGTGGATTTCATGTTGTGGAGTTCATTGCAATACAATGCTTTGGATCTGAAAAGGATTTGAAATCAGACTAGCCTGCATCATGGAAGAGGCCCTGACAGGCTACTCTTACAATGCTAAATTGCAGAGGAAAGGCAGAAGAAAAACCCAGAGAGGTGCCACTCTGTCCTTTCTCATGTGTCAGAAGCAGAAAGATTGGCTAGATGTAAGTTTCAGTCAAAATGTTTTTACGATCTTGGGTGGTTTATTTCTTGTTATTGCACTTCCGCTTCTCATCTGTGAAATGGGGCTAAAACTACACACCACCATTACTTTGGAAGCATGTTATGATTTGAGATTTTCTGTGATGTCCTTAAAGATGCTTAAGGTACACAGGTTGCAGGCTCTAGTTTTGATTGCAAAAATACTCTGACATTTGCTTATGATTAAATGATTTAAAATGCCTTCTAAATAACGTGGAGACAGTTTCATCTAGTTATAGTGACTTCTAAGGAGAAATGACATTGGGTGGAAATTGTATTGGCATGTTCATTCTACACTTCATCATTTGTATTTATTGACGGGAGGGCTGTTAATGTTCTCTTTGGGCCAGCCTCTGGCTACATATGCAGAAACCTATAAAATCACAATTCAACTGCATTTTAATATAAATAAATGGCTAGCATTATGCTATTCCCAGGATAATTTAACTCAAGTGTTTTTCACACTCCTGTTTCCCTGTCCTTAGCAGAGATGTAATGGATCCTGATCACTGTCTCAAAGACACTCTTTGCTGCTGGAGCAACTGTAACGTTTTCCACTGCGTCTTTTTGCAGCAATTGCTCAAATACTAAGTCTGTCTTGAGTGCTCTTTTCTGGCTTGCCTGCTAATGAAGGAGGTGGAGAAGATGCCATAGTGTCTATTACTTTGCATGCAAGAACCACTTTCAAGTGAGTGGTGCCTTGACCTGTGAAAGTAAGATGTCCATATTCCCTGTAAAAAGTGATTGCTGCAATCTTGCTCACATGTATTCATCTCTGTTAAACATCCTGCTTGTTCTGGAATTTACTCTCTAAGCAGCTTGAAGGCCATTGAACAAAGAGTTTTCCTAATATATCATAATTACACAAACACCTGCGCTGAGCAACCTTGTACTGAGCTACTCAAAATTTTTTCAGGGATTCAACAATGCTCAACACTCCTCAGCTGTGATTTGATGGTCTAATGGCTGAATGTGTGGTACAATGAAGTACAAATGGGAATTCTAGATCAAAGTAGTTTAGAGAAAAATGCCCAGATACACTTGTAGCACATTATTGATTTTCATATAGTTGTATGACACACTTTGCAACATAAAACTGCTCCTCTTCACTGTAAGGGCAAAACAAGAACTACATAGAGGGTCATTTGCAGGTGTTCACTTCAGAACAGATTATATAAAAACTCAATAGATTATTTATTTCACTCGATATATAAATGCCACCTTGCACAGTACTGTGTACAAAGTGTCTTTTTAAAGATTTTATTTCCTTTTCCAGATTGCTCAGCTGGCTTTTGGAACCCATAAAATCTTGCTGGAGTCATACAAACTTTAGAGTCTCCAACTCTCAAAGCTATTCTTTACTAAACGTGTTCCTAGTAGCACACTCTTTTGTGAAGTTATCTTTGAAAATATAAATAACGAACAAACACTGGATTTGAAAGTTCATCACAGTGATTTTTCAGAATGTCTCAAATGATTCACTCTGTCTTCAGCCACCAAATAGAGTTGATTTTTAGATGGGCAGTAACTTTTCCCACCTTTGAACTTCTTTCTAATACTTACTAGAATTTTCAACAGCTTAAATTTATGTATTCTCAGTTTTTCTCACATCAATATTATCTGGTATCACCAGCACAGACAATTCAAACACTTTTAAATATATTAATAGGGGATATCTCTTTCTCTTCACCCCAATTTACAGCAACTTTTTTTTTAGTGTGGTTCAAACTGTGTGAAAATCTAAGTCTACTAATAAGTTTATACACTGGGATTATTTAAAGAACTAGGTCTTTCAATTTAGCATCAATGTCTTTTTTTTTTTTCAGAACAATGTTAGTACTAGAAGTCAGAATTTTCAAAATTCTTACAACATTAAAGCAACTAAAATCTAGTGTACTGACATATAGTTACTGACCTGAACTTGGGGTGGAATTTGAGAGATTTCACTTTCTTATAAATGTTAAATCATGTTAAATTTTGCGTGAGAATATGTATAAGAGAAGTCATAGGAATGGTCAAAGGATTCAGACCATCCTGCCCTGAATTCTCTCTCCAGCAGTGGCCAGAAGTGGATTCCTCCAGAATAAAAGGCCAGAAACTGAGTGATACTTTTCCAGGATACTCTTACAACCTCCAACACCACAAAGTATTCCTAATGTTGAGGTGGTCCCCTTGTACTTAACAGCTTTCATTTGACTTTTCTCCCCCAGGTTTGTCCAGTTTCTTTTTGAATCCATGTAAACATTTAGCATTCATTTTTAGAAAAGTACATGTAATTACAAAGACTAGAGGTTTGGCTTAATTTTCTCTGTCTTGATTTTTAATCTGTTTAGTAAACAATCTGCCTACTACGAAGCATGGGGATAAAGAATATCATTACAAAAACCCAAGCTGTTAAACCATGAGCCTCACAAGGGATTAATTCCTTAAAAAATTGCCTAAGGGTTGCAGAGGATTTTAACAGTTGGGAATTAAAGAATGATGGAGTGGTTGCAGCTCGGCCATGTTCTACTTCACCCCAGGATGTGACTTGCGCAGAAAAAACAGCAGTCAGGGAAGGGTGATGCTAAGCTAAAGCAAAAGAGGTTTCCTTTTTTAAAAAGTTTCATAATGTTTTCTTCTAGAGCTTCAGATCTCACAGAAGGTCAACCTTTCAACTGAAGTCAGCAAAATATTTCCTTTACATCCTCACTATACTTGATAAAGACAAGTTTTGTTCATACATGTGGAGGAAATGGAGAAGGCACTTTTGTCCTCTTTGTCCTATGTGTTTTCACAATTACTTTTAGTTTTAGTATCGTGCATTTAGCTTTACTGTTCTCTGTGCACTTTACTCTTCATTGAAGTATTCAGTGACTGGTTTAGATGACTATATAGACACAACCCCCCCATAATATCTTTTGTAATTCTCAAAACCATGTTCTTCTAACTTAAAATTTTATCAGTAGAGTGCTTAAGAGATCTGTCAACATTTTTTGAGCAAAAACATTGATAAAAGGTTACTAAGGTATAGCATTTATCCTCAGTCACCACATATTTCCCACTTTTTTCAGTTTTAATTTGTTTACACACATAGTGTATTTCCCATTTCTTCCTCTGTGTGTGTATACACAGACCTATTCAGACATAAAGTCCGAGATAAATAACATCAATCACAGTGGTATCCAACAAAAAGACTAAGCAATACTCAATATTGTAATTTTTTTTTTTTTTGAATATGCAAGTATGCAACCAAAAGGGGTTATGTTTTCAAATGTAGATTTGCAAAGCACAAAATTACTATGCACTGAAAATTTTAGGCATTGACCTATGAATTATATTCTTTAAAAATTAATATAACAGTTACCCAATTTATCTGACTTTTTTTTTGAAATGTGTTTTTTTATCTGTTTTAATCCCATACTAGCTACTTAGCAGTGTTTACTTGTTATCTTGGAAGCAAAATAAGATTTTCTAGATGATTATTGTGAAGCTTCCTCTTAGTTGTGCATTTTCAGAGCACCCTGTGAGTATAAATTTTAAAACACTCTTAGACAACACTCTTTGCATTCATAAATGCACACATATGCGTTCACATGTATACTCAGAATTGTTGATTCATTTGAGATATAATCAGGTTTGCAACTATTCCTTTATTGACATTTCACCAACAGTTCTAGTGAGTAGTTCTCCTTTATTTATTAATAGTCCATGTTCTTTCTTCTTCAAAAGCAACTTTAAAAACTAATTCAGTTGCTTAGACACATTAGAATCTTCATTTATTTCATTTTTTAATTCATTAATGGATGTAGCTACTGTGTTTTCATGAGGGACTCCATGCTCAGTTTTCTATACATACATATATATATATATATATATAGGCAGCTCGAATTATTTTTTTTTAATTACAACTCTTATCCTCTTCCTAAAAGACTTAATTGGCTCTGGAAATACTTGCAAAGTTTAATTCCTAACATGACCATTGCCAGTACCCTCAAATCTCCAAGCAGTCCATCACAAAGCCAAACTGGCCATCTCTCCCAGTCATAGTATATAGCCTGCCTTGGCCATCTTATACTAGCACGTATTGTAAAATGTTAGAATAAAATAATAGGATGATTACAGCTGGCAGAAATCAATAGGAATTTTACACTGTCACATCTCTACCATGTATATAACTTAAGCTCTGTTATGCTTCTTGTACATGAATATCCTAAAGAATGTTTCCAAGAATCATTTAAATGAATGGACATAATCTGATTCCTCATTTAATTTTTGTTCAATTTATGAGTTTCCAACACATGGAAAATATATTTTTCTTCTGGTAGAATTCTAATTCAGACACTCCACTTCCAGTTTTACATTACTCTGTAGTAAGATATCTACACCTGGGATCTGCCACTTGCATTAGTATATCTTTTTTTCCTGTAAATTCCAAACATCTTTGAACATATTTCTCCTTGCAGATTTGTTCTTCCTCTCGGGTTGCTACTATGTGACTCTCAAACCAGATAAGTGATAAAGTTTGAAGAATCTGCACGTGGTACAAAAGACAATGAAAAGTAATTAATCCAGAATCATCTGTAGCATTCAGGAATGGAAATATTCTTCAACTGTATAGCCCTCAAAGTGAGATATTTTCAATACCATTAAGTCATTTTCTTTGTTTATTTGATCTACACTGTGAATTGACCTTATGCCAGTACCAGCAGTGTATGCTCACATAGTACGCTATGGAAGTGACATTTCCTTATGTTAGTAAAACTGTTTGGGTTTTTTGGGGTTGGGAGGGTATTGTTTGTTTGTTCTTAAACAATAACATAATTAATAAGCTGTAATGAAAAAAGATCCATTAAATTTTGAAACTTCGGTTCATCAGCTTGGGCTTGACTGGAAGACAATTATTGAGACAGACTTCTCCTGTCATTGAGAGATTGCCCACAAACTAATTCACATGTAACCTGTAATTAGACTATAAAAGATGCAAGTTCTTCTTGTGCTCACATCAGGATTTTCTGAGTAAGAATCCTTCACTTTGTCCCTGATAGCTGTTCAGGTTTCTAGGGACAGTCATTTTGTGTTGCTTATCCCTGGAAAAAAAATGTAATTGCTTATTAAGGATATTTCTGGACTTAATTAATGTTTATGACACACTGAAGTTTTCAAATGGAAGGAGCTATAAAAACCACGAAGAATTCTATAGACATAAAAGCACAGGTGGACATTGTTTCTTTTTTGATTTTAAATAGTAGGCCTTTCTAACCTGACTGAAGGTAGGTGATAAAGCTATTAGCAGCAGATGGGAAGAGACAGACAATAGTATGTAGAGGTAGTACAGCTTGTGCTGCATGCTTGCAGCACAGCTGGTTTCACAGCACTGGGGCAAATAGGTCTCTTCTACATCTAAAAGCTCTTCAGCCCTTTTGTTGCAATGTGCCAGATGTCCAAGAAAAGGAGATTGCCTAGAAAGAAATATACTGGGGTGTGGGGGAAGCAGACACAGGTCAAATAGACAAAGATGAGGAGGACATTTGAACGACTTAACTCTTCTGCAGTGAGAATATCCCAAAGACACCAGCTAATTACTCTCTGGCAGTTTGTATTTATAAATTTTGTCAAAGCAAAATATTTCTGGCCTCCTTGAAAACAGCACAAAGATAAAAATCAATACAAATTCAAGTACAGGGATAGAAAACTGAAAAAGTTGGTGGAAAAAAAAAGCGTATCACAAGTTTTGTGGCCACAAAAATATCCTTTGATGAGCATTATCTTCTGAATCCCAAACATGGGCTTATATTTAGTATCAATTTTTGCAAACTTTAATCATTCTTTAACATCTCTAATTTCATACCAACAGAGCTTGACTAGCAAAAATTAAAGTACTACAGGAAACAAATAGTATGTACCTAAGTTAGAGTCTTGCATAACTTGGCAGACATTTGTGTAAATCAGATGTATCGAACACAAACTTAGATTCATTTCTCATGAGGATGTATATGCAAAATTAAATAACTTGATCTCATTAAAAGCATTATGCCACAATAAAAATATATAGCCACTTCATATTTCAAAAGGTAATAAAACCCTTCTTACAGAGTCTTCTCTGAAACTAGAAGTTTAGCAACTTAAATTTGATATAAATATCCTTGCTGAATCACTGTTAAAACATTACTAACTCTCATTCAAGGGTTCAAACATATTCTGACTTTAACACACGTTCTCCACCGCACCATTTCAGGTCATGATACTCTGATTTACTCCATTTCTGTATGCAATGTTTAGGCAAGTAGAATGAAAACTAAGAGAAGAGAAGTCATCCTCTCATAAGACTGAAGAACTGGAACAGATCACATGCATGACTATCTAGGAAAAGCAGGAAAAATATTTCTTCTAAGCAAAATTTTAGCCAACAAACTAAGTTTTCACTTTGGCATAAGTCAGACTTTCTGCAGAGTCCTTGTGTTTAAAACCAGTAGGATTAAACAGTACAATTAGCAACCTGATAAATAAAGGCTGCCTTTTAAGTGACCTTTGATTGATCAACACCTTTGACATATGTAACCATGAAGCAGAACAACTAATTTTAGAGGGATTTTATATTTATGAAACAGCTACATTTTTTTTTAATAAACTGTTATACAACTGTATAAACTAACTGAGAAAAGAACATAGGAAAAAATGCAATCTATATAATGACATCAAGAGCTCCTGTATTTTAAACTGTAGATTATAATTATTAAAATAATTATTACTTTATTAACTATTACTTGCTCTTCAATTATTAACCAATTACTAAACAACTATTTAATAATTATTGTTAGTAATTAAAGTATTAAATATTTATGTGAATATGTTTTGTTTCTTTTCCACACCTTTGCTAGACTGTATTACAGTGGAATAACTCCTTGCAGAGAGGCAGAGGAGCAAATTACAAGTTTTAAATAGGATGAGATGATTGTGAGGAAACATCAAATAGCAGATAGCTTATGTTTATATTTCTTAACTTCAAATTTAAAAATAATTAGCTTTTGTATTTTTAAAAATTATTCTGAAACACCTAATTAATCTGTACCATTTTTCACTCATTGATTTCAAAACACCAAGGAAAATATAATTCGCTTTCTAGAAGGGATGAAAATGTGGGATGAAGTAAGAAGGATCTGCTGAACATCACACAGTTTGGGAGGAGAAACAACCAAATATCACCATGACTACTAGTTCAGAATTTTGCATTTTAGAGTATATTGCCTCTTCCAGTAAAGTACTATTTTCTTTTCCACTAAAATTTCATTACAACTAAAAATTCATTGGAAACAAATACGTGCTTAAGTGACTAAGGTATATCTGCCTGCAGATATGGCAAATGGAAAGCTATACAAACTGGAAATTATGATGAATATGTTTCTAAGCAATGACATTTAAATCTTTTATGAGTGAATGGAATCTTTAGCAGTTACTAAGGAGTAGATCTTGGAGACAGCCTTCTAGAGATAAGTGATACTTAATGAGAAAAGTTATTCATGTGGCTCGTATCCCTGTATTTAGGCATCACAGTCAACATAAATTTATGTTTAAAATTCTTTACTAAATGACCTATACATAGCACAGTTCACTGTACTCTACTTCTATGATCAAGAAGGTGAAAAATTGTTAAAAACTGAATTATATAAAACAACTACTTATCTTTCCTTGTAACTGTAAGCACAATAAACAGCCATTATCTTCCTTCATTAACACATTAATATTATTTACTATTTCTATGTATCACTACACAAAAATAATGGTTATTATATTGTTTTCTTAGTGTAATGTTTATTCCCTATATCTTGAGTTACGATACCTAAATGTGTTTTGGCAGTATATTGTATTTCATCTGTGCAGTAAAGGCACTTTATTGAAAGCATATATATACACTTTATTTCTTTTGTTGGTTATGGCTTTAGAAATAGTTGAAATAAAACTTGGAACCTGAATTTTATTTGTGTATGCATAGTCCTTCCATTACTTTCTGTTCTATTTCAGCATTTTCACTTGTTTAATTTACTACAGGAGACATATGGGATTAGACAATGCTAAGATAAAAAGAAAGGAAGAAAACTGAAATTAATTAAACAACAATTCATTGTCTATTAAGTAATTTCTTAGAAGGAAAATACAGAAGAATTTTTCAGTTAGGCAATTTCATTCATACAGTAGTAGTATTTACTGCCACTGAAATATATTGACCCACTGCATTTTAGCTTCTTTAATATTTTTGCCAATTCAGGAATCAACTCTTACACAATTTATCAGTCACAATTAAGATATGAGAAGCTACTGAGGAGATTTAGTAACATTTAGTTCCCTTCAGTTGAGAAGGTGAATGTCTGAAGTCCCTTAAATAGTTTTAAAAAAAGTACCAATGCTTCATTTATATATGCAATAGTCCAAACAAAAGAATGCAACTAGAGGCAGACTATCATATTCTCATATGCACTTCCATGCATAAGTATGTGTATATTTGTACACACACATTCCTCTCCTATACAATTGTATTTATTTGATGATATAAAGGATTACTTACTATCTACTATAGTATAGTTATACATTCCTGAATAGTTGGGTTGTTTTTCAATGAAACCTTTCAATGGTATGCACAGAGAGCAAGCATAAATGATTATTGTACTACTGAAGAAAGGTTCAGCTTCTGAGTGTTGAAGTGAAACAAAGCTGAACTCTTTCTAATAGAGACATGAACCAGAGTCTGCAAAATCAGCAGCTGTTTTACTGCTAGGTGTGTAGCTGTGAGGCCTCAGGTACCACTATATTACAATTGCACTTTTAAAGTATTGATGTATGAATCACTTTGAACAGATCATCATCATAACAAAGTGGAGTTTGACTATCATGTGGATAAGTGGCATCTGTAACAAAATCAATAAGAACAGTGAGTTTCATTTTACATGCTTTATTTTTGCAGTACTATCAGCAATTGTTCAAACACTATGGTTTCCAGAAGGGCCACTTAGAGTAAGGACAACTAGCTACGCTGCCGTGAACAAATAGTGAGTGTATTTGACTCTCCAACTCAAAAAGCAATTAGTCTAATGAATTAGTCTATATGGGGAACAATGACATTAGACTAAATGAAAAGAATAAACAGAAAATTAATGTGACTTGCAATCTGCTATGGTAAAATCAAAAAAGACTGATAAAATATATATCCTTTTACATATAAATGGTATATACTCTCTATGTATACATGATATATACAGAAAACATTTGTGTACAGTTATAATGTTAAAATTTATATTAAATTTGGCTAAAAATATTTTACTTATTCTTCAAATATTTTCACAGTTTAAAAAAAAAATCTTATTCCTTACTAGGATAAAATCAAGACATTTTCACAAAGAAAATTTGCAGAGAATCCCATCCTAGATCAGATTCAAATTTAGGATATGCACCAAAAATATAGGTAATAAAAAAAATGACATTCATGTTCCCTAACTTTAACCATCAAAATAATACATGTAATCTAAGCTACTTGGCCAGACTTCTGGTTTTGAACAGAAAGACCCTGCATATGCACAATTGTCCGCACCCTTCAGATGTAGAGAACTACCTCTCTCCCCTGATCAATAAAGGAAGTCAAATTTAGCCATTTTACTTCTTCCGTAGGCTTTACTTCTTTAGGTTTCTTATTTACATTTTTCCTCATCATGAATTTCAGGGACATTCCTCAAATTTTAGTTACTGTAAGCTTGATTTTGTAGGTCATTAAAAATACTGTATCTGGAAAAATTGCTTCTGAACCTTTCAGGTAAGCCAGAGAAATCTGTGATTCTTACTGTAAGTATGGACTGGGCTACTGGATCCTCAGTTTTATACACATCTTGAATTCTCATTTTCCATGTTTTCATTAATGAGCCAAGATTCAACATGTTAGCCAGAATTTTAAGTTACTTTGCATGCACTGTTTTGCAATACCTGGAAGTACAATAATAGACTGCTGTTATATAGAAATTTGGAGAATTATATCAGCCTATTGCTTGAGACCATCCCTCCATCCCAGTTTGGTTTTAGTTTCCAGGTATTACTGCTTATATAGCATTTATAACATTTTCTGGGTGCCAGAACCAGTATAGAAATAAGACACCTTCCATTTTTTCCTTTAACAATGTTTCAAAAATTTTTTTCTTTTTCCTAAATTACTTGGAGAGCTATGGGATGAAATGAACATGGGTGTGCAAAACTGTGTTTCAAGAAAGCAATAAAAGTGAACCTACAGTAATGATCCCACAACAAATTTCCAATCAATAAACCACTTTTCTTCCAAGTAAGCATTAGCATTAAACTGGCAGAGCCTCTATAGTTTTTTTTATTATAACTATAACCCTTTTAACTAAGGCTTATTATTTGTTCTCAGTTGACCGTTTCTTCATCCATGTCAGTGGAGACAGCGTGACCAGAAAATATCTTGTATACAAGAAATATTGACTAAGAGAAGCTTTAGATGCAGTTTTGTTTCATTTCAAAATACTCAGCTTTTCAGTGGAACAGATTCTCTGGTATAATTGTCACATCAGGAAAAAAATTATCTGGTAAAGTCATTGGATTACAGGTCAACATTGTAGCTGCAAGTTTTTAATTTCTCAGCAGCTCATTGTGATAGGTTAAAGGAATCACACATAGCAGTACTTTTGGGAAAACGATTTGCTTCAGTCTTTATTTTTCACAGGCATTATGGAATTTTCCACAGAGAAAGTAAGGAGAACTTTTACCCTGAAAAATGTATCGAAGACAACTTGTACAGGTTAACTGGTGTGAAAAAAAAAGTGTTTAACCACCTATTCATGGTCAGCATATACAACCATAACAAAGGAACCTCCCCTTGTAGATTAAAACATACTTCGATTATACCATAAAGTGGCAAGGGGAAGATGTGAATGCAAACAAAATGTGGTTTGAGTGAATTTAACAACATGCAGAACTAAAGCATGTGAATGCAAAACAATCAGATAAAAAGGGGGGAAAATACTGAGGGCACAGAGTGATCTAGAACAGAACATAATAGTTGAGGCAGAAGGGACCTACAGTGATCATTAGTCCAACCACCTGACCAAAAGTTAAAGCATGTTGTTAAGGGCATTGTCCAAATGCCTCTTAAACACTGACAGGCTTGGGGCATCAACCACCTCTCTAGGAAGCCTGTTCCAGTGTTTGACCACCCTCTCAATAGAGAAATTCTTCCTAATGGCCAGGCTAAACCTCCCCTGGCACAGTGTCGAACCATTCCCACGTGTCCTGGCACTGGATCCCAGGGAGAAGAGGTCAGCACCTTCCTCTCCACTTCCCCTCCTCAGGAAGCTGTATGGAGCAATAACGTTGCCCCTCAGCCTCCTTTTCTCCAAACTAGACAAACCTAGTATCTCTAGCTAATAAATTTCTTCTAATCCTACCTCAGGCTTCTGATAGAGGATATACAGTGTGTCATGTGACACTGAAATTGGGATTTCTGTGTGTGGTTGATTGAATACTAACAGGATTTGGGGGGGATGTAAGTTTTTTGTGTTTGTTTTTCTGTTAGTTTTTAAAGCTGGACATTAACAAAATTGTAGAGCAAATTTACTTGACCTGGAAAAAGTGTGAAGGGATAGCACTTCTGTGAACAAATCTTTTAGCTGACTTGGAAACAGATATTATTTGCCTTTGAACATGTGTTCAGTTAAACAGAAAGTAGAAGGTGGATGATAATATGTCCTTGGTATCATTCAATAACATTATTACTGAACTGTAGTACATTAAGATAAAAAAAGACAAACAAAAACAAGAAACATGACAGCCTGTTTCATAATAATGATCTTTTTTCCACTGTGAGCCAATTGCCCTTTCTTCCCCTCTCTGTCCTTCCCCAAAAGGCATACTATGAAAGAGATCATGATACTATAATTTTATCTTAAGTATGCTTTTTTTTTAGCACTTCTACGTGATTAGCCTAAGGGGTGTTTTCACACATGCCATGAAAGGCAAATCCTACAAGTACAATAACAAAAGTACTGTTAATTTTGAGGATTCCATTTTCTGCATCTTGAAAGACAAATCTCTTACCCAAATACCAGTCATGTATCCATGACTTGAATTCTTGTGGATCCTCACTCCATTCTGCAAAGCCCCACAAAATTCATTTGAAAAATCCAGTAATGCTGTTATGCTAAGTGATAGCAGTGCAGTTCTTTGTTATATTATTTGCATCACCCAATCACTTACAAGTAGTAGAAAGAAAACAACAGGGCATCAGAAGTCTTGGGCTGTCTACATGCTAAACTTGCATATTCTTTCATATAAAATATAAATGAATGCATATTTTATTACCTCATGCTACAGCAAATGTGATTTCACATAGGTAACTCTGCTTCGCAGTTTTTCTTACTTAAAAATGAAAGATAAATATTTATTTCCTCTACTGAGTTACTGGTTGTTTTTTTTTTTTAAAAATACTATTTCTGTTAATCTGAGTCTTTGTCTACCTATCTAGTTATTTATTTATGAAAGAATTCATAGTCATGTCATTGCTTCCTTCTCTAGCTGGATTTATAATTAGTTTACAAATTTTTATTTTGTAGTAGAAGCAAGGAAACATTTAGAAGAAAACTAAATAGTAATAGACATGTCTTCCACAACTCTAAAGTTGTCAAAAATTTGTAAAACTATGTAAATCTCAAAAAGTGTCCAGTTTTTACTGTCAAAAACATCAGAATACATTCTGCTTTCAAGCAGATTTTGTTTTGGGGGGATTTTTGTTTTGTTTTTTTTTTTATTTTAGGCATAACTTTTCTCCTTTGTTTGAAGATTTGAGCTCATTTTCAAGAAAGACATGGCTGGTGTAGAAAATGGGCTCTAATTCTCTGAATTCAGGATTGCTTGAAATGAAGGAATAGGTGCTAGGTATAGAAATACCCTTATTTTTCCTGTACTTAAGCCCAAAAATTCTATATCAGCATGACCGCATATGTTTTTCACAACTGAAGCTGTTTTCAGCGAGGTGTGTACTGAAATACTCTCACGCTACTCCAGCAAAAGCAGAATTAGCAGTTCAAGATGCACCTGGAATTCAGAGTGCTTACCTTCTTAGAAATAAGGAAATCAATCCTTTAAATAAAGAGAAAAAAAGCCTGATATTATGACTAATCACTTATTATGCAACTTTGCTAAATTTGATACAGAAATGTACATGTTGCTAACACTAAGCTTCCCATTCATTATCCAATACATTAAGGCTTTACAGTTATGGGGCAGCATGAAGAAGGATGTCACTATTGCTGGCTCTGGGGGAACACATTGAATGATATTGTTCCCTGTAGAAAGCACAATGCTAGAACACAAAAACTTTTTTATCTGGGAGAATAGCACCAGATTTGTCCAGGTTAATTGCTAGCAAACTGGCTTACTTTTATGTTTCCTTTCATGGAACAGCTTAATTCCCTGCCTCAAGCAGATGTGGAAGCCTTCAGAGAGAATCATGTAAATGAGTGGCTAAAGCAGGAAGTAAATGTTCAAGATAGATAGGTAAAGTTTATAAAGCAATAAAAAGTTTGCAGGAGTAAATCATGTGGTTCGAGTGATCTATGACTCATTTTAGCATTTGTATTAAGGTTGGAGGAGGCTTATTCAGTTATTAGGAACAGAAAGTTGGAGTGCATCAGTCAACTAGCAAAAATAATGAGTGAGAGTCCTTGTAACCACTTGATATATTCAGAATTCCTCATAGCTGAAAATATAATTTTCATTATAGAATTCAAAAACATGATAAAAACAATGAGGTTCAAAAGAGATGGTCTTTCTCCCCAAAACTATCAGACAAATTTCACCAAAATAAGAGAACCTTCATGATATTTAAAGATTATTAAAGGACTATTATTCTATCAGTATTAAACTTTGGAAAACTTTGGAATATTTATTTTTTTTTAATACTTGCCATGGAAAAGAAAGTGCTACCTAAGCTCTGTAAGTACAAGCCTGTAGGAAATGACACAAGCTCCTGGGCTGTATAGTTGTATATATAAATTATAACAAGTTCTAGCAAAGTGAAACCTGAGAGAATCTCCATAGAGGAAAAAACAGAGACAGAATTAAATTAACACAGTGAAAAAAGCACATTATATAAGTAAGAACATTTACTTTTTTTAGTTAATATGTATGCAGAAGTCTTGGGCTTAGATGCACTACTCTTAAAACATGCTTCTAAGAACTCTCAGGCTCGACAAGGATCAGGATCCATTCTCAGTAACTGCTAGCCTGTTCTTACATACTCATTTTAGCTGCTGTAGAGAATTGACTACATAGGAACAGACTAGGTATAAACTCTCCATTAATTCCATACCTCAAAGCTGGAAGCAGTTTTATGCTACTCTTCTCCCTCTTCCTTCCATTGAGTGGAAAGGCAAATTGTAGTAGCCACACTGCTAGGTTATGTTTTGTTGAGTTGTGTGCACGAAATCTCTTAAAATACTAGAGTACTGAAGTCCTTTGCTATCTCTTCCTATGCACCCCTAATGAGCAAAGTTCCCTTCTTAAAAGCTGCTATTATAGCCATACTCTGACCTTGGAAATTATATGAATAAAACACTCATTAAAAAAATGAGCTTCCTATATGTAGCATTCACTTTTACAGTAATCTTGCTATAATATTGGAGCTGACAGAGTTGCCTGACTTCGGATTCCCAGTCCCGTTAATGCTCCACCTCTTGTAATTACGAGACAATTATTAAAACTTAATGTTATGACTGAAAGAATATTTGTAATGTAGACTTAATGTTGGCATTGCATTTCTATTAGGAACAGTCTTCAAAAGATATCCCTTTTTAGAGAAACTAGCATACAAAAAGCACAAAACACGAAGACCTTTTTTTAAGTCAAACTGCTATCAAACTGCTGAAAGATAGCTTCTATAATGAATTCCCATCTAAATCCATGCTGACATTTTTTAAATCAAATGCCACAATTTCACCTAAAAAAATTAATGTATTATTCATTAACCTAGGTATCAACAAGCAATAACTTTAGAAAAAAATTAGCAGCTTCAGTAGAACTTCTGTCAGTATTTGAGCTATCAGTAATCCTTGTGAGAGAGGGAGGAAAAAAATTGAAAGACGTTCTGGCTAACCATGAAGCAATTTGATCTAATATACAAGTGCTTGGGTACAACTGAAGAACAATTCCATTCATCCTGCTAATAGAAACAGACTAGATTTTCATCCATATCTGTGGTAAGGGCATAAAATAGATGAAAAAGTCTTAGATAAGGTCATAGTCATGAACAGAGAATGAAGCAAACCACTGTCTTCAGAGGGTTGAGGATTTCTGTAATAATGAAAAACTGGCAGCTGGACTTGTGCTATGAGAGACAAAAGGTTTTGTGTGGGTAGGAAATAAAAATGGGGAATAAAGGCCTGAAGACAAAAGTTTGCTGAATACTGATTTAACAGAAATTGATCACTTCCATTGTTACCTCAAGGCTGTCATCTACCTTGAAAACATTTAGTATTTACCTAAGTGAGAATGTTTAGCACATAAACCATTAATTCAGAAAAATCTCTTGGAAAAACAGGGATCCAGTGTTCAGCTGTATCTGGAAAGTATTTATACCTTTCTCACATGAAATAAGAGGAGCTTCTACTGCTGTCTAGATAATTTCTTCCAAAGTTTTCAGAAAACCCTGACTGTAATTTTGTGGCGGCTGAGTCCTCTTGAGAAAATGTGAAGTATCCCACTGGTCAGTAAGAAAAAAAAATGGTAACAGAACAGAATCTAAACTAACACAGAAAAAAATCCAGAGTGAGCTTTGGATTATAGGGGTCCATGGATGCTACCTTGAGAGGAGAAAAAGAAAAGGAAGTGGATAAGAACAGAGTAGAATAATACAGAACTGGGCTATAGAAAAGACAAAAGTGAATAGGATATACTTATTTTGTTGAAAGGAAGCTAAAGAGGTTTTATCCACAATGAGTAAACAAGATGCAGGAAGAGGGGATAAAGAGAACATTGAAGTCGTGGATGAGGAAGAAAAACAAAAGTTGTGAAAAGAAAGAAATAGCACGGTCTTTTCTCCTCTCATTTCTTGAGAACATTTTTATACTACCGGTTTACATCTTCTGTTGCATATTTTTTCCCCCAAATACAAAGCCCTGAATTAAAGAAGAATAATATTTCAACACTAAAATTATTCATAATCAAAGTGAAGAAAGGGTAAGTACAATAGGCTTGGGCTATATTTTGGTTGAGAGATAATAAAAAGAACCTAAAACAAACAGCCCTGATTCAGCAAAGCTGGTAGGCAGGTATTTATTAAATTCCTTCAGAATCCAAGAAAACTTTCATATTTATTTGTAATTGCTGTACAATTTGTGTATGCTCGCACATGCTCCAAGAAGCTCAGAATAGAGTGTGAGTTCTTAAATTATGTAGACACTTTAAAAAACCTCTGATATATTTGACATTTCTAGGTTTATAATGATGTCTGTAAAACTTAGAGAAATGAGAGAAATCTTAGAAGCACAGTTATGAGGAAATGAAGGGAGTTTCATTTGGCCTGTACAACATGAATAGAAGTGCCAACTTTGCCTCTGTTTATAATGTATAACTAACCAATATTTAGATAATGACATTATAAAATCATGTTTCCATTCCATGATTGCACTTGAGCCTTTGGAACCTTGAACATCTGCTGGAGCAATGTTACACAATTTGACCTTTACCTGATATCTGAAGAAAACGTATGTGCAGGATAACAGAATTAAGGAAGGAAAAGAAAAGGTACAATAAGCATACTGCAAGCTCAGTCATTTGACAAAAATGACCATATTAAGTACTTGGAATAAATCACTTTAGAAGAAAATCCACACCTACACATTGGATTCCAAAAGTCTGAATTTGCAACCATGCCTAGAGTATTATACAGCAAGCGCTCTTAAAAATGACAATATCCAACAAATGACATAGAAGACTGATGGCAATTCTAAATTACCAATAGAATTCTCTATTCTAAATAATGCATAGAATATGCTGTCTTGCACAAGCTGTCTGATAACTGTTAGGGAATGATAGCTTGATTAATTTTTAATAGTGCCAGTATTGATTCTTACCATTTTGTTTCACTTTGAATGAGTTTGATATGCAATAATAAAATATATTTTTCATAGAGGTTGAGCTGATGACAGTGATCTTTCAAATAGCCAAGTAGAACAGGGACAGCCTATGAACTGATGTAGCCCATCTACCAGGGGGACTGGCTACTCAAATGCACGTCAAAAGTAGTAATCAGGAGAACAAGTATCAGCTACTGTCAGGAAACCACCAATCCTCAACCAGTCTCTATTAAACATGCCAGGTCAAAGTTTAGACCTGGTAAAAGAGTACTAATCAGAAAAAAGGGCATTCACTATTAACTCAGTTTTCAATAAGTAAAGGACTTACAGAGCTCAGTAACATATGAATGTTTATGAAAATTAGGATTGGGACATGGCAGACAGATTGAATTTCATGTACAGAACATATGTCATTCTTACCAATGCATTATCATCTCCAAATCTGGAAACTGGAGGCATGACTATCATGCATAAAGATCAGTGATTTCCCCCCCTCCCCCCCCAATTTATAAATATGTAAATACTTCTGCCTTAAAAGAAACTGAATAGAAAGGATTAGGTGGACTAACAGAATAGAAAAAAGTTAAGGAGCCATCTATGGTATATATCAAATCTAAAACATGCAGCCAAATCATGAACTCGGAAACAAACCCAAGCTCAATATTATTTGACAAGTTATCTGTCTGAGACAACTTTGAATGAGTTTGACACAGACTTGGAAAAAGCCTTCATAACTGTTTTAGGACCATATCTACATCTGGCAACCCAGAACCTTGTCCAGAATCATTCAAACAAACTTCCATGACATTTTAATGAGTATTAATTTGCTATACTGGGACATCTGTAATCAGGAACTTTGTCTTCACAACTGTTGAAATAAATCCACTAATGTGCTAGCTGAAATGGATAACTTCAGTGTGTTAAATCCCTGGGTGGAAACTTTAACTTTAAAATAATTTGCAAGCATTTGTTCATTTTTCTTAACTTTTCCACACATTTCAGACTCTACTACTTATTGAAAAGAGAAAAAAAGAAGTAAACTCTATCATAAAGAGATTTTTAAGGCAGAGTAGTCTAAATCTTTCCCTTAGCAAAGAAAAAAATTATAAATGTTTTCATTTCCAGTTATAACTGTTCTTCGTGTTTAATGGTGTCAGGTACTAGTAAGTATTCTAGCTCTAAAGCAGAGATTTCCTTACCCAAAGTTCATATTTAATTTCTTAGTTAAATTCTATAAATCAGGGCAAAAAGGATAAATGAACCAGAAATATTTTAGCCAAGGTCTTCTGTAAATTTAACAAATTCAACATGTAATCTGCTCACAGACAACACAAAACAAAAGACTAGTTTCTCAACTGTTAAATACCAATAGGAAAAACTTCTCCTCTGAGAGAATTATTTCACAGCTTGGTAGTGCATAAGTGTGAACCCAAATTAAGGCATGTTTGCCTTGATTCACAAGTACTTAAACAAAGCAACCAAAGTCAGCATAGTAACCACTAGGCTGTAAGTTATTCCTATAACTATCTTTATTTCACCTTCTTTATTACTGTACCACATATCAGCTATGTCTATTGCCTTGCAATTTAAGCAGAGAAAACGTCGTTCTATCTCCCAGTTCATTACTCCTCACCCATTCCATACAAGCTTTGTTACGCATGTGACTAGTATCCTCTCAAACTAGTTATTAAAAGTTGAAATCAGTGTAATATAGAATACGAAAGGGTTAATGAAAATATTATGTTAGATTTATTAAGCCTCTCCAGGGCATATAACATTACAAAATCTGCTTTTAATATTTAATCTGTGATATGTGTTCCAGGATTTCAATAGACATAGGAACTGTGAAACTAAAATCGCCACATTTACCAATTCATTTGATATTACTACCAGAATAATGTTCTCAAAACTGTTATCATAAACTGATTTGGGGTGTGTGTGTGTAAAATAAACTAAATATCCCCCCCATCCTTTTTTTAAAGGAAAATTAATGGAAACAAGCCTTCACATTGTTTCATTCTTTGGAAACATCAATTATTTCAGACTGAATCTGCAGGCGTGTTTAAAAATGAAATATCACTGATAAGGATAAAGGGCATCAGGCAGTTTTTAGCAGTATAGCCTCTTCTATGTTGAATGTATGCTATTCTCTAAAGAGAAATTCTTTCAGACTTTTACAGAAGTTCACCCATTTTCCAAACACTTTGGTAGGTAAACTTCGAAGGAAAAAATAGAAAACCAAAAGCCTAACTTTCACATGAAAATAATTCAGGGGCGGGGAGGGGAGAATCCTTCATTCTTCACACTATATTTGTGAATGATGCCGATACATTAAATACTTGACAAAATAAAAAGGAAAGAGAAGAAAGGAGAGAGGAAAAGAAAGAAGGAAAGTAAAATCCTATGAAGCCCTAATGTTTAAAGGCCATAAATCAGTTCCAGAAATCCATTGATTCTATACAAAACCCATCACATGCTTCTCCACATCTGCTGGACTGATTTAAGAGTTAGCTAACAGCTCGATATTTCCTCCTACCAGCACAGATTCTTAGGTTGTAAAAATTCTTAGCTTCCTTGAAGTCATTAGATTTGTCATGTTTAAAACCCACTGTAAACCCATCTATTAGTCTTCCCTGCAACAGCTGCAATAGGTGACATAGAAAAGTCACGTCGCTCCAATTGTAAGGGAAAATGGGCCATAGGTCACTAATTCCTTTGAGTTTGTCCACAGTATTAATACATTGAACAAACTTGTACCAACTGATCAAACAAAACTCTTAAATTATATGAGTGTAGGCCACATCTTCTATTTCAAGTGCCAGCACTTCCTCAGTCTGAGTCTTAAGCCAATGAAGATAAGAGAAAAGAAGCAAAGTCTGATAAGTTGCAAGTCTTGCAATATGTGTTTTTTATTTTTAAACCATTTTTTAAAGATCTAATTTACTCAAAAAGTTGCACCTCTTCCATTGCGCTAGCTTACTATTGGCTCTAGGTACATGTGAGTGATAAAGTGACTGGCACTACTGGACCTCAGAGAAGACATCCACCCTCTCAGTCCCAGTTTTATTAAAAGTCAAACAAAAAATTATGAGGAGTCTGTGCTAATCTCTAGCTTTTCAAAACTGACATTTTCCAAGTTCTTTACAGAGTCACAAGTGTAAAATAGAGACTAACAATTACAAGTCAAAATTTTGCTACAGTGCATTAAGTAGAACAGACTACCAAGGAAGGCCTACAGCTACTAAGGTATGAGTGTCATGGTGTTGAGTCTCTGATTAGATTAAAGAAATCAAACATTTTACATGACCAACATATACAACTATTTGAAATTGGAAAGTATGTATAAGTAGCAAATTGTCCTCACTGTTCTGTAAATATTGTGGACATACCCAGGATGTGCAGTAACATTAAAACAGATTTATGTTTTTCTTCTTGCAAAAGGGAGCAACGGTAATAGCTTCTAAAAACTCTAACTGTAAAGACATATCTTCTATAGTAAATAATCATGTATTGTCAAAGAGATATGGTAAACCACATTTAGGAAGTACTTGGTACAAAAGGTGAATTTTATCCAAGCAAAAATATTTTGATAAATGGAGTGTAAAATGTTCAGAATGCACAGTCTGTTCCCTTGTTTAGTTACAAAGTTACACTAAAGAAACCATAGTTTGGTTCTTTGCTGCTTTGTTGATATAACCTTGAACACAAAACTCGTGTGTCAGAGATGGCCTTCATGCGTCTGTTATCCTTTCCTGACGATACAAATAAAAACATAATACATTTGCATTTCTTTTTGCCTTGCCATGCTTCTGAAGAGTGAATGTACATTTAGGATTTTTTCTGCATTTAATTTTTGCCTTTGGAAACACTGCTGAAAGAAATCAAGCTGAAGAGATTCTGACACTTTGCTTAAAGAAGGTTCTGCCTTTGCATTTTAAAGCTGGATTCAGAACTGCATAACTTTAGTCTTTCTAGAGTGGTATTGACAGGGCTTACTGAAAATGATACCATGAAGAAAAAAGCTGCACTAGAATATCAATGATGAGTAAGATTTCCTTAAACTATTTTGAATAATGTTAAATACCATAGGCACAAGCAAACTTTGGTGTAGGTTGCTTACATCAAGGTCCATTTTATTTATTAGAAGAAATGGTTTGTGGTCAATTGAGTTTTAGGACAGGAAGATAAAGAAAGCATTCTTTTTCTGGCACAAGAATTCTCCTGCTTTCTTCCCTGATCATTTATATGTAAAAGTACCTCAACTGCCGCTGCACATGTGCTGAGTTAGATCAAGCATTTGGCATAACTTAGGCAAACAGTGTTATGGCTGACACAGAGCTGAAATGGTTTGCTTCCTTTGAAGGAATGGGGGCATGTCTTGATTTATAGCAAGATACCTCTAGACATTGCTCAAATCTATACATAAATAATATGCTGTTGCTCACATTCATGTTTTATTGTTAAACAATTGTGAAGCACTGAAATCCCCACATGGAAGATACTCCAGAAATGCAAATGAGTAAGTGTATCTGCATTTATATATTCATATAAATAATGAATACATGTATATATTTCAAAGACAATACACTTCACTGCTTATTAAAACATTTTCACTTCCCACCAATATGTATCCTACAAGGCCTTTGGTACTTTCATTTTTCCTATTGTTAGACCTTTTACCATCAAAACAACAACTCCCCATAGCTTCTAAGCACAGAGGCAGATTAATTGTACTAATCAGCGTTTTAAAATGGATGCAGGCTAAATTAGCAAATACCTTTACTTTAAAGTTCTTGTTCCCATACAGATACAACCTCTGGGTATTTCAGTGGAAGTGCTAAACACCTCACATGCTTGATAGCCAGCCAATACATTTTCTATTGTACTGCAGTATAAAGAAATCCACACTGCCAGGAGGCAAATCATTGTAAGTCACTACTTTTTTTTTTTTTTTAAAGAACCTTTTTCCTAAATGTTTTATGCATGTAGTATTTCTGAAGGACATTGGTCTGCTGGATGAGATCCACTTTATTTACAGAACCATAAAGTCTCAATTGTGGCAGTATTGTCCACCCTAACCCATTATTGTACCTCAGTCCAGGTGGCCTGAGGAATTAGTTTTATCTCCAAAATCTGTTCAGTTGTTTTTCCTGATATTGCCATCTCTGGTCCTGTACAATGTCATTTGTGCTGTTGAAAAATTTGTACACTGACATTCCGTAGAACTAAAGCTACTTTATTTTGAAGTATGAACAATAAAGCTTATGATTTCTGATAGGTCTTGTTATGTACCATTTTGCGCTTAATCATACCTGAAGCAACCTCAGTATGGACCACATTGTATGGACTCTGCATATGCACAGAGGTGAAAGACCACCCATCACCAAAAACTGACATTTTCCACAAACTAGACAAGTGACATTGTCGTGGTTTAACCCCAGCCAGCAACTAAGCACCACACAGCTGCTCGCCCACTCCCCCTCGGTGGGATGGGGGAGAGAATTGGAAGGGCAAAAGGGAGAGAACTCGTGGGTTGAGACAAGAACAGTCCAATAATTGAAGTAAAATAAAATAGAACAGTTAAATAGGTAAAGCAAAAGCTGTGCATGCAAACAAGGCAAAACAAGGAATTAATTTGCTACTTCCCATCGGCAGGCGGGTGTTCGGCCATCCCCAGGAAAGCAGGGCTCCATCATGCGTAACGGTTACTTGGGAAGACAAACGCCATCACTCCACATGTCCCCCAAGCAGTGATCAAACCCCTCCCCGGCCAACTCCCCTGCTTATTTACTGAGCATGACATCATATGGTATGGCATAGCCCTTTGGCCAGTCTGGGTCAGCTGCCCCAGCTGTGCCCCCTCCCAGCTTCTTGTGCACCTGGCAGAGCATGGGAAGCTGAAAAGTCCTTGACCAGTGTGAGCACCACTTAGCAAGTACTTAGCACTACTTAGCAAGAACCAAAACATCAGTGTATCATCGACTTTGTTCTCAACCTAAATCCAAAACACAGCCCCATACCAGCTACCAGGAAGAAAATTAACTCTATCCCAGCTGAAACCAGGACAGACATGAAGACATATATGCCATGAATATGAACTTGAAATCAATTTCACTGAAGATATCACTGAGCTAGCAGAGGCCAAAACATGCCATGGCATTTAACTTCTTATGAATATTGATATTTCCAGCTGTGACTACAGTACAAGCACCACACGAGGTCTGTCTACATGCATCAGGTAAATATGTCAAAGGTCATGAAATGGAATTACACAGCAAGTGCTGGGAGAGCTGATACTTAAGACTCCAAGTTTAGTTTATTAACATAATATTTTTTTCAATCATCTCTTTAGGAATAGCTGGTTTAATATCACCTTCCTCTGGTATTTTAGCCAGCAGAGATACCAAAAGTGTCTGTAAGACAGCTCAGCATTCCAGTATTACACCAGTTCATCTGTCATTAATTTCACCAAACTCAAGCATATGGACTGAAATTCCTTATGCCAGTGTCAGCTTCAGACTGTGGATTCTTAGAAAATGTAATTAAAAACAGTTTGGCAGTTTCTCAGAAAAGAAACCAAGTCCTTTTTCTTGTGTTAAATAATTCACTGTCTGCTCATTTTCCCCATAAGTTCAGTGGGAAGTTAAAGCATTTCCATACTGGAGAGATAGACCCTATAGTTTGAAGCAATAGAATGGAAGACTGAGGTTTGCACTGAGTCCATCCACTTAAATATTTTACCAGAACAAGACAGTATTTCTGAAGCACATCTCCCAATCACCCATGTACTCTGCCTTGTGTCACTCCGTGGAGAGGTCTAGGAGTGGACAAACTGGATTCCTTTCAGACAAAAACAAACCGGAAGATGTGTTCCAGGAATACATCAAATATGCTCCAAATGCTAATGGACGCTCAGTCCACAATCCTGACTAGTGCTGGTTTGAAGTGAAACTTCTGAAATGTATGTCGTCATTAGTTGCAACTCTCCAACAAATCTGCCATTATTGCTCTGTGCTACTTGCAATCAAGTGTTTGCTTTTAGTGTTCCAGACTTTTTTTCTAGCTTATCAATATAAACTGGCTGAGAACAGAGTCTGAAGACAGCTGGAGCCAGTAAAAGACTGCAGAGAAGACAAGGGACAAGTAGCAACAAATAGCATCATGGGGTTTTTTCCCCCCCTTACAGCTCTAGCAAGCCAAAAATACGTAACTTTCCAATGACAGGAGGAACATTCCTGTTCTCCATGATGAGCCACTGATGCTCAGAAGATAGGAAAGAAACATCCTAACTTTAGTCAGGCCCACCACAGCAACAAAAGAGAAACCATTCTTTGCTTTGAAAGCCTGCAGGAAGTTTTATGTCTCTCCAAAGAAGCTGCTCCTTTCTGAGTATGGCAAAATGCAACCAAACACACAGTAACAAAACAATTATTATTGCCCAAATTGTAAAGCTTTGCTTCTTTGCTTTGTTTTTATTTGAACACAGACCACTTTAACCAAAACGGTGTTTGCATAATATCTGCTGTGTAGGCACCACAGGCTAAACCATAAGAACAAACAAAAGGCAAAATCCAGTCAAGGCTGTCCAGCCAGCTCACTAACTGAACTGAGGATTTTGCAGCATGAAGGGGATCCTAGAAGGAGGAGGTTACCACTAAAAAAAACTGTATCCAAAGTTAATATGAATCAGAAAAGCAAATTTTGACAACATAGGAAAAATTAATTCTGGCTTGTAATAGTTCATAAGAATTTTGAGTAGACACTTCTTTAAATAGAACTGGCCTGTCCATGGAAAACCCCTTGCTGGCTTCTTAAAAGTCCTTCTGGACAATTGCTCTTTTCCTAAGCTTGAAGAACTATAAACCAATCCCTTTGTCAGATACATAGAGATTTTAGACCCTCTGTCAGATCTCCTTTTAAGGCGAGTTTAATATATTGCCAGATATTTCACAGTACTGCTTTTTAATTTGCACAGTTATAAAGATCTTTACGATAGTCAACATTTCTCAGTACAGAGCCTGTACTGAGACAGCTGAACCTGTTACCCAACAATTAACCATACTAAAAAGTCTTTTTCTCTACTTTTGCACCATACCAAAATCAATGAGTTTATAAATGCTTACCTTACATTGGCAACGTCAGCAATTAGTTTATTTTCATTTTTTCTTTTAACACTCAAGTGAAAGAGAGTAGATATTGACACATTTCTTAATTTGTGGTAGGGTTTTTTTCCTTCTCCTCCTCTCTCTCATATCAGCTTGCTCCCTAAGGAAGCGAGAATAAATGAGTAAATTAAAACCCCTCAGTAGGGAAAAATACATCCATGCCAGGAATCAATCAGATTTTCACATCTGTCAGAAAAGTTGACAGGACTTTTAACACATTTGTTCATTATGAACAGAAAAGCCACTTTTACCACCCAAAAATAAGAAAAAGAGGGGAAAAAAAACCCTATAAGCTGTTTTCTGACAGTCAGGCTTTGAAAACTATGAAGTGATAAAAACTTTGAGAAGTGAGAAGATTGCTTAACAACAAAAAGAAACAGATCAGGAATTTTTACATAAATTTGAAATTTAGAAAAAATGCAAATATTATTTGTTAATTGAACTGGAAAAAGGGGGGGAAAAAGCAAAAACTAATTTCTAAGTCTCTCCATAAACCTTGAAACAATCACAGAAATAGCCACTAAAACAAACCTATTTAAGTACTACAGATAAAACAGCTCTACCCTGATTAGAAGGAAAAGATCATCTTCTTTTTCATCATATTCATGTATTAGTAAGGCACAGTCACCCAAATTAATGATTAGATAGCAGTTCTGAACACCTACCAGTTTAAAATCAAGAAACATTCAAGTTCTTCATGTTTTAAAGACCTCTACTTTTATGTTACTGCATATCTAAAAGAACAGCTGCAAGTTATCATCTTTGAGTTTGTAACAAATTAAAGCATCACATGCTCTGGATTAACCTAAATCAATTGCACACAGGTGTGAAAAATTAACCTCAGGACAAAGGGAACCTCATACTCCTAAGATAAAGTCACGTCTCAGCTTCATCCCTATCCCACTGCCTTTTTTTTTTTCTTCTTATTTTTACCAAAGACTATCATGAACTATTTTTTATAGTTTATACATCTGAGACTAGAATAGTCTATATGAAGTTAAAGTACATATTTGTATATATTTTCTATGCATTATATATAAAGAATACAATATGATATATACTTTTTTATATTATACACAATAATACATATATTATACATCTATATATAATAGATAAAATCAGTTGGTTTGTAGAAAAAATAGGTGGACAGGTTTGTGATGTCTTCAGACATGCAGGAGATTTTCTCATAGTAGAGTTTTTATAACTGTTTTGGTCTAATATTGCATGAGTCAAGGTTTATAGGGTCATGTGATTTTTTTCTTAAAAAACCAATAAATATGTTGAGTAAAAAAAAGATAAACAAGCTTATATTTGCAATATTTTTTTACCGTTTTTCCAGGTGCAACATGTAAGGAATAACTTCAAAATAGGAATAAATTTGAAGCAGTTACTCTAAATTTACCTTTGTTATGTTACTCAAACAAGATTTTTATCCCCCATAGGAAAAACAGACAGAAAATTGTCATCTTTAGGATCTCTAAACAGTTAGTCAGACCTGGGCTTGCTAAAATATGTCATGAATTTAATAAGGAGATTATGATTTTTAATATTCAATAGAATTAGATGTCTTAGCGCAGAAGAGGTTTTCAGTGTGTTATTTATCAAAACAAGTTGAAGGAGGAGGAACTTAAAATAGAGTGGTTTCACATGAAGTGGGCTTTAGTTACTTTTTTAGTATCATTCTTAGAGAATAAATAAACACTACCAACCAAAGCGATATGACAATAAAAAAGCTGTAGTTTTAAAAGAGATTAGAAGTTTTTATGATCTACTTTGGTTGATTAAACATTATGAACACAATGAAACTTCATCTCTCAGAACCCAGAATTCCCTACCCATACATGGAAAGTAAGAATTTCTGGCAGAATTTAGATATCGCAGTTAAGAAAATATCTGTATAGTTGTTATCTATGTTTGGAGACAAGCAAATTCAGCTAGGCACCTCAACTTGATTTTTTAGTTCCTCAAAGACCTAAAGTTTTGTAGAGTCTTGACCAAACTAAACAATCAGGACAATTCATAGCCTGTTTTAGGTCTCTCATTAGACTTTCTTCTATTTGGGATGTATTTTAGAGGTAGTGGGTAAAATGAATAATCAGGTCTTGATAAAGCCACTGGAGCTGATATTTTCCACTCAGACAACTGTCTTTATGACCAACACGAAGGGCCTTTCTCCTTTTGTGCTCTCTGTTCAACCCCTTGAATCGTGTGGTATTTAAGTGAAAAAATTAAAAGGTAGGAAGGATGGAAACTATGTCCTCTATTGAGCTCCCAAATACTTTATCACTTGGCTAGTGCTTTCTCTTCAGTAGAAAATGAACCATCTTTTCCTCCTCTTAAAGGAACGAATCCAGCTCTGTTTATAAATGGAAGGATTTCAGTCTTGTCTTCCAGAAGGGGATTTGGGACATAAGGCTGTTTTTCAGTGTTTGCCATTGACTAGCTCATTGACTGGCTTTCTCTACTGTAAACATAATCTGAGAGTCACGTTTTGGTGTCTAACTCTTCATGCAGTCTCCATAGGAGCCAAGCTACTCAATGTCCCTTTGTATTTCATTGTGGGACCAGGTAAAAAATAAAATTGCCTAAATAGTTGCTTGGTTTGTTTTTTTTCCCCAGGGCTGAAATGGGTCTCTAGTTATGCACTTGTCAAGAAACTTGAAAATAATAAAGTTGATCTAAAAACTTACTACTTCCTTTCTTCTACCTCTATTTTTCCCTTTTAATAATGCTCCTAATGCACCTGCTCTATAGAGTTCATTTTCCTTTTACTTCTGGTAAAAGTATAATTTGGTTATTTTTTGGTCTGCCTGTACTGTACTTGTAGAACTAGCGGTATGACCTCAACTCGTCTTATCGTTGAAAGACTTTCACATAACCTAAGATGACTGTTGTTAACCATACAGGAAGAAACTATGAATGTTATTCACACTTTGAGGTGATTTGTCAGTTACCAATGGAATCCCAAACACAGAAGACTATACGTGAAATAATTTCTTCATTGGATGATGGTTAGCTCCTGGAAGGTGTTACTCGTGCTGATGATGCTAATGGGGTGCAGAGGAAAGGAAATGAGAAACAGCTGTTGCTGTAGGCATTACAGTTGTAGGCACTACTACTTTCTCCTCCATACATCATTTGTAGCTTATATTCCAACTCATCATTCTCAGAACAGCCGCTGTGTTTATCCTGGGTTTAGATCTATTTAACAACAATATATTGTCTAAGATTTTTGTAATTTTTACTATGCTCTTATTGCACTTAATTCCAGTTGGCCTACTTCTCCTTCCATTTAGTTGTCAGGCAGGCTTATTCTCTCCTTTGTAATCTTTTCGTTGAGAAAATTAATGAATTGCAGCTCTTTCAAATATTTTCAAATGTCTTTGACATTTCTTTTGCAACATTTGACCTTGAAATAGTGAATACTTCTCATTTCTACTGACAAAACCAGACTTTTGCATGTTGCAAAGATGAGTATAACAAGCTGATGCTTAATGGTTTGGTTTAATCTTTTTTTCTAATAAGCAACAAAAATGGGAAGACAGCCTTCTCACACAACTTAAACAGTCAAAGAAAAGCAACAACGTGTCAAAGCTACAGTGAAAAAGACCAGAGAAGGCAGGTGATGTCTAATCAAAGCCAAAGCCAACCACAACAGAGGTCTCTGGTAAATCCTTTCATCAGTAAAATGATATTGAGTGTATCACACATTTAAATGGCTATTCACAATGGTCTTAGCAAACATATATTGAGCTTTTTGTAGACAGCATGGAAAAGGAGACTTTTGTGGAGTTTGCTGATGTCTATAAAGATAGTCTGCTGCACTTCAGGGGCATCATGAAAAATGCTAGGAAAGTATTTGTTTGGAGGCTTATCAGGGAAGCAATGGCAACTAGTATCATTTACCAGTTGGGAGCCAAAAGTGATTTATCATAACTGGAAAACAAATTTCTAGAAAGAGAAGAAAGAGTCTTAAAGAGTCTTGAAGGTAGAATCAAGAAACAGTATCTGACATGTTAAAAAGGGGGAGCTCGTGGAGAGATGTGAAGATTCTCACAACTAATCCAATCAAAATGACAAGGCATGAAAGCGATCCTTGCTGCAGAAGTCAGGATGAAGGTAAGCAAGGCAAGAGCACTCTTTACAAGGCCAAAAAGAACATGATTATTAAATACTAGATCATTTACATTGGTTTAGTGTATACTTGTATACTTCTGCTACTGTGTAAGCAGTAGCTGTTAGCTGAATTGAAAATTTGCTTTCATAAGAGTGCATGTAAACTGGGAGTTTGAAGTCAATGACAAAAAAAAAATCCCTAGCTTCTGTGCTTGGCTTCATTCCACTTGCATAACAGACACACCTCTATGCCTGTCACTGCATACGCCTCCACACACTCATGCTTTAATACAAGTGCATTAAACTCTCCGAGCTGATGTACTGTAAAGTTATCTTTTGTTACTCACGTATCCACCCACTCCTCAGCTTTCTGCCTTCTTGGGTGGCATGGACAAATAAGTCATTCTCTCAGCAATTAGGATCATGCAGTCTTCAGTTTTCATTGGTTGCTATTTTTCACTTATGCTCTAAAAAAGGTATTAGCCTTTTTTCCACAAGGGTAGTTTAGTTTATGTTTATGCATGAGTTTGTACATACCCACATATGCTGAGCTAAAAAAGTTAGCTCGCTAGTTGTCATTTCCTAATTAAAGTATAGCAAGTATTGCTAGAATCGTAACGTCAGAAAACAGAATATATCTTAAATAAATACATGTATATAAAGAGAGGAGAAAAAAAAAGGGAGAGAGGCAGAAGGGCAATAGGTCTCCCATTCTACTAACTTACTCAAGACTTCTGATTATTTTTCTGTAACACAAATATTTGAAACTTCTAACACTTTTTCTTAAATTTTGAGGGGATGGAGAGGTCTATTGCCCACTCTACAATTGCCAAGCAGTATAAATGTTTATTGGTGAGGTGGAAGACCTTTCTTCAGTCCATTTCCTGACTCACTGGGAGCAAAGTCAATGCCTAACCTTCACAAAAATACTAGCATTAAAGCTACCAGAAAAAAAAAATTTACTTAAAGATTCCAACCCAAAATGATGAATTGGGAGAGGGAGAAAAAAATGTTCTCAGCAACCTTATGCATGCTATGGAATCCACCTGAAATGTATGAAATTGAGGTTCAGTTCCAGTTTTGAGAATGAAGAATTTGTCTTTCTTTTGCCAAATCTTATAACAGTGCATGCTAGTTATGCTTTGGAATTAGTCCATTCAATCAATATTTACTTACAAAATTGTACAGGCCATAGAAAAATAATTCAGCTAGTTCTGTTCTAGAAGACCTCTTAGCCTGGGCAGCATATTGTCCACCCGAACTTTCAAGGACTCAGTCACTATCCCAAACACTTGCTCAGTTCTGCAATACGTCTGTCTCTGCTTCTCTCCCTTTCTAAGCAGAAATTCCCTCTTGAATGTGAGAAACCCTCACAACTCCCATTTCATGAGTATCAATATTTTTCCACAATAGAAGCTTTGCATTCATTAAATGGCATTTTCCTAAAAAAAAAGAAAAAAGCATCATGAAAAAAAATCAACAAGTCTCTATGTAGAATACTTCCAGGGGGACTGAGAAAATAGGAAGTGTGGCTGGAAGGCAGATCTGACTTTTGAAACAATGGTCATTTGTGTGCTTTTTGCTTATATAAAATTCACAATACTCATTCTTCAGTACTTTTGATGCATAGTAACAAATTATGTGTTTCATATATTAGGGGAATCACTAGAAATGTAAGGTAATGTGTGCATTGTGAAATGAAATATAACTATTGTGTCATACTACAGTGGTTTCTATTGGCACTTTTCTATACCATATAAAAGAACCCACTTTATACCAAAATCTTTGGTAAAAGTATTTTAGTGAATCAAGACTTGCATGTTTATCCACATGGAAAACATTTAGGGATTAGTTTTGATTTAGGGATTAGTTTTGTAACAAGACTTAGGAGAATTAATACATATAATTGCAATATGCAGCTGCTATCTCTGTATCAGTTATCAAGATCACTGACTAACTCCTGCTTGTATCCAAAGAGACATTATGTCCAATGATCCTTATGGTTTCAATTTTATAATTGCCCAAGAACTAAAAATGTGCTCTTGGCTATGTAGTGCTCTGGAGTGTGGAGCAGAGCTCCATCAGGATGGTGGTTTCCTGCTCTCCTCACCCACAACGCTTAAGCCAACAGTTGTTCTCAGACCCTGCCCCAAAAATCAGTCCCTGCTCCAAGAATAACCCTTATCTCCCCATCCCAGTGCTCCTTACCTATTCTTTCTCTCCTTTTCTCTGTCGTTTTATCTCTGAATCTTTAAATTATTTTCTGGAAAGAGAAGCAGTTTCAAGGAAGGGCTGTGAAAGCATATTCCCACATGCAAGGCTTGTCAGTAACCTGGTGATTAGCACAGTCTATGGTAAGAGATTTAAGTGGGCAAACATTCAGGAGAAGAACGGAAAAGCATCCAGGCATCCCACTGGTATTAAGGATGAAGGGAAAGGGTCCGAAACAAGTATCGCATACTCTTCTAGTCATGTTTTTCAACAAACATGACAGCTGCCATGCTATTTTGTGAGAGCTGTGCCCTTGTTGTGGTATGTTTTACATGCTCTGAGTACACCTATAGGATTCCATCCCTTAGGGGAATCTCATGCAGGAAATGCAATATTGTTGGTTCTCATGACGCTTGAGTCTGAGACAGCAGTCTGTCTCAGCTGGGCATTCGATACCCTAGGCTCAGATATTTCTGAGATACTTTCTTTGCATCTCTTGCAAAAAGCAAAGAGTAGGAGCTTGTGCCACTTTACAGGTTAAGCCCAAACCACTTAACTTCCACTTCTGAGTATATCAATCCAGCTACACAAAAGTGCCTTGCTAAGTTAAATGTGGAAACTAAGAATACGGATTTAATACAACTAATGATTGTGCGACAGAAAGTAAATGACAGCTTGCTTGGAAGACAAAAAGAGCTTTGGAGCTGTGTAGGGGATGTTTGTTTAAAGGACTGCTCTGTGCTGACTCCTCCAGGGCAACATGGAAGAGGTTGAGGATGGCAGAAGCAAGTCAGAGGACGGTCATCTTCCCCAGGAGTGCACAGGAAGGCATGGCTGCACCCTCGGGGAGGTGGGGGATGAATGAGGAAGGGTATAAAGGAGACAAATGTTTTTCTTGTCTCCATTTATTCCCCTTTGCTTCCTGTTTCATGGTAACATAGCTGTGCAGTGTCACCTTTGTATCATGGCTGTCATCATGCAATAACATTTCCTGAAGGAGAAATGTATCTCCAGGTCCTTTTTGAAACTCCAGGGATTTCAGTAGTCTGTGTTTAAATGATACAACACACAGAAAATAATTTGCAGTCTCTTCTTCACCCAACACATACCTGCCCTGTAAATAGAAACCACAGACTGCTTGTGTGTTTTGGGAAATTGGAACAAAAATTTCTTCCTCTGGACCCATTACTTTTTTTTTCAACTTCTCTTTTAAAATATAAATCTTCCAGCAAAAATTGACTTTCATGTCAGATACTCAGCCATTTCTCAGAGCTTAACAATCCACATAAAAAGGTAGGAATTGAGGTTTGACTATTAGACTAAAAAAACTGTAGATGCTGGAGGAGAGAGCATTTCATAGGCAAAACTTTGTTTTTATTGTGAGGGCTAGCTACACCAAGAATTTGTCATTAGGGCAGACTATGAAACTTTAGAAATCTCATTCTGGAGTCATGCATTAAAACAAAAAAGGAAAAAACTATCCCCTTGACAACGGCCAATTCATAGCGGAGTTTTCTAAACAGTAAAATCAATTTTCTCCTGGCTTGGTCATTGTCATAGATACCCATATATTGCATTTCTCATTGAAAAAAATGAATAAAATCACTCCCCAGCTATATCATATCCTACTTCCTCTTTGGTCAGCTGGAGAAGCAGGCTGGTGATTTAGCAGCTCCCAGATCAACAGCATGAATCTTTCCCCCCATTTTGCTCCTATAAAGTATGGGGAGTTCACATTTCTCAGTTGGCAAAACAAAGCAGAATTGCTGCTGAAGAAGGTAGCATTCCTAGAGAAGCTTAATCAATTTTCTTATGTCTCAGCACAAAATGTCAGAAGCATTTATATGAAATGTTACTGCATAAGATAATGTAAAAGATGTGATGGAAGAGAAAAAGGAAAATTGTTCGGGGTGGGCATTGTGTACTGGCTAGATGAGTTCTCTGAGGAACAGGTATTACAAACATGCAATGTAATCACCGTTTTAAGTGTTTCAGTGACTGTACATTTTTGGTTTATCATTTGAGTTTGAATATTTAAAATGTAGGAAATAAAATCCTGAGGTTCTCTATTCACTATCCACAAACAATATTTCACACAAGGATAGGAATGCCTACTGCTAAAGCTGACCTGAGTGATGATACTTGAAATGCTTGGGTTTTTTTCTTAAACTTAAGCCACACAGGCTGAATAAGTAAGAAATAACAAGTCATTATTTTTCTGTAAATCATGCATTTCTAACATACTGGTTCAACAACTTTCTTCATTATGCATGAAGTGAAATATCTCTTCATACATTTTGCTATCATCATATTCTATTTTATTGCTGGCAGATTTGTACTGTACCACAATAAAATCAATAAATGCAACAATAAAATCATGCATCACCATCTGTGTGTTCAAAACAATTTTATAGTAGATTTACTGCCTAGATCCGCTTTGAAGAATTTCTCTGAAATATCCAACCATTGTATAGGTGTATCATTATACATTATTATTATAGGTGTATATTTTATACATTAATTACATACTATATATTATATGCTGTATTATACATTAGATATTATATATTATAGATATGTTTGTCTTTTTTTAAATATATATAAAGACTGAAACTTTTTCTTTGTCTTCTAGACATATTTTCAAGATTCAAGAAATTACTCTATTGATAATCTAAGTTTTGTCTGTCTGCTCAGCAGATAGGCCTTATCCATTAAGGAAAATGTATACCACTTAAATGAACCATTATAAAACTGCCAGTTAACAAGGTATTTTAATATGGTAATTAAAACTGCTTTAATGACTGTAGGAAGAGATGGCTACAAAATATATACATTAGCAGGGAAAAGTACTTGTTTTCCACATTTTTATGTATTAAATTTTGTCTTACAATGCTAAAAGAAAATAGCTTAGCAGCTTCAGTTTAGTGAACCTCTTAGAAAAATCTTAACTGAAATGCATTTTCATTGGAATATAATTTTCTGCCAATGTCAGATCTCATAAAAAATAGAACTGTATAGACAAACAAATTCAGAAAATGGAATTAGCTTTAGGTTGGGATGCTGTGAACTCAGCCACTTTTCCTTTCCAGATCCTGGAAACAGAGAAAGAGGAGTCATGTACTGTCACATCCCCTTTTAGCTTGGCTTCAAAGATTTTGTGCCTGATCCAATACATAAGAAGCAGCCACCATTTGAACGTAAGCAGTGCTGATATAACTAGAATAGTACATTTCAGTCTTAATTGGAGAAACTACATAGCACATGTTTAACTTATACCTAATTAAACAGAAATTCAATTCCTGTGGTGAGAAAATTATGTAAATTTACTGGATAGGAAAAATAATATAAGGATTATAACCTTTTCAGTAGCATGATCTAGTATAGCAGATGCATTACCAATTCACATTACATACACATGACTGAGAAGGTAAAACGTTTAACATGAAATGTAATCTTAATATCCTTAGATTTCTGATCAATATATCAATTATCATTGTCTAAACTATTATTTTATCTTACTATACACTCCAGAGTTTATCCAGAAATTATTTTAATAACTATCACGAATAAGCCTTAAAGCATTTTAACATCAAGTTATTAAAAATTTATTTGTATTTTTACCAAGTGTTAAGAAATGATTGCAATCAATTTTGTATCTAAGATTGCTACTGAGGAAAAAACAGTTTTATCTTTTGGGGGGGTGGGTATTTAATTAACTGGAATCATTGAGCTAATTACAGTAACTTTTGGGACATATTTTCTTTCAATCTGGGAAGTTCCCATCATTTTAAAGGGAAATAAACTCCCTTTGGGCATTAAACTGTATTTGCTTTGATGTAAATGTGTTTACAAAGGAAATAAAAGACACTTTCTAGCCTCTATTGCACTATAACATCATATAACGTTTTGTGTGCTGTGTTTTGAAATACACGTATGCGTACTGATCCCATTACTTTTTATGAATATTTGACAAGCAATCTTTAAATGAAAATGGTAAATGGTATAAATAATAGAATCCTAAAGGCCTTTTATCAAATGGGGGAGACCACTGAGAGACTATCTTTTGCAAAACTATAAAAAAGCCCAAATTTTTTCTATTATATTTATTCAGTAGTTCTATTTCAAGTAAGAGTACTTGTGAAAATTCAAGCAGGTTTTACTATGGATAATTCAGAGAAAAATAACATTTGGGAAATATGTTACCATGTCACAGCTTCACCCCAGCCAGGAACTAAGCACCACACAGCCGCTCGCTCACGCCCTCACCCCCTGGTGGCCATAAACACTGTTGTAGAAGCAGGGTTTTTTCCCCCTATATTTCAAGTAAAAAAGATTTTATTTTAAAACAACCATATGAATCATTATATTACAGAGAATATCTTATTTCAAAGGCACTGTAAAGCAACCATTTAATTAACATTAAGTGATTCTTTTATCTTTGGAAGATATTTTGGTTATTGCAAATTCATGTTTTCTCTTAACGGTGAAAAAATTACAAATACTTAAATATTCAAAGATAGCATAAACCTCTCAAGCGGTACACTTAGAAACATTTTGCATGTAAATTTAGATAACTAGTAATAATATCTTAATATCAGTGCTATGCAAACAATAAAATATTTTATATTCTGATATGTAGGACAGTGGCCGCATTACAACTGGTTTTGTGTTTAAAGAAGCCGTTTGAGTATAAAGTATTTATCTTAATTATGGAGTTAATTAGGTATTTAGAAATATGTAAGTAGTTCAGTGCCAAAGCAAAAAGAACAGAAGACAACAATCTAAAAATTGTTAAGAAAAAAAAAAGGGCTTCCTGAATGACTATGTGCAGTTTATAACTTGTTTTATAAATTAAGTTAAAAAAAGATTATTTTCAGACCAGGTAAACCTTTTAAATTTATAAAACTTTTCTTGAGTTCTGACAAAAATTAAAGAGTTGCCTCAGTAAATGTGCTTAACAAGGTAATAAATCAAACTGTAAATGTTAAAGATGTTTCTACAGTTCCATCCCCAAAAGGAAAAGGAATACTAATGGTTTACCTATTCACAAGCTAAGTATGCTTGTAATACCATATCACAGAAGTACTGAGCCAATGAAAGCATTACAGCTGCTCATACTTGAGACTAAGATTATAGAATGAAAAAACCAAAAAAATCCTCTGCAAAACTGACAAATCAGGAGCAGACTCCCCAGTACTGGCTCACAGCGTGTCCACATGCTTCTTTTCAGCTCAGCCACTGCAGGCTCACATCTCTGTGGCAGCAAGACAGCAGCCGTGTTTCGCTCAGCATTGCTCGGCGCTAGTCTTCTCTTCAAAGGCGGGAATGAGGAAGAGGGCTCGGGTAATCTCAGGTATTTATTATTCAGGACCCTCTATTGTTTACAACATATTACAAACAAGCAAAGATGTTTCGGATATTAGAACAGCTTACAACATTATCAGTGCTGCCGAGGAGGTGCAAAAAGGGTGTTTAAGTACTTTCATCCAAGACAACAAATTCTCTAGATCATACCCCACACTTTCACTTTCTTTATCGCATTTTCCATTTCCTATTTTTTTCATAGTTTATATGCTCCTGTCAAAACTAATCTGAGACAATTTCTTAGTGGCCCTCAGGAAGTATGTATTAAGCAAGTGTTTATGTTTTCATTTATTTATTTTTTTATTGGTCTGCTTTGTTGAGTTTGGTGAGGAGAGAGGAGTATTGGTGGTTTTCTGGACTAAAGCAATGCCATTTTATGCAAAACCAATATACTTCCCACCTAACAACCCTAACACCGTACACAATAACAGAATCTCAAGCGCTCAATGGCAGCAACCTCCAAATCTGTTCCAAACCTAAAAATTTTATTAAGAATCATACCAAAGTTATACAACAGCAAATTACAAATACTGCATAAAAGCACATAACTTGCATAACTCATTGCATGAGGTCAATATTTTCAAAATTAAAATGTTTCTCAAGTTCAGCATTAGCTTTCTTCATACTGAAAAACTATGATTCAGATTTCACTTTCCAACAGTAACAAAATCACCTGGTCTACAGCATCCACTGGTGAAACAAAAATAAGTAAAACATAGCTAAAGAAATGGGATTTCATTTATTCCTGTAGTAAATTTAATGAAAAATTGAAATTCCGTTATGATTAGAAATTTAAGACAATAATCATGTCTTAAAATACAGTGTCAAATTAAAAAACTTTAAGTTATGTTATGCTGGCAAGGAGGAATAAATTAATCTTAGTAAACAGGGAGAAATAGTTGAACTTAATTACATTTTAAGGCTATTTTCTATTCAACAATTGCTTGTTGCAAGTATACACCTTTAATGACTTCTTTTAATTAACTGGTCTAAATACTGTCTTTGGTTAGAGCTGACTTGATAAGATTGCTCACTAGCCCACCTATAAATTTTCTAAGTTATTCATTATGAACTGAAGAGAATTCTCCAACCATTAAACAAAGCCCTTTTGCCCATGAATAATTTGCACTAAATTGTCTAAGGCATAAGAAGACAAGATACATTGATTTCGGAGAATAATATTCTTTAAATTTAATTTACTTACAAAGGAGATACTTGACTCAATGTATTATTGTCTTTAAAGATGATATATCCACGTTGATAAAGAAACATGCAGTTAGGTGAAGAAAGCATTTATTCCTTGTGTTTCCTATTGCTCTCATTTTTTCTTCTTTTATTGGAAGTCATTACAGTTATTTTGCTTGTCTTCAATTAGATTGTTCCCTAAGACAGGGAACATTAATCTAATGTGAATAAAATACTGAGAGCCATCCTTTGCGTGACTAAAGGACACTATTGTTAAGATTTGCCCTGCCTGTTTCCTGATTCTTTAGGACCTCTCATATTAGTAATGTCAGAGCAAATCCTTTAAAAACCCCCTGCCTTCAATGGTTTGACAATATATCCATTACCTCTTTGCAACTTACTGTTCAGTGTTCTTATTTTTTTCTGCAGCAGCACAAAACATGAATACTCCAATATTTTGTTCAGATTTCAAAGAGGAATCCTTCAAACAGGTTCAGTGAATTTCATATAACTTGCAAGAGGTAGTATTGCTATTGGAAAAGACCAATGTGTTAGCAGCTGCTGTAGACAGCATATAATGAAGAGTTTTACGAGCTCTTTCTAGATAAGAGAAGAGTCAAATCTACATTCTAAGAAACTGGATTACATTGAGCTCTATTGCCACAGGTCACACAGGAGGATCCTATAGGAGGCAGTTTTTCACAGGGATGCTGATTTTTTGTAATACAAGCTCATCACTGTACCTTTGTTAACTTTTTGCTGATGAGGATACGTAAAATCTCTTGTGCTGAACAAATTGCATATTGTGTTGTTTAATTGAATTAGTATTTCTGAGTACAGTTTACTTTCAATACCTCAGTAAAATGCATAGCTGGAATATTATTTTTACTTATTTTATTAATTATGTCCCAATATAGCTAATATTGAACAAGAGTCAAGGACTTGGTTCCCTGAAAAGAATGAGGTCCTCATTCTTTTGAATGAGGTCCTGTTATCATTAGTGTAAAACAACAAGGTTTGCTAATTCAAATATAGTAATATTAACTTGGTAAATGTGAATTGCACTGGGTCTCAGTCACCCCATCACATGGATCTTGTCCAAAATATTTGTGTTAACCTTTTTCTCCTATCTGTTCCAATTGCCAAGTTTTCTTCATCTTAAATTTCTACAGAGGTCAGACTGTACTCGCTATACTGCAAAGTATTAGGGGGGAAAAAAAAAAAAAAAGACATAGGAAATATCAGCATTTTCCCAGAAAAATGTACTGATATTTCTTGTTCCACATAATCATCCAAAGAACTCCCCTGCAAAATATGTAAGGAATGTCAGAAAATTAGTGTTCAAATCACATTAAGATTCTTCACTTGAGAATCCCATCTTCAAAAGTTATATCCACATCTCATCTTAGATGAAAAAGCAATAAACATGACATTAACCTCAAAAATGAGAGGACAATAGCTTAAAGTCATGAACGTACATATTTACTCTGACCAACCAAATGGGATCTTTGTACTGTTACCTATAGAAACAAACTGCAAAAAAAGTCTGGCCAAAAAATAGGTAAAAATAGGAAAAGATGCTCTTAAGTTAAAAAAAAAAAAAACACACACAAAAAAAAACCCCACCTCGTTTCCTATCAGGGGAGATGCTCCAAAACAACCAAGCCAAGACCTAACCCAGACACAGTGCTCTGCTAACCACTTGTCACAGAGGTATCACTTCTTTTTTATCAGAATTGCTTCAAGGCACTGTATACCAGCTCAACCTGATTATTGCCAAACCTTGATTTTTCTTTCTTTGAAATTAATAACAATTAATGACAAAATACCCATGGATTTAGAAAGACAAGAAGTGGGCATTTTGCTGTTAGTTGATGCAAGATCACAATTAGTCCTTCCTTCAAAAGAAGGGGAATTCATAGAGCAGCTATCCAAAGTGCTCGATATTTTGTGGGGTGAGCGTTCCAAGAAGGCAGCTCTTGCCCACTGCTCAAATGGGGAGAGCTCCTGCTTTCCATTTCTGTTCTGCTTTTGGATATGTACAACCCAGTCCCCAATGCCTGTATATCTGTTTTGCCACTCTGTAGAAAAATACCAGGAAATATTGATACTGGTACTATAAATCTATTGATAAACAAGCTTAATTTCCTGTCTTTAAAGGTCACTAAATTTAGCGTTTATTACATGCAATCTCTCCTGTGCAAACACAAATGAACTCCAAAATTCAAATCCTCTGGTATTAATTGATGCTTGTGTTTACTGCAACTAATTGTGCATAATTGTAGTCTTTACAGATCACTGATAAGCCAAAGAAAAAAACTAAACTACAGACAATTTTCAGATCAAGAATTTTCCTCATGATTGTTCCCTTAATACTTACATGTATCTGGCATGTTAGGCGAGTTCTTAAGAAGTGCGTATCAGAAATAGTTTTTCACATTTTTTTAAAGAGTCTCCATACTTGAAATGCCATGTCCCAAATATTTTGCCTGAATTATGAACAAAATAAAAGAGAACAGAGCACAGCCGTTTCTTATAACTACAGTGTGACAAGTTAAAAACGTGTGACAACTGGTGGTGACAATCAATACCTTACAATTTGATCCCACTGTGTTTTAACTCAGCACAAACATGAGAAATTCACAATGTGTGAAAACTGAGTTTCAAAATCTTATTTGATTCTTTTAACATTAAAATGAAGTTTATCATTGCTTGAAATATTTGTGTGATCTTAAAGCCGCAACTGACAACAATTATTTAAAAACAAGCAAATAAAAATTGCAAGCGAGCAGGAGATGGCAAAACATTCTCACAAAGCACTGTTTAAAGACTTGAAGGTTCAAAACGAAAACAAAATTGTACTGAAAATGGCTAAGAGTAAATACACCCAAGGTAAATAAAAAATAAAGCCTAAGGTAAATACGTAAAATCAGCTTAATTTTACAGTAAAGTTTAAAAAGTAAAACCAGCAACAAAAAGAACAACTTATGTTGGAAGAAGGTACAGAGGGAAATAAATCATCTTTAGGAAACATTTTGGAGCAAAAGAGCTACTAGAAAATGTAGTAAATAATGGACAAAATCAGCAATACTTTTAAAGTAACAAACATTGAACTGCTTCTTTTTGATTTCATGTTGAAACGATAACACAGTCTAGAAAAAAAAACATTCTCCTGCAGTCACTCATTTTTATGCCAATTCTTGTCTTAATCATCCCTTTGAGGTAATCTTTTAGCCCTCTGCTTACAAAGAAGTGTTACCAGATTTCTAATAATCTATCCCTAAACCATCTTTAATTCTAAGTAGAGAAACTGGAAATGAATACAACATCATGTCTACATGCCGTAAGTGCATGATAGAACTATAACATTAATTGGTATTTTCTATGCTATTTTTTAAAACATTCTGATGTTCTCGTATATTTATTTTGATTTATATCATCACCATACACCAAGGAGAGCTTTTTACTGAACTGAATGCAATGATTCCCTTATCTGTTTGTTGGGGTTTTTTTTTTCCCCCTCTGTGGCCCTAAGCTATTTTTGTAATACAAAAAACTTGTACGAGTAGACCAAATTATTCCTTCTGTTGGGTATTTTCATGCATTTATCAAAACCAAATTGAGTATTTTTTCAGTTAACATTACACTTACATTTGTCAGTGCAGTGATTCTCCTAACACTACTCAAAATTTCTTCTAGTTTCACTTACCTAAAATTTTATCACATTTTCTATTCATTACATTCCAGATATTGTAAAATATATTGAATGACATCAAACTTCAAATATTGTGTTATCTTCCGTCATCCTTGTGCTATATTAAAAAAAAAAAACAGCACTTTTTTTTAATTACTTCATTTTGTGTATAACAGTAGTTTCTTAGCTCTTAAACTCTTAAACCTCTCATTTAAAAAATAGAAGCCCAATCTCACACCTACATAATTTATTGCCTATTGATGTCAAAGTCACATATTCACAGTAAAGAACATTTAAAACTCATTTGAAGAATAAAAAGCTAAGTTTCCCTAATAGCCTTCTGTGAAGAATTTTGCCAGAGACTTTTTCATCCATATGAATTACTATTAATACCTTTGAATATACCAATTAACTTTTCTGTTGATATAATCACAATATTGTAGTATGTTGGGGGTACTTTTTCACTTTTAGACAGGAATATTGATTCATTCCTATAAAATTGTTCTAGATCAATTTCAACCAATTTTCTTTTACCAGTAAGTCATTCTATGCCTCGTTTAGGGATAAATAGCCTGCAGTTACCCAAGTGCCAAGCATGGCAATTAATTGGAAATGTTCATTATATAGCCATTTTCTTTAGATCTGAGTGAAGTCTTTTATTCTGATATAAAGTTTTGAAAAGTCTGGTTGGAAGGCTGGCCTTTTTGCATGGACAAGACTTAGCTGTGTGAGCTCTGCGGTGTGTGGTAGCAGTAACATACACATCTGGGTGCAACGAAAGAGTTTCCATAGCATTCAATAAGAGCTTTACAGTCTGCATTTACGTTTACATAAAAGCAAGCATTTTGCTTGCTTTTGTGGTTTTGTTTAGGTGTTTCACCTGTTCCAAACACACCTTATTCATTTTGATACGGTCAGACAGACAATTACTGATCCAGACCAAGGACACAGTTTGCTAGCCAATTTAGCAGCCAGCTGCCACTGAAAGAAAATGTGTCATCCAAAAATCTACAGAAAGATGTTTTGAGAAAAAAAGCCCATGAATTATTTTCTCATGGTTTACTATCTTGACAGCAGGCTCTGAAGCCTGATGCTGTCGGAGCACAAGGAGGGGTACAATTGTGTGGCCAGAGGTGAGGAGTGAAGAGCAGGATCACTCCTTCTGGCAGCTGTTAGCCACTAGCTTAGCTGTGCCATCAAACAGCACCATAAATTAATTCCAATAATGAATCATTTTGCCTTTCAGATTGATTTTCTATTGCTTCCATCTGGAAAACCTTTTATTTTATGCAAAACAGGTGTTAAATGCTACCAAATTTAATCATACTTGTACTGTTACACTCTCTATGAAATGGAATAAGCACCTATACAGGATGCAAGGAAGTGGAGATTTAAATTCACTCATAAATGTATGTGAACAGAACATATCTTGCATTCATATCTGCAGCTCATCTTTACAAAACATCAAACTCTTTCAAATGTGCCAAAGTTATTTTCTTCACTCATGAAAAGCTCTTTTAAAATAAAGCTCTTTTTAAAAAATGCAAGCAGCTCTTAAGTATTTACTGCAACATAGTGTCATATTCAGGTGTCCCAACTTTTTCTGCTATTATCTGACTCTTGATATTGACTATTGCTTCAGTACTGCCTCACTGCAATTATTATGGATGACAGCCGCGTAAGGATTGTTTAGACTGAAGGCATTGGACTAGACATGTCCATTGTTTTGATATGTTACCTTGGAAGAAAAAGAGACATATACTGCTTTCTTACTGAAATTACAAACTATTGCAGTAAATATTTCATTAACATTGTGACCTCATTTGTTGTATTTGATTGCAGACACTTTTTGCCTTATATTTCCTCCAACAGTTATATTCCATATCAGAGGAATGAAATAAAAATGAGCCAAAAAAGAGTTGAGGAATTAAATGATAGCGAGGAATAGCTAAGTGTTTGCGTTAAACTACTAAAGGCTTAGGAAAATTATGCTAATTTCTTTTTTCTGTTAACATTTTCTGATTAAATGATTATTTGGTTTCCTCTGAAACTGAATTTTTCTTCATTCACCTAGCTGACAACTGACTGCTGCAGCTCCCACTTGTGCAGCTTATATAACTGGTCGAGTCCCACATTTACATCCAAAGAACTTTAGGTTCATCTTTCTTTGATGATATCAGAATTTAGTTAGGGCACACTGTTGAGCTTATGACTCCTAAGATATTTTTCCAAAGAATTTCTTTGAATATGCTTTGTTATGTTCTTGTTTATTTTATTTTATTTACTTTATTTGGATATCTTTGTAAACTAAGATAGCACAAATATGCACAACAATAGAAAATTGAAAGGAAATAGTGCAGAATATATTAAAGAATGCTTTTTTCTAATTTATATCAGAAGTCCACATATAAGTGTTATATTCCATTCCAAACAAAAGATTGTACAGGCAATGTGGCTGAATGACGGTCCTTAAAAAAAAATTAAAATAAAAAAAACCCTCTACAGATATTATTCAGTGCAACATTGTGAATTGCAAATATATTTGAAAAAAACCCATGATTTTGATCACCTGTAATTTGCCAATAAAATAAAATGTGGAAGTTGCGAAATAGAAAATTTGTATACATTGTTATCTCAGCTCTGATTGTAATTTGGCATCAAAAATAGATTAAAAATAGATTCGTCTGTAAGAAAAAGTCATAATTCTATACTGTGTTCACTTCAGGGTCTCTTGTGTAATGTAAGTCTTGTTTGTCAGTTCCATACAAATACGTTGTGCTATAGGATGTAGTTACCATCATAAAGATGACAGTTATGGTGATGGAGAGGAACCTATGCACTTAGAAATAAAAAGCATGGAAATGCCAGGAATTATATACATGAATTGGTATCCCTAATTAGACATACAGAAAGATAGAAAACTGCTGCATACAAGCACAAAGTTCAAGCTACAGGAGATGTTTGATACTGATATGTGAGAGAGATTAGCAAATAGCTGCCTTCTGCCACCACCTTACAAAAGAGGAGCTGCTCTCGCTGTGATGCACCCATTTGCACAGGCGTAACCACCAATTCTATGCAGTGAGTCCAATCTCATTTAAACCAAACAGCTGACATGTAGATCTGCAAGACAGAGCTCTAATGTCTCACAAATTTACTTTAAGGACACATTTAGCCTTTGTTTTCAGAAAGTCCCTGAGCAACATTATGCTATTTTCAGTATATTTTCAAACACTGGTACAAAGTTTGTTGATTTTCCTGTTCCATGTAGCATATAATAAAGGATGTTTCTCAAAAGAGACTTGCCTCTCTAGTAGTTGAGCTGTTATCTGTCATAACAAGGCTGAAATACAAGTCTGGGAAAGCTGGATATGACACACTTTTCTCCTCCAGCGTTACACAAAAACACTCAAGGTTCATACATACCCATCTGTGGTTGATTCCAGACCAGATGCCCTGATTCTTCTTGGGTATATTGCTATAGTTTTTCCTACATGCAAGTGCTCAGTAGTTCATTACATGAAGTGAATGGAAACAGTAGTAGCGACTAGATCAGATTTTAGTATAACTACCAAAATGCAAAATGCATTTCCACTTCCATAACATTGTCTAAAGACACAGGCACATCTGAGAACAGATTTGAGAACAGACAACTTAAAAGGAGGTCAGGATAGTCCCAGGCTGAAGCTAGAAAGCAGCTATGGGCAAGTCTGGTATACTCAAAGGGTATAAAAGGTGGCGAAAGCAATAGTTTAAGATACTCTAAGCTTCCTGTTTTTTCACGGATGACACGAAAGAATTAGATACATGCATGTTTACAAGGTTACATTACATGCTTATGTGCTGCCTTATAAACAGTTTAGCACCTATTGCCCTTACATTTACTCTTTGCCTAAGTAACGCTGGGCATGTACTTTACGTATCTCCTTTGATAAGCCTGCTTCAATTGTGAACACTGCAAAACAGTTAATGTCCCCACATACGATAGCCATAGATGTCATCAGCAGCAATTAATAACAACATCAAGATACACTGGAACAAGGAAAAAGATTTGAGGAAAAGTAGAAAACGTGACTGAGATGGAGAGGGCTTTTACATTAGGCAAAGACAGAGAAAAGTATGATTTCATAAATATATAGATATCAGAACAAAGCAAAGAAACAGAATAAGAAATACATTAAATACATGTTTAAAATGCCATATAAGGTATTACACTGTATACATTGTATATATTATTCCTAATAGGAAATTAGGAAATAAGATTTGAAAATGGATTAAGTTCCTTCTGAAATTAGTTTGAAAAGCAAGACAAAAAAACCTCACAGATAGATGTTATAATTGGTCTAGAAAGGCATTTACTTAATTGCTTCCAATATAGCTAGTAAAAGACAATATCCCACTATATGAATTCTGGTAAAATCATGTCACATTTTGGACTTGTTTTATATTACGTCCTTCATTGCTCAGCTTAAAACAAAAGGTGCAACTGTTGAGTAACATTTCCTAGTTTCAATTTATCTTCATTTCATTTGAGCAAGATGGTAGGATAAACTAATGCAACAAAAAGAGTTTAAACTAGAACTACTATGTCCCTAGCTCTGTATTACATCTGAAATTATATTCTTGCTCAAACAGGTCTAATCCAGCTCTATGTTGTTGTTTCAGGCAGGCTATATATTTTTCACAGACTAAAATAACTGATGTTCTTGTGAAAACTTCTGCCTTGTAAATCAATATTTCTCTTTCTGCATTCTAACACTTTTTAAAGAATTGGAGATTGCTCATATTACTTCTTTTAATAAAGGGGATACAACAGCTAACTAAAAAAGTATACTTCAGTCCTCTATTGAAAGTGTGACTGTTAAGATCTCCTCTGACATCATGTATCATGAGTCTACTAAAACCCTGTATGATTTACATTGAGTTGCTAGCATTAAACTTGCTGTTGGTTTCATTTCTAATCCTATATCTTTTGCCAGTCACCACAATTTAAATTGATCAGTTAGATCATCTTTTTTATGGGAACAGGATAGGAAGGTTAATGACACATGGAGTTTTATTCTTGCAGGTATTAGGCTAGGTACAGAGCTCGAATTCTCAAAGCTCATAAGCGTATGCTTAATCCACTCCTGTGCAGAACATTAAGCAAATGCTTTAAGAGTTGTTCGGAATGGGGATGCTTTTACATATCAGTGCCTAGGCCATTTATTGCGCAGGGAAGGGTGTTATATACAAGGCAAAATCTTAAACATGTCATATCGACTCAAAAATATGTTATGTCTGGAAAGAAGCCTCCCAACGCTCTGCAACCAACAACCTAAAGATGATGAAGAACTTCTAAAGAGTAAAGAATCCCAAATCAGATATTTTTACTGTTGCTATCAGAAAAGTCCTATGCTACTAAATTATTTATCTGAATGTGTATAGATAGATAAACAGGGGTTTTTAGTTGAATTGTATACCTTGATTTATAATTGAACTCTTCGAGTTCAAGGACTAGCAAAATCCATCATAGCCCTTCTCTCTTAACCTTTCTGTTCTGCCAAAAGTCAAAGTGAATTTCAGCAAGACTAATTAAGGCTCAAGTCAGAAACTCTCCTAATGCCCAGAACACAAGTTACAACTCTTTTTACTTAGTTAGAGTACAGTAAGAGTTACAACTCTTATACTACTTTTTTTTCAAATCAAAATACTAGTTCTCTGTGCTCACAGTTCCTAGGAGTGGACTATCAGAACACCCGACTAGGGCCACACTGAGGGAAAGGAGTCTGTTTGCAGAAGCTATTTACTGTGGACATCTTACAAAGTAGTAGACAGTATTACAGTTATGAAACTGTAGATACAGTAGTTTATTTTGCAATCAGCAGAAAAGCATTTGTCACTTTTTCTTCTGATAAATATTAGATTACTAAAACAGGCTGAATTTCAACTTTACTATGTCATGCTACTAGGCACTGTGCTTTAACAGTACAGTACATATAGCAAGAAAATATATATAGTTTTAGAAACATATCTCATTTTAAACTTTACATTGCTTTAAGTAGGCTAAATAATTTATAATGTATTTACAATCCAGTAAAGGTACTGGCAAACTGTATTTTTAAATAATTATCAAGATCTAGATTCATTGGTACTCTGAGCCTTTTCAGAGTTTTGAGGAAAGATGTACAACCTGTAAAGATTTAAAAAAATTGTTATAAAGTTGTAGAGTTCATCTACATCACATTTATTAATCCTTAATCCTTACATTTTTGTTAATACTACCCAGAAACACTTGTTTTTCACTTCTTAATTAATTGATATTCCTGACATCTTTATGTGAGTTATCATACAATATTTTTTCTCCATTTTAGATGCCAGCTATCTGTCTGGTCTTCTACAATATCTGGAAACATGGTGATACAAAATTACTCAGATGTTCTAGTAGCACCTTTGTTCTTTTGATCGGCTGCATGGGAGGATTTGTGCTTTGCTCTTCCTACAACTTGCAGTACTTATGAGGAAGAAAAATCTCTCATATGACTGTATAAACACTCAATTCAGAAGAAATCTGACATATATGCTCAAATTCACCCTGTTCAGGACAGTGCTCATTTACATACTATCTGATTTCAGTGCCTTCTGACTTGGTAGATATTTAAGTGCTCTCCTGGGCAAAGCTACTTGGCTGATCTGGCATAATATGGGTCCGATATGCTGTCCATATTCAAAGTTCATGATTTATTATCTGTCATCATTAATTTCCTGAGGGCCAGAGTTAGAACCAGGCCTTTTATGTGGTGCTATTCTTAAAAATCATGCTGTGCTACTTAAGAAAATGAAGAATAACATTAATTTTAATAGTGTATAAGAACTGGAAGACTGATTCCAGTTTTCAGCGTCTAAACTCATTGAATGCATGGGTGTACATTTGTACAGCAGTATATTAGAAATGTCTGTGTAGGAATCCTGTTATTACTTAACACCCACATATCTTGTAAACTAATAATGGGATTTGTGTTGAGTCTTCTGTACACTGTTCGGAAAATTTACCCTACATCCTCCACTTTACCCTTTAAAAATTTAATCAAGCATCTGTCATTTCATATCCTTCTCAAAATCCTTTATTTTGCTGCAAAGAGTCCAGGTTATGCCATGATTATTAGGAGGAACAGGTTGCATCCCAGATTAGTTTGCCTCAGTATGAATAATCTCTCAGTTAACATCTGAAAATAAAAGAAATGCACCATGTGTGCACATGTATGTTTAAGGGAACAGGTGAAAAGGAGAGAAGGGAAAGAGATTTAAAAAAAGGAAACTTTTTTCTGTGACTCCCTATGGTTTTTTCCATGTGTATGTATGAGCGTAATCAGAACCTGGATTAAATTTTTTTTTTCTAGGAAGCCGGTCTGGAAATACTTGATCATACGACTAAACATTATCCAGATGAGTCATCTAAGAGGTGACTTTCTTGGATAGTCTAGGGGCTCTTCATGCCTCCCTTCTAAAATACTCTGCACCTTTTTACATTGCAAGCACATCTGAGTTCACATGGCTGCACAGCCTCCCATTCCTGTCATGCTGGATGTAGCCACGAATCCTTTCCATGTAAATTTCCAGTGTTCTCAAAACAGAAGTCATGTAAGAAAGAGCTTCCACTTTTCGACACACTATGCAGAGAATGCAGGAAAATTATCTACTGCAAACCATGATGATGATTTAGAAGTCAATGAGACTTAAGTAGAAGCAGCTGTATTACTATGCTGGGTGACATGATCCAGAGAGATGAACAAACACCTGCTACCCACCTCGCAGCATATTGTTAGACTTAATTAGTCAATGTTGAGAAGCACTTTAAAATCCACTGAAAAAAAGGGCAAGTATTATTAATTTTTATTATAATTATCATAATTATCTCTATTATTGTTATGTGAGATACACTGTGTGAGAAGGCACAAGATTGCAACGAGTGCTGTTGCTAGAAGATACAAAATATTAATTTATTTTAAAATTCTCTAAATTACAGCCATGTCTACCCTGTCAATTTGGCTAATGTCTCATTTTAGTCTTTGGTCCCACTTCTCTGATATTTCACACTGCATGCATGCTAGTTTGTTCCTGGGTTGTCGTTTGGAGAGTGCCTTTAACTCCTGAACAGAAGAAACCTTACCAAGACTGAGGTTACCTCATGCTTTGTTCCACACAGACAATGTGTATATGACCGTTACAGGAAATGAATCCTATACTTTGGGACAGTCCTTCAAAAGCAGCTCTACAATTCAGTTTGATCGCAGACATCCATACCACTCCCTGGGCAACGTACCTTGCATTCTTCGTACTGTGCTACAAACCCACGATCCTACTGCAACCAGCAGTCATTATTTCAGGTCATCTAATTCACTAAAAAAAGGGAGCAAAAAATGTCTTACCATCACAGACGGGATCCCTGAAGACAGAAGAGACCTGGACACTGCAGTCCATTCGTGTGGGGAAAGCGGAGGCCCCAGGAGCCTTATCTTTGGCAGAACCAAACCTCTGCTTCGCAGGAAGTGGCCAGACTGGCTGATGCTGCAGGCTAGGAACAAGTTGCCAGCTGTGTCAACTCAAACATCAAATCTCCCTGAAGACTAGCTTGTTAATGATGATTGCCAGCTAGAGGTCTAGTGCAGCTTGGCACACATGACCAGAGCATGACCTTTGGGACCATCTCAAGAAAGCAGCTGTGGCAAATGCTCAGCTTTCCTTACATCTGACTGAGAACAAAGAGCAAGGAGGAAAGGGGCAGGGGATACTGATTGTGTTTGGGGGCAGACAAAGTATGACAGGGAGCAGGCTAAAACAAGCAGGGCACAGGCTACACAGGGGAACAACAGCTTCTGTACCTGGCAGCCTCCCATCACCAGCTCACCTGACTGTACATCCACAGAACAGGTCTGCATGACAAAAAGCTACATCGCAGCTCAGGTTTTTGCTGGCCAAGAACACAAAGTGAGACTGATAAATGACAGCCGTACACATTTATGACCATCAAGACCAGACAAACATCTACAAACGGTGCACAAACATAAGCTGCCAGGCACCCCCTCTGCATGGGTCAGAGAACAAGTACTACTTTAACAGTGGCACTCTGTTCCTCAGGTGGAAAGAACAAGCATTCACTTTCATTGAATTTTGAAACAAGGACTGCAGCTGTCAGAGATAGTGCTTACTGGTTTTCCAGAGCATACTGGTAAAGAAGCAAGCACAACCCTGGCACCTGCCTCACATGTCCTTCATTCTCTCCCGACTTTTTTCCCTGATGACACATCCACTATGGGCTTATTAATGTATCATTTTCTGGCACCTCTTCTCTGTCCCACCAGCCTAGGAAGCATCTAATTGGGGTGCAGCTACACCCCTGTGGCTATCTCACACTGTGGTTTGACACACAGTCACCGGAGAAGAATCTCCTGTGAAAAATCGGATTTTGAAGGAGCCAGGTATCAAGCATGGAGCCAGGACAGCTGGTTGTTCCATCCATGACTCACATATAGCAGTCTCTGATGTCTGGATATAACGGGAGACTTGTAGCTGCGGTATTTATCTATTTATAGGGGGTGCCACATGGCAATGCAAATCTCATTGATGACCACAGCTCTCGAAAGCCCTGAAAGGCATAACTGGAGGAATTTTTGATGAAGTCTTCTCATAGGCCAACAATCTGGTGAAGCCTATCAGACCTCAATTGTGATCAGCCCTGTGGAGGAATGATTTCACAGTAACCAGTAAAAGCTGTGCCTGACAAGTCTCAGAGGTTCAGCAGTGACCCTTTTTCAGATGGTATTGGGGCCCAGAAAAGGACATGCTTGATCTTGCTTGTGGTGCTGATCCTGGCATAGCAGCTTAAATGTGATTCTCTGCATTTAAAAGGTGCATACACAACCTCTTTCCCCCTAGGGGCTATCATCATCAAAATGTCTATGTTCCAGGGTCTTGCAAGCAGGATTTCCTCTCATTTTGTAAGCTCCCCAGAGCAGAGGAGGAAGCAGCACACCCAGTGATGTGGTCAAGATGATACCCTGTCCACTTGAGCAACAGCAGGAAAAAAAAAAAAAGTAGCACAGCAGCAGAGAGTAACATGCAAACACAGCACCCTATATGAAACAGGTTTGGGAAGGGTATAGACTTCTGTTATAGATCCTGATAATACAAGAGTGAGAGGAAGAAGCACATGTCCAACACGGTGTGCATGTTATCCTACACAGGAGTGTCCCTAGTTAGCTGCAAAGGGTTGTGGAGTAGGTGCTGAGCCAACTAGGATTAAGCAGTGGAGGTGAGGCCAGCCTGCCATAGGATTTGTTTGTCTTGAGCAGTCTGAATACAAGCTGTTTCATTTCTATCACTACAGCAAGGGAAATATCTCTTGTATAAATCCTTATGGCCTGAATCCCCTTAAATATCAGTGTTTTTCTCCTTCTCTAATGTCTTTCTTCTCGAAGACATTAATAGTATTTGATAATGTCATCAAATAATCAAACTTTTCCAATTGGCTAGCAGATCATAAGTCCTGGCATTTCATGACTCATGCGTATAGTTTCCTAGAAATCATAAATGACAATATTTCAAAAAAGATTCCATTCATTTTCTTAAAATCCCACAAAAATACCTGTTCTCTGTGTTTGTTACTGGGCTCGTTAATGAACAGCAATATATATGCAATACATATATATACAGACACTTATTGTGGGAGGATCTACCACAGATATATCACAGGAAATGTTATGTACCCACTGTACCTAATAGGAGTGATTGTTAAAGCCTACCTGTCATTTTCTCCCCCAACTTGAATAAATAAGAACAGATGCATCTGGAAAGTTCTACAAATTACTATTTTTTTTAATGTGTTTTACTGGCTTTCATTATATAGGAAGTACTCCCAAATCTCAGATCATATGAACTGTTACAGTTCAACAATTATTTAAAATGAAGTTAAAACAAATATTTCAAGATTTTGTGGTTATTCTTTTAAACAAGTAACTAGCCAAGCTTAGTAGCCTGACTAGCAGGCTTATTAGCAGGCTAGTCCTTACTAGCTAAGGCTAATCTTTACTAGAAGTCTTTGCACACACAATCTCATTCTCCCTAGGCACTATGGTCATCAAAATGTCAATGTTCCAGGGTCTTACAGTAAGACTTCCTCCTATTAGATAAGGTTTTGATTTTTTCTTCCTGTCTAAAGACTGATATAAAATTATGAAAATTTACTTAGAAGTCAAACAATGGCATAATATTTAGGAGTGAAATACACAGATTCAAAATTCACTGTTGGAATAAGCTGGGAAAGTACACAGAAGTACATTACCATCGTTGTACAAAGTCATTTCTGGTCTTAGCTTTGCTAATAATGACACAAAGCATACTGGGGATGTGTTTCAAACCTGAGCTTTCAGTTAGACAAGTCAGGAGATGAAAAGCAATGGGAATTCTTTTTACCGCTCAGAGCCAATCTAACCACTATTTTAAAACTGAAAATAGAAAGTGTCATTTAGCATCTGTAGAGTTGAAATAAGGAGATAGACCCTCTTTAATAAAATATCCAGGGAGTGTGAAGTATCTTGTCCTAATGTGATAAGTGAATCTTTTCCATATTCCAAGTTGAGACATCTAGACAGAGCTACCAAGAAAGGACATTTGTGGCTGAACTTGGTCAGATTAAAAGTCCATTTAGTCTAGGATATTGGAAATGACTAATAATGATGATCTGACTAATAAAGATTATTTGGGTAGAGAATAAAAACAAGATAGAGTGATATTTCCTAGATTGGCAGCCTCTCACAACTACCGGAGGCACAGGGATTTTTTTTTAGCTAAAAGAGCATCTTCACCATGTGTTTGAATTTTTTTTAAAGTATTTTATTCCATGACTTAATTTCATCATTTTTAAAGTGCACTTTGACATACATAACATTCTGGGGCAGAGAGTTTTGTAATTTAATCTTACATTATGAAAAAAATGTATTTCCATTCTGTTTTAATAAAATGAGACAATTTGGAAGGAATTGCCTTTTCTCAAGACCTGGATTCAGGTAAGAATGTCTATGCCCGCAGTGATATAATGGAATAGTTCAAAATTACACACCAGAACATGTCTAGACCATTCAGTTAAATACATACAAACATACTACTTATTGTTTCACTTTGGGTTGTGATTCTGGTATCACTTTTCCAGCAAAATTAGCCCTGTCTATACTTATGCATGTTCATTACTGTGATAGAAGTTTTTGAAATGTAAAGTTGGTTTCTTGGCCTTACAACAATTAAGATTCCTTAAGATTTCCTTTTCTTTTTATATACCTATGTAAACAATGTATCTGATTTTGCAAACAATTATTTTAATTCTGAGATTGTAATAGCTACATATTAATTTAGCAACTCATATATATATATAAACATTAGTTGGATGGGTTACAGCATAATGAAAAATTATAAACAGGCTGAAGGTTGATAATACATTAAAAAAAATAAGAAGTTGACAATTAGGAGTTTTTGAGAAAAGAGTTTCCAAAAATCCTACATCTGCAACTGTCCTCATTATTTGAAGTACTTTCTGACAAGACAAATTCAGTATAGATGCCATTTTGTGTAGAATATTGGCACACTTCAAAAAAAATTACAAGACTGTCATAAATTGGTTGTAGCAATATTTCATATCCTCCCAGACAAGTTCTGTAAAGCGAAACTGAAAGGCTCTTCATCTTGAAATTAGGTTTCGATGGGATAGCATTTCACAGATGTTGGTGAAAGAAGGTGGGGAAAAGTCAGTGTGCATCCTGATGCTCTGAACTCTTCACCCTACAGCCCCCATATCAGCTACTTGCTATCCAGGGCAAGCAGCAACGCCCATCCCAAAGTCTTTTCTCACTGAATTCTGCAGCTGTTTTTCCTCCTGGATGGAAAGTTGTGAAAACCAAAAACCTCCTACTGTTCCTGCTGCAGATGCTCCTGCTTTCAGTCCTCCTTTCACCTGAAAGAGAAGATTGAAACAGCATGTCTGAGGAACTGCACCACCCCACATCTGGAGAGGACCATAAAGAGAAGCAAGTCACTTTCATCTTTACTTTAACCATTGATATAATGTTTGACATTTATCTTTGAGCTTGATAATACACATGCAGCATTTAATGGATTTATCAATACCTTTCCTTATTATACATTTTAACCAATCCTAGAGTATAACTACTTTATTAGAGTTTGATTTTTACCCACCTGCCTTTATATGCCCTCACAGACGCAAGCAAGACTACTTATAATAAAATTCTCAAGGTAAAGGTAGGTAAAGGTAGGAAAACCTGGTGTTAGTAAACAGACCTGCCCATGTTTTACTTTTGCATGACTGTACTCTGATTTTTTTCTCACTCTGACTCTTCTAGAAATATTTATTTTCCCTTTTTTGGTACTGATCTCATGAACTGGAACTCTAAAAAAATAACCCATAGAAAGTATGGATAAGAAAAAATACGTTATGCACTTATTCCTCTGGAATCTTGAGAGAAAAAGGAACTTTTTATATTAAACTGGCAACGCGCCAAATGAATTATTCCAGCTGCCTATGCTAATCTAGAAGAAGCAGTCTGTAATCCAGCAAGACAATAAAACCAATCCATACTCTAAACACTGAATCAAATAATTCACTAAAAATGAAAAACAATCAAAGCTAACTACTCAGAGCTGATGCTCATGATGACGTAATAGCTGTTCCTGCTGTTATAAGGTTCATAGACACTAATGTGTCGTGTCTATGAACAACTTTCAGATCCAAAGCTTTGGTATTTAAACTCACCATACTTTTAATAAATTAAGATTTTTTTAGAGCTTGCCACTTCTGTGGTCATGTGACCTGGTTATGGGACCTAGTTATGTTTGAAAGTTAAGAACCTGCTGTTTGTGAAGAATTTAGAAATCGCCGTTATAAGAATCATTGCAACTCTTGGCTTTCCCCCCCCCATGTTTATTTGCTGCAGTGGGCCATAACTACCAACTAAGGCTACATCTACATGCACAACTTGCTGCCTTGGGAGGATGCTAAAAATTGTGACCATAACATAACAGCTGATGTCCTTGGAGGTTGCTTTTGATTTGGGGTTCTTTTGGTGGGTTAGTTCAGGCCACCTGGAAAGAAATTTTCTAGTGCTTCCATCAGTTTTTGACATATTGTATACCAATTCCAGAAAGTAAAGGTCACCTCTGCCATGAAACAAGAAATGAGTCTATGTTCCTACTTGACTCAATCAGCTTTCTTATCCACTTCACAGTGAAAGTACACCACACAGTTTTTCTTATCAGCCTTTCTGCTTGAATAAGGTTGTTACTTATAGTGCATTTTCTGTTTATTCACTATTGATATCCTTAGCCATATAGTAAGCATGTCTTGTTCTTTTATTAGCTTTCCCCAAGTCCTAATACTATCATAAATGTGCTTGTGCCCTAAACTCATGGTAAAATCATGCTTTGAGGACATGGTTTAGTGGTGGACTTGGCAGTGGTAGGTTAACGGTTGGACCTGATGATCCCAAGGGTCTTTTCCAACCTTAACAATTCTATATGATTCTATATGGTGCATGTTCCTTCGATGTACTGATTAATCATTTTGCAGTGCTTCTCCAACTCTTGTTTAAGGATAATTATTCCTTTAAGAAACTTTTACTGACATGCCACAAAGACAGGAGAGTCAGGAGAAAAGACTGAGATTAGAGTTCTAGAAAACTTCCCCCAAAAAACTATCAAGTTTTGGTCACTTTTAAGAATAGGCCATAGAGATTCTGGTATAGGAGAGAAACTTTTTTGCCACCACTTTTGGACAGTTTGAAAATGAACAGCAGTGTATGCATAGACATAGGGTTTTTGTTTTTTTTTTTTTTTTTACTTTAAATGCATTCCAAAATATATTTCTCTTTCTATGATTCAGTTTCTTAGAGAACAGTCTTGAAGTTTAGATTCAAGGGGAGGTTTACTGTTGGTTTTTGGGGCTTGGTTTTTTGGGGTTTTGGGTTGGTTTTTTTTGTTGTTTTCAGGTTTTTTGTTTGTTTGGGGTTTGGGGTTTTTTTAAGAATTCAAAGCTCTCTGTTTTCATTTGGTGGCTAATCTACTTCTCTCTCCAGAAACAGAAGTTAATATCTTTGCTGTGATACGGACCTCATCGTTAGAAAAAGAAAAGGCAACTAAATCATGTAAAGGAATCAACTTTGCTCTTTCTTAAACTGATTTTTCAGTTGAATAGCTTCAAATGTAATGTAAACAAAGCTCCAATGACAAATCTATCATCTGCTATAATACATTATTCAGGTCAGTGTACTGTAAGTGTAAGCTATGTGGGAAAAGTTGGGTAGTAGTTATTTTTCTCCACAGAAATTACAGGTACAGAGGTTAAAATAAACAAATTTCTGAGAGAGGAATTTCTTCCTAATGCCTTGTATTCATTGATAAATGTCAAAACAGAATAATGCCTGATATTGTTACTTAAACAGAACAACAGTAAGTCCTTATGCGCAAGAAGAATCTAAACTTCTAGCCTGTCCTTCATGAAACTGCATCATAACAACAGATCTGTTCGGTGATCTATTGTGTGACATTGTTTCAGTTAAAAATAAAATTTTTTAAAAGATTCCAAACTACAAGCCAAGAAAGGCTTATTTGAAAGAGCAAAGTTGAAATAAATAAAATAAATAAAATCAGATAATATAGTATGAAAAGTATAAAATGAACTTAATAGGTATCCCTCTAAAATTACAATTAGACCCCAAGATCCTTCAAACCTTATTTAATTTGCATATCATTCATTGTCCATCTGTTGGATTTCCAATTTCTTCTTTGCCATCTGGTTTTCTAATGCTGAATCCACCACACAAATTTTTCTACATGTAAGGCCTCTAAATTGTAACTGATTGATTAAAATGTATTATAAAATAAATATGCTTAGGCTTTTTTGAAGACCTAGCTCACTGCTTAACACTAATTATACACCCTAAAATCACTCAGTATAGCTGATAAGGTAAATAATGACTGTAAAGTTGACTCCTGCAAAGAATGGAAGAAAAGAAGGAGCGAGAGCAAAAGACATAACCAGAGAAATCAAAGGAGGGATTCTCAGAAAGGTTGTGAAAAGAAAAGATAAATCCCAAAGCAGCTCAGCAGAATGGAGATATTGACAAGAATACATGACTGACAGGAAATTTGATGGTCCCAGAATGTGTCATGCCATGCAATAGGGGAAGCAGTAGCAGCTGGTGCATGTTAAACAGCACTTTACTCTGCAATTGGTCCTAATAATTTTAACAGGATAGATTTCTATTCACTGGTGTCTCATAATCTGTCCTTTGTAATGTATCCAGCAATTTTGCCTCTTCATACACCCCAGGACTCTTAGACTGTTCTACTTGTTAGTCTCAGCTGTTCTGATTTTTGTCTCTCTAACTGTTGCATGCTTTTCCCAACAGGCAGTCCAACTCATTCAATTCAACAGCTGCTGCAAACACTTCTATTTTTGGCACAATATCCCAATGGTTTCAAGAGGTTTACTTGAAGAGTAGTGGGTCAGAATCTATATTTCTGTAAAATATGATACATGTCTGATCTTACATGATCTTTATGGGTGGGGTCCAAGAGATTGTTCTGTATTTCATGGGTTCTGAGAACATATCCTGATTTTGCCCATTATATTTTCAGGCTCATCAAACAGATAATTTCTATGAATCTACTCATCCAAGAGGGGTCAGTCATTGCAGAAGTGGCATAAAATACATTACTTGCCTGCCTGGGCATGTAAATAGGTGATGAGATAGTGAACGAAATTACAGCGTACTTTCTAGGACTTTTAAATTAAAATAAAGCTCTAAATTCAGAGCAACATAACATAATAGCTATCTACTGTAAAAATACTTATGAGAGAAGTAAAGGAGCATTGTAAAGGTTAAAGTGTCCAGAGTTTTCACAGGAAAACTTTTAAAGGAAGACATTCAGAAAGAACACTTAATGTAGACATCAGCAAAGCTTTTTCAAAATTAGGACGATTAGATAATCCAATAATTTTTGAAAAGTCATTTAGGATCCAAAAATCAGGGAAAGTTTAAAGTGTGTTAAGGAAAAAAAATGGCTTTGAAGTGAGGAAAATATGACACGGGGGTGCCTACGATTTTTAAATTCAGTTTAACCAACACTTTTGTAAGAGTTTATTCTAATCTTATCTACCTGCTTCTAGTCATGTCTAGCTGGTTTTGAATACGTTGTGGTGATCTACAAAGTTACACAAAATTTTTCAGGCTTAATTATGCCAAACATGCAGTCCAGTATGAGTGACTAAATCTACACTGCTTTCCAGGGAGTATGGGGAAATGTTTTTCCTTAGCAAAGTGTAGTGCTTTAATACATACTTAATATATACTAACACAGCAGGCACATTGCTTAACCTGCTTAGAATAAAATAGCACTGCTGGCCTGTCAATATGTAGACAAGAGCAACGGTTTTCTCTGCCTTTTCCCTTTCTTCTTCACTACAATGTTTCTCAGTTTCTGTCTGAAGGATAAAAGTGATATATCATCTGAAATTGCAAGATGACAATTTTGCATAGGATATCCGTAGCTTACACTGAGCTGCAAACGTGCAAGGCCCGCACAGATTCTGACCCCAAATCTTCATTAAATACATTAACCTAGTCAAATTCTCCCCTTAGAGGACTCCAAGTCCAATGCAACTCAAGTGAACACAAACTGGAGCAGTATCAGATTCCAGATTTAAGCAAAGACATGATTTTGCGAAGTTCTTAATGAAAGCACTCCCTGATTCTTAAATTATATACCCTTCTCATGGGCATGCCACAACATAAGGCAAAATGCTCTAGAAGGACATATTCAGATCTCTAACTTCTATCACTATCACTTGAAAACTACTAAAAACCCACCCTCTTCCTGTTCCTCGCTGCAATATTGCACTAACAAATTCCACTTAACTGTCTCAAAAATAGAAGTTACAACTGCTCATTTCAAACAATTTCCACTCCTAAAGAAAGTCTTTTTGACAAGTAATGCTAATTACAGAGAGACTGAATTAATCTACCTTTTTTCATGTTACTTAGCATTTTGTCAGCAATCCCTACTTGAAGCAGGAAGTTATTCAACGTAAACTAGAGTATGAAGACTGGTTTTAAAGAGCTTTTCTTTCTCCCTGGTTTCTTTTGTGAAGAAAATATGTATAGCTTACAGCAATGCAGAAGTCCACACAAAACACTGAAACACAGATTTTTTGAGTAAAACTTGAAAAGGTTTAGATATTTTCTTATTTGCAGATTACTGACAAGAAAAGGAGATACCATTCTAAATAACTCCGGGAAAACAGCAAGTATCATATGACACCTAATGTAGTCATCTTAAATGTTTTTCCTAAAGTAATCCTCCCATGCAAGGACACTGAGATCAGAGGAGATACTCATTTACACCAGAACGACAGTCTGAGGCACATACACTAACTGCGCAATAATTCTATTATGAATGACAATATTAATCAAAAAGGAAGAAAATACATTGATATTTCTGTTCAATGAAGATATTAATTTGAATCATGACACAACAGAGTTTCCTCACTAACTGAAGCTCAGCATTTCTGGTGTCAAACCATCTAGCCAAGACAGGCACTGTAGATCTTCCCATTTTAGGGGATGAAAAGAAAGGGGGAAATTGAAATGCCTCAATGATGCTAAGCTGCATCATTCAGCCAGAATCACAGCTGGCATTAGGAGAGTTTTCCAAAAGCGTATTTCATGTTGAAATACGTTTTCACTAACATACACCCAGTTGAAAGGTTCTTCTGATGAACTGTCTAAAAAAAGGTCAAAAATCCTATTGTATGTTTAATTTGCCTTTTAGACTCAAGGATTTAGTCCCAAAGTAACTTTCTGTGTAGCCTATACTAAAATATTTTAAGCAAAATAACATATAACAGTTATACTACTCCATAGTCTGTGGATTACAAAACAGCAACATACTCTTATTTTTACCTACACTGAAAAAATCTTGCTTGCAGATGTACTATTTACACCCTCTTATTAAATGTTTCTTTTGAATTCAAAGCATATAAATATGCCAGATTTTAGAACACAATTACAATGTTAAGTACACAACACAGTTTCTTCCTGGCTTGGAGGGAGACTGATTCTTTTTTTTTTTGCAGAGGTTGATGTCAATAAACTTTAACTTTAGTTTAATGATTTGGCATTTGCCGAACATTCAAACATTTTCAAAAGTGGAAGAAAGTAACAAACCCTAAAATCCAGAGAAAAATGTAGTTGTAAAAATATGCATGATGCTATAAGAATATTGTGCCTTAGAGACTTGATGCAGTGAATGTATTTCTAGATTATATTATTGATTGAATAAATAAAATATCCCATCCTTATATACGTATATATGAAAATGATAGGTAGACATAAATAAATTCTATAAAATGGGCTTTCCTTTCATGCATGTATTTTCTTATGTGGAATCATTTGCCTTATTACCCCCAAAACATAGGACCTCTCAGTTCATGTTCACCATCATGTAATTCATACACAATTAAGTTACATATTAAAAATAATTAGGTTTGCCCCCCACCCGCAACTTTCTATTACAAGTTTATTCCAGAACCTCACTGTCCTGATTAATTTTTAGAAACAAATAACAAAAGAGGGTCAAGATATCAAAACCAGAATATTACGTATTACTATGGACTCCTACTGCCATTTTCATAAACACATTCTTTCAGAAATTTCATTTACCTTTCCAATTTTTGTAATAAAATAGGAAGGTACAGACTGGAAAGCTGAACTTATCTGTCCCACCAACTCATGGTACAAAATAAAGGTGTCCTGGTTTTGGCTGGGATGGAGTTGGTTTTCTTACTGGTAGCCGGTATGGGGCTGTGTTTTGGGTCTAGGTTGAGAACAATGTCGATGATACACTGATGTTTTGGTTCTTGTTAAGTAGTGCTAAGTACTTGCTAAGTGGTGCTCACACTGGTCAAGGACTTTTCAGCTTCCCATGCTCTGCCAGGGGCACGGGAGGCTGGGAGGGGGCACAGCCGGGGCAGCTGACTCAGACTGGGCGGGGGCTATTCCATACCACGTGACGTCATGCTCAGTATATAAGCAGGGGAGTTGGCCGGGGAGGGGTTCGATCGCTGCCTGGGGGACGTGCTGGGCATCGGTCGGCGGGTGGTGAGCAATTGTACAGTGTATCGCTTGCTTTGTATTACTACTGTTCTATTTTTTTTATTTTATTTTACTTTAGTTATTAAACTGTTTTTATCTCAACCCACGAGTTTTCCCCTTTTGCCCTTCCGATCCTCTCCCCCATCCCACCGGTGGGGGGTGAGCGAGCGGCTGCGTGGTGCTTAGCTGCTGGCTGGGGTTAAACCACGACAAAAGGCTTCCTAGGACACTTTCATTCTCAGCAGAATGTGATCAGTGCAGAATCATGGTAGGCAGCTGCTGGAGCGCAGGCCCCTCTCTTGTACAAGTTAGAACTGGAAGCAGGAAATAGTGGATGGGGGAAAAAAAAAATATATCAACCTTTGGTTTCTACTTCATTAAAAGATATGGGTGTGTCATCTAGAACATACAATTGGTAAGTAACTCACCTCTATTAATATCTTGATACAGATCTACCATGACTTTTATATGCCACTGGTTTGTGTGTTCACTTACAAATAATAAACTGCATTAAAATGTATTCTGGGAGTAAATGCACATGTTTACACAGAAAACATTTGCTGAAAAAAAATTAAATGCTAGTAAGAAAATTATATTTTCCTTTTCTTTAAGAATATCTGGATCAAAGAAACTATATACCATGACCAAGATTTTGGTTTTGAAGGTTAGGATGGTTTCGACACTAAAGGCCAATGGCACTTGGCACTTTTCATAATGAAATTCAGACCTCAAGATGATTAAATCAAAGTGACATCAGAAGCAATTTATAATCCCTCTCCTAGTGCCTTTTGATATCTTTTTAACAAGTTGCAGTCTCTGTTGGCTACTTTGATTCAGCACTAACTTCTCCACTACTAGAAAATTCTTCAATACTAGACTAAGTGACTACAACATGTTCCTAGTTGGGGGGGGGGGGGGGGGGCGGGCCTAAAAACTCTCAGCTATTTTACTTCTTCTCCTCATAATATCCATGGCTTTTCCCCCCCCCCGATATTTTCAATGTCTGTCCCTTTATTATCCCATTCACACAAAAAGCTATTAAAAACATTTCTTCTATTCTAAAATCTGGGTGAACTTTTGGATGGCCAAATTACTTTGTGGGGGATCAAAATTTCACTCTTATGTGTCATCAAAACTCTGGAAACACAGTTTTCTGGCTCCCTCACACTGTCCATAATCTCACTGTTATAGATTAGTAAGAATCCTCATGGCAAAGGGTAATGTCATAAGGATACAGAGACAGCAGAACTCTAGCTTCATTGTCTAGACCAGAAAATAACTGATTTTTTCTGGTTTTGTGTAATTGGATCTCACTGACAGAGGTTGCCTTAAACTGACTTTGGTATCAAAAGAGAGAGAAGTAGGGAGAATGATACTATGAAAGCAGAGGAGAAAAATCAAAATGTGTCTGAACTCGATATAAACAGACAATGCAGTGCAGAGCAATTCCCTGGCTAGAGGTGCTGAGGGACAGATGTCTGAATTTGGCTGATCAGAATGAAGGAAATTGGCACAAAGGGCAAAATGTCTAAAAGTAGAACAGATCTAAACCCAGAATTCTTTCTGTTAAATTCGTCCATCTGAGGGTATAAAGACACTCTTTCTTTCTGCCACCCTGTTCCACCTTATATGCCCAGTTGATATAAAGCAAGTGGTACTATTAAAAACCAATTTATTTTGACTAATTTCTTCTGAATATATTCCTTCTTTCATCTTTTTTAAATTTTCCTACTGAAAGCTTTAACATACTTTTTCATTTGACTTTAAGCTTCCATTTCTTCCCTACAGAGTTACAGCAGTTCCCTATGTGATGCACAGATATGTTTATGTTGGTACACATTTTTAAACTGCAAATCACAGAATGCAATGCTCTTAGCACATGCTTTCCTTGACACTTTGTTCTTGCATGTTAATCAAAGTTCCCATGGGCCATTTTTGCCATTGAATACTGAAAAGGTTACCGCCACAAGGACAAAAAAAATGCAAATTATTAAATTACAGGCAACATACAACAGTGTCACACGTCATGGAATAACGATCACAACTGCTGAGGGGAAACTGTCAAAACAAAGAATTTGATGAACACTTCAATACAGTTTAAACTAAACATCAAACTTCATGCAATTTATGTATCAAAAAGATACATTAAAATGGAAAACATTCATTAGAAATAAAGAGAAAGTATACAGTTCTCACTGAATACTGACTTTCCTTGGGTGGATTTCTCTAACTTTTAGAAGTGTTGTTTTTTTTTTTAATATCCATTGAAATAATAATAATTAAAATCCCCTTAAATATCTCTGAAATTCAGTACCTAAAAATTTTAATATACCTGTGCTTTCCCCCACAAAAAGATGTTCAAATTCACTTGCTACCATAATTGAGTTACATCGTGCTTCATAAAATGCTGTGATCGCTTCAATAACTTTTTCATTTTATTTTAGAAGCATTGAAACAGAATCCCTATTGTACAAACACTTGGGTTTCACTTTCATGCAGAGTATCCAACACAAAGACAGAAAATTAGAAAATTAGCATATTAACAAATTAGCCACTTTCCAGAATGATTGCACAAAACACTAGAGGATCAAGTTCCATTCAACAATTCATTATCAATTTGGTGATAAATCATGACATACTACAATTCCTTTTATATCACATTTTGATTTCTGTCTAGCTACATACAAGAAGAAATATTATTTTCATTGCTAGAAATATGTAGGATCAAGGCTTAGATCTGCAAATTGTATAGGAATAATTTGAGACATAACTTTATTAGAGAAAAAATACATATGTTTGCAATACTGATTGCAAAAGATGTGCTCTTGTGGAAAATTCTAGCCATCTGGAATGGTGCTAAATGAACTCTTTCCTAGGTTAGTGTTTTGTTTTGTTGATAGCCAGAGCACTTGATTTCTATCTTTGGCATTTATTGTTCTTTGCAAATTGCTTTTCTCAACCACTATTATAGCAACACATTTTAGCCCTACTTAAAATATATTCTCACTTTGACGGGAAAAATTTGACAACAAAACTGAATAAATTAATCATTACAAATTTCTCAAAGTCATTAGGATTGCATTTACTCTCATTTATCAGGCTTCAGTTGTCAGATAGAAATACAGCAAGCAAAATTTAGCATAAAGAAAACAACTTTAAATGTTTATCTTTGGCTTAATAATTATCTTCAGGCTGGATGACAAACTGTTAAAATGGTAAGTGGGCTAAGCTAATTGTATTTACTTGATTTAAAAAAAAAAAACGCAAGAGAAAAAATCATGGAATCATAGAATCGTTTAGGGTGGAAAAGACCCCTAAGATTATCAAATCCAACCATTAACCTACCACTGCCAAGTCCACCACTAACCATGTCCCTAAGCACCACATCGACCCATCTTTTAAATACCTCCAGGGATGGGAATTCAACCACTTCACTGGGCAGCCTGTTCCAGTGCCTGACTACTCTTTCAGTAAAGAAGTTTTTCCTCATATCCAATCTGAACCTTCCCTGGTGCAACTTGAGGCCATTTCCTCTTGTCCTGTCGCTTGTTACTTGGGAGAAGAGACCGACCCCCACCTCGCTACAACCTCCTTTCAGGTAGTTGTAGAGAGCAATAAGGTCTCCCCTCAGCCTCCTCCTCTCCAGGCTAAACAACCTCAGTTCCCCTCAGCTGCTCCTCATAAGACTGGTGCTCCAGACCCTTCACCAGCTTTGTTGCCATTCTTTGGACACACTTCAGCACCAAAATGTCTTCCTTGTAGTGAGGGGCCCAAAACTGAACACAGTACTCGAGGTGCGGCCTCCCCAGTGCTGAGTAGAGGGGCACTATCACCTCCCTGGTCCTGCTGGCCACACTATTCCTGATACAAGCCAGGATCCTATTGGCCCTCTTGGCCACCTGGGCACACTGCTGGCTCATGTTCAGCTGGCTGTCAACCAACACCCCAAGTCCTTTTCTGCTGGGTAACTCTCTAGCCACTCTTCCCCAAGCCCGTAGCATTGCATAGGGTTGTTGTGACCCAAGTGCAGGACCCGGCACTTGGCCTTGTTGAACCTCATACAGTTGGCCCCGGCCCAACAATCCAGCCTGTCCAGGTCCCTCTGCAGGGCCTTCCTACCCTCCAGCAGATCGACACTCCCGCCCAACTTGGTGTCATCTTTAAACTTACTGAGGGTGCACTTAATCCCCTCATCCAGATCATTAATGAAGATATTGAACAGGACCAGCCCCAGTACTGAGCCCTGGGGAACACCACTTGTGACCGGCTGCCAACTGGATTTGACTTCGTTCACCACCACTCTCTGGCCTTGGCCATCCAGCCAGTTTTTTACCCAGCAAAGAGTACGCCCATCCTAGAAACACTTACATATATTGAACATGCATTTACCCTCAATATTGAATGTTTTCTGTGGGCAAGAAGAAACTATTAGGGAAAAAAATTCCCATTAAGGAAAAATTGATAAATTATATCAAAACCAAATGACAATAGACAGGGCATATATCAAGTTATTTTACATGGACAGATCTATTACTCAAAACCAAATTACAAACTCTTGTGCACCAGTGGAAAACATTCAAATGGTGCCAACAGAATCAAGGGAACGACTTCTGCTAATAAGTGTTCAGTGGTATGAACAGGAGGAGGTTCAGAGTCTGGTCTTAACAGAGGTTGACCTTGACAGTTGTTCCATGTGCTTGACTAGAGAGTATATATTGAGATGTCTGTCCACATGGTCTCTGAATGCGACTTTTGATCTAACAAAGCTTGATAAAACACAAAGCAACATTTGGTGTATCAAGCCAAAGAACAGATATGTATTCATTCTTTACTTTCTGTACACAGTGCACAAACTATATTGCTTTGTTTTTTCCTTTTTCCTTCACGCATGTGCATGAATATTTATTTTCAGTTGTTTTGCTCCTTGCTGAGTGATACAACTTTAATAGGAGCACCTTACCTAAGCACTTAATTTTAAGCACACCATTAATCTCATTGGAACCAAATAAATATCAGCACATTTCAGCTTAAATGTTTTATTAAATCCTTTGTGAGTAAGCAGACACTTCCTCCAATGCAATGGGCTACCAGGTAAGGAAAAATGTAAATTAACATCCAGTTATCTCCAGATTTGGTGCAAGATGAATTGCAAGAGCTGGATTTTTTTTCCCGCACCCCTCCTGCTTCCTTTTTCACTCAATTATGCAATGAATTCTGTTGTCTCAAATTTTACTGCAAGAAAGTGCAATAAATCAAATTACAAGTTTGACTACAATAAGTAACTAGCTTTGAACACAATAAATTGTTTCACAATTAACAGAATTAATGAAACCTGGTGTGGATTTCATGTAAAGGTATGCAACTATGACATGGGTATCCTCATCTCAGGGATTCACACTAGCATCACGCTCATGATGTAACCAGCTCACATACAATTCATTTCTTTAACAACTCAGATTAAAAACAGATATGCCATTTAGAGTTGCAATTTCTGTAGATTTAGGATTTAGAATAGATGATGTTCACCTTCAGTAGTTTGGCCATATTTTTAGGAAATTTGCTATAGATGACTTATTAAAAGTTGTAATTATCCCTTTTTTTGTAATTTATAGGGTAATCTTAGCAAAACTGAGATTAGAAAATAGCTGACAGCTCATCTGAGACAGAAGGAGTTTCAGTTAACACATTATTTCAGGATATTTTTCTGCAATATAAATCATAAGAGCCATTCTGGTCCCTATTTACACTACTGTATTTCTATTACTGTCAATAGAAAATGCAGCTAACATGGAATACATGTTTCTGCCAAGTGAGGCAGTCAAGTGAGATACAAACTTTGCCACTAAAGGTGGAATCATTTGATTTAACATGGGCATCTGAATTTGAGTTAGTCTTCCTAAGTTTCCTTTATAGTCATTGGAACCTGATCACTTTAGCCAGTGGTGTCTAAGACACAGCTCATCAAATCTAAAATTAGATGTTTAAGACAGATCAGGTACTAAAAGCACGTATTTCTCATCAACTATAAAAGTAATGTAAGGTGATTAGATCTGTAAAGACAAAGACATTCCCACTAAATGTTTGAAATTCATTGAGCTGTATAGAATGAAGATTTGATATCTGTTCTAAATTCCTGGAAAATTTCACAAACTGTTGGAGAAAAGCTTATGTCTTGATTTAATATTTCTATCTTGATCTGACAAGATAAAGAATATATATATTGATGAAAAGGTTTATAAATAATAAAAGTAACCATTGGACTAGTCCTATTTTCCACTTAGTCAAGCTCTAAAATACAACTGGACCGATGAAATCCAACGATACAATGATACCGCAGGCTTCCAAGTGAAGAATGGCATATGCAATGTCTAGAGTAAAAATATGTATAATTCTACTATGTAATACAATTATATGTATAATATGTGAATATATAAATACATATTTTAACAAGTGTGACAGAATAAGACAAAATTTGTTGCGAGTTATAAAAAATTACTTCCAAACAACCAAAATTTTTTACAGTTTTAAAATTAAAAGGGTTTTTTCATAACACTACTTTATGTACTTCTTTTAATTGTATTCTGAAATTATACAGTACTTTGAGAAATATTATCATCTGCAATGCAGCTATAGTAATTTTATTTCTGTCACTAGATATAAGATGAACTATTCAAGTCTGTCTGGAAAAAAAATCCCTCTTGGGAAAGTAGTCACTCTGCTCTGTTGCTATGCATGCTATGAAATACCTGTGGAAATAAAGTAGAGCAAGAAAAAAGCCAACACAATTTTTAATTTTTAAGTTCTTGGTCACTTTTGTATTTGTACCTTGGTTTGATCAAAACTCTATACTCAAAATACTTGTAACAGAAAGTTGAAGTCAACAAAACAAGCATCTACTCCCCTGAAATAAATTTCAAAGCATTGTTTGGGAAGAATAATAGTTCTTAAAAAAAATCCCACTGATTTAAACAACTTGCTAGCATGAGTTCGAGGAGTTAAAAATGGCTCTATAAACAGTCTGTCATTCTTCGATATAAAATATCTTTAAAGCCACAGTGCTTTCCCCTAAAAGATTAACTTGTCCAAATCTTATTCCTATTAGCAAAAGATTGTTCAGATAAATAATTATTAACTCTGTTGAATATGGAATTAGTTGTCTGGCCCAAGATAATAAACATTTATTATCCGATACTATTTTACATACTTTATTTTTTCCATCTTTAAAAAATGCAAAATGGTTTTCACAGTTTTCTGTATTTCCAGATTGAATACCGAACACACAGCAACACAGCTGAAACTCTGGCCATTTAAAAATGGAGCATATTCTAGTCCATGAGCAAATAGACATGGCTGTATCTATAGGAAAATAAAAAAAAAACAGCTCTAGCAGCAAGGACTGAGGAAGAGAGCAACCTGCACATATCCACAAGAATGGAGGACACAGTTTCAAGTCACTGGCATGAATTGCCCATCCAGAAATTGAAATCTGTTTGATGCATCCCAAGTAAATGCACATCACCATCAAACTTCTAGTTATCTGATTTTCTATCATCTTTATCTATTTTGGACCACAAATTCCAACCTGAAGTGAAGCACTCAAAGTTTTAGTTTCTTATTGAATTTCCTTGTGGTTTTGATGTAATGAATTTGCGTGTTTCCCATGCAAATATATAAGAAACTGAAATATAATATATAAGAAAACTGAAACCGTGAAGTTTAACAAGTTAATTTAGCTTGAAAAACAGTGATGAACTCAATGATTAAGGAGGCAAATTCTAGCTAGATTCCCAGTAAATCGGCACTGATGCAATGGTTTCAATTTTTATATGCTAATTCAACGTAGTTGAAGCTCTGTCCCAAAATTTTGTAAGTTAATGGAAGTTATCATTGCAATAGGAACATACTAGAGATTTACATAATTGGCTTGTAGAAAAGTCTCTCTCATTTAAAGCAGAGACTGTCAACTTTTCATCTCCTGTTAAAAATGAATTTTTGGTCCTTAAAAATCAATGGCAAAAGTTAAATTAGGCAATTGAGGAATTGGGATTCGAGTATGAAGGTGACACGTGGCCAAAACTCCTCTTGACATTTCAGAAGAGTGTCTACACAGCATTTGAAAAGATTTGAGTCCTACTCAAATTTTAGCTCCAAAGCTGCTTATAACCAAATGGAGGATGAAGGACAGGGTTTCTACAGCAGAGAGAAGTACCTGAATCAAGTTATGTGACTAACAAAATCCAACAAGAAAGATTTTTTCCCTCTCTTTGTTAACCAAACTCCCATGTTGCCTGTAAAAACACCTGGAAATCCCTGTATCAGGCCAGACCTCTGGGCCAGGCCCTCTCTGCTACCCCGGGCCAGGGTTTGGCAGCTCAGCAACAGCCGGCAGAGCGGGGAAACCACATGTTGAGGAGTGGGGGAAGAGTCTTGTCGACAGGGCTGTGAGAAGCCAGGACGCATCCCCCTGCCCTGGGAACTGCCTTTCAGCCCCAGACATTGCCCCCTGTCCAGCCCTGGGCCCTGATGAGCCAGGCCTAACCCCAACGCCAGCCTGTTCTGGGGACTGCCTTCCCAGCTGGGCCCAGGACCTGAAGCAGCACCTGCTGATGGCTGGGCTGTGGCCCACACCAGTCACCGTCCCCAGCCTGGCTCACTGGTGGCTGCGGGACGGGACTGGTTGGGGGTAGAGGGCAGGGCCCCAGGCCTCACTGGGCTGCCCCTGGCCCTGCTGCACCCTGGCACATCCTTCTGTTTACTGATGTGTCTCTCACTGTGACTGATACAACATATTTCAGACTACAGACGCTTTATAAGAAAAGAATTTGTTTGTGATTTCTTGTTTTCATTCAGTTGTTTAAACTTAAATGCCAGTAAGATTTATTTCCTCAGTGGTTACAATTACTTTTTAATGCCACAGGTATGAACAACTCTAATCACTCCTTCCAGTTAGCATTTCCTTACATCTGTTAGGAACGAATCACATTATCCATCCTACTGCATATTCATCTGACTTTATTATTTACTTCAGAATGTTTTCAGGCTTCATTATACTTGACTAGCCTCAATAATTTAGTGTCAACTACAAATTTTGCTTCTCTGAAGTCCTTTCTCCCCTTTTTTATATGCCATATAATTATCTGTAGAAAATTTGACATGGAAAATATCATAACAACTGCTAGCCTTTGGACAAATGAAAAATTTGATTTACACTCACATTGTCTGGCTTCTGCTTTTCATTCCTAATTTTTAATCATTACCATTAATTTCCTTCTCACTCTTTGACAATCTTCCCCGAATAGTCTCATGTAAAGAATTAACTCTGAAACGGTTAGAAAAATCAAAGAAATTATTTTTTAAAACAAACACATGATTATACCAATAGATTTTTAAAGAGTATATCTATATCTAAAGCACAAATACAAGCCCCATTTGTTATACTTTAAAGACAGGTACCTTTATGACATCTCCTTCAGAAGCTGTTGCCTATTCATTAATATATGTGTTCAAGTACACGTGTATAAATACACAAGAAATCCAGCTCTGTATACTTCAAATCTCAAGATCACATAGTATGTGTGTGCTTCTGAGATGAAGTATGCAAGTCCCATCCTCTCCCCATTTTTCTTTTTTTAATCACAGGCATTACTCAGTGGGAACCCTTGACCATCCCCCAACTAAAGTCATGTTCTACTTATCCATAACAATATGGATTAAAATATGCCTGACAAGCAATAAACAAAATAGCTTTAACTATTATATCCATACAGAAAAAGGCCTCTCCTGGTTCTCTCAAAACTAGCTTCTGGGAAAAAGGGAACAGCGTGTACATGGAGTTACATATTTACTGATAGTCCAGCTAATGCTTTAACAGTCTGATAATACAGAAGAATCTCATTGATATGACAGGCAAAACTGCTATACGAAAACTTCCTAGTATTGACCCCTTTTCTCTGGTGTTAGGCTTGCCCTTCTCATGTGCCTCTGGCTCCTAAGGTCAACAGCTTTGATAGCTTCAGTCTTTCTCAAGAAGACTGGGGGCTGTTAGGGCAAGGCAGCAGCTACCAGAGCACTTTGCCAGGAGGAAAAGGTGTGCACGGTGCTGATTCTTCCTTGTCAGCCTTTGATATGCTCAAGTCTATTTCTCTGTGCTTTCGCACCCCAGGATGCTCCCTCCTCACTGCTCCCAGTCACAACTGAAAGCTGTCCTGCTCCCTTCCTGTGTTCACAGGCAGATGTTTGTCACGCAGGATCTGCCTGGGGTTGTCAGGCCCTTCCCCATGGTGGCACTCACACACCCAGACTCACACAGGCTAGGCAACAGTCACTCAGCCTTTAACCATTGTTAAACCATTATAAAACGAGCAGAGGCCACAGCAAGACTGGGCAAGGCCTGAGATCCTGTGCTGTCAGGTCAGTACAAAGCCTACAGCCTGGTACTACTGACAGCAAAAGCCACATTTACCAGACTATATTCACAAATCAAGTGGTGCCTTTCTCTGCAGGTAATTCCTAATAGTAGAGGAGTCAAGAGGAAGTTTGCATCTGTTTCCCTAATTGTAATGTAAGGGATGCATTTGACTAGAGGGAGTTCCAGATCTGAAGCAGAAGTTACTGCTGGCATTCAAAGAGTGATCAGCACTAGAGCATGCCTAGTCCATGATGTTCCAATCACAAATGGCTATTCTCAAATTGTGAATTTGTGACTGGTTTGCAGATGTAAAATAACAACATGGACATTAGCTAGTTAGTCTGAAGCAACATCTGCACTCGCCACATGATCTCTTCCACCAGGTATCATAAATATACGTCTCAAAATGGCTGGTGTTACCTTCACCCAATGGGAAAAAATACCACTCGGGCTGATTAATGAACTGCAGTACCAACTGGGATTCATCCTGCAAGATACTTTTAGACAAGTGACAAAATTTCAAGTGAACATTAAATGTTCCATCTGAGTCAGGTGTGATATCTGAATATTTACCTGTAGTCCCAGACATTTAATAACCACCCTCAGAAGTTCAGTAACCACCATACCATTCAGTCTCCTTCTTAGGCAAGGAAGGCAATTGAACTCTTCCTTTAGATTAATTATGACTAATGTCAAGATTTATCTGAAGACTCTTGTGTCATGAGGAATAAAATGAAAGGGCCTTATATCAGAAGATCCTGAGCCAAGTCAAAATTAAAGTATTTCTTGTTCAAAAAATCAAATGAGAAAGTTTACTTGAAGTAAATGTCTTTCAGGATGAGATAGACGTGTTAGGGAGACAGGGTATTCAGTCTGTTTTTCTCCAGGTGTTCTAGGGCCAATACTGGAAAAGCACCCCAAGTCCTCCTGGCTGCAGGAGTCAGTCAGACAGACATGTGCATGGTCAAAACAGCAGGATCCCTGTCCTGTTGCACTGTAGTGAGTGGGCTGCTTGGCAGGAACCCCTCAACTCACTCTTCACTACATGATTTGCTGCCCTTATATTCCCTTTTTCCCCCTTCCAAGTCCTTCCTGTGTACCACACTCACTCCCCCAACACTCTCTTTTCTTTGGCTGATTTTACTCACTTATTTGGTATTCACAAGATGGTTGCCTCATTAGTTGATATCTTAGCAATTCTGTCGAGCTACTGCCCCCTTTTGTTATATATGTAATTTCCCATTTCTCATGCTGCTATCTCATCTTACCACCTAAAAAGCGTCTCTTCCTTATCTTAGTTGGTTGAGTATACAGATTTCAACACATCAGCTAAGTCTACTGTAACACTTTCACCCTTCTTAACAGTTTCAGTTACTTTCTTCTACTCAGTTTCAATTTTCTTGAATTTTTCTTCATCCAGGGTGCCATAGCATGCCAAAGTTTATTTTATACGTCTCAATATTTCCTACTCAAGTTTTCTCATAATGGAAATACAGTTTTTGCCCAACACTTTGCTAGCTATTATTTATACAATATAACTGAAGGAAGTTATCTTTTGAAACTTGCCATTTAACCACATTATATATATTTTCCTTCTTTCCTCCAGTTTTATCAATCTGTATGCCTTCTCTGACAGATATTATAAGCTTAACCTTCCCAAATCTAAGGATTTCTAGTTTTACACTTTTCAGTTTGAAGTCTATTTATTAAGGGTCTGCTGGAGGTTAGATACATTACATTAGATATAACCTGTTAAGGTTAGATATATTTACTCATTTTTCTTCTTGAACATCCAGTGTCATATTGCTAGGTTGTTTTTATACACACACAGTTTATCCCCCAGGATGCTAAACTTAATTATACTGTGGCAGCCTCAACTGCTAGAGGCTAGTGGCATTGGAACTTTCATGAGTATTTCTTTACAGTATAACTTAGGTGGTCATTTTCTTCCTATATCACTTGATAGGAAAATAGGGGACAATTTTCCTTTACTCTGAGCTTCCTATGAACAATAATGAAGTGACATTAGAAGCATTTTTTAATGCTTTTGCAAGTTCCCTTTCCATATCAGCCTGCAAATCCAGTAACTCCAAATGATCTCCAGTACAGGATTTTTATACAGGTTTAAAGTTTATCGTCCTACTCCTCCGTCTTACTTTTTCCCCCATTCTAAATTGCACCATGGGATCAAGGGGCAACAGTTTTAAACTGAAGGAGGATAGGTTTAGATTGAATATAGGGAGGAATTTTTTCTATGATGAGAGTGGTGAGACAGTGGCACGGGCTACCCAGAGAAGCTGTGGATGCCCCATCATTGGAAGTGTTCAAGGTCAAGTTGGATAGAGCTTTGAGAAACCTGATCCAGTGAAAGATATCCCTGCCCATCGCAGGGAGATTGGACTAGATGATCATTAAAGGTCCCTTCCATCCCAAACCATTCTATGATTCTATAATTAAGAAAGCAAGATCCTGTATTGTCTGGATCTCTGGAAACGACAGATAAGATTATTCTAGGAGGCAAATCATTCTCATGCTCTATATGAAAAGGAAAACCATCTTTGGTCAGCTTCCTCCCCAGGTTTCCTAGAACAAAATTCAGCATTCAGTGCAAGCAATATGGAGCAACCAGACACCCAGACGGGATCCTCTGTGCTCTGAATGCTTTCAAAACATTGGACACTACATGATATGTGGTGCACCAAGGGAATATTTGAGAGAAAATTTGACACACAGTGCTCTAGACCCAAGAATTTAAGTCATGCATGTTTCAGATTACAGTGGAAAAAGCAAAAACTTGAAACACCTAGTTTTGCCTACACACCTTGTGCATTGGCTAAAGTGATGATAGCCTACCTTTGTTTACAATCAGCTTAGGCCCAGAAAGAGGAAAAATTGACTATTTTGACCAATTACATAATATGGTAAAATGAGATTTGTTATTAGTATGTGAAGAGCAATGTAGGCCACCTTACACTTAGACCCTGACAAGAATGACCACACAGTTTCACACATATAATACTAAACCCTGATGGATCTCTGAGATTATCCAACAAAATCTATACACACAAGTACCTACACACTTACACTGTAGATTTTTTCACACAAAAATATCTGTAGTTATCACAGAATTTTGTTTTCATTACAAAAGGAGGTTCTTTGGACTACTTTACTATGGCTGCATTAAGGGAGCTCTTCAGAGCCAATTTGAAAATAGCAGGGGTCACAGTACATTAACAAAGATCAGCCCCATGAGATTATTATAGTTTTTGTGCTGCAGTCTAACAAGACATAGATGAAGCTTAGATACTACTTCATAATGAAATAACAAGGTTGTGTTATTGCTGCTCAAAGGGAACACTTTAAATGTGACCAAACTGCTAATTCTACTACAACTGTCCAAAGTGCCTTAAGGGCCATTTATTAAAAATAAAAAATAGATTGCTTCTGCCACTGTTTAAATCCCTAAATATACAAGGTCTTGAGGGCAGCATTTTGAAGCAGAAATATTTAAATGTTAGAAGCAAAATTTGCTTAGTAGGAGACTTTGGATTTTCATTTAGTTACAACAGAGCTACATGTGCCTGTCTCAAATTACGATAATATGCAGTTGAAGTCAAAACTGAATATCATAAAAGATAATGCCTACAGTACATCAAAACACAGTACATAGACACACTCCATTTGGAAATCACTTTATTTATTACAGCTTGTGATAATCTAAATTGCCAAAGGAGAAGAAAGGACATTCTTTATGGAAAAATTTCATCCTCTCAGTTCCATACTGCATCTAAATCATTAGATAATAAGAACCATTCGCTGGAAGTTTAAACTATAAATTAAAGTTGGGGTGTCTTTTTTTTAAAATGGAAAGCTGAATACCTATAAGACCTGCTAGTGGGCATTCTACTGCTGTCAGCTGACATAATTTGTTACATTGTTAACAGGCAACTCAGTGCAGAACCAGTGTGGGCCAGACTCTGACTTAAAGTGAACGTAATTTTAAAGTACTTCCATGTAATTAAACATGTACAAACTTTGTGCTAAAAAAGGGCAGAATTGGGCCTTTTAAATTAATTCTTGTCCTTCTCTGAGGTTGTGTTGACATCTATAATGTACGTCGTATCTAAATATTAAAAAGACAACCTGATGATAAACATCTTACAGGAGTCTATAATGAAAGCAGTAAATAAAAGGTACATTTAAACATGGAACAGTATTACTATTCTCATGAACTATGCAGATCTGAGCACACAGAAGTGTTCAGCCCCGCTTCTTATTAGCAGTGTCATAGTTACTGTACAGTAGTATTATAGCAGCATTTATTGTCAATTTCTGACATTGTACTATGTGCTGTAAACACACGTATGGAGAGACAGCACCCACTCCAAAAGAACCTCATATATAACAGACAAGGTTGAAAAGTTATTATCCACTGACCCAGAGTTCCCAGGTCCCAGTTCAGTCCTCCAGCCAAAATATAATAATTTACATTTTTTCCAGACTGACTATTGTAATTATGAAGTTGTTACTCTCAAACACGTTCTCTTCCCAAACAAAAGGAAATGTGATTGATACTGAGAAAAAAAGGGGGAAGAGGAAAATATAGACTGTAGAAGACTAAAGCCTTTTCTGCTGTGGCAGTCATAGGGTCTGTATACTGCATACTGAATATTTCATAAATTCAAAGAAATGAAGAATTATCTTCTTATTTATCAAAGTTTTCTATAATCAACCATGTTTGGCCCTCTCTCAGCTCCTTTCCTTTTACTGCTTCATCCTACAGCAAAAACTTTATGCTGGATTTGTGACATAATTTTCATGACTGCAATGCCATACGTAGGATTACGACTTAACCAAGGGATCAAGCAGAAAATAAGCTGTGAGCTTTACTGCTGGATTAAAGCACAAGTGTTCAACAGTAGTGAACAGAACATAGACATTACTAACCAAGGACATTTCTTTTACTATAAATGTTCTCACTCAAACTTGCTCCACTATGACAGCTCATTTGATCATCAAGACAGGCAAGCACACAAAGCTAGAAATACCACAGGCAGCTTGACTACACCAATGGCTAACATGGATTTTTTTTCTTGCTACATTTTTTTTTGCTGTTTTGGTTTTTTTTCACCTATGTGACAAAGGGGAACAGTTCTTGCTCTGCAGAACAGGGAGATATGCTCACCAGCTAATTCTTATTTTACCTTGATATCAATGTAAAAGTGGGGTCTTCAAGCACCTGCCATCCTTGTACGTCACCAGATATTAAAATCTGGGCTTTAGCATTTGATAACTCATAAAGAAGTCTTAATAAGTTACCTGGCTGTCTGTATCATTTGTCAAACAGTAACAGTCCCAGAGATTTGACTATTCATCTTCAACTTTTTTTTTTAAAGAGAACCTGAAGTTTTCATTCAATAGTAACAGCCAGTAAGCTGTGTTCACAAATAAGAACGTTCTGTTATGAATACCTGTGCAAGCAGAAAGACTTTACACACCTATTATGCTCTTTCACAGGAGCAGGAATAGAGGAGTTGTGGATCACAAACACTTTTCCAGGCTGCTACAAGTAAGAGTAAAAAACTGGTGCTTTACAAAGTACAGCACTGGGGTTTAGTAGGAGTTCCCAGAACCTGCTTTGTTAGTGCCTTGAGCAGACAAGGACAACACAGTCCCACTTCTACTGGTATAATCTTCATATGCAAGTCATTACTATCATATTATGCTAAAGTCAGTGTACTCAGCATTTAAAAGGAGGTTTTCAGTAACAAGCTGAGCTCTTTTGCCATGTAGAATGGCAGATGCATTGGGACAGAGGAGACTGAACATGGTGACAAAAAAATGGAGGGGAAAAACCCACACAGAACAATTGAGGTAAAATGCAATGTTAGATTTCATAATACATATCCTGAAGGCTCCACTGGGATGAAATCCCAAAATGTTTCTGCAGTGTCAAGTCAACACCTGGAGGGCATTTGTTTTCTTATTAAATGTAAGAAGGAAGAATAAAGTTTAAGGTAGTCGCTTGATAAATATTTAAGACACCAAACAACCCAAGTGAGGTCATCAGAATATGACACAAAACTCTGACTAGTTTTCATAGAATAATGTTAAATTAGTAAGGGAGAATAATTTAGGCTAAAGTCACCATCACTAGGCACAGCTGAAATACTGTAAATTAACAACCCATATTATCAATTTCACATTTGGAAGAAATTCATATGCTAAGGTGATAGTGTCAGTTGGAGCTCATCAAACACTCTGAAATGCGTCAAGGGGAAGAGTATTTTGTACCCCTCAGCTAGTACCAAAGAAAGTAAGGTCTTTCCAGAGAGATAATCATAGATTAATGCTGTGAAATCAGTCTCATTTGCAAGAAGGAAATCAATTGTTAGAGCTTTTAGAGAGATTTTAGATCTGTTATCACAGATTTGTCTTACTCCCAGATGAAGAGTCCACAGCAGTTTCCATCCAGAAAGAACCTCCAGGAGCAGTCCAAGTTATTCTTGCAAACCTTTAACCACAAGAGACTCTACAACTCTAGCTGCAATTGCTCAAAACAGTAGGGCAATCCACTCTAGCCATTTCCCTACTATCTTTTCCATCTTATCATATGCAGATATAATATCTAGATACACAGTGTAGAGGCCTTCACTGCATTCTTCCCTTTCCTAAAGTTTTGGCTACCTGGGCTCAGGACTAACTGGGAAAGAGCACAACTGTGCCCACAAAAAAAGAAGCTGCCAAACCTCAACAAGGTCCACACCTCTTCCCTGGGGGCTGCTTTTAAGCCAAGGCTCTCAAGATTGGCTCCAGCTGTGATATGCTGCAGCTGTGTTGTAGACTTGCCATGCCCCACCATTTCCTCATTGATTCAGACTCCGCTCCTGACCCATGGACTAGCTTGCCCTTGGATCTGCCTTATCACTGTGATCCTGCCAACCAAGCACTGGACTGTGTCTGACTCTTTACTGACCTGACACTGTCCCAGCCTGGGGGCTGCTTTCCTGGCTGGGCTCAGGGCCTGCAGTGGTGCCTGGGGATAGCTGAGCTGTGGCCAACCCCATCACCATCCCTGGCCCAGCCCAGCTCACCTCGCTGGGGGCTGCAGGACAGGGCTGGTTGGGGAAGAAGGGCGCCCCATTGCCCTGACAGCCCTGGGCCCCCAGTCTTTGCACAGCAGCCCACTGCTATGCATGCTGGCATAGAGGATCAAACTCTGATCATTGTTGGAATCTCCAAAGCAATAGTTACTGAAGTATGGTTTCCCAACTTTCTGTCAAGGCAAACAAGTCATGTATTTCACTGTGCAGCATGCTATACATTTCCCTGCCATCTTCCATCCCTCCCCTTCGCACACTAGTACCCTCCTCAGCAGGACTGGGCCTCTTCAAGAAGGCTGCCCTCATGGAATCACTGAGTTGGCCTCCTGATTATGTACAAATACTGTTATGTATTTGGGATTATATATCCCAAATACAATCTTCCCTTATCCCTATGCTTTTTCGAGCCTAATTCAATTATTCAATGGGGCATTACACTCATCTTCTATCATGTCATTATTCTGAAACTACACCTAAATGGCATTGTGCAAATTGAAAATAAGAATATGGCAAAGATTTCAGATTTATTCCTCAGGATGAGGTAAGATCTAATGTTCTAAAAGAATTCTCCCTGAAATCCTAATAGATACATATCTGCCTCATTCAGCAGCTGGACTCCCAGGAAACCATTTTTCTATTTTCTTCAGCACAGAGAGAACACCACTGTCATAAAACTGTGATAAATCAGGATACTGGCCCTTTTTATACTGAACCTAAATTGCAGACCTAATAAAAGCCACACAGATGTACCTGACAGGATGATAGTGAGTTAGTGCACCATTCGTCCACCTCCGGAAACTTCAGGGAATGGCACAGGATTAAGCTGCAATTTAAATGAGGACAGTGGATTCATCCTTGTCTACTCTAACTCACAGAATGCATTTCTGCTTGTACAACCATTCAAACTCATGTATCTCCATTGACTTCAACACATTTCCTCCAGAATCAGAGTGGAGTAAGGCATATCTAGCCTGTAGGATTTAATAGAAATGTCAACAAATGTAGTTATTGTAGCCAGTATATTATGAAAGAGTTCCCAAGGATAGTCTTCAAAACTGGGCTGAAATGGTTGAATTCATTGTGGTGTAAACTAGAGGACATTCAACTTGCATTAGGGTTGAATTTGACTATCAGATTTAAGAACTTCTTATTCAAAGAAGGAAGACATGCATTTGCTGAAAGCCATTGCTTATTAAGTCCTGAGAAACTAATAAACTATGCTGGTCTTACAACGATTTAGCTGAAAGAAGAATTTGATCTGTAACTTCAATAGATAATAAGCCTTACATGACAAGCAACACCAGTAGCCATTATAAAGCAATATTTGTTTCCATCAATTTAATGCAACAATTCATTATAGCAGATCAAATTAAAAAAATATATAGTATCCACAAGCTCATATTTTAAAGCTTAAACACTTAGCTTTAAATAGGTTTTCAATTTAATACATAGGAAGAAATTGTGGGCAGATTTGATGTGCTAGTTTAAGGTAACTCCATACAGAAGGTCTTTCAGTGCTAATATACTATTTAAAAACATGCTTTATAAGCTACAGTAAGGTGGAGTTTTGAAAAGCATAGGACTTTGGGTTTTCTTCCAATTAACCTTTTACATAGGTATTTGGTTGCAAAGCTCAATAACTTAAAAGAAGTCTGTGTCTGGAACACGATAAAATAAAATGGCAGCAACATATATTTATATTGTTAGAAATCAATTAGGGTGAATTCTATGTCAAATCAGTTGAGGAAAGTGCTGTAGTGCTTTTTGGGCTAATAAGATCAATTCAGGGCAATCATGTCTTGTTTTTCATTGCAGAATGAGTTGTTGTTCCATGCTGAATCTTTGCATGTAGTGTGAGGGATGTTGACACAATCAATAGTCTGTTCCCGACAAAAAATAGTTCAAAGATTCTATGTGAATAGCATTATCCTATTTTCTCAAAATCCTTCCCAGCATCAAGTAGTATGCCCACAGAAAGGGATTCCAGCTGATTTTTAACATAAAAAAAAAAAGACGATAAAGGTTCAGCAGGCCAGCAGGAAGCAGAGAAATTATGCACTCTTTCCTGAAACTAACTTGATTAAAGTCAATGATCTCAGATAGAATTAAGATAACTAAGCCATAACTTCTCAGCAATAATTCTTGTAGAGATCTTTTCTTCTAAAAGACTGAGTAAGTGCTGTCATCACAGATAAAATGAGGAGGAAGGTAGGAGGAAGGTAGACCGTTTCTTTTTGCTGGTTTTATTGTGGGTATTTTTTTCCCCTGCTGATAAAATAAATACTTGTAGGATCATTTAAAAAAAAAAAACCTCATTTTGTCAAATTTTTTTTTTAAAATATGCACTCACTGTTTCTGTCAATACTTTATATTTACTATTTTATTTTGCTGTAGGGTTTTTTTTTTAATTGCCATTGTTTTGTTATAGTTTTATTTGAGTTAGACATATTCTCTTTATTTTTTTTTTTAATTCTTGTACAGCAACTTTTGATTCTGAGGTAAACAGGTGCTTTCTGTAATACCCATGTATGGGTCTGGAACTAAGTGCTTTATGAATGTACATGGGTTTGTATTACAAGTTTAACTGGGTCAATATTTAGCCTAAGTCTAGATCTCTATGTTCCTTTTAATGAAAGTGTTTGCCATATTCATTACTAAAACATGCATGATTTTTCCAGTGAAATTTTAATTTGTTTCATCAAAAAGGGCATAAAGAATCATTCACAGTAAGTTTCAAAGCTATTTAAAATATAATATAGTTATTTTAGGGTAAAAGAAGAAAACAAAGAAGAAGAAAAGAAGGCAATTTCTAGCTATGGAAGATTTTTTTCCCTTTATTTTGAAGTTAATTTCTTTTTTGGCCCCAAAATAAACTTGTCATTTTTTCAGTTCAGCAGGAACATAAAAATAGACATAGAAAGTAGTTTTTATACATATAGCTTTTAAGTGCACATAGTGACAACCATCAGTAACAAATGACAATTATGCGTATAGCTCAAGCTATTTCAATGTGCATGTGATGGATATTGTGTTTGGAAGTTTAATTTTGTTCACAGCTAACTCCTCATCTATTCCTATATATTTCTAAATTGACAGGTAGACTTCAGAGACCAAATGGTAGAGCAGGGTCACATCAGGATGTTTGTACCAACAAGGCCTTGCATAGGACTTGAAGAGCTTCTTAGGAATCACAGGGAACTGGGAACAGTTTGCCGGAGCTTGAAAATCATTGATTTCCTGAAAGCAAGGATACATTCGGCAGGGGAAATCTGTACATAATCCTTTAGTACTTTAGATTTGTCTTCCCTAATAGATCAGTGTTCCCTGTTCAAAAAGGTTAAATAGTCTGCTTAATTTTCTATGAAAAAATTTAAAAAATATTTAGCAACCCTTTGATCTTTGGTAATTCATTTTAGAGTGTAATGGAGACAGAACTAGGCATATCTTTCTCAAAGCTTTGGCCAACTTAGGTTAAGTGATAACGGTAGTTGTAAAATCACATTAAAAAAAATCATTAACATTTTAGTAGCTCTTTTCAACCAAATTCCAGGATCCCTGAATCATTTCAAACCCAAAGTACGCTCTCTGAATGGATGAGAAGTACTAGCACTAACATGCAGGTTTTTTTTTTAAAAAAACCAACAAAACAAAACCCAAACAAATAAAAAACCCCACCAACCAGAACTAACATTACTTTTCATACCCAAGCTACAAAAGCTGTGTCACTTCACTTTCAAAAACAAAATTACACAAGACAGCTTGAGCCAATCTAACACCTTGTCACTGTTCCCTACTGCATGCTGTCTCTGTTTACCTTGCATTAGCTGTAACATATATCAGGTCTCTCCATGAGACAATTTCAGATGGTTTTCTGCTGGGTTAGTGCAATCAATCTTTTCAGTGATGATCTTGAGTAGAGCCTAAAAAAGGGCAGAACCACACCATGTGAAAGAGGGAAGAGGAGGAGTTGCTCCTGCAGCCGCATAAGAGGAAACCTCCCCATTTGGCAGCAGTCAGTAGTAGGACTGGCTCAGGGTCTCACATAATTCCACATGTAGAAAGATCAGGTGATAATCAGTTTGACCACTTTAGTGCTTAGGATTTAACAAGCTTGAGAGAGACTTAAAGAGATTAATGTTTACTCTGATGACTAAATACATGTAAGATACATCATTTTACTAGTTGATCACAGTGTAGAGAAAGACCATCCAATGTAGGGTTTGGCTGTCAAAATTTCAGGAACACCTGAAAACTGCAGTTGGTTAGAAGTAATATGGCACTGCTGATAAAGCATGGCTTGTCTATGATCTCAGAAGTATGAAAAGTTCATTGTTATGTGTGTGGAAGAAAGTGTGCTGCCTGTTCCATCTGCAGCTCTCCAATGGCAAGAGCCTCCTCCATTTTGTAGATATTAGACTTTGTCTTAGGTGCACAAACAGTAGGTCAAACTGCATTCTTGCAATACCACAATGTACAACGTCTGTTGTCTTAGTTCTTACAGTTATATACAGAGACCCAGTGGAGACAGAATCACAGAATAAATTAAAGGAAAAAATGTGCTAGTAGAAGGAAAGAAAATTGATGAGTTACTATCTGTGTATGTAATTATGTCTAGATATGTTTTAATTGTTACATTGCCAACATTATTTTTTAAGATTATTTAAATTTTTTTGTAAGTGAAAAGAAGAATAATTTTATAAAATGTTATTGAAACATTGTGTTTATTATTAGTGAAGTCACCGTGTTATTAAAATTCTATTGGTACAGGAAAGGTGAGGCCACTAAGTTCATATGTCATTATTTAAAAGCACTTAAAAGATACATGATGTATTTCACAGGAGTTTAGCTTCAGAATTTTAAAATGTTCTTATAGTATAGAAAAGGTGCAACAAGCAAAGATAGAAGATTACACCAAAATGGCTTTAACGGAAGAGATTAAATCACGGATTCCTATGTTAATTTATTTATCTCATATCAGCAAAGGTAAGGGATAAGTGTGTATCTCTTTAGATTATGTCAGATCATGCATATCTCAAGAGTAAATCCTATCTCATAGACCAGAAGACTGATGCAAAGTAATCTTTTCAAAAATACAAAATAAAGTAATGCAAATATGTTTGGGTATAGAGTACGATAAAGAAGGCCAGTAACTGGTGATGGGAAAACTAACTGTAACGATGCATTTTTTGGCATTTGTCATGACTCCCTATTAAGATGTTTGCATACTTAAAGGAAAACAATAGGAATAAATGTGGACACTTTGAAAGACAGTCAGCTTCTTTAATATGTCCTGGTTTTCTGAATCTCATTTTTATTGGAGGGGACACATACATGGGACATTCTAAAAAGAAAAACAACAGCCCAAATACTCGAATTATAGAACAAATTCTCATTTTCCCTATGCACGAAGGTCTTGAACTCATATGAATCCAAATAGCAACCCCAGAAGTATAGCGCAGAAATATTTCAGAGGGAAGGTCACCTTTCATGTGCAACTGTTGGGGATACTCAAAAAAAGTCATGGACAAGTCTCAGGATTCACTACTTAATCAACCTTTTTGCTCCACAGGAATAATCATATTTCAAAATCACCACATCTGATTCAATCATCAGGTGGATGTAGCAGTTGCCAAAGGCAGAGTCAGTCCCCTTTCCTTCCATTGAACTCCGTAACATACAGCACAGTTTCCTGGCATAAAGCTGAAGAACATTCTGACATAGACATATTTGTAAAAATGAAGCAAACCCCACTCTCCAGCTGGGAAAAACAAATTCAACATTTTCAGAATTCTAAAGCGGCTTATTTTCTCATTTAAAGCTGTAAATAGCTAAGTACACATGCATCTTGGCAAGTGGAGGCTTTTGTATTTTTTAACAACACTTGCAAAAAGAAAGAGAAGAATGACAAACTAAAGTATGTGTGGGATGATCACATGTTAGAGGAATGGTTTTACATCCACTATATGATTTGTAAGAAATGAATTCATTTTGATTTAAAGTGATAAACACTTCTTTCAAAGAAAACTGTGCCAGAAAATATATCATTTAGTTTTCCTGTTGTAAAGCTATTTTACCCTGAACTACTTCTCTGCAAAGTTCCTGCAAACAGCATTTTACAGCAACCTAAATTAAAATATTTATTATATGCAAGTGATAGCTTGTAACCTATTTCTATAAAGGTCTTCACTTTGTTCACCTATCACCTTAAAATATATCAAGAAGCTTTTCCTTTTATCTTTCACTGAACATGCCCTAAGCCGGAAAGCACTTACATAAATCAGAATGATCAAGAAATGTGTTTGAAGTTCAACATCTCTGGCATCTCTGGCATAGTTTGTCCATATTAATATTAAAATGAAACAATCTCAGTGAACTATAATACAATTTAGAGAATGATTTAACCCCACAAATATTTTAGCAAACACATTACTAGTTCCTGTAAGTATGTAGCTTATCTATTTGTGTGATCAAATTAACTCTCTAATATACTGGAAAAATCCGTATCCTTCTTAATTGAATGATCAGTCCTGCTTAATGTTATAGTGTATATTATGGAATTAAAACCACCTTGCTTCTTTTGTCCCTTAAAAACAAGGTAAGTTTTTATTGCTGATATGCAGTTGCTTTGCTATGTCAGTAATATAAGTTTGAAACATAAGTTGTTCCAGACGCTTAGCCCACAAGTTCTAAATCTTGAGAACTGAGTATTAAACATTCAGATGGTAAATTTCTGATGTATTAGACTGGGAGTCGAGAGATTAAAGTTCTGCCTGTTTCTACGTCACTTAAGACGCATTCATGTTTTTGCATGTTGTTTGTCTAACTTGTCCTCTATGCTTATATGATAAGGTTCATGCTATCTCATCAGGAAGGAAACATCATCTCATTTATTATTGTTGATTCCAAGATGGATTCCATACTCGGGTGTATGGAATTTTTTTTTCAGATATGAAAAAAACCCCAAAACATTCCAAATAAAGATATTGCAAATCTAAATCAAAGTGTAATATCGGTTCAGAAATGACATTTTATTTGACACTGTCATGGTTATCTTTCTTCCATAACCCAACAGGAAAGCAGTAATTTAAAGATATACAAATCAGTATGTTCTTCTAAGCGAAGCATTCATTAGCCTTTTTTTTAACTTAATTTTATGTATCACCATTTAGAAGACCTGCTTCTTTCTTTCACTAAGTTCAGTCTACTGAAAGTGATGTTTCATTCATTTACTGATCTGACATATGAACAAATAGTTGCTGTGATAATTACTAGGATGCTCCAAAGAAAGATCATGAATTCCAGAACAAAACAGCAGGAATAAGAACTCTTAAGTGTCTGTCCTGCTTAATGTCCTTCGCAATACAAAGGACAGAAAACAAAACAGAACATTTGGATATGTGATTTGTTGGTTTTAGCATAATGCTTTTGGTTTCACTTGTGTTCCCCCCTCCTTCCCAAAAGCTATCCTCAACTATTTAACCCTTAGAAATGCTATAATCCTGTTCCAGCCCACCTGCTGAATGCCATAACACAATGTCTGTTCAGAACTTGAAAACCTTCAGCAGTGACAACTTTCAGAAATACATCATCTTCAGATGAAACCTCAAGGGCAGAAGTAAAAGAGGCAGTTGCATTGCTACCATTTCTTCAATCATCGTGGAAGATTCCGCTCACCTAATTTATACAGTCATTGCAAACCTCACTTGACTTATTTAGTTACTACTTTTATGGGGTTTTTCTCAGGGGGTGCCTAAGAAAGGTCAGTTTCTGCATCTGACAACCAGCTGTTCAGCAACAGAGAACAAATGAGATGGTCTTAGCTGGTTCTTGAATGTGTTATCCTGGAAGTAGGCTAGAAGGGAAGAATCATGTCTGTATTCGGTGTGGATAAACCGCTTCTCCTCATCCATCCTGAGTGGTGGAAAAGGAGGGAGGGAAACTTCCCTTGAATGAGTCCCTGCTGTCCTCTCTGGAGGGCAACACCAACAGGGCCCCCACTCTCTTTGCACAGCTGAGAAGCACCTCAGCTCTTCTCGTGGTGCATTGCAGGTGGCAAGGGGAATAATAAAGCTGCCCACCTCTCCTTCACACGCCTGCTATTTCACTTAAACTTGGACCAGCTCAAGTACCTCAAGATGGCTGTGTATTACATCCCATTGCAGTGGCCTTCCTCAGAATGTATTTTATCAAGAAACACTGGAGCCACTGCTGCACTCTTAGCTTGGAAGCAGTCATCCTGGATCTGCAGTAGTGAGAGGCTTTTCAAGATATTCATGACTGCTGCTTTCACTGACTACTTACCATGCAAAGCAACTGGGTAGTATGGGCTTCCAAAACAACTCTTTTGCTTATCAGCCCTAATAGTTGTTTGGTTTTTGTACAGCAGCTGCTGGCTCACCTGATCAATTCCCTGTAGTCAAATACAGTTCTGTGAATGGGATCTTCCCTCAAAAGTCTTGAGGAAAAATCTCATATCATAAGCCATTCTTCTTACTTGGCTTTAGAGTTCCTCTCGCAGTGAAGGTTTTTCTCTGCGTAGTATCTGCAGCACTTGTTACACAAATAGAAAGTCACTGATTGATAAGACTTGACTTATTAATTGTGCAAAGGGACCAATTATAATATATTAGAAGGATGTACCTTTGTCCCTGTAGATGTTGAGACTAGAATCACAGCAAGTCAAATATTATGACAACTATCCTTTTGGGCTTGGATAAGGAGCTTGAAAGTTATTGAAATAAAATATGAATGGGTAGACATGCATATAATATAATTAAAAGCATTAAAATAATGCAAGAGTTCCTAAAATGTGACTCATACTTCCTTGTTACTAACAAAGGAAAAGAACTGCTGCTGCTAGAAGGAACAGTTGACAAAAAGAGTTGGTATACAAAAGGAACCCAAATAAACAGATAATCTTCTCAAACAAGAAAGAATGCAGCTGGCTTCTGATATCAGAATATGACTATAAAGTAACATAATAGGGATGCAAAGTGTGGTATAGAATACTTTGGTTTCTGTTTCAAAATCTTAGAAAGGATTTCAAAACTGAAGAGATGTTGCTGAGATGAAAGACAACTGTGTTCTAGATTATCATAATGCATCAGTTAAAAAAGTTCTAGATTACTATATGTCACAATTAAACCAAAAACCAGTCCTACAGATCACCTGGCACCTAGTAATTAATTAAGCTTTGGCTAATATAAACTGGTTTCTCTGCATAAAAACCTTAAGCGTGTGGAACCACAAAACAACATGGTTCCAGAAGGCACCTTCAGTCTAGATCAATGCTATGCAACACCATGATCACCTAATGCCTGGTATACTGAACAGGCAATATACAGAGCATTATTTACAGGATGCTTATTTTCACACAATGTGTGCATTTATGTGGTTTTTAATTCATGAAGTAATTTTAATACATAGAGCTTGTCAATGCTTGTGTTTCAATGGCTCAATATGCATTTTTCTTCCTTTGTGGCTGCATTACCTCTATCTAGATCACGTTTTACAGGCTCACAAGTCCAAACAGCAGAGATTTCTATCCATGAGTCTATGACGGACAAAAAATAGTCTCTCTCGAGTGAAATAGAAAATGAAAGCTAGAAAGATGGAAAGATAGCCAGAATATGGCTTAAGGTTATTGGACCTAGCCATGTAATTCCTCTATCATTGATTTGGTCATACATTCCAATGACATAAATCCCATGTAAAAGGTTCAGTATCAGCATGTGTTTTTAACTGTTTTGCTCTATAGGCACATAAATGGTTTTCTGCATAGGAATCTATGCATTTTTTTCCTACTATCTTTTTCTCATATGCTAAGACTTCTGAGAAGCAGTCTGTGGTCTAAAAATAACATGCATTTAGTACATTGTAAAAATTATTTATAAAATGGGAAGGAAGAGTCTGCGTTGATTAGTCATTAAAAAAGGATTTATGAATACTTTCTTAAGTATTTTCCTTTCGTATTTTATGCTTGCTAACTGTAAGCCTTAGTGACCATAAATCATTCATCTAAAGGAAAGGCCTTAAGGTTGCATATCCCCAGTTTTATTCTGACTTATAATTTGATCATAATTGAATCTGAGGATTTCTGAAGAAATTGCACAGATAAATATAGCACAACCTTTTATCAGAAAATGATAATAGATCTAGTATAAGATTATCTCATTTATCTTGACATTCTTGTACTTTTTTTCTTTTCCCATGTATGTAACAATTACCTTTTGTTATTGATGCTACTGTGAATAAAGCAATAGAGGTCACTGCTGATGGTGTAAGTTGAGAGTTGGCCTGAGGTTCCCTTCTTCAGAAGACACTATCATCTGTCCTTTTCAGAAAAAAGGAAATGCTGACATTTTGTAAACAAAATCAACTGGCTAAGCTGACAGCACATACAGTGTTCTGTATTCAAAGACCCTTAAAAGCTATTATCTGATGAACATTTGTGAAAAAATAAATATTACAATGATGTGTAGCGTTTTTTACCATTTTAGTGAGGATATTTGCATATGGCAAAGAGAGGGAGGTTTGTACACAATGTGAAGCTGACATGTTAGCATCACTGAAAAGATGTGGACTAGTCACTTTTGAAAGGTCATTTGCCAAAGGAAATTATTTTTCTCTGTTATCTCGCATACAATTGTTTAGTTTTCAAACTTTCTGAAGGCATCCAGATTTCAGTGTAATCACAATGGTGCATTCCATTAACTATAAAAAAAGATTACGAATGACCTTTCATCAGGCAAAAGACATAGCATAATTGGCAGCTTTATGTATTTATTTTCAATTAGATATAAAAATGCAGCAATGCTCCAATTTTCAGCTACATACTTGCACAAAGACAGGCATTTCAGCCTATGCAGATACTAAGAAAGTTTGAATATTAAATGAAAAATAAATCTATATGAAAAAGTAATGAGTGTTTAAACAAACAAATGAAAAGTGATTGTAACATCAGTGAGAGGATATAGCCTATTTAAACAAAAAAAGCAGGAAAGCAAACATCTGTTTATGGTCATTGCTACAATACTTGCCCTTTTTCATCAAGATTTTTGCTTCTTTGTACCATTTTTAGGTACATGAAATATTCAAGCAGGAAAAGCCAAACCTAACCAACAGATACCCTTTATTAGTGTTCCATCAAAACACAGGCATGATTAAAGTTCATAGTATCTTCCAGATAGTCTATCAACTGTTCCTAAACTACAGATTTGGTGAGATGTGGACTGAGTGTTGCCATCTTGCCACCTTGGTCTGGATGCTCTGTGCTTGTACCCCAGAGATTCTTTCCAATAGATACCTGGCTGTGAGAAGGTGGGAAGAGAGTGGAGAAAGAGCGTCGATGAAATGGTGTGCACCTAACTCTTGTCACACGGGTGGCCAGTCATAGCTTCCAATTTCAGGGTATATCTGCAGAGCAATAGCTGTTTCTGGTCTGCTCCAAAACTTCTCAGATAACCCTGGGCACTCTAGAGAATTAGCTGCAGTGGCATAAAGCTCCATGTTGGCAACACTCAAAACTTCATTGATTTTTATTCTATAAGCAGCTATCACTGCAGCAAAGACATGCTTTAAGAGTTTGCTAATGAAATCCTTCTGGGTCCCATCAGATTAATCTCATCCAGTATGCAGTCTTATCTCCAATTCTCAGCTTTCTCTTCCTTATTAAAGAGTTCAGTCATAGGCAGGGTAGGGAGATTTCTTGATTAAAATAATTTGGGTTAGGTTGCAGCTCCAAGCTCTTCTGGAAGAGACAATATACTCATTCAAAGAAGAGAATATTATTACTAAATAAATCTCAGTGAAGCAGTCTGCAAATTGAATCCTGGAGCACACAAGTCTCACATACTATGACCTGCGCAACAGGAATGACCCTATACCTACTGAACTCATTTGACTCAATACCCACTGAAGACCATCAATGGGCACTGCATGGAGCTCTACTCATTGTCTTTGGCCTTGGGTACCTGGGAAAAATGATGAGTACACTCTGTGATGTGGAAGCCAATGTCAGTTGGGTAGTACTTGTCACTGCTTCTTGGGTTAATCTTGCCACACACCTAGATGTTCCTTATGATAGAATCATTCATCTGAACCATCATTCTTTATCAAATTCCAAGAAATCAAATGCGATATATTTTGAGTATTTTGAATTATTACTATCATAACATCTGTTAGCGCAGAATTACAGGATTACAGCTGTATCAAAAAGCAGGAAGGATTCATCTCAGCTTGAGGGATTTTTTTTTTACAATAACTTCCTTTCTTTTTCAACAGATACCCAACAGAGAGGAGTTCAAACACTTTTTAAAGAATCTCTGTCAAAATAAACTGATAAAAAGCAATACTGAATTAGTCCATTTCCTGGATGACCTAACTTTACTTCTTCCTTTGTCAACTCTGCCTGTTTATAGAGCACTGAAAAGCAGTTCTGACACTGTGGTGGACGTAGTATTGCTAGGCACATGCGAAAATATTTCTTTGTAAGAACATCCTACCTCCAGGACCAGAGTTCAAGCAGTTTATACAAGACAAAATTCTGAAAGTAATTTGGCCACTGGAGTATTATCCCCAATGTCAATGTCTTCATTATATTATCATCCAGCACTTACACAAATTAATTATATCAGAAGAAAGCACAGATATCTGACTTTTGAAAATTTTCTTTTTGCATGTAACTGCAGTGGGTAATTTCAGAATTCATATTCTAATAGTTTCTGCATATACAAATTTAGTCAGTAGAAAAGAACGGCACAAAAAGAACACAAACATCAATGAAAAATTCCTAGTATCACTATCCCAGCAGTAGCCAACCACCTTTCAGGTAAAAGGAACAGCTGAAACATACTGGATTTCACAGTCTGGCTTTTCCCAATTTGAACATAAGAGCTCTACTTCAAGCAGGCTTTTGTTTGAGATTTTTTTTAATTTAGTTAATTTATTTGGTGGAGATAGGGGAGGAAGATGGCTTGAAATTTGCAGGTTGAAGTAAGTGATAGTGCTTGCAGCAGCAAGGCCTTTTAGAAGAAGGTTTTATGTTTGCTCCTAAAAGGAGTCATAGCGGATTCATGTAGGGTCCTGGCAGAGTGTGTTCCCTGACAACTTCTCTTTGACTACAAAATAAATACAGAAGAGACAGTGCAGTGAAAGCCTTTCTACTTTCAAATTTCAAATTAATTTTTTTTGTGGTATTAGTCTGCTTTCCACCTTTGCACGTCATCAGTTGGTGCCCTCCTTAGGCAGGATAAACAAAATAGTGTAGTCAGTCATTTTTACAAGATCTGTAGAAAAGTTGTTTTGTTAAAGTTACAGGTAACAATGAATGGACGCTGAAGTCCCCTAGAGAGAAATTCCCTGCCTTGTGCCAGACCTTTTGTACTACCAGTTTGATATTTCCTCTAGTGGCACAAAGCTGGCAGGACTGGCATGTACTGGGTGGCTCACTGCCTTGGACTGTGCATTTTGGGGCAGTATAACCAGGACAGTATACAGCTCTGTTCTGTCAAGTCAGCATTGTTGGATTACTAACACTAACCACTAAGGATAATAGTGGCCTAGGAGCGTCAATAATACTAACTATAACCTATATGAAAATGTGATAGATATGAAGGTGTTACAACCAGCTTTCCTGCATACCCACTGGCCCTTCCCCGACAAGAAGTTGTTTCATAACACAGTTCCCAGTCTTCTCTGCCATGTATAGCAGATACAAAGAGGCATCATTTTACTTTTCAGTAAGCCCTCCTCACTTCTTCCCCTCCCATCCAGCTTCCTTCCTCACAGATATGTCTCAATTGCTAGTGTCACATATTTTAGTGTTCATATCTCCTGGTGTAAGCGTAAATATATGTATTCCAAATACAAAGATAGTTCAAACATTTTTAGGTTTACTTTTTAAAGTGTAGCATAAAATGCTTTTACAGTGGTATCTAATTTTGTGTGTATGTGTTAAGGCACACAGACTTCTGTCGAGGAATTAATAAATTCTCTCTTTTTTCTGTCTTCCTCTCTTTCTATCTTCTTTTCTTTCCTTTCTGTCTTCCTTTCTTCCTTTCTCAAGTTGAACTGGAGTTGGATAATTCTTTAGGAATCCAAGTCCCCAGTTAGAATTTTGACCATATGGCATATTCCTATCACAACAACAAAATTATTTTTGTATCCTTGAAATACACATTTTCACTATTACTAATAGTAGGATTCTTAGTTAATTACTTATTGTGCTGCATCAAAATGATTCTGGTAATATTATCAATTACATTTATGTACTATTATCATTTCTAATTATATACTACTTCCAAACATTCTAAAAACTTTTCCTCTTCTAATCATGGTTTCTTTTCCATTAAAACATTTCTATGTTTCCAGCAAGACCAGCAGAGCTAAAAACTACTTTATTTAAAAAGAGAATATGCACTGAACGTTAGATGGACATAAAACATGATCCAATCTACCCTCTACAAATACATCGCCAGGGATATATGATTTAAATCTTACATATGATGAAAGAGTTACTGAAAGCTATATTAACCATGAGGTTTTCTTCAGCACCTGAGCTAAAACACTTCAGTACAAAACACTGATGAGTTTCACAAAATTTGATAATTTTAATACAAACTTAGACAATAAGTACTACTGGGTGAAGGTGGGTACAAGATGTAGAAAGAAGGAACCGAAGTAGAATGTGGTCATGGCTAGCATCTCATCTTTTTGCTGCACTCATGAAAAATGAGCATAGTAGACCATTTTTTTCTGTCAGAAGATTCTTGCTGCCACCTTGCTTTATAAAAGTACATTTATTTAGTCAGGCAGCTGACCTCAGGAGAAAGAGAAAAGGCTTGTATAAATCTTAGAAAGAAGCAAATATTCCTTCTCTTATTTTTAACAAAATATTAAGTGGATGAACTTACTCTCAAATTATATTTTGGATAACACACTAATGTCACTGTGGTGCCCTTCACATTACATCAGTTTATCCTATGTTGAATATTAAAACATTAGGCATAGGTTATTTACCCCAACAATCCTCATCTGTATATCAGTTGAAACAAATTTTATTTCTCTAACAATAGCAACAGGATAACACATCCCACTTCCCTTTCTTTTGACTATTGAATGGTTGCACTGTACTGAAAGGATTAAGCATTGCATAATAATCATAGTAGAATCACAGAATCGTTTAGGTTGGAAAAGACCTTTACGATCATCAAGTCCAACCATTAACCTAACACTGCCAAGTCCACCAATAAACCATGTCCCTAAGCACCATGTCTACACATCTTTTAAATACCTCCAGGGATGGAGACTCAACCACTTCCCTGGGCAGCCTGTTCCAGTGCCTGACTACCCTTTCAGTGAAGAAATTTTTCCTCATATCCAATCTGAACCTTCCCTGGTGCAACTTCAGGCCATTTCCTCTTGTCCTATCACTTGTTACTTGGGAGAAGAGACCGACCCCCACCTTACTACAACCTCCTTTCAGGTAGTTGTACGGAATGATAAGGTCTCCCCTCAGCCTCCTTTTCTCCAGGCTAAACAACCTCAGTTCCCTTCAGCTGCTCCTCGTAAGACCTGTTCTCTAGACTCTTCACCAGCTTTGTTGCCATTCTCTGGACACACTCCAGCACCTCGATGTCCTTCTTGTAGCGAGGGGCCCAAAACTGAACACAGTATTCGAGGTATGGCCTCACCAGTGCCGAGTACAGGGGGGCGGTCACTTCCCTGGTCCTGCTGGCCACACTATTCCTGATACAAGCCAGGATCCTATTGGCCCTCTTGGCCACCTGGGCACACTGCTGGCTCATGTTCAGCTGGCTGTCGACCAACACCCCCAGGTCCTTTTCTGCTGGGCAGATCTCCAGCCACTCTTCCCCAAGCCTGTAGCATTGCATGGGGTTGTTGTGACCCAAGTGCAGGACCCGGCACTTGGCCTTGTTGAACCTCATACAGTTGGCCTCGGCCCATTGATCCAGCCTGTCCAGATCCCTCTGTAGAGCCTTCCGACTCTCCAGCAGATCAACACTCTCGCCCAACTTGGTGTCATCTTCAAACTTACTGATATTGAGATAATTATAATATCAATATAAATATTACTAAAGTAAAGTACATTAAAGCTGCTTCAAGGCATACTTTCTTATTTAATCTTTATATGGAGAATCAGATGCTCAGCTCCTATAAGAACACAGACGAAACTGGGAAAGTTTTTGGTACACTTAATAGAAAAGATAAGTGTACCAGTAGCATTATTATATGTTAATGCTGGACATGTAAGGAGCATAAAATCGACAGCAAGTAACATTTGAAAACAGCAATATTTAAAAAAGCAACTATTTTATCTGTTTGGGCACCTTGTTTAATTTGAACATCTCATAGTACCTGGAGTATTCAGTATAAATTTTTTGATCCATGATCACTCCCTAGATAAGCATTAGCAAGATCAGAGGCTTAGATATTCTCCAACTTTTAGACCCTAAAGAACATGTTTCACCACTTTCCAGTGGCTACCCTTTCTCAACAGAACAGGCCTTTGTATTTTAATTAAGTTCTTATTTGAACAAAACTACCCCTGTGTCTGAGGGTCAGTAGGGTTAATATAGTGATTATATCATCAGCATACTATCACATTTCCTTTCCAACACCTTTGTACCCCAAAATAAAAATTTTCTCATGTTGTCCCAATAGCTACACGATGCATTGTTGAAAAATTTGATTCAAGTATTTTTGTGATAGAGAAAAAAGCACTTTTTCTTGCAATCACATTATGCAAATACAAACCCAACAATTAAGAACCTGTTGAATCAGCATTTTTACAATTGGATAGAAGAGATTTGATTCAAATTTTCTCTAATTAAAATTACTGGGATCTTAGCCTACTTAGTGCAGTACAAGCTTTGAACCAAAGTATAAACCACAAATTTAAGAGCTACAATCGTCAAATGAACACAACTTTAATGAGGTAGTATTAGCAAGATGATGACCTTGTAAAAATCACAATTTGTGTAACTCTGGATTTTTTTTTCTCATTACCTTTATTCAAAATCCTGGAATAAAACTTTAAAAATGTGCCACTTGTGGATCATGGCAGAGGAGAAATAGCATATATAGGAATGCTGATCTTTTCTACATGTTAACCATTTCATTTTATACACTACTTCATCTTGTTTGTTTTTTTTTTCTATGAAGAGGGAGAATTCTTCAAGAGTTACTGGACATCTTGGATGTAAAATTACCAATTTAGTATGACTGTGGGACTATAATAAAATCCAATACAGTCCAGTACTTTTGTTAGCTAGGAACTTTGAATGTATGATGATGTTGCTAGGTCTTCACAAAATATATTTCTATAAAATATAAAATCCCTCTTCCTGTAAATTTGTAAGACAACAGTGCTGAATATTTTCACTTAAAAGATTTGTCAGTTGCTTCAAATGTAGCCATAAGCTCTTTGTTTTTAATACTTTTGCAATACCACAAACTTCCACGGTCAGTGCTACATAGTCCTTGAATATATTTCCAGGTATGTCGGTTTAGAAGAAAAACTTATGATAGCAAAAAGATGACCAAATCGTGTTCATCAGGCAACAATATCTGTATCCAGGACCGTCTTATTCTGGATTTCCCCAAAGGCATTGGAAAGGGTACTGCAGGGTTAAATGAGCCACGGACAAAGTTGTAAAAATGAAGAACATGTAGTATGATTTTTATTTTCAAGTTTGGCAAGTAATTTAAAGAACAACTGACATTCCATAGCCCCATGTCCGATCATTTCCAGAGAAAGAAGTCAGAATACCAGCAAACATGCTATGTTGCCTATGACTGCTCTGCTGGTGGTAAAAACACTTGTAACCATGAAGTATTGTGCATGAATTGTCTAGCTTCTTAGTTGCAGCTACAGATACAAACTAATAAGTATCCTTTTGATATCTTAAATAGGTACATTTTCTCTCTTGTGCCACTTCTTTTCATTATTCAAGAGATATCCTAGTCTTTTCATTTATTAATTTTAAGACGCATAAGCATTTTTCACTGCATGAGTGAAAGTCAGCATGGAAACGCAAACAATCTGAATGCTCTCTCATACAAATATTTGAGACAATTCTGCACTCATTTAAGAGAATTAATCAGCCAGACACAAACCACCACACTTCTTTGGTGTATCATCTTTGTAATGGAAGAGATGGCAGGAGGGAAAAGGAAAGACAAAAAAAAAAAATAGAAAACAGTTATGATCTAGACTTCGGATACCAATTCAGTGTCAATATTCAAAGGCCCAAGTCCTTCTCTGATAGACTGGGGAAACCTAGGAGAACACCAAACTCCTCTCTAAGCTCTTTCATGTCACCCTAGGTTGGTTAAAGTAACTTACACATTCAGTCTCTAGAAGAAAAATTAATACATGTATGACTCAAATCCCACTCCTAGGTCTTGAGAAACATGCTACCTTCTTGTGTTTTTTAAAGTTTATGCACCTTTTGGTTTTGTTGTCAAAAAGAGGTAAGAAAGTAAATGAGGGTAGGATGGACACTGTAACAACATAATACAGTTTTGGTTCACAAAGCTGTCTAGGGTTATGTTAGTCTTCTCAGTGTGTTCTTATTTATGTGTTGCGTCTTTTGAAGAAGTAACTGACAGGGTGAAACCGTTTAGAGGATCCTTGGAGAGCAATTGACCCTGCTCTGATAGAAATTTTAGGAGGTTATGGTGTGCAGGGCTCAAGAGAGTCAAAGGAGAAAGACGGCACCTGATGTAGGTGCTGTAGCAAGGAGCCCAATGCCAGCAGCCGGGACCCAGAAAGGACTGACCTTCAAGAAGACTCAGGAAGGCTGGGCAGAGTTTGCTGCAATGCAGAAAGCAGCAGTACTGAAGGACTAAAACCACAGCCAGGACCCACAAGCAGACACAGTGGGTAGGAGAAGAGGTGTGTATAAGCCCATTTTACTCTGATCTGGCCAGTTTAAGATTTAAAGGATAGGCACCCTACTTCTTTATTCTAAGAACACCTAGCTTACTGATTTTAAAAGCTTTTCAGTCTTCCTTGGGGATCTAGGGGGTCTAGTTACATTCATCTCAAAACAGGGGCAAATTTAACATTTTGTCAGGCAGTATTTTTGACAATTTTTGTTGTTTTCTGTATATAATGTTTTAGCCTTACTTTCCATCTTTGTCAAGGAGACTATATCCTTCATAATATAAATCCAAGAAGCAAAATACTCTTAAGCTATTTGCCAAGACTTTCAGAAAACTGTTATAAGGGTGCAAGATGGCACAGAGATACTCTTTTGTTAAATTATTAACTGTAAAAGCCTTTGGAAGGGTGGGAAGAAGGAAGATACTAATATTAAACTGTATCCATCTATGAAATTCAAACACAAACACTGAATTTGAGCTAGACCTTTATTTGGCGTAATCGGCATAATTCTTTTGACTTCCTTCGAATCCAGCCAGCATATACAAGTCGATTAGCTGGTTCAGTTCTCCTATTCATCATTACCTCTGCCAAGGACAGAACCTGACCGTAGCCTCCACACGTTCCATGCTGGGTTATTCCCTATGATAGACTGGAGTATCAGGCCATGTGAACCTCTATGCTTACATATCCATCAATTTTGATGAGAAGTCACACAGGCACAAGGGTCCATCTGCCTAAATGTCTTTCTGGAGCTGGAAGATACTGTTTGTTTATTCTTTTCAAAGTAGATGCTTATCAAACTCTACAGATTGAGACTATTTCATTTTTCAGAGCAGCCCTTGTCACATTCATCAAAGTAACTGACTACTTCTTCACTCATTCATTCATCTTTTTTTCTGTTTTCCAAACTTTTCTTTCCATTGTAGCAGTTGCAGTGGATCAGAGCCATATGGCTCTGACTTTTAACTGCTGCAACAAGCTGCTCTACCACCTGGCGAAGGACTGATACAGACTCTGAAGCCCTGCTCCTTATTTCCAGAAATTCAGTATCTACTTTCACAGTGCCTAGGCTTTTCAGAAATCAGTGAGAGGAAAGAATGAATCTTAACCCACTCAACAGACAATATACAGATTGTTGTATTGATATTTATTGAAAATATGTGCCTTGGAAGACTACAATACAGGAATTAATTTCTTTTTGACATCTTAATGATGCAAAAGTCAAGGAAATACCTAATGATGACCAGAATGTGCTTTGTAGATTTATCAGTTAATCCTGCATCTAAAAGTAGATGAGTAGATATATTTGATCTTCAAATACCACATATTTCAAGAGTTCAATGGCAACCTCTTTTAAAAAAATAAAACAAAAAGCCCTCTTCAATTTCTTTTATATTTCTAGAAGAGTATAATGGAATTAATGTTTATCACTTCACCTTAGTTGCCTTTTCATATAACATGCAACAGTTTTTCTATATGGTATATCACAAATATTCATAAAGGTTTATACTTTTTTCTCTTTAAGTCTTGTAAGTGAAATATACGCGTCATTAGCATTCATACTGTAACTAAGGAGCAGTATGAAGGCCCACATGAAAAAAAAAAGATAAAATAGGAGTACTTTAAGAAAATAGAAATAAAATATGCACTGAATATCCTTCCTTGAGGGGGCATTTTCCTGCATATGCAGTAGTGGTAGGCTTCACAAACAGGACAAAGTGTGTAAACTTTTTCTACATGTATTGTATTCCCAAATCTTCAAAATCATCAACAGCAGCATTTTGTGGAGTTGCATTTTCACCCTTAGAAAATCTGGATGATTTGTGATTTTATATTATACAGACTACTTGGGGTTTTTTGTTTGTAATTCATTGGTTATAACCTAAAGTAACTGTGTAACAATCTTATTAATTGAAATGCAAGCCACATGAAGAGGAACTATTTGTTCTCAAAGATTCAACAAAACTGTCATTTCTTGCAAACAAGAGAAGATTGGGTGAGGACAAATCGAGTGGGGGTTGAAGGCTAGGACGGAAGGGTTCAATAAGATACTTCTTCACATTAGACTATAAACCACTGACTGGATATGCTTTATGACAAGATATTTTGAAAAAACCCACAAAACATGGAAAAGAGAAGCATTATGGAACAGAAGGAGCATGAGGATAAATAAGGAAGGCAGGAAGGAAAGATTACGGTCTCAAAAAATGGAGAAGATTGTGTCAGAAAGGGATCTGTTTACATTCTAGTGTCCTGGCGAACAAACAGAATAAGGACTCTGGTATGAGCAGTTTTATATAATCACACAAAAATCACACTACAGTGACTTCTAAGATCTCTGAGGAACTGGAGATGACTAAAAGAAGGCCTCATAAAATTGGAGGGGGGATGCAGGGAAAGCCAGATTTCTAAGAAAATTAGGAGCCCTGATGACTCTGATTTAAAAACCCATCTTTCATTACTGCCTTGTCATGTGTTACTAAAGGCCCTTTTAAAATCCAGCTCACTGCATTTCTGCTAAGTTATAGCATATTTTAAAGTGAACTTCGGTGACAGTGAAGCTCAACAAACTGAAAATGTAAAACCCCCTATAAGCTACAGAGGAGTTACATTACGTGCAACTGCACAGTGAACTTCATCAGCTCAGCTCCTCATAATGTGTTGTCAAAGGACACAAGAACAGCTCAGGGTCCTTTTTTCTCTGGGATCCAAGCTAAAATCTGATATCTTTGTGACACTAAATAGAAATAATTCAGTAGCACTTAGGAAGTTGAGACTTTTATCTACTAGTCTGACACCTCCTGGTCATAAATAGCCTTGACTTTCAGTCCTCGTTAATTTGATGGGGTTAGATACTGTCCATTTCTTCCCTGCCAGAGGACAAGTTCTTTAGAACTCTGTTTTAGCCTTCATCAATGCAAAATGCCTGTTTTAATGATGTCCCAGTGGAACGGAGTAGGCATTATAAAAATTTTGCAAAAAATCCAGCCAGTAAATTATTAACAGAGTTCACATGGAACAGTGTTATCAATTACCCTGTCCAGCAGTTGTCACTGATTTCACATAAGCACTAAATTGTACTATTGTATCATTCTTGACTCTGATGCTTTTCATTGTTGGGGAAGATGACTTACAAGACACAGGTCTCCCTCTTTTGCTCCTCTTCCGATTTCTTCCTTCCTACAGTCCCTCTCCCCTCTTTCCAGAAGCCTCAGATTCATGCAGTGTGCAAATGCAACCCACTAAAAGATGAAGAGAGCCCTTCTCAAAGATGAAGAGATGAAGGACTGAATACCTGACTCATTTACACTCACTCATTAGCTATTTAATTGCTTAGCTTATTTAATTATTTGTGATTCCTATTGTGAACAAATTAGTGTCATGGTTACCATGCAGTTGATACACTATGCACACCTCATTTTTGGCAATTTTCTACCACATCTTGGAAAGAACAGCAATACTAATGGACCAAAATCCACGAATACAGAAATGCTACCCTGCTGGATTATCTTCTAGAATCTGGTATCTACCCCACCTGGCATATTCAGTAAACAAATTATACATAACAGATCCTTTTTCAAAGCCATGGAATAGGTTCCTCCAAGTTTATAGGCCACAGAGATCTTCTGAAAATAATGGGAAAACAATGCAATATGCCCAAACAACAGAAGAGGCTATTTGTAAAGAAGTAAATAATAGTAACAAAGTACTTACGGTGAGAAAATGAAAGTTCTGCCATAACTGGGCAAAAGTAGGCAATGAAAAATTAAGTTTGTTGCAAGGTCTCAACACTGTTACGAAAAGGAGGAAAAAGATGCAGTAACACAAGTTAAGGACACAAGGTCAACTGATTACTGAACTTAAATTATGACACGCTTTTTTTCTCCTTTTTTCCCTATTTTAGACAGACAGATAAATGCACACAGCAAAGTGAGAAAGGATACTTTTACAGGATAAAAGTTATAAAATGCATGTCTAAATTTGCTGATGCAGGCAAAATATTAAGCGTCCATGCACCTCTCTGGTAAAGTAAGAGGTTGGTTTTGATTTTAAGAACAGATTACTATGGGTATTTTAAAGGAGATATACATGATTTACTCTATTCATCTACAACTTTAAATTGTAGAATGTGAAAGCTAAATGATTTTTTTAACATCTTGTTGTCACTATAGCACTGACTTATGGTAGCGAACTGACATATGAAAAATATACGCACTTGTCTGAGTCAGTGAAATAAGGATATGATAAATATTGAAAACTATTCTTTAGCAACTTGACACAGGCATGTGTGTATGGGTCCTTGATCACAAGGTAGGAGAGGAAGTACAAAAAAACCATTTGATTATTAATATGATGTTCCTATAATGATACAAGTTTTGAACGACAAAAGGAATGAAACCACAGCACTTCAGAGATGGCTTCAAAGGGAGCCTTATTGTTGCGTGTCCAATAAGAGCAGATGCAATACAGTTTAAAAATATAAGCTTGTGCTCTTGCATTATCATCATAATCAGGCACCTTAAGATATTGTGAGGGGTTTTGGCCATCCAAAATGAAATAAGTGGGTTACTTTAGTTTCTTGCTGATTCGTGTTTTTCCTTTCGCTGTCAGTACCTCATATGTTTTAATTCCCCTTTCTTATGGCTTGGCCTAGCTCACCAACCAAAACAAGAAGCTATCCCTCTCTGAGATGTTTTCTGTTTGTTTATGAATCCCAGCTTCACACTTTGGTGAAAGTAAAACCGTGACCCTCAGTTTCTAGAGATATCCCACAGTTCATTCCTGGTGTTATTGCTGAGCTGGGAAGGCAGTTAAAGACACAATTTTTTTGCCCTCCCTTCTAAAAAAGTGGGAATTTACTTCAGCGCAGCTGGCGTCTTACTTTTCCTGCTGAATTATTGAGCATTTTCCCTAGCTTTCCTTCATACTACATTATGTCTAAACTATCATTTGTTTTTCTAGCCTGTGCTCTTGTAGCAGTGGAGCTATGATCTGGAGCTCTGGGAAGGCTAATCATGGGAGGATAGGTCTGTCTTCTCAGATAACCTCAGATAGCCTTCATTCAGGTTCACAAAGTTCCTATCACTATTTTATTGTATGGTCATATTCTCAATCTTCTCTTTTCTTCCCTTAAGTTTTCTTAGTGTTTTCAACTCTGTTCTTTCTAGGTTCCTTCCTAAGCTACCTCTCAGAAAGCCTGGGGCAGATTTTTACTAAAGCAATCATTGAGCAACTATGTCAACAACAATGTGCTCCCTCTTCCAGGCAGTCTTGCTTTGAATCTACTGATTATTCAGGAATTGCAAGTTCCAAAACATCTTGATTTTTGAGAAACCAACAAGTGATTTGTCATGCACAACAAGAGACAGGCCTCTATAGTAAGATCTAGCTTATCTGACATATAGCTCTGCTTTTGAAAAGAGTGGAAGAAAGACCTGAGCACCACATTGAGATTAATCTCACCTTTATTTTAAGGGTAGGTGAGGGAAATCTAGTCTGCCTTATACTCTGAAATATAGTTTTCTGAATACCATAGAGTTCTGCACTAAAATTTCTACAAGGAAATTCAAAAAATCCTACCAACATTGTATCAAAGCAAAGATTTTTAACCCAAGAACTTGTTTAAAATTCTCTGCAGAAAATTTGTATTTTGAATATATATTTTCTATCCAAAAATCATTCTGCGCTACCTTCTGAACTTAGGATGGGCCAACATTTTGGAGTGAAATCAAGGAAATACTTATGGGCATGCTTGGTTTGGTAGAATGTTTTCATAAAGTTATAGACACCAATTGCTCAAATAATGTCTCTACAGAATTGTTAATGGAGTTATAGGACAGAAGAGAGGATCAGAATGATTAGAACAGTATCAGGACACAACTGACAGTAAATGAATTAACAAGACAATTTTATTTCCTTCCAGTATCAGAAATTCTACTTTCACTTTCTCTGTTTTAAATTCAAATTCCTTATATGTTTTTGTATGTGCATATTTCATATCTCAGCAGAACTGCATTCTCTCTCACCACTAGTTTGTGGTATAACAGTTTGAAGAATGTCAAGCGCGTTTAAAGAAGAGGGAATTTGCCAACTTTATAACAGAGTAAGCCTGTTTTGGCAAAGGTCCACACAAGTGGGCATGATTTACCAACTTTGCTAAAAAAGAAGTCATCTAAGGAATCTGATATGAAGAGATCAATGGTTCTTCTTCCCTTTTGGATGAACACTCTATGAAAAGACCAAGCTGCCACCTGTGCCATGCATAAAGTAATAAGAAGACATCTTTTCTTCCAGTCAAGAGGGATATCTTAGCAAGTTGATCTGCCTGGGAAACCTCATAGACCATGCTAAGCTCCCAAAACAGATACATAAGACACTGATCACACATACACAAATCCTAACCTAAATTTACTTCTTAACAATAATCACGTTAAAAAAGCATTTTCTGTAAACCATCTAGTTAGGCGTCCAACTGCTCCAGTCAATACTACCTGATAAAACAGTCCTTTTAAGACACATGGTGAAGTAATCGTTTGTCCCAAACAAATTAATGGGAATTAGAGGTCTTAGAAATCGGTAGGAATTAGTGTTCTTACCATTACTGTTTTGTTCCCTTCAACTATTGTACATTCAGAGGAAAAGGGGATTTATCTGTCGGCCTATAGCATCAGGGATCCTCAGTCTGGTGAATGACTAATGGAAGATTGATTGCAGTTAGATGTACAGACTCATTACAGAGGGATGTTTGAAGAACATTATGATGAAAATGCCAGCCAGAACAAAGAGTAAAGCCAGGGAAAGAAGGAAGTTAACAAAATAACCCAAAGAATGTAATTATTGGGGCATAAAAATTGGAGGATCACAAATATAGAAATTACTTTTATGTAATGACACTCTTTTAAACACTGGTCAAATTAATCCCTAATTTCCAGCTAACCATGGAGCTTGTTGACACCGGCTGAGTCTGTACGAGTACAGTTGTTTCTGCTTTGCCAAACAGAGGTGTAAAGTCCTAATCCTGAAAGCTCCTACATGCACAGGAGGGCCTGTTTAAGCATATGAAAGAAATCCTGCAGAAAACGTGAGCTGTACCAAAAAGAATGAGTAGAAAGAAGGGTACAAATAAGAAGAAACCAGCATCTTAAATAAGTTAAGTACACTAAACTTCAGGAGATGATGACCAGAAAATCTAGAAAAGGGAATTTTAAAAAGTCAACCAAGATTTGCACACGTTCTCCTGTGTCTTTACCATTGTTTAAAGACAGAAAAGTACCAAGGGCATCATACAGTTATTTTCCCTACTTAGCACAGTTAATTATTTAGGTCTGATACCCTTTATCTTATTGATTAGCACTTTATTCTGGGAGTAACACCTTGAAATCATAGGACCTCTCAGGCACAAGGTCTCTCTCAGTAAGAGTATGGGTGTCAAAAACCAGCCCTTAATTAATCAACATTAAATTATTAAACCTTTATTTATGTATTGAAGCCTACCATTTCTACAATCAGGAGAATAGACAATGAAGGAAGGGAAACTTGGTGTCTCAGAACAAACTAACATTTGTCATGACCGATTTTTCAAAATGGATAATAAATGCAAGCTTTGGCAAGACTGGCTGTCATTAAGCTTGCATAAAACTAAGAATTTATGAACTGGAAACCCCAGTGTAAACATTTTGTAGCTATGCAGATAAAACGTGGATCACTGCTAAACAAATCTTACAATGAAGGAGTATTTGTTTATTTGTGATGTGTGGTCTTTCTTGCAAATACAGAAATTTAATTGTGGTTTTTTAAGTAAGGTGTCTGAAATAATTTGCATAGCATGGCTGCCTGTATTATGCAGGGACTTGGATTTTATACTGCAAAAGATTTCTTTTTGTCATAAATTCCTTGGTAACATATCATAGAATCTATGCCTCTATTGTGTCTTCTGATTGTCCGTTTAATACAATCACATCGATATAACTGTAACCATTTGGAGAACTGCAGGAGATCAAGTTTCACTGACTGTCCTTTATTTACACATTCTGAGAAGCTAATTATAGTTAAACTCCATATTAAAACTACTTCACTTTTCCCACTGTCCTGGTTTTGGCTGGGATGGAGTTGGTTTTCTTCCTGGTAGCCGGTATGGGGCTGTGTTTTGGGTTTAGGTTGAGAACAATGTCGATGATACACTGATGTTTTGGTTCTTGTTAAGTAGTGCTAAGTACTTGCTAAGTGGTGCTCACACTGGTCAAGGACTTTTCAGCTTCCCATGCTCTGCCAGGGACACGGGAGGCTGGGAGGGGCACAGCCGGGGCAGCTGACTCAGACTGGGCGGGGGCTATTCCATACCACGTGACATCATGCTCAGTATATAAGCAGGGGAGTTGGCCGGGGAGGGGTTCGGTCGCTGCTTGGGGGACGTGCTGGGCATCGGTCGGTGGGTGGTGAGCAATTGTGCAGTGTACTGCTTGCTTTGTATTACTACTGTTCTTTTTTTATTTTATTTTACTTTAGTTATTAAACTGTTTTTATCTCAACCCACGAGTTTTCCCCTTTTGCCCTTCTGATCCTCTCCCCCATCCCACCGGTGGGGGGTGAGCGAGCGGCTGCGTGGTGCTTAGCTGCTGGCTGGGGTTAAACCACGACACTCACTTAAAGGTAGAAGCGTTCAGAACTTTAAACCTGCTGAAATCTGTATGATTGGTCATGTGTTCAGACATTTACAAAATAATAACCTTCCTTCTTCTCCCTGACCCCTCCCAAAGCCCCTCAAATTCAGGAAATCCTCAAATATCATGCACTGCAAAAAAGATTTGACAGTGTGAGTCAGAGGGATGAATTTTGCCATTTCCTTGAAGATCAGCCCAAATTTTGTCAAATTCTGAAACTTAAAAATTGCAGTTGTATAAGCGCATGCACAAGAAAGTGTACATGTCAAAACAAAGTCCTGGCAATATATTTGAACATTGCCGAAGCTTGTAATAGATAGCCTTCGATTATTTTTTTTCCTGTATTTTTAGACAGAGACAACATGTGATAATAGTCCTAAAAGAGTGAATCAGACTGTAGTCTCTCATGCTCCCAGAAAAACAAAATGCAGGTTTATTAGAAAAATAAAAAAATAAACAAAATACAGGCCTTATTGTGAGTCTCATTCTCTGTTACTTCCTCATCTCCTTGCACCATCCCAGATTTTCTCTCCTTGAACACAATAATTACGGTATAAGGTATTGTTTATCCTGCTTAAAATGTTAGCACTTACCAAGAGTAAGATAATGATGTGGTGCACACCTTATTTTGATCAGAATGAGTCCGACATGATTTTTTTGTTTTGTTGTAATGATATTAATTAGACTGGTGCTTTGATGAGTCTTGTCTAGTTAAAAACATATATTAAAAGTGCAAATTTGTGACTGAGCTCTATGCAAATCCTCAGTTCAGGTAAATAATTTTAAGAACACCATTCCCCCACCCCAAATATGGGAGTAAGGCTCAACTACTATAAATATATGGGAAATAGTTTCTTCCAAGAGGTGAATCAGATAATAGCTCTTAGAAAAATACACGGTTTCACTCTCTAGGTATCAAGCAATTGTGAGTCATTGTCTTCTACAGCAATGCCATTCAAGTGCTCAACTGTGTACTATAAAGACTTGTTGGGAGCTCATATTGAGGTGATTATCCAGAATTACCCATATATCCATCAGTGAATTATTGGAGTTCCCAAGACAGACTCTCCCATCCTCTTAGAATAACCTTCCCACATGCATTACCTTGCATTTGGCTAAATTAAAGAGCTTTTTCTTGGATTTGATCCTCTATCCAAGTGATTCAGATTTCCCTGGCTTTGTACTATATCTTATCCCACAGATCTTTATTATCTCTAAGCTTCACCAGCAGGGTTGTACAGCGTCATATGGACCACTGATACAAGTATCACAGAGCAAACAAGCTCTGAGCTCTATGAACCCTCGTAGATATGGTCCTATACATCCTTCTCAATAGCTACATCATAAGATCTATCAAGGCTTTAATCCATCTAATCAATTCCTTATATATGTATGCAAACTTCTGAACCTTAATGTCTTGTAGTATCAAGTCGAATGTCTGGAGAAAATCAAATATACTGGATCGACACATTTGCTTTTATCAGTCAGACCTTTAATCTTGGTCGAAAACATATCAAACCATTCTGGCTAACATTAATTATAATCTAGCCACTATTTATTTTGTTTACAGACCCCATAAATTACCTTTCCATTATTTTATGTGTCAGACTAATCTTTCTTGGCTGTCTACATTCTCTTTACTCTAACACTACTTACTTAAGAATTTCTCTAGTTTTTCAAAGTAGTTTAAGAAGCTATTGATTCAGATTATTCCACAGGTGGTTCTTTAAGTGAAACTTATGTGAGCCCATTTATTTGGAATTTTAAAGTTTTTGTACAAATATAAACAGTTATTAAGAAAAGTTTTTAATTGATTCAAGAGAGATTTTTTTTTTTAAAATTTCCCTTCAAATTATTTTTGTTCTATTTTCCTAAACTGAAATAGAAGCAGAAAGCTTCATTTCTGAGGACAGCTAAAAATACCCTCAAGGTTTTGGAGATCGTGCAATGTTAGTTTTGAAAACTCCCTTCCAGTGCAGGGAGTGGTGCATCCATCAGTGGCTTGCAGGGTTTCTAGGGCTACCAAACCTCTGGCAAATTAAATCTGGACTAGCAATATGGCCATTCAGCTTTTGGGAGCCCTGCCAGCATGTCTGAGCAACATTGCACTGAGCTCTGTACACACAGGCAAAGGTTAGAACCTAAGCACTCCAGTGTCAGACTGTGTTTGCATGGACCTGAAAGGAGAGTGAACGCTTCGCTCCCAATCAGGCATCAAAACCTTTTTGCACAATAGATGGAGTGGGTTAGATGATTCAGAATGAGATTAGCAATAACTCGAATGCTAACAGAGTATGTCCTAGAATAAAGAAAAGGGAAAATAAAAATGAGGTTTTATGCTACCACCTCCTCTCCTCGCCGACCGTATCTGAGATTCAAGCATCTAATTCCAGGCTGCAAGGAGAAGCCAGCCTCCACTTTAGGTCTATAACTCAATTGCTGCAATATGGGTTTATAAGAAATTTCTATAAAAATTAAGGATTTACTCCTTCTTACAGCATTACATGGAGGAGGAAGTGGTAGCATTCCCCACCCATTTTATACTGACAAATATTTGGAATACATTCAAGATATGGAAGACACTGTAAAATAACAGAATGCATTTTAGTCCAGGTCTTCACCCTTCACCACTTCACCACCACAAAAAGGTCATTATAACTTTGTATTCCCTGTCTTCTGATCCAGTAAATCTTTCTTGTTTTTCTGCTAACCAAACCAACTTAGCAGGTGAGAATAGAACGCGTCCTCTTCCCCTCTCCTATGCACACATGGAACAATATATAAACTGATAATTAAACCACTGCCTGGAAGCGAAAAATGTGAGTTTGGACACATATTTGGACACTACATCTTCTAGCAAGACTAATCTTTTACACACATGTAATGTTTATTTTGAGTATATCCGTTAGGTGAGACCTCTGGCAGGACACAAGGAGGCAAACATCCCTTTTCAGGAGCAGATTTAACTACTATCTAGCTCATCACTGAAAAGACTGGATCAATTCTAGGGCTGAAATTAAACTCTGCCTAAATCCCATTTTAGGTAAATAAATCGATTATACATCTGGCTCTTTTACCTCCCCATTTTTAATCGGTGTCTTCAAATTCAGCTGTGGCTTTACTTGCTTTGAAGTCAGTCCTGAAAGACATAGGCTGTACTATTAGCTTGTTTAAATTGTACTAGGCCAATAGGAGACATAGCAATTTAAACCTTATTTTCTGATGCTATGTTATCAAGAAGTCCCACATTATTAAAAATGTTCTTTTATCTAAGTATAAAGTCTATTTAGATACAAATTTTATCTTGTATTCTGAAGTCCAAAGAAAGACATTACTTATGAAGCCTCAAGAATAAGGATCAAATTAATCTCAGGTGTAAATTAATTCATAAATATATTTGCCCAGATATGTTCTGTCTCAATGGTTAAAACTTTTTAAAGAACCACAAGGCTGTCTTCCATGTTCCCAAAGAAAAGCATCATTTTGTGAGCAGGGGGTAGATTGCTTCCACATGGAAAAACTGGTGAAGCCTTTTAAAATTACTGATTCACAAATTGTAGTGATTGAAAGCTAATCTCAATTATAGTACTAAGGTGTATTGTTGCACGGTGTGATAATGGTATTTTCTGCCTTAAGTGGACTTTGATTCAAACAACAGGCTTGAATAAAGAAAAGAGAAAAAAGAACCAGTCATTTACTATGTGCTCATTGTAAACCTTGTAGACTTTTTTTTTTAATATAGCAGGTACAAGAACACCTGTACAGAGAGCAGGAACTTTTTTTCTTCTTTCAAGTTATTTACCTCTTTTCTAACCAGCAATTCTAAATACCTTTAAGAAGGACATGTAAGATTTGAGCAAGAGATAACGGAATTTGATTGTTTTCACTAACATAATGGTGTTGCCATACTAATTTGTAACTAGCACATAGTCATATAAAAGCTATGAATCAGTATATTATTTGAATAAATGTTAGAAGAAATTTATTGACATCTTGACTGTTGCTTTGGGGGGGAGGGGAGTGTAGGGGAAGTAAGAGTAAAAACAAGTCTGTGTCCTAAGCTAAATGTAGTTTCTAACTCTAACATAAAGTTTTAAAATGCAGAATTCTCAAAAGCAGTGCAGGAGCACTTCCTTGCAAAATAAATTTTAAAATAAACAAATAAATGTTGAAAAGGCACATCTTGGAAATAATGCCAAAGTTCCAGATGTACTATCAAGTTACTCGAATAGGAAACATAGGGAATATTGCTGCATTCCAGATACAGTACCCAATCCACAAATCCCTGGAGTAAGTGTCCAAATAACCTACGATGAAGAACAAGCATTCACCTATTCTTAGCCTTCTTCCTGGAGGCTTTCTTTTGCAGTCACTGTCAGAGAAAGAACGCAGTTCTTGACATGCCTTTGGTTAAAACAATTATTTAACGGGAATATTTTAACTTGAGCAGAATCAAGGATAACTTTACTTTTTGACATTCAGTCATTAGAGTACATTATACTATTCATCTTAAGCATTGCCAGCAGAACCTCCTCCTGTCTCTCAAAGCACCCCTGTCTTGTCACCTTCTGACTGAGCTTTTCCTCCTCACAAACAGATAAATGGTACCCCCTTTTAAATCCAGTCCCAGGCAATGACAAAATAACTTGCTTAGACCTACAGTATCTATCTGCAACAACACTGTCATCATCAATGCTCTAATACATAAGTAGGCTTTAAATGAGGATCACACTGTAAATGAATCAGTCAAAATTTCAAGACATTGATTTGGCTTCAGATGAGCAGCCAGCATACAAAACACACTCTCAGTTTCTCTATGAATGTGAGTTAAGCGAGAAAATGGAAAAAGAACAACTTCAGATTCATTCTGGTGAAAACTGAAGTAGCTCCCAGTAATCCACCGAACGAGGCTTCTTTTCACCACATGAGGATCCTTCCCTGCGAATAAGACATTGAAGTGAATTTAAATGTTACAACAACAAGGAGAATAAATTTGCACAGGACAGAAGGGCAAATCATAGTCTGGAGAGAGAAGCCAGGTGTTTGAATTCCTGCAAAAGAGACCTATTATCCAGAACAAGAAGCTTGTCTTAAATGCCAGCACTCATAAGCTTGGAAAGTCTCTGACTGAGAAACTCTTCAGAAGAACTGAAATGTATCTAGAGAACTAGATGTCATTTTAAACAGAACTATTTAGTTGGAAAAAAAAAAAGATGCTGTTTATAGGAAATGAAAGTGCTAGAAAGTCTAGCCCTAATGTGTTTTTTGGTCTGGTTTTGTTTGTTTAATACGATTGTTCTGTTTTCAGGGAAAAGAAATACAGAGCCACCCAACTCTGTTACCCTTAACAGAGAAGCATATAAAAATGATATTACTCTCTGAATTGTACATATTCTAGATGATTAGTGCTGCCGGGCTGAAATTTGCATTATCATTAGAAGTGGATATACGTTACCTCACTGCCTTCGCAAAAATTGCAGATAAAAAAATCCTATTTTACAAATTATTTAAATAACAAAACATAAGAGTCTAAGACAGATGGTCTAACAAATATTAGAATTAAGTATAATGATGCAGCTTTCATTTGCCCTACTTTGTAAATTCATAACACTATAGGTAAGTGAGTCACATTCAGGAGTTATAGTCAACATAGACAAGGACAGAGATTTAGCATTTTTATGCTGAAAGGCAATGGAATTATTTGGAGGAGTCCTGTCATACCAAAATCCTGCTTCTTCTCCTGGCTTTGTCATGAATACCGTCATCAAGTTTTTACTTTATTTATCAGTAAAACAGGGCAGCAGAAGGCTGTATCTACCTAATTCCTGAATGGTAAGTATAAGACTAGCACAGTCCATTTTCTTAACCAAGAGGATATTTGGATAATGGCTGGAGGGACAGTATGCCCTTTCTGAATATTTACACTCTGTACACGGACTATATAGGAAGCCTAGTGGAGATTGGCAGCGTTCTCTGAATCTGGCATGTACCAAAGCCTTTGGTACTGAAGCAGCTTCAGTGGTGATACAATACTCAAAAAGATCTTATCAGGCCCCTGACTATGCTCTACTGAGCGTATGTAAATGATGATTTTCAGAGGTTTATACCCCAGCCAAATCGAGAGGAATTTTCTTAAGAGACAGCAAAAGTCTCTTTGACCCAATGACTATTCTCCTGCCAAATTTTGGGTTCCTACTGCAAAGCCAAAGAACCACGCTTCAAAGAAATTATTTTACAAAAATCTGATACTGGCAAAATGGTCTGCATGGCATAAGCTCCTTTTTTTTTTTAATACATAGCTGATGTGTTCTGTTCTGCAAATGAGGAAACAAAAAAACGGCTTTAAGACAAACAAGACCACATAAATAAAAGGTATCACAGAAATACACGCAGCTGCCTCGTGCATAGTACAACTGTAGACTACAATGACACAAGGTGGGCACATATTTTTACTTCAATTAATGAATTCACTGAAAATGGAAAGTGTTAAGGAGCCAAACTATTTGCAATTTTGTGTTCAGATTTGCAGGAAAAGAAAAGGGGGAGGGAAAATGAAATTTCAGTAATTTTAGAATATTTTCTTTTCCTTTTTAGGTAGTAGTTTTACATTTTCATTTTGAAAATTTTGAAAATTTGGTTTATATTTGACCTCAAACTTTAAAAATAGGTTGAAGAATATTAAATAATACCAAAATAAAACAAAATATTTCATTCTTAGTTAAATTAAAAATCAGTTCAAACAAAAAACCCCAAATTTTTAATTTAAATGGGAAAAAAGCTTCAATTCAGCCTCTACTGTTTTTTTTTTTTTTTAATTATTCAGATTAGCAACCAAGCTCACAATCCATTTTTCTGACTACTAATGCCTAGCATCAGAGCCTTGGTACATAACTTCATCAGATGCAGTAAAATACCATGTCTCAAAACTGCTGAAAAGTTGAGATCCTTTCCCTGTTCCTAGACACACACATTCTCATTGTTTACCTTATGCTAGCTCTGGAGTTTGCCAGATTGCTCCACTAGTCCATTCAACTCACTAAAACAGCATAACACAAAGACAAGGGGGAAAAAAAAGTTTTCTACTCATTTAGTAGGTCAAATCAGCTGAGGGAAAGGGCCAAGTATGCTGGAGCCAGCACAAGGAAGGGGAAAGGAGAATGTCAGCTTCTCTTTTGGGTAACAGTGAACTACTGTTCTGGTACAAATGTATGTGAAATTTTATTCTTATAACAAAAACAGTAAGGCAAAATGCTATTTTGGAAAAAGCACACTGGACCAATCCAGCTCCTAGTTGCTTGATGCAGATGACTGCTATGACAAGCAGCTGACCAACGTATGTAAAATACACCATCACAACTGCTGAACGTGCAAGTTTACTTTCTTAACATTTTTTTTGGAGCTAATTCAGTTATATACATTCACTTGTAGCTAGGTAAACTTATATGATAAATTATGGAATGCCAGGCAAAAGCAGAGCTATGTTTTGCTAAAAAAGTGGTTTCCTAAAAGTATTTAGGAAAACTTGAAGCAAGTACATATTTCCATACTTTGCCAGAAAATACTTTTCATATCTACCTAAAACGTACAAGTTACACATTATTCTAAATTATAGCTTCTAAAAAAATGTTTACATTTCTCACATTCCTGTTACTGAATTTTCACAAACCAATGGGTGACAGACCCTTTTACTTCAGTAGGACTTAATTTCAGAAGCTTTATTTGTAGTGGTGGATCTGAAGAATTTGGATTTGCAGTGAATATCAGGCCTGAAACTGGATCCAAACAATCATATGTTTATAAGCCTGAACCAATAATAGCGGGCATTGTGTTATGAATTTACCAGCCTCTGCAGTCTCAAATGAAAGATCTTTGTGCTGAAGTTGAGATTACATACTGTAAGAACCACTACGGATGATGGATGCTTAAGTAATCACTTGCTGTTGGCCTTGGACTGTGAAGCTGCAAGAAACACTGATATGAACAAAGCTAATGCAATTTCTGCTACTTCAAGATCATTCAACTGTCTATTGATGTGAGCAGAGATTTGATGGACACAACAATCTCTGGCTACTTGCTCCCAAGAGGCACATAAACTTTACTTGCAGTTCTTTATTGTCCTAAATTTTTAATCTGAGAATAGTGGAATAGTCCAAGAATCCCTTGGAGAATAGTGATTGAACACAAAAAAAGTAGAGCAGGTTTATTAATTGTTCAGCTGAGCTGGAATAGTTTTTGCTGTAACTGTTTTCTTACATCAAGAGTTTCCAATGAGTAGAAAAGTGACAAATGTTTACAGGAGCTGGACAACACTTCTTGCAATAGTTTAAAATGAAAGAATTCATCATGAAGTTGTTCCCCCTTGAAGTATAGCAGCATGCTCTATGTGCCTACTTATTGCTCAGAATCCTGGCAGCTAGAGGTTCAAGGGCTGGAGGATTAGCCCGCTGCCCAAGTCTCAAGGGAGTTTGTTCCTTTCAGCAGCGTTAGAGTACCTAAGAAAGTCCAAATCCTAATTGCATTTAGGACCACAGCATCCTTATCTTCTTTCTGAGAAAAGAATGGTTCTCTCAGGCTCCCACAGGTGAGCCACGAACAATAGTCCCCTGGACGGTACTCATCAGGCTGCAGAACATGATCCATGTTGCAAAACATCTAAACACACAGACACCAGTCAGGCTATCCCTTCTGGAAGGTGAGGAGTCACAGTTTTCACAGTTCTAGCATCAGTGGAGGCTGGCTTTTCCATTTTATATTCTCCCAGTAGTCTTATTTTATTATAGGAATGGTTAGTGAAAATGATTTGAATGCAGAAATTTATTAACCTCCATATGACTGAAAGCTGTACATACATCATTAGAAGCATTCAAAAAAATGTCGAAACATGTTCAGTTGTTCTTTCGTAGGTGCGTCGGTGTGTTTCTGATGTCCGTGAAATGCGAGTAAGCAACTGATGTTTCTATGATATGGTTTCAACATTTTCCCCTGTAGAAAGTCTGCCTGTCTCAGACTGCATTAAGTTTTAATTATTGCAAACAGACTGGTGGGGTTTTTTTTATATGGTTTAATTATTGTTCATGAATTATAGGTATGATCTATGGACCAATATAGTCAGAAGATGAGGATGCCTTTTGATGAAATCGGAGATTTATTAGTGCTCAGCGACTGTTCATGAAGCTATATCGAAATCCAGTTATTTTTAGGATTTCAGAAGGGGGGGTTGTGTGTGTTGGTTTGGGGATTTTTATTCAACCAAACTCTGAACACTGAGCTCTTCTGTGCATCCTGCTTGTTTTACCTTCCTCCCCCCTCCTCCCCATTTCTTTCTTTCTTAATCACATGGGTGACATTGAAGCTGGGGGGACAGAAGACACACATGAAGACCCAGTAAATTGCAAAGTGACCTAAACAGATTGGAGAAAGAGCATCTAGAAGCAATGAAAAATTTGGCCCTAATAAGTGTAAAACATACTGAGCTGCAGGACCAAGTGGATTTTCTTTGACTTTATTTTCTTAATTCTGTTTTAGTAATGCTTTTTCATGTCACCGAACTCTACCAGTTAGAGGTGAAAGTGGTTGGTGTTCCTAAGAATTTTCGTTCTTTATTTTCTGTAAGAAGGTGCCAACAATATGGAAATAACTGAAAAGTTCACAGATTTTAGTAGTGGTTGAGATCTGGAAATTAATTCTTAATGCTGAGGTGTTACTTGTAAGAAAACAAAAGTGCACAGTTAGGCCACTTTTATCAATGTGTTATTTATTAAAATATATATATAGCATTGGTGAAGATACTGGATTTATAGAAACATTCAGAAGAGTCACATAAAAGGAGGATAGGCATTTCCAACATTATTCCATCTGTACATCCCAGGTCAGCAGGAAGAGTGTTCACTCCCCAAGTTCATTAATTTTGTGTCTATTATAAATCCTTGACAACTTTTCTGAGATTTCTGTGGTGTTTTGATAAAATAAATATACTTCCAGCAGGAAATATATTTATCCGAAATTTATTTACTTCATGTCGACTGGTGAACAGCCTTCTGATGTTAGATGTTTTTTCAGTATTGGACTTGTGAAAGAGGTCAACAGGTTCCAGATAATTCAACGGCATTACTCCAGCAGATCTTACGTCCAAGGTATTTATGAGTGAGTTTAGCAAATTTAAACTAGTACTTTTTCCTGGCCTTTCTAATATGTACTGTATGCCACAGATGTGTTTCTTAGATGTGCTCACTTATGCTCTCTCAGTCATTTAGGCTCTGAGTTGTAATCCCTGGGAGCCTAGAAGTAAAGACCCTAAGGAGCCTGATAGTGGTTTCTCTTAATGCTACTTTACACCATTCTAATAGACACAGAGCCATAAAAATAATGTAAATATAAATTACTCCCATTTTAATGCCTCTTTATATTACCAGAGTGATGTGAAGTGCCCTTCTTATAAATGAGAATGAGGCCTCAGGAGCCTGAATTGATGTAATTCACATGCTGATGGATGAAATGATAGGAACAAAGCAAGCAAAATATAAATCTATGAGTTTACTTCAGAGCTTGTTTAATGGGCACCTTCTTGCACTTTCCTTTTGTTCCTTGGCAACTCACTCACAGTATCTTAAATGCCCTTATGCTTATGCATACATCAGTTTCCAAAGAGGATGAGGTGTGCGGTTGTCTGGGCCTAAGGCCTTCACTCAGCTTCACTGCTTAAAAATTTCACATTATAGACCATACACTTCCTCCCCTGCCAGAGTCTGTTACCCTGGGGGTGAAGCTGGAAAATGAGAAAGTGCATTTTCTTCTGCTGGTGGAGTGTGAGTCCCAGCCCAGGCCAGTCTCCTCCAGTGTAAGCTCGGGTGGCGGGTGCAGAGGTGCTGGTGTGGCAGGGCACAGGGTTTCCCTCTGCCATTTTATCATGGAGACAGAAATTTTGTGCTGGTTTTGGCTGCGACAGAGTTAATTTTCTTCCTAGTAGCTGGTATAGTGCTGTGTTTTGGATTTAGGATGAGAATAATGTTGATAACACAGGGATGTTTTTGTTATTGCTGAGCAGTGCTTACAAAGTCAAGGACTTTTCAGCTTCTCATACTGCCCTGCCAGCGAGGAGGCTAGAGGTGCACAAGAAGCTGGGAGGGGACACAGCCGGGACAGCTGACCCCAGCTGGCCAAAAGGAATATTCCATGCTGTATGACATCACGCTCAGCATATAAAGCTGGGGGAAGAAGGAAGGGGTGAGACATTCAGAGTGATGGCGTTTTGTCTTCCCCAGTAACCGTTACGCGTGATGGAGCCCTGCTTTCCTGGAGATGGCTGAACACCTGCCTGCCGATGGGAAGTAATGAATGAATTCCTTGTTTTGCTTTGCTTGCGTGCACAGCTTTTGCTTTACTTATCAAGCTGCCAAAACGCTAAGAAGTTCTGCGCAAATGAAATAAAAACTACCTTCAAATTTGGTATTTGTTGACACTTAACCCGGCGGCGCCTGGGGATGGCCGGGCTGTGGCTGACCCCAGTCACCATCCCCGGCCCGGCCCAGCCTGGCTCGCCTCGCTGGGGGCTGTGGGACTGGGACAGGGCTGGTCAGGGAGGGAGAGCAGGGCCGCTGCCTGCTCTGTGCTCTCCTAATGGCGGCCATCTCCTCCTGGTCCGTCCTTCCTGGGCTGCCTCGCAAGGAGAGCTCCAGGGCATCAGTCTTTAACTCAGCGGGGCAGCTCCTCCTAACACACACACTCCTTCGCCGGGCAGGAGTACAGCCTTACAAAATCTGCTTGCTGCCCCATAGTATAACGAACCAAGGGGTTCTTGCAGACAAATGAGTAGGGTTTGCATCATTGCAGCCATGATTTATCCCCCAAGGGAGAGTCACTGTTGCCCCTTTTTAACCTACTCTATTGCCTTCATTTGAAGCAAAAAAACCCTATTTTTTTGCACTGTTAACAATGATACTGTGAATGTGTATGTTACGATACGCATTTTACCAATGTTTGCTCTTTGTGTTTGCTTCTTGCTTAAACGTTTTGAACAGATTGGATACAATATCTTTGGTCAAAAGTGCACAATAACAGTATCAAAGGGTGCCTGAATCACTACCCAGCTATAAATGGAAAAGCCAATCCAAGTATTTTAAATAAGTAATTAAGCATTTTTTTTAATGTAAAGCTTTCTATTAGAAATACAAGTTGCTATTAAATGTTTATTAAAGCCAAGCAGGAACTCCTGGGAAAACAGCAAATATTGACATTTCAACAAGTAGTGAAACATTTTATTTCAAATCTCACAGATTTCAAAAACATGATACTTTTAAGTGTTGGTGAAATATCAACATGTATTTTGATTATCAAACCACTTGTGTGGTGTAACAATACATAATTTATTACATATTAATATTAGCCATCATAATAATCCCATAAGAGATAAAAGCCCCGATAAATCAATTCTGGCGAAGTAATGAACAGACACCATCACTTTTTCTGTTCAAATAGAATAAATAATGACATCTAGTCAGTCTAACTCTAGAGAAATGTTGCTACTACTGAAATAGTCTGTTACAATCATTCTTCGAGACTCTTTGTTTTTCCCTAGCAGTCCAGCATGGCACCAGCTTGGCCTGCCTGCCACGCAGAGAGCAGCTCGGGAGCAGTTAGCACCAGCGGCCTCTGTGCTTTTACACAACATTTTCAATATTGCAGTTTAAACATGGCCTATTTAAGGACGGTAGCTTGTGACAGGCACACTCCACAACCCCACCCCGCCCCGGAGACGGGGGCGTTTCCCACGGCGATCACCGCCCTTTCGCGCCTCATTTTCGCGCCTTTTGTGCGGCGCGGCGCCCCCGGCCCGGGCGCCCCTCGGCAGGGGAGCAGCAGGGGCCGGGCCTCCCGGCCGCCGGGCGGGGCCCGCAGGCAATGAGGCGCCCGGGCTCGGAGAAGCTTCTGGATCGTGGCCGGCGGTGGCCACGGCTCAGAGCCGCCCCGGGGCGCAAACGGGCGCCGCCGGGGACCCCCTGGAGCGGCCTTCTCAGAGCGGCGGGTCCGTGTGCGGAGCCTCTGCCCTGGGGCCGGGGCGCCGCCGCCTGAGGAAACCGCCCGGCAGTGAGGGCCCTCGCCTCCTGCGGTGAGTGGTTGCTGCGGGGTGCCCTCGAGTGAGCCCTCGCCCCCGGGGGAGCGATGGTGCCTCTGGGCACCCGCGGGAGGGAGCGAGGGAGGGAGGGAGTTTCCCCCGAGTGAGTGAGTGTGCGGGGTTTGGGTCATCAGTGCCGTGTGTGCTGACGTGCAGCAGCGACACCCCGGCCGACTGACCCCTCGAACCTGTGACGTGTTACCACAGTGTTGGTTGATGTCGCTTTGCCCCTGTTTCTTATTGGTTTCTGTTGTGCGGTTTTGATTGTTTTGGGCAGTAAAGTCGTTCGAGTTTGTCCTTTGTTTCGGTTAGTTTTAGTGTACCTCCGTGACATAGCTGAAGAACTTATTTTTATACAATTAAATAATTGTTACCTTACCACTTTTGTGTTAAGTGGTCACAAATCAAGGGACAAGTATCCCAGCACGTTTCATTATGTTTGGAAAAATATGAGTTTCTATCTAAACACTGTTGCTCTCACTTCAATACCTTTAAACCATTGTTTTTATAAGTCAAAAGTTATATTGTATAAACTTGTGGTACTTTTAGTAGACAGTACTGAATATTAACATTTTTTTTTTCTTACAGCATTTTCCTGGTGGCTGCAGCTCTGTCGTTCTATCATGCAAAGTATGCTGGAGTGAAATGGAGTCGGTAGGTGCGTGTTTAATTAATCCAGACCGGAGATACCATGTTGTTTGCTGTGATGCTGAGCAGGGTGCCTCACAGATGAGCTAGGAACGCGGTTTTGTCTTGTCTGTTTAGTCAAAATGCAAGCATGACTACATTTACCAATAGTAACAGCGGTATCCTAACAGTATCAGATGCGTGTTGGGGGAGCAGGAGTATTTGCTTTGCACAAACAAAAATGATAGCAGACTCAAGTCAGCCTCATTTTGTTGGACCAGGAATTCAGAATATGGATATCCCATATTGTATTCAATGTCTGAACAACTTGGAAAATATGTGTATTTTTGTATATTTTTCAAAGATATGAAAAGAGAGGCCAAATCTGTATTCTGTGACTGTTGCCTCTTCAACTCTGATCCAGAGATAAAGGTGGTCCATCTTTGGACCACTGTAAGAGCTACACATAAAAGGTGTGGGTTGTTTTTTTTTTTTTTTTTTCCCCCCAGTCCCCGGTCTGATAAAATATAAATCAAACACATTCTGAGATTCTAAATTGTCTGTGTCTCTAAAATGCCTTGGGTATGAAATGTCTCACCTTCAGTTTTAAGATACTATGTAAAATACTTATGATGTAAAAAGAAAACTAATTCTGGTTACTAACTCTAGCACTTAAACAATTTACTAGCTGATGTCAGTTTTTAGTTAATCACTAGGTATGTCTACCTGTGTAATGATATGGTAAAAACGTAAGAGTGTCAAGCATGGACAGCTGATCTGAAGACATTTCAGGCCTGAGGCCTTGACAATGCAAACTCATCTATTAGTAATTTAAATATCTTTGAAACTGTTCTTTGGCATTAAGGCCAGCTGGAATGGAGTAGACCCAGCTCCACTTTTTAAAGACTTACCCTCCACAACAGTCAGGTTACATCCAAAAGGTCATTTGAGAACATTCTCCAGCCCAGGCTGATGCCTGAGCTGTGCTTAGGGATTGCTCAGGTGGATGCTAGATGAACAGGACCAAAACCATGTTAGGGGCATGTTACAAATAGCATAGTCAACTGAGATTCCAGTGGTCGAGAAGGTTCTTTGGCACTTTTTAATTTGCTTGTACAATCATATATATTTATGGCAAGAGCTTTTTTTAAAGCCTAGAAAAGAACAAAGAAGGCACTTTATATAGACCATGTCTGAATAAATAAAGCAGACATCTCAGTTCCAGTTGGACACATTCCCCCAGTGTCCTATGAATCTGAAATGCCTTGCATTTTCAATTAATAAATTGTTTAATAAAATTGCCATTTAACTTCTGTTTCATAAAATATATAAATCACATTCCTTGATTCTTTCTTTGTAAGATATATTTTCTATTTCTTTAATCATTGTCTTAGGTAGTCTTTGAAATTTCTCCAGGCTATTGACTTTTTAAAAACTGGAATCAATGAGAAATTAACATAGTATTCCTGAAGTGATTACGTCAGTGCCAAAAAAACCCCAAAACCTCAACAAAGTTCAAGATAGCTTTAATGCAACTTGATCTGTCTTTCAGAATACATCTAAATAATGGTGTTGCACTGGGAACTTGAGTTTAAATGATTATTTATCCAAATCTTTTGCAGAGTTTCCATCCTTCAAGTATGGCTGCATTTTTCTATTCTTAAAGATATGGTTTTATACTCAGTCATACTAAAAAGCATATTGTTTATTTGCAGCCATTTTACTAACAATAAAACACTTGTTCATTTACTGCATGCTGATTCTCTAATCCTTGTGCCAACCACAGATGTTATCAATAATATTTTCTTCTAATTAGTTGCTAAAACATTAAATAGTGTAAAGCAATGAACAAACCCTTCTAGGTCTTCAGTAGAAACATGCCTGATAAATTAAAAAATTAGAAAACCTGGGGTATAACTGAGCTCTTCTAGATACCACATCAACCTTGGAAAGAACTGTTTATCTCCTTGTGACAGAAACTATTCGTTGAAGATGGAAAAGTTTTAAAATTACATGTAAAGCCTCTCTATCTTCGATTTCTACATCTTGAAGCAACAGCATTGATATCAGCTAGAAGGCACTCTGTGAAGAATTTATGTAGTTAGGAAGGAGAAAGTTCAAGCTTGTATTCAACCTAATCTCCATATGCAGAATAAAAGGAGGATGTTTTTCAGATTACTTTCAAACAGGAAAATCATAAAATCTGTACTGAAATCTGATCTTTATTTTAATAGCATGTTGCTAAGAAAATTACCTGCTGGCATTGTTTTTATGAGATATTATGGAAAATAAAGTCTAGTTAGATATTTTGTGTAAATTGCAATGTAAAACTAAGAAAATCCCGTTTTTTGAATGTGTAAGGGCAGGCTATAATTTCACTGTATGTGCCATATTGGCTGCTCCGTAGAGGAAGGTGAGCCAGGAGGCTAGCATGACACAAGGCGGGCACAGGACAGGGATCTGACCAGCAAGGGTGCAACCTGGTAACAACCAAGCAAGAGGAGCAGAGCAGGTCTGGTGCCAGTATGCAGGGTCAGCCAACAGCTCAGTGCTCCTCAGACCAGACTAGGGTGATGAGGAAGGTCCCAGGTCAAGATGGGAAGTTGAGCCAATGGGGCAGAGGTCAGAGCCGGCTGTGCTAGGTGCATGGCCAGGCCCCGGCAGGGCTGCAGTGTAGCTCAGGCGGAGACCAAGGTTGAGGGCCTGAACTTCAGTGCAGCCCCAAAGGGAAGGGGAAGCACAGCTCTTTCTCACAATACTCTGAACGAACGTTGTACAGCTGCGTACTGGCACTGACCTTGAGCATAGGCAGCTATGCCCTAGGGGTGTATTCAGGGTCTTAACAGGCAGTATAGATAAGACAGCCCTATTTTAGGAGGGCAGAGAGCTATGGGGATGCAAGCTGTGTGATGTCACTTGCCCTCAGGGGCAGCAACCGGTCATGTTACCAGCTGGTACAGACATAGCCTCCAGTAGTGGTTTGCTGAAAGACAAGTACAGCAGAGCTCATGCTTTGTCTATATCACAAACAATGCAACCTACCAATTAAAACAAGCTCTTTCTAGGTATTTGCTACAAGGTCACTTCCATCAGTATACAGAGCATCTGCTTAATCCATTGAGCAGATTTAATTGTAGCACACAACCAGGAGAAAAACCTGCAAAAAAAGATGGGGAACTCGATGGAGTTCTTGCATTTTGTTGTTTCTTTGTTTGTTTGTTTGGTTTTTTTAAAAAGATACTTTCTAAACTGGGTGCCTTGCCATCCAGATGGACATGACTGCACTGTTCATTTTGCATACACTTGGCAGCTTACCTAAGGTGAAAATACATATCTCAAGATCTCGCACACCTCAGGAGATGGATGTGTTGACAATGAGGAGATGCTGAAAGGAACAATACCTTTTTATACTTCCACAATCTGTGATTTGTGTGTTTTTTGTCTCTGTTCTTGATCTTCGTTGTCATGTGCCATATTAAGCAAGAACAGCAAAGAGCAAGTGTGCGTGGCTTTCATCAGCACATATCTGCAGTTTGTCAATGTTACCATTTCATGACTAATCTTTCCTCTCTGTTAATCTGATTAGACTGTATGTCAAAGCTTCCTGTAAGTCAGCTTGCTGGTAATAGAGTCCAGCCAAGGAAGACTTCATTCCTGCAAAGCACTCTGCTTCTTTTTCAGCTGAAGTTGCATGGCATCATCACTGATGTCAAATCAGTTTTGTTGTACCCTAGATAAAAGTCAATAATTTGCATAAATAATCACGTGAAACTTGCCATTTTCCTCATTACTGGTATCATGAAAGAAAGTTTTAGCTTTAGACAAAACATGGAATGGTTTTGAGCACGCAGTTCCTTATAATTTTCCCTGCTTTATATTTTTCTTTACTTACTGCCATATTGCCAAATTGTAGCTGTTATATAACTGTTGTGATGAGTTTTGAGCAAATTGAGTGATCTGCATAGCAGTCAGCTGGAATCACAGCAATGATTTAAAAGTCACTTGAGCAGGTGACAATAATGCAGTTAATATGGGCCTTCCCAATCCACCTCTTTCTTGTTTGGTTGTTCGAACATGGTGCTGGTGATTGACTGACTGGTCACAGCTTGTATGTGAGGTTATGAAGCAGATATCACTACTATCAGCACAATCTGTTCTCTATCTGTTCAGCACATACAGAAGACAGGAGGCCCTGTTCCCCATATGTCCACTGAAGTCTACCAGAATAAGAAACCTCTCAGATTTGAAGACATCCAGCTCCTGTTACACAGACTTTCTCTTTTCTTTTCCAGGCCTAGCATAGTACATAAATTATGCTCAAATTTAGGAAGCACCTTGCAAAATAAAAGATTATATGCATTCAATGATGATTTATATCTTACCATATTTTTTATGGTTTAATATTGCTTCCAGTAATTAATTTTATTCTTTATTGCAAAGCTAGACACAGGAAGACGGTGTTCTTTAAAAGCGATTACCGCTGCAACAATTGCATGCTTCTTCAGTAAGTTAATTTTCAATCAGTACAGTAATGTTTATTGCATTTGAAGCTCCCTGTTTACCAGGGAGATATGGAGATACAGCTGGCTTTGGACTTTTCATTACTACTCAGGCATTCCAAGTGATAACACTAACTTCCTCTGGTCACCTTTGCAACATCTTATATTTGGTTAAGATGATGTCCTTATGTATATAGTGCATTATCCCTTGACTCCAAGCACAGTATAGCGTTATCTTTTTTTTAATAAGGCTTGTAATTCCTTATTTTTTAACTTTTAATGCAATTCATTAAATCCTTAAAGTACATAAAGGAGTAGTAACGCTTTGTAGAATTATTTCCTTTCATAAAAAAAAATGATAGTGTGATACATATAGACAAACTAAGAAATCTCTTTAAAATGCAAGATAGAATAGAATTCCAGAAAAAAGTTACCCCACTAATTGTTAGTGATTAATTGCTAAATTTATACAAAATTATCAAGCAAGGAACTAATTGCTTTCCTGCATTAACTATTATATAAATATATGTGTCATTTTTCCCAGTATGGGGCTGATCTCATTCTCGCTCAGATCAATAGTAATTTTTCAATTTAGCTCAACAGGTGTTAGATAAGCTTTTCTGGGAAAAGTGTCTTCCCTCAAGCTGATTAAAAACAGAGAGACTTTCCATATAAAAAGACCTCTACATGATTATCCCCTGTTAAAGTAACAATGCAATTAGTATTTGCATGTTACTCTACAGGTCACAGTTCTAAGGGCTTGTACCCAAAGTAGCACCATCCTCCTGAGATGCATTCTGTGCTTTTTGCAAGGCTGTTTTCTTGCACTCTTTTTGGTTTGAAAATATACAAAACTTCTCCAAATACAGAAAATTTAGCAGCGGGAGTCATTGTCCTAGAAGTATTGTGAATAGGTTGAGGGGTTTTTTATGGCAAAGTATTGTTTTGCTTCTCACTGAAGAAGACGCTTCAGTATATTTCATTATTAATTTTAAAGTTATTTTAGATCAAGATGTTCTCTGAAGGACTCCTAGTTGAAGCTATGAATTGGGGGCTGGTTACATCTGTTAAAAAGATATCCCATCACTTTCATCACTTGTATCTTTCATAAAGCATATTTTTAGACATTAAGAAAGAAAAGAAGTTCTCTATGTATCAGTCATCTCTCAACAAAATACCTAGTATGTGAGATCATACAGGCAGCATTTATCACAGAAGAATAGAACAGTTTGCATTGGAAGGGACCTTTAAAGACCACCTAGTGCAACCCCCCTGCCATGGGCAGGGACATCTTTCACTAGACCAAGTTGCTCAGAGCCCCATCCAACCTGACCTTGAACACTTCCAATGATGGGGTAGCCACAGCTTCTCTGAGCAACCCGTGCCACTGTCTCACCACCCTCATAATAAAAAATTTCTTCCTTTACGTCCAATCTAAACCTACCCTCTCTGTTTAAAACAGTTGCCCCTTGTCCTGTCTCTACAGGCCCTGGTAAAAAGTCTCCTGCCATCTTTCTTCTAAGCCCCTTTTTAGTATTGAAAGGCCACAGTAAGGTCTCCACAGAGCCTCCTCTTCTCCAGGCTGAATAACTCCAACTCTCTCAGCTTTTCTTCATAGGAGAGGTGTTTCAGCTCTCTCTCCATTGACTTGTGCTTTTTCCTAATCATGTTAAAATGTAAGTTAAAATTTACATTGCTGTCCCTCCACACCATAGCATACAAAATTTCTCACAAAAAGAATGAACACAAGTAAAATTTAAACTGTACTTTATCTCTAAAGTAAAACTGTGCAGTTTACTGTTTGATCTGCTGAAGTATAATTAACACTGTAAATTAAGATAAATTATTTTTTTCTACCTTATTTGGATTATTTGAAATAAATATAGTTAGATGATTATCAGCACATTTTGTGCTGCTGAACTGATCACTAGGTATATCACTTCATAAGTAACAATATGTTGCTCACCTGATACCTGCTTACATCAGCTGCTTCTGGATTGCCAGATTTACTTAAAGGCTCTGAGATACCTGAGGTTTTTCCATCCACCTTGATAGCATGCTAATATGCAACCGTAGACCCACTCTCAGATTATTAGCTGAGTTTCACTAACTTGTTGGATTTGCATACAAAAGTCTTTAGTAAAATCACTAACTTAAAATGAAGATGTAAGATAAACATCAAGAGTCTGGTAGATCCTTTGTGGTGCTTGTACAACAATGTTTATAGTTGGACTGAACCAAAATGTAACCCCAGTCTCTGAAGCTTTAGCCTCTGAAGGTTATTTTTATCCAATACCAGGTTGGTGAACTGCTGTTGTTTCTTATGTTTTAAAAACTAAAACACTTCAGTATTGGAGTTTCTTTTTGTTTTGATCAGTTTCCATTATAAGACTATGTTGGGCTATATTAATATACTTCTGTGCCATGTCTGCATTGCATTATGTTTTTTTTCTTTTACTCTCTTTATGTTAAATCCTTTGAAAGATGTAAATATCTTCAAATTTTCTCCTTCAAAATATCTCCTTTCAAGTTGGAAGGATTTTTGGGGCAATCTGTCCAAACTCATCTAGGTCCCCAACATACCCCCGAGCCCATCCTACTCTGAGTCACAAGTCTGAGCAAAGCTATTCTTGGCATACTGTACCAGTTTATATGCAAGATGAAGGGAGATGTGCAGTTTTCTTTGAGTGACTGAAATAGCATTTTCAACCTGATTCAGTAACACTGAAGCTTCTGCTCAATTTTCTCATTAGTACCCTGACTTACTGGGGTAGGTTCAGTTGTTAGTTCAGGAAATTGTGAAACCAAAGATTATAGTTTTGTTTATGGATTAAGTACTCCTGTATTTTGGGTGACATGAAAGAGGCCTTTGTGAAGTTAATGATTCATCCAGTGATTTCTGAATCACCGAATATCCTAGATAAGAACCTAAGCAGTGACAGTTCCAAAGAATGAGAAAGTATTCATTGTGTAATATACAGCACGGTAAAGTGCAGTTTGGGGGTTTATGTAGTGAGATTTCTGTTGGCACTGCATCTTCAGTGCAGAAATTCAGCTACATAATCTATGGCTCCTTGAAGAAGCATTTTTTATTTGACGTTCCGGTTTTGCATTCAATAAACAGGCCGTTTCATCTGAAAGCCAGACAAAGCTAAGGCATTCTCTGGAACCTGAAGGTTTGATGTGTGATATATTTGATCTGACCTCCCTTCCCCATGTAACATTATACCTCTAAGATAAAATCCAAAATCACATACATGACAGAGACATTTCCCTGCTATAATAACGTGCACATCTTAAAGCTTGCTGAGATACTATTTTGGCATTGTGGGAAAAAAAAAAAAAAACAACACCACAACACAGTAGGCATCTCAAAGAGAAAAGGGACATTGAAGGGAAGAGAAGACTGTCTACAAAGTAATCAATGAGACAAAAAGATAAACACTCTATTGAAGCACTGAATGTTCAGTGTGTCTTATACAATTCTTTTAATACAAAAACAGAAACTGACACTTGATTTAACTGAGAAATTAGATAACTCTGACTTCAAAGGAGGAGGAGAAGATTGAACAGACAGATGAAATCAGCTATAAAAGGGTGTTCTTCACCTATCATCAGCAAAAAAGATACTGAAGATTGAGAACCCTGCCAGAGATCACTGATGACCAGAACAACCTAGTTTATTAGGAATGTTCTGATACCGTAAGTGCCCTAGTAAAATAGTTAATCTCATTTAAAATGTTACTTTATTCTTTTTTATAAATTAGGACTGACTCCCCCACAGCTGTAGTTTCTTGTCTATTTCAGTGCAGTCTCCCTGTTCGTTTGTCTAATTTTCCAGAAAGCATTCAGCGTCTAGCAGGTATCCACCACGAGGCTGAATTATCGAACCTAGCTTTCTTTACTTTTCTCTGAAAAATGAAGAGAGTCTTGAAATGCATGAAGGTAACTCAGTGAGCTGTTACATTATTAGAATAATTAGAAGAAAGTCAGTATAAGAATCAAATTTCTTCTATGCATGGCAGAAGTAAGGAAAACTTAAATTCCCTGAGCCATTTTAGTTGCTGCAGCTGTAATGATTTTTTTGGTAGAAAAAAGACAGGATTTTTATATTTGGTAACTACTTAGAAAACAATAACACACCTTCAAAATATTTTTTAATATTATTGGACTTTTAAGGCAGGTAACAGAAGGAACTGTGGGAGAAAACAGATAAGAACTTTTTCTTTATTCTGACTTGTGGGTTTATTGATTTTACCTTTATCTAAACACATGTACTTTCTTTTGAGACTAGAAAATCTTAACTTCCACATAATCTTAGGAACTGATATAGTGATTCAAAAAGTGCTACCTTTTAACACAAAATAAAACAATTATACCTTAATTCTTGGGAATGTTGGTTAGTTAGCTTTTATTTTCAAGCATCATAGCAAGCACAGATGATGTTTTTCTCCAAAGTTTCACTGACACCTGCTTTGTATGCATCACGTCTATGCATCTTGGTGATGTGTCATCTTTCTCCTCCTTGTCACAGTTGAATAAAGGACCTGGCCATAAACTTAACCTTAGTATTAAATATTTGTGCCAAGAATCTGTGCTCTGTTTTCTGAGCACTGGAGTTACTAGTCAAAATACAGGTCTCTTGAAAAGCAATGTTGATTCTTCCCAGCCTGCATAGTGTCAATGCTGTTTGCTTGCCTGACTTTAAGCAGCAGTTAAATTTTTCTCTACTTTTGTTAAAAATTAATGAGATCAGAAGGACATAAACTTTGTTGTTCTAAATTGCTTCTAAGTATTTTCAGGGCATGCTATATGTGAAAGCCTTTGAGCAACAGAAATATATGCCATTTGAGAATCTAGAGCTCCTATGCTGAACTCAGATTCCATAAGTGGTAATAACATTTTACAAGACGAAGAGAGAAAATGTTTGAGGAGATCTGTTCTAGTGAGATGATAGAAAATATGCACAAATCATTGGGAGATAATTTGTCCAGGAAAGGGAATGAGACAGAGGAGAGAACAATCCAAACCAGGTACAGAATAACCCAAGTAATGCATTGCCTCCAAAAGCCTTCAGAAATTAGATTTTGAGATCTTGTGTCATCTGTGGGATGCAGGAGGCTGCCTACAGCTTTTTCTCAACAGAGAACAGTTGGAGGGGATTTGATCTCTCTTCTTATAAGGAAGGGATTACTACTTGGGGTGGAGTTTGGCCACTAGAGAGGAAGAATGCAGTGCTTAAGTCACCTGATCAGAAACAGATTGATCAGTTACACTAAGAATTATTTTCAGCTGCTTTTACAAAAATTATCCAACTAAGAAGCTAGCTGTTAGATGCGAGATACATATGTTGTGTAATAAAAACAATACATATAACAGTAGTTCAGGCTTCTTTAACCCTTAATTTCTCCATAAATAGATGAGAGCATTTCTGTCTTTGACACTGAGCAGTTTTACCAACAGCACAATACAGTTTTGAATTTTTTTGTGTTGACCTTCTGTCAAGTCAAAAAAACTCTGGTGCATCATCAGGCCTAATGTGTCCAGTGAAATTAACATACAATATTTACTCACAGCAGGTCTGAATTTGGTATATTAATTTTAATTAGAAAATAAAATGTGAAGACAGATTCTTCCTGATGTAAACTAAACTGACCACAGTAATTAAGAAAACTGACATCTTATGCCCCATGTACAAGTCACAAAGGATCACGAAGAGAAATCCTAAAAATAAAGCTAACAGAAGATGGTGTAATAAAATATAAGAAAGATGTAGGAAACAACGAAAGAGCACCGTGCATCCTTCCCAACAGGAGGATGATGATTCCTGCAGATCTTCAATTATATCTCTCAACATAATTCTTCAAGAAGAAACACACTTTGAAAATTCCACAGAGGATGTTTCTGGCAGAAGAGATATCTAAGATCAAAGTTTTGTCGTAGTAACTGAGCCTAAGGACACAGATAAGAATCAGCAGGCAGCACATACGATTAAAGCCAACCTGAAGGTACAGCAAGCCACTTACGGGTGTTGCTCTAGCCATTTGCACCTGGCAAAAGGAACTGGGATGCTCAGTTAATACTTGTAGATGAGAGCCATATTTTACTATGCTGTTTCTGGTCATCCTGAAAGTCTGACTGTGTGGAAAACATCTAAACCATCTGGATCCATGTAGTAGAAAACAGACTCCTGGGGAAAAAATAGAAAAAGCTCTAGATAGATGGCTCTTAGAATTAGCCATAACTGGACATTTACTTTGATGATAATGAAAGATCAGATTACGTACAAACATATTACTCCCATAATTAGTTTCAACATTATACTACCAGAACAGGCAGCATTATTAACTTAGTTATACACACCCAATGTTTGGCTCCGACAACCCTAACCACTGCTGTGATTTCCAGACACTAGATGAGAGCGTGGTTTCTATGCTTAAGATTAAAAATGAAAATTTTATTTTCATTGTTGAGGACTTAGGTTTTGCCTCTACCCAAATATGAGTATTTTCATTATGTATAGTTGTATTTTTTCTCTGTATGGCATGTGCTTAGAGTTCAGAGAAAGAAATAACAATTTTAAAGAGAAGACAATGATGAGTTTATTAATTTATGTTAGTAGCTGGGTCATGGTAAAAGGTTATATTAGGGGAACTGTTTCAAAATTAAATTTTCACAGCAAAATGAATTTTTATCTAAACTCAATTTTTCCATGGGAGAAAGCAAGTTTAGACCTCTTTTTTTTTTTTTTTTTTTTTACTCTTTTCCAAATAATTTAAAATTATTTCTCCCTTGATATATCACAATGAAATGAAAAAAAAATCATTGGACTTTCAAAGTGTGTAATTTTGCTTCTTGTGGGGGGAAAAAAAGTATTTTTTGAGATTTTAAGTTTGGATCCTGAAGGGACCAAGTGAAAGGCAGCTACATGGGAAGTATTCATTAAGTTAAAGATGTCCAGAGGAATTTAAAGGAGCTATGCAAGTAGCTCCAAATGAAGTTAGGATTTGGAAACTTTGGGGCTGACACCTTCCAAAGAGCCCGAGTCCAAAACGGAATCAGGAAACATGAAGCTCTTTTCTTAAAGTGGATTAATTCAAATGCAGGAGCATCTCTGGAGAAGAGCACATACTTCAAACTAATTTCATAGAGCTGTATCACGGCAGTCTACTTTCAGATAGATTAATTTAGGGACATAATATCACCAGAAACACTGTTGGTAAATCAGTGATAATGAAAATTAGGCTCTCTTGGCTGTTTTCACAGTTCACTACCTTTTGTACATCTGCAATATGTCTGTCTCCTCACCAGAACAACTTTCACTGTTCTGTACATTACTGACCAGAATTGTACCAAATATGGATGAAGACAGTGTCTAAGGGGTGGCTAAACAAGTGACTGTGGAGAAATTCCAAAATGTGTTGCTATAGCTGTGTTATTAAACAAATGACATTAGCATACAGAATAAGAACATTATAATAGCTTTTGTTATTCAGGCTTAGGCTACATGAAGGTTTGTTACTATGCTGATATTATGTATCTGTGGGATTTAAGCCAAATGCAGCCTTGCAGGATCTTCAGTAAAATTGCTTGAGTTTCATGCTCTCACTGTGGGATGCAAAACATTGTCTACTCAGTTAAGTAAATGTATCTTACATACCAAACCAGATCCCAACATGGGTACAAGATGGTCTTCCTGTCTGTTTTGTTTATAAGTTTCTTTGTTTCAGTACTGAGTCCAATTTCAATTATACATACTGTTCTTAATACCAGTGAAATAGACGGTTGCAATAGCAGGCACAATTATAGCAATGTATTAAGAGGAGGGTGTTGTTTCAGAGCAAAATTCAGTGCTGCTTAACAGTGTCTGGTTGATGATGCTGGTTGCTGGATCGAGCTTTTATTGATACCTCCTTGAATGTATCTCTCTGTAGTGCTTGATTTGTGAACAGGGTAATCTATGAAAATAACAAATATCCAAGAAAATAGTTTATCCATTAATGGCATAAATATTAACTGTCCAGAAAGGACTTTCCAGGTTGCTAATTTATTCTAAACTAAGAGCTGGTATTTCCAGAATAGCTGAAGATGTGGTATGTTTCGTGCTGTTTCACAGACCTGATGTGTGTAGAGAGAACAATACACGCTGGACGTGCCATGGTTGCACAGTGAGTGTTGCAATCGTCTTTATCAGACTTGACTGCCTACATTCTCTTAAAATAAGGAACATATGGTTCCAGGCATCTGAAAATGGCATATGTCTACACAATAGTTTATAGTGGAGTGAAAAGGTACTCAAAGGTATAGATATAAATGTGCTGTTCCAATACAGTAAGCATTGTAGCATTCAGTAGAACACTAAGTAAAGTTATCCTTTTTTTTGTCATTAGACCTTTCCTCTGGAAGCCTGTAGCAAATTACAGTGTCTCAGAGACATTTTCTTCAAAACAAAGCATCATCTCTTCACACAAAGATCCATGTAATGTAAAGGAAAGAATAAAAACTTTTTTATAGGTACATAAGCTCTAATACATATTTCTTTCTTAGCTGTATTTAATACCTTCTTGCCAACTTCTGAAATCCAGTTGCCTTCATTATTGGTTTGGGACTAAAGCCTAATTATTGCAAGTTTTGTGCTTCTAGCTAACAGAATCTTCTAGACAGCATGGGTCTGGAGATTTTACTTGAAACACTTTCCAGGAGTATTTTTCTAGTTCATACTTATTTCCCAGAAATGTGAATGCTATTTCAAAATATTTCAAAAAGTTTTTAAGTGTGATAGTTGGACTACTGTTTTATTTGTATTTACCTTTCTTAGAGTCTAAAAGGCCTAATAACATTTGAGTTTTCCCATAGTAACAAAAAAATTCAGCACATTGGGCCTAGATAACAAGTAGCACAGAATAAGGTAACAGTGATTATTGCCTGGCAAATGAAAATGCCACAAGCTGCCTTCAGCTAGAATAGTAAGTGGTTGAACAGCCCAAGGCTCCGTTAAACAAATGACCAGCAAAACCTGTCAGCACAAGTAGGTTAACTTTCATTTTTAAATAAATGAGTACAGCAAAATAAAGATCAGTGGGCAGGTATGCAACATTGTTTTCTTGATACCTCCAAAAGAGTTAACAAAAATGAATTGAAAGACAGGAATACTGTAGAAGAAGAAGCAAGTTCTTGAAGTATACTCTTCAAAAACATTCAGTAGCAAAAATGAAATTTTGGAAAAAAAATGAAAGGGGAGTGAAATGCATTTTTTCCAAATATTAATGATATGCTAAGAGAAAATATAACAACAACTGTGCAAATTACAGTTTATTTTTAACTTCCAAGTCTGTGAAGGGGGGAGAAGATCCTACTGTGTGATAAAACTGTCTGCTAGGAAAAAGTTAACAATCAATCTGCAATAATAGTTTTCATGGACTACAACAGAGAAACTGCCATCTCATTTGCAGAATGTGTTAAAAAAATCTCATTACGTCCTTCAGACAAAAGTATAGAACTTAAAAACCAAGACTGAAATCTTTGAGCATATCAGGAAAAGGGCAGAAGGAGTAGCATGGGGTAGATGGACAGATGGATGAATGGACAGATATACATCTTTCATTTTGGTCCTTCATGTATATCCTACTATGTCAAGTACGTACTATCAGAACAAATGGTTCATCAGCAACTGGCTTTCACTTTAAGGGAGAGTAAACAAGTGAGCAGCCACAGAGGAGAGTTAAGAATTTTGATTCACTGAGGATAGTGGTCATTTTAAGATAAGTAATTTTGCATGAGCATGTATCTTGTTGCTCTGTGCGTCTTAATGTTCTGAAACTGTGAAACATGAGAAGGCATACGTAGCGTTGCTTCTTTCATGTTGAATTACCTACCTGGATAAGCCAATTATTACAGATTTTTGTTCTTTATGTGGAAACCATAAAGTGGTTTTTAAGAGAACCATTAAATACTTAATGAGGGCAGCATATAATGTGTATCATTATATTAAGAATAGAGAAACAGCAAAACAAACTAGAAATGAAATATAAAATTAAATAATTTTTTAAAACTGGCATTATTCAATTGAAAGCCTACAATGATATTTTTAGACCATGTTTCTTCATGTGTTATTAACGAAAGTGTTTAAAACATCTCATAGAAAAATATGTCATACTTCCTTCAACAGCACACCAGCTCTTATACTGACTTTTTTCTGGCCATCTACATTTCACTGTTTATGCCTCTCAGGTGTGCTGCCTCAAGGTCAAAGTAGTGCAAATTCATACTCACTTCACTGCCAGTTTTGCTCTTCCAAGCAGTTTCAGAATAAGCTCCAATTCTATTTACAATTTGTCTCTTGCGGGAAGGATGTTGGTTGTCATTTTTTTTTTCCTCAGTACTATGATGTGGAATAGATATGTGCTGTCATGCTTCTGAGAGATTTGAGGAAAGCAAGCAACTGATTTCCAAACCAGACTTGGGCATTTATTACATATCAACGTGAAAGTAATAGGAAAAATAAAGAAAAAAAATTGGGAAATTACAAGATGTCCCATATTTTGAATACTGTCCTTCAAAAATGCTGGAAATTCAGCACTCTTTCCAGAAAATGCATTTTTTTGTGGCAAATTAATTGGTGTTAGCATTAAGAATTGCTTATTTGTTTGACTTAATAGTTATTTGGTACTGTTTTGCTTCGTGGGGGGGTGTTGTTTTTTGTGTGTTTTTTTGTTGTTTTTTTTTTTTAAAAAAACTTTTTCTCAGAGCACTGTTCGTTTATTAGATACTTCAAACTTTGGAACTATAAACAGCCATAAGCATAGGGTGGTCAGACTTTCTCTTCTGCTTATAACTCTCCTTCTTTCTGCCAATACAGATTCTTTTAGGCATTTTGCTCTTAAATGATGTCTCCCTGTCTTATCCCAGGAGACAGCACAAATGGGATTTCCTAATAGATGCAAAACTCACAGAAATTATGTGAATGTGGCCCAACTATTCAGTCTAACAGGTAGGAAAATCATCATTCTCTAGTATAATAAAAGCTATCTTTTGTCTTCTCTGTCAGATAATGAAATGACTCCAGAAAAATCGGTATCAGGAAGAAAGCTCATGGGATGTACAAGAATACAAAGTTCAATATTACTTTTCTACTGATTCCTTTACACAGTGCAGCCTTATGCTCCTTTAACTCTTCTGGACAGAATTTACTCCAAATCATGGCACCTACAAAGATAATAAAGAATAAAAAGAAAAGGACTTTAGGGTCTTGCTGGACAGCAAGCTCAACGTGAGCCAGCAGCATGCCCTGGCAGCAAAAAAGTCCTACAGCACGCTAAGTTGCATTAAAAGGAGCATAGCCAATAGAGTGCTGTGTGAAAAAAACGCAAACATTTTTTATATTTGGGGAAAGAGGAAGGTTGTCAATAGCACAAACCAGTGAGTTTTACCAGCAATGTGTTTTCTCAAAAAGCCTACTGAAAGTAAATCTCTCTTGTCATGTAAAGGACACATCCCATGTATCATATCCTGCCGGGTACTCTATTTCACTTCTTTTATATGGTGCAACTTCTATAGTAGTTGAAGACATTTTAGTTCAACAGTTAAATGACAAGTCACATTTACATGGCAATTCTCATACATGTCCTTTACCAACTGACAAATAACAAGAGCCATTATGATAAAAAATGCAGTCATTTCTGCTGTTAGCATATAATAGGCAACAAAAAAGTTCAGAGTATTAGATCTTAATGATTTTTTATTTAACTAGATCAGCTTAGGTATAACTGGAACAGAAATTTTGAATAGGTAGACCATACAATAATTGGAATTTGTATAGCTATTTTTCAAAAATCCTATCATTTATTTATTTTTCATCAATACAGTATTACATAAAAATAACATGAACTGATAACAGACAGAAAAGCTGTACCATAAGATAAAAGATTCAAATAGCAATACCATCTTCCTCTGCTTTTCAGCACGGGGTTTTTCAGATAGGAAGCATGACAGAGACAAAGGGGCCCAAAAGTTTATACGTAGGCCAATGGTGAACTCAAGAGCCATAGCCTAATCTCTTAATGAAATGTTAAGATGCTAACAATGAAGACTTCCTACCTAAAAGCTATTTTAGATCTTATGTTAACAGTCAACCTAACAACTTCGAGGAATAAACTGGGACAACCCTTCAGTCCCTAGTGGTAGCCATTTCTGGTCATCTGGCTAATCATGGTGATGGCACAGCAAAGCTCTTGCCTTTTTAATCAAGTATAAAACTCTCAGTACTTTACAGCTGTACTTTTTTGGAAAGAAAAGAAAGTTGAGTAGCAGTGATTGCCATTGAAATTAAGGGTGAAATATGCCAGAAAATAATCTGGGCACTATGAAACATCCTAACAGCAAAGATATCTGAAAGGTTGTTATGAATCAAGACATACCATTAAATACGTATTTGGGATAAACACAGTGAAAAAACTATGATTTCCATTTTAGAAATGCCAGTATAAATTATTTTTCTTTTCTGCGTTTCCAGTTTACACAGCTTATTTTCTCAACCCACTATTTTCTAGTCTTGTTTCAGAGTTAAGTCAGAATCTAGTCACAGTGACAATCTCACCACACAATTTTTTAAAATCCATTTTAGCAAAGGATGTTAAGCAAATGCTTAGCTTGAGAAAACATTAGAAATTATCATTCTTTCTGAAGAAGCCATATATTGGGAAATGTTTTTAAGGATTACATTCAAGAACTTGGAGACTAACTTGTGCCTCCCAAAAATGGTATGTACATATGGAATGATTTCATATACAAATACCAGATTTGTATGCACAGGTGCAGTTGTGTGCATGTCTGCAAGCTCAGACCAGCCTTCTGTTTTTGAAAAATCGGCATTGTAAGTTGAGCACCTGATTGAACCTTTCCTATTTCTGTTATGCAGTACTTCATTCCAGAAGTAGTTTTTATAGACCAGTGTATACTGAAGAGGCTAGTGGTGCCATAACTGCCTCTTTGCTCAGTTATATTTCTTTCTTAGCAATAGAGATTGTTTCACGGATGCAATGTCTGTTTTGCCCACTTGAATAACTGGTACCATGAACTAACCCCTTGTTCTGAGAAAGTGTGGAATGGAATATTACTTCTGGAATCAGCTGTCAGCAACTCATGGCCCAGAGGACTCAAAGGAGGCTCTGAAAAGACTACCCACAAGCTATCATTTTATAGCAGCATAAGAAGATTGGTTCCAATCCACAACATTGCATATCCCAATGCTTCTTGACCTCTCTCTTCCTTGTCAACTCAGCTCTTCTGATCAATATGTTTCAGGAGGTAAAGAGAGTTGGCTTGTCCATCCTCTTATAGGTGAGAGAAAGAAGGACTACATGACATGTACTTATTCCTGCATGATGGGGCCCTCTGTTGAGGTAGTCCGTGCACAATCAGGTAAAGCAGTTTCTGATTCTCCCATATACCTTTGTGTAGATGATCAAGTCAAATCAAGAGCCAAGTCCATTTTATTTCACTCTCTAGAAAGGGAAATTTATTAGAAATCTTGACTTGAAATGTCTTTTTTTTTGTCTTATATTCTGCTCCACAGTTTTCCCTTTTTGCTCTACCCTTGCACTTCCTTTATTTTTCAGTCTCCTAAATACTGAACACTACACCATTAACACAAAGTAAGTTATAAATGTTCATACACACATGATCAGCTATTATCTTTCTAAGCTAAAAACAGATTATGCTACTAAATAAAAATAGGAAGTTATGTCGTTATAACAGTTTCAGGCAAGTAAAGACATGGGGCATTAAGGAAACATGATGGACAGGGACTGAACCTTGCAGTTGAATGAGCAGGATAAATGATAACAAGCTTTAGTGATAGCAAGACTAAACAACAGGCTTCACTAAGGAAAAAACCCTCTGAACATTGTATGTCAGCAAAACACAAAGCCACAGAATAGATTATCCAGGAGTATAACAAAGATGAAATTTGCATTAGTATCTCCAGAGCTTACAAACAACATTATAAAAAAATCACAGATAACTTATTTCTGCCTGCATATAAACAAGCAATGTTAAACCACCTCTTTCATAATTTAGAAGTTAAGATTTATTTGTAAAAGCTGTGTTGATTAAATATAGAATCCATATCCATGGAAGTGGAAAGACTACTATGCATATTACATTTAAAATGAGAAGGAATTTGGTTAATGAAATTGTGAGAACAAACATCACATCTTATGCCTGTAAGAAAGAAATGTACATCAATAACTACACAGTATCCCGCATGCATCCAAACCATCCGAATCATATGGAATAGTCTCTGGTGGTCAACCTGTCCTCCTTTGTGGGAAGATATTTTTTAATAATAGATGCTGTTGATTCTTGCTATAATGGCATTTCAAATAAACTAACTCAAAATTAAATGACAACTTTAACCGGGACAGTCTTCTAATGCCTGTTTTATGGCCCATGTTAAATCTTTGTCTCTCTAAAAAACTTTATACAAAAGCAAAACCTGTGAGTAACTTGCCTCTTCCATTGATGAAGCCAAGGACTGTAGGGCAGTTTATCTGTAGAGGCATTCAATTCTTTGGCTTCACTAGCAAAGTGCAAGTTGATTAAAACTGGATGGTTATACATAGATAAACTATAATTCCTGAGGTATAGGTGGTTACCCCAGAGCAGAGCTAAGACTCACTAGTAGAACAGTGTACAAAAAAAATAACCCAAAATGTCATTACTTGAGTTGTGTACTAATTAAATAAAGAATTACGCTTTCCACAGCTGTTATTCCGGTGCCTTTCAACAGAAGAGTCAGTTCAGGTCTTGTAGAGAGAAATAGCTACCTTCACAAAATACAGCATCTATTTTCAGGAAAAAATGATTCGAATATATAGAGAAATGTAACTGTCCATTTGTATTATTATTACCATAGACCTTCAATGAAAATAAACCAAGATTATCTGCAGAAGCATGACTTTGGCTCTGCTTTTTCAAAAAAATTAACAGGAATCAGATAAGATTTCCAATTTTTCTGTCTTTAAGTTAAAATCTGATTTCTTAGTATGAGCTGGCATTTGAAGTTTTGCTTTTCACCTAGTTAATTAATGTTAATAGGTAAATAATATTTCAAAATAAAAGAATGATTGACACTGGAAAATGCTTTTTCCTTAGGTATTCTTATTTGCTAGACTATCTCAATGTGATATGATCAAATCATCTCTTCAGACTTTTCAGCTGACATGAGATCATGTTTGTAAATGCTTTCCATTTCAACGTAGTAAATCCAAATCAGAGAAGACAGAGGGATAAAGAACATGTGAAAGTATAACACTACTCTCAAGGCACTAAATGACAGCAGGATAAGAGCTCTTGGAACATTAATTATTTTTCTCCAATCCAGCAGGATTTTTTTTTTTAAAGGAGCTTCTAAAAACATACATCTTGAGAACTTTTCTGATTGAATTTCTAGTCTTATTTCCCCACAAAGGCCTTAACAAAGAGGAGCATTTTCTAAGACACATAAGAGAATTGAGGACTATACACCAAGCTATCTGTTCGGCCCTGCAGAAGTCTTGCGTTACTTTTCCAGAAAACCTCCTTTGTAAGAGGTTTTAGCTTACCACATAACATACCTAGACTGGAAAGACACATCTTTGTGCTAAATTTCATCCTTAATTGAAAACATAGTTCAGAAGTTTCTAGTAATACACCCTCCCTACATCAAATCAAAGAACCATAGTTATCACTACTTGCAGGAGCTCCCCAGTTATTTGTCTAAAATAAAAATTTGAAAATGATTACAGGACTGTCATAGCTGAAGGTGTGTCCACAGGAGCCAGGAGAAGGAAAAAAAAAAAAAAAAAAAAAAAAAAGAGAAAAAGTGAAGCTGATAGAAGTTAAGTGGAGACAGCGATTCACAATCACAGGGAGTCTTCCAGTTCCAGGCTGAAAAATAAGTATTAATATTAACATGGATATTGATGGAGTCTTGCAGGCAATTTCATTGTTCTTCACAGCAAAGTGGAGATTAGAACAATTCAAAGAAAAGAAAGATATAGTCACAAAATAAGGTTTACAGTGTCGTGGTTTAACCCCAGCCAGCAGCTAAGCACCACGCAGCCGCTCGCTCACTCCCCCCACCCCAGTGGGATGGGGAAGAGAATTGGGAGGGTTACAGTCAGAAAACTCGTGGATTGAGATAAGAACAGTTTAATAATTGAAGTAAAATGAAATAGAATAGTAGTAATAATAATAATATAATAATAATACAATAATAATATACAGAGCAAGGGATACACTATACAATTGGCTCACCACCCGCCGACCGATGCCTAGCACGTCCCCGAGCAGCGATCGCTGCCTGCCCCCCCGGCCAACTCCCCCAGTTTATATACTGAGCATGATGTCATACGGTGTGGAATAGCCCTTTGGCTGGTCTGGGTCAGCTGTCCTGGCTGTGCCCCCTCCCAGCTTCTTGTGCACCTGGCAGAGCAATGGGAAGCTGAAAAAGTCCTTGACTAGTGTAAGCACTACTTAGCAAGAACCAAAACATCAGTGTGTTATCAACATTATTCTCATCCTAAATCCAAAACACAGCACTCTACTAGCTACTAAGAAGAAAATTAACTCTATCCCAGCTGAAACCAGGACAGTATCCACCCCTTATTCCATACCATATACATCATGCCCAGGTCTTACACTTTCCAATACATTCCAATTAATCACTACCACTTTTCCAGTCTTTTGATATAGATATATATATATACACACACACATACACACATGGATATAATTTCCTTAGTCTATAGGCTATCCCTCTAAAATGTTGAGTTCATTTAGTCCATGACTTTGGGTTTCATCTGTCCTAATAGTTCTTCAGGGCAGGAAAGATGGTGTGTGGTGTTGGATTGTTGCATGCTGAAGCCAGTTCTGGTTCCATCACTGCTGCACTTTGCTCGGTTTCCTCAAAGTTCATTCTTCATTAATTTGGGCAATTCTTACTGTATACTGTTGATATGGCACATAGTAATCATTGAAGTGATGACATCCAGTATTATATAGCAACTAACATTATACAATTCAGTTCATTGGCTATTTTCACCCAAAATCAAATCCCCTTGAGGTACACATCGGACTTCCCCATCCTCTCGCATCACCCACCAAGTGCACCCAGGTCCTTGAGCAAAAGCAATCCCACGGATGGGTTTACCTCTGCCTGAGGCAGGAGTAACCCAGACTGTCTTCCCTGTTACATTTTTTAGGTGCACTACAGGGACTTTATCTCCCTCTACAGTACGTAAAAGTCTTGATTGGGCAGGGCCAGCTCGATTGGCAGATCCCCTAGTGTTGACTAACCAGGTGGCCTTTGCTAAATGTGTATCCCAGTGTTTGAATGTCCCACCACCCATTGCTTTTAGTGTAGTCTTTAACAGTCCATTGTATCGTTCTATTTTCCCGGAGGCTGGTGCATGATAGGGGATGTGATATACCCACTCAATGCCATGCTCTTTGGCCCAGGTGTCTATGAGGCTGTTTCGGAAGTGAGTCCCATTGTCTGACTCAATTCTTTCTGGAGTACCATGTCGCCATAGGACTTGCTTTTCAAGGTCCAGGATAGTGTTCCAGGCAGTGGCGTGGGGCACGGGATATGTTTCCAGCCATCCAGTGGTTGCTTCCACCATTGTAAGCACATAGCGCTTGCCTTGGCGGGTTTGTGGGAGTGTGATATAATCAATCTGCCAGGCCTCCCCGTATTTATATTTGAGCCATCGTCCTCCATACCAGAGAGGCTTGAACCGCTTGGCTTGCTTGATTGCAGCGCATGTTTCACATTCATGGATAACCTGTGCAATAGTGTCCATGGTCAAATCCACCCCTCGATCACGAGCCCATCTATATGTTGCATCTCTTCCTTGATGGCCTGAGGTGTCATGGGCCCACCGAGCCAGAAATAATTCACCCTTATGTTGCCAGTCCAGATCCACTTGAGCCACTTCAATCTTAGCAGCCTGATCCACCTGCTGGTTGTTTTGATGTTCTTCAGTGGCCCGACTCTTGGGTACATGAGCGTCTACGTGACGTACTTTTACAACCAGGTTCTCTATCCGGGCAGCAATATCTTGCCACAATGCGGCAGCCCAGATGGGTTTGCCTCTGCGCTGCCAGTTGCTCTGTTTCCATTGCTGTAACCACCCCCACAGGGCATTTGCCACCATCCATGAGTCAGTATAGAGATATAGCATTGGCCACTTTTCTCGTTCAGCAATATCTAAAGCCAGCTGGATGGCTTTCACCTCTGCAAACTGACTCGATTCACCTTCTCCTTCAGCAGTTTCTGCAACTTGTCGTACAGGATTCCATACAGCAGCTTTCCACCTCCGATGCTTCCCCACAAGACGACAGGACCCATCAGTGAACAGGGCATATTGCTTCTCATTTTCTGGCAGTTTATTATACAGTGGGGCCTCCTCAGCACGTGTCACCTCCTCCTCTGGTGATATTCTGAAATCTTTGCCTTCTGGCCAGTCCATGATCACTTCCAAGATTCCTGGGCGACTGGGGTTTCCTATTTGGGCCCGTTGTGTGATCAGTGCGATCCACTTACTCCATGTAGCGTCAGTTGCATGATGTGTAGAGGGGACCCTCCCTTTGAACATCCAACCCAGCACTGGCAGTCAGGGTGCCAGGAGGAGCTGTGCTTCAGTACCAACCACTTCCGAAGCAGCTCGAACCCCTTCATATGCTGCCAATATCTCTTTCTCCGTTGGAGTATAGCCAGCCTCGGATCCTCTGTATCCCCGACTCCAAAACCCCAGGGGTCGACCTCTAGTCTCCCCCGGTGCTTTCTGCCAGAGGCTCCAGGTAGGGCCATTCTCCCCGGCTGCAGTGTAGAGCACATTCTTTACATCTTGCCCTGCCCGGACTGGCCCAAGGGCTACTGCATGAACTATCTCCTGTTTAATTTGTTCAAAGGCTTGTCGTTGCTCAGGGCCCCATTTGAAATCGTTCTTCTTCCGGGTCACTTGATAGAGAGGGCTTACGATGAGACTGTAATTTGGAATATGCATTCTCCAAAAACCCACAACGCCCAGGAAAGCCTGTGCTTCCTTTTTGCTAGTTGGTGGAGACATGGCTGTGATTTTGTTGATCACATCCATTGGGATCTGACGACGTCCATCTTGCCATTTTATTCCTAAAAACTGGATCTCCTGTGCAGGTCCCTTGACCTTACTTTGTTTTATAGCAAAGCCGGCTTCCAGAAGGATTTGTACTATTTTCTTCCCTTTCTCAAAAACTTCTTCTGCTGTGTTGCCCCACACGATGATGTCATCAATGTATTGCAGGTGTTCCGGAGCGTCACCCTGTTCCAGTGTAGTCTGGATCAGTCCATGGCAAATGGTGGGGCTGTGTTTCCACCCCTGGGGCAGTCGGTTCCAGGTGTACTGCACACCCCTCCAAGTGAAAGCAAACTGTGGCCTGCACTCTGCCACCAAAGGGATAGAGAAAAACGCATTAGCGATATCAATTGTGGCATACCATTTGGCTGCCTTTGACTCCAATTCATATTGAAGTTCTAGCATATCCGGCACGGCAGCACTCAGCGGCGGCGTGACTTCGTTCAGGCCCCGATAGTCTACTGTTAGTCTCCACTCTCCGTTAGACTTTTGCACTGGCCATATGGGACTGTTAAAAGGTGAGCGAGTCTTGCTGATCACTCCTTGGCTCTCCAGTCGACGAATCAGCTTATGGATGGGAATCAGGGAGTCTCTGTTGGTGCGATATTGCCGCCGGTGCACTGTTGTGGTAGCGATTGGTACCTGTTGTTCTTTGACCCTCAGCAACCCCACAATAGAAGGGTCCTTCGAGAGACCAGGCAGGGTAGACAGCTGTTTAATTTCCTCCGTCTCTAAGGCAGCTATGCCAAAAGCCCACCGATACCCTTTTGGGTCCTTGGAATACCCTCTCCTGAGGTAGTCTATGCCAAGGATGCACGGAGCCTCCGGGCCAGTCACAATGGGGTGTTTCTGCCACTCCTTCCCGGTTAAGCTTACTTCGGCCTCCAATACAGTCAGCTCTTGGGATCCCCCTGTCACTCCAGAAATACAGATGGGTTCTGCTCCTTCATAGCTTGATGGCATTAAGGTACACTGTGCACCGGTGTCTACTAAAGCCTTATATTCCTGTGGGTGTGATGTGCCAGGCCATCGAATCCACACAGTCCAGTACACCCGGTTGTCCCTCTCCTCCACCTGGCTGGAGGCAGGGCCCCTCTAGTCCTGGTTATAGCATTCGTTATTCACTTCTTGTACATGCGAATCAAAAATCCCTTTACTAAGATCGGAAGCAAAATCAGCCCTTCTACTTTGCCTGGGGAACTGCTCATTGGAAACTGGAGCAGCAATTTTCCTGGAAGAACCACCTTTTTTTCCTTGCAACTCACGTACTCGTGCCTCTAGGGTCGAGGTAGATTTTCCATCCCACTTCCTCATGTCCTCTCCGTGGTCACGCAGATAAAACCACAGGGTGGCCCGTGGTGTGTATCCACTATATCTTCTCTCTTGAAGAGAGGGACGCTTACTCCTAATGGCTGAGATACTGGTCTGTACAGGTGAGGAGTAGGACATGTCCTCTTTGAACTGCTGGAAATCCTGGGATAACTTCTCCACAGCCGAGATGCAGGCCCGTAGGGAGGAGAGACTTTCTTCGTATTGTCGGAGTTGGCCAGCCAATTCATCCACCGTTGGTCCCTCTTCATCTTTCCAGGTCATTATTGCCAATGAGTTTGCGTACGATGATGGTGCGCTCCGTACAAACTTCCGCCACATGGGTCGTGTGCACTGGACTTCATCTGGATCTTTGGATAACTGCTCATTGTTCAGGTCATTATGAATCACCTCCAGCACGGCTAATTCCCTCAAGTACTGGATACCTCTCTCCATGGCAGTCCACTTGCCTGGGTGACATATAAGATCTTCCTTGAAGGGATACCTTTCCTTCACTCCTGACAGGAGTCGCCTCCAAAGGCTGAGGGCTTTTACCCCTTTTCCAATCACTTTGTCAATGCCTCCTTCCCTAGAAAGAGATCCCAGCTGCTTGGCTTCCCTACCCTCTAATTCCAGGCTACTGGCCCCATTATCCCAGCATCAGAGCAGCCAGGTGATGATGGGCTCGCCTGGACGACGACTGAAATCTTTTCGCATATCTCGCAGCTCACTTAGGGATAGGGATCGGGTGGTTACTGTCTCGTTTATGGGTTCTCTTGATGACGCTGGCTCATCATCAGCTTTTACTAAACGAGCTGATTTTCTTGTGTATTTTTTCTTCTGTATAGGGGCAACTGATACTGGCACGGGTTGGTTCTCTGGATCAACCGCAGTGCCTGTTGTGGGGGCTGGCGCAACCACAGTGACTGTCGTGGGGGGCTGAGGGGCTGGCGCAGGGGCTGGCGCAGCCACAGCATCTGTCATTTTGTCGTCAGATCCAGAGACCTTCCCTTCCCCTTGTGGGTTCTGAATAGTGTTGAATAGGGCTCGGTAAGCATGGGCCAGGCCCCAGCACGTTGCAGTGATTTGTGTCTCTCTGGAGTTGCCAGGGTGACAACATACTTTTTCCAAATACTTTACTAGATTTTCAGGATTCTGCACTTGTTCAGGAGTGAAGTTCCAAAACATTGGAGGTGCCCACTGTCCCAGGTACTTGCCCATGCTCTCCCACACACCCTGCCACTCATAACTATCCAGCCTTGGAGCAGATCTCTGGATGATATTCTTAAGGTGCTTATTAACCTTAGACAAAACTGAAACAATATTCCCAAGAACTATCAATAGATATATCTTAACTACCCAAGGATGCTCAAGATACTGAAAAGTTGTTGCAATGAAGGACGAAACATCATAGAAGAAAACAACAAACGTGCTATTCTGTATTTCCTCCATAAAGAAGCTCTCAGAGGAAGAGGTATAATTGCCAAGTGTCTCCATGAGGTGGTACCCGAAGTACAGTAATGGCTTCACTACAGAACCCAAATACCAGATAGCGCTCAAGGTCAGTGTTTTAATAACAAATCTCCCAGGCAAAACATCACTGATCACTGCAGAGCACAGCAAACTGCAAAACCCAACACCAATTTTTAACACGTACTGCAAAAACAAGAGCATGGTGCAAATCAGGTAGACTAATACCGAGAACAGATGAATCAATATTATGATGAGCAATTGTTAACACATACAAATTCCTTACCACGCTCTGGTTAATCTGTTATTATCTCAAACCCTTCGAGCCCCACGTTGGGCGCCAAAAAGGACTGTCGTGGTTTAACCCCAGCCAGCAGCTAAGCACCACGCAGCCGCTCGCTCACTCCCCCCACCCCAGTGGGATGGGGAAGAGAATTGGGAGGGTTACAGTCAGAAAACTCGTGGATTGAGATAAGAACAGTTTAATAATTGAAGTAAAATGAAATAGAATAGTAGTAATAATAATAATAATATAATAATAATACAATAATAATATACAGAGCAAGGGATACACTATACAATTGGCTCACCACCCGCCGACCGATGCCTAGCACGTCCCCGAGCAGCGATCGCTGCCTGCCCCCCCGGCCAACTCCCCCAGTTTATATACTGAGCATGATGTCATACGGTGTGGAATAGCCCTTTGGCTGGTCTGGGTCAGCTGTCCTGGCTGTGCCCCCTCCCAGCTTCTTGTGCACCTGGCAGAGCATGGGAAGCTGAAAAAGTCCTTGACTAGTGTAAGCACTACTTAGCAAGAACCAAAACATCAGTGTGTTATCAACATTATTCTCATCCTAAATCCAAAACACAGCACTCTACTAGCTACTAAGAAGAAAATTAACTCTATCCCAGCTGAAACCAGGACATACAGTTAATGCTGGTTTCCTCTCATAGGTCAAAGAAATCATTAGATGTGAAAATACTGTGGTGAAAAGTGACAGAGTTCAAGTGTAATGGAAAAGGAAACGTAATCTCCCAAGAGCCTTGCAACACAAGTTCTGAAAATTCTTAATGCTGCTTAGATGCTTCACCACTGGCTTTCATTCCCAGTACTACAAAATTATATCTAGAAATGCCCTTCATATCTTTAAGGTACATAATGCTGTTAATAACCTCACTGCACTTCCTTTTAGATACTTAAAAAAGCACCAAAAGGAAATACCTTCCTAATGGAGAAAATAAAGTCATTAGGTTTTTAAGAATTGATATCTATCAAAAAGTAACTGATAGTCTTGCTAGATGGCTTCTTAAAACTACATGCTAATTGTCAGAAAGGATTTAACATAGCAGCTTAACTTGGCATCCCAAAAGAGAAGCGGAGTGGTGGTGAACACCCAAAAGATGCCCTAGTGCAAGGTAATAGCTCTCTTTCGTTCAGACCAGTTCCAGCAGAATAGTATCTGTTTCAATGTCATATGTCATCAGGGCATGACAGCACAGGCAAAACATTTTTCACAAAACTTATTCATTAAAGTAGATCAATATGGCTGGTTTTAAAAAATCATGAGTTTGAATCTGAATACAAAATTCATATAAACAAGCAAGTGATCATGCACAACTGTCACGATCTAAAGGGTTAGCCAGTCTGCAGGTGTATAGAGATCACCACCGTGAGTTCGTAAGATTCCGTAATACACAAGGACACGGAAGGTTTATCCTCTAAATTTCTCTACTTTATTACAGATTACCACAAATACCACACAAATCACTGGTAGCAAGTATACCACAAAATCACCACTAGCAAAGCAGATATAATATCTCTCTGTCTCTCTCTCAAGCTATTACAAATTACTATCGGCAGTAATATAACATCAATCAAAGGTATAGGAACAATCAATAATAGCAGTAATCAATTTTATAGCAACAATCAATAATAGCAACAGCCAAGTAGGTATATTCCATTACAGTTTGCTATACACTTACTAGTGAAGCAACTTAACAACATAACAGCAGATCTAATAGACTATTTATATGGAGATAGATATATAGAAATATCTATAAAAGATACAAGATAAATATTACCTATATAAGATAAATTGATATTAAGTGAATTTCAGAAGAGACCAAATCATCCCAAAAGGGAGGACAAACCAATCCCAGAGGGGAACGCACATGTCCCAGAGGTGGGACGATAAACTGAACTGACCCCAAAAGGGGGCCCAAAGGGGGACCAGTAAGATAACAGACAGAGCCTCCCTTCAGAGGTGGTCTCCGTAACAGAGTCTGGAGTCAGGCTGGCATCCTTGGGGAGAGTCCAAGCTCTCGTAGAAAGCCCCTGTGGAGAATTCAGCCTGTTTAGGAAAAAGGAAAAGTACGTGCAGCACAGGATGTTCTCAGAGAGAGAGGCTCCACTTGGGATAAAAACTATGTCCTTTTTATAAAGGAGAACGTAGGACATACTACTTTGAGCAGCCAATAGATGCTGTTAATTTCGATTTTTCGCCTGTAACAGCCAACAGGTGATGGATGATGTTTTCTGTTCTTTCAGAGCAATTTTATTTTTCCAGACTGTTTTCTACCTTCTCAGACAATAAGTTGCCATTTCACTTCCTTGGTTTTGCACCTATTGGCGGTATATCAGGGTGTCTCTGGCTTCTAGGTCCCCCAGGTGTACTTCAAAGATGCCAGCTGCACTTTTCAAGGATGTTTCTGGTTCACAGGGCTAGTTCCTAGGCTCCAGCTTCCAGACTGGCAGGCCTTCCTCTGGCAGTATTTTTCAGCAGACATTTTCTTTTTCCCAGTAATTTTCCCCTTCTAACCAGGCCACCTTTATTGCTGCTCACATCAACAACATACTCTTAAGGGCTTAAGGGTTATCTTTGAAGCAGTTTCTGCTGTTGTTGCTCCTTACGCAGCCCTAGCAAGGTCTGATCACCTAAGACAATCCAGAAAGACTGAGAAAGGGGACAGAAGGGAAAACAAAATATTTTAAATTCAAGGTGCACAGATTAAGTAAAAGAAAGCCATTCATACACCAATAAAGCCTTTATTAGAGAGCTACAAACTTTTCTTTTCCTTTAAGTAAAGACCTCAACCCTCAGCACTTCACTTCATACTGAATTTTCATAAATTTGGAAATCCCACTGAACCAGGGAATGGCCTATCAGATAAAATCTGTGTCAGCAGGTTTGAAGAATGAAACTTTTTTCTTTCTATAGTCATCTAAGAGTGAACAGATGCACATTTGATGATTTGCAGACAGAATAAAAGACTAAGAAAATGGAGGAACAATTGGTCTAACCATGCAGTCATTTACCCAAGCAAGCTATTTCCATTTAAATCAAAAAGCATTGCTTACCTGAGCAAGTATTTCCCATCTACATAACAACTTGCAAAAATGAAATTGAAGTCCCAGTCAAGTATTACTTAAGAGTAAATGGACAACAGATAAATAATCTTTCAATGAGATAAGCAAAATTTTAAAAAATTTTATATCTGACAGTATATTAAAAGTATAGAAATCCTCCTAAGGAATCAACATTTGAAATATTCTCCAGGTGACAGAGCACGTTCTTCCTGCTGTATTTATTGTAATGTCTGGTTTTTGAATTGTGGTTTGCTCGTTTTGCCAATTTAATTACAGAGCTAAGTTTGAAACAAACTTTTCTCCATTGTGCATTCTATTGAGGATAGAGTTCTATCGACTTTTCTTGCCTTGAAAAATCTATTTAGGAACATAGTTGGAATAAACATTTATATACATTTATAGGTTTATCTAGGCATTTAGGTGTTCACCTACTACAGAGTCTCTTACACTACATGGAAACCATTTGTGTTCAAACAGTTCACTGTTTAGGTAAGGAGGAATGTAATTGTGGATTTTGGCAAGGACAGCGTTTCTTATTTAATAGACTTTCCACAATATTCACTTAATTAAGAGCTAGCTTTAAACGAAAGATAATAATGTGGAAAATACAGAACTTTAGGATTGTCAGGTAGTCGCATTACAAGACACTAGCATCAAGGGGGGAAAGTATATTCTTATCCCTATCTTATTTTCAGGAGGTTCATGAAACCTGAGGGCTGCTTCTGGCAATTCACCTGGATGCCCTTTTTCCCTTTTATCAGCTCCACTGTGTTTTACAAACTGTACAATGGCCTGTGGTGGCAGAAGATCACCCACAGAGCCTAAATCTGAGTCCAGCAGTGCACAGAATACACATATGCAAGGCATAAATCTTGGGAGGGACAGAAAGTAACTTCTTCAGAATTAAAAGTAGAAGGGCCAGATTGTGGCATTGGCTTACACTGGAGGTGGTATGGAATGATATTTGCTTGTGGGAAAACACACTGAGCCTTCCTGATTTCTGTAGGAGTTCCCGGTGCTCTTTAGATGGTGTGCTTATACTATCACACCCTGGTATTTTAGCAAGCTCTTCCCTATATGTCAAACCAACCATAACATCAAAGGGGAACAAGAATAAAGAACAGCCTGAAGTGGTGTCATGCACGCAGGTGGCAACAGATCCCTTTTTGCCGCCTTCATTCCTGGGGGTATTCATCAGGGCCAGGAACAATCTGTTGTTTCTCGGGTTCAGCTACACAGTTTAAAAAAAACTACCTACTTAGAAATAAACCATAGCAAACTAAGTCACCATGAACTTTTTACATCTGTTCAATACATAATAATGAAGTGCAGGCTCATGGAATCCCCTTATTTTGCCAAGTCATTAGTTACATTGGCAAAGTTGATTTCAGCAAAAGGCAATGATGTTGGACTGAAAATGATGTTTACTTTCTAGTTCTATTACATCATTTTATTATTACAAAAGTAAGTTCTAAGCTTCAGATTTCTGATGCCAGAAAGTATCCATAGACAAGTGGGATGGAGGAGTGTATGTTGTTCCTTGAGAAAAGTAGGGTCTTGCTTCCATTGCAGAATGAAAGCACTGAGAGAGAAGTAAGACAAATATAACACCATGGAACTTCATATTAACAAATTCAGGAGGTTTAAAAATAAGCTAGTAAAATGTAGGCACCCTAGACAACTGTGCTTTGCTGGTGAAAGTACTTGACTTAACTAATGGTGCTTCCCACCCAGCAAGTCAGAGTCATTTGTTGTTTTGTGGTAACAAAGTCATGCATTTTTACTCAGAATTAAAAGACACACAAAAAAAGATAAACAACAAACAAATAAGAAAGCACATACAAAGCAAAGCACAGAACAAGGAAACCATGTAGTTAGTTGTAGCTGCTACCACCTTATTCGGAAAACTAGTAGGCAGGATCCTATGGAAGACAGCTCTGAAGGGCAGAGGAGCTCATAAAAACTGTCAGGTCTTTAAAGACAACATCCTCCGAGCACAAGAATAGTCCATCCCAATACTTAAGAAAACAAGCAGAGATACCAGAAGACCCATCTTAGCTCAGCATGGAACTCAAGGCAGAGCTCCAATGAAAAAATGCACATTATATGGTGGAACCAGGGACAGACTATGAACAACGGTGTTAGGAAATCCAAAGCTATTATATATAGTATATATATTTAGATGATATACATATTATATAGTTTCAGAATTAAAATGTGTCATTCATCTGAGGAAATTCACTCTAAAGAAATTTAGCACTCAAAATGAGAAGCCACGTGAGAAGCGAGCCACAGCAGAACTGATACATTATTTACGGCTATTATCTTTAGATAACAGTAACTAACATGGATTAAGATTTAGAGTTTGATTTTTAACAAAAAGAATCTTGGATGCAACCGTTTGAACTGTTCAAGGAATAGTTTCATAACACAGAAATCAATAGGAAAAGCAGCACAGAATTTTCATAAGATAGTTTACACTGCGTGTGGGGCAGGCTAAGAAGTTAAAGACAGAAGAATAAAGTACTGTGACTCATAGACCTCTTCCTCTGAAACCCATATGTTTGACTCATTCCGTTCCCTTTCTTCCACAGAGATGATAATGGTTCCATACTATGCAAGCATATGAGACTAATAATAGCATCCATCGTCATAACCATGCTATTAAGGCAGATGATGACAGCAAGAGTAGGAAGAGAACAGCATTGTACATAAATCACACAAGCCTAGCAGACAAAAAAAAAATTATAGAGGGATTCGTTGCAAATCCTGTGCACTGACTTCTTCTAGAGTCTCGGTAAAGAAAGGATCAAAGCCAGGATCTTGGAACCTGTTCTGATAGCAGCAGAAAGGGCAAAAGAGAAAGTTACAGGACAAGAAACAAGGTGCTGCAGAAGTTCCATCAACGGGGGAAAAAGCGTCAAGGAGTAGCAAGAGACAAAAAAGCCACAGGAAGAAATTAAATTGTTCTATCTATAGCATGATAGCTAGAGAGTTTGACAAAGTGTTGGAAGAATAAATGTTTTCCCTAAAGCAGAAATGTCAGTGTATCCTCACAAGACCTAGCTGTGTGCCAAGAGCTTCAACAGTTCCAAGAAGGTGTACAACAGTATCCAGTCTATCATTTTAAATATAAGAAGTGATTTTGAATCACTGTGGCCCAATATTATAATATGAAGGTCAAAAGATTCAAAAGAAAACAACAACATACACTGCTGCAGGTACGAGAGGTCTGAAAAGAAAACAATAGGAGTGAAGAGCGAAAGAAATAGCATTATACTGATTTATTAAGTATGAATATGAATCAGTAAAGAAACAGCAAGTTAAAACTGACAAATTCTCAATGGCAAAAGTACTCTCAAAGGCAGCAAATAGAAGGAAGGTGTATTTGTTGTGAAAGAAGTTCACAGCCTAAATGTTAATACTGTATTGTGTCAAAAGTCAAACATCGACTTCTCAGCATGCCTTCCCTAGAAGCTGAAAAGGGGAAAAGGGGAGTGCCTCAGAAAACCGGACAGCTAGGGTTGAGCTGTGGGTAGCCAACTCAGACACAAGCTGTTAAGCAGCACAGGGAAGAAAAAAAAGAAAAAAAAAAAGTTTTGCTTTGAAAGTTTCAATGCTGTAGCTCACAAAGAAATTGACACAGAATGAATTAGACAGATGCAGGTAAATTATTTCAAATTATGAATATGTTTTAGAGAAGAACAGCATACAAGTGTTGTTTAACCCCAACCGGCAACTAAGCACCACACAGCTGCTCGCTCACTCCCCCTCAGTGGGATGGGGCAGAGTATCGGAAGGGTAAAACTGAGAAAACTCGTGGGTTGAGATAAAGACAGTTTAACAGAGAAAGCAAAAAAGCCGTGCACAAGCAAAGCAAAACAAGGAATTCATTCCCTGCTTCCCATCAGCAGGCAGGTGTTTAGCCATCTCCAGGAAAGCAGGGCTCCATCACACGTAACAGTGACTTGGGAAGACAAACGCCATCACTCCGCACATCCCCCCCTTCCTTCTTCTTCCCCCAGCTTTCTATGCTGAGCCTGACGTCATATGGTGTGGGATATCCCTCTGGTCAGTTGGGGTCAGCTGTGCCCAGCTGTGTCCCCTCCCAACGTCTTGTGCACCCCCAGCCTCCTCACTGGTGGGGTGGTGTGAGGAGCAGAAAAGGCCTTGACTCTGTGTAAGCACTGGTCAGCAACAATGAAAACATCCCTGTGTTATCATCAACACTGTTTTCATCACAAATCCAAAACATAGCCCCATACTAGCCACTATGAAGAAAATTAACCCTATCCCAGCCAAAACCAGCACAATAAGTTATATGAGTCGGCACTAAAGACTACAGATAATTATTCTACTCTAGATATTAATAAAAGACTAAATATTCATGTATGCAAATGATTAATATTTAAAGGCATGTTATGACCTGCTTAATTACCATTGATTAATCAATGATAATTAACAAGTGATTAATCAGTGGATCTCTATAGAATTGAAAGAAAACAAGTTCCTACCTGAAAATAAGAAGGTACATAAGCAAACATTCCAGAAACAACTGAATACAGGGAGACACTATTTGGCAAAAAATATAATTCAGTCCCAATACACAGACAACTGTGAAGGCTGACATCCTTCTGGAGACCTGTAGCGTCGAGAGGACATGGCAGAGGCGCTGCCAGAAAGCCAGGCAGGGCTGAGATTGCAAAGAATTATACCAATGGGCAGGAGAGGGGTGATGCTTACATCAACCAAAGCTTAGTGCATGTAAAATCTGAAACTCGGACTACATCACCCAAATAGCTGTCAACAGTATACTTGATGATACAGTACAGTAGTGCGAGTATGACTCATTTCTCAAAAAAGGCACAAAGTGATCAATTTCCAGAATTATTTCTATTAAAAATAAACAAACGAAAAAGGATTTTGTTTATGCCATAATAGTCATTGGAGCAGCCAAACAGCTTCAGATATTCAAAACAGGCCTAGGTGCACAATTCAACAGCTTTCCTTTGAGGCAATACAGATGGAGCTTGGCAAGAACTCGGACACGGTAGGCTAGGGGTCAGGTGAGGCTGGCTGTGCACGCACAGCAGCCGCAGGATGTAGGGGAAAAATGCCTAATGCAAACACCATCACTGCAGGGAAAACAGTGGGTATCAAAAAGGTACGGACGTTAACCGAAATTGTAATTACTCTGGGGAAAACATGCAATCATTGGGGTGTTACACCAACCAAATCTGCAGATATGATGAAGGCATGGAGCACCTTAGGGATCACTGTGGAATAGATGGCAGTCAGGTTACATTGCACCACCTCCTTCTGACCAAAAGGGCCAAAGAAGAAATGTTTCCTATGCAAAGTACAAATCAGGAGAAGAGCAGAAAGCTGAATGGGTCCAAATTGATCATCTCAGTGATAGCTATAGCAAAGAAAAATACAGGAAAGAAAGCAAATTTTTATATGTCCAAATGTCTTAATAACGTACTACTGTAGGAATGCTACAGCCACCACTAAAGGCTGCGTGATACGATATTCAGCTTACTATATGCACTGTGTAAGGTGATCAAGTGATGCACTGGCAAATGAAGCCGGATTAGAGAAGCAGCTTGCCAGCCTGCAGCATGTCATTTGGCAGTGGCTGATTCTTGTAAATGCCCTTTGCATCTCATCTGCAGAAGAAGGGGATTTTTTTTCACTTTTGCAGAAGAAAGCACATGAGGTGCTGGAAGGACTGCGCAGAGTGGATGTCATAACTGACAAAATTCCAAAGTATAAATTCACAAGTCAGCAATATAACAAAAAATTTGTAGCACTGCCTAAAAAAAGTTGTATTTGCAATATACAGCTGAATCTGCACTCATAAAAAAGCAAGTGGGAATCACACACTTCAAAAACATTTTAGGAAAGAGGTAGCAGACATGAAGCAAGATCAAAGGAAAAATAATCAATAGATTTTCCAGTATATCAACAATTTGTCAAATATTTTGGGACAGAGTAAAAATCCCTAGTGACATGAATTTGTACTGTAAGGCTTGACATTTGCCACAGCATCCATATTCAGTTAATGAAAATGCCTAGAACTTAAGCAGTTTGTGTATCCTGTGATTTGGTAAAACTCATTCTCTCTCCATGCATGCCCTCCTTACTTTTTGTTACTGTTATCCTGCATGTTGTATAAAAAGTAAGTGCTGAATGCAGAATTAATACTTTCACCTATGCACTGTCATATCATTGACTTCAAAATATCTGTATGCTTTGGGGTAAATAAAGGAAATCCCAGACTGAGTTAGTTTTGTTAGGAACCTCCTGCATGAAAGACTTATTACAATCCTGTTTCCAAATTTCTAGAAGCTTAAAATATTGTAAAAGCCAGGAAATTTGCAGAATTGGAATTCAGATGTTATATACTTACTTTTCAGAGTTTTCATCTTTACTGTGTTTTAAATTTAACCCCTGTTCTTCCTGGATTTAAGAAAATAGCTGAATACGTCAGCCTTAAAGAAGATTTTCTAGCTTGTAAAATCCCATTAAATTAAACAATCATTTTCAACGTATATCACAGTATTAGGAACTACAAAAAGAAATACTAGTTGTTACACAATAGATTTAAAGTAATTTCAGAGGCTATAGAGATTAGCATATGCTTTCACTACTGAGCACATCCGTCATTGAGGGTAGGGTTAAAAATATATGGTTGTAAATAAAGACTGAAAAAACAGAAGTTCAGTTCAGAAGTTCAGTCCAGAAAAGAGAAGATTTCAAGGAGGACTTGCTTTCAAATAAAGGAATGGCACTATACCTGGGTTCATAATCAATCATTTTCTAGGAAAGTGGGGAAGATCAGCAAGAAATAATTTTAATTTACATCAAAGACATATGTTGGACATTGGGAGAAATACTGTCTAACAATAGATGTTGAAATACCAGAACATGTTCATAACTTGGGAAGAAAAACCCACAGGGAAAGGTTAGAGACACTTTATTTTTTGTCACTGAACAGACTAAGATAATCTCTTGAAGTATTTTTGAGTCCTATATTACCATGATAACGCCCAGAAGCAATTCAGGGGTTGTTATATTTTATTTTCATTTAATAATTAATATTTTAATAAGGCCTTTCTTTTAATATATTTAGTCATTTGTCTCTGCTACTAATGAGTTTCTCACTTTTTTAGCTATGTATTGAAACAGAGATTATAGTTGAGTTAAAAATACATATTTTGGGTCTTTCAGGGTTTTTTATGATCAAATGGCCAATGAGGGAGTAAAGCTCCTTTTAGGTTTGTGATATTTCTTTCTGAACAGCCCTTGTATTTCTGAACAAAGTTTGTAAATTCATCCATTTCTTATGACCTTTTGCTTCCTAACACAGTATTTGTGACTTCTTAAATGTATTTTTCATAAATCAGTAACTCACACCTCCAGTTTTTGTTGTGGTTTTTGACAGTCTAAGTTATCACTTGTCTGCTGGAACAGAGAGTAAAGCTGGTTTCATTGCCAGTCAAATCTTAATCTACTACTGAACTTTTGTTAAACTGTCTAATAGTCTGTGTACAGATTATATCTACTCATCTTTGAGTGCTTCTCAATGTCAGTATTCCAGTCATTCGCTCAAAGTTTGAATTTATTTTAATGATACAAATCTATACCTGGTCATAAAGTCTTGGTATTGATGATCTTTGTGGCTGGCATGCCATAGTACTTTGCAGTGAATTGCAATGGAAGAGAAACTTCCCAAGGCAATTTTGTCTTCTCCTTTATTTTCTTTTCATATGTAAAACTACTAGAGATAGAGCAATCTCACTTGTATGAAAATTCTAGATAGGAGGATGCATCCACAAAATGAAAACTTCTTGGGAGTATCATGAGTAGGACCCTGCCTCCAGAGGAAAACAGATAGCAAACAAATCCCTGTGCAGGGAAGGATGACACCAAAACAGCCAATTCAGTGAAAACAGCTGTTATCCAGAGTGAACAGCAGAGTCAACACATCCTCAAAATCCAAAAGAAACAAAATGTTAAAAGAAACAAAAGTGTTTGCAGAGGCATGGCTATTTTTCAAGACTGTGAAAGAAAAGAAATGGGGTAATAGTAGGTTTACTACAAATCGTACTTAATGTTTTATTCTTGCCTATATAGCAGATTCTCTGGAATATGATGATCATGCAGCTGAGTGAAGGATTATCTTATCTGTATATTACGTTGAAAGTCAAAGTTAATGTTCTATGAATGCATACGATTCTTACCAATGCACCATATAGCATGCCTAGAGCGAGTGCAACTGGTACACATGCAACACAAAAAGAAACACTTCATGTAATACCTAAAATTACAATAACTTCAAACAATATGTTACAGAATTTAAGCCTAATGTTAAGATTTAAGCCTAATGAAATCAAAGATACATAGGCTTAAAACTACTATTCAAGTTCTGTCAGCCATACTATTAACTTAGTTGGATATTTTTCATGTTGAATAGATTCTACTCATAAATGTCACCACAGGTATATTTGTTCACCAGAATGTGTGTTAGTAATTTCAAACCTTTGAACAAAGGTCCCCCGTTGTGACACTTCTGCTGTGATTGGGATGTCAGCGTGTTTTGGGATTTCAGCTACCATGGCAGCTAAAATCCTGGGTGGAAAGTAAGATTCATTTACTCGTTTTTAATAACTCTAAATGAAAGAAAGACAGACAGAAAGATAGAACCAGCAACTAGCTTTCTGAGTCCAACAATAAATTATTCCTTAAATTAGTAGCCACTTCTCAGCAGTATATCCTGAACTCCTTTACCGCAAACATCTTTCATTTTGAATCCAAATTACCTGGGTATCCCACCATAAATAGGAATTGTCATTCAATTAATAATAGGTGTAAAGAAGCATAACAGTGTAAAACAGTTACCACAATGCTTGATTTGTCTGATTTATTCTTGCTGTTTTCTAGTCAGTTTGGAACGATGAATGCTTTTCATTATTCTCTATTTGGAGCTCTGCTTCTCATTTTCTCTCTCATATTGAGTTGGCAAAAGGTGAGAATTCACATTTGGGACAATTGAATTATCAAAAAAAATCAAACATGATTTTCAATTATAGATGAATATATTATTTCTCCTCATTCCTACCTTCTTTCCTCCTATGAATCCTTGCCAGCCCTCCTCACACAGTGACAGAACCTTCTTTGCATGATCAAAATACAATACAATGTGTTATAGTCTTTTTTTATTTAGTGGCATTTCTAGTTGCAGAAGTATTTAAAATTGATAAAGATAGGGATTCCTAACTACTTTAGATTTATTTTTTTCACCTATTGTGAGTTTTACATTTTAAGAATTTTAACACGTAAAAAAAGCATGATGTTGGATCTTCAGGTGTTTCTTTTACTGGTGATTTCACTAGACTCACAAATTCTCTCACAAAGATGATATTTTTGATTCAAGTGGCCCAGTAATCTGAAAATTGTCTAGTCTCACAAATAACTTCACTCCCTGCCTATGTGTAATTTCATAAAGCAGGTTTCATACAAATTGGGTCACTGCAGAATCAGTTTCCAAATTCTTCAAGTCAGCCTAACTAAAGATTTTAGTCTTGCCCCTTTGCTGAGCTTCACACAATGAATTCTCTGCATATAACAAGCCCAGTGGTATTAGCACTGGTTTTGGGGCCGTACTTGTTTTTCAACTCATTGCGTGCTACTTCCAATTAAATTCATTGGATTGAAATTAAGATGGCATTTAGGAAAGTGGTCATGGTTTTCTGTGCTTCAGAAACTGGGAAATTCTGAGAAGAAAATAGGAAAGGAAAACAGATGAATGGAAGGCAATGTGAGCAGCAAGACTACTCATGATCTCCTTCTGCAGTTTTTCTCTCAGTGTTTCTACAGCATGTTTGAACTCCCACATAATCCCTCTTTGACTTTATTTTTTCTGCCAACTTTCCCTGACCATGACATTTTTTATCTCTCCAGTTCAGTCTCCAATTTTTGAAACAGAATATAATACTGGAAATCTATTTCAGTTTTAAAGGAAACAATGGAAAATGATGACTGTCTTCCCAAGACAACCTCAGTTACACCTTTAAAAGAAAGCAGAGTTGCGATTTCTCTGCATAATGTCAGGGTGGCTTTGGTTCCGCTGCAAAGTGTTTACAGAAGAGGTAACGTTCTGTGACAGTGCCTCTCAACACGGCTGCCAGATACGTAGGAGGGGTTGCCAGGACTGGCTTGCTATAAAGCTGGAGGAAAGAAGCACCAAGACATCAAAAGTCTAGGGTACACTTCCACTACAGTTTCTTGAAAGGGAATCTTTCAGGCTTATCCTTGATTCTTCTGCTATAGTTTTAGAAGTTTGAAGCTCCCTCTTAAATCCACCAGAGAGGGCTGGAAGTTCCCTATGCATTTTCTAAGCTTCCCCAGACACGCATACACCGATAACTCCATGTAGCTCGTTATGTTGTCTGAGTCACACACATAGACATATAATTAGAAAGTAGGAAAATGCATATTTATTACTAACTAAAAAAATATGTAGCAAGAATGCACCGTGTCTTTCTAAACTCCATATCCATCACATTTGATTTTCTATTGTCTATGTCACCCACAACGTTTCTTAGTCTCATTTGCTGAGTCCTAGATACAGTATTAGAGCATGAGATACTCTTTCTTTCTGCTTATAGGGCAGGTAGCTAGCTTTTGCCTTTTGGTCTACTTTCACCTGCTGCCTCTAGTTCCCTTTTCTGAAGCCATAACAGAAGTTAAAGCTTCCACCTATGGGAAGCTTTAAACGTCCGTAACCGGTGTGATTGCACTACCATGTACATAACTGCCCCTGCTATTCCCTAGCTGTTGTACAGAGCTATCACCTCTCCTCCACTGAGTGACCACAAAGCACATGCTGCTGACAACAGGCCCATATTTAAGCATTTGTGTATTAAACTACACATCTTACAGGAGGCATAAATAGAAACAGCATTACAGTTAGTAGACAGATGGGTCTCTCCAAGAATTTTTTTCCTATTCTTTCTCTGAAACAAGTCTGTCTTGGGATATAATGGCCAGGGGCATGAAGGCTGATGCATGGTTAAGAAACCAAAAGCAGTTGTATGAATGGATGGCAGGAATCTTGCTAGTGTCTTAACAAGATACACTAGTATTTAATATCAATATGATGTCATCACAAGAATTGTCAATGCTGACTTTTCATATGATGTATCTTCCAGGCAGGTAATATGTTTATATACACTCTCCCACATAAGGAATATGTGATGTATTTAATGCAAGTACTGGAATTTAACTGCACTGAGGTTATATGCCAGCTTTTTACCGATGCACAGTAACACTATGAAAGCCATCTGTTAAAACTGTGGTAAGATTATAGGCAGTTAACTGCTAAATGTTATTCGCCTGTCTTTTTTAGTTCTCCCCTCTGTTCACTGAGACTCACTGGAGCATGTGTAGTATTCTGTAACTCACTCCAACAGGAGGTACAGTATTCAGACTAGTCTGCTACCAGAGAAACAGTATTATTCTGTCATTTTTCCTAAATAAGTCTCAGAGCAATTGAGAATGATGCTCCCTGGAGGTTGCTGTTATTGCTTGACTCTCCAGTGATGGCCAGCTCACAATTTAGGAACTTAGATGGCATTACTCTTTCCAAACATATGCTTGCTCTCGTGGTATGAAGCAAGTGGTTAGCCAGGAAAGAAGCACTGGTTAAGGTCAAGTGTGAATTGTTTGATACCAATTCCACTCATCAAGATTTTTTTCCTAAGGGAGTTGTTCTCCAGAAAGACTGATGTCATCTTCAAGCAATTACGTGCCCCTGTGCTAACTCATTCGAGCTAGCTCAACAAAACCAACCCAAGTTGAAGGGAAAGAGGAAGGGAGTGCACTCAAAACCAGCATATAGTTTATAACTTTTTCTTTCTATTCTGAAGTAAAAGTCTGAAAGCTAGAGAATAAAAGATAGTGCAGAAAAGTGGTAGCTTTAAGACTAAACAGAGTGATATCCCTAAAAATCAGGGACACTTATTGAAATTGTTGCACCCTTCTCACCTAAGAAAGTTTAAAGTTTTTTTTTCTTTTTCACTAAATAAATTACAGTTGCAAAAACCCATCCACTCTTAAATATCCATGTTTCTGCTTGAATTCTTCTACCAGTTGCGTGAAACATTCCAAAAAAGCTGAAACCTTGTTCTCTTTCAAGATATCAAGCAAACTATGAGGTCTAATACAGAATCTGTAGTTTGTAAGTAGGATATCAAATGTTACATCACCAGCACAGGTTGTAAATTACAAAACCCCATACTTTGTATGTTATAAAGTAAGCTATATTAACAGTAATGGTAAGCTTTTTCAAAAGCCCCAGTTTTCACGACTGCCAGAACTGAAGTTTAATGCAAGTCCACACAAAATGCAATGAAAGCCCACTTCTTAATACAGGTTCAAAGAAAAGATTATTTGTATTCATCTTCCTTTTGCCTATGGAAAGAGAACAAGACTAATATGGAATAAGAACATGGCTTTATAAACTAATTTCAGATTGCTCTAGCTACCTCTTCAGACACTGCAGATACTAGTTTTGCTTCAAACAGAGTCTGCAGACATTTTGAAAAATAATATGTACTACTTTTTGGAAGTAAGTCTTCAAGCTGTTTTGAGACATTTTCACTTTTAAAAAGTGATTGTATTTTCTTTCTATTTGAGCCCAGTAAAGGGACACCTACAAATATGAGTCACCAAAATAAAACAGCATTTTCCAGCAAGGTCACAGGATTTTCTCAGACCTTGCCAGTCTACTAAAAACCAAAGGCCCTAATCCTTCAAATTTTAACATGGTCTCAACTTTATTGCTGTACATCCTATTGAAGTTAGTAACACTTCTTACAGTGGAAAGTATATGCATGAATATTTACAGGATTGTTGCCTAACTATGCAGAGGCATAGCTTGTTAGATAAGGAGAGAAGGAAACAAGCACCTTTGTACTCATACCGAGGTATAGAAAGTGGTGACATATTCTGGTAAATTCCTGAGAGAAGTAGTTTATATATGAAGTGACAGATCCAAGTTTTATAGGCTCCCTAATAAACCACCAGACCTGTATTCTGACAGCAAAAATAATAGGCTTAATATTTGCTTGAAAAGCACATGTATGAAATCTTAAAGCAAACACTAGTATTGAACAAGTTGGATATGTAAGGGGAGTGGCAGGGTTTGTCCACTAAACTCCATGGCAGATAGGGCAGAGGAGATGGCCCTCCTGACTTTGTATGATGACATTTCCTTATGTAAGATGTATCAGATGAATTCCAGCTGTTTCAATGTGAAATTAAATTCTTATGTATCTTTGGATAAGAAAGTAGTTCAGGAATGCTGGACAACTTTAATGATTAATGTTTGTGATGCCTATACATGTACCTCTCAAGGGTAAATTTTCTGCATGGTTCATTATTAATGGAAATTGCACGCCTAACTCCCTGTACACCACGCAGAAAATGTGCTCCTTTACATCTATCATGATAGAAAAAGTAGGAAAATATTTATTTTCCTATTTTAAAATTATATTCAAAGTATCTCTGATAAGAAGCTAATAAATATGCAAAACAGCTGAAGAGAAAAAGTAAGTAAAAGTGGAAAGAGGTTCTAGCAACAATTTATTCTCGACACAATAAGATGATTTGCAATATCTTAATGTAAATAAAGGCATTCTTTAAGGTTATATCTTGTTATATGTTCAAAACACAGAGTATATTTTCTTTGTTTCTCCAGTAGTAATTATATAAGGTTATATGATGCATATTATGTACTTAAAACTACTATTAGAGAAGCAAAGAAAAAAAATCACAGGTAATCTTTTTCTACGTTACTGAAACACATTGAGAAAGCAACGTATGGAACCACAGGAGTTTATTAAACATTGATATGAAGGAGTTCCCTATTTTAAAAGTGTTGACTCTTGATCAGACAGGTCCCCCTTCAAAATACTGGTAAGTAGTTTAAACGTTTACTTTCTGAGTAGTGTTGCTGAAGTCCAAACTAAACCTTCTCACTGTCTTATGTATGACACTTCAGTCAAATAAAAGATAGAATCATAGAATATCTCAAGTTGGAAGGCACCCATAAGGATTATCGAGTCCAACTCCCTGCTCCTCACAGGACTACCTACAACTAAATCGTATGATTAAGAGTGTCATCCAGACACTTGAACTCTGACAGGCTTGGTGCCATGACCACTTCCCTGGGGAGCCTGTAGTAAAATAAAATAAGTGTGAGTTAAGTGTCATGAGATAAAAGAACCTGTCATTTAATTGATATAAACTGCAATATCTCAGAAGACCTATCACAATATTAAGCATAGCATCAAAGATATGGCCTGGAAAAAATGTTTTTTAAATTAATATTATTGACAATACAAAATATACACAAATATACCATGAAAAATCAGATAAATAACAGCGGAGGGCAGAAAAATTTCCCAGGAAAAATAGTATTGTAGTAGAAGCAAAGCACCCTTGGAAAGTGGGATACTCCAGGACTAACTGGAAACAAAAACATGATTATGATTTGCTTAGAGGACTGGATGGGTGAATAATGATGTGGCAAAACCCTCGGTGATGCAAAATTAATCAGAAGAGTGAAAGCTAGAACAGATTCCTAACAGTTACAAAAGAATCTCATACAAAATAACATAGTAGAATGGGAAATGGAATTCAGTACCAGTAAATGCAGAAGAATGGATGTGTGGCAGAAACAAAGCCATCCCTACATATTATATGCACACACAGCCCCTTCCTCCCCTTTTCCCCAACATCTGTACACAAATACACAGAGATAAGCAATTTCTATTCAGGCATCACCTAGTCACTGCCTGGTTTTCTGTTGAAACACTGATAGTCAGCGTTAAGTAGCAACAAAGCACTGTTAGAAAATACCAACACAGGAAGCGAGGACAAAACAAAACCACAACGTGCCGCTGTACGAATCGATGGTTGCCCACAGTTTGAATACTGTCTGGCTGGCCACTGCTTCTCAAAAAACATACAGAACTGGAAAAGATACAGAGCGAGTCATAGGAAGATTGTAGGCACGGTACGCTCTCTTACCGAAGAGAGACTGAACAGAATGGGACCTTTTAGCTTGGAGGAGAAGAGGGAAGGAACGTTTATCCAATGTGTAAGGAAATCATGAAGGGGTGATGAACTGAGTAAAGTGTTACTCACCCAATGAAATTATCAGGCAGTAGACTTAAGAACAAGAAACAGGCTTAATACAAATAAAAAGAATCATAGAATATCTTGAGTTGGAAGGGACCCATAAGGATCATCGAGTCCAACTCCTTGCTCCTTATGTGACTACCTAAAAAACCCCCATATGAGTATGAGCATTGACCAGATGCTCCTTGAACTCTGATAGGCCTGGTGCCATGACCACTCCCCTGGGGAGCCTGCTCCAGTTACCAACCACCCTCTCAGTGAAGAACCTTTTCCTAATGTCCAGTCTGAACTTCCCCTGAAGCAGCTTCATTCCATTTCCTCCTATGCTATCACTGGGCACCAGAGAGATCAGCACCTCCTCCTCCACTGCCCCCCTTGAGGAAGCTGTAGACTGCAATGGATGGAACTCTGGAATGACATAATGGGGTAATTCCCATATTTCTAGATCTCTACATGAAAAGTCAGACTTGGTGTTCTTACATCGGCTGCTTTTATTCAAACCTGGACTTTGAATTTATTCATTTTGTATTTATTAACAACTTACATCTTTCATCACTGTACAGTTAAGCAGTTGCTGAAACCAAGAGAAATTGTCTACATCTACAGTCATAAATTAAGTGCATGCATAGCACTCAACAAGTAAATAACAATACTAATAAATCCCATTGGCAGTTCCTATCTGTAAATACTTGAGACATTTCTGAACAGATTTCACCATTATTTGCTAAATATGAATAGCATATTATGCTGTAACTAATACTATATCTCCATATTAGAGAACATCTAAATCTACTACCTATTGGGAGCCTATTGCCTACCTGATTCCCAAGGTATCTGAGGACCTTTTTAGTTTCACTGCCCAGAGGGTGATCCTGTTAGATGCTACTAAGGAACCTCAGTGACATCTTGGAACCCTCCTGTACAGTTTTCAGCTCTCATATGAACAGCCTAAAACGGGATGTGTTAGCAAAAACAGAGAGGAAAAGCAAAAAGGAAAATAACTTCTACCTCTCACTAAGGCTTTGTATAACAAGGTACAGTAGAAAGCAGTACAGGGTATAGAACACATTGATCTATTCTAAAATGTAACAAGTCGGTAACCATATTCTGTAATAAGCCAAGTTTCTGGATGGTCTTCAGATGTAATCTTGAATAGACTATGCAGTCTTGAAAAGCCCAAACAAATCCTAGACTGGCTTTGTTTTGTTGCTCTCTGGACATCTGGACACTGGAGTTATTTGCTTTCCCACTTTAAGTGATCTCCTGTCATGTAATAAAAATGAGAAAGATTGGTCATAAATTGCTCTAATTTGGAACTCAGCACTACAAATCATCTTTATTTCTGTGGAAAACAAAATAAATTCAAATTTCTTACATTGGATAAACCTATATGCCCACTTTTCATCAGCTTTTTCTGCTTTTTTTTTTCTCCTACAGAATGAAAAATACTGTTTGAGACAACCCATATGAAAGTACTAAGTAGTATGAAATTAAACAGCAGCTGTAACACTTGTGCAAAATTTAATCTCCAAAAAGTTGAAGCACCTAATCTTCCCATTTCAATTTATATCCCCAAATCTAAGCAAGGTGATTGAACGATGAGGTAATCTTATTTTTGTGGTTTGATATGGTTTTAAATGCAAAGGGTTTTTTGCCATTTTTCATGGCTATTCCATATTACTAGTTGGGGAAGTAGAAAAAGAATTAATGAAATCAGACTTTACTTCATCTAATTTTTCTATCTACTACCACTTGATAGAACTTTGTTTGAAGGAGTATGGTCTTACTGTTACAGTAATTTATTTTTCTAAATGAGAAGTGTTGGTTGACCGAGAGGCACCGTAAATATTTATGGCAGATTCTCTGTGTGACCAGTCCAGACACTGATGGCATACAGCAGCTAGCTAGAGCCTCCATTCAGACTAAGACAGTCTACATACTGGGTTGCTGGCTGTAAAGAGCTTAACACATCAATATTTAAAACAGTCCACAGCCAGCACACACCTGTAGCATTTTCCTTTTCTGTGAATAGATAGCAAGATTCAATACAAACAGACAAAAAATATAAACCTATTGTTTCTGTACACTGAACAGCAAATATTCTCTCCTATTTTGTTTTCTGTTATTCAAGGACTGAATAATAAAGGAGATATTTCAGCAAGTTCCAGCTAAAGAATAAACTTGCATAGCTCCTAATCCATCATATTATCCCACATGGACCAGAACATCCACTCACATGGAACAGCAAAGGGGTGTAACTCCACCTCAGTGGAACAATTCATGTAAAGGCCACAGGAGTTAATGGGACCATTAAAACATTTACATTTGAACATACGCTACATCTTTTACTCATTTAGTACCTTTGAAAGCTGTACTAGCCAGGCACTCTTGCATCATGCTGAGGAGACATGAAAAGGACACCAGGACAATAGACTTTCACAAAGACATCAGTAAAGCATCCTTGGCATTTCTCCAAGGCTTTGAATCATTAGGAAGAGAACTATTATGATGCTAGTTTTACTGTTATTACATTAAGTTTAATTGTAAGATTAATAAGCATGAAATACGAAAAAGCTGCTATCTTGAAAAAGAAGCTTATCTGTGGAGGAGATGTACTGCCTGTAGTACATATGGATATGGAAAGAAAAAGATTTCAGCAAAATTCCCCTTTGAGTACATTTTTCCCCAATATAAAACAAGCTTTTTGATTGTTAGCTTCAAGAGATCATATAGTTAATGATATACAGCAGCTAAATTAATACATATTGGGAAAATAGTTGGAACTGGAAAGAGGTTACTAAAGGAGCACCACAAGAGCATTGCAGCCTTTTTTGTTCGATTTTTATAAGAATGAGCGATAAGTTGCTAAAACATGTTGATAACAAAATGCAGAATGAAGAAGGGTTAATCAACATGAAAAAAAAGACAATATAATTCAGAAAGCGCTGGAAAAACTAGTAGTAATGACTTATGCAATTCAGTGTACAGAAGTGTAAGACAACAAGCCCAAGGCCAAAAAAAGACAGGAAAAAAGGACAAGCTATTATACGCTCTCTACAGTAATACGTTCCACAACACTGAACAAGCAGAAGTTCTCAGGAAGCAGTATATAAAGTTTTAAACCTTTCAGAATACTACTGAATGAATGAAAAAAAGATACTAAATTATGGACTGCATAAATGGATGCATCATATATAAGACAGAAGAAATTCCTCTGCAGTATTATTATAGCAAAACTGTACATGGATATTTTGTATAGCCCTTGACCCTTTCACTAGAACTAAGAACTTGTGAAGGAAGCCACCAGGATGCAGAGAATCAAAGTATTTTCCATTCAAATAGGTAAGAGAATTTAGGTCTTAGGAAAATAACCCTAAAAAGCCAGAAGAGAAACACTGAAATTCTTTGAGCTAGTTATCTTGAGGGACCTAAATGGCATGGGAATATTGGATTTCCATGAATTTTCTGATCTTCCATAAGATTTCCCTACAGATACCAAGCCGTTCACACCGCTACACAACAATATTCTTGACTACATAACCTTCATGCAGAAGTCTAGTACATTAATTGACATTTTTAAGTACCATTCTACCTTCTCTCTTTTTTTTTTCTTCATATGGATATAGCTAAGCAATTATAACTTGAAGTTTTATGAGTCAGTCCTACCAGTGATTGGTTCTGTGGCTGCTAATGACTCTTCTTCCTGCTGTGTCCATCACTACTGCCAGACTAGAGCTATTCCCACTAATTTCAGATCAGGAAAAACATTTTTCTCCCCAAAGCATGAAACATATACAGTTCTAGGCTGCCATTTCACATCCTTTTTGGTCAGTCTAAATCATCAGGAAATAGAAACTCTTCATCTTCTGCTTGTTTACATTTTAGGTTGCTAAGGTGCATTCCTGAAAACTTTCTTGAATTTCAACTATCAGCTAGTGTAGTAGCAAAACAGATGTTTTTTCTTCTAATATTCCTCTTTCTGACATGTGCCACAGTATGAAACTGGCTCTGATTTTTAGGCAACGCTTGCTATTTGAGGAGACCACTTCATGCTCAGAGGACTCCTGAAGCTGGAAACACCACATACCTGTTTTAGAAATGCATAATTTGCCACAGTTTATTATTCTAATTTTTGGGAAACAGCATCTATACCAAAATAAAGAGCAACTTTTATCATTGAAGGCTATAAAGATCAGTTTCCTGACGTGGAATTTTTAGACTCCCAGAGGTCTGCCTATGCAGCATTTGCAGTATCAGAATTTGAACACAACACATTCTGTCCAGATGCTGAGCGCCTCAAATGCAAAGCAGAGAAATTCTCAACAAATATAAAAGAGCAATATCGTAGGAAAAAGTAATTATATACTCAAATCTATCACCAGATGGCAGAGAAGTTGGTAAATCCAAATGACAGCTTGATCATGGACAAATTCATACCAGAAGACGTAGAACTCAGCAATTTCAGAGAGATTTCTGATTATTTAAGCATGAACTTCAGTGAAGTCACGTGGAAGTTGGATGATGCATCTGCGCATCACTGACTATATGTTGCTAAGCCTTTTTCAAGTGGGACAGATACTAAATGTCAGTTGTACTATACAACTGACATATTCAGGACATGCTTTAACAACACTTCCATAACAAAAGGTCATGCAGACAACACTTAAAGGGAAGGTCGTCTTAAAACAATGTAGAGAAATATCTAGTCTATTAATACAATAGTCAAGAGTGAATTGCACACTCCAGTGTAGAAATAATGAACAGTAATAGATGCCTTATGCACCTAAGATTGCAAATGGTAAGCAATTAAAAACAGAAATACATTTTCCATATCAATTATTTCCTTCACAAAAAAATATCATGTACTTAGGCTGATTCTTCTTGTGCATAAACATATAAACTGGGAATACCACCAGTGCAGTACAGGAAAATTCAATTTTTCAGTTGTGGACTACTTATTGTTTCCTATTCACTAAATGTTCATTAGTATTATCTGATACCGAATTTACAAATTAAAATATCACAAGTGTAATGTTTTTTAAAGCAAGGAAGGTTTATCGATCTTGACTGATACCAGTAGAAATTACATAGTAGACTCAGGTCAATATATTTCAAGACAACAAATTTACTTCATACTACTGTATGAGCATTTTCATGTCAAAATTCATGCTTCTGGAAATTTGAAAAGTAGAAAGAAACAAAGATAGCTATAAATATATTTAAAGGCTAGATTTTCTTCAAGAAAAATCAGTAGTTTCTGCAGTAAATGGAAAAAGCATTACCCATCCTGACTTATAAAAATTATTCTAAAAATTACAATCCAAGTAGATTTTGTTAATTTAATGAAGCTTGTTTGGATTTGATAGAAAAGACACACTGGATTTGGGAAAAAAGGCTATATCATACATATATAAGCTTGACTACGTCTCAGTCTGTCTAGTTTTGTGAATGAAATTTTAGGCAGGTAAGGACTGTATTTTGAATAAAACTAAGCTATAACTGGAACTGTTTCATTATCCATATCCCTATTACCTTCTAATAATTTTGCTTCTTATAAATATAAATTTATCTTTCTTTGTTGAGATTATCATAGAGGTTTTTTCATAAAATGTAAATGACAACAGCACAAAACCTGTGGAAGGATTATCTCACTCTTGTATGACATGCCAAAAATTGTTAAAGACACAAAACATTAATACATTAATAATTTCAAGAAACTCAGGGAATGAGATAAGTTTTTTTACTTCTCATTTTTTCCCTCATCCATAAACTAGTATGGACTGGCACGGGCCTCAGGGAGTAAATCAGGTAATTCATCCTATCGAATTAGTTTTAAAATGGTAACATCCTTGTGGTGAATGTCCGTAAGCACAGAATACATCTCCAGCTTTGCTACACCATACTGCTGATCCATATAGCCAGACTATGAGACTATCAAAACACTACAAAAATAAAAGACGACTGAGAAAGAGCTATTTCGTGGTCATATTTGGAAGTGCAACTCATGGTCTATGATGACAAACAAAAGGCTTATATTGGCACAATTCAAAGTGTCAGACACTTGATTTCTGTATCATTTGACAAAAATTGTAAATCTTCAGCCTTACTCATGACTGTAACCAACAGTGAATGACTAATGATAACGAGAATTTCAATTCAGCTGACTTTATATGTTAGTTTATGTAGTACAGATAAATGTGGTAGCTAAATGTAAATCAATTGTTGCACAGTATTAGTCAAAGATCTAACGCTCACCTTGAGCGTTGCAACCCAACTTATTGACTGGGTCCCTTACCAGAATACTGTCAAAATGATCATCATAAAGATCTCACATATTTTTCTCAAATTAGACTGCCTAACCTCTCAAAGGAGTGGTGGAGTCCAATAGCCATAGGTTAGAGAAGCTGAAGCGATTCCTTAGAAACAGTATGAACTGCAAAAACCACACAGCAAACATTTCCCTAAAATCCGTGGAGAAAACCAGGCCAAAACATACTAGAGAGCGTAGCTCTCACAAGGTCAGGTTAAAAATCCTGGAAACTTCTTTGCCTTTCTAATTTTGGTACTGTCCTCAGTGTAAAACATTAATGAATGGTGTACTTATATTAAACTATGTAAAACTGCTGGATGTGATAACCTCCAGAAAAATTTGAGATCCAAAGTTACACTTTGGTAAATATACTGCAGCAAAGGCCAGAAAATTCATGAACATGCCTAAGCTTGGAAAGAAAACTGGACCTAGCAGTTACAGGAAAATATAGTTGCTTAGCAGTTGTTCCAGATTGTTCTAGTGCCTTCACCTGCAGTGGCTTCAGGGTCATCTTGAAACAACTGAGATTTTGGTCCTGATGTACTACTGTGTTATGTTGGTCAGCTATAAAGGAAATTAAAGACAATGGCTATACGCATTGACCTCTTACTGGCTATGGAGGAAAGGCCCATTGTTCAAATTGCCAACTACTATAACTCTCGTACATTGAAAAGTCTGAAATGCTCAGCAATAGTCAGCTGCATGATCACCTTGGCTTCTGAACTATTCGCATAAGAATTTTTGGTGATGAAATCCATCTGAATTCTGCATTTGTACCAATACTTTCTATGAGTAATACCCCATCCACTTCCCTTCCGCAAATGTATGTGCACAAATCACATGCAATTACATGAGGCTTATTCCTAAGGGAAGATCACTCTTGAAGTTGATGCCACAACATTAGGAATCTACTTCAAGGTGCAGGGACTGAAACCAAGTACTTGAACAATCAAGAGGCTGTGAAATTTCTTCAGCAGTACTGGAGTACACTCAACTACACCTGAACAAGACATAAGAAAAGTACATAATCTTTTATATAAATGAAGAGACAGTAACACCACATACTCCAACTACTGCAAACTTCAAATTGTCTCATGTACACTCACTGTTAACAACCTCAGAGTATGCTTGTATATAGGAGGCACAAAAGGAATGAATCGCATCTTCCCAGATTCTGTTGCATCATTTAGTAAACTTGGTGCCCATTTACAATCCGTCATCACTTTTGGAAATGTCATACGTGAAACAATTATGAAGAACTGTCGTGGTTTAACCCCAGTCAGCAACTAAGCACCATGCAGCCACTCCCTCACCCTTCCCCCTGCCCCCAGTAGGACGGGGGAAAGAATCCAGGAAAAAAAAGGTAAAACCCGCGGGTTGAGATAAAGACAGTTTCATAGGACAGCAGAGGAAGAGAAAAAAGTAATAATAATAATAACAACAACAACAACAACAACAAGTGATGCACAATGCAATTGCTCCCCACCCACCGACCGGTACCCAGCCCATCCCCAAACAGTGATCCCTGCCCCCCCGCCACCAACTGCCCCCAGTTTCTATACTGGGCATGACGTCATACGATATGGCATAGCCCTTTGGCCAGTCTGGGGCAGCTGTCCTGGCTGTGCCCCCTCCCAGCTTCTTGTGCATCTGGCAGAGCAGGGGAAGCTGAAAAGTCCTTGAAGAGTGTAAGCACTGCTTAGCAACAACTAAAACATCAGCATGTTATTAACATTATTCTCACCCTAAATCCAAAACACAGCACTAGACCAGCTACTAGGAAGAAAGTTAACTCTGTCCCAGCTGAAACCAGGAGAAGAACAAAGAGAATCCCTACTCCATAAGTTTATTCTTCTTTAAATACCTGAAATAAAAATAAAGATTTTTTTTTTTTAAGAAAGATAGGCACAGATTTCAGAATGCTATAATGATAATTAGTTTTGATATGCTGAAGCATTTTCATATATCAAGAAATACTTTGGAGTATGAATATTGGAAAAGTACCCATTCGTACCTTCCATATTCCTCATGTAGCAGGCGCCTGAACAGAAGGCATGAACTGAACATAAATAATGTTCCTTTTTTTTTCCTCTTCAACCTACCTTTTATATAATAAATAGTTATTGTATACTGATAAAGTGAAATATTGTAATTATTTAATTAACCTGTTTTGCCCTCTGTAAAATGCAAAAGCTATAAATACAGAAGCAAATCAAATTGAGTTCTGCTGTAGGCAAAACCCAGCCTCCAGTGGATAGCCTGCTGCTCAGATACCATTTGTTAACTTCAGTCTTCATACTTTCACAGGAAAAACTAAGGGTACACAGGCAGTACAGTTGTATTTAGCCATTTTCCATAGTTTGGTACTATAAAAATCATTCTGATCTTAAAAAAATGAGACATAGCATAATCCAATTAATTCAGGAAGAGAAGCATCATCTCTGTTCTACGTGAAACATTTCAGACAACTGAAACCCAGAAAAACAATTTTAAAAATGACATTTTGTATGTGTCCCTACTTAACACTATTTCCATACACAGCCTCTAGCAAGGGCTGATTTCCAGTCTAACTCATTTTACTCTTATTGTCTGTCACTTAAAAAATTACCGACAATAGGCTACAACACAGTCCTGTTATGAATAAAAAACTCAGGAAATAACTTAGACCCATAAGAAGCAAAAATCTTGCTTCTTATATCACTATTTTAAAGTGCTGTTAGTACCATCATCTAACAACTGAAGTATTAATGGCAACCAAATGCACTTGCCACAAACCACTTTTGTGATTATCAGAGAACTTAGATTTGCTTTACCAAGTACAAGCACCTTGAAAACCTTTTTATAGTTTCTTGTACTCCTTTGTCACAAATATTTTCCTTTATAACTCTTGTATCTCACTGCACTAGAAACCTGAATTATGGATGCTAACCCATTAAATCTCCTGCATTATAATTTTTCTATGGGAAAACAAATAATGTACATCCTAATGGCTGCAGATACTGCAACATATATTTTCTTTTATTCTTAATTCTATTTTCCACTTAGCAGCAAACTGTCTGACTTGATTGTCCTATATCACAATGGCAAGTGATATAATGAAACACTTTACTGAATCGTTATGTAGAAAAAGAGCATTAAAAAATATGCTATGTTCACTTCTTCGCTTGTTCATTAAACAACATATTAACAGGGCTTGTTATACTGCAGGTCTAGAAACAGAATTTCACCTCTGGTAGACTTGATAAAAATAAATTTTGCAAACTTATAAATGTTTGTATGTCATAGATTTCTGTGATTCACATACATTTCAATATGATCACAAATAACAATGTTCTGCTCAAAAAAACCTAGAAGTTTTACTTGCAAAATAATGTAGCAATTACAGTAACAAACACCTCTCACCTCCTCTGAAACAAGAAGTGCTGTTCAGCAGAGACTGACAAGTTGCTGTATTTTGCATAATTCCTTCAGTTTTGTTTCTTTCCAAATATACTTCCACTATTTTTCTTCCAAAGACAAGTGAGGTCAGTTCCATATTTTGGGCCAGTAACAAGTAGCAATCTAAGTCATTATTTATCTTAGTAATCATAACGTCTGTGTTCATTTGTGATTTATTGGCTTAACCCAAGAGATTCACACCCTTCAGGGGAAAAAAATCCTGAAACTTTCACTGACTTCATTTGTGATGATTACACTTCTGAGATGGAAGAGATTTTAAAATGTTAGGCAAATATTTCAAAAGAGTAACTAAATCAAAGCTAATAAGCTAATGCAAAAAGAAAGAAAAGCAAATAACTGAATTCTATTAAATGACCAAATAGATATACAAAGCCATATTAACATCACTAAAATGGAAAAATCAAAGACTTAAGAAATGCCAGGATTCAGAATTGCCTATGCAACCTTAATTTGTCCTCGTTCTGCAGATACATTATAATGAAGTATTTAATTAAGATTAATGTCAAAGGTAACCACTAATTCCAAGTGGCCAATTTTCATTACACAGCTCTGCGTGTTCCTAGTCTAGTTCGCACTGGCTTTAGGATGTCTGCAGTACTTCACATTTCTGCAGATACGACTCTTTGGTATGAAGCTGGAAACTGAGAAAATGAGCATTAATATCAATTTATTACCACTGTAAAAACATTTGGTTTAAGCGACTTACCTAACATCACAGAGGAACTCTGTGGCAGAGTGAAACATAATCCAATTCTCAAAGGCATCATTCAATTACTCTAAGACTGTCTTTTCCTCTTCTTTCAGTCCTCTGCCATATTGATTACACATTTCCCAATTTTTTTTGAGCTAATGAATTAGAGATTCTATCTATCAATGTCTTCCTTCTCCCCAAAACCATGAATCATCCCCAGGGCTAAATGAGACCAAGGCTCTGTGTTATGTGGAGGCGGGGTGGAACAGGACAACAGATGGACAAGGCGCAGAAAAAGACAGAAGGAAGGGCTATCATGTAGTTATAGTTCACCATATAAAAACACAAAAGCAATATAAAGATTGTATAACCAACAAGTTCATTTCTTTCATTATGAAAATCTCCTAACTGTAAAATCCTTCCATACAGTACATGCAACTATTTCCCTAAAATTTATGAAAGTGAATGAGGGGAAAAAAATGTTATCACACTGATATCCATACAGATTGTCAGAAGGCTTAGAGTCTTTAAACCAACCTTACACCTTTTAATTTGAGCTCATCAGTTAGGGCGTAGTATAGTAAATTACTATTCTCTAGAGGAGAGAGTAACCTCATATATACTTTATCGTGAATCTCAGATATTTACTAAAAGCAGATACATTATGAAAGTGAGATATATTGAGTTTCAGGCCCTATAAAGCAATTTGGGTAGAGATATTTCTTCTTTTTGTCTTAAAACCTGAAGTTTTGTTACTCTCCTAGTCCTGTCTCATCCACCAGTAGCTACTTTCATCATTTGCCTTTCCATTCCTCTAGCTTCACAGCTCATGCTGTGTCAGTTATACTACTTAAGTCTTGATTTTCTTTTTCCATGCTTTATGTCTTTTTTTTTTTCCTGCTCTCATAATTTTTTATTGCCAGACTTTCTCTTCTGGTTCTTCATCACTATATAGTTTCCCTTTTTTACCTCTTTTCTAGTCTTGTCTCATGCTCCCCATCCTGTGGCTCCTTGGTTCAGTTTCTGTGCTCAAGGATTCTTAGTTCCTCTTTGAAGCTCTTCTGTTTTCAGATTTATCTTACACTTCTTATTTCCCAAATCATCTTCTGCTGGTCCTAAACTCCTACCTGGATGATCACACACTCCTTCTGGCGTCTCAACAACATGTTTCCATTACTTTGCTTTTCCTTACCAACAATTTATCTTCCCCCAGATTTCAACCTCAGTGTTATCCCAGCCTTTTTTTATCCATTCAACATCTAGTCCTATTTTGACCTGACCTTCCATCACACCTGTGCTTTTTCTAGAGCGAGTCTCCCTAAAACATTTGTCTATCTTTTTCCTCCTTTTATTTTGGGCCAGGTGACATCCTTTTGATTCTGCCTACTGTCAACAGATTAAAAGACAACACAAATCTCTGAAACCAAGGACCTGGATCTATTTCCTGCTTCTCAGGTACTGTGTTCTCTCAGACCATATCTGTTAGGGAACAGCAAGAGTGGGGCTGCTCCCTAAGAAGAGGTGAGCCAGGAACACAGGGATATCTAGCTCATCAGAACAGAGGCCTCACCAGCCACAGCCCAGTCCCAGAGTACTCAAGCAAAGACAAACCCAGAGGCTATAGCAAAGTCCAACCAAGACTCCAGGCAGCATCATAGTAACGAAGCAGGTCAGAGACCATGCTGTAAAATCAATCTGCGGGTCAAGGTTAGTATCAGATCCAGTGATCACTAGGTAGGTCCATAAGATGAGGCAGGCTAAGATCAAGCCATCAATTGAAACCTGGATCAAAGTGCTCCATGACCAGGCAGAAGTAGGACTGAGGCTGGAGACCTGCATTCTTCTAACACAGCTGAGCTTAAATAGAGCTTCTGGGTGCATGGGTGTGGGCAGAGAGCCCAGATGAAGCTGGTCAGAACCATTAAGGCTTATTAATGCCCTCAGCATCCTGACTGAATATCAGGGCAAAAACTGGAGTACACAATTTCTCATATTGCCTGGTTTCTTGTTAAAGAGAATTTTGGTGTGCATGCCATGACACAATCAAGTAGGTCTTCAGTAAGGACAATCGTGGCATCAGAACTGTTTAGACACAAGCTAAACAGAGTCTACTCTTTCTGCTCCTAATTATGGTATCTAACATTACGCCACCTGACAAAATTGCAATCTCATTCTCGTTGCTAGACAGAGCAATAGTAATCCAGTCTGGCTGGATGGCTGTATTTCACTGCTAGATCATCTGACTCTTAGGAGAATGTTAAGGAGAGACAGAATGTGTAGAAATTTTAAAGGCTATGATCTATTGTCAGTCGCGTGCATTTTTTTATTTCCCTGGGGCTTGTGCCTTGGGCTGATTTTCATAGAGACAGCAAAAGAAATACTCTTGATAGAAAGGCCCTATCAAGTCTTAAAACCTTTTTTTAAAGCATGGATGTGCTAGAACAAATATCTTAGGAGTCTTTAGTATGGACAAAATGATGTATTTGTTCAATTCTTTGAGTCTTACTCTGGATCACCTAAAATACTTTGACTTGTATTTGAAAACATTTTCAATTAAGGATGCACTAATGTGAAAACCTTAGTCTGAAAAAAACAAATGTTGAATTTAAATGTTTAGAGCCTCCTTTTAAATTACCAGAACATGTGAGAAAATAATTGTAAATGTACTGATGTCCGTAATTGGAGATGCTCTTAAGAAAGTAGAATGGATGACATCATGTTCTGCAGAATGAACAACTTACTTCTTATTGAGTTTTTGAATATTTCTTTGTCACCTCAGCTGGGTGCAAGAGAGGCTTTTTTCAACACATCACATAATCTGTGCATAAGTAATAAACCACAAAGCAATTAAAAATTACAAAGCATCAGAAATAACAAAACAATAAATAATTGGATAAATATATATTTAAAAGATGTTAGCTAGGTTGTATTCTAAATTACATGTAAACATGTTCATCCAAGCATATTTAAAATACAATTAGTCGCTAATTAATTCCATGCTGTAATATGTTTTTATGGCAAACTGTTAGGCACATTATGTGTACGGAAATCATAAATAAATAAAGGTATAAGAGGTGTTAAAGTTATATAGCTCTATAATTTTGTGGTTTGCGGTAAGTAACTTAAAAATTTCTTAAAGTAGTTGCTTCTTAGTTGATGGTTTGAAGACATAGGAAAGCACACGCTTTTGCTAATTATCAAACACTTAGGAGGAAGAGGACCTAACTAGACTGTATGGAGAATCATGTTACCAGCACCATTTTTTCTGTATCTTCATTCCACAAATTATAAGCATGTGAGGTCAGGTTACGAATAAGACATTCTGCTTCCACTCACTGCTGGTAATTCTCTTCTGCAATTATTTTCACCAACTCAAAGTGTACATTAGGTACTTTTCAATAAAAATGATACCAGTTTGGTTTGACCTTGGTTCACTTTGCATTGGCATGGCATTGACAGTGTTGTTTTAAAGACTTTTTTCTCCTCCAAAAGCCAGCAAAATATCTCACATTTATAATTGCTTTATGGGACTTCATCCCACACATATTTTATAGGTAGCAATAGCAGCATGCAATTCCTTTTACTTGGTTCATCTTACTAACTAACATGGAACAAAATTTCACTGAATTCATAATATTGCTCTGGAACTGATACATACTGTATATTTACACACCAATATGTTTTATGGAAATGAACACATTTCTTCTCAGGAGCATATTTTCAAACTTCAATTGCTCTTTACTGAAGCCAATTTTTTTCAAACAAAAAAAAATGCAATGCGTTTCATGTCTATATATTTTTATTCACGCCAATATATTTTCACAGTTGGATAGATTTAACTAAATTAGTAGTTACAGTATTTGTTCAAACCAATGCATTTTTGCTGGCATCTGGTAAGTAAATGTTATCCAATTTTTTTTTTTTTTTTTAGGAATCAGCTTCAACCAAACCTACATCATTTAAAACAACAGCAACGCACCTCCACCACACAAAATTTCTCATCCAAAACAAACAAAACCCCAACTCTTCTGTTCCAGCTGCTGAAGTATGGTAAAGGGGTAACGTAAAACGCAAATACGCAGACTTCAGTCAAGGTACATCTGACCCTCTGATTTCCACGAAGGCCCATAACGGTGCCCTGGGCAGGGAAATGCACTTTCTGTGATGATACCCGTTGCCTTCTGGAGAGGGACCCTACACCCTAGGGAAGCCATGCTGCCACGTTGCAGGTAGGAAGGGGCAAATACAAGAATTAAGGACTCACTACTGCAAGAGATGGCTGTTATCCAACCAGATGTTTCTTCAAGGCTAGGTGGCAGCTCATGGGAGTTTTGTCACAACATTTTTGTATTGAGCCATGTAAATGAGTCTCGCTTTCCAAATTGCTATTTTAAATGTGATCGTGAATGTTGAGCAGTATTGCAAGTCAGGATAGAATCTGTCTCTAACTTCTGTCACTACCAGCTTGCCTTCTCCATACCTTCTTTCCCGTGGTGCTTTTTTGTTGTTGTTGGAACTCTGCGATCATATTTTGACTACTTCTTCACTACCCTCTAGATTATACAAAATTTACTTAAAAATATATATTACAGAAAATAACATAGAGCAAGTGTTTCTAGAGCTATGTTTCACAGCTTGTAATACTGGACATTTCTCTCTCCTTAAATTCTTTCTATATCTTCCACTGTTTGCTGAATTCAACAGAACCACAATGTTTTGTCAACTAAATAAGCCTCCCTCGGGTATCGTTTCCTCTCCCTAATCACTGACCACTGATGCTACCAAGGAGCATCATTAAAATCATGATTATCCCTTCAGACTTTCCTCGTCTTTCAAGGCAAACTCTAGAGGTAGACTGACCCAATACAACACAGACGGCTCCTTCTAGAGGAGGTGGAGTTTAGCTTTCTAGAGAGATGCCCAAAGTCATGTTGATCAGGAGAAAAAAAGCATGCAAGCAAATTAACAGAGCATGTGGTGGACCAGGACATGAGGCAGTAAGTGATTTGAGCTATCTGTCAGGGCTGCATGCAGTTTCATCAACTATTCACTGACACCTGCGAAATCTATGCAGTCTAGAAAAGGATGAACAGGGAAATAATTGAGAGGAAACAACTAAGCAAGCTAGAGGAAGGGTTTGTCTGTTAGCTTTTGAGTGAACACAACCAAGAAAAAAATTGTGAGGCAGGAGAACACAATATAAGATCTATGCTGGAAGTGTAGGGGAAGCTGGACAACTTGCTATTTACCAATTCAGTGAGAGGAAAAACTTGCTGACTCTTTCCGAATCTTGCTTGGGGATTAAATTTTTTTGCTTTGTTTAGCATTAGGAGTATTTGTAAGTATCACCTTGATGGATATCGGGATAATGCAGAAGAACTTTTTTCTGCTTCTGATAAAATGTTTACCTTCTGCATTTGGTTTTCAGCGTCGATCTCCTGTTGATATTTTAGGCTATTACTTTTTACTCTGTGCTGAAGTGTGTTTCCTGAAGAGTCCCTGTTGCCCTTTTGGTCTGCAAGTAATGAGGCTTCTGGCCATTCTGCGCGTGAGCTCCAGCTCCACAGACCAATTACAAAGTTCTGTCCCATTTATGTTAGGTGTAGATGTGAGCTGCCACTGAATGTTATAAGACGTGATACTACGTTTACATAAGCTGTCAAATTAACATAGCTGCATTAATCAGAAGAGAAGAAGTATGACATCATATCTGGCAGTTCTAATGATTCTAATAATAAATTTTCCAGATATATAGTTGGTCAAATAAACCAGGGGCTTCTGGTTGGGATTTTTTTCTCTTTTTGAAAAACGGACAGAAAACTCGCTTCAGCATACACAGCGTAAAGACCTCTTGATACTCCTGTCCACTGCAGTGGTTTATTGGTGGGGTTTGAAGCCTGGGTTTATTTTTCTCATGTTTAGCAAAGATTTCTGCTGTGTGATGAAGAGGAGTAATGCTAACCCGCCCTGTGAACCAGCTTCCTATCAACACGTTGGTCGCTCATTTCAGAACCACTTGAGCCAGAAGAGAATGGTGGGAACCGGCCTTTCTGGTTAGGCTTCTGACATGGGGTGTGATGTGATGTCCATGTCACTGGGTTCTGGGAGGAAAATAGAATCATAGAATAAATATCAGCTGGTGTTTCTAAACACGCAGATCAGCTTTTCCAAATGTACTAATGTGGCAAAGACCTGGAACCCCCCTGAGGTACAGACAGGCGCTTCATTCCTACACTTGCCAGGGGACCTCCTTTCACAGTTTCTAATCGCTAAGCTGGGAAGACACTTGTATCTTTCCTATAATGCTTCCTGGAACAAGATTACAATCAAAATTATGTTTTGTCAAAGGTACAGAGTTGTCAGTTATAATTAATGCAAAAGCACTTCAGGTTGGATTACAGTCTTGCTTTAGTGAAGGGTTTAAATTACTTATTTTGTCAGAATTGCTTTTTTAATTTCCTCCCCCAACCAAAAAAATGCAAGTTTTGAGCATTTGTTGACATTTTTAGTGCTGCCCTAAAAATGATGACTTGTTCCTTTTTGCAAGACTTCTAAAATATTTTGAGAATCATTCCCTGTTCATTACTGCTTTACATGTACTGAACCCTAAGAACAGTGGTAAACCCTTTGCCTATTGCGTATTTTTTCAGCAGCAATAAAAACCGAGTAAAGCAAGTATCTACTCATCCACCAGAGACAGACTTCAAATGCTTCCCTGTCCCAGGGGACATCCCAGTGCAACATCTTTGGTAGTGTTCAAGTAACCTACGTAACATGGAGACGTACGTGGTGGTCATTTGATACAAAGTCATACAAAGGATAGAACTTAAAAACGTGATTCTGTAATTTGATTCTGTACTGTGCTTGGGCATCTTTTGGAGACAGGGGGAACTCAGTGTAAATTCTGATGCAGTCTCAACTGTTGCTAGGCGTAACCAGCACTTGCTCATGAACAAAGTGGAAGATACGACTGCAGAATACATAACTTCCCAGATCCCACTCTAGTGCAAGTTCTTTAAGGTAAAGCTGACAACTGTTAGCACTTCTTAATGATCTGAGACCACACACCCTTTGGAGAAATGACCTTTAAAGAGGTTCCCTCTCCTATAGGTATGTAAGACTATTTCATCACGTGTTTATCTCAGTAAAGCTCTTTGGTGTTCAAGAATGGGACATCAAGGTGGAAATTCAGAGAGGTACCATGGAAAACATGCTGCATCATGTTGGAAAGTAAATATCAATAGAAAAAGAATGGAACCAGAAGTGGAGAAACACCTGATCGTTATAGGCGTTTGGGTGCAGGGAATACTGCTTTCTCCGAGATAAGGCAACACAATTCCCTCCATAGACGTTTACAGACAAGTTCAGCAACTTAAATATAAGGTATTCTGATTTCACTAAAGGTTTTGGCAAGGGGTGAATGATACTGTGCTAAACACCAAAAACGCAAACATGAAGAAGTAGCCTGACATCTTGGACTTCTTACGTTCAGTGTCTTCTCTTTTAGACCATAAGCAATTTAGGACTACTAGCTGAATACTACAAACCGTCCCAAAGAAAGCCTTCAAAGAAAAAACTTTCTCCAAGCCATTCAGAGTCCAGGCAACTCTGCGAAAAGTCCAGAAAGCTCCTTATTGCCGTGGTCTGGGTACCTCACAAGAGGCGCCGGTCTTATTGCTCCTGTGGTGAAGGTACCTATAGGTGTTTAGTTCTGCGGACCCAGCCGACTCAGCCAGTCTTTCTTTCACCTGCTGCTTTCGGAAGACGGGAGGAAAAGCAGAGGGCGGAGAAGGTGCTTTACGCCTCCCTTGTAAGGCCCGGGAGGAACCGCCCGGCTCCGCTCCACAGCGCCTGGCCGCGGCCGCAGCCCCCGGGCACTTCCCCCCGCCTTTCCCTGCCGGCGACGGGGCGGAGTTGGCCGGTGCCGGCCTGCGGGGGGCGGCCCGAGCACCTTCTCTCCGCCCCCCGCCAGGTACCCGCGCCTCCGCGGCAGCCGGCGGGGACGCTGGATTCGCGCTGAAGGCCCCATCCCACGGCCCCGCCACCGGCGCGCCTCGCCCCCACCGCCCGGCCCCGCCTGCCCGCGGGCTGCGGGCCCCGCTCCTTCCCGAGCCGCGGCAGGACGGGGGCCGCCAGGCGGCGGCTAGCGCCTGTCCCGCCCGCCCCGCCGCCGATCCGGCCGCTGGCGGCGGGAGGCCGCCCCGCGCCGCGCCGCCCCCGGGGCTCTCCCGCCCCGCCCGCGCAGCCCGACCGGGCCTTAACGGTGGCGCCGCAGCCGGTGCCCGGGGCGCTGAGGGCCGGGGCGGGCGGCGAGGGGACACCTGCCGGCCCTCTCCCGGCCGGTGTGGCCGCGGCGGGGGGCAGCGCCGCCCCCGCCCCGCCGTCCGCCGCGCTCTGCCCCGGGGCGGTGCCGCCTCCCCTCCGGCGACCGCGGCCGCTGCCGGCCGCCACTTCAGAACCGGGTCTGGACAGCGCCCGCCGCCCGCCCCCGCCGCTCACCGCCCATTGGCTGGAGAGCCGCCGCGGAGCCGGGTCTCCCCGCGATTGGCCCGAGCCGGCTGCCGCTCAGCGGCGCAGGAGGCAGGGCCTGGCGCCTCGCTCGCGGCTGAAGGCGCTAAGCAGCGCCCGTTTGTTTTGTAACCTGGCGCCTCGCGCCTCCTCTGTCACCGCCTCATCGGCACTCCGGCCCGACCCGGGGGCTCCCTATTGGACAGCCGCCGACGCCAGTCACGCACCCACCTGAGGGGGCGGGCCGGGGGCCAGGGGCGGGCCGGGCCGGGGGGGCGTGGCCAAGGCGGTGGCAGGGGCGTGTCCGCGGCGCCGGGAGGGCGGGGCGCGGCGCCGGGGGCGGGCCAAGGGGCGGGGCTCCGGCAGAAGGGGGCGGGGCGGGGCCGGGGGAGCCTCGCAAGCCGAGAGTGCCCTTGTGTCTCGAGCCGGGAAGCGGCTGGGCGCGGAGCGGAGCAGCCTCCCGCGTGCCGCCGCGCCAGCGCAGCCCCCCTTCCCCCCCCCCCCCCGCCTCCGCCCGCCAGCGAGACAGGACGGGACGGGAGAGGCGAGCGGGCTGACGGACGGACGGACGGACACGCCGGCAGGGGCAAGGGGAGCCAGCGGGGGCACCCGGCACCGCTCCGCGGGGGAAACCTGAACCTGCCCAGCAGCGCCGGAGCCAGCGGAGCGAGCCGCTCCCCTCTCCTCCCTCCCCAATCCACCCCCGCGACCCTGGTCCTCCTCCTCCTCCTCCTCACCCCACTGGATACAGCGAGGGAGACACTGCGGCGGAGGCGGCGGCGGCGGCGGCTCCTGCGGGGGGAAGGAAGCGCCCGGAGAGCGGAGCGGCGGGAGGCTGCGGATCTGCGTGCCTGGCGCCCACCCAGCCCGAGGGGAGCCCCCAGGATGCGGCTGAAGCCCGGCGCGCTCCTGCGCTTCTACAGCCTCTGCGGGATCCTCGTACAAGGTACCGCCTCCTCCCCACCCCTGCCCCGCGCGGGGAGGGAGGGAGGGACCCCGGGGGGGCACCGCCGCGGCCCGGGGCATCCCCGGCCCCGCTGCCCGCCCCTCCCCGCCGCCCCGCTCCTGACCCGCTCCCTCCCTCGCCCCTCTACCGGCTCCCCCGCCTCCGCCGCCCTCTCCTCCCCGGGCGCCCCCCGCCTGCCGCTCGGGTAGCGCTATCCAGCGCCGAGGCGCCGCACGGCCGTTAACCCTTCCTGCCCTTCCCCCGTCAGCCTCTTCCCGCCCTCGCTCGCCCTCCGCGCCTCTCCCCCCGCCCCGCCGCCGCCCCTCGCTCGCCAGCCCCTGCAGCCGCCCCTTCAACTCCCCGTCACCTCCCCGCTCGCCCGCCGCGAACGTGCCCCCGAAAGTGCGGGTGCCGCCGCCGCAGCGGCAGCGTGTGCGCCGCAACAACATCCCGGGGAGACCTGCGGGCTCCAGCCGTGCCCCCCCCGGCGGGGAGCGGGGGGCGGTGGGGGGGGTCCGTGCTTCGCTCCCGCCGCCGCCGAGGCTGCGTGTCTGCCTGTGCGGTGCGCAGGGTAAGCGGGTGAGCCGGGGGCTCGGGAGCGGATCCCTTCACCGCCCCGCTCCAGGCGGCTCATCCTGCAGCGGCTTCCCGCACTGGATGCATTCCCGCCGCCGCCGCTCCCCCTCACGAACGTTGTACCTCCAAGTCAAACGTCGCGGCCGCCGCGGAGGGAAGCCCGCGGCTCGCTGCTGCCGGGCCGCTGACCGCCGCGCCTGCCGGCGGGAGATCTTCTCTCAGACCTCTCCCCCTTCGCGGGGGGAGGCGAGCCGGCAGCCGAGCCCGCTGCGCCGCCGCCCGCCGAGACTTTGCCCCCTCAGCGGCGGCGGGATGGCGGCGAGGGCCCCCTTGCCCCCGCCGCCCTGCGGGGCCGGGCGGGGCGGGGGGAAGCTTCGGCGGGGGTCGGGGGAGGCGGTGGCCCGGCGGGGGGAAGCGGGGTGAGGGAGCCGCCGCGCAGCCACGGGCCGCCGGGCGCCCGGTCCTGAGGGCGGCTGCGGGGGGGACGGCGGGGCGCCTCTCCTCCCTTGCCTCGCTCGGCGTGCGGGGCATCTCAGTTCGGGAGGGAGAGGCGAAGAGACGATTAAACTAAGTGACCTTGTAAGATATTTTTTTTTTGGTCTTTTTTTGCCCCCTTCTCGCCTCCGTCGTGCCGTTTCGCGTCAAGTTTAATCTATTTCGCGTTTCCCTCGGCTGCGTCATGTGCCGGGCGGTCTCCGGAGGGAGCAGCGGCCGGCAGCCCGTAGCGGGAGCGGCGGCAGCCGCCCGGCTTCCCGAAACACAGGAGCCTCGTCCCGCCGCCCCCCGTCGGCCTGAAGCCTCCCCCTGCCCCGCTCCGCCTCCCGAGGACGGCACCGGCCGTGGGGGCGAGGATGCAGGGAAGGGGGGTGCGCCTGGCAACTGCAAGGGACAGTTTCGTCGGGCAGGTTATTTGTATTCTTTACCAATGTTTATGAGTTGTCCTGTACGTCACCGCACAAGGAGCTGCTGTGTTGGTGCTATACAAGAGTATTTATTGGGGCATGTGCGGCGGGCTGCACCTGGGGGTTGGCTCCTCGCTGCCTTTACATTTCCCTGTGAATTGTCAATTCATTGCCCTGCAGAGGAGGGGGGGGAGCGTCTGGACTGACTTTCTGTCACCAATAAAATCGGGGCTGCTGCTGGAGGAGGAGGATTTGATCTTTCCTAAGATGCAATCAGCCGCATTCAGCGCATCACAGTTTTGAGAGTCAACCAGTGATTAAAAACAGTGATGTCTTTCACAGCAGTTTAGGGAGTGTGCCAGGCAAAATGTAACTCTGAACCGCGTCAGGTAAAAAACATGTTGCAAGAAAAGGGGTGTAATACAAATCTGACTGTGACTGTGTGAAAATAACCAGATTGGGCCTGTCCTTGCAGATGGGGAAAAGCGATGCTTAACACGTTACCCAGCTTGCCCTCCGTGTGTATAAAACATCTCCTTCTTTTCAGTTTCTCACACAATTATTTTTTCAGCTCCTGATTAAAGCTGCAATCAAAAATACTTACACACTCTGTGTACTGCACTTTAGCAGAGGGCTGTTTCGGGAGGCACTTTTGCTGGGCACTATTAAAAAGAAAAAAAAGGGAGGGGGATATACGGAACCTGTAACCCTCAGACAGGAGTGAGAGGAAATAATTTCTACTAGCCTTTTCTCCTAAGGCAAAGGAGAATGGAGAAGAAGATGAGTACATATTTTCTAGGAGAAGACTGTCCTGAATAGTGACTGTATCTAACAAAACACCAGATTCTTTTAGTCCACCTTACAGTGATAGTTCATAAATATTGTTTTCTCAGTTTCTGCCATTTATTTTGGCACAACTAGCAAGCACAGTTACCATATTAGACACATTTCTTGCTGGCAGCTTTATACCCGTGTTTAGAAGTAGCTTTTCCTGTTGGCTTGCCTTGCTTCCCCAAATTATGTTGTGAAGTGGCTAAGTGGATTTGTTAGATTCCTCCGATTGTCTGTTTGTGGGCCATGGGATACATGGGCTCTTCGTCAGCTCTGTACGTGAATAAGATCTTTGTGCTGAGGATTCGAAGCACTTCTGGATGGTAACTAAGGATGGTTCCTGTTAGTGAAACTGAAGCTAGTTAAGTTTAAAGACACGGTGACAAAGAGTCAAGCTGACAAGCGTCCTGCATGGAAGTGTGCCTTTCTGGCATGATCCGCGGAGAGGCTTGCTTAAGGAATCTGTCCTGAGTATTGATGAAGCATCAGCTGAGGGAAGAGGACATAGAATAATGCTTCTCAGCTTGCGCGTGGAATAGCATTAACAGCAAGCGGTCCCTTCGGGAAGGAGGCAAACAAGAAGTAAAAGAGCCCGGTGTCAACTGCTTGCTGTGAAAGGGGAGCGATGGAGGTGGAAGAGGGAGTAATAACATGTTGAGCTGAGAAGCCGTTTGTCAGCTGAGTTTGGGTATGATATTAGTCTGCTCTGCCCTCTCCAGCATTTGCTGTGAAAAGAGTCGGATCTCTGGCTGCTGTTGTTCTTAGCTTGTGTACTGTAAAGATTCTGGGGTACTTAAACGATGTCCCAAGCAGCTGAACTGTTGCGTATGTTTACAGTCGCCCTTACATTTTTGTTTCCTTTTGATTGTTTTTTCCGCTTCATGAATTTAGCTTTCCTTAGACAAAATTTAACAGTTGGAGGACAGCATATATTTAGAATAACTCAAGTATGTGAGCTGTTTTTATGCAACCTGAAAAGTAAGTTCTTTATTGTAAAGAGTTATCACGTGGAAACCTGTAATATTAAAAATAGTTTGTTGGATTCCTAGTATACAGATACGGGTTAAGATTATCCTGGAATTGTAGCTGCTGTAGCCCCCTGCTGTGTGATAATGCAAATGGCATCTAATGCCTTAATGTGCTCTGCTTCAGAGAAGACACTGGATAGTGCTGTGTGTGGTAGCAAATGATCTACTCTCAGTTCTCTGCCAACACCAGGCAAATCTTCTCAGTATGGTTTCTTCAGACACTTCAAATGCTTGCAACCTGTCTACTAATGAAAATAATGTAAGGACACTTTAATTTGTCTGAAACTGTGATCACTGATGCAACAAATCAGTGAAGACAGATAATTGCTTATGGGTGAGACTTTTCTTTTGTAAGCCCAGATCTATTACAAGCAGAATTAAAAAAAAAAAAGAGCAAACGTGCAAATGGCTACTTCTCAGATCATCTAAGCTAATTTTAGACACAGATGCCATACATTACTCAATATCTTGTGTATCTAGATTCTGGTTTGAATTTTCAGTAGGATTTCTGTTAGCAAAATCTTGGCAACCCAATACTGTATGTATAGGGATTGTCTTGACAGCTAGATGTTGTTACGCTAATAGGGTGTACAGCAAGTCAAAAGCATGTTGTTGTAATTCTGTAAGTTCTGTGAGGGTATAGACAATTACAGAATAGAAGACAGTAGATTTGATACAATCGTTATTTGGAATATTTTACACACAAGTTGAAACACAAAATGTATCACTCTACTTGAAGGTGACTGTCTTTATATGATTTCTGTCAATCTAACCAAGGCTTGGTAGGCTTATTAGCTGCTTAGTTCTCAGCATATTTTATGATTTTTTTGCTTGATTTCTTCATGTATTTTTATTGATAGTCATCATATAGCAGTTCGTGTTCAGTTTTAGAACATGAAGTAACTAAACAGTCCAAATTCCTGTTGATGACCTCACACAGCTTCCCTGAAGAATACATGAATAGGGATCACTCACTCTCATAATCTTTATCACTCTTACACTCAAAATATTCATCAAGTTTCTATCATCAATTCAACAGTAAACAGTTTTGAAGTTTCTCACTGAAGAAGTAACTCCATGGAAATGTTGATCAAGAGAAGTACCTCCATTGAAACAAATACATTTTTCTTGTCTACTTTCTTGTTAGCTCTCTTTTATTTATTTTTTTTTTAAATTTCAGAAATGTAAAACAGTGAATCTCCCTCTACTTTTAAATTAGTTTCAATTCCATTATAGTGTACTATAAATGTCTTTAAGCCGTGGTTTTTTATTATAGAAACCTTAGTTCTCACAATTAGCTTTCCCATCGCTCTGGCCTGATCGTACTATTGACAAAGTGTGTTGAGTGAGATTACCCGTACTCTTTCCACCAAAGAATTAATCTTTTAATATTGCTATGTAAAGTCAAGATTGGATTTTGAGTTGTGGGTTTTGTTTTTTTTTTTACTTATGCATCACAAATGGTGATTAAGTAACTGATAACAACTGTATGTATGGTAAAGACATGGACATGGACATCAGGTAGTTGCCAAGAGAATAACAGTATAACCAGTGTTGTTGACTGCTAGAACAATGATTCCCTCTTCAGCTGATATTTGAAAGGTAGAAATAGAAGATGATGTCATTGTCCTCTTAATGCCTTCTCCAGGAGAAAGAAGGAATACTTCAATTTTGTTTTAAAACATGAATCTAACGACAGGGTAATTCTGTTTGACACTCTCAAAACAATGGAAGGTCTTCTTTAGAGAGAATGCCACTGACATGCTTTTTAAAATACACATTCCAAAACAAATGGAGAATGGTAAAACTATTAGACATAGTTTTAGTAGGTGTCTCCTCTGGGATTGCATCAATATTAAATACGATCTTAATGAGCATATTCCTTCTTCCCAAGGAGTTTTTGAGGTGTGTTTGAAAGGAAGAAAGGCAAGTATTGAATTCCAGTGGCAAGGAGTAACTTGTAAAATCATGATTTTTCTCAGGAATCTGTCCTTGAACAACTTATCTTTCTACATAATGAAAACATTTTGAAAACAATTGAGTATTTTGAAAAATGAATATGGGTGTCTTTGCAAGGGTTCTTAATGTTGTGGTTTTTTGTTTGTGTGTGGGGTTTTTTTAATGAACCAATTTCAGGATCTTTTCTTTTTATAAATGAAGTTTAAAGACATGTTTACAGTTTCTCTTATGTTAATGCACAGTAAGCTCAGGATGGGTGCTTTAAATGTCAATACATAGGATAACATCATAATAGCATTTTAAGGGGGAAGAGGATGAAGCAGAGAACACTTATTTCAATGGCAAAACAGAGTGCTGACACCGGAGGCTGTGTATTGCATCTTCCAGTGCTCTCTTTTAATAGTCATGTTTTGCGTGTAGGACTTCCTAACATGGAGAACTTGGAACAGGCAAAAAGGATTTAGTGAAGAATGTAGGTAGTTATTTTTGTTGTAGATGGACTGGAAGACTCCCTGTTTCTTTCTTTAACAATGTCTGCCTACCTATCGTCCTATGTCCTTTCCCTAACATCTGTAAATGTGAAAAACAAAATCACACTTGCTTCCTTTGCCATCCTTTTATTTGCAAAACAGAGATCTTGGGATCTATGTAAGCCTTATTCAGGAGTGTTTTTGCTGTCTGACAAGTTTGGGATTTTTGAGGGAAAGACTTATTTCTTCCTAATCATGAGTTGAGTTGTATTTACTGCTTTCTAGTTTAATCAAATGGCTCTTGCAGAGTGTGAATGCTTTTATAGCTTTCACATTGTAAGTAGCAGCGAATCACTGTTAATATAGTTTTACATTACTATAAATTCATAAATTTAACTTTTTTTTCTATTTTGTAATACTCAATTTAGGATTCTCCTTTTTTCTTACATAGCTGTAAAAGAATATTAACTCTCCATAGGCAGCTGCTCTTCAGTTTTAGAAAACTAATCAGTGTATAGTCTGTGTTTCTCAATTTGAATCCCTAAAGCTCTTTCAGAGCTGAAGGTTTCTCTGTGTGTGTGTATATGCATATATATAAAATTTTGTTCACCTAGAGATATATTACTGAACTCCTCTCCAGCTTATTCTTTGTTTTGTGAATGGAGCTGGCAAGGTTTAGGTTCTCTGTAAAACAGTGCATGTTGTCATATATGCAGTATAGTGGTTGTCCGCATAGCTTTGATATTCCCTCTGTCATCATCTTTCTGTAAACACTTTGTTGACTACCTGTCTTTTTCTTTGTTGGATGGGAAGGATACTGTGAGAGAGGCTGTTTTCTTATGTTAGAAGTAAAAATATTCTGGTTAGGTTTTAAACTTATACACCACAATATTAATCAAACAATGATTCTAATCATGGTAATTCAATTGCCAAATCTTAGCTAAAGTAACCTGAGTATGCTATTACATGTAAAAACAATTTGTGACCACGTATGAAAATACAGTTATGCCTTTCTGGATATCATCAATATATAATGCATTGCATTATTGCCGCTTCTTCTGGCAGAAGCTGAATAGCCCAGCACAGCTGAACTGACCCATCTAAGTCTTAAAAACTCTGGCTTTTCAAAGTTCCAACACTGGAAACTCCACAACTGCGACTGACTGACAGCTCTGAAGAGAATAAGGCCAAATTACTTCACAGCAGCAGTTGTAGTAGGCACTTTGGTATTTTCCATTTGTTCCAATATTTATCCCAAGCTGACCTACATCTGCTGGATTAACAGTGTAACTTGACCTGCTTTTATTCCTGCTATGCTGTGAGGCAGGAAGGCTGTTCTGGTTAGTCCCTGACGAGGGGAAAAGCCATGCTAGTTGAAGCAGAAGCAATCAATTTTTAGAATTATGTAGGGTTTAAGGTCATTGAATTTGCAACTGAAAAAATATGTTACTTTGCAAAATAAATTTATGTACTGAATTTTTTTTCCATAACAAAATATCAAGCAAAACCAATGAGATGGTACAGACAAAATGAAGCTGGAGTTTAATATTAAATTTTTTTTTAATTAAAAGATTGTACAAAATATGTTCCAGTGTCAAGGTCATTTTATATTTATCCCTTTCAAAGGCTCTTTTTTTCTTCTTCCCTGAGTGTTAATGTGGGGTTTTTTTAATATGTGAAATTTAAATCTTGACATGCTAGTTGGTGCTTTATTGTGACGCATTGATGGATGTAAATTGAGGAACAGTCAAGAAGTCTCCATTGGTTTGCACAGTTTATACAGGAAAATTAAAACTTTTTTTGATGTCTGAAAACACTTGTTCACACTCCAGGTCATCAACTAAAAGAAATTTTTTGTGTTTTCAGATATACAAAAATGTCAAACCGCAACTGTTTGCTAATTGGAAAATAAATGCAGTGACTAGAGTTATTACTCACTAAACTGATTACTAATTAAGAATTAACAGAGTATCTCAAATCTGTGACAGGTGATAAAATAGTATAATATATAGGAATATACTGTAGTATTTCCTTTACATGAATTCTTTTGTTAACATGTAAAATAATAGTAGTGAAAATGAGAGAACTTCTTTTCTGTATGTTTGGAGGAAACCTTAAACTAACATTGCAATTTTTCATGAGTTTAAGTGACATGTGAAATATCTTGTTCATTAGAGTAAGCATGGTATTGCGGTTTCCTCTTAACTTTACCATTTTTTAACTTTTCCTTTGCACTTGCAGATTTCTAATAAGCTTATTGATGTCTCCAGGATTTTATAGTGTGGCCTTGTAATACTATAAAAAATAGGTGAGATTTGGACTAATATGGAGGAAGCTATAAGTACCATCTTGTTTAATGATCATTTTGGTTAATGAAAAATGGTATCTGTACAGTCTAAAAGGAATTCCTTCAATTTTAAGTTAAAACAAATTGTAGCAAAGTTAGCAACACCTAACATGGAGGAGCTTTTCAGAACTTAAATATCAAGTGTGACAATTACTAGGACATTACATATTAATAGAGAGTGTGTCTCATCTTCTGCTATAAAAACAAATTAGCAGTGAATTAGCTTTATAGGCTGTGCTTTCTCTAAAGGCTGGAGTCCTGAATCTAACATGTTACAGTCTTAGGATGTATCTTGACTGCTGCTTATATAAACATAATCAAGATGATGTGTATTTGAACACAAGTGGTGTATAAGTAAGTTTATGGACTAGCACCTTGACTATTTGCCCAGCTTCTTCAGAACATTCCCCTTACCTTATTTGGATTTTTTTTTTGTCAAGTATTTGGCATATCTCTCCTCACTAAAGGTAAATTTTGTGGGTTACAAGCTACTGGTTAATGCTTCTTTTTGGTATGTAAAATGCACGTCGTTCTTAGAGTGAATGAGACTTATTCACTCTTTGAAGAATGGTCCAGAGCTCGCATAATTTCAGTATTTTCCCCACAAAATAAGTTTGGGTTTTAGAATTGGATCAGACTAAAATTAAAATGTTTCCTGTTTCTTAAGTCATATTTGTTTTGCAAATTATAAATCATTATTGCTTTGCTGTGTTCTGAATGGTGGATTTTGGAGGTGGCGGGGAAGGCATGTAGTCAATAGAAATATATGGGCCGTTTGTTCTTTATTGATGATAGATAAAGACCTCGATAGCTTATAGACTTATTTATGGGATGTTCACATATGTTTTACACACAAGATTAATGTAATTTCAAAACAGCTTGGAATATAAGATTGTTTTAAGTGAATTGGCTTTTATATATTTTGTGTAAGCAATACTTGGGGGGGGGGATGTGTAATTTAAAATAGCATGATTGCACAATATCCCAAACTATCTTTGGATTTTGAGAAAAAGACTTATATCAGATTTTGTACAGATTTGCTTTTGTCTGTTAGAAAAGCAACTGATACTTCCGTTCTACAAAACAACAATTTTTTCTCAATCTGATGCAAAATGGAGTAACAGGAAATCTGGATAAAGAAGGTGGTTGCACATGTTCTATAAGGGGTATTCATCATTTACTGTGACATCTGTATTGCAGGATTTGGAAGTGCAGATGCATTTAATAATGTTCATTGGATTATGCCCGTTGCAAACTGAAATATACTGTAAATCCCAACAGGAAAACAGAATCCAGTAGTCTATATCATTTAAAGTGAACAAATGAAAATTGGCTATTTAATGAATTGTTAATATCATAGGGTTTTTTCTTTTAATTGGTCATTAAAAACTCTTGTCATTTGATCTTCTTCTAGAAAGGAAGTATCCTCAGAAAGAAATTTCGAAATAAGGTGACTAGCTGGTCACAAATAAATGCGGAGTAATGTCCCTGCAGGCCTTGTCTGCCTAGGATACATGTCAAGGAAACCTAACTTTGTTTCTTCTGTTTTCTGCTGCAAGACTTGAAGTGGGGAAACAGCAATAGCCCTACTCTGCATGCATGAAGGGATTTCCCTTCTTAAGATAGTGAGGATAAAGGCTTCAAATTTGGATCCCGTATAATCTGTTGTGTCAACTGTGCAACAAGTGAGCGATGCCATGCCAACACCTAAGTGGCCTTCATGGATGATATGTAGGAGGTAGGTAGATGGGGGACAGGGAATGGGGCAGGTTATTTTCTCTAGGAATAAAATATCCTCTCCAGAGTTACCGCAAAAGCCTTTGCTGTGAGAGACCAAGACATATACGAAGGTTAGGCTGGAACAAACCACTATATGACTTCAGGCTTGCAGGATACAGCATACCTTTTCATCTTTTCTTCTGCTATGACTCTCTGCCTCTTCCTTTCCCCAGGAAATGAAATGCAACAAGTGAAGGTTTTAGGGCAAGTGCATTCTGTGGAAGCTATGAGAAGAAAACCTTCTCTCTACCTCGGAGGAGAAAATACCTAGGAGGGATGTGATAGGAGGCTTAGATTTTTTTTTTTAAATTATTATTGTTTTCTTTTCTTACCCCTACTTCTCTCTACCTTCCTCAAATGTGCACTAACAAACAGAAGTGAGGAGGGGAGCCTGTGGGAGTCAGTCCCTGGCACTGGGGCCTGACTCCTGCCAGGGGCACAAATTACAGAAGCTTTTTGGTGAGGTAGTCATAAGGCTGTATTCTCTTTCATCCATTAAGAGCCTGATTTTTTTTCATCAGTACAGCGTGGAAGACTTCTTACAGGCATTGGTAGGAAGGGTCAAATCTGAGAGCTGAAAATACTTTAAAAGCTACCATATGAAAACCAGGAATTCAGATGAACTTCAGCAGACTGATGTAAATGTGCTACATGAGATCATTTCAATGTAGCTGCAGTTCATTTTCCTTGTTCTAAGTTAGATAAATCGATTATTTGATTTGAACATTTTGTTCAAAAGCAGCTAAAACACTTTGTAGGTGCGGTTAACTCCCATTTTCTCTATAATGTTACAAGACATGCCATCGCAATATAAAATGCGGTACTATCCAGAATACTCACAGTATCAGTGTCTCTTGTGCTTTATTTCAATTAAGAGCCTTAAAGACAATACCTAGTGCGATGTGTATAAGAAATCAGAGTGGACTGATGAATATCAATGTCAAAACAGATGATGTCTTCAGAAATAAAGTTCCACTGCTGTTGATGTGAGATCTTAGAAAATCTAGCATGTCTAGAAAAATAGACTAACTATTCTGCATGTGTAGCTATGTGCTTATCAAATTGAAACACAGGCAGCTACGCTAGTAAAACTTGGTTAAGATGTCTGAAGGTGTCCGAAGGGTAGGAGTAGGTAGCTTCTTAGGTGCTGCTGTTGTGTGACGGTAAACTTCTGGATTGTTTGAATACACATCTCTCATTCTCTAGCGGGGAGATTCTTGACATGAAAACTTTCAGTCCAACTAATAATTAAAATATCTACCCCGTTTCTGAAAAGCTTCTACTATTTGCAGAGTAGAAAAGTAAATATGAAACAACTTTCATGAGCTATAACTAGTTTTTTAAACATGTTACTCAGGCTCTTGTGATGTCTGTATCATGAAGATTTTTTTTGCATCTGGAACATGTATACATACTGTAAAGTGTCAGACTACTGTACGGGGGAATCAATACAAATACAATGTTTTGATTAAACTAGAGAAATGGTCCCACAAGTAATATTAGGGATGGATGAGCAATCCATTGGGTGTTTATGGTGCTTCAGAACAATATTTGTATTACAAGTCTCTAGCATTCCTGCATATGCAAGCTTTTTTTTTCCCCACAGGATACATTTATGAAGTATCTACATCAGATGCTTTAATAACTCCTGACAAACTTGTTAGTATTGTTTCCTATGGAAGTGTGACAGATTTCATTGCAGAATACACATGCCTACGTGAATATAGATTACAAAAAATAAATCAATGGATGATAATATTTGAAAACTTTTAAATAGAGAACTAGGTGGTGCTGTTCTTTCATCTTTGTAGCTTAGCTGAATTCTTAAGTATGGACTGAGAACACCAGGCTACTACTTTTCGAGAATGAATTTAGCACTCTTAAATGTTTGAGGAAGTTATTGTTTCCGATTTCATCGAGAATGCTACTCTGAGAGCTAATAACTGCACAATACAACACTTTCTGTTTTATGTAGGAGAGCTTTTGCAACCAACAAATGGTTTAGTTTTATTCAGCATGGTGATGTACTTCCTTTTATTCTCAGTTTGAATGACTTCAGAGTTAATTCTAATAACTTTTTTGACTCTCTACTTGGCTGTATATTCAGGATTATTTGGTCAGATTGGTTTAGCATGATTAGATGAGTGAACCTTTGAATCCTTTTCCGTTCTTGGTTTCTTAAACATTTTGGGACTAATTTGCTAACAGCACAATGAGATGATCAATAATAGCTGGAAGAAATTTGTTGTAACTGTGTAGTAGCAGTATATAAACCACAACTAATTAAGCAAGAAAACCAATTTATTAAATTTTCTTCCATTTACAAAAAATATAAAGTTTTAATCACTATCTTGTCTCAATGCCATTAATGCTCTAATAGGAAATAGTGAAGCTAGACTATAATGAACTGTCTGGGATTTAGATAGATTTGTTACATCAGTGTTCAATTTTACAGCAGAATAATAAATGTCTAATTAGAATCCAACTTCAGTACGTAGCACTTTGGTAGAGAATACCTCTCATTGACCACTGCTTAAACGGGAATGTTGAAAGAACAGATGGAAGATAAAGAAATAAGGGGAAAATGTACTTCTGTACTGAAAAAGTGACGAAAATGTGCTCTCGCTAGGTCAAACTTATGAATGTGTTTGCTCTAAATAGGTAATTACTTATTCAAAAAATAAGCTGTAGCTGTTAATAGTCACAAATGGGGGAGTGTGAAAACACTTCTTGCAGTTTCTCTCCCCTGTCCCTTCTAAAGCGCTGCAATATAGAGAAATCTGAAGCAGAAAGTTTGGTTTATACTTTTTGATTGTTCATGAGTAAGCATAAAATGCTTTTACAAAATCTCTAATCTGAGTCAAGTAAAATATACAAATAATACCGATAATATTGCAAATTAATATCTACCAGGGTTAAAAGTATTAAGTCCTTTAAAGTTGATTTTTATAAGATTTCAGTGTCACAACTGTGGTTATTGTTGTTCCAGTGTTTGAAAAGTACCAAAAGGTGTTTTGGTTTATTTTTGGAAACTGGAAAGAAAGCCAAAACAACTCTAATTCACAAAGAAATAATATAAAAAGTCCCTTTTCATTCCTGACAATCAATTGTTCTTGACACTGGAGGAGAAGTCACATTTGAGTAGTATACTCTATGTGTTAATAGACTTTGTACAAAGTTTTTGGTGTGTACCATTAAAAACTATTAATAAAAACTCACTGCCATAGTTAATACAGTGCTTAGCATTTGCTTATTCCAGAATTGTATATCAGAGATAGTGGTTCAATTTGCATGGGTTAGTAGAGTATTTACTTTTAAAAGGGGTGTGTTAGTAGATAATGCGTTGCTAACTGTAATGGGGTGCAAGTGTACCAAAGATTTCTGAATGCATATTATAAATTGAGAATTATTAACCTAGCTGCCTTAAGAAGTTTCTGCTTTCTCCTACAACCTGCAGTTTGGCTTGTGGATTAGCACATACTCGTGAATATTTGAAGTACTGCATTTTTGCAGTGTTTTCCTCTTTTTCAGGGAAGTGCTGGACCCCTGAATCAAGTCCTCCTATATGCAGGTGTCCTCCTAAAGCAGCATTTGGCTGGACACAGAGAGAGAATTTATTTCAAGTAGTTACTTCTTTTCAATTCTTCTGATTCGAAACAAATAAAATCAACACTTTGTATACTGTATTGTAGATGGGTCTGGGCTGTCAATAAATAAATGAAGGATCACTTCTAAGTCTTTCTGCACCAGCCCACTCCTTTCCAAACAGCTACGTATGAACATGTGAAGGAGTGAGGTGTTGGAGCTACTGGTGTTTTACTGAGAGATTTTTCTAAGTTACAGATGCTGTTTAAGAATCTAATTTAAGCTGGTTCCACCGAAAATGTCTTGTGATTTCTAAAACATTCCAAAATAATTTTCAGAAAATGGATATTAGTGGATCCTCAGATCTGAGGAAGACAGGGGGTTATTATTATTTCAAAATGGAGCAAATAAGAAATAAACCTGAATTTTTATCATCTGTTCTGTGTAGATTATGGGAAACACAATGATTCCAAAAGCATCAGTAAAGCTTAGATTTGCTTTCTGAGTACATTAAAATAATGCTAGGTTGGTTGGGTTTTTTTGTTTTTTCCCCTCTGAGTATTACCAGTATGGGGAGAGATCTGAACTAGGTACTGAGTTTTAGGTAACTTTTCTGTTTGAAATTATTGAGATTAGCACTGTAGGTTTTTCCCCTTAGCTTACATTGCAATGAATAATTTATACTTGAAGTGCAAGATAACGCCATATATAAGGTTACTTTTCTAATCCAAGAAGACACCACAATGTAAATAAACCACAAAATATTTTGCAGTTTTATTTGTGAGAATATGATATTTTTTCTTCAACATTCTTTCATTTCCAAGGTCTCTCATGCTTTGTATTCCATTTTCAGCTTTTATTCTATTTTAACTGCTCTTTCATCTCTTCTTCCTGCATTGTCTAGGTTTTTAGGGGGTTTTGTTCTTCTTATGTCAGTGTGCTGACATAAGACTTTATATTTTCAATGTATTAAATCAGTTGAAAAGAGGAAGTCTGAATAAACATGAAATTATCATCTGTCTCATGCCAAAACATGAGGAACCCACTGTCATCTGAAACTTCAGCCCAGGGTTTTCTTATCTCAGACATACGACAAAGTAAAGTTTTGTGGGATTTATTTTTTTTTCTTGTTTGGATTTGGGCAAGGATAATCTGCTGGCAAACATCTTTTAACGTTTTCCTTTTTGGAGCTTTCTCATCGCAAAATACCATGAGACAAAGTATGAAGTAAAGCAAAGTTCTTTATTCTGCACTAACTCTTGTGTTGAGTCTGTCTTATTCTACATTAGGTATATCTTCTGAGTAGTTAAAGTTCATCAGCTTATAGCATATCTAGGTTATCAGGCCGAAAGTAGAGATCTCCAAACAAGTCCGGGAACTAGAAACATCATGGGGCTATGGCCAAGCTAATTAGCCTTGTCTAGTTAATCTTCAATACACTCTTTTTTTCTTACTCTTCTGGTTGCAAACACAACCATTTAACTTTTTGTTAGTACATGTCCCTTTCTTCTCAGTGAAATTTTTTAGTATCAAATCATGCTATCACTGTACAAAACCAGATCTAGACATTCAGTAGTCTTGGTTTCTATTTAAAATATTTGTCATAATATAAAATGATGTAGCAGAATGCTAAAAATGTCTGTTGAAATTCAGAGGTTTGAGTGGGATGTCGGCCAGCTTACAGAAGTGCAGTACCCATTGTAGTCAGTAGAAATTCATGTGAAGAAGTGTGAAAAGAGTCAGGTTGTTTTTCTGTTATCTGAGTAAAAACACATGGTGTATAGTCTGCATTTATTGAATATGCATGTTTTAACAAACTTCGTATTTTTCATCATTTGATTTGCACTGCATTCAAAGTTAATAAATTAGGTGTTTGTGCATGAGTTAGTTATCTTCTGCAAGAAAGAATGGGCAAAACTAAAGAGAACTTAAGTGCAACAACTGAAGTGGTCTGGAAATGAAAAGTGAAAACTTCTCCTGAAAATGTTTATTTTTGCTCTCTGTAAATGAAAGTGACTTCAAAAATATGTACTGTTTGTTTTTAAATGTTGATGTCAGTACAGCTGAATTATGGAAGACCTGTTACCAGCTAGCTGAATAGAGTCAAAGTTATGTTGTTCCAGGTCATTGTGGGTCATCTGGTTAATGCTGGATGTGAAAGGCTGTACTACATTCCAGCCTTTGTCCTACTTTCATGAAACAGATGTTCTTCGCTGAAGAGACATAATTAATTTCTATGAAATGGGTGGATGTCCGCTTGCCATTCTTTAAATGTAACCATTTTAGTTAATTTCTGCTGAATTCTTTATTGTTTGTAGCTGCAGGAGTTCCTATCTTAAAGTTATGTTGAAGTTGTGAATTTCTTAGACTCCAAGATAAGCTGAACAAATGGAAACATAAGTGTCTAATACAAATATTTTCAGAACTTTTAAGCTTTTCACTTGTTTTGCAAACATTTGAGATTATTAACCCTAAAAAAGGTAGTCTGAAATGGCAACCAACATAACTGTTAATGCAACCTCCTCTTTTCACACAAACAACCTAAAATTTACAACAGCAGGAGGTCACTTGGAATGCCTCTAGTTTTGCACTGAACTTGGTTTAATAATTGTTTTCTTTCTTTGAGATTTCTTTGTTAAGCAGTAATTCTCCTGTAAAAGATTAGGCTATTTACTAGCAAGGTTAAAAGGTAATACATCTAATAAAATATGATAGAATGAATTTTATTATGTATTTGAAGTACATCCACTAAATTTTCAGTGGCTGACATATCGTTTTCATTATCGGCTTCCTTCGACTCAAATGAGGAGAGCTGCCAAACCAGATCTTCTGAATGCACCTTGCTAATACTGAAGTTTAAAGACTAATCTTGCTGATCTACAGAGCTGAGTGTGCACATATGCCTGGAGTAGGCATCTGGGGGGAAGGATAAGATTTGCAAGGCTAGAAGACACCAGTGTAGTCATGTGGAAGAGGCTTCAGATTAAATCCAAACTTGGATCTTTTTCTTTCTCCTCGACAGTACTGGTCTCAGCAGCTAGCAACAAACTATAATTAGTTGAGCTTGGCAGGAGTATCCCATTTGAACACTGCTTCTTTGATCCTTGTGACATAAAGGCATTTTTCCTCTTTAAAATGAAAGTAAGAATGCCCTGTTCTAATGTTGACTCTCCATGATTTGACCCTCAAAACTACTAGATCAGGGTCTTCTTAAACAGCATTCAAAGAATTAGGGAAGCACTAGGACTTTCTAAGAAATGATAAATATTCTTTCTGAACACCTTCAGAAATCTGCTTCATTGTTGATAGTTAACTGGAAAAATCTAGAAGTAAGCAAAAAAGGAGTAGAAAAACAGTTGGATACAGAATGACAAAATTCCTGGAGGCAGGATTCATGAGAGTAATGCTGCTATTCATTCTCTAACAAAATTCTCCTGAACTTGTTTCATGTTTCGTTTTTTCAGAAGCTTGAACTTAGGACCGAGTTTCCTCAGATGATATCATGTTATCTGTAACATCTATGTAATTGTTCTCAAATTTTCCTAACTTTTGTGTTAAAAAAAGTTTTTAAGAATTTGATGCAATGAGGAAAAGGATCATAAAACCAGTTTTGCTTAGTCTCTTATAAACAAAACCCATCACATTATTCTCCTGTCTCCCGCTTTAACCACTCTATGAACAATAAAAGTCTGTAAAGAAGATGCTTCAAGTTTGGACTGTCTTCCCCAGTGTTTTGCTGAAAATATAAACAAATGAGAGCAGGAAGGTTTCATAGCTGCAGCTTCTTTACTTGAAAAATAAGCAGCAATGTATGCTGGATCCATTACCTGAAATCCACATGTGTGTGGAAGAGCAACTGAAATGGGAGTTGGCTTAAATGCATAATGACATCCTAGAAGCATTTGGAAAAATCTTCTTTTCTTATGGGAGAAAAAAATTTTTTTGTTCATATTTTCTGTTTTCCTGTAAGTTGGAAATTTGGCAATGGAGTTTCATATGCAGTCTTAGTTATAAGTGTGGCTTTCATCCGAGGTCCAACAATGCCCTGTCACAAAACTGTTAATGGTAAAGTCGTACTCCTGTAACTTTGGTTCAACTACTTGAATTTTGAGGTTGAACATGAATGCTTCTGCACCTTATAATGTTGCTTCAGTTTTTTTGGACAGTGCTGTGTCTCATAAACCCTTTTTTTGCTTTATGGCAAAATGCCTGATGGCTTTTGCTTTTTGGAAGAATGGCTTTGTATGTGTTGCAGTTTCTCAGAGACCACCTCGCCAAAGCACTTCCTATGATGGCATTGATCTTAACATAGCTGCACAAATATCCCCGCCTTCCTGGATAGTTAGGTGTAAGGAGTGGGTGTGGGTTGTGTGGGGGTTCTTTGAGAGGTGGTTGGTTTGTTTCTTTTTTAATCTGTTGATTCCCTTACCAAAGTCGTTACTATGTTGCCTTTTTAGTCAGGAAATGGTCAATTTGGACAGGTAGTACTTAATGTGAAATTAAGGGGCTGGCTGCACTTGCACAGCTTAGAACTGTAGGAACTTTACGATGCAGCAGAAGATTTATTCATTGCCAACTCTTGCACCTTCCTAACAACACTCAACTACACAAAATGTGTTGGTGTTTCTGGTGGGTACTTCTCTGTCAGCTGAGGAGAGATTTGGGAGAAGTAGTGAGGTAGCAGGCAGACAAACAAGAAGATAATGACTAAACTGAATGAGCAGATCTGTCCCTCTGCTGATCACTGCAAACAGTGGCAAATAATTGAAAATTCAAGGAGGACAGTTAGCTGAAAAAAGGAGGTGGGACAAACAAAAAGGAGTAGTAGAGCTGGTCAATGTTTCATAGCTTCAGTTTGGCTGAGTGGCATTTTTGTTTATGCCTGCACAATGAACATCCTAAAATTCCAAATCTTCAGGAAATTATTTAGGTAGAGGTAGGCACAACTTTATTGACTTTGGAAATAAAGTTTGAGCATGGAAAAAGCCCAAGTGAAGTACTGTAAAAGAGGAATATTGGTACTGCAAATGTAAATATCTTTTTGGTACTTGCTGTTTTAAAACAGATGAGCGTTGCCTGATGCTCAGCTTGCTCCCCTTCCTTGGTAGCTGCATTCACATAATAACGTAAGATATTATGGTGAGTTAAGAAATAGGAAAATGCAAGGAGTTCTGAAATGGTGGGCGGAAAGGAGAGGGAGAGAAGTAATGTACAATAATATGGCAGAATCACAGAACATGTGATTTGAGGCATGAAGGGGGGACTGCCTGCTGTAAGGTGTAGGAAAAAAACATAAGCAGTTTCAGATGGAAAAGAAATGCAAAGATCCCTGCTATGTGTAGCTAGTTTGCCCTCAATACACAGTTTAGTCATAACCAAATTGGAACTTAAAAATATTTTTGAAGTTCATCATTAGAATTAAGAAATTACATGTTTTGCAAAAGCTTCTGCTCCATATACTTTTGGTAATAAAACAATAAAATATTCTTTAGGGTGAAACATTAAATATCAGTGTATGGTTATCAATTCATTATTTTTTAAAAATTGTGCAAGTTTATGTTATCTTATTTCCTCACTTTTTTCTGCATGAGACGTCTTTAATAATCATGATTTACTTGTTTCTGTGGTTGGTTCTTCCTGCGTCTGATTTCAGAAGAACAACTCGAGTGACTTCCTCAAGTCAGTTCTTATATAGTGACAAGTATCTCATACTTCTATTCTAAATGCTGCGTGCTTGACTAGCTTCAATCCAGAGGGTGAATATCCCTCTATGAACAGAGTATATACTAATAGTTTTCAGAATATACATCGGCACTAGTCTGCTATTCTAAGCTGCCACATAATATAGTCCCTTTTATGAACTAAGAATTCATTTATAAATAAGATTAGGAATTTTTTTGTTACTAATCCTTCCTTATTTTTAATGTCCACTGCTGCTGGATTACTCCATTTGTCATTTACAGGCACTGTCACATTTGGAGCTCACACTTGTGATTTTTAATTATTTTTTTTGCTTTGCTTCCAAGTCTTAAGCTGTCAGCTTAAAACAGGAAATTCTCTATAGCATGCAAAAGGAATGAATAGCTACCATTTCTAATTTCAGACTGTTTTATTGGTCCAGTGCTTTAAGTCATGAAGTTTCTTGTAGATGTTAAATTGTGCTTTCTCCCTATACTGATTGTTCTTCCTAAGTTTATCATCAGTAAATTTAATTAGCACATTCTTACCTATGTGGAAGTGTTGCTTATGAGAATGTTATATGACGTTTGTCTAAAGATCAATCTGAGGCTCTCCAGAAATACTCAGAAGCTAGTAGAATTTATTTTCCATATGATATATGCAATATTTGCTGTCTTGGGACAATCTGAGGATATTTGATTCCTACCTTGTATTTGTGGTAAAAAAAACAGAGATATTTTTTTTTTAAATGTATTCAATATGGCAATTATCACACTTAAAATATTGTACAGCTTCTGATGCAGAATTTGAAATTTGCTTTACTTTTTAATCAGAGTTCCATTCGCATTGCATAAAAAAATATCCAGATGGAAATATTTTTCCTTTTTCAATCTTCTTTATATATTCTTTGCAAGACTTTACTTGCTGATAGTTCTTTTTCTCCTCCTTGTAAACATGAATTTACTCTTGCCTTGTTTTGTTTTTATGATTACTTTTTTTTGTAAGTGTCCTTGTTTTCAACAGGATTAGGTGAAAATTGATCAGAGTAGTCGCTTGATGTAGCTATCTATTCAGTAAAGTCAGAAGCTTCTCCAGTAGGTTTTTAGGTTTCTTCACTTTGATTAAGATGCTCTTTCTAGACAAACTCATGTGAAAGTGCTGAATCTAAGTATCTTCCACATTTCAGTGGGCTTGGTGCAGACGCTTTAATTCTTCATTTTGTCCTTCTGAAATGAAAATGTTTTATTTCAGGATTAGTTTTGTTTATCCCCTATTTAATCTCAAATGCTTTCTAGTTGTTCAGTCCAAGGTTATATTCTGCACTCTGATTTAGCTACTTAACAAAACAGTGTGTAAGATAATATAATGTCTAGTTGATAGTTTGTGGCAAAGTCACAAATCCCATCTCAATCAGATTTCTTTATTCTCAATACTGGTACTGTATGTTCTTGAATGTATATCTGGAAAGTTGAAAACTCTACAAATGAATTAACTTCTAGCAGTGTCTGCCTATGGACCAAAACCACAAAGTTGTCAGTAGAGATTGAAATTAAAAAAGGAAAATCCTACAGGACTTCCAAAATTCTTCTGTGGGTTAAAATCACAAGAGAGAGAAAACAGATGGCATTTTATTTTTACTATTCAACTGCTTATAAACATTTATTTCTGCCTTTGACTAACATTTTTAAATATGGCTTTTGCAGGCTTGCAGGAATTTTTTATGATTTTGGAATAGCATGTAGAGTTACTTGACAGTAGTATAAAGAAATTATTGCTTTAGTTTAGTAAAAATACTAACATAATATTAAGCTGTTTTTCACCTGGAAACAGTATATTGGCATTACATCCATTTAATAAGATTTCATTGATTATTAGTGCATATAGTTTTGAAATGGATTCTTGACCATCTATAGTTGTTTATCTAAACAAAGGTAAGTAAGTTCTAAATTTCTAAAAGCTTCTCATGACAGAAGTTGCATTAATGGGTGTGTGTGTATGCATCTGTGTGTGTATGTATAATTTAAAAGAAATAGGTTAGGAATGTCTGGTGTATTCAATGATGCTTTATTTATTTATTTATATTTAGTAAGAAGAAACATCTGTCTCGGCGTCTTTTTGCTCATGGCAGTTTCATGTAATGTGACTGAAGCTGAAGTTTTTTTGACTTACACTTTTTCCCCTATAAAGTTTACAACTGTAAAGTTTAATGTTCATTAAGAGTAACTTTTAGGAAGCAGGTAGTGGACTTCTTTAACTCTACTCACATTTCTTCAGTAGCATATAGATGTATCATATAAGTAGGTATATGGGCATTAAGTGTGCTAATACTCTATGTGCATATATATGCAAACTCCTAGAATATTTCATGAGCATGTTACTGAACATTTAATCTAATAGATGTTCAGCAACAATCTTCAGTTTCTCCTTTGCTTAGTCAAACTTCTAAAATTCTCCCTTTGCAGAGCATATTAGAGCAAATCTTTTGAAGAGTTTCATCAGAAACTACAGTGTGCTTAAGGCAAGTTAGGCAGCAGAATGGCCGCCTTATGGAATCTACTTATTATATGGTATTCAGACAGATTCATATTTATCTACAAATCAATTTAAAATGATGTTCTTCCAGTAAGCACCAAGACAACGGTTAGAGAAGATTTTATTTTCATCATAGTTACTGAAGGAAGAAAAACCAACCAATATGGTCAGGTAACTGATCCGTTTCCACCAGACTGCTTTCGAAGATTCACTTTAATGTTGGAGCAGACTAGAAAGTAATAATTAAAAAAAGTTTAAAATTGTGGTTACTTGCTGTGTTTATCACAAAGGACATCTGTTAAAATCTTACTAAATCCAGGCACACATTTAAAAAGTTATTTAACTTATTTAAATTATTAGATGGGGCTGACAAATTAAAAGACTGAATCATTGTTTATTTTAACAGTGTCAGTTGCCAGAAAGATCACTATCCTCCTACGTTGTTTCTAAACATTTTTGCTTGGGAAAATGACCAAATTTTTCATCATTTCTGACTTTGCCAGGATACATTTGTTCTGCAACTTAAAGCTGTTAGATATGCTCTAAATACTCTGAAAATTACAGATCAGTTGGATGGCAGTGTTAGTCAGCATCTTCAGCTGCTGTGTCTTCCAGTAGGCTTGTTAAGGGTGATAGGTAGAGCGTGCAGTATTGCTCAGCTTTTGCATTTGGCCATGCACCTCAACGAAGGTTTTCATTGTGGTGTCCTTTGTGTGCCTGGCAGCTCAGAGAAACGTGGAGCAGCTCCGGAGGCAGCTGGGTAGCTCTGTCGCCGAGTACCTTTGGTTCTGCTCTCGCCCATACAGATAGGGCGGAGGTAGGGAGGAGGTGGCACAACCACCTTCGGGGGGCGGTGAAGGTTAGCAGAGGAGCGGTAGGGAAGAGGGACTGATGAAGAAACACTATGCTGCCTGCAGGAGAGGAACGCAGAAGCCATGAGGAGGAGGATATGGCAGCGAGAGCGGATCAGAGCAAGAGGGAACAGAGGCTACAGAAGTATGTGGTGAGGAGACAAGGGTCTGTGGAATATGGACAAGGAGGAGGAGAAAGCAATGGCTGTGGGCCTCTTTAGAGATGATGGAAGAAGGCAATCAAACTATGTGCTTAGAATTACTTACCCTATTTGGTTTATGTATTTTTATACTGTTATAATCATCAACATTAAAATGGTTCAAGCAAGAACACATAAAAATAAAATGATGTATTGTTTGTCCCTTTTAGTGATGTAGCAATATAACCAGATGACCCTGGCACTGCTGAAAGTTTAATCCGTGAGCTTGGAGTTCAGGACACAGCTGGAGTGCTATTGACCTGTGTATGCCTTTGCACTTGGATAGTGTTCTGGGACACTAAGATTATTTTACTCCAATTTTAAGACATCTTAAGCTGTCTCTTGCACTGCCTAGAACAATTTGACAGCTGCCAACATTTTCAGGTTTGATGATGTCATAGAATTTGTTTTACATATGCATTAACTCTTAAAATATTTCATAACTACAAATGCCAAACCAGTTTAATATATCTGTATATACTTTTTCATTATTTTAAATTATGTTACTTTGTACCACACGTCCTAGAAAAAAATAAAGGTGAACTAGAAGTATAGCTGAATTTAGACTTTTTATTAACACTCTGCTTTGATAGCACGATGGTTAACTTTGGTAACCATTACAAATACCTTAACTGATCAAGGCAATGTGCCAAATATAAAAAAAGAACCAAATGTGTTTCAAATATAGTTATTATATTAATTTGAAAGACTTTAATATATTAAAGAAAACAATATAATTATGTTTATAAATATATGTATATAAAATATATTAAAATAATTGTATAAATATATATTTATATAAGATTCTGAGACCTTATGTTGTTCTAAACTGTGCGGTAAACCCTGATTTTGTAATAGTCATCCAGCAAAGATCAGGAAGAACTGATTGCAGTCATAGCCTTCTTCCTAGGTTAAAGTCAGTCTACCTAGCTATTGATGAGTATTTTCCTCCTGTCTTTTGCTAAGACCATAAAATAAGAATTCTAACATTTTGTTCTTGCTTTAATCATGTTATATTACTGATTTTGTTTGTTTGTTTTGAATATAAAATCAAAATGCATTTTTCTTGCTTTTCCCCTGATTGTCCACCATGGTAAAAGGAAGGGAAACAAACTCTGACTTTCCCACTCCTGTCTCCTTGAATCTTGTGAGGTCTCCATGTTTATTCAATCTTTATCCACCCATAAGCATTCAAACGACACCTGTCACAGCAAGCTTTCAGGGTAATAATCTAAAGGACATATTCCAGTAACAAACATCAGCAATTCTCAGCTCACTTGCAAATTCTGTAATCCAGGATACTCTTAACAAATTTAGTCAGTAAAATAACCCCTCGATCTTCACTCCAATGTCATTATGACTTTCTTAAAAGGCAGATGGTCCATTTGGCATGCTGGCATGTTGGTTTTTCTGTTATTGGACTGGTATTCTGGCATGGTTATAAGATAGCAGCCTTCATGGCACTACCTTTTATTTAAGTTTGGGTAGTGCTATTGCTTATGATATTTGATTCTGTTGATGATAATAGTTGACCTTAATGAGTGTTTTTGACCTTAACAAGCTTTGGAACTTCTTGGACTGAGTGTATGCCTCCAGCTTCACAGAAAAAAAGTTGAATATAAATAGCATATTTACTCTTTTAAGCATTTCTGCACTTTCTAAAAATATTTCAGTTCCATCCTGTTTCATCAACCTTTAACTAAATCTTCGTCAGTGTTGGGGGTTAGGGGAGGTTTACTTTTTTTTTAATTGGCTCCATGCTGGCTATGATATGTAAGATTTCTGTTAGCTTATGTTAACTGTGTACATTGAGCTGTAATGTGCGTTAGTTTAGCTTGGCTGCCTAGGCTTTCTCTGTACTTTGTGGGGAAAGAGGCTTCTAACTTTCGATTTCTAGATTTCAAGTGAGTAAGAAAAAAGCTGTTCGTTTACATCAGAGGTATCTGTGCAATCAAGAAGCCATGTCATTATACCTCCTCACCTTGGCCACAAGTTCATTAAGCTCAGTTCTTGCATAACCTCATATCCACAGGGTAAATTTGCATACTTCAAAAGTATTTTTCAAAAGGTTATTCTCCACAACCTGCCCAGAGATGAGTTTTCATTTTCTGACTATGGGAGAAGAAGGAATAAATGAAGAAGGAGAGAATGTAGTCAGGCTGAAAATGGAGAAAATGGTCATTTTTCTTCAGTTCTTTAGTGAGTTCAGAGAACTGAAAAGTGGCTGGATATAATCAGTTCGGTAAGAGGGCAACAAGAGCTGCGTTTGCTGCATAGCTGCCTAACCTGCGTAGGAGGGGCAGACTTCTTCCCCTTCCTCTGGAAATCGGGACAGTAATCAGTAATAAGAAAATACTCTGTTTTTCATATTATCCTGTCTGTTGGAACAATTTTTAAGTTCAGAAAAAAGAATAATTTATAACTTGAATGCATGCAAATAAAAATGAGAAAGTTGGATAATTTCCATTTTTAGAGTGGAAATAGTTCTCTACTTCTGTCTAGCTCTTTTCTCAGCTTCGTGTCTGGCTTTTGCATGAGCTAAGAATACTCTTGTTATCCATCCTTAGAGTCTGTCTGAAATGATTTGTCAAGTTTAGAATTTTTTTTAAAAAAACACCCCAAAACTAACACTTCCCTCTCCCTCTTCCTTTTTGGATGTCTTAGATATTTCAGGTGAAAGTGAAAAATATAACAGTAGAAGATATGGGCATGCTTTTCTACATGTCAAGGTAAGTCAAAGGAAACTCTGCCCACCCTCCCCCCCCCCACCTTGGCCAAACCATCCAAAGTGGCTGGTTTCATCCTCATCCACCAGTAGGGTATTTGGGAGGGGACAGAGGGCAGCTTACTGGATCCTTTTGTGAATGCAGCTTCCTCCTGGACACAGTTTTGCCAGTTTTATATCTTCTTTTAGCTGCCTCAAAGTTTATAGTCCATCTGTTGGTCATAAACAAGCTAGCAAGTTCTCTTGGGTTATAAGAGCTGCCTGTCTGATTCAATGGCAGCTGGAAGCAGAGCCTGTTATTGGATAGCGAGGTGTTGTGTGCAAGGGGTAGACGTGTGCAGCATTGTAGATGCTTTTGTAATACAATGGATATTGGGGAGTAGGGAATTTGAGTGATATGTGACTGAGAAAAAGAAAGGGAAACAGATTGCACTGGGAGCTCATTCTTTCAGAGTACTGGACTTTAAACAGTGAAAAGTAACTTCCCAAGTTTTGTTGTCAAAAATCTCTTAAATCAGCCATTTGCATACATACTTGCAGATAATTACTATCTTAAAGATCACGTATAGAAATAAATGAAAATATTTTATTCAGTTTCAGGGCATTGGAATTCAGCAGGCCCATAACTTTTAAAAAGTTGAAAAGTTTTTGCTATCACTCACTGATGTAATGAATTGCACAGATGACCCTGCTGAAATTCAGCTGCAGCTCACTGGAACTCCAAACCCCAGTACGCCTGTTCTTCCCCATGCTGGGTGTTGCGTACAGGTGTTTTGACACTGCAAGTGTCAGTCCTCCCTCTGCTGCATCTCTTGTCAACTCCACGTGCAGTGTATTATCGGATTGTAGTTCAAGGCCTGGTGAGTTTTGTTTGAAATAGTCCCATTTTAATGTTGGTGTTGAATTTGATGAAGAGTGTTTACTTGGTTTGAAAATTTTCCAGTCATTTGTTTTTTGAGAACAATATTGTTTTGCACAGTGAAATTGCTACATCAGAGTAGTTTTATGTAAGAAGATACTCCATATTCGTAAAGGTAAATGTGATTGTACAGGGAGAATATTGTGGTTACATATTAATAGGTACCACCAGAAGTGATAGCAACACAGAATTTCATTAGTGGAGATCAATAACAGCTATCGTGAATGGGAAACGTGTTATAAGTCAAGAGAATAGGAATTCAATATTCAAGGTGTGGTTATAACCACTCGGTTGTAGTGCTTAAAATTGCAAGACCGAGCTGTTCTTACCACTTGTTTGCCCATGCCTGTACCTGTATTTGGTATGTTCTTTGTCAGCTTTCTCTGTTTAGAAGTAGAAAAATAAATATTTTTTTTCCTAACTGTATACAGCATATGTTTCCTGTGTAATGTGGTGGGGGACAGCAAGTTTGCCTGTGGCTTTTAGGAGCTGCAATGCTAATTAATTTAAATGCTCAGTCTGCTCTGGTGCCTCTAAGTAGACCACTTCATTTTCTGTACTTGTAGACTGTATTCATAGGTGTCAAGTCACTGGTGTGGTAAGACACATTAACATTTGAAGTTAGGATATTTTTTTAATGCAGCTACTGATTTGGGGCATCCGGATGACTTAAAAAATGTTGGTCATAAAGTTTTTCTTTATTCTTTCTTGTCATGATTTTCCACCCATTAGAATCAGGTTAATAGTTTTACTGCAAAGGTGCAGTTAGCTGTCAAGGACAGCGTTAAATTGAAAAATATTCTGACACACCCTAATCTGTATGTTTCTCTTTGTTCTTCTTCTAGATAGGTGGACATAGAAAGTATTTTCTGAATTGCCTTAGTATTTGCTTAGAATGCACACTTAAAACATCTGGCTGTTGTCTAATCCTTCTGCAGAAATTCCCTTATAAAACTGGGTTCCTACTTCTACAGTCATGTTTATCTGAAACCATATTTCACAAAAGGTTCTCAAAACAAAAAAAAATGCCAAAAAGCTTGTCACTGCCAAGGCAGATCTCTTCAGGATCCTCAGCCTTATCCGCTCTGGCTAGGGCCATCTCCCCAGGGAGCTGAGGTCCCCCACGCCACACTTGCCCCTGACGAGCCAGGACCCCTGAGTTTCATCAGGCCCTCCATGCAGGTTGCAACAGAGGGGCAGGTGAAGCATACGGATGGTGGCCGTCACAGGCTTCCACTACTCAAGTTTGGACAGTTCTATATAATGAAATGGTTTAATTGCCAAAATTTAGCAGGATAAAAATTGGAGCTTTAAGGTCCTAATAATTTCTGTCAGTTCTTAATCTGTATTTAGAACATGGGAGGGGTGGATGAAAGGAAGATTTTAAGCATGTGAATAGTTACATTAAGAATAAATATATTATCAAGTTTACATAATTTGCTGATAGTGATGTAGCTTCTTGGCTCACATTTAAAATTATAATGTAACAATTTTTCTATACTTTCAGGCCAGCCTACTCATTTAAAAAAAATTTCCTTAAAATGGAATTTGTAAAGGACAAAAATTATACCTCTATTCCTTTTCCAGAAAAGATTGAGCTTGGTCTTCGGATTGTGTCTATTTTATGGAAGTATTGTGTATATATCATGAAATACTTAGCTAAGTAAAAAGACAAACCATATGTATCTGAAAAAGCTTACATCAGAATGTGTACTGTAACAGTTTTGAATAAATTACTACCAGAATTTGAGTTGTTATGAATATCTTTTTCCAGCCTTTATAGGCTAACACTTGATACATAAAGCGTAACTCTAGATGTGTGTAATCAAACAGCCAACATTTGCCCGCTCTGTAGCCTGTATGCTACCCCTTACTATGGCTGCGACAGATATCTTCATTGCCTTCCCTTTCATCTATGGTTCTCGTTAGGAAGATGCCTGAGTTTTCCAAGTAGAATATTTTAACTTTCTAGTCTGTAGGGCAAATGGTTTAATGATTTGTGTATGCTGTATGTTTGCATAAATTGAGGAATGTGTATTGTTTTGATGCATGGGTGAAAAAAACTAGAAAATGTAGACCAGTAACTGAGTTTGATATGCAGCGGCTGAGCTCCTAGACAGTTTTGGTTTACTTGGAAGGGATAACGGTTTCATGTACTTTGTTGAAGAGGGATGTGATAATGTAGGTGCTTCAAGTGCTTTGCTGTATCCTGGCTTTTGATAGAAAGGTAGTGATTTCTATTGCCGCATCTTACCGTAAAGTAAGCCCTTTATTTTTTTCTTAAGTTGACAAGCTTTTATTATGCGTGGATATTTTATTGTTTCAACGGACCATAGATTTCAAAAGATCATTTTCATGGAGGGAAAGATAATTTCTCATATTGAACTTATTCTGTGGAAGATTTTGAGTATCAGAATATACTTTGAATTTATTTTTAAATGAAGCTTTATTGAACTGCAGTGTTTATGAAGTAAGGGAAGAGATAAACCCAATTTGTTAGTTGGAATTTCATTTGTACGTTAAAGACAAAATTGTAATGAAACTGGAGTGAGAAGGTGTGTCTTTATGTCAGTAAGTCTTCCACAAAAATTACTTAAAAGAGTCAAGGCAGGAAGTTCTATTCTGAAGTTAAAACTGGTAATAGTTCTTCAATATATTACCTATATATTCAGTATATTGACAATGAACACTATTAGCTTTGTTATCGGGCCACTGTGGTTGTAGATGATCTTTTTGGACATGTAGCTTTTGTAGTTAGGGTTTTCAGTTGGAACTTTCAAGATTTTCCAAGCCTCACCACCCTTAAAAAGTTCTTCAACTTGCTGTCAGTTGGTCAAACACAATAGAAAATACACATTAGCAAATTAAGTTAAGCTAATGGAAGTGTGGAGCTTGTACACCTAGGATGCCTGGGATGCAGAAGTCAACATTTCCATAACCTAAAGAAATCACAGGTGCCTAAAGAAATATGTCAAGGATTTATTGTTGCATACTAACATTGGTTTCTCATATTTGTGGCTGAATTTGTAAATCTTGATTCAGTGAAAATGTGGCAAGAATAATTTGCATATTCATACAAGCTTGATGCTACTGGAGTCTAGAAAAATCATTGCTTTAAGCTCCTTGTTTCATCTACAAGTTGAAGCAAATTCTGTATTTCAATATTTCCCTTTTATTGATTTTTTTTTTTTGTTACTTAATTAGTTTCACTCTTTTGAGGAATTTCTTCTCACACAGCTATAGTATTTAAGCAGATAAAAGCTAACTAAAAGGGACACTTTACAGAGGCTTACTTGAGGTTTTAGATACAAACCGGTTTCTTGGATCCACTTACCAAATAGTTAGATCTCTTACTTCCAGTGTGTAGGACAAGATAAAAGTGAAGAAGAATAAAAGTGGAAAACTAAAGTCAAACAAAGAAACCTTGCTTTTGAGGACTTGCTCATTTTGAAAATACTCTTTTTTTTTTTTTTCCAGACAAAACAGAAATCATGTCTTAAGGTGTATTCTGAGAGTGATTGAGATTGTGAAATATGTTGGGAATAAAAAGTATTATGTAAAATAGTAGTGAATGTATTGATACTTTGGTAATTTGCTGAGAGTTCTCATAGTCATGATATACCTCATATAGCTGAATGAATGCATTGCTGAATGAACATTAGTTTGGTACTGTCAAAGAAGGAGAGTTTGGGTACTCTTATATACCCTAATAAGATGGAGGGAGATCTGAGTACTGATTTAGAGATCTAAGCTGAGTTTAGTTTAGAAAATAAAAGGGGATTAACACTCTGAAGAAGCAGGGACTAAATTTACTTCTCCCTATTACAGAATTCTTCTGGTGGACTGTTTTGGTATTATCCATGCAGCTCTACTGGAAGAGTCCTACAGTAATTCTGCAGGTAGATGCCAAGCAGGTTTTGGGTGTGTTGGTTTTTTGGCTGGTTGGTTTTTTGGTTGTGGGTTTTTTTTTTTTTTTTACTATTCTGTGCTACCACTAGCTTCTCAGTAACACTAAGAAAATTTTTGAACTCCAGCTTTGCAAAACAGAAGATCATGTTGATGGTATAAGTGAAAATGTAGGCTCTAATCTGCACTTGCTAGTGTCAAATTGATATCTGTCTTTGTAACGGTGTATCAATTGACCTTTCAAGCTTTCAATACCAAATTGACTGTGTAGTATTTTGAACTACTTTCTTTCATTTCCTTCTGTTTTCAATATTCCATTTAATTATTACTCAGACTAATAAATGGTTTTGTTCTTACATCCTGAAAGTATAGTTTTACTTTAATTGCTATATCTGATTTCACATTAGTGCTCAGTATCCTAGCAACTTAATTCCTTGGTAGTTTTTCTTACTTCATCGTTATTACTTCTGCAGTTTGACCAAACTTTTTTTTTTCTTGTCTGTTGCAATGCAAATCTAAACATGGTTCTGTCTAATCTGCCATTTATTTCGTCAATAAAATGGAGAATATCCAGTTATAGAAATGGAGTCTAGATTAGTCAAGTCTACTGAAAACAGAGGTAATGTGGATCTTCTTGCTGTGTTAACAGATTTCTATTCTTTATTGTTTATTCAGATGAGGTAAATGTAGCTTTTTGCACTGAAATCTCTCTTGACCCTGAAAAACTGTTTTATAATCTGTAGTACATACGGAGGTATGTTCTGCAAAATTGGCATTCACACTGGGGAGATCATCCTGACAAGTGTGTGTTTTCATCTCCAAGGCTGTTCATTTTGGAAACTAAATGGAAAGAACGCTATTATTTCTGCATATGTCTGATGTTGTAGCAAATGGGTTTTGTATATTGGATATCTAAATAGGTCTATTGTTGGACTAAATTTTATTGGGTTTTTTGGGGTTTTTTTTAGATTTTGAATGCTTGTAATGGTTGGACATGTCTACTGTTAAAGTGAAATAGAAATTGTAATTTATTTAGCATCACTTTTCTTCTGGCTAGTTCCTTTATCAAAGAGTACATTTTTGGAAGAAATTTGTTTACATTTTGGGGCCCTGAAATAGAAAACAAACATCATCCTGGACTTAAGATTAAAATCAAGCTTGGAGAAAATAGGATTGGACTGCTGTGCAGCTGGTATTATGTGAAAGTGTGCTGGGGGTGGGGATTTAAAATACAGATGTTTTTCCATGTAAACTAGTATGGATATGTTAAATATGAGAGAATAGTGCTGACATGTTTGTAAAAATAAGTAGTACCGTAAACGTGTATTTTTATACTAAGAAGAATTTAAAATCTTTTCTGACATTGCAAACTTAAACATCGAAGTAAATAAAATTAGTCAAACCCATGCATAATACTTGCTTACTGAAGTGCTCACTAACATGTGGATCAGCTTCAAGACTATAGCTTGGTTTATTCAATTTCACTCTTGGGTTGTAAAGAAGCTGTTTGGAAATGATGAAGTTGACAAAGCTATTTCTGGGAATAGAGAGAATGCCTAAGATACTTGATAATCTTTGCTAAATAAAAAACAAAATGTCTTTGGGAAAAAAAGTACCTTGTTAGGAAAAGAATGGCTGTAAATACTTATTCCCAGAGCGTACCTGTCTTAGAGGCTGTGAAGGCAGAAGACCTGAGAAGACTGGAGTTCTTGAGAATCCCTGTGGTCAGAAGGAAATGTGCAAAGAATCCCAACTGCACCTTCTGCCTGCTGCCGGGCGTTGGGAGTCCTTGGGGAAAGCAGTAAAGTAGATTTAAATCTGATCTCACAGATCTGCTGTGGAAAGGATAAGCCATCGCTTCAGCTTGAACTCTGCAATTCTGTGCTCTCCGAACTTATAAATATGACTATAGTTTTCCTTCCCTCTCTCCCCACTTCCCCAAGATTCTGGATTTTTATCTTTGTGTGTAGTATTTATTCATTAATTCATCTTTTCAGTTGATGGATTGAATGCTTATGCCATTTAATGAGCAAAGTTACATTTTTTGAGGCTTCCCAATGGAAGACTCCTTACCAGTCCCTTATCCTTATGCTTTCAGTACTAAGAGCATTAAGAAAATGTGTAGTTATTTGTAGAATTCCGGGGGGGGGGGGGGGGGAGTCGATCTTCATCTTAGATTAAGAATACAAGATACTCAAAGAAAAAATAATAGTAATCAGGATATTTAATACATCCTAAATTGTTCCTTTTACTAATGAAATTTAATGTAATGTATCAACATATTTTCCAGGCACAAATGAAGAAAAACAGAGATCTAGTTCATTTTAATAAATTTTTATTAATTCTGCCCTGAAGCTCCTCATGATTTCAGCATGGAACACAAACACGCAGAGCAGCAGACAGAGAGGAAGTCTGTCTCATTAATCTCTCTTGGATGGAGCATGGCGAAAAGTCATTTAGGATGCAGACAGGTTTTATGGATAACATGCTGTCCATGTTTCTGCCCAGGCGAGAAAGGTTTCCATGTCCTGGTCAAAAAAGGTATCAAGCTATCAATACAGAGAGTGCAGTCAGAGAAGGGGTGAACAAAGTTTCCTGTCTTCAGTTTGGGAGGTGGGGGGAAAAGGCAAAGATCTCAGGATTTTTCTTCTATGACAAGGATTACTGATATTAAACTACTTAACTGTGTCTCATCAGAGGCGTTGGGTGCTAGTTTCAGGTTAGCATCTTTATTTGTAAATCACAGGAAATATGTGAAAAACTGTAAATAGTTGATTTTAAAAGGGTTTTTTGTTTTTGTTTTTTCCAATTTGGGGTAAAACAGTTTTTCCCATGTTTACTTTCAGGATTAAAAAAAACCAGCAATAATTGGAAAAAAAATTATGAAAAATACCTCAATACTTAAAAAAAACCCCAACCAACCAAACAAACAAAAAAATGCGCAAAATCCCAAATCTGCAGGAGATCAGAAACTGCTGAGAGAACTTCATGCTGCTGCCTGTTTCACATTGCTAATAGCAATCAGTATTTTAATGAATAACAGTTGTACAGCAGATGAGACAAAGGTGATATGCTGAAGAGTTTGTAGATTTTTAAGGCAGTTTGCTCCTAGTTATCTACACTCTAGAAAGCTCCCAGTTCTTCAGTCAGGAGCTAGAAGCCTTCATAGACCAGCTCAGAGCTTTCATGTGCTCTTAGGCAGAGGCACTCTGAGATTTCTCCGTGGAGCCAGTGCTCCAAAGTGCATTCAGGCTCTGTGTTCCAGAGAAAGGAGACATGGAAACCTGGGCATGGAAAGGCTGTTCCCTGCCCGTTCACCCAAGTCAATATATAATCGCTGACATGATGGTAGTCTGTCCTGAAGTTGCAGACAGTGGAAGCTAACCTCCCCAGGTAGTGTGCCCTGAAATACCTGATTTCATAAAAGGTTAATCACCTCTGAGACATTTTGATAGTATTTAGCATTTTCCAGAATTCCATTAGAAAAACTAGCTCTATTTAAGAATCAATATTGAAAATGCAGGATATTCTAGCTGTGTAAAATGAGGAACTAATCTGTCTCTCCAAAGTGGAATATAATTTATATCACATTTTTTACATTATTGTCTGAAAGAAGCTAACATATGCTGTAGCTACAAAAAGTGAATATTCTGTAATGGATCAGAAAGATACTTCTTGTTCTTACAGAGAAGTAAGAACTGGACTTCTGTGTATTAGTATCCATATGGTCTGTATTCCTAATCTCCATTAAAAAAGGTAAGTCCAAAGCTTTGTTTCATTGAGTGTTAAGTTTTCTTATTTAGTAACTTTAATGGCTGTTCACCTTTTCTACCGATCTGTATTTTAGAAGCTGAAATAACTAAGGAGCTTTCCAAGGGAGAAAGGAGGCGGGGGGGAACCCAGCTGGACAGCTCCCTTGTACTGTGGCTTGATAGATTATAAAATAAAGTGGCTCTTAAATATCTTTCCTTTAAGTATCTTTCTTTTTCTCTTAAGTATCTTTCTTTTGTTGTTGTTGGTTTTTTTTCCTACTCCAATATTTTGAGTTTATTGCTGAATTGACAGGGAGAAAAGAACTGGAGTGCAGTAACAGAATATCTAGTTCGATAGAGGGCAACTGAGTTCTAAAAGTATAATGTTGGGGATCTTCAAAAAAGGAATCTGCATTTCTTGCTATATTTTAAGCATTACACTTGCGTTTTGGCTTTGGAGACCAATAGTTTGCTGTCTTAATCAGTCTTTTCTCTTTGTAAAATGTATGAATGCAAAGTCACTATTATAAGCCCTATTTACTGCTACTTTTCCAAAAAGTTAATGTAGAGGGGAAGACTATAGCCAACATCTTTTGATGTCTCACTACATGATATTATAGAAATTCTTGACTGTCTGGGTTGGGTAAATATCTTTCTTGGCCGTTGAAAGCCATCACAAAATTATGAGTATACTTTTGGTTTAGCCCACTGTCCTCTTTTTCTGGGCAAGAAACTAAAGCCCAGATTCCTAGAACACTACTGTTGTAGGAAGTAAGATATCTGGAGGATGATCTTCAGTTGCTTGTCTAGGAGTCTAGATATGAATGAAAATCGGTCTGTACTAAATAAACTTCCAAGAGATCTCTCATCATACATGAAAAAGGACCACCACTTGAATATCTCAGCATCTCTTTCATGCCAAATCAGAGAACAGGCTCCCAGCTAAGTCTTCAGTGGCTGACTGATAGATAGATGTCACCTGTCTCAGATAAGTGCTCTAACCAGAGGGCTTGGAGACTACTACTTAATGAATTCCCTCTCTAGTCCATCTGGTTATAAAGTGTTTGCTATGCAATATTACAATCCTGAAGTACCATAGTTTATCTGACTCTCTTAAAGATGGCTTTTTCAAGTTTTAACAGTTTTCTTTTGTTTGAAATGAAGAAGCTAAGTTCTGCATAATTTGTGAAGTTTTTTGGCCTGTCTTCATAGTTTTCTCAAAATTATACAGTCTCCAGATTTGTTTTATTTTTTTTCTGAAAAAGCTAATACCTGCCAAGTAAAGTGGTATGATTACTCATCACTGATAGAATAAAGAATTGGCTCAGTTCAATGCAAAACCCATGTAGTGCTAGTACAATGAGAGAAACAACAAGAGAAATTAGGAATGATGATATTGGCAGTTCAGAATGGCATTTGAAAATTCAGTCTACAGCTGGGATTTGTTGTGAAAAACAAACTAATTCTGCATATAGCCTGCCCTAAGAGTACAATCCTTTTTCTTCTGACCACAAAAGTGAACGTTCCAGGCTTATGTTGCTGCATGATTAACTCATTTGAATAGAATAGTTTTGATAAATTTGCTTGTAGAGATATTTTTTAATAGGTACTAGCAGCCTAAAAATAACAAAACAGTTTTAAGTGAGATTTCTTTTCTGTGAAATTCTTCATGGTTTCATCCCTGCATTCTGTACAGGTTAGCTGTCCGCCCTGGTTTGGGCACAGTGGAAAGATGTTGAGCTGAAATTGCTTAAATGAGGGATAAAGAAGAGTTCATATGGAATTCCTCTGAGATGAAGAAATTCCCATCTTTGGGAATTATTCTTCTTACCATATTGAGTCTTCTAGATTGCTGATTTCAAAAAACCGCTCTCTAGCCAAGGCATTTAGATAAAAGAAGCGGCCAGTGGGCTTCTGAACTAAACCCAGAGGGCTGATTCAAAGATATTATCATTATTGTTCTGTTTATTATGTTTTCAGTGAAGAGTATTTAATTGTCAGTATTTATGTTTCAGTTCGGATAATTTCACTGAATCTTAACTCTAGTCTTGTTAGGTGTTCATACTGGTGACTTCCAGTAATTTACTGAAATGGCTTTAGAATTATATTTATTTTGTCATTTATTTTATGTAATTCTATTTGATCTTGATATATTCAGAAACCTCATAAACAATATCTTTGTATCCCAGTTGGTTGATTAAAAACAAGTATGAATGAATATGCTGTCATTCTTCTCACATCCTTAATTCATAGAACATTCTAAAACCATTCACTTTTTAAATATTTTTTTAATTAGTTGGAACTTGCAAAATGTGTGTTAAGTTTATGCAGCGAAGTCTTTTATATTAGAAATGCTCTATAATTACATTTTTCCAGTCATGAAAAATGAATTAGTGCTGCATTTTATGTGATGACAAATTTTCCTGTTTGTTCTAATTTTACTGAATAGCATACTGTAGCTTCTTGGCACAGCCTAGAATAACTCTATTTAGCTATGAAAGTGGGAGCTGTGCTTAATACCAGAAGAGGCCAATATTGTGTGTAAACAATTAGCTTACACAAAAACAAAGTAAAACAACCATGAGAAGGATGACATGGGGGAATTGGCTATCGGACACCAGTACACCCATTTGTCTAGACAATTGGGATCAATGAAAGTGCTTGAAATGGAGCTTCAGAGGGACTGCTGGGCAAGTGGTACAGATAACTTCTCTTCTGGGAATACTAGTATATTCCTAACATCCTTTTGACAGTGGTGAAGTAGGAGATGGAAGACATCAGATGTGGTATTTTTTCTTCATTGCTGAGTAATCTGATTAGAGACCTAACCAAACCTTACATTTTTTTTATTTTGCCCTATGGGAAAGTGTTGTTATTTTTTCCATTCCAGATGAAAATGGAAAATGCTCGAGAGACAAATTCTCAAAAGAAAACAAATTTCAGGTCTTGTCAAAAGACTTTGTTTTGATAAATATGCCCTCCTGATATATTGTTTTTAACCTTTATTAAAGATTGGTAATCAGTTGCTTCCTATTTGATGTAGTTGGCTTGCTAGCTGTGATTCTTAGTGACACTTCCTTCGTGCATGTAAATTGTCAGATGGAACCAACCAACCATGTTCTTGCTTAACTCCAGAGAATTAGGAAACACTTCATACAAACAAACAAACAAACAAAAAACCCCACCAAACTGGGATTCACTGAACCACCTCCATTTCATATAACTTTCCTAAGCAGATCCTGCTAATGAGTGAAAAGAAGGATTTTAGACAGGAGAGAGAGAGATAATGATGACTGTTAATCTAATTCCTGAATTAGGTTGCTGTTCTGGAGCTGCCTTTTAATGCTTAAGTTATTTGCTTTCCTTTCTGCCATGTGTATGCTTTTTGCCATCGAGCCACTGTGGTTCTGTATAGTATATATTTAAAGTTCAGAATGTCTTTATGTTGTATCTAATGTAATAAATGCATTGTTCAAACAGTTCAGAATACTTTCCATGCCTCTCTGCTTTATTCATAACGCCAGGGGAATCTCTTGTGAGTCACTTAATTCAGTGTTCTTACTCGTCAACTGGAAGGCTTCCTCAGCTTTCAAATCTGAATGCTGTGTGAGATGGTCAAAAGCTTTCCAAAAGTCAATGTATATTGCATTTACTACGCTTCCCTTATCTGCATAGACAGTCATTTTGTCACAGGGGAAAATAAGGTTGGTTGAGCATGATTTGCTTTTTGTAAATGCATGTTGACTGCTCCTGATTGACCTTTTTTACATGTTTTGAAATGAATTGCAAGCATTTACAATCTATGGCTTACGCCTTTCTTGTTATCTCAGGTGGTTGCCTGATTTCCTTTTAAAACAAAACAAACTCAAACCCATAGTGAATGATTTTGGCTTTGTTTGAAAGCCTTTTGGAAATCTTTGTAAATTCCTTAGATGGAACATCATTAGCGATGTGCTTGTTGTTCCTCACAGAACTGCAGTATGTTTCCAGGCTTCTGTTCAAAAAAGCCATGTTGACTTGTCCAATATAAATCATATTTATGCACACATTCTACTAACACTACTACTGTTATGGTCTCTACTGTTTTTCCCAGTATAGGGATCAGGCAGATGGACCTGCAGTTCCCTTAACAAACAATGGAATCATTTTTTAATTTTTTTTTAAACAACTGTTGTTTCCAATTCATAGATAGGAAAGTAATTTTAAATGAAAGTTTAATGTGCCAGCTGTGAAGGATTGCACAGCAAGGAATATATTGTGTTGGAGGGACAGATCCCAACCAACTTAAAGGTTTGTGGTTTTGTTTTTTTTTTCTTAAAACTGAAAAATATGGTCGAGGTTGCTTTGAGGGTCTATTATCAATTGCTGGTGCTGATCAGAACATTCATATGTTCTTGGCTAAATATGATTCTTAAAAAGTAGTCCACCATCTAATTTAGTAGCTTTAGGCTGTTCTAACAGGCTTAAGATATAACACAGTGAAATGTGTGGTGCAATTACCTAATCTTAGTGACCAATGGAGGAAGAAAAAACCTGCTTTAAAAAAGAAAGTTCATGATGTGCTGACTATGGAGAGATCAGAAAAAGGTTGTCATCACAGACAGTTTAAGGAACACAGAAGCAGTCATCTTCACACTGTAGAACTGGTCACAGAATAGTACAGCAGAAACAGTTTTGTAAATTTACTAGTGCTGGGGTTTAACCCCAGCCGGCAGCTAAGCACCACACAGTTGCCCGCTCACCCTCCCACCCTGGTGGGATGGGGGAGAGAGCTAGAAGAGCAAAAGTAAGAAAACTCATGGGTTGAGATAAGAACAGTTTAATAATTGAAATATAATGATAATAAATTGTAATGAAAAGGAAAACAAGGAGAGAGAGAAACAAAACCCAGGAAAAACAAGTGATGCAACCGCTCACCACCCACTGACCAATGCCCATCCCATCCCTGAGCAGCAATCGCTGCCCCCTGGCCAACTCCCCCCAGTTTCTATACTGAGCATGATGCCATATGGTATGGACTAGCCCTTTGGCCAGTCTGGGGCAGCTGTCCTGGCTGTGCCCCCTCCCAGCTTCTTGTGCACCTGGCAGAGCAGGGGAAGCTGAAAAGTCCTTGACCAGTGTAAGCACTGCTTAGCAACAACTAAAACATCACCGTGTTATCAATATTATTTTCATGCTAAATCCAAAACACAGCACTAGAGCAGCTACTAGGAAGAAAATTAACTCTATCCCAGCTGAAACCAGGACAACTAGCTATAACAGCTGTCTCCATTATTCTAATGTGACCTCTCTGCTAGTATGTGCAGTTTAAACTGAGTCTAAATGATTGGATAAATAGCCAAATGATGTGAGTAATTTGAAGTTCTGTATGTGTTGCAAAAGCAGAGTCTTAGTGCAATTAGGTGCCTGCCTCACCCAATGTGAGACTTCCCCCCACCCCTTTTTAAATATATCTTTTGTGAAAACAGCATGCATGTTTCCAGCTGAGCTTCATGGTTAGTCACTGGGAATTCATGCTGCTCCAGCTGATGTGAATTCCTAGTCATAATCTGTAGGTGTTTTTTCCACAGAATGAAAGACTGGTTGTGCCTGCAAGAGTAGTCAAAGATGCAAAAAGAAAGTAAGAGTGCTAGGCCTTGTAGTTCAGCTGCCTAAAGCTTGTTCAGGTATTTAAATGGCACTTTATTCCAAAATGAATTAAACCGTGTGGGACAGAAAAGTACCCATTTTAACAAATTTTGTGAAAACTGACTTTCAGTTTGTGGTGAGTAGAATAAAAAAAAAACGTGCTGAGTGTCAAGGCCCCGAGGGTGCTAACAGGCCTTAATTGTCCTGAGCAGCATCACCTGGGATGCAGGCCCATGCCCCCTGCCCATGGGCCCTGGAGCTCCATTTAAGCTCAGGCCAGGCATCTGGTTCTACCTTTAGTGTGTTTGTTTCCAGCCCTGCTCCTGGATTGTCACTGGGATTTCCCAGATTGGCCTTGGCTCGTTCCTTTGCCTGCTGCTCACTGGGGCCTGTTGGTGAGACCTGTACTGTTGTCTTGTGGCTCCGCTCAACCTGTGCGGATACTTCAGGGCTGTACTCTGCTGAGGAGGCACTGCTTGTGCTGGGGTCGTCCATGGCTCCCTGCTTGTGGAGCAGCCCTGCTCATGCTGCTTCCTGACAGTGAGGTTGGTGATTTTATTGATTTAAGGGTTAAGATTTAAAGTAACTGAACCAATATTAAAGATTGTTTCCTCTAGTTATCAAGGAAAATACACTGAATAGCAGGTGGGGTTTTTTTCCTTTCTATTTTTTTAAAGTAATGATGTGGTATATATTGTGAATAAGCAGCAGCGGTGTGGCACTCTGTGTCCTGTGATCTGCTTAGTCTCCCTTAGTTTCTCACTTGCAAGCTGCAGATACTGAAGCTTAGCATGCTTTTAATTCTCACTATGGAAGCCTGGTATGCAGATTCTCCATTAGCTTTAGCATTGTTACAAATTAACTTATTCTTTTCAGAAATTTAGCTGAAAATGTATCATGTACCCGTATTTTCACAGAGCACTATCAATGAGTTCATTGATTTCCGTATCTCATCTTTCTGCCTTTCATTGTCTATTTTTGCAGCTTCTGGTTGTTACATAAATGAAAAGGCTCTTCTGATAATTTGGTTAAGAAAGGCAATTATATTCTAGATGTGAATTTTATGGTTTTTTTTCGGCTTAGCTTTTTTAAGCTTTGTGTGATACCTCTGAAGAGATTAGTAGTTACAGAAAAGGTTCTAGGTATTGGTGAGACATGCCCACCTGATGTGGGAAAAGCAGAAGCAGGAATGTGCGATTCATGGAGTCCTGTTAGCTGAGCAGTAACAGGTCCAACAATGCCTGTTATTGAGAACAGGTGAGCAGAGGCCCTGATAGAGCCTACATAATATCTCCAGTCTTACCTAGATGCATTCCGACAGTGCAGTGCAAGGACTGTTTCCCTGTTTATATGGCAAGGGCTTCAGTAGCTTAAAATTCAGCACTAGTATTTTTAATGGATAGTATCTGTCATGTAAATATTTTTTTTCTTAAGCAACACTACATAAATTACTCTGTTCTGTACATGATACTGTATTGTATAATATAGTTACATGATATGCTATGGGCAGACATGAGACAGATACTCTCTGTTCTTAAAGTCAACTGTAAGCAATGCACATTTAAGCTAATGCATCCTGTCTTTTAGCAAGAATTACAGCTTTGGGTTCAACATTGCCCGTGTGTTCAGTGGGCAGAGCTCACACTGTCGGATCAAACAGTTTGCTCACATCTGCCTACAAAAATCTATTATAGGCTTGACTCTTTTAAATTCGTTGTAAAAGTCAAGAATGCATAGCTAATAAAAGAGAATAACTTTCTGTATTTTGCAGTAATTAAAAAAAGCTTGGGCTCTGTCATTATTGGTGTATGCTCAGAAAAATGCTAGAGAGTGTACAGGTGCAAAGAAGAAGTTGCTGCTGCTTAAAATATGCAAGTACGCTGCTTTAAGTAGCTTAGATGCACAAATGTATCAGTAATTGAATTAATGTAGAATTAAAGGTAATTAAAGCCATGGAAGATAGGTAAACTGAAAGATGACATTCCTCTTTACCTGTTTCCTATATTTTCAGTGTTTAACTTGATAAAACTTTTGCCTGAATTCTCTAAGGCCTAACTAGGTCTACTTCATTTCAGGAAGAATCTGCTACTTCGTCTTGGTACCAAGACTCTTCCCTGGCTGCTCCTGTGATACTGCTCTCTCTGCTGACTAAAAGCTGTGTCTGTGTAAACAGTGTTTTACATCTGTTACCAGTTGAATGGGTGCATCACTGGCATGCCTGTTGAGTCACGTTTGAAGAAGCTCGCTGTAGAGTGAGGTTTCACAGGCAGCAGCAGGAAAGTAGTTTCTCTGTAAGAACTTTTTACTGTGAGTAGTGCAGAATACTGCTAACTGAATACCCAGGTTTAAGTCTGTGGGATTGCAAGCTAAAAATAACTTAATCTTTTCTTGTAAACTAAGCAAGCTCCTTATGTTGTTCTTAAAGGTAGTAAATCAGTCTAGGTTAGTATAACCCTATAGCAGAACCATTTTTTAAGGTAGATGCCTTCAGAAATTGAGTTTTGTGTTTAGCTCAATTTGTTGGATCTTTTTGAAAAGAACAAAATTTGGAAGGATGTCAGAAAAATGCCATAAGAATTAACTATAACACTAAAAAAAAAAGTTCACTTTGTTTCAAAAAATTCTGTCATATGAGACAGTGTTTTGCCTGAAATAGAGGAAATGAATAAATCATAAACTAGGAATAAACATGAATAGTCTGAAAATAAATGTTTGAAATCTGAGATAGCGTTAAAACTCATTGCAACCTTAAGGAAGGTCTGTTTCTACTTGTAAAGACTAGTTATTACGAAAACAGTTCTGCTTTTGAGTGCTGGGCTACCTATTGCAATTCACATCCTTTTCTTGCTATGTTGTTGTCCAATTTTACATTGGATTACTTAAAATGGATTACTTCGAATAGCAGAGGTACTTTTCTTTGTTTGTTTTTCTTCCACATGTAGTCCTCAGAGCTTCTCTTTGCATTGCTGTCTCTGCTGCTAAAAGTTAATCTGTACCAATTATTAAGGATTCTGTTGCCAGCAGGAACTGAAGTTAAACTACACTCAAGTGTTGCTACCACTCATCCACCAAACTAAATTTTGACATTCTGATAAAAGGCCAATTGAAGATTCAGAAAACATCAGTAGAAAATGAAAAAATGACTACTTTTATTATGCACTAAGATGCAAAGAACTCTCTTTAATTTATTATATCATCAACTCCTTTTTACTATCACCTACCTTCTTTTCTTCCTCCTTACAGCTGAGGAGAAATCCTGTCTCAAACAAGGAAATCTACATTATTATTATTTTTTTAATAATCGGAGATAAGGATTCTGAAAATACTGTATTGTATTGCCAAATTTCGCTCTACAAACTCTTCAGCTTTAAAACAATGGTAGTTATTATTTCAGCTAATGAGTAAAATCTGTGTACAGTCAGTGGTCAATGAAGCTATATTTGTTGTTTATATAGTTACCTATGTATATATTATTTCATAAATATTTTCTTGTGTTTCTCTAAGGTTATTAAACTTACTTCCTTAATGGTGGGTATTTCGGTACCTGTGTAGTAAAACCTTGTACAATTCAGAATGTGCATGGAGGCACGTAGTCATACAGAGTGCTTCATTTCTGTAGTGAGAGCTATAGGTCGTATTTATCTCAGACCTTCCAGTGGTACTAATACTGTAACTATGCAATTATGACTTATATATGTCTCTTGTTGCTCCTGAGCCTCATTTAGATGCATATTTGACTTTGGTACAGAGTTCAGGTTTTTGTTATACTTAAGTTTAGAATCTGGCAGCCTTGCCTAGAAGAAAAATTATCTTATATGAAATTACTTCATATTCATTTTTCTTGGCTGTTATTGTAGTGTTGTGGTATAAGTTACTCTCTTTGAAGATTGTGCCTGTTTGTTGAGTTTAGCTGAATGGTTACTTCTACAGTTCTTCCCTTTGGCTTGATTATTTTTTCTGGAGGTTTTTAAACCTATCATTGCCATTTGTTTCAGTAGTTTCTTTGATTTCAAGATACTTGTTTTAGATCTATTAGACTGTATAAGCAGGATGATGGAGATATTTGAGCATCAAATGTTGGATGTGAAAATTGACTACTTTGTATATAATCTAAGTTTTAAAATGTGTAAACATTTGTATGTTTCTTGTTTTCTCATATTCATTGAAAGACCAAATGCCATCCAGATATATATGGAGTTCAAATGTAACATGTAATCTTGAAAAATATTACATATAAAGCTGCTTAATTTTTTTTAGTACACTCAACAAACATAATCTGTTTTTTTTAATCAAAGTGCAGCGTTTTTTTCTGAACAATTTTTGGTTACTGCTCTGACAATGAGGCCAGAAAAAGTGTATATGTAGTGACATGGGGTTTAGGAACTTGTAGATTAAAACTAATCATTCTGTTAGGTTATTTTGTGTTTGAGTCCTTTCCACAGTTCAGCAGCCAGCAGTAAGTGTAGATGGCACAGCAGCAGAAATAAAGCAATCTGGGAATTACTTCCTTCAGTTCCTTCCAGTGTTTAAGTTGATGGGAAATTACAAAGTAACGGGGACAGAGGAGTCCATCTGAAAGGGGATTATCTGCCATCTCAATACTTGTGAAATATGATAATGGCTTATGTTTCACCTTATAACTTTATTTCTTTCTGCTTTTGGAGATTTTGAATACTCAATTTTTCTCTGGAAAGGGCAACTGACAGTTTTGAACTTCAAACATCAGCTGAAGATATTATTTCAACAGCTAATAACCTCCTTGCAGTTAAATTAGTTTTTCATTTGCTCAGCATAAGTAAAGACTTGGTCATGTTCTCTGATTACTGTTTTGGGCTGCTTTATTATTTCTACTTTTTTTAAAACAATGTAGCCAGATCTTAATGGTAAATACTTTGGAAAACATCCAGTTGAAGCAGATGTTTCTACTGTAATCTGTTTAATTACAAAAAATACTTTAATTGATTTTGAGGTTTGGGAAATCTGAAGTTTAAGTTGGCCTGGTTATATTTATTTGCAAATACTTTGATTTTTTTAATCTAAATTTAGAAAATATAAAAGGGAGACAAGTAAATAATTCTTGTTCGTGATCCATTTTGAAGAAATGCTATCGTTTTTCACCACTTCAATGGGACTAACTTGGAGAGAATGTCACCTCCTTCAGTTAGTAATTTCAGTTTATTTAGTACTCCTACATAAGAAATTACTGTATTTACGCATACTTAAAATGTCCTGCTTCACAGCAATTGCAAGAGACTTAACTGCAAGTTAATGGATAGATGATATTCAACTGAATATCAAGATTTTATACATGCCATTTCTAAAATTCTAGCACAGGATAGGGATAGGATAATTCTGGTTGGAAGGGACCTTGGGAGGTTTCTAATCCATCCTACTGCTCCTGAAGCAGGATCAGCTGTAAGGTCAGACTAGGTTGCTCAGGTCTTGAAAGCCTCCAAGAACTGAGATTGCACAGGCTTTCTGGGCAATCTGCACTGCTGCCTGCCTGCCCTCATGAGGAGGAAGTTTCTCCTTATAGCCAGTCTGAACCTCCCTTGTTTCACCTGACACCTGTTGTCTCTTGTGCTCCTACCACGCACCACTGAGCACCTTGGCTCTATCTCCTTGATGACCTTCCCATAGGCACTGGGAGGCTGCTGGGTCCCACCCCACACCCTAAGCCATCTCTTCCCAAGGCAGAGCAAGTCCTGGTCCCTCAGCCTCCCCCTCAGTGGTCAAGTGCTCTTGTGAACTTGCTCCAGTTGCTCAATATCTTGTTGTTTTCAGTCTCCCAATACAAAAATGCATTTTTCTGTGTTATTTAATGACTGCTGAGGGGGATAGTGCCTCCCCTTGATCTACCACCTTGATCCAGACAAGGATGCTGCTGGCTCAGCTCGTCCCACAGCCCCAGGGCCTTTTCCAGTAGAGCTGCTCCCCAGCCTGTACTGATGCAGGGGGTTAGCCTGTCCCAGGGGCAGGGTTTGGTAATTGCCCTTGTTGAACTTCCTGAGGTTCCTGGTGGCCCATTCCTCCAGCATCTATAGGTCTCTGAATAGCAGCAATGGTACCACCTCAGTTTGGTGGTGTCTTTAAACCTGATGAGAATGCACTTCCTAACCTCCTCCAGGCCATGGCTAAAGATGTTAAACAGGACATGTCTGGTTTCCATCCAGTAGGTATCATGAGTTTTACATAGTCTGAAGAGAACTTAGAGATCATGTGATGTGTAGTTTATAATTGTTTAGTTCATAGCATCTAGTGAGTTGCAAAATCATTTCTCTTGCTAATACAGAGTGGATTTTGTGCATGGTTCCTCAGTATTAATGAGAGTACCCTTTTTAGGGTAAGATAAAGTGTTGTTATGGTAGCTATTCTACAAAAAGAAAAATTTCTTATTATCGTGTTTTCAAGCCTGAAGGTTCATTGCGTCATGTAAAATGAAATGAAATCTAAGATTTTTCTAAACATACTTTATTGGCTTTTTGTTTTGGCTGGCCGACAGTATTTCACACTTTTACTCTATAGTTTTGGGGAATTCTTTTTTTCTCAAACAGGTCAGAATTAAGCATAGACCAATTTAAATGGAAATACAAATATCATTTCAGTTGTTAGACTCAGTAAACAGAAGTATAGAAAACAAAACCTGAGATTACATGTTAATATAAAGTTCAAAAGAAAATTATCAGATGTAAATTTTACTGGTAATTGTTTGAAAAACTTGATTTCATACATGGTAACTATAGGGTTTTTTCCCTGATGCTTTATGCCACAGATTTTGAATGGACATTATGACCATCTCTTCTGTTTCCTGCACCCTCACCCTGTGACTGAACAGTTTTTATGCAGCCTTGTCTCTAAGTAACAAAAAACCCCTTGGTCACTTGGTAGTTGTAATTATCTAGATTGCTAAACATAAAGACAATCTCTGGCAGACTCTGCATCTAAACATCGCCCGTCCTATCTGTGTAAGATGAAAGATCACTTCTGTCTCTTCCCACAATTAGTGGACAGAGAGGGAGGAGTGGATGTTTTCAGAAGAAGATCTGGCAAATATGCCACAGGAAGAAAGTTACGATTTATTAGTGTTACAGTATAATATGCTTTAGTATTTACCAAGTCTGAATCAGAAAAGATTAATTGCTGGAGAGCTTCAGTTTCATTTATTCTAGTGGGTATCCCTACCATGGCATTTGGCATGCTACAAGCTATTTTGTCTCCAGCTCTATGGAACTAGCCCATTTCAAGTTCCCTTAGCCATCCATGCCATTTAGGTAACTAGCTGTGTAGCTGCAGAGAGCTTCAGGCTGGAAGGGAACACTAAATCACCTAGTTGGATCTTCCTGATGTCACAACCCATTACATGTTAGTTAGTAATCATGTTTTAAACTTGGTGACTTGGGTTCAGCTATACAATTCCAGTCCTTAAGACTGTGATGTAGGCACTGTCCAAAACTAGTCTTACTTAGATTTGCGTCTTTTCCCTAGAACATCATTGTGTTATTTTCTGTCCAGGTCTATCAGTTTGTTCAGATTATAAATCTATTAAGAGCATTTACTTTTTTGGGCATCAGACTTGTCAGTATACATCAACAACAACACTGCAGCAGCAGGTGCACCCCTAGTATGCAGAATGAGCCAATGTGGACCCAAGGATGTGATGATCTCCCCTGAAGTAGGGCTGCGTATGCTGCACTATGCACTAATAATGGGGCGTTATCTCAAGTCAATCTGTGTGTTCCTTGTGCACTTTTGAATTGCTGTGCTGAGAGAAGCTCTGCCTTTTGCTATTCAGTCTAGGAGGGATGATAGTATTGCCTGACTTTGGACTAAGAGCGGGATCGGGGAGCTGGAATTTGCAGACTTTATACAAACTGAGAAATTGTTCAGGTACTTGCAGTGTTAAACAGGATAGCAGCTAGGATTTTGTGTTGTATCTTACTGAGTAACAGAAGGAACTGAAACATCTGGACACTTTCACATTATACTAATGGAGAGATAACATAAGTAAACTTAAGGGTGGGCAGTTGGTTTTGTTGCTGTGGGTTGATTTTGGTGTGTGTGGTTTGTTGTGTGTGGGTTTGATTTTTTTTTTTGTGGGTGTTTTTTGGGGTTTTTGTTGGGGTTTTTTTGTTTGTTTTTTTGACCAAAAGGGGTTTCAGGCTTTTCTGAAGTGATATGATGCTTCTATCATGGAGTCCTTGGAAAATGTAAGTTTCTACATCAGACTGAAGAGAACAACAGTAGCTGCTGGTTCATGTTCTCAAAGCCAGGTGGAAAACTAAAGTTCTGCTTGCTAGCAGAGTTAACTTTCTTCAAATTGTAATTAATTAATAGCTTAGAAGCCTAGGACCAGCTAATACACGCAGCATTTAAAATGAGGTTCACATTCAGGTATCCTTAGTATTGAACTGGTGTCTATTGCTCCTTCTTTTGGTGAAAGTGTAACTACTTTGAGAAGTTTTAGTCTCCTACCATTTTTTTCTCTAGCTGGCTGTGCTTGAAATCATCAGCCTCCCTACCTTTTGCATTGCTTTCCCTGTTCAGCCTTGCAGCTTGTCTGCCCTTGAAAATTTGCTGGCAAAGATACTTTTCCATGCACATATGTACCCATCTTCTTGGAAATAAGCTTATGCCAGGTGAAGAGTATATATTTTGCCACTAAAACTGATTGTAATAAACTGTTGACAGTTCAGCTTCTAGTATTGTCTACATTGTCACTTCTGCCAACTAGTCATATTGCACAGAGGTGTTCTTGCACTCCTACCTAGCTATCTATACTTGAAAAAGTCTTTAATGTCAATCTGGACTCATGTTCCCTATACTTCTTTCTGGCTTTCTGACCATCTGTATTACTAGCTGGAACCTTCCCATGTGCAGTTGATTTGAAGATTTGTATTTGTATGCAAAATACTAAATACAGCTGTAGACTTGATCAGAAGTTTAGATAGGACCTATGGTTTGAATAACATTTAGAGACAGAAAATTCCTTTTGCAGATGGGAAGTGAGATTGCTGATGATTGTTTTTGATCAGACTTGTAATTCAGTGGATATACTGAAGGAATGTAAGCTTAGAAGAATATAAGCTATAGCCCTTGTGATGTGTATTTGCCCTGTGGCTTTGTTTCAAAGACAGTTTTGGAAGCATGAAGGAGGAGATGAGTTTTGGTTGAGTTGTTCTATGTTGCCTTCTTGGAGAGTTTCACAAGCACATCCACAAGTTCTAGGTTCAATATGTACCACTGATGCTAACATCATGTGTGGCAGCCATTTGCTCAGTTGTGGCCAGATGTTTTCCAAAAGGTGGTGACTTGATAAAACTGCTGGAATAAATTGTATTGGTAGTGTTGCTAGGTCTGAACATACATCAAGAAATAAGGTATGTCGTTTTTATTAGGCTGTTGGTAGCTTCTGGGATTCTGTGTAGGAGAGTTCTGAGGGGGTAAGAACAAGAAAGATCTGCTGTGACTATAATAATGGGGGAAGTCTTTAAAACCAAACGGAAATAGCAGGGGGGAAGGCACAAAAGCCCCCCCAAAACCATCTTTTGTTTGTATAAAAGGTTGTCTCAGACTCTGAACCAGGGGTCTATCTACTGTGAAGTGTATGCAGTGCACACTACTTACTAGAAAATAGAATCATTATGTTGGAACTCCAGATATGAATACTTGAAGCTGTAACATAAAGGCAGATCACAAGTAGGCTCACTGTTTCCATAGCTGCTGCTTGGAAGATCAAGTGACAACATGAAGGTGGATTAATGAGGATGTAGTGTAGGTGCTCTTCTCCATTCCTTCTGCCTAGTAAGACAGCTGTATAATAGGTTGTCTGACTGTGCAGCAGCACTATAGCCCCTGGTCTGTATCATGGCCATGTCTTTTTCTGTATTTGTCAACATTTTGGAAAACATCTGCTGTTCCTAAAACATTACGAAAAAGTGATTTAAATATAGGTTTTTTTTGTGAGAAGCTGTATTGCCCGTTCCAAAAAAGGAGTAGAACTCATGACAAATTAATATGTCTGGAATTTGCATAAAATTGTTGATATTTATCTAGTGTATTAGCTTTTCTGAAAAGCGAAACTCTAATCTAAAATGCAAGAAGTTGTGATAGACAGTTATATTTCATATTGCTTTGCTCTGAAACTCAATGAAAACTGTTATACCTAGTTCTCTTTATAGGGAGCTAAATAAGTTCAGTGTGGTGTTTGATTTGGTTTTTTTTGTTTGTGTTTTCTTCTTGGTTGGTGGTTTTTTTCCCCCTTTGTACTGTTCTACTGCTTCTGCTCTCTTTGGCAATGCCTTTTTACCCACTCCCCCTCCTCTCCCATATAAGCAAGATCGCACTGGCTTCATCGTTCAGTGTGGGCGCTCTCAATGAAAGTGATGTCTGAGAAGCTGGTCAGACAAAGGATGTTGGGGGCTTCAGTGTAGAATTGGCAAGGTTAGCTGGGGAACAAGTGCACTCATTGGAGTTTAAGATCTTGCTTTATTGTTTCCTTGCCCTTTCAGTTGATTATTGGGTGGCACAAGGGTAAAGTGTATTTCAGTCCTCAGAGATATACTGGACAGTTGCTTTTGGTCATAGTGAGGTAATCTTTCTTTGATATAAATCCAAGAAAATCTTTGTCCCTTCTCTCAGCTGCTTTCCAGTGGGGAGTTTTTCACCCCTCTTGTACTTTGTTGTGCAACGTGCAAGGGGATGCAAGGTTATGGGGTTTGATTTTTTTTTTTTTTTTTTTTCTGCCAGTTCTTAAAGTGGCTTGTTATTTCTCAGCAATTTTGGTGTGTTGAAAGATAACTTTCCAGGGAGTGACAGGAAATGAAAAGAGCAAAAGGCAAGCATGGAATGAGAATCCTGCCTCATTTGAACGCTTGTCCGGACCTAGGAGTGGTACTCAGCTGTGTGTTCCTAAAAGCTCTACCTCTACTTTTGCTGCCAGCATCTGTGGAGCGCGGCACTTGGATCTGTCAGCCTGCTTTATCAGGACTTCAGATCACTGCCAGCAGGAGAAGGTAAAAGGCTATGTGGAGTTAAAACCTCAGTTACTAGAGTATTTAGTTCAAACAAGCCTGTGTGTGTTAGAGCCACCCTGCAATTCCTTTGCCTGCTCGCATCCTTGAGTCATTTGGAGAACCGAAGCTGCTGGGCCGGGCCCTGCCTCTGGGGAGGCGTGGAGGCCGGCCGCTCTGCGTGCCTATACATAGGACGATGTTTTGCATCTCGTAGCTCCTCTGTTGTGCTTCAGATTTAGAGGTGGCATCACCACAAAAATTTTTTCCTCATCCTGGAATGACCTACTAATTATTAACTACTTAGGGAAGCTTGGGAAGAAATAAAAAAAAGGAAAAGGGAAACAACTAGCATTGCACTTCCAATATAACTTCATTCTTGTTGAGATGAGTTTTAAATCTTATAGATGAAGAAGAAAAAAAAAAAATGAAGTCTAGATTGAGCTGGTGACATCAGATGTCTGAATCTTAACAACTGTACTGTGTGCGGGTGCCCAGGCGCTGGCAGGGGGCTGCAGGGCGGCCTCTGAGGAGAGGCTGGGGCTGCCCCGGGCCGGACACAGCCGGTTCTGGCCGGTTCCAACCGCCCCACTGCAGGGCATGGCTGAGCCCCGCAGCCACAATGGCGGCGCCTCAGGGAAAGCCTGGGTAAGGAAGGGCAAAATACTGGACAGTCAGAGAGAGGAATGAGGGGAAAAGGTGTGAGAAACAGCCCTGGGAGCCCTGAGGTGAGGGAAGGAGAGGGGTAAGGGGTGATCCAGGCACCCAAGCAAGGCTTCCCCTGCAGCTCCTAGAGGGATCGTGGTGGGGCAGGTATTCCCTGGCAGCCTGTGGAGAGGACTGTGCCAGAGCAAGTATCCATGCTGCAGCCTGTGGAGAGCCCGTGCTGGTGCAGATTTATCCTGAAGGACTGCAGCCCATGGGAAGGGCCCACACTGGAGCAGGGGAAAAGCGTGAGGAGGAAGGAGCTGTTATGGACTGACCATAAACTGCTGTCTGCACTGCTGAGGGAGGAAGGAGATGGAGGAGCCAGGAATGAAGGAGCAAAGGTGTGCAGTGGGGGGGAAAGTGTTTAGTTTTTGTCTTTGTTTCTCACTATCCAACTCTATTTTAATTGGCAATAAATTAAATTAATTTCCCCCAAGAAAAGTCTGTTTTGCCTGTGATGGTAATTGGTAAGTGATCTCCCTTGTCTTTATCTTGACCCACAAGCTTTTCCATCTTATCTTCTCCGCCCTTTTGTCCACTTATGAGAATGGGGAGTGAGAGAGCAGCTGAGTGGGTGTCTGGCAGCTGGCCAAGGTCAACTCATCACGGCTGGGAAGTGGAAGTCCATGTGTGCTGTTGAGAATATTCAGCACAATTGTTTAATTGACTTTCAGTTATTTTTTTCTGCTAAAGCATTGTTACAATTTGTGTGTTCAAATGTAGCCTGCCTGTGAGGTCAGCAAAATTTTCTAACTTCAAATTTTTAGCTTTTGAATTCCATTCCTACGGTAGGTGAAGCTAAAACACTCTTTCCATGCACATATGTAAGATATATATTTTGATGTGCTTTTTTCTTAAATTCTGAAGAAACTCTTGAGTAATACGTACTTCTTAACTAAGACATGCAAAAGGCAATTCAGTTTTAGGGTGCTATTCCAGCTAAAGTTTGTTAAATAGAAATGACTCGTGTGGTTTCTTAGCTAATTCAAATGAGGAAAATTAATGTTTGCCAAATGAGGAGAACTTGATGGGGTAAATAGTAAGCTTCTGGAAAGATTTGAAATAAATATCATCATAAAAAATATGTTGGGAATTGTCCTAGAGTGTCTCCACTTACAGAGAACAGATGGTGTGGAGATTATTAATGGCATACAAAGCTTTTTACCTCTTGGTCGTGAGTTTGAACTGCTATGAGGCTGGACATGATTGAAAGTTGTGACCATCTGTCCAATGGCCTACATGAAATGACTTAGTCATCTAAATCCAGTTACTAAAGAGCATCACCTGCATCATCATGTAAATATCACAATTAATACCCATTTTTGTCTTTTATCAGTTTGCCTTTTGGAAAGGAAATGGCTTTTCAATAATAATCAAAGCTCCTATAGATTACAAATACATTTTTGCTATAACATGAATTTGCTTTGTTTTTCCCCAGATATAATGTGACTGAAAACATTAATTCATTTAAAACATCCTAGTTTTAAGGAACTACACTGATGTCCTGGCTTATTATGTTGAAAGGCAATTTATTTCAATTGCCAAGTCTTAATCTGATTCTGATCCCACAGTTATGCCATTGCAGTACCTTTGCTGTGCTCTGCCTCCACACTAATTGAGCCTTTCAAAGGCTTTAAGGCCAATTTTCTTAATTTTAAACTTATCTTTCTAGCTCTCTCAAACTCTGAATGATGTTACCAAACTCTTTACCCTGTTCACCTTGCAAAGCAAATGTTACTATTTTCTTTTGGTAACTTGAATGATGTCAAACAAATAAAACTTTTTTTTTTCCTAAGCAGATGTTTGTAAGAAGGCCTGATTTAAAAATATGAGGCTTTTGGTTCTTTAGCTTTTAGATCATAGGCTTAATTTGCAAAGAGGGGAAAAAAAAATCATAAAAGGAAAAAATTAGTCTTGAGAAGAAAACAAACAAACAAAAAAACCTTTGCACCCCTAACTGTTGCCTTTGTTCTACTTACTGTATGCACTATTGAGAAGAATTTTTATACAGAGCTGAAAGATTTGTTAAGGTATTTGATATATTTAGTTATAAATAGAGCGTTTGGAAAGACTTGAAATGGTGACTGCTTTCTTTTACAGGATTATAAAAACAGAACAGCTCGTGCTGAGGATTCCTATGTTCTGTTTGGAATGCTAATAAGCACGTGAAAGGAATCAACAAATGTTATTACTCATCTGTGTCAGTCCTTATATGTGTTTGCTATTCTTTTGGTGACCACGTTTTCCTAATAGCTTACCATGTAGTGAGGGAAGGAGAAGTTACAAGGGACAGGAGGATAATCTGAATCCAGTTTATTACAGCCAGATCCTTTTATTTCACTGAAAATATTTTCAAATACTTGTTTTATAGCTGTTACTTATGTTAATGTGTGAAAAATACAACTAAATGCAATAGATCTTATCCTAAGTAACTTGCTCTTCTACAGTTTGATCCTACATCACTTGCACTTTTTCACTCTCATTAATATTATTCTGTAAATTACACATAGTATATTGATTGTGGCTAAATAATGATACATGCATTGATACATGCATAGATAGAAGGAATTCCAAAGTAACTAGACTTCAGTTTCTGTGCCCTCAATGTCTTCCCTTATTATCAGTTTAATTTGTACCATGTCTAGTGAAATGTAGGCTTTTCTGGTGTGCTGAAGATGTGTGTTCTTTACCCACTCTGTATTATGAAGAATGGAGGGGAGAGGTGGGAACGAATTTCCTTATGTCATCGAAACTAAAATAGTCACAGGACAAGATATGTTTATGGTATAGATGCAAGAGGTAATTGAGTGTCTCCCACTGAAAAGGTGAAATGCTTATTTCAAACTTAACATTACTCCCTCCCTTGCAGCTATTGCAATGTAATGAGAGCAATGGTTTCTACAGTCTGAAGGGAAGGCCTTTTCTCTATTTGCTCTCTTGGTTGTAAGTCAGTTAAAAAAAACGCATGAAAGAGGGATTTGATAAAGTTACAAAGAAATCCTGCTAAAACACTGTTAGTTATATCCATCCACCAGTTCCTCTGAAACCATTTATAATACCCAAAATTATGGAAAGGCAACATACCGTTTATTTAGCTTTAAGTAATAGCCTTTATAGCCTCAAAGCCATAGAAGGGAAATTAAGGAGATTGTTGCTTTGGATACCATGTAAACACCTGTAACTTCATTGTCTGTTTTTCCTGCCAGATTACTCATGGTCAGAGAGGTTATAGCAGTTGGCAGATACTTTCCTGATGGTTAATATGCTTTAGGTTTTACTCTGGAATTAACTTCACGGGGAGATTCCTTGGTAGGCATCCCTCTCTCAACTCTGGAAACATCAGTGAAACTTGCCATAAACAGGACACCTTGCCCCCTAATCCATAACAAACTCTGTGCTATCTGCCTAGATCTAATATTGTTAGTACTTCTAGTTTTTAATGAAAGTACCCACTTACAGATCAAGTTTAGATTCTTTTCAAATTAATGTTTGTTTGGTTTTAGTGCTTATTGATGAAGTTTCTGGCTCTATTAGGAGAAAACTATATCATATACTTCATAGAATACTCTTGTTACTGAAATGTTGGCACATGTTATGCAAATGTGGGACACTCTCTGAAGAAATGCAAATCTTAAAGGCCTAGTTTGTGGAAGGTAAACACAAGTGTGTGTGTGTGTGTGTTTGCTTTTATTTGTTTACTCCTCCTGACTAACAGAAAAAACAGTAAAAGCAGAGGTTTCCTGTGATCATGCGTAGGAGTTCTTTAACTTGGCACTGGCAAAGCTGTGTATTGGTGAGAAGCAGCAGACTGAATTTGCAGAAAGAAAATATATGTTGTTATCTAGGAATGTTTTATGAGTTTCCGAAGTAATCTTCAGCAGTGCCAGTCAGAATGCTGTTTTGGCATGCTCTGCAGTGTCTACAGTGTTTGCGCTGTTCTGCAGCTGCTAAAATTGTCAGGCTTTAAACGTAGTATATCTTTATCTACCATTGGGATTGAAATAACATGGTTTCATTTTTGCAGATAGAATATTGGTCATTAATATGCAAACAGATACCCAATTATTATTTGTCCTGCTGTTTTCAATTCTGGCAGATTGTCAGTGCTGGGATTTGAAACAAGCTCCTTAGTGTGAAAGGTCTCTCTTGTTTGTGAATAGTTCTGGAGAGCTGACACACACACTGACTTTCTAAGGCTTAGTAAGTCATTAGGGAATGTTAAATGTATTACATTTTTTGTAATTTTCAGGGTGTTTAAAAATGAATTTTGCTGGAGCATTTGAAATAATGGAGCTAATATCTTTCAAGATACTTGACATGTTGCTATTTTAGTCAGGTAACTTATACAACTATGCTGATACAGTTAATATAAACTAGCAGTTGTATAACTTTCCCAGGTAGTTGAGAAATAAGCATTTATTTTTGACTGGGTCTAAAAGCTACTTAATTAGAAGTCATATAAGTTAATATTTTACAGTTTATTGTGAACTGTGTTTTCAGAATAACTAATACCCTGGGGGAAAAGAAATGTATGGATAAATACTTTAATCATGCATACAATTTATATCAGCTTTTGTAAAAATGACTAATCAGGTTATGCAGAAAAAATGGGTTAACTTATTAGCAACTACTAGTGGGGGGGGAGGGAAAACCAAAGCAAACCAAAAATGGTCAGACTTCTGGTAAACTGCACTTCTGAAAGGTTTCCATGTATGCTGCCTCATTTCCAGCCGTGAGCAAAACCAGATGCGTATGTCTTTACTTATGTCTTACACTTCATTCATTGGTTTCACTGATGTTAAAACTTGTTTCTGTTGTGCCAGAAACAGACTTGGAACCAACCCTGTACTTACGTAAATGTAGAACTAACATTGTCCATGTTAGAGCACTTTAGACAAACAGAATTTTTCCTTTTAAGTTCTTCAAATAACTACCCCCCCCCCCCCCGCCTTACTGAATTGACTTAAAATGTATGTTTGATCTTTTGGTCAAGTATAAGAACTGTATTTAATACAAATATATTTGTCCCTCTTCTGTCAGTCCTCCTCTTGGAGAGAAATGCAGACTTGAGAGGATTTTCAGATTTTGGAGTGTTCTTTGCATAAATGTTCAGTAAGATGTGGATTTTAGTTCCTGAAGAAAAGGTCATTAAAATATACTTTATTTGGAGCTGAAGCTGCTATGGTACTGGTAGTCATTACAAGTCTGTCTACCTTCATAAACAGGAATCCTAGACACATTCCTCTGACTCTGATTAATTTTGTCCTAAAAGAGTAGTTTTGTGGCAAAAGTTTGTCATGGTTTATTACCACATTTGCACAAAAGCTTTGGAGGGCATTTTGTATATTTTGGGTTGATCCTGGATAATGTTCTGAGGCATCTGTCTTGATGGTTAAGTTTGACAGACCTTCATACTGAAGTATGGAATGAATGTGTTTGTACTAACTTGCATTACTGAGGAGAAGTACTTGTTGGACTTTCCCAAGTTTTTCTAGATTTGAGATCACATGGATTGATAAATAAATTTGGGGCTGAGACTCTGCTGGGTTATCCACAGAATTAGTGGAAACTTTGTTAATTTTGAACTCTATGAAAGCAGGTAGGCTGCTATTTGAGAAGGAAGCATGCTGCTTGGGAAGTACTCCCAAATGTGTCTAATGTTTTATGTTAAATAGTGTGGAGCATCAGCTGCTGTAGGAATGTATTCAGGTTACAGGCTTTCACAATTTATGATGCTATTTATGGTCCCTAGATAGCTCCTTAAGGACCTTTATTTTAAAGAAAAATTAAATAACATAATTTTCTTTCTCTTGATGACTTTAGTGATTCCTGTTAGAGCTGTGAAATGTAACCCTCTGCTAAGAGCTGTGTGTTTGATGTTAATCTGCACAGTCTTGCTAACAGTATTTACAGCATTCCCAAAGTATAAATAGTGAGTAGATATATTTAGCACGTTTTAAAATCCTTTTTCCTTATCAGAGAGAAGTTCTTCCTGAGGTTTTGTTGGAATAATCAGTAAGTGGAACATTGAGGTAGTGTGGAACATTAAGTTCTTTCCTACCAAATACATGTTAAGATGTTATTACCTCATGTATACAAAGGGTTGTTAAACACATTCAGCTTAATGTGGAGAGGTTAGCCCTGTTTATCTTCTTGCAGTTTTTGAACCATCTTTTGACTTCAGAAGAAGCAGAATGTTAAATTTAGCAGTGAATGTCTCTTATGGTTCAATCTGAAATGTGATAAAATTCAAGCAGTAAGAGACTTTAATTTTTCATGCCTATTGGGGCTCCAGTCTTTTTAAGCAGAAAGGGCTTCTAGTTTTGGGGTATCTTTAAAAAAAGGTCTAAAAGATGCCATTACAAGAGAGTACAAATGAGGAGATGATCGTTTCTTATTTCATTGACCTGTGGTGGTGGTTTTTCCTTTCTTTTTTTGTACTCTGATACTGCTTTTGTCTGAATTAGTTCAAAAATTTACTTGTGTTGGTAGAATGCAGGTCTAACTTAGATGCTGAATTCTATCTGAGAATCTGATTTGATTTCTTCAGTTGCTGTCCTAGTACTTAATTAAATGGATGTTTTTTTAAATAGTTATTTGAATCCTGAAATAGACTTAAGCCGTATGGAAAAACAAGCAATTATTATATGATTGCAACTTTCTAGTTTAGAGAATGCATGACTGACAATCTTCGATAGCTTATAAATCTATAAAATGTTACCTTTGTCTAAACTTCATGTCAAGAACTGACATTGTGAGAGAAGGAACACCTGTCTTTGTAGGTTGGAGTTTGCTTTCACTATGTAACTGCAACGTTTCTAGCTCCAGCCTTCCAAAGGAAGGCTGGGGTGAGAGCCTTTCTGTGACTGTGCCATTTCAAGCTTTGCAATGAACAGCAGCAGATATCCTTAATTGTCACCTTTGTACAGCTGGCGTGCTTATCTGCACTGTTTTCCCCTGAAACATGAATCCCAAATGCAGCTTTCAAAAGCACCCACATCATGTTGAAACTGAAAGGGATTTATTTTCCTGCTTCTGTTGTGTTCCCTCTTGTTACGGGCAAAAGGGAACCCACCATATGTATACAGGCCCAAGAATTTATTGTTAGCCCTGTTAATTTTTTTTTTAAGAGGCTAATAACCCAAACTACCTAATTAATACAGGGGAAGTCTCAATAAAAATAATTTTAAAGTCTTTACCCATATCCATGTAACCAGCAGCCTACATGTATCAGAAAAGCAACACTGGATTTGGTTTTGATGTGGTAAATGAATGGCCATCTTTAGCTTGCAGCTCTTTTAGTGAGATTTATCTTGAAATTTGTATGCTGCATTTGTGGGCTGAGGCAGAGGGGATTGAGTGATTCTAGGATCTATTGCAAATTTATGAACATAACAAAGGATAGCTTGTGCTATTGCATATAGCAGCAGCTTGAGAGCTGAAGCGCAGCAGACATCCATATTTGATGGAAGAGAAGACAATGACGGAGATAAAAGAAATTCAGACACAAACTGGGTAGCCAGTGAGGTTCAGTCATTCTTCACTCAGAAAACCTAATTTGGTTGACTTTCTGGAAAGTGTCTTGCATAAATTGGTCTTCAGGTTTTGAAAGTTGTAGGTTTGGCAGGATCATTGCGGTTTGACTCGGTGCTCTTAAAGGTCTCTTCCGCTGATTCTATAATTTTTAAGGAGATGTTACTTTATAGGAGCACATCTTTGTGTTTGGATGCTTTTAAGTCAATTTAAACCCGAGTGTTTCAGTTTAGCTCACTCAGGAAACACATCAGCAAATGTAACCACAAAGAAGTTTACACTCACTGAAACAGATTTGTGTGCGCTTGTGTAAAAGTGATTTTCTTCTGATACACTCTTAAACTTCCCTAAATTTGTGGTATGATGGTGAAATGTTGTTCTGTAAATTCTACAGGCATGTCGATATAAGAAAGGACAAAGTGTTTCTGTCTTCTCTTTAAACCACCCAAAGAACATATATTTGAAACCTGTAACAAAAGGATGTGTACTTGTGTTTCTTTCTTGAACGAATTTTGGTAAAATAGATTTAAAATGTTGTGGGGTTTTGTGCCCTAAGCTTGCTGCCTTTATGCAAAACTTAATCAAATTTCATGTAATGAATCCCTTGATGGCTGTGGAAGTTATTGATGGTGCTGTGTATTGCTTACCACAGAAGGAGAAGGGGAGGTAGAGCTCCCAAAGAGGCAGCTGGTTCTGAGCTTGAGGAGCAGGCGCAAGAGAGGGCTTCAGGTGCTGCGGCTCAGATGGGAACTGCCCAAACTGATGCACTGGAAGCCAGAATCTGCCTTCAAGGACACAGCTATCAAGGGAATGGTTTTATACAGACCTTGTACTTTTATTCTGACTGACCCAGTTGCTCTGACTGCTTTGCTTAATACATTGTGAAGTTGTTTGTTTCTTTATTACTCTGCAAAGGGATGTATGCCCTCTATGCCTTCCTTGACTTCTTGAGTTGTTTTAGCTGTGTACAGTTGTACAGCATTATTCAGAGACAGCTGGGTTACCGAGATGCTTGCAACTGTATTTGCCGTATAATTTCAAGACATGTATACTTTCAGATTGTTTATCTCACAGGAGATCATACAAAATACACTTTGCTAGAATAAAAGGGAAGAGAATAAAGTCAAATCAAGTCTTTAGCAGAAGAATTAGAGCTTCAAACAGGTTTTCCCAATGTTCACATTTGTTCCAGAACTTTAAACAGTCCTGTGTCCTGACAGGTAACAATATTAATATACATGGTGGAAAACTGAATGATACATGATTAAAATGTGGGTTTATTGTGGTCTCCTGAATACTGCACAAACATTTCAAGAAAGAATTAAAGTAACATAAATGTGGTGCTGAATCTTGCTGTACCTCCAAATTTAGGAGAATGATGTACCAATATTGTCACAGACATTTCAAAGGCATGTATTCACATGCTTGGTGTCAGTCGTGACCCAGGTGGATCTGAATTTCTCTATCTCATCAAGACATAAAGGAACTTTTAAAAAATAATGTGTTGCTAGTTCTTGAATATGTTGTTGCAGTAATATAAATAAAGGAAGAGGAATATTTGTTTCATTCCAGTTTGGTTTTTGTTGGGTTTTTTGTTTTTTGTTTGGTGGGTTTGTTTTTGGTGGTATGTGTGTTTTGTTTTGTAGCTTTTTTTGTTGTTTTTTTAGGCAACATTATCTGGACAAACTGACTTTTCATACTTGTGTTTTATAGTATGACCATTCCTCACAAATGCTATTAATCATGTGTCTTTAGAATACAGTTACATGTTTTTGATCAATGGTTTAAAAATAAAAAACTACATTTTTCAATACTAGTGCTGGACTAAGTAAGTATTAGGAAGGGGGAGGGGAATGAGCTAGGAAAAAATAGGAAAGATGCAAATTAATTTCTGTAATTTATCAGAAATACTTTTAACCAGCAATAAAATGGTATGAAAGAGAAGGATCGAGCAAGATAAGCTGGGGAAGAAAATAAAGGGTTCAAGATGTGAATTATGTTGGCTGTTTCAGAAGAACAATGTTCAGATGCTCAAGTTGCTGTTCTCATTGTTGGAGATAAGTTCTTACATGCAAAAAGACAAATGATGCAAACTGAAGTAACAGGGATCAGTAGAGGAAATGCCAGGAGTTTAGGGCTATAAAGAGTTTTCAAAATAAGACTTTGGTATGAACTTTTCTGCAAAGAGAATATCGTGGAAGACAGTATTATGCTGAATGAGAGATTATTTTCATGAAGCAGTGGAACAGAAAATACTTGCTGAGATCTAGACTTGTGAAAGAATGTATAATGAACAGCATCTGCCAAGACAGAGCACTTCAACTAGTGGTATACACACTCTGAACCTTAAGACTTAACAGTAGCAGTCAGTGTGGATACTGAAATTCTGAAGGATAACTAACAAACAGTATTTCAGCTATAGTTATTGGCTGTACTTCTTCAAGCTCAGGAACGCATTGGCTTTGTTGACCGTTACACTGCAGCAATAGTTAGAAAGTGACTGGAAATACTTAGGATAGCTGAGAAATACAGGGAAACTTCGTTTACTCATCAGTGGTACAGATAACATCCTCTGTGTAATCTGTACATCTGTGCTACAGTAAAAATTAGATCAGTTGTGCTGGCACTAGTATTTCAGGCAAGTACAGTGAATACTGACAGAATTGATTCTTGGAGGCAGCCAGTGACTTGCTGCTTCATCTGAAATTTAAGTGAGTCATGCCAAGGGAAATGATGAGCATGTAGCTCTGTATAACAGAGCTTCTGATGATGGGATACAGCATACTGGAGAGCAGCTTCATGATAGCATGTGCAGCATTGTTTTACTGAAGTAAAAATGATGGAAAAAAATGAATCAGTCCAATTGCACAAATTTAGCTTTCACAGCAAATACTTGTTTCTTAAAATTGATGTATGAGACTTTGAGACTATTTATACTCTTTAGATAATAGACTTAATTGGCAGAGGATACTCACAAGAAAACAGAAGACTTCCTATTTGACTATGTTCTGTCTGATCAGGCTTGATACTAATATTTGGAGATGGGGAGTTCCAGGGAGTTTTCAATAATTCAGTGAATAATGCTTCCCTGATGGGATATTTCTTCTATTGATTAGAAATTTAAATGTTGTCTAAATCTAATTAGCAAAAATTCTAAGATACTTTACATATAAGAAACCCTATGCAACATTTTGTGATGATTGTGCAGCAAAAGTGATGGCATGTGTAAGGCTTAAAGCCAAACTTGGAGTAATGAACTCATTTGTCTCCGTCGAAAAAGGTGGGGAAGAGGTCGCACTCTTTCTTTTTTTCACTTTAAGGAAAGAAGTCATCTGTGATTAGATGATAGTCAAAAGATCACAATTGAGCTACTGCAGGGGGGAATGCTTCATGAATTAACTGTATTGGTCGATATTTGATATTGAATTAGATCAAGAAATTCTAAGCAGAAAGGAAAACTTTCTTGAGTTAATTAGAGATTATTAGAAAATACCCACTGAGAAAGTTACTGTAGTATTATACCTACAGAAAATAGCTGGAACAATTGTCAAAATTGCAGAGGTTTTACTATGAAAGAAACTAGCTTAATTAGAGAAGGTTTCAGCTGACTATGAAACAAAGAAAACCCACTAGAAGGTATAGCAGTTGAGGCAAGTAACAGGGTTAAAATGTGAGAAGCATGCTGTAAATTTTTCTGAGTGAAATGAACCATTACAGTCTATTTCTGGTTTCTCTGTTTTCAAATTTTAAGGTATGATTTTTTTTTTTGCTCATCCACTACAAGAAGTAATACTGGTATGGATACAGTGAAGCATTAACTACTGAAAGTAGTTTTTATCTTTAAAGAATGAGCAATTCTTAGGTATTCCCTCTTTTCTGAATCTGTGTGACCACAATACCAGCTAAAGTATGATTACTAGATTAGAAATATACTGTAACAGATTTGTCTGAAAAATTGACTGATCTCTCCCACTTGTTTTTGAGGTGTCCATAAGTTTCTTCTTCTATTATACTGAGCTAATAGTGGGAACCTTTAACAGAGAATATCTTCTGATTGTTTTTTCCTATATTTTTATGTAACCTGGCAACACAACTGGATCTCAAGGGCAGATATACAGTTCATCCTTCAGTCCTCCTTTGGTAATTCATTCCAGAACTTTGTCAAACCAGCATGGTCCTTCTATATCTAACTAGAGAAGAAGAATCCAATGATATTTCTGATGTCTATGTTTGCAGCCAATTTCAATCAATTAGAATGGAGATATGTGCATAGGAAAAGTGAGAATTCTGTTTTTCAAGATAACTTCAATAGGTTGAAAAACTTTCCCCACTTACGAATCATTGCTTAACAGGAAAGTATTTAACTGTCTTCTGTACATACGGTAAATATAATAACAAAGGCATTTCTTTGACTTTTACCAAAATTTCTCTACTTTTACCAAAGTAGATTGCTTTGAATGTTGCATTGTACAATAAATTAGGTGTTATTTTTTCTTCTGATTCTAAGCTGAGCTACCTTTTATTTGGAAAATGGGAAAGTAGGAATTGTTAAATAAAGCTTTGACTTAAAAGATATCTTATATTGTCATAGAAATCTTAACACCTTCCATTTTTTTCCAGAGAACATACACAATATTTCTCAAGTAGTCTGGATGACATAAGTCTTTTGACCTATACTTAAATGTGTAAGGAAAATATGTTTGAACTTTTGCACATTATCAGTTGTCTAAATAATATGTCATAAGGTTCCACTTGGCTGTTTGTGATTAACATCCTTGGTTTTCTCTGTGATAACTTGGCACAGGCCATACAGATAGGTATAATCAAGTGGAAGAACATGTAGTCATGAAATTAGGGCTTGTTGGGCTTTTCTTTCAACAAACAACATGTTTTGGAGTAGTTCCATGCTCATTTCTAAAAGAAAGCTTCTAAAAGAGAAAGCAAGCAAACTGACAAACCCCATTTTCTTATAGTTCAAATAGAATTATATTTTATCTTTTGGATATGTCAGACAAAACTTTTTGACCTGAAAATTCCTTTTTTCAGATTAGGACAAGTTGTTCTGTTTGTCGACAAGGACTTTAAGAAAGCAGCTGTTTGGTGCACAAAAATGCTAGTGCCTGATTTGTAAATACTGGCTAACTACAAAAGTTGAAAATGGTTTATTTTTTTATTTCTAGCTACTGTAGGGGAGTTTGGGTTTGAAGTGGCAATTCAGTCAGTGTTTCGCTTGAGACAGGAGCTGATGCTGATACACAACTTAAACTTTTGATCCTGCTTTAGATTCCTAACAACCAAACTATAGACGACTTTGTAGGTCAGGTTTGTAAGAACATGTGACTGGATTGAGGACCATATACCATGCACCAGTCTCCAGCAGTGAACAGAGCAGTGCAAGTATTTGTGACACTACCCCTAATATCTCTGTATCTTATTTTGTGGACTTCTAGAGCCAGGTGTGGAGTTTTACATAATTAGTTACCCTCATTAGATTGTTATTCCATGAACTTGCTCAGTCTCCAGTGTAATTTTTAGCACTTGTTTATCTTTTGGCAAGGAGTAGAGCAGATTTATCACCTATTGTAAGCAAACCACTTCCTTTTGTTTCAAACCTGTCTGTTTCTAATTCATTTTGATAACTACCAGCTCACGTATTAGAGTATAAAGTGATACTTAACTGCTCTCCCTGTGCCACTGATGACTATGTAGACTTTGTAGTCTTGGCTTTTAAATGCCTGAGTAAGCTGATGCATGATTTTGTCATTGCTGTTGCTCTTTGAATTTTCCCTTTTTTTTTTCCTGTATCCTTTTAGATGATGTGATCAGAACCTAACACAGTATTCAAGACGCAGACAAACTGAATTTATACTGTGGTCTAATGATGACCTTTGTTTTGTTCTGTTGTTTCCCTAATAATCACTAGTATTCCATTAGCTTTGGGGGGAAAAAAAGTATTGGCTTGATTTTCATACCATTGTCTAACATTACACCAGAGCCTCACTCCTGAATGGTGATAGTCAGCTTAGCCTCCATAAATGTAAAAATGAAGTTAGGCTTTTTGACATGTGTATCATGTGACTTGTACTGAATTTCATATACCATTTTATTACAAGTCACAAAGTCTCATTAAGATAATCTGCAATTCTTCATAGTTGCCTATTGTACTTCCTATTCAAAATAACTTAATATCATCACTAAAACAATGTTATTTATTATTTGTCCCCCTTTTCTAGATCATTTGTGTATATTTAGGTTTACTCTTATCTATAAACTTGTTCAGTTTTTGGTTGAACTGGAAAATAAACTAGGACTAGAATTGTCATGATAGTAATTTACAAACTTCTTACAGCATGGGTCTCTGCCCATGGCATCAGATTAAACATATCTGCTTTTGTTTTTGAAAATCCCTGATGGATCTCTTTCCTGTGCTGGCCTGTTCAATGTCAAATTTTCTCTTGCTCCTTTAAACTAAGTCAGCCTCCATTGCCTGTTAGCACTTCCAAACTTTCTCCCTCACTGTTCTTCAGGTGTGTGAGCAGTGCTCCATTAATACAAGCAAGCTGCTTCACAGTGCTGCTATCAACTGCAGATAAGTACTATCCTTTGCCAGTGACTCCTGGAGAAACAGTCTTGACTTGTTTCAAGTCATTACATCTTCATTCAGCTTCTGCAAAATTACGCTGAAACCTCTGCCTCACATGCTGTTCCTTTCTCTGTATTCATTCCTCAGGCATGACCTCTTGTCTTTTTGGTTGGTTTTTTGATAGATACTAGTTAATTTAGTAGGCATCATAGTAGGAGCATGGTCTGTATTTTATGAGCTTTAACACAGGTAAATGAAGTATCTTATACACAAAGGAGCAGCTGCTGCTAAATGTAGTGGAAGTCCTCCTATAATCATGTGCATTGATAAGGACACTTACTGTTGTCTGGGGACTGAGATTCTAATTTTATTTCTATTGTGATGTTAGGCTTTCAGGTAAAGTTTAAAAAATACTAAGAATTGCTCTACATTTTTTTTGATTGCATAAGATGTTATGATATGAATTGTGAAAGGTAAACATGGGAGGAGATTGTGTTTTGTTTTCCTAAACCCTCTTGTTTTTGGGTCTGGCTTTTTAATTGATTTAAATGTTTAAACAGTACTAGCATTCCTGAAAGATGCTGCATTCGTTCGCTGTAAAGAAATTCAGCCATATTTGAGCTGTATGCTCAACAGAGGAAGCAATTGGACTGAAGTGGGGCTGTGTAACATGCTTTAATATTTGAAATCAAGTTAGGTGATAGTAGAGCAGCTTAGCACAATGAGTTGGCTGGATATGGGTGAAGAATTGGGCCTATTATTCCCAGCTGAAGTGGGGAACAGGGAACATAATATAGAAGGGAGCAAACCACTCTGAATTGCACCAAGAAGATTAATTGGGAGTGATAAGCTTTATTAGGAGAGGCAGGTGCAAAAGAGGTCTTGAACTGCTTGAAGAGTCTGGAAGGGAATCCAGAATTCCTGAGTCTCAGAATTCATTAGATGTTGGCAAGTAGCCATGAAATCCACTAACAAAATGTGTGCTCCATTTCTCTCTCTTCCTGGTTCACACAGCTGTTGTAGGTTATAATCTTGTATCAGCTGAATGCCAGAATCCATGCTACTTCTTCAATTTTAATTTGCCCCCCATTCTCCCTGTGAGGATGTATTATAATTGTCTTTAATTACATGTTCACACACTGTCTTTCGCTGGATTCTTACTCAATTTAATGCATAGGATGGATGGTATTTGGAGAATGAGAGTTGTACAGTTAATGAAGCTGTTGTCTCTAGGGCTTCTGCTGTAACTTGGTGCAGAAATTGAAAGTCATGTAGTGAATGAAACGGATAAATGAAGGAGAAGAAAAATGATGATTTTTCCAATGTAAGCCATTCTAGAGTACTGAAGATTACTGTTCTCATGGCTTCTAACTTTGAAGTTGTTTAATCCAGCTTTTCATACATGTCCCCAAAGCATTGTTCATAAAAATTACTTTAATATCTAGTCACTTGCATGGTAGGTGTCTTGGAGTAGATTGTCAGACACCAGCACAAAAAGGAGGAAGGATGACTTAAGTTAGCTTGCTGGAAATCTGAAGGAAAGAAAATTCTTAGAACTCATAGCTACAGACAGTGCTGTGTTGTGCCAGGGTTCACAGTCTTAAACTGTGCGACACCTGAAGAATCAATATCCTATTTCAAAAATGAAGAAAGCTTAAGAGATTTCAAGACCAGAATTGTATTACTACTTTTTTTTTCCTCTCCCGTCAATTTGGAGGAAATCAACTTTTCTTCATTTGCTGGGAGAGTACTATACTCCGTGTTGTTCTAGGCTGGTCTGTCTCACTCTCCTTGAGCTCATTTTCTGTATAAATCCAGTGGAAGGAAATGGAAAACAAATCTTCAGCTTTTATCACCATCTGGTTAAGGCCCTATTCACTAGGTAAGTTATAATAATAGGGGCTTTTTCAAGGTTGTGTAGTATTTGATGTGAAATAATCATGTCTACCAGAGAAGGGCATAAAAGCAAGATGGATGATGGAATGACTAGTCTTGTCAGTGTTAACAGGCTTAGGTGTGAACTGCTCAGCATTTGCATGATATAAGCAGTTGTATTTGTGTACTGAAAGTAGATGCCTTAAAATCCCTTTGGCATTTTGTAGTAGTTGAGCTGTTCTGGCAAAATGTTGGGTTTCGAAACCCAAAAGGCTGGCTAGCACCATTCCTTGGCTTTACCTGTGGAGCCAAAACACTGAAGGTTTGGAGTCCACGTTCCTTAACATGGATCCAATCGCACTGAGACTTTCCAGCTATAGGACACAGGTTGCCCTGGCATAAAGTAATACCCATGCTAAATGAGGACAATCCTTTTCCTCATAATCCAGATCTGATAATGGCTGAATTGAGTCTAGCTGTGACTTGACTGATAGCCCAGTGTGAGAAACAATGTAAGATAAGAGTGGACAGTAAACCTCGCATTTCATGAAATGGCATTGTATTTAAACCAGTCAGTGTGATTTTCTTTTTTTTTAAACTTTTTTTTAATCAGTGTGTGGAAAAGTATCATGTCACTAACCAGGTTGTTCTTAATCTCTCTGAACTCACTTTCACAAAAATATTTTGTCTAGCAACTCTTTTTTAATCACCAAACATGGTTAGAAATGCTAGCACACTTGCACCTAAACACAAGAGCAAACATGTTGAGAATTCATAATTTAAAAAAAAAAAAAAAGAGGCTCGGTGTGAACATGGTAGTTCTCTGGAATGTATCTGTGGGGGGACAGTTGGTGGTTGTGAGGTTATAGAAATCTCAATGAGTCACTGAAATGGCTTTAATATTAAATCCTTTAATATTAAAACTGTGATGTTTTATTTTCCCCATCTTTAAAAAAAGATATAACAACAATACCTTTACCTAATGGAATTTTTTATAAAAATAATTTAATGTTTCTAGAGTGCTGAGATACTACATTGATGAAGGTGGAAAAATGTGTAAGTGCTCAATTCAGAGAAAGATATAGCTATTTTTCAATAAATAATGCATAAGAACGCATATTTAAGGATGAGGAGAAATCATAAGTACTAGTGCATTTTTTTTATGGTATGAACTTTAAAGATTTTCCACTATGGTAGTGTTCTGGTTTTAACGTCACATGTAACAAATGTAAGTGTAAGCCTTTTTAAGAGCTTTTTCTGTAAATTTGAGCTTAAAAAGTAAAATTTTGACTATGGGTAATTAGGCTTGGTTATATGCTGTTACTGTAAAAGGAACACTAGCAGAATGTTGTACATTCTTCTTATGTTACTGTATTCTTTTTCCTTTTTGACATAATAGCAACAGTAACTAAAATCCTCCCCCCCCACTCCCTTGTGGGAGAAAGAAACTGGGGATTTTTTTCTTGCAGATTTTAATTTAAATTATTTTCTTTATATAAAATTCTCAACTGTTTTTAACAGAGATGAAACACTTTCTCAGAATCAACAGCTCCATGTTCTTGATCAGTCTGCCATTTGTTCTTCCTTCTTACTGCACTCATTTTTTTCCTAGAAATTCAGCTTCTGAAAAATCTCAATTTTCCTGAAAGATTTTATTACTGGGTAGACAATAGCAGTTTAATAACAAAAGAAATAAAAAGGAATGGGAATTTTAAAATGTTTACACTAACTCTAATTGCTCAATTAGAGGATGACCTTTAGCTAAGTTGTTAACCAGTTCCTATTCAGTTTTCTTCCAATTAGCTATAGAGCACTTACAATCTGATATTTTGGAATGTGAAAATTGAAGCTAACCTTTCACCTTTCTTTAAGATTACTTTTTTATCATTAATGATTTCTGCCTTTTTCAAGTTGCTTTCTGAACCACTTGCCATTATTTCAAAGTGCTAATACTGTTGTGTACTGATGAATGAATTTCGACAGTTAGCGTTAACCTCATCTTCATTAAATGTGTGGGGAAAATGAAGGGAGTAAAGGGAGGGACTGTGGTGTTTTGTTAAATGGGAGTGGATTCTAGGGAAGGAGCTGCAGTTTTGCCTAGGATTTCCCTATTTCCTTTTTTTTTTACCCCCAAAGAGTAACATGTTTACATGTTCTGTTGAATATGTGCACAGCAAATATGGCTGCCCTTGGGCTTTCTGTGCCTTTGCTGAAAAATTTGTCTGTGTCTGTATAAGGATGACTTCTTGAGGATTTCTTGTATTTTAGCTTTTTTTAGCACAGTTGGTCCAGGTAAGTTCAGGTAACTAGAAGCTCTGGACAAAATAACAACATCACGTATATGCAGATCACCTGTGGTGATGTGCACAGGGCATCATCAGTCCTGTGCCCAGCACAAGTGCTTCCATCTGGAATTTTCAAACATCTGCATCCTCATTAATGCAACAGTCTTTGATGCAGTTCCTGTGGAGACAGAAAGGGAAGTATGTCACTTTCCTCAGTGACACACGTATTGTAGGCTCTGATTTTTAATTTTTCTGCAGAGCTCTCCCAGGGAAAAAATCCTTTGTATTTTATAGCTGTCAAAGGACTCCTTGTTTAAAGGTGTACTAATTTTACACATCCTAGCTCTTTATGGGGAGAAAGCAAGTTTATTATTCATTCTTTATGTTAAGATGATGTAATGTCCTCCCTTGACCTGTCATGTCTTTTCCAGGCTGAAGAGGTCATTGTCTATTTAGTTATTTCTCTGCTGAATAATTTGGTACCTTGGTTTTGTTATTTGGAAAGTGCTTAGCTGCTGGAAGAGCAAATTCTCATTGAAGATGCATCTGTGGCTGGTTCAGTAGGGGGAAAAAGACATTTAAGACTTACCAAGGCCTTTTCGCTCCAGCTGAAATCAACCATTATAAAAATACATTTGCTACTCCTTTTCCTTCCAGACATTCCATTCAAGATATTACTGTGGATTCTAATCTAAACCTTATCTGCTGTGAACCAAATCCTAATGCAATGATAAGACTGGATCTTTAGGTTTTGACTTGATCACAATAACAGACTGTAACTATCCATGGAAATACGATTGTAATTTTTGACCTGAAACTTAGTTTTAACCTTTTTGCTGTATTACCTGTGAAAGACTGAGCTTGCCACTTGGTACATTTGCCTTCCTTTCCCAAAGGTTTCTGAGACCAGAATACGTTGTTGAGAAGACTACACAGGAGAAAACATCTAATAACTAGTCAAGTCCGGAACTATTGGTATACCACCTAAGAAAAAGGCTACTATACTTAAATGCACGATAGCAGTTTGATTTGTGTTATCTTGGGAGCAATGAGAGTACAAAAATTGGAACTGAAGTGCTTTATGATTCTGAATGAAAGATAAACATTGAGACTACCCTGCTTTTCCTTTTTGAACAACAAATAAACAGAAGGGAGGTCAAAGCAGCAAAGATGTTATCACATTTTGCACTTTAAAAGATCAGTGTAGTTACTAGGTCTTTTTTTTTTTTAAAGTGGTAAGATTAAATTTAAGGAAAAGACTTCTAAAACACTTCTTAATCTCTGCACCACAGTTGTTGTCATATTGCTTTCAATTTCATAGTTTTCATTAGGACCAACAAACAATAAAAACAAATCAATTCCAATTTCAAGGTTTGCAAGACTTCTGAACTGTTAGAAACTTGGATAAATGTTGTAGCCTAACAAGACAGAAATAACTTAAAAGTTTCCATGCAAACTTCAACTTTCTCAATTTCCTGTATTAATGTTTTAGCGTCTAAAAGTAATTATCTGAGAGGAATGTTAAATGTTCAGCAGGGCCTTGTGTCTATGCAGTGTGTGTAGAACTATCTGAGGTATATCTTTTCTCAGCCACCTTTTCCTTTTAAACATCAGTGTAAAGATTGATTCTGGTAAGATTTATGTACAGAACAAAATCTATACAACATTAGAACTAAACTTTGAGGCAGACTGGTAATTTTCAGTAATCAATCTGCTTTTAAAAATCAAACTGTAACGTATCTTCTATTAACATTTTTTGTTTTGTTAGATTTTTGTCATGACCTTTATGTTCTAAAATCGTTTTAATGTTCAAAATTATTTTAGTGAATCTGCAATTGAGCAAGTCAAATTTATCTCTTGTCCTGCAAACCAATTATAGTAAATTACAGTCATTCAGAACCTAAAGACTGTAATAACTCTGACAGAATTATGAGCAAACTAATGGGTCATTTATTATCAGATAACTTTGCTTTCATTGAAAATGAATATATACTCAGCTATTTTTCGTTTCTAACTCAAGAATGGCTGTTAAACCAAAAAACTTGAAAGATTAGCCTGCTATATTACTCTAATACAGTTCTACCTCATACCATGTTAACAAAGATCTATTAGATTGGAATAATATTTTACCAGTAACAGAGCTGACCAAGTTAATTTTTATCTCAGTGGAGCACTTGTTAACACTTCATAGTTTTCTGTCAGACAAGCATAGTCTGGGTAATATTACATGGGGGATAAAATCATCCAGTATTGCTGTTGCCAAAAAGAGTACCTGTATCAAAGAAGATTCTCACCATTTTAAGTTGTCTTCCTTACCAGAAAGTAGAACATGTTTTTGTTTAGTAATTTCTTTGTAGGGTATATGTGTAGAGATAGTAAAATGTTAACAATAAAGCAGGCATCATGGAGATACTAGATGTGTGGTTATTCTCCTAAAATTTGACAAATAAAACTATCGTGTATGCAGGTAAATTTGAAAATACATATATTCAAAACAGATATGAATGATTCATTGCTTTTTATAAAGCAACAGTAGTAATTACATGCAAATCTGGATATGAGTTATCTGGCATTGATACAGTTACTGCACAAAACTATAAAAGGCAAACTGAATTTAGGTTCTGAGTATACAAACACTTTTAACCACATGTTATTTTTTGGTTTAAGGATATTTTTTTCCAGCATGCATATTGGTCTGTTACTTGCTGTAAAACTCAAGTCTTTCTTATCCTTAAAGCTGAAGTGCCTTCAGATGCATGTCAGAGAAACCTGAAGCTTCTTTGATAAATAATCTGATCTATTTTGAAATGTAGGTACTAGCTTTGTGTTTAATCATGAGCCTAAGAGGGGAAGAACATCGGTTCATCTGTTGTATATAGTTGGAGGCACTCTTGAGAAATGTTTTAATAGGGTAATTGAGTGATGTGATCAACCAGCCTAATCTATAAAATCACAGGGAGATGGAAGAGGCTTTTTAGTAAAGGATAGTTAACAGAAGGGTTCAAAAAGATCAACCATTGTGATTAATGTTGGTAAGAGTAAGCAGTATCTAAGCATTAAACTGCCAAGGAAATAGGCTGCTAAAGGCTGTTAGTTCTGATGAACTTAATCCAAAGGAACTTAAGGCAGGATGATAGAATTTGGGGCTATTTGTAATTTTTTAATTCAATTTATGAGACACTGGGAAACTAAATAGGGGTGGAGGGAGACATGTGAAGATGTAAGCCCTCAAAATACCTTTTATTCTTCAAAATTATTGGAAGAAATAAAATATTTGTAAGTGCCAAAAGATAACACGTGTGGAATAATATCTAAACAGTACTTGAAAGCAAGGTATTTCACAATCATGTCACTTGTGTCTAAGAGCGTAAGTACAGAGGAAATTCAAATAGTGGCTAGTATTAATTCTGGTATTGATACTTACAGCTTATTACTTTTCAGGATACTTTTAGGGGATCTTCACTTTCATAGACAGCATGTGTGGGAACCAATCATCATTACTGACTAAAGCTCACTGAGACACTGTCTATTTGCCAAGATGAGGGGAAGATAAACGCTTTTTTGAAGAAGTAAACTTTAAAGGACTGAAGGCAGAATGGCCGTATTTATCAACTGGACCTGTCTTGTCTGATCTCAGTTACTTTTGTGAGGCAGGCTAATTCTCTGGTATAGGTGTATTTGCAGTTTGCTTTTGCTCGGAGTTCTGTTTCTCCTTTGTTGGCTATTATATTATTCTGTGTATCTTTTTTTCTTTTTCTGGTGTATTATGACTCCTTTAAAGTCTGTCTGAGAGTCAAGTACTATTAACCAGTTTCTTCACTTGCTGTTTGTAGTGATTAGAGGGTTCTTGCTAGTTAGCTAGATGCTCTGTTTTCTAAAAGATCCACACTTTTAATAAGAAATTGATGAATCCTCTGAAAAATCTTTCAAATGAGAATGGGTCATTTTTCAGTCACTTATAGCACCAGGAACCAGTCCTTTCTCACCATGTAATACTCTGTCTTAATTTCATACACAAATTAATGAAGTTCAAACACTGAGATTACACCAGATCCTTAAAGACGATCTGTCTAGCTGCAGATATTATTCAACCTAGGCTTCCATTTCCCCTTTTAATCTGCATCATAATCTCTGGAACTGCCACAGCTCTCAAGGAAGTTGTCATCTGCCCTTTCCCTTTCTGTTGGACTTGCTGTTGGGGTAAATGTCATTTCCAGGTCTATGGTGCATCTTATAGATCCTACCTGCTTCATGGCTTCCAACTGGCTTCAGTCCACCTTGCTTAATGTTGCCAAATCATTCCTCGTTCTTTTGAGATAAATTTGGTTACAAACTTAAATACCTTAAATTCTTGGGCACCAGTTAAAGTGAACTGAAAAGTCACGAGTTCAGTGGAAGAGAAATTTGCTGGTCTTTGAGCAATAGGGCTTTCGTACAACTGTAATATGTGTAAATGAGAATATACATTTTGAAGTGCTCTGATTTGTGATAAGTAATTTTTTTCCCTCATTTTTGTGTGACAGGCAAAACAACCTATAGCAGAGTGTCACATTGATACAAAGCCTGTATATCAATCTGCATTTTTTATCACATTGGTGTTTTTATTAGCACTGTTAGCTGTTAATGATGTTTTTGGAGAAAACAAATCAGGAAAATTGGAAATAAGAGGTTAGCTGCTACTAATAAGTTAATAATTATTAAATATCTTTCATTAAGGCATCATAAAAGCAATGTGTTACAGATCACTTTTTAAAATAATATCTTCCTTATGAAAGAGAAGAAAAAAATCAAATGGACTAATAGTTTCAAATTTGGAAAACTCAATCTATAAATAAATATGAAAGACCAGTATTATCTATGGTTAAATTCTTTCTTGCTGATGAATGGATACTTGCAATGGCTTGCTGATTGAATTTTACACTTGAAATTATTTTGGCTGTGACATTTAGATAACCCTTCGTGCAACTGTTTTTGTTACAACGATGAAGCACTACTTTAGTCATTTCAGTATATTATGGAGAATATAAAAGAGCCGAAATTTAAGGCCAAATGCTTCCCCCCCTCCCCTTTTTTCCTTTAAACCCAATACAAAACATTGGTCTCTCTTTAATGATCCCCTTCAATTACCTTAATTTCCATTATTTTGGTGTTATTTATTTGTGGGAAGGATGTTTGTTTTTAAGACGTTATCTCTTGTAGGCCTCTGTGTATCTGTGTGCCCTAGGTCTGTGCTTTGTTTTAAATTAAAACTTTGATTTAAATGGAATTTAAAAATATCAGATATATGAAGGTATTTTTCCTTTTAGCTTTTCTCCTAGTCCTACAATTTTCTTCTCTAACTGTAACCTCAAGAGTATAATTGTTTCTACTTTTCTTGTAGATGCAGTTTTAAAAGATGTTATTCATTAGTTAGCTGATCATTGAGACAATAGAATTTTTCTCATTTTTTGTTTTGATACTCATTTTTTTTCTTAGAATCATAGAATAGTTTGGATTTGAAGGGATTTTTAAATTCATCTAGTCCAACCCCCTCTGCAATGAGCAGGGACAACTTCAACTAGATCAGGTTGCCTTTCAATTTGTTGATGATGCTGCTGATTCAGTATTTCACTAGCCGTCATATAAAGAAGCTTTGCAAAAACAGAAGAAAAGATGACAGACCTTCACTAGTTTGATCGTTTCCCAGTCCTGTAGCTGGCTTCCAAGCATAAAGACCTTGTGAATATTATGAGGCATACTTTTGCCACTGCTGCTTCTCCAGGATTTAGATCGTTGTATTCTTCTCAAGTTGGTGTAGTGAATTTAGACAGCTGCTGAATGAATACTCGTCTAGTTCTCCATAGTCCTGGAAGAATCTGACTGTAGTAGACAAACAACAGTAAGTCAGCTCTGAATGCGGAGAGTAAGATTGAGTACAACTGCATGTAATCCTTGGCTGTGGAATAGCATCTTCATTTTAAGTAACTGGGGATGAATGAAAACATTCTTGAACTTGTTGGCTATGTAGATTAAAGCTGCTTTTGAGCAAAACAGTGTCCTTGCTGTATGGAATCTGTGTTCATATGTTGACTTGACCAAGGTATAAGACCATACAAGTAGTAATCTGAAGGGACACCACATATGTTTTGCTTTCATAATACAGGGCATGAGGTATTTGCATTTCAGAATAGAGTGAGAGCTTTCTTCAGCTGTGGTTCAGACAGCCTCTTATTCTGTATGGAAATCCCATTTGTCTTCCTGTCCCTAACTTGTGCTACTCAAGGCTTGCTGCTTTTTTTTTATACAGAAGAAGCCCACAGCCTTTGGTCAGTCTATAAATGGAGTTAATTACTTGTTTCTTTCAAACCAGTCCTAATATTTCCTGGATTTCTGCAAACCTTGTCAGCCATTTGACTAGGTTTAGCTTTAGTAAACATTGTCTTGTCCGCCTCATAGTAACAGCATCCCCATATACTAAAAATACCTAATAACCTATGTTATTGTAGAACCCTTTAATAATATGCCAGTAAAGCATACAAAATGAAGTATGTTTTCTACTAGAATAGCTCAGTCCCTGGCTGACTTGAGAAAATATGCATACAACACTGTCTATCTTAGTCATCTTCATTTCAAAGTGGTGTATGAGACTTATGCCTCTTACTTCCCGTCCATAAATTTACATTTATGCTAGCAGTATGCTTCCCATCTGAGTCATAGAAAGTTTGAAATTGGTATATTTCATAAAAAAAAAATCAGTGGCAAACCATAGTGCTTGTTATTTGAAACTTCTAGCAATATTACAAAAAATGCTTTGACACTTAAGAGCTTGAAGAAAAATGCAATCAATTAATATTGTGTCAGGAGTCATGAAATGTGGAAGTTTCCTCTGACATTTCTGTTTGGATATTTTTTGTTTGATTGGGTTTTGTTTAATGGTCTGGTATGCATCTGAGTCACTGCAAACATGAAAGCATGACTTGTGAGATTTCCTCTTTTCCCCACTCTGCTAACATCTATCCAATGTAATATTTCTTGCATGCTTTTCTGCAGTTATATGTGAATTACTGTCAAATCCTTGCAATCTTGTGTACTCTGATGGAATGTTTAATGTCTTTCCCTCTTAAAATTCTTTGAGTATTTCCATAAATTACTGAAAATGTCTGGTAGGGGGTCGTTTTCTATCTAGAATTTAGTACATAGACCATTAATATCCCCTTGAATCTGATCTGATGTGCTTTTTTTTTCATAGCATCAATATTTGAAAAAATAGTTATTTGTCCCCTATCTAATGCTTGACTGTTTAGGATTGTGCAGACTTGTCTTATCTAATGGAAAGGTTGATGAGGGTGCTGCATAGTTAAAAGACAGCTGAAGAATATGAAGAAATAAGAAACAACAGTATAAGAATTGGCTGGGCAGAAGTAAAATTATTACTAAATGTTTAGGGGGGGGCTCTCAAAGGAGAAAAAAAATAGGTAAAGAAGGTCCAGCTGTGTAACAAGCCTTTGAGCCAAGGATTTCTGTGGATGTTACAATTGCAGATGTTGAAGGGGACAAGAGAAATAGAATAGCAGATTTAAATATTAAAGAATAGGTTTTAAAGTAATATAATGATTTTTTTATTATAATGGATTGAAAATCTATGAGGAAAGTGAAATATAAGAAAATATTTGAAGGTAAATCAAACGCCACCAAAGATGAATTGGTTTCTACCAAGAAAAACACATCTCTGTTGTAGAGAAGTTGAAATGTTTGAATTTTTCTTTTCCAGTGAGTAAAATGAGCCAATATAGGTTAAGAAAAATATTGACCAATTTTGAAGCAGAAATCAATAATTCTCAACCATGTCTTTTTGTGTTAGATAAAGCTTGCTGCGCTGTAATTTCTTTTTGGTATATCTACAGGTAAGCGACAGCAGCCGTGCAGTGGTGACTAGTCCAGAGAAAACAACCACAGGGTGGCATTAAAAAGTAGCAGTCTCCTATTTTGAGTGCTAGTATCCTTAAGCCATCAAACCATGTTGGTGAAGCAAAGCTGAAAAAGTTTGGAAAAAAAATGCAGTCAGTGTAATAGCATGTTGAAAGACTTTAGTTCTGACTCTAAAACCAAATACCATTACGTACTATATTGTTTATATATGAATTGCTGGGAAGTGGATACTTCAAATATAAAATTGAATTTTTCTTTCTTAAGACTATCATACACTACCTATAATAGGCAAACATCAAGTGCATCCTTTGATTTCATAAGGTTTGTTTTTGCAAGGTTACTTAGCCTTGTCCTTTGTAAATTGTTCTCTTTACCCACCAATAGGTGTAAAAGGGCTTGCTTGTTCCTAAAAAATTTCCCCCCTTGTAAGTTGTCACTGTTTTCCTATTTATAAACTAGACACTAATAAAATAAAACTAAATTGGATAAGGGGATAGATGTCTCAAAGACAGGAGTAGAGGGTGCTCAGTGAGTGTCCCTGCTGAAGGAATGGCTTCAGCATGAGTTCACACCTTGGTGCAAATCAATGTAGATGGAGCAAATGCCCTAATTGTGCATCTCATTAGATGCCAGAGAACGTATTAAAAGGTAAGCAATTACAGGAATGCCCTAATTGTGTAGGAAAAAAGCTTCAGTTTAAGTTCAGACTCAACTACCAGAGAATTAATGCAGAAACTAAACAGTAATGTAACTGGATATATGAACTGTGTGTATTTTTTCATATTTTATATTGTATGTATTTACATATGTTCTCTGATATCTAGTAATAGAAGTGCTAGAGTGAACCCTTTGTAAAACTTCAGACTCCAGTTTCAAATAGAGCTCTTTAAGTGGAAATGCCAAATCATGTGGCATACACATTTTTATCCAACACAAGCTAACTGGAAAAAGTACTGACTGAAGTTCATACCATTGGGAAAAAAAAAAAAAGAAATAGAAGTATCTAAAATTTTCTGTAGAATGAATAATCTTCATTCTAAGTGAGAGTGAGTGAAGGATAAATGCATAGCAATGTTTGTAACAGTTAAAGTCCATTTCCCAAGGTAGAATGAAGTTGGTCTAAAATAATACAAAATAGATAATATTACAAGTTCTTGGTATCAGTGCCTAAACCTGAGGTTGGGGCACTCTGGGGTCCTCACCCTAGCCTGTCCTCACCCTGGAGTGTTCCTGCAGGCCGTGTCCTTATCACATCTTCTGACAGAACTGTGCTGGCAGCACACTGCTCTGGTCCTTGTCTAGATGGCAGGATGAGAGAGGAAATGTGCTTCTGCGGGGCCAGGGTCCTTTTTTGATGTCAGAGCACAGAGACCAGTGCACCCCTTGGCTGTGGAAACACAGCCAGTACCAAGAACAATGATGTGCAGACCAAAAAATGTTAGGATTTCCAGTTATTTCCACACTTTATTCTTATCTTTGGTTTCACTTGGTCTGAAACAGCCAACAGGAAATTTAACTTAATTTCTCAGCTCCCCATGCTTTTTACATTTACTTCTTGGAGCTCTAAGCTCTGCATCTCACCTTTCCATATTACCAAACAAAAATTGATTTGCAGTAATCTAGACGTAGAGCTGATCATTCTGACCTCAAATTATGAAGCTCAAAGGACTCCTGGTAGGACATGAATTTCAATGTCTAACTCAGCGAAGCAAGGTCAGTGGAAATGGTGCCCAAGTGCAGGGCCTTCTAATAAAAATAAAATAGTTTCAAATATAACCTTCTGTGATGCCAAGGAAGTGAAGCTAAATGGAAATGATTTCAAGTTTTTGAGAAGAACAAGAATATAAATATCCATATGGTATGAATGTTATACATACGCATATGTTTTTGTATTTTAGTTCATTTAATTGCTAAATTCATCCAGAGTCCTTTATTTCAAGTTCTTGGGAAAGCTGGATAAAGGATCCTACATGTGAGTGTGATTATTTTTCTACTTTTTATTATTATTGTTAATTTATATCCTTATATCTATGTATAGACATAATTAGCTAGATTAACATTAAGTTAAACATTTCCTCTCTGAGGAAAGAAGGTAAGGTGTTCCAAGCCTGAAGTATGAATGTGGCTGCCTTAATTGGAAGTCAGTTGGTCAAACACTGGAACAGGCTTCCTGGAGAGGTGGTCGATGCCCCAAGCCTGTCAGTGTTTAAGAGGCATTTGGACAATGCCCTTAACAACATGCTTTAGCTTTTGGTCAGCCCTGAAGTGGTCAGGCAGTTGGACTAGATGGTCGTTGTAGGTCCCTTCCTACTGAAATATTCTATTCTAATTAACACTGTTATTGTCTACCTAATAGTTTGAGAATGACAATGTCATGAGCTGTGAATTGAATTACTTTTTAAAACAGAAGGGGCTGCAGAAAACATGTGAAATGCCTCAAAAAGCCTCAGGCTTATTTATTTTTCTTTGTTACCTCATCCACAGTATATTTGTGAGATTGTAATATGTCATTGTAGTTGACTAAAAATGACAAACATCATTTCCCTAATGAATTGTTTTTTTCACTCAGAACTGCTCACAGAGTGTTAATATAGCTCATGGTCACTTTTTCTTCAAGCTGTCTTTTTGCTGGAATCTAAAAATCCTTAGTTGTAGGTTTTCTGGGTAACAGAAGACATGTAAAAATACTTAAAAATGAAACAGCAAATGGTAGACTATCACTGATAGCAGATAACAATTACAAATTTTGTTTTCTATGTTTTAGTTGAAAATAGAAAGCAAACAAGTCCGAGTGCTTATAGGCAAAACTTATTTTAGGGCAGAAGTATAGAACTTAATAGTAATTTTAATTATATGTGTATCTATCTAGTGTGTACATTAAGTCCCAGTACAAACTACATGTGAAATACTCTTTATTTTAGTAATGTCTCTGCCTATAAGCTGGTTTACTTTTCAGAGGTAGCTGTTGTTGAGCAAATCCCTTTTGGTAGCATGGGCCTAATTACATTTTCTTAGACTTCTTGTAGTCTTGTTTCTTTTTCAGAAGTTTAATTTGCCTCCATTTTTGTGGAGTAGAGGAATATTACATTTAAGGTATTATTTTTATGGATGAAAACAGTGTGACATAGTCAAAGAATGTCTATTTTTAAAATTCCCTTGCTATTCTGAAGTTATTGAAAATGGTGTACAGCTTATCAGTACTTGGTGTTTCTTGTCAGGTGCTGAAATGAGTATTACTCTGTTTATGTGACACAATAAAAACATGAGTTGGGGCATTCTGCAAAGACAAAAATAAGAAGGAAAAGTTTTTGAGCAATGATTCTGGTAAATCTTGTTTTTGTAGCATTTCTCTGAAGTTTGGCAGAACTTCTGTGTTGGCAGTTCCCCATCGTTTTTTCCCTTGCAGGCACCATTGACTATATAAACATTTTGTAGAACTTGGTGTGTAGATGAAATTTTCTCTATATGTAAAATGTTATAAGTTTATTATATGGTGTTAAGAGCTTCAAACTAATTTTGCTTGGTCAGATCTGCTGTGAAGCAGAAACACTGATGCACCTCAAATGTATACTTCAGTGAGAACTTAAAGCAATTATGCAAGCCATTGAGCTCTGGATTATGCCAAAATGCTGATTGTAACATTATAATAAGATTATCTTCTGATTGCCACAATAAAAGCAGCTAATGTTAGTCAGCCACAAAATATTTTTAGAGAACAAAAAGAATACACACTGAAATATAGCCAAAGTCCTAGCAGAGCTTATGGGTGAATAGGTGAAATAAGGGGGCACGTGAAATAGGGGTATTTTCACTCTTTGTTGTAGTGTACGTTGCAGGGGGGCGATCTCACCTTTCTTCTTAACTTCTGGATCAGGATCTGTTTGTAATGCCTAAAGTAACTCTGTCACACAGTCTATTTATACTTCTGGGTTAGCTTTAAATTGTACAGTAAGATGCAACAGGTTTCTCCCTGTCCCCTTTAAGTACTTTTCTGGTGCTTTTGCAGATTCTTGTCCTCTTGAGAGCTTTAATCTGCTTGATTATTTTGTATTAGCAGTAGTGCCCATGTACACCTTGGTGATTTCCTCTCTTCAGATTTGTTACTTAAGTAGAATTAATTGGACTGAAAGCTGGTAGCCTTGCTCGCCTCCTCCTTTGTAATCCCTTTCATGGGGGAGCAATGCCTGTAAAACCAACTACATATTTTGTAAATTCTGTTTTGAAAGTTGATGTGAAAAATTCAAACTGAACAGTTGATAATTGTGCTGGACTTGATGTATCTAAATGGAAAGTCCATTATTTTGTTAATCAAATTTTAGTTGCCTCATAATGACAGCTTCATATGAGACCATGTTCTGTAGTGCATATCAAAAAGAGGTCTTGTCTTTTCCCTCGAGAATAGTAGATATGGTATATCGGAATGGAGAGGAACATTAATGTGTTAGTACTTTTTGTAGTTGAAATACCATAGTCATAAATAATTTGTAGAAAATTAATGATGACTGTGCTTTTTTGTGCACTAAACTTGTTTGATTTTAAGAACTGCAGCATCATTCTGTGAACATGGGAAATACTGCATTCACTTTTTTTTTTCTCATCTAAATGGCCTCTTTCTTAAAAAAGTCACCTACTCAAACAGCTTTTTATTTCTGTAGAAGGTGGCAAAAGATTCAAGGACTCATGGCAAAGTACACAAGTGGTGAAAAAAGAATTGCTGCTCTAGTTGGCTACATTAAACAATTTCACTGAAAGATATTTCTATGAAAAAGCCGATGTCTCCTCCTGCGAACATTTGGATACCTGGATGAATGCCCATTCATTGCGCTAAAGGCTGCAAAAACTGCAAATATATTTAATTATCCATTGACAGCATCTAATGACTATGTTAATATGATTAGTTAGAATTTGGAGTTTTCAGTGAGACATTAACGTTTTTTGGCAGGGTCTTTGGAACATGGTGACTCGCATGCTGTAGCTTCATTTCTTTTATTTGGTTTCTTCTGTTTGGTTTCCTTGAGAGGTCTCTGGCATAGACAAACTCTGTATTAGTTGACTTTTGCAGATTCCCTTTTCACATGCATTTTTTTCCTAGTCAACAATGTGATGTGACCTTTGGATTCCTGCATGTGCTGTTGCTGACACTGTTTGGGTTTCTCCTAGGCTGATCTTGAATCTCAAGGATTTTGCATAGGTAGCGATTCTCCCTGAAGTATAAGTGTGTGTTATTAGCCAACAAAGCATGTTAATCTGCAAAGTTGTGACATTTTTGCAAAGTCAGCTGCTGTATTTTTTCTTTTGACCTGTCTCTTGAGCATGCTTTAAAAGAGAAGGTTAGAACATAGAACTGCTGGGTAGTGCTGCCTTTTAAACTCCCATTCTAGGTTTATTTTTCCAACTGTTTAGTTGGATTTCATACATACTTGCTTTTAGATTAACATGGATGGATCTAGACCATTGCTTGTAGACTACAAACCATTCACATGGAGCCGAAGTCCAGTGCAGAAGCTGTGCAGGTCAGGTCAGCTTAATATTGGGCTCTATTTACTGTTCTGGAAAGGCAGGTGATTAGCTGGGGCATGGTCTTTCTGCCATGTGATTTCCAGACCAGAATTGTCTTGTATAAACCTGGATGGGATTGCGTGATATACCAGGTGCAGAATGCGCCTGCAAATATGCCTTGAAGAAAGAAAATTCCAAGTTCAGAAGCGACTTGGACATTTTGGTACTTCAGTGAGTACTACTCATGTATTTTTATATGGTATATGTGTTACAGGATATTCATAATGGAGGCTTTGAGCCCAGGCGTCTTATTTCTTCAAGTGCTTGCTTGTAGCTTCCTTACTCTGTCCTGAATTTCTGGTTAGTTTTACATGAAAGAGTTCAAATATTATAGGGAAAATGTGCTCAAAATAAGGGTGTTTGAGTCTGATGCATAGTTTTCCTCCTAAATTATTGTTTTTAGCTCCAAACCAACTCTTATCATCTTATCTTACAGATACTCTTCTCTCTTACTCAGACATTTATTTCTTATGTCCATATCGCCACTGGAAACAACACTGTGTGGCCTGTCTCTAAGTACAAGGGTTGTTGCACTTTGAGTATAAAAGGCAAAGTAAGTACCAGCCATGTAGGCCGTATTTTGGTAGGGTTGTCAGATGCTGTTGTGCTTCAAAACAAATGCTGTTTCAGCAGGCAGATCTTCTGAAAGAAATGTCTTTAAAAATGAAAGTAAAATTAAGTGCTTAGAGAGGAAAAAAAAATTGAAACACTGAGCTCAATATGGTTTATGATGAGATTGCCTTAGAGCACTGGGAGCAAGCCAAGCATAAAAATTAAATGCCTATCTGCTTTTTGACTTAGAGAAATGTCTTAAAAGCTAGTGTGCCAGAAATGGACAGCAAAATGATCCACAGTGTCACTACTTACTTTCTTCCTAGGGTAAAGCTGCTTTCCTGAAGCTTTGTTAAATCACTTGTGTCTACTACCATGCCTCATCTGAAGCTTTAAATGAGTCGAGTGAATGCAGCTTCCTTGGTTATCAGCCTCTCACAAATGTTCACTGTGTTCTGCAGAACAGTGTCTACTTTAGAAAAACAAAAGACTTTCTAGGTGATGCCATACAGACCTCAGGCTGATACTATTTAGTTACAGATAAATATTTCTAACTAGACAAAGAAGAACTTATGATATTTCTAGGAACTTTAGGAAGATCTCTCAAGCTGTTTTTGATGTGTTAATTTATTTTTGTGGATTTCAAAAATTAATTATTACAATAAAAAGCCATAAAAATCATCTTACAGTTTTGTTAAATAGCATTAAATTTGCCTATATTAGGTTTATGCCTAGGTGAAAGCTTTAAATTTTCAGGTTCTTGCAACTGTGACTATCTTTTTCATATAGAAAAAATTTTGAATTCTTCTCTAAGTCCTGTGCCTCTATGTGGTAAGTTTTAATTACTCTTCTGTAATGCAGTCTCCAGACAATATAGACAGAAGATGAACATTATAGTTAAGTAATTTCTAACCAAGCTGAATATGTCAATTTGGTTTTCTGAATTAGCATATGCACTGGGTTTCAGTACTACCAGAAGCATTTCAGGTTCCCAATTCTTACTCGGACTTTCATTGTCCATAATGTATAAAGCTAGAATTGTTACTAATATTACAGCCTAGGAACTTCACTCAGATGACTCAAAAAGAATCTTCTACAAAACACGTTCAACATATTGGACTGAAATCCAAGGTAATGGTTATCAAAAGGGCTTTGTTTGGACAGAAGCTACAAAAAAAGCAAACCAAACTTGGGGTGGTGGTGGTGGTTTAGTTTGTTTTTTTTAGTTTTTTGGGGGTGTGTGTGTTTGTTTTGGTTTGGGTTTTTTGTGGGTGATTTGTTTGTTTGTGGTTTTGTTGTTTGTTTGGCTTGGGGGGGGGGGGGGGAGAAGGCACACTTAGAAGTTTATTGTTGTTTCTGTAATGAGCTATAGTTCCCGAGGAGGAAATTAGTGCAAGGGTAATTTCCCCAGCAGGGTAGTCCTCCTAATGCATACAAGCAGAATGAACCTGGACAGTGCATACTTTTGCATGGCTGGCTACATGTTCCAGTGTTTTTCTACATGATATACTGTCATTTTAATCTGTGTCATTTTCTTGAAGAGATATAGGGAAAACAAAGTATAAATAAGAATACTTTGAACATATTTTAAGAAGTTTATTATAACACACTGCTTAAACATATTCATATTTATCTGAGAAGCATCACATTCTCTTATGCACTCTTTGAAAACAAAAGGAAAGGGTGTTGTGATGTTTTGTTGCTCATGGAAGTGTGTAATGGTCAAAGAAAATCGTAAATATAAATTTGTGTTGGTCTGCTGTGAGATGTAGGGAGTGCCTAAAGGTTGATACTTTAAAAAAAAAAAAAAAGCAGAGGGGAGAAGGAAGCAGGGGTTGCAGAGAGAGGGATTTTGTTGACTCACAATGTATGCAGTACTAAACCTCCAGAATATGATTTGTGGTGATGGAATTGTGTCTGAAAAAGAACACTTCTAGGTAGCTGGGGAGGAAGGTGCACAAAACTGTAGTGAAGAACAGCTTTAAATGGAGATTAAAGCTGGTAAATGGAAATTCTTTGTCTCCAGCTTAGAAACTTTTGTGAATATTGGACTTCATAATCCCATGAGAATTTGTAATAAAAATTAATTGGAAGAAGGCATCATCAGCTGCTTCTGTTGGTAATAGTTGACCATAATCTTTACATGAATAAATGGATGTATACTGCTTCATTCAGAGAGTACTTAGTATTGTAAAATGCTCGCAAATGTGAAAATATTTAAGAATATTCCTACCTCAGTTCAGTGACTGGTGAAGAAAAATTTTTTTTCTTCCTGTATGAGACTTATGATAGTAGCTACTAAGATATACCCAGTGCTCAGCATGAATACTGAATTGGTCACACCATAAAATCTTCTATGCTAAGGAGATTTGGAAGTTTTTACTCCATAAATTGGGGTACTAGAACATTGGAAACAATCAAATCAACCTATTTTGTTTCCTATTACCTGAAAATAGGTAGAAGCCTAATGGGTTTCCTTATTATCTCTTTTTTTCTTTTTCTTTTTTTTTTTTGTTAAGCCAGATTTACAAGATAACTTTTCTTTCTACAGTTGATTCAAACCACTTAGCTATTGAAAGGGTACATAAATATTGTGTGTGGAACTTTGATTCAGTGAGTAGCAAAGCAACCCAACAGTTTTGGAGTAAGAAAGCAAGTCTAAGGAAATCTACTTTTAGAATAGTTTGGGGTTGGGTTTTTTTGGTGTTTTGGGTGGTGTTTGTGGGTTTTGGTGTTTTCTTTTTTTTTTTTTTGAGGAGGTGGTGGTGTGGGATTTTTTTTTTAATAGTCTAAAATATACTAAAATATTATAGTTGCATTTTTCCAATTATGTGTATGCAGTCTGTTAGCTCCATATTGTCTCCTGTGGCCACTGTGACACAGCTACTAGAAATGACAATGAACAGGAAATAATAACACTTCATGGCTCTCTCTATCCTGGTGAAAAGCGGGCCAGGCAGTTTTAAAGTTATTTCCTAGCTGAGCTACTGTCCTTCCTTCCACCCCCTCCCAGCCTTTGATTTTTAAAAAATGAACAGATAGCCTTGACATTTCTTAGCTTTAGGGACTTAGTATGTTCTCTATCTGAGTTTTTGTCTGTTTGAATAATGGAGTAATTTAGTGAATTCTTTAACTTGAGTATTATAGGTATTGATGAAAATTAGTAATTATTGAAAACTATTGCTTTGTTAAAATTAACAGTACTAGTATATTGCTTTTTATTTTTAAGTATTATCAATTTATGACAAATAATTTCTCACTTGAAGAGGACTTGGAGTCTTTCAGTATTCAGATTTTGAGAAGCTGTAAAAGACCCCAGAAGCACTGTAGCAAATGTGTGAATAAACATGTGAAGAAGTTTGAATATATGCAAACATGGTAATGCATTTTAAATTTGCTTAATTGAATTCTGTTATTTTATGTTCCTGGGAAGGATTTGTGAACATTAATTAGTTCATTTGCAAGACAGTCATATTAGCAAGACAGTCATATTAGCAAATTGTTTCTTTCTTTTTATAGGGTTAGAAACTAAAGTAAAAATGGGTGAGGGAAACCTAAGACTGTAGCAGTACTTTAGCAGAGCTGGTGCCAAGTCCTGGTTCTGTGCATTTACTGTTAGACCATACCCCTATATCTTTCCTGTGCTGTACATTGTTTTGATAATGACCTCATGATTGAAAGACTTTCCTTTCTCTGAATAAGAAGTTGAAAAGATAGGGTAGTTCTAATGGACTGGAAAATATCAGCAGCATAGTACCCTCATTCAACACACATTTTATGGAACATGTATACCCAATTCATGAAATAGAGATCATGGGACAGAAAGAGAATGAAATCAAGAGGCATGCTCCTTTCCTTCCATCAGTCTATGAATGTTTTACAACTCTGAGCTAAGAAACACCCTCCTCCTATTTATAATAAACTTATACCCAGGGTTTATTAATCCTAAGTGGGATATAGCTCTAGGAAAAAAAATAGGTTGTCCCTTCCATTGTTGAAGGCTTATCAAATGGATTTAAAGGAAAAATGTACATCTATAAACATGTTTCTGTTGTACAGATGGCAGTGCAATTTACCTAACTACCTTATGCGGTCTTTGAGCCAGCATGAAGTGTTCCATTCATAAGAAGCAGACTTAAACTTGCCTTGAGCTCTGGTCAGTGTGTAGGTCCAGTCTGATAACCTGAGCCAACCTTTCAAAACCAGCTCGTGTACATTCCTGCTTTGGAAGAGTTTGCAGTGATAGAGTTTTTCTGGATTTTGGGCAACAAACACTGAGGCTAGGTAAATTCCCTTTGTTTCTTATCTTTTATTCCTTTCTCTTTCTGTCTTGAAAGCAGTGCTCTCAAATGGATCTCCTCCCTCCCTCCATAAATACAATATTAAGTAAATAGCAGAAGTACATGCACAAGGAATGTGTTGCAGCTGTTTCTCTTACTTGTTGCCTTTTTCATGTGGTTATTTCAGTCCGGAAAAATCAAGATTAGTCAAGCAATACTATGCTTTTATATCAGATCTCTTTTAATTTTGAATATGATGTTCATCTTTCAACATTTTCTTTAATAATAATGCCATGTTTCATTTTTCTTCGAGCCTGCTGAGAGTCTCAAATTGTTTATAAACACTAGTCAAAACATTCCCCACTGTTATTCCTATTTTCCAGGTGCGGATTTTGAGACAAGGGGGAGATTAAGTGACTTGCTCAAAGTGTCAAGCTAAGTATCTACTAAGAACAAGCTCCTATTTTAGCCACTATGTGTCCTTTCTTCATTTAATGTGCATAAATACCAATTTATCACTAGAGATGAGCTAAGAAAACTGGGGAAAAAAAATCCTTCATACAGAAAATGGAAAACAATGTGCATTTAGGTGCTGTCAGTGCCTTGAAGAAGGAAAGGAAGGATGAAAAGAGGCAGTATATGCTGAGATTGATCAGATAGCAGGTTGTTGTTAAGCTCTTGTTAGTTGGATTAAGAACAGCTCATCTGTACAGGTGGAAAGAAGGTGAATCAGCTTTCTCTGCACTTTCCTATGTGGTGAAGTATCAGTGGTAGGCTTGCTTTTCTGAGCTCAAACCTCCAAGACACAGTAACGTGTAGAGCCAGGGCTTTCCAGTGCAGCCCTGGAGAGGGCTGGCGTGCCCAGACACAGGAGCAGAGTGAGGCTGGACCCCACATATTCACCAGCCTGCTGCCTGCGGCCACTGCGGTCAGCAAGGCTGGCTCTGCAGCAGAAAGCCAGAGGTGCTGTCTGGAGACCATGTGGAGTTTAATGAAAATCTCTTTAGCCCCGGTGAAAGCTCTGTGTCTGAGCATAAGATGCTAAATTACTGAACTCTTATGTTCTCAAAAGGAAGATGGGAAGGTAGCATCCATAAATGGCTGCATGTAGGTGCAAGACTATGGTGACAAATGGACTCTTAATTCTACTTCCTAAGCAGGGGTGTTACACAAGATGTCTGAGCCTGTGTGCTGGCTGGAGCGATCTGTGTCCTCATGCCCTTCAAGCCATCCGTGGCTCTGATGGTGGCTGGCAACAAGACTGCATGCACTAGGTGTTTACTTTTACATGAGAAGAACCCCAAGGTAGGAGGGAGTGAAACTCTGTAATAGCTTACAAACACACAGCATGCTGTGGTTTCATGAGCATCCTGCACCAGTCTGTAAACTGTTCAAGCTTGGTAAGGCCTTTTTTTGCCTGAGAGTCCCAGAGTGAATCTGAAGAGTGTTAACTAGTTAAGTATAAAGTATCAATTCTTCTATCTGCTGCATAGGCAGAAAAATGAAAACAGCTGGTAGCAGGTTACGCAGCATCAGCAAAAGCAATGTTGGTGGCCAGTTAAAAGCGAATTTGACCTGGGAGTAAGGGTGGGAAAAGAGAAGGAACCAGAATGAGGAAGGGGGAAGATGGACACGCTGTCATGGGGTCACCAGGTTCTGACTGAGGGGTCAGGCATGTGATGGTGCCTTTTGCTGCTCTATGACCTGGCTGTGATGAAGGTGTAATTTGCCAAGTGCTGAAATTTTTTGTACATTCTGTGATTTTGGCCTTGATAAACACTCTTTATGTGAAACAATGCTCTGTGGTCTGCAGGAATTTAGAGTGACAGATCTGGTGGTCCTTTCTAGACTTTGAATTATAAAAATGTCTTATGTCAAATGTAAATATACATAAAGTGAATTAAGGTCTAGAAGTGTCACTGAAGAAAAGCGCACTGCTGATTATATGTAAGATTGTCTTACATGAGAATGCTTTGGCTAGGTAGCCTTCTGAAATGAGGTCTATTGTGGGTTTAATGTTGCTGTCTTCAGCACATACTCCAGTTCTGGACTCTGCAGAGCTACACAAGCATTCTCAAAATAATTATCACAAAGACATAAAAACATTCTAGTATTTGTATGCTTTTGGGGAGACTCAACCCCTTTCCTGGTGTGCACTGTAGCCTACTGGAAAATTCAGTCAACTTTGCATCTAAAGGTTATGCATAGTAGTCCCAGATCTTCTACAGACTGCTGTTACCAATCCTTATTATAAACTAGGGTTTCCTGCCTCAGGTTGTATCATTCATCCGAGCTGACCAACAGTTTGCACAAGGTCATTTCAGGTAGAGCTGGGGAAAAAAGCAGTTTCAACTTCACCATGCAGTTTTTTTGTAAAGTATGTCTATACTGCACATTAACAGAGTGTGGCTCTCTACTACCCTTCAGCAACTACACTCATATCAACATGTAACACTACTACTGTTTTTGTGCTAAGGAATTTGTTTAGCTCTACTCCTTAAGCCCACATTCACTCCTTCACATACCTTGAATAGAGCTGCTATTCTATGTAGCTGTAACAACTGAACCACAATTTTTTCCAGGAACTGAGAAAAATTCTCAGTATATATAGTCTAGATTTTTTTGTTGTTGTTCTTGTGTGTACATTTGTTTAGCATCCTTTAATGTAAATTAATTTTTTTTGTGCTCTCTGGAGGACAAGCAGGACAACTGCTTGCTTCCCTCTGCTAATTACACCTGTAACTAAAATGACATGTTTGGTAAGCATCAGTGCCAACTTCCATGCTATAGCTCTAATATATTCTATATTCTATCATGTGGTGGTTTGCTTGTGGGGGTGTGTGTGTGTGGTGTGAGGTTGGTTTTGTGTGTGGGTTTTTTTTGTAAAGGAATAGGTGATATTTCACTCTCTTGGGTCCTTTAGCTTGAAATCTTTCAGCTATAGCAAAAAATCAATTCGTGTAACTTTGTAAGATGGCAAAATTTGTCTCATGTACCTAATTAAGGATGGGAAAACAAAAGATGATAATGGAGCATTTAGCCACAGAGATCTAAGAAAGTTGCCACAGATCATAAAACAGATTGTAAAATGTGGATGCTTCTGGGAGGCTCAGAGAATTTAGAGAATGTAGTCAAAGATGGCATGCAGATGATGGGAATGAATGACTGGGAGGCAGATTGAGGAGGGCGTAAAAGGAACTCACTATTTCTCCTGGTTTGTTTCTAGCACAAGCAGTTGGAAAACAATTACTGTTCCATAGGAAATTCTGCTAATTAATTTTCACTCCAATTCAGGACAAAAGTTCCATTTACCATAGAAATAATATCGTAATAATTTAATTTTGGATGTATTGAAGGATTTTTGCCTAACTGATGTTGGATCATTCCTGTCTGATTTTGAAAAATCAAAATGTTATAGACGGAAATACAGAAAAAGTCAAATAGAAAAGTAAAGTTTTAGCAAAATGGAAAAATCCTAGTCAAGTGTTTTGAAACTTAGCAAGATAGAAAATGTTTTCAAACTGTTCTGAACAAAACCAATTTTGATAAAAATACATTTTTGATGAAAAAGTATATGTAATTTTTTTTTATCCTTTTAAAGTCCTGCAGGCTATATCACACAGAGATGAAAATGAGGTAGTTGAAACTATTATCAGACAAGGTTAGCTAGAAAGTAGCTGTAAAGGCAGTAGGCTGAGATGGCATCCTGTTTCTGCTACATTTCGATGTTGCTGCTGAGCAGCATACTACCTATTTAAAAAGGTACAGCAGTATGGCTGTATGGCTCACAAAAGAAATCAGCTCCGCGTTTTTAAGGACCTGACTTAAAACATTTAAGTGGAATATTCTTATCACAGCAAGAGACTGAATAATGGAAAACAATCAGGCTGCTCATGTAAAAGTCCACAAAGTTATAGTTTGTGTTTATATTTGTCTAAAAGAACTCCAGGTGAGGGGTGCTGCTTTTTTTTTTGCTAAGCAGCTTTTAAGGGATTAATGTAAAGAGATCTTGTGTAAAGCCAACTGGAGAAATTACACAGAAACAATCAGTTCTATGTTTGTGTACTTGCTTTTGCATAGAGTTGTGCTGTCAACAAAAGCAGTAAAACAGATTTTCCAAATTTGTATAATCCCAGAGGAATGCACAAAAATTATATGGTGCTGGTTATACACTTAATGAAATAGGTGTATATGCAAACAGGAGAAGCAATTTTTGTATACTTGCTGTGGATGCTTACAAAATCCAGGCCAGACCAAAAAGCCCCACCTCTTGTTTCAAAATAAAATTGTTTGTAGTAGAGGATATCCTTAGGTGGCAGCGAAGAAAAATGCTTCACAATTTTTTGTAACAGTTGAGACTTTAACTTTTTAAGTAGAATTTTAGAATAAACTTTTTTCTTCTACACATGTTTCTGTTGATATATTTGCCAAGATTACTAATAGAATACATTGAAGTGAAATGAACGATCAGGTAATGCTCTGAATGAAAGCTGTGTTCAGCTGTCCATTCCTGTGAGGTTTCATTAATGTTTCTGTGCTTGAGTTTTATGTTATAAGTTGACTGTCATTATAACTTGTAACTTAAGGATAAGACGTCTGCTCATACATAATCAGTAATCTGTGTGATGATTTCAGATAGCCTATGTAACTATGAATCAAATAGAAATGCATGAAAATGGAGGTGCCTGCAAGTGCTGGATTCCTTGTATCTTTAGGTATTCTTGTGTAAACAAACACACAATACCTTCAGAGAATGTTAATAAATAAGTGTTGGTGTAGCAATATGCCTCTTAGTCTTACCTGAAGAGGGAAAAATAGGTTAAGATAGAGGGGTTTTTTTCCCCCTAATTTGAGAGTACCTCAGTTGTTCTGGGTAATTACTATACACTTATGAAGTAGTTAATCTCCTAAGCAAGCATTAAAACACAGGAAAGTCTAAATTTATCTCCAACATTCAAATACGCCATAAAATAACATGAAGTCTTTAATATGATTCAATTCTGTATCGGGTTTTCTGTGCTAGGTTTGGGATTTTTGGGTTTTTTGTTGTTTTTTTTTTGTGGTTTGGTTGGGGTGTGTGTGTGGTTTTTTTTTAGTTGTAGGTTAATATGTTTCTCAGATTGTGACTGGATTTCTCAGGTTTGTACTACGGGGGTCAAAAAGTATTTTGGTAATTAATCCTATGTATTTATATACTTCTCTGAAATTTAGACAGAGTTCTTCCCTTGTTTCCACCCATTTTCAATAATTAAAAAATTAATACATTTGCCTAAAAAAAAAAAAAGCCCTAAACCTTTACCAAGAATACATCAATGCAGTATTTCTAGTGATCTCTAAAGATATTTGTTTCAGGTCAAAAATATTGTCTTGCACTGGGAGGTATTTTTATATGTTAAGAAAAAGTGTGGTAGACAACTTTACAATGCGGACGTTCTCTTTCAAGACACTGTCTTTGATTTTAGTAGAGATCATACTTGTTTCAGGAAGAAAATAAGCATTTGAATATCTATTAGAAGTGGTGCTTTACTGTGTTTTTCTCAATTAACTAATTTTCTTGCTCTGAACCAGAATGTGTGTTTTTCAGTGAGTAGTTACTAAATCCTTCCCAGAACACTACTTTCAAACATTTACACTCAGTGTAGCATTCATTTGTATAGCTCTTGTTCATTCATGGACAGTCTCTTAAAACTTAATTGCTATCGAATAAGAAGAAACATTTTTGATCGGTTGTTTGATTTATGAGAAGAAGAGACAGTGTTTATTCCTGAGTTTATTTAGATTATATCAGGCAAATTAGGAAGCTTTATAATAGCCAGCAATTATTTTACCTTTTAAAGGTAGGGTCTGTGGTTGTAGCTATGCTGAAGAATAGGGCGTGTTCATCTCACTTTTTTCAACTACTTTATTCTTCTATGTTCAGAAATTCATTTTCTGAAAACATGTGTTTTTGAAACACTTACCTAACTCTGCAGAGATATTTTACTGATGATCCAAGTTGTCTTCCTAGCTTTTTTTTTTTCAAATTTGGACACCTTGGTTCTGAGGAGAGGTTTAACCTTCCAGCATGGGAAATGTTAAGTGGATCAGCCACAGTCTGACTTTATTTTCTCAAGCGAAGTAAAACCCTTAGGTAAATAACAGGGATAGTAATAATATATTGGAAAGCCCACTAATACTTTGGATTTTCTGAACCTTAATATTTTGAATAGCCTGGCCTTCAAAGGGTTTTCATGCTCTGTCTAGCCATTATGAAATTGAAGAGCATTTATTCTGTGTGTGTAATTTTGCATAGAAATACCTACCGTTTTTCAGTGTCATCCTTGCACTTTTTAAGTAAATTGGACCTGTAATTGAAGTTCCCATTCACTGTCAATGCTGTTCTTTCTAAGAGTTGAGTGGATATAAGAGGGGAAAAAATATGTGCTATAAATCTTTCACTCTTTTGGATAGGTTGTATCAAAAGGGTAGTTTCTTCAATGTATTTTGGAAGTAATTAATTTTCATTTATTAGGTTTCATTTATATTGTTTGATCCGCAACCACACTTTATTACCACGGTCACATTAGTGTTTCCTACATGTTGCTCAATATCTTGTGTGCCTTGGCCTTCACCCTTTTAGTTGTTTATTTGCCGAGTCCTAGAGAAAGATCAAGAAGAGAAATTAAATCGTAGTTAGGGCATGACATGTTTGTGGCCTTGTTGATGATGCTAATGAGGATGTTATGCTGTCTGAGAGTCAGACCAGCGTGTTGAGATTCTGTTGAGGTAACTCATCAAGGGTGGAGGTGGTTGTACTGTGAGAAGTCAGAAGTAACCACATCGTTTCCAGTTTCTCAAAATTACAGTACTGTAGTCTGAAAGTGGCAAATATATCATAGCCGGATCCTCATCAGGTGGGAAAGGACACTGTCTCCCATCCTGGAAAATGGGATCTTTGGAGACTCTTTGGACGGAAGATTGGACTTTTACAGTGTCCTTTTTGTTACATTAGCAACTGGGTTTTGTGTTAACCACAGAAACCTTTAGATATTTTCTCGTACTCCAATAGAATGTACTTTTCTGCTGGGAGGTTAACTTGATTTTTCACTTGAATTGAAAATCAATTCAACTACCCCTTAGTCATAGTGCTATAAACTACATTTGAGAAGCTGATCTAGTGTTGAATTATATGTGAGTTTGTGCTGGGAATTGAGCCCTAGCTTCCTGAAATGGAGGTTTTCATAAGATGACAGGCTTTTTTTTTTTTTCTTTTAATAGCATATGCTTTAGTGAGAAGTAGCTATAAATTATGTTTTCACAAAGTATGGAGGAGGTAGGTTTTTCTGACTTTGCTTAGTTGCTGTTGTGGTTTGGTTGGTTTTTTTTTACTTGCATGGATCCAGCATAATGTAATAATAATTTTATACATGATTCTGAGAATCTTTTGTTAAGTACTTATGGTTAGGTTGCAGCTGATAAAGACCAATTTGGTAAACAGGCAGAAATACTAAATGGATGAATAACACTTTGGTTGTCCATAATACAGACATTTTTAGTTTGTGGGGTTTTTTTTTTTTTTTTGGTAATGTTCAGGCTTCCTTAAGGTGAAAATGTCAGAGACTATAGTTTTCCACATGAAATTTTTTTAACTTTTAATGAGTCCTTTTAGATTTGTTTTACCTCAGAATTTTTTTTCTTTAGTCTCATCTACCCATGACTCTGGCAGTGAAGTTTATACAATTCAGCCATTGATGAGTCACTTCCCCTCGCTGCCTTGCTCGGTTTTTTGACCACCTTGTGAACTGGCATAAATTCAAAGGAAAGAAAAAAAACTCTCATTACTGCCACCACAAACAGAAGTTAAAGTTCCCTGCTGTGTTTGGCCTGCTGGCTAATCACATATGTGATTCAACCATCAGCACATAGGTATTTTTGAATAAACTGTGGCAGGCAGCTGTTGCAGCAGCTCAAGGTGCAATTACTGGTGGTGGGAGAGGAGGACAATGTGGAAGTTAGGGGGAGCTGAAGGTGTGTTAGGGTGGAAGAGTTCTTATGAGAAGAACCTGTTGGCTTTTTGGGTGGAAATACAGGATTCAAATTCAGAGAAGGCTGATTTTCTATTCAGTTTGCTCAGCTTGATCTTTTGTGCTTTACACTTGGGTGATACTTATTGTGGAATAGCTCTGTAGAAGTTGTAAAGTCTGTATGACAGTGGGCATGTTATAAAGGCTTTGGAACTATTCAGACAGTCCTAGTTCTTATAAATATCTGGCAGCAAGAGAGGCACAGAGATCACATGAGTAGCATGGAGAGCTTAAAAAAAAGCAGTCTATTCTATTTGCTCTAACTACAGCATATTTATATTAATATAAATGAGAGTCACAAATTTATTGAAATGTGAACTTTGTAGCAGTGTTCAAGGATATGTTCTCAATTATGCTCAAGTGTACGGATTGCTAACTATGATATGGAGTAGCATTTTCTGGGTTTTATTTTATTTTTTATTTTTAATGTTGGGAGAGGAGAACAAAAATCTCGGGTATCAATGAATTTTGCAGGCGAGCGTTTAGGTCTAACCTGTTTTTCTTAATGATTTCTTCAAAATGTGGTCTGGAAACTTTATAGATCACTGAACTCATGCTACTTTAAAAAAATTATGAAGAACCTTATCACTTCATTTTTGTGCTGTTGAATGAATCTGTTTTGCTCTAATATTGTAGCTGCGACAGTCAGGAGTTTCTGGTTTTGATAAACATCGGTCACGTTATCACAGATGTAAGTGGGTACACATTCTGTATTTAAAGTCACTAGAAGTTATGTATGCATAAACTACTGTTTTAGCATCTCTCTTTGAAAATGGTACTGAATTCGTGGAAGTGAAAGATGAGGTACTCGTCTTGGATTTTACTTTCCTAATAACTGTGTATATAAAGCTTTCACTGAGTCTCTTTTATAGTCAGTTCAGTTCTATTCTAGCTTGAGTAATCTTTAATGCAGCTGTGAAGTTCCATGAGCCTTAACAATTTTTGTGTATGGAGTTGTGATTGGGAAAAACCCCTAGGAAGTAAGAATGAAAAACAAGCCAACCAACTGCCATGTTACTGTGTATGCCTGTCTGGTAAATAGAGATTGTACTGGCATACAACCAGTATAATGACTATCGGCTTTATTCCGTGTTGAGGATCAGTAATATTGATTGTATCCCAATACAATCTACTTCATTATCTTTTTAGGGCATATAACAAACATAAAGTCATTTGCTATAGAACTCTACCATAAGTCTTCATTTATAAAGTAGTTGTATATAATACCACTTCAAACACTGTGTACTTCATAAAGCATAAGATTTATCCATTCAAATCTTGTAGTAAATGGAAAACAGATGTCAGTGATTACAAAACTGCATCTTCATCATATGTCAGAAAGTAACAAATTCTAAAAAGGCTAAATTTTAGGATTTTATTGTGCAGGAGATGTTCTGTAATACTAACGAAGTGTCTGCGTGGCATCTTGGTTTGAGCCTTATTGGTAGAACTGAAATAACTTGGAGTGATAGGACTTCCTCAAGTTTACATGCTCTAGAGAAGTGACGTTAAATTTATGTTTTAGATTTTTTCATGAAAAAATTAATCTTATTTTTTTTAATAAGAACAGTATTCTTCCTTCTCCCAAACCTTAGAACCTGCTAGGACTTGGAAGCAAGAAAGCCATCTAGCTGAAGTAACCTTCTCTTCTATCATATGGTTCAAATGAACTCTGATTCTTTTGTACCCAATAATCAGTGACAACAGTAGTCAAGTTAGATTACCTTTTTGAAAGTATTTTTTTGTTGTTGTTTTTAAAGAATATGCAGGGTATGGTTTAGTGGTTCTATTAATTCTTGCAACAACCTCTTGAGCACAGTGTGCAGTTCTGTCCTCTTTAATTTCAAGAAAGGTTTGGTGAAATTAGAGCAGATGGAGAAAAAAGCCAGTAATATTATCAAGGGTGTGGAGCAGCTGCCAATGAAGAGAAATCAGAGAAGCCTCAGCATTTTGGTCTGGAGAGAGTGAGGGGTATGACTGAAGTTTACAAATTCATATATGTGATCAGGCACATGCAGAACTGATTGGCAAGCAATGCTAGTACTAGGGACATCCGATGAAATGAGCAGAACTGTATAAAACAGAATAAAAAAAACCAACAACAACAAAAAAAACCCAAAACAAAACCCAAAAACTTCTTTACGCTGGGTAGTGAACTTCTGGATGTTGCTGCCACAGGATGTTTGTGGGAGATGGTACCAGCACGTTCAAAAAAGGATTAGATGAATTTGTGGGCAATTGGTACAAAAGGATACCAAAAGGACTAGGCAGGGATATACCTTCTAGTACATTTTCTAGCATCCTTAATTGAGCAGTTGAGTGTTAAGAGAAACGAACTCTGGAAAGAGAGAAAGTTGGTGTGCTTTCACTAAAGTGTCCCACTCTGCTGACAGAACTGGGTTAGGTAAAGCCATGGGCTTGATCCAGTAGAGCATTTCTTATAGGATTGTGAATTCATAGTAAAATGTTGAGAATGGGCCCCAATTCATGTGACTATAATGATATGCAGGAGGATTTTTCAGAATGAGGCTACATGTTCCTTCACTTTGAATATTAAGCCATAGCAGCATTTTAAGGAAAAGTACTAACATTTGGGACAGAGGCCTTTAAAAACAAACCAAACCTGCTGTTCATTCAGTAAGAGATGTTCTAAACCCCTTTCCTAACTATCCTGCCTAGTAAGACTGGGTGACACCAGATCTCTTGGATTTTGCAGTAGGCATTGTGAAGTTCATGTGTTGGGAGATGTAATTACTCCCCCCTTCCTTTCCTCCTTCTTATAATATGAGCCTTTGATGTGTGAAGATCCTTGAAAAACCTTGGAGGCCTGTGAGCTTTAGTTACAAGTGCAGTACCAGGGCAGTAAACTAACCACTGGGGAGGACTGCTCTTCATAACCCCAAACTGGAGTCTCCTTAGAGTACAATGGCACTTTACATTCAAATACCATTTGGCTAGGTTTTTTTACTGAAGCCATACCTTTTATGGATATTATAAGGACTGCAGTCCATTTTTGCCTTCCCTTGACTGTCAGATTGTAGAGCACTACAAAATTAGTACTAATTTTGGATGGTTTAGTGTTGACCTGTTGTTAGTCCCTCCATGAAAGTGGAACAGAGGAGCTGCAGAAAAGTATAGAATTCTTGCTGGGGTGGATTAGCAGCAGGCTGTTTATTGATTGCTGTTTCCATGTGGTACCTTATTTAAGTTAAACTGCATCCGTACTATTCTGTCTGTCTGTGTGTGGTGTTCAAGACAATGGCTGAATTGAACCATTTGCAGATATGTGGTTTGAATTTATTAACAGTATTTTACTGAATATAAAAGGATTCCTGACAAATAAGCTTTGTTTGAGAAACTGTGTAGCTGTTTTGTTCATAGAATGCAGTACATCTTATTTCCTTTCAGTATCTTTTCAAAAACCTTTTCACATGTGCAATAGGAACACAGCCAAATCCACACCAGACAGGAACAGTAGTTAAGTGCACTTATACTTGTTGCTGCATGCAGTACATCAAATATAATGGGAACATAACAATATACTGTTGTATATAGTGATTTTTTTAAGTCAGCCTCTTTAATAATAATTTTTAGTGATGTTGTTTTCATAACTTATAGTTTGCTGTACTATTCTTTTTATAAGAATATATAAAGTGTAATGCTTGGTTTCCCTGAAGTTTCAAGACACTGAAATTATGTGGTGGCTTGTGTGGGGTTTTTTCTGTTGTTTTGTGTTGGTGGAGTTTTGGTTTTGTTTTTTTTTTTAAACTCCAGCATGAATAAGGTATTCAAATTCTGGATAGAGTTGTGATGTATTGGTGTTCTCCCTATTTTGAGTTAATGACTTTTCCATATCCCATATTTCGAAGTGTAAGTGATAAAGAAAAAAATTATTTTTGGAAGATAAAAAGAAATTCTAATTACCGTGCCTTTATGAAAACTCACCTGTCTCGGAAGAAAATGTGTAATACTGAAACTGTGTATATTCCAGAATCAGAGAGAACATGATATAGAACATGTTAGATAGAACAAATACCTAATAAAATAATTTCATGATACATCACATATTTCCAGAACAGCAGTCACAATACTGAAATTTTGCTGGGTGGTTAATTCAGATCACTTTTAAGCTCCATTTAAAAATGTGTCCAAGTCTTCTACTTCAAACATGTAGGAGGCAGATTCATTTCTTACTATTGCAAATTAAATGTGTCACTAGGTGTTGAAATAGTTATGGCCATACCTAGTTAAAAACTTACTAGAGCAATCTTCTTCTGTGCTTAGGTAACAGGACTGATAGGGATTGATAATGCCAAATTTGGTCTCCATCATTCTGTCAGAGCCATGAGCCATTGGGGAGCAGAATTGACATCAGTAGAATTGTGGCAGGTGTCTCCTTGCGTAGATGTCACCGCAGAAATGGAGCTATAATATTTATTCAATACTGAGCTTTTCTTGTGTTACATGGGTTTATTTTAAGTAAAACGTGGTTCTTCAGCTGTTCCGTGTCAGGCATTGTCAAAATCTATTGTAACACATTGCTTGCGTAAAAACAACTCATTTTGGGGACTAGATTTTTTTTTTTTAATTAAATCGTTCTAGAACAGTATCATTACAACACTAATGTGAACATTGACTTTCCATGTTTTTTTATTTAATCTTCCTTGAATTGATTTTGAATGACTTTTCCTTGCTGCTTCATAATTAATGTTTTCTTTATGTGTTTCAGATTAAATTTCCTTGTTTTGAGAGTCTTAATTTCCTAGGAATTGATTTCATAAAAGAGGCATTCAAAAGTACTTCTAATTTTCTTTCTTCAGATTTACCAGAGGGACCCTTAGTTGTGAAGGGAACTCATAAATACAAAGCAATTTATTTAAGCCTGGGTTTCAGGCCTGTTTTCATGCAAAATAGGGCTACACAGAAAAGTAGGATTCCTTATGTCCATTCCTCTATTATATATCCCCCCCGATAGTTAACTGAAATAAAAGACCAGGACATGCATTTGATTGTGTTACCCAGCAGGGTGGAATTTAGGCAGTGTGGGTGGGAGGTAGTCTGCATGTGCAAGGGATCCCTGAATGGGACTCAGTCTGTGGCCCTGGAAAGGGATTTTCTGTGTCTCTTACTGTGTCAAAACCAGGGGCATCTCTTTTCAAAGTGTGTTTGAATTGTAATCTTCAAGGGAAGTGGTCAATTACAGGCAGAACCGCACTGATCTTTTTAACCGGAGAGTTTCACTCTGAATGCCACAGTTTTGAAGCCTAAGGGGAAAACTGTTTCATTCTAAGATAAAGTAAATACTGCTAGTGTTGAGACCTTGGGTACACAGTAAAGCCTTAAGGCTGAATCATGAAAAAAATGGACATGACACTGAGAACTTACAAAAATGAAAACGTTGTTTGGTATTTTATCATTTTTAGTCTAACATGAAGTTAAAATACTATGAAAGTTACGAAATTATCAGACTGGGGGAATCTTAAAATATTTTATTACTAATGCAGAAACAATGCACATGTGGTCAATAGACTTTTTTTTTTTTGAGCTGTGCAGTCCTTAAGCCTAATTTTAAAGCACCCAGTTGCTAATTCTCCAGCTGACCATATACAGTGCAATTGCACATAAGCAGAACTTTAATAAATGCCAAGATGCTACATACAAATAAAGGAAATTCAAGTACAGCCTGCACAGTTGAGAAAGTGGTTCAGTTTTCATGCTGCTTTAGCCCCAGGCCTAAGGACCAACAGAGACTGCTAGTAGCTAACTATGATACTTCCCCCCACCTCTGGCGCATTGGGTTTGCATGGCAAGGTTTGGGTAGCAGGGGAGCTACAGGGGTGGCTTCTGTGAGAAGCTGCCAGAAGCCTCTCCCATGTCTGACAGAGGCATTACCAGCCGGCTCCAGGACAGACCCACCACTGGCCAAGGCCGAGCCAATCAGTGACAGTGGTAGTGCCTCTGGGATAACGTATTTAAGGGGGGGGAAAAACCTTGTGCAATTGCAGCTGGAGAGAGGAGTGAGAATGTGAGAGGAACAACCCTGCAGACACCAAGGTCAGTGGAGAAGGAGGGGGAGGGAGGTACCCCAGGTGCTGGAGTAGAGATTCCCCTGCAGCCTGTGGTGAAGACCATGGTGAGGCAGGCTGTCCCCCTGCAGCCCATGGAGGTTAATGGTGGAGCAGATCTTCACCTGCAGCCCATGGAGGACCCCACATTGGAGCAGGTGGATGCCTGAAGGAGGCTGTGACCCCGTGGGAAGCGTGCACTGGAGCAGGCTCTTGGCAGGACCTGTGGACCCGTGGAGAGAGGAGCCCAGGCTGGAGCAGGTTTGCTGGCAGGACTTGTGACCCCGAGGGGGACCCATGCTGGAGCAGTCTGTTCCTGTATGACTGCACCCTGTGGAAGGGACCCACACTGGAGCAATCTGTGAAGAACTGCAGGCTGTGGGAAGGACTCATGCTGGAGAAGTTCATGGAGGACTCTCTCCTATGGGAGGGAACCCATGCTGAAGCAGAGGAAGAGAGCAAGGAGGAGGGATGGGCAGAGACAAAGTGTAATGAGCTGACTGCAACCTCCATTTCTCATTGCCCTGTGCTGCTCAGGGCAGGGGAGGAGGTAGGGAAAATCAGGAGTGAAGTTGAGCCCAGGAAGAAGGGAGGGGTGGGAGGGGAAAGTGTTTGTACCTTTGATCTGTGCTGTCTAGTTAACTGAATATGGTGTCTATTTACAGGTTCCTGAGATTAAAGTTTAAAAAGTAATATTGATGTCAAAACTAAGCTTGATAATTCATCACTATAGTAATGGTAGTCTCTAAATTAGCCACTATTATTACTTGGGGTGGGCAGTCATCTGAAAAAGTCAACTTAGTGTTTAGCTGCTAGTATTGAATTTCAGAAGGGAAATGGAATCAAGAACAAGAGAGAAAAGATCAGTATGTAGTTTGAAATTCCACTCCAAATGAGCCACAGTGTCTTGAAAAGTTGTAAATTAAAAATAAGGAAGTCACACAGCAGGTTAATGAAGATAATTTTGGAAAGGTTTCCATTTGAAGTGAGATTAAATATCCTGTAGTGCACTGTGACCTGGAAGTGAGACAACTGAGAAGGGTATAACATGGTAGTATATAACTATGAAGAACATGGAAAAGAGGAACAAACAAATGTTATTTACAAAACATAACTTGACCATAATAAAATGAAAATCCCAGGAAACTGGCTTAAAATTAAAAGGAAGTACCTGTTCACAAATCAAACAATTACTGTGAATTGCGTGGATCCAGGATACTGCAGTTTCCCAAACACACTCGGAAAGCTATTGCACAAATTAAGACATGTCTACTGAATGACCATACCAATTACATATGTGTAACTCAAAGTACCTAAACTTCAGGTTGTTGGAAGTGGGGATAGTAGAGCCCCCTGTCATAAAAAAAACCCCCTATGCTTTTAATTTATTTGTTCTTTGGCCATCAGTGGAGGCATGACTGAGTATGTGGAGATTGGTTTTCAGCTTGTCATATGCTCCTTGTAGAGGAAAATGAACTACTTAAGAATAACTCTAAGTTCCCACTTCACCCATGCTTTGACTACTTAGTATAGATTGGAAGCTATTCAAGAGCAAAATCTGTCCGTTATATATTTGCAGTTTTTGTAGAACTGTGGTGCTTGAATTTTCCATATAGGAAAATCAAGAAAGCCAGAGAAAACTTACTTCTTAAATTCCCAAGTCAAAAGCTCAGTCTTCAGACTTCTCCCAAGACTGTAGTAGCATAGCTGTTCAATTTGTAGTGAAGCTTTCTCTCTTCTTATCCTACTTGAAGAGAACTTTTTTTTTATGGTTTCATAGCTGAGTGAATGGCTTCCCTTCTTTTCAGATAACTCAAAAAGCCTTCTCAATATGCATTTTTACTGAAAACAAATACAAATGCTAAAAAGGCTGAAGAAGTCAGGAAGAGAGAACTTTGAGCTGCTCTGGAAAGAGGTGTTGGGAAGAGGAAAAGAGAAGAAGAATCTTGTGATGAAACTTTCTCCTTCCTTCCTATATTCAATAAATTTGTGGTTAGAATGTCCATGTAAATAAAAAAAAGTAAAGCAAATTCCATTACCAGCTATTAATAAATGAATTAGAAATGAGATTCTCTTAATAATTTGTTTTTCAGACAAAAGGCAAAATAATAACATGAAGTGGTTTCTGAGATAGAAAGAAGACTGCTTACAAGTATTCAGTCTTCCCCCTGCCACCCCTGCCATAGACCCTTTTTTCTGTTGGAGATATGTTGGTCTTATCTTGAATGAAGTCATTAAATGAAGCATCTGCTGGATGGATAGTTTGGTTGGGTTTTTTCTTCTTTTTTCTCATTTTCATTAACTGTATATTGGGAAAGAAATGTTTCACTGTCTCTGTATTATTTTCCTTATGTTTTATGAAATCATTTGTATAGGAGTACTCACTTTTTATTATTAGTTTAGTAATATTTTTTTTGTTCCACGTTTGTATTAGGATGTGACATAAAGATAACTGAAAGGTAACCCAGCATGTTTAAAAACAAACAAACAAAAAGTTCTGTATATGGCAACATGACTCATTTGTTTTTGAAAGCTGACCCAGAATGAATAGTTGCTGTCAGACAGGAAATCTTTGGGGGTTTTTTTTGATCCAGACTTGGTATAAGTTTTCATATAAAAACCTGGGGCAATGCAGAAATATCAGAACACTTGAGATATAAATTGTACTGTTAATGTTTACAGGTACTTGGGTTTTAGATAGACAAGCTCTAATTCAGGTCTTCTATATAATTATGCTCAAATGTAATAGAACATTGTCTTAGAATAAATGACATCTCTCTCTGATGATGGTTCTTTTGGAAAAAAAGGAGACTATTTTAGAAAATCTGACATGATAGCAAACCAGAACTCTGCCAGGATGAGAAAGGGATAGCTACGTTATAATCACAAAGTTAGAAAAATACAGATCCTTAAGTTAAAGTTCATTATTTTTCCTCAAAAGTGAGATTTCTATCAATATATAGATTTTGTCAATGAAAAAAACTCAGTTGATTAGTACTAAAAATAACACGGGTTGCAAATGTAAGTAGCTTTATGAATGAATTGTATGTCTTTTTTAATACTTCTAAGGTAAAAAAATATTTGGAGATTAAAGTAAACAGCATTATTCAGTTAACCTTCTGAGGAGGACTGTCAGTCTTTGAAATATTACTTAATGAGCCTTAAAAGCAGTTTTTTCTTGTACTAGATAGATCTCCAGTAGGTTTTACAGTTCTTACACATGCTGCAGTAAAAGACAAATTGCAAAATAAATTTTGCAAATAGAGAAAACAATCATTCACTGGAAATAAATTTGCCTCAGAAAATAAGTTTGCCAGGTGAAAAGAGGTGTTTGGTTTCTTTACCTGTTTAGTTGATTTAGATATAGTTGAAGGTTTATATAATAAGCAGAGTAAGATTAACTACTCTGAGTCTTTTTCATAATTGTCTCTGCATCTTTCTATTCATGAAATCAGCTCTTCAAAATATTTTCTCAACTGAAAGTTAAGCACAAGTGCTAAGAAAAAAATAATAGGGAGCCCTTCAGTGTAGACACAACACAGCTTTTATGTGCTGGTACAGAACATGGCTCACACAGAAGGAAGTGCTATTCCTGAGTGGGGACTTTGAGTATTGACAGAACATAGGTATCTATAATCACTCATTTTTTTAACTATGTATATTTTTAGATAGGCTCTAGAAATCCTGAGAAGCCTTTTCCTGAATATTTAAAAATAGCATTTATTCTTTGTTAGAAATGTACATGTTCTTTATATGGTTGCTTATTTTGTTAATCTGAACATGTTTATGAAGCCTAAAACATGAATATGAAAATCTGAATAACTCTTGCCCTATTAAGTGATAAAAGAGAGCTTAATAAAATACAGGAACATTCTAAGGCTCTTTAGGTAGAAGTATAGTATTAAAAAGAAGTAGGTGGGGTGCTTTTTTAATGTTATAGCATCTGTGGTGTTCGCTTGGGTTACTATAATGATGGTAAGAAAATAAAAATCAAAGTATGACTTTTTGAATTCTTGCACCTGTAAGAGAGCCGAACTCTATTTTCTCTCTGAAAATACCAGACAATTTTCACTACAAATGCTTAAAAATGAGCTTGCCTTATTGTAGAAGGAAACTTGTGCAATTTAGTAGAATTCACAAGAGCAAAATAAACCTTACAGCTAAGGTTCTTTTAAGAATGGAGGAGGGAATAATTGAAGGATTTGAATATTTAACTGATTTTCAAGGTCTTCAAAGCAGTAAATGCTCTACCCAGTTTCAGTGGGCTTAAGGTTTCATCCTCTGTCCTTGTGATAGTGCCTATATTGTCATAGGACAAATAAATCTGTATTTATAATGATTACATTTATTTTGTATTTCCAGTATAATAAAAATCCTGTTGCTTGCATACTCACTACCAATAGCAGATGTGATGTAGATGGTAAACTATAGACAACTATTTTCTTCTTGTTCATTCCTGACTTTTAAGTTGAAAATGGGAAAGTAGGAAAAAAAATTAAAAGATTTAGCAGCATGAAGGAATTTTTATGTGCATGCATTTTTGGTATGCATGCAAATTCCCACATATCACTGATAAGACTGTAGATATTTTTAATGTTTATGTATTCCTGAAGATAGGTTAATTTTTTTGAGCTGATATTAGAACGTATAATGCATTCCTGTATAAAAATATAAAATTAATTCAGTTGAATTGTATAAACTAGTAGTTGGAATACATAGTTTCAAATTTCTTATGTAAATTTTTAATGTGATATAGTTTGCAAAAGGTAATCCATAAAGCTTTTTACCAGATGATGTAAACAAAAATTATTTTTTCAAATTTAAACATTTAGTGTAGTAGAAATTGCATCATTGATAGTGGCAGAAGATAAAAACATTAGAGGTTAAAATCTGTCAGGTCTGGTTAATCAACAGACTCATTTATTGAACCATGAACACATTTTTATTTTCCATGACAGAATCATTCATTAAAATGAACATTGCACATAAATAGCCATGTCACTCAGATGGAAAACTGTAAAACATTTTTTCAGTATGTAGGGGTTTTTTTCAGTGTGGTATTCAGTCAAATATCATGTCACAACATGATTCTAAAAGAAGCACTGCTCCAAAACTTCTATCCAGTGAACATTCCCAATTGTTCACAAAAGAAGTTGTAAACTAAGGTAGCTTTCATTATATATACATATCCATATATAGTTATGTATAATTTTCAATAAAATAAAATGCAAAATGCTAGACAGTAAATTAATATTAAATTTTCAATTAGTATATTTTGAAATTATAATTACCTTGTTTTATGTCCAAGATTAATGGCTATATACAAATGCCAGTGGAATAGAGTATATTTAATTTGGCAGTAAACAAGCTAATAATTAAAGATTGTATCCCCTAGTTTGCCAAGGGTAATTAACACAATTCAGATAGAACTTAAATTCTTTTTAAAAAAAAAAAAAAACCAACAACCCAACAACCAAAAAAACCCCACACAACAAAAAATCCACCCCCCCAAAAAAAAAAAAAAAAACCACCCACAAAAACCCAGAAACCAAACTCCAGAAAATACCGTATTCTGCTCTATTCAGGATCTTTTTGAGTGTTAATCAAGTGGACCTGAGTAAATTGGTTTGGTTAAACAGTTGAACTACTCATTTTAATACATTATGAAAAATAGATTTAAATAAATAAATAAAAAGGGATCCTGAAACAGGGTTTGTGGTTCATGAATACAAAACGTTCTAGGGCAGTTCTGGAAACAGTTCCTCATAACTCATTTCTCTCAGAAAGAATATGTATTTGGTAGTGGAGACTTCTGAGCTACCAGGCTCTACTTCTCTTACCTAGGCTGTTGTCCTCTTTCCTCATGGGTATTTCCGTTTTCACCTCTGAAGGTCTGCTGTCATTGTGTAGGGTGTCCCAGGTCAGCTTTGGATTATGTCTCAAAATATGTCTTTTGCTTCATTACTGGACAAACTGAAGAGATGAAGTGGCCTTCAATTTGGCTGTTCTGGGTGCTTCTCCTTTTTTCTTTAGAGAGACAGGTGGAGTTTCAGAGAATTCAGAAGTAATGAGTGAGAGGGTTGCTTGGGAAGTTGGAGAGATGTATGGAGAGGGATTTAGAAGAGAGAGAGCTTCTAGGGGAAGTAGGTAAGGAAGGCACTTTGAGGCGTATAGACACTTGTGTAGGAGGAGACTTTGAGGAATGGTGAAGGAATTAATGAGGAAGAGATAAATAACTTTGAGACATTTGGGGGGTCTGGGGAAGAGGAAGAGTAATATTTCTTTTAATCTATTAGTAATTTCTAACTTGAACTCTATTTTGGCGTTCACATGACTCTTCTGTAGTTTTCCTCTCTACAGAAATGCACCCAGACATGTAATGGCATGCTGTCATTCTTTTTCTAAAAATTATTGTTTTGGAGAAGAGAGTGTCTACATCCACTAGAACTGTGTTTCCAATATTTGTAGAGCTATCGCTATAGGGGAGCTTCCGTTATTATCATTTATTTTTACTTATTGCTTCACTGGTGTTGGGATTCCAGGTGCCAAACTATAATCTTCATTCAAGTCAAGACTTTTCCAGAATTTTTGCATGTAGTTAGTGTCATTAAATAGAAAAGTTTTCCATAATGTAGGACTATTTTTATATTGAAAATTTCTTCTTCACAGAAGGTGGTAAAATAGCATATATTACAAAAGTAAACATTGTGGAACTTTTGACATTCATTCATCGTTATTATTGTCAACATTACTTGTAGGAACCATGTTACTAATTTTAAACTAGCTTTTATAATTCTTTTGTTAGGAAAAAAAATAGTATTTTCTTATCTCAGAAGTTGGTAAGCTTTTAACTTTTAAAAAGAAAAAGGAAAATTATCTCTTACAAATATTGGATGAAAGCTATATGGGTTTGCCTTATTACTATTGTTAACATTATATTAATTAAACTACTACAGTGAGTCCAAAAGTGTCGGTTGTAATTCAGTGCTGCTAGACTGTCATCTTCATGGTCGTGTGTATCTGTGTACTTCCTGTTCGATTCCTTGGAGTTGTGTGTTAATCTGCTAGGATATTGGGTACATATAACAAAGAATATACTAAAAGAATAGTTTGGAAATTTGAAGAAACAGTAGGTATAACTAATGTTTTATGGAGAGAGTAAGAGTTTACAAAATCCCACCAAAAAAGAAATTGGGGAGGAATTTTCCTTTATGTACAAGATCTTGTGGATCTCTCTGAAATCAGTACTGGTGGAACAAAGAGAATCCAAGTGCAGAACTTGATACATCTTTAGGAATTCAAGTAAAACCACAAATACCAACTATGTTACTTGTTAAAAGATTAATCAATAGAAATAATTCAGTATTGCTTATAATGTGTCCCATTTCAGTGACAATGAACAAACAATTTTCTATTATCAACAGATATAGAAGAAATTTGCACCTGGGAGCAATTAACTTCTTTACATGCTATATGATTTTATAACAGTAAAGCTATGGTTGACATTGAGTATCTAATAGCATAATATGATTCTGCACAAACCTATTAATAGATTTTGCTTCTCTAACATTTTGAGTCCAACCATCAAATGAATCATCCATCACAAGTCAAGTGCTTCCAAATCTATCAGCACCAATGTTTTTAAAATAAACTGGAAAAAAAAAAAATTAAGCAAGGAAATGTTCCCATAAAACTTACTTTAGAAATCATACTGTAGGTTTTAATTTAATGGGAGTCTTGACTACTAAGTCAATCATCATAATTGAAAATCATATTAGCACAAATAATCTTGGAATTGATAATATTTTAATGATGGATCTTGATACAAATGTGTAATTTACTAGAAGTTTTCAGCTTCAGATCTTTGCTCTGGCACAGATTTCTCATTAGTCTATCAAACAGAATAATACATATTTCAGATCATTGGGAAAAAGGTGAGAAAATCCTACTGCATCCTTTTAAGGATTTGAATTGTTTTTACAAGATTTCAGTGTTCTGTTTTGAAATGTAAACAAATATGAGATCTGACTAGTTTAAATTTTCTTTTCAGAATTCTCCTAGGTCAAAAGTTTTAAAAGAGTATTTGAATTCAAAACTGCATAAACTACAGTTACGACCTCTTTACATGTTGGGAGAAGTATAGTTCGTACTTCTTTTATGAAGTGGCTTCTGTGTCATTTAATTACTGCTTTATATGGTGATTAAATAAATCTCTTCAGTCTCTTTAGATAAGATCTAGGTAAACTGCACTTGTCATTCCTGTACAGGACTCTAAATTATTTTATTAGTAAATTTAAAAAAGCAACAAAAAACCCCCATCAACCAAACCAGTAGTTTATTATAAAAAGAAGTGGGATCCTTTTCCAGCACCATGAACGGGGAAAAAGCAGCAAGAAGAAAGTTGAAATGAGGTAATTATAAGCTTTTTTAAAAAACAAAACCAACCACAAAACCCACCATACAATTAAAACCCACTGTTTAATAGTATTTCAGGAGGTCTTTTACAAATATGAATTTTAAGCAATTAATTTGTAATCCAAATACAAAAGATAAATTCTTCTTTTTTATGATCTTTTTTAGACTTGTTATAGGATTATTAAAAATGTTGACCTTAAGATAGCAGTATTTGTGTAATTTATTAGGAAAAGAACAGAAAAATTATTTGATAAAACTCCAGTCCAGCTTTTTTCCTTAACTGTCCTAAGGAAGTAGTTCATGGCATGTCAGGATTTGAAGTGAAATCTATTGTCAGATTTCATTTAGAAACTTTCAGATGTTAATTTTCATGTTAAAATTGCATATATGTTTTTTACTTTTATGCTCTCAATAATGCTAGTATATACTTGTGGCTTAAAGGTCCCCTGAAAGTATCTAAACTTTACAATATGTCAATAGCATATTTTTCCCTTTCTGTGTAAAACATACGTACGTAGTAGATGAGATGGTTTGTCACATAACTCTGGTTTTTGTTTGCTTTTGGTTTTTTTTTTTTTTAAAAATCTCAGGACTCTAAAGAAATATGAATTTACTTTTAGGCATAATAATCTTCCGAATTATCTTTGTCAAATCAGTATGTTAATGTAGTTAAACTTCTAATTTAAAAGCAAACAAATGTGTTTACTGAAGCTTGTTCTCATGTGTTGTAGTTACCAAACTGGAAATATATTAAATGACTGCGTACAAAATAGTATAGATTTTGTGATAATGATATTCATAGAGTTTAACTTTTAAGCACGGTAAGTAGTTTTCTATGAAAAGCACAGTTGCATAAAGGTGTGTGCAACGTTAGCTGAGGTCTGTTGCAATTCCTACACACTGTCTTTAACACAGTAAATAAAAGTAATTTCAGTAACCTGTGGAGCTGTGGACAAGACTAGAGATCTATATCTGGAACATTTTTAAGAAAACAAATGCTCTGCTCACTTCTTTGGATGAAAAAAATTACTTTCAAATTTGAAACTGTAGAGGAAACTTTTTTAAGGACATGGTATTTCTACAGTTCCTGCTTTTCTGTAAATAGTAGAGAACGTCATCTCAGTTCAGACCTTGAGACATGTAACCCTAAACACACAAAACCCTCTGAAGGAGTACAACAAACTTGTTCTACTATAAGTCCAATTTAAAGAAAAAAAGGAGAATGTATTTAGGAAGACAAAAGCAGAAATGTAGAATTTACCAAATATATGTGAAAGTAACTTTCTGAATATCTTTGATTCAATTTCTTTCATTTTTCTCTAATACTGCTGAAGTAAAAAACCAGAATGCGCATATGCCTTAATTTCAGTAGTTATTTTCTGTGTAAAATATTGACTACTTTCAGCACAGATATCATCAGTCATAGAAGGAAAACCAGATGATTGATTATTAGCTTTAGGAGTTATAGAATATCTTAACAGCTTAGAGAAATAGAAAAACCTTCAAAGCCAGGAATAAAAATTACTTTTTAAATCCACGTTTTTGTACTTAACCTAAAGTGGCTTGACCATTAAAAGGCAATGAATTCCTGTTGGTCCACTTCAATTAATTTGTTGGTATTCAGATCTATTCAGTCTAAAGCTGGCCTTTCCCCTATGGCACCTACTTCTAAGACTTCTATTTTCAAGTAGTGGAAGGAATTGAGAATGGGAAAGGCAGTGATTAAGTTATTGCTGTACTTCATGGTTGAGTTGTTTGGGATTATTGAAAGTTGGCACCAATGCTAGTTTTCCTGAAACTCTGGACACTTACTAATTTGGTTGATTCTTTACATCTTGTGTGTGTGTGTATGTATTATGTCAGGGAATTTTCAATTCAAATTTGTGGGAATTTTCAGTGAATTTAGTACAGAGTGAATATGGCTTTCATGCTAACAGTACTTCATGCTGTTCCACTAGCAGGATTCCACCCTGATTTAGGGATATCTCTCCTGTATTGAGAAAGTTACTGTCTTTTCCGATTTTAAAAAATATTATTTCTCTCTCTCTGTCTTTGGAATCTACATAGACTCTTTAGAATGGAAGCTTGTTATTCTTGTTTTATATTTTTTTAATATATATATGTATTTATATATATACACACATACATATTTTGACAGTCTCAAGATAGTTTTAAAGATTACTCTATTTCTTGAAATTATATAGTCTCAGTTCTTGACAGATACTTTGGGGGGGAGCAGTATTATAAATGATTTTTTGGGGAAATGCAGGTAACCATTATAAGCCCCAAATTCAAAATTAGCTAAATTGCTTTTCTTTAATACAAAAGGTAACATCCAGACATCTGAAGATGCAAAAGGAGTGATCACATCATAAACTGGAGAATTGTGATCACGTGTGCTATTGGAAACAATAGTACTAAAATATAGTATACTTTCGTGTGTGGAGATTATATTGAAAGATGCAGATCTGTATATGACATCTCTTTATGCTATCTTAGTGTTCCTCAGCGCATGACTTGCATGAAATTCATGACTTGCAGTTGATATTTGAATATTCTAATTGGAGAGTGATTGTTTTTAAATTGCTACCCTAATTGTATTCTGAACAATGTCCTGTACCTGCCACAGAATGAAATGTACTCCACACATGGCACTCTGGTTTGTGTAAGTCATGCCTTCGTGGGTCTAAATTTTTGAGGTCTTACCTGCCTAAGCATGGGATCATGTTGTTCTCTTATGCATAGGTGGGACCCTGGGCCAATTTCTGATATGGTAGTTCTGATGGCCTGATTTAGCTGCTGATGCTGAAGGTTCTTCTTCTGTCTTGATAAAGATGTTGGTATTTGAATGATTAGTCACATCAAAGTATAGTGATTTAAACAAAAACCAAATTAAGGCAATACATATCCAAACTAATAGAATACATATGCTTGAGCTATTCCTTTGTACTTCACAATCACAGGGGCTGTGAATGTCTAGGCTTTCTCTGTGTCTACTTGCTTCTTGTCAGAGCACCACAGATATGATGTACTGGCTAGCTGCAGGCAGTTAGTTCCTTTTTGTTGGGTCCAGAGTGCTTTTTTTTGATGACTCCAGGTTTGTGCTTTGCTAGGTTGTTAGTGTAATCTTTCAGGCAAGTGCTTACATATCCTTGTCTCTAGCCCTTACTTGGACTAAGATAGGTGGAAAAAGGGAAACCTTTGTTCAATAAGCAATTTTCTCCTTGTTGGCTAGGGATTCATAAAATGGCTTTATAAATCCATGACTTCTGGAAGCTTTCTGCTGATAGTGATTGAGGGAATGAGAGACCTGTTCCAATATATTTAACGTGAGCGTTTTAGAAACTCACCCCAAAGACCTAGATTCACATTTCCATTCTGTTTTTTCCCACATAGGAAAGTCATCTGATAATATGACACATGGAGTTGTGTTCATGTTTCAGCTTAGACTGAGTTTCCAGCCTGAACTGGCCCTATAACTCAGAGCATGCATTTCATTTATTTGTTCTCAGTTTGCAATCTATATTGTTTTAAGAAGGGAGAAATAAGGTAAAAATGCCTGGAAGAGTTGCTTACTTCCTGTGAAGAGCAATTAAACATGGGAATGAAGAGGTGCCAGAAGGAAAGAGTGAAGAAGGGGGAAGAGGAGCAGAAAAGGTCTGGAGTATGCAGTGTGCTTGCAGACACTTGCAGACTGTCAGTATGAACAGAGTAAAAAGATAGCTAGACCTTTGCAGCATGGGGCGAAAAAGCTGCTCAGGGACAGGAAGGCCCTACAGTAGCGTTTGTTACAATCTATGAAGTCACTGAATCAACTAAAACTGATACTTCAGTTGGCAGCATATTCTTTGTGTAAAAACTTAACAGTACTAGTTTATATTCTAATAAAACCTGACTTCTCTGAATTTTGATCTTTTGGGGTCACTCAGTAAAGGAAAATGTCTAGGCACTTTCCCCTCAAGGTTCTGGTCAACATTTAGTCCTGTTATGGGTTCTGTCACAAAAAAAAAATCCCCTCAAAACCCAAATGCCAATAAAAAAAACCCAAACAAACATTCAAACAAAAACCCCAAAAACCTCCAGAACCCAAACCCACTTGAATAAAATTTATCTGCCTGCCTAGAGCTCTTGAAGTATCTTAGACAAGTTCTTACCTTTAATGAAATGCCAATATGTGTCAAATTCTTAAGACTATTTATCAAATCATCATACCTTGTGCAATAACATTAAAATAGAAGGGAAAGCTAATACATATTTACTTCACTGGGAAATCTAATGAAGTAGTAGTTCACTAGGCAGTGTGCTGGTTAATGGGCGCATAATTTAAAGATCTGCATACTCAACAGCAGCTTCAGGATATGAGATCAGCTGTGCTGTTCTTACGCTTGTGTATGTCATGTACCTTGGCTGTTGTGACTTCAGCTACTGACTGAATGTTCTTCAAGCCTGAGTAGTATGTCCAGAGTAATTGTTTTAAATTCATCTTATATTTTGTTGACTGTATTTTGCCATTTAGTGAGGCAGCCGCCCTGCCAAGTGGCCTTTCCACATGGATATTTTAGTGATCTCCTTAATCAGTTTGATGTGAAAATGCCCCAGGATTTTAGGCTTAGAAAATCTGCTTACTGTTTTGTTCTTTTTTGATACCTTTCACAATAAGTATTTTCTGTTCCAAAACTACGTTTGCAAAACTGACTTAAGCTTTTTTGCTTTGGCATGGCAGCAGCTTAAAGGTTATGTCAAGTCACATTTTATCTGTAATATATAGGCTCTTATAAGTCTTCTCTGATCAGATGTAGTACAGAAGACTTTCTGACTGGACACATGGATCTTGTGGTATAGTTTTTGAACAGCATTTGTCAGATTTGTCATGAGGATAAAGCTTTAACTCCTTCCCCTGCCCCATGTGTGTGTGCGCTACTGAAAAAAAAGAAAAAAAAGAAGAAAAAGAAACATTAATTGATCTAAAAGTCTGTAGCCTAAAATCTACCAGCCCCCCACCCCACAACATCTTCTCCTGCCCAAAGGAAGTTATTGGCAGAATCAACAAGCCATGAGTAAAGGCATCTGGGAAAGAAGCAGGAAACAGAGTAGCAGGTTCATACTTCTCACTGGCTTTCATCTAAGGCTTCCAAGTCTTTGGTAATGCAATCTGTGTGCAAATGATCTCGCATGACTCTCGAAACTTTGCTGTTATTAATCAACTAATTTCTCCTACAATAATGGCTTCTAAGAGTTTCTTAAAAATCTGGAAAAGATACTGTGCCATATGGATCCAAGTCAAGAAAATTGTTCTATTTTCAAAGGGGAAGAGCTGTGGCAGAAATAAAATAAAGCAAACCATGTATCAGATAGGGTGATTTTTGTGAGAAGCAGACTGACATAAAGAGGGGAGAAGAAACTAGAAGTTCTTTTGGTCCAGATAGTCACTGTGATTTCTGTGGGAGAAAGAAAAGGCGTAGTTCTTACAGTAACTATAAGAGATAGTACAGATAACTTTGGTGGTAGTGTCAAACAAGGTTGAAACAATGAAATTTGCAGAAGAAAATTCTAAGTTTTAGATGCCACGTAAATTTGCATGGAAAGGAAGAGAAGGAAATAAAAAAGGAATCCTTACTTGCTGGTTTTAAGTGGTGAGTTTCAGCTGTGACAGGCAGTGGGGAGACGGAAGCTCCTTCCTGAGTAGGAGATTTCAGTTCTCTTCCTCTAGTAGCTTTAGTTTATTTTTCTGGACATTTTTCTTCTGTGCTTGGGGTTTTGTTTTTTTTTTTTGGAGGAAATTTTATTTCAGCCTATGGTTCTTTAGTGGAGTGGTCATTCCTGTTGATTCAAGATATATTTAATTTTTCTGCTGTTCCTGATATGTTTGCATCTCTCTGCACTAGTGCAATTTATACAGTGTGACAAATTTGTTTTGAAAAATTCACAGGAGATACAAGAGTTACTGCTAGCAACCATCATGTACAATCTGTGGTGGTTCTTAATGAAGACTTGGTTTGATTTATATTTACATTTCACCCATTAAGATCTTCAATTGAACAACACTTAAAAAAAGATTTCCTGGCTACTGATTTGGAACCAAATTTTAACAACAGGAGTGTGGAGGGGTGGGGGGGAAAGAGGGATCATTGTAGGGGGTATATCAGATATGTTAATAAGCCGGACACTAAAAGGTACAGCAGTGCTTTAAATTGGAGAATAAGGAATGGAAGGTAAAGTGAAAGGCATGAAGACGAAACTGCCTTTTTTTACTAGCTGGCTTGCCAAAATGTACAGACAGCAGAAAAGTAATTCAACAGAAAGGCAGGAGGGTGTTTTCTGTTTTTTCTTCCTTTTTCATCTTAGTTAAACCTTAGGTGGACCCATTTAGTCATGTGTTTGCAAGACTTTATACGTAGCTGAAATGTTCATACGTGAAACCATTTGGAAGTAGGGACCTTGAAATTTGAGTTATGGAAAGCTTCCCTATTATGGGGAAAGAATCAAAACTTTGATCTGTTGAAGCTACTTACTATAAAACCCATTTATATAACTTGTTTTTTATAATTATCGTGGTCTTGCATTAAAATGTTTTAATAGGCGTGAACCTTATAAAATATTTGAAAAACAAACACAACTAGAAAAACAGCTAGCATGTCTGGGCCTGCCATGCTATGGAAACAGTCAACAAGTGAAATGGGTCTGATGCATGTAAAAAGGCATCAGACCAACAGCAGTGACAACCAGGGTTGGCAGCAGAATGACATGAGCAAACAGTAACAGTGTGATGTCTGTGAAGATTTTGCTACATTAATAATAAATAGATATACATAAATAATTATAGTTTTTGACAGTTTTAATAAGTCATCCAAGGAAAAAAAATCTGCATATTTGGAATTGAAAAACGTCAAGTTTAAGATGACAGAGGGAAAGAGGTGGTTGAGAACAGAGACAGGCAGCTTGTCTAAATATGTGTAACACTAAATACAGGTGATTATACTATTTGAAATTAAAAATAAGCTGTGATTCAGTTATTTTTAAATTGTTAGGCCTTCTCAGCTGTGAATTTCACCAGGTGCTAGGAGCAGTTGTAACAACAAGCATGTCATGTGTTATTTAAAAATAACTTTCTTAGGCATCAGTGGATATCTTTTCACTAAAGGAAGGCTGTTTAGTGTGGTGAGAAGCAAATTCCTCTTTTCTCTTTTCCCCATGTAATTTAAGATAGATTCTAAAACTGTGTAATTCAAAAGCAATAGCAAAGATTTTAAAAGGTTGCTTTTTTGAAATTAATATATGGATGAATTAGGCAACTGCTGTATATGCTATGGGTATTTTTCTTGTGGGTTACATCTAAAGCTGAATGAAGAAATACCCCTTTTGGCTTGTAAACCATATTTTTAGATATGATCTTGTTTCCCTTTATTGCATCTCATTGATCTCACTCATCTCACTGTAGCTTAAAGTACTGTGGAAATCAATAGGCAAAAATAGAAACCTGTGGTTTTATTTTTTTTACAGCAATAAGTCAACACTAAATATGTAGAGAACACTTTAAATATGTAAAACCCCCTTTGTTATTCCCTTGTTGGCCTGTACCAGTGGGATAAATTGGTTATTGTTCAACAGCTAAGTCAGGAGAAGCCTCAGAAGTCTTAGAGTAAATGAAGTTGTGCTGCTCTACAGGTCTGGTGTCCATGTTATCCTGGAGCCAGAAAAGACTGGTGTTGGAGCAGTGGTGGTGGTTGTAACTGTATCTGCTCCTCATGACATGCACTATAATGCAGGCCCGCCATACCGTAGTCCACAAGGTATGCCAAAGTTTTACTAGGGCCAATGTGAGTCCAACAAACAAGAAGGAAGACATTATTGGTATCTGGAAGGTGATCATACCACCTCACTTCCTCTGTCTCTTGTTTCAGAAGATGATAGCAAAAGAGTCCTCTTCCAAATTTATTATTAAAGTGAATATGTCTGTCTTTTAGGTGCTTGGCACTGAAAAGATAGAAAGGGCTTGTTAGGTTTATGTTAAAATAAACAAAGAATATCTTATAAATACTTACAAACTTCAAAAAAGTAGCTTTTAAGTAAAGGTGGGTCAGTTCATTATCACAGTATGATGTGGTATCTCAGGATCTCATCTTAAGAGGGTAGTCTAGGTTTTGATTGGCAGAAAGTAGAAAGGTCTAATATATCATTTGCAAGCTATTTATTGGTTGTGATTTTTAGTAATGGCTAGACAAAGCTCAGCTCAGATAAGCTTATTTAGTTGTCATACATGTCAGGCCTCCAGTTAGCACAAGATTTGCTAAAGAGGTATGTTGTTTTAGTTAAAGATGTGACAAAAAATAACTCGTTGAGATGATACTTAAACATCCAACACCCATAAATTTTAGCATGTTTTATTTTCATGTCTTGATTTGCAGTTTTATGTGAGAAATGCTAAACTTAGGAAGAAAACCTAATCTCCCTTTTAATCTTTGTGAATTTAAATGCTGTCACCTTTCAAAAAGCAGAAACAGATAAATCTGTGTGTGCGTTTTGGTGTGATGCTGATGTTACTATGATTGTCACTAGACTGAGAAAGTTTGTTCAGTGATGTGAAGATCTTGGAATACTAATGTAAACTTTCAAGTATCAGATCTAGTACATTTTCAAGAGCACCTCTGTAGTATTGTGTGTGTGTTCATCTGGCTGTGTCTGAATATACATGAGCTGCTTTACACTCTTAAATATTGCAGTATGTTTCCAAATGTATTTGACAAAAATGTGAAAGCTTTGATCCAATACTTTAATTTCATCATACATTTGATCTTTTGATAATTGCAATTACTTTCTAGTATACTCATATCCATATTGTGTATAGATGAAAGAAGCACGTTGTGTTTGGAAAGGCATAATAAAAACAACACAAAAAATGGCCTTGTATCTCTGAGAAGAATATGCAAAATATGAGGAGCAAATTATCACAAAATGTATTTCTCAATAATTCTTGATTGCTTTTTAGTAATGGCTGGAGGGAGTTTTTAGAAAGTGAGTTACATGTAGCTCAAATACAAAGCTTTAACTTGCAGTTGATTCAACTAGAGTTAAGTTATGGAGTTTCTGTTTTTTTATCTGTGCATTGATTGGTCACTGCCACCTCATAGGAACCTAGTTGATTGTCACAGAGAACGTGTTAGCTAAATAATGAGTTAACATTTATTGCTCTTATCATTACTCAGTCACCAGCTTCTTGTTTCCCTAAGAAGGTCACCAAGAGAAGCTAGGTTTTTTTATGGCCCACAGCAGTCTCTGGCTTTTTGTTACCCAGTCCATACATACCTCAGCCCTGCTTGGGGTTTCCTGTTTCTCAGACAGTGGTCCATCATCCCTACTGATGCTATATTTCATGGATTCTGACTGTTATATGAAATACGGTAGTTCTTCCATTGTATACCTTTACTGGTGGTTTACTAGGTTTCTTGCATGAGTGAAAGAGTTAATACATCTCTAATGGCAAATACCTGTTATTTACTCAGAAAAAAACCTGGTGTTTAATGTTTGACAGAAAATACTCAGTAGTTAATGAAAAAACTGCATTCTTGCTACTTGTTACCATAAAAATTAGTATTACAAGCAAATGAAATCAATAGTGAAGTTATGCTTGACCCAAGATGAGATGCTAAGAGATGTTCATTTTGGAAGAGCATTGGTGTGTGGAAAGTTATGTGACGAATATCACTGCTCAGCCTTTTGTAAAGGATATATGTTATCTAGGATAACCAAAATGATGTTCATTTATCTTTAAATCACTAAAGTTTTCATTAAGGTTAATTGCAGTGGAAGTTTGAAGAGTCTGTACAAAGATAATTAGAAAAGACAGACATCTCAATAATTTTTTTGCTAGATCTTATAAAGAACTCACTTCAATAGTTAAATGATTTCTTAAATACTTAATTGAACTAGAAAGTTTTCAGGAAATTAACCTCTGCTATTAAAATGTAACTTGTCACATGATTTTTCATATATAGCTAGCTGAATTCTGGCTCTAGGTGTACACCCCAGCCTTAATTCTAGATTTTCTACAAATTGAAGCCCACATAACAGAATATTTTATCTTTAAGCTTTCACATAGATTGCCTCATCTGTTGAGTAGGTAATTTTTCTGTCTTGTGCACTGAACAGATGTTTACAAAAAGTACCCCAGTGCTTTCATGACTCCTTTAACTGCCACTTTGCTTTATGCGAAGTTTATGTCTACAGATTGCTACCTGTAAAAAAAAAAAAAAAAAAAAAACAAACCCAAAAATTGTCTAGCTTTCCGACCTTAGTTACAGCAGAGAGGGAGACCTATGTTCCTTGCTGTGACATGTTTATGTATTGGGTTTGCTGCATAGCTTATACCTTTCTGCTATAGGTTTACTAGTAGTAGGACTTCTTGTCTTATCTGGTCTGGATATTGAACATCATTGTAAGACAGTGTAGCTAGAAGATGGTTAGGAGCAACAAAACCTGAAAATCCTAACCTTTAAGATTATGGGAATTTTTTTTTAAATGTTAGTCTTTAACACTGTGCATATATTTACTTTTAGATAAAAGTAGTCCTGTAAAACTCAAAGGAACTACCTTAGTAGTAGTAATTCCTTAGAATTAAATATACACATCTTCACTTTTCCTTTGAAATGCTCAATAATTACTAATACTGACCTTTGTAAGATGATTTTCATTTTCTTTTAAGAACATAGACATATTTGGCTTAAGCTACTTCATGTGTCCTTTCATTTAAAATCTAATTGCTATCTTTGGAAGTGGGATTTATCATGATGGCAATAATAAGATTAATTGTAGAAGTCCAATTGAATGCCACTGTAATTGGGAATGAAGCTGTTTACTTCCTAGGCATGTATTCCCCATCAGAGCATGCTATTTAGTGTGCATGTATCTTCCTTCAGTGAAATTAGACAAGTTAATTGTAGTATTTACTTAATAATTTACATGTAGCACACACAGAGAAGCACTAGATAGCCAAAAATACAAAGCAATTAAAAATTCATTGTCATCAAGAGAAAGAGTTTGGAAATACCAGAAGAGCGTGAAATCTCTGAGGATAACTCAAGAAGTAGGGTGGTGAGTATCTGAAAGAATCTCTTGCCTAGAAAGGTTGGACCAGATGATCCTTGAGGTCCCTTCCAACCTGGTATTCTATGATTCTATGAAAGAAAGAGGCCTGAGGGGGTGTGTACAGCGAGATGAGTGTATGAGGGGGAATGGGAAAGCTGGAAAATGGAATGAGGTAAAAAGAACCAGGGGCAGAAAAAAGGAAACATTACAAGAGTCCATTTTCAGCGTTTTTTGCCTTACCTGTATGTTAGAAGTACTGCATTACTACAGAGCAGTATGCTTGCTGCTTTTAAATAGCACAACTCTATGTATAATAATCATCTTTGAGTTTGCAGTAACTGTTGCTGCTCATGTCACTTCTGGATAGTTTTCAGAGAGGTCATGAAATGCACCTCTCCTCCCTCAAAAATAATACTGACACACTTTTGTATTATCAAAAAATTATTTTAGCGCTGGCAAATTTGCCTATTTTTTACTTCTCCAAAGAAGGAAAAAAGTAAAATTGGTGATTTGCATGCATCCCCTTCTCCCTGCCCCCACCACCCCCCCGCCCCCAAAAAAAAGCACACCAAGGCACACAACCAATATAAAAAACTTAGGTTAAGAAGACTGAAGTTTACCTAACACTGTGGGACTTCCATTTCTGATCAGGGCCTTTGGAATTACAAGGCTTTTATATGGTACTCCAATTAATAATTGTTTGGACAATTCTTTATTTCTCAGGAATTTTAATGCGTAGTTATCCCATACTATACCAATGCAATTACTGTGCCAGCATGCCAGTAGTATAGTAAATTTGGTTGATAATCTTTACATTTTAGGTATGTTTCTAACTGGCTACACTTTCTTATGTTTAGATTTCCTATATAGTCCCATATACGTTGAAAGTAACAACCCAGTGTAGAATTAAAATTTTTTTTCATGAGATTTAGTTCAGTTTTTCAATTGAAGTATGATTTCATTTAGTCAGGAGCAGTCATGAAACAGCAATTGTTTTGGCTATCAATATTTTACAAGACAATCTCAAGGTCACTTTAAGCATGTAAACCATTTTACTCACTATTTTTGACTAATGACTACAATTTGCTGTCACATTAATAGTCTGACACTGGGAAATCACAAAAGCATAACGTTGGAAAATGCAGTTGGTTAGATTTTTTCACTGCGATGCTGATATGATTTGAAGCACTTGGTGAAAGAAGTTGCAGTATTGTGGGTCTCTAAATTATACTTCTGTACAGTAGCTGTTTTTAAAAGAGTGATTCTTATTTAAAACAATAAAAAAGTAGCTTCTGTTAATAATATTGCAGCAGCAAAACCAATATAGCATATATTAGAACTTCACAAACCTTTTCTTTGCTGGTGAATGGTTTTGTCGTTTGCCCTTATGGAATCTGGATGTAGATACACTTCATGGTTTGGTTTTGTAGTAGAAATTTGATGTATTTCATTAAACTACAAGATAATGGTAACTAAATATTTTAAATGCTATTGGTATTGATTTTCAATTGTTTGCTTAGGAAAGAGCTTTGTCTCACTAGAGTGTTTTATGCTGCTGCCATGAGTTTTACATTTTCTAAAGTTAAGTAAACCTTATCCTTGCTAGCTTAGTTTCAAAATATTACTACTCTGGAATGTAAACTGGTACTGATCACATTTGAAGGACTTCTTACATATAGTATTAAACAAGTTATAAAGATTACATAGATGGTTTACGGGTGCAGAGTTGGTCACCTGATACATCGGGAAAGTTCCACAGCCAGCAGCCACTGGAGAAATTAATCCTCTCTCAGTAGGAACAGGACCAAGTTTTGTGCTCAAATTTCCTGTTCAAGTGAGATGTTCAGGTCTTTCTTCCCATAAGTATTTTATTTGCTTAATGACACTCTCTTGGACTGTCAGCCATACATTTCTTCTGTAGTCTTTTCTTAAACAGTGAGACAGGGAGGACCTGATCTGTACTTAAGTCCTAGAACACAAGACATATCAGATCGAACCTTGTTAGTGTAAAGATTTGCTATTATTCTGCAGGAGTATTTAAAATTCTGATATGAAAAATGTTATGTACTCTTTAGATTGTTACAACACTTATGTACTCTCTTAGAAAAGTGTAAAACCTGTTCAAATAAGCACCTTCTAGGTGTTATAATATTTTCAAGTTTTTGCTGAAGGACCTCTGTAAGAGAACTGAATTTTTACGTTTGTACAATGAAGAATGTCAGGGGTGCAACAGAAGCAGTTTTAGTAGTCCTCTGCACACCACTGGAAGTGACCGCAGTTCTTGTGGATTATGCAACGCGCCTAGGTATCCTACTTAGTCGGTCTGGATGGCTTTGCACCTCACTCTCTGGATGGCTTTGCACCTCACTCCTCAGTTAAGCAGTCTGGATCTAGCCCTCAGGATACTAAAGCAAGGTTTGCAAGATGCATCAGTGGCTGTCCATGCACTGAAATGTAGCAGTGCGTCACTAGCATCACCCTTGAGACAATAGCTGGGATGCTCTGGGGTTTTGCGAGTTGCATTTCTGAAGAACTGTATTTTAGATTGCTTATGGTTATGACTGTACACATTGGCTGGGTAAGGAAAGATACACAAAAATCTTTACAGAAGATGACTATTAGCAGTATTCAAGAGCCTGAGTAATTCAAAGTACTTTCTATACCAACATTAAAAAACAAAGTAAATTGCATTTCAAAAACATTATTTACATGGACATTTTCACCATTTTAAAGCTACTATGGAAAAATCATGTTGCTTATAAATTTTCTTCACTCATTTAGAGGACTAGCAAGCAGTTAGGTTTTTAATTTATGCTCAGTTTCTAGCAAATTCCATTTTACTACATCCTTTGTAGTTTAATTCATTGGTAAAATCTCCCAAATTTGAAAAGGCATAGCCTTTCCTAAAGCTAATACAATTTTTGTTTTAATATATTGCAGGAAAATATTAACTTCCTTGATTAAGGTGCCATTTCATTTGCTCCCCCCCATTTATTTTAAACACTTTGAGATCTGAGCCTTTTTTTTAACAAATGTGGCTTATGCATATACATTGAAGAAACCTTTTATTCTGTTATTCATCATTGTTGTTTATTCACACTACTCAATAATAAATGCTAAATTCATTAAACCTCTAGAAGAACATACCATTGTTGATACTTATTTGGCATTACCTAAAGCATAGTATGTTCACTATTCTGTTAAATAGAGAAAAAGATAAAAATATATAAATACACCAGTTAGAAAAGTTGTCTAATTTTATTGGGCAAAATGTTGGATCTCCCACCAGGCTTCATAGGAAACCTTGAAAGTGATTATGGCAGTCACAAAAGTTAATTAGTTTTGTTACTGTGTTCTGTTAAAATGTTGCTTTAGGCAGTGTATTCTGAACACAGAATCTTTACCCATTTTGGTTTTAGAAGATTTTGAGATTCCTCTTGTGGTAGTAGAACAGTGTTGTGTCAGCGCTACAGATGAACAAACTGGTTGGATTTTACACAAATGCAATTTCTACCTAACTGTTGTTTTGTGATCCACCTCACTATGTGAAATACTTCCAGCTCCTTCCTTTTAACTGTGATTTAAAAATAAAATATTTTATCTCAAAAATTTCATAAACTTAGAAGCTTATTTTGCGTACATTACAAATTAATGCTGTCGTCTTCCTCCCCATACAAAGAGTGCTTATGTGTTTTCTTCTTTTTCCTAGGTGAGTAACTGAAGGTTAACAGAATTCCTGGTTGTCAAGTATGCTTAATGCTTTTCTATAGTATGCTGTGGGTAAGTAAGAAAAATATTACATATTATTTTGTTTGTTTTTTTTTTTTAAATGAACACATAAGCAAAAATGAATAATTGGTAATAACTTCAGTGGTGTTTTAATCAGTGTCATAATTGGCTACTATATTAACACTATGTAAAAATCTAACGGATTTGAAAAGGTATTTTATATGGAGAAGCTTGGATGGTAGGCATTATTCAGTTTTGTAGAATTTTCTGACTGTTCTGTCCTTTCGTCATTTAAATTACATTATTTAGGGTACAGTTGCAAACTTTGAGAAGTCTGTAGATGTGAAAATGTTTTGGTTTCTAAAGGAAGACACGTACATGAAAGTAGACTAAAATTCACAGTTGTACAAATTAATTCAGGAAATGATTTCACAGATTTAAAAAAACTGGTTTGTGCTTGTGGCTACTGCGTTTATGAATAAATGTGTTGTATTTTGAATTTTGTTAATGGTCAACATAATGCTTTGGGGTTACATTGGTTCTGCAGAAGTTCTTGGGAAAATTCTTGTTTGTGGTATAATATTTCCTAGTTGTTAATTACTCCTTAGTTGTCATTTCCATCTTTCATATGTTGTTATAACTGGAAAAACCCCCCCCTTTTTTTTTTTCTTTAAGACTTTTAAACAGAATGGTTAACTTATACTGGATTTACGTTTTATCAAGCACTGGGTGTATGATTGGGAAAAACTAGAAGCAAAAGCTTTTGTAGTAATCTTGGCCCTACTGGAATTCATTGTACAATATTACCAGCAACTCCAGTGGCCACAGTTGTTTCCATTGGAATTGTCTTTCACATCAGTCAGAAATTAACAGAAACACAGCTGTACATAAATGCATTAAAACACTTTAAACCTGTAAAAATCTTAGTTCTGACTTCACATAAATTGGAATTTATTTAAATGCTAATTTAAATACTTAGTTTGTGAGATAAATATCTAAAGCCTGCAGTGTTAACTTCGTGATTCTTTTTTCTGAAAGTAACAGTGTAGTGTGAATGTGGATGCCTGGATTATCAAATGCCTGGTTGGTTTAAATATTTTTAGAAGGAAGAAAGTATTTAAAATATGCCTGTGACATTGTTCTCCTAGATTCTCTTGGAAGCCTGATATGCGCTCTACCAGTAATGCTTTTCTGCTTTATATGGTAAAACTAAAAAGCATGGGTTTATTCAATGATACTTGTACAGTAATATTCATACAATGTGAAAATAGCATACTTCTAGGAAATTTTTGAGATTTTTTTTAACTTGGAAAACTTAAAGTTCATGTAAAGAATGCTGAATAGTAGCATATGATGCACAGCATGTGCAAATAAGAATACATGAGTACAGAAACACCTAATAATCATGCATTCAAAGCCTCAAGGCAGAAAATTTATATTAAAAATGTAGTGAATGAGGCTGATTCAGGATGCTGGGCATTCATTTTGTTATGGCTTCTTTATTTTGGCTATACCATTGTTTGTCAAAACTCTGACTGTTACTCTGCAGTTAATCTGTTAATCTTTCTCTTTGAATGTTAAAAAACCTCTACAAAAGATGAAGGGAAGGTTAGATATTTTGTGTATTCAGGTATGTCTGGTTTTATATTCTTAGGTAGCAAGTTAACTTTTCAAGAACTAATAAAACACACTTGAAGTTCAGATGTCTTGTGAAAACAATAAGCAATGTTTTTCTCTCATTTGAAAAACCTTGTTTTTACAGAACTTGTCTTATCAAATCTCAGACTATTTACTTCAATTGAAATACAAGGAATAAAGTGATAAGCCTCACAGAAATGAATGGAAATCTTGCTTTCCAAGGGTCAGTAATTCACCCTATATGAAATTACTCAGTTTTGTATTATTTTCATTCAGTGATTCCTTAGATAATAGCTACAGTGTATAGACTACTGATTAAACCAAACTTGATGCAAATGTGTATGTAGTTTGCAGACTTGAGAGGTATTTCATGTTCATTTCTAAATACCTGGATATGTCAATCTACCAAATGAAGTAACTGAATTTTAGTTTGTCTGTTTTCTGCATCAGTTCTGTTGTTGGGAACTATTCACGGTTACGTGTATCTTTATATAGGCTTAAAGCAGGTTCACAAGAGGAAATACTGAGGTCATGCATTTAAATACTAGGTTGGATTCTACCTAGAAACTTTGAAAAAGGTAGTACAGGAAAAAGAAAATTAGTATGGAATGCAAAACCAGTTCCTTCCTCTATCAGCAATTTCTAACATAAAAACAGTATTTCCAAAAATTTTGCCTTTTTATGGCAGTATTAATTAGCTATTGGAGAAGCCTCTGACAGTATAAGACTAGTCCCAAAATATTGGTGACTTAGATCTCTTGAACGTAGAATAGGTTCTATTTTTCTTATATGTTCTGTAGAAATAATCTGAATTGCATTTAATGAAGCTCGAAAGTAATGCAAAAGGAAATGAAATTTTAACTTAAATCTGTTAATAAACAGTATTAGCAACAAATCATTTTGAAAATACCAATGCCATTTTTATTGCTACCTGATTAAGTAATTGTACTTAATGTCTAGAGGGTTATACTGTGTTTTCTAAATATAGAAGTCTGTACGTAAGATGAGCTATATCTTTAAATTATAGCTGCTTTAAGTTTCTACAGGAATGACATCTTCTGACAACTTGATTAATTACGTTAGCTTTGTTTACATGCTAAAATTATTCTTTATATCTTTCTTTGAGTGGACTTGTATTAGTAACTACAGTGGTAATGGAAAACACTTCCTTTTGTAAATATTAGAGATGTTTTACTTTGCTGTTCTTAAGTTGTAACTTCCATTTTTGTAGCCGGGTTGGTATTTCTTCTTGGTTCACATAAAACTTGATAGGAACTCTTCATTAGTTTATAGTTAAAACTGATTAGATCTTCAGTTCTATAAGAACAAATTGGAGCATATCTATCCTTCCATCCTACTGTTCCTCCTCTCCCTCCTCCCCCAGCCCTTTGAGATTGTCTCATGGTGTTAATTGAACCAATAACTGCTGAAAACAGGGGCATCTTCCCAGATCTTTTCAGGAACAGGTTTAAAATTCAGCTGACACAAGAGCAGGCATTGCACTTCCTATCAAAACCCAGAGGCATTGCATTCATGCTCTCTTCTGCAGCTACAAAATCAGGGTACAAACGATACGATTTCTGAAGTACCTCAACAATTTGAGCAGTCAGAACTATGTCTAATGAGAAAGGTGTGTTTAAAATATAGCTTGATAAAGGATTTTCCCTCATCTGCAGGTAACTTTAATACTTCATTATTTGCCCCAGTTTAAGATGAAATTTGAATTTAGCAGGCTTTTGAGCACTATGACTGTGCCTTGGTTTATTCTGGTTGAAAGCAGAATAAACTAAAGAAATAAATAGTCTAGTGTTTTGATAACCTATTACTTATTCTTTTTGTCTTGGAGCTGTGTTTTGGTGTGTTTTTTTGGTTTGTGTTTTTTTGTTGTTGTTTGTTGTTGTTGTTTTTCCCTCTAGATGAACATGCATTCCTCATTTAAAAAAGGGCTATTTCTTACCCTTTTATTCCTGAGGCAAATAAATCCTTTAGAATGTCTGCATTGTACTTCAAAGTGAGGCAATAAAATAGGAAGTCTAACATTTTAGACTTGATAGATTTAAGTTTCTTTTATATGGAAGTACTACTTGTAGAGCATTTTTGAGATCTCACCACTTAAAAATCAAATCATTTATTCAATAGTGTCTGCAAATCTTGTGAAACTAAGATCAATTTGAAGCTTGTCAATTTATACACTTTGTAGGGTACAGTTTTTGGCACCCGTTATGGAAATACTTTTAGTATCCCTAACAAAAACTGTTCTTTTGTCGTTTTCTTTAAATACTTTTTTGGTAATATCTACATACTCAGAAGAAGGTCTGTGTAATGTGCTTAAAATCACAGATTTTGTTCCTATCAGTTGCTGGTTTGTGCATCAAGTGTGGTTTTCTTCTTTGAATACTTTTTTATTACCCTGATAAATTTTCTATACATGCTAGCTAGAGCTTAGTAGCAATGGTAATTCACAGTGTGGATTAACACACCTAGAACTTAGGATAATTTTGTAGTGTTCCATTGGAAGGTAACAAGTTAGCCTTTATAGTGGCAAGTTAAGTGGCATGGAGACTGCATTTAAATAAGTCATACTACCTGTTTGTGTGTCTGTGAAAATGATTCTATTTGGGGTTTCCTGTGCATGTTATCTGCTATGAAGTAGATGACTTGAGGGCAGCCCGGGGAGGAATGGAAAGCAAAGAGTAGAACAGCACAGCAGATCAGTTTGAACAAAAAATTAGGAAGACTCGTTTAGTCAAGCTGAAGATCTGAAGTGGAGGCAATAGCAACTGAAAATGTATATGCATCGGCTGACAGACAAGACTTGGGGCTGGAAAGCTGGGAGGTCCATAATGGCAGTATTAGGACTGGGAGCAAGCGAGGCTGGAAGAGCATCAGCAGCCCGGTTAGGAACAGGAATGGGCACTGGGGCTGGATGGGGCAGGGCTGAGGGTAAAAGTGCAGAGGAGGGGCGAAGGGAGAAGCTTAAGCCAAGTAGTGAGCTGGCCCATGTAAAACAGAGAGTGAGGCAGCTTTGCCTACCTGGTGGGCTGGGAATGCAAGCCGGCATGCTCAGGAGTGATCTTTGCCCTCCGCTATCCTGGAAGGTTGATTCTGGTCAGCGGCATGGTATGAGCTGCAGCTTGTTGGCCAAGGGGCAAAGAGCCTGCAGAGTTTAAGTTTAAAGAGGAAAATATACAGCATGGGGTTTATGATAGTGCTGCTGAAAGAGTTCATGTTTATTGCTAGCAGCTTTGCACATAGATATATGATGCTAAATATTTTTCCATATCAAAGCTACCATGTAATGACAGCCTGTGTTAAGCAGAGTAATTACTAAGAGAAACTTCACAAAGATTTGTCATGTCTACAGGATATTTCTATGCAGTGAATGGAAGCTGTTGCTAGGGGCACGGTGTACTTTGTCTATGATCTGCAATTTAATTGAACGTCTTGTTATGTTTTTGTTTTATTACTTATAGCACAGAAAATATGCTATGTGACTTTCAATATAAATAAAATATATTATCCTTTATTTAGCTTGCAAGATACAGTGCTGTGCAGGAGTAAGGTGATAACAAGAAGGCAGGGAGGGAACATAAGCTCACTGAGATGGTATTCACTGGGAAATAAAACAGTGTGTTGATGATATAAAGGCTCTTGATTTGATGTTAAAGGAATAAAGTAAGTAAAAGTGTGGTGTGTTTTTTTTTTTTTTTTTAAAGATACACATCTTCCAGAAGACAGAAGGTAAACTTCTACCTGGGTTAGCTCAGGAAGGCAGCTGAGCAATTGAGCTGCCACAGAATACCTTGAATTGAAGTTGCTTGTCGTTCTTGCAGAAAACCTCTAATCCACTTTGTACTCTGCAGGAATCAGGATAGAATGAAAGCTATTAATTTACAAAGCTGCCAGTTTGGACAGCCTCTCTGGCTACCTGGATGCTCTTTTCCATGATGCTCATACACTTTTTCAGTGGAGGCAAGTACAAAGCAAAACTGGCTGACTTGCAGAACTGTGCTAGTTAAGTGCCTGTTTTGGTGATGGTGACTCTTGAGAGTGAGCTGTTGTTTCTCCCCACATTCCTCTCCCCAGGCTCTTTCTGTTCTGCTGTGTTATAGCTTTCAACCAGGGAAGCCAATTTTCTTCCTTCTCAACTGCCTTCCATGCCTTACTTTATATGGATTATTTAGTTCTTCCTTTGAAAAGGAAGGAAGCACAAATCTGTTCAACAAGGAATGAGAAAAGATTTATTCTGCTTATTTCTGTCCAGGAATTTCTGTGTCAGTCTTCTCTTTTATGTATAAATAGTTAAATGTGTGAGGCCACACAGAAAGGTGGATCAGGTAAACAATTTAGTAGTTTCCTTATTTGCACTGCGTGTGGAAAGATTGAGGAAAATATTGTTTTAGGAAGTGCCAAGTGCTTCAACAGGATACAGAGGCTTTCCAGAGAATAGTCAGCAGTAGCAGGCAACTTGTGTGTATGTGGAGGCCTGAGATTCAAGTGCTGCTTCTGTGTCAGAGGAGGAGCCAAAACATGGTTCTTCTAAATGCAAGATGAGGATCATAAGCAATGTACTGTTAATGTTGATGTGGAGTAGTGTTCTCAGTGTTTTTGGCCAGAGATTGGCCAAATCTAGTTTGGATTAGAGAAATATTTTCCAAACTGTTATGTTTTCCATAATAACATTAACAGCACTAAAAATTAGTGGACTTTGAGAAATGGTACTTTGTTCTCAGAAGTGCTATTTTTTTTTTCCTTTCTGGAAAATTCATGATTGATTCTGCTCTCACGTTTCAACAAATCTAGTAAAATTTTACATGGAGCTTTATCTTCCTTCATATCCTACTATACTATAGATACAGTATGTCTAGTATCTCTTAGCTTTTTAACATGAGAACTGTTCTTAAATATTTTTGACTGTAAAAATATTTTAGACTTTTCCATAACATTTGCAGTTACCTACATCGGATTTATTTTTTGCAGGCTTGCAACCATGAGCTAAGGGTAGAAAACTGTAAGCAACTTAATTTTGTTGGGTCAGTGTCATCCAGATCTGTGATTTCTTATTTGTAATTTCTTCTAACAGGCAGTTAGATAGTGTGTTATCCTAAGTACCTAGTTAAAGTCTGTCTAGTAAGCATGTCTGTAAAACTGTAGTCAATGAGAGGAGCTTTAATTTATTGTCAAATCAATGACATATTTGTGTTATGTAAGTTACTGTTTAGGTCTATATAGCTTCCAGGAAAGGAGAAAAATGAAAATCACTAACATTAAGGAAAATGAGAGGCGTACACTTTATTTATGTGTAACAAACCTGGTTAAGGTTCAGACTTTTTCCTCTGATATAGGTTTCCTTGTGCTTTTTTTTTCCCTCCTTTTATTGTGCCAGGTGGTTTTACTAACTCTTTTCTTTTTTCCTACTAAACAAGCTGGATGAATGGGATCGTTTCACTTACTGCTTTTTTAGGGAAGTAATAACAGGTTTCAGACATGAATGTGGTCTCTCTAATATGGTCCATTAAACAGAATGAAAACCAATGCCCTTTTTGATGATATTGTGTATGGTTTATTAATAAAATGTTACCCTCTGATTGTGAATATATTTAGGCAAATTGTTTTGAACTCAGTCTGGTTGACTAAAAGCACTGATATACAGTTGGATGCATTTACTGAACTGGATTCAGCCCAAGGAACTTCCGAGATTTTTATGGGAGATAAATGTAAAAAGCTAAGTGACCCCGTGTAGATCTACTTTGTTATTATTTTGTATGATTATACTTCATATGCTTATAACTCTTATTGGTTGGAGGGTGTACTTTTCTAAGTGAATTGGTATTACTCCTCCTTGTAAGGTAAATTATGCTAGTTATAGACTCTTTCATAGCTCTTCATTAGACACTATTTCCATTTTGTCCTTAAAATGAAATTACTGCACTTGATGCAGTATTGTAAATATATATAATGCAATTACATTTTCTTGTCACATGCTGTAGCTGCTTAATCCAGGGCCCATAATCTATCAGTAGGAACCCTTAATGGGAAAATTATATTTGACTGAACATATTTTCTGCTTCTGCTGTCTTTTCTCTCTACAAATTCTGACACGTTCTTTTCTACCTTTCTGGTTTGCTTCTTTCCACTTCATCATCTTTTAGGCTTTGTAACAATTCTTTTTCTACTTTTTATTCCTCATTGTTCTCACTGCAAATTTTAATTTTCCTTTCTCCTTTTCTGTATATGTTAGCTTTATTTTCTTGACTGCTTTGTAGCTTCACTGGACAGTAGGAAAAAGTAATTGAGACTTTAATCTTACAGTAAGCAATTCTATCACTCTTCGAGGGCAGAAGTGACTCACAGTACAGAATAAAGCTGTGCAATATCACACTTATTTCATGGATTAAGTAGTGCTAAAGTGTTCACCATGTTAATGCTAAATAATTAAGAAGTCAGAAGTGATCTTAACTTGCTTGGTCCAATGGCAACAGCCATTATACTTTTTAATTTTTAAATTTATTTAAGCTACAACAAAAACATTAGGACACTTGACAAGTCAGCTAAAGTCTAATTTGAAAAGTTTCTCCTGTTTTTGGATAGAGAGGTGATCACTTTCTGGTTTTGATTGTGCTTTAATATAAGAAAAGTCTTGCTTGAAGGTCTTTCAGATGGAAAAAGTTTGTCAAAATGAGTTAAAAACTCTTATTACTACTGCTTCTGATGAATAACTTGGTTTCCTTGAAGGTAAAATAAGACAAATTAATAAAAAGTAGAAAAGCAAAACCAGAAAAGGTACCTTTTATTTATGCACTGACATATTTGCAGATGTTGTGCTAGAGTAGTAGAAGCTTAGCACGTGGATTTACTACCTACTAAAAGCCAAGGCATACACTTGCCAAGATCAAGCCATTTTAGGGTACAGACTAATTATTTCTCTAGCAGGTAAATGTAGTTGTTTAAAATGGTGCCACCTTACTAGTGATTGCCACCTTTGCAGCTGAATTAATGGGTTGTCTGAATGGTGGTGTTCAAATCACAGTATAGCTCCTAGCAAATCCAAAGAACTTTGTGCTGAAATGACCAGAGTCAATAATGAGCATCTGGTGCAGTAAATTTTCAATCATTCCAGCTAGCTGTGCCAGAATTCATCTTTCTATGCCCTTAGTCATTGATTTTGCTGGGTTTTTGCTCATTGACTCACGACAGTGTTGCAATAGAAAGTTTTGACTAGCTAAATCAAAATCCTTTTTAGAAATGTAGTCAAGAAATGAAAAGATGAAGGAAAAAACATAGAAGGAATAAATCGAGGAAAATCTGAGAAAGAGCAGAAATGCTGGTGTCAAACTCCAGACCATTTTCAGAAAACAGCAGAGATCAATAGAAGCTTTAAGTGCTTTGAGAACCTCTGTATCCCCTCTCTACGGTTTGTTTGATCTGGACTAGGAAAGAAGTGTTAAAGACAAGACAATTGTTCCTCACATCCCAGAAGCTGACAATGGCAAGAAGGGTCGTATTCCTTCCTAATTTTTGTTCTGTTTTCATCAATGCCAGTGCAGAGTAATTTTTTCTGTTTACATCTAGTTTAAAATGCCAAATTCACGGTGTGCAAAACAGCCTGCTCTTTCATCCCTTGATTCACTACTTAAGCCACATTTTTTGCACACTTTTGATCATGGATTTCTGCTAGTGTGCTATTTTTGTTACCACCACTATTTTGTCATGTTGAACTCAATGGTTTCAATAGAATAATTCAGTCTATCATTATTTTTTCTGATTGTTATGGAGAATTTTGAGTAATACCAAACTGAATAGTGTAGGTAAACAGCAGCAGTGCCAGATATCTGGCTCTGGAAAGTGATGTTCTCTACCAGCTTTGACAACACAAGATCATGCTGTGCATTCATTTCATTGACATCCCAGAGAGAAATGATCCCTTTTTCTTGCCTTCCTTTTCTTTTCAATTAAGATTTATTCTGCAAATAAAAAAGTCAAAGGAGGCTGATGCTTTCCATGCCATAGTGAAGTCTTTCAGCAGATTATTCTTTTATGCTGCCGTAATCTGTTTTGGATTAGACAGTTGGTAACAGTTCCCTAAAGCAACATACAGTAGTTGGTAATGTCAAGACATTTTTCAGCTGTTTTTTTTTATATTGGAATGTTTTTTATTATAAAAGTGGACTAGTTGTAAGACATTGAATATTCTTTTTATAATCAAGACATGATTTGTTCTTAAATTTTGTGTGAATGGTTCCTATACATTTGCATGCTCCTACCAACTCTCACTAGAAGATCTCAAAGAATGTTCTGGTACCTGTTTACTTAGCAATTCAGGTAATTGTCAAATTTAGCCTGTCCATCACTGATAGAAAGACCTTCAAGTGTGTTTGTTTTGCTTTGGTTTTTACTTTTGAACACATGTACATGGTACGTGCATACACATAATGAATTATATGAAGCATATTTTTTGAAGGATGCTTTTTTAGTCTCTTCTTTTGCACTCCTAATTTGGTGTTCTAAATTTACACTAGCAGCTACCAAAACAGCTCTTTGTTTGTTTGTTTTTTAATAAAAGAGAAAAGGAGGGAAGTTAGATGGTTTGTAAATGCTGTATTGAAAAGATTGAAGAAATAAAAGTTCTAACTTTCTTTTGTAACTTAAACATTTCAAAATTCAGCAGTACTCCAAAATTCAGTTGTATTTCCACTCCATTGCATTAAAGAATTGCTGTCCACTGCATGAATGGACTTCTCAGTTTCTTAAAAAGCTGAGAATACAATTACTGGCTGGCTTTCTTCTGGAAATCATGTCCACACACTTTTCATCTGAAAATTGATGGTCTTGACCCCAAGACTGACGCTTGCCCTCCCAAAATGGGAAAACAAACCACATTAATTTTATTCTTCTGGAATAATTTATTAAAGAATAGCAAAGCTTGGTTATGTAGGGAAACTAATTTTCAAGTGAGAAACTTCTCCAGAAGTATTCACTGGCTGCTGAATGGTTGTTTTAAGCTCCTAAGATGTACTATATTGTAAATAATTGTTCATAAAGAAGATGTTATAAGAGTATAAGTAAGAATTTCCAGTAAAACCTAATAAAGTGCCTGAGAACATTCTTTCTAAAGAATAATTAATGTCTTTATTGAATAATGAAAATGATCTCTCTACACAGATAGTATGCAGGACTCTTTATCTGCTCGTTCTCTGTTTCTTTGAGACCCACATGTTGGTGGTCTTTTTTTAGCAGTCCACATTTTCATCAATACAAAAGACAAAGGAAGACTTCCAATCACCATGTGTCTATAGGAGATGGCTGGGGTTTGAGACATACAAAGCTTTTAGAAGTGGTGGAGATTTCAGCTGAGGGGTCGTACCTACAGGAAATAAGGGCTCCTCTGGAATGGGTTGACATCTTGCAATGCAGAGAGCAGTAGTCTGAGTTGTAGGGGAAGGTAACGTGGAGACTAGCACCACTGACTGACTCTCTTGCTTAGCTAATGCATTTCTGCACCTGTACCAGGTGAAGAAATTTTATTCAGAAAAGTCCCCAGAATATTTACAATTCCTGAATCTTCTAACCTTGGCTTCACTCTGGTAGCCCCTTGGGAAATCTAATTGCTAGCAGCTTTTTACAGGTCAATATTATAGATTGCTTTTTACAGAAAGATCAAGGAAAAGATCAAGCTGTACTTCTTATTTGAAGATGGGAGGGAGGAAGGACAGGTAGGAAAGGGCAGGGAGCTCAATAAGAGAATGTGATCTGCACACTGGGGCACTGAAACAAATTTTTATCGTAACCTGGTATTTGCTGATGGTGTTACAGAAGTAAGGCCCAAGGATGAAAACAAAATGGAATAATTAAATGCTAGTCATCTTTATGAGCACCAGCCCTGTTAAATAATTTCCCATGGAGAAAAAAAAGTTTTACTGTAAAACTTTGTCATGTTTTGTTATACAAGAAACAATTTTATTTTTATTTTCTGAGTCCAGCCTATATTTTGAAGCTCAATTATATATATTTTTAAATTAAAATCAATTTAGATCCTATTAGTTTTTGAGGAAGTAACTCTACCAAATAAGTCCTGTGTTTGATATGACAAATATAAGGCATACATAGATGTACTCAACACTTACTGAAAACAATGATGACAGCAAAAATGAACTTAAACTTCACCTATTTCTTTATAAAATTATGAGAAATACCTTCTTCCATTATTCAGACATTGAGTATGTGTCTTATTTTTTTTGTATTTCCTCTTTCATCTCTTCTGAGTTTTTCAATCCAGTTATTGTGTGGATGCTTTAAGTAACCAACATGAGTTGAATACTTAAGAAATTAGGCAGTACTGGTAAGTAGATAAAGTGTGTATGCAGCATAGATAAAATAAGACCACAGGATAGTGGTTTTTGCAGGTACTTTGTTGATGAGTGCCTTTACGTTATCTGAGGCTGTAGTAAAGGTAAACAAAATAGCAAACGGAAGCTACAAGAGAAAGCAGTTGCTTTGCAGAATCTGCTGGCTGATGAGCAGATTAAGTATTTCAATTTATATAATCAAAGTTCCAAAATAATCTTATTAAAAAAAAAAATTGTAATACCTAAAACCTAAGTTCTTTGAGCTCTTCAACATGACCTGGCAAGCTTTCACTTGGACTTCTGTAGAAAATGTTTGCAGAATACTAGAAAAATGGAGTTTCTAAACTCTTTTTCTGTCTGAAAACTAGTGCTTGTAGAATAGCTTGATAGAACATAGAGCAAGAGGAAGAGGCTTGTGCTACATTTTTTTAGCTTTTATAGTGAGATAACAAGTTGATATACATTTAGTTTACATTTAGGGGGATAATTTAATATCAAGAGGTCTGTTTTATTGACCATTTAAGAAGGCACTGGGTAACACAGCAATAACACTGTAGTATCATAATTCTAAAAGTACATTTTATTATCACCTAATAATTTTGATTGTTACTGCAGTTGTGAGATAACTGCAGTGCTAATCCTGGGCCTAAATTGCCACTGTCTGGCAGTATCTAGTCTTTTACTTCTTATTCCTTTTTTCCACAGTCCAATGTTGAGTAATTACTGGAACAGCTTCTCATTTGCAAAAATGAGGGGAGCAGCAAGAGGCTGGAGGTAGATACCATGCTCTCACATCATTGCCTGCCTATGGCTGTTGATCCAGTGTCTTTTCCACAGTGCCATGTCACACCAAAGCTGTCATGTGTTTATAGGACTGGTGACTCCTGGGGTGGGAAGGGAGAAAGGAGAGGTGGTGGGTGGGCATAGGGGATGTGGTGGTGAAGGAGAGGTGAGTGGTAGGAAAGATTCCTAGCTCAACTTTTCAGTACAGCATTTGGTGAAACCCTCACCATCATTCATTTTCTGCTGCCCAGTGAGACCTGAAGGGGGGCTAGAGCCACATCCCATGCTCCCCCAGAACTTCTCCAGAAGATTTCTTAATATCAAGATGTACGATTCAAATTTGTGAGCTATTATGAATTAAAAAAAATATAGTAGTATAATTTTTCAGTTTGCACAAACTTTGATTTAGGAAACTTAAGTTCTCAAGGGACTCATGAGCAAACATGTAAAAGGTGACAGGTTTAAAAGGGTTGACAGAACATGTAACTGGACAATAACATAGCTCATCAGCACTCTACAATGAACTTTGTCTCCATTAAAGCCTGAAAGCCAGAAATGTAATGGGACAGTGTCATGGTTTAACCCCAGCTGGCAACTAAGCACTACACAGCTGCTCACTCATTTCCCTATGATTCTCACAGGGGAGAGAATCAGAAGAGTAAAAGTGAGAAAACTCATGGGTTGAGATAAAGACAGTTTAATAGGGAAAGCAAAAGCCATGCATGCAAGGCAAAACAAGGAATTCATTCACTACCTCTCATTGGCAAGGAGGTGTTCAGCCATCTCCAGGAAAGCAGGGCTCTATCATGCATAACGGCTACTGGGGAAGACAAAACACCATCACTCTGACTGTCCCCCCCCTTCCTTCTTCTTCCCTCAGCTTTATATGCTGAGCATGATGTCATATGGTGTGGAATATCCCTTTGGTCAGCTGGGGTCAGCTGTCCCAGCTGTGTCACCTCCCAGCTTCTTGTGCATCCCCAGCCTACTCACTGCTGGGGTGGTGCGAGGAGCAGAAAAGGCCTTGACTCTGTGTAAGCACTGCTCAGCAATAACAAAAACATCCCTGTATTACCAACACTGTTTCCAGCACAAATCCAAAACATAGCCCCATACTAGCTACAATGAAGATGATTAACTCTATCCCAGCCAAAACTAGCACAGACAGTAAGGAGAAAACAAGAGTAAAAAAGACCATTATTGGTATCTTGGGTCCCTGCAGAAACAGGATCCTTGTCAGGTAAATCACAGATCATTTTAGGAAGGACCAAACACTGCTGCAGGGGGGGATCAGTTCTGCCAGAACCACCAGGGTGAAGACAGGGAACTCCCTTTTTTGTACTGTTGTCACTTTGAGTGCTTTCCTGGGTGTTTGGTATACTTTGCTTTTACAATTAGCAGTGTATTTTCTTACTGGCTGAGGCTTGATAAAATCCTGAACGTTTTTCTATTTGTCATTTTGTTCCAATTATCTTTGAGCAATGCATCTTAAATAATCTTAAACCAGTAGGATGTTACACTATAAATTTTGTCACAGGTGCCTTACATACTGACTTAACTAGATTAGCATTTATTGTGCTGTAATGATTTGTTTTTCTGCTTGTCCAAATAAGCTTTTGTATTTTATGTGTATATGTTTTGACTGATACTGGATAGTTAGTCTAATATGCATTTTAATAAAGCATAGAACAATTAAAAGAAAAGATGACATTTACGAGGGAAGACGAAGTTTTCACTAGACTTTACCATTTATCATTTTTCTTTTATATTAGAAAAAGATAGAAAAGCTGTATACAGTTCTAGAGTGAAGGCAGTGGAGTGTAGAACCGCATGCCCCTGTCAAATTGATAGAGTGAAGATGTTGAGGGAGATAATGGAAACTTTCTATTCAGTGAGGAGTGGAATAAAGAAACCATTTCTAGTCATTCATCAGCATTGATTGCCGTCATGCTTTAGGCTTAGATCAGAACTTGTACATGATAAAGCGAAAGTTGAACAAATATGGAGATCCACTTTGGAAAATGTAGTTAGATGAAACTTATCCTTTGGTGCAGAGAAATCACTAAAATATTTAATATGGAAATTAACTGTAGGTGATAACTATAGTGGTGATATACAAAGGAATAAACTGCAGGCAGTATCTCTGATAAAAGTAAAACACTTAGTGTGTGGTGGAATAAATGTCCTGTATAAAATATACGGTTTCACATTTCTCGTTTGACCTTATTGCAAGGAAACAAAGGCAATAAAATAAACCTACATTTCAGTTGTAGTAGTTCGTACTGTTCTTTCTTTAGGACACATCAGGATTCACTTAAATTTTCTTCACACCTGGCTGTATCAGTCAGAAGACACTTACGTATTCTACACCTGTTAGTACCTTGCCTTGGCAATTATCATTGCAATGATTAGTATATTAAATTAATCATTTAGGAATTTTATTATGCAACCTTCTGAAGTTTTAACATACTGTAATTTTAAAGTAGTGTCATTATGGTTGACTGCTGGGAGGTTTTTGTTTTTTTTTTTTTTTCCAAATTTCATGATGCTTTAGTATTCATTATTTATAGTTTAGATTTGTCCAGAAGACTGGATTTTGCAAGACTTTGTACAAGAATGTAGGAACACAGAGACTTAGAGTCACAACAACTTGAAAGCAAATGACATATAAGAAAGAGATCAGAACAGCTGCTGTTGTAACATAAATAAGAATTTGCTGTTCCTGTATCAAAAACTGCAATAAAATAATATAAATGTTGAGCATTTTTCCATCTGCTTCCATTATTTCCAAAATATTAAGTTGCTATTAATTGACAGTGTTTTTATTAGCCTGGAGTCGGGAATGTTCATTATAATAAAATTAGTTGTGACTGCTGTAGCTGAGAATAAATTATAATTTCTGTGAGTCACAGATTTCAGATAGTCATGTTTCAGACATTTTTTGCTGTAGAAGAAAGAACGTGTGAGTTGGTGTATAAATAGAACAGAAAGCAACCTCAGTATTATGAAAAACAAAAAAATCCCCAAAACCAAAAACAAACAAAAAACCCAAACCCCCACTTTGTTTACCTTTTTTTACTGGGGTGGAGGGTAGAAGCAAGATTAGAAGACAAGATTGCAGGTATTGGAAAGAGAGAAACACTTTTACACCAAAAACTGGATTTAAACTAAGAAGGTTGTAAACAATAAAAGAAAAAATCCACACATGGGAAATTTTCATCAGTGCTATTACTTTGATGGTGAAATATCCATTGAAATAATTCAGATTTCCTAATTAATTCTGGACTGGTTTTTTTTTTAGTGGAAACAGTTGAGCTTTTTTTTATGGCCTTTCTTTTCCTTTTCTCTCATTGTTCTCCTGTTACAGATGACAAGATTTAAAAAAAAATTGTAGAAGATACCAAAATTTCCCGTAATTCAGTTTTTTAGTATGTTTACCAGTAGATCTATTTGTATGCTCTTTTGTTTCACTCTGATATTGGAAGAAGCAAGCTAAAGAAGCAGGTGGTCAGAGGAGTTTCATGACTCTCTTTGCTTTAGCCGGAATTGGATGTGATGTTTTATTGTTGCCTATCTAAAGATGAAATTGCTAGTATCCATTTGCCTAACTTTAGGTACAGTTGTCTTTAATCCTGGCTTTAAGTCAGAAAGATATGGACTCTCTCTCATTTGTATACAGGTCTTTTCTGTATAACTGTCAATATTTGTGCTTTAGCTTTGCAACATTTGTTTTTGTGTTTTCATGTTTAGACTTCTAGGGTTCCTTCTCTTAATTTTAATTGAAAATTATAATGTTTCTGGTAAGATTCAGGCAGAAGCAAACAAGCAGTATTTGCAATATAGCCTGTAAATGCAAATGTCAGAAGGAAGGAATTTTCTATTGAAATCTCACATTTTTACACAGCTAGTTATATTATGGTAAAAAACTGTTTCCGAACATTCTTTTTGTTGTCTCAAAACTGAAGACAATATTTAAAGGTTGTTCTCTATACCTAAATGGACCCAGAATTTAAAAAAAAAAACAAAACTGGTTGTTTCTTTCTATATCTCTAGGGGCTCCAAGAAAACAGAATTATTACAGTGATAGTTAAGATGATACTGAATGCATAGATGATATGTTCTCAGACCCTACACTGGAATTTAGGGTGAGGTAATACATGCTTTGTATCACAGTGGCTAACCTGACTGGTTGTAATTCACACTGATAAGTATAAACAATTTACTATTATATTTCTTTTGCATGAATAAAATTTGTGTATGTCCTTACACGTTTGTTTAAATTTTTCAGGTCTCTTAAACCATTGTGTAGCTATAACCATTACCTATAAACATTTATTCAGTATATAGTTCCATTAATTAGTATTTTGTTGGGTGCTAGCATATCTGTGTATATATGTTTGTGGAAGTGTGTGGAATTAAAGAAATTAGTCGCTTAAATCTAATTAGTTACTGTATCTAACATCTACTTGAGAAGAAATTACTGAAAGTGTAAAACAAGCGCTGAGAAGCAGAAACCTTTTTAGCATTGTAATGAATCACAGCTATGAGACAAAATATCTGTTGAAGATGTGATATGAATGCAAAACAAGTGGCAATGTAGTAATGGTAACTAGTATATTAACCAGGAGTATCCACTATCTTTGATTTTATTTTTTTTAATGCCTTCTTACATTTCTGATTTTTTTTTTCTTTACTGTTGTTTTAGTCCTTTCTGCAGTGAAGGCTACTCCACAGAAGATTCATAAGGTTCATCTTTTATATAAGCCTAATTTGTGGAAAAAGAATACTAGATAGTTCATATTTTAGGTGTTTTTATTGAATAGCTTCCCTGAAGTGTTTCATAAAATTTCCATCAATATCAGTTAGTATTGTTGAAGTACTGAGATATACTGAAGAACAAAGCATAACGGAAAAATAATGTTGGATGAGGTACTTGACCTAATGTTGATCAACTTGAAATACAAAGAATCGACTTAGTGCATTTTTAATAGCTGTTCAAGAATTACTTTAGTTGCTAACGGTAAGAAAGAAACAACTATTTATTTTTCTGTTGTTATTCCATATTTTGTTAATTTTAAACACTAGATAAATCTGGAGAATATTAGAATTAAAAGCTCTTATTAAATAACTGAACACAAGCGAAATGAAAACAGTACATTAATCTATTTTGTGATATTGTGCTACTAGATTTGTTAAATAACAAGTTTGTCTTATTTTCAAGGGCAATCACAAAATTGCAGCCCTGTGGCGCTGTTCAGATAAGGCGTCTATGTAATGAAATGAGTTTCATATTGTGAAGAAGTAAAATGACAAAGGTTATGCAAAATCATAAAAATTCATTACTTCCAAATATTTAAATGTGAACAGCTATTCATAACAAATACTGAACCTCCTTTCCAAACGATTTCTCCCTTCTGGATTTCTTGTAAATTACTTAATTACCTGATTGGGGGGGTAGGGAGGAGAAGTAAGACTAACTTTGTTCTTGTAGCAATATTAGCTTTTTCATCACTTTAATTGCTTTCATTGGCAGACATAGTGTGTTGTGATAGAATCTGAATACAATGTGTCTGTTATTTGTAATGACCAGAACAAGTATCGCAGTCTTAAAGTAAACCTGAATTGGGAAACTAAATGAAATATCCTTTGCATAGGTAAAAAGAAAAAAAAAGTTTTGAAATACAGAAAAGGAAGTCGGACTTATCAAATTCTCCATTTTGCCTGGTTTTGTCCAGAGGAGGGGAGTACCGAGTTCAGTTTTGATTGAGGTGGTAGTTTTTTTTTTTTAGAGGTTAGCAAAGGTCTATTAGCAGTTACAGAATCTATTGTTAAAATCTGTTGTTAAGAGGGTTAACAACTTGATAACCAACAGTGTTTCTTACTGCTAAACCATCTCCTCTTCCTTGGTTTGAGGGAAGGTCCCTCTGACAATCATTTCATTCTTCGAGATTTGTGAACTTTATAAGGCAGGAGTTGGGTGAAAAACACATTTGTTGCCTTAGCAGATGACCTCCACTAATCAACCTCTTATTTAGTTTTTTCTTTGTGATCTCTTGACTTGTTTTGATGTTTTTTAACTGTGAGAATTTTTTTTATTAGACCATCTTCTTTTATTAGACTACTATTATGTTTATTAGACTATCTGATCCTTAGCCTGAATGTTTCACTCTTGCTAAGGAATCTGGGGAGACAGCATGGGAAAACATTTTCAGCAGGCTGAAGAAGTCCATCTCTGTCCTTATCTGTCAGACTTTCCTGGGGCAGTAGATCAAAAGAAAGCTGTTTATGTGAGCTTAGGGTTTGGAGAGAGCTATCTGCCTGTTAGCTAGTAATAAACAGCAGGTATAATAATTTCCTGGCAAATGATGAGAAGATGGTAAGAGGAAATTACTGAAGTTCAACTATCTGATGTTCAGTCTCGTGCTACTTGTGCCTTGCACAAGTCACAGGTGCTCCTCGCCACCATGTCTTGACGTGCATTGAACTTGTCTTTCCCGGGGAATGTCTTGTCAGCATGGTCCACATACTTGTTACTTGGAGATTAGACTAGCAGCATACTCTCTTCATAGGACTTTAACTGTTCTTTTTTTATCAGTTTACGTAAAGACTGGTTGCCTAAAAAATTGCTGCTCTACTTATGTATTTCTGGATCTCGTATTGGCAGAGACGGCTGAGATACAGCCCTCTTAAAATAACTAGAAAGATGCTGATAGCAGGATGCAATTGTGAGGGACATCTGACTTAGAGCTTTTTCCTGTCATTACTCCGCCAGCATCCAAATTGGTTAAGCTGCCAGAACACTACAAACATCACTCTCTTCCCCCCCCCCCCATTTTCTCCTGCCCAGCTGATGTACATACTCTTTTCATTTACTATTGAGGAAGAAGTTGATTGAGAACATTCATTGTTGTAGACAAATTGCTTTGTGTTTCTACTTGTTTAATATAGTATAGACATGTATTTTATGGCCTTTTTTAAATGGATTTGGGTAGCTATAAACTTCTGAAGAAGGAAGGACTGACTCCTTTCAATGGAAGGAATAGATACTTCAGATTCATGAGGAGGCAAAACAGTGACTTTCATCTCTGTGCTGTCAATCTGATTACATTTTCAGGAGGTAATGAGTGACAGTTGTTACCAGCTGATGGCTGCACAGTGACCTGTATGAAAGCAATTGCAATCTTGTTCTATTTCATAGTCTACAGTTGTCTATACTGCAGAATAAACCAACAAAACTGACAGTAATTGGCACTGGTGTCAGTGGTCTCTGTAAGAGGTCAAGGACAAGCCAGCATTCTAGGACACTGCTGAGGCATTATGGAGTCACTGTCTGTAGAAGCTTGGGCCATTTCCCAAGCTCTAGCTGCCCTGAGGATCAAGAGAGGATTTTGGTTTCCAGGAATGTCAGTTTCATGGTCTTTGGCAGGACTGTCTTTCCTTTTAAAAAAAAATAAGCAGTGAAAGGGGGGCAAGATAACCATCTAGTTCTGAAAATATTAAGTTCTTTATCAAAATACCCAATTGGAACAATATCTTCCACATTTCTTTAAATAAAATTGGAAATCACCTTTTAATAGTGGCTTTGATTTCAGTTTTAATTAAGAACAATAAGGGAAAAAATAGTTTTTTGTGAACATGTGTGTATACGCACATATACACAAACACACATGGGTTTTATGTAAACCTATTAAGCTCAGCATATTGTGTGTAGTTGGTGATTTATGACAGAAAGTGGCATGATTAATAACAATTAAATGCCAATGAATCCTTAATTGCACCTTATGCTCTATATAGTTGTGCAATCATTTCCTTTTGCATTTACCTGAGTCAGCTATCGAAAAAACTTCTAGGATCCACCATGAACCTGTGTATTTTGTGGGTGTAAAGTGATTTTGGGGGTATTGTTTATTTTTTGGGTGGAGGGGCTCTTGCTTTGAGTTTCAGTTCTGAAAGAAGATTTATTGCTTCTGTTTCGATTAGAGAATAGTTTATTGCTTTTTCCCTCACCCCTGTTATCTTGCTCAGTGATAGTTAAAGAAGTGATAGCAGAAGTTTACCAGCTTCAAACTGATATTTAAATTTAGCTACCTTGGAGTTCTGGCAAGGACAGCCGGAAGAGACTCATCGCGTGTCTAATGTATTGTTCTGCTATCAAATCCTTCTCTTCTGCTTTGGAGAGAATGACAGTGGAAAGACGAGTAAGGAATTTTCTTTCCTCCAGTATAAACCAAAGAGTATGAGCGAATGACTGTATTGGGGTATACACTGGGTGGTATATACTAGCTAGCCTCTCGAAAGATAAAGGCTGAGATCATTTCTGCTGAGAACAGTCCTCCTCTTTTCCATACTTTTGATTAGATTTGCTCCTAAGGGTGACATCCCTCCCTGTTTGTACAAGATGGTTAAGTTCTAATCATGCAATTGTGTGCCCATTCCTCACTCCCAGAATTTTACCTAACAAAATTCATATAAACATTTTAATAGCATGAACAAAATAGATATATTAATTCATTATTTACTTGTATTTTCCTTTTTAGTACTGAGTACCACAAATACTTAATTAGCTAGCTGTAAGTACTCTTTAAATCAAAACTTATGCCAACTCCTAGAAATCGGAACGTACTCTAGAAAAGAAAAAAAACCCCACCATTGTAAATATAAGTTATATCTATCATAATGATTATCTTTTTTCATTTATCTTTTCTCCACAATTTTGGATCCCACAAGTTACTGCTAACTCAGCAAATGTTTTTAATGCTTCTGTGTTTAAGAAATGGATTCATGTCTATCTGTCTGCTGTCATTAGATATATTTAGTGCATTTTTCTCATTAAAGAAGCTTAAAGTATTAACTTTAATGTTTAGCAATATAATTATGTAATTGTAAATAAAAGGATTAATATATAGTGCTAAAACATTAAGGTTTTCTAAACCAACATTTAACTCTGAAGAGAGTTTGATGTTTAACTTCTTCAGGTCCCTTGGATAAATCTTAGTGTAACTGTGTATTAATGTGGAAGCAGCAACTTAAATTTTCTTCCCGTTTCTTCCTTCTCCCAGACCTTTTCATTCTTTGTCTTCCTTCTTTTCCCTTCCCGCTTTTTTTTCTCTTTACTGGGATACAGAAACAGGACATTTTATTGGTGTGCTTTTGTCATGAAATAGTCTTGTAATATGGGGTTTTATTCATTTTTAATCCCATGGCACAAGAACTTGATGTTTCTGTGCTATGCTGCAATTGAACCAATAAAGCTATTTTAGCGTGTTTACTTAAAATTCATACTAAGTCAAGGAAGGTATTTGTTGTTACTTTGTACTATTTAGGATGAAAACATAATGCATTCAAATACTTTTCTACATTATAGTATTCACTGAAGAAGTATAAATAGTTATAGGTTGTCAATGTTATTAAATTGTTGATGCATCTAACCTAAGTGATTCACATCAATGTTATATTTCATTCTGTACTTCAGTGCAGAGCAACATCTTATTTTTATTAATCCACATTTACGTAGAACCAATAAAAGCATTTTAAAAGTATGTTAATGCTGTGGTTTTGAAAGATAATTGAAGTAATGGTAGGATTTGCCCCATCCTGTCACAAACAGCTTATAAGCAAAACAAAAGAGATGCGTGATAGGGGTAATAATGACAAGAGGAAATATTTCTCTGAGATCTATTTTAAGAGATCTGAGATTGACCCTAGGGGGCAAGTGGAAAAGGAGAAATGAGTTGATGAATTGGGATAGAAATATTTCTAGAAATATAGAACAATGCTCTTAAGGCAAAATAGGTAAGGAAAATCAAACATTTGGGAAATGCGTAAGAGAAGCATGGAAAGAAAGTTATTCGAGATGCAGGTCTGGTACAGTCCATGTGCAGAACATAGGTGACAATGAAAAACTTCATTTCAGGGCTAAAGAAGAGGTTTGGGAAGCTAGGGAGAGATTCAAAAGTGGATTGCATGATTTGGATGGTGGAATACAAGATTCATTCACTAATAGCATTTTGAGAAGGCAATAAGTAAGATATTCAGAAATCTGTTCTAAGCCTGAATAGCTCACCCAACAAGACAGCTTAAGACATGTTAATCTTCTATAGGGGCTATCAAAGACAAAAGTGGTAACAAAAAAATCCTTTGATTTCTACAGTTCAAATGACTGAGCTCTCACTCATATCTAGGTTAAAAAGGAACAGCTTTTCACATAGGTTCAGAGCAAGGCTGATGTATGACTGACTTTGTCAGATGCACTAACTGTATATTAATCATATAAAAGGTAAGTTTAAAGGTAAACCAAATTTTTTGCAGCCTATTTCTAATTGAATTATATTTGCAGAAATTTCAGTCACTAAAGAAGCAGCACTCTTCCAATTATGAAGTGGCACATTATAAACATCTTATGGATCAATATAAAGTGATAAGCAATGTAATTTGTCTAAATGTGTGCTGAATGAATCGTTACATTTAAGCATATTAAAAGAGGGCATCTGTTTTTGCCTAAATGTTTGCCCTCTATTTTATTTTTATCTTGAAAATAAAAAAGTATTTGTTTTACTGTTGTGTAAGCTCTTTACTCTGATAGTTAACATATTTTCTTTTTTTTTTTTAAACTTGTGAGTATTTCTGTATTGGGAATCCATTTTTGAGTATTTACCAGGTTTTCCTAATCTTTTTTCTGTTTCTGACCAACTGATTTGCTACATAGTTAGTATTTATATGTATTTTACTTGGATTGCAGGAAACCCAGGTGAAACCCATTTTGCTCCTTGCATGACATGCATTTTGATTCTTGTTATGTTCTTTGAATGAATTGTATGTTTTTCTCTATTTGAATTTGATGCTACTTTTTACTATATCATTTATAGATGATTTGAGAAGTCTTTGATCCGTATCAATTTTGTTCCCTTGCAGATGGAGCCAAAAAAGTCCATAGTATTTAAGTGTATGCTGGTTGTTTATTGATCTTTTATATAAAACTTGCTTACCATTGTTCAGCATAGCGTACTGTGTTCAAGTATGACTGCCATTAAGTGCTATGAGTCATACAGGTAAAATCCTATGTGGTGATTGAAAGCTGCGTAATTTAGATATTACATGTGGTATTTACATCTGCAGTGTTTATCGAACTCCTGGTTTAGGATAAGACGGTGTGTCTTGCTCATTGTAATGCTCTTTGAGATTCTTGAGTGAAAGGTGGCAGGAGTACAAAATACCACAGACATTCATCTTCTCTAAGACAATAGTATGTGATGAATCTATAAGTATGCATGAGAAAAATGCGAGTTTCAGAAGCTGGAAAGAATTGTTCAGTTACCAATGGATTAGTGGATAATTCAGAGGAAACTAGGTGAAATCTTTCTCCTGACACACAAATCGTTTGTGATCTTAGGTAAATTACTGAGGGTCAGATTTTACAAAAGCATCAAACTCTCTTGGTTTTTATTTTTAAAACTTGCTTAATTTTTGTGTTTTATTTTTCCCCTTGTGCTAGGAGAGTAAAATCATTCAAAATGTAAAGATAGGGGTGAGTGAGTTGCTCTAGCAGTACGGTACTTTGCATATGTGTGAAAGCTCCTAACATAGATTAAGAATACACTGATAATGTCTAGTGCAAGTTTTTGATGTTGTACTTAACTCCATATTTGGAGGATACGAGCGGCATCCTTTCTACCCAGAGCATTAATTTTGTTATAAATTATAGGGAAAGAAATAGTTTGTCAGGTTTTGGGAAACTGGAAAGCAAGTGCTTTAAAATAAATGTCATAACACCAAGGTACAAAAAATAAGAATCCAGACCTTGATCAGAGCAGAGAGTGGGGAAGAAAGAGGAGCAGGAGCCTATTAACTACACAACAACACATATTTGCTTAACTATACAAGCAAATGCTTGTGACAGACCAAGAAAAAGAGGCTTTTGCAATATATATAGTCAAGAAACTAACTTTAGATAATGTTGAAATTTGGGATATTTTGAAAGTTCAAGAAAAAGCTTGTTGTTATTTCCCTGAATTACAAGTCTTTAGGCAGAGTGGATTCCATCTTCTCTGAAAGCATGACAAAATCATTTAATTAAATTCTTTTTGTTTTTCATTTTATAATGAGGGAAAATTGACTTAGTCAAGTAAGTTTTGAATGTCATCAGGTCTCTCTCCACTGTGACAATGGAGGGTGTTTTTCCCCCCCTTTATTCATATATATTTTGATGATTCTGGAAAAAAAATAATTATTGTGGAATAAGTAGGATCTAAGATTAAGACTAACAAGTTTTTAACTTGGATAGTTTTATTTCCCAACGTAACGTTCAATCAAGCAACTAGAAGCATTTCTTTTTAACTCTCTCTCTCACATTATGGTAGAAATTAAGCAAAGTTGTAGTTTTAAATAAACAGATTTTGCTGGGTCAATTGACGTAATCTAGCCTCTGGTTAGAGTCACCCACTGTTTCATGGTCTCTGGAGGGAGTGAGGAGGGAGGTATCCCTTGTTCAGCTGCCACTAGGGCAGAAGAATAGAACTAGAACTGTGAACAGCCCAGTATATTTTGAAGGATCTTTTGAGTTTTAGTTGCTAGCTATTTTACCCATGCTATGTTTTAGGAATTGGCAGCTACTTTTTTTTTTTAACACAAATAGTTAGATTACAAAGGTCTAAATGGTATAGGGTTGGAGAGATAAGAGAGAAAACCTGTCCTTTCTTACCGCGTTTCTGCAGTTATATTGGACTTCAGGAGGTGTAGCATGTCTGTTCTGTTAGGCAGCATCCTTAGGAGAAAAGACAGACTTCTGGAATCCATTGACGACTTCTCCAAGGTTTTCCTTTTAATTTGATAAACCTATATGTTTGAGTTTTACTTAGAATGAAATCTCACATGAGAACTTTAGGATAATCCCTTGTCTTTTTTTTTTTTTTATTACAGCGTGAAAGATTTCAAATTGATTTACAGCAAGAAAATAGATCTAAGCTACAGGGTTTTACTAGGTTTCTTCATAAAATGTTGGAAGAAAGAAGGAAAGAAAAAATGCATTAAAACAGTCTCAAAATTATTTTGAATCATTTGCTCTTCATGCAGTTTATAAAGTTATTTTCTGCATGTGCATAGACATGTGTATATACATGCATACATATACTTATTGTTTCCTGCTGTCTAAATAGCTGAGGCTATAGAAGAAAGGTATTTTTTTAACCTCAAATAAAATGTGTCTTCAGAACATATGAAGATGATCCTAGAACTATTCCTTATATAATTTATGCTGTTGACTATAGCATCTTATCTGTAAGTCCCTAGATCATCTTCAGTGATATGTTAAAGGTTTAGGAACTAACTTTCCAAAAGCAGTGCCAGTTAAACGTGAAATATCCAGAGGATACATTGTTCATTAGTCATTATTATTCTCAGATGTTACCATCTTTTGTCTATAGCAACACTCAACAGTCTGAAAAATGTTTTCTCTTTCTTGTTAAATTGAAGGTAATAATTCATATTACTCAAATCAATATTTAATTATTAGTCATGCAGTGTTTTCTGGATTATCAGATTTCAAAGCAGATATTGGGGTTGTGTGTATATCTTTCCTTTTTTTTTTGTTTTGCTTTTGTTGTTAGAAAGACAAAATCTCCTATTATTTCAGATGTTAGTATTAGCAAGATACTAAACTTCAAACCATATGTCCAAATATCTGTGATTTAAAGCTTTCACACATGAAATTGGGTGGTTGGGACCACCTTATTCTTAAAGAAATTTAGCATTTACTCCTTGAAATAGAATGAGAAAAAAGATTTTAGAATGTCTTAAGTCTTCATCCTGATATTGATGAATTTTTGTGCCTAATTTTAGTGTGTTTTGATGCAGAGATAAAATGTGATCCAATGCACTTAATATGTATATTGATTATTGTTCAGATATGTAGTGGGTTTTGATAACTTCTGTGAAAATAAATACAAATTTCAAATAGATTTTTAAAAAAGTAGCGTACCATTAAATCTTAAATACTCTTACAAAGGAATCTGAGGTTGTATAGATAAATGAAGCAGTTTTTACCTCAAATTCTAAGTTACACAGTATAGTCATCAATCATTTTTTATTTATCACCCTTTTTCAGTAAAGTTTATTGTGACATGTTTACTGGGATGTCTTAGTGTTGATTGGTTTCATGCCCTACTTGTGAGATGATATATTTTATTGCTCTGAAGATTTTTAGATTGAACATTATCAAATGTTAGCTTATGTTGAAATATTTCTTCTTTTAATTTCCATTTTTAATGTCAGTGAAATATTTCTTCTTTTAATTTCCATTTTTAATGTCAGTGCTTGATACTGCAATGGCTAGAAATGGCTGTTTATAGGAATGAATATTGTGCTTTGGTTTATTTCAAAATGCAGCCCTCTAATTTCCCAATATGACCACAGTCACCCCTGCTGTGAGCACGGGTTTGGACCAGGTGATTTCTGAAGGTTCCTTCCAATTTAATTAGTCTACAATTCTAAACTTTTCTGTGGTCAGATGATCACTAAAATTTTTAGGGTATCTAAGCTTGTAGGCACTCCTATCAGTAAAAGCAAGGCAAATAGCTTACACTTGCAGGAATGTTTTATCTAGTGCATGTAAGAGCTCGCTTACTTTCACTTCTAGATTTTTTCCAAATTCTATGGAACAACATAGTTTAACGCCTAAAAATGTTTGCACATTAGTAGCTGCAGCCTTCTTTAGATATCTAGCATTTCGACTTCCATTCTCTGACGTAGTTGTCAGGACACCCCAAATTTTTAGGGAGGCTGTTGTTTCACTGCTGTGGTTTTTCTTTCATTACTTGTTTGGTTTTTCATTGCTGTGACTGTGTGTGTGACTCTGAGGATAAGCTTGAAAACATGAGGTAATAAGTATCTTTGTGCATGTGTATGCATGCAACTCTTTCTGCTAATAATTTGTGAAACTTGAAGCAAAAGCTTCCTGGCCTAAATTTTCAATTTATTTTATGGTGGTTAATTTGTATCTTTTTTCTCATTATCTTTACATTTATTTACAGAGAGTGGTTAGTATAGCTGCTGTAGTATGCTAGGCTACCTCTTAACTGATATATATGTTTTGAAATTTTTTGTTTTCTTCATGTATCATTTTAAAATCTGTTGGAAGATATAATGGTCACTGGAATTTCTTTTTGACAAATAATACTTACTATAATGAGCCTAGAGGTCATTATGTGTGAGGTACAGGGCTATATAAATGTCTACTATTATTTTTTATTACTGAGTAATTTACAATTCCCTTGTCAGTCAGTGACCCATGTATGAATGTTTCTGTATACCAGTCAAAGCAGATCTTTTCTTTCACAGAAAAAAATCAAGTCCTCATTGCATTACAATATTCTCTGACAAAAGACATTATCATGAGATAATTGAATGTGCTGGAGAATTACAAATGTTGCAGCACCACCAAGGTCATCTAACCCTCACCAATGTCGGTTACCCTATGATAAGAGTGCTTTGTTCAGAAATATTGCTATTGCAAAATGGTTTAATAGTAACACAAAGAGGATGTTCAGAATTTGAAGAAGCTATATTTTGAGAGAAAAATGCTACCCAGAAGAAAAACCCATCCTGACAGTGGTAACAGTGTAGTGGTACACTATGGATGATAAAAATGCTAATGGTTAGAAGTTAAGCATCCTATACCACGTTCATGCAGTTTGTAGTACGATCTTTACTTTTTGAAACAACTTGGATTTATTAAGAGCTGAAGCTGTATACCAAGGTGTTCTAGATGCAGAACACATGCTTAAACTTTCTAATTCTCAAGTATTGAAATCCAAGGTGTCAATAATTCCAATAATAATCTGATGACACTTAAGAAGTCAAAACGATTTTTGTATAACTGGCAGGATTTCTGTCATCCGTGAGTAGATAATTTACTCTATGTATATTGTAACAGCAATGCAAGCTGTGGCAGATTCATCTCTCTGTTTATGGCAACAGAGAGCCTGATGATTGATTTTAGTTGTCATTAGGATGTAAAGAGAAAAAGTTATAACTAGGATAAACCTTGTGTGAAAAAGCACATCATAGAAAACCAGAGGAGAGGTGCTCCAATTCATTTGTTTCTCCATTGAAGAGGTGATTTGTCTGCATTCCATATACTTACTCTGCCAAATTAGATTAGATTGAAAAGAATATCCTTCTATGTAACTATACTGCTACTGCAATGAATATGTCTTCAGTGGGCTCCTGGTTAATGTAAAAAGATACTAGCATCAAGAATTTACTACAGTAAAGTTATACTTTATGGTACTAGATGGTACTTCTATTCCATACTTTGTGCAGTAGCTGCTTCAGCAGTCGAGAATTTATACATAATGTTTGTTAGAGTCCTTATTTATGCACTTAGTACTCCTACATTGATCTTACATGTCTAGCAACTATTCATTTTCATAGACCAACTTTCAAGTTGAGTTCTGAATGTATGTTTTAGACCACATATTTTCACCTTTAAAGATCTGAAAATGGCTTCTTATGGGTACATAATCTGCAGAAAGATCTATGGTATTCTTGACTAACAAAGATGGTACAATTTTGTAGTTGTCATAGAAGAAAATGCATAAGCTTTCTGATGTTCCTTCTTACGTTCAGCATTAGATGTTGTGGATAGGGTGACCTCTTGACGCACCCTGTGGAGGCCTGTCTAATTTAGTTGGTATCTCATTGGGTGTGGAGGGGAAGACAGACAAGAGGTGAATGGAACTTCCTTAACATGACGTACCAAACGCTAGCTTGATTGTTGTGCTCATCTGAAAACTGTAGCTGGCAGGTCTCCTTGGAAATGGCTGAATAGTTGCAAATTTTTTTGTCATGTATAACACTTTGGAAAGCTTTTTCTCATTGTGCAAAAAAAATATGAATAATCAGATCAAGCCAAGATACCAAGAAAATTATCAGACTGGGAAGCTAAGGTGTTAACCACACACCTCTTTGCTCTTTCTCTGGTATAAATTATTTGGTTTTATTTATAAAGAGCATTTAAGCAGTTGGCTCTTTTTGTAAGCACTACTAGAACTGTCTTTAATGAAAATCCTTAGGAGCATGCAACTTGAATTTCTGTTATGAAAGGTTTGGCAAAAAAACTGTTTTTAAGTGGCAAAAAGTGGTCTTGAGTTAAGACCTCTTCTTTGCTGTGGGATGACTGCTGACAGTAGTAATGTTTGTAATGCACAGCCACTTAGCAATGGTGAATGAGTGGTCACACGCAGCCTCAGGATTACAGCACTTATAGTTATCAGGGTCTGAGACCATTCATTTTTCTGTTTGTTACCATCCATTCTCTTTGTATCAGCTTTCATTCCTCATGTTTTTCTAGCTTGTTTGATGTAGTTTGAAATGATTAATCAAAATATCACACTTATAAAATTAGTGAAATATTGGGAACTGGGATTAATAATGTATGCTCTTGAGTATTTGGTTCATGGAGCACTACTAGCTCGTTGGACTTCTGATAATATTTTTTTAAAACTATTGCTCACTAAAATGCTGTAGCAAGTCTACTTACATTAAACAATTTCTAGAGGTTTTACAGATACTTATTTATTTTAACAACTCAAATGTTGTGCTGGAGGGGGATTACACAACTTTACAAATACCAAAAACTGAAGTACAGAAGGGTGAAAAGACTTATGTGTGATTAAGGACAAATGTAGTCTATGTTTGAATACCAGACTGTCTTCATCCCTGAGAGAATATGGCAAGTGTTATTTTTATTCCTCACAACAAGGACTGTTCACTACTTGATATTATTTCTAGATAACCACAATATAGTGTGCTGCCAGCTTCACTATGACATTTTTATGGCTTACTTTTAAGTCATCTTTAGTTGGTCACTGCCATAAACAAGTTTTCATTTTATCTGAATATTTGGCATTGTGAAGGGTAGCCACAGAGAAATTGAAGTTGTATGACCATGGAAAGTTTGGTGATTTTTTTGTTTGGTTTTGGTGTTTTGGGTTTTTTTTTATTATTTTAATAAGCATATAGGGAGTGAGTACCAATTCAAAGACTAATTTGCATCAGTCTGGGAATGTGAAAGGGTCACTGTCATGTGCTGATAGAGTCACCATGGTTAAAGAAATTACGTATAATGATAATCAGATGTCAGATGATAACTTGAGTTTGCCATGAATGTGACTGGAGTTTAGAAATAATTTCACTAACAGGAGCTGTTTAGTTTTTGAAGGATAAATTGACTTTTTTTTGTTTCTTGTCATCTTTAATTTACTTTTTAAAAGCTTTTTTCCCCTGTTATATCATTCTTGCATAGTTATAGAGCTGTACTAATCAAATTGAATTGCCTCTTCTTATTTCTCAAATTTTAATCACAATAGAAAACTGAGGATTTTCAGGTAGTAGTAATCCCTCTTGATATTACTTGAAGTTTATTTATTTTCATTCTCTTGTCAGGTTCAGTTCTGTTCTTTTGGCTGTTCATCCTCCTCTAAATAGCTATTAACATAGTTGCACCAAAATAGTTAATTTTATCCAACTTCTTGAATATATGTTCATCTCTACTTTGACATAGTTTAATTGTGGTCTTCATTAGTTTGGGGGGAGGGCTCAGATTTGAAGTCAAGGGTAGGGATGGTCTTCTGTGTTGCATCAGGACTAATACGGGGATGACTTTTTAACTTAATGGTGGAGAGTCCCACTCTCTTTACCACTTACCCTGATACAGTGAGGTGCACTTCTATCAGGTCTGTATCTAGTGAACAGAAGAGTGTTTTTTGGTCAACTGACCCTATAGCCAATGATGCATCCTCTTTAAAAGGAGGATATGGGAGATCTACAAATTCGGTTTCCCTACCTGAGCTGCTGCCTACAAAGCTGATCCTGATGCTAGCTGTGTATTGCTCTACTGGTCAGGCCACACTTTTCGTTTAATGCTAGCATTTCTGATCTGTTTTTCAATATTAGATCACTTAATGATGTTGAGCTTCTCTTTTTCTGTTTTACAGATAAACTTCTGGCAGTCTCATATCCATATTATTTGCTTGCTTTCAATTTTCTATGAAACCTTTATGTAATCTTGGAAAGTCTTACTCTTAGATGTTAGTTTTCCTGTAATTTTTCTTTACAGTCAGTATAGATTTATCTTCTTAAAAATCTTAACCATATTGGTTGAACCTTCTTTATTTTAACTTTCTGTCATTTTGATTTGATTATCCTCAATATCATGATTCCTTTGTAAGACATTTCCTACTCTTTTCTTGTTCTCCTGATGTACTAACATCACTAGAAGATAAATCTTTACAGGTTGTTCTGTTTAGTTGCCATGCATGTTGACTGATTATATATATTTTTTTTTTTAATTATTATTCATGGAAGTGCTTGACACTAGTTACTGCAAACACTGAGGGAGCTCAATAAGTCTTCTGAAAGATGACCCAATAAAATATCTGTCTTCATATGTAGTGATCCACTGAAGTGGAATTTCATCCTGTGATATTTTATGGTTACATAGCGCTTTTCATTTCAGAGGTTTTGCACTTTTTATCTGGAGAGTTCAATGAGAATGCAACCATTCTCATTGCCCTCATGCTAGAAAAGCTTTAACGTGAAGAAGGCTTTTCACATCAACTAACAGCAATATATTTTGCCCTCAATATTGCTAAACCTTTGGCAAAGAATCAACATTTCTGAGAAGAGCTGGAAAACGTGCTTTGTCTTCTGCCAGAAGAGGAAGGGAAAGGGTAGAAAGTTGTCCAGACTTGATTGAAGCCTGCTTATAAAGGATGTCCACAATCAAGAAAACTGTGAAGTCTCACACCAGCAGGCAGGTGGGTGAAGTCCGTGCTAAGCTATCCAGATGACTGCATGGACCCACCTTTACTAAATGCCAAGTCAGTGTGAGTTTGTGGAATCAAACGTGCATTTACTCTGCAATTCTCAAGGGGCAGCAGCCTTTTCCTGTCAAATTTACTGGTAAGCAGAGGCAATATTACTAAAATTGAGATCAGAAGTGTGAACCAGTCTCAAACTTGGGACCACCTAACTAAATCAGTTTTCTTTAGAAAGATATATGTGGATATTTTTTGTCATTTTTTTCTCTCTCAAACAGTCCTTAGTTTTGTCCTTAGGCTCGCAAGTGCAATTTAAAATACTATGGCTGTGACCTTTAGCAACAATTTACTCTCGCATGCTACTTAGTCCTGTGATTCTTCCCCAGAAGGCTGATACTCCCCAAAAGTTCTTTCTCCCCATCTGCCTCATTTTCACTTTTGCCTTTCATAGGCTTCTTTCCCTTCAGTTTTATGTTTGAAGAGTTGCTATACCAGTGTCTTTTCTCCTTATCATGGCTGGTTTTTGATAAGGTCACTGTGAGCCGTGCAGTTTTATTCATGTATCTACACATGAAGACTTCAACATTATTGCTGAGCTAGACTTGCAGTTTCCCAATGACAGAGGTCACAAAGGCTGTTAATCAAGTTCATATCAACATCTGTGGACTTCTGCATTCCTGTACTCTGGACTCCTTGATCCACCATGGTCTGAGTAAAGCTGTCCTTTATGAGAAAAAATACCTCTGAATCCACTTATTTAGACAGTGTTTCTGTTTTCAAACACATTGGGACTACAAATTAATGTCATTTCAGTAACTGAATTTGGTTGATATTGTATAACAAAGGCTTAAGCCTGTATTGTGAATTTACTTTTTTCCTAGTCTTGTCTGCAAGCTGGGGCTAAACCAGATTAGTTTTACCCACCACTGGTAGACTCACCATCCTTCACTGCTTTGTGGAGAAACAGAAGCTCCCATTGCAAACCTGCCACTTGGGCCATTCACTTGTCATGTTTTACTAAGTTCTTGGTAAAAGCAGAAGTTGGCTAAACACAGTATAGCTCATAGCCTTGAGATGATTCTTTTGCCCACAAAGTATTTTAGAGCAAGAAGCCCTCTTAAAATAGATTAGTCATAGTTTGATTTTCTCTTACTGGTATCTTAACCTTGCCTTTTTCAGAGACCAGCTGAGATGGGGAAAGGTTTAAGATGTTTGTAGAATGTGTCATGAGAACAGCATTAGCAATGTTTCTCAAAACTTTCAAAAAAAACCCCTTAAAACAAAATATTGTAATTCAATAATATAAAGCCAGAGGATTACATTTCTTACAGGCAGCTTGTCCAGCAGTAGTAGTGTATCTGTTGTTCACATTCTCTGTTAGGTTAGTGTGAGAACTGTCAACTTTTCTTAAATTTTCTTTTCCATAAATACAAGTGAGAAAATAGTCACAAAAAGCAGTGTTACATTCATATTCATGTTTACCTTAGGCTGGAGGAACAGTAATCCATCCCAGAAGGGGGAAGCTCCTTTTTATAAAATGTTTGGTCAGTAATTGATACTATATTTTAAGAGACTGAAAACCTGACAAATATTGCAAATGAAAAACACAGAATACATTTTTTTAAATGTCTTTTCAAAGTTTATCCCCCAAATTATTGTTGTTTTGGCAATATATTTAATTTCAGTGAATGTGAGAAAAGGCGAGTAAGATCGATTCAAGCAATATGTTTTGTATTATATACATTCAAAAGTTTAATCTCTTTAAGCAAAGATTAGCCTCTCAAATGAAGTTCATGTTATATGGAATTAGTAACTTTCATCCAAAGCAAATTCAGTCAGGCTTTAACCTACCTCTCTATCAGTTGTCTAGTAAGGAGGAGAAGAAAATAAGACAAAAGAAAATCTGAGATGCAGGTAAAAATAACATTTAGACCATTTTAGCTGATTGAGAGAATAGGAGAACCTGTTTCCGGAGTTGAAATCTGCCATCAGTGAAATAAAACCCTGCACATGCACTACGGGTACATCCCCAGAACTATTGGGTCACATATAACAGATCGTCCTTCCAGATACCTTGTTCTTGGGCAGTAGGGAAGTTGTTTTTTTTTTCTAACTTTGCAGGCCAGAGCTCAGCATAGGTCTTCATTCAACTTAGAAGACAATAGATAATGAAAACTTACTGATGCAGAAATCCTTAAGGCTGCAGGAAAATTAAGTGTTTTCCTTTCTCCTGAGCAAGTTTTGTTCCAGACAGGTTTAGTTCTTATGGTCACGAAAAATTAATCTCAGTTTCCTTTGTCTCCCTTTTCTCCCCTCTGTCTGCATATTTCTGCTTATTTAACAAAATAGAATCTGAACTTGCCAATCTTTGTGCCTTGTTTTTGTTGCTTCATGTTATCTTCTAAATATCCCCCCCCCCCCCCGACTATTTGTATTTTGCACAAGGGGACAATTTTGACTAAGCATATGAGTGGACATGACTCACTGGAAGCAAGGGCCTTTAGATTCTGAAACAAATTAGCTTTCACGTTGAATTGCTTTTGGATCCTGCCACACCCAAGGAGTAAAGTGGGAACGTCTAGAAAATTTTAAATATGTAATGTAAATACGAAAATGAATAATTTAATAGTTTTTCATGTGTAATGTAGTCCAGTTTATGGCCTCAGTTCTTCAGCCAGTTTGGGTCCCTTTGTTCTATAAAAGGCCTCCTGAATCTGTCTGAAAACAACAGGAGTTGCTGTTGGGAGATACCCCTCCAACGCTTGTCTGTGGAAAGCAAAATTTCCACAAATTATTCTTACTCCAACCATCCCTCACTGCTGCTGAAAAGAAAGTTGTATGCAAAGTATTTTGCAACTCTTGGAAGTAATGTTGTGGAGCAAGTCTACCTGGAATGAAGTTCATCCATAATTTAAAATTTCTTATATTATTTCAATCATAAAGTCAAAATCAAAAAGAAGCAGGCTTTGGGTTAGGCTTAGCATAAAAAGGAATAGAAATGAATTGGCAAGTAATATCAAGATAACAGTAAAGCTTCCCTTTTCTGCACAAGTTGTAAGGATAGCTATAACTTTTCACATTAATATGAAATGTAGCTGGATTCTGTATAATTTACATGCAGAATTTTAATTCTCGTAGCTTCCAAACAGCAACATGTAGGAGTTTGGTTATCTGTATTATAATTGGTTGCCACGGACACCTTTTAAGAAAAAAATATAATGAATAGACATGTTTTCCTATGCAACATGTATCAATTGATGAAAATGTTCTTGTGTACAGAGGCTTCACATGACCCACATAAAGGATTAACTTTTTTTTCTCATTCTGTAAGTTACATAGACTGGAAATATATTATTGAGGGTTTCAGATTGGTGGGGGTTTTTTGTATGTGTATGGGGGGTTGTTTTTGTTATTGTTGGGTTTTTTTTTAATAGAAAATAGCTAAGATTTACCCCACTGTATGGACCATTTTAAAGCTGGAAAAAATGCCCATCTTTGAGGGAAGAAAGTTTTTTTTAACATATTTTAATTACTGAATGTTATGATCAATATATTGTTGCATGATGAAATTCTCTGAATAATAACTCATAACAGCAAAGTGGTATAATATGCATTATGTTGACATTCATGCCTGCGTATAATTGACACCTAATTTCCACTCTTTTCCTTTATGCATCTCAATTCATTGTTTCACATATTTTATATCAGGCCAAGTTGTCCAAAATAGTGTTTTACAGCCTTCACTAGCTATAATTTAATTTATCATAAATTTCATTTCACTAGGATGAGGTTGCTGTAATGTGGGATTTAACGTTATCTAAAAGATCTGTTTTATTTGTGTTAGAGAAATAGCATTTTCTGTATGTGAACTTTTTTTTTGCAGTATCTTAAGTGTTAAAGCCTGAAAGGATTTAGAAAGCTGCAGTGAATGTGTTAAGACTGTTAATGAAGCCTCTGAAACTAAGGACAAAATTAGCTCTCACACCCACACTGTGCAAAGTACAGCAACTGTCTGATAGAATTGCATCATGACTTTTACCTGGGGACACTAGTATTATATTCACTTGAAATGATTAAATTGGGAAGACGGATGTCCCCAAAGGACATTTTAAGGAGCTTGTACCTACACAAATTGCTTGACAAAAATCCCTGAAATTTGAATATGAAACCTATGTAAAAATGCTTATTGAGTGTGAGCGACAGATAATACATTCTATCGTGTAATATTTGCTTTTAAGAGTGTACAAGGATATACTTTTGATATAGAATAACCTGAGAAAGGAAGAGGAAAGGAACTTTTGAAAGCAAAGGCTTTGAAGTACTGAATTTTGTTAGAGGGAAGGATAGGTCTGCATATGAGTTTCTGATTCATCAGACTCAAATGCTGGAGAACAAAAAAGGGGCAGATACTTGTTTCTCCCATTTCAGTGAGCGGGAAAGATGCGTGTAGCTGTAGTCATGGAGAAGAAGAATCTCCAAGATCCAGAATATCCTGTTCTTCTCACCTCTCAGCCCACACAAGTTCCTTCTTTCAGGTGTAGTACAGCCATCAGGCCCAGTAGATCTGTATAGAACAAGCCCAGAAGGATTGCTATTCCCTTGGCATCATACTGCTAGTTCCCTGCTGCTGATTTCATCTATTCCTTCTGGATTTTATCCGTCCATTTAACCTGCCTGTATTTGCACAAGGACCGAATAGCACTTGGCACTATCCAGCAACGTAGGCTTGGAATAGGCTATCAGAAAGCACTACAGGAGGAAGAGGGTGTAGAGGGAGCAGGGAAGAAAGAATAAAATTGGATTCCCACAGAGCACTGAAATAAAAATATTCTAGATAGGGATACATAATGGAAAATGTATATACAAATGTGAGTAGATATAACTAATAGTTGGTAAAAAAGCACTAAGTAAAACTGCTAATTACAAGAAAAAAATTACAGTTGCAAATGTATTTGAACTGTACACTACTGCAATAATTTAAATGGTTTCTCTTCATCCACTGTACCCAGAACTACAGGAAGTGATCTGCAGAGCAGATGTTTACCAGCAATACGGTGGTGCTCTTTGTTCAGCAGAAGCTCCCAGATAAGCAGAAGTTATAAAACCAATTTTTCTCCTTTTTTTATCAGAAAACTTGCAAGAATGGGAGTCTTAAGCAAGTAGTAATTGAGAGGAATCTTAGTAGAGATTAAAAAAAAGGTTATTTGTAGTAAGTGGCATCCCTGTATAAGAATGCTCATGCCTCTTCAAAAAAGTATCCACCAAGGGCACCTTACAAAAGTAAACAGGGATTAAACTTGAAATCTCCAGCCTCCAAGACAAACTTCCCAAGACAAAGTGCAATTTCTTCATAGTGGGCTACCTAGTGCGCTGATGACTAAAAGGAAGCCCTTCATAAAGAAGGGTTTAGTTGTTTCTCCATAATACGCGTTGACTCCAATAGCAAGGAACTAAACATTTCCCGTATTATGTCTACTCATCTCTCTCTAACTTCCACAGTACTATGCAGCAGTGAAAAACCCACTGGCTACTTCCTCCTAGAGGAGGAAAACATGTTACTTTTAATGAAATACATCTCCTCCTTTTTATGTCCATCATTCCATTATAATTCTTACAGGGACATTCTTACGGGTATTGAGATAACATTTGTCCTTCACTTTATTAAGGTGAATGTTATTAAAACTATATAGCCCATCATCATAAAATGGAATTTTTAGACCTGATTCTTGGAGCTGTTCTTAGAACCCATTATAAAATTAAAATGAGTTTGGAACTACTGAATGCCATCTATTTGCATTCATCAAAATTTAGAGTGATTTTGCATCGTGATTATATAAGGACATCAAAGTTTAGGAATTTAGTTTGGAAGAATTTTAGAAATATGGAGTCTAGTGCACATGAGAATATTAAAATTCTTATTGAAGAAGCTGATAAATTATGACACTGCTATTTTTTAGATGAAGAGTATTTTATAAACACGACAATAAGGTGAAGTGAACTAAAAATCTTTAGAGATTCATTTTACAGCTATGCGTTAAGACACACACACACAAAATCCTAGGCCTGTCACCAAATGTGAATGATCAATTGCCTGGGATACTGAAATAAATTTTAAGTAGGACTCTTTAACAAGGAAAAATGAGAAAAAGTGTTTATAATTAAGCAATAAGTAAGTTAAAATCCTGTAAAATAATTATTGATAAAAAGCAAGACATGGAGTAACTTGAAAATGCCTTTAAGTATGCTTACAGTTCACACAGGAAGATGCATGTATTTATTCCTTATTTACTATTTGCTCAACAATTGATACAGATTATGACTTTTGATATTTACCTTTAGGATTTCTGTGGCGAAGGTTGGATCTCATTTATGTTGGAAATAGATTGATTTGGTCTTAACCACATTTCCATAAAACTGGAGTATCCTACAACTTAGAACATATACTGAAATCCTACTAATGGACATACAGATTCATTTAAAGATAAACCTGTTTTTACTTTCTGTGTAGAGCATAAGGCTATATTCCTTCCTGTTCGTTAGTCATCAGATCAATACTTAGAAAGGCAACCTCTACCATAACCTTGCCTATTACTTTTGAAATACCACAAGCTATGAAGGAAATCTAAAATACTGAGAAGAAAGCAGATGTAATATAAAAAAATTGTATACAAGATCTAAAGGATATGATACAACAAATACAGAGGATACAGTTATCAATGAATTTGGCAAATAAAGCTTACTATTTTAATTCATTAAAAAGCCTACAAAATTTGGGGGTGGGGAGTGGGGGAGGAATCAGTGTAGTAATTTTGGATTTTTGCAAAAGGTTGGCTCTTGCCTTGCTAAGCCTTACTTGCAAAATTAATTCAAATTGGCTTGGATAAGAGCACTGTCATGTGGATTAAAAGCTGGCTGAAAGACTACAAACAAAGGGTGTCTTGAGGGTACCACAGGGATCACTGCTAGAACCAGTCATTTTTAACATCTTTATTAATGATCTGTGAGAGAGTGTTAACAACATGCTAATACGATTAACATGTGATACTAAATTGTGAGGGGATAGGAAATACTTGAAGGTTAAAAAAAAAATTTTACAAGGCCTACAGAGAGATTAGAAACACTGGCAGAAGTACCACAGTGAGCTTCAGCTTCAAGAAAATGCAGCCCAATTAGATCTCGTGAGGAGAATTTGGAAGATGGATAAAATACTTAAAGAAACTTGGAAGCAATTATGTAGGAAAAAAAGCTGAAAGTTGGAGTGATAATCAACAGCAAACTGAATGTGCGTAAGCCGTGCAAGAGGGTGGCAAAGGAGGACAATAGCAACTGGAGCAACCCGTGAGCCCCTAGGGCTGTGGGTTAGGCTCTCAGCAGCTAAGTTAAGTTTGTTTGGGCAGGCACCTGGTAAATGCTGCAGCCATAAAATGACAGATTAGTTGTTTATGGGTTTTCTTCCTTCTTCCTAATTTCTTTGGATCTAACATAATGTTCTAAAGGCCACATTGCTTGAATGTTGCAGCTATTAAATATGATCATTTAAGATAATACTGAGTAGGATTATGTTACTAAATTATTATTCCTGAAGTACCAACAGCAAATATCTGGCAGAATCTTAAATAATGAATCAAATCACAAATAAATAATGGAAAATACAGTAGTATTGAGTACCTCTGGGATTGAAACCAATTTAGTGCACATACAGCAGCAAATAAGCATCTTCAGATCTCAAAAATTTGATTTTTCTGTAAGTGACACATAAACAATTTCTATAGCAGAAGAATAAATGCTGACTGAGTCATGGTTATGTGATATACTTGCTACTAAATTCTTCAATAGATTGTTTTTTTTAAAACTTTATTCTGATCACTTCAAAAACTAATGAACTGCTTTTAGAAATTTCAGTATGCAGTGTACAAAAATACAAGTCTTTTAAATTGTATTTAAACACTATCTCCCCCGACTTGAACTGTGATAGTGTAAAGAGGTAACTTTCTTCTTGTTTACTGCATATGTCCAAAATCTGTAATTAGACTTTGGAAAAATAACCTTATGTTCTGGGGGCTGAAGTATTATACAAGAGCTTAAATGATTATAACTGTATTCATAGTTTAATTTAACTAATAATTTCTTCCATTTGAGACCTTAATTTTGATTTAAATAAAATTCTACTTTGTTTTCAGCTGGAATAGCTGTATGTTAATGCCAGCTGTTTGTCTGAGAAGTAAAAACGAAAAAGGTTTAGTAACTTAAAAAAATGCAATGCCTTCCTTTTTAAGAAGAATAGATTACGGTTAGAGCATAAGGCTACAAGCAAGCCGTGAAGCTTACATTTGGTTTTAGGGGTTTCTCCATCCTGACTTTAAAAACAAACAAACAAACAAAAACAACCCAGCCCGTAAAAACTAGGGTTTCTTTTCTAGCAGGGAGTTCTCAAGATGGTTCTCGCATACAACAAACTTGGTTCATTAAAGTTGTGGTCTTTCATTCTTTTTGTAAATATACAAAAATACGACCTTCTGTCTGTTTTACTGCTGAAAGGGTGGCAAAATGAATCTTTTGTCCTCTGGATGTATTTTGTCATAATTTTTTATGCATACATGTTGATAATATGATTTGCTTGATGGAAGTGGCGCTTCTCACTGTTCTTTTAGGTTTGTTAGAGGGTGTTTTCCAGACTGGCTGTTCTCTCTCACAGAACTCCACAAAAGTATCACTTATTTTGAGGATTGTGAATCCTCCTTATTTGTAACCATTTTTATCCACTAGAGTACATCAAGCTGTTTACGTTAGGAATCTTATCACATAAATATTTGAGAAACTACTCATTTTTTCTGTCCGTTCAAAAGAATCTTTCTAATGAGTTGAAGTTTAAACAGAGTTACAGCAACAAGAATCTGTAAATGAAAGCATCGTTTCTCTAGTAGTGCTCAGTGTGGTTTTCCAGCTTTATCAGCTGAAGAGAGGCAAGATTTGTTGTGGAAATGTATGAAACATGGACAGCAGGTCGTCTTCACCAGCTGTTTATTCTTGCATATCTGCTTCCAGTTGGCCCACACTACTGGACATAGCCAAGCAGCTCGCGTTGTTGGAAAAGCATTTGCATTGATTTTGAAGCTGTGCCTTCAGTGAGCATGTTTGAAGAGGCAGTGATAGCCTGGGCAACATTTGCTGCATTAATTGTTTGTGAATCTAAAGGTGAATTATATTGGAAAATTGATCTGGCTGAACAGTAACCATTATTTTATCTTAAAGCAGTTTATATATGAAATGCAGCCTCAAAAGAGAGCATCTCCTATTGTAGTTCTGTTGCTTAAATGAGAAGGAGCTGAAAGTCTGTCTGTCACCTCTGATGGGATCTGTATAGATAGCATCCATTGAGGCTTTTTGGGATGTGGGGATGTAATTCTAAGGACTTTTTGTTACACATATGTTTCTGTGAAATAGCTAATGGAACCTACCGAAGAAAATGCTGAGGAAAAAGCCTTTGTGATAACTCATGAGCTATGCCTCTTTGAAAAATAATAGAAGTTTCCATCTTCTATAAAATTCTGAAAATTAAATTGACACCAGTTATGAGTTTTGTTGGTTGCAGTTCCAGTAATCTGTTTAGTATGCTACTGAAACCGGGGTCTGTCTGAGTGCTCTCTATCAATAACAAAGGTTCAGTTGGTTTATTTGCTTAGTGGTTTGCTCCAGCTTTAGTCAGCACATTGAAATCTACATTTTGAGTGGTTTTTTGAAACATTTGTTAAATAGATTTTTGCCTTCTGTTGATGATTAAGGTAACGTTGTACAGTTCCAGACTGCAGTAAAATACATTGGGTTTTATTTGTGATTAAATAAATGCAAATCTGCATATATTTTTTTCCCATTTAAATTCAAACTGTGGGGCTACTTGGTCTCTGGACATATTTATTCCACTATAGTACCAGCATAAGCAAATAAAAAGTTGGGCATGAAATTAGATTTTGATCAGTAAATGAAGTTCTGTTTAAGTATTCTTTATGTGTCTAGTAGTAGTATAGATTTACAATATTTGAGGGGACAAATGTAATACGCATCTTAATTTCTGCAGACTGAAGTATATCTTTGTCACACCTGTAAATATAAACAAATAGAGTTCATTAAGTGAGGTTTGTAAACAACTAAAACTTGCAAGGTCACTTTGCAAATCTTTTGCAACTTTTTAATCTTTTAAAGGTCTTAAAATATTAACTATCTAATCCTTTCAAAAGCTCACTGAGAAGAGCAGTAAGTACATTCACACCTCTCAACTCCAAGCAGCTAGAGAGAGCTAGGCTCCACTCTGGCACCCAGAAACACTTGCCTGACTCTGGATTTAAGCATGTGGCCTGACTCCAAGTTGGGCTGAGACCTAGGCACTCTTCAGTCCTCCTCTTTCTTCTTCTCCTGCTTTTGCATGCCGTGATTTTCATGAGAATCAGCCAGCCTCATGGATGGCAGTGACCATGGAGCATGCTCCAGAGAGCACCACAGGCTCTTCCTGCTTATTGTTAGCCAGAGCAGATAAGAGAGAGCCAGTGAAATGAAGTGGCATTATTCCTGTTTCAGTGGTGGGGCATTTTATCAAAATGTTTAAGCAAACAAGCGATCATTAGAGCAATCTGCTTGTTAGAAGAAGTCATTGCTCTTTCTTGAAGGCTATATATTGCATATACTTATTGACATACTGTAGAAGTATGACCTGTTATTAATGAAAAGGCACTTGGCAGAATCAATTAATATAGACATTTGTTTGATTCATTATTGTTGCTTTTTGTTGTTCTATCAGTTATTTACTGAACTTGGGTGATTAGCCCATTCTCCTCTGTTTCCATTTACAGTGGTAAAACCTTGTGAAGACTTTCTTTAAAGCTTTCACTTTGACATGTAAGGCTAAACCAAAGAAGATACACTGCTCACATGCTCTTCAGAAAACTCCCAGCAGTGATGTAGTACAGAGTTGCACAAGACACATTAAACCATCTAATTTTGCATTTAATTCACAAAGAAGTAAGCCAAACATTAGTGGTTAATTGTCTGGAGAACTGGTGGTAAAAACAGGATGATATTGCAGCTGACGTACCAGATAAAAGGAAACATAGGAAGTACAAGGCTAGCATCTCTAGAAGGGAATACGGATTACCTAGCTTATTGCTAGAAGAGACACCATCTGTTTTCTCTTTGCCCTGCAAAGAGGCAGGTATATTGTAGTTGTGGGTCGGATTTTTCAAGTTATATATAAGTGGAAATCTTATCTTTTTTTTTTTAATATGAGGTAAAATTAACCCTCAAAAAGGGAACAGAAAGAATATTTTAAAAACTGTTTTAGCTGAAATTGGTGATAGTGTACTGCTTTAATCATTGCTGTAATGTAAAGACTTGTACTGCAGTTACACAGGTGCCAGAATGGTTTTGTTTTTAGGGAATTTCTATGACTTATCTATTGTGTGCAAGGTATGTTGTTACTTTTTTAAAAGTCTTTATAGGTTTAGTTGTTTTATAGCATTTACTAGTCATCTCATGTGGTTGAAAGAACTGTGTAGCATAAAACCGCTTCATATTGTATGGTTTAATTGACTATAATTAGCAATTTACCACACATTGTTTGAAAGGGACTGAGTAATCTCAGCTAAGAATATTGCTTATGGGATGAAGCTCTTGCACAAATTGCTTTCTCAAACAGAAAAATGTAATCAGTTAAAAATATCTAAAACAAATTTTGTCAAATTATGTAATGTGGTGCTCACTGTGTTTTAAGGAAGAAAACAGCACCTTATTTAAAAGAGTAGGATATTTGAATGTTAATAACACCTGGTGGTGAATTTTATTATGGAGTAGTTGAGAACTTGAAGTATCATAGCGGTATTTCAAAATAACAATTAACACACTGACAAAAACCCAAGGCTACATTTTAGAAAGAAACTAATTTCTGTGAATTAAGCTCATGTTACCCACAGACTGCTCAGGTACTGGTTTACATGGGGAGAACTGGAAATTTTCTTTGATAGTCTCCAGCCTGTACTTTGTGTTTGCCACCTCCTGGATGCTGCCCCGTGGGGGGCAAGGGGAACCAGGCCTGGCCCACCTTTCCTCCAGGTTAAAGAGGAGAGAGCTGTTCTGCATCTGAGGTGCTCCTAGAGGTAGGCAAACAGCAGGAGAAAAGCAAAGAGGGAACAAGATGTGTTAAATACTCTGAGGCTTGAAATAATGAAATGCAATAGGATTTAACTTGGTGGAGAACCAGGGTGAGCGCAGCACGTTGTTGCTTCGTTTGCACCCTGTTTGGACGTTGGCTGGGCTCTAACCCTTGGGGGTCAGTAGAAGGCATAATTTTATAAGCAGTGTACAGTAAATAAGAATTAAGAGGAGATCATTTTTTCTTCCAGGACTTTGTTTCGTTGATTCCTTTGGTCTTATCATGCCACAGCTGAGAGGCAGTTACATAAATTTATGTGTGTTTCTCTTGCATCTGTCTTGGAATAAGACACATATTACTCTAAATCCTAGATGAGAAATTATTTATAGCTCATTCCCACCTCCAGCAGCCTTTGAGAGAAGTAATATTGCCTTCTCCATCCACCACGTCACTCCTTGCTGCTGCATTAATAACAATAGATTCAGTAGTGCCTTTTTTTTCCCTGGAATGTTCAGCAGTGAAACAATTAACACTGACTTTTAGATTGTTATAATTTTGCTTTTTCATTAACACCTGTTTTGACAAATAGGATCAGTTCACACCTCTGAATAGCTATGTCAGCCTGTGTGCAGCCCTCTGCAGATACCATTGTAAACCTAACCAAACCCTTTGAAGGTTATTGTCTCTGGCATATGGACCAGAGAATTTGGGGTTGGTGAAGTTATGATTCTGGAGTACCATTATGAAGGAACCTAAACTAGAAAGGATAATTATGCAGACATTTTTTTGCAGCTGCATAATTGCTTTATACAGCAGGTCATGATTGTGCTGCAGTAATAAATTGTAATGTTGTCCATGCCTTTTAAAATGTTATCTTTGCTTTTGCATGCAAGGAAATAACAACAAATAAGATGTATTCCAATTTGCAGGTAATCCAGTTCATTTAATTCTAGTTTGCATACATCACATTTCAGTTGAATTTATCACCACTACCAAAATCACCTTTTAGAAAACAAAGTCTGAATAATTTTGAATAATCTTGGCAATGGTGCAGGCGTTGCTTTTATTTGCATTTGTTTTTGTTGCCACATCTAACTTTTCTATTTTTTTTAATATTTATATGAGAAATATTTTTTTTCATTTGCAAATGTTTTCTATTTATTCCAGCAGCTTATAGAATCAATCACCAATTCAGAATGAACCCTGTTTTCTTAAAACAGTTGCTGTCAGGATATTTGGAAGCAGTTCACTAACAGTATGTTAAAAGCAAAACCCCTGTAAGGTTCCATGCCACCCATGACTGCATACTTCTAGCTTTAAAAAATTCACTATAATTTGAATCATTTTTATACATATTTTAGGGTATTCATACAGAATACTTATGTCATATATTCCTTCCCTAAAAGTGAAATTGCTCCTTTCATTTTAATAGAGATTTCACTATTTAACAAATGCTTTTTCAGATCTAATTCCTGAATGTTTAATTCAAAGCTTTTGTGCTAGTCTCAAAGTTAATAAAGTTTAGAAAGAACTGAATTTAAATGTGAAAGTGAATTTCCTAATACACAAATAGTGAGTTGTTACTGAAGAACTCACTACTGGAAAAGTAAAATATGTTGAATTATCATATGTAATTTTAAAAAAAAAAGCTACCTGTAAGGTTGTCTTATGGAGTTTAATCATCAAAGCAAATGTTATCTGTACATTTCCCTTAGCAAACTGTATCAGAAGAACTAACATGTATCCAAGCATGCAAAAACTGTTTCTGCTGTGAGGGGTGGAAATTGTTTTTTTTGGTTTTGTTTGGTTGTTTTTTTCTTTTTACATGTACAAGCCAGCACTTTTTTCTGTCCCACTAGGAATTTCAGCCAGTTAGCTAAAATTTTTCTGTTGTTGGGGTTAGAGTGACCTTTTCCTTTCTTGTGGTGAAGTGGTTAGAATCAAACCTTTATCAGAATTAAGCAAAGGCTATGTATATTTGTTTGGTTAAAAAAAAAAAAAATAATGCAAGTCTTTCCAAACAGATGAATGATTGCCTTGGGGTAAATGCAAGTTTCCTTGCTTAATCACTCTGCGTTGTGTGGTAACTAATTACCAATCTGCAGACTGATAGCACATAGGCTTATCATTACTTAGATGTAAATGTATCACTGTCTTATCTTTTTCCTGTACCTGTGCTAAGTTTTATCTCTCTCTTAAAAATTAAATTAGATAATAACCCAAGTTACTTTTTGGACTTTGAAGAGGTTCTGACCTTTCTTCCCATCTCATTAATATCTAATATTTAAATGTTTTAAGCTTACATGTTTTCACTATGCACGTGAAAATCAAATTTCATATAAAATGATAAGACTTAGAGCCCATTCGTAAAGTACTTAATGGATTTAGCAACTCTGCTTCAAACTGACTGCCTGTTTTCCAGTGACCGATGTATCAACTTGCTCTGCCCCTTGAAAGGGAAGCACAAACTTTCCTTCCTCCCTTGGCGAAGACTGAAATGTAGATGCTTAGATCCAAGCTGTTTTGTGTAGTGGTTTGTTTTTTTTTTAGCAGAGTTTTAATGAAAGTAATGTCTGTTTTGAGGTCTCCTGCCCTGCTGTGGTCTCCCTTCAGCTTCTGCCAAGGGCCAGCAGACCTTTTGTAGACCCCCCCCCTCTTAGCAAAGAGACACTCATTTGCAAAATTTACTGTTAATTTGTTTGCTTTGTCACAGTTATTTTAGGAAATGTCTGGTCTTTAAGAATTTTGTCTTTTCTGTGGGTGAGGATCAAATCAAATTGCTACTCTTGCAGGTAAAATCTACACTTTCATCTACTCCTTAAACTTTTTTCAGCTTTAATGCCAGGAACACAGAACCATGAAAGAAAACAACCCCCTTTGCCTGTCCTCCTCTTGTCCGTAACACCTCCTATTCCTATTTCTACCTACTACACTGTTTTTGATACTGAATATAGGGGGCTATCTTCTCTCACACTAAGAAATAACTGATTAATTTTTTTTTTAGTTTGTATGGTGACTCTGTCACTGAGTAATTGAATCTGTGAATTATTCATATACTGACTAGTGACATGAAGTGTGTTACAAGTTTTCCAAGTATATATATAATGTTTTTTCTAGCTGTATTGTATTAATTTGTGGTGGAGGTGATGAATTCCATTTGCCTCACTGAGAAAGCAAACCAGAAAGTTAATTCAGTTTTCAATTAGCATGTGAAAACAACAGAATAATAAAACGTAGGACGGAGAAGTAAATCTAAAAACTTGATTCAAGACTAAAGAAAATACCTGAGGGAGCACAACCTCGGGTTCATGCAACTAGAGAAAGCATATATCCAATAAGCTGTAAGGCATATATGGGGGAAAATAAAAAGTGAGAGGACCTTGCACGAGTGACTCAATTCTCATAGTGTTAGGGTTGTAGTACTTCGTGCTGGGCACTCAGGCCCTGGCCGCAGCCCAGCCTGGCCAGGCTCCTTGGCTCTGCATGGCTGCAGAGCCACGCGTGCTGTAGGCCAGGAAAGCTGAAACAGCGGTTCACTAGCCAGGGTTGTGATTATTACAGGTAAGGACTGAAGCCTGAAAAAAAAAAAATTGACTTGTCCAGAAACAATGCCAGAAATGCTGGTTTGGAGACTACTTCTGTAGATAAATGTTATTTCAGAAGTTGGAGATCAACTCCATCGCAGTTGCTCCAAAAGCTTTTTCTCCATAAGACCTTATACTGGGGTTTAAAGAATCTTGTTTCACAGAGGAAAAAATCCAGCTTTGTTGACATTAGGATTTTTGTCATCTTATATAGTTTTTAGGACAAAGTGAAAGAAAAGGCTAATTAATAACGGGCAAGAGCGAAATGGACTTTCTGAACTAACAGAATTGATACTGTAACATATACTGAATATTGGAAAAAGAGGGAATCTCAGTCAGAACCAGTGAAAGGCTGTCAAAGAATCAATGAGCATGCAAACTACTTCAAGGGCGAAATGGATCTGGATATAGGGATTAATTCTTTAGACTACATAATGGAACCCATTGTTCCAGCTCCTACTATCAGGGATCTGGAGACAAATCTGTTTTGAAAAGCCTGTAAGGCTGGCCCTAAGAACCTAATGATAATTTATCTCCAAGCTGTTTCTCCTTCAGACTTCTCACTTGAAAGATACTAGAAATTCAGTTGCTTAAGTTGTGCTAGGATCTCTTTGAAAATGATTAAATAAGAGAAATTCCTAGAGTAAAAACCTTTAGTTGAAAATTATAGCTTTAAGTGAGATTTTACACCTATATCTAAGGAAATGATGTTTGTTCTTGAGTCAACAGCAGACTGTCAGCAAAGATACTTATTTATTAAGCAGAAAGTTGGAAACATTCTAAAATGGAGAAAATTATTGGTTTTATCATCAATGAAATCTAAGATGTAGATGGTTGCAAGAATTTTTTAAATTATATTCATGCTACTCATGTAAAACTGAAACTTTACAAATTTTGCCATTTTCCTGTCTTTTTAGCAAAATAGATACTTAACAGAAGTACGAAATTAAACAAAGAAAACTCATTCAATACCGTATTGAACGCTGTTTTGCCTGTCTCCTCTGCAGCAGCTGAAGTAAAACAAATGAAGTGTTGCTGGTCACACTCAGTTTATCAAGCATAACAAACTTGAAATACAAATAGAATAAAGCTGGCACCAGAACACCGTAAGCTGGATGGCGCTTGTCTTGAGCTCCATGACATTAATTCTAGTCCAGGAACATTGTCACTTCACAAGTCCTTAAAATAACCTATTCACATCTATATGGTTGTGTCTTTGACTAGATCAAACTGCTCTGCTTGTTAGTTTCAGCACAGCAAAACAAATAATAGCCCAGCCAGAATTTGTTTTGGTGTTTAGCTGTGAAATATTTAAATCGTATTCTGCCTTACCTACATCGTGAACACCACTGGGAGCTGGGGCACCTTGACTGCAAAACTTGAGAGGATATCTAAGGTCAGGTAGACTGTCACACCAAATTTCAAGAAAATATTATAATTTAAGAGAAACTAATTTATGTAACTGTACAGACAATGTATTTGTTTTGTCAGTGGATATATGAGGTGTATCAGATATTTAAGACATCTTAGAAATAGAATGTGATTGACTTGACCTTATTCTACTCTGGTGGTTAAAGTAGAACTTTGTTATGCACCTTGACAGGCGGTGACTGATGGTACATGCAGACTTGTCTAAATACAAGCAATCTGCCCGTAATACTCAAGGCAAAGTAATTGGCATTTTACTCTGCACGTTCTTGTGACTGCTGGGCCCAAAGATCCATCAGCACTAATACAATTATGTGAATGTCTGGAATCCTTTATGCCCAAAGTGCTTTTAATCAGCATGCAAATGATGTAAATAATGCAAACGTGAACCACTCAAAAAAAGTAAAAAGCCTCATGTCATATTTTTTTCTATTCAGTGATTGTTATGCCTGTATTTATCTGTATCACACCACAGCTTTTTTCTTTTCTATGTTGAATGCTATAAATTTGGCAAGGCAACTTTGTGCACAAATTGCAAAAACAGTATGACCTGAACTAATACATTTTCCATGAGTTGGGCTCAGTTTCTCATTTAGCTGTAAGAAATCTACTGAAAATGTGCTTTTTTTTTTAATGTGTGTTATGCTAAATGTAAGCCTTTGATCAGACAGTACACGAATAAGGAATGTTGTTTTTCTGAATTAAGTGGAAATGAGGCCTAAGGCATCCTGCTGTCAGGATCATAAGTACTAAATAAAATATAAACTAGTTAAACTTTGCAACCTCCAAGGACAGGCATAATTTCATATATTGAAAGAAATCTCATATTGTGAATTAAGATTGATTTGTCTTGTATCATGCCATATATGCATTGTTACAGCTTTAAATAAAAGGTTGAACTTCAAAAGTACTTAAGTCTTAGAACATAGAGGAAAAAAAAAATCTTTTCCTCTACTTCCTCTCTGTTAATTTATTCTTTACCTACCACAACAATATATTTTACCCTTGTATTTTGCTGCCCTTCTTTAAGAAAAAAATCTGGAGTTCTACTTGTGTTTCCTTCTTGGCAACCTAAAGATATGAGAAAAGAAAGTTCATTTTTTTAATTCAGTATTATTTGTCTTTTACATTCTTTTTTCTTTTATTTCCTATGGCTCGCTACTCCAGCAAACTGTCACAGTGGAACAGATGAGACTTCAAGATGTGATGACCTAAAAGTAAATGAACAATTTAACAATATTTGTTCACATTCTTGGAATAATTCTGACACTATTACAGTTTTCAGTCTTTGTTGAGTGTTGGGGAACCATTCATAGTGCCTTCTTTGAACATATTACCTTTGCATTCTTGGCTTCTTTTATGGTCATCTGCTATCATTTTTCTTCCTTTTGTTTGATGGTACTTACATTTCAGTTTTCTCATTTTCCAATATATTAGCTATGTTCTGCGCATCTAAATTTTGGCCATAAGTACTAAGATTTTTACGCTTTCTGATGTAAGTTATTCCTCAACAGTAACAAGAATAGAGCAAGAGCCTTGCAACTCCCCCTCCACATATGACCACAGGCAATGGCAGCATTTGTGCCAGGCCGTGAACCATTTAAAAAAGGCTTATATATCAGTAGTGGTGTATATGCTGTGGTTTAGAACCTCATGCTCTCTATCGTTCTCATAGCCTGCAGAGCTCTATGGGATGTTGTTTGCAGGTCACTGGCATTTACGTTTTGTACAATCCTCATGAGCTTGGACCACATAACAGCAAAATCTAAATGAGCCCACGAAATGAGCCCTTTTCTTTCAGGGAGCTTCAGATCAATCCTCCTTTTTTTACCCCTCCCCCCCTTTTTTTTTTGGTCGTGTCACCCCCCGATGTGGTTAACTGGATCCAGGCCTTCAGTGCCTGTGTAGGCATATTGCTTAGACAAAATGGGATGTCACTGAAATCACCCAAGAGAAATGCTCCCATTTGTGTGGCACTGGGGTAGTTACGCAATGTCCTGCTGGCTGGAAACATTCTGATCTGCTCTTTGCTGCCTTGTTTGTCTGATGTAGCCTTGCTGTATCTCGTTTCATCAGTTTTTTACTTAATGCATTTTAGGTGTAGCGTGTCATTTTTTTACTGGTGTTCTAGGTATGTTCATTCATTAAGTTCTTTATTAGAAATATTTCATTCTTGGGACAAACCTTTCAAGCTAATAAATAGAAACTGCTACAGGTGTTCTATCTCAAAACTGGGGATAAGTGTCTACAACTTTTTTATGTCCTAATTTTATTCCGTGCACTTTTTTAGATTAGTTATTGCACATTATGCATATATTATTGAAAAATTTTGGTAAAAATGTGTAATATTTTCTTGTGTTGCCTTATCAATGGCATTTCAAAGCTATTTCTCATTTCAGATTGAAGCTTTTAATTGACTTAACTTTCAGCCTTCAGTGAAAACATTACCCATAGTATTGTAACAAATATCAGCTTTAGTATTTTTATAATGACAAAGATGTTAAAAGGTTTAATCTGCGCAGAAGCTTTGCTTTTTTATTCTAATAATCCTGCCTTTATAAAATACAAAAACACTTGATATGGGACTTTATTGCTGAAAGGAAAAGATTAATTTTTCTATGTGGCTGTCAATAATGCCACAAAATTAATACAAATTTGCTTACCATTTTTAGGTGCAACCACAATTTATTATGTTCTCTGAAACTGCTATCACAGAATTTTTATTTTATTTCAACTTATATTACATTCATTAAACTCTAGTAGTTTTTGTGTGTAGTGAAAAAAAAACCTGTGTGGTTGCCAAGTTGTCAACAATAACAGGGTTGACTGACCTTTCTGCCCATGGCTGGACTTACCTTACCTCTACTACTACTGTTCTTCTTTGGAGTCCCTGTAACATAGTGACAGAACAGCATGATGCAGAAGATTAGGAGACTGGAACCTCCACAGATTTTAATTAAAAACTAGAATACTGGCTTTAGTCATGATTTTGAGGATGCTAGCCCGATCTCCTTCTTCAGCACTTAAATATAAAAAATTTATATTCCTTAGTAGCTGAACAGCACTTGGAGGAGATAGTGGTAAGATAATGATTGCCAGAAGCGGCTCAACAAGAAAGACCAGTAAGAAATATATGATAGAACAGGATTTGAAAGAGGAAATCAGGAAGGGTAATTGTTAGTAACTCTTCAAACAAGTAATTTATACAGATAGTAAAAAAAAAAAAAAAAAAAATCAGCCATTATTTATTTTTTCAAATTAGGATATGATTTGAACAGGAAATTCACTTTTGTTTGTTTTAATTATTTCCTAGTGTTAACTCTTAATCAAAAAGTTCTTGTCTGTATTTTTAGTCATTTGAATGTATTTTATAGAAATGCTAAACAAATATTTCTACATGTGTATTTAATGTACATTCATTGTTCATAGCTTGTATGTACTGTGGCTGAAGTTTCACTTTTACAGTACAGAGCAAGTTTTGTTAGAAGCTACGAATAATCGTATTCAGTGCTTTAGGCATCCCACAGATTTTTTTTTTTCCCTAGTGTTGGGGTGAAGCATTAAGAGAGTTGTCAAATAAACATTTTCAAAACTTTAAGTACTTAAATCTTGCAGTCTGATCTTACAGTCACCTCAGTAGGTCAACACTGTTGTTATGTAGTTTTCCAAGTTCTTTTATGCAATGCATAACTAAGCTTTTAGTCTTGTAATTTTGTTAGCTTGGTTATGCAAGTGATGTTTGAGAATATGATAATGAACAGCAAAAATACTTCCTGTCTCTCTGCATCAGCTTTTACCTGTGAATTACTTCCTGGGAGAAAAACATAAGGAAGGAGAGATTACTTGCAGAGTTTTCATGCTCAGCTTTGCTTTAGGACCATGGAACATGTAAAAATAAAAATAGCCTGCTAGATGTTTATATATCTGGTCTTTCTTTCCATTCTCTTTCTTTGGTAAACTGATGTACAAACTTCAAAGCATTAATGATGTCCTAAGCAGGACTTTAGGTGAGGAGACAGGGAAAACAATACAGCAGTGATATTTGACATGCAGTATAAAATATCAGCAAAACCCCTATCAACATTGCGAAACATTTCTTCATATTGAATTGACACTAGTTAAAACTGCAGAAATATTTAAGTTTAGAGCTACATCACAACTGTTTACAATTGCTATTAAACTTTCAGTTAATTTGTACCTTTTTACATGTCTTTAAATTGATAATACAGTGAAAGCCGAAGCAGAAGCTTTGAACTCTTTTCAACATAGTGTAAAACAGTAGTTTGGAGGTGTATGGCCTATGCTTCCTCGTTGTAAATGGTTGTTTAAGGATGATTTTAGAATCAGTACTGTTCATTTTTTCATTACTGATCACATCAGGAAAGGAGAGATGCAATTCCTGATCACTGTTACTAATGTCCATCTCATAAGGAAGATGTTCTGGAGAACAGCCAGCAGCATTTTTCTTCCTACTCATTAACTTGTAGGGTCTAAAGGATAAAGATGAGAATTAGGCATCAAGGCAAGTTTGTCTAATCTCAAGCCACAACTTTGCTTTTTAGTTTTAACAGTGAGTCCTTAAGGGCAAGGTGTACATATCAAGCACCCCATGTATTTCATGTGGCCTAAAGAAACACACTGTGTATGCAAAACCAAGAATTTGTTCTTAGTCTTGTTAAAGTCTTAAGTCTACTCAAAAAACTATTAGTCTTGTTACAATTATATTAATACTTATAGACCAAATTATGCAACTATTATGGCTTATTCTCAATAACAACACAGTTAGAACTGATATAAACAAACTTTCTAGATGTACCCCTTTCTCTGGACTGATGGTAGTAGTCTTATTTAGCAAAAAAGCAGGGTGGAGTTATGGTGAATGGTCAGCATCTCAAGTTCTTCACCAGAAATTGTTAATGTTGATGGTTTCTTTCTTCTCTTTGGTGTGAAGAGCATGATGGTGACCTAGGGTGTTTCTTCCTCCACAGTTGGGGTCTGCTTTGGTTCATTTTTCTTGTTTTGCTCACACAGCCTGTTAACTTGATCTTTATTTACTGGTAAAGCCATTTTTTTTTTTTCCCCAGCTCACAAGGTTGCACTCCTTTAGTGACTAGTGATTGACCATTTCTGATTTGTGTTTATAGCCCTGGCAGCTTTGCCACCATCCCGTGCTCCCACCGTCAAGGCCTTTGCTGTCATCTGCTGTTTGTACTTTCAGGGGACTTGTGTTTAAATCCCCTGTTTTTCTTCAAGGAGTGGTTTTCTGATAGCCTAAGTAATGTCTCGTTACCGCAAACTAATCACACGTATGTCTTTGTTCTAAGACCATTGATGATTCACTTGACAAAAATAATGATCCATTAGAAAACATGCATGCATAAAGTAACATGTAGACATAGTGCTCTAGTAACCATTTGCAACCCATATCTTCTAGTTACAGCAACTTCACTGGTATGTTACCAAAATACTTTGAAATAAGTTATGTAGGCCTTTGCCTCTGCAGCAACATCAAATTAAGCAGCTCTTGCATTTAGCAGTTAGTTCTTGTCTTCTGCCTACTTTTTTCAGTATAAATTCCAGCTCAGATCCGTTTCCTCATCTTGTTTGCTTTGCAGCCTCAAAAATATTTTTTCCAATATAACTAAGGGGGGAAGGAATGATTAATTGTGGGAGTAGGAAAGAGGGAGAAGAGACATTGCTCAAACCGTACTGCTGTTAAAAGGAACACATATGCAACTACACCTTTAAACATCCAGTCTGATCTCCCTCATGTCGTCTTCGGTGTTTATCAGAGCAGAGAATGAAGATGCAAGGAAGCCACAAGGATGCAGGAAAGCCTCCTGACAGTCACAGTTGACCGTAGGAAACTGTCAGCAAGAGGAAAGCAGGGAGTGGAAGACCTCATGCTAAGACCGAAGGATCCTAAGAACAGTTACAAACTCTGGGAGAAGTTGAACATGTATTGATTAATAGGAAAACTATCCAGAACAGTGAGGGAAGCCATGCAAAAGTAACTTTTTACTTTTTTATTTTTTCCTTTCAGGGGTGAGGGGATCATCTCCATGTTCTTGTATTTCTTTATGCTACTAGTTAAAGCTGTACCATGTTCTACATATATCATGTTTTCTTTCACAGTGAATCAAAGGAACATGTGGAACAGAAATTCTTGTGTGTTATCAGAAATAAGGTCAGCACTGGTCTTGGAGGCCTAAAACAGTTTGGCTTTTGGACTGCTTTCCTGTCAAATATTAATAGGCAGATGCCATAGCCAGGAAATATGTCAAGAGACTCAAGGACTGAACAGTGGGACAGCTTAGTATAGTAATCTTGCACACTGCAAAACACCTTTGGAGTTGGAGGCATTATAGCTTCAGACATTATAGCTTCAGCCTAAATTATTGGTGTACAGCCTGAGCTAAGTAACCTTGCTGGCAGCAAGACTTACTGACCTCTCTCAGTGGCACTTGAAGATGGCATTGCATTGTGGCCTGACAATTCCCACAGAGCTCATGTGGGAGTTGAACTTGAATTGGCAGTAAGGCATACAGACAACGCCTGCAATTCACAGAAACTTCAGTAGCTAGGTGGATTAAGACCATGCACAGCAAGTATGAGCGTTGCACAGTAACAGTTCATCCAACTTTTAGAGCTAACTGCAAACCTCCAAACAGAAGGTCTAGCTCTTTGCGTTAGGAGATATTGGCGGGGGCGGGGGGGGGGGGAGAAAAACCTTGTTTGGTGCTGCTCAAAACTTTTCTTCCAGCTTGTGCAGGCTCAGGCAAACATGGCTGCAATAGTTGCAATTGAACTGTGTTTTCAACAAGCTCTACAAGCTTTTTATTTGTGACCAAGGAACGTTTAAACATGTTTTGGGTATTTGTTTTTCAAAAGCAAAAGGATTTTTGGTCTTTTTCAATATCAGTCCAATACCTGGACTTGTGCAAAGCATTTGACACTGTCCCTCACAACATCCTTGTCTCTAAATTGGAGAGACATGGATCTGATGGATGGACCGCTCGGTGGATAAGGAATTGGCTGGATGGCTGCACTCAGAGTTGTGGTCAACGGCTTGATGTCCAAGTGGAGACCAGTGACGAGTGGCGTTCCTCAGGCGTCAGTATTGGGGCTGGCACTGTTTTAATATCTTTGTCAGCGACATGGACAGTGGGATTGAGTGCACCCTTGGCAAGTTTGCTGATGACACCAAGCTTGTGTGGTGCATTTGACACACTGGAGGGAAGGAATGCCATCCAGAGGGACCTTGACAGGCTTGAGAGGTGGGCCCGTGCGAACCTCATGAAGTTCAACAAGGCCAAGTGCAAGGTCCTGCACATAGGCCAGGGCAAGCCCAAGCACAAATACAGGCTGGGTGGAGAATGGATTGAGAGCAGCCCTGAGGAGAAGGACTTGAGGGTGTTGGTTGATGAGAAGCTCACCATGACCTGGCAATGTGTGCCTGCAGCCCAGAAAGCCAGTGGTATCCTGGGCCGCATCAAAAGAAGCATGACCAGCAGGTCGAGGGAGGTGGTTCTTCCCCTTCTACTCCGCTGTCATGAAACCCCACCTGGGGAGTACAGCGTTCAGCTCTGGGGCCCACAACATAAGAAGGACATGGACCTGTTGGAGCAAGTCCAGAGGACCGCTATGAAGATGACCAGAGGGCTGGAGCACCTCTCCTGTGAAGGCAAGCTGAGAGAGTTGGGGATGTTCAGCCTGGAGAAGAGGCTTCAGGGAGACCTCATAGCAGCCTTCCAGTACCTGAAGGGGCCCTACAAGAAAGCTGGAGGTGGACTTTTTACCAGGGCATGTAATGATAGGACAAGGGGTAATGGCTTTAAACTGAAAGAGGGTAGGTTTAGATTGGATATAAGGAAGGAATTCTTCACCATGAGGGTGGTGAGACACTGGAATAGGTTGCCCAGAGAAGTTGTGGCTGCCCCCTCCCTGGAAGTGTTCAAGGCCAGGTTGGATGGGGCTTTGAGCAACCTGGTCTAGTGGAAGGTGTCCCTGCCCATAGCAGGGGGGTTGGAACTCTAGATGATCTTTCAGGTCCCTTCCTGCCCAAACCATTCTATGAGTCTATGATCCACGTAATCTGAAAGTGTTTCTAAAGTCTGCTCCTACATCAGAATTTTAACTATGTGTGTGAGATGACTCCTTTTTAATAGTCTGACTTTTGTGGCCTGAGCTGTGGACAGAACCATTTCTCCCCACTCTCTGCTTTGAACCATACTTACACTAGTCATTATGGGTCACTGTCTGAAAACCTAACATCATAGCTTTCTTTGTGTGTAGTGTGATTATAACTAAGTCAGAAATAAGAATGCTATGAGACTACTAGAGTATTTTTGTGAGAAAAATGCACAAAAAATGTCTGAGGGGTATGTAAGAAAAAAATTTGTTGAAGAATTTACTGAAGCTTAAAAAGAAAAGTTTTAATTTCTTTTTTTCAGAAATTTTGATTAGCTGATGCAAAATGGAACTCTCCAGTATTTTTTGTGCTCCCTCAGTATCTTTCAGGCAAGGGTTTTAAAGTGCATCAGACATTTGTGGCAGAACCCGTAACTGAAACTCAAATTTCCTGGCACATTTAGGATCTAATTAGTGGCCTTGGTTTCAAGTGGATACATGCGGGTAGATCAATACACATGTATTAATCTCTATAGAGCAAACCAGAACTGAGCTGAGTATTTACATTTGCACTTGCAGAGCAGGTTCTAAATTAACTTTTATTTTCGCAAATATCATACAACAGCCACCGAGAACAGGAGAAGCAGTTGAATATGATTAACCTGTCATTGTGTTAATTATGGTGTAAGGTTGGGATGGTAACAACACTTCATCAATTTTGTTTCAAACACGAGACTTTCAGGGAAGTGAGGATTTAGTAAATTTTAATTCCATCACACATGCTGAGGTTAAGCTCGGTTGGAAGAACTTTATCCCTGAAATTTCTAGTCAAAGTTTAATCACTCGATTAACTTTCTGAAACTAGAGGATTGACCTCAAATCCTCAGCCTCAATAAGAACTTTGCAGTGGATAAGATTCAGTAGAAAACACTTCTCTCTCTCCAGAAAAGCCTTTCTTTACATTCTTTAATGAAACTGGAAGGATGCAGCTAGCCTTCCATTATCAAATCAAGCTTCACTGAAATTTTGACTTCATGACTGGTGCCATCGAAATTACAGTCCACTTGTTATTTGGCTTTACAGCATTCCTACTTTTTCTGAGTGTAAAAATATAATTGCTTGTTTACCAGTTAATGCTGCCTGCCTCGATTCAGTGAATGTGAGGTAGCATCCGCACTGCTGTTAGTCATTAGTTCCTTGTTGAGACTGATATGCTGCTGTAAAGTTTCTTGTGGTGTCTTACGATGTTCATCCTGACTAAGCATTGGGATGTTTTTGGTGAAAAAAAGATCAACACAATAAATCAGCCACCTTCAGAAAAATGTGTCAAAATAGCTTTCTGCACGTATTTTGTATTGTTATTTCTCAGCTGAACTTATTCTCAGGGGTCAGATGAGACTTTATTCAACTAGAGCTTTTTCAGATATGATATCATGCCTTAGGATACTCATTCAGATTGAGATTTGCAGAGCAGACAGTTGGAGTTCGTTTAACACTTTGGCAAATTGTTGTTTCTTCAACATTGTTCCTTACAGAAAAGCAGAAGTGTAGCTTGACTGAGTTGCCAGTGTTTTGTAGTATTTGTTATCTAGATTATTCCCTATCCCTTAACCTCATTTTGTACTTTTTTTTCAGACTATTCCTGCTATTGCCTATTTTACCCAAAATTAAAATTTAGGCTTAAAAATACTTAGCTTACAATTGATTTGAAATTATGTGTTTTCTTTTAGTTTATCTTCTTTCCTCCTCTATAAAGCTTTTACTGAATCCTTCAGATTTGGTGTTTTATTACTGCTGAAAAGCAGAAGGGGATAGCAAGATTTCTCTCCTTTGTTTACTTATTGTTCTTTGGAGTTACACTGGCGGCTTTTTCATGTCATCCTTTTCAATGTGGTGTAACTTTTGGGATTATCAAAAATCCTTAGCTATTAGGTACTTGGATTCCACTTAATTACAGTGAGATTTGTATTCCTAAATCACTTAGTACAGATTGCCGTATTCTCAGGGTATTAACCCAAAGCAGTCAGCGTACCTACTAGGCAAGAAATTGGACTTTTTCCAGCCAATTACCAAATGCTGATCAGAAGGTGAAGTAGGTCAAATGAGAATGAATAACTTCTCTTGCTTGTTTTTGCTCAAATTCTTTGAGCGAGCTCCCAGGCAAAGCTTGGGAGAGATCACAACTTCTGTGGGCAGATGTTTTATGTGCCCTGGCTCATTTCACTGTGGCTTTTACACTGTGTGTTTCCTGTCACTAGGGCTCATCTAACTTTTGTGTGATTGATAACTCTTCCTTAGGTCCCTTAACTCACACCTCCTTTTTATGTACTACTGGTAATTCTATAGACCAGAGCATTCCTTAATACCTCCCAAAAATCTAGCAAGACTGGGACTGGTATGGGAACCCAAATTCAGAGCCACTGTAGAAGATTATATAAACATATGTGGTGGTGAATTAGACAAGGAATATGCTTCCACAGTTTGTGGGCCATGGACGTTTTTGGTGAAAACTTCTTAGTGCATCCAGTGAATGATATTCAACAGTAAAATTTGGAGCGTTTGATACAAAGGTTGATAAAGAATTTGTGATAGTCCTCAAAAGATTTTGATGTTTACCTGTGGTCCACTGGTACAAAAAAGTTTGAATTTCAATCACCTATATTTAAGGAGGGAAAGAGTGCCAAAGATGCTGAATTTCTGGAAACAACAGAGACTTTAAAGATGTTGTCTGAAAAGCATGATGAAAGAATTAGAGTATGTTTTTAAGCTTTAGTCTGGATTTCAGTTTATGTGATTTTTATTTTTGGTAGTCGTAAGGGTTTGTTATCTGCTAATTGCTACTTACGTACTGCCCATTCAGTAAATTGCACAATTTCAACAGCGTTTTATACTTTTTATTTATGATAACTATTTATGCTCCATGAAGAGGCCAAGACCTCTCCCTCCCAGAAGGAACACACAAATGTAGATTTTTTTTCTTTCCTCTTCTACTGTCCTTAAACCCTGATCTTATGGATTCTTTTGGGTTCGTTTTTGTGGGGTTTTTTGGGGGGTTTTGTTTGTTTGTTTTGTGTTGTGGTGGGTTTTTTTGGGGTTTTTTTTTGGGGGTTGTTTTTTTTTTTTCCATTTTAAATCCAGCAGTTGTAACTAATGGAACTTAAACTTGATCAGGTTTATAGAAGTATTCAAAAAGGATGGTTTTGAAGGGAGAATGAAACAGCCAAGAACACGTTAGATAGGTTTCAAAAATTAGATAATTTGGTTTTGATTTGTTCTGAAGAGAAAGAATGACATCTGCTAACTGCCTGGAGTTAGGAGGTAGTTTCCTCTTGAGGCTTTCTTATGGCGTCTGAAACACCTCATATTGTCAGTGTCACAGATGGAGCATCTTATTAGACTACTTATGCTGTAAGTTTTATATTTTATCTATAAAGTGCAACTCTAAAGGAATCATGGCAGGAGAAACAAGGCACATCTTGAAATACAATGAGCTCATCAGTGAGTAAGCCTTTAATGAGATTAGAAACATGCATAAATATCTTCCTGAATAAGGTGCATGGTATGAAGAGTAATGTAAAAAGTACATATCATTCAAATCCTTCCAGCATGGACAGTATAACGATTTGTTTTCATTTAGTGCTTGGCATTTTATTCCTTTGCTTAACACCATTGAAATCTCTCTTTATGCTTCTTAATTTGAACACTTTTTAAAGGGTGGTATTTTGGCGTGGTTTTGAGTCCCTTTAAAGTGGGCAGGGAAATTGTTCTTCCTAGAAGTTCTGCCAGAACGAAGTTACAGCTTTTACATCTGGAAGTCTAAACCCAAGGACTGAAGCTTTCTGCTTTTATGATGAAAGGCAAATGAATCATTACTCTAATTATACATTTTAAAATATCAATAGAAGTACCCAGTAAGTAGCAGTAAACATCTCTATATAAATTTCCTGTTATATTGATTGTATCTCATGTAATAGCACATTACCTGATTGCTGTTGATCAGCAAAACAAAATGAGATTATATTTATTACTTTTCACTGTTCAGTTTCATCATAAATTATTATAGTAAATGTGAGAGGCAGAAAAGTAATTGCTGCTGCATTTATGTTAACCATTCATTATTCTTAATATCAAACTTCTTTAAAAAATATATATGGAATAACCTAAATCACCATTTTTTATTGTACACTCAAAATGCAATAATTAATTGATTGGTTTAGGCTTTAAAAACAAGACATTTTTGTAATTTTAACCTCCTACAGTTCTACAGCTCTCTTATATTACCGTAGAGTTTAATTTTTCCTATATTCTTAATATTTTTCCAAATATTAAGAATGATAGTGCAGCTGCTGTGCATATGTGTAATCGTTGACCTTGGTGACACCCTACTTTTTCATTGAGGATCGCAGAGTGAAGGTCAGCGTGCTAATTTCCTGCATGGACAGAGCGTAAACTTGCTCTGAGCTTTCTCAACTACTTTATTAGGAGGTTGACTTGCAGAAGAGTCTCTGCTCCCTTGATGGGTCAATTTCTCTATTTTGCTAAACATATTTTATGTGCCAGCTCTGTTGTTATAGTCTGTAGGGATTCTTATATTATCCTCACCTCTGTCACCTGAATGTCAACAGTCAAATTGCCAGAGTATCCTATTTTCCCGGCATTGAACTAATGCAAACTCAAAATACTAAAATATTTTGAATATGACCCAAAAACAAAAAGCCAACAAATGTCCTGTGACTGGCAAAAGGAAAACACGTGACCAGGCGATAGTGAATCTAACTTGTGATTTCAGTATTATGCCCTTGTCCTTGTTTGATGTATCAAAAATCCTTTTGTGTACTGTGAATTATCATGTTAATAACATCTCTCAGAACGGAAATCAGTGGCAAGGTCTGCACTGTTCTCTGAGCTGGTTCTGAAGCTTCCACCTCACAGTGTGCACTAAAACTGTTATTTATGTCCTCATTGCAAGCTCTTAGGCTTTCTGCAGGCTGCTCCTGTCAGGAGGCCATGCACCATTTGTTGCCACTGACTTGCTGTTGTCCGTAGCGTCTTAGATGTTGCTGCCAGAATCCAAAGGAGCAGCTGGGACAGGGCTGTTGCTCAAAACATTTTCATCTAATGTCCCCAAGTGGGGCGATGATAATGATCATCTATCTAGTGTGTCTGCAAGCATTGAAGATCTCTTAGTATCATCTGTGAGATAGGCTTGATGCCACCCTGGAGAATATTGTCAAACCCACAGTGCATTGCTGTGCATTTCACATCATATTAGAGAAGGAGAAGTTACCTTTCGTTTTGCGAGAGGATGGGTATTGTGGAGGACCCTCATCCAGTTACAACCTTGGGCACTGCATGAATGTGTATGGCTCCCTGCAGGAAAGAATAGCGTAGTTTCTTAGGTAACAAGATTAGTGTCTCTGCGTCACCTTGAGACTTTGAAATCCCCATTGCAACCTTGAAAACTCCACTTCCAAAAAGAATGTCTCATCATGTTTCTTCTCCGTCCCATTTCCTCCCTGAAGATATCAGAATTCTCCTTCTGTTGTTTAACAGTGAGCAGAAGGTTGATTGTGTTGGGAAGGTCATCTCAAACTTCTTAGGGTTGCTTCATAAATACTTCCTTAAGTGGGAAAAAAAAAAAAAAAAAATCATTCTTCTGTGCTTTGACCAGCCAACTACAATGGAAATGTAGTTTTGCTCCCCTCAGCTTGCTAGCTGTCATATCTTCCACTTCCTCATCACCCAGCTCTGCCGTTCAGAAAAGGCAGTCTTCAACACACCGTCTGTGTGCGTATCTGTGATACTTGGCTGTAGCCTTTATGGGACTCCCTTCCTAAAGACACATGCCAGGATGAAGGTGCTATCTTACAGCTCACAATTACAAACCCTACCTCCCTCTCCTGATATCTTCCATTCGCTGTCTTTCAGTCTTGGCTCTTGGTCTCTAAAAAGCATTGTGAAAGCTGGCTGCTTTGTAGCCTTCCCCTGATTTACCAGTTGTGGTGATCACGGTGACCCAGAACGTTCTTCAAGAGGCAGACAATTTAGATGATCAGAAACTTTGTACTTAGTGATGTTCCCAAAGGCACTGCAAAATAATGACCTAGTATTTTCTACCCGTAGTGTCCAAAGTGCTCTCATTATCTGGATTATAGATTCGTGAGGTCAGTAACTAATAATTAGATATACATATATTTATAGGTAAAAATGGCATCGATAGCAGGTATTTTCACTTACTTTCTGAAACACAATAGGATATTGTAACTTCAAGATACATTTAAAGGTACTATGCTGTTCCCTATCCATCATTATTGTGTCTGGGTGTGTTTCATATTAAATTGATAATAATAGCGACATCTATAGTGGATTCTCTTGTAGTTCTTTAGGGGGAAATATTCAGATGCAGGATTTTTGATTCATTATAATTCATTCCTTCACTCTTGCAGGAGGAGGTTGCTTTAGTTTTTTAGATTCAATGGAATGTCAGTTTTCTGCATACCATTTCTATAATGGAAGAAGAGTTTGAGGAAGAAGGACAACTTTACAGTGATTTCACCAATGTTTGCCAGGCTAGTTTTGACTGAAGTCCTTAAAAAGCTTAAGGGAAGAGCTAGAGTATGTGATGCTATTATATAAACTAAACAATCCATTTAATGTCCGCAAAGAATGAGAAAATATCACATTCTAAACTTCATATTTGTTGTGCAGTATGTATATTCACCAGGACTGAAGAAAAGCAGGTTTGCTAGAGAAATAATCTTTCATTGTTAGTATATCACTTCCTTGACTGGATGGTGAAAATTAAGTGGTCCAGATAAAGGCAGATTAGCAAGACTTAAGATTTTTTTCATGTTACAGGAAGTATATGCTCTAAAAACATCAGAAGGCAAGGCAGAGAAATCAATAGTAAAAAAAAAAATCAAGTCTCAAAGCTGCAGCAGCCTATCCTGCTTTTTTGTTTCAGTCTTAGACACTCATTCCTGTTGACATTACCATTTGCCCTTCAGTGCAAGGCTACAAATAACATGAATGAAACGAATGAATGAAATTAAAATCTCTGGGGGTAAACGTTGGTTTCTGTGCAGTATAGTCAGTTGTAGCTTTGTTGCAATGCCTCTCTCTGCAAACATCAGTATGAAGTACTTCTAAGTATGGTGAGTACCAAAATGCTTTGTTAGTATGGTTCGTACATAGCAAACCTTATCCTTCAGACCCTAGTGTTTTGAATTCAGCAGGCAATGGTTGAGCGCTGTTTATCCAGGCTTCCTTTATCCGACACAAGAGCAAAGTGTGGTTTTATGTAAGTGCACTGAGCTGATGGAAATGTTTGCCAGCTATTCTTCAACCTGAGGTAGTTTGAACAAATTATAATCGATGGTTATGGTAAGGATTGCAAATGAGAAAGTGCTGTTAACAAAATGCATCAGTCAGTTGCACATTCTTTCCTCTGTGCTTGTGTTTTCTATTTGTTTTTACTTAAAATAACCATGACCTTCAGTTGTGTGTAATAGTGAAGCATAATTCCTATGTTTCACAGTGTAATATGCCTGTACCTTTCTGACAAACTAAACAAACAAATAAACTATCACTTATGTTGAATTAGCACTTACCCCGGTGACAGCCAAAGGTAAGTGTAGTTTTATGTCAACTCTATGAAATCTCTCTCTGCGTGAACAGCAGTACACAATGGGCTGTAATGGGAATTTCTTAGAAATCCCTCCCTGCAGGGATTTACATTGTCAGTAGTCTCCCACATATAGTATGCCATAATTGAAAGGCAGCCTCAGTCAGGTTTTTTTTTTCTCCTAATTATGCAATAATATTGTTTTATATGTCATGTAAATACTTTTCATGTTTTGTGTGTATATATATATACTTTTAGTGAATCAGAAAGTGGAGGTAATTTTTGTCATCTTTTTCTTTTCTTCAAGGCTAAGTATACTTTTTTACTTCTTAATCACTGGCTTTCATACCAGTAGGTTGTTTCCTGTCGTTTATTGGGATTCTGGCATAGTCAGAGACAGGTGTAACATCAAAAACAAAGGCTGACTGAGAAGAAAAGAATGGACCATCACATAGGTAATTTTTGGTGAATTATGAGTCAAGATCTTTCATCATGCATTTATTTGTGGCAGAAATGGATATTTAAAAGCAACTGATCTAATAATTGCATTGCTTAATTAGCCTGAATTACATATATTCACAGATGAGAAAAGTTTCTAGAAAACTGGGTAAACCCAAATGAAAATGAAAACAAAACTATAAGAAAAGACTGTGGCAGTTGGAAGCCTTGGCACACTGAAGTTATTTGTGGTGGTCACAAAGATTAAAGTCTTGGCTTGTTCTATCTAGGCAAAGTAATCTTGCAACTTTTATTAACATGTACTGAAAACTGAATCACTGATAGGTGATGTGTCACAGGTTTGTCATCAGTAATTTCCATAACATTTTTCCTGTTGCTTAAACCCCAGGACAACATGAAATTCAGTCAGCCTCTGAGGAGGAAGTGAATCTGAACAAAGCAATCTATGTACCTACCTCTGAGGAAGAAAAACTGAGACCCAAGCACTGGGAAGCTGCAGTGGTCTGCAGGTGCTCAAGTTGGGGGAAGGTTTCTCATGTGGACATAAGTTATATGTACTTATATAAGTTCCTGTCCTGCAGGAACGTGAGGTAGGCAGATGCTCCACAGCTCTAGGCAGACCCTGAGGTGCCATATGTGGCTCTGTGATTTGGCTTCAGCTGAGTAAATCCTTTCACAACAGCTGAGTTAGGAGAGGTGATGTAGGCACAATTGCCATTTTAGTGTGAGTCTAATGTAGAGCAACTGAAAGAGATGGGGTAGGAGGAGAGACACAGAAGACCTGAGCAGAGAACTAGAGTTTTGAGCTTGGCATTTTAATATAACAATTACTAAGAACAAGAGGCCAGATCTCACATTTTCCTGTTGCTGGTCAATAAAGGGCATAGAATAACAGTAAAGGAAAGAAACTTCTCAGATGTCTGAGTAGTCTTTCCCTTCCTTTTTGGGCTACTCATCGCCTTAGAGTTCAATCAAGAGTTTCATCCGATGAGGCAGATGGTTAGCTTTCTGCTGGATAACCCAATGTGATCCTCTGACATAGATGTAATTATTTGACTTAGAAGCTGAAGGATAGTAGATGGAAGTTAGGAAGTTGATACTGATTTTGTAGTTAACTTTGTTTAAAAAATCACTACTATAATATACCTAATTTTGGTATCTGCTCTTAAAAGAAACATTAAGAAGTTGGAAAGGTGGAAGAAAAGAGTTACAGGATATTTCAGGACTGGAAATTAACTCATCTGTGCAGACTAAAGAAACCCAACATACATAGTTTATCAAACGAGGGGACATAACATCCCTTTTATACCAGTTGTGCTATGTATTCTGTGATGCTGTCCATGTAGGCTGCAGTTGTCTCCTCTGACTCTAAGATGTTCTGAGTTTTTATTTTACTCAAAAAGACCTTATGGCAGAAGGGAGAGTTTGTATATAGACACCTAGGAGTATTTCTTGACTTTTGGAGTGAACTTTGCCCTGTGGATGGAAATTGCTGACTGAAGACTGAACAGAGGTGGTTATAATTGTATTGGTGAGATAACTTTAGAGTAAGAAACATAATTATGATTTTTGCTTTGCAGACAACATGTCAGACAGCACTGTAAATATGCAGTATAAATTGTATAAAAAATGAACTACTAATGTTGACTGAAGAGATGTCAATATATATAATCCAACAATCAGAAAAGTCAGACCTTTTTTCTTCTCAGGACAAATAGAGAGTGCTTACAAGTGTATTGCCCATTTTCTGTTTCTTTGACAATTAGCAGATTAAATGATTGAGACTAGCAAGTTTATAACAGTTTGTATATTTTAAAAATTTAATTATCAGATAAAAACATGAAATATGAAATTCATGTAATACAGACCAGAAGAAAGCTATATACCTGCTATATTTATGAAAGCTCTCGAAATCTCAAGAATAATGATTCCATGGAAATGGGAGGCTAACAGAGGGCTGGAGGCTGCAACATTTACTCTCTCATTCCTCATCTACTTGCCTTGTCTTCAGTGGAACTTTGTTGTTTACCCTTCATAGCGAAATATTTCCTCTTTTGCACATAAAATGGCCATATTTTCTTCAGCAGTGTATAGGTTGATGTTATTAATTTGTTGTCTTTGCATATGATATTAATTTTAATGCAACACTCAAAGGAAATACAAATTGGTTTTTTTAACCTTTAAAAGTTCAGTCAGTTTTGTTGTATCTTTAGATGATTCAAGTTTGTACCTTTCAAAAGGTCTTCCATCAGTATGGATATTGCATATGCTATAATACTCTATCTATGCTCCTCTTCCCAACAGGGGATTAGCCAGTCTTTAGATTGCGTTATTCCCCTGTCAAATTTAACTATTGTTCATTATCAAAGCACCACCCCATGATGAAAATATGAGTGTTGAGCAGTGAAGCATGCAGTACATTAATTCCATATTGGGAAAAACTGTAAATTTGGACTCAGTTGCATATTACTTACAAAAGTAATATATCAGTTCTAAAACTTATTCTAAAAATAATTGGATTTCCAGGAATTAATTAAAACAAACTTCACCACAAAACAAAAAAGTTTATAGCTCAGATAGAAGCTTATAAGATTTAAAAGATGAGTTGGCATATCTTATGTAATTACCTCAAGATTTGTACTTCAATGAAGGAAAGCCACTTGTTTTTTCCCCCAAAGAAAAAAACAAAACAGAAGTTATGGCAGGTTTTTAACAGTATTTTATAACCAAGAAATAAGAGGATCGTGATACATTTTCTACAAAATCTATCTTTCCTCACAGATCTGTACCTGCAGCACAAGTGTTAATTCACCAGAGCGTATTTCTTATAAATTCATTTATCATTGGGATTACTTTAAGCACAACATATAATGAAAATGTCATTCATAGTTTTCAAACATTGGAGTATTACACATTTTATTTTTAAAATGATATTAAACACATGCTACAGGCAGAAACATCTTTTAAAATTCTAAAAGACACAATCACAGGAAAAAAATGTTTGGTTTTTTTAATGTGTGGGTTTTGTTTTTTTTTTTTTTAATGTCCAAATCCTTATTTCTTAATGCCAGGAGCAGCCAAATTACATGTGCGGGAGACCTTTCTATTTCCCCCCTCACAAATAGCTGTTTTAGTGCCAGGCTAATGTGGTGGTATGCTAGGCAGTCAGCAAGAAAACAGTGGATAATGGAAAAAAAACCTTGAAAACACCCATACTGTTGGGATGTGCAGCACATCCCAGCATGAAAGCCATCATATGGACCCAGCTTATTAGTGCTGGCTCTGTTGCATGTCAGCAGGACCCAAGCTGGCTCCTGCTGGCTCCAGCCCCTTGTTCCTCAGTGTTTTGGATCCAGAAGGGGCTTATTAGCTCAGGTGTATTGCCTTGCAGGGCCAGGTTTTGCCTGGGATTAAGTGGAGGCTAATAGGAACCCAGAGCTCCCTGGAGTCAGCTGAAGCGTTGCCATAAGCAGCTGCACTGCTGACCTGGCTCGGAAATCTGTACATGGCTCTGCTAAAGCATCCTGCTGGACCAAAGATGCCTCTGCAAACTGCCAGGTCTAATATCTCAGCATCTGTGGTGCACTTAATCTACAACCCAGATAAACTATACATGGGTATTTCAGAGCTGAATGTGTTTTTAAAGAATGGCTGTGCAACTAAATGATCTCTGACTCTTCTGTGCCTTCCTCTTTCTCCCCGATTGCAGCTTGCTGGTTGACTGAAAGGGCAGTGAAGGTTGAGCTGAGACCAAGCATGCACTGATTAGCAAGCTGGTTAACCAATTAGTTCATAATTTCTCCAGGCCTGTCTCTAGTTGTGTGTGCTGCATGTTGCTTAGTCATGTTTGAGGCATTTTGGAGGCTGTCTGAAATTCCTGTCTGAGCTAGATATTGTCATGAGCTGTCAGCTGAGCTGTCTGCTCCAAACTATAAAATCAATGAAGTAAAAGTGTATTCATGTGGAATTTGCTAAATCTGTACCATTTAAGAATTAAAGTATTCACATATCTTTCTGATACATTTTAGTAATTTAATTACTTTGGTAAATGAACGAAATTTAGCTTATCTTAGTTAAATCAATAATCTAGCTTGTCATTTTGGTAAATTGGTCAACTGCCAACTTAAGTTTTAAAATCAGACTAAAGGAGAGTGTCAACAGAGAGAAGAGAAAATAAGAATATTACATTACTTTCTTCAGTAATGAAGAGATGGGGAAACTGGATGTCTTCTGTTCCTTTAATGATTTGAACTCTTCCTGTCATAAGGCATAATAATATAATAATATTGTATATTATTATAGGCATATAATAATAATTACTAAAAATAAGATATGTTGGAGAAGAATAAAAATGCTTATAATTATCTTTAAAAAAGTCTTCCTTTTTAAAGCACCATGAAAATCACCTGGAACTTATTAGTTAATAAGTACAAACAACTGATTGTACTCTCTCTCCCACTACTCTTCCAGATAGTTTTCCTCTTGCCATAGGGAACAGTAGCTTTAAGAGTAATTTCCTCATCTTTCTCTATGCTTTCTGTGCTTTTGAGAATTCTATGAGATATTGAACATGGAGTTGATCACAGCAGTTAACATTTGTACTATGGTTTCTATTGTCATGCCAAGTCTTGCTGAATCCACTGGTGGCCTGCTCTTTCAGGTTTGGACAATTTTTAATTTTTTTATAAAATTAAATATTTCATACTAAAGAATGCATAAAAGTAAATGGAATGAGATATATTTTGTAAATTAATATAAACATTCTCCTAACTATTCCAGCACACTCATATTTCCATTTCCTCAAAAGATACTTAAATTTTCAAAAGTATGCCTAAAAATAATGCTTAAAAAGTATATTGAGGGGAACAAGCCATTATTTTACTTTGCTGATATTCACGCTTGCTCCGTACAAAGTATTTTCTGTTTCCAGACATAGCCATGGGATTCTTAGTAGAGAAATAATCTCTTTAGAGAAGATGGCAAACAAAGAAACTGAAGATTTGGGGGTCTTTCTTTTTTTAATTAAATTTTATTATCACAGACTCCAGTACAATTCTTATTAGCAGATTTTCAAGCCATTTGCCTGTCTTTTTCTTGTGGGTCCTGGAACTTCTAGCTGTCATTATCCATGTTTTTTAAAAGAGCCCTTTGAAAAGGAGGGAGGAAAAAGCAATTTTATTTTAAAATATGACTCCTATTCTAGTAATATTTTTGGTGGGTTTTTTTTCAGATTTTTTTTGTGACTGCCTGTTGCTGCTTCATTCTCTTTTCTCTTTCTTCTACCTTTTATGACCTAGTCTACTTTTGTGAACATAAACTTCTCTTTCTGCAAAACTAGTTATGTCAAAACACTTTCTACCAGTCACTTAACTGTAGTGGGATTCTATTACAATCCAAGGGATTGCTCTTTTAAGAATCTCATTAAAGTCTGAACAAACAATATGAAATGAAAAATCCTTCCCCAAGGCACAAAGAGTATAAACAATACTGAATTGCAAAGCTAGCTAGGTGGGATAATATTAGACAGGTGGTAATGAAAACATCAGAAAGATTTAATAGCTAAAAATGTGTAACAATTAAGGTCAAGAAAGCAGCCCATTTTCTGACTTTAAACATTAAATATAATTCACAGATGAGAGAACATAAATACATAAAATCTTTCATTATAAGGCATTGGTCAGAGGGGGTTTTTCTCATGGACTTTTCATAGATCTACTGAAAATCTTACAGTAAAGACAGTACTTTAAAGATCCCCACAAAAAATATACCAAAAGTTGATTTTTAATGGCTTGTTATTAAAGACAAGCAGTTCAAACAACCCCCCCCCGTAGATATATTAACATGCTATAAATATTTTCAATAAATTTACTAGTACTAATTTTACTGCCTGAGACTTGGACATACTGTAAGAAAATTTTGCCAGTCATTAATCTGCGAGTAACTTCTGTTAGTTTTAAAAATATCTTGAAATAGACTGGTCTATAATTCAGTATTTTATAAAATTTTGTCTGTAGCCAGGGCTTACCACTTTTTTCTAACTTTGTATTTCTGAACAGCTTTTTGTATGGTAGCTCAGCAGTTTGGTACTGGAGTTCTCTCCTGAGAAGGAGAGAAGCACTTGAAAGCTCTTATTCCTGAAAGGGTGATGGGATTAGAGGGATGCTCCAGAGACAGTAAAAAAAAGTATTCTCTAAATGAGACCCTTTGAAAATCATTGTATTCTCTTGGTACTGAAACTTTTAGTTGTGGAGTTCTTGACAATTCCTGTACTCTTCTGGGTGGCGCAAGGCTGGTACTGTTCAGAGCACATAGACTTGTGAGTTGTGCATTTTTTTCTGTTTGTATTTTGGGTGGAAGGCTGAGGATTTTTCTTACAGACCTCATTACAAGTACTCATTGCTTCTATCACCTCCATTTAGAATCTGCTCTTGTTTCTGTAGCTGCATATTTGCCATAAAAGACCCCAAGGGAAAGTAATCTAATTTAATAGAAATTGTCCCTGAATTAAAGCTTGAAGAAAGAGGTAATTAATGTTAACAAAATCCATAGCTTCTAAATAAAGATATACAGTAACTTGCTTTTGTGTGCTTTGGACAGTTAGGATTTTTATTTTGGGGTATAGCGCTGTTTGTCTTCGTATCCCACTAATGTGTAATTTCTGGATTTACTGTAAGACATTAACAAAGGGTTCATCAACGGAATTAATTTATCAAAACAGGAAGGTTTAGTTATTTGAGGAGTACACACTGTCAATTGAGACAAATAGTTATTGGCTGGTGGGAAGCTCATGAGCAAGTAATTATAAGAGATGTTCCCTATTGAACTACCACACATTATTCATCAGATTTCAAGTAATGTGGATTAGGCTGATAAATTAAGTTGCATCATTTGTACCTTTCTCCGTTAAGGTCACTTGTACTTTTTAAATTTGTTTGGATTGGTTGGGGGGGGGTGGGAGTGATGGGAGAAGAAAAGCTTTCTTGTAAATTCGTTTAAATCATTAGTAACTGAGCTGAGAAAGTAATATGGAATCAAAGTTCCTACTTAACCCTGGCTAGATGTGTTCCCCTTTGTGGTGAGGATGTGCCTCAGTCACTCTGGAAGAGGTAGATAACCTTCCATTTTCCTTTCCACAGGCTCTCAAGGGTAATCCAGTTCTTGTGAAGTTAGCACAATTGACCAGTAAAAATTCTTAGTGTGACTCAAATCACAGAAATGTGGTCTGTTTTCCCACGTGCACAAGATTAGAAACTGTGGGCACACAGTAAGGCAGGCTGAAGATAACAGCAGGAGCGGTTGGTGGGAGGCTGGGCTGCCCCTGCGCAGCTTGGAAATGCCATTTGGTCCTGGCTGTGTTGCTCTCCATCTCCTGTAGTCCAAAGCAAGGACTACAGAATAATGAAGAAGTAGTAATTAAGTATTACCAATTAATTACTTACCATGTAGCTCAAGGCAAGCAGGTAGGGTACAAGCCACATAGCAGGGGCCACAGGTAGGGTACAAGGCAGGCAGTGACTTGCTTGAAATCTCTGCAGAAGAGGTTTATTTTTGTCCACCCACTGCTATTCACAGAGAAAAGGTGCAAGTATACCTTTTAAAGTGCACTGTAGAGAAACAAGTTTTCATACCACACACATCAGTGTAAAAATTCTACATTTCTACAATCAAATACATTGAAATGATTTTATACCTTTCAAAAAAAGGGAGAGAGAAAAAAGGTTTTATTTGCAAATATTGAAGACATACTGGTCAGAAAAATCACTAAAAGGTACAAAGTTGTAAAAGTACTCTTCCTATACTCTGACACAATTTTTTCTAAACATGGGCATGATTCAGGGGATATTCACCCAAATTACAGGGGCTTGTTAGTCTTTAACAGCCTAACAATAATCTTAGAATTGTTACGGCTACTAACTACTACTCTCAATGTTATTTTTTTAAGGGTGAGTTTGGTTGTGCCTGGGCTGCTATGATGCCAGTTTAAACTGTAGTGTCTTGTTAGACGTAGATTTTGTTGCAAATGCCTGGTTAGGAACACATAAATAAGAACAAATACAAAATTCCACTTATTCTGTTAAGTAGATAGTTCTTCTAATACAGCTCTTTCAGGAACATTACTCTGAACTCTATGGACCGTATACTACTGCATTATTTGCATGGTATACAAAATGTCTGGATTTTTCTCAACAAGACAGAAATCCTGTAGCCTGTATCAATGTTGATTTAAATGGGTGATTTTAAAAAAGAAAACTTGTAGAATGATCTATCTCTGTAGGCATATTTTTGTGTCTAATAATGCGGCACAGTATCAATAGATCTGATTTCCAGAGAGGATGAGATGTACTTTGTGTTTAGACCCACCTATAAACATACATATCTTTTCTATCTAAACTGTGCTGTTTACAGTGGAAAGTTGGGTTGCATGAATTAAATGCACGGTGGCTCCAACAGCATGCCATACTGAAGCAATTTGTGGTATCTGGTTTACTTTTGTAACTTTTCTCAAACTTCTGTTCTGATATTGCCTAGATAAACTGGTGTAATTTGGTCGAGCTATAGAAACACCTGAAACTAAAAGGTACCGCACATAGGATAACTGAGAAATGAAGTTGTGCTTACCCATGAGTGAGATTTGTGAGACTACTATGTTATTTCACAACTTTCCAAGGGCATTTCCTGTGGTTTGGGAGCCTGGACTGATCTTCGTTATGGAGAAGCCAAAACTGGAGCTTTGTTACAGAATAATCTTTCACACTGATAATCAAGTGTAATTGGCACTCTGATGCTATCCTGGGAGGCGGAGCCACCCTAGCCCTTTCCCTGTTTTGTTGAGTATATTAAAAGATAATCAAAGAGGGTTCTCAGGGTGTCATAGCAATAACGGCTCCAGTAACTGTAGGTATTTATAACTTTTGAATGTTTTTATGTACTAGGCTGCTTTTTTTCCTTTTTTTTTCCAAATTTTACCACATTGTAAAGTGAATTTGAGTATAACTTCAGTACATCATCAGTGGTTGTTTTGTTTTGATTTTTTTTTTAATTAAAACCTTAGTGAGACAAATCTCATTAGGCATCTTCCATGTCATTAATTTATAAAGAAAATACTGCATGTATTAAAACGTAATTTTGGTTAATGTATAACATGACTACAATTATTAATGACTTTTCTGGTAGTCATTACTCTTTGAACCTCTTCCTTGGAAATCTGCAGCAGCTGAAATGGCAGAACACTGTAAAGAGACAATATCTGTCAGATATTACTGAGGATGCTACTCAACAATCACAAAAACATTTATGAAAAAAAAGTATCTGTTTCTGCTCCAGCAAAGCAGGCAAATATCTGTACTCTGCTTTCAGTGCACTTATTTAGATGTGTATGAGAGCAGAGTGCTTTGCACATGGCTAAATAAGAATACATTTAGTATTTAGGAAAAATAGGTGAAACTTGGACTGCAATTTAGTAGAAAATATTCTGATTGAGAAGTATGCAGATGAGGGGGAAAATGATCCTATTCTATGATGTTATCTAAATAGTTCACTCTACAAAGCATAAATTCAGTTCAGAAACTGCAGTTTCTTACAGGCTGCACTTCATTAGTAACATGTAAAATATTTAATATCCTGGTTTTTTTTATGTAACCCCTTGGATTGTTCCAAATTTTTCAGTGTTACTTTGACTAGTCTCTGCTCTGTAAATCTTTGTCAAGATGTTCTTAACGTCAACACTGACTCCTGCCATCCAAGTGACGTCTTCTGTCTCCTGTTCGGAGATAAAACATTGTTCCAGTCGCTCACTTGGAACTAGGAGATTGCCTGCTGCAAAAACAGGCTATCAGCATTTATTAGTATGGCATTCTTCACAGGTTTAAGACAAATGAAATATTTAAAAGTAATGAAGCTGGTTTGGTTGTTTTTTTCCATTTCTCCTAAGAGATGGGAGAATGCTTTTCTCTTTGACTCATACGTGTGTGTATATATATATATATACACACACACACACGTATGTATGTGCACACAGACTGTGTAAGACTTAATGTTTACAAATTGAGTTCTGTGTTTAGGTTTTATTGTTGGTGGATTTTACTAAGAAATATTAGGCATAACAGTTTGAAGTTGGCCATGGTTTTGAAATTAATAGTGCATAATTTTTGGACAGGAAGCAAAGTGAGTTTATTGCTTTAATTACAGTGTAATGTTCATATTAAATATATTTATATTTTAAAATTCCAGTTTTAAGGAGATTTTAATAGAAGCTGGAGCTGATGAGGCAAAGCAATGCAAAAAGGCTGTTCCAGATGGCATGTATCCAGAGGGAGACATTTGTGTATTGACAACGGTGGAAATATATGAAAAGAGAAATAAGTAACGAGTATGAGACTAGTGAAGAGAATCCGAGTGAGAATAGTTCAGGACTCAATCTGTTGTTGTAAGGAAAGGAGTAGCAGTATTCTCTACATGCTATAATCTGATCCCAGGGAAAGATACTGAGAATGGTAAGCGCTTCAGTCAAGCGATAGAGGAAAGTAAGAATGAGTCAGCAGGGCAGTTATAGATGGAACTGCAGAGTGGGAGAATAAAAATTTTGCAAATACAGGAGGAAAGGGAGAAGTAGATGAATTGGTAATGAAGGTTGGTCTCGAGGTGATGGTAGAGATCTAAAGGTCATTTTTATGGATTAGAAACAGAAAAGACTACATTGTGTGAGGCTTTAGTTACTGTCATGGGTAGTTTGGTGGACCACTGATCTAATCTGGCATAATGGTAATTCTTCCTTGTGTTGGAGGGTATTTTTCTTCTCCAAGGAAAGCACTCTGTGAAGCAAAATGTTTACATTTGACTAATTGGATTTAAAATCAATTGAAAGAAATAGGAAAGATACTATTTAATGTTAAAAATCTTTCCCATTCCTTTTTGATGTTGTTTAAAGTGACAACACCAATTTTATTAATACTTTATAACTAGCTCAGGCAAAGGTTAGAACTAAATATTGTGTCAAGGAAAGTAGGCTCTTTAGTTAAAAGCAAATAGCAGCTGCTACCTTTGATTGTAGAAGGGGAGTTTTCTTGCTAAATGCCTAATTGTAGTGCTATGTGTCTACTCACCTTCAGCGCAACACAACTTTTGTTCAAACCCCTTACTTTCAAGTTTCTTTTAAATTTGTTATTTAATTTTTACCCCAGTGCTCTTTGGATATTTTGGTTTAGGTATTCATGTCTTCTTCATGGGCTTTTTTCTCTAACCTGTAGGGAGTCTGCAATGTCATGCCATAGGCAGAGTGCACCAGGGAGGCATTTTTTTACCTCTCCAGCTACTAGCCAGCAAAGACTCCTGGGAGTACGACCTCAAATTGCAGCTTTTGAATAGAGTGCAGAAGCTCAGTAGAATGTGATTTTGTTGAACCAGACTTAAAAAATTGTTTTAAATTTTAGATGTCACTGTGAAAATTTGATTCAGCTATATTGTACCTGCACATATGCATATGTATCACACATTTCTGCATGCACGTATGCTTTTTTAATTGAAAAATATTTTCAGTGGAAAATTTTCACTAGCCTCAAATGGCCACTAAAACACCTCTTATTTGTTTGATATTTAATCATTTAGTGGAAATTCCTTTTTCTTCCTAGTGTATATAAATCTTTCTCATTTCATCCAATACCTTTTTTTTCAGTGACTGTACACAGAAAGTTTCAGAAATTGCAGATGAATTAAAAATTGCCCTGCTTGCAAATGTAGATGAGCTACTTTGTACTTTATAACTTCCATCTGCCATCTCCTACCCAACATGACAGACTCCTCACTCTGCTGACCAGAATATTGGCCGCTGCCTGGCTGACTGATTCTCCTTTGCAATTCAAAATAAAGGGTACCATGGAGCTTCTGTAGCCACCTTCTGGAAATAAGAGAGATTGTTGTTGTTCTGCAGTGGAAAATTGGTTCACTTTGTAACACTGCAAGTTTAAAAGAATAAATATGCTGAATTAAACTATGCTGGTTATAACTTAGAGCTTAAAAAATATGAAAGTTCCTTTTTACTCTGCCAGAAAGAGTAGCAGTTATGCCCCTCATGAAGTTAAAGCAAGTCTGCTTTTATAATGAAAATGATTGAGATGGTAGAGACATGGTTCATTGGCTGTATCATTGCCATCTTATCAACTTTCTGAAAGTGGTATCTATCCATCAACTACTGATTCATTTTCCCTTATTAAAATCACACACAATGAAAAAAAAACAGTGATATATACCTAAACAATTGTATATTTTTAAACATTGCTACTGTGACTCCTCTCCCTTTGCAGTCAGAAAATGTTTTCTTTGTGTTATCCTAATTTATTGTGTAGTATATATTATATATCTGAATATTTTGGCACATTTTCTTCATAAATGCAAAATGCAACATGAAATTTAGGTGCTATAGTTTTTGTAGAGAATGAGCCATTTGAAAAACCCTTCTGAGCAGTAAAGCAATGTGCTAACTTAATACATCGGGATTTTGAAGGGGAAAATTTTCAAGGGCATGAAGGGAAGGAATGTGCCCGAGTGCCCCTGCAAACGAGGCTCTGGCTGCACCAGGGGTGGGTGGGTTGCAGGGAGCATGCTGCCCCACCACCCCTCCAGCTGAACTGCCCGAATCCCACCTGCGCAGGGACAGAGGCTCAGCTCCACTTGGGAACCCCAGCGCCATTGCTGGAGCAGACAGGGAAGAAAAAAGGAGGATAAGGAATAAAAGTAGTATCAAAAGTCGGGGGCGGGGGGGGAAGGAAAATCTATGTTTTGCAGATATTTGCTTAAGTAGGGCTGTTTTCTAGAGGATATCTTCATTATCAAGGCATGTTGGATATCGCTTTCCGTTTGCACCAATGTAAGCTGCAGGGTCTAAGTTATTACACTTCATTGTACAGCAAAGATGGAGCTATCCTCTGAAAAGAACCTGCTAATATAGGCTTGTAATTTCAATTTCTCACACATTTTTCACTCTGTATTTCAGTAAAAATCTAATCTACCCAATCATTGCTTTAGGCTAATAGCCTGTAATACAGTATAGTGTCAAAAATGTCAAACTTAATGAAAAAAAAGGGTGGAAATCATAAATGTTCACTGAAACCACTTCTTTGAGTACTTTTTTTCCACAAGATCTGTGCATTCTCTTCGGTGGGTTTTGTGGAATACGTATTAATCAAATCTGAAATGAAAAGGGGACACTGTACTGCTGTGAAACTCTTCCATGTCTAATGTATGTATTAAAGCTATAAATCTATTAAATACATTTTTAAGAAATTATTGACATAAAACCTAAAAGAAGAAAAGAATTTTACACTATGCATGTCAGATATATCTTACTGTAGCTTGTTGAGACTTGTACTTGAGCTTTTTAAAATGAAAAACTGGAAATTTTTGCAATCTGTTGGGCACGGTGGTCAAATTCTTCACCTTTAAAATAGTTAAAAATTTCTATTATGAAGTTAAAAGGAGAGAAGGAATAGATTCTACAGTATTCATGCTATTTAATTGCAACAAATAGTTTAATTACCTGACTCACTCATGTATGACAAACCCCTGAAATCTCATAGGTAATTTGATAGTACATACAAGATGAAACACCTGCATGTCAATACCTTGGTCTATTTGCATAACTCCCTTATACAGGGAGGCAATGGAAAAATCTGCAACAATGATTTAACAAGTCGTTATGTGTTCATTGCTGTCCTTCCGTCTCTTCTGTTAATATTTGTTTTGTTTTTCTCCTTCATGCTACAGCAGTAATGCTGATGATGCAACCCCAGGCAGTCATTTCTGTGTAATAGCTTTGGGCATGAAATGCTTGATTTGCACTCCTGAGCAGCTATCATGGGCTTTGCTCCCCACGTCTGTATATGTGAGGGGTCGTGAAAATGAGGAGTTTTTGTAAACTTTAGGGATGTGGGTAATGCACAGAGTAAAAAAGGAATAGAGTGAATGAGTAATGCAGCCATAGTGAAGGCAGGAGGAAGAAACTTTTATGCTCAAAACAACAGATTTATTTGAATCAGTTCTTGGGTGTTTGCTTTTATAAAAGACAAAAATAAGCAAGAGCATAAGACCAGAAAAGAAACAGATTATTTTTAGTCTATCCTACCATATATACAGCTGCAACAAAAACTGTACACAATAGTAAAGAACAACTTTCTTCCTCTGGACAAAGACTGTCAACTCATGATAACTTTCTCCTTAGTTATTTAGGTAGTAAATGCACAAGGAAAGATGGTTATATGCCAATATATTTTATATTCTACTTTTGAAGACTCTCAGAAAGGTCAAGAATTGCAGCATTGACAGTTCTGTTTTTTCTTCCATTTAGAATTTCACAACTTTTTTTTTCCTTCCCCTGCGTACATATTCAAGAGATTTTACAACTTTCCTTTAAATACTCTCAAATGGTCTTAGCTAATACGATAAATGTCAAGTATCTTTGAAAAAGTTCTGAAAAACTAGTGTCACAAAATTAACTTGAGGCTCAACAATTTGAATGTTTTTGTCCTTGTAATCAAAACTTCAGAGGAAAAATCCAGAAATAAAAAAAATAATTTGCTGTTGGAAGATATAAAGTTGTTTGACCTAGGTGCAAATTAATTCATCTGCAGGGAAGAGAGCTCCTGTAAATACAGTGATTTTGCTTCTGGATCAGAGATTGAGAAATAAGGCTAGATAACTAAGAGTATACTAATAAAATATACTATATGCTTTTATGCTACTGTACTCCTATATACTAATACATTCCAAAATATGCTATATACCAAAAATGCCTAAAACAGCATTCAACAAAAATGTTAATTGATTGGACCTGTTCTTGTCAAATTATTTTGCCAAAAAGTTAAGGGCAGTATTTTGGAAAGTTGAAATATTTGAAAGTGTTCAGGATGTAAATTCAACCCATGTAAGTAACTAGTGGTCTATGCAGATAGCAAGAATGCCCGTATCCTCTGTTTGCTGATAGCATTTCCAAATACACTTTGTTTTTATTTGACAATGCCTGAAAATTAAGTGAAGTAGTCTATTTTTACTTGACTTAGAAGCAATAGCCATACTTTGGTGTTGAGCTTTGGTTTATGAGCTTATCTCCACCCCCCTGCCCCCATCATTTATTCATCTCTAATTGGGAGAGTCATGTAAAAGTCAATGATGAGGTTAGTCTTAACCATCTGCCCAAAAAGTCTCTTTTCTGGAAGTTCACACATGCATGCAGAGAAACGTGCACCACAGGGTCACTGCCCTCGTATAACAAGCCTCTTAGGCATATCTGAATGAACAGGATTAGCTGCATTTCTCTACAGAGATTTACTCATGCTTAAAGTTAGATGCAAACTCAAATCATATCTTTATGAATTAAATTCAGTACTACTGGATCTCCACAGTGAAAATTTCTTTTTGTTTAAAAATAGTGCTGGCTGCATTTTCTATATAATTCAAAATGCTTTTATTTAGTTAAAAGGCAAACTTTTGGGTAGGAGTGATTTGGGGGGCAGAGATAGTTCCAACAGTGTTGCTTCACCAGGTATTCATGTGTTAAATAAATAAGCTTATGGTCAGCAGCGTACCAAATAAATTGCCTGGTTTTCCGTTTTGGTACCAGATTTCCCTTTGGCTCTTACACAAGAAAAGGAAGGAGATTGCTATATTTATTTCTACATCTTTCAGTATAGTAAATTGTTAGAGACGTTACTCAGATACCACGAACCGCAGCGTTACTTACGGTAGTTATATTCATTAGAAGTTATGTTATATTCATTAGAAGTACTTAATAAATTTCTAGGTTTTCTTTTGACTTCAGGGAAAGTTAGGGTGATTCAGCACCTATAGAAGACTAGCTTTAAAACATGCTTATGTCTGTGTACATATACATGTGAAGTCAGAAGCCTAATCCATACAAATCTATGAATAATTTGATGACAGTATTTTAACCTATTTTCTACTGATCAGTACATGAGCATTTCTACATGAAATGCATCTTTTAAGTGAAATCACTACACCAGAGTCTGTTAGAGAATGTTAAAGAAAAAATCCCATGGTTACTGTTACCATATCCTGCAGCTTCTGTTTTAGCTACCCTTAATTCACTGTCATAGTCTCAACCTCTTTCAATTTTTCTTCCCCTAGGTTTTTATTTTATTTTTCTTAATAAAATGTGGTCTGAAATGAAGAGCCTCTTTCACATTCTGTTCTTTATAGCAGTGATGGTTAAAAGTGAAAGGGCTGGAGGTCAGGTTGATGTTTTGGTTGAGCCAAAACCTTCAGTTTTTCCTTAACAATAACAAAAAAAGTAAAAGAAATGGAAAGAAATTGCTTGAGTAAAAGAAGTCATTTGATCCTAAATTAAATTGTTCATTTTATATTTTGAACAGTTATCTTCTAAAACATAAATTTAAGAATGTTTCAAAAGGAATTTTTATTTTAAAAAAGATCTACCATTTCCCCCCATTTTTAAAAAATAATTGATTAAAAAAAGTTAAAAGCAAAACAAAGAGTAACCTGTTCATTAACGATAACTTGTCAGATTTGCTTGTAATTCTCTTCAGCACTATCTTAGTCTCAGGAGACATACATAGTTTTGACTGGGTTCCTGCCTGTACAGTCCTTGAAGAGTGTTGATGCTCTTCAATTTATTCATAATCCTCTCTAGTTCTTCACTGAATTTCTTTCAGGTCTTAGCAATGTATATATGATAAAAACATACACAAACCTGTTGCTCTGTAGGAAAAAAAAATTGTGCCAAAGATATAATTCATTCCTTAAATCTTTCACAGCTGTGAACTGTGATATCAGAACAGTTAAACTGTGACATCAATAGTGTATCCAACAAAAGAACTGAACTGTCAGGAAAGGATGATCAGCACATGTACGTTTGTAGATATATTGTCAGTAATTCAACTGAAAAATGAAACTTAAGAAATATATATCCTTACACTAGGATGGCATTTTTGTGCTATAACTATTGTATGGTTGGGAAGAACATCTGAAATTAAGTTGACAGGTATACAAGTATTCAAAACCTGAGCTAAGAAACTGATTTTCCTCTTTAACAGAAAAAACCCAACCAAACAAAAGGAATCAATAAAATTGGTGTTACGGTTATGAAAGTACTAAATTACTTTCCTTTTAAATGTGGAATCAAATGCAGTTTGAGAATTTCTTCAGTCATATTTCTGAAATCCCTCTTTGAAACACATGGATGTTTTGTATTGATAATACTGTTGAAAAAAATTTTTATGAGTTAATTTCTTGCACAAGGCTGGGGTTTATTCTTGGGTTTGAATTAAGGTTTTTGGATGAAGAGGAGGGAAGTTATTTTACTTTCTAAAGTATAAAATAAATATTGAAGCAGAATGTAGGTTCAGGTTTTTTTATATTAACTTATATGAAGTGGTTCGATTTATATATATTCATGTCTACAAGATGCCATTTATAGCTATTTAGAAATCACTTTACGAATACTAAAATATTGCACAGAACTGCATAATTTCAAGCACAATGGCTCATAAGTGCCATGGCGTTTTCTTTTCACTGTGCATGGCGCATAAAATGTCGAATTATAAAATTATAATGAATACGTTCTAAGTATTCAATATACTCTTTTGGCATATTAATATTATGCTGTGGATCTGTTCTGGAGGATAGCAGTTATATATTTGAATTTTTAATTTGGTTCAATGATTATTACTGAGTGGGAGATTTTTGAAGCGAGTATAAAATACTACAGTGCCGTTGTGTGTTCTGTGATGCTGGAGGGCTTGGTCAAAGTATTCTCGCACACCAGCAGTTCCTATCAGTTGAGTTATCGTCCTGCAAATATGTAGGCCACTAATTAAATCAATAATTAAATCCAGTGTTTCTGAAGTTATTTTCTCCTATTGATTTCAGGGACATTACTCAGATACTAAATTTTAAAAAAACCTCCATATTCTGGTGCCTTTTACTTTTAAGGATAAAATGCTTTGTAACTTGCAGGATTAAGGCCAAAATTCCTTCCTTTTCCTCAGATCTTCACTTGTCTCATCTAAAAGAGAAAGTGTTACAAATTTACTATAACTGTGGAGAGACATAAATTTAACCAGTAATTTCTCTCTTCCATTACAACCATTTTATTTATTTCCTTCAACTGTGTTCAAATCTGAAATTTAATTTTTTGAATAAGTAAATAAACCTACTTCTTAAAAACCTTTATTTTTTTTTAAGTGCTTTTGGGTTTTCTGCAATATGTTTCAAGCTATTTTGGAAGGTTTTTAAAAACTTCTTGTTTACAGAGTGCTTTCAAAAAAAATACATGTCACATGTCCAAATGCACATAATAAATGAATGAGAAATATTTTATATTTTTAATGAGAATGGGCTGTGAAATATTTACAGTTAAAGTTTTTATACCAGGCGTGCATACTGTTTTTTTCACTTGTTAGCAAATATGTAATGCACTAAATTTTTGGTGTCAGGAATTACAGAAGCCATACATCATTAGATTAGGTAAAAGTGGCAAACTACAAGCTTCAGAAAATCTTCAGTTTGGGACAAAATTAAAATTATGAGATTTTTTCTGATCTTTCATTAGGTGAACTTAGAGTTAGTTTGTGCTAGTAAAGTTTATCTCTGTTTGGCTTTGGTGCAGCCTGTGACAATGGTCATACGTTAAAACATACAGCTCCAATAAATATTATTCTGTAAAATTTTAGCACCGTGGAGAATTATGTCCTTTACAAAGAACTGGAACTTGTTCTGGTTAGAATTATCCAGTTGTTTCTCCTTAGAGCAGTCACTCTCCTGGACTTTCACTGCTGTGATAGGTCAGGTGATCTGAAGCAGTTACAGTAGATATTTACAGCATTAAAATTAGGCAAAGAAATGTTATTGTAACAACATTAGAAAGCCAGTTGATTTGAGCAGGGGGAAAGAAGATCTTAGATGAAGTCAAAAAACAGAGGATTTTTGCCACATTCTCAATTTTATTTAATCAGCTTCCCAAATTTGGTATGTCATTGCTTCTTAGGTGTTACTATTTATTTATATATTATTTTATAAACATAAGGACTATATAAAAGTTGCCTGAGAAGAAAGATGAGATTTAAGCTGACACACAGAAAAAGCATAACCGGACTGGAGCATAAATAAAGATTGTAAGTATTCTTAACATTTTTCTGCCAGAATTATATACATATAAAAGAAGTCTGTGATTCTGTAACACGCCTATTAACACCAATAGACAGAACTTCATTGAATCGTTCAGAGGCTGACTTTTTTTTCTTTATAACACCACCATATTTTGTATGAATTCTCATTCTCTCTGTGGCCAATACATACTATTAACAAGGATTTTGTTGAGGAAGGAAAAATAAAAGATGTTAGAAAAATATTTACAAGATAAGGGTTATAGAGAAGCCTCTCAACTCCAGGAAGATTAAGGCTGAAGAAGAAATATAAATTCTAACCAGGTTCCATCCCAACATTTCCTGTCTATGAGACCTTGGTAGGAGTACTGAGAAGAATTTCAAAATAATGTTTCAGTCTTACAGCTGCCCTTTAATCTCCTAAACATGAATCATGAACGTTTGAGGCTCTTGCTAAAATTAAAGTATTGGTGCTATTTTGCTCAACAAATAAATAGTTTGGGCATTTTCTTCTGGTTTTAGGTAGTTTAGAAATAGCATGTTCTGGCCCCACTCTTCCTGTCCCTTAAGTCTGCTTGTCAAAAGAAACACAGAGCAATTTTAAATGACAAACTCTTAAAACATCTTGGATGAATTTTTTACTCTGTCTTCTCTACTACCTGTTTTTTTGTTTGTTTGTTCTTTTCCTCTTTCATATCCTACAGGTCAAGCTACATTAGAATGTCTGCTGTTGACTTGCTTAGAAACATCACTGAGAAAATCCTGAATGCTTGTTGAGTCAGATTAAAGATTGTTTTGGTAGGGCTGCAGTAGCCTCAGGTCAGCTCCTCCCGATGAGATATATAGGATAGCTCTTCTGAGTTCGCTGTATACTCTCATTAAACCTGCTGTGCTGACACAGTGTCACAGACAGAATCTAAATGTGGATGTGTGAGAGCCACCACAGCTGTTTTTTGTCTGAACATTCACGATTCAGCTAACCCCTGGGTTTCTCTCCTACGCTCATGAAGTGTCTGGGCCACGTTCGCAGAGCGCTGCACAGAAGGTGTTAGGCATTGGACTTATTAGGCAAATAGTCTTTTGCTTAGGCTCCTGTATGGAACAGCTTCACACTGTATCTTCTCTTGTTTTAGCTAACAATTTTCCCTGTCCTTACTTAATCAGAGTAATTAACCAGGTACCTGCTTCAGAGTTTCAAGTATCTGTCTTGTGGTTTAGGTATTTTAAAAATTCAGAGCTAGCAGAGGAACAAAATACCAAGGAAAAGTAGTATGCTTTCTGCTGTGAGTGCCACATCAGTAGTCATCATCATCATCTGGAAATGTGTGGTTTCCAGATTTTGTGAAAGCATTTTTGTGTGGGTCGCTAAAATCAATACCATATGAACAGAAGGATATACAATAATATACGATAATATATCTAATATATATATCTAATTATATAATATATCTAATTATGTCAGTAATACTATCTGTAAGAGAACTCATCTGAAATTGTGTTTTCTATGTATATTTTCTGTGTAAAGGTTATTTCTAAAATGAAATCTCTGAGTTTTAGTCGGGAATAGCCATTTTGTAGAATTAGCAGGGTATACAGAGAGTACAGTTACTTCAAAGAAAAGAAAAGTCCCTTTTTAGTAGCAGTCCTCATAAAATCAAGCTCAGTACTTGAACCATTCTAGTTTCAAACTAATACTTTTCTGGGGTTATTTGTTGGGTTTTTTTGGAGGTGTGGGTGGGTTTTTTTTTTGAGGGGGAGGGACTGGTTTAAACTTAAAAAATACGTCTTAGAGAGAAGTCTTGAATCAGCTTTGCATAGGAAGGAAATTTTACCCCTCAGGAAACTGGGATACATAGTAACCCCCAAGTCTTGATATAATTAAGCCAACTGCCTGGTTGACATTCATACTGATGATTAACATTTCTATTTGCTATGAAATAATTTTGTTACTTGCAGCAAATGGAATTTTGGCGCTCACATCTCAAAATGAAGTACAATAGATATCATAGTGGAAAGCTAGATTTATTTTACTTTCTCACATTTAACATGAAAAGTATTTATAATAGTTAAGCATCAAAATGATTACTGAAGCTGCACATTCAAATCTTGTCTTTTCTCAGTAGATTTGTATCAATGGAAAATCCCATAGATATCCATCAAAATGAAACTTTTAAGGACATAATTCATTATCAGCCAAGAGTGTTTATAGCCTTTGGATAGTTTACAGTTGTTTGGATCTGCAGTATTAATTCTGCATTACCCAACATCATACATCCATACATTTTTTAATATATACTAAATAATCAGCTCTCTAAATGAATTCTTTGTTCTCCCCAGCTTCTCATTTTCTCTGAAAACAAAGCATTGCAGAGAAAGTCTTTGAGATAAAACAAAATAATTATTTGAGAAAACTGATGCCAGGTAAGGCCAAACGTGTCTTCAGGCTAACGGTATTGATTAACATTTTTAAAGTTTGATAGCTAATAGTTTAACATTTTTTTTGCCTTAAGGTTTCAAAATTTTTTGCTTAAATCCTTTGGTTTAACATGACAGCCACGTTATTAATTAAAAGAAATTGGAAAGAGTGTCTTCAACTAACTGCTGTCTGCATAATTTATTAATTTATATACAGTATAAATACTTCTGGGTGTATGCCAAAGGAATTAATAATCATAGGAATAATATCACTGAACTTTCATATCAAGGAGACACGGTAATACTTTATTACAACATTTGAATTAATGTGCAAATTTAACATCCTTATACTATGCTATGCTTATTACAAGTCAGAGAGAAACTTGATAGCATTACAGACCTAGAAACAGGAGCATAAAACAAAAAACATACAAACAACCTATAAAGGTCGCCTTTCATTTTGTAATTGTGGAGTATGAGTAGTGGAAGGAAACCCAACGTTATCATCTTTGGTTGGATGCCTTATGATTAAAAAAGAAAAAGAAGGGAAAAAAACCCCCACCAAACCACAAATCACCAAGCCCAAACCTTCTGTGAATGGCCAATATTTATACCTTATTGAGCTCCTACATCTCTCATATTTTTCTATGTAATAGAGAAGGAAATTAATATTTTACCACACATGCTTAGCTGATAATGATGCTAATAATATTTTTTTGTTATTTTACAGGGGGGAAATTAGCATCATTTTTGTTATGTTTTGCATTCTCTGATATTTGCATCTGTAACACTTGAATATTCTAATGAATTCTGGTTGTTCATTTCTGCTGTCCAGGTTTTAATAACTCACTTTTGAGGTGCTTTGTCCATCTATTAATTACTTCTCCAAGTAGATTGTATGTGGACATAGGACATACTGAAGGCAGACATCACCTGGGCCTCTCCTCTGTATTTTGTTATGTTAAATCATTATTTTTCTCTTAATTGATGGCACACAGCAACTTTTTGCATTCTGATTTTGTACTTTGTGTCTCTAGGCTTTCAAATCCAGGCACACCAGAGGCCACACAATACAGTCATGTCTATATATGGTTCACTGAAGTGATATTTCCTCAGCATCAAGAATAATGGCAACTAATGACTACTAGGACGTTCCTGAGTGTTATGAATTGTTAGTGAGCAGAAAGAATTCAGTATATGATGATAAGTAGAAAAATCTACTTTTCAAATGTCATATGCATATTATCTTTCTAGCTGTTATCTGGCAGACGGATGGGGTTTATATCACCGCTTTAAAGTTTCCATATCAGGTTTCTTAAATTCCCATTGCAAGGCACCTGTATGCAATCTTTTTCTTTGCAAAAGACTGAAAAGTGCTCCCTGTATTCTTCTACTAGGTGGCTTCCTTATTAAGTGCCCTTTCTTCTGTAGAGCATGACTACCTTTTTTCCTATTATACCATGATTTTACTGTGCTTAGTATTGTGTTAGTGCTGTGCTTAGTAATGTTTAGTATTGTATTTTAACTGCACTATTTGCTTAGTATTAATGAAGTCCTTGTGTGGAGTGTAATTGCAGTAGTTTTATGTGAAGTATGTAGGTCTCCAAGAATAGTAAATACAATTGCTTTTGTTACTTGTCTATCTCTTAATTTCCTTCAGGCTGACAATATTATAACTCATGCAGAGCACCAAAGTTCTAAAATTTTAAAGAAAATTTAAAAATATGGAATTGTTAATAAAAAATAAGCTGAGGCTTATCTTTAAAAAAAAAAAAAAAGGAAAATACTGCTTTTAATTGTATCTGAGTCTTAAAGCTGTTGATACCTTTACCAGTGGAGGAAAAAAAAAAACCCTGGAAATCTTTAACAGATACAAGACCCCTTTTTCCTTTAAGGTAAATTTCATTATTGACACAGAGTCAGTGAGTCCAAGTTCAGTTATGTCATATTACCGAAAGAAAGGATTAAAACATTTTTATAATACTCAGACTGTTGTAGAGTTATGTCAATATGAAGTACATATGAGGAGGAAAAAGCTGATCAGAGGCATAAGGATGTAATGAATGCAGTTTCATGTTTTTCTTCCATTCTGTGCTTATGCACAAAACAACAACAAAAAAATCAAACCCCCAAACAAAACAAAAAACCCCAGCCATAACAACTGGCATGAATCATGCTGAACTAGGTAACTTATAAGACTCAAAATTCAGGAACTCTGACTTTTGCTCACATCTGACAATCTGCTTGTTTCACGTCCCACTTAAGTTCAATTGAAGGTGTGATACAAAAACTGACATAAAGCAAAGAGAGAAGCAGAGGCATTAAGATGGCAGCAATCCATCGCACTCAGCCAAGTCAGGAGCCAGGACAGTGCAAAGGATGATGCTGTTCTGCATGACTCACTCAAACCTGACTCACTCAGACCTAACTCCCTCAAATCATGAAGAGCTATGGAATTAAAAAGACATCTAATAGACCTTTTTGTGAGTTCCCTCATCTAGTAAGAACAATGCTTAACATTGTATGGTACTTCAACTCTATAACCTTCCTCTTATGGTAGATTTTTGTGGCTTATTCCTTCTACTAATGATAACATTAGTTATCATTATTTATTATGATCAAGAGCATGATTTTATCTTTGGTTTAGATCAATGGTTTTGACCGAGTCTTCAGCAAAATGGTATAAACAGTTTCCATTGGTTTATGCTGTATTTGACTTACTCATTTTGTTCTGATGAATATTTTGAAGCTGTGACTATCAGGTTTATAAGTGAAAATTGAAATAAGTTTTATAATTTCGAACTAAGAGGAAACAGAAAGGAAATTATTTGCTGTCGATAGAACTGCTTCAGTCTTCTTTTAAGACCGAAATATTTAGTCTCATAGTTAAGAGACTATGCTTTTGAAGAACAAACAAGTCAAAATTTCAAACTAAATGCCAAATGTCAAGAAAAATACCACTTGGTTAGGGAGCAAAAAATTCTTAAAGTGCTTGTAAAAGTATATTGAATATAAGGAAATGCACTTTAAAAGAAAAAGAAAAACCAAACCACAAACAAGCGTATCGAGTGATTGTCTTCTCCACTTCTTAATCGAGAGATTTAATCATAAAATACATTTTTGAAATTTCTATAACACACAAGACAGTTTTTGTATTATTTTGTATTTAGAAATATTTATTATTTTGGAGTTTATCTTTAATTCTTTTTTCAGTTGTAAAGGACTTGAAATGATAGCCTGAACTTTAACTCTTCTTATAAGAACTTCAATAAGTTCTGTGTTAGTTTTAGACAAGTAATCACAGAAACAATTAGGGATGTTGTCCTGAGGCTCCTTTACTGCAGGTGCAACTGTCTGATTGCTGTTTTGTAATTACTGTATAATTCTAACCACCCATATGCATCAGATAAGTTGTACAGTGTGCTTCAAATAAGTGAAAACCCCTTTCAAGTTCAAATAAGTACTCAATAATTTAGGTTGCTCTGTTATTTAGTCTCAGATCTGCTCGTTATGTTATTTGATTTGTGAAACTCAAAGCTAATGGAGAATTTGTCATGCAATTGGTTAAATTGTTACAGAAAAATGTTGAATAACAGTGCTGATTAAAACATTGAAACTAGAATTTCTTGAAATATGCAAAAAGCTTTAAATGATTACAGAGGCAATGCCAACTTTAGGATTTTTGTTTTTGAAGTCTTTGAAGTCTGACTTTGCAGAACAGATTGTGAATCCCTGGCCCATTACACACCTGCAGAGATTTTGGTGTTTTATTTCTCTTGGGTGAAACAGCAGAAGCCCAAACCATGTTAATCACTGTCAGAACCAGTTGTATAAAATGCCAAAATGCAATGAACCAGGAATTTTATAATAAATATGACAATGCAGTTTAAAGCGTTGTTTTGTTAGGCTTGCAATTTGTTGTAATTTATCACTTATGATAGTACTGGAGGGGAAAAATATCTGGGACCTCCAAGTGATCCTTTCACTTGGAAGAAATGGTCCTGTATTTGTATGCTGTTTTAAAGATGAAGGAAGAAAAATGAAGTGCAGCTATGAGGTGTGTAACACATGTATTTAAATATATGAAATTGAAATGCACTAAAATTCTCTGTTGATATGTACTTATACATGGATTCTACTTGAGTTAATATAGAATTAGTCACATCTTTTTTATAGAAAGGGGCCTACATTCTATTATCCTTCTAAATAATAGTTTTAGCATGAGAATATTGGACTTGTATATTATAGAAATGACACTACTAAAAGCTGAAAAGAGAAACAGCTCTCAGCCACATAAACAAAATCTGCTATCTTTTATTGTTTCAGTATCCATACTGCTCTGTGTGAGTGAATTATTGTATCGAGTCACTTCTGAATGTAGTTGTTAAGCAACTTTATAAAATAATTTTCAGAAGCCTTTTCTGGAAAAGAAACTGCTCCATTTCAGCTACTTGCGACAAGGGAGTGAGTTCTCCCTCTATCACAGAACAGTACTGTTTCCTAAAAGGACCTGGGGGTGTTGGTTGACAGCCAGCTGAATATGAGCCAGCAGTGTGCCCAGGTGGCCAAGAAGGCCAATAGCATCCTGGCTTGTATCAGAAATAGTGTGGCCAGCAGGACCAGGGAAGTGATCACCCCCCTGTACTTGGCACTGGTGAGGCTGCACCTCGAATACTGCGTTCAGTTTTGGGCCCCTCACTACAAGAAGGACATTGAGGTGCTGGAGTGTGTCCAGAGAATGGCAACAAAGCTGGTGAAGAGTCTAGAGAACAGGTCTTACGAGGAGCAGCTGAAGGGAACTGAGGTTGTATCATTCCGTACAACTACCTGAAAGGAGGCTGTAGCGAGGTGGGGGTTGGTCTCTTCTCCCAAGTAACAAGTGATAAGACGAGAGGAAATGGCCTCACGTTGCACCAGGGGAGGTTCAGATTGGATATGAGGAAAAACTTCTTTGCTGAAAGTGTAGTCAGGCACTGGAACAGGCTGCCCAGGGAAGTGGTGGAGTCCCCATCCCTGGAGGTATTTAAAAGATGGGTCGATGTGGTGCTTAGGGACATGGTTTAGTGGTGGACTTGGCAGTGCTAGGTTAATGGTTGGACTTGATCTTAAAAGTCTTTTCCAACCTAAATGATTCTATGATTCTATTATATTGCCATACATGCAAGTACAGTTTTTATCCTCTAGACTAGTGAATTCCTAAGTTACTGCATCACTTATCCAGGGGTGACTGGTTCCTCTGAAATAGGTTTAATTGAAAATATAGATAGATTATGGCACATTCTAACAGAATTTACAGATTCAGGTTCTGATCTTTAACCTGCACTTCTTTATGCAGATGATTAACTTAAAGCACAAGAGTAAGCTAGTTTACTCCACTGGAACTATATCTGAAATTAAACATTTAAGTAAAACTTTGCAAGATTAAATTTCTAATGTACTTCTTCCCATGTCTTTGCTATTGTCTGTTGGCTACAGATTTCAAAGGTACCTTGTAGACAGCTGTTGAAGTTTCTTGCTTTGTTCCCACAGGAAGTTTTCACTGCTTTTGGCATAGCGATAGAGGAACTGCTGACCACAGAAAAATTGCCTCTGACTCTGTTTGTTGTTCCTCCTGCTGTGACAGCTTCTTCCATCACCTAGCTGTATTACGGTCTGGCTGAATCCCTCTGATGGCTCTTGACATCATCGTAGTACCTGTGTGAGATAGTCACTGAACCAGGTCATTGGCAATTTAAACACTAGGGTATGACATAATTTCAAAGGTAGTTGTAGCTCCTGCTCTCAAACAGGCGATCACTTATATGTTTTCTAAAGTAATTTTCAGTGGGAATATTGAAACAATTAGAATAGGGTCAATATGTTTTGAGGAAGAGTACACGTGATCTCCTTGGGAGGGGATCAGAAGAAGAGAAATTACTCAAAACTCAGTCCTGGAAGATATTTTCAAGTTGGATGATTGTCTTGATATTTTTTTCCTAAGATGGTCTTTCCAATCTGTAGTAGAACAGCTGATATATTTCTGCACAAGGCCAATAAAAAGAGATTTCGTAAGTGTTAAAATTAACTGCTATTTGTCACACTGGTCATTTCCACACACTATATCCCAAACACAGCTTTGAAATGGATATAAATGATTTCTTGCATCTTGAGATGACTAAGAAGAATATGGTACCGTGGAAGGGTGGCAAAATAAGTGCCCGTATCTATTATAAGGCCCAGCGGATCTGTGTTCGTAATATAGTAGGATCCATCACTCTTCAAAAACTCAGACAAGTCTTTCATATGGAGCCATAATATTATTTATGGTACTTAAGAGAATTTCTTCCAGGAACTCATCTGAAATCACTGATACTTCATGACCATGTGGGTAAGAGTTTGCACTGTGAGCATTCCTGCCAAGTCCAAACTCAGAATTTTAGATCCAAAAACAATATAGAATGAACTTAGCACATTTTTGGCTTCAGTTACTGTATTGGATATATACAACTTTCTTAAATATTTCTCTGTATTAGGATAATCCATTTGGATTACTGACAACCCTATTTTTTAATGCAACAGAATGAGAAGAAATTTATGTCTCGCTCTATTCTTAAGAAATTTTCTTCTCATGAAAAGCTAATGTTCCTGGGCTTCAGTTTTCCAAACATGTTTTCTTGAGTTTTGAATTTTGCTAACTTCTAAGCTTCCTCAAGGGAGAGGAACGGATTCTTCTAGAGGAGTAATTGGAGTAAGTGCTTAATTTCTCTAGCTCACACCCTAGAGGTACCAGTTTCTCTTCACTGAGTAAGGAAAGAGCCAAGAAAGTCTCGCATAAGTAAGCCATTGCTAACAATCTACCTCCCACTCTCAAATAGAAGCACATAACTTTCATCCAGTTGCCCCTTTCAGTCTCTCCCATTATTATGACTTTTAATAGCTTCCTTCTTTGAGAGACAAGTGCTTTCTAAGCCTATAATTTATGACCAAAAGTATCTAAATTTGCTCAAAACGGGCAAAGTTTTGATTTTTAGGAAGCTTTGACATGCACAATCCTTTCATCTGCTTTTTCCTACAGCAGTGAGACCTACTCTTCCTTCATTCACCATCACAGTAGTGAAAGCAAATTGCTTCACTGTTGCTTCACTGGAAGTCTTATGTCCTAACAGAATAATAGGGTAGGGCATTCAATTACTACATGACCATATGTTTTGTTATGACAGTTTTTTGTGTTTTCTTCTTAAAGCCCAAGAAGATTTTGCTGTGAAGTAGATCTTAACAGATCTGAATTGAAACAAGTTCTCAAGATAGTGACTTTAATCTGGTTCCCTGTTTGCTTCCTGTTATCTACTTTTATCTCCCATTTTGTCAAAGGTGTGATTTTTTTTTCCTTTTTCTGTTATATCTGCTGTACCTGTGTGATAAGGTCTCTTATGTTTATCTTTTGATGAATGAGTTCTAAAAGTCTTTTGCTTGAAAGTCAAACAACAGTCTTGTTTGAAAGTGTCTTGTCTGAAATATCATTTTGGGATCCTGCTGTTCTGTTTGAATTTGGCTTTAAATGACCTCAGGAAAGAATCAGGTGTCATGTGAATGGCTGGCTGTCTTTACTATCCTTTTCTGAATCTTTCGCCATTAATATTCATCACTTTAGTGGGGGGAAAAAAGCTGTATATGATATGTTTATGAAGTATGCATGCAGTCTAGGAAGTATATGTTTAGAAAGTATACATGTATTCCAGAACATAGAAGCCTGTTAGGCTCTATAACCAGTAAAAAGAAAGGGGGAATGGCCATAAGATAATGGAGTATCTAACTTAGGCTCCTCCTCAAGAATATTCCTGTGCTTTCCAGAGGGGTCTCTCCTGACTGTGAGCTATAGAAGGGGAACTGAGAGTTTCAACTCTCCAGAAGAAATCTGTCTTTAAACTGACACACCACTGGGCTGTGGAACTCCTTGCTGCAGGATGTTGTAGATGCCAAAAAGTTTACATAAGCTAAAAAAGCAACAACTGGTTAGGGATGAAATAAATCATTCAGAGCAATTAGGTGGAAAGATAACTCCAGCACAGGAAATCCTTGAATGACACCTTTCTGCAGGATACCAGTGAATTCTGAGGAAGCTTAATACTTGCTTGTCCTGTTCACATGTTTATCCTTAAGCATCTTCTATTTACTAATGATACCTGGCTTTATAACTTGATCTAGTTGTTTCTGTGTCCTTACGTGAAAGAAATGTTACTGACTTTTGTGGATACTCCTCATGTCTTTTGGACACTGCAGTACAAAATACATTATACCGTATTTTTATTAAAATAAGGTCAAAATCATTTTTTGGTGTTAATTAAACTGATATATTAATACTCTCATATTTTTTACGTAAGAAGTGTGAAAATCTGGAGGATAGTTCTAAATAAGCCTACTGAATGAATATTATTCATTCCTGCATCTCATTCCATTGTACTATTGATAATAAGTTATTAAAATGATTTTTCAGTTAATTAAAACAATTTCCACAAAAGCAAATGTTTCATTTGTTTGTTTTTTAAAGCTCCTAGTAGGACTTGAAGTCTGAAAGGAATTAGATCAAGGATAGGTAAAATAAATGTGAAACTCATGCACTGAATATATTTTCAGCTTATTTTGTAGATTAGTCTGGTCTCATAATAAATACTAGCTATTTCTTCTCTTAACACCTGTGAAGACTTCCTGTTGCAAGTTTACAATTTTAATTTCTGATTCACACATAAAATATTGTTCACATTTTCAGGTGTGTATCCCTGAGATTTTGCATATCACTAGCAATCTGTAATCTTGGTGGGACTGGGCATGCTTAATTTCCAATGATTATTTTCAGATGTGTGACCAATTCATAGCACTGTTAAGGTTGGCTTGTGTTCCCTACTTGCTGGTAATAAATCAGTAACAAATAATTCAAAAGTTTAAGTATTCTTTTACAATAAATTAAACCTTTAAGTATAAAAAGATTGCTTGTTTACAGTACAATATATAAAAATAGAATTGATTTAATTTATTCTGAGTGAAGTAATACATATGAAAGAATCATCCAGCTGAAGATCAATTTGAATATATCCCTAAATATATTTGCATCTTCAGAATTCTGACTTTTTAGTGTGATATTAAAGTGATTATTAAAATACCATTTTTCATGTTAAACACATCTTGACTACTGTTAATGTTCAGGTTTCTCACATGCACTTGAGTCTGGGGTTATATGTCTAAGGGTACTGTTGAGCCGTGACAGAAGGACTATTGTGTCCTTCACAGGCCACTAGCTTCTGATAATCTCATTTTATCTTCAGTGCTTGTGTACAAGAAAGATCACATAAATCTGGTGCTATTGGGTGATGCTTTGGCTGTTGTGAAGGAGTGTTTGGGCCCAGGTTGGTACCGCAGCAGAAGGGAGGGGATGGTTCCTGCGTAAGGAGGGCTGAGATGCCCTTTTTCCAAGGTGGTTATTTCACGTGAGCTTTCTTCCTACACTCCCAAAAGGCTCTACATACATGGCCTCACTAATATACTTCGCAACCGCTTTTAGAACCAGCCTGTGCAACTTTTCTACGGTAATAATGGTGGAGCGTCTGGTCACGTTAATCTTACATTATTTCTATCATTTCTCAAGAGAGCGCATGACATCGCAAGAAGTTGTAGCCCAGGGTTTGGTACAGAGAGTGCCTTGTGATTGCTGTTGAGTGAAGGGAAGGCAGGAACAGCTTGCCAAGGTATAGGCAGGGGCTCAGGGGAGCTAAAGGGAAAAAATGTAGGTATAAAACCTTTGGACTAATTGGGTATAAACAATATATTTGGGTTAGGTATAGCATTATACAAGGGAGAGTGGAGTTTGGGCGTGCTCACTTCTTTCTGTTCCTGCTAATCCTTCATCAAGCATTTGTATAGTGAAAATATTATTGATGTAGATGAATTGCAAGACCTAAGCATACATCCACATAGACACTGGGGCGCTGGTGGCAGCTAAAGTCTGCCTAATACTATTTTTTTAAAGAAGTATTAGGCTGTGTATGGTAAGGATAATTTCACCTAGTTCTTGGGGGAGAAAATGGAAACCATCACTGTGGCTCTGTGATCAAAAAGAAACAGGAAGGTATCCAGATATACCCTCAACACTCTTTTCAGTTAGAAAAAAAATTCAAAACTTTGGGGAGGGAGAAAAAAAAAAGAGGAGGAAAATGCAGACTGCACCCAAACTTTACCCATCAGTTTCTGCGTAAAGCAAAAGCTGAACAACATACATGGGTTATAAAATAGATGATATAAACATCTTACAACCTTGAACTAAAAGTAGAACAAGCAAAAATCCCTATTCTGTAAATATTAAATGTTGAGTAGATAATATACTAAAGCTCTCAATCAGGGATTTTTTTTTAATGTATTTTCTCCCTTATGCCCCCTTGACACTCTATAATAATGAACAAGTTATTTAGTTAATGAAGAAAGCATCTTGTATTTAAAGATCTACATATTAATGTGACCTTCCTTTGTTCATAGCTGTTAATATTTATTGCCTTTTCTTGTTGAGATTTTATTTGGTGTTCTGTGACAAACAAGAGTATGATTAGTGAAGCTGTAAAGTTCTCATGGTGGCTGCCTGTGTTCCCAAGATAGCAGCATTAGTGTCTGCAGAAGCAGTTAATGCTGTTTATCATTAGTGACAGAGGCTGGGAAGGACCTTCTGTGGCTTTTATCTTTCACCTTGCCAACAAAAGTTGATGAGCTTTGTGATTTAAATGCATAGGTGATACTGTAATATTTATATTCATTTCACATAGACGAGCACACAGGTAAACTAATCTTGTTGATTGAGATTAATTAAAACCATGTTACTGTAGCACTGGACAGGCTATGAATGGATATACTTGGAAAAAAAATAGCTATCAGTACTTTATTTACTTTTCTTTATGATTAAGCTAACATTTTTGGAATTTGTACAACAGAGGTATAGGTTAGTATTTTATAACTGTTTTTCCACTTGATTTTTTTAGCTGTACTTAAAGTTAATTTTAAGGTTTCTCTAGGAAGTTTTGAGTTTAGAATCTTGAACTCTACATCTCATATCCACAATTTAGAATAAAAGAATTTTAGCAACTTGTTGCAATGGACTCTACTTCTGAAAACACTCAAAATGTCTTGTAAAATCATGCGCCTTATGGAGCTTCATATTCAGAGCTTCTTTGGTATGTGTGTGTTTGTGTACTTTGCATCTCCTCCATTTCCATACAGAATGTTTCAACAGTCAGCTTGTCTAGTATTTAAATGTGTGTACCTGGAAAATAGATGATAAACACTGTTGTCGTGCCAAAGGCTCATCATACGATTCTACTTATGGAAAACGTTGAAATTTTGTGTGTCTTATATTTTACTTCTGAACCTGCATTTCAATGTAAAGTAAGTTGACTGCATTTTGTAGAATCTCATTTTTAAAGGAAAACTTGTAATAAAAAAATAACACTGAATAACAAAAATAGTTGCACATTTGTATCTATGTTAACGTAAACCTCTTAAAAATCCTTTTGCTGTTTAAAAAAAATGCTTATTTTGAGAGCAAAATCCACAAGAAGTAGTATTTCACAACTACTGTCCAAAGGAGGTCCAGACTGCTAACTTTCCTATGATCCTTATTTATATGCTAGGAAAAGTATGAGATTTCATTGGGTATTTTAACTATAGCAATGTCAAAAGAGAAAAGGTGATATATCTAAAACTAACCATAGGAAATGTTCTGAGCTGAGCTCCTTATCAAAAGCTAAGATACAAAACCTTGCCACAATGCCACAAAACCTTTCTGAACTCAATGTTATGCAGAGGGAATAGGCCTATGGCATCAGAATTTAAACAGCAATGTGGGTACAAAGTACATGGGCCTTTCCTATCAGCTCAGAGAATAAAGTGCCCAGGTACGAGATCCCCTTTGTACAAAGTACCTTTTTCTAATGGTAGTTATCCCATTTTTTCTGTTGAAACTGTTTTAAAGGTTTGCTGATTTGCAAGTATTTATAGCTTGGTGATTGTAATATTCCAGAATATATTCTGTGTTCTTTTTCCTAATTATTTTAAACTTATTACAGATGTATTATTTAACTGCATACGTAATGCATAGTTATCTAGAAAATTTTGGTCTCTAGCTAGCTTTAGCTGCTTTGATGGTCAAGGGGAAAAGGAAAAGAAGAGATGCATGAAGGTGGAGGATTTTGTGGTATATGAAGTGGCACCTAGATAACAATGAAGATTAATTGTAATGTTTCTTGCCTGTTTGCGTTATTACAATATTTCTGATAGGGGTTGGGAAAAAAAAGACAGACTTTAATTTGTTTCTTAAAATGGAAAAGTTTAGGATTTATTTCTTAACTCGCTTTAATGTTGTATGCCTTTCTAGGTGGATTTGTTCCATTGAGTGATCTCTGATATTTTTTCATCTGAATTTGGTTGAAGGGCAAACTTTAAAGACCGAGAATTATGTTTTCTTGTAGCGGCTCAGTTTAACTAGGCAAAGTATGACAAAACAGTACTGCAAAAGAGAGGTATGGGATAAAATACACACACAAATATGCTTGCTTACATGATACATTATTACAGATGTTTTCTATATTCACTTGTTCTTACAAATGCAAGAGTGCTGCTTCAGTTTTAAAGGGTTAACAGTTAACATTTTAGCAGCCTGTTTTATGATGGTTTTCATACAACAGAAATAAGGCTGAGTTCTCTTTCATTACTGAGGTATTAAATCAAATACCAGCTGTAGAAGCAATGTAAGCCCTTCCGCTTGACATCTGTAAACCATAATCTAATCTTTACTTAGACAATATAATTCTTATGTTTTGGAACAAAAAAAATTCTCTACTGTCCTCCTTTTGCCATCAAATGTCTTTGAACCTACACATTCTGCCAAGAATAATAAATAATAATAATTTACATTATTCATTAAACTAGCTTTAACAAGAAGCAAGAGTATGTTTGTAGAGGCTCATTTCCTCCAAGAATGCCACTTCCCACACTCTTTTTGCAATCAGTGGTGAGGTAGATGGTAGCTTCTCCATTGAGTTATTCAGAACATCTGAGTTATGCCATCACCTGGACGTTGTCTGGATTTTTTCTCTTTGAGGAAGAGAGTTCAGGAACCTCTCACTGTATACAAGGCTGTCATAGCAAAGAAGAAGAGAATTACACTTACTGTTGACACAGTGTGTAAAGACTGATAAAATACAAGTAAAACATAAAGAGTGCACTTACAGTAATAGTATGAAATCTATTGCTACAAATGCAATCAGAAAAAATACAAACTTTATATTCAAGGCTTTGAATGTTACCTGGAAGATTATCATCAGATGACCATCCTGTTAGGAGAGAAGTAATACCAAGCTCATCTGAACTGATAGACTAACTTGTGAAGAATGTCTTAAAGTATTTGCCAATGGGAACCTTTGCTTTAATCTACCTTTGATGCAGGAGTAATAGAAACTTTTACTATGAGCTATTTACAATCAATTTGGCTCAGTCAGCTTTGCCTATAGAAAGTTCCAGTTTGATTTTCATTTTGATTCTTTTTTTTTCTGAGATTTTTTTCAGTATTGTTTTGCCGAGCTGTCTTCTGCGTTACTTTTAATCTCTTTCCAGTGTTACTTTATGCTATCTAATGAACCAAGTATGTATAGATTAAGAAGGTTCTATGCCGCTCTACAGTTAAGATTTTTACACTGAATCTTCTTCTAGACAGAAGGTGAATGGGAAGTCTCGGGAAGCTGCAGTTATCCTTTGTTGAGTACCCCGACTTGCGGACATGTACTGACATGGGTCTTATACCTACAGCAGAAGTAATTTCTTTCCAAGTGGTAGAAGATCTTTGATTATCCAGGCCACTTTGTTCAGCCTGCATAAAAAGGACAGTACTGACTTAGGATATTTTGTTCTTTGTTGATATAAAGAGGACTTGAGGACTCCTAATGACTAAGATTTAAAAGACTTGTGTTTATTTATTGAGCTTTGATGACTGGGAAATGAATGATTGGAGTTTGCAAGTTTAGAAAAATGGTTGAAGTGACTGAGGATAAACAAATACAATAAATTGGCTGCATAACTAACTCCATGAAAAAGATTACCCTGACGACTAAATCATGTGTCTGTTTTCCCTAATAAGCATTGCAAACAGGATGAGATTATCATATTCACCTAGAATATAATGGCTGTCATATGTTTTCCAAAAATAAAATCATTTGAGTATAAACAGGTCTTGCAGTCCATGTGGGATTTAATCACAGACCTCATAGAAGTCCTGGGCTGTCTTTTGCAAGAATGGGCAACCCTGAAGTGCTCCAATAGGAGAGGAAAGCTGGTTTTCAGGACAATACTGAAAACTGATAAAATACCCATCTGCAAGAAAAATTAACACTCTCCTATTACAATTTCTTGCAAATCTTTTTCATTAAGTAGAATATAAAAGGTTTGAACCCATTTGTCACACTACATTTAGCCACCAAAGGTTCCCAGGTAGTCTACCACCCAGAGCACAGGCAAATCAAAATGGACATTACTCTCAAAAATCTTTTTCTTATTGTAACTTGGAAACACTTGATTCTCTCATTGCCAATGAACTGGATTAATGAGGGTAATTATTTAATAAAACGTTTCCATAATCTGTGTTGTTTTTCACGTCCACAACAATCTTTGTTTCTTTCACTGCTACGGTGTAAGAAACCACATAAATTGCTACTGATAAAGCACAGAAGAGGACTTCTAAACTTTGTTCACTTATATGACTGAAGGGTTTATGAGAAAAATTAGTAATTTGGTTTTCATTTAGAACTCTTAAATCTTTTATATTCCATTGTCGTAATATAGATTTAAGCTCTTTAATTATGTAAGCTTTTTTGAATAAGTTGCCTCTGCTCTAATCTAACTTAATAGACTTTATGTGGTACCTGGGAGCTGCTTAGATAACAATTAGTCTAGGTAACTTCAAACTTAATGATAAGAGGAATTCATTAAGGTCAATACTAATACTATGTTAGTTATGCCTGAAACTGAAGCATACAAGGAAAACACTGAGTTAGATGAAATTTTAATATCGGTTACCACCAGCAATAGATTGCGTGTTATTGTATGCTCAGTGCAAGTAACAGTGAGCAACAGAAAAGTGTGGGCTAAAATTATTTAACATAAATTAATATTTCAGCAGGCTGTATTTGTTTATGACGTGTTTGTCAAAAATACAAAAATATAACCAATTCTTAATTTGAGAAGGGAGGGAGTTTATCCATAGGCTTCTTGAAACTAATACATTTATTTAACCATTTTTAATACAATTAGGATTATAAATAATGGTTCAAAGAGAAACTTCTAAATGGTATAAAAAAAATCTCTTGGAAGAGAAGGAAATGCTCTTAGGTGATATTTGCATTTTACTTACATAACAGCCTTCTTTTTTTCCTCCATAAAGAAAACAAGATGTAGATAATGTAGCTTTGTTTGAAATGATCTCATTTCTTCATCTGGTAAAGACTTTGGCAGTAAATTGTAGGATGAATGTCATCTTTCCTTTCTTATTCATTTCTGTCTGTTTTGTGAGCATACCTGTCATTTCTTTTCCTTTTTCAACTAGATCTAAGGTCATGTCTGAGACCTTACTGTCTTTCTTTTGAATAAAAATATATGGTGCTTTTAGTACATTTTCTGCTGTATGAGATGTTATAAATTACAGCCTGCTCTTCTTAGCTTTATTAAGGAAGCCTCCATGGAAGTCTGCTGCCATCTAACCTAGAAGAGCTTGTACTCACTTCCCTCATTTTTTTTGGCTAGAGCACTGACCTGATGTGGAATAGATGGAAAAGCTATCTCATCCCAATAAGCTAGTTATTGATATAAATTGTTTCCTACATAAAAAGCAAAAAGATGCTAGTAAGTGGAGAGGCAAGGAGAGGTTTATACAAACCATTTGTGGGACTGGAGTCTAAGAAACTTATTTTTTAGTCAATTTTATTATGATTTGTTTTCTACTCATGTTTTCATAGGAGCTGACTCAAGCAGTTTTTTATGGAATCGAGGAGGAAGAAGGAAAAGAATCATACATTTTCAGATACTAATAGTTTTTTCAAACTTTTTAAACAGAAATGGGAGTGGAAAATAATGTCTCAATGAAAAAAGTACATCGTATATGTGAATGAACAAAATAATTATCAAATTGTTGCCATTTATGGTAGGAGGTATCCTCTTTAAGAAGCGTTCTTCAGTGTTCAAGCAGCGTCTTACATTTTGCTGGTTATTCTCCCCAGGATACTCTTGGAACAGTGCTGAACTTTACTTTTCTGTTAAATATTTTAAACATTCTCCTTTGTGCACAGGATGAGCGGAATGCCAATTAGAAAGAGTTCTTCAGTGGAAATTTTCAGGGTTTTTTTTTTTCTGTCTCTTTTTGAACCTGTCATTGCCCAAACTCAGCTTCTTTTTGATATAAATGGCTTTCGTTAAAAAATGATTGTATAAAACTGCCAATCAAAAACATTCTGATTCTGATTTAAAGAATACACCTGCTCTGTGGGTTTTATTCCTGCCATCTGTTTGAATGGCAGATATTAGTAACAATGACCAATTGTAGATGCTGATTTTTGTTTATGAAAAATCTGCTTCAAAATCAAATACTTACTTTTTAATTTGCTAAAAGTTACAATTTAAAGAAAGCTTTGTGGTAGTAATGATTAAACTAAGTAACTCAGGCTATGCTCATATTTCATTTAGTTATAGCATGTATTTGCCTTTGTCACATTAAGAAGCAAAAACTTGTCAGAACCAAATGATAAGAGGCTGCAGAATCGGTTGTAAGATGAAGACTTCTAAATGACTGACATACTCTGGTCTATATTTAGTATAATTCTTTTTAGGCATGAGGCTATTTTTGGAGTGGCTATAATAGATACATAACCAAAGCTGACTCTTCAATTTATATTTTGAAAGTGAAACAAATCTTTGGTAACACACAGTTCTTCAGAAACTAATACCAACAATGTATTTTGGTGTTTTATACAAGTAATGAATTTACTGTCGGATTATAGGACAATATCAGTTGGAGGGGACCTCAAGAAGTCTTCAGTTCAATCTCCTGCTCAAGCAGGGTCAGCTACAGGGTCAGACCGGGTTGCTCAGGGTTTTCTCTGTCAGGACTTGAAAATCTCCCAGGCTGAAGGTTGCACAACCTCTATGGGCAACCTGCTTCACTGCCTCACTGTCCTCATGAGGAAAAATTTTTTTCTTACTTCCAGATGGAATTTCTCAATTAAATTCATGCCTGTGAAAACAAAACCAAAAACTTAGGCTTCTTTTAAAAAAATCTCATATTGGGCATGTTTCTATTTAATATAGAAGTGAAGAATGGATGGATCAGTTCTGGAGGACGTGAGGTTTTTGGGGTTTTTTGGGGTTTTTTTTGGTTTGTTTGTTTTTTTTACCAGTTTTGTGTTTATATGCAAAGGCATTATTGTATTATGCTTTTCTATCATTTGGTAAGATTGTATAGAAAACTTAGCAGATTCAAATGTATTGACACAGATTTCCATCTGCTTAAAGTGATGATATCTTTGAACGGGTTCCACAGTTTTTCGATAACACAAAGAAGAACTTAAACCACTCGGAAATGTCTTTGAATTTATATTATTTTAAATTGTTACAGCTTAGAGCTTTAATGACTTATTAGAGTTCTTGGACGTTGGTCACTGCCACAGTAGAAAACTTTTGTATATGCTGGCTATCGTGCTATGTGGCAGAAACAATTATTTTAAAGCTAGTAAACAGTTCAGAGATCTGAGTACATCTTAGGAATCCTGGTGGAAGTAAAATGGTAAACAGAATGAAATGAAATGAAGAGAGATCAAATGAACAAAGCTGTCTAAAAATATCTTAGAAGTACATTAATGAAACTGTTGTTTATTTGCTAAATGTTAGGGGAAGAATTTTTTTTCCAATTCTTTGTGCTAATTTTTATTGGCTTTGCTCATATTTTATTGTTTGTCAACACTTCTTTGGTTGTGATTTAATATTTGAAGCAGAAGACATTTCTCATCATTATAATCTGGATTTTTACTGTGGGGTGCAGGGAGGTTGAAACAAAGACAGACTTGCATTTTTTCCCCTCCCAAAAAAGGGTTGTGATTTATATTTGTTGAAACCAACAGCTATAATTCTCTGAGATCAGTGCATTCATTTAAAGCCTAAACACTGTTCTAGTTTTCATGGTGATCAATTAGTTGTCCATATTGTATTTCGTTTCACTGTGTATTTTTTCTCAACTAGATTTGGATTATTTGATTTTGAATAATATTTATGCATCTATAGTACCTATTGCTGTGTGTTTTCTGGAATGCATATCTAAAGGCTAACCAAAATAATGAAAAACAAAAGAAAATTAAGTACTAATAGTCCTTCTGAATTTGAATATAACCATTGAAGGGAGGCTTTCATTTAAGAGTTCTATTCAGGACAAAAAAAAAAAAATCACATGCTCCTAAGTGAAAATAAGTGCATGCAGGTATTGTATATTACCAACAAAAAAGGCTGGTAAACATCGCCTCCTCCCCCTGGTATATGTGCAGGATCCTAAATAGAGTTGCTCTGGTAAAACCTCTATCCAAATGTAAGAGATGCTTAGGAAAAGAGCAAAGAACCAGGGGAAAAAACAGTCAGATTTGCATCTGTGTATATTTTCAGATTCCTGGGATACTGTGGTTTAGGATCATCCTGAGCTAGAGGATATATTTTTTGCTCCATAGTCTTGGAGAGATTTTTCTGCTATGAATTTAAGCTTATTCTCTTATGGAATCTATGTATGTTGTTTTGTCATCCAGAACTGTCTATGGTAATGACTTGCAGAGTTTGGCTACGCATTGTGTAGAAAAAGGACTAGCTCCTACCCTCCATTATTTAACAATTTCATATAATGGTTTCTAGTTTTGCATTGTGAGCAATAGTGAATTGCTTACTTACTTGTTCAGTAATAAAGATGATATACTCTCCCATATTCAGCATTAAAAATGCTTTAAAAAAAAAAAAAGCTATATTAAGCATACCAAGCTTTGAAATGAAAAGGTCTTTATTACATAAAGATAAGTGTAAAGGAAGTATGATTATTTTTGAAAAACTAATTTATCTAGTTTAATAATATTATGCATTGTTTTTAGGCAAAGGTGATCTCAGCAAAAAATGTGCTTAACTCTAAGCTGACAACTGTTATTTATATCAAAATCATACTTGTATTTGAGTGGTATCATCTCTCATTGTTCCTGGGAGAAGTGCTGCTTCAGCAGGACTAAGAAAATGAGAATTTCCACAATTTTGCAAATTACTGAACGTCCACTGTAGTGATTGTGCTTTTGTTTCTGCTTGCTCTAACTGTTGAATTAAATAAATTCTATATTTGGAACAGGACGAGATCTTGTACCCTGTCAGTTACAGAGCTCCAGGTGACTGGTGGTAATTTCTGAAGCAATAGTAACTCGTTTGCCTTTGATCCATAACCTTTGTCTCCCCAACTGCTTCAGTCCTCCTCATTTCAGATCTGTATCGACCACCCATCTCTCACAATAAAATCACAGTTTGCCTTTCCCTGTCCAGCTGTGCCTGGAGTATAGGTCCTTATGTACTATGCGAACAATGTTCAGCAGATCTAATTTTGGTTCAGGACTTACGTCCTTCTCTTTGAAGGAATGCATTAGCTGAAAAAACTCTTTGAAAGACAGTACCATGTATTAGGAAGAAAATACATTTTTGAGAAAACATGTCTTAAAAAGCAACCCCCCAAAAAACAAGGAAACCCAAACCAGTCTGTATAGACACCAACACCTTAGATAACTACCTTCTACATAAAGACTCTAGAGAAATTGATATCCAGGGCTACAGGGGTAGTTACATACCTAATATAGATAGAATTAATACATCTCTCCTCTCATGAAGTTTCCACATTTTGCAAGCTTTTCTCTAATGTTCTTCTAGGTCAGCTTGTCTCCATTCTCAAAACTCACAAACATGCCCTGGGAAAGGTAACTTTCCTTCCTTCACAAGGATTTGTGTACTTGAAGCTTTTTTGATCCTTATGCTTTCAATCTCACAAAACAGTTCAGTTTAACATATAGCTTAGGAAAATGATGTTGGCTTTCAAATCTGTGCTTGTAGGTTTTTTTTTTTCTGGAAGGAAGTAGCGGTGTCTTCCTGAGCAGATTGCACTCATTTTAAGAATTATAGGCACATGTTGAGCATCCCACGAGCTTTAGCAGCAGAACATATTTACACTGAAAATGTTGGTGCCTCATTGTCGTGGTTTAACCCCAGCTGGCAACTAAGCACCACACAACACACAACTGCTTGCTCACTCCCCCCGACCCCAGTGGGATGGAGGAGAGAATTGGAAGGGTGAAAGTCAGAAAACTCGTGGGTTGAGATAAGAACAGTTTAATAATTGAAGTAAAATGAAATAGAATAGTAGTAGTAGTAATAATAATAATATACAGAGCAAGTGATACACGATACAATTGCTCACCACCCGCCGACCAATGCCCAGCCTGTGCGTGAGCAGTGATTGCTGCCCCCTGGCCAACTCCCCCCAGTTTCTATACTGGGCATGACATCATACGGTATGGAATAGCCCTTTGGCCAGCCTGGGGCAGCTGTCCTGGCTGTGCCCCCTTCCAGCTTTTTGTGCACCGGGCAGAGCATGGGAAGCTGAAAAGTCCTTGACAAGTGTAAGCACTGCTTAGCAACAACTAAAACATAGGTGTGTTCTCAACATTATTCTCACACTAAATCCAAAACACAGCACTATACCAGCTACTAGGAAGAAAAAAATCAACTCTATCCCAGCTGAAACCCAGACACTCATCATAGTCACATATTTATCTCTCAGACTACATTCATAAAACAGTTGCATTTCAGTATTCATAATGTTATTACATACGATTTCCATATCCATTATGTTACTATATGATACAGCTTACAAGAATCCTGTTCTCAGTATCAGTGGAGATGCTTTTAACATTTCTGATAGAAGTATAAAGGTAAAATAAAAGTTTAGAGATTTAGCTTCGTGAAATTATATAATGTGGTCAAAAAAACCCCAACAAGAATAAGAGGAATACAGCTGCTTTTTTTTTTCTTTTTTTTTTTTTTAAATGGGTGGGAAGTTTCTAGGCATTATTTACAAATACCATTTGGAGAGGGAGACAGTAATGATATCAAACTATACTTAACAAATATGGACAGTTATTATAACTTATATTTCTTAGGGTGGTATTTATTGCTTAAACATATGTCTACTGCAGTTTTAAATGCTGTAGCACCTGGGCTCTAGCTGCTTCTCTGGAAGGGTGAGAGCTTCCTACAGTCCTTTGTCATAGGCCATAGAGGCCTATCACAGGCTGGTATGATTATATCAAAGGGTAGTAGATGCCTGTAGCTTAGGCAACTGAATTCCCGCTCTAGTACCACTTCAGTGTATTTATCAGTAATTAATCTCAAGAACATTACCTGTAAAGATTTTTTTTATTTTTTCGTGTCGATGGTTGCAACACAACAAAATCCCTCCTATCCCAATTCAGTGTAGGAAAATATAGAATATTTCAGTAAGTTATTCAGTTGTAACAGCTATATCAGGTTACTTGTGTTGTACAAATTTTCATAGAGCAGAAAAAGGTTGTCATGTTTGTACAACCACAGTATCTTCTAAATTACCTGTAAATGCATGGGTTCAATTTTAGAAATGTGTATCAATTTTAAATATCTCATTCTTTATAGAACTATGCAATAATTTTGTTCTACATTAATTACCTGAGTATTCATCCACTGGTTTCTATGTTATCAGTTTACGAAGTACCAACCATTAGGATTAAAAACAAGATGGAGAAGCTTAGGTAAGTCTAGCTTTTATGAAGAGATGTGTAGACTTAGGTATAGTCAAAATTCTGAGCTGCAACGTTTGGAATTCTTTTGTGATAGGGACCACCTCTGACTGACTGGGTGATTTAAAGGAATCAGTTAAGAACAGGGATTCAATAGGTGGAACAAATTGCAATAATCTAGTTCTGGGACAAAGAAGAAAACTTGTAGTGTCAGCATTTGCTGTTGAAACGAATGTCAAAAGAAGTAATGGGAAGCTTTGTTTCATGACAACTGCTTAGCACAGAACATAAGATTTTTCGAAGCATGTCTCATTGTATAAGCCATGATTGTTGAGTACACTTTTAGGACCTCTAAAAATAATAACAGCTATTTGTAGGTATGTATCCAGAAGTGGATCATAAGAATGTTGAACCTGAAAAGCAGATTGTGTTTCATGATTTCTTGTTTCTATGCCTCCAGTCTCCTTGAAAAGAAAAACAGTGCAGAATTCTTAATGAGATCAATCTGCTATCGCTATCTGTCCTCCATTCTCCTGAAGTCCAGTTTATGTGAACTACCGAAGTTCAGAAAGACCTTGTAGTTTTACGAGTTCAGAAATTTGTAAAACCACTGTAGAATGCTTTCTCTTTAACTCACCCAGAACTTTGTAACAGTAATGCAAATATTCTTCGAACTTCAGGACATCAGAATTGAATTACAGTTTTGAACCAGACTGTGGTTGCTTTCTCTCCTACTTCATCACCGTGTCACTTCATCAGTGACTGAGGACAGAAGTTACCAACGTCCTTCTGTAATTAGAGCGGTACTGCTAAGCAGGGTATTCTGAAACCCAGAGGTCTCTATTAGTCTCTAGGGACTACGTTTAGGGGAAAGTTTCATTGGCAGTACTGACTGCGTACATTAATATTCTATTCCTTTAACTTTTTCAGATGTGAGACTGAAACACTGAACTTCATTCATTAGTGAGGGGGGCCATGGAGCTAAATAGAAGAAATGAGGCAAAAACTGTCCCAAGGTATTTCAAAACATGAAACAATTTAGAAACAGAAAGATATTATTAAAACATAAGTACATACCCCAGTATCCTCAACTGTCTGCAATGATGTGAATTAATAGACTTTGAATTAAGATGATCATAACCATTCAGTTACATTTTATTTGAATTTTCTCTTCTTTAGATTCCCTATCACTGTGACATTTTGTAACATAGGGAAGTTTAAATAAAGTTTAAAATGAAAGTTTGTGTAAGTGTGTAAAGCTAGATCCTACCAGATTACGTGAAGGCATACAGTCCTTCCTGTCTGGAGTCCCGTTGCTCTCACTGTGAGTCCATGTGACAGTAACATATCCCCTATTCAGGACATAAGAGGAAAATGTCTTCCTTTGTATCAAAAGAAAACATGATAATTAGCATAATTGCTGCCACAATTTACTTTGACCCTCTATTTGATGGGGATGAAGGATTGTTCCATTACAAGAGGGAATTTTGAGAGCGAGACAGGATTATTCACCTCACTGCCGCTGGCTGTGGGAAGCGTGCCACCCTCCCCTGACACAACAGCTTTGACTCCTTTTCCCATTTGGGATGCGTCATCTTCAGCACTTTCCTCTGCTGTACAAGGGTCCTTCCACCCTACATGGGGGTCTTCAGTATACGCTGGAAGCTCTGGCACGGCAAACTTTTAATCCTGTAAGTTTATCTCCTTTCCATTGCTGTAGTGCTGGAAGGCAGCTGGGAGCCTGAGCCTGCTACCAGGCTCTCTGCATGCTACACTTGCAGCATTTCTGCCGTGCTGCTGGCCTTGGCGCAGACCGTGCCTGGGCTTCTTAAAAACAATTCATTTATGGACTTGTTTTTGTTTTCTTCAAGGGTAGAAGTGTAATTCTGTGCAACAATTGCACTCTTTATGGATGTGGCTTTCTTTGCTTTTACAATAGTTTAGCTGAGGACATTTTGAGCTTGTTGTTCTTCATGCTGTGCTGAACCAGGAAGAAGTCAAAGGAAAGTAATGCTTCATTTATGGAATTTGATTATTTCTGCAAAATATTTGTCATGCTATTGTTCAGAACTTCCATTTAGCTGACCAAAAATTCTTCTGACGTGTCGGTTTTAAGAAAACAGCTTTAATATTCTGCTTATAATTGGTAATCTCTTCTGTTCTTTCTCGGAAGTCTACTCCTAACAGCTCATTTGAAGAGACCCTTACATTACGCAGGTGGTGCTTTGAAACCGAGAGCAGGAAAACATTCAGATATGCTAGTTAGCATGATAGGAATTCATTTCATTATGTCAGAAAAATAAAACTTTGAAAAGAATACATTACAAGAGGCATACTTATGAATTCACAAATTGATGAATTATTGATTATGCTTATCAATGCAGAAAACAAATTAAAGATAAGGGAAAAGATTATTTGAAAAGCTGTGTTGATTCAAAATGCATTATAATCATGATATACACACTTATAGAAAAGCTAAAATATTTTAAAAAGGCAAGACAATCACTGATTCTGATTCGTCTTTCTGGCAGTTGTTAAGACAGCTGCTATACATGAAAATGCATGTTTCTCTTGAAACGGTGCGTGGATATTTGACAGGAGAGGAAGGCTTAATGTTAAAACACAAAACACAAGAATATGAGAGTATAAAATTAATTAAAAGTGAGAAGATGGTTCTTTCTAAACAAGCACGCATGAGAACAAAATGCATTTAAAGCATTCAGTCCCCAAAGAATTCATGGAAAGAGACAGGCTATGAACATTTCAAAAGTGCGCTCTGAAAGTGATCCAACTGTCCAGTGCAGTGTGATGATGCCCTCTCGGGAGTAAGATAATTACGAGAGGGAAAGTACATCAGTCCAAAGAAAAATTGTAGCCTATTCTCACCTATTGTTTGAAATAAATTCCTAAAGTTCCATCATCAATTTTTTTTTTAAATAAAGAATTTTAAATTAACTATTTTGAGTATATCTGACATAACTGCATTTTAGTTCTATATGATAACTAGAAATGTAATTTATAATTAATATATTTGGAACAAATGCCTCTTTTGAAAAATCTTTAAATGCTTTTAAACATGTCCATTTGCCTTCAGTGGCTTTCTAAGCAATCTCAAGTAAATTGATTTGAAAGCTTGTGAAAAAAAGGCTTCATTTATTTTATTCTGTATTAATTAATTTAATTCTATTTAAGCAGAAGCTGCTAGACCATATGACAGTTTTAAAGGTGTGAATATTATAACTCTGTACACATCTGTCTGGCATAGACACACATCAAGTTATTATGCATAAAATCCATCTCTTAACTAATTAGCAGTCTCAATGTGTCTCTGAAGTATAAATGAATTATTAAATGTTGGCCCAGGACTGATGAGGAATGATTGAAGAGAAAGAATTACTTCTTTAGCAGTTATGGATGAAGATTAGAGAAAAGGAAGATATTTCTACATTAAAAAAAAAAAAAAAGAAAAAAAGGAAAAGTATGTATCGGTTTGATTTGCTTGATTTCTGGCTGAACTCTCCAAAAGAAGCATACTACATCTGTTCCTTTGACAGTTCTGTCAAAAGAAAGGTAGGGTTTGATACAGAACTAAAGTTGCAGGATTCTGAGCTAATACTGTAGCACTCAAACTCATTTTCATATATTTCCTCTTTATAAAATGAACTCGTGGCTCTTTCAGGTACGAAAAGTCAAATTTCACCCCTATTACTTTTCTTATTAATTTTTGGGAGGAAAAAAATGGAAAAAACCCCACAGCTTTGGATTTTGTTTTTGTGCTGTGCAAGGTTTAGTCGTCCGTATTTTATGCTTATTTGGTCACAGAAGCATATTTTTCTCAATAAAATGCTGAACTCTGATATAAAATGTCTATCAGCTTTTTATTAAATATATGAATTGAAGAGCCAGACTATGGCAATGAAACAATGTCAGAACAAATTGTGACTTTACACTTTAAGCCTGGTAGCTCACCAGAGGTCATCGTTAAGACCCAATTCATCTTAAAATGCACACCATCTTTGAAGTAATACCACCCGACGCCTATGCCTGTACTAGTAGCTCTGATCCAAAACTGTAAATCTTTTTGTCACCGTATATTGTGTGAAACAATCAATCTCAATCCCTCGAGATGTGATCTTTGTGAAGAAACTGTGTTTTGCCAACAGTAAAGGGAGTTGTAAATCAGTTTCAAATGGATGTTTGTCTAGGGCAAAGAAAAGAGTTCACCCTATAAAATGTATCAATGCTGAAAAATGCATTGCATAATATAAAGATGTGTTAAGAGGCATAATTTCAGCATTGTTACAATTTCAGATAAAGACTATGTATTTTAAGATAAAGAATACTGGTATATGTGGCACTGCATATTTAGTACAGTACCCTTTTGTTACTAGACTTGCTTGATACTTCATATTGATTTAGTCATCTTATTCATACCCTCTTTAGTCTGCATCCTTGTCCTGTTTCTCAGTACTGCTTTAACGTGTTATTGGCTTTAAGGGGAAGCACTGGAAAAAGCACAGTTCCTCTAAAGTGATTATTAATTTGCTGTACATCTTAAGAAATTCAGACCTATCAATGTTTTTCAACTTTTTTCTTACATATATAGTTAATCTCTGAGAATAAGCCAGCATGTTACAGATATTTGAATGAAAATAATTTAGGAATATTGCTGAGGAAGAAAATAAAATTTTATTTTCATACCAATGTGAAAATTGTAACTGATGGAATTAGTAGCTAAATGAATCTTATTTTAAATAAGGTGCTTTAAATGAGAACAAATTTTAGTTTATTTTAATTTCTGACTAATACCAACTTCTTTGAATACTGGTTTCTTTGAACCTTGTAAGTCCTCTTGCTTTGACATCATCTAGCCTTTATGCTGTTACAAAAAATATAATGCTTCAGATGCTTATTTTATTTTCCAAGGTTAACATTACCTTGTTTCCTCTCTTCAGAATATTTGCTCCTTCTTAACTCTGTGCCTCTGTACAAGCATGAGGTTTATGATTTCTTTTCCTGCTGTAGAGTTAGGATTCATCTTCACAGTTTCATTGTGTGGATAACATCTATGGCCTTTAGGAAGCATTTATTATTAATGCTGTATTTTGACATAGGGTACTTGGAATGAAATTAAAGCAGTCTTTTGCCCTCAAAATCAATGTGTACCCTGTTCCTCTTTTCTGTATTATATGCCAGTCTCTTAAAAAAAAAAAGAAGCCAAAGGAGGCAACCCCCACCACTTTCCCACTTTTTAATGCAAAAACTGAAACAGAAGTCAAGAAATTATTGTGAAATTATTTTCCTCTCCCATCTTATCTGAAGACAGTGTTTTCTCAGTCAATGAAAATGATGCATATAGTTATATATTATTCTCATATGTTATTCTATAGCCATTTCTATTTAAACTTTCATGTAGAGTATGTGAACTGTGTTGTTGCATTAAATGTGGATCAGCTGAGGATGACAGGAAATCATCTTACTTGAACTTGAGGCTTGAAAAGAATTTTTGTCTATTTAATCTGGAGATAATAGAATTTGAGAGGGATGTTGATACAAATCATAACTTTTTCAGCTTATGTTAAATTTTTGTCTTCATTTAAGAAAAAAGAAACAAAACATTCTAAATATATGTTAACAACTCTTTAAAGGTACATGAGGCCTCTAAAGAGTAACGTAGTAAATGTAAGTCACTCTTATTTCTGAACGCTCCTGTCATAGTCTATATGAGTCAGTAATAATCATCAAATACCACTTAACCAGCTGAACTATTAAGAACATTTTCTTAAATAGAAATGCAGTATAGCTGTCAAAACAACCTTGCTGCTGAACTTAGCTTTGTAAAATAGAACTTTTTTGGTTGATATTTTTTCATCCTTTTTCCCATTTTCCTTTCTAGAATCTAGAAAGCAGGTTAAAAGTAATTTAATTTGATCTCTTATCTTAGTTAAGTTAAAGACTTTCAGTGCAATCTTTTTTCAAGGTCATACACTCTGGCAAACGTTTACCTTCCTTTTATATAATTGTGAATGATAATTATTAAGTATACTGTCACATTTTGGTAGATATTTATTTAGAACATCAAACATTTATCTAAATTTCAGAGTGCCTTTTGTTGTTGTTGTTTTGTTTGTTTATAATTATATTTGGGGTTTACTTTTGGTTTCTTATCCTGTTAACACAAGTTTGATTACCTGGATGCTATTATTTTCAACTGGCAGAAGATTATAATTTTCTCTTGATTTGTCAGAAAATAGTAAACATTATCAGCTAGAAACCCCTATGTATTTTCTACTAGCAGCTTAAATGAATTGCTGTGAGGAGATTTTTCTGCCTTTAAGTGAATAACTGAATACTCTGACGTTTAGGAGCCTTAACTGATATTGATATCCCACCATCCTGGTTTGTCATCCTCTGACCTAACGTCTGGAAAGAAGATACGGGAGCACAGCAATGGAATTTTTTCCCCAGTCAACAGCATAGTTGCTTGTATAGTGTAATAGAGTATATTGTCAGGCCTGGGCAAATTATAGCAAATTATTGAGTCCAGCAGCACCATATTGAGACTGATACAGTTTTGTGTATAGGATTTTGTTGTCCATGTTTTAACAAAATAGAATGGAATATCTGCTTTGGCCAATGGAAATCCTTAATGTATAAAGTGTAAAACCTGTACAAATAATACTGCATATAAGAAAGTGATTCTGTCTGTAGTTACGTCATTCACATAAACTACTTATTAGAAGAAAGTAATCAACATTGGCAAAAAAATGGTATAGATAGTGCCATTACTATAGGCAGGGCATATTGTCACATTTTTCTTCAAAGGAATTGCGTTGAATGCTTTATCTTAGTGAGCTGAAGTATAGTGTTTGCAGGGGGCTGGGGACAGTGACAAAATCACCCATGTTTGAGCAGCAGAGAAGAAACGCATACCATTTTGTATTACATGGTCCATTCTAAAATTAATTTGTCTTTTTAGTTGTATGAGTTTTATTTTGACCTCTGAAAATAAATTCTCCACCTTGAGAATTTTTTTTTTTTTTTTTTTAAGACAGAAGGTAAACTGATGACAGGGAAATCATATCTTGCTCTCCCACAACCAGATAACCATTGTCATATTTGGGAGCTTCAGCACAAAATGTAATTTTCTTGTAAATTTTAAGGTCTGAATAATTTCTTCATAGGCAGTATAAACACCAAAGGGCAGAAAACCTTCTTTTTGAATTCTTAGTGTCTAATGACCAAGGGATCATAAAATATAAATACAGTCTCCATTTAAATTCTAGAGTTTATAAGTCAGGATCAGCAATAATAATCTGTTAACAGGACTAGATTATATTTACTGTTACATTAAGGGATTTTTGTTTGGTTGGTTTGTTTTTAATTATATATTAGGAAGTGAAATTTTGTAAAATCTAAAGTAGAATCTTATTTCTTTATACGCTTTCATTTCTGAAAGTTGAACACTCTCTATTTAGGAGAATGAATTATATTATTTTCTGGCTTACGCACGATCAGCAGCTGGTAACTGTATTCCAGTTCAGAGTCTTTGTTAATGGAAACAATGCATAAATGAGAAAGATAAAAACTTGATTTCAAATCTTAAACTGAATTTGCATTGGATTACATTGAATTGAATTTTGCACTATATTGGAAATTAGAGAGAACATGTTTTGTTTGTGAATTTAAAGAAAAAAAAAACCAAACAAAACAAACAAACCAACCCTGTGTTAAAAACAAAGACATGACACACTTGCGACACCAAGGATACCAACCCTTCAAGTAGATTTCAGGATTTGTGTTTGTATTTTTTGATGTTTCTTTTCCTTTATTCATGCATTTTAGGTTTTTATATCATAATAAAGTACATGAGTTTTCTTATTTGCACAGCCATGACTTGCCATGGCTGTGCAAAGAAAGGAGGACAAAGTAAGTAACCAGTAACCTGGTTTAACTGTAGGCTTTGAAAATCAGATTTTGTTTAACCCATTCTTTAATCCAGCTCTCATTTTAGTTATAATTGTTTCTTGTTTAGCAGTCTACTGCACTTCAAAAATCGCTTCTAATGTTTATAAACTTTTTAATATCTCTTTGCATTCAAGAAAAGTTCATCAGACTCCTGATGTATTTGACAGAATTTAAAAACAGCTGGTTTTGAACTTTTTATGGTATTGTAGTAAATCAGTATATCAGATTTTTAGGAGATACTGTAATAAAGACACACAGGTTAGTTTAAAAATGGGAGTTTGAACTTCGTTAAAAGGAAAGGAAAAAAGAAGGAAAAAAAAAAAAACCAACACAACCCAAAACACCCAAAACCTTTTCAACAGGAAAAGAGCAAATGATTAGGAGTAAAAGTCCCTGATTTTTCTCTGCATCTTTCTTTCTTAGCCACAGCAAAAATGATAAGGTTCAAATAAAATCTCTTAAAGGCACACATAGGCTGCTTGCTTTCCCCCTCCAGCCCACACAACTGAAGTGCTGCATCCTCTATGGACCAGCAATCTGCTAACCTGAGTTTACTTTCAGTAGGGAAATAAACCAACCACTCCCTTGGAGCAATCTAATCACTTAACTTATTGATCTCTGAGGTCAGGTCAGGAGTAAACTAGATCCTCAGCAACTCATGATCATGTGGGAAGGGGGGGGGGGGAAAAAATCTGCTTAAGGAAATCCTTCTCTTGCTGTTCTTATTAGTTTATCTTTGGCTTTCTTCAGCAGACCCTGCCTCTGTCTACAACCAGCATTGAATTGGTGAGGCTGGTCTCAATTTATATCATTCAGCTGAAAGTGTGCTTGGCTGAGAATTTATGAATTACACCAGGAAAGAGAAAGCTACAGTAAAAGAAAAAGAAAGATATCTGAAATAGTAAAAAAAAAAAACCAAGTAATGACAACAACAACAAAAAACTTGTACATATTTTCAGAACTTATTCTATGATAATTTTATACAACAGTTACATTAAAAATGGTTAGAGTCATTTTGTGGCTTGTGGATATTTCCCATTGGAAATAATACAGTGAATAGGAATAGGTTTATGTGCCATAGCAGTACAACTTCTGTCTTCAGTGGGAATTTGTGATACAGCTGTTAAGGCTCAGACTCCTTGCAAATTTTCCTGTGAATAAAGGATTATTTTATATGGTGTAAATTATTTCATCCCAATACAAGCAACACTTTATTTGGTAATTTAGTCTGTGTAGCCCTGCACAAAAGATTAAAAAATGTTTACAATGCAATCTTATTGGAGAATTTGCATGTCTTCTCAACCAGCTGTAAAGTTTCTGGAAGCAGAGTAATGACTGGAGAGGTATCGCCCCCAAAGCAAAAGAAGTTTTCTGATTAATTGGTTTGTCTCAGTGTAACCGTTTCAGTACTGGGGGACAAATCAGCTTGCTGCAACAAAGAAGTTCTTCTTTCAAACCAGTGCTTAATGTGATACTACATTCAGATCATCTCTGTTATGAGTAGGAACTCTAATAGAGCAGATTTTAAAGGTACTCAGTATTTTTTATTCAGGGATAAAAATCTGTTGAGTTTTGATCTCTTAAGGGCTAATCCTCAGATGCTGTGAAATCTGTTTATTCTTTTGACTTTGGAGCTTTAAGGATGTGCATCAGTTCAAGATCTTGTTCTCTTCCCCGTCTGTATTTCAACCAAGCCAAGTGAGAAATAAATCCTTGCTGGAGAGGCAAGCAATTCCCTCTTACTCCTCTCTTGATTTGGATAAGATCTGGCACTTTGACGAATATATTAGATTTGCAATGTCCTTTGGTTCTTTCTTTCTGTAAGGCAAATAAGGCTTCATTTCACCTCTGGTCTTTTTTTTTTTTTTTCCCCCGCCATTATAAAGAATCTGTGCACATTTTACTAGATTATATTTAATCTAAGATGAATATGTTCCAGCCAGTGTTGTCTGTTGTTAGACAACTGTTTGAAAACAAACAAACAAAAATCTTCATCCAACCTCCAATTTAGGAAATAGGAAATAGCGCACAAAGAATTGGATCAAACAGAAAGACTGCTTTGACAAAAAATTATTCCTAATTGCAAGAGTCTTAGAAAAAGATTTTCCACACTGCAAAATATTTTGGCAATTAAGAATACTATTGTTGGTCAAAATCAAACAACAAAGTAACCTTTATAGTTCAGGTAAAATTATAGACAGTATGTTTAAATACAAAATCATCTGCTTTTCAAGGGGAGTAGACAGTAGAAGTTTATGTAGTCCCCCAGAAAGGAAAAAAATATGGTTACAGAACTTTATTCTGAAGCATTTATTTAGACTTCATTCAGTTGCTTAAAGATAGGTATCTAATGCCATCTAAGATGCCTTAATGTAGCCAGGAGATCTGCACAGGGTTGACAGATATGAAACAAGACCTGTGGGAGGCCTGAGACTGTCTGATTAACAGCTGGACAGCAGGCAAGATACCCTTGAGTCTCTGGTACAGCACAAGACACCTGTGTTTCAGCATGGGACACCTATGTTTGGGCAACGGGACCACTCCCAGAATAATCAACAACTGTGTCCTGGCTCCCATTTTTCATTATTCTCCTCCTTCTTATTGTTATTCGTTATTATTATTTTCATTATAAACTTTTTAAAGTTGTAAGTCATCAGATGAGGAGAAAGCCTTTATTGAATTCTCTCCAGTTTAATTCCCAGAATATTAAATAATGTTTTGTGTGTTTTTCATGAGTACTGCTTTTAAAATGTCATTCTAACATTCACTTCTATATAGTCCCAGAGTTAATTTAAAAAAAAGGTTTTGATGTCTCTGCGTTTCTCAGAAAACAGGGCTATAGACTGAGCTATTTTGATAAAGGAAAACACACAGTGGAAAACAGTACTAATAGGACAGAAAGACATACCAAACAGTATACCAAAATTGAATGAGCAGATAATATTGCTCCCTGTGATCGGAATGACTTATTCATTTGCAAAAATAAGATCAGTCCTAAATGTGCTTTTCTACTATCAGACAGCAGTTCAAGAATATCTCCATGAAGATACAGCTTTTTAAACAGTTGTAATCCACTTTCAAAATTTGAATTTTGCAGACAATTTTCATGTTGCCTAAATGACGTTGTTCATTCATTAATTGACAGTGTGAAAACCAAACCATTGTTTTTGCAAGGGAGAGGTGGCTGAATAATGTTTTCATATTACCTAATACAGTTGATGTACCTAAAAAGCATTTTAAGTGTACCTGGCAGTTAAGACATATGAAAAGTATATATTTACATGACAAGTGACACATTATCTGAATTAGCTGTAGTGGAGCAAGAGCAATAAACAAAAAGTAGATAGCTGACTGCCAGAGCAGTTTTTCAACACATGAAAATAGGGCTATTGCAAAGGGTAGTACATGAATTATAGTTGCTTGATGACCTGTAATTGGGTTTGGACAAATATTTTGAAGGCAGTTGTATTTTAAATATTGAGTACTATCTGTCTCCTATAAGAGAGGTTCTACTACAATCCAGCTGTTCTTTTCTCAAAGCTTTGTAATGTGTTACCCCTCATTTACAGGTAATATATTAGTTACTACTCTAAATCTGTTTTTCAGTTCCACAAAACATAATTCATATGAAAGTTTGGGCTTTTTTTCCCCTAAAACTTTTTCTTCTGAGGCATTGTTCTCCTCCTTCTTACAACTGTCACTTGTTTCTCATGTAAAATTAAAATATTCTTCAACTTTTCCCTTTATATGATATTAAAATATTGATGAAATAGCATTCACTGGAAGGCTGATATTTCTTCTTGTAATAATTTTAAGTTTTGATGTTAAATAAGAACTGTGTCCTTCCCTAGTATTTTATTATTTTCAGAAGAGAGAAATAAGGCTTAAGTCTGTTTTGAAGCAAGGCTACTCAGTACATGCATTATGTATTTTCTAATTAGTTTTAAAATAAGCCAAATAATACTAAATAATTCCTTCTGCTTCTTTGGGTGTAAAGGAATGTATGTATTTGTGTGTCTAGGTGCAAATACATGTTTCCATGTGAGACAACATGTATGCACATCATTTTGGGTACTATCTTTGTCCTGATATCCTCTGACAGTTTTGTTGATCCTTCATTTGTCATGTCCAGTCAAATACCAAGGGAAGTTAATTAACTGGCTAACTACAGAGAGTAATTATAGCAGTGAACAGGAAAAAAAAAATAGAAAGCTATATTTTTTTATTCTTTAATTACTGCTTTGCACTATTTAGCATTCATCTAATAAGCATTTTTATTTTCTATTTTAACTTCAAATGTAATGTTTCTGCAGAAAGTGTTTTCAGATTGCCTTATGTATAGCCATTAATGTCTCCCTGTATTTCTCTCCTTCCTGCCTGAGCAGGGAGATTCCAGGAAAATGTTTTACAGTTAAGGTTTTCCTACAAAAGCCTTTACTCTGCTTAGTAACGAGGTGCAGGAGCTTCAATTTTCAAGTGTCTCTTGCAGGTATTTTATTTTACTTTGATTTGGTTTGGTTTCATTTTATTTTATATACTGGAATATTTTCCAGATTGCTTTAGAATAAATTCTCTGATAAATGATCAATTTTGCTTATTGAAACAGAAAACATTTGAGTAGAAAACATAATGGACTCCTCATGCAGAATGTAAAAATGGGGAGAATAAATTGTTGTCTCCGACACCTTCAAAAATACATTTATGGAAAGTTCATGTGGAAGTCTGGAGAAGTGTAGAAGAGCGCTGGGTTGTCTGAGCATCAGTCCCAGGAAGCCACTGAGACAGATAACCAACAAAGAATACAAACCCAAGGGAATGCCAGAGACTACCCATCCCTTGATGATTTATATTTCAAAAATGAATATTCTATCCCTGCTTGGCATCTTGAGTCAACTTAGCGTGAATAGCCTATGAGCAAGAGTATGCAAGACTGTATGTGTATGTAAAGGCTTAGGAAAATGTGCCTCCCCTCCTTTTTTTTTTTTCATTACATGGATTATGCATTCTACAGAGTAGAGACAAGACTTCTTCATGTTTCTTTAAAATGGCTTCAATTTAATGTTGTAGCACTAACATAAACTAGTTTTGCTTCTTTCTAGAGAAATAATAGAGATACTTATGCAAACCTTTCTGCCTGATGGCTCTCTTCTGATCTTACTAGTTTTCAGATTGATGATACAGGGCCATTTCTTAGCCTTGTATCTTATTTTCATAACCTGTTACTTTACTTTTGACTCGTATGTTATTTTAAAAGAATATATCCTTATCATCATCAACATACATATCGATACTCCCTCTGTCACTTTGGCCTTAGAAGCACCGGCACCAAGGATGTGTAGTCCCAAACTGAATAAATTTCTTTTGGCTTCAGTTTGCATCAGCACCTCAAGTCTCCATAGCATGGAGCTACAACTGTGGTCCGAAAAATTATTTGGAGAACCCCACAGAGATGATTTCATAGGGTTTATGCTCGCAGAAGGTCTGCCTGAGCTTTATTGTTGTTTACAAAGTAGATTGTGTTTGTAGCTGAGGGAATCATCACAAGCAGAAGTGTTATTTGGGCATGAGGGGCAGAGGCTTCTCTCCCATCTATTCCATTTGTCTGGTCAAGGGTGGAAAGGTGTGTCTCATAAAGCCCCTGTTGATTGCATTTTCTTTCCTCTGGACCAAGGTGGTTGTTAGCCTGATAATAGTTCTACAATCTGATTTTTAGAGTTGATGTCTCCCCTTCACACCACCAACCTTTCCATCTTTACCTTCACACACATGCACACCGCCCAGCCCCTGGGGCTGACACAAGAAAATCCTCTTGTTGCTGAAGAAATTCAGTTTTCAAAAAAAGACCGTCTCAGGCTGTGAGGCCAGTAAAGTCCATCTCCTTCCTCAGCCTGCAGAAATGCTGTGGCAATGATAGGAAGGAAACCTTGTTCCACGGCTCTGTCAGCTGTGACAAGAGAGGGCTCATTGATGGTTTGACAGGTCTTGGAGTAGCTGATACATTTGATGCAGGTCAGTTCCCAGCTCAGGCTTTGGAGTTTTCCAGAAACAGCCACCGCTTGATGGAGGAGCCTGAAAGAATTCAGCTTGAGAAGAAATCAACCCGAACGACTTTTCAACCTAAGAGCACAAAAAAAGATAAATACTATTGAGAGCACTCCCAGGAGTGCTCTCGATTATTTCAGAAATATCAAGGAATGATAACGCTAAGTAAGCTTCCGCTTTTCAAAGGCAATTCAAAATTATGCTGCCACTTAAGGAATTTAGGGAATGGATTTATTAGGTAAATTGAAAAGTAAACATAATGCTATGTGTTAAACAAGGGGAAGGCTTTATCAGCTCCTTCAAGACTGAGGCAATATGTATAATAAGTTTTACCTGGGTAATTAATACACATAATTTTTAACCATTATGGAGAAGTGAATTTAAGTGGGTGAGTAAAGTGAATTTAAAATTGTGTCTCCAACATAGTAAATGAATCAGTCTTTGTAGCGTAACCCTAGGCTTCAAGTTGGTACAATGCTAAACAGAGATTCCAGCTGTGGGAAGCTTTCAGTGAGTACATTTTCTTTAAATTGTAATCCTATATGAGCTCCCACTAAACTGTAATGAGAGTAGATTCAATTATCAATTATTTGGACAAAATTATGACCTTTATCAGTTGTCTGCATAGCATTTTTTTGTTAAAGTGAGCAGACCTGAAGGAAACAGGGTGCTTTTGATGCCAGCATTCCAGTAGTGCCGCAGTCTGTCTTGCTGTGCATAGTAGTGAGCTGAAGAGGTTAACATGAAAAACAAATTACTGTGCTTTTCTGTAGTCTTCATTAATGATGTACTTCACCAGAAAAAGACAACAAATGGGAATGGAACCAGCTTTGCAGGCTGAATTGGTATTCCGCTGTGCACAGTGTGTTTTACTCACTGGCAGCAAGATGACTTGTTTTTTCCAATTTTTGATGGTAAAGGGTCAGGAAACAGTATTAGCTAAGGCAAGCGATTAGAAAGAATTAAACTGAAAACTTTTCTCTGCCCAGCAGAAGTCAGCTTTGAAACCAACTTATATTGCTTAAGAGTGATTTATCATTTCACTCTTAAGTGATTTCTTCCTCTTCCCTGCCCCCCAATGATAAACCCCAAGTGCCACACACATAAAGGATAAATTTTGATCCTCAAAGTTCTTGCTTTTTATTAAGGCAGGAAGATATTTCTTAAAGCACGTTTGGGGATGTTTCAGATGTTTATGTCGTATGTGCAATAAGCCTTGCTCTAGCCCTTGTAGTTTTTAAGGAATGGATTTAGATGTGCAAGAAATGATGGAATATATTTTTTCTGAGCTCTACATTATCCAACAACTCACTGCTCTGAAGAGTATTTTGGGAAGTCAATATTGGCAGTGGATATAGCAAACAGAAACATTGTCATTCTCGTTACTATACTGTTTCTTTTCTGTCCTCAGAAAATATACCTGACAGTACTTGATATCAGAGATTTCTAAGTTTCCAGTTTCCCGGATCCTCCTTAATGGTGATCTTTTTAGAAATACTCTAGGAAGTTTCATCATTTAATTTTTCAGTAAATGACGCTTTTTTGTATGTCTGTTTTTGGTGTAAAATCAAGTGATTAACACTAGCTTTTCAAAACTTCTCCGTTCTAGCATAGTGAACGGTAAGATTATTAAGAAGTATTGAATTCATTTCAATGGGGCCTTTTGAATTCTTTGTATTAAAGGCTGTATTGCTGTGCTAATTTCACCTTTACAAATTACAATATTCTGATTTCTCTATTTTGTAGGAAAATATTATAGAAATTACTGGTTTTCATTTATTTGCCACGTTGCCATTCTTTGGGTCGTGGAGGGAGGAAGAGTATTTTTCACCACTTCCTTGTGTTAGGATTTAGTTTTATTATATACTGAGGTAGACAAATATTTTCTCTATCAACTCTTCTAAGTTTCAGTATTGAAACACCTAATTTTTTAAAAAAATTGAGTACTCTTTGTACTTGTGTTAATGATTTTATTTACACAACCCCCACTCATGAACACACATTTTGCAACAATAAAGTATAAAAGTAAGGCAAAAGGTCCAGAAAAAGTACTTGTTTAAAGAGTAAATCCTATCAATCTTACACTTTCAAGAACATAAAACTATAAAGAACCACTTGTGCTATTGAATATCATCTTTTCTGTAACCATGGGAACTAGAAATGTGCAGTATTCCCCTTCGTATATTCGGGGGGCGTTCACTATGGGCAAAGAGTATATAATTAATAATGTACGTTTGCTGTTAAGTTATTTTAGACTAAAACATATTGTTAATGTTTTGTTCAGAACAGTCCTTAAAACATCTGCTTCCCTAGTGACTTTGCAAATCAAAATTTCTGTTTATGAGGCCTAAAATCAAATTTTTAAACAGGATTTAAGGGAGGCATTTTCTTACTGTGATTAAAAAAAACAAAATCAAGTTATCAATTCATAATTGTATACTTGTTTCGAAAAAATAGCCTGTCCACTTACTGTTGATTATAGTTGATAGTTTCTATTTAGAAAATATATTACTGTAAAAACATTTATGTACTTTCAAAACTGACATCTATTAATTACTAAAGATACTTTTTCCTCATTAGTTTTCCTGTATAATTAACCATAACTTGAATTGAATGGATGATTTTATCAAAACTTGGTCAAGGAAACCTTTTTACGGTCTGTGTGCTGTGTATAACACTGTGTAAAATGATTTATGCATTCTTCAGAAAATAAGATATTAATTTGCCAGCTTCTCTTTTAGTGCTTTTTGGCACAGATTGGTCTTTAAAAAATGAGAAACCATGAACTGTTTTACTGGCTCATCTATTTATCAATCCGTTGCTATTAAAAATTCAAACCAACTTGCAGTATACAGCACAACTCTGATATTGTTATATATGTATAAAAATGACTAAAGGTTTTGTCCTGTATTGATGTGGAAAAGGTTAGTTCCCCCTTTCCTCCAGATTTCTTTGGCTTCTCTTTCTGGACAACTAATACATACCACTCTACATCTATTTAATCTAAATATGTAATGATCATCATATTACCTTTCACTTCTTAAACCCATTTATTTAGTATTTCCTGTTTTGATTATATTTTAATACATTGTAGTAACTGCAAATATTTAAATATCCTGTTCCTTTTTAACCTAATGGTTTGAAGTTAGACAGAGTTTTGAATTCGGAAAATAGAAAGTATTCCTCTCAAGTAGTAGCAGTTTATTTGCCTTTAATTTGATACACTCTTGTGTGATTATAGAAACAAAACAAATTTTCCGTCATAGATATCTTTTATGCTACAGGTATGCATAGGTGTGTTATTGAACATATAGTAAATCTCTATATGATTTTTTTTTCTTAATTTTTTTCTTTTCTGTTATTTTGTCACATGAAAATGTAACTTTGTTTCATTGTCTGCTCTCCTTACCTACTACTCTCCCTTCCTCGGTGATGTTGTTGTTTATACTTCAAGGATGAAGCTCTATTTCTTTAAGTTAAAACAAAAGTACTTGTTTATGTAAGTCATTAAATAGAATTAGCTCACAGGATGGTTTTGGAGTCAATTTATTATTATTCATTAATATATTTTGATATGCTTAGATAGGAGGACTTGCAAAAATCAAAACCAATGACAAGATATTTATTAATAGTTTTTTACTTTGCAATTTCTTTGTGGATTTTTCTAAAGATAACACCTCTTTAACTAAATACTAAATCCTAATATAGTTATCGTGGTAGGACAAAAAAAAAAATCAGATCTTCATCAAGCTTTGTATCTCTTTTACACTTTCTTTAAGAGATGTGGTTATTTATAGGACTATTTTTATATATTAGGATTGTACAATGAATTAATTAAAAAAGTCTTGGGAGTGAATGAAAGGACATTCAACTGATAATGAGCCAATTTTTGTGGAAGATAAGAGGAAACAGATTTGTGTTTTAAAGACAATAGATCTCTTGGAAAAAAGAAACCACTAGCTTCTGCTGTAATTCTGCACATTGTGTTTTCATTTATGTTTTCTTGCTAGAATGTTGTTAAGGCAGAAGTTTTTGGGGTTTGGCGTTTCTATTGTGGCTTTTTTTTTTTTTTTAAACTGTATTATAGAATTCAAATTTTTGGGGTTGTTTGAGTGTCTTACACTGGTTAGTCAAGATGTTTCTATGTCTTAATGTAGAAAAACTAATTCCTTCTCCCACCTGTCCCCTGACACAAACACGGACACTTGGCTGTTCTTTGAGAAATAGTCTTGAACTTGGAAACGACTAAGGAACTTCATCTTCTAACTTCTGTTTTATCACAAAATATAACCTATAATTGATTCCATATAAATACAGCATTGCAAGTAGCCCATGTCACCTTATGGGTAAGGTTCACTGCCCCACCTCATAGCAGACCTTACTGCTACCAATGGAGGTGTGACTTGCTTTACTTGGTATTTATACTTTGTATTCACATTCAGTATTACTTACTAAAGAGTTCCCAAGCACCTTACAGGCACAAATATATAAAGATAAATAGATAGAGGAATTATAATTAGTTAACACTAAATTCCATTTGAATGGTTTCCACCTGTTAAAATTAGAACCAAGTGGTAAAATAAATTCAGCAGAGTCCTTCTAGAGTATTACATCTTGCAATTAAACTATGAGATTTGTTACGACTTGCAAATGTAATTGATTTTCTTTTAGTATTGCATATTAAGGAGTTTCCTATTATATTGCATTTATTAATAAGCCATTTGACACATTCTAATAAGAAGCTGCATCCTTTAGCTGGATGTTACCCTCACTGTGCATGCTTAAACAAATTACCTCTAAATAGGAAAAGCAGTATAAGGTTCAGAAGAGACTGCTGGACTCAAATTTGCTAGATTTTCCTCTCTGTCTCTTGAGACCCTTAATGACTGTTCTCCGACGCTTAAGCCATTTTTCTTTTTGTGTGTTGCCTTATTTACAAAAAAAAAAATCACCTTGCACAGTCTATGCAGACATGCAATTTGAGCTTGGGATTATATTTTTCTTATCCAACATTTTAGAATTTAATAGAATTATCTGCTGAGTGCTTTCCTGAGAAAATTAAATTCTGGGAAGGCTTCCAGTTCTTGTCACCTTTTACTTGTGGTGGCTACCACTATTGGGAAGAAGATAACATTACTAATTTTGTGCTAGTCTTGGCAAGCTTCCATTAGTTCTAACATAGTCATGAGATTCTTGTGGATACACAAGCTATTTTCCACTTCTCTTTGTAGTCTTTTTCTCTCTTGATCTTTCTCTTTCTTTCTTTTGTTCTTTTTTCCTTCCTTTCCCTCTGTCATGGTTTAACCCGACTAAGCACCACACAGCCACTCACTCCTCCCGGTGGGATGGGGGAGAGAATCAGAAGAGTAAAAGTGAGAAAGCTCATGGGTTGAGATAAAGACAGTTTAATAGGGAAAGCAAAAGCCGCACACGGAAGCAAAGCGTAACAAGGAATTCGTTCACTACCTCTCATCGACAGGCAGGTGTTCAGCCATCTCCAGGAAATCAGGGCTCCATCATGCGTAATGGTTACTTGGGAAGATAAATGCCATCACTCCAAATGTCCTCCCTTTCCTCCTTCTTCCCCCAGCTTTATATGCTGAGCCTGACATCATATGGTGTGGGATATCCCTTTGGTCAGTTGGGGTCAGCTGTCCCAGCTGTGTCCCCTCCCAGCTTCTTGTGCATCCCCAGCCTCCTCACTGGTGGGGTGGGGTGAGAAGCAGAAAAGGCCTTGACTCTGTGCAAGCACTGCTCAGCAATAACTAAACCATCCCAGTATTATCAACACTGTTTTCGGCACAAATCCAAACCATAGCCCCATATTAGCTACCATGAAGAAAAACAGCTATCCCAGCCAAAACCAGCACGCCCTCTTTCTCTCTTTCATCCTTTCTTCCTTTCCGTCTTTCTCCTTCTTGCCTTCCTGTCCTTTCTCTTTTTCTCTCTCTTTTCATCCCTTCATTCCCCTTTTCTCTTTGTCTGCGTCTCTCATTTTCTTGTTCTCATTCTTTCTCTCTCATTCTTTCTATCTTTCTATTTCTGTATTATTCCCTCTGGTTGTGTTTTACACTAGGCTTGGTATTTATAATCTGCTGAGAATCTTAGCTTAAAGGATCGCTCCACAGGAAATGCATGGTGGGTTTGTATTGCCTGCACAGTCCTCTGCATGCTTGGGAGGTATATAAACCTCTGGACCATCATGGAAATTCAGTAATGCTTGAAAGGCCACTTTGTGTTTTGCCTTTTGCACTTGCGAACACAGAAAAAGTGTCTCTCTATTTTAATTGTATTTATTTTAGTATGAGATTGAATTGAGAAAAAAGTGGTAAATTTTGACTCTGGTTTTGTCACCTCTATTTTAATGCACCTTTAAGTACTACAAATGCAAATTATAGCTGTTATGATACTCAAGCTATGATCTTCTGGTGACTATATTAAACAGTTTCATTCAAAACTGCCACATAAAAATCCCCACAGATTAAAATTTACCCTATTTTGACAAACACATTTCCCCATTATGGAAAAAAGTTATTCCCTGATTACTTTATGTAAAGATGTGAAGATACTAGAGATTTTACATGTTTTCTTTGGTGATCTAACTATGTGATGCAAGCTATCATTTGTGAGGCACAGAGGCAGATAAAATTAGCAAAATTAAGTATTTTTTTAGCATATTGATATATATTCACTACAAACAATGCTTTCTTCTTGTGGTCAGGCATTCTTGTTTTCCAGAAGTTTTAATACATGTGAGTTTAGTTTCATTCATACTGCCTGTATTCTCCACCAATATTTGAAATAAATAAAAAAAGCTACAGTAATGCCTTTCTAATAGGTACTGGTTTTGTCATCAAAATTGTAAATTGTATTGGACAGTGTTGAAGATACAGGGATAGAGAAGTTGGTTTTGTAATGAACTTATAGAATTTCTGTGACAAACCTGAATTTTCAATTCATATTTTTCATTTGAAAATATTGTAATTGGAACATACAGAACAGAATGTTGAAGCCATCATTTAATTTTTAGTCTGCCTCTTCTCCAGCATTATCTGCATGAGTTTCACATCTTCTAAATCAGACTGAGGTCTAAACAGGGATGTGAAAGAATTTCTTAACCAATAAAATATCTTTGGTGTTATTGTTCTCATAATTTAAAAGCTTCTTGTCATTAGAGATAGAAAGGAAATTATTCCCAGTCTTTAACATACTTCAACTTGAGAGCTCACAGAAACAGAGCCATGCATCATTTCAAACATATACAGACTTTCAGAAAAGCCGTTTGCTTAATTAAAAAAATAAGTTTCTTTCAAAAGGAAACATGGTAGATTTTGGAAAAAGCTTCTCTATGATACATGCTGCAGACAAATTAACGTATAATGTTGTTTTAGATAATTTGGGAACTTTTCTTTAAGTTTTATGATGCAAAAATAATCACAGTTTGACACACTGTTTTTGCTGATCCGTTTTCTTCCCTTTTTAAATTAGTTCAATGACTTGGAAATAAACATACTGTATTACTTCGGTGCAGAAATTGTAGCTTCAGGAAACTTCTCAGAGTAGTAGTCTGTGGCTAGAGGTGAAGGTTTTCTTCCAAAAACAGACCTGGGGCATTAAGGTGATAAAGAAGCTGAAACACAAAAGATTAAAATTACCCTAAAATTAAAGTAAACATCCACTGTAGGAACGTTGTTTTATCTAGTGTACTGAGAAAGAAAGGACGATATTTAATGCTTCTGGATGAATGTGATTGCACTTTATCACCTGCTGTTCACAAAGACGAGTTCAACAGATAATTAACATGTAGCAGGAATGTAAAATGAGATTTTGAACCATATTTGAGGGGGCAGGAGACTAGTTAACACAGAAGTGCCAAATGAGTGGATTGCAGTTAGTTTGAAACTCTGAATGCAAATGAATTTAAGTTTCTTCCTTCAAATTTTCTCAAATACGTTTGAACATGGGATTCACCCACCTAATAATAGTAATAACATTTATAGAACTAGTATCATAAGAAGAATAAGGTATATTAAACTATTTTTTTTTCAGGACATATCCCTCTCTCTTCCAAGGAGCTTTCTTTTGATGCGACAGTGGCTGCATACTTGCACTGAGTAAAGTAAGCTCTGTCTCCTTAGAGTTGTCAGCTACTCACCTTATCTTACCAAAGAATTTCTGTTTCACTCTTCAAACTTGTCATCATATCAAGCGCTCTCTTAATATTTAGAGATGTCTTCACTTCATACATCACCAAAATTTTGACTGAAGTGGAGCACAGGTCTGTAATGCTATATGGAGGTGACAAAACAAAAAATAATGTAGACAAACAGTGCATTTTTATGTTACTCTCTTTGTCAGGTGGAATACAACTCTGCCAAAATGAAATATAAAATATTTTCTAAACTTACAGTGTACAAAAAACTTCCTGTAGATAATCTCACAAATAAAGGTGATTCATGTATATTTTTGTTACACCCTTAGGAAAAAGCATTGCACAGGCATTATTCTTGAAGGAAAAGTACAGCACCGCTTGATGAGACTTTTGAACATGGACACAACATTAAAAAAAAATAGAAAGACTGTTAGCATTCCCTGTTTTACTTCAGAGGCAGAATAATGTTATACTTTAAGCCATTATCAAATGCCCATTTTCTGCTTGACAGCTGGAGATATCAGATTGTGTAGACTTGTTGAAGTGCTTTTGGGAATGATTTGTCTGAAGATTGTAGTCAAATTCATCACAGCCAAGGGAGGGTTGTGGCTGGAGAAGGAAGGGAAGCAGGGACAGCCCTAGCAGCCTGGCGAGCAGGCAGGCAGGGGAGATGGAGGAGTGGCTCAAGAGCACGCCACAAGAGCAACTGCAAGGCAGGAGGAGAGCTAAGGATGCACTGGGGCTAGCAGAAAATCATAGCTCAGCAAGTTCAAGGAGGAAGAAACAAATACCAGCGATGGTAAAAATTCATACCCCATCAAAAGCTGGTGCAAAAAGAACAGGTGAAAAGTTCATTGCTGTCACTGGAAGTTCTAAAATATTCAAATGACATCATTTCCTTAAATATTTATATTAACAAATGAAATGTTTTAACATTCCAGAATCAAATTACAGTGCTTGTTTGTGGAACTGAATTATGTCATATAATTGTGTTTTCGTTTTGTGTTTGCATACGTTTTCAAGCAAGAGTTAAATGCGTAAAAAAGATCTGTAGTCTTGGCCAGTAGAGCAGATAAAAACCTTTTTACCTATTGTTTAGCTGATTCTCTTGAAACTTAACTTATTTTCTCCTTCAGAGTCCAGTGGGGTTTTCAGTAACACTCATATTTGTAAATTTTCTCCCTTTCGAGGAGAGTTATGAGAGAATGTTTCCAATTCGGTGTCCTCAGTCATGCCCAGGCACAGTTATCTGAAATAATGTTCAGCCTCTGACCTATTCCAGTGATTTTGTCTGTGATGGCAAATTACCTATCATTATTGATGCCTCTCTTTTTATATTGTCATATGAATAATTTTATTTGTGGCATTACAGAAGGATAGGTTATAATGTGTAAGTTAAAACATAGTTTTGTCACAGATTAAAGTTTGTCACTGATATTGTGCCAGAGTTGCTTTTGTTGCTGTTTTTTTCGTGTAATATAGCCACACTATGTTATGCAGTTACTCACTTTGCAAATGGTATAAGATAAAGCATAACTGCTTCTACTTCTACAAAACTTGAATATTTACACCAAATGCAAATTGTTGATAGATTCAGCAAAAATAATTCAATACATAATTAATTCACTGTAATTAACTGGCTACTAGCCAATGATGAAAGCAAGAGATCAGATAGCTTACAATGTTTCAATTTTATTTTATTTAATAACTTTAATGAACAATCATTTTATAGATCAGTTTAGGACTCTAAATCCTTTCCTTACTTTTGGTGCCTGACAGCCTAACAAGGGATTCATAAGGTTGCTTCCTTTCTGCAAGAAAGCAGTAGCTCCGTTGGCACTTTTTTCCATGCACTTCCAAAATGTGGAACTTTTCAAGTCTTGTGCGTAACAGTTTTGATGTAATTATATTTTTTACTCCCTGAATGTGTCATCCCCTGAGAGCAAACTTTGTGCGGGACTCTAATTGGCAATAATGGAGCTGGATTAGTTAAATGGTCAAGTGAATCATCACATACTCTTAATATTCTCTGTTGACTGGCACCAAAAACTGGCACTGGCAAACAAGGTCCTAATGAAAAAGCATGAAATAAGGAAGTCTGGAAATGTAATTATCCATTCATGACCCCGAACTGGCTGTTCTTGTCTCTGAAGCAGGAGATCATTGCATATGCATCATCATTTGTATTGTGGTGTTTTCTGGAAGCTACAGTCATGAAATTGCAAAAGTGCTTCAATGATCAAAGCTTTCATAGCAGCAAAAATTAGATTTGTTTACTGTGAGACAGAATAGAGATCTGTCCTTACCAGCTGAGAAACTGGGATATTTCCGAGCTTCATCTAACAGTGGGTGGCATGACATGAGGATATGCCTTGCAACTGACTGTCATCTCATGTACCAGCTACCTCTGTCCTTTTGCTTAAGTAGATGTTTCAGCAGCAGTGGTTTCTAATCTGCCTGCTATTCCTTGTAGCACTTTCTACAACTACAGTAAGAATAAGCAGTATTTAATTGTTCCTTTGTCTTCCTCTTGTCATACCCTCTATATCAAATGTCTGGGGTAATGCCTGCCTGTCTTCCTTTCTGCTAAAGAATATCTCCTGTGGGAGATCTTGTTTTGATTATACAGTACCTTCTTAAAGCAAGCAGCAAACTAAACCCCCTCCTACTTTTGTTTAAAACCTGAAAGTTGTTAACAAGGTATTGCTCAGCAAGTCATCTCATCCATACGTGTTACTGGAGGACAAGATATTCTCTGGAGTCTCCTTCCCATCAGTTTGTATTTCTGCAAAATTTCCTAAAAGGAAAATGAGACTTCAGTAGCAGGGAAAAAAAACAAAAACAACAAAAAAAACCCTTCAATGTAGCAATGTCTAGAAGTGTTTGTTTTAATTATGTGTTTTCATGGAAAAATGAATAGTCCTAATGAAATTCAGGCATCCAAAATACAAAATCAGCCCCACATTGAATTTCAATTATGCCAATTCTATTTTCAATACCTCTGTCAGAACCCTGTAATAGAGTTTTAGGAAATCCCAGCTCAAGCAGGCTGCAGAAAGCGTAGGCATGATTATGACAATTTTTTTTTCTGACCCTTTGACAAACCCTTTGCAGAGTGCCTGTAAAGAAGTCCCATCCTAGCCTAACTGGTCACGGGGATATAATATTAAGAGCACAACCCACAGGCTACACTTATCAGTTCCAGTATCAAGAGATTGGTTTCCCAACAAGATTTTCATCTTCCAAAATTCTGCATGTTTTGTCTGAATTAAAATCAGTTAAATTCCTTAAATATCCAAATAGAATACAAGAATACTCTGGAAGTCTGAGCTTTTGCTTTAGCTTCAGATCAGTAAAGGAATAACCTTGAAAGGAAAGAAGTCTGCCTAATCTGTCCTCCTCGGTATTCCAGAAATATGTGAAGGAATAAAATGGCCGTCAGAGTTACAAGATTCTACCAGCAGTATTAAATGCATATAGAAAGCTGGAAAGAAGGTTTTGTTGCTTTACTTTACCCTGCCTCCTTCTCTTTTTGAGGGAATGAGGGGACTGATTTTAACCTTGTTGCACTCTGCAGGATCGTTCAGAGTTGAATCTTATTAATCATTTCAATTTACTCTGATAGTCTTGCACAATGCCTATATAAAAGGATATTTTTTAAAAAATTGCTAATAGAAACAGTAGTATTTACAAGATTTAAATATTAAGTTTTTGGTCTGATGTAAATTTGAAATGATTATCGTTACTTTCTCATGTATCTCTGCATAATGGGATGAATACAGAGTAAGTTATGATGTGAATTTAAAGTGTGATACCTATGCTACATTTACAGAGTAGATTAACCCAAACTAGACAAGGTACTTCTGGGTCAGAGTAAGAGCTCTGAGTCATGAGCTCTGCCCATTCCTGCTGAGCAGCTGAAGAGGACCCAGCCGGTGTCCATCCTCCCTGTAAGTCCTGCAAACTGTTTATTTTAGTTGCCAAATTAGGGGGGGCGGGGAGCAGGCAGTAACCTCCTCAGGATCATGAATCAGAGCCATAATGCTGGTCACCTGGGAGTTAGCAAAGGGGTTTTAATTTACATTCTGGTTTATTCTGCTCTGACCTCCCCTTTTATACAATCTCCCAACAGTCGTGATGCCATTGGGTTGACTTGCCCTAGCTCGGCACAGAGCTGCTGGCTCAGGAGATGGTAGCTTCTTCATGAAGCAAAACTTGTTAGCCTTCTGCCTATGCCACATCCCAGTCCCGCAGGAGATGGGGACACAGCTCATACCAACTTCAGTGGAAGGGGAGCAGGCACATAGTGGGGAGGGGACAGTGTCTGTCCCATAGTTTTGAATGTTCTGGGTTCTCAAGGAGGGACTGTAAATCATATGAGATTTGTAAGACGACTGTGTTATTAACTGACTAAAGAGCTAGTTTATGCTTACAGGGTTGAGTGAGACATGCATCAGAGAAGCACTTCAACAGAGAATCCCTAAAGAATGATTTTCTATCTATCATAGAACCATTTAAGCCTACAAAGTGATTCTCTTTTATTCTATACATGCATGCTAATGTTCTTTGTCTCAAAGATATTTATATGGGGAGAAAGCTTTGTTTTCTCACCAGAGGTTTAGAAATTAAGAGATTTTTTAAAATTATTTTGTTTGCATTGTATAAAGACAATATGAAGACTTAGGCAGAGTAAATATCACATCATATGGTTCTGAGGTTCTTTTCCATATCATACGAACTTTTTTTTTTGCATGTGAGTAGCTGGATTCTTGACATGGCATTAAGGAAATGTCAAAGTAGACATCTATTCTTAGTCTATAAGTCATTATTTAACAACTTCAAAGGTTTGACAACTACAAAGAAATGAAGCACAAACACCTAGGTATTGATTTTGTCTTTTGCTTTGTATCTACTCCATTAAATTCTATTGGCATTGACAACTGCTGAACTCTTCTTCAAAATTCTGTGAGCTTTCAGTCTTTAAGGACAGCTTTATTTAATTTTCCACACCTTTTTCCTTCTAAAATCTCTCTGTCATTAAACTATTACTGCAGTCTGAAGAACTGTTTAAAATTAAATCCATCGAAGTTTGTCCTTCCCTTATGTCCATGCTGGAAGATAATGCTATGGTAACATGCCATTGATGAATTTATGGGCGCTTGCTATCAATGGATTTCCAAGATTAGATTTAGTTACCCAATGTGGGGACTAATAATCAGTCACAAATGGTTGATATCATATAAAATTGATGATATGAAGAATAAATCCTGAAAAAAGATTTTTTTCAATTGCATTTCAAAATACCTATAATCATACTAGTGGAAAAAAAATATGTTACACTTTTACTTAACTGAAAATTATTGGAGTGGTTTGTAGATTGCTAGCTGGGAGTATATTTAATTTTAAAATGAAGAATAAATAAATATTAGTAAGCACTTCCAGAAATATCACTTACCTCTCAATGGAACACAAGATGACCATCATGAAACTGGAAACCAGAGAACACTTCTATATTGCTGTAACCAGTGCTGGAAGGGTGAATACTCAGTGCAAAGGTCAGTGCCTTTTTCATGCAATTCATCTGCAAAAATAGCTAGGCCCAGCTTGATACTAATGCAGTGTTCTCATGGATATGCATGTGTACTTACTGTGTGGTGTCTTCCATGATGACGAAGTAATACACAACGTTGCTTTTGTTTAATCTGTGAAACCTGGGAGAACTTTTCACCTTCCTTGACTCCTCTGGCAGTGTGTGACCTAGCCCTCTTTTGCCCTAGTCTTTATGGAAAGGGCACTAAGTAAGTGGACTGGGAAAAAAAAGATGGTCCGCTGCAGTCGAGTCATTTGGGTGGATAATTAAGTGCCTGATCCCACCAGCTAAGGGTACTCAATGGAAAATGAACTCTCAGCTGATGAAGAGTCAACAGAGCTGGTAAACAGTTTTGACCTGAACCTTGGGGTAAGCCAGTATTTATGGGGTCTTTTAGTTTGAATACTTTTCTTCAACTAGTTTCTGCTCTTGGGTAACCCTCCAAGGAAGGTCTGCACTGCAACAGAAAAAAGACAAGGAGCAATCCCAGGTCCTGGGGCCAATGGCACAAATAGGGCTACATTTATAGTGGTTCAAACTAGTTCTGTCTAGGGCACGCTGGCCATGCCTGCATTACAAGTCACTTTGCTCTAGGTCTCCTCTGGACTTTAGAGTGCCTGGGTCCATAGACATAACTGGTTGTTCTTGGTTAAGTTCAAACTGCATAAAATATCAGGGCTCTTTTGCACCGACCAACTTGTTACTTTGTAATATGGATGTGAAAGTATGTGTTGCTCTATGCTGTGGCTGGGGTATGTCTGAGGAGGAAAAATATGCCAAGATAGTGTTGAGAGACTGTCTTGGGTGATGGGAGGCAGTTGTGTGTGATGTCATCTATACTGTGTCTTGAGAGCAGACTCGAGAGTCAATTATCTCCAAAAATGAACAGAAGTGTTATTTTGGGAAGATCTGGTTTGTTCTCTCCAAAAGAGAGTCTGGGATCAAAGTAACAAGCAGTGTGGATGATCAGGGATGAGTCAGTGCTCAGTGTCACTTCTGGACATCTTTAATGTTCAGTGTAGATGTACCTTCAGGGACGTTTACAAGCAACTTTAATATAGAGGAACCCAAAGATTGCTGAAAACTGTTGATAAAACAAGCTAAAACTAGCTTGAAAGTCCGGAAGCTGTGGTTGTCTTTTATTTCTTCTTATTTTAGGGGAAACTAGAGATGGTTTGTCACTAAACGTGTATCTCATATAATACATGTTATTTCACAAACTTTATAAACAGGCAACCACACAACAGTCTCACTGAGTCGTTCTCACAGTGCCTGCTTTTGGAATGAGTAATATGGTGCAGAGCGAGTAATAAAACCAGATTTCTCATTCTGAGAGGGAGAGAGAGATGCGAGATGCACGTTAAGATGAGCAAAAGTAATATTTCTTCTTGGGGGTGAGAAGAAAAAAATAGCAGAAGGTGGTATTTGCAGATGATTTTTTAACTGCAAGTTCAAGAACTGTCTCTGATTTTAATTTCTCCAGTTTAATTTCTCCAGCCCTGGAGATACTGTAATCATCTTTCTCTAGTTTTGTGAATCTAGACCCTCACTGCCTTTGCTTTCCTTTTTCACATTTAATTTCATATCAACTGGAACATATTAGGAAGGGCTAAGCCTTTACTTTGGAAAGGCAGGTTAGGGTGAGAAGAAAAAAATTGGAACTTTTAAAACATGGTTTGATCTGGTCAAAAATTTTAATTGAAGTTTTTGGTTCAGTTGCAGATGAAACAGTATTAAGCAGAGACCTTTTTAAAACTATAGTTTCAAACTGACTTCAAAGTTTCTTTTGGTTCGAGACTTAACTGTTCCTTATGAATTTTCTCTGTCTGACTTTCTGTGAGGGAGAATTGGACCCACTGAGGAAACACTGTAGAATGGTGTAAAGTATATTATGAATGACTGAATAATTTGTAAGGGTTTTTTTTGTAATAGTAATATATAAGTAAAATAGGAAACAATTGAATTTTGGCCAAGCACTAACTGTATTTCAACAGGATATCCAGCTGTAACCAATGTAAGCATTATCATTGCTGTTTTTTGTGAAGTGTCAGTGACAGTGGATAAAAAAGGCAATGCATTTTTTTTAACCACACCTTACCTGTGGTCCAGCTAAAGTGAAACAAAAGGAATGGAAAGAAGGCTATAATGTCTCTTTTTATAAGTACTTGCATAATGAAAACACTACAAAAGAAAGAAAGACCACCTGATTCATCCATTTGTAAGGAAATGACCATAATTTTCCAGTTCCTTGATTTTTTTCAAAATAATCCATAAGGGCTTATTAGATTTCATAGTAGACCTTTCTGACAGTAAACTTGTATTGGATATTGAAATGTCAAAAGATCTTTGAAATGCTTCTAGTAATTTAAGACATAGACATTTCTGTGTGCATTTTGTTAGATCAGTTTGGGGAAGACATAATTTTAAATGTAACTGAAGTGATTAGCTACTCTTTTAGATTTTTTTTTTGTTGATTTCTTAAAGCAGATATGAAATGGTAACAGTAGCTAGCTAACAGAATGAAGTTACCAGTATTTGAAGCTATATGGAGAGTTACACAAAATATTTTAATGGTATCTTTAATTTTAGAGGAGGATCTGAGAGGTATAAATGTATCACTCAAGAAACAGATTTAAGGATGCAAAAGTTTCTTAAAGATATCATTTTGTTATTTTGCTTATTATTTTAATTATTTTTCAATTTAATCTTTTATAAGGTGACAAAATATAGTTTTGATATTGTCATGAAATAGTAAGCAGTTACATCATTATGTCTACTTATCGTGGCTTTTAAGAAGGTACCATTGTTCTGCTTTCCAGAGAGGAATTGTAAGCTGATAAGTAGAAAAGTTTTCAGCTGTCAAATTGAAACCTGCACCTAAAATCACTTAGAATACAATCACAGAATCATTTAGGTTGGAAAAGGCTCTTAAGATCATCAAGTCCAACCGTAAATCTAACATTGCCAAGTCAACCACTGAACCACGTCCCTAAAAGCATCACTTGAGAAACATCAGTGTGGATATACAAAGGCAGAGCACCATGAAAGAAGTAGTAAAGCTTAAAATGACAAATATTTGAGGAGCCTCCTTAACCCAAATTATATTTTGTGTTTTCAGGTTGTTAATTTGAAACTAATTTGCAATGTAGGAATCAAATGCTCTTTCATCCCAAAATGAGAGAGATTGTCAGATTAGTTGACAAATTATGGGCTGGTTGTTTCAGGAAGCAGGAGGAAAGAATGTAACACTAACTTTTTAGGGGGATGAGTTTAGCTTAGTTCCTAGTAGCTTGGTGTCGTGGTTTAACCCCAGCCAGCAACTAAGCACCACACAGCCGCTCGCTCACCCCCCACCGGTGGGATGGGAAAGAGGATCGGAAGGGCAAAAGGGGAAAACTCGTGGGTTGAGATAAAAACAGTTTAATAACTAAAGTAAAATAAAAATAGAACAGTAGTAATACAAAGCAAGCGGTACACTGTACAATTGCTCACCACCCGCCGACCGATGCCCAGCACGTCCCCCAAGCAGCGATCGAACCCCTCCCCGGCCAACTCCCCTGCTTATATACTGAGCATGACGTCACGTGGTATGGAATAGCCCCCGCCCAGTCTGAGTCAGCTGCCCCGGCTGTGCCCCCTCCCAGCCTCCCGTGCCCCTGGCAGAGCATGGGAAGCTGAAAAGTCCTTGACCAGTGTGAGCACCACTTAGCAAGTACTTAGCACTACTTAACAAGAACCAAAACATCAGTGTATCATCGACATTGTTCTCAACCTAAACCCAAAACACAGCCCCGTACCGGCTACCAGGAAGAAAACCAACTCCATCCCAGCCAAAACCAGGACACTTGGCCAGAAAGATAGGCATTTTTGTGTTCACATGGCTTGAGTTACTGCTTTCTGCTTGCACCTTTAGCTCCTGCCTGCGCTTCAGTGCTGGGGAGATGCAGAATTTACTCGCAAGTAGTGAGCGACATGCAATTGACTCTCTAAGTAATTTTGTTCTGGCATTTACTTTTTAGGGACCTGGGGAACAGATACTAATACATGTCTCAGCATCTAGAAAGTGATTTGCTAGTTCACACATCACTTGATAGACTACCTCACCAACAGGAATTTTTGCTGCTGTTTCCTTAATGACTCACTTCATCTCATTTTAGACCCCAAATCCGAACTTGCAACAGGACTTATTTCAGTTCCTTTAAAACATGTAGCTTTGGACTTGTTTCTCTACCATACCATGTTCCCAATCAAAGAAATGCTTTTTTCACCTTAAACAATTTTATTCTAATTGCATATAAATATTTTCTGTTTATGGAGTCTGAAAGAATAACGTTAAATGTTACTGTGCTTTATTTTGGTACTGCAGAGATTCATTAAAAGGACTGAACTCCCTATAACAATCACAAAGCAATAGTCTTCATTAAGCCACTCAAAATACCAAGCCCTATTTTAATGTTCAAAGGCCTCCTTCAGTTTTCTAGTAGAGAAGGCAACCCAGTATCATTACAGTAGAGTCAATAAATCCAGGCTGGGAAGCTAAAGGGGCATCCAATTTCAGAGTCAAGGGGCTTTGACAGTGAATGCCCTTCTAGGAGGTCCCACTTTACTAAATTGACAGAGCTCTAGCACAAATTTCTCTGCAGCACAATCACACAACAGAGAAAATGTCTCTCAAGTACCCTTTTTCTAGTAATTTAAAGGTCAAAACTAACTCGTCTGATTCTGTTTGAAAGCCCACAGGTGTGGTAAGTAGCTTAGGTTACAAAGTTAATGACTGATAAAGTTGATTCTGCATGACAGAAGGAATACAGAGATTTCTCAAACAAGATTGTTTATCTTTATTGCTAGCCCTGCTATTTTAACCTCTAGTAATTATGTGACATCTGTCCAGATTTGCTAAAAGATGTGTGGAAGTAACCGAACTTCATGCATTTAAGACTTGGCTGTTGAAACAAGGGTATTAGGGAAAGAGATACCACTTTCTTTCTAGCTGTAAATAGGTATCATACAAAGTTGTGCAATGTAGAAAGTTTTCTTCCCTTCCATCTGGGCTTCTCTATTCTTTCTTATGGATGGATTGCCACAGGGCCACTCAGTGTGTGGTTTTTTTTTTTTAAAGTTTTATTTTAAAGAAAAAAACCCAAACCATTAATCCCTGTGGTTTAGAATCTGGGAAGAAAGGGGAAAGCACGATGGAGAAGAGGAAATCGTTTCGTGAAAATGAAATGATTCCCTGCTCCTGAGTGCCCCAGTGAGGCTGCTGGGAGACCGGGGAAGCCCACCTCTGCCAGCTGCGGTACAGGGCTTGGGCTTGGGAGCTGACGACTTCCACTATTGCTGTCAGCTGAGCTGGGGGCAATCCCCCAATTTTTAGGAGACTGGGAAATGAAATTCCTCAAAGTCTGGATAGACATCATGTCAAAGGACCAGAGAGGAAAACTGTCAGGAATGGCCCACCACTGTATTTCATTTTTTGTGTATTTAAATACTGCTATATGTACATACACAGTATTTTGTAAACACTGTGATTCATAATTATGAAAAATATTAGTTGGTGTACATTAAATCATCCTATCATATTGTATTTGACAGTGTTTCCATATTTTGCAGAAGAGTATTGCCAAACAATTACTTGGATTAAAGAACATATAAAATCTTTACTTTTTATGCCAAAATACTGTCCCAAAATGGTGTCCATAGCACCAAGACAAGACATTATGGCCTTTCTTCTTTGACCTGGCTTTATTAAGCCAGAGATGAAAACCAATAAAAAGGTTTTGCCTTTTTTACATTTGGTTAGGGCCTAACTGAAATCTGTAGATTGGCTTCTTTACAATTCACCCCAACAACTGAAGTACGTTGGCTCAGTTGTGACAGCCCTGCACGGTCTGGTAGGAAAATTCATGACCAGTTCTGGCAGGGTGATAAATAGGTGGGGAGAGTTCCCCCCTTGCAAATAGAAGCGGTAAATCTGCAGTGTCTTTCACCTCTCTCTGGTTATAGTCGTGCCATAGAGCCAGTCAAGACAGTTAAGGTCTCATTAAAATGCTCTCATCTACTGGTAGGCGGGAAGGGTACAACAAAATTTCAGCAAATAAACAAGAATACCAGTTCACTTTTTAATCTGGGATTATGACTGAAGAGATGTGCTAAAAGCAGCCTAAGGTAAAAAGAGGCAGAAGTTGCCCAGTGAATCGATGAAAACAGAGGAGGGGAAAAGGACTGATTGTAGGAAAAAAAAACAGGAGAGGAAGGCTTCAGTGAGCATACAGGAAAGCCCAGCTGTGGTCAAGCAGGGAATCTGAGTCATGCCCTCTGGTGTGGTTCTGTTCTCCTAAAAAATACTTCTTTGCCCTTTAAAAGTGGTTAGTTTTGTATTTTCCAGAGTGCTGCTGCCACTAAATTGGAATCCCACACACTGAATACAGAAATTTATCCTTCTAGTAATTTTCCATTTCATTAATACATTTTTAGTGATTCACAGACTTTTTGTTTTCCCAAGGTGATATTTTAAACCGAATTTATTTGTATTTGAACATGGCTGATTTTTTTCATCTTACTCCCTTTTGTTGTTGGTGGTTGGACATTTGAGATTAGGAAATGGCAATAATATTCTTATTTTTTCCCAGTTAGAATCTTTGGGTTTTTTGTTTTTTTTTTTTCAATGCAATTTCATTGAGGGCACTTGCTTAGAATTGTGACCATCTCAGATGATCAATAACCAGAAGTGGTAACTGGCCAAATTAACATGTAGAAAATTGAAAGATTATAAATACATTGAAGTATTCTTATCATGGGAAATCTTTAAACATTATCAAATAACTCACAAAGCAACAGCCAAAACCATCATAGTAAATTAAAATGTACCATTAATGAGAAAGCATACCCCAGAGCTGTCTGTATGGAAAATCAAGACTCTCACCAGAGTAGTACTAACCACTTATATTACACTTCACTTATTTCAAGCATTCAGATGTGATAACCGAGTTGTTTTCACCACATTGTTTCTGAGTGTATAGATGCTATTATCCTTATTTGAGAAGCATGAGAGCTGAGAGGGTATCCACATTTTTACAACTACCACTTACCAGATGTGAATACTTGAGATCAATAATGCTAGTCTTTAATACATGTATATGAGTACATGTGATTCCTACCTTTTTTTTATTTTTTTAATTTTTTTTTCTTAATGTTTACATTCTGAGAATCCTTCTTTGCTTCTGAAAGAGAAGTTTGAGAAATACCACAGAAGAATTTATTTTCTTATATATTTCATTCAAATAGCCATAGACTTGGAGATATTCTGAGGATGGGAACATTAGAAGTGCCTTAAAGTGATGGCTGGGAATCGCCTATGAAAGTGACCTAGCCTTCTGATTATTACACGTAAATCAGATTTCTGTTAGTGATTTCAGTGTAAGTAGAAGGATGTGAAAGATAAGGAGGAATTTCAGTTGAAGGCAATAAAATTAATAACTATTGGTCAAGACCATGGAATAACACAATTCTTCATATATTACTGTATAGTATATATGTGTGTATGTATGCATAACTTGTGTGTATGCAGTATTTTATTACTGTGTATAGGAATGGATTAAATGCTACTGCTTAGGAAGACAAAAGTATAGTTTTTAAAGTGATGTTAATAGTAACATGGAAGAGGGATCAGTCAGCCTGTATACAGATTCACATCTCTAGATTGAGCCGTGGTATTCTTTCTGTTCCATTCCTGAACTAAGACAATGGGAAGGTTTCAGCTTTTTAAATTTTCTCTCCTCTCTCCCTTATCTGTGAGTGTTTGCATTATATGTTACAGCATCTCTATTTAGGAAAACACGATGTAGTCTGTATGGTCATGACACATTTGTTTATGGATGATTCATTGTTGCCTTTTCTTGAAGAATATCTTTACATCTCTTACGTAGCTGGGCTGGCCATTCTACATTGTCCTTTCTAAAAAATTCTGACTTCTGAGGTAAGAATTGAGATTTGTGGATGCTGACCTCCCATTTTCAGTTTCAAGGACTGGGATGCTATCTAAAGCAGTGGTTAATTGAGGCAGATGAGATCAGATAAGAATATATATTTTCAAGGGAACATAGGTTTGCTGGAGAGTAAAGCGTGGGAATTAAAATCAACTATTGAACCACTGAACAAGTAAGTACAGCGTGAGCAAACCTCATCAACATGCTACACATCAGAGGGAGCATAGATGGCCGTTCAGTTCTTGGCTTATGCCAAGACCGCCAACAAAGGCGATAATTGTGATGGGCTCCTTGATGTGAAGAACTGTCCACCAAAACCAATCAACAAGCAGCTGCCACATAGGAAGGCATTTAGGTAACTAACACCTGTGGCCTCATTTAAAATTACAATTAGCTGTTTTGTTGGGGAGTGCTTACCAATTCCAGGAGATATCTACTTTCATTTTTTCTACAACTGCTGACAGATAGTTATATCATGTAATTTTTCTGAAATTTGTTTTTGTTTATCAATGCATGCTATTCATTTACTAGGTCTGCTTTTGAAGGATTAAGAAATTTTTCTGAATGCTCACGTGGGTTTGATTTTTCAGCAGCATCTGTGCATAACATGAATTGAGATGTACTTATATTGTTATCCTTTCTTTTCTCTGACCATGAAACATTACCCCTTGTGACAGAATTGTTTCATCTCAGCGGGTTGCTACACTTAAAATACAATAAATAAATATAATGAACTATGAGCAGGCTATATGCTTTCTATTTTTCTCACTGCAACATCTATAAAAGGAAGGAAGGAGGAAAGAGGAAAGTAGTGTTTTCTACCCTGCAAAGCATACCCATTAAATAAGGGCTGAAAATGGAGGTACAGACACTGAAATATCCACAATCATGACACTGAATGGGAAACAGGTGAGCTTGAGAAACTGTAATGAGGGAGTTTCACAATTAGACCAATTGACTTAGCAATATGTTTGGTTTTGAGTTGTTGCTGGGGTTTTTCCATTTAACATTTAGTCGTTTATCAAGGTCCAGAGATTTTTCTACCAAGTAAACATCTCTCCAGGTGGTAAAATTTTCTCTTAGCAGTGGGAAATCTGGAGGGACTGTAGAACAGCTGCATTACCTGCTTGAATTGTTACCTGAAAGCAACAGCTAGTTTGAGATGGAATCTGATTTCATATTTTTTCATCAGCTTCTTAAATTAACTGAGAGGCAGCTCAAACTTCCTGCTTGATTTCTTGTGCATTCCTGTGTGTGGAGTGGCAGGCTCCGTACGTGGGCTGAACTCAGTGGGACATTTGGGCTCCTCATGCTATTAGTGGGTGAGGAGCTGCAAGGTGTGCAGCTCCACCAGCGCACAGTGCAGGTCCCCCCACCTTCTCCCTACCCTGGAGACCCAGGCAGCAGCACTCGCAGGACTTGCCTCAAGTGAGGAATAGGTTTCATGAGCTATAAAAGAGAAGCTGTTTAAAAAAAAAAAAAAAAAGTATTTGAAATCTTTGTGGATCAGTGATGCAGGAGTGACTGCCTCTTCCCAGGCTGCTTGTTCCAGTCTAAGTCCATGAAGTTCCTCACATCCACACACTGGGTTGCCATGAGAAGCCGTAAAGATGTCCCAGACATCTTTTCATGCAAGGAAGGTACAAAAGCAGGCTCTTAATTTTAAAATCATTAAAGCAAAAACTTGATTAGATTGCAGACACCTGTATTTTCTCAGGCTTTTGAAGGCCACTTCTGTCTTCCCTTTGTCATTTCTCTTCCCTTCATTCCCTTGAAAATTTTTATCTTTTTGATTTTTCAAAACAAAAGTTATGATTAGGGCTGCATTGGTTTGGGCAATACATAGAATTATTAGTCCTCTAGTTATATGCAATATTTGTAGCAAATAAGCAGGTCTATTGTTTTGCTGTAACAAAGATGCTGTGTTAGATGTTTTTTTAAAGACAACCCATTGAATAAAATGGAGGGAAACTCTTCACTGTGAAACTTCTTAAGCTTCCAAAAAGTTATTTTTTCCTCATTGGATCAAATGAAGCCTCTTCAAAATCACATGTGTGAGTGTATGGATGGGGGATGTTGTTTCTATTTTTATTTTGTTTTGGTGTGAAGAAAGAGAGAGAAATGAAAGGAAACCACCTTTCTAGAATTGGGCATTCTTACAGCAGAAATGAGAGAGCAAAAAATATTCACCCAGGTTCCTGTCTTAACAACTGTTTGCTGACTAGCATGCGGGTCACTGCTTATAAATTTGAACTTTTTAATCATTTACAGGTAGTAACAGAATAGAGATACTCTTTAGAGAATTGGAGATATCAAATAAAAGAATAGAATTATTTCTATAGTAGAAGTCCCACTTAAAAAATGTGGTATTAAACCAAATTTTATTAATCCAAACCTAGTAATGATGTGGTGCATGAAAAGTTTTTTAAAAAGAAACTTTTATATTTTGGAGCAAATACAAAAGAGTTTTGATGTTGTTTTTATCTCTGTGCTCTGTCTTTGGGGAAAGACAGTAGAAAACAAACATGACAGTACATTAATTCATTGTTTCAGTAAAAGATCAGATACATTCAAAATGCACATTTGTTTTCCTTCTTTGACTCTAGTCAGTGCAATAGGGGGAAAGACCAGCTTTCTGGTAGTAGATGAATGTTGCAAGTACATAATAAACCCAGATCTCCAAACACATCAGTCATGTGTCATCTGAAATATGCATTTTGTCTCACATTGCAGTTGCTTCCTCAATATTCATGAAACATTCATGCTGGATATATACAGTATGTGCCACGTGGATAGGTGTGACATGAAGCAAGAACAATAATCAAGACTTCAGTATAAGGAGGCCAAAACAGAGGCAGAATAGCCTCCGTTTCACCTTTACATATGGAATTAGGAAAGAAATTGATTACAAATAAAGTACATGAGGCTTTTCTGCTTGTGCACGTGCACACACATATATACAAATAGAGACGCACAGAGGTACATGTGCACACCAGCGCTCTCTCGTCCTTCTGTCCAATCAGTCGAGTCAATGAAGAGTTGAGTGTCTAGTAACTCTGTTTTTTTCCCCTACTATAAGGGGATGACATGGCCCTCTAATCATGGAGGAATCTTGGTTGTTAATGGTGAGTTTGGCTTCTTAAGCTCATGGAGCAGTTGGATATAAGAGAATATCCACACCTTATTCCCACTGCTTGAATTACAACTCTCTTTTTCCTGTTCAGTTAGTCAGTCCTGTTTATTCTCCTTGGAAGCTGAAAAGAGAAATGGGTCTGTGCTATGTTTTGTCATCACCCATAAATCCTCAGGAGGATGGAGTAATAAATTTCATTTCATAGGTAGACTGTGGAGTTTGTTTTTATTTAAATTATTTTTTATATAGCTTCATGCCTAGATGTTTGGTGCATTTGCTTGACCTGAAAGAATTTCCAGACTTCAAGGTCTGGTCAGGTTCCATAGATGTAGCCCAGGGGGGCTTGACTCAACCCAGAGGGGTTTAAATCTTTGCAGATGTTTTCAGCTGTAAATTTCTTGTTTTGTTTTGCAAAACCAGAAAATAAATCCTAACTGTGAAAAAGGGCTATGAGTCATGGCATTTTATTATCCATAGTGCTGTTGCCTTTCTTGAGTGTTCAAATATTTTCTCTAGTCTTATCAAGTGATCCAGCAACTGGAGCTCTGAGCTACTTCTGAAGTACTTGAAATGATTGCATCCCATTTTAATCCTTTTTGCAGCTAAAGTAGTGAAATGTGTCTGTAACAGTGACAGCTGATAGGCACAAAACATAACTATCTTAAAACAGGCTTTGAAACCATCACCTGGTGACCTTCCAGAAGAGAAATGCAACACTTTCTAAATCAAACTTTTATTGGTGGCATACCTCCTCTGCCACTATTTACAACTTGGTTTCATTTCACCATCATGAAGGTCACATGCAGGAAGTCTTTTTCAGTGCTACTTTGGATAAAAGCTCTTAGCTGTTGCATAAGACAAGTTTAGGAGGACTTTAGGTCACAGAGATCCAGCCCAGCCCTCATTAGAAGCTGCCAGTCATTGATTTCTTATCCTAGGTGAGGCCAGCAGTATTTGAAATAGGTGTCAGAGGAGGAGAGAGAAGGAAGAGCAGAGGCACATGGGGATATCAGCTGGTCAGCTTAGTCATGAAGATGGTGAAGTCTCCATGGAGGAGGATCGACTCATGCCCTAGTTGGTGTTGCTGTAAAGGATTCAGATACGATGTTGTGCTGTGGGTGGCGATGCTCAGCCAGTCCAATGCAGAGGAATCTAAAGAGGCTGGGTTGATATGATGGTGCACAGTAGAGTCCCTTACTCGAGAAGTTGCAGCAGGTTTTTTTCTCCTTGATTCGCATGTAGATTTGGAGAGGAGAAGCATACATGAAACCAGGAGGTGTGCTGGGACTCCCAGAGTGGCTAGAGATTAGTAGGATTTTGTTTCCTTTATAAACTGCGTATGGCCTTTAGGATACCAGATGATACGGAGGGTGACCTGAGGTTCTAGCTGTTTAGTTGTCTGCATTATGCTGTCCTCATCCTCCTAGTATGAGGAATACTAAGTGTAGGTTTAGAGCACAGTATATAGTCTAATCCCCAAACGCACATTTAATAAAAATTATGATAGATTTTTCTCGGCAGCCATGAATAACAAAATCACAAATAATAAAATACTTGCAAATTATTACTGAAACAAAAGAATATTTTTCCAAGAGAAAGATGTTATGTATGAATTTTTCAGATTTATTTATTTATTTAATCCAGACACTCAAGTTTTACTCCCACAAGTGGACCAGCAGAAGAGAAATTTGCTCATTCGTACCAGCGAATTCATAGTAAGGTGCTTCCTTCTATGTGAAGAATAGTTTTCTAAATGGTGGGTGCTTGTCAGTCTTTGACTTAGAGAAGGTGTTATTTTTAAAATTACCATGTCAATTTAACTGTGACAGTAACAGAGGCTGGTACCAGCAGTTTTCTTCTGATGATGTTAAAATCTCATCTATTATTTAGTTTAAAACTGACAGCATATATTAAGGCTTAATGAAGGCTTTCATTAATTTCAAAGATGAGATTTATCTTTGCAGATTTTGGGACGTTTCTGTCATTTATGAGCACTATGATTTGAACAAAGGTTAATCTTGGGAGGAGTTTCATCCAAATTATTTTAACTTTGAAATAAGGAACTTTGAATTTACAAAAAAAGTTCTTTGAAAATTAGTTACGTGTAGTCTGGCTTTAAAAGTAACCAGAATGGTGGTTTTGGGTTTGGATTTTTTTTTTTTTTTTTTTACAAGCACATATTAAAATAGCATTACATATGTAAAAAGTAATAGAACATCATGAGGAAAAGTTAGAAGTTCAGACTGGTTTATGAAAATGAATCTTGTTTATAGTCTTTTCATAGTGCTCGTTAAAATTGACTGAATTTAAATGAATCTGTCTCCTGGAGTAAGAAGAATTTTTGAAATTCATACTTCTGAAACATAGCTCAGAGATGTGACAGTTTCCATTTTATTTGTTAAGGATTTTGTTTACTTGGTTGGTTTGTTGTTTTTAGTGGGGTTTTTGTTTTTTAAAGGAAGAGTTGTACAATTATTCAATGTTTATGACTTTGTATGACTCTGTCTTCCTCTGAAAACATCTGAAGCTATTGGCTGATTTCAATCAAATTTGACAGAAGGCTAAAGGTCTCCAAGGTAATTACGTTTCTTCCAATTTCATAAAGGCAGACAGTCAGGAAAAAAGAAAGACCAAGCTTTGAACTATCATAAATTTGCCTCAGGAAGTTTTGTTCTTGTTTTGGGATGGCAATTTTAAGGAAATGGGAAGTAATTATATTGGGAAAAGGAGGGAATTGTATAAGCATATACAAAAATTATGGAAAAATCTTTTACAGTTAAAAAAACCCCAACCAATAGCTATAATTTTTTAGGAAAGCAAGTTTGTTTTTTTTTCATTCCACGCATTTCCTTGTTTTTAGCAGAGGGAAGGGAAAAGTTAACGGAGTTGCCATAAAACATCATTAGCTCATCTTATGAGAGAGATAAGAACTGAGATATAGAGAGGATGACTTTTTTATCAACTGCATTTCTAAACTAAAGCGATGCTTGACAGAAGAACAATTTCCATTTTTGAGTAGTGGTATATTTTTTCAAACACTCAGGATTCTATATTTTTCTAATGGCATACTTCATATGACGACAAACATGGATTAATCTTCAAAATTGAGGAAGAATTATGTGTCATATTTAATTTTTGCTGTCAGCTGGGGAAACAAGGAGCAACAAGTGTTTATGAATCTCTAAATAATTTTTATAAATAAACAATTCTGAGTTTAATATCTCTGAAGAAGTGGAGACAGCATTTATGTTGTACTTCCACATATATTCCTGACATTAACTCTTCTTTATTTGCAGAACAACGCACAGCTGAATTTCAACCTTACAGACATTGATAAATCATCAGAATTGACATTTGTATGCACAGGTTAAGAGTGTTGTGATTAATGTGTGGAGAGTGTGCTCCCCTTTTTTTTGGTAATCAAAGCTGATATTCCTTGTGAGGATATATGCATTTTATCTCTATTGGTGCAAAAGTGCTATATTGTTAATAAATAGGGTTTTTTTAATATTTCCTAGCTTTTTAAGGTTATTATTATTGAGCCTGCCTTTTTTTTTTTTCTAGACTATAGGAAACATGTATTTTTTCCTTCTCTTGTCACAATTTCATTTCATTTTTGCTATTAGTTGATGAAAGAATCGACCATAAAATACTTGGAACATTTGAGGTTTGAAAGGGAAATAGCAGCCAAGAGGAGCTCAGGCTTGTGATGTGGATCAGAACGTCCACCCTGGTGAACTAAGGTCATTTGCTATCCTGCTGGTAGCAGGTGTCTGGGACAGCAGATTATCTGGGTTAAATGTGCTGAAATTTCTGTAAAATGCATGCAGAAACAATGAATTTCATTCATGTGGTAAGACAGTATCTAGGGCAGATATTGCATTCATCTGTTTTATGTTATTTACAGTACATAGTAAAATGCAGAAGTTCCATATTTAATTTATTTTGTGAAATGAAAGAAACATTTAATAACTGAGCTCTGCAATGGAACTTCATGAAATGGCAGCCATCTTCCAGAGCAGTCTGGCTCCGAGAAGTGGGAACATCAGCCATTCCTGCTCACAGATAGCATACGTACCATACTAACTTTCAGTGAAATGGCAGCTGTCTTCCCCAAAGGCTTTCTATGCCTTCTGAGCTATTAGCAGACACGAAGAGGACGTCGTCTTCTGGTAGGGACCAGCTAGTGCCTGACAAAATTGCCTGTAGGCAAGCAATTGCCTTCCTCGACTGCAGACAGAAGTGGAATAACTGTTATTTCTAAGACAGACAAAATTCTGACTATAATGGGGAAAAAATTTTTTTTACTTACAACATAATTTTCCCACGTGCATTAATTATTTCAAAGTAAGTCCAAATTATGCAGAGTGCATGAACAATGGAAAACTAGCAATTTGTTAGTGAAGGAAATCAGACAGAAGTGAGCAGGCGCAGAAGTACAATTCTTATGAGACCCTGTCTTTAATTATTTTTAATTCATAAGCTAAGTGACAGATTTAGTTAAAATCCTGAGAAAATTCAATCTTTAATTAGAGTATGTCTTTGAGCAGGGAAGGTGATATAATGTATCCTTCAAATAAAACAAAGAGGATAATTCCTCTTTTTTATACAAATATCTGAAGTCAACCTTAATACAGGGATTGTTTATATAATATGACATTAAAAGGAATGAAAATTAACATATGCCAAGGCTGCTTCAAGGTTGCAAGGCAAGCACTCGCAGCCTAGGAAACGCTGTGATGCAGATTGCCTATGCAACACTCATTTGTCCCCTTCAGGCAGGTGCACTAATACGGTCTTTAATTACCTGCTCACAGACTAGTATTTCCTCACAACCTTTAACTTCTGCCGAGTACCGAATGAGCTGCTATTCAGTATTTCCTTCAAACTTCAGCATTCCCATCGGCTTGTGACTGCATGTAATATTTACAGCACACAGCCCAGTGTGCTGTAAATTATTAATTTCCTCATGTGCTTTTTGCAGGTATTTCAGCTGTTATGTCTTATGACTAGATCCACAAAGGGACACAGGTATTTTTCTCTTTAGCATTGTAACACCTAATTCGTAGGTGTCTGGCTCTCAGCTTAGCTTGCACAACCCCGAGTTAAATCCCCTTTTCAGTGCACAGACACCTCAGGGTATTGCTGCTACAGGCTTTTGTACAGAACAGGGAATCCTCGGCTCAGTTTAGATGACATGAATACTTGCAGTAGTCAAGGCATGTCAGCATGAGTCTAATTTACTCCGCCGTCGTTAGATATGGCTTCTGGTGCCCGACTCAGCAGTCGGGAGGCAGTCCACCACTGCACAGGTTGACCGTGGATGCTTGTACATATAAGGGATGCTTGTATGTGTCAGTTCTGAACCCAGGTGCCTTCTGCCGCTCCTGGCTCATTGACAGAAAACACATCCAGAGGTGATTGCCTAAGGCCTGTCTTTATTTCTCCAGGAAGGGAGGGTGATTCTGGCTTTTCTCCTGTTGGGATGGTAAAACAGCCATCTTCTTGCTTGTCTTTTACTTGCTGGCTCCTAGTTAGATACTCAGACTACAGGACACCTAGGTTTACTTCTCACCTTTTTTTTGGGTGAGCTTTCATATCCACAAGTACAGTCTTTTGGGGATAATCTTGTAACTATCAACCAGCTGATGTTGATGTGGGGACTATGCCAACACCTCCTGCCAGGTGCCACCAGAGACCACTGCCAAACCTGGACTGGGGGTTACTTGCAGCCTGGGGTGGGGTAGGTACGGTGGTGGAGGGCAGCAACGGAGCCGTGGGTGGCCATGGGGTTGTAGCCTGGGGAGTATGGTCTGGGGGAGGCTTGGAGTCAGGTCCCGTGGTGCTAGGGTTGGGGAGAACCACTGGGTCCCAGCCCCAGGGCTGGGGGCAGCACAGCAGGCAGGGCAGTGCCCTCAGCGAGTGTGGCCCTGTCCCGTGGCAGCCAGCGAGGTGAGCCAGGCAGGCCTGGTGATGGTAGCCACGTTCAGCCAAGGGTCCTGACCATTTGCTGTGGGTGCAGGGACCAGGAGTGCCAAAGCTGGGTCAGGTTGGGGGTCCAGCTCCACAGGACTCATAGCCAGGCACCGGCAGGGCTGTGGCGCAGCACAGCTCGGGCAGGAATCCAGGGTGAGAGGCTCAGCGTAAAAGCAGCTCCTAGGGGAAGGGGGGTGTCCTGGTTTCAGCTGGGATAGAGTTAATTTTCTTCCTAGTAGCTGGTCTAGTGCTGTGTTTTGGATTTAGGGGGAGAATAACGTTGATAACACAGTGATATTTTAGTTGTTGCTGAGCAATGCTTACACTCGTCAAGGACTTCTCAGCTTCCCCTGCTCTGCCAGGTGCACAAGAAGCTGGGGCAGGGGCACAGCCAGGTCAGCTGACCCAGACTGGCCAAAGGGCTATTCCATACTGTATGATGTCACGCCCAGTATGTAAACTGGGGGGAGTTGGCTGAGGGGCAGTGATTGCTGCTCAGGGATGAGCTGGGTATCAGTCAGCAGGTGGTGAGCAATTGGTTGGTGTATCACTTGCTCTGTATATTATTATTGTATTATTATTATTACTACTACTACTATTACTACTATTCTATTTTATTTTACTTCAATCATTAAGCTGTTGTTATCTCAGCCCATGAGTTTTCTGACTTTTACCCTTCTAATTCTCTCCCCTATCCCACCGGGGTGGGGAGTGAGCAAGCGGCTGTGTGGTGCTTAGTTGCTGGCTGGGGTTAAACCACAACAGGGGGTCAGCCCCAGCTGAGGTTTCTTCTCACTTTCTTCACAGTGGCTGTCTTCAAGGTCACCAGCTGTGCTCTGAGCTGGCCCTGCAGAGCCCAGGTAGCCAAAGCTCCAAGGGGCGGGATGTGCGCAGGGTCCTGACAGCCTGCTCCGTTCCCAGTGAAAAGCTTCAAAGTGTCAGAAGGAGGGAGAGGAGAGAACATAAGCACCTCGAAGCTTGTGTGGAAGCACACCTGAGCTTTCCTGTTGCAAGAGAATTTTACTGTAAAATACATGTCCATTTATCTATATATAAGCCCTAATGATTTATAAACCACTGACAAATTCAGATTTAAAACACCTCTGTGACTGCAAGCCGTATTACTATTATTCTTAAGTTGTATAGGGCAAATTCAGGCACGATAATGTAAGGCCAACAATTTAAAAGCATCAGTTGGGTCTTCAGTTTGACACACCTAGGGCATGGTTGTGTAGAGATTTATGTGCCGATAGCAGCATTCCCCTTGTTTGTGTTGCTGTTGTGAATGCTCCGTGTCTGCAGATTATGTCTCAGACGTCTCAAATTAATTGCCCCCAAATAAGGAACAGGCAATTAGTAGCCATGAGGAGGAATTTGATTTAACATTTTTTGATTACTGTGTATAGTTAGGATAGACTCTACCAGTTTCAGCCGTAAGATTATTTGTCTATGGTTATTGCCGCTTTCCTCCTCACTAGACAGCTATGAGCTCCGGTATCAGATGCGATGTGGATGGTACAGAACAGTCTTTCTCAGGTGGCAGTTCTGCTATAAATGGGCAGGAGCCCACGGGGGTAATCGATGACCTGAATGGAGGCCAAGGGAGCTGAACCATGTTTGTACAAAAGAACGTAATGCTAATGTTTATGTTGGTAAACTCATATTCTTTAAAAATAGGTGTTTTACATAACACTAAGTAATGTTTTTGGTGTATAATATTATTGATTTGTAACTGTTTCAATGTTTATATCCTTTTGGGGAACAGTGGTATAAGTAGACATATATATTTCGACATATAGACATATATAGGGAGAGACATATAAAGGAAAGTTTCAAAGGTGCAAATAGTGGATTTGGCCTGCAGATTCACTCGTCACCAAGACTTGCACACCCAACCTGCATTTCAGAGGCCAAAAACTTAACTGCAGAGACGTACAGCTCTGTCGAGCACTGTCTGTAAAAGTCTGCGATGATGTAAAAACAAGGGTTTGCAGAGGGGTTAAAATGTTAATTACATTACAATAAAAAGGAAGAGTGAGAGAATTGGAAATGCCCTAGGTATGTATAACGAGTAAGTAATGGGAAAGACTGAAATGCATTAATATTAAACCTTCACTACATAACTCATCCTTATTGGACACAGCTGTCGATAAAATATGCCCTTACTCTTGACAAGTAGCTCCTGTGTTTTGCTTGTAGATTAGCTTCCAGCCCTGCTCTGTATTCTTTATCTTCATCACTGCACCAGTCCTTTAATTAGGCAGTGAAATCTTCTGCATAGCGATTAGGAAATCACAGTTTAAGAAGGTGTTACAAAGAGAGACTCTGGAAGCTGCTCAAAATAGCTTTCAGCTTTGGAAATTCCTCCATCTACTGTGGGAAGGAAATGTGTGTAGGATTTAGAAGGGCGTGAAAACTAACCTTTGCTCAGTTGATGTAGAAAATTGTTAGCCTTTAGTATAAGAATACTGTGCTTAACAAAAATTAGTCTGCAAGTGAGTAGCTTGCAGTTGTTCCTTCTTGTCACCTGGCAAGCAGAAATTATACTGAAATTGTCTACAGACATTAAAGAGATGTTCAACAGCTTCATGTTGATGAAGATTTTTGATGTCAAGAGAAATTATCTGACATTCAATCCAAATGTATTCAGAACTTCAGCTACTTACACTTAAATAAAATCTACATTTGTTCTTCGTAGCATTGCTTTTTGTAATGCACTGTATCCCACTATTGTTGGTTTGGTTTTTTGCTTTTGGAAATGTATGTACTTCAGTTCCTGGCAATCAGCTAGTATTAACCTTTTAATTTCCCAGCCTCAGTCACTGACTGTTGCATATGAAAGTATACACATATACAGAGAAGCAGAGTAGAATATAACATCAGTGCTGTCAAAAAAAAAAAAAATTGTCTTTTTCCTTGAGCTTCATGCTCATGATTTTTAGAGAGAAGTTACATTTAGTGATTGTACTCAAATACTGTTAATTCAATTGGGAAACTGTTGTGCCTGCTGCCTGCAAAAAGAGGCAAGATCAAGGCTTTCATTACATGCTACATTATTACATGTAGTACCTACATACAGATTATACCTACATACAAATTATAAACAGAGAGAACAAGGAGGTTTGGTGTTAGAGAAACTGGCTCAGGGCAGCCCAGTGGTCAGTAAAGGGCTCATTAGCTTCATCCTTCCTACTGGCTGGAATGCGCTTGGTAGCCATGGGAGAAGGAAAGACTTCCTAGTCTTACTGTGTGGAGGCAGAAGATGATGGAGATCATCTGCTGAGGGGGAGATTGATGTTCTTGCTATAAATATATGTGGAGAAAAGGAGGAAGCCACTGCTTTTCAAAGCATCTCCTATCTTGTTTTGTTTCATGTTTGTATATCTATATGTTCCTTGTAGTAGTTGTCAGAAATCTCTGCTTTTCAAAGCAAGATGGGGTTTTTTTTTTGTGAAAAAAGACCCACAAAACTTAATCTTGGTGTAAAATTTTGAGTTGAACATGTAAATGTAACAAAATATACTGAACAAAGAGTCCTTTGTGCCTGTATGCTTTTTGTGGCTGTAGTATTTATCCCCCATAATTCTAGCATACCTTTTTCTTTAATGAATGAGATGTCCAGAATCACTTAGGTCAAACTTCCTTTTTTTTCCCCTCTTCACAAGCATCTGTAAGAAATGTTAGAAATTGTGGATGTTGAACTGTAGGTTTATTTCAGTGAATCTGAGTGGCATGCCGGAGAATCTTTATTCACAGCATACACAGGATCAGTGCTCATCATTAGAGGTTGTTGTCTTCTGTCTGTGTGGCTGAATAAGTGATCTAGTGTCTATGCCTCTTTTTTTTTTTTTTTTTTGTTTTTTTACTTGTAGGAATTTTTTACTCATGTATTGCCTGCTGTTATTAGAGGAAACAATTTGGAGATTTCTTCTTAGTGTCTAGATAGCAGCAGAGGTCAGAAGAGTCTTTATGGTTGGATGAATGAATGCAACCTTTACTTTTGCATGCAAACTTCACCTTCTTGTGAGTTGGGTTGGAGAGGCTTTGGCTGGTTCTTTATTTTTTGGTTGGTTTGTTTTTTTTTTTTTTCCTTTCTGCTTTCTTCTGATGTAATGCTATGAACTGTAAGGGGATATAGTTTAAAGATTATAGGAACTTGGGCAATTTATATTGTAGCTTCTTTCTTACTGCAGTGGTAAAGAGTTCTTTTTATTGCAGAGAACATATCACGTGTGATCTGCATTACTTGTTCGTTACTGGAAAAAACTTACATAGCGTTTTAAAATTTATAACTGTACAAGGAGTTGTAAATTTTGTGTGTGCAGGATTGGCTCTCTACTCATATCTATTCTTTCTGTGTTTTCAAGAATGTGGTATGTGTTATTAAGACAGGTTTAGGATGTGAAAAATCTTAGTCTTTTAGAAATAACTGTTCCTTTTTATGTAGCCACAGACCTCACTTTTTACTTTACTATTCCTGCTGCACAATGCATTTGTTCTTTGAGACTGCGAATAAAGTACAAGGGAAACCACTGGAACAAGTGATGAGAAGGGTGTCAGGCTGGCATGAGATTATTTTGAACACTGGTCTCGCTTTTTACTTACTCATATTCTGCATTGGTATATCTTAAATCAGAAAATAGTAGCTTTCAAGGCTAAACTGCCTGTCTAGGATTAGGGAGTTCTGGGATTAAACGTTATTTGTACTTTGCTATGTAAAGATCTTCTAAGTTCCCTACATATAAAACAGAGAAGCTGGACAATAGAGTCAAATTCAAGGCCAGCAACATACTGAGCAATACAATACACCTCAGTCAGTGGATAACACTGAAATTTCTGTGTGTTGAAGAGAAGAACATGAGAAAGAGGTGAGGGAAATAGGAAAAAAGGAAGATGAAGAAGGTTCTGATGTTTTTCTTCCTTCCTGGCATAAGTGTCAACTTGAAGACTTGCAGTTCATTGTCAAAGGCTGATGTTTGGCTCAGGTATCTTGGTAATACGCTCGCGCAGAAGGAGTGGACTTTTCTTGCAAGGCAGGAAAAATATTAGTAACCTTTTCTGAGTGGGGCTAGGGCACAGTTTAACTTGCTTGGGGGCATCCGCGCAGAGCTCCCAGACTCAGTTTTTTTAGAGCGGCTGGCTTGGGTTTCACGCCATTGCTGCTGGAGTCAGCTGTTGAGCAGTCAATGGTATAAATCCAGGATGGGAATAAAATTGCAGAGGGTGAGAGAGAGCTGCCTGGGGATGGGGGGACAAGGAGATGAGAGGAAAGAGCAGACATAGTCATGTTGAGGTGCTGCTACAAAATGACTGGTATTCTATATATACTGCTCAACGGCAGACCGCAGTTCTGTTTCTCCTCAGCCTCCCTCCTTTCAAATCCTACTGCTCACTTCAGAGGATGGTTGGACATTTTTGCATTAAGTATTTCATAACGTGAGTATTTGCAATAGGGCGTAGACTGAAATGAGTAGCCTAACCTCAGGCTGCAGGCTAGGTAGCTAAGCGAGGCTGGGGTTGGGGTTTTCTACTCTCTGCTACTGAATCCGGAGCACTCTGCAGCAAGTTTTATAGGGTGAGAGGGAGAACAGAGAGCATTTGCTTTTGTGACCTGCTGTGAATTAGGCTCCTTTGGGAGTGACAGGAATCCTGATTCCCAGTCCTGCTTCAATGAATGTTTGTTTATTTTGCATCAAGGTGTTTTCAAATAACAGCATTGACAAGCAGGATCTAGACCATGGGACCCTTTCCCTTCTCACTGAATAAGAGAGACACAAATCTACATAGTAAGTGGATTTTTTTGAGTAACTTTCAAGTTCTAAACCTCTAGCAAAAATGAAAAAGGGGTTCACCTATAATAGCCCTTTATAGCATCCAACATATAGCGATCTTGATTTTAGTTTGGTCATCAGTGTGTTATTGCCATTTTAAGGTAACTAACTTTGACAACTTTTTAATTCGCATTTACTACCTGCTAGATAAAACAAACATAGGGGAAAAGGACCTATGTCCAATTATTCCAATCCATTTTTTGCTAAATATAAGTGTGTGTGATGCCAGTTGGGGAAATCAGGAAGGTTAGCATTCTTTCATTTCCTGCTGGTTTATACAATTTTGATTATTCATTCCCTGCATTATTAGAGTTACAGTAGGTAAGTTGCATTTCATAGGAAGTACTCATTACTATCATTTTCCAGAGAACATGTTATTTTTTTTGTTCAAAAATATTACTTGTAAAATATATAACAATACATAGGTCCCAAGAGTTATAAACTAAACATTTATGTTTAGGCTTCTGAATAATAGTGATTATAAGGTAACAAACTGTATCCTCCAGAAAATTTTGATTTCTGGTATTGATGGCATTTACTTAACACAGTGTGCGTTTTGCAAAACTTCAAAAACTCTTAACAAAAGAAAAAAAATCTGAGCGTTCAGGCCAGAGCTCATAGCAGTTCCTTTGACTTTTTCTCTGAAGTTACTTAATAACTTGTGACAAGTCTACCTTTCATTTTTTTTTTTTAACCTCTTCACCAGGAATGTTAAACACCTGAAAAATCTGAGTATGTGCATAGAGGCATAAATAATGTTCTATCCATTCTTTTACAACTTGAAAACATAAAATGTTGAAATGTAATGGCTTGGCCAAGAACTGATTCCTCATGCTTACATTTTGAGATGGTAGTTTCTTTTTGAAATGACAATCAGTGCCATACTTTCTCGAAGCTTGATTGCATGTATGTAATCTGCTGCAGGCAGTTTTAGGCAAATAGGGCAGGCTAGTTCTGCATATACTTTGTGACAGTGTTCAGAAGTATTTCCATTGGAATTATGCATTACTTGGATAACCTGGGAGTATCGTTTTCTGTGCCTGCTTTACTTTAGAGGAACATTAGAAAACAAATGAGGGAATAATTCATGGCATTGTATGTTTCTTTGTTGCATTAATTTCACTTTGTGTCCTAGATTGAAAAGAAAAAAGATAGTGATAATGTACCCTTGTGCCAGTTAGACATATATATAAACATAAAGGAAACTGTGAAAAGTTCAGTATTCCTGAAAAATTTTCCCCATGCTGTCTGTTATTGAATTAATGTACGAGCAGATTTTCTTAGACACAGCGTTCACACTCACATAATCACAAAAATGTTCTAGGGCTGTGTTTTTTCCACTTTTCCCTTCAACATTGTTCCATTTGAAGCATCTCCCACACGCCGTTTGCTCTAGTAGATATGTGTGGTGGGGATGAGGGTGGAAGAGGCTGATCTTCTCATCTTGCTTTTAAGACACACTATACCTCGATGACACTAGTCCAAAGTTGATCGCAGTTCTACACCAGCTTAATAAAACAATTTTTTGCAACTCATTCCACTTGTTAAAATTCAATTCTTCATATATAATAAAATCACATTGTGTACAATAAATCTTTCATGCAAAAGATTCAGGTATGTTGTTGTTCTTATCTGCAGCAGTATTTTGTTTAAAAATTTAAGCATCTTTTTGAACACGCTATATGAAACTAATATAATTAATATATCTTAAATAATTAGGCTTTGGCAAAGTTGAAATTCTCCCAATGACAGACAAATAACTTCATTTGCACTATTAAAATGTATTTAATTATAGCAATCAGCTGCACTGCCAAGTTATAAAAAGGTGTGTGAAAACGCTCTTTGGCTGTGTGGCCTCTAGCATGTAACATTGGAAAATGGATTTGTAACTCGATGAATTAAGACTTTTTGCCTAAAGGCACAACTATTAGGTGTACGTTTTGTGTGCCTCTGGGGGTAGGTACACCACACCTGTCACTTAATCCTCTGCTCCTTTCTTTACTAATGGCTGTAATGGTTTTACACAGCTTTGAGTTTACTTTTTAAAGTTTTGTTTCCTATAGTTGTTAATGGTCTAGCTTTTTTAATTGGTTTTAATCTTCCAGTTATTTAAGTAATATCATTATAAATCTTTCATTCCTACATGTCCTGACAAAATAAACCCACCAGAAAAATTGCCATTTTTCTTCAGAAAAAGAAGAAAGCTAATTAAAAATCAAGCATTTTTAATTTTTTTTTAAATGTGATGTGCCAGTCACTGCTGTTTTTCATAGCTATATAGCTCTTCTAGATAAAAGATCTACATGGAGTAGTCACTCATTGGGCCAGAGTACATGGACTTTCTAACGCTGCAGGATGCCTTGAATGGCTTAACAGCTTCTGGAGAATGCTTAAGGGTACTTTCAATAGTGCTATTAAAAGAATTTTATGTTTAAAGCAAATTACACTCCACACTTCAGATTTTAACACTGAGTTATTCCTGCGCTTTGAATGTAAGCATATTTTGAAAGCCTGAAGTTGAACAGCAGAGATTTTTCTGGATGAATTAAAAAGCATTGGTGAGAAAGCCAAGTGATTGTGGAGGAATTATTTTCAATAGATCATGAGAAAGTTGTGAAAATTAGAGTAAAAAGAAAGGGTGGGGAAGGAGAATGGATGATGCCACAACTGTGCTTAGTCCTAGTTCTTACAGCATGGTAAAATGAACTGGCAGAACAAGCCACTAAAATAGCTTCCTTGTGGATTTAACTCCTTGTCCTAAATCTGGAGGTGAAGATGTTACATAAATGAGAAGAATATATCATTTCTTTGCATATTCTTAGCAAAGTGGTTTTGACAATTAAGACTGGAACTAAGTACAGGTGAAATTAAATATTCATGTACATTTAATGGCTTGGTCATTATTGTTATAGAAATTATTTAACCCTTGGGACTTAAGGTACTTCTGGCATTTCCATTCCCAGCAATCAGCTGCACAGTTGACTTCCACTGCAAAATATTTGTGTGACAGAGATAGGATTTATTTCGTGAAGACATAAGTATCTGGAGGTTGCTTCCTGGGCTTTTTAGGTAGGTGAAAACTTCTCTGTCCACTGAGACATAAAAATACAAGCCTAACTTCATTCACTTCCCCCTGCCCCCCCTGCCAACAATACTGTTTTCCTATTAAGCACTGCATAATGAATGAGGATATTTTTCTGTGACCTACAACGAGCAGCAAAACTAGGCTGTACCCAAGCAACATTTGGTACTGGAAAGGGCATAGCTCCAATGGTCAAAGTGGAATATCATCCTCACAAGCCAGCCGGAAAGCCTGTCTTTTTATTCTGGGTGGGCTTAATGTGACTGTATGTTTCCAAGTCATAGGCAACTTAGAAGTAGATTATCTTGAAAGCTTATTAGGGGAAGTTTAATGTGGTGCACCTGTTAGTGTCTATTACAGGCTACTAAATCACAGCAGAAACCATTTATGGTTTGTTGGGGAAAATAACACTGAGCTATTAGGAGATAGTTATGTCTATGGTGTGCTGGAGGTTTTGTGCTGCCAGTTATTATTTCTGAAACCTGGCAACTGTCGGTATAACCTCAGCTATTGCCTCCACCAGTGGTTTCCCGTCAACGTGAGGGCTAGAATAGATAGATGAACAAAACCTGAAACAAATGTTTGCTCCTAATAGCCACCACATTTGTTATCAATTTTGCTCTACAAGCACATAAATCCAAATCAAAGTACTTAGTTGTGGAGATGTACTTACAAAAGCGGTATGTAAAGAAACTACTATGTGCCTTGAGGAGAACAAATTTTTAGTACTAGAGAGAAGAGAAGAGAGAGGAATAAATTCACTGTTCTACTCTTGTGTCTTCTTTAAAGGACTCTTACAGTATACCACGGTGGCATTACGCGTGAATCCCAAAGGGGTGAGGATGCAGCGTTTAAACAGAAAATAAACATCAGTAACTGTAAACTACAAAACCCACATTCTGTGTTCACAAAGATGCCATTCCACAATCTGGAGGAGGGAAAGGGGAGAGGAGAGACAAGATTTTTAGAAGTCTGGGTGAGTGAAAATGAAAAATCAGTTGCTAAACTAGGAAGAAAAAGGCAGTTGTTCGTAAAGGCTGTATGTCCAAAACTAGGAATGGTAGAAAATTGATAGAGGAAATGAGAACATAATCTTTAACCAGCAGCCGGCAAGGACAATCCAGAAAGTTTAAACATATTAGGAGCAAAAGGAATCCTAATGATTTTTATTATAAACAGTAGTCTGTTAAGAAGCATGTGGAAAAGATACAAAGACTAGATAATGTATTTGCAGTTGGGGGAGGAAGAAAGGCAGACAGCTAATGCAGTCGCATGATGTAATGCTGAAATATTTTATATTCCAAAAGGAAAGGGATGTTAATGACTGCATAAGTTAAAACCATACTGGGTGTTTGCTTAAAACTGTCTTAAGATGAGATAGAGGCTGGTCATGCACTTGTGGACCAAGCGTTTCTCTCTCGCCTTCGTTATTGTGCCGATGATGCTTTGCTCTATGAATTCAGTCTAAGAAGATCTCGTGGCCTCTCTCTGGAAACAGACAGACAGAAAGCTCACTCTCTCTTCTGCACACTCGCTTCATCCGCCTCCGTGCGAGTTCATCCAGCTCCTCCACTCACAGCCTGTATCTGAAAGAACTCCCTCTAATTGGCGATTAGCTTGCATCTATCAATCTTATTGTTAGGAGGATTGACAGTTGAGACAGATGTCCGAGCTTATTCAATTAAAGCTCCAGTTGCATCCATTGCCAACCTTATGTCAGGTCAGTTCCTTCAAATGCAATTTGCAAAGCTTCAAGCAGGAGCTTTTTCAGTACATTTTCAAACCCATTCTCTAAAAATATTTTCTACAATTTTCTGTTAATTTTTATGAGTATGGTTGGAATCTAATTTTAACTTTGTCTTCATTTTGTTATGTGCTGGTCTAGAGCATAGACTCATTATATTTTTATAGCGTGAACTCTTTTAAATGTGCCAGACTAATGCTTCATGATTCAGTAGTCACTATCCATAGATGGCATTTCCAAAGGTATTATTAGCTGTGTGCAGGTAAACAATTCCTTTTATTTATTTTTAAATTCAAATCCTTTATGTGAATCCCACAAAAGAGATTAGTTTCTCATTCAAATAAATGAGTCTCTAGCCAGATAAAATCTACTTGCAGTGTGACTATTAAGGTGGTGAATAAATGCCTTTTGTACATCAGAAGGATTTCATTAACAAGTCAGAAAGGGCATTTTGACTTGTTTCCAACTTGGTACAAGCCTTTTTCATTCTCACTGATCAACACAAAGACAAGCAAGAGATTTTACTTTATAATGTTTCAGAAAGCCACAACAAAAAGGGGTGTGTGTGTGTGTGTATTTTTTTTTTTCAGTTGCACTGAGCGGGGAAGGGATGAAGCTAGTTTGGTTTTGTCTCCTGAAAAATACTGAATTATTTCAAAAACACTGGAATTCTTGTGCAAAGATTTCATTACAAGTGCCCTCATGAGCAATCTATTGATGTCATTAGGCTTCTTTGTGAGCTGGAAGGAAGTTGTACCTCAAAAGAAGCTGGAATGGATTAAAAATGCTAAAAAAAAATAAGTAGAGATTAGAACATCAATGATTCTTCTGTCTTTGTAGCATGCTGGAGTGCTACCACTGATGAAAGTAAAAGGTGCAGCATAATATTTCATAACTCTGAGGGAAGTGATCTAACTGGTAAGTGAACTAAGATATTCAGACAAAAATCAGTCTGAATAGTCCTGGATCACCATTTTTATTTTTTTTTCTTGTGTTCACTGTAGCACTATCCTATTGTTGCATTTGCAGAAACAACAAAACCATATTTAGATTCAGTCTTGTCACCCCTCTTTCCTACTGTCCCTTTTTCATTCAAAGGGGTTGCACATAAGTGGAGAGTCTGTATAGGTAAATTATTTGAACGGTTTCCCTAAATGGAGGGAAAGGAATTGAGAGAGAGATTTAATTTCATTTTTATACTGGTACTAGATAGTTCAGTTGTATTTTGTGCAGTGTATCATCTGTAAACTTGTTACTGGTGTCCCTATGTTGGATAATTGAAATGCTCAGTGTAAAATCCTCTGCACAATATGTTTGCAGGTATTTCATTTGGCTATGTCGTATTTCTTTGAAAATCCAGTTTCATTTTTGTGTTGATGTTCTAGTTTGGGTTTATGGGTATGCCTGCTTTTTCTTTTATGTGGTACAAGTACTCTATTTATGGATGCTCGTTTTCCCTCAGACTGAACTGGTGCTCTAATTGGTTCCATAGCTCATATCTAGCAACATCTTTCAAAACTGCAAGAGAAGTTATATGGCTATATCCCAAAATATTGCATGTTGGACTTTAATCAAACTGAATTTTAAATATATTTTAAAAATACAATATGTATAATGCCTTAGCCTATTTAACTTTTTAAGTTGTATGGGTAATAATGTCTGGAGGAGTTCCAAAAGAAAGAATTCCTTCCTTGTTGCTACGAAGGAGTTTTTTCTCATGAGAAGCACTTCTTTTGTTCTTCACTTTCCAAATAACCTTGAAAATTTATAGGCTGAACAAGTGGGGTATACTTACTGAGAGTGTTCAGGGTCAGAAATTGAAAAGTCACTTTTTTTATAGTATCCCAAGTGTTTCTGTAGAAGTTTTATGTCTTGCTTTGTTCCAAGGCACACAAAACCTTCTGGGTTTCTTTTAACAGAATAACAGTACCAGATTTTTGTCATTTTTATCCTTATGTATAACCAAAGCCTCAAAACTAAAAGAGATTTTTTGTGTTAGTTTATGAAATACCATGACTTGGTTTACCTAGTTATTTTGTGCGTGCACGCATATGTGTGTTTTGCTTCTTACCTGATCTCCAAAGGGTTAACCTTTTACCAGTGGTATTCTTTATTTCCATGGGCATTGTTTATGACAGGCAATAACTGGTTAGGGCCAGTGAAAAGATTAAAAAAGCTCATTGGCATTTGAATAGGTCCACTTGGGCAGTATAGTGGATATACTAAAGGAGCTGGCCAAGCAAGACAACAGCTTTGCCAAGTGGGCCGGTGACCAGCTGAAGGATCATCTAGCATTTTGACAAAAGGCATTTTGACAAAACTGATTGCCAGGTTATTTGACAGCGGCTGGGCATTGACAGTTTGGGGAGGGCAGAAAGCTGGACGCAGGTACAGGTGATAAGACAGCCTCCTGTCTTAGAAGAGAAGCAGGATCTGTACAAAGAGGAGGAGAGTGAACACGCTTAGCAATTTTGACCACATATTGCGCTGCAATCAAAAGTAATGAGTGATACCAAGAAAGCACTTCTAGATGTGATATGATTTGACCACATCTGCATATCAGGGCTACGTTAAGTACAATTGTGATAAGAAATTCTGAAAATTACACTCTTTTCCTTCAGCTGAGGCTTAGAAAAGGTAAACTACAAACCTGAAGCTCTGATTTATGGTGCTCAGGTAGCTGGGGTTTGTAAGTAAATACACAGAGTCCAGAAAAGCTATTGCCTTTTTTTTTTTTTTTTCCTCTGATGCAATGAGAAAGTAAAAGCTCAAATCTTTGTGGAATCCTTTCCTAAGGGAAAGTTTTGCTAGAAAACCTAAAGTCAGAGGCTGCATCTGATCACTTTTCACACTGAGGAAGCTTAGCAATAACTGGATCCTGTCTGGGACATAGGCATAGCAGTGCAACCAGATTTGGTCACAGGAAAGCTTTGCTAGAAATCATGTCGGGCAGAAGCGGAATTAAGCTGCTTGTTTCAGCTCTGGAACAGTGTGTTCAGAAATGCAAGATTTAAGGCTTGTCGATTCCCAGCCCAAGCTAAGTCACTTATTATCCAGTTACACTCAAGGCAGGCTAGCCTCAAAAGGTTTATTGGCATAGCATAGTGGCACGTTAATGCGGCTAGACTGCTTCCAGACCAGGACGAATAATTTCCGGCAGCACTGTATAGACCTGCTATTCTGGGACCTCTCTCTTGATCTTCCTTCCGTGCTCCAATTACGTAGCCACTAATTCTTCTACATCCTTCATTCCGAGGAGGACTGTGTCATGCTACTAATTTAATAACGCACACTGCCTCTTTATAATGTTAAAAGTGCTTTGGTCAGCACTTGAAAATTTAAGTAGCTGAAATGAGTCACTGTAACTAGAGACCTGGTAATTTTAAATGGTTTGGGGTTTGCTCGGGTTGGGGATGGGGAGGAGAGTATGAGGTGCCAATCAGGTTGCATTTTAACAGACTAGAACTGCAGGTAGTCAGTCTGCTGACAGGCAGTTGACAACATAAAGATTCAGGATTTTAGCTTTAGGCCCTGTATTTTGTATTTCTCTACCTCACTTTTTTGTCAATTATAAATGTGAATACGATGGTATAATTCACTGGAGTATTGATGCCAAATGCAGTGATGCTTTTCAGTGACAGTGACAAGTGGCAAGGACAGTGAAGTGTCTAAATGTATATATGTCTTTTGAGCACTATCTGCTTTTGTAGAACAAGAGGGCACTTTCATTATGTGAACTTGTATTATAGTTGACACTATGTACAGTTAAAGTTCAAGAGGGTTATGGTTACCGTTGACTGAGTGGTTAATGGCCATGTGGTAAAGATAACATTCATTTCTCTTAAAGAAATCATCAGCTTAGGCCTCAAATATATTTTTAGTTCAAGGTGAGGGGAGGATACATATATATGACCTAAGGCCTAATTTATTTTGTAAGAAAACTGAGGTTTTCTTCCTTTTTCCCTAAGGCTGCTTTAGAGTGTCTGTAATATGTTACCACCAATGAAATCTTTCATTGAAAAAACACATGAATCGAAGAGTGGAATTCTAAATGATGATGCCAATGTTATTTTGTCTCCTATTATTGATACAGTTTGTGCACTGCACATATGGTAGTGTTCACAGCTGAAAAGTGACACAAGAGGAAAGAACATATTTCACCTGTGGTGAAAATCTGATAAGCTTGGACTGTAAACTTCTGGGTTTCTGTGACTTAGCTGGGCAAGAGCCAAATAAAGAGCTTTTTTTGCATTTGTTTTTCCTACCGTTCATAATACAAGCTTCAAAGGTCTTATGAGTAGAACTGTGTAAATGGTAAAATGTTAATGGTGGGGTGGTAAAAGAGATTCATGTATCTGAAAATTGCTCACACCTTTTGTAGTGGAGATTGCCTGACATATAAGATCACACAAGTTTGAACCAAAGATTTATGACTGCAATGTATTTAAAAGGACAGTATTTTAAGGGGGAAATGTAATTTTCCCTACTAAACCTGGTAACTCTTGGTGTGTGGAAGTTCTCATTTACTTTTGGTCCATGAATTACACACAGACAGGTACAGAACAAAAAATTGGAGAGCTTCCTCTAGAGGTGATTGTAGATAGGTCTTTAAACCAAAACCAGGAGAAGGAATCTCACGATGGTAATTTTCTAGTTAATGGATGATTTTCAGCAAGCCTGTGTTGCAAATAATATTGAATAGAAAAGGTGATCACTTATGTTTCATTCCTGAAGAAGGTACAGTCTGTGCTAGCTTTAATGGTTAGCAGAGGAGGCTTGACTCTTTCGGGCTTTTTTGGCTCTTCTTCAAGTCGTTGCACGCCCACTTGTTCACTATATGCATGCCCCGTGGAAGTGGTTGCTGCCTCAGGCACCTATACCCCTGCATAATGACCTGCCTTGAGTTAGAATGAGTATTTACATGACAAGATTGTGAACTGAATACAAATGTTTTCAGCTGAATCAACTCCCTGGTATTCAGCGTGCAGCATGTGAGTGCTTGTACAGATACAAAGTAAGTGGTGTTATGGGGGCAAGAAGAAACAGAAGCAGCAACTCCTTTTGAAGAGTTAATTGGGAAAACATTACTCCAGCATTTCAGCAACCACACTAAAAACAGTTGTTAGTATAGTAATTAGTTTATTGTTAGCATTCCCTTTTTTCTCTTCTCTTAAAAGGGCTCTGAAAATGTTCTTGTCCTGTGGTCTGGCAGTCTGGTACTGGTGGTTATCCATGAGTCTGTATTGTCTGCTGGCCAAACCACCTCCACATCTTTCTAAGGTGTCTGGCTGCTGCCTAATTACTCAACAGCTCTAGTTATCCTCCTTCAGTGCGTCCATAAGCCCAGCTTCTTCCCATAAGCTCCTGTTTTACCTTAATATGTCCAGACCCTCTCAAAACCACGAATTACCTTTACTTCTGCTCCTTTTTCTCATCTGCCTCCTGAATCTCTGAGCCTTCCCTGAAACTCAGCTCCTCATTATGCAAGTTCACAGTGTTCGTTGCCTCAGCCTCTTCCCTCAGCTAACAAGCTGGCATCCATTTACTCCTTAGACACCTTCAGCTTCCATTTGCCACATCTAGCACAGCTTGAAGCAGTTTGTTTTGCTATAAATTGGAGTTTATGGTAACACACAATGTATTTGGATATGTCACAATATTTAAATAACAAACTTCCATACCCATAAATAACAAAAAAAAACCATAAGCAGTGCTAACAAGATGACTGTTTCTGCAGTCTTAACGCCTTATATAGGTCCTTGTCTGTAACTGAAATCTCTTTAGGAAACCAGAAACCTCTCCTAACTTCAGTGGGTCTTAGATCAAGCCATATGTTTTCAGACAGGCTGCCAGACCACCCACCATCATCCATCTTCATCTTCTATTTATTTTTATTGTGACAACTTCAAATTACATTTTTCCTATTTTATTCTCAGAACTTATTTTGCTTTTACAACAATCTCTTCAGATAAAGTATTTGCAAAGAAACAGATGGTGATCTTATTTTCTGTGCTGTGAAAGGACAGCACTTCTCAGTTTAGTAAGCAGTGAGACCCTTGTGGTATTCATTGCATTTAGAAGGATAAATCAAGCATCAGAACACAGAGACAGTCGTTTTTCCGATAATCACTACAGCAGCAACTATATGTTATTTCTACAAAATGGCTGAATTAGCATCTTGACAGTTGATACAAAGAAAGATTACCAATAATGACACACCTTTCCTACTGGCCACTAATCCATTTTCAGTAAAAATAAGTCTTTAATGAGAATATTTGTTTTCAAGAACCACTATTATTCTTCCATTTATTACTGTTCCATTTTCTATGTTGGGAGCACAGATCATAAAGTAACTGTTTACCATTGGATAAAACAACTTCTGGAGTACAGTGTCTTTACAGATGAGTGGGTAATTTCTGGCAAAGTGGGTCATTTCTTTATCTCAAATTGCAATTAGGAGAATAAAGATCCTTCTGATCTTGAAATATAGTTCAATAAGAATACTACTTCTGAAAGTCTGTTCTATAAGAAAGTCTACAGAATGGAAATACTTGATCTTTTTTCCTAATTGAATCACTTAGCATGTTCATTCTTACTAAATAAACTGTTACAGGGTTTCTTTCTGTTCTTGTTAACTACCATTACACATCTTCAAGTGATATACTTTGTAATAATTAGGGCATGCTCTTCTTTTTATTCTTGCTTTCTTCTGAAGATTGCACCTCCTAATGCTAACTGTCAAAGGTGGAAAGATCTAATGCTCTTCTTGCCTTCATACATATATATTGATATATGAAAGCTTAAGATGTCTATTTCATTTCTTTTATTTTTTTTTTGTTTATATGTTTTAGAAGTCACACCAAGGGGAGCTTAATAAGTAAAATGGAGTTCTGAACTGCCTGAAACTTTAAAAAGGAAAATTAAGAGAAGGACTTTTTTTTAAGGAAGTGTTTAGAGCCAGTTTAAAGTTAAACGTTACCTTCTATGATGGTGAATGTTAAATCCAATAACTGCAGATGATAAAAATACTAATTGTTGTGCACACATATGTGAAGGTGTAATAAATATTCCATGCCACTAACAGCTTATTCAACAACAATACTTGTTAGTCTTGAAATAGCTGCTCCTTCTTCCTTCAAAGTGAGATTTAAGAGCTATGTAAATACTAGGTTTGTGCAACAAATAACTGTGCTTGCTAACCTAGAAGATGGGTTCATGTCAGTGTGAAGTAAGAAAGATTTTGTATTTACTTTCAGTAAATTTCTTGAAAGGGAAATTTTGCAAAATCAGGGCTTATGGCTGTACCAATTCTGACTACTGTAACAATATTTGATCACCACTGCAACAATTACTAGACATGATATTAAAATCCAAGATATTCTCAATGGCTTATTTCCTTCCTGTTTGCAGATCTTTTATTTTTATATATGTGGCTTTTTAGTTTGTCAAGACTATTGGAAGGAAACATGCATTTTAGTATAAAATTGAGATTTTTGTGCTTATGTGCCCATACCTTATTACTGAGGTTGGCTCTTCTGCTGAAGGTGGCTGACAAAAATATATGGTGAGGATTTTTTCATGGTCAGAAGTATTTATACAGATCTGAACCTTTTGTACATTTCTAGTTTGATAGGAAAATTACTCTGCAGTGCTGTGCTGGCCCTCTACCTGAGAATTTGCAGAATAATTCCTCTGCATTGTGGTGTTTTTTTTAATTTTTTGTATTTATTTTTATTTCCATTGTTCTGAACTCTATAGATTGCTATAAGCTGCTTCCAGTATTGGCTAAGTGATTATGCTACTTCTAATCATTTAGGTTAAGTGTCTGCTTGTGAATATGAGAATAGATAGGAAGATACAAAATACCTTGGAGTTCTATTTCGTGTTTGTCTATATCACATGAATTGGTCATCCAAATTGGATCAAAAGTTGCCTTTGACGTTTGACAGCTGAAATAAAATTTCTCTCAAAAATGTATATACTACAGTGCTAGCTTATGACTGCAGTTACAATTAGCATGTGAAGTCACCACTGTGCTATTGCCTGTATTTTAGTGTCTGTTATTTTAATTCATTTTAACAAACACTTATGAAAGCATATGTCAAATAATACTTAATTTTAATACAAAGTCAGCAATAACAAAGGGGTAACATAATCGCCCCTTTATAATATATGGCATAACTGGTGGCCCCAGGAGAAGCATAACAATTGAATTTGTTCAATATATTCTTCTGACACAAAGATCCACAGGAGTACCGCTTAAGAAACTTATGAATGGTAAAAGAGCATAGAGAATGAACTCAGCACTCTTTGGGTTCTGAGGCTTTTGTCATCTAGAAATACGATAATATTTACTACAACGTTTTATTTCTTGTCCATCTTTTATCATCTCTGGGACAAGTGTGAAGTAATCAGACTCATCAGTTAAGACTGATAGAATCAACTCGATTTGCCAAAGTCAGTAGAACTACTCAAAGGGTTACATTTAGATGTGTGTTTATGCACCTTTATTAATTCCTTAGAAAAGAGGTGTTGTATGAACATTGTCAATGGGAGGTAGAGAATTTAGTTCATAAAATAGAAATTTGAGTATGTATTTGCTTATTTTATACTACTTCGTATATATAGGCGGGTATACATTGCTTAGTAAATGCATTATGTGTAGAAATAGGGAGAAAGACTGTTTTAATCTATCAGTGGTTTTTATGAAATGTATTGATATGTTAATATTTCATAAAACAATATTTCTCAGAGGAAAAGTATTTTAAATTATTTTTGCAGTCTTCTGCCTCTACCCACTGAATTATAGTTTTTAATATAATAATAAATTATCTTGTAGTTATTTTGCTGAGTATGGAAATAATTTATAATCTTCTGCCAATTAGCTTTTCTCCTTAGTAGTATTTCTGAAGCATTCATTGCTGTTGTAAAATTCTATTAAGATAAGAAAATACAGACTGTTAGACTTCTTTGCTTAATTTTTCTTGAGACTATCACACAGTGTTTCTCCCAGTAAGCTGGGAAGAGAGAGAATGTAATTTGTACTTTCCAAAGCTTTTGATTTGAACTGATTGGTATATTCTTTCCAAAAAGCTGAGCAAGTTTTATTACAGAACAAACATGACCTTCAGGAAAAGGTTAAAGATATCTTTAACAAACTACTTTCCCAACCACTCGAAAAGAAACAGTTAGGAAATGACTGGGCTCAGCTCCTCAGGTAAGTAGCCCTCATTAATTGTCTGTTACTGACATACTCATTATTATCAGACAATTGACAATTGCTGATATTAAATCTGGAACAAGCATACACAATCAACTAATGAAATTGAAATGCCAGAATTAAGATGCTGCTAGTTTGCTTTTATAGCTAATGAGGAGATTTCTGTAGTCACACTGGTAGTTGCAAGTGGTTTAATGGGATCCTTTATGGGGTTTATAGTTAGTAAGATCATGTGGTTTAATTATTTCTGGCATCTTAATATGATCTTCGTTCTTTTCACCTTTCACATGAGGAGACTCATTACTTTTCTCCAAGGATCCAGTATGATAGACAAAATATCAGAAATAATTAAAACTAATGATGGCCACACACAGAGAAATGTTGAGTAGGAATTCAGTCTATCTGGTATTGAGAATTCCCCCTGGAAATCTGAAATGAAATGCTTCCTAATCGTATTCGGAGTCCTTCTCATCAGCCTCATAGTTTCATCAGTTTGATAATGTTGTGCTTCTTTGGCACCCTGATTTATCAGTTTGTGGGAAAGAGGTCAAATATTTTATGGCCTCACATTGTTTGGGCTGTCTTTATAACTCCCTGGATAGAATGATTGTTTTGAGATAAGAGTGCCTCCAGTTTAAAATCCAGCGTCCTGAAATTTGTTGTCATGGTCCCCAGGTCCCTTTGGCAATAAGAACTCTGCTGTAACATTGATATAGCTTTTACACCAAAAATTAATGTTATTTGAAGACACAAATTGGGATTCTTCACAATTCTGACTCATTGTATGTACTCCAGCAGTTTTGCCTTCATTGGAGTCTTGTCAAATTTTCATAACAGCCATATGAGTAATAAGGTTTTTCTAATACTAAATAGTTACAACATAGTAGACACTAGATTTTCTGTTCAGAATATGAATAAATTAGAATAAGATATTGTCTTCAAGTGGAACGTGAACACTCAGCTCTGAGTCTTTTGAAATCTTTCCTGATAATTACTGATTCTGTTTCTTAGCGCTGCCTGTAGCTCAGGCTAGTTGTGACTGGTAAGGGCAACTAGATTATTAAAAACCAAATAAACAAAACCTCTGGATTTAAAATGAGAGGCTCTGGCATTTTTAGATGGATATGTTGGGCCAAGGCCATTTACACTTAGTCAGGGACTGCTTTCATTTGCACCTCTGGACTTTTTCCTCTCCTGGTGAGTGCCCCTGGGGGAGAGATGTATGCCAGTGCATTTGGTCATGGCATGAGGAAGAGCTCAAACCAGAGGGTCTGCAGTTTACAGCCAAGGTTTTTAGAACATCTGCTTGTCTGGCAGATCTTTTTGCTTCAAGCCGGGAACCACAGAGTGGGCAAGCAGTGATCCAGCTGTGGGGCTTGTGGTGGGAGAACATGGGCAGTGGAGGGGAAAACTTAGCATGAGAGTTGGGCAGTCAGACAGTCACAGTACTGTTCTTAAGTAATCTATACAACATCAGACATAAGCAGCTCTCTTTTTCACACTTGCTGTGTGGGCAAAGGAATAGGGGTGGTGAAGATAATTGTGGAGAGCACCTAATCACACTGGCTGATGGTGTAGATCTGTCTTGGCTGGGTTCTCCTCAACCAGATAAATTCTAATCAAGAGGCCTGTTAGTTCTTCTCACCTTTTAGCACTGCTTCAGGGAAAGGAAACTGAACAAGGCAAAATATATGGCCAAAAATACTAAGTTCTGCTGATACTCTGATGTAAAAAGTTTATCCCTCAAACTGTAAGTGCTGGATGCTGTAGTTATATTTTATATTGATTTGAAAGTAATATTAGCAATATGAGCTGCATTCTTCAATGTGCGATTGCTTCAGGATCTTCACTAGAAATCTTGTTTCTGTAACTTTTTAGCCACAATTAGAAGTGATCCTGTGTGTGATTTATATAAAAAGATTGGACTAAGCATGATATTACTTAAATATTGGTTTTGAAAATAATGTTTACTTTAACCCCTGAATCTCCCTTTCCTCAAGCCTTCTCAGTGACCAAACTTTAGAAACTCTAAATCCAAGTGAAATGGTTACAAATGTTCTTAATCCCAAACACATGAGAATCTTTGAGTGTATGAGTATCTTTCTTTTTTTAATTCATTTTCTCTTCCATATGAGACAAATACAAACAAGACTTGGAGGGTGGGGTATGTTGCAGACTGAAATATTACTGACTTGGCTTCTTGCATACCTAGCCTTTTTAGTTGTAATATATGTCATTTTCATCCAAGACCTACAAAAGACCTATCGATAGAAGTCAAGTAAGCATCAAGAATGGTCCTTCCTTCACCTGGAGCTATCAGGACTCCTTCCCTTTTCCACAGTATTAGGAATAGTGCTCATTTATCTTCTGATGCTGAATCCTCATCTTTCACACTTGATGAAGCCTTGCTTCAGGATAAATCTTGTGGCATTCTGCTTTGTCTTTCATAAATGAGATGCTGTTAATAAACCAATTACACACAGACTGCTTGTCATTGCTAGCAATCTACCGCATGTATCTACTGGTAGGTAGGTTTAACTGATGTTACTTTTAATTTTACTTATCAGATCTAACTTCTCTCCCTACCTTTTTGACAGCTGTGACTGAAGTGGAAATTGATTCTAGCTTTTTAAGATCACTTTGTCATTAGGCTTGCATGGCTATATTGAAAAACCACAGATAAAAGGTGGTGATGGACGAGGTGCAAGGATTAAAACTATGCCCCGTTTGTGTTTGTATGTGAGGCAATAGATCTGCGAGATTGAGTTCATTTTCTCCTTGCTATTGTTAATGCTGTTTGGGAAGATGAAAATAGAACCTGCTTCTTTCACAGTATTTTTTTCCTTCAGTGCATTTCCATTTGTGAGATTGTTCACCAGTGCTAAAACTGCATGCCCTATTTTTTGTGAAGAAAAAGCAGGATTTTTTTTAAAGACAATATTTATATCCACAGAGTAATGTAAGAGAAACGTAAGAGAAAATACATGAAGAGTACATGAAATTTTGCACCCAATGTGCTGGTGAAGTGCCAAGCTTGCGCAAAAAAATTGTTCAACTTTGAAGAATATACAAAAGTTAAGCATTACTGACAGCCTAAATAACAACTCCCACCTTCACCCACGCACAACTCCGAGCCAGTGTTGGTTTATTCTTCTTCTGTTTGGAAACCTAAAATCTAGCTTGCTTTGGCTTCAAGTAACTCTTTTGCCACTGTGGTGCTGAAGAATGGATTGCAGGAGGTGGTTGAGTTCAGACCTTGAAAAGAAAACAAAATTTCTCAGTTAGACTCTCCAGAAGAGCTTCATTTGTTGTAGTGAATTACATTGGTCACTGGCTACCATTAAGAAAGGAAAGGGGAAGGAACAAGGGATCACACACTCTGAACAGGTCAGATTAAGCCAGCCAGAAAAGTTCATGGTGTCATAAACATTGCAGAGAGTGAAAAAAGACTTTGATAGCTGATAACTTAATTATCTGCCACTATCAGTTTGGAAGGGCTTTTAAACATGTCCAAAGTGTCTACCAAAATTTTCAGCAGGAGTGACAGCAGATTTTTAAGTAAGGATAAAAATGCAGCAGTCTTCCTGGAATAAGACTCTGACAGACTATGATGAATTACCTTATTATAGTTGTTCGCATGACAAATGTACTTGATCAGTGTTTCTTCTTGGGAATAGTTGAGCTTATCCAGAGGCAAAAGTTGAAAGGAAAGGAAAGCTAACTAGTAATCCTAAGTGGAATACATCAGAATTTTCTGGCAACAGACGCTGAGAAACCTAGGTCTAGCTCTAAAATTGTTTTCTAAAAGGTGATTTTTGGTAGTGGTGATAAATTCAACTGAAATATGATGTATGCAAACTAGAATTAAATGATGTAGAATAATCAAAAGCTTATTTGTTAACTCTAAACTCTGGAGCAGGATTTCCATTATTTTCATAACCCAAACCATTCTATGATTCTATGATTATTTCAAATGAAACTCATGGTATAGGACCTAATATATATCAGTGTATCAGAGCTATCCTAACTTGTAATTCTCTGATCTGCTCACCTTACAATTTAAGTATGAAAATAATGGAAATCACACTCCAGAGTTTAGAGTTAACAAATAAGCTTTTCATTACCGATATCTGTAAACATGTAAATTAGGTTGTTACCCCAAATTGCAATTGAGAGTCTACATCTGACCCTTATGGCTTTGAGAGACAAGGCTACAAGCCTGTCAGGACACAAAATCTGTGTACCAGAAAAAGACTGAAATTTGGGCAGAGAAAAATCTCAGTAGTTTTGGACAAATTAGATGTTTTGGTTTGACCCAGCATTTTTTTTTTTTTAAACTTCACATATGGTTTTAAAATACTCTCAACTATTTTTTTTTGTTTAGTCCTTAAGCAAAACATATATGGTTCTGATTTTTACTAACACTTCTTACAAGACTGTGGCATAGTAAGTTGTTTAGTACACTAATGATGTATTGTTGTAAGTAATGGAAATTAAGCTGAAGTCAAACTGTAGGTACAACCATTTTTTATGATGCATATATCAAAGTTGTTTGGAGTTTTTTTAATGTATTTTTACTATTCTTCTGATTTAGTCATTGGCAATGGTTTTTCAGTCAGTAGTGTGAATTACAGATGTTTTTCTATGTTTCTAGTTATATATAATTATTATTTTGTTTCAAGGCATGATTTGAAAATCAGCCATGCATGCAAAAAAGCTTATGCTGTTGTTTATCTTGGTTTTAGAGGACAGATAAGTACATCTGCATCCGAGCTTTCAAAACTTGTCAGAAAATAATTTTCTAAAGAAGAATTACTTCTGTCAGAGCTTAAATTTAAATTGTGGAAAATAAGGTTTTGTTAATGCATGTGCTTTGTAATACTACATTCAGTAGACTTTAATCATCTTGATCACATTAAAATAAATACAGTTAACAGAATGTGTCGTCAGCTATCTTGGAAGTAACATTGCCGATATGACACAATGTTTCTCATTGTTTTCTTTGAACTGTTCTAGTGTTTCTATGATTTAGAGAACAGGAGTGGGACTGTATTTGGGTCAAAAGACATCTTTTATTGTCCCCATAAGTACCTGTCCAGACCTAGTACACATATAATGTCTCTGAAAAAATTAGCACCTGGCTGTGTTTGCTGGAAGTTCTTTAGCTCAAGCTCTTCAGTATTTGTGTCCAAAGTGCGGTGTACATAGTCACATCAACTTAGCAGGCAGTGAAGCCTGCTAAGTTGTGCTAGAGGCAGCAACACAGCTAACACACTGCAGCTATATTTTTTACAAAGTTGTAAGCTATATTTTTTACTAAGTTAGCTTGATCACTGGAAGAATCTCTCCACAACAATAAGGAACTCTGCCGGGACTTAAGTAGAATGTTTACACTAAAGGAGATGCACAAAGAAGATGCAAACCACTTTTTTGTTCTTTTTTTGTCTTTACCGTAGGGAGATGTAAGCTAGATATGTGGAGTAGATTCACCCTGCCAATGGTAATACAGCTGCAGAAGTAGGGCTGTATGTTCTTTCTGCCCTACGTAAATTTACAATGCACCCTATGTAGACACCTGACTGGCACTCTTCTATATAAACATACTCCTAAAGGCCTATTGATCATTTTCTTTAAACTTACCCAACACGTTTCACCTTACTGCTTTTGCTCTTACTATAGCTAACTTTGTAAAGCGAGAAGTGGGTTCTCACATTCTTCCGTTAGAAATGCACAGTTACAGTAGGAATCATCTCTACTAATAACTTACTTATTCATAAAAACTAAAAAAATCTGTCTGAAAATGAAAGGGTTCTGTAGTCTTTATGCCAATCTTTGATTGGTGTTCTTATTCAATCAATATAAATCTTGAACAATATTTAAAGTGGAAAAGTGGATTGAAAGATTGAGAAGGCAAGTGGGGGTTGTTTGAAGTATAAAGGATGAAGCTGCTGGACCTGACTGAAACAGCACTTTATCCTGTTTGGGACTGATTTCATATCTTAATTGGGTTCACATGTTATTTGGGTTGATGAATTCTATCAGACATTATAATGAGACAAAAGAATTTACAGTATCCTGCAAGTCTCATATGCCTTTTTCCCTTGAAGGCTTTTCTAATTTATACGTTTGCTCCTTATTTCAGTTCTTGAATATTTTACTGCCTCTTTTTGAGTCTTAATTTCATTTCTTTCTTTATAAAATAACAAAATTTAAAATTGTCAGTAAAGAGCAAATGAGCACACTGAAAAGTAAACTAAAATGGTAAGAATTTGAGTGGGATTTTATTTTTTACTGTGTCTTGTTAGAATTTTCTATTTTGTCTTTATTTCAGATATTTAGCTTATTGTTGTGCATAGCATAGATTCAGTCATATGGTGCTTCTGTAGAAATTTTGACAAAGCAGTTAACAGAAGAGTGAGTAAAACTGCAAATTAATTGAATGGATAGACTTGGGTCTAATGCTTCTTTAGCTGTCGTTTGCTTGTTTTGTTCTGCTTAATTTAGCTGCTTTTCAGCTCATAAACCTCAAAGTCAACCCAAAGTCGAGCTCAAGGAGGATTCATATGATACAAGCAGGCCTGATTAGCCTGAGAACTGTGAGAAAGTCTGGTCTCTGTGCAGTCTGCACAACTGTCGTGAAGATGTAAATATTTATTTTTTGTCTTCTGGGTTTGAGCTCAAAGGATTAATCGATAGTAAGAAATTAAGAAGGAGGTTGCTAATATTCAATATAGAAAATCACCGGTTTTAAGATCTTAAATAAGGCATCTGTCTGAAGGGTAGGTAATTTAGAGTAGCTTGTGATTTATAGTAGTTTGACTCATCAGTAGTGATCACAACTAAAAATGATGTTTTGTTTTGTTACTGTGGAGTATTTTATAATGGATTTTCCCAACTGGGTTTTAAGAACAAGGTATCTACTTATTCAAGACTACTAATTTATACTGTGCCATGCCATAAGCACTGCTGTTGATTGCAAACTGGACAGATATTTATTGAACTCAGCTTATTCCTGGATGGTAGGTCATAAAACCTTTAACTTCCAATTCACATCTCAGTTGTAGAGCTCTGATCTCTTTAAATCGTATGGTAATGAACTCTAAACCTTTATAGAAATCTGCAGTGATGCTCTTTCCTCATGCTATTTACTGTTTCTGCAGTCTGTGTTACACAGAATTCTTCCTCAGTCTAGTTTTCTTTGCTCCCTTTGACTGTGTCAAATCAGAGCATGTCACTGCCATTTTGCTGTCCTACACTAAAGCACTTTCCTCACTAATTATTACATTTAAATTGCTTGTTGCTCATCAACATCTGCTGCTCAGTTTCTCAGCTGAAAATACAGGGTATAATACTCTATCCTATGCTTTTTCTTTTTTTTTTTTTCTTTCTATAAAATGTGTTCCAGCTACTAAAAACTGCAGGTGTTTTGGCATTTCAGATCTAAGCAATATACCCCCATATGTACTCTTAGAATCTGTTTCTCTTTTGCAAACACCATTTTAAAATTTCTCTCACATGGCATGAAAGAGACAACACTGATGGCTGCAGTTGTGATAGTCATTAATAACAACAATAATACACATAAATCCCAAGACAAACACGTTTTTGATTCCGCAGTTTGATAGGAAGAGTAGAAAAGAAAGGGTAGAAAGATGCAAAAGAAAGAGTATTTCTCTGGAGCTTCTGTGTTTTATGTCTTAGACAAATGGTATGACCACTGTTTGAACAGGAAAGATGTGTAGAACTGTGATGACACTTGTAGTAACAGGACTTTCGGGTGACAAAGTCTTCCTTTCTCAGAACCTGCTCTGCTCACCCCTATGGGAGTCCAGCATGGGAGTTCCCTGTGATGTTCCCTGTAAGGAGGGGACACCCACGGCAGCATCCAGAGATCACCAGCACAGGCAGCTGTGGCTCAGAAAGATAGTAGCCTAGTGTTAACAAGCCACTGGTAGGGCTATTGCCATGGTGGTTTTGATGCTGTTGAAAGAGTGCTGGTGTGCTGAAAAGCTTGGTGAGGCATGGGCGTTTCTGGTAATTATATTCTAGAAGGACTGTATAGGATATGAATAGCAATTTTCTTTGTATCTTGTAGATTAACCAATAATAAAGTCAAGCAGTTTGAAAAGATCTACGATGCCAGGATTTTTTCAAATTTAGGAAAGTTTGGAAAGAACAAAGAAACCTTTGCTTCTTGATCATTGTGAGCATTAGTGGATTTGACATAATGAATTTGAAGAGTTTGTAGTAGTGCAGGGTGCCCAAGTATGATGACAGAAGATTACATCTGTATATTCCAGCAATGACCATTTTGCACAGTCATTGTCATTTTGCTGAATTTATTTCAGTCACGAAAGAAAAAGAAACATTTTAGATTTTTGTATCTTGAAATATTTTCAGATTATAGCACTTTTTCATCCCTCTTCAAAGTATTTAAATAAAACACATCAACATTTTAAAATCTAAATACTTTGTTGTTTAAAAAAAGCCTAATAGTTTACATTCTTGCCAGAATATTCTATAATTCTTCCAGTGTAATAAAATGCATATTGGAAGTTATGTGGGTGAAGCCAAACAGCTTTCCTCTAGAATAAAATCACAGAAACAAACACTAGAAACTATTTACTATTGGGAAAGCTTCCTTTTTTTTCTTTCCCCAAAGACTCATCTCTGACCTCCTAGTCACAATTATCAAGGAAAATCTACAAAAATAGCTTTAGAAAAGAAATGTTCCTAGGCTAGTTCCTATGTATCCTGGGAGCTAATACTTAGTCCTTTAGTGGTTACTAAAGAATTATGAACTCGACAGAGGGAGCAGGAAAAGAAGTGGTTTTGAAGAAAGCTATGTTCCACAAGTTTAAATAACAGGAGAGAAGAAAAGTTAGCTTTCCTGTCCTACAGCCGTTCACTGAGAAAATCAGTTAGGTCACCTAATGGATAAGCAGAATTAGGTTAAAGGAAAGGTTGGGTTCCTCTGCCAGCAGAGCTGGTTTCCTTTCCCCGCTGAGAGTTATCACACTCTCTGTTGTGCCGTTTCAAGCATTGCTATTACCAGAAACTACCCCAGATCTGTCTAAACGATCCAGTTTAAAAAGAAAACAGAAAACGGTTTTTAAGTGATTGAAGTTTAGAGTGGGGAATGCCACCAAGCAGTTTTGGGTCAGTGCATGGCCGCATAAACAGAGCATGAAGAAACGGCAGCGTTTGTGGGGAGAAAGAAGTAAGCAGATACACAGTTGCTGGCGCTGGAAGAAATTGTCCCCAGCCTGTGCTTGCTGGGTACGTTGGCGATTCTGGGCCAGGACCACAGAGGCGCCAGGGAGGCCGACGGCCTGGGTGCACTCACCCAGCCTCCCCGCTGATCTGAAAGCAGCATTACTGCCTGACTGAATCCCTCATTTTGAAATCTGGCGGCAGTGTTCAGGTCCAGCGACGTGGAGAACGGTGGACCCTCCCCTCTTTTTGTTGGATTGGTGGTTTTCTAAATGGACTCTCTAATTGCTTTGTATCAGCTTGGAGCAATGGCTTATTGATGCAGGAGCCTGTTCCCAGCCCGGGGTGGGTCAGAACTGTGGCGGGGGCGCGCGCAGCAGCTGCTGCCCCAGGCCTTGGTGGTTTGCAGGCTGAGCCCCAGACAGCCGGTGAGGCCACGGCCTGCGCAGCCCCAAAGCCCAAACGGTGAGTGCGTGGACGAGACTTAGCAAAATATTTGGGCGCAGAAATAAAGGGGATGAGAAAGAAGAAAAGAAGAACCCCCAAGTCTGTGGAGGGGAGGCCTGGATGTGGGGTTGTGCCTTGCCTCCTGGGTTGTGGTGGGAAAAGTGCTGTAACTGAGGGAAAGAAGTATGACCTGGGAAAGAGCAAAGTTGCTCCCAGCTGGGCATCAAGGCTCTGGGGACCTCTGATTTTCCTCCTGGTGAGGAGCCCCTGCATAGTTACTAAAGATCAGGAGGCGGAGTGCAGATGGATCCCCCCCTGGGGCGGTGGGTGAGGAAGCGGGACAGGGTGGTAAGGCCTGCTGAGGCGTCTTCCCCCTGCCCCATGCCGGGAGGGTGCACTCTGAGACAGGTGTGCAAATGGTGAACAGGGGAAAGGGCAGAGTTTAATAAATATATATTAAGGTTGTGATGATGTGGAAAGTAGAGTTTATAAAGGATGTATCTTCAAACAGTTCGTAAAATATGTGTTTCACAGAGGTGAGGCATGCAGTGTATTGTATGTAAAGGGGTGGCAGGGGACTTGCATTGGTGACCCGTGGAGGATGAGGCAGTGCACTGCCCTGTGCCAGTCCCGGCTGGCTCTGAAACCAGGGTAAATACCCCATCGCCTGCCAAAACTTGATCCAGTCAGGAAGTCCATAGTGTACCTGCTCAGACGTGCTGAAGAAAAAGTGGCAGCCTTTAGTGGCAGGACAGGCTTGTAGCGAGACATGCCAAGTAGACACTCTGGAAGATGCTCTTGGAGACATATGAGGGAGAGATTTCAGGGTTATATGAGAGACTCCTGGGGTACATGTGGGAAAAGCCAAAAGTTTCAAGAAGAGAGAAACTGAAGGAGGCATCCAGGGGACCCATCGGTCCTACGCTGGGGCTACACAAAGCATAGCCAGAGCCTCTATGCTGACCCCCTTGCCTTTCTTCCCAGAATATGCTGTCTCTCCTGTGGGATACGGAGGTCATGTAATTTATAAAACTGCACATATATTTGTGATTAAAGTGTTTTTGTATCCAAGTCCATTTAGTCTCCACACTGTCTATGTGGTCTTAAACCATGACAGTGCATGTTTGAATAAGAGGTAGTAATAATTTCTCAAGGTAGTTAAGGACACTTCTGTCATATGCTGTTGGACAGGAGAGTATTAAAAGCCTTCAGACTAAGCAGTTGGTCAACATTAGTTACCTCCTGTGATAAATGGTGGCTTGTTAAAACGTACTGCATACCTTTAAGTAGGCAGAGATGCTACATAATGGGGAAGGAGAAAGGTGAACAGAAATTAAAGTTACCAGCAGCAAGGCATTCATAGGTGGACAGGATTTCATAAGATCAGTGAAGTTAGTTTAAATGTAGGGGTAATGACAATGTGAATTGAAAGAAAAATGTTGAAGTAGCTTTCCTAACAGACCTCAACAGACCTGAAGGAAAAGAGATTGTGGTGGTAGGTTTTAAGTTATCTATAAGCATTTGCTTCATCCTCAAGATGAAGACATGCTTAGCTGGCTGTTTATGTCTTAATTCTTGCTGTGTTGCTTATGAAAAGATAAACTAAATTGAAAGCTTTGGTAGGATTTCATGCAAGTTGTTGCAAAATTATAAATATGGTGGCACTTTATAATTTGTTGATGTTTTCCAATCCCCCTCACCGTAAAATTCTAGCGCAGTGAGTTCCGGTTGTTTATGCCTACAGCTCTAAATTAAGGGGTACTTTATTTTTCTCGTAAGGTGAACTCTGGTAAAAAGTGAACAATTTTGTAGTCTTGGTTGAGGCCCCAGTAATCCACACAAATGTTGAACAGCTTGTAGCAATAAAGTTTCAGTTATTCCAGGAATCCATATATTCCATAGTTCAAGCAATTGAAAGAACTTGTAGTTGCTCTGTTGCTGGCATCATTGAAGTTACCTTGCTTAAAAGAATGTGTACCATTTAGAGGGTAGATTGTTTGCAAGCATACATATTTTCTAGTTTATACACTTTATAAACAGAAGGTGCCACTACTTCTTCAGACATTCTTTGAGCTTCAAGACACTTTATACTGCTGACAAAACCTCATGGTACAGTTGTCATTGTTGGCTGGCTATTGGAAAAGAAAGTGGAAGACAGAATGACACCAAAGCATTTGTATAGCATCATTAGACAAAAAATCAGTGTAGAGTGAGGAGTATAAAAACTGCTTTTGAGTTTATACTTTCCAAGAAAATTTGTATACACGTGTCGATTTGTGCAATTGGTGTTACACACATGCTGGACAAAGTTTGAAAGATAAGAACTTGAGTCATACCAAGGTATATACAAACATGGATCTTGGATTTTTATTGCAAGATTTGGCTTTTGACCTTACTTGACTGAAAAGATTCAGTTTATAGTCATCCAAGGAGAGGAAATGACAAGGCTGTGGTAGAAAATGCTGTGAAATCTCTTGGACTGTATTAATACTAAAGACCATTTTAGAACTAAATAGTCTGCCTACCTTGGTTGTATGTAGTTCTTTCTTCTTTAATTTGCAAAATGTATGTTTTTAACAATGCTATGAATTAATCTAAAACAATTTCTTTTTTGTGTTCTAGGTAAGAGAATATCAGGTTTCTCACTATAATCTGACTACATCAAGGTAACAGATTTCAGGTATCTGAAGCCTATGATGGGACTATAATTGTGTGTGCATGTATGTGGACATCAGATTCTCTTGCATATGAAAAATGTCTGAATTAGTTATAGATTTGATTTCCAAAGGAAAAGTAGCCATCTTTAGCAAATCTTTAGCAAACCTTGAAAATCTAATAGAAAGAATTGTTCTGTGCTACAGTCTCATTAGGTTGTGTTCTACTTTTTTTTTTGTGAAAACTATTTAATTGATGTTGTTACCATACTGGATGTATTTTGTGTGTCTCTATGTTTGCAAAGTAAGACTAAGACAACAATATCGTCACTTTGTGAAGTGATTTAAAAAATAAAGAAAAAAAAGAAAAAGTTTAATGCAAATAGTAAAAAAGTATGGAGTTGCATAGGTAGTTCACAATATTAAAGATTAAAGTAGAAAGATTCAGAAATACCAGTGTGCCAGAAGGATACACCATACTTGCTTCTGCTTGTAGATAGTATATGGAGGCCAACATTTTGCTAAAAAGTGGGATTGGCACAGCTTGCAATGCTGTGTAGACTAACGTGCTCAAGCATCCGAAATATTTATATTACCACAAGTTATAATCTATGAAGTCTCAAAAAAAAGGACAGTTAAAAAAAGAAATTACCAGATTCTTTCTTGTGCTCCTTAGTGTTTTCTGTGCTAAAATAGGTCCCTACCCAGCTTGGGTTTTTTTCTTTGATTATAAGTTAATATTGAATATGGACAACTTTAAAAAAAAAAAAAGAAGTTGTTTTCCTTTTACATCCTTGGTGTTAGTCTAGATTTATGCATATGACTCCTCTAAGAGTCTTGTATTTTGAATAGACAACTGAACCTTGTTTATCAATCCGATTATTGAAGTGAAATACAATGGATTCCTTGTGGTTAAGCAGTCAACAGTAGTTTCAGCCAAGATTCACTACTGGAATGTCTGTCACCTACAGCTTTCTAAGATTTTCCTGGAAAATTTAATTGAAATTGATACCTATTTTTCCCCTCACAAATAATCTGTAGTTTTTCAGTCCTTGATATGGTAGTTTTCCAGCAAGAGTAGTGTGTAGCATCTTGAAAACAATCAGAACATTCATTGATTGCATCCTATTTTTAAAATACAACTTTAAAAAGAATGGTAGTGCTGGTGTATCCTTGATAATAATGTATTCACATTTCAGCAACAGAGATTTTTTGTTGCCAGTATCTGGACTGTTGGATACTGGGATACATGAAATCCTACAGCTACACAAAGGCGAGTAAACAGCATAAATCCTTTACTGCTAGACAGAATGTTGTAATGAATCTAAATGGCTTTTTAAAGGTAGGATTTGGTCAGATGTTCAGAGATTTCAAGATTATTTAGCTAAAGTAGAAATAACCCAGAGTTCTTTCATGAATAACACTGGGATGGGTGTGTCTTTCCTTTTCCAGCTGCATTTTGAATGCCTTGTCAATGCCATTAGATCAGCATAAGATTGATAGTTATTTGATATAGCAACATCTGTTGTTCTGCAATGTAATTCTAGCAGATGCTCTTACTTTAAATGTAATATGCTATTTGTTTTAATCTTGGAGCATGTTACCTGTAGCAGATGAATGGTAGTAAAGTTGCAGTGCAGGTTTTGAAACCATGAATTGTGTATCTCTGGTCAAATTGATACCTGCAAATTGTGCAGAGCATCATTAAGTTTAATAAGGATGGCAGTTGGAACAGTTTCTGATTTATTCCACAAATTGGCATACAGAATTCTTATGACTATAGGGCACTTTGTGCTTTGCCTTTTTCCCTTCCCCGCTGCCCCCCCCCCCTTCCATCTCTCCCTGCTCCCAGTAGCCATCCTTTTTTGTTCCTGGTGAATTAATGAAACTGCATGGACATGTATCTTATCAGAACTAGAAGACTGTTCCCAAAGTTTGTCACTGTGTTGTTACCTATCACACCATATGAAGAGTTGTAATGAGAAAAATGTCCAGTGATGAAATCTGTAACTTAATTGACTTTGCATGTATAGCGTGGTGGCAAATGGTCTAGACAAGATCATTTCAAGACAATCAGTGTTTCCTACGTTATATAAGTGCATGATAGTATTTAAGATAAGTAAAATGGTGATATCATAAAGTATTTCCACAGTCAAAAGAAAGTTTTTGGTAAAAAAATGCTCCTTTCTTAGCAGGAATATTAAAACCAGAATATTGTACAATGCAATGATCTGAAGTATGTTTACACAGCAAGCATTCCATATTTCTTGGTATTAATAAGTCCACTTTTAAGTACCATTTCCTTCTTTCAAGGAGTGGTATGCTATTACTTAACTTGTATGCAAATCCTCATTTCTGTTACAAAGCTACAGCAATCAAGAGAATTTCATAGAATGACAGCATCTGCTGAATGCTGTTAAAATTCTTCATACAAACAGGGACAAAAAATTTGGGTAGCTGTACATGCTTTTTTGCATATTGCTGGCTGTTTAACCAGTGTGCAATCTGAAGTTACTTTTCTGTTTAATTTTTTTTAATAACTGAAATAATGTTTAGCATTAATAACTCTGAATGTTTATGTTTTACCCAAAGAGAACACAAGAAATTACATAAAGCAAGGTAGCAGTTCCTTTTCCTGTCTCTATCTTCACCCTGAAGTCTCAAGTCAGTGTGTTTGCAATACCTGTTTTAAGAATTTTGTCTTTCTTAGGGTACTGTGGAGAAGTAGAAGATTCTAGAATTTCTTTGACTGTGGGAGAGCTCGGTCCAGGCTTCATGTGGGTATTGCTTTGAGACATGTTAACTCTGCTTCTCTGTCAAGTACCTACACATTTTAAGTAACAAGGTCTAGGTTCTTGGGCTACATGGTGGTCTACCGTACCTATTGTTGTGGTCTAACCCCAGCTGGCAACTAAGCACCACACAGCCACTCACTCACCCCCCCCCAGCGGGATGGGAGAGAATTGGAAGGATAAAAATGAGAAAACCCGTGGGTTGAGAGAAAAACAATTTAATAACTGAAAGAATAATAATAATAATGATGATGATGTATTGAAAAGGAAAATAGCAAAGAGAGAGAAATAAAACCTAAGAAAGACAAGTGAAGCAAATGAAAACAATTGCTCACTACCAACGAACTGATGCCCAGCCAGTCCCCAAACAGTGGCCTGCCCTGACAACCTCCCCGCTAGTTTTATTGCTGAGCCATGATGTCATATGGTATGGAATAGCCCTTTGGTCAGTTGGGGTCAGCTGCCCCAGCTGTGTCCCCTCCCAGCTTCTTGTGCACCCCCAGCCTACTCACTGCTGGGGTGGTGTGAGGAGCAGAAAAGGCCTTGGCTCTGTGTAAGCACTGCTCAGCCATAACGAAAACATCCCTGTATTATCAACACTGTTTTCAGCACAAATCCAAACCATAGCCCCATACTAGCTACTATGAAGAAAATTAAGTCTACCCCAGCCAAAACCAGCACACCTATATTGAAAGAGATGTTATCAAAGTTCTTACGAGATATATGTCTTTGGGTCCATTAAGATTACTAGAGGTTTCTGAACAGTTTGATGAAATAGCTAATCATAAACATATTAATGCAGTATAGTGTTATATAAAGCTACATAATGCTTAACCAAAACTACTTTGCATAATTTGTGACAAAGGCTATTATAATCCATTAGCCATAATTCCCAAGGCAATTTTCAGTCAGCTTTAAGTTGTGACAACAGTGTGTGCTGTAAATTATTATATGAATTGTGGAAATTCCTGGTGTTTCATATTGTTTTCACGTACAACTACAACGTTATAAGCAGCCTTTTTATATGTGAGGTTACATTAGGGCAAATTGGATTTTTGTCTCTCTACCTATTGTGAATGGAGGTATGGTCCCTTTGTGATAAAAACAGATAGGGATAATGGATAATCCCTCCTTTTACCTCTGCATCCCTAGTCTAGGAAAAAGTAATTGAAGAGAAGACTTGACTTTACCGGTAAAATAAAATGCCTTCAGTCTATGAGCTTTCTTGCCAGTGCAGGGATTAAATGAAATTTAGGACTGTAAGTAGATTTATCAGGTTAAAAGCATACTGATTTCACTCCCTGCCCCCCCCCAAACTGTCTAATGCCACGAAAGAAGAGGGAGTTGTGCAGAAACACTAATATAAAATTAAGTTTTTAAAGCATGCACTTGTATTAATATGCACATGGAATCAAATCAAAGAATATGCAGAAAATGTATTTTTTTCAGACTTTCTTTTTGTACTTTATTTTTCAAAATTTAAAATTCTTGTATGATAGTTTGTGTGCATATTTCTTAAATCGATCTGCAAATTCAAGCATTTCCTACAATAGATGAACAATTAAAAAGGGAAGAACAAAGTTCCAAATTGCCTGTGATATCATATATAATGAGAAAAAAATAATTATATCCTTCAAAAGTATAGTTAGTAATTATTATGTGGCTTTAATAAATAATTTCTCCTTCTCTTATGCAATAGAGGATCTTCTGCAGTTCTGATGTGAATAATATTATTAGGATATGAAAGTTAAAGTATATTTTTCACAGAATTCGTATGTTGTACAGTTACTTATGCTGTGGCTTTATATACTGTGATGGGCGGCAATCCGAAATGGTTTACCTACTCCTTACTTTGCTGGCAAAGTAACTCAAAATCCTCCTTCAGAATTCCTCCAAATGCAGTGCCACGTTGTGTTGTCCTTGACACAGGACGCATTACTATCTCATATTTTAGCTTATAATGACAGACCATAAAATCTTAATGCATGTACACAAAAATCAATAGCAAGCTGAAGCAAAGCTCGTTTCTATAGTAATCAAATTATTCAGTAGAAACGCCAGCAAAATTACTCTACTGTTGTGATAATAATTAAAGAAAAATATATTACTTTGCAAATCATACAAATTTAGTAGAAATAGAGCTAGAAAGCTAAATCAAAACTGTTTTCATATCAATCAAACACCAATTAATTTTTTACTAGATTATTTAACAAGAAACTTTCAGAATTAAGCTGCTATTAATGCATTAAAAAGTAAATGCAAATATGTTGCTTTCCAGATCATAGGGTTTCAAACCAAAAAGCAAGTTCTTGTGGAACACAGTCAACTAACTTTTCCTCATCTGAGTCATTCAACTTTTCATCAGTGCTCTTTTTGTTCCCCTTGATTTGACTATTCAAAAATTCCATTGCTGTCACCCAGGCATAAAAGATACATTTTTTTCTTTTTTTTTTTTATTCTTTTTTATTCTTTTGCATACTTGGTTTGACAAAGTTCAATGTAGAAAAGAACAGTACTGTAGCGTGTTCTAGTGCTCTTGCTACATTGAACGGTGGGTCATCGTTAATACGGTCCTGCATAGCTGACACTAGTGATGAAGGCTCAGATCTCAGATAAAACTGTTCAAGCCAAACATGTAATGTGGGTACATGTGATGGTGGTTGCTAGCCCATGTTAAAGTCTGTGCCTGCAGATTTTGTTGCTGGTTAAAGATCATTTGAGAAGGCATAATCACATTAACACAACACATTCATTTAACTGTGTGGATGGTTCCCTTAAAGTCAACCATGTTGAGTCCCTCCATGTAAGTCAATAATATAACTTACTTATTGCCATGGGTATTCATGCCATTCTAAAAATCACGATACCCAAGTTCCCTATATATTAGTAATGAGAAATTCTTTCTGTGGAATGTTTGATTTTCTTCTATCAAAGTACTTTTGACGGAGTGGAAGAGAAGGTCTAGATTTGTTTTGTCCACTTTATAGATTTATTAAAAACCAAAAAGGCTTATGTAGGCACTGACATTTATTGTCTCCTTCTGATCTATTACTAAGTCATTGCCAAATGCCTAGCACTGGATAGAAGTACAAATGTTAGAACTTCAGTAAGAATCCAAAAATAAGTATTTCTTATTGTCTCTAGATTAAAAGAAGATTCTTTATTTCGATGAATATTTTGTTGCTTTTGTTTTTGTAGTTGTTCTGTATTCAATTAATGCTAACCTATCATCATCTTAGGCTTCTTGATCTTGCCACTAAATGTCTTGCCTGCCTTCTCATGAAACTTGCAGTGCAGGAGGACTTAATGAATGAATTTGATTTTTAACTATAAGCTTATGTTGGCCTTAAATTCATACCTAAATATAAACACATGGTTAAGATCAGTTCCCTCAAAGGAATTTGTTTTATTTTTTTTCATAAGTCCTTAATTGCTTATTCTTGGTAGTATTAAGTGTTTATATAGTCATTTAGAGAATTCCAAGTTCAATGAAGTTCCCATCATTATTTGGGATTTTTGGTGCTAAATCAATAAAAATAATTTGTGGATGAATACAGAAAATATTTTAGCAGTGTTGTCTAAGGATGTTTTTCTTGAAAATCATTGCTGTTCATGTGGAAGATGAGTTGGAGAATAGAATGAGTTGCAAGCAAATAAGTGCATTAAACTCTCTAAGAGACCCTTGCAAACAAATAAGTGAATTAAATGCTGTAAGAGACCCAGCCCATAACTTTTTAATTTTATACTTAAGTATGTGAGTCTACATACCCAGAGCTTTTTTTCCAGAATATTTTTGCTATTTTTGTTAAATAATTGGCCAAATATTTCAGTTATTGACCTGAAATATATCAGGCTCCAGGAAAATCTGTCAGTAATCCTTGTACTGTTGGAAGAAAATCTGATGAGTTAATTGATAGCCATATTACCACTCGTAGTAGTAAAAGGGATTTTTTTTTTCTTTTTTTCTCTTTCTTCTCTTATGTCCTGCTCTAAAAGTCACAGGGATACCCACTGCTGAAAACTCTTCTGCAAAGCGCTGTTCATTTCTCTTTGGAAAGAATTCTTCTAAAAAGAGTTCAGTCCCACCACAACATGAAATACCAAGGAGTTGGAACTTGGATGGTGGCAACTATTCCTTAAAAGGAAAATATGCATTGGGAATTAATCAGAAATGTTCCACATTATGGTCCAAAAAAGGCAAAATAGTTCCACCCTCTACTCACCTTTCTTCATTAAGTATTCTTCATTGGTATTTGCAAAGCAGGATAATCCTGCCACTGTGCAGCAGGCAGCACTGACAAAGGAGTGAAGGAAAGTTCCTCAATGATTTTCAGTTAATCAGTTCAATTACCTTTCACTCCCTTGCATTGGCAACATCAAGCTTGTGAGGGAAAATTCTTCAAGAAATATCCAGGTTTCTCCTGTTGTGTTTTGCATTCTTCACGCAGGCTCTGCTGCAACAATTCATTTTAACATATATTTAATCCCATTAAAGTAAGTCCTTGAAGTCATAGAAGACCTGAGACTGTGTTTAGGATTAACCTGTTTTGATGCTTACTGAATGGACAGAGGTATGTACTGAAGAGCTTTCCTGAATTGGGGTCTAGTAGTGAGGACAGAATTAAAACCTTTGCTTTATGAGTTATGAGCTTCAGTAGGTCGATATAAGATCATAGAATCACAGAATCATAGAATATCTCGAGTTGGAAGAGACCCATAAGGATCATCCGAGTCCAACTCCTTGCTCCTTGCAGGTGTCCTGTCTACTTCTCCTGTTATCCTCCTGGAGGGTAAGTCTCTGGAAGATGAGGCAGTCTGGCATTGAGCTGCCACATTTTAAATTCAACCACCAATCATTTAAGTTTACGTTTTTACAATAGGCTTCTTGAATCACTAGAAATGATGAGGTAGAGTTTTTAGAGAGGCCACACTATCTATTACAGGTTTGTCCACATTTAGTTTTTATGGCCACATAGTAAAACCTCACATAATAGTCATTGGCTAATATGTCTGCAGATATATTATCTACATTTTATCTTTTTATATAACTCTACAACCTTAATTAATATCTCCTGTTTTAGAGACAGGTCATAAAATTTTATTTCTTCCCTTTTACTTCTGTGGCCCTCACTGTTCTCACATGAGTCCGGCGGATGTTTGCCTATTGCATCCTTAAATCTATCTGCTTCTGCCACTTTAATTTTGCTGTGATTCAATTTAGTGGTAACAGGTAGAAGCGAAGTAAAGGTTTTGAAAATGATGCAAACTGTCAGAGTTTCAGAGTATGCTGAAAGCTATTCACAGTAAACACAACTGCATGTTCTGTGATATTCAGAAAAAGTTAGAAGAGGGTTAGTATATAACCCTGTAATCAGAGATCCTTTTCTTTATCGTTACCTGGCCTTATCTGGATATTTAGTTATTTTTAACACTATTTTTGCAAATTGATTTTTATAGATGAGTAATAAAACCCATGCCAGAAACCAAATTATTTGTTTTCTCTCGAGTGATATATTAGATCCACATTTGTCCCCACATGTAAAGTCTTTGTTTTGCCCCACATCTTTTCATTCTCTTACTTCTAAGCATGTTTGCACAGGCACATACGGAATCCAAATAGCAATAATCTGTGTAAAGAAAGTACACCAAAATACCTCAGGTGCTCTATTTAGATAGAATATGCATCTAAATGGATTTAGATGCAATATGCACTTTGGCAAAGTGCCATGACTTTCAGACTTAACTGTAGGAAGAATCAGCAATGAAAAATAACCAAAGTTGCAGAAGGCAAAGAAATACAGATTGTCTTTTTGTGCATGCTGAATTTAGAAGGACATTTCAGTATAATATGTGATTTTATTTGAAATGCAGAATGCTGCAAAACAGCATGTTCTGTTAACCATTAGCATGGCTAATATAGGCTCTTTATGTGGCATCTTCTGTCCTCTGTATTTGATTCAGTGGTATTCAGTTTATACATGTAGATGCAGGGAAGTCTACTTGGGAATCTCCCACCCAGCCTGCTGGTCACCCATCACACCATACCTTGTTCTTCTGTCCTCAACAATCACATAAGTTCCCATTAGAAACTAAGGATGGTGCCAGATCCGCAGTCACCTTAGGAAAACAGCTCTGCAGCAGCATTTGCCCCTGTGCCTGACTGATTTGTAAACTAGTGCCTCTGAGACTCCAATCTCCCAAGGGCATTCCACTCCCTGTGGCATAGACTACTCTCTGCTCTTCCTCAGAGACCCCAAAATTCCTGTTGAACCTCTGCCAAAATCTGGAGGATTTGCCAAATCTGCAGCTATCTTAAAAGGGGGATTGAGCAGGAGACCTGAGTATGCAAGTCCATCAAAAGAATAATGTTCTTTTTAAAGAGCTATATACACATGACAATATGATAATTTGCTCTGTCATACACACTTAAATTACACAACTAGCTGTTGTCCCTTAGGGTGCTGCTTAAAATGTTACTAATCCTTTTCATTTAAAAGCTTTTGAGATAAAAATTCATAGTTTAAGTAGTATATTTAATTAAATGGCAATTTTGTTACCTTTGCAAGGTCTCTTAATTCAATATAAAATCATAAACACTATTTGTTGTCCAGTTTATACACTTGTATATTTGTACAAAAAATCTTGGTAGATTTTTTGAATGCTATTGCTTCTGCCTAAAGTGTATATCATAAACAGAGAAGGCAGCCAAAATCCCATTTAGTGTTAATTGGCACAGCTTAAGTGAAGCTAGAGAGTGAGTGGCAGCACCAGGTATGGCCAAACCACTCTAACGAAGCAACTTGTTTTCAACTGATTTGCATAAAGAATGGATGCATCGCTTGTCTTACCATACACTCAATTTTGTTGATGTTTTAAACTTTTCATTTTAAATTAAGTTGGGTATTATGAACTTCAGGTCATGATCATTAGACAAAAATACAGCTCCTTAATTTATTGTCCTGAAAATGAAGTATACACAGGATTCTTCTGATGCTCCTTTATTGTATTTTATTTAATAAACGGTGAGAGAGATGGTTACATGCTATGAATCTATAAAACTGCAGTGTTCACTGGGAAGCTATCTGCATCTTGTAGTGTTTCTCAGTTGAGATTATTACCCGTAATTTGTGATGTATTAAAATAGTGGACAACTACAAGATAAGCATATATTAAGATGAAAACTGGGCTATGTTTTCTAAGAAATTGTAAAGGATTTAGGTCATTCTTGTTTGCAGATACATAATTCTGAAGAAATGAACTTAGAGATCCTAACTTACTGGGACTTGCCGTTGAGTACCTACTGACTAAGTGCCTGTGATGAAGCTTCCCCCCCCCCAATGATAAAGCCTGATAAAAAATGGAGTGAAGTTCATTAAACTCCCTTAATGTGTTGTTTCTCTTGAAAATAATAGAAAATATGATGTATCCTGAATACAATTATAGAAACTTCTTGCATTAATAGAAACAAGCTTTGCTTGAATCGGAGGTTACACTGGAGTCATTTTTTCATTAATCAAATTAGTGAAGGCTTCAAGAGTTGGCTGGTAATGTGGGTCTTTTACTAAATACCTTTGTGTGGCTTTAACAGAGGTCACCTGTCTTGTCATTCTGGTTTCCTGACTTGTTTGTTGTTGATGTTGCTTTGCATCTGTGACCTAACGAACACCCTTCAATTTCTGGAAATACTGAAGAAATCAGTTACTCATATGCAGAGTATTTAATGCATTGCATGTCCTAGCTTTGGCAGTAGAACTTTCAGTGGTTTACAAAGAAAAGAAGTTTTATGCCACTTTTTATACCATTCCTTTTACTGCCCGTTTCTTTCATTGGTTATGAAGTGTCCGTGTGCACATGCAGAAGTGCACAGACATTTGCTCATCTGTGTTTTAGTGGTCAGACTCTGTCCGCTCCTTTGGCAAATACTGACCTAAACCTGAAAAAGTGGCATTGTACAAAAAGCTGGATACTCTGTCTTGCCCTGAAGCGTGCATGTAAATTCAAGAACTCCTTTTTAGCACAACTGAATACTTTGCTTTTTTTATAACATTCAGCTCTCATCCATTAAGTCATTTATTTCTGTGTTAAGGCTGGCACCAGGTGTTAATGATAAAAGCAAACTGAAAGTGAGCAATCAAAGAAACAGAGGTGTGTGTAGCTTAAGCAGAAACTTTGTTCTCTGGAAAAATGATGTGACTTTGTAACACTAGATTTAGCATGTCTGTTCAGTAAAACAAAGTGACTCCTGTAGTGAAAAGTCCTCTAATGGAAATGAATGTTGTTTGTTCTTCAGGGCTCTTTGTTTTTCATTGTTGCTCTAAACTACTTTTTGAAGTATCCGGGAGAGGTGGTACTTAGGAACACCCTCTGTGTGCATGTGTGTTAGGTGGGGAAGGAAGGGAAGAAGGAAACATGGGTTTGCTTATAAGGATGTTTACTTCATTTTCTCAGTGAGGCTTTTCTGTTGAAGAAAGTGTTGGAGGTTGATCTGTTCAGACCTTGACAGGTTATGTATCTCTTCAGCTCCCATTTAATTAATGGAAAAGAACTCTTAACAATATTTTGGTCTGAGAATCTTCACAAGAAGAGGTGACAGAAGCTGAGCCTATTATCCACCTTATCCTGTCTGTAATCTTTTATCTCGTATACATATCAAGTGCAGATTCAGTGCCTCATCATTCCCCTTGCTGCATGCTGCTGACCCACAGGGACTGCTTCGGTCCTGATGTGGGTCAATCAGTCATGGGATGGATTGCTGACTACACTGCAGGAGGTTAAAATGTTTCCCAGGGTTCATTGGTAGGATGAGAGAAAGGAGGCAGGGGAAGTCTAATGCAATATACATTAGTGCAGAATTTCACTCAAAGGGGTATTTTAATTTAAATACCTCTATTAAAAGTTTAATAGAGTTGTAGCTTCTATCCCTGCTGTGCTGACATGTAACTATTTTTCTCCCCCTGTCCTTACTGTTTACACTCACTTCTTTCAACCAAATGTCTTTTTCCTTAGGATTAATAGAGATACACTTGACTTGCTGCATATCTCTTGTAGGAATTAAAATCATAATAGGGAATATTTTTGCTTTCAGAAGTGTGTGGAATAGTGATGCTTAAAAATGAAAGAGGAATTTGAAGTCTTCAAGGACAACTCTGTGAGAGCAAGCAGTATGCAAAGTTGTGAGTACTTGTAGGAATAGGATGGAAGTAGTAAAGACATAGGCAAAGAATAAACATTCCTCATACCTCCTTGAAGATAGAGCCAGTCATCCCTCACTGAAAAGAAACCTGAAATGAAATTGAGCTTCACTGGAGAAGAGAGAGCTGAAATAATAAGCACTGCAGAAAATGTAACTTGGAGGTAATAGTGAGATTGTATGAAAATGTAGAGGAAGATGTTGACAGAGGCATATAAATTCTACAAAAGAAGTAGAAAAGACCTAGTAAAGAAGCCTGGCAAAGTGTTACAGAAACACTTATAACATTACTGTAAGTGGCTTAAAAGAATTCTTCAAATTAATATGTCCTGGTAGGTTCATGCTTTCTCAAGACCAAATCTAAGATTCCTATTGTATTCAGAAAAGAGTTTTTCATATGCTCCTTGTAAATAGCAATGATTTCTGTATCAAAGAAATACTGATTCTGTCCTTAGCTTCCCCTCCAAGCAGAAACTGTCTGTAAGACCCCAAGCATTAAGGGGCAGTCTGGCTCAAATGGCTAAGTAAATTCAACACTAGTATGCTCAGTTACTATCTTCAAAGTTTATTTTAACTGTTGTGTAATCTCATACATATGCGTGTGTGCATACATACATTTATGCTTATACATACACCTATAAAGTATGCTTAAAAAGCAGTTCTGTGTGGGAGACTGATTGGTCCCATTCCTGTAATCATTCTTGAGAGAGGATCTGTTACTCTTTGCACTAACGGTTATACTGAGAAGCAAGCATGGAATTTAACTTCTGAGTGCCTTTCCTGGTGTATCTAGCCAAATTCTGAACAATTATAAAAGAATGGTGGGCTCACATGGGGGATTTGAAGTCATTAGCTCCTGCACTGGCCTACGTGTCTATCTAATGGTGCAGTATGATGAAGTAGATTATAAAATGGAGTAGGGGGTTACTCGATGTTTGCCAGTCCTCTGCCTTGTTTGATGCAGGATGTCAAATATATATCCTTAAGGAGAATATGTTCATGCTGTAAGTTTGGTGAGCCTTCGTGCTACTAAACCGGAGGTGTCCCTGGCATACTGAGAAACAGGAGCTACAGGCTAATGTCCAGGAGGGAAGCGAGGGTTGCTCCTTTTTTAAGCAGAGGATTAGTGGGGTGAATTGTAATATAGACTCAGGTCTTACTTTTAAGCAGCCTGTAAGCATAGAGTGTATGCACAAGGAGTGGTGCATGCATTTGCTACCAGAAGAAGTGAAGAAAATAGGGAATTTGTTTTCAGATCTATAAGTGATGTTGAAAGTCCAGGTTTCCTGCAGGTAGCCTGCAGTTATAGGCATTGCCTACCATTCCTCTGCCTAAAGCTTGCTTTTTAAAATTTATTTATTTTTATACCTTTCTGTAGTATTTGATAGCTCTTTAGTCAACTTTTGTTATATTTCTGAGGATAGACTTTTGAAGTTTTATGAGTTATACACCTATATGAACTAAAATACAGATAATTCTTGAATTCCCTATGCAAAGCCAAACCTGTGCAGTTAGCACTATAGCTTAGCTCCAGCTGGCTAAGATTGCAGTTAGCACTATAGCTCAGCTCCAGCTGGCAAAAATTGCTGTATTTATGTGAATTCATACCGTATGTTAGAGTTCCTATTTTCCAGCTTTATGTTGCATCTTTAATAAGTTCTAGCTGTCTTCAGTTCATAAATAAAAGACTGTCCTTTCTTTTGCAGACAGGAGCACCAGTTACAAATTACAGTAGCTGAATCCTGTTACACTGTAAATCAATTGTAGGGAAATAGATTTTCAAGTATTCACTAACCAAATCAGCTTATTTTGTTTCACTATATTGTTGCATACACTGGCAACATCATTAAATAGGAATTAGCCTGTAGCCTTGAAACTCCTACTGTTTAATTTGTAAGTGCTACCTTCCTGTGGTATTTTTTAATGCAGCCTAGGCAGTGTTTTATTCTTTATTCCTATCAGTCGTGGTAGAGCTGCTAATTTGCCGTCTCTTTCTTTTCTATATGGAGCTCCATATCTTGGTTGCCTTACATTTCAGTAAGGCTGCAGTTCTGCAAAGAGGCCAAGGGGTAAGATCCTGTCCCCTCCACTAGGTTTTCATTGATCTCCATGGCATTCTGTGTGTGAATAAGGATCTGCCTAACTCCTTTTACAGAATCAGACCTGGATCTTACCCTTGGAATATAATTTGGGCATTGTAAGTGAATTTCCTTTTTATAGAAGGACAGATCAGAGGCTGCCTTTGCAGCTGATACATAGGTAGCTCTGTAGGTCCCCTACAGAATGTTGCAGTGTGGTATCTTACATGCTGTGATCCATAGAGGGGGTAAGCATTATCACTTCCTCAATCCAAACTGCTCTATAAATTAGCCAGGGTTTCAGTGTTTTAAAAGCTCTCTCTGTGGTGGGTGTGTGTATATATATATATACACACACATATACATGTATACACACATATGTTATAAAATGTAAGAAATGCAGTTCATTATGTCCTCTGTCTTTTGGAGTTCATTTCATAATTTACATTTTGTATTTTATATGCAAATGACTCATTGTACTTTAGAAAGGGAATATATTAATTTGATTAATTTCTTACCTTATTTAAATCTTATGAAATGTCACCTGCCATTCAATCTACACACCAGTTATAACAAAACAACAAACATTAGAGAGAGGTGAAGCATTAAATTTCTCCTAATCACAAGGCAGATATGACAGGTCTCAGTTTATGCACACAGACATTGCTGAGTGTGCTGAAAATATGGAGATATTTTTTCTCCCTTCACAAAACTCATTAGAATAAAACATTTGGTTTTAAATGTGTAGCTAAAAACATTTGTTCCTGGGTCACGGAAAACAAACACAGGGTTCTATAAATTTTCTGGTGAGACTGTGAACTAGATTTCATTTTTTTATAGATAGAAACAAAAGATAAATGAAGTACAGAATATCTTGAAAGTTTGGTGGTTTTGAGGTTTTTTTGTTTGGTTGGTTTTGTTTGTTTGTTTGTTTTTAAGGTTATGCTTTCCTCTGGGCTTTTAGAATTTTTTTTTTTTTTCCTGAAGCCTGATGTCTATTGAGAAGAAATAAATTCCTTCATGCCTTCATTACATAGAAAAGTAAGGTATTCTATCCTCCTATGTTTCCCAGGGCATCCAGTGGGTAGCCTGTCAGTTCCATTACTACAAGAAGGCTTCTCCCAACTGTCGTTAGCCATCCCTCATGCTTTGCTGTAGAATGTCTGTTTGAAACCTTTTGGATTTATCTGTTTTTCTGTGAAAGAAGAGTATTTTTAAGTGTTAGTCCAGTATTTAGGGCTTAAAGGTCTAATTTCAGTTTAGCATACTTGTTTGAGACTGGGCAGATAAACTATTCTATGCCAAAGCTTTACTTACTATGACATAGATAATTACAGCCTTCCTAGGAATTTTGTGAAACATAATGATTTTTAATGTTTTCAAATTAGTTTGCTTTTTTCTAATGCAAGTCATGTACAATTCTAGTATAATAATATTATTATTATGATTGGTTCTTTACTCCATTGGAGGCTTGCAAATAGATTTCTTATGGTGTTAGGCCTCACTTGTATCTCCTGTTGAAGACATTTGCATCTCCAAATGTTTCCTGAGACTGGCAAAGCACAACATGAATTAGCACTTAAGCTTCATACATGCATATGTAGATTTCTGACCACATATAAAACATAGGTGCTGACTGAAACATTCTCAGTTTTTTTGAGAAAGTGATTCTAGGTTTGAGTGCTTTGTGCATTATTTTTTTCTGGAACAATTTACTTATATCACAGAAACTATGAGACAGGTTAAAATGACCTTGATAGAAAAAATGTAATATTTTCTTAGTTAAATATGCATTTTAAAAAGTATACTTCAAAAACTATTCCATATGAAAGTAATGTCTACCTAGATTAATAGTTTTATTATTAATGGCTTTAGACTATATTATATCATTTAATTGATGTTTATAAATAGCTTCCTTCCCTGTGGTTATGAAATATAGCATTTACTAAACTTCTTCTTTGATGGAATTTACATATGGCACATCATGATGATTAAAAGCCAGCCGTCTTTTCACAGCATGGCAAGAAATAGGATTTGATTTATCTTCCTTGCTCGCCTACCACTTGCTGTGACTGTACTTTTGAAATTTTAATATTCTCATTTCTCAAAAGGAGCTTGTTATGTAAAGTATTATGTAAATATCTTTTATGCTTTGTTTTTGGCTTTCTATTGTAAAAAATAGTAATTTTAATGTGACGAGCAAATAAAGCAGGAAGGTGGGAATGAAAAGTGTTCTTAGCCAGATTTTTGTCAAAAGAAGCAGATTTCTGCTTCAAAATATGAAAGAATTTAAGTACAGTGTAATATGAACAGTGTGTATTGAGTCCCTTTCATATGAACTGTTTAACAATTGATGAATGAATGGCTGGAAATGTGTCATTTCTAGATTTCTGTTCCTAACCTTTTATAGATTAGTGCAAGCACAGTGTGGTGTTCTAAGACAAAGAGCAGAGCACAAGCCTGTTGCATGTGGGCAGACAGATCTCTTCTTCTACCCTCCTTCCTCACGCTCCCCTCTTGCAACTGCCTCCCCAGTAACAAGTATGGTGCAAGGTCCAGACCTCAGGCTAGTCAGGCTGTGACGTGATTATCTTTATGGGATGGAGATGCAACAGCATGTGTCTGCTACAACAAACTATATTTTGAAAGAGTAGGGATTGTGTATTCCTGTTGCATCTGCTCAGACTTTAACACTCTCCCTTTTAATGCTGGCCTTCCCAACACAAGAGATTTGATCAAGGTGTTCTTCAAAATTCTGTGCCATGCTGGGAAAGTCTAGTATAAACCTGTTGTCTGTCACCTTCTAGTTCTTTTTAAGCAATTAAGCACCTGCTGATTTACTGAGGTTACACTAGGATTTTTACTTTGATTTTTCTCCATATTTTAGCTTAGTTCTTTTTTTCTGTTGTTCGGTTCAACAAGGGAGCTAAAACTAATTTGGCTGGCCTCCTTTCCCCTCCTTGTGAGACAGCCTGTGCCTACTAAACCCCTGTTTCTTAGTAGAATGAAAATAAAGACAAATTAAATGTACTCAGCACTATGGTTTAGAAAACTGAATACAAAACTAAGTACAAAATTCAAATAGAATATTGTCTAAAACTACACACAACAGAGAGAATTAACTAACGCCTGTACCAAAGGTTTGAAACAGGAGGTGCATGGTAGGTGGTTCATATCAAATACAGCGAACCCACAGAGAGATTGGGATTTTTTTTTATTGGGTGGTGTTTTTTTAAAAAGCGCCATTTCCCTTGCCAATGTGTCTACCTCCTAAAAAACTTGCAAGGCATTTAATGTGCAGAGAAAGAAGGAATAAGTATACCAAGGCCAAAAAAGGTATATATAGCTCTGACAGTTTGAACTGGTGAATGTGAAGAAATTATGTCCTCTATACAAAACAATCCTACTTTGTTACACTATTAGAAAATAAGAGGAAGCAATCATATCCCTCTCCTAATTTTTAATAGAATATTTCATACACTTGTCAGTTTTCTTTGCCAGTTTTTAGAAATGAGTATGTGAAAATGAGTAATTATCAGTTCTAAAAATAACAGATAAAATCATTCCAGAAGTGGAGCCCTGCTGGGGCTGTAAAGCTGGTTATGATAGGGTCTTTCTTGGAATGCTCTCAGGTCCTGCCCCATGAGAAGTTGTACGTCCTTAAATCCTGTTGGAACTGAATGGTAAAAAGGATTAAATGTTCTGCAAGGCAGAATAAGTGACTTCCTGTCTCAGCAAGAATAAACATATAAAACTAGTGCAAAATGTATTTTTCTTGCTCTGTGCATTGTTATAAATGCTATTTGTTGTGATAAACAATATATACAAATAGATTGTAACCACATTACCACGACTGAAACTTGTTTTGCTAGCTATAGGAGAAAAAAAATGAGGATTAGGTAGGACTTCTTGGGATTTAGTTTATAAACTGTAAACTGTGGCAAATCTCCATTTAAATAATTCTGGAAGGAAGCATGACACTCCTGAGTTTCAAATTTAGAATTTTCTCTCTTGCTAGCTGGGCCTGCAATAGTCAACTCGCAGTGTTTCCAAAAAACTGTTAAACAACAGGCTGCTCTGTCTTGAGTACAAAAGGCTTCCAATTTCTAACATGGCGATTTCAGACACTCTGGATATTTTTATTCTTTATCGTTTCAACTACACGGGAGTATAGAAGTCAGTAATTAACCAAGAAAATATGAGGTGAACTATTCAAATAATTAAGTACCAAATAGATTGCAATTTATTATTTGTCTTTAACACACACTTTAAATCACAGTGAAAACTTCATCAAACTATTGTTTGTGCAATGGGAAATTATATGAGACAGGTGTCATTTAAATACTTTTCTGTATCCAGAGGATACACTATAAGGAAAACAAAACAGTATAAATGATTTATGGCTGAAATTTCATAGCCCTGAAAGAGTGTTGCAGCAAAGAGAAAATGCATTTTTTTTGTCTCCACTGTAGTTTTATAGGATGAGCTGAAGAACATTCAATTTCTGTGCAGGTATTTTAAAAGTTGTTATATAATGCTAATATTTAAGCTGGGATAAATATCTTTTTATTCCAATCATACATTAATTTTTGTTGAAACATAAAAACCAGCTTATCTTTGTCTTGCAGAACAGAGTATAATTTGTATTTACCATTACTGAGGAATGCTGTAATTATGCTTGTGAAGATTAAGACGCTGATGAAAAATGAGGGGCCTTTTCATTGCACATGCCAGGTAGGGCATAGACTACACAACCATGCTTATGTTGCTCCACTGCTGATCTCAGACATGCCCTGTTCTAATAGAGAATTTCTGTGGCTGCTTGCCTGATCTTCTACTAAGCAGAAACCGTTGCTGCAGTGTGTCTGATAATTTTGTGCTTTTGTACATAGGAAACAATAAAGTATGTATGTGGTCTCATGATGGCAGGAATAGTAACAAACAGATGGTTTCAGTTTATCCCTACAGTGGGTACCCAATGAGCAGAAGTGAGTTATATTTTGTATTGTTCTCATAAATCTGTTTCACTGCACTTATTCAAGATGTGACTAGGTTCAGAATAACAGTAACAAAATCTGTATAAACAAAGCTAAAAAAAAAAAAAAGAAAATACTTCTGTGTCTAATTTTGAATTTGTTAAATGATGGTTAGATACAGGCGGTGTTTCTCAGAACACCTGTATAATGCTATTAAAATAAGAATATTGCCTAGCTTCATCGTAGTATGGATTCTGACACTTGAATGTATCCCTCATGTGTAACAAAATGTTTTTTATTTAATTGCTTTTCATTGGGATTGAAGCATTGAGTGTTGTGACCTTGCAGATACTTGGTACAACCTGAGATGCTTAGGTAAAATGAAACTGATTTAGCCTATGGCTCAGCTTCAAGTCAAATGCATGCCAAAGAGACTAGTGCTCTAAGAAAATTCATAGCAGAGAGCTTTGTACAGACTAACTAAGCATTTAGTGGTTGGGGGGTGCGTTAAAACTCCTACAGTTCTCATTTTTAAATAAACTTGTAAGACACCTAGAATTGTTTAAAAGGTAGAGAGGAAAGAAGAAATAGACTTATCCTACTTTTGGAAGCATGTGAGATACTGTTATAGTTGCTAGCAGTTGTTGCATCTAAATCAAGGTTATTTCTACCAATTTGTCATAAGAGTTTTGCATTGCAGGTTTTGCAGTTTATGTGGACCACAAAAATGCACCTTATGTGCAAAGCAAGGAATTTATTGTTACTCTAACTGAAATCTTAACAGTCTAATCAAATAGTTGTTATTATTTGAGCTCTGTTACATACCAATAAAGTAGAAGAACAATATTACAGAGAAGGTCTCAATAATAGTACATTTAAAATTGTTACATACACTTCATAATATCTTCCTCTTTGCTCTGATGTTATACTTACGTTCCAGTTTCTCTCTGGGGCCTCAAGAGCTTCAGTCATGCTCAGGTAGGAATGGAGGTAAGAGTGGGTTGCAATGAGTCATCAGCATCCTAAGTCCTTTACTAGGGTGAGTATGTTATAAATGCTTTATTTCCCCCTCACTCTAGGGTTCCTTTGAGGCTGATTTAACATCTTGTTGTAACATGCTGTACACCTTGCTCTTTCTTCACTGGTTTACAGTCCCACATTACATCCTAGATGGTATGTTTTACAAATGTTGGATGCTTATTCTTGTCTCTCTTACGATCCAGCTCCCAAGGTTGCATCCTTTAGTGACCAGTACTTGACTACTGAAGATTTTTCTACAGTCCCGGGTCTTCCATCTGTACTTTGAAGGTCTCTGCTATCATTTCATGCCTGCATTTTTATGCTAGATTAATAGCTAGCTTGCTATATGCAGGATAACAAGTCGCTACTGTTTTCCATTAGTTATAAAAATATATCAAAATTCTAATAACGGTGGGGTTTACACCACACCATTGTACAAAGCTAAGCCAAATTAGGTCAGGTGAGAGTTACCTGATAATTAGATACTTGCTGTTACAGCTTATTATGCTAAAATAATGCTCTAGGCAAGCTTAAAACAAGTCTAGACAAAAGCTGACAAGTCCTTATCTTGAGGCCTTATAGAGTTAGTACAAACCTTGTGATCTGTTATTAACAGTGGCGACAACTTTATTGGATTAGAGCAGTGCACAGCAGCTTAGTGACTTGAAGCCAGTGTTGCCATTCAGTATTACTGATTATATGATTTCATCATGAAAACACATAATTAGATTTTTTCCTTCTCTCTGTTTGCAATTTTTGGTGTTGTTTTGGAATTCCGGATTGTATTAGCATTGTTCCTATCCTATTCTGAAAACACTAGATAGGAACACAACCCAGGAATATACCTGCTGTGTTTAAATATTTTGGTGGTAGGTTTGGTTTTGTTTTACCTTAAATTAATAGATTACCAGTGAAATCATGGTAGTGATACCTTGAAAAGGTAGGCTCTCCGTGGAGCCTGAAAAAAATAATTGGGTATTCGAGGTAGCCTTCACAGTGGTTTCAGTTGCCTCAAGCTGACTGTCAGTTGGGCTAAAGCCCTCCTCCTTCTCCCCCAAAACCACCCTCTGTGGAATTTCTCTAACATGCTTAGCAAAAATACCAAAACAGAATCCTAAAACCAGCTTTCACTAACACAGAGTTTAAGTTGCCCAATGATATCACATGCCTTTTCAGGATGTGTAGTTCAATAAAACTCAACATGAGGAGGAAATAAACACGCAAAGGCAATAGGTCCTTACAACTTTAATTCTGTGCCTCTTGAAGTTAATAGAAAATACCTGTGAGCAATTTGGCCACTTCTGTGTGAGGCATTCCAGTACAGCATGGTGGGGGGAATTACAACAGCTTGGCAAAGCACGATGTGATATAAAACACCTGGGAGGGCTATGCCCTCAGGCTCAGTGCCTTGTATATGGTCAGTATGAAAAGGTGTATGCCCCCTTAAGAGAAGTTCATTAGCTGCTTTTCACAGCTGTTTTGTGTATGTTGGGCCAAGGGCTGAGCCAGTTGTCATCTTAAGGGATTGCTTGCAATATATCTGTATGTTCTGGAGGTTTAATGCTTGGTAAGTGAAATTATAGATTTAGATGGATTATGTGCTTATGAAGCTGTAGAATGGGAAAAATACTTGGAAAATATCTTTTCTGTGGAGTAGGCTGGAAATGAAAGATGACTGAGGGAGGAATTTAACATAGAGGACTGCAAAAATAGAGGAATATTAAAATAAGGAGTCCTAAAGAAAAGTAATAGTGTTAGAATTAAATTTTATAGTACAGATATATAGGTGCTGAATGGTGATTTGTTGGTAACTTAGGAGATTGGTAAATTAGGAAAAAACAAGAGAGAGTACTTTTTCAGATTATTCAAATTGAAACTGTTGTAACCTGTTGCTACAGAGTATGGTGGATGGCCAAAATGTGGATGCATTGAAAAAATATAAAACAGACAATGAAAATGAAAACTGTCAAGGGTTTCTCAACAGAAAAAGAGTGTCCTTGGTTGTGTGTAATCCTTAGACCTCAGACTACGTGAAAGCTACTAGAAGCTATGCTATTCTTGCAGTCTTCCCCTCTGTATCTGCTTGCTACTTGTTGGTATCAGAGCCTGACAGTCCCTTGTTCACAGGAAGGAAAAGTTGAGATGCAGCCAGCTATTCTGAAAGGAGCCTAGATATCTGTCCACCAAGAAGAAGAAAATGTAGACCTTAAGATTCTCCACTCTTTTTTTCTTAACCCATATTTACACTGTGTTCCAGGCTTTATTTCTTAGTCCTTATTCCCTCTCCATAGAAGCCTCACTCACCATTTAGTGTTGTCTCTAGTTTCAGCTTTATGAAATGTGGGTATAGAGCTCCCTTCCTTTTTTGCCTGCCTACGTCCAAATGTTGGTCTTACTCATAACTGTATAAATGAGAGCTATGTTATTGCAAATAACCTACTTAAAATTATCCATGATTTGTTTGAAAAGAAACAGTGTGGGCCCCTTGGTTTAGAAAAAAGACATTTGTGAAGTAGGCCAGCATTCCCCGAAGAACAAGAAGGAATCTTTCTGCTAGGCTTTTAAAGTGCTTTCACAGGGGCTGAAATCTTTAGCTGGGTTTCAATCTTTGGTACCTGTTGCAAGATTAATGAAGGGGGTTTCCATTTCATTTTAGAAATGACTGCCAAAGGTAAGTCTTGGATAGAAATTTTTTTTTAAGTAAGCTGGAACACATCAATGCATGTAGGTTGAAGCAATTTATACTATAAACTTTTATGCAGCAGCATTGAAAGCGGAAGAATTTTGAGGCATGTATTTTATTTTCTGTTCTGCCATGGGCCGCCTTCTTTTGGTAATTAGCTGAATCTATCTCCCGTAATCAATGAACTTGTTAAAGAATAATTATCCACATCTGTGTTTTTAATGTACTTTGAGTTACTTGTGTGTTTGTTATAGGTGCACAGTATTGATGTCTGTACTATATTAAACACAGGAAAGTTAAAAGCATGAACTAGTCTTTATTAATAGACAGTGTTTTAACTGTATCGGACAGGGATTTCACTGTCACCAGGAGAGCAGAAAAAATCCTCCAGTACAGCAATTAGGTAACAAGGCATCATTACTGTATGTTTTGGTGCTGAGAATTACAATTTAGACAATTATTATTAGAGGAATAAATTATACTGTAGGAGTTAACTTGTCAGTTGCATGTGCAGCATATTACTTATGCTTATTACTTATACCGAAAATAAAGCAAGAAGGAGCGATAGATATCAAGTTAACAAGTTGGTTGAAAATATAAATTGGTGTATATTTAGAGATGTATGCAGAGATTTTGTGTGTTCAGCTAAGGCACAAAGCTCATCTAATTAACCCCCTTCTACAGATGATGTGTGTGAACTATCAAATGATCGGCTGTAAATGAAAATACTAATCCATCAAATAAAAGGCCTAATTTTCTAGACAAACTTTTTTCCCACCCTTGCTAGCTGTCATTCACAGCATGCACAGACAGGCATGTCTGCCAGTGCTGACAAAGCCCCTGTCTGTGTGGAAAAATTGATAGGAAGGTCAGGATTGGCTGTATGGTTTTGCAAAGTGATTCTTAAGTGTTTGGACTCCTGCAAACTTGTAACAAGTTAAGGTTTATAAATGTTGAAATGTTATAACTGTTGAAAAGTTTATATCAACCTTGACAAATAACTTAGTCTTTTGTTTGTGAAATTATGAAATGTTAATTAAATCTGCTGGTTTAAGGTATCTGTAAATAAAGGAAAGCACCTTTTCAAAATCAAGAGTATGTACTAATCTTGAATATACTTGATTACCAGTCTCGCAAGTTTGAGCGTGGAGTTGGAGCCCAGTGGAAATTACTTGTGTTAACCAGTGTTATTTCTGTTCCCCATTACAGAGATCTAGAGGTTTGCAGAGTCTGTTCTCTCATGTGATGTGGGGCACGTCATTAAAAGCAAGTGTTTCGGGTAGCTGGATTTTTTTTTGTGTGTGCTTTTTGCAAAGACAGAGCTCTAAGAGCTCCTCAAGATGTATTGCTACTGGGCAAAGTCACTGCTGGAGGTACCAAGTATGTCTTTGTTGAACTTCATTGTTAAGCGTAATCTTTAACGATGGGTTTAGTATGTTGTTACGCCTTTTTCTCATAGCTCACACTTGTTTTTAAATTACTTTTTTTTTAATAACTCATGTCTAGTGACAAAGATAGCTCTGAGTAATGGCCATGATATCCCTTATATAGGGGGCATGTGCATTATTCAGAATCAAGATATCTGCTACCCACTGGCTTATGCTACCCACTGGCTTATACTACCCCCAGAACTCTTCAGGGAGATCCAGTACTAAGCCTAAAAGGGTCTGGTCCTGGTGAGCAACATAGTTTGCCAATGCAACTGAAATCTTGCTGAAATAGGGGTTTCTCCACAGCCTGACAGAATAATAAAATTTTGGGCTTGATGCTCAAGTCCCTGCATCAATCTGCGTATGCCTCCTCATTTTCTGGTTCCCAGGAGCTCTCCCTTTGCTTCTCTGCTTAGCATCTAAGTTTTCAATTGAGTCCTTTTGCTTCATTTCTGCAGCCTGTGCCTCCAGAGTTTTCTGGCCTGATTGCCCACTTACACATCTCATCAGACATACAGTACTGCTGACACCACTTTTCATAGCATTTTCTTCTGACTATGTCACACCCCTCTCTGCCCCCCTATTCTAGGCTTTGGTTTTGCCATGCTGTGATTTCACATGTGAACACGTCATCACAAGTTTGGTACATCTGTTCCTTTTCTCTCTCCTCCCTGCTTATGTCTGTGGCAATCTTAAGTGAAACTTAAGATGATAACTGCTACTTCCATGAGGGGATTGCTGATGCGTATTAGTTGCCAGTATCATCTAATCATAACGGACTGTAAGAAGAATGACTTTGTATCAGCTGTGCAAGCATACATAGTTACTGCTTGTCCTTCCTTGTACTTGCTTACTCACCTGTCCTTACTTCTGCATGCCCTTTGCTTATTTATGACCACTTGCTGTATATTGCCGTTACAACAGATTATAGTCTATTCAGGGTATAAACCTGTGTTTGTACATCTGTTAGCACAATAAGGATATAGACCTGATCAGAACTGTGTGCACTTACAGAATGCAATCTTGAAGGTAATTCTTTTAGGCCATTTTTCTCAGCAAGATATTGAGTGAATAAGTAAGTCAATTATTTTTGTTTCCCTTGATGCATTTTTCAGCTTCTATAATCTTTAACCGTATAAAAAAAAAGGGGGGGGGGGGGGCGGGGGGGAGGAAGCCATCCAGAAATTGAATATGCTTTGGAATTGCACGTCAAGATTTTGATAGTCACAGTAGACAGGAGAATATTTGAGTAAATCAGACCTCAGTTGGCTTACATGGTGGAGGGAAAAAAAAACAGCACAAAACAACAAACATTTAACCTGCTTGTTATGCTAAAGAATTGACAGGCATATTAAAACAGAACTTAACATTTACTTTTTATTAGGCAGCAACTAAAAATGTCTAGTGTTAAATGTTAATAAAAATAATTTTTAGAAACTTTTCAAAATTATTTTTTGATAAAACCCCATGGCCTAGTCTCATTGAAATGTTGCTGATGGCTTGACCAATTGTTCATATAAGTTCAGTAAGTATTTTTACTCTCTGACTATCTCAAGGTATTTGCTACACTCCAGTGCCCAGCAGCATACTAGTGCAGCTCCAGATATGACTGATAGGAGCTGAAAATTGGTTACAATGAGTTTCATCAATTTAAAGAAACTGGTATTATGCCCAACAACAGAGGAACGTAAATTGACAGCTATCATTTCAGCTATAGGCCATTCAGCTGCTGAACAACTTAACTCCTGGAGAAATTATTTTTTTCTTTCAACTGGCTTTGCTTACAGTTTTAAGTATTACGAGAGTGGAATACATTTCTCCAACTCCAGTTTAGCAGAAGCACAGCATAAAATAAGTCTCTGTTAGATTGACAAGTAAAGTTGCCAAATAAAACCATTATGTGGAAGACAGCAGACCTGTGCAATTCTAAGTAGCAAGGCTCCTATGTGCTTAAATGGCTTTGGGGGTTCTTTCTGGTTTGCCGTATGTGTTGAGAACTTTTTTTTTTTTTTTTTTAAGCTGAGGCTGTCAGTTCTGGAACTGAATTTAGGATTACATTATCCACCATGTCCTTCACTAGGTTCCCACCCAAGCCTGTAAATGAAGGGTAATTTGTTGCCTGTGAAAATGTCCAATGTTGTTTGTAACCAAAGGGAACTTTTAAGGCTTCAAAGTGGTGGTGGCTAGATCAGGAGGAAGAATCAAGCTGTGATGTTATGTATAATGTCTTATGTATCCAGTGTTATCCTATATGAACCATGAGAGTTTAGGACCACCTAAATACTGTATGTGTGATATTTCTACTTTTGTTCATTTCTTGAAAGACTTTGCAGGAGATATGGCACATTCTGCTTTACTTATTCGTAAGATCAATATAGAATACATAACATCTTTATTTTACAAAAGCAACATATAGTGCCTTTGTCTATTCCCATGTTTGCATTTTTTTTTTAATTTTTGGTTTGTGTTTCATTTATTATTACTTTTCCACCTGGAATGTCAGGGACAGAAGCAGACTGACTTTTTTTTTTTTGTTCTATGCTAAGGCTTTGTCTGTAATGGGTAGATCTCTGCAGCTTTACTGAATATACTTGCTGTTGAATGTAAAAATGAATCTTGCATTGTAGATATGGCCAGAATGCAATTGACAATTAATGCAATGAACGTAAATCATGCTGATGTAGTCCCTCATATTTTATTAAAATCTTAGATAAAAGGATTTAATGAGTACTTGTTTTAAAATTATCAGTGTGCACTATTAAAACCAGGAAGTTCTTTTAGAAAGAATTCAATACTAAATCGGCTTTCATCGAAACAGTGAAAAAAAAGAAAATCAATTATAGCAATGATATTATCTTTCAAGTATGTCCAATAAAGTCAGCTAATGGATATAATTTATTCTTTATGGAATTACTCTTTAAATGTACTGGAATACACTTAAACACAGGAAATACTAAAGCAATTAAAATTTCAAAGCAATTAGGATTTCACTTTGTATGAAGATTCTCAGTTTATGAATGCATAAGCAGCCTAAACTGGAATTAGAGTTCTACACAAGAATGCGTGGATTTTTGTTCTCCTGAAAGAAAAAAATCTGTAGCTTCCACTTTCTTTGCTTGACTGAAATGTCCTTAATTATTATATACTGCCTGAGGTAATAGATTTTGAAATTTTTTTCAACTTGCACACTTCTCAGTCTTCCTAACCATTCCCTGAAATAATGCAATGGACACGTGTACTTATCAAAATATGTCAGCCAGTAAATTACTTAAACATTTTGCAGTTGTTTCTCCTTGCTCCATCCCATATCTCTTTTTCCAGGTGAATAGTGAGTAAGGTGAAATTAGGTGCCCTCTGCTTGTACCGATTATGTTTGTACTGGAGGCTTATATTGACATATCCTACTTATTTCCCTGTTGTGTGGGAGGATGTCCAAACTGATTTTTTGCTTACCCCCTATTTGACATATTTTCTAGAAAGAAAAACAGTTTTATTAGGAAGCGCTCAGAATTAAGATGTAACATGAAGTGACCGCTACCCAAACACTCTTGGAACCTGATATTCTATTGTACGAACAAGAAGGACAGGTAGTAGAAAGGTGAAGTAACAGCAGAGAAAAATATTCAAAGCAGTTTGCGGGGTAGGAGGTATTGAAAAATAATAGGGAAGAATCCGGGAAATGAGACAAGCTCATTAGGCTGTAAGCAGGAGTACAATGGTGCAACTTCCCTTTTCACTTCTTGTTTGTATGTTCATACTTACAAACATACATCTTTATGAGTATAAACAGATTACAGTAGATGTCCTTCCCCTCAAGCAGTGAAGTCCAAAATTAATGAAAACATTAGTTTTTATTATTTTATACTCTGATGACAATATACATATCATTGTCACTTATACATAAGTCAAAATGGCAAATACACATAATGGAAATGTATTAGCTTAACTTTTTCATTCTTCTGCTGGAATATATCACTGCTGCCACTTGATTCCTGAGAGCCACACAGCGGCCTTGATACCTGTTTATGCATAGAAGTTTGCCTGGAGATGTACAAATCGAGATAGGCATTGACATTTCCAGCCTTACAAAATTGCTGCTGTGTGTCAATGAGAATAGATTTTGACCTAGTTTCTAAGAACATACTTAGTCCAGTGAAACAAGGTTTTTATTCATGAATACACTTCATCACTGTTCAAGAAATACGTACAGGCTATTTGGTTGATACTACTAGCTTGCTTATCCTTGTGTAGTTTTATAACATGCTGCTGTCTGCATGAATCGTGTGAATCTGGGGGGGGCAAGGGGGAAACAAAATTGCAGTAGATAGGTGTCTCTTTTTTCTTTCCTTTTTTTTTTTTTTTTTTACTTATTTCAAAGTATTTTTTATTTTCTCTACCCATGTTCTGCAACACAGATTACTTGTCAGATAAATTATAGTACCTTTCCAGGCTGTAAAGCAACAAGAGTGTAATGCAACAAGTTATTGGAGAGAAGTTTGTAATCTGTCCCATAGTTTTTTCCTTTTGCTTCACAGTACAGTATTACTAATACTCTATCCTAGCATTACAAATAATGATAATTAAAAAAAAAAAAAAAGACAAAAGTAGTCTAGGTCAGATAAGGCAAAACCAGGACTCTGAATGTCGCTGTGGTTTAATGTCTCCCACCCTTCAGCCCTTGAAATGGTAAAATCAACAGGCAGGAAATTTCTGTACACAGCAATTCTCTAGGGATATGATTCTGCGTTATTGGATATACCCTTTCTCCACCCGGGATCCTCAGTATGGAATGCTCCTCTAACAATGAACTCTTATGTTATTGCTGCCAATGATTTGAGGGATTGGTTGGTTGGTTACTTTTCTTAAACAAAAAAGAGGAGATCTTTACATCTCTTTTTGTTACAATATCCTAATAGTTGGTCAGGCAAAACATCCAGGATTCAAGCCTTAACAGATGATACAGGTAGTACTAGACTGTGGCCACTTAAATAGTTTCTCTACATTCAAGGGTCATTGTGGAGGAAAGAAAAAAAGATTATAATGGTCACCCCTTGAACTGTGCAACCAGAGTGGTGAGAACGTGGATTTCTATTGCTGCTCCAATGTCTAGTTATCTGTTTTACGTTGAGTATTCTTACAGCTGGATGAACTGGCCATAGCAGTGTTAGAATAGAAATGAGCAGTTGTCACAGCTTGTAGAGCAGCGCCTGTTGAGGTTGCTTGGTAAAAAGTATCTTTATATTGCAGACTGAACTCTTCAAAAGGAATGGGTAGCACACACCAAGTTCATGAATCTCAGTGAGGTCTTGCTGTGAGCTAGATACTGAATTATTGAAAGCCTTAGGATGTGTGCAGTGCTCCTGGGCTTCGAGTCACCAAACTTCTGCAGAGTATGTGGAAGGGAGGAAGATGGATTACTTCTAAGTAGCTTTCTTACCATCAATATAGTCTCTTGTAATTCTCTGCTCACTGTTCCTTACTTCTGTGTTTACGTGTCTGCTGTCCAAACACTGTGGAAAGGCAAAAGTGGAAGTCTCACCTCACCAGATATCATTGTACAAGATCAATGAAATTAATTTAGTTAGAATTTTAAACAGGTAGGATATATAGTTTCTGATAAAGCTTTTTTTTAAATATATGGTTTGTTAGCTTTTTGGGGAGTATGGTTCATACGAGCATTTCTAGAGAAAGCAAAACAAAATAAGTAAAAGATATGATTGGATAAAATAGAATTGTTCTTCTGTTTCAGTAGGCTTAATATTCTGCATAATATCTTTATTTTTAGTATCTGCAGTAAAACATATAATTAAACTGAAAGATATTTACAGTGTCTCATGTAGTGTACAGATGGCATCTTTACCCCTATCCGTATTTCTTGTCCTTTCAAGGACATCCCTCTAGGTCTGTTGCCACCATAGGAACCAATTCATTTTTGGAATGAGGTGGTCTTTAAAATGTAATTTTATAAAAATAAACAAGATCTCATGAATACAAAATGTTTGCCAGAAACTAATTTTCTTCATTTTTCATTCAAATAATTTTTCTTCATTTTCTAGCCAGACCTGTTTGTAAAGGCCAAAGAAACGATTGTTAACTGTACATGATATATAAGAGTTGGATAGAACTAGCATCTCTGTCTTGGCTGTGGAGTGTTTTGGCCCTAATCTTTCAATGAATTCCAAATAGATAGACGACTATTTCCCCACAGTAGAAAATGAACCTCGGGGAAAGTGAGGTCGAGTTACTTACAGCTCATTACTGCGTTATGTTTTTTGTGCATGTGTGGCTTAGCAACGTTGGTTTTACTTTCTTTCTCTTTTATTATCCTGTGATGATATGGTAATAAATTCTAATGGCTTGAGCCTCCAATATCCTAAGGCTACTCTCAACTGTTTTTAGGAGAACACAGGTCCTTGACTTGAATATGACTTCAGTTAAGTGAGGAAACGTAGGATGCAACAGGAGGAGCAGGCAACCTGTCTTATAATAGACAAATATTTAGTAGCTAAAGCTCTGTAACCCATAGAAGAAAGATGTTTTGAGCTGTGTTCTGGTCTGCAAATGTTCAAAGTGACAGAGAAGACCAAAAATTCATGACTTTCTAAAAGGGATTAAATCTTATCCATAATATTTTGAGTTCATGTCGCACAAGGTGCAAAGACACAGTAGCAAAAAGGCCATGAGTATCACAGAAGACTTGCTGGGCCTATGAGAAGTTTTTGTTTTGACCAGTGATAAAATGCTGAACAAGATAAATAATTGCCAAGGATAGATCAGCAGACCTATAATGTTGGGTGGCAGGGGAAGAAGGATTCAAAATTTTACATCCTCTGAATCTTGTACCTGCCAAATGCATCACATGCCTGCTGGCTCCAGTAAAAGACCAAACACCACACATAAAAGAAACCTCTAAGGGCAGAATTATCCAAGGCAGCAACATAAGGAAGTATGGCCAAATAAGTGATGAAATAATAATTTTTAAAAAAAATAATCTTTTTAATTTGTGCCACGAACTCTCCCCAACGATTCTGTTTTATGTATTAAACTGCTTTTCCAGTTCTGACAATGTCACTGGTGAAGAAAACAAAGTGCTGTCAGACACTTTATTAATACTGAATACATCTGTAATAATCAGTGTACTCTCAGTGAATGGCTTAGCACATAGCTTCTATTTTCTGGAACAGTGTTCTCTGACCTTGTTGGAGGTGCGGTTGCTGCTGATGTAGGAATAGACCCAGTACACTATATATTCTTTTGCCCTTCTGAATAATTTAATTTTTGATTAAGCAGAGTTTGTTAAATCAGCTAGGCTTGTTATGTGAATGGCAATGAAGTCCTATTTGAAGAAAATGAGTCTCTTTATGCTGAAAGAAATTATGGTACCAGGAGAAGAAATAATAAATCCACCAACTCTACCTGAATGCTTATGTTTGTGCATAACCATAGTACTGCAAAACTATTGAAAACTATTGAAAGCTTTGCTAGAGAACAGATTTCTCCCACTATGATTTTATGCATGCTATAGGAATATAGTTATTGAGATATAAAAGCACAACTCCCCCCACCCAAACCAGCCAAGCAGCACTAACAAATCTATTCAGCTTTCCTTCTTATGGAACTGTTCTGCTATCAGTTCTTAAAGAGAACTACCTTCAAATTTAAAGGAAACTTAGCACCACAAGCTGTGGTCTGGTCAGGAACTTTTAAGGTTAATGTCCTTCATGGCTGGAGTAAGTTGAAGACTTACTGTTGACATGGTCTTTTTCTCTCTCTCTCGAGAATTAACACTCTAAAAATAAATTGCCCATGCCATGAAATACAGAAAACCTGGGGATGAGCTTTAGTTAAACTCATGTCTGCATTTATTTCTTTGTTTAATGCTGCTCTGAACTGACCCACAACCTTGGCATAGATGTTTGCCCTTGTTACTGTTCTGTGTTTCACATATTAAGATTGTATTATGAGGTTGTGTATTTTTTTTTTCAACTGCAATATCAAATTATAGGATATGGCTTAGATTTTTCTTCTATAGTCATAATTTGCACCAGAAAGCTTTTTTGTAATATACTCCTTTAGACATTTAGTATTCGTACCATATACGTACCTCACAGGTGGTTTTGCATTAAACAGATTTTTCTTTAAATTTTATTGAAAATTTGTTTCGGAGAAAAAATGCACAGATGTTACTGGAATGAACACTACGTAGAAAGACACGTCGAAGAAGGGGTGGAGTTTCAGGCACTATAACTGCAGAACATGTCAGTATAATATGCATTTGTATATTTTTAATACATTTCTGCGTTTTCAGGATGGGTTATTATAGTTGATTCCGTTACACATTGATGCCGAGATGTTACTGTGACACTAGTGATGTTAGGCAGTGCGAGTGAATTTTCTGTGCATTGCAGCAAAGGCTAATGGTGTCTCTCTTCTCTTGCTATCCCCAGGCAGTCTTAGTGCACAGCAGTTCTGGGATCAGTACCTGACATGCCCTAGTACAAAGAGGGGTTAGGACCTCCTGCTGCTTCCCTTTCTTGATGTCCTTAGAGTAACAATTAGTTTATCCCAACAAAATTCCCTCCCAAGAACCATAAAGTAACACTGATCTTACACTGAAGCTAGCTCTGTTTTGCTTAAGAGAGGAAAGTGCAGCACTCCCGGAAGGGAGAGCGGAGGGAAAGACGAGATGTGGTTCACCTCCAGCTCTCCTGTTTCAGCTGACAAAATGGAGAGGCAAGGTAGGTGCAGCTAGAGATCAAGTGCCTATTCCCTGGCAGGGTCCTACTCACTGGTCTAAAGAATTATTTTTGTCTCTGGCAAAATGCAAAAACTTGCATCAGAGTACTGTTACTCATCGTATTTTCCCGAAACCTGAAATTTTTTGTGCCAAATTCAGGCTCTAAGTCTGGGAGAGAATAGATTTCAGTTTGTCTTTGTCATCTGTCAGGTGGCTGTCTTCATTATTGGTCCACAGGATTTCCTAAGTTGAATCCCCTTTCATCATTCCTGTTCAACTTCTACTTTTCTCCATCCTCAGTTAGTTTACTTTTATGGTGCTCTCTGAAAACAGAGAGAGACTGAGGGCACTCTTATCAATTTGGAATCACTTATAAAATGTGGGTACAGCAGATGGAAAAGTCTGATTTTTTTCTAAGGCTTCTGAAAATGACACGAGTGGTGATGATTTAAGATCTCAGGGGACGAATTCTGTAGTGACAATCTGAGAGTATGCTGTGGTGTTCTGGGTGTGTTTTAAGCTGTGACACTTAATGTAGTTGTCATCATTGCTAAACACAATTTCTGTCCTTGACAGCAGAACATCAACTATAAAATAAAGAGAACCACTTCTAGCAAAAGCCTTCTATTCTCCACACTATACCTGCATTTCAGAAATTGACATAATAGAGCTATAATAACTAGATTTTAAGGTACTTAAAATATGAAGAATAATGCTTTATATACAGAACAGGTGGGGTTTTTTCCCTGTTTGTGTAACGCTAGGTATGTTTCAGGAGCTTGGAAAAGTGTCCTTCAGGAGCCTGAACACATGTCCTTCAGAAGCACACAGTACCTTCTGGGTGACTTGTTAAAGTCCTGTGATTCTTACAACCTCTTCCTGTGAGAAAGGATAAGTGTATTGAAAGGCGTTTAATAAAGATGCTTCTTTTAACAATCATACAGCTCTTCAAATTAAAAAGAAAATGCTATAATAGTCTGCTGAAAACAAGTGTTAACTCTTTTACTTCTGAAATGTAGACATACTCAAATACTGCCAGATTTTGTGTGGACAGAAGTTACCGGAAAAAGAACAAGCAACTCTGTACCTACCTTCTTCTGTCTCTGAAACCATAGTTTGACACACACAAAATACCTTGAAACACGGTTCATTGAAGCAAGCATCTTTGTCTTCATAAGCTGCATAGTTGATTGTCAGTTATACCACTGCATACTAGTAAATGTAAACATGTTTTAGTAAAGTAACACATGCAGCTGGGGGGAGTCTGAGGCAAATAACACAGTTCTGTGTACACCCATGGCTGTTCATCTACCAGAATGTCTAATAAACAATCTAATGGGAATATGAAGAACAAGGAAAATAAAAATTGCTTAGCAAGATGGTCTTTACTGTAGACTGTATATAAGTTATTTTTGACATCTTGTGGAATTGTTTCCATTTTGATTAGTCTGTGTTTTCATTATTCAAAAGGTTCTTTGGAGTTGAAAGTTGATCTAGAGGGTGGGGTTTTTTTGTTTTGTTTTGTTTCTCAGTCATGCTTTACCAGGTAATCTGGATGGAGAGCGCTATTTTTTCCCAGACAATTGTGAATTAGCAAATGTATAATGTGGCCTTACAGGAGGAAGAAATACTTTTACTCCTAGAACTTCCTGTAAAGTTTTTCAACTATTTGCTGCCTTTACTCTCAAATACAGTGGCCAAATAACGTACGCACCATATGGCTATTAGCTTGCTGCATCCTTCTGGCTGGTTGTTACAGGCATTCCTAAAGGGTAGAATTTAAGCAGTTTGTAAGCTGAAGCAGTTAATGGATAATGTTTCTACAGATGAGGGACTAGATGTTGGTATCAGTAAGGCAAATCTAAGAAAAGTAAACAGTGTAGAATAGAGTTATTACTTTTTTGTAAATGGCAAACTCATAGACTCTTTGCAAGAAATATCTAAACCTGCTCAGCATCTAGATTTTCTTTTTTGCATCTAGATGTTCTTTTTTCTATGGTAAGTAGGAAAATGCAGATAATGATAGCCATGCTTTCCAAACAGATCAGATGAGCTCCATGATTGGAAGCCAGTGCTTGTAATCTCTGGCTGCGTTTTCAAGGTGTTGCCTGAAACCTGTGGAACTTTAGATGGTTCCTTGCTGGCTGAGAAGCTTCCTTTCTTTGCCCTTTTGAATAACGTCCTGGTTGAGTTTGGGAAATGGGTCTGCCTTTGGTGATCAGAAAGCCTATGTCTCTCTTTCCAGTACTGTGGACTTTAATAACTAATGTACAGGGCATGTGTTTTAAGTGAGGAGGTGGAAATCGGAAAGCTTCTCTCTAACACCATGTAGGAAAGACCAAACTAAAAATATATGCACATTAGTGCTGTGAAATCAAAGGCCATCTCTGCGTTAGCAAGTAGTGTGGTATTAGAGGAAGGGAGCTGTAGATTGGAACAGCTTGTGCTGAGGACCCAACACTCATGCTGTGTGCCTTTTTGAAAGCTTGATTTTGCATTACCTTTAGTCTTGTGGACTGGAGCACCTGTCAGACGACGGAGAGCACTAGAGGTCTTCTTGGAGTACATCTAGTTTAGTTTCATCTTAAAGGAATCTTATTTGTGCCTTTCAAGACTGCTGTAAGATGTGAACCAAAGTATTTTAAGTGGGAATGATCAGATTTGTTGTAAGAAAGTGCTGATCATCTAAACTAACATAGTTGCGTAGAACCCACCAAGAGATGGGTATGTATGAAGTTTTATTCTAATCAAATTCTGTATTCTAATAACGAGCAACTTCTTGTAAGCAAGTAAATATCTGAGTGTGAATTTATGCATCAGGTATATTCTGGGAAAATATGCCTGAAGGATGTAACTTGCTAGCTAGGGCATTTTCTCAGCTCAACTAGATAAACATACTACTTCTAGAAGAATTGCACTGATCTTTTTTATGCTTTTAGTGAGCAGTTAGCAGAGGAAGCTCAGAACAAAGGATGTAAGCCTGGCTTTGCCCAAGTCAGCTAGGAACTCCTGTTGACTTGAGAGGCTTGTCCTGAGTTTTGAAAAATGTTGCCCTTTCTCCATCTGCTGCTGTTTCAACTGCCAGAAAACTGTCTTGGTGGTTGGTTGGACCTATTTCAAATGTTCTGGGGGCTTTACTTTCACAGTCCTGATGGAATTAGGGAACCGCTCTTCCTGTCAGCTAAAATCTAAGGTTTATCCTTCCCCTTGCATTTCTAAACTTTTAATAATTTGAATTTACATACTTATTCTTTCTACCATTTTCCATTTTGAGTCTTGGCTTTCCCTTCTCTCTTCCCTCTTCCTCTCCCTCTTAACTTAAAATAATCAAAATATTTTGCTGTGGGGAATGTGTGCTGAAGTTTTTGGCTTGTTTGCTTGCTTGTTTGTTTATTGCTCCCCCCCCAATAAGTAACAAAGGCAGGGTAACTAGATAAAGCCAAAGCGCTGCCCCTGCACTCTGTGTCAGTCTGCATAGTGCAGGGATAGAGGTAGGGAAGGAGAGGCTTTTGGCTGCTTGGCCACTCCATATATTCTGCATCCCCTTTGGGCTACAGCAAGACCTGTGGGCCATAGGAAGCAGACAATGTGTGATAACAGAGAAGAGTCTGCTCCCAATTTCCCTATGCCAGGTGCAGAAGCTGGGCTCAGGCAGGGTTGTTTCGAGTAACATGTGACACAGGGATCAGCTTATGCAAGGGATATTCCTTAGGGCCTCTCAAATACTTCCTTATTTCCTCAGGCCTCAATGTGATGGAAACTATTTCCTCTGATTGTAGGACTCAGTCACTGACATGTGACATGAAAGTAGTGTTGGGCCAGGCTCCTCTTGGAGAGAAGGTAATCTGGGTGAAGGTTTAAAATCAGTCATCTTTAGTGTGTCACCCATAAGTATTTAGGAAGAATAGGGTTTCTTCCAATTAGGTCTTCAAATACAAGACTTCTGTGAGAAAAGTGTAAAACTTTTATCTTTGAATGAATAGAGTATGCAGGCAGTCTTCAGCGTGAGCATGTTTCAGGTAGGCATTGTATTCACGTTTTGGTTCTACAGACTGAAGGAATCTACAAAAAGTCAGTCTCACTGAGTAATAATATTAAACAGTGGAGCATACAAGCACACTCATCTCCAGAGACAACTTGAAATCTAGAGGGAATACACCCATGTTAGCTGCATGACAGTGCCAGCAGGATCTCTGTCATAAGAAAACTGAAGCTTGCCAGATGTTTGTGTCTGAAATACACCCCAAGCCCGTAAAACATCAGAATGATCAGTGTGTCAGAGCGAAGGCCTCTTCAGTACATAAAACCTGCATTTACCATACAGGTGGAGATGTATTTCAAGAAAGAGTAACTAATTAAAATGGGGGAAAGTTACACCTTCCCATTTTGTAATGAGGATGGCAGTGAAAACCTATGTCCTGTAGAAATAATCTGACCAGTGCTAAAAGATGAACTTCCGTGTATTTCAGAGTGTCTGCTGTTGTGGTTTAAGACCACATTGATATTTTAGAGACTAAATGGAGACTGATGCCAAAACACTTTAATCACATATGCTCACTTTTACAAGTTAAAGGATTTCTGTACCCTGCAGGAGAGATGGTGGTCTGGCAGAGAAGTTGGGTGCATCAGCATAAGGATTTCTGCTATAATGTGCTCAGCCTGAGTGTAGGGCTGCAGGGTCCCTTGGGCATCTCCCTTTGCTTTCTCTCTTTTGGAGTCTCTTTTGTTCTCTCTTGTCTACCCCAGGAATCTCTTAGATATCCCCAAGTGTCTCCTTTAACTGAAATTTTCCCCTCTGTGTGTCTCCCGGAGCATTTTTCAGAGTGTCTACTCGTTTTTTCTCCCCAAGAACCTCTCCCCATGTGTCTTCTGCCCCCATGGTGGCCGCTGTCACTCACACATGCAAGTGCAGGGGTGCTGTGGGCCATGTTGGTGTTTGTCCCAGTGTCAGAGCTGGCTGTGACTGGCACGGAGTGACTCATGGCCTCCTCCCTCATGGGTCACCCTGCAACTCCCCACCACCCAAACGCTACTGCTTTTGCCCAATATAACTGTGATCCATTTTACTTACCAAAACATTTCCATAAATTGCTTTCTAGAACAATAACTGTTTAATAACTGAACCCATCTAAACTAGAAAGACAGACTGAGGGGGAGAGAAGAAACCAAACATGAAGTAAGGCTACCTGTCTGTAGTTGTGTTGGAGGTTATCATCTGCCTCAGGCATAGATCCCAGACTCTCCAAGTCCAGCACAGTGTCACTAGGTCCTGATGCTGCCGCCTTTGACCACATGAAGTTAACATGGCTCAGCACAGCTGTTGATACCATGACTAAAGATCCTAACTTCTGAATTCTGATGGCTTTAGCAGTGATGATGTAAAATGCCACCATCCATTGCTAGCAGCTAGCTGTTTCCTGGGGGTTACTGCTGCAGGGGAGCACACTGGCTAATACAGTTTAATGTATCAAAGAATGGTGCTTTGAGAAGCAGATTCACATCCACTTCTGCTGCCTGCTCAGTTGTGACAGTCATGTCCCTCCAAGTTTTCTGCAAGAAAGCTGGGAGCAATAACACTTTCAGCCACACAAGTGAAATTCCTCAGAATCTATATAAAAACTAGGGGCATTATGGGGAAGAGGTAAGCTAATGGAAGATGAGAATATCTTTCAGTAAGTTCATTGTGTACTGCAAAGTAATGCTATTTGGTTTATTTTTTTTCATTTGTTTTAAATATCTGTGAATCCATAACACTATTACTGGATAATAAAGTGCTATCAATACCCCAAAATCCAGTTATTCAATCCCCTTTATGGAATTTACCTCCATTTAGTTTAGAATTGTTGACTGGTTTCCAACAATAACTGATTTGTTGCAATATACCCATATATGTGCATTTTTCTTTGTGAGAGAAAAGCAAAAGTGAAAATAAAAGCTGTTTATTTAACATAATGTAACATCAGTTTCACGTGTTAGGCCCTTTTTAAGAAATTATTAATTAAAAAATGGTGGAAAAATCAGCAAACTGAAGTACAGGCAATGGGTGGTACTGCCTGTTTGGCATTGGTGTATTGTCAATGTAGCAACAGCTACATTGCAAATGGAAGTATGATAGAAGCAAAGTCAAGTGTTAAAGTAATATCAATTACAATGGTACGGTGTAGTGGAAACTGATGGCATGTGTTTATGCTTCTTTCATCTTTGGTTAAAAGGGTGATATACTATCTCTGTAGGTATGTCTTGAAGACTGGTCCAGTAAAGCTTAAAAATATTTCAAAATCCTTGGAAAGGGAGTGCCTTGAATGTGTTGTTATGTATTGTGACTGATACAGTGCTTCTCACTATCCAGAATATAACTTCAAGAGAGCTCTGCAGTAAGACTTATTTTTGAATGCTCTGTGTTTGAAATTATTTTGTTTTCTGGTATTTGATTTAAAACAAGACCGAATCATCCATGACATTGCAATTAAATAATGAGAGAGAGAATGAATGAAGGCAAAATGAGATAATCAACATATATAAGCAGTTAATCATGCAGGCATCTTATAAGCACTGACATGGAAGATTTCTAGTTTTGGTGGCTGTGGCTCATGAAGGAGGCTTTCAGTACTGAATGGGTCTAGCCTTGGGAGCGTTGAATTAAGGTGAATTTCTCTGCAGTTGCTCCACCTGGGTGCCGGACGCTGAGACTTTGAACACAACTGTATCACAGATTCAAGAATATTCAATTCCATAAAGGGAGTTTGAAGATAAATTTGATTAATCTGATGGTGAAAGGTAGTATTTTACTGTTTAATTAGGAACAGTATCATAATAGACAAGAACTGGATTTTACAGGCTGCCTTGAGTCTGGCATTTCCTCCTTTTGAATATTTTGCCTAGCAACCATCTCTTTATATGATTTTGTGGATGCAATTTAATATTTATATAATGGTAGGGCCCATGGGCTTGATCACGATCAAAGACCTGTTGTACTAACATGCATATAGACACAGTTTCTTTGCTGTTAACTGTTTCTCAACTGGAAGTTCTGATACAGTGTCATCAAATTAAAGCTCCAGGCCAAATGTGTCATGTTAGAGCTGCTTCTAGATTAACAAAACTGCATTATGACTTTTTAAATAGTAATATTTACATTCTTTGGAAGAGACTTGGGATACAGAAACTTCCTTGAAAATGAAATAAAGCTGTAAGGAGTGTTGAAAATGAAGGTCCCCATAAGAACAAAATTCTTTTTTTTGGCAGGGTGGTGTAGGGACAATTATGCTGAATATCCTTTTTTAAATTTTTCTTTCCTATGAGATAGTTAAGTGAGAGGTAATGGGCTGCAGCAGTTTTGAAGAAAATGGCAGTGTTTTTTTCTCTGCCTGCCTGGTGGAGTGCAAAATCAATGTAAAGAACATAGCACTGTCACTGGAAAAAAAAATGCTCTTGAGCATTATCCACATTCAAAAGACAGAATTCTTAATTTATTGGAAGCAATGTTTAGACCAAATCCCAGGCTGAAGTTTTCAGTACTGATTCTTAGATAATTTCTTTCCAGTGGTCAAAGAGGAGAAACAAAAATAATACCAGGCTTCAAAGATTTAATTTATGAAGAAAGATTAAGAGGCTTATTTTGACTGAAAAAGAATAATATATTTTACGGTGATTTTAGCGGAACTTATATATTTAAGGAAAGCATGGCTAATGTTAAATGAGCTCTTTATTCTTGCAGGAAGAAAAGGGGGGAAAATCAAACAGATTAGGAAAGGTTGAGAAAAAGAGTGAAACATTTTTACACAGAGTAATAAATGTTTGGAAAAATTATTGGAAAGGTTATTGAAGCATGAAGCATTGATGGATTCTAAAGGCATCTAGTTTAGTTTCTAAGGATAAGAAGATATGGAAATGAAATAATCGAATAGAAGTGAGCATAGATAAGGTAGATAAGGTGCCAAGGTTTTTTCTTTTCTGGAAATTTAAGTACTCAATAAGTATAAGGGAAATGTATTTTAAAGCAAATTATTCTATTTTTCTTTTTCAAAAACATCCTTAAAAGATGAAAGCAAGATTTGAACCTCTCATGCATCATATGCCTACTGAGATGCGCTCTAAGCTTACGTGTTCACCATGCTTTAATGACTAACTTTTGCTGGCTATGCATATAGAAAAATCAGATTGTAGTACTTAACACTTATAGCTTCTTCCAATTTCAGGGAGAGCTTTTGTAATCTTTTCCTTTGTTAGAATTATCAGTGATATGAATGTAGCTAACTTAACAAGTGTATTGTTACTGGAAAATGCATGTGGGCTGCCCCACAAAACGTGCCCAGAACCTCTTGATTTCAGCAGTAAGCATATGCTAGCTGTCACTAGCTAACAGCTAGTCACTGTTTTCCATGTAATACAAGACAAATATCACTGGAAGATGCGCCCTTCCAATTCTCAGATTTTCTCTAGGAAAACGATCATAAACCTTTTATTAATTATGTTTGCTTATTATTTTTTGGTGCCAAAAAAAACCCCTGAAGTTTGATGTGTGTTGCCTGTTTGCTGAAATGCATGCAGATTTGTCAAGGGTAGCTTTCCTGTCTTGTATCAGAATTGGAACTAAGGAAACATATACAAAAAAGTTACGGTGTGTGAGGTGCTTCATGGTATTTGCACAAGCGTAGCATATGCTCTTTGACCACCTTGCTGTTACTGTAACTTAAACCAGCTGATTCCGAACTGGTGCAGGGGAGGGGGGGGTGGCATGAGCTACCTGGTATTCTGCCATAAACAGCACTATGCCACTAGCAGGTCTAGTATCTCTTGCCCAGCTGGCAGACTAAGCAGAGGAAGGGAAAGGAGAGGGAGGGAAAGAGGAACCTAGAGGGACAATTTTGTCTGGGCCTTGCTGCTGTCCTTAATCAGTTGATCTTGCTCTGTCTGTCCACCAAATGGCTGAAGTAAGCAAACCTCCACAGCACAATCCTGAAAATTGTGCACAGTGGCAGGCTGGCCTTCCAGAGTTGGACCTGGTACCCAAACTGAGCTGGTTTTGTTAGAAGCCTTTTAAGACTTCAGTGAAAAAGAGGCAAAAAGTGAAAGTGAAGATCAGTTGACTTGTTGAAATTTGCTTTTCTATTGTTTGTGAAGCTGTTACCTCTAGCGTTACAGATGAAGATGAGCAGTAGAAATTGTCTGACCGGAGATAAAATGAAAACATTTACTGTCTGGTAATTTGGAGTTATAGAATATAATGCATAGAAAAGCAGGCTTCATTAGGTTTGCTATTTACAAAACTACTTGTTATGAATATTGAGTTTAAGTTGTGTTTGGATTTAAAAATCCTAATAGATGGGAAAATACTTTCTTGGAATCAAATATGTTATTTCTCAGTAGTACTCTCCTCATTACCCTTTTTCCTTTATCGGAAAGATTTGTTAAATGTATTGGAATAGTTCAAATGTCCATTAGTTTTTTACTTCTTACCTGTTTCTACTCCTGCTTAATGGGACATAGGTTGGTTAGTTATGTTAAAGCTTTCCCAGTGCAGATTTTCCATAACTGGATGCATTTCATGAGACTTCAGTAGCCTAGGGCTATAACCTACCATAGGAGTATGCAAGATAGTAGATAATTTGTAAGTATTAACCCTTCTAGTCAGACTTTTGAAAATGCTAAAAATGCGTTTAGCAGCATACCAGATATAGCTGACTACCCATTATACTTGGTAGCTCTTCTGAATTTGAGATTAAATAGAAGATATGAGTTTAAGTAAACACCTACCAATTAGGAAGTGCATTTCCCCTCTTTAGAACCGAGTATCCATATTTCATGCAGGCTTGTAGCATCCATTTTCTGTAGAGGCATCTGGATCAGAACAGGTTTTATAATGTGCTTAAGTCAGTAAATTATAACATCCGAACACTTTCTTTACAACAACTTGAGGAATGCTGCAATTTGCAGCCCGTGTGGTAAGGCTAGGTGGTATTGCAGAAGATGTGGAGGAAATGTTTATTTTATTGTGCCTTTTTACAAATGTTCTCCAATGAAATTCCTGTTAAAAAAAGTTTTTCTAGACTAAATGTGCCCAATTCAGCCATATTTTGGTTTTTATCTCTCCAATGTACTTCTGTGTTAAACCACAAAAATTGTGAAGGTGGTAAAGTACTGCTGAGTTAGGTACTGTTATAATTAAGCTTATGTAACAGTGCAGAAGGCAAGTCACTCTTCATTACTATTCCTTATTTCCTCCTGTAGGTCATGAATATGCCAGCTAATATAGTTGTCTAGACTATCCATCCCTTAATATTCAGTGGAAAGAAACAGGCATTTTTAGGGTCTAAGTCATCCCAATATTGAGTAGGTGCCTAAATTAAGTCTGATGGATGAAACCAAAATGTTGTGGTTTTTCTCCATGGACTCTGTAAGGGAGGAGTCTTTAGCTGTCTGAGCAAGACACCATAAATTAGGTGAGCTGGATTGCATGTGTTTCTTTCCTTTGCTATAGCAGCTCTGCAAAATTTGTTTACCTTTATTAAACCAAATAGTTCAACAATTATAATGCTTTTATGATATCTACTTCATAGATTAGTGTTACCTGGCCTGTAACTCGTCAGCAATGTGTTGCCTTTTAGTCCTGGAGATGGCTCTTGGCTGCAGGAGACTGCTGCTGCTCTCTTGCCCTAGCTGTGAGGAAGATGCTTCCAGCATAGTGTTAGTGCCTTAGTATGGTTGTTCAGGATTCAGTGAAGTTTGGGACCAAACGACTGTTAAAGTCATCTTACTTCTGCAGTTTTAAGAACTGCTTAGGTGCCTTTTGCATAAGAAAATGTTCCTCAGTCAAAGGGCACATTAAATTATTATTAAAATTCCTCTAGTTCCATATTCACTCACCTTTATATAGAGAACTCTGTTAATGAAATTGGAAGTTAATACTACTAAAGCATCACCTGAAGCTGGAACCCAGCTAGAACAAAACAATCCTCTCCACCCCAGCCCCTGCCAAGTTAAACTGTCAGTAGGACATAATTTCAGATCCAGTCTTTTCAGCTGCTTTGTATAAAGTCAAACTTAAAAATTAAAAGCAATTACAATTAAAGGTTTTCAATTTAGGCTTTTATTAAAGTATAGGCATACATCTGCTCTAGATAGAAAGGTAAATTTGTTTAACTGAGTACAGTTGGGGATTTAAATAAAATCTGGTTATTTAAAACCCTTTTAATTTATGTTGCTATGTTCCCTGCTCTTTGAACCTTACCTCAAAATGTAATTATCTTGATAAGTACTATAAAATGTTATGACAAATTACAACATGAAATATAATGCAATACAATTTAGAGAAGGTTTTAAATTAACTAGTTGTATTTAATGACTTGCAAGTGCTACGTGAATAGAGTCCAGTCAAAGTTTTCTGTATTGCTACAACATATGTAGGTTCATTGCACCAAGAACCCCAAAATGTAAAGAAAAAGCCCCAAATGCTTCTAAATGTCACAAGCAAAATTGTGTTTAAGGAACATACTGAAGTAGTGGTATTTATGTGTGAAATAATAGTATTCGCCAAGATTTTTGGCAAAGCAAGATGTTTCAGCACAAGATTTAAATCATTGGGGATTTTCTTGTTTGTTTCTTTCTTAGTCTCTAGTAACAATGATTTGACAACTTTGATGTGATACTTTGGTTTTTCACTTAGACCAACAGGATAGCTTACATCGCAGTTCATAGTATGATGTTTTGTTAGTTGGAACGTCCTGTTTATATGAAGTGATTGACATGGTGTGTTTCTGGACAGTAGGGCACGTTTGAGTTCAGACCTTGTGAACAATCTCATTGAATTTCCAAACCTGCTGCCTGATCTGTGTCTTCCAGGTGCTTATGTAATAAGGGTTTTTGTCTCTATGGAGAATTCCCAGATTATAATCTCATCGTTTAGACTTTTGAAAGGTCTTTAAAATGTTTCACTAGCTGTTCAGATCTGCCGGAAATCACAACTTAGGCTGGCATCTTTTAGTCGTGATGTTAATTTTGGACCAGACTTTACCTTTCTTACATATACTGCTGAGGTAATCCATCATCATGCTAAAGCAAGGGAAATTCAATCCATCACTGCTGGATTCTGATACAGGGCTGTAAGGGGGATGCAAGTCATTTTCCCAGTAGTAATCAAACAGCTGTGATACATGCCACTTTAAGCTTGTATCATCCTATAATAGATGGGTTTCTTCTACATGGGAGCCTGCTACAAAATCTTCTGACAGATGGACTGTCTTGCAGAGGTTTCGTTTTGTGGAGTTTAAGGCTGTGAACTAGTTATTGACAAATACTACATCATCAGTTCCAGTTGAAGACACAGACTAATAAGTGGAACATTGGCACTAATCCTTATTTAATCAGCCTTAAAATGGTAATTTCAAATTGATGAGGGCACAGGGAATAGATTTTATACTTTTAAAGTGCTACTAAAAATACCAGGGATATGTGTATACAACCCAAGGATGAAATTAAAGTGCATTCTGCATGTATGGTGAGTGAAGCATGCTACAGAAAGCTGTGGTCGGAGTCATACTGGGACCAAAGGATTCCTTGGCTTAAAAACAATGCACTCCCTCTTTGAGTTTCATAGAGTGTTCGTGGGAGCACTATTGCTTTATTTTTGTTCTTTGGCTTTTTGTTATGTTACTCGAGTCATTAAAAAGCTGTTAAAACATGCTAAAGCATTAAGAAACTTTAATATAAAAAAACTGTAGCAAGCTAAAGCTTCAGAACTCATGAAACTGAATTCAATTACCTATCTAACATAGCCTCAGTATTGACAATAATCCCAGTCTACCTTACTGTTTATTTAAGAACCTAAAGCTGATAGTTAAACCTTTGGTTTGTACAATGTAACTCACTTTACGCATTCATTTGGTAGGTAGTTTAAAAATGGTACTGATTCTTATTCTTAAATATGACCAATAAGTATTCATATAAAAGTAGAAATACTTTCTAACTGCTTGCAACGTTTCAGCACAAAGAAACACAGTGCAGCAGGGGAAGATTGCTTGTCTCTTTCAGATGGAGTAATACAAATATTGCATGAGCCTTACTGAGTACATTAGTTTGCAAACATCAATCTCAATCTATTTTGAAGCTTAGTTAGGTGAACCATGAAACATGTAGCAAGCATACAAGTGTTGTAGCAGTTTTTTGAAGTTTCCAAACTTGAATGTTTTGAGATTTGAGGTTTATGTAAATACAGTTAAGTAGTCATCTAATGCTGGAAAGTAGTTTCATTGAAAGCTGAACTCAGAAATGTGAATGGGCACCAAATAAAAGGGTGCCCATAAGTTATTTAAAGTATGGTAGCTGCAGCATTGTACAGTCCTGAGCTATTTGAGTACAAGTATTAATCTAGCATTCAGTCTGGGCTGACATGCACTGGCAAGAACCGAGGTGAATTCATCCAGTGCTGAAGTCTGTGCCGCTTAAAGGAGACTGCTACTGGCACTTGAGTTACTTAAATTAATCTAGGGTAAGATAGTTTGTTACACTACAGCATCGACTCCTTCTGAGGCAAGAATGAAGAATGCAGTATCTAGAAATGATCTCAGTAATTTTATGTAGAGATAATTATATGGATAACAGGAAGATTATACTACTATGGGCAATATTTTGTCTGTTCTGTGACTAAATAAGAAGTATCAGACTGAATCAGGAGTAACTTGCAACCTGTCCACTCAGCAGCAGTTCAAGACAAACAATTAAGCCAAACAATTTGAAACAGCAGCAAAATTGTGAATGTGTTAAGGAACTTAACCTTCCATTTTCCTCTTTTGGTTCTTGCTCCAAACCAGCAAGCAGAATCACAGCATGTTTTTAAAGCTTCTGACAGTTGGTACAGTAAATCCACTACAGATCATTTTGCATTCTTAGAAAATTCATTTTTGAAATATATTTTTACTTCAGTGAAATAGCCAGTAGATTTACTTGCATGTACATTTTTAGCTATTCAAGAAGATTCTCAGTAACTAGTGCAGCAGTTCTGAGTTAGCTTACAGACACGCTTACAAAAAAAAGAAGAGGAAGTGCATCTAAACCTTATTTTCAAAAAACTGTACCAGGAATACTGGGAGATATAGAAAGCCTAAAGCAATTGATGTGACACCTGGACTACTGAAGATAAGTAAAGTAGATACAGAGAAATGGTAACTAGCAGAATTTTGAAGGCATGTTATAAGCTTATGATATGCCTTTCTCCCTTTCTCTTTTGAAAACACCTCAAACCTAACAAGTATCCATATATGTATACAAAGACATAAACAAGGCAGGTTTATTTTTAAAAACTCTTGGGATATATTGGATGTGACCGTCTCCTTTGACAGTATCCTATTGTGAGTAAAAATAGCTAAATGCTGGCAACAAACAATTATAGCACCCTTTTATTGTTGTGAGTATATCTTTTGAAAGTCTTTCAGAAGTACAGCCCTGATCTAGCCATTTAGACCATCCACAACTATTTCTCTCTTTCTAGGATCTCTGTTTACCTTCTGCCTCTGATGTCCTCTCATTAGAGGTAGCCCTAGGCACTGTGTAATGGACCCTGCTTAAAGTATTATCCTTCTTTTGTAGAAAACAGTAAACTACACTTTGTAATTGCTCTCTAATCTTTGAATTGAAAGTGATTGTATGTCATATCCAAATACTAAATTTAGATCAAATAACTTATAGTGGCAGAGGAAGAGGGAAAAGAAGTGAGAATATGATAGATCAACCTTGTGTTTTATAGATCGAACTTGTGTTTTATATTTACTCCTTTTCAACAGTGGCTTTCGTAAAGCATCAGAAAAAACAGGATGACATAAACAGAATTTCAGTACCATCGATGACCATAAGCTGCAGGCCTGTCTGTCAGGCCAGAAAGGACAGATGACACAGAATTCTGCTTATATTTTTGCTGGAACCAGTTTCATTACTCAAGCAGAAAACACACAAAACAACACAAGGGAACTTCCTTGATCAAAGTTGGGTACATGACACTAGTAAGCTCTTCCCTTTATTATTTCCCCATTGCTCCTGGGCAAACCACAAAAGCCTGTCTTATTTCTGTGACTAGTTCATCACAGGGTCTTTTGTTGTGTAGACTATAACTAGTCAGCCACTGAACTAGCTTAGGTCAGCTTCATCACCATCTGTCAAGATGTGCTTAAAGAAAGAAATCTCTCTCAAATAACCAAACAGTGACAAATAATTTCCTAAATTGCTTTTGAGAATAAGTTTTAGTACCTAGTACACAAAAAAGAGAAAAAGTGGAAGATGATTTGCAAGAGCAGATTCAGCATTAGAAATGAGAGACATTTGGGCAAAATATGCACGATGTGGTATAGAGTAAGCCTCCAGCACTAGCAAATAGAAACTATGAAATATCATTAGTAATAGTACAATTAGGTAGAAGATACTAAATATTTCAAGTACGTAGGTTAGAGTGCAGGAGTCCTGGAAGTCATATTCTCTCATACTGAAAAATTTAGCAACTACTTTAGCAGTGAGCAAATTATTTTATCCGGGTCTCTTTCAAAATGTGTACTTTTGATACCTAGTCAAAACTACCAGCTAAAATTCTAATGCACACTGATGACTGTAAGTTGGCTGATGAAGACTAAGCCTTTACAATATATTATGCAATACCAATGATTTTTACTCATTGAGCTCAGTTTTCATTAATATTTTTCATCACTTGTCTTTGCATTTTTTCCTAACCCAGGTTTTATAAAATACTAATTAAAAATATGGTGTAATAACCAAAATAGAACAGTTCTAGATTTTTTTTTTTTTTTTTTTAAGCCAGGGGTCAGAATGTTAGTGAATTGGTTAGTTACTGGGAAGTGTGTTAAGTTGCTTGAATTTCATGTGGTGGCTCATGAGTTTATACAAGCACTGTAGAGGTAGGTATTTATCCATCTCTTGTCCAAAAACCCTAAGTCACATGATGCTGAACACAAGACAAGTAGACGTTGTTACCTCAACACCACACCTCGAGGATGTTATGATGATGATTGATTGATTCATACCAGTCTACAGTTCTAACTACTTGTATACTAAAAGGTTGACTTGAACTTAGAAAAGGGCAATTTATCTTTTTGTCAAAGGAAATATGCCAGCAGCTCTAATGATTTGCTCACGGAAATGCAGACCTAGGCTTGGCCCTGGCCCTGCTTTACCATTTTTTTTTTCCTGGCAATAACATGCGAGTAAAAACTGTTTTCTGAAAGTAGATGGCCAAAGGTCAGTGGTCCTCAGAGTACAGCATTGAATTCAGTGACAGTTTTAAGATGAGGTGTTGTGTTGTACTTTTTTTGAGAGTATCTTTGAGGTAATAACTCAACTACAGTGGCAAAAAATATTTGGGGTTTGTATTTAAAAGAAAAGCATGTATTTGAGGCTTTTGTCCTGTGCTACAAACCCCTTTCATAACCATTCCAGATTGTGAAGTCAGTTGATCACTTTTTTTTTGTAGCCAGGCACAGAAAAGCCACTGTCTCTCTAACAAAAAGACAGGAAAGCTTCTTCCAGAGGCTTTGAGTAACTCAGACATGTCGTTTATAAACATTAAGCCTTATTTAGTGGGTCTACAAGTTCAAGCTTTTGAGAAAGCTTCCAAATTGCTACCCTGCCTAACTCATGAAAAGGCTTCTTATAATCTGGAATAGATAAGACAGCTGCAAGAAGTGTAGCACAGTGCCTGCTGGCAAGGGAAAGGATTTTATTCCAGATAATGTACTGTGCGGAAACTGCCAGAGATCTGGCTCGCCCTCAATCAGGAAGTATCTCGATCAAGATAAGATCATGATAGTCACTCTCTCAGCCTTCAAGGGGAAGGCTGCTAGCTATCTAGTGTTGCCATTGCACATGTTTACAAGGAGTAACTTCCAAGAGCCGCAAATATTTCAGATTAACTATCAGGGAGCAATAGTGTGACTATTATTTGCTGCTATTTTCCTGTCATCACTGTGAAAGTCAGGAGTCAAATTCATTTAAAATTTCCATGCCTTTGTAATGTGTTAAGAGGATATGCAGACAGAAGAGGAAGATGCTGGAGAGGTTGTTTACTAGGAGAAACCAACTTTTGGTGGTGGTGTGTTTACAACCTTAAATGTAAATTCAGGAAAGTTAGTAACATCTTTTTCTTCAGTGGGAAACCTTTAATATTAAATAAGTTTGTTGTTGCTTTCTCTAATCTTTAATTGTTTGGCTCAACGGTGAGGTTTTTTGAGCTTTTTTTGAGAACTGTCCTACGACAAAGCTAGACAAAGAAGTTTTAAAAATCCTAATGAGTGTTGCTTATCCATACTGAAGATAGTTTAAATTTAGGTGAAAATATCAATGGAAAGCTTGAGTGGTAAATAAATTCACATCTCCTAAGTACCCTCATTTTTATCTCCTGTCTGATGAAGTAAAGACTGGATAACAGATGAAATGTAAGTGTAGAGATGGCTTGTTAGAAGCAACATTCATTTCAGGTATCAGTGTAACTGCTATTCTAAAGCCTTCACTTTCATGTAAGACATGAATGTCTTCAGCTGATATGTTAGCTCTAAAGGTATAAAAAGAACTCTCAGTAATTGGAGGAGGTGAAACTTGAGTGTTCTGGAAAATGATTTTTTTTTTTTTATATAAAAACTCTTGTCTCGTACTGAAAGAGCTGGTTCTACGCTGATTCACGTAGACATGTGTTCCTGTTGTAAAAACTGAAGATAATAGGTTGTTGATGAGAAAGATTGGCTAACTTGTTTTACTGATGCTTAAAAGTATACGTCGTCTTTTTCAGAGCACCAGCATAGTATCAATATAATCAGACAAGTCGCAAAAGCTTCACTGTCAATGGTGTATTATTACACAGATAATTTAAGTATCATCTCAGATTTTTTTTTAATTCAAGTTGCTCAGTATATTGGAAACTATCTAGGTGTGACCTCAAATAGGCAATATGGTTTCTGCACAATTTCCATTGCAGCTTCTAATGCTCTTTGGCAGGTCTTGACAAAAATCTCCTCAAGCCCTCTGACATTTGGGCTATTTATACCACTGCAACAGTATCATGATTATGGAGGAAGTGCCAATAGTTGCACTCTAATGAAAGCTGCATATAAAGTAAGAAAAGGTTGGAGAGGGGGAGAGAAATTTTAGATGAGAACTGAAATGGCAAAAAAAGTTATTTGTAGTATTTTTGCTTCACTTAACACTTTATACATTCTGTGAAACAAAGGAGGAAGCGAGAACCAACTTCCACAGCATGTTGTTTGATGAGCTGGTATTTCGGTGTTGGATTACCCTTCTGGCCCTTTCCACTGCTTACAGAGCAAATCTAACTACGACATGTTCTTTCAGACTTGTATACCCAATTGCAGATGACATTTTATCCAAATGATGGAAGTCAGGGAAAAAAGTCATACAAAAATCTGAGATTGTGTCTGACGCACAGCCATTGACCTTCCTTTTTTTCCCAGAGCCACTGTGTTGGGCTGGCTCTACGCTTTTGAATTAGAGCAGCTTTCTGAGCTGCAGGGCAGGGCATTGGGATGAGCTGCCAGATATTGGACAGCTCATGAGGGAGAAAATGAGAACTGCAACAGAGAAGGAGGAAGATAGAATTTCGCATGATCTATAGTGCCTCTGGAAAAATAAGTTTAAAATACGGTATTTTGAGTCCATACTGACTAATACTCAATTTACATTTCAGGAAATTAATATCCCTATTGTAAGATAATTTAGCAACATATGGGAGAAACTTCATGCATTGGGGATCTTGTTAGCAGCAACCTACCATCAGTAGCTTGATGCTGAGTTGCTTCTAACTGGCTGTTACGGTTGCTAGTACAGGGTATGGAAAATATACCTGATGGAAATTATAGTCACAAGAGGGATAGCCACTTACAAAGTGTCTGTTTCAAATAACTTTATGCCTGCTCCTTTCTTCTTTTAAATAAATGTAAAAATGTATAGTCATATTACTCCTTGGCATTCATATTGAAAACTAAGTCACTGCTTTGAAGATCTGAAGAGCTGTCACTTCCATTTTCTTCATTAGTAGTTTTTGATCTTTGCAGTGTTGCCTATATGTATACATTTATTGTGTGTGTATGCGAATATAATCATGTATGTATATATGTTTTAGAAATTTCAAATTATAATGCTTAGATGGAAAAAAAACAAAACAAAAAAAAAAAAAAGAAAAACCGAGGGGGGGACAAAACAAAACCAAACCCTCCCACCCCCACCCCCCCCCAAAAAAAAACCCCAACAAAACAAACAAACAAACCAGACCCTTTTTCTTCAGAGAGTTCTTCCCAACATTATCTCTACTGAGAGATGGATCTTACTGTATTAAACTGTTAGGGCCTGGAGACTCTTTTCTGACTTCCCTTGAGAGTCAAGTTCTAGGAGGGACACCATGTCTGTCTATATGGGAGTACAATCTTTCATGAAATCAGAAGTATGAAGGATTATCTTCATAGCAGAACAGCAAAAAGAAGAGAAAATGATCTATATTTAACCAGAGGTACAATAGTAAAAGACTTGTTCTGAATGCTACAGCCAAGAATATATTTCAACCCCAAAGGGTTACCTTTCCCTTCTCCCATGGAACCCCTTTTTCGTCTCATCTCTGCCTCATACCTCTTATCTCTACTCCTTAAGCTTCAGCATGAAAATCGTAAAAAGACAGGAAGCTGTGTCTGTAGAAGCTTGAAAGTACAGGAGAATGAAACTCAGTCATAGGGACAGAAAGAAATTACATCTTGGGGGGGATGAGGCTTGCCACCACCTTTGCTCTTGATTTTTAGAGGATGCAATTACTTGTTGGTGGATCTGATAACAGTTTTATTATCTAAAACTTAAAAATGGCTATTCATTACTTTCAATAATGTTGTATTAGAGATTGTGGTTGTTTTAATGAGGCATACATTTCCTTTTCCCCAAATAAAAAACTAAGCAAAGATTTTTTTTTTTTTTCTTTTTTCGGAGTAACAACGTAAAATAAAACAAAAACCTCTGGATTCAGACTTTCTTTCTGAGTCTTAACTGTCAAAAACTTCTTAAGGTTGGTTTCAGAACCCTGCAAATGGGTTCTGTAATGGGAATGCATTAATAAAAAGAGCATAGATGTAGCATTTTATATGTGCAGATCATCCCTGCAGACCTTCGATGCCCTCCTGCAACACAGCAGAGGCAAATGAGACACTATGTGCTGTTTTCAAATGATGTAAATGTGTATTTCAACATCACAGATTACAAAGATTACAAAAAAATTGCTTAGGAAGAGCTGAATTATGAAGTAAAAAATTGTTTCAATTTCAGTTTAGAATTTTGCTTGATACTGTTTTTAATGTTAGTTCTAATGTGATCGTTGCTTTTAGAGAACCCATGTTCTAAATTAGTAGAAATATAACTAGGAACAGAGATAACCTGTGTGAATAGATATTTACTGCTAGATCCATTTCATAACTGATTTTTTTAAAGTGCTATTTAATATAAATAGCTTGTGATAATTTGTTGAGGTGTGACCTGACTCTTCCGTATAATGATCATAGGAAAAGGCTTAACTTATTTTTCTGTCTGCCTACTTATACTTGAGGGCAGGAGAGCTTGTCTGGATGTGCTAAGTGAAAAACTTCTGTAGTCTGAATAGAAAAGTATATAAGTATTCTTCTGTGTGTTACATGCATTTATAATATGTAGAGTTCTGCATACAAATATAATAATGATAACAAAAAGGAGGATGTAAAGAGCACTTCAAATAGCTCTCCTTAAAAAAAAAAAAAAAAAAAAAGAGAGAAAAAGAAATTGCAAGCAATTAGAACTGGAAACAAACATTTAGTAAATTCTCAGTGCATTTGAAAGTGCTTAAAACTGAATGGTGAATTATACCATTACATTAACTGCAAAATAAGCATAATTTAGACAATTGTTCCAGTAGATGAATTTGTATTTTGTGATGCATGATGTAGACACTCAACAGGACAGTATCGCTTTGAATCTTCTCTACCTTGAATCACCTTCACCAGGCAAGCCTACCTTGGCATTACTTATTTATTCATTTTGCTGACAGAGTATTTGAGAGGGCAGTGGAATGAGGAGGGTACTAAAGAGCCGATATCTACACAGAGGTAGAGTTAGTGTTCTGTGCAATCTGTGCTATGTTATAGCCACTACCCAAGTTTTGTGTTGTTCAAATTAAAATAAAACAAAAATGTAAGATTTTCTTGTAGTAGACAGATCCCTATTAATGGATGAATGGCAGAATATATTTCAACAACAAAACAATTCCACAGATTTTTTAATAAGTACGTATTAGAAGATCCTGACAATTCTCCAGGCTTTTAGAAAATTTGAAAAGCAGAAAACCAGCATTAAAAGTACATTTGATACTAACAAGTAATCTGGCAAGAGAAATAAGGCCTTGTATACAAATTTTGAGCTTGCTTTGGAAGTACTAGCTCAGCAAATAACCCATAATATAGTTGCTTTTCAGCAAGATCAATGAAATTAAGCTGTCAAGCTATTAGAATAGCACATACTGGGCATATAAAACAGGTACAATAACCAATATTAATATACTGGCTTACATCAAAACAAAAATGTGGCAAAGTTTTTAATTTTGACACATCAAAGCCTTTTAATCCTCCAGTAAGTATTGTTTCCTGTTATTCACTAATAATTTCACTTCTACAGCATTTTAAAATTTATTATTCTCTTTTGCATGAAGTTTAAAAAGAAAAAGTACCCAGCAGATACGCATATAATTGCAAGTGTCAGTCTCACCATGTGTATCAAATGCATTTTAAACCCTGTAAACAGTTTTGAAGTTTAAGATTTAATTCTCCTTTGTCTTTTTTCTGCTATAGTAATGCTGTCTGTAACCAAATACCATATACAGAGTTCAGAATTTGTTTATTGTTGGATTCACAACTTGCTTAAAAAAAACCAAACTGTTGCAGGTAAAAACTTTTATTGGTCAAGTAATAAGTTTTGACAAAATACTAGTTTATCACAAATGTAGCAAATAATAATTACCAGCCTGGCTTACTCCTCAATTTTAGTACCAAAAAATGGAAGGGAAGCTTGTTAGGGGGGCGGGGAAAAATGTGTATTTGCTGCCTAAGCTTTATAATGACACTAAAAAAAAAAAAAAAAAAGAGGATGCTCTAGTCCATTTTCTCCAGTTTCTTTCATCTTTCCTTTTGGAAAGTCTCAGTTTTTCAAGTTTAAGGGATTCTCCTGATGGGTATTGAGAAAGCTTGTTGGTGTTTAGTAAGATTCATTTGCTTACTTGCCCTCTTAGGCTTGCTGTGTGCGTATGTGAAAAGTAATCACAGCTGCAGATTGTAAGGGATGGCAGTGGGACTAGGAAACAAGCGTAGACAAATGTGCAGGCAGAAGCGAATACAGATAAAAAAGAATAAATGTGGGTAGCTAAAAAGATTAATTTTAGAATCATCGCATACTTCAAATATTGTGTCAGGAAAATCGAGACTTATTAAAAGTTGATGCCTGTATTGTTTTCAAATATGGTGCACAAACTTTTGGTGCTTTTGCATTATTTTTTTTCTTTCTTCTGTGGTTAGTTTTGGTTATATTAAGGCTTTTATTAAATAAAATAATATTAGACAGTGGTTATTCCCGAAGTGGCAATTTTATTTATAATGTGAAAGTTAAATATATTTATTTAGCCTGATGATAAAATGTCTGTACAGCATACTGCCAACAGGGAGACCAGCTGCCAGATGAATTATCTGTGTCTCTTTGCCTCTTCTGGGGAAAGCAAAGCAAAGCTGTTCTATGACCAGTGGAGAAGTCTGAAAAGATTTAATCTCCAGTTCAAGGAACAGTTCTCAGTCTTGAAATGGCAGTCTCAATTTTAAGTGAGGATCTTGTGAAGTGTGGGGGTTTTACATAAATTTTACCGAATAAATTACATTCTTCAAATTGGGAATCCAGAGAAATGTACCAACAGTACAGGGAGCAGTAGGAGTGCAAGACAAGGATTAAAAGCAAAAAGGATATTTTGTGTTTCTCTCAGAAAGTATCCCTCTTTCCTGATGGAGATTAATTTCTAAGAAAAATGGTTTTATGCAGTTTCAAAATGCCAAAGAAAGAAACAGCTGTCCAGCCAGTGACTGTCATGTAACAGTACCATGTATACATGGAAAATATGAAAATATAATTAGAAGTATGAAATAGCATGAATGTACTAGAGGAAGAACACAGAATTTCCCCTATGCCTATACATTTTTATCTGCAGTAGGCTGATTCACTTACATTTGTTCAATCCTATCGTAATCCTAGAGACTTTCACTGCCTGCACTACGGAAAAATTGTTTGCTTAAAGTTAGTAATTTAACATGAACTGGTTTGAATGGGTGTTTGTTTTGAAAGCAGTCTTGGTAATACTGTGTTCATGATTCCTGATCTCACTTGATTTTGAAAGACAAATCTTGGTGTCTAAGGATTTGTTTCTGGCCTTTGACAGGAGCAAAAGAAAGGAAATATCTTACTCTTTCTTATACGGAAACACAAAGGCCACTTCTGAGATGCTAAATCAAAGCCAATACTAGATGTCAGGCAGTACAAGGAGTAAGTGGAGCCATAGTTCAAGCTGCTTGCCCTGTGTGTTAGCCAGCAGTGATTCCGAACGTGGTCTCCTAAGATGCTATGTGCACTGCCTGTCTTTCCACCATCACTGGGAATTTGTGAACCAATAGCTTCAAAAGCATTTGTCAAAAGGTTAGAGGTCTTCAAGATATTCAGTGTCCAGAATTCCATGAAAGCAGTAGTGGCAAGAGAATTGTAATAACTGTCTATGGGGGAGGGGGAGATTATTTGTATTCTGTTTGAAAGCAGTACAAATATACCAGCTAGAAAATCAGCTCTTGTCTAACCATGGTATGTGTTTTATCTCTTGTCCAGTGGGTGTTTCATGGAAGGGATATGGGAATTTTTATGCTGGAGGGAAGAGATTTAGTGAGTAAGAAAGATAAATCTGTAGGAAGACAAAGTTTTGCTGTCCAAAAAAAACTTGTTTAAATCCTTAGTGAATTGGAACACTCTGGAAAATTTTATTTGGATGTTTCCTTAGTAAAATAATAGTCATAATTTAAGTTGGAAGGGACCTCCAGAGGTCATCTCAGCCAAGTCCCTGCTCCAAATATGTGTGTCTGCTCTGGGCTCATAAGTCCTGCCAGCAAACCTGCTCCACCATGGGCTCCTGTCTCCACGAGTCCACAGGACCTGCCAGGAGCCTGCTTCAGTGCAGGCTTCCCATGGGGTCACAGCCTCCTTTGGGCATCCACCTGCTCCAGTGTGGGATGCGCCTGCAGCCCATGCAGGATATCTGCTCCACTGTTAACCTTCATGGGCTGCAGGGGGACAGCCTGCCTCACCATGGGCTTCACCAGGGGCTGCAGGGGAATTTCTGCTCCGGTGCCTGGGGCACCTCCTCCCCCTCCTTCTTCACTGACCTTGGTGTCAGCAGAGGTCTTCCTCTTGCATGTTCTCACTCCTCTCTCCAGCTGCAGTTGTGCAGGGTTTTTTTCCCCCCCCTTCTTAAATATGTTATCCCAGAGGCTCTACCACCATCACTGATTGTCTTGGCCTTGGCCAGTGGTGGGTCTGTCTTGGAGCCGGCTGACACTGGCTTTGTTGGATACGTGGGAAGCTTCAGCAGCTTCTCAGAGAAGCCACCCCTGTAGCCCCCCCACACTACTAAAACTTTGCCATGCAAACCCAGTAAAGTATTTAACCGCTCTCATGGTTTAAACAAACGCCCCCCAGCCCCATTTTTCCTAATATATAATTGTAATTTCCCACATTTCAACTTGTCCATTGTCTCTTGTCCTATCACTGCACACCCCTGAGAAGAGTCTAGCTCCATCTTCTCTGTATCCTCTGAGGATTGCTTTTCCAGGCTGAACAGGCCTAGCCCTCTCAGCATCTCCTTGTATGTTGTGTTCTCCAGCCCCTTGACCAACTTGGTGGCCTGCCACTGGATCCATTCCAGTATGTCAATATCTTTCTTGTTCTGGGGAGCCTGAAATAGTATCTAGATGTGGCTTCATAGAGGCTGAAGAGTGGACAGCAGGCTCACTTCCCTAAACCAGTAGGCTGCACTGTTGCTAATACAGCCCAGGCTTTGGCTGGCCTGCTTTGCTGCAAGGACACACTGCTGGCCCGTGTTTGACTTGTCCACTAGGGACCCAGGTCTTTTTTCTTCAGTAAGGTGCTGTGTGCTAGGGCACAATTTAACTGCAACAAGAATTTTTGAGATGAAAAAATAACTTGAGCTGTTCTTACACAGGAAATACAGGAAATAGATACAAATGCTAGCCAGTTTTCGGTTTTGTTTTTTTCCTGTTTAAATTGGTGAAGAAGAGCTTGGACAGATTTTGTATTCCTTCTTTTTAATTTTACACATTTGACTTGTTTTAATTAGATTTCTGATAAATTTCATCCTATCAATTTATTGGTAGAACATACTTTGTATTCTAGAAACATCATCTGCAGGCATGTGAGAGAAATTTGTTTTTTTGTTATGTTCCCCCACCCCCAATCCAGTGTGGATTTAAGAGCATTATGATATGTTCTGTTTTAGATCACGGAAGCGGTAAATTACTTTTAAGTTCATGCTGGACACAAGTTTGTTATTTAACCTTAAAAATGCATTCTTTATTTGCTTAAGAAAATCAGAAAATACTTCCAATGAAATCATGTTCTGTGTCTGATTATTCTTTCTCATTATTTTTACCTATTCATTAAAATCACCAGCTGGGTAGCTTCTTTAATTTACTTCTGAATCTTTTTGGAAACCTCTTCTAACAGTAATACTTTACCTCATGCATATATAAAAACAGATGCTGACCAGAGAGTAGCTTATGGCTGACAGAGTGTCAGCCTTATGTGCAACACCTGCCTCACCTTTTTCATATGCTGTAAACAACAAGGTGAGAAATAAGCACACTATGGAGCAATTGAAACACAAAAGGAATCCCAATGTAGTTGCAATGCGGATAATTGTTTGGAAAAAAAATAAAGCTGCAAAATATGTAAGTAAAATGAACAAAAGGAATGTTTTGTGTATTCTCCAGCTGCATTTTCCACAGTAATAACAAAGTTAGCTTAGTGCATCTTTCAATCCTGATATATATATAGGTAGAAGGCTAATTAGCATTCATTTTTCTTATAACAAAGATCATTGGTATTTAGGTGTAAGTCTGTTGGTATTACTTGAGTTTTTTTCCAAACACTGAAACTCTTCCTGAATCACAAAAATAAAGGGTTGGATAGGACTTAAGTGTTTACTTACCTAAGTCCCCTGCATAGACACAGAACCTGTATATTGATTTTCAAGAACATTCAGTAAGAGAGATTGCGCAGTGGGTTGAGATCATCTCTTCCATTGCTTTAGTTCTTTTATAGATGGATTTTCCTTTTTGTGCCTTCCTGATAGTCAACGTGAATCTTTCCCTGCAAACTGAGTCCATCTCTTCGAGTCCTCCAACAGAGGATAGGGAGAAGAATTGACCAACTGTTATCACAGCCCTTTGCATATTGGGAACCTATGATCAGTTTAGAAAGCAAGCATTTGGTGAGACACAAAAAAACAGGTTTCCTTTAACCTTTTGCTGTAAGTCATGTGAACTTCTGAAAGCTTCTTCCTTTGTGGGTTTACATGTATGTTTAGATAGTGTTATGTGTTCTTCAAGGAATGCCACATACCTCACATAGAAAGAATAAATGTCTGCTCTGTGTTGGTCAAAAGCTGCCAAAATTAAAGGGGTTTGTACATATTTTGCTGCATATGGTGGTAGACAGTCAGCAATCCATGAATAAAAAATATTGAAAGCTGATTGTTCCCCTCTTTTGAGAATCCAGATCACTTCAGTAATTCTGCCTTGACTGGTGCAAGTGTCAGCCTACTGAATTTGAAATTTCTTGTTTGAACAAATGCTAGTTTCCGTTTCAGCATGCTCAATTCCAAATGTTAACTGCCTGATTAAAAAGCACACTGCATGTGTAGCATGGACATGTATCCACAAGTATCTTGCCTGTTTTTTCTAACCTGCGAGTTGTAAAGTACCTTTCACCAATTTTAATTTTTAGTTGTTTTGTTCTATTGGTCTTGGTGGTAACGGCTTCAAAATGCTCTTTCATTCTCTTCTTGGAAGAGAATGCTTTATCAAACAATGGAATTGCTATCTTTCCACTCTTTTTGTGACAAGAACACATGCTCTGTGATAGCCGGTTGCGGGAAACTTTACAAATGTTGACACAAAGAGCACAATTTCTGCAAAAAGATCTCAGCATCTAGTATTTCAGGCTATGAATGATGACCATATTTAAGGAAGTCCAATTCATTTGCCTCCATGGCACCACTGCCTTCAGACAACATATGCAAAAGCATTTGTTTTACAGTGCTCTGCACCATAGGTTAGCTGTGCCTGAGCCTATGCTTTCCAGGCTAACTGTTTTTAATATATGAATTTTGATAGATTTTGGCTCCTTTAACTTGCCACGTATGCATATTAGTCTTTATAGGAAACTCTGTTTTTGAAGGAGCCTTTCTCACTCCCTGTAAAATGAATACATACTTAATGTGGTTTTTTTACTGACAAATTATTATTAGATTTTTTTTAATAGGTATTGCGGACAAACAGAACAGTTTCATCCAATTACAGCAGCATGTAATCCCCCCCGGGTCCTTGTTTCTTTAGTTTTTCTTCTGTCCTTAAAGTAGTATGTCTGAACATGCTTTTGGCTGTGGTGGTGGTGGTGGTAGTTAGTTTTCTATATACAGGTGACAATTTTGTGTAAAATTAGTTACAGTAAAATTTCTGGTTCCAGGTTCTTCCTTAAACATATCTTCTTTCCTACTATGAGCTTGTTCCTTATACATATGTATACCTCATGTACAGTTGGTCCAGATTTCTGTTTTGGATTCAATTCCATATCAGAATCATCACTCTGGTTTCCACTATAATAGGAGCAACACCAGAAGCAGTGGTGTATTGCTAGTCAAAAGATAGTACAGCGAATTAACCTATCCAGAAGCCAAAGTCTGAATGTGGTTGCCCACAATCTACCTTAGTTTTTATGTTGTAGATGACATTATAAATACACCGTATCCAACAGTATGTTGTTTGCAATGGGTGATTGGTACTTCAGTTGCATCAAAGAAAATAATTGAATTACCATTTTGTGTGATATCTCACAATTGTCCTTACTGTTTAGGAGAACCGTGCCCTCTAAGTATTCTTTCAGCTAGGTTGATTAAACTGCAAGCATCAAATTTCTGTTGGGTCCTATTTTGAATTATTAAAGCCTGTCAGAATAACTGGATTTATTGTCAATGTCTAGCTTATATTTAGAGTCTTTTTTAATCAAAATGAGCTGTTCCCTTTTTAGACTTCCAAGTTCTAAATAGTAAATAAGCATATGTACAGTTACAGTTAGACAGGCTTAAGTTTACACACAATTTATTACCTCAAAGTAGAAAAGGAGGTATTTTCTTGACAATTTCCTATCTTTGTACCTCTTCATAAAATCTTACCTGCTAATAAATTGAACACATCTTTTTTTTTTTCACCAGAGGCTGAAATTTTACTAGCAATGTGCTGTCTCATCACGTTAGAGAGATGTTGATAGTAACTTTAATGAGAATACACAATGACTATGCATTAAATGTTGTTCATGTTTAGAAAGGGAAAAACCTAAAATCTTTCTATATGAAATTCTGTAGATATTGTAAGCTATAGTCTGCAGCAAGGGCTGTCACAGGAGAAAGGTAGATGCTTAGGAGAGATTTCTTCTGTGCTAAATACTAGACAAGGCCTTGGAGACTGGCAGACTCCTGTTGTCACCTCTCCTCTATCCATTTCTTCTAGAATACAGTGATCCTCTTTGACTAAAATTCCTAACCTGTTTTGGGGCTAAGTGGCCAGCAGGTGTAAAGTAGAAGACCAAGATTATCTAGAAGTTCTTTGAAGAAAATTGAAAACAGCTGTTGATGACTATATCTGTAATGGTCTGCCTTTCATAGCTTATTCTCAGTTCTGCAAACACAAATGATGTTGCATATCTGAACAGTTGACATTAGCTCCTGTCTAACCACCTTACCAGGTGTAAGTAAGTAGTGAAGGTAATTCAGACTCATTCTGGGTGTCTCTTAGATCTTCCCATCTTGCGACTGTTTTTCTAGCACTCACATACTACAGACTGTCACTGATGTTTACATCTCCATTTGTATCATTAGAGATACCACATTAAAGAGTATAGATTCTTAACTTGGGAAAGCATTGATTTATATGCAAACTATTTAGCTGTCATTTCTTACTGAAACCTCTGTGATTTGAATAAACATGATTGGAGAGGTATTTAAGAGGTGTTTTAAGATTTCTCAGAACTCCTGCCCAAATCTAAAAACTCTTGGTTCAGTATGAAAATTCTTCTAGGAACACAAAGAAGCTTTTATGTATTGATGGATAAAGATGAGGTGACCATGTTAATGCTTTTGATGATACGGGTGACAAAGGTGCAGCTGTTAGGCTGATGTGTGTAACCCCAGAAGCAATGGACAAGGTCACCGAGTGCTTGCTGCTTTATTTCCAAGAGACTCAAAACAGCATTTCACCTTTGACTTTTGCCTATGTTTAAGGGGCAGAGTATTCTCTTAAGCTTTTAAACAGCAGTATGTGGTAACACGTGTTGTCCAGCCTTTCTCATTGCAGCATAGGAAATGCTTGGGTAGCGTAATGATTGTATGATATTTCATGGCTGGAACATACCAGCCTTCTGCACTGGTTGTAAGCAGCAGCTGAATTCCAAGTAAAGTTTGGCATATCAGTTTTGACCTACACAATTAGATTCTCTTTTCTGGAAAGACTGCTTCTCTTCTTTTAATATTATATTCCCAACAACTTTTTAAAATATAGGAATTGAAATGAAAAAAGTTGTTAATGAAGTCCCGTAGCTTATTTCTTATAAGAATCAAGTATTTCCCACTTGGTAGTTTTATTGTTAGTTATATAATTATCCCACTAAAACATTTTGTGTTAGCAGCAGGTTAAGTGTTTCTAGGACACAAAAACACATGAAGAACTTGAGAAGCATATGGCTTTCAGAACTTTCACTGATTCTACTACTATTTTTCATGTTATTTCTGTTATCCCTAGATAATTACTAATAAAAGTTTCCAAATGTTTTTGGAGGGCCTGATAAGCTCTAAGGGTTACTCTATGTGGCAATAATTGTTGCAAGGGTAAGAAATATACAATGACAGAAAAATAGTACAAAATAAAGCAGAATGATGCCTTTTCCTTTCACTATAGGGTATTTAGAACATTCCGTATGCTGCTTCATATTTTAGCAAAAGATTTTATATTTCTGCCATAAAATACATAGTGATAAATCAGTCTTGAGTACTTTTAACTTCAAATCTCACAGGTTTTTAGCCTACATTTCTCTAAAGAGTTCCCGAAAACTTCCTTTATTCTGGCACCTGCTTTTCTTTAGGTAACCCTTCAAATGTCCACCTGTTCACTGAGGATTTTCTTCACCCTGAGTAACCAAGAAGCTCCTAACTACCTCAAAATCCATGTTGATCATCAGACTGTGTTTTTACTTTCTTTATAGGGATTTGCTGTTTAGGGGGACACTGTAATGAGGTAACATTTATATTTTTAACTGTATAGAGTGTGTTCTTATAGAATCAACATGCATACATCCTGTGCAAAATAGATTACTGTTTAAATTTTGCTGTGTGCTTTTAAATAGCTTGCAATATTTAGAAGCAGCAGTATTGAAAAATTAGTAGACTGACATCCTCAGCATTGCATTTCTTCCTTTGGTCAATTTAAATGAAAACTTCACAGAGATTTTGCATTTTTTTTTAATTTAATCTATTCATCAGTTTTATTGAAAGTAATATAAAGTGACAATTCTATCATATTTGGCTAATATGTAACTCAGCTGTCATGCACCTAGAGAGATTCTTTAGGGTGTTCAGCTGTCATGTGTAATTTATAATACAGTTTTGTTTCATGACAAAGGAAAATTTAAAGCTGAATATATTTGTTTTTCTTTCTCTGCAAATGGAGGGGAGGGAACTGATAGCAGTCTTTTTAAGACTCAATTTCCATATATTTGCTTTGATAATATTGACCTTGGACTTCTATAACAAAAACAAAGATCCAAAAACTCAACAAAAAACGGTTCTTGCAAAAACATTCTCTCAGAAATTGTATGCCTGTAACATGCCTGCTGTTAGGAAGAAGAGGTCAGAAACAGTAGAAGAGATCAGATGATATCAAACTAACAACTCACCCAATGCAAATAATTGTAAACACAGTGTTTAATTTGTATAATTCACTGAAAATTCTAGCTGTCTCTTTGGCATCTCTCTTACTAGGTCTTCCCAGGTGTCCCCTCCAATACTGGGTACTCAAAATATTGAACTAAATAGTATAATTTATGATCAAATGAAATGAATCTCGGTGGAATAAATCAAATATATCACCCATGAAGGGTAATCATTGTTCATTTTCTCAACTATTGCTCCATCCTAGATTTCTTTCTTTTGATACTTGTGAAGTAACAGATGCTACTTCTATATGTGATACAATAAACATTTCAATATTTTTTTTTAAACATGTTAAAATTATGTTGGATAAGGAGGACTGATAGGAGAACTTTAAAAGCTACTTCTGTTGTTATAATGAGCCAACCAATATTATTTTTAAACTTTTTTCAATTGTCTAGACAAATTTTCAGCACAAATAAACCAGGATCTCATGATAATATATTTCAAGTTTTCTCAGTACATCATTTCTCTGTCATGATTTTAACAATTTATCAAACCTCAAGAGCAATGTAGAAGTAGCATGAGTAGCAAACCCTTTATTTGGATGTTGTGGTTCAGCAACTGACTTGCTGCATTTTGCTGAAGTGCTGCGTAAAGGGCAAATGAGGTTACAAAACAAACAAAAAAAATCTTGCAGTTTATAACTCCAGTAAATGTTTTGTTACTAAACAAGCAAGTCAAATGTATATTGTCAAACCTTTATTTGTTAACAACTTAAGCAATTTGTGGTTGCCTCATTCCTACAAGAAATTCTTTTCCTGTCCTTCAAAAAATGTTTTAGATTTATGACTCCCTCTGGAACTTCCAGATACATGGGAGAGAAACTTAACTTTGATTAACATTGTTTGCAGCTTTTCCTGCTTCTTGTCTTTTAGTAAATGCTCTGCATCCAGCTTTAATTGCCTTCCTGATGTTTTTTTCATAGCCATTTCATAGCACTTTCATTATGGCCTGGCTATTTGGAGATGAGTGTAATTTTAAAATGGTATCATTTTCTCATAAAGCCTCAAAGCTATAACAGGTCTTTCTGTTAATTTATCTAAACTGTGTGAACACCAATGCCATGTGTGAAACTATGTTGATGTAGAGGAACTTTTTCTGCTGAGACATGTACTGTTTTCTGAGATACTTGGAAGAAGAAAAGCAACTTTGACTTTAGGCTGCTATGTAATAGTTCATACTGGCCTATCAAGCCACCAGGGTAGTTCTAGGTTACATAATTTGTACCAGCTAGAGAAAGACAAGCGTAAAGTTAAAAAAAAAAAAAAAAAAAAAATTTCGAATGATGAACTAAGAAACTACATTTCACCCGTTCTTCAAAACATTACTGTTAAGCAAGACTAGTTTTACTGAGATCACATCACATGCCGTGTTCCTGGAATGACAGCCAGTGCTAGCATCTGAGTGGTAGATGCTCACCTGATGCTCCATACACTGCTCTAAAAGATTTTTGCTTCTTAATTAAAAAAAAAACCAAAAACAACTGGGAAGACATTAATGGTAGTATCTCATTTTTAGGGAGAGAAAATATAGGATGACTATGTGGTTTATCAATGTTTGTATTGAAAATCCATGAAAGAACTTCTATGTCATTGTAGTTAGATTTTTATATGTTGTATTTGCATCATTATCCAATGAAAATGATTCACTTTTTAAACCATTAATTGAACATGGCTGTTTGTTTTCAGTTGCTGATCCCAAATGTAAAGGGAAAAGGTGTGGGGTTTTTTTTTTGACAGCGCTGCACTACTGAGTTGTGGTATTTATGGTAAATTTCATGAAGGCTCTTAAATTCTTTCCTATTGAAAGTATGGACTTCTGTGGGATTTCCAGTATAGATTGTGACAGAAATTTTTACTGATGTTCAATGTTGAAGCAACATTCCAGTTTGCATCTTTGTTCACATAGTTATTTTTTGCTCTTTGTCCATTTATAACCTATTTGTAAGCCCTTTCTATGAACACTTCAGTCCTGAGTGCTGGGAGAAGTACAACTTGGAATCAGCAAGATCTGTTTTCAGCCTTCTGCTGGGATACACTTTACCTTATTTGGTCAATTTATAATGAATCATAATGAAAGAAATAGATGCCTAACTAAGAATGGTTTGCAAACTGCAAAAATATATGCAATTAATTAATCTGTCTCTGTGGAACACATACATATCAGTTATTCCAAAATTATATACAGTCACTGTTTAGACACCATCTTTGTGCATCAGTCAATGTAAAAATAATACATATTGAATCATCAATCTTTACATTCTGCAGATATATCCAGAAGTCTCAAGTATTTTTTTTCTATGTTACTTCTTGTGCTCTTGGCTGATTCTAGGCATGCCTGACAGATCTCCATTTGGTCATCCCAGTAGTTCTCTCTTGCCACAAAACATACTGCCAGAAATGCTGTGCTTTATAGTTTGTAAGCATTGTATGCACATTAATATGATTTTAAGATACGTAGTCTTCCAAATCTGTGTATTCCTCCTCAGTGCAAACAAAGAAGAAAGGGCATCAAAAAGTACCACAAAAGTTGACCACAAAAAGTACCAGCCTAGTTTATCCTCCAGGCAACTCATCACTTCCACTAACCACCTATGTATACCTTTCCTTTGTCACTGCAGCTTCTTTACCCACAGTAATTATACTTCTTACTATTCTCAAATTTTCATCTCTGCTGCACCCAATGTTTTTTCCGGACTCCTCTTCTTGTCCCGTAGTATCTGTTCCTTCAATACCTTGTGATATCTAGGAGGAAGGAAAAGCATGATAGGGGATGGGAAAGGGCAGGGTTGAGCCAGGGGGGTTCTGAGTGAGGCAGTGGTCCTGAAGGGCACTCCATAGTTCAGAAGTCCTTTAGTCCTGTCATGCTTGCTTCCTCTTGATCGTGAGCTGGTTCCCATCAATTCTGGTGCATGAGGAAACAGCAAGGTATTGTTTCTGCCATGTGTGTCTTGTTCAACTACAATTCATTTTTGTGGTTGACAGACTTGGGGAGACAAAAGGGGAGGGGGGAGTTAAGACATGTTCAAAATTATAGCCAGCATGTCTCAGTGGAGGCAGCCATTGAAATCTGTGTTCTAAATAGATTCAAATAATTTAGCATGAACAATTTTATGAAATCGGTTGCTGGGATTTGTTATAATCATTGCCTACCTCTGTTTCTTTGATCAGCTTAAGAGAAGAAAATTTTGATCATAAGTGAGGGACTACTACAACACTGAGAGTGTTTTGTTTGCAGTTTTAGTTGATAACGTAGAAAAGAGAGCCATTCGTTATATTTCTATCTGCAGGCTTTCTAATATCCCAGGTCACCCTGTTCTTGGATCCTTACTGAATCAGAATGGGGAAGAGAAAAACGTATTATTAGGTACTACTAACTTCTGTACTGGGAGATACGGGACAGCTACCTCTGATTGCTGTTTTGCTCTGTGGGAGAATACTACTAGTTGTGGAGAGTCTGGTAATCTGTCCAGAGAACTGGTTAATGGAATCACTGAAAAAGAATTTTATCTTGGAGCATCATATTTGGTTTTAACAGCAGAGCAAAAATATGTACTTTTAAAATATTTTTTATAAAACTATCTGAATTTTCCTAATTCTTTCCAAGGCATAGTCCAGAGCTGGAGTTCAGTGTTTCATTTCTGTGGGCTGATAGACTTGGGGGAGAGAAAATGGGGGACAGAGGGTTGGACATATTCAAAATAACAGTGATTATCTATTCAGTAAGCAGGTTAACATAAGCTGCAATACATTTAACTTTTCTTTTAACTGTTCTGTTATTGAGAGATTGTACTATATAGAAAATTCTAGGCTATTGTAAAGAAGTAAAAGATAGTAGTTGAATTAATCTGTTAGAACTCTTCTTCCAATTCATTTAATATGCCTAGAAACAGAACACAGGGTTCTCTCAAAGGAAAGGAAGCCAAATCTCAGGTTTGCTTTAAAGCAGTAATCATTGTGGAAGTGAATTAATGAGAAATAAAGTGTGTCTGTGCTTGGGAAAAAAAACGGTCACGCGTACTGAGATAGCCAAGATTAGACCCTAGACAATTCAGTAATGCATCCCATATTTAAGGAGATCAGTATATGGGTCTATGTTTGGAAAACAGTGTTCCTTATAGTTCTTTCTGCGGTTCAGCAACAATTTTCTGCTCAAATAAGTCTTATTTTTCTGTCTTGGAGTGACTGGTCACCAGAAACTAGGTTCCCTGGAAGTTTTCTATAATTCAAGCCATGTATATGGAAAAGTAAGAGGAAGGAGTAGGACATAGTAAGACTGACCAAGGCATAGGTATTGTACTTCTTTTTAATTCTGTAAGTCTGTACTTACACTTGCTTGGTATTTGTGTCTTATCTTAAAGGTATACAACATTTACAAAGAGTTATGGATTCAAAATGAATTTTGATGAAAACTGAAAGATATGTTTTCTCAAATGGACAACACAATTTGAAACAAAATTTCAGGTTTCATTTTCCTAAAGCTATTCAAAATTCTGAATCTGCATTCTCTTAGGAGAGTGCCCTAGCTATCGTGTTTTCAAGTGTGCTTAGCTTGGGTGATCTATCTATCTTCTCTTAAAACTTTTACATTTTTGTAGATATAAATCAATGAATCAGAAATTGTTATAACTTCTAGTTCAGTGTCACTAACGACAGAATAAGGAAATTTTTCATTCTCTTGATGTATATCTCAATGACTGTTCGCATATTTTGTATACAGAGGAATAATTACAGCAGTTTTCAACTCAGAATATCTTGTCACATGTTAATTAGGACAGTTATTTTACTGTAGTATTATACAGATCTTTGTTAAATGGAAAATAGACATGATTTTTTTTTGTCAAATTAAAATATTTGTGGTGTTTTTCAGTAATATTTTTGATCAGGAATTTATTATATGATCAAATTGTTTTGACATGAGGCATCTTGCTAGATACTTGAAAGATTAACATGGATGTGAGCAAGCAATTTATACACCTACTAAGAATTGGATGACTTACTATGTTAACAAGTGTGGTGAAAAATGAATTTGTAAAGGAGGTAAAGATCTGTTTAAGGAGGAGATCCTTAGCTTGCTTTCAATATCACAGCATCATGTTCTGCCACACTATATAACAGATAAACAAGAACAGGATGAAGTCTTATTGGAAAATAACTGCTTCAGTTGAAGTAAAAGTATTTAAACTTTTCTTCCTAATTTCCTGCTACAGTGAACCTGTGTTTTCTTGTTAGAATTGTCATGTGTGGAAAAAAAAAAAACAACCTAGCAAAAGCAAGAGTGTTAATTTACCTCTATCCAAATCTTACTCTAATCTGATAACTTGATCGTTACAAATTTGATTGCTATTAGATAAAATAATTCTTTGTGTCTTCCTAAGTTTTTTGTAACTCCTTGCCACAGCTTTTCCTTTAAGTGACCAAATGGAAATATTCCTGATTAAATGTAAATTTTTTGTTTCAGTTTCTTGTACTTCCGTTGGCTATATATTACCAATATATATATATTGAACTAGAAGTCTCCCATTTTTTTGGTTAAGGCTGTGAACACTAAATTGGTTGTCAACTAGCTGTGGATTTCACAAAGGTTCATTGGGAAGCAAGGATTTTAATTTGCATAATTGAAAAAGTCACTTTGCCTCAAAGAATGTGCTCAATGGGAGAGCAACGTGAAAAAGTACAGGAGGCACTGAAGAATTTGAATTTTCTTTTTGAAATGAAGGTGAACTCTCAGAACCACCAGAAATAGCCATCCAGCAAATGTATCAAAAATGTATCAAAAAATGTTCAGGAAGATTAACAGCCATTCCACCATGACTTTTATGATCACAGATGCATAAAAATTAAATCTCTAGCAAACTTTTATTCACTACAGTTTGATTACTAATGAATGGAGTATTCATTTGAAGGTAAGGGAATGATAGTAGGCTTCATTACTTCTAATTTTCCTGTGAAATCTGATGTATGATTCATGATAAAGGGTCTGAAGTTCATATCTTACCTTAGCATAATGTCTTTGTTCTTCACAAAGTAAGCTTGTCAACATCCTGGTTCCTTAGTTCATTTAAGTTATGAATTTTTTATTAAATTATAGATACGAATCATTCCAGTGATTTGTTACATGAACTGGCAGAGGCAATTATTGGAGCAATGGCTAGAACCAAGACTGAGAGAGAACTGTTTTCCTCAACAAATAAATGGAATTTGCTAGGAAAATTAGTTTCCCCAAGAAATGCAACCTGTATCTTTCTGTTGTGTTCTGGCTTTCTACAAGAAAAAAACCTTAAACCCTATCTATTACTGGTTTGTTGGTTTGTCACCAGAAGTTTGTTTTATTTTTTTTTTTTTTCTTTGTGTGTTCATAAGTCTTTGGTTTTCATAACACCTTCATTTTTGATAAGGAACGAATGAAGTTGCAGAGATCAAATAGATGGACTGATTTGAACCATTGGTGTTTAAAAGACTTGCAGTGAGTGTTTGGCACTCGATCACTTAGCACCCAAACTGAATTGCAGAGTTGTGTTCCTCTTTGGTGGAAAAGAGTGGTAGTGTTATAATTTCCTATAGAAACAATCTTTCATTTTATTTTCTTGATGTTTGAAAAATAGCTGGTTAAAAAGATATCATCTCAACTGTATGTTTCAAAGGCTTTGAAAACTCTCTAAGTGTGCCTTTCTGTGGGTAATGTATTTCATACTGAAGTTTTACTTCAGTAAATGCTAAGTTTTTAAGTTACACTTTAAGTATAACTTTAATGTGAAATGGCACATTTTATTGGTAGTTGGTTGAGACCTGGGAGTTAGGTTGAATGCAGGTTAGGGTTTCATCAATAGAACCATAGTTTATAGGCACAACATTTTTTGAAGAGCATTGCTGGCAAAAATAAACGGTGCTCTCTCATGTGATTTCCATTAAAATAGTTGAGTATTTTTCTAACTGTGCTTTACACCTTTTCAAATAACTGCCAAAATCACAAATAGCCAAGTTTAGACTGTGTCTGTGATAACAGCAAAATTAAAGATTTCTGTGGAGTTATGGTATTGGTTCCAAAGTCCTTTTATCTTGTGTTTTTGAGGATGCTTTGGAAAGCTTCTGGTATTTGTGTTCTGAATTGGAGATTGGAAACACTAGATTATGGAGTATAAAAATTAAATATGACATTTATTTTTAATGGGCAACACCTGGAACATTCTATCAGAGGGAAAATGTTCTCCATCTAATTCATTTCATTTACCTTTGAAACGAGGTTGAAGGGTGGTTGCACTGTTCAGCAGGGAGATAGCTGGTGTTTTGCTGTAGTGTACAATATGGGATATGTCAAGTGCCACAAAGTCTGTATTTCCATGTTTTAGAAAGTTTCATAGTTATGTTTATTAGTTTCTTGTCCCAAATTCAATTTCAGGATAATTAAGAATATATCTTATGCATAGTTATTTTACAGGGGGCAAGTGAAGAACAGGTGAATAGAGATGTACTTGCTATGATTTCACAGCAATTGGTAAAGAGAATAGAGAGTTCCTTACTTTTTACATTTTTATTATTATTAAAATATAATAAATACTATATTGCTGAAGCTACAGTTGTAAATCTGTATTTTAATTGTTTTCTAGAATTAATATACTGATGACAAATTTGTAAAACTTTTGACAGTAATATCAGTTATGAGTAATCAGTCAGGTTTGTAATGAAAGACTCTAAAGCAATGATGGTACTCAAAATTTTAAATCTGTCACACCAAAGAACTGGTGACACTGTTAAACAGTGTCTTTAGTATTCACTCTCCTCAGTCAAAACACTACATCTTCTAATGTTCCAGTGTTAGATAGATGGCAGCCTTTTCTAGGGGAAAAAGAGTTAATAGTAGTTCAATGAAATCAGCAACTTCAAGGAAATTATTATAGACAGTAGAGACAATTTTTACATTCTTTTTTTAATACCAGCTATTTTTGATTGCTAGATACAGCTGTCTAGATAATTTATTTCATGGAGGATCTAGAAAAATCATTCAAGTTTGTAACAAAGCCTGACCATTTGAATTTCTTCATTAAATGAATTATAAATGAAATACTTAAAATTTCTTTTGAATCATAGTAAATATTTTGTTTTAATCTTATCTTTCAAAAGTCTATAATACGAATACAAAATGTTTTAAAATATTAAATGAGAAGTAATAGTAAAAGAAAAAAAGCCAAGTATTTTGTAGGAAAAACTCCAAGTAAAATGTTCTTGACAGGTTCCGAATGTGTTGGTTTTGTTTTGGGGTTTTTTTTGAAATATGTTTTCTCTAAAATTGACCCATTTCATGTTTTTTCATTTTTTGAACTTAAGCTGCACTTTATTTAAGACAGCTCTTCAGTTGTTTCTGACTCTTTTTTCTGTCACAGTATCTTCAATAAGGTAGGTTAGACAAGACTAGTTTTTAGTAAATTACGTATAAATGACTGTTGGCGTGTCCCCTTCCCTGTTAGTTTGAGTTGAAGGAGTGTCATCTCGTACCATTTTTCCTTTCCCGATTTCCCCACAGCTGTGGTTATGCTTCAGTGTGTCTCTGTCACGGTGCAGATCTGCAGGCCTTGAAGTGTGAAACCAGCAAGGAAGAAGGCAAGCCGTACTCAGAATTTCACTTCGCTAAACATGTCCGTACCCTTCTCTGCAATGCCTCCCAAATGTTTTGAAGCAATCCTCAGAGTTGCTGCCTGCTGTTTATTCCTCTCTGCTGCTGCTTCCCTGCTCGTGCTCTCCCTAGGTGTCAGGGTAATGTTGGAATTGAAGGGAATCATAGAATGTCCTGAGTTGAAAGGGACCCACAAGGATCATCAAGTCTAACTCCTGTCCCTGCATAGGGCAACCCCAGAATTCACACCATATGTCTGAGGGTGTTGTCCAAATGCTTCTTAAATATTGTCAGGCTTGGCGCCGTGACTACCTCCTGGGGGAGCTTGTTCTAGTGCTCCACCACCCTTTGGGTGAAGAACCTGTTCCTAATGTCCAACCTAAACCTCCCCTGGCGTATCTTCCTGCTGTTCCCTATAACGTGTGGCCGGGGCAGATGGGGATCTGGAGTGATAATCCTTGAGGACAGTGGATGACTTGAATAATGTCAGTCTGGTGGCTGCAGTACTCAAGCATCAAATGTAAGCCTAAAGAAATATAAGTAAGGAAGCAAGGACTATATTGCGGATAAGAGCTTGGGGATAAAGAAGATGTGGGGCTAGGACAGTGCGGTGGACATGTGACGCTAGAGTGTATGGCATCAAGGAGGAGGCTGGACACTGCCTGGATGGGGGAGATGTCAGGCTCCCACACTGGTTGGAGGGAGCCTCGTACTTGCCCATCAGTTACTTCCTTTCTTACCTTTCATATTGGGGAAGGTAGAGAGAAGCAGCAGTGGCCCAGTCTAGGTAGGCTTGGTTAGATGAAGGAAATGATTCCATGGTTAGTGATATCGGAGCTGCAGTGTGAAGGATAGTCAGGAAGCAGGATCATCCCATCCTAATCTTGCCCTTGCTTTCTTCTGTAGGGAAGGGATAGCCAGGAGAGTGTGCAGGGAGATGCCTAATTTGAGTTTTGTCTACCAAAGTATGCTCTGGCTTTACTCTGCTCAGAGACTGCTGTTGTGATATCTGTAACAATACATTTTTCAGGGCATTAACTTTCCATCTGTCCTTTAGCGCAACTAATGTAGGAGGACACTGCAGCAGCCAGGCAGTGAGGAACAGCAGAGAATTAGTGGTTTTAGAAGGCTGTTTGTCCTCAGCTCAGATGAGGAAAAATATAGGTAGATAGTCCATGCCAAGAACTCTTCACAGAAACAAAATAGAGCAGAACTCCATTCTCTCCCATTTCACTGTTGCTTCAGAACAAAATGACACTACATAGTCTAATTTCTTGGTTCCTGCTGAACTTGTTTATTCTACATAAGGTAATTTTTTTTTTTTTCCTGCAAGTGGTGTGGTGCTACTTCTACAAGTTTATTCTAAAAATGTTGGTTGTTGAAATTCTGTGTTGGTCTGTTCATGCTTTTCAGATACCTTTTTTTCCTGTGTGAACTATACTTTTAAATTGCATTGTATTTGTTTAATGTAGCATACATACACCTTGAGCTTTAGTGTTAGTAATACCACAGCTCCTATCAATGGCTCACTCTCAGGGCCACATAGAATTCTACAGAGTTTTTATTCAGAGTGCTGCCACAATAATAAAAATCAGGATTATTGTTAAAATCACTGAAATATGAAAAAAAAAATGATGAGGATGTAATGCACAATATCCCAGTTTCTTTACACTAAAGTCCTGATTTGCAAATGGGAGTGAAAGATTGACTTTACATTTCTAGAGATGATTAGCTGCCAGCTCTAATCAAATTGAGAAGTAATTAGCAAATCAAAACTTGATTAGCTCTTTGCTTGATTTACTAAAATTACAGTTTATGCAGTTTAAATGATGGGGGAGGGGAAATGTCTCTTCTCTACATATAGCCTACTGTTCTGTATTAGGGGAGCAAGGGAAGAGAATCATTGCTTACGGTATTTAGCTACTTCAATACCCTAGCACCGTTACTTTGGTGCAAGTGATGCTGGATAAGCAAAGACTTTATACTTTTTTTATCTTTGAGGTAAATGTGTTGTGAGTAGCTGTTGTGAGACTCATTTGGATACGTGTGACCCAGACTACCTGACTTTTCATTACCAGTACTCTTCTTCCTTCACGAAGTGCTTCAGTGTTGTTACAGAGTTATTAAAATGTGAAGGTTATGCATGTGATTCTGCAATAAAATAAGTTATCTAATTGATGCATGTGCTGTAACAGTACAGGCAAGGTTGGAGGGGGAGAGCGATCTTGACAGTGCCAGAGTTCAGTTTCCATCTCTGCCATCTACTGACTGTGGGACATTTGCCTTTGCTTAATTTTTGCAATACCGTTGTTCCTTTCTGTGGAACAGGTATCATTTGTTTTGTTCTTTCATCTTATTGAGCTTTGAGTTCCTGAGGAAAAAATAAATACAGCTGGAGTCTAAAATGCTCTAATAGATGCCCCTCTAGCTACATAAATCAAATGCAAAATGTTAGATTTTTATCTATGTGGGGCCAAAAAAAAAATTTATGTTTTTCCAGTATGCGGTTTGCTACAGTCTTCCTTGTCTATCTTCTCCTTGAGATTAGATGGCTGTAATGCTCTCTGCATTTACATTGTGACCAAGACACGTTTTAATGCATCTTTTATACTTGAGTCTTATTTGTTGCAGAAGTAACTGCAGAGGAGAGCTTCTCTGAATTAATTTAATGGCAGAATTAGCAGGCCAGCTGTAATCCCATTGAAGTACCTTAAAAGCTGCACTTTTTGGTGGTAGCTTTATTAGAAAAGTAAGAGGTTTGAAACAAATTCAGAACAGAGTGTGAGATGCTTAATTTTTTTTGAACTGCTGTGCCAGTATCTTAAAAATAAAAAGTACAGTTTAATTAAACAGGAGACTAGAGAGATAAGCCTGGTAATATTACAGTATAAAGTACTGCAGAAATGCTGATATTTAGGGAGCCCAGTTCTGCTCTTAAATGCTGAGTATGAAACAGTAATTAAAGAAAATTGAATCATCGTTGTGTTTGTATACCTGAAAGCCAAATGGATCCCTCGCATAGCCTACATTTCAGAGTATATTCCAGCAAACTTCAGAAAAAAATGGATGCTCTTTTCAATGGATGATTTTTTTTTCCTTTACTTTTTAGGGCACTTTAATCTCAGACATGGGTTGTTTATATAGCAATTTAATATATTGAGTATTTCTGCCTCAGGCTGCAAGGTTGTGGTATGGCAGCCGATCTTTCTCTCTTTCGGATAAAGTATTTAATCCATAAAATTTTCCTTTCTCTAGGGGATGTCAGTAGCCTTAAACATTACTCTTGGGCTTTCAAACTTGTATAAACTATTAAATGAACTGTTTTATATTTTTTATCAAAAGCTTTATTTACTTTTTCTTGAGCTCTCAAGAACTGCACCACGCTTATCATCCCTGATTCCTTTCCTCCTGCAGATTCAACCTGCTGTTTGGTAGCTGTCTCCTTTTCCTACATCTACTGATTAGGAAGCCTTTCTTTCATGGGACTGAAGAGTGGTCCCACCATCAGTTTGCAGGAACTGTCATGTCATCACAGGATGTCTCCTCTAGTGCAGCCATGCCACACAATGAGGCACAATTTATTTGAAAGAAGCTCTGTTTACCTTCAACTAAAATGTGCTATTGAAGGAGGTAGATCTGAAGAGGAACAGCAATGGCAGGAATCTTTGACAAGCAAAGATGATGGCCAATAGCTCTATGAATGGGATTATATGATGTGTTCCGTGATACGGGAGGGCTTAAGTTGATCTCTCTGATGTCCCATCCAATACTTAATTCAGGTGGCTGATAGCTGGAACTTCAAGCTGATAGCATTCATACACTTAGAAGGGGAAAAATTAAACTTTTTCATTGTCACCTGAGGTTCTTACAGGAATAAGTAGGACAAAATTATCCATCTTTTCTATCTAAAGGCAATAGATCTGTTGTAACTGTGTTGGTGCCAAGACTGATGTTAGTTACAGAGAACTGAGTTTTCACTTAAGGGGTGTGGAGTTTGGTTTTTAGCTTGGAAGTGTTGCAGTGGGGCAGGCAACATTTGATGAAAATATGCATTTGTCAAAAAATAAAAGATATTTTTTGACAGTGAGGATGAGGAATACATAACTGAAAGTTTTTAATTTTTAAAATTATGTTTGATATTTAGAGTGTTTTCTTTTGCTTATGATTTCTATATCTTCTTTTGCTTATATTTCTAACTGCTTACAGTTTTTCCTCTGAATTACATTGTTTGCATGCTTGCGCTCAATCTTGTTGATAGAATTATTTTTGTTTTGCTAATGTCAGCTGTTTGGGAAAAAAAAAGGATTGTCAGAAATGCTTTGGAATGAATCTCAAGTTTGTTTTTTTTTTTTCAGGCAGCAGGTTTACAGGCTGTGATAGAGGTCTAAAAGGTATTAAGAGATCTGAAGAATATTTTTGTCTCACAGGTATCTTAGCAGCTTGGTTTGGGCTGTTTGTATCACAAAAAGTTGCAGTGTTTAGAGCTGATTTTTGGGATTACTCTTATATATAGGTTGCTTTTTTGAGAGTCACGACTGCATTTTCCATTAAATTTGTACTGGGTCTGGCTGAGACAGAGTTAACTTTCTTCACAGCAGGTATGATGCTGTGCTTTGCATTTGTGGCTAAACCAGTGTTGATAACACATCGGTGTTCTGCCTGTTGCTGGGCAGTGCTTGCAGAGCCTTAAAGCCTTCTCTTTTCTACCCCTGCAGAGGCTGGTAGGCTGGGGGTGGGCAAGAGTAGGCAGGGGACACAGCCAGGACAGCTGACCCCGACTGACCAAGGGGATATCCCATACCATATGGTGGTGTGCTCAGCCATAAAAGCTCAGGGAAAGGAGGAAGAAGGGCGGGCATTTGGGGTTATGGTGTTTGTTTTCCCAAGCAGCCATTAATGGGCGCTGAGGCCCTGCTTGCCTGGAAGGTGGCTGGACATCTGCCTGCCAATGGAAAGCAGAGAATTTTGCTTTTCTTGCATACGCAGCTTTTGCCTTTCATGTTAAACTGGTTGTTATCTCAATCCACGAGTCTTCTTGCCTTCCTTCTGTTTTCTCCCTATCCCACAAAAGAGGGGAGTGAGCAAGAGGCAGGGTGGGTGTTTGGCTGCTGGCCATGTTGACCCCCTGCAAAATGATAAGAGGTGAAAGAAGTTTCTTTCATTTGTTGGCTTAAAGGAGGTAGACTTTTACAGGCCTTGATGATAAAGATGTCGATGGGAAGCTGCCTCTCTTTTATTGATAATGTTAGGAAATGTTAATGTTATTGATTATGTTAGGAAAGAAAACTGTAGGTACTGTCAGGAGTTGAATTTGGAAGGAAAATAACTGCTTTGTGCTTTAGAATCTTTTCCTCAATTTTGGGCTGCAGTTCTTATGTCCCATCCCTAAGTTACATCCGCCAAGCCTCTGAAATAGGGGAAGAGGTTATGCGGATGGGCAGTTGTAGATTCTTTTCCTGAGTCTCCCAACTTTTTTTGATTCTAGTATGTTTTCACAATGTACTTCACAGTGTAAACTGAGTCCCCCTTCAGCAAATTAACCATTGTCAGCACCAGCTGTAGCTGGGGCCATGAAGTTGTACTTTCAGAAAGGTCTGATCTGTTCTTGCTGACCCTCGGTCAGGCAGCTACTGCTACAGTAGTGCCATGGAAAATCCCTTGTACCTTTTTTCCTGGGCCATTCTGTTGTTTCAGTGGGAATTCTTTGTGAAATAAGATTACTCTTAGGTAAACAACCCAAGGTTCGGGGAATACCAAACTCCTATTTATAAGTATTGCATTAAAATACTAATTATTGATGACATCCCAATTTTCCAATATTTACACCAGTTGAGTAGGTAGGTAAAGTTCAAAAGGTTTTAACCTTAGAAGCATTGTGTCTCAACAGATGTGATGCTGCTTCGTGCTATGCGTTACCGTAATTAAGAAGCATTCAGAAGTTGTTTTTCTTTCAGCAATTTCAAACATGTTCTTGCGAATCAAATTTTAGTGAAGATCGTAACCTGTAATCCACTAGTACAATTAAGGTAATTGACAAAGGCAAAACTAGTTTGCAAAGTTAATTAGATTTTTCCATCTCCTCACTTTCAATTAAGCTTGTTGGTCTGATGCGTTTCTTCCTGTTTAATTGCTGTTGTTTTTACAGTATACAGGTTATAGTAGTGTAGTAGTCTGTCAGATAAATAGTGGTTATTGAAATAATCATGGAGCTGGACTATTTTTTTTGCAAGTTTTGATTGTCCTCTTCTGTATGAGCATCTGAGTCTTGTAATTAATATTTACTTCATTTATGTAGTAGTTTTGATTTGCACTTTAAAATACATTAAGGTTTTTTTGTTGTGGCTTTTTTCTGGAGAACAAGAACCCTACTGTATTACAGAAACAGACATAGCACATTAAAACAACTGTAAATACAGCAGATGAAATATTAAGAGACTACAAATCCTTTAAACTGTTCATGGATTAGGGCAGAAATTATAGTGATGCTGAATGTTAAACCTGGCACTGTCAGAAATATATTTATGGCTTTGGTAACACAGCAGTATTAAAAGTTGGATTGCTGCCCTGGGGATCATACAATTCTGTCAAATACTGTTCATGGGCAACTATGTTATGACTCAAGCTAAATAATTTGCCCCTTTCAACATATGTATAGGTATGCAATACTGTTGACAAATTTATTCTTTTGATGGTCATCTAGGACAAATACAGCTAAAGAAAGTTTAGATGCAAGATCACAGCTAGTGTTTATAAAGTATGTATAAATACATATTTTTAAAACAAAATGCTTGTTCAACATGTGGATACAAGTGTCAGTCCAGTCCCTGCAATCATGAGATACCAAAATCACTTGGTTCAGTTAAGTACCTTGCAGGATGACAAGCAAAAATTTCTGGTTCTCTTGAATATGATGACATTTGTACATTTTGGTGAAAATCCATGGTCTGCCAAGTTTGAGGACTGAAACAGCAACTCATATGGCTGTATTCTCCATTACGTTCACACCTCCTCTATTTTACACCTCATGAGCCTGGATTTAGCTTCCCTACATGCCGTGCTCCTTTCATTTGCTCCAGCTCCTCTCTGTACTATGATGCTTACCCTTCCATATCTGACCTTAACATACAAGGCTTCATCAGAGAGGATCATTACAAAGTAATGCTGTGGCTATGGTTGTCCTGGCTGCACCACAGGCCAAGTGAACTGGCTATTGGGCTATTGCTGCAAAATGTCCTGCCATCTCGTCTTTATTTCACAAGAGACTGTTTATTGTGATCCTTGTCATCCTACAGGACATGAGGTGGCTCTGTGCTGATAGTCTTCAGTTCTCACAAGTGGTGTCAACTGGACCTGCATGAATTAACTCCTGCCATATCATTGTATGACTTAAGATCCTAATGGAAAGCACAGCTGTATATCTCCTGGATTATCACTATTTTACGAACCTTGCTGCAAGTTGAGAGCCATCAGAGAGAGTGAATGACTTGGGCATTGTAATGGGAGCACTTTAAAAATTTACACATTATTATCATGCATGTTGGTGCAGGAGTCTGGACATGTGGAACTTAATAATCTTATGGATAAAAGTCCCTTGACATTGAAGTAATATGCCCATTCCAGTCTCTGAATCCTAACAATTTCCAGGTCCAATCTTACTAATACAAAATTCTTTGGTACAAATGATGTCTCCTGTTTCTTTGAGACCAATCCCGTGTTCCTCTGAGAAGTGATGTAAGAACATGTAAGGGCACAAGTTTTTGGTTTTCGTAGACATTTGTAGTGAAACATACTTGTTTAAAATGTGTGAGAGCTTGCTGGGCAACTAGATTTGTATTTCATGTGTTCAGTAAAATCTAGGGGTCTTGTTTGCTTCTTTTCTCAGTAGAGAACAAGAGAGACTGCAGAAGACTGTAGAAGGGCTGATTGTTTTTACATCCATATTTCTCTAGAAAAGACAGATGAAAACAGAAAGCTTGATATTTCCCCTGCTGATGTATGCAGAGATTTTTCTGAGTGACAATGTTAAAATTTATGGTGATCTATTAGTCAATTGTCTTGCTTAATGATATGTTTCAAATATATCTTGCCACGTCAAAAACATTTTGCTTTCGTCTTATATTTATTCAGCTTTCTGAGGGACTATGATCTTCTCATCATAAGAATGTGCTGTTTAAATTCAAAGGACTAAGGACAGTGGTTTTGGAAAGCAATGTGGAAGTATATAGTCTGGGAGGTTTTTGTTTTGTGGGGTATTTTTGTTTGTTTCCAACAAATATGTTTGGCCTTCCATACCAGAAAGATAACAGAGCCAGCTCTCCCAGAATTTAAGATACAAATAGGAGGAGTTTGGGAACCTTTGAAATCTTTGCAGGTTTTCAAACCCCTCTTAGACAGCAAGGATAGTTCAGAAGTGAGTTGATTTGTGTCATGTAAGATGGGATGCATCTCTTAAATTGAAGGCTTTGGGGAATAAGACCACTGTTTTCTTGTGAGGTATGCGAAGGTGAGAGGGCACATGTCTCATTGCACTTACACAAATAAGTGTGTATTCTTTTCTGCAAATGTTATCAGTTATATCCATTCCAGAAGACTCTCTTTTTTAAAAGCTGAATTAATCATGTCGTATATCTGTGCTCTTCAGATGGCTGGCTTTGCTTTCTTTTTAGTATTGATTAGATGATAAGTTGGAACTTCATAAAGATCAACAAATTGAAAACCATTATTTCTAAAGCAATACTCATAAACACGAAAATGTAGGGACTCGGAGTTCTAAGTCTGGATGCTCAAACTGTAATGCAGCTAACACGCTGGTAGAATAGGCTTTTTCTTTTGAGGGCACAATAAAAGCACTATTACATTATAGTAAATTAGTGAATATGTATTAGGGATGCTTCTGGATCCTGGAAAAGAGACTACTCAAAAGAATTTAAACAATATTTTCTTCCTGTTATGGAGATAAGTATATAAATCCATTTACCTCTCTTAGAAATGCTTATCAGTGTGCGATCCATTCAATACTTTTCCTCAGAGTTCACCTGGCAGACACTGCTGTTTTTTATGAGTTGAGGGGAGGAATACCAACTTCTACACATTCCTCTAGTGGTTTAGTTTATTAGGGAAATGATGCATTTAACACCCCTACAAACAAATCAGTTGTGTCATGGGATATTAACTTTCTCTTGCCTGAATTAATGAAATCTGTTTGAGGATAATTTTTTCCCAACCTCAAATGCCTTAAATAGAAGGTTATTTTCTGGCAGAAGCAAATGCAGTTCACAGATGCAATAAACTGCAAGGTCTAGTGACTGAACCACAAAATGTTAAAGCTAAAATGATGTTGCATGTTAATTCAGAATTCTCCTCTGTGGAGTAATTCCATGGCAATCAGGCAGCCATGTCAATATTTTGTTTCTCTGTGCAGTAGTTTTAGAGGAGCCTAACTTCAACAGAGAAGGCCTGGGGGGGAGGGGGAAATAAGGCAGAAAGGGATAAAACTGTCAATTTTTAGGAAGAACAAATGCAGATATTCAGAAAGCAAAGCCTAAATTTTGTTTTTAACATTACCTTCTATACCAGCCACTGTCCAGGGAACCTGTGTAGTAGAGAGTTGGCTACTTGCACTTCTCATTGATATTCTTTAGCAATACTCATGCTTGTAGGTCAAGTAAAAGGTCAGTCAACCAAAGCAGAAGAGAAGAGGCTTGCCAGCCTCAGGTTAGTACTGCCTCTGGAGGTTTATATGTCAGCTACTTGGATTTCATTGCATACCTTTATTAAATACTAGAGCTACCATGTAGTCATTCAGGAATTAATGAAAACCATGTAAACTCTTCCTAATTAAAATACTCTAGGCATATTATAGTTCTGATGTATGTGATTGAGAAGATATCTGAATTTTGAACTGTATGAATTCTATGCATCTTTGTCTCTTTCTCAAGGGCTAAAACAGAGATACTTGTTTAAATATCAGTTGGAAACTTGTTAACCAAATTTCCTTGGAAAACATCCTAATTTCCAAACTGAATATAAAGTATGAGATGTCAGCAAAGCCACATTTTAGATTTTTTGTTTTGTTGCTGCCATATTGTACTCTTAACACTAGTGGGAAATAGATCAAGCAGTCAGCTGCCAGCAGAAACCTCCAAAGGGAATAGCTCATGTTTTCTTCCTCAGCTGCTGCCAGTGTGGTATTTCTGAGTTTGCCTCTACAGGAAAAGGTTCGGAAATGATGTTGGAAGAAGAGCTGGTGTTAACAAAAACCAATTTGGCTTCTCTTCTCTATAAAATCAGGCCTCTATCTTTTAGATTTAAAAACTTCTGCTTTAAAAACATAGAAAACATACCAGCAAGATGGACAGGCTTTTAAGCACTTAAGAGAGATTTAAGAATAGCCTCATCTATTTAAAACATTTGACAATACTATGAATTTTTAACGTTTTCACAAGCATCATTATTTATAAGTACTTTTTAACAAACGGGGAAATAAATTTGAAAATCTATTGTAGTGCTGTGATTATGAGTGAATTCAAACTGATTTTTTTTTTCTTTAGTAACTTCAAGGGCTCTAAGTACTGAGTGAATGGAGCAAAAAAAGGAACAGCAAAATAATCAAAATAGAAGAAACTTAAAGGCTGTATGTGTTCTAACATACCATTGTAAAGTTTAGGTTTTGGTGCTTACACTACAGAATGAAAACATTAGTATGAGTGGAGAGATTTCCCCCAAGTATTCCTGTAATGGTATTTGCTGTCTGTGGGAGGTGCAGACTTTTAGGGGAAATAGGAAAAAGAATTATAGCTGTGATGATAGAACTGCTTAAGGTGATGAAAAGGAGTATCTTTGTTTCTTTTCCAGTGCTCTAAGTCTTCTAGGGAATTTCTATTTTTACGTGTTAGCTTTGTGATCAGCATTTTCTCTTCCTCATTCTGTGTTCAACACAGAAAGAAAAATCCACCTTATCTAATAATTATTGATATCATATTAAAAAGAGAAACAGGAAGGAAAATAAAGTAGTATACAATTCTAGGTCACGTACAGAGGCCCCCCACCTCTACCGCTCAGCCTTCCAAAAATCCACCTTCAGCTTCATTTGTAAAAGAAGGTTTTAAGCATCTGCTTCTTCTGTTCCCTTGCTTACATCTAAGTGGGAAATGATCCAATATGTCTTTGCCTCTGTTGAAAAATCTTTGAGCCTGCCATTTCAGATACAAAGAACTTCAAGAATCAATTTGATTATTGTCCCTGTTAATGAATAATACCATTTAAGTATAGATGCACATCATATGTGTGTTCAAAAACTTCTTTCTTGCTGTAACGTCTCAGATTATACTCATTACAGTAAAAATAAGATATATTTATGGTTCAGTAATGAGAAGGATATAGATTCTACAGAAGATGGATTTCCCTCAGTTTTTCAAGTACATGGATTCCCTTCTGTTTTCTTTGATTCTTTTAACAGCAACGCTTCTTTTCTGTAGTTTAAGTGTTAGTTCAGTCATAGTCTTGCTATCGTGTTCATTAAATAATGTTTATTTTGAATTGTTGTTCATCATGACTCTTATCACTGTTAATACCAAGAGCCTAGTGTTATATTTTGACCTTTTATTAGTATTCTTACCATACTGAATAAAAAAGTCTTTCTTCAATAATTGATAAGATAAAAAAAAGTAATGTTCTGCAACTATGTCATTTTTCTTCATTTGGCTCCTTTATAAAAATGCTGTGCAGCCATCTTCCTAAGCAGAGAGCACATTCCTTGCCTAAGGCCAAAACAATTATCTGCCATCATAAAGAAGTTAAACCAGTGCGGACGAGGGGGAGAAAAGGCTTGAAGTGCTAGTTATAAATTCTAGCAGCAAATACATGGAAAAGTGAAAAGAATCAGTAAGGGTACCTTTTGAAAGCAAAGCCATGTCCTATTTGGTATAGAAAACACTGGGCTGCAGAGTTAGGACAAGCTGAAAGGGTAAGCGTGCTGCAAGGTCTTTGCATGTTTGTTGTTTTAAATGCCTGTGACTGGAGAAGTTATTTGGCTAAAGATAGACATGTTTTTATATCTCTGTGTATAGTTAGATGTATGAAAGGGTAGCATTGCCAACTGTGGCTGGATATATTATGAAGGAGTATTTTGACAATGGCTTATGAAACAATTTGTCCTTTACTGTTTTAAGCTTCTGCTTTATTTTCGTTTCTTTTCAGTTACCACATTTGAAATAATGCCTTTGTCACTGATATTAGACATAGGGTTGTATCTTAATGAGCAGTACGTTATGAAGCAGCAAAGTTACCAAAAATAGACAATGTTGCTTTTATCCATATGATTGCAGAATCTGAGGGCTTAAGACACATTTGTGTTCTTGCACAATTTGTCTGCTTTGCTTTAAGTCAAATATAAGCTAATCAACTTTCTTATTTTTTATCACTTTTTTGTGAAGGATATTTCTCAGGGGTCCATTAATTTTGGTATCACATAGCTGATCTCATGGATAAACTACTTGTTTATGGATGCTGAATGTCTAAATAATCAAGAGACCAGAATATAAAATATATTATGAAGAAATTTTTTTCTTGGGATAAAAAGTTCTCGTATGAGCATAAATATTAGCTGTTGAGTACATTGTCAGCTAGACACAGCTTTTAAATGCAAATAGTTTAAGAATAATTTTGCTACAGAATAACATTGATTTTAAAAAACTCCTCTTCCCTCTATGCCCCTTCCTGCCCTCCCCTGGCTCCTTCTGGTAGAGATGTATCTAAGATTTTGATAACGCTTTTCTTTTTTAAAATGTGGTTCTAAAATATAAGTCATGCTCTAGCTGTTTCCCAGACTAGCTGTATCTTTAATTCAGATTTTAAAAAGATATAGCCACAGTAAGGCTTTTAATTGGAATTCATTTATGTTAGTATTTTTCATTCATTCACTGCATAAGTGATAAGGCCGTGCTGTACTACTCGATCCATGAATACAGAGGCAAAAGGAGGTCCATGTCTTGCAAGAATAGAACAGCTAACTATAAAGGGAAAAAACAGAATCAAACAGAGAAATAGAATGCAGTAAGATAGTGTCACGATCCTGGCTGGCACAGTGGGCTGTAGTTTCAGTGTTGTAACAGCCTTTGTTGTGATCCTGACAGCATGAGGAAGGCGAATTTTAAGGGGCTGTTTCAAGAAGACTAACACTTTAGGTTTGCTAGCTTGTAGAATTGTCTTCTCCATTAAATGGGCTTTGGTGGCTTCCAGCCTCGGTTGAGAAGTAGAAATTGGTATCTTAATGTTGAGGTAGAGAATGGGATAGGACAAGAGGGCTGTGGAAATGAAGAAAGCTTATGTTTATGCAATAAAGAAAATGATGCAAGTGGCTTTAGAAAAGTGATGATGGAATACAGATGAGCTTCTTTGGGGCTTTACATAGTTGTACTGGGGTTCAGAATGAAAGGGATGGAAACGTTTTTAAGTTGTGCAACAGTGTGCTGCTTCCCTGAGATGATCCAGGGGACTCATATTGTAGCAGCCATTGCTAATGGGGTACTGGAGTATGCTTATCTGCACTGATAAACCTTTTCTTCGATGGTGGCTGCATTTGGAATGGACTTGAGCAGTGCAAAGCTGCACTTATCTAGGCCAAAACAAGGAATGCTGCCATGCAGAAGCCAGGATGAACTTTTTTTTCTGTATAAAAAGATGAGAAGAGCTATATTTTAGAGATGCTATGTAAAAAGCATCTGTGGGCCAACCAGGTGAAGGACTTAGCAGAGGGTATAATCAGTATAGTGATTTAAGTCAAGTTTAGGAGGCTGAGCTGCAGGTGGTTATTACTATAGGCAGTGATCATGAAAGAGATTAAAAAAAGCAGAGAGGAGTGGGGGGAAAAGGGAGGGTGCAGAATGAAGAGCTTCAGTTGAGCCATAATATATCTGAGATGCATGCAAGACATCCATAAGAAAAGGCCAGAGGAACAGGCTAATGAGATTTTCATTTGGACATGGTAGAACAGAATTAGAATAAAGAGGTAGGTTGGTGAGATAGGAGCTTAGAGATGTTATATGAATATATGTTACTTGAGTTTGTGGATGGGACTATGTAGTTATGAGACCTATGTCAAGTACAATGGTCTTGAGGAATCTTGCAGAGAGCTGGGGTGAAATAAGGCTCTGCTGAAGGTCACTGAAAGAAAAATTAGAACACAGAAAGAAATGAAGCCATTAAAAAACAAGGGGGGACACAAGATTTAAAAAAAAAAAAAACAAACAACTGAATTTAGATTAGATAGACTTCAACAACTTGGAGCAAGGGGCACAGCTGGAATTAAAACAAAATGGGAAAGAGTAGTAGTTGGTTAAGTCAGTGCAATTAAGAATGTTTTGAATTTGTGCTTTAAAAAGTTTGAAAGGACAAACAGAAGTTTGAAAGGAGAGAGCTAAAGGAGAGAGAGACAGAATAGTTACCTAAGAGTTTTTTCTGTGAAGACTGCAGATACAAAGTATCCTTTTCCAGAGACAGAAATTAGAGTTCTTCGGTGGCTTTCTGCATTCTTCAAAATGAGAACATAAATGTGTAAGGAAAGAAGGCCCTCTCAAGAAAGTAATTAAATTTTCTGTGGAATAAAGGGGGGGTTCATGTTTTTAAAATAATAATAACCTAGTTTTTAAATATGTTGCAGAATGTAGCCATAAAGTTCTCCCCCCTCCCCCCCCCCCCATTCAGGAAGCAAAAGGATTATTCTGACTTTAATATTTATATTCCTCAATAAATTTCCATAATTATTTTTATTAGAGCATATTTTATACACAGCCTTTCTAAGTGCTGTAAAGAATCTTGCTTACATAATAAAAAGATGTCTCTAGATAACTTGGCTGTGACTAATAAGAAATTTGCTTGTTCTCCTATTACAATGTTTAAAATAACCTTTTAAAATTCAGTTTCACAAAGCTTTGCCAATATATGCATGTCTTTGTAATATCTAATATGTTTTAAATAAAATTGAGCAAACTTAAAAAAAAAAAAGATGTTTTCATCTGTTGTTTTTCTGTTCACTTTTTAATGGACTTTCTTTGGATAAAACCCCTCAATAATAATGAAATCTAGAATTTGTTTTGCAAAGTATTCCACTATTCTGAAAGCTCTTAAAATGTAGTAACCGCTAGTCTTTACATTAAGGCAACATATATATATATGTAGCATACTGAATATGTAAAAAGTCTGTCTCGTTCAAAAGACAAACAGAAAAATAACTTTTCAGGCCTAAGACTTTCCTCATAAATATGAATGTTTCGGCATTCTCACTCAGAATACCTCAGATATTAAAAAGTGAGAATTTTAAAAGACAAAGCTGAAATAATGAATAAATGTAAAATGTCCGTAGTTCTTATCTGTCAGCAAAAAGTATGACAGTGATTGAATTTTTAATATACACTTAATTGAATGACTTCTGTTAATGTGTCCAAAACACTTGTCAGAAAAGGCAACAGGTATGATTTTATCAAATTTGATTATGATAAATATTTCCCACCACCCCAATACAACCGGCATTGTGTAAGCCCAGTTCTTCTGAAACTCCTGCTTTTAGAACTGAGAATGCCTTTTCACATAAGATAACTTCATCTAGCGTTGTTTACCTGAGATTTTGACAGCAGACAGTTTTGCATCAGAGTTGCTGGGGCAGATTTACTGGTGTTAAAGTAATTGTTTGGCTTAATACATAAATGTTTGTGAGTTTTGAATTATTCCTATAAAATAGTCAAAACCTGTTTCTGAGATGCTAGCCCTCCTAAGGACCTTGCCCTTTCTCAAACGTGGTGTTTTGCTTTCCAACTCTTTCAGCAGTTTAGGGTCATCATTATCATATTGTCAGGTCACCAAGATTCCTGGTTTTACAGGTTTTTTTTTAAATTTGTTCCTCCATTTGCAAATTAAGTTTGATTTGCAAGCAGGAAAATTACTACATAATCTAATGCTGTCTTGGGGCAAGTCTGATGATGTCCAGTTGTTTCTTACTGGACCTGGAAATGTCAGTGTTTTTCCTTCCATCAGTGAAAAGCGTATTTTTTTATTAATAAGCACTGTGTGATTAAAATATCTCATAAAATTAATTTAATTGCCTTTTCTGGTTTTGTTCACTTAAAACAAGGAGAGCAATCTCACATACATTGCCGAATGCCAGTGGTTCTAAGCCTGTGCATGGCGGTGCACAGACCTGAACCACTGCAGTAACTGCAGTGATTTGCTGTTTCACTGCACTAAAGAGGGGGGCTGAATATTTGCCCAATTCCTTTGCCCATAGTTACATTTTCCTCTGTCATTGGGCAAAACGAATCTGCTCCAAGAAAATTGCTTTCTCCAACTTAGAGGAGAAAAACAAAGAGAAGAGCTATGATTCATACCTCTAGGGGTTCATTAAAATGTATTTTACTCTGAAAGTGTTACAGCTAAACATTCCTATTTCAGTTAGTGAAAGTTCATACTGGCTACAGAAACTTTCAGATAATAAAAATGTTTACTCTGAAAGTCCTTGTTTAGTTCTGAGTATGAATTTCAAAGAATTTTATTATAAACATAATGCTCCTGAGATGCATTTGTTGGATTTCAGAACAACAAGGCCACTGAAGAATGCAAAACGCCCTTTGTTTAGTGGGCAAGCAGCAGGTGGTGATAGCGTCTGGCCCCCTCAGCCGAAGCCTGACCAGGATCCCATATGCTGGTTGCCATATAGCAAGCAGAAAAAAGATACGCTACTTGTTATTTTATGCTTGCTATGAAGAGTTAGTTTTCAGAATAAAACAGGAAATTAATACCCAAACTAGGTTTTATAGCTTCTCTGCAGCTTCTAAAGTGTTTGTATATAGATGAGAGTGAGCGGGCGGTCTATGTTTTCAGCAGCTTCCTGTTACTCATAAATATTTTTTTCCTGAGGTTATCCTCAATCAATGTATTTTTTTATTGAAAAGTTTGCTTTGGATGTCTGAGCAGGAATGTCCGGCTTACTCAGAAAAATCTGATGCCTGTTGATTTTGATGTCAGAGAGAAAAAGCAAACTTTTCTGTAGATGCTCTAACAAGTCCACTTGATGTTTTTGGATCCAGAGTTCTTATAGGTATTAGCAAAAGCCTGTTATAGCATGAAGTAATGCAGTATGAAAAGAAAGAGCCATCAAATTGAGCCTTTGGTATAGAGGGATTTTATTTCTTGAAATGTAATTGGGTTTCCTGGTATCTACCATAGCTGACAGTGCCAGTGCAAATTACAGTTTGAATTTCCTTGGCTAGGATTCTGAGAATATCAGTGGTTAACTGTATTTTTTTTTTCTCAAAAATCTTTTTGTAACACTTACCCTATAGAAACATTTTTTAAAAAATTTGTTACTTGCAAATTTATTTAGGTCATGATGGTAATGGTGTTCATAGGAATGTATTACGGAATCAACTATCAAGTGACTTGAGCTCTTACATCTGTAGTCAGTTTACTGAGGAAAAATGCAGATAATACACATGGCGTACTATAATATTACAATCTTTGTTAAATCCTGTGGTTATCCTGTGCAAATAGTTGTCAAAGATTTTATAGTATTATTAAAATCTGCTTTGAATCTATCTAGGGTCTCCTTCAGGGAGGAAAAAAAAAAAATCAATTATATGCTATATGTAAGGATCCCTTTCCAGAAGCCATTTAATATCACCTTTTGATGAACTATAAACCTGTAATATATTTTACATACAGTGAAATTGTATGCAGGCTGTTGCAATTGCTGGCTTGTTGCTGCTGTTGGTGTAGCAGAAGTATAAGTGGAGAAAAGTCTCTCTTTTTTGTCTGACCTGGTACTGGAAGAAGAATCAATAGCAACAAAGATTTTTGGTGACCAGGAAGATGAAAGGTATCGGTTGGTGAAAGAGGTGTTATGTAATTCTTTGGTAGGCCTCATAAAGGTTTGGTTTAATGAAAAATTGAAAGGGCTGCATAGCTAGGTGGTGCCAAGGGGCAGGAGTACTGGTGTAGGCACAAATAGATAGCATCAAAGAAAATGTAGAAGAGAACAGTGGAATCTCATATTTATACAATAGTGACTAACTTGTGAAGTAGTAAACTACTGCTACCTTAAATTTCTATTATATTCTCATCTTCCTTCCCTTTGCATTGTATGAGTAAGAGCAAAGTCAACAATTCGATTTGTTACTTTCAATTTGTGTACTGTTATCTTTTACCTCATTTCCAGTAATGAATAAGTTTGGGTTTTCCCCTAATTTTACTGTAGTAAACATTCCAGAAAATATACACTGTGGTTTCCCCTTTCAGAATTTTTGGGGTGGAACTATGAGAGATTACTTATCTGTTCTACAATCTGTTCTGATCCTCCTACCATAGCCTGTTCCCTTGGTAAATTTTACCCAATGAAATATCTTTCCAAGCTGTTAATTTACTTGCCGTCATTTTATTATTAGAGAAGTGTTACTGGTGCCTAGCTGTTAAGGCTCTGATATTTTATCAGTTTTAGGTATTCATAGTTCATTTCACTTTTTTCCTGACAAAAGATTTATAGTTTGAATATAGATAAGGTCTTTAACCCCTTGTACTGGGTCTGGTTGGAGTGGAGTTTATTTTCTTCATAGCAGCCTGTATGGTGCTCTGTCTTAGATTTGTGACCAAAGCAGTGTTGATAACACAGCAGTGTGTTGGCCACTGCTGAGCAGTGCTTGCACAGCATCAAGGCCTTCTCTGTTTCTCATTCTGCCCCTCCACAAACAGCTGACCTGGATCAACCAAAGAGATATTCCATACCATATAGTGTCATGCTCAGCAATAAAACTAGAGGTGGGGGAGTTTTTTCAAGGTACTCATTGCTCAGAGAGTGCCTGGGCATCGATCTGCTGGTGGGAGGGGGTCAGTGACTGCCCCTTGCACCACTTGGTTGGTTTGGTTTTTTTTTTTTTGGTTTGGGTTTTTCTCACTTGTCTTTGATTCACTTGGAGGTTTCTGGGTTTCTTTTTTTTCTTCCTATTTATTAAACTTTCTGTATCTCAACTCACTTTTTTTTCTTGCTTTTGCCCTTCCTTTTGTCTCCCTCATCCTGCTGGGGAAGAGTGAGTGAGCAACTAGATGGGGGCTCAGGTGCTGGCTGGGGTCAACCCACCACACACATTCTTCAGACACTGGGTATAAAAGCTGTTCATAGTGTCAGATTCTGGCGAATCTATTTGTCTTTTCCTTTGAGAACAGTTGATCCTGCAATCATATTTAAGAACGAAGCGTATCTTTTGGTTATTTGGTGGTGTCCTTCGTCTTACGCGTTAGGGTGGCTAATGCATTTGCCTTGTATTACGGTCATTTGTTTGAATAAATGTCGTCATTATATTGATTAATATCCTACCTTTCATAAGACCCATAAAATTTCTTGTCTAAATTCTCAGTGTCCTATTTTCAGTGATGCAGAGCAACTATTTTTCATATTTAATACACTGAAAATCAGTTTGGAGAAAAGGACTAAAGGAATGGAACAAACTTTTTAATAATTCTTTTATTCTTTCTTAGGAGATATTGAAATAAGGCCAAAATGTCATATAAGAATCCAGACAGCTGCTTAAATCTGGGCAACAGAGGTTTCCCCCTTATTGCATGGTGGAGTCATTGCTGGACACCCACAAACTCCCTAGCTGTGCAAATGCCCAGTGTGGCTGAGCGCAGATTTCAGCAGACCTGAGCTAGACTGAAGATTTAGGCAGAGTGATTGATGTGAGCTTGGTACATAGTTGCACATGCCCCATTTTGCTGTCTGTGATATTCTTCGCTGAGCACATCTGGCAAGACTTAATGTGACAGCCATAAAGTCTAATGTGTCTTTTCGATCCAACTCTCTGGCCATTCTGCACAACAGACAGCTCTGGAATTTAGTATCAATAGGGCTGAGACTACCATAATCTAGCAAGAGAGGGGAAAAAAAAAAAACAACTCCAAACTTGTCTTTGAAATGCTTATAACAAAGGGGCTAAACTGTTTACATCTTTTTATATAAATGTGAATTGTCAGATCATCTGAATGACATGATAGGTTATGACAGTTTCAGCAAATAAAATTTTCCTTGATCAACTTGTTTTCTGTGGAGGATAAGCCTTTAATATTTTTCTGTCTCTTCTCAAGGACTTCCTCTGTTAAGGACTCAGCCCTGAGTCCTTTGTATTTCGTGCCCTACTATCTAGTGTCCAAACACATAAATGAAGAGAGAGCTTTAGGTGGTATCTAAAGTGTTTTAACTGTGGTGGATCCTTACCCGTCCCAAGTTGTCTGTTATTCCTTGTTCTCAGCCAGTCCTTTGGTCTTTGGTTTGCTTTTGTGGCACAGTGGGACAACTGGGTCCCATGCCTTGCAGATGACAGCAGCAAATGGTTTTCCCGCTTCAGGGAATTGCTGCTGACTGTTTCTCCTATGTCAGCTGTTAAGTCTGGTACCTCGGGCACAGGCTGCTTTCAGCATCTTCTCCTTTCTGGGCTCAGCTCCAGTTGGTGTTTAGCTCCTTCTGCCAGTGCTTTCTCAGCACAGACTGGAAATCGTTTTGCTAAGGTGTCAGTCAGATTTTGCATGGCAGCTCTTGCTCCTCCTCTTCTCTCTTGGCTCAGTGCATGGGCTGAGGTGGCGTCAGCACTGTTTAAGGTACTGTTTCTTAGGCTTCTAGCTAAAGTTGCATGAGCTCCTCTGTCCAGCAGACAGGAGAGGGGCACGCATTCACTTCCCCTCTGGAATGCTTCCATGCTGTTATCTTTGAAAGTTGCTTCTCTCAGTTCCCCTCTGGCTCTGGGCTACAACCTCTCTGACTAACATTGTGCTTTGCTGATGTTCCTGCTACTGTTTTAAGGTTGATGGTTCTTGCACTCCAGTGGTTTTTATTTCTTTCCTCACATTGCTTCTCTATAATGTGCCTCTTTTATAACATGTTTCTACATTTTTCTTCTGAAATTGGAACTCTGTGCTCTTTTAGAAAAGGATATATAATGAAATGATGGAATTTGGTACTTACTGTAATGATAGCTACTCAATTAATTCAGGTGTTTTTTTTTTTTCTTTCATGAAAAGTCCTTGGTATTTTCTCCACCCCAAAAGATGGTTTCATAGATATTGCTGACTATAGTTATTCTGAGGATAATAAATTTTCCCCTATTTATTGAAATAGAAAAATATCCTTGTTTGCTCCCTTAAGAGTGGTGAAGATGTATGCTAGATCATAGGGTTTTAAGGAAGTAAGAATTACTTGAAATTCCAAACCTTCAGAGTCTGAAAATTACTAGTCCTCTGATGGGTTTCTTCTTCTGGGTAGATAACCTGTTAGTGCCTTTGTGAGTGGCCCTTACCTGTCAGTTGTTTTGTAGATATTTGTCAATGAGCGTGTGTGTGAATATGTACTATTTTCCTCAGATTAGAACCAGCTTTGAATATTCTTTTTTCTTAACTAATATCTTTGTTGTTATAGTTAACAAATTAGTAAGATGTAGTTAACAAATTCACCATATCTTCTTTTGCACCTTGCATTGAATATTATCTTATAAAAGCGAGTTAAGTGCAGATATTAAATAATTCTTCATAATATCATAAATAATTAGCACTGCATATGGGAATCATTTGGAGCTGTTCATATATGAAATAGTGTTTTTCATAAAAGTATATCATTAATAAATAATTGCATTAATAGCAAGTACACATGAAGAAATATTAATCATGGTCAGTGTTATTACAGTATGTTGTGTTCATGCAAGTGTCAGAAGTGCATTACAAATGCTGATTAATCCGGGAAATAAACTAATAGAAGAGCAAAAAGGTGAATGTCACTGCAAGCATATTTATGTGAGCTTTTGATTTAATCTTGCCAGCTATGTGCTGCAGGTGAAGTGAGAGAAGCTTCCACCTGTAACGTTCTAGTGATATTTATTGAATACATTGGAGTTTTAGTCACTGGAGGTTCAATGGATTTCACTAAGTGTGGTAATCTGCTCTTCTTTATAAAGAAGATATTTCAGATGTCTCCATCTTTTATGCATTGCAAAGCAGTCATTGAAGAGGACGCCCTTTAACCAAATGCAAAATATTCAAGGGGGGAGGGTTGCTATTTTTAGTTTCACAGACCTTTTTTTTCCCTATACATATATTTTATTTTCCTCATTGTGGATGATTAAAATACCAGTATCTGCAAATTATGTTTTTCAAAGTGCAACAGCTTATTTTAAAGGCCATACAGTTAGAGAGATCTGTCATGCAATGTCTGTTCCTCTGTGCTACACATAATATTTGTAAATAGAAATCATTCTTCAACCTGCTGCCACTGTAAGAGGTATAGCTGGCTTCAGCTTCTAGTGAATTTGATTTTTCTCACGCAGGAGTAAAGGAATAGCCCTTTGTCTCCTGTTCTAACCATTTTATTCCCTGTGCATATCTGATGGACATATACAGACAGGCTGACAACAGATTTGTTATCTACAGGCCAGCAGAAAAATTAAATAATACAAGTAGGAGACTAAAGAGGAGTGAGTATACAATAACAAACTGACAAACCCTTACAAAGCAGCTGAAGGAAAAAGAGAGCTGTTTGATAATCCCGGGCTTTGTTGGCTTACTTTTTTTTTATAGAACAAATGTTTAAATTAAAAATCCATATAAAGTGCTGTGTATTTCTAGAACGAATGTTCATTTTTTTTCTATTACATTACATGCTCCTTGGAAAAAGTCTTAAGGTTTACTCATGAATGTATTGATTTTTAACCTCTGGGCTAGCTGTGCAGTAGAGGAAATTACGGCCAACAAAATGGAGGTGTGTTTATATTTAACAGTTCTTAATCCTGGGACTAGCAACTTTCATCTAGTCCAAGGGTGCATCCGTGTAGACCTTTGCAAGGAGGTGCTACTTGCTCCCTCTGCCTCCTAACCTGACAGGAGGCTGCACGAGTGCCACTGAGGACAAGTTGCAGTGCCATCAGTAAGCGAACATTGCTCTTGTCAACACTATTAATTTTGACTTCACAATATTTCATTATAGTCTGTTCACATGGTTTCTGGTCATTATGTGAATATTCCTTAAAGCTTCCAAGCGATGTAAACATTTTTAGTACAGCAAAACAACTGTGAAGGTTTATCTCAGAAAAATCCCATTAGTTTTAGTTGAACTGGAACAATACCCTTCCCTCCTCCCCTTGCTTTTAAACCTTTCTGAAAACAGGTTTTTCTCTAAATTAAGAATAAAAATCGCATTAGAAAAAGCAACTTGCATGGGATGAAAACCATTCCCACTCTGCCCAAAACTCGAATTTTGAGCAACTGAAAAGCTTTATTTGTAACACAGAATTGTGTGCCTTTTTTTTTAAAAAAAAAAAATCATTATGTGGAGGTATAAAAATGAGTTGTATATTAAGTAAAATTATGAAATCTAAATGGAACTCATTGAAACAAAACACTTCTACTTTTCTTAAACAGTACATTTTTTAATGAGCAGAAAAAGATAGTATTCATCCTGAGTTGTTTTTTCCTGCTGATGAGCACATCTTGGACGTGTTGATGCAGTTGTGTTTCCAGTGGAAGACTGTACTGGCCTTTCTCCTTTCCTTTCCCGAAGAGGTTGTGAAGTCACTTGCCTGTTCCCCAGTAAATCTAGACATTGTTCTTGCTAGTCTCTCCTTGTAGTGTGCTACTTACTTATGGTGTTTATTGCATAGTTGTATTATATTATTTCCTAGCTAATATTATACTATTTTTAAAATAATAGCTGATTAAATCACTCATGCAGGAAATAATTTCTTATCTAAGACAGAACGTCTACAGAGGCAGAATATACACTTGTTTCCTGAGTTTACCCCAGTTTCTACTCAACATTCCTCTTTTGGGGGAAGGAGGGGAGAAGAAAAAATAGCATGAAGAGCTGCCTAAGAATTTCAATAGAGAAATGCCAGATTAGTATCAGAGCTGAACTAGTGTCTGTTGCTTTTGATAATTTTGTAGTAGCAGCCTAACTAACCAAATGCCTGCTAGTTATAGAATCATAGAAATGTTAAGGTTGGAAAAGACCCTTAAGATCATCAGGTCCAACCGTTAACCTACCACTGCCAAGTCTGCCACTAAACCATGTCCTCAAGCTGTTACACACTGGTCAGGTGAAAACTGATTTAGAAAATATGGAAATCACCATCACTTATACTTGTATTCATTATTTTTATACAATTTCTCAGAAAATTATACAATTTCTCAGAAGTTTCAAGAATATCATGAGCCCTGTTCTGTAATGTAATTTGTACAATATGTCCAAACCACTGCAATAACACACAGAAAAGGTCATACTAGAATCATAGAATCGTTTAGGTTGGAAAAGACCTTTAAGATCATCAAGTCCAACCGTGAACCTAGCACTGCCAAGTCCACCACTAAACCATGTCCCTAAGCACCACATCTAGCTCTCCTTTAAATACCTCCAGGGATGGGAATTCAACCACTTCACTGGGCAGCCTGTTCCAGTGCCTGACTACTCTTTCAGTGAAGAAGTTTTTCCTAATATCCAACCTAAACTTACCCTGGTGCAACTTCAGGCTGTTTCCTCTTGTCTATCACTTGTTACTTGGGAGAAGAGACCAACCCCCACCTCGCTACAACCTCCTTTCAGGTAGTTGTAGAGAGCAATAAGGTCTCCCCTCAGCCTCCTCTTCTCCAGGCTAAACAACCCCAAGCTCCCTCAGCTGTTCCTCGTAAGGCTTGTGCTCCAGACCCTTCACCAACTTTGTCGCCCTTCTTTGGACATGCTCCAGCACCTCAATGTCCTTGTAGGGAGGGGCCCAAAACTGAACACAGTATTTGAGGTGTGGCCTCCCCAGTGCCAAGTACAAGGGGGCGATCACTTCCCTTGTCCTGCTGGCCACACTATTTCTGATACAAGCCAGGATGCCATTGGCCCTATTGGCCACCTGGGCACACTGCTGGCTCATGTTCAGCCAGCTATCGACCAATACCCCCAGGTCTTTTCCTGCCGCACAGCTTTCCAGCTACTCTTCCCCAAGTCTGTAGTGTTGCACAAGGTTGTAGCATTGCATGGGGTTAAACAGATGATTGGTGTTTTCATGCTTTGATATTGCCCTCACTTCCTCTGATGAGAGTTGAAGACATTGTCAGGAAGCTAAGTCAAAACTGTGTGGAGATTTATTTCATATTATTCTGACCCCTGTTTTCCACCTTCCTTGCCCTTGTCCTCACAAGAAGAATAAAGAATAGACTTTTTCTCTTGAGTCAGTCTCACACTTTTCATAATCCTACGTAGGGGGATAGCTGTTTCAGCATGAAGGGAACTTCCAGACATTGTTTGCTTTAACCTGAGTCAAGGATTTCATGGAGAGTTTTTGTCTCTCGTTTGTTTTGTCACTATTGAATCCAAATACTATTGAGTCTTTTTCTTCATTCTCATCCTTTTACCAGAATAGCCTCAGCCTAATTTATCCTGCATTCCTCTGCTGTTATCCACTCGTCCTTTTGTCAGAAATACCTTTCTCATTATCCCAGACATGCATTCTGCTCCTTTCTTGTAAAGGCATAAAACATGTGCTAAGGCTTCTTCCTTGCTGGTTTGGTTCTCTTGTCCAGCAGCTTAACAGTTCTCATGACAAGGTGTGTGTGTGCGTGTGTTCCAGTGTTTGTATAATGCTTGATGCAGTAAGGTCTGTAACCATAGTAAGACTCTTACCATCTGCTGCTCTGCTCATGGAAGCGATCATCCAAATTCTAATGTACAGTCCAGCCATTTGTTGCTGTTTTAAAGATAATTTAAAAGTTGCAGCCTTAGTTTAACTAACCACTTAGGCGGCATGAACGCATGTTTTATACAGTCAGATTTTCAGGAGTAGTACTGATAATAAGCAACAGACTTTTTTTGTAAGTTCTCTCTTTCTTCTTTATTATAAATTGTTATTGAATGGTAGAGTCTTCAGAGTCTTTAAAAAAACATCTTTAATACAACACCAAAAGTATGTGCAGAGAAATATCTGTGTTACCTGCCTGTGTTTTAAGAGATTCCATAATAAATTAATAGAGGGAGAGACAGGTTCCTCTAAAGGGCAAATCAGAGAGGAAGCCTAACCTAAATGCTTTGGATTCCCTCTGCTTTTCCACTGATTTAAGACACCATTTTTTTTAAGTCAGGCATCTCAGTGAGGTGACTAAGTTTGAGTAGCATAATTGCACGACACTCCCCTTTCCACATCTTTCCATACTGCTGACCTAAAAGGGCCCAAACCCAGCACCTTGCTCCACAGCAGCCAGAGTTGCGCTACATGAGGATGCGTAAGAAGCAGGAGAAGCGTGAAGCAGAACCATGAAGACACATCAGGGTGCACTGAGTGCTGGTCGGCCAGCTGCTTTGTAATGCACATGGCAGCGCTCCCTCCCCATAGCAGAGCTGAGAGCCTGTCTTTACTCCCAACAGTGCAGTTCCCTAATCTGTGAAGAAAAGTATAAGCATATTCATCTTGCATTGATTTCTAGGGTCAGGAGACTTTTCTGTCAAGTTCCAATATATTCAAGGTGCTTGATCAATACCAGTGTTAAACTGCCACCCATAACCATTTACAGGGATATTTTTCTTTGATTTTCTGACTTACTCGTATAATGCCGTGCACGTCTTAAGAGATTAAAAATGGGAAGAATACATGTGTAGATGTTTTTGATGAATAGGATCTTTAGTAGAAATTTAATAACCTCAAATGTAAAATATTGATCTTCTTGTACTTGCTCTTATAAATTCCTTTAAAACTGTAACTTTTTTTTTAGTTGCAATTACATGGAAAGACAAACACAGTCTTAGCACCTGTAATCTAACATGTGACATGATGCAATATACAGTTTGCAGCCCTGAAGGTCTTGAATGTTATTTATTAGAGAGAGAACATGAATTGGCACTATGGCAGAAGGGTCTATTTTTAAACAGAAGTGGAGGAAAAGGGAGAGAATTCATGACATGTTGGACACCATACACGTTGTAAGTGGCTATGGAAATCAAGTACATTGATGAATTTTAGTGAATGTATTGACAACAACACTAAAAACAATAATTGAGTAGTCTCATATATATTTTATGGAAGCATTTGATGATGAGCATAATAACATCCTACAAAATTGCTAGTAAAAGGCACTGTTAAGCAATGTTGTGCTCTGGACTTTGGCTGCTAGTCTTGGTCCGGAATGAGAAGGCTGGTCTCTGTGTATCTGAGATAGTGTGGCTGGATTAAGCCAGCATTTGAAACAGTCAAGAGTACTTTCTGTGGTGAAAGTATGATAGAGTTTTTACTGTTAAAGCAGGGGAAGTAGGTAAACTTTTTTGCTGTTTTCCTTGTTTGTTATTTACTATATCATGAATTGTAACTGTTTCAGGTCTCTGTATGCTGTAGAGCTTTCCTGGCTAAGTTTGACCACCTTTCTAGCAGACTCTTCTATTACCGAAATCCAAACTGGCTTGTTAGCACCCTTTTATACTTTGGTACTCTGAGGAAAAGTTTGGTGGTGAGGGCACTGCAAGACTGTTCTAGTTTCTTGGTTTTTAAGATTGCCAGACTCTTGGGTTTGGGATGCCTTAGTGTTTGCTTGGTACCTGTAAATCACCCTTAACGTAAACTAGTTTACAATATCTTGTAAAGGGAATAAGTAATTTTAAAATTCTAACTATAGAGAACATATTTACAATTTTATGGAGCTCATACTGTTCTTATTTCTTTCTAATCTACTCAGAGTGTCTCCTACTGTATATCATCTGTCTAATAACCTGTTTGTAAAGAAAGATTAAAGGTTTCTTCTTATAAAAAGTCTTAATTTACAACCAGAGGAAAAAAAAAAATTATTCCTTTTGTACCCAGACCCACTTGAGGTTCCATACCAATTCAAATCTTAATTCCAACAAGAATAATATCTTTAATTCCTAATATAATTTGGGAATGGCTTTAACTTTTTTCCTCTAGGTGATTCCAGAATTAGAGCAATTAGTAAATATCAGAACAACTGTAATTGTATGGTGAGATAAAAAAAGCATTCTTCTTTTACTGTGATCAAAAGTCCTTTTAGTCTTTCGATGTACCCAACATATCATTTCTTATAAAATACCCAAGATAAAGCTAAAGTGTTTAGGAGTGCAGACTTGAAGATGAGATTATTGCATGTAATATTAGTGATTCTTGATGGAGCTAATGATGGAATAACTTAGGCTGGAAGGGTCCTCTGGAGGTCATGAACCACCTGAGCAAAGCAATCGCAATTCTGAAGTTAGATAGGGTTACTATGGGCCTTAATTTGAACAAGTTTTGAGCATCTCCAAGAAACTGAGATTCCTTTGTTTCTCTGGTACCCTGTTCCAGTGTTTGACAACCCTCATAGAGAAAGTTTTCCATCTGCTGCAAGAGCAGACCATGATAATGACATTTCTGAGGTGATGATTGCCTGGGGTGACTAGCTCCGCAGTCTTCAGAGGATTCCATGGTAGCGTATATGTACAGTTTATTAAAGGAGACCAGGCTATAGCTGCCAGCAGTGATGGCTCTAATGCTCTTAGCCAGTGAGCAACTTCCTAGCCCCGCGTGTTATGGTGCCAGGCTTGAAGCTGGCATGTCTGCCATCACACTTAGTGCAAGAGAGAAATAATGCTCAGATTTTAACAAGGGTTATAAAGCTGAGGTGAAGATGGATGGATGCCAGTGTTTTCTGCTGAGCCACAGAGCAACCTGGGTATTCTACCACACTGTGCTGACTGCACACCAGTAACTGTTTATTACAGCCCGCTCAGCCTTTGCAACAGCAAGAGCAGAAACTGAGCTTTACCCCCACTTTACTAATCCACTTTTATTTCCTAGTTTTTGTTTTATGGTAAAGTCATGTTACTTTTTCCATGCCTACCAGCTGGTTTATTTAATAAAAGATTTTACTTCTAATTACAAATTGTCTTGTATTATAATAGGAACTTAATCAGAGTCATAGAACAGTTTAGGTTGGGATAGACCTCTGGAGGTCATCTGGTCTAATCCCCTGGTCAAACCATGTTCAGTTGTGAAGCTGTTGTTAGAGGTATACTAAATTTAGACACTAAAAATAAGTGTGTGTCTGTTTTCCTTCTGCATTAAAAAAAAAATCATTTAGAATTCCTAGAATAAAATGAAATAATCTGCTGGTATAACAGAAAATACTTCGACCAAGCTCATGAATTGCAATCAGATAAATGGAGTGAACAAAGCTCAGAATCCCAGTATCTGTTGAAAACTGTCTTCTATAATCATGCCCCTGTTAGTAATTCTGAAGATCTCTCTGAAACCCAAATGGATAGGATAACTCTTAATCTATTTTAACTAAGTCTATCATTAATAACACAAAGTGTTAACGATAAGAGGGAGGCGGGGTTTTTGATCTCGGTGTTTTTCATTGCAGATAACCAGTTTTAAGTCATGAGTAACAAACAGAGGGAACTCTTTCAGAAAAGCTCTCAGTTTAGTTTTCTACTTTTGTCTTGTTTATGTAACTGAGTTGAAAATTGTGGCAGGAAGAAGCTGTTTATTTTATTTTTACTATGTGAACTCTGAATATAGATATAACTTCTATTCGTAGAGTAGAGAAACTGCAGACAAAGTAACTCAGAAAGACACATTATACTGATGTGGCTGCAGATGGCAACTCCAGAATGCCTGGGGGCATGGGAGAATATTGAATCTAACTTGAAATGCATTTACTCAGATCCTTGTTATAGGGGCTCTGCAACCTGTTTGTAGTCAGTGTTGCTGCTGTCACTTGTTTGCAAGAGCAGAGGAGTGTGAGAGGTTGAGAAAGTGCGTGCCCTTGCCCTGAAAATGAGCAGGGGCAGCGGGCAGTGCGGCTCGGTTTCTCCTGACCGCTCTTTGCAGTAATTGGAAAGAAAGAAGCAGCAAAAGCAGTGTGCCTGTTCTCAGCAGCCTCACTGACAAATTCCAGTGACACCTCAGTAGTCAGGGATTTTCAGCTTTGATTCCTTAATGATGAGTGCCTTACCAGTGGCGGTGCGGAAAGAATCGATAATGCGGCCACCTGGGTTTCAGGTGTAGGTCAGCTGCCTTTTGGTTGCAGTTCTTTGCAGACTGTCCTCTGAGTTACTGTATTGCAAAGTATGAAAAATTTTCATCAGGAAATATGACGTGATCCTGTACTTTACCTACTTTATTGGCTTAATGTTATTTTACTCACCATTTCCTTTAGTAGTGGCGTTTGCCATTTGCAGGAAGAGGTATTTATAGGCTTTAGTGGTTTCAAGCAACACTGCTAAACTGCTTCGACCAAAAAGGTGTTGTTAATTTTTGATATTTTATATTTTGGTGTATATATGTGAAAATAAGTGCCAGAAAGTGATCAGGATGTAAATCTATTTGATAAAACTCCGAAGTTTTCCTTCAGTTGTTTCTAACTAAATATGCGCTAATAAACTTAACTTTTGTGGGCTTTTTTTTTTGTCTTCACAGTAGACTTGCTGTGAAGTATTCTGAAATGTGTTGTCTAGAGCTGTAAGTTTTCTGCTAAATATCTGGATAATGAAAGGACAGTCAGATTTTGTGCAATTTTTTTATGGTTTCCACATGTGTGCTTCCTTCCACTTTTCCTTCCATTTATTGTTTTTGCTGGATCGGTTGCTTTTATTCTTGTTTTCTAAAGTTTTAGTTTATTGAAGTGTTTGGGCACAGAGGAGGGCATAGAAACATGACAGACAGCAGGAAGTAGTGCGTACATATTACACTGTCTGTGCCCAAATACGTTTAAAAAATTTGTAATTCTTTTTATCCATTAAGTATAAGTATTTGGTAAGTATGCAAAGTACGTTTTCCATGTTTTCTAATGTGTTTTTTGCATAACGTTCTTTCTCTGCTCTCTTCTCAGTTACACTATCAAAAAAAAGCAACAGTATAGGAATTTCAAGAAGATAGTTGGAAAATGTAAAATTCATTTAGTCTGCATGTCCTTGCATTTACCAATTTGTCATCCTCACTTTTATTTATCACAGATGACTTGGCGTTATGTGGATAATACTGATGATGGTGTAGTCTTCTGGAGTTAGACTAGATGAAGGGTATTTGGTAGTAGGTAGTTGGAGGGAGACTTAGTTCTACATTTGCTTTTCTGATGGCATTGTAGCACTTCACATGGAAACACAGGCACTGCCAGACCATGAAAACCTATGGATTTCTCTAGTATCATATGCTGCCCTTGGCAGCGGCAAATAGGTTAAGAGGTGGGTCAGATAACATAATTCACCTAGGAGTTTACATTTATGGGATGAAGATGTTATTAATAATAGATCATGCTGTACTTGGGGCAGAGGGATTCTGCTTATACTCTGAAGCATGAGATTTAATTACTCTTACATCATTGTCTTTGCTTACAAAGCTGCCAGTGTTGTTTATCATCAGAAAATTATCCAACCCTTTTAAAAAGCAGCTTTAATATTTGTCTCAATGAACTTTCACAGCAGTAACTCCATAAATTAATTAAACGTTGCCGTGGAAAAGTGACTCCTTTTTGCAGTTGAAAGTTTAGTATCATTTCATAGAAGCAGATTTTTCACACTCAGGGAACAAAGTTCAAAAGAAATTGGATAGTTTTCACTGTGCCCTTCATTATTTTATTATACTTTTTCCCAGTTGTTAAATTAACTGACTGATTGCATGTATTAAGTGGGCTTCTTCCTCCCATACCCCCCAGGCCCTTACCTTCTTTTGGACCACTTCAGTCCAAAATTAAATGTGTAATAAGCCTATAAATGTTAGTAATCTTGTGATCTATCTAAAGTAGCTCTATTACTGATAGTATATTTATGATCTGTCTAAAGTATGTTCTTCTAAAGCTAAAACTTTAAACTTCAAATTTAGCAAATTCACTGAGTTTCTTAACTTTATCTTAAATATCTCCTGTTTGCAGATGTTGAAAGTTTCCAGTTGTGTGCTATTTTTGTTTTACTAATGTTAGTATTCATTTCTGTTTGTGAGACAAGGTGTAGATTATATCTGATAGCTATTCAGTGTTCCTGATATTAACTGTAATACACGTCATATAATGTTTTCAGATTAAAGATGTGAGGGGAGGGCAGTATGGCTTTTTATGCGAGTGAAGTATAAAACAGTTATAGTTACATACAGTGAAGGAATGTAGGTTGTAAGTATATCCAGAAAGAGAACTGAGTCGAAAACACAACTGAACCCAAAACACAGCAACACAAAGAAATCAGTTTCAGCTGCATCAGTTCCTTCATCTGACTCTCCATGTAGTTGAAAATGTACTGATCCTGGCATAAAAGTGAGTGGGGGAGGCGCAACTGGTTGGGGGATGGACAGAGGACAGGAACATTCACTCTAGATTTATGGTCACTTAATTCAAAATGTGATTATGGTCTAAATAAATCTATACATCTTTCTAAAATTTTATAGTTCCAGTATAAAAAAGCTTAATGTTAAAAAAATGTATTGTGTCAAGATGATTATCTTCTGGTATTTAATTCTCTTCATTACTATTATACTTTTATGTCCTTAATGTCTTTTACTGTGCTCCGAACTTAATGTTTTTAAATTACCTGGGATTATTGTTAATATAGTTTTTCATGGACTTTTGATGACTGTGCATTCAGCCTGGCATTAAGCTTGAAGAGGACCTTCATCTGTCTGTCTTACATATAATTATGTATCTATTAAAGACCCTGTATTCCTCAGTGGTATATGGTTTACTCCTTTCAAAAATCTAGAATAACAAATAGTTTTCTATACTTGAAGGAACTATGCAGCTTTTAGAAACATAATTCACTGATAGAGCTATATGCTGCTCCTCAATACATCACTGAATTTTAGGGTGAAAGTGTGAGATAGCATGTGGCAGTTTTGGGAGTAAAACCATGGCATTGACAGCCAGTGATCACCTTCCTGGAAGTTCCCTTTTAGTTGAACTGATTCTCAACATACTGATGTGAACAACAGATCAACCACGCATAATACCTGCCAAGAGCCAGACCATCTTCGGGCTGCTTGCTCTGCTTCTTAAGATACTTTTTTTTTCTTTTTTTTTTAATTGGATTAACTTCATGAGGTAGCTGTTTGCTATGACCATATTGGTTGCGTATTGATTCCTGGAACTTATCAATATGAGTCATCACTTTGTCTGGGTAGCAAGTCTTTGAAGAAATTATTATTTGTTGTGAATACTCTCTCTAATAAATTTTCATGGTTAATTTATTTTATCAATGATTTACATTGTACAATAATCATTTATCTTAGCGGATAAGTATATACTAATATGTACATGTGACTACTGATAATTGCTGCATTAGAGGATGCTGAAAAATGCAATTTCATCTAGCCAAGGTTGATATCAGATTATACGGATCATTCTAGGGCTGTTTCCTTTTTTTCCATTTATTTTTCCTAAATCACTATTATTTTCTTTCCGTAGTCTAATGGTATAATTATTGCTTGATTCATAGCATACTAAAGTCAATAGAAATATCCCTGTCATATTCGGTGGGTGTTAGATTTTTTTTTTTTTTTTCTTCCATCAGCCAGCCTGAATTGTTACTTGCATGTGCACCTTTTGCTTAAAATAGTTTTTCAATTGCAAGCTAAATACTGTTCATGCTGCACTGGCCAAAACCTTTTGCTTCCTCTCTCTTTGCATGTCAGATTACAGTTCTGATTGAAAGCCCTGTAAAGTCAATAGAAAGACTTTTTTGGAAGACAAAACAAAAAGGAATGAAAAAATTCTGTCATTAAAGGAAACAAAATGTGTGAATCATAGAAGGAACAACTATGTTGAATAAAAATGTTAACTTTCAATGAATAAATGTATATATTCATATGTGTCATTGTAGATGGATTTGTTCATTGCCTCCAACAAATTTTCTGTTGGATTGTCATTGAGACATACTTTATTTGTATATTACATAGCTCAGCTTATGTAGAGGAATACTTGGTAGTGAAAATACCTTCGGAACTCTTTGTCATATGATGAAATATGGAGGGTTATGCAATGTTGCCTCTGTGCAAATGATGCTTCCATCCCCAGTTCCTATATTAGAAATGCCGAATACAAAAATATTGAGTCAAATATAGTTTTAGCACTTGTGTGTTTCACAAGTTTCATAAGTTGTTTCAGAACCCAAATATTTATACTTGGGTTACTTTCTGGTTGACAGCTTCACACAGATCTGATACAAGCATTTTACCTTGAGTGGCAATTCTTTGTCAGCATTCTTTTTATTTCTTTGAAGAGAATCTGATTTGAAATGATAGTTTTAAACAATGTTCAGCATACAGTACTTGGTGCTCAGTACTGCTTGGCAGACAAAGTGCTTACTGTAGAAGCTGTTCAGTTCTTCTTCTCAAAAGTATTGTTATGAATTGCAACTTGTCAAAATAATGGTTAACCAAAGAAAATACTGTGGTAGTCTCTCTCTCTACATGCGTACTTCCATTGTGAGTGAAAGTAGGACAGAGGGAAGGTGGACTAAAATAACATGGTGGTCTTGAACTACGTTTGTGTAAGTTTCAGAAACTGTACCATGAACCACCATCTTTTCAATGCTGTTCTCTTCATCCTAGAGCTACTTTCATTCTTACTGGAAATCAGTACTAAAATAACTGTGTATGTGAGAATACATTTTGCTGTTAATCTGCTGGTTGGCAGTTCAACCAAGTATTTCCGTGGTTCTCCAGGGAGGCTTTACAATCACCTTGTTCTGGCATGAGTGTGCTCCCAGCCGAACCAAAGGTGGGTATTTTCAAGCTCACTCGTATACTGCCACAGAGCACTGCGGCTGGCACAGCATAGACCAGGCTTCATAGTCCGAGAGGAAATGAGAGGATAACAAAGCTCTTACTTTGTACTTGTCAGCAAAGTGCCGTGAACAACTCAGTGACTGTAGAAGTGGTAATACCTAGTGGGACACCTTGTTCTGTGAGCATCTGGAGGAAGCACTGTATTTTCTGATGACTCCACTGGATAAGTAAAGGACAGCTTTTAATGAGGTCAAATATGGTGAATCTCATTCACCTCATCTAACCTGGACATAATACAGGGCTATTGTAGAAAAGTGCGATTGAGAGAGATGTATTATAGAGAGGCCTGAAAACAGGAAGTGTCTTAACATTGTGTAGTTCATGTTCTCTGAGAAATAATTATCTTTCATCTGTTAGCAGGCAGCGTGTCACGGTGCTACACCTGTCTTGATATATTCTCTGACTTCAGAACAATATCCTCAAACCCAGTTTAGGGATTTTTATAGTTTTTGTTAGTCTGTTTTGTTAGGCAAACTTGAAGCATGTACTCAGAATGCTAATGTTTGTCGTTCACCTTACTATTATTTGCCAGTTTACAGAACATCACTTGCCAATTCAACCAAGATGATAATCGAAAGCTAAACTATATGTACAGGAAAACATTTTTTTAAAGTATAATTATAGCTGGAAAGATTACTGGTTAGCTGGTTAACTAGAAAGATACAAGGTTGCTGAGATTTGCCCAAACAATACAGCCTTATTCTCCTCACTTAAAAAACCAAACTAAACAAAAAACTTAAAAATGTTCATTTCTGTTGCCTGCAGAACAAGATATGGCACTACAGTGTTTGCTTTGCGTATTTACTTTTTATATGTAAAATTTTACCATGTGTTATACAAAGTTCAACTTTATTATTCTGTTAAAAAAATATCCAATCATTCTAACTAAACTTGCAGTCAGCCACCATTTTTGCTTTTCAGGTGGTACTGGCTTTAATCATCTGATAGTCTCATTGTGCTCTTCCCATGCTTTCCCAAATGTAATGGAATTTAAGCATCATATGCCATGGGAATTATAAAAACAATGAGAGAATTTGCAGAAGGAGATCTTACTGAATATGAATAGAAATATCAGAATGTAGCACTGTGTAATTAAAACCTTTTTTAGCATTAAAGCATTTTTTTCATTCAAGTGATAGTTGGTCTTGTGTCAAGACAGTGTTTATTTTATTTTAAAAATAATGAAAGAATGGGAAAGTTACCTTTTCCCATGGTAAAAGCATAACCAAACATCTCTGAAACACAACTAGGCAAGATAATGCTGTAAACGTTCATTTTTTGACACTCTTGCAGCTCATCAATCCAAATTATTGTTTTCCTTTATTTAAATATTTCTAATATACAGGTTCTTTGCTATTGTTTAGTTGTAAATCTAATAATATAATTGGAATTGCTCAATAATCTTCCGTCTCAAGCTTTTCTTCATTTCTGATTCATTGTGTCTATTATTAAACCCAGCTGTTGATGTTTTTGAACAAACTGATTTCTGAATTAACTCTGCATTGTGTACTATAATAACGCCACTTCTGAATTATCATGGGCTGCTCCCAATTTACTTTTAGATAATTAAAGGCTGTCTTTATTTCTATCCAAGTTGCCTGTTTTATTTCCCAGAATACAAGGATGTGATTTCATTCACGCTGCTCTAGGGGTCTGAAGTTGATAATCATTTTTCTACATCTGCCCTCATCAGTGTCATCTTCCGATATATGATGCTCCTGCCTTATTCCTTGGCTTTACTCATTAGCATTCACAGTGTTGGTGCTCTGTTGTGCTAGTCTGCCACAAGCCGTTCCCTGTTGTTTTCCTGAGAAGCCTGTACCTTCATGCTGTGGAGTAGCCTTGCTTTCTAGAGTATGTTCCTCTTCTTTTTATGAACTGTTATTCACGCAAACTCTTTCCATGTCAAAATTAGTGATACCTTAAAATCATGCATGCTCTAAATATTTAAATAGATTGTATATGAATGAATATAAACATCATTGGGATCGTCATAGTGTATCTCCTGTATGGTACATATACTAATTACTAAATTAAATTTAAGGACTTTAAAATTAAGACCTCAGCATAATATATTTTGGATAACTAATTCATTGGGTTCTGTTTTCTGCAAAGTGAACAGAAACATTTTTTTTTATTTAAAAAAAAAAAAACAACAAAGAAACAAAAAAACACACCAACCCAGATGTACTTCAAATGAAAAGGTTGACCTGTCACATGCTTCAATATGGGGTCATACATAATATCTAATTTCCTTCTTTCACCAGCTCATGTCATTGCTGAATACAATAGGAAGACTTTCTAAAAATAAAAAAAAAAAGAAAAGGGAAAAAGTAAGGCATTTATAGTAAAACCCCATGACAATTAAAAAGAATTATCTTGTTTATTCCCACTAAAGTTCATAAGAAAAGGGCATTTTAGGCTCTTAATAGTCTTTTTAAAATTAGCATTAACCTCAATTTATGCGAGTTGTATTTATTTCCCCTTGGCAAGAACAAGAATTTTAATCTGATCCTACTGCTTTTTCTCTTGCCAAGGTGAAATTCCTATGACTTCTTTCACATTTAATAATTGAGATCTTTATGGACTGGTTTCTTCCCTTTGTTATTTTTTGAGGGACTGTTTGTGGTACTTTTAAATGTAGTAGTAAAGCTGAGCAATGGACGTGGCAAAGAATGATCCTCACCTTACTAATAAATAGGATTAATAAAACCGGGTAAGAATGTGATGTATGAGACACGTATCTATTTGGTCAGAAATGTAGTAGCAAGTTCTTCCAGGTTAATGTTGCCTTCACAGAGCAACTACTTTTACCTCCTTGCCTTCATGTAACTGCGTACGAGTAAGTGAAATCTTTGAACTGGTGGCAGCGTGTTAAGTTTCTGTTTACTTCATTACTTTATATGCAGGACTTTTCTCTATTATTCGTCAAGAGGAAGCACT